>CM062817.1:887359326-893356826 GCA_031772625.1 Pinus tabuliformis
TTCTGCCTCCCAGTGGCCTCTACGGAGTTTCCCCAACAGTGAAGATTGTGCCCTAGAGTTCCTTGTCCAAACCTGAGTTGTGCTCTGCACAGTCTCAGTGACCAGTCCTCCCTCCATGTCAGCTGGAACTATGAAGTGCACAGTTACTAGGCCCTCTCCCAGCCTGTCATCTGTCCCAAGCCCGAAACATAGAGAATAATGCATCATGCTAGACTAGGAGGTTTTGGATTTGATGTTGTCCTGTCATGAGTGAATTGCAAGCACAGGTACACTAGTAGATCATGGCGAGATGACGAACGGGATGAAGAAGGAGCGCACATGCTAGAAGACTTACTTGCAACTGGACGAATGAATAAAGCACACCAAGCAGCAAGTGAAAGGAACACATGCATGGAACCATCTTACAAGACCAAGACCATCGAAGACCCCGCAGCACCAAGCCATGTGGAGGAGAAGACAAAGCACACCTGAGAGTACATCCATCACTTAACAGCGCAACAACTTGACGTGGACACCACAACCGACCAATAAATGTCGGCGGTTTCGTGTCAAGTTGTGTCATCAGTTGTCAAGGCAACATCACCACCATGGGCCATATTTGTTGTAACTGAATGTAATATAAAGTGGAAGTCCAATGGATGCACACAAGAAGTTGAAGAGTCGTGCGAGTTGAAAAGTCATAGGAAGTTCAACATGAGGGTAGTCCAAGAGTCACAAGGGTAAAGCATCAACCTTGGCTATATATACCCCTCCCATTGTATGAGCAAGGACTTTTCACGTTGGCTCCTCCCACATAGCCTTGAGAGTAGACATTTTGTTCTTTGAGGAGCGAGGAGTGGCTCCAACGTCCCACTACTGGGACTAGTGATGTATGGTGTACAGATGTGCCTTGGGACTTTTGCTTAATTTAGAAGCCTGTTAAGGCCAACACATTTTCATGCATGTTTTGTTGATGTTTGTAAGACAATTCTTTTGGCATTTATAATGCATTTTTGTTTCACCTATACTAAGATAATTGAACTACTTTGGTTGTTTTAGTACTTACATTGTTGGGAATGTGTTGTACTGGTTATCACCGTTGTCTCATCCCTGTGGACTACTCCACAGGATACTAGACAAACCACCATTGTGTATTGGTTATCACCATTGTCACATCCTTGTGGACTACTCCGCGAGATACTCAACAGACCAGCTTTTTGTTCTTCTTATAACGACCGTCACATCCGTGTGGACTACTCTACTGGGTGGTGTACGTGTTGTCCCCTTCACTTCGGATTTAATGACTTCCACATTTGTTGTGGACTATTCTGTTGGATGTTGGACATACCTTTCTGGTTTGTGGGTGTCTCTTCCTGGGTGGTACTATTACCTCTCATTTAGAGGTTCACTTTACTCTCTCCCTTTGCAGTGAGAGAGCCAAGACACGAGTTACATTACGCACTCACCAAGGATACTCATTTCGCTTTTTGAAGACACCAGCATAACACTCTCATGTGTTGAAAAACAAGAGCTAAGGCAATTCTCTAAGTAAATGGCAACCAGGCCATCGTACCGGATGGGACTCCTACACCAAAAGGTGTGATGTCTAATTGGGACTTCATACAAGGGAGATCCCCTGAATGTTTGCGGGTCCAGCACCGTCAACATTTCTGGCACTAGAAGGAGGGTCGCCAACAGTTTATGACCAATTTTTCCACCAACCCAACTCATCCATCATCCGGTGAAGGTAGTAACACTCACTCCCTCTCCCCTACACGCAACTCTGAAGTTGGTCATTTCTCACCTCCCAGACCTGAACGTGAAATTTCGTATCAGCATATCCACGTTGTCCATCCCATCACCTGTCAATTCGCTAAAGTTGTTGGACTGATTCCAGGAGTGTATGCTCTTCCATATTCGTAGAGCAACCAAAAGACTACTCCCACAAGGGTGGTAGTCTCATCTGTGGAAGAAGTAATCTTCGCCACTCTTGAAGAGTTGGCAGAAGCTATGGAAAAGGAAGAGGAACCTACAATCTTTCGAAATGAAAAAGAAGACAACCTCTTACTCATGGGCTCAAGTTCCGATGCAGGAGGCGGGGGGGAAGGCAACGAAGGAGGTGGAAGCCATTAGCAGAGTTTTGAGGTCTAAAATGGGCCTCCTAAGGAAATTATAAAATAATAATGAAAATAATAAATAAGATTAGATTACATCATCAAATTTTAGAGGGAAGAAAAGAAAAAACTATTTTTTCAACTCATATTTTCAACTTATCTCCTTATGGGTTTACTCAAATTTCGAGTGGAAACACTCGTTGGATGCATAATTTGATTCCTCATCCAAGGAGTACCCATGTTGCATAATACTTTCGATGGACCCTGCTACACGAAAAATGAAAAATACATGAAAAGCGTGATTGCTATCACTATCGACTACTACATGTTTGCACTGCTGACCAATATTATGCAGTTCGTTAAGCGAGATGCGAGACCAACCCTGACAGAAAATTGTGAAGAGGCTATTGTCATGGAGAAAGACTTGTGTGCTATTGGAGTCATTGACGAATCAACTAAGGACTCCAAGGACACGGGCAAGGGGTCTCAGGCCTCTGTGAGTAAGGCTAACAAAAAGGAAGCAAGTGACATCGACAACCTTACTCGTCTCATCAAGTCCTTGACCATCAAAGTTGTTGAACTCAAACAACAGACGAGCGAGACAACCGTGAGGTAGCAGGCCTTCCAGGTACTCGCTGAAGAAGAATGCGACTTCAGGCAGCAACAATAGCCAGCGAACCAAATCTGTGCAAAGATCCAATGGTGTTGAACCTTGACAAGCTCACGACAGACTGATACTGCTTGTTCCACCGTGAACAACATTCGGAAAGATCATGCCCGGAGTAGAACCATATGACGAGCAGCATGGCTACACGGTTGTCTGAAGGCATCGTCGCTGATGATCAGGCTGAGCTCAACGATGAAGATGAAGAATATGTTGCATCTTATGAAGCCCCAAGTACTGGGCATCCAGTAAACATGTATCAGTGTTCGCGCACAACCCAGAAGACCATCACTAAGAAGGAGCCTCCAAGTGACGGTCCAACCCCAAAGCAAAACAATCGGTACAACTTGAGAAGTCAAGGGGTCCCCACTGTGTTTGAGATACCGAGAGATAAAATAAGAAAAGACATGCTAAGGACAGTAGATCCACTGGTCAACTCAACACAGAAAACTCAGAGCAAGTTTGGGAAGACAACTACAACAAAAAGTATGTCTGTGAGCAGCAAAGACAAGAGCAACCCACTAGACACCACGAACACAAGTCTACCCCGGACACCTCGGTGAGTCTCCCCGCTCTAGATTACAACATTGTAGAGGACATGAAGAAGACTCGTGCAAACATATCTCTGTATGAGTTAACAAAAATCACGAGTCAGCGAGACATTCTTCTGTGTGCACTTGGTGTAATATCCCTTTCAGGATATTTTGCAGATCTTGCAAAAAACTAATTCAACCAGAATTTCTCCATAAAATTACTATTCAATTTACAAAAGATTGCCATGTAAAATAGAAAAAGAGAATGCATGCAATTCAATCATACAATGAGTAGAAATAATCTCAGCTTTTATTATAATATATAATTAGGGTTTTACATGCTAAAATAACAAAATACCTGATCTAGCTGAGATAGAACTGGCCTCAAAGATCTGCTCCAATGCTTGATCAAGTGCTCAGTATTTAGCTCAAAATTCAAAGTTATCAAATTGGCTCGAAAACTGTATTGCTGCGTTCGTCTCATCAAGATGATCGCAACGCAATTCATTTCGTTGAAAACGGAGTTCGGATGAAGGAGAAAAGGCTTTCTGTTCATTTTCCTAAGCAACTAAAAAAATTGCAGGATGGGACAGAATGATGACATGGAAGTCCACTGAGCAGTCCAGTGAACAAGGGGAATCTTCTTCAGTTTTCGCCTAATGGGGTTGTGACAAGTGTCACCTCCAGATTCACCAGTGTGGTTGTGTGCAAGGGAAATTACGTAATTGGCCTCTAAGGTGGAATTCAAATTTATTTTTATTTAAATTATTATATATTATATATATAGTATTATTTATATTATATAGTTCTTTTTACTAAATATTATATATATATATATATATATATATATATATATATATATATATATATATATAAACCCACATGCAATATAAACCAAAGTCCGAAGGCATACATATATATTTAATATATTTCGAATGGCATATCAACTATCAAATGGCATAAACCAAAGTTCGGAGGCGTATGTTAAAGTTCTGTGGCGCATATATATTATGGTATTAAAAAAATGTGATGGGGGAGGGAGGGTTTGAACCCATGACCTCCCCCTCCTATTCCAGTGCTTTACCAACGAGTCGCGGACACCAGATTTGAAAGGAGGGCGCGCGCATTTATTTTAAACCTTATGTGTCGACTGATGGCGAGAGGAGGGAGCCAACCCCCTCTCCATGCAACCACAAAACACATGACCAAGGGCCACCGCCAGCACTAAGCGCGTTTAGAGCACCATTAATCCAAGATTAGCCTTAATTAATCCGTTGACTAAGTTGGCGGAAATTATGGCAGAGCCACCAAATCTGGAACAACCACCAAACTTGGCAGATTTAAGTGGTGTCTCTCCAGATTTAGCGGAGGTTTTCTAGGAAAAATTGAAAGAGGCATAACTTACTCAATGTTCGACCAAATTGAGATAAAAAATAAGTGTTCTTAGCTAATTTGGACCTTCAGAACACATTGGTGCAGGTATCAAGAGCCATAGAGCTTTATAAACAACATTTTTTCCACATTGAGATAATACAGAGGCCCAAGCCATGGAAGCTGGACCAAGGAGATGTATCCTAAGAGGGGTGAACTCCTTCATCAAAACACTGTGTTAATGCATCTCTTTGATGGTTTGTTGTATTGTAGATGTTTGTTGTTCATTATTCATTTTTGAAGCTATTTTTCTCATGAACGTCTTCTTTAACTTAAGGAAATTTACATGTTTGTAAGCACCAACAACTAAGGAAACCTTAGAACAAAAAGCAAGAAGCAAGCACATGTTTATTAATCTGTAATTGTATTAGAACAACAAAACTAATCATACAAAAACGGATCAAGGTGGTATCAGAGCACAAGGTTGAATTGCTTGAGTTTGTGCAATTAGGGTTTTAATGGTTGCAAAATTGTGATGCTTACAAGGTTAAAGTTGCAGAGAGGAGAAGGGAAGCTATTGGTTGCAACTCCTGAGGTAATGCCCAGAAGAAGGAGAGCCACAAGGCCACAATATCCACCACCCAAAGTTCCAATTCCAGCTGCACTTGAAACTCAAGTTTTGCCTTCCATTGAGATTGAAGAGGTACAATCAATACAAATTTCTGACCCTGAATCCATAGCCATTATTTCTGGAGAAAGAGAGCCTGAAGGTCCCTCTTCAGAAGAGGAATAATTCAAGAAAGCTTTCTATACTTTGATTGAGATGGTTAAATTCCTCTATGAAGAGAGGAACACTAGAATGGTTGGAGAGAGTTCTAAACCTCCACATGGATAAGGAAGCTTAGAGGACAAAAAAGATGAGAAGAAGGATTCCAAAGGGAATGGTGGAAAGCCACCTCCATCCACCATCTTCATCATCTTCCTCATCATCTTCACCATCTTACACAACATCATCTTCCACTACCACCACTGCCCATACTCATTCCAAAACCCCAAAAGGAAAGACTCCATTACTGAAATTGGACATAAAATTCAAACTTCCCATGTACAATGGAGAGGTGAATGCATAAAAGTTGGACAATTGGATTTGACAGTTGGAGGTATACTGCATAATTCAGAACCTTCAAGAAGACGACATAAAGATCCAGTTGGCTTCATTGAGGCTAGAAGGAGTTGCACTAGTTTGGTGGGAAGCAAAGACTCAAGAAGAAATGAGAATCCATGGTAAGATATCCATTTTTTGGGTTGAATTTGTTTATGCAATTAAAAGACAGTTTTATCCTTTAGCCTATATGCAAAAAGCCATTATGAGTTGGCACAATTTTAGGTAGCTTAAAGGGCAAACAGTCTAAGATTATATACAGGAGTTTAGAAAAAGGGCTTTGTTATTAGGAGGGAATTTAAATTCTCAAGATACACTGCTGAAATATATTGGGGGTTTATATTCCTATCTTAAACACACTATTCTTATGTTCAATCCAACTACTTTGGATGAAGTATGTGTGCAAGCCACACATCTTGAATCTAAAGGAAAGAACATTTCTGAAGAGGATAGTAATAAAAAGTCACCGAAGGGTAAGGAGAAAGAGAAAGGAGGAAAATGGAAGGGAAAGAAGAATGCAAGTGTGAAGAAAGAAGGGGAGAAAATCACATGCAAACACTGTTCCAAAGAGGGGCATGATGAAGCCCACTGCTAGAAATTGCATCCAGAAATGAGACCAAATAAGTTCAACAATAAAGGGAAACATAAAACCATTGCTATCACTCAAGAAGATTTAGGTTCTGAATCAGGTGATGAAAACAAAATCACTGTCATGGGAATCAAAGGAAAACAAGATATTGCAAGCACTAGTTCACAAAACTATAACACTACTACTACTCCAGATGAAAAGAGATGAATTGAGTTATTTCATGTTAGGGTCATCTCTAAACACACCAACACTAACACACTCTTTGATAGTGGGTCACAAGCAAATCTAATCTCTGAAGACTTAGTCAACAAATTGAATCTTGAAACTGTACCTCATCATAAACCATACCCTTTGGGATGGATAACAAGAGACACAAGTTTACAGGTTACAAGAAAATGTTTGTTTAAGTTTGCAATCACTGCAAATTTTGTTGACGAAGTAGAGTTGGATGTGGTACTGCTTCATATTTCAGGTGTGGTGTTGGGTAGTCCATATTTGTATGATCGGAAAGTAGTGTTTTACCGCAATGAAAACAAGTATCACTTGTTCAAGGATGGTGTGGAGTACATAGTGAGAGCCCATCACAAAAGGCTGAACATTTCTTTGGTTAATGCAAGGGAGGGAAAAAGACTAGTGAATTCAAGTAAAAGTTTAGTACTTCTCATGTTCAAGCCAAATGATGATATTGTTTATGAAAATGTTGTTGCATGTAATGCAAGGTTCAATTCTGATTTGGTTGGTTCTGTTCATCAAAGTGATGAAGTATTTTAGGTTGTGAAAGAATCGTCCTTCAAGGAGAAAGAAACTTCACATGAAATATATTTGCAGCAAGAGGTTTCTCTTTGTGATGTTAGCATGCAAGGGTTGACAAAATTGCATAGTGTAGAGACACAAATGCAATGCAAAAGTTTGTTGAACAATGGACTCATTCAATCATCCCTTATGCCATGTTGTGCACTGATGGTTATGGTGCCAAAGAGGAATGGTAAGTATTTCAAGAAAGAGGACAAAAGGAGTAGTTTTCGCCAAAGAAAAGTTGTAAAAACAGGCCAGTGCAAGAATATACATAACACCAAATAATAATGGTTTGTATGGCTTTTAATGTTGTATGTTCTTTGTAGCACTTTTACTACATACATGTATTTGAATTATGGAAAAAGAAGTCCTATCTTGAAGAAATTGTCCACTTGGGTGACATAAACATGTTGAGAAAGTTTTCTTATGCACATGTCATCTACGAAGGAAAATTGTTTGATGTTTTGAAGATATCTAAGTACAATTTGGGTTTCACTTCCTTGATGCATTTGGGCCATGATATTGGAGGAGGTAAGTTGAAAGCAAGCCTCTCCAAATTGGAAGCCATTGTTGATTGGTCAATGCCCAAGATCATCATTTTGATAAGAGGTTTGTTGGGAGCAACCTAATGTTGGAGGAGAGTCATTGTTAACATTTATTCTTTTGAAGCTCCTTGGCATGCATTGTCATGTGTATGCAAAGTCTTCTAGTGGGGAGGCAAACATCAAGAGGCATGTGTTGCTTCAAACCAAAAGATCAGTTCAATTCCTTTTTATGCTCTTTCAAACTTGAAAGGTTCATTTGGGTTTTAGGTTTATGAAAGCAACTTCACGATCTTATTTCATTCAGAAGATTTCCATAGTGTAAATATTAAGTTGCAGCGATCCATGCACTTTCACTGGATGGATACTTGTAAAAACTTTCACTTGGTTTGAAGGTACAAAAGAGGTATAAGCAACAAGTTCATTGTTATGCCTTTTAGGCCTATTGGTTATGTAGCCGTTGTATTCAAGCGTCATTATGTTTTACATGAAAGTTATGTTCAGATCCCAGATGTCCTTTAATGGCCTCCTCCTCCTCTTTTTATAGATTTAATGAACCCTTTATAAGCTCCTATTTTATTATTATTTTAATCATTGAGCACCTTTCCATTAATTAAAAGATTCTTTTTAATGTGGGAAAATGGTAAATTGACCACCATGCTTCCTCAAGCCGAAAATCACTTCTAGCCATCCCATCCTATAGATATTCTCGTTCTAGCTCCAACAAGCTATTACACTAAGGTGTTCTGCCAAGTATTCCTCCCGAAATGACACCTTAAGCGTAATTAATGGAGTAAGGCCCATTAACAACTCAGTTTTTTGAAATTTGTCAGAATGCAATGGAACGAAAGACAAACTATGTGGATGATGAATATACCAAGTGAATGCCATCAGACCTCATAAAAACTCCTCCAAACCCCATGAAACACCTCCTGAAGCCCTTAGGCCCGTTGATGAAGTAAACCTGCACCTGTGACCTATCTGCCCCAACTCTGAAAGTCCATCCTAACCATGCCATGAGGAACACCAGAAAAATGAACATTACAAGTCCTCCCGCCCCAAGATTGCTTGCCCTCAAGCAATCCAAACCTGTGGACCAATCTGGTGGCCCAACGCAACTGAGACCCAATGCCCAGATCCCATATGAACCATTGGGTGATGCTTTGCCTCTGTGTTAACCCACGATGAACATACCCCTCAATTCCTAGATCCCAGAGCAGTCTCTGTCTGAACCTGTCATCAACAAATCCTCCTGGATCCCAATGCCACCAAGAACAAGCATCAATGTTCCACGGCTCCTGCGGTGCTATAGCTTTGGCTGTGAATGCTGCCCCACCAACTATGTACCAACTCATCACCTCTCTCTAGTCCAACCCCTGACTCAATCCAATGCTAATCTTGCTCCCCTAATGTCGAGATGGAATGTTGAAGAGCTGTCAACGTGTATCCCATTGCCAACTGGAGCATGTACTCTCTGACATGTTTGGGGGCATTTGCTCTACTACGCCCCTAACTAAGGATATCACACCATCAGTAGGATACCGACTCATGATCTCTCGACAATCCATCCTATGGGAAGGATTAGATACATAGGCACTTGTATAGGTGATAAGTCCCCTATGTTGCATCGTGCCTCACTCACACAATGCTGCCTGGTCAGTCAACAATATCGATCGAGAAAACCCTGCCTCTCTCCTTGTAATGGGTACAAGTGGCGAAACTGTGTAGCAAGCCCTATCCATGTACTCTTGGAGAGGGTTGCTCCCTGAAAGTACTGCAACTCTTCCAACTACTTGTGAAAGCACTTGCACCTCATCAGTGTGTCAGGGCAAAGATGGATGCACCACCATATCAAAAAGATCCACCCTCATTTGGCTCGAAACTCCATGCTCCTCCAGTCTACCAACCTCGTGAAAATCTATCCCGTCAAACCCTCGCACCTCCTGAGGACACGTGTCTGCAAATACTACCACCCTGGGAGTTGTTTGTACATTTGCCTGCTCCTCATTGATGGTTGGCCCCAAGGATGGCTATTCATCCTCCTCCATCATGGGTTCATCATGTATACTATGCATATCATCCTCCTCAACTGACTCATGCTCCACCATATGCTGCTCTCGCTGAATCATCACTGGTGACTCATCATCCCGAATGTCTCCCATAGGGTCCACTGACTGCTCACCATACACACTAGAATATAGATCTAGCTTGCTGTCAACAACTCCACATGACTGCTCATGCTCCCCAGAGGCACCCTCGTATGACCCCATGGACTCATCCAAAGAAGAGTCCTCATCTTGAAAGACAAAAGGAATATCCTCCTGCTCTACCTCTACCATCTCCTCTGCATCTCTCAAGCATGAGTGGTCAAGTCCCCAAGGTTCCTTGTAGATGAAGCAAAGACCCTTCCTCCTCAGCTCATTCTTGCTGCATGGTTGGTCACCATAAATCCACCACAACTCCTCTTGGGTCAACCGTCTCCTGAACAGTCCAATGTTCTGCTCAACTAACCTTTCAGCTAGTTTATAAGCAGCAGATGAAACCAACTATTCCTCCCTCCACATAGCCAACAACTTGGACTGCAACCTCCTGCAAATGGCATCATGGCCTTCCATACATGAGGATAGGATGGACTGCATGTGTGTTATGACTCTATCAAGATGATGTTTCCTAATGCTAAAGAAGCATTGGAATATCTGCAAGATCAAATCGTCACACTCCACTCAAACATGAGGTCGTAAGACATAACCAAGGCCATTACTTCTAGAATCTCTAGCCTCTTCCCAAAGGTAGGGCCCTCACTGTTATCCAAATCCTGAAAGGTCTCCACTATCAGTTTGAAGACTATCAACATCATGATACTACTAAGACAAGAAGCAACTGGAAGTTTGACCCCTACACAAGGATTCTCCAAAAAATTGTGTTGTGTGAGAGTAAGCATCGCTGGTTTTAGAGCCCAAACCAATCTCTTCCCGTCTGACTGATGCACCTAGGAGAGAAGTGAAGCAAGTTCTTCTAGTTTGAGTATGGCTGTTGTTGCAACCCCCATGCATCTCAAATCTGTTCCAACTGCATAAATTTTGTATCCCAACTCATGTTTTTTCTATGGTTGCTCTTGCTGAAGCAAAGTAAGTATTCCTTTGGAAAGGGATTAGTTGATGGTTGCTGCTAGTTTATTAAGAGAGTTGATAAAGGTTTGATCCATGTTTTTCTTCAATGATGACAAGTACATCAAGTGACTTTTACATGACTTGACAACACAACATCAGTATATAATGATTTTACAATGATATATACTCTGCCCTTGACCATACAAGACACAATTTTACTGACACCACTCAGCCTACATACCTTTTATCGACAGACTCAACACATAGGCTTAATCTTACTCCTAGCAGTTATATGGACATATCATCACCAATGACAGTGCTACAAGATCATAAACTCAATAGTACATTCCCATCATTAGCATGACAAGGTTTAAGACTTATTCATGAAAACTCTAACAGTAGTTTAAACCCTCTCACAAGCAATCAGGGAAGTCAAAATGCACTCAACTATACATCACTTAAACTCAGCATCATCTGTAATATAAAGATTCAATTTCTAACATCCATACAATGCTCACAGGCTGGTGGATTTGTGTGCAGTTTTCAGTCTTATAGTTACAATCACTTGACTAGGAGAGATAAAACAACAAAGAGAAAACACACAGATTTATACTTGCCTGGTACAACTTCAGAAACTTGTTGATGACAGTTTCAGCAGGATATAGAGATACTTTGCTCTCCAGTACATATGATAACTCTGTCCCAAAAGTGTCCAAGACAAAGTAATATGATATGTAAACCAATGTCACTGTAGAATTTACGCCTGGAATATGCTTCCTCCAACAAACTCATCTGGGAAAATCTGGAATCAATTCTGCCACTCTCAGAAAGCTACGAAAAATATGGTTCCCTTACACATTGCTACAGGAGTGCACTGTTCGATTTGTCCGGCACAAATACAAGGAAATCAACCCACCACGGGAAAGAAAAAGAAAACTTGGTCTCTGCCAACTAATTCACCAGCTACGAACCGTCGCCCTTAGGAAGATGTAACTAGACCCAGAATTGTCTGTCTCGTCGAACTTCAAGAAGGAAGTGACAACAACTAGCACATAAGCAACATGATGAATTTTAAACACCTGTCTGTAGTGGAACTTCAGCCCCTTCAGTGGCCTCGTTTCCCTTCAAAAATCGATCCCTCTTTTGGGCATGGTTCAGCAGTGCTCGATTTGGTAACCAATCATGGAAATACGTGCACTGATTGACGAAAACGTCGACTGGCAAATAACGAAAATATCAACTCTGCTTGTAACATATTCTGTCCCAGACACAATTCGACCTCCTGTAATTCCACGTCTTCGGCTCTGGGAAACACCGACGGAACCGTTGGATCTTCTAGCCAGATACCGATTATGCTATGACTTAATCACAAAGGACGATGTGCATCAGCATCTGAAATGGTTGTTATGATCAGCATCACGTTTGTAAATGTGTTAGAAAACCTGCACAGATGAATCTAGCTAGTAAAGGTTGAACACACAGCTTTGCAGAGCAAAAACACTAAAAGAAAATCGAAAGAAGAAAAGAATGATTCAATAGAAAATTATGTTACAATGCTCATGATATAGCATTACTGGGTGAAGATCCCAAGGTAATGACTATAGTGGTGATCAATGAGAAGACTCAACACCTACAACAAGTTCCGGAGATAACTAGTCAGTTGCGGAGTTAAAGAAGGAGCAAATCAAGGAGTAAATCATGCAAAAGGAATTTTGCATGCAATCCCATGCTCTAACTAAAAGTCCGCATGTAGATGTGTAGTAGTTCCAACATGCAAAAGGAATCTTGCATGCAGTCACATGCTCTAACTAAGAGTCTGCATGTAGGTGTGTAGTAGTTCCAACACCCCCCCTGAACACCACTATGGGGAAAAATAGAAAATGGGCCCTGGCAACTAAGGCCAAAGGTCACCCAAAATACAATGCAACTTGTACTAAAATTGAGGAAAGAGGGAAAACCTCGTGGGAAAAACCCCCCCTCAAAATACAATGTAATCAAAAGAGAAGAGGAAGAAAAATACAGTTGCTAAGCAATCGTGTCCTTCACTCCAAGACGATCACGCAAAGAGCGAAACTTTTGCTCAGTGAATGTCTTGGTGAAGATGTCTGCAGTCTATTCTGCTGAAGGACAGAACTGCAAATCAATGACCCGATCATGTACTAAGTCTCTGATGTAGTGCATATGGATCTCTATGTGCTTCGTCCGCTGCCGTTGTACTGGATCCCTGCAAAATTTGAGAGTGCTCTGGTTGTCACACCAGATGACAATGGGCTGGTGGAACTGGACGCCCAACTCAGTGAGGAAGTGTTGTAGCCACAGAGCCTGAATGGTGATGTTGACTACTCCTCGGTACTTAGCCTCAGCTGAAGAGAGAGCAATAGCAGCCTGCTTCTTGCTCGACCAACAGATAGGGACAGATCCTAGACTGAGTGAATATCCGGAGGTGGACTTGCGATCAATGCTGTCTCCCGCCCAATCAGAATCTGTGAAGCCAAGGAGATTCAATGAAGTGCCTGCTGCATAGTGAATCCCGAAGGTGATGGTGCCCTGCACATATCGGAGGATGCGCTTGGCAGCATTCCAGTGTAGCTCATGCGGCTCCTGCATGTATCTGGAAACTGCCCCTACTGCATATGAGAGATCTGGTCTGGAGTGGGTGAGGTACAATAAGCTCCCCACTAGTTGTCGGTAGAGAGTGCTGTCAACTAATGGAGTGTCACCTCCATCCTCAAGGTGGACCCCAGACAGAAAAGGATTCGGTGCTGGCTTGCAGTCAGTCATGCGAAATCTCTCGAGGAGATCCCGTGCATACTTAGCCTGAGAGAGTTTGATGCCTGTGGCATTCTGGCTGATCTCAAGACCAAGAAAGAAGTGTAATGGACCCATGTCCATCATCAAGAACCTATCATGCAAGGCCCTCTTGACTGTAGCAATGGCTGAAGCCAAGCTGCCAGTGATTAGGAGATCATCTACATACAAAACTAAGATAAGAAGAGAATCATGTGTCCTAAGCATGTAAACATTCGGATCAGACTTACATCTTTCAAAGTTTTGTGATAAGAGAAAAGAATCCATCTTCGCGTACCAAGCTCTCGGGGCTTGCTTAAGGCCGTAGAGAGATTTCTTCAGTCTGCAGACCAAAGATGAATCCTGAATGAAACCATGTGGTTGCTCCATGTAGATCTCCTCAGATAGGTGTCCGTGAAGAAAGGCATTCTTCACATCCATCTGATGTACTTCCCACCGCTGGGCAGCCGCAATGGCAAGTGTAAGGCGTATGGAATCCATCTTTGCTACTGGAGCAAAGGTCTCGTCATAATCAATGCCATGCACTTGTTGGAAGCCTTTGGCTACTAGCCTTGCTTTCCGTCTGGTGATTTGCCCATCTGCAGCACTCTTGGTCCTGTAGACCCATTTGCATCGGACAAGTTTCCTTCCTGAAGGAAGGGAAACCAGATCCCAAGTTTGGTTCTCGAGGAGGGAGTTATACTCCTCCTCCATGGCAGACTCCCAAGATGGATGCCCAGCAGCCTCAGCATAAGACTGTGGATCAGAAGACTGAACCAAATGACAATGCCAGGAGGGCGATGGTTCAGTGACAGTGAGGACAAGAGGAGGCTCAATAAACTCTGAGCTAGTCCTCTGTAGATCAGAATTATCCCCCACAAGACCATTTCTAGCAGTTGGTTGGTCTTGTGCATATATCTCACGTAAGCTCCTTGTTCTCTGATTTATGACAGGGGAATATGATTCACCGCTGGAAGCCCGATCTGGGCTGGGATGTGGATCATCATTTGCATGCACTAGATTTGTATCTGAAGACTCTGTCTTTACATCTGCATGCTTTTCCTTGGCATCTGCATGATCTGTATCGGCATCTGAATGCACTGAGTCATCATCTCGGACATGAGGTAGATAAAAAGTGTCTGCATACGGCGCTTGAGGTGCATGCGAGAGACTTTCCTCAAATTTGACACTTCGCTCAATGATGAGCGTGTCCGTAGAGGGAATCAGGAGTCGATATCCCTTCACACCATCAGGGTATCCAACAAATATGCACTCAATGCTCTGTGGATCAAGAGCTTTCCTCTTTTCAGAGGGGATCCGGGCCCATGCTCGAGAGCTGAAAACACGGAGGTGAGTGACCTCTGGTTTAGTGCCGCTCCAAGCCTCAAAGGGGGTCTGGTCCTTGACAGACCTATGAGGAGATCTGTTCTGGATGTAGTTAGCACAATTAAGTGCTTCGGCCCAAAGCTTATGAGGCAGTGACTTGGCATGCAACATGCAGGAAGCCATCTCTTTGAGAGATCAATTCTTTCTCTCAGCAACTCCATTCTGCTGCGGAGTGTATGGAACTGTATACTGCAACTGTATGCCGGACTAAAGGCAAAGGTTCTGAAGTGCTGTGTTAACATATTCCCCCCCATTGTCTGTACGGAGGGCTTTGATCTTTCTCTCTGATTGTGTCTCAACTAGTGCTTTGAAATCTTCAAAGTGCTCAAAAACTTCAGATTTGTTTATGAGAAGATACACCCAAGTATACCATGAGAAATCATCAATAAATGTAAGCACATACCTTGCTTTGTTGATGGAAGGATGAGGAAAAGGCCCCATGAGATCACTATGGATCAGATCTAGAGGAGAGGATGCTCTGTGAGTCTTGCCGGTGTCAAACTTTTCTCTGGGATGTTTGCCAAGAACACACCCTTCACAAAATCCTTTGGAGAAACTGATATTTGGCAAGCCTTCCACCATCTCATTCTTGCTTAGCTGCTGCATATACCTGTAATTTAAGTGACCAAACCTCTCGTGCCAAAGCCTACTACTATCATCAGCATGTGTAAGCAATAAGGAGGATTCAGATTCAATAAATTCAGAAAATGTATACAGTCTGGCTCCATTGTTTACCTCACCAGTTGCAATTTTGGCATTGCTATTTAGATCATATATGTTCACTGCATCTGGAGTGAATTCCACTCTCTTTCCGGTGCCGGAATGAGTGATCTGATAAACTGAAAGCAGGTTTACCGAAAGTTTTGGAACATGAAGCACATCTTCAAAGCTTCCGTGTAAAAGTTCCACTCTACCTTTTCTGGTGACCTCAATAGGTGAGTCATCTCCCATGACGATGGGAGGTCCTTTGCATGCATCCAAAGAGGAATAGACTTCCTTTGCAGCAGCCATATGATGTGATGCACCAGAATCTATAATTCATGCATCAGGAGAAGAATTAATTGCAACTAAAGCATGAAAATTGTTACCTTTCCCGTGTGGCGGATCCTCAGTTTTCTTCTTGGCGCCCTGAGGGATGTGGTCCCCAAGGTTGTGCTTCTGAAGGATTTCTGCCATTTGGTCAATTTGTTTCTTCATGCAAGAGGATTCTGGATGGAATCCTCTTTGACAGTAGGTGCATCTGTTTCCTTTCTTCCCTTTCTCATTTCTCGAGCCAGAGGAGTCATTGAAGGGCTTGGTGTACCCTTCCTTCTTTGGATGGGAATGTGCTTTTCCTTTGTCTTTTTGCTGTTGATTTTTCTGATTTGAATCAGATCTGTGATTTTTATTGTGGCTGCCATCATGCACAGCAAGTGCATGTGCTTTTGGAGATTTGATTTTCCCCATGCCAATGAGTTTATCTTGCTAAAAAATAAGGGACTCCATAAATTCTTTGAGAGAAGGCATAGTGTAAGATTTACCTGTTGCGAGCCTTACTGAATGAAATGTAGACACAAAGATGGAGTATTCCGGTCCGAGCTTTGACATAATAGAGAGAACTTGGCGACTCTCCTCCTTGGATTTGTCAATTCCACAACCCTTGAGTTGCAGCAATAGATCATTATATTTGGTGAAGAAATCTTGAATTCTGTCATAGTTCCGTGGATCCAATGATAGCAGCTCCACTTCGAGCAGATGTCCTTTCATCTCATCCTATTTCCTGTAGAGCTCTTCAACCTTTTTCCAAATCTCATTGGGAGTATTGTAGGCAGATAGATGAAACTGCAACTCTGGAGAGATGCACATGCATATGGATCCGTGGGCCTCATCCATACGGTTGAGGTATTTGGATTTCTCTATGGCTGAAGTGGGTTCCACTTCTGTAGCCATGGTAATCCTGTACAACCCTTTATGACGAAGGTATCGAGCCATTTGTTCCTTCCATTCATGATAGTTGTACGGTGTTAGGATCGATGCTTTGGGAAACTCCATTTTTCTGTCAATCTTCGATCTCCAAGCTGTAATACTTGCAAAATAAAGTACTAGTGCGCCTTTTATCTAGCAACCTGTGGGCTCTGATACCATGTAAATGTGTTAGAAAACCTGCACAGATGAATCTAGCTAGTAAAGGTTGAACACACAGCTTTGCAGAGCAAAAACACTAAAAGAAAATCGAAAGAAGAAAAGAATGATTCAATAGAAAATTATGTTACAATGCTCATGATATAGCATTACTGGGTGAAGATCCCAAGGTAATGACTATAGTGGTGATCAATGAGAAGACTCAACACCTACAACAAGTTCCGGAGATAACTAGTCAGTTGCGGAGTTAAAGAAGGAGCAAATCAAGGAGTAAATCATGCAAAAGGAATTTTGCATGCAATCCCATGCTCTAACTAAAAGTCCGCATGTAGATGTGTAGTAGTTCCAACATGCAAAAGGAATCTTGCATGCAGTCACATGCTCTAACTAAGAGTCTGCATGTAGGTGTGTAGTAGTTCCAACAACGTTGACTCAACGACCTCATTCTTTAGAAGAATTTGTGCATCGTCACGATGCTCCCACGACCTTAGCTGTTCACGGATGGCCCAACCAAGTCTACCTTTATTCCCTGTGGTCCGCCACCTTCGGTGAAACCAGTTGCGATCTCTCCCCAAGTGACTGCGACCAGTCTTAATCACGAGCGGCTCAATGAAGTTCAGATTTCAATACTGGCTCGGCTGGCACTGGAGACTATGGTGACAATCTTAGTTTCCTTATTAATGTGCACTTGGCCCCACAATTATACTGATTCGGCCCCAAGTGACTGCGACCAGTCTTAATCACGGGCGGCTCAATGAAGTTCAGATTTCAATACTGGCTCGGCTGGCACTGGAGACTATGGTGACAATCTTAGTTTCCTTATTAATCTGCACTTGGCCCCACAATTATATTGATTCGGCCCCAACAAAACTAATTATTTCTTCTAAGTTAGGGTTCACCAATGATCATGGCTTTCACAGCTCAACCATTTAATTGAAATGATACCGCGTTTGGAATTTGACACAACCACTCAATAATTAATCTATGTTGAGTTCCTTGCCGATACTGCTCTGTAATTTTGCTAACGGTTGGCCGATTGATGCCTTCTAACAGCGATTACGTGTCTTGATGATGGGCGTTGAAGAGATCCACCCCTTTTAATAATTTGGATTTGTGATAATAATTTTCCTATAGCCCCATGACATTTCACGGCCCATAAAATTTAATATGACCTTTTTTTTAAACAAAAAATTTAATCCTGGGCCCCTTCAAAATTTTGATCAACGACTTTACACATTTTCAACATCAACGTTGCGTTTAATTTGTAGAATGATTATTATGCACTAGACAATTTGCTCATGGGACAACAATTTTTCGAGCATTTTGTTGAACATTTGACATGCAACTTTCCAGATCCAATAATCACTGTAAAAATAATAAACCCTCGATCTTCCTGTGAAGTTGATCTGCAATAAAACTCTCAAGCTGGCAGGAAAACCAGCTCCGATACAACTGTAAAATGCCTTCCAAGATATTTTGCAGATTTTACAAAAACCTAATTCAACCAGAATTTCTCCATAAAATTAACATTCAGTTTACATAAAATTGCCATGTAAAATAGAACAAAAGAATGCATGCAATTCAATCATACAATGAGCAAAAAAATCTCAGCTTTTATCTGAAATCATACATGCTGAAATAAAAAAATACATGATCTAGCCGAAATAACAAAATACCTGATCTAGTTGAGATAGAATTGGCCTCAAGGATCTGCTCTAATGCTGCACGGGCCCTCCACCAAAACTGAACCAAATTGCCACTGCTAAGCTCTCCCGTGAATTCTGGATGAATTCACCAAGGGGAGATGGGTACTTGCCCAATCTCACTAAATCACCTAAGGGTTTCTGTCCTAGGGCTACCAAGGAAGTAGAGAACCTGGTTCCCAACCTCATACAAGAAGAAATATCAAATCCCAGATGTCCTCTAATGGCCTCCTCCTCTTTTTATAGATCTGATGGATCCCTCTAGGAGGTCCTATTTATTATTATTTTAATCATTGAGCACATTTCCCTTAATTAAAATATTCTTTTTGATATGGGAAAATGGTAAATTGGCCACCATGCTTTCTCAAACCACCGAAAATCACTTCTAGCCATCCCATCCTATAGATCTTCTCGTTTTGGTTCCAACAAGCTATTACACTAAGATGTTCTGCCAAGTATTCCTCCCGAAATGCCACCTTAAGCGTAATTAATGGAGTAAGGCCCATTAATAACTTAGTTTTTTGAAATTTGTCAGAATGAAACGGAATGAAAGACAAACTATGAGGATGATGGAATATACCAAGAGAATTGCATTAGATCTCATAAAAACTCCTCAAAACCCCATGAAACACCCCCTGAAGCCCTTGGGCCTGCTAATGAAGCAAACCTGCACCTGTGACCTTTCTACCCCAGCTCTGAAAGTCCATCTGAACCATGCCAAGAGGAACACTAGAAAAAGGAACATTACACTTGGGAGAACCTCTACAGGTGATGCTACCTCTTCTAGCAAGGGACCAAGTAAGTTTCCTGACACACTCGCATCCATGTTCAACGCGCTCCGTATGGAGGAGGCGAACTCACTCTGCCCACCTTTCCTGTTATCATTTGAAATCTTCAATTGGCGCATCAGTCAATGCCATGCCACTCTCCATTGCTAAGAAGATCAATGCCCAATGGAGAAAGACCACTACGCAGATCATCCAACTTGACAGAACATGTGTGCCGACAATTGGTGAACTTTGAGATGTGATCATTCGATTATCGTTTGACGAACGAGTTCATCAATGCATCAATATTGTGATTGTGGACATCCCAAAAGCATACGACGTATTTCTCAGCAAAGACTGGTCAAGCAAGCTACAAGGATACTTTACTACTGACTGGTCACACCTATGGCTTTCGTCCAGGGGCAGAAATAACCAGATCCGGGTGTTATCAAAGAGATACATGAAGCACAATGTGACTCTCTTGAATGGAGAAAATGAACTGTTGGATTTCGCAGAACTTATGCTCGACAATTGCTTTCTGGAGACATAGTTGGGGTGCTATCTTGCACAACCATCCCTCACCCCACCAGACATAATAGGGTCTCCTTCCCTGCCCAACTGGCGAGAATGAAACTTGTACAATACTTTGTAACAGTAGTAATAGTAGTACTAGTGCAGCAAGCGGTCCTTGTACAGATGATATGTGGGCCATGTACTTTGACAGTTCCAAGACGCAGGGGGTCTCTGGAGCCGGTTGTGTCTTAACAGACCCATTGCAGAGGAAACACTTCACCTCTAACCGCTTGGAGTTCGAGTGCACGAACAATGCTGCCGAGTATGAAGCACTCTTCTTGGGCTTACAAAAAGCTATCAGCCTCAACGTTGTTGTTCTAAAGGTGGTAGGTGACTCAGAGATCGTGGTGCGTCAGGTATGTAACACCATACACTGTGTGTTATCCCATCTTAAAAATTATCAACAAGAGGTATGGCGACCCATTTCTCATTCCAAGCTTTCAATATTATTTTTGTACCAAGAATGCGTAATGCAGCTACAGATGCCATGGCAAATGCAGCTGCTAGGATGACACCGTTAAGGGACAAATTTTCTGTTGAAATTTTGTATAAACCATCTGTCCTAGACAAAATCACTAATTTACACGTTTTTGATGATGATCAACAGATACTTCATTTCATGGCCAAAGCTGACGTCTTCAAAGATGCAACAATAAACAAGGATGAGCGTGAGTAGTCTCTATAGGACACAACTGATGTGAGCAAAGGCAACCTCATCCCTAAGGGCGTGGTATCACTTGAGAAGTTGTATGACTGGTAGAACCGCTTTCAGGGATCTGTCAATGCTAAAACCCATAGCTCTACATTGTTGCACGAAAAAATTAATCTGGGAACAGACAAGGATCTGAAGTTTGTGAATCTCGGTACATGTTGCACACCTCAAAAGCGACAAGCTTTCATCCGCCTCTTTAAGCAGTACCGAGATGTATTTGCGTGGACGTATGACGACCTCAAGTCGTATGACACGCGAATAATACAGCATGTCATACCAATCAAGGAAGGAGCCAAGCCTTTTCAACAAAAGCTAAGGAAAGTTCATCCTTCACTTGAGCCACTCATATAGAAAGAATTGACTAAGTTGTTGGATGCTCGGATCATCTACAAAGTTCAACATTCCACGTAGGTTTCCAATCTAGTCCATGTTAGAAAGAAGTCCGGGGAGATCCGTCAGTGCGTCGATTTCTGTAATCTCAACCACGCCTCGGACAAGGATAACTACCCAGTGTCGTCCATGGAGCATATATTGTAGACAATATCTGGAGCAAAGATGTTTTCTTTGCTTGATGAATTTTCAAGATACAATCAGGTTCTCGTCGTAGAGCCTTATATACTTAAAACAATACTCTGTACCAAGTGGGGTACGTTCGCTTTTCGCAGGATGCCATTTAGGCCAGTGAATGCAGGCGCAACATTTCAATGTGCAATGGACATCGCATTTTGTGGGATCATCAAATAGAGCACAGTGGTCTACCTCGATGATGTAACAGTCTTCTCTAGACAGCGGTCAGACCACCTGTGCCATCTTAAGAAATTTTTCGAGCGATGTCGAAAATACGGGATATCCTTGAATCCCAAGAAGAGTGTCTTCACAGTGTCCGAGGATAACCTGCTTGGACACATCATTGCTAAAAGCGGGATCAAGGTAGATCCGAATAGATTTCGGACCATCACACAAATTCCTCACCCCGTGAACAAGAAAGGCATGCAGGTTTTCCTGGGGAAGATCAACTTCCTCATAAAGTTCATCTTTGATTATGCACAGATTGTTAAACCCATCAAAGAGATGATCAAGGAGGATGCAATCTATAGTTGGGGAAAGAAGGAAAAGGACGCGTTCGCCCGTATCAAGCAAGCTATAGCAAAAGCGCTTGCATTGAACAACCCAAACTTCAGTAAATATTTCTTGCTCTATACTTTTGCTTCCGACACTTCACTTGCTGCTGTGCTCACTCAGAAGGATGAGTTACACAACGAACGACCCATCTCCTTCATAAGTGCAAGTCTGCAAGGCCCTGAACTCAACTATCCCATTGTGGACAAACAAGCATATGCAGTGTACAAGGCGGTGAAGCATTTCAGACCCTACCTCCTGAAGAACCATTGCATTGTATTTGTGTCGCACCCAGCAGTCAGAGCATTGCTTGTTCAGCGAGAGCTGGGTGAAAGAAGGGCGAACCATTGCATTGTCCTTCTGTCGCACCCCGCAATCAGAGCACTGCTTGTTCAGCGAGAGCTGGGTGAAAGGAGGGCGAACTGGATGACAAGACTACAAGAGTACGATCTTAACATCAAGGGTCATGGTCTATGCAGACTACCAGCGAAAGCAGTACATGCGCAGGAGGAAGAAGAAGAGCTTGCAAGCTGGGAGCAAGAAATAGAAATATACAATGTTGAGTAAGCCTCACCCACTTCGCATGGATTCTCTTGGTACGCAGAAGTGTGCTAGTACCTAGAGCATGGCACCGTTCCCTCTCATTTTTCTATGCAACAGAAGAGGGCACTCCGACTCAAAGCTCTATCTTATTAGATGGTGCATGGGGTGCTTTACAGAAAGCAGCACAATGGTATACTGCTCCGGTGCCTGGAGGCACATGATTCAGAAAGGGTATTATGTGATCTCCATGACGGACCAGCTAGGGGACACTTTGTGGGTAACACAACAACGCACAAGGTCATGCGGGCTGGTTTCTACTGGCCTACATTGTTCAAGGATGCACATGTCTATGCCCGCAAGTGTCTGGTCTGCCAGAGATGCGTCGACAGAAACCGAGCAACCCCGTTGCGACCTGTTGCAGTGGAAGAACCATTCCAACAGTGGGGCTTGGATATCATTGGGGAGATTTTCCCACATTCATCAAAGCAGCACCGCTATATTCTGACTGCTACAGATTACTTCACGCGGTGGACAGAAGTAGTTTCGCTGAAGCAAGTGAACGACCAGGAAGTCATTAGCCTCCTACAACAGGACATCATTTCCAGGTTTTGCATTCCTGTATCACTTGTTTTTTACAATGGAACATAATTTTCTTCGTTGAAGCTTTATGACTTTGCATTGCAAAATGGTATTATGTTGAAACATTCTGTTAATTACTACCTGCAGGGAAATGGTCTTCCTGAGTCTACAAACAAGAACCTCATCCGCATCATCAAAAAGACCATTTACTCTGAATAGTGAAACTGACATTCCGCTTTGGTGAATGCTCTATGGGTTGACCGAATCACACCTAAGACTTCTCTGATACCTGCCCCTACTTCCTGGTATACGGTAAAGAAGCCATCCTCCTGCCTAACATCTACTTGCCTGATCTCCATTTGTCCCAAGAATCCCAAGGCAAGTCGTTTATGTTAGTTCAACGTAGGATGGAAACACTGCACAAGCTATAGGAAGACAGGATGAATGCAAAATAAAAATTTACACTCCACTAGAACCGTATCAAGAGATGGTTTCATAGAAAGTCTGCAGGGAGTACTAGCTTCAGTGTGGGTGACTTAGTCTTAAAGTGGGACAAACCCCATTAGGACAAAGGCAAGCACACGAAGTTTCAATCCCTATGGATTGGTCCATTTACAATCCACGAGAAGCTTGGCCAACACACGTACCACCTTCAATCACTTGACGGGAGGATTGACACTCTCCCCATCAATGGCCAAGACTGAAAATGCTATTTTCAATGATCCGTGGCCGCACACTGCACGATGCACATAATATTTTCATTGCTTGCTCTATTGTTTTTGTTTGCTATTTTTTTTCCTTACTGTTTTGCTTTCGTAAATAAAGTGTTGTGCTGCACTACATTCTGGCTTCTCTGTGTGTGGCTGAAGTTCAAAGAGTCTTATGACACTACAGCGCTTGGCGAATCCTATGTCCGTCTTATTTGTGTTTGGTTGTAACTTTTGGTCGATGAAGTCTTGACGGAAAATATGATTCGTCTGTAAGGAGAGTTTTGGTTAAACCATGAACCGGTGTCCAATCTAGGAAACCTAATCCTTGTACTCAGTCTTCTGCTTTGGTGTGTTCAAGCGTATCCAACTCGTAGAAATAGAGAAGGGGAAATCTAAACGAGAAAACCTGAATCAGAGGTCTTTACATACTTCTCTGATGGAACAACCTCTCCTGCTCTCAATAAGTTGGGATCCCTCTTAAGCCCCAAAAATAAATAAGTGTTGATACACAGTTCTCTTTAAAAAAAAAAAAGGAAAAAGAAGAGAAAGGCTTCCTGCTCAGGGAGGTGAAGCAGGCAACTCCACCAGGGTACTGTCCAGGCTCGCTGGTAGTGGAGCAATGCTTGTGTTCCTGTGTGACTCTGTCAGGGTACTGTCCAGGCCTGCTGGCAGCGGAGCAACACTAGAGATGAAAAACTATACTCTGAAAATCTTAAGTTCGCGAGCCAAACTACCCTTCCCAATTTGAAACATTGTAATCTGGTTGAATCTTATGCTATGTTCCACTGAGTTGGTACAAGGCAAACCATGTCTGTCCATGGGGTAAGTGGGGAAGCCGAGGTAATATGCACGATGAATCAATACTCCCCAGAGGACTAAGGCCCTGCACTAGAAAATGAACCAAAATGGAGAAGTTGGTATTCAACTAGTTTGTCGCCAAGTGTTGTAGTGGCTGAAACAACCTCTAAAATTTTGGCTTGCACTCAAATTTCGAAGCCTTCTTTGATTTTTCCTTTGATGGTTGCAAACACTTGAGATCAATCCTTAAGCTTTGTTAGAGTGTTTTCACACTTTTGCTCGCTTAACCAACTACCGTCTCGTGGCATGTTGATTTCTTCGTCATGCTTGTGATCTTGTTTTGGTCATTTCAAAGGTTTGTCTTTTTGTGTTTAGGTTGTCTTAGTTATGTGAACACCCGTCGCACTCTCACACAAAGGTGTAAGCACTGTCACGGAAGTTTTGTGTTAATTTTATATAACAATGGTATGTTCTATGCTTAAGAGAAATTTTACTTCGATTTTCTTATTAGCCCAATATCATATCCAGATTAGCAATCACATCAACATGACAGTAAAATGCAAATAGAGCATAAACAATAACAGTAGAAGACGAGCCAAGACAAGAGGACACAAGATATGGCACTAGCCAGGGACAAACCCCGATGTGGGGAAACCCTTCATCAATTCTTCTTATTATTCTTCAAAAGTTCAATAGAGAGAGAGTACAATATGAAATATTCACTTGCACAATCATAGTGAAATTTGTCCCAACAAACAACAGCTACAGAAAGCCCTAACTAGAAAGTCAACGCTAGTCAACAGGGCAAAATTTTACCTCCAAAACAACTCGGTCAACTTGGTCAACTTGACCTCCAACAGAAAATCAAATCAGCCCAAAAATAGTCCAAAAATATCTAATCAAACTTGGTCAACAAAAGTGAAAGATGCAACAAACCCTTCTGTAGTCAAAGTTGTTCAAACAACCTTGATTTCTATGCCTAGAAAATGCGGCCTATCCAAACAGAGATCTCCCTTACAAAAACGTAGTCAAAATATGTCAACGTTGGTCAAAACAACCTTCCTACTGTAGGAATTTACAGGGTAAGTTCCTCAGACAGAACACCAAAGGACACCGCTCACAACCAAATTGCAGATCAATACACCAGTATTTTTGACGTGATTAAAACCCTCAAAGAGGGAAACAGTCCACGGCCTGAGCCAACGCAGCCACTTCAGGCAATTTATTAATAAAAGAATGAAAATTTATATATGCTTCTCTCATGCACGGATTACCCTACAAATGGCCCTCCATGCGCTTTAAATAGAAATCATGGACCAATCGAGTGTCAAGCCACGGATCAAGTGTCGGTAATACCGAGGAGAGAATGAACCGTTGGATCACTACATATCGTGACCGTCGGATTGTAAGTTACAAAATGTACAACGGTAAAGAAACACACTTTACCTAACTCTATACTAGACCAAGTTGTACTTAACTATTTCCTATGTGTCGGAATATCCTAACATCCCCCCTTAAGAACAACTTGGGATAGGATTGAAGGATTTACAAATATGACACAATAGGAGAAGGAAGGAGGCACTAGAGCCTATCCCCCCTTAGTGACAACTTCCTGAACTCCAACCATAAGTCGAAGTTTAGTGAACTTCGCCTCTGTGAGAGCCTTTGTAAAGATGTCTGCAACTTGATCATCTGTTGAACAATATTGCACTTCAAGAACATGGTCATGAATGAGCTTTCTGATGAAGTGCATGTGCAGTTCAATGTGTTTGCTGCGCTGATGTTGGACTGGATCTTTGCATAGTTGAATGGCACTTTGATTATCACACCAAAGTGTAGTCGGATGCTGCTGCTGAAAGCCAAACTCTGACAGGATCTGACGAAGCCACAAGGCTTCCTTACTAGCTTCTATGACACCATGATACTTTGCTTCTGCTGATGAAAGAGAAATGGCAGCTTGTTTCTTACAAGCCCATGTAATAGGTCCTGAACCAAGAGTGAACACATAACCGGCAGTAGACTTCCGATCATCAGGGTCACCAGCCCAATCAGAATCAGTGAAACCAACCAATAGAGGAGCTGCTTCGGCACTGTAATGAATCCCAAACTGAACTGTACCTCGAACATAACGAAGTATTCTTTTAGCTGCTTTCCAGTGACTTTCACGTGGGTTTTGCATAAACCGAGCAACAAGGCCAACAGCAAAGGAAAGGTCAGGACGAGTATGGGTTAGATACAAAAGTTTTCCTACAAGTTGACGGTATAAGGTAGCATCAACTTCAGGAGAAGTAAAAGTGACTGAAAGTTTGACTCCAGACTGAAAGGGAGAAGGGGCTGGCTTACAGTCTTCCATGTGAAAGTGGCGGAGAATATCACAGGCATACTTGGACTGAGAAAGGGAAATACCTTCCTTGGATTGCAAGACTTGAAGACCGAGAAAATAATGTAAGTGTCCTAAGTCTGTCATTTCAAACTTCCTTTTAAGGCTAGACTTCACATGGTTTATAAGGTTGGGATCACTACCGGTAAGGATAAGATCATCAACATAAAGAACAAGAATGATAAGAGACTTGCCCACTTGCTTGGTGTAGACAGTATTGTCAGAATGATACCTAGAAAAGCCAGATTCTAAAAGAAAGCTATCCATTTTGGCATACCAAGCTCGAGGAGCTTGCTTGATACCATAAAGGGATTTCTTAAGCCGACATACAAGGCTGGAGTCTGTTTTTATGAAGCCAATGGGTTGTTCCATGTAGATTTCTTCATGCAAGTCCCCATGCAAGAAGGCAGATTTAACATCCATCTGATGGACTTCCCATTTGAACGAGGCAACAAGGGAAAGAACAAGACGGATAGAGTTCATTTTGGCAACAGGGGAGAAGGTTTCAGTTTAGTCAATGCCTTCAACCTGTGAAAAACCTTTAGCAACAAGACGAGCTTTATGTTTATCAACTTTCCCATCTGCTCCATACTTGGTTCTGTAAACCCATTTGCATCTAACAAGTTTTCGTCCCTTTGGTAGAGGAACAAGATCCCATGTATCATTTGCCAATAATGAATGATATTCTTCATTCATAGCTGCTTCCCAATTTGGATGGCCTGAAGCTTCTGCAAAGGTGTCAGGATCATAATTTACTGGAGCTTGAGCCAGTAAAGAAGAGGCTCTGTCAAACTGAGAACGTGTGCGTCACTGATCTGTAGGATCACCGGCAAGATCACCTGCTGCATCTCGAGTAGCATGAACCCATTTTGGAAGCTGAGGAGCTGAAGGAGGATCCTGAGATGGTGGGGGAGGATTGTCATCCTCACTTTCATCATCTGAAGAAGAAATGTTTTCAAAAGTAGAAGAGATAGGAAGAGGTGGCACATCCGCCGGACTAGGCTCGCAGGCCGATATATTTTCATCAAATTTTACATCTCTTCTAATGATAACATTTTTGGACTTAAATGGAATAAGTCTATAGCCTTTGACATCTTCAGAATATCCAACAAAAGTACATTTTTCACTCTTAGGTTCTAAAGCTTTATGCTTTTCATCTGGAATATGGGCCCACGCTTCACTTCCAAAAACACGAAAGTGACTTACATCTGGTTTGATTGAGCTCCATGCTTCTTCTGTAGTGATATTCTTTAAAGCCTTAGTAGGAGTGCGATTTATTATGTAATTTGCACAATTAATTGCTTCTGCCCAAAAACTAAGACCAAGTCCTTTAGATTGTAGCATACAATTAGCCATTTCCTTTAAGGTGCGATTCTTCCTTTCAGCTACACCATTTTGTTGTGGAGTATATGGAACAGTATGTTGCATTTGAATTCCATTCTCAGTGCAATAGTTGATGAATGTGTTTTTAACATATTCTCCGCCATTATCAGATCTTAGCTTAAGAATTTGATGTCCAGATTGTTTTTCAACAAAGGCCTTGAAGGCCAAAAATGTGTTAAATACTTCACTCTTGAGTTTTAAGAAGTATACCCAAGTGCGTCTGGAGAAATCATCAATGAAAGTTAAGAAATACTTGCAGCCAGAGAATGACACAACTGGAAGTGGACCACATAAATCACTATGCACAAGCTGTAAAGGGGCTGAGGCGTGCCAAGAGGCAAGTTTTTCAAAACTGTCCCGATGATGTTTTCCGAGTACACATCCGGAACAAACACCATCTCTGCAAGATACCATAGGAAGACCTGTCACCATATTTTCTTTACATAGATGCTGAAGGGAGCGATAGTTTAAGTGACCAAATCGCTCATGCCAAAGTTTGCTCACTTCATCGTTATGAGCAACAAATACTGAGGGAAGATTTGATGACCCAAAGTTGTGAAACTTATACAACCTTGTAGAATCATCAGCAATGCCAGTAGCTAAAATCTTTTTAGGATCTCTTAGGTCCTTGATTACAACATCATGAGGTGAAAATTCAACGATTTTATCTTCACCTGAATGAGTTATTTGATATACAGATAGAAGGTTGCAGGATAAGGTTGGAACACATAATACATCATTAAACTGACCATTGTCTAGATGAACAGTTCCAGTCCCTACAACACTAAGAGATCTATCATCACCAACATATATATTTTTGGTGTTACAATCATTTAAAGAAGAAAACATGGCTTTGTTTTTGGCCATGTGATAAGAAGCTCCAGAATCAATGAGCCACTCATGAGAATGAGAAGAAGAAGATACATTTAATGCATAACCAGACCGAGATGATTGACAACCACATGCAGAAAGTGCCATTCCTGAAGATGAAGATGAAGTTGAAGTTGAAGAATGCTCCACATGGATGTTGTGTTTCTTCATCGCTGCTTCCAAGGCTTCCATCTTCTTAAAGCATTTCGATTCTAAGTGGCCATCTCGATTACAAAAGTTGCAATGTCTATCAGTGTTCTTCCATTTGTTTTTATTTGTCTTATCATTTTGTTGAAATGATTTTTCATTTTGAGGCTGAGATTGCTTAGGACCCTTGTTTGGTTTAGGACCATTCTTTTTAGGATATGACTTCTTAGGATTCTTTGAATTTGGTTGCTGCTAGGCGGCTAACGCTTTCTTGGAAGAGTTTCCAAGATTAAGAAGACCAAGGTGTAAGAGTTTTTCTTGTTCTCTTATTAAAGAATCACAAAAAGAGTCAAAGGAAGGGGACTTGTAGTCTGTTCCTTGAGAAATGAAGGCTTCTCTTGTAGAATGGAAGGTGGAAACAAACACAGAGTAGGCTGGTCCCAACTTTGTAAGAATGGAATAGATAAGGTTACTATCTTTTTTCTTAACTTTAACACCTTCCAAGAGACATCTAAGGGTTTTGAACTTGGACAAGAAATCTTCAATGCAAGAAAAATTATTAGGGTCCAATGTAAGCAACTCATTTTCAAGTTGATGGGCTCTAAGTTCATTTTTAATCCCAAAAACTTTATTGATTTGTTTCATTGCTTTATCAGGAGTATCAAGTTCTGCAATATGGAATCTAAGATCTGGAGAAATAGACATCCCTATCAATCCACGTGCTTGATCTTGCCTATTTTCCCATTTAGCAGCTTTATCTTCATCCTTTGGTTTCTCTTCTTGGCCTGAGGCTATTCTGTAGAGACCTTTACTTCTAAGTAAATCCTCAATGTAGGACAACCATTGGAAGTAGTTGGTGCTGTCAAGGGTAACTTGGTATTGACTTTCCATTTCAATGGAAACTGAAGCTAAAGATGCTGAAAATAAGTGTTCCAATGGATAGATCTCGAAAAATTAGGCTGGTTTAAAAAAAACGGCTCTGAAAACGGCTTCCAGATGAAGAAGTTATGGCTTTTTGAAAAAAGTTGATGAAGTTGCCGACGAAGTGCGGGAATGTGCGGAAATGAAAAAGTCTGCCCCCACAAAATGGAGACTTGAACCCAAGATCTCTACTCTCTTAAAATAGCTTTGAACCAATTGAGCTATACAAAAAATTTGAGAGAGAGAGAGAGGGGGGGTGCTTTGGGTTGCGTGCTTGCTTTGAGAAAACTCTTTTTCCCTACAAAACAAAAAACACAAAACCCAACACGGACATGCAAAGAAAACGAACCTTACGGCTCGAAGTTAGCTTTAGCCGAAAAACTAAATATTTTCAAAAATGAACCTTGCGGCTCAACGTTAGCTTTAGCCGGAAACTAAATATTTTTCTCAATGTTTCTGATTTTCCGAGATCACACTAAGGCGCAGGGAAAAGAGCATACGCATGAGAAAAATCCTTCCTTTCTGTTTCTGATTTGCCCAGATCGTACAGAGTCGCAGGGCAAAGAGCATACGCAGAAATGAAAGGTATAGATTCGGTAATAAAAAAGGCTAAATAAACCGAAACCGAAATAAACAGAGAGAAAATAACTGTAAACTGCAAATAAACACTGTATACCTCCAGATCTTAAAAATGACGCAGCTAGGGCTACCGGAAACCTTTTCGCGTGAAACGAAAGGGGTTCCTCACTGGAACAGATGCTCCCAACACAACAGAGCAGTCCTCTCGGCCCGAAAGCAGTCAAAAACAGTAGATCTAGGAAACGACAGTCGGATGCAGTTCTACCGGCTTCAGATTTGGATCACCAACGGACGCGGCCCTCAAATAGCTCTGATACCATGTAGGAATTTACGAGGTAAGTTCCTCAGACAGAACACCAAAGGACACCGCTCACAACCAGATCGCAGATCAATACACTAGTATTTTTGACGTGGTTAAAACCCTCAAAGAGGGAAACAGTCCACGGCCTGAGCCAACGCGGCCACTTCAGGCAATTTATTAATAAAAGAATGAAAATTTACATATGCTTCTCTCATGCACGGATTACCCTACAAATGACCCTCCATGCGCTTTAAATAGAAATCATGGACCAATCGGGTGTCAAGCCACGGATCAAGTGTCGGTAATACCGAGGAGAGAATGAATCGTCGGATCACTACATATCGTGACCGTCGGATTGTAAGTTACAAAATGTACAACGGTAAAGAAACACACTTTACCTAACTCTATACTAGACCAAGTTGTACTTAACTATTTCCTATGTGTCGGAATATCCTAACACCTACAACTTCGGTCAACGCAGGGACATAAACCCTTTCTTCTTCGGACGTGTGGAGAGCTACCTCTAAAATCCATACCCAATCAACGAAGGAGAGAGAAGAATGTGAGTGAGGTGACAAAATGAGGAGGCTACTTGTATTTATATGCAACGTTGTGGGCTTGAGAGTGCAAATTAGATGGCTGGCCTACCTTGACAATTTGTCCATAATCAAAATAAATTCATAATTCCATTGGTACATGTCAGAATGGGATGATATTTAGATCAATCCTACACCTCTCGAAGAGAGGAATCTAATAAAAATATCAGCTGCCTCATATGAGTTGTCCAAGATGAAGTTTGGCCTTAGTTTCCAAATTTAACACTCCCTCTCAACTAGGGAGAACTTCACCTGCCAAACTGTCTGATAATCTGTACCATCCGTGTCTCTGCTCTGCTCTGCTAAACCATGAAGAAAGAAGAAATGATCGAGAATGTATCATACCATTCTCCACTGACCCGAAGTCGGTTTCCAATAATCGAGAGTGTGTCATACCACTCTTAATTGACCTGAAGTCAGTTTCCATTGATCCCAGATCAAATATCAAACATCCTAGCATAGGGAGTACAGTAGTACACGATGCGTATATCGGTAGTACTATGGTCCCTATCCTCATTTCCCTACTCATTGGCCAAATGAGAGGTACTTCCCATGAGTCTCAGACTGCATGGGTAGGATGTGCCAGCGAGAGAAGGTGAACCACTCATCCTGCTCATATGCCATAGGAGAAGGTGAACCACTCATCCTATGCATATCTCAACATGCGGTATCATAGGGGAAGGTGAACCACTCACCCTGTACATCGCGCATTATTAGAGGAAGGTGAACCACTAACCCTATGGTCGCTCATCTCTCCAAGAAGTACCCCAAGCCCCCCAGAGCTCCCAGAGCTCAACATCCATCTCATATGGGACCCTCATAAGGTCTCTCCACAACTCCAAGTCGTTTACGGAAGGTTAAGAAATTTGACCTTCCCTAGGGGCTTCGTAAGAATACCAACGACCTGATCATCAATCCCAATATGACGGAGCCTTATTTCTCCCTATTGTACAATATCCCGGATAAAGTTGTACATATATCAATATACTTGGAGTGGTCATGAAAAACGGGATTCTCAGAAAGACAAATCCCACTTTGGTTGTTGTAATAGATCACGGTGGTATCCAGCACATGTCCAAACAACTCACTAAAGAGTTTCCTCAACCAAACAACTTCACAGGAGGTCATACTAGCAACAATGTATTCAGCCTCAGCGGTGCTCAAAGCAACCGAATTTTGCCTCCTGCTCATCCAGGATATCGAAGCAGAACCTAGAGAGAAGCAACATCCAGATGTGCTTTTGCAATCCACCACACTGCCAGCCCAGTCTACATCAGAGTAACTATGGAGCCTCACATTCCCGATAGTTTATCTCAGTCCATAAGTGATTGTGTCCCAGAGATATCTCAAGAGATTCTTGGTAGCAATCCAATGTATGTGATGAGGCTCGACCATAAACTGACTCAATGTATTCACTGCAAAACATATTTTCGGACGAGAGTTCACCAAGAACATCAGGGCCCCCACGAGTTGACAATACTCAGAAGGATTTCCCAAATCAGGTCCAACAACACTTCTGCATTTCTTGAAGTTAAGTTCCATCGGAGTAGTCACAGACTTGCAGTCCACCATCCCAAATCTTTCAAATAGCTTCACGATGTATTTTCCTTGATAAAGGAAAATCTCACCTGGCTTTTGCCAGATCTGCAACCCTAGGAAGTAATGCATCAACCCTAGGTCCTTCATCTCGAATTCAGAAGCCAAATCCCTCTTACATTGATGAATAAGAGGTTCTGCACCCGTAAGAAAGAGATTGTCCACATAAAGTACCAAGATGAGAGGTCTATCATTCTCAACCTTAAAATAAAGGTTCAGATCAGTTTCACTTCTTGTAAATTCCAGCTTCATTAAATAGTTGTATATCCTCTCATACCAAGCTCGGGGAGCTTGCTTCAACCCATAGAGGGATTTCTTCAATCTGCATACATGTGTCTGATGATCTTGAACTTAAAACCCCTCAGGTTGTTCTACATAGACTTCCTCCTTAATTGAACCATGTAAGAAGGCGGTCTTGACATCCATATGGTGTAGATTCCATCCTTGCGAGGCAACAAGGGCTATAATCGAATGGATGGTGGTATATCAAGCAATAGGTGCAAATATCTCATCGTAGTCCACACCTTCCTTTTGAGAGAAGCCCCGAGCAACAAATCTAGCCTTGAATTTTTCAGCACTTCCATCAACTCCATGCTTGATCTTGTAGAGCCATTCCGAGGTGACAATGGATTTGTCCTTGGGTTTAGGGACCACATCCCAGACATCATTCTTCATAATCGACTCATTCTCTTCGTTCATTGCATCCTTTCAAACTTGGTACTTTACAACTTCTTTGAACATGCTAGGCTCGGATTGAACAATGGTGCTTATTTCAGTTAAGTACCCTTGGTACCTATTCGGCTTCTTACTTTCACAAAATGTCCCGCAAGGTGCAACATGTCTATCAGCATCTTCGAGAGTTTCCCTGAGCCATGAGGGTCGCCTTTTTGAGGAGGGCTCATGAGGGGGTGGATCAATGGGATCCATTGGTCCTTCAGCATCGGGCATCGGCTCATCCTGTGGTTCTCCCTACTTTCTTGAATCTGCTTCTTTGTCCTTCCTTGGAAGAGGAAGGTTACTAATCTTCCCAAGGGAAACATCCTCATCGAAGGTGACATCATGACTTATCTCCACTTCTCTTTGACCAGGCATATAGATTCTATATGCCTTAGAAGTTTCATTGTAGCCCACAAATGTTCCTTTCTTCCCAGAAGCATCCAATTTGCTTCTCTTTTCTTTTGGCACATGAAAATATATGGGACTACCAAAAATTCTAAAGTGAGAAACATCAGGTTTCTTACCGGTGAAAACTTCTTCAGGAGTTTTGGAGTCTAACGCTTGATGAGGGCATCTATTTTGAACATACACAACAATGTTTGCAGCTTCGGCCCATAAGAACTTTGGAAGGCTTTGATCATGAAGGATGGCACATGTGGCTACTATGATAGAATGGTTCTTCCTTTCAGCAACACCATTTTGCTCGGGAGTATATGCAGTAGTAGTCTCCCTCTTAATGCCAGCTTCTCTACAATAGTTATTGAACTCATTTGATTCATATTCGGTTCCATTATTGGTCCTCAATATTTTGATCTTCTTCCTGATTTGATTTTTGACCAAAGCTTTGAAAGAATGGAAACATGAGAATACTTCGTCCTTCTTCTTCAAGAAATATATCCAAGTCTTGCGAGAGAAATCATCCATAAAGATAGCATAATATAAATATCCTCCCAATGAGTTCACGGGCATCATACCAGATAGATCAGAATGAACCAATTGCAATATGTCGGTAGTCTTGATATCACTTGAGGGGAATGGTCCCTTTGTATGCTTTCCTTCGGCACACCCCGGACAAACACTTTCATGTTCTACTTTGAATTCGGGCATACTTGTCACCATCTTTCTCACATCGGGTAAAGCCTTATAATGTAGATGAGAAAACCTCCGGTGCCATAATTCAAATTGAAGTGATGTGTTGTAAGACATAACTCCCAATGGACTTCCTCCAACTTGATATAGCTATCAACCCTGAATCCAAGTGTAAATGCATCTTTGAAATTTTTATTCAACACACGTACCTTTCCATTGATGAATTCCACCTTGAATCCTTTGTCCTTCATCACCGAGATAGATACCGGGTTCTTCTTTAGATTGGGTACATATAGTACTTCTTGTAGATGAATGGTGTTACCTTGATTCAATTGAAGAGTAACATTCCCAACTCCCTTCATGGTATAGGTGGCATTGTCTCCAAGGATAATTTCCAAATTTGTATCTCTTTTAACCAAATTTGAAAGAGCTTCCTTATACCCAGTGAAGTGCCTTGAGGCACCACTATCAATCAACCAATTTCCCAAAGTGTCCGGAGGAGATGCAGTAGAGAGGGTAGATATAAGATAAAACTATTTTTGCTTGTTATCAACAACATTAGATTCATGATACTTGTTGTTTCTTGATCTCTTGGGAGGGCGACCATTTCCTTGATGAGGAGTGGGAACATTCCTTTTTCCTCAATTGTTGAATCTTCCATTCCTTTAATTGTTGTTTCCCCTGAAATTGTTTTTATTTTGGTTGTCATCATCATGAGGTGTATCCCTTCTATTAGGACACTCCCTAGCATAGTGGCCAAACTTGTTGCAAATGAAGCATCTTCCCTTCCTTCCATTTTTGAAACCCGACCTTTCTTGACATTGCTTCTTTGAACTTGCATTGTTCTTCTTTTTAGCATGAGAAAAGAATGCAATAGGATCATTCCTATTTGAAGGAATATCTAGTTCCATCATCCTTGTTTCTTCTCGAGAAAATCTAGTCAGCAATTCTTCAAAACCTGGAATCCTGTCATTGTTAAGAATAGTGGTGTTGAACACGGGCCATTCACGAGGGAGTCCTCCAAGGGCAATGAGAGTAAGCTCCCTATCAACAATAGCTTCTACGATCGAAAGAAGATCATTTTTTATCTCAGTAATCCTCATGAAGTAGGATTGAATGTCTTCACCTCTTCCCTTCTTTATATCCTTCAATGTGTTTTTGAGAAAGAGAACTCGGTTTGCATTGCTAGATTTGAACATTCCAACCAACCTGTCATATATCTCCTTTTATGTGTACAAATCAGAGATGTAAGCAACTAAATGCTTATGAATAGAATCCCTGATGATCTTCTTTGTTTTGACTTCACCTTTCTTGTACTTTGTCTTAGCAGTAGTTGGTGCATTTGAAGGAGGTTCCGAAATATTTCCCTACACATAATCCATAACATCTTGATCTTCTAAAGTCAAATCAAGAGACATCTTCCATGCATGATAATCAAAATTATCATGAAGCTTATCATCAAACTTGAAGTAGGATGTGGAGGCCATTGAATCTTGTCCTTGATTAGTGATTGCTCTTCTCACTCTTGTTTGGGCTTTGCCTTCACCTCACTCTAATACCATGTTAATTTTAGATAACAATGGTATGTTCTATGCTTAAGAGAAATTTTACTTCGATTTTCTTATTAGCCCAATACCAATATCCAGATTAGCAATCACATCAACATGACTTTAAAATGCAGATAGAACATAAACAATAATAGTAGAAGACAAGCCAAGACAAGAGAACACAAGATATGGTGCCAGCCAGGGACAAACCTGTTATGAAACCAGCTCAAGAAAAGATAGAAAAGATAGATCAACGCCTTAGAATTGAGCCTCTTCGAGGGGGAAACCTCCTTTACATTACATAAATGAACAATTCTTCGATTATTCAAATGACAAAACCTCCTTTCTATATATAGGAGTCTAAGGAGTCATAATATAATCCAGCCGACCTAACAATAATAATATAAAGCCACAAAAATAACAATAGAGGGATTCCATGGGGCACAGAAAAACAACATGGGGGTAATAGGGGCACAACAATATAAATAAGGGGTATAACTACAATAGTAATGGGGTAATCACTAGTATTATAGGGACCCAACATGCCCCTCTCCTTCAAAAAAGTGTTGTCCTCAACGCTTGAGTAGTTCTGGATACTTCTGCATAAAATTCTCATCCTACCATGTGGAATCTTCAGCAGATAAGTTCTTCCACTTGATAAGATACTCTGAAATTGATCGATTTCATATCTGTCGAGTTCTTGTTTCTGTGACTGCTTCCGGTTCCAATATAATTTTTCCTTCCTCGTCAAGTTCTGGCAATATTGTTTGAACTGGGAGCTTATCGCCTATAACCTTCTTTAAACATGAAACATGGAAAACTGGGTGCAATCGAGAAGTTGCAGGAAGCTCCAATTTGTATGCCATAGTACCAATCTTTTGCAACACCTTGTACGGACCATAATACTTTGGTGATAATTTATTATCCTTATTAGCTTGCTTTAGGGACATTTGCTTGTATGGTTGTAGCCGTAGGAATACCCAATCACCTACATCAAAACTTCTTTCACTGCGATGTTGATCTACCTGTTGTTTCATTCTATTTTGTGCCAACACGAGGTTATCCTTTAAGAGTTGGAGGACTTGTTGTTGATGTTCGATGTGATGTTCCACTGCCTGAACCTTAGAATTTTCTCTTAAATATGATGTGATGGATGGTGGTTGATACCCATAAAGTGCCATAAATGGGGTCATTTTTGTTGCTGTATGGAAGGAAGTGTTATACCACCATTCAGCCAGAGGCAACCATTTGACCCATTGTGTCTATTTATCAGATACAAAGCAACGAAGATATCCTTCCAAACATTTGTTTACTATCTCAGTTTGCCCATCAGATTGAGGATGATAAGATGAGCTATGAGCTAACTGAGTACCAAGACAAGAAAATAATTCTGTCCAAAAATTTCCAGTGAAAATGGGATCTGGTATCCTTATACAAAGAGCTGGTTAGGACTCAAGACCAGCTAGGACAAACTGAAGCTGCAAAGGCAGCACTACAGGAAGCACTGAAGCAAAGAGAAGAGGGCCAACCCTCCCAGCCTCCTCCTGTGATAATAAATCTTGAGGAAGTCCCTCCAAAGACTGCTCCTCCTCCTCAGCAAACAGAAGCTACAGCACCAACTACAGCGCCATCCACAGCAGCAACAACTACAACATCAGAACAGGCTGCTAGTCTAGACATGCAAAAGCTGCAAGCTGAGATCCAAGTCATGGAATCTCAAATGAAAGAGCTGGATGAGCTTAAGAAAACCTTGACTAAGGTAAATGAAAAATTTGATAAAAGCAAACAAAATGAGGCAGCCAAGGAGAGAGAGGTGAAGACCCTTAAGAGAAGGATTGCTGAGCTGGAGAAAGAGCTTGCATTGGAAAAGGTAACTGCTCAGATGAAAGCAGTATTATGGAGCAACATTGGAAGATCCATCGCCAACCAGTGGCAATATATTGAGACTATGGATGAGCAAATGGTGCTCATCACCAAAGCAAACAAGGAGATACAGAGAGCCAGGGCAAGCCTTGGACACATGCCAGAAGCAGCTACCAGGATGATCAATATCCTGAATTACAAGACCAGCACTCAATTGGCTACCATGGGAATCAACAACAGGACAGAAACAATTGCCATAGCCAAGAGAGTTGTTACATTGAGAAACTTGGTTGGGACCCTGGAGAGGAGAACACAGGACATGCAGACAGAAATTAACAAATTCCTGGAGAAATTTGTAACACTGCAGAACAGAGGCCTCCCCAACATTTTGAGCAGCGTGGGAAGACTGCTCACCCTGGACAACTATAACAAGAGAATTGATGCCCATGCAGTAGCAGAGATTGCAAAATCTCCCAGCACTTCAGCAGACACAGGGCCAGCCACAGGGCAAATGGTGTATGACAGGGTGGAAAACCTGTTTTTTCTCATGAATGAGATAGAGCATCTGTTTGATACACCACCCAATTTCTTCAAATTCACAGAAGCAGATGAGACTCTAGGCGAAATTTTGGCACATCAACTGCCCACACAGGATGTCTGGAGGCATTTGACCCAGACAATTTTGACAGGCCAGAACCAATAGCGCAGAAGGAAAAAGGCAGACACGCGCAGTGGCAATCTTGGGAATTAAATTTACAGAAAAAGCAGAGGCTGAGCCAACTCAGCCAGACCAGTCACTCACCACCAGCAGCAGTCAAAGTCACAGCTGACAGGTCCGAGACATAGTGTACCAGCCTACAGTCGGGTTTTCTATGCATTAACTCCAAATATTCAGACCGACTTGGCTATTCTTATAAAGCTAAATATCTTCTGACAGAGCATTAAAATGCCTGTACTGTGTATTAAATGTGTAATAAATTTTTGACATAATATCTTAAAGAGTTGGTGAGAATGTAAAGGCTGAGATAACGCAGAACTCAGATATTTCTGCAGACCACCGCTAGTATATATACACCCTTCACAGATGCTGAAGGGGTTGCTGGAATTTTCTCTTGGGTAACTTCCATCTGCTGTAATATTTTCAGAGAATTAATACAAAGGAGGAATGGAACTTCCAGAAGTTTGGTGTATTTGATGTCTAGTGGTGAAGGATGCATGTTACAGGATTCCATGGGTGTTGCATAAAACTATAAGTATTTTCAAATCTTCTGTTATGTGTTTGTTTTAGTCTTTTGTTCTCTTTGGTTGTTTAAATGTCTTACACTTGATAGTAAGGTGAAAGAATAGTTTCAGGATTTAATCAAGCATTACCCTGAACTCAAACCTAAACTGTCATCTATGTTTTCTTCAGAAACAGTGATAGAAGTTGCAATTCTTAACTGCTGCACTTCAATCTGTCTCTTTGCTGTAACAGACTATTCCCAGGGATTCAAATTATTGCCCCTGTGACCTCTGTTTTTCTCCTCCAAAGTCTGTCGCGTGGAAATATGTAAACAATAAGTGGAAATTCTTAAATGCTTTCACTTCGTGCTGCCTGTTTCCTGTCACTTAGCCAAAATATGTTTTAACAAAGCACTCAAAAGGCCCTGTAAGTTCCATCTTTCATCTCACAGATTCAAATACATTAAGCCACAGACTCCATTGCCCAATGATATTCAACATATCTAAAAACTACATCACTGAAGTCTAAGGGAATTTCATCAACCGAAACACAAACATAACCTGTACTCAATACCTAGCCTAAAACACCATCACTGTAGATATAAATCATACATAGAGAGCCCTCTCTGATCACTGTTTGGCTAGAAACAGTGATTAAAAGATTGGTTAGTGGTTACCCCGGCCGTATTCCCTTGGGAGTCATAGGGAACAACCTGGGTGTTAACATAATTGGCGACTCCACTGGGGAATAAGACTATTCAATCACTATCTATCTTCCAAAGCTTTCATCAAGCCTGAAGCTAGCCAAGACATCTTAGGACTGTTTCTCTAATACAGGGGCAATCTTAGGGAAGAGCTAACTAGGGAAACTTATCCTAGCCTTGAAACATATATAGTCATTCCAGAGTTCTTATTTTGCCCTTGTAAATACAAAACTTCTGTATAAAGTTCTGAAAGAACACTTAGAAGCTGGCTCCTAAAAGAAACCCAAGGCATACTAGGGCACACCCTGACCCTGATCAACCCATCATTGCTGATAACCCAAATATCATCCCAAAGAACATAAGGAAACAGCACAAGCAGGATAAACCTGCTGATTCAGATATAAGGTCAGACCAACCCATCCTCATTCCCACTCCTTGCAAAGTCCTTTTTCGTTCCACACCCAATTCCCCTAGTTCATCTTCAACCCCTCAAAGTCCTACCTTTCCATCTTCACCATCTGCACATACTCACTCAACCAGTTCTCCACTTGTTATCCATCCTATTAACCCCAGTACACCTGTAATCCCAGTTGTCCCATTTGTTCCTATCAACCCTATTAACCCTATAAACATGGCTAACAGATATGCACCATTGCAGATTCCAGCCAATGCTCCGGCTCTACCCCAAGACTATCAAACCAGACTCTCATTTTTTGATTCCCATGGCCCTTTGACGGCCATCCAGCATGCTAAAAAGATGCAAGACCACTTTGAGACCTATGAAATTGATGATGACAGTGTTAGAATGAGAATTTTTGTCCAAAGCCTAACTGGGGATGTCAGAACTTGGTTTAGATCCTTGAATGCAAATTCCATTGCAACCTCTGAAGTTCTATACCAGGAATTTACCAACAGATGGGAGAAAAAGAGAGATCCACACCATATACTTGGTGAATATAACACTATTAAAAGAGGTCCCCAAGAAACGGTGTTGGAATATTGTGCTAGGTTTAACAACATATACAATGCTATTCCCCAGAACTTAAGGCCCCCTCCTGATTTGGCCCTTTATAACTTCCCTGATGGTTTTGACTCTGATATGGCCTATCAGTTGAGAGAAAGAGACCCTCCAACCCTTGCAGAAGCCCAAAGAGTTGCAGTCACTGTAGAGGCCAACCTAATTGCCAAAAGAAACAGGGCAAAGCTGGAAAAGAAGGTTGGTTTCAAAGAAGAGCCCTCGGGCTTCGATCAGAAGTTGGATGCAATACTAAACAGCATGAAAAGACTAGGTGAGAGAGTGGAATCAGTAGAAAGAAAGTCATCATGGGAAGCACCACAAAACAATACTCCTAGAAACCCAAATTTTAGGAGAACACAGAACCCCAATATAGGAAAAACAGGTGCTGACCAAGATATCAGACCACCTTTTCAAGAAAATTATGCAGAAACTTCCTCGGCTAATCAGCTCAATGAAGATCCAGAGATCAATTTAATAGGTCTGGATGGTAAAAGCCATGTTTTCCTAACACAAGAAGACCATGATGAGGATGAGAACAAAACATTCCAAACACAATCAGGAGAATCCTTTGACTTTAAGCAAGGATATGATACTGCTGTCTATGAAGTCCATAATCAGTACAAACTAAGAAGTCGGACTGTAAATGCAAATCAGCCTGAAAAGGTAAAGGAGAAACAGCAATCTAAAGAAGCCTCAGTCACTGAACCTAATGACAAAACAAACTTGCCTGCAAAGGAAGTAGTGGTTGAGGAGGTCACTGAATTTCTGTCCACGCCACAAGAGCCCACAGCAACATCATCCTCTCATCCAAATCCGAACATCACCCCTCAAGACATGGGCATGGGGGGCAGGTTCCAAAATCAAGATGAAATCCAACAAGAAGATTCATTGAACAAGGAAAGGACTGCTGTCCGTGACCCTAAAATTCAGGTGGATAAACCCTTTGACCTAGGAACCGAGATTGGCAAGTTAAAGATAGCAATTCCCCTTTTAGAGCTAGCCAAGCACGACATATATAAGCAACAGATCAAGAAATCCCTTCAGCTCACCAACAACAAAGATGATGTAAATGTGCTAGATGACACTCCAGAATTACTGTTTGGTCCAGAGGTAGATGGAAAAACAGTAGTCACAGGGGTTTTACCTTTTTATGTCAGCTTACACGTTCATGATAAAATACTGCACAATGCAATGTTTGACTCAGGTGCATCTCACAACCTCATGCCAAAAGCAGTCATGGAAAGATTAAATTTGGATATAACAAGACCATACAAAGACCTGTTTTCTTTTGATTCTAGTCAAGTAAAATGCTTGGGCCTGATTAAGGATTTATGTGTGTCCCTGGTTCAATTTCCCAACAAAACCATTTTAATGGATGTTGTTGTTGCTGATATCCCACCCAAATATGGAATGCTCTTATCAAGATCATGGGGAGCCAAGCTCCAAGGCTCCCTGCAATTAGACATGTCATATGCAACCATCTCTGTCTTTGGACAACCCAAGAGACTTTATAGGGAAACACTCATGAAATACATGGTCAGCAGTGAAGAAAAGCCTCAAAATTTTCCAATATATGCTGTCCATTCGGACATAGACTCCTTCATCCTTTTCAATGACAGCACAAATTCCTTAAGCAATAACATTAAGACCGAAACACCCATACAAGAACAAAACATCCATCAAACAAGTGGCACCTGCCAAAATTTAATCAGCCCAACAATACCCATTCACCCTCCTTTAGTTGTCAAAAATTGTCAAACAAATGATGAAATTATCCTAGGAGACAAATGGGAAAAGAAACCTCAACTCATGCTCACATGGCCATCCCATGACAAGAATTTAAGATCCCCTGACCAGCAAGATAGTCTGTGGGTCCTAGAGTTTGATGGCTCAGTTAACAAGTTAGGGGCAGGAGCTGGAATATGGATACATAACAAAGAGAAAGCCTGTGCACAAGGCAGGGCATATAGACTGAACTTTAAATGCACTAACAACATGGCAGAATATGAAGCTCTGCTACTAGGTCTCAAGATTGCAAAATCATTACAAGCACATAGCCTCTCAATCATGGGGGACTCTGATCTAGTAATTCAACAAGTAAAAGGGGATTTTGTCACCAATGACAAAAGATTAAGGTCCTACAGGTCTGCTGTAATTGAAATACTAGAAACTTTCTCCGAGTTTGTTCTCACAAAGATTCCAAGGGGCCACAATCTCCATGCTCACAGCTTGGCAACATTTGCCAGCACCTTCAAATTCCCACTACAACCCAACAATTGTTTCACAGCAGAAGTCAAATATAGGCCTTCTATTCCAAACAATGTCAAAGAATGGCAAGTATTTGAGAATGATAGGCAAATAAACAACTTTTTAACTTTGCAACAAGAGTTTACAGGATTAAATATTGACCTTGAGACAGCAAGTCAATCTCAAATTGTTGATGGAGCAAGTCAATCACAATTACAGTTTCAACAATCTGCTCACCCAATGTCACTTAGGACAGCAAAACAACTGCTCAGCCCAACCATTTTCAACAATGAAAACATTCAACAAATTAAACAAATGGACTGTGAAGAGATGAGTAACATTGAAACTGAAATCATACAACTCAAAGACAACTTCCTCCCAGTGGGCCTTACCCCATTAGAGGATATTTTTGACTCAAATGACATCCCTAGGAAGCCAAAGATGCAGCCATTAGATGCAAGAGTTGAAGAATGTAATATTGGCACTATGGAAAAGCCTAAGATAGTCAAGCTGTCCGCCTCTTTGCCCCCCGATCAAAAGCCCAAATATGTTGATCTCTTTAAAGAATTCCAAGATGTCTTTGCCTGGGGTTATGAAGACTTGAAGTCTTATGATACCTCTGTTATACAGCACACCATTCCCCTCAAGCCTAATCAAAAACCATTCAAACAAAAATTGAGAAGAATCAATCCTGTGCTTCTTCCTTCCATTGAAAAGGAATTACAAAAAATGTTCAAAGCTGGGATCATAGCACCAATCAGGTTTTCTGAGTGGATTTCAAATTTGGTCCCTACAAGAAAGAAAACTGGTGAGATCAGACTTTGTGTAGATTTAAGGAATCTGAATCAAGTTTCACTCAAAGATAACTACCCTTTACCAAAAATGGACCACATCCTCCAAAGAGTAGTAGGAGCCTCAAGGATATCATTGTTGGATGGCTTCTCAGGTTTCAATCAAATCCTGGTACACCCTGATGATCAAGACAAGACTGCATTTACTACCCCATGGGGTACTTTCAAGTATGTGAAGATGCCCTTTGGATTGAAAAACGCAGGGGCAACATTTCAGAGAGCAATGGACATTGCTTTTGTAAAGGAAATTCATGATTTCTTGGTCATTTACTTAGATGATCTTACACCCTTTTCAAAATCTGACCAAGAACACTTGAAACATCTGAGACAAATCTTCATAACATGCAGGAAATATGGTATTTCCTTAAACCCCAAGAAGTCTTTATTTGGTTTGGAAGAAGGGAAACTCTTAGGACACATCATTTCAAAAGATGGCATTAGAATTGATCCAGACAGGATACAAGCAATCCTACAAATGCCCCACCCTAGGAATGTTAAAGAGTTGCAAGGATTCTTAGGAAAACTCAACTTTTTAAGAAGGTTCATCCCAAATTTAGCAGAGTTGATCAGACTACTAAACTATATGCTAAAGAAAGACTCAAAGGTCAAGTGGACTGTGGAAGCAAAGCAAGCCTTTGAAAGTATAAAATTGGCCTTGACTCAAACCCCAGTGTTAACTAACCCTCAGTTTGACAGAGACTTCATCATTTTCTCCTTTGCCTCCCAACACACTATTGCTGCTGTTTTATTGCAGAAAGATGACCAAGGGAATGAAAAGCCCATTGCTTTTTTCAGCAGAGCTCTTAGGGATGCCCCCCTAAAGTACCAAATAATGGAGAAACAAGCCTATGCCTTGATCAAAGCCATCAAAGACTTTAGGATTTACATCCTTTACTCCCATGTTGTAGCTTATGTACCAAGTTCTATTGTCAAAGACATTCTCACACAAGAAAACTTAGAGGGAAGGAGAGGAAAATGGATTGCAAACATACTTGAATTTGACATTGAAATAAAGCCTACAAAGTTGATAAAAGGGCAAGGTTTGGCTAAGTTAATGACAGAATCAAATTTCCAAGCCTTAGATATCAACCAACTGGACAGTGAAACAGAGCTGGCGACTCCAAAGATCAATGTAGCCTTTGAACAATCTCCATGGTACTCTGATATCTGTTATGTGTTACAAAACCTGTGTGCTCCCCCAGGACTGTCCAGAACTAAGTCTAGGTTCCTAAAAATGAAAACATCCAAATTTTGTGTGTTAGATGAGAATCTACTCTGGAAAAACCATGAAGGTATTTTGCTGCACTGTCTTCTTGAGAATGAAACTGATAAAATTATGCAAGAATTCCATGCTGGAGACTGTGGTGGACATTTGTACTGGAAGTCCACTGTGGACAAAATATTAAGGGCCGGTTATTACTGGCCCACCATGTTCTCAGATGTGAAGAAATTCACAACATCATGCCACAAGTGCCAGCTGTTTGAAGGCAGAAGACAGTTGCTGCCACTTCCTTTGAGGCCCATTTCAACAGAAAGACCTTTTCAACAATGGGGCTTGGATTTCATTGGAGAGATTCATCCCTCATCTTCAGGACAACACAGATGGATTTTGACTGCAACAGACTACTTCACCAAGTGGATTGAAGCTGCCCCATGCAGACAAGCAAATGACTCAGTGATCATTCAATTTTTAGAAAACAATATACTGGCTAGATTTGGCTGCCCAGAAAAGATAATAACAGACAATGCTGCTGCCTTCAAATCCAAGAAAATGATAAATTTCTGTCATAAATTTCACATTACTTTGGGCCATTCTACAGCTTACTATCCTCAGGGAAATGGTCTTGCTGAATCATCAAACAAAAGTTTGATAAACATCATAAAGAAAGTGCTAGAAGAGAACAAAAAGAACTGGCACAAGAAGCTAGTAAATGCTTTATGGGCAGACAGATTAACCACCAAAAGATCAATTGGGACCAGCCCATATGAGTTAGTTTATGGATTAGAGGCCAGATTTCCCTCATCACTAGGGGTGCCAGTTATGAAACTTCTACAAGAAAGTCAAGCAGAGCCAAATGATATGCAAAGAAGGATCAACCAGATAATCTGTTTGCAGCAGACCAGAGAACAAGTTTTCAGCAGAGTGCAAATACTACAGGAAAAACTTAAAAAGGCCTTTGACAGAAGAACCAAAGCAGAAGATTTCAATATGGGAGACAAAGTTCTAAAGTGGGATGCAAGAAGAGAAGAGAAAGGGAAACATGGGAAATTTGATTCTTTGTGGAAAGGACCATTTGCTGTCCAAGCAGTGCAAGGTAATAACACTTATTTCCTTAAAAGTTTGACTGTAACTGAACTGGATGAAGGTCCTGTCAATGGCAGGATGCTGAAGCACTATTATGATGGTCCACTATGATAAGGATCCAAAGGTTCGTTGTATATATTCAGGCCTATATATGTTTTCTATTTTTAGTTTGTAAGAAGAGGTTTTCCAAGTGCTGCACCTAGCAGCAATAGGCACATAGAACCAGAGGTTCCCCATCAAAAAGCACACAATTTTGACAGGTTACATGTATCAGAGCTCAAAGATTAAGATGGACAATCGAGCAACAAGGCAATCTGACCTGCTGTTCTTGGTCTTTCAAAAGAAAAACCATCCCCATGTGGAGCCACTGTTGGATACCTATAGTAATAGGTTTCATATTTCATGATTGATTATTGAAAATCCAAATATGCTCTGCTTTGTTACTACAAAGATCCCATATTTCCAGGAAATCAGAGGTGTATGAAATACTTTAAAGATTGAGGACCTTATTACAAATTTTGTGGATGATTCAACAGTTCAAGCTGGATCATGCCATGTTTCAATTTTGAGTTATAGAATAGAGAAAGAAGTCTGTCCAAATAGCTTAATCTTGGCAGATAAGTAGTTCAGGTAGAGAAACAAAGGTTCCCAAAAGCCTAATCTGGGACCTTGGAAGAGATAAGGGTAGAAGCAGATAGAGTAAAAAATGAAAAAGCCAAAGAAAAGAAAGGGCAATTGAGGGTTGCAAGTCTAAGTGCCCCTCCAAGAAGAAACTAAAAAATGTTAGGTGAAATAGTTGGGTAGGCAGTTGTGGTTGCAGAAAGGACAGGTTCACCATTACATAGTTGTCAAAGATATTTTGCCAAGGCAATGGACATATCAGCAAAAAAGGTGGTGAATTTCATGGATTCACAGCAGAGAGCATCACTAACTTCACTTTTTCCCCTCTACTCCATCATTAACATCCCCTTTCTCAAAGATTCCCCTCCTTCACTTTACTAACTCCTAAATCTACTATTTAACTCCCTTATTCTACCCCTTGCCCTAATAGTAATAACACTAAGGTGTATAAAGCCCTAAATGTTATATATTCCCTCCCCTAGGCATAATAGCCGAGAAATCTGCAAAGAGGGATCATAGTGGCATCTGGCCACCATGGTGAACCTATCTCCGATACTCTCCCTTTGCTGCAGATCATTTCCCCTCAAAAAATACCTTTGCATGGGTAAAAACCCCTCTCTAAACCCCTCTAGCCCACAAACCCTCCGCAAACCTTATAAAAGGCAAAATTCCGCCTTCAGCACGCTCCCAAATGCAAGCGCGGGTGGTCAGAAGTTGAAACATTTGAAAACCATGTCAAAAAACCCACAAACAGTTAATATTTCCGCCGCCCTATCCGCCGTGCACCTTACACCTCCGCCAGCCGTCAGATCAAGCCTTCCAGATCCGACGGCCCACAACAATATCGGAGCGCTATCCACGTCCGCACGTTAACTCCCGAGAACATGACGTTGCGCCTCGTCACTCCTCCGCCACGCGTCGCCCGATGGACCATCTCGGAGCTCCCTCTGACACCCTGGGCGCCGTACTCTAACCGCCCCGAGAAACCGTGACGGTTAGAGCCTTAACCATGACCGTCACGGTTTCACCTCCGCCCGTCCCCGTTGACCTGTCTGCCACGTTTCGTACCCGCCTCCACCCCGCGTCCAGCTCACCGCTGACTGGACTGCCACCTCACCCCCGTTGACCTGTCGTCTTCCGCCACGTCCTCCCCGATGACGTCAGCTGACGTCACATCACCGTGACCCACCAATGACGTCATGCTGACGTCATCGTAAAAAAAAAGCGCCAAATGGGTAAAAATCTCATATTAACCAAATTTCACGCGTTTTTTCACCATTTCATCGTTTTTTCTGCTGAACTCTCTGTTTAACCGTTTCTGCCCGGATTTCCGCCAACCTGTAAATTCAACAAAGGCGACCACTCCAGCAACTGCAGTACACCTTATCACGACTTCTGCACGTCGAGTTACAGGTATTTACCCTGCCCTGCCCTCCATACGACCTGCATTCTGCTCTAAACTGCTCACAGGCATAATAGGACCGTAAAACAGACTTTTTCACCGCTAGAACCGGGTTATACCTCCACCATTGTCTCTGTGAAGTCCAAAAATTCCCTGCAGACTTGTAACAAACTGCAATTCATCTGAAAACCCCTCGTCCTGCGTTTTCTCGGCTAATGCCCCGCTGAATACCTCTGAATTACTACCAGTAGCTAAATTGGGCCCTAAAAGAGTCTTTGTAACCAATTACCAGCAGTATTTCAATTTCTAGCTGGTAAATTCCCCTCTGACAGTTCAGAAAATCAAGTTTTACCACAGAGGGCAATCTGCAGTCTGTCTTTGCCAACTCACTTGTCAAATTGCAATAGTTTATCCCTTCACAAGCTATGGAGACTCCCATTGCTCTCAATATTAAGCCTATCAATGCCCCCCACCAAGAATTAGCATGGAAGCCCCTGGGAGACATCGATTACCAGATGTTGGACTGGTTTCCTATGGGAACTAAGTATAATATCCAGATGTTAAATGAACTGAGAGCCCAGCACATGAGTGGAGCAGATATCCTGGGAATTTGGGAATCAAATTTGCCCATATACAACCTTCCCCAAGTTAATCCCATGCCAGAGCTTATCTACAGTTGCCAAGAGTGCTATGACCCCAGCCGAAGGGCAGTCATTAGCCCCACAGGCCTAGCCCTGTTTCAGATCACTCCAGAGAGTATAAATCAGATGCTGCATTTCCATACAGCCAAGAAATTGACCCCTCTTTCCATGCAAGATTTGATAAAGAGAGGAAATAACCTGTCTAATGACCAGATTGTGAAGATTAACCAGCTATTTGTCACACCTAGCTCTGAAGCAGTCAGAACCCCTCCCATTGGGTACCAATACCTGAATGAGTTGGGCAGGATGATGGTGGACTTGATTGGATATGTCCTGGGATTCAGAGGACTGGAAGATGTAGATGACAGCATATTGGCCATGCTGTCCATATTTGCCCCGGGTAAGCCTCCAGCTATCCACTATGATTATGCAACTTATATAGCTGAGAAGATTCATGACCAGTTCATGAATTTGAGGAGGGAGAGGCTGTTCAGATACACCTCCTACATATACCATCTGTTCTTGTTCAACCAGCCAGCTACCTTCTCTGTCCCTTTGAGGCCACTCAACGCCCAAGGAACCCCAAGATCAGTTGTTTTTTGGACCCCTGTGTTCCATTGTACCTCAGTATCACCTTATACATACTGTGAGTTTATTGATTTATTTGTTCATCCAGCCCTAACAGTGCTGCAAGGTGCCCCTCCTCCTAGACTGACCGATGACATGAAGAGAATTCTTCATTTGAACAAGCTTTACAACATCGGCAACTGGTACTTCTACCAGAATCACACAGTCATTAGGGTGTATGGATGTGAATTAAATCCATTTAGGCTGCCAAGGTACGTTCCCATGAGACTGTTTGCCTTAGAATATTTCAGGCAATTTGGGAACTCAGATTACCTACACTTTCAGAGTAGAAACAAGAAATCACAGTTGAAAGTGAGAAATCAGCTAGGTCCCTTCTTATACAACAGGAAGGAGGAAGGCTGGAAAGAGGCAGACAGGATCCTGGAAGGACTCCAGTTGAAAACTAGTTTTGAGTGGATTCCATATGACCCTAACCACTCTATTTCCCTCAGGAGGATCAGGTATAAGTTAGGCAACTATGCTCATGCAAGATTACCTGAAATTGAAAAATATGCAAATGCACCAGATTGGGAAGAGGGCACATTAGTAGAGCAAATGACTAATGAAGAAATACTTGAGCAAGAGGCTAGAAATGTCCAAAAACAAGCTGACTTGGAAACTTGTGGACAGGTGCCTATTTCCTACAGGAGGCAAATTGGGGCAGCCACCACAACACCAGCAACACAACAGCGAACTGCCGAGCAGACAACCCAAGCAGCAAGCAAGGACAAAGGCAAACAGGTGGAACAACCACCTATATTAACAGAAGAACAGGTTGACACCTTGCTACAGCAGCAAGAAGAAATGGAAAAACAGGAGTTGGGGCAGCAACAAGATAAACCACAAACTAGTGGGCAGCAGCCATTACAGCAAGATAAAGAGACAGATTTGCCCGGTTCTACAGAACAGCAGCCCCAAACAGAGTTGTCTCCAAGAACAGACATCAATGTGGACAGCTCAGTCCTCCAAACACCTCAGAAGGAGGACTTAACCAGAAAGAGAGAGAGAGAGACTCCCCAGACTTCATCCTTTATCAGAGGAGAGAAGAGACAAAGATTGAATGACTCCCAAGAGGAGGACATAGCAGTAAAGCAGGCCATGGGCATGGGCCCACCCAGTGGAGAACTCTCGGCCAGCTCATCTCAAAGAGGACCAGATATGACAATGGGAGGAGAGGTCAGCTCTTCTGGCCAGCATAGAGAGGGGCACTCAAGTATAAAGCAGCAGTTCATAGAAATCAAGAGAAGGAGTGATCCCATAAAAGTGCAACTCTATGATCACTTGTTAAAACTAGCTCCCAGCAACCAGCAGAGACTAATGTCTGCTTTTGATGTGAGTGAGGGAAAAATGATAATGAGCCATTTCATGCCCACAACTCTACATCCCCAGTCCACCTCAGACTATTTGAGAACAAATATGGAAGTTCTGGCTAAAGATATTCACCCCATGGATAAGATAGAGTTACACAAACAAACGGGTGAAATGGTGTATGCCTCCCTGGCAGATGAGACACTGGAAAATTACAAGTTAAAGAGCAGCCTAGACAATACATCATCCCAGCTAGAATTGGAACGAGCATCCTCACAGGCCAAGGACAACAGGATCAAATCCTTGGAGGAGGTAATCATAGATATTGGACATGATCCCAAGGATGTCAAAGGCATCCAAGAACTGCTGAAGATAAGGGATGCAGACATGGCAGCCCTAAGAAAGAAAATCAAACTCCCGGCCACCATCCATCCACAAACAGATGAAGTTGCCCAGCAACGGCAAGAAAAAGATACCACAGACCTGCTGGTATCCTTATACAAAGAGCTGGTTAGGACTCAAGACCAGCTAGGACAAACTGAAGCTGCAAAGGCAGCACTACAGGAAGCACTGAAGCAAAGAGAAGAGGGCCAACCCTCCCAGCCTCCTCCTGTGATAATAAATCTTGAGGAAGTCCCTCCAAAGACTGCTCCTCCTCCTCAGCAAACAGAAGCTACAACACCAACTACAGCGCCATCCACAGCAGCAACAACTACAACATCAGAACAGGCTGCTAGTCTAGACATGCAAAAGCTGCAAGCTGAGATCCAAGTCATGGAATCTCAAATGAAAGAGCTGGATGAGCTTAAGAAAACCTTGACTAAGGTAAATGAAAAATTTGATAAAAGCAAACAAAATGAGGCAGCCAAGGAGAGAGAGGTGAAGACCCTTAAGAGAAGGATTGCTGAGCTGGAGAAAGAGCTTGCATTGGAAAAGGTAACTGCTCAGATGAAAGCAGTATTATGGAGCAACATTGGAAGATCCATCGCCAACCAGTGGCAATATATTGAGACTATGGATGAGCAAATGGTGCTCATCACCAAAGCAAACAAGGAGATACAGAGAGCCAGGGCAAGCCTTGGACACATGCCAGAAGCAGCTACCAGGATGATCAATATCCTGAATTACAAGACCAGCACTCAATTGGCTACCATGGGAATCAACAACAGGACAGAAACAATTGCCATAGCCAAGAGAGTTGTTACATTGAGAAACTTGGTTGGGACCCTGGAGAGGAGAACACAGGACATGCAGACAGAAATTAACAAATTCCTGGAGAAATTTGTAACACTGCAGAACAGAGGCCTCCCCAACATTTTGAGCAGCGTGGGAAGACTGCTCACCCTGGACAACTATAACAAGAGAATTGATGCCCATGCAGTAGCAGAGATTGCAAAATCTCCCAGCACTTCAGCAGACACAGGGCCAGCCACAGGGCAAATGGTGTATGACAGGGTGGAAAACCTGTTTTTTCTCATGAATGAGATAGAGCATCTGTTTGATACACCACCCAATTTCTTCAAATTCACAGAAGCAGATGAGACTCTAGGCGAAATTTTGGCACATCAACTGCCCACACAGGATGTCTGGAGGCATTTGACCCAGACAATTTTGACAGGCCAGAACCAATAGCGCAGAAGGAAAAAGGCAGACACGCGCAGTGGCAATCTTGGGAATTAAATTTACAGAAAAAGCAGAGGCTGAGCCAACTCAGCCAGACCAGTCACTCACCACCAGCAGCAGTCAAAGTCACAGCTGACAGGTCCGAGACATAGTGTACCAGCCTACAGTCGGGTTTTCTATGCATTAACTCCAAATATTCAGACCGACTTGGCTATTCTTATAAAGCTAAATATCTTCTGACAGAGCATTAAAATGCCTGTACTGTGTATTAAATGTGTAATAAATTTTTGACATAATATCTTAAAGAGTTGGTGAGAATGTAAAGACTGAGATAACGCAGAACTCAGATATTTCTGCAGACCACCGCTAGTATATATACACCCTTCACAGATGCTGAAGGGGTTGCTGGAATTTTCTCTTGGGTAACTTCCATCTGCTGTAATATTTTCAGAGAATTAATACAAAGGAGGAATGGAACTTCCAGAAGTTTGGTGTATTTGATGTCTGGTGGTGAAGGATGCATGTTACAGGATTCCATGGGTGTTGCATAAAACTATAAGTATTTTCAAATCTTCTGTTATGTGTTTGTTTTAGTCTTTTGTTCTCTTTGGTTGTTTAAATGTCTTACACTTGATAGTAAGGTGAAAGAATAGTTTCAGGATTTAATCAAGCATTACCCTGAACTCAAACCTAAACTGTCATCTATGTTTTCTTCAGAAACAGTGATAGAAGTTGCAATTCTTAACTGTTGCACTTCAATCTGTCTCTTTGCTGTAACAGACTATTCCCAGGGATTCAAATTATTGCCCCTGTGACCTCTGTTTTTCTCCTCCAAAGTCTGTCGCGTGGAAATATGTAAACAATAAGTGGAAATTCTTAAATGCTTTCACTTCGTGCTGCCTGTTTCCTGTCACTTAGCCAAAATATGTTTTAACAAAGCACTCAAAAGGCCCTGTAAGTTCCATCTTTCATCTCACAGATTCAAATACATTAAGCCACAGACTCCATTGCCCAATGATATTCAACATATCTAAAAACTACATCACTGAAGTCTAAGGGAATTTCATCAACCGAAACACAAACATAACCTGTACTCAATACCTAGCCTAAAACACCATCACTGTAGATATAAATCATACAGAGAGAGCCCTCTCTGATCACTGTTTGGCTAGAAACAGTGATTAAAAGATTGGTTAGTGGTTACCCCGGCCGTATTCCCTTGGGAGTCATAGGGAACAACCTGGGTGTTAACAGGATCTCTGTCACTTACAATGATCTTTGGGTTTCCATGTAGCTTTTGAATTGTTTCCATAAATGCAGTAGAAACTGTACTGGCTTTAAATGGATGTGATAATGCACAAAAGTGTGCATACTTGGTAAGTATGTCAACTACCACCATGATTACACTCTTTCCCTCAGACTTGGGTAAACCTGTGATAAAATCCATTGAAACCTCCTCCTAATGTTGGCTTGGAATGGATAAAGGTTGTAATAGACCCGGTGTCTTAATTGTTTCAACTTTATTTTGTTGGCAAACCAAACATACTGCCACAAACTTTTGAATATCTGATTTAAGGCCATCCCAAAAAAATTCCTTCTTAGCCCTGTGGTAAGTTTTTAAAAATCCTGAGTGCCCTCCTAAGGGAGAAGTGTGTAATTCCATAAGAATCTTTTGTTTTAGCTGGGAATTCTTACAGAGGTATAAGCGATCTTTGTACCATAACGAATCATTTTTCCAGGTAAATGTATCAGATGTACTGGAATCTTGTTGTAGCTTTCGAATAAGTGCCCACACTTCTTCATCATTCTTCCATTCCTCCCTTGCTTCGTTTATCCAATCTGGTTGGATAATAGAAATGGTGCACAACAATGCTTCCACATCCTCATCCTTTCTTGAGAGTGCATTTGCCACCACATTTTGCTTCCCTTTTTTGTAGATGATTTCAAAGTCATAATCCAACATCTTTGTGACCCACTTTTGTTGCTCTTCAGAGGATAATCTTTGTTCTAAAAAGTATTTAAGGCTATCATGATCCGTTTTTACCTTGAAGTGTCTTCCCATTAGGTAGGGTCTCCATTTCTTAAGTGCATGGATTATTGCCAACATTTCCTTCTCATAAATAGCTTTGCTTAAAAACTTTCCCTTGATTGGACGACTTTCAAAAGCAATGGGTCTTTCATCTTGCATTAGAGCAGCACCAATTCCATTTCCTGAAGCATCACATTCCACAATAAAGGTTTTTGTGAAGTCCGGTGTAGCTAAGACCGGTGCTTGGCACATTGCCTCTTTAAGATGTTCAAAGGCCTTTGTTGCTTCCAGAGTCCATGAAAATGCATCTTTCTTCAATAATGTTGTTAGAGGTGCTGCTATTCTCCCATAATTCTTAACAAATTTGCGATAATACCCTGTCAACCCAAGAAATCCTTGCAGATGCTTTATGGATGTGGGGATTTTCCATTCCTTAATGGCTTTAATTTTGCTAGGGTCTACCTTAACGCCTTCATGAGATACGATATGACCCAAATATTCCACCTCCTGGACTCCAAAGAAACATTTGGATCTTTTTGCATATAATTATTTCTCCTCCAATAGTTGTAGCACCTTGTCAACATGTTCAACATGATCCTTCCAAGACTTGTTGTAGATTAGTATATCATCAAAAAATACTAACACAAATTTTCTAAGGAATGGTTTGAAAATTGAATTCATCAAACCTTGAAATGTTGAAGGTGCATTGGTAAGGCCAAAAGGCATGACCAAAAATTCATAATGACCCTCATGAGTTCTAAATGCCGTTTTGGAATGTCTTCAATCTTCATTCTAATTTGATGATATCCCGAACGAAGATCCAACTTGGTGAAGTAAATTGATCCATGCAATTCATCCAGTAATTCATCAATGACAGGAATGGGTAACTTATCTTTAATAGTGAGCTTGTTGAGCTCCCTATAATCCGGACACATGCGCCATGATCCATCCTTCTTGTGCACCAATACTACTGGAGCAGAGAAAGAACTTTGACTTGGTTGAATTATACCAGCCTCTAGCATTTCTGCAACCATACGTTCAATTTCACTTTTTTGGACATAGGGATATCTGTACGGCCTGATGTTTGGAGGAACACTTCCTGGAATCAGATGGATAGCATGATCATGATCACGCATAGGTGGGAGACCTTTGGGAGTCTCAAATACCTTGGAATGATTGTCCAGGACTTTTTGGAGATCTGGAGAAATAGATGATTCTGATGTGGAAACATCTAGCGAACATAATTGTGCAATTACACCTCTTTACTCCTTTTTTAGAAGCTTTGTCATACCATTAGAGCTGATTATCTTTCCTGGTTTCCCTTCAATACCCCTTAATTCAACTTCCTTTCCTTCCGTAGAAAATTTGATGAAAAGTTCTTGAAAATTAAAAGCTATTGTACCCAAGGATTGTAGCCATTGGACTCCTAGTACAACATCAGCACCTCCCATTGGAATGGCAAGCATTGGGCTAGTCAATACATATTCTCCCATGGATAGCTTGATATTATGGCACCTTCCAGAGTAATTTATTGTTCCTCCATTTGCAATCATCACTTAAAACTCTGGTGCTGGATATAGGAAGCAATTCAATTCTTTTGCTACCCTAAAATGAATGAAATTGTGGGTGCTTCCTGAATCAATAAACACTATTACCTTTTTCTTCTTGATTTGTCCTTCTATCTTGATGGTTTGAGGAGTGGTAATTCCCGCCAATGCATTACAAGATATGGTCGGATTTATTTGTTCTTCATCTAGGCTTTGTTCCTGGAGTATATCTTCTTCTTTTGACCTTTCTTGCTCATTTTCTTCTTCCTCTTCACAATCTATGTAGAATAATTTCTTCTCAGCACACTTATGACCTTTAGTGTATTTGCTATCACAACTGTAACAAAGCCCTTTTGCTCTTTTTTCTTCCAATTGTTGTGGTGTCAACCTTATAGGTTGTGGAAGACTAGGGGCAACAACACTTCCGTCTTTATAGTTGTGAGTGGTATGCTTCCTGGTTGCCATAATTTTGCTTTCCATTTTTCTTGCTAACCTGAATGCCTTCTCTAATGAATCAGGTTCCCAAAGGCGAACATCATGTTGGATATTATCCTTTAAAGACCCTATGAACACATCAATCCTATGCTCCTCTGGAATATCTTTTACCCTTATGTTCAATTTTTGGAACTCCTCAATGTGCTCCATTACTGAACCCTTTTGTTTGAGACTTATCAATTGGCTAAAAAAAGTGTTTCTTTTTGTATCTTCATAATGTGCTATCAATTCTTCCGTAAAAATTGCCCAAGTGATAAATTGTTTACGAGAGCAAAGCCATTGATACCATACAAACTGATTTGGTTCCAAATATACAGTTGCCATACGTACCTTTTGTGTGTTTTGCACATTATTGAGATCGAAGAACTGCTCCATCTGTAATATCCATGTGGCGGGATCCTTGCCATCAAACTTCCTCATATCGATTTTTAGAATATGGTGAGTCTTCAATGCAACATTAGCGTCTATGGAATCATGATTAACATTTCTTTTGTTCTCATCATGAGTTCCCTTTAGTACCCTTTCACCCTTAGGGACCATTTCTTGTAGCAACTTATTCATATTTATCTTCAATTCGTCCATGTCTGTCTTCAAATCCATCTTCAAATCATCCATCTTAGCTTCCACATTAATCATCTTAGCTTCTACGCCTTTCTTTAAACAGTCCATCTTAGCTTCTACACCTTTCTTTAAACCATCCATCTTAGCTTTTACATCTTTCTTTAAACCATCCATCTTAGATTCTGTTCCTTTTTGTGCAAGGGACAGTTGTTGCACTTGGTCTTGTAATTTTGATATATCATGTTGCATTTCTTCCTCTTCTTCATAAGTCATGCTAGAGCTTTCAGGTTTCTTACTAGGTGTTTGCATTTTCTTTCCTTGGGGCATCAGTTATCGATAATAATGCTCTAATATGCCCTTTGAATTCCTTCAAAATAAATTTTCCAACCAAGCTTAAGCAAAAATTTAAGAAAATCTACACACCTTTTTTCACTTTGTAGGAGCTCGATATTGCCTCTAATGTATCTCTGTACTTTCCAATCATCTACTTCTGAATTTGTGAGCTATAGTAGCCCTCTGTGTCCTCTTTCCAATGCCACAAGTCTAACCCAAATTGGATTCTCCAAGGAAGAGTTATGTGAAATCTCCCATAGTGACTTGCTTATAGACTAGTTCAGTAGAGCTAACTTGTACGACGTGCCACGAGTCACTGTTTCGACCTTTGGATCTGAAACATGCATACAAGAAACTACAGTCTGTCCTTTTTCTGTACCTTCTTACGAAATTTCAATCCAATCCCCAGAGATAAAGTTATGACGATTTTCCCCAGGTCACCTGTTTTGAATGTAATTCAGGAGTCTGCAAAAAGACCAACTTCCTCAGATCATATCTCCGCAAATATCGTGCGAAATGCTCTGAAATTCGCACCCAAGGTTCAGTGCGATTTCTTCTCAAATGGATTTTTTTTGCGACTTCTGAAACATCAAAGAAAAAAAAGTTATAGCGAAAATGCCACGATGACCTGTTTGGAGCAGCAAAACCCTAGAATCCAAAGCTCTGATACCAAATGTTATGAAACTAGCTCAAGAAAAGATAGAAAAGATAGATCAATGCCTTAGAATTCAGCCTCTTCGAGGGGCCAACCTCCTTTACATTACATAAATGAACAATTATTCGATGACTCAAATGAAAAAACCTCCTTTCTATATATAGGAGTCTAAGGAGTCACAATATAATCCAGCCGACCTAACAATAATAATATAAAGCCACAAAATAACAATAGAGGGATTCCATGGGGCACAGAAATAACAACATGGGGGTAATAGGGGCATAACAATATAAATAAGGGGTATAACTACAATAGTAATGGGGTAATCACTAGTATTATAGGGACCTAACAAAACCCCAATGTGGGGAAACACTTGATCAATTCTTCTTCTTATTCTTCAAAAGTTCAGCAAAGAGAGAGAGAGAGAGTACAATATGCAATATTCACTTGCCCAATCACAATGAAGTCTGTCCCAACAAACAACAACTACATAATTTGACCTCCAAAAATTTGACGTTGGTCAACAGGGTAGAATTTGACCTCCAAAACAACTTGGTCAACTCGGCCTCCAACAGAAAATCAAATCAGTGCAAAAATAGTCCAAAAACATCCAGTCAAACTTGGTCAACGAAATTCAATGTTGCAACAAACTATTTTGCAGTCAATGCTGGTCAAATAGCCTCGATTTCCATGCCCAAAAATGAGGCCTACCCAAACAGAGATCTCCCTTACAAAAACGTAGTCAAAATAGGTCAATACTGGTCAACATTGGTTAAAACAACCTTCCTGCAACTTCGGTCAACACTGGTCAATGCAGGGACAAAAACCCACCCTTCTTTGCACATGTGGGGAGATTTCTCATAAATCCATACCCAATCAACGAATGAGAAAGAAGAATGTGAGTGAGTAAGGTGACAAAATGAGGAGGAGGCTCCTTGTATTTATATGCAACGTTGTGGGCTTGAGGGTGCAAATTAGATGGCTGGCCGACCTTGACAATTTGTCCATAATCAAAATAAATTCATAATTCCATTTGTACATGTCAAAATGGGATGATCTTTAGATCAATCCTACACCTCTCGGATAGGAATCCAATAAAAATATCAGTTGCCTCATATGAGTTGTCCAAGGTGAAGTTTGGCACTAGTTGCCAAATTTAACATGTCGTCACGATCATCCAAAGGTCTATCCCAAGTGTCGCACTTGTCGCTTTCAACTCTAGACAGTCCCATAGAGGGTCATGATTTGCTATGTTGTCCCGGTGGTCAGTGTTGTCATGTTGTCAAAGTATGCTAAGTGTGTGATCACAATGTCGTGTCATCACAAGTTCACTTGCCTTTCACACTTAGCCATTTTCCTGAAAATTTCTTGACAAAACAACTTTACTTCACCGGACCCCGACTAAGCTGCACTGCGAAATCTTAAGCCCTCAGTGGTCCTGCTCTGTTGCCTGGAATTGTGCAGTACTTGAGGCTATTTTCCGGGTCAGTTACACTGCTCCCAGAGGTGAGTAGCCTATCTTCCTTCCCAGAACTGCGCAGAAACTACCTCACTACCTATCTGAATTGCGCACTTCACAAGATCAGTCATCAAGCCTCCCTCCTGCTTGTTGGAACCCCGCATTGCACAAAGACCTGAGTATGCACTGCTCCCAGAAATTGCGCAGAGATGTCCTCCTAGTGACTTCCCTCAGCCAGGACTCGCTGCTCTTCAAAACTGCGCAAAATTGTCCTTAGGTCGCTCTACTGTCCTGCCTTGTCTTCCCTCTAGAAACTGTGTAGAGGTGTCCCTTAGGGTCCCACCTTGCAGCTGCCATTGGTGCCCTTGACTGTGCAATTTTGCCTCCCAGTGGTCTCTGTGCAAGTTTCCCTGACAGTGAAGACTGTGCCCCGAAGTTCCTTGTCCATATCTAAGTTGCGCTTTGCGCAGTCTCAATGATCAGTCCTCCCTCCCTGTCACCTGGAACTGCGCAATCACTGGGCCCTCTCCCAGCTTGTCATTTGTCCCGGGCCCGAAACATGGTAAACAATGCATCATGCTAGACTAGGAGGTTTTGGATTTGATGTGGTCCTGACATGAGTGAATTACAGGCACAGGTACACTAGTAGATCACGGTGAGACGATGAACGAGATGAAGAAGGAGTGCACATGCTAGAAGACTTACTTGCAGTTGGACGGATGAATAAAGCACACCAAGAAGCAAGCAAAAGGAACACATGCATGGAACCATCTTACAATACCAAGACCATCAAAGACCCCGCAGCACCAAGCCATGCGGAGGAGAAGACAAAGCACACCCAAGAGTACATCCATCACTTAGCAACGCAGCAGCTTGACATGGACACCACAACCAACCAGTACATGTCAGCAGTGTTGTGTCAAGTTGTGTCATGAGTTTTCAAGGCCACATCACCACCATGGGCCATATCTGTTGTAACTGAATGTAATGTAAAGTGGAAGTCCAATGGACGCACACAAGAAGTTGAAGAGTCATGTCAGTTGAAAAGTCATAGGAAGTTCAACAATCATGAGGGTAGTCCAAGAGTCACAAGGGTCAAGCATCACCCTTGGCTATATATACCCCTCCCATTGTATGAGCAAGGACTTTTCACCTTGGCTCCTCCCACATAGCCTTGAGAGTAGACAGTTAGTTCTTTGAGGAGCGAGGAGTGGCTCCAATGTCCCACTACTGGGACTAGTGATGTATGGTGTACAGATGTGTCTTGGGACTTTTGCTTAATTCAGAAGCTTGTTAAGGCCAACACGTTTTCATGCATGTTTTGTAGATGTTTGTAAGACTATTCTTTCGGCATTTGTAATGCATGTTTGTTTCACCTGTACTAAGATAGTTGAACTACTTCGGTTGTTTTAGTACTTACATTGTTGGGAATGTGTTGTACTGGTTATCACCACTATCTCATCCCTATGGACTACTCCGCGGGATACTAGACAGACCACCTTTGTGTATTGGTTATCACCATTGTCACATCCTTGTGGACTACTCCGCAGGATACTTGACCATCTTTTTGTTCTTCTTATAACGACCATCACATCTGTATGGACTACTCTGCTGGGTGGTGTACGTGTTGTTCCCTTCACTTCGGTTTTAACGACTTCCACATCTGATGTGAACTATTCCGCTGGATGCTGGACAAACCTTTCTAGTTTGCATGTGTCTCTTCTTGGGTGGTACTATTACCTCTCATTTAGAAGCTTACTTTACTCTCTCCCTTTGCAGTAAGAAAACCAAGACATGAGTTACATTACGCACTCACCATGCATACTCATCTTGCTTTTTGAAGATACCAGCATAACACTCTCATGTGCTGAACAACAACAGCTAATGCAAATCGATAAGTAAATGGCAATCAGGCCATCATACCGGATGGGACTCCTCCACCAAATGGTAATTGGGTCTTCATACCGGGGAGATCCCCTGAATGTTGGCGGGTCCAACACCGTCAACACCTGGTTATATTTTTTGTGTTAATCAACAATTTCAGCATTCATGACTAGAAAATCATCTTCATCATCATTTCCTTCATTACCACAATTGAAACAAAGTGGAAGATTACCCTTTTTCTTCGTTGGTTCCTTTCGAGATAGATTTCACTACATCCAATTTCTCTTTCTGATTTCCCTAGGCCATGAGTAGGCATTCTTCTTGATCATCATTAGATGCATCTTCATCACTATCTTTTGATGAGATGATATCTTCCTTGGAATATAAACTTTTCTTCTTGAGAGATCTTCCCTTTTTATGAAATTTCCTCTATTTCTATGTTCATTTTCATCATCACTATCTTCTGATTTTCCATATGGACATTTTGAAGCATAATGACATATTCTACCACACTTAAAACATTTGAATTATAGCTTATTTTTATATTTTCCAGATCCTCTTTTTAGCTCTCTCACAAATTGAACTTCTTCTCCATCGAATTCAAAGCTAAAGTGATTATGGTCCTTGTGGCCTTTTGTTTTATTTAATGCTTTGAAGGCTACATCCCTTAGTCCAAACTTCTCTTTCCCCGTTCTCATCTCATATGCAGTGAGTATTCCACGTAGTTCATCCATCTTCAAGTTTTCAAGATCTTTCATGTCTTCAATAACTAAAACTTTTGGATTAAGCTTCAATCGAAGAGATCTCAAGACTTTCTGAACAATTGTTGATTCTTCAATCCTTTCACCCAATCCGTTAATAGTGTTCAAGACTTCATATACTCAAAGGAAAGAATCTATAATATCTTCTTCTTCAATCATCTTTAAACTTTCAAATTATGTTCAATGAGTTTGAAGTTTAGCCCTTTTCCCCTTTTCATCTCCTTCATAAATGCTTTGAAGCTTATCCCAAATTTGTTTGGCAGTCACAATGCATTACCTTGACAGATACCAGATTAGCAAGACCACTTAATATGGTTTTTGTTGCTTCAGAAATATTTACATACACTTTTTTCTTGTCTGCATTTGTTAGAAGAATTACTGGAACTTTATAACCTTGTACCACAAAATGCCACACATCAATACCAAGAGATATTAGATGTGCTCTCATCCTTATCTTCAAGAAAGTGTAATTTGTTCCATCAAAGGAAGGGGCTCTATTATCCTTGATAGCCATTTGTCCCTCTAAGATTTATCTTCCAATGGTTAAACTACTTATGAAGGAACTTGCTCTGATACTAATTGTTGGAATTCAGAATTACACCGAGAGGTGGGGTGAATCAGTATAATTACAATTTTTACTTATTTAAAGTCAATCAAACATCATAAAACATCAATCTCATAAATTGAAAAACACATGATATACGTGGAAGCCCTTACGGTAAAAACCACAAAACTTCTTTATATGAAAGATCTTGTTGGCACCAACCTAATGTTACATCAATTTGTACGTACCAACCCACTATTACATCAAGCCCTTCTACTACTTTGTAGGAACCAACCTATAGGAGACATCAATCCCATCTATTGGTTTGAGGCACCAACCTATAGGAGACACCAATCCCCTATGCAACTTTGTAGACACCAACCTACTGGAGACAATAATCCCCTCTGCTATTTTATAGGCACCAACCTATAGGAGACAACAATCCCCTCCACTACAAGATTTGTAGGCACCAACCTACAAGAGACACCAATCCCCATTACTGCAAATATTCATATGTACCAAACTACTCTCTTTCTTCTTAACAATGTGTATTAGTTGCTTCTACTTTCACCAAGACTACTTACTGCTTCTGCGTTCACCAACTCTATTAGTTGCTTCCACCTTCACTAGGTCTACTTGCTACTTCCTCCTTCACCAAGTCTACTTCTACCAAAACTTGTTTCTTTTGGATTCTTCCCAAGAACAAATTTGCACATCATGCCACATATCCAATCTTGCAAATTTGTTCTTGATATTTCTATAATCCCCTCCATTGTAAGATTTGTAGGCACCAACCTACAAGAGACACCAATCCCCATTGTTGCAAATATTCATATGTACCAACCTATTTGCTTTCTTCTTCACAATGAGTATTAGTTGCTTCTACTTTCACCAAGTCTACTTGTTGCTTATGCATTCACCAACTCTATTAGTTGCTTCCACCTTCACCAAGTTTACTTGCTACTTCTTCCTTCACCAAGTCTACTTCTCCCAAAACTTGTTTCTTTTGGCTTCTTCCCAAGAACAATCTTCACATCATGCCATGTATCCAATCGTGCAAATCTGTTCTTGATATTTCTACAATAGGTATCTAGATATCTCTTCTCTGTCTTATCCAAATTTCATAGTCCAAAACATCTCAGAAATAAACTCATAGCGAAAATGACAAGCTAATATGTTCAAACACGTTTCATGAGCATTTATGAACACTAACCTCCTCAAATCATATCTCCGAAATTTTAATGAATGAGGGTTTGGAATTTCTACCATAGGTACATTGAAATTTCTCTCGTGTCTCCTTCAAATTTCAGATTCTAAAAAATTATAGAAAGAAAGATATATCAGAAATATCAAGCTGACAGGTTTGAAGAATATTTCAAGAGCATTCAAAAAGCCTAACTTCCTTACAACATATCTCCAAAATTATAGCAAACCAAGACTTGTAATTTGAGTCACAGGTACATAATGATCTTCTCTCTATATCCTCCAAGTTTCATAGTTTGAAACATCCCAGAACAAAAGTTATAGCGAAAATTCCAAGCTGACCTATTAGAAGAAGATCCCAGGAACATTCAGGAAGCCTAACTTCCTTAGACCATATCTTCGAAATTATAATGAACCAGCGTCTGAGATTTTAACCACATGTACATGAAGATCTTCTCTATAGCTCCTCCAAGTTTCACGGTCTTAAATGTCAGAGATGAAAAGATATAGTGAAAATGCCAAGATGGCTCATTCACTGCATAAATCACATTTTTGCTTCCACCTTTAGACTCCAAGAATCACCCAAAAGTTATTCCTCGGCTCCACTTGCAACCTCAGATCTCTTCGTCGATGAATTCATGTTAAAATGAACTCATATGCCCTATTTTTATAGTGTTTGTACATTCATTTATGGGGCTAACTTGTAAATCTGGTTGGGTCAACTTGTTTGTACTGTGGATGGGTCTTCTTGATGAAATCTTTCATATCTCCTCATTCCTATGGAATTAGAGGAAGTGCCTTATACCATTGGAAATGTATCATAATAATCTTTCCAGCCATATATATTATTCACCCATTTGAGCTAGGCAATTGGAGTAAAAATACATTCAAAGACAAGGTATCCAAATGGGGCATCAAAAATCCAAAAACAATATTTCCAGCAATCTTCATTTTCCAATCTTTTTCTTGGACATAAGTAGGCTTCCCCCTATCTTTGGCATTACAACAATATTTTGCACAATTGCCATTACACCAAAACCTGTAGGCATTGGTAAACGAACACATCGCTAGATTTAAGGATCCATGGGAGGTGGTTAGACCATGTCAGGACACACTAGAAATTTACTGGCTTTTTTTGTGCAAGAATCTCCCCCGAAGTGTGAGATGGGTGTGCATCAAACCCATGACTTGAGCTCTGATACCACAATAATGGAGCATGATTTTTGTTACACCAAAACCCATAGGAATTGGTAAACGAACACATTTCTAGAGTTAAGGATTCGTGGGAGGCGGTTAGACCATGCCAGAACACATTAGAGAGCTGCTAACTTTTCTTCGTGCACATATATAAATATAAATAAATAATAGTTAAATAGACCCACAAGATGTAGACAGTAGAACAATTAGTGACGATGTGTTTTATTAAGGCACTCCTTGTGTGAAGGTTGTTGGTTTGAAACTCCATGGATACAAGAAATGTAGCCATGTTAAGGGTTGATGTGGCTCTACAGGATTTTGATAACTTAGATGCCCCTAGGTTGTGATTTCTTAACCAAAGGCTATTCCTGCAAGTCATGGGAAAACTAACAAACAAAAAAATAATAGTTAAATAGTGAAAAGACATTATAATGAGAATGCGTTTTTTAATTTTTTAATTTTTTTATGTGGTTCACTGTACCAATCTGGTACTAGTTACGTCCATGAACAACATCTACTTGTTATTCAGAGGAATCAAGATAGATAATTTCGATACAGACAAACATGTGATAGCTAGAGCTTTGACCCTGGGTAGGGAGGAAGACAACAGACCATTCCCACCACACAACTATAATGAAATGGCGTGCCTTATAAAAAGGACAAATCTCTTTGTGAAAAGACACCCTTGCCTAAGTATTTATAATAAGGTTTTCATTATGTTATGCCATCCTATTTATATCTAATTTCATACATTTTTATATACTATTTATTATCTTTATTCTATTTCAAATATTTTAGGCATTCAAACTAGATTGGTTTGTGACATTGAACAATTTTTTATTTTTATTTTTTATTTTATTTTAAAAAATTATAAATTTACTACTTCCTACTTGTAAAATATTCTAAGCATCTAAAACAATGTTGCTTGGGAGCGGGAGCAGGAGCGACCATTTTCAGAAGCTCCCGGTTTGGGAGCGAATCCGGGAGCGATTTTTAAAATATATATATATATATATATATATATATATATATATATATATATATTATATTTTTTAATTTTTGATACATATATGTCAACAAAAACATGTAGAATGATGAATTAGACATAAAAAACATAAAAAAACATAGATTGATCATTGAACCATATCACATCAATCATCTAGAAATTATAATCGTCATCAACCATGTCCACAAGTTAGTAAAATACATATTACAACTGCAACATATTGAGTTTCATCATCATGAATCATGATTCATCAAATTCAATCTTAAAGTTTCAAATTCAAGCTTTCAAAATTGAAAATTCAATAACATTTATCATCATTGATCACCAAAGTTGTACTTGTAAGCTAAGTTTAACCATTACAAGAAGTAATATCTAAGATATTTCTAAATCCTAACTTCTAACTGTTAACATGATATGAAATGTTATAAATTTATAAAATGAAACATGAATAATGAAATGAAATGAAACAACTTTAGTCTTTCACGAAGCATCATATTCATAATTCACATCATTACCAATGAGTTATAATTGCCAAGGCCCAACTTCAAACTTCAAATTTTCATTGTCACAGTGATATATTGTTTACAAAAAATATCATTATGATATGAAAGAGTCAAGAATCAAGAGTCAAGGACTCAAAACTCAATAGTTATGAAAACTAAAGTCTAATAGAAACTAAAAAAGACAAGTAAATTGTAAATCAGAATCTACATGTGGCCCTTGCCACGAGAGTCTCCAGGAGTATAAGCAGGTCGTGGTGGTCTTCTAGGAGTCTCCCGCACAGACCGACGACCAGAACTAGAACCTCCACGTGAGGGTGTAGATGGAGGTGGCGACAGCAAAGGAACAAGACTCGGACCTCGAGCACTGCTACTGGATGGTGGAGGTGGAGGTGGAGGTGGCATGGCTGCTGCAGCTGCTTCATCTTCATCCCTTACAATTTCCTCTTCCAGTTCTTCAATATGTATAATGCCATCCTCCAAATTATCATCCTCTGGGTGATTGTCCCAAATTTTATATGTGGGATCCTCATAAGCCCGATCACAGTAATGACTCAACAACCTCAAGTTGTAGTGCACATAAACCAGGCTTTCTGCTCGGTTTTCATTGAGTCTATTTCTTTTCACATTATGTATGTAGCTGTAGGTGCTCCAACACCTCTCTGCAGAAGAAGTATTTACAACCTGTGAAAGAACTTTTTTTGCCAATTTTGGCAAAATTCCATGCCCGCCATATGTTTCCCACCATGTGAGAGTATCAAATCTATCTCTGTCGTCCATTGCATGGAAGTTACCATACAAACCAGTGCCACTGAAGTATCTGCCTATTTCAAGGCGCACAGCTGCACATTCCTCCCTGTCAGGTACCAACTTTTCTGATGCTTCCAAATATCCTTTAGTTACCTCTGGATCTAAATGGGGTTTGGTCCTAACCCCACCCCCTGCTGCAGGTTGGCCCAACCAAGATGTAGAGTAGTATTTTTGGCGTAAGGATATACGCCAAGCAATGTAGTGGAAGATTAAGCCTATTCCACCATTCACACACACAATCATGAATCAGTTTGTACAAGTTGGGATCTCTATTATGAACAATGTCTTTTATTTCCCCCAACATGGTATCCATTTGCTCATACACCTCGCCAATCACTGGTTTGTCTGTATCTGCAAACCGAATCATGTGATAAATTGGCTTGGTGAAATCCAATACCTGCCTCACAATTGTCCAAAACTGCCCATCAAGAGCGGCCTCCTCCACCATTTCAAAACCTGCCATGTCAGCTACATTTGTAGCCCTTTCCTTTAATACCTGCCAATGTGGACTGGATACCATGCTAGCTAATGCCTCTCTTACCTTCAAAAGGCGCCTGAAGGTGAGGTAATAGCTACCAAATCTGGTCTTCGCAATCTTCAACAACTCCTATCTCGAGTGACTGCGGAAAAGGTCATGGGTATTGCTATGGTTTGTAATAAATTTTATCATTTGTTTGCCTTTCTTGTACAAATCACCAATCCATTGGTATTGTTCATTTTTTTTCTTGACAATATCATGCAACAGAAGGTTCAATGTGTGGACCAAACATCCAGACCAAAATATGTTCGGGTATTTATCCTCAATAATTGCTCCCGCTGCCTTACAATTAGGAGCATTATCAGTGATGACTTGGATGACATTGTATGGGCCAATACGCTCAATTGTTTCAAGTAATGCTTCTGCAATGTTGATGGTGGTCTTGAACTTGTCTAAGTAATCATGTGCAGTTAGAAAGATGGGACCACTAACAGACATAGCAAGAACACTTATCAATGGCTTGCCTTTTACATTTGTCCATCCATCAGATACAATGGACACCCCATGGTCAGTCCAAGAACTTGTCATTCTATTCAAAGAATGTGATATTTTTGCTTTTTCATGATCAAGGCCAACGGTTCTTGCCTTGTCATACCCAGGGCTCTTGTATCCTTTAGGGGCATCATTTATGGCAGAAACCATTTCGTGCCAATAAGGTGAGTGAAGAACATTGAATGGTATCCCACATGCATAGAGAAACCTGTAAACCTTTGAATCCACATCATTCCTACACCCCTCATCAAGGAAATCTGATATGGTTCTACGCCTTAAAGATGATGACCCTGTGCCTCCATATCCACTGCCTTGGGAGGACGCTGAAGGAGTTCTTTGTGAGTGTGAGCTTGGTTCAAAGAAACCCCTTGATTTTTTTGATCTGTGTTGGGCTTCCTCCTCTTCTCTTATGTATTTGGCTCTATCCGCCACTGACACCGCTGTACAAGTTTTGATTCCTATTTGTTTGTCTCCATCCCATGGCCTTTTCCCGCAGAGGTGTCTTCTAGCACGGGTGTATGAACCTGTGTAATCAATGTTGCAATGGGGGCAATGAAATTTAGTGGTTCCACCCCCTCTCCTTGTTTCAGCCCTGTTAACATATTTACACAATGGAGTTTGGTCTTGTTTAGTTTTTTGAGGGTCATGTTCACCCTCCTCCAGCTCCTCCTCACCGGGTTTTCACCAATTTGACTTTCTCCAGCTTCTTCATCCCCCTCTTCAGTTTGGCCCCTCCGTTTCCTACTCTCCAGCACCATAATAACCATAAAAGGGACCAGGAAGAGGAAAATGCCAAGAAATATAGCCAGGTCCATGGTGTTTGATGTTTGTAGGGTTTTGATTCCTGAATCTGCAAATTAATTTAATTTATTGGGATTAATTAATTTAATTTAAATTTATGATTTTTAAACTCAATAAACTAAATTAAGTTAACTAAATCACTACCTAACTAACTAAACTAACTAAATTACTAAGTTACTTATCTCTGCAGGCTTGCTCCTCGCTCCTTGGCACTTGCTCCTCGCTCCTTGGCACTTGCTCCTCGCTCCTCAGCACTTGCTCCTCGCTCATTTGCTCTTGCTCTTGCTCCAAAATCTTGCTCAATGAAGTCACAATGAAATTTTTTTAGACCCATTGGGCTTTTAAAACCAATTTTTTTTTTTTTAAATTTGATTTTTTTTTGCGACCACGGATTTTTTTTCCACCAGATCGCTCCCGGCCTGAGTCGAAACGCTCCCGGAGCGATTTTTTACGCCCGGGAGCGATCGCTCCCCGATCGCTCCCGGGCATTAAAAATCGCTCCGGGAGCGACGGAGCGATCGCTCCCCGAAACGATCCCGAACAGGGTAGGGAGCGTAAATTTTTTTTAGGGAGCGCGCTCCCGAAAATCGCTCCCATCCGAGAGCGATTTTGGGAGCGCGCTCCCGAGCCACTCCGGCTCAGAGTGCAATTCGGGAGCGGGTTCGAGGGGGGGCACTTCCCCGCAACTATGATCTAAAAACATATTTTAAACATCTATTAATATATTTTAGACATCTATTAACAATTTTTTTTTTTAAGCTAACAGTAAATTACATATTACATACATTTACATTGTTCATCGAAAAAAGATATAACTCGGAACTTTGAGAACCAAAAACCCCCCACACACACGACCATAGCCAATCAAAATGCCTCACTATACTCTATTAACAGAATCATTAATATAGCATACTCTCAGCAACAAGACTCGAAAGATCACACTGAGTATTAATAGCGTTACAATTTTCTCTTGAGATCCTTCTGATATAAACCTTTTTTTTTTTTTTTTTTTTCAGAGGAAAAAAAACCGCCATATTTTTATATATAGATATAAAAAGACATATAACAGAAACATAAGGATAACTCCCTACAGATTTGCAGAGGATGGCCGAATGCCAAAGCCACAAAATCCAAAAATTGAACCTGAAAGCCTCTAACAGGTCCAGCTAAAAGAAACATATGACCCAAGATAACTAAGGATGCAGCAGATTACAGAACATAGCCTCCTTAAAGGAGAAGGAAAACAGAGGGATCATTACACCAACAGCCAAATGGATAAAACACATAGCCTGATGCCATCATAGCAGAAAAACCCAACAAGGAGACATGGAGCTGAAAGATAGTCTACCGAGCATAGGAATCATGGAAGGCCAGAATCTTCTGAATAATAACCTGAATGGGTTCTTTGGAATGTTGAAAGATAAGGGCATTTCGCCATAACCACAAGAACCAGCAGGAAATAATGAACAACGATCTCGCCGAAGAGGACTGACCACTCCACCAAATAAAAGCTTCCTGAACAGAAGAGAAAGACATGTGAGGGAAACCAAACTGTAAAGACAATTCATACCAGATTTGGAGAGACGAGGAGCATTGAAAGAACAGGTGCACATTGGATTCCGCATCGTTGAAGCACATGGAACATTTGCTTGGACCCTGCCAATTTTTCCTCTGAAGAACTTCCCACGTGAGGTTCTTATTCCAATATAGCAGCCAGGAGAAAACGATCATTTTAAGGGGGCAAGAGGCCTTCCAGAAACAAGAGGGAAAGATCTGAGAAGAGCTTCTTGCTGATGATGAGATAAGATCTGCATAAATGAGCTTCACATTTGCAGATTGAAAGGATCCTTTTAAGCTCCAGACCAAGTGATCATGAGTGCCCGAACGCTGTACTCCTAAACTGCCTAAAGAAGCTTTTATTGAATCCCATAGCGGCCGCAATAGAGGAGGCAAGCACAGGTCCTCCGCTTCTTTCCAGACCGGGACAGAACCCCTCCATTGCTTAATTAATTTGTCCCAAGTGAACAAACCCTGCCTGTGGAAGGAAAGAACCAGCTGATGAGGAAAAGATAAACCCCACGCGCACGAGATGGAGTCGAATCCAATGAGAATACTGGTGCCTGAGGATAGGTTCCAGCTTAAAAACTGCAGGAAGAAAGGCTGAGTTTTTCTTAAACTCTGCCAGATCGCCGAACCATGCCTAATGCCGACCGTTCCCCTCCTGTACCAAAAATCAATGCACCTGCCTCTCATGTATTTTCCTTTAATGATCATGCTCCACAGTCCGGTTCCGAAAATACCACGGTGGAGGGACTTACAAAGCAGAGCGTTTCCAAAAGTGCGAAGGTTAAGGAGACCCCAGCCGCCATCGATCTTAGGCTTAGATAAGGCTGATAGTTTAACAAGGTGCATTTTGCTATGAACAGAGCGGCCACCCCAAAGGAAATTGGCGATCAATCTGTTCATGTGATTGATGGTACTAGAAGGAAGATAAAAAAGATGAGCTCAGAAAACTGATAGCTGAGAGAGGACTGCCTGCACGAGAACGAGTCTACCAGCCAGGGAAAGGAGTTTGAACTCCTAGATGGATATCCTTTTATAAAATCGTTCCAGAAGCCATAACCAATCCGAATTTGAATTACCTTTTGCTTTTAACGGAAAGCCTAAATATTTAAGCCCCTGCGATATAGAAATTGGAGCGATGCTCATCAGGTCCGCAATCCAGCGAATAATTTCGAGGTTCAAATCATTATGGTATAGAGAGGATTTTCCCCTGTTAACACTAAGGCCTGTAGCACGCTGGAACTTCAGAAGAATATCATAAATACACTGCCAGGAGTTTTTGCAAAGCATAGCAAAAATTAGAATATCATCTACAAAGAGATTATGAGAGAGGGATACGTTTTTGCATAACTTAACCGGCCTACAATGCTTCTCTGCTACTGCTCTGTTCAGGTGCAAACTAAGAGAATTCATGACCAGAATAAAGAGCAAAGGAGATAAGGGACACCCCTGTCGGAGTCCTCTCTCCGCCTGGAAAGAAGGGGAGGGAGATCCATTTATAATGACAGAGTATTTAACATTTTCTACACAGCTCATGACCCAATTGACACTTTGAGGCTTGAGGCCAATTTTTTCCAGAAGAATTCTTAAAAAACCCCGATCCACGCAGTCGTAGGCTCTTTGCAGATCGATCTTGAGGATGGCCGCATCCTTGTTTTTGGATAGCATAGAGAACAGAGTTTCCTGCGTCAAGGCGACCGCATCCAAGATAGACCTGCCTTTTAAGAAAGCATGCTGGTCCCTCGTAATGCAGCGATTAAGAGAAGGCTTCAATCTTTCTGCAATGATTTTAGAAGATAATTTGAACAAAATATTACAGAGTGAGATGGGCCTGAAGTCATGGAAGGTCTCATCGCCGGGGCACCCTATTTTGTCGTATTTAAAAACCCCGATTTTGTTATTATTTAATCTCATTTAAGTTGTGTTTTTGATCGCCTGTGGTTATTACTGTAATAGTTTCTTACCCAAGCTTACCTTACGAGGGGCAATGTGATATTCCAACTTCGTTGGATGTGGGGTTGTGAAATTAAGCACAACCTATATTTGTTTTTATATCATATAATGTGATAATAGGCTTCAAGGGAGCAAAATAAGTCAAACTGTGCTCATGGTTATAGGGTTAGTTGCTCAGTGATGTTGAATGATATTTTTTATGAGAATGTGATGAAAGAAAAGGTTGAAGTTTAAAAGGGAGTTGTTTTTAATGTGATTTTTTGGAATTTTTAGTGTTAGAATTTGATGGAAAATTTTGAGGTGGAATCTTTATTTGTGTTATTTAAACTGGTTTTTCCATAATATATATGGTATCAGCACTCTGAAAATCCTTGAAGGCACTTTTGTTTTGCAGGGTTATCCATCAAACTTGTGATTTCAATAAATTCCTACCAGATTTTATAAAAATTAAATCAGAAAAACAAACAACTCGGTTTAAAAGACGAGTCTTAAAGGACGAGTTTTAAAAGAAAACTTCCAAAGTTAGCGATGTAACTTTACCTATAAACATCATCCATAATATAATGTTGAATGGTCAATTTAACGACAATGTATGAGTTCAGCATCATATTCTAATATTTGATTGGATTGTTGTATTCATGGCCAGATAAACTCCTGGCTAGTCACTTTTTCGTGAGTGTGATATTTAAGATACGGATCTGAGGCACTAAGTTTCCGTTGGAAACTTCGAGAGTACTCAGTAGTTGATTCGTCCAAATACCGTACCAAATTGATCTTATTTTCATGAAATTGAAATTCTTTGCTTCGAGAGTCATCCTTAAAGAACACAATTACATAATACAATTTGGAGGATTAAGATAATGTTTTTGATACCAGATTTCCATTTAGTCATTTTGGTGGCATTCCAAAAATTAGTGGTTGGATAATTTAAAACCCATCTAACACATATAAAAGATAATTGACATATTGATGTCATCACCTCCTCCATATATAAAAGATAGTTGACATATCGATGTCCCCTCGTCACAAATTTCAAGTAATAGAAGCAGGTTTAATGCCAGTTCTCTTCATCTTGTAAACAAATGTCTAGACAGTGGAGTCCAAAGAAGCAATAGAAGCATGTTTAATGTCGATTCCCTTCATTATGTCAATAGGGTCTAAAGAAGTAATAGAAGCATCTCTTCATTATTGATGCTTCCAATGTCGATTCCCTTCATTATGTCAACGGGGTCTAAAGAAGTAATAGAAGCATCTTCATTATGTCAATAGAGTAGTAATAGAAATATGTTTATTATTAATGTTCTTAATGTAGATTCTTTTTCATTATGTCAATGGGTTTAAAGAAGTAATAGAAGTATCTCTTCATTATGTAAATAGAGTAGTAATAGAAATATGTTTAATGTTAATTTTTTTATTTTTTTTTTATTTAATAAGTGTGTTTATTTTGGAATAGAGTTTTTAGAATTTTAATTTAATTATTAAAAAAAATTTAATTTGATTATCAAGAATTATTAAATAATAAGAATTTAATTCACTAAATATTTTAAAATATTCTTAATAATATACTCAAATTAAAGATGGAGATTTATCTCCAAAGTAGTTACGTCATTTTTGTCTTATTAATTAATTGACTAATTAAAAAAAGTCATATGAAATGAGTTATGGTTTTTCAGGAATGTGGTAAGCCATGATATTGGCCCATGGTATTTTAACAAACCTATTTGTAGATATGGAAATGTGGGGTGAATTTCAATGGTTGAGAATCTTGTTTCATCTTTTTTTTTAATGTATTATATGTTTAACTTGTATATTAATTCTTTTTATAATTATTATTAATAATAATTTAATTAATTTTTATGATTTCTTTAATTTTAACAATGTGATATGTATCATGAAGTAAGTGTTTTGATGCTTATCATGGATTGATGTCTATTGATGTTTCTTAGCCATTTAATTTATATGAATGCACTAGCTTTGATCACTATATATATTTTTCATAAGTGGATCTTACTTATACACTTCCATTGTGACTAGTTTTGATCCCTTTTATTTCAATATTTCCATCGACAACCCTTATTTCCTATTTCTATATGAGAACTTTTAATCATTTTCCCTGAAAGTCATGACTACAAATATAAAAAATATATTCGAAAAAAATACCATTTAAAGATAAATAGCTAATGAGAACATTTATACATATATTGAATGTATTTCACAATGAACAATGTTGCACATTCATATTCATTTTAACTAATGGACAAAATGAAAATTAAGCATCTTCTCTTTTAGAAAATACCGAAGACATTTAACATACATGTGAGATGTGAAATACAAAAAAGATATTGGCTTAATAAAAAGAAATTTAACAACATACCTGTAAGCGGACTCATTATAAGTGGTGAAATTAAGCTTGCAAGGGATTGAACACCAGCAAGGAATCCTTGAGATTTTCCCTGCAATAGAGAATCATCATAGTACATAAATAACAAAATGGCCAATAAATCTTTAAATGTATTAAAATGATGTTGCAAGGATTGCTTGGTACAAAATGATTATGGACTGTTAATGTTGATTAATATTATAATTTTTTTGAGGAAACATACACACTAATAAGAGGGCATGGTACTAGTAGATTCAATACTCGTGCACTAAAAAATTACGACCTGGATAAATAAGTAACAAACATAAACCTTCTCTTGTCAATATTAAAGGGATAATGAATAAAGAGAATTCATCAAGTTTGGTTTATATTTCCCTTCCTCGTATGGATTTTCTAGTTATTTCAATACTAATGGATTAATATATAATGTGACTATGGATATGGTATTTTCTAGCCACAAAAACAATTTTATAGGAATAAGAATTTAGTGTGTGCACTTTTGGTTATTGGGAGTTTCATTTATGTGAAACCATTTTTTTAAGTTTGTAATCAATCACAACATATAATCATTTTCTATGGAGTTTCATAAGATTTGGGAATTGTCTATCTCACATAGTTTTTGGCTTTCTGGTGAGATCTTAGTATTGGATGTCTTGAGTGAGTGTGTTTGTCCTCTAAATTTAAAATCTCTTGGGATTAAACCCCATTTCCCAAGTAACTTGTAGTTGGAGTTACCTTGGAAACCTTTCTTGTTTGACCATATCCATGCCTTGAGTTGGTGGTTGAGGAAAATAAGACATTTTGTAAACCAATGTTGATTAAACTTTAGGTTTATGCCTTAGGGTGATTTCCTTACTCTAATCTTGTTGGCTTGTGGATCTTTGCATGAGAGGGGTTTGTATGAGGTCAACCTTATTTGTTGGTTGCATTGGTTACATGAATTTACCATACATATCTATATGGCACCTATTGCAATACTTGCCCTTGTGAATAAATAAGCTCTTTGAACTTTATGTAGTTGCTTGTTTGATTACTTGTATTTGCTTATTGATGTTTGTGTTTCATTTCATGCATTGCTTGATTGGTTGCCTTCTGCATATTTGATTTTGCTTAGATTGATTTACTTGTCATATTTTCATGCTTTATTCCATGTTCTAGACTTAGAAAAATATTGATTTTATGCAAATTAGGATTTATTCTTTTCAAGGTGCTAGATTCCCTCACTGATGCTTTCCCTGAGTTAGATGATGTGTACATAAAAGGTACTGGAGAGATTCTAGGAGTCTTCATACACTATTGCATAAAGTGCATGTCCCCAAGTAGGAGCCAAATGTTATCCACCAAGTGGTAACTACATTAGAGGCAACACTCTCATAGGGGTGTTATGTTGCTGAGACTATGAGCTTTCTTGCACAAACTCTCCAGACTCGAGAAATTCTCTTAGTTTCTCTTTTAGACATATCATTGTGCTAGCATAATTATGGCATATTTGAGGCTCCACCTTCACATCTCAGATTGAAAAATGCACTTGGGATAGTACAATTTCATTTCAACATGTTCTATTTGATGTTTCATTCAATGGTTTCCTTAATTAAATGTGGTGCTATAATTTATGGGTCATGTCGAGAAAGTCATAAACTCTAAATGAAATCCATAACACTTCATATTCTTATAGTTTTACTATTTTACTCATCATACCATGGGGGGCATGGTTTTTCTTTATAAGTGTCATCATTTCTTGGGTCAATTTGTATTAATAGGAAACTAGTTAAGTTAGCATCCTCTACATCCCAACCATACTTAACACTTTCCACTTTCCCCTTCACTCCACCCCATCCATAAAAGCCATCTCCATTTATGTCTAATTTATCAAAGATCGCCAAAAATATCTAAACGAAGAAAATCCTTAGCCATTAAAGCCAAAAGGCTAAGAGATGGTGCCCCAATGAAATTTAAAGCTTAAGTAAATTCCATTTCACTATGGAGCCATTTCCCCTCATTTGATGCTTGTCTATGAATATATAAAGAAAAAGGGGCTTGTCCAATGAAATGATCAATTAAAGGAAAATAAAAAAAGGGGTAGTGAGAACAATGTTGAGGAAAGGTAGCTCGATGCTAAGATCCCAATTTAAAGGGTTCTATACAAGAAATTCCTAGCTCATGAAAGCTAGATGATCAAAATATATGAACTATACATCATTATTGACTTTGAGGTTCATCACATGAAATTTTCCCCTTCCCTTTCATAATTTTTCATCACATCCCATACCTTTCACTTAAGGACTAGGGAAATGCACTTTGCCCTAGGACTTTACATATGTATAAAGGTTAATTGTTGTTCCCCCATTGTAAAAATTAGGAAAATCTTAAGATTAACCTTTATTATATTGTGTTGGAAAAATTCATTTAGGATATACCAACTAATGGCTCACCAAGAAGTTGGACCCACCACTACAAGTGGGTGCCTTCCATTGGGATCCATGTACCATGCCTTAGAATCCATGACATTGCATTGGGATTTTTGATGTTATATTGGGATATGTGCACTTCATTAAGATACGTGTCACTACATTGGGGTCATGACAATGCATCAAATGTTGACAGGGACGCCATTTCATCATACTTGACATGTAGTCTACCTAGAGATGACATCCTTGCTTTTAGTCGGATGCCTTGTTGACACACGTGCATGATCAATCCCTCCTTGGACCACATGTGAGAGGTATTTAAGGAACTTGAGGACTTTTAGGAGGTGGTTACACAAGGTCCCAAGTTGTTACAATAGTTATAGATGACATGGCAACTAGCCACCCTATTTTATTTTATTAGTGCCATACTTGAGAAGCTACACATGCCACAACACATTGGATTCTACCTTGGATGTCCCACACATGTGGGACTACATCATGCATGAGAAGGTTGTTATCTCCACTTCCTTACTTTTGGGGGTTTGTTGGAGGAGTGCCTAGTTCTTGGGCCCATGTTGACCTGATCTTCACTTATGAAAGGGATGTTGGCACACATTTTGGGAGGATGCACTTCTTCTAGCCCCTTTAGACCACATGTGTGGCCCCTTCTATGCACATTTGGCAATTTCTAGTGGGACACTCTTTACTTGGGGGATTTTGAGGGTGTTTTGTGCCCATGTTCTATTCTGCTAATGGTTTTGAGATGAACTCATGGTTTTTGCTCATGGTTTTTAGCTAACACATTGTATTCACATCTTGTGTTGAGGAGGCCTCTTATCTATATGAGGGGGATCCCTCACTCATTTTCATTCATTGGAGGCTAATGAGAAAACTTGCCTAAAGTGTTTTTGTGCATCTAGAAGAGGATATTTTCATATTTTCTAGATAACGGAGCAACTACAATGCTAAAGAAGGTCACTTTTCTCCACTTGGAAGGGTAAATCAAGATATAGACTTCTTGTCTCCTTTCGTTTAACCATTGAAGAATTGTTACATTGCACTTAGTTAGGACGTCCTAGGGCTCTTATCTCTTGCCTTGGCCAAGATTTGAGATCACCTTGCTAGTACCTGGATAGGATTGTTAGATCACCATCCCCCCACCACCCTGGAGAAAACCTAGTAATCCTCGACAATGCTTGAAAAACAACCTTTCCCTCAACTATCCCCCAATGTTTCATCTTAATCCATAAAACTCACTTAGATCTTGTATAGGAGTCCCATAGCTGTCTCTACACACTAGTCTATCATCTTCTTCAACCAAAATACCGTAAAAATCATCTCCTTTCCCCTTTTTTGTTTTTATTTTTGTTTTGTGACCTAAAACTTTACTTGCTTAATCTCTTATTTTGGGTTGTTGGATCCCATACATTTCATTACTATATTATTTGTTCTTTAAATCTTGTCATTCTAGTTGATTTTTCAAGATTTATCATTTGAAATTAACATAGTCAAAGTTTAATATGATTTCATTTTTATCTTTATATCTATCCATAATGTTTCAAAACGCACTTAAATCACTTGAGTTTATTTATCCATTGTGAGTTTCCTAAATTTTTGCTTGGAAACATATGCATTAGTCTTCTTCTTGTTTAAAGTCATTTCACATAGACCTAAGGCAACATTGAGGTGTTTTCATGGTCTTTACACTTAAAAAGGAAAGAGATTGATCTTGAAATAGGTGGAACAACTCAACAATTAAGTGAAATGACTCACCTCTTTTGCGCCTAAACCTCACTTCTTAAATATAGACGTCCAAGGTTTCCTAGGCTTATATTTCAAACTTGAATGCTTGGGGATATAAACTGTTATGTCTTATGGAAACCTTTAATTTCTCACCTAAAGCAAGCTTTGAATTTATGTTATACATTTGGGTATTTGGCAAGGTCTGCATACAGGGTAATCTGGGATTTCTTGCTCAAACTCTCCAAACTCAAGAAATTGTCTTAGTTTCTCTTTTAGACATATCATTGTGCTAAAATAATTATGGTATATTTGATGCTCCACCTTCACATCTCAGTATGACAAATGCATTTGGGATGGTACAATTTCATTTCAACATGTTCTATTTGATGTTCAATGCATTGGTTTCCTTAATTGGATGTCGTTCTATAATTTCTAGGTCATGTCATGAAAGTGGTAAATTCTAAATGAAATCCATAACACTTCATGTTATTATAGTTTTATTATTTTCCTCATCATACCATGGGGGGTATGGTTTTTCTTTAGAAGTGTCATCATTTCTTGGGTCAATTTGTACTAGTAGGAAACTATTTATGTTAGCATCCTCCACATCTCAACCATACTTAACACTTAACACTTTCCACTTTACCCTTCTCTCCATCCTACCCATAAAAATCCATCTCCATTCATGTTTGATTTACCAAAGATCACCAAAAAGATCTAAACAAAGAAAATCCCCAGTCATTAAAGGAAAAAATCTAAGCGATGGAGAGCCAATGAAATGTAAATCTTAAGTAAATGACACTTTATTATGAAGCCATTTCCCCTAGTCTAATGCTTGTTTATGAATATCTAAAGGAAAATGGATTTGTTCAATGAAATGAACAATTAAAAGAAAAGAAAAAAAGGGTAGTCAGAATAATGTTGAGGAAAGGTAGCTCAATGCTAAGCCCCCAATTTAAAGGGTTCTATACATAAAATTCCTAGCTATTGAAAGCAAGGTGATCAAAATATAAGAACTATACATCATTACATGACTTTGAGGTTCATCACATGAATTTTTCCCCTTCCCTTTCATAATTTTTCATCACATCCCCTACCTTTCACTTAAGGACTTGGAAATACACTTTTCCCTAGAACTTGACGTATGTATAAGGGTTAATTTTTGTTCCCCCATTGTACAAATTAGGAAAATCTTAAAATTAACCTTTATTATGTTGTGGTGGAAGAAATCATTAAGGATATACCACCTAATGGCTTACCAAGAAGTTGGAACCACCACTACAAGTGGGTGCCTTGCATTGGGATCCATGTACCATGCCTTAGAATCAATGACACTGCATTGGGATTCATGATGTTACATTGGGATCTATGTACTTAATTAAGATACATGTCACTACATTGGGATTCTGACAGTGCATCAAATGATGACAAGGATGCCATTTCATCATAGTTGACATGTAGACTACTTAGAGATGACATCCTTTCTTAGTTGGATGCCTCGTTGACACATGTCAGAGGTATTTGAGGAACTTGATGACTTTTAGGAGGTGGTTACACAAGGTCCCAAGTTGTTATAACAACTACAAATGACATGGCAACTGACCACCTTGTTTTATTTTATCAATGCCCTACTTGAGAAGCTACATGTGTCGGCACACATTGGATTCTACCTTGGACGTCCCACACATGTGGGATCACATCATGCATGAGAAGGTTGTTATGTCCACTTCCTTGCTTTTGGGGATTTGTTGGAGAAGTGCTCTATTTCTTGGGCCCATGTTGACCCGATCTTCACTTATTATAAGGATGTTGACACACATTTTGGGAGGATGCACTTCTTCTAGCCCCTTTAGACCACATGTGTGGCCCCTTCTATTCACATGTGACAATTTCTAGTGGGACACTCTTCACTTGGAGGATTTTAAGGGTGTTTTATGCCCACATGTTGTACTCTGCTAATGGGTTTTTCTCATGGTTTTCAGCTGACACATTGTATTCACATCTTGTATTGAGGAGGCCTTTTATCTATATAATGAGGATGACTCACTCATTTTCATTTCTTGGTGATTGTTTAAATATGTTTCAAGGGTTAGAAGATGATATTTTCATATTTTTTGGAGAACAGAGCAACTACAATGCCAAAGAAGGGCACCTTGCTCCACCTGGAGGGGCAAATCAAGATATAGACTTCTTGCTTCCTTTCCTTTACCCATTGAAGAATTGCTCCATTGCATTGAGTTAGGATGTCCTAGGGCTCTTCTCTCTTGCCTTGTCCAAGCTTTGAGATCATCTTGCTAGTATTTGGATAGGATTCTTAGAGGACCATCCCCCCACCACCCTTGAGAAAACCTAGTAACCCTAGCCAATGCTTGGAAAACAACCTTTCCCTCAACCATCCCCCCAACGTTTCATCTTAAGTCATAAAGTTCACTCAAATTTTGTGTAGTGGTCCCATAGCCATATTGACACACTGGTCTATCATCTTTTTCAACCAAAATACCTTAAAAATCATCTTCTTTCCTTTTTTTCTCTTTGATTTTGTAACCTGGAACTTTACTTGCTTGATCTCTTATATTGGGTTGTTAGATCCAAAACATTTCATTACTATATCATTTATTCCTTAAATCTCGTCATGCTAATTGATTTTTCAAGATTTACCCTTTGAAATCAACATGGTCAAAGTTTAATATCATTTCATTGTTATCTTTAAATCTAACCCAACCTAATGTTTCAAAACACTTGAAAACATTTGAGTTTACTTATCCATTGTGAGTTTCCTAAATTTATGCTTTGAAACATATGCATTAGTCGTCCTCTTGTTTAAAGTCATTTCACATAGATCTGTGGCAGCATTGAGGTGTTTTCATGGTCTTTACAGTTAAAGGGAAGTAATCGATCTTGAAATAGGTGCAACGACTCAATGATTAAGTGAAACGACTCGTCTCTTTTGCACATAAGCCTCACTTCTTAAATCTGGACGTCCAAGTTTTCTTAAGCTTATGTTTCAGACCTGAATGCATGGAGATATGAACTGTTATGTCTTACGCAAACCTTTAATTTCTCACCTAAAGCAAACTTTGAATTTATGTTATACGTCTGGGTATTTGGCAAGGTCTGCATACAGGGTAATCTGAACTTTATGTCACTTACATTCACAACGTTTGAGCCTATTCACGATTTTGAAGTCCTGACTCCTTTTAAAGAAGATCGACTAAACAATAAACCCAACGACCTATTCAATGATGCAAACGTCATACTAATTTTGCTCTCCGTTTCAAGTGTCTTAGCACTGATTTGTGGCAGAAGTTATCCTAGGTTCTGAATTCATGTTCTAAAGCACTTAAATGGTATAATATTTCATTTACACAAGCACTCAAACGTCTTGAATGATTTCCATCTCTTTGGCAATTGTCTTATGGCACTATACATGATCTAATCTTACACGATACATGAAGTCTGGGCAACAATTGGAGCACTTCAGACATCTTAAACATGTTCTTAATTGAATAGATGACAAAAACTTCGGAACGACTTGGTGCATGATGGCAATATTTCATTATTTGAGAGACTGTTTTGAAGTTTCCTTCTGTTTGGCACGATTTCTTATGATACATGACTTTTATACACGTAATCCGATCATTTTCACCGCCAGTGGATTTGATATACAGTTAACACAATGCTTAACTTTTGGGTAAAGCTGTCAGCGGTTTGGGTTATTAATGTTTCCATGCTGAGAGATGCACTATTTGTACCTTAATGGTTGGTTTCTTGTGCTGACGATTGCCCTTAACATTATATGCATCCAAGATTCATACATCCATAGTGTTCACTTGGATAGATATTATAATTTATACATCCATAGTGTTCACTTGGATAGATATTATTGATGCTTGTAATTTCATCACTGTTTAGGATACATAAAAATCTGTTGTGTCATGACATTAATCTACTATAACAAGCAGAGGTAAATGCACCTTGAATATGGTAATATTGTTCAGTGTTCATGTTCCATTAATCACTAATTTATTGAATGACATAATTCTGTTATAATTTCGCTGTCAGTACTTTCATTAAGAAGCATCATCTACATGGTTTGTCATTGTGCCTAATAACACGTGTTTAATTCTTCTTACCGTCTACATAACAGAATTTATATCAATGGTCTGTGATCTCTAAAGAAGGAATGACATCCTTTGTAGTACAACTTAACATGTTGTAGATTCTCCATGTGGATAACTGTTCTGCACAGGCTCATAGTCATTTGTATACTACAGATTCGTGTCTAGCTCTTATATCTTCACTACCGTCATCTACAGCAGTCTGATACTTTAACGCTTGGGTATTTGTAAATGTTGGCTATGCTTTCATAAATTAGGTTGCACCTCTGGTGTAACTTTTATACCTTACTCATAACTGTGAAAAAAGTTATGTGATTCTCGCAAACATAACTAATGGTTTATCTTGCTATCGGATGTGTTCTCACTGATATGACCTCTTTGAGTTTCATGGTGTGATTTGACCACTTATGATTTCCTTTATGCGATCAAGGTTGATTTCATTACCCAGCATAAAAAAGCATAAATTTGAATAGGATTTGTAGTCTAAATCGAATATCTTCAGCTGGTTCATAATTGACAATTTGATTTACTATGAGCATCTTTGTAAGCTTGTCTTCTACTTTTGATTAGGATGTGTAGTCTAAACTGAATATTTTAAGTTTGGTTTATAATGTGGTATTTGATTTACAATTCACATTTTTTTTCGTAAGCTTGTTTTTTTTGAGAGTGGATAGTATTAAGTGGTCTCAGCCAGAGGAAGTTATAAAGCTTTTTGGAATATTTAAGGATTTTGATATAATTTGATAACTGGGATTTTTTTTTTAAATAAGAATTTTTTTTCCTTTTTCTTAAAATGAGAAGCAAATCCAATTTATTACGAAAGGTGACTTGATTAAGAGTTCCTCTTAACTCTCCAATTGAAAATAAGACTTTCTCCTTTTAAATGAAACTTTGAATCATAACACATAATAGAAAAGTAAAAAAAACTTTCAGACAACAACTTTAAAATGATTCTAAATATTCATATGTCATTGGTATCTAGATGCTACTCCAGATCATGCATTTTCCACATAAACATTTTGGCCACCAAAACTTTTTAAGCTCCCGTTAGATTACTTTGGATCTGGAAACAACTTCAATATAAACTTCAATATTGTAAAGTAGTGAATCTGTTGTACTAATTCACAGATCCACCAAATCTTAAAAATTTGTTGTTTCTATTGGCTTGAAATACTTTTGTAAAATTGAAATACAATATGGTATAGTATGTTGTCAAGGAGATGAGTTTGGTGTTAGTGTTGAAAAGTTTTTGATGTATATTGCTAAAACATAGATATGGTTTCATTTATTGTGGATGTTAATATACTTTTATTTCATATTTTTAGCATTTTTTTCTTTAGTCAATTTTTATAGTGCATTTTGCTTGTGATCTCTACAAGTTTTATGTTGCTCAATGCTTATGCATATGCTTCATGGACTTCATCTTCCTTAATGTTTTCTAGATGCATGGTAGTTCTATAAACTATTTGAACTTCTCCTTGGTAGTGGTGGCTTTTCATATTCAAAAGGCATATACTCTCTCCCATAATTTTTCTAAAATGTAAGCTATTAAATATTAAAAAATAGTTAAACTTCATTTTAGTTTTAATTTTTTGAATTAAATATTTAAATCACAATTTTTCTTTTAAATTTTGTTTATCTTCTTACTTTGTTTTACTTTCAAGTTTTACACGCGATTTTATTTCTTCACTTTTACAATTAAACAATATCAATCCAGTCCCTAAATTTCATCTCCCTAATCTTCATCATAAACTCCAAATCCTTGTTAATTACATGTTTTCCATAAAATCAAACACAAAGATATGCACGTATATCACCTCCCTAACCTTATCATAAGCTCAAAAACCTTGTTAGTAACATGTTCTTCCTAAAGTAAAAATTTAACTTGTATTATGCTACAAAATATTGAATAAAAAAAAATGTATAATACAAAATAATATCCCTTACGGAGAAATGAATTAAATATATTTCAACATAATTAATATATTCCTGATTACATAATTATACACATTTGTCAGAAAAATAGCTAAATAATTTAATTGTCTTTTTTAGATATTTTTTCTTTTAATTAACAACTTTTACCTTCTTTATTTTAATTAGTTTAACTTACACTTAAATTTAAATTACACCCTTTTTACGTTTATGTTGACTCAACGCAAATCATATATATAAATTGGTTAGATCATTGCATCTTATTACATGATTCTTTGTGATAATATTTTACAATTCCTTTTATATTTACGGGTTTTACCTAATGTTGATTTGCTTTAAAATTAATACTTTATCCATACGTTAGTATCTGTTCACCCAAACGAAAGTTATAACATAAAAATAGATTCCATTATCTTGTTATCTTGATGGTTACGAGAACGAAATTTTAAGTCCAAATTTTGCTAAAACGAAAATTAAGAATTCACATATCAAAGATAAAATTAAGAGTTTATTCTTATGTTAATGGAAAAGTAGAGTCTGAATTTATTTAATAAGATTTGACCACATAAATAAATATATTGATAATTTTTATTATTGTGTATTAAATAATAATTTTATATTAAAATATAATATAACTTTAAATTACAATGTGATTAATATGAGTATTAAATGTTTTAATAATTATAAAGTAATTATTATGTTAATATGTATTGGATTTTTAGAATTTTTTTTATATATAAAAGTATTCTACTCTAAGAGGAGATATGGTTTCATAACATTATGTTAAAATTGGTAATTAGGATCAAATTCCACTTTGAACAACTCATTTAATGGAGATGATGATTATATTGAATTATTCTTTTCGAGAAGACCAAAATCAATCTAAAGATCATCAAATTTGGAGAAGGGGAGATGTATTTTTTGAATTATAAGCTCGCGTGTGCATATTTGATCTAGTTGGCCTTAAAGCAAATTGGACACCCTTGAAAGGCTATAAATACAAGTGACCTCCACTTCATTTGGACATCATCATGGATATTTATTCTATTCTCTTTCTTGTTTTTGGCCCGCACGGGTCTGAGGTAGGTCAACGAAGAAATGGGTTCGCTCGAAGCTGAAATTGTTGGGTTTGAAGTTCACATGTATTTTTCTAAGGTTTTGTTTCTCATTCGCAGGCTTACCAAAGGAAAAATTCGACTGGTTTCTGGCTTATAGGCTCAAGGGAGTGACTGGAAGCTCCCAATCGCTTGCATGCCCACTTCCTCCCTGCGATTGACCTAAAGTTGCATTTTTCTGTTGACTGAAGTTTTCGCTCGTTGATTGCAGGGTTTGACAGTTGACTGTAGACAATGATAATTGATTTCAGGGTTCTAATGGAAGGTGTTGAGTATTAACATTGTTGGGGTTCATCTCATGGATAGTGTTTGGTTGATTTTACTAGATAGGTTTAACGATGAAGATATGAATCATTGTACTCTCTTTTGTTGAATCATTCAATAACAATCTAATAAGAAGAAGAATTTAAAATGGTTTTCCCCATAGTGGGTTTTGCCTTGGTCTTTGACCAATCCTGGTGTATCTATGTGAACGTTTTTCTTCTATTGTTCCTTTATGTTCCGTTGCATTAATGATGATGATATTGTTCTTTCTACATTGTTGCATATATCACTAAATAATGATGTGAATCTGAATAATTTTATGATGTTGTGGGATGAATTTAATGTGTAAATGAAGAAATGCAATTATCAAAGAAAAAACAATATAGCCATAAGAAAAATTAACATCGTATCAGGGTTGGGCTGAAGAAAAGTTATGGAAATCACCCCTATGATGTAACCATTGATGAAAGCAAGAGAAAATGAAGGAGACCTAAAATAATTCTAGGGTTTGAAGAAAACCCTGGGCAATTTGTGTATTAGGGTTTGATGGATACTATGAGGTTAGGGTTTGGTAGAAACCTTGGTTTATGGCAAATATTTGAGATATGCAATTTAGAAACCCTAGCATGACTAATGTGAAGATGTTTAAGCACTTGTGTTAGATTTAATGAAGCCCTAGATGGGATAGTCTCTATTAGGTCTCGTTGCTGATAGAGTTGGTTGAAATATTGAAGGCAACATTGTTATATGGACAATGGACAGTGATGGCTCTTGAAGGTTGGTTCAAGAGGGAGATGATCACCTCTCATTGAAGATAAATACTTCTCGATTTATGATGATATGTTATATCTTTACTTTTGTTTAGACTTATGGATTTGATTATTGTTTTGATTATTACTTATACTTACTGCATGTATATTTGAGTATTTGGATGCTCCTAACCTCTTGATGAGTGGTGATAAGTGGATCCTTATCGAGGATCATGTCTAGTGCAAGAAGAGAAGAACTAACATCGGAAAAGGTAAAGAGGCACCTGATGAAAATGCGACAAAGTGCTACAAGTTGTCTATGTAAAATAAGAAGGTGCATAGGTATTTGAATACTACAAGGTATGCATGGTATATTGTTTCAATGTTATGTTTCAGCTGTAATATTGGATGGCAAGGTAAGCCCTAAGGTATGATGAGAATGTCTCCTTCACAAATGGCTCATGCATATGAAAGTGATTTGGATTCATGGTTCTTATGATGAAATGGTGCACTTGGTATTGAACAAGTATCTTACTTCTTAGACATGATGAATTTCTTGATTCTATGAAGCTACTTAGAAATATTGATTTTTGATGCATTGGTATATTTGATATTTGGCTAACATCTACTATTTTTGGCTTGCACATTGATTCTTATATATGGTAGTTTGATACTGTTAATAATGCTTGTGATAAACATGATAGCCATAATGATAGAAGTATTGATATTCAAGATTTTTTGTTGACCATGGTTAAGTTTTGATGAGCTTAGTAATTATGACATATGGTAAAATTGAATGCCCTGACTTGATTGAGTTATGTGATAAAGAAGTGATATTGTGATCATGATTCTTGAAGTATACTCCTATTAGATATTTGACACTAACCCTTGATGAAAGATTGATGTCATGATGTAATGATGAAGTAGTTGATGCTAACATGTTATGACCATGATGGATATATGTTTTAGAACATGATATAGCTTGACTTTATGATCTAACAATTTTGTTGATGCATGGCAGTATTATAGATAGGTTGATGACTTATGGCTAAAGGGAATGCTCATTAAGAGGGAGAAACTCTCCATAATATCCCTACACCTATTGTCATTTTCATATGTATAGAATATTCTTTATTGTTGAATTAAGATTTATGGACATGAATAGACAAACACCTGATATTGTTGGTATGCAGCAAAGTTCTGGTGTAAGAACAAAGAGTTTTCCTTAATCTAAGCCTCAACTGCATGAAAGGAAGCTTAAGGGTGTGATTGTAGCCTCTCAACTGCAAGGAAGAAGGTCTATGGGTGCAGTTATTCCTGCAGGACACAAAAGTGAAGCTTTTTGCATGAAATCAAAAGCTCACCTAAAGGATGACAATCCTACAGACATGAAGCTGACAACTGAAATTTCTATGAGTAGGGAAGTTTGAATATTTGACTTACTATAGAGAATATGAATGTGTTGAGTAAATTTGTGTTTGTAGGGGACCAAAATATGCGTATCAATATGTCATTATTATTTAACCATTGAGGTTTGTGTGACAATATTTGATAACAGTTGCAAGGTTTTGACTAGATTTCGCTGGTTGATATATATGAGCAGTGTTTGGAGTTTTGACATGATGCTTAATAATGATTTAGAACTTTGACTTGATGTTCAGATATGTTTTGGGCTGTAGATATCACTGTGATAACAAATTTGGATTTTGACCTGATGACCAATGATTTGATTTGATGACTAATGATTTGCGTTGATAACAATGCTATATGGGCTTAGTGACTTTCAATGACTTATATTGGTATTCAATAGATATTCTATGTTGACATCATTAGCTTTGACACATTGATTGGAGTATAAACAATTGTGATTTAGTACGAAGTAATCTCATAATAAATGGATAGAACCTGCATGATTTATCCTTGGTGTATGCAATTGCATCTTGTGACAGAAGTGATTTATATTATGATCATGAGTATGACTTGATGAAGTTTGGTTTGACATTGCTTGGTAAATGACAATTTGTTGACATGACAATAGATAAAGCCATAACTTAATATTTGGTGTAAGCTCTATCACGTGGTCTAAAAGAACTTGTTATAGTGATATTGGCGATTTGATATTAGTTTTTGATATGGGATATAAAGGTTCAATAAGCTGACTTACTTGATTTGATTTCACAATATTGATTTATGTAAGGCTGAGCATATTAGTTTGGTAAAGTGTTATGTTTGCAGAAAGCATTGTATGAAGCAAGCTCCCCGAGCCTAATATGTCTGTATTAACAGTCATTTGATGAAGCCAAGAAGATGTTCCCATCCAAACCTCTACTTCAAAAGGGGTCCAAGGTATCACTTTGATTTTGGGTTTTATATGCTGATGATTTACTCTTGATAGGTAATGAGTCTATGATGATCAAAGTAAGAGGGAGTTGGCTTTTGAAGCTTGAAATAATAAATCATGGCATGATGAATCACTTTCTTATGTTTGGAAAAGGAAATCTATATCAAGAAGTTATTGAATAGTTTTTGGAAAGTGGAAATGCAAATCCTTGGACACTCTGATTGAATTTCAAGAAGTTGTGAAGAGATATTGATGAACTTGACTCGGCAACCGACAGTTGAATGAAGCATTGATGTTCTGTCTGAACACCTTTCTGTATATATGTTGTGCATAGAACTTGAGTGATCTCATACACACTGAGTTGCCGCCAAGCACCCTTCAAAATATTTTGCATGGGATGATCAACTTTTGATTTGAGATATTCATTCTATGATATGTGACTACATGGATGTACTGATGCCGATCTGCATCGTGATATGGTGATATATATTATAAGCGCATCTGTGTGCTGCCTTAGTATGAGATCTTCTATGATATTTTGGATGAGAAGCCCATAGCGTTAAACACGATCGAGGTTGAGTATGACATTGCTAGCATGGCTAGATAGAGGTAGGATGAAGAGGCTCTTTGGAGAGTTGTTTGACAAGTTCTAGATATGCCATGGATACATTGCAATAAGAATGAGTGGGATCCGATTGGCAAAGAATCCTGTATATAGCTGAGATTGAGATGCCTTCATATATTGATACAGTGCTGCTCTATGAGATAAGCATAGGCTTGCGGTTGCTGCCTCCGTGAGAGGGAGGATGAATATGGTATCATTTTTGTGATATGTATATTTTGTCCTAATATAATATTTGATTTGATGTCCCGTATGAACACGAGACAACTACTATTGAAACATGATGATTGCTAGATATGAGCACGATGATATGTTTATGAGCTACTGAGAGCATCGTTGATCGAGACCACTAAGCCAACTCTTCCCCCTATCTGAGCTCCCAGGGTGTGGAATTGAGATGGAGGGCTCCTGGGGTTGACGGATCTCTGGACAATAAGGTATAACCCCTATCTATTACCCATAATGCTGGAGATGTTGCTCCCCTATCTTGAGCTCTGCAAAGTATACCCCAGTTGGCATCATACCCACAAGCAGGGCTTGTTGGGATTGTCCCTCCCTCTCTGGCCAGTGGGTTGATGAGGCTTGGGGGCGTGTGATCCTTACCTTTTGGTAAATCAAGTATCTCGCCCAAGCTCGGATTATGATGCAGGTATTCTACCACATGACTCTTGAGGGTCATTGTTGGGAAGATCAACAGGCAATAAGATGGGTTGAGATGTGCTCCCCTATATCACCTATTACTTGATACGAGGTTGTAGATGTTTAGCTCCCCCATGAGATTTTGGGTTGAGATTAAGCTCCCTGATGTTGTTCCGGATTGAGCTAAGCTCTCTGACGTTGATGTGGGTCGTAGAATTAGCTCCCTGCTGATGTTTCCTGGTAGTAGCATTGGGATCCCTACCGGCAGTGATTCCAGGTGGTAGCAGTGACTCCCCGATGAATAAAGGGTGGTAACTTAGACTCCCCTCCGATGTCAAATTCATCTATTTTTAGATTCGAGAATGTTCAACATATGAGTAGGGACAATCAAGAGATAAGCAAGAGATGAATCGAGATGAAAAATGACGATACGTGATGATGAGATACTTGAGATTGGATATGATTTGATGACATGATACACATGACATGATGCAAGTGGAATTCTCCCTAGTTGAGGAGTGTTAAAATTGGAAACTAGGGCCAAATTCCACTTTGGACAACTCATTTAATGGAGATTATGATTGCATTGAATTCATCTTTTCGAGAGGACCAAAATCGACCTAAATATCATAAAAATTGGACAAGGGAAAAAGTAGTTCTGACTTATAAGCCCACATGTGCATATTTGATCAGATCCGCCCTAAAGCAAATTGGACACCCTTGGAAGGCTATAAATACAAGTGACCTCCACCTCATTTGGACATCATCATGGATCATTCTTCTATTCTCTTTCTTGTTTTTGGCTTGCACAGGTCTAAGCCAGGTTTGTGGAGAAATCATTTTGCTCGAAGGTGAAATTGTAGGGTTTGAAGCTTGTGCGTATTTTTTTAGGGTTTTGTTTCTCAGTCGCAGGCTTACTAAAGGACATATTCAACTGATCGTTGGTTTACAAGCTCAAGGGAGCGATTGAAAGATCCTAGTCGCTCGCATGCCCACTTCCTCCTTGCAACTGGGACCTAAAGTTGCATTTTTCCGTTGATCGAAGTTTTCGCTCAATGACCGCAGGGTTCGACAGTTGACCGCAAGCAATGACGCTTGATTTTAGGATTTTGATGCAAGGTGTTGAGTATTAACATTGTTGGATTCATCTCATGGATATTGTTTAGTTTATTTTACTGGATAGGTTTATGGATGAAGATATGGATCATTGTACTCTATTTTGCTGAATCATTAAATGACAATCTAATAAGAAGAATTTGAAAGGGTTTTTCCGATAGTGGGTTTTGCCCCGGTCTCCGACCAATCTTGGTGTCTCTATGTGTAAATGCTTTTCTTCCATTGTTCCTTTATGTTTTGCTGCATTGATGATGATGATATTGTTCTTTCTACATAGTTACATATGTTGTCGAATAATGTTATGATGTTGTGGGATGAATTTAATGTGTAAATGAAGAAATGCAATTATCAAAGGAAAAAACAATACAACCCTAATAAAATTTAATACATCTAAAAATAACAAAATAATATTTACATTAACAAATTAAAAATAAAATACTTCAATTTTTATTTTAATTTTACATTAAATTTATGTAGATAGATAGATAAGGTAACTAAAAGTAAAAATAAAATAAAATTTCGCTTATATTTGCTTTTTACATCTTAGTACAAGGGAGATGTATAATTCTTTTACTACTCAATATGAAGCATATGTCATCTAAAAATAATATTATTGATATTACAGTTCTAACATGAAGAATGTGTAATTTATTCTATATTAAGTGGGTATATATATATATATATATATATATATATATATAATAAAAAAATATTTTAATGCCAACCAAAAATAAAATATTTCAATGTTCATATAATTAAATAACCTAACTTAATACAAAGTAAATGAAAGTAAATGTTCTTCATCTAAAAATAATATTATTGATATTACAATTCAACGTGAAAGATATGTGTAATTTATTTTGACATGTGGTATTTAAAACAAAAAATATATTAATAATAAAAAATATTTTAATGTCAACCAAAAATAAAATATTTCAATGTCCATATTAGTTAACCTAATTTGATATATTGTAATTGAAAGTAAAACTTTATTATATTTTTTACTTTTTGTTGTGAGTAGGAGGTGTAATTTATTCAATTCTTAATAGCTTGAGTGAGCTTAATGGTTAAGAGCATGTGCTTGATCCTAGAGGTCACAGGTTCAAAAGCAGAGGGGAGTAGAGTATGTATGCCTTCGTAGACATAGCAGTCAAATCGATGCGCAGAGGTGGGTCCCTTGTCCCACAAACAAGGTAGTCTCATACACCAATTAGGTGTCTGGATTGGTCATGACCTTAAAATGGATAATAATAATAATATGGAGTTGATATGTAACATTTACATAATATTAATACAAAAAAAATTCAATGTGTTCGAAATTAAAACATTTTTGTGAGTAGGGGGGTGTAATTCATTCCATTCTTAAGATGGAGTTGATATGTAACATTTAAAAAATATTAATAAGAAAAAGAAATTCAATTTGGGTTATAAATAAAAGTTTTCAATAAACAAATAGAGTAAAATAGGTATTCTTATTTCTTTGATAGGTGGGTTCTAATTCAAGATATGAGTGAGATTTGTAATTCTTTAGATACTTATATGGAGTTGGCATGTAACATTCTAAAAAATATTAATAAGAAAATTAAAATATTTAAGAGTCTGTATTCTTATTTCTTTGATAGGTGCTTTTTAATTCAAGATATGAGTGAGATTTGTAATTCTTTAGATGCTTAGATGGAGTTGACATGTAACATTTAAAAAAATATTAATAAGAAAATTAAATTTGTGTGTGTGCACACGTAGAGAGAGAGAATTTCTATCTCGTGGATATATTCTTTCTATTTATCTATATGAAGGGGAGGTGTATTTAAAAATATACTAATAATAAAAAACATTTTGATATGGAGAATGTTTCTCATAAAAAAATATTTCAATGGTCACGTTGAGTAAAATATTTTAATATATAAAACAAATGAAAATAAAAAATGTATTATAGTTAAAACATTTGATTAGTGTTCCTTAAAATGAATGAGATGTGTCATGTGTAATTTCTTGCATACTTAGCATGGAGTTGACACATGTTGTCTTTGTGTGTGTATACCAACATAGATCCATGTTAACCACATAGATATCAAGTGCTAGGAGGGATCAAACCTCTCGAGGTGCAAACATTTTTTTCAAGTTTTGCACTCTAAAAGAGGAGGTTTGTAACTCAAGAGATTTAGAGATTTGATCCCTTTCGGCCTCATATATTTAAAGTTAACATGGATCTATTCTAGTTTAATTATCAACAATTATTAGGTAGATAGTAGGGATTTAATCCTCACCATATATTTTTAATAGTAATCAAGATGAAGGAATTTCAAAGGTAATTATGTCATTTTTACTTCTCAATTTAATTAAAATAAATGTCATGTACACGCATATCAAGTTTCCATTTGATTTTTATTTATGACATTTAATTCTTATTGTTTATTGTTGCTTTACTATATTTTTCTTATTACATCTTTTTATATATATAGTTAATTCATATATTAATTCCTTTTATAATAATAGTAATAATAAAGTTATAATTTCATTATTTTTTCTGATTTATTTTAATCTTGTAAAATGTATATAAGGTAAGTGCTTATAGTATGAATTGATGCACATCAACATTTATTGACCATTTAATTTATATAGCTAAATTAGTATAACTCATGTTGAACAATTATAACCCTATAAAGCTATATTTAATATTTAGAAAAATATGGTACCAAATGTGTATGTCAATATCCTATATCGTGCTAAATCTCTTTCGTATTATTTCTATAGAATTAATATAATATATCTTTTTGTATAATAAAACTGAAATGTTATGAAAGAGGAATAGATCTTGAGCATTCAAACTAGGGTTTATATTGCAGTTGAGCTAAACTCTCATGGCTCCCCCATAGGGTGGAGGGAGGTTGGACCTTCCTTCGAGAACATGGTGGTACACCGAGCATCAAGGAAAACATCTCTCAAACCAAATAATCTCAACACACATAGAAATTATGTTCCTAGTGCAACATCACAATCTATTCATAATGAGAAAGAGAAAGATAAGACCGATCTAGAAACAATCTATCAAAATGGGAAGGAGGCCACAAACTCTAGTTCATGCCTCTCGCAAACTACGAAAACCCAAATATTTAAAATCATTTAAGATAAAGTAGGAGAAAAGATTCAGTACATGAATGATCATGCACTAATCTGCAAATTCATTAGCACTTGGCCGTCAAAGAGACTGCTCATTGGATGTATCCAAAAATATTAACAATTGAGAGGGGATATAGAACTTAAATTGGGTTCAAAAGGCTTTCCACAGTTATTTTCATGAATGTGAAAGACAGGGACAAGATATTCTAGGGAGTACCCTACTACTTCAATTCAACAGGGCTATATATGAAACAATGGGTGGAGAGATTTAACTCTAATAAAGAAGATTTCAACTTGCACCGATCTATCTTAGAATATATTCACTACTGCAGGAATTTTGAAACCAAGATACACTGGAGGGTATAGATAATTCCATTGATTCATTTATAATAACGCTTGAAACGACCAAACTAGGGTGACACACATTAGATACATGATTTTGTGTACTCAAATTTAACTAAACCACTCTCAGCAAGCATCTATATTAGTTACTATGATGAAATCTGGGAGTAGCCCATATATTATGAACAAATACCTTTTAGATGTATAAAATGTCAAGAATATGGTCACCTATTTAGAGAATGCCCACTAAATCAAAACAACAACCAACACCGAATACTTAGCAAGCATACAAGGTGGGCTTTGCAAAAGTCACAAACAGAATAAAAATGACTAGGAAAGGGGCAAAGGATTCATTGATGTCAGGGAATAGAAATGAAAACCACTACACAATTCTTCAACAAGAGCTAGAAAAGCAACAAGACGCTGGGAATAAAAGGATGAGAGTAAATGATAATCTAGAAGGGAGAAAGAACAAGCAAAAACACAAGGAATTTATGGAGGAAAATCAAACACAAGAAGCACAAATAGAATATGCAGTTATGGAGGAAGAGGAACAAGAGGATATATTAGCGAAGAAACCAAAGGAAATGGCCCTTCACAGTGTGGATCTACAAACATAGCTTTAGAATGGAAATCGAAAGACCTAGCGGCAATACCAAAGGGGGAAGTTCAACTCATCATTGGAGCCTTCATCAAATATTAGGAAACACAACACAAACAAGCATCATGTAGCTCTCCTCCTCCTCCTTCTGTTTCCTTAAGAGCAAAAATCAATTTTACTAGGGATAGCTCAAAATCTGGAAAAGAGGATTTAAAAAGGGGTAGGAAAAGTGATAGACAATTGCTTTAGGAAATGGGGGAATTCCTTATGAATACAGGTAGGGTAACATTAATGACAGAGGCTTTCCAACCTTCCCCTTCAAGGTTGCAATGAAAGTGATATCCTAGAACACAAGGAATCTTAATGGTAAATCCAAACAGAGACTCCTCAAAAATAAAATTATGAAAGAAAACTTTGATATTCTGATGGCATAGGGAACTAAATGCTCAATAAAAATGCTTAAAAAAATCTCCATGGACATATGGAAAAACAAATATTTTTTAGCAAATATTTCCCAAGGGGCATCACAAGGAATTGCTATTTTTTGGACTCCTTTGCTACTCCTAGAACCATCACAACAAGAATCCACATACTTGGTTCTCATAGACCTGGTTACATCACTAATGTTCATGGCCCCACCATTACAACAAATAAGAAAACCTTCATTCAACACCTTTTGAATATTACCAACATCATTGGAAATAATTATTGGACTGTAGGAAAAGATTTCGTCACAATTAAAACTTTGTAGGAGAAAAAAGGGGGAATAAGAAGATTCAATGAGGAAGTTGATATATTCCAAGACTTCCTACAAAATTGTAAGCTAGTGGATCAAGAAACAAAGAAAGGTATATTCACTCGGAAACATAAGAGAGGAGGGGATACACAAGTATCTTGTTGGCTAGATTGTTTCCTCCTCTCTGAGTCATTATTTCTCTCAAGACTCAATTTTGAAGCCTCAATTTTTCCTAGTCGGGGATTAGATCATTGGTTTGCAGATTGGGGCGAAAGCCAAAGAGATAAACCCTTCATATTTGAAGCCTTTTGGTTAAGGCATCCTAACTTTAAAAGCTATATAGAGAAGTGGTGGGAAGAGTCAAGAATTACAGAAGGATCTATGATGTATCAATATTAGCAAAGACTAAAATATATTAAAGGTAAGTTAAATGAATGGAATATAAAGGAATTTGGTAATATTCATGAAGCAAAGAAACAAATAGAATAGAAAATGGAAAATATACAACAAACAATCATAAGAGAAGGCAAATCAGAGGAGATAGAGCACAAGGAATCATTACTACAACTCCAACTAGAAGAAAGAGAAAAATGGGTGAAATTTTGTGAAGACCAAAATACAAAATATGGTGGTGAAAGGAAGGAGAGAAAAACACCAAGTTTTTCCATAGATCAATGATTCAACACATGCAATAAAAGATAATCTTAAGCCTCAATAACTCTCAGAACTAGATAATTGAAAATCATGAGGAAATCAAATAGGAATTAATGAACTATTTTCAAGACATACTTAGAGAGCCAGTTAGGATATGCCAAATGAGATAAGTAAAATCACAAGACATATACCTAAGTTGGTTACGCTCGAGCAAAATGACGTGCTCCTTAGGGAAATCACAAAAATGAAAATGGAGGAAATAGTAATGGGAATGCCAAGAAATAAATCCCCATGACCAGATGGATTTAGGATTGAATTCTTCCAAGAATGTTGGCAAATTGTTGGAGAAAATGAATGGAATTTGGTGAAAGCCTCTAAAAGTCAACCTCCCAACTTTCAGCCCTCGATGTTACCTTCATTTCTTTAACCCCTAAAAACACCTGCTTGGAGAAGCTTGTTGATTTTCGGCCAATCACCCTATGTAATGTTATCTACAAAATTTTATCCAAAATTATTGCCAATCGTCTTAAACCACTACTCCCCTTGCTGATTTCTTTGAAGCAATCTAGTTTTGTTGAAGGAAGGAAAATCCTAGATAGTATGTTCCTTGCACATGAACACATTCACTTTCTAACTACCTCAAAATCCCAAGGAATGATCACCAAATTGGATTTCTTAAAAGCTTATGATTGGCTAAGCTAACAATTCATATTTCACATGTTGAAAGCTTATGGGTTCAAGTAAAGTTGGATAGGTTGGGTCATGGAGCGGGTAACAAAAGATTTTTTCTCCATCCTTGTCAATGGTTTTCCCTCTACGCCTTTCTTTCCTTTTGGAGGCTTGAGACAAGGCAACTCCATTTCGCCCTATCTTTTTCTCTTGATGGCTGATGGTTTAGGAAGAGCTATCAAACCGGTAGTTTCCCTAGGCAAGCAAAATTCTCCTTTGACTCATCAATAATTCATTGATGACACTCTTCTCACGGGGAAACCTACAATAAGAGAGGAAAAACAATTTAGAGAAATCTTGAAGGATTTTTCCAACACTTCGAGCACTGATATTAATTTTTCCAAAGTCTGGAATTTTATTCTTTAACACACCCATATCTGTTCAAGCTCACATTTATAGATTAAGGGTGTTCATAGTAGCTCCCTTCCATCCAAATACCTTGGTGTCCCTTTGGTTAAAAATCCTCTTAGAATCAAGGTCTAGGAAGATCTCATGCTAAGTATAGAGAGGAAACTATCATGTTGGACCTTCAAATCACTCAACTTGGCTAGAAGGTTTCCTATGCTTGAATTAGTGCTTCAAGCTATACCAATGTACTTGTTCTCAACATTAGCTGCTCCGAAAGCAATCCTACAAAAAATAAGAAACATTCAGAGATCCTTCTTCTAGGGAGGTGCTAATATGGAAAATAAATGGGCTCTGGTAGCATGGGAAAAGTTATGCAATCTGAAAAATCAAGGGGGCTTAGGTTTGAGAGATCCTGAGATTCTCAGACAAGCATTAAGGGAAAAAACCTGGTGGCGATGGATCAAGAAGCTGGGAGCTATATGAAGAAAATTCTAGAAGGAGAAATATGTGTCAAGCATAGAAGATGCTCAATTAATCAAGTCAAAGGGGACATCAAAGGGTCACATATATGGAATTCAGCTTGGAAAAAGAAAAATCTCATTCATAAACACTCCTTTTGGGAAGTCAGGGATGATGATCTTGCCCTATTTTGGCAGGACCCTTGGTAGCAATGGCCAAAATTGGAAAAGGAAGGGGAACTGCATGAGCTCAAAACCCGTTTTTTGTGTAGGGTAAAAAGCTAGTCAAGCATTATTAAGAGAAACTAGTATCACAACACCAATGGAGATAGTGGGAGAGGTGCACAGTATGGACAAACAATATAAGTAATGAAACACAGGAAATCCTCATAAAAGAACTAGAAAACAAAAAAATCAAAGCTCAATTAGGGAAGGATATCCTTTGGTGGGGACATTGGTCGAAAGGAGCTTTCACCTTAAAAGAAGCAAACAAAATACTAGCAAGTATTGAAGGACAACCCAACATTCACAAGTGGAAGAAGTTATGGGATCTCATGCTCTGGCCTAAAGTGACCCTTTTTCTTTGGCTTCTCATACAACATAAAATCTTAATGTGGGATAACCTCTAGAAAAAGAGGCTTTCAAGGTCTAGGTAGATGTTATTTATGCTCTGATAGAGCTAAAAATGTAGAGCATCTCTTAAACAATTGTAACTTTGTAGCTGAGTTATGGGATCAAATAGCTATAGTTTTTAGGCAATTTGATCAAAATAGGAGCAACATAATTTCAACTATAGAGGAATGGAATCTTGGGCCATTCAAAAGTGCCATAGCTAATAGATTCTTATAATTGTTCCCAATTTTTATAGTATGGGAGGTGTGGAAAGAGAGAAATGGAAAATCATTAAGGATCAAACAAAGAAGTTGGACATAATTTGGAACTCCATTGTGGTCCAAGAGATACTCCTTACTACCCCATGGTCAAGACAAGATTGGGAATGCAACTCCAAAGATTCACAAATATTGGTGATGTTCTGAATCAATGGGTCTATATCAATCTCGATTTTCCACCCCCAATTAACACACTCAAGTCCTGGTCAATGAAAACCACCACCAACAGGTTTTGTTAAGTTAAACTTCCATGGAGCCTCCAAAGGAAATCTCGATCTGGTCGCCTCTGGAGGGGTATTCAGAGATGAGAAAGGGAAAATCCTACATATTTTACAGGAGATCTAGGCAAGGACACCAATAATGTGGTAGAACTCTCATCTCCCGAGCAAGGTTTCACAATAGACAACTGTCTAAACTTTCAGACATTAGTAATTGAAGGAGACTCCAAAATCATTATATTAATGACAAAGAAACTTCAAAATGGTTCAAGTCTCACAAAGAGTACTAATATCTGGAGAAAAATAACAAGATTGACAAGAATCAAAAGTCTCCTAGCAACAATCTCAACCCCTATTCTTTCACATATATTAAGAAAAGGAAATGCACTAGTTGAAAAAATTGCTAATGAGTGATTAAGTTATAAATATGATATTCTGGATAAGGATTGGTCACAAATGAGACCAGGAACTATAGAATTTATTTGCGAAGAAATTGTAGGAAAAAACAAGGCTCCCCAATGAGGGTGCACATATGAAAGGGAAACCTCCACAAGTTGATATGAGTGCAAATCATTTAAAGTAGGGAGGCAGAGTGGCCACCAAATGGCACTTTGCATGCATGGCAATACACCTACAGTTGCAACTTCAACTATTTTGTGTGTGAGAGAAGTTAGAGGTGATGGCTCTAGGTGTGTGGAAGTTTGTACAAGGACAACCCATCCTTCCCATAGACATTCAAAGCTGACAAGTGGTAATCATGACAAGATTTGGGTGGATAATGCCATATTATGATACTAGCTAGCTAAGGATGTGAAGGGAGGGTGACCAACAATTTATATAGCTACTTGTGGTGCTCCACCAACACAAATCCTATGGGAAATTGTAGTCTTTTGCATACATGCTATTCTTGAAACAAAAATTTTATGAACATGGCAAACCAATGCCAATCGGGTGATGGAGATAATGTTGCATGCAGGGGTGGCAATTACTTTCAGCTACAAGTTGGTTAGCCTGGAATGCACAACTTCGGGCGCACTGCATTCACATAGGAGGAGTATCAAGTTCTCAATATTTTTCGCCTCTATCATGAACTTGTCCTCAATGGTGGATATTATTGTATCAATGTTTTTCAGGATTTTTGGTTTCATTGCATTCTAGTTCTATGTTCCCTCTCTTGCCTTGTTAATCTTGGGATGAGTTTTATGCACGGTGCTCTAGGCTGGTCCTTAAGCCTCCACGCAACTACCTTACCCTCTTGGCCTCTCTCTTTGGGTTCTCAACTTCTTTGTTTATCTTCGGTCTTTCTACTTGGGTTTTTCTTCCTCTTTTTAAGTCCCTCCCTATGATTTCATTCCCTTTCTACCTTGACTCCCCTCTCTATGTTGGTTTGTATTTTTTCTCCTTCCCTTGTGATTTTTTTCTCAGGCTAAGCTGCTCTAGGTCGTTCGGCCTCACAATTAGGCATCACCTCTCAGCATCACAACGTGAAGGGAGGAGAGGTCGATTGGGTCCCTCCCCGGCCTCCATCTCCCCTCCTCTCATTTATGGTCAAACCCGTGCTCAATCAATTGCCCATGTTGCCATCGATAGGTACAAAAACATTATTCCTAAATTTGTTCAGAGTGCTAACTCTGAAGTGGAAAACCAAGCCTAGTAGGGCAAAGGTTTTATCCATGACAGGTGTGTTGACAGAGAAACTAGGGAATGAAATGCCAATGTAGGTAGTTCTACTAGGGCTTGCTCCTCATCCTACATGCAGACGATCAATCTATATTGGCATATCAAAACTCTCATGGGCCGAGTACTAACCAATAGAGCTGACACCTAATTGGAGGTGTTAATCCGCATGGCTAAAATTGTGGACAATGTTGACAAGCTTAACGGGAAAGTCACAAGGCTCGCAAAGGCATTGGTACATTGCGGTATTTCTTCCTTAGACAATGATAATAAACAACAGCCACCTGTATAGGTGGACTCTCATCTTGAAGTATGAAGTGAGCCACTTCTCTTATAAGAAACACAACTCACGAAAAAGTTATGTTTATGGTTATCAGTTTTATGTTTTCTTTAAGTATATAGTTATAATTTCAGTTTAAAAAACAATATAGCTATCCACTATACTTTTAAAAAGAAAATTTTGAACATATACTACTAACCTGGTTTCCCAAGTAACAAACAAATAACTAGCAATATTTTTCCGTATATATTTGCTTAATCATAATCAAACCTAACTTTACCCCACCCAAAATAATTAAAATCAAATCAGAATCCTCTTGTAGTACCAAAATCCTCTTCGTCAGTGTTGCTATCTTACGGACGACGTGGTATTTCCCTAAAACATGTTTCCGTCTAGAAGCGACGCTGCTACCACCATCATTGCCATATTCCTAGCGAGGTTATGGAATAGGGCCAAACAAATGTGTGATGCAATGACGTAACCTCTTGCAAATGCTTTGTTTGACTTTTTAGACGAGAGGCTTAGACTTCTATGAGAGAAAACTTGTCTACAGCTAATGATCGACCACCAGAAGAACGTCTGTCCGCACCGAATGTTCTCACCGGCAAGGAGAGTGTTTGTCTGACTGTTATCCAGTGAACTCTAGTATCTGTCGGACACGTAACTCTGATGATGTCAAATGACGAGATTGAAGAGCAGGTGATGAAAGGTGAGGCATCTAGTAAAAAGTTCTATATAGTTCAAAGAATTGTCATCAAAATCATCCTACAACCAGTGGCACGGTTGGTGAAGGAAATATTTTTGTAAGGATCTTAAAGTGAAATTGTCCAACGATGTGACCTGCCAAAATAAAATGTTCCGCGAACATATAGAGCATAACAGTGAAGATGCCCATTGACGCCTTGTGATAGCAAATGCATGCCATTGTTTTAGGTGAACTGTGATAATTTTGGAAAAGACATGGCAGCATCCCACCAATAGTACACGTCAACCTAACGTTTTTATAATGGCAAATGTCGAGTTTGCAACTATATAGTTACCAGATTTGCCCGAATCTGTAAAAAAAATTCGGATACTCACACATCCGTCAGATTTGGCCAAATCATGTATGAAATTCGATTCGTTCTCTGTCGTAGGCCATAGGCATCGACCAATCAAGAGTGGCCATATCAATGACAGCTGGAGAAAGTCCAGTCTAAGGTTTTACACACGAGTTTGAAATTCGGATTTTCAATTGCTCCTTTGCCATTATTAATTCCAGACTTCTACAGGCCATAACTTAAACTTTTTCAGCAAATGACTAATAAAGCAGAGAATAAGGGAAAAATAATGGTTACACCTCAGCGATGCAGGAATTTCTTCACCACAACCCCGAACTGGATGCGGGTTGTAACGGAGTGCAAGAAATGAGTTGAATCCCTAGAAAAGAAAAGAATTCAGATGCAGATATGGCAGACCTGATTATTGATCCAGCCTCAGGGAAGTTTAGCATTGTGGTAGATACAGGGGCAGCCAATGTGATTATGAGAGCATACAATTATTGACGCAGGCGAGGGCATAGTAAATATTGACCAGTAGATTGGCTAATTTTGACGATCTTTTCTTAATTGGAAAATTTTGAATAAATTTTTTAATAGCGAATTTATCCCTCTAAATCGATTCGAACATGGTAATTACTAGAAAGCATAACGTGGCATCCTCAGTTATTTTTTATTAACGTCGATCGTTACTTTATATGAAGATGAGGTATTAAAAACTTTATACAGCAGATGTTAGGAAAGTGAGCGTGGATGGTTCAGAGAAGAGAATGATAACACTAAGTTTGCATATGGTAATTAAAGCCCATCTTAGCCCATTTTTCAGATATATCGAATACAACTTAAAACAAAAAACTCACACAACTTCATTAATTTATTTGCTCAATTACATCACACTTATATAGGAAATATGTGCAACTAATTCCTAACCACTCACAACTAATTCTGTTCAACCACTTACAACTAATTCTGTTTAACCACTCATAACTAATTCATTTCTGCATTATTCTCACATCCTCCCTTAATGGAGAAATGGATTTTCTACAATACCTAACTGACTTCTAAAAACTTCAAATTTGATTTTACCAAGGGGCTTAGTAAATATATCAGCCACATTATCCTTGGTGTTACAAAATATTAATCCAATTTCATTTGTCTCAATTTTCTCACGTACAAAGTGGTACTGTAACCCAACGTGTTTTGTTCTAGCATGGTAAACTGGATTATGTGCTAATTTGATAGCACTCTGATTATCACAATTGATACATGTTGCACCACTTTGCGCTTCTTCAAGATCCGCAAGAATTCTCCGCAACCAAATAGCTTCACAGGTGGCATTGGTCAAAGCTTTGTACTCTGATTCTGTTGAAGATAAAGAAACAGTTGGCTGTTTCTTACTACTCCAAGATACGACCCCTGATCCAATATGAAACCCCTGATCCAATATGAAATGCATAGCCAGAGGTAGATCGTCTGTCATCTGGATTTCCTGCCCAATCTGAATCAGAAAAACCTGTCAGTGCAACATCAAATACATCAGTATACATAATACCAAGATTCACTGTTCCCTTTAAGTATCGGAGAACTTTCTTTGCAGCATTCCAGTGATTTCCTGAAGGCTTAGCCATGAATTGACTAAGGATACTGACTGAGTATGCAATGTCTGGCCTGGTAGTGGTGAGATAGTTCAAACTTCCCACTAACTGACGATATAATGTTCCATCTGCCTCTTTCGAACCATCTTCTTTGTACAACTTTGCATTCTGTTCTAAGGGAGTTGACATAGCTTTGCAATCTGTCATATTGAACTTTTTAAGAATCTCCTTTGTATATTTGCTTTGAGTGATCAAAGTTTTACCAGTTTCTCTCCATACCTCAATGCCTAAACAGTAATGCATTTCACCCAAATCTTTCATTTCAAAATCCTGTGACAACTGAACTTTAATTTCTTCAATTAACTTGTGAGCACTGCCTGTTATAATGAGATCATCCACATACAAAGATATTAAAGCAACATTTCCTTTTTCATCTTTCTTAACATACAAGTTAGGATCATTTTTGCTTTTCACAAACCCATTCTGAAGAAAGAAGGTATCAATCTTTACATACCATGATCTTGGTGCCTGTTTCAAACCATACAATGCCTTTCTTAACCTGCAAACCAGATGCTCCTGTCCCTGTTTGACAAACCCTTCAGGTTGAACCAAATAAACTTCTTCCTTTAAATCACCATTTAGAAAAGCAGATTTGACATCCATTTGATGTATATTCCAATTATATTTTGTGGCTAAGGCAATCAGTAATCTAATTGTATTCAACTTAGCTACTGGTGCAAAAGTGTCTTCATAATCAATTCCCTCCTTTTGAGCATATCCTTTTGCTACTAATCTTGCCTTAAATTTATCAACTGTACCATCTGCTTTAAATTTTGTTTTGTACAACCATTTGCTTCCAATTGGAACTTTATTTTCAGGAAGTTTCACTAATTCCCATGTTTGATTTTTCATAATAGAAGCATACTCATCATTCATAGCATTAATCCATGGTTCATGTTGTTTAGCCTGCTCATAATCAATTGGTTCTTCAACATTCATTATATTAGACATTAAGGCATAGTCTCTATACCTTTCAGGAAGCCGAGTCTGTCGGGACGACCTTCTTGGTGTGAGTGTTCCATCCATGATTCGTTGGCTTTGAGGTGTATCACCTCCTTGTGATGACTCACTGCTGCTAGATGTGCTCATACTGCTGCGATCATCCTGATCCTGTACCTGTCCCTGTACCTGGACCTGTTCCTGTTCCTGCTTAATCAAAGTATCAAGCTTGAGATGTGCATCATTAGAAATATGCCATGTATCATTCTTTGTGTTACTTTTATCAGTTTGCTCATGAAACAATACATCACGACTTGCAAATAGTTTATGGGAACTTGGATCAAACAATTTATAGGCTTTCTGATCCGTACAATATCCAATGAAAACACACTTGATGGACTTGGCATCAAGTTTGCTTCTGTTAGCCTTAGGAATATGAGCAAAAGCAGTACATCCAAAGACTTTGAAATGACTCACATCAGGTTTATAACCATAAAGAACCTCAAAAGGAGTTTGAAAAACTAATTTCTTAGTAGGACATCGATTCTTCAGATAAACAGCAGTATTAATGGCTTCTGCCCAGAAACCATTAGAGATGTTCTTACCTTGCAGCATACTACGAGTAGATTCCACCAAGGTTCTATTCCATCGCTCTGCAACACCATTTTGCTGAGGGGTATGTGGCACTGTGAACTGTTGTTGAATTCCATTAGATTTACAATAGGTGTTAAATGCTTTTGATTTATATTCACCCCCTTGATCAGATCTGAGTATTTTGATGCACTTTCCTGTTTGTTTTTCAACCATATTTCGAAACTCTTTAAAATACTCAAATATGTCACTTTTCCTTCTAACGAAATAGACCCAGGTATATCTAGATCTATCATCAATAAAAATAACAAAGTATGAAGCACCACCAAGAGACCTAGTTTGCATAGGTCCACATACATCGGTGTGAATTAATTCAAGTATATCATACTTTCGTTTCTCAGTATGAACAGGAAACTCTTCTCTATGCTGCTTACCAAGTGCACAAGCTTCACATGGTAAATGTTCACACTTCATAACAGGAAGACCTTCAACCATTGATTTCCTTTGTAACAACGATAAATCATTGTAATTTAGGTGCCCATACCTGTGATGCCATAATACTGCTGTCGATGTCTCTGTGGATGTCAATGCAACATGGCGCTTGACTGTCACATCCAATCTGTACAATCCTCCAACCCTGGTACCTGTAGAAACAACCTTGTAGTGGTCCTGAACATCTTTCACTATACACCCCAATTTACCAAATTCTACTTTTAAATGATTATCAGTGATAGTGGAAACAGATAGCAAATTCTTTTTGAGAGCAGGTACATACATCACATTATGAATCTGTCGCATTTGTCCATTAGGTAAGTACACATTTACTATGCCAGAGCCATGAACTTTAAGTGACCTATCATCTCCTAGGTAAATGTGTGTACCATCAGATTTCTCATAATATTTATCATACCATTCTTTATTACAAGTCATGTGTGCCGATGCACCAGAATCTATAAACCAAGCATTCTCATCATCAGTTTCAGCAGACAATGCAGCATCAGAAAGAAATAACTTAAGATTTTTAAATCCATCATTCACTGAGGTGTCTCTGTTTATGTAATTTCCATTATGCCTGCGATGTCTTTGATTTGATTCATTATTCTTTCTCCTATAGCAATCTTTAGCCAGATGTCTAGGTTTTCCACAATAATCACATTCAATGTTCCTTTTAACATAAGAATCAGGAGGTGCCATACCTTTTTGTTTTGCTTGAAAACGGCCTCTGTTCCTGTCCCATGGTCTCCCTCGGAATGGTCTTTGGCCTCTTGCAGTCAAAGCCAAATCAGAACCATTTGACTCCAGTTCAAAAGTTTTCATGCGCTCTTCTTCTTGAAGAAGAATTCCAGCCAATTCTTCAAATGTAGGAGGTGTCGGTCTAGCGGAGAGAGCTGAAATAAAGACTTTATAGTCTGGGACTAACCCCTTTAAAGCAACAGTTACCAAGTCTGTACTAGAAACCTTTTCACCAATATCACCAAGCTTATCACTGAAATCTTTAATTCGGGAAAGAAAGTTACTAATGCTTTCATTGGCATCCATTTTGATAGATAGCAGCGTTGTTTTTAAAAATAAAATACGGTTTGCATTAGTAGTCTCATACAAACCTTTGAGAGTGTCCCATGTTGCCTTTGAAGTTTCACAGTCCCGAATGTGTGGAATAATATTGTCCTTCACTGACATGCGTAGCAGCACCCTTGCTTTTATTTCACGCTTCTCCCAATCTTGAGTGTTAGTAGGAGGTTGAGGCTTGGTCTCGTCACCTTTTACAATCGGCCAGAGATTGTATGCCTCCAGTACTGTGATGATCTTAAATTTCCAATTTACATAGTTTTCTCCGTCAAGTTTTGAAGACTCATTTAAATATGAATCTGCAAGGGGATTAGCCATCTCTGAACTCTGCTATCTTTTAAAAAAAAAAAAACTGAACAACCTCTGCTAGAGACGTGATGTGTCTAAATTCTCTGAGATGATCAAAATGTACCAAAATAAAACATAAGTACAGTAAAACGCCAATCTATCTATGGCTCAATCACCACCCAAACTGTGTACCAATTACAGGACGTCACTGTGCTAATTCACAATACAGATCTATCAACTATGATTAGCGGGTGGGGATTCAGACGATTAATGCCTATGAATTCGCATGCTTATTGATATGCAGCTCACTGACGGGTCACATCTGATTCCGTTATTTTCTGGTACCAAAACAACTTCTGCTATCAAGCAATTACAAGATTCGGCAACAAACTAAACCAAAACAGCACATAGAACCCAAGTTTGGGCTCTCGATTCTACACGAACCAGTGGTTATCCCTTACAAACTGCACCTCGTAACAGTAACAGAAACTACATATACAGGCGAGGATGGAACACTTACAGAAAATGCAGTGAAGTATAGAACATACAAAATCTACTCAGAATTGTGTAACTGGCTCAGATTTACCGTAAGTACAGTGAATCCGCGAAAGCTATGTCCGCAGACGCGCTGGAAATGAGCTCAGAGCCATGTCAAGAGACTTCGAGCCGGATTTGCTGCACCGGATTCAGGGCAACGCTGTCCACAGGTCAGCGTATCCTTCAAGCCTCCGTCCACACAGCCTCACACGCTCCACAGGGCTGTCAGGGATCACAGGGTTACTGCGCACACTCTAATGGCAGAGTCTTACTGCCCACGAAGAGGAGAGAGGCGCAGACAAAAGAGCTCTAATACCAACTTAAAACAAAAAACTCACACAACTTCATTAATTTATTTGCTCAATTACATCACACTTATATAGGAAATATGTGCAACTAATTCCTAACCACTCACAACTAATTCTGTTCAACCACTTACAACTAATTCTGTTTAACCACTCATAACTAATTCATTTCTGCATTATTCTCACAATACACACACTTGAATAGAATCTCGGATGATTCGATGCTAAAAAATAGATTGACGAAGAGTCTGAGGGGAAGTCAAGAGGGAACTAATAACGTAAGGCAGTGTAGCACCGAAAAATGTTTTTATTTTGATTAAGTCGAACACTACTGTGATGAGGTATAAAAAATTTTAACGGGATACGATGTTAGGAAAGTGAGTGTAAATTGCTCGAGGAAGAGGTCTGATGAAACCAAGTTTCTGTATGGTAATCAAATCCAGTAGTTCAGATCTATCGAATCCACTTGGATTGATGATCGGATAATTCGATACTTATAAGGTACCTTGGAGAAAGGGTCTCAAGGAACCTCTTAGGAAAGGTAGTTCAGAGCTATCGAATCCACTTAGATTGATGCTCGGATGATTAGATGCTTAAAAGATACTTTGGACAAAGGGTCTCAAGGGAGCCTCCTGGGAAAGGTAACTTTTAGAAGAGTTTTCAGACGATCGTCGTTTGAGTTAGTATGCTTAGCAAATCGATTAGTCCTACTTTCCATAGAAAAGAGATGGAAAACCGATGAATGGAACACCAGCGATTGTTGACTAGGAGGGTTCAACATCAAACCGTGAATTAGTAAATATCAAGAAAAGATCCAAAATCGTGTGTAAAGAGAAGTAGGAGAGTCGAGTTGATATTCAACTCCATTAAAGGTTTAGAAAACATTTCTGTTTATGCAGGTTATATTGAAGGCAGGTATATATATATATATATATAAGTCACCTGACATGCGGATTCGATACAGGGATTTGAGAGTCGGATTCGGACACGTTGACCCCCGGAATAAAACACGTAGGATTCGTTATATATTATTTTATTAAATATATATATTAAAAATTAGATATTTCTTACACAAATTCTCATTAATGATACAAATTCATTGATTTCAAACATAGATCTTCATCTAGATGTTAGTTTTACTGTTTACAAAGTAAGTTAGTAACATTATAGCATGTATAGTACATACAAAATTCAAATACATGTCACATAAATCATGATTCATAAATGAAAGACAACTTACAAGATGAACATAGTAAGATAAAGACACTGACAATTGTAGTTTTCTCATTAAGTCATCAAATCAAAATGTGTTACATAGGTAGTGCAATACCAATGGCAAATGCCAAATAGAAATAGAAAATATAAAACAACTAAAGCCTACAGGTATACAAGCCTCAAGGCAATATGTAGCCCATGACTCATGAGTCAACAATCCTCATAGTCATCATCAGAATCAGCATCAACGTCCTTATCATCATGGTCACTAGACTCACCACTGCTCTCCTCTGCATCCTCCTCCTCCCCTGTATCCATAGTCGCCTCTACATCTGCTGGTGTGGAGGATGACCGCTCTAAAATATCACCGTCATCAAATCTAACAGGCTCTAGCACTGGATCATTGAGATCCATGTTGGCCAATGCCAACTCAACACTGTTGTCCAGACCCATATCATCAAGAAAGACATCCCACATCTTTTTCTTTCCCCTCAACCACTCTTTCCTCTGCCTGTAAATAAGACAAAGGTTGGTGTGTAAATACACCATTGTTTCTGCCCTGGACTGCTCAAGCCTGCTCTTCTTCACACTATACAAATTCCCATATGTGCTCCAATTCCTCTCGTAATAAGAGGATGAAGTCACCTGAGAGAGGAGCCTCATGGCTAACTGCTGAAGAGGAGGGCTTGTTGCCCCATGATTTGCCCACCAAGAATAGGGCTTCTTAGCCCCCCTGTCTCTAATCACATCATATCCTGCAAATCGACCAGTGCCAGTGGAAAACTCTGCGAAGGCATCCTCCACCTCATCAAGAGATGCTCTATCCTAGAAAACCCGCCTGAATGCATCTTTCCTCCCTGTGAGATTTCACTATCCATGTGAGGAGGGAATCTGCGGGAAGATCCACCATTCAACCACTCATCGCTATAGTATTTTGGGTTCAATGAGTGAGCCAAACAATGTAAAGGTGTGCAATTCTTGTCCCATCTGCTGACAAGAATATCCTGTATAGTACCACAGAAGGCCTCTGGTGATGTCTCATACTCAGGGCACTCACTCTGTAGAATAATGCTCCTCACAGACTCAATCATGGAATCCCATCCCTCATAATCCTCTCCTAGGATGGGTTGTCTGTATCTGCAAATCGAACCAAAGAAATGATAGGGTCCATGATCTGAATAATTAGATCTACACTCTCCCACCAAGCATCATCTATCACTGTGTCCTTCACTCTTTTAGAGGCTACTTGATCTGTCTTTCTCCAAAAAGACCAAAACTCAGAAATAACCATGGCCCTAAGAGCGGTCTTGACCTCCCTCAACCTCTTCAACATCATGAATGAAGAGGAAAACCGTGTATCAGCAATCTTCAACAATGATATATTGTTGTACTCCTTGTAGAGAGTGAGGGCATTTGTATGATTTTGCACAAAGATACAGATATGTCGTGCATCCTCAATAATGTTACCAATCCAAAGCACATCAAAAGCAATGGATTTCTGTGCTAAGTTCAATGAATGGACAATGCAAGGTGTTCAAAACACTTGTGGATATTTAGCTTCCACAATCATGCCAGCAGCCTTGCAAATAGGTGCATTATCTGTAATGATTTGCACACAAGAATCAACACCTACATCTTCAATAACTTTAATAAATAACTCACCCATAAATTGTGCATCCTTGTATTCTCCAAGTGTATCCATTGCTTTCAAGAAAACGGACCATTCAAGGAAGACACCATGAAGTTGATGATTGGTTGTCGTGCCGGATCTGTCCATCCATAAAAAACAATGCTAACCCCAAATGTTGGCCATGATGTTTTAATAGGCTCAAGCATTTTTTGCACCTCTTTTTTTGCCTTCATCAACAATGTGGTTCTAAGATTCTCTGAACCAGGAGGCACATACCATGATGGAGACCCGTGAGTTAGAGCTCAACACATCTCAATAAATAGAGGTGAGTGTGCAACATTAAATGATATGAAGTTTTGATAGAAAAAGAAGGCAATGGTGAGATCAAGCTCTTTCCGTTTCTCTTTTTGAAAATTCTTGTCCATTGGACCAAGTGTAATTGCTCTTCTTTTTGCTATTTGTCCCCCAATAGAACTCTCAAATGGAAATTTGGTGGTGCATTTCCTCAAAAATGGAAGGGGGTCTTCATTCTTGGTTTTTCTTGATTTCGCAGCCACATTTTCCATACCAACAGTGAACTCCTTTTCCATTTCTTTCCTCTTTTTGTAAAGGAACAACTTTACAAGCTCCAATTCCACAACCTGGTAAAGCCAACAAATGGCTTTTCACATGGTAATATGTGATTTTGAAAGAAATGTGGCAAAAGTTGCATCTCCATTGCACATTGCCTCCTCCCTTCCCCTTGGCGCTTGTCCCATCCTCTCTTATGACATATTTCCACAAGGGATATTTCTCAATGCTGTCTTTAGGACCTCCTCTTCCCTCAACATTACTTGCAGCAGACTCTGATGATATTGGGGGAGGAGGGGCATCTCCAATGGAGACATTCTTCCCCTTCCTTTGCCCCCTAATTGCTGCCCTTTGTTTAGCAATGAATAATGTAAAAAAAAAAAAACAAAACATACACAAATTTGTAAAAAAAAATCATATACAAATTGCTGTAATAGAAATGCAAAAAAATTGAGATGAAATGCACTTAACTGGTGCTTGAATCTCTTTGTCGAATGCTCCACACCCTTAGCTCCTTGCTCCAAACCCTTAACTCTTTGCCCACAGCTCAATGTATGCAACACTGAAAGAGAAAAATGGTAAAACACTGAAAGAACAATGCCTTTTATGCCCGCGGTTTTCATTTTATGGGGATTCGAATCCCAAAATTGAGACACGTACGGGATTCGTACATGTCCCGTTAGGACACGACGTGTCTTGTTCTGAGATTCGAATCCCCAACGAATTATGTCCGATTCGTGGGATTCAGACACGTGGCCTCCTTTCAGCGAATCCGGTTTATTATATATATATATATATATATATATATATATATATATATAGTTTTATGTAAATATAATTTTATGTTTTTGTAAGTTTGGTAGGAATCTCCGATTTTCGAGTTTACATGTCCATTATTCACCCCGCTACGGGGAGGGTAGCACAAAATTCGAACCCAAGATCTCTGATTTGGAGACACTTCATTCCACAGCCATCACCACTCAAACTAACGCAGGCTGACTATAAATTTTTGTTAATGATATGTAATTAAAATGTAATTAATATTAGTTCATATTACAAAAAAAATATAATAAAAAGAATGTGGTACATAGGTTTTTATGTAAAAATCTATTTCATATTATTGTTATGTCATATTATTATTATATCATCAATAAAATAGTCTTTTCATTATTATTTTTATAGTTTTCTACCATTTATATCCACTCTCAACTCATGCTAATATTTATATGGTATATTTTTTATTTTGTTTTATTAATGTAATTTTTTAGCACAATGTTTTCGATCTTATAAAAATATATATGAAAAAAACCTTATAAATATATATATGAAAATGTTTAATGAGCTTAAGCTTAGTATATCTTTTTATTTTGTTTTATAAATATAATTTTGTTACATTATTTTCGATATATATATATATATATATATATTAAAAAATAGATATTTCTTACACAAATTCTCATTAGTGATACAAATTCATTGATTCAAACATATATCTTGATCTAGATGTAAGTTTTACAAAGTAACATTATGCATACAAGTACAATTGTGACATAAATGATAAATGATAAATTATAATACATATTCAATTCATCAATGATCCAATAGGAGAAAGATAAGATGTAAGATAAAAATACTATAGTTTTTCATTAAGTCATCAAAATCAAAATGTCACTGTTTACATAGGTAGTGCAATGCCAATGTCAAATAGAAATAGAAAATACAAACCAACTACAATTATAAGTATACAAACATCAAGGTAGTAGGTAGCTCATGACTGATGAGTCATCAATCCTCATAGTCATCATCAAAATCAGCATCACTGTCCTCATCATCATGGTCATCATTGCTCTCCTCTGCTGCATCCTCCTCCCCTATCCAAAGTCATCTCTGCATCTGTTGATGTGGAGGATGACCCCTCTACAGTATCACCATCATCAAATGTGACAAGATCTAGCATTGGAACATTGAGATCTAAGTTGGCCAATGCCAACTCCACGCTGTTGTTCAGATCCATATCATCAGGAAAGACATCCCACATCTTTGTATTTCCCTTCAACCACTCATCCCTTTGCCTATAAATAAGATGAAGTTGGTGTGCACATACACCATTGCCTCTGCCCTGGATTGTTCAAGCCTGCTCTTCTTGACATTATATAAATTCCCATATGTGCTCCAATTCCTCTCGCAACAAGAGGATGAAGTCACCTGAGAGAGAAGCCTCATGGCTCACTGTTGTAGAGGAGGGCTTGTTGCCCCATGATTTTCCCACCAAGAATAAGGCTTATTAGCCCCCCTGTCTATAATCAGATCATATCCTACAAATCGACCAGTGTCAGTGGAAAAATCTGCAAAGGCATCCTCCACCTCATCAAGGAATGTTTGATCCTGAAAAACCCGCCTGAATGCATCTTTCCTCCCCTGTGAGATTTCACCATCCATGTGAGGAGGGAATCTGACAGAAGGTCCACCATTCAGCCACTCATGGCTATAGTATTTTGGGTTCAATGAGTGAGCCAAACAATGTAAAGGTGTGCAATTCTTGTCCCATCTGCTCTCAAGAATACCCTGTATAGTGGTGAAGAAGGCCTCTAATGATGTCTCATACTCGAGGCACTCACTCTATAAACTAATGCTCCTTACAGACTCAATCATGGAATCCCATCCCTCATAAACCTCTCATAGGATGGGTTGGTCTGTATCTTCAAATCGAAGGAAATAAATGATAGGGTCTATGATCTGAATAAGTAGATCTACCCTCTCCTTCGTCAACAATGTGGTTCTAAGCTTCTCTGACTCAGAAGGCACATACCTTGATGGAGCCCCTTGAGCTAGAGCTCGACACATTTCAATAAATAGAGGTGAGTTTGCAACATTAAAGGATATGAAGGTTTGATAGAAAATAAAAAGGCAATGGTGAGATCAAACTTTTCCCGTCTCTCAACACTCCACCTTTGGGTGTCAATATGTTTCTCTAAAAGACTTGGGCCCTAGTTAAGTTTCACAAGCCATGGTTGTGAAACCCCCTGAAAATTACACATAATATCCAATGCTAGCAACTACATCAATAGGTACATTTAATCGTTTTTGGATCTAAGTGAACCAATCTTGAAAGTATTAAGCAATTTGACACTTCAAATAAGGCTTCCCTTCCAAATTTAAGGCTTTGAACTCACAATGGTGTTACCTCCCTAGGTAGGAGAGGTTAATAGATCACCCTATTAGGTGTTTCCAGCTCGCCAAGGGGAAATGACATGTCCTTAGCCCACCCTTCAATTGATAGGTGTCAAGTGAATAATGATGGAACAAAGGGGAGAGTGCTTCATGGTCAAGTTTCATGGTCAAAGGGACCAACTATAATGGGTTCCTCATCTTGAGTGTATAGATGTGGGGAGGGAGCAATCGTGGATGCATGAGTTGCCAACTTGGCCTTTGTTTTTACACCCCTCTTGTGCGTTTTTTACTTTTTCTTGATTTTTCTTTGTATTATTGCTCCTAGCTCACAAGGCTAGAGCTTGCTTTGTAAGATGTATAACAGTTATTACCCCTTAGTGGTGAGACAACTCATTGACCACCAAGGGTTATGACATGCAAGGGTTCCTTCTCATAATATGAAGAGCAATGTGTGCTCATGAACCAAGTGATGACCATAATGAGTGAGGTAGAGCTCATGCTAGACTTTTACGGCAGTTTTGCCCATGTGCTAATGTGTATGTCTTGACCATATTTTGCATTTTGATCTTATTTTGTTTTTTGTTGTGGCCATCATATGCTTTTTCTTTTTCTTTTAGTTGCGTCAACTATTAGAATAATGCTATTTATAGTGTTTAATGCTCATTATGTAGATAAGATCGTCTGTGATCTTATTAGCAGTTTCTTATTAGAAACTTGTTGTTTCTATTTTCTTAGTAGAAACTTGTTGTTTCTGTAAATACTTTTGTATTATTTATTGAGCTTCATTGCTCATTGTAAATCAATTCAATTCATTCATTGATTATGGTATCAAAGCTCGGGTATTTTTCGAAATAATTTTTCATTGTTTGAAAAATTTCGTGCTTCATTTCGAAATTGCTCTCTAGGAGTCTAAATTTTTTTTGAGCATCACATTTGTTTTTCGCTGGAGTTCGACAAGCCTAGGCAAACATCACGGGAGCCTTGGATCATCAGAAATTTTCCATTAGAAGACGTGCGAGGAGATTAATTGACACAACATCTATTAGCAGAGGATCCCAGGGTCGGGGAGTTGTGATCACAGATTCTGAACATCTGCAATTGAGTTAACTACTCATAATTGACGCCCGCAAGCCTAGACAAGCTGTCGGCAATTCTTCTTTCTCCAGCATCGTTTCCACGACGATAGCTTCGTCCTGTCAAGTCCCATCTGGTTATTCCAGCATTAATCAGCTGGATCTTGTCGCGAGGGTTTTATGAGTTTTATCATGGCGTGCCCCGTTATTCCACTAAGCCTTTGATGCCGCTCTGTATTCTCCTCCTATTGGAATAATAATAACGGAGACAAAATCTCTGTCATCGTCGTTTTCGTCACGCTATCCAGTCTATCTATCTATCTACTGCCCAGTCGCGCGTTCGATTTCCCTCCTCAAACTTCAACACTCGCTTTTGTGATATGCCATTTCTCTACTGTCATTAATTCAAGGGACCTCTGTTACAGGTTTTCATAGTGTGCTATAGATCTTTACATTCTATCCACGTATTGGCATTCCCGTGAAAGAAAGGGTCTGGTCGGTGAATCATGGATGCCTTTTTTTTACTGAGATTGACAGGAATTCGTTTTGTTGGCAGTTGATGTCTGTTTTTTTGTTGCCTTCCAATATCCGTGTCCAATAGCCCACGCCTGCCCATATCAATCTCTCTCAATATATGTAAATCTACTTGCGGGTATTCCTCTGAAGGATGAGTTATCTCTGCGTATGACGTGTTCACTTTAGAAAAGGGACATATATACACTCTGTTTCCAGGCTTATTATCTGTTGTGTTTATCAACCCTCTTATACAGTGTATTCAACGTATCTTTTATTGCTGCTTGAGTGTGAAGATTTTGCTGGTTGAGTTCTTCTATGCTGAAGAGGGGTCAGATTGCATAATCGGTGGGGGCCGAGGGCATTTCTGTTTCAACCTTTTTCAGAAGTCGCCGATTGGACGTGCATTTTTAGTACATGCACATGCATGTTTATGCATGCATAATTATTGAGCGTGGGGAATTTTTGCACTTGTCAGATTTTGCCCGGATCAGCCAGCATCTGCATTGAAATCCGTTTCGGACTTCTGTGTCTTGGGAAACATGCAGATGGCCTCGCTAACCAATTTGATGTTGGAAGGCAGTCAACGCTTTAATGGCAGCAATTATAACATCTGGAAACAAAGAATGTTGACCATTGTTGAATATAGGCGTCTTGACCAGCCCGATTTGGGCAAAGAGCTCAGTCCTGGTACAGCTGGTACAGATCAAGATAAGTTTGATGATCGAAATCGAGAAGCTATTATGCTTCTCAAACTCTCTGTGACTGATGAATAGTTACCACAGATTCCTTCTGGCAAGACAGCTACCAAAATTTGGCAACATTTGAAGGAATTGCACAAGATATCCGACAAGAGCAAAGCTTTCCTTCTAAAGAATCAGTTGTTCTCCATGATGATGGACGAACGCATGTCTTTACAAGAACATCTTAACAAGATTAAAGACATTCGAGATCAGCTCAAAGCCATTGGTTGGACCATGGAGGAAGAAGATATGGTAGTCATCACTCTGAAAAGTCTACCAAAACCTTATGAGCACGTCATAGAAACACTCAACATTACCTCCACTAATGTTGATTTGAAGTTTCCGGAGTTATGCACCAAACTCCTATAGCAGGATCGTTGGAAACCGCAGTTTGGTAGTGGTGCTTCATCAGCCTCCTCAGAAAATGCTTTTGCTGCCAAATATCAGCAGAAAGGTTATTCTCAGCCTTCTAATCCTGCTAAGAAGAAAAATGTGTAGTGTAATTACTGTCACAAGTTCGGCAACATGAAGAAAGATTGCCAACAGAGGATTGCTTCTAAAGAGAAGAAGCAGGGAGGGTCTCATTAGAAAGCGAATGTTGCAGAACATTCTGAGCAGCAGGAATCTGTCTTTTACGCCTTTATGGCTAAGAGGACCTCAGATCATGCACAGTCTTCTGCCTGGTACATTGACTCTGGTGCATCACGTCATTTCTCTCATAGGCGTGACTAGTTTACTAACTTCTCATCTTTTAGTGATTCCGTGGTATTCGGCGGAGGTGAGTACACAGTGGTTGGCAGAGGTACAGTTCAAATCCAGTCTGGACTCTAATGGGCACACACTCATCTTCCTGAATGTGTACTATGTTTCTGGTATGGAAATTAATCTGTTGTCTATCAGCCAGATTATGAGGAACTCTCCTCAGCTCGATGTGGTGTTCAGTGCGCAAAAGTGCTCCATTATTGATAGGGAAACTCATCTTATGGTTGTTGTTGGCCTAGAAGATCATGGTCTCTACAGGCTTCTTGACATTGGTGATTCTCCAGAAGTGGCTCTAGCAGCTCATGTTTCTCCCATCAGCACTCTGTGGCATCAGAGATATGGGCATCTAAACATTCAGTATCTCTCTTAACTATCTCGGGAGGGACTTGTGTCAAGGTTACCTGATATCCAGACTCAGCAGTTGGGAGTGTGCGACACCTATCAAGCTGGCAAGCAACATCGGTCTTCCTTCAAGGATGGAGAATCATGGCGCGCATCTAAGGTACTCTAGTTAATTCATGTTGATATTTGTGGTCCTATGAATACATCTTCAATTACTGGTTGCAAATATTTTTTGCTTATTGTAGATGATTTCAGTAGAAAGATGTGGGTGTACTTTATAAAACATAAATCTGATGTATTTAGTATCTTTTAGAAGTTTAAGTCCTTAGTTGAAAAAGAGTCTGGCTGTAATATCATAACTCTTAGGACAGATAACGGGGGGGAATTTTGTTCTTCTGCTTTCTCCAACTTCTGTGATACCCATGGCATCAAATGCCAGTTAACTACACCCTACACTCCTCAACAAAATAGTGTTGTCGAACATCGCAACCATACGGTTGTTGAAATGGCTCGTTCCATGTTACAACAAAAGAGTGTTCCGAACAAATTTTGGGCTGAAGCAGTGTTTACTGTTGTCTATCTTCTTAACCGATCACCTACTTAGGCTGTTAAGGGGAAGACTCCAGAAGAGGTTTGGTCTGGCCGTAAGCCTAAGATCAGTCACCTCAAAGTGTTTGGATCGGTTGCATATGTATGGATTCCAACTGCTAAGCGCTCTAAGTTGGATTCCAAAAGTCAAAAACTCATGATGACATGGTACAGTGATCACCACAAGGCCTCTAGGCTGATAGATTTAGACACTGATCATCTTATCTTCAGTCAGGACGTAGTATTTGATGAAGACAGAGGGTTCTTTCAGTCCCCTCCTTTTGAGCAGTGTTCTGAGGATCAGCCTCACAGTGTTCTTCTTCCGTTAGGTCCACCTGATGGGAGGGATGATGCAGCATCAGTATTTGATAATGCACTACCTGAGCTCGCTCCGGAAAATAATCCTCCTCTCACTGCTCCTATTATTCCTGAGCCTCCTCCAACTACTCTAGATATTGGTTCTTCTACTCTCTGGCCTAAATGGTGATCTCCGGGATAATGAGCTCCTTGAAGGTAGAACTTCCAGAAATAAGAGCAAACAACAGCCTACAATAAATTTTGCTCTTATGGCTAACCTACACAGTGTTTTTGAGCCTCAAACCTATTCAGAGGCTAAGGGTATACCTGAGTGGGAACAGGCTATGGATGCTGAATTCCAGAGTTGTCAGAAGAATCACACTTGGACCCTTTCTGATCTTCCTGCAAGGAAGAAGCCCATTAGCTGCAAATGGGTGTATAAAGTGAAATACAAAGCTGACGGAACCCTAGACAAGTATAAGGCTCGCCTTGTTGCTCGAGGGTTCTCACAAAAGGAAGGCATAGACTATGAGGAGACCTTTGCTCCTACAACCAAGATGAGTACCATACGGCTCGTCCTTGCCTTAGCGGCTCAGTTCAGTTGGAAAGTCCATCAGATGGATGTAAAGAGTGCTTTTCTGAATGGTGACTTACAGGAAGAAGTCTACATGACGTAGCCTCTAGGATTGAAGGTTGCCGATCAAGAACATAAAGTCTGTAGATTAGTTAAAGCACTCTAAGGTCTGAAACAAGCCCCTCGGGCTTGGTACATGAAAATTGATAAGTACCTAACAGATCATGGTTTTCAGCAGAGTCCATCTGATGCAAACCTGTATATCAAACATACTGGTGATGATATTCTGTTTGTGGTTGTCTATGTGGATGACCTTATCATTACTGGCAGTTCAGCACCTTTGATCCATGGGATCAAACAGGATTTGTGCAGCACTTTTGATATGACAGATTTGGGACTTCTTCATTACTGTTTAGGGATTGAAGTCTGGCAGATTGAGAAATACATCTTTCTCTCTTAGTCCAAGTATGCCAAAAATCTTGTGGACAGGTTTAGAATGCAGGATTGCAAACCTACCATGACTCCTATGGAACCAGGGCTCAAACTTTCAGCTCAGTCATCTTCACCACTTGTGGATGAAACTTTATTCAGGCAATTAGTGGGTAGCCTCATCTACCTTACTGCCACTAGACCTGATATCAATTTTGCAGTGAGCTACATTTCACGCTTCATGTCTGCTCCTAACGCTAATCATTGGATAGCAGCGAAGCATGTGCTGCGTTATGTGAGTGGCACTCCTGATTATGGACTTCTACACACTCGGAGTTTAGATCCTACACTCAGTGGTTACACAGATTCCAACTGGGCAGGTTCAGTTGATGACCGTAAATCTACAGCTGGGTATGTGCTTAGTCTAGGATCCGGTGTTGTCACATGGACTAGTAAGAAGCAGCAGGCAATGGCTCTCTCCTTGACAGAAGTAGAGTATCAGGGAGCAGTTAAGGCATCTTGTGAGGCAGTTTGGCTTCGACGTATGCTTGCGGATATGCATGTTTCCCAGGTAGGTCCTACTCCCTTGTTCTATGATAATCAGGGAGTGCTCAAACTAGACAAGAATCCAGTCTTCCATGAACGAACAGAGCATGTTGAAACCAATGTTCCACCAAGACTCTGGGACGGGGAGACGCGGGTGCGGGGAGATGCACAAAGGGGACGTGTGGGAGTACCCTCAAATTTTAGGGAAATTTGGGGGGGGGGGGGGGGACGTTGGAGTATATAATTTTTTTCCTTTTTTATATATATATATATATATATATATATATATATATATATATATCAAATTCATATTCTATAATGAAAACATAAATACAATAATACATACATATTTGAATTAAATAATGAAATACATTGATCCATACTCATCATCCTTACTAATACATACATGATTCATCTATAGACCATGAGATTCAATAATGAAATACCGTGATCCATATTCATTATTCATTATTCACCATTCTAGAATCTACATTGATTTAAAAATTAAATCCATCATTCTAGATTCTAAATTGATTTGAAATTTAAATTCATCATTCATCATTCTAGAATCTAATTAGTACTAAGAAAAATAGACTATAATAGATATTACATGATTCATCCATAGACCACGAGATTCAATAATGAAATACTCTGATCCATATTCATTATTCATTATTCACCATTCTAGAATCTACATTGATTTAAAAATTAAATTCATCATTCTAGATTCTAAATTGATTTGAAATTTAAATTCATCATTCATCATTCTAGAACCTAATTAGTACTAAGAAAAATGGACTATAATAGATATTGAACTCTAAAGTCTGGAATAGTAAATTGATATAGCTAAAACTCAAAAACAGTGGAGTGATGAGTCTAAAGGTCACTTTAAAATACACAGAGGGCTTGGTGCTCTTGATTAAATACTAATTCCATACCCTTGTACATGACAAAATGCAATGGAAACATTGCAATCCATCAAATCCTGAATTCTTGAAAAACTATTAAGTTTGCTGGATTTTGAGTGACATCTAAAATTATACTTTCTCCATATGAAATCCAATGAGGTCGGAACCACTCTCAAATATCCTGAGTCATTTCATGGTAATGTTAAAAATTTAAGTAAAAGGATGAAAATGAAAGATAAAGGAGAATGTCACTTTTACTTTAAGAATTTAACATTACCATGAATTGCATAGAATTAGTAGGGAAATATGGTCAAATACTAGGTTTTCCCTGTCATAAATTATTGTTTACAAGCAAATTTAAGGGGGGACGCATAGCCCATTTCGAGGGGGGATGCCCCTTTTGGGGAGTCACGTCCCCCACACTGGGGAAATGTACCCCTCTGCGTCTCCCCGCATCTCCCCAAAAGGGGGACGTGGGGAAACGTTTCCCCAGACGTCCCCCGTCCCAGGTGCGTGGAGTGCGAAGGGTGCGCACACCCAACCCTGGGGGACGTGTCCCGGTGGAACACTGGTTGAAACCCATTGTCACTACATTCGACAACTTGTTGAAGACAGATCCATTCAGTTGTTGTATGTTCCCACAACTGAGCAACCAGCAGACATCTTCACCAAGCCCCTTGGTCCTGATAAGTTTGTAAAATGCAGAGGGTCTATAGGTGTTGTAAATAGATTGAGCATTAAGGGAGGGTATTAGAATAATGCTATTTTTAGTGTTTAATGCTCATTTATGTAGATAAGATCGTCTGTGATTTTATTAACAATTTCTTATTAGAAACTTACTGTTTCTATTTTCTTAGTAGAAACTCGTTGTTTCTGTAAATACTTTTTGTATTATTTATTGAGCTTCATTGCTCATTGTAAATCAATTCAATTCATTCATTGATTATCAACTTGTCAGGGCCAAGTTCTGGGCCCTGCCCAGGTATAAGGACGTATAGTGCCAAGTCCTAGAGAACCAATGGTCAGTTGAACTTTGAGAAGGGAGTTGGAATATGGGGCTCATAATGTAAGATGGATAGTGGTAAGTATGGAATAGAGAGAGATGTGACTACACTATCTCAATCGGGGTTTCCTAAGTAGTGCCCTTCCTATACCCATTGGGCCATTAAGGGAGGTCCCACTGGACTAGAATGAAAGATTAAAACCCATTTAAGGCAAGGGAACAAGATGATAGTCAAAACCCCTCTTCCTTCTAGGTTACCCCATAGTCCATGCCAAATGTCCAAAATACAAACAAACAAGAGCACCCAAGTGCAAAACGAATAAAGTACCTTTTGATCGAAAGCCCTCTTACAACGTGTGCTCTTACCAAATGGGTGAGGCAACATATGAATGATGCAAGTGGCGGAGACATGAATGGCACATTATTATTGGCTACTAATGGCTGTTAGGGGTTGTAGGCTAGCCGGCTAGAAGAAATGGTAGAAGAAAAAATATTCTATAGGGTCACCCACTTTTGGTGAACACGTACAACATGATCACAACAATTATTATTTGTCAGTAATCAACATTACTAAGTATGTGCTTTTCATAACTTGATTATGAATGGTGGATTCAAATCTATCATTTCATGTCATTTTCTTAAGGATATTTTTAGAAAATTCAAGGAATTTTGGAGTAGAATCAATTGCCATTCACTACGGGAAGTAATAAAAGTATATTAAAGGCCACTGCAAGATAAATAATTGTTGAAGCAGGGTTGTGGGGGAGCGCTCAACCCTCTTTAATCTTCATTTTCATCCTTAACCTTAATTTTCATCCTTTTACTTAAATTTTTAACATTACCATGAAATGACTCAAGATGTTTGAGAGTGGTTCCGACCTCATTGGATTTCATATGGAGAAAGTAGAATTTTAGATTTCATTCAAAATCCAGTAGACTTATCGGTTTTTCAGGATTTCAGGATTGGGGGATTGCAATGTTTCCATTAAATTTTGTCATGTATTAGGGTATGGAACCCGTATTTAATCAAAAGCACCAATCCCTCTATGTACCTTGATGTTAGTGACATTGGTTGTCGAACTCCTATATCATGACCCTCCTAAAAATGTACGATCACTCAAACAAAATCTTGACTTGACATGCTATGTTTTTACTATCTTATGTTAATGCTTAGAGGGTGATATTAATGACAAAGATCCCTATACAGATATAGAGGTAATAACAAAGATACCTCTAGATATTAATGCTTAGAGGGTGATATTAATGACAAAGACCCTGATTTTCCAACAAGACTAAAAAATTAGACATTTCTCGTGGTGGCAAGAGGCCCAAGCATAAGCGATAGATAATAGATTTACTTGTCTTTTCTAGTTTCTAGTAGTTTCTATAACTATTGACTCTTTCATATTTATAATGATTCTTTTTTAAACAATATATGACAATTTATGTTTGAATAACTCATTAGTAATGAATTATGAATATGATGCTTCATGAAAGTTGAAAGTTTCATTTCATTTCATTTTATAACATTTCATTTCATGTTAAATACTATTTGTTGTAATGGTTACACTTAGCTTACAAGTACAACTTTGGCGATCAATGATGATAAATGTTATATATTGAATTTTGAAAGCTTGAAACTTTAAGATTGATGAATCATGAGACTCAATATGTTGTGGACGTGGTTGATGAAGATTATAACTTCTAGATAATTGTTGTTATATGATTCAAACTATGTTTTTTTATGTTTTTTATATCTAATTCATCATTTTACATGTTTTTGTTGACCTAATGTATCAAAATATAAAAAAATATATATATTATATAAAAAACGCTCTGGGATTCGCTCCCAAACCAGGAGCTTCTGAAAATGTCGCTCCCGCACCCGTTTTTGCTCCCACTCCCAAGTAACACTGTGTTGAAGAATCGCTTTCAATAGGCAATGAAGAGTTTAAAAATTAAATTAATGCTAAGATTAGGTCAGAAAATCTACTAGGAAGCTCACGTCCTTCAGAGTATGAACTCACTAAAACATGGGAGTAAAGTTGGCTATCCAGCTAAACTTCGCTTTTCTCTTAGACAAATATGAAGTGCTAAATAGAAAGTAGTTCTCATAAATTATCCCTTTGTCTTCCTTTACACTTCGTAGAGTTTTTTATCTTCTAAAAATTTACTGTTCCCTACCTCACTTTTTGTCCAACCGATCAACCCAGAAAAATAATCAATCTCTTGCAGTGAGAGCAATTTGATTTTACTCAATAAACATCAGAGTATGTGCAACTTGGCTATAAAATTAGTATAAATCATTCCTCTCAAATGTAGTAAAGCAGTTCAGCATCTGAAGGTTTAATTTGTAAATCTTTTTGCTTTAAGTCATTCCTCTCAAAACTACTAATGCAAGACGCTGTAAAGCTGTTCAGTATCTCAAGATTTAATTTGTAAATAAGTTTTTCATCCTCCCAAAATAATAATGCAGTTCAGCGTCTTGAGATTTTAATTTTGAAGCTTAAAAATAAAATTATTCCAGGTTGTCTATTGAACGATGTTAAATAAAATACAAAAGGAAAACAAAGCATGTTCAATATCAAGTTATCAACAAGGTTATGCAGATCAATATTCCTGCTAGCTGGTTACATCCACCTTTGGCATTCAGGCATGTTGTTTTTGAAACTGCAGTCGGTCTATTGCAGTGGGTCTATTGATTTGAGATCCTGGCTCAACAGTCTTATATAGCTAACAATTGGAACAAGATCAAACATGGTATAGAGGAACATTGGTCTATGCTTAAGCACAAACTGGTATGTCTGCATTCTCCGACTCCTGAGGAGATAAGGTATAGTGTTTAATTCATTTTTTCTTTTTAAATTCTTTTTGGGGCTAGAAAGACATTGAGAGAAAGAAGATATACAAATTCAGGAGAGAACTTGAGGTACAAGTGCGAGTGAGAGCAAGGAGAGAGAACCTGATCATCAGCACTTGCTGCTTTGGAGACAATTGCATAAGTCTGTACACAAAGTATTATTTTCAGGCCAACTTCCTGTAGATTGTTTGCGGTTCTATAAAGATAATAATCAGTAAATGACATAACTAAAGAAGAAATTGAATTGTAATACTCACACATGGCTTGACAAGTACATAAATAACACCAAAAGATGCTGCAAAATATGGAACCTACAAACACGACGACGTTATCCTGAAAAATGTTAGAAAATACTAACATTAATAACAGTACTCTTGATCATCTATTCTTTTAAAGCGAATCGATATGTTGCATCTATAATATCTTCAACTGAACATTTTAAGTTTTACTTAAATAGTGAATATCCATTTACTAATTCATGTTCTCATCAAGGGACGATAATTTAGAAATAGTCAATATCCATTTATTAATTCATGTTCTCATCAAGGGACGATTTAGAATTATGCTCTCATCCAGGGACGATATTTTAGAACGATGTGTCTTGAACGTAAATTTAACTGCATTGAAAAACGTATTTGAGAAAGATGGATGCCAGGTTAAAAGTCACAAAGAAACCACGAAACTGGATTAGTTGCCAAAGGATGGAGAATAGATGCCAATATATAGTTGTTTGTTCATGTGAAGAGACATGTCGTTTGGGCAGGCCGACTTGTCTTTCTGGAGGGCCAACTTGTAAAATTGGAGGGACAAATGAGGCTTTTCAAAAATTCAAATTTGCTTCTTTTACAAAGGTCATGAAGAACATGCCCTTTTACATTTTTCTTATGACCAAAATAAAGCATGAAAAACATGGTAGAAAATAATAAATTTTTATTTTTTTGTTTTTAAGTAAAATACATATTGATACAATGACAATTATGAAGACTGGACCTAGTTACAATTCCAACACCTCTAACTTGTATTTTGCCAATTGAAACTTGTAAGTTGTTTCAACATATGCTTTCAGCTTGGCTTGTGTTGGGATGGATGGGTATGTTTGCCTCTGAGTGAGTGGTTACCTTTTTCATGCTGGATGGAAGGCACTGTTGAAATCTAATTTCAACGCAGCCGTACGCTCCCCAAAACCGCCAGCAAAAACCACAAACCGGTTTAAAGATTTCTCGGACCGCCTACCTGCAGAGAATGGTTTTCGTACACAAGGGCCCGAGAAAATGTGGAGCCAACACGTGGTTCAGCCCTGACGTAACGCAACGTCATTTTCTCGGGGGTTAATGTTCAGCACTTGTTGGTCTTCCGATATTGCCCTCCACCGTCGGATGTGCTCCACCTTCTTCAACCGTTGATTGCCCGAAGCTGCTCCAAACCTGCATACGACAAACATTAAATTCATAGCGTGGAGTAAATCAAAGTTTTGTTGACCATACGTTTAATTAATGAAATGTCATAGTGGTAGGTAGTATATTGAAGTTTTCATATATTGCACGTAAATCTTTTTTATGGAGGTATGGGCGCATATGCTCATTAATTAAGTTTCGTATGGGATATGGGCACGTTTTAATATTTTTTTATATTTACATACGGCATGTATTAAATGTGAAAACATATGTAATAAGTTTTTATGTTTTTGAGTGTGTTGACTTTTATTATGCATTGCACACGGGAGGTAAAATACATAGGTGTTCACAGCAACGAAAGATTGATCATGGTGCGGTAAAAGGAAAAACACACAGCAGTGTGTAAAAAGACAAAGAACCAGGTGATGTAATTTTTGGAGTAACGAAAAACCATGTGTGGTTTTTTTTGCACAGAAGTGCATAAAGAAAATGTTGCAGTGATTTTTGTAACTCTGTGTAAATTTCTTTTACAGCAGTAAACTTATGTAAATCCCTTTATTACAGCAGTAAGTTGTTTTTCACACCAGTGAATATAAAAAAAAGGATTTTACAGTGGTAAATCTTTGTATCAGGTTTTAATGAACATAATGTTTTTATGGTGGTGAAATACTCTGTCTCTCAGTGAATTTTTTTTAAGTCTTCTGTGCACAAAAGGATCCTGGAGAAAAGTAAAAACAGAGCATTGCCTCTGTGTGTTTGTTTATTTGGTTTTTGGTATTTTCCCCATCAAAAATACCCAACAGTGGTATCAGAGCAGGCTTAGGCTCTTTAAAAAAGTTAAAGAAGCTGAAGGGAGAAGGTTGTTGCTGCAGCAAAACTTCTCAGGCAGACAGAAGACTCAGACATCAAAGGATTCAGGTATTTCAAAAAAAATTTTGTGTTGCTGAAGAAACAGTCAGCTGTTTTAAACACACAGTCAAGGATTTAGAGACATAGATCAGAATACAAGGAATGGCTAGCACAAGCACTGGTATGGGTTTGTTTAACACCCAGCTCCCACAGTTTAATGGGAAGAACTATGACTACTGGTCAATAACTATGACAGCCCTGCTTGCTTCCCAAGATTTATGGGAAATAGTTGAAGAAGGTTTTGAAGAACCAGCAGATGAAACTGAGTTCAATGCATTAACTCAGGGAGAGAAGGATCTGCTGAAGAACAATAGGAAGAAAGATTCAAAAGCCCGTGTGTTGTTGTATCTAGCAGTAGACCAGAGTATGTTTCCAAGGTTAGCAGCAGCTAAGACAGCCAATGAAGCATGGCAAACCCTCAAGACAGCCTATCAAGGCATGGAGAGAGTGAAGACAGCAAAGCTACAATTGCTGAGAAAGGATTTTGAGAACTTGAACATGAAGGAGTCAGATAACATTGACTCATTCTTCACTCATGTGATTGGTGTAATCACACAAATGAGAACTCATGGAGAAACCATTGAAGACAGAAGAATTGTGGAGAAAATATTGAGGGTCTTACCCTCAAGGTTTGATGCCATAGTCACCACCATTGAAGAGACAAAGGATCTCTCAAGCTATTCAGTTGATGAGCTGCATGCATCACTGATAACACATGAGCAGAGGTTGAGTAGGAATGAAAACTCATCTCTTGAGCAAGCCTTCAAGACCCAGATGTCCTTTGGAAGAGGCAGAGGTCAAGGCAGAGGAAACAAAAGAGGAAGAGGCAGAAGCCAGAACAGAGGTGGAAGGAACAGCCCATCAAATGCACAAGGAAGAGGCAGCAATCCAAATCAGAACCAAGGTCAAGGCAGCAGCCAACAAAGAGATCAGTATTAGGCTCAAGGACAAAGGTATGATAAATCTAATGTTCAATGCTATTATTGCAAAAAGTATGGACATTATGCAAGTGATTGTAGAAAGAAACAACATGATATGAACAGCAGACAAAATGCAAATGTTACAAGAGAAAACAGCAGTCAAGACAATGTCCTGTTAGCTTGTAACATGGCTGAAACACATAGTGAGGACATATGGTTTTTAGACTCAGGTTGCAGCAACCATATGACAGGAAACATTGCCCTCTTCTCAGCCTTAAATCAGAATTTGAAATCAGAAGTCACACTAGGAACTGATAGTAAAGTGTCTGTTATGGGAAAAGGAGAGGTAAAAATATTTACAAAACAAGGAGAAAGGAAAACCATAGCAGATGTCTACTATGTCCCCGGTATGAGATGTAACCTCTTGAGTGTTGGACAGCTTATCCAAAAGGGTTACAATGTTTACTTTGTAAATGATGTGTGCACCATCATGGACATACCACCCAGCAAAAGATGCATTGCTGAAGTGAAGATGACAAGGAACAGGATGTTCCCTCTCCGGATCAGGGCAGACATGAAAAACAAAGGAGAAATTGCAGCAGTCACCCAAGAGGCCTTCCAAAGCGTGCCAAAGGATGAAAATTGGTTATGGCACTTGAGATTCGGGCATCTAAATTTTGGAGGTCTGAATTTGTTGAGCAGAAAAGGAATGGTAAAAGGATTACCATTGATAGAGAAACCGGACAGCCTATGTGAAGGCTGCATTTTGGGAAAACAACATAGAGAAAGTTTTCCATCAGGGAAGAGTATAAGGGCAAAGACACCCTTAGAGATTATCCACTCAGATTTGTGTGGACCAATGCAAGCTCCATCATTAGCAGGCAGCCTATATTTCTTGACATTCATTGATGATTTTACAAGAAAGACTTGGATATATTTCCTCAAGAACAAAAGTGAAGTCTTTGAGAAATTCCAAAACTTCAAAGCATTTGTTGAAAACCAAAGCGGGCTGCACATTAAAGTTTTGAGAACTGATAGAGGAGGTGAATATATCTCCAAGGAATTCCTAAGATTTTGTAGAGAAAATGGAATACATAAACAGTTTACAGCAAGGTACACTCCACAGCAAAATGGAGTTGCTGAAAGGAAGAACAGAACCATCATGGAGATGGCAAGGAGCATGTTGAAGGCAAAGCATTTGCCAAATGAGTATTGGGCTGAAGCTGTACATTGTGCAGTTTATATATTGAACAGGTGTCCTACAAAAGCAGTCATGAACAAAGTGCCAGAAGAGGCATGGAGTGGGAGAAAGCAAGGAGTCACCCACATGAGAGTTTTTGGATGTGTGGCCTATGCACACATTCCAGATCAGCTAAGGAGGAAGTTGGACAGCAAAGGGGAGAAATGCATCTTCATTGGATACAGTGATGAATCCAAAGCCTACAGGCTGTACATTCCATCTACCAAGAAGTTCTTTGTCAGCAGGGATGTTCAATTCATAGAAGAGGAAGCTTGGGATGGAAGCATAGAGAAAACAGTCAATGTCAAGAACTGTTTGTCTCATGATGAAGATGAAGAGGAGGTGGCTGAAATGAATCCCCAAACAACAGCGCCAACACAAGGACAGCAAGGTACACCATTGAGGATCAATGAGAGTGCTTCTCCAAGCACACCACAAGGAGGAAATTCAAGTGCATCTTCAAGCACTTGCACACCAAGTGAACGAGGTAAGAAGTTTAGAAATCTAAGTGAAATTTATGAAGAAGGAATGAATTCCTTATTTGCCTTGTATTGTCATGTTGATGATCCTATTCATTTTGAAGAAGCTATTAAAGATAAGAAATGGATAGAAGCTATGGATGAGGAGATGAATGCCATAGAGAGAAACAAAACATGGGATTTGGTTGAGTTACCAAAAGGCAAAGAAGTCATTGGTGTGAAATGGGTCTACAAGACCAAGAGCAACGCTGAAGGCAAGATTGAAAGGCACAAGGCAAGGCTGGTTGTCAAAGGCTACAAGCAGCAGTATGGGAGAGATTATGAGGAGACTTTCGCCTCGGTTGCAAGAATGGAAACCGTGAGAGCAGTGCTGTCCATAGCAGCTCAAAACAAATGGAAAGTCTACCAAATGGACGTGAAGTCAGCATTCCTAAATGGAGTGTTAATGGAAGAGGTCTATGTGGAACAGCCTCTTGGATATGAGAAGAAAGGTGAATAGCACAAAGTGTGCAAATTGAAGAAAGCTCTTTATGGGCTGAAGCAAGCGCCAAGAGCATGGTACAGCAGGATAGATTCATATCTATTGGATAATGAATTTGACAAGTGTGAAGGAGAACCCACAGTCTACATCAAGGAAAAGGATGGTAAGATTTTAATTGTTGTTTTGTATGTTGATGATGTGATTTTCACAGGTAATGATGATCAGCTCATTAAAAATTTTAAATCAGTCATGAAGGATGAATTTGAAATGACTGACATGGGTTTCTTGAGATACTTCTTAGGCATAGAAGTAGATCAAAATGAAAAAGGAATTTTTATATCTCAAGCAAGATATGTAAATCAAGTTTTGGACAGATTTAACATGCAAGAATGCAAGGCAGCCATCACTCCCACAGTAATGGGATTAAAACTCAGCAGAGAGGACAGCAGCAAGGATTTTGATCCTAGCTTGTATAAAAGTATTGTGGGCAGCCTTATGTATTTAACAGCAACTAGGCCTGATTTAATGTATGCTGTTAGTTTAATTTCCAGGTTCATGGAGAGGCCGAAGGAGGCACATTGGCAGGCAGCAAAGAGAATTTTGAGGTATGTCAAAGGTACCAAAATGTTTGGAATTTTATATCATGCCTCAGAACATTCAAATTTGGTTGGATACACAGATAGCGATTGGGCTGGAAGTGTAGATGATCGGAAGAGCACTTCCGGTTATGTTTTTCATATGGGTTCAGGAGCCATTTCATGGGCTTCTAAGAAGCAGTCCATTGTAGCATTGTCTACAGCAGAGGCTGAATATGTGGCAGCTACAGCAGCAGCATGTCAAGCAGTGTGGATGAGAAGAATGTTGAGAAGCTTAGGCCAAGAGCAGGCAAAAGCGACAGTGATTTTTTGTGACAATAGCTCAGCTATTGCTTTGTCAAAGAATTCAGTGTTTCATAAGAGAACGAAACACATTGATACAAGGTTTCACTACATCAGAGAATTAGTGAACAATGGAGAAATTGTCCTAGAACATTGCAGGACTCAAGAGCAGGTAGCAGACATCTTGACAAAGCCACTTGATCAGAAGAGCTTTGAATTTTTGAGAAAGTGTCTCGGTATGACCGAATGCCCAGCTGTTGAAATTAAAGGGGAGTGTTGAAATCTAATTTCAACGCAGCCGTACGCTCCCCAAAACCGCCAGCAAAAACCACAAACCGGTTTAAAGATTTCTCGGACCGCCTACCTGCAGAGAATGGTTTTCGTACACAAGGGCCCGAGAAAATGTGGAGCCAACACGTGGTTCAGCCCTGACGTAACGCAACGTCATTTTCTCGGGGGTTAATGTTCAGCACTTGTTGGTCTTCCGATATTGCCCTCCACCGTCGGATGTGCTCCACCTTCTTCAACCGTTGATTGCCCGAAGCTGCTCCAAACCTGCATACGACAAACATTAAATTCATAGCGTGGAGTAAATCAAAGTTTTGTTGACCATACGTTTAATTAATGAAATGTCATAGTGGTAGGTAGTATATTGAAGTTTTCATATATTGCACGTAAATCTTTTTTATGGAGGTATGGGCGCATATGCTCATTAATTAAGTTTCGTATGGGATATGGGCACGTTTTAATATTTTTTTATATTTACATACGGCATGTATTAAATGTGAAAACATATGTAATAAGTTTTTATGTTTTTGAGTGTGTTGACTTTTATTATGCATTGCACACGGGAGGTAAAATACATAGGTGTTCACAGCAACGAAAGATTGATCATGGTGCGGTAAAAGGAAAAACACACAGCAGTGTGTAAAAAGACAAAGAACCAGGTGATGTAATTTTTGGAGTAACGAAAAACCATGTGTGGTTTTTTTTGCACAGAAGTGCATAAAGAAAATGTTGCAGTGATTTTTGTAACTTTGTGTAAATTTCTTTTACAGCAGTAAACTTATGTAAATCCTTTTATTACAGCAGTAAGTTGTTTTTCACACCAGTGAATATAAAAAAGGATTTTACAGTGGTAAATCTTTGTATCAGGTTTTAATGAACATAATGTTTTTTATGGTGGTGAAATACTCTGTCTCTCAGTGAATTTTTTTTAAGTCTTCTGTGCACAAAAGGATCCTGGAGAAAAGTAAAAACAGAGCATTGCCTCTGTGTGTTTGTTTATTTGGTTTTTGGTATTTTCCCCATCAAAAATACCCAACAGTGGTATCAGAGCAGGCTTAGGCTCTTTAAAAAAAGTTAAAGAAGCTGAAGGGAGAAGGTTGTTGCTGCAGCAAAACTTCTCAGGCAGACAGAAGACTCAGACATCAAAGGATTCAGGTATTTCAAAAAAAAATTTTGTGTTGCTGAAGAAACAGTCAGCTGTTTTAAACACACAGTCAAGGATTTAGAGACATAGATCAGAATACAAGGAATGGCTAGCACAAGCACTGGTATGGGTTTGTTTAACACCCAGCTCCCACAGTTTAATGGGAAGAACTATGACTACTGGTCAATAACTATGACAGCCCTGCTTGCTTCCCAAGATTTATGGGAAATAGTTGAAGAAGGTTTTGAAGAACCAGCAGATGAAACTGAGTTCAATGCATTAACTCAGGGAGAGAAGGATCTGCTGAAGAACAATAGGAAGAAAGATTCAAAAGCCCGTGTGTTGTTGTATCTAGCAGTAGACCAGAGTATGTTTCCAAGGTTAGCAGCAGCTAAGACAGCCAATGAAGCATGGCAAACCCTCAAGACAGCCTATCAAGGCATGGAGAGAGTGAAGACAGCAAAGCTACAATTGCTGAGAAAGGATTTTGAGAACTTGAACATGAAGGAGTCAGATAACATTGACTCATTCTTCACTCATGTGATTGGTGTAATCACACAAATGAGAACTCATGGAGAAACCATTGAAGACAGAAGAATTGTGGAGAAAATATTGAGGGTCTTACCCTCAAGGTTTGATGCCATAGTCACCACCATTGAAGAGACAAAGGATCTCTCAAGCTATTCAGTTGATGAGCTGCATGCATCACTGATAACACATGAGCAGAGGTTGAGTAGGAATGAAAACTCATCTCTTGAGCAAGCCTTCAAGACCCAGATGTCCTTTGGAAGAGGCAGAGGTCAAGGCAGAGGAAACAAAAGAGGAAGAGGCAGAAGCCAGAACAGAGGTGGAAGGAACAGCCCATCAAATGCACAAGGAAGAGGCAGCAATCCAAATCAGAACCAAGGTCAAGGCAGCAGCCAACAAAGAGATCAGTATTAGGCTCAAGGACAAAGGTATGATAAATCTAATGTTCAATGCTATTATTGCAAAAAGTATGGACATTATGCAAGTGATTGTAGAAAGAAACAACATGATATGAACAGCAGACAAAATGCAAATGTTACAAGAGAAAACAGCAGTCAAGACAATGTCCTGTTAGCTTGTAACATGGCTGAAACACATAGTGAGGACATATGGTTTTTAGACTCAGGTTGCAGCAACCATATGACAGGAAACATTGCCCTCTTCTCAGCCTTAAATCAGAATTTGAAATCAGAAGTCACACTAGGAACTGATAGTAAAGTGTCTGTTATGGGAAAAGGAGAGGTAAAAATATTTACAAAACAAGGAGAAAGGAAAACCATAGCAGATGTCTACTATGTCCCCGGTATGAGATGTAACCTCTTGAGTGTTGGACAGCTTATCCAAAAGGGTTACAATGTTTACTTTGTAAATGATGTGTGCACCATCATGGACATACCACCCAGCAAAAGATGCATTGCTGAAGTGAAGATGACAAGGAACAGGATGTTCCCTCTCCGGATCAGGGCAGACATGAAAAACAAAGGAGAAATTGCAGCAGTCACCCAAGAGGCCTTCCAAAGCGTGCCAAAGGATGAAAATTGGTTATGGCACTTGAGATTCGGGCATCTAAATTTTGGAGGTCTGAATTTGTTGAGCAGAAAAGGAATGGTAAAAGGATTACCATTGATAGAGAAACCGGACAGCCTATGTGAAGGCTGCATTTTGGGAAAACAACATAGAGAAAGTTTTCCATCAGGGAAGAGTATAAGGGCAAAGACACCCTTAGAGATTATCCACTCAGATTTGTGTGGACCAATGCAAGCTCCATCATTAGCAGGCAGCCTATATTTCTTGACATTCATTGATGATTTTACAAGAAAGACTTGGATATATTTCCTCAAGAACAAAAGTGAAGTCTTTGAGAAATTCCAAAACTTCAAAGCATTTGTTGAAAACCAAAGCGGGCTGCACATTAAAGTTTTGAGAACTGATAGAGGAGGTGAATATATCTCCAAGGAATTCCTAAGATTTTGTAGAGAAAATGGAATACATAAACAGTTTACAGCAAGGTACACTCCACAGCAAAATGGAGTTGCTGAAAGGAAGAACAGAACCATCATGGAGATGGCAAGGAGCATGTTGAAGGCAAAGCATTTGCCAAATGAGTATTGGGCTGAAGCTGTACATTGTGCAGTTTATATATTGAACAGGTGTCCTACAAAAGCAGTCATGAACAAAGTGCCAGAAGAGGCATGGAGTGGGAGAAAGCAAGGAGTCACCCACATGAGAGTTTTTGGATGTGTGGCCTATGCACACATTCCAGATCAGCTAAGGAGGAAGTTGGACAGCAAAGGGGAGAAATGCATCTTCATTGGATACAGTGATGAATCCAAAGCCTACAGGCTGTACATTCCATCTACCAAGAAGTTCTTTGTCAGCAGGGATGTTCAATTCATAGAAGAGGAAGCTTGGGATGGAAGCATAGAGAAAACAGTCAATGTCAAGAACTGTTTGTCTCATGATGAAGATGAAGAGGAGGTGGCTGAAATGAATCCCCAAACAACAGCGCCAACACAAGGACAGCAAGGTACACCATTGAGGATCAATGAGAGTGCTTCTCCAAGCACACCACAAGGAGGAAATTCAAGTGCATCTTCAAGCACTTGCACACCAAGTGAACGAGGTAAGAAGTTTAGAAATCTAAGTGAAATTTATGAAGAAGGAATGAATTCCTTATTTGCCTTGTATTGTCATGTTGATGATCCTATTCATTTTGAAGAAGCTATTAAAGATAAGAAATGGATAGAAGCTATGGATGAGGAGATGAATGCCATAGAGAGAAACAAAACATGGGATTTGGTTGAGTTACCAAAAGGCAAAGAAGTCATTGGTGTGAAATGGGTCTACAAGACCAAGAGCAACGCTGAAGGCAAGATTGAAAGGCACAAGGCAAGGCTGGTTGTCAAAGGCTACAAGCAGCAGTATGGGAGAGATTATGAGGAGACTTTCGCCTCGGTTGCAAGAATGGAAACCGTGAGAGCAGTGCTGTCCATAGCAGCTCAAAACAAATGGAAAGTCTACCAAATGGACGTGAAGTCAGCATTCCTAAATGGAGTGTTAATGGAAGAGGTCTATGTGGAACAGCCTCTTGGATATGAGAAGAAAGGTGAATAGCACAAAGTGTGCAAATTGAAGAAAGCTCTTTATGGGCTGAAGCAAGCGCCAAGAGCATGGTACAGCAGGATAGATTCATATCTATTGGATAATGAATTTGACAAGTGTGAAGGAGAACCCACAGTCTACATCAAGGAAAAGGATGGTAAGATTTTAATTGTTGTTTTGTATGTTGATGATGTGATTTTCACAGGTAATGATGATCAGCTCATTAAAAATTTTAAATCAGTCATGAAGGATGAATTTGAAATGACTGACATGGGTTTCTTGAGATACTTCTTAGGCATAGAAGTAGATCAAAATGAAAAAGGAATTTTTATATCTCAAGCAAGATATGTAAATCAAGTTTTGGACAGATTTAACATGCAAGAATGCAAGGCAGCCATCACTCCCACAGTAATGGGATTAAAACTCAGCAGAGAGGACAGCAGCAAGGATTTTGATCCTAGCTTGTATAAAAGTATTGTGGGCAGCCTTATGTATTTAACAGCAACTAGGCCTGATTTAATGTATGCTGTTAGTTTAATTTCCAGGTTCATGGAGAGGCCGAAGGAGGCACATTGGCAGGCAGCAAAGAGAATTTTGAGGTATGTCAAAGGTACCAAAATGTTTGGAATTTTATATCATGCCTCAGAACATTCAAATTTGGTTGGATACACAGATAGCGATTGGGCTGGAAGTGTAGATGATCGGAAGAGCACTTCCGGTTATGTTTTTCATATGGGTTCAGGAGCCATTTCATGGGCTTCTAAGAAGCAGTCCATTGTAGCATTGTCTACAGCAGAGGCTGAATATGTGGCAGCTACAGCAGCAGCATGTCAAGCAGTGTGGATGAGAAGAATGTTGAGAAGCTTAGGCCAAGAGCAGGCAAAAGCGACAGTGATTTTTTGTGACAATAGCTCAGCTATTGCTTTGTCAAAGAATTCAGTGTTTCATAAGAGAACGAAACACATTGATACAAGGTTTCACTACATCAGAGAATTAGTGAACAATGGAGAAATTGTCCTAGAACATTGCAGGACTCAAGAGCAGGTAGCAGACATCTTGACAAAGCCACTTGATCAGAAGAGCTTTGAATTTTTGAGAAAGTGTCTCGGTATGACCGAATGCCCAGCTGTTGAAATTAAAGGGGAGTGTTGAAATCTAATTTCAACGCAGCCGTACGCTCCCCAAAACCGCCAGCAAAAACCACAAACCGGTTTAAAGATTTCTCGGACCGCCTACCTGCAGAGAATGGTTTTCGTACACAAGGGCCCGAGAAAATGTGGAGCCAACACGTGGTTCAGCCCTGACGTAACGCAACGTCATTTTCTCGGGGGTTAATGTTCAGCACTTGTTGGTCTTCCGATATTGCCCTCCACCGTCGGATGTGCTCCACCTTCTTCAACCGTTGATTGCCCGAAGCTGCTCCAAACCTGCATACGACAAACATTAAATTCATAGCGTGGAGTAAATCAAAGTTTTGTTGACCATACGTTTAATTAATGAAATGTCATAGTGGTAGGTAGTATATTGAAGTTTTCATATATTGCACGTAAATCTTTTTTATGGAGGTATGGGCGCATATGCTCATTAATTAAGTTTCGTATGGGATATGGGCACGTTTTAATATTTTTTTATATTTACATACGGCATGTATTAAATGTGAAAACATATGTAATAAGTTTTTATGTTTTTGAGTGTGTTGACTTTTATTATGCATTGCACACGGGAGGTAAAATACATAGGTGTTCACAGCAACGAAAGATTGATCATGGTGCGGTAAAAGGAAAAACACACAGCAGTGTGTAAAAAGACAAAGAACCAGGTGATGTAATTTTTGGAGTAACGAAAAACCATGTGTGGTTTTTTTTGCACAGAAGTGCATAAAGAAAATGTTGCAGTGATTTTTGTAACTTTGTGTAAATTTCTTTTACAGCAGTAAACTTATGTAAATCCTTTTATTACAGCAGTAAGTTGTTTTTCACACCAGTGAATATAAAAAAGGATTTTACAGTGGTAAATCTTTGTATCAGGTTTTAATGAACATAATGTTTTTTATGGTGGTGAAATACTCTGTCTCTCAGTGAATTTTTTTTAAGTCTTCTGTGCACAAAAGGATCCTGGAGAAAAGTAAAAACAGAGCATTGCCTCTGTGTGTTTGTTTATTTGGTTTTTGGTATTTTCCCCATCAAAAATACCCAACAGTGGTATCAGAGCAGGCTTAGGCTCTTTAAAAAAAGTTAAAGAAGCTGAAGGGAGAAGGTTGTTGCTGCAGCAAAACTTCTCAGGCAGACAGAAGACTCAGACATCAAAGGATTCAGGTATTTCAAAAAAAAATTTTGTGTTGCTGAAGAAACAGTCAGCTGTTTTAAACACACAGTCAAGGATTTAGAGACATAGATCAGAATACAAGGAATGGCTAGCACAAGCACTGGTATGGGTTTGTTTAACACCCAGCTCCCACAGTTTAATGGGAAGAACTATGACTACTGGTCAATAACTATGACAGCCCTGCTTGCTTCCCAAGATTTATGGGAAATAGTTGAAGAAGGTTTTGAAGAACCAGCAGATGAAACTGAGTTCAATGCATTAACTCAGGGAGAGAAGGATCTGCTGAAGAACAATAGGAAGAAAGATTCAAAAGCCCGTGTGTTGTTGTATCTAGCAGTAGACCAGAGTATGTTTCCAAGGTTAGCAGCAGCTAAGACAGCCAATGAAGCATGGCAAACCCTCAAGACAGCCTATCAAGGCATGGAGAGAGTGAAGACAGCAAAGCTACAATTGCTGAGAAAGGATTTTGAGAACTTGAACATGAAGGAGTCAGATAACATTGACTCATTCTTCACTCATGTGATTGGTGTAATCACACAAATGAGAACTCATGGAGAAACCATTGAAGACAGAAGAATTGTGGAGAAAATATTGAGGGTCTTACCCTCAAGGTTTGATGCCATAGTCACCACCATTGAAGAGACAAAGGATCTCTCAAGCTATTCAGTTGATGAGCTGCATGCATCACTGATAACACATGAGCAGAGGTTGAGTAGGAATGAAAACTCATCTCTTGAGCAAGCCTTCAAGACCCAGATGTCCTTTGGAAGAGGCAGAGGTCAAGGCAGAGGAAACAAAAGAGGAAGAGGCAGAAGCCAGAACAGAGGTGGAAGGAACAGCCCATCAAATGCACAAGGAAGAGGCAGCAATCCAAATCAGAACCAAGGTCAAGGCAGCAGCCAACAAAGAGATCAGTATTAGGCTCAAGGACAAAGGTATGATAAATCTAATGTTCAATGCTATTATTGCAAAAAGTATGGACATTATGCAAGTGATTGTAGAAAGAAACAACATGATATGAACAGCAGACAAAATGCAAATGTTACAAGAGAAAACAGCAGTCAAGACAATGTCCTGTTAGCTTGTAACATGGCTGAAACACATAGTGAGGACATATGGTTTTTAGACTCAGGTTGCAGCAACCATATGACAGGAAACATTGCCCTCTTCTCAGCCTTAAATCAGAATTTGAAATCAGAAGTCACACTAGGAACTGATAGTAAAGTGTCTGTTATGGGAAAAGGAGAGGTAAAAATATTTACAAAACAAGGAGAAAGGAAAACCATAGCAGATGTCTACTATGTCCCCGGTATGAGATGTAACCTCTTGAGTGTTGGACAGCTTATCCAAAAGGGTTACAATGTTTACTTTGTAAATGATGTGTGCACCATCATGGACATACCACCCAGCAAAAGATGCATTGCTGAAGTGAAGATGACAAGGAACAGGATGTTCCCTCTCCGGATCAGGGCAGACATGAAAAACAAAGGAGAAATTGCAGCAGTCACCCAAGAGGCCTTCCAAAGCGTGCCAAAGGATGAAAATTGGTTATGGCACTTGAGATTCGGGCATCTAAATTTTGGAGGTCTGAATTTGTTGAGCAGAAAAGGAATGGTAAAAGGATTACCATTGATAGAGAAACCGGACAGCCTATGTGAAGGCTGCATTTTGGGAAAACAACATAGAGAAAGTTTTCCATCAGGGAAGAGTATAAGGGCAAAGACACCCTTAGAGATTATCCACTCAGATTTGTGTGGACCAATGCAAGCTCCATCATTAGCAGGCAGCCTATATTTCTTGACATTCATTGATGATTTTACAAGAAAGACTTGGATATATTTCCTCAAGAACAAAAGTGAAGTCTTTGAGAAATTCCAAAACTTCAAAGCATTTGTTGAAAACCAAAGCGGGCTGCACATTAAAGTTTTGAGAACTGATAGAGGAGGTGAATATATCTCCAAGGAATTCCTAAGATTTTGTAGAGAAAATGGAATACATAAACAGTTTACAGCAAGGTACACTCCACAGCAAAATGGAGTTGCTGAAAGGAAGAACAGAACCATCATGGAGATGGCAAGGAGCATGTTGAAGGCAAAGCATTTGCCAAATGAGTATTGGGCTGAAGCTGTACATTGTGCAGTTTATATATTGAACAGGTGTCCTACAAAAGCAGTCATGAACAAAGTGCCAGAAGAGGCATGGAGTGGGAGAAAGCAAGGAGTCACCCACATGAGAGTTTTTGGATGTGTGGCCTATGCACACATTCCAGATCAGCTAAGGAGGAAGTTGGACAGCAAAGGGGAGAAATGCATCTTCATTGGATACAGTGATGAATCCAAAGCCTACAGGCTGTACATTCCATCTACCAAGAAGTTCTTTGTCAGCAGGGATGTTCAATTCATAGAAGAGGAAGCTTGGGATGGAAGCATAGAGAAAACAGTCAATGTCAAGAACTGTTTGTCTCATGATGAAGATGAAGAGGAGGTGGCTGAAATGAATCCCCAAACAACAGCGCCAACACAAGGACAGCAAGGTACACCATTGAGGATCAATGAGAGTGCTTCTCCAAGCACACCACAAGGAGGAAATTCAAGTGCATCTTCAAGCACTTGCACACCAAGTGAACGAGGTAAGAAGTTTAGAAATCTAAGTGAAATTTATGAAGAAGGAATGAATTCCTTATTTGCCTTGTATTGTCATGTTGATGATCCTATTCATTTTGAAGAAGCTATTAAAGATAAGAAATGGATAGAAGCTATGGATGAGGAGATGAATGCCATAGAGAGAAACAAAACATGGGATTTGGTTGAGTTACCAAAAGGCAAAGAAGTCATTGGTGTGAAATGGGTCTACAAGACCAAGAGCAACGCTGAAGGCAAGATTGAAAGGCACAAGGCAAGGCTGGTTGTCAAAGGCTACAAGCAGCAGTATGGGAGAGATTATGAGGAGACTTTCGCCTCGGTTGCAAGAATGGAAACCGTGAGAGCAGTGCTGTCCATAGCAGCTCAAAACAAATGGAAAGTCTACCAAATGGACGTGAAGTCAGCATTCCTAAATGGAGTGTTAATGGAAGAGGTCTATGTGGAACAGCCTCTTGGATATGAGAAGAAAGGTGAATAGCACAAAGTGTGCAAATTGAAGAAAGCTCTTTATGGGCTGAAGCAAGCGCCAAGAGCATGGTACAGCAGGATAGATTCATATCTATTGGATAATGAATTTGACAAGTGTGAAGGAGAACCCACAGTCTACATCAAGGAAAAGGATGGTAAGATTTTAATTGTTGTTTTGTATGTTGATGATGTGATTTTCACAGGTAATGATGATCAGCTCATTAAAAATTTTAAATCAGTCATGAAGGATGAATTTGAAATGACTGACATGGGTTTCTTGAGATACTTCTTAGGCATAGAAGTAGATCAAAATGAAAAAGGAATTTTTATATCTCAAGCAAGATATGTAAATCAAGTTTTGGACAGATTTAACATGCAAGAATGCAAGGCAGCCATCACTCCCACAGTAATGGGATTAAAACTCAGCAGAGAGGACAGCAGCAAGGATTTTGATCCTAGCTTGTATAAAAGTATTGTGGGCAGCCTTATGTATTTAACAGCAACTAGGCCTGATTTAATGTATGCTGTTAGTTTAATTTCCAGGTTCATGGAGAGGCCGAAGGAGGCACATTGGCAGGCAGCAAAGAGAATTTTGAGGTATGTCAAAGGTACCAAAATGTTTGGAATTTTATATCATGCCTCAGAACATTCAAATTTGGTTGGATACACAGATAGCGATTGGGCTGGAAGTGTAGATGATCGGAAGAGCACTTCCGGTTATGTTTTTCATATGGGTTCAGGAGCCATTTCATGGGCTTCTAAGAAGCAGTCCATTGTAGCATTGTCTACAGCAGAGGCTGAATATGTGGCAGCTACAGCAGCAGCATGTCAAGCAGTGTGGATGAGAAGAATGTTGAGAAGCTTAGGCCAAGAGCAGGCAAAAGCGACAGTGATTTTTTGTGACAATAGCTCAGCTATTGCTTTGTCAAAGAATTCAGTGTTTCATAAGAGAACGAAACACATTGATACAAGGTTTCACTACATCAGAGAATTAGTGAACAATGGAGAAATTGTCCTAGAACATTGCAGGACTCAAGAGCAGGTAGCAGACATCTTGACAAAGCCACTTGATCAGAAGAGCTTTGAATTTTTGAGAAAGTGTCTCGGTATGACCGAATGCCCAGCTGTTGAAATTAAAGGGGAGTGTTGAAATCTAATTTCAACGCAGCCGTACGCTCCCCAAAACCGCCAGCAAAAACCACAAACCGGTTTAAAGATTTCTCGGACCGCCTACCTGCAGAGAATGGTTTTCGTACACAAGGGCCCGAGAAAATGTGGAGCCAACACGTGGTTCAGCCCTGACGTAACGCAACGTCATTTTCTCGGGGGTTAATGTTCAGCACTTGTTGGTCTTCCGATATTGCCCTCCACCGTCGGATGTGCTCCACCTTCTTCAACCGTTGATTGCCCGAAGCTGCTCCAAACCTGCATACGACAAACATTAAATTCATAGCGTGGAGTAAATCAAAGTTTTGTTGACCATACGTTTAATTAATGAAATGTCATAGTGGTAGGTAGTATATTGAAGTTTTCATATATTGCACGTAAATCTTTTTTATGGAGGTATGGGCGCATATGCTCATTAATTAAGTTTCGTATGGGATATGGGCACGTTTTAATATTTTTTTATATTTACATACGGCATGTATTAAATGTGAAAACATATGTAATAAGTTTTTATGTTTTTGAGTGTGTTGACTTTTATTATGCATTGCACACGGGAGGTAAAATACATAGGTGTTCACAGCAACGAAAGATTGATCATGGTGCGGTAAAAGGAAAAACACACAGCAGTGTGTAAAAAGACAAAGAACCAGGTGATGTAATTTTTGGAGTAACGAAAAACCATGTGTGGTTTTTTTTGCACAGAAGTGCATAAAGAAAATGTTGCAGTGATTTTTGTAACTTTGTGTAAATTTCTTTTACAGCAGTAAACTTATGTAAATCCTTTTATTACAGCAGTAAGTTGTTTTTCACACCAGTGAATATAAAAAAGGATTTTACAGTGGTAAATCTTTGTATCAGGTTTTAATGAACATAATGTTTTTTATGGTGGTGAAATACTCTGTCTCTCAGTGAATTTTTTTTAAGTCTTCTGTGCACAAAAGGATCCTGGAGAAAAGTAAAAACAGAGCATTGCCTCTGTGTGTTTGTTTATTTGGTTTTTGGTATTTTCCCCATCAAAAATACCCAACAGGCACGGTTGTGTGTAAAGGACACTCTGGAAGTCTATGGATCAGTTTACTAATGTTTCCCTCTGTCAAAGAATGCTCTTCTTTGGGTTCGGGGCTCTCGTTTTTTCTGGTTCTCAAGGCAGATATTACTGAAGCGCATTCATTCTCAGTTTATGCGCAGTCATTCTCTGGAATTGTCCCATTTTATGAGAGGCCAAAACTCCTAATGCAAATCTTTAGTTGTTATTGAAATGGAACTCCATTATTGTTGTAATGGTGTTTTTGTGGCTCTAAGATCTTGTTGTTAGTGAAGCTGGTGGTTTTGGCATATATGAACTTGAGGTTCAAGCTATCAATGTAAATCTCCTATCTTAATATGAATATGAAGTACTTTAGTTTTAAAAAAAAAAAAAAAAAAAACTTATGACTTTATATATATTTTATCAACTTTATTGTACCATTCAAATATAGTATTTTATACAATTTAATATTTCAACCAGATTTCTCATTCTTATTTAATTATCTAGTATGCCAACGTTCTTGTAAATCTGAATGAGTCCTCCTTTCACAATATTGACTTTTAAAACAACGACAAGAGGTTAATAACATTTGTTTGTGTGAATAAAAGCCTCTGTCCTTTGTGTGTAAGGATTCAATTCTTCTAATTTCCCATTTACCGATATAGTACCCCTATAGCTTTGATTTTTATACCTGCGGACAGGCAGTCAGTTTTTTGTCAAAGATTTCTGACTTTTTTCCTTTTCAAATTTGTTTATAAAGTTGGTCACAAATTATTATATTAAAATGAATTTTCTCGGAATTGAAATTATTTTTTAGAATTTTTAAAATTCAAAATCCTATTTTTTGATTGGTCTAAATTATTGAATAGAAAATTATTATGGTTTTTTTTATTTTCAAACAAAAATATAATATATAAAATATAAATTTCACAAAAAAAATGTTAAAATGACATCTGTACAATATTAAATGTCCTATTTAATTTTGACCATAATTTAATTAATTGATAACTTATATTATTTTATTTTATTTCCATTTGTACTTATTCCAAGGTTTGGTTTTCCTAGCTCTCCAACAATTGATGGCTTTTTTTTTGTTAATTAATTTTTAGAGTACAATGTCATTAACTCAAACTATAAATCTGATTCTCAGAATAATCGTGTATACATAGCCAAGCTGGGATCTTAAAACTCCAAAATGCTTGATAAGGTCTAGAAATATAAGTTTTTAAGTTTATGGCACATGTTTGTGCCACAGTTCAGGAAACCTAAAAAGATTTAAATAACAATAACATTATTTCCAAAAACTGAACTAAAGAAAAACTCACAATTTTTTTCCGGCCAGGTTAAAGGTAATTCCATAATTCATCAAATGCTCATGCTTTTTAAAGCACAGTTTGGTATCCAACCTAAAACCCTGTTGAGAAATCTAGGGCATTAATGTTAGATAATTTCTCTTTCATTAGTAACTGCTTGTAAATGCCTTTTACTTCTTTAGATTAGTACCTTCTTCATGTTAGATTATTAGTGTTCTTCATCATCAAATAGTAACCAATGCATGACCATAAATCATTGTTTTAAAAAACGGCCAAGCCGGCGTCGAGCTAGACCCCTCGCTGGTCTAGCTCGGTAGAGAAAACGAACTGACGGCCGGTTTGTTACCGAACCGGTCACCGACTTAGCCGGTTTGGTAATAAATCGCCCGACTCGGCCGAGCCAATGCTAAACCGGTCAATTCATCTAGTGATGCCCACACACGCCCAGCGTAAATTTTTGGGCGGGAAAATGGACCCTTCACTGCATTCTAATTGGGTTTTAGGTTTTTTTGAGGTCCATTTACCTCTCCCAAACCTATAAAAGCTTCCCAATCCCCTCACATTTCCTCATAGCTATCTCATTGCATGTAAGAATTTGTGAGGAGTTTGTGAAGAGTTGTGGAGTTTGTTTTTGGCGCAGTAGTGAGGAGTCTTGGGCAATCATTGGAGTAGCAATGAGGAGCCTCTTGGGCAGCCATTGAAGCAACATTGAGGAGTTTTTTTGTTGGAGCAGCATTGAGGAGGTGGTTTGTGCCTAGAGGTATTTTTTATTCATTCTAAACTCTGTTCTTGCTTGTATTTTTTGTGCAAATCTAGAAATTGAAAAGAGTCTTTTTTGTAAAAGAAATGAACATTGAAGCAATGTTATTTTTTTTGTTTTCATTTTTAGATTTTTTCCTTTCATTTCCAAGTCCAAAAATAGCTCCTAGAGTGAAAGATGTTGCTTGGGCATATGCTGAAATGATTGGTAATCAAATGCATTGCAAATTTTGTCATAGAAAAATTAAGGAGGGTGGAGGGGGCATTCATAGGTTGAAACAACACTTGGCTGGTATTAGAAGTCCAATTACTCCATGTGAAGCACCATCAGAACAAATTGGGAGATTAGGAAGGGGTTTCTAAATAACTTTGAGAAGTTTGAACAAGAAAAAGCTAGGGAAAAAGATATAGAGGTTGAAATTGGGAGGAAGAGGAGTATACAACAAATGATGGCTGCCAACCCCAATTTTGATTATGAAGGCTCTTTATTTATCCCTTGCACTAATACATCTAACCCCTTTCACTATGTTCCTCCCTCTTTGGAGTTTATGCAAGAAAAGGGTAAGGGTAAAATGAAAAAGAGGGGCAATATCAAAAGTTATTTCACACCCTCCTCTCCATCAGATGCACATGGCCCTCAAGCTAGTAGAAGTCATATGCAGCCCACTTTAGATGACCACTGGAATAAAGAATTGAGAGAGACTGCCTATGATTACATAGCTAGATGGTGGTATGATTCTGATATCCCCTTCAATGCTTCTTGTTCACCATATTATGAACCTATATTTGATGCCATATTTGTCGCTGGAAAGGGCTTCAAAGGCCCCACTATGCATGAGTTAAGGGGATCTCTTTTGCGAAAATAAGTTTCCTCCATTGATGAATATTTGAAAGATTTCAAAAGCTCATGGGCAAAAACAGGATGTACCATCATGTTAGATGGATGGACTGATCAAAGGAATGTACCATCATAAACTTTCTTATCTTTTGCCCACAAGGAACCATGTTTCTAAAATCAGTTGATGCATTTGATAGGGTAAAAGATGCACACTTGTTGTTTCAGCTTTTGGATGAGGTTGTTGAAGAGGTGGGGGTGGCTAATGTTGTTCAAGTCATCACATATAATGCCTCTAACTATGTTCTTGCTGGTAAAATGTTAGAGGATAAACACAAAACCATCTTTTGGACCCCATGTGTTGCACATTGCATAGACCTCATGCTTGAGGATATTGGCAAAATAGATTGGGTCAAGAACACTGTAGAGCATGCCAAAAGCATAACAAAATATATCTACAATCACTCATGGATTTTGAGCCTGATGAGGAAACACACAGAGGGCAGAGATATTATTAGGCCTACTATCACTAGATTTGCAACTCATTTTTTGACATTGCAATCTATGCTTTCCCAACATAGAAACTTGCAAATGTTGTTTTCCAGTGATGAATGGAATGAATGCCAATGGTCTCATAAATAGGATGGCAAAGATGTGAAAAAGAAAGTTAATGAAGAAATATTTTAGAAAAAGGCAACAGAGGTTGTGAAGGTTGCTGAGCCAGTGGTTAAGGTGTTGCGGTTGGTGGATGGTAAATATTGGCTCCGGGCTTCATTTATGAGGCTATGGATCAAGCAAAGGAGAAAATAAAGGTAACATACAAGGATAGAGTGGCTGTATGGGCCCATTTGGGCAATCATTGATAAAATATGGAACAACTCCATCGCCCTATACATGCAGCTGGGTTTTTTCTGAACCCAAGGTATCATTATAAACCTCTGGAGGCAGATGCTTTGACTGAGGAGGTTAGAGATGGATTTATTGACTGCATTGACCGCATGATCCCTGAGAGTGATCATCTGGAGATACATCGACATATCACTTGTTTCAGCAGAGCCACAGGTACCTTTGGCAAGAATCTAGCAAGGATTGCAAGGGAAGCCGATGAGCCAGGTAAACAAACAATTTCAATTTTCAAATTCTTATTTTGTTAAATTGTTTATAATTTGAAAGTTCGATATAATTTGTTGAACTAACTTATTACACAACTATGTTTTTTGCGGCACAATGGTGGGAGGCATTTAGCAGTGACTGTCCTCAATTGCAGAAGTTTGCAATCTGTATTTTGAGTCAAACTTGCAGTGCTACTGGGTGTGAGCACAATTGGTCTATCTTTAAGAGGATTCAGACGAAGAAGAGAAACCATTTGGAACAAAAACGGTTAAATGATATAGTCTATGTCCAATACAACCTCCGACTAAGACAACAAAAGACCTGACACAGATCCCATTGTGTTGGAAGATATTGATCCAGCATCAGATTGGGTAGTGGAGAGTCATCCAACAGAGTTTGATTCTAACGAGGATTTTGTCATTGATTTGGATTTACAAACAAAGGCATTAGCTGAAGTTGTTGTTGAACATAATGTTCAGTTGAATGCAGATCCACTTGTAACAGGCCCAACCCAAAGTCCTCCAGTTGCAGGCACTTCCTCTACTCAACCACAACAAAAGCACATATCTTGTTTATCTCAGTGTGCAGCTGCTACGCTTGCTAGTGCTACTACTTCTACAGTTGCAGTTCGAGATGACGATGAGGAGGAGGAGCCATGGGTTTCCTTATTTGACTCTGATCTAGAGTCTGAACCAGATGATGTTGGCTTCTCTAGCCATAGCCAGTAGTACTGGTTTAGTTTATTTTTGTTGGAGAGGCCATCTAGAGCCTCCTTGGTTATGTGTTTTTGTTTTGATCTCTATATCATGTATGTATTGGACAGTGCACTGGGTGCCATTTTGATATAATGGATATATTCATGAGCTTACTTTGATCATATGTTGTCTTCTCTCTATATTCTAATGCTTTGAGTTTGGAAACATGAATGAAAATCATTAAAATTATGTTTTTTCATAAAAAAAAATATTTAATGTAATTTTTACAACAACCGAGTCATTGAAATCAAACCGGGCGAGTCGATTCCAAGTCGGAGTCGGAGTCGACACTCGGTCGTTCCCAAACCCGAGTCAAAGTTTTAAAACATTGACATAAATAGACAAGAGACACAACATGTCGGCATGAGCCAGAGCCAAAACCTCTCACTCTTTGAGAGGAAAACCCGCACAAATCCTTCTTATAGAGATTCCAATTGACGAATACCAAGACCAAGACCCTTGACCTAATAGCCACTCCAAGAGTGAGACACACGTCCTCTTTGACAGTCAACCTTCTTCTTCTTGGTTCCTCTTCGTCTTCAACCTTCTCAGCAACGAGACATTGTCACCATCGAAATCTTATCACTGTCTTCACATCGTGATCTGCTTTTGTGAGACCTCCTCACTATCATATGACCGAGACCTCACTTTTGTGATGGTACTGAGTTCTTCCTTAGCTAGCACCAAAACTCAGTCTTCAAATTACCGAACTGTAGTTTCCTTTTAGCACCAAACTATAATATATATCTATACTTGTCCAAATTGTGTAGCACAAATATTCTTGTTGTCACTGTGATTGCAGAGGATTATGAATTTCCTTGATACCATCGAACTGTAGTATTTCCATTGGACTATGATTCCTTGTTAGAACACCGAAACTTTATCTCTGACATGGTCATTTTCCTCTCTGCTTCTGTTCTCCCGAAATTACAGTGACATATGAATTCCTTGACTATTGTACCCTAGTCTGAGCTTCTTATCTAATCTTTTTGTGTTGTAGCTTGACATCCAAACTCTTCCATAGCAATGGATCACCGAAACAAAGAATCTTCACCTTTTCTGTTCACCGAAATCTCACAGTGATGCGAAGTTACTTCACTGTATTTCTGCGATGAGCATAGCCTCTTATATATAGTTGTTTGTCCATATATTAGGCCGACATTACCATCCAAATAGATGTGTCATTTTAAGTGAGCCGACATAAGTTGTTATTTAATTCATCTTGCAGGCCGACATCAAGAGGATTGTGCTTGTCTTTTTGGAGGGCTATTTAGACATAGACATAGACTCATATACATTTTACATATGCTTAAGAAGAGCTCTTTATACATAACCTTGACTCTTTGACTTAATGATAAATCCTAAAGCTCTCAATGGAAGCCACTAACAAATAAAACCTCTTGCTCATGAAACCCATGAAGCAAGGCATGCAAAAATAATTTATAATTTCCTTTATTACATCATTTACAAAAGTCACAATTACATGTCATTATGAAGACCGAACCTAGTTACATTTTACAACACTCCCTCTTAACTAGGGAGGTATTCATAATGGTACTTGGTCATTCTCAATCTGAAGAATTTCTCATAAGAAGAATTCGTATTTGTAACTCATTTGTATAGCATCATACCAACCAGCATTGTCATATAGCAAGGCCTTGATTAACAAATCTATCTCTCCACAAGATCAGAGCACAATGTTGGCGAAACCAATGATTTATAGACACACTCAACATTGTCTCTCTCAAAACATACCCCACTCGGGTTCTCTCAGGGTATGCTCCATATGGACTATTCTTATCTTGGACTCCCCAGTCCTCAAAGAATATTGGTCCTCCACGATTACTCTTACTGTTGGATGCCCTATCTCATCCTCAAAGAGCATCGGATGCCAAATGATTACACAATCCTCCATTCTGTCTTCCCAAGTGAAGACCAGAATGACATGTCTATTGCTCCTTTTTATACTAGGAGGTTTTATTCCATTAAAGGAATGTACTCATTCCTATCACAGAAGGAATATACCTAAGCTCCCTGCTTAGGAATTTTCCAAGTTTCTTCCAAGTAAGAAACTTCTTTTCAGGCTCCCTCTCAACCAGGGACCTATCACATCTCTTCATGTGGAGATCATGAAACAACTAGCTACTTAAAGAGCTCCTTCCTTCGATGTCATGAATTTCTTCTTCATTAAGGAGTCTTCAACTTTGGGGACTTCTACATAGGGCACTTTTCATTTATCACTTTTATCCATGAGTCAGTCATGTATTCAACTCATCAAAAAGTGATCTTCCATCTATCTTTGCTTCAAGTTATTCTGCTTTCATGCGATATTTTTCAGAAGGACATTACATCCTTCTATATGGTCCACCTACACAAGCTCATTTCAGAAATAACCAATGAACATTTCAAATCAAAATTACTTTTACCATGACATCTTCCTTTAAGTATCAACATCCCGCATGTAGATTGACACATCTCCCAATGATATCCATTGTCAAGGGTCTCTATCCTTTTTCGACTTCCATCAGAGTCTTCACATTCTTCCGGGAGATCTTGTAGTCAAATATTCTTGGACTTCGGATGTTGAATGCCTTCCACCTTCGTTGCACATTATCACGATCTCTTCCTATCTTTTCACACACTTCATTCCCATAAGCTTCTAATCAAAGTTCTCCAATCATAGTCAACCACCTCATACTTCATATGAGGACATATTATGTTGGTTTCATCTAGTATGACTCATGCCTTTCCGACATTCTTTCATAGGAGGAGATTCCTTTCCTTTGATCATGCTTCTCAAAATAGAAGTAGTGATCCTTGTTACCTGCAACCATACGACATGAATTTATAATATTAAATACAACCATACATACCTTATTTACCTTTAGGTCATCTAGTCTTTTTTCAACAGCTTCCTTGATTGAAAAGATCTTCAACCCCTCAACCTGCTTCATCTGTCATTTCATCATACCATCATCCCATGAACTTCACAAGTTGGAGTTCTTGATGAAACACTTGATTCCTTTCTAGATCGGTGAATCCTTCAATGAGGATTCCATCTCGCATATCCTTATTCAACAAATGTTTCCCTTTTAAACTGATGTATGATGAGACTTGCCCTGGATGACTTCTTCCTTTGATTTTTCAATGAGGTCACCAAGAGCTATATCCTTTGACCATCAGACATCCTTCATGTCTCCTGTGGTGATGTCACGAGCTCTTGCTTCTAATGCTTCTCTTCCTTGGACTTCCTTCTCTCAGCTTCCTCCACTTCTTCAGTGAAATAGACTTCTTCTCTATCCTTCATGTTACTCGTAACTGTCCTTCTTAAGCTAAGGAAAATCTTTCCTATAATGTTCATAGTCTTTGCATCCATAGCATTAAACTATGCTTATATTTTCTTTCCGAGAACCAAAATTTTCCAAACTTCCTTTCCTTCCAACAAATGTTTGAGTCGTTAACCTTCAACACTTTTGCCCTCAACTTGTCTTCTTCTATCTTGAGTAGAAATCACAAGTTGCTGAATGAGGTAACTTTCTTATCCCATGGATATCTGTTACCTTGATTATCAGTTATTGCATTATAGATCAATGATGATTATCTTCTTTCCTAGATCTTGTAGATGAGATCTTATGAAGATATCCTTCATTCTTTGATACCTTTACTTTTTGAGCAGATCAGATCTAAGTCATGTGACTTTCTTTCCCACATCTTCAAAGAGTATTCTTATGAGTTTATCATATACATCTCTTTGATGTCTCCAATATTTCTATATGAGGGGACTTTTCATAAGAATCCCTTTCCATGAATTCAGAGGAGACATTTTAATCTGTTCAATGACTTCACCTTCTTAGAGGACTATGTCTATCCTCCTTTTTCATGCAAGGAATTTTGACGACCTATCCAACTTATAGATCTCCTTGCAAACACAAAGGCATTTTATCGAATTGATTAAAGAATGAAAGATACTTACTTGATAAGTGAAGATGAAATCTTCACCTTGATCACTTTGACGATGGTTGGAGAAGATGTATTAGTGCTCCCTCTTGGATGATCTTCTTCTAAATGAAAAAGCCTTTCTTCAGTAGAGAAGGTTGTTCCTTTTGATGAGAATGATTTGATGCTTCTTTGGATGAACTTCTTCAAGGACAAGGAGAGGATCCTCGCTTGTTTTATAACCTTGAAAATGATGACAATGCCTTCTCGCCTTCAATATACTTTGACCTCTCTTGTAGTGTAGATAAAAAATGCTTCTAGCGTTTCGACTTTCTCCAACATGATGTGATCTTCATCTTTAAAGTCCTTCGAGATATCTTGCCTTGTAGACAACTTGATGAGGGTTTTTGTGGCCTTTTGATGATGTCTATAGAAACAAAAACTCTTGCTATTGTAGACTGCTTCTTCGATCTAGGGTTTGATTCTTCAATGTAGATCTTGATCTTTTGTTTTGATAACCTTCAACTTGCTTTGATACCCTTCTTGAAACTTGATCCTTGAATGTCTCTTTGATGCCCTTCCTTTGACTTCAGCACCTTAGCTCTGATACCATGTTGAGAAATCTAGGGCATTAGTGTCAGATGATTTCTCTTTCATTAGTAGCTACTTGTGAATGTTTTTTACTTCTTTAGATTAGATTATTAGTGTTCTTCTTCATCAAACAATAACCAATGCATGAACATAAATAGACAAGAGACACAACATGTAGGCATGAGCCAAGGCCAAAACCTCTCATTATTTGAGAGGAAAACCTGCACAAATTCTTCTTATAGAGATTCCAATTGACGAATACAAATACCAAGACCCTTGACCTAATAGCCACTCCAAGACTAAGACACACGTCTTCTTTGACATTCAACCTTCTCCTTCTTGGTTCCTATTCCTCTTCGACCTTCTGAGCAATGAGACATTGTCACCATCGAAATCTTATCACTATCTTCACATCGTGATCTCCTTTTGTAAGACCTCCTCATTATCATATGGCCGAGACCTCACTTCTATGATGGCACCGAGTTCTTATTTAGATAGCACCCAAACTCAATCTTCAGATTACCGAGCTATAGTTTCCTTTTAGCATCAAATTATAATATATATCTATACTTGTCCAAACTGTGTAGCACAAAGATTCTTGCTGTCACTGTGATTGTAGAGGGTTCTGAATTTCCTTGATACCACCGAACTGTAGTATCTCCATTGGATTGTGATTCCTTGTTAGAACATCGAAACTTCATCTCTGACATGGTCATTTTCCTCACTGCTTTCATTCTCCTGAAATTACAGTGACATCCGAATTCCTTGACTGTTGTACCCTAGTCCAAGCTTCTTATCTGATCTTTCTGTGTTGTAGCTTGACATCCAAACTCTTCCATAGCAATGGATCACCAAAACAAAGAATCCACACCTTTTCTGTTCACCGAAATCTCATAGTGATGCGAAGTTACTTCACTATATTTATGCAATGAGCATAGCCTCTTATATATAGTTGTTTGTCCATATATTAGGCCGACATTACCATTCAAATAGATGTGTCATTTTAAGTGAGTCGACATAAGTTGTTATTTAATTCATCTTGCAGGTCGACATTAAGAGGACTGTGCTTGTCTTTTTGGAGGGCTATTTAAATTTTAGACATAGACATAGACTCATATACATTTTACATATGCTCAAGAAGAGCTCTTTATACATGACATTGACTCTTTGACTTAATGATAAATCCTAAAGCTCTCAATGGGAGCCACTAACAAATAAAACCTCTTGCTCATGAAATCCGTGAAGCAAGGCATACAAAAATAATTTTATTTCCTTTATTACATCATTTACAAAAGTCACAATTACATGTCATTATGAAGACCGAACCTAGTTACATTTTACAACAAAACCAACTTTACAGTATGACTCATACACATGTAGCTAAAAGAAAAAATAGGGATCCAAAACCCAAGAAAACTGATGCCTCGCCACTGGTGGCAAGTTCCCTTGTAAGACTACAACTACGTTTAGAAGTAGTAGCTTTATATATGAAAAAAACTCGCGGTGACGATGAGGCCGATGAGGAGAAGCAAAAGCGCCAAAGGTGGGTAACACCCTTCGGGTACATGAGTTCTCAAGGGTTTCTCGTACTATATGTAAATATATTAAGAATTAGTATTAAAAATTTTATTATTGTTTGATTATTATTCAAGTACTAATTTTTTTTCCTTATTTAATAAACAATGTGATTAAAATGTGATACACATAAACCTCTGTGGTCCAATGCAAACCCAGTCAATAGGAGGACATTTTTATTTTCTAACCTTTATTGATGATTTCAATAGAATGACACTGGTCTTCTTCATCAAAAACATATCTGATACAATTGGAAATTTCAAGCAATTCAAAGCCATGGCAGAGAAGCAAAGTGACAAGCAAATTTAAGTATTAAGATCAGATTGAGGAGGTGAATATCATTCCAAAGATTTTGCAACATATCATAGGGATGAAGGTATTATGAGGCAATTTACGACAAGGTACACTTCACAATGAAATGGAGTAGAAGAAAGGAAAAATTAGACCATCATGGATATGGCAAGAAGCATGTTGAAGGCAAAGAATTTGTCAAATAAGTATTGAGCAGACACAATAGTATGTTCAATGTCTATTTTGAACAGATCTCCAACCAAAAGTGTCAAAGACAAAGTTCTTTTGGAAGCCTTGGAGTCGTGAAAAGACAAGTGTGTGAGGATCTTTGGTTGTGCAGACTTTGGCTGTGTAGACTATGCACATGTTCCAAAAGAATTGAGGAGAAATTTGAATGACAAAAGTGAAAAATGCAAATTTGTTGGATATAGTGAAGAATCCAAGGCTTACAAATTATACAATCCTATCACCAAGAAAACCATTATTTCAAGATACAAAATGATCAAGAGGAAGGGACAGACAAGAATCAAATTTCTCCACATGCAAATGAACCAGGTGATGCAACAAAAGTGGAACAATCAAGACAAGGATTGACATGCCTATAAGTTCTAGCAGAAGATGCAAACCAAGGAAGACAGAATGTGCACAGTCCATCCTCAAGCAACAAATACGAATCCACCATTCCACAAAAAGCAAGAAGTTTGAGAGAGATTTATGAACTAGATTTTGAAAAAGTAAATCTTGCTTTACTATCTTGTCAGCGAACACATTTTTAAGAAGCAATGAAAAATAAAGAATGGGTTGAAGCTACGAATGAAGAAATTGCAACCATAGAGAGGAATGTTACATGGAGTTGTATAGATCTACTAGAAGGAAAACCAAACATTGGAGTTAAATGGGTCTATTGTTGACATTTTCAGATTTTCTAGCATCCGAAGATATTCCCACATGCCTAAGTTAGATTAAAAGAATTATGAAGAACTAAAACAAAATTTGATTTTTGAATGATAAGTTGACCTAGAAAAGTCAAGTTGGCCCAAGAGGGTGAAGGGATGTGTCCCTTGCGTTATTTCACCCCATTCGACTAGTATATAGAGATGATGTGACATTTCATTTTATCCACCAACAAAGAGCAAGTCTAAGCATGAAGAAGTCTATTTTGGAGATCATCTTTCTATCTCTCTCTTGGCCACACATTTGAATGAGTCTTTGACCAAGTTCATGGAAGAGTTTGACCAACATTCTTGGATGGTCACACTTGTGAACAGAAGGATGAATTTGACCGCAAGAAGATTGTCCAAGCCAACTTAACCAGTGTTGAATTTCTGATTTTTTTGCTGGTTTGACCAGCATTGACTTACTGAAAATTGACTAGGTTTGACTAGTATTTTGACTTGTATTATTGGCGCAAATTTCTGGACAAAATCATTGATTTTGTAAACCTTGCTGAAGAATAATTTCTCTTACTGAAAAGTTGTTGGGTTTTCTCCCCAGTTTGGGTTTCCCAGGGTAAAATTTGTTGTCTCTATTGTGCATAGTTGTCTTTCGATGATCTTTATTGTTTTGTTGCATTCAATGTTGAGATTTTCTTAAGTGTAATTATTCAATGATAGTAGTGGAATACACACTGGTTGGAAATCACTAGGAAGTAATTTCCTGGCAGAAAATCATATTCTATTGTATATCTTGTATAAAATTCAACATGGGTTTAACGCATTATTGATTGATCAACCATTGAAGTTAGCCTAAGAGAGAAGTCTTCAGTGGCTTGGTTTTGAGATCTCGTCAAAATTTCACCAAGTATTAGATTTGAAGACAAGTTAGATGGTGCCATCAACTTCAAATCTTGGAAGACAAGGATGCTCCTTATCTTGGAAGAGAATGAGCTACAAGATCATGTGGAAAAAGTCTCCAAAGCTAGAGGGAGTTGAAGAGAAAGCCAAGTATAAGAAGAATGACACCAAGGTGAAAAGAATCTTGGTAGATTCCATGAAGGATCACTTGATTCCTCATGTTGCTACATTGAAGACTGTCAAGGAAGTATATGATGCTTTGATAGGATTATATGACAACAACAACACTAGTAGGAAGTTAACCTTGAGAAATCGTCTCTGTAATATCATGATGACTAGATGAGTTTTTGTTGTCTGATATCTTATGAGAGTCTCCCAGATGAGAGATGATCTTGAAGCCATTGGAGATACCATTAATGATACAGAGCTTGTTACAATAACTCTCAATGAATTTCCCTCCTCATGGGAGCCATTTATTCAAGGAATTTGTACACAAGAAAAATTACCCAAGTTTGATAAGATATGGACTAACTGTGTCCAAGAGGAGACCAATTTGTTATCCAAGAATAGGTTTTAGAATCCGCAGGATGAAGAAACTCAAGCTCTTGTAGCTCACACAAGGAAAGGAAATTCGGAAAGTTTGATAAGAAGAATACAAGTAGAAGACTCGCTCATGTTTAGGATCAAAAGAAGAAGGATATGTCAAAGGACAAGTGCTTCATTTGTCATAATTTTGGACACTATCCCTCTCAGTGTCTTGAGAAGAAAAGAAAGGGAAAGCAACGTGCATCAACAACTAATGTCGATCATGATGATGATGATGAGTATCCACCTCAGAAGAAGTCAAAGGAATTTTTCCTTTAGAAACTATTACCAAAAGTAGTGATGTTTGGTTTGTGGGTAAGGCACGTGACAGGTTTTCAAGACCCTCTTACAGATTTGTCAAAGAGGAAGTTGAAAATTCCCTACAGTCCTCATATCAAGAGACAAGTACTTTATATTTTTTTCTTCCTTGATTATTATTATTACTTTTATTTTTTAATTAGCCTTTTGTCCTTGTATTTTGCTTGGTTATGATTTTTTTCTTTCTTTTCCATGGCCTCTTGGATGGGGAAAGAAAGAATAGTTCCATTGTGGAGGCTGCCAAGGCGATGATTTACATATTAGATGGCAACATACAAGCGAGTTTTGTGCCAAGAGGGTTCTCCCATAAAGGGGGAGTGGACTATGTGGAGATTTTTGCTCCACTCGCTCGATGGTCAAATTCATGTATCGCCTGAAGGCTCGAGCATAGACTTAGCGTAAAGTGATTGATGTTTGAGAGGGAGGATTTTACAGATTGTTAGGACATCTAGGACTGTGCTAGATGACTAGAACAACTTCTAGTTCTGAGGAAGCAAACAATTAGGCAGAATGGAAGGAGCAACCTTCCAAGAGGATGTCATGGGTTGAGATTGTTAGACAAGATACTCAGAGACAAGAGGTCTCTAAAAGATGTATACCTTCTATGAGGGGGCCATGTTAGACGACATAGTATGCTTCAATGACAAAGGAAGTAGTGGTGGCAGAAGGGCTTGCTTTTGTGACAAAGGGAGAAACCTAGATTACCTTAGAAGGATATGCTTCAATGTCAGAGGGAATTGGCCTCGAATGTTTGAGATGAAGGATCTTGGCTTGATACATTATTTCTTGCGATTGGAGGTGTGGCAAAGACCCGATGAAATCTTCCTTAGACAAGGGAAACATATTGTTCATATTTTGAGGAGATTCAGTATGATGGACAGCAAGTCCATGGCTACACCTATGATTTCTAATCCGAAGAAGCTGAGTGATTCCGCTTCAAATTCATATTTGGTGGATCCTACGATGTATACGCAGTTGATTGGATCCTTGATGTTTTCTTTGCAGTAAACACCCTAAACCAGTATATGGTTGAGTCGAGGCAGGTACATTGGGTTGCAGCAAAGCATGTGTTCAGGGACCTGTATAGTATAATTGGATATGGTCTGAGATATGTCTCATGTGGTGACGTGAGGTTGCAAGGATATACAGATTCAGATTAAACAAGGAGTGCAAGGGACAGAAAGCACACCTTGAGAGTGTTGCTTCAACTATGATATCCTAGTTTAACAGGAAGCAGACTTCTGTCGCACTTAGTATAACAAAGGCAAAGTATATTGTGGCCAATGTCGCAAGTTTGGATGTAGTGTGGCTTCGAAGGTTATTTGCAAGGCTATTTGATCAAGTCAAAGAACATTGAGATTAAATATCACTTCATCCAAGACATTGTGCAGAGAGGAGCAATGAAGCTCCAGTACATACCTACAGACAAGCAGATTGTTGATATTCTCACCAAGCCTTTGTCTAGAGTGAATTTTGTATACTTCATAGACAAGCTTGGCATGATGTAGAATGTCTCCCTTGTTGAGAGAGAGTGTTGATGTCTTTGCAGGATCAAGCAAACCATCTCCTGAGAAGCCATGCTAATTTGACCAGGGGAGATGCATACATTCACTTGAGTAGCCATGCTAATTTGGCTGGGTCATGCTGATTTGACCAAGGGTGAATGACCTAGGGAAGTTCAGGATTGGACAAATCTTTTTCTGAGAAGCCATGAAAGACTTTGGCTAGGTCATGCTAATTTGACCAAAGGAGATTGATGTAATTCACCTGAGAATCCATGAAGGACTTTACCTGGGCCATGTTGATTTGGCCAAGGGTGAATACTCCAGGGGCAATTCCTTGTTGGAAGAATTAATTGTTATTAATGTCAAAGGGATGTCCAACTGATGAGGAGAGTGGAATATGCTTAAAGATAATTTTAATCCCTTTTTAATGAGCTATCGCATGCCTCCTAACTCCTCTCAATTAAGGAGAAATTATTTTTTAACTCAAAAACCACTTGTTTTTACCTCTGTCAAGTCGATTACTTAAAAACAAGTCGACTCCCTCTCCAATAGACATGTCAGTTAAGTGGTTGATTGAATTAATATAAATAAAGACCATGCTCTTCCCCAATTTGGCTAGATGAGATTGGTGAAGACAAGACAAAGAGTATTCAAACTCGAGGAAGACAAACATAGGTTCATCTCTCATGAACCTAAGAGCAAATTAAAGGAAGGGTCTCTTGGATTTATTTTTGTTCTTGGATAAGGGTTATTTGAGGATTTCTTGATCAGGTTTTTTGGAGCAAAACTTGGGAAGCCATTGGAGTAAATCTCAACATCTCTCTCTAACATAGAATTCAACCCCTTTTTGGAGCAGCTCCTGCAACCAAAGTCGAACCTGTAACTAATCTTAGACCTATGACTAATTTCAGGCATGTCGTAAGAGCAGATTCATTCTGTGATAGAAGCAGACTTGCCTTGTAATAGTGTATAAGACTCGACCCTGAATTCAATATTTTATGGGTTATTTTCAATAGTTGTACTTGTAGGCATCTTTGAACAGAACTTGGAGACCTTGGAAAGCAAATTTTTGAAGACTTTTGGAGCTCCCTTTTGATGCATTCTTGAGCAGACCTTAGACCAGAACTTTGAGTAACATTCAGGTAAGCTTTGGAGTAGACTTAAAACAAATATTGGAGTAGACTCAAAGGAGATTTTGAAGTAGATTTGAGCTGATCTTGAAGCAGAATTGGACAGACTTGTGACCACTTTCGAGCAGACCATGGAGAACATTTTGGAGCATATCTTGAAGACTTCTTGGAGCAGCATTTGAACATGATTGTAGAGGTTTTGGAGTAGCCATTGAAGAGGTTTTGAATCAGTCATTGAAGCCATCTTGAAGCAATTCTAAAAGATACCATGAAGTAGTACCATCTATTTGTTTAATTAGTGATTGAGTTGTATTTGCAGTGGTTGGACAAAATTTTGAATTTTAAATATTGAATTATGCCTCTAAAACATAAGGTCGGCTCCAAGTCGTCCCAACCCCAAGGCTTGACCATTTGGGTGTAATATCACTAACAGGAAATAACAGTGATAACAAGAGAAAATTCCAACATACAACACAAAGTTTTAACCCATGCATAAACAATAACATGAAACACCAGAAACTGCACCAAGCTGAGCCATTTTATTAATTAAACAAGATGGAGTACAAATATATGGAGATAGATGCACCTCGGCTTGTTACAACAAGCAAGGAAAAATCCTAGGTGGAGATGAGGGTACCCAAGTGCTGAAAATGGCTTTGCTGCAAGATTTGCGCTCAATTTGAAGGCACTGTTGCAATTGCTGGAAATGAGCTACTGATTTGGTCCTCCAAACTGCTCAAAAAATTTACTGAAATTAACCGCAGGCTCTATACCTCAAACCCACAAAAACCTAGTAAGGAATTGGGCTACTTCTCATTGGTCTGGGAAGCCCTAAAAATGCGCACTTCCTATCTCTGCCTAGTGTACGCACTATTGAAGGAAGGAGCTACCTATAGGCCCAAAATCCATCCGAAAAATACACTACAAGACTCCTCTACAAATCCCTCTAGCAAGACCTCCAAATCCCGGCAATCACCTACCCCAACTACCCAGCTTTTCTCCCTTGCGCAAGTCCAGCCAGTGACCCTTTGCACACAGCCAAATGCAACATAAATACTCCTCCAAATTCCCTACACTTCAACAGTGCAAAATCCTTCAAATTTCCGACAAATACTAAAACAATCACCTCCCGGAAAGCCCAGAATCTAGTATGCCCTATAGCTATTTCTCCAAGGAGTGCATACTCCTTATGCACCTAGTCTACTCCAATTGGTGGACAAACACACTTGCAAATTCTCCCGGAACAACTCTTAAATGTAGCAATAGAGTCCCCTAGGGTGGTACTTGAAGTCCACCAAAGAAAGAGGTGAGATTTCCACCCAAAAACCTCTTGTGCTAAACAACACGAGTTCATTGAGCCAAACAACTCAAGAAAACAAGAGTTTAATTATGAAATTCGCAAAAAGTCCCAAAATGAGGCCCTCCACCTCTATTTATCCTGATAGCCCCTACCTCTCTCCATGTGGGCTCCACAAATTGAATTAGCTTCTCTCTTCCTTCCCACAAGTGCAAATTCTCCTAAGGGGTGTGAATTCCCCTTTGGAGTGGTCCCCACATTCCACTCACTTTTAATTTGCCTCCTTTTTCTTATGTTTGGAGCCTTTTTTATCCAAAATGTCAAGTGGGGTCCTCCTAACCCACTTTTCCCAAGTCGAACATGTCAAAATATCAAAATTATGCAAAAATGTATTTCTTAGCAAAACTTGCTAAGTGGGGACATCACAGTCCTCTTGCCCAAATGTTGCTTGTCCTCAAACAACTATAGTGATGGATGCTAAAGTACCTGCTCTCCTTCCCAAGTGGCATCCTCCTCAGGTACATCCTTCCATTTCACAAGAAACTCCCAGACGGTCCTGTTCCCAAGCTTCCTCTCCCTCATCTCCAAAATGGCCTCTGGCACAAAAACCAAATTCCCCTCATCATATATGGATGGTAGCTCCCTGACGGCGGTCACCTGTTGTCCCAAGGCCTTTTTCAGGCACGAGACATGAAACGCGTTTTGCACCTTACTTCCTTGTGGAAGTTCCAACTCATACGCTACCTCTCCAACCTGCCTAGTCACCCTGTACGACCCATAAAATCATGGATTGAAATTCTCAGCTCCCTTTTGCTTCAAAGTGGATTGTTTTTATGGATGGAGCCTTAGGAAGACCAAGTCCCCAACATCAAAGTGCCTCTCAATCCTATGCCTGTCAACATACATATTTTGTTGATTTTGGGTGGTCTATAAGTTATCCTTGAGAACTCTAAGGACCTTTTGGTTCTCCTGGATCCAATATTTAGCTCTTAAGGCCCTACTGTCTCTGAAAATCATGTCAGCAAAAGTCAAACCATCATAACCATACAAGGCACAAAAGGGAGACATACCAATAGACATATGATAGGTGGTGTTGTAGCAGTATTCCCCAAGGTGTAGCCACTTCACCCACGTGTGTTGATGGCCAGTTAGGTAGTTTTGCAAGTACCCCTCCAGCCATTTGCTCACAATCTCGGTCTGCCCATTGGTATGCGGATGATAGCTCGTGCTGGGTGCAAGCTCGGTACCCACTAACTGAAAAAGATGCTACCAAAATGCCCCCATAAACCGACTATCTCGATCATTGACAATGGCCTTCGCAAGACCATGTAACTTGGAGATCTCTCTAAAGAAGAGCTCTTCCACCTTTGATGCTAAATACTTGGTTGGGATGGCGAAAAAGTGGGCGAACTTTGTCAACCTATCCACCACTACATAAATACAATCACACCCCTATACCACTGGTAGCCCTGTGATGAAGTCCATGGATATGCTCTCCCACTTCCCCTCAAGAATAGGGAGAGGTTGAAGTAGACATGTTGTATGTGTCAACTTCCCCTTGTTCTTGCACATGTCTCAAAACATCTCCCTTGAGACCCCTACAAGCAAAGCGCTCCTGGATGGTCCTATATGTTTTAAGGAACCCCTAATGACCTGCTAGCGGAGAATCATGCACAACCTGGATCTCCCCCACAATTGGCAACCCAACAACAAATAATTATTGTCTTCGTAGTAGATCACATCATTCATTATAGAAATTATGGTGTAGATTTGCAATTGCTCATAAAGTTTTAATCAAAATCACAAGACACAAAGCTAATCTACTGCTCTATGGAAGTTAATTCACAATTTAGAACAAAAAATTTAGACATGCAATAAGAAATAACACGCATGCACATAATATTTTTCCTGGGGAAAGCAATTTGCTAAAAATCCCAATGCCTGCTCGCATTAATCTGATGAATAGAGATGTATTACAATTGCTTTGATCAACTGAGCACAACCTGCAAGTGAATAACCTATCTCTCTATTCAGTTAGAAGCTCTGACCCATACTTAGTCAATTTCTACCTCTACTTGGGCCCCTATTTCCTTGAGCAATTCCTGAGAAATTAGGCCCCTATTATTTAGGAATTTCTCCAAAATGGATTGCGCAATTGCCAAGGTTGATCATCTAACTGCATGCAACACCTATACACTCAAGACTAGTCTACAATTGATGTTACACTGCCTTGGAATCTCCACCACAACTGGGGAACTCAAATTCTTTGCATGCACTAACTATTTTGGGTTCATTGATCAGTTAACTAGATGATCACTGAGTTTGACTGAAGTCCCACTGCACAACTTGCCTTCCACTAGTTCCTCCAACATTTGGAACTAGTTTAACTGAAAACAACTTGAGATAATTGACTTTGATTGCTACAAATTAGCAATCACACATGCTTAATTGAACTCTAACTCCAACTCGAATTTACTGAGTAAAATGGGTGACACAATCCATGTCACATAAGTTAACTGCATCCAAGTTGTCTACTGATGTGGAAATTCAAATTTTCTCAATTTAATTAAGGCAAAATCAAATTGAGAATTTCTTGCTGCATTTTTCAACATTCCCTCTCAGCAAGAAAGGGATTATCAACCACCCCTATCCTACACATGTGGAACTCGAACTTCCCTCTTGACAAAGCTTTTGTCAAAATGTCAACATCTTGTTCCTCTGTCGGAATGTAGTGTAGCAACATTATCCGCCTCTGCACACAATCCCATAAATGGTGATACCATATATCTATATGCTTGGATTGATCATGAAATATAGGATTCTCAAAGAGCTTGATGCAACTCTGATTATCATAGTAGATCACAGTTGGATCCATCATTTGACCAAACAGTCCAACAAGTATCTTTCTCATCCAGATCGCCTCACATGTTTCTTGACTTGCAACCATGTATTCTGCTTTTGTTGAGCTGAGTGCCATAGATCTTTGCTTCCTGTTGTACCAAGAAACATATGCGGATGTAACACTGAAAATTCCACCTAATGTACTCTTTTGGTCTGATGGATTCCCCTCCCAATCTACATCTGTGAAGTCACAACTTCACTCCCTCTGTCCGTATGTACCATAGTCCAAACTACGTAGTGCCTCTGAGGTATCATAAAACATGCTTAGCTACCTTCCAAAATAATGTGGTTGGCCTAACCATAACTTAGCTCAGCTGGTTGACTACATAGCACATATTTGATCGTGTGTTCACAAGATACATGAGTGAACCCACTAGCTGCTGATAAATGGTAGCATCAACTTCCTCACTTGAAGTGGCATCTTCCTTCCTCCAATTGGTCGCTAGAGGTGTCTCCATGGGTTTGCAACTCTCCATGTGGAACTTCTATGGTATCTCATTCACATACTTGCCTTGAAAGACAAGCAGTTCTCCTTCGCTTTGCCATACTTCCAACCCGAGGAAGTAGTGAATGAGACCCATGTCCTTCATTTCAAATCATCAGCATATAATACAATAATAAGAAATTTACCTTCTACCAAGATGTGATAGAGGTTTGCATTCACTTCACTTTTGGTGAAGCCCAAACCAGTGAGATATCTATCAATCTTGGTGTACCAAGCACGAGGTGCTTGTTTGAGATCGTACGATGCTCGCTTGAGTCTGCACACCTGAGACTCCCGATCAAATGTCTCAAAAAAATTTGGTTGCTCGATGTACACCTCCTCCTCAATAACCCCATTGGGAAATGTTGTTTTTACATCTATCTAGTGGATCTTCCACCCCATCTGCACAAACGGAGAAATAATTGATCTAATGGATGAGTACCTTGCTATAGGAGCAAAGGTCTCCTCATAGTCAATTCCCCCAACTTAAGAGTAACCCTTGCCACAAATTTGGCCTTATATTTCTCTATGCTTCCGTCTACTGCCTGCTTCACCTTGAAGATCCATCTCAAACCCACTACTGATTTACCTGTTGGTCTTGGTACCACTTCCCAAACATTGTTCTTTACAATGGATTCGTATTCCTCTTGTTGACCACTACGTGTCAACAACCCATAGCAGTACCCCCCCTTTTTTGGCAAAAGGCATAGCGCTTGATCAATGTGTCTGTGCCATTCGACTATTATCATCAGCCTGATCATGTTATATTGTAAACTCAGTCTGCATGTGTAAATTGTAAATAATCTCAGCAGATCTGTGTCATGTATGTAATTGCCTAGGTAAACCTAATTTTCTAGTGATGATCTACATTCCGGAAGGTTTTTTGTCTCACCGATCCATGATTGGCAGAGTTTTCCTTCAACCTTACCCCAAAGCCGGAATGGATTTTGTCATTAGAATCTTAGGGGAATCCTAGTGTGCTAGATCAAGTCTATGTAAAAGTGATTTTGGAATAATCCTAACTATTTGGTTAGGTTATTTTATTACAAATTGCTTGATCTGCTAGATTATATTTGTGTTGTAGAACTGGGTAGTCTGTGAGGGTCTTGTTCAAATGGGTTTCCCCCTTGAAATGTAAAAATTTAAAAAATCATGATGTAAAATGTCTTGAGGGTTAGAAAAATACTCTATCCCCTCATAGGTCCTAGGTCCTAGGTCAATTTAAATTTTCCAAAGGTAAAATTCATGGGTCCTTTAAAAAATTAAATCTTAATTGGTCTAGGGACTAAGGCTAGTTGATTATTTTGTTAAATTTCATGTCTTAGGTCCCTGGGGTTAAGTCAAAGTCAAAGTTTTGAGGAAATAAATGCAAAATTTTAATTCTTGAATATATTAAAATGCATTTAATTGAAAATTTTTAAATTTCCTCAATATTTAAAATTTCGACGGATGAGATTAAAAGAAACGTTCATCCTCATCAACGATTGAGATCGTTTTGACAAGGATCACTCGAACTAGCCGTTGGGAAATTTATCTTTAAATAGGAGGTCAGTTGTCAGTTGAGATCATCCGATCTTTTGATCGTGTACTAAGCGAAAAGCTCTCTCTTGTAATCTTTTTTATGAGCAATAAAAAAAGACTTTGGGGTTAACTTCTGTTGGTGTTACTCTTCATGGGAATGCTGTAAGATGTATTATTTTCATGCATATATTTCCTTTTGGCCATTGATATAGCTTTCTGAAGAGCGATTTGAGTATAGGTATCTTGCTCAATCGCTGGGGTTTGAATGGTAATTTAAGTTTTGAATATAATAGTAGGTATCTCTATTAGATTTGAATTTTATTATCGTTTTCTCGCTCTATGTTGACCGCTGAATCAAGTTTTGCAGGAAAATCTTTGATTATTAGATCATCGGGCATTCGAGGAAGTTCTCGACTGAACCAGCCAACTCCCAATCCGCGTTTTTTGAAGAGCCCAGTTTGAATTTGATCCCCGGCTTATCATAAGATATTATTTTTATGGGTGATGCATGAAGGGTTTCAAGCTTAGTACCTCCTCTAAAATCCAAAAAAAAAATAATTTTTCTGTGCTAAATCATTAGATCTGGCTGTTGAGAACCATAGATCATCAGATATGGGAGCGGAGTGAGGCTCACACTCCCTAGATCTGATAGATCTGCCATTTTTGTATATAGATCTGTAATTTTCTTCAGTTTTCTGACTTTGGGTTTCAGGGTTTTAGTGTTTTTTTGGGTCATTGTGTATATCATTTGGGTGTTTTCTGTTGTATTGCAGCTGCAGATCTGAAGCTAAAAGCTGTACAAAGTCCAAATCTAAGCCCTGGAGGGTAAGATCTGGATCTATGGAGGTTCATCAGCATCATTTTTACGGGGAATCAATTTAGTTTTTCAGATCTGGAATTCCAGTGAGGGTTTCAGCCTGAATTAAATATTTTAATTAAATCTGGAGAATTTTCTATAAGGGTTTCATTGAGAAATTTTAAACATAAGTATAACTTTTCAATCTGTAATTCCTTCTCTAGTTTTTGGCTACCTGGCTGCTGCCTGAAGTTTTATTTTTATTGCAGGTTAAATTCCAATTTTTCTGTGGGCAATCCGGTTTTCCCTTGCGCTCCCCTCTGCCGCTATTTCATTGCTGCTCCAACCTTCCAACCCCGCAGCACCTCATTCCCTTCACACAGTTTTATTTACTATTTTACCCTGCGTCCATCCCTTAGCTCCCACCGTTGCCCTTTCTTTAACCCTCACGCTGCTCTCAAGCTCTTCATTACCTTTTCTTCCGTTGTTCATCCAAACACTAGCCATCAAATCCTTCATCCTCACGCTGCTCCAGCTTCCCACGCAGTCTCCTTCGACCTCTGCTCCATCCACGTGTTGCTCCAGCTCCCTACGCAGCTCCTTCCACTTCTCACCGTAGCCTCCTCCTTTCTGCCATCAGAACCTGCAAACACAACAGAAAAACAAAGAGTGAAACCTCATCTCTGTTTCTTCCTCATCCGCTGCCTCTGCGTGCTTTTTCTGCCCATCCGCACTTCACATTCGCTACCATTCGACCCTTCAAACCCGCGTCTAACTCCCCTTGATTCGCAAACCTGCAGACAAGTTGAATCCCTCGCTGCTGTCAAGTTCTTCAAGCTGCCGCCACTGAGCCCTCCATACCTGCATTCATAATCTTCGTTTTTTTTTAGTGTTTGTTGGTTTAGATAGGATAGTTTAGCTTAGGTTTTATATAAATTCGATCCATGATTTTTAGATTTAATTCATTTTGATTTTAGTTTTGATTTTTATTTTTTTTATTTATGATTTTTTTTATTTTTTATTTCCCTTTCATTGTCTGCTTTCATTTTATTTTTATTTGTTTTTTGGGGTATAGACTTTAGATAGATTAAAAGTTTAATTTGATTTGGTTTTTTTATTTTGATATTTGATTTCATTTAATTTTTTTATTTCATTTTTTAAATTAAAAAAACATTTAAAAATCTAAAAATTTATAAAAAACCTAAACATTAAAAATTTTAAATCTAAAAAATATAAAAATCTATTTAAAATTTAAAAACTTTTGAAATCCTAAACATCTAAAAAATTCATAAAAAAAAAAATTTTAAAATCCTAAAGTTAAAAAATTTCTAGACATTAAAAAATTAAAAAAATTTAAAAACTTTAAAAAATCCTAATCTAAAAATTTTAAATTTTGTGATTAAGGATTTATATTAAGGGGTTTTTCACTTAAACGTTAAAAATTTTTAATGTGGCCTATGGCCCATTAAAATTTCAATTTTTGACCCGTAGATTAGTTTTAAATGCCTTGGTGTTTCTGATGTTAAACGCTAAATTTTAAATGCATTTCTCATGATTTTTCTATGGTCAAGGCGCGATAAATCATATTGGTTGTTCTAGATCTTGTCATTAACAGTAATCATTTTAAATCTGGAATTCTCTTGCATGCTACAATGTTGGACATTTATATGGATTATTGTTACTTTTCGTCACATATTGAAAATCATTCTGGATAACTTGTTTTGTTGATGGTTAATTTAAATATCAAAGGCACCGGTCTATAATTGTTTCTATCTTGTGGTCGTGTCTTGTTTACATTGGCGTTTCTGATTTAATCGTTTAGATTCATCAAGTTGACCAGTCTGTTTTTCACAGGCTATCGTCATCTATTCACCTAGGGACTACCCCCCTTGACTTGTCTAAGAGAGAGTCTAAACGGAGTGAGTAAGCCCTTACTCTAAGCATTGTCGCGCTGCCTAGACACTTTGTGTAACAACACCTCCACCATTGCATCAACCCATACAGGTTTCTCTATTGCTTCCTCGAAAGAAGATGACTCAGTCTCTACAAGCTCAGTCATTAGAGCCGTGTAGCCAGTGTACTGATCAGGTGACCTTCTCCACCTACGCAAATTTGAAGGAGCTCCCACATTCTCCCTCACATTCTACACAAGTTTATCAGCCTCCCTGGTTCTTTTTCTACCTTCTCTGGATGGTTCTTCTTGAGTGGTTGTCTCCACTCTCTACTCCTCAATTTGTGGCTGCTCCACAACCTCCTGAGGCTCCTACTTTGGAGCTAAAAGCTCCTCTTCTGGTGGGATCTAAAGCTCCCTCTCAAGAGAGAATCGCATCGCTTTCTCCTTATCAATTTACATTCCTTCTCACAACTATCATTCTGAGAGATGGCAAGTACACACAGTAGTTGTGGGGCGTTTTATTGTAACCCACAAATACCCCCAATTCTACGGTGGGCTCAAGCTTCTTCCTTGATTCTTTGGATACATGGCAGTAAACAGAGGCTCCAAAAATCCTGAAGTGCGACACACCTAGCTTCCTCTTGAGAAAGCCTCCTCCAATGTAATCTTGAGGCTCCTACTTTGGAGCTAAAAGCTCCTCTTCTAGTGGGATCTGAAGCTCCCTCACAAGAGAGCATCGCATCGCTTTCTCCTCATCAATTTACATTCCTTCTCACAATTGTCATTCTGAGGGATGGCAAGTACACATGGTAGTTGTGGGGATCTTTTTTGTAACCCACAAATACCCCCAATTCTGCGGTCGACTCAAGCTTCTTCCTTGATTCTTTGGAGATGTGGCAGTGAACAAAAGCTCCAAAAATCCTGAAGTGCGACACATCCAACTTCCTCCCTGAGAAAGCCTCCTCCAATGTAATCATACCAAGAATCCGATGAGAACTCCAGTCTTGCAAATAGACAATAATGTTGCATGATTCAGCCCACAAATGCAGAGGTAGGCCTTGGTCATGCAACATTGCCCTTGTTGCTCCCACAACGCTATGGTTCTTTCTCTCAGCCACCCCATTTTGTTGTGCGTTGTGGGATATTGTCAACTCTCGTCAAATACCTTCTTCTGCACAGGAATTTTTTAATTCATTCAACACATACTCACCTCCATTATCACTCTTGAGAGCCTTCACCTTCTTGTCGGTTTCTTTCTCAACCAATGCCTTGAATTCTATGAACTTGGAGAATGTCTCATCTTTCTTCCGCATGAAGAAGATCCAACACTTCCATGAGAATTCATTAATAAAAATGAAAAAATATTTGTGTCTGGCAGTGGAGGTTGTCGAGAAAGGTCCACAAACATCAGAGTGGATCCTTTCCAAGACTGCATGTGCTTTGTTGTCCTGATCATGGAATGTGGATTTTATATACTTCCCCAAAGTACATCCTTTGCATACATCCTGCTACTCAAGTGCTCCTTTGGGGAGGTCAGTGGTTATTTGTTGCATAATCTTCAAGGCGCCATGATGCAAATGGCCAAGTCTTCTATGCCAAAGTTCACCGACATCACGGCCCTGCACTTTCTTCGCCTTAGTGGTTAATGTAGCACAACCTTCCACATCTAGCTTATATAGGTTCTTCTCACGAACCCTGATCTGCTTCACTTGTCCCGTGGCTATGTGTCTTAGGAATGCTTTCCCTTTGTTGAAGATCACATCATAACCACAATCTTCGAAACTACAACAAAGATGAGATTTGTCTTTAGGCCTGGAACAAACATGACATCCTTGAGCTTGAGAGGGGAGCTTGACTCCCTCTGAAAGGTGACTGTACCAATTTCAGTCGTGTTGTACCTTTCGTCGTCCCATAGCTCGATGTGCATCTGCAAATATTTGTCCTCTAGCTCACTGAAAAAATATCTACATCCTGTCATGTGGAACGATGCACCCGAGTCCAAGTACCACACGCTCCCCATCATTGTGTTGGACATGCATGCGATAAGGGTAAAGTCAAGCTCGAACAGGTGAAGCCCTGTTGCTCCTCCTGAGGTCTTCTTGCTTGCCTTTTTGTGTGGACACTTCGTGGCATAGTGCCCGTATTCATTGTTAATTTTTCAGATTGTTCTATGCTATATCAATTACTTTCGCCCAATTCCAAACTTCAATTAGCAATATTTCCAATTACAATTAGTCTTTCCATTCATCAACAATAGTTGAAGATAAAACAATATATGCAATGACAAAGAAGACAATCAGCACATCAACAAGAGACAACAAATTTGGTTAAAGACCAAGGAAAAACCCTACTAGGGGGAAAACCCTTTGAAATTCTTCTTTTATTAGATTGTCATAAAATGTTCAACAGAGAGTACAATGATCCTAATACAATATGATCAACAATACAACCCAACAACTTCAGAAACCAGTTTACAGTGGCAGAATATATCAGAGACAACTTGATTCAGACTTCAAACAGCTTCAAAAAACTTTAGATGATGGTCAACTGTAGTCAAACCCTTGGATGCTCCCTTCAAGTTAGTGTGCGTGCATTTGTAGCTTCCTGGGCGCTGTCTTGACCATAGCATGCATGCGTCCATGGATGAAATTTCCCAGTTCTATGTGAGCACCCAGAATAGAAACCCTAATTTTGTGCTATCTTCGGACTTGAGACTTCAGAGCTCCGTACGACTTTTTCCTTTGCCAATGTGTCGAACCAAATCAAATAGAAGAGAAGAAGATGCTTGATGTTGTGATGTCCAAATGAGATTCTAGGTCACTTGTATTTATAGGCTTCTAGGGGTGTCCAACAATGTCCATTTGATGTTGAGGCTGACCTGTCCAAGTGTGCATGAGGGTGAAGCCGACCTGATCCAATATCCATGAGTGGGTGCACAAAATCAAAAACCAACTTCTGCTTGTTCGAACGAGGTGATCTTTAGGTCGATTTTGGTCCTCTCAAAAAGAGGAACTCAATGCCATCATCATCTCCATCAAATGAGTAGTCCAAAGTGGAATTTGACCGCAATTGCATATTTTTAACACTCCCTCTCAATTAGGGAGAATTCCACCTGTAAAACATGTCCATCGATCAATGTGTCATCCTATCATCATGTGTACAAATATAATCAACTCTATCTGTTGAAACATTCTCGAATCTAAAGAAGAAGAATCGTGGGGAGCAAAAGCTATCACCCTCTGTCCATCGGACTACAACCTAGAATCTCTATCAGCAGGCTACTTCCTAGAATATCTGTCATCGGGCTACTACCTGGAAATATTTGTCATTGGGCTACTACCCAGAAATATGTCATCGGGCTACAACCCAAAAATATCATGGGGGAGCTACTACTTCGACCCCATATCGAGCAATAGGTGATGTAGGGGAGCTACTACTCAACCCATCCTATTGCCTACCGATCTTCCCAGCAATGACCCTTAAGATGTGAAAATTTGCTGCAGTAAGTGATTTATTTCTCCTACTTATTTACAATAAGTTATTCACCAATGCTTCAATAAATATCAAAACAAATTCAGTTGCAGACTTCACAAATTAAGAACTGAAAATTAAAAGGAAAGAGAAATATCAGCATATGAACAATCACATTGACACACTTGTTTTTGGACAATTGTCCCCAGAAAAACCCAATGTGGGGAAACCAGTGCAACATATATTAGGGTTTCTATTATTGGCAGTAAATATCTGAATACAATTTGGATACCCCAGAGAAAATGGCAATCCACTCAGAGAAGATGACTAAGAGTTCTCTCCCACTGATTCTGGAGATTTTATCATGTCCCCGGCTACTGGATGACCCACTGCGCAATCTTTGTGTGAGCCTACGCAGCCACTGCATGACTTCTGCATGGAGACTCCCTCTGACTGCGTCAACCTGGGCTGCTGCTACTTCTGCTACTAAGAAATCGATATTTCTCCTGCCAATCACTCACAGTGATTCCCGACACTAATCTTTGCTTATCCCCCAACACTTTTGCGTCAACCTCCTCCAGTTTTTGGTTGTCCCTCTGCGTCAATCTCCTCCAATTGCTGCGTTGTCCGTGCTTGAACTAGATACATTTCTTTCTGCCAGATCTAATCCATGTTGCTGGACCAGAGGAGCATCCTCATCCTGTTCTTCAAACGGCATCTCTCAAGATTTCCTGAAAGCTCTATCTTCCATGAATTTTGCATCCCGCCTTACTACAATATTCCTACTACTCGGAATGTAGATTCAATATGCCTTTGAAGTCTCGCTGTAACCCACGAGATACCCAACTTTGATAATTTGTTCTAACTTGGTCCTCTTCTCTTCTAGAATATGGCAATAAGCCACACTTCAGAATATCCTGAGGTGACTTACTTTTGGCTTCTTTTTAGTGCAAACACCCTTTGACATCTTCTTTCCTAAGGCCTTGTGACGAGTCCTGTTTTGAATGTATACACTCGTGTTGCATGCTTCTGCCCATAAAAACTTTGGTAGATTCTGATCATATAACATCACCTTTGTTGCTCCAACAATAGTTTTGTTCTTCCCTTCTGCGACTCCATTCTGCTCTGGATTATAAGGTGTTGTCCATCCTCTTCGAATCTCTTCTCTTACACAAAAATCTGTAAAGTCCTTATCTGTGTACTCTCTGCCATTGTCTGAGCGCAATATCTTGATCTTCCTTCTTGTTAAGTTTTCCACTAGAACCTTGAACTCCTTAAACCGATCAAAGGCCTCATCCTTGTTTCTCAAAAAATAAATCCAAGTTTTCCTGGAATGGTCATCTATGAAGGTGACAAAATACTCAACACCACTGATGGCTCTTGTAGACATTGGACCGCAAATGTCTGAGTGTATTAAGCCGAATACACTCTTAGCTCTATTGTTGCTTTTGGAATAATATGCTTTGGTGTACTTGCCTAGCACGCTGCCTCTGCATGTATCATCATGCTTGGTAGTAAGCACTGGAAACCCTGTAATAGTTTCCTTAAGCATCCTTAATGCCCCATGATGTAAGTGTCCCATCCTTCTATGCCACAACTCATTTAATTCTTTTTCTCCACTGACATTACTACTTATCAGTGCCATAGGAGACTCGAGTTGCAACTTGTATAATCTGTTGCTTCAAGTTCCAATCTAGGTCCTCTTTTTCCACTTAGGATGCTTGACATATACTCTATTACCGATGAAGTATACATCATATACCTTATCTTGTAATTGAGGTGCATAAATCAAATTCATTCCCATACCTGGCACATGCAATACGTTCGTGGCCCGAAGACTATCTCCAGCTGTTGTCTAGAGTGTAACGGTTCCCTTTCCTATTGGGGTGCATTTTGTGTTGTTACTCATTGTGATTTGGAAGTTCATCTGTTCCTCCTGATAGCTCGAGAAATATTCTCGTTCTCCAGTCATATGAGCTGAAGCCCCGCTATCAATGTACCAATCCTTGGCTGATGCAAAACTCGATAAGCAAGCAAATTCCTCTTCCAACTTGGAAGCTAATTTGGAAATATTCTAATCCCTACTGTTCTCCATGCTCTTTTTCTTTGCTTCCATCTTGCCTAGACCTTGCTCCGATACCATGTGAAAATTTGTTGCAGTAATTGATTTATTTCTCCTACTTATTTACAATAAGTTATTCACCAATGCTTCAGTAAATATCAAAATAAATTTAGTTGCAGACTTCACAAATTAGGAACTAAAAATTAAAAGGCAAGAGAAACATTAGCATATGAACAATCACATTGACACACTTGTTTTTGGACAATTGTCCCCGGAAAAACCCAATGTGGAAAACCGGTGCAGCAAATATGAGGGTTTCTATTATTGGCAGTAAATATCTGAATACAATCTAGATGCCCTAGAGAAAACGGAAATCCACTCAGAGAAGATGACTGAGAATTCTCTCACACTGATTCTGGAGATTTTATCCTGTCCCCAGCTCCTGGATGACCCACTACGCAGTCTTTGTGTGAGCCTACATAGCCACTACGTTACTTCTGCGTGGAAATTCCCTCTAACTGCGTCAACCTGGGTTGTTGCTGCTTCTGCTGCTGAGAAATCAAGATTTCTTCTGCCATTCACTCACAGTGATTCCTGACACTGATCTCTGCTTATCCCCCAACACTTCTATGTCAACCTCTTCTTGTTTTTGCGATGTCCCTCTGCGTCAATCTCCTCCAGCTCTTGCATTGTCGCTCCTTGGCCCAGTGCTGGCTCTATTATCCTTCCCTGTCTTCTCTGACGTATATTCATTGGAACTGGAAATCACTTCCTTCCAGTATTGCCTCTGATCCTCACTGCTTGATCACTGGTTCGAATTCCTTAGCAAACCCTGCCCTAGGAAAATCGAACTGACTGATCAACTCTCTGTGTGTTTCTAAATGAACCCCAAGCCTCCTTATACTTTTCTCGTTGAGACTTCAACAGCCGAGATTAAGTCTCTAATCAACGACTAAGATTAAAACTTGACCTGATCCACCTTCTAGATCATTCTTACCCATATTTTGATTAATGCCATTAAAAATATTAATTATTTTAATAAATACAATCTAGGTGGAATTTCACCAAATGGTTTCTAGGTTCTTTAGAACTCATGTGACTTAGCCTCTCCACCAATTTTCAAGGCTAGAGCACTTCCGATACTACCAAAAACTAACATAAGAGTCATGTGGTAGAACACCTGCATCATAATCCTAGCTTGGGTGAGATACCCGGCTTACCAAAGGTAAGGATCTCATGCCCCCAAGCCTCGTCACCATTGGCTAGACGGAGAGGGAGAATGCCAACAAGACCAACTTGTGGGTATGATGCCAACTGAGGTATACTCTGCAAAGACCAAGATAGGGTGAGCTACTACTCCAACCCTATGGGTAACAGATAGGGGTGATACCCTATTGTCCAGAGTTCCCTCAACCCCAAGAGCCCTCTATCTCAATTCCTCACCCTGGGAGCTCAGATAGGGGGGAAGAGTATGGCTCAGTGTCCTCGATCAGTGGTGCCCCTTATCAAGAGGGGTCACATCCATCAGTCCAAGCTACTCTCTGAAGACCAAGAACTTCCCTTTCAGCAAAGCCTTGGTGAGAATATCTACAATCTTCTCATCTGTCGATATGTGATGGAGTCGAACGATTCCTCTCTGTACCATATCACGAATGAAGTGGTATCATATCTTTATGTGCTTGGACTTGTCATGAAACACGGGATTCTCTGCTAGACAGATCCCACTCTTGTTGTCGCAATATATCACTGTAGTGTCTAGGACCTACTCAAATAACTCTCCAAAGAGCTTCCTCAACCAAACTGCTTCGCAACTAACCATGCTAGCGGTGATATACTCTGCCTCGACGATACTCAATGCTACGAACTTCTGCTTTCTACTCATCCAAGATATCATGGCAGATCCAATACTAAAACAACATCCTGATGCACTCTTCGTGTCGATAACATTTCTCGCCCAGTCAACATCAGTGTATCCATGAAGTAGAACATCTCCAACAAAGTATCTCAAACCAAGAGTAACTGTCCCCTGCAAATATCTCAAAATGTGTTTAGCAGCGGCCCAATGTGCATGGAGAGGCTCGGTCATGAATTGAATCAATGTGTTCACTGCATAGCATATGTCTGGATGGGTGTTCACAAGGAACATCAGAGCCCCAATCAATTGTCTATACTCGGATGGATTCGCCAAATCGGGTCCTACAACTTCTCCACATAACTTCTTGAAGTTCATTTCCATCGGTGTGGGGAGGGACTTGCATTCTATCATTCCAAATATTTCCAACAGCTTCACAACATATTTTCCTTGTGAAAGGAAACTGAGAGGCTCGGTTATGAATTGAATCAATGTGTTCACTGCATAGCATATGTCTGGATGGGTGTTCACAAGGAACATCAGAGCCCCAATCAATTGTCTATACTCGGATGGATTCGCCAAATCAGGTCCTACAACTTCTCCACATAACTTCTTGAAGTTCATTTCCATCGGTGTGGGTAGGGACTTTCATTCTATCATTCCAAATATTTCTAACAACTTCACAACATATTTTCCTTGTGAAAGGAAAATCTCACTGGGCCTTTGCCACACCTCAAGGCCTAGAAAATAGTGCATGAGTCCAAGGTCCTTCATCTCGAATTCAGAGGATAGCTCCCTCTTACACTCGATCATCAGGGGCTCACTACCTGTCAAGAATAGATCGTCAACATATAAAACCAAAATCAGCGGCATACCTTGGACTACCTTGAAGTAGAGGTTGGGATCGACATTGCTTCTTGTGAATCCTAGCTTCACCAAATAACTGTCTATGTGGGCGTACCATGCTCTTGGGGTTTGCTTCAAACCATACAATGCCTTCTTCAATCTACAAATGTGTGCCTTTCGATCTTCTACTTCAAATCCCTATGGTTGCTCAACGTATACTTCTTCTTGTAAGATACCATGGAGGAATGTGGTCCTTACATCCATTTGATGAAGGTTCCATCCTTGACTTCTGAAAAGGGAAACTATCGAACAAATGGTTGTATACCGAGCCAGAAGTGCAAATATATCATCATAATCCTCTCCCTCTTTCTGGGAGAATCCTCAAGCCACGAACCTTGCCTTGTATTTTTCAATGATACCATCAACACCATGCTTGATCTTGAGTATCCACTTCGAAGTTACCACGGATTTCCCCTTCGGTCTTGGCACAACATCCCATACATCATTCTTCATAGATTCATATTCCTCGGCCATAGCATCTTTCCAAATTTGTTCTTTTATGGCTTCTTCGAATGTGGAAGGTTCAGCTTGAATCCTAGTGCTCATTGCTGCTACATATCCCTAGAACCTACATGGCTTCTTCCTTTCTCTAAACGATCTTCGGACGGGCATACGACTATCGGCATCCTAGAGAGTGTCATGGAGCCAAAGTGGTCTCTTCCTAGTAGGAGAATCTAAGGAATCCATGGGCTCCATGGGATCATCAACAATATCAGTCTCGGATTTGGGCATGGATGGGCCATCCAAGATATCCATATCACCATTCTTCTCGGGAGGAGGTGGAGGAAGGTCTCTTGCTTTTCCAAGAGCGGCATCTTCATCGAATGTAACATCCCTGCTAATTTTGACCTTCCTTTGACCAGGAATATATATTCTAAATGCTTTATAATTTTCACAATACCCAACAAACGTACCTTTTCTTCCTGTAGCTTCCAATTTGTTCATTTTGTCCTTCGACACATGGAAATATACGGGACATCCAAATATGCAAAGATGACTAATGTCAGGCTTCACACCTATAAATACTTCTTCGGGAGTTTTGTTTTCCAAAGCTTGATGAGGCACCCTGTTTTGAACATATATGGCAACATGTGAAACTTCGGCACCAAGACATTTAGGCAACTTTTGATCATGGAGCATCGCTCGAGTGGCTTCTACTATAGACCTGTTCTTCCTTTCAGCTAGACTATTTTGTTCGGAAGTATATGGCACAAATGTTTCCTTCTTGACACCTTCCTTTTTGCAAAAGTGAATGAATTCATTTGACATGTATTCTCCAGCATTATCGGACTTGAATATTTTGATCTTCTTCTTGTTTGATTCTCAACCAATGCTTTGAACTCCTTAAATGTTTCGAAGGCTTCATCCTTATGCTTCAAATAGTATATCCATGTCTTCCTTGAAAAGCCATCAATGAATGTGATGTAGTAGAGACATTCACTAATAGAGTGCACGGGCATCGGTCCACATATGTCGGACTCGATGAGATGAAGGATGTCAGTGGTCTTATTTTCACTAGAGGGGAATGGTCCCCTTGTCATTTTTCCACTAGAACAGCCCGGACATACTTGTTGAAGGAAAGGTAACTAGGTTGGGTCTTCATAAATGTACTTTTGATATTTGTACTTATTCAAGAAAAGAAATATTATTTTTATAATATATGTCAATGAGTTTCTTGCTCATTGAAGTAGGTCTAGCACATGTCAAATTTCTGTAGGTGAGTCAAATAGTCAAAAGAAAAGGTTGAAGACATTAAGGGCATGTTACACCTTGTATGATTGTGTATTAGGACCATAAGAAGTCCTCCAAGCAAAGTCACAAGCATCCTTCAAGCAATGACATCCTCAAAGAAAGAAATTCGAAGCATAAAAGTCAAGTCAGCCTCAAGTCATCTAGTCGGCCTCAAGTCGGCCTAAAAGAAGGAGAAAACTCCTATATATAAGAGTCATTTCTCCTCTCCAAGACAACACAATTCATATCTGAAATTAGTGCAGAAAACAAGGAACGAAAAGGGTGATAAAGTGACAAGAAAGGGAGCCTCTAGTGCAGCGAGGAAAGGGAAGACAAGGCCGAAGGTTAGAAGGCTGTTCTTAGGATCAAAGTTCAAACACAGCCACATGTGCAAAGGAAGGAGGCCTCTCTGCGGCTCTAACTGCAACAATACTTCAGTTCAAGTCTTATCACTGTTTGGGCTAGAAATTAATGTCTACAAGGCCTCCCTCTAAAAGCGAAGGGGAGACCCTCACAAACGAGGAAGAAGGAATAAGCCCGAGGCAAAAAAGGACTGTTCCCAGGGCTAGAAACAATCACACGTGCGGAAAAGAAGAGGACAAATCTGCAGCTGGTAAACAGTCCATGACTCATCATTGTTTGGGTGAGAAATCAAACCTACAAGAACTCCCAAGCCTACTAAAGGAGCCTATCTCTCTAGTGAAGGTGGAAGGACCCTATTTCACTAAGGGTACCTTCCACACATAAGAAAACTAGGGCAGCAGAACAACAGTACAGTCATAGAATCAAAGAAGGAGGACAAAGTGCCGAAAGGAGGAAGCATGTGTGCTGGGGACCAAAGTGCAGAAAGAAAGAAAGGACTTGACTTGTGCTTGGAGGATCTTCTTATCAGGGGTCTAGGGTTTGGCATTGATCAATAGAAGCTTCAATAATAGAAATTCACTAAAGGGTTTTCCTCTCAAGAGAAGAGAGGTTTTGGCCCTCGCAGAGAGCCAATATCTTTTGTTCTTGTTCTTATGTTTTGGTAGCAGTTTGATGAAGCACACACACATGCATTAATAAGAAGAAGAAGAAAGATTAAGCTAACAAGAAAAGTTAAAAGACTACACAAATTGTTATCAAGTAACGAAGAATCACTCTACACTACTTTGCCCTAGATTATTCAACATGGTATCAGAGCTAAGGTGACACATCAAGGAAAGGGCAACTCAAGAACACTCATCAAGGAGAAGCATCTACAAAGTTGAAGCATCAAGCCTAGAAGTTTCAATCACTTAAAGGACAAGAAGGGTCTACAATCCATCATTCATCAAGGAGGTCTACAAAGCTAGAAGAAGAGCCTTACATAAGACTCCTACAGAGAAGAGAAAATTGAAGCAGGACCTACACCAAGCTATAAGTCTTTAAGCAAATCTCATCATCAAGCAAGTCCACCTGGAGAAGGAAACTTGAAGAACATCAAGATCCAAGGAAGGCAAGCCATCAAGTCTCCAAAGAGGACGAAAATCCACTGCATTTCAAAATCTATCAAGTAAGTACATGTCCCCTTCTGAATATACATCAATGTCTTTTTGCAAGGAAAGCAATACATTGGTAGGAACCAATAACTTTCTTGCATGGAAGAAGAGGACTGATCTACTTCTCAAGGAGAATGAAATCCTATAACATATCAAAGGGAATGTCACTATCCCTGCTAAGGAACAAACTCAAGCCTTAGCCAAGTACAATAAGGATGAGCCAAGAGCTCAAAGGATTCTTATAGAATCAATCAAAGACTCTCTCATTCCCTATGTCTCCAAATTTGAGACATCAAAAGAAATTTATGATAAGCTAGTAGAGATATTCTCGGTCTCCACCATCAAAGAAGCAATATCTCTGAGGAATGAATTATATAAGATGAAAATAAAAAAGGAAGGAATAGCTCCCTACTTCATGAGAATCTCTGAAATGAGAGATCAACTTCAAGAGCTTGGGGAAGTCATGTCTGATAGAGAGATGACAACTGTAGTACTCAATGCTCTACCTGAGGATTGGGGAAACTTCACATCAAGCATATATGCCAAGAAGGAAGCAACCACTCTCAGTGAAATGTGGTCTCTATGCAAGACAGAGGAAACCAAACTTAAGGCAAAAGAAGATGTCAAGCATTTGCTACCATGGCCAAGAGAAAGGGTAAATTTGGCAAGTTTGGTCTACGAAGAACAAACAACAAAGACATGTCCAAAATCCAATGTTTTGGATACCAAGAATATGGACACTACAAAAGGAATTGTCATAAGCTTAAGAAGGACAACAACAACAAAAGGAAGAGCGAAGAAGCTCACATAACACAAGAGATGAAAGAAGAAGGAAAGAAGCAAAAGAAGGAAGATCCTCCGGATCTCTACTATGACTAGGTCAAACTCTATACTTCTAGACTTATTTCAAAGCTTTTAGTAGGATAGGAGCATGTAGGAATAAATTAAAATTTCATGGATAGAAACATCCTCTAGAATCTAGCAACATGATGTACATAGAGTTCTAGATACTCATGAAGATGTAGCATTTATGATAAGAACAAAAATGCATGACTAGAAATGTCTTCTAGAATATAGGAGCATGTTAGATATAGCTCAAAATATTCATGAAGAAGAAGCATACCTAGTATAAGACCTCATCCACGATGAAAGAAAAATTGATCATGATTAAGAGTCTTAGAAGACCTCCATCATCAAAGGAAAAGAAACATTTGCAAGGCAAGGATCTTTAAGATCCTATGATGGAATCTTCAAAAGAAGGTTCATGAACCAAGGCAGATGTCTCATTGGGGATTAAGAGTCTTAGAAGACCTCCATCATCAAAGGAAAAGAAACATTTGCAAGGCAAGGATCATTAAGATCCTATGATGGAATCTTCAAAAGAAGGTTCATGAACCAAGGCAGATGTCTCATTGGGAATCCAATTCATGGGATTCAAGAAAAGATGATATGCAGGAAAGCTAAGATGAAGCAAGAAGGGCCACACCAAAGGATGATCAAGGGAGAATCAAGATGAGGTATGTATGCACCAAAGATTAGTCATGTTATCATTTGTATATTATTGAGTCATGGGAATAGTTCTATAACATGATCAAGTATGAAAGAATCTCTTTCACCAAGGACATGCTCGAAGGCATGTACTACAATGCTATGAAGGTCAACAAAAGAATACGCTCACATAAGGAGTGTAAGATTGCTGACTAAGAAGCAAGAAGAAATGCTGACAAGTCCAGAAAGAAAGCAATGAAGGAATGCTCTCACAAGAAGCATTAGATGATTGACCTATCTATCTGAGAAGAAGCAAATGAAGAAAGAGATCAAGCATGTGGAAGAACACCATGATCACCGAGAATCACTATTTGACAAGATCCTTTAAAGATATCTCCCGAAAGAAGGCAGGACCACTCTGACAAAGGAAGGACCCTTGACACCTATGAAGGCCTTGGAGATATAAAAGATGCAGATCACTGATTCTACTCTACGAAGATGTCGTGATGAAGAAACCATCCAGCAAAAAGCAATGTTGAAGCAACATCAGGATGAAATCATGATGGGCTACTAGGTCAAAGCATGTAAACAAGCAAGTACAACAAAGCATCCATGAGAAGAATATTTCGAAGCATGGACAAGATGACAAAAGAGTAGCCAAGATGACAAGAAAAACCTGATGAATGACAAGAAAGCCACTTTCCACAAAGGAAGCACTGACATGACAAACCAGGGAGGAAAGTGATCGATGGATGGTGCCCTACCTAGAAGAAGTTCGAACAAAAGCTTCATGAAATCAAGCAAGGAAGGAGATCAAGCAATTGAAGGACCCACAAAGAAGAAGTTGTTGATGAATGAAAGAGTCCCTAGTTAAGAGGGAGCTCTGACAAGTCCCTGATCAAGAGGGAATTTTGGATCACCCCTGATTACAAAGGAGTGACAATTGTGTTTTCCATTTCATAGGTCATGCACTAGACCAGGACTAACAACCGTAAGTCTAGATGAAGGCCATGAATGGAAATGTAGACATAAGATAGACACAACATTCTTGTCTTCACTTGGGAAGAAAGAATGGGAGGATTAGGTAATCATCTGATATCCAATACTCTTTGAGGATGTGTAGGGCATCCAAGACAAGAGTAGGCAAGAGGACTGATATTCTTTGAGGGCTGGGAACCCAAGATAAGAATAGTCCTAGAAGGTCATACTTGGAGAACACCCGGGTGGGTATGTACCTTGAGAGACAATGATGAAGGTGTCTATAAATCATTGGTCTCGCCAGCATTGTAGCTCATGGTCTCGTAAAGAGATGGAGTTGTTAGTCAAGGCCTTGCACTATGACAATGCTGATGGATATGATGCTATAACAAATGGATTGCTAATCTGGTTTCTCTTATGTGAATTCTTCAAGATTGATAATAGCCAAACACCGGGTAATGTTGTATGAATACCTCCCTAGCTAAGAGGGAGTGTTGAAGGAAAGGTAACTAGGTTCGGTCTTCATAAATGTACTTTGGATATTTGTACTTATTCAAGAAAATAAATATTATTTTTATAATATATGTCAATGAGATTCTTGCTCATTGAAGTAGGTCTAGCACATGTCAAAGTGCTATAGGTGACTCAAATAGTCAAAAGAAAATGTCGAAGACCTTAAGGTCATGTTGCACCTTGTACGAATATATATTAGGATCATAAGAAGTCCTCCACGCAAAGTCACAAGCATCCTCCAAGCAACGACATCCTCAAAGGAAGAAATCTGAAGCATAAAAGTCAAGTCGGCCTCAAGTCATCTAATCGGCCTCAAGTCGGCCTAAAAGGAGCAAACTCCTATATATAAGAGTCATTTCTCCTCTCCAAGACAACACAATTCATATATGAAATTAGCACAGAAAACAAGGAAAAGGGTGATAAAGTGACAAGAAAGGGAGCCTCTAGTGCAGCGAGGAAGGGGAAGACAAGACCGAAGGTTAGAAGGTTGTTCTTAGGATCAAACATAGCCACATGTGCGAAGGAAGGGGGCCTCTCTGTGGCTCTAATTGCATCAATACTTCAGTTCAAGTCTTATCACTGTTTGGGCTAGAAATTAAGGTCTACAAGGCCTCCCTCTAAAAGTGAAGGAGAGACCCTCACAAACAAAGGAAGAAGGAATAAGGCCAAGGAAGAAAAGGATTGTTTCTAGGGCTAGAAATAGTCACACGTGCGGAAAAGAAGAGGACAAATCTGCAGTTGGTAAACAGTCCATGACACATCATTGTTTGGGTGAGAAATCAAGCCTACAAGGACTCCCAAGCCTAGTAAAGGAGCCTATCTCTCTAGCGAAGGTGGAAGGACCCTAATTCACTAAGGGTACCTTCCACACATAAGAAAACTAGGGCAGCAGAACAACAGTACAGTCATAGAATCAAAGAAGGAGGACAAAGTGCTGGAAGGAGGAAGCCTATGTGCGGGGAACAAAGTGCAGAAAGAAAGAGAGGACTTGACTTGTGCTCGGAGGATCTTCTTATCAGGGGTCTAGGGTTTGGCATTGATCAATAGAAGCTTCAATAAGAGAAATTCACTAAAGGGTTTTCCTCTCAAGAGAAGATAGGTTTTCGCCCTGGCAGAGAGCCAATATCTTGTGTTCTTGTTCTTATGTTTCGGTAACAGTTTGATGAAGCACACACACATGCATTAATAATAAGAAGAAGAAAGATTGAGCTAACAAGAAAAGTACAAAGACTCCACAAATTGTTATCAAGTAACGAAGAATCACTCTACACTACTTTGCCCTAGATTCTTCAACAATACTCCATCATGTTGAGCTTGAACCTTTGGAATCCCTGAAACCAAGTTCTCCAATTTCGGAAGAGCATCATAATGAATATGAGCCAAACTTCGATGCCATAATTCGCTTAGATGATTTGTATTATGAACCAAAGCTAGTTGTGGTCTTCCAGTGACCCTGTATAGTCCTTCATATCTTGTTCCCAAAGTGAATGCATCTCTCATAAGTGATCCAACAGGCCAAGTAAGAACCTTTCCTTTGATGAAAGCAACCCTCATCCCTTTGTCTTCCAAAGTGGATATTGATACCAAATTCTTCTTTAACCCAGGCACATACATTACATCATGTAGTAAAATAGATTCCCCAGAATTCAAATGAAATTTGACGGATCCAAAACCTTTAACGGGATGAGTGGAGTTGTCTCCAAGAATGATTTTCAAATTTGACTCCCTCTCTACCAAATTAAAAAGAAATTCCTTGTAACCAAAGAAGTGATGAGTGGCCCCACTATCAACCAACCAACTATCCCACGAATCCAGAGGAGATGAACTAGTAAGAGAAGAAATAAGAATATATTCAAATTGATTTGCAACATTACTTTCATACCTGGAGAATTTTGACTTCTTTTGTGGATGACGATCTTCTTCATGGTCACTTGGAGCATCTTTTCTTCTTCTATCATTTCTTCCATTGTGGTCATTCCTTCGGTCATCTCTCCTTCTTTGATCATTGAACCTGTTGTTGTTTCTTCTAGTATTATAATGGTCCATTGTTCTTCTTAAGGAAATCTCGAGCCTTTCTTATGACAATTGTAGAATTCAATGTTCACATATTCCTTTCTTCCACCAGAATTTCGAGTAGGAGGCTTTCTTGAATTTGATGGACCTCCTTTCCCTTTCTTCTTCTTCTTGTCATGAGCGATGTATGCAACGGGTTCTCCTTCTTCGTGTTTTTGAATCCTTCCTCTTCCTATCATCATTGACTCTTCTTTAGTGAGCTTTCCAACAATTTCGTCAAATGAAGGGAGGACATTTGTGTTGCTAATAGTAGTCATGAATGTTACCCAAATAGGAGGGAGACCTCTTAGAGTCATGACCACTAGTTCCCTGTCAGGCACAACTTCTCCAACTCTTAGCAATTGATCTCTAATATGAGAGATCCTCATTATGTAGGATTGTATGGACTCTCCTTTGTTCATCTTGGTGTCTTTGAGTTGATCTTTCAAGGTGAGGATTTCATTCAAATTGTTGACCTCATACATGTCAGCTACCTTATCATACATGTCTTTAGACCTTCTCAATTTTTCAACAAATGCAAGTATATTATCTTGTAAACCATCAGCCATAAATTGTTTTGCTTTCAACTCACCTTTCTTGTGCTTGTTCTTGGCAGCAACGAAAGCATTCTTTGGAGGCTTAGGTACCTTTCCTTGAATATAGACCAAAACATCATTGTTATCAGCTATGATCTCCAACATGACTTTCCATGTAGCAAAATTGGATGAGTCACCCAACTTCTCATAACTCTCGAAGTAGGAAGTCATCTTGACTTCAACTAGATTGGCTCTTTCAACTTTGCAAAGTTGATTGCTTCAAGGCTTGTCTCCTTTTGGGCTTGTCCTTCACCTTAGCTCTGATACCATGTTAATTTTTCAGATTGTTCTATGTTGTATCAATTACTTTAGCCCAATTCCAAACTTCAATTAGCAATATTTCCAATTACAATTAGTCTTTCCATTCATCAACAGTAATTGAAGATAGAACAATATATGCAATGACAAAGAAGACAATCAACACATCAACAAGAGACACCATATTTGGTCAAGACCAAGGAAAAATACCACTAGGGGGAAAACCTTTGAAATTCTTCTTTTATTAGATTGTCATAAAATGTTTAGCAAAGAGTACAATGAGCCCAATACAATATGATCAACAATACAACCCAACAACTTCAGAAACCAGTTTATAATGGCAGAATATATCATAGACAACTTGATTTAGACTTCAGACAGCTTTAGAAAACTTCAGATGATGCTCAATTGTAGGCAAACCCCTAGACGCTCGCTTCAGGTTAGCGTGTGTGCGTCTATGACTCTGTAGCTTCCTCAACACGCCTTTGCCATAGCATGCATACGTCAAGGGATGAAATTTCCTAGTTCTGTGCCAACGTCCGGAACAGAAACCCTAATTTTGTGCGAGCTTCGGATCTGAGACTTCGGACCTCTATACGACCTTTTCCTTCGCCAATGTGCCGAACCAAATCAGATAGAAGAGAAGAAGATGCTTGATGTTGTGATGTCCAAATGAGATTCTAGGTCACTTGTATTTATAGGCTTTTAGGGGTGCCCAACAAAGTCCATTTGATGTTGAGGCCGCCTTGTTCAAGTGTGCATGAGAGTGAAGCCGACATGATCCAATATCCATGAGTGGGTGCACAAAATCAAAAACCAACTTCTACTTGTCCGAACGAGGTGATCTTTAGGTTGATTTTGGTCCTCTCAAAAAGAGGAACTCAATGCCATCATTATCTCCATCAAATGAGTAGTCCAAAGTGGAATTTGACCGCAATTGCATATTTTTAACATTCATTACAGTGGAAGCATTTAATTTCTTCTTGCCCCCTTGGCTGGATTCTAGTTTGGTTTGAGATTTTTTCCCTTTTCCCTTCTTTCCCTTTCCAACCAATGCAAAGTTTTCTTCATCCTCATTCTTGGATGAAGTTCCATCTCTGGTATTCCGCCTTATTTCCTCCTGCACCAAATCGGACGATAAGCGTTCCCAATTCGGTAGTTTCTCCCTCCCATTCACTAAATCTTGATAGCTATGCCAGCTCTTGGGAAGGCCCAAAAGGGCTAGGCTTACCAAATCATCCTCTGAAACAGTAACACCAACTCCTACAAGCTCATCACGAACTTGTGTGAACCTGCTCAGATACTGCGAGATAGTGTCATTCTTTTGCATCTTGATATTTCAAATTTTATCCTTGAGTGCCAACTTCCTGTGGTCACTACTATTCTGGAACAGATTTGTCAGTGCCTACCACATTGCATAAGGAGTTTCTTTCCCATGGAGATTGGTGACAATGTGGTCCCGTACTCCCTCCAATATTATTCTCCTTGCCTTGGCTACATCTTTCTTCCACTGAGCAAGGTTCTGGGCATCAGATTCCACTGGTTTTGCAACATCTCTCTTGATGTATTCTAGCAATCCATTGTCATTGAATACCGCCTCCATGCGATCCTTCCATGCGATGAAATTAGAGTTGCCTTCCAAGGCATACTCTAGCCTCATCTCGTTGAAGGTCATCTTCTCAACTCTGAAGAGATCCTACTACACTAAATTGCAAATTTGAACCTCCTGAGAAATAACTTCGAAATTCCTGCTCTAATATGAACCTTGCTTTGATACCATGTAGAAATTATGGTGTAGATTTGCAACTGCTCATGAAGTTTTAATCAAAATCACAAGACACAAACATACTCTACTAGTTTGCGGAAGTTAATTCATAATTTAGAACAAAAATTTCATACATGCAATAATAAATAACACACGTGCACACAGTATATTTCCTGGGGAAAAAAATCTTCTAAAAACTCCAATGCTTTCTTGCATTAATTTGATGAATAGAGATGTATTACAATTGCTTTGCTCAACTGAGCACAACCTGCAAGTGAATAACCTATCTCTTTGATCATTGAGAAGCTCTAACCTAGACTTAGTCAATTTTTTCCTCTGCTTGAGCTCCTATTTCCTTGTGCGATTCCTGAGAAATAAGGCCCCTATTATTTAGGAATTTCTCCAAAATGGATCTCACAATTCCCAAGGTTGATCATGTAACTGCATGCAACACCTTTACACTCAAGACTAGTCTACAACAGATGTTACACTTGGAATTTCCACCACAGCTGTAGAACTCAAATTCTCTACAAGCACTAGCTATTTTGGGTTGATTGATCAGTTACATGGATGATCACCGAGTCTGGGTGATGTCCCACTGCACAACTGACCTTCCACTAGTTCCTCCAACAATTGGAACTAGTTTAACTGAAAACAACTTGAGATAACTGACTTCGATTGCTACAAATTAGCAATCACATGTGTTTAACTGAACTCTAACTCCTCCAACTCGAATTTATTGAGTAAACAGGGTGACACAAGCCATGTCACACAAGTTAGCTGCATCCAAGTTTTTTGTTGATGTGGAAATTCGAATTTTTTCAATTTAATCAAGGCAAAATCAAATTAAGAAATTCTTGCTCCACGCCCCTGAATCTCTTTCTGTGGTGGGGGTTTGGTGTCTTTGCCTCTTTGCGGAAAAGTGGGCAGAGTGGGTACTGGTGCTCTAGTCTTGGGAATTGCATCCTACAAATCCCGGGTGTGGTTTAATGTGTCGTAGAAAGTAGTAGGTCTGCTCGACCTCACTAACCCTCACAAGGGATCAACTAAGTCCTCCACAAACATAAAAACTCTCCTGGCCTCTGATAAAATATGGCACCGTCATTGACACCCTCAAAAACTCTGTTATGTAATGCTCTGGGTTGCCTGTCTACTTGAGTTGGGTCAGTTCTCTAAAATGTGCCTCGAGGTCCCTCCTGGAAAAACGCTTCACAACCGTCCATGTGAATTCCTCATAAGAGGTCACATTGGCACGCCCTAATGTGGATAATCCATGGAACCACCAATCATGTCCTCTCCATCTAAGTGAAAGGTATCCATTTTAATGGCTTCCAACTCCGTCACCTGATTAAGCTAGAAATATGTGTCTAGTTTCTCCACCCATGCCCTGGTGGTGCAATAGGAAGAACCAATAAATGTGGGAAGGTATAATCTCCTAATAGATCTGAGCTTTGCATGTATGAGCCTCTTGCTCCCTTGCCCTTATTGCCTTACTTGAGTAGGCAATAGTCCTTGAAGCTCAAGGCATCTCGAAACTCTTCCCCTTGGGACTGCCACTCATGGAAGCAATCTCCCATGGGCAACTCATCCTGACCCTACTGCTCCCCATCACTTGGAGCCAAGAACGTGGATATAGTCGACCAAGTTGGTCCACCGTAGATGTGAGGGTAGCTCTAAGGGGTATGGTGGTCGAATTGAGTGGATGCTCTCAAGCTCTCTCCTCCTGTGAACTCCCTATGGATGCCCCTATTAAAATTTTGATGTCTCATGTCCTCCAACATCTCTTTCTGCCCCTTTGCCAGATCATTCAAAACCTTCAAGAGGCTCTGGAAGGCTACATCCTCCTTGCTTGTATCCCCCATGCTTGTTTCTTCTATTTCCTGCTCAGGTTCCTTCGGATCTAGACTAATCTCTAACTATCTTTCTATGCCTTCGGTAAGCAATGTTTCATTTGTTCTCTAGAGTCATAGAAGGGTTTCTTCCAAAACTTGGCCAAGATCAAGGTTTTGATACCACTGTAATATCCCTAACAGAAAATAACAATGATAACAAGAGAAAATACCAACATGCAGCACAGAGTTTTAACCCATGCATAAACAACAACATGAAACACTAGAAATTGCGCCAAGCTGAGCCATTTTATTAATTAAACAATATGGAATACAAATATATGGAGATAGATGCACTTGGGCTTACTACAACAAGTAAGGAAAAAGCCTAAGTGGAGATGAAGGTACCCAAGTGTTGAAAATGGCTCTGCTATAAGATTTGTGCTCAATATGAAGGAACTGCTACAACTGCTGGAAGTGAACTGCTAATTTGGCCCTCCAAACTGCTCAAAAAATTCAACGAAATTAACCACAAGATCTACACCTCAAACTCACAAAAACCCAACAAAGAGTTGGGCTACTTCTGGTTGGTCTGGGAAGCCCTAAAAATGTGCACTTCCTATCTCTGTTTGGTGTACGCACTACTGAAGCAAGGAGTTGACTACAAGCCCAAAATCCCTCTGGAAAATCCACTATAAGACTCCTCTGCAAACCCCTCTAGCAAGACCTCCAAATCCCGACAATGACTTACCCCAACTCACCCATCTTTGCTCCCTTGCGTAAGTCCATCCAGTGACCCTCTGTGCATAACCAAAAGCAATAGAAATACTTCTCCAAATTCCCTACACTTTAGCCCTACAAAATCCTTCAAATCTCAGGCAAATACTAAAACAATCACCTCCCGAAAAGCCTGGAATCCAATATTCTTTGTAGCTATTTCTCCAAGGAGTGCATACTATTTCTACGCCCAGTCTACTCCAATTGGTGGCCAAATACACTTGCAAATTCCCCTGGAATAACTCTGAAATGTAGCAATAAACTCCCCTAGGGTGACACTCGAAGTCCACCGAAGAAAGAGGTGAGATTTCCACCCGGAAACCTCTTATGCTGACTAGCAGGAGACACTTGAAGTCCACAGAGGAAAGAGGTGAGATTTCCACCTGGAAACCTCTTGTGCTGAACAACACGAGTTCACCCAGCTAAACAACTCAAGCAAACAAGAGTTCAATTCTAAATTTGACAAAAAGTCCCAAAATGGGGCCCTCCAACTCTATTTAACCTTGTTGCCCCTACCTCTCTCCATGTGGGCTCCACAAATCAAATTCTCTTCTCTATTCCTTCCCACAAGTGTGAATTCTCCTAAGGGGTGTGAATTCCCCTTTGGAGTGGCCCTCACATTCCACTCACTATTAATTTTCCTTATTTTTCTTATGTTTGGAGTCTTCTTTATCTAAAATGTCAAGTGGGGTCCTCCTAACCGACTTTTCCTATGTCAAACATGTCAAAATATCAAAATTGTGCAAAAGTGTATTTCTTAGCAAAACTTGCTAAGTGGGGACATCATATCAGGCCCCTTTTTATCACTATACAAAGGCCATTTGGCCTCCTCTAAAAGCACATTCGAATCACCATCTCTATTAGCTCTGTTCTCACATGGAAACAAAAGAAGGACGAAAATCTGAGGATGAAGAATTCTCTATTTTAGGAAGGGCCAAAATTTCAGGAAGGCAAATTTTGTCTTTGTTTGACCAAGTTTGACCTAGGCTTGATTTCTGGGTAAATTGATTTTTTATCACTGAAAAAGGTTGGATGTATTCCTTGTTGAATGCACAAATTTCTCTAAGAAAGGTCATTGGGATTTTCCCCTAGTTTGAGGTTTTCCTGGGGTAATTATGTCTTTCCTTTTGTTTGGATGTCTCTTCATGTTCCTATAGTCGATTATTGAAGATTTTCAATGTGTAATTGCTTAATGTTGAATATGTGATGAATTAGCTAAATAAACATTGGAAGTAATTACTAGTTAAAGGAAATCATGCAAAATTCAACAAAGCCTTGCCAGGGCTTTGGCAACAGATGGAAGTATTGGAAGAATGAAGCAAAGTTTGTGGAAAAAGGATTCTCCCAGGAAGAGGGAGAGACAACTATAAGAAGAAATTTTCTCCAAACCAAATATGACTTTGTACAAACTTCAGACATAACATTGGTGGATATCTGATGAGCCCTGGTTGATCCTGTTATCATATGGCTTATTTATGATAGAGGTAGAAATGGCAGGAATATTTGCTTCCATGATAGAGGGAGCAGTCATGATAGAGGGAGCTGATCTTTGAGTTTAAATGACGGATTTGATACATTACTTCTTGAGACTAAAGGTATCACAAAATTCGGATGAATGCTCCTTAGTCAAAAAGGATGTATTATGTTATGATCCTTCAAAGATTTAGGATGATAGACATCAAGCCCATGGTCATTCCCATGATATCCAATCTAATGAAGTTGAGTGGCAGAGGGAGTAGCCTAGATTGTCTCAGCGAGACTTGTTTTAGCAATTGGAAAGAAACTGTGATGATGAATTCAAGTTGATTAGTTTATGGTTGAGCCAAGGCATGTGGCACAACATGTGTTGAGGTACCAATATGTTATTGGTGATTGAGATATGTTTCATATGATAAAGTACAATTGTTGGATATAACAAATTCAGATTGAATATATATTGCAGTTTGTTTGGCAAGTTGTGAAGCAGGGTAGCTTCAGGTTTGCTTAATCAAGTACACTGTACGGGAGATGTGTTGAGAAATCAATGTAGATGTAGATTAAGGTTGATTACTCTTACTTGATAATTATTTGTGAGAGTTTGTTGGCCTTTTATTACTTTATTATATCTTCTTCATCAAGCAATTACCAAAACATAAAATGCATGAAGATCACAAGAACACAAAGAACACAAGATATAGGCTCCAAACCTGGGCAGAACCCCTCCATGGGGAAAACCCAGTAAACTCTTCTCTTCTTATAGAATCAGATCAAACCAAGTCAACCCTCCTTCAAAACCTTCCTCAAGCAAGTCAAAGTCCACAAAGCCAACGATAGTCAAACTTCACCAAATCTAGTCCAACTCAGATTTTTAGCCTTGCAACTCAGATATGAAATTCAGCCCTGCAATTTTCGGTCCTATAGTTCATACAATTACCCCAGAAATTCATACACATGGGCAGAAACAATAAAATATTCAGAAATTTCCTTTCTTCCTTGGCCTTCACACTTCTTTTTCTTCCTTCCATTTTAGAGATTGAACTTGTGTGTCAAGTGTGCAAACGAGGACGGAGTCTCTTCCTTTATATGGTCATCCATGTGATCAAATTAGGCCTCTTCTAGGCCAACAACTTCTTGGTAGGGCCGACTTGGTCTTGGGGTTCAAAAAGACTTTCTTAGACTCAAAAATAATGTTTTTCTTTTGCTACTAATTGTCCAAATGGGACTTTGATACATGACAAAATTTCTTCTTGACTCAAATAAAACCTAGAAGCATGAATAACATGCTTGACTAGAAAAATAACAATAATAATAATTTTCTTTTTCTTCTTTTTCTTTTTACAAGAACTATATATATATATAGATATATATATATATATATATATATAGAGAGAGAGAGAGAGAGAGAGAAGTATAAAAATAATTATGAAGACTAAACCTGGTTACATTTTTCAACCAGATGGTCGTGGTGATAGGTCAAAGCACATGGAGCAGTGAGGCTCCTATGTATTTCTATGGTCGAGCTGGTTAAAGCCTTTATCCCTGTTGTCGCACAGATTGTCACGACAATGCTCAGACCGGGGGTTGTCACCCTGATCCCCGATCTCTCTGTTTAAGCATGTCTCCCGCGACTAAGGGGGGTAGACCCTATGGGAAAATGATGACAAACTGGGGACCAGTTGGGTTTGGGAGACACGAGGGGCAACAAACACTTAATTGATTTTACTAAGATTAGTAGACTAGTGCCTTATGAAAAAAATGATTAAACGATTATTTATCAAATGCTGTAGAAATATGAACTCATCAAAAATCGTTTACCATCAAACAACTCAAATAAAGTTTAACTTTTACCAAATGCGAGATAGTGACTTAATGATAATCCAGAAATTAAAATTTCGAAAGATAAAGTGTTTTAAACAACCACGTAAAATGCTAACCAAAGATCACATTCACGTAGTTAATCTTCAGATGAACATTAAAGCATGTTAAACATTAATTCCCACATCAAAATTTTAGCCTCAGCATACAAGATAAAACATAAGAAATTCCTGAGCCAAGACTGAAATTAGCAAAAAATTTCCCAAAATATTTTTATATTTTTCAAATAAAACAAAATTTAAAACTAAATAAAACTTAGATCTAAAGAAAATTCTAAATTTCTTTTCTTTTTTAGATCTAACTTTAAACAAAATTAATTCTAAACTAAATTAAATCAAAAATCTAAACCATAAGAAAAGAAACTCTTTATGGTTTTTAAAGTTTTATATTTTTTTTTATGAATTTTTTATATTTTTATAAAATTCTAAGTTTAAAATAAGGTTTAAATCTAAATGAAGTAAAAGATAAACAAAACTAAAAATGAAACCTGAAACAAAAATTCTTTTAAGACTTTTTAATATTTTATATATCTTTTTTTTATATTTGATTTTGGACAAAACCAAAACTAAATTAAAAATAAAAAATGAAAAATTAAACTAAAAATACGAGCTAAAAACTAAGCCAAAGTAAAACTTAATTTGAATTTGAATGTAATATTACTTTAAACTAAGAAAACTAAATAGAATATTCAACTGAAAATGTAAATACATAAGAGTACAAAAGATTAAGAGAAAAAAAACGTGATTTCCTTTTCTTTCCTATTTTTGTTATATGTGTGAACACAGGTGTGTGAGGAGCTCGATGCAGTTTGGAGAGCAAGACGGCGACAAAAAGAAATGAACCAGTAGACTTATGGACAGCGAAGCTGGACAGAGGAGAGCGAAAGTATGGACTGCGGGTTTGCAGATCAAGGGTGAACGATGCAGATGGAAGAATGAAGCTGCGTGAAGGTTGAGAGGAGACTGCGGGTTTCTATGGCAGCGTGAGCAGATAGCGTAAGGGTTTGCAGGAGCTCGTGAGTGAGGGAAATGTAGCGTGGACAGATTGTTGAGGAGCGTAGGGAGGTTTTGAACACTGCATGCAGAGCTGGTTGTGAAGAAGAGCAGATACGTGATGTAGCAGGGGGTGCAACGCAGAGAGGAAAATGAGTTGCGTAAGGAGAATGGGGTTGCAGATCAGTGTGTTGCAGGGAATGCTTTGAGGAGAGGAATGAAATGGATAGCGAGCAGTGGGTAACTTGCTACTGTAGGTGGCAGCGTACAGGCAGTGTGAAGCTGTGTGAAGGGTAGAAACATGTTTTGGATAGCTGCGGGAAGAACGACTTGAAGAGATGCGGGTTTTCTTTGCAATCCCACCAGGCAATCAACAATTAAAGAAAATACTTTCCAGGGACTCTGATAAAATTACTTGAGCCACTTATCTTCAGTTTTGTAGATGAAACCCTCTCAAAAGATTTCCAGATCTGAAAGTAACAGAATTAAAAACCCTTGGACAGCCAAAACAGAAACCCTGCAAAAACTAATTTTCCCACAAGATTTCTTCTCAGACCTGCAACCTGTAAAAAAAAAACAAACACCCAGAGAATATATATATGCAAGGGTTAAAACTAAAAACACTACAAACCAGTCAAAAAATTACAATATTTACAGAATTATAGCTCTACAACAGCCAGATTTGTCAGTTATCATCAATAATATTTTGAGAACTTCAGATTTGCTATGAAATGCTTTAGAAAAATTCTCATGCAACTCATAAATAAACCCTAAATGATAAACCCAGAATCAAAACTGGCTGGGCTCTACAAGAGAGTGCTTTGTGGGAGTTGGCTGGTTCAGCCGAGAACTTCCCCAAACGCCCACTGATTTTCTCAATAAGGGTTTCCTGCACAGCTCACTTCAACCATCAATAAAGAGAGAAAAACAATACTAGATCCCAGATGCAATGGAGATACCTGCCATTATTTCAGAAATTCTAATACCATTCAAACCCTAGCAAGTGAACAAGATACCTGTGTTCAACAATACTCTACATCAAGCTATTACTAATGGCTGAAAAATAAAAATATGCAAAAAATAAAACAGCTCACAACACTTCAGGAGAGTAACACCAGCAAGATTTCAACCCCAAAGTCTTTCTTTATTAGCACCAGAAAAAGTTTACAAGAGAGCTTTCTTTAGCACAAGACTCACAGATCGAATGATCTCAAATGACCCCTAGCACCCTATTTAAAGGAAAAATTCCCAACAACTAGTTCGAGTGATCCACGTCAAAATGATCTCGACCGTCGATGAGGATCAAGATATCTCTTAATCTCATCCGTCGAATTTTTTAATGCATTAAAAATTGAAATTCTGCATTTATTTACTCAAAAATATTATTATTTTATTATTTCTAAGTTTTTATTTTATTTTATTATTTTATTATTTATTTTTTTAAATTTTTAAATTTTATTATTATTTTTATTTATTTTTTATTTTTATTTTTTTAATTATTATTATTATTATTATTTTTTTAATTTTTTAATTTTTAATTTATTTTTAAATGGATCCTCGAACTTAGCCTTTGGAAAAATCACCTAGGACCTAGGACTTAGGACTTATGAGGGGATTAAAACATTTTCTAACCCTCAAGACACTTTACATCATGACTTTTACAACTTTACATCTCAAGGGGGAAAACCCATTTGGCATAGACCCTCATAAACCACCCAGTTCTGCGACACAACTATAATCTAACAGATTAACACACTAGGATTCCTCTAAGATTCTAATGACAAAATCCATTCCGGCTTTGGGGTTAGGCTGAAGGAAAACTCTGTCGATCATGGATCGGTGAGACAAAAACCTTCCGGAATGTAGATTATCACTAGAAAATTAGGTCCACCTAGGCAATTTACATACATGACTCATATCTGCTAAGATTATTTACAATTCACACATGCAGACTAGGTTTACAACATAGTATGATCAAGTCGATGATGATTGTCGAATGGCACGGACATGTCAATCAAGCGCTATCCCTTTTGCGAAGAAAAGGGGGTGTACTTGCTATGGGGAGTTGACACGTAATGGTCAACATCTGACTCTACTTGGGGACATGTTGCTGCGCTTGCAGGAATGTGAGAATCCAGAATCTGCATCCACGCAACACGCAGCAGAAATAAGTAGCGTCCATTCAAACATCATCATATAACATTTAAGCACATGAAAGATAGAAGCTCTTCATTTATTAACAAGGAAAGTAAATCTAATCCTAAATCGGAAATAAAATGCTGAAATAACAAGGAGTAGGGTTAGAAATACAATACAAAGGATGCCCTATGGCATCAGATATCATCTTTAAAGAACAGCTTGAACATTTAGCCATTTGCAGGTAGATCAAGTGGTTCGCCATCCAATCTGCTCAAGTGGATTGAGTTTGGTCCAGCGGCGTCTCGAATGATGTACGGTCCCAGCCACAAACTGTCAAACTTCTTATGTTTTCCTGGTTTTTCATTCTTGCGGTCCCAAAGCAGTACCATATCTCCCACCTGCAAAGATCTAGATCGAGAGAATTTATCAAAGCTTTTCTTAATGTTAGATTGATTTTTACATATAGCATCAAAAGCTGTCCTACGAGCTTCATCTAACTCCACAATCTGATCTATTCTATTCTGAACAACATCTTTATTAGTAGAAAAATTCTGAAGGAGCTGATAAGCTGGCAATTTCAGGTGCACAGGTAAGGTTACATCCAAGCCATAAACTAATTCAAAGGGAGATTTACCAGTAGCTTTCTTCTTAGTGATTCTATCTGCCCATAAAGCATACTTGATTTTGCTATCCCATGATCTCTTATTATCTCCTACTATCTTCTTGATAATGGTTATGAGATTCTTGTTACTTGATTCAGCCAGACCATTACCCTGAGGATAGTAATTTGACGAATGAGATAAGACAATGCCATACTTGAAACAAAAAGATGAAAACTCTGAGGAACTAAAAGCTTTGGCATTGTCAGTAGTGATCTTAGCAGGGACACCAAATCTAGTAATGATATTATTTTCAATGAAATCCATAATAACCTTTTTAGTGGCATTCTTAGCCAGAATGGCTTCAACCCATTTAGTGAAATAATCTGTAGCAGTCAAAATCCATGAGTAGCCATTGCTAGAATTTTCATTGAACTTCCCTATGAAGTCCAGACCCCAATGCTGAAAAGGTGCCTCTATAATGACAGGTTGTAGGGGCAGCGCAGCAAGCTTTTGTTTCCCAATGAATAGTTGACAAGCTTGACAAGCTCTAACAAACTTGTGCACATCAGAAAAAATTGAAGGCCAATAATAACCAGCTCTCACGATCTTGTGGGCAGTAGTTCTAACAGCATAATGACCACCACAAAATCCTGAATGAAACTCAGAGATTAATTTCTTGGACTCAACGTCATCAACACACCTAAGCACTATGCCCTCAGGATTTCTCCACCCAAGGCCATCCTTCATAAAGCAATACTTAGTGGCTTTTAGTCTAAGAGCCCTTCTCTTATGAGCAACTAAATGTTTAGGACATGCAAGATTCATCAAGTAATAAACTATGTCAATGTAACACTCATGGTCTCCTAATCTTTGCAACTCCGGTGAAGATAGATCGCTAAGACAAAACAAACCAAGAGTCTTTTCGTTACCTTTAGTCAACATCTGAGCCAAACCTTGGCCTTTGACTAGCTTGGTGGGTTTGATCTCTAAATCATATTCTTGTATTTCAGTAACCCACCTAGCGCAAGTCCCTAAGCAATCGGTTTGAGTTAATATATCTTTAACAGCGGAATGTGGGACGAAAGCAATGATTTTAGAATAACCCACATAAGTTTTGAAGTGCTTAAGAGACTTGACCAAGGCATAAGCCTGCTTTTCCATGGTATTGTACTTCAATTCGGAATTTTGAAGTGCTCTACTCATGAAAGCAATAGGCTGCTCGTGACCATCTTTATTCTTTTGTAGCAGGACACCAGCAATGGTATCTTCGGAAGCGAAAGAAAAAATCATGAAATCCTTGGAATAATCAGGACTAACTAAGACAGCAGCTCTTGCAATAGCATATTTGATTTCTTGAAAAGCCTTTTTGCCATCTTCTTGCCAAACAAATTTTGCATCTTTCTTTAGAAGACTTTGAATAGGCTTAGCTATTTCTACGTAATTTGGAATAAACCTTCTAATAAAATTTGTCTTTCCAAGGAAAGACTGAAGGGATTTAAGATTATGAGGAAGAGGAATCTTTTGGATTGCTTCAATTCTTTCGGGATCAATCTTGATTCCATCCTTAGAAATGATATGGCCAAGTAATTTCCCTTCTGTTACTCCAAAAGCAGACTTAGCTGGATTCAAAGAAATCCCGTATTCTCTACATCTATCGAAAACCTGCCTAAGATGATTTACATGACTGATACCATCTTTAGAAAAAACAGTAAGATCATCTTGGTAAATTTCAACAAATTTCTTGATTAACCTTTGAAGGCATAATCCATAGCCCTTTGGAACGTAGCCCCAACGTTGGTTAATCCAAACGGCATTCTGATGTATTCAAAGGTACCCCATGGTGTTGTGAATGTGGTTTTATGACGATCTTCCTTTTTAACCCATACCTGATTGTACCCAGAAAAACCATCTAGCAATGACATCATTCCAGAACCGGTTACTCTTTCCAACAAAGTCTCCATGTTTGGCAAAGGGTAATTATCTTTCTTGCATGCTAGATTAAGGTTTCGAAAATCGACACAAAGCCTTATCGTACCATTCTTCTTCCTAACAATCACCAGATTTGAACACCATGTTGAATGCCTTGTTTGAGCGATAATTCCTGCTGCAAGCATTTTCGCAAGCTCTTTCTGAACCAAGGGGGCTAATTTAGGATTAATTTGCCTAAGTTTCTGGCGAAAGGGTTTAGCATTTTCATCTTTTAAGGTGATAGTATAAAAAGCTAAAACATCTCGATATTCGCGAAGTAAATTAGTTAACTTTTTTCTTTCCTCCACACTAGTACCTCTACCAATTTTAACCATCTTTGAGTTTTCAGAAGTACCAATGTTTATCTCGAGATATTCGCCTGGGTCCATCTTATTTTCTTCTCTCAACTTCGTGGCATCATGCCGATCAAAATGTTGCTCTAAGGCAACCACATTCCTAGAAGTAGGATTTATGATATGCTCATAATTTAAAGATCCATCTTCCTGAGAATCTATCCGGAAATCTTCAAACTAATCCAGACTATTAAGAAAACGAATGACCTGTTTTTCATCATTAAAGACCTGCCAATGGTCTGAGTTATCTGGAACAGATGGTCTAAATATTACTTCCATTTTGATCTTATCATTAATTAGCTCATCAGATAACTGGAAAGTAGTAGCAGCTACGGCAAGTTCATCTGCCAAACTATTTTGCTCTCTTGGGATAGCTTTGAGGTCAAGGGCATCAAAGTGCTCCATAGTATCCCACACAGCATTTCGATAATTCCTTAGTCTTTGATTTTTGCATGTGAATTTATTTTTAAGCTGCATGATAACTAAATTAGAATCCCCCTTAATGCTAAGCAACTTAATCTTCAAAGCTTTTGCCAATTCAAGCCCCAACAATATAGCCTCATATTCAGCGACATTGTTGGTTGCTTCAAATTCTAATCAATAGGCAAACTTGAAAATGTGATCAAGGGGAGATTTAAGCACTATTCCAGCACCTTTACCATGCCTAGACGATGCACCATCAAAGTACATATACCAAACTTTATCCTTCAGATCCTTAATCTTATCATCGGGAGGAATTATGAAATTAGACATGATGGCATAGTTCCCAATGTCAGATTCCTCTTTGATTATCTCATTGTGAGGTCTCTTAGGATCTTCGACATGAAATTTTCTTTCGGGCTCTCTATTTAGTCTTACAAAACCATCACCCCTAGGAGAAGGAATCATAGCATATGACCAATTCATTTGAATACTTCCTCCTAGATCAGAGGCCCACTTTTTGGATAAAAGCATACCCCAGGCATCAGGCACATCAACAACAACAATATCCATGACAATCATGATGTCTAAGTAAACTGATAGATGAACTTGCAAATCTTTGATCAAACCATGCACTTCAATTTTCTTAGAATCCATGGCACATATGTTATAGTAGGGTCTAGAAACTCTTAAATTAAGCTGTTCCATGACCCTTTTAGTCATTACACAAGTCGATGCACCAGAATCCAACATGCAATTATTCAATTTATATCCATTAACTAACAAGGTGATAAAGAAAGGCTGGTGATCTTTGTTATCTGCATCTAAGCTTTGCAAATATATGGAAGCATCATGATAATCAACTTCCCGATTCTTCTGTTGAGGAATATTTACTTGAGGACCTTGGATAGCTTTTAGTAACTTATCTCTTTGGGAGGGGATTTTAGCAATCTTGGAGATAGAAACCCAGATTTTTGCAGTGTTAAACCAACTTCCCAAATCGACATCTAATCCAGAGTTTGAACCAAGGTTAAAAGTTCGAGGGGGAATTTGATTCCCGCTTTGATCTTTATCCCTTCTCTGATAGGTCAAACCTTTATCTCTAGCAATTTCCAAGATTTGCTCGGGAGAGGGTTTTTCACCATATAACCTAGCCAAAATGTCATCTTCACTTTCAAGGTTATTTATACTAAAAGATGATGAAGGATTCATAACATCATGACTATTTTCCTTGACCTCTATCCAATCATCCATAGACAAAGGAAACTTGCTACCTACCACATTTATTTGATCACCTGTCCCAAACATCCCATTATCTAAGATCCTTCTAACGATGGGGCAAGTGGCCTCTTCATGAAGAGCATCACAAACCCGACAATAAGGAGGAGCATTATCAACCAAATTAGTTATCGGATTAGGAGGTCTCTGCTCACTAGATTGACCCTTCTTTTGCCAATTGTTATTTCTCTTATTATTATTTCGAGGTTGGAAGTTTTGTGTTTGTGTTCTTTCCATTTGAATCAACCTATTCTGCAAAGTGGCTATCTCCTTGTTATGATTAATTTCCATGGTTTCAATCTTTTGGAGCAATTTGAGAACAAGTTCGCTTTCAGGCTCTTCAACTGCTTTTCCTTTAAGTTCTTTTAGTTTCGTAGCAGCCCTATCAAAACTTGGGATCTCAGACTTCCCAGACGCCGCCTTGTCTTTTTCAAGTTCGATAGCTAAAACCTGGTACTCCCTATAATCATTAAGTCTAGCACGCCTCAATTCATAAGATGGCTCAGGACTAAAGGCATCAATGTAAAAATCTCAAAGAGATTTGTCAGTAGGTTTATAGTCTTGAGGTAATTCTTTAATAATATCATTAAACCTTTTATTAAATTCTTCAACGGTTTCATTTTCTCTCTTTTTGATTATGCTGATAGCTTTTACCAGGTGTCTTCCTTCTCTCTTATCTCCATACTTTTCCTTAAAGGTATTAACAATCAATTGTAAGGAATCAAATGAATTTTGAGGCTTTTCAGTAAACCAATCTAAAGCATCTCTTCATGATTAAAATCAGCGGCCCTTGCGTACTTCCCCAGCCAAGAACTAAAAGCTTTCAGATGTGAATTAGCACTGATTGCGTTATCTACCTGAAAGATAGGAAATTTATCCATTCCATGCTTTGGAGTATCATTAGGATAACCCTGAATATTAGCAAAGTTACACGGGGCAAATATGTCCATGATGTCGTGCTCAACTGGAATAGTAAAAAGTAAATGGATATCAGACAGGGCTTCTTGTCCGAGGTTAACAAGAAGTGTACGAGAAGAGAGTTTGTGTAATCGTACCCTGAGAGCCCTTTCAGGATCAGAAGCAGGATTGCACAGACTGCTTGGATGTCTTCTAGTATACACTCTTGCAGATAATATATGAAGTGGAGTCGCCACCCGGACAGGAAGTGAAACACAAAAAGCTCGAAAGGAAAGGACCAAGGACAGAAAAACTCTGTCCCCGGCAACGGCGCCAAAAAATGTTGTCGCACAGATTGTCACAACAACACTCAGACCGGGGGCTGTCACCCTGATCCCCGATCTCTCCGTTTAAGCCTATCTCCTGCGGCTAAGGGGGGTAGACCCTATGGGAAAATGATGACCAACTAGGGACCAGTTGGGTTTGGGAGACACGAGGGGCAACAAGCACTTAATTGATTTTACTAAGATTAATAGACCAGTGCCTTATGAAAGAAATGATTAAACGATTATTTATCAAATGCTGCAGAAATATGAACTCATCAACAATCGTTTACCATCAAACAACTCAAATAAAGTTTAACTTTTACCAAATGCGAGATAATGACTTAATGATACTCCAGCAATTAAAATTTCGAAAGATAAAGTGCTTTAAACAACCACGTAAAATGCTAACCAGAGATCACATTCATGTAGTTAATCTTCAGATGAACATTAAAGCATGTTAAACATTAATTCCCACATCAAAATTTTAGCCTCAGCAAAAAAGATAAAACATAAGAAATTCCTGAGCCAAGACTGAAATTAGCAAAAAATTTCCCAAAGTATTTTTATATTTTTCAAATAAAACAAAATTTAAAACTAAATAAAACTTAGATCTAAAGAAAATTCTAAATTTCTTTTTTTTTTTAGATCTAACGTTAAACAAAATTAATTCCAAACTAAATTAAATCAAAAATCTAAACCATAAGAAAAGAAACTCTTTATGATTTTTAAAGTTTTATATTTTTTTAATGAATTTTTTATATTTTTATAAAATTCTAAGTTTAAAATAAGGTTTAAATCTAAATGAAGTAAAAGATGAACAAAACTAAAAATGAAACCTGAAAGAAAAAAAAAATTAAGCCTTTTTTATATTTTATATATCTTTTTTTTATATTTGATTTTGGACAAAACCAAAACTAAATAAAAAATAAAAATGAAAAATTAAACTAAAAATACGAGCTAAAAACTAAGCCAAAGTAAAACTTAATTTTAATTTGAATCTAACATTACTTTAAACTAAGAAAACTAAATAGAATATTCAACTGAAAATGTAAATACATAAGCGTACAAAAGATTAAGAGAAAAAAAACGTGATTTCCTTTTCTTTTCATTTTTTGTTATATGTGTGAACGCAGGTGTGTGAGGAGCTCGATGCAGTTTGGAGAGCAAGACGGCGGCAAAAAGAAATGAACCTGCAGACTTATGGACAGCGAGGCTGGACAGAGGAGAGCGAAAGTATGGACTGCGGGTTTGCAGATCAAGGGTGAACGATGCAGATGGAAGAATGAAGCTACGTGAAGGTTGAGAGGAGACTGCGGGTTTCTATGGCAGCGTGAGCAGATAGCGTAAGGGTTTGCAGGAGCTCGTGAGTGAGGGAAATGCAGCATGGACAGATTGCTGAGGAGCGTAGGGAGGTTTTGAACGCTGCATGCAAAGCTGGTTGTGAAGGAGAGTGGATACGTGATGTAGCAGGGGGTGCAACGCAAAGAGGAAAATGAGTTGCGTAAGGAGAATGGGGTTGCAGGTCAGCGTGTTGCAGGGTATGCTTTGAGGAGAGGAATGAAATGGACACGAGCAGCGGGTAACTTGCTGTTGTAGGTGGCAGCGTACAGGCAGTGTGAAGCTGCGTGAAGGGTAGAAACACGTTTTGGATAGCTGAGGGAAGAACGACTTGAAGAGATGCGGGTTTTCTTTGCAATCCCACCAGGCAACCAACAATTAAAGAAAATACTTTCCAGGGACTCTGATAAAATTACTTGAGCCACTTATCTTCAGTTTTGTAGATGAAACCCTCTCAAAAGATTTCCAGATCTGAAAGTAACAGAATTTAAAACCCTTGGACAGCCAAAACAGAGACCCTGCAAAAACTAATTTTCCCACAAGATTTCTTCTCAGACCTGCAACCTGTAAAAAAAAAAAAAAAAAAAAAACAAAGACCCAGAGAATATATATATGTTAAACACACATGGACAACAAAGACAATGTGAAAGATAAATCATGCAATACAATTTTATTAACAAGAGATTTACATTTATAGTACATTATGTGACTCTTGGGTTTCAGATCTCAAGGTCTCTTGGACTGCTTAGTCTTTTCGGCTTCCACACTAACCCATTTAGGATTAGGTGTCCAACATTCCCCCCCCTTAATCCGAAGGGTTATGTATGAGTCCAAGAAGAGAGCTGTAATACAAAATGTGCAAAAAATGCATGGCAGCACTAGGCTGAATGTGCTCTATGAAATGTTGGTATAAAGGGCGGTGGTTTAAGGATGACCACCAACACTGGAACGCTTAGTGCAGTTCTCGGAACTCTTCCAAAACTGGCAAGAAACTGAATTTTTCTGCTAGAGGAAGTGATCCTATTGTTTTAAAGAGGGAAACCTTCAACCATAAAAGGGAGGTCTCACCCCGCATAAAAGGTAAAACTTCAACCTGAAAAGGGAAGTCTCAACTTGTGATGGTTTAAGGATGACCAACAACTCTGGAATGCTTAATGCAATTCCTGGAACTCTTCCAAAACTGGCAAGAAGCTGGAGTCTTCTGCTAGAGGAAGTGTTCTTAATCTGTGATGGTTTAAGGATGACCAACAACTCTGCGATTCCTGGAACTCTTCCAAAACTGGCAAGAAGCTGGAGTCTTCTGCTAGAGGAAGTGTCCCAGATTGCCAACTGAAGGCATGTTCAGGGGCATCTTTGTCTCTGGCTACAACTCTGAAACTGGTGTGGCAGGTTGTGGCTCAGGCTCGCTTGATGTGACTTTGAAGCTTGTAGATGACCATCATTTCCCCCCCTGTCAGATACAAGGTGAGAAGATGGAGAAAACTCAACTGCAAGACTATTCAATACTCTGGAACAAGTTCTGATATGTGTTTGGAATATCTTCTTGGCTGTTGATGCCCATTGCCAAGAAGCGATCCATCCAAGATGAATCTTTGTTCTTGCAGGACGTTTGTTTATGAAGCATCTGTTTGAAGAATGACTGGTTTTATGACAATGCTTACATGGATGAAGATCAAAACAGTTATCTTTCAAATGGCCAACTCGGTCACATTGTTGGCATTTCACGATCTGTTGTTGTTGTTGTTGTTGTTGTTGCGGAAGAGGGGCAGATTCTGGAACAGCTGAAGCTGAACTGTCATGAGAAGCAGGTGAACTGTCATCAATGAATCCAGCACTCTGAAACTGAATGGGCTTTGAGTAGTCTGGAATATGAAAGGACAAGTCCTTGTCATATCCAAGACCAGTTCTGTGCTTGTTGTGGACAAGCTGTTCCCAAGGTCTGATGATGGGCTTGGGAAGTGCAGACTGAGTTTCTGCATCTGCATGTACAACTACTACTTTATTGGATTCTGGATCTGATTCAACCTCAATCTTACTAATTTCACCACTTGCTGGTTTAACCTTGAACAACATATTGTTTTGAGCAGAAAACAATTTGGAATGACAAATCTGTTGAAGCTCATCTTGCTGGAACTGAGATTCTAGTTGCAAAAAATCAATCTTTTCTTGTGCATCATGTAGGCAGGTCTGAATGTCACAAAGAGTGTCTTTGCTAACATTTACCTTCCCACCAATAGTGGAGTGTATTAGTGTATTCAGTAACTCTAATACATCATCAAATCTAGCCATTGTCTCAACAAAGAAATGAACACTCAACAATCCAAGTGGAGACTATAGCAAGTCTAGACAAACCCCAGCTATTGAAGATTTCAAAAATTAAGAATATCAGTTTGAAAAAGGCACTCAACAAATTCTAGCTAAGAATTTAGCCAATCACTAACAGATTTGTGTCCAGCAAGAATGAGAGGCTCAAAGTCCTTCCAACACAAATACAATAGATATGTTTCACCCTTAAAATGCTCAGGTATACCAAGATACGCTTTGTATGGATGCACAACTAAATGACTTCTTCCTTCTTTGAAATTCGAACTTCAACTACAGGAATGGATTACATATACCTCTGACATATCAACTCTAATAATAACAAAGATCTGAAGTAGAATATACCAGCAAATGTTAGGAAGAACAGTGGCTGTAGATAAGTGTTATAACATCAAAGAAGCTCCACAGTGATAATATATGCAACGTATTCAGCTCCAAAACAGAGAAATAAATATGGAGTGTCTTCAATATATTCACAGCCACACATCCAATGAGATGAGGAAGTTTGAGACCCTCTATAGCAGAGGTACATCACCAAACATCACTTCCAATAGTCTATACTCATTAAGATTTCAAGCACAGGTACAGTGATTTGCTGCTCAACTGAAACAACCACAGAAAATACAAGTTTGTAGTCTTGGGGCTAGATCATTCTTTATGCCCTTAGTTGTTATGCTTCGCCTCTTGAGTTCGTCTTTAAGCTCTGTAACCTTCCACTGCTTCAAAGGGCGATTCCTAAAACCCCTTCAAGGCAAACAATCCAGGTAACAATCCGAGTTCGAATCCGAACAAGTGCTCAACAGAATATTCACCTCGGATAAGCAAAGCAATATCGTCCAAACCCTCAAATAAGGCCTCAGAATGGACTTGCTGCTACAGGTGATACCTTAGATAACTCGCTAGTCATAGTTATTGTGCTAAAGTCAATTCGCTAGCTCAGATAAGGCCTCAGAATGAACTCACTGCCACAATTAATGTGCTAAGGTCAATTCACTGGCTCAGATAAGGCCTCAGAAATTATACACTGCCACAATTGATACCTCAGGGATGATCCACGGTCATCAACAGTGCCTCAGAGGTATATGACTGTCTCAGAATTGTTTCAGAGAGAGATTGCTGTCAGAGATAATACCTTAAATATTGGCTGCTGCCATTGTTAATTCCTCCGAGGTAGTTTAATGTCTTAGAGATAGACTGCTGCCTCAGTTAAGGCCTCAGAGATGGTCCACTGCCTCCACTTTGATGAGTTTAGCCCGACGTCCTCAGTAAACAACCCTCACGAGCCTCAGGAACATCTTGCTGCAACAGAAAGGGCCTCGGGAACAACTCGCTATCACAGATGTTGCGTCATAGTTAGCTCACTGCCACAGGTAGTGCCTCAGTGATGGTTTGCTTCCTTTAGCTTCTTCTGCTTAGAGCGTTTGCTTCCTTTACGCGTCCACTCTGCTGAGCTTGGACGCTACCGGAAATTATCACCAATACGATGGGACCCTCTGCTTCCTATCGATTGGGTTCTTTAGGCAGCATCGGCCCTTTTTCAACTTGCATTTAGAAAGATGTCACTCAATCACAAACTTCTGCAGTCCAATTCTAGTATCATGAGAATGCCAAAACAGATCGCCAAAGCTTTAGTATTCGAAGTGCCAAGCAGAGCTCGAGCAATACCAATACCAATTCCGTTTACGTTCCAACTTCAACATCGGTGTAATGAGCGTTGCCACACAATGCACACACCCCAATTCTGGATTCCCAAGCTTTTACGTGAGAGCCTTCACATGGAGCAGAGAATCAGCAAAGCCAGTTGCAAAAGTATTTGCATTTTTGGGGAATGAGAGTAATACTAAGGCCCTTTCGTCGTTAGAACCCAAAGCCGTCAGTATTCCACAGTATATCTATGGCAGTGGCAAATGTTCCCAACAAGAATGCCATGCAAACCAAATCATTAGTGAAGGGGCTGCCATAAAACTTTGTAAGAATGAGCGACTGAGAGAGGCATTCCACCTTTTACAGCGGATGAACTACCCACATTTCTCAACTTACACTTCGAACACTGCTCCATAACAATCACACGCACATCTTGCACCGCGAGTTATATCAACGCACAGACTTCGGAGGCACCATGGTTACGCTGGTTAATACCAAGAGGTCTTCTTCAGCAACCGGTTAAGCTGCGTGAAGGTCTTCTTCAGCAACCACAGTTACGAGCTCTGATACTCTGCTCGTAGCTACTCGAACCAGGCATCATTCGAACCAGGGCGCGTGGGAGGTTCGATCTTGGAACCTCCACCCAATTTTAATGTTTCCGGCGTTGCAGCAGAGGAAACTTTGACTATGATTAACCGTCTCCACAGAGAAGAAGTCTCTGGAATATCACCTCAATCAAAAGGATTATGAGGAAAGAAGAAAATGCGATTGGCACCAGATATGCAGATAATCCATAGAGAGAGAATGAGTAAAGAAATCAGTGCATATCCAGGGAATCAAAGACCCTGTCAAGGAAGAGAGGAGTTACAACAGAAGGCGGAGAATAATGTCAGATATTTGCAGCGTCTAAACAGTGGCAGCGTTTAATGGGTAGCGACTGTGGAGGGGCAGTGGACAGACTGACCACGCAGAGGTTCTTGAATCATTTCAGTTTCCATATTAGATAACCACTGTACCTGCCCGTCGGACCCCTGATAGACAGAGGTGGCAGCGAATCTCAGACAACGGTTATGGCAGAGAGTATAGAGCGTAGGAAAGATTATGGCGCAGAATGAGGAATAAAACGCTCAATAAGGTGGCAATTCTGATTAATTCTGATTAGTAGAAAGACAGAACTGACATGTAGGTAGAGACCACAAAACAAGTGGCTCAAATATGAGCAGGGCCAGAATTCGCTTGCTCTGATACCATGTTAAACACACATGGACAGCAAAGACAATGTGAAAGATAAATCATGCAATACAATTTTATTAACAAGAGATTTACATTTATAGTACATTATGTGACTCTTGGGTTTCAGATCCCAAGGTCTCTTGGACTGCTTAGTCTTTTCGGCTTCCACACTAACCCATTTAGGATTAGGTGTCCAACAATATATGCAAGGGTTAAAACTAAAAACACTACAAGCCAGTCAAAAAATTACAATATTTACAGAATTATAGCTCTACAACAGCCAGATTTGTCAGTTATCATCAATAATATTTTGAGAACTTCAGATTTGCTATGAAATGATTTAGAAAAACTCTCATGCAATTCAGAAATAAACCCTAAATGATAAACCCAGAATCAAAACTGCCTGGGATCTACAAGAGAGTGCTTTGCGGGAGTTGGTTGGTTCAACCAAGAACTTCCCCAAACGCCCATTGATTTTCTCAATAAGGGTTTCCTACACAGCTCACTTCAACCATCAATAAAGAGAGAAAAACAGTACTAGATCCCAGATGCAATGGAGATACCTGCCATTATTTCAGAAATTCTAATACCATTCAAACCCTAGCAAGTGAACAAGATACCTATGTTCAACAATACTCTACATCAAGCTATTACTAAAGGCTGAAAAATAAAAATATGCAGAAAATAAAACAGCGCACAGCACTTCAGGAGAGTAACACTAGCAAGATTCCAACCCCAAAGTCTTTCTTTATTAGTGCCAGAAAAAGTTTACAAGAGAGCTTTCTTCAGCACAAGACTCACAGATCGAATGATCTCAAATGACCCCTAGCATCATATTTAAAGGAAAAATTCCCAACAGCTAGTTCGAGTGATCCACGTCAAAATGATCTCGACCGTCGATGAGGATCAAGATATCTCTTAATCTCATCCGTCGAATTTTTTAATGCATTAAAAATTGAAATTCTGCATTTATTTATTCAAAAATAAAATATTATTATTTTATTATTTCTAAGTTTTTATTTTATTTTATTATTTATTTTTTAATTATTTTTTTAAATTTTATTATTATTTTTATTTATTTTTTATTTTTATTTTTTTTAATTATTATTATTATTATTATTTTTAATTTTTTAATTTTTATTTTAATTTATTTTTAAATGGATCCTCGAACTTAGCCTTTGGAAAAATCACCTAGGACCTAGGACTTAGGACTTATGAGGGGCTTAAAACATTTTCTAACCCTCAAGACACTTTACATCATGACTTTTACAACTTTACATCTCAAGGGGGGAAACCCATTTGGCATAGACCCTCATAAACCACCCAGTTCTGCGACACAACTATAATCTAGCAGATTAACACACTAGGATTCCTCTAAGATTCTAATGACAAAATTCATTTCGGCTTTGGAGTTAGGCTGAAGGAAAACTCTGCCGATCATGGATCGGCGAGACAAAAAACCTTTCGGAACGTAGATTATCACTAGAAAATTAGGTCCACCTAGGCAATTTACATACATGACTCATATCTGCTAAGATTATTTACAATTCACACATGCAGACTGGGTTTACAACATAGTATGATCAAGTCGACGATGATTGTCGAATGGCACGGACATGTCAATCAAGCACTATCCATTTTGTGAAGAAAAGGGGGTGTACTTGCTATGGGGAGCTGACACGTAGTGGTCAACAATCCCTAGATGAAGTTGGTGTACTTTTGGGACAAGCTTGAGAATGCCTTCCTTAATGTGAGGATGTGTTGATGTTGCAGCATCTATGAGCATGGATTGCTCCCTTAGGTCATGGCGTTTGACCGGAAGACCATAGTTATGGTCGAGGAGATTGGCTCTACAAGCATCAAGCCTGGATTGCTCTCTTGGTCATGGGGTTTGACCTAGAAGCCATGGAGTTTGGCTAGGAGATTGGCTCTATGGTTATTGAGGCATAGAGTGCTCCCTTAGGTCATGGGGTTTGACCAAGAGACCATCGGTTATGGTCAGAAAGATTGACTCTAAGTACTCTCTTAGGGCATGGGGTTTGACCAGAAGACCATCGTTATGGTCAGAGAGATTGATCCTGATTACTCCCTTAGGTCATCAAGTTTGACTGAGACACCATTGGTTATGGTCAAGGAGATTAACTCTGATTACTCTCTTAGGTCATCGAGCTTGACCGAGAAACCATTGTTTATGGTTGGAGAGATTGGCCTCATGGACAACATGAAATGATCCCCCAATCAATGGGGTTCTAACCTTATTGTCATGAAGTTAGGCTAGTGGGTTGAGCTTATGCTTGATGCTGATGCGAGATGTTTCCCACATGGTGCTGGTGTTGAACATGTGGTGGATGGATTCATTCAACCTTTTCTTGGAATAGAGAAATTTTCAACAAGAGAACATATATGGAAGTCATTATGAATATCTCCCTAGCTAAGAGGGAGTGTTGGAGTTTTGCAGCTTTGGTCAATCTTCATAATTTATTTGTTTAGCCCTCCAAAAATAAAAGAAAAATGACAAACATAAATTGTATTTTAAGTCGGCTTCAAAAGAGAAAAGGTAACATTTTGAAATTCAAATAAATTTAAACTTTTCCTCTAAAATTTGTTAAGTCAGGTCAGCATAAAGCAAGGTCGGCTCCAGCCAAGGGTCACACCCATTTCAGATAATTTAACCTCTATATATTGCCAATCCGTCCTTCACTTTTGGGCATCCATTTTCAGATTATCTAAGGAAGAATTTAGATCATCTGAGGCACTATCCTGAGACAGAGAAGGACAAATTTCTGAGGCTTGTTGAAGGCAGTTTGACTAGGGTTTCGTTATTGGTCAGTTTGATTTGTTTTGACCGGAAGATTCAGATCATATCTCTTTTTTAATGGACAAATTTCTCTAAGAAAAGGTTGTTGGGTTTTCCCAGGGTAACTTTTATGTCTCTTTTGTTTGATTGTCTCTTCATGTTCTCACTAGCATAATTGTTTTATTGTTGAATATTTTCTATGTGTAATTACTTAAAATTCAACAAGTACGGGACTGATTTTAGGGGCATCCAAGAAGCAACCCATTGTTGTCATTTCATTAGCAGAAGCATAGTATGTAACAACAACAAAAACAGTGTGCCAAGCAGTTTGGTTAAGAAGATTGATAACTGATCTTGAGCTTGAAAAGGAGGAGGAGCCAACTCTTATTTTCTATGATAATAATTCAACTATCGCACTTTCTAGAAATCATGTGTTCACTGCAAAAGTAAACACGTTGATATGAGATATCACTTCATTCATGAGTTTGTCAACAATGGGGATATATCTCTTCAATTTTGTGGATCTAGAGATCAGCGAGTAGATATCTTCACCAAACCATTGGGAAGAAATGTTTTTGAGTTTCAGAGACAACACTTAGGCATTGATTGTGAGAATAATTTCGGCAAAATCACATAAAGAATCATTTGTCAACGCGTTTCGAACCAACTAGTGTGGTTCATCGTCAGGACAAGTTGAAAAACAAATCTGAGCGATCAGTTAAATAGTGCATGCAGGTCCTCCAACGGTTATATTTGACCGGGCAACGGTAAAAAAGACTCGAAACGGCTAGATTAGATCAGGGCCTCGGGGAAAGGGTCAAGTTTAGTTAAAATATTTAAATTACAATTTCTCATCTCATGGTAAATCATAATTAAAGAGATCATAGTATAATTTAAAATTTTTATTTATTTATTTATTATTTTTTTAATCTCAGTGATTAACTTCTCAAATAAATATTATTAATCCAATAATAGACTTAGGCATTGTCAATGAATGTAACAGTCGAGATTAAGAGGGAGTGTTAAATAATAGTAATCTCTCCTCCTAACTAGAGTGAGCAGTTAGTTATATGTGAACTCCAATGGGACACTAAGTTGTGAGTCCCAACTAATTTTAGATAACTAGTATTTTTAGAATTAGTTAATTCTGGTTATCTCTAGAACCTTATAGTGCTAGATAATTCTAGAAATTTCTCCATGCATTGTAAAATCTATTTAGTGATGAGAAGGGCAAGCTATGCCCCATGGTTTTTTGCATTGTCTTCATTGGTGTTTGATGTGTGTGTCTATTCTCTCTATTAGTGATGTCTGCAGGCTGTGCGCGTTTGATGATGTATACCAATAGGGATTGTAGAGTGACAGTGACAGTAAACCATATTCTTATTTTTTATTTATTTAGTAGAATTTTTATTCTTCTTACTTATTTAGTGTCTTAAAATGGTTTCTTCAATTTTAAGAATGGTTCCTGTTACCACTCACAGGGGTCCTAGGAGGGATTCCAACGAGGCAACTACTAGACCAAGTGGCAACAATGGGGCAAGGACCCACTGTCACCTCAGTGGATGTCCCCTACTCTTTACAGATTTTCACCGATGGGAGGAGTCCCGGTATAAAGGAAATCACTAGGAGGGATAAGTCAATGATAGGATATAGAGTGATTCCTAAGGCCCATTCACAAGAGAGACTCAAATAATAGGCTTGCTTGCTTTAGAAGCAAGGTAAGGGCTCTCTAGGAAAGGCTCAAGAGAGGCTAGATCTAGGGCTTAGAGGTATTTCTTAACAAAGGATGTCCTAGACCTAAGGCTCTTTGGGGAATAGAAGGACCTCTCTTAAGGTCTTGTGAGGTAACAAGCATATAAAAGGTTGGGACCACAAGAGAGACCTAGAAGACCCAAGCAAGGCCTAGGGTTTATGATGATCATCAACAATAGGACTAGGTCAAGCAAGGATGAGAGGAAAGGGTCAAGAGAGATTAACTTCCTTTGAGTTTTCAAGCACAATAGACCCTTTGGAATGCCGCTAACCTAAGGAGACCTAGACAAAAACGGTTTCAAGACTAGGGCTTGATGTTTCTCTAAAACCAACCGTGGGATTATCTTCAAAATTGCGGGGCAAGGAGAGGAGATACCAACAGAGTTCTCCACCAACTTGCACCTCAAATGGATGGCTCTAATGGAAAAGGTTTGATGCCCTAGCTAGGATGTCTAGGGTTAGTGCAGAAAAATTAGAAAGGGGAGAAGATTTTATGGTGATCATCAAGGATTGAGACTAGTGCCTAGCCAATTGTGGAGAATGGAGTCAAAGTGTAATTGATTTTAGAATTTTTTTTCTTCCAAGGAGCCTTATTGCAACTTCGCATGCCCTAAAGAAGCAACTACAAGGTCACAACAAGGATTTATACTTCGCTTTTGCAAATTCATGTAGTTTCAAGGTGAAAGGTATCAACCCACCCCTAGGCATAGTTTGATCTTGTTGTCAAGATGAGTAATATAAACAACGAGCCAAGATTACCAAGTGTTCAAAAATTTCACATCAATAATTAGGGCACAAACATAATCAAAGCATAGCATTCCATACTTTAGACAATAAACATGAAAAATTTCGCATGAGAGAGCACTTACATGACAAAAGATTATATCCATCCATTAGATTTGCAACAATGAAGCTCCAAGATAAGATAGCAATTTCCAAACATCAAAATGCATCAAATAACCTCCAATTCGTCCATCAATAGCAAGTCTAGGTTATTTTCTCCAAAGAGATACCAATCCAAGTGATGATGAGAGATCAAATGAACCTCTCTCCAATTTATATGATCCTCCAAGGGATTCAAATAGCTAAATTAAGCCTAATGATGCCCCTAATAATAAAATAATGTGCAAAATAACAATAATGTGGTGACAAGCCCACCAAATATCCTAAACAAGAATAATTAGCCTCTGAAAAGGGCCAAAATAATAGACAAGGAGTTAGGAGGGTTATTGGAAGGCCAAATGAAGCCCAACCGGTGCCAAAATAAATAGAAGAGCCCCAATAATAGTGATGAAGGGGATGGCCCCTTGATCTCCAAGCAAATGACCTATGGTGCCCCTAAGTGGTTGTGGGGGGCACAAAAGCATCCTCATGGGTCTCCAACTGAATTGAACAAGCATCTATCCCATCTGCAAGGGCTAGAACAATGATGCAAGCCCTACCTTTGTTTCTCAGGGTGAGACAAAACCCCATCTGGACCCTGGATCAACTGCCAAGTGTGTGGTGCAAGTGTGTAGCTGGCTCAGTGAGGTGGTCCATGTGCATCATCATTATCAAATAAGTGGGACACGAGCAAGCGGTGAGTGGTGTTGAAGGATCCCACAGTATGACAATCTGCACTCTGGTATAGTGGAGGCCCATGGCTTTCAACGCACACCCTATAAATGCCAATAAGACCTTCTGGAAGGCGAAGACTAAACCCCAAGATGAAGACCCACCTACAATCCTATATAAGATCCAATGTGTCTCTTCGCCTTCTAGTATAACAAATCATTAGTGTAATTGAGCAAATGAACTTACAAATCATGGAACCAAATGGGCACTTCATAGTGGCATGCACTTCCATAATAGGCTTTAGAGTGTACATGTCTCTCCAAATTCAAGAAAGAGGTTAATAAAGGACCCTATTAAGTGGTTTTGACATCTAAGGAAGTGACAGGTCCATGGTACATCCATCAAATGGCAGGTGTCATGTGATATAATGATGGAACGAAGTGGGGAAGCAGGGGAAAGCTCCAAGTCACATGCCATGGTACAAGGGCAATAACAAAGGGGAAAGCCCACACATAGGTGTATAGCAGTGTAGATAATATCAGCGAAATATCGCCGAATAGCGTAAATATCGCGATATTTTCGGCGAGCCGAAATATCGCTGAGAAAATATCGCTATCGTGATATTTCCGAAATATCGGCGATATTTCGGTAAAATATCGCGCGATGATATAAAATATCGTCGGGCGTGTTTTGCCGCAGCTAGAAAAAGGAAAAATTGGTTTTTTTTCTTCATTTCTGTTTCTGAGTGTTGGAGAAGGAAGGGGAAGAGTTTTGTGGTGGTTGTCAAGGAGGGTTTGAGGATCAAACAACGATTATCACCACCAACTAAGATTTTTTTTGTGGATCAAAGATTGAAGAATAGTGAGACAAACTTCATTTCTTCCATTAACAGGTATGTTCTTAAAAACCCCTATGTTAATGATTTTTTCATAGATTTAGGGTTATGCTTGCTTGCCTCTTTGCCTACCAACATTTTGTTTCTTTGTTTTTTCCATTTGCTATGATTTTCATGCCCATGAACCAATGCAAGGGTTTTCTCCATATTTGGACAGCGAGCTTCATTTTTTTTTTCAACTTTCTTATGCACCCTCTTATTGCCATTTTTCATTCACATTTCAAAATGCAAATAATGTAGTAATTTTTTTTGAATGAGGTAGTTATTACTTATTATTTTTTCATTTTGTGTTGGGGGGTTTAATGCCAATTTTTTGTTTTTTTTGTGCCCTAGGTTTGAATTAGTTCACTACAAATGTCAAATATGCCAAAAGCCTTGGACCCATTTTGGGAGTATGGGGAGGCTGTTGGTGGGGCAAATCAGGCATATATATCATGCAACTTGTGTGGGACCAAGATGTTAGGAGGGGTTACACGATTGAAATACCATCTGGCTAGACTCTCTGCATATGATGCAGATGTAATGCCTTATATGGTTTCTAGTGCAGAGGTTAAACAAAAAGCTCGTGAAGCAATTGTTGAACAAGACAGAAAGAAAGTTGCTAGGGAGAGGCCAATGGTCTCAGATAGATAGCTACATATAAGTTTATAACTCATGACGATGAAATACTTTTAAAGTTTTATATATGTGATGTTATTTTGTTTGAGTCCTTGATTGGACAATTATCAGGGATCAGCAGGATTTGGTATCGCCTTTGAAGTTTGATGTATCATTTCTATTTGACATCATATATATCAGTGCCTTCTTCATATTTATGTGCCAATGTGTTTAGTTCATGTTGTTATTGCTTTATATGTTTAGAAATCTGAAAAAAAAAATGAATATATTATGCATTTTTTATTCTTGTTGATATTTGCCGATATTTTCGCCGATATTGCCAATAAGATATTTTCTGGACCCTCGCCGATATTTTGCTAATACTGATATTTTCAACACTAGTGTATAGATGTAAGAGGGAGTAATCATGGTACATGAGTTACCGCAACCTTTGTATTGACACCCTTCTTCATATGTCTTTTTCCTTTTATTGATTTTTCTCTCTTATCATTGCTCGGGGCTCCAGGGAATGAGAGCATGATGTGTAAGATATAGCAATGATTACCCCCTTAAGGTTGGCCAGTTCATCGCCCACCAGGGGTTGGGACAATCATGGGTTCCTTAATGATGCAGGGGGCTCATATAGGAGCCCTAGGAACCAGGATGATGGCCATAATGATAGGGGTAGAGCTCATGTTGATTCTCACTCGCGCTAAAATTTTATGTCCCAACCATCTTTTGCATTTTATGGTACACTTCTTGTTGAGAGTGGCCAAATTATACCTTTTACTTTCTTTTTAGTTGCATCAATCTCCAAGGCATCGTTCCAAGCCCAACCCGAAGTATGGACAATGGGAGGGGGACGTTAACTCCTTGTGGACCCAATGGACAAATGTGGACCCGAATGGGAAATATGTGGAAAGGGGCTATAATGAGTGGGATGAATGATGTATCTGGTGTCGGGAAGCGAGACCACACAACCAAAATCGGGGTTTCCGATGTAGTACCACTCCTAAGGCTAGTAGCCAATAGAGGAGATCCCACGTGACTAGGATACACGACTAACCACCAAATTGGACAAGGGGGCAAGAGTACAGACCCAACCCATTCTTTCCGCTGAATCCCCCCACTAATCCATGTCTAGATGTGTCCATAATAAGTAAGCGAAAATACCCAATTACGTAATGAAAAGTCGAACCTTTAGGATTGGAAGGCCCACCTTCAAACATAAGATCATGACAGAATGGGCGAGGGAACACAATCGCTGGTTCAGGGGGTGGAGATGGTGGCTCATCGAGCTATCTGGGAGCTACAAGGGGCTGCTGGGTGCCAGCTGAAGACAATCTAGGAGAATAATTTCTCCTATAGGTGTCACCCACTAGTAGTGGGTGACAGTTCCATAGAGCAATTTTTTAATAATAGTGGTGCAATGAGTCTCTGCTGCATAAGTGATCTTGAACTGTATGCCACATGATCTCTATATCCACAAGGTCATCATTGTTTTTCACAGGTTTTGTTTCTTCTATCGAACTTTTAACCCCTTGTTTTGCGTCATTAGCAGCTTTGCCCAATTGTAATTGATGTTTGGCAGCAGAGTGAGCTTCACTGTTTCCCTGGTTTTCAATGTATGGTTTACCGATTTTCCATGAAAAATATGCGGCGTGTTGCCCCAAAAGATTGTTGCCTAAAGGCACTCAATATTTCCAATCCTATACATCATCATACAAATTTCCAAATCTTTATTTTAGAGTTGGACTTGCAAAGTTTATACTATAAGATGTAGAGATGGACTTGCAAAATATATACTGTAAGATGTAGAGTTGGACTTGCAAAATATATGTTATAATATGATCCAAGAGAACAACACATACCCATTTTGCCCAAGCGATGCCTGTGAATATGCCCTGCAGGATTACGCTGAGTGGTTAGATTCATAAACTATTATTTTCTCTTCCATAAAAAATTTGGAAAACCAAAAGAATACAAAAATCTAATCCAAATATGTTGTTGGATAATGAATGAAACTGAACATACATAAGCTATTGAAGCACCCAACGCCATGCATATGACATTTTGTTCTCCGAAGAAGTGATTAATTATTGGTAACAATAGTAACTGACAGCGTACAACAGCCCTTATTAGAAATCACATTCTTAGAAAAAAAACATGGACATAATAAATTATTCAAATAATAAACCAAAACACTTAAAATTGTTAAAAGATGTCTTGATATTAAACAGAATATAATGTTAAATAAACAGAATTCGATAACAACAATTAATTTTTCTTCACATAATAAGCCAAAAAACTAAAAATTGCTACAAGATGTCGTGATATTTAAACAGAAAATAATGTTAAATAAACAGAATTCTGTACCAACAATTAAATTTTCTTCACAACTTCGATGCATGATGATATTATAATTAAGCATAACCCAAAAAAAATATTATACCTAAATTTATAATAAATTTGAACTATATAATAATATTAATGATTAATAACTTTTACAATATAAATTATTAATCTAAATAAATAATTATTTAATATTTTATTGATTTGACTTTTTTTCATCAATCAACTTTTTTTACTGACCTAAGAAGTACTCCTTCACATATTTATGTGAAGAATTCAAATAAAATATCTTACTAATATTGAAAATCACCTTAATCTTTAAATTTTAAATTTGACTGAAATTCATGATGACACTAATATTTTCTTTATCAATCAATTTTTTGAGCAGCTTAAGAAGTGTTAAAATGTAGTTTAATCTCACATATTGACCGATTATCCATAGTTGAGTGATTAGTTGATTAGTTAATCAATTAGACAGTTGTTAGTGTTTCAAAGTATCAAACCTTTATCGTTACTACTCAAATCTACTGTAAATCATATCTTTGCTCATTTTCATATTTGTCTCTGCCTATAGTTTAACATGGTATCAAAGTAGGCTTAAGCCTTTTAACAGTGTGGAGAGTAGAGAGGTAAAAAATGTAAGGTCTAGGATCAAGAGATCCAAAGGATGTGAGATCAAAAATTTCAATCAAGCCACCAGGCTGGTTGTTGATTTTGAAAGAGAGTTGCTCTCTTGCCTAGTTAAAATGATACAAAGAGAAACCTAGCCGCATGATAAGCTGGAAGAGGGGGGCATTAGGGTTTAATAAGGAGATTTCCTTGAGAGACCATAGTTATCATGAGCCATAGTTTGAGTAAAGGGAGGAAGTTACTCATTGGGTATAAATTTGTTCATATTTATTTTATTTTTATTTTTTACAAAAGGCCTTGAATTTCTTTTAAATAAATTTTGGTAAAAGCAAATAAGTGTTGCTATGCTTGCCATTCTAATTTTGCCCATAACACAATTTTAATCTAAGTCAATGATTTTTTTTTTTAATACAAAATTAAAAAGGAGTGATTTAAGATTTTTAAAAAAGAAGGGGTTATTTTTAAGTGTTTTGCAAGAATATTAGAGAGTACCTTTTGGCATTGCGAGTCTTTTAAATTGCTGCTACAAGTAATCGAGGGCACCAGGGATCAATTCTGATTGGCAAGAACTATGAGTTATGGCCTCTGAGGATGAAAACCTTCCTGCAAGTTCAAGGATGTTGGGAACTAGTTGAGAATGGGTTCTTAGGGTCTGATCAAGCAATTTTATAGGTCATGACTAATTCCCAAATAAATTAACATGCAAAAATGAGAAATGGAGAACAAGGCTAAGTTTTGGATCCAAAGGTTCTTCCCAAGATCATAGAAGCATCCAAGGCAAAACAAGCTTGGGATATCTTGAAATTAGCATGTTAGGGTAATGACAAAGTGAAGGTGGTAAAGCTTCAAAACCTCACAAGAGAGTTTGAAACCTTGAAGATGAAGGACGCAAAGAACATTGATTAGTTCATGACCAAAGTGATGGGAGTTGTGAATATACTTTGATTTCATGGAGAAAAGATTGAAGATCCAGAAAATCGCTGAAAAGGTTCTCAAAAGCCTGCCTAAGAAATTTGAAATGGTTGTCATTGTCGTAGAGGGGTCCAAAGACTTGTTTGAACTAACTATAGAATAATTGATGGGATCTCTTTTATTCCATGAATGAACAATCAACATGGAAAATGAATCTTCATAGCATACCTTCGAGATTGAAGCATCCATTGGTAGAGGTAGAGGAAGAGGTAGTCATCAAGCAAAAGAAAGAACAACATTAAAACAATCAAATTAGCCTAAACAATCTTAGATTCAAAGGGGGAGAAGCAGAAGATGGACAAACAAATCCAAATTCCAATGTTACTATTGCAAAAATTATGAAACTATGAAAGTGAATGTAGAAAGAAAAAGTTAGATCTAAACAAAGGCAAAGCTAACGTCTCCAACTGTGAAGAAGGGACATCCGAGAAAATGTTCATCTCATGTTAAATCACTAATTTAGGGTAGCATCGAATGTGCTCTAGCCACGAAATTAGGTGGAGAAGTTAGGGCACATGAGATCTCCAATACCCAGAAAGGGTTTGGGCAGATTCTAAATAGTTCAGGAGATATTAAAATAATTAATATTTTTAAGGGAGTCCCTAAGTCTAAACTTAGGGAAATTAAAATATTAATGTGGATTAATATAAAACTGTGTTAGAATGGTCCAAAAGACATGGATCAAGCCAGATCTAATCTTAGCCATTGATTAGGGACTTAATCTCGGTCGTTGATATGTCAACGAGAAAAGTATAAGAAGGGGCTTGAGGGTCACTTGGAGAATACACCAAATGATTAGTCATTCTATTCTCTAGAGCGGAGTTTGCTAAGAGAGATAGAATCAGTAGTCAGAGTTGCAGTTGAGGGGCATTGAGTATAGAGAGACAGAGAGGCAGAGATAGTGCCGGGAGAGCAGTGCAGGAGCCAGAAAGAGTGACGCAATAGCCGCTAGGGTGACGCAATAGCCGTCAGGGCTCACACAGGGCCACACAGAGGCAGTCGGGAGCTGCGCAGTGCATCAGAGAGGCCAACGTTGCTGACGCAGAGGGCCAAAAGGCTGACGCAGGGCCTCCTAAGGCTGACGCAAGCCCATTCAGGGTGACGTAGGGCTAGCACTGGGCAGAGAGAGGTTGATGCAGTCCAGAAAGGCAAACGCTGGGGTTTTTGGGACAGATTGGAGCTGAGGAGACCCCGGAAGGTTTATCCGGGGTTTCAGCCGGGACATCTGTCTCAGACTAAGAGGTACTACTGCCAAGGAAATTCTCTGTTGGGTAAGTCGGATTTGGCACCCAGATTGTACTCTGAATTGCTTAATAAGAAAACCCTCAGATAGTTGCACCTGTTTTCCCGCATTCGGTTTTTCCGGGGACATTGGTCCAAAAATAACAGTGTCATTTGGTGTGATTGTTTATGTTTCCTTCAATTGTTGATCTGTAATATGTTGAGCATGCACTAGTGTCTATTTTCAGTATTTACATTGTAATAACTTGTTCAGTAACGAAACAAGTAGGTAGGAATAAATCAGTAAAGTGCATGGAGGGTTTCTAACTAGGCAGACTTAGAAACTTCAACAGATCACAACAAAGATCTTGTTGATCAATGGTTGTCATTGATGTCAACCCAAGCAGCACCAAGGGCTACCGCAATCTTGCAAGGGCATTTTGACTTGACAACTCATATTATTTTGCATTAAAGATCTTCTCGATGGATTCTACTCGTCAATATGTTTCTGTTGATATATGGTACGCCTCCCAGTTCTTCACGGTTTGAGAGTTATTTTCGTTTGAAGTTAGTAACCCTAGTTAGTGGGCTAAAACGCTATGGGGTTGTGGCATGGAACTCATAATTGGTTGTGGTCATTGAATAGTCAAAAATTAATAATATTTTTTTGCTCCTAAGATCCCTCCAACGTTCACTTGTTGAGGACCCTCTCAACTCAAGACATTCATATAAATAATGACCCTCATATGCTCCTCTAGTACGGATTTACTGGCTTCAAACAGGTCATCGTGGCATTTTTGCTATAATTTTTTTTTCTGCGAAGATTCAGAATCTGAAATTAAAACCCATTTGAGCCGAAATATTGATGAACTTCTTGACCAAAATTTAGATCTTGGTTCGCTATATTTTCGGAGATATGATCTGAGGAAGTTAGGGTTTTTGCAAGCTCTCGAATTCCATGTCAAACAGGTGACATTGGGAAAATCGTCATAACTTTCTCTCTAAGCATTGGATTCAAATTTCGTAATAGTCACAGAAAGAGGACGGATCATAGTTTGTTGAGTAGCACTTTCAGGGCCGAAGGTCGCAATAGTGACACATAGCACTTCGTACAAGTTTGTTTTACTGAACTAGGCTATAATCAGGTCATCATGGGAGATTGGGCATAACTCTTTATTGAAGAATCCAATCTTGACCAGACCTGTGGGGTTGCAGAGAGGACTCAAAGGGCTACCACAGGACAAAATTTCAGACCTTGGAGATCTGAAATGACATAGATAGAACAGATTCAATATCGAACTCCTAGAAGGCAAGAAAAAAACATGCATTCAAGGATCACTGCAGTAAGGACCACACATCAATAGTCAAGGGTAAGTCTCCTACAGCAAGGTATGTATGATTAAGTGTTTACATTTGAATTTTGAGTATCATCTCTGACATATGTTTTTGCAGGACAACGTAAGTATATACAGGGTCTCGGTTATATCTCTATGTCTCTAAATGTCACAGTTAGTTTTGATACCACATTTCGGATGTCCTATTCTTGATACTACACATTTGATGTTACACCAAGTCTGCTAAATCTATATGATGTTGTAAGTTCATGTTACTTGTCTTGTCATAGTTGATAGAATGGTCTCTATTGTTGTACTTAGAACTTGGTTCATTGTAAGTCTAGGGTCTGTCATCAGTTTCTATTGTATATATCTTTAGGTCAGTTTTGGATATAGTCTTGCATAGAATCCAGGCCTATATCAAGAGTGGGAGTCTTTGTCTACTGCTACAACAAGTCAACAACAAAAGTGACAAGAACATTTCAGGTACGCATTGTAATTTTAATTTTAATTTATTCATTATTATGCACTTACATGTGTTTTGCAGGCAGAGGTAAGTTGAAGGGTATTTTGCTTTGTTATGGGATTGGTTTCGCTGGGCAAATTTTGCATGCAGGTAGAAAAAGATTCAAGTACAACTTCAAGCACGAATTCAAGAGAAGAAGTATCAAATCAAAGGAAGCATTGCAACAGGACATCCTTTGAAAACATGACAACCATCTGTATATTGTGAAGAAGTGTCGAGGCCAAGAGTCATCATTCTAAAGTTGTAAAAGAGTCATTTGTAAAAGTGTCATCATTGGAAGAGTCAATATTGTAAAAGAGTCAACCTGCCTAGAGCCGAAAAGGCATTATTGGGAGGTATAGGAGTCTCTATTGGGATGATGTCATGGTTGGGTTGTAGGTCATAGTGTGATTGGGTGTTCCGTCAAAATCATTGTAAATCATATTGTATCGTGGATCGTTGTGTCTGGTACGGGAATCCACACTCTTGTCTCATTTCAGTCATTATAGGGTGTCAAGTAGGTGCTAGGCAGGTGCATGAAGTCGCCTACAGGTTGGAGCTTGTGAACATTTCAGGGTGGTAGGTTGGTCTAGGATGTTGGGGCATCCATTCAGTTGACTACTAAAGAAACCAGCGTGTTGGGGCATCCTTCCAGTGGGAGCTAGAGAAGAATGCTTTTCTAGAATTCTAGGAAGTTGTTGCTTTCATTTCAGTTGGGCCTGAATATTAAAGAATTTATTAGAAAAGCATTCGGTGGTTTTTGACCCAGAGGGGGTGTTGACCACTACGTGTCAACTACCCATAGCAGTACACCCCCTTTTCTTCGCAAAAAGGGATAGCGCTTGATCGACATGTCCGTGCCATTCGACAGTCATCGTCGACTTGATCATATTATGTTGTAAACCCAGTCTGCATGTGTGAATTGTAAATAATCTTAGCAGATATGAGTCATGTATGTAAATTGCCTAGGTGGACCTAATTTCCTAGTGATAATCTACGTTCCGGAATGTTTTTTGTCTCACCAATCTATGATCGGCAGAGTTTTCCTTCAGCCTAACCCCAAAGCCGGAATGGATTTTGTCATTAAAATCTTAGGAGAATCCTAGTGTGTTAATCTGCTAGATTATAGTTGTGTCGCAGAACTAGGCGGTTTATGAGGGTCTATGTCAAATGGGTTCTCCCCCTTGAGATGTAAAGTTGTAAAAGTCATGATGTAAAGTGTCTTGAGGGTTAGAAAATGTTTTAATCCCCTCATAAGTCCTAAGTCCTAGGTCCTAGGTGTTTTTTCCAAAGGCTAAGTTCGAGGATCCATTTAAAAATAAATTTAAAATTTAAAAAATTTAAAAAATATAATAATTTAAAATAATAATAATAATAATAATAATAAAATTTATAAAATAAATAAAAACAATAAAAAAAAATAAAAATAAAAAATAATAAAATAAAGTAAAAAACCTAAAAATAATAACATAATTAATAATATTTTTGAGTAAATAAATACAGAATTTCAATTTTTAATGCATTAAAAAATTCGACGGATGAGATTAAGAGATGTCTTCATCCTCATCGACGGTCGAGATCATTTTGACATGGATCACTTAAACTAGCTGTCGGGGTTTTTCTTCTTTAAATAGGGTGCTAGGGGTCATTTGAGATCAGATTGGATCTGAGAGTCTGGTGCTAAAGAAAGCTCTCTTGTAGTCATTTTTTTTTGCAATAAAGAAGACCTTGGGGTAAAAAATTTTGCTGGTGTTACTCTTCTGAAAATGCTGTAAGATTGTTCTATTTTTTTTTTCTGCATAACTTTATTTTCAGCCATTGATGATAGCTTAATGAAGATTGATCTAGGCACAGGTATCTTGTCTGATATTTGGGATTTGAATGATAGTTTAGACTCTGAAATATAGTGGCAGGTATCTCCATTTGATCGAGGTTTCATTATTGTTTTCTCCTTCCATGTTAATGGTTGATTTTAAGTTGTGCAGGAAATCCTTTTTTCAGATTACCGGGCGTTAGGGGAAGTTCTCGGCTCAACCAGCCAACTCCCAGGTTGTGTTTTCTGAAAGAGCCCGGCCAGTTCTTGATCCCGGGCTTATCATTCGAAATATTTTTTATGAATGCATGCAAGGTTTTCTAAAGAGTTTTACATTAAAATTAAATTCTGATAATATTACTGTGATTATTGATAAATCTGGCTGCTTAAGAGCTTTCAGTTTGTAAATACTGTAATTTTTTTTTTTTGCTGGGTTTAGGGTTTTCAGTTTTGTTTTATGCACATACCATTTTTGGGTGATTTTTCATTTCAGGTTGCAGGGTTTCTGAAGATTTCCGAGGATTTATCAGCACCATTTGCTGCTCAGGGTTTTCAAATTTTATCTGAAGAAGAATCTGCAGGGATTTCATCTCCAGGAAAAATATTTCGAAATTTTTTCTTTAAAAGGAGGCTGTGTGGAGCTCCTAGATTATTGCCAGGTTTCAGGTTGCTATTTTCTCACTCCAGTTCCCACATTGCAGCCATCAATCCATCTCCAAGCTCTGCCCAGAACCTTGGTTCCGCACTCTATTCACAAAACCCGCCGAATTCATTTACGCACTCCTTCATAGCACCTCCACCGCTGCATACAACCTCAATCTATTTACACAGGCCATTCGCTCTATCCGCACAGCCTTATTCTTTATTGCCATCACTCGAATCGAATCTTCTAAAACACCACCCAATACCTCGCTCCTGCTATGCGTGGTCTAGCCGTCACAAATTTGCAAAGCCATTGCTCATACGTTGCCAATCCATCCGCTGCCATTACCTCACTCTTTCCACGCGCACTTGCACTCACTATTCCGCTGTCACCTGCAAAAAATCACGTTTTTTGTTTTCAATATACACGGGCCAGGTAAACGATTCAAAGCTTTTTGTGGGCGCTGGATAATTCCTGCAATAAACCAGCGTGCATCTGTCCGTCGAGCCGCCAACCTGCAAGCAATCTCGTCCGCCTGAAAACTTCGACCTGCATTGCAAACGTGAGCCCTCCGCCGTCAAGATTCCTGCATTCTACAACGGCCAGGTATCTGCGTTCAGGTATTAACGTGCATAGACAGGTATTTACAGATATCTGCGTTCTGCGTCAAGCATAACGCTGCACATAACCAAACGAAATTCGATTTTTTGGGTTTTGATATGAGTAGCGTAAGTTTTAGGTTTAGAAGTTAGGCGTTAGTTCTTTTAATCCTTTAGTTTAGTTCACGTTTTTTTTTTAATTTAGATTTTAATTTAAAGCTTTAGTTTAGTTCACATTTTTTAATTTTTATTTAGATTTTAATTTAAATTTTTTTTAAGTTATAGGTTTTAATAAAAAAAAAAAAAAAAAAACAAAACAAAAAGTCGATCTTCATTTTTATTTTTTTTTAGGACTTTGTTTTAGAAGTTTTTCAAAGCTTTGAGTTAAATTTTAAATAGATTTAAGCTTTTATTAATTTAGATTTGATTTGTATAGTTTTAGTTTAGATTCGATTAGATTTTGTTTTTTTTTCTTTTTTTTTTAGTTTAGTTATGTTTCATTTTGATTCTGAAGTTCTAAAAAAAAAAATCGTAAAAAATATAAAATTATAAAAGGCAAAAAAGATTTTCTTTTCTTGTGGTTTAGATTTTAATAATTAGGTTCTTTTTTTTTTAAATTTAAAGTTTTACTTAGTCTTTAATTTTTATTTAAAATATATATATATAGAATTTGGATATATTTTGCCAGTTTTAGTGTTGCCTCAAGGATTTGCCATGTTTGCGAAATATCTTTTCTGCTGAGGCTAAATTTTTTGATGTGGGATTAATTTTTATCATTTTAATGTGGTTAAATATGCTTGAATGATCATTTAAAGATTAGCTATATGAATGTGATTTATGGTTAACATTTGAGATTACGTGGTTGTTTAAGGCATTTATCTTTCGAAATTTTTAGTCGCTGGAATATCGTTATTGAGTTTTAATAGCTAGATCACTATTAAAGCATTGTGCGTTTATCGAATATATTGCATTCCTTGAGTTATCTGATGGTAAATGATTGTTAATGAGTTCATCTTCCGCGGCATTTGATAGATAATCTTTCAGCCATTAACTCTATAAGGCACTGGTCTATTAACTTAATAAGATCAAATAAGTGCTTGTTTTCTCTCGTGTCTCCCAACCCAACTTGTCCACAGTTGGTCTTCATCATCCCTTAGGGTCTACTCCCCTTAGCCGCGGGAGACAGGCGAGAGATCGGGGATCAGGGTGACAGCCCCCGGTCTGAGCGTTGTTGTGACAATCTATGCGACAACATTTTTTGGCGCCGTTGCCGGGGACAGAGTTTTTCTGGCCCTGGCGTTTCAACGACATTTATCATTCTTTCATCTTTCTCATCTCGCATTTGAGCTGGCAGATTCAACATTTTTTGGCATCATTTGGATCTTTTTCATCACCTTATCTTTCGTCATATCAGCAACTTCTCTTCGATTTGTTTCTTGTTTGGGTGGCAACTCCATTTTCTTATTTTTCCCAGACAAGAAGCTTCTCTCATATCAACTTGTTGGTTACTTTTCGGATCCTAGAATTAGACTCATTGTTCAAGTGGTGACTCCACTTCTTTCATTTATTAATTTTCTTGAGCAGAGATCTCTTTCTATCATCCATTTGATCCCTTATCATTCATCATGGATTATTCATTTAAACCATGTCATTTTACTGACCATCTCCATGATTTTCTGGAGGAGGCCATTTCTAAATTACCTATGTTCTCAGGTGGTGATTCAGTCGCTGTTAAAAGGCATCTAGGCTTGTTTACTCGTATAATGATCATATATTGTAAACCCCCTCAATTTAATCATGAAGATATCAAAATGCGTCTTTTTGTCTTTTCTTTAGAGGGTGATGCTTTGAATTGGTTTAATAATTATCCTGAAGATTCTTTCACTTCGTTACAAGACATTGTCAATGCTTTTAAAGATAGATATGGTAATCTAGACAGCTTGCCTTGTGCCCCTAAAATTGTGCAACAGAATAAAAGTATTCTGATAAAAGGTCCAGCGATCGGTGAAAGATTCCAAGACAATTCTTCATATCAGAATGTGTCATCCACCTGTACTATTGCAAATCAAGTCCATGATAGTGGAAAAGCAGGGACAAATGACAACGAAAAGGAAGATCAAAAGCAAATTATACAAGAACTAATGCTGTTGGTAAAAAATATGGAGATTAATCAAACTAATTACGTCAATGATGTGAGAACTTTATGCACCCACCTGGAAAAACGTAATAGGGAGATGGAGATTATGCAAAATCAGCATGCTAAGGAAATTGAGGCCATGAAGACTAATCATGACACAGAAATTAGTTTTATGCAAAGCAAGTTGTCAGGCTTAGAGGAAAATATGATGACCATGAAAGCTAATCATGATAGGGAAATTAATTCTATGCAAAACAAGTTATTAACTATGGATGAAGAAATGACTATCATGACATTCGATCATAATAATAATCAGTTAACTACCATGCAAGCAAATCATAAGGAAGAGATAAACTCTATGCAGCATTGCTTGATGACCATAAAGGAAAAAGACAATAAAGTAATAAAAGATATGGAAGCTAATCAGATATGTCTTCAAAAAAGGTTATTGACCATGGAAGAAGATCATGCCAGAGAAATCAGTGCTATGAAGGTTGAACACTCTAGCCAGATAAATGCCATTACAATACAGGTACATAAATTTCAGTAGCGGATTAAGGATGAAAGAAACCAGGAAACATCAATAGATCAGGAGCCTTCCATTTGCTGCAACAAGCTCCATCTTATTATGAGGAGGTCATTAGTTCAATTGAAAGGTGGTTGATTGAAGGGGATCCAGAGAAAATTAAAAACAATAAAGATCAGATGCAAGATGAAGAAAGACATGTCACACATATCTTACATACTTCATCTAAGAGCTTTGAAACAGAAAGTTACACGCCATCAATAATACAGCCTACCAGGAAGAAAAAGCGCAAGAGGAAGAAGATGAGAAGAAGATTTGATGCATCAGACGGCCGTGAGCAGCTTGATTTTCGGATAGGAAAAAGTCCTACCATATGCAGAATTGGACATGGCACATTTGACAAGCAGCCGACAGATTTGCCTAAAAGCAGGCAAATGCTCAGTATACACTATATTGAACACATCTGATGCCATGGGGCATCCCCTGCATTTATAACCTTACTCCTTGTTTTTTCAGCATTTTCATTTCTGTTTTAGGATTAGATTTACTTTTCATGTTAATAGATAGTTAACAAATGAAGAGCTTATATTTTTTCTGTGCTTAACGTTATATGATGATTTTTGGATGGACGCTACTTATGTTTTATTGTGTGTTGCGTGGATGCAGATTCTGGATTCTCACATTCCTACAGTGCAGCAACGTGTCCCAAGTAGAACCAGATGTTGACCACTACGTGTCAACTACCCATAGCAGTACACCCCCTTTTCTTCGCAAAAAAGGATAGCGCTTGATCGACATGTCCGTGCCATTCGACAGTCATAGTCGACTTGATCATATTATGTTGTAAACCCAGTCTGCATGTGTGAATTGTAAATAATCTTAGCAAATATGAGTCATGTATGTAAATTGCTTAGGTGGACCTAATTTCCTAGTGATAATCTACGTTCCGGAAGGTTTTTTGTCTCACCGATCTATGATCGGCAGAGTTTTCCTTCAGCCTAACCCCAAAGCCGGAATGGATTTTGTCATTAGAATCTTAGGAGAATCCTAGTGTGTTAATCTGCTAGATTATAGTTGTGTCGCAAAACTGGGTGGTTTATGAGGGTCTATGTCAAATGGGTTCTCCCCCTTGAGATGTAAAGTTGTAAAAGTCATGATGTAAAGTGTCTTGAGGGTTAGAAAATGTTTTAATCCCCTCATAAGTCCTAAGTCCTAGGTCCTAGGTGATTTTTCCAAAGGCTAAGTTCGAGGATCCATTTAAAAATAAGTAAAAAAATTAAAAAAATTAAAATAATAATAATAATAATAAAAATTTATAAAATAAATATAAATAATAAATAATAAAATAAAGTAAAAAACCTAAAAATAATAAAATAATAATATTTTTGAGTAAATAAATACAGAATTTCAATTTTTAATGCATTAAAAGATTCGACAGATGAGATTAAGAGATGTCTTGATCCTCATCAATGGTCGAGATCATTTTGACATGGATCACTCGAACTAGCTGTTGGGATTTTTTCCTTTAAATAGGGTGCTAGGGGTCATTTGAGATCAGATTGGATCTGAGAGTCTGGTGCTAAAGAAAGCTCTCTTGTAGTCATTTTTTGTGCAATAAAGAAGACTTTGGGGTTAAAAATCTTGCTGGTGTTACTCTTCTGAAAATGTTGTAAGATTGTTCTATTTTTTTTTCTGCATAATTTTATTTTCAGCCATTGATGATAGCTTAATGAAGATTGATCTAGGCACAGGTATCTTGTCTGATCTTTGGGATTTGAATGATAGTTTAGATTCTGAAATATAGTGGCAGGTATCTCCATTTGATCGGGGTTTCACTATTGTTTACTCCTTCCATGTTAATGGTTGATTTTAAGCTGTGCAGGAAATCCTTTTTTCAGATTACCGGGAGTTAGGGGAAGTTCTCGGCTGAACCAGCCAACTCCCGGGTTGTGTTTTCTGAAAGAGCCTAGCCAGTTCTTGATCCTGGGCTTATCATTCGAAATATTTTTTATGAATGCATGCAGGGTTTTCTGAAGCGTTTTACATTAAAATTAAATTCTGATAAAATTACTGTGATTATTGATAAATCTCACTGCTTAAGAGCTTTCAGTTTGTAAATACTGTAAATTTTTTTTTTTTTGGGTTTAGGGTTTTCAGTTTTGTTTTATGCACATATCATTTTTGGGTGATTTTTCATTCCAGGTTGCAGGGTTTCTGAAGATTTCCGAGGGTTTATCAGCACTGTCTGCTGCTCAGGGTTTTCAAATTTTATCTGAAGAAGAATCTGCAGGGATTTCATCTCCAGGAAAAATATTTCGAAATTTTTTCTTTAAAAGGAGGCTGTGTGGAGCTCCCAGATTATTGCCAAGTTTCAGGTTGCTATTTTCTCACTCCAGTTCCCACATTGCAGCCATCAATCCATCTCCAAGCTCTGTACAGAACCTTGGTTCCGCACTCTATTCACAAAACCCACCGAATTCATCTACGCACTCCTTCATAGCACCTCCACCGCTGCATACAACCTCAATCTGTTTACACAGGCCATTCGCTCTATCCGCACAGCCTTATTCTTTCTTGCCATCACTCGAATCGAATCTTCTAAAACACCACCCAATACCTCGCTCCTGCTATGCGTGGTCTAGCCGTCACAAATTTGCAAAGCCATTGCTCATACATTGCCAATCCATCCGCTACCATTACCTCACTCTTTCCACGCGCACCTGCACTCACTATTCCGCTGTCACCTGCAAAAAATCACATTTTTTGTTTTCAATATACACGGGCCAGGTAAACGATTCAAAGCTTTTTGTGGGCGCTGGATAATTCCTGCAATAAACCAGCGTGCATCTGTCCGTCGAGCCGCCAACCTGCAAGCAATCTCGTCCGCCTAAAAACTTCGACCTGCATTGCAAACGTGAGCCCTCCGCCGTCAGGATTCCTGCATTCTACAACGGCCAGGTATCTGCGTTCAGGTATTAACGTGCATAGACAGGTATTTACAGGTATATGCGTTCCGCGTCAAGCATAAAGCTGCACATAACCAAACGAAATTCGAATTTTTGGGTTTTGATATGAGTAGCGTAAGTTTTAGGTTTAGAAGTTAGGCGTTAGTTCTTTTAATCCTTTAGTTTAGTTCACGTTTTTTTATTTATTTAGATTTTAATTTAAAGCTTTAGTTTAGTTCACGTTTTTTAATTTTTATTTAGATTTTAATTTAAATTTTTTTTACATTGTAGGTTTTAATAAAAAAAAAAAAACAAAAAAACAAAAAGTCGATCTTCATTTTTATTTTTTTAGGATTTTGTTTTAGAATTTTATCAAAGCTTTGAGTTAAATTTTAAATAGATTTAAGCTTTTATTAATTTAGATTTGATTTGTATAGTTTTAGTTTAGATTCGATTAGATTTTTTTTTTTCCTTTTTTTTTTAGTTTAGTTATGTTTCATTTTGATTTTGAAGTTCTAAAATAAAAATCATAAAAAATATAAAATTATAAAAGGCAAAAAAAGATTTTCTTTTCTTGTGGTTTAGAATTTAATAATTAGGTTCCTTTTTTTTTAATTTAAAGTTTTACTTAGTCTTTAATTTTTATTTAAAAAAAAAAAAAAAAAAAAAAAAAAATTGGATATATTTTGCCAGTTTCAGTCTTGCCTCAAGGATTTGCCATGTTTGCGAAATATCTTTTCTGCTGAGGCTAAATTTTTTGATGTGGGATTAATGTTTATCATTTTAATGTGGTTAAATATGCTTGAATGATCATTTAAAGATTAGCTATATGAATGTGATTTCTGGTTAACATTTGAGATTACGTGGTTGTTTAAGGCATTTATCTTTCGAAATTTTTAATCGCTGGAATATCGTTATTGAGTTTTAATAGCTGGATCACTATTAAAGCATTGTGCGTTTATCGAATACCTTGCATTCCTTGAGTTATCTGATGGTAAATGATTGTTAATGAGTTCATCTTTCCGCGGCATTTGATAGATAATCTTTCAGCCATTAACTCTATAAGGCACTGGTCTATTAACTTAATAAGATCAAATAAGTGCTTGTTTTCTCTCATGTCTCCCAACCCAACTGGTCCACAGTTGGTCTTCATCATCCCTTACGGTCTACCCCCCTTAGTCGCGGGAGACAGGCTTAAACAGAGAGATCGGGGATCAGGGTGACAGCCCCTGGTCTGAGCGTTGTTGTGACAATCTATGCGACAACAGGGGGTTTTCCACCTAAAATTCTTGTGTCTACTGTGTTCTTTTATTTATTATTATTATTGCATAAACATTAATAATAATTGAAGATTAACTAATGCTCTGAAAACATTTAAAAGTTAAGAAAATTTGGTTCACCCCCCCTCCCTCCAGTATTTCCAACAGATCTTTCATTACTAGACAATGGCTACAACAATCATATGAGAGGTAAGAGGCTTTTTTCTAGTTTTGATAGCTCTATTCAATCTAAAATTACTAACGAGATAATTACCATGTCAAGGCCTTAGCAAAAGGTGTTGTTTTAGTCTTAACCAATGTTGCACGAAGCGGGGATGAAGCAGGGACGTTTTTTTGGAAGTGGGGACGCGGAAGCGTCATTTTCCAAAAATCTAGGAAGCGAAGCGTCTGTTTTATATATATATATATATATATATATATATTTATATTTTTGCATTTATACTCAAAACAAACATCCCAAACAGGCGGAAGCATCCAACAAGCAGAAGCGTCCAAAACAGGGGGAAGCGCGCTTCCGAATTTTGGAAGCGCGCTTCTAGGGACGCTTCCTGGATGCATCCGCATGGGATGCGCTTCGGGCCTTGGAACCGAGGGGGGACGCTTCCTGCAACTATGGTCTTAAAGAAGAAAAATGAGAAGAAATATATTCTTGATGTCTTTTATACACCCAATCTTACACATAATGTGATAAGTATTGAATAGTTGAGTCAACATGGTTATGATGTCAAATTCAAGGACTCCATATGCACAATCTCATATAAGTCACCTACTAGAAAGTTGATTGCAAAGGTTCAATGAAAAAGAATAGAATGTTCCCATTGAATATAAGCATTAGAGAAATTTTGAGGTTAAAAATGGGCCTCAAAACAAAAATGTACAACAAAATAAACTTTATAAGAACTAATAGGATCGAATATGATGATGTCAACCATGGGGGATGATTCACCATTTTTTGAGTAAAAAAGTAAAAAGATTAAAAAAAAACTACTTTTTCAACTTATCTCCCTACGAGTTTACTCAAATTTCGAGTAGGAGCACTCATTGGGTGCTGAATTTAATTTTGCATCCGAGTAGCCACGTCACATACTTTCGATGGACCCTACTACACGAAAAATGTGAAATACATGAAAAAACATGATTACAATTATGCCTTTTCATGTATTTCACATTTTTCGTGTAGTAGGGTCATCAAAAGTATATGACATGGGTACTCCTTGGATGCAAAATTAAATTCCACATCCAACGAGTGCTCCTGCTCGAAATTTGAGTAAAATCATATGAGATAAGTTGAAAATACGAATTGAAAAAGTAATTTTTTTTCGCTTCAAAACTTGATGAGGTAATCTAATCTTATTTTATTATTTTCACTATTATTTTAATTATTCCTTTGGAGGCCCATTTTAAACCTCAAAATTTCTCTAATGAAATTTAAATCTGTCACAATCATATGCACACAATGTCTCAAGCATATAAGAGGTCTAGCTATGACATCCTAGGTATGGCCGCCTACCTTTTAGGAGTCTTAGTCTCTTACAAAAACAATCAATGGTTAAAGGACTTCATATATTGAATGAAAAACTAGCCCTTGTGAAAGCTACATCCTTGGAAAACATGAAAGAGATAACATTCGAGAAGCATCCTACAAAGCCAAGGTGCATCTAGAACTTGTCTACACATGTCTATTTGGATCCATGCAAATTTAGTCCATTGGTGGAAGTTTTTATTTTCTAATGTTTATTAATTATTTTAGTAGGAAAGTTTGGGTATATTTCCTCAAAAACAAATATGAAACATTCACAACGTTCAAAGAATTCAAGCTTGTAGCAGAAAAGTAAAGTGGCATATATGTCAAAATGCTTAGATGAGATGGAGGAGAAGAGTCTTGACTCAAAAGAGTTTGCAGTTTTTTGCAAACAATAGGGAATTAGAAGACACTTCATCACCATATATACTCCACAGCACGATGGGGTGGCTAAACAAAAGAATCAAAGCATCATGAACATGTCAAGGAGCACGATCAAAGCTAAAATTTTGTCCATTGAGTTTTGAGATGAATTCGTTGCATTTTTAGTCTACATACTAAATAAATCTCCAACAACTAGTGTGAAAGATAAAGTACCTCAAGAAGAAATGAGTGGGACAATGTCAAGTTCCTCTCATTTCATAATTTTTGGTTATATTGCCTATGCACATGTCCCAAAAGAGCTAAGGATAAAACTTGATAATAGGAGTGAAAAATTCATCTTCATTGAGTACAATGAACAGTCCAAAAAGTAAACTGTATAACCCAATCACCAAAATATTTCTGGTGAGTAGAGATGTAAAATTATTGGAGGACAAATCTTGGAGCGACCAAAAAATGGAGTAATGGACAACACAATCCCATCTCTCCAAATAGATGAACAGGTGGAAAGTCTAGGATAGCAAGTCCCTCCACCAATGGTGGAAAGTCTAGGATAGAAAGTCCCTCCATCAATGGTGAAAAGTCTAGGATAGCAAGTCCCTCCACCAATATTGCCAAGGTTACAGGTTCAAAGATAGGAAGAATAGACTGAAAAATAGTTCTTCTTCTAATAGAGAGTAAACTGAATCAATGATAAATTAGAGAAACATTCTTTCTTCTAGTTGTGAATCAATAACTCTGGTGAGAAATCAAAAAACAAGGAGCTTGATGGACATCTATGAACAATGTGATGTAATGGATTAGAAACATCATTTTTCCTTAATATATTATTAACCTACTTATTTTGAAGAGGAAATGAAAGAATAACATTGGGTGTAGGCCATGAAAGAAGAGATTGAAGCCATTGAAAGGAATGTGACATGGGATCTTGTTGATCTCCTAGTAGATAAAACCAACATTGGTGTTAAGTGGGTGTACAAGATAAAACTAGATGAAAAAAGCAAAGTAGAAAAACAAAAAGCAAGGCCAGTTGCAAAAGAGTTTTCTTAGCAACTAGGTATACACCATGGTGAGACCTTTTCTCTAGTAGTAACGCTGGATACCATTACAACTGTGTTGACCATTGCAGCCTAGAACAAATGGTCAATTTACCAGATGGATGTGAAGTCAGACTTCTTGAATGACAATTACAAGAGGTTGTGTACGTAGATCAGAAACTAGGATTTGAAGTAAAATGCCAAGAATTCAAAGTGTATGAGATGAAAATGTGAAAATTCCATAACCTGGAATCCCTAATGCAGCAACTGATTAAACTTCTCCTATTTGTTAATTACTTAAACAAATTATTTACTGCTTCCTACAACAAAAACCGAAGCTAATACACTGCAGCGTACACCAATTATATAATATGCCCAAAACAAGAAAAGAACAATAGAGAAAGATACAACACAAATGACATAGTATGTTTTGGACAAATGTCCTCGGAAAAACCCAATGCAGGAAAACCGGTGCAGCAGATCTGAGGGTTTTTATTATTATGTAGTAGTTTTATGAATACAACTTTGGATGCCCTCTCGACAATCCAGTTACAGAGAAATACAACTGGTAGAAGAAATTTGTGAGATTACCTCACTCTACCTGGCAAGTTCCAGCAGCTGAACCAACGTGTCCTCGGTTATTTTTGCGCTGCCCTTGTGTGTGCTCTGCGTCAGCTTCAAAGGCTCTGCATCAGCTCAACTGGGAATTGATTTGCCTTCTGGAGTAGTTTCCAACCCTCTAGCTCAGAAATGTCAACTCCCTCAGGAAATTCGAACTTTTGCTTGGAGAATTGTGCTCCTTCTACGTGAGCCCCTCTGGCTCAGCGTCAACCTCTGCGTGAGCCCTTCTGGCTCAGCGTCAACCCATCCTGGGTCCTGCACTGCCTCCTTCTAGTGTCTCTCTACCTCTCCGCTGCGTATGCTGGGCTCTAGAGAGGATACTCCAACCCAACTATCCCTGGCCCTCACTGCACAAGCTCATTATAGATATTCTCCAAGCAGCTGCTCTGCTTCAGAAAACTCGAACTTTTGAACTCACTCTGTGTGTTTTTCCAAATGACCCTCAAGCCTCCTTAAATAATCTCCTCGTTGACATTCAACGGCCCAGATTAGAAGCTAATCAATGGCTAAGATCATTTTTGCTTGATCCTCATCTTCTTCTAGAAGTTACACCCACAGTTAGATTAATACCCATTTATTATTTTATTTTCCTAAGTTTAGACTTAGGGTCCCATTAAAAATAATTAATTATTTTAAAAAAACTGTTTTTGGGCAGAATTTCCCAAAAAGCTTTCTGGGTTCTTTGGAATACATGTGCCTAAGCCTCCCTGCAAAATTTGAGACTTAGAGCACATTTGATGCTACCATAAATCAACAAAAAAAAGACTCGTATGGCTTGAAGCAAGCTCCAAGAACTTCGTATGGTTTAATTGACTCTTATTTGCTCAACAATGGGTTCAACAAAAGTTGTACTAAGCCCACTCTCTATACCAAATCAAATCAACAAAGTAAGATTCTCATAGTTTGTCTTCATGTTGATGACATGATATATACTAGAAATCTGATGTTAGATGATTTCAAATTTAACATGAAAAGAGAGCTTGAGATGATAGATCTTGGTCTCATGAAGCACTTCTTGAGAATTCAAGTCAAGCAATCTACTTAAGGCATTTTCATATGTCAACAAAAGTATGCTACAAATATCTTAAAGAGGTTTAGGATGGACAAATGCAAACCAATAGAAACACTTATTGCAATGGGAACAAAATTGAGTGAGTAGGATGATGGACCAATAGTTGATTCAACATTGTATAAGAAGCTTGTAGGCAATTTCATGTACCTTACTACAACTAGACTAGAACTTTTGTATGCAGTTAGTTACATTTCCATATTTATGGAGTCCCCTAAGAACTCTCACTGGGAAGTTGGGAAAATAATTTTAAGGTATATTGCAGTTACAACTAATTATGAATCGTGGTATGCAACTTTTGAAGACATCATACTTACATGATACACATACAATTAATCTGTTGGTAGTAACAATGATAGGAAAAGTACCTTGAGATATGCTTTTCATTTGGGCACAAGTTCGATCTCATGGGATTCTAAAAAGCAACCAATTGTCTCAATATCTTCTGTAAAAGTAAAATATGTAAGAACTACTACAACACCATTCCATACAGTATGGCTGAGAAGACTCTTAAAAGACCTTGTGCATATGGGGAAGGAGCCAACTACTATCTTTTGTGACAACAGTTCAACAATTGCAATATCAAAGATCCATGTGTTTCATAGGAAAGAAAACACATTGACACTCACTATCACTTCATTCGCGAGCTTGTAAGCAATGGTGACATTTCTCGCTAATTTGTGGTTCTGAAGATCAGTGAACATATATCTTCATATCTTCACCAAATCATTAAGAATATAGTTTTTGAATTTCAAACACAACACTTAGGAATTGTGAGTGTTGAGGAATGTAACAATTGAAAATAAGGGAGAGTGTTAAAATGTAATTTAATCTCGGTTTTTTTTTTTGAAAAGAACGGTTAAGTGATTTATATTAATAAACATACGGGTTTTGGGCCAGAACCCTTACAATAGCTGACTGAAAATTTTCCATATATACCTTCAGCTGACCATTCATTCAAAAAAATACCACCAATACTTCCGTTCTTACTACTACAAAAAGCGTTACAACTGTAAACCCAACAAAGGTTCCCTAGGATCAAATGACATTTACAAGGCAACATTATATTATATTAAAGATTGGAGTTGACCATTAAAAAATCTCTAAGTTCTTCTGTCAGCAACAACTAATTCTAGAAGGATCTCCATCACGATTTCCGAGCAGAGGCTTCGACGATTTTGCCATGTCCACAAACGTCCATTGAGAAGGATTAACTGACTTGAAAACCTTAAAACAATCCACGGGGGATTCACTGACAAAGAAATACCATACCACGTGCATTCATATTAGGGCATAACAAATGAGGAAAAAATTAAATAATATATTGAGCATATAATAGGGGGTAAAGGGTTTTTATATGTTGTATAGCAATATGTGTATTATAAGGTATTGTTTATACAATACATTTTGAAATCAGGTCCTAAAGAAATGGATTGAATAGCAAGATGCATAACAGACAACTTCAATTGACTCCTTTATTTAAGTACATAGCAGAAAGCAACTGTAATATTCCGTTTCCGAGATATCCCTCAAACCCAAGTAAACTCCAACCAAACACGTCCAAATGATATAGTGACCAGGGAACTCAAAGTGATAAAAATAACAGTGGTACAACATACAATAATGTGAACACGAAATATAAGCAGATACTCAAGAAATGCAGAGAGAAATGCTAAGCCATTTTATTATACTGAGTGATGGAATGAGTACAGGAGGTGATCAGAAATATGGCACCTCGACTTGCACAAGGCAAGTGAAGAAATACACTCAGAATAGCAAAGGAATGGCCTCTCTCTGAACTGCATCCAAGCTGGTGAAGAACTATCGTGCTACTGCTACTGTTGGAAATCAAATGAGGATTTGGGGTTGTTCCCCTCCTTAGAAAATGCTGAAACTCTGGAATCAGACTCTACTCAAGAAACCCAGAAAAACCCAGAAAGCTTTTCTGAAATAGCAGACCCCGAAAATCACCCCCTTGGGGGTCTACGCTGTCCCTCAAGGCTCTGCGCTGCCACTAAATAGAATCCACCAAAACTTAGCCCGAAACTCTGCCAAAATCCTCCAATATGCAAGAGTTGATCCCTTGCTCAATCTCCTAGCTCTAATCCTCCACAAAACCCCCAATCCGGAACTCCCACCAAAAGAACTGCGTCCCTCTCTCTCAAGACTGCGCAGTCCTCAAATGCTCAGCTCCTCCACAACGCCAAAGATCAATCCTACTGCAAAAGACTGCTGGAAACTACCTTGCCCGAGTAGGCACTCGAAGTCCCCCAGGGCTAAGGGTGAGATCTCTGAACGGAGACACTCAATGCACTAAACAATGCTACAGACAGGCTAAACAGCCAGCGTTCTCCAAGTCGAAGTGACTAGCTCAAATGCACATAATCAAATGACTAAATGAGGAAGCTCCTCTCTCCTTTATAGCGTTGGCCTCTCTTAATCCCAAGGCCCACCTCCTCCAATGTAGTCTCTCTCTTGCCACGTGTTCCTTTCCATCTGTGCAGTCCCTCCAAGTATCTGCGTGGGCCCCATCTCTGCATGGTCCTTTGGCCCCCTTGGCTCCCCTTTAAGTCACAACATTGTGCTACTAGGAGTGACTTTATTCTAAAGGTGAGTTATGTCCCCCTTTTCCTCACCTTTTTATTTATAAATAACTATAGAAGGCAAAATTGAGCAAAATCGAATATTCCAATTAGCCATGGCTAATTAGGAATATTACAACAACCTCGTTTGATAGGTTGGGGTTGTTTGTGTTGTTCGCTGAGTTGCCATGTTACTTCTAACCTTGTAATTTCTCTCTTCAATCTATTGGTAATCCTTTTGCAATGTATCTACTGGGGAAGGAGTCTCTTCAATTGGAAATGTTCCAAGATCAATAGAAATAGAAGAAGAAGCAGTGCATATTGGGTTTCCCAATTGCATTTGGAAACCAAGCTGATCTAAGGGCCCTTTTATCAATTTAACTCGTACATCTCCTTCATCTTCTCCCTGAACCTTTGAATCCTTCATCTTCTACAATGTATATCAAAAGAAGAAAGGTGCATTGTAGAATGCATGTGGGGTCATAAGATGTTGAAGAATGTGTAACTAGGTTCGGTCTTCATAAGTATGAAATGTACTCTTTAAATAATAAAATGATTATTATTGGAGCATGGATTTCATGCTCAAATTCTTTTATTTTATAGGTCAAGCACCCATTGGGTGCTTCTAGGGTTTGTCCTAGGTTAAAGGGTCATTGTCATATATTGAAGACCTTATGGGCACACTGTATCTTGTAAAGAAAACTTTATTTTTGTCTTTAAAGTGTCGAAATACCTCCAAGATCAAGTTGGCCTAAGGAGCTGTCAAGTCGGCCTACATGAAGAGTCACTTCTACCCCTTGGAAGAGCCTATATATAGAGAGGAACTCGTCCTCCATTAGACACATTCACTCATCTCATTCTATGTGAGGAAGAGGAAGAGAAAAAGTCGAAGAAGAGGGTACGAAGAAGAGGAAGTCGAAAAAGTCGAAGTGCTTGGGCTAGATCTCTCTCTCCAGAAGAGGTTGAAGTTAGGGTTTCTGCTTTGGGACTATCTTTTGGTTTGATCTTGGAAGAATAAGAAAAGGAAAGGCAAGCGAAGGTCTCTTAGGGTATCTCATTAGCCCTAAGACTCAAAGAAAGGCAAGCGAAGGGAGGAGAAGGCTATTGAAGGGAGATCGAAGTCTCCAAGAGAAGCAGCAACAGTTGTCGTGAGCCAGAATTTTGGATCTACAATGGGAGGTCGAAGTCACTACAGCAAGAGGCTAAGTTGATCTTTGATCTTGGAGGGTATTTGTCTAAGTCACTAGGTCATGGTATTCGTCAATTGAAGAATCTATAAGAAGAGGAGATTTATGGGTTTTCCCCTCAAGAGGAGGGGTTTTGGCCCTGGCTTGCAGCCTATATATTATGTCACTGTTTTTATTGTTTTGGTAGCTATTTGGTGTATCACACACTATAATAATAAGGAACAAAGCTAATAAGTAAAAAGGTAACACAAACAGTTATCAAGTTAAGAGACTTAACCTACTTACTTCCCTATTAAATTCTCAACATGGTATCAGAGCTAAAGGTCATCCAAGGGCATCATGAAGATCTCCTCTACAGTGAAGAATTTCATCAAGAAGATTGCAAGCCATCTCAAGAAAGGCATTAAGGAAGCATGAAATTTCTTATTCTCTACAAAGAAGGTATCAATCAAAGAAAGGGATGAAGGTCTCTTATCGACTCTCTCTGGTACTTTTCAAGATGAAGACATTTGGGTAATTGATAGTGGTGCATCAAGACACATGACTCGCCACTCCAACCGATTGAAGACCTTATCAAAAGGAAAATCCACTTATTTAGTGGAACTTGGAGATAACAAGAGCTATCCCGTGAAAGGCATTGGATCAACCACCATAAAGCTGGAAGATGGAAGCAACATTCACCTCAACAACAGTCTACTTGTTCCAGGTTTGCATAAGAATTTACTTTCTATTCCATGTCTAGAAGATAAGGGTGATAGAATAGCCTTCATTGATTGAAAGGTTGTTGTTTGGGGAAAATACTCAAATATAAAACAAGCCAAGGTCATTGGCATCTGAGAAGGAAGACTCTACAGATTAATATCACTTGTCGCCCAAGCCCTAGTTCATAATTAAATTAGCCCATTTGAACTTTGGCATCGAAGATTTGGTCATCTACATTTCAAAATCATTCCAACTCTAAGCTCCATAATAGATGGAATCCCTAATTTGAAGGAAGATCATGAAGGTGTGCAAGGGATGTGCAACCAAGAGACCATTTGGAAGTAGTGCTTCGCGGTCAAAAGAAATCTTGGATATCATTCATTCCAATTTATGTGGTCCTATGACTCCTAAATCTCTTGGAGGACATTTATATTATGTCACATTTATAAATAACCATCCAAGAAAGACTTGATTTTACTTAATGAAAACCAAGGACGAAGTATTTACAAAATTTCAAGAATTCAAAGATGAAGTGGAGAACCTTACAAAAAGGCGAATCAAGATAGTAAGATCTGATAATGGAGGAGAATATACATCCAAAGAGATTATAGCATTCTATAAGGAATCTGGGATTAAGAGGGAGCTGATAGTGCCATATAATCCCAAACAAAATTGAGTTGCAGAAAGAAAGAATAGATCCATTGAAGAAATTGTAAAGGCAATGTTACAAGATCAGGATCGACCTAAGTTTCTATGGGGAGAAGCCATGAAGACAATTGTCTACATTCAAAATCGAAGTCCCCATAGATCTCTAGACAACAAAAATCTGGAAGAAGTGTTCACTGGAAAGAAGCTATCTGTAGATCATCTCCGGATCTTCGGGTCTCCTGTATATATCCATATTCCAAAGGACAAAAGAAAGAAGTTGGATCCTTCCGGTATGAAGGGTATATTTGTGGGTTATAGCAACTTATCAGAATCTTATAGGATCTACATGAAAGATGGAAGTCACATAGAAGTCAGCCATGATGTCATATTTGACGAGAGCATAACATTCAATAATCAAAGGAGCTTTCCATAGACTCTGATGACAAAGAACTTCCAATATTTGAGGAAGAAGCTGACCAAGAGAAAGAAGAATCACACCATGAAGAAGAAGGTCCTAGTGAACATGTCCAACCTGTGATCATTCCCAAAAAAAGGGAAAGACCTAATTGGTTGAGATGTACACTACTTGATGCAGAAGGCCATGGAGCAACGACAGGCTCATTCAGAGAAAGCAAGAAACCAAAGAGACATTTTGGGTATGCTGCATACATGACAAAGCTAATAGAAGCAGAACCATCCTCCTTTCAAGAGGTTATAAATCATCGAGAATGGAAGGATGCCATGAATGAAGAATATCAATCTATAATGAAGAATGGAGTCTGACAAATCGTACCTAGGCCCAAAGACAAAACTGTGATTACTTCCAAATAGATCTACAAGATAAAACATGCATAAGTATAAAGCAAGATTTGTGGCTAGAGGCTTCTGTCAACTTGAAGGCATCAACTATGAAGAGACATTTGCTCCAATAGCAAGATATACAACAATTCGATCATTAGTCTCTCTGGCAACATCGATGGTATGGAACATCCACCAAATGGATGTCAAGACTGCATTTCTAAATGGCACAATAGATGAAGAAGTCTACATAGAGCAACCCTTGGGATTTGAAGTTAAAGACAAAAAGGCATATGTTTGCAACTTGAAGAAAGCATTATATGGCCTCAAGCAAGCACCAAGGGCATGGTATGCTAGAATGGATGCATAGCTACAAAGAATAGGCTTCACAAAACGTTTTTTTGATTCGAACCTTCATATCAAGGTTGAAGATGGAAAACCTGTAATTATTCTTCTATATGTCGATGATCTTCTCTTGACCGGTGTAGAAGGACGAATTGAAGAATGTAAGAAGCTACTGGCAACAGAATTTGACATGAAAGATCTTGGGCTAATGCATTATTACTTGGTACTAGAAGTCTGGCAAGGACCTAATGAAGTTTTCTTAGGTCAAGGAAAGCATGTGATCGAGATACTTAAAATATTTGACATGATGGACTACAAACCTATGACAACTCCGATGATCACTAACTTGAAGAGACTAAGAAGTTCTGAATCTAGCCCTATGGATCTTTCCAAGTATAGGCAAATCATTGGCTCACTGATGTACCTTGACCAAACATATGCTTTGCAGTAAATGTTCTTACCCAATTCCAAGTGGAGCCGAAGCATGATCATTGGGTGGCAGCGAAACATATTCTGAGATATTTGCAAGGAACCGTCCACTATTGTTTGAAGTATGACCAAAGAAATGATGTCCAACTAATTCGATATACAGATTCTGACTGGGGAGGCAGTGAGCAAGATGGAAGGAGCACTACAGGAGGATGTTTCAATTTGGGATCCTTCATGGTCTCATGGATGAGCAGAAAGCAAGACACAATTGCTTTGAGTAGTGTTGAAGGTAAATACATTGCAACCTGTGAAGTAAGCAGAGAAGCAATATGGTTGAGGAAGTTGCTCTCCAACTTGTTTGAAGGACTGATGAACCCTATAGTGATACTTTGTGATAACCCCAGTTGTATACGTTTGTCTGAAGATCCGATGTTTCATGGAAAGACAAATCATATAAACAACAAGTATCACTATATTTGAGAGCTAGTACAAAATGGTGTGTTGCAGCTACAATATATCTCCACTAATGAGCAGGTAGCTCACATATTGACGAAATTGTTGAAGTTTCTAAGTCTACAAGTTAGAAACCCTCCATACACTTTACTGATTTATTCCTACCTACTTGTTCCGTTACTTAACAAGTTATTTACAATGTAAATACTGAAAATAAACACTAGTGCATGCTCAACATATTATAGATCAACAACTGATGGAAATAGAAACAATCACACCAAATGACACCTTTATTTTTGGACCAATGTCCCCGGAAAAACCCATGCGGGAAAACCGGTGCAGCGATCTGAGGGTTTTCTTATTAAGCAATTTCATAGTACAATCTGAGTGCCAAATCTCGCTTGCCCAACAGAGAATTTCTTTGGGAGTAATACCTCTCAATTTGAGACAAATGTCCCAGCTGAAACCTCGAATAAAACTTCCGGCAGTTCCTCAACTCCAATCTGCCGCAGAAACCCCAACCTCTGCCTTTTTGGACTGCATCAGCGTCTCTCTGCCCAACGCTAGCTCTGCGTCACCCTAAATGGGCCTGCGTCAGCCTCAGGAGGCCCTGCATCATCCTTCTGGCCCTCATTGACATATCAACGGTCGAGATTAAGTCCCTAAGCAACGGGTTAAGATTAGATCTGGCTTGATCCATGTCTTTTGGACCATTCTAACACAGTTTTATATTGATCCACATTAATATTTTAATTTCCCTAAGTTTAGACTTAGGGACTCCATTAAAAATATTAATTATTTTAATATCTCCTAAACTGTTTAGAATCTGCCCAAACCCTTTTTGGGTATTGGAGATCTCATGTGCCCCAACCTCTCCACCAAATTTCGTGGCTAGAGCACATCCGATGCTACCCCAAATCAACATTCCCTCTTAGTGAGGATTGTTCTCTAGCAATACTCCTCACTGAGTATTACTCTGATCATCCGGCATCGGTCCTTGTGTTGATGCTAGGCCTGCTGCCCACCATCCTCTACACTGTTGTATCCTGCACTGCTACCCATGGTTCTGCCACTGCCACTGCTGCATTTGTACTACAGCTCCCTCTGCATTCATGTTGCTGCCCATGGCTCTGCCACTGCCACTGTTGTATCTGCACTGCATCTCCTCTCGTCATGTTGCATCGTGCTTCCCACTGTTGCACTGCAACTCAGTTACTGAGAAGTAAGTCACTGATCTCCCAACTCTGACCTCTATGTTGGGCTAGAGACCCTCCTGATGCTGAAGCTCCCTTTGCCGCTAACAAGTGCTCCCTCTCTGACCTCTGCGCTGCTGCAACAACTCCCTACATCTCGCACCATTGCACACCTCTTTGTGCCATCCTGCACTGGTGCAACACTCCCGTGCCTCTCGCACTTTGCAGCCTGCTAGCCTCGCGCTATCTCGGGACTCCTGCACTGTAGCTCTCATTGTCGCTTCATCCACATCCGTCTCTACCCACCTCAGCCAGTCCTACTACTCCTCTTCGGTGCTTCCGTAGCAAAGTCTAATCCAAGAGGCTGGGTACCTTGAGGATCTTGCCCCTCATCACCTGTAGTTTGCCTGACTATAGCTCAATGTCTCCCCACTTCTGCTCAAGTGGCGCGTGTGCACTCATGGCATAGTCATCATCTGTCTCCACTTCCTTCTCTGCCCTTGCTGGCACTACCTTAGTCTTGGAAGACTCTCCCTTACTCTTCTTCCTTGGACACTGGGTCGCATAATGACCCAACTCCCCATAGTGGAAGAACTTGATCTTGGAGAGATCCTTCTTCTTCCTCTTTTCGTGCTTTCCCTCGTATGCTAGGGCAACATCCTCCTCTTGCTTGACTCTGATTCACCACACCACGGGGTAATTTTGAATATTTAAGGATTGGACTACCTAATATTGGGGCAACTTTTCAAAGGGATATGGATTATGCTTTCAAGGGCCTAATTGGGAAATTCAATGAAATTTATCAAGATGACCTAACAGTTTTTTCTAAAGATGGGGTTTCTTGTGTGTGTCATTTAAGGAAAATTTTTGATAGGTGTAGAGAATATGGAATCTCCCTGAATCCTACTAAGTTTGTTTTTGGAGTGACTGAAGGGACGCAGCTTGGTCACATCATCTCCAAGGATGGGATCAAGATTGACTTTGAGAGAGTTGAGGCAATTTCAAAGATCCATTTGCCTCACAATATTAAGACCCTTCAATCCTTTCTAGGGAAGATCAACTTTCTTAGAAGGTTCATTCCAAATCAAGCGAAAATAACTAAACCCATTCAATCTCTTTTAAAGAAGGATGCTAAGTTTGTTTGGGGAAAAGAAGGAAGAAAGGCTTTTTAGGAAATCAACGATTTTGTTGACAAAGCATCTGTTCTTGTTAGCCCCGATTATTCTAAGAAATTTTTTATTTTCTCTTTTGCATCTAAAGATAATATTGCGCAGGTGCTTCAAAAGAACCAAGAAGGGTATGAGAAACCTATTGCTTTTATGAGTAGATCCCTTCAAGGGTTTGAGCTAAAATATAGCACCATGGAGAAGCAGGCTTGTGCCTTAGTCAAGTCCCTCAAGCAATTCAGAACTTATGTGGGGTATTCTAGAGTGATTGCATTTGTCCCCCACTTTGCTGTGAAAGATATTTTAACCCAAATTGGTTGTTTAAGAACCAGGGCTAGGTGGGTCATAAGGATTCAAGAATATGATTTAGACATTAGACCTACCAAGCTAGTGAAGGGCCAAAGGTTGGCCCAAATCTTGACTGAGGGGAATGAGAGGGCGTTAGGACTGATTTTTCAAAATGATTCAGACTCAACTTCATCAGATATTCAGAATTTAAGCCAACTTGAATGGTATCGTGACATTATTTACTATTTCCAAAATGTCATGTCCTAGCCATTTAATTGGCCATAAAAGATGAGAATTGAGACTAAGGGCAACTAAGTATTGCATTATGAAGGATGTTATGGGTTGGAGAAATCCAGAAGGGGTGATACTTAGACGCATTGATGAAGTTGAAGCCAAAAATATTCTTACTAAGTTTCACTCAGGATTTTGTGGAGGGCATTACACTACAAAGACTATTACCCATAAAATCCTAAGAGTTGGTTATTACTAGCCTTCTATCTTTTCTGATGTGCACAAGTATGTAAGAGGGTGCCAAGCATGTCAACTATTCATTGGTAGGCAAAAGCTAGCTTCTTTGCCTCTTCAGCCTATGGTCGTGGAAGCTCCCTTTCAACATTGGGGGCTTGACTTTATAGGGAAATTTAATGAAAATTCAAGTAATGGCTACTCCTGGATTGTAACTGCCACTGATTATTTTACTATATGGGTAGAGGCCATCCTACAAAACTCGCCACCGACAAAGTAGCGATGGATTTTCTTGAAGACAAAAATATCACTTGTTTTGGTGTCCCTGCCAAGATCACAACTGACAATGCCAAAGCTTTTAGCTCTGTTGAATTCTCATCATTTTTCTTTAAGTACGGTATTGTCTTATCCCACTCATCAAACAACTATCCTCAAGGTAACGACCTAGCTGAGTCTAGCAATAAAACTTTGATCACCATCATCAAGAATAGAGTAGGGGATAACCAAAGGGCATGGGATAGCAAGATTAAATATGTATTGTGGGCTGATAGGATTACAAAGAAGAGTTCAATGGGTAAAAGTCCCTTTGAGTTAGTTTATGGCTTGGATGTCACCCTTCCTGTGCACTTAAGGATTCCAACTTACCAACCTATACAAAGCTTTATATCTGAGAAAGATGTTGTGCAGAATAGAATTAACCAAATTGTAGAATTGGATGAAACGAAGAGGAGGGCCTTTGAGCATTGTTGTAAAAATCAATCAAAGGTTAAAATTTTGACAACTCATCTAGAAGTAGGAATTTTTCTAACGGTGATATGGTTTTGTTGTGGGACCGCAGGAATGAAAAGTCTGGCAACCATGGTTTGTTTGATAGTTTGTGGCTTGGGCCACATATCATCAGAGAAGCAACTGGACAAAATTCCTACCATTTGAGCACCTTGGACGAAGAATCATTTCAGCTACCTATCAATGGCCAACTGCTCAAACTATTCTACAAAGACAATATCTGATGCCATGGGGCATCTCTGTATTGTATTTCTAACTATCATCTTTGTCATTTTTTGCTATTAGAAGTAGTTTAAATTTATGACCTTAGAATAAATTTTCATTTATGTACTTCTTCATGTTTATATTTGATTTTATATGATGATATTTTGAACAGACGCTGTTGATATATATCTTTTGTTGGTGGATGCAGATTTCAGGTCCTTACATACTATAACTTCTTATCTAGCATGCATCCCCACGTGGAGCCGAATGTTGACCAGTGAGAGTGGCACCTAAAATTTTTTAAGACTCCATGCTCGAGGATATGTTAGAGGCTTCATATATCATCAGAGTTCAGATATCATCAGATTTTTTTAACTCTAACTTTTTCTTCTCATTATCTTTTATGTTGTACTCAAATTCCGCAAGCCCCACGGGGATAATGTAAAGTGATGCTAGTGTGTTGAATTGAGTCATATAATAGGCCCGGCTAACTTGGGACGTTGTCATCAAGTGAGTTTACTTTGGGAGGTTTTTTTTACTTGGTTAATTATTAAGTACTTTTGAGGACTTAATAATTAATTGAGTTTTTCCTCCAAGCATAACCCCAAAGCCGGAGTGCGACTTAATGGCAAGGTTTTGGGTAAGTCCTAGTGTCTAGAGTCATCGTATATTACCATACTAGATCACTCGTAAAATTTCGCAGAATTTGATTAGGTCTAGGGGTCATTTTTTAAAAAAATATATTTCCCACTAGACAAAATTTTTAATAAATTCTAATTGTAAAATGTAATAAGTGATGTCTAGAGAAGTTGTATGGGGTATGTGTGCTCAAAATTATATCTCTCACCCCCAACTTTCTACGAAGACACACTTTGAGGGATAAAAAATAAGTTCTAGACCCTCAAAACCCATTTTTCCTAAGTTTAGTGGGAAATGTGGCAATAAATTAGCCAAAAAATAAAATAAATGGAGAAAAATAAATAACTCTGTGAGAAAATGACATGGAAATAGCTTGGAAATTATCTCAATTCAAGATTCAAGTCAAAACACAAGAGGAAGATGATTTGACACATGACATCACACAAGGGAATGAGCACATGTGAAAATCAAATTCCTTGCTAAATTTGAGGAAGTCGAGTTGCTTATGTGGCAGTTGGAGGAAGGTCAACGAATTTCCCAAGATTTTAATGGCATATTTGATTGCTACTTTTATGGAGACATGTCTCCGCTTCAACCTAGACCAAAAAATTTGATTTCCCTTGAGAATTATTTTTCTTTTGGCCCAATGAATTTTTTGTGGGTCTTTTCTGCCTTGGAAATGTGACCTTTCTTATTTTCTGACTTGATTCCTTTTTTGGAAAGTTCCTCATCAATTTTTAATAATTTTTCCACTTGGAGAGAATTTTATTTTCTCTCATTTTATTTTTTTGACAAATTTTCGGCTAATGATTTTTCCATTTTTCGCAGGAAAATAAAATAAATGACTCTAGAGGAGTTTACTTATGTTTTCCACCCACAAAGTGTGTCTATACAGAGAGTTTAGTATTTGGGGTGTACAATCAAGTACTCATACCCCCTATAACTTCTATAGAAAGCACTTTTTTACATCAAATATTACATAGACATCCCATCGGAAGAGGACATTGAACAATTAAAAATAACCTCTAGACATAACCAAATTCTGCAACACTTGAAAAATGATCTAGTATGATAATTTACATAGACTCAACAACACTAATACTCACCTAACACCTTACCATCGAGCCTCACTCTAGCTTTGGGGTATGTGTGGGAGAAAAACTCTACTAATTATTTGCAGTTGAAAAACACATAATTAGCGAAGGGAAAAAACTCCCTAGAGTGAAACTCTTTGCTAAGAATCATAGGCTTACCTAGATGTTTTGCATGGCTTCATAGACATACTAGAATCATTTTTACAACAATGGCCCATAGGGCTGCAAAATTTGGGATTACAATGAAAATCTGGAAGTTGCATGATGATGGTGATGACTTTGAAAAAATTCTAACTGTTCTACCATGTACTTTGCATCTTGGGGAAGTTGACACGTGTGGTCAACAAACACAATTAAAGTCAAGCAACCACTAAGTAAGCCACTTCCAATGTGCAAATCCATCACTAGTTATCTCTCATGTGCAAATCCATCAAGAACCATCCAAGGGTTGATCATACACCATGTATCCCAAATCTCATGAACCATGCCCAAACATGTTGTAAACCTTTCAAAGTAACCCCAATAGCTAACATGAAGACATAATTAGAACCTTAATCTAAGAAATTTCATTTGAGATATTAATTAGTAAGCTCCACCAAAACTAACCTAGGATGGATCGATGCCTATATAATGTGCCAATAATAATTGGATCTTCAACAATATTTTTTTTTGTCTCAATATATGTTTTGAGAATGAAGTATTCATAGATGGAGGGCATGTAATGCACTTAACTATACTAATAATTATTATGAATAATTTTGCCCTTGATTGTAGGTGTATCTCGTAGGTACTTTACATGCCAATACTTGTGACTTCATATCACCATTTTTTGTATAATTGTCATGTCCTTTCTCAAATGTATTAGTTACGGGGTGCAGTTACACAATTTTTGCATCATTTTTGGCTTAGGAGGAGGACCCCACACGCAGAACATAGGAACTATAGGCAATTCGACTTTATTTTTGGCAGCTAGTGGAATGTGGGGGCCACCCACATGAATAATTCGAACTTGGCCAACGAATGCATTGGAGGGAAATCGAACTAGTGGAAGGAGGGGCCCACAAGAGGCTAAGAGGGGCCAAATTGATAAAAGAGGAAGGAGCTCTCATTTTGCAGCATTTTGATCATTTGACAAACAAACTTACCTTTGTACGCTATGTTGCTTAGCAAGTCTACTGGTTGTTTAGCCACGAGTCTTCCGCAGGGAATATTCAACCTCTACTTCAGGGGACTATCTATGCCCGCCCTAGGGAGGTTGTTACACAGGAGTTTTCAGGGAGTCTAGTACAGTCACACACATCAACCATCAGCACAAGGAAGAAACTACGTATTCTTGGGCGGCCAGAGAACACGTAGGAGGAGTTGGAAATCAGCAAGGGGGATTCACAGCTTGTTGGGAGAGCCGGGAATAGACCAACAAAAAGGATTCACAGCTTGTTGGGAGAGCCGGAATTGAGGAGGCAACATGAAAAGGAAATGTTGTTGGAGTAGCAGCCAACTAGACTAGCGCAACAATCAGTCGAAGTTTTGGGCAGAGGTACTGTGCAGAGGTGTCTGGCAGCAAATTCGTGGTGCTGTGAGAGTAGTCATCCGGGCCAAGGGTCATCCAGGGAGCAAGGAGTTAGTCAATGCAGATGAACCCAGCGTTCTAGAGGTATTTTTAGAAGGATTTGTAGGTTGTTTCCTGCAAGTCGAATTTTGTAATAACAGCGAGGGAGAGGCTACAAGGAGGCCGAAAATCCAAATCAAAATCAAAGAAATTCCCTTCTCGGTTTTTCTGGGTTTTGTCCAAGGAGTCTAACGCTGAAAGGACAAAATTTTCTGAGTGGTTTTTGGGCACATTCTAGCAGTTCGAAGTCAACAGATCAGCAATTTTACTGGGACAACACAGTGCAAGTGTGCAGCAACTGAACGGCCATCATCTCAGCTACTCCATCACCTAGGTTTAGTCCAGCTTGTCCTTGAGACAAGCCCAGGTGCAACACTTCATTTATATTGTACACATTGCTCTCAGATTTTATATTATATGGCTCAGCAGTTCCAGATTTTCAGTGTTTTGTGGGTGTTTAATGCATGTTTTTAATTTTATGTTATTGCATTGTTTATTTGTTTAGAATCACTTAAATCCCTACTTGGGAACATTACAGTGGTATCAAAGCCTAATTCTTGGCTCAGTTGTGGCGTTGGTTTCCTATGAAAGGAGAAGACCAGGAGAACATCACTTACCGAAGGTAGAGGTACAGGGGCAGAGAAAGGGAGATGGAAATTACACCAGACACAGAGGAAAAAGGGAAAACAATGGCTAGAGAGGAGGAAATGACAAAGCCCAAGAGCAGGCAGGAGATGGTTTTCGATAATCTCTTGAGGGTTTTGAGTGACTTGGCCAAGCGGCAGAAAGACATGCTGGAGGAGATAAAATCACAGAACCGAGACAAAGCCACACCTAGATGGTTTCTGTGTAGAGAAACTTTAGGGGCTTCTCAGCCTTTCGATCACCCCTCACCAGCAGCGCAGGGCCCTTCAGTGAGTGTGCCCGCTAAGGCTATTGTTAATTTTAGGTATGTTCTATGCTTAGAGCAATTTGTTTCAATTTTCACAATTAGCTCAATATCTTTTCCAGATTAGCAATCACATCAGCATTAAAGTAAACTGCAGATAGAACATAAACATAAATCGCAGAAGACCAGCCAAGACAAGAGGACACAAGATGTGGCACTAGCCAGAGACAAACCCCAATGTGGGGAAACCCTTGATCAATTCTTCTTATACGTTCTTCAATAGTTCAGCAAAGAGAGAGAGAGATAGCACGTTTACAACAGAAGTCAACAGTTTGACTTATCTAGATAAGAGCATAGATCATCTCTAAGAAGATAATACATGAGATGAGTTGAAGACATGTTGCTTCAACTAATTCTCCAAGGTGACTCCTTCACCTATCGTTGTTCTGCATTTCGTCATCATGCTGCACCTCACCGTGCTGCACCATGTTGCACCCATCATCACTATGTTGCATCTCATCATGCTTCATTAATCATGACTGTACCCATCACTGTACTACATTATGTGCCATTGCTGCACCATGTCGCCATACTGACCTATGTGTTGGCTGCATCTTGCTTGATTGTTGTCCCTAGCTTGCTTGTTGTCCCTAGCATGCTTGTTGTCCTTTGCATGCTTGATGTTGCATGCTAGTTGTCCCTTGCATGCTAGCTGTAACATTGCATGCTTGGTGTATTTGCTGCTAAGTACCATACAACTCTCCCAATGTTAGTTAGTTGTCCCTTGAATGTTGCTCTCCTTCAGAGACATATGCTCTGGTTGTTCCGACAGTTCTGGCTGTTCCCAGCAATTCCGACAGTTCCAGCAATTCCGATTGTTCCCGGCGGTTCTGGCAATTTCGGTTGTTCCCAGCAATTCTGGCAGTTCCTACAATTCCGGTTGTTCCTGGCAGTTCCGGCTTCTGCCCTCTACGTCAGCTTTCCCGCCTATTCCGGCAGTTCCCGATAGTTCCGGCAGTTTCAGCAATTCTGGCTATTCCTAGCAGTTCCAACAGTTCCGAGAGTTCCTGCAATTCCGGCGATTCCCGGCAGTTCCGGCTTTTCCCGACAATTCTGACTATTCCCGGCAGTTCCAACAGTTCAGGCTTTTCCCGGCAGTTCTGGCTTTTCCCTGCAGTTCCAACAGTTCTGGGTTTTCCCGGTAGTTCCGGCAATTCCTGGCAGTTCTTGGCAATTCCAGCAGTTCCAACAATTCAGCAGTTCTGGCTTTTCCCAGCAATTCTGGCAGTTCCAGCTTCTGCCCTCTGGATTAGGGCAGCGTTATCCCTTAGGATCTCTCCTCCTACTAAAACCCAAAGACAAGTAGAGAGGAAGAGATCCCAAGTGTGTTGAAATGACTTGAAGGCCACCTCTATTTATACTAAAACGTTGAGCACAAGTGGGGTTTATTTGGTTGCTGGCCAACTTTGATGAATTGTCCCATAACACAAATAAATTCATATCTCCATGAATATTTATCGGAATCAGATGATATTTAGATCAATCATACACCTCTCGATGAGAGGGATCCAAGAAAAATATCAGCTTCCATTAATAAGATGACCCACATGGAGTTTGGCCCTAGTTGCCAATTTTAACACTCCCTCTCAACTAGGGAGAACTCCATCCATTGATCCATATCTCTGATTGTACTATCTCTGCCATTAGTGCCCTGCACTGTTCTGCGCTATTGAGCTCTGCTTTGCTCTGCTCTGCTTTGCTCTACTCTATTGAACCATGAAGAAGAAGAATTGATCAAGAATGTCTCATACCATTCTCTACTGACCTGAAGTCAATTTCATCTAAAGAGAGTGTGTCACATCACTCTTACTAACCCAAAGTCAGTTTTATTGATCCCAGATCAATATCACGAGTGTCTCAAACCACTCATACTGATCCCAGATCAATGGAGGTCATCCTAGCATATGGAGTACGACAGATACATCGATGCGTCCATCGATAGTACTACTATGGTCCCTAACCCCATCTCCCTGCTCATTGATCAGATGAGAGGTACTTCCCATGAGTCCCAGACTGCATGGGTAGGATGCCTCGACAAGAGAACTAATCATCCTTTCCACAGGAGAACGAATCATCCTGCCCCAAAGTCACCATGGGAGAACTAATCATCCCGACCCACAGGAGAACTAATCATCCTGTTTCACAGTTGCCACACGAGAACTAATCATCCTGGCCCACAGGAGAACTAATCATCCTGTTTCACAGTTGCCATGGGAGAACTAATCATCCTGTTTCACAGTTACCACGGGAGAACTAATCATCCCGGCCCACAGGATAACTAATCATCTTGTTTCACAGTTGCCACGGGAGAACTAATTATCCCGGCTCACAGGAGAACTAATCATCTTGTTCCACCGTTGACACAGGAGAACTAATCATCTCGGCCCACATGAGAACTAATCATCCTATTTCACAGTTGCCACGGGAGAACTAATCATCTCGACCCACAGGAGAACTAATCATCGTATTCCATAGTCGCCACAGGGTATCACAGGAGAAGGTTGAACCTATCATCCTGTACATAGCACACCACTAAGGGAGGGTGAGTGGCCCTGTGGTCGTATGTTGCTCCAATAAGTACCCCAAGCCCCCCAGAGCTCCCAGAGCTCAATGCATGAAACATGCAGAGCCCTTATAAGAAGGTCTCTCAACGACTCCGAGTCGTTCGGGAAAGTCACAAATTTGACCTTTCCCGAGGTTTTGACAAAATGTCTACGACCTGTACATCAGTCTCAATGCGATGGAGACTCCTCACTCATCGACTTACCATATCCCAGATAAGGCAGTATCTGATGTCTATCCGCTGGAGCAATCATCAAATACGAGATTCCTCAATAATCGAATCCCCCCTCTGGTTGTCACAGAGAATCACAGTGGTATTCATCATGTGTACAAACAGCGTGTTGACCACTACGTGTCAACTCCCCATAGCAAGTACACCCCCTTTTCTTCGCAAAAGGGATAGCGCTTGATTGACATGTCCGTGCCATTCAACAGTGATCATCGACTTGATCATACTATGTTGTAAACCCAGTCTGCATGTGTGAATTGTAAATAATCTTAGCAAATATGAGTCATGTATGTAAATTGCCTAGGTGGACCTAATTTTCTAGTGATAATCTACGTTCCAGAAAGTTTTTTGTCTCACCGATCCATGATCAGCAGAGTTTTCCTTCAAGCCTAACCCCAAAGCCAGAATGGATTTTGTCATTAGAATTTTAGGAGAATCCTAGTGTGTCGATCTGCTATATTATATTTGGTCGCAGAACTGGGTAGTCTATGAGGGTCTATGTCAAATGGGTTTTCCCCTTTGAGATGTAAAATTGTAAAAGTCATGATGTAAAGTGTCTTGAGGGTTAGAAAATGTTTTAATCCTCTCATAAGTCCTAAGTCCTAGGTCCTAGGTCCTAGGTGATTTTTCCAAAGGCTAAGTTCGAGGATCCAAATTAAAATTAAAAAATTAATTAATTAAAAAATAGATAAAAATAATAATAAAATTTTAAAATTTTAAAAAATAATTAAAAAATAAATAAAATAAATAAATAAATAATAAAATAAAATAAAAACTTAAAAATAATAAAATAATATTTTTGAGTAAATAAATGCAGAATTTCAATTTTTTAATGCATTAAAAATTCGACGGATGAGATTAAGAGATATCTTGATCCGCATCGACGGTCGAGATCATTTTGACATGGATCACTCGAACTAGCCATTGGGAATTTTTCCTTTAAATAGGGTGCTAGGGGTCATCTGAGATTAGATTTGATCTGAGAGTCTGGTGCTAAAGAAAGCTCTCTTGTAGTCATTTTTTGTGCAATAAAGAAGACTTTGGGGTTAAAAATCTTGTTGGTGTTACTCTTCTGAAAGTGTTGTAAGATGATTTATGTTTCTGTATAATTTTATTTTCAGCCATTGATTTTAGCTTGATGAAGATTGATCTAGGCACAGGTATCTTGTCTGATCTCTGGGATCCTGAAATATAGTGGCAGGTATCTCCATTTGATCTAGATTTCACTATTGTTTTCTCCTTCTATGTTAATGGTTGATTGTAAGCTGTGCAGGAAAACTTTTTTTAGATTACCGGGCGTTAGGGGAAGTTCTCGGCTAAACCAGCCAACTCCGAGATTGTGTTTTCTGAAAGAGCCCAGCTAGTTTTAATCCCGGGCTTATCATCTGAGATTTTTTATGAATGCATGCAGGGTTTTCTGAAGTGTCTCACATTAAAATTAAATTCTGATAATATTACTGTTGATTATTGATAAATCTGGCTGCTTAAGAGTCGAGAAATTATAAATACTGTAAATTTATTTTGCTGGGTTTAGGGTTTTCAGTTTCGTTTTTTCTTGCACGTATTATTTTGGTTTTCTTTTCAGTTGCAGGTTACAGGTGCAGGTTTTGAGAAATTTTCAGGGTTTTATCAGGCAAATTTGGAGCAGGGATTTTCAAATATCGATTTTGTGGAGAACTTCAGTGGTTTTTTTGGGCAACCTAGCAATCTCTTCCATCACCACGTTGCTGTCCAAAGCCAAATACGCAATCATCACTGTTCCTTTGCGGTTTCACTTCCAGCTCTACGCTGCCCACAACTTCACCTACAGCAAAGTCACTCTTCCTCACTGGTGAACAACTCCTTCTGCCATCGTATTCCTTCACCATCTTTTCTCTGCAGCTCGTTTTCCCACATCCCAATAACACGCTAATCCTCCGCTGCTCCTTAACTATTATCATAGTTTTTTTTTTTACTGCAAAAAACCTCCCTATTCCGCAGCAGATCCATTGAGCTGCCTATTTGCAGCGTATTTCTTAACTCCTCATCGCTCAGCAAGCAGTGAAACTCGTGGCCCCTGCAGTAAGTAGTGAAACCCGTGGCCCCAGCGTTGATTTCTTTTGGGCTCCACGCACCTGCATTCACACACTGCAAACCTCCCCGTCCACCTCTACCTGCGTCCCTTCTCCCCATCCGCTGGCCATTCCTCTCAAAGGCGCCATCTCCTTCAAGACTCCATGCAGCCATGAACTTTGCCCGAATCCGCGTCCATCGCACCTGGTTTCTCTCCCACACCAGCACGCTGCTACCTCTCGTCCGCCCTTTCAAACTTGCGTTCTGCAGATTCGTCTCTGCAAGCCCAAGCTTCCACGCTGAGCATCATAACGCAGCAGTTTCAGCCTGTCTACCTGCACGGAGAAAAGCAATCCGTTGAGTTCCTCTACCCGTCGAGCACGTCGGCCATCAACCCGCACACACCCACACACAAAAAAAAGAAGGCGGTGAAACGAGACAGCGTAGGTGAAATTATTCGGTTTTTGTATCACGGGTTAGGTTTCTTTTTTTTTATGCATAGGCAGTAAGGCATAAGTGCAATTTCGATTTCAGGTTTTGAAATGTATTTAGTTAGTGATCATATTTTGTTAAGTGTTTAACTTTTAGCATAGGTTACGTTTTAATTTTTTCTTTTTATCTAGCGTATAGTTTAGTTTAGGTTTAGTATTATTAGATTTTGATTTTTATCATAGTTCAAAGATCTTTCAGTTTTGATTTTAATAAGAAAGTTTTGATTTAAAATTTAGATTTAGTTTAGATCTTAAATACTTTCAAACTTTATTTTTATTATTTTTAGTTTAGTTCATATTAAGACTTTTGTTTTATCTCAGCTTTTAAAAAAAATAAAAAATCATAAAGTTGTAAAACTTTAAAAAGCATAAAGAATTTCTTTCCTTATAGTTTAGATTTTAATATTATTTAGATTTTTTGAATTTAAAAGTTTCTTTTAGTTTTATTTTTTGTTTTATCTGAAAAATATCAACAAAATTTTGGGAAATTTTTTGCCAATTTCAGTCTTGGCTCGGGAGTTTTTAGGGGTTTATCTTTTCTGCTGAGGCTAAAATTTCGATGTGGGAATTAATATTTAACATGCTTTAATGTTCATCTGAAGATTAACTACATGAATGTGATCTCTGGTTAGCATTTTACGTGGTTGTTTAATGCAATTTATCTTTCGAAATTTTAGTTGTTGGAGTATCATTAAGCCATTAAGCATTTTCTCGCATTTGATAAAAGTTAATCTTTGTTTGAGTTATTTGATGGTAAACGATTGTTTTGCATGGTTCATATTTCCGCAACATTTGCTAAATAATCGTTTAAACATAAGGCACTGGTCTATTAACTTAATAAAATCAATTTAGTGCTTGTTTCCTCGTGTCTCCCAACCCAACTGGTCCCCAGTTGGTCATTCATCATCCCATAGGGTCTACCCCCTTTAGCCGGGGGAGACAGGCTTAAACGGAGAGATCGGGGATCAGGGTGACAGCCCCCGGTCTGAGTGTTGTCGTGAAAATCCGTGCGACAACACAGCGCATTGAAGAGCTTCCACAACTAGGCAGCTTCATATGAGATCATACTCGTAGCTATGTATTCGGTCTAGGCGGTGCTTATAGCAACCGACTTCTGCTTCCTGCTCATCCATGATATCGAAGCAGAACCCAAAGAGAACCAACACTGAGAAGTGCTCTAGTGATCCTCCACACTACCTACCCAGTCAGCATTCGAATAATCAGGCAGCTTCATATTTCCGATAGTGTATCTCAATCCATGAAAGATTGTGCCCCAGAGATATCTCAGAAGATTCTTAGCACCAATCCAGTGAGGCTCAACCAAATATGAGCTCACCATGCTAACTGCAAAACATATGTCTGGACGGAAGTTCACCAAGAACATCAATGCAAATGAGTTTATGGAACTCAGAGGCATTTCCCAAATCTGGTCCGGCATCATCACCATATAACTTCTGAAAGTTAAGATCCTCGAGGTAGTCACGGGCTTGCAGTTTACCATTCCACATCCGGAATCCAACTCCCTCTTACTTCTGCAAGTGAGAGGGTCTGCACCTGTTTGAAATAGGTCGTCCTCAGAAGGTGCTGGTATGAGAGGTCTATCATCCACAACCTTCAAACAATGGTTTGGATCGGCTTCACTCTTAGTGAATCTCAGCTTCATCTGACAGCTATCAATCCTCTCATACTACGCCCGGGGAATTTTGCTTCAAGCCATAGAGGGCTTTCTTCCACCTGCATACGTGAGATTCCTGATCATGAATCTCAAACCCCTCGAGTTGTTCCAAACCTGTGGACCTACTACATGAGGGGAATGGTCCCCTTGTAAGATTTTCCTTCGATACATCTCAGACATGTACTTTCATGCTCTTTTTGAATTCAGGCATCCTTGTCACCATCTGACTCACAGACCTCCGGTGCTATGTGTCAATGGACATGGTCCCCAGTGGACTTCCTGCAACTTGATACAACCCTGAACTCAAAAACATCTTTGAAAATTCTATTTTCAAACACGTACCTTTCCATCGATGAGTGCCACCCTGTAACCTTTGACTTCCATTGTTGAAATGGACACCAGGTTCTTCTTGCGATCAGGTACATAAAAGAGATACTGTAAATGAATTGAGTTACCCTCATTCAATTGAGGGGTAACATTCCCTACATGCTTTTCGACAAGGTGGCATCAGCTCCAAGTATAATCCCATGATTATTTCCATCTCTACCAAATTAGAGACTGCACCCTACTATCCAATGAAGTGCCTTGAAGCACTACCATCAATAAGCCAGATTCCCAAAGAATCTGAAGGAGAGGGCCAATACAAGATAACGCTTCTTTATCTTATCAAAAACAACATTTGATTCTTCATACCTAGGGTTCCTTTCTTTTTTTTGAAGAGTCGGCCATTTCCTTGATGCCCTACATTACGTGTCATTCCTTTAATCATTGAAGATGTCCCTGGAATGATTGTTATCTTCATCAAGAGATGTGTCTTTGCCATTCGGACACTCCTTCGCATAATGGCCGAACTTATTGCAACCAAGGCATCTGTCTTTCCTTCCACCCTTAGATCCGGACTTCCCAATGAAGTGATCTTTAGGTAGGCCATCAGAAACTTCCACTGCACCATTCTGATAATATTCTCTGCTTCAACTTCACCCTCGGTGAATTTGAAGAGGGATGAGGAATCCACTGATCCTTTTGTCCCTTCCCAACTGTCTTCAGTGATTGCTCTTTCACTCTTGCTTGGGCATTGTCTTCACCTCAGCTCTGATACCATGTTAACTTTAGGTATGTTCTATGCTTAGAGCAATTTATTTCAATTTTCACAGTTAGCTCAATATCTTTTCCAGATTAGCAATCACATCAGCATTAAAGTAAACTGCAGATAGAACATAAACATAAATCGCAGAAGACAAGACAAGACAAGAGGACACAAGATGTGGCGCTAGCCAAGGACAAACCCCAATGTAGCAAAACCCTTGATCAATTCTTCTTATATGTTCTTCAATAGTTCAGCAAAGAGAGAGAGAGATAGTACATTTACAATAGAAGTCAACACTTTGACTTATCTAGATAAGAGCATAGATCATCTCTAAGAAGATGATACATGAGATCAGTTGAAGACATGCTGCTTCAACTGATTCTCCAAGGTGACTCCTTCACCTATCGTTGTGCTGCATTTCGTCATCATGTTGCACCTCACCGTGCTGCACCATGCTGCACCCATCATCACTATGTTGCATCTCATCATGCTTCATTAATCATGATTGTACCCATCACTGTACTACATTATGTGCCATTGCTGCACCATGTTTCCATACTGACCTATGTGCTGGCTGCATCTTGCTTGCTTGTTGTCCCTAGCATGCTTGTTTTCCTTTGCATGCTTGATGTTTCATGCTAGTTGTCCCTTGCATGCTTGGTGTATTTGTTGCTAAGTACCATACAACTGTCCCAATGTTAGTTAGTTGTCCCTTGAATGTTGCTCTCCTTTAGAGGTAGATAATCCGGCTATTCCGGTTGTTCCCAGCAATTCCGGCAATTCTTGCTGTTCCCGGTAGTTCCGACAGTTCTGGCAATTCTGGTTGTTCCCGACAGTTCCTGCTTCTTCCCTCTGCATCAGCTTTCCCGCCTATTCCGGCAGTTTCGGTAGTTTTGGCAATTTCGGCTATTCCTGATAGTTCCTGCAATTCCGGCTATTCCTGGTAGTTCCGGCTTTTCCCAGCAACTCAGGGTATTCCAGGTAGTTCCAGCAGTTCCGGCAATTCCGACTATTCCTGGCAATTCCTGGCAATTCCCGGCTATTCCCGGCAGTTTCGGAAATTCGGCAGTTCTTGGCAGTTCCGGCAGTTCCGGCTTTTGCCCTCTGGATTAGGGCAGCGTTATCCCTTAGCATCTCTATTCCTACTAAAACCCAAAGACAAGTAGAGAGGAAGAGATCCCAAGTGTGTTGAAATGACTTGAAGGCCACCTCTATTTATACTAAAACGTTGAGCACAAGTGGGGTTTATTTGGTTGCTAGCTGACCTTGACGAATTGTCCCATAACACAAATAAATTCATATCTCCATAAATACTTATCATAATCAGATGATCTTTAGATCAATCCTACACCTCTCAATGAGAAGGATCCAAGAAAAATATCAGCTTCCATTAATAAGATGACCCACATGGAGTTTGGCCCTAGTTGCCAATTTTAACAGCTACACTACCCTCTTTCGTGCCAATAGAACAAATCGAACCAACAAGGGAGGAAGACACTCCCCAAATGGGGGACTACTTCAGAGAGTGGCAGGCGATGGACGAAGATTTCAAAGAAGCTCTCTCCTTCAGAGATTACTGCAAGCTCAAGCAGAGTGAGAGGAACAAAGGGTACGGAGGACAGGGGACCCAAAACTATGAGTTGCAAAGAACTATAGGGAGGATGTACTTCCCTACATTTGATGGCACTGACAAGTGCACAGCCAGGGCTTGGGTTGAAAAGATGGACACATACTTTCAACTCAACCGGATGGCGGAGCAGGAAGCCATTAAGATGGCAGTCCTGCACTTGGAGGGGGAAGCACGTGACTGGTGGCTTCATGGCCTAACGACTTTGTGGCATGTTCAGATAGTTTCGTATGAGGGCTTCACCAAGAGGGTGGTGGAGCGATTTGATCGAAGGGATTTGGAGGCATCTTTCATGGAGCTGACACAACTGTGCCAGACAGGCAACCCAGAGTAGTACTTTTCCGATTTTCTGCGTGTCAATGATGGTCCCAAATCTGTCCGAGGCCAAGAGGGTATACACCTTCATTGAGGGCTTGCTTGAGCCACTGCGTGGACTAGTGTAGTCACGTAGACCCTCTACGCTGCAAGAGGCAGTGGTGTGCGCCAGAGATTTGCAGGGGGTCATCCCCAAGACCAAAGCGCCATTTCTTGCACAGACCCCTTTCCCACAGAAGGGGCATGAGACTAGACCCACACCATCGAGGACCACACAGGGGAGGGGACACCTAGATGAGGAGACACAGAAGGACCTCCAAAGGAGGAAGCTATGCTTCACATGCAGAGAGCCCTGGGCACCATGCCATAGGTAGACAGTGGGTAGAGCTCATTACATTGAGGTCTTTTCTGACAGTGACCAGGAGGACGAGGTGGAGCAGGATTGTGGTGGGACAGATGGAGAGAGTTCGGGGGACAGAGGGCCACCACCACCACCACCTCCACAGGGAGGGGCATCTCTTGCCTCATCAGGGGGAGTCCTTGCTTCTCTATGCGGGATTCCTAAGTTTTCCACACTCTGGATCAGAGGTACAGTACAAGGACAGAGGGTGTCAGTACTAGTGGGCAGTGGGGCTACCACAACTGGTCTAGAGGAGGGGCCTCATCACGACAAAGTTTGAGGGGTTCTTCGTCTTAGTGCCAGGTGATCGTACCACCCAGTGTACCAGATACATGCCCTCCTTAACAGTAGTTATGGGAAACTACTCGATGACGGACCACTTCTTTGTGGTCGATGTGTTAGAAACCAACGTGGTGATGGGTGTCCATGGCTATATTCCCTTGGGAGAGTCTTGACAGATTGGACGAAATCTGAGATGGAGTTCATGGGGCCAAGTACTAGTGGAACTTGGCCAATGCATGCATGATGGCCAACATCTCCTTGTCATATATGGAATATGACAACTTATGCGGTAGGAGCTTCCGACTCTCTAAAGCTATGGGGTACCCCTCCTGTGACAATATGGCTCCAACTCCTACCCCTGATGCTAGAGAATACGCAAGGGGAGTTTGGAGCTATCAGTGATCAAGCATTTGCCAAGAGAGTTAGAGGATTGGGAGAGCAGCAAAGGGCCAGCCTTTCTTGCGAGTTTGGAGCCAGCATCCCAGCAATCCGATTTACAATTACCTACGCTTGCGTAGAGAGCCATCACTAGGCTCACGTGGGAGTTGGAGGAAGGAATTGTAGAGCTGGAGTTGGCCGGGAGAAGTAGGAGATCACTTGGAGGGCCATTTAAGGAGGATTGTTGGAGTTGGGAGAGCAGAGATTGACAGGATCAGTGACAACAATAAAATTCGAAATTGGAAGATGGCCAAACTGTGAAGGGTCAATTTTTGAAGGTTGGAACCAAGGGAAACCCTTCTGGGTTTTTCTGGGTTTTGGGCAAGGATCACACTCCTAAATTTATAGAATTTTTTGAGCAGATCTAAGGGGTAAAACAGAGGTCCCAACTCAGCCAGCATCTAGAGCTAAGGGGAATTTGGGCCAAAATTCCGAATTCAACATTTTGCCAATTCCTTCATGGATTTTCTGAGTTTAGGCCAAGGAGCAAGGAGCCGAAATCTCATAATTTTCTGAGCATAGGAAGCAGTGATTCCAGCCCTTCGAAGTTAGCAGACGGAGCAGTTTTCTGGGGCAACGTAGTTCAGTTTGGTGCAACAGTTGTAACAGCCTTCAGTTCGGCACTTTCTCACCTGGGTTTTGTCATGCTTGTCCATTGAGACAAGCCCAGGTGCACCATACTATTTTACTATTGTATTTGCTCCTTAAGAAGTAATAAAATGGCTCAGTAGTTCTCTATTTCTAGTGTTTCCATGGGTGCTTAATGTATATTTCGTTTTTTCTGATTGTTGGATTGTTTGCATGCTTTGTATATCACTTACATTCCTGTTTAGGAACATTACAGTAACAATGTGACAGGTCAGCAGAGGACATGGATTCGATGGTTGCACTTGGGCGAGTTATGCTACAACACCATGAACCACATGTCTATCAGTATGACTCCTTTTCATGCTCTCTATGGTTATGATGCTCTAACTTTTGCTGATATCATTTTCAGAGACAGTCGGTCCCCAAAGGCGAAAGATTGGGTCCAAGAGAGCCAAGATATCCTCAAAGCTCTCAAGTGTAATCTAGCGATAGCCCAGAATCAACAAAAACTGTATGCAGATCGACACAGGATAGAGAGGCACTTTGAGGAGGGGGACCTAGTGTACCTTCGGTTGCAGCTTTATAGACAGTCTACGCTGAAACATAAGGGGGCCGAGAAGCTACAGCGACGCTTCTATGGGTCATACCAGGTGACTAGGTGGGTTGGGGAGGTGGTTTATGAACTAGAGCTACCTCCGGGGAGTAGGATCCATAACGTATTTCATGTCTCATGCCTAAAGAAGGTGCTAGGACAACACATGATCGCGGCTGCTGATCTACCCCCATTGGATGATGAGGGCCATTTTGTGTTGGTACCAGAGGCCATTCTGGAAAGCAGGGAGAGGAGACTAAGGAGAAAAACCATCAGTGAGTTCTTGGTACGCTAGAATAACTTGCCAGATGAGGATGTCACCTGGGAGGGTGAGCACATACTAGAGCACCCGAATTTGAGGTTGCTTGAGCGCAAGCAACATTTGGGAGGGGAGGAATGTCATGTCCCTTCTCAAATGTATTAGTTACGGGGTGCAACTACACAATTTTGGCATCATTTTTGGCTGAGGAGGAGGACCCCACACGCAGAACTTTGAGACTATAGGCAATTTGACTTTATTTCTGGCAGCTAGTGGAATGTGGGGGCCACCCACATGAATAATTCAAACTTGGCCAAGGAATGCATTGGAGGGAAACCGAACTAGTGGAAGGAGGGGCCCACAAGAAGCTAAGGGGGCCCAAAGTGATAAAAGAGGAAGGAGCTCTCATTTTGTAGCATTCTGATCATTTGACAAACACACTTACCTTTGTACACTTTGCTGCTTAGCGAGTCTACCGGCTGTTTAGCCACGAGTCTTCTGTAGGGAAGATTCAACCTCTAATTCAGGGGACTATCTGTGTCCACCCGAGGGAGGCTGTTACACAGGGGTTTTCAGGGAGTCTGGTACAATCACGCACTTCCGCCATCAGCGCAAGGAGAAACCTATGTATTCCTGGGCAGCCAGAGAACACACAGGAGGAGTTGGAAATCAGCAGAAAAGGCAATGTTGCTGGAGTAGCAGCCAACTAGACCATCGCAACAGTCAGTCGAAGTTCTGGGCAGAGGTACTGCGCAGAGGCCTCTGGCAACAAACTCATGGTGTCGTGAGAGTAGTCATCCGAGCCAAGGGTCATCCGGGGAGCAAGGAGTTAGTCAATGCAGGTGTACCCAGTGTTCTAGGGGTATTTTCAAAAGGATTTGCAAGCTGTTTCCTGCAAGTTGAATTTGGCAATGGCAGTTGGGAAGAGGCTCCAAGGAGGCCGAAAATCCAAAGTCAAAATTAGAGAAATTCCCTTCTGGGTTTTGTCCAAGGAGTCTAAGGCTGAAAGGACCAAATTTTTTGGGTGGTTTTTGGGCACATTCTAGCACGTCGAAGTCAGCAAATCAACAGTTTTACTAGGACGACGCAATGCAAGTAGTGCAGCAACTGAACAACCATCATCTCAGCAATTCCATCACCTGGGTTTAGTCCATCTTATCCTTGAGACAAGCCCAGGTGCACCACTTCATTTATATTGTACACATTGCTCTCATATTTTATAATATATGGCTCAACAGTTCCAGATTTTCAGTGTTTTATGGGTGTTTAATGCACGTTTTTAATTTTATGTTGCTGCACTGTTTATTTGTTTAGAATATCACTTAAATCCCTACTTGGGAACATTACAATAATTCATATTTATTCTTTATAATCTATGTCCTCCAATGCATTATGGGCTTGTGCCTTTGCTTATGAATGTTGCTAGAATCTTGTGACTACCATAAGGTACATTACTTGAAAAAAAGAGAGGATATTTGAATGAAAGTATATCAAGACTTACAAGTGACCAAAATAGATTAATGGAACTAAGAAAAACAACTTTTAATAACATCACTTAAGCAATTTATGTTTTGAATACAACTTCTACAGCTCACTGAATTATTTTAGATGATTAAAGATGATAGATCAAAGATCGATACTCTAAAAACTAATATCCTTTAACTCCACTTCCATCCCTTTCTTGGGATTTCTCGTGTATTTCTTTACCCCTCTCTATCTTTCATCCTCTTGTATACTAGTATTTTCTATTTGAAACATTAATTACAAATAATGTACCATTTAAATAATATGTCAATATATTATTCTAACATAACTTATCCTATTGCTCAACCTTCTCAATAGACCCCACAGCTACCTAATACTTGTCATTTTCTATTTTTAATGAATAAATTGCTTTTGGAGAAAGTGTATTAATATCCTTTGAAATGCCGGACGTTTCAAGTGAAGCCATCACCCATCATCAAGGACATGAAGCAAGAACAATGATGAAGAGAAAGCAAGACCAATCCCTTTAAAGAGCAATGGTGTCAAGAGAGACATTAGGGAATAGACGCTAGAATTTATTGAGAATGAATGTTACTAAAAGTATATGATTAGATTTTTAATTATTTACTATTTTTATTATTATTATTCTCAATAATTTTGACTATATTAAGACCAGGATTATAATTAAATTATTAATATATGACTAAAAAGGTTGAATAATAATTAACAAACTAGAAAGACCAAGGTTATTAATTAACTATTAGAATAGTAAAAAAAATAAAAATTATATTAATATTAAGTAACTAATAGGACTTATAAGTAATTAAAATTGAGTTTTTAATCAATAATAAACTATAAAATTAATAAATAACTAAATAATTAATTAGAGTAAAGATGTGTATAACTATTATTATGATAGTAACATAATTAAAATATTTATTTTATATATATAGTTAATACTATAACTACATATATATTACTTTTCTTAGTTTTCTATATATATGAGTAATATATCAAAATATAAGTTTTTATATATATATATATATATATATATATATACTTATAATATTGTAATATGTAGTTATTAGTAATTACTATAGCTACATATATATTACTTTTCTATATATATATATATATATATATATATATATATATTAAAAGTTATAAAACTTATATTTTGATATATTACTTTTTTATATATATATATATATATATATATAATAAAAAAATATTTTAATTATGTTATGATTTATTTTAATTATGTTATTATAATAATATTAGTTATACACATTTTTACTTTAATTAATTATTTAGTTATTTATTAATTTTTATAGTTGATTATTGATTAAAAAGTCAATTTTAATTAGTTATAAGTCTTATCAGTTAATTAATATTAATAATAATTTTAAATTTGTTTAACTATTCTAACAGTTAATTAATAACATTGGTCTTTCTAATTTATTAATTATTATTCAACCATTTTAATCATATATTAATAATTTAATTATAATCCTGGTCTTAATATAGTCAAAATTATTTAGAATAATAATAAATTATTAAAAATCTAATCATATACTTTTATTAACATTCATTCTCCATAAATTCTAATGTCTATTCCCTAATGCCTCTCTCAGCCCCATTGCTCTTTAAAAGGCTTAGTCTTGCTCTCTCTTCATCATTGTTCCTGCTTCATGCCTTTGATGATGGGTGAAGGGTTCACCTGAAATGTCAGAAGTTTCAAAGAATATTAACACAGTTTCTCCAAATGCAATTTATTCATTATGAATTACAATTGTGGAAATCTGAATTCTAAAATTTTATATTTTTGCTTCAAAATATTCTTCTAAAATCTCAGTTGCTCTCACTAATAAAACAATTTGCCTTACGTAAATGAGAATCTAAATTGAGTGTGCTATAGAAGACTCAAACGAAACATGGACTACCCCTTAAAATTTTGGATATATGCTGACCATCGTCAGTTGTGGTTAAGATCCCTCGTACTGTTTTCCCACTTTGTAAATATCTACCACATCTCTGTCTGTTATGCATGTCTACTACAAAGAATCTATTTGCAAAGGTGTCCTTATATATATATATAACCAGAAATCTCTTTCATATTGAAAAGGAAGTTCAAAGCAGTAAATAGTTGTTAGGCATCTCTACCACAAAGAATCTATTTGTAAAGGCGTCCTATATAAAATTATATGTATTTAACCAGAAATATGTTTCTTTTCGAAAAGGAAATTCAAGTCGGTACAAATCACAGTTGAATTGAACATATAAATCACTCCAGTAGACATTCCTTATGATTTTCCCTATTACAACGAATGAAGAGGTTAACTTACCTGAGAAAGAATCGACCCAGCACCAACAACTAATAAAATTTCAGCAAATTGATTCTTGTCAAAACCAAAAGCAGCCTTTAAGTAATACTGCAAAAGAGTTCAAGCAGTCAACACGTATAACCAAACATAAATAATATTCTTCAATACTTACCCAGCAGGTAAATACATCTCTTTTCATATTAGTTTACCAATTAGAATTTTCTCACAAAACTGTTCTAATAAATAAAATGTAAGAAAGGAGCAATAGAGAAACAACTATTGACCACTATTGATAACACAAGAATAACGGTAAACAGTGGACTGGCCACTACGCAAACAGCGGGCGAAGCTTTGAAATGAAGGAAAAAGAAGCAGAGAATGTGGAAGGTATTAACAAAAGATAAGCAAAAGCAAAATCGAAAGAAAATGCTAGTAATGCGGGACTTTCATCACAAGCGCTCTTTTGCAGTATCATGACAAGGGTTCGATCACAAATATTCAGAGACCTGATAAGAGATTTCTAGACATCCGTGTGCGTAAAGAGGTTACTATAGCAATAAGTTGTGTGTATGAGTTACTAATTTTTTTCGATAGTTAAAAATATAAAACTTTTACGACTGGCCAAACGATAACCTGGAAATTGAAGATAGACTGTTGAATCATTTTGGAGAAGAGGTACATGTTACATTTTTCAATGAAATTTTATCAGGCCGAGAGAGCAATATCTGTGCTACAAATATTGCCCATATATATGGATCATATATGGACCATAGTTACCAAATACAAATACATAAGGAATCTCAAAAAAAAAATTGGAGAAGGATTGAAGTGAAAGTATTTGCATCTATAGAAATACATACAACAGCAATGAAAAGAATTGAAGAGACATAAAGCTTGAATATTGGAACGTTGTAGCAAAGAACACTTGATATTATTTTGTAGAACTTGAAATGAAAAGCTTAATTACAAGTGAACTGAGTAGATGTATCCATATAACCGTGGTAAATTTTACAAATCCCAGGCACATCACAAGCTAACATCTTATTGGAGCAATGAAGAAAATTGTATTGACCACTATTGATAACACAAGAATAAAGGAAAACATTAGACTGTGCACTGGCTATGCAAACAAGGGACAATGCTTTGAAATGAAGGTAGAAGTTGGAGAAATTAGAAGCTAATAACAAGAGCTAGGCAGGAGAAGAATCAAAAGAAAATATCACTACCAAGGAAGTACTAGGGGAGTTTGACGAAGAGGGCTCATTTGGACAATTATGACAAGAGTTTGGTTACAAACCAATGTAGATCCATCTTAACTCTAGATCTATCAAGTGTCGAAAGGGATCAATAACCATGAGGTGCAAATCATTCTTAAAAAAAAAAAAAAATCTACTTGATCCCTCTTTTTACATGATAGATCCAGAGTTGGAATGGATTTGCGTTGCCTCTCTCTCTCTCTCTTTCTCTCTCTCTCTTTGTGTGTGTGTGTGTGTATATGTTATGTCCCTTCTCAAATACATTTGTAACAGAGTGTTGCTACACAATTTTGGCTAAGAAAAAGAACCCAACATTTTCGACTTAGGGACTTAGGAGGAAATTCGACTTTATTTGGTTGCTAGAGGAATGTGGGAGCCACCCACATGTGAATTCGAACTGGGCCATTCGAATGGCTTGGAGGGAAGTCGAATCGCTGGATGGAGGGGCCCACATGAGGCAAGGAGCCCAAGGAGTTAAAAGGAGGAGGATGCTCTCATTTGGGTTCATTCTTACATCTTGCAAATCGAAATTACTTGATTGTTCGCTTTGCTGTTTAGCTCAATCAACCAGCTGTTTAGCCACGAATTTCTCAAGCAAGAGATTCAACCTTTCCTTCGGGGGACCTTCCACGCCCACCCTAGGGAGGCAATTCCATAATCATTTCAGGAGATCCGAAAGTGTGTTACAACACTACCATTCAGCCACAAACAGGGAGTGCGTATTTCTGGCTAGCTAGAGAATACGCAAGAGAAGTTGCAACCATCATTGATCATAAATTTGTCGGGAAAGTTAGAGGTTTGGGAGAGCAGTAGTAGGCCAACATCTCTTGTGAGTTTTGGAGCCAACAAAGCCAACATCCCAGCAGTTCAAATCACTGGGCTTGGGCCAGTGGAGAGGGCCAGTCCAGCATTTTCGTGGAGCTTAGGAACCGGTGCCATAGGCCGGAAGCCCATCCACGAAGTCAAGAGATTGATAGTAGGAGACAACCCAGCACTTTGGGACCATTTTTGTGAGGATTTACAGGCAGATTCCAGTAGGCATAGTTTTGCAGTTGCAGCTGAAGTTAGGCTCCTCAGGGGTCAAAATTCAAAATTCTAAACTAGCTAAATTCCTTCGTGGGTTTTTCTAGGTTTAAGCCAATGAGTCTAGGGTTAAAAGCCTATAATTTTCTGAGCACATGAAGTGGACTTTTCAGCCATTAGAACCTAGCAGAAAGGTAGTTTTCTTGGCAACGCAGTGCAAATTGGTGCAGCAGTTGGAGCAGTCATCGGATCAACCATTTTCTCACCTAGGTCTGGTCATGCATGTCCATTGAGACGAGTCCAGGTGCACCATTCTATTATCCATTGTATTTTTCCCTCAAAGAAGTAATAAAATGGCTCAACAGTTCCTTATTTGCAACATTTCCATGGGTATTTAATGTGTATTTCGTTTTTATATTTTGCTGCACAAATTATTTGTTTTATATCACTTGTATTCATATTTTGGAACATTACAATAATATATATATATATATATATATATATATATATGCCATGTGTGCTATCATGAGCATAGAAGAAATTACACATCTCTCTCATATTGAACATCATTCAAATGTTTTAGCCATAAAAAAAATTTAGCTTTTAATTGCTTTAAGGTTATAATATATAGATATATTTTACTTAAGATGGATATTCAAATATTTTATTTATGGCCCATTGAAGGAATTACACATCTCCCTCATACTTAGATGTCAAAAGGACCTATCTTGGGAACAAAAAAAGTTGTATTTTCAATTACTTTACATAAACACACACTCTTAAGTTGAACATTGAAATTTTTTATTTATGGCAGACATCGAAATTTTTTATTTATGGTAGACATTGAAATATTTATTTTGTCATCAATATTTTTTAAATGCCATATGTCAAGTAGTTTTACACTTATGTAATGTCCCTTTCCAATCCATAACAGCGAAGAAAATTGAAGTCAGCACCATGATCCTCGTAGGTTATCAACAAGAAAAAGGGGGTCAACACGTTGATATTATTTCAATAATTAATAAAAGGTGGTAAAGTCACTTCAGAAAAATAGGTGACCCATGGTATTATTATGCTACCCATGGTATTTTGAAAGGGGAAAAGTTATAAAAGAAAAGGAAACTTGAAGAAAAGGGATATGTGAAATTTGATTGGTGAATTGACAAGTAGCTCGAGTAACTATTGTAAGAGGGAGAACCCTAAAGTATTCTCAATTTCGGTGCTGAAATACACACCCTAGTTGGTGATGATTGTTTTTGGTGGTTGCAGGGCCATCCTACCTAATCAATAAAATTATCATCTGCAAAGCAAGTCGAATTGGTATTTGCAGGGCCATCCTACCTAATCAATAAAATTATCATCTGCAAAGCAAGTCGAATTGGTATTTCAAGGAGGCCAAGCAATAGTCCAAGAGGAGATCGATCTATCTACCCAATGCTAAGTTACATGGTTCGCGTTCGAGTTTGGGTTCGACAATGATTAGGTTCAGTTCGTGTTCGAAATTTTTGATGAGGTTCACCATTAGGTCTCTCTCTCTCTCTCTCTCTCTCTCTCTCTCTCTCTCTCTATATATATATATATATATATATAAAGTTTAAAATGAAATATAGGACAAAATAACAAGATATCGACATCAATAAACATAAAAAATGCTATCACAAACATGGAAGTTGCAAGGATAGATTACAAGCTTGAGTTGTGACATGAGGTTATGAGTTTTGGTCTATCGACTTGGTCAATGGCTATGAGGTTCGTCGTACCTCAATTTTTTTTTTAACGTTCGCCAAAATTCGAACATCAAGGTTGAAGTTTGACGAACCTTATGACATAGACCCAGAGAGGCTGAATTTACAGATGTACAAGGGTCGATTGCTTCTCTCCAAGAAATTCGATTTGCATATTTCATAGACGTTGAATTTTTGGTGTTGAAGGGGTTGGGTTTCATTTCAAGAGAGTCATAATTCTTGCATCGCAGGGGCCAAGTTTTACTTCAAGATGGAGGCCGAATTAATACCTATGGTGGCCAAAATATTATTCTGAAGGAGGAAAAAATTATCTTTTTTTAGGAGCATCGAGTTGCATTTCTCATGGGAGATCAATTTGTTGATTCATGAGGGTCGAATTGCAATTTCTTAAGAGGTTGAATTGCTTGGTTCAGTGGAGCCAAAATAAACTTAACTAGAAGGGTTGAAATCGTTATCATTTAAAGGGCCAAATTGCTAGGGTTCAAGAGGGTTGCTTACATTCTTCAGGAGGGCCAAATCTGTTGGAAAATGTACCTAGTTTCGTTCTTCATAATTGTTATTATATTCATGTCAATATATATATATCTTATGTAACAAAGAAAAGAAGAAAGAAAAATAATTATTTTAAAGCATGGGCTTCATGCTTCTTGTTCATGGTCTTCCAGGTAAAAGCATGTTCTTCATGCTTTTAGGGTTTCTTAGGTAATATGATTTATTGTCATAAGTAGTCAAGAGAGTCAACATCAAGATTATAATACCCATATGGGCAAGATGTACCTCATAAAAGAATCGATTTTGAGTCAAAAAAGTCAAAATAAACCTCCTAGCACAAGTCAACCCTGCCAAAGAGAAGTCGGCCCAAAGAGGAGTATTCGACCCACCCAGAAGAGTATAAATAGAAGTTGTTCAAACTCATTTTCTCACCAATTCGATTTGCAATCCAGGAGCTCGACTTGAAGTGTGAATTTCAAGAAGAAGGTCAAGAAAGCAAGGAAGAAGGAAGCAGAAGTTGGAAGGAAGAGAAATCGAAGTTTTGGTCAAGGTTTTCCCTAGTTTTCTCTCACACGTGCAACGATATTGACTTGCTGCAGGAGTTGAAGTTGCAGAACAACTACAGGTCCGAAATCTTGTTGCTGGGGGCCAAAATTCTGAGTTTGGTGCAATTTTGAATGGATTTGTTCCTTGTTGACTTGGTTTGGATTTGACCTAATTGGAAGGTCTCCTTGGAGGGCTGACTTGGTGTTGGAGGATGCTTTGTTCTTGTGGTTTGGGTCTTGGTTTTCTTATTTGAAGCATATTTTATAAGAAGAGAAGAGATTTTTTGGGGGATTTCCCCTTAGAAGGGTTTTTCCCTGGCTTGGAGCCTAATTTTTGTGTCCATTGTCTTTATTGTTTTTCTCTTGATAATTTTTTAATGAAGAAGATCTAATAAAGAAACATAAGAAGATAAATAAAGTTCAAAAGAAACTGTTAAGATTAAGGATAAATTGAATTAATAACTGACCTACTTCATTCTCCAACAGAATCCACAATTTGCTATGCAGGACGAGTTGTAGAGTTAAGGGAGTCAAAGCCAATGGTTTTTTTGGGATTATCCCCATCAAGTTTCCTTCCAAAATTAATTGATCTAAATTTCATATTATGTTGTTAAATTAATTTAGCCCAATTCTTAACTCCAAATAGCAATCAATTCAATCTTCCAGTAATCAATAACAATTGTTAGATAGAACAGTAAATGTAATATACAATAAGAGACAATCAAAAGAAATGACAAGAGACACCATGATTGGTTAAAGACCTAGGAAAAACCCCACAAGGAGGAAAACCCTTTCAAATTCTTCTTATTTGAGTATCATAAAATGTTCAACAAAGAGTACAATAAACCAATTCTATAATGAGCCAAAGTCAACCTTTGACTATCCAAATAAAAAAGCCAATATCCAACCAATGATGAGCCTCAAAAGTCAATTCTAGTCAACGGTCAAAGTCTGCAATTTTTTCCAAGTCAACAACAGTGAAAGTGTGCCCTAACCAATCCAAGTGAACAGTCAAAACAATCCTCCAAAATCTGGTCAAAAGCCTACAAACTCAACCTTCAATGCTAGTCAAACTTAGGTCAAAACAGTCCCAATCCAAGTGGTCAAACCTGGTCAACAGAGAGAGAGAGCCCCTACAGTCAAAGTCTACAATCAAGCCTACGATCAACACTGGTCAAAGTGCCCAGATCTCTTCGGTTCTTGTGCCAAACAATGTGGCCTAGCAAGACAAAAATTCTCACAAAAGATTGAAGTCAAAATATGCCGAAAACATCAAGGTCAATGTTGGTCAAATTCTCCCAAACAAAAAGTAAAAACAAAAAATTTAGAGTTGGCTCAAAGACCCTCGAATGTTTAAAGTCAACCTACAATTCTTCATAGCTATATGAACCAATGAAAAGAGGAGAGAGAAGAATAATATGCGATGTGATGCCAAATGACATGTGCTTTAACTTGTATTTATATGTGTTGGAAGGGTGCCAATTTTGCTTCTAGCATGACTTGGACATCATGTGATATTCCCACTTAGCAAATTTTGCCAAGTAAAACACAATTTTGAACAATTTTGACATTTTTGGATTCAAGACTTAGGAAAAGTGGGTTAAAAGGACCCCACATGAATTTTTGAAGGAAATGGCTTCCCAAACATTAGAAAAGAAGAAATTTAGAGGAAAGTGGTAGGTGGGGACCACGCCTAAAAAGGGGAATCATACCCCCTTGAGCAATTCAACTGGGTGAAGTGAGACAAGAGGGAATTTGACTTGAGGGACCCACTTGGAAGAAAGATGAGGCAGTAAAGTTAAATAGAGGGAAGGAGCTTCATTTTGGGCCTAATACCGCTCAAACCAACAAGGGACCTAAAGGGGTTCCTAAGGGGGGAACTGCTAGATAAAGGGCAACGATAGAGACTTAGCCCACTGTCACCACAGCTAAGTCTCCCTGCTCTTTACAGACTTTCACCGATGGGAGGAGTCTCGAAAGTGTAGGGATTCACTTCTAAAGTATATGTCAATGGATAGGTGAGAAGTGACCCTGAAAACCCTTTCCGAGGGATGAAGTGAAGAATGGAGCTTGCTTGCTTTTTAAGCAAGGGACTTGGTCCACCAAGGACAAGGGGTGAGGATTGGAGGGTTTAGGGAGAAAGGATAAGCTAATGAACAAGCTTCTCAATCGCTATAATCCTTAGGAAACTTGGATTCCCAAATGGTCCTTAACAAATAATTTTTATTGAGAAGTGGGACCACATGGAGCCAAGTGGACTTAGCCTAGGTTCGGGGATGGAATATAGCAACCAATGATGTTCCTATCCTGGACAGGTGAGGGGAAAGGACCAAAAAAAAATATTTACTTCAAAAGGTTGAATTGATCCTATTAGTGTCTAGTCTTGGGGATGCCTAGGCAAAATTCGGTCCTAGAGCTAGGGCTTCAGATTCCTAGAGACTCCACTCTAAGAATGGCCTCAAATTTGGAGGAGATGGTAGGGACCCACCAGCGTAGTAACCTAAAGGAGATCGAAATTTTTTCTTGGGCCAATTGTCGGGAAATTGATGCCCTAGGTGACCCACTGGGGTTAGACTCGGGAAAAAGGGGAAGAATGGTGAAAACAAGGTTAATATGATCAACCTTTTTATGGAACTAGTGCCTAATTCACTTGGGGATATGGATTCAAGCATGGTAATGAGTAAGAACTTCGATTCTTAATCAAGGAGGCCCAAAAAGTCAACTTCATCCAATGTAGATAGTAAGAAAAGAAAAGCGACTTTCAGGCATTTATACTTTAAAGCAAATGATGCAAGCTTCTCGAGATAAATAAATCTCTAGGACATTTCATTCATATAACATTTGCCCATACATTAAATTAGCTAAAACATGCTCAATTCCACATTTTGATAATGCAACAACTAGGCCTGATTTTAGCAATATGCAGCAACAAAAATAATAGCATCAAAATTTACTTACAACGTTATAGAGTATATCCAACCAAAATTTTGTTTGCTCAATAAAGCTCCAAGACAAGAGAAATAGCCCAAATCCATATATCAAAATTCATCCATCTCCAAAAATATCCACCAAGGAAAAAGTTCGAAAATTCTCTATGATTAGAGAGATCCCAAGTCAAGTGATGATACAAATGAATGTATTTAACATCAATATATAGCCTCCTAAAGAGTTTGAATTAGCCTATGGGGCCCTAAAGATAAAATAATGTGCAAATAATAACCATATTGGTGACAAGCCCACCAAACTAGCTCATAAATGTAAAAACAACCCTCACTAGGGGCCAAATAAAAATGTGTGCATGTCGTAGAACCCTCCAAAGGCTTAATAACATCCTGAAGTGCCATATTGAGGAATAAATTACTCAGAATATGATGGACAAGGGGGTGGCCCCTTGTTCTCGAAGTAGTAGACCTGTGGTGCTCTAAGTGGGTTTGAGGGCACATCAATGACCCCATGGGTCTCCATATGAATAAGAGATGTTTGTAGATCCTCTGCAATGGACCAGGTGGTGGAATGAATGCTGCCATGACATCGTACAAGTGATGGGACACCTGCCAAGAGTGCAAGGCTCCCGTGGGGGCCTGCTGAACATTGTGTATCAATCATGTCACCATTGTCCCAAAAGTGGATCGCTAGTAGTCTCTGAACATCCATGAAGATCTGTGGAGTGTTGCCTGTTGTTGTGGAGGCCCATGGCTCTCTATGCACACCCTACATGTGCCAATGTGGACCTCTGGGGTCAGGATCCCATATAGGGGAGCAAAACCCAAATGGAAACCACCTATAATCTTGCATAAAATCCAATGCATCCCCTAGGCTTCTAGTACAATCAGTCATTAGAATAATCAGGTAAAGGAGCTTACAAACCATGGATAACAAAGTGAGCACTTTATAATGGCATGCCCTTCTGTAGTGGGTTTTGGCATGTGCCAGCGTCTCCAAACTCCAAAGGGGGTTAGCCAAGTACCTTATTAGGTGGTTTCAACCCTTAGAGCGGATAGTATGTCCATGGTACACCCTTCTAATGGGGGTGACAAGTGACAAATAGTTGAAGTGGAATAGGGAATGAGAGGGGCAACCCTGGGTCACATAATAGGGTATAGGGGTAGCTAGATAAGGGGAAGCCCACACCTGGGTATATAATGTATACGAGGGAGCAGTCGTGGTACATGAGGTGCCCCGACCTTGATTTTTCCACCCTTCTTTATATGCCTTTTTCCTTTTATGAATTTTCTTTAATTAACTACTCGGGACTCTAAGGACAAGAGCATGATGTGTATAATATAGCATTGATTACCCCTTTTGAGGTAGGGCGATTCATTGCCCTCCAAGGGTTGGGACAATCATGGGTTCCTGAATGATAGAGGAGGCTCATCTAGGGCCTATGGAACCAGGGTGATGGCCATGGATGGGGTAGAGCTCATGTATCGGATTTTGCCCATGTGCCAATTATTTTTTGTCCTGGCCATCTTTTGCATTTTGTGGTACAATTTCCTGTTAAATGTGGCCAATTATGCTTTTTCTTCTTTTTTAGTTGCTTCAACCTTTGAGGCATCATTATAGGTCTGACCCAAGGTGGGGGCAAAGGGGATGGGGAGGCTAGCCCTATGTGGACCCAGAATGGGAATGTGGACCCAGGTGGGAGAAATGATGAATGGGGGTATAGTGAGTGGAAAGGGAGTAGTATGTGCGGGTAAAGGAGCGGGACCACGCACCCAAAGTCGGGGTTTCCCAAGTAGTACCACCCTAGAACCAAATGGTCAATAAAGGAGATCCCACAGGACTAAGATCCAAGAGTAACAACCAAAAGAGATCAAGGGGACAAGAGCACAAACTAACCCACTCTTTCCGCTAAATGCCCCCATCAATCCATACCCAGAAGTATCCATGATAAGTAAACCCAATACTCAATTACCAAATGACAAGACATACCTTTAGATTTGGGAGGCTCACCTTCAAACATACAATCAATACAGGTGGGTGAGGGACCACATGGTTGGCTTAGGTGGCAGAGAAATGGCACAATGAGCTAGTAGGAAGCATCAAGGGGCTACTGGCTGCCAACTGAGGCTCATCATGGAGAAAAATTTCTCCTGGGGATATCACCCACAAAGTGGTAGGGAACATCTAGCTCCAACTGGTACGTGATCTCTCGAAGATGTGGGCGACGTTGATCGAACGAGAGGTCATGAGAACTCCAGCAATCTCTTGGTCACCGTAGACCTATTATCTGCACATGTCAAAGATCAAAGCCACTAAGCAGCATGTTTTTCACGGTGTCTGATGATCACCATGCTTAATATTAGCTCATAAACCAAAAAAATATGCAAAAAAAAAATCTCTCTTTTATATATATATATATATATGCAATCTAATCTGTCATGAGAAACATCATATGTGGTTAGTTCTAATGCAAAAATTATCATGCAATGCATCTTACTCTAACATGCATATAGTAAATGTTAATAGTAAATACTAAGTGTAATTATAAAACCAGTGCAACCAACATATGATCAAGTCAATATAAATATGCCTGACTATATGATTACTCATGCAACAAATCCCAAAGCGAATGCAAATCCAAACACATGGAGGATGCTACGGGCGAGAGGTGGGAAAATATTATGCCCACACACGAATGATTATGCGAGATGAGGTAATAAAAGGATGTAATCTCGTCCATAAGATCTTCTCTTGCAACCAAAATATAGAGACGTCAACAACAAAGCTCATAAACTTTTGATGGATGGCAACCTCAGGCATGTCACTTCCACCCTCGTCATTATTAATTACGTCATGGTTTATGGCCTTCATTGGGTTATGATTAGTAGGAAAGGGAGGCCGACGAGATGAAGAAACACAAGTACGTTGCACATGATGATTACACTAGAGAAGGGGGACTATGGAATGATCAGAACCCCGAGGGTGTATCCAAGGAGAAAAGGTGCAATCAACGAATGGCTTCTCCTTGACACTATACTCGGGAGGGGAAAAGGGCTCACAATTACTTGAGATTATATGACCAGGGGCGAGGGAATCACTTGATGAATATTCAAGATGATGACTAATAGGAAAAGGGAGAACGAAATATTGTATTCAATGGGTTGTGCTTTTCCAAAATCATAATCTAAAGGCTCAAGTGATTTGAACATAGAATCATACTCAAGAGAAGTGGGAGCCCTATCAATGTCCTTAGTACCAAAGATTAGGTCTCTTCTAAAAGGAAAATTGATCACTTCCAACTGCTCCTCTTTATACAAAGGAAAATGAAGATTCTCCTTCCCAAGGGTATCAAAGGGCATGTCATCATAAGCAGTGCCTGAGGGGAAAGGAAGATCCATCTCATCCTCGTCCTCCTTGTTGGTGTCGTAAATGGGAGTACAATCAAATTGAGGACCAACAATTTCTCATTTCTCTTTTTCAATGTGGAAATAATCTTCAATGTTATATTCCAAGGGGCCAATGGGATCATCCCTCTCAAGGTTTTCAAAAGAGGGTTCATCGGGAGTAATATCCTTGAGAAAGGTAGGGTTGGTCTCAATTTCACTTTCCATAGACTTATCCTTCCCAACACGTGTTCTCAAAATCATTATTTTCATCATGTGGACCCAAGGAGTACTCATCTTCCCATTCATCACTTAGATTCTCAAGGTCTTGATGATGCTTGATGAACCCTTCCTCTTGAATGTTAAATGCGAGGCATACTTGAAAATGCCTAAGAAAGCCATCAATGAACTCCTCAATAGATGAGATGCTCCTAGGTTCATGATTTTGCAACCATGAGTTATGACCATACGGAGAACTAAAGAATAACAGCATAAGGACAGACTAGTGGACAACCTTCTCTCTTGAAGTATGTGCATTAAATCTTTCTACGTGGTTAATTGCAGAGAGTGGATCACCATCAAATATGGACGTCCCACATAGTATCCTTCCTGCGACATGATTAGGATGTCCAGAGATGCTAGCAATGTCCAAAGCAGGAAATTTATGAAAGAATGACAGCCTATTTGAGGTATACATGAAACATATATAGGAGTCACGAGGGTGAAATTAAATATGCCTAGAAAAATGCTTGCTTCACCCTACAAGCATCCACCTTAAAGTTCAATGAAGAACTAGGGCTTTGTTCTTCCAATGGAGTCGCCAATAATGATATGTCGATATGTCGTACGAGGAACAAAACACACGTCTCATGTCTATGGCAATGGCACCAGAAATGGCACTAGAAGGAGTTTCTCAATCCCTATAATCCTTGGAAACTTGGATTCCCGGGTGGTCTTTGACAAATAGCCTTTATTGAGAAGTGGGACCACACAGGGCCAAGTGGACCCAACCCAGGTTCGGGCATGAAATGTAGCAGCCAATGATGTTCCTATCTTGGACGAGGTGAGGGGAAAGGATCAAACAAGGATATTGACTTCAAAAGGTTGAATTGATCGTATTAGTGTCTAGCCTTGGAGATGCCTAGGAAAAATTCAGTCCTAGAGCTAGGGCTTTAGATTCTCAAAGATTCCACCGTCAGAATGGCCTCAAATTTGGAGGAGAGGAAGGGGACCGACTAGCGCAGTAGTCTAGAGGAGATCAAAATTTTTCCTTGGGCCAATCGTCGGTAAATTGATGCCCTAGGTGACCCACTGGGGCTAGACTCGGGAAAAAAGGGGAAGAATGGTGAAAACAAGGTTAATATGATCACCCTTTTTATGGACCAGTGCCTAATTCACTTGGGGATATGGATTCAAGCATGGTAATGAGTAAGAACATGGATTCTTGATAAAGGAGGCCCAGAAAGTCAACTTCATCCAATGTAGATAGTAAGAAAAGAAAAGTGACTTTCAACCATTTATACTTTAAAGCAAATGATGTAAGCGTCTCGAGATAAATAAATCTCTAGGACATTTAATTCATATAACATTGGCCCATACATTAAATTAGATAAAACATGCTCAATTCCACAATTTGATAATGCAGCAACTAGCCCTAATTTTAGCAGTATGCAGCAACAAGAATAATAGCATCAAAATTTACTTACAACGTTATAGAGTATATCCAAACAGCATTTCGTTTGCTCAATAAAGCTCCAAGACAAGAGAAATAGCCCAAATCCATACATCAAAATTCATCCATCTCCAAAACTATCCACCAAGGAAAAAGTGCAAAAATTATTTGTGAATAGAGAGATCCCAAGTCAAGTGATGATACAAATGAATGTATCTAGCATCAATATATAGCCTTCTAAAGAGTTTGAATTAGCCTATGGGGCCCTAAAGATAAAATAATGTGCAAATAATAACCCTATTGGTGACAAGCCCACCAAACTAGCTCATAAATGTAAAAACAAGCCTCACAAGGGGCCAAATAATAATGTGTGCATGTCGAAGGGCCCTCCAAAGGCTCAATAACATCCTAAAGTGCCCTATTGAAGAATAAATTCCTCAGAATATGATGGACAAGGGGGTGGCCCCTTGTTCTCCAAGTAGTAGACCTGTGGTGCTCTAAGTGGGTCTGAGGGGACATCAATGACCCCATGGGTCTCCATATGAATCGGAGATGTTTGTAGATCCTCTGCAATGGTACAGGTGGTGGAATGAATGTCGCCATGACATCGTACAAGTGTTGGGACACCTGCCAAGAGTGTGGGGCTCCCGTGGGGGCCTGCTGGACATAATGTACTAATCATGTCACCATTGTCCCAAAAGTGGATCGCTAGCAGTCTCTGAACATCCATGAAGATCTGTTGAGTGTTGCCTATTGTTGTGGAGGCCCATGGCTCTCTATGCACACCCTACATGTGCCAATATGGACCTCTGGGGGTCAAGATCCCATATAGGGAAGCCAAATCCAAATGGAAACCACCTGCAATCCTGCATAAGATCCAATGTGTCCCTAGGTTTCCAGTAAAATGAGTCATTAGAATAATTAGAAAAAGGAGCTTACCAACCATGGATAACAAAGTGGGCACTTCATAATGGCATGCCCTTTCCATAGTGGGCTTTGGCATGTGCTAGTGACTCCAAACTCCAAAGAGGGTTAGCCAAGTACCTTATTAGGTGGTTTCAGTGGTTAGAGGGGATAGTATGTCCAATGTACACCCTCCTAATGGGGGTGGCAAGTGACAAATAGATAAGGTGGAATAGGTAATGAGAGGGGCATCCTTGGGCCACATAAAGGGGCATAGGGGTAGCTAGATAAGGGGAAGCCCACATCTGCATATATAATGTATAGGAGGGAGCAGTTGTGATACATGAGGTGCCCCAGCCTTGAATTTTCCACCCTTCTTTATATGGCTTTTGCATTTTATGAATTTTCTTTAACTAACTACTCGTGGCTCAAAGGACAAGAGCATGATGTGTATAATATAGCAGTGATTACCCCTTTTGAGGTAAGGCGTTCATTTCCCTCCAGGGGTTGAGACAATCATGGGTTCTTGAATGATAAAGGAGGCTCATCTAGGGCCTATGGAATCAGGGTTGTTGAAGTTTCTAAGTTTACTTAGTTTAGAAACCCTTCATGCACTTTTTCTGATTTATTCCTACATACTTGTTATTTTTCTTTAACAAGTTATTTACAAAGTAAATACCGAAAATAAACACCAGTGCATGCTCAACATATTACAGATCAACAACTAAAAGAAACAAGAACAAATACACCACATGACACCATTATTTTTGGACCAATGTCCCCAGAAAAACCCAATGCAGGAAAACCAGTGCAGCTATCTGAGGGTTTTCTTATTAAGCAATATCAGAGTACAATCTAGGTGCCGAAACTGGCCTACCCAACAAAGAATTTCCTTAGCAACTATACCTCACAGTTTGAGAGAAATCTCCTCGCTGAAACCCCGAAAAGCCCTTCCGGTAGCTCCTCAGCACAAAACTGCTCTGCAACCCCAGCATCTGCCCAAACTAGACTGCGTCAGCGCCTCTCTGTCTCACGCTGGCCCTGCGACAGCCTTTCTAGGCCTGCGTCAGCTCTGGGAGCCTCTGCGTCAACTGCGTTGGCCCCTCTGGTGCTCTGTGCAGCACTTGGCTGCCTCTACGTGGCCCTGCGTGAGCCCTTGTTGGCTCTGCATCACCCTACTTGGCTGCTACGCTGCTCTCCTGGCACAATCTCTTCCTTTTTTATTTCTTTATACTCAATGCCCCTCAGCTGCTCTCCTGATCACTAATTCTATCTCTCTTAGCAAACCTCGCTCTAGAGATTAGAATGACTGATCATCTAGTGTATTCTCCAAGTGACCCTCAAGCCTCCTCTTATACTTTTCCTGTTGACATCTCAATGGCCGAGATTAAGTCCCTAATTAACGGGTAAGATTAGATCTGGCTTGATACATGTCTTTTGGACCATTCTAACACAGATTCATATTAATACACATTAATATTTTAATTCCCTAAGTTTAGACTTAGGGACTCCATTAAAAATATTAATATTTTAATATCTCTTGATCTATTTAGAATCTACCCAAACTCTTTCTGGGTATTGGAGATCTCATGTGCCCTAAGCTCTCCACCAAATTTCATGGCTAGAGCACATCCGATGCTACCACAAATCAACACTCCCTCTTAGCGAGGACTGTGCTCTAGCAATACTCCTCACTGAGTATTACTCTGATCATCTGGCATCGGTACCTGTGCTGATGCTAGGCCTTCCAGCCCAACATCCTCTGCACTGCCACCTCCTGTACTGTTGCCCATGGTTCTGCCACTGCCACTACTGCATCTGTACGACAACTCCCTCTGCATCTGTGTTGTTGCTGGTCCTTTCTCCCAGCAATGCATCCGCATTGCACCTCCTCTCATCAAGTTGCATCGTGTTGCCCACTGCTGCACTACAACTCAATTACTGAGAAGTAAGTATCTGATCTCCCAACTGACCTCCCTGTTGGGCTAGAAACACCCACTGATGTTGAAGCTCCCTCTGTCGCTGACAAGTGCTCCCTCTCTGACCTCTACGCTGCTGCAACAACTCCCTGCATCTTGCACCGTTGCACACCTCTTTGTGCCTTCCTGCACTGGTGCAACACTCTTGTGCCTCTCGCACTGTTGCAGCCTGCTAGCTCTGTGCTGTCTCGAGACTCTTGCACTGTAGCTCTCTCTGCCGTTCCATCTGCATCCATCTCTACCCACCCATCCAGTCCTGCTACTCCTCATCGAGGCTCCCGAAGCAAAGTCTAATCCAAGAGGCTGGGTACCTCGAGGATCCTGCCCCTCATCGCCTGTAGTCCTCCTGACTACAGCTCGATGTCTCCCCACTTCTGCTCAAGTGGTGCGTGTGCACTCATGGCACAATCATCATCTGTCAAAACTTCCTTCTTTGCCTGTGTTGGCGCTACCTTAGTCTCGGAAGACTCTCCCTTACTCTTCTTCCTTGGGCACTGGGTCGCATAATGACCCATCTCCCCATAGTGGAAGCACTTAATCTTGGAGAGATCTTTCTTCTTCCGCTTCTCCTGCTTTCCCTCAGATGCTAAGGCCACATCCTCCTCCTCCTCCTGAACTTTGATCCCTTTGCTACTGCTACCAGTCTTTGACTACCGTCTGATCTCTTCCTGGTGAAGAGTTGCCCACATCTTGTCCCAAGGTAGGAAAGTTCCTCTGCCCAAGATAATCTGGACAAACACTTCCCAATCTTTTGAGACAGCATTCAGGGCTGTCCTCACCATAAGCTCTTGATCCGGTGTCGCTCCTATAGCAGTCAATTGGTCTCGGATCACATTCAGTCCTCTGAGGACGGTGTCAATCGATTGACCCTTCTTCATTTGATACGACCTCATCTAGTTCTCGAGCAGCATTCTTCTCTGCACAGAAGAATGCTGGTACAGGTTCTTGAGAGCCTCCCACATCTCAACTGCTGTTAACTTCTCAGCTATATGTGGTACCACATGATCCTTAACCCATCAAGGATAATGCACTTGACCCTCGCCATCACCTCTTTGTACTTGTCGTTATCATTGGGGTTGACTGGGATAGCTATAACCTTCAAGACGAAGTTCTTGACACGATTCCTGTCAAGCATTGATAATATTTTGGCCTTCCAGACTGCGAAGTTTGATGCTCCGTCTAGTCTATCCTGGTCTCTTACCCCGTGAAGTGCCATGACACTCCTCTACTTCCATCTTGGAAGTTCTCTATTCAACTCCTCTAAGTCTCTACTTCCCATCTGGAAGTTCTCTTCTGGACTCCCTCTAAGTCCTGATTTCCCTCCTAGAAATCCTTTTGCCACTTGTCGAGATGCCCCCTACTTTGATCGTCTTGTGCAACTGCACTGCTGATCCAGGTTCCTCAGCTAGAAACCCTCGGTAACAACTCCTTTAGCCCTGCTTTGTCAAGTACTGTTCTGACTACAGTACCTCACCAGTTCCACTCTACAATATTTCTGCAGCCTTCTAGACACCAACAACTGCCTCTCTGTGAACTACGTCAGCCCCTCTCTACCTCACGCTGGCTCTGCGTCAGCCCTGGGATGCCCAATGTCAGCCCTCTAGCCCTCTACGTCAGCAACGTTGGCCTCTCTAAGGCTTTGCGCAGCTCCCAGCTTCTTCTGCGTGGCTCTGGCTGGCTCTGCGTCACACTTCTTGGCCTTTGCGCTGCTAGAAACAGCTTCTGTCACCTCAAGACAATTGTTTACTGCTACTATTGCTCCGCTCAGTTGATGCCTCTTAGTCCTCCTATGATCTGCTATCACACTCTGATACCATGTTGAAGTTTCTAAGTTTACTTAGTTTAGAAACCCTTCATGCACTTTTTCTGATTTATTACTACCTACATGTTATTTTTCTTTAACAAGTTATTTACAAAGTAAATACTGAAAATAAACACCAGTGCATGCTCAACATATTACAGATCAACAACTAAAAGAAACAAGAACAAACACACCACATGACACCATTATTTTTGGACCAATGTCCCCGGAAAAACCCAATGCGGGAAAACTGGTGCAGTTATCTGAGGGTTCTTATTAAGCAATATCAGAGTACAATCTGGGTGCTGAAACTGGCCTACCCAACAGAGAATTTCCTTAGCAGCTATACCTCATAGTTTGAGAGAAATCTCCTAGGTGAAACCTCGAAAAACCCTTCCGGCAGCTCCTCAGCACAAAACTGCTCTACAACCCCAGCGTTTGCCCAAACTGGACTACATCAGCCCCTCTCTGTCTCACATTGGTCCTGCGTCAGCCTTTCTAGGCCTACGTCAGCCCCAGGAGGCCATGCGCCAGCTCTGGGAACCTCTGCGTCAACTGCGCTGGCCCCTCTGGTGCTCTGCACAGCACTTGGCTGCCTCTACATGGCCCTGCGTGAGTCCTTGCTAGCCTTACATCACCCTTCTTGGCTGCTGCGCTACTCTCCCAGCACAATCTTTGCATTCTCTGTTTCTCTGTACTCAATGCCCCTCAGCTGCTCTCTCGATCACTGATTCTATCTCTCTTAGCAAACCCTACTCTAGAGATTAGAATCACTGATAATCTGGTGTATTCTCCAAGCGACCCTCAAGCCTCCTCTTATACTTTTCCTGTTGACATCTCAATGGCCGAAATTAAGTCCCTAATCAATGGCTACAATTAGATCTAGCTTGATCCATGTCTTCTGAACCATTCTAACACAGATTCATATTAATACACAGTAATATTTTATTTTCCCTAAGTTTAGACTTAGGACTCCATTAAAAATATTAATTATTTTAATATCTCCTGCTCTGTTTAGAATCTGCCCAAACGCTTTCTAGGTATTGGAGATCTCATGTGCCCTAACCTCTCCACCAAATTTAGTGGCTATAGCACATCCGATGCTACCCCAAATTAACAAGGGTGATGGCCATGGATGGGGTAGAACTCATGTGTCAACTTTTGCCCACATGCCAATTATTTTTATCTCGGCCATCTTTTGCATTTTGTTGTAAAATTTCCTGTTAAATGCAGCCAATTATGCTTTTTCTTCTTTTTTAGTTGCTTCAACCTCCAGGGCATCATTCTAGGCCTGACCCAAGGTGGGGGCAAAGGGGATGGGGAGCCTAGCCCTATGTTGACCCAAAATGGGAATGTGCTCCCAGGTGGGAGAAATGATGAATGGGGGTATAGTGAGTGGAAAGGGAGTAGTATGTGCAGGTAAAGGAGCGGGACCACGCACCCAAAGTCAGGGTTTCCCTAGTAGTACCACCCTAGAACCAAATGGTCAATAAAGGAGATCCCACGGGGCTAAGATCCAAGAGTAACAACCAAAAGAGATCAAGGGGACAAGAGCACAAATTAACCCACTCTTTCTACCAAATCCTCCCATCAATCCATACCCAGAAGTATCCATGATAAGTAAACCCAATACTCAATTACCAAATGACAAGACATACCTTTATATTTGGGAGGCCACCTTCAAACATACGATCTATACAAGTGGGTCAGGGACTACATGGCTAGCTCAAGTGGCAGAGAAATGGCACAACAAGCTAGTAGGAGGAATCAAAAGGTTGCTGGTTGTCGGTTGAGGCTCATCATGGAGACAAATTTCTCCTGGGGGTCTCACCCACAAAGTGGTGGGTAACAACACCTTTTGCTAATTTGTGAATCAAACCCCGTTGTACACTTGAGCTATTGAGCCAAGTCTACACCGTGTTGTTCAAAACAAGAGATTTCCTCTATCAAGAGTGGGAGTCTTTGTCTACTGCTGCAACAAGTCGACAACAAAAATGACAAGCACACTTCAGGTACGCATTGTAATTTTCATTTGTATTTATTCATTATTACGCACTTACATGTGTTTTGCAGGCAGAGGTAAGTTGAAGGGTATTTTGTTTTGTTTTGGGATTGGTTTTGCCGAGCAAATTTTGCATGTAGGTAGAAGAAGATTCAAGTACAACTTCAAGCAAGAATTCAAGAGTAGAAGTATCAAATCAAAGGAAGCATTACAACGGGACATCCTTTGAAGACATGACAGCCATCCATATATTTTGAAGAAGTGTTAAGGCCAAGAGTCATCATTGTAAAATTGTAAAAGAGCCATCATTGTAAAGATTGTAAAAGAGTCATTTTGCCTAGAGTCAAAGAGGCAGTGTTGGGAAGTATAAGAGTCATTGTTGAAATGATGTCATGGTTGGGTCGCAGGTCATAGAGTGATTGGGTATTTGGTCATGTACATGAAAATCATTGTACATCTTATCGTATTGTGGGTTGATGTCCCTGGTTTGCGAATGCACAGTCTTGTCTTATTTTAGTCATTATAGGGTGGCAAGGAGGTGCTAGGTAGGTGTATGAAGTTTCCTATAGGTTGGGGTCTGTGAACACTTCAGGGTGGTAGGGTGGTGCTAGGGCGAGTTGTGGCTCGCTAGGGTGTTGGGGCATCCATTCAGTTGATTACTGAAGAAATCAGGGTGTTGGGGTGTCCTTCTAGTGGGAGCTGGAGAAGAATGCTTTCCTAGAATTCTGCAAAGTTGTTGTTTTCATTTCAGTTGGGGCTAAAGATTAAGGAATTTATTAGAAAAACGTTCGATGGTTTTTGACCCGGAGCGGGTTTTCCACCTAAAATTCTTGTGCCTACTGTGTTCTTTTATTTACTGTTATTACTGCATAAACATTAATAATCATTGAAGATTAACTAATGCTCTGAAAATATTTAAAAGTGCTAATTCTTAAGGAATACTAATTCACCACCCCTCTCAGTATTTCCAACAGTAATGAAGGTGAGCAAACCTCCAGTGCCATAATTCGAATTGAAGAAAAGTGTCGCAAGTTATAGCTCCCAAAGAACTTCCTCCAACCCGATAGAGACCTTTAACCCTAAATCCAAGTGTAAATGCATCTTTCAGGTTCCTTTACCAAATACAAATCTTCCCATCAACGAATGTCACCCTGAAACCTTTATCTTCCATCTCAGAAATAGAGACGAGGTTCTTTTTCAGATCAGGGACATACAACACTTCTTGTAAATGAAGGGTTTGACCTTGATTTAAGTGAAGAGTAACAGTCCCAATTCCTTTCATGGGATAAGTAGCATTATCCCCAAGTATAATCTCCATATTTGTCTTCTTTTCAATCAAGTTTGAGAGGGCCTCCTTGTACCTAGTGAAGTGCCTTGAGACACCACTATCAACCAACCAATGATCCAATGTATCCGAAGGAGAGGCGATGGTAAGGGCAGAAATACGATAAAATTATTTTTTCTTTTCTACAACATTAACTTTTTCATATCTAGAGTTTCTTGACTTATTGGGAGGACGACCATTTCCATATTGAGCAGCACGAGCATTCCTCTTTCCTTTGTTGTTGAAACTTTGATTGCCATTGCCTTTGTAGTTGCTGTTATTGTTGTCATCATCTCTTTTTGAGTATCCTTCTTGTGAGGACACTCTCTAGCGAAGTGGCCAAACCTGTTGCAATTGAAGCATCTTCCTTTTCTTCCTTCTTTGAATCCCAACATGAATCCTTAACCTTGTCTTCTTAGACCAACATTGTTCTTCCTTTTAGCATGAGCAGAGAATGCAATGGGATTGTTTCCATTTGAGGGCTTGTCTCTTTCCATCATCCTTATTTCGTCTTGATTGCATCTAGCCAATAATGCATCAAATCCCGGAATCCTGTGATTGTTGAGTATACTAGTGATAAACACATCCCAAGCTCAGGGGAGACCTCCAAGAGCAATAAGAGTGAGCTCCCTATCAGAAATAACTTCTCCAATGGATAAAAGATCATTCTTGATTTCGATAATCCTCATGAAGTAGGATTAGATAGACTCCCCTCTATCCATCTTGATGTCCTTCAGCTTGTTCTTGAAAAAGAAAATTTGGTTTGCATGTTGGCTTTGAAAATCCTAACCAACTTGTCATACATCTCCTTAGATGTGCCCAAATCAGAAATGTAAGCAACCAAATGCTTTTGAATGGAGTCTTTGATGATCTTCTTAGCTTTGACTTCACCTTTCTTATACTTTGTCTTAGTAGCATCCGGTGCATTTGAAGGAGGCTCCACCACACTTCCCTGCACATAATCCATGACATCATTTTCTTCCAAAGTCAAGTCCAAAGACATCTTCCATGCATGATAGTCAGATTTATCATTGAGCTTATCCTCATATTTGAAGTAAGATGTAGAAGCCATTGAGGCTTGGTCCTTGTCCAACAGATCTTAGTGATTGCTTTTCTCTCACTCTTGCTTGGGCTTTGTCTTCACCTGAGCTCTAATACCATGTTAATTTTATATAACAATGGTATGTTCTATGCTTAGCACAATTTACTTCAATGTTCTTTTAGCAACCCAATTACAATTTCCAATTATTTCCAGTAGCAATCACATTAAAATTACCACATTGACAGTAAATGCAGATAAAACATAAAAACAAATGCAGAAGACAACCCAAGACAAGACAACACCAAATTTGGCAGATGCTAGGGAAAACCCCAATGTGGGGAAAACCCTTTGATCAAATCTTATTATTATTATTGAATAGTTCCGCAGAGAGTGAGAGAGAGTACAATAATCAAATTCACTTGCCCAATACACAGTCAAATCAGCTCTATAAAATTCTGCATTCAAATCAGCCCTAACCAGAAAGTCAACGCTAGTCAAAGCAGCAATAAAATGTCCTCAAAACAACTCAATCTTCTCCAGTCAAACTCAGCCTGATCAGAAGGTCAAAATCAACCCAAAATAGTCTAGTCAAATTCGGTCAAAGGAGAGAGGAAACTGCTGTAAGGTCAACCTGCAATTTGGTCTGCAGTCAAAGTGCTCAAAAAACCTCGGTTTCTGTGCCAAAAGTTGTGGCTTGCTGAGATAGAAATTTCCCCAAAAGATCGAAGTCAAATGATGCCTGGAAGGTCTCGGTCAATGCTGGTCAACAGTCTGAAATTTCTGCAACTTCGGTTCTATGATTTAGCCCATAAATTTGAAATTTTTGTGCCCAGCTGTACAACCTGCAAAAATCGAACTTTTCCACCCAAAATCGAAGTCAAACTTGGTCAAGAACACCTTGGTCAACACTGGTCAAACTGTCCCTGAACTCTAAAATTTTCAGCCTGCAATCTGTCCCAGAAAACTCATCCTCCAGCCACACGTGTGAGAGAGAGAGAGAAGTTGCCCAATAGTTGTATGACCCAATCAAAAGAAGAGAGAGAAGAATGTGTGAGTGAATGATGTCCAAATGAGGTGAGAGGTCACTCCTATTTATACAATTCGATGAGGGTGAAAGGACACATCTATTGGGCTTCTTGAGCCTACATTAAGCTGAGGCCGACCTTAACAATTTGTGCATGAGAGAGAATAAATTCAAAATTCCACTTCTGCTTGTCCGAATGAGATGATCTTTATATCAAACTTGGACCTCTCAAAAAGAGGAATCCAATGCAATAATCATCTCCATCATATGAGCTGTCCCAAGGTGGAATTTGGCCCTAGTTGCCAATTTCAACATAACAGCAGTGCCTAAATAATGAAACTTGCCCAACACATAAAACACCGAAATTTGAACGACCAGCAATTGTGATTCACCTTGTTTAGATCACTTTAAGATGATATATTCAATAAAATTTCAGATCTGATTTCTTGATTTGCAGCTAAGTAAAGACAGATCAGCAAGGTAAAATTGCCAAAAAATAGATGGCCTATATGCCCAAAAATAGTAAAATGCACCAGAACTTGAAAATTTCAATTTTAGGGGTTTTAGAGATAGTGACTCAGCGATTTTTAGAACTGATATGTTTATTACAGCAGTGAGTTAATCACAGATGAGCAAAATAATCAAGCCAAAAATAGATGCCCAATATTTCAAAAAATAGAAAAAAATTCCAGAAATTGAAAATTTCAAATTTTAGCCCTTATTAAGTATTTGATTCAGAGATTTCAGAACTACAGAAAATTTCAGTTGTCATGTCCCCAATTAATAATTTTGCCAAATTGAATTTCTGATTTAGAGCACTCTTGCACTTCTTAGCCAAGACAACCAGTGGTTCTTAGCACAAGGAGATTTCCGTGCAGAAATCTCAGCGCTGTCTTTGGTGGAATTAGAGTGCCACACTAGGAGAGAATTTTAGAGCATACTGGAGAAGAGATCGCTAGAGATTGTGGGTTATTTCCAGCCATACTTCAGCCAATTCAAACTTTCGGGAGCATGCAGCAGCAGAAATAGATTTGCTTGGTCGAGGGGTCTTCAAGGCAAAATTCAGCTAGAGAATTTAGGAGAAAGTCCCTTCATATTGGACTAGATTTTGTGGAGAGTTTCAGAGTTGGATATTGCTACTTCGATGAGAACCAAATTCAACATTCCTAGAGCCTGCACAATATTTTGTTGGGCAAAATTTCGTGGAGTTGTTGCTACCTGAGTTGTGCAAGGTTGAGGAAGGGATTTTCGTCTTACCCTCTGGGAATAATTTGCAGAAAATGCCAAATTCGAGGGTGGAAATAGGGCCAAATTTGCAGCAGTAGCTTGTGGGAGGGGGGGGATGCAGAACCAGTAGAAGAGGGCGTAGCACCAAATTTGGGTAACTTTGGGAGATCAGAATTAGCCCAAAAAAATTATGGGTTTTGTTGGAATAGCATAGAGTCTACTCTTAATTTTGGAGAATTTTTGTTGGAATAACATAGTCTAATCTTAATAATTTTGCCAAATTGAATTTCTGATTTAGAGCACTCTTGAGCTGCTTAGCCAAGACGACCAGTGCTTCTTAGCACAAGGATATTTTCGTACAAAAATCTCAACTCTTTCTTCGGTGGAATTAGAGTGCCACACTAGGAGAGAATTTTAGAGCTTATTGGAGAGGAGATCGCTAGAGATTGTGGGTTATTTCCAGCGATACTTCAGCCAATTCGAACTTCCGAAAGGACGCAGCGGCATAAATAGATTTGTTTGGTTGAGGTGTCTTCAAGGGAAAATTCAACTAGAAAATTTAGGAGAAAGCCCCTTGATATTGGACCAGATTTTGTGGAGATTTTCAGAGTTGGATATTGCTACTCCAGTGAGAACCAAATTCAACATTCCTAGAGCCTGCACAGTATTTTGTTGGGCAGAATTTCGTGGAGTTGTTGCTAGCTGAGTTGTGCAAAGTTGAGGAAGGGATTTAATTTGCAGAAAATTCTACAACCATTCGAGAGTGGAAATAGGGCCAAATTTGCAGCAGTAGCTTCGGGGGGGGGATGCAGAACCAATAGAGGAGGGTGTAGCACCAAATTTGATTAATTTCGAGAGATTGGAATTAGCCCAAAAAATTTATGGGTTTTGTTGGAATAGCATAGAGTCTACTCTTAATTTTGGAGAATTTTTGGAGGAGTTTGGTGCCCCAAAATAACAAAGCTATTTGGCAGCCAGTTGGGAGGAGTGAGCTTAAATTTGGGGTCCTGGGTGGTCGGTAAAATTTTCCCAAACTCTTTCTGGGTTTTTCTGGGTTTGTGGAGGAGATCCTAAGATTAATTTGGCAGAATTTTCTGAGCATTCTAGGGGGCTCAAACAAGGGTTATTTCCAGCCAACAGTTGCAGAATTCCAAGGCCAACGAAAAACTTGAGGAGAAAACATTTTCTTACATCCGAGCAACATATTTTCTCACCTAGGGTTGTTTAGCTTCCTTTGGCAAGCCCAGGTGCACATATTCCATATACTTGTACTCTCCTCTTGATAATAAAATGGCTCAGTTTAGCGCAATTCTGGTGTAATTTTTATGGGTGTTAATTGTTTGAATTTTTTATGTTGCATTGTGTTTTTGCTTAAATATCATTGTTAAAATTCCAATTTGGAACATTACAGTGGTATCAGAGCATGATCTTGGCCAGTTGTGGGGGAGCTAGCAAGATCATGAAGGTTTTGGCCATGCATGCATAGTGACTAGTGAATTTATGGGCATTCCAATGACACAGAAAGGGAAAAGTACACAAGGGATCATGGAGGAGCTAATGAGGCAGAACCAAAAGTTGAGGAGGCAAAACCAACAGGTCCTAGAGGGGATGCAACAAATGGTACAAAACCAACAAAGAAGCCAAGCACGCACAACCCAATAGTACAACACCCATACGGATGGCCAATTTTGTTGTCCTACCATGCCTCATTTTTTGGATGAGCCAGCGAAGGAGAAGCACGGATCAAGGACAAGATTATCCTGTAGAGGAGGGAAATTAGAGGGTGAGACCAGGGGGCGTTTTTGCTGGTGGAGACCAGGCTTTAGATGTCAGGAGCCTCAGAAGGAGGTTGAGCATGAGGACAAGCAGGATGGTGAGGAGCACATCAATATACCCAATGTGGCGCAGGAGTCACCATTGTTGGAGACCTCTTTGATAACACCGATTGACACCTTAGTAGAGAGAGTAGAGCCTGCACCCCTAGAGCCATATGTTGATGAGATGTCATTCCTAGATGAGGTGCTAGGAGACATAGAGGTACCCGAAGCCATGACTTAGTTCCTTGACGGGTGCCACCTACAACAACATATAGAACACATAGAGGAACATGAGCTAGTCATGGAGGGGCAGGTTGTGACCATGATGGAGGAGGTCGAGCAGTCATCTTTTGGGCCAGCCATCGATTTAGACCAGATAGATGCACAGACCATCAACAGAGTTGCAATACTTCCAGACAGTAGCTCTCTTCAAGCCTATATAGATGGGGCTTGCAACATTGCTAGGCTGCCTCTATACAGGGGAGAGAGAGAGATGGAGTTACCTAGACATATTATATGTGTTAACCAGACCAGCGAGACGAGGTGACATGAGTTGCGCAACGTGCAGCATTCGCAGGTTGGAGGACTAGTTCAGTGTACGAGGGTTTGTGCTTTCGATCATTTCCTTGGGGTTGGATGGTGAGAGATTCTGAGTTGGTACCCGGTGGAGTGGGCTAGGCGTACGGAGTCGGTTATAGGCCAGAGTCAGAGTTGTTAGCGCTTGAAATTTCACCTCAGGCTGAGAAACGCAAACTCCAAGGCAACATCAAACCACTTAGCCTCGTAGCTAGCCCTACGGGGCAGGAGAGGGCTCTCTCCGGTATATCTCGGCAAAGATCTTCAAAGGGCGGAGATAACCAATATAGAACACTGATTTTAGGCTAGTAAACTGATAAAAGGTTTGATTTGAGATTTTTAGGATTTTGGTGGAAAATCGGGGAAAGGCAATTTTGGGTGCGGGGATTGGACACAGTTTTCGCAGGGGGCTCTTTGGGGCAAGATAGGAGACTGTATTGATGCCTTTGAAAGAGTTGGATGGATGGAGAATGACTGGTGAGGAGCTAAGGAGAGCAAGCAATCACCTTGAATTCCCCTTCAACAGATGAAAACATTGATATTAAGCAAACTTAAAAGCAGAGCATGGCAATCATGAATTCTACTTTAACACTTCATTTGCCTAATTTGCAGAAGGAAAAGTAAGAAGATGATTCACATAACAAACTTACAAGTACAAAGAGAAACACACCATCAATACATGTAACCACAGGAATCCCAAAAAGGACTGCAAAACCCTGGTCTTTCTTTCTTTGCCAAAATTGCAGAGATACAATGAGTAATACAATAGAAGCTTTCTCCCTCAAGAGTCCAACCATGAAAATGACCAAGAAAGTACATAATATAGGCAATCTAACATCTTTCCTTGCCTCTAGGTGTCGAGCTCACTATCCTAGGAGCTGTTTCAACCAATTCCAAACTGAGCACTAAAATCTAGGCAGTCAAAACAACTTGCCTCTATAAGCTACGAAACTAATTCATTCATTAAATTTTTGCCTATTTCATGAATGAATCTTCTAGAAGAGATAAATAAGTGTCAAAGTATCATAAAATTACATCATTTACATCAAGGAGGATCAAAATCCACTCCAAAAAGTCAAACCTAGTCAAAACTGCGTTTTGCTGAGCTGTAGGTGCATTTCTGTGAAAATAGCCTGATGCGTAGCGCCCTGAATCTCAACGCGTAGCGCGCCTTTGGGCCTGCTTTTGAGGCACTTCCCGGAGTCCAAATGAGGCAAAAGTGGGCTTGTTGGAAAGGTCTGGATGTCTACTTTCCAACCCAAGTGGAATTTCTGAATTTGGTGACCATTTGCCCCTCCAAAATTGCAATCTCCCAAGACTGCTTCCTGTGTGTCAAAAAGGTGGCAGAAAGTCATTTTTTGCTTGTTTTTTGACCTTCTGGAGCCTCAAAACTTGATGGAATCTCTTGGCAATTGCTGAACAAGTGTATTTTTGCATGACAAATCCAAAAATGCTGAGTTTTCATGAAATGGAGTTGCCCATCTTCAGGGTAGCGCGCGGCGCGCTATGCGTTGGGGAGGAAAACCTGTGTGTGGCACAAAAAATTCACAATTGACAAAATTTTCTCCAAATTTCTTGAAATTTGGGCTGGGAGTCCCCAATCAAGTACCATGCTCAGTCAAAAAGGCTTTGGCCAAAATTTGGAGTGGATCAGGCCTTTTTCTCTGTTTTAGTACTTTGCTCAACCTCCTTAGATCTGGCGATTGTATTTTTGACATTTCTCTAAAACCATGACACCTGTGTAAAACGTGAAGGAGGTTTTTCTTCTTTGGCATGTTGTGGACAAAAACCTCTCTCAATTTTCCAAAATTCAGCTTTGATTGCTCTGAAACATCTTTTGAGTGAAACTTATCCCGATGTGTGAAACAAGGAATTTTGTCGAAATGAAGCGAAATGAAGGGGATAAGAGGCTTCTAAATTCTTGGGGAAATTTTTGGAAGTAAGGAGGGATGTTAGGAAGCAGGGGAAAATGGAATCGCGGAGATCGAGTGAGGGGAAGGGGTCCAAAAGGGCAAAACACAGGCCCAACCTAGAAAATTGCCAGGTTGTAGCAAGAAACTAGGGTTTGTGCGAAAATGAGGAATTTGGCGGATCTAAGGGATAGGAAGCATTTAATAAGGTACTTTAAGGATAGGGGAAGGTGTATGAACATCAGGATGCAAGTTTTGCCGATGATTTGACCGTCCAAGAGAAATTACCTCCAAAACCCTAGGAGAGGGAAATGACCTTACCTAGGCGCAACTGAAGCATGAACAAGGTGTAAAATGACCCATTCGACACTGACATGATAATGAAAACCCTATGAATGATGATAGACTCAGCTGAATAGTGACATAGATTGGCATTTGGGCAACTTTGAAAAGAGTGAGAGCAAACCCTAGACCTAATGCTTAGTGACCAAATTTTGCTTGAAGACTCACTGAAATGACAAAATTTGACCTTGACACTTCAAAATCACTTTGTAAGAGCACGTTTGATCACTGGAGGAAGGCTGGAAAGACTGACACTAACAAGAGTCAGCAGGCATGTTCAGGAATTAGGGATACTGGAGGCCCAAGTTGGCATTGGGATCCAGCTGGGACTACCTACCATTTGCCAGATAAACAGATTGACTATGCCATTGGTGGTATGGTTGACCCAGCTGTCGAGCGCACACATTTGCTAGGGTAGTTTCAATCAGCACCAGTGGCCAGTTAGTTTGTGAGGGAACTCCATGGGTCATCGGGTTATTCTAGTTATGCGTGGGGTCACAAGATAATCAACACACTCTGGCAAGAGATTGTCGAAGGAGGTGGCATTGGAAGGCCACCAAACAGTGCCTTGTATGGGGCTAGGGATAGTCCACAGTTATGTGAGGCACAGAGGACGCGAGGAGAAGAGCAGTGGTGGCATCACTACTGGTACCTAGGGAGATTCACTTCTCGAGTCCCTCCAGGAGGATTTGGAGGGGAGATCCATTCATCGGAGGGTATGATGATGCGACAATGGAGGTGATGATTCCAGTCAGGTGTGATTCAACACGTATTGTCACAACTTTAGGCCATGAAACCAAGGATGTGTAGGAGCATACAGTGACGAGCAGTGGCCTACAGAGGAGCAGGGAGATGCATGGTTGTTTGTTGTAGCATGTTGGTGTTAGTTTTTGTAGCATCGGATGTGTTCTAGCCATGAAATTTGGTGGAGAGGCTCGAATACATGTATTCTCCAAAACCCAGAAATCGTTTCTGGAAATTCCACCTAGAGATGACTTAATTAAAATAATTAATCAGTTTTTAATGTTTCCTAAGTCTAAACTTAAGGAATATGATTAATTAAAGGATAATAATTAAGTCATGGTGAGAATATTCTAGAAAAAGACATGGATCGAGTTCTAGTTAATATTAGCCATCGATTAAGTTTTAATCATGGTCGTTGATGTCTCAACAAGAGATTATAAGAAGAAACTCGATGGGGCTTGGAGAAAACACACCAGCAGTTCGATTTCACTAGGAGATCAATTTCTAGAGTAGCAACGCTGAGCTGTCGGAGAGAAAGCTAGTGAGCTCAAAGCAATGAGAAAGGGGCAGGGATAGTAAGGCCGAAGGAATTTTTTCCAGCTCCTGTGAGAATACTGCAAAGAGGCATTGAGTTCCATAGAGAGGCAGGGTAGAGCCACACGGAGGCAATGCAGTGCTTTAGAGGGGATTTCATATTTTGCTGGGGAGAAGCAGGGATTCAGTGTCAGAAGTCGGAGAGAGATTCCGGAGGCCAGGAGAATCCATCTTCCAGACAGCAGCTAATCAGATAGCGAGAGGGAAAGCAGTTTCAAGTTGTGGGACGCAGCACTGCATAGGCTGACGTAGTGACTGCGCAGAGGTAGCAAAGAGCAGCTCATATCGAGCCAAGGTCAGTGTCAGATCGCTTGTGGGAGTGAGAGTTTTCTCACCAGATTTATTGTCATTCATTTCTCTATATCAATTGCTAGATTTGAGAATCCATAGTCTTATACTCAAATTTACTACTTCATAATATTAAAATCCTCAGCTGCTGCATCGGTTTTCCTGAGTTGGGTTTTTCCGGGGACTTGGTAAAAGAATCATTGTTTATTTGTCTGTGTGTGCATTTATTCTTCCAACATTTTTATTTATTCCGCAATATTTATTTTGTGAAGGTTGTAGTGTATTTAATTCGATATTTGTCATAGCAAACAAGAAGTAAATTGTTTAATCGAATTAACAATAAGAAGAATTAACATCAATTGCTGCAATAGATTTGAGGTTTCCCAAATTTTCACAGTTGGTGTGCGTTGTGGAGTAGGAGGAGCGACTCCCATCGCATTGAGTAAAGCTCATCTTGAGCAAAGGTCAGTGTCAGATCGCTTGTGGGAGTGAGAGTTTTCTCACTAGATTTATTGTCATTCATTTCTCTATATCGATTGCTAGATTTGAGCATCCATAGTCTTGTACTCAGATTTTACTACTTCATAAATATTAAAATCCTCAGCTGCTGCACCGGTTTTCCTAAGTTGGGTTTTTCCGGGGACTTAGTACAAAAATCATTGATTATTTGTGTGTGTGTGCATTTATTCTTCCAACATTTATTTTCCACAATATTTATTTTGTGAAGGTTGTAGTGTATTTAATTCGATATTTGTCATAGTAGACAGCAAGTAAATTGTTTAATCGAATTAACAATAAGAAGAATTAACATCAGTTGCTGCAATAGGATTCGAGATTTGCCGAATTTTCACAGTTGGTGTGCGTTGTGGAGTAGGAGGAGCGACTCCCATCGCATTGAGTACACACGGGGAGTGCTATGTACAGTGACACAAGCAAAATACGAGATGATATGGGATGGTACAACAGTAGCATAGGGTATCCAGTGGTGTACAGGGATAGGTCGTAGGGTACAGTGGCATGTCGTGGAGTACAAGGAAACTTGGTGGTATGCAGTGGCATATGGTGCGGCACAGTGGGTCCTTGGAGCGTTGCCTCCAAGGAGACTTATGGATAGGGACATTAGGTGTACCGTTGGGTGCAGCTCACCTAGGATCGATGAGGATGAGGTTGAGCTTCTAGGGATGCCAGGTTCAGTGGAGACAGGTCTCCGATTGGGTTATCAGCAGATCCGAGGCAAAGAAAGGGACATCCATAGGATTACTCTTCGGTATCCCTGCAGACTCTTGATCATACCCTTGGGGACCTACCCACCCATCACTCTCTAGTGTTTCTTACGGTCGCAGAGCGTTTGGTTGTTTCCCCTTGATGCTCTCCATTCAGGCAGTAGGACATGGGAGGCCCACCTTAGGTCGTTGGATGAGACACTGTGTGTCATGGTGTGGAGGAGACTCTCCAGTTGAGACATTTGATGGAGGCACCAGATGAAGGATACATGCTTAGGAATGGCATGGTTTATTGCTGAGGTAGCATAGGCTCAACTCCTCGGCTCACACTTGGGGAGCTGATTGCGAGGGAGCTACATGACGCACCTCTGGCGAGACAGTCTTAGGCGTTACAGGAGCCTGAGGGATAGTGCATGGTAGACTGTTTTGTCTACAGGAGGGTACCCAGACTCCAAGCAGTGTCCAGGTGTAGCATCAGGAGTTGGGATAGTGGATTTCACTGCATGGTCTGGCAGGCGTAGGGCAAACTGGCATGCTTGGGACATATTCTTCATACTTGGGGTCCACCTATGGTATACATATAGGGGTCAAAGATAAGGACCGATTGGCTCTAGTGGGTAGTAGTGCTACGTAGCTGCAACCCATGAGGTGTGGGAGTTGTGGACCTCTAGTATGGTTATGGGAACCAAGGATCCAAATGATGTGGGGGACACTCTATTACTTAGTGAGTACGGTCGGGATAGTTGGTGATCTGGTCCATTATCAGGTTGACACATGTGGAATCACCAAGGTCTTCATCATATGGCTTAGGGCCAACCATGGAGCGATAGGCGTAGGCATTGCTGAGTCCCCTTGGCAGGTTGGGCTTAGCCTCGATCATCACATATATTGTGGCCGAGTGTTGCAGGAGATGAGGATCTGGTATGAGCATGTTAGACAATTAGTCGTGACCAGAGTGTCGTAGAGTCTATAGAACGGTTTCTTCCTGTGATGGACTTGGGACCCTGGCATCACAGTACTTGACAATTCAGCTACCTTTGGGTGTGAGTTGGGTTTGACAGGGTGTAATGTTCCAAACTTGGATAAACAGTGATATGTAAAGAAAAACAAATACAACAGCATAAATTTTAAACATTCAGCAAATACAAATAAAAAATCCAGAAGCAAGAACCAGCTGAGACATTTTATTAATCCAATGGAGTAAGTACAATCGTATGAAGAAGTGCACCTGGGCTTGCCTCAATGGCTGCGTGACAGAACCCAAGTGATAAAACAATAATCTCAAATGTTGCTAATAACTGCTCCAATGATGCTCTGCGCTGCCCAGAAAACTACACTTCTGGCTTAAAAGGAACTGCTAGAAACCCCACCTCCAATTCTCAGAAAATGCCGCAAAATTAACCCCAAGCTCCTTGACCAAAATCCAAAAATGGTTTGGTCTGGTTTCGATCTCCCAAAATCGACCCCCAAGAGGCCCTACGCCCTCCAAGACTGTCGACACTCACGGCCTGCAAATATACCAACAAAATCCTCCTCCAATGCTCTGGGAAAGCAGCAATCATCTCCACTAGTGTTTCCCTTATCTCTCCCAACAAGGATCAACCTCAATAGCTGAAACTCCACCTCCCATGTGTGCACAATATTCTCCCTCTGCGTTGTCCTAGGAAGTGTGAAAGCCCCACTGAATAGAAGCTCTCTCTCTTAGCTCCAAAACTCGCCCAAAATGCAGCAAAACACCCAAACCTCCCTTTTGGAATTTCTCCCGGCCAAATCTCCTCTGAAAGATATCAAAATCACAAATCGGGCTATCCTCACTGCATCCTCCAGGAACACACACCACCTGGAGACACTGGATATAGCTCTTGGAAATCACAATGAAAATCTCCTCCCAAAGAATATAGATGAACCTCTCTAGGGTGGTACTCGAAGTTGTTGATTTGGGGTAGCATCGGATGTGCTCTAGCCACGAAATTTGGTGGAGAGGTTGGGGCACATGAGATCTCCAGTACCCAGAAAGGGTTTGGACAGATTCTAAACAGTTCAGGAGATATTAAAATAATTAATATTTTTAATGGAGTCCCTAAGTCTAAACTTAGGGAAAATAAAATACTAATGTGTATTAATATGAAATGTGTTAGAATGGTCCAAAAGACATGGATCAAGCCAGATCTAATCTTAGTCGTTGATTAGGGACTTAATCTCGGCAGTTGATATGTCAATAGGAAAAGTATAAGAGGAGGCTTGAGAGTCACTTGGAGAAAACACTAGAGTGATCAGTCATTCTATTCTCTAGAGCGGGGTTTGCTAAGAGAGATAGAATTAGTGATCGGGAGATGCAACTGAGGGGCAATTGAGTACAGAGAGACAGAGAAGCAAAGATAGCGTCGGGAGAGTAGCGCAGTAGCTAAGGAGAGTGACGCAGAGCCAGCCAGGGCTCACGCAGGGCCACGTAGAGGAAGCTAGGAGTTGCGTAGAGCCTCAAAGAGGCTAGCGTTGCTGACGCAGAGGGCCAGAGGGCTGACGAGGGCCTCCCAGGGCTGACGCAGACCCATCCGAGGTGACGCAGGGCCAGTGTGAGGCAGAGAGGGGTTGACGTAGTCCAGAGAGACGCTGGCGTTGGGGTTTCTGGGGTAGATTGTGTTAAGTCGCTGCCGGAAGGTTTATCCGGGGTTTCAACCAAGAGATTTGTCAGAAATTGAGAGGTATTACTGCCAAGGAAATTCTTTTTTGGATAGGCCAGTTTTGACACCCAGATTGTACTCTAATATTGCTTAATAAGAAAACCCTCAGATGTTGCACCGTTTTCCCACATTGGCTTTTTCCGGGGACATTAGTCCAAAACTAATGGTGTCATATGGTGTGTTTGTTTCTGTTTCTTTTAGTTGCTAATCTGTAATATGTTGAGCATGCACTAGTGTTTATTTTCAGTATTTACATTGTAAATAACTTGTTAAGTTAAATAACAAGTAGGTAGGAATAAATTAGATAAAGTGCATGGAGGGTTTCAAACTAAGTAAACTTAGAAACTTCAACATGGTATCAAAGCGTGATTGCAGATCACAGGAGGACTAAAGGACATCAGCCAAGCAGAGAAATAGCAGCAGAAAACAACTGTCTCGAGGTGACAGACGTTGTTTCTAGCAAAGCATCAACAAGGAAGGGTGACACAGTGCCTGCGTCATCAAGAGTGAGCTGAGAAGAGGCAACGCATAGGCTAAGGAAGGCAAAGAAGCCTCACACAGAGCCACACAGTAGCTGGGAGGGTTGACGCAGTTGGCTGAGGAGGTCGGGTTGCTGGTTTCGGGACTATGCAGAGCCTAGGAGCTCTCACATTCCGGTTGCTGAGGTTTAGAAGGTTGTGGGAATATTGCAGAGTGGAGCTAGTGAGGTACTGTAATCTGAACAGTACCTGACAAAGCAAGGCCAGAGGAGTTGCTACCAAAGGTTTCTAGCCAAGGAACCCAGATCAGTGGTGTGGTTGCACAAGACGATCAAGGTAGGGGGCATCTCGACAGCGGTAGAAGGATTTCCAAGAGGGAAATCAAGACTCGGAGGGAGTCTAGAAGAGAACTTCCAAACGGGAAGTAGAGACTCGGAGGAGTCGAACAGAGAATTTCCAGGAGGGAAGTAGAGGAGCATCATGGCACTACACGGAGTAAGAGACCAGGATAGACTGGACGGAGCATCGAACTTCGCAGTCTGGAAGGCCAAAATCTTATCCGTACTTGACAGGAATCGTGTCAAGAACTTCGCCTTGAAGGTAATAGCTATCCCAGTCGACCCCAATGATAATGACAAGTACAAGGAAGCGATGGTGAGGGCCAAGAGAATTATCCTTGACAGGGTCAAGGATCATGTAGTACCACACATAGCCGAGAAGGAAACAACATTTGAGATGTGGGATGCTCTCAAGAAGTTGTACCAGCATACTTCTGTGCAGAGAAGAACGTTGCTTGAGAATCAGTTGAGGTCATATCAGATCAAGAAGTGAGAACCGGTTGACACCTTCCTTGGAGAACTGAATGAGATCTGAGATCAGTTGACTGCTATAGGGGCGACATCGGATCAGGAGCTGATGGTGAGGGCAGCCCTGAATGTTGTCTCAGAAGACTGGGAGGTATTTGTCCAGAGTATATTGGGCAGAGGGACACTTCCACTTTGGGACGAGATGTGGGCAGCTCTTCGCCAGGAAGAGATCAGACGGCAGTCAAAGACAGGTAGCAGTAGCAAGGGGATCAAAGTCAAGCAGGAGGAGGAAGACGTGGCCCTAGCATCTGAGGGAAAGCAGGAAAAGCGGAAGAAGAAAGATCTCTCCAAGATCAAGTGCTTCCACTGTGGGGGCTTGGGTCATTATGCGACCCAGTGTCCAAGGAAGAAGAGTAAGGGAGAGTCTTCTAAAACTAAGACAGTGCCAGCACGCACAGAGAAGGAAGTTTTGACAGATGATGACTATGCCATGAGTGCACACGCACCACTTGAGCGGAAGTGGGGAGACATCAAGCTGTAGTCAGGCGGACTACAAGCAATGAGGGGCAGGATCTTCGAGGTACCCAGCCTCTTGGATTAGACCTTGCTACGGGAGCCCCGACGAGGAGTAGCAGGACTGGCTGATGTGGGTAGAGATGGATGCGGATGGAGTGGCAGAGGGAGCTACAGTGCAGGAGTCCCGAGACAATGCAAGGCTAGCAGGCTGCAGTAGTGCGAGAGGCACAGGAGTGTTGCACCAGTGCAGGATGGCAGAGAGAGGTGTGCAACGGTGCGAGATGCAGGGAGTTGTTGCAGCCGCGCAGAGGGCAGAGAGGGAGCACTTGTCAGCGGCAGAGGGAGCTTCAGCATCAGTAGGTCTCTAGCCCAACAGGGAGGTCAGATTGGGAGATCAGTTACTTACTTCTTAGTAACTGAGTTGCAGTGCAGCAATGGGCAGCACGATGCAACATGATTAGAGGAGGTGCAGTGCAGATGCAGCGCTGGGAGAAAGGACCAGTAGCAACACAGATGCAGAGGGAGTTGTCGTACAGATGCAGCAATGGCAGTGGCAAAACCATGGGCAGCAGTACAGGATGCAGCAGTGCAAAGGATGTTGGGTAGGAAGGCCTAGCATCAGCACAGGTACCAATGCCAAATGATCAGAGTAATACTCAATGAGGAGTATTGCTAGAGCACAGTCCTCGCTAAGAGGGAGTGTTAATTTTGGTTAGCATTGGATGTGCTCTAGCCACGAAATATGGTGGAGAGGTTGGGGCATATGAGATCTCCAATACCTAGAAAGGGTTTGGGCATATTCTAAACAATTTAGGAGATATTAAAATAATTAATATTTTTAATGAAGCCCCTAAGTCTAAACTTAGGGAAAATAAAATATTAACGTGCATTAATATGAAACTGTGTTAGAATGGTCCAAAAGACATGGATCAAGCCAGATCTAATCTTAGCCGTTGATTAGGGACTTAATCTCAGTCGTTGATATGTCAACAGGAAAAGTATAAGAGGAGGCTTGAGGGTCACTTGGAGAAAACACCAAAGTGATCAGTCATTCTATTTTCTAGAGCGGGGTTTGCTATGAGAGATAGAATCAGTGATCGGGAGATGCAGCTGAGGGGCAATTGAGTACAAAGAGACAGAGATAGTGTCGAGAGAACAATGCAGTAGCCAAGGAGAGTGACGCAGACCCAGCCAGGGCTCACGGAGGGCCACACAGAGGAAGCCGAGAGTTGCGCAGAGCCTCAGAGAGGCCAACGTTGCTGACGCAGAGGGCCAGAGGGGTGACGCTAGGCCTCCCAGGGCTGACGCAGACCCATCCGGGGTGACGCAGGGCTAGAGTGAGGCAGAGAGGGGTTGACGCAGTCCAGCGAGAGGTTGACGCTGGTGTTTCTGGGGCAGATTTGCGCTGAGTAGCTGCCGGAAGTTTTATCCAGGGTTTCAGCCAGGAAATTTGTTAGAGACTAGGATGTATTACTGCCAAGGAAATTCTCTGTTGGGTAGGCCAGTTTCAGCACCCAGATTGTACTCTGGTATTGCTTAATAAGAAAATCCTCAGATAGTTGCACTAGTTTTCCCGCATTGGGTTTTTCCGGGGACATCAGTCCAAAAATAATGGTGTCATATGGTGTGTTTGTTTCTGTTCCTTTTAGTTGTTGATCTGTAATATGTTGAGCATGTACTAGTGTTTATTTTCAGTATTTACATTGTAAATAACTTGTTAAGTTAAATAACAAGTAGGTAGGAATAAATCAAATAAAGTGCATGGAGGGTTTCTAACTAAGTAAACTTAGAAACTTCAACAGAAGTCCCCCGAAGAAAGGGTGAGCTCTCTGCTCGAAGAACTCTTGCTAAATAGCAAGTGACTCGGGTAAGCAACTTGAGCAACCAAAGACAAATTCGATATACCAAAGATCATCACATGAGTGTTGCCTTCCTTTTATAGATTTCGTGGAGCTCTTTTCCCTCTATCGTGGTTCCCTCACTTAACCATCGACTTCCCCTCTCATGCAATTCGAACTAAGGAGTGCATATTTTCCTAGTGTGGGTGCCCCCCACGTATAACTTAACCAAACCAAAATAACTTGCTACTAAATTCTAAGTCTCCTAATAAAATCGAATGGGCTCCATCTCCTCCAAAATTGGCCCCAAAATGTAGAGATTAATGCTATTCCAAATTAATTTAGGAAGGGACATTATAGTTCTCCCCTCCCAAATATTGCTTGTCTCCAAGAAACTTCAATGCTAGATGCTCAAGTATGTGCTCACCCTCCCAAGTAGCATCCTCATCTGGTAAGCTCTTCCAACACACCAAGTATTCTCTAATTATCATGCTTAGGAGCTTCCTTTCCCTACTCTCCAAGGTGGCCTCCAGTTCTAAGGTGCCCCTCATCATCAAGTGGAGGCAACTCCACAACTGTTGTAACCCGTTGCCCCAACACCCACTTGAGGCATGAAACATGGAAAATATTGTGGATCTTGCTCACTGGTGGTAGCTCCAACTCATAAGCTACCTCTCCAACCCTCCTGATCACCTTGTAAGGCCCAAAAAATCGTGGTTGCAGCTTTTCGGCCCCCTTTTGTTTCAAAGTGGACTGTCGGTATGGTCGCAATCGAAGGTACACCAAGTCCCCTTCCTCAAAATGCCTCTCCAGCCGCTACCTGTCAGCAACATCTTCTACTAATGCTGAGTTCTCTGCAAATTATCCTTAAGAGCCTTGAGGATATCTTGGGTCTCTAGGATCCAATCTTTGGCCTTTGGGGCCCGACTGTCTCCACAAACAATGTCAGCAAAAGATAAAGCATCATAACCAAATAGAGCACGAAAAGGAGTCATACCAATGGACATATGATGTGTCGTGTTGTAACAATACTCTCCCAAATGCAGTCATGGAATCCAAGCCTTCTATTGCCATGTCACGTAATTCCTAAGATAACCCTTTATCCATTTGTTCAACCTCTCTGTTTGGTCGTTGGTCTGTGGATGGTAACTGGTGCTCGGGATGAGCTTAGTGCTAACTAGCCTGAAAAGCTCCTGCCAAAATACCCCCATGAATAGGCTATTTCATTCACTGACTATAGTCTTAGGAAGTTCTTGCGGGCGCAAGACCTCCCTAAAGAACACCTCTGTGAAAATTTGGATGCCCAAATTTCTACTGCAACAACTAATTACGTTTCTCCTATTTGTTAATTACTGAACAAAATTATTCATTGTTTCCTACAGTAAACACTGAAACTAATACACTGCAGCCTTCACCACTTAAATAAATTACAGAAACAAGAAATTGAACAAGAAAGAAATACACAACACATCTACATAGTTATTTTTGGACAAATGTCCTTAAAAAAACCCAATGCGGGAAAACCGGTGCAGCAGCTCAGGGTTTTATTATTATGCAGTAGTAATTTCTTAATACAATCTTTGGATGCCCTGTTGGCTATCCAATACAGAGAATATCATTGACAAAGAGATGAGTGGATTACCTCACACTATCACTAGAGATCTGACTGATCCAGGTACTAAATGAACAGCCCCTGGCTGCCTCTACTCTGCCTCTGCGCCGTCACTGCATCATCCCAGCATCACATTGTCTAGGGTCTGCGGCACTCCTTCTGGCTGATCGATTTGCCTCTGATATTCTGACTTCTGCTCTCCCAATCTTCCACCCTAGCTTCCAACTACAAAAATCGATTCCTCCAACAAATGTCGGATCTTCTCAAGGCTCTGCACTGTCTCTGCGTCAGCCTACGCTACCTCTGTGTGGCCCTGCGTCAGCCTCTTCTAGCTCCGCGCTGCCTCTGCCGGATCTCTCTCTGCCTCCTTTGCTGAGTATTCCCGGATAAGGAGAAATCTCCAACCGGAACTATCCCTACCCCTCACTGCAAAATCTCACTTCGAATTTCTCACAGGCAGTTGGTTTTCTTCAAAAATTCGATCTTTTGAACTCTACTCGATGTATTCTCTAATTGCCCATCGATGTCCTTATAATCCTCCAATTGAGAACCAACGGCCCAGATTAGATTCTAATCAATGGCTCAAATCATTTGGGCTCGATCTTCATCTTCTGTTGAAGTTTCTAAGTTTACTTAGTTAGAAACGCTCCATGCACTTTATCTGATATATTCCTACCTACTTGTTCTGTTACTTAATAAGTTATTTACAATGTAAATATTGAAAATAAACACTAGTGCATGCTCAACATATTACAGATCAACAACTGAAGGAAACAGAAACAATCACACCAAATGTCACTGTCATTTTTGGACCAATGTCCCAGGAAAAACCCAATGTGTGAAAACCGGTGCAGCTCTCTGAGGATTTTCTTATTAAGCAATATCAGAGTACAAACTGGGTGCCGAAACTGGCCTACCCAACAAAGAATTTCCTCCGCTCCAATTTGCCCCAGAAACCCCAATGTCTGCCTTTCTGGACTACGTCAGCCCCTCTCTGCCCAGCGCTGGCCCTGCATCACCCCGAATGGGTCTGCGTCAGCCTTAGGAGGCCCTGTGTCAGCCTTCTGGCCCTCTGCATCAGCAACGCTAGCCTCTCTGAGGCTCTACGCAGCTCCCGGGTACCTCTGCGTGGCCTTGCATGAGATCTAGCTGCTATTGCATCACTCTCCCCAGCTACTGCATTGTTCTCCTGGCACTATCTCTACCTCTCTCTCTCTGTACTCAATGCCCCTTAGCTGCAACTCCGATCATTGATTCTATTTCTCTTAGCAAACCCCTCTAGAGAATAAAATCACTGATCACTCTTGTGTTTTCTCCAAGTGACCCTCAAGCCTCCTCTTATACTTTTCTCGTTGACATATCAATGGCCGAGATTAAGTCCTTAATCAATGACTAAGATTAGCTCTAGCTTGATCCATGTCTTTTGGACCATTCTAACACAGTTTCATATTAATACACATTAATAATTTATTTTCCCTAAGTCTTCAATGGCCGAGATTAAGTCCCTAATCAATGGCTAAGATTAGCTCTAGCTTGATCCATGTCTTTTGGACCATTCTAACATAGTTTCATATTAATACACATTAATAATTTATTTTCCCTAAGCTTAGACTTAGGGACTCCATTAAAAATATTAATTATTTTAATATCTCCTGAACTGTTTAGAATCTGCCCAAACCCTTCCTGGATATTGGAGATCTCATGTGCCCCAACCTCTCCACCAAATTTTGTGGCTAGAGCACATCCGATGCTGCCCCAAATCAACACTCCCTCTTAGCGAGGACTATTCTCTAGCAATACTCCTCACTGAGTATTACTCTGATCATCCGGCATCGGTCCCTGTGCTGATGCTAGGCCTGTTTCCCACCATCCTCTGCACTGTTGTATCCTGTACTACTGCCTATGGTTCTGCCACTCCCACCGCTGCATCTGTACGACAGCTCCCTCTGCATCCGTGTTGTTACTGGTCCTTTCTCCCAGTGCTGCATCCGCACTGCACCTCCTCTCATCATGTTTCATCGTGTTTCCCACTGCTGCACTACAACTCAGTTACTGAGAAGTAACTGATCTCCCAACCCTGACCTCTCTGTTGGGCTAGAGACCCTCCTGATGTTGAAGTTCCCTCTGTCGCTAACAAGTGCTCCCTCTCTGACTTCTGCGCTACTACAACAACTCCCTGCATCTCGCACCATTGCACACCTCTTTGTGCCATCCTGCACTGGTGAAACACTCCCGTGCCTCTCGCACTGCTACAGCCAGCTAGCCTCGCGCTGTCTCGAGACTCCTGCATTGTAGCTCTCTCTGCCACTTCATCCGCATCCATCTCTACCCACATCAGCCAATTCTGCTACTCCTCTTTGGGGCTCCCATAGCAAGGTATAATCCAAGAGGCTGGGACCTCGAGGATCCTACCCCTCATCCCCTATAGTTCGCCTGACTACAGCTCGATGTCTCCCTACTTCCACTCAAGTGGTGCGTGTGCACTCATGACACAGTCATCGTCTGTCTCCACTTCCTTCTCTGCCCTTGCTGGCGCTGCCTTAGTCTTGGGCGACTCTCCCTTAATCTTCTTCCTTGGACACTGGGTCACATAATGACCCAGCTCCCCACAGTGGAAACACTTGATCTTGGAGAGATCCTTCTTCTTCCGCTTCTTGCTTTCCCTCAGATGCTAGGGCAAAATCTTTCTCCTCTTCCTTTTTGACTCTGATCCCCTTACTGTTGCTTCCCGCCTTTGACTGTCGTCTGATCTCTTCTTGGCGAAGAGCCGCCCACATCTCATCCCAAGGTGGAAGTGTCCCTCTGCCCAGTATACTTTAGACAAATACCTCCCAGTCTTCTGAGACTGCATTCAGGGTTGTCCTTACCATCAATTCCTGATTCAGCATGGCTTCTATGGCAGTCAATTGATCTTGGATCTCATTCAGTCCTCCGAGGAAGGTGCCCATCAGTTTTCCCTTCTTCATCTGATATGACCTTAGCTGATTCTCTAGTAACATTCTTCTCTGTACAAAAGTATGCTAGTACAATTTCTTGAGGGCCTCCCACATCTCATACATCGTTTCCTTCTCGGCAATGTGTGGTACTACATGGTCCTTGACCCTGTCAAGGATGATGCTCTTGGCCCTCGCCATTACCTCCTCGTACTTGTCGTTATCATTGGGGTCGACTAGGATAGCTATAACGTTTAAGGCGAAGTTCTTGACACGATTTCTGTCAAGTATGGATAAGATTCTGGCCTTCCAGACTACAAAGCTCAACGCTCCGTCCAGTCTATCCTGGTCTCTTACCCCGTGTAGTGCCATGATGCTCTTCTACTTCCCTCCTGGAAGTTCTCGATCTGACTCCCTCTAAGTCTTGATTTCCCTCTTGGAAATCCTCCTGCCGATGTCAACATGCCCCCTACTCTGATCATCTTATGCAACTGCACCACTGACCCGGGTTTCTCTGCTAGAAACCCTCGGTAGCAACTCCCTCCTCTTGGCCTTGCTCTGTCAGGTATTGTTCTGACTACAGTACCACACCAGCTCCACTCTCTAATATTCCCACAACCTTATAAACCCCAGCAACCTAAAGGTGAGAGCTCCTAGGCTCTGCGCAATCCCGGCACCAGCAACCCAGCCTCCTCAGCCAACTGCATCAACTCTCCTAGCTTCTGCATGAGGTTCCCCTTGCCTTCCTTGGCTTCTGCACTGCCTCTTCCTCGCTCACCCTTGATGACACAAGCACTACATCACCCTTCCCTTGTTGTTGCTCTGCTAGAAACAACTTTTGTCACCTCGGGACAACTATTTTTTGTTGGTATTGCTCTGCTCAGCTGATGTCCTCAGTCCTCCTGTGATCACACCAAATGACACCGTTTCTGAGGGTTTTCTTATTAAGCATTATCAGAGTACAATCTGGGTGCCGAAACTGGCCTACCCAACAGAGAATTTTCTTACCAGTAATACCTCTCAGTTTGAGACAAATCTCCTGGCTAAAACTCCAGATAATCCTTCTGACAGCTCCTCAGCTCCAATCTGCCCCAGAAACCCCAGGGTCTGCCTTTCTGGACTGTGTCAGCCCCTCTCTACCCAACGCTGGCCCTGCATCACCCCGGATGGGTCTGCGTTAGCCTTAGGAGGCCCTACGTCAGCTTTCTGGCCCTCTACGTCAGCAACACTAGCCTCTCTAAGGCTCTGCACAGCTCTCGGCTGCCTCTGCGTGGCCCTGCGTGAGCTCTGGACACTACTGCGTCACTCTTCCCGGCTACTGCGTTGTTCTCCCGACACTATCTCTACCTCTCCGTTTCTCTGTACTCAATGCCCCTCAGCTGCAACTCCAATCACTGATTCTATCTCTCTTAACAAACCCCGCTCTAGAGAATAGAATGACTAATCACTCTGGTGTATTCTCCAAGTGACCCTCAAGCCTCCTCTTATACTTTTCTCGTTGACATATCAACGGCTGAGATTAAGTCCCTAATCAACGGCTAAGATTAGATCCACCTTGATCAATGTCTTTTGGACCATTCTAACACAGTTTGATATTAATACACATTAATATTCTATTTTTGCTAAGTTTAGACTTAGGAACTCCATTAAAAATATTAATTATTTTAATATCTCCTAAACTGTTTAGAATCTGCCCAAACCCTTTCTGGGTATTGGAGATCTCATGTGCCCCAACCTCTCCACCAAATTTTGTGGCTAGAGCACATCCGATGCTACCACAAATCAACATTTTCTTCTAGAAGTTTCACCCACAGTTAGATTAATACCCTTTAATTATTTTACTTTCCTAAGTATAGACTTAGGCACCCATTAAAGATAATTAATTGTTTTAATAAAACTATCTTCGGGTGGAATTTCCCAAAACGATTTCTGGGTATTGGAGAATGCGTTTGTCGAAGCCTCCCTACAAATTTTGAGACTTAGAGCACATCCGATGCTACTAGAAATAAACAAACTTTGTCACATGTGAAGCTGAATACTGTGTCGGAATGGCAAAGAAATGTGCAAACTTGGTCATCCGTTCAACCACCACAAAAATGCAATCCTTCCCCTGCATCGAGGGAAGCTCGGTGATGAAGTCCATAGAGATACTCTCCCATTTACCCTAAGGAATGGGAAGAGGCTGCAATAGTCCTGTTGGACGGGTCAACTCCCCCTTGTTCCTCTGACAAGCCTCACACTCCTGCACATATCTCAACACGTCCCCCTTGAGGCCCTTCCAGGTGAAGCACTCTCTCACCGCCATATAGGTCTTCCTGAACCCCTGGTGTCCAGACAAAGGAGAATCATGAGTTGCATGAAGGATGCACTCCCTCGACTAGGACCCCGAAACCAAGAATATGTGCCCTTTGTAGTATATAACCTCATCTATCACCCTGTGACGCTCATCCACATAGCTGCCCTCCAAGATCTCGTATGCCCAATGATCCTTGGAGTACTCTACTAATAGTTGTGCCTTCCAATCATGGAAAATGCTAATGAGTGAAAGTCTTGCGGGTCTCCTGGATAGTGCATTTGCCACCACCTTGTGCTTCCCCTGCACATATTCAATATCAAAATCGTACACCTGCACCTTGCTGACCCATCTTTGTTGTCTATCAATAAGGCTCTGTTTCCTCATGAAGTGGCGAAAACTGTTGTGATCCGTCTTCACTCGAAACTGGTTGCCCACCAAGTATTGTCTAAACTTGGCCAATGAATGCATTATGGCCAACATCTCCTTATCGTATATGGAATACGAAATCTCATGTGGTAGGAACTTTCGGCTCTCAAAAGCAATGGGGTGCCCTCCTTGGGACAACACTGCCCCAATCCCCTCACCCGATGCATTGCACTCCAATGTGCAATTCTATGTGAAATCTAGGAGTGCTAATACTGGGCAACAACTCATCACCTCCTTGAGGTGATCGAATGCTTCCTGAGCTCCATTTGTCCATGCCAAAGCCCCCTTCTTAGTTAGATGAGTAAGGGGTGCTACCAACTGTGAGAAGCCCTTAACGAACTTCCGATAATAAGTACAGATGCCCAAGAATCCTCTCAGCACTGTCACATCTCTAGGCTCTGGCTAATCCCGAATGGCCCTGATCTTCTCCTCGTGCACCTTGACCCCATCTGTGCCTATGATGTGCCCCAAGTAGAGCATCTTTGTCAACCCAAACTCTCACTTGGTCATCTTGGCGTAGAACTATTGCTCCTCCAGGAATGCAACATTGTCTCTAGATGCTGCAGGTGCTCCTCCCACCTCCTGTTGTAGATCAAGATGTCATTAAAGAACACTAGTACAAATCTCCTCAACTGACGTATGAACACATGGTTCATGCATGACAGAAAGGTAGAAGTTTCGTTGGTCAACCCAAAAGGCATGACCAAGAACTCGAAATGCCCATAATGACACCTAAAGGTTGTCTTCGGAATATCCTGCTCCCTCACCCGAATCTGATGATACCCAGACCGCAAATCTATGTTAGAGAAGTACTTGGCTCCTCTAAGTCTGTCCATCAACTCATCAATACGCGGAATGGGATATCGGTTCTTCAGTGTCTTCTTGTTGAGGGCCTTGTAGTCAATGCACATGCGGACAATCCCATCCTTCTTCTTCGCCAGCACAACTGAAGAGGCAAATGGATTAGAACTTGGCCTGATGTGGCCCAAGGCCAATAGCTCCCTGATGGCCCTCTCAATCTCATCCTTATAGGCTTTGGGATGCTTATAGAGTGTAGTAATGATTGCCTGCACATAAGGCTCCAACTCTATAGTGTGCTTGAACCCCCCTATCAGGTGGTTGTCCTAGCGCTATGTCCCTAAAAACTACTGAATATCTATCCAGTATCGCCTATATGTATGGATGTGGTGGCTTGGCCTTTCCCCCAGCCTCTGAAATCCTCAACTCCACTGCCCACGCTATGTCTCCATGCCTCAAATCGGCCTCCATCCTATGGGTCGAAACTGTCTATAGAGGATACGAATGCATGCCCCAAAGAACCACCAGCTTACCATCCGGCCCAGTATACTCCATCAATAGCTACCTCCAATCGATGATAACTCGGTCAAGGGAATACAACCATTGGGCACCCATCACAACATTGGTGCCCAATACATCCACCACGAAGAAGTGGTCTGCCATCGAATAGTTCCCCATGGTCATTGTTAGAGCGCGAGCATATCGAGTGCACTGCATAGTTCTGTCTCGTGGCACTAGAACTGAAAACCCCTTAAACTATGCAGTGGTGATGCCCCTCCTCTAGACCATCTGAGCATCAATAAAATTATGGGTGGCCCCACTATCTAATAAAACTGAGACACGTTGCCCCTGTACTGTGCCTCTGATCCTCATGGTCAAATAATTGGGAATCCCGCACAAAGAAGCTAGGACTCCCCCAGTTGGTGCAAACGGTGCTCCCCCAAGTGGTGGTGGTGATGGTGGTCCCCTCTCTACTGGATCCACGATGTCTCCCCCACCAAGCTCCAACTCCACCTCATCCTCCTAATCGTTGTCCAAGAAGACCTCGATGTAATGGGCCTTGCCTACTGTGCACCGATGGTCTGGTGCCCATGGCTCTCGACATGTAAAACACAACTTCCTCCTTTTGAGGTCTCTCCTGGTCTCATCGTCCAACTGTCCCCGCCCTTGGGTTGCTCTCTATGTTGGTGGCGCTCTAGTGTCACTTCCCTACTGAGGATAGGGAGTGTGTGGAGGAAAGGGTGTCCGGGCCTTGGGGATGGCCCCCTGCAAATCTCTCGTACAATTCACTGTCTCTAGTAGAGTAGATGGTCAACGTGACTTCATGTAATTCCTAAGCAGGAATATAAGTGATATTCTAAAAAAATAAACAGTGCAACAGCATAAAAATAAAAACATGCCTTACACACCCATAAAACACTGTAAATCTGGAACTATTGAGCCATATATTATAAATTCTAAGAGCATAGGTACAATATAAATGAGATGGTGCACCTGGGTTTGTCTCCAGAACAAGCTGGACCAAACCCAAGTGATGGAATAGTTGAGTTGAAGGCTGCCCAGTTGCTGCACCACTCTGCACTCCGTTGTCCCAGTAAAACTGTTGTCCTGCTAAACTTTGACCTGCTGGAATGTGCCCAAAAACCACCTAGAAAATTATATCCTTTCAACCTTAGACTTCTTGAACAAAACCTAGAAAAACCCAGAAGGGAATTTCTTTGGTTTTGAATTTGGATTTTTGGTCTCCTTGAAGCCTCTCCCCAACAGTTGCTGCCAAATTTGACTTGCATGAAACAGCCTGCAAATCCTCCTGAAAACAACCCTAGAATGTTGGGTTCACCTGTGATGAATGACTCCTTGCTCCCCGGATAACTGCTCTCCTAAGCACCACGAGTTTGTTGCCAGAGGCCTCTGTGCAATCCCTCTGCCTAGAAATTCGTATTGTTGTAACCTCTGACTGGATGGATGCAAAACTAAGTTAAAATGTCCTCAACCAATAGCCTTTCCAGCTCCCAGAACTCACAGCAAGCTATGGACCTCCCGGCTGGCTCAATCTACTTCTGTGTGTTTCTGGCTTCCCAGAAAACACGCAGTCTGCTCTTCTGCGTGGCTAGATGAAGTGGATGTCAATTTGGAACCGCAGAAATCTCTATCGAATAGCCTCCCTAGGGCGGGCACAGATAGTCCCCGAAGTAGAGGTTAAATCTCCCCTGTGGAAAATCCGTGGCTAAATAGCTGGTAGAGTCGCTAAACAGCAGAGCGTACAAAGGTAAGTTTGTTTATCAAATGATCAAGATGCCGAAAAATGAGAGCTCCTTCCTCTTTTATGACCTTGGGTCCCCTTAGCCTCTTGTGGGCCCCTCCTTTCACTAATTCAATTCCCTCCAACGCATGCCACAGCCAAGTTCGAATTATTCATGTGGGTGGCCCCCACATTCCACTAACTTCCAGAAATAAAGTTGAATTGCCTATAGTCCCTAAGTTCTGAGTGTGGGGTCCTCCTCCTAAGCCAAAAAATTGTGTAGTTGCACCTCGTGACTAATACATTTGAGAAGTGACATGACAATCCTCCCTCCCAAATGTTGCTTGCCCTCAAGCAACCTCAAAGTCAGGTGCTCTAGTATGTGCTCACCCTCCCAGGTGGCATCCTCATCCGGCAAGTTCTTCCAGCATACCAAGAACTCCCTGATGGTCCTGCTCCTCAGTCTCCTCTCCCTGCTCTCCAGAATGGCCTCTGGTTCCAACACCAAATGGCCCTCATCATCCAACAAGGGTAGATCAGCTGTTGCGGTCACATGTTGTCCCAACACCTTCTTCAGGCATGAGACATGAAATATGTTATGGATTCTACTCCCCAGAGGCAGCTCTAGCTCATAAGCCACCTCCCCAACCCGCCTAGTCACCTGGTAGGGCCCATAGAAACGTGGTTGTAGTTTCTCGGCTCCCTTCCGTTTCAGTGTAGACTATCTGTAAGACTGCAATCGGAGTTATACTAAGTCCCCCTCCTCAAAGTGCCTCTCTATCCTGTGCCAATCTGCATACAGTTTTTGCTGATTTTGGGTTGTCGCTAGATTATCCTTGAGAATCTTGACGATATCTTGGCTCTCTCAGCCCGTGAAACCACCAGTCATGGGCTTCCCCCTCCAAGTGCAACGCTGCCATCTTAATGGCTTCCTACTTCGTCATCCAGTTGAGTTGAAAGTATGTGTCCATCTTTTCAACCCAAGCCTTGGTTGTGCACTTGGCAGTGCCATCAAATGTAGGGAAATACATCCTCCCTATAGTTCTCTGCAGCTCATGGTTTTGGGTCCCTTGTCCTCCGTACCCCTTCATCCTCTCACTCTGCTTGAGCTTGCAATAATCTCTAAAGGAGAGGGCTTCTTTGAAATCTTCGTCCATTACCTGCCACTCTCTGAAGTAATCCCCCATTTGGGGAGTGTCTTCCTCCCTTGCTCGTTCGATTTGTGCCATTGGCATGAAAGAGGGTAGTGTAGCCCTAGTTGGCACACTAACTAAAGGGCGTTGCGCTGCTAGTGAGGGGTGATCGAAAGGCTGAGAAGCGTCGGAAGTTTTTCCACAAAAAAACCCTCTAGGTGTGGCCCTGTCTCTGTTCTGTGATTTGATCTCCTCCAGCATGTCTTTCTGCCCCTTGGCCAAGTCACTCAAAGCCCTCAAGAGGCTATCGAAAGCCATCTCCTCCCTGCTCTTGGGCTCTGCCATTTCCTCCTCTTCGGCCACTACTTTCCCTCTTTCCTCCATATCTGGCGTAATTTCTACCTCCCTTTCTCTGCTCCTATACCTCTGCCTCTGGTAGCTAATGTTTTCCCAGTCTTCTCCTCTCATAGGAAACCAACCCCAAAACTGAGCCAAGATCTAGGCTTTGATACCACTGTAATGTTCTTAAGCAGAAATATAAGTGGTATTCTAAACAAATAAACAATGCAGTAGCATAAAATAAAAAACATGCATTATATACCCATAAAACACTGTAAATCTGGAACTATTGAGCCAAATATTATAAAATTTGAGAGCATAGGTATAATATAAATGAGATGGTACACCTGGAAACCCAGGTGATAGAATAGCTGAGCTGAAAGCTGCCCAATTGTTGCACCACTTTGCATTGCGTTGTCCTAGTAAAACTATTGTCCTGCTAAACTTCAACCTACTGGAATGTGCCCAAAAACCACCCAGAAAATTATATCCTTTCAACCTTAGACTCCTTGGACAAAACCCAGAGAAACCTAGAAGGGAAATTTTCTAGTTTTAACTTTGGATTTTCGGCCTCCTTGGAGCCTTTCCCCAACTGTTGCTGCCAAATCCGACTTGCAGGAAACAGCATGCAAATCCTTCTGAAAATACCCCTAGAACGTTGGGTTCACCTGTTATGTTGGGCTCCCCAGATGATCCCGGGCCCATATGACTGCTCTTCTAAGCACCACGAGTTTGCTGCCAGAGGCCTCTATGCAATCCCTCTACCCAAAAATTCGTATCGCTGTAACCCCTGACTGGCTGGCTGCAAAACAAAGTGAAAATGTCCTCAACCAACAACCTTTCCAGCTCTCGGCACTCCCAGCAAGCTATGGACCTCCCGGTTGGCTCAATCTACTTCTGCGTGTTTTTGGCTACCCAAAAAATACGTAGTCTCCTCCTCTGCATGGTTGGATGAAGTTGATGTCAATGCTGGAACCCCTAAAATCCCTGTGGAACAGCATCCCTAGGGCGGGCACAGATAGTCCCCCGAAGTAGAGGTTGAATCCCTACGGAAGATTTGTGGCTAAACAGCCGATAGACTCGCTAAGCAACAGAGCGTACAAAGGTAAGTTTGTTTGTCAAATGATCAAGATACTGCAAAAAGAGAGCTACTTCCTCTTTTATCACCTTGGGTCCCCTTAGCCTCTTGTGGGCCCCTCCTTCCAGTAATTCGATTCCCTCCAACGCATGCCATGGCCAAGTTCGAATTATTCATGTGGGTAGCCCCCACATTCCACTAGCTGCCAGAAATAAAGTCTAATTGCCTATAGTCCCTAAGTTCTGCATGTGGGGTCCTCCTCTTAAGCCATAAATGATGTCAAAATTGTGTAGCTGCACCCTGTGACCAATACATTTGAGAAGGGACATGACACTTCACCAGTCTCTGCAGTGCTTTGTCAACCCCTCCAGAAAGGTGTATACTCTCCTAGCATCTGACAAAACTGGCACCATGAATGAGACCCTTAACAACTCTAAAAAATAATGTTCGGGATGTCTTGTCTGCTTGAGCTTGGTCAACTCCCTGAAGTGAGCCTCTGGATCCCTCTGATCAAAACACTCCACTACTCTTCGTGTGAAGTCCTCATAGGAGGTCACGTTGGCATGCTCTAGAGTGGACAAGCCATGAAACCACCAGTCGTGTGCCTCCCCCTCCAAATGCAATGTGGCCATTTTAATGGCCTATGCTTCCGTCATCCTGTTGAGTTGGACATATGTGTTCATCTTCTCCACCCAAGCACGTGTTATGCACTTGGTAGTGCCATCATAGGTGAGAAAGTACATCTTCCCAATGGTGCGCTGCATCTCATAGTTCTGCATACCATGGGCTCCATAGCCCTTCCCCTTCTCATTTTGTTTGAGCTGGCAAAAGTCTTTGAAAGATAGTGCCTCTTTGAACTTTGCTCCATGGAATGCCACTCCCTGAAATGCTCCCCCATAGGTGATTGATCCTCAACTCTTCCCAGTTCACCTTGTGCCAAAGGTAAGATAGAAGGTAGAGTGGCTCGAGTTTGCCCACTCAATGATGGAGGATGCGCAGTGGGTGAAAGATGATCAAGATGTTGAGAGGCCCCTGAAGTCTCTCCAAATAGAAACTCCCAATGAGTGCTCAACTCCCAATTCTGCATTTTGATCTCATTCAACATCTCCTTCTGCCCCTTTGCCAAATTGCTCAGAGACTTCAAGAGAATGTCAAAGACAATCTCTTCTCTACTCTTGGTCTCCCCCATGTCTTTTGTTACCACTGCCTTCGCACGGTCCTTTGTGTCTAAAGTGATTTCCAACTCCCTCTCCCTGCTCCAGTATCTTTGCCTCCTATAAGTAATATTATGTCGGTCCTCCTCACTCATAGGAAAATCCCCCACAACTGAGCCAATATATGAGCTCTAATACCACTGTAATGTTCCAAACTTGGATAAAGAGTGATATGTAAAGCAAAAACAACTACAACAGCAAAAATTTTAAACATTCAACAAATACACATAAAAACTCCAGAAGCAAGAACCAGTTGAGCCATTTTATTAATCCAATGGAGCAAGTACAATAGTATGAAGAAGTGCACCTGGGCTTGCCTCAATGGCGAGTGTGACAGAACCAAGGTGATAAAACAATAATCTCAAATGCTGCTAATAAATCCTCCAATGATGCTCTTCGCTGCCAAGAAAACTTCATTGTTGGCTGAAAAGGGAGTGCTAGAAACCCCACCTCCAGTGCTCAGAAAATGCTACAAGATTAACCCCAAGCTCCTTGACCAAAACCCAGAAATGGTTTGGTCTGGTTCCGATCTCTCAAAATCGACCCCCAAGAGGCCCTCACCCTCCAAGACTACCAAAGTTCATGGCCTACAAATATACCAACAAAATCCTCGTCCAATGCTCCAGGAAAGCAACATTCATCTCCGCTAGTGTTTCCCTTATCTCTCCCGACAAGGATCAACCTCAATAGCTGAAACTCCACCTCCCACATGTGCATAATCTTCTCCCTCTGCGCTGGCCTAAGAAGTGCGAAAACTCCACTTAATAGAAGCTCTCTCTCTCAGCTCCAAAACTCGCCCAAAATGCAGCGAAACACCCAAGCCTCCCTTTCAGAATTTCTCCCGACCAAAGCTCTTCTGAAAGATATCAAAATCACAACTCGGCCTCTCCTCACTACATCCTCCAGGAATACGCACCACCTGGAGACACTGGATACAACTCTTGGAAATCACAATGAAAAACTCCTCCAAAAGAATGTAAATGAACCTCTCTAGGGTGGCACTTGAAGTCCCCTGAAGAAAGGGTGAGTTCTTTGCTTTAAGAACTCTTGCTAAACAACAAGTGACTCGGTTAAGCAGCTCAAGCAACCAAAGAGAAATTTGATATGCCAAAGATCATCAAATGAGGAGTGTTACCTTCCTTTTATAGATTTCGTGGAGCTTTGTTCCCTCCATTTTCCCTCCATCATGGGTCCCTCACTTAACCATCGACTTTCCCTCTCATGCAATTCGAACTAGGGAGTGCGTATTTTCCTAGTGTGGGTGGCCCCCATGTATAAGTTAACCAAACCAAAATAACTTGCTACTAAAGTCTAAGTCTCCTAATAAAATCGAATGGGCCCCATATCCTCCAAAATTGGCGCTAAAATGTAGAGATCAATCCTGTTCCAAATTAATTTAGGTGGGGACATTACACAGGGGGAGATCATTTCGACTTTCCATTGGATTTCACTGATTCTTTATTGGCATGGGGGTGTTAGTTTTTGTAGCATCGTATATGTTCTAGCCACGAAATTTTGTGGAGAGGCTAGAATACACAAGATCTCCAAAACCCAGAAATCGTTTCTAGAAATTCCAAATAGAGATGACTTAATTAGATTATTAGTCATTTTTTAAATGTTTCCTAAGTCTAAACTTAGGGAATATGACTACTTAATCAGTATTAATTAAGTCATGGTGTGAATGTTCTAGAAATTCACACAGATCGACAGAGAAATAATCTAGGCCATTGATTATTTTTTAATCTTGGTCATTGGTGTGAAAATTTCTAAACGGAAATTCTATTACTGCAACGACTGATTTATTTTACCTACTTATTTTCCAATAAGTTATTTACGAAATCCCTTCAGTAAATATTAAAATAAATTCTACTGCAGATATCACACCTTTATATAGAAACAAATACACGCACAAGAATCAAACACATCAACACAATTATTTTTGGACAATTGTCCCTGGAAAAACCCAATGCGGGAAAACCGGTGCAGCAGAGGAGGGTTTTATTAATCTTCAGCAACAATCACTTTTACAGAAAAATTTTGCATAGACACTGGGAGAAAACACCTAAGACTTTTCTCCGATACTTTCTGACACCTTGGAGGACTTCCTTTCCCCACTGCGTCATTCTGCTTGGCTCTGCATTGCTCTGTCCTTCTTTGCGTCATCCACTGCGTCTCTATGATATGTGTCTCCCTCTGCGCTATCTCTCAGAGTCCCTGCGTCACCTCTTTTGAGCTTCCTGACTGCTGCTAATCAACCCTTCTTCCTCCACCCTGCAACTCTCCCTCTGAAATTGATTTTCCCTCTCTCTGAAAATCGAGCTTCCTTGGGATACTAAGTACCTGCTGGTATATCTCCAAATGACCCTCAAGTCTTGTCTTATACTTTTCCTGTTGATGAATCAACAGTCGAGATTAAGTCCCTAATCAACAGCTAAGATTAAAATAGACTTGATCCTCGTCTCTTAGAAGCTTCTCATCCTTATCTTTATTAATAACCATTAATATTTTTATTTTCCAAAGTTCAAACGACACACTCCCATGCCTCTCGCACTGTTGCAGCCTGCTAGCTTCGCACTTCCCGGGGACTCCTGCACTGTAGCACTCTCTGCCACTTCATCCGCACCCATCTCTACCGACATCCTTCAGTCGTTCTACTCCTCTTCGGGGCCCCCGTAGCAAGGTATGATCCAAGAGGTTGGGTACCTTTAGGATCCTGCCCCTCATCGGCTGTAGTCCTTCGAACTACAGCTCGATGTCTCCCCACTTCTTCTCAAGTGGCACATGAGCACTCATGGCACAATCATCATCCTCCTCAACTTCTTTCTCCGCCTTCGTTGGCACTGCCTTCGAGTCAGAAGCCTCTCCCTTACTCTTCTTCCTCGGACACTGGTACACAAAATGACCCAGTTCCCCACAATGGAAGCACTTAACCTTGGAGAGGTCATTCCTTTTCCTCTTCTCCTGCTTTCCCGCAGATGCTAGAGCAGCATCCTCTGCTTCCTCCTTAATCCTGACCCCTTTGCCTGTTGGAATTTCTAAGTCTAACTATTAGAAATCCTTCCTATACTTTCTAATTTATTTCTTCCTACTTGTTCTGTTAATTAACAAGTTATTTACCATGTAAATACTGAAAATAAATACAAGTACAGTCTCAACACATACAGATCATCAACTGAAGGAAAAGCAAGCACACAAGTGACACCATTATTTTTCGACCAATGTCCCCGGAAAAACCCAATGCGGGAAAATCGGTGCAGCTATCTGAGGGTTTTATTATTAGGCAGTTTCAGAATACAATATGGGTGCCAGAAATGGCTCACCCAACATAGAATGCCCTCGGCACCAATCATTAGTGCAGCTGCACCACTAATCTGGATTTCTTGGCTAGAAATCCTCGGCAGCAACTCCCTCCTTGGTCTTGCCTTTTTAGATACTGTTCTGACCAGAGTACCCCACCAACTTCACTCGCAACTTATACACAACCTCCTATGCCCCAGCAAACTGAAGGTTAGAGCTCTAGGCTCTCCGCAATCTCAGCACCAACGAAATCTGCACCTCTTGGCCATGGGCGTTAATCCTTCCTCACTGAGAAAGATGATCGGGCACTGCGTAGGTCAGTTTTGCTCCTCTCTGTCGCTGTGCTAATCCTCTTCCCGGCTCGAACTAATGACTCAAGCACTGCGTCACCCCTTCCTCGTTGATTTTTCGCTAGGAATAGCTTCTGTCACTTGGAACAGTTGTTTCTACCGCTGTTGCTATGTTCGGCTGATGCCCTCAGTTATCATGTGATCTACAACCATGCTCTGATACCATGTTGGAATTTCTAAGTCTAACTGTTAGAAATTCTTCCTATACTTTCTGATTTATTTCTTCCTACTTGTTCTGTTAATTAACAAGTTATTTACCATGTAAATACTGAAAATAAATACAAGTACAATCTCAACACATACAGATCATCAACTGAAGGAAAAACAAGCACGCAAGTGACACCATTATTTTTGGACCAATGTCCCCGGAAAAACACAATGCGGGAAAACCGATGCAGCTATCTGAGGGTTTTATTATTAGGCAGTTTCAGAATACAATATGGGTGCCAGAAATGGCTCACCCAACAAAGAATGCCCTCGGCAATAGTACCTCTCAGTTGGAGACAGATATTAGCCCCAATCTGCCCCACGAAATCTCCCAGCGACAACCTCTAGGGTCTGTGTCAGCCTCTCTAGCCTAGCGTCTGCCCAGCGTCAGCCTCTCGGGGCTCTGCGTCAGCCTCTGGAAGCTCTATGTCTCCCACGCTGGCCCTCCTCAGGCTCTGCGTAGATCCTGGCTGCCTCTGCGTGGCCACTGGCTGCTTCTGGATGGCCTCTAGTTGGCTCTGCGTCAACCCTCTCTCGGCTTCTACACTGATGCTTCCAGTACTATCTCTGCCTCCCTGCTACTGCATTCACTGCCCCTCAACTGCAACTCTGATCACTCCTTCAATTTCCTCAACAAGCCCTGCCCCAGAAAATCGAATTCTTGATCAACTCGGTGTGTTCTCCAAGTGACCCTCAAGCCTCCTCTTATACTTTTCTCGTTGACAATTCAATGGCCGAGATTAAGTCCCTAATAAACGACTAAGATTAGATCTGGCTTGATCCATAACTTTTGGACCATTCTAACTCAGTTTTATATTAATTCACATTAATATTTTATTTTCCCTAAGTTTAAACTTAGGGACTCCATTAAAAATATTAATTATTTTAATATCTCCCAAACTGGTTAGATTCTGCCCAAACCATTTTTGGGTATTGGATATCTCATGTGCTTTAGCCTCTCCACCAATTTTCATGGCTAGAGCACAACCAATGCTACCCCAAATCAACATTGCCACTACTCCCCGCCTTGGTCAGCTGTCTGATCTCTTTTTGACGAAGAGCCACCCACATTTCTTCCCAATCCAGAAGACTTGTCCTACCCAGTATGCTCTGGACAAATACCTCCCAATCCTCGGAGACTGCATTAAGTGCAGTGCTCACCATCAATTCCTCATCCGACGTGGCCCCTATGGAAGTTAGTTGGTCATAGATTTCCTTCAACCGACCGAGGAAGACATCTATCTGCTCTCCCTTCTGCATCGGGTATGCCCTTAACTGATTCTCCCAGAGCATCTTCCTTTGCACGGAAATATGTTAGTACAATGTCTTCAAAGTGTTCCACATCTCCTTTATCGTTTCCTTCTCGGCAACATGTGGTACCACAAGATCTTTGACCCCATCAAGGATGATGCACTTTGCCTTAGCCATTGCCTCCTCGTACCTTTCATTGTTGAAGTTTCTAAGTTTACTTAGTTTAGAAACCCCTCATGCATTTTTTCTGATTTATTCCTACCTACTTGTTATTTTTCTTTAACAAGTTATTTACAAAATAATACTGAAAATAAACACCAATGCATGCTCAACATATTACAGATCAACAACTAAAAGAAACAAGAACAAACACACCACATGACACCATTATTTTTGGACCAATGTCCCCAGAAAAACCCAATGTGGGAAAACCAGTGTAGCTATCTGAGGGTTTTCTTATTAAGCAATATCAGAGTACAATCTGGGTGCTGAAACTAGCCTACCCAACAAATAATTTCCTTAGCAGCTATACCTCACAGTTTGAGAGAAATCTGTCTCACGCTGGCCCAGCATCAACCTTTCTAGGCTTGCGTCAGCCCCAGGTGGCCTGCGTCAGCTCAGGGAGCCTCTGCGGTAGCTGCGTTGGCCCCTCCGGTGCTCTGCGCAGTACTTCGTTGCCTTTGCGTGGCGCTGCGTGAGCCCTTGCTGACTCTACGTCACCCTCTTTGGCTGCTGCATTGTTCTCCCCGCACAATCTATGCCTTCTCTGTTTCCCTATACTCAATGCCCCTCAGCTGCTCTCCCGATCACTGATTCTATCTCTCTTAGCAAACCCCGCTTTAGAGAATAGAATGACTGATCATCTGGTGTGTTCTCCAAGTGACCCTCAAGCCTCCTCTTATACTTTTCCTGTTGACATCTCAACGGCCGAGACTAAGTCCCTAATCAACGGCTAAGATTAGATCTGGCTTGAGCCATGTCTTTTGGACCACTCTAACGCAGATTCATATTAATACACATTAATATTTTATTTTCCCTAAGTTTAGACTTAGGGACTCCATTAAAAATATTAATTATTTTAATATCTCCTGATCTATTTAGAATCTGTCCAAACCCTTTATGGATATTGGAGATCTCATATGCCCTAACCTCTCCACCAAATTTCGTGGCTAGAGCACATTCGATGCTACCCCAAATCAACACTCCCTCTTAGCGAGGACTGTTCTCTAGCAATACTCCTCATTGAGTATTACTCTAATCACCCGGTGTCGGTACTTGTGTTGATGCTAGGCCTTCTTGCCCAACATCCTCTGCACTGCTGCCCATGGTTCTGCTACTGCCACTGCTGCATCTGTACGACAACTCCCTCTGCATCTGTGCTGCTACTGGCCCTTTCTCCCAGCACTGCATCCGCAATGCGCCTCCTCTCATCAAGCTGCATCGTGCTGCCCACTGCTGCACTGTAACCAGTTACTGAGAAGTAAGTAACTAATCTCCCAACTGACATCCATGTTGGGCTAGAAACACCCACTGATGTTAAAGCTCCCTTTACCGCTGACAAGTGCTCCCTCTCTGACCTCTGCGCTGCTGCAACAACTTCCTACATCTCGCATCGTTGCACACCTCTCTGTGTCGTCCTGCACTGGTGGCAACACTCCTATGCCTCTCGCACTGTTGCAGCCTACTAGCTCTATGTTGTCTCAGGACTCCTGCACTATAGCTCTCTTTGCCGCTCCATCCGCATCCGTCTCTACCCACTCAGCCAGTCCTGCTACTCCTCATCGGGGCTCCCGTAGCAAGGTCTAATCCATGAGGCTAGGTACCTCAAGGATCCTGCCCCTCATCGCTTATAGTCTGCCTGACTACAGCTCGATGTCTCCCCACTTCCGCTCAAGTGGCATGTGTGCACTCATGGCACAGTCATCGTCTGTCAAAAATTCCTCCTCTGCCCATGCTGGCGCTGCCTTAGTCTCGGAAGACTCTCCTTTACTCTTCTTCCTTGGGCACTGGGTCACATAATGACCCATCTCCCCACAATGAAAGCACTTGATCTTGGAGAGATCTTTCTTATTCCGCTTCTCCTGCTTTCCCTCAGATGCTAGGGCCACATCCTCCTCCTCCTGCTGAACTTTGATCCCTTTGTTGCTGCTACCTATCTTCGACTGCCGTCTGATCTCTTCCTGGCGAAGAGTTGCCCACATCTCGTCCCAAGGTAAGAGAGTCCCTCTGCCTAGGATACTCTGGACAAACACTTCCCAATCTTCTGAGACAGCATTTAGGGTTGTCCTCACCATAAGCTCCTGATCTAGTGTCGCTCCTATAGCAGTCAACTAGTCTCGGATCTCATTCAGTCCTCCGAGGAAGGTGTCAATTAATTGACCCTTCTTCATCTGATACGACCTCGTCTGGTTCTCGAGTATCATTCTTCTTTGCACATAAGTATGCTGGTACAGGTTCTTGAGAGCCTCCCACATCTCAACTGCTGTTTCCTTCTCAACTATATGTGGTACCACATGATCCTTGACCCCGTCAAGGATAATGCACTTGGTCCTCGCCATCACCTCTTCGTACTTGTCATTATCGTTTGGGTCGACTGGGATAGCTATCATTTTCATGGCGAAGTTCTTGACACGATTCCTGTCAAGCATTTATAAGATTTTGGCCTTCTAAACTGCGAAGTTCGATGCTCCATCCAGTCTATCCTGGTCCCTTACCCCGTGTAGTGCCATGACGCTCCTCTACTTCCCTCCTGGAAGTTCTCTGTTTGACTCTGCTAAGTCTCTACTTCCCGTCTGGAAGTTCTCTTCTGGACTCCCTCTAAGTCTTAATTTCCCTCCTGGAAATCCTTCTGCCGCTTTTCGAGATGCCCCCTACTCTGATCGTCTTGTGTAACTACACTACTGATCCAGGTTCCTCAGCTAGAAACCCTCAGTAACAACTCCTCTGGACCTGCTCTGTCAGGTATTGTTCAGACTACAGAACCTCACCAGCTCCACTCTACAATATTTCTGCAACCTTCTAGACACCAGCAACTTCCTCTCTGTGAACTGCGTCACCCAGATGGGTCTGCGTCAACCCTGGGATGCCCTGCGTCAGCCCTCTGGCCCTCTGCGTCAGCAACGTTGGCCTCTCTGAGGCTCTGCGTAGCTCCCGGGTTCTTCTACATGGCTCTAGTTGGTTGTGCATCACACTTCTTGACTTCTGCGCTGCTAGAAACAGCTTTTGTCACCTCGGGACAACTGTTTTCTACTGCTATTGCTCCACTCGACTGATGTCTTTTAGTCCTCCTGTGATCTGCAATCACCCTCTGATACCATGTTGAAGTTTCTAAGTTTACTTAGTTTAGAAACCCTTCATGCACTTTTTCTGATTTATTCCTACCTACTTGTTATTTTTATTTAACAACTTATTTACAAAGTAAATACTAAAAATAAACACCAGTGCATGATCAAAATATTAAAGATCAACAACTAAAAGAAACAAGAACAAACACACCACATGACACCATTATTTTTGGACCAATGTCCCCAGAAAAACCCAATGTGGGAAAACCGGTGCAGCGATCTGATGGTTTTCTTATTAAGCAATACCAGAGTACAATCTGGGTGCCGAAACTGGCCTACCGACCAAAGAATTTCCTTAGCAGCTATAACTCAGTTTGAGAGAAGTCTCCTAGCTGAAACCCTGGAAAACTCTTTCGGCATCTCCTCAGCACAAAACTACTCTGCAACCCCAATGTCTGCCCAAACTGGACTACGTCAACCCCTCTCTCTCTCACGCTAGCCCTGCATCAGCCTTTGTAGGTCTGCGTCAGCCCCAGGAGGCTCTGCGTCAGCTCTGGGAGCCTCTACGTCAGTTGTGCTGGCCCCTCTGGTGCTCTACGCAACACTTCGTTGCCTCTACGTGGCCCTGCATGAGCCCTTGCTGACTCTGTGTCACCCTCCTTGGCTGTTGCGCTGTTCTCCCGACACAATCTCTACCTTCTTTGTTTCTCTGTACTAAATGCCCCTCAGCTGCTCTCTCGATCACTGATTCTATCTCTCTTAGCAAACCCTGCTCTAGAGAATAGAATGACTGATCATCTGGTGTGTTCTCCAAGTGACCCTCAAGTCTCCTCTTATACTTTTCCTGTTGACATCTCAACAGCCGAGATTAAGTCCCTAATCAACAGCTAAGATTAGATCTGGCTTGAGCCATGTCTTTTGGACCACTCTAACACAAATCATATTAATACACATTAATATTTTATTTTCCCTAAGTTTAGACTTAGGGACTCCGTTAAAAATATTAATTATTTTAATATCTCCTTATCTGTTTAGAATCTGTCCAAACCCTTTCTGGGTATTGGAGATCTCATGTGCCCTAACCTGTCCACCAAATTTCGTGGCTAGAGCACATCCGATGCTACCCCAAATCAACATTCATTAGCTACCGAGTTAACTGGGATAGCTATCACTCTTGAGACGAAGCCCTTGATGCAATGTCTATCTAGAATGGAGAAGATCCTGGCCTTCCAGACCACAAAGTTGGATGCTCCGTCCAGCCTGTCCTGATTTCTCAACCCATTCACGACCATCTCGCTGCTCTTCTGTGGACTCCTCCAAGTCTCTGTACTTCCCTCCTAGAAGTCCTCTGTTCGACTCCTGCAGAGTCTCTCTACTTCTCGTCTGGAAGTTCTCTTCTGGACTCCCTCTGAGTCCTGATTTCTCTCCTGAAAATCCTTCTGCCAACGTCAAGTTGCGCCTCTCCGATCATCTATGCAACCGCAACACTGATCCGGATTCCTTGGCTAGAAATCCACCTCGGCAACAACTCCCTCTACCTTGGTCTTGCCCTGTTAGGTATTGTTCTGACCACAGTACCCCACCAGATTTGCTTTCGCAAACTACTCACAGCCTCCTATGCCCCAGCAACTGAAGGATTGAGCCAATTGGCTCTACGCAATCCCGGCACTGGCAAATAAACTCCCACAGCCAACTGCGTCAGCCCTCCTGAGCTCTGCGTGAGCTTGATTCTGCCTCTCTCAGCCTCTGCGTTGGCCTCTCTCTAGCCCAAACTGATGACGCAGTCCCTCTGCATCACTCCTTCCTCTGTCGCCTTCTGCAAGGATCAGCTCTATCACTCAGGACAACTGAATTTGTTGCAAATGCTCTGCTCGGCTGATGCCTTCAGTTTTCCTATGATCTGCGACCACGCTCTGATACCATGTTGAATTTTCTAAGTCTATCTGTTAGAAAATTAATTTGTATTTTGCTAGTTTATTTCTTCTACTTGTTTATAATAGAACAAGTTATTTAATACATTAAATACCGAAATAAACACAATACAGTCACAACATCTACAGATCATCAAATGAAAGAAAACAAGCACACAAGTGACACCGTTATTTTTGGACTAATGTCCATGGAAAAACCTAATGCGGAAAAACCGGTGCAACAATTCAGAGGGTTATATTATTATGCAGTCTATCTGAGTACAACTGGGTGCCTAACTGGCTCACCCGACAGAGAAAAATACACGGCGGCAATACCTCTATATCCGAAAACAAGTATTCAGAAAACCTATCCCACGAAACCCTCTCCGGTACAATTGAAGCTCAGCACTGGCCCTTTTGGCCACTACGCAGCCTCCTGCTGACCTGCGTCAGCCCCAAGACCCTCTGCGTCAACCCTCTAAGGCACTGCATAGCCTCTGGAAGCCTCTGCATCACTCCCTCTGCCCTTTGCGTGGATGACGCAGTCTCTCTAGGCTTTGCACTGCCTCTGCTGGGCTTTGCAACTAGTGTCATTTACATTACAAAATGCAGAATGGGTTTACAAAACTCCAGTGTACATATAGCTGATAATGATGAATCTGTGGATCATCTGAGTGCTCGGACATGATGGAAATCCATGCGCGAAAAAATGTACCGCTATGGGATAGTTGACATGGAGTGGTCAACGGGCCTAAAGACTGAGAGAACAGGGGTATAAGTAGGGGAACTCGGCCTCCATTCTAAGCATCAAGTTCGAACTCAATTCCAACGAAGAAGTGCGAAAAGGAGGCAGTAAGAAAGGGTTTTTTTTAAGGTAAAAGGACACTCTTCTAGGGTATCGAAGGGTAAATCGAAGCAGAATCTTCTGGATCAACGAAATAGATTCTTCTGGGACAGTGAAGTAGATTCTTCTGGGGCAACAGAATCTTATGGGGCAATAGTATCTTCTAGGGCAGCGAAGAAGGAATCTTATGGGAGGCAGTGAATAGGTTTCTTCTGGGATAGCGAAGGAAGGAAGCCTCTGGAATAGAAAAGTAGAGACCGAGTTTCTCTAGAAGATCTAGAGGCTGAGATTCTCTCGGGCAATAGTGAAGGTGCAGCATAAGAAGTAGAGACCAAGTTTCTCTAGAAGAATAAAAACGAAGGAAGGACAATAAAGGGCAAGGTTGGTGACAAGGTTCTTGAATGATACTAGAGTCAAGAGTCAGTGTCATGGTCTTGGTACTTATCAATTGAAGATCTAGAAGAAGAATTTTATCGAGTTTTCCTCTCTAGAGGTGAGAGGTTTTGGCCCTGGCTAGAGAAGCCTATACTTTGTGTCACTTTTCTTTATTTTGATAATTGTTTTGATGAAAAAGAACACTCTAATAAGCTAACAAAGTGAAAGATCATAAGTAAAAGAAGAACAAGCAATTATCAAGCAAAGAAATTGTTAACATTGAATGCCCTATATTTCTCAACAGACAGCTGATAGGGTTGACACGATTTGACAAAATCATGGACATCTACAAGCAATGGTGGCCAATGATAACCTCCTCTCAAAAGTTTGTGTTGTCATCCTAGCAACATAATGTTCACCATAGAATCCACCATGCAAATATTTCATGAGATTTTTGGACTAATCCTAGTCAATGCACCTTTGCACTAAACCATCAAGATTCCTCCATCCTAGACATCCTTGAATCAAGCAATACTTAGAAGCCTTTAGCCTAAGAGCTATTCTTTTATGATCACTCAAATTGTTTGGACAAGTAAAATTTCTCAAATAATATATAATATCAGCATACCAATTACGATGTTCCAACTTAGACAAGAAAAAGGAAATGATATGCATCTAACCAATGTTCAAAGCCTTCTCATTGCCTTCAGGTAACATATTTAATAAACCTTTCCCTTTGATTACTTAGTGGGCTTGATTTCCATATCATATTCTCAAATCTGTGAAACCCACTTTCCTTTTATATGCAAACAGTCCTATTGAGCAAGGATATCCTTCATGACATAGGCAATAATTCTTGAATAACCCACATAACTTCTAAAATGCTTTAAGGATTAGAACAAAACATATGCTGCTTGTCCATAATTGAATACTTGAGGTCAGAATCCCTTGTTAGACTGGCACTAATCTCTAGATCCCTCCATCACGCTTTCACTTCCTAAAAGAATACCAAAAACATTGTTTTACTAAAGCTAATCTCTTATCACCTTGTGCCTCATGGTTTAGTTTTAGACTTTAGTAATCCTACTTAGGGATACACCACTTGAGCTGGAGGAGAGCCAACGTAAAGTGATTCACCCCTTGAGCTGGAAGAGAGCCAATGTAAAGTGATTCACCCCTTGACCTGGAAGAGAGCCAATGTAAAGTGAAGAAGATAGGTTGCTCTGTGGGAGAAGCTCCAAGGAAGAACCAAAATGCATAACTGGAAAGGGCCCTAATTTTCAAGCTTTGATAGCATCTGAAATGTGCATAATTAAAATATAAAATGAAAACACTCACAAGTGAATGTAAGAGATAAATTGTGACAATGCACACACACTACAACATCTATTTCATTAAGTATATGTAGGACCACGAAATTGGTAGCTGGAGAATATTTTTTGAAGAGCAAGGTGAGATATCTGCAATTAATGGTTGAAGTGGTTGAGATGTACAAATATCAATGCACAAATACAGGTATAATACAAATTACACCATGTAGTAGTTCTCCTCAACTAGCTAAATCTAGTCAGCTTTCTCATGCAAAATTCTTGAACTAGCATATTTATTTTTTTAACCTAGTCAGGACCCAACACGTGTTTAGCTACTACATACTGTTGGAGATTTGCAATTTTGAAATATTTGCTCTCATGATTGTCACTCTTTTGTCACATGATCACCCCAAATCGCGTGGCATTCATTTAGAAATTCCTATGAATGGATGGTGAATTCATCGCTTCAGTATATATTTCAAAGCTCTTCTCAATTAAAATAAAATGTAAGTTCCAAACTTGTAGACTGAGTTTGTATTTTCTTATATTAAAAGAAAAATCATTGTGTTAGATCATTTCAATTGTTGTCTTGAATGTAATATCTAGTTTAGGGTTCACATCTCCTTTCATGCAGTTTACTTCACATTTCATCATTGTTATGTTGCTATAAGTTGTCTTTCAGAGCCACTTGCTTCATCTAACAGTGGAGATGCATGCTTGAGATCAATTAGAATGTTGAATTCACCTATGTGAGTTTTGGGCTATGATAAAGCGGCATTAAACGTAGTATTTTGTAAACCCATGGAGTGTGATAATTGGTGTGGTTTGCAATGATGGTGCATTTGTGTGTGTGTGCAAACGTGACATTCCCTTTTTCTTTATAGTGCATAATATATCATTCTTGAAGATTGTGAAACTCAGGTAAAAGTCCTCTATTATTTTGTATGAATCGTAATAGATTTGACTTCCACAAATAAGTTAATAACAAACAATATTAAATGTACTTTTGCACAACATGTTTCTACAATATTAAAAAAATTGATTGAATGATAAAAGCCATAATTGTTGCTAATATAAACTACATATTGGACCATAAAAGAAGATAAGCATACCAGTAGGACACTATCGATGCCTGACATTCCAAGCTCATAAAAGAAGGAAACCAGTATGATTTGCCTAAGGATTCCACTGTCATAGAAATAAAATAATGCTGTAAGATAAATCCTTATTGCATTTCTAAATTAAATATAAAGTCAGACTCTTCGAAGATATTGTAGTATAAACAGAAATGAGGCCCATACTATTACAATCAAGAATATACATATATAAACGGCGTCATCTTTGTTATTGTTAAAAGGGAAGCTGTAGAAAGCCCCCTATTATGTGGTAAATTTATCAACATTTATCTAAGATTGCAATTGTTTGGGGCATGTAGAGAGGACAGAAAGTAAACCTCCTTGAGACAATTGTTATAGTTTCCTTTGTTGAATTCCACCGATGCATGATGATAGACTCTGACTGAAGCAACAGTGACCTCCGCTGATCTTGGTCTGGAACAACACATTTTGACTCCACCAGAAATGCTTTTGCATAAACTGTTGAAATAACCAAGAGAACAGTTGCAACCTGAATATGTCAATTCTATTAATAAGTTATGCCAGCTAAGAATTTGTTGGCTTAGTTTTATGGTGACTAGACTTCTAAAGAGAACATGCCTGGAAAATATATTTTTCGGGAAGAAGGCGTGCTACTAGGTTCCCCACAAGATGTGCACATGAGAAGAGGCCTGTTATGTATCCAAAAGCCATAGCCCGTTTGCTACCTCGTACAAGATCTGCCTATTCATAATAAGAATCTCAAGAATGTCATATTTCTTAGCAAAACTTCATCCAGAAATGAATTCTAAATCTAAACGTGGTTTTAAAAAGTTCTACTCAGAACAGCATTTCATCCATAGGCAAGGGGACTTAAAAGGGGTCGATTTGAGAAAGAATAATTTACCAGTTGTACACACTAGTAGCAATAAAAAAAATACTTTAATCTAACAATTTAAATCACGGTTTCACATAGCTTTGAATCTCCTTTATGTCTTTCCTTGCCATTTAGGCACTAAAAAATACACATGAAAAATGCATACATGACATGATCAACGAACTCACCCATCATATTGTTATAATTGAAATACCAATACATTGCTAGTTTCTGTTGGGTTTGGAAAGTAGACAATATACTCTCTTGGAAGATAAGTGGGAAATATAGCAACAAATACAATAACGAGATAAATAAATTTAACATATATGATAAATCCCATTGCACATAAATTGGCATTTAATGTCTGTTGAAATAGTTACTAGGTTCGGTCTTCATAGTTGTCCTTGTACTTGTATCAATATATGTTTCATGTAAAACAAAAGAAGAAAAAGAAATTATTATTATTATTTTGTAGCATGTTCTTCATGCCTTATTTTTAGTCAGAAGGGCATGTTCTTCGTGACCTTGTGAAAAGAAGAAAATTTGAATTTTTGTAATTGTCATATGTCCCTCCAAGTTGCCAAGTCGGCCCTCCAGGATGACAAGTCGGCCAGCCCAAGAGTCATGTCTTTTTGCATGAGGAAACAACTATATATTGGCACATATCCTCCACCATTTGCAATCCAATTTGGGTCTCTTCTGAGGAAGGCAATTTTTGGATCTGTGGCATGAAGTCTGAGGCACATACAGTGAGTTATCTGTGGCAACATATCTTCTATGGATCCGAACTAACTGTGGCAACATATCTTCTGTGGATCCAAACTACTGTGGCTATATCTCTGTGACAATTCAGGCTACCTGAGGCTATATATCTGTGACAATTTGGGCTAGCTAAGGCTGCATCCTTGTGACTGTTCGGGCTACCTAAGGCTACATCTCTGTGACAGTTCGAGGCTACCTGTGCCTACATCTCTGTCACAGTCCAGGGTTCCTGTGCCTATAACTCTGTGACAGTTCGGGGTTCTTGTGGCACTTTCTCTGTGATGATGCAAGTTCTCTGAGGCACCTTCTTACATGATATGCAAACCACTCGAGACATTTATCATCTGTGACTTATGGCAGACTTCATGTTCAGATTTGGTGGAGGGTTCACTTGGCAATTGGATCTTCATAGCCTCTGGCCTAAATTTTGGTGTCTCTTGTCTCTTGTGCATTGTGATCTCTATATTTTGTTAATGTGTAATTGCTCGATGACATAACTAATCAAATTAAATACTAAGAAAAAGAATGCATATCAGTCACAAGTAATTACCATAATAAGAAATTCTACACTTTATTTGAATTTCAACATGGTATCAGAGATAGGAAGATTGAAGAACAATCATCTATGAAAGGAATGAGAAGCATAAGGCAGGTTAGAAGGTTTGTTCAAAGCCTGTAAAGCAGCCGAGTTCATCAGTAGAGGAAGGACTCTGTCAATCTGCATTTTCTCTCTGTGTTTAAGGCTGAAATCAGTGTATTATATGAAAGAGACCGAAAGGCTTATATTATATCAGATGTGAAGGCCGGAGTTTCCTCATTGTATTGTGCTAGAAGTTAAGGAAAAATAACACTGAAGTTTTCTTTTTTTTTATGATCCTAGACAGAGGGCAAACTCTGTGATAGTTTTCAGAGGTTTGAGAATGAGTTTCAGAAGCACATCTTCATGTGAATTCCTGTGACATGACATACCTCTCTGTGATGCAAGTTTCTATGGTAACATACCTCTCTGTGATGCGAGTCCCTGTGGACATTAGAAATATTTTAAGATCTGAATTACATCATCTCTCCAACATCCGAAATGACACCTCTTTGAGGATTCCGAATTCCTTTTTTCTTTAGACATATGACATTCATAAGAGCTACCTGTGGAATCTATAAAATTTTGTGGACCTGTGATAAGGACATGAAGCACCTTATGTGTGGAACCATGCAAATATTACAAAGAAACTACAAGGTTGAAAGTTATATCTCTGTGATCTATTAAAGAAATGTGATCTGAATTATCTGCAGAAGGACCAAGACAAACTTTCTGAACATCACTATATGACAGCAAGGAGGAAGAGCAGCATTGGATCGTTGATCTGCTCACTCAACAGGTTTGGAACGCAGAAATGAAGACACAATCACCAAATTCAAATGCAAGTATCTTTGTGGAAAAATTGTGAATTTGAGGGCTTATAAGACTCTGGAATTATGCAAACTGTCACTAAAATAAATCTAAGAGGCATCCAAGCTTCCTCTATAATTTCACTCATCCAAACTCATCTCTAAAGCACCTTATGCGAATCTTGCAGCATTCCTTATGCAAGTCCTTCATATAATTTCAGTAATCTGAGTTTTTGTGTTGATGTTTTGGTGATCCAAATGACATCTAAAATAAGTGTGAAGGTCTGTAGCTGATATCTGAAATAGCATTATTGCATCTCGGTATTGTTCATAACACAAGCCCCCTTCTTCCTTAACAGATTTGAGGTCCGAAGTATGCATCCCTGAAGAGAAGTATGATTGAAGGACTGAATATACTGGTTGTAGATAATTCGAATATAGGATCCTTCTAGAGTTCATCTCTGTGGTTCATATCCTAGTCTGAAGGCAGAAAGTCTGAAGCACTTCTATTGAAGGAATACAATATACATAAGTGAAAGAAGAACCAAATAACCTTTGTTGCAAAAGGAGTGGATCCCTGTGATAAAAAACGGTAAGGATGAAAGAGGTATGTATAACCTCTGTTCATTTCAAAGTTGTCTTCAAACCAATGTCAATTATATTGAATAGTATGCTAATTCTACTAGGGAATAACATGATCTCTTGAAGGATAAGTGTCATTTGTGTAGATATGTTAGAAATCGTTCATATGTTAAGCATTCAAAGTTTTTCCCTACATATGAAGACTAGGTCTTTGCGATCAAATGAAATGAAAACCATCTCATGTATAGAAGGCTTGTCAATAGAATTTCTAGGGTTTGCAACTAACAAAGTTGTGTATTGTAGAAATTGCAACTTTTAAAGAATGGCAAGACATGAAGACTTTGGAACTTGAAGCATCTAGGGTTTGTAAACCCTAGCAAAGATTTGAATTAGAAAACCCCTAGGAACAAAAACCCTTACTAATTGTTTCCACTGAAAGAAGAAGATCTAGCTCTTGAAGATGACAGAAATGACATCATGGTAATGTGAGGACAAGATTGATGAAAAAGTCCAAGATTAAGAGGGAGTTGACCTTTCTCAAAGGTAAGTACTCTACATCTCCTTAATTACTATTATTGCTATTGTCTTTGTACTTTGCTTAACTATATTTTTTCTTTCATAGCCTCCTAATAAAGCTTGCAGGTCAATAATAAGAACTACGTAAGCTTTGACAGCAAATGAAAGATTGTAGCAAAGCACGAAGACTTTCCTAGAAGATGCAAAAGAAGTTTGCTTTGAGATAGCAGCATGAAGGTTCTCCCAGTAAGAGGGAAAGGATCATGTTAAGACGAATGTCTCAATTAGAAAAGAAAAAAATCTCCATATTTTTGAAGAAGCTTCATGATTAAAGAAGGCCTCGTACTTTGAAGGACTCGTGAAGAAATATTGACTTCAAAGGGAGCTGGAGGCAAAAGTTGACATGTAGGATCTTACACTACAACGTGAGACTTCAGAATACATTGTTTGGGTTGGCAGTGCTAATGATGAGAAGAGATGCTACTAATGGTTGGGATCTGGTTCCAGGAAGAGCATGAAGCAGAATTTTGTTGCACTACAAAGGCAAAAGATGTGGCAGTTGGTACAATTAGCTACGAAGTTGTTTGGGTCCGTAAAATGTTTGATGGACTATTTGATGATGTGATGGACTCAATCGTGATTCTCTACAAAGATTGTCAAGAACCTGGCTTTTCTTAGAAGATGGAAGAGCTTAATGATTCAAGAGTATGGTGCATGTTTCCCACCATTTTGTGGGTGATATCCCTAGGAGAATTTTTTTCTCCAAGATGGTCCTCAGTCGGCAATCAACAACCCCTTGCAACCACCAGCTAGCTCACTGTGCCATTTCTCCGCCACCTGAACAAGCCATGTGGTCCCTCGCCCATCTACCATGATCATATGTTTGAAGGTGGGCCTCCCATACCTAAAGGTATGCATTGTCATTTGGTAATTGAATATTGCAGTTTGCTTATCATGGACACTTCTGGGCATGGATTAATGGGGGGATTCAGCGAAAAGAATGGGCTAGGTCTGTGTTCCTGTCCCCTAGAGCCCTTTTGGATATTAGCCTTGCATTCTAGTCCCATGGGATCTCTTTTACTGACCATTTGACTTTAGGGATAGTATTTCACAGGAAACCCCAATTTTGTTTGTGTGGTCCTGCTCCCTTATCCGCTTATATTACCCCCCTTGGGTCCACATTCCTCCACTGAGTCCACATAGTGTAAGCTCACCCCTTCCCCTTGCCTCCACCTTGGATTAGGCCTGGAATGATGCCCCAGAGGTTGATGCAGCGAAAAAAGGGATAAAAGCATATTTGGCCACATTCAACAGGAAAATGTACCACAAATGCAAAAGAAGGCTAGTACAAACACATTTAACACGTGGGCAAAAGTCAATACATGAGCTCTACCCCATCATCATGGTCATCACCCTAGTTCCTACAGGTTCTATGAGCTTCCTTCATCATATAGGAACCCATGATTGTCCCAACCCCTGGTGAGAAATGAACTTCCCTACCATAAAAGGGGGTATTCACTACTATATCTTATGCATCATGCTCTTACCCCTTGAGCCCCGAGCAATTAATCAAAGAAAATCATAAAAAGGAAAAAGGCATATAAAGAAGGGTGGAAAAATCAATGCCGGGGCACCTCATATACCACGATTGCTCCCTCCTATACATTATAAACCCAAGTGTGGGCTTCCCTTTTATTAGCTACCCTTGTACCCCAGCATGTGGCCCAGCACTGCCCCTTCTCATCCCCTACTTCATTTACCTATATGTCACATGCAACAACAATTTGAAGGATGTACCTTGAATATATTATCCCCTTTAGAAGTACCTAATAGGATACTTGGTTAACCCCATTTGGAGTTTAGGAGACATTGGCACATACCAAATCCCATTATGGATGCGTCAACCATTATGAAGTCCCCACCTGTGGTCCATGATTGGTAAGCTCATTTACTCAATTTCTTTGATGACTTCTTGTACTGGATGGCTAGGGGACACATTGGATCCTATGCAAGATTGCAGATGGTCTTCATCTAGGATTTGGTATCCCTATACGGGGTCCTAATCCTCTAGAGGGCTACAATGGCATATGTAGGGTGTGTGTTGCACCCACCTTCTCCAAAACTCCTCCCTAAGGCTGACCACCTGATATCCTTCAACTCTCAAAGTTTCCCAGGCAAATGTTGGCCCAATAAAGCTCTGATCACAACTGCATGTTCCCTTCTCTTCTGACCCAGAAATACGCACCGCTAGTTTGTGGTTGAATGTGTTGGCTATGGATCTTCCCTGGTGCTCCTCAAGGTGCTGTGAAAATGCCTTCCTAGGGTGGCACTCGTAGTCCCCCGAAGGTAAGGTTGAATCTCCTGCTTGAGAGATTCGTGGCTAAGCAGCCAGTTGACTCGGCTAAGTAGCTCGAGCAAACAGTCAAGTGATTTCAATATGCAAGAATGAATGAATCCTCAAGTGAGGAGCTCTTCCTCCTTATGACTTCGTGGGCCTCCCTTTTCCTCATGTGGGCCCCTCCAACAGCCATACGCTTTCCCACCAACGCAATTCAAATTGCCCCATGCGTTTTCCCACTTGGATGGCCCCCACCTTCCACTAGCAAATAAATCCAGCCTTCATTTCTCCTAAGTCCCTAAGTCAAAATTGCTTGGGTCCTTTACTTAACAAAATTTGTACCAAAATGGGGACAGACAAAAAACTGTTACAAATTCATTTGGGAAGGGACATGACATTAGTGTATAAATACAAGTGAGATGAGTTCATTTGCTCATCATCACTTTGGATTTGATCTCTTCTCTCTCTTGAGAATTTCGCAATTTTTCTTGGAGGATGAATTGGAGATTTATGGATGAATTTTGATGTGTGGATTTGGTTTATCTCATCTTGGAGCTTCTCTATTGTCAAATTGTGGATGGTTGGATATGTTCTATTACATGTAAGTACATGTTTTTAATGCTATTCTTGTTTTACTTTGTCATATACATTGGATTGGGATTTTCGCTATTTTCAGGGCTAATTGTTGCATGGATTTACTGCTTAAATTGTGGAATTTTGTCTCTATAAAGCATCGCTCAATGTATGGGCCATGTAATTTGAATGAAATCTCCTACGGATAATTCTATCAACGAATTCATCTTGATAAGCCATCACCTTTTTGCACATCGAAGTATTAAAGCTATAAGATTGCTTCTCTTTGTCCTAGAATGCTTGAGGTAGTCTTGAGGCCTCCTTGACTAAGAACCAAGGTACTCATTCATATTTATCATAGACTCCATTCTCCCAAGACTAAGGCATTGATCTACCAAGAGGTGGTCACCTAAAATCAACTCTTTTTCACCTTTTCCTAGGTCTAGCCAAGTTGGGTCACCTAGGGCATCATTTTCCTGACAAAATAGCCCTCCAAAAAGTTCAATCTCCTAGCCTCTCTTGCGTTGGTGTCTCCTCAAGGCCTCTTCCAATTTTGAAGCCATTCTGATGGTGGAGTTGTGAGAAAAGCCAAGCCCTAGCTCCGAGATCAAACTTTGCCCTAGTATCCCCAAGGCTAGTGCCTCATAGGATCAATTCAACACCTTTAAGTGAAAATTATTTCTTTGATCCTTTCCCCCTCCTTGTCTGGGTTAAGAACATCATTGGTTGCTAAACTCTTACCTCCTAACCTAAGTTGGGTACACTTGGTCCCATGTGGTCCCATTCCTTTGAAAAGATAATTCTTCAACCTTAGCTGAGGTGACAGTGGGCTAAGTCTCCATTTGTTGCCCTTGGTCTAGCATTTTCCATTTAGGGATCCCCTTTAGGTCCCCTGCTACTTTGAGTGGTAACAGTGCAGATAGGAGTCGAGAAGCTACAAACAAGATGAACAAGTAGTTGATATACAGGAAGTATGAGTACCTCCGACACAAGCTTGGGCTTATAGTTATCTCCTCCCTAGATGAAAGGGAGTGAGGATGGACAACGTGTTCTCCATGTATCACATACTATGGCCAAGACTAACAGTCGTAATCCTAGTGCATGAACATTGGTAGGGAGAATAGTGGATTGGATAAGCATCAGGACATACATTCTTGAGTCATGTATTGTGATTGACTAGGATTAGCATCCTAAGTTGGATACATCGACTTGGTAAAGAATTGTCTGGTCCTTAGTTAGGAAATGGTCCTGTGAGGACATACCTTGGGAACACCAGGGTGGTGTATGTGCCTTGAGAGGTGATGGTGTCCAAATTTATGCCTCCCAGCATTGTGCTTTGATCTAGTGAAGAGATAGAGCGTACTTGTCAAGGCCTTGGTATTTTGACAATATTGGTTATACTGATGTTATCATCATTGATGCTTATTGTTAATTTGGCAGCTCAGTGACAAATTCCAACCATGGGACTAGATTCCTCTTTTCGAGAAGATCAAATTTGACTATTGAAGCGCCCAATTCAAACAAGGGAAAGTGTACTTATGAAGAAAAGCCCACATATGCACATTTGGACAGGTCGGCCCTAATAGGAAATAGGTCACCTTGGGAAGCCTATAAATACAAGTGACCTCAAGCTCATTTGGACATCACCAAGCATCTTCTTCTTCGTTCGCACAAGTCCAAGCAAGGTCGAGGAAAGTGGTTCGCACAAGTCCAAAAATATAGGGTTGAAGCTTGCACGTGTTCTAGGGTATTGGGTCTCAGCCACATGCACAGCTCTTCCTCCATGTGGTTGGGCTCTAGGGCTAATTTTGACATATGACTGCAGTTGACCATAGTTGACCACAGACAAGAAAAGCTTTCTCTAATATATACTGATGTTGGGAACATATTTCTGAATGTTATTGGGTTATTTTGCTAGATCATTTTGTATTGGGCTCATTGTACTCTCTGTTGAACATTTTATGACAATCTAATAGAAGAAAAATTTACAAAGGTTTTTCCCCCTTGTGGGGTTTTTCCCTGGTCTTTAACCAAACCCGATGTCTCTTGTTGATGTGTTGATTGTCTCCTTTATCATGCCATTTACTGTTCTATCTTCAGTGACCGTTGATAATTGGGAAAATTAATTGTTATTGCAAAGATTGTTAATTGAAAAATTGAATTGGGCTAAAAGTAATTGAAACAGCATAGCAGTGTCAAAATTAACATGGTATCAAAGCTAAGGTGAAGGACAAGCCCAAAAGGAGACAAGTATTCAAACAATCATCTTTGGAAAGTTGAAGGAGTCTATATAGTTAAGCCAAGATGTATTCCTCTTTCTTCAAGGAACATGAGAAGTTGGGTGACTCATCTAACTTTGTTGCATGGAAGATCAAGTTGGAGATCATAGCTAATAACAATGATGTTTTGGAATACATTCAAGGAAAAGTACCTAAGCCTCCGGAAAATGCTTCCGCTGCTGCCAAGAACAAGCACAAGAAAGGTGAGTTAAAAGCAAAGAAAATTATAGTTGATGGTTTACAAGATAATTTACTTGCATATGTTGGAAATTTAAGAAAGTCTAAGGACATGTATGATAAGATAGTTCACATGTATGAAATCAACAATTTGAATGAAATCATCTCCTTGAAAGATCAACTCAAAGACAAGAAGATGAACAAGGGAGAGTCCATGCAATCCTATATTATGAGGATATCTCGTCTTAGATATCAATTGCAAAGAGTTGGAGAATCTGTGCCCGACATGGATTTGATGATTGTAACTCTTAGAGGTCTCCCTCCTATTTGGGAAACCTTCATTACTAACATAAGCAACAACAATGCCTTCCCATCATTTGATTAAATTGTTGGAAAGCTCACTCAAGAAGAATCGAGGATGGTTTCTAGAGGCGGGATACAAAAGCATGAAGAAGGAGAACCCACTGCATTCATCACTCGCGACAAGAAGAAGAAAGAAAAAGGAGGTCCATCAAATTCAAGAAAGCCTCCTCCTCGAAATTCAAATAGAAGGTTTGGAAGATCTAAGGAATTGTTGCACATTGAATGCTTCAATTGTCATAAGAGAGGCCACTATGCTCGAGATTTCCCTGAGAAGAACAATGGTCCATGCCAAGGTTACTTGGGAGCGGGAGTGGGAGCGGGAGCAGAAGCAGGAGCAAGAAGCGATATTTTCAAAAGGTCTTGGTTTGGGAGCGAATTTTTATATAATATATATTTATATATATATTCATGCATATATGTCAACAAAAGCATGTAGTATGATGAATTAGATATAAAAAGCATAAAAGCAAGGATTGAACATATAACATCAATCATATAGAAGTTATAATCCTCATCAACCACGTCCACAAGTTAGTAACATACAACATATTGAGTCTCATGATTCATCAATCTTAAACTTTCAAGCTTTCAAAATTCAATATATAACATTTATCACCATTGATCACTAAAGTTGCAACTTGTACTCGTAACCATTACCATTACCAAGTAACCAAACGATAACAAAGAATATCTAACATGAAATGAAATGTTTCATCTTTCAATTTTCACGAAGTATCATATTCATAATTCATTACCAATGAATTATAATTGCCAACTTCAAACTTCAAACTTAAATTGTCATATATTGTTTACAAAAAATATTATAATAAATATGAAAGAGTCAACAGTTATAAAAACTACTAGAAACTAGAAAAGACAAGTAAATCTATTATCTATTGCTAATGCTTGGGCCTCTCGCTGCCACAAGAAATGTCTAATTTCTGAGAAAGCGTGTAGCATGATGAATTAGTTATAAATATTAAAAAGCATAAAAACATGGATTAAACCATATAGCATCAATCATATAGTAGCTACAATCTTCGTCAACCACAGGTCCACAAGTTACAAGTTTTGATTTATATAGCATGTAAGGGTGCACATAACAAAAATAGCATCGAGTGCAATCCATCTTTGAACCAAAAATACATAAACAAATAGGCTCTAGATGGCCTCTATCATCCAAAAAAATCATGCTACAACAAATACCTACATATCATCAAAATAATTGTCTATGTTGGGATATTTGTCATTAATATCACTCTTTAAGCATTAACATAAGATAGAAAAAACGTAGCATGTCAAGTCAAGATTTTGTGTGAGTGATGGGTACATTTTTAGTAGGGTCATGATAGAGGATTTCGAAAACCAATGTCACTAACATCAAGGTACATAGAGGGATTGGTACTCTTGACGAGTTCCATATTCTAGTACGTGACAAAATCCAATGGAAATATTGTAATCCCCCCAATCCTGATATCCTGAAAAATTGATAAGTCTGTTGGATTTTGAGTAAAATTTAAAATTCTACTTTCTCCATATGAAATACAATCAAGTCGGAACCACTCTCAAACATCCCGAGTCATTTCATAGTAATGTTAAAAATTTAAGTAAAATGATGAAAATGAAAGATAAAGGAGAATGGCACTTTTACTTTAAGAATTTAACATTACAATGAATTGCATATCAATACTAGGGCCATAGGCTTGAGCATTAGGCTACCCCACCGAAGAAGTGGAGGAAGCTGAAAGAAGAAATCCAAGAATGAGGAAGTAAGAGATCTCTATTATGATTGAGATGGTCTTTCTCACCTAAGTTCTTTTCAAGTTCCTAAGCCTTTTGTTGTAAGATATGGCTATCATAACAAAAATGATGGGATGCATCAAGGCATCATAGAAGCTGTTAGAGTCGGTCTAGTAGCCCTCCATCAGCGATCAAAACTCTTTGCATTTGCATAAGTAGGTGTCTCATCAGTGTCAATTTTTGCATCCCATTGGGCATGCCATAACCCTGATGGAGAAGTTGTTGTATTTGTAACCCTCTTGGCATTGCTGGATCAGGTCATTTCAGTCATTAAGCTCTTTCAAGCTTGTCTTGTCTTGTCTTGAGGTCAATTTCCTAGGTCTAGGGTTTTGGTCAAGTATGTTTACAAGGTCTTGTGTCTGAAGGTCAATGAGTGTTCAGCAAGCCAGAGGGATGATTGTAAAGGTGTTTCTTCGAAATTTTTTATCTGGTACAGTTAATTTTCACCTTGGATTTAAAAACTCTGTTTTTAAAGCCAAGGTCATTTTTCAAATTTTTGTAAAAAGTGATGAAATTTCAAAAGACTTCAGTGGACAGTATGCAACCCTGGTCCCCTTGCCAAGATCCCTCAGATGATCTCCCTGCAAAAATAATCAAGCTAAAGCACTAAATGAGTCAATTTCAGGACAAAGGAAACCAAAAAGTCAGTTTTATAAAGTGTCAAAGAGAAACATTAGAAAGTGGCTTTGAGCATGAAATTTATTCAAATGAAACCTATAAAGACCAAATCTCCCTCCTTTTACTCTCATTGTGCATCCAAGACCGTTGCAAGAGAGTTGGGCGAGTGATTGAGTGAAAGGAGTGAAAGTTGAGCAAATTCGGGCGATTGACAGGCGCGCGACCCGTCAGGCCAGGCGCGCGACCCGTCAGAAGGGTTCCTGCAGTGTATTTTTATAACGGGCGCGACCCGTCAGGCCCGCGCGACCCGTTGGGTGAGGCGCGCGACCCGTCAGCGACCTCCCTTCCAAACCCTTTGCAAATTTGTTCAAGCACCCGCCAAATCATCAAATTGCTTGAGGTAGGTTCTCCAAACTGGGAAATGATTGCTGGTTATGTTTGAAGGTCATCATGATTGTGTTTTTAATGATCAAATTGTGCAAGAGAACGCTCCATATGGTTGTATGTAAATTTGTAAAAATTTGCTAGGGTTTGTTGCTGTTTCAATGGTCTTTTCCCTTGTATTCATTTTTCCTCATTCCCATTTCATTTTCCTTGTATTGCCATGTAAATTTCCCTTTTAAATTTGTAAAGAAAATAAACCCTACCCCTTTTCCCTAAAAAATAAAAAATACAAACCCTAACCCTACCCCTCATAATACCCATGTAAACACATGTATTTAAATGATGCATATGCAGTGATATTTGCAGTGTTTTTCCCTAAATTCCCTGTTGTATACATGTATTCCCATTTTCCTTGTAAAAATGTCCCTCCCCTAACATTTTCCTCATGTTCCTTGTCCCCTTGAAATAGCATATAAATCAGCTTTTTACAGGCAGAAACAGCGGCACAGTTTGTCCACTTTGCTCTTTAAACAATGTCAGAAACTGAAACCTATTAGCAAAGTGATGACCAGTCATCAGCTTCAGAGATTGAGGTACAGAGGAGGCCTCATAAGGGTGGTAAGGGTGGACATCATAAGCGAGAGGAGCCCACCTCTTTAGCAGAGTTACAGGCTTGTCCTATGGCAGTCACATGTTTCCAGTATATGTCTTGCTATGAGTTTTGTGAGAGGATCTCTCGGATTCAGCACCACAGAGAGTTGGCTCGCCTATTTGTTTTACACTTGCATGATGGACATGTCAACCTTGCAGGGGTGAATTTTACATTGACAACCGAGGTGATCTCACATGCCACAGGGATACCTAATGTTGGGGAGGTGTGGAATAAGCGCAAGGTGTTGGATAATGTTCACTTTGAGCCTTTTGTCCGGCCACCATTCATGAGACATTTGGCAGGTGTGTTTCCATTCAGGTTTCTCAGGAGCGAGTATGCTCCCATGATGAGGCTCATCATGCACTATTTTACCTGTGAGGGCAGATTTTCACAGGTATATTCATACCATATTCGCCTCTTGATGCACTTCACCCGAGTGAGGATGATGAACATCCCTGTTTTCTTCTATCAGAACATTCAAAGGATGGTGCCCATGTTGCAGAGGAAGAGCCCGGCACAGCAGTATAGGAGCCTGTACCATTATGGTTTGATTCAGCTAGTAATATTGCATCAGTTGGCTCAACAGGGCATCTCATGGGAGGAGTTCATCTCTCGTGAGTTTTTCACAGCACCACCCTCACCACATCCTGAGGTTGTTCACTAGGAGGGAGGACCATCCCAGCAGCATGACATCCCTGTCACTAGACATGTCAACTCCTCACCTCTAGTTACCTATGAGAAAGGCCCGAGGGCCTTATTTGCAACAGCTCGGCGAGTACTATCTCCACAGCAGGTGGAAGGGGTCTCGCCTTCATCATCAGCTCAGCGAGTGTTATCTCCACATCAGGTGGAAGAGGCCTCGCTCTCTTCAGCAGCACAGGCAACATAGAGGGGCAAGCAGCCCAAGATTGATGAGGGGCCATCAGGAGTTCCAGATATTGAGCTTGTTGATCTTGAGGCCATTTCCCCAAGCCAAGAGGCAAAGGAGGTCATTCAGCACCTTAGAGCTGAAAATGAGGTATTGCAAAAGAGACTAGAAGGTGCACAATGGACAATCTCATACCTGGAGCAGCGCAACAAACAGTTGGAGGATGAGAAAGCACTTGATGAGCTGTGGAGGATCCGTAGTGACCGAATCTTGAACCGAAGAAGACCCGGTGACCCATTGCCCGCTGACCGAGAGTCCATGCTCATCCAGGTAAATGCACACTTGGAGAGGCTGTTGGCTAAGGCCAACCAAGAGAAGAAATTGCTGAGGAACATGAAGAACCATTTCTGGGCAAGAATGCATGTGTGCAAGGCAAAGATGAAGATGTTTCAAAGGCGGTTGACCGAGGCACTAAAACGGAGAAAGAGGCCCAATCCCCTCCGTATCTTGGCTGAGGCTTCACTCAAGGATCAAGACACTAAATAGCCTAGCCACAGCACAAATCCCAAAAAATTTTGAGAATTTTGGGTGAATTTTGGCATTTTCAGGCAATTTGCAGGTTTTTCCCATTAACGGGTCTCACCCCCCGTGCGACCCTTCATCATGGCAACTCCTTTTGACAAAAACTCAGCATTTCCAGATTTGTCATGCAAAGTTACACATGCTCATGGATGAACTTGAGATTTGGTGAAGTTTTGGGCCTCCAGAAAGTCAAAAAACTAGCAAAAAATGACTTTCTGCCACTTTTTTGAACTGCAGAAAGCAGTCTTGGGAGATTTGATTTTTGACAGGGCAAATGAACTCCAAATTCAAAAATTCCAGTTGGGTTAGAAAGTAGACTCACAAACCTTTCCAACAAGCCTACTCTTGCCCAATTTGGACACCTGCAAGTGCCCCAAATGTGGTCCCAAAGGCGCGCGACCCGTTAGGCAGGGGCACGCGACCCGTCATGCAGATTTTTCCAAAAATGCACTGTACAGCTCAGAAAAGCGCAGTTTGACCCAGTTTGACTTTTTGGGGTGAATTATGATCCTCTTTGATGTAATTATTGTACTTTTTAGACACTTTTACTCTTATGTAACATTTCTAGAAGATTCATTCATGAAAAGGGTAAATATTAAATGAATGAATTGGTTTCCTGGCTTATAGAGGCAAGTTGTTTTGACTGCCTAGTTTGTAGTGCTTAGTTTAGAAGTGGTTGAAACAGCTCCTAGGATAGTGAGCTCGACCCATGGAGGCAGGGAAAGAGGTTAGATCATCTATATTATGTACTTTCTTGCTCATTTTCATGGTGGGACTCTTGAGGGAGAAGCTATCATTGTATTATTCACTATATCTCTGCAATTTTTGGCTAAGGAAGACCAGGGTTTTGCTGTCCTCTTTGGGATTCTTGTGGACTCATGTGTTGATGGTGTGTTTCTCAATGTACTTGTAAGCTTGTTATGTGACTCATTTCTTTTCTTTTACTTCTGCACATTAAACAAATGAAGTGTTAAAGTAAGAATCCATGCTTGCCATGCTCTGCTTTTAAGTTTGTTTAATTTCAATGTTTTCTACTGTCTAAAGAGAATTCAAAGTTATTGTTTGCTCTCTTTAGCTCTTCACCTTTCATTCCTGACCATCCATCTCAATTAAAGGCATCAACACTGTCTCCTACCTCGCCCCAAGGAACCCCCTGCAGAAACTGTGTCCAATCCACGCACCCAAAATTGCCCTCTCCTCAATTTGCCACCAAAAACCCAAAAAACCCCAAATCAACCCCTTTTGATCAGTTTACTAGCCTAAAATCAGTGTTACCCTATTGGTTATCTCGTCTATTGAAGATTTTATCGAGATAGACCGGAGAGAGCCTTCTCCTACCCCGTAGCGCTAGCTACGAGGCTAAATGGTTTGATGTTGCCTTGAGGTTTGCCTTTCTCAGCCTGAGGTGAAATTTCAAGCGCTAACAGAAGTATTGAAAGCAAGACCTCGGGACATTATCATAGAGAAGCATGAAAAATGGTTAAAATCTATGACAGTCATCAACGAAGGATGTAGCTCTTGGAACCTCATTGAAAAACATAAGTGGCACTTATGGAAAAGAAAGAAAAAGGTCATATAGTACAAGGTTCATCATACATATGTCAAAAGGAAACATCTGTCGATGGGGATACTTTAGATCCTCAAGATTCTCTAATGGAACCTTCATTGAAAGGTTCACCGATCAAGGGGGGAAGCAAGTGTTTCATCAAGAATTCCAAACTTGTCAAATTCATGGGATGATGGTAGGATGACATAAAAGGTGAAACAGATCAAGGGATTGAAGCTCTTTCAATCAAGGAAGTTGTTGCAGGAAGTTTGGATGGCCCAAAGAAAAATGAGGTATGTATGCTTACATTCGATATTGAAGAGTCATGTCATATGGTTACAGGTATCATGGATCAATGCTCTATCCTGAGAGCATAATCAAAAGGAAGGATCTCCTCCCTCGAAGGAATGCGGGAATGCATGGTCACACATTCACTAGATGAAATCAACATAATATGTCCTCATATGAAGTATGAGGTGGTTGACATTAATTGGAGGAACTCTGATTGGAAGTTCCTGAGAATGAAATGTGTGAAGAAAGAAAGGAAGAGATCGTGGGATATGCAACCATGGAAAAAGGAAATCAACATCCATAGACCAAGAATATTTGACTAGGATATCTCCATGAAAGATATGTAGACTCTGATGGAGTCTGAAAAAGAAAGAGACCCTTGACAATATATATATCTTTGGGAGATGTGTCAATATGTATGCAGGATGCAGATGCAAACCAGAAGATGTCATGATGAAAGACCATCACAAAGGTAATTTTCATTTTAATGTTCATTCCTTTATTTTTTTGAACAAATATCTGGATGGGCTTATGCAAGGCTGTCGAGGGAAGATCTATGGATATATTCCAACATCGATGCCCATATAGTAGGATTAACGATCCTTATGGAAACATGGAATGAAGAAGGAAGCATGGCATGAAGGAAGGCCAGATATGAATAGATGGATCACTTTTCAATTATGACATGACTGATTCATGGATGAAAGTGATGAATGGTATGTGCCCTATGAAGAAGTCCCAAACATGAAGACTCCTAGATAACAAAAAGAAGTTCATGACATCATGAGGAGGAGTTCTTCAAGCAACTGGATGCCCCATCATCTACACCTGGGGCATTGTTATAGGTCCCTGGAAACAAGTTTTTTACTTGGTAGAAACATGGAAGCAAAATTCCTAAGCCAAGAGGGAGCTTAGGTACATTCCTTTATTGGAATAGGTATGTCCTCCCTAGTTAAGAGGGAGAGATAAACACATCATTATTGTCTTCACTTGGGAAGACAGAATGGAGGATTGGGTAAACGTCTGGCATCTGATGCTCTTTGAGGATGTGTTAGGGCATCTAAGATAAGAATAGTCGTAGAGAACCGATATTCTTTGAGGACTGGGAATCCAAGATATGAATAGTCCTGGTGGAACACACCATGAGAACCCGGGTGGGCTATGTTCCGAGAGAGACAATGATGACGGTGTTTATACATCATTGGTCTCGCCAACATTGTGCTTAGACCTTGTGAAGAGATAGAGTTGTTAGTCAAGGCCTTGCTATGTGACAATGTTGGTTGATATGATGCTAAACAGATGGGTTACCAATCCAACTCTTCTTATGAGAAATTCTCTAGATTGAGAATAACCAAGTACCATTATGAATACCTCCCTAGTTAGGAGGAAGTGTTGAAAAATGTAACTAGGTTCGGTCTTCATAATGACATATGTAATTGTGATTTCATGTAATTGATGAAAAGAAGAAAAATAAAATTATTATTGTAATGTTTGTCTCATGGGTTTCATGAGCAAGGAAATTTAGTTTTAGTAACGGCTCCCATTGTGAGCCTTTAGGATTTGTCATCTAGTCATAAAAGTCAATTTGAGTCTATGTCATGTATGAAGAACCCTTCTTGGGCATGTTACACATTTATATAAGTCATTAAAAGAGTCAAAAGACCCTCCAAGACAAGCACAAGCATCTCCTAGCAAGTCGGCTTCAAGATGGAATTAATAATCTCCTCCAACTGACACATCGGATCATCCTCCATCAAGTCAGCTAATTTGAGGGGGAAACCACTATAAATAGGCAGCTCAGCCTCAGTTCAGAGAACAAAATTTTGGACAAGTGAAGGACTACAGTAAGAAGTGCGAGAATCACTTGGAAGGAAGTCGTATAGCCAATGAAAGAAAGAAGGGAAGAGCGAGAACCGTTTGGGTCTGTTTTAGGGTTATCCTTCACTCACACGTGCAAAGAGGAGGGACTATTTATGTTGCAGCAAAGGCTGAAGCATTGCATTTCCATAGGAAGGTCAAAGCAAGAGGAGATAAGGGTAAATCTCTAGCCGAGTTACCGAGAAGATCTCCCACTAAAGCGAAGGGAATCAAGTCATAATAGGTGGTCTTATGCATATGTTAGGATTTCTTAATTAGGATTGCAGACCTAATTCAAAGAGGTCGAAAGTCTGAAGTAGAAGGAAGTCAATGTTGAAGAGGAGCCGAGAAGAAGAAAGGAGCAGAAGGTTGACTATCGATGACTAAGGATCTCATCAAAGGAGCTTGTGTCTTGGTCTTGGAGTGGCAAGTAGGTCAAGGGTCTTGGTTTTGGTATTCGTCAATTGGAATCTCTATAAGAAGAAGAATTTGTTTGGGTTTTCTCCTCAAGTGGGAGAGGTTTTGGCGCTGGCTTATAGCTTATATTTTGTGTCTCTTGTCTGTTTATGGTTTATGCATCGGTAACTATTTGATGAAGAATAACGCTATAATAATATAAGTAAAAGAAGATCCTAATCTGAAGTAAAAAGCATTCACAAGCAGTTATCATTAGAAGGGAAATCACTTAACCTTGATGTCCTCAATTTCTCAACAACCCCCACTCTGTTCCATCACTATATCATTTTCCACCTACCACCTGATGAATGTAACATGGACATGTCACCCCCTTTAAAGGTTGAAACCACCTAATAGGGTCCTTGATTAACCCCCTTTATTGAGCTTGTAGACACTTGTACATGCCAAAGCCCACAATGAAAGGGTATGCCACCATGAAGTGCGCCATTGATTCCATGACTTGTACGCTCTTTTACTTGATTATTCTAATGATTTGTTGTATTGGAGGGCAAAGGGATGCATTGGATCTTATGCAGGATTGTAGGTGGGTCTCCATTTGGGGCTTGGTCTCCCTATAGAGGGTCCTGGCCCTCCAGAGGGCCACATTGGCACTTGTAGGGTGAGCATTAAGAGCCATGGGACTCCACCATAGCAGAGATTACTTCATGGATCCCCAACATCGCTCATTGATTTCTCGTGTTCCACCTTTTGGATGTGGATGATGCACCTTGTTCACCATGCCCAGCCGGCTCCACACATGCACCATACACTTGGCAGATGCTCCAGGGTCTAGATGAGGATGTGTCTCACTGCAGGAGACAAAGGGAGGGCTTATTTCATCATCCAAGCCCTTACAGATGGTTTATAGGCACCTTCGGTCCACTTGGAGACCCATGAGGATGTCATTGTACCCCTGTTGACCACTACGTGTCAACTTCCCAACAGTACACCCCCTTTTCTTCGCAAAAAAGGGATAGCGCTTGATCGACATATCCGTGCCATTCGACAGTCATCAACAGCTTGATCAATTTATGTTGTAAACCCAGTCTGCATATTTAATTGTAAATAATCTTAGCAGAGTTGAGTCATGTATGTAAATTGCCTAGGTGGACCTAATTTTCTAGTGATAATCTACGTTCCGGAAGGTTTTTTGTCTCACCGATCTATGATCGGCAGAGTTTTCCTTCAGCCTAACCCCAAAGCTGGAATGGATTTTGTCATTAGAATCTTAGGAGAATCCTAGTGTGTTAAACTGCTAGATTATAGTTGTGTCGCAGAACTGGGTGGTTTATGAGGGTCTATGTCAAATGGGTTCTCCCCCTTGAGATGTAAAGTTGTAAAAGTCATGATGTAAAGTGTCTTGAGGATTAGAAAATGTTTTAATCCCCTCATAAGTCTTAAGTCCTAGGTCCTACGTGATTTTTCCAAAGACTAAGTTCGAGGATCCATTTAAAAATAAATTAAAAATTAAAAAATAAATAAAAATTTAAATAAAAATAAAAAATAGAAAAAAAAATAAAGAAAAAACCTAAAAATAATAAAATAATAATATTTTTGAGTAAATAAATGCAAAATTTCAATTTTTAATGCATTAAAAAATTCGTTGAATGAGATTAAGGGATGTCTTGATCCTCATCGACGGTTGAGATCATTTTGACGTGGATCACTTGAACTAGCCGTTGGGAATTTTTCCTTTAAATAGGGTGCTAAGGGTCATTTGAGATCAGATGGGATCTGAGAGTCTGGTGCTAAAGAAAGCTCTCTTGTAGTCATTTTTGTGCAATAAAGAAGACTTTGGGGTTAAAAATCTTGCTGGTGTTACTCTTCTGAAAATGCTGTAAGATTGTTTTATATTTTTCTACATAATTTTATTTTCAGCGATTGATGATAGCTTAATGAAGATTGATCTAGGCACAGGTATCTGTAAGATTGTTTTATTTTTTTCTGCATAATTTTATTTTCAGCCATTGATGATAGCTTAATGAAGATTGATCTAGGCACAGGTATCTTGTCTGATCTTTGGGGTTTGAATGATAGTTTAGATTCTGAAATATAGTGGCAGGTATCTCCATTTGATCGGGGTTTCACTATTGTTTTCTCCTTCTATGTTAATGGTTGATTTTAAGCTGTGCAGGGAATCCTTTTTTAAGATTTACGGGCGTTAGGGAAGTTCTCGGCTGAACCAGCCAACTCCCGGGTTGTGTTTTCTGAAAGAGCCCAGCCAGTTCTTAATCGCGGGCTTATCATTCGAAATATTTTTTATGAATGCATGCAGGGTTTTCTGAAGCGTTTTACATTGAAATTAAATTCTGATAATATTACTGTGATTATTGATAAATCTGGCTTCTGAAGAGCTTTCAGTTTGTAAATACTGTAAATTTTTGCTGGGTTTTAGGTTTTCAGTTTTTGTTTTATGCACATATCATTTTTGGGTGATTTTTCATTCCAGGTTGCAGGGTTTCTGAAGATTTCCAAGGTTTATCTGCGCCGTTTTGCTGTCCAAGGGTTTCAGATATCAGTTGTTTTCAGATTTGGGGTTGCATTATTTGCAGGAAGTTTATTTTTATGTGCTCCCCATCAAATTCCAACTCCTGTACGCTGCCAAAGTCTGCAAAATTATTACGCTGCCACCATAACCTTGCATCAATTTCCTTCAGCCGCCGTCCAGCTATACACTGTCACATTTCGTTTCACCTTGCTCTTTCCCAAACTCGTTCGAGCTGCCAGGCCTGCGTTCTACGCTTTCTCTCATCTCTACGCTCCCATTGTTATCACCCTGCGTGCATCCCTTCAATCCTCTGCCCGTCGAACTCCTCCACACGTTTTTTTTATTTTCCATACCACCAAAACGCTACAGATCCCGGTCCCTTCTGCGTCCAATCCTCAACTGGCGGCTTTATTTGCTGCAAACGAATTGTTAAAAACTTGCAGATGAATCGTTGTCACCTCATATCTGCAAACGAAAGCTCAGAACAGACGTGGTTTCAAATCATTCCCGCAGCCTTCAACGCTGCCTCTCTCCCTGCAAAACACATCAAAAAAAAAGGGAGCCTCACGCAAGGTTTGATCTCCACGTTGCTGCAAACTCCACGCTGTTGTCATCCACCTTGCTCTTCTCACCGCATCGCAGTCCACGCATTCTCAGTTTTCTAGCTACGATTTTCCCCTTGCTGGCCTGCATACTCAACAAAAAAAAAACGATATGCTTAACTAATGTAAGCTAGGTTAGCGTTTATTTTTTTTTGATAGCATGTGTGTTAATTTAACAGCAAAAAAAAAACATAAAAAAAAGAATTTCAATATGCGTTGCTAGAGTTAACGTAGGTCTGTTTTCTTAGTTTTAGGTTTATAAAAAATAAAGTAAAAAATTCGATTTTCATTTTTTTTTATTTTAGTTTTAGGCTTTGTTTTCATGTATTAGATTGATTGTTTGATTTAGTTTTAAATTTATTTAAAATTCTTTAGGCTTTAGTTAGCATAGTTAGCTTTATATTTAGATTTGATTTTTATGATTAGCTTAGTTTAACTTTAAACTTATTAAATTTTGGTTTAGGATTTAGATTAGATTTAATTTTAATCTGACTTTTAGTTTCATTTAGTTTAATCTTTATCTTTTAAATTAGTTAGTTTAAAAATAAAAAAAACAAAAAAAAATATATCCACTTTTAAATAGATTTTAGTTCTAGATTTAATAAATTTTTATTTTAGTTCTAGATTTAAATTTAATTTTACTTTCTCTATAGTTTAAAAAAATAAATTAAAAAATATATATATATAAAAATAAAAAAATTCTTTTGTTTAGTTTAGTCTAGGATAAATTTGAGTTTCATTTTCTTTTAAGTCTAGCTTTGTTTTGTTTTTACTTTAAAAATAAAAAAATATAAAATTCATAAAATATAAAAACATAAAAAAATATATAAAAAAAAAAAGCAGTTTTGGGTTATTTTTTTAATTTAGATTTATATTTCAGTTTAGTTTTATTTAAAAAAAAAATTAAATAAATAAAATAAAATTTTTGAAAAAGCTTAACAAAAAAAATTGAAAAATCATTTTGTTGTCTTTTTTGTGATATTTTTCTATAGCTAAGTGCATTTAATGTTTATTAATAAGTTGGCTATGTGAAAGTGGTGGCGGCCAGCATTTAAATTTTACGATTTTTTAAAGCATTTAATTTTTCTTGAAGTTTAATTGCTGGATCATCGTTAAGGCGTTGTGCATTTGTGGAAAATCTTACATCACTTGGGTTTTTTGCTTATAAATGATTGTTAATCATGGAATTATAAAGTTCATATTTCTGCAGCTTTCGATAAGCAATCGTTTAATCATTAACTCCATAAGGCATTGGTCTATTAACTTAATAAAATCATTTTAGTGCTGGTTGTCCTTCGTGTCTCCCAACCCAACTGATTCACAGTTGGTCATCCATTTCCCTATAGGGTCTACCCCCCTTAGCCGCGGGAGACAGGCTTAAACGGAGAGATCGGGGATCAGGGTGACAGCCCCCGATCTGAGCGTTGTCGTGACAATCTGTGCGACAACAACCCCCACACCCATTTGGGAGCACCACAGTGACTTGCTTGAAAAACAAGGGGCCAACCCCTTGTCCACTATGTTTGGAGTCAATTCTCTCACCACGGCACACTTTGGACTTCATTAGGCCTCCTCAAAGGCCCGACGACTCATTTTATTGATCATTTTGCCTTATTGAGAAGCTTATTTTTATCTATTGAGCTATTTTGGTGGGCTTGTCACCAAGGGATATGATTGCACATTATTTTATTATTTGGGGTTTAATTCGGCCAAATAGACAAATCGAACTCATTAGAGATGATATAAATTGATGAGAGGTGTTTGATTTCTCCCATCATCACTTGGATTTGGGTTTAGCAGCTACTTGGAGAATTTCGCATTCCCTTTTGGAGGACAAGTTTGGTTTCATGGATGAATTTTGATGTTTGGATTCTATCTTCTTGGTCTTGGAGCTTCATTATTGGCATAATTTGATGATTGGATATACTCATTTGTACATGTAAGTGATGTTTTTCATGTTTATTATTGTTATCTACTTTGTCACATGAATGTTGCTGGGATTTTCGCTATATAGGTCTGAAATTTACTGTTATTCTATGCGAAATTGTGGAAATTTTGGTCTTTTGAAGCGTTGCATCATTGCATATGTCATGTATGAATTGGTGAATGTTCCTAGAGGTTATCTTTGTTGAAAATATCTTGATAATTCATCAATTATTGCATATCGAAGTATAAAATCTTATGGCAACTACTCTCATGCTCTGGCCCCTAATTGCCATGTGAAGTTGTCTAGAGGTTTGCTTGATTGGGTATAGTCTCTCCAAATCACAAGTTCATCTTGACTCCATCTCTCCCAAAGGCAAGTCACTAATACATCCACTGGTGGTCACCTAAACGCTTAGTTTTTTTGCCTCCTCTCTATCTTTCTAGGCCTAGCCACCATAGGTCACCTAGGCCATTAAATAAATTTCATTGTACCCATCAAAACATCTCGATTTTGGGTCCATAACTACACTAGGGTTTACTCTAGAGGCCCTCCCAATTTGAAGCAATTCCGATGGTGGGATCCCGAGATATAGCAAGTCCTAGCTTGAGGACCATTTCTTGCCCTAAGTTTCCCTTGGCTAGTGTCCTCATTTGGATCATTGCATTCAATCATTAAAGAAAATTTGTCCTTTGATCCTCTTCTCTTCCCTAATTAGGTCAAGCCCCTCCTCGGTTGATCAACTCCATACCCTTGACGTAATTCTAGGTCCACTTGGTCCTTTGTGGTCCCGCAACTTTATAACTCTAATTTCACAAAGATCACATAAAGGCCAATTTTCCAAGAGGATTTTCCGGTTTAGGAACCATCTTAACAACATATATTCCCAAACCCTAGCCTTGAGAATATTCTAAGCTCTTCCTAGAGAGCCCATACCCTTGCTTTCAAAGCAAGCAAGCTATTTGAGTCTCTCTTGTGAATAGGCCAGAGGAATCACTCCTTATCCTCTTATTGATCGATTCATCTAGTGATTCCCCTCATACCAGGTCTCCTCCCATCGGTGGAAGTCTATAAAGAGTAGGGAGCTTTAGTTGAGGTGACAGTGGGCTATCACTCCATTATCGCCCCTTAACCTAGTAGTTTCTCCATAGGATCCCCTCCTAAGACCCCTGTTAGTTTGAGTGTTAACAGGGCCCAAACTCCACTAAGCTGAGTTCCCCTCCAATTTCTCTCTCTCTCTCAAGTGCGTACTCCTCAAGGGGGTGTGTATTCCTTGTGAGTGGCCCCCACGTCCACCAAAACTTTAAATTTCCTCATCTCCTAAGTCGAACCTCCAAAAATGCATGCTAACGCCAAAAATAAATCAAAATTGGTGACCCTCCTTAATACTTACGAAATTTGGGATATTACAGTCCCCCTACCAAAATTTGCTTATCCTCAAGCAATTTCAACGATGGATGCTGCAAGACTTGCTCACCTTCCCAGGTAGCATCCTCCTCAAGAAGGTCCTTCCACTTGACCAGAAATTCTTTGATGGTTCTTTTCCTGAGTTTCCTTTCCCTTGTCTCCAAGATGGCCTTTGGCACTAGCTCTAGATGCCCCTCATCATCCAATGGTGGAAGCTCTGTGGTGACTGTGACCTGTTTCCCAAGTGCCTTCTTCAGGCATGAAACATGGAAAATGTTATGCACTTTGCTCCCTGGCGGGAGCTCCAACTCATAAGCTACCTCCCCAACTTGTCCTGTCACTCTATATGGCCCATAAAACCGGGACTTAAGTTTTTCAACCCACTTCTGCTTCAAGGAAGACAGCCGGTATGGTTGGAGACGTGAGTAGACCATGTCCCCCACCTCAAACTGTCTCTCAATCCTGTGCCTATCAGCATAGACTTTCTGTCGATTTTGTGCCACCTGCAAGTTGTCCTTGAGAGCCTTGAGGATCTCTTCACTCTCTTGGACCCAATCCCTTGCTATGTTGAAATATCTAACTAGGTTCAGTCTTCATAATGGCATATGTACTCGTGATTTTATGTATTTAATGAAAAGAGAAAAATAAATTTATTATTTTTGTTCTTGAGGCATGCGTTTCATGCTCAAGGGAAATTTATTTTTAGGTCAAGCACCCATTGAGCGCTTCTAGGTTTGTCATAAAATCAATTGAGTGATTGTCATGTATTGAAGACCCATTTAGGCATGTTACATATTCTAATGAAAAATTTATTGAATCAAAAGACCCTCCAAGACCTCATCATGGCACAAAGATCAAGTCAACCTACATGAAGGGACAAGTCGGCCTTAAGATAGCAATTCGTACCCATCGCAAGCCTATAAACAAGAAGCAATTCAACCTCATTTGTACACTCACTCAATCAAGTTCAATCTCCTCAAGATAGAAGCTGGAATAGGACGAAGAAGAAGAAGAAGATCAAGAACGAAGTTTTTAGGCCTCTCTCTCTCTCTCTATTTCGTTAGGGTTTCTACAATTTTTGGGCTAATCGAAATTCTGCAGTTACATCGAAGTTGTGAAGCTGCCTCTAGATCGAAGCTGCGAAGCTTCTAGGTCGAAGTTGTTGAAGCTGCATCAAGGTTAAAGATGTAAAGCTACTAGGTCAAAGTTGCTAAAGTTGCTAGGTCAAAATTGCAGAAAATGTTGTTAGGGTCGAACTTGCTAGAGAAGATGCTGGAGAAGTTGCTGGAAGGTCAAAGTTTGAAGGATGACTTGGTCTTGGAGGGTCTTGGTCAAGCATCATAGGTCTTGGAATTCGTCAATTGAAGTTCTATAAGAAGAGAAGGGTTTTGGTGGGTTTTCCTCTCAGTTGGAGAGGTTTTGGCCCTCGCTGATCACCTATATCTTGAATCCTATTGTCTCATTGTTCTTTATGATTTGGTAGTTGTTTGATAGAGAACACTACTAATAATAAAGGAAAGAAGAATTTAATCAAGTAAAGTAAAAATACATCACAAGAAGTTATCAAAGTAAGAGAAATCACCTACACTTGTTGCCCCCCTAGATTTCTCAAGAAACATGATGTGGAGAAGGTAGTTGTATGAAGGAAAGCCAGATATAGATTAGTGAATCACATTCTGATGAAAGAAAAGATGACATGACTGACATAATTCATGAATGATAGTGATGGATGGTCGATGTCCTACGAAGAAGTCCCAAAAGATTTTGACTCCATAACAAAGAAGAAATCCATGACATCGAAAGAGGGAGTTCGACAAGAAGTTGGTTTTTCGATGATCTCCACCTAGAGAGTTGTTGGAAGCAAGTCGCTCGTTAAGGGGAGGCTTGGTCAAGTCCCTGGTTAAGAGGGAGCTTGGGTACATTCCTTTTATAGGAATGGGTGCATTCTTTTTATAGGAATGGATGCATTCCTTCATTGGAATGGATATATCCTCCCTAGTTGAGAGTGAGAGGTAGACACATCATTCTTGTCTTCACTTGGGAAGAAAGAATGGAGGATTGGGTAAGCATCTAGCATCTAATACTCTTTGAGGATGTGGTAGGGCATCCAAGATAAGAGTAGTCGTAGAGGTCCGATATTCGTTGAAAACTAGGAATCCAAGATAAGAATAGTCCTCATGGAACTTACTCTAAGAGAACCCGGGTGGGGTATGTTCCGAGAGAGACAATTATTGGTCTCACCAGCGTTGTGCTCTGATCTTGTGGAGATATAGAGTTGTTAGTCAAGGCCTTGCTATGTGACAATGATGGATGATATGATGCTATATAGATGGGTTACCAATCTGACTCTTCTTATAAGAATTCTTCAAATTGAGAATGTCCAAGTACCTTGTATGGATTACAAATACCTCCCTAGTTAAGAGGGAGTGTTGAAATATGTAACTACGTTCGGCCTTCATAATGACATACGTAATCCTAATTTTATGTACTTAATGAAAAGAGAAAAATAAATTTATTATCTGTGTTTTGGAGGCATGGGTTTCATGCTCAAGGGAAATTTATTTTTAGGTCAAGCACACATTGAGTGCATCTAGGTTTGTCATAAAGTCAAATGAGTCATTGTCACGTATTGAAGACCCATTTGGGCAAGTTACATATTGTAAAGAAAAATTTATTGAGTCAAAATAGAGTCAAAACACCCTTCAAGACCTTGTCACGGCACAAAGATCAAGTCAGCCTACATGAAGGGACAACTCAGCCTCAAGATAGCAATTTGTACCCCTCACAAGCCTATAAATAAGAAGGAATTCGACCTTGTGAAAAATCCTAGATCTAACAATCTCAAGAATCCTATTGCAACCAGCTGAATCTACTTCACCTAGATTGTAAATTACATTACAAGCTTATTTCAGATTTCTTCATTAAACATTAAGGTAAATTACTGAAGCAGCCTACACCAATTAATTATGATTCTAAAACATAGAAACTAAGTAAGGAAAATAGAAACACATAGGACACAGTCATTTTTGGACAAAAGTCCCTGGAAAAACCCAATGCGGGAAAACCGATGCAGCAGCTCTGAAGGTTTATTATTATTAAGCAGTAGCAAAATCTGAATACATCACTGAATACCTCACAGGGTTATTCAGTTACAAAGAGAAATAATGGTAGGAGCTTTGTGAGTTTTACCTCACACAATCACTGAGAAATCCTGGCTGATCCAGCCCCAATCTGACTGCCCCTCGGATTTTCTAGCTTCCTTTGCGCAGTGTCTGTGTCAGCCCAGCATCAAGCTCTTTGGGTGCTGTGTCACTTCTCTGGCTGGTTGATTTGCTGCCCAGGAATTTGATTTCTGCCTCCCGATCTCACACCCCGGGTCCCGGTTTCTAAAAATCAAATTCCTCTGCAGATTTCAGACTCCTCTCTCTCCCTCTGCGCTGGTTTTGTGTGGCCCTATTGGCCCTACATCGGCCTTTGCGTCAAGGCTTTTGGATCAATCACTGCCTCTCTCTGCTAATGTATCTCCGGCTAAGAATCTCTCTCTCCGAAAGCTGTTATCCCTGCCCCTCAACTGCAAGAGATTTCCTCAATCGATTTTTCCTCCTGAGAACTTCTCACTTCAGAAAATTGATTTTCTCTATCTGTTTGTGTGTTTTTCAAATGACCCTCAAGCCCCTTCTTATATCTTCCTGTTGGACAACCAACAGCCTAGATTAAATCTTATTCAAAGGCTCAGATCATTTTGGCTTGATCCATGGATTTTTCTAGAGGTTTCACCCTTGATTAGATTAATACCCATTGATATTTGAATTTTCCTAAGTTTAGACATAGGAACCCCATTAAAAATATTAATTATTTTAAGAAAATCACTTCTGGGTGGAATTTCCCAAAACGCTTTCTAGGTTGTTTGGAATACCTATGCCCAAGCCTCCCTACAAAATTTGAGGCTTAAAGCATACTAATGCTACCCCAAACCAACAAACCTCATTCGTACACTCTCTCAAGCAAGTTCGATCTACTCAAGATAGATGCTGGAATAGGACGAAGAAGAAGAAGAAGATCAAGATCAAAGTTTTTGGGCCTCTATCTCTCTCTTTCTCGTTAGGGTTCTACAGTTTCTGGGCTAAACGAAATTATGAAGTTGCATCGAAGTTGTGAAGTTGCAAGGTCGAAGTTGTGAAGATCGAAGTTGTGAATTAGGTTGAAGTTGTTGAAGTTGCATCAAGGTCGAAGTTGTGAAGCTACTAGGTCGAAGTTGCTGAAGCTGCTAGGTCGAAGTTGCAAAAATTGTTGTTGGGGTCGAAGTTGCTGGAGAAGTTGTTGGAAGGTCGAAGTTTGTTGTTGGAAGTTGTGTAAGGAAAGCTCATCAAGAAGGAAGGATGACTTGGTCTTGGAGGGTCTTGGTCAAGGGTCATAGGTCTTGGAATTTGTCAATTGAAGTTCTATAAGAAGAGAAGGATTCTGGTGGGTTTTCCTCTCAGTTGGAGAGGTTTTGGCCCTGGCTGATCGCCTATATCTTGTGTCCTATTGTCTCATTGTTCTTTATGATTTGGTAGTTGTTTGATGATAGAGAACACTAATAATAATAAGGAAAAGAAGAAGTTAATCAAGTAAAGTAAAAATACATCACAAGCAGTGATCAAAGTAAGAGAAATCACCTACATTTGTTGCCCCCTAGATTTCTCAACATGCCTTTGGGGCCCTGCTATCTCTGAAAATCATGTCAAAAAACGAAAGTGCATCATAACCATAGAGGGCTCGAAAGGATGACATGTCGATCGACATATGGTAGGTGGTGTTGTAGCAGAACTCTCCAAGTTGCAGCGACTTCACCCACGCTCTCTACTACCTCGTCACATAATTACGTAGGTACCCCTCCAACCACTTATTCACAATCTCTGTTTGCCCGTCCATCTGAGGGTGATAGCTAGTACTGGGCGTAAGCTCTGTCCCCACCAACCTAAACAACTCATGTCAAAACATCCCCATGAATCTGTTGTCACGATCCTTGACTATGGTCTTTGGGAGACCATGCAACCGGAATACATCTCCGAAGAACAACTCTACTACCTGAGAGGCTAAAGATCTCGATGGGATGGCAAAGAAATGGGCAAATTTGGTTAACCTGTCCACCACTACATAAATGCAATCCTGCCCTATGCAATTGGAAGGCCTGTGATGAAATCCATGGCAAAGCTCTCCCATTTCCTCTCTGTGATGGGAAGCGGTTGAATTAGTCATGCAGGGTGTGAAGGATCCCCCTCGTTTCTCTGGTAGGACATGCACTCTTGTACGTGCCTCAATACGTCTCCCTTGAGACCCCTCCACAAGCAACACTCTTTGATGGCCCTGTATGTCTTGAGGAATCTGGGGTGTCCTGCTAGGGGCGAATCATGAGTTTCCTGCATAATCCTCTCTCTGAGTTGAGATCCTATCCTTATAATATATCACATCGTCCATCACCTTGTATCGATCGTCCCCCAATGTGCCATCCAATATCTCATAGGCATGCCTGTCCCTGGAATACTCAACCAAAAGTTGAGCCTTCCAATCTTGAGTGATGTCCATCAGAGAGAGTCGCAAGCCTCCTAGATACTAGTGCATCTGTCACTATGTTTTTCTTTCCCTTGACATATTCTATCTCGAAGTCATACAGTTGGATCTTGCTAACCCACTTTTGTTGTCTCTCCTACAACGCCTTCTACTTTAGGAAAAAGCAAAGACTATTGTGGTTAGTCTTCACTTTGAACCTGTTACCCACTAGGTACTACCAAAACATGGCTAGCACATGCATTATGGCTAACATCTCCTTGTCGTAGATAGAGTACATCTGGTCATAATCTCGTAGCTTATGGCTCTCATAAGCTATGGGATGGCCCCCCTGCATCAACATCATTCCAATGCCCTCCCTTGATGCGTCACACGGTACTCACACTCTAATACAAAGGGTCGAGTAAAATCTGGTAATGCCATAATCACGCAAGTGCTCATAACCACCTTGAGACACTCAAAGGTCTCCTATGCTACATCTTTCCAGCTGAATGCCCCCTTCTTCGTGAGGTCTGTGAGGGTTGCGGCCATCTTGTAAAATCCCGTCACAAAGCGCCTATAATATGTGCATATGCCTAGGAACCCCCTCAACTTTGTAATGTTCCTAGGTGTGGGCCAATCAATGTTGACATGGATCTTCTCCTGGTGGACCCTGACTCCGTTCTCTCCTATCATATGCCCCAAGTATAGCATCTCAGTCAGCCCAAACTCGCACTTGGACATCTTGGCACAAAACTGCTGCTCCTCCAAGATGCTCAAGACCTGCTCCAAGTGTTGCAGGTGCTCCTCCCAAGTCCTATTGTAAATGAGTATATCGTCGAAGAACACTAAGACAAATCTTTGCAGGGGCTTGCGGAACACGTGGTTCATGCAAGACTGGAATGTGGAGGGGTTGTTGGTGAGTCCAAAAGGCATCACCAGGGACTCGAAATGCCCATAATGGCATCTGAATGTCGTCTTCGGAATATCCTTCTCATGCACCCTGATTTGATGGTACCCCGAGCCTAAATCTATCTTAGAGAAGTACTTGGCTCCTCTAAGCTCATCCATCATCTTGTCTATCCCGGGTATGGGGTACCAATTCTTTAGCGTCATCTTGTTCAATGCCCGGTAGTCAATGCACATACAAAGAGACCCGTCCTTTTTCTTCACTAGTGCCACTGATGAAGCAAAAGGGCTAGTACTTGGCATGATATGCCCCAGCGCCAACAGCTCCTAGATGGCCCTCTCGGTCTCATCCTTGTAGGCCTAGGGGTGCCTATACGAGGTAGTGATCATAGCGTGAACGCCCTCCTCCAACTCGATGGCGTGCTCAAACCCCTGATTCAGTGGCCTTCCTGGAGGGATCTCCCCAAAAACCCCCTGATGTCTCTCCAACAATGCTAGTATGTCTGGATGAACTGGTCGTGCTTGTGTCCCTATCTTTGAAATCCTGAGCTCCACTGCCCACACTATATCCCCATGCTACAACTCTGCCTCCATCCAATGAGCGAGCATTGTCTGGGACGGGTAGGAGTGCATACCCCTCAGCGTTATTGACTTCCCATTTGGGCCCATGAACTCCATCTCCAATTTCTGCCAATTAGTGGTGACCCTTCCCAACGATTATAACCATTGGACACCCAACACCATGCTTGTTAAAATTGGAAACTAGGGCCAAACTCCATGTGGGTCACCTTATTTATGGCTACTAATATTTTTTCCTAGATTCCTCTCGTCGAGAGGTGTAGGATTGATCTAAATATCATCCGATTCCGATAAGTATTTATAGAGATATCAATTTATTTTGATTATGGACAAATTGTCAAGTTGGCCAGCAAACTTATGTAGGCTCAGAAGCCCAACAGTGACGTCTATTCATCCTCAACGTTTGCATATAAATACAAGGTGCCTCCTCCTCATTTGGACACTTCATTCACTCATCTTCTCTCTCTCTCTCTCCTACGCATAAAAGGAGCCTCCCTCTCTCACACACATGTGGCTGAAAGGAAGACGTCCTAGGGCAAGGAAGACGCAGAAAGGACGCTAGGGAAGCAGGTCATCTCTTTGACCAGCGTTGACCAAGCATTGACCATCCAAAGATGCAGATTGGGTGTGGCTACCTCTCCTAGGCAAGCCGTAATTTTTGGCACGAAAACCTAGGTGATCTGACCTCTAGTTTGACCAGTGTTGACTGCCCTAGTTTAGGGTTGCAAGTTGACTTCCGAAATCTGCGAATTGACTGTACTTTTGGGATTGCTCAAGGGCTGTTCAAGGGCAAGTTGACTGGAAATTGACCTAGCATATTAGAGGTCAATTTCAACTAGTTTGACCAAGTTTGACTTTGCTGATCTAGGGTTTGTTGCTGCTGATATAAAATTACAGAATTCAGATTTTGTACTATTTCTCTCCACTAAACTATTGAAGATAAAAGAAGATTTGATCAAAGGGTTTGTCCGCATTGGGGTTTGTCCCTGGCTAGCCGCCACATCTTGTGTCTCTTGTCTTGGCTTGTTTTCTGTTGATCATTTAATGTTCTATCTGCACTTTACTTAATGTATATGTGATTGCTAATCTGTGACTAATAAGAAGAAAAATAAGTAAACTACTCTAAACATAGAACATACCATAATTTAACACGGTATCAGAGCTAAGGTGAAGACAAAGCCCAAGCAAGAGCAAGAGCAAGAGCAATCACCGAAAAGAAGGATTGGCAGGCAATCTTAAAATCATGGGGTCCTGTTGTGACCAGCAACAACCCCCCCTTCTCATTTAAGTGTCATCCGAAATACTAAATGTGTGGGGACCCTTAGTTAAAATTTAGGAAAAGCAAGAGTAGTGCTTAAATTCCTTTTCCGCAAAATAAAGTTACCATCGTAAGCTTAGGAAACTCCTTGGAATACTTAAAACCTAAGTCTATGATAAGGGAAAAATCTTTAAAAAAACGCATCGTAAAACGGTAGTAGAACGCCACCATTCAAGTGCAATCCCGGCATGTGCGAAATTGTGGTATTGAACAACTATCGCGTCGCAATAAGAAAAACTTCAAGATTTACCGATTTGCGATGACGCCGATCGCAAGATCGCATATCGCAGGAAACAGGTTAACGAAATTTGTCATACATAAAACTTCTGCGATCTGCGATATTGCGATATCGTGATAAGGCGATAGTTGCGATGTTAGGCCAGATCAACGCTGCGATGTTATATTTGTGCGATTTTACGATCTTGCGATGGTGCGATCTGTGATGGTGCGATCTGCGATGTTGCGAAGCAAATCGCAAAATCGCTCCATCGCAGATCTTTCGGGCACGATATTCAAGAAAAGCTATTTGCCATAAGCTAACTAATGATCATGCGCTTTAAATGCTAATAAAGGAGTTAGTTGTCAGTTATTAATAAAATATGAACGCATGCTTTTCAAAGAAACACTTCACGTAAGGTGGTGTATTTGGTATGACTGCGGCATTTAAAACTCTCCCATCACCCGTCTTGGTCATTCATTTCCATTTCATTTGTGAATTGCAGCAACGGAGAACGGAGGACGATACAAAGCAATATGCAGGTTGAAATGGGGAAGAAAAACAAAGCCCCGAGCTCCGAAGAAAAGGAAATGGCACCTTTGTATACAGACACGGCTTGCAACAGAGACGCAGGAATAGCTACATGGGAAGGCATGTACAGTCTGCTCGAAGAAGAGAATCCCAGAGTAATGAAAGTTACTGCTATCGCGGGCTCACAGAGTTCTTCTGAAGCATCCCTAGAAGAGCTAGCGTGCTCATTCCTACATCGGATAGCAGCAAGGCCCAAAATTCTCCCATACACAGACATGGTCAAGTGGATACTTGATAGCGCAGAAATGAAAAATAGACAGTTCAAGGTTCATGGTCAAGGGCTCATCGGGTCATTCGCTGCACAGGATTTAAAGCTTATGTATCATCTGCCTGAGCCACAGGCAACTTATAACACACAATTCATAGAAAAATTCGTGAAGGAGAACCCGAACCTGTCAGAAACCACCAAAGACTGGTCCAGGAAAGATGAACCACTCAAGAAAGATAAACACGGTATGTACAGTACTAGTTCCCTTACCTCCCCATATTGCTTTGCTGCTGCCATGCTCTGTAAATTATTTGGAATTCCAGATATCAACAAATTTTCATCCGAATGGTTACCATTACTAGATGCTGCCACAAATGCCACTATTGTAGATTGGGCCAAAATTTTATCTGATAACCAAATCCGACTATTGTCAGTTACCGGTCCAAAAGAGCTACGTCTCAAAGGATTTACCCTCCTTTTTACCTAGCCGCATATGTTATGGATTCAATATGTTATGTTTCTAAGTTCCCTGTTATGGGTTGGAAGTGGACAACTCAGGACCCTTTACCCATCCATGTCTATCATAAGATATTGTGGGACTCTCAGTTCACTCCATATTTCTACCAGATTTGTCACGAACTTATGCTACCCTTGTATAGAATGTTGTATGATAAAGAACCCCCAAGGTGCTCGCCTGAAGCACAGATAGATATCCTCCCCATCGCAAGATGGTTCGGAGAATTGTTCACTTATGTTAGGGTATTTGGAAGTACTACACCCCCTCATGTTCTACCTTTGTATATCCCTGATAAACTCCTAGCTCGAGAAATTGCATATCAAACCTGTGCAGAAGGCGGCCTAACTAAAGACTTAAAGGACAAAAAGAAGGCTATATGGCCACAGTTTCCTGTGGCTTGTGGGGCCTTTTCGCTATTTGATGTAGGTCACGCGTTCACTGAAGTACAGAATATGACGTGTTTACAACTATTTAAATTCCTGGGAAGACCATTTGACCCGAATGAGGTTGCCCAGAATTTCACAACTACAGTCAAGATAAAAGTGTTTGTTGGGAAAAAGGATTTATTTGATGATATATTCCAACATAAAAGCTCACTTCAAGAGATTTTGCGTGAAGCCCAATTGCAATTGTCTCCAGAAGACTTTCAAAAGTTCATGGTATACAGAGAAAGGAGATTAGCCAGTATTCCTCTAGAAAAGCTACGACTGTCTACAAGAGAACCAACTCCAAGCGTTAGTCTCAGTGGGAGTTCAAGCACTAACGGATCTAAATCTAAGTCTGAACAAGAAATGCCTGAACACTCTAAAAGATCCGGAAATGACCAAGATAGGAGCGAAGAGTCAGCTAAGGATACCGCTCAGTCAATGGAACTTCTACAACAACAGGTTATTGCCTCCCTGCAAAGAGATCCTCCTCCTCTCGTCATTGAAACACCACCAATCACGACAGAATTAGAAAAGGAATGGGAAACCTTCAACGAACTGATCAATCTTGAAGGACAAGCCCTAAAAACACCTGTGAGCAATACACAGGTAGCACAGGAAGTAGTCACAACCATAGTCAGCGATGTCTCAGAAATAGAGCATATTCCTATTGCTCCATCTTCTGAGCTTCTACTTAATGTAGAAGAAATTCCCCCTCTGGACATATTTTTATAGTCCCCAACATAAAGCAGTGGTAAGAAGACAGAGAAAGAAAAGGAAATTAGAAAATACACTCTCTCAAGATGCAGAGCAATTAGACGTCTTGTGGAAAGATCCCACCAGTAATCCGACTGAAAATCTCACCAAACTATATCAGATCGCAGGAGCATATGCCTCTGCAACTATTGACAAAGCATCAAAAGTACAGCAATTGTTGAAAGAGCGAGAAGATCAAATACAGGTACTGCAACTACAATTGCAACAAGCCAACACTAATAATGAGGCACACAAACAACTTGAAAAGTTGCAGGAGGACTTCTAGCAAATGCAGATAGGTTATCAGAGAAGTTTGGACGAGAAGGGAACACAGTTACAGGATTTACAAGAGATGCACAAGGACGACCCTCAGCTCACAGAGTTTATTTCAGAATCTATTTCCCTGAATGAACAATTACTGCAGCAACAAGAAGTGTTGGGCCAAAAGATATCACAGTGGAATTATTATTGCGAAATGAGTGATAAGATCACTAATCAAGTGGTCGACTTACGAAGTGACTATGATCTGATTGATAAACGAGTGACTGAGTACTTGGCTTGGCAGGATGAAGACGAGGAAAAAAGAGCAGGCGCACCCAAGATAAATGAGAACCATAAAGAGCTGCTCTTTAACAAGTGGGACGATCAAATCAGGGAGGCAAAACAAGCGGCAGAAACAGCAGCCACGACAGCAAGCATTCTTATTGACTGTGTAAATGAGAATTTGCACAGAGCAAATTTAATCGCAGAAACCACCCTGGGATATTTACCGAACAAACTACAACTAGAGGCGGAATGGAAGCAGAGAGCGCAAGAAAAGGGAAAAGCAATCCAAGCGCTGAACAGGTTAAATTGGGAATGTTACTGGACATACTTGGTAAAGCCGCATAATCAGTGGATGACTGTGAAGTGTATCATAAATGCAGCCGAAAAGATGGTACCAACTCTCATCGATTCCATTTTCTCAGCCCAACTCAAAGCAGAAGTCAGCCAGCCGACTCTCCTTAAACCAATGCTAAATACATGCAGTTTTAAAGACCAGATACAAAAGTAGTTTAGTTCTGAATTTAATTTTCACTTTAAATTTTGCTTAGAAAAAGGGCGGTCATTTTAACCCGCATCCTGAATTTTTGTAAATAAATTATTATTAGATTTAGGAAGTAGTATTTAAAGCCTTCTCATGCATTTAGAGAAGGGTCAAGAAATTTATCAAAAACTTGTCCTCAGAACATGCACTTTTGCACCCTCAGATGAGGTTTTGGTGAATGAATGGATCAAGATTTGTTGATGTTTGCATTTGATATCTGCTACTGATGTTGCACTTCTGTACTCTTAGTGGATGTTAGAGCAAGGAGAGATAAATCATTGTTGCTTGAAGCTTATGAGTAGGACTAGTCATAAATGGTACTTTTATCTCTTAACCATTTTTGCTTATATGTTAAAGTGATATACAGTTTTTAGTTGTTTATATATTATTGCATGAATGCTTGAGTTATCATTTGGCACTTTTGTACAGTGATAGCTATTTATTTATGTTTAATGTATGAATAGCTCATTATGTGATATGCTGTTCACAACTGTTTCGTCTAACTTTTTATGCGAAGTAGTTCATCTTAATTGATTTCATTTCTTATAATCGTTGAATGATCTTTATTACCAGTTGTTATTTGAAATCTCTTTAGATCGCATAATAGAAGAATTACATCCCAGGTTAGTATAGATTTAGATGTGTTGTTTATTAGATTACAATAGCATAGAATTAGATTAAAAGTTTGAGTTAGAATAGCTTAGATAGGAACTGTTAGATCAGCAACATCAAATTCTACACACACACACATAGATTGGGAAACTGGTCCTGTTGTCGCGCAGATTGACACGACAACGCTCAGACCGGGGGTTGTCACTCTGATCCCCGATCCCTCCGTTTAAGCCTGTCTCCCGCGGCTAAGGGGGGTAGTCCCTGTGAGATGATGAGACCAACTGTCGACCAGTTGGTTGGGAGACACGAGATACGCTATAAAAAGGACGCGATGGATTTGATTAATTGAGCAGACCAGTGTCTTAAGAGATTGATGTAGAAACGATTACTTGTTAAATGATATAGGAACATGGACCATGGACAGCAACCATCTATCATCAGCTAAATCACATGACCAAAACGATATCCAGCGACTGAGAATTTTGAAAAAAGATAAATGCTTTAAACCACCACGAGAATCCTAGACCATTAACTAGATATCATATTCGCATCTCGACTTGAAAAATTCAGATCTTAAGATATAACATGAAAAACAACTGAAACTGGCAAAAATGATTTTCCAAATTTTTTATGTGATAAAATTAAACCTAAAAACCCTAAACCCTGATAAAAACTGCATAAAGCAAAAAAATTGAAACCCTAGATCAGAGAAAATTGAAACCCTAAGACAATTGATTAATTTACAGATTTGACCCCTTAACAGCCAGATTCAGCAATAAGAACGGAAATATTTTAACGAAACGAAAATTTCAGATTTGTCACTGTGAAGAACTTCAGAAAATTTCTCATGCAAATCAAATAAATAAACCGAATGATAGACCCAGGATCAAATCCAACTGGGCTCAGCAAAAAATGCTTGCGGGAGTTGGCTGGTTCAGCCGAGAACTTCCCCGAACGCCCACAAAATTCCTTCAGAAAATGTTTTCTGCACAACTCAAAACAACCGTCAACAAAGAGGGCAAAAATGCTGCTAGATCTCAAACAGTGATGGAGATACCTGCCATTACTTCAGAAACCCTAACAGCACCCAAACCCCAGCAAGTGAACAAGATACTTGTGCTCACAATACTCTATAAGAAGCTAATATTAATGGTTGAAAATAACATATGCAAAAAATGAAATGATCTCACAGCATTCCAAGAGAGTAACACCAGCAAGATATGGACCCCAAAGTCTTCCTTTATTAACCAGAAACAGATTTACAAGAGAGCTTCTTCAGTCTTAGACTCACAGATCGAATGAATCTGAAATGACCAGCTAAGACCCTATATAAAGGAAATGATCCAACGGCTAGTTCGAATGATCCATGTAGAAACGATCTTGACCGTTGATGAAGATCAAGACATCTCTTGATCTCATTCGTCGATTTATTCAATTAATTTTTTATTATTATTTTTTAAATTTCTTATTATTTATTATTTTATTATTATTTTTTAAATTTTTAAGTTTTTAAATTTTTTTTATTATTTTTTATTTATTTCATATTTTTTAAATTTTTAAATTTTTTTATCATTTATTATTTTATTATTATTTTTTAAATTTTTTTATTATTTATTATTTTATTTCATTTTTTTAAATTTTTAAATTTCTTAGTTTTTATTTATTTTATTATTTTATTTCATTTTTTAAATGGATCATCGAACTAAGCCTTTGGAAACATCACCTAGGACCTAGGACTTAGGACTCACGAGGGGATTTAAAACATTTTCAACCCTCAAGACACATTTCATGATGACTTTTTACAATTTACATCTCAAGGGGACAAACCCACTTAATACATACCTTCACAAAACACCCAGTTTTGCGACACAACTATAATCTAGCAGATCAGCACACTAGGATTCTCCTAAAGTTCTAATGACAAAATCCATCCCGACTTTGGGGTCAGGTTTGAAGGAAAACTCTGCCGATCCATGGATCGGTGAGACAAAAAACCTTCCGGGACATAGATTATCATAGAAAGTTAGGTCCACCTAGGCAATTTTACATACATGACTCTGATCTGCTTAGATTATTTACAATTCATACATGCAGACTGGGTTTACAATTGAAATGATCAAGCTGCTGATGACTGTAGGCTGGCACGGACACGTCGTTCAGGTGCTACCCCTTTCTGCCAAGAAAAGAGGGTGTACTGCATGGGAAGTTGACCAGTAGAGGTCAACAGGTCCCATTATCCCCAGTTGGACCCACTATACCAAACAGATAAGGAGCTGCCAACCAAGGTCCGGAATGGGCGGATATCCCCCTTGTTGTCGACCCGATTTTCAGGGCCTCAACAGGTCCTCAACACACTTCCCTGCTGAAAACAAACTCCGTGAGAAGTCTGATTATCACGGATGTAACATGTCTCTCAATCTAACATTAGAAGAGCAGGAAATGTTGGACCATGTAAGAGGCATAATAGTTGAGCCTCCATCAAATGCATCCGCTACTAGTAGGAACAAATGGACCAAGGGAGAAGTCAAAGCAAGGAAGATCATCCGGGACTCTATCGACAAGCGCTTGGTGGCCTATGTTTCTGAGCTGACCACCTCCAAGGAAATCTACGATAGACTAGTGAGTTTATTTAAAGTTAATGATGCAAATCAAGTCTTGTTTCTTAGAAATAAGCTGAAGGAAATTAAGAAGGGCAACGATGAGAGTATGCAAGCATATTTCTTAAGGATCACCAAGATCAAGAACGATCTCCTATCTATTGGGGAAGTAATTCCTGACAGGGAAATGACACTCACAACTCTTGGAGGACTGCCATCTGAATGGTATATATTCAGGACTACTCTTCTCAACAATAACGTAATTCCTGGATTTGAGGAATTGATGGCCAAAAGCATTCAAGAAGAAACAAGGATGGAAGAGCAAGAAATGCCCATACTTAAAGGTCATCCCTTTGCTTTTCTTCTCATGCTAAAAGAAGAAACAATTCCGGGGCTAAATTCAAAGGAAACATTGGACCAAAGGGTGGAAGAAAATGACGATGTTACAATTGCAATAAAACGGGTCACTATGCAAGGGAGTGCCCTGATAAAAGGGACTCACACTGGGACGATGATCAAAATCCCTCTCAAGGCAATCAAAGGAATGGCAGATCAAATGGCAAAGGTAAAAGAAGTGCCGGAAATCAAGGAAGAGGACAACCATTCAAGAAGGCAAGAAATTCCAAGTATGAATCAACATTGTTAACAAAAAGCAAGATGAATATTATCTACCAGCAGCTCTCTCTACTACTGCTCCCCCGAACTCGCTGGGAAATTGGCTTATTGATAGTGGTGCCTCAAGGCACTTCACTAGTTACAAAGAAGCTCTCTATAATCTAATAGAGAAGGAAACCAACCTGGAAATTGTTCTTGGCGATAATTCAAAATATCCCGTGAAAGGCATAGGAAATGTCACTCTTTAATTGAATCAGGGAAATACAATCCATTTACAAGATGTATTATATGTACCTGATCTCAAAAAGAACCTGGTGTCCATTTCAGCAATGGAAGACAAAGGCTACAAGGTGGCCTTCAGCGATGGCAAGGTACGTGTATGGAAAAAGAACTTTAAAGATGCTTTTACTCTTGGGTTTCGAGTTGATTCATTATATTAGGTCGGAGGAAGTCCACTGGGTGTCATGTCTTGTGACACATCTCTTCAGTCCGAATTATGGCATCGGAGGTTTGCTCACCTTCATTATAAAGCTCTACCCGATGTGAGAAAAATGGTGACCGGGATGCCCGAGTTCAGATTAGAGCAAGAAGGTGTATGTCTAGGATGTGCCGAAGGAAAGCTCAAAAGGGGACCATTCCCCTCAAGCCAAAGCAAGACCTCCGATATATTACAGTTGGTTCACTCAAACATATCTGGTATGATGTCTGTGAACTCCTTGGGAGGATATTTATATTACCTCACTTTTACAGATGATTATTCTCGCAAGACTTGGATATACTTCTTGAAAAAGAAGGATGAAGTGTTCTCCTGGTTTTGGCACTTCAATGCCTTGATCGAGAATCAAACTGAAAAGAAGATCAAGACCTTAAGGACTGATAATGGGACTAAATATGAATCCTATGAGTTTCATGACTTTTGCAAAGACGCTAGCATTAAGAGGGAGACTGCTACACCATATACTCTTGAGCAGAATGGTGTGGCAAAAAGGAAAAATCGTACAATTGTGGAAGTTGTCCGTGCTATGCTCCATGATCAAAGACTTCCGAAGTTTCTATGTCCGAAGCTGCAAATACCGCCATATATGTACAAAACCGATGCCCTCATCAAGCATTGGGTTCCAAGACTCCCGAAGAAATGTTCACCGATAAGAAACCTAATGTATCTCATTTTAGAATTTTTGGAAGCCCTGTATATTTTCATGTGCCAAAGGAGAAAAGGAATAAATTGGGTGCATCTGGCAAGAAAAATCTTCGTGGGCTATAGCGAAAATACTAAGGGCTATAGAATCTATGTCGTTGGTCAAAGGGAAGTCGAGATTAGTCATGATGTTACCTTTGACGAAGATATGGCTCTTAGCAAAGTAGTCAATCTTCCTACTTTAAGGGGATCTAAAGAAGCTGACACCAGGGAACCGAAGGAAAAGGAAGATGAGACGATGCCCGATGTGGAAGAACCTATGGATCTTATTGATCCTCCTCCGCAAGAGCCTTCCTCTTTTAGGAAGAGGCCTTCATGGCTTAGGGAGACACTTGATGATGCTGAAGGACACATTGCACCCAGAGGAACCTTCCGTGAAAGTAAGAAACCGAACAGGTATTAGGGATACCTGACCATCATGAGCACGATCATCCAAAATGAGCCTTTGTCATTCACAGATGTTGTCAAGCATCAAGTATGGAAGGATGCTATGACCGAGGAATATGAGTCCATCATGAAAAACGATGTTTGGGATGTGGTCCCCAGACCCCAGGAGAAAGCAGTTGTCACTTCAAAATGGCTTTACAAGATAAAACATGCAGTTGATGGAAGTGCGGAAAAATATAAGGCTCGTTTTGTCACTCGTGGCTTCTCCCAGAAGGAAGGTATAGACTATGACGAGATATTTGCACCTGTTGCCCGATATACCACCATCCGCTCGATCATAGCCCTTGCTGCTTTGCAAGGATGGAACCTACATCAGATGGATGTCAAGACTGCATTCTTACATGGTTCGATCAAGGAGGAGGTCTATGTGGAGCAACCCATAGGATTTGAGATTTATGATCGAGAATCTCATGTGTGCAGGTTGAAGAAGGCCCTCTATGGGCTAAAGCAAGCACCCCGAGCGTGGTATGAGAGGATCGATAGCTACTTGATAAAGTTGGGATTCACTAGGATTAAAGTCGACCCTAACCTTTACTTTAAGGTTATAGATGACAAGCCTCTCATACTGGTGCTATATGTTGACGACCTCTTTCTTATAGGTGCAGACCCTCTCATTCACAAATGCAAGAGGGGCTGGCTTCTGAGTTTGAGATGACCTAGGACTTATGCACTATTTCCTAGGATTGGAAGTCTGGCAGAAACCTGGGGAGATTTTCCTGTCTCATGGAAAATATGTGGTGAAGATATTGGAGAGATTCGCTTGGTAGACTGCAAACCCGTAACTACCCCGATGGAACTTGACTTCAAGAAGTTAAGCGGTAGTGCTGCCGGACCTGTTTTACGAAATGCTATTGAGTATAGTCAACTCATCAGAGCATTGATGTTCTTAGTGAACTCCCGTCTGGATATATGCTTTGCAGACAACACATTGAGTCAACATATGGCTGAGCCTCACCACTCACATTGGATTGGTGCCAAGAATCTATTGAGATATCTTCGTGGCACAGTGACTCATGGGTTAAAATACACTGTCGGAGATGTGAGACTACTTGGATATACCGATGTTGATTGGGCCGACAGTGTGGTGGACCGAAAGAGCACTTCTAGGTGTTGTTTCTCTTTGGGATCTGCCTCGATATCCTGGATGAGCAGGAAGCAGAAGTCGGTGGCTTTGAGCACCGCCGAGGCATAATACATTGTTGTTAGCATGGCCTCTTGTGAGCCAGTCTAGTTGCGGAAGCTCTTCAGTGAGCTGTTTGGATTTACATTGGATACCACCGTGATCCTGTGTGACAACCAAAGCGGGATCCATTTATCAAAGAATCTCGTATTTCATGATTGCTCCAAGCATATCGATATCAGGTACCACTATATTCGAGATATGGTGCAACGAGGCAATAAGGGTCCAACATATCAGTACAGATGAACAGGTCGCCGACATTTTGACAAAGCCCCTAGGAAAGATCAAATTCCTGACTTTCCGAGAACGACTTAGTGTCGTTTAGAGACCTTCTTAAGAGGGTCGAGTATGATGTATTGAGCTCTGGGAGCTCCAGGGGGGTGCGGGGTACTTCTTGGAGCGACATATGACCATAGGGAGACTCACCATCCCCTGGTGGTGCACTTTGTACAAGGTAAAAGGTTCAACCTTCCCCTGTGACACCCCATGGCGACTGTGGGCCAGGATGATTAGTTCTCCTGTGGGCCAGGATGATTCATTCTCCGTGGCGACTGTGGAATAGGATAATTAGTTCTCCTATGGGCCAGGATGATTCGTTCTCCGTGGCGACTGTGGAACAGGATGATTAGTTCTCCTGTAGGCTAGGATGATTAGTTCTCTGTGGCATCCACTGGACAGGATGATTCGTTCTCCTATGGACAGGATGATTAGTTCTCCTGTCGAGGCATCCTACCCATGCAGTCTAGGACTCATGGGAAGTACCACTCATCTGATCACTGAGCAGGGAAATGAGGATAGGGACCATAGTAGTACTATCGATGGACACATCGTCGTATCTACCGTAGTCCCTATGCTAGGATGACCTCCATTGATCTGGGATCAGTGAGAGTGGTACACACTCTGAGACTGACTTTGGGTCAGTGTCGATCATTTCTTCTTCTTCATAGTTCGAGTAGAGCAGAGTGGGGTCGAGCTGTGCAGGACAGTGCATTTGATGGATGGATAGCAGCGACGATTAGACAGATTGCAGATGGAGTTCTCCCTAGTTGAGAGGGAGTGTTAAAATTGGCAACTAGGGCCAAACTCCATGTAGGTCACCTTATTTATGGCTACTGATATTTTTCCTAGATTCCTCTCGTCGAGAGGTTTAGGATTGATCTAAAGATCATCCGATTCCGATAAGTATTTATCGAGATATGAATTTATTTTGATTATGAACAAATTGCCAAGTCAGCGAGCAAACTTATGTAGGCTTAGAAGCCCAACAGTGACGTCTATTCATCCTCAACGTTTGCATATAAATACAAGGTGCCTCCTCCTCATTTGGACACCTCATTCACTCATCTTCTCTCTCTCTCTCTCCTATGCATAAAAGGAGCCTCTCTCTCTCTAACACGTGTGGCTGAAAGGAAGACATCCCAGGCAAGGAAGACACAGAAAGGAGGACGCTAGGGCAGAAAGTCATCTCTTTGACCAGTGTTGACCAAGTGTTGAGCATCCAGAGGTGCGGATTGGGTGTGGCTGCCTCTCCTAGGCAGGGCGCAATTTTTGGCACGAAAACCGAGGTGATATGACCTTTGGTTTGACGAGTATTGACTGCCCTAGTTTAGGGCTGCAAGTTGACTTCATAAATCTGCAAATTGACTCTACTTTTGGGGCTGTTCAAGGGCAAGTTGACTGTAAATTGACGTAGCAAATTAGAGGTCAATTTCAACTAATTTGACCAAGTTTGAATTTGCTGATCTAGGGTTTGCTGCTGCTAATATAAAATTACATAATTCAGATTTTGTACTATTTCTCTCCGCTGAACTATTGAAGATAAAAGAAGATTTGATCAAAGGGTTTCCCCGCATTGGGGTTTGTACCTGGCTAGCCGCCACATCTTGTGTCTCTTGTCTTGGCTTGTTCTCTGTTGATCATTTAATGTTCTATCTGCACTTAATGTATATGTGATTGCTAATCTGTGACTAATAAGAAGAAAAATAAGTAAACTGCTCTAAGTACAGAACATTCCATAATTTAACAATGTTGATGTCCAGAACATCAACTACAAAGAAATGGTTAGTGATGGAGTAGTTCCCCATCGTCGGCATCAGGCTGGGAACATACTTCGTGCATTGCATCGTCTAGTCTCCTGGCACCAGCATTGAGAACCCCTCAAATGTCTCTGCTCCACCATCTGGGTATCGATAAAGTTGTGGGTAGCCCCACTGTCCACTAAGACTGGCACATGTTACCCCTATACTATGCCTCTTATCCTGAATGTCAAGTACTTCGGAACTCCCTGAAGTGAAAGCAAAACACCCCCAGATGGAGCAAATGGTCCTCCTCCCTGACGTGGTGGTTGTTAATTTCGGGTAGCATCGGATGTACTCTAGCCATGAAAATTGGTGGAGGCTAAAGCACATGAGATCTCCAAGACCGAAAAATGGTTTGTGCAGATTCTAACCAGTTTGGGAGATATTAAAATAATTAATATTTTTAATGGAGTTCCTAAATCTAAACTTAAGAAAAAATAAAATATTAATGGGTATTAATATAAAACTAGGTTAGAAGGTTCCAAAAGTCATGGATCAAGCCAAATCTAATCTTAGCCATTGATTAGAGATTTAATCTCTGCCGTTGAAGGACCAATAGGGAAAGTATAAGAGAAGGCTTGAGGGTCAGTTGGAGAACATACTGAGGGAGACCAGTCAGTTTGATTTCTGGAGCAGGGTTAGCTAAGAAATTCGAACTAGTGGTCTGGAGAGCAGCAAGAGGCAGCAAGTACGGAACAGAGAGTCAGGAACAACACCAAAAGACTAGCGCAGAGGTTGGAGAGGCAGACACAGAGGCAGCAAATTGCGCAGTCACTGGAGAGCCTGCGTGGGTGACGCAGAGAGGCCCAGTGCTGACGCAGAGCAACGGGAGCTCACGCAGAGGGTTTGGGAGCTGCGCAGAGGACAGAAAGCTTGACACTGAGACTGGGAGAAGTGCTGGAGAATTTTTCTTTGTTAGGTAAGCCAGTTTGGCACCCAGTTGTACTAAAGAATCGTTGAATAATAAAATCCTCCTCTGTTGCACTAGTTTTCCCACATTGGGTTTTTCTAGGGACAATTGTCCAAAAATATTTGTGTTGATGTGTTGATGCGCTGATTCTTGTGCATGTGTTTGTTTTTGTATTATGGTGTGATATCTGCAGCAGAATTTATTTTAATGTTTACTAAAGGGTTTTCATAAATAACTTATTGAGAAATAAGTAGGTAAAATAAATTAGTTGTTGCAGTGATAGAATTTTCACATGGTATCAGAGCAACGAATCAGAGACAAGAAGGGAAAATCAATTATGGGTCGAGACCATGATGCAGAGGCATCTACGTCATGACAGTCGCACAGATTTTCAGAAAATTGCACAAGAGACAGTAATTTTGATTTCTCTATGTTGGCTTCCAGGCTAGAAGAAGAAGTGGCTTGTGTGACTAGCTCTGCATCATCATAGGTATGGTATATTGACAGTGGAGCCTCTTGGCATATGACGGGAATCTGGAAATATTTCTCAGATTATCAGGAGGAGAGGATGAACTTTCAGATCACCATGGGGAACAAGGCAAATTGTACTCCAGTAGGGAAGGGTACCATAGTTTTTCAAACAAAAATAGGAGAGCGATTCTATGCTATTGATGTGCTGCATGTACCAGGATTGGGGATGAACTTACTTTCCGTGTCGCAACTTCAAGGCAAAGGCTATTAAATTTTCTTCATCAAGGATAAAGTATACGTCAAACACCCAAGCTGGAAAAAGAAAGTGTAGATCGGGATCAAAAGTAACAGGTTGTACATACTACAACGTGAATCACCAATGGCACTAATAGGCAGTCATGGAGACAAGGATCTGAACGAACTATGGCACAGAAGAATGGTACATTTGGACCATGGGGGTCTAAGAATTCTCAAAAACACTGTAACAGGAGTTCCGGATCTTAGTACGGAACGAGATGATGTATGCAAAGGATGTGCTTTGGGAAAGTATGCTAAAGCAGCATTTGCTAGAAGTAAAAACAAGGCCAAGAGTGTACTAGAATTGATACACTCAGATATCTGCGGACCCATGTCCACTAAAGCTCTTAGTGGTGCCGAGTACTTCTTTACCTTCATTGATGACCACTCAAGGAAAACTTGGATTTATTTTCTGAAAACCAAGGACGAGGTTTTCTGTTGATTCAAAGAGTTCAAGGCTCTGGTGGAGATACTGGCTGGGAAGAAAATAAAAATTTGGCGCTCAGATAATGGTGGAGAGTATGTCGATAAAGACTTCACTGATTTTCGCGATAAGGAGGGCATCAGAAGAGAGTGGAAAACTCCTTACAATCCGAAGCAGAATGGAGTAGCAGAAAGGAAGAACAGGACTATCGTAGAAGCAGCTAAGGCCATGATGTATGATCAGGATATGCCAAAATTCCTGTGGGCAGAAGCATGCAACACAACATTCTATGTTCAGAATAGAACTCCTCATCGAGCATTGGGCAAGATTACTTGAGAGAAAGTCTTCAGAGGGAAGATGCTTGAAGTCAGTCATTTCAGGATATTTGGGAGCCTAGCATATTGCCGCATACCCGAGGAAAAGAGGAAGAAGCTAGATCAAACTGCAGAGAAAGGATATCTAGTGGGATATAGGGAGAATGCTAAGGCATACAAAATCTATCTTCTAGGGAGCAGGAAGGTAGTAGTTTGACGAGATGTGAAGTTCATGGAAGACAAGGCTTTCAGAAAATCTGGAGAAATGTCTTCCGAGGAGCAATCAAAAGAGGAGTCGTTGGTCAAACCTCTTCAACCAACGGAAGTAAAGAATTCTTCCTCAGATCAAGAAGAATCACAGGAGGAGGAGGAGATAACAGAAGCACCTTCTAGCAGAGGAAGAACGAACAGGGAACTTTGTCAAATTCTGCAAGAGACAGAGGATTTCATCAGTGCACCAAGGAACAATAAGAAGGAGCCAAAACAATGAGATAGGTATCAGGAATTAGTAGCTAAAGATGGGGATCTTGCCAATTTTCAGGAGGCTGCTCAACATCAGGTTTGGTTGGATGCGATGGTAGAGAAGTACAACTCCATAATGGTGAACGATGTCTGGGAGGTAGTGCCAAGGCCTCAAGACAGATCGGTGGTAGGTTAAAGATGGATCTACAAGATTAAATACGCTACAGACGGCAGTGTGGAAAAATACAAAGCCAGGTTTGTGGCTAAGGGGTATGCTCAGAAGGAAGGAATTGACTACGAAGAGACCTTTGCCCTAGTAGCCAGGTATTCATCTATTAGAACCGTGATATCTCTTGCAACACAGCTGGCATGGGAGATTCATCAGATGGATGTCAAAACGACATTTCTGAACAGAGTGATAGAAGAAGAGGTATACATTGAACAACCAGAAGGCTTTGAGACACATGAGAAGAAGTCTCATGTATGTAGATTGAAGAAAGCCTTGTATGGACTGAAACAGGCACCTAGAGCATGGTATGGTCGAATTGATGGCTACTTGCAGAAGATGGGATTTGTCAAGAGTGATGCAAATCCAAATCTCTACTATTTGGTTGTAGAGAATGAGCCTCTAATCTTAGTATTATATGTGGATGATCCCTTCCTGACAAGATCATCCAGGCACATCGGGGAGTGCAAGAAGAATTTAGCCATAGAATTTGACATGAAGGATTTGGGACAGATGCATTATTTCCTGGGGTTGGAAGTTTGGCAACAAAAGGGGGAGATCTTCCTTGGACAAGGGAGATATGCTACAGAAATTCTGAAGAGATTCAAGATGGAGGATTGTAGACCCATGGCTACTCCAATGATCACCAACTGGAAGAAAATTGATGCATCAGAAGACAAGGATGTTGATCCCACCTTATACAGGCAACTCATAGGGTCCCTGATGTATTTGGTCAATACCAAGCCAAACATTTGTTATGCTATCAACACCCTTAGTCAGTTCATGGTGGAGCCGAAGAGGGCACACTGGGCAGCAGCCAAACATGTTCTCAGGTATATACAGGGAACAATCCATAATGGACTCTTTTACACCACGAGTAAGGATATCAGATTGAGATGATTCACTGATGCAGATTGGGTTGGAAGTTTAGTAGATCGAAAAAGTACCTCTGGGTATTGTTTCAACATTGGATCAGGAATGACCTCCTGGTGCAGTTGGAAACAGAAGTCCGTAGCTCTGAGCTCAACTAAGGCAGAATATATGGCTGCAAGCACAGCGTCGTGCAAGGCCATATGGCTTAGAAAACTGCTTGTGAACCTAGAAGAAAGATGGAGGCAATCGGGATCATGTGATAATCAGAGTTGCATCAAGCTCTCTCAGAATACAGTGTTTCACGATCGGTCAAATCATATTGATATCCGGAGTCACTTTGTCAGAAACTGTGTCCAATGAGGAGCTATACAGTTGAGTTACACTCCTACAGGAGAATAGGTGGCAGACATCCTCACCAAGGCCCTTGGAAGAACAAAGTTTGATTATCTCAGGGAAAAGATGGGGATGATAAAGAATCCATTTCAATAGCAGAAATGGGGGTGATGTTGCAGTGCAGTGGGAGTCAGCAGTAGCACGATGCAACGTGATGAGGAGAGGTTGCAATGCAGATGCAGTGTTGGGAAGTAGGACCAACAACAGCACGGATGCAGAGGGAGTTGCAGTGCAAATGCAGTGTTGGGAGAAAGGACTAGCAGCAGCAGGGATGCAGAGGGAGCTGTCGTACGGATGCAGCAGTGGTAAAGGCAGAGCCATGGGCAGCAGTACAAGATGCAGCAGTGCAGAGGATGGTGGGCGAGGAGGCCTAGCATTAGCACAAGTACCGGTGTTGTATGGTCAGAGTGATGCTCAGTATGGAAAATTAATAGAGCACAGTCCTCGCTAAGAGGGAGTGTTGATTTGGGGTAGCATCGGATGTGCTCTAGCCATGAAAATTGGTGGAGAGGCTAAAGCACATGAGATCTCCAAGACTTGGAAATGGTTTGGGCAGATTCTAACCAGTTTGGGATATATTAAAATAATTAATATTTTTAATGGAGTTCCTATGTCTAAACTTAGGAAAAATAAAATATTAATGGGTATTAATATAACACTAGTTTAAAAAGTTCCAAAAGTCATGGATCAAGCCAAATCTAATCTTAGCTGTTGATTAGAGATTTAATCTTGGCCGTTGAAGGACCAACAGGAAAAATATAAGAGGAGGCTTGAGGGTCAGTTGGAGAACATACTGAGGGAGCAGCAAGAGGCAGCGGGTATGGAACAAAGATTTGGGAACAGCTCCAGAAGACCAGCACAGAGGTTGGAGAGGTAGACAAAGAGCCTCTCAGGAAGATGCAAAGGCAGCAGACTACGCAGTCACTAGAGGGCCTGCGTGGGTGACGCAGAGAGGCCCAATGCTAACACACAATAGCAGGAGCTGACACAGAGGGTCTGGGAGCTGCGCAAAGGACAACAAGCCTGATGCTGAGACTGGGAGAAGCGCTGGAGAATTTTTCCCTGTTGGGTAAGCTAGTTTGGCACCCAGTTGTACTAAAGAATTGTTAAATAATAAAATCCTCCTCTGCTGCACCGGTTTTCCCACATTGGGTTTTCCCGGGGACAATTGTCCAAAAATATTTGTGTTGATGTGTTGATTCTTGTGCATGTGTTTGTTTCTGTATTATGGTGTGATATCTGCAACAGAATTTATTTTAATGTTTATTGAAGGGTTTTCATAAATAACTTATTGAGAAATAAGTAGGTAAAATAAATCAGTGGTTGCAGTGATAGAATTTTCACAATGGTGTGGCTCCTCCTGCAAGTTGTGGCCCTTCATCTTCGTGGCCTGCTTCTAGCTCACTCTCCTCCCCTAGCTCACTATCTGAGTACACCTCAATGTAATGAGCCTTACCCTTGGTGCACTTGTGCCCTAGTGCCCAAGGCCCCTGGCATGTGAAGCATAGATTCCTTCTCCGAAGGTCCCTCCTAGTCTCATCATCCAACTGGCCACACCCAACCTCCTTCAGAGGCTAACGAGTGTCTCTGCTCCCTTGAGGAACCAACAGTATGGTGGGTACAGGAACTCGGGTCTTGGGCACTGCGTTAATCATGTCCCGGGACTTGGAGATAGTGTCCATCAATGACGTGGGCTCATAGGCCCTCACCCATCTGTGCAAGGGTTCAACTAACCCCTCCACAAACAACATAATTAATCGAGCCTCTGAAATATCTGATACCATCATGGCCAGCCTCTAGAACTCTGAGATGTAGACATTTGTGCCGCCTGTCTGCCTCAAGTGGGCCAACTCCCTGAAATGTAGCTCGGGGTCCTTCCTTTCAAATCTCTCAATCATTCGCCTAGTGAACTCGATATAAGAAGTTATATGGATGTGCCCTAGTGTGATCAGACCGTGGTACCACCACTCATGTGCATCCCCCTTGTCATGTCCCTTCTCAAATACATTTGTAACAAGCTGCTGCTACACAATTGTGCACAATTTTGGCTAAGGAAGAGAACCCATCATTTTCGACTTAGGGACTTAGAAGGCAATTCGACTTTATTTGGTTGATAGTGGAATGTGGGGACCACCCACATGGGAGTTCGAATTAGCCCATTCGAATAGCTTGGGGGAAAGTCGAATAGGTGGATGGAGGGGCGCACATGAAGCTAGGGAGGCCCAAGGAGTTATAAGGAGGGAGCAACTCTCATGTTGGATTCATTCTTACACCTTGCAATCAAAATTACTTGACTATTCGCTCTGTTGTTTAGTTGAGTCAACAGGTTGTTTAGCCATGAATCTCTCAAGCAGGCGATTCAACCTCTACTTCAGGGGACCATCCGTGCCCGTCCTAGAGAGGCAGTTCCATAAGTATTTTAGGAGTTTCAGGAGTGTGTTACAACACTACCATTCAGCCACAACAGGGAGTGTGTATTTCTAGCTAGCTGAAGAACACGGAGGGGGAGTTTGAAGCTATCAGTGATCAAGCATTTGTCAGGAGAGTTAGAGGATTGGGAGAGCAGCAAAGGGCCAGCCTTTCTTGGGAGTTTTGGAGCCAGCAGAGCCAGCATCCCAGTAGTTCAAATTGATGGGCTTGGGGACAGCACAGAGGGCCAGTCCAACAATTTCGTGAAGTTAAGGAGCAGGTGCCATAGGCTGGAAGCCCATCCAATAAGTCAGGGGATTGATAGTAGAGGTCAACCCAACACTTTGGGTCCATTTCTGGGAGGATTTACTGGCAAATTCCAGCAAGCCGGGTTTTGCAGTTGCAGCTGAAGCTGGGCTCCAAGGGGGTCGAATTTCAAAAGTCTAAACCAGCCAAATTCCTTCGTGGGTTTTTCTGGGTTTTTGGAGAGGAGTCAGTGGTTAAAGTTTCAGAATTTTCAAGATGTTATTTGGGCCTGAAATCATAATTCTTATAATAGGGCGAATTGCTAGTTAGCCAACGAATTCGCACCATTTTGTGGGGTTCGACTTTGGCTCGAAGATAGGCCAAACCCTTTCTGGGTTTTTGTGGGTTTTGGTCAAGGAGCTTGAGGTTTAATTTGCAGCATTTTCTGAGCATCGAAGGTGGATTTTCTTGTAGTCCCTTTCCAGCCAGCAGTGTAGTTTTTTTAGCAATGCAGACCATGAGAGGAGCAGTCATTTCCAGCATTTGAGATCATTGTATTATCACTTGGGTTTTGTCACACTTGCCATTAAGGCAAGCCCAAGTTCATTCCTCCATACTATTGTATTTGCTCCATTGATTAATAAAATGGCTCAGCTGGTTATTACTTCTGGATTTTTTATGAGCATTTGTTGATTGTTTAAAATTTATGTGTTGTAAATCGTTTTTGCTTTGCATATCACTGTTTATTTAAGTTTGGAACATTACACCCCTCTAGATACAACGTAGCAAACCGAATAGTGTTAGTCTCTCGCATGGGGTTCAAGTGAAAGTATCTAGCTTATGAACCCAAGTTCTGGTTGAATTTTTAGCTGACCCATCATAATTGGGGAGTGTACTTTCCCCACCATCTTCAGCACCTCCTTTGAAATGAGCCCCAACTCCTGTGGCACGCATGTTCTTGAGGTGGAGGTATTCCCCAAAATACATCACCCTCCTGATCCTCGCATCTAGCCTCTCATACTCGTCAATACCTAAGGCAACTGAGTTCACTGGATCTGCAACAGGGTCAAGCTCCCTCTCATGCTCAAGATCGTCCACAAAATGGGGCATGTAGCCTATTTGGCCATGCAGATGGGTATGAGGTGGCTAGTACATACGACGTACGACTTCCACCCCCTGATTTGGAACCCCCATCACCTTGGGGTTCTGCCCTTGGCCTGTCATTCACATGTAAGCCCATCACCTGCTGCATCATGTCCATCATAAGTTGGCCTTGCCTCAACATCTGTTGGTTGGTCCTCAGTAACTCCTCTAGAATCTAGTTTTGTCCTCCCTGTCTAGGTTGCTCCAAAACCTCTTAGTTCTCCATGTACCCTCTGAAATTCTTCAACTTTATGTTAGAAAATGGGTCATGTGCTCCCTCTCTGCCTCGAATTCTACCTTTACCTCTTCCTCCCTGCCCTCTCTGAAAAATAACTGCTTGGTACCTAGGTGGCATCACTCGCTCTTATCTCCCCACACTGGCCAAGAACATGCTTTGATACCATTGTAATATTACTAATGGAATTATTCAGTAAATAACAGTATCATGCATTAGACAATAGCAGAGAAATTATAAACAATACAAGTCACAAACACCCAACACAAATTTCAAAACAACAGTTGAGCCATTTTATTAAAAATTTGAATTGGATGGAGTATAACAACGGGAAGAAAAGCACCTAGGCTTGCATAAGCAAGTTGAAGCAAACCTAGATGAGAGAGATGCCCCCAATGAACAAAAAACTTCGACCCCAAATGGCCTCCGCGCTGACCCAGGAATTGGTAACTGCTGCTATCAGAAAATGGCTCGAATCTCCCATTGAAGTGCCTGGAATGCTTTGAAATTGAAGTTGTACCCTCTTCTAAAAATACTCCACCACACCCAGAAAGGGATTGGCCCAACTCTCAACCACCAGCAAACCCACAAAATGGTGTGAATTGCCCAGTGAGACAAGCAACACGCACTCCTAGAAATCAGCTATTAATTCCCTCCAAATGGCACCACAAAACTCTGCCCAACTCAAGGTAATTCCCTTCTCAATTTTCCTCCTCAATTCCTGCCCCTTATCTAGCCAAAATTTGCTTGCTCCAAGCCCTGCGAAATTGCTAATAAATTATGCTTACGCATGCCCTAGGAGACCCAAATTCACTCACCAAAATTCCCACACACTCTAGGCTGCAAACCACCACAATTCTTCAGCAATATGTACTCTGTTGTTAAAGAGAGATTCCATACAGGCTGGCAGAATTTTTATGCTAGTGGAAAACCCTGTGAACAATTTATGAAACCAACGTTTCGAACTAGCTAGTCCAAAACGTTGGTTTCATAAATTGTTCACAGGTTTTTCCATTAGCATAAAAAATCTATACTCTGGATCATCAGCCACAAATTTCCCAGAAATTATCTCTCCCTCTGAATGACTCCCCCAAGTGGTACCACTTCCCTTCTGCATCCTGGAACTCGTAGATCTGGGCACAAAACACAATACCCTGCTCCAAAAACTCGTTGAAGTGCAAGGAAAACTCCCCTAGGGTGGCACTCTTGGTCCACCAAAGCAAGAATTGATATTTCCGCCCAGAAATCTCTTTGTGCTAAGCAACGCTTGTTCACCTAGCTGAATAGCTAAAGTAAACAATTAAGTTCAAATGTAAAATTGACAAAAGCCCCAAACAATGGCCCTCAGTTTTTATTTAAACTTGTTGCCTCAACTGTCCATTGGTGGGGCCCAAAATACACTACCCCGAATTTCCTTCCATTCTCTCTCTCTCTCAAGTGTGTACTCCTCAAGGGGGTGTGTATTCCTTGTGAGTGGCCCCCACATCCACCAAAACTTTAATTTTCCTCATCTCCTAAGTCAAACCTCCAAAAATGCATATTAATGCCAAAAATAAATCAAAATTAGTGACCCTCCTTCATGCTTAGGAAATTGGGGATATTACAAATTCTCCTTGATAATCCTTTTTCCTTTTTTTGACTTTTACTAGGATAGGTCTATTTTAAATTGATTTGCTTGAATAAACAAAAATGTTTGTAGGGTTTCCTTTTGGGGTTCCATGACCAAAAAAGGGGCTCCAATCTTTGAAATGTCATAACTCCTTAACTGTGAGGATCCACGGGGCATGCAACCTAGTGTTAGAATCGACACGATGAACAACATCCAACAAAGGTGACCTTGACTCCAAATATCGTGATTTGCCATGTCATATTAGTCAACAAAAGCGGGACTTCTAGGGCTTCCCAAGGCTTCTTGTCCTTTGGAGCTTCCAATCGATGTAAACTAGACAAATATTAAGAGCATTCAAAGACGGATGTTGGCCTCAATGAGAAAACCATTCAACAAAGTTATCTCCTAAGGGTCACCCACTTTTGGTGGTTAACAGTCACCTAGGCCAACTCAGATTTCTTCCCTTTGGAAGCCTAGTTGTTATTAAAGGAAGGCCCCATTGTATTGGATTTGTTAGTTTTTGTAGCATCAGATGTGTTCCAGCTACGAGATTTTGTGGAGAGGCTAGAATACATGAGATCTCCAAAACCCATAAATCGTTTTTGGAAATTCAACCTAGAAGTGTCTCAATTAGATTATTAACCAATTTTTAAATATTTCCTAAGTCTAAACTTAGGGAATATGGTTAATTAATCAGTATTAATTTAGATAAGGCGTGAATCACCAAGAAACTCACTCGGATCGACCCAAAAATGATCGTAGCCATTGATTAAGTTTTAATCTTAGTCATTGGTGCTCCAACAATGGATTATAAAAGAAAGTCGATGTGGTGATGGAGACCATCCAGTGCAGATACTTTGTTGCTCAGACAGTCCAATTTTCACAGTAGCAGCAGCTCAGCAGAGAGAATAGAGCCAGAGGGTGAGTAGCAAGTGAAAGAGGAGAGTAGTAACATTCTGGGAGGAACTTTTTCAATTCCCGATAGAGTCCAAGGAAGGAAGGCCGAAATCCTTAGAGGGCCAGTGTAGGCACTGCGCAGAGGATGACGCAAGCATCTCAGCGCAGAGGCTGGGGAAGCTATTTCAGAGGCAGAAAATAGCTATGGGGTGAGAGAAAATTCTCACAATATTTTTGCCAGTATTTTCTTCAAATTCGATTTCCAGCTGGGCATCTAATTTATTGCACTCAGAATTGTTGTTGAATATTAATAATAAAACCCTCATCTCCTGCACCGGTTTTCCCAAGTTGGGTTTTTCCAAGGACAAGTGTACAAAAAGAACTGTGTCAAAATTATTGTGCGCTAGAATTTCTCAGTTTCCAGTATTTTATTTTCCGCAATATTTTTATGGCGAAAATTGCAGCAGTGATTTTAATCGTTATTTGTCATAGCAAATAAACCGCATAATTAATTTTTGAGTTAGAAGAATAATTTCCAGTAGTTGCAATAGATAAAATTTCACATGGTATCAGAGCTCAATTGATCAGTCGGGAAGCTCAGAAGCAGAGAAAGAAATTTCGTTGTTCAGAGGGAGTAGCAGATCGAAATTCCCAAAGAAACTATGCAGAGCCCAGAACAAGCAAGTTACTAGGGAAGAAGTTCGATTTTTCAGTTGAAAGGAAGCAAGAAAATTGAATTTCCCAAATTAGTGATTCCAACAGTCAGAGGGAGCAATTGCAGCTCATATTTTCACTGAGCAGAATCCTAGTTGGACTCGGAGAGTTTTTGCTGCAGGCTGTAGGGCAGAATCTGCGTTGGGAGAAAAGGAGTAATAGCACACTAAATTTGTTCAAGTATAGCCATCGACAGAAGTAACATTCAAGAGACTTCAGATTTGTCTTCCAGATTGGAAGACAAATTTGCTTGCATAGAAGGATCAACTTCACAAGGAGTCTGGTATATAGACAATGGAGCTTCAGCTCACATGACAAGGGTTAGAGAATATTTCTCTAGCTACAAAGAGGAGCAGATGGATTTCTAGATTACTATTGGAAATAGAACGAAATGTACTCTAGTAAGGAGAGGTACCATAGATTTTCACGGGGAGTCAAGAGCAAGCACCAGCGCTTCAGAGATATTGCATGTGTCAGGATTAGGTATGAACCTTATTTCAGTATCCTAGTTACAGGATAAGGGGTATGATATTCACTTTATAGGGAAGAAAGTGTATGTCAAACACCCGAGCTGGAAAAAAGTATGACATATTAGAGTTCGATGTAACAGATTGTACCAGTGATAAATCGATTCTCCAACAACACTGATAGGCAATAATAGTAGCAGTGAGAAGGGCTGAATGAATTATGCACAAGAGAATTGGACATCTACACCATGGAGGACTCGGGATGCTCAAAGAAACCGTAACAAGGGTTCCTAAACTTGGAACTGAACACGATGATGTGTGCAAAGGGTGCATTCCTGGGAAGTATGTTAGGGCAACATTTCCAAGAAGTGACAGCAGCGCTGATGGCGTGTTAGAACTTATACACTCAGATATTTGCGGCTCGATGACCACTAGAAAACCTAGATCTACTTCTTGAAGATTAAGGATGAGGTCTTCGATCGTTTCAGAGAGCTTAAAGCTCTTGTGGAGAATGTGACAGGGAAGAAGATCAAGGTGCTTCACTCAGATAATGGTGGAGAATATATTGATAGAGACTTCACATATTTTTATGCAAAGGAAGGCATCAAGAGAGAATGGACAGCTCCATATAATCCACAGCAGAATGGTGTATCGGAGCAGAAAAATAGAACCATTGTTAGAGCTACAAAGGCTATGTTATACTAGGATCTACCTAGATTTCCGTGGGCAGAAGCATGTAACACGATAGTGTATATTCATAACAGGGCTCCTCATAGAGAATTGGGGAAGAAAACGCCAGAAGGAGTCTTCACAGGGAAGAAGCCAGAAGTCAACCACCTCAAAATGTTTGGCAGCATTACTTATTTCACGTGCCAGATGATAAAAGGACCAAACTGGATCAGACTGCAAAGAAGGGGTTTTTCGTTGGCTATAGCGAAACCTCAAAGGCATTCAGAATCTACATTCCGAGCAGTAGGAAGATAGTAGTAATGCGAGACGTGAAGTTGATGGAGGACTGAGCTTTCAGGAGGTCTCGTGAAATGCTTACAGGTGATCAGAATCAGTCAGCAGAAGCTCCATTAGTCCAGCAGCAGGGGCAACGAGTGGGACAAGCAGGGGGACAGTCACAAGGGTAAAGCACTGTGACCAGTACCAGTATTTCCTCAGGTGCAGGAAATCCAGGGAGTTCTCAGCAGATGGAGCAACAGAGACAAGATGAGGAGGAGCTGGCAGAACCTCCCACAACTAGTGGTCAAGCTAGCAGAGAAGTTCGTTAGACATTAAGAGATGCAGAGGAGTTTATTGGAACTCCTAGGACGAGCAAGAGACAACACAGACAACCTGACAGGTACCAAGCACTAGTAGCCCAAGTTGCAGAACATTCCATCTTTCAAGAGGCCGCACAGCATCAGGTGTGGATAGATGCCATGGTAGAAGAGTATAGCTCTATCATGACGAATGATGTTTGGGAGGTAGTGCCCAAGCCTAAAGACAGATCAGTTGTAGGTTTGATGTGGATCTATAAGATCAAATATGCGGCAAACGATAGTGTTGAAAAGTACAAGGCTAGGTTCATCGCAAAGGTGTTAAATTGGCAACTAGGGCCACACTCCATGTGGGTCAGCTTATTTATGGCAGCTGATATTTTTATTGGATCCCTCTCGTCGAGAGGTGTAGGATTGATCTAAAGATCATCCGATTCCGATAAGTATTTATGCAGATATGAATTTATTTTGATTATGGATTTATTATCTAGCAAACCAGCTACTTATGTAGGCTCAAGAAGCCCAAACGTCATGTCTACTCAACCTATACGTTTTGGTATAAATAGAAGAGGATTTGAAGTCGTTTGTACACTCTTGATGTGATCTCTTCTCCACGTCTGGGTTTTTGGAGAAGGAGAAAACGCTAAGAGTATTTGCTATGATGCCCTAGCCGCAGTAGCATAATGATCTAGATCTAAACACTGCTATGGAAGAAACCCTAGAAGCTGTCACTAAATATGCAGCAATAGGAAGGCTCAAGATCTCATAACGTAGTCCAAGAAGAAACCTACGTTGCCTTACAGATCTGGTAGCGTAGAACAACAAGCAGCGTGTAATCTGGGCAGCCATGGCATTATGATGAAGTGCAGTTATGGTGAACACTGTGGCATTATGGTGAAACGCAGTCCTGGCAATGTCTAGATTGAAGCAACAGTCAACGTGATGAAAATGCCGCAGATAGCATAGGCTTGTTCATGGTGAGATATGTATGCAAACGTTGTTCATATATTAAACGTTGTTCATGTTATATATCCAACACTGTTCATGTTATATATCAAATGTTGTTCATGTTATATATCTATAAGTTGTTCACGTTCAATTATACACAGTCATATATGGAACCATGTTATATGAAACCACGTATATATACGCAATATGGAACCACGCTATACGTAGTCCATACAACGCATTATGTACATACGCTGGATATATACGTTGGGCATCATGTATATAGCCTAGAAATATATACGCTAGGCATTCATATAATATACCACGCAATCATACACAGTCATGAGGATATCCACACTGCTGATGAGGATGATCCACGCAAGTATATCCACGTAGGCTTAGTAGGCACGCAGGCCCTAATCTCGTAGTTAGTGAAGACTCCATCAACGAAACTCCTACAACGCTGTAAATGGAGACATCTAAGCACAGCTATGAGATCTGTTCTTGTTGTCAAAAGTTGAGACAGAACTTTGCATTTGAATTTTGGGCACATGTATACACTATAACGAGAGGAACAGAACTTGGGTTTCATCTCTGTAACCTCCTTGGTGATATTCACCTCCATGAATGGGATCAATGAAACCTTACAGCAGTGCTAACCCCACAGCCATACTAAAGGAATATATTACAATGAAAAGATCGGATCTGTCATTCTTAGCATTCTTGTTGATTTGGGGTAGCAATGTGATGCTGTATAATAAGAGCAGCATAACAGTCATTGAGTACACATCAGATAGGTGCAGATCCATGATGTTGAGAACAGCTCAGTGATACTTGGATGCAGCACTACATAATGAATGGGCAGCATCATGAAGCAGCACAACACATGGGCAGCATGATGTATGAGGTCATGGACAACATGATGTGTGGGCAGCACAATGATCATGAGCAGCATGATGATACAGCATGATGGTGCTACACAGTCAGGTGCAGCAAATGGACGAGATGCAGAACGATGATAGGTGAAGGAGTCACCTTGGAGAATCAGTTGAAGCAGAATGTCTTCAACTGATTTCATCGTTATAAGAAATGATCTATGCTAGATCTAGATAAATCAGAGTGTTGACTTCTGTTGTAAATGTACTATCTCTCTCTCTCTTTCTCTGTTGAACTTTGAAGAACATAAAACAAGAATTGATTAAGGGTTTCCCCACACCTTGTGGGGTTTGTCCCTGGCTTGCGCCACATCTTGTGTCCTCTTGTCTTGGCTTGTATTTTGCAATTTAAATTTATGTTCTATCTGCAGTTTACTGTATGCTGATGTGATTCCTAATATGGAAAAGAAATTAAATAAATTGCTCTAGCATAGAACATACCTAAATTTAACAAAAGGGGTATGCACAAAAGGAAGGGATAGATTATGAGGAAACCTTCACCCCAGTTCCAAATACACTTCTATCTAGTCAGTTAAATCTCTAGCAGCTCAGATGGGATGGAAGATTCACCAGATGGACGTCAAGACAGCCTTCTTGAACAGAGTGATAGAGGAGGAAGTGTACATAGAACAGCTAGAGGGCTTTGAGACTCAGGAGAGTCGCACACGTGTGCAAATTGAAGAAGGCTCTATATGGGCTCAAGCAAGCACCCAGGGCATGGTATTGTAGAATTGACACCTACTTGCAGCAGATGGGGTTCGTCAAGAGAGACACAGATCCCATCCTTTACTATTTGATGGTAGAAGATGAGCCCCTCATTCTAGCTTTGTATGTGGATGATCTATTCTTGGCAGGATCATCAGGGCTTCATAGAGGATTGCAAGAGGAACCTGGCAATAGAATTTGACATGAAGGATTTGGGGTTGATGCACTATTTCCTAGCATTGGAGGTGTGGTAGAAGGATGGGGAGATCTTCCTTGGGCAAGGAAGATACGCTATAGATATTCTAGAGAAGTTCAAAATTCAGAATTGCAGGCCCATGTCTACACCCATGATTACCAACTGGAAGAAGATAGATACATCAGATGACAAGGATGTCAACCCCACCATGTATAGACAACTCATTAGGTCCCTCATGTATTTGATCAACACTAGGCCAGATATTTGCTTCGCAGTCAATGGCCTTAGTCAGTTCATGATGGAAGCGAAAAAGGTACATTGGGCAACACCGAGGCATATTTTGACGTATATTCGCGGCTCAGTCGAGTATGGGTTGAAATATACTGAAGAGGATGACATCAGACTTTGTGGATACACAGATGCAGATTAGGCACGCAGTTCAGTGGACAAGAAAAGTACGTCTGAGTACTGCTTCAGTGTTGGATCAGGGATGGTTTCTTGGTGTAGCAGGAAGTAGAAGTCAATAGCACTGAGTTCTGCAAAAGCAGAGTATATGGCAGCCAACACAGCTACGTGTGAAGCTATATGGCTTTGGAAGCTGCTAGTAAGCTTGTTTAGGCAGAGGATGGAGGCGATCAATGTCTATTGTGATAATCAAAGTTGCATAAAGCTCTCTGAGAATCCAGTGTTTCATGACAGGTCGAAGCACATCGATATTCGGTGTCACTTCATCAAAGATTGTGTACAGCGAGGAGCAGTCCAGCTACAGTATGTTCCCACAGACGAGCAAGTTGCAGATATAGTCGCGAAAGCTCTAGGGAGAGCTAAGTTCGTCTATTTTAGAGAACATATGGGTATAATGGAGAACCCATTTCAGTAGCAGGGGCAAGGTATTTTGGTTGTTGCAGATGTTGCATTTGTAGTAGCAACAGATGAGAGGGAGTTGCAGTGCAGATGCAGTGTTGATAGCAGTATGGCAGGGTCAACAGCAACACAGATGCATCGTATATCAGAGTTGCGCAATAGTTGGTGGCCAACAACAGCCAGACATCAACAGCATAACAAGAGATGATGCAGAGACAGAGTGTTGCTACAGGAAGCAACAATGCTAGAACACATTCCTTGCTAAGAAGGAGTGTTAGTTTTTGTAGCATCGGATGTGTTCTAGCCACGAAAGTTTTTGGAGAGGCTGGAGTACATGAGATCTCCAAAAACCTGAAATCATTTCAGGAAATTCCGCCTAGAAGTGTCTCAATTAGATTATTAACCGATTTTTAAATATTTCCCAAGTCTAAACTTAGGGAATATGGTTAATTAATCAATATTAATTGAGATAAGGCATGAATCATCTAGAACCTCACTCAGTTCAACCCAAAAATGATCCTAGTCATTGATTAATTTTTAATCTTGGTCGTTGGTGCTCCAACAATGGATTATAAAAGAAGGTCAATGTGGTGATGGAGACCATCCAGTGCAGATACTCAATTGCCTAGACAGTTCAATTTTCTCAGTAGCAACAGCTCAGCAGAGAAGATAGAGCCAGAGGGTGAGTAGCAAGTGGAAGAGGAGAGCAGTAGCATTCCGAGAGGAAATTTTTCAGTTCCTAGAAGAGTCGAAGGAAGGAAGGCCAAAATCCTCAGGGGGCCAGCTTAGGCATTGCGTAGAGGGTGACACAAGCATCTCAGTGCAGAGGCTAGGGAAGCTATTTCTGAGGAAACAATAGTTCTAGGGTGAGAGGAAATTCTCACAATATTTTTTCCAATATTTTCTTCAGATTAGATTGTCAGCTAAGCATCTAAATTATTGCACTCAGAATCGCTGCTAAATATTAATAATAAAACTCTCATCTGCTGCACCGGTTTTCCCAAGTTGGGTTTTTCCGGGGACAATTGTCCAAAAATAACTGTGTCAAAATTATTATGTATGTGCTAGAATTTCTCAGATTCCAGCATTTTATTTTCCGCATTATTTTTATGGTGAAAATTGCAGCAGTGATTTTAATTGTTATTTGTCATAGCAAATAAACTGCATAATTAATTTTTGAGTTAGAAGAATAGGTTCCAGTAGCTGCAATGATAAAATTTCATAGGATTACCCAACCTAAAGCGAGGGACGTAGCTATTGAGGTGATAATGACAACTCTTCCAAGTTACACTTGAGCTTAGGACTTAGTGAAGGCTTTGCACTAAGGGGTATGAGTTTAGGTGATAGCAAGCATCTAGCTTCAAACAATAAAAATTGTTATAACATTAACTTTATTCGTAAAATTCTCAAGTCATATTGATGATATTTTACATTAGCCATATATATGTTAGCCAAATGATAACATGTCAAGAACATTTAAATTTTAATATTTACTTCCATTAGTGGTCATCTTAACAATGTTTTGTGGTTAATCTACTAATAAATATTCTTCAATTTCCTATCAGGTCACCCTTTATGACAAGCATCTAATCCTGATTTACATTCAACTCTAAAAATCTACACATTCCCTAGAAATTTGTGAATCCAATATCTTCTCTTGGAACTAACCAGAATTCTCTTGGCTTTCCATCTCACCAACTTTCATCCATTACACTGGAATTCCAATTAGAAAATGAAAAACAACAACATCTAAGCTTACCGCATAAGCCATAGAAATGCTGAAAATGCTCCCTTGACTTAGCATATTTGAAATGGTACGAGCCACATAGTATGCATACACTAAAGGTTTGGTATCATTAAAAGACAACAGCACTGAAAAAAGAAAAGACAGAGTCAGTATCATTGTCTAGTTGTCATTATTAAAAATCACAGATTTGAATAAATAGAAAGAAAAAGAAAATTCCCCGCTTGTTTTTAACTCCAATAATATCTCCAAAAGGACAAACAACACCACATGTTCCAAAAAACAACTAAACAAACAAAACAGAAACAAAAGCAGAATATTGTAGTGAGCACATATTTGCTTTTTGGTGAAATTAAGGTAATATAAAAATCAATTAAATTTGAAAATTAATTTATTAACTATGGATTTTCATAATTATTAGCCAATCTATATAAGTAACTCGGAGAATTTACCTTGTCAACTATATTAAAAATTAAAAGAATTCACCTTTTCATCAACCATACAAATCTAATCATTGGACAACTATACAGATCTTTGAAAAATCAATAATTTTTTCTAATTTATTTCAGAGCTACAGATGTCATTAAGCTATATCCACATCATCAAGTTTTTTTTGGATGTGTGCCATGTCATTTCTTCAAGGTTGAACATACCCCAGGTGACCCTAGAGCTGCACTCCCAGCAGGAACACTATAGGAGGGCCCCTTGAAGTGTGCTCCCAAAAAACAGAACCGCGCTTCAACCTCATCGGATTTCATGTAGAGAAATGAAACGACCTATCTATAAAATAAATAAAAATAAATTATATTAATCTGTTAATAAAATAATAGTAATAAATTAAAGATAAAGTATTATATTAAAAACAAACAAAAGGATATTAAATCAAAAAATCAATATACCTTTTAAAAAAAGAAATATATATATATATATATATATATCACGTGACATGGGAAGGGTGTCACGAGAAGGTGAAGCGGAATATTTATATCACGTGACATGGGAAGGGTGTCACGAGAAGGTGAAGCGGTGGGTTGCAGGTTGAGGGAGCGACCACCGCCAAGAAACAGCATATGAGGAGCAGGGAACAATTTTGAGAAGGGGGGGAAACAAGAGGAAAAATTGGCACACAGAGTTCATGAGAAACAATTGAGCCTTGCTTGTTCTGAGGTTTCTGGGCACGGGGGAACAATCTGCTTCAACTGAGAAGCTTACTGGACTGAGTAAGAGAGGTTCTACTCAGTTCGGCTTGGGTGGTTTTGGTCTTTTGGTACCGAAGCAGGAGCAGTTTGAGGCATCATCAACCATAGGATTACAGGTAAGAAATCTCATTGGTTTTGTCAGTTAAATATATAAAACTCAAGAATTTTTATCACAGGCTCATGATGTTTAATTTTATAAGCCTTCATTGTTTCTGCAATGGCTGTAATATTCTGTTACTGTTTTTGCAATGGCTGTAATATTTTGTTACTGTTTTTGCAATGGCTATAATATTCTGTTATTTCATATTCTGTTCACAGGGAATAGTTGTTTAAATTATTCACAGTTCTTACATCTGGTATCAGAGCCAGGTTCAAACTCTCGGATCTATTAAGTTTGTTAAAATAACGTTGCTTGATCTAAAAACAAAGAATAACGAGTCAAGAGTTAAAAGTCTGTGACTATATATTAGAGAAAAGCCTTCCATTACAAGCATAATGAACTCTATCTGAAGAAGTAGTGATAGCGAGTGGAAGCATAATGAACTCTGCCTGAAGAAGTAGTGATAGCAAGTGCTCCACTGCTGCATATGCATCTTTTGACTGAAGAAATGCAACTAAAACCCTCTCCATTACTAAATACTTCTGTTTTCTGATGACTTAGAAAAGAGTTCTTATCCTGGAAAGGTAACTCTGTATCCGAAAAGAAGAAAGGTGATTAGTTTACATGTGCATGCTTTACCCAAGCATGGCTTGGGGCTAAGCAGTACTTTCCTTAAATACTTGACTACCCCATGACAAAATTCTTCAGAAGCCTGCCCCAGAGGTTAATTTCCTTATTATCATTGACATATGATCTATTGTTGTTGATGTACATCGCTGCAGTAGTTACTCTAGATACAGTAAAACATCTTTAGTTACACTATCGCTAATCCAGAAAAGTGTGCCATCTCTTCTTGAGTTATTTATACAATCCATGTCTTTGATTGACCTGCAAACAAAGGTTTCATCTTGTTCAGAAGCTGTAAAAATCTTGAGAGGAAAGCCAGTTCGCATCAAAAAAAAAAATAATAGACATGTTTATATACATTATAAAATTTTATTTAGAGTTGTTGTCAAGCTGAATGAATGATATATATTGCAGCCTAAATAATGGAAACTACATATTTCTAGAGCTAACCTTGGAGCCTCTCGAACTTCCGCTGAGGCCTACTGTGGCCTGGCTCGCGCAAAAGGGATAATCCAATGCACAGAAGCTTCCAAATTCTTCAAAAATTAATTCCCTCACCGCATCATGGTTTCAAAACCATGCTCGCTTCATCTGCTCTGTTCTGGAAACAAAAGGGATGAACGGCAGTGCCAAAAAAAAAAATCTTATATAACAGCGCTATGCGCTAGCTTCTTCAGGACCAGACATCAATAGCTGTCCTCACGCCAATCACCTCCGTGAAGTATGCAGGGGTGTTACTGTGAAGACGCGCCAAGGAAATAATTTTATTTTTTTAGGTGTCAAGCGATGAATTAATGTTCAAATTATATCGTGACCATATATTAAACTATATGATATGCCATATATATCAACGCCGGTGTAATGTCATAACTATATGCCACGGGTTCTAACCATATGCCACCGTCGGACTATGGTTCAAACATATATTATGTTAAAACCTTCAGTACCCATCGAATATAAGCTGTGGGGTCCAATGGTATAAAACTTGGTTAAAACCATATGTTATAAATGGTTCATATATATCCATTGGGCGATTTGTCATAACCATTATATAATGTAATAACCATTACTATAATGTAATTTATTAATTTATTAACTGTTCTTAATATGGTTCATATCAAATATATGATATATATATACAACATACAAAATACAGGAGCGTATGCGATGTAATTATTTAATGTATGTCATAAACCGCTGGATAACACCATAGCCGAAACCATATTATATGGTAATTCAAATCAAATATATGCGATATATTCAACCATATAATGCTGGAGTGTCGGGTGGGGAATTCGACCCATTGACCTCCCAAACATATAAGACTTCACCGCATACGGAATTTCCATTGTGCCATATACCTTCGGACCAGAGCGTCGGGTGGGGTTTCGATCAGCTGACCTCCCCATTACTATGTCGTTATATATATATATATATATATATATATATATATCATAATATATATGACGTAATATCAATGCCGTAATAGCTCATAAATTTTGTATCAAATTATACTTAATATATGATGCATCGTATTCATGCACTCGGTGAGGACTAAGCGAATTAAATTTTAATGTTTTAAATGATATATAATTATTTTAAGATTATTTATTAAAAAAATAAATTAAATAATTAAATAAAATAAAAAATAATATATATATATTAAAGAAAGATAGACTCAGTTGGCCCACTAAATAATAAAATGATTATATTTGAATACTCAGTATTCTCATAGTTTAACTTTAATGATTATTTTAAAAATATTAAAAGTACATGTATATTAAAATATTTAATCATCAACTTGGAAACGATATGCGAGTTAGTGGAGAATGTTTACTAAGAGAATGAATGTTATGAAAGAAACTTAGAAAAATTTGTGTTATATATCAACGCTTATAAAAACTCGTGCATTAAAATAAGTATTATTACGCATTAGGATAGGATTCCCTGCATTAGGACAAGGAGGTCACGAGACCACCCTCCTTGACCTCGGTACCAGTAAGATCTGCCTAGCAGGTAAAAAAATAGCAAAAAAAACTATACCCATTTATAAATGTGAAGTTGCAAAAACTATATGTTAAATCCAAATGTATACCTCAAATTTTTACAAATTTTATTATGTATACAGGAAACATTACGATGGTAAGGACATATGAGCGACGACGACGTGATCGGGCAGCATCACCGTCATTAATGCCACCACCGTCGTCATCATCATCTCCATCACCACCACCATCATCATCGCCTCCATCGAGACCATCATCAACACCAATCGCTCCAGTATCAGAGTTGACTGTGATAATGAACTCATTGGAAGCCTTATTGGAAACATTGAAAGGGTTAACAATGGCTAAGACCAAAGAAGAACCTCAACCCTTAGCAACCAATTCAACAGAACCAAAGAATTTTGAGTATAAAACATCAAAGGAAGATATTTCTAGGGAGCTACAAAAAATTAAACTCCTAGAATTTTCAGGAGGGCGAGCTAGAGAACGTGCTGAGGCATGGTTAGAAGGAATGAACAAATGTTTTAAATTAAGAGAATACTCTTCTTCTACAAAAACAAAAATTGTTGTATTTCAATTAAAGGAAAGTGCCTTGATTTGGTGGGGAAATTTGGAAAAACAACTACACCTCACAACAGATAATGTCACTTGGGAATTGTTCGAGGAAAGATTCTGTGCGAAGTATTTACCTCCTTATTTTCAAGAACAAGAAACCGGAGCCTTTCATACATTAGTTCAAGGTAATAAAACAGTGGAGGAATATGAGATAAGGTTTATGGAGCTTGTGAAATACATTCATTACTTAGATTCTGATGAACATCAGGGTGAACGCTTCATATTTGGGTTAAATCCTCGCATCAGGGCCTTGGTGAGGATGTCGAAACCATCATCAGTAGCTGAGGCGGTAGAATGTGGCCGTTATGCAGAAGAACATCTAGGAATCAAGAAGGATGCCAGGCCAGCAGAATCTTTACAATCAGGGTTTTCAGAAAAGACTCCCCTAAATTTCTTCAGGGGAGGTAGCTCAAGACCACCTTATGGTAATAGATTTACTCCAAGAAATATAGGAACAAGAGCTCCCATGGCAATTAAATACTATAGCTGTTGAATCATCAAACACAAGTCCATGGAAATCCCGTGGAACTGCTAATAGAGGAAGAAACTCAAGACGAGGCAACATGAGAGGACGAAGCTCTTTATCTAGAAATTCACAGTATGATTCAAGAGGACTGACTCAGGTAAACTGTTGGGGATGTGGAGGACCGCATTTTCAACATGATTGCCCAAAAACTTCATCAAATATATTGCATAGTACTGGAAAGGAACCAATACCAAATACCCAAGGCAATCATAGAATTCATGCTTTAGTCAACAACAATCAAGCAGCACATCAAACCACTATAGTGGAATCTTCAGGTATTATTAATGGTATAAAACTCAAAATCTTATTTGATATTGGTGCCACAGATAATTTTATTTCGCCATATGCATTAAACAAAAGTGGGTTGGCAGCTCGTAGACAAAATGATTTCAGACAAGTAGAAATGGCCACAGGAGAACTCCAATCCATAGACTTAAGTGTGGACCAATGCAAAATTGACCTAGGGGTTTGTTCGACTAAATTGAAAGTTTATGTCACAACCTTAGGGACTTATAATCTTGTCATAGGTATGGATTGGCTAGAAGCTCATCAAGCTTGGGTAGAATGTTATGGGAAAAGAATTCTAGGTATAAATGATGAAGGAGAAGCGATCCAAATTCAAGGTATCAAGAGAAAAGTATCTTTACACTATGTTGACCACTACGTGTCAACTACCCATAGCAGTACACCCCCTTTTCTTCGCAAAAGGGATAGCGCTTGAGCGACGTGTCTGTGCCTGTCATCATCAGCCCGATCATATTGTTTTGTAAACCTAGTCTGCATGTGTAAATTGTAAACAATCTTAGCAGAATTGAGTCACGTATGTAAATTGCCTAGGTGGACCTAATTTTCAAGTGATAATCTACGTTCCGGAAGGTTTTTTGTCTCACCGATCCATGATCGGCAGAGTTTTCCTTCAGCCTAACCCCAAAGCTAGAATGAATTTTGTCACTAGAATCCTAGGGGAATCCTTATGCATTGATCTGCTAGATTATAGTTGGTCACAGAATTGGGTGATCTATGAGGGTCTATGTCAAATGGGTTTTCCCCCCTTTGGATGTAAAATTGTAAAAGTCATGATGTAAAGTGTCTTGAGGGTTAGGAAATGTTTTAATCCCCTCATAGGTCCTAAGTCCTAGGTCCTAGGTGATTTTTCCAAAGGCTAAGTTCAAGGATCCATTTAAAAATAAAAATTGGAAAAAAAAAAATAATAATAATAATAAAACAATAAAAAATAAAAGATATAAATGATTAAAAAATATAAAAAATTAAAAATAAATAAATAAAAATAATAATAGAATAATAATAAAATTTAAAATAATTAAAAAATATAAAAATAAAATAAAATAAAAATTTTAAAAATAATAAAATAATAATAAGTCAAATTTTTGAGTAAATAAATGCTGAAGTTCAATTAAATGCATTTAAAAATTCGATGGATGAGATTAAAAGATATCTTGATCCTCATCAACGGTCGAGATCGTTTTGACATGGATCACTCGAACTAGCCGTTGGGAATTTTTCCTTTAAATAGGGTGCTAGGGGTCATTTGAGATCAGATTTGATCTGAAAGCCTGGTGCTAAAGAAAGCTCTATTGTAGTCATTTTTTTGCAATAAAGAAAGACTTTAGGGTTAAAATCTTGCTAGTGTTACTCTTCTGGAAATGCTGTAAGATGTTTTATTTTTCTGCATAATTTTATTTTCATCTATTGATTTTAGTTTGATGAAGATTGATTCAGCACAGGTATCTTCTCTGATCTCTGGGGTTTGAATGATAGTTTAGATTCTGAAATATAATGACAGGTATCTCGATTTGATCTAGATTTCACTATTGTTTTCTCCCTCTATGTTAATGGTTGATTTTAAGTTGGGCAGGAAATCTTAGTTTTGAGTTTACCAGACGTTAGAGGAAGTTCTCAGCTGAACCAGCCAACTTCTGGATTGCATTTCTAAAAGAGCCCAGCCAATTTTGATCCCGGGCTTATCATCTGAAATTTTTTATGAACGCATGCAGGGTCTTTCTGAAGCATCTCACATTAAATTAAAATTCTGAAAATATTTATGTGGCATAACGAGAAATCTGGCTATTTTAGAACCTGTAGTTTGTAAATATTGTAATTATTTAGTTAGGGTTTTCAGTTTTGTTTCTTGAATATATTATTTTTGGGTTTTCTGTTATTTGTCATTGCAGGTTGCAGGTACAGGCTTTGAGAATTTTTCAGGGTTTCCACCAGGCAATTTGGAGCAAGAAAGATTTAAAATTTTGATCAGGTTTCTAGACTGCGGGTTTGCAAACTGGATTTTCATTTCATAGAAAATTTTCGAATTTTTTTTTTTATAACAGGTTGTGGATTGCTACTTCACCTCCAAAAAGTTTTCTACCACTTGCAGCACACTGGCAGCATTCTTTTTCCCCTCTATGTTTTTCTTCCCAGCTATCCGCAGCAAGCTTCCTCAGCTCCATTCACGCTGCCCACATCAGCGTCATTCCCTCGTCATTTCTTTTCGAGTCCTTCTCATTCTGCCGTTCCAGCAAAACCACATCCCATACAACCGCCTTCGCTATCATCCCCTCAACCTGCAAAACGCCATCATCTGCCAAATCCCTGCACCCGCAATTTCTTTCTTTCCCCACTGCCTCATCTGCAACTTCATTGCTGTCGTTCTCCTGCAGCAAACTTGGTTTGAGGCTCCATCATCTACCCGTAGCCATACTCCATCGTATCCCAGCAGCCACAATACCTGTAAACAAAACTAAAAATATAAATTAAAACACACAATCAAAAAAAAAAAACAGCGCATTTCAGCCGCCACTCCAAAATCGAATTTCGCTGCCATACCTGCAATCTCAACCCTCACCCGCAGTCTATCTCGCCAGCAAACGCAGCGAACACAGTCCTTCCACGCTGGAGTTTCTCTGCCTGCCATCAAGCATCATTCCGCAAACCTGCAGCTACAAAGCAAACTCAACGCAAATCGATTTTCATTTGGTATAATTTTTGCCTTTGGATTTTGATTTTATATGTATTTCAATGATTTTAGTTTTGATTTCGTTTTAGTTTTAGTTTGATTTTTTTTTTTTTTTTTTTCATTTCATAAAAAAAAATTAAAACATTTTAAAATTTCAAAAGTCCAAAAAAAAAAAAAAAAAATCCCATTTCTTTTTTTTTTATGTTGTTTAGTTTTAAATTTCATAAAGTTAGAATATGGTTTAGATTAGAATTAAGTTTTATTTTTTTTGGTTTAGCTTTAGTTTAGTTTTATTTTATTCATATACGTTAGCTCATGGTTAGGTTATTTAGTTTTAATTTTTTTAGAAGTTTGATTTTAAATTTTAGTTTTAATTTTAGATTTGTTTAATTTTGCTTAGTTTTTCATTTAACTAAAAAATATAATAAAACAAAAAATTAAAAATCATAAACAGCATAAAGAGTTTCTTTTTGTTTATTAGATTTTAATTTTATTTAGGGTTTAGATTTTTTTAGTTCTGTTTTTGACATAGAAAAAAGAAGAAGAAGAAGTTATTTTAGGTTTTAGTTTTAGTTTCATTTTCATTTTTGGTTTAGGTGCTTTTGTTATAAAATAATAATAATAATTTAAAATTTTCCTTTTCATTTTTAGAATTTTAGTTTAGAATTGATTTAAGCTTTATTCTGATTTTTAATTGTAAAAATATAAAAAATATATAAAAATTTCCTTTATGGTTTTAGATTAGATTTTAATTTTTTGTTCTATTTTGATTTTTTAACTTAGAACCATAAAAAAATATTTAAAAATTAAATTTTTTTTTTTGAAAAACTTAGCAAAAAATTGAAAAATCATTTTGGTGTCTTTTTTGTGTTATTTTTCTATAGCTAAATGCACTTAAATGTTCATCTGAAGTCAGCGATGTGAAAGTGGTAACTGGTCAGCATTTAAATTTTATGATCATTTAAAGCGCTTAATCTTTCGAATTTTAATTGCTGGAATATTGTTAAGACATTGAGCATTTATCGAATATCTCGCATTTGGCAAAAGTTAACCTTAGTTTGAGTTATTTGATGGTAAATGATTGTTAATGAGCTCATATTTCTGCAAACATTTGATAAATAATCATTCAGTCATTAACTCCATAAGGCGTTGGTATATTAACTTAATAAAATCAAATAAGTGCTTGTTTTCCCTCGTGTCTCCCAACCCAACTGGTCCACAGTTGGTCATCCATTGTCCCATAGGGTCTACCCCCCTTAATCGCGGGTGACAGGCTTAAACGGAGAGATCGGGGATCAAGGTGACAGCACTCGGTCTGAGCGTCGTCGTGACAATCTGTGCGACAACACGCTACATATCAGCAATGAAAATGAAGCATTTCTTAAGAAAAGGTTGTCAAGAATATGTAATTCAAGAAGTAAAGAAAAATGACCATCCTTAGAACAATATCCGGTGTTAGCCTAATTTCCGAATGTATTTCCAAAGGAACTACCAGGATTACCCCCATGAAAGAGACCTAGATCTCACAATAGAATTTAAACCTGGAACTCAGCCAATCTCTAAAACACCTTATAGAATGACAGCTCCAGAACTTCAAGAAATACAAATTCAATTGAAAGAACTATTGGATATAGGACATATTCGACCCAGTATATCACCTTGGGGTGCTCCTGTAATTTTTGTCAAGAAGAAAGATGGATCCTTAAGATTATGCATAGATTATCGGGACTTAAATCGAGCTACAGTAAAGAATCGTTATCCTATGCTTTGAATTGATGACCTCTTCGATCAAATGAAAGGCGCTGTCGTCTTTTCAAAAATTGATCTTCGATCAGGCTATCATCAGCTAAGGATTTCTGGAAACGATATTTCTAAGACGACATTCCGGACACGCTTTGGACATTATGAATTTACTATGGTACCTGTTAGCGCTTGAATCTGGCCTCAGGCTGAAGAAGGCAAAATCCAAGGCAACATCAAACCACTTAGCCTCGTAACTAGCCCTACGAGGACAGGAGAGGGCTCTCTCCGGGTCTATCTCGGCAAAGATCTTAAAAGGGCAGAGATAACCAATAAAGAACACTAATTTTAGGCTAGTAAACTGATAGAGAAGGTTTGATTTCAGATTTTTAGGGTTTTGGTGGAAAACAGGGAGAAAGCAATTTTGGGTGCGGGGATGGGACACAGCTTTTGCAGAGGTCTTTTTGGGGCAAGGTAGGAGACTGTCTTGGTGCCTTTGAAAGAGTTGGGTGGATAGGAATGACTGGTGAGGAGCTAAGGAGAGCAAGAAATCACCATGAATTCTCCTTAAACAGATGAAAACATTGATATTAAGCAAACTTAAAGGCAGAGCATAGCAATCATGAATTCTACCTTATCACTTCATTTGCCTAATTTGCAGAAGGAAAAGTAAATGATACACATAATAAAACTTACAAGTACATAAGAGAAGCACACCATCAACACAAGTAACCACAGGAATCCCAAAGAGGGCTGCAAAACCCTGGTCTTTCCTTTACCAAAATTGCAGAGATACAAAGTATAAAACAGTCTAAGCTTATCCCTCAAGAGTCCAACCATGAAAATGACTAAGAAAGTACATAATATAGGCAATCTAACACACTTCCTTGCCTCTAGGGGTCGAGCTCATCATCCTAGGAGCTGTTTCAACCAATTCTAAACTGAGCACTACAATCTAGGCAGTCAAAACAACTTGCCTCTATAAGCTAGGAAACCAATTCATTCATTAATTTTTTGCCATTTTATGAATGAATCTTCTAGAATAGGTTAAAAAGTGTCATGCCAACATAAAATTACATCAATTACATCAAGGAGGATGAAAAATAACTCCAAAAAGTCAAAACTAGTCAAATCTGCGTTTTGCTGAGCTGTAAGTGAAAATCTGGCAAATTTCCCTGATGCGTAGCGCCTCAATTCTCTACGCATAGCGCGCCTTTGAGCCAACTTTTGAGGCACTTCCCGGCATCCAAATGAGGCAAAAGTAGGCTTGTTAGAAAGGTCTAGATGTCTACTTTCCAACCCAAGTCGAATTTCTCAATTTGGTGTCCATTTGCCCCTCCAAAATTGCAATCTCCCAAGACTGCTTTCTGTGTGTCCAAAAAGTGGCAGAAAGTCATTTTTGCATGTTTTTTGACCTTCTCAGGGCTCAAAACCTGATGAAATGTCTTGGCAATTGCTGAGCAAGTGTAATTTGTCATGACAAATCCAAAAATGCTGAGTTTTTGAGAAATGGACTTGCCCATCTTCAGGGTAGCGCGCAGCGCGCTACGCGTTGAGGGCAAAAGCCTGTTTTTTGACCAAAAAAATTCAAAAAGGACCAAAATTGCTCCAAATTCTCTGAAATTTGCGCTGAAGGTGTGTCATTTAGTGCCATGCTCCTTCAAGGAAGCCTCATCCAAAATATGAAGGGGATCGGGCCTTTTTCTCCGTTTTAGTGCCTTGGCCAACCGTCCTTTGAGTACCTTCATTCTTGCTTTACACACATGCATTCGATCCCAATATTGATTCTTCATGTGTCGGAGCATGTCATTTTCCCTGTTTGCCTTGGCCAGCAACTTCTCCAAATGAGTATTGACCCGGATGAGCATAGCCTCTCGCTCAATGGGTGTCAAATCACCGGGTCTCTTGCGAACCAAGTTGCGGTATTCATGGATCCTCCACAACTCATCAAGAGTGTGCTCATCCTCTAGTTGCTTGTTGCGCTGCTCTAAGTAGGTGATTGTCCAATTTGCCATTTCTAACTTCTGCTGCAACAAGCGATTTTCAGCCTTTTGTTGCTGAATGATCTCCTTTAGCTCCGAGCTAAGGGAACTGATGTCAAGGTCAATAATGTCAATGTCTGGATCACCTGACAGTCCCTCCTCAATCATGGGCTGCTTGGCTCTCTCCGGTACCTGTGCTGTTGTTGAAAGCGAGGCCCCTTCCACATGAGGTGGAGATAACACTCGCTGTGCTAATGAAGAAGGCGAGACCCCTTTCACCTGGTGTGAAGATAATACTCGCTGTGCAGATGCAAATAAGGCCCTGTGGCCTCTCTGATATGTAACAAATGGAGGGGAGCTGACATGCTCGAGCTCTGGAATGTCAAACTGATGTGAAGGCCCTCCCTCATCATGGACAACCTCAGGAGGTGGCTGTGGCACTGTGAACAAGTCACGAGAAATGAAATCCTCCCATGGAATACCCTGTTGTGCCAACTGATGCATGACCACAATCTTGATCAGTGCATAATGATAGATGCTCTTGTGTTGCTGTGCTGGGTTCTTTCTTTGCACCAAGGGCACCATCCTCTCTATATTTCGGCACATGAAGAATGGAATGTTCATCATTCGTACCCGTGTGAAATGCATCAACAAACGGATATGGTACAAATATAAACGTGAAAATCTGCCCTCGCAAGTGAAATAGCGAATGATGATCCTCATCAAAGGTGCATACTCGTCTCTTAAGAATCTGAAGGGAAAAACAGCAGTTACGTGCCTCATATATACAGGTTTGATATATGGCTCATAATGAAATTTGTCCAACTGCTGGCGCTTGTTCCACTCTTCTCCAATATTGGGTATCCCTGTTGCTTGAGCAACAATCTCGGGTGACAATGTGAAGTCCACTCCTGCAAGATTCACATGCCCATTGTGCAAATGTAGGACAAACAAGCGGACCAATTCCCTGTGGTGTTGAATTTGGGAGATTCTCTCGCAATATTCATAACATGATTGGTATCGGAAACATGTCACTGCGAGTGAACAAGCTTGTAGATAAGCCAAAGAGGTGGGCTCCTCCCTGACATGCTGACCACCTTTACCACCCCTGTGATGCCTCCTTGGCACCTCTACCTCTGGTGTTGATTCACGGTCATCACTTTGCTCATAATCTGTTTCGGTTTCTGACATGGTTTTGGAGGCAAGTGACTGAAAAATAATGCTGACTGTGCACCCAATGAACTGTTGTTTTGACTTGTTTAAATGCTGAAAAGATTTTGAGAGAGAAGTAGTTTTGGTGGCTTGCTGGCGATTTCCTGAGCAAGAAACCCTACGCGTAGCGCGCCCAGCCTGATGCGTAGCGCGCCTCCAACGCGTAGCGCCTGAGTTAATTTGCACTGGAAAATGCGCGCTGATGCGTAGCGCGCCCCCAACGCGTAGCGCGCCTCCTCTGATGCGTAGCGCGCCGCTGTAATTGCCCAATTCGCCCAATGAACTTTGAAATCGACTTGACAAGTATTCTCTTGAAGTGTTGAGAGGCAAATGAGTTACCAATGAGGAGGGAGGGGCTTTTATAGGCTCACTTTTGAATTTAATTTGCCCAAAACCCACTTTATAATGTTTTTGAAATGACACTTTTTTGAATTAATTGCTGCTGACTTCTGGTTTCCTTTTTTCAAAATAAATTGGTTGAAATGATGATTTCTCTTGAAAATTTTTGCAGGGATAGCTTCTGAGATGTCTTGGCAAAGGAGACCAAGGCTGCATGCCAACTTTCGGAGAATTTGAACTTTTTACAAATTTTTACAAAAATGAGATAATGACCTTTGTCTTCAAAAACAGGGTTTTTGAAAACAAGGTAAAAATTAGCTGTACAATGATAAGAGTTATTAAAATGATGCTTTATGACGGACATCCCTCTGGCCTGCTGGTCCTTTATGACATCTCAAGACAAAGCTTGACTCAACCCTAGACCTAAGACCTTGACATTTAAAATAGGGAAATGACCTTGTGAAGATTTTATTTACTCAAGAAAACATGATCCAACAGTGCCAAACAAGAGGGGAATAAAAGACATAAGCTTCTCCACCAGGGTTATGGCATGCCTAACGGGATGCAACATGATCACACTGATGAGACACCTAATTATGAAATGCAAAGAGTTTTGATCTCTGGTGGAGGGCTACTAGACCGACTCTAACAGTACCATTTGGATTAACTAATGCACTAACAGTATTCATGAATCTTATGAACAGTGTTTTCCGCAAGTATCTTGATCAATTTGTACAAGTCTTTTTAGATGACATACTCATCTATTCCAAGAATAAGGAAGAGCATGAAAACCATTTACGGATAGTATTATCCTGTCTTAAAGAACACCAGTTATATGGAAAGTTATCCAAGTGTTCATTCTTTCAAAAAAAAATTCATTACTTAGGTCATATCATATCCAGTGAAGGGAACTCAGTAGACCCTGAGAAGGTAAAAGCAATCATGGAATGGCCAATACCAAAAAACGCACATGAAGTACGAAGCTTTATGGGTTTAGCCGGTTACTACCGAAGATTTGTGGAAGGATTCTCCAAAATTGCAAAGCCGATTACAACCCTTCAGCGTAAAGGTGTTAAGTATGAATGGACTGAGGAATGTAATAAAGCATTCTTTGAACTCAAAAGACTACTGACCAGTGCACCAATCTTAAGAGTCCCTGATATGAACAAAGATTTTACGGTATCTATTGACACATCCAAACATGGGTTAGGTGCAGTATTAATGCAAGATAGAGGAGTAATGGCGTATGTCTCAAGACAGTTAAAGCCTCATGAACTAAGTCACCTGACATGGGGATTCAGGACACGTAGGATTCGAGATTCGTGGTGTCAGATTCGGACACACTGACCCCCCGGAACAGGACACGTTAGGACACTTATATATTATTTTATTAAATATATATATATATATATATATTTAAAAAATATACATATATATTAAAAATTAGATATTATCATATTTCTTACACAAATTTTAATTAATGATACAAATTTATTGATTTCAAACATAGATCTTCATCTATAGCTATTAGCATGCATAGTACATACAAAATTCAAATAAATGTCAGTGGTACTGGTCACATAAATGATAAATCTATTAAAAATTTAAATCATGATTCATAATTCATAACTGAAAGACAACTTACAACTACAAGATAGTAAGATAAACACACTGACAACTGTAGTTTTCTCATTAAGTCATCAAATCAAAATGTGTTACATAAGTAGTGTTGGTGCAATGCCAATGGCAAATAGAAATCAGCGTATACAAGCCTCAAGGCATCAATCAGCGTCAGAATCAGCATCACTGTCCCCATCATCATGGTCCCCACTACTCTCCTCTACATCCTCCTACTCCGCTGTATCCATAGTCGCCTCTGCATCTGCTGGTATGGAGGTTGACCCCTCTAAGTCATCAAATCTAACAGGCTCTAGCACTGGATCATTGAGATCCATGTTGGCCAATGCCAACTCAACAGTGGTGTCCAGACCCATATCATCAGGAACTGTGTTACTTGGGAGCAGGAGCGAAAGCGGGGAGCGGGAGTGAAAACGGGAGCGGGAGCAGGAGCGACATATTCAGAAGCTCTTGGTTTGGTGCTCTTGATTAAATACGAGTTCCATACCCTAATACATGACAAAATTCAATGGAAACATTGCAATCCCCCAATCCTAAAATCCTGAAAAAATGATAAGTCTGATGGATTTTGAATGAAATCTAAAATTATACTTTCTCCATATGAAATCCAATGAAGCCGGAACCACTCTCAAACATCCTGAGTCATTTCATGATAATATTAAAAATTTAAGTGAAAGGATGAAAATGAAGATTAAGGAGAATGTCACTTTTACTTTAAGAATTTAACATTACCATGAATAGCATATCAATACTAGAGCCTAGACTTGATCATGAAGCTGCCAAAATGCTTTACTCCTTGCTCCAACAACACAAATCACTTGCCAACAGCACAAATCACTTGCCAAATGACAATTTAATGAGCAAACACGCCCTTTTCATTCCCGCGCTGAGCTTAGCGAGTCCTGGAAACCGGACACGTGTCCTAAAATCGCGACATGCTTTTGAAAATTGAGACACACCCTCGGACACGATGTGTCCTGTGATTTGGACACGAATCCGGACCGAATCGTGTCGGATTCGCCGGATTCGGGATTCGCAAGGGGTTTAGGACGAATCTGGTGACTTAGCTCATGAAGAACTCTATGCTACTCATGATTTAGAGTTAGCCACTGTAGTACTAGCTTTAAAGATTTGGAGACACTATTTAGTGGGGCAAAGTTTTACGCTTAAAAGTGATCATCAAAGTCTACAATATTTGTTCACCCAAAGAGACTTGAATGCTAGACAAAGACGATGGAGTGAATTCCTAAGTGAATATGACTTTGGAATATCATATATAAAAGGAAAAGAAAATGTAGTGGCAGATGCTTTAAGCAGAAGACCACGGATATTCTCCCTCATACCTGTCAAAGTAGACTTAAGGCAACGAGTACTAGAACATCTCATAAAAGATAGTTGGTATTTAAATGTAAGATCTAGTCTTGATAGTAAAAAGCCAAAAGAATCTAAGTTTGAAGGATATGAACTAGAAGATGATGGAATCTTACAATTTTATGGAAGGATATATATTCCTGATAATAGGGATCTTCGAGAAACCATCCTTAAGGAAGCCCACAGAGCAGTATATTGTGCACATCATAGAGTAAAGAAAATGTATTCGGATACTAAGAAACTCTTCTTCTGGTTGGGCATGAAACATGATATTGTTCAATGCGTTGCAAGATGTTTGGAATGTCAACAAGTAAAAGCAGATCATTGTCATCCAGCGGGTCTCTTACAACCTCACGACATTCCTATGACCAGATGGGAGATCATTTCTATGGATTTTATCACTGGGCTACCCCTTACTTCTCAAAGACACAATGCTATTCTGGTGGTAGTGGATAAATTAACGAAAAGTGCCCATTTCATTCTCGTAAGAGATACTTATGAAGTTGCTGACGTAGCTCGAGTATTCAAAAATGAAATTATCAGATTTCATGGAGTACCTAAGAAGATCATATCAGATAGAGATTCTCGATTCACTTCAAGATTCTAGACTTGCATGCAGTCAGCCTTAGGAACCCAACTAAATTTGAATACAACTTATCATCTTGAGACTGATGGGCAAACAGAAAGGGTAACTCAAGTACTTGAATATATGTTGAGAATGTATGTTATGGATCAGCAATCACACTTGGAAAAGTACTTATCCTCAATCGAATTTGCATACAATAACAGTTACCACAGCTCAATTAGAATGCCTCCATTTGAAGTATTATATGGCAGACCTTGTAGAACACCATTAAGTTGGGAGAGATTGGAAGATCGGGTGATAATAGGACCAGAATTAATACAAGAAATGGAGGAGCAGGTAAAACAAATTAGATAGCGATTAAAGGAAGCACAAGATAGACAAAAGAGTTATGTTGATCCTCATAGAACTGATAGGAAGTATGAGGTAGGGAATCAAGTTTTCATCCGCATCAAACCGAATAAAAGTACTATTCGATTCGGAAAAGGAACAAAGTTATCACCCCGATTTATTGGACCATTTAAAGTCATGGAAAGAGTTGGACCTGTCGCCTATTGTCTTGCACTGCCACCTCACTTGCATAAAGTTCATAATGTATTTCATGTATCTGTATTAAGGCATTACATAGTTGACCGATCTCATAACCTTCAATGGAAGGAACTGCAGGTATCGTGTAATATTCCTAATTAGCCATGGCTAATTGGAATATTCGATTTTGCTCAATATTGTCTTCTATAGTTATTTATAAATAAAAAGGCGAGGAAAGGGGGACATAACTCACTTTTCGGAATAAAGTCACTCCCTAGTAGCACAACGTTGTAACTTAAAAAGGGAGCCAAGGGGACCAAAGAACCACGTAGAGAAGGGGCCCACGTAGACACTTGGAGGGACTGCACAGATGGAGAAGGAGCACGTGGCAAGATAGAGGCTACGTTGGAGGAGGTGGACCTTAGGGTTTTGAGAGAGGCCAATGCTATAAAAGAGAAAGGAGCCTCCTCATTTGGGCATTGGATTATGTTGCATTTGAGCTAGTAATTTCGACTTAGAGCACGCTGGCTGTTTAGCCTGTCTGGAGCACTGTTTAGTGCATTGAGTGTCTCCATTCGGAGATCTCACCCTTAGCCCCAGGGGACTTCGAGTGCCTGCTTGGGCAAGGAAGTTTCATCAATATTTTGCAGGAGGAGCAATCTCTGGAGTTGAGGAGGAACTGAGCATTTTGATGACTGTGCAGTCTTGAGAGGGGAAGACGCAGTCTCTTTTGGTAGCAACTCCGAATTGGGTTTATGTGGAGGATTTGAGCTTGGAGATTGAGCAAGGGATCAGCCCTTGCATATTGGGGGAATTTTGGCAGAGTCTCGAGTAGAGTTTTGGAGGATTCTCTTCAGGGGCAGCGGAGAGCCTTGAGGGATAGCGTAGATCCTCAAGGGGGTGATTTTCGGGGGTCATCTATTTTAGAAAAGCTTTCTGGGCTTTTCTGGGTTTATTGAACAGAGGCCGATTACAGAGTTTCAGCATTTTCTGAGGAGGGGAACAGCCCCAAATCCTCACTTGATTCCAGCAGTAGCAACAACACAGCAGTTCTCCGACAGCTTGGACGCAGTTCAGAGAGAGGCCATTTCCTTACCATTCTGAGTGTATTTCTTCACTTGCCTTGTGCAAGTCGAAGTGTTATCTTTCTGATCACCTCTTGTACCCTCCATTACTCAGTATAGTAAAATGGCTTAATATCTCTCTGCATTTCTCGAGTATCTACTTATATTCCATGTATACATTATTGTATGTTGCACGACTATTATTTTTTTTGAGCTCCCTAGCGACTATACCACTTGCGTGTTTTTCTCCTATACTCTTAGACAGAGTCTGGAAAGGGCCAGGTAGCCTCCAGATCTCGTCCTCTTTTAAGAGGCGACATATCTGGTAAATGCCCTCCTAGTCCATCTCTGGTTGGAGTTTGCTTGTGTTTGAGGGATACCCCTAATAAGGGATATTACAGTGGTATCAGAGCATAGATCTAGCTCAACCTGTGGAGCTAGCAGTCTATGACACCGAGGGAGAAGCCCTACATCTGTTACAGAGGTAGGAAATACAAAGATATTGAGCGTAGGTTGGAGAACACCTACGGAGAGGGAGACTATGTTCGGGTGGTGGACACAGAACAAGAGGAGCCTGTGGTGAACACAGAACAGGAGGAGCCTGTGGTGGATGTAGAGCAGGAGGATCCGATGGCAGATGAGGACGGGAAGAGATTTGCAGACATGCTCCTCAAATCAGTTCAGGATCTGTCAAGGCAAATCGAGGTGATGGGGCAGAGATTCACGGCGGTGGAGGCTAGACAACGTGAGAACCCACAGGTTTTCCAAGTTGGTGAGGGATTGGGTACATTCCACCAATTTCCAGAGCAGCGTGCCACTCAGCAAGGTACTACTCAGTAGATGGCATCACATGCCCCTACACACTCTACCACGCCCACTTTCCTAGGAGCAAACACGAGGGTCGGAGCCCAACAGGAGGCAGAGCCCGGTCATATGGGCGATTATTTTGCAGAGTACCAGGCCTATGGTCAGGAGTTCAGGGATGCTCTCTCATTCAGAGACTTTGTTCAGCTCCAGCGGGATAGTAGACCCCGCGACCATCACAGAGGGTACCAACATTATCATGATGGAGACACCCACCGTACAGCTAGTAGATTCCACTTGCCTACGTTTGATGGCTCATCAAACAGTTCGGCAAAGTCTTGGGTGGAGAAGCTGGACATCTATTTCCAGCTTAACTAGATGACGGAGACAGAGGCCATCAAGATGGCGACATTACATTTGGATGGCGAGGCTCAGGACTGGTGGTTCCATGGGATGGTTACACTCGGACACTCCACAGTGACGACATATGTCGAGTTCAGTAGGAGATTGATAGAGAGGTTTGACCGGAGAAATCCGGAACAACACTTTGTTGAGCTGACGAGGCTCAAACAGACCGGGAACCCAGAGACCTACATTGCAGACTTCTTGAGGGTTTCAGTGATGGTGCCAAATCTATCCGCAGCATGGAGGATCCACATGTTTGTTGAGGGGTTAACAGAGCCACTTTGGGGTCTAGTCAAATCCACTAGACCAGCCACACTCCAGGATGCTATTAGCAGGACCCGGGACTTACAAGATGCCTTACCCAGGACCTGGATATCTCACCCCCAGAGATAGGCTTTCCAGCCTAAGGGGAAGGATGTGAGGATTCTGCCTCCAAAGGGGAATCCAGGACGAGCACAGATTGATGATGATGCCAGGAGGGAGCTGAAGAAGAAGCGGTTGTGCTTTACCTATCAGGAGTCGTGGGCACCGGGACATAGATGTGCTGCTGGCAAAGCACATTTTATTGAGGTCTTCTCCGAGAGCAGCGAGGAAGAGGATAAGGAGGATGATGTGGAGGCAGGAGATAGTCATGCCGCGCAGGATCCTTTGCCACCTCCACCACCACCAGCAGGTGGTGCATCTTTTGCACCTACCGGAGGGGCCCTTGCAGCGTTGCGAGGAGTTCCCAAGTATTTGACGTTGCACGTACCAGTGAGTATCAGTTTTGGTTGACAATGGGGCAACCCACAAAGTCATCGATGCACAAATGGTTGAGCGAAGAGGTATACAGATAGAGAGCTTCGATGGCTTTTCAGTTTTGGTCCCATGAGATCAGACCATGGTGTGTGCTCGTCATGTCCCAGAGTTATCAGTGACGATGGGCACCTACACACTAACTGACCACTTTTTCGTGGTCAATATTCCGGACACCAACATGATACTGGGTGTTCAGTGGCCTATTACTCTAGGGAAGGTCACAACAGATTGGAAGGCCCTAGAGATGGAGTGGGATGATGAGAAGACAAGGAGGCATGAGAAGATACGGGGACAGCACACATATCCACCTCAGACTGTTTCGGCTCATCGAATGGAGGTAGTCTTCTGGAAGGGAGACGTAGAGTGGGAAGTGGAGCTGCGTGCATTAGAGGCAAGGACTACAGGACAGACGGTGCACCCAGAGATACAGTCCATCCTTGACAGTATGCCACAGTGTTTGGGGAGATTCCGCCGGGATAGCCACCGGACCGGGGGTTTGAGCACACCATTGAGCTTGAGCAGGGCATACAGGCAGTGATTACTACCCCCTATAGGCATCCCAAGGCCTATCGGGATGAGATTGAGCGGGCCATTCAGGAGTTGCTGGCTCTTGGGCACATTCGGCTGAGCACAAGTCCTTTTGCTTCTTCCGTGGTATTGGTGAAGAAGAAGGACGACACATTGAGGATGTGCATTGACTACAAGGCCCTGAACAAGAAGACCCTGAAGAACAGGTACCCCATACCCAGGATCGATGAGTTGATGGATGAGTTGAGAGAAGCACAGTTCTTCTCAAAGATTGATTTGAGATCTGGGCACCATCAGATTCACATGAGGGAGTAGGACATTCCCAAGACCGCCTTCAGGTGTCACTATGGGCACTTTGAGTTTTTGGTGATGCCCTTCGGGCTAACCAATGCCCCAGCTACATTCCAGTCCTGCATGAATAACATCTTCCGCAGTCACTTAAGGAAGTTTGGGTTAGTGTTCTTTGATGATATTCTCATTTACAGCAGGACTTGGGAGGAGCATCTCCAAACTCCAGCACATTGAGACTATGTTGCGCATCTTGGAGGAGTAACAGTTCTATGCCAGGCTCTCCAAGTGTGAGTTTGGGTTGATGGAGATGTTGTACTTGGGACACATCATAGGAGTGAACGGAGTGAGAGTCCACGAGGACAAGATCAGGGCCATCAGAGATTGGCCGGAGCCGAGGAACGTGACAGAACTTCGGGGATTCATTGGCATTTGTACATACGACCAGAAGTTCGTCAAGAGTTTCTCACAGCTTGCTGTACCCCTAACAAATTTGACGAGGAAGGGGGCATTCAATTGGTTGGATACAGCGCAGCGAGCCTTTGACAAACTCAAGGAGGTTATGAGCAGCTGCCCAGTGCTTGCATTACCGGAATTTTCGCAGCCATTTGTTTTGGAGTGCGATGCGTCGGGAGAAGGGATCGGCGCAGTGTTGATGTAAGGAGGTCACCCTATAGCCTTTGAGAGCCGAAAGCTCCTTCCGCATGAGAGGTTGTATTCTATATACGACAAGGAGATGCTGGCCATTATGCATGCATTGGCCAAATTCCGGCAGTATTTAGTGGGTAACAGGTTCAGGGTGAGGACTGATCACAACAGCCTCAGGTTCTTTTTGTAGCAGAAACAACTACAGGAGAGGCAGCAGAAGTGGATCAGTAAGATCCAAGCGTATGACTTTGACATTGAGTATGTCAAGGGTAAGAGCAAAGTGGTAGCAGATGCCCTTTCACGTAGACAAGCCACGTTGTGTCTTATGAGCTTGGACACAGACTAGAGGGCTCGACTCTTAATAGAGCACTCCAAGGACAGATTTGCATGTGAGGTTCTGGATGGGCAGGTGGCGGATGACAGGTACAGGGTAGTCGATGAGATCATCTACTCTAGGGACCAGATCTTCTTAACTAAGGGATCTCAGCTCAAGAAGAAGATACTTCAGGCATCAAATGATTCACCATTGGTTGGCTATTAGAGAGAGGTTCTCATGGAAGGGCCTCGAGGAGGACATACTCCAGCATATCCGAGAGTGCGATATTTGCCAGAGGAACAAGGGGGAGATGAGCCATCCCGCAGGATTATTGCAGTCTCTCCCCATTCCAGAGGGGAAATGTGAGTATATTTCGATGGACTTCATCATAGGGTTGCCCATGGTGTAGGGCAAGGATTGTATCTTTGTCGTCGTTGATCGACTGACAAAGTACGCACACTTTTTCGCCATATCCGCACACTACACAGCAGCACAGATGGCCGAGCTGTTCTTCAGAGAGGTCTTCAGGCTACATGGTCTTCCTAATACAATCATCAGTGACAGGGACAGCCATTTCATGGGCGGATTTTGGCAGGAGCTTTTCCGGTTGGTGGGGACAGAGTTGACACCGAGTACCAGTTATCACCCACAGACGGACGGGCAGACAAAGATATTTAACAAGTGGCTGCAGGGCTACTTGCGTAACTATGTGAGTGGGCAATAGCAAGCATGGCTGAAGTGGCTGCATCTGAGGGAGTACTGCTACAACACTACACATCACATGTCCATTAGTATGTCACCATTCTATGCTTTGTATGGATATCATCCTTTATCTTTTGTTGACGTGATGTTTGGTGCTAGCAAGGCTCCGAGAGCCAAGATTTGGATCCAAGAGAGTCAGGATATCCTCCGAGCTCTCAAGGATAATATGGCTATAGCACAGAACCAGCAAAAGCTGTATGCAAACAGGGGTCGGGTGGAGAGATAGTTTTAGGTAGGGGACTTGATCTACTGCCGATTACAGCCATATCGACAGTCGTCACTGAAGAAGAAGGGAGTTTAGAAGCTCAAGCCCCACTTTTATGGGCCATACAGGGTGATACGCAGGATTGGACAGGTTGCGTACGAATTGGAGCTGCCCCAAGGCAACAAGATTCATAACGTTTTTCATGTATCATGCCTGAAGAAGGCATTGGGGTAGCAGGTGAGAGTGACAGATGAGCTATCACCCTCGGATGATGAGGGGCATTTGGTGTTGCAGCCAGAGGCTATTATTGATACTAGGGAGAAGCAGCTACGGAGCAGGACGGTCCGAGAATTCTTGGTGAGGTGGAAGAATTTACCGGATGAGGATGCCAATTGGGAGAGTGAGAAAATTTTGCAGCATCCATCACTTCAATTGCTTGAGGACAAGCAACATTTTGTCGGGGGAGACTGTAATATTCCTAATTAGCCATGGCTAATTGGAATATTCGATTTTGCTCAATATTGTCTTCTATAGTTATTTATAAATAAAAAGGCGAGGAAAGGGGGACATAACTCACTTTTCGGAATAAAGTCACTCCCTAGTAGCACAACGTTGTAACTTAAAAAGGGAGCCAAGGGGACCAAAGAACCACGTAGAGAAGGGGCCGATGTAGACACTTGGAGGGACTGCACAGATGGAGAAGGAGCACGTGGCAAGATAGAGGCTACGTTGGAGGAGGTGGACCTTAGGGTTTTGAGAGAGGCCAATGCTATAAAAGAGAAAGGAGCCTCCTCATTTGGGCATTGGATTATGTTGCATTTGAGCTAGTCATTTCGACTTAGAGCACGCTGGCTGTTTAGCCTGTCTGGAGCACTGTATAGTGCATCGAGTGTCTCCATTCGAAGATCTCACCCTTAGCCCCAGGGGACTTCGAGTGCCTGCTCGGGCAAGGAAGTTTCATCAATATTTTGCAGGAGGAGCAATCTCTGGAGTTGAGGAGGAACTGAGCATTTTGATGACTGTGCAGTCTTGAGAGGGGAGGACGCAGTCTCTTTTGGTAGCAACTCCGAATTGGGTTTATGTGGAGGATTTGAGCTTGGAGATTGAGCAAGGGATCAGCCCTTGCATATTGGGGGAATTTTGGCAGAGTCTCGAGTAGAGTTTTGGAGGATTCTCTTCAGGGGCAGCGCAGAGCCTTGAGGGATAGCATAGATCCTCAAGGGGGTGATTTTCGGGGGTCATCTATTTTAGAAAAGCTTTCTGGGCTTTTCTGGGTTTATTGAACAGAGGCCGATTACAGAGTTTCAGCATTTTCTGAGGAGGGGAACAGTCCCAAATCCTCACTTGATTCCAGCAGTAGCAACAACACAGCAGTTCTCCGACAGCTTGGACGCAGTTCAGAGAGAGGCCATTTCCTTACCATTCTGAGTGTATTTCTTCACTTGCTTTGTGCAAGTCGAGGTGTTATCTTTTTTATCACCTCTTGTACCCTTTCCATTACTCAGTATAATAAAATGGCTTAGCATTTCTCTCTGCATTTCTCGAGTATCTGCTTATATTCCATGTATACATTATTGTATGTTGCACCATTGTTATTTTTTTTGAGCTCCCTAGCGACTATACCACTTGTGTGTTTTTCTCCTATACTCTTAGACAGAGTCTGGAAAGGGCCAGGTAGCCTACGGATCTCGTCCTCTTTTTAGAGGCGACATATCTGGTAAATGCCCTCCCAATCCATCTCTGGTTGGAGTTTGCTTGTGTTTGAGGGATACCCCTGATAAGGGATATTACATATCGGACGAAGGAACCATATCAGTCAAACCATTATGTATATTGAAACATAGGGTTCGACAGCTCAAGAATCGTCTGGTAGACCAAGTTAAAGTCCAATGGGACAAGTATAGTCTTGGATCAGCTACTTGGGAAGATACAGAGATTATATGTCAAAAATACTCCAACTTGTGTCAATTTTGAAGAACTTTAAACCATGTTTTGTATATATTTGATTTACTTTAAATCAGAAAGTCAGAACCATTTTGAAATGATCATATATAAACGTGAATTTTTATGACATAATATCTGTTTAATTCTGCTAGTACATGAATACCAAGACGGAATATGTTATTGATCTTACTAAATTATAGTTATAAAAGTAAAGTTTAAATATCTGAGTAATTTTGCTTCTGATGGGAATTAAGATATTATAATTTTATTTCATTTATGCATATCAATATGATTGATGAGATAGAAATCAAAGAATGATTACATTTTAAATATGAAAGTTAATGACATGAATAGAATATGGCAAGTATGTTATACTGTAATTGACATGTATGAATTATACATCAGCGATTTTTTTTTGGATATGCTAATGCACATTTTATAAATGCATGGACAAGTGTTTATGATTACAGGTAATATACGTTACCAAAATGACCATGTGATGACGGAAACTTCAGAACAATTAAGGCTCAAAAAGATTCCATGATAGGGTATTAACCTTGATTCCACTGGGAGGGGTGGAGGTGTTGCCCACCGTTTATCCTTTGAATCCTGGAGTCATGGGAGGATTGTGCGAGTAACACTCCCCTAGACGTGTGATGATGACTGTCAGATGCCTACTAGGGATCAGCTCGGTATAGCCGACACTGTTATCCTTGAAGTTTATAGATAGTTAGGCCAGTGTAACTGACGCCATGGCATACTCCAATAGAGGACTGATAGGATGGGGGCGAAAAAGATTAGGAAAAATAGGATGATTTTGTGATAGCTGAGGAACCTGATGAAGTAAAACATGATCATTAAAGTTATAAACCTAAAGTATGCAAAACACCAATTTTATAGTGCCCTCACATTAAGTAAGAATTTAACCTCAATACACAATTCTAAGAAGAATGTACTAAGCGCTATCATAAATATTCATATAAGATAAAAACTCTAACTTGGGGACAAAGTTTTCTAAAGGGGGAGTGTATATAACAACCTATCTATAAAATAAATAAAAATAAATTATATTAATCAGTTAATAAAATAATAAAAATAAATTAAAAATAAAGTATTATATTAAAAACAAACAAAAGGATATTAAATCAATATACCTTTAAAAAAAGAAATATATATATATATATATATATCACGTGACATGGGAAGGGTGTCATGAGAAGGTGAAGTGGAATATTTATATCACGTGACATGGGAAGGGTGTCACGAGAAGGTGAAGCAGTGGGTTGCAGGTGGAGGGAGCAACCACCACCAAGAAACAGCATATAAGGAGCAGGGAACAATTTTGAGAAGTGGGGGAAACAAGAAGAAAAATTGGACACAGAGTTCATGAGAAACAATTGAGCCTTGCTTGTTCTGAGCTTTCTGGGCATAGGGGAACAGTCTACTTCAATTGAGAAGCTTACTGGACTGAGTAAGCGAGGTTCTGCTCAGTTTGGTTGGGTGGTTTCGGTCTTTTGGTAACCGAAGCAGGAGCAGTTTGAGGCATCATCAACCGTAGGATTACAGGTAAGTACTCCCATTGGTTATGTCAGTTAAATTTATAAAACTCAATTATTTTTATCACAGGCTCATGGTGTTTAATTTTAGAAGCCTTTGCTGTTTCTGCAATGTCTGTAAATTCTGTTACTATTTCTGCAATGGCTGTAATATTTTGTTATTGTTTCTGCAATGGCTATAATATTCTGTTATTTCATATTTTGTTCACAGGGAATAGTTGTTTAAATTATTCACAATTCTTACAAAAAAATAGAATTTTATATCCCATTCAAAATTCAGCAGAGTTGACAGTTTTAACTTTTCAGGATTACACAAACAATGGATTGCGGCATTGGATTTTATCATGTATAAGGGTATGTGATTGGCATATAATCAACAACACCAAGCCCTATATGTACCCCAATGTTGGTGGTGTTCATTGTTGAACTCCTTTGTCATGGGCATCACAAAAATGTACCATTCACTCAAAACAAAATCATTGATCAGGCATGTTAAGTTTTTTCTACCATATTTTAAGGCTTGAATTAGGCAGTTTGATCAAAATTGGACGGTGTAAACTAATGTCAATGGAGAATCGAGGTAGAGACAAAGGCTATATAAGAGGAAAAAAATGAAGGATGATACTAATGATGAGGATCCCGATATGAGTGATGGCGGAACATTGTTTGTCAAGGAGTAGTGGAACATGCATGGCGTTGCTACCCTACATCTACAACATATGGAAGCATGGATGCTTTTGCAATTGGCGAACACTTCTTCTATAGAGAGGTGTTTAGCAAATAGCTCAGTTTATTGGTTTGGACATTTTGGTCTTCATATTTCAATGTGTAGATGGCCTATTTTGTAAATTTAACTATTTGGTCATATTATTGTAGATAGTTGCTAGATAACCTATATCATTCCATAAGTTAATGGCCTACTTTCTATTATACGACTTAAAAATTTGTATGTTTGTTTGTAATTCATAGAATCTAGATTTTAAGGCCCCTAGGGGCAGCTCAATTGGTGATAGCCGTGAAAATAGAGTGTTATGTAGCATGAGGTTCCAAGTTCAAATCCCTTGAGTTTACCCAAGGCCACATGCTAGGGGCGACGTTGTTCAACAAGGGGTTAGAGTGGTAGGTCGTAATCGACCTTGTGTCATGCGAGTACAAGACTAGCCCAATTGTTAATTCCTCTAGTTAAAAAAGAAGAAAAAATCTAGATTCTAGATGGCTAATGCTCAAATAATTAATCGTTAATCTACTATGGATGCCATTTTTATCTTGATTTACATACAAATATGCATGTTTTCATATATTCTACAACTAACTTGACATTCTAGATGTGTGTGTGTGTGTATGCTTTTGGGACTGTTACCCACCAAAAGTGTGTGGCCCCATAGGAGGATTTTTCTCCTAAATTTGTCTTCAACTGGTAGCTAGCAACCCCTCACAGCCACCAGTGTAGCCAATACGTTGTGACATTTGATCTCCGCTCCCTGAGCCAGTCATATGTCCCCTCACCCATCTGTCGAAAGCATATGTTTGAAGGTGAGCAATCCAATCCTAAAGGTATGTTTTTCATTGCGCAATTGGGTGCTTTTGTTTGTTTTTCCTTGGGCACTTTGGGCATGGACTATTGGGTGACTTGGAAGAAGGAAGGGTTTTGACTATAGTTTTGTTCCCTAACCTTAAATGGGGGGGTTAATATTCAATCCTAGTCAAGTAGGATCTCCCGTATTGGCCTATGGCTTTAGGAAGGGCACTACTTGGGAAACCATGATTTTGGTAGCATGGTCCCATTTTCCCATTTCACATTTTTCACTCCCCTCTGCTCATTACAAGCACTGTTTCAACATCTTCCCTCTCTAGGTCCACAAGGCACTTCCTTGTCCGCATGTCTGGGTTGGGCATAGAACTGTTGCCTCGGAGGTTAATGCTATTAAAATAACATTAAAAGCATATCATGGCCACAAGCAAGAAACAAAATAAAAGAATATCATAAAATGCAAAAGATGGTCGGGACATTTAATATAGCACATGGGCAAAAACCAAACATGAGCTCTATCCCTTCATTATGGCCATCACCCTGGTTCCTAAGGTCCCATGAGTGTCCCCACACCATTAAGGAACCCATGCACGTCCCAACCCCTGGTGGGAGATGAACTATGTAATATCCCTAAGGAAAATTAACAACGATAAACAAAGCATACATAGCAAAAACACACAAAAATCAAACACTAGGAAATGCACCAAAAACTGCGTAATACTAAGCCATTTTATTATGATAAAAAAGGGGTATAATAGTAGAGCTCAAAATGTATGCACCTAGGCTTGCCCAAGGCAAGCAAACAAAGCTTAGGTGAAGAAATCAGTTGCTCTTCTACTAGGAAGTTGCCCCCACAAATGCTTTGCATTGGCCTTTCAGAAACTGCATTGTTGGATGTACAACATAGCTGACTTGCTCCCCCTTCTATGCTTAGAAAATTCCAAGAGATTAACCTCCATCTCCCCACAAATAACCCACCAAAACCCAGGAAGGGTTTGGCCAAATGCTGACCTCCAAAATTTGCCCTAATTTCTACACTCCTCTCCAACTGCTGGCCAAATCGAACCTCTAGAAAATAACACTGCTTGTGGGCTCCTAAATAGCTGCAAAGCTCAGCGGAATTCCCTCCTGGGATCCCTCTCAAATATCAGCTCACACCAACCCTGGAATGGCTTCCTCCCAGCCCCTAAGTGTGGCACGAAAACAGACCCTGCGCAATGCCTATGTAGGCGCTTGTGATGGCACCCTAATCACAGAAATTTCCCCTCCAATTCATGCTCCTTAATCACTCCAATCCTTCAGCAATTTATGGCCCCAACAACCCCAAAAAGCTCAAGGAATCTCCTGTTCTAAAGACAGCTCCTCCAAGTGGAGCGTATTCCCCTTTCTATGCCTAACCTGCTGGAGACACTCCATGAAATGCTAGCCAAACTTTCAGACAACTCCCAAATGTAATGCAAATAACCTCCTTGGGTTGGCACTCGAAGTCCACTGAAGGTAGGGTGATATTCTTGCAGGAAAATCTCTTGTGCTAAACAGCACTTGCAGACTTGGCCCTCAACTCAAACATGCTAGGTGAGTGAAATTGTAAAATGATCAAAAAGTACCCAAAATGTGGAATTCATCTCCTATTTGATCTTGGGCCCCCAAATCTCCATGTGGGTCCCATGCATCGACCTCCTCCTCTCTCTTCCCTCCAAGAAAGTGTGCTAGCTATGGGGAGCGTGTTTTTCCTTTTGGGGTGGCCCCCACCATCCGCTAGCAATTCGATTTTCTTCCTTTCCCCTATGTTGGGCCCCTTCTTTAGTTCAAAATTTCAAGTGGGGCCCACAACCCACTTTTCCTACATGGTAACCCAAAATTTGACAAAATTTATATTTCCCTTAGCAATATTGCTAAGTGGGAATATCACAGTCCTGCTTGCCAAGATGTTGCTTGCCCTCAAGCAACTGCAATGTTGGATGCTAAAGAACCTGGTCACCCTCCCAAGTGACATCCTCCTCGAGTAGGTTCTTCCACCTAATCAGAAATCCCCTAATGACTTTGTTCCTCAATCTCCTCTCCCTACTCTCCAAGATAGCCTCAAGTTCTAGAACTAAATGCCCATCATCATCTAGTGGAGGTAGCTCTGGAGCTACAATCGCCTTTTGGCCTAGTACCTTCTTGAGGCACAACACATGGAAGACATTGTGCACTCAACTCCCCAATGGAAGCTCCAACTCGAATGCTACCTCACCGACCCTCCTGGAGACTTGGTAAGGCCCATAAAATAGTGGTTGCATCTTCTCGGCCCCCTTTTGTTTCAGCGTGGAATGTCTGTAGGGTTGGAGGCGCAAAAAGACTAGGTCCCCCACCTCAAAGTGTCTCTCAACCCTGTGCCTGTCTGCATACATATTCTATTGATTTTGTGCTATCTGTAAGTTATCCTTGAGAACCTTGAGAATTTTTTTGCACTCTTGAAGCCAATCTTTGGCCCTTGGGGCCCAATTGTCTCCAAAAACAATGTCCGCAAAAGATAAAGCAACATAACCATATAAAGCGCAGAAAAGTGACATACCAATGGACATGTGATAGGTAGTATTGTAGCAATACTCGCCCAAATATAGCCATCGTGCCCAAGCTCGTTGTTGTCCCATCACATAATTTTGCAAATAACCCTCCAGTCATTTGTTAACAATCTCGGTCTACCCGTCCGTCTGGGGGTGGTAGATGGTGTTGGGTGTAAGCTCTGTGCCCAAAAAACTGAAGAGTTCCTACCAAAGAGCCCCCATGAAGCGATTGTCCCTGTCGCTCACTATGATCTTGGGAAGGCCATGCAACCAGAAAATCTACCGGAAAAACAAGTTTGCAACCTGAGAAGCAGAGTACCTAGCAGGAATAACGAAGAAATGGGCATACTTCGTCAGCCTGTCCACCACCACATAGATGCAATCAAGGCCCTATGCCACGTGAAGTCCTGCGATGAACTCCATAGAGTTACTCTCCCATTTTCCCTCCCGAATGGGAAGTTGTTGTAATAACCCTGTCGGATGAGTCAACTCCCCCTTGTTCCTCTGGCAGGCCTCGCACTCGTGTACATGCCTTAGCACGTCCCCCTTGAGGCCCTTCCACGAGAAGCGCTCTCTGACTATCTTGTAAGTCTTCAGGAACCCCTGGTGTCTTAACAGTGGCGAATCATGGGTTGCGTGGAGGATTCTTTCCCTCAATTGTGAACCAAGAACTTATAGATGTGCCCCTTTGTTATGAACATAAATTATGTAAAAATAAATAAAAATGGATAATAAATAATAATCATAATAATATAAATATAACAATAAATAATAAGTAAATTAACTAATGGTTAGTTAATTAATAATGAAAAGGAATGTTATGAACATAAATTATGTAAAAATAAATAAAAATAGATAATAAATAATAATCATAATAATATAAAAATATTAATAAATAATAAATAAATTAACTAATGGTTAGTTAGTTGATAATGAAAAGGCATGTCTTAGAGACATGCCTATTCGTGAAAGGGTACTTACTTGGCTATATATACAAGACCCTCGTTCTCATTTGTACTCATCCTACCTCAATTCTTTATACAATATACAATTTACAATTACTATCCTACAATGGATGTATTTGTCTTCAAAGTATTTTAAATATTTCCCTTGCGTATACGACTTTTGGTCATTACATTGGTATCGTCTGATCCGGCCTTTGGCCATTAATTCTTCGTAAACCTTGTTGTCGTCATAATTGAAGCATTTCGCTACACAAAGTTGGAGTTTCTCTATTTCATCATTCAGGGCTTTGGCCATTAAACAAACAAAATCCTGAAGAAAAAATAAGATAGTCAAATAAAAAAATAAAAATAAAAAGTACATATAAAGATTTAAAAAGAAATACAGTGTGATTTAAATTTTGAAGGAAAACATTCATATATATATAAAGGTTCTACATTATTGATAAAAAGTGCATGATAAAGTTAAGAGGGAATCTTTCCAAATATCTTTAAAACTATACGTAAGAGAAGGAAAAGTATATAATATTATGTTGATTCTTCATTAAGTGGTTTACAAGCCCGTGGTTTTAGCAACCCATGGTAATTTTCCATGGTATTTTCAAGGTAAAAGAAAAACAAAAGGAATACAAAAACTCTATATGTGAATGATAAGTTTTACTTTTTACGTAGAGAAAATTAACGGAGTCAAAGGCACATAAGTGGAAATATATCATATATTATACCCCAAAGAGGTGAATAGCCACGTTTCACTACGGTTGCAACTTTTCAAAAAGAAAAAATAAAAAAATAAAAAAAAAACAAAAATAAAAATAAAAATAAAAAATTATAAATAAAGATATGTAAAGAGAAGTTTTATATTATAAAGGGGTATTTTAAGTTATAAAATTACTAAAAATATATATAAGTACAAAGCAGGTATTATTATAGAAGGTTACTTAAAAGATCCATATATTAAAGTATATAAAGGGTTAAATCTGGAACTATAAAGAGACATAAGGATAACAAGTCATAACAAAGGAAGAATGTTTTTTAAAAGCATTATAATAAATACAAGGTGCAGTTTATTTAAATAGTGGAGCTATATTAACTTTTTTTTAAATGGAAAAAATATATAATTGAGGAAAATAAAAGCAAAAGGGGTTATCATTAAAGCTTAAGCTCTTCGACGAACACAAAAGAAATCCATTTTTTAAGAACATATTAGTGTCGCTGACGAAAAATTATCAAAAAAAAATTGGGATCAATCATTGAAAAAAAAATGATGAAGGAAGAAAGGTTTTCCTTTAATGGTCTTTCAGTTACAGATCATGGAGTAATTACATTAAAAGGAAGTATCCAAGGAAGAAAAGTTAATGTCGCTATCAGCCCAAGAAATGTTAAAAATTATATCAACATCAACTTGGCAAATCAGCTATTAATTCCAAAGCTAAACATTGGTGTAAAGAAAAATATTTTTTACCAAAAAGAGTATAAAATTAGTGATCTTCAAGTGACAATAGGTCATTATGAGTACATATCTCAATTTCATGTTGTAAGGACGGATAAAAAAACTGACGCCATACTTGGTCAACCCAGGTTTAAGGTTTTGGGTACATTCATATTAAACTAGTGTTGATAATATCGGTATCAACAAAATATCGACGAGGGTCCAGAAAACATCTTATCGGTAATATCGACAAGCATAAAAAATGCATAATATATTCATTTTCTTCAAATTTTTAAACATGTAAAGCAATAACAACATGAACTAAACACATTGGCACATAAATATGAAGAAAGCACTGATTTATATGATGTCAAATAGAAATGATACATCAAACTTGAAAGGCGATACCAAATCCTGTTAATCCCTGATAATTGTCCAATCAAGGACTCAAATGTGGAGAACAAATAGAAAATAACATCACATATATAAAAGTATCTCATCATCATCAAGTTATAAACTCATATGTAGCAAAACAAATAAAACTAGTAGTTATCTATGTGAGACCAATTCCCTCTCCCTAGTAGCTATCTTTCTGTCTTGTTCAGCAATTGCTTCAAGAGCTTTTTGTATAACCTCCACACTAGAAACCATACAAGGCATTAAATCTGCATCATATGCAGGGAGTCTAGCCAGATGGTATTTCAATCGCGTAACCCCTCCTGACATCTTGGTCCCACACAATTTGCATGATATATATGCCCAATTTGCCCCACCAACAGGCTCCCCATACTCCCAAAATGGGTCCAAGGCTTTTGGCATATTTGACATTTTTAGTAAACTAATTCAAACTTAGGGCACAAAAAAAAAAAAAATGCCATTAAACGCCCCAACACAAAAAATAATAAGTAATAATCATCTCATTTAAAAAAAATACTACATTATTTGCATTTTGCAATGTGAATGAAAAATGGCAATAAGAGGGTGCATAAGAAAGTTGAAAAAAAAAAAAATGAAGCTTGCTGTCCAAATATGGAGAAAACCCTTGCATTGGCTCATGGGCATGAAAATCATAGCAAATGGAAAAAAAACAAAGAAACAAAATGTTGGTAGGCAAACAAGCATAACCCTAGATCTATGAAAAAATCATTAACATAGGGGTTTTTAAGAACATACCTGTTAATGGAAGAAATGAAGTTTGTCTCACTGTTCTTCAATCTTTGATCCACAAAAAAATCTTAGTTGGTGGTGATAATCGTTGTTTGATCCTCAATCCCTCCTTGACAACCACCACAAAACTCTTCCCCTTCCTTCTCCAACACTCAGAAACAGAAATGAAGAAAAAAAAAGACAAATTTCCCTTTTTATAACCGCGGCCTACCTTGCCCAGCGATATTTTCCATCGTCGCGCGATATTTTGCCAAGATATCGGCGATATCTCGGAAATATTGCAATATTATCGGGAGCCAAAATATCGCAATATTTTCTCGGCGATATTTCGGCTCGCCGAAAATATCGCGATATTCGACGATATCTCGCCAATATTATCACCACTGTGTTAAACATCGAGAAACAAGTTTTGATGTTTCCTTATAAAGGGAATATGGTCATGTTTCAAGACATAACAAGTAAATCAAAATCAATAAAATCTTCATTAAAAGGCCTTAAGGATATCTCATATTTGATGTTTCAAGATAATGGAAAAACTATATCAAAGAAGCAAAAAGAGCTTAAAGGAGTCATCTGCAGCAAAGACAAAGAAATTTCGCACCTCAGAGATCACCAAGAAAAGATACTCGAACAAGTCAAGAAAGCTGAAACATCAAAGAAGGAACTCAAGGAGCGTTTATTAGAACAAGAAGAAGAAAATTTGCGTTTAAAGAGCCTTAACCAAACATTAGTAAAACAAATCAAGTGTTTAAAAGACGAGAAGCGTGAAGACCAAAATAAAGTTGACTCAGAGAATGAGGAATGCTTATGTCTCAAAAATCATAATCAAAATCTACTCAAACAGATTAAAAAACTTAAGGACGAAAAGAAGTCATTGACGAAAAGGTTCAAAGAACTTATCGCAAAGGAAGCATCAAAATCCCAGATGTAGCAGTCCAAACTGAAGAAACAAAGATCAAGACCACTAATCTCGTAGTTCCGGCAAATCCAAACCCTATTGAAGTAAAAACGTACTCAGAGGTTGTCGTTCAAATAGAGGACACCCCAAATAAAGATTTAGTAGTTAAGTCAACAACAACAATGCCTGATGGAAATCAGGAAACTGTCATAAAAACGTTAAAGGAATTTCAAACAAGAAAAACTCCTTATCTACATCTGAATCACAAGAGTAGACACCTTAATCAATCTACAAATCTGTAACACTCAGAACATAAACAACAAACTTATGTTACGAAGAATAATGAAGTGAGCTCAATTCAGTCTAAAGATAACAATTCGTTACAAAGTTCCAGTGATCAGAAGATTCCACAAAAGGTTAATCTAGGATGGTCCAATCCATTCACAGTATAACAATTTTATATATCACTCCAAGGATCATATCAACTTGTATTGACAAAGATGATTGTTTCAAGACGAGAAGGCATTCGTAACAGAAAAAGAGATCAAGAAGAAGACATTCATAGCAGAAAAAAGATCAAGCCCTTTCATCAAGAAGCTTTGAGGACAAAGGCTTTTGAAGGAGAAAGCAATATTATGAACATAAATTATGTAAAAATAAATAAAAATAGATAACAAATAATAATCATAATAATGTAAATATAATAATAAATAATGAGTAAATTAACTAATGGTTAGTTAGTTAATAATTAAAATGCATGTCTTAGAGACATCCCTGTTCGCGAAACGATACTTACCTGGCTATATATACAGGACCCTCATTCTCATTTGTACTCATCCTACATCAATTCTTTATACAATATACAATTTACAATTACTATCCTACGATGGATGTTTTTGTCTTCAAAGTATTTTAAATATTTCCGTAGCGTATACGACTTTTGGTCGTTACACCCTTGTAATAAATAACATCTACCATCACACGGTAGTGCTCATCCCCATAGGTACCCTCCAAGATCTCACACGCCTGACGATCCTTGGATTACTCCACCAATAGTTGTGTTTTCCAATCATGACAAATGCTCATGAGGCAAAGTATCGTGGCCTCCTAGATAGGGCGTCTGCCACCACATTGTGCTTTCCTTGACATACTCTATGTCAAAATCGTAGCCCTAAATCCTGTTGACCCACTTATGTTGCCTGTCATTGAGGCCCTTCTGCCCCAAAAAGTGGCGAAGGCTGTTTTGATCAGTTTTCACTCTGAATTTGTTACCAATCAAATACTATTGGAACTTGGCCAAAGCATGCATAATGGCCAGCGTCTCCTTGTCATAAATCAAGTACAGCATCTCATGAATAAGAAGCTTCTGGCTCTCAAAAGCTATAGGGTGACTCCCCTGCGATAAAACTGCGCCAATGCCTTCACTTGATGCATCGCACTCCAAGGTGAATGGCTGAGTGGAATCAGGTAGCGCCAATACCAGACCACTACTCATCACCTCATTGAGGTGCTCAAATGTTGCCCGTGCCCTATCAGTGCATGTGAATGCCCCCTTCTTGGTCAGGTCTAAGAGGGGTGTTGCTAGTTGTGAGAATCCCTTCAAGGACTTCCTGTAGTAGGTGAAAATGCCCATGAACCCTCTAAGCTCGGTCACATTCCGAGGGACTGGCCAATCCCAGATGGCCCTAATCTTCTCCCCTTGTACCCGTACTCCATCCTCTCCAATGATGTGCCCCAAGCAGATCATCTCAGTGAGCCTAAACTCACACTTGGACAGCTTCGCATAGAACTATTGCCCCTCCAAAATGCTAAGCACCTCCTTGAGATGCTGCAGGTGCTCCTACCACGTCCTACTATATATCAAAATGTCATCAAAGAACACTAGCACAAATCTGCATAATTGCTTACGCAAAACGTGGTTCATGCAAGACTAGAAAGTGGATGGGGCACTGGTCAGCCCAAAGGGAATTACCAAGAACCCAAAATGGCCATAGTGACAGCGGAATGTTGTCTTGGGGATATCCTAATCCCTCACCTGAATCTGATGGTACTCCAAATGCAAATCTATCTTAGAGAAGTACTTGGCTCCTCTAAACTTGTTTATGTGGGGTATGGGGTATCGGTTCTTCAATGTCTTCTTGTTGAGGGCCCTGTAGTCTATGCACATCCTCAGTGTGTCATCCTTCTTCTTCACTAGGACAACCGTTGAAGTGAAGTGACTCAAGCTAGCCCTGATGTGCCCCAACGCCATCAACTCAGGAATAGCCCTCTCGATCTCATCCCAATAGATGTTGGTGTGGTGTCGTAATCACTGCCTGCACTCCTGGTTCGAGCTCAATAGTGCCCTCAAATCCCCTATTAGGTGGCCCTCCAGGCGGAATCTCCCCAAACGCTGTTGGGTACCTGTCTAAAATAGCTTGTACATCTAGGTGTTGTAGTTGGGGTTTATCCCCTACATCAGATATTCTCAGCTCCTATCATGTCCCCAATTTTATTCTTCTTCATAGTACAGCGAGGGTGGATTTGCAGGGCAGGGGATGGCCAGGTCCGTGGAGCAAGTTATGTCATCAGGGGTCCCGATGGAGTTTTGAGGAGTTTCTATGAGGTCCAACGACATTCGCTTGGTATATTCCATCATCCGCACAGTTTGTCTTTTGTTCTGGTGCATTGCGGAAACTTTCAGAAAAATGAGTTATTAGTGGGCTTGAGTCAATTAATTACGCTTAAGGTGGCATTTCGGGAGGAATACGTGGCAAAACAGCTTAGTGTAATAGCTCGTTGGAACCGGAACAAGAAGATCCACATGATGGGATGGGTAGATGAGAGTTTTAATGACTTGGAGAGAAATGATGGCCAATTTACCATTTTCCCACATTAAAAAGAATATTTTAATTGAAATAAAAGAGGGAAAAGTACTCCATGATTAAAATAATAATAAGGTTCCAGAGGAGTCCATCAAATCTACCATCAAATCTATAAAAGAGGAGGAGGAGATCATTGGAGGACATCTTGGTTTTGACATTGTTTCTTGTACGTGATTTTGAGAACCCAGTTCTCTACTCCAGTAGTAGCCCTAGGACAGAATACTCGTGTCTACTTGGGCGTGGAAGATAAGCTAGAGGCCGAATGTGTCATTGGGGATGAGATTTGAGGGAAGTTGAGAGGGCTGATGAATTTCTCCAAGACCAAAGGACCATGCATTTTTATTCACCAGCGCTGCCAAATACGATTTGCTTAAGAAATTCCAAAGGTCCCATGTTCCAGATCTGAGCGCATTTCACTCTGAGGGACGACTCTGTTCTAGAGAAAAGAGAATTTTACATTGACTATAAAGAGCTCCAGACTTCTTTGTGAGTGGGACAAGAAATAAAAAATAAAAAATAAAAAAATTCACAGGTGTTGGACGTAAGTTACCCTTTATTGCTGGCTGAGATTTTCATTACACTCTAAGTTGCAGATCAAGTCCCTCACTGGGTGTGGCTGAATATGCTGCTGAAGGAAAGAAGGGACTGATAAGTACGCTAAGTTAAAGAGGACGTGTTGCTTATGAGACCAGACTTGCTCGCTGAAGTGGTGGTCACTAAAACCTACATTCTTCTGGATCCAAAGCCACCTCAAGCTACAGGAAGGAAGACCTCCATGCTCAGAAATATCTTGCATCAGAAAGTACCAGGTTCTTCATATATCTGTAATGTGATAATTATTTCTATATATCAGCTAGATCTGAAGTCCCACTATTTTGTCTCATATCTTCTTGGATTGGTCCCTGTGAATTTTGAACATTGTGTGAATGAAAAACCATTGGGTGGAAGTATTTTCTAGGTAATTGCTTTTTATACTGACTACTCCTCTAAAATGAACTTCAGCAGCAGCAGTTTCCTACCATCTGTTTGACAAAGGTTCTCACTGGAAACCTATATAAATCTCTCAGACGCAAAGGTAGTCCTAAGCATTCTCAAGTGGGGATCTTACATTTGTCAAGACATACAGAAGGTTGTTCTGAAGTGTTTATTCAGCAAACTTCAGTATTATTTGTGGTCTAGGGTCACTGCAAAGAGTTCAAGTCTCAGAACATTAAGCCAAGTTCCTTCCTTGCTGGGTAGTAATTACATATTTTAGTTTCCTTGCTTGTCTATCATTGCTATTCTTATATATATAAATTGCCATCAGAATTGTTGAGGTAAGAGTGACAGTGGGGTGTCTTGTTGGTTTTATGGTCATCCTTGGGTCCATGCAAGTATGTTGCTATTATCAAGAGTCAGAATCTTGATTGGGTGAACTGAACTATTTTGCTGATGTCTAGAGTTTGATGAGATGGGTCTGTTTGAAAGTAGAGAGAAAGGTTGTTGTTGAGCAGAGTTGTTGCCTATGACAGTATTCTATTGTGGTTGTTTGGTCATAACCCTTGTACTGCTAGGCATGTATTTGTCTTTTCCCATGAGGAGTTATCAGTTCTAGTTGAATATATCAAAGCTTGATGTGCTTGACATTCTTCAGCTTAAACATGGATCGAACCTTCAAAAATGCCCTTAATAAACCAGCAGAAGAAATCAGCAGACCCTTCTCAAAGGGGATCTATGCCACTCTTTAGAAAGAACAGCCAAAGGATGTGCAGGAGGGGCAGGAAATAGGACACAAAATCCTTGCACTTGGGACAGATCTAAAACGCATGAGGGTCACATGGAAAGTCCTTTTCAAACTAGAAGAACTGGGTGAACTCCTTTCCAGGATCGACCAGTTAGAAGGGAAGAAACTCATTTGGGCTCTAATACCTGTTATGCTTGCTCTCATACAACACAAGTTCTTGGAGGAACCTTGTGAAGGGGTTAGACTCCCAGTTGCCTCTTGTCTCAGTCACATCATGAGACTAACCGCCCCTAAAGCTCCTTACAATGATGATGTTATGGGGAGAGTTTTCAAGCTGGTAGTGGATACTTTTCAGGACTTAGACAACAGTGCGGGTCCTACATTTGGGAAGAGGATTGAGATTTTAGAAGTTATGGTTGTAACTAGGACTTATGAAGTCATCTTTGATCTAGAGTGTGATGGTTTGATCTTGCAGATGTTCCAATGCTTCTTCAGCATTAGGAAACATCATCCTGACATAGTCATAGCACACATGCAGTCCATCTTGTCCTCATGTATGAGAGGTCGTGATGCCATCTATCGGGAGTTGCAGTCCCGATGGTTGTCTGTTTGGAGGAGAGAGCAATTGATCTCACCTATTGCTTATGGTCTAGCTGAGAGTTTGGTTGAGCAGAACATTGGGTTGTTTAGGAGACAGTTGCCCAAGGAGGAGCAGCTCAAGTTTGGGGGCTCATGCAGCAAGAATGAGATGAGGAGGAAGGGACTTTGCTTCATCTGCAAAGGACCTTGGGGACCTGACCACTCATGTTTGAGTGACACTAAGGAGATGACAACGGTAGAGCAGGGAGATATTCTTTATGTCTGTCAAGATGAGGACTCTTCGTTGGACGAGTCCATGGGTTCATATGATGATACCTTAGAGGAGCACGAGCAGTCATATGGAGTTGATGACAGTAGCCCAGATATGCATCCATGTGTGGTAGAGGAGTACCAGGAGCAGCTGATGGTCCCCATGCGGGAAGGAGATCCAGGAGAAGATGAGCGATGGAAGATTCAGCATAGAGAGTGCATAGAGGAGCGTGAGACAGTTGATATACACAGTGTGCGAGATGGGCCATTTTTGGATAGTCAGCTAGTGGCTCACGTTGAGCCCATGGTGGAGGATGAGCAAATACCCGTGGGGTCAGTAATTGGAGTGGAGCAGATAGATGTGCAAGCAGCCTCCAAGGAGGTAGTATTTGCAGACATCTGTCCTCAAGAGGTGTTGGAGGTTGACAAGGTAGTTTTACAGGAGGCTAGTAGGCAGCAGGAGTTGTTGGAGATGGCGGTGCATCCAACTTTGTGTCTACCCATTGATGAGGTGCATACAGATATGGTGGCAGCTAGCAAAGATGCAACTTATTCAAGCAACCCTCTCCAGGAGTTCATAGACAGGGCTTGCAACACAGTTTGCCCACTTTTTCCCATTAGAGGGAGAGAGGCAGGATCTCGTGGACATGTTTTGAGTGTCCAGATGGAGCATCAGGAGTTGAGCATGGATCAGTATCAGCATAAAAGACGTATTCCTTGCACAGGAATCCATGCATTGGATTGGAGAGAGATCATGAGTTGGTACCCTACTGATGGAGTATCATTTTTTGTCAGAGGCATTATATTGTCGGAGCCCTTAGAGGTGAGGGATGTTACATGCTTCAGTTGGCAGCAGGATGTAGGCTGGCCACTCATCAGTATCTCAGCACAACATCAACATGATGAGATTGACCTTGGTTTATGCCGAGAGTTGGATTGGAGAGAAGTGATGAGCTGGTACACAGTTGGTGGGGCAGCATTCACAGCCGGAGCTATAGCACAACAGGAGCCATGGAGCATTGATGCTCCTTCTTGGTGGCATTGGGATCTAGGTGGATCTACTAGTAGCAGGTTGAGTCAGAGACGGACATGGGATCCAAGTATTGGAGGATCCAGTCATGTTTCGATAGCTTGGAGGTGTGACGTGGACCAGTGGTTCATATGGGATCCAGGCATTGGGTCTCAGTTGCGTTGGGCCACCAGATTGGTCCACAGGTTTGGATTGCTTGAGGGCAAGCAATCTTGGGGCGGGAGGACTGTCATGTCCCCATTTTTATTCTTCTTCATAGTACAGCTAGGGTGGATTTCCAGGGCAGGGGATGGCCAAGTCCGTGGAGTAGGTTATGTCATCAAGGGTCCCGATGGAGTTTTGAGGAGTTTCTATGAGGTCCAACGACATTCGCTTGGTATATTCCATCATCCGCACAGTTTTCCTTTCATTCTGGCGCATTCCGACAACTTTCAGAAAAATGAGTTATTAGTGGGCTTGAGTCAATTAATTACGCTTAAGGTGGCACTCCAGGAGGAATACATGGCAGAACACCTTAGTGTAATAGCTCATTGGAACCAGAACGAGAAGATCCACATGATGGGATGGTTAGATGAGAGTTTCAATGACCTGGGGAGACATGATGGCCAATTTACCATTTTTCCACATTAAAAAGAATATTTTAATTGAAATAAAAGAGGGAAAAGTGCTCCATGATTAAAATAATAATAAGGCTCTAGAGGAGTCCATCAAATCTATAAAAGAGGAGGAGGAGACCATTGGAGGACATCTTGGTTTTAACATTGTTTCTTGTATGTGATGTTGAGAACCTAGTTCTCTACTCCAATAGTAGCCCTAGAACGGAAACCCTTGGATGATTCAGTGAGAGAGCGCGAGCACCCATCTCTTCCCTCGGTGAATCCATTCAGGGTTCACAGGCTACAGTTTATTGATTTTCAGTTCTGTTTTGGAGGCCGATTATGTCATTGTTGTAGATCTGTTTGAGGCCAGACTATCTAAGTTGCATGGGTTGTATTTGCATGTAAAACCCTAGTTTATCTAATATAATAAAGCTGAGTATTTTTCTGTTCATGGTGTTATGGGATTGCAATGCTTTCTTGCTTAATTTTACATGGCAATCTTCAGTTAAATGCATGATTAGTTTTACGTGAAGTGCTTGTTCCAAATTTTCTGCATTTGGGACACTACAGTGGTATCAAAGCATCGAGCTTGGCTCAGCTTGCGGGTTTTCAGCCTTCGATTGTGGTTGTTCAAGGGTTTCGAAGGTGCCAAAATTCCTTTTTGTTAAATTCCAAAATTATCGCATCTTCAATAAAAGAGAAACAAAATGGCTATCATTCTGGATGAGGGTGAATTTTAAAGGGCCGAATCAAATTTTGAATGGGGCAGTGAGCTAAATTATATGTAAAACGATGGCAAAATTTTAGAGGGCGGAAAACAAAATGCATGATAGAAGCCACTGTTTTTCCTTTCCTCTTTCGGTGCACGTAGAAACTATTTTCTATAGTGCAATTGTCTACATGTTATTGTCGATTGTGCATTGGATGATCGGGTGACGGCGTGGTTGGCAGAATGTGGAAGGGGCGTGTCTCATTCACCTGATAACAGTGGCATTAATTAAAGTGGTCAAACTTTGTGAGCTGCCTAATATCTTCAGGGAGCCGAGGGAGATCAAACCCGAAATTTAGAAAAAGCCAACCATATCATATTGTTATATGGTGCCAAATTCAGGAGAAACCTGTATTTGCAGATATATTTACAGACCGGATTGACCCGCCATTCCAAGCGCTGCTCGTGTGGGTTAAAGGAATTGGATCGAGCTTACGTTCATCTAAAAATCATGTGATAGTTGCTACAAAGCCACATTCCACCTCCACCTGCGAAAACGCTGAGCGACGTCAACTTAATTGAAGCCCATACTCATCGTTAAACAAGTGTCGTGAGACTGCGATTTGCATACCAATCTGAGTCATGTGATCATTGGGGCTGCAAGAGGATGTGAGGAGTCTGCACAAGCGACAGACAGGATCTAAACTATCCCTTGGGCTGTGTGGGGCCATGCAGGCTGCATCAGACAAAGAAACACCCGATAAAACTGCTCCAGTCAGCGAGGAACGAAACCATCTCTCAAAGACCACGTTCAACGTGAGCCACCAAGCCGCCAAGCCAAATGGAAGTCAAGATGCGCTAAAAAGGAGCCAACTAGTCAGCCGAGCCACCATCTCAAAAGTTTGAGCTCCAGACGATCGTATTAATTCCAGGTGTCGAGCGGTCCGTCAAAAGGATTAGTATTGCCCAGTGCGAGACCAAGTTCATTATTTCTGGAAAGGATGTATTCCGTGGCTGGGCATTATACTCGTGTCTACTTGGGCGTGGAAGATAAGCTAGAGGCCGAATGTGTAATTGGGGATGAGATTTGAGGGAAGTTGAGAGGGCCGATGAATTTCTCCAAGACCAAAGGACCATGCATTTTTATTCTCCAGCACTGCCAAATACGATTTGCTTAAGAAATTCCAAAGGTCCCATGGTCCAGTTCTAAGCGCATTTCACTCTGTGAGATGACTCTGCTCCAAAGAAAATAGAATTTTACAGTGACTATAAAATACCAGAAGTCGAGCTCCAGACTTCTTTGTGAGTGGGACAAAAAATAAAAAATAAAAAATTCACAGGTGTTGGACGTAAGTTACCCTTTATCGCTGGCTGATATTGTCATTACACTCTAAGTTGCAGATCGAGTCCCACACTGGGTGTGGCTGAATATGTTGTTGAAGGAAAGAAGGAACCGATAAGTACGTTAAAGAGGACGTGTTGCTTATGAGACCAGACTTGCTCGCTAAAGTGGTGGTCACTAAAACCTACGTTCTTCTGGGTCCAAAGCCACCTCAAGCCATAGGAAGGAAGACCTCCATGCTCAGAAATATCTCGCATAAGAAAGTACCAGGTTCTTCGTATATCTGTAATGTGATAATTATTTCTATATATCAGCTAGATCTGAAGTCCCATTGTTTTCTCATATCTTCTTGGATTGGTCTCTGCGAATTTTGAACATTGTGTGAATGAAATACCGTTGGGTGGAAGTATTTTCTGAGTAATTTCTTTTTATACTGACTGCTCCTCTAAAATAAACTTCACCAACAACAATTTCCTACCATCTGTTTGACAAGGTTCTCACTAGAAACCTATATAAATCTCAAAGAGGCAAAAGTAGTCCTAAGCATTCTCAAGTGGGGATCTTACATTGGTAAAGACATACAGAAGGTTGTTCTGAAGGTTTTTTCAACAACCTTCAGTATTATTTGTGGTCTAGGGTCACTGCAAAGAGTTCAAGTCTCAGAACATAAAGCCAAGTTCCCTCCTTGCTCGTAGTAATTACATATTGTAGTTTCCTTGCTTGTCTATCATTGTTATTCTTATATATATAAATTGCCATCAGAATTGTTGAGGTAAGAGTGACAGTGGGGTGTCTTGTTGGTTTTATGGTCATCCTTGGGCCCATGCAAGTATGTTGCTATTATAAGGAGTCAGAATCTTGATTGGGTGAGCTGAACTATTTTGCTGATGTCTAGAGTTTGATGAGATGTGTCTATTTGAAAGTAGAGAGAGAGGTTGTTGTTGAGCAGAGTTGTTGCCTATGACAGTATTCTATTGTGGTTGTTTGGTGATAACCCTTGTATTGCTAGGCATGTATTTGTCTTTCCCGTGAGGAGTTATCAGTTTTAGTTGAATATATCAAAGCTTGATGTGCTTGACATTCTTCAGCTTAAACATGGATCGAACTTTCAAAAGTGCCCTTAATAAACCAGCAAAAGAAATCAACAGACCCTTCTTAAAGGCGATCTATGCCACTCTTCAGAAAGAACAGCCAAAGGATGTGCAAAAGGGGCGGGAAATAGGACACAAAATCCTTGCACTTAGGACAAATCTAAAACGCATGAGGGTCACATGGAAAGTCCTTTTCAAACTAGATGAACTGGGTGAACTCCTTTCCAGGATAGACCAGTTAGAAGGGAAGAAACTCATTTGGGCTTTAAGACCAGCTATGCTTGCTCTCATACAACACAAGTTCTTGGAGGAAACTTGTGAAGGGGTTACTCCCAGTTACCTCTTGTCTCAGTCACATCATGAGACTAACCACCCCTAGAGATCCTTAAAATGATGATGTTATGGGGAGAGTTTTCAAGCTGATAGTGGACACTTTTGAGGACTTAGACAACAGTGTGGGTCATACATTTGGGAAGAAGCTTGAGATTTTAGAAGTTATGGGTGTAACTAGGACTTACGAAGTCATCTTTGATCTAGAGTGTGATGGTTTGATCTTACATATGTTCCAATGCTTCTTCAGCATTAGGAAACATCATCCTGACAGAGTCATAGCACATGCAGTCCATCTTGTCGTCATGTATAAGAGGTCGTGATGCCATCTGTCAGGAGTTACACTCTCGATCGTTGTCTGTTTGGAGGAGAGAGCAATTGGTCTCACCTGTTGCTTATGGTCTAGCGAAGAGGTTGGTTGAGCAGAACATTGGGTTGTTCAAGAGGCAGTTGACTAGGGAGGAGCAGCTCAGGTTTAGGGGCTCATGTAGCAAGAATAAGATGAGGAGGAAGGGACTTTGCTTCATCTGAGAAGGACCTTGGGGTCCTAACCACTCATGCTTGAGTGACACTAAGGAGATGACAACAGTAGAGCAGGGAGATATTCTTTATGTCTGTCAAGATGAGGACTCTTCGTTGGATGAGTCCATGGGTTCATACGATGATACCTTAGAGGAGCACCAGCAATCATATGGAGTTGATGACAGTAGCCCAAATATGCATCCATGTGTGGTAGAGGAGTACGAGGAGCAGTTGATTGTCCCCATGTGGGAAGGAGATCCGGGAGTAGATGAGCAATGGATGATTCAGGATAGAGAGCGAATAGAGGAGAGTGAGACAGATGATACACACAATGTGCGAGATGGGCCATTTTTGTATAGTCAGCTAGTGGCTCACGTTGAGCACATGGTGGAGGATGAGCAGAGACCCATGGGGCCAGTAATTGGAGTGGAGCAGATAGATGTGCAGGCAGCCTCCAAGGAGGTAGTATTTGCAGACATCTGTCCTCAAGAGGTGTTGGAGGTTGACAGGGTAGTTTTACAAGAGGCTAGTAGGTGGCAGGAGTTGTTGGAGATGGTGGTGCATCCATCTTTCGGTCTACCCATTGATGAGGTGCAAACAGATACGGTGGCAGCTAGCAAAGCTACAACATATTCAGGCAACAACCCTCTCCAGGAATTCATAGACAGGGCTTGCAACACAGTTTGCCCACTTTTTCCCATTAGAGGGAGAGAGACAACATCTCATGGACATGTTTTGATTGTCCAGATGGAGCATCAGGAGTTGAGCATGGATCAGTATCAACATAGAACACGTATTCCTTGCACAGGAATCCATGCATTGGATTGGCAAGAGATCATGAGTTGGTACCCTACTGATGGAGTATCATTTTTTCTCAGAGGCATTATATTGCCGGAGCCCTTAGAGTTGAGGGATGTTACAAGCTTCAGTTGGCAGCAAGATGTAGGCTGGCCACTCATCAGTATCTCAGCACAATAGCAACATGATGAGATTGACCTTGGTTTATGCCGAGAGTTGGACTGGAGAGAAGTGATGAGCTAGTACACAGTTGGTGGGGCAGCATTCACAGTCGGAGCTATAGCACAACAGGAGCCATGGAGCATTGATGCTCCTTCTTGGTGGCATTGGGATCCAGGTGGATCTACTAGTAGCAGGTTGAGTCAGAGACGGACATGGATTCAAGTATTGGAGGATCTAGTCATGTTTCAATAGCTTGGAGGTGTGACATGGACCAGTGGTTCGTATGGGATCCACGCATTGGGTCTCTGTTGCTTTGGGCCACTAGATTGGTCCGCAGGTTTGGATTGCTTGAGGGCAAGCAATCTTAGGGCGGGAGGACTCTCATGTCCCCATTTTTATTCTTCTTCATAGTACAGCTAGGGTGGATTTGCAGGGCAGGGGATGGCCAGGTTCGTGGAGCAGGTTATGTCATCAGGGGTCTCGATGGAGTTTTGAGGAGTTTCTATGAGGTCCAACGACATTCGCTTGGTATATTCCATCATCCGCACAGTTTGCCTTTCATTCTGGAGCATTCCAGCAACTTTTAGAAAAATGAGTTATTAGTGGGCTTGAGTCAATTAATTACACTTAAGGTGGCATTCTAGGAGGAATACATGTCAGAACACCTTAGTGTAATAGCTCGTTGGAACCGGAATGAGAAGATCCACATGATGGGACGGTTTGATGAGAGTTTCAATTAAAAAGAATATTTTAATTGAAATAAAAGAGGGAAAAGTGCACCATGATTAAAATAATAATAAGGTTCTAGAGGAGTCCATCAAATCTATAAAAGAGAAGGAGATCATTGCAGGACATCTTGGTTTTGACATTGTTTCTTGTATGTGATGTTGAGAACCCAGTTCTCTACTCCAGTAGTAGCCCTAGGACGGAAACCCTCGAGTGATTCAGTGAGAGAGGGAGACCACCCATCTCTTCCCTTGGTGAATCCATTCAGGGTTCATTGGCTGCAGTTTATTGATTTTCAGTTTTGTTTTGGAGGCTGATTATGGCATTGTTGTAGATCTGTTTGAGGTCAGAATATCTCAGCTGCATGGGTTGTACGTGCATGTAAAACCCTGGTTTATCTAATATAATAAAGCTGAGTATTTTTTTGTTCATGGTGTTATGGGATTGCAATGCTTTCTTTTTTAATTTTACATGGCAATCTTCTATTAAATGAATGATTAGTTTTATGTGAAGTGCCTGTTCCAAATTTTCTGCATTTGGGACACTACAACTCCACTACCCACTCTATACCACCATGTCTCAAATCAGCGTCCACCCTGTGCGCTGAAACTGTCTGTGGAGGGTATGAGTGCATGCCCCTCAATAAGACCTTCTTCCCGTCAAGCCCTACATAATCCATCTCCAGCTTTTGCCAATCAGTAGTAACACTCCCAAGTGAGTACAACCACTGCATACCAAGCACCACATCGGTGTCGAGAACACCAACCACAAAGAAGTGGTCTGCCATAGAGTAGTTCCCCATCACTACTGTGATCCTAGGAACGTATATGGTGCACTGCATGGTATGTTCTCCTAGTACCAAGATCGAGAACCCCTCAAAGAACTTTGTATGCCCCTCTTCTCAACCATTTGGGCATCTACGAAATTGTGGGTGGCCCCGCTGTCTGCTAACACCGAAACATGTTGCCCCTATACCATGCCCCTAATCCTCAAAGTGAAGTACTTCAGCACTCCCTGAAGTGAAGCGATGACCCCTGCTGGTGCTAAGAAAGGAGCTCCCCCTGGTGGAGGTGGTGGGCCTGCACCTCCTCTAGCCATAGGTGGACCATCATCTCCAACACCTATCTCCTGCTCCAGATCATCCTTTGACTTACTATCAGAAAATACCTCTATGAAGTAGGCCTTACCCTTGGTACATCGATGTCCCGAAACCCATGGATCCTAGCAAGTGAAGAACAACTTCTCCTGCGGAGGTCCCTCCTGGCCTCGTCATCCAACAGCCCACACCCCTGAATGTCTCGTTGTGGTGTGGGTCGGGTGTTTCTTCCCCTCTGCTGGAATACTGGCCTAGTGGGTATCTGCGCTCTGGCCCTGGGCAAAGCATCCTGCAAGTCCCTGGCTCTATTGATTGCGTTATACAAAGAGGTGGGCCTGTTGTACCTCACCAAGCCCTTCAGTGGCTCTCCTAGGCCCTCCAAAAATTGGAACACCCTCCTAGTCTCCGATAGATCTAGTACCATCATTGATACTCTCAGAAACTCAAAGATGTATGCCTCTACACTGTCGGTCTGCTTGAGTTGCGTTAATTCCTTGAAGTGCTCCTCAAGGTCTCTCCTCTCAAAGTGCTCAAGTACCCTCCGTGTGAAATCCTCATAAGTCGTGACCCCTACATGCCCCATCGTGGTCAATCCATGGAACCACCAATCATGGGCCTCTCTCTCCAAGTGTAACGTGGCAATCTTGATTTCCTCCACCTCCGTCATCTGGTTCAGTTGGAAATGGACATCCAACTTCTCAACCCATGCCCTGGCAGAGTTCCCGGGTGAGCCATCAAAAGTCGAAAGGAATAACCTCCCCACTGTGCGATGCAAATAAGTGCCATGCGTGTAACCTCCTCCACTCTACCCCTTGCTCCTATTCTTGCCATTTAGTTGGTAGAAGTCTTTGAAGGTGATGGCATCTCTGAAATCATCCCCATAGGATTGGTATTCCACAAAATAGTCTCCCTTGGGCATGTCCTCCTGCCCCTGCAGTCCTCCAGCACCTGATGCTAGGAATGTAGGAATGGTTGACCTGGATGGTGTGCTAGAAACATGAGGTGGGTTGGGTGGGTTTGTTGCCTGGTGATGCAAGGTACCCGAGCCCTCACCCAAGTGTACATCCCCCTGAATGCCCTTGCCCTTGTTGTTATTGTTGTTCTACTGTCTCAACTCGTCAACACCCCTAGATAAGTCATGGATAGCCTTCAAGAGATGTTGGGCAAACTCCTCTTCTTCACTTACTCTATCATTTGGGTTGTCCCCCATAGATGGTCCCTCAACCTTCGATGCAAGGGTCTTTGTATCAGAAGTAATCTCTAGTTGCCTCTCTCTACTTCTGTACCTTTGCCTCCTATACGTGATGTTCTGTCTGTCCTCCGGTGTTATAGACTGATGGTTGTGCCCACAGGCTGAACCAATACTATGAGCTCTGATACCATAGTAATATCCCTAAGGGAAATTAACAGCGATAAACAAAGCATACATAGTGTTGTCGCACAAAGTGTCTAGGCACCGCAACAACGCTCAGAGTAAGGGTTGTCACTCTTAATCCTTACTCTGTTTAGACTCTCTCCTAGGCAAGTCAAGGGGGGTAGTCTCCTGAGGTAAATGGATGAGGATAGCTTGTGAAAAACAGACTCTAGGAGATTTTAATGATGGACAACTTGATGAATCTCGATTAAATCAGAAGAATAGATTAACCGCCACTGTAAACAAGACACGACAACAAGCTAGAAACGATTATAGACCAGTGCCTTTAATATTTGAATTAACCATCAACTAAATAAAATAAGTTGTCCAGAACGATTTTCAATATGTGACGAATAATGACAATCATGAATAATCAATATGAACGCCCAAGACTGTATCACGCAAGATATTCCAGATTTAAGATGATTATCATTAACGACCAAGATCTAGAATTAATTTTCTCCAAAAATCAATATAATTTCAAAACGTTTATCGTACTTTGACCATAGGAAAATCATAAAAATGCATTTTAATTAATTCAAAAATTAAATTTTTGAATTAATTTCCTCAAAATTTTGACTTTGACTTAACCCCAGGAACCAAAGGCATAAAATTTAGCAAAATAATCAATTAACCTTAGTCCCTGGATCTCTTAAAATTTAATTTTTTAAAGGACCCACGAATTTCGCCTTTAGAAAATTTAAATTCACTTAGGACCTAAAATTAATCAAATTTTTGGCTTAGGATTTTAATTAATTTTGGCCAGAAAATTTAATTAATTAACCTATGAGAGGATAAACTATTTTTCTAACCCTCAAGACACTTTACATCGTGATTTTTTACATTTTTACATCTCAAGGGGGAAAACCCATTTACAAAAGACCCTCACAGACTACCCAGTTCTGCGACACAAATATAATCTAGCAGATCAAGCAATTTGTAATAAAATAACCTAATCGAATAATTAGGATTATTCCCAAATCACTTTTACATAGACTCGATCTAGAACACTAGGACTCCCCTAAGATTCCAGTGACAAAATCCATTCCGGCTTCCGGGTAAAGTTGAAGGAAAACTCTGCCGACCATTGGATAATGGATCGATGAGACAAAAAACCTCTCAGAATGTAAATCGTCGCCAAAAAAGTAGGTTTACCTAGGTGATTACATACACGACACGGATCTGCTGAGATTATTTACATTATACACATGCAGACTGGGTTTACATTATAAGATGATCCTCAGGCTAATGATGATAGCTGGATGACAGGAACACATCGATCAGGCACTATCCCTTTTGCGAAAAAATGGGGTGTACTGCTATGGGTCGTCGACACGTAGTGGTCAACATCTAGCTCTACTTGGGGACACATTGTTGCATTGGAGGAATGTGAGAATCCAGAATCTGCATCCACGCAACACACAACAAAACATAAGTAGTATCCATCCAAAAATCATCATATAACGTTAAGCACAGGAAAGATATAAGCTCTTCATTTATTAACTAGTCTAACAACATGAAAAACCAAATCTAACTACAAAATGAAATACTGAAATAACAGGGCATAAGGTTAGAAATACAATACAAAGGTGCCCCATGGCATCAAATGCGTTCAATATAGTGCATACTGAGCATTTGCCTGCTTAAGTCCGTCGGTTGTTTCTCGAATGTGCCATGTCCAATCCTGCATACGGTAGGATTTTTTCCTATCCGAAAATCAAGTTCCTCGCGGCCATCTAACGCATCAAATCGCTTTCTCATTTTCTTTCTCTTGCACTTTTTCTTTGTGCCAGGCTGTATTACTGACGATGTGGAACATTCTGTTTCAAAACTCTCAAATGAAGTATGTAAGATATGCATGACATGTCTCTCTTCATTCTGCATCTGCTCTGTCAAGAATGATGAATCAGTCTCACAGGTGGATTAACCGTGTGAGCATCAACCCGATTATTAATTTCGATTTTATCCAGGTCACCTTCAATTAGCCACTTTTCAATGGAACAAATGACCTCATAATAAGATGGAGCTTGCTGCAACAAATAGGGAGGCTTATGATCTGTTGACATTTCCTTGTTTCTTTCATCCTCCGACCGATGTTGAAATTTTTGTACCTGTATTGTTATGGCATCCATCTGGTTAGAGTGTTCAACCTTCATAGCACTGACTTCCTTGGCATAGTCTTCCTCCATGCTCAATAACTTATTCTGAAGACATATCTGACTAGCTTCCATATTTTTTATTACTTTGTCATTATCTGCTTTTATGGTCATCAAGCAATGTTGCGCAGAGTTTATCTCTTTCTCCTGATTTGCTTGTATGATAGCTAACTGATTATTATAATCGAATCTCATGATGGTCATTTCTTCATCCATAGTTGACAATCTGTTCTGAATCGAACTTATTTCTTCTTGATAACTTGTTTCCATGGCAATCATGTGATTTGAATGACTAAATTCCATGATCATCATATTTTCCTCTAGGGCTAATAACTTGATTTGCATAGAATTATTTTCCTTGTCATGATTAGCTTTCATGGTTTCCATTTCCTTAGCATGCTGACTTTGCATGTCGGTTACGTGATCAGAGTGTTTAATTTTCATGATTTCCATATCCTTATCACGTTTTTCCAAGTGGGTATATAAAGTTCTCATATCCTTGACGTAATTAGTTACAAATTTTTCTTGATTAAGCTCCATATTTTTTACCAGCTGCATTAGTTCTTCTATAATTTGCTTATCATTTCGCCTTTCATTGTCGACACTGATTTGACAACTTGTTCCTGTCTTCCCACTGTCATGGATTTGATCTGTAACGGTGCAAGTGGATGGCACATTCTAATATGGAGAATTGTCTTGAAATCTTTCATCGATAGTTGGATCTTTCACAAGATCACTTTCATTCTGTTGCATAATTTTAGGGGCACAAGGCGAGCTATCTTAATAACCATATCTATCTTTAAAAGCATTGACGATGTCTTGTAAAGAAGCAAAAGAATCTTCAGGACAATTATTAAGCCAATTCAAAACATCACCCTCTAATGAAAAAGCAAATAGACGCATTTTGACATCTTCATGATCATATTGGGGAGAACGACAATATCTTAGTATTATATGAGTAAACCTACATAGATGCTTTCTAACAGCGACTGAATCACCACCCGAGAACAAAGACAATTTATGAATGGCCACTTCCAGAATATCATGGAGAATATCAGTAAAATGACATTAGGTAAACGAATCATCCATGATGAATTTCCTGAAGGAATAATGAGGGACCAAATGGATGATAGAGAGACCCTTGCTCAAGAAAATCAAGCGATCTACAAGAAGCGAGCTTCTAGTAGAAATTCTTGTAAGAAATGAAAGAAGTGGAGTTGCCACTTGAACATGAGTCTAGCTCTAGAAAAGGCAAAAACAACTGGATATAGGGGAGGGTTTCTTGTCTGAGAAATAATAAATGAAAGAAGTGGAGTTGCCACCCAAACAAGAAACGAACCAAAATGTCCAAGTGTTAAAAGTGCAGATGAAACGATAAATGAGATGACAAAAGATAAGGCAATGAAAAGATCAAATGACGCCAGGACATGTTGTACCGCTTGACAGGCTAATGAATGGGGGAAAATATGAGATATGCCAAGGAGTGTTGACTTTGTCGGCTCAAATGAGAGATGAGAAAGATGAAAGATGAATGTCGTGAGGACCAAGGAAAGAAAAACTCTATCCACGGCAACGGCACCAAAAATGTTGTCGCACAAAGTGTCTAGGCACCACAACAATGCTCAGAGTAAGGGTTGTCACTCTTAATCCTTACTCCTAATCCTTACTCCGTTTAGACTCTCTCCTAGGCAAGTCAAGGGGGGTAGTCCCTGAGGTAAATGGATGAGGATAGCCTATGAAAAACAGACGCTAGGAGATTTTAATGACGGACAACTTGATGAATCTCAATTAAATCAGAATAATAGATTAACCGCCAATGTAAACAAGACACGACCACAAGCTAGAAACGATTATAGACTAGTGCCTTTAATATTTGAATTAACCATCAACTAAATAAAACAAGTTGTCTAGAACGATTTTCAATATGTGACGAATAATGACAATCATGAATAATCAATATGAACACCCAAGACTATATCACGCAAGATATTCCAGATTTAAGATGATTATCGTTAACGACCAAGATCTAGAATTAATTTTCTCCAAAAATCAATATAACTTCAAAATGTTTATCGTACTTTGACCATAGGAAAATCATAAAAATGCATTTTAATTAATTCAAAAATTTAATTTCCTCAAAATTTTGACTTTGACTTAACCCGAGGAACCAAAGGCATAAAATTTAGCAAAATAATCAATTAACCTTAGTCCCTGGACCTCTTAAAATTTAATTTTTTAAAGGACCCACGAATTTCGCCTTTGGAAAATTTAAATTCACTTAGGACCTACAATTAATCAAATTTTTGGCTTAGGATTTTAATTAATTTTGGCCAAAAAATTTAATTAATTAACCTATGAGGAGATAAACTATTTTTCTAACCCTCAAGACACTTTACATCGTGATTTTTTACATTTTTTACATCTCAAGGGGAAAAACCCATTTACAAAAGACCCTCACGGACTACCCAGTTCTACGACAAAAATATAATCTAGCAGATCAAGTAATTTGTAATAAAATAACCTAACCAAATAGTTAGGATTATTCCCAAATCACTTTTACATAGACTCGATCTAGAACACTAGGACTCCCCTAAGATCCCAGTGACAAAATCCATTCTGGCTTTGGGGTAAGGCTAAAGGAAAACTCTGTCGACCATCCGAGAATGGATCGGTGAGACAAAAAGCTTCCCGGAATGTAGATCGTCACCAGAAAAGTAGGTTTACCTAAGTGATTACATACACGACACGGATCTGCTGAGATAATTTACATTATATACATGCAGACTGGGTTTACATTATAAGATGATCCTCAGGCTGATGATGATAGTTGGATGGCAGGAACACATCGAACATGCGCTATCCCTTTTGCGAAAAAAGGGGGTGTACTGCTATGGGTCGTTGACACGTAGTGGTCAACACATAGCAAAAGCACACACAAAATTTGTACACAAATTAAAAACCAGGAAATGTACCAAAAACTGTGCAATACTGAGCCATTTTATTATGATAAAAAAGGGGTAAAAATAGTAGCTCGGAATGTATGCACCTGGGCTTGCCCAAGGCAAGAAAACAAGGCTTGGGTGAAGAAATCAGTTGCTCTTCTACTAGGATGTTGCCCCCACAAATGCTATGCATTGGCCCTTCAAAAATTGCACTGCTGGTTGTAAGAAATAGTAGATTTGGTCCCCCTTTGGTGCTCAGAAAATTTCGGGAAAATAACCCCGGTATCCCCACAAATAACCCACCAAAACCCAGGAAGGGTTTGGCCAAATTTTCACCTCTGAAATTTGCCCCAATTTCTACGCTCCTCTCGAACTGCTAGGCAAATCAACCCTCCCAAAAATAACATTTCTTGTGGGCTCCAAAATAGCTGCAAAGCTCAGCGAAATTCCCTCCTAGGATCCCTCTCAAATATCAGCTCACACCAACCCCGAAATGACCTCCTCCCAGCCCCCACGTGTGGCACGAAAATGGACCCTGCGCAGTGCCTAGGTAGTCACTGGTGATGGCACCCTGAGCACAAGAATTTCCCCTCCAATTCGTGCTCCTTTATCACTCCAATCCTTCAACAATTTATGGCCCCAATCAACCCCAAAAATCTCAAGGAATCTCCTATTCTGTACCAGCTCATCCAAGTGGAGCGTATTCCCCTTTCTACGCCCAACCTACTAGAGAGACTCCACAAAATGCTAGCCAAACTTTCGGACAACTCCCAAATGTAATGTAGATCACCTCCTTGGGCTGGCACTGGAAGTCCACCGAAGGTAGGGTGAGACTCTCACATGAAAATCTTTTGTGCTCAATAACACTTGCAGACTTGACCCTCAGCTTAAGCATGCTAGGTGGGTGAAATTGTAAAATGATCAAAAAGTCCCCAAAATGTGGAATGCATCTCCTATTTGATCTTGGGCCCCCAAACCTCCATGTGGGTCCCATGCATCAACCTCTTCCTCTCTCTTCTCTCCAAGAATGCGTGCTAGCTAAGGGGAGTGTGTTTTTCCTCTTGGGGTAGCCCCCACCATCCACTAGCAATTCGATTTTCTTCCTTTCCCCTATGTTGGGCCCCTTATTTAGCTCAAAATTTCAAGTGGGGTCCCATAACCCACTTTTCCTAAATAGTAACCCAAACTTTGACAGAATGGAAAAAATTGATATTTCCCTTAGCAATATTGCTAAGTGGGAATATCACAAACTACCCCATCTTAAGGGGTAATAATTGCTTATATCGTACACAGCATGCTCTCATCTCCTAAAGCCCCGAGCAGTAAAACAAAGAAAATTCAAGAAAAAGAAAAAGGCGAATGATAAAGGGTAGAAAAAAAAGGTCGGAGTAACTCATGTATCCATGATTGCTCCCTCCTACATCTATACACCTAAATATGTGGACATCCCTCATCATTACTGTTGTAGCTCCTAGAGACAACCTGTTGAAAAGTGTAACTAGGCTCGGTCTTCATAATGACATGTAATTGTGATTTTTGTAAATGATGAAAAGAAGAAAATAAAATTATTATTGTAATGCTTGCTTCATGGGTTTCATGAGCAAGAGATTTTATTTTTAGATGGCTCCCATTGAGATCCTTTAGGATTTGTCATAAAATTCAAATAGAGTCAATGTCATGTATGAAGAACCCTTCTTGGGCATATTACAAATGTATATGAGTCAATAGAATGGTCTAGTAGCCCTCCAACACAAACACAAAGTTCTCCTCTTCAAGTCGGCCTCAAAATGAAATGCAAAGGCTCATGTCGGCTCACCTATTAGAGACACATCCCTTCATAAAGTTATGTCGGCTAATATTCATGGGTTGACTACTATAAATAGGCAACTCGGCTTATTCCACAATAAGAAGTTTGGATATCTCTGAGGTTCGGATAAAGATTACAGTCAATGAGTTTGGATACTTCTGAAGTTAGGATACAGATGAACAATGAGGATCTTTAGGGTTGATCATAGTCAACAATTCAAATAACTCTCTGATGTTTCAGGTGCACAAGCGGTAGTGACAAGTTTGGATATCACTTCAGAAAAGAAGCTCAGCTAAGGGTACACAGTCAGACTATGTTTCGGTGATACCACAGTGATATCCCTTCGCTGTCTCGGTACTAAATCACAGTAAGAATCTCGGCATAATCTCGGTCTCACAGCAAGGAGAATCCAGTGCCACCACTGCTTGGAGAATTCGGTGCCACATAGAAAGAAGGTCACAAGTGTGTGACAAGGTCTCAGTGTTGTTACGAGGAAGAATTTCTCGATGGTATCTCAAAGGGCAGTGGCTATGGTTCAATGGTATGTCTTCAGGATTCGATGTTAATACTGGAGGAGAGGTTTGGTATCCTTGACAAACACAGTGACCACAATTCGGTGTCATCACATATGGTGCGAAATCTAAAGTAGAAGGAACCGATAGAGAGTAAACGAGAAGGTGGAAGAGGACTTGTGTCTTGGTCTTGGAGTGGCAAATAGGTCAAGGGTCTTGGTCTTGGTATTCGTCAATTGGAATGTCTATAAGAAGAATTTGTGTGGGTTTTCCTCTCAAAGAGTGAGAGGTTTTGGCCCTGGCAGATAGCCTACATTCTGTTTCTCTTGTCTATTTATGTTCATGCATAAGTAGTAGTTTGATGAAGAAGAACATTAATAACTAAAGTAAAGTAGATCCTAATCTAAAGTTGTCAAAACACTCACAAGCAGTTACTAATGGAAGAGAAATCACCTAATTCATGATGCCCTAGAATTCTCAACATGGTATCGGAGCCAAGCTACCTAAGTCAAAGGAAGGGCATCTTATCAAAGAGACACTCAAGGATCGAGTTTCAAGAAAGGCATCAAAGCAAGTTGAAGGATATCAAAGTGAAGTCGAAATCTAAATCGAAGTATCAAACCCTAGATCGAAGAAGAAATCTACACCAGCAAAATTTTGGATCCTCTAACTCATCATTAAGAGACCTCAAAGACCCTCATCAAGTTGAAGAGATCTACAATTCAAGGTAGCCCAAAGTATAGACATCCAAGAGAAGCATTTCTAGGACTAAGATCACATCATCTTAGAGAAAGTCGAAACAATAGAAGTATTTATGATCTGCAGTCGTTCACCACCAAAGAAGTAGAAGTATCTTGAAGGCAAAGAAGGCTAAAGGCATTGTCATTATCTTCAAAAGGCTATAAGGCAAGTTCCCTCTCATTGAAGCAAGGACCCATTTCGTATCCTTAAAGAAGACCATCTGAGGAAGTATCAAGACATCTTCATCAATCACCATCTACAAAGGGAGTTAGAACAAAAGGCGTTGTCATCATAAAAGGGGGAAATCTCTTTTTGTTAAAATTGGCAACTAGGGCCAAACTCCATGTAGGTCATCTTATTTATTCCAGCTGATATTTTTCTTGGATTCCTCTCTTCGAGAGGTGTAGGATTGATCTAAAGATCATCCGATTCTGATATGTATTTATGGAGATATGAATTTATTTGTATTATTTGACAAATTGTTAAGCTCGACTAGCAAGCAAATTACCCCAGCTCAACCTCAACGTAGCATTATAAATAGAGGAGGCCTCAATTCATTCATGACACACACATCTCTTGTGATCTCTCTCAACTAATTTGGGTTTTGGTGGAAAGAGAGGTCTAGAGAGAGAGCCCTAGCCACATTCCTAAAGGAAAGAACCCTAGCCATAGTTCTAAAGGAAGGAGACCTAGCCGCAGGTGAAGAGAATGATCTGGTCGCAGTTAAGAGGAGAACTATAAGCAGTCAAGGAGGCATCATAAACAACAAAAGGGAAGGCCTAATACGCAGTCCTAAGGAGAAGCCCTATACGCTGTCCTAAAGGAGATCAAGCCGCAGTGAAGAGAGGCTCCTATCCACAATCCAAAGGTGCCCTAACCACATGTTAGGAGGAGCCTTAATCCGCACCTAAAGGGAGGCCAGAATCTACTATCAAGAGATCCCTAAAACGCAGCTAAAGGAGACCCTAAAACGCAGCCAAAAAGGAGACCCTAAGCCGTAGTAAAAGGCAGCCCTAGCCGCAGTCAAAAGGAGGCTTAGACATTGTCAAGAGAAGCTAGACTCAAAGCAAAAGGTAGTCACTAATCCGCAGCCAGAAAAGGAGAGACCCTAGCTGTAGCTAGAGGACCTTAGCACAACAAGAAAAAGCGTAAAAGAATCATGGTCAGATTGTTGTAGGTGACAACACAGTGATAGAGGTTGTTCTAAGTATGAGTTAAAGACTACCTGCAAGGAATGAGAGCCGCAGTCATAAGGTGAGGCTGTGTTGAAGAAGTCTGCCCTCAGATTTAGATCAAATCTATGTAGGGCTAGTTTCATATGCAGATTGGATGCTAATATATACTGATGATGTTTTGAGGACATTTACTACAGTGTTGCTATGTGCTAGGCCACAGGCCATAGCACCATAGCAAGGATTCCTTAGGGCTGCTCTCTTAGGGTTGTTTGGAGATTATGAAGGAAGTTTAGGACAATTTTAGGTGCCCTTATCAAATCAGCAATTCATCACAATCAAGGGAGTTTAGGGTTGCATATTGTGCCCTAACCAGAATTGTTGGAGCAGCTAGCAATCAGAGGAATGTTGCATCAAGATATGCTACAGCACTCTTAATGATTGGTTGAACACTGTCATAATGATATACTTTCTACTGCTGTCATAAAATCTCAGATTTGTATATTTGTACTCTCTCTCTGCTGAACTATTGAAGAATATAAGAAGAATTGATCAAGGGTTTCCCCAAATTAGGGTTTGTCCCTGGCTAGTGCCACATCTTGTGTCCTCTTGTCTTCATGCTAATGTGATTGCTATCCAGTGCACCAAATATGTGCCCTCCTTGACAGTAGTTATGGGGAATTACTCGATGACGAACCACTTCTTTGTGGTCAATATGCCAGACACAAACGTGGTGATCGGCGTCCAGTGGTTGTATTCCCTTGGGCGAGTCACAACGGATTAGAGGAAACCAGAGATGGAGTTCATTGGGCCAGATGGCAAACTGGTGGTCTTGAGAGTCATGTAGTCTTATCCGCCTCAGACAGTTTCAGCCCACAGGATGGCGGCAGATCTCCGGAAAAGGGACATTGCATGGGCAGTCGAGTTGAGGATCTCAGAGGCTGCGGGACAAGCGCAGCCACCACCAACAGACATACAAGCTTTACTGGACGGTATGCGGTAGTGTTCGGGGACATTCCACTAGGGCAGCCACCAGATAGAGGATTTGAGCACACCATTGAGATAGAGCCGATTATACAGGCGGTTATCACTACTCCTTACAGGCACCCCAAAGCCTATAAGGACGAGATAGAGAAGGCCATCCAGGAGTTGCCTACATTGGGCCATATCAGGCCAAGTTCCAGTCCTTTCGCTTCTTCAGTAGTGTTGACGAAGAAGAAGGAAGGAACCCTCCGGATGTGTATCGACTACCGGGCCCTCAACCAGAAGACTCTTAAGAACCGGTACCCTATTCCCCGCATTGACGAGATGATGGATGAGCTTAGAGGAGCCAAGTACTTCTCTAAGATTGATCTGCATTAGAGTGAGGGACCAAGACATCCCAAAAACAGCTTTTCGGTGCCACTATGGGCACTTTGAGTTTCTGGCCATGCCATTTGGGCTAACCAACGCTCCAGCCACATTCTAGTCTTGCATGAACCATATCTTTCAGGGACAGTTGAGGAGGTTCGTGCTAGTGTTCTTCGATGACATCTTGATCTATAGCCGGATGTGGGAGGAGCACCTCCAACACTTGGAGGAGGTATGGTGCAGTCTGGAGGAGTAGCAGTTTTATGCCAAGCTCTCCAAATGCGAGTTTGGATTGTGAGAGATGCTTTATCTCGCGCATATCATTGGAGCAGATGGGGTGAAAGTTCACGAGGAGAAGATTCGGGCCATCCGGGATTGGCCAATACCCCGAGATGTGACTACGCTGAGAGGCTTCTTGGGTATTTGCACCTATTACAAGTTTGTCAAAGGGTTCTTGCAGCTGGCAGCACCTTTGACTGACTTGACCAAGAAGGGGGCCTTTGCATGGACTGATGGAGCACAGGCTACCTTTGATCACCTCAAGGAGGTGATGAGCAGTTGCCCTGTTTTGGCACTCCTTGACTTTTCCCGGCCATTCACGGTGGCATGTGATGCATCCGGGGTAGGAGTTGGAGCAGTATTGTCACAGGAGGGGCATCCCATAGCTTTCGAGAGTCGAAAGTTCCTACCGCATGAGCTGTCATATTCCATATATGACAAGGACATGTTGGCCATTATGCATGCATTGGCCAAGTTCTACCAGTACTTGATGGGCAACTGGTTCCGAATGAAGATTGATCACAATAGTCTTCGACATTTCATGGGGCAGCAGGGCCTCAACGACAGGCAACAGAGATGGGTCAGCAAGGTGCCGGCCTATGATTTTGACATCTAGCATGTGCGAGGGTAGCACAATTTGGTGGCCGATGCTCCATCTAGGAGACCAGCTGGGTTATCCCTCATGAGCATCTGCCAAGATTGGAGGGCTCAGCTGTTGGAGTACTCCAAGGACAGGAGGGCATGCGAGGTATTGGTGGGGACACATGTAGATGAGCGTTACCGTGTGATGGATGAGGTCATCTATTACAAGGGGCGCATTTACTTAGTGCCCAACTCGCAGTTGAGGGAGAGGATACTCCAGGAAGCTCATGATTCACCACTGTCCGGACACCAGGGGTTCTGGAAGACTTATATGGTTGTTCGAGAGAGGTTCACGTGGAAGGGCCTCAAGGAGGATGTGTTGCAGCACGTACGAGAGTGTGAGGCCTGCCAGCGGAACAAGGGGGAGCTGACTCACCCTGCAGGACTACTACAACCACTTCCCATTCCGGAGGGGAAATGGGAAAGTATTTCGATGGATTTCATCACTGGGCTCCCCACAGTACAGGGGAAGGATTGCATATACGTAGTGGTCGACAAGTTGGCCAAATTTGCCCACTTCTTCACCATCCCCACTAGGTACACAACTGCACAAGTTGCCGAGTTCTTCTTCCGGGAGGTTTTCAGACTACATGGGCTCCCCAAGAACATATTGAGTGACAAAGACAGTAGGTTCATGGGTGGTTTTTGGCAGGAGCTCTTCAAGTTGGTTGGGACAGAGCTCACTCCTAGCACCAGTTATCACCCTCAAACAGACGGCCAGACGAAGAGAGTCAACCAGTGGTTGGAGGGGTCCCTAAGGAACTATGTTATAGGTCAGCATAGGATGTGGATTCGGTGGTTGCACCTCGGCGAGTACTACTAAAACACCACGCACATGTCTATCGGTATGACTCCTTTCCGTGCCCCTTATGGATATGATGCACTGACTTTTGTTGATATTGTTTTTGGAGACAGCTGAGCCCCAAAGGCCAAAGACTGGGTCCAAGAGAGCCAAGATATCCTCAAGGCTCTCAAGGATAATTTAGTGACAGCCCAAAATCAGCAAAAACTTTATGCAAACCGACACAGGACAGAGAGGCACTTTGAGGAGGGGGACTTAGTATACCTCCAGCTGAAGCCTTACAGGCAATCTACGCTAAAATAGAAGGGGGCGAGAAGCTACAACCACGCTTTTATGGGCCCTACCAAGTGACTAGGTGAGTTGGATTATAAGCTAGAGCTGCCTCCAGGGAGTAGAATCCATAACGTGTTTCATGTCTCATGCCTAAAGAAGGTGTTGAGACAACAGATGACGGCAGCAGCTGATCTAGCCCCGCTAGATGATGAGGGCCACTTAGTGTTAGAACCAGAGGCCATTTTGGAGACCAGGGAGAGGAGACTGAGGAGCACGACCATAAGAGAGTTCTTGGTATGCTGGAAGAACTTGCTGGATGAGGATGCCACCTGGGAAGGTGAGCACACACTGGAACACCCAACTTTGAGGATGCTTGAGGGAAAGCAACATTTGGGAGGGGAGGACTGTCATGTCCCTTCTCAAATACATTAGTCATAGGGTGCATCTATATATTTTTGGCACAATTTTGGCTTAGGAGGAGGACCCCACACTTAGACTTAGGAACTATAGGGGAAATTCGACTTTATTTTGCAGCTAGTGGAATGTGGGGGCCACCCACATGAGAAATTCGAACTTGGCCATTCGATGAGCTTGGAGGGAATCGAATGGGTGGACGGAGGGGCCCACACAAGGCTAAGGGGACCCAAGGTGATCAAAGGAGGATCAGCTCTCATTTTCGAGCATCTTTAACATTTGCAAACAAACCCTCTTTGTATGTTCTGCTGCTTAGCGAGTCTATCCACTGTTTAGCCATGAATCTCTCACGCGAGAGATTCAACCTCTTATTCGGGGGACCATCCGTGTCCGCCCTAGGGAGGCCGTTCCACAAGTTTCAAGGACTTCAACAAAGTCACACACTTCAGCCAACAATGCAGAGAGGGAACTGCGTATTTCCTAGGCAGCCAGAAACATGCAAGAGGAGTTGGAAGTCAGCAAGAAGGTTCATTGCTTGTTGGGAGTTCCGGGAGCTGAAGAGGCTACTTGTTGAGGACATTTTTGCTGGGGTTTGCAACCAGCTAGGCCAGTGCATCAGTTATACAAATTTATGGGCATAGGGATTGCGCAGAGGCCTATAGCAGCAATTTCGTGGGGCTTGGGAGAGGTTCCAAGGAGGCCGAATATCCATAGTCAAAACCAGCAAAATTCCCTTCTAGGTTTTTATGGGTTTTGTCCAAGGAGTCTATGGCTAAAAGTATATAATTTTTTGGGCAGTTTTTGGGCACATTCCAACAAGTCGAAGTTCAGCAGGGCAGCGGTTTACTGGGGCAGAGCAGTGCGGAGTGGTGCAGCAGCTGGGCAACATTCAGCGCAGCTATTTTCCCACCTAGGGTTGGTCTTGCTTGTTCATTAGGACAAGCCCAGGTGCACCATTCCATTTCATATTGTATCTAGCCCTCTGATTTTTAATAATATGGCTCAGCAGTTCCTGATTGGCAGCGTTTTCATGGATGTCTAATGTGTGTTTTTATTTTTATACGCTGCTGCACTATTTATTTGATTAATATCACTCACATTCCTACTTAGAAACATTACACAAACAGTGGAAGTTGGTGCTTCTAGCAAGATGGTGCTTGCCAAAAAAGGGATTTAGAGCCTCCTATAAGTTAGTGCCTACAGAGTTTGATGTAAATTGAAGTTGGTGCCTGCATTTACACTAAAATTAAAAGAAGATTTGTAGTTTTCTCCCATATGGGTTTCCACGTAAACATCCTATGTCTAATTGTTATGTGATTGATGTACTGCTGTAGTACAGAATGTTTTTGACTGTCTAAATAATAGTTTAAAATTTACATAATACTAATTCGTCCCCTCTTCCCGCCTCCTCCCCTTCTCCTCCCCCTCCCTTAGTATTATTCTGGTTTCCAACAGTTTAAAATAGAACAAGAAAGCTTTCTAGTGAGGATGCAATTTAACTGTTCCAGGAATTGAAGACAAAAAAAAAGAAGGCCAATTGTGTCTCTTTCTATTCAGAACTTCAAGAGGCTGTTCTATATACTGATAGCAAGCATATAGATATAACAATTCTCAGAAAATAAGTAATATAGATTCCCACATCATGGCATTTTTTTACGAAATGAAAACAGATGGATCATCCACATTTTGAAAGTTGTTGCATAAACCAAAACCAATTTAGTGCAAGAATATATGACTTTGTTTTAATGCCACTGCCACTATGCAAGCATGATTATCAGGATGGCAAGGCAACAATGGTGCAACCTTAACCACATATATAAAGTCATATTACTACCAAATCATCTTCCTGCATAGAAGGCCGAGGAAATCAGAAATATTAACAATCTGCATGTACATTGTAGATTGAATGGAAAGGATTACCCACCAAAAGGTACAATTGATGCAGAAAGTGTGAGCAAGATCAGAGGTTTACGTCCATATTCATCAGACAACTGGCCTATAAGGGGAAGTGTTATAATTTTGCCGATGCCTACAACCTGCAAATTTCATAAATAAGTACTCTCCATATTTTATACCCACAAAATTAAAAAACATAAAGAACATTTTATTTGCTAGGTTTACTTGCTTCAAAAAGGTAAAAGAGAAGCTAATCAATGAAAATTAAATTGAGAAATACAATAACCATAACATACTTGAGCATGTGATACAGATTTCACCAGGAAAATCATAAATCACTTGTTGCATTGGTATCCAATGAAAAACAGTATGCAAGAGGCAGCAGGGGTCGGAAGTTCACTTGGGGTTTGGAAAATGCTACTAATAATGAAGCACAATTTCTAGCAGTATTGCAAGGACTAGCTATACTCAGAGATAAAGGGGTTACAAAAGCCATGGTGATTGGTAACTCGATGGTGATTCTCTAATCTCTCATCCACCAAACTCTCCCTTTGTCAAAGACCCCTCTCGACAACTAGTGAATGTGAGCAGCTTGAAATCTTTCATGTTCTACAAAAAAACTAATTTGGGGGTTCATTGACAAGAAAGGGCTAATAAGGCAAAGGAGAAGTTGACTGACAATAGCGCCATCCTCCCCCTACCATGACATGTAAGCAATTTATAAAAACCATGACACCCCACAACATCTGTCTCATTACACAGATGTGAACGGAAAGGCAGTTAAGGCAGTCTCATCACTCCCAACACCATATACCATCTCCTCCATTAAACACGCTAAAGAAATGCACAATTGCGGCATCCTTGTTTACATATAGGATTCCCTGGACTTCTTATAAGTCATTTGCAATCCCTCGGACTGTTGAAAAGTTAACTAGGTTCAATCTTCATAATGACGTGTAATTGTGATTCTATGTAATTGATGAAAAGAAGAAAAATAAAAATTATTATTATGATTGTATCATGGTTTTCACGAGCAAGGAGTTTTATTTTTAGAGATGGCTCCCATTGAGAGCCTTTAGGATTTGTCATCTAGCCATAAAAGTCAATTTGAGTCAATGTCATGTATGAAGGACCCTTATTGGGCATACTACATTTTATATGAGTCATTAGATAAGTATAAATAGCCCTCCAAGCAACGTCTCCTCCTCGAGTCGGCTTCAAAAAAAAATAATGTAAATTCCCCAAAGGACATGTCGGCTCACATGCACTCATTTCGTCTCATTTACAGAGGCAAACTACTATAAATAGGCAGCTCGGATTTCATCTTTGACACAGAATTTCGGACATCTCATCTTCTCCAATTCGGTTGAAGTTTGAATCAGAAAAGGAAGTGCAAAGAAGATAAGGAGTAGTCTCATAACCAGTGAAGTGAAGGGCAAGAAGAGCGAGGTTCTTAGGATACTTTATGGGACTGTTTTAAGGGAAGAAAACACTTATACATACTAAAAGTTTGTTACAGCAGCAAGGGATGAAAAGAAATCTATTGCAGCAGTGAAGGCCAGGGAGAGGAGAAGTTTGTTGCAGTAGTGGTGCAGTCCTCTTAGGGAGCTGAAGTGGAAGAAGGCCGAAAGTCTAAAGCAAAAGACATCCAAGGTTGAAGAAGAAGTTGAGAAGGAGGAGAAGGTTGACTATCGTTGGCTAAGGATCTTGTGTGTTGGTCTTGGAGTTGCAGATAGGTCAAGGATCTTGATTTTGGTATTCGTCAATTGGAATCTCTATAAGAAGAAGAATTTGTTCGGGTTTTCCTCTCAAAGAGTGGGAGGTTTTGGCCCTGGCTGATAGCCTTTATTTAATGTCTCGTCTCTTTATGGTTTATGCATTGGTAACTGTTTGATGAAGAAGAACACAAATAACCCAAGTAAAAGAAGATCCTAATCTAAAGAAGTAAAAGGCACTCACTAGCAGTTACTAATAGAAGAGAAATCACATAATTACTATGCCCTAGATTTTTCAACACGGACCTCCATGAATTCATTGTCATGCCCAGCAAGAAAGATAAGATGGCAGGAGGGTATATGCCAAAACTACAATTCCCTTTCTTCACAAGCAAGGTCTCTCACATTGTTTGGTTTATTCTATCTAGGTCAAGGGCAGGCATGGTAAGTGTTGTGTCTGATGCAAGTTGAAAATTTTGAAAAGCGGCCTCAAGGATTGTGAGAGGGAGGTAGCAGAGGCTCATCGCAGCATTATGAATTTGCCCCACTATGGAATAGGAGGTGTTGACCACTACGTATCAACGACCCATAGCAGTACACCCCCTTTTTTTGCAAAAGGGATAGCGCCTAATCTCGTGTCGTCCAGCTATCATCACCAACGTGATTATCATGTTATAATGTAAACCCATTCTGCACGTATATGATGTAAGTAATCTCAGCAGATCTCTGTCATGTATGTAATTGCCTAGGTAAACCTACTTTTCTAGTGACGATCTACATTCCGGGAGGTCTTTTGTCTCACCGATCCATTCTTGGATGGTCGGCAAAGTTTTCCATCAGTCTTACCCCAAAGTCGGAATGGATTTTGTCACTAGGATCTTAGGCGAGTCCTAGTGTTCTAGATCGAGTCTATGTAAAAGTGATTTGGGAATAATCCTAACTATTTGGTTAGGTTATTTTATTATGAATTGTTTGGTCTGTTGGATTATATTTGTGTCGCAGAAATGGGTAGTCTATGAGAGTCTTTTACAAATGGGTTTTCCCCCTCGAGATGTAAAAAATAGGAAAATCATGATGTAAAGTGTCTTGAGGGTTGGAAAAATAATTTATCCCCTCATAGGTTAATTAATTAAATTTTGGTTTGGGAAGGGGAGAGAGCGTTCTGGTGCGGCGATTCGACGCTAGGGTTTCTGCGAACACCTGCAACGGCAGGACATTTGGACGGAAGCCACCAGATCTGATAGCGGCAGCGCAGCAGCTCACAGGCTGCAGGCTTTGGCAGACAGCCATGATGAACCCCCGCCAGGGGGAAGGAGGGATGCCTCCTCCAGTAAACGACAACCAGCCAGGGCATAGCGAAGGTCCAGAAAAGGAACAGGAGCGTACTGAGAGGAATAACGACAATAGTCAGCATAAGCAGACAGAACAGGTACAGCCAGACAAGCCAAAAGTAAGTTCATCTACATGTAAGCCAGTAGCCACGATACGGCCAAAAGTGGAGCTACCCAGTCATCGAATCAACGCCAGAATTCAATATATGAGAGATCATGCTCTCATAGGTAAATTTATAGGTTTTTGGCCAAATGAGAAAGCCTTGAGAGCCTGGATCAATGTTAAATGGCACCCAAAAGGACACATATCCTTGCATCTTCGGTCGAAGGGGTTCTTTACCGCAGTCTTTAACTGCTTGGAAGACAGAAACAGAGTATTTGAGGGAGGGCCGTACTTCTTCAACTCTGCCGGGCTATTTCTCCGAGAATGGGTCGCACGTTTCAATCCGGATAAGGAAGATCTAAGCTGGGCACCGGTATGGATCAGGTTGTATGGACTGCCATGGGAGTATTGGGAAGAAGACTCACTCAAAGCTATCGGCAAGGTACTGGGAGATTTTGTGAAGATCGCGGAAGACACAAAAACGCAGAGATACACCTCTTATGCACGGATCTGCGTCTACATGGATCTAAAGCAACCCCTGCCTGATACGGTAAGTCTTGATCATGAAGATACGGAATGGATCCAGTTAATTGATTATGAGCATGTACCCTTTAGATGTAGAAAATGTCATGATCTAGGCCACCTTTATAGAGATTGCCCGTTAAACAGCAATCCTCCAGCGCAAGTTGACCAGGATAACCAGCCATTGGACGGTTTTACAAAGGTGACAAATCGAAGAAGAGGACATAAAAAACCTGCAGTCCAGACAAAGGCAGCCCAAAAGGACCCATCAAAGCCCTCCACAAGCAACAGCTTTGAAGTCTTGGCAAACGAAGAGGTGCAGGATCTGAATCTCTTGAACTCCAAAGGAAAAAATCCTACCCAGGACAAAACTGAAGGAACCCAATCTCAAACGGGGGAAAAGAAGGCGGAACAAGATGGCAATCCTACCAAGACAGAATCAAAAATCTGGAACCTCCCGGAAATGGAGATAGATAATACGGATCCAGTTACAGGAAAAGAGAAGGAGGGAGAAGGAAGTCATCAAGAACCTCAGATCATGGATGAGGACACGGAATCAATAGATATTGGCGAGCTCGATATTCTGGGTCTAGAACAAGCATGCAAAACAGGGAATTTCGACAAAATACCTAATAGACAGGTGGATAATCTAGTGGAAGTTCTTAATAAAGCCCAAAAGAAATATTCATTAGGGGTCCAAATCGGCAGTCAATGGGATGGGAAATTCATCACCAAAGACAGCAAAAAGCGAGGAAGAAAAACGACTTTAGAAAGAACTATCAGGATCAGTGAAGTCTTGGTCGAATCAGGCAGATATGCCAAGCTAACAAAGTACTACAAAAACAACCCCAATCCTTCCCAATGAAGATGATTTCCTGGAATATAAGAGGGCTCAATGGCCCAAAGAAAGGAAGACTTTTAAAAAATATGCTTATGGAAGAAAAACCAGCAATCCTTTTTTTGCAGGAGACAAAATGTAACTTGGCAGTCTTGGAAAAAGTTGCAGCAAAAGCCTGGCCGGGGGCGCTAGTCACAGTTGTAGATGCTCAGGGAGCCTCAGGGGGACTTGCAGTGCTCTGGGATGCAAGAATGATCCAATTAAGTAACATACATGCTAACAAAAACTTCATACAGGCTATTTTTCACATTGTGGGGACTAACATCCATGGCCACATAACAAATGTGTACTTCCCCCAAGAAAGCCAGCAAAAGATAGAAATCCTGGAAGCATTAACGCAGCTTAATGCAGAAAGGACTTATCCGCTATGGGTCTCAGGCGGAGATTTTAACATGATCGCTTCTATAGAGGAAAAGAAAGGAGGGAGATGCAGAACAAACAGGGACGGCTCAATATTAAAAGATTTCATTCAAAATAACTGGTTAATAGATATTCCTACAAACAATGGCCTCCACACTTGGAATAACAAAAGAGCAGCACCTATGCAAGTAGCCTCGCGCCTAGATCGATTTCTGATATCCGACAATGCAGTGCATATAGGGGGAGAATTTACAGCCTCCATCCTCCCTTACTCAGGTTCGGACCATTGGCCCATAGCCCTACACTGGAACCGACCGGGTAGTAGCATACGACGGCCATTTCGGTTTGAGGCTTTCTGGTTGACACATCCGGAATTCCATGAATTTATCAGATCAACTTGGAAAAATTTCAATCCAACGGATGGGACAAAAATGTCTATATTCCACAGGAAGTTGAAGCACCTCAAAGAGCAAATAAAGCACTGGAACAAATCCACTTTTGGCAACATATTCAAATCAAAGGAACTCCTCACCCAAGAGATGAAAGATATTCAGCAAAAAATGATCTCTGAAGGACGTTCTGAAGAATTAGTCCAGAAGGAGCAGGTTATAGAGAATAAAATCCTCGAACGAGACCTCCAGGAGGAAACACTCTGGAAGCAGAAATCGAGAGTCAGATGGTTAAAGGAAGGTGAAAAAAATACGAAATTCTTTCACAAAACCACCGTCCAAAGAAGAATGATCAACCAAATCTCCTATGTCTACAATGAACAGGGAACCAAAACTGAAACACATGAAGGAATAGAACAGGAGTTTATAAACTATTTCAAGAAGATGAATCAAGAACCCAATATAGATAGAACAGAGGCCATTGACACCATCATCGGGCAGATACCAAGATTAATTACGGAAGATCACAACACTCTCCTTCTCAAACATGTTAGTCTTCAAGAGGTTGAAACCGCGGTGAATCAACTCAAAGCAGGGAAAGCGCCAGGACCAGATGGGTTTACTTCTAATTTTTTTCAGCACTTCTGGGAACTAATCAAATGGGAAGTCTGGCAGGTGGTGGAAGAATCGCGTACGCTCAGATGGATGTATCCAGCCCTGAACGCAACTTTCATTGCCTTAATTCCCAAAGCAGAGGAATCCAACACTCCAGATAAGTACAGACCTATCGCTTTATGCAACATCATATACAAGATTGTCTCCAAGGTCATAGCATTGAGACTGAAGCCCATGCTTCCGCTCATCATATCTCCAGAACAATCTAGCTACGTAGAAGGAAGACAGATCACGGATGGGATTATTTTAACCCATGAAATAATACATTCCCTCAAGCAATCAAAACAACCAGGTATGCTTCTAAAAATTGACTTATCTAAAGCTTTTGATAGCATATGCTGGGATTATTTGCAAAAAATTCTCAAAGCTTTTGGCTTCGCCCCCCCTGGATCAGATGGATCAGCAATCTTCTATCTTCCTCGTTCTTTTCCATTCTCATCAATGGCCTTCCGTCCCCCACCTTTCGTCCCTCTAGGGGCATTAGACAAGGGGACCCTTTATCGCCCTTTTTGTTTGTCATCTTAGCAGAAGGCCTAGGACGCTGCATAAAATCGGCCATTCTCTCCCGCAATCTTAAAGGTCTAGTCCTCCACCAAGCCCCCGCTGTCTCGCACCAACAATTTGTTGACGATAATATGTTATTCGGTCACCCCTCTGTGCAAGAAGCACGCTCTTTTAAAGCCATTCTTGACAATTTTTCAAACGCCTCAGGAGCCCTCATTAATAATGTCAAATCTCAAATCTTCTTTTTTAACACTCCTCCCTCTACCCAACGGGCTATAGCACGCATTCTCGGTTTCACCATAGCGTCCCTTCCTTCTAAATACTTAGGAGCTCCTCTAATCGCTTCAGCTCTCAAGCATTCTTCTTGGACCAGCCTTTTAGAAAAATTGGAGGCCAGACTATTCCTCTGGACTCACAGAGCTTTAAATCTAGCCAATAGGACAGTGCTAATTAAAGCGGTTCTGCAATCTATGCCTCTCTACCTTTTCTCCATCCTGGCAGCACTGAAATGGGTTCTCAAAGCCATCAAGCAGCTGCAGCGTAACTTCCTATGGGGAAGCTCGGGGCCAAACAGAAAGTGGGCCTTAGTCAAGTGGGAGAAGGCTTGTTTACCTAAAAAAGCAGGAGGGATCGGGCTAAGAGATCCTGAACAAAGCAACAAAAATATGGGGGCAAAAATCTGGTGGAGGTGGCTCTCAAACTCAAACACCCCCTAGGCAGTCTTATGGACAGCGAAATATGCTAGAAACTTGCCCTTAGAGGAGAGAATTAGAATGTCGGAAGTCAGTAAAGGCTTGATCATCTGGAATTCAGCAATCCAACATCGAGACTTAATTCAAAAACATAGCTTCTGGGAAGTGAAAGATGGCCTTTCAGCTCGTTTTTGGGAAGACTCATGGCAGCAGCTTCCAAATCTCAAAGATAGCATACAAGGAATTGCAGAACGAGAAATCAACGAGCTTGACAAGGTAAGCTACTTCTGGAAATCACAAACCACCCAAGAACATAGAGAATGGAAAGAAGCTTGTCATATCTTACCTTACAGCTCGGAGCAGATTCAACTTTCTCTATCCTCAGAGCTTCAAAAACGAAAAATTTTAAAGCTAGCAGGCATGGATACTCTTAGATGGGGATATGAGGAAAAGGGGATCTTCACAACCAAGGAAGCTTACAAAATCATCACTAAAGACAGAGTAGTCAAAGACAAAATATGGGACAGAATTTGGAATCCTCCTATTTGGCCAAAGGTTTCAACCTTTTTGTGGCTTCTCTCACACAACAGAGTTCTAACATGGGACAACCTCAGGAAAATAAATTTCTATGGGCCATCTATACGTCTCAACTGTAATCAGGAAGAAGAATCAGCTTTACACCTCATGCAAAACTGTCAGCTCGGAAAGAAATTGTGGGAAAAGGTAATATTCCGATGTCAGAGGGATGGCAGAGTGATGGGGGATATCACTGGTACCCTACGCAACTGGACTCAAGAGCCATATCAAAGCAAGGTTCTAAACACTCTTTGGCAAATTATACCGGGACTACTGATGTGGAACATTTGGAAGGAGAGAAACAGAAGGATTTTCAAAAATCAATCAATGACATTGGAGCAGATATGGAATGGGATACACCACAACATCAGAGAAACTTTATCTATCAAAGGCTGGTCTAAGGAGGACTTCCCATCGCATCCGCAGGAACAAGCGATATGGGACAATTGGCAGATAAAATTACAAGTCCCAACTTCTGCCAATAGAAATACATCTAATCATCAAGGGAACTCTGCGAGCTGGTCCCCGCCACCAATCAATGTGTTTCAACTTAATTTTGATGGAGCGTCGAAAGGAAATCCTAGCCTAATAGGATATGGTGGAGTCATCAGAGATTACCAGGGTAAGCCCCTCATATCATTCTTTGGTTCAATAGGTTGGAATACCAATAACGCAGCGGAATTGGAAGGCCTATGGAGAGGACTAACTCTAGCACAGGAGCAAAAGCTCTTCCCTCTGATAGTTGAAGGGGACTCCCAAATTCTTATCAATATGGCATTAAAAATTCAACAGGGATCCCCGGTACAGAAGGTCAGCAGTAGCTGGAGAATGGCCACTAGATTGGAGCGTCTTCAACAATGGCTCAACAACAACCAAGCTATCTCCTTCAAGCATATCCGAAGAGAAGGGAACAAACTTGCAGATTTTCTTGCCAATATTGGCGTGGACAGTGGGAAAGAATTCTTTGCAGGATCACTACAAGACATAGCCTCGGAGAACCAACTTTCTACCTTCCATTCCATATTAACAAGAGATATGCAGTCAGGACAAGAACCACACCCGGATGCGGGTGTCAACATGAGAAGTTAATGTCACTACATGAGCAGATGGTAGCGGGCGAGGTGATAGGCTGGCGCATGCGGCATAAGGTGCGCATTTATGGTTCATTAAGGCCGGCACGCTATCAAGCTACGCTGAGGGAGGAGATCAGTACGAGCGACGCTGGAGTGGGACGCCATCGTAGAGCAAGTAGGAGACTCTTGTCAGAGCATCAAGTCCCATTAATGAGGAATTGGGTGAACAGCAAGTGCGGCAAGTACCTCAGGATGATATCAAGATCTATATCAACTGCCCAGGGCCCGGCACTCTCTCTGGCTCCTTCTAGCAGAAATATCCAAGGACGTATTGGTTCACAGGAGTTAGATACAGAGCTAAGCATTGGGAGGCCATCAGCGCTCCACCGAAACCTGCAACAGGTCTGCCTCATCTGCTTACCTCTCTTTGATAGTATGGCTCGACCTCGCGGTGGTTCCCGAAGGGGAAGAAATTCAGGCACACGGGGGAGGGTTAGAGGAAGGGGAGGTCCTGCTCCTCGACGCAACTCCCGGCTTGTCTCAGCCTCACCTGCTTCTCCACCTTCTGACCACTCTGGTCCATCCCACTCCAGTTCTATCCACACCTCCCGCTATACTTTCAAGAGCAAGCTTCACAAGCCTACTATCTCTGCCACTATCACGGTCATCTTCTCAGAGGAAGAAGATGACCTTCCTGGCTCTGTCGAACATTCAATTGATCGAAATCTCTCCCAGAATTCCAAGGACACTCAAGGAGGCAGGGTCGAGGTTTCCCCCAATCTTCCAGAGATGCAGCAAGAAGAAGGGCATGAAGAGGATGAAGGTCTTCCGCAAACTTCCTCACACGAGGAGGTCATTTTCTGTGGACCGGTGCAGTTCTCCGGCACTGTTCTGTATCCGGTGATGCCTCCTGGGCGCAGTATTACGGACGTTGAAGACAATGTAATGATTGAGTGGGTCAGTTCTCCGGGCAAGGCCAACAGCGATGATGCAGAGTTACAACCTCGGGCAGAATCAATCAACGGCGAGGATTGATGGAGAAGATCGAACGGCGGAGGAGGATTTCGGAAGGCCTTTTTTGGCGGAACTTTACGCCCCGAAAAGCCAGACTTGATGACGTCAGGCGAAAGCCACGCGTCAACAGGAGGCTTTATCGGGCTTGTCCTTACGGAAACCGCTTGTTAGTCGACGGCGGTCCGATAAAAGGGTGGTTTTTGTTACACGGTTTTGTGCTGCCGCGGATGTCCTCGTCAGCCTTTTGTCATTGTAATGCTCTATCGTCCTCTTGTTTATGCTTTTTGGTGGTGCAGTATAGGGATAATGAGTCCTGGGCTCTCATATCTATTTATGTAAACAAACAGTCAAGCGCCGAGGGCCGGAATTTTTCAGACAGAGGGCTGGCTTTAGCCCCCTCAGAGGTGGCTACCTCTTTGTAAATAATTTTCTCTTTTCTTTTTCTTAATAGAATAGTCTTTACTCAGAGAAAAAAAAATTAAATTTTCTTGCCAAAAATTAATTAAAATCCTAAGCTAGAAATTTAATTAATTCTAGGTCCTAAGTAAATTTAAATTCTCCAAAGGCAAAATTCGTCGGTCCTTAAAAATCGAAATTTAAGAGATCCGGGGACTAAGGTAAATTAATTATTTTGATAAATTTTAAGCCTTTGATCCCTGGGGTTAAGTCAAAGTCAAAATTTTGGGGAAATTAATTCAAATTTTAATTTTTGGATTAATTAAAATGCATTTAATTGAAAATTTCAAATTTCCCCAAATATTTAAATTTTTCAATGGATGAAATTAAAAGAAATTTTAATCCTCATCAACAGTCAAGATTGCTTTGACGAGGATCATTCAAACTAGCCGTTGGAGGATTTATCTTTAAATAGAAAGTCATTTGTTAGTTGAACCATCTGACCTTTGATTCGTGTGCTAAGCGAAAAGCTTTCATGTAATCTTTTTTTTGATAATAAAGAAAGACTTTGGGGTTAATCTTCGCTAGTGTTACTCTTCATGGAAACACTCTAAGATGTGTCGCTTTTCATGCGTAATTTTTTTTTTTAACTATTGATGATAGCTTCTGAAGAGTGATTTGAGTACAGGTCTCTTGCTCAGTCATTGGGGTTTAAGTGATAATTTAAATTTTGAATGTAATAGTAGGTATCTCTATTTATTTGAATTTTATTATCATTTTCTCGCTCTATTGTGATGGCTAGATTGAGTTTTGCAGGAAAACCTTGATTTTTAGATCATCAAGCGTTCGGGGAAGTTTTCAGTTGGACCAACCAACTCTCGATTCGTGTTTTCTAAAGAGCCCAGCAGAATTTAATCCCGAGCTTATCATAAGAATTTTACTAGTGATGCATGACGGGCTTTGAGCTAAGCACCTCCTTTAAAATCTAAAAAAAATCATTTTTTATGTACGAAATTGATAAATCTGCCTGTTGAGAGCCTCAGATTATCTGATCCTGGAACAGAGTTGGACTCACACTCCCCAGATCTGATAGATCTGCCATTCTTGTGCATAGATCTGTAATTATTTTTGGTTTTTTGACTTGGGTTTTTCTGGATTTTAGTTTTATCATTGTATATATCATTTGGGTATTTTCTTGTTGTCGTGTAGCTACAGATCTAAAGAATAAAACTGTGTAGAGTCCAGATCTAGGCCCTAGCGAGTAAGATCTGGATCTCTGGGGTTCATCAACATCATTTTGCAGTGCCAGGAACATTATCCAATCTTTTGCAGTCCAAGGGTTTTAACTTTTTTTAATCTGGAAACGATTTAACGAGGGTTTTCATTGATAAATCTGAAGCATAAAAATACATGGGTGTGAAATTCATTTTTATGAGTTTATCTTAAGTTTTAGGCTACGGTTTCTTTGCTTCCTGAGGTTTTCTGGAAAATTTCGAAAAAAAATTATTGTCTGCATTTGGGCTTTAAAATTTTTTAAATCTGGAAAATTTTGGGTTTCTTTTTACCCTTGTTTGCCTGCATTTTTACCTCTGTCTATCCTCAAACCCTCATCCTCTCCATCTCTTCGACCCTCAGCCCTCATTTCTTCTCACTGCCTAAATCCTGCAAACCCTCGTATTCCCACGCTCTCTGCACCTCTTTCCTCCACACAACCCTTCCTTTCGATCTATAAACCCTTCGAAATCCTCCAATACCGCAGTCATACTTCTCATCTGCTAGCCCATCGCCCTTTCTGCGGTTCCTCCTCACAAACCTGCAGTTGTCCAAGCATCGCATCCATCCATACACGGCTCCACCTCCATCGTTGTCTGTTCTCATCGAACTCCCTAACCCTCGGCCTCTCTTCCTGCGTTTATCCCCTCTCGCTGCCACCTGCGTGCTGCCTCCTGCATCTGCGACAGTGCAAACCCTCTCCTCATTCTTCTGTCTTCGAGCTCTCCTTTCCGCCGCAAACCTGCAAATGCACACAACAAACAAAACATTCAATTTTCTTTTTCATTTGTATGTATATGCATTAGGTTAGTTCTTTTATTCCAATTTCATTTCTTTAAAAGCGTTAGTTAGATTCATTTTTTTTACTTTCGATTTCGTTTCCTTTTGTTTGTTATGAGTTAGGTTTTTTTTTTTTTTTTTTATTACTTTAGGTTTTTCATTAAATATTTCATTATATTTCTCTTTGTTGATTTGTTTATATTGATTTGATTTTTATTTTTTGTTTTTTTTATTTTCTTATTATGATTTTTCTTATTTTTATTTAAAAAACATGAAAATTAAAAAATCTAAAACATTTAAAAAAATTTAAAATATCTAAAACATTAAAAAAATCTAAAACATTAAAAAATCTTCATTTAATGTGACTTGAGATTACCAAAAATTAAATTAAAAAAAGGGATTTGCGCTTTCACATTTATGATTTTGATGTGGCCTATGGCCCATTAAAATTTAAATTTTTAACCTCTTAATTCATTTTAATTCCGTCACATTAAAAATATTTTGATTTCTTCATTCAACTAATTGCCTAAGGAATAATTAAAATTCTAATTTAAAGTTCCTTGGTGTTATTTGGTGATTAAATGCAGTTTTCATTATTTTTCTATGGTCAAGGTGCGATAAATGTTTTAAATCATATTCACTGTTGGAAAAAGATAATTTTTTTAGATTATCCTGCATGTTAAAGTTTTGAGCAGTTTTACATTTAATTGTTCATGATCGTCGCTTTGCCACATTATAAATTGCTCTGGGTGACTTGTCATTTATTTAGTCTTTGGTTAATTCAAATTTAAGGCTCTGGTTTTTAGTCATTTTTATCTTGTGATTGTGTCTATCTATCTCAATTGACCAAGACTTATTCTAAATTCATCAAGTTGTTCATTCTTAAAATCTCCTAGACCCTGTGTTCCACAGGCTACCCTCATCCATTCACCTTAGGGACTACCCTCTTGACTTATCTATGAGAGAGTCTAAATGGAGTGAGTAAGAATTAGAGTGACAACCCTTACTCTGAGCGTTGTCACGGTGCCTAGACACTTTGTGCAACAATAGGAGGAAAGAGGGGTTTGAGGGGCAGAACTTGGAAACAAACGGAGCAAGGGATCAGTGTGCAATTGGGGCAGTAAATCATATCCTGGGACCAGGGGAGTGGGAAGAAGAAACCAGGTCTATACAAATTTTTCAGGGGGTAATAGTTGGAGATGGCTTTCCAATTATTATCTCTGCAATCACTAGTAGGGAAAAGCACAGCCCATCTCAATCTTCCCCAAACGTAATCTTGTCACCCTCCCAACCACAATGGAAACTTCAAGGAACACTTCCCGCTGCAGTCCCAGTGGAGCATACAGATTCCCAGTGGACCCATTATTTGGCACCAATAGTGACTTCTGTAGAAGCCATCCATGGAACCTTGGATGTCAATTCCAACCTGATGCGCATGGGGAATGAAGGACTAGAGTATCAGGGGCACAAAGACAGTAAATCCCAGCTTGGGCATGAATCTGTTTAGTTAATTTTCTTAAATTTCCTATTTATTGTAGTAATGTAGTTTTGTAAGTCAGTTTCTCAGGAAGTATACCTGGTGGACTTAATATAGATGGTGCTGGAAAGACAGAGCTAGTAGTTTTGTGGCTGGTAAGCCCACAGTTTTGGAACCCCGTCTCAGGCCAAATAGATCAAAAAAAATTATATTGTGACACTGTATGTTTCAGCCACATTTTTTTTTTGTGAAAACTAACCATTATTGTGAAGAACAAAAAATGAAAAACTCTATCCAATAAGTAGCACTGCTTTACACAATTGTTTTGGTGTATGTTGATTGAATGAATGTCAACTGAATGAAGAAGTGTAATGTCTGACTTCAAAACTGACCAACAATAATAGAAACAAAATTAATTCTGTTATAACAATGGGGATTGCACAAATCGAACTTCAATTACTATTAAACTCACTTTATGCATAACATCCAAGATCATTTCTCTGGGTCCATTATAACAGTTGTAATATCCTTGCTAAAATAGGCTTACTCAACTTGCAAAAAATTTTAAACTTTTCTTTCATGTATTTTGTTAAACACTTTGCATGTAAACATTTCTTCAAACACTTGTATGCAAACAAGAAGAGGCTTTTATTGTAGAGACATTTCTTCAAACATTTTGCATGCAATTAAATATGAAACCTTTGTTCAATAAAGTGAACCTAAATAATAGCAATAATTCAGTCAATTTTGATTAGCCTTGTTCATGAAATCACATGCAAGACAGCTCCTTTAAGATGCATAAATTTAATCATTAGAACATGTGGATAGCTCTGGCAAATGACAAGAATTGGCTGAAGAAATATGGCCCCTCCGGATAAATGCAACCCTACGAGAACAAGAGCACGGCTTCCTCAAGGAAGTCAACGTCCACAATAGAATTCGGCTTCCTCAATGAATTCGGTCCTCACAGAATTAATTCAGCATCCCAATAAAACTCGGCTTTCCCACTAAACTCATCCTCCACAAATTAAACTCAGCTCCTTCAATACAAATTGTCTTTCACAAATCAATTGGCATCCACACAATAATTTCGCCTTCTCTCTAAAATTCGACTTTCACAAATGTATTCGTCCTACACAATTTAATTCAGTTTTCCCCAAGATAGATTCAGCCTCCTTAAGGAAATTCGGCTTCCCAAAGAATGGACTCAACCTCTATTAGATTTGATCTAGAGTTAAGATGGATCTAGGTTGTATAATATATATGGAAGAAAGAAACTATTTTAATGTCCACGAGGCTAAAGATAGCCTATGGGATAGATTGTTTTGCCTTCTGATTCCTGTACTCATCCCTTTTCCTATGAAGCCTCACAATAAACGCTCTCGGCTTCTCAACAAACCCCTTGCTGGATAAATTATCCCAACAGCTAGCTACTAGAATATATGCATAACTTTCCCTATTGTCTTTGAAGGCCTCGCATTCTAAACTAAAAAGTTTTTTTGTTTCCACTTTTCCGTGTGAAATTTTTATCTATTGCAACAACCAGAAATTATTCTTCTAACTGAAAATTTAATTATGCAGTTTATTTGCTACAGAAAACATTGAATAAAATCACAACTATAATTTTCACCATAAAAATATTGCGGAAAATAAAATACTGAAAACTGAGAAATTCTAGCACACACACAAGAATTTTGACATAGTTATTTTTGGACAACTGTCCCCGGAAAAACCCAATGTGGAAAAACTGGTGCAGCGGACGAGGGTTTTATTATTATTCTTCAGCAACAAATCTGAGTACAATAATTTAGATGCCCAGCTGGCAATCTAATCTGAGGAAAATATTGGCAAAGTTATCGTGAGATTTTTCCCTCACCCCATAGTTATTTTTTGCCTCGAAAATTGCCTCCCTAGCCTCTGCACTGAGCTCCCTGCGTCACCCTCTATGCAAAGCTTATGGTAGCCCTTTGAGAATTTATTCCTTCCTTCCTTTGCCTCTTCCAGGAACTGGAAGCCTTCCTCCCATAATGATGCTCACCTCCTCTTCCACTTGCTACTCACCCTCTGACTCTCTTCTCTATTGAGCTACTGCTATTGAGAAAATCGAACTGCCTGGGCAACTGAGTATCTACTCTGGTGTCTTCTTCATCACCACATTGATCTCCTCTTATAATCCACTATTGGAGCACCAACGGCCAAGATTAAAACTTAATCAATGGCTAGGATCATCTCTTGATCGATCCGTGTGAGTTTCTAGATAATTCTCACCATATCTCAATTAATACTGATTAATCAACTATATTTCCCAAGTTTAGACTGAGGAAATATATAAACGACTAATAATCTAATTGAGACATTTCTAGGCGGAATTTCCGGAACAATTTCTGGGTTTTGGAGATCTCATGTATTTTAGCCTCTCCACCAAATTTCGTGGCTAGAACACATCCAATGCTACAAAAACTAACACTCCCTCTTAGCGAGGAATGTGTTCTAGTGCTACTGTACACCCTCTCTTTACATCATCTCCTGTCACATTGCTGATGTTTGTCTACTGCTACCCACCAACCACTGCGCAACTCTAATATATGTTGCATCTGTGTTGATGTTAACACTGCCATACTGCTACCAACACTGCTTCTGCACTGCAACTCCCTCTGAGAATCATCTAAGGTAATCTGTTCCTACTACTAAAATTGGTTCTCCACCATACCCATATGTTCTCTAAAATAGACAAACTTAGCTCTCCCTAGAGCTTTCGTCAGTATATTTGCAATATGTTCTTCTATGGGAACATAATGTAGCTGGACTGATCCACGTTGTACACAATCTATGATGAAATGACACCAAATATCGATGTGCTTAAACCTGTCATGAAACACTGGATTCTCAGAGAGCTTTATGCAACTCTGATTATCACAATAGGCATTGACTGCCTCCATCCTTTGCCTAAACAAGCTTAACAGCAGCTTTCGAAGCCATATAGCTTCACACGTAGTTGTGTTGGTTGCCATATAATGGCTTCTGCAGAGCTTAGTGCTACTGAATTCTACTTCCTGCTACACCAAGAAACCATCCCTAATCCAACGCTGAAGTAGTACCCGGAGGTACTTTTCCTATCCACTGAACTTCCTGCTCAATCTGCATCTATGTACCCACAAAGTCTGACGTCGTCCCTTCGAGTATATCTCAACCCATACTCGATTGTGTCATGAACATACCTCAGAATATGCCTCGTTGCTGCCCAATGTACCCTCTTCGGCTCTACCATGAATTGACTTAGGGTATTGATTGCGAAGAAGATATTTGGCCTAGTTTTGACCAAATACATGAGAGACCCAATAAGTTGTCTATACAAGGTAGGGTCAACATCCTTGTCACCTCATGCATCTATCTTCTTCCAGTTGGTGATCATGGGCATAGACATGGGTCTGCAATCCTGCATTCTGAACCTCTTCAGAATATCTGTGGCATATCTTCCTTGCCCAAAGAAGATCTCCCCATCCTTCTGCCATACTTCCAATCCTAGAAAATAGTGCATCAACCCCAAATCCTTCATGTCAAATTCTGTTGCCAGGTTCCTCTTGCAGTCCTCTATGAGCCCCGATGATCCTGTCAAAAAGACAGCATCCACATACAAAACTAGAATAAGTGGCTCACCCTCTACCATCAAATAGTAAAGGTTGCGATCTGCGTCACTCTTGACAAATCCCATCTGCTACAAGTAGCTGTCAATCCTACCATACCATGCCCTCAGAGTCTGCTTGAGTTTGTATAGAGCTTTCTTCAATCTGCACACATGAGTGTGCCTCTCATGAGTCTCAAAGCCCTCTAGTTGTTCTATGTACACTTCTTCCTCTATCACCCCGTTCAAGAAGGTTGTCTTGACGTCCATCTAGTGAATCTGCCATCCCATCTGAGCTGCCAGGGATATAATTGACCGGATAGAAGTGTATCTGGAAATTGGGGTGAAGGTATCCTCATAATCTATCCCTTCTTTTTGTACATACCACTTTCCACAAACCTAGCCTTGTACTTTTCCACACTGTCGTTTGCCGCATATTTGATTTTATAGATCCATCTAGAACCTACAACTGATCTGTCTATTGGCCTTGGCACTACCTCTCAAACATCATTCGTCATGATAGAGCTATACTCTTCTACCATGGCATCTACCCACACTTGATGTTGTGCGCCTCCTAAAAGCTGGAAGGTTCTGCAACCTGAGCCACCAATGCTTGGTACCTATCGGGTTGTCTGTGTTGTCTTTCGTTCGTCCTTGGAGTTCCAATAAACTACTTTGCATCTCTCAATGTCTAACAAACATATATGTTGGCTCAACCACTAGTCGTGGGAGGTTCAGCTAGCTCCTCCTCATCTTGCCTCTACTGCTCCATCTGCTGAGAACTCCCCGGATTTCCTGCACCTGAGGAAATATTGGTACTGGTCACGGTACTCGATCCTTGTGACTTTCCTCCTACCTGTCCATTGGTTGCCCCTGTAGCTATCCCTACTGTTGCACTAAAGGAGCTTCTGTTGATTGATTTTGATCACCTACAGGCATCTCATGAGATCTCCTGAAAGCTCGGTCCTCCATGGACTTCACGTCTCGCCTTACTACAATCTTCCTATTGCTAGGAATGTAGATTTTGTATGCCTTTAAGGTTTTGTTGTACCCAATGAAGAACCCCTTCTTTGCACTCTGTTCCAGTTTAGTACATTTATCGTCTAGAGCGTGGCAATAAGCAATGCTGCCAAAAATTCTAAAGTAGCTAACTTCTGGTTTCTTCCCGGTGAAGACTCGTTCTGGCATTTTCTTCCCCAATGCTCTATGAGGAGTCCTGTTCTAAATATATACTGTTGTGTTACATGCTTCTTCCCATAAAAAATTGGGTAGATCCTGGTCATATAACATAGCCTTTGCAGCTCCAACAATGGTTATGTCTTTCCGCTCTACGACACCATTCTACTGCGGATTATATGGAGTTGTCCATTCTCTCTTGATGACTTCCCTCACACAAAAATCTGTGAAGTCTTTATCAATATATTCTCCACCATTATCTGAACGAAGCACCTTGATCTTCTTCCCTGTCGCATTCTCCACAAGAGCTTTAAACTCTCTAAAACGATCGAAGACCTCACCTTTGGTCTTCAAGAAGTAGATCCGGTTTTCCTGGAATGGTCATCAAAAAAGGTGACAAAATATTCGGCACCGCTGAGAGCTTGTTAACGCTCAAACTAATAGGGGACCTAAGGGGGGTCCTTAAAGGGCAAATGCTAGGCCAAGGGCAACAAATGGAGACTTAGCCCACTGTCACCTTAGCTAAGGATCCCTTCTATTCACAGACTTTCACCAATGGGAGGAGACCCAATATATTGTAGAGTCACTAATGAAGGATAAGTAAAATGAAAGGATGTGGAGTGACCCAAATAATCCCTTTCCCGGAAGAGTTAGAAAGATAGAGCGTGCTTGCTTTCTAAGCAAGGTACAATGTCTTCTAGGGAAAGGAAGGGAGCATTTGGGGGTTAGGGTTATGGGATATGACTTATGAAGGAATTTCTCAATCCCTAAAATCCTTATTGAAATTGGTATTCCAGGTGGTTCTTGAAAAATTGTTTTTTCAAAGGAATGGGACCACACAGAACCAAGTGGACCCAGTCTAGGGTAGGGGAGAAGAGTAGGGCAACCAATGATTGTCCCTAACCTGGACAAGGTATGGAAATCGATCAAATAAAGAATATCCCCCTAAAGGTTTGAATTAATCCAATAAGGTACTAGCCTTTGTGGATGCTAGGGCAAAGTTTGATCCCGAAGTTAGGGCTTGGCATTTCTCACAACTCCACCATCGTAATGGCCTCAAATTTGGAGGGGATTTTGAGGAAACACCAGCGCAGAAGCCCCTAAGAGATCGAACTTTTTGGATGGGTGGTTTTCTGGGAAAACGATGCCCTAGGTGACCCAACTTAGCTAGACGTGGAGAAAGGTGAAAAATATGTGTTTTTAGGTGACCACCTCTTGATGGATCAGTGCCTTAGTCTAGGGAGAATGGAGTCTATGATGAATATGAGTGAGGACCGTTGGTTCTTGGTCAAGGAGGCCTCAAGACTACTTTTCTAGCCTTCTAGGTCAAAGAGAAGCAATCTTGCAGCTTTTATAATTCGATGCACAAAGGAGATGGCTTATCAAGGTCAATTCGTTGTTAGAATTACCCCTAGGAGACTTCGTTTACATTACATGGCCCATACATTGAGAGATTCTATAATAAAGACAATACTTCACAATTTAAAGCAGTAAATGCATGCAGCAATTAGCCCTAAAAATAGCGAAAATCCCAATCCAATGTATATGACAAAGTAAAACAAGAATAACTTTAGAAGCATGTACTTAAATGTAACGAAATATATCCAACCATCCACAATTGACAAAAGAAAACCTCCAAGATAATATAGACCAATATCCACACATTAAAATTCATCCATAAAGCTCCAATTCATCCTCTTGAAAAAATGTGAAATTCTCAGGAGAGAGAAAAGATCCAATCCAAAGTGATGATAAGCAAATGAACTCATCTCACTTGTATTTATACACTAATTAGGAGTTTGAATTAGCCTTATTGGCCTACATGAGCCCCAAAAATAAAATAATGTTTTAATAAATCAACTTTTGGTGACAAGCCCATCAAACTAGGTCATAAATGAAAGAATAAGCCTCTCAAGAGGTCAAATAATAATCTATGTATGTCATAGGGCCCTCTAAGACGCCTAAAGAGGTCCATGGGTGCCATAATGAAGAGTAGGACCCTCAAAAGTAGTGGACAAGGGGTTGACCCCTTGCAATAACTTGTAGTGCTCCAAATGACATGTGGGGACACACAAGTGTCTTCATGGGTCTCCAAACAAATTAAAGATGCCTGTAGATCGCCTGCAAGGGCTAGGATGATGGTGTAGTGATGCCACATCATCGTGCAAGTCCTGGATCATCTGCCAAGTGTATGGTGCAAATCTACGGCCAACTAGGCATGATGGATCAGGTGCATCTTCCTCGTCCAATAAGTGAACCACAAGCAATCTCTGAATGGCTGTCGGGATCCATGGAGTGCTTTCTGCTGCTGTGGAGGCCCATGGCTCTCAACGCACACTCTACATGTGCCAATGTAGCCCTTTGGAGGATTAGGACCCCGTATAAGGAGACCAAACCCAAGATGGAGACCATCTGCAATCCTGCATAAGACCCAATGTGTCCACTAGCCTTCCAGTACAACAAGTCATTAGAGAAATCAAGTAAATGAGCCTACCAATCATGGACCACAGGTGGGGACTTCATAATGGCCTGCCCTTCCATAATGGGCTTCGACATGCACCAATGTCTCCTAAACTCCAAATTGGGTTAACCAAGAATCCTACTAGGTGGTTTCTACTTCTAAAGGGGATAATATATTCAAGGTACATCCTTCTAAAGGTGGTGGCATATGACAAATAGGTGAATGAGGTAGGGGATGAGAAGGGGCAACCCTAGGTCACATGTTGGGGTACAAGGATAGCTAATAAGACAGAAGCCCACACTTGGGTTTATAATCTATAGGAGAGAGAAATATATGGTACATGAGGTGCCCCGGCCTTCATTTTTCCACCCTTCTTTATATGCCTCTTGCCTTTTATGATTCTTTGATTAATTGCTCGCGGTTCAAAGGGTAAGAGCATGATGTATAAGATATAGCAGTGAATACCCCCTTTAAAGGTAGGGTCGTTCATTGCCTACTAGGGGTTGGGACAATCATGGGTTCCTATATGATGGAGTTTCATAGAACAGGAAGGAACCAGGGTGACAACCATGATGATTGGGTAGAGCTCATTTATTAGCTTTTGCCCACATGCTAAATGCGTTTGTCCCAGCCATCTTTTGCATTTTGTGGTACATTTTCCGTTTGAATGTGTCCAAATATGATTTTATCTTTTCTTCTTAGCTGCATCAATCTTCGGGCTTCATTCCAACTCATGAACCAAGGTGTGGGCAAGGGAACGGATAAGCTGACCTTATGTGGACCCAGTGGAGGAATGTGGACCCAAGTGGGAGAAATGATGAATGGGGTGATAACGATTGGAAAGAGGGTAATATAAGCAGATAAGGGAGAGGGAGAACACAACCAAAATCCGAGTTTCCCATGAAATATCGTCCCTAGATCCAAATGGTCAGTGAAAGAGATCCCATGAGACTAGAATACAAGGTTAATATCCAAAAGGGGTCTAGAGGACAAGGGAATAGACCTAACCCATTCTTTCCATTGAATCCCCCCATTAATCCATGCCAGAAGTGTCCATGATAAGCAAACTACAATACTCAATTATCAAATGACAAGGCATACCTTTAGGTTCGAGAGGCCCACCTCAAACATACGATCATGGCAGATGGGCGAGGGACCACATGGCTGGCTCAGGTGGCAGAGAAATGGCACAATGAACTAGCTAGTGGGTGCAAGGGGTTACTGGCTGCTAGCTGAGGACCATCTTTGAGAAAAAATTTCTCCTAGGGATATCACCCACGAAATGATGGGTAACAGAGTTCTAGTGGACATCAGGCCACAAATATCTGAATGTATGAGTCCTAACACGCCATTAGCTCTGATTTCACTTCTTGGAAATGTTTCCTTAGCATACTTCCCAAGTACGCATCCTCTGCACACGTCAATGTGTTCTGTGCCAAGTTTTGGAACCCCTGTTACCGTTTCTTTGAGCATCCTCAGCACTACATGGTGTGGATGTCCCATTCTCCTATGCCATAACTCATTCAATTGCTTCCCACTGCTTACTTCGAACTCCAATCTATCTTACCTTTTTCCAGCTTGGGTGTTTGACATACACTTTCTTCCCTACGAAGTGAATATCATACCCCTTATCCTGTAACTAGGATATTGAAATCAGGTTCATACCCAATCCTGACATGCAATACATTTGTAGCATTGATGCTTGCTCCTGACTCCCTCTAAAAATCTATGGTACCTCTCCCTACTAGAGTACATTTCGTTTTGTTTTTCATCGTAATCTAGAAGTCCATATGCTCCTCTTTGTAGCTAGAGAAATATTCTCTAACCCCTGTCATGTGAACTAATGTTCCACAGTCTATATACCAGACTCCCTGTGAAGTTGATCCTGCTAAGCAAGCAAATTGGTCCTCCAATCTGGAAGACAAATCTAAAGTCTCCTAAATGTTACTTTTGTCTATGGTTATGCCGAAGAATTTATAGTGTGCCATTCCTCTTTTCCACCCAGACACTACCTTTTTTCTAGTAAACTATTGCAAAACCCTCTACGTCCAGCTAGAGATCTTCCCAACGAAGGTACTGAGCTGCTCCTTCTACCTCTAGAATCACTCGATCTTGAAGGATTGAATTTTTCTGCCCCTCTCAAAAAAAACGGTCTTTCCTCAAGCAACTCGGCCCCTTGGGAAAATATTGTGCTGCCTTTGGGAATTTCGACTTGCTACCCTTGCTGAGTAGTGAAATTCCTTTTCCTTTGTTTTCCTGAGCTCTCCGAATGATCAACTTTGCTCTAATATCATGTGAAATTTTTATCTATTGTAGCAACTGGAAATTATTCTTCTAACTGAAAATTTAATTATGTAGTTTATTTTCTACGGCAAACAACGAATAAAATCACAACTGCAATTTTCACCATAAAAATACTGCGGAAAATAAAATACTGGAAACTGAGAGATTCTAGCACACACAAGAATTTTGACACATTTATGTTTGGACAATTGTCCCCGAAAAAATCCAATGTGAGAAAACCGATGCAGTAGATGAGGGTTTTATTATTATTCTTTAGCAACAAATCTGAGTACAATAATTTATATGCCCAACGAGCAATCTAATCTGAGGAAAATATTGGCAAATTATCGTGAGATTTTTACCTCACCCCACAGTTATTTTATGCATTTGAAATTGCCTCCCTAGCCTCTGCGCTGAGCTCCCTACGTCACCCTCTGCACAAAGTTTACGTTGGCCCTCTGAGAATTTCCGCCTTCCTTCCTTTGCCTCTTCCGGGAACTGGAAGCCTTCCTCCAGGAATGTTGTTGCCCTACTCTTCCACCTGTTACTCACCCTCTGGCTCTCTCTTCTCTGCTCAGCTGCTGCTACTGAGAAAATTGAACTGCCTGAGCAACTGAATATCTGCTCTGGTGCCTTCTCCATCACCACATCAATCTCCTCTTATAATCCATTGTTGAAGCACCAGCAGCCAAGATTAAAACTTAATCAATGGCTAGGATCATCTCTAGATCGATCCGTGTGAGTTTCTAGATGATTCTCACCTTATCTCAATTAATATTGATTAATTAACCATATTCCCTAAGTTTAAACTTAGGAAATATTTTTAAAACAGTTAATAGTCTGATTGAGGCACTTTTGAGCGAAATTCCCATAAACAATTTATGGGTTTTTGAGATCTCATGTATTCTAGCCTCTCCACCAAATTTTGTGGCTAGAACACATCCAATGTTACAAAAACTAACATTCTGAAAGAGCAAAATATACATACTCTTTATTCCCACGCTTTTTTTGGCATTTTCCAACGCCTTGTTTCACAACGGAGTTGATGAGAATTAGTCCTTGACTGAGCAATAAGAATTTTGGCTCTCCAAGAAGTATTGGCCCCTATGTACGCTTTTTGTTAATGATTATGAGTGGGATTAAACTCTTCAATATAGTACTTTTTCTTTCTCCCTAGCTCCTTATCCCAAGTACGCTTATGGAACTTATCCATAACAAAAGTTTTTATCTCTTTCCTGTTTGCGGGACACAAGTTCAAGCAAATACCCCATTTACTAAACCAATTATTATTTTGCCTCATCCAAGTCTTCTTTCTTTTGCACAATATGTCATTAAAGACAACCTTAGGCCATCTGCCCTCTTCCATTTGCTCAATTTTTTTTAAATACCTTATGAATCGCACCATAGCAATTGCTTCAATAGGAGCAGCCCCCATTTCACTTATCAAGATAGCATAAGGAACTGCACTTTTTATTTTGAATTTGTTTGTAATCAAGCGCTTCTGAATTTTATCAATTTGTTTCCACTGCATGTAGGATGTACTGTTGGCCCACAGTTCACAATCGTATTTAATCACCAGAATCACTAAAAGCCCAAAAAGAGTTTGAGTGGTTTTCCAGTCCCATAACTCTACCTCTCTACACCTATTTTGAAAAGCATAAAATGCTTTCCACCTTCCCAAATTTCTTTTCTTTCTACAGTCGTCCCAGCTTAGATTTCTCTTGAAGTCAATTCTAAGGTATTTGTAAGCCGATTGTTTGAGAATTTTATTCAAGTCCTTCGTGTAGATTGCTTTATATGGCTTCCTCTATGAAATATGAAAACAAGCTATATGAGCATCAAACTTCAAAGCTTGGAAATTTAGAATAGATATTCTTCTTGCAAAGAACAACGTTTTGGGCGTTGTGACAAGGAAGGTTACTAAACCAGCCGATACAGCGGGAAAAGAAAAATTCAAGGAAGATGACATCACTGTTATGTGTCTTATAGTGGACTCCATTAGGGATCAGTTGGTTCCCTACATTGCAAAACTTGATACCTCAAAGAAGTCGGATGCCCTAATGAATCTCTACAATATCAAGAATGTTGGTCAATCAATGAGCTTGAAGAATGAACTTCGAAATACAAGGATGACTGATGACAACACCACAGCTTCTTACTTTGTAAGGATTTCTCAAGTAAGAGATCAGATTCAAGCAATTTGTGAATCCATTCTTGTTCAAGAACTAGTGATTATAGCGCTCAATGGTCATCCTAGATCATGGGATGCTTTTGTAGCAGGTATAAGTAGTTGAAAGAAAGCTCCTACATTTGAACAACTATGGACAGCTTGTGCTCAAGCAAAAGAAAGATTGATGACTTGAGATCCTCAAGATGAGGAAGTTCAAGCCCTTGCAACTCGTTTTAAGAACAAGGGAAAGAAGAATTTTGGACCTCAGCAAAAGAAGTTAGGAAAGGGATCTTCCTCCTCTAATAAGAAGAAAGACTTATCAAAGATTCAATGTTATGGCTATCAAGAATATAGACATTTCAAAATAGATTATCTTAATATAGCCAATAGCAAGAAGAGAAAAGGGAAACAACATGCTTCCGCAACAGACGTTGAAGATGAAAAGCAAAAGAAGTCCAAAGGTGATAAGAATTTCTTTTACTATTTTGCTTTTACAAGTTCCTTTGCAGATGATGATGACATGTAGCTGGTAGATAGTGGAGCATCAAGACACATGACCGGAGAGCATGGGAATCTTTCAAGATTGATAGAAAAGAAGTTGTCTCAAAGAGTTGAACTGGGAGATAATAACAGCTATGCAGTAAAAGGAGTTGGAAAGGCATCCATAGAGTTGGAATCTGGTAATAATGTACACCTCAGCAATGTTCTTTATGTACCATGTTTGAAAAAGAATCTTGTCTTTGTTTCTTGTTTGGAAGATAAAAGAGATAAGAGTTTCTTTTGTGGATGGTGAAGTACTTGTTTGGTCCAAGGGCTCTAGCATAGATGATGCTAGGGTTATTGGGTGTAATATTCCTAGTAGAAATATTAAGTGATGACAAAAGCAAAAATATGGACATGCAACCAAAAATTTCAACACACACAAAATATCAGATTACACTAGGAATTGCACCAAAATACCGAGCCATTTTATTAATCTGAGCATAATGGAGTACAAATAGATAGGAATAAAGGAACCTGGGCTTGCTGCAACAAGCAAGGCAAAACCCAAGTGATAATAATGATGCCCAAGTGCTAGAAAAGCTTCTCTCCAATTTTTGCGCTAACCCAATAATTTTTTGTTGCTGCTACTAGATAGGAAATGGGAGTTTTTCCCTCAAATGTGCTCAGAAATTTCTAAAAATTTAGTTGGTGCACTTTCTCAACAAGGCCAAAAAAACCCAGAAAGGGTTTGGGCTCCTTCCAACCAATCTTGGGACACCTAAAAAAGTGTGAGTTCCTCCTTCAGCCAGAAATTTGCTCCACCTGGAAATTACACTGCAAAAATGGGCTCCCAAGTCCCCCAAATCTCTCCCAAAATTCTCCTTCGGAATTCCACCAAATCTAGCCCCAATTTCTCAGGCACAGCACCATAGCAGCTCCACTCTCCAAATGCCTGCACAAGCCCAGCTAGTCACCCTTTAGACAGTCCCTGAAGATGGAAAATTCGGCCTCATAGTTAGCCCCAAAATTGGCTCTACAAATCACCTCAAGTATCCTACAAAATCTTTGAACAAAGTCCCTCTAATTCCCCGGAAACCAACAAGCACTATAGTTTTTCCTCCAATTAATTTGTCCTCCCTCTATTGCGCCCAGTCTACATGCAGATCAAGTCCAATGCCCTTGAAACCAGCTCCGAAACAACTCCAAGTTGTAGCAAGATCTCTCCTAGGGTGACACTTGAGGTTCACTAAAGAAGAGTTGGAAATTACTGCCTGGAAATTCCCTTATGCTTAACAGCACTCGTTGACTTGCCTCAGTAGCTCAAGCAAACAAAGTTTGAGTTTTTAAATTGGCAAAAGACCCCAAAATGAAGCTCCCCTCTTCTATTTATCCTTGTTTCCCTTCTCTCTCCTTATGGGCCCTCTCATTCAACCTCCCTCTCTTCTCTCTTCCCTCCACATCAAATTCCTTAAGGGAGTTTGAATTTCTCCTTTGAGGTGGTCCCCACATTCCACCATCCAAATAATTATTCCTTCTTTCTAATGTTTTGGAGCCCCCCTTCTCACAAAATTTAATTTGATGTCTCTCATCCACATTTCCTAAGTTTTATGCCCAAATATTGTCTGCCACCAAAATTGCAAAAATTTGGAACTCACTTAGCAAATTTTAATTAAATAGAATATTACATTGGGATTCATGATGGAAGGCTATCTAGACTTGTCACTCAACCAGATCAAGCACTAGTGCATGATGAGATAAATCCAAGTGAGCTATGGCATAGAAGGTATGGACATCTTCATTTCAGAAAGAACGAAGTTATATGCAAAGGTTGTGCTCTTGGGAAGAATATCAAGAAACCATTTCCAAACAGTGATAACAGATCTAAGGAAGCTTTGGACTTGATTCATTCTGATGAATGTAGTCTGAGGCCTATAAAACCTGTTGGTGGTTTGTTGTACTATGTGACATTTATTGATGACTTCTCCCATAAGACACGGATATATCTCTTGAAGACTAAGGATGAGGTATGTTACCCAACACTAGTGGGTGACCCCATAAGAGAAATTTCTCTCCTAGATTTGTCTTTGGCCGGCAACCAGCAGCCCCTGACAGCGACCGATATAGTCGATATTGTGTCAATTGATCTTTGCTCCCTAAGCCAGTCATATGTCCCCTCACCCATCCAATCCTAAAGGTATGTCTTTCATTGTGTAATCAGGTGCTCAAGCTTTTTTTCATTGGGCACACTTGGTATGGATTATTAGGTGGCTTGGAAGGAGGAAGGGTTTTGACTATAGTCTTGTTCCCTCACCTTAAATGGGGGTTTAATCCTCAACCCTAATCCTGTGGGATCTCCCATATTGGCTTAAGCTTCAGGATGGGCAATACTTGGGAAACCTTGATTTTGGTGGCGCAGTCTCCTTTTCCCTTTTCATATTTTTCACTCCCCTTTGCACATTACATGCCCTATTTCATCATCTTCCTTCTCTATGTCCACATGACCACTATGTCCAAAAGGCTCTGGTACTCCCCCTCCCTTTGTCCACATGTCTGGGTCAAGCCTGGAACGTTGCCCCGAAGGTTGATGCAACTAGAAGAAAAAAAACGATTAAAAGCGTATCATGGCCACATACAAAAGGAAATAATACCACAAAATGCAAAAGATGATCAGGACAATATATTAGTGTGTAGGCAAAAGCCAAACATGAGCTCTACTCCTTATCATTATGGCCATCACCTTGGTTCCTAGGGCCCCCATGAGCTCCCCCCGCATCATTAAGGAACCCATGCATATCCCAACCCTTGGTGGGCGATGAATTGCCCCACCTTAAGGGGGTAATCACTACTTATATCATACATAGCATGCTCTCATCCCCCAAAGCCCCGAGCAGTAATAATAAAAGAAAATTCAAGAAAAGGCAAAAGGAAAATGAAGATGGGTGGAAAAACAAAGGCTGAGGTAACTCATGTACCGAGATTGCTCCCTCCCACATCCATACACCCAAATATGTGGACATCCTTCATCATTACCACCCTTGAACCCATGGCATTTGGCCCTGAGACCCTTGTGTCCCAATCCATCTCATCATTATCCACATGACCCCTATCACTTGAAGGATGTACCTCGGACATGTCTTTCCCTTTAGGGATTTGGAACACCTAATAGAGTCGTTTATTAGCCACTCCATCCTAAGGAGGTAACACCAATATATGCTCAAAGCCCCAAATTTCGAAGGGAAACCTAGTATGAAGCCTCATTTGTGCCCTTGATTAACAAGCTTGGTTCACTTGGATGCACCAATGAATTATTGTACCTGATGGTGAGGAAACGCATTGGATCTTATGCATAATTGGCAGGTGGTTTCATCATGGGCTGGGCAACTTAAATGGGGCCCAAATCCACCAGAGGATCATATTGACACTTGTAGGGGATGCGTTGAGAGCCATGGGACTCTGTCATGTCATAGAGCATTATCTCATCTTATATGCACTGTTAACACCTTTAGCGGCTTGTTCATTGCCCCACATTATTTGCGAGACGATGCACTTGGACCAGCATTGCCCCTAGTTGGCTTAGTAGTGTACACATGGTTTAGCAAATGATCTAAGGCCCAAAGGAGATTTGTCTCATCCTTGAGACATGGGAGGGTAAGCACCATCATCAATGCCCTCATTTGGAGCAGTCTACAAGCTTATCTTTCACCAAGAAACCCATGAGACCAGTACTTGTGCCCCAAAGCCACTTGGGAGCACCATGTGATGATTTACATGGACATTAAGGGGCCACCACCTTATGTTGTTGATTTGGGGTAGCATCGGATGTGCTCTAGCCACGGAATTTGGTGGAGAGGTTGGGGCACATAAGATCTCCAATACCCAAAAAGGGTTTGGGCAGATTCTAAACAGATCAGGAGATATTAAAATAATTAATATTTTTAATGGAGTCCCTAAGTCTAAACTTAGGTAAAATAAAATATTAATGTGTATTAATATGAATCTGTGTTAGAATGGTCCAAAAAACATGGATCAAGCCAGATCTAATCTTAGTCGTTGATTAGGGACTTAATCTCGGCCGTTGAGATGTCAACATAAAAAGTATAAGAAGAGGCTTGAGGGGCACTTGGAGAACACACTGAGGGAGACCAGTCAGTGGAATTTCTGGAGCGGGGTTTGCTGAGAAATTGAACCAGTGGTCTGGAGAGCAGTTAGGAGGCAGCAAATACGAAACAGAGAGACGGGAGATCAACGCAGAGCCAGAGGAAGCCACACAGAGGCAGCAAAGATTGCGCAGAGCCAAAAGGGCCTGGGTCATCCACACAGGGGCTGCAGGAGTGACGCAGAAGCCCAGAGAGGCTGCGCAGAGCCTCAGTACGCTAACGCAGAGGGTTTCAGGCTGATGCAGAGGGTTTCAAGCTGTAGCAGAGGTCAGTAGGGCCTACGCCGGGTTTAGAAAAGTGTTGGAAGTTTGTCTATCTATGGGTAAGCCAGTTTGGCACCCTGTTCTACAAGAAAATTGCTGAATAATAAAATCCTCCCTTGCTGCACCGGTTTTCCCACATTGGTTTTTTTCGGGGACATTAATCCAAAATAACTGTGTCAATGTGTGCATATGTTTGTTTCTGTATTACGGTGTGATATCTGCAGCAGTATTTATCTTAATGTTTGTTGAAGTAATTTCATGAATAACTTATGATGAAATAAGTAGGAAAAGTAAATCAATTGTTGCAGTGATAGAATTTTAACATATGCATCACTTATGGGGCCCTCTCTCATCTTGGCACATAGAGGACCCAACTCGGCCTTCCAACGACCTCATTCCACCATGACATCATTATTTGCGACCTACTATTGGATGGTTTACTCATAATTATGGAGATACTTGGTGGGATTGTCACCAAAGCCTTGTTACTTTGCACATTAAAATAGTGTTAAGTGGCAAATTAGGCTAATTCGAATTAGATTGGACACATATTGTTAAAATATGGAACTGCGGTCAAATTCCACTTTGGACTACTCATTTGATGGAGATGATTATGCCATCAGATTCCCCTTTTCGAGAGGACCAAAATCGACCTAAAGATCACCTCATTTGGACAAGTGGAAACTGAGTTATGAATTATTTTATTCATACATATATTATGGATCAGGTCAGTCCTATGCACATGTACCAATGGATCGGTCAAGTGGACCCTCATGGAAGCCTATAAATGGAAGATACCTCAAGCTCATTTGGACACATTGATCAAGTCCTCTTCTCCTCTTCTATTTTGTCTTGGTTTGCACAGGTCTGACGGAGAAAGCTCGCACAAGGGTCTGAAGCTACAGGATGAAGCTCACATTGAACTAGGGTTTTCTGATTCTTGGATGCTCGCACAGAACTAAGCATTTGAGTCCTCGGATGCTGGCACACAGTGATCATGAGAGCGACCAGGGACCCTTGGACGCTGGCACAGAGTCTTCATGAGAGCGACCAGGAGTCTGGGTCAGTTTGATACCCAGTCACCCGCACATAATGGTATGGGAGCAACTGAGCTGCCATAGTCGCTATGATGCAATTGTTGATTTAGGGTAGCATCAAATGTGCTCTAGCCATGAAAATTGGTGGAGAGGCTAAAGCACATGAGATCTCCAAGACCCAGAAATGGTTTAGACAGATTGTACCCAATTTGGGAGATATTAAAATAATTAATATTTTTAATGGAGTTCCTAAGTCTAAACTTAGGAAAAATAAAATATTAATGGGTATTAATATAAAACTGAGTTAGAATGTTCCAAAAGTCATGAATCAAGCCAAATTTAATCTTAGCATTGATTAGAGATTTAATCTCGACCGTTGATGGACAAACGAGAAAAGTATAAGAGGAGGCTTGAGGGTCAGTTGGAGAATACACTAGAGTGATTAGTTATTCATTTTGTTAGAGTGGGGTTGCTAAGCAAAATTGAATCAGTGATCAGCAGCGAGGGGCAGTGAGTACGAGGCAGAGAGGCAAGGGCAATACTGGGAGACCAGCACAGAAGCAGAGAGAGCAAGAGCAGCAGTCAGTCCAAGCTACGTAGAGCCCAGCAGAGGGCAAAGGGAGTGACACAGAGGCTGCGCAGTGCCTCAGAAGGTTGACGCAGAGGGTCCTTGGGCTGACGCAGGTCAACAGGAGGCTAACGCAGTGGCCAAAAGGGCCAGCGCTGAGCTTTAGTTGTGCCAGAGAGGGTTTCGTGGGACAAGTTTTCTGAATACCTGTTTCCGGATATAGAGGTATTGTTGTTGTGTATTTTTCTCTGTCGGGTGAGCCGGTTAGGCACCCAGTTGTACTCAGATAAACTGCATAATAATATAACCCTCTGAATAGCTGCATCGTTTTCCCGCATTGGGTTTTTCCGGGGACATTGGTCCAAAAATAACGGTGTCACTTGTGTGCTTGTTTTCTTTCAGTTGATGATTTGTAGATGTTGAGATTGTACTTGTGTTTATTTTTAGTATTGACGCAGATGGTTGAGGAAGTTGAATTGCCGGTGTCGAGATTGCGCAAAGCCTAGGAGCTCTAACCTTCAGTTTGTTGGGGTTTAGGAGGTTGTGGGTAAGTTGCAAAGTGGAGCTAGTGGGGTACTGTAGTCAGAACAGTGCCTAATAGGGCAAGGCCAAGGAGGAGGGAGTTGCTACCGAGGGTTTCTAGCCAAGAAATCTGGATCAATGGTGCAGCTACACTAGCAATCGGAGTGGGGGCATCTCGACATTGGCAGAAGGGTTTCGAGGAGGGAAATTGAGGCTCAGAGGGAGTCACACCAAGAACTTCCAGAAGGAAAGTAGAGGAGCAGTGAGATAGCAGTGAATGGGGTAAGAGACCAGGACAGACAGGACGGAGCCTCAAACTTCATAGTCTGGAAGGCCAGAATCTTATCCGTTCTAAATAGGAATCGTGTCAAGCACTTCGCCTTAAGGACGATAGCTATCCCAGTTGAACTAGCCAATAACGACAAGTACGAGGAGGCAATGGCGAGGGCCAAGAGCATCATTCTTGACGAGGTCAAGGACCATGTAGTACCACATATTGTCGAAAAGGACACGACAAATGAGATGTGGGAGGCCCTAAAGTAATTGTACCAGCACACTTCTGTGCAGAGAAGGATGTTACTAGAAAATCAGCTGCGATCATACCAGATGTAGAAGGGAGAACAGATCGACCCATTCCTCGGTCGATTGAAGGAGATCCGAGATCAGCTGACTTCCATAGGGGCAACGCCGGATCCAAAATTGATGGTGAGAACAGCCCTGAACGCAGTCTCAGAAGACTTCGAGGTGTTTGTCCAGAGTATACTGGGCAGGGCGACCCTTCCAGATTTGGAAGAAATGTGGGCTGCTCTTCACCAAGAAGAGATCAGAAGGTTAAGCAAGGCAGGAAGCAGCGGCAAGGGGATCAGAATCAAGAAGGAGGAGGAGGTGGATGCTGCCCTAGCATCTGAGGGAAAGCAGGAGAAACGGAAGAAGAAGAACCTCTCCAAGGTCAAATGCTTCCACTGTGGGGAGTTGGGTCATTATGCGACCCAGTGTCCAAAGAAGAAGAGCAAGGAAAAGGCCTTCGAGACCAAGACAGCGCCACCAAGGGCAGAGAAGGAAGTGGAGACAGACGATGACTGTGCCATGAGTGCTCACACGCCACTTGAGCGGAAGTGGGGAGACATCGAGTTGTAGTCAGATGGACTACAGGCGATGAGGGGCAGAATCCTTGAGGTACCTAACGCCTTGGATTAGACCTTGCTACGGGAGCCCCAAAGAGGAGTAGCAGTACTGGCGATGTCAGTAGAGACAGATGTGGATGGAGCGACAGAGGGAGCTACAATGCAGGATTCCCAAGACAGCGTGAGGTAGCAGTGCAAGAAGCATGGGAGTGTTGCACCAGTGTAAGATGGCACAGAGAGGTGTGAAATGGTGCGAGATGCATGGAGTTGTTGTAGCAGTGCAGAGGTCAGAAAGGGAGAACTTGTCAGCGACAAAGGGAGTTTCAGCATCGAGGGTGTCTCTAGCCTGACAGAGATGTCAGAGTTGGGAGATCAGTTACTTACTTCTCAGTAACTGAGTTGCAGTGCAGCAGTGGAAGTACTATGGGCAGCATGGTGCAGCATGATGAGAGGGGTTGCAGTGGCAGTGGCAAGGCCATGGGCAGCAGCACTGATGCAAAGGGCGCTGACATACAGATGCAGCAATGGTAGTGGCAGAGCCATGGGTAGCAGTACAGGATGCAGCAGTGCAAAGGATGTTGGAAAGCAAGCCTAGCATCAGCACAGGGACCAATGTCGGATGATCAGAGTGATGCTCAATGAGGAGTATTACTGGAACAGAATCCTCCCTAAGAGGGAGTGTTGATTTGGGGTAGCATCAGATGTGCTCTAGCCACGAAAATTGGTGGAGAGGCTAAGGTACACGAGATCTCCAATATTGAGAAATGGTTTGGGCAGATTCTAAACAGTTTGGGAGATATTAACATAATTAATATTTTTAATGGAATCCCTAAGTCTAAAACTTAGGGAAAATAAAATACTAATGTGAATTAATATAAAACTGTGTTAGAATGGTCCAAAAGTCATGGATCAAGCCAGATCTAATCTTAGTCGTTGATTAGGGACTTAATCTCGGTTGTTGATTTGTCAACGAGAAAAGAACAAGAGGAGGGTTGAGGGTCACTTGGAGAACACACCAAGAGATCAAGATTTCGATTTTCTGGGGTTGGGTTTGCTAAGAAAGTTGAGAGAGTGATCAGAGTTGCAGCTGAGGGGTAGTGAATACAGAAGTAGAGAGGCAGAGATAGCACCGGGAGGATTAGCACAGTGGCTAGAGAGAGGGACGCAGAAGCAGCCAAGGGTTCACGCAGAGCCAACCAAGGCTCACGCAGAGCCAGCCAGGAGTTGTGCAGTGCCTGAGAGGGCCAGCGTGGGTGACGCAGAGGGCCAGAGGACTGATGAAGTGCCTGTAGAGGTTGATGCAAGCCAATTCAAAGTGACGCTGGGCTAACGTTGGGCCAAAAAGAGTCTGACGCAGTCCCTAGAGGCTGACGCTGGGGTTTTGTGAGGAAAATTGGAGTTGTGGAGCTGTCGAAGTGTTTATCTAGGGTTTCAGTCGGAATATCTGCTTCCGAGTAGAGAGGTACTACTGCTGAGATTTTTCTTTGTTGGGTGAGCCGGATTTGGCACCCAAATTGTATTCTGAAACTGCTTAATAAATTAAACCCTCAGACAGCTGCACCGGTTTTCCTGCATTGGGTTTTTCCGAGGACATTAGTCCAAAAACAATGGTGTCACTTGTGTGCTTGTTTCTGTTTCCTTGAGTTGATGATCTGTAATGTGTTGAGCATGCACTTGTATTTATTTCCAGTATTTCCATGGTAAATAACTTGTTAATTAACAGAACAAGAGGGTAGGAATAACTCAGAAAGTACATGAAGGGCTTCTAACGGGTTAGACTTAGAAATTCCAATAGAAAATTGGTGGAGAGGCTAAAGCACATGAGATCTCCAAGACTCAGAAATGGTTTGGACAGATTGTACCCGATTTGGGAGATATTAAAATAATTAATATTTTTAATGGAGTTTCTAAGTCTAAACTTAGGAAAAATAAAATATTAATGGGTATTAATATAAAACTGGGTTAGAAGGTTCCAAAAGTCATGGATCAAGCCAAATCTAATCTTAGCTGTTGATTAGAGATTTAATCTCGGTCATTGATGGACCAACGAGAAAAGTATAAGAGGATGCTTGAGAGTCAGTTGGAGAATACACCAGAGTGATCAGCGATTCATTTTGATAGAGCGGGGTTGCTAAGCAAAGTTGAATCAGTGATTAGCAGTGAGGGGCAGTGAGAATGAGGCAGAGAGGCAGGGACAATACTGGGAGACCAACACAGAAGCAGAGAGAGCGAGAGCAACAGTCAGTCCAAGCTACGCAGAGCCCAGCAGAGGCGGCGCAGAGCCCAGAGAGACTGCGTCATCCACGCAGAGGGCAGAGGGAGTGACGCAGAGGGTTCTGGGGCTGACGCAGTGGCCAGAAGAGCCAGCGCTAAGCTTTAGTTGTGCAGGAGAGGGTTTCATGGGACAGGTTTTCTGAATACCTGTTTCCGAATATAGAGGTATTGTTGCCAAGTATTTTTCTCTGTCGGGTGAGCCGGTTAGGCACCCAGTTGTACTCAGATAAACTGCATAATAATATAACAATTTGAATAGCTGCACCGATTTTCCCGCATTGGGTTTTTCCAGGGACATTGGTCCAAAAATAACGGTGTCACTTGTGTGCTTGTTTTCTTTCAATTGATGATTTGTAGATGTTGAGACTGTACTTGTGTTTATTTTCAGTATTTACATGGTTAAATAACTTGTTAAGTAATTAAACAAGTAGGCAAAATAAACCAGATAGTACACGAAGAATTTCTAACGGGTTAGACTTAGAAATTCCAACAGTAGTTCACAGAGAGCGACCAAGTTTGTCATATTCGCTTGCACAGCGCCTCCTCCTTGCATTCGGGACTCCAAGATGAGATTTCAGTATTCTGAAGATTTCGCTCAATGACAGAAGTGTTCAGCAGTAGGCTACAGGCAGTGACAGTACATTACAGTTATCTGAATCAGAGTTTTCATGTTTAGATGCATTTCACGGATATTCTAATTGTTGTGAAGATATGGATCATTGTACTCTCTTTTGCTGAATCATTTGATGACAATCTATTAGAAGAAGATTTGCAAGGGTTTTTCCTTGGTCGCTGACCAATCCTGGTGTCTCTATGTGTGCATGCTTTTCTTCTCTTGTTCCTTTACGTTCAGCTACATTGATGATGATGTTATTGTTCTTTCTATATAATTGCATATGTTGATGAGTAATGATGTAAATAAGAACAATGTTATGATGTTATGGGGTGAACTTAATGTATTAATGAATAAATGCAATTATCAAAGAAAAGAACAATGTAGCCCTATGAAAAATTAACATGGTATCAGAGTTGGGCTGAACAAAATCCATGGAGATCACCCCCATGGAGACACTTTGGATGGAAGCAAGAAGAGGATGGTGGAGACCTAAAAGAATCTTAGGGTATGAAGAAAACCCTAGGTACTTATTGCATAAGGAGTTGAAGGTTAGGGTTTGAGAGAAACCCTGGTTTATGGCAAAAACTTGAGATTTGATGTATGAAACTATAGCATGGTCTATGTGAAGATGCTCAAGCACTTGGGACAGATTTGATGAAGCCCTAGATGGTTGGTTGTTGATAAAGTTGGTTGAAGGCAACATTCTTATCTGGACTATGGGTAGTGATAACTCTTGAAGGCTGGTTCAAGAGGGAGAGGATCACCTCTCATTAAAAGATAAGTACTCCTTGACTTATGATGTTTCTTTGTGTCTTTACTCTTGTTTAGACTTATGGATCTGATTATTATGATTATTGTTTTGATCATTGCTTATACTTCCTGCATGTATATTTGAGTATATGAATGTATCTAACCTCCTTAATGAGATGTGATAAGTGGATCCCTCCTGAGGATCATTTGAGATGCAGGAAAGAAAAGTTAGATCTGGAAAGAGGTAAAGAGGCACTTGATGAAAAGGTGACAAGCACTACAAGCTGCCTATGAGAAGGTGCACAGGTATTTGAACACTACAAGGTATGAAAGGTATATTGTTTCAATGCTATGTTTCAGCTATAACATTGGATGACTAGGTAAGCCTTATGGTATGTTGATAATGTTTCCTTCGCAAATGGCTCGTGCTTGCATTGAAAGAGATTTGATTTATGTTTCCTATGATGAAATGGTGCACCTGGTATTGAATATTTTGATCGCGATGATCTTCTTGATTATATACTTATTGTTGATCTTGGATATAGTGTCATAACTTTATGTTTGGCTAACATCTATTGTTCTTGGAGATCCTGATTCTGTGAAGAAGGCTAGTACCTTGACTCTAGTAAATGATACTCTTGACACTTGACATGCATAAGACATTATGGATCTCTTATAGAAGGTTACCTCCTCGATATTGATAATGCTTGTGATAAGTATGATTTATTGAATGACCTAACTTGGTCCTATGGTAACCTTGATGATAGAACTATGAGATTGATACTCTAGATCTCTTATTAACCATAGTCATGTCTTTGATAATGGCATATGGTAAAACTGAATGCCCTAAACCTGATGGATTGAATTGATAGAAGTGATATTGTGTTCATCATCTTTGAAGTATGTTGTCAAACCTGTTTGTTGTCCCTATTATGTGAATTTAAGCTTTTGATGAAAGATTGATGTCATGATGTGATGATATAGTAGCTAATATGACGATGATGGATATATGTTTGATTCCATGATCTAACAGATATGATGTTGCATGAATCTAGTAAAGATAGGTTGATGACATGAAAGAAGACGAATGAAGTAGATTCCTAGTCAGAGGGAGAATCTCTTCTCAAGATTCTTACTCTTATTACTACTTACATTATGTATTGTTAGAATATGATTTATGTGCATCTGACATTATTGATCTGCAGCAAGGTCTCATATTTGAAGCCTGTACAGAAATTAGGGTTTCTTCTCCGGACGCAAGCATAGAACTGGGAATACTCGTCCCTTGACGCACGCATGCTATAAGGCCCAGATAGCCTCCAAAGTCCAGACAGCTAAAGTCGCTCCCATGCTAACCTGAAGGGAGCATCCAGAGGTTTGACTACTATTGAGCATCATCTGAAGATTTCTAAAGTTGTCTGAACTCTGAATCAAGATGTTCACCTGGAGGATGTCAGTTCTACAGACAAGTAGCAGATATTTGAAAGATCTGAAAACAGGGAAGTTTGAATGTTTGCAAGTGACCATGACATACATATAGATATGCCATTATGTTTGGAGTTTGTGCTACAAGAGTTTGACATGGTTTGGCTAATTGATATATATGAGTTGTATGATGTCTGATGATGACGTAGATCTTTGACTCAATGATTGAGATATGTCTTGGACTATAGATCTTACTATGATAGAAAATTTGGATATTGTAATATTCCTAGGGAATCTTTACAATAATTAACAAAGCAAACATAAACATAAAAACCATGAAAATCAAACACATGAATCAGTCCATGAAATTGCACCAAAAACTGCTTTGTTGAGCCATTTTATTATAATATGAAGAGGGTACAATGAGGTGTTGGAAAGAGTTCACCTGGACTTGCTCAAGGCAACCTAGCTAAGCCCAAATGAACAATAAATCCCTCCCAAATTTGATGCAGCTCTCTCCTGGCTTTGTGCTAAAACTGCCAAGAAATATGTTGTTGGCTGTGAAGAACTGCTGCTAGGGCCTCCTCTAGTGCTCGGAAAATTCTGGGAAATTAACCCCAAGCTCTCCACCAAAAACCCACAAAGGAATTGGCCAAATGTTGACCTCGGAATTTGGCCCAAATTTCCCCTAGCTCCTCTTGTTGTTGGCTGAGTTGGGACCCCTGTTTGACCCCTCAAATCTGCCCAGAAAATTCTGCAATTTTAGATATGAGATCCTTGTCAAAAACCCAGAAAGGGTTTCCCTTGGTTCCAACCTTCAAAATTTGACCCTTCACAGCTTGGCCCTCCACCAAATTCGAATTTTGTTACTGTGGCTGCTCCTATCAATCTCTGCTCTCCAAACTACAACAATCCTCCTCCAATGGCCCTCCAAATGAAATCCCAGTAGCTCAACTCCTAAATCCTTCTCTTAAGCCTCCCTACAATCAACTCCACAATGATTGTGCAGTCCTGGGACAAATCTACGCAGGCCCAACCAAAGAAATATGTCTTGTTGAGAAGGGCACTCTCAACTTCGGTAAAATCTCTTCCTTCACTTGCAATTTGGACAAGGAATTGCCCAATAATGGTATAGCCTCTAATTTCAGTACCCCACTTTACCCAAGAATTATGTGGTTCTTCTTTTGCGTCCAAGCTGAAGCTAAGGCAAGTCGTACCACTTGAGACTGGTCGCCCACGTCTCCACAAAGTCATGACAATACCTCCCTAGGGTGGCACTCGTGGTCCACCGAAGAAGAGGGTGAAATTTCCCCTTGGAAACCTCTGGTGCTAAACAACACTTGTGACTCAGCTGAACAGCGAGAGCAACAATGTGTAAATGTCAAATTATCAAAAAGGTGTCCAATGCCGCCTTCAACCCTCTATTTATAATTGGTGCCTCACCTTTCCTTGTGGGTCCCTCATCCAAATATTTCGACCTCCATTCCACAAAATTGATTTTTCCTCCAAGGGGGGCATATTCCACAAGGGGTGGCCCCCATATTCCACTAATATTGAAGTTTTTGATTTCTCGTAAGTCCCATGTACCAAAAATGTCTCTAATGCCCAGATTACAAAATTGTGCTATGCTTAGCACTTCCCCAATAAACTTAGTTAATCCTGTTAAATAAAAAAAATCAAAATTGATGATATCACAGATATTGACATGATGTCTAATGTTTTGACTTGACAACTGATGATTTGCCCTGATGTCAATGATATATGAGCATAGTGACTTCCAATGAATTGTATTATGGGAATGACTTGATTGATATTGTGTGGTTGATGACAAATTGTTGGCATGATAATAGATGATGTCATGACTTGATGAAATCCCTACTTGTCATTTGGTTCAAAGAATTGACACTGAGATATTGATGACTCTTAATATTAGTATATATCTGGCTTCTAAACTTTAATGAGCTTATTTAGTTGATTTGATTATAGGGATTTATAAAAAGTTGATGGTTTGGTAGAGTGTTATGGTTGCAGTGAGCATTAAGCAAGCTACCCTAATCCTCACATGTTCGCATTGACAGTTATCTAATGAAGCCAGGATGATGTGTTGATCCATGCCTTTACCTCAAAATTGCTCCAAGGTATGACCTTGATTTTGATTTTGGTTTTTATATATTGATGATCTACTATTGTCAAGTAAAGAGCCTCTGATGATATAAGTAAGAGGGAGATGGCTTGTGAAGCTTGTAATAATATATCATGGCATGATGAATCAATTTCTGAAGTTGGGAAAAGATAATCTATATTGTGAAACTATTAAAGAAGCATTAAGAAGTGGAAATGCAAATCCTTGGACACTCTGATTTGAAGTTAAAGATGTTGTTGAACTTGACATGGCATCCGATAGTTGATTGAAGCATTGATGTTTCGTTTTGAACATCCATCTGTATATATATGATGTGCATAGAACCTGAATAAGTTCATGATTGAGCCGCTTCATACACATTTCCGCCAAGAATCCTTCGAGATGTTTGCATGATATGATATATTCTTGGTCTAAGATATTCTTATGATATATGACTGTATGTGTTAGGTCCCTATACTACTAGTGTAACCCCTTATTGTTATTAGTACAACCCCCTTATTATATTGTTGGGCCCATGTAGTCCCCATATTGTTATTATTGTGCCCCATAGAAGCCCACTATTGTTATTATTGTGCCCTTACATTATTATTGTTATGTCGGCTCTGATTATATTCTGACCCCTTAGACTCCTATATATAGAAAGGAGTTCTTGTCATTTGTATCATCCAAGAATTGTTCATTTGTGTAATGTAAAGGAGGTTTCCCCTTCGAAGAGGCTGAATTCTAAGGCGTTGATCTATCTTTTTATCTTTTTGTGAGCTGGTTTCCTAACATTTGTTATCAGAGCTTTGGATTCTAGGGTTTCGCTACTCCAAATAGGGCATCGTGGAATTTTTGCTATAACTTTTTTTCTGCGACGTTTCAGAAGCGGAAAAAAACCCATTTGAGACGAAATCGTGCTGAACCTCGGGTCCGAATTTCAGAGCTTGTCTCACTATATTTTCGAAGATATGATCCAAGGAAGTTAGGTTTTTGCAAGCTCCAGAATTTAAGCTAAAACAAGTCATCGTGGGATTTGCACTATAACTCTTTCGCTACGAAGTTTCAGAAGCTAAATCACCCACCCATTTGAGAATAAATCGGTCTGAACCTCAGCTCCGAATTTCAGATCCTGTCTCGCTATATTTTCGGAGATATAGTCTGAGGAAGTTAGGGATTTTGCAAACCCCCGAATTACATTCCAAACAGGTCACCGTGGGAAAATCGTCATAACTGTCTCTCTAAGCATCAGATTGAAATTTCGTAAGAAGTTACAAAAAGAGGACGGACTGTAGTTTCTTGTATATATTTTTCAGATCCAAAGGTCAAAACAGTGACACGTGGCACTTCATACAAGTTTGCTCTTCTGAAAAGATATATAATCAGGTCATCTTGAAAGATTGTGCATAAATCTTTCTTAGAGAATCCAATTTCGATCAGATTGGTGGCATTGGAAAGAGGACACAGAGGGCTACGACAGGTCGCGATTTCAGAACTGGAAGAGCTGAAATCACAGAAATACATCAGATTCAATATCAGGCTCCTACAAAGTGAAAAAAAAAGGTGTGTAGTTTTGTTTTTTTTTCAATTTTTGCATAAGCTTGGTTTGAAAAAATAGTTTGAAGGAATTCAAAGGGCATAGTGAAGCATTATTATCGGTAATTGATGTCGCGAAGAAAGAAAATGGAAACACCTAGTAAGCAACTTGAAAGCTCTAGCATGACTCATGAAGAAGAGGAAGAAATGCAACATGGTATATCAAAATTACAAGACCAAGTACAACAAATGTCACTCGCACAAAAAGTAACAGAAGCTAATATGGATGATTTAAAGAAAGACGTAGAAGCTAAGATGGATGGTTTAAACTTAAAGAAAGGCATGGAAGCTAAGATGGACGGTTTAAAAAAGGCGTAGAAGCTAAGATGAATGGCGTGGAAGCTAAGATGGACAGCATAGAAGCTAAGATGGATGGCGTGGAAACTAAGATGGATGATTTGGAGACAGATTTGAAGATAGGCATGGAAGATTTGAAGACAGATTTGACAAAGTTTCTACAAGAAACGCTTACTAATGGCGAAAAAGTAGCAAATGAAACTCATGATGAAAACAAAATAAATGTTAATCATAATTTCATACACTAACGTTGGATCGAAGAACCACCATGTTCCAAAGATCGATATGAGGAAGCTTGATGGCAAGGATCCCGGAGCATGGATACTACAGATGGAGCAATTTTTCGATCTCCATAATGTGCAAAACACACAAAAAGTACGCATTACAACTTTATATTTGGAACCAAATTAGTTTGTATGGTATCGATCGCTTTGCTCTCGTAAACAAATTGTCACTTGGGCTATTTTTACGGATGAAATGATAGCACATTATGAGGATACAAAAAGCAACACTTTTTTTAGCCAATTGATAAATCTCAAACAAAAGGGTTCAATGATGGAGCACATTGAGGACTTCCAAAACTTGAATATAAGGGTAAAAGATATTCCAAAGGAGCATAGGATTGATATGTTCAAAGGGACTTTAAAAGATAACATCCAACACGAGGTTCACCTTTGGGAACCAGATTCATTGGAGAAGGCATTCAGGTTGGCAAGAAAAATGGAAAGCAAAATTATGGCAACAAGGAAGCCTACCACTCACAATCATAAAGATGGAAGTGTTGCTGCCCCTAGCCATCCACAACCTACAAGGTTGACACCACAACAATTGGAGGAAAAAAGAGCAAAAGGGCTGTGTTACAGTTGTAATAGCAAATACACTAAAGGTCATAAGTGTGCCGAGAAGAAATTATTTTACATAGATTGTGAAGAGGAGGAAGAAAATGAACAAGAAACGTCAAAAGAAGAGGATATACACCAGAAAAAAACCCTAGAAAAAGAAGAAATGAATCCATCCATATCTTGTAATGCATTGGCTGGAATTACCACTCCTCAAACTATCAAGATAGAAGGGCATATCAAGAAGAAAAAGGTAATAGTGTTGATTGATTCGGGAAGTACCCATAATTTTATTCATTATAAGATAGCCAAAGCATTGAATTGCTTCCTATACCAGAGATTCAAGTGATGATTGCAAGTGGAGGAACCATAAATTGCTCAGGAAAGTACCATAATATCAAGCTATCCATGGGAGAATATGTATTGAATAGCCCAATGCTTTCCATTTCAATGGGTGGTGCTGATGTTGTACTAGGAGTCCAATGGCTACAATCCTTGGGTACAATAGCTTTTAATTTTCAAGAACTTTTCACGAAATTCTCTTCAGAAGGAAAGGAAATTGAATTAAGGGGTATCAAAGGAAAACCTGGAAAGATAATCAACTCTAACAGCATGACAAAGCTTCTAAATAAAGAACAACGGGGTGTAATTGTATAATTATGTTCACTAGAGGATCCCACATCGAAATCATGTATTTCTCCAAATCTCCAAAACGTTTTGGACAATCATTCCAAGGTATTTGAGACTCCCAAAGGCCTCCCACCTATTCGTGATCATGATCATGCTATTCATTTGATTCCACAAAGTGTTCCTCCAAACATCAGGCCTTACATATATCCATATGCCCAAAGGAATGGGAACTCATTCAAAAGTTGCAGAAGGTCCCAGTTCAAACAATATTGCGAGAACTTGACAAGGAAGGAAAAATCATATTGGAACCTCAAGCAGTGATAGAACCGAGAAATCGAAAGCTACGAAATAAATCAATTTTAGAGTATCTCATCTAATGGAAGAACTTACCCACTGAAGATTCCACATGGGAGGACAAGAATTTATACAGAAGCATCAACTACTCAAGCGTTGAGGACAACACTTTTTGAAGGAGAGGGGCATGTTAAGTCCCTATACTACTAATGTAACCCCTTATTGTTATTAGTACAACCCCCTTATTATATTGTTGTGCCCATGTAATCCCCATATTGTTATTATTGTGCCCCATAGAAGGCCACTATTGTTATTATTGTGCCCTTACATTATTATTGTTATGTCGACTCTGATTATATTATAACCCCTTAGACTCCTATATATAGAAAGGAGTTATTGTCATTTGTATCATCCAAGAATTGTTCATTTGTGTAATGTAAAGGAGGTTGCCCCCTCGAAGAGGCTGAATTCTAAGGCGTTGATCTATCTTTTTATCTTTTTGTGAGTTGGTTTCCTAACAGTATGGAGATGCTGATGTTGATTATTGATAAGCACATATGAGTGTTGCCTTAGTATGAGATATGACATGATGAGAGGTCCGTGGCACAATCGAGGTTGAGTATGATGTTGCTAGCATGACTAGCTATGAGCAGGTTGAAGAAGCTCCTTAGAGAGTTGTATGAGCATGATCTGGATATGACATGGATACATTGCGATAATAAAGAGTGGGATCCGATTGGCAGAAAATCCCATATATATATATATATAGTTGGGACCGCGATACTCTCATATATTGAGACAGTGCAGTTGTACGAGACAAGCTTAGGCTTGTGGTTGGCACCTCCTTGAGAGGGAGGATGATTATGGTATCCTTTTGTGATTTATATGATTATTTATGCTCTAACATGATATTTGATTTGATGTCCTGTATAAACAGGAGGCAGTTTCTACTGAGAGATGATGATTACTTGATACAAGTACAATTATATGAGTGTCATGTCCCTTCCCAAATAAATTTGTAACAGGTTTTGGTCTCTGCACAATTTTGCATAAATTTTGATAAGTAAAAGAACCCAAGCATTTTTTACTTAGGAACTTAGGAGAAAGGAAGGTTGAATTACATTGCTAGTTGAAGGTGGGGGCCACCCATGTGGGAAAACGCACTTGTGCACTTGGGCAATTCGAATTGCCTTGGAGGGGAATCGAATGGCTTGGAGAGGGGCCCACATGGGGAAAAGAAGGCCCACGAAGATAAAAGGAGGAAGAGATCCCCTATTGAGGTATTCATTTTGCACATCAAATTTACTTGTGTTGCTCGAGCTGCTTAGCCGAGTTACCTGGCTATTTAGCATCGAGTTTCTTAGGCGGGAGACTCAGCCTTTCCTTTGGGGAACTTCGAGTGCCATCCTAAGAAGGCATTTTACACTACCTTGAGGAGAACCAGAGGAGAATTGTGGACATACCACTCAGCCTTTGAACCAGCAGAGTGTATTTCTAGAACATGCAGAAGGGATTGGGAGTTCATCCGGGCAGCACTTGCCGGGGATGTTTGGAGATTTGGAGTACAGCAAAGGATCAGCCTTTGGGAGGAGTTTTGGAAGCAAGAGGTTGCTGCATTTGGGCAACTCGACTTACAACTTTTGTGGACTGTGCAGAGGACCATTCTAGGGCTCACGTGGGGGTTGGTGGAGAGAGCTACGGCGTTGGGATCTATTGTGAGAAGGGAGGAAAGCCATAGGGGATAGCATCTCAATGTTTGGGGAAAATTTGGAGGGCTTTCCCAGCCAATTCCAAACAGGCCGAGATTGCCAGCATGAGGAGGAGGACATGGTCCTTGCAGGTCGATTTTCAGGGGTTTGAACTAAGCCAAACCCTTCCTGGGTTTTGGTGGGTATTTTTTGAAGAGTCGGGAGCTAAAGTTACAAGAATTTTCTGAGCATAGGAAGCAGGGTCTCCAGCACATCCTTTCCAACAGGCAGCACAGTTTTCTGGGCAGCTTAGATCACCTCTGGAGCAGCAGTTGGGCAGTTCTAGGATTATCATTTTCTCGCTTAGGGTTTGTCACGCTTGTCCTTGGAGACAAAGCCAGGTGCACCATTCCATCGTTGTTGTATTTTGAATTTTCCCTAGAAAGATTTAATAAAGTGGCTCAGATGTTCTCTATTTCCAGTGCTTTCATGGGTGTTTAATGATTGTATCTCATTTCCGAATGTTGATTTGTCTAGTTTCTTTGTGTATCACGGAATTTCCTAGTTAGGAACATTACAATGAGTATGATGAGAGCAGCGTTGATTGAGGACACTGAGCCAAGCTCTTCCTCCCTTGTCTGAGCTCGCAGGTTATGGAATTGAGATAGAGGGCTCTTGGGGTTGAGGGAACTCTGGACAATAGGGTATCACCCGTACCTATTACCCATGGGGTTGGAGTAGTAGCTCACCCTATCTTGGTTGTTGCAGAGTATACCCCAGTTGGAATCATACCCACACGTTGGGCTTGTTGGGATTATCTCGATATGGTGTCATAGTAGTAGCTCCCCAATGTGGTTCCAGTTTGAGATGTGCTCCCTGATGATATGCTCTCCGATGATGATGTGGGTTGTAGATCTGACTCCCTGCCGATATTTCTGGATAGTAGCCCGATAACATTTCCAGGTAATTGCCTGATGACATATTTCCAGGTAGTAGCCCGTTGACATATTTCCGGGTAGTAGCCCGTCGACTGATATTTCGAGTAGTAGCCCGTTGACAGATATTCCGGGTAGTAGCCTGTCGACTAATATTCTAGGTAGTAGCCCGTCGACTGATATTCCGGGTAGTAGCCCGTCGACTGATATTCTGGGTAGCAGCCCGCTGACTGATATTTTGGGTAGTAGCTCACTGACAGATATTCCAGGTAGTAGCCTGCTGATAGAAATTCTGGGTTGTAGCCCGATGAATAGAGGGTGGTAGCTTAAGCTCCCCTCCGAGGAAAATTTTTCTTCTAGATTCGAGAATATTCAACATATGAGCAGGAATAAGCAAGAGATGTACATTGATGATCCGAGATGATGAGATACTTGAGATGGGACGTATGTCATGTTGATCGATGGTCCAATATTGGCAAGTGGAATTCTCCCTAGTTGAGAGGGAGTGTTAAAATATGAAAATGCGGTCAAATTCCACTTTGGACTACTCATTTGATGGATATGATTATGGCATCAAATTCCTCTTTTTGAGAGGACCAAAATCGACCTAAAGATCACCTCATTTGGACAAGCAGAAGTTGAGTTATGAATTATTTTATTCATACATATATTTTGGATCAGGTCAGCCCTATGCACATGTACCAATGGACAGGTCAAGTGGACCCTCATGGAAGCCTATAAATAGAAGATACCTCAAGCTCATTTGGACACATTGATCAAGCTCTCTTCTCCTCTTCTATTTTGTCTTGGCTCGCACAGGTCTGATGGAGGAAGCTCGCACAAGGGTTTGAAGCTACAGGATGAAGCTCACATTGAACTAGGGTTTTCTGATTCCTGGACGCTGGCACAGAACTGAGCATTTGAGTCCCTGGACGCTGGCACACAGTGGTCATGAGAGCGACCAAGGACCCTTGGACGTTGGAATAGAGTCTTCATGAGAGCAACTGGGAGTCTAGGTCAGTTTGGTCCCCGGTCGCCGACACATAATGGTATGGGAGCGACCAAGTTGCCATAGTCGCTATGTTGCAGTTCACAGAGAGCGACTAAGTCTGTCATAGTCGCTCGCACAGCTCCTCCTCCCTGCGTCCGGGACTCCAAGATGAGATTTCAGTATTCTGAAGATTTCGCTTAGTCACAAAAGTGTTCAGCAGCAAGCTACAAGCAGTGATAGTACATTACAATTATCTAAATCAGAGTTTTCATGTTTAAATGCATTTCATGGATATTCTAGTTGTTGTGAAGATATGGATCGTTGTACTCTCTTTCGTTGAATCATTTGATGACAATCTATTAGAAGAAGATTTGCAAGGGTTTTCCCCATAGTGGGTTTTGCCCTGGTCTCCGACCAATCATGGTGTCTCTATGTGTGCATGCTTTTCTTCTCTTGTTCCTTTATGTTCCGCTACATTGATGATGATGTTATTGTTCTTTCTACATAATTGCATATGCTGATGAATAATGATGTAAATCTGAACAATGTTATGATGTTATGGGGTGAACTTAATGTATTAATGAATAAATGCAATTATCAGAGCAAAGAACAATGTAGCCCTATGAAAAATTAACACATATAAATAGAGATGACTCTCATTGTGAGAAATCATCATCATCATCACTTGGAACTTCTCTCTTGTATGAATTTTGCACTTTTTCTTGGATGTTACTTGGAGATTCTTTGATCCATTTCGATATCTTTGGAGGCTAATTTTTCGATCTTTCTTGAAGCACATATTTTCTATGGTTAGATATATCTGTTGTCATCGTGTAAAGCTATATTGTCGAAAAAAATTATTGGAATAATGTCTAATGTGTGGAATTATTGCAACTAAGTTAATTCTCTTCTGCCCTAGCTTATCGAATATCATTGTAAACGGTTATTTGGTTGTAAATTGCACATGTTACTCATTGCATGACAATAGATGAATGTTCCTAGTGGATGGGATTTTGTTCTTCTTCCATGAAAAGCAATAGATATTGAGTAGGTAACTATTGAAAGCAATGTTACCAGACTCGGAATCGGCAATAAATCGGCGAGGCAAAAGAGCGAAGAGTTTTAATCGGATCGGGAAAAAATCGGCAAATTCATTAAATAAAAATATACACATATATTGAATTAAAAAAACCATTTTTCATTAATATTGGGTAAAGGTATGTCCAAACAATGCATAATATCAATAGATGTCCAAAATATCATGAATAAATAAGTATCTCATATATGTTATGAGTCCACACATGATCCAAAGCACTGAGTCTTGAGTCCTTAGAAGCATATGCTTCTAAAAGTTTACAAAAAAGTTAAAAACTGCATACTAATCAGAAAAAAATCAGCAACTAAGAGTCTAAGACTCTTAAGAGTGAGAACTAGAAGCGATTCCTCCCACTCCTTCGCTTGCTTGACTCTCAAAGTTCTCCAAGTCATGAAGGCTGAAAAGAGGAGGCTCATCTAATTGAACCCATTCTGCCGCATTTGTAGCTTGCAAATCTAACTCTTCAAGGTCGATTGGTGAATGATCAATACCTGTCATTATCATGAGACATTGAAATGTGAATTAAAATTTCACTTTGAAGTTTGAACTTTAAACTTTTAAAGTACGAACTAGATTATGAAACCTTCAAATTCAAGCTCTCGAATCTCACCTTGTATTTGTTTGTTGCGAAGTCGTAGATTGTAATGGACAAATACAAGGTCATTCAAGCGCTTTTGTGTCAATCGGTTGCGCTTCTTAGAATGTATTTTCTCAAACATCCTCCAGTTGCGTTCACAACCTGAAGCACTGCATGCTTGGTTTAAGATTCGAATGGCAAATCTCTTCAAATCTGGCGTATCACTACCAAAGTTTTGCCACCAAAGACCTAGCAAGTGGTAAGGGTTTGTGAGTAGAAGACCAGAAGTACCAAATTAGTAAATAGTAAAAACTTAAAAAGAAAAGAAAATTTAATAAAACATTTAACATACAAAATAAAGTTTAAACAAACTTAATGAATTGATGAAGCCTTCAAGCTGGGTACCTGGCAACATCTTTGACCTTTGTCTTATAGCACTGGTATAGGCAAACAATTTAGATGGTGCCCTATAATCTTGTAGTTGGGAAAAGACACGACTTTGTTGTTCTGGATCAGGGAAGCACCTTTCCAAGCATGTCATAAGTCCTCTGCCAACCTCCCCATCCTCATTAAATTTGCTCTTATCATAAAAATATTATGGGTTTAAGAAGTACCCAGCAGCATGTAAGGGGGAATGCAATTGCCTATCCCAACGTGCATCTATAATGTCCCAAAGAGGCATATACTTTGTCTCATCATCCCCATATCTTCTTTTGATGGCCTCCTTTGCGAGATCCATCGCCTCATAAATGTAACCCATAGCGGGTTTGTCACCATCAACCATCCTGAAAGTTCAAGCATTCAAATTTAAAGAAATATGAAACATTGTAAATAAAAAGAAGCTTGAAATGAAATTTAAAAAATGAAAAAGTTAAAAGACTAAAAGTACCTAAGAACTCTAACAAGGGACTCCGTCACAGCAATAATCTCTTCAGCATCTTTCCAGAAGCCATCATTAAACACAAGTGCAGCAATTTCGATGCCTTCAGGGGTCTTGGAATGTTTAGATCCCATCCACTCAGGTCCCAAGAACATCCTCTTCAGATTTATCTTTTGCTCAACAACAGATTGCAAAGATATGAAATTTGTTGCAAATCTAGTCACTGCAGGTCGAACAATTTCTTTACCTTCAGTGTATATTCTCATAGTGTTTAAGACAATAGTGTGGTTGTATAGGTATTTGGTTATGGATTTTGCCTTCTCCACAACCTCATGTATCCAATGAAGCTTACCAATGTCCTCAAGCATTAAATCTATGCAATGGGCAGCACAAGAGGTCCAAAAAATAGTGGGGTGCCTCATCTCAAAAAGTCTACCAGCAGCCATATAATTCGTTGCATTATCGGTGACAATTTGTACAGCATGTTCTTCTCCCACTTCTTGAACGACTTCCTCCATCATTTCACAGATAAGTTGGGCAGTCTTAACCTTATCTGAAGCATCCACTGACTTGAGAAACATTGTGCCTGCGGGACAGGATACAAGGAAATTTATTAAAGTTCTATTCCTCTGATCTGTCCATCCATCACTCATGATGGTGCACCTGTTTCTACCCATGATGAACGAAACTCAGCTAGCACAAGCATGACATCTTCAACACTCTCTAACAACATATCTGTCCTAAGGCTCTCTGATGTAGGGGCTTTGAACCCTGGACCTGCAGCAGCAATTGCATCAATCATAGCTTGCCAATAAGGACTTCTGGCACAGTGGAAAGGTATGTCAGAATAGTACCAAAAGTTAGCAATGGCCTTCCTTGCCTGACTATGGATATTTTTTTTCCAACTAGTGCCATCCAAGGTAGGTTGGGAACCGGGTTTTGTGCGGGGAGCAAAAAAGGTGTTTATGTTTCCACCTCCAGTGTTGAAGGAAGGAGTTGAAGGACTCGCATGGCTTTGAGTTTGACTTGGCCTTGGAGGGATGTGTGGAAAACTTGGGAATGGCATTGAGGATTCAACAGATTGAGGTGACATGGGGCTAGTGGCAGAAAAAGTATCAAGTTCAACTCCAACAGTTCCTATTTCAGCATTTTGCTTTGCTTTCTTGGCATTATGCTGCTCTAACATCTCAAGGGCCAAGGCTGCCACCAGTTTCATATCTCTACAATCCCTCTTGAATTCTATGTGGGATGTGAAGAGAATGTTTCTTTCAAAGGAGTGGTGTGCTTTGCCAATGAGCCACAAACCAGAGGGAGACGCTGTATGCAGACTAGTTTCATACCAGGAAGACTTCTGGGCGGGAGTGCAGAAGTTGTGCGTCGTTACTGAACCTTTGGTAAAGGTTCTTCGGTTGGTTGATGGTGAGAAGCCCGCAATGGGCTATTTGTATGAGGCCATGGACAGGGCCAAAGAAGCCATTCGGGCCTCCTACTATGATGATAAGGGAGATGATAGGTTTCAGAGACAACTCCTCCTATGGGGAGTGATTGATGAATGAACCCTGAACCCTGCATTTTCTTATGCATGTGGGTTTGATTTTGATGTTGAGATCATGGATGGATTCTTATCCTGTGTCCAGAATATGGTGCAATCTCCAGAACAACGTATAGAAATCTCTAAACAAATTGAGACATATAGGATGGCAGGTGGCACATTTGGCTTTGAGATGGCTGTCAATGATAGGACGATTAAAATGCCAAGTATTTTTTAATTTGTAACTTTGTTTCAAATTTCATTGTCTCTTCAAATTCCATTTTTTTCTTATGTTTATTTAAAATTTTATTTGTAATTTTGTTGTAGATGCATGGTGGAAAATGTATGGTGGCAGGGTACCCCTTCTGCAAAAGCTTGCCATTCGCATCCTCACCCAAAAATGTAGCTCCTCAAGATGTGAGCGCAACTGAACTGTATTTGAAAAAATACACAACAAGAAGCGCAACAGGGTAACACTTAAACATTTAAAATATTGCAAATTTCCAAATAAATTTTTGAATTCATTAAACAATATTTTTTTATAATTATTAATTATTATTTCATGATCTTTGTACAGGTTGGAGTCCCAGCGACTTAATGACATGGTCTACGTCTACTACAATCTTCGATTGTGAGTGAGGCAACTTGAGAGGACACCTGATGTGGATGCCATCTCATTGGATGGGATTGACACCACTGCTGCATGGAGGGTTGAGGCCGAGAGGCCTCTCATGGAGTCTGCTGATGATTGGTTAGTGCAGGATGTAGTGGAGGAGGAGGAGGAGCAGGAGCAGGAGGAGGAGGAGGAGGAGGAACAGGAGGAGGAGGTGACACCACCTGCCCGGGCTACCACTGCCACAAGTAGAGGACGTGGTCTACCTCCTATACCTCCTACTTGTAGTTCTTCAGCTTCTAGAGCACATAAGACTCCACTGCCATCTCCACCAGCACGAGCACCAGCATCTACATCTAGAGGGAAAGGGAAAGCTGTGGCATTTTCTCGCAAGAGGGGCAGAGGAAATCAATAGGATTAGACTTTCATTTTATTGTATATGACATTATGACATGATGAGATACATTATCATATTTTTTGTTGATATTTTGACGCTGAGTTGGAACTCAGGAGTCAGGGCTTACTATTCAGGACATGATTCAATGTTATGTGTGATTTTAGCGCTAGAAATGATATTAAACATCTTATATATTAGTTTTTTTTATCATATTTATGTGTCAATGTATTTATTTTATGTTGTAAATGGTTTAGATATTAAAAAATTTGAAAATAGTTGAAAAAAAATGAATATTTTTGTACCAAACAATTATTTCCCGATAATTATGATTTTTCCCGATTTTTCCTCGCGCCGATATTATCCCGACAACGATTAATGCAACATTGGTTAAAAGACCTCGACCTCTCAATAAATACATTGTTGTAGTAGCAAAGAAACCTTGAATTTATGTTTTAATTCTTTTGTGGCACAGAACTTAGAGTTACAGCACTTGGCTAGACCTATCCTATTGTCCAGACCTTAAGCTATTTGTCAACAAACTTCAATAAGGGCTTGAAGCCTAGGGCAAAGAAGGTCTGAGCTTTGTTAAGGCATAAATATGAACCAATTCTAGACATATTTTTGATACTTCTATCAGTGGTTAATAGCCTCATCCTTGCGGTCTTGCTATCCTTGTCACATTTGATTTAATTAGACAGTGGTATACATACAGTAGCACATATATCAGTTGCATTAATGAGACAATGACCTAGATATGTATGACAATCTTCCTTGGTTGTCTTGTTAGTTTTTGTAGCATCGAATGTGTTCTAGCCTTGAAATTTTGTGAAGAGGCTAAAATACAAGAGATCTCCCAAACCCAAAAATCGTTTTTGGAAATTCCGCCTAGAAATGACTTAATTAGATTATTAGCCAGGTTTTAAATATTTCCTAAGTTTAAACTTAGGGAATATGATTAATTAATCAGAATTAATTAAGACAAGGCGTGAATGATCTAGAAACTCATAGGGTTAGACTTCAAGTTAATCCTAGCCATCAATTAAGATTTAATCTTGGTCGTTGGAGTCCCAACAGAGGATTATAAGAAGAAGTCGATGGGCACTTGGAGAACACACTTGAGCAGTTCAATCATGAGCAGATCGATTTCCTAAGTAGTAGCAGTCAGTTGCCGGAGAGAGAGCCAGTGAGATCAAAGCAGTGAGAGAGGGGCAAAGACAGTGAAGCCGGAGGAAGGATCCCAGATCCGGTGAGTGCATTTACAAAGAGGCAAGTAAGCCACAGAGAGGCTGACGTAGAGCTGCGTAGTAGCCTCTAGAGGGCAAATTTATTTGCTAGAGAGATTGAAGTTTCTAGTTCCAAAGTCGAGAAAGTCGAGAAGGAGCCCAGAGTGTCGAAGGAGCGTCTTTCTAATCAACAGAAGGCAGAATGACTTCATTAGAGTCCAATCTGAGGCAAGTCGTCCAACCAGCTACGCAAAGCAACGTAGAGGCTGACGTAGTGCCTCATAAGGTTGAAATTCTGAAGGCAAGTTGTACCGGGAGATTGCCTGTGGGGTGAGGAAAATTCCTCTCCAGATTCTTGTCAATATTTCTTTGTAGGTGTTAGAGTCAGTATTTGCATACTGCCATCAGTGATCAAAACTCCTCTTTTATATCATATTAGTGTCCCATTTGAAATTTTTATCATTCCACCTAGGTCATCATGTAAAAATTTACTCATTGATGGTAGCCCAAAATAAAAAATCACACTCCCCTCTCAAAAAATTTGTATTTGCTGGCCCACCTTCATGTGTCTTGTTGAGCATCCATTGACTATAAAGGCTCATTTCATGTCAGTCAAGTCCACCTGAAGTCCAGTCATTCAAGGTTCCATTAGGTCACCTAGGTTTCAATTTCCCAAGGTCCAATAAATCACCATCTCACTGCATAAGGCCAGCAAAGTATGAGAGTAAAACAAATAATATCCCTTCTTCAATCAAATAAGGGTTTACAAGTATGTAACCATGGTTGCTGAAGTTCCAAATTTGATTTTAAGCAAGGAATTTATTCCAGTTTGTAATTTTTATTTCAAGATAGATGTAATAATTTTTATTTTATTTATGTAATTTTATGTTTATCATATGTAATAAGTCACCATTTTAGTTGTTTACTCAATTCCATTGCCAAAAGCTTCAACATCATCCACCTGTCAAAGGAAAAAGTCAGAAGTCAAAGATCATTAGTGTGAAAATTTGAAAAGTGACATGAAACATTAGAAAATGGGTTTTCAAAGCAATAAATCAAACCCATTCAAGTATAAAGGCCCTCAAAGACATCAATTCAACATTCATTTGCAGTCCTACGCTCTCAAAACATCCTTAGCAAAAGGGAATTTTAGAGTTTTAGGTGAAATTGTGCAAAACAAGGGCAGAAGGCGTGTTTTGAACTTGGAGGGCGCGTTTGACCAGAGTGTTGCGCGTTTGCCTTAAAACTCTGTGCATTTCCTAAGGATGTTGTGCTCCTGTTAAGAGAGGGTGCATTTGACCAGAATGTTGCGCGTTTGCCCAAAAACATCCAGAGATCACCCAAACAGCACTACATCATCTCCAAGCTTCAAAATGTGCCACCATCATGCTCCAGCAACAAGTAGGTTGAAATCATATCACTCCTCTCTTCCACAGTTGAATTATATGGTGGTTCATTGTGTTTTGGTGTCCTACTAGATTCAAAACCCTAGTAACATAATCTCATTCCTAAATTCCATTTCCTAGCTTCCCACTACCATTCCTACATTTCAAAACTACCCCCTTTCACCTCCCTCATATCACACATCCCCATTTCCGTCTCCTCAATTTCCTCACACCATTCCATACTCTCTACACCTACATTCCATTTCATCATCTCCCTAGGGTTTGACACCAATAACTCAAGGCAGAAGAAGAGAACAGAAGTCATAGGGAGGAAGAAAGACAGGAGATGAGGCTATCTAAGAAAGGAGGGAGAATCATTAGACATGAGCCAACCAATACCAGAGAACTTATGGCATCTCCCATCATTGTGACAGGTTTTAAGCATGTGGGTTGTTTTGAGTTTTGTGAGAAAGTGCAAAGGATCCAACACCATCCTATGTTGACCAGATTATTCATCACCAACTTCCATGACAACCAGGTAACCCTTGCTGGTGTCACCTTCACTGTATCTCCTGCTATCATATCAGTTGCCTCTGGGATCCCAAATGTTGGGGAAAAATGGTTTAAACAAGGAGAATTGGATCATTTCTATTATGAGCCATATCTTAAAACAAGGTACAAGAATGAGAGAAAGAGGATTTTTCCTCTCTTACCTCCTAGACAGATATGTTCCCATGATGAAAATCATCATGAAATACTTCACTTGTGAGGGTAGGTTTTCTAGGCTTTATTCCTATCATATCCGACTACTCATGCATTTCACAAGAGTCAAAATGCTCAATATGCCCTACTATCTTTATCGGAGCATTGACAAGATGTCATTCATTGCCCAAAAGAAAGATTATGATCATCAAATGCAAAGTATCTTTCACCACTCCCTCATCAAGATGATAGTCCTCCATTACCTTGATCAGCTTAACATTGCATGGGACACCTTTATATCCAATGAGATTTTCACTGTCCCACCTATTCAGCATGGCCAAGAAGCACCTTCATCATCTCATCCACCCACCTCCATTCCTCCACCTCAACCCATACATCATTCATCTTCATCTAATGAGTCAGCCACACCATCACCTCCATCATCACCATTTCATGAGCCTATTCATTCACCTAGCAGAGATGAAGGCAGTGAGCAAGAACACATTGAGCATGGTGAGAGCAACAAGCCTAAAAGGGTTGGTTTAGGTACCTTGACACATACCTATCAGAGAGGGCATAGGCAAGTGTTTGCCCCATAGATTATGGGAGGGGCCTTGCCTTCTTCATCAGCAAAGCAGGTACAGAAGGGTAAGGAAAAGGTGACAGAGGCAGAGATCCAACAACAGGAGGAGGACCTCCATGAGACAAAGAGGGATTTTCACTTAGTTGACCTAAGTAAAAATAATGACAGTGAAAACATAGACATTGTCATTAAGGAGAAGAATGCACTCATAGGAGAGCTCCAGGTCAACTTGCAAAGAGTCAAATACATTATTTCATACTATTTACTGGAGAATAGGCAGTTTGGGGTCAAACATGAGCTCATGGAGATTCGGCTCATAAAATCAAAGAGAGAGGTTGAAAAGGCTAAGGCCTTACATGATGAGGCATATGGAGAATACAGTGACCAGCTGGAGGAACAGGTGCCAAAAAGAAGGCCAAGGACTATAGGCCTAAAGAGAGCTTTGGAGCTAGAAAAGCAAAGGGAGGCAAAACTAGCTAATGAGCTCACCCTAAATGAGCAATTTGCCAAAATGGTAAATGAGAACCGGTATCATTGGCTCGAAAGGGTAAATGGTCATCTTGAGAAACTCTTAGTCAAGGCCAAAAAGGAAAATGATATTCAGAGAAGGACGACAAAGTATTATGCCATGAGAAACAAAATTACAAGAGCCAAGCTCAAAAGAGCCCATGCAAAGATTGAAGCCTTGACCAAGCAAGAGGAGAAAAGGAGGCTAGACATTCTTGCCAAGGCATCACTCCATGCCTCAAACACATGATCAGCTATCATCCCACCAATTTTGACAAGTTTTGAAGCAAATTTTGTAGCTTGTGAATTACTGTGTTTTTTGAGGCATTTTTAGCACAGTGAAAAGGGTCAAACGCGCAGAACCTAGGGTGTTGCGCTCTTTTTTGGGGCATCTAATGAGCAAAAGGTCAACATCATTGGATTCAGAGTGATGAGGACATGCACCCTGTGCATTTGCTAGGCATTTGGAGACAAACAGGTCAATCAAAAAGGTCAAAAACCACCTTTCTGCCTCATTTCTGGCTTGGGCGTTGCACATTTACCAGTCTTGGGTGATTGAGTTTTTGACCAGGCAAATGAGCTCCAAATTGAAAATTGAAGACATGTCTAGAAAGTAGACTTGAAGAGATTTCCAACAAGCCATCTTTGAGCAAATTTGGACACCGGGAAGGCACCCAAAAGCAGCCCTAAACTTGGAGGGCGTGTTTGACAGTCAGCCCATATTTTCACTATTTCTCTCCAAATTGATTTTCACCTATGGGAAATTGATGTTTTACTCATGTAATTGATAAAGATGATGTAATTATTATGTTTTTACTGTTACCTAGGGTAAATACATTAGGTAAATGGCCTACATGACTTGTAATGAATCAGTTTGTTTAAGTTAGGGATGAGTCACTTTGACCACCCTATACTCTAGCTATTAGTTCAGTGTTTTTTGCAACTACTCCTCCTCTCATGGAGTCGACCCCTGAAGCTAGGATAAGTTGGTTTGAGGCCTATATTATGTATTTTATTAGTCATTCTACAAGTTGGAATCAGTTGGATGTTTGGCTATTGATCAGAGACACTAGTGTAATCAGTATTTGGAAGAATTTAATGAATGAGTTGCAGTGATTTTGGTGGAATACCTGTGGTATGGAATTTTGACATAGTTTCTTCTTATGTTTCATATGTTTGAATGTTTTGTACTCCCATGTTTCAGTTCACTTCTATGATATGTTGATTTTCAAGTTTATGAGCAGAATTCATCTTGTATGCTCTATTTTGGGGAAATCTTCATAGTTTGTCCATTTTCTTCAGTTTAGAAAGAATACATGCTTGTCTTGCTCTTTCTAGCACCTCACCAGTCTTGTCCATCTCACTTCACAACCTTAAAGTGTTTGAGTGCCTACCTACCTTGCTCCATCAGATGTCTGCAATCATACCCTCATTTGCCCTGACCTAGTCTTTTGACCTAATCCTCTTCCAACAACCCCAATCAAATCAAATCAAAACCCTGAGCTACTATATCTAGCCTAAAACCCTAATCCATCCAGCCCTCTTAGCTGTGATCCTTTGTAGAGAGCCCTCTCCAGCTTGGTAGGGCTAGCTACCAAGTCAAAAGGTTGGTCTGTGGTTACCTCAGTTGGACTCTTCCTCGGCCTTGGAGATCTGGAGGAGTGATAACAGTAGGATTGCCACTTTCAGCATCCAGTTGTACTCAAATTATTTCATTGTTGCTTAATATTAAAATCCTCAGTGGTTGCACCAGTTTTCCCAAGTTGGGTTTTTCGGAGACTTTTGTCCAAAATAACTGTGTTATTTTTATGTGTGTGCTAGCATTTCTTCCAGCGTTTATTCTTCCGCAGTTTTATTTGTGTAGGTTGTAGTGTGATTTATTCAGTATTTTCCATAGCAAACAGCAAATAAATTGTTAAACAAAATTAACAATTAGGAGAATAATTTCCAGTTGCTGCAATAGGATTTCAGTTTGGAATTTTCACATGGTATCAGAGCGTAGTTGATCAGTCGGAGAGCTCATAGGCGAAGAAAGAAGGAGTTGCGTTGTTTAGTGTGAGCAGCAGATCGAAACTCCCAAGGGCAGCGTAATCATTTTGCCAAGAGGCCGAGTTACTTGAGGAGATTCGATTTTTCTGAGTGAGGGACAAAAAAATTCGATCTGTCCAAATCGAGTGATCCCAAAGGCAGAGGGAGCACCTCAGTATTTTCGCAGAGAAAATCTCTAGCTGGACGCAATAATTTTGCAGCAGTTTACTAGAGCAGAGCTAGCGTTGGGTGGAAGGAAGAAGAGCACACACTGAGGGAAAATTTTCCTCAGGGAACTTCTAGTCTCAAGAAGTTCAATTTTACTTGCAGATCAGCAATCATTGTGAGCAAATTTTCTCACTCCAGAAGGGAGTGCGAATAACTGGGCAGTAGCTGAGCAGAAGGGAAGAGGAGGTTTTCGACATTTGTTGAGATGGCCATTGTTGGGCTTCATGATCAGGACAAGTTGGATGGAGCTTCCAACTATGTCATCTAGAAGGCAAGGATGTCCTTCCATCTGGATGAGTTTGGCCCGAAGATGTATATTGATGCAGTGGTAGCAGTTCCCCAGGATGCAGATCAGCTGAAGGAGTACAGAAAGGAGATAGCACAAGCGAAGAGATTGATCCTAGATGGTGTCTGGGATCATGTTGTTTCTCACATAGCTGGAAAAATTACTGCCAAAGAGATGTGGGATACACTCTCCACACTATACCAAGGAACTTTCGAGCGGCAGAAGATGTACTTGGAGGAGACGTTGAGGCTCATCCGGATGCAGAAAGGGGAAGGCATAGAATCCTTCCTCACCAAGATTCAGGAGGTCCGAGACTAGTTGTCAATTCTTGGGGCAGCGCCTCAACCCATAGAGCTAGTGTGATTGGCAAGTATTTGTCCAAAGTATCTTGGGCAAAGATACCTTGCCAAAGTGGGACAAGATGTGGGCCGATTTGTAGCAGGAGGAGTTGAGACGAGCTCTATTGAAGAGCTCCATCAATGGCAACAGCAGTAGCAGCGGATCGAAGCAGGTGAAGGAGGAGGCGAATGTGGCCCTCGCATCAAAGGGTCCCAGTCAGGGACTTCAGATGTGGTGAGCTTAGTCACTACAGTAACCAATGTCCTCTCAGGAAGAAGGACAAGGAGAAGAAGCAGGACCAGCAGGAAACATCAGCGAAGATCGATAGGCTTTCCTCCAGGCTGGGGGAAGACTTCACCATGTTTGTTGATATACCTACAAGAGTGAGGTGGGGTGTCTTGGTGTTGTAGCCCCAGAATATTCAGTAGCAGGATGGATCAATGACAGTTGATGCAGTCAGATGCCAGAGCGATAGATGCAAAGACTAGTAGCAATGAGATGCTAAGGAGTGCAGTGCAGAGTTGGTAGCAGTGCAGTTGGAACAATGCAAAGTCAGCAGTAGCGCAAATTCTTTAGTGACAGTGCAAATACTAGCATCAATCAAAGAGTCGGGTGACAGATGCATCATACTGATCACAGTTGAGTCAGTATTTAAGATGCTTCTCAGTTGCAGTTGTTGCAGTTGTTGCAACAACAGATGAGAGGGAGTTGCAGTGTTGGCAGCAGTTCAGTAGGGTCAGCAGCAGCACAGATGCAGTGTATATCAAAGTTGCGCAGTAGTTGGTGGGCAGTATGGACAAACATCGGTAGCGTGACAGGAGATGATGCAGAGACAGGGTGTTGCTACAGGGTGAGCAGTAGCACTAGAACACATTCCTCGCTAAGAGGGAGTGTTAGTTATTGTAGCATTAGATGTGTTCTAGACTTGAAATTTTGTGGAGAGGCTAGAATACAGGAGATCTCAAAAACCCAGAAATTGTTTCTGGAAATTCCGCCTAAAAATGACTTAAATAGATTATTAGCCAGTTTTAAATACTTCCTAAGTTTAAGCTTAGGGAATATGGTTAATTAATCGGAATTAATTAATTCAAGGCATGAATGATCTAGAAACTCACATAGATCGACTTCAAGTTAACCCTAGCCATCGTTTAAGATTTAATCTTGGTCTTTGGAGTCCCAACAAAGGATTATAAGAAGAAGTCGATGGGCACTTGGAGAACAAACTTGAGCAGTTCAATTTCATGAGCAGATCGATTTCCTGAGTTGCAGCAATCAGTTGCCAGAGAGAGACCCAGTGAGACCGAAGCAATGAGAGAGGGGCAGAGGCAGTGAAGTCGGAGGAAGGATTCCAGATCCGGTGAGTGCATTTGCAAAGAGGCAAGTGAGCCACAAAGAGGTCGACGTAGAGCTGCAAGGCAAAATCGATTTGCTGGAGAGATTGACGTTTTCATTTCCAGAGGCCGGGAAGGAGTCTCGGAGTGCCGAAGAAGCATCTTTCTTATCAACAGAAGGCAGAACGATTTCATCAGAGTCTACTCTGAGGCAAGTTGTCTAGCCAGCGACGCAGAGCAGCGCAAAGGCTGACACAGTGCCTCAAAAGGCCAAAATTTTGAAGGCAAGTTGTGTCGGGAGATTGGCTGTGAGGTGAGGAAAATTCCTCTCCAGATTCTTGTCAGTATTTCTCTGTAGGATTGCCAATTTCGACATCCAGTTGTACTCAGATTATTTCACTGTTGCTTAATATTAAAACCCTCGACTGTTGCACCGGTTTTCCCAAGTTGGGTTTTTCTGAGGACTTTTGTCCAAAACTAACTGTGTTATTTTTATGTGTGTGCTATCATTTCTTCCAGCGTTTATTCTTCTGTAGTTTTATTTGTGTAGATTGTAGTGTGATTTATTCAGCGTTTGTCATAGCAAACAGCAAATAAATTGTCAAACAAAACTAACAATTAGGAAAATAATTTCCAGTTGCTGCAATAGGATTTCAGTTTGGAATTTTGACATGTCTTGACAATGATTTGATTTAGTAAAAGTCAACCATGTCCATAGGAAGTTTGTTCACCTACAATTGTCAATATATGACAATAATTCTCACCATAATCTCATTGCATATCAGTGAGTATCTTCAAGTAATAAATGCACTAAGCCAATCATTGACTTTATATTCTGTTGTGATTTGGTTCTATACATACTTGATAGTGACTTGACATACTTGTTCCAGTGAAAAGCCAACACAGTGTTCAGTAGCACTATTTGAGAATAACCCTATAATACAACAGTCATTTGATAAAATAGAGCAAGTGATTTAATGAGTAGTCTATTGTATTGAGAAACCTTATTCTTGTCACCTGAGCACTTGATAGTGACATAACATATGAGTTGATGATGTGACAATGATTATGTACCTTGTGAAGTTGATAGTGATATTGTGTACCTACAAGTGAATTTAATAACTTAGGGACTTTTAGTAATAACTTTGTGTATTGACACCTTGAAAGTGTTGTTTGTGACTATAGTGAAGGTAGATGTCAGATGTCAGTGAGTCCTCTTGTTTTATACAGTATCCTTGTTTAAAGACATCAGCTTTGCTAGGGTCCATTGTTTGAAGGTTGCAAATTACACAAATAACATTGACAACAGAACTTGACACACTGTGATTTGACTTGATATATAACTTGACTTGACAATGACTTACATAATTTAGGGACTTGGCATATAGACTTAACACACGTAATGACCTTTTTGTACGGCTTATTGACATGAGACATGGACAACAATATATGACTCGTGATCAGCAGTAGAAGTAATAAGAAATATGTTGGTAGCCCTCCTTGGGCCAAAGTTTGAGAGCTTTGCAGGCAGGCCATAGGGATGACCCGAGGCATCTTGGAGTATGTCATTATCAAACATTTGGGTTCAGCATTTGTAGTAGTACAGGCAGTTTGGTACAATGTTGGTAGCTAGTGTTGTGAGCTCATGAACACTCATCTATTCATGTGCAATGCAATGGTTCAGTGGGGATGTGCAATAACCTATGTGAGCAGTGGCATGCAGTGATGTGCAGTGGTCAGTGGTTGCAGGTTGTATAGCCATGCGCAGTGGTTAGCTTGTGCAGTCGTCAATTGATTTGGCAGCGTTGATAGTTAGGGTTTGATGTGCAGAGCAATGCAGTGATCAGTTTGAGCAGCATTATGCAGTGATCAGTATGGTACAATGGTCAGTGGCTACAAGGATTGATAGGGTGCACAGAGCAGTAGTATCTTCTTTATAGCATTCTTATATTGATTCAAAGCACAGGGGGCCCAGGTCGCTTTCTAAGAGGGAAAAAGGGCACAGACTTCGTCATTGCACTAGAGAGCTTGGTGTTCTGCTCAGCAAAAGAGAAGGGAGTTATGTTCAGTGACTAGGGCTTCAAATCAGCGCAGATAGGGGGAGAAAGAGAGGTTGATTAAGCCTTAGAGCATTTCCAGCCAGTGCAAACTTCTTCTAGGGGCCGCATCCAGTGTGCAGAAGGGTCGTACAGGCCCATATGATTTCGTACAAGGTGTAGAAGAGAAGCCAAGTTGGCGAGAAGTGTGCAAATCACTTGTGCAAAGGATTAGCTGAGTGAAGGGAAGTTTTCCCTCACATTTGTAATCATTTTTCTGAAGACTTTGTTGAGAATAATAAGAAGAACACCAAGTTTGTAGGTTTTCCCCACTTGGGGTTTCTTGGGTAAATTTGTTGTGTATGGTTTTATGGTGTGTTTGTCTTCATTTGTTCCTTACTTCCGCTGCATGCTAGTTAGTAAACTCAATATATTTGTGGGTTAAAGTTAAAGTTTAGTTTTCAGCTCTTTGCTTAGTATAGTTCACAGATTAGATAGCTGAGTTTTAAGAAAACTAAGAGGGCCGTCCCCTTTTCCAAGGTTTTTGTCAAGATCTTGCACATGGATTGAGGATTTTATTGGTCGTTTGACCACTCAAATTACGGGATCTAACTCTTTGCACATGATTTGATGATTATTAAACCTTGGTGACCACACTCATGAGTCATAACTATTGCATGCTATTTTTTAATTTTTAGGGGTGTGCCACCTACTTGGTCCACACACATGTTGAGTCGGATCTTGCACATAATTTGATATTGGAGCGACTTGTACCGGAGGAGATTGAAGGATTGGCTATCATACTCTATTGTTTCTCCCACACATGCTATCTTGGGTCTTATGGGATATTTTGAGGGCGACCTAGCTTCAGGAGCAATTATCTTTTAAAGTGCTTATATTTCCACCAGATCAATGTCATTAGATGCAAAGTGATTGCATGATTTCCAAAATGTGGTCATAATAGAAATTCTGACAAAAACTGACACAACTTTTTGGCCAAACCTAAAAAATCCTTCTTGTTTCATCCCTTATCCTTAGGAAAATAGCTCTAGCTAACAGTTTGAATCACTCAGGTATCCCTCGGACTAAGTGACGCTTTTGTAGTAGATCTGAAACATTCAAGCATCTTTTCTCGTATTGTTCTTTTGCTAAGTTAGTGTGGAACTGGGTCACTAAGTTCTACCAGAAACTAGTCCCCTATCCATATCCTGGGACCTGGAAAGCAACCCTCCAAGGAGATAAACTTTATTGAGTGGTTGAATTTAGCAATGCACGGTTACTTATTAAAATTTAAGTGCTTTTCCACATACGGAAGAAAGAAAATGATCTTATGTTTGATAAGGCATAGAATGCTACAGCTTTTTCCCACCATGATAGTTTTCTAATTTGTAGATGCAGACCAATGTGTAGGTGCAAAAGCTTAAACTCGACGTGGCACGCCTGTGCTAGCTGGCGGAGTTTTCTTGCGGGCTGAGGCGTCTTGGGATGGGGGGTGGTCCCTACACTATTAGAGGAACTCTTTTGACAACTTCTAGCCCGTTTGCCCAATTCCTGGCAATCACGATGGCAAGCAATGGCATTGAGCTGGACAGGCAATTCGTGGTAATGCCGCCACAACTGGCCCCCGCCACCACAGCACCATATTGCTAAACTCACCCTGCTCACGTTTCGTATATCCAAAACTAAGAAGCCTCCGGACGAGCTTGTGCAACGTAATGAGGGGGTTGGGGGCCTGCAGTACCTGAGCTGGAACTATACAATTATGGATGGAGGCCCTGTCAGCTAAGAAGACTTTAGACAGAACTTTAATTTCGAATTAAAACAGTAGTTTTAATGGAAAAATGTTGTAGAATTCATTCATTATGGGCATAATGCCTTTACAGAAAGCCATGTGTTGTCTGCTTTACATAATCAGAATCAACCCTGTAGACCCAGTGACAATTAAAACAATGACAAGCTTCGAGAGACAGATCACCTCTGCGACTATAAATCTTGGAGGCAGACTTCATTTGTCAAAATTCTCTAAAATAAGGGCGACTGCCCCTGCCAAATAAGCCAGTTGTCCACTTCCCAAGCAGTTAAGACTCACCTATATAATAATTTAAATAAAGTATTATCGTCGTAAATAAACTCCCAGGTAGCAAGATTCTTCCTCATTTTAAAGCTCTGTTTATTTATAGTCTTCGTATCATTCTTCCATTACTGCTTTGTTTGTTCATAGATTTAGATGAAACAGCACCAGGTAAAACGTCAATCTTAAAGCAATTTAAACGTACCGTCTGCTGCGTGCCGGTGAGATAAATGACTTCACTGCAATAATTGCTCCCAGGACACAGAGACTTCATGGTAATGTCCACCAAAACCGACACCGACATCTGCTCCGCCACCCAATGCATGAACAGAGCAACCATGAGATGTCTCACCGGGTAAAGCACCGACAAACCTATTCTTTGCATTGAATTTCCACTTTCTTCGGCCGTTCTCTCCATGTTTCGAATCTCCACCTTCTTGCCTGCTTCTGCAATCTCTTCTGTTTTCGTACTCCCTCTATCTTATCCTCTCCACAGTCGCTACGTTTATCGATCACCCTACTGTGCATACCCATGGGCCCGGCCCTGACGCCAGAATTTATTAAAATCGAGGGTTTTGCCGATATCTGACAGATCGAGAACTGGACAACTCTGTATATCCTTATGAAAACGCTAGACCGGGTCCCGCAAGAAACTGCGCTTCCGTCGAAGTGTGTGCGATGTAGTCCACGGCGGACATTCCAGGTAATAATGGATAGAACAGAGACCAATGTCCCGGTAAGATAACTAATCTCCCAAGCCAATGACAAGGTGAGTGTGTGCCTCTCTGTGCAGAAGCGGTCCCCCTCACACTCCCTATGACGTGGAGATCACCGCTTAGTTTCGTTAAGCGTGGCAGGGAGCAGAGAGAAGGAAATGATGTAATATATTAATTTAATCAGAACCATATCTGAAATAGTTATCAATTATTTTGAAGCAGCCAACACACTCAGTTAATTATTTGTGCTTTATATTTTCGTGGCAAGATTCATGCTCCGTTCAGTTTCTCTATTACATATAATATAATTTGGGAGTTGTCTATAATGTGGTATTTTTTTTGGAGATTTTGGTGACGGAATCAGGCGGAAGAAATTGCGGTTAAATCTTGATTTGTTGTAGTTAAAATAGTTTTTTAACTGCATATTTGGATTCAGCACCTTGAAAAACCCCTGGGACATTTTGATTGTGCAGAAACTAATTATCAAACTTGCGATTCCAATAAATTGTTGCCAGATTTTCACTAAAAAAACCCACCGAAAAAACTTTCAAAAAATCGCATTATAAACAACTGCTATAATTTGTATACAAATCGATAACACGCTTTGACAAAGACCCTGCAACATCCATGTTGCAACTGTAAACAAATATTTAATCATTGTGATTTCAGAGTTTTAATATTTCTCAAATGTCTTTTTCCGTTTCTTTTAACTTATCTACACCTCAGGCTGAAAAAGAGCAAAGCGTAATGAAATTATTAGTGGCTATTTTTGGGGGTTTTTCAATTGGAAGTGTACATTAAATTTGTATAATATAAATGTTTTAAAATTTTAAGATATTTAATTCATTTATATTGAATAATATATTTTAAATAATAAAAATTGTAATTTTATTAAAAATATATATATTTTAAATAATAATAAAATTGTAATTTTATTAAAAAATATGTTTGGGAATTTTAATTAAAAAATAAAAATAATTAATAATTAAATCAAATTAAAAAGTTAAAAACATTTAATAATTAAATTAAATTTCAAAAAAAAAAACAAGTTACATCAACTTATGTCACAATATAAATAGAAATGTGATTGCACGAAAGACACTCTCCACCCAATATGGAAGAGATGTTGTAAGGTTATGTTATATAAACATTTTGACTCTTCAAATTAGATAACAATAAAAATAAACATAAATACAATTAATTAAATAAATAAAATATTAAAATGAAATTAATAATTCACTACTACAATTTTGACAATAAATATAGGAACTAAGAAATAATGCACACACACAAAATTACTGACACCGAGATTTTTGGACAATGGTCCCTGTAAAAACTTCAATGTAAGGAAAACCACTTCTGCATATGAGGGTTTATATTATTAATTCTTCAGCAAATTAAAAAATACAACTACTACTTTCTCACTAGCAAAGCTCCAACAAATAATATTCTCTTCACCAAATCGATCTAGAGACACAAAAGACTCCCTCTGTGGATGAAATTGGCCTCCTTGTGCAACTCGCATTGGTTTTGCAACTCGCACTAGTTGCTTCACAGATTCGCACTGTCTCTGGGAAAATTAATCTGCTAGCAAATCTACCTCCAATGACTCTTCTAACCCACTCGCTCTACCTCCAGGTGGTGTCTCTAGCAACTCGCTACAGAAATGAGCTCCTATGCCACTCACATTGATAAACTGGTAATTTGCACTACTAATTTCGGCCTCCTTTTCTAGGAAATTCTTCTCCATAAATCTTCTCCCAAACTCTTTGTTGAAACCCTACTACTGGTGTCTCCTTCTGCGCCCTTACTATCACTGCAAATTGCACTTCCTTAGTGATCTCCAAAGCCTCATCGATTTGATCTTATAATCTCTCATTGAGCAACCAACGGCCACGATCTAATCACAATTGATGACAAAGATCATCTTGACCCCGCAAAGTGACTTTTACGGATGTCTCTAGAGCAAAATTGATTTTCCTTAATTAATTTGATTTAATTAACTAGTTTTTCTAAGTTAGACATTGAAAAATAATTAATAATTGGCTAATTAATCTAATTGAGGCATTTTCCTTAGAAATAATTTTTGGATCTTGGAGCTAATTATCCTCCTATGTTCCTTAGCCTCATAAACACCATAGAGACTAGAAAATTGGTCCACTGATACCAAAAATTAACACTTCCTCTTAGAAAGGAAGGCATTCTCCACTACTCCCAACTTATCCTTGAAGTAGACAAACTTTGCCTTACCCAAGACTTTCGTCAGAATATCTACAACCTCTTGATTTGTGGGAACATACTATAGCCAAACTGATCCACACTGTACACAATCTCTAATGAAGTGGTATTTGATGTTGATATGCTTCGACCTATCGTGAAATATTGGATTCTCATAGAGCTTGATGCAACTCTAATTATAACAGCAAATATTGGTTGAATCTAACCGCTGACCAAACAAACCCACTGGCAGCTTCCAAAGCCAAATAGCTTCGCATGTGACCATGCTAGCTACCATGTATTTTGCCTCTATAGAACTCAGTGCCACATACTTATGCTTCATGTTGCACCAAGAGACAACCTTTGATCCAATACTCAAGCAACACCATGAGGTGCTTATTTTTATCCACTGAACTACCTACCCAATCTACATTTGTATATCCACACAAATTGACACCATCACCTCGAGTATATCACAAACCATAGTCAATTGTACCTCGTAGATACCTCAAGATGTATCTCATTGTTGTCTAGTGCACTCTCTTTGGCTCCACCATGAACTAATTGAGAGTGTTGAATGCGAAACACATTTTTGGCCTTGTGTTGAAAGGATACATGAGAGATCCAATGAGCTGCCTATATAAGGTTAGGTTCACATATGCGTCATTCGATGCATCTATCTTCCTCCGATTCGTAATCATAGGTGTGGACATGGGTCTACAATCCTGGATCCTGAACCTCTTCAAAATCTCCGTAGTATATCTCCCTTGCCCAAGGAAGATCTCCACATTCGCCTGCCATACATCCAATCCTAGGAAGTAATGCATCAGTCTCAAGTCCTTCATCTCGAACTCAGCTGCCAAGTCCCTCTTACAGTCCTCTATGAGCCCTGATGACACTATCAAGAATAGATCATCCACGTACAACACTAGGATGAGTGGCTCACCCTCTACCATTAAATATTAGAGGTTGGAATCTGCTTCGCTCTTCACAAATCCCATCTACTGCAAGTAGCTGTCAATCTTACCATACCATGCCCTCAGAGCTTATTTGAGTCTGTATAGTGCCCTCTTCAACTTGCATACATGTTTGTCTCTCTCAAGTGTCTCAAATCCCTTTGGTTGTTCAATATACACCTCATTCTCTATCACCTCATTCAAGAATGCAATCTTGACGTCCATCTGGTGAATCTGCCATCCCATCTGCATTGCCAATGAGATCACGACCTTGATAGAGGTATATCTAGCCATTGGTGTGAACGTATCCTCATAATATATGTCTTCCTTCTACACATACCCTTTGGCCACGAACCTCGCCTTATACTTCTCCACGTTGCCATCTGCAGTATACTTGATCTTGTAGATCCATCGAGAGACTCCAACTGACCTTTCCAAAAGTTTAGGCACAGCCTCCCATACATTATTGACCATGATGAAGTTGTAATCCTCCACCATGGAATCCTATCACACCTCATGTTGTGCATCCTCATAACTGGAAGGCTCTCTATCAACGACCTTTGTCACCAATGCTTTGTACGTGTCTAGTTGTCTACGCTCTTTGGTGCTCGCCCTAGGAGCTCCCACAAACTCCTATGTATCCTTCAATGTATGAAGCACCTCTCTACTCCTTCCACTAGTGGTGGTTGGAGCTTCGTGCTCCTCATCCTGCCCTGTCTGTTTTGAACTCACAAGACCTCTCGCACCTAAGCTAGTGCTTGTGTTGGTAATTGTATTAGTACTCTAGTGTCCCTGCATCTATTGCTCAACCCTTGGAGCTTCCGCTAGCCCACTCTGATCATTTGTTGGCAACTCATGAGATTTCCTTAAGGCGTTATCCCCATGGAACTTCATGTCTCATCTCACTATGATCCTCCTACTACCAATAATATAGACCTTGTATGTTTTGGATGTTTTGTTGTAGCCAACGAAATAGCCCTTCTCTACAGTATGATCTAATTCGGTGCATTTTTCATCAAACACATGACAGTAAGCCATGCTACCAAAGATCCTGAAGTGCTCAACCTCTGGCTTCTCCCCTGTGAAGATCTCCTAAGGTGTTAGATTCCCAAATGTTTTATGAGGAACCCTGTTCTATATGTAAATTGTTGTGTTGCATGCCTCTGCCCATAGAAACTTAGGCATATCCTGGTCATATAACATTGCCCTCGTTGCTCCAACTATCATCATGTTCTTCAACTCTGCCATCCCATTTTGCTGAGGGTTGTATTGAGTTTTCCATTCTCTCCTGATGCCCTCCTTTGCAAAAAACCTTGTGAATGCTTTATCAATGTGCTCACCTCCATTATCCGTCTGAAGTACCTTGAATTTTTTCATTGTCATGTTCTCCACAAGAGCCTTGAACTTGTGGAAGTTACTGAATACCCCATCCTTTGTCTTCAGAAAATAGATCTGGGTTGTCCTGGAGAAGTTATATATCAAGGTCACAAAATACTCTTAACCTTTGAGAGATTCGATGGACATCAGGCCACAAATATCTGAGTGTATCAACTAAAGCACACCATTGGTTCTACTGTCACTTCTTGGGAATGTTTCCTTTGTGAATTTCCCAAGTACACACCCTTTGCACATGCCATCGTGTTTCGTGCTCAATTATGGAACTTCGATCATAGTATCCCTAAGAAAATTGAGTGTTCCATGATGTAAGTGTCCTGTCCTCCTACGATACATATCTCCAAAATATTTGCCATTATTGTTGATCAGTGCCTTTGGAAGATCAAATTGCAACTTTCTTCGAACCCCAATCTATTTGACCTTCTTCCAACTCTAGTGTTTGATGTACACCTTCTGCTCCACGAAGTAGACATTGTACCCCTTATCCTATAGTGGAGAACTTGAAATGAGGTTCATGTCCAAACTTACTACATGAAGCACATCTGTAACACTAATGTTCTTGCTTGACTCCCTCTGAATGTTGATAGTACCTCTCCCAACTGGAGTACACTTCGTTTTATTTCCCATCTGTATCTGGAAGTCCATCTCCTCTTCCTTGTAACTAGAGAAATAGTCTCTAACTCTCATTTTATGTGTTCACACTCCCTTGTCAATGTACGAGAATTTTGTGAACATGGAGCTAGAGAGGAAAGCTATGAGAGTGAATTCATCTTCCAACCTAATGTTTGTTGAAGTCGTTGTTTACTTCCCCTTCTTGTCCTTCTTTTGGTTGGGACATTGGTTGACATAGTGTCCATGTTGACCTCAACCAAAACACTTGAATTTTGATAGGTGTGTCTTCTTATTCTCTCCTTTTCATTCAAATCCCTTGTTGAACCTCTTCTTCACCTTTCCCTTTCCTGCTAGAGTGACATTTTCCTACTCCTTTTCCACCTTTAGTGCCTTGTCGATGCTACCAGTGCCATTGACCAAGCTAAGCCTAAGCTCCTCCTTAGTGAAGTCACTCCATAGGAGATCCCATCCTAGAAGTGTGTCCCCCAGAAATCACTTGGTTCTCGCACTATCTCGTTGTCACTAGGAGTGTCTCCTACTGCAACCAACTCATCTTTGGCAAGTCAAACTCTCGTGAGGTAGGAAGTCATGTATTCACCCTTATGTTGTTTGATTGTTCTCAACTTCTCGTTGAGAATCATCTTCCTATTCTCTGAAGGATTCTGGTACAGTTTTACTATGGTGTTCCACAGCTACTTCGTTGTGTCTTTCTCTGCAATATGTGGAATAATATGGCCCTTGGCACCATCAAGGATAATCCTCTTTTCTTTGGCATTTTTTTCCTGTAGGTTTCCAGTTATTATGGATCTGTGGGTATGGAAATAAAATTCTTCACATAATCCTTCAGTCCATACTCATCCAATAAGAATGGCATTTTGGCTTTCCACACGTCAAAGTTGGAGGCTCCGTCCAATCTGTCTTGATCTCTCAAACCTACTGCGACCATCTCTGGAAATCTATGAAACTCAAGTAAACTAGAGAATAATTGAAGAAATCGAATTGGGAACCCTCAACTTTCTCTTCTTGTGCTCTATGCTTATTTACTCCTGCAAACTCTCTGCGCTTAGATATGCTTTGATACCATGTGAATTTTCCTTAATTACAACAACTGGAATTTAATCTTATATCTACTGGAGATTATTTGTCTTCAGAAATTTAATTCTGTAAATAAGGATTAATTAGTTACTGCGATTTTCACAAATAAATAAAGCAACTAAGAAATAATTCACACACACAAAATTATTGACACCAAGATTTTTGGACAATAGACCTTGGAAAAACTCCAATGTGGGGAAAACCAGTTCTGCAGATGAGGGTTTATATTATTAATTCTTCGTCAATTGAGAAATACAACAATTTCTTGCCCCTCACAGGCAAAGCTCTAGGACATAATATTCTCTTCACCAAATCAAACTAGAGAAACAAGACTCTCCCTTTGTAGATGAAATCAACCTCCCTGTGTAACTCGCACTCTTCCCGATAATTCACATTGGTTTTGCAACTTGCACTAGCTGCTTCAAAAATTCACATTGTCTCTAGGGAAATTAATCCGCTAGCAAATCAACCTCCATTAACTCGTCTGACCTACTCGCTCTAGCTCCAGGTGATGTCTCAGACAACTGGCTACTTGAACGAGCTCCTCTGCCACTCGCGCTGATAAACTGGCAATTTGCACTGCTAATTTTTGCCTCCTTTTTTGTTGGTGAAATCGATCTCCTTCCTATCACTAGAAATTGGAAATCACTGAAAAAATCTTCTCCGAAAATCTTTTCCCAAACCCTCTACTGGAACCTTGTTACTAGTGTCTCCCTTTGCACCCTTGTTGTCACTGCAAATCACACTTCCTTAGTGATTTCAAAAGCCATGTCAATATTCTCTTATAATCTCTTATTGAGAAACCAATGACCATGATCTAATCACAATCGATGGCTAAGATAATCTTAACCCCATCAAGTGACTTTTTCGAAATTCTTTATAGTAAAATCAATTTTCCTGAATTAATCTAATTTAATTAACCAAGTCTCCTAAGTTAGAGTTATAAAAATAAATAATAATTGACTAATTAATCTAATTGGTACATTTTCCTTAGAAATTATTTATGGGTCTTAGAGATAATTATTCTCTTGTGTTCCTTAAAGTCACAGACACCACAGAGACTATAACACATGTTCCTTGCTACCAAAAACTAAAAAATATCACACACACAAACACACATTGTAATGTTCCTAATAGAAATTTTATAGTGATAACCAAAGACATGCAATAAATTCAACACAGAAAATTTTCAGTGAACATCCATACAACAGAAAATGCTCCCAGAACGCCAAAATGGGCAATTTTATTTAATAGAACTGATGGAGTAAAATAGAAAAATAGAAAGAGTGCACCTCGTCTTACACAAGGAAAGCTACAAGCCTTAGGTGGTCAATATATCAGTGCCCAACTGTTGTTGAAATTTGTCCTCCAGAAATCTGCGTTGGCCCTAGTTTTTATGCACTACTAGCTGTCTTGAGACCCTGATTCAACCCCTCAAATATGCCCAGAAAATTCTATAAAATTAGGGTTGAAATCCTTGCCAAAAACTCAGAAAACCCCATAAAGGGTTTGCTCTAGTTTTGAACCTCAAATTTCGGCCCCAAATAGCTTGGCCCTTCTTCACACCCAAAAAAAAATCACCTATAGCAGAGAGTGATGTTTGCTTCTCCCAAACTACTAGAAATCTCTCCACAATTACCCTCCAACCAAAATTTGAGCAACCCAACTCCTCAATCCTCCACCCAAGACTCCCCTCACTTGACACCCACAAGTGACTGTGCAGGCCTGTAGATGATGACGTAGTCTCTACGCCCAAAATCCGTACTATGTGAGGGATTATTTCTTCTCCTACAAATCCTCCTCCTTTACTTGGAATTTGGCCAAGGAACACCCCAACAACAATGTAATTTATAGCTCTAGCACTAATCTCCCTAAATGACTACATGGCTTCTCCTTTTGCGTCCCAGTTGAACCAGAATTGCATGGTACGTGTCATGCCTCTCTCCCAGCCTCCAAACAAAGGTAAAATCCTTCCTAGGGTGGTACTCAAAGTCCACCGAAGAAAGGTTGAGCTTCACTCCTTGGGAAGCTCTTGTGTTAAGAAACACTTGTGACTCAGCTAAATAGCTAGAGTAATAATTGATTTGTCAAAATGTCAAAAAAGCCCCAAATGATGCTTCTTTCCTATTGTTTATACTTTTTGGTCCTTGGTCTCATGTGGTTCCTCCTATGATTTCGACCTCCCTTAGGAAATTTGAACTCTCTACTAAGTGGTGTGTATTATTTGTGGGAAGGTGGCCCCCACATTCCACTAAAAAGCTTTTCGACCCACTTTTCCTAAGTCTTTTCTCCAAAAATTGCCTTTAGACCAAAATTGACAAAATTTACAAAATTGGGTTCTCTCACCTTAGAAAAATATTTAGGGAGGGACATTACAATCCTCCCCTCCCATATGTTGCTTGTCCCCAAGCGATTGCAAAGCTGGATGTTGCAAGATTTGTTCACTTTCCCATGTAGCATCCTCTTCTGGCAAATCCTTCCACTTGACCAAATTCTCTCTGATTACCTAATTCCTCAATCTCCTCTCCCAGGTCTCCAATATGGACTCTGGTGTCAAAACTAAATGCCCCTCATCATCCAAGGGTGGAAACTCAGTTGTTGTTGTAACCTGTTGCCCCAACGGCTTTTTTAGGCATGAGACATGGAACACGTTTTGGATCCTGCTCTCTGAAGGTAGCTCTAGCTCATAAGTCACCTCTCTGACTCTCCTAGTCACCTTATATGGACCATAAAATCGTGGTCGAAGTTTTTTCGCCCCCTTCTGCTTTAGTGAAGACTGTCTATAGTGCTGCAAACGTAGGCAGACCATGTCCCCTACCTCAAATTGTCTCTCCACCATGTGCTTATTAGCATACATCTTTTTCTAATTTTGAGTCACCTACAAGTTGTTCTTGAGAGCTCGAAGAATCTCTTGACTCTCTTGAACCCAATCCTTTTCCCCTAGGGCCCTGCTATCTCCAAACATCATATCAGAAAAAGAAAGTGCATCATACCCATAAAGTGCTTGAAAAGGAGACATACCAATCGACATGTGATAAGTGGTGTTGTAGCAGAACTCTCCTAGATGAAGCCACTTTACCCACGCTCTCTGTTGCCCCATCACATAGTTGCATAGGTACCCTTCCAACCACTTGTTCACGATCTCGGTCTGCCCGTCTATCTGTGGGTGATAGCTAGTGTCGGACGTAAGATTTGTCCCCACCAACTGAAACAACTCTTGCCAGAAAGCCCCCATAAATCTAATGTCCCTATCACTAACAATGGTCTTGGGAAGACCATGTAATCAGAAGATCTCTCGAAAGAACAACTCGACCACCTGGGAAGCTAAAGATCTTAATGAGATGGCGATGAAATGGGCGAACTTGGTCAATCTGTTGACCACAACATAAATACAATCTTGCCCCTGTGCAGTTGGGAGCCTCATGATAAATTCCATAGACACGCTCTCCCACTTCCTCTCTGGAATGGGAAGTGTCTATAGTAAACCTATGGGTTGTGACAACTCAACCTTGTTCCTCTGACAGTCTACGCATTCCCACACGTGCCTTAGCACATCTTCCTTGAACCCCTGCCATAAGAATCTCTCCCTAATGGCATGATATGTCTTGAGGAACTCAGGTTGTCTTGCTAGAGGGGAATCATGGGTTGCCTGCATAATCCTCTCCATGAGCTGAGATCCCGGCACCAATTATATGATGTCCTTGTGTGCCATCCAGAATCTCGTAAGTGTGCATGTCTTTGGAGTACTTAACCAAAAGTTGAGCCTTCTAGTCATGAGTAACGCCCATCAAAGATAGTACTGCGAGCCTTTGGGAACGTGCATTTTCTACTACGTTGTGTTTCCCCTGGACGTACTCAATCTCAAAGTCATAGGCCTGGATCTTGCTCACCCACTTTTGTTGTCGCTCCTCCAATGGTTGTTGCTCCAAGAAAAATCGAAGATTGTTGTGGTCAGTCTTCACTTTGAAATGGTTTCCCACCAGATATTGTCTGAACTTGGCTAGCGCATGCATCACGTCCAACATATCCTTGTCATAGATAGAGTACAACCGCTCGCAGGGTATCGGTTTCCTGCTCTCAAATGCAATAGGATGGTCTCCTTGCATCAACACAGCCCTAACTCCCTCCTCAAAAGCATCATGCTCCAGCACAAACGGTCGTGTGAAGTCTGGCAAAGCCAAAACATGAAAATTTCTCATAACCATCTTGAGGCGATAAAAGGCCTCAAGTGCCACCTGTGTCCACACGAAAGCCCCCCATTTTGTCAAATTAGTGAGGGGTGTTGCAAGCTGTGAGAATCCCCTCATGAATCTCATGTAGTATGTGCAAATGCCCAGGAACCCTCTCAACTCCATCGCGACCTAGGTGTAGGCAAATCCAAGATGGCCTTGATTTTCTCCTGGTGCACTTTCACTCCGTCCTCCCCAATCGCATGCCCAAGGTACAACATCTCTGTTAGTCCAAAATCACATTTGGACATCTTCGCATACAATTGTTTCTCCTTAAGTATGTGAAGCACCACCTCCAAATGTTGAAGGTGCTCCTCCCAAGTCCGACTATAGATGAGCATGTTGTTCAAATTAAAGAATTAAGGGTGAGAACCCATTGTGAGAGTTTAATATCTTATAAACATTCAGGGAAATGAATTTTACACAATTTGGATGATAACAACCTATCCAGTATTCGATCTAAATGTGAACTAACCCTGACCAAATCTCAACCTAATAAATCAAAAAACAAAACCAATGCAACCATATAAATAAAATGGTTATGGCTATAAAATGCATTGACATCATATGAATATAAAACTAGTGCCACCATATAAATTAAATGACTAGTAAATACAGATAAATATCAAAACACCTATCAATATATCTTTATTGACAAAATTTTAAAAAATCATAAATTTATTCTAAATTATTAATTATAAAAATAATTAATATATAAAGTGAATATACATTTTAAGAAATAATAGGTAAAAAAAATTAACAAATAAACTATAAATAAACTTTCTCAATTTTTAAAATACACCTATAAAATCCCTACTATCTATTTATTAATTATTAATAATTAAATTAAAATTACAAGAATCTTACCCACAAATAAAAATTTCAACAACAATATCGAAGACATACACAAAACCAAGAAAACTCAAAAATAAACAATCATAGAGAGAATTTTGTACCAGTGTCCACTGACACAAAAGAGGAAAATAAGAACAAAAACAACACGCTGCTGGGGAGGTCTTGCCGGGTGGATCTCTAACACTTCATGGAAACATCATAATCCTAAGTCAACTCAAAAAAAGAGCATTCCAGTTTGAGAAATAGGGAGAGACCAGGGCCCGGTTCCGGATAGAAATAGGAATGGCAAGGTTTGTACGGAATAGCAACTTTTTATTTTTATTATCGTCCTCGGATCGAAACCCGTGGATACAGCCCAGATATGTTTTTTTTTCATTTATTTATTTCCGATATGTCTTTCAACATTTCCCTCCAAAAGTGAGAGTAGTAAAAAATTCAAAGCAAATCAAAGCAAAACTGAGATTTTAAATGGATCGTGCATGGATCGAAACCCGTAAATAAGATACGTCCTATTATTCCCAAGAGGCAAGGGACACCCTAATGATACAGATCCTATACGACATGTGCTATAAAGAGGTCAGGAACATGCCTTTAATAAAATAAAATAAAACAATATTTTCTTTAAATTCTACAGCAGAGGAAAGCGAGATTAAAGAAAGCTTACTTACAGTCTGAACCTTGCAGATTTTTACAGCACAACATTTAATGGGAATGAATGACATTGTTAGACTGAAAAATCATTATAGATTTATATTAAGATAATATAAAGATCACAGTACATTTTTATACGACAGTAGAAAATTGCCAGCTATAAAGGTATATAGAAACAGAATTGAAAGATCCCCAGAGATCAAACCCAAAATCTCAAAAATATGCTAAAGTATTGAAAAATTAAGCGGTTGTACATCATGGACATATATAACCCAATACTAAAATGCAAGTCGTATGAAACAGAATGAAGACACAATCCCGTGATGCAGGAAGAGCTACATAAACCAAAAATTAAAAAAAATCACATTCCCTTGATTCTATGAATGACATTGCTTATATAATGCTCTAAAGAAAAGTGGCAAGGCCTGGACTTCATACTATTTTTCAGAAAGAATAGAATCCAAACAACAATCCCGTGATGCAGGAAGAGCTACATAAACCAAAAATTAAAAAAATTCACATTCCCTTGATTCTATGAATGACATTGCTTATATAATGCTCTAAAGAAAAGTGGCAAGGCCTGGACTTCGTACTATTTTTCAGAAAGAATAGAATCCAAACAAATTTTGATCGGTTAGAGGTGGATTGAAACATAGTAGTATCATTATTAGACAATTTTAAGTGATACAACTTTTAGTTAATTTGTGAATTTTAGTGTTTCTAAATGTGTTTTTTGAATATATAAATAGAGTCAGAACTGTGGAGGGATTGTAGGGATTGAATTTGATTGTACTGGTGATTTCTTTGTTGAATATAGTTAATTTTTTCCCAATATCATCAAAATGATTAAAAAATAGTGGTGATTTCGTTGTTAAAATATAGTTAATTTTTTTCAATATATCGAAATGATTAAAAAAATAGTGATTAGAATTACTACAATAACTGTTTAATTTAATTGGGGTGCTTCATTTGAAATTCCTATCCTGTTATTGTGGAAAACCCTTTAGTACAAATTAAACCGTTGAAACCTAATTCCAAGAAATCTCGATTAAATTATAGACAAAATTGAGACTTTCATGAAAGTGAAAGCTGATTAAAATTAAGGATTCTCAAGTATAACATTGCTTTTAGGATTTTTTCTTTATTTTAATCGATTCAGATTCTCAAGAATCAACCAAAAAAAATTAAATGGTTGAGGGCTTTGTCTATTCTAGCAATCAAACTCCAATTACAAATTTAAAAAAAAAAATCACTATAAGATTACGCTCTGTTTTCGTTGTTTGCACATGTGTCCATAAAGAATCGAGTGTAGAGTTGAGTCTTTCTGATCCATGCGGATAACAGAGAAAAAGTCTGGCAAGAACAAGCAAAAGAAGTTCAAAAAACGGTGGAAGGAAGAGTATTTTGTAGAAATTCTATGACTAAATTACAAATATGTGAAATATAAATTATATTAGTATATTAAAATCAGGTTAAGTTTAAAAGAGATGACTACAAATATATTCAATGGAGCCACTATTTAAATATTGCATTATATACTTGAAAATTTTCAGACAAAAACACAAAAGAATCCATGGTAGAAACCACCTACCTCTGGCCATCTACATCTACCGGCAAGAAGCTTAAGAACCACCAAATAGATACCTATTCTCAAACTATGCCAATGGTCTACTGAGTCTCAGTCCCCAGGTTCTGTAACTTTCCAATGAACATAATTAGAATTTGGAACTTGAACTAGAGTCTGGAAGCTGTGAACATAACAGGTAGGCTGGTAACTACTAGTTGGGAGGTCACGACTCACCAACCCTATTAATTCATGTTATATGGAAATTCGAGATGACGTTCACACTTAACATTGAAATTTATTACGTCGTCCTGCAAGCTTTAACTATGTACATTGTAACCTTTTCATTATTTCATGCTATTGAGATTGGACCGTGGACACATTAAAGACGAAGTCACCACTCACCAGAGAAAGCTAGGGGAGAGATTCCTAATGTTGTGCATGGACCGGTAATTGATATAGTACTGGTCCCACCAAACCACCATAAATTGAGACTTTTGAAACCAATATTTAAACAAAAATAAATAACATTAAGTATAAATAAGTATTAATTTATGTCCAAAATTTCCCCATACATTGACTGGGCCCACAACTGTCCATAAATAGTATCTTACTACTTAAGAGTGCAAACCATATTGACCCAACTAGAAAACAGCTAAAACCATAAATGCTTCCAAAATGGTCTATTCCAGAAGTACAAAGTAGCAGTGACTTCAACCCCCACTCATCAGAACTAAAGCTTTGTATCTCAAATAAATATCCCTCCCTGCACATAATAAAAGGGAATGTATGTTAGCCATAACTGTTGTGTTGTTCAACAACTAAACCCCTTATGTTCAATAAATGACACCCAACCCAATAACATTTAAACCCACTTTGTTCAATAAATGACACCCAAACCCAATAACTGCAATAAATGACACCCAACTAACTCTATTTCTCATTAAAACAGATCAAAGCACATGGATCAACAAATAACCAATTCCCAACCATTAGATCACATCAAATTAAATTCAGACAACACATTCAAAATGAAGCCATTGCAATCCATGTGCATCCATGTCCACCAATTAAATTCAAGTGCCAAAAACTATAAAAGAAGTCCACCCATTGTTGAAGTTGCATCTTATGCTTTCAAACTATTCAGCAAACTTGAAGACAACATCACAAAACAGTTGCCAATATATCCAGGTTAGTTATATCAATTACAACTCATTCTTCTTACAGTTTTGTTTTCATTGTTTTCATTTATCAGAGTTCTTACATTTTCAGTTCCTACAGATTCAGTTTCACTTTCATGAAAATCAACACACAACCTACAGTTCTATTTCACAGTTCACCTTCTTACAGATTCAGTTTCACTTTCATGAAAATAAACACACAGCCTACAGTTCTATTTCACAATTCGCCCATATAACCAGGACGATTAGACGAAAACAGACTTTAAGAAAAATAATGTTAAGGAGCACTGAGATATAACCACAAGGATATGAGAAAAATAGACAGTGACGAAAAGACTGTTAAGGGGAACCGAGTAAGGAAAATAAAGTACTTAGATTTCATAAAACAACATTAAAGACTTTGCAATACGTCAATTTCTCCATGGAGAATTTATCTTTTCCTCTCTATACTCTACTTCTCTTGGTTTGATGGTTACATGATCTATCTGGCCATAACTGCTAAAAGGATAGCTGGATGGTTTCACAAATAGTCATTGAATAAAAAATAGGTTCTAAATATAGCTATTTAGAAAAGTTAAAACCATTCCTTAAAATAAAAAAAATTGAATGCCTTCAACATACTTAATTTTTTCAGTTCAATTTTCTAAAACTTTTTATCACTGATAATAAAAATTGGAAACCATATAACCACACAACTGCTTTTTATAGAGTTTTTGTAGAGTTTCTTATTTCAAACTCTAATTTCTCCATTCAATGAGATAAATGTTTTAAAAACCTAAGATCTTTTCTCACGCGTCTTCAGTTAAGTTTTCTTTGTCCAAAACGAGAATCTTGATTTACGTGAAAGTCTATTGTAATGGGAATGAACGAAATTCCGAATGAAAGCATCACCGAGATCTCTCATGGCTTTCAAGCTGCCCAGCCTTACTGTGATTATGACAGGCATAGCACTCTTCTAGAGCATATGACCATATTTTGTTTGAGTTTCCAAACTAATTACTATGCCCGGAATGGTGGCCATGCACTGCAATGGAGAAGTTGGCATACTGAGACATTTTTGGCAATGCCAAACAACAAAAAAATGGAAAATGATATTTGAAACAAAATATATGTGCACATTTCACTTGCTTATGCCTCAGCTAAAACACTGTGTAAATAGGTGAACAAAGGTCAATGGAGAGACTCAGAATGATTTGTGATTATGACAGGCATAACACTCTTTTGGAGCATATGACCATATTTTGTTTGAGTTTCCAAACTAATTACATGCTTGGAATGGTGGCCATGCACTGCAATGGAGAAGTTGGCATACTGAGACATTTTTGGCAATGCCAAACAGCAAAAAAATGGAAAATGATATTTGAAACAAAATATATGTGCACATTTCACTTGCTTATGTCTTAGCTAAAACACTGTGTAAATAGGTGAACAAAGGTCAATGGATAGACTCAGAATGATTTGTGATTATGACAGGCATAGCACTCTTTTGGACCGTATGAGCATATTTTGTTTGAGTTTCAAAACTAATTACTATGCCTGGAATGGTGGCCATGGACTGCAATGGAGAAGTTGGCATACTGAGACATTTTTGGCAATGCCAAACAACAAAAAAATGGAAAATGATATTTGAAACAAAATATATGTGCACATTTCACTTGCTTATGCCTTAGCTAAAACACTGTGTAAATAGGTGAACAAAGGTCAATGGAGAGACTCAGAATGATTTGTGATTATGACAGGCATAGCACTCTTCTGGAGCATATGACCATATTTTGTTTGAGTTTCCAAACTAATTACTATGCCTGGAATGGTGGCCATGGACTGCAATGGAGAAGTTGGCATACTGAGACATTTTTGGCAATGCCAAACAGCAAAAAAATGGAAAATGATATTTGAAACAAAATGTATGTGCACATTTCACTTGCTTATGCCTTAGCTAAAACACTGTGTAAATAGGTGAACAAAGGTCAATGGAGAGACTCAGAATGGTTTGTGATTATGACAGTCATAACACTCTTCTGGAGCATATGAGCATATTTTGTTTGAGTTTCCAAACTAATTACTATGCCTGGAACGGTGGCCATGGACTGCAATGGAGAAGTTGGCATACTGAGACATTTTTGGCAATGCCAAACAACAAAAAAATGGAAAATGATATTTGAAACAAAATATATGTGCACATTTCACTTGCTTATGCCTTAGCTAAAACACTGTGTAAGTAGGTGAACAAAGGTCAATGGAGAGACTCAGAATGATTTGTGATTATGACAGGCATAGCACTCTTCTGGACCATATGAGCATATTTTGTTTGAGTTTCTAAACTAATTACTATGCCTGGAATGGTGGCCATGGACTGCAATGGAGAAGTTGGCATATTAAGACATTTTTGGCAATGCCAAACAACAAAAAAATGGAAAATGATATTTGAAACAAAATATATGTGCACATTTCACTTGCTTATGCCTTAGCTAAAACACTGTGTAAATAGGTGAACAAAGGTCGATGGAGAGACTCAGAATGGTTTGTGATTATGACAGGCATAGCACTCTTCTAGAGCATATGACCATATTTTGTTTGAGTTTCCAAACTAATTACTATGCCTGGAATGGTGGCCATGGACTGCAATGGAGAAGTTGGCATACTGAGACATTTTTGGCAATGCCAAACAACAAAAAATGGAAAATGATATTTGAAACAAAATATATTTGCACATTTCACTTGCTTATGCCTTAGCTAAAACACTGTGTAAATAGGTGAACAAAGGTCAATGGAGAGACTCAGAATGATTTGAGATTATGACAGGCATAACACTCTTCTAGAGCATATGAGCATATTTTGTTTGAGTTTCCAAACTAATTACTATGCCTGAAATGGTGGCCATGGACTGCAATGGAGAAGTTGGCATACTGAGACATTTTTGGCAATGCCAAACAGCGAAAAAATGGAAAATGATATTTGAAACAAAATATATGTGCACATTTCACTTGTTTATGCCTTAGCTAAAACACTGTGTAAATAGGTGAACAAAGGTCAATGGAGAGACTCAAAATGTAATAATCAAAATCGACTAAGCTAGAAACTCAAGATAATTTGGCTTTTGGTTGCATATCCTCCAAATGACCTAGGCCAAGATTTTACTTTAATCTTGATCTATCACCTGGAAACCAATGTTGTGTGTGTCATGCAAATTATGGGTGTTGACTATCGTTTTGTTTTTGTGCTACATGGATCAAGTTTGTCTAGCTTTGGATATTTTTGCTTTTTGGTCACAGGCCTTCCTCTTTTCCTTGGCTTTTTGTCCTGCTTATTCCTAGCTTTCTGCCCATCTTCTGAGGCAAAAGAAAGTTGTAATTTGCAATGGATTTTTCTCCTGCTTATTCCTAGCTTTCTGCCCATCTTCTGAGGCAAAAGGAAGTTGTAATTTGCAATGAGAGACTACGAAGTAATGCAATCCGATTTCCTGTAACATACATGTTGATAATTTCATGTAATAAAGCAGAAGTATTTTTACCTTGTACGAAAGCATAATTTACAAATATTCTAATGTCTAAATGCATGCAATAATTTTACAGGTTGTTGCATCTATGGCAAAGGAAGTTATATTGCTCATGCATGGAGAAGTGGCAGGAGAGTGACAAGGGGTGCGCAGCTGCAATGCACATCATCCGATGAGGACAAGACAGCGGATGTCAATGCCAACAATGCACCAGGGAACATTGTTGAGGATGACAATGTGACGGCAGCTGATGTTAACACACCATCAGCCACAGAACCACCATCAACAACAGCCCAAGGGGCAGGTTCAATTAAAAAGATTAGTGCTATAAGAGGATGGACAAAAGAACAAATGTTAGTTGCAATTGACGACATAGAGTTTAATGAATACTCAATTCGGGCATCTGCAAAAAAACATGGTATTCCTCCCTCATCAATACATTATTGGATAAATGGACTGACTCATACAAAACGTAGAGGGCCTCTTACAGTTATGACTGAGGAGGAGGAGGTCGAGGTGGTTGAGTGGTGTAAAGAGATGGCCCAATTGGGACATGGGCTAGAGTTGATACAACTCAAATCAACAGTTGCTCAAATCTGTCAAGGGAGGCCAAACCCATTCAAAGATGGGTTTCTTGGTAAATCATGGTGGTTTGGGTTAAAAAAAAGGCATCCAGAACTTGTATTGCATACTGCTGAGGGCCTTGACAGAGACAGAGCATTAAATTTGCGCCCTGCAGTTGTGCAAAAGTTCTATGACACACTTTCTAATGCTTACAATAAACATTCTTATGAAGCAGACCATATATGGAACTGTGATGAAACAGGTTTACAGGCAGGGAGGAATTGTGGCATGCGGGTAATTGCCAAGAGAGGGAGTCGAAATGTGCCAAAGATTTTGCCTAAGAGCAGGGAGTGGATAACTATTTTATGTTGTGACAATGCAATTGGTACTTCAATCCTAGGATTTTATCTATTCAAAGGTAAAAATCAACTGAAAAACTATATACAGAACTGTGAACCAGGTGCATGCATGCCTGCACATCCCCATGCATGGATGACTAAATCACTGTTTCTAAGTTGGCTTTTTCACTTTGTTGCATCGGTACCAGGTGGCGTCTCGCCTAATAACAGACACCTATTGATATTAGATGGCCATGGGAGCCACATGGTTGTACAAACAATTGAGGAAGCAAACAATTTAGGCATCGACCTATTGACATTGCCCGCTCATACCACTCACAGACTGCAACCCCTTGATGTTAGTGTGTTTGGCCCTTTCAAGAACTATTTCAAGTCGGAGCGCGCTGCATGGATGGCAAAGAATCCAAGGGTTGAGGTGAAAAGGTTCGAGCTAGCAGAGCTTGCAAGTAAAGCTTTTAAAAGGGCTTTGACACCATCAAATATGAAGGCTGGCTTTAGGAGGACAGGAATCTAGCCACTGAACTATGATGCTCTTATGCATGATATTGGTTGTAGCCAAGCGTTTCATGTGGATGGTCAGGAAGAAGGGAATGCCCAAACAGGTGTTGAAGTACAAGAAGTAGATGGTCAAGATGATGTTGTTGCAGCTGGTAATATGATTTCCCTATCTCAAGGACACTTATATGCTGAAGATGATGAAATTGTATGCGAAACACAATATAACCATGAACCAATTCGCAGTAACATGGAGATCGTTCCACCAACTCAAGAACATGAAACTCCTGTTGCTGATATTGTTAATGACATTGTTGAACATGCAGTTGACAATGACCAATTTACATTGCCAAGCCAAGTAACCCCACCTTCATGGCTAGCAGAAGCAATGATCAATATGAATGCACATAGTGTCTCAGCAACCAATGAAGAAAGCATGAACATGCCCTCACAACCAGTAGAATTGAACAGTGAAATTGTTCATTTTTTTGTGGACAATAGATCAATGGAAGAAGATGAAGGACATAATGAGGCATCAAATGGAGATAATGATATAGTCCAATCAGTGCCATCAGATACTAAAAGGGAAGTACCAAGCAATGACATGCAGGTGGGAGGGGTGGAGAAGACACTTGGCCGGTTCCTAAAGCTACCAGTAGAGAGAGCATCAATGAAAAAAAAGCAAGGTGCACCCAGTAGTCTTCGTCTGGGCCGAAGCTCACAGTTACTCACCTCATAGGACTATATAAACCTGTTAGTTGAGTCTGAAAATAATAATAATAATAATAATAATAAATAAATTAAAAAATAAAAAAAAAAATTGAAACAGAAAAAGAAGGATCTAGTCAAGTAGAAGAAGGCAGCAAGGATTGTTGTAGCGCAACGTCGAGCAGATGAAAGGATTGAAAGAGATAAAACAAGGCAAGTTAAGGACCAACAAAAACAAATGGCAACACAGGAAAAGGAAAAACGAAAGGCACAACAAATGCGTGAAAAGGAACAAAGGATGATCAATGATACAAGAATAGCTTATGAAACCAAGATTATTTCAAACTCATTGGACTCCATTGCAGATAATACACCATTATTCCAAGATCTCATAAACATTCAAGTGCCTCACTATCAAACTGAGGGTTTACCCACTTGCCTTGTTCCTACCAGAGTTGGTGTCAATTCTATGTATGCTCATTACACACCTCCACTTAATGCAGGGGTCAGTAGTGCAAATGTGAGGTATGGGTACTCAATACCTCCATGGTTGGAATCTGCAAATTGGAATCAATCATATGGAAGTAATCAACCATTTCCTAACCAACCCTTGACAGGTAGGCCAACCTACCTGGCTCAAAAAGGTAACTCGGGGAGTTTTGGCACTCAAGATTCTCAGGGCCATAAAGAATAAGGGTGTCATATGTTTTTGGTTCTAACCACATTATGATGTGGATTTTGGATGGATTGTACCTTTTACTTCTCACAGAAACATTTTGGCTTATAACCTAGGTTGTTTTATTTCATAATGTGTGCGACATTGTAGCCAAAATCCATTTTAGAAGGAACATCTATAGTCTATTATAATGTAGAAATCTTACAAGATTCTCAGGGTCATAAAGAATAGAGTTTAAGAATTCTCAATGAATTACGCATACTTTCAGGATATGTAATGTATCGTTAAATTTACTAAACCTCTAATCTCTTGAATGCTCTGCATGTAATTACCAAATTAATGAAATTAAATGAATAAGTGATGAGAACTGAGGTATATCTTATATACATGGTATAAAACAAATTTTCAATTTGACTAGCCTTTGTTATTTTGAATCTTATTCCCTCAGTGTCTTGGCAACGGATTTTCATATACCCTTGTAGTAATGTTTATGTCTTTAGTGACAAACGCTCTGCGTCTTTGGTGACGAGTGCTCTTTTTATTAGCAAATCTATATTGAAATCTTCCACAAATAAGCAGATGTCAAGAAATGGATCTTTCACTATGTCAGGATAGAAGATAGTTAGAAACTTAAAGGTGAGATAGCATTCCATTTGTTTTTCTCTGCCATCTCTATACGATAAGCTTTCTGTATGTCTTCCTTGCAAGGTATAAGTGTTACTGGCATAATGAAAAGTTTTGGAATTCTACCATATTCTCTATTATCTTGTTCGATTTGACTAGAATCCATTTGTTCCTATGCGTCACTTGTCTTATTGTACATTTTATTTTTGATAAAATGCATTACGTCTGCAAAGGGAAGACATCTTATAGAAAAGGCGTTTGTTTTCATTCTGCACCCTTTACGCACATCTCTTTTCCTTTCAGTGATAAACACCCTCACTTGTTTTTCCTTGTGTATATCCATTGGCAAAAGCTATTCAGGCGGATTTCTGTCGAAGACATTGCCTATATAAATTTATAATTTGGACTTGCAGGTCTACACACGAGGAACAAAGTATTAGGTCTTGTCCTAATTTAGACTTCATGAATTTTTAAAGCTCTAATTATATGAAGGTCCCTCATTCGGATTTGGAAGCCTAAAGCAATGTGGAACTTCTCCTTGTGAAATGTATGGGTTTAAGGCTTACATTTTTTATTAGATTCATATGGGTTTAAATATTTGAAGATAGATGTCATAAGTGTTTACACAGACCCTAATCAAACTCATTGAAGTTCTCTACTCGAAACACTCATTTGACGAAATTTCTAATTTGGGTTAAGTATAATTTTGGTCTTCAAAATAAGGAATTGTGGCATGAACTAGGGAAAAAAAACTGAAGCAGAAAGCGAGGGATGGACACTGAACTTAAATCACATTACAGTGGTATGTCTTCGTTGATATAAATCCTCTAAATTTATTCACTTTCCTTTGGGCTATTTATTTGCCAAGGAAATCGTTGGAAGACAAACTTATATGTGCAGACTTCTCAACATACCCTGCAGCCTTGTTGTCAAGCTACTTTGTGGCCTTATACTTTGCAGCTCATGTTCACAAGTCAGCAATGAATAATCCCTCACAATAATCACTAAACAATGACCTCACGAAAAGGTTAAGTAGATGTATTTTTGCATCTCCTTTGGTTATTGGAATCTCTGGAATTTCATAAGGACTGAACTATGACTGATCTAAAGTAAAATACAAAAAGGCCCTAACCAATGATCTAATAGATAATTCAACCCTCCACTATAATATCTGGCACTCATTTCAGAGGCTTGAGAAGGAAGTGGAGGCATGAGGAAGCGATGGAGGGTTTTGGTGGTCATGAGGGATGACATCGATTTCTAGGGTTTCCACTGTTGGTAGAGCGTTGGTATTGCTATTAGCTTTATCAATAGCAGAAGAAGAAGCCATGTCATCTTAACAAGCATTTGCCATAGCAAATATAAGGGTACTGCGCTCTGAAAAAAGAGGAAACTGCGGCTGCCTCTTTTTCCTTTCCATGGCTCAGCACAGAAAATCTCAAACCTCACTATGGGTTCTGCCTCTCCCTAAATACTCTCACGACAACAGCTACAGTGAAACATTGTAAGCCACTATGTAGGTAAACATGCAAACAGTGCTACTACAGCGTGAATTTAGAGACCAAAGAAAGAACAAAACCCTAAATCGCTAAGTATGCATTTAAATCTAAATTCAGAGACCAAGAGACCAAAGAAAGAACAAAATGAGTTAAATACACTAAACCCTAAACCCCTAACCTGCAAAACCCTAAACCCTCAAAACCTGCCATGCAAAGGTAACAAAAATTCCAATAAGGTGTTTAGTGTTGAAAAACACATAGAAATAGCTGGTAGGATTAAAATCCTACCGGATAGAAGCCATGGATGGTCGCCACACCTTCGCCAGACCTTCTCCGGAGCTCGCCACACCTGCAACGAGTTGGAAATTAGCCATTAGACAACAACAAAAACCAACAAAAAACAGAAAAACCTACAATTACCTGTTAAAAAAACCTTAGACCTCGAAATCGCTAAAACTGCAACTAGCTCCTCCCCAAACAACAAAAACCGCGACTTAAACCACCACCAAAGAAACCCTAAACCACCGGCGGTTCAGAATGACCAACAAATCCAGACGGAAAACCACAAGAAAGCCAAAAACCCTATTCTAACCATGGACGCGTAACCTCGAACAATAGCGGACATCAACTCTTGATTAGCGGACGAAGTGTGCAGGTTCTGGGGTCGTCCAACGCCATCTTCGACGGAAGGCTTCGCCCAACAACTAGACCCGAACAAAGAAACAAACGACAAACAACACATCGCACGAATGACGCGGAATGAACCCTAATCACGGCACGGAACAGTGTTTTAACTCGATAACACGGTGCCCAACACGTGGACCTCCACAGCGGATAGCAGTTGTACTCAGTTCATGCGATTCACGTGGCGGTAGGGGACGTGTCGGGGAGGGCGCACAGGGAATGGCGTCCCTCCCCTAGGGTAGTGTGGAACTTGTCAATTTTCAAAAATTATTGGCGAGTCAACGATGAGGTGTAGATTTGGAAACCAATAGTATTTACTGTGTAAAAAAAACCAGAAACAGAAATACGGGAGTCAAATTTAACCCTGGTCCCCATCGCCATCTTGATCCCAGTTTTGCTAAAGGCTGGTCAGAAGAGAAAACCAGAACCAACTTCAACAATGTTGATTGTCGTTGGCGCCCACTTGGAAGACTAGTTGCAGCAGCCACTTGAAAAGCTAGTTTCAGCTTTTGCACGGGAACCTCACGGTTCTGTTAGTGTCGACCGTACTCGTCACCGTCACGTCCAGTACCTGTGAAAGATAGCGGATGTAAAAAAATAAAAATAAATAAACTGGCTTCCGCACTCACCACGCGACCAAATTTGCTGACGTATTCCTTGGGCGTTGGAGCCCTGGTGGCGGCGGGGAATACGTCAGCCTATTTTTTTTAAGTACGATTCACTTAAAACCTTAAAACTAAGGTTTAATATGTGAAAACCATAAAAAGAAATTTGAAAAAAAATGTAGTACGGTGAAATTAATCCTCCAATTTCGTTACTGGAAATCACTGCCCAAAGGATCGTGACATAATTAATCCTCCGGCGTCTTTACTAGATATCACTGCCCAAAGGGAAGTGACATAATAAACCAAAATTTGTTTATACTACAATACTGAGTTAACTTTGAATTTTGGCAAATTATGCATTAAATCTAACAAAAACAATGATATCTTATGGACAATAAAGTGAATTAATGAAAATGTTTGATGGATTTTATGACGGGGTATATATATATATATTAGTTTAATAAGCATATATGGTTAATATATTAGTTTAATAAGTATATATAATTTTTTGTCGTTAATATATCAGTTTAATAAGCATATATAAGTTTTTGTCGTTAAAGCACCTCTGGTATTGAGAGGTCATGATTTCAATTCCCTTGACACACTTGGGATCAAGGTCTGTGGTTGAGCTCGCAGGAAGTGTCATTTAGGGTAGATCTACCTAATACAAATTCATGCATCTATATATGTTTTTTTTTCAGAAAGAAAATCACGATGTAAATTATATTAAGAAAATATAATAAGCTGTAACATGGGGGCCATAAACAGAGCAGCCAAAAATACTGTTCCTGATGACAAAGAAGGCGCTGCCTTTGAGCCTAAAATGAAAAGGAAACTGAAACCAAAAGCGGTCACAGATCATAAACAAAATCACACTGTCCTTTCAGGATTATACCAAAAAGAAGAGATCCACATAGCTATGAGCGGGACCGGAATAGAGGAAAAAACATATCAGTCCGAAGCGACCAGTGCAGTTGTGTAGACCAGCACCGAATCAATAGGAGCGATAGAGTCCTGAAAAATGTTATAATATAATATATGTATGTCTATATAACATCATATATGATACATATAAATATATGAATATATAAGTTATATTTAAAAATCAATATCAATTTAAAATATATTTATTATATATCTCTAATATTTTCAATGGATACTGTGTTTTTTCTGTGGTTAGATGGCCAAATAAGGAAATATCCACCTCCGCTCTCACTCCATGCTTTGCATATCACTGCTTTTAACTCATTGGTCGCAAATGGGTTGTGGTACTAGAAGGAAAAACCTTCTCATTTTGTCAAGAAGCTGGAAGAAATTCTAAAGGGGTTTTTGCACCACAATCAAGAGCACGAGCCCTGCAATTGGCTAATCGTGGCTTGGTAGGCCAAGTCACAGGGATTTGGCCCTCCCCGCATTTTATGAGGTTTTGGGTTGAAATTTTTTGAAACCCATGATCAAGGGTTTTGTCACTTTGGCATTTTTGCAGAATTTTTTATTACTTTCTTTTTTTAGAAAAAGGATGATTGAGACCTGATCTTTCGAAATGGGCCTTACTTCAAGAGGGCCCAAGGGTTATATCTAGATCAATGGAGCCTAGATTTTAACCTTAAAAGTGATTTCCAATTTGTCGTCCCCATTTGGGAAAAACTCCCTTTTTTGCCCTTACACCGCTGGAATAATACTACTTTCAAAAATATCAGCAATGCACTTAAAAGATACATTGATCGAGCCAAGCCACCAGAGGGGCTCTTCTCATGTGCAAAGATATGCATGGAGGTAGATCTGGATAAGGGGATCCCAACAACAATAACGCTAAATATGGATAGTAGGACAAAGAGACAAAAGTTATGAAGGGAAAGAGATAAAAGTTGTGAACATTCACCTTTGTAGCCAGTTGATGCCTATATAGGCACACCGCCACAAAGGATTGCAATCATCATTCAATTTTTATTCAATAATACAATTACTATTTACACTTATATACAAAATCTACACACAATTATCTTTCATATTGGCGTTCTTGCCGCAACAGTGGTATCAGAGCCAACATTCCTCTTGCTTGTGTATCATTGTACAACTTGTACTCATTGTTTGATTCTTTTGTTACCTTCCGATCTTATGTTGCATTGTGTTCTCGTCGTTGTTCAACTCTTTAACATTGTTTTTCGTCTATTCCTATCGACTTGTGTTCGCACTTCGTCATCTAGGATATGATCCATAATCTTTTGCTCGTCGTCTAAGCTATGGTATGCAACCTGTCCCTGTCATTGTTCATCCCTCTATGATTTTCTTTGAGCAATCCTTCTGTTTCCATACACACTCCCAACCGTTGATTTAGCGCATGGTTCTACCTTGTTTCTATTCAGGGTTGCTTCCATGTCCTCGTCTCTCCTTCCCCGACCGTGTCCATTGTTTCCACTGATCAAATTTTTTATCTCCTCTTCGTCTATCGTGCTCCCTCCGCCGCTTCCCAATCCCTATAACTTCGAAACCTTATTCCTTGGCTTTGTTGTTTGCTGCATTTACCATGGTGTACAGAGCCCAACAATCCCTGACACCATGTTCCATGTGCTCTGCCATCCTTTGTTTCGTTGTCTACTGTGCCCAATCTTTGTTGGAACAGTTACACAGGTCAACACTTCCCCGATCGTCACTTACCCTTGTTTGTTCATTTTACTTCTTTTTTTTTTTTTATAGTTCACGGGCACTGAGTGCCCACTACATCCACAAGAAAATCCAGGTAGCTCAACTTGAAGGGATCTACCTACCGGCCAAACTAGCTAAGCATAACCCTAGGGGTGTCAACGAGATTTGACCCCGTGACCTCCCGATAAGCAAGGTACTTAGCAACAATAACATGACCAACTGAGCTTAGATCCCTTTGGGCTATTCATTTTACATTTATTACACTATTCATTATATAATTAAAATGATTATATAGTTTATAATATATAGTTAACAATTAGATAATATAATTTTATAATTATATAATTAATTCAATTATATTTTAGAATAAATAAATAAATAAAATGTGCGCTCTACAAAAAAGAAAACCAAATAAAAAATGGGGAATAATAATGATGAAGTCAACATTAATAAATATTGCAAAGAACTTGATAAAGTACGTCATCGCGTTGACAATATTAAAAAAAGACAAAGAAAGTTAGGATAAGGATAGAAGAAGATAATTGAAACTCAAGAGGAATTAGCAAGTGATATAAAAAAGATAGACAACATTCAAAAAATGTTACAAGGAATGCAAAACCAAGAAAAAACGGATTTTGATTATCATTGGAAAGCTTTCTTAAAACTGAGGGACAAAGAAAAACATGAATCAACCCATAAGGTTAAAGAACAAGAAGAAAGAATGGATCAATTAATAGAAAGGGCGAATTCATTTTTTGTTAATCCCTTAAACGCTCAAGAACCAACAAAAAGCCCCAAAAATCCAGATAGTGAAGATCCCCTAAATCATGAAATTCCGCAAATACACTTCTCAGGTAGGCAGTAGTATACAAAATTTCCAGAAAAATATTATCAACGAATTAAGAAATAACTACCCAAGTACGATGGTAAAGACCATAAAGGTGCTGTCATTTTGGTTAATAAAATGGAAGCCATTTTTTAATCAAACCCACCATTAGGTGAACGTGATAAAATCACAACGACTTCCAACAATTTAGAAGCAGAGGCATATGATTGGTTCATACGGTGGTCTGGAAAATGTGACACCCGTTCCTTTCATTGGAAGACTTTTGTGGATGCCTTGCTAAAAATATTTTTTGACAAAGAAGAGGACGATGTCTATGAAAAATTTGTTCATCTCAAGCAAAAAGGGTTTGTAAGTGAATATACTCATGAATGGGAAGTATTAGCTACAAGACAAAGAGGATTCACTGATGAACAACTACTTAAATTGTATAGATGTGGACTTAAAGATTATATTCGTGCAGAATTGAAATTGTACAAACCACAAACTATCGAATAAGATAGACATGCAACAAATCTTATTGAACATAAACATAAGTTTGAAATGTCATCATTCAAGGAAGACAAAGACAAACAACAATACTAAAGTAAGAAAGAGTCAAACAAATGTAGGTATTATGGAGACAAATGGACGTTAGGACACAGATGCCTTAACAAGAAATTATATGCTTATGAATTTGAGAGAGATTCAGACACTTCAAGTAATGAGTCAGAGAAAAGGATAAAAAGGAAAAATAATTGTTGCAAGTGTGGAGAAAATTAGACGCATAAATGTGAAGACACATCCTTACTCTACCATAAAATAGTAGATGGAAGACAAGTTGAAGTACAAGAACCTGATGAAGAAATCGTTATCACACACATTGAAGTTCTAAATCCCGAGGAACCATCATTAGCTGTAATATCATGTGTCCAACAAAATGATGATGAAGGAAGCTATTTTTCAAAAGATCAAAAACAACAAGCAACTACAAAATATATTCCACCACACCTTCGAAAGCAGAGAAACCAGTCTCCAAAAAGAAAGAACACTAAACTTACAACACCACCAACAAACATGACAAGAAGGTTACAACCTAAAAGAATGAAGCTTAAGGGGATCATAAGAAGCAGAAATGTCAATATAATTGTAGATTGTGGTAGTATTCATAATTGTATAAACATCGATCCAACTAAAGAACTTGATCTTTGTGTATGCCCAATCAAGGACCTGACCATGACTGTCGCTATTGGGTAAAAGTTTGAAAAATTAGGAGAATTTCAGAAGGTTTCAATCCAGATACAAGAACTAGATCTACAAATAGATTTATTTTCCCTACCGCTCAAAGAAATGGATAATACAATTAGGAAGTTGTACTACAAACCTTGAAGAACAATTCATGGAGTTAAACTAGCAAGGACAACATTATAAATATATGGTGTTAACACTTTCAGCTTCAAGGAAACTGAAAATACACATGAGGACTTCACCAACTCACAACGCACAAACAAAGTCAAAGTAAAAATGTCATTCCATAGTAGTGTATTCAACTAGAGAAAACCTTTCTTGTTATTCTTTGAGGACAAAGCATCTCTTAAGGGGATGGCAATGTTATGAATAAAATATTCATAAATAATACTACTAATAATAAATTAAATATTTAATTTAATTAATGACTATTAATTATGCAGGGCAAGGGTCAAAAGTTGTGACCAATACCATTCACCTTCGTGGCCAGTCAATACCTATATAGGCACACCACCACGAAGGATTGTAATCACCATTTAGTTTTTATTCAATAATACAATTTTATTTACGTTTATATACAAAATCTACACACAATTATCTTGTGTACTAGTTTTTTTTCCACAACAAGGGAGGGGAAGGATGTAGTAAAGGCCAAAATGAAAAAAATAACAGCTTAAAGGCTCTCAATTCAATGATAAGGAAGGGGAAATTCTTGAAACTAATATATAAGAACAAGTACAAAATTTAGGACGAAAGCACGAACCAGAGAAAAATAATCTGTCCATGTTTCCATTAGAAAATTATCCAATACTAGAGCAACAAACAATGGAATCTTTCTGAGAAGAACAATTCCTCTCCCCTAAAATCTCCAAATTTGGGCCTTCCTTATTGAGATTAGTTGATCAGAAGTTGGAGGTAGAGAAGGAAAAATAATTAGAAAGGCTCCAACGAAAGGTTGGTTAGTGGACCAATAGAGAGGTAAGGCACGAAAAAACAGAGAAAGATAAGGAAATGGGAACACAGACAATCTTAGATCCAAAACTAAAGGGATATAGAAACATAATAAAATGAGGCAACTCAGCCCCTCGACAAGGGGCTACTCATATAGAAAATAAGTAATGTGGGTCTTCTCCTAGAATTGCAAGGGATTTGGGTCGGCAAAAAGGATGCAGGAAGTGAAATATTTGATCAAGAAAGAGAGTCCCTTAGTTCTCCTTCTCCAAGAGACAAAAATAGGGCATCAAGATGTCATCCAAAATCAAAACAAGAATTATAATAATAATGGGATTCTTTCCATTAGTGCAAGAGGAGCTTCAGGTGGGATATCCATTGTGTGGTCTCAATATTTTCTCATATTACTAGAATCTAGTTTGACATCTCACTAGTTGTCTACTTGTTTTCTACGCATTCCTTCAAATCATGTAAGTTATTTTTTATATATTTACATGTGTGTTCAAGATTGTTGGAATTCCTTAACAGCCCTTGGGGACATGATTTTTAGATAATAATGCATATTGGGTGGCGAATTCAATACAACCCTACATTGGTTGGAGAAAAGAGGGGGGTCTCATGTTCGAAATCAGTTCCAAGAAAATTCAGAAGACCTTATCCATAATTAATTTGTTAGCTATAAAGCCTTCCACTAACGATTTAACTTGGAGCAATAAGAAGACTAGACCATGCCATACTACAGTTCAATTAGAAAGATTTTTAATTAGGGTTCATTCTTATCCCAAAACAAGTTGTTGGTTCCATAATCCTCCCTTGGATTAGCTTGAATCACAGGCTGGTTGCTCTTGACATCTCAGAAGATATCAATTTTGGCCACTATCCTTTTGTTATTGTCTTATATGGGAGAAAAAGATCAAGCACTTGAAGCTTGTATTAAAACAATGGACTCGAGATTGACAATTAAAAAGATAATGAAAGATACAAGTACATGAAAAAAATGGAAATTATATAGGATAGGATGGAGAATGGGTTAGTGACACATGAATTGTTGTTGTAATGTCCCCATTTTTTAGTTTCCCTTATGATGCAGCTAGGATGGATTTCCAAGATTGGTGACAACTTGGTTATACAAGCGAGATTTCATTATCAATGGGCCAGGAACAAAGCCTAGATAAAGAATAAATGAATCCGATCATATCTTGTAATGCATTGGCTGGAATTACCACTCCTCAAACCATCAAGATAAAAGGACAAATCAAGAAGAAAAAGGTAATTGTGTTGATTGATTCAGGAAGTACCCACAATTTTATTAATTTTAAGGTAGCAAAAGAATTGAATTGCTTCTTATATCCAGCATCAGAGTGTCAAGTGATGGTTGCAAATGGAGGAACAATAAATTTCTCTGGAAAGTGCCATAATATCAAGCTATCGATGGGAGAATATGTATTGACTAGCCCAATGCTTTCCATAACAATGGGAGGTGCTAATGTTGTACTAGGAGTTCAATGGCTACAATCCTTGGGTACAATAGCTTTTAATTTTCAAGAACTTTTCATGAAATTTTCTGTGGAAGGAAAGGAAGTTGAATTAAGGGGTATTGTAGGGAAACCAGGAAAGATAATCAGCTCTAACGGTATGACAAAGCTTCTAAAAAAGGAACAAAGGGGTGTAATTGCACAATTATGTTCGCTAGATGTTTCCACATTGGAATCATCTATTTCTCCAGATCTCCAAAAAGTCTTGAACAATCATTCCAAGGTATTTGAGACTCCCAAAGGTCTCCCACCTATTCGTGATCATGATCATGCTATTCATCTGATTCCAGGAAGTGTTCCTCCAAACATCAGGTCGTACAGATATCCCTATGCCCAAAAGAGTGAAATTGAACGTATGGTTGCAGAAATGCTAGAGGCTGGTATAATTCAACTGAGTCAAAGTTATTTCTCTGCTCTAGTAGTATTAGTGCGCAAGAAGGATGGATCATGGCGCATGTGTCCGGATTATAGGGAGCTCAACAAGCTCACTATTAAAGATAAGTTTCCCATTCCTGTCATTGATGAATTACTAGATGAATTGCATGGATCAATTTACTTCACCAAGTTGGATCTTCGTTCAGGATATCATCAAATCAGAATGAAGACTGAAGACATTCCGAAAACAGCATTTAGAACTCATGAGTTTCATTATGAATTTTTGGTCATGCCTTTTGGCCTTACCAATGCACCTTCAACATTTCAAGGTTTGATGAATTCCATTTTCAAACCATTCCTTAGAAAATTTGTGTTAGTATTTTTTGATGATATATTAATCTACAGCAAGTCTTGGAATGATCATGTTGAACATGTTGATAGGGTGCTACAACTATTGGAGGAAAAACAATTATATGCAAAAAGATCCAAATGTTTCTTTGGAGTACAAGAGGTGGAATATCTGGGTCATATTGTATCTCATGAAGGAGTTAAGGTAGACCCTAGCAAAATTAAAGCCATTAAGGAATGGAAAATCCCCACATCCATAAAGCATCTACGAGGATTTCTCGGGTTGACAGGGTATTATCACAAGTTTGTTAAGAATTATGGGAGAATAGCAGAACCTCTAACAACATTATTGAAGAAAGATGCATTTTCATGGACTCCAGAAGCAACAAAGGTCTTCAAACATCTTAAAGAGGCAATGTGCCAAGCACCGACCTTAGCTACACCAGACTTCACAAAAACCTTTATTGTAGAATGTGATGCTTCAGGAAATGGAATTGGTGTTGTCTTAATGCAAGATGAAAGACCCATTGCTTTTGAAAGTTGTCCAATCAAGGGAAAGTTTTTACACAAAGCTATTTATGAGAAAGAAATGTTGGCAATACTCCATGCACTTAAGAAATGGCAACCCTACCTAATGGGAAGACACTTCAAGGTAAAAATAGATCATGATAGCCTTAAATACTTTTTAAAACAAAGATTATCCTCTGAAGAGCAACAAAAGTGGGTCACAAAGATGTTGGGTTATGACTTTGAAATCATCTACAAAAAAGGGAAGCAAAATGTGGTGGCAGATGCACTCTCAAGAAATGATGAGGACGTGGAAGCATTGTTGTGTTCCATTTCTATTATCCAACCAGATTGGATAAATGAAGCAAGGGAGGAATGGAAGAATGACGAAGAAGTGTGGGCACTTATTCGAAAGTTACAACAAGATTCCAGTACGTCTGATACATTTAGCTGGCAAAATGATTCTTTATAGTACAAAGATCGCTTATACCTATGTAAGAATTCCCAACTAAAACAAAAGATTCTTATGGAATTGCACACTTCTCCCTTAGGAGGGCACTTAGGATTTTTAAAAACTTAGCACAGGGTTAAGAAGGAATTTTTTTGGGATGGCCTTAAATCGGATATTCAAAAGTTTGTGGTGGAATGTTTGGTTTGCCAACAAAATAAAGTTGAAACAATTAAGACCCCGGGTCTATTACAACCTTTATCCATTCCAAGCCAACATTGGGAGGAGGTTTCAATGGATTTTATCACAGGTTTACCCAAGTCTGAGGGAAAGAGTGTCATCATGGTGGTAGTTGACAGACTTACCAAGTATGCACACTTTTGTGCATTATCACATCCATTTAAAGCCAGTACAGTATCTACCACATTTATGGAAACAATTCAAAAGCTACATGGAAACCCAAAGATTATTGTAAGTGACAGAGATCCCATTTTCACTAGAAATTTTTGGACAGAATTATTTTCTTGTCTTGGTACTCAGTTAGCTCATAGCTCATCTTATCATCCTCAATCTGATGGGCAAATTGAGATAGTAAACAAATGTTTGGAAGGATATCTTCGTTGCTTTGTATCTGATAAACAGACACAATGGGTCAAATGGTTGCCTCTGGTTGAATGGTGGTATAACACTTCCTTCCATACAGCAACAAAAATGACCCCATTTATGGCACTTTATGGATATCAGCCACCATCCATCACATCATATTTAAGAGAAAATTCTAAGGTTCAAGCAGTGGAACATCACATCGAACATAAACAACAAGTCCTCCAACTCTTAAAGGATAACCTCGTGTTGGCACAGAATAGAATGAAACAACAGGCAAATCAACATCGCAGCGAAAGAAGTTTTGATGTAGGTGATTGGGTATTCCTACGGCTACAACCATATAAGAAAATGTCCCTAAAGCAAGCTAAGAAGGATAATAAATTATCACCAAAGTATTATGGTCCGTACAAGGTGTTGCAAAAGATTGGTACTATGGCATACAAATTGGAGCTTCCTGCAGCTTCTCGATTGCACCCAGTTTTCCATGTTTCATGTTTAAAGAAGGTTATAGGCGACAAGCTCCCAGTTCAAACAATATTGCTAGAACTTGAAGAGGAAGGAAAAATTATATTGGAACCTGAAGTAATCACAAAAACAAGAACTCGACAGCTACGAAATCGATCAGTTTTGGAGTATCTTATCAAGTGGAAGAACTTATCCACTGAAGATTCCACATGGGAGGATGAGAATTTTATACAGAAGCATCCAGAACTACTCAAGCGTTGAGGACAACACTTTTTTGAAGGAGAGGGGCATGTTGGGTCCCTATAATACTAGTGATTACCCCATTAATATTGTAGTTGCATCCCTTATTAATATTGTTGTGCCCCTATTATCCCCATATTGTTATTACTGTGCCCCATAGAATCCCTCTATTGTTATTTTTATGGCTTTATATTATTATTGTTAGGTCGGCTGGGTTATATTGTGACTCTTTAGACTCCTATATATAGAAAGGAGGTTTTGTCATTTGAATCATCCAAGAATTGTTCATTTATGTAATGTAAAGGAGGTTGCCCCCTTGAAGAGGCTGAATTCTAAGGCGTTGATCTATCTTTTCTATCTTTTCTTGCGTTGGTTTCATAACATTCTCTGGTGTCGTCTCGACACTTTCCTCTTGTTCTTCACCTTCACTTTCCTCTATCTCAGGAGTTAGTATATGCGACCCTGCTAGAAAAGCAATCCAAGTGCCTCCATGCTATTACAGTGAGTGATTTATAATCAACTTACTTAGTGTGGTTGGTTAAACAAGTCTTTAGATGTTTTTCCGCACGCACCACCTTTGTCATATAATGTAAATACTTCAATAGGTAGTAGGGAAAATTTATTAACTATCCATTACGAAGATGTGCCAATAACTAAAAATGATAATGAAATATTATCCCAAAGCGTCCCTCACAAGTGATGAACTTCTGGATGAAGAAAGCCACATCATCCCAAGGATGAGGAAGGTATGTTCTATCAATACCTCTTCTCGTGTTCCTTACTTCCTCTCTTGCATGCATAAATGTTGCTTTGGTTGTTGGGGCTGATATTTTCCTAGAAAACCAATGGTTCCTTGTTTGAGGTAAAATTGTCGCCCTAGTGATTATGTCCTCTATAACAACAATTATAAACCCTCTAACCTCTGAGTACTGCTCATTTAGAGCCTATGCAAATTTTAAGGAAACTTGTTCACTAAAACCCTACAACCTCTCAAAGTAGATTAACCAACCTATATTATGAAATATTTCGAGGGCTTCTGGATGGTGCAAAAACACATCAATGGAATTAGGTTCATGACACACTGTCGCTCCTCCAATGGCTGCTCAGGTACTGTAACTACTCAAAAATTGTTACAAAGCTGCACTCGGTACATGCAAATACTTTCTAGGTTAGAGAGCAAAAGTTAGGTAGAATTTGGCAATGGTTATGGTTACCCTTTTTATTTAATTCAAGATTTTCGTCATAAATGACAACTATTTGGAATGATTTCAGGTAGTTGCATCAGTTTTCAAAAATGACAGTAGGAGTAATGATGACAGTCAATAATTACTAAATTAGGATAAGGTGTAATGTACATCACTCAAGTGGTAATTATGAAATTGGGGTGTATTCATAGTGTATCATATGATAGATACGGTACACTCCTCCCCCAACTTAATTATAACAACCATCCTCAGCATGTGTAACAGAAAAGCCTTGTCATCCTTTAAATCCAGTTCTTACAAGTAAATGACAATCAAACATACAAATTGTTGGCTAACCATTGTGATGATGTAGGGTTGTACAAGTGAAGTGATTTGATCAATGTTGTACAATTTCTCATGCATGGCACATGTCAATTGGTGAAATTGAAATGATGTGGTGAGAAAGAAAACTTTTGTTAGACTTTAAGCTTATGTGGTAGTTTTTTGGAGTAGCATGATCCGGATTATCCACAGTATTATGTTTCTTATGTCGACGTTTCGAACCCCAAAGGGGGTCCATCCTCAGGACCAAATTTTGATAGAATATGAATGACAGTTATTTTGAGAGAAGAATCTTTCGACCAGAGTATAAATACAAAACCTAGAAATTTTTTATACATATAAGCCGACCTATGAATTTATTTATTTTTAATAATTAATTAATTAATTATTTATTTTATTTTAATTTAATTTTAATTACTTTTGTTTATTAATTATTCTAATTTTAATTATTTGTTTTGATTAATTGTTAATTTAATCATTAATCCTTTATAACTAATTAAATTAATGAGATAAGTTTATATAATCTATTTTATTTTATTCCACTAATTATAGTTTTGTTGTTTTTAATTAATTTTATTATTCCATTATTACTTTTAAACCTAATAATTTGAGATCTAATTATTTTAATTAACTTTTATTTTTAATTTTATTAATATAATTAATTAATTAATTAATTCAATTAATTAATTAATTAATCAATTATATCAATTAATTCATAAATTAATTAATATAATAAATCAATTAATTAATTAATCTGATAAATTAATTTATTAATTAATATAAGTAATTCATAAATTAATTAATATACTAAATTAATAAATTAATTAATATAACTAATTATAATATATTAATTTATTACTTAATATAATTAATTAATAAATTAATTCATATAATAAATTAATATAACAAATTAATTAATTATATTTTATTTGATTAATTAATTAATCTTATTTAATTTTAATTTTATTTATTATTATTTTTTATGGATTAATATAAGTAATTCATAAATTAATTAATATTCATTAATTATTATACTAATTAATTAATATTCATTAATTATTATACTAAATTAATTAATTGACTAATATAATAAATTAATTTATTACTTAATATAATTAATTCATATAATAAATTAATTTATATAATTAATTAATAAATTAATATAATTAATTAATTGATTAATTAATCTTATTTAATTTTAATTTTATTTATTATTACATATATTTAATTATTATTATTATTATTATTATTTTGGAACTAAGCTTCTAAAGGTTTGGAGGGATTTTTCTGTCTAATTAGGGGGAGCCAATTTCCACTAATCTCACTCCCATTGTCCCTGTTGAGGTTTTGAGGAAGCTTCATAATTTCAATAGCCTCCCTGATTTTTCTCTTTTGATAATGCTCCTCCCTTGCAATGATTCTGGCGTCTTCTAAACACACATGATGTTTGGTCTTGGATGAGTGTTCTGCAAGGGCTGGTGTACGGGATCCCTGGTCATGCTTACAAGGTTACAACTCAAAAGAGGTGAAGGAAAGCTGGTTGGAAGCCCTGAAGTTGGATTAAGGGGAAGAAGAGCAAGGTTTCTACAATCTCCAACACCAAATCAACCTCAAGTTGCAGTTGAGACTCCAGAGATCATGTCTCATGAAGGAGAACCTATAAAAATGACAGAAGATGAGAAGACCTTCAGAAAGGATTTCTTTGATATGACAGAGATGGTGAAGGTCCTCTATGAAGAGAGGAATTGCAGGTTGCAAGGAGAAAGTTCCAAACCTCCCAACGGAGAAAGCTCTTCAAGAGGAGGTAATGGAAAATGATGTAATTGGAATGCAGATAAACCTCCACCCTCTCAACCATCCTCTTCATCATCTTCTTCACAAGCATCTTCGCATCTTCCATTAATACAACCCTTACTCATACTCATCATCATTCTTCAAAAGGAACCGGTAAATCATCTTTTTTAAAACTTGATGTTAAATTCGAGTTGCCCATGTATAATGGTGAAATGAATGCAGAGAAGCTTGATAATTGGATTCGTCAGTTGGAGGTCTACTCAGGATTCAAAATCTTCAAGAGGATGACATATTTATTTAGTTAGCTTCCTTGGGAATGGAGGGTGTAGCACTTGTACGGTGGGAATCAAAGACCCAAGAGGAGATTCACGGTAAGATCTATATTTCTTGGAATGATTTCATTGCTGCAATCAAAAGACAATTCTACCCTCTAGCTTATATGCAGAAATCCATCATGAATTGGCAGAACTTTAGACAACTAAAAGGTCAAAATGTGCAAGATTACACCCAAGAATTCAAAAAAAGGTCTCTGATATTAGGTGTAGATTTGCAGTCGTAGGACACTTTGTTGAAGTACATAGGGGGTTTACACAGTTACCTTAGGCATACTATCTTAATGTTTAATCCCAGTAATCTAGATAATGTGTGTGTGCAAGCCACTCATCTTAAGGGAAGAGGGAAAAACACCCCAAAAGAAGGTAGTAAAAATCCATTTAAGAGTAAGGGAAAAGAAAAGGCTTTCAAAGGGAAGGCAAAGAAAAATGTGTCTATCAAAAAATAAGGAGATAAAATTACATGCAAACACTATTCCAGAGAGGGTCATGATGAAGTTCATTGTTGGAAGCTTCATCCCGAAATGAAACCAAAAAGAAACAACAAGGGAAAACAGAAGACAATTGCAACCACTCAACAGGATTTGGGATCCGATTCGGGTGATGAAACTAAAATCACAGCCATGGGGTTAAAAGGAAAATAATCCATTGCCAACACTAGTTCTTCATACTCGCAAAATGAAACTCCAAATGAAAAGAGGAAAATAGAATTGTTTCACATAAGGGTGATCTAAAAACATAACAAGATTTATACATTGTTCGATAGTGGCTGTCAATCCAATCTTATCTCTAAAAACATTGTCAAGAGTTTAAATTTGGAAACTGTTCCACATCATAAACCGTATCCACTTGGATGGGTATGTGACAATGCACAATTGCAGGTTACTAGAAAGTGTAAACTGAGATTCACTATTACTGCAAATTTCATAGATGAAGTGGATCTTGACATTGTGTCGTTAGATATCTGTGGCATGGTTTTGGGAAGCCCGTACCTTTATGATAGAAAATCTATCTTCCATCAACATGAAAATAAATATCATTTATTCAAAAATGGGGTAGAATATATTGTAAGAGCTCACAACAAGAAAACAAATCTTTCAGTTGTTAATGCAGGACAGATGAAAACACCGGTGAATTCAAGCAAGAATTTTGTGCTTCTCATGATCAAACCCAAAAATGATGTTGATAATATAGCTTTTAAAGGTTGTGATTCAAATTTGAAAGCTCAATTGGTTGACGTAGTTAATCAATATGATGAAATGTTTCGGGAACTAAAGGGATTACCTCCCAAGAGAGGAATCCAACACGAGATACAGTTGTAGCAAGATTGTCCTCTTCCTAACATTGGCATGTACACAATGTCAGTGATGGAAAGCACGGAAATTAAGACGCAAATCCAAGAGTTGTTGAATAAAGGAATCATCAGACCATCTTCCTTGCCTTATGGTTCACCTATTGTCTTGGTGCCAAAGAAGGATGGAACATGGCGCATGTGTGTGGACTTCCGTGCATTGAACAAAATTACGGTAAAGAACCATTACCGACTGCCCATAACAGATGATTTACTGGATCAATTGAAAGATGCAAAATATTTTACTAAGTTGGACTTAAGAAGTGGCTACCATCAAATTAGAATAGTTGAAGGAGACATTTGGAAGACAACGTTCAAAACAAAACAGGGTTTGTTTGAATGGCTAGTTATGTCGTTTGGTTTATGTAATGCTCTTACTACATTCATGTGTGTGATAAATGATGTGTTGAGGCTATTTCTTGATGAATTTGTCATAGTCTACTTAGATGACATATTAATTTTCAGTAAATACCGTGATGAACATGTCATGCATGTAAGAAAATTACTTGATGTCTTGAAAAATGAACAGTTGTATCTTAAGATGTCAAAGTGCGAGTTTGGAAAGACTTCTTTAGTTTACTTGGGTCATACCGTTGGAGGAGGTGAGTTGAAAATAGAACCCTCAAAGGTTGATGTCATTGTGAATTGGCCAAGGCCCAAGACAGTTACATAGGTAAGAAGTTTTTTGGGAACAACCCGATGTTGAAGGAAATTTATTGCTATTTTTTCTCTTATAGCAACGCCTTTGCATGTGTTGACTAGAGTGAAAAAGGTTTTTTAGTGGGGAGGCAAACAACAAAAGGAATTTGATGCGTTGAAGGAAAAGATCAATACAACTCCCGTACTCTCACTTCTAGACTTGAGACGATCACTTGAGATTCATATAGATGCTAGTGACTACACTATGGGTGTAGTTCTCATGCAGCATGGTAAGCCTATCTATTTTCATTTGGAAACTTTTAATGGTGCAGTGATTAAATATCCTACATATGACAAGGAATTGTATGCATTGGTGCAAAGTGTGAAAAGATGGAAACACTACCTGATGGGTAAAGAAACAGTCATTCACACTAATCATCAACTATTGCAGTACTCGAAATCCTCATGCAGCATGGTAAGCCTATCTATTTTCATTTGGAAACTTTTAATGGTGCAGTGATTAAATATCCTACATATGACAAGGAATTGTATGCATTGGTGCAAAGTGTGAAAAGATGGAAACACTACCTGATGGGTAAAGAAACAGTCATTCACACTAATCATCAACTATTGCAGTACTTGAAATCTCAATCAAAGTTGCAGCAATCAAGGCACTTTCGATGGATGGGTTTCCTTCAGCAATTCCACTTGGTAATCAGGTATAAGAAAGGTATCTACAATAAAGTTGTTGATATGCTTTCGAGGTTGATTGTTAGTGCAACTACTTTACTCAAGCATAATTATGTTTTACATGAAATTTATATTGAGCAATATGCACTAGATAATGAATTTCAAGATGTTTATGCAAGCTTGAGTCAAGGTAACCAAGTAGAGGAATTGGATTATCATTTGCATGATAACTTGTTGTACCATCTTGGCAAGCTTTGTATTCCACAGGGGGAAAGAGTTAACATCATAACAGAGGCACATACTTCTATTATTGTTGGCCATTTTGGTGTAAGTAAGACAGTGGCACATCTACAGAGGTATTGTTATTGGCCTCGTATGCTTGAAAGTGTGTTTCATTTTATTAAAGGATGTTCATTATGTGCAATAAGTAAGCCTAGTAATAGGAAGTTAGGATTGTACACACCACTTCTAATTCCTTCACGTATGTGGGAGTGTGTTTCTATGGATTTTGTAGGAGGTCTTCCATTGTCAAAAAGAGGTCGTAAATATTTGTATGTAGTTGTGGATAGGTTCAACAAAATGTGTATTTTGATGCCATGTAAAAATCAAGTTACAACTGAATAAACTGCTCAGTTATTCTTTCAGAATGTTTGGATGCATTTTGGATTGCCTACATCCATTGTTAGTGATCGAGATTCTCGCTTTGTGGGGAATTTTTGGTCAAACTTGTAGGGATTCATGGACACTAAATTGAAAAAAAGTATATCCTTTCATCCACAAACAGATGGTCAAACAGAGGTAGCGAACAGAACAATGATACATCTTCTTCATGGATATTGCTGCAAGCATCCTAAGTTGTGGGATGAACAGTTGCACTATATTAAGCATGCTTACAAACGAGCCAAGCAGTCTTCCACTCAAACTTTGTCATTTGAGGCATGCATGGGATACTTGCCTAAATATGCTTTGGATTTTATTTTTGGCAAATATGTTGCTAGTGAAGGTCACAGCGACAGACAAAGCAAGAAAGTTCATTGAACAAATACAAGTAGTACACCAAAAGGTTCAAGAATGGCTTGAGAAAGGCCAATGCAAGTACAAAGCAAGGCACGGCAAGCATCGTCAAGATCACAAGTTATAAGTTGGTGATGAAGTTTGGCTTAACATTAACAAAGAGAGGCTCCAAGGGGGAGGTAAAAAGCTAAAACCAATTAGATATGGTCCATTCAGAATTTTGGAAAAGATTGGTAATAATGCCTTCAGGTTGGATTTGCCTTCATATATGCAAATTTATGCTGTTAATGTTGAGAATTTAAGGTTGTATGAGCCTCCTTTGATTGAATATCAAGGAGAGAATATTCAAATTCCATCTATTGAAGACTTTTCTCCATAATTCCTTGATGTGCTTTAGCAAGACACTATACTTGACAGAAGAACAAGGACAACAAAAAGGGGAAGTATCGATTATCTTCGAGTGGGGCTCAAGGGTACAATTCCTTCAAAATCCAAATGGATAGAGGTTGGAAAGGTGAGGGAATTGTACCCTCACCTATTGAACAATTGAAAGTGATCCTTTTGGGGTCCAAAAGGCTTCCAGTGGGGAGGAGTAATCAGGTGCTCAAAATTAGGCTCAAAAATAAAAGTTTCAGAATCTTGTTAAACTTAGCTTCAAATCGAAGAGCTCATCATTTTGATTCCAACGGTGTGAACAACACTCAAATCTGAGCTCGTATGCAGAAGTTAGAGCAAGTCAAATTTCATGTTTGACTTCTCATGTGGCAGGATTGGATGATGTGGCAAGGTCCTTCAGTGAATGATGATGTGCCAAGTGGCAATCTGCCATTGGCCCTTGCATGTCACAAATCACAATCGCAGGCAGGTTGGCATTAAAAATTGACCCTCGAGCAGGGAAGGCTATGATGCGATAAGGCGGGAAGGTTTTCAAGAAATGGCTGGAGGCGCAATGCGATGGATCACAATCGCATATTAGCAAATGGTCGGCATTACTGAATCGGCCCCCGACAGTTACCGGGTTGCAATGCGATCTCACAATCGCAAATCACAGCACGCTGCAAAGTCCCGTATATACAAGATCCTAGGTTATCCACCGATTGCAAAATGTGAAAGGATCTCAGATGTGAAGTGACTTTAGGTTCCGGTTAATACTCACGTCGGTTCCGCCACATCACAAGCGCACATTGCCCGCCTTGTTCATAGACCATAAGCCTATAGAACTCCGCCAATTGCGATTTGCGACAAGACATTCGGTGCCGACAGATTATGGCCCACCACGCGGCGAAAGTTTAGCCTAGTTAGCGGATTTTCGGAGCTAATTTGTAGGATCATGTCAGGTTTGGAGCAATTTGTGGAACAAATAGTGGGCAAACAAGGAGAAGTCATAAATTCTTCAGTTTTCTAATAAATTGGTTGCAAAAAGAGGCTAGATAGCCATTTTTTAGTATTCTGGACTGATTGGAGCAGGTTTCAGAAGCATTTGAGCATTATAAACATAGATTATTTACACTTTTGAGCATAATAGAGAGGCCCAAGCCATTGGAAGTTGGACCAAGGAGACGTAACACAGGAGGGGTGAACTCTTTTATCACGTTCTTGTTGTAATGTGTTTTTGATGATGTTTTGTACATGTTTATGTTGTTTAGTTTCTGGTTTATGTTAAATTTCTCATAAACTTAACATAAAAAAACTCTTCATTTTACTTGCAAAAGTTGATGAATCCTTAAGCACAATGAAATCATTTTGTTTATAATCTGAGGAAGATATTAGCACTACAAACTAATATTTTAAATTAGATCATCAGACAGGCTAAGATCCTTCCTTTAAATAGATGTGATGAGTATACAAAGTAGGATGGATACCCTTCATGTCCTTATAATCCCACATGAATGCTTCCTTATTCTTTCTAAGTAACAACACTAATTTCTCTCTTTGCACAGGGGATAAATTAGGGTTGATGTTTAGGGTTTTACCAGGCTCAATTTCCACTGGTACACCCTTAAGACTAGGGGTAGTAGGTATTTCTTGTGTAACAAGATCATCAAGAGTTTCTTTCTCGGCGGATTTTTTTATCACAGAACTTATCCATTGAGATGTGGATGATGTAACAATAGAAGGGTCATTGATAAAATTGCTAATTATACCATCTTCAGTCTCGTTTTTGAAATACAATTATTTTCATACAATGAGTACTGGATGCGCATCAACTTGAACTTCCAAATCAGACTCAAACCATGAAGGATTATCAAATTCAAAACTTGGCTTAGCTAGAGGGTAAAGAACAAGGTCATTGGTAGTGTGATCATTGGAGATAGTCATGAATCTATACCTACATCCAATAAAGGCAGTAGCCAACCATGGCTTACCTATGATTAAAGGTTGTCCTCCTAGGCATGTCTTGGGTTGAAGCACCATAAAGTCTACTAACTATTGCCAGGAATCTACTGAAATAATCACATCCTCCAATATTCATTCAGATCGGATCCTAGACTTATCTTCTAATTTTAAAACAATAGGGGTTGGTCTCAGATTGGTAATCCCAAGTAATTTTATAATTTCCCTGGTTATTATGTTGATTGTTGATCCTAAATCAATCAAATTATTCAGGAGAGTTGTTCCACCAATGTGAACAAATATGATTGGGTTTCCGAGATATTCATATTTGGCAGGTACATTGTTCCCCAATATTAGTTCTGATAATTTCCCAATGACATGCACAGTAGGGGGATCCCAAGGTTTCCTACCTAGATTTTTAACACATAGCTCCTTAACTATTTTGGCATAAATCAGGACATCTCGTATTGCTTGAAGTAAAGGGATCCGAACATGTAAGTTCTTTAACTCCTTTAGGAAGTTAGACTCAACTTGAGGGGTATCCTTGACCTCAGTTAATCTTTCAGGGTAAGGAGGGTGCAAAGAAGTTTCATTTCTAGTCGTTTTTATGAGTTTCATAGCCAAATTAATATATGTTGTTATAATAGTACTGGTTGTTACAATAGTATCGACAATAATGTCGGTTGTTATAGCTTCATCAACAATTTCAGCACTAACGGTAACATTGGTTGTTACAACCTGTTGCTTTTCTAAAGATCCTTGAACTAAGTTTTCTTCCCCTAATGAATTTTCTTCGTCATTCTCTATTATAACAAGAGAAACAGTGGGGGTCACTACCCTTCCTGATCATAATTGAATCTCATTACATTCCATGGGTGAGATATAGTAAGTAGGGAGAATTATACTTTCAAACTATGGTACTACCTTATTATTAGGGTTAGGTTGTATAGGTAGTTGAGGACACAATGAAGGATCGTTCATGGGTACATTAGAAGGAAGATGTAATTGATGTTGTTGCATTGGGATTTGTACAGACACCTAGTTAGGGGGGACATGCCCTTGTCATGGTTGAGGCTATGAGGGGACAGGCCATTGTGGCCAGGGTGCAAGGTATTTAACCAAAGGAGGATTGAGAGGGTGCCATGGAGCTGTTGAATATTGTAATTGTTGGGGTACTCATTGGGAATTATACATACCATACCAATAATTGAAAGGATATAATGGTTCTTGCATCATACATGATGGCATATATTGTCAATGCTTTTGAGTACCAATAAAATATGTTGATTCAACATCTTCCTCTACTTCCTTGTAGATTGTCTTGAGTCCAGGTAATGAGGGGCACCGTTTTGTTGATCCTCTGGAAATTATTCGGAAAATTTGAGAAATATCATCATAAGGTTCCTTGGATATATCCCATTTCCCAAGATATTTAGCATGTCAAGGCAGTCATCCTGCATTCCTTTAATCAAGATTGTCTTAATTATTTCCTTGTCCAAATTGCATAAGAGAAATTTTGAGGTCTAAAATGGGCCTCAAGACAAAAATGTACAACCAAAATCAAATTTATAAAAACAAATAGGATTCAAGATGATGATGTCAACCATGGGAGATGATTCACCATTTTTGGAGTAAAAAAGTAAAAAGATTTAAAAAAAAAAAATCAACTCGTATTTTCAACTTATCTCCCTACGGTTTTACTCAAATTTCGAGTGGGATTACTCATTGGATGCATAATTTAATTCATCATCCAAGGAGTACCCACGTTACATACTTTTGATGGACCTTGTTACATGAAAAAATGTGATTGCAATCAGAGTATGTCGTGATTTCCTTTTCAAAATAACGGACAAAATTTGGCTTTGATGCTAAATTTGCATGATGGGTTTCTTTATGTATCAAAGCATTGTGGATTACCCCTTTGGTTAATGGAAGAGTGGTTTTTTCTTCTGAGCCTCCCGAGGGCTTCATTAAAGCTTCCCTCTATCTCCTTTCTTATATATTATCTTGGCAAATTCTCTTAGCCATAAGTTGGAATATGAAAGGAGATGTGCATTCCTTTTGGGAATTATATTTTCCAAAGATATCAAAAGCATTAATCACTCTCACTTTTCTGATGATAAGCTCGTGTTGGGGGGTGCCACCATAATAATATCTAGAAGGCTTATTTGTTTTTTGGATTCCTTTCTTGAAGCCTATGGAGGCCAAACGAACTCAAGGAAATCTTAAATTTATACATGGAATGTATCATTAAGAAAAGAAAAATTGGAAGAATTTTGGGTTTTCAAATAGTTGAATCATGAATGAATTCAAATATCTAGGAATTCCAATCTGCTTTAAATCGCATTCATCTCAAGCATGGGAAGGAGTCCTAGCAAAATTTAAAGGGAAATTTTCCTCTTGGGGAGCTTGATGGCTCAAGCTTGTTGAGAATGTTGTTCTTATCAAGGTATTTTTGTCTACTTTTCCTTTATACCAATTCTCAACTCCCCTTTCTCCACAGAGTATCCTTTCGGATTTAGCAAAAGAAACTCACAAATTCCTATAGGAAGGTGGTAAGGAAAGCTTCAAAAAAATCTATTTTCTTAAATGGGGTCTGGTGAAGACCCCTAAAAATCATGGGGGTATGGGAATACTAGATCCATTGCTAATGAATAAAGCAATAGGAGATAAACTATTTTGGAGATTTGTCACCCAAGAAGAAGACTGGTGGAAAGTAGACTTGAAGGAAAAATATTTTCAAGAAGAAAGAGCTTGATGTCTAGAATCTTTCCAGATAATGAAAGGATGCTCTTCGATCTGGAAATTATTTGTTTCAGCATTCCCCATCATCCGCTCAGGGTTGTATTGGAAGCTAGGAAATGGTAACAATATTAATCTAGGGGCTAATAAGATTATGGATTAGCGCCCTCTTGAGCGATTTCCTAAATTCCTTCCCCTACGAGAATATTTATGTGCTCAAAGGAAATTTACATTGCCTGACATCTCCAATTGAGACAAAAATGGAAATTGGATGAATTGGAACTTAAGGAATGTTTCACAGAATATCCAACACTTGGTTGCCAATCAACGTTGCGTGCCTTGGAGAAAGGAGGATGAAGATCAAATCGGTTGGAATGCTTCATATTATTTAGTCAAAGAAGACTGTGTGGATTTTCTCTTTTAGCCTAGCATTCCTCCAAAGCTCAACATTTGGAAAAAAAATATGGAAAACTAATGATAATTCCTTCAGTTGGTTCCTTCTACATAAGAAAATATTAACAGTTGAGAACCTTAGAAAGAGAGGCATCCATGGCCCCTTAAGATGCACCCTTTGCAAGAAGCAAGTGGAACATATCTCTCATGGTTTTTGGAATGTTAGTATAAAAAAAAGGAATGGATGGAGGCAACATATCCTCTCCACGACAATGTCAAATGGCCCTCCAGTCTGCAAGAATTCTTCTCCTCTTAGGTAAAAAATTACAAAGGCAGTGTTACATGGAAACCTCTTCTCAAAATGTATTGTGAAGCCCTTCCCAAATTTATATGTTGGGAAGTTTGGCTTGCTAGGAACAATGCAATCTTTAATAATAAGCTTACTCCTCCCCAAATCACTGCAGTTAAAGAATTATCACTATGTGCTGAATTTGGAGCTCAAAATTAGGATCATAGCTCCCCTATGAAAGAGTTGGATCAATCGGAGCAAGTATGGCTCAGTAAATTGGTAGGTATGAATAAAACCTACAAAATACTGATTGAAATCAACAAAATATGGTAGAATGTTGGGAGCTTAGAATGACATATGTAGAATTCATAACCTGGGAGAATAGTAGTCAAGGACGAATTCTCTATTTTGATGGAGCATCTAAATGAAAACTTGAAGTGGCAGGAAGGGGAGGGGATCTTTATGGCCTCGAGGATGACGAAGTGATTAGGTACTCATGGGGACTTGGTCATATGACAAATAATCATGTAGAGATTCATTGTATTTATCAGGGTATCTTGATTCCCAAAGAAAAGTAAGTGAAAGAGCTTACAATCCTGGGAGACTCCCTCCTTGTTTTGTAGTATTTAGTTAAGGGATCGGTGTCAAAGGATAAATATTTGGAAAATATCATGAAAAGAGCATGAAAAATGGTAAAATGAATTCCATCAATAACATACTTTCATGTACTACGTGACCATAACAAAGAAGCATACAAGCTCATTAATGATGGATGTGAATTGAAAGCGGGAGAATTGTGCATCAATGGGAAAATTAGGCTATCAATTATCCATTAGTGGAGCTTCCTCGAGACTCCAGTGGGTTCATAATCATCAAGGACTTTGTTTTTAATTAGTAGTTTTATGTTTTGTAAATGTTGTGTTCTTCTAGGGAAATTATGTAAGGTATACACCTACAGAAACCTTATTTTTGTTGCTCAACAATATGCTCCTCAGAAAAGTTTAGCATATCTCTTGGATAAGAGAAAAATTATAGAAATTTTGAGGAAGTTGTTGTGTAGTTCCTGATGTGTTTTTTGCGATCCAAGTGCAAATTCATATAATATAAACACTTGACATCCCAACACAATATTAAAATGATTAAGTTTAATGGGAAAAACAAAATACTTATAAATATAGTTAAAGAATAAAAGAAATTGAATTGTTTTTATTTTCTAAACCCCAAGTCTATTTTATAAAATGTTTACATAATGAGAGAGAAAAAGAGGAAGGAGAGATTGGATTTTTACTACAAAAAAGGAGACCTTGCGCTTAGGGAAACTAGAGGTATGATTTTTTTAGCAGTAGATCATCGACCAACCAGTGAATTCTCTTTCCACATTGCAGATTCAATCCATCTTCTTATGTTTTTGTAATCCTTTTGTTAATTCAAAATCATTTCTTTGTCATACTTGTGTAAAAAATTGTACCATTTATCTCAAATTTGAATATGTACATATATAGTAGACACATTTTTTTACTTCATTTATTGCTATCATAAATTATCTTCTCATTTGATATTCACCAAAATATGTATTATTTCACGAGTTTATCTTGGTCTATTGTTTGTGTTTGAATGAATGTGTTACTTTTGAAACTTTATTATAAGACAAATATTAATGCTTATTGGTTAGAAATAATATGTTCATGAGAAATTAAATTTACAAGGGTTCATGGTTGTTGTTGTCAATTATTAGGTTAACATGCCTTCTTATGTATTCCAAAATCTATTTTCTTCTATACAACTATAAACTTTTTATGATATCTAAATTTAGTTATCAAATGTTTTATTTTCAGACTTCGGTCTTTTAATGGGTTTTCTTTCATTGTCTTAATTGTCATCAAATTTATAGCCTTGGAACATACAACATTTTATGGGTTGTATTAAATGATTGTCTTAAGGTTTGATTGATGTGTTTTTCAGAAGCTTTGTGATAGACATGATAAATATTATTGCCTATTTGTTATGATAAATACATTTATCAAAAAATCATATTATTAAAAGGTTTATTGTTGCTTCGTGAGTTACCAAGTTAATGTGTAAGATTTAACATTTTCATGTATGCAATTAAAATATTTATGTTGGCTTGATACATCTTCTTTTCTATCAATAAGTTGAAGGACTGCCACCCTACATAAGCCTCTCGATTTTGTGCTTCTTTATGCGTAGGAATACCAAAGATATGCTTAGTAGCATTCCTTTCTTTCTAACCTTCCACCTTATAAACATGAAGAATCCACATTGTGAGATAGCAATGCTTCTTGGAGCCACCTTGATTCAAAGATAATAGTTTCGAGTGTATTATTATCTCTGAACTGTTTAATTCTCGAACTTTCTATTTTATAACCAATGTTGAACCTGGCCATCTAAGGGTTTAGAGGAAACGTTTTAGGTTAATATAGAGTGATTATCTTTCATGAAAATTTGAAGGTTACCCCTCTAGTCCAAGGGCCAGCTCTAAACCTAAATTAGGGAGGTTTTCCTAATCTCCATAGGGTGCCTTAGCATTGATTCTTAATCAAAGCCAACTTGAAGGGCAACACATCTCATAGTTTTTAATTGTCAAGCTTTTTTCCATATATCAAAGGAGAAGAGGACAAAGTTGGATAACAAGGCAGTGATGTGTATTTTCATTAGCTATAAAGATGGAATGAAAAGATATAAGTTGTGGGATTTGGTGATAAGAAAGAAAATTTATAATTGAGATGTGATCTTCAAGGAAGTTAGGTGTACTGCTAGGACCAAAGAAACTCTAGAAAATGAGAAAGGAAAACACAAGTCGGTGTTTGAGTTGAAGTTGGAAGAAAGCGACTCAAATGAGTTGATTGTGTCAAATGAAGAGGTAGAATGAAAGATTCACATTCTGAGTTTTTGTTGGATAAGGAAACAATATAAAAGGTACACCCGACCTAATTTTGGGTCTTCTTTTGTGTTATTTTCCACCAATTATGAACCCAATTCAATTGTGGAGGTAGTCAACTCCACAAGGGTAAATTTTGGTTGAAAGCCATGAAGGAAGAAATGGATTCTTTGCATAAGAATGAGACATTGGATTTGGTCAAATCACCTAATGGAAGGAAGCATGTTGGTTGCAAGTAGGTGTTCAAGAAAAAGTTGAACAGAATAGGTTAAGTCAAGAAGTACATGGATCAATTGGAGGCTAAAGGTTATTCCCAAGTCGAGGAAGTCAACTTTGATAAGATATTTTCCCTTGTTGAAAACTTGACTTCCATTAAAGTATTAATGTCTCTAGCTATAACATTTGATATAGAGATAGAGAAAATGGATGTAAAGACAACATTTCTACATGGTGATTTGGAGGAAGGAATCTATATGAAACGAGATGTTGGTGTACAAGTTGAGGAAGTCTTTTATGGTATGAAACAATCACCTGAGATGTGGTACTAGAAGTTTGATACATACATTTTATGGATTAGGATTTGTAAGAAGCTTGTGTATATCTCAAGTTCAAAGGAAAGGTTTTAATATATGTAGTATTGTATGTCGATGACATGTTGCTAGTGGGAACCAACATGGCTGTAACCAAGGAGGTGAAGATGCAACTATCTTTCAAATTTGGCATGAAGGATCTCAGTGTTGCACATTTGTTCTTGGAATGGAGATAAATAGAGACCATGCATTGAGAAAACTATGGATAAATTAGAAGAAGTAATTTCAAACAATTCTAAGGCATTTTAACATGCAAGGATTGTAAATTTGTGAACGTACCAATTCTTGTTGAGGAAATACTAATTATTGAATATTGTCCAAAGACATAAGAAGAAAGAGAGGACATGGGTCGTGTTCCATATGCAAGTGTTGTAGGAAATCTTATGTATGCAACGGTCTGCACTCAAATGGATATTGCTCATGTAGTGGGAGTATTGAGCAAATACATGACAATACCTAGAAAAAAGCATTGGTCTACTCCTAAAATATTATTAAGGTATTCATGTGTCATAAGTGATCATGCAATCTGCTACCATGGAACACCTGAGAATGACCATAAAGCAATTGTACAAGGATTTGTCACTGCCAATTGGGCTAGTGATTTGGAAAAAAGGTTGACAAGAAGATATGTGTTCAAGTTGTTTGGTGGAGCCATTCGTCGGATGAGTAAGCAATTATCAGTCATGGCACTATCAACAACAAAGGTTGAATACATGGTAGCTACTCTGCAAGCAAGCAATATGGTTGCGACAATTGTGTTCAAAGATTGGGTTTTTTCAACAAGCAGTATGGATTGGTTGTGACAGTTAGAGTGTGATCTCCCAAGAAAAAAACATAGCTTATCATTCAAGAACAAAAGATATTGATGTACAATACCATTTCAGTAGAGATATGGTGGAAAGCAAGTAAAATTGTTGTTGGTAAAACTAGACACGATGAAGAGTGTTGTAGACTTTCTTACAAAGTTTGGGAGTGATGGTAGATTCTCCTGGTTTAGAGAGGAGTTGGGCATGGGGACCATGGTTCACTAAAATTACAACATTAATAGTGCATGCAAAGAAGAAAACAAGAGGGAGAATGTTGAGTTTTTACACCCTTTATAGGTAATCTTAACTGACTATGGTTCAATTGGTTGATCAAATGGTTGGGTAAGACAACTAGGAATGAACCTCAATAGGTCAATTTGGGAACAATTAATTAGGGGCAACAATTCAATGTGACATCAAAAAAATGAGAAGAAAAGTCAATGGTTGAGTCGATAAGTTGACAGTTAAGTTGACAATAGTTACATCAGCGGGCGTCAATGGGCAATCAAGTATTTGATGGAAGTTTATAATCAATGAAATTAGTCAAAGGGATCATATTTGGGTACACACACATAGTTGATTGAGATTGGTGGTTGAACAGAAATTGACAACAGTCGAAACTGATCGAAAAATGGTTAAGGAATTTTGAGATTCTTGGGATCTTAGCCAGTGATATTTAGCCACTTGTATTGATTTGAGAAATTCCAAATTAAGGTTTTTTATGCCTATACATAGAGAATAAAGTTGATGAGAGATGATGAGTGATGAGATTAATATTCACAATCGGTAGAGATCGCGTGATGTATGAGCACATTGCTCTTAGGTGTGGATCAAGGTGAATGTTCATTGTAATGTAGTTGTAATATTCAGTTGAGAATATAAAGGTGGTGAGGCTCAAAGGTTGGTTGGTTTTTCTAATTAGGGTTTCCAAGGTAAAATCTCTGTGTTGTGTGAATCTTTATGGTGTGCCATTGTTTATTTTCTATTTTTTAACTTCTCTCATGTGCATTTAAAGGCTTATGTTATTGGACTTCTAGTCTAGTTTATATGTTTAGTTGACCCTCTATTTGGACTTTTGGTATATAAAGTGTAAATAAAGTCCCTTAAGCCCAACAAATTTTGTTCTATACATAAAGTAATCAAGTGCTTCTTATTCTTCTTGACACTAACGACTATATTAATTCATGGCTTCACATCGTTTTTTATGCTTATACATAGAGAATGATATAAAGTTGATGAGAGATGATGAGTGATGAGATGAATATTCATAATCAGTAGAGAACGCGTGATGTATGAACACATTGCTCTTAGATGTGGATCAAGGTGAATGTTCATTGTAATGTAGTTGTAATATTCAGTTAAGAATATAAAAGTGGTGAGGCTGAAAGGTTGGTTGGTTTTTCTAAATAGGGTTTTCAAGGTAAAATCTTTGTGTTGTGTGAATCTTTATGGCGTGCCATTGTTTATTTTCTATTTTTTAACTTTTCTCATGTGCATTTAAAGGCTTATGTTATTGAACTTCTAGTCTAGTTTATATGTTTAGTTGACTCTCTATTTGGACTTTTGGTATATAAAGCGTAAATAAAGTCCCTTAAGCCCAACAAATTTTGTTCTATACATAAAGTAATCAAGTGCTTCTTATTCTTCTTGACACTAACAACTATATTAATTCATGGCTTCACATCTTCCCAGTAAATGATCTCTATTTAAAGAGCATGGAAGACCATTTGTTGAAGATTGATCCTATGAAATTCATATGTAAATTATTTTCCTTTTGCATTAATATATTGCCTCAAGTTGCTACATTAAATGGGGTTATAGGTTATTTCCCTCTTTGAGAGTTTTGATCACGTAATATTCGATAAATTTGTGATTTGTTACCTTAATGTTTGACTTGTGTGAATATACCTTTTTTATTGAACATGGTATTAAAGTGCTTATGAAAGCCCACTCCCATTATTTATCAAGATTATGAACATGTGTCCCTACATTAATCAAAGGACTTTGATTCTATTATTTCTAAGCATTTTTGGGTTAAGAGAATCATTCCAATTCCATTAAAGCATTGTTTTCTATAGAAGCCATTTACATTTCATCATATAAAATTTCTATTTTCCCAAGATATGGTCATTTATATTCAATCCAAAAGTACATAGTTTCATTTCGATTTTAAAAAAATTATTTCATTTTAGTATTTTTTACTCCTTTTCTAGTCTACATATGTTCTTTCTAGTCTCCATACATTAGAAACATAATAGGCAATGTTTCTATCATGTTTGTATTATACAAGATCTAAGAGAACACAATAATACAAACATAATTCGTTATCACACAAAATATTCAAAAAGTGTAGAATATAAATAAATCCACGTGAACAATATAAAAGTAATATACAAGTAATTAATAGTCGAAAATATTCAAAAAGTGTTGAATATAAATAAAGCAGTTGTCTATAACGCGACTTTTTGAAAGCCTTTCCGGCGGGTTTTTTCGGTCGAAATCCGACAGGATTTTATTGGAATGGCAAGTTTGATAGCTAGTTTCTGCACAATGAAAGCGTCCCAGGGGTTTTCCAGGGTGCTGAATCCAAATCTGCAGTTAAAAAACCATTTTAACAGCAACAAATCAAGATTTAACCTCAATTTCTTCCATCGGATTCCGTCACCGGAATCTCCAAAAAGTCGCATTATAGACAACTCCATAAATAAATCCACGTGAACAATATAAATAATGTACAAGTAATTGATAGTCGAAAATATTGTCCGAGTAAAATTGGGTCTGGGTCTCATATATATACCTAAAGCTAGAATGCCAAAGGGGGAATGCCAATTCATAAAAAGACATGTCTTTTGGAACGTGTCTTTTCATAATTATCAACAATATTATATTAATTATTATTATCATTATTATTTATATTATACATATTTGTGTTTATAATAAAGATAGATATTCTACTTAATCCACACACTTTTTCATTTTTACTATTCCATTTAAATTTCTTAACAATAATTTATAGAAAACCATTTTTGTTCATCATAGAAAGTTTCTATTTTTCCAAGGTATGGTCATTTATATTTAATCCAAAGATACACAATTTCATTTAGATTAATATATATATATATATATATATTTTAATTTCATTTAGATTTAAAAAAATAATTAAAAAATAAAAAGTATTTTAAAGTTTTATTTTAGTATTTTTTACTCTTTTAATAATCTTCATATATTCTTTTACATGTGCCTGATGTTATCTCGACAAATCAATGTTTCTATTATGTTTATATATATTCTTTTACATGTGTCTGATGCTATCTCAACAAATCAATGTTTCTATTATGTTTCTATGGGCCTAATGGTTAAGAGCATGTGTCTCCTCCTAAGAGGTCATAAGTTCAAAATGAGAGGAAGGTAGAGTATGTATGCCTTCCTAGTCATCGCAGTCAAATCGTTGTGCGGAGGTGGGTCCCTTGTCCCACAAACAAAGGGGACTCATACACCAATTTGGTGTTTGGCTTGGCTGTGACCTTAAAAATGGATTATTATTATTATTATACAAAATCAATGCACAAAATATTCAAAAAGTGTGGAATATATAATTAGTACAATTAAGGTCTCCTGTATATACTTAAGAGAAAATGTCAATATATAATTAAAATTGGGGTCTCCCGTATATACCTAAAAGAGAATGTCAATCGTGTATATACCTAAAAGGGGATGTCAATTCATAAAGAGTCATGCTTTCTCATAATTATTAATTACATTTTTTCCAAAGGAAAAAATCGTGGCGTAACATTTTATTAAGAGAAATAAAAAGTTACATATATGTGCTGTACAAATAAAAAGTTACATCAGTATATATGCAGTAGCATATTCTCCATCAAGCTTCGTGCAGATCACAAAAAGTGTCCGGCTGCTTTGGAAGCCATCCTGTCATAAAATAAAGCAAAAAAGTACACATATGTTAAAGACTGTCTGAGTGACTGCAAATACGACTATTACTATAAAATATTTAAGTTGTAAACAGTTAGCTTATATGTGCAACCTGTGAAGAGAGATCAAAGCATTCCCTCAAGCCCAGGGAAGATAGAGCATGATATGTCAAAAAACTATGAAGATATAAGAGACCTGCGTGATAGTATCAAAATACATCCCTCAAACATCCACTGGAAACCTGATCACTGAAGCCCCCATGAGAAACTGTGAAAATTGTTATTTTTAAAGGAAGACGGACGCAAGTAATGACGCTTAGTTCCATTTATTTGCTGAATGACCTACCAATGCCCCATATCTTGTTGAAGGCCCTCTTTGGATAAAAGATCTGCTATAGAATTCCTCTCCCTGTATATGTGGCAACAGGAAATATGATTAAAAGCCCGCTTTCCGTGATGGTGTGTAATTGTGGCATCTTTGTGTGTTGTTGAACTATTTTATTACATTCATTGAGTAACCAAAAATATTCTTGTAGTTTAATTCTAGGGCCTAACATAATAGTAGCTTGAGAGATAGAAGTTCTGCGAAATTGTTTGATCCCTGCCAAGGCCAATTTAAATGGAGTAACAGCCTCCCCAGAGATATTATCCTCATTTGATGTTGTTCCGTCAAAATATGACCATGGCATCTGAAAAATTATTTCTTCTTCATGTACTATACGAAGAACGTGAGATTGATCTTCCCTTGGAATAAGTGCAAAGATGGTTGCTACCTCTGAAGCTATGATCTGTGGCACATGTAAGGCATCCCTGAAGGTTGCCTTTTTGCAAGCAAGCCAGACTCCCCAACTTATTATAGGTGGGGTATTCCGAAGGGTCTCATCACGAGATAGATCCAACCAGATTTTCCAAGCCTCCAACATGTTATTCCCATGCCACTCCGAATTGAAACCAATCAATTATTTACTTTTCATCCAAACATTTTATGTAAAAGGACATGATAAACATATGATAAATGGAATCTTCTGTATTCTTGCGTAAAATGCACCACCCTGGCCCCTCCTTTTTTCCTTTTCTGAAAGCTATCTCAGGTTGGGACTTTAATCCTCAGAATACACCACATAAACATCCTAGATTTTGCAGGACAGGGCAGTTTCCATAGAGGCTTCCACCACCATTCAGCATTAGAGGCTTCCACCACCATTCAACATTTATCCTCAGCCTCTGCTCAATCAGATTACTGTAACCAGCTTTTGGCGTGTATATTCCTGATGAACTGAAGACCCACCAGAGCAAGTCCTCTGTCACGGAGTCTAACATTTGTTCGCCTCAATTCAGAGATATATACCGACCAAACATCGTTGAATTCAGCGGAAAGATGAAGCTGTTGGGCCAATTTGCACCCCTGTGACCAGAAAGAGGATTGACTTCCATCCACAATTTGATTCAAGTGACATATGCCTTATTCGCTTAGAAAATTGACCAAAGCTTCCGAAAGTCTATAATTTTCTGAGTAGCCTACCCACGGATCTGTACCAACTCTCATTCTTTCCCCTGCCAATCCTCCATGCCAGACCAATTCCAATAACGTGAAAGGAATTATTGATAGCTTTCCAAATAATTAAAGAGTTTTGAATTTTTTTATTCTCCTTGATCCAAGAGAGGGTACATATATTTACGAATGATCACAGTTGTCCAAAGGTTGTCTAAGGAAAGAAGGCTCCAACTAACTTTAGCTGATAGATTTTTTGGTGAACAGAGGCAAATCTTGTAGGCCCCATCCTCCCATGCCTTTGGCAGAGCAACCTTCTCCTAGGCAACCCATGGAAGGGCATCTTCCTCTTTAAATCCAGCCCATAAATTTGTGATGCACAGTTTCCTGATTGCCGACAAAACGCCCCAAGTACCCAGGACAAAGCCATCCAATAGACCGGAATTGCCTCCAGTAATGATTTTATCAGCGTTAGCTAACCTACCCTCGAAATCCATTTGAAACTCCAATGACATATTATTTTCTCCACCTTGGCCACCAACCACATCCAGTACTTTTCAGTAAGAATTTGGTTTTAGCGGAAATCCAAGATACTTCAAACTTTCCCTTCGAGGAATAATTTAGAAAGGGAAAAAGGATACCACCCTATTCGCTTCAGCCCGTGAGAGCCCTGAAACCGAAATGGACAATTTATGAACATTTATCACCATGCCTATAGCTTTTTGGAACAGGTTGAGAGCCTGTTTGATTTCTGCTAGATCTTATTGAGTCTAGATCTTATTGAGTGCCATTACAAAAAATTAGAACATAGTCCACAAAGAGAATAAGTGCGTGATATATAAATTGGTCACTACCTCAATCTCTTTTAAGACCCCCTCCTCTTTACTTCCAACAATAGACTACTTAGTCCCTTTGCTGCAAGAAGGGAAAGACAATAGACTGCTTAGTCCCTTTGCTGCAAGAAGGAAAGGAAGAAGTGATAGGGGTCATACCTGTCTCAAACCCCTCTGACTGTGAAAAAAAGGGTAGGCCAAACCATTAATCAAGACAACAAAGGAAACATTTGTTATGCACCTCATTACCTAATTGATGAAGGGCACATTGAACCCAAGGATTGTGAGAATCATTCTAAGAAAGATCCAACTAACCTGATCATAAGCTTTTGAGAGATCAATTTTTATCACTACTCCTTTTAGATTCCAGGTTTTAATACTATGCAGACCTTCTTAAGCCACCCCTATTGCTTCATGAATCTGTCGCCCTTCCAAAAAACCAAATTGCTCTCTAGACATATTCCTTGATAGAATAGGCCTAAGACGCATGGCTATTATGTTTGCAATAATTTTATATACACAGTTGCACAAAGATATAGGCCTGAATTCTTCAAAGGACTTGGATTCGTCTACCTTAGGGATAAGGGCTATAAAAGTAGAATTGAATGGATCATGAATCCTCCCTAACTGCCTAGATTCTTCAGCAATCTTCAGAAGTTCATCCCTTATTAGATCAAAGAAGCCTAGATAGAGCTCCACTGACCATCCATCAGGACCCAATATTTTGTCCTTCTACATCCCTTTGAAAGCTGCCTCCAATTCATCTTTTGAAATAGGATACATTAGCATCTGATTATCTTCCTCTTCCACAAACCTCAAAAAAAATTGTGCAATTTGAAGAACTTCGGCAATTGTGGACTCTTCCAGATCCCTAAATAAATTATGGAAGAAATATTTACTAAGTGAGGCCAATTCTTCAAAATTTTGTGCCCTCCTCCCATCCATAGTTTTAAAAACCGGCCGGGTTCATTGGGCGACCAGGTCAAACCGGCCAAAAAACCTGGTTGAAGGGTCCATTTATGGTCAAACCGGTCGGTTCCATCATAAACCGGCCGGTTTATTGCTAGGGCAGCTATAAACCCCACAAAATGCATTTTTGTGAGTTTGGAAGCTATTTTGAGGGAAATTTGGGGTTGTTTTCCTCCAAAAATAGTTCCTTCAAGAAAAACATGCCTACCCTCTCATTTTCCTGACACATCTCAACCCTAGCAATGTTGGCAATTAATGGTAATCTAAGTAACCGGATTCGTTATATAGGGGCCACGTGTCCGAATCCGGCGTGTCGGACACGATTCGTTCAAAAAACGTGTGCCAAAAACAGGATTGTCGAATCCTATCAGGATTCTTCGAATCCCAAACGTGTCCCGAAATTCTCCAACGTGTCCTGATTTTTGACTGCGTGTCCTATTTTCCAGGATTCATTTAGCGGAAAAGGGACTCCCGCAAGTTAGAAAAGGCCGCATTTTCACTTGGCGTGGAAACACGGTTCTCATTTACCAAGTCCTTGGAATCGATGTTCACTCAGAAGCATGATGAATCTCTCTGATAGTTGCACGAGTGAGATTAATGGCATAATGATTAGAATCATGTGGATGGACAGACAAATGGGCAATAAATTTGTCCCCAGTTTGGCTCTTGCGTCATTCTCGTCTGAGTTTGTTCTATGCATCGGTCCACCACCTCCGTGGCACACTAATTTGGTGATAACTCTACCGTGGCACTCTAATTTGGTGAGAACTTTAATTCAAGTTTTCTAGAATTGGTAGAGGCTCTACCTACAACTGTTTATAGATCTTCCCCTTTCAAAGTTTAAAGGACGTCTCTGGCTCAAACAAGGTCCGTCAATCTCGCGTCTTTAGGTTATCAAACGAATTTACTTAGCTTTGGTGACTGGAGAAGAAGTTTATTTGACCAACACAGTTCATTGCACATCTGGGGCATTGCTAGTTGGGTCACTGCATCTCAGTTTCCTATTTCAATTTTGGGGAATTGTCTTCTTTCTTCCTTTTGGTCGTATTGGGGTGGCCGGGCTCACTCTTTTATGAAACTTACTAAATGCAACCTCTTTACCAGTACATCAAAATGAACACTGATTCCACCTCCGAGTCTTCTTTGATACTCTGATTCCACCTTGTTCCCATTGCTTGTCAGCTCACAAGGCTCTATAGAAAACTACAGTTGGCAGTGTGTTTATCTTACTATCTTGTAGTTGTAAGTTGTCTTTCAGTTATGAATTATGAATCATGATTTATGTGACCACTGACATGTATTTGAATTTTGTATGTACTATGCATGCTATAGATGAAGATCTATGTTTGAAATCAATAAATTTGTATCATTAATTAAAATTTTGTAAGAAATATCTAATTTTTAATATATATATTTAATAAAATAATATATAACGAATCCTACGTGCCCTGTTCCGGGGGGTCAACGTGTCTGAATCCAACACTACGAATCCCGAATCCCTGTGTCAGGTGACTTAGATGGTAATGTTATATTTTTAAAATAAAAGGATGAAAATGTAAATTCTATTTTCTCCATGTGAAATTCAATGAGACATTTCATGGTCATGTTAAAAATTTAAGTAAAAAGATGAAAATGAAAATTAAAGGAAATCCTTTTACTTAACTTTTTAAGTTTTTAACATTACCATGAAACGACTCGGGATGTTTGAGAGTGGTTTCAACTTCATTGGATTTCATATGGAAAAACTAGAATTTTAGATTTCACTCAAAATTTAGCAGACTTAATGGTTTTCAAGATTTCATGGTTTGGGGGTTTGCAATGTTTCCATTTGATTCTATCATGCGTGAGGGTATGAGATTGGCATTTGAGCAAGAGCATGAAGCCCTTTAAAAACCTTGATGTTGGTGGCATTGATTGTTGAACTTTGTTGATGTTGGTGGTATTGATTGTTGAACTCCTCTACCATGGCCTTAACAAGAATGCACCCTTCACTCAAAGGAAAACAACTAGTTAAGCATGCTAATCTTTTTCTACCACATTATAAGGTTGAGGAGATGAACCCTTCACTCAAACCAAAATCATTGGTTAGGCATGTTAAACCTTTTCAATTTCTATCATGTTATAAGGTTGAGCAATCCAAGTGTGAAGACTTTGAACTAGATGATGTTTATGTATCTCTTGTTGATGATCCCATTTCTAGTAGCATCGAATCAATGATGAGTTTCTTGAGTGACCATGTTGATCGGTGATTTGTAGTTTTGATGTTTATTTTTGCTATTACTACTAAAGTTGTAGAGGTGTTCTAGGAGTCCTCAAACTCTGAGCCATATTATTTATGCAGCTCATGTTGATGATCTCTTGTCTCATAATGGTGATGAGTTTGATCATGATGAGGAGTGATCATGTTGTTGATCACTGATATGTAGACTTGTAGTAGGTCAATGACCCCATAGCTTTGAGCACTGTTTTCGGACTCTAAAGGCCATTTAGAGCCTCATTGATTATGTTGATATGTATTACACTCGATGTCATTTTGGTATATTCACCTTTACATGGTATATAGATGAGCAAACCTTGCAATATTTGTCTCTATTGGTTCGGAATCATGGTTTTAAATCTTAAAAATAGTTTTTTAATTAAAAACTAATTATTTCATGTGTTTTTTTAAAGACCGGTTGATTTAGACCTGACCAGTCCTGGTTTGACCTGTTCCAGTTTGAAATCCGGTTTATTAGGTGCACTGATCCAGTGACCGGTTTCCGGTTTTTAAAACTGTAGAATTTTCTCTACAAATCAGCTAGCTCACTGATATCATGTAGAAATTTCATCTGTAGATCCAACTGATATATATACAATGTAATAAAGCATAATACTAGATCTACATCTACCATAAATTTAGCGGAAGCTTAATTGAACATGAGCAATATCAAACATGAACACATATCGCTGATAAAAAGGAATCAATCACACATAACACAGAATATATCACTGGGGAAAGCACCAGCATAAACCCCAACACTGTATTATCAATAAAATGGAAATCCTCAACAACATACAAAAAGAATCAGCTCAGAAGCTATCCTGCTCTCTCTGTACTCTGATGATAAAGCTCATGGACTACCTAGCCCTGTATATAAGCGCTGCACCTCAGATCCAAGCTCCTATTTTCTTGCGCAGTTTTGATTGGGGTCCAATTACAAAACACATGTAAATTGGCCTGATCATACCTGCTGTCAACCTCAGGTCCAACTACGCAATACTTGAGGACTCAAGTTCCTCCAGCATGCAAAGAATACTTACTAGAAATATCCTAGCAACTGACAGAACATTGTCCCACCATCTGATCTCAACTGGGTCTTTGTCTAAACTGTTATGCATTAGTTATCCATGAAAAAATACTCTGTTATCTGAAAATAATAGTTGTCACATGCATGCAAGCATCAACAAACTATATCTCATTAATTTAACAACTTGTTAAATTAATCTAACTGAACTTGACTAAGTTAAACTAAGTCAATTGATCCTCTCAACATAGAACTCATCTTTAATTCCTCAATCAGTGGAGCAAATCAAGGACACATTCCCCAATTAGTGGAGAAATAATTGCATGTTCTCACAAAGACTTCAAGTTTGTTTTTCCTTAACTAATTAATTCTCCTTAACTAATTAATTCATGGAGAATTAATTAATTAATATTCCAAACTGCTGGTAAGACCAAATTCGAATTTACTTCCTATAGATAGACTAGGGACTGCTGTAAATAGGAAGGGACCCAGAAATGTTATTTTTCGCAGTTTCACCTCTCACCCAAGGTAGCCAAAATGCTCATTGGCCAAACTGATATTTTTAGAAGTGCTATTTTTAGCAGTTCTATTTTTAACACTTCCTAAACTTAGCATTTCTTGTTGCACACTTTTCAACAAAAACTATGCTCCCATCAGGCTATGCCATTTCCTAGATTGTATTTTCCACCTTCTTGCTTTGCCTTTTGCAAAGTTGTGAAAAAAAATTGTGTTTTCGTCCACACTTTTCAGCCAAACAAATCTATTTTTTTGTCTCCATTCTTCCTCTTTTTCTGCTAACAAAATCTTTTTTGACATTTCTAATTGCATGATTCTGAGCTTTGATCCATTGATACATAACCACCACCTTCAAGCGACTCAAGCCTCTCCAGTTCTTCTTCAATTTGTTTCAGCTCTGCCTCCTCCTGAGATTTCTTCTCACTGGTCCATTCGATAGAGACCTTTTTAACTTCTTTTAGTTATGGGAAAAATGTTGAGTTGGTCCAGAATACTAGTTTTCAGAAAAGGGTACCCAGGTGTCTTTGATCAGTTGGATATAGCTTTCATCATTCAACCATGAGGGATTGAATTTGAAGGGGTTTCCTAGTTATTGGTGACCTCCTTTCACTTCTAACAGAATTGGAAAGTGATCTAAATGACCCCTGCACCAACCCATTGCCTGAAAAGGGGCAAATGAGTTCACCAGGTTTTCTGAAAGAAAAAATCTATCCAGTCGCTAAGAAATCTTGTCCTCGCCTATATGTCTGTTTTGCTATGTAGGTTTTAACTTAATGAGGTTAACATCAATGAGGCCATTATCAGTAAGTAACGGACTGCAGTATTCTGTCATAGGGTCAGGAAGGGCATGTGGGCCCCAAGATTCGGACGCACCTATCTAAAAATTCAAGTCTCCTATTACAAGATTTCTCCGGTGCATAAAGGATTTCCCCATCAATGGATTGCAGAAGCTACTCCTCTCGTGCCAAGGAACGAATATATATATATATATATATATGTTTACAACAGATAATTCCAAATTTAGCTCAGCAGAATATATTTCAACCCCAATTAAATTCTTAGAACTCCAGGAATTCATAATTTTGAAAGATTTTAAGTTTTCCCCATTGCAAGACCACCAGCTTGACCCTAACATCTAAAGAGAAAATAGCCCAACCCGGGAACATCTTAGATAATGCATTCTCAATATAAAGCCCATCCCCCAAGGCCTTCTGTAAGAAAGAGATGTTTGGATCGGCAGATTCGAAGAGTCTTTTTAATGCTAGTCTTTTCTGAGAACTAGCAAAACCCCGACAATTGTAGGAGAGGACTATCATGGTGGAGCCAGACCGGGGACCTACAATGCTCTAAGAGCCCCAACAAGTGATTTCCGTTTGCCCTCTTCAATATCGATTCAGGCTTTTATTTATGCCTTTGAAATCAATGATTTCCTACCCTTAATCTTCCGGTCTTTGTTCAAAATAGGAAAGGGTCCCAATCCTCCAAAAACATCCATACTACTGTCTTTTGGGGTCCTATGTCCGAGATTGTAGGGGGGATTGTGATATGGACTAGTGACCAACAAGTTGAAATTGGAAGAAAGAAGACACATTAATGAGGCAGAAATAATAGTGCTATCGTTGAGCCCCAGAAGAGATAAAGTCACAGGCGAGGGGGAGCATACTGGAACATGTGCAAACCCGGATGGACTATTCTCGGAACATATAACAGAGACAGCATTTGTAAAAGAAAAAGAACAAAAGATGAGGACTCAAGAGAATCCAAAAAAGAGGGAGCTAATGCGGTCAGAGGAGCAGACTCTTCCAGCGATCTAAGCTGCTCTGAATTGGCACCCGCACCCTGAGAACTGCCTTGACCACCTCCATTTTCCTGGGAAGCTTTTGAGTCTTCAGGTCCTTCCATGGATACTACATTCTGAATAAAACCTTGATTTTGTTTACCCCTGCTATCCACCTGAGAGATTGATCTTCTGTATCCTTTTGTTGCCAGCGGATCATCGCGTACAAAGTGCCCCAGGGAATGACATAGGCGGCAGCGAAAAGGGAGATCTTCATAATCAACCTGTTGATTAAATTTACTTCCTCTAAAATTAAGTATGAGGTGTGAAAAACCTTCCCTGAGATCCAGCTTGACAAGAATGTAAGCAAAGGTTCTCATCTCGGTGACCTGGAAGGACATATCTGCATCCAAATAAACCCCCATTTTGTTATCGATTGAATGGAATACATCCATGGACCATAAATGGGGAGGTAAACTTCGGATTCGTACCCAAACAGGCACCTCCTCCACCTGCTCCCTCCCAGCATCAAAAAGGGGATTCTAGTGTTTAAGCAGAACTAGGGACGAGTCGATGCTCCAATTCCAAGCTATGGCCCAATTTGCCCCTTCTGCGGAGTGAAATTTTAGCATGAACCATCCGCGGGCCAAAATGGTAGCTTCTGCCAAATTTGTGGGTGTCTCGTCCCAGCTTCCCCTAATCCAACCATTAATCTCCTCTGCTTAAACTGCCTTCCCGCTGCATGACCAACTAAAATGAGTCCCGCTGCTTCTATAGTCGAGTCCATTCGAATATCTTCTCGCCTAAAACTAGGATTATGTCTTCTGTCTTTGTTTTAATAAATTTCCACTTTTTTCGTTTGAATCCAAACCTGCTACTTTCCCCTTCTTCTAGCCCGACAACTTTATTTATCAGTTGTCGATCAGTATCCTGTACCCAAGCTCTTGAGGCTCACTCTATATCCAAATTGTTCCTTTTCTAACTTATACACCACCCTGCCGCATTCACCACCAAAAGGATGGAGCCCTAGAACTTCTTCCCTCGGCCCCTCTGGTTCACAAAAGGTTTCCTCACTTTCAGCCGCTTAAGAATTGCCTGAAACAATGTTTAGAAAATCAGCATTGATGCCTAGGGAAATACCCACATTTGGGTTCCCCCCGATGGAAACACTTGAAGGGGTTCATCAGAAAAGGGTATCGAAACCACCGACCGTAACTTCCCTGAGTCGATACAAGACTGAACACCTGAAGTCCAGGGACCCTCGAAACCCAGTGGAATATAAAATAAACTTGTCCCACCCCATTCAAAAGAAAAAGGGTAATAGAAATTCTGACTTACCCCAATCTTGTTTGTCCCAATGTCGCCTTTTCCTTCAGAGAACTGAAAATGCCGTGGCTCCTCCTTCAGGGTTTGTCGAGAGTCCGGTAAAGCCTATTTAGTTCCCCATTGACAGTCGCGCCCTTGATTCTGATCTATGGGACCTGAAACGTTAAAATGATAAGTTGTTTGGTTTACAGTCTGAACATTTACAGCGGGTTGAGAAAGAGGTTTGTATTCTGAAGTGTGCAGGAGACTCCGCTAACAATACCAGCCTCTGAAAGCCTCGCATGCAGAACCAGAATAGAACCCACCTGTTTTTTCCGTCCAAAAAACCCTCACTCCTATCCAACTCTAGCGACATTGTGGCATCTTCTCAGTAGGCACCCGAACCTCCACCTGGAAAGACCACCTTATCCAAAATTTGTTGGGTAGGCTCCAAGCCCCACATCGCAAGGATGTCACGAGGATCAGGGTCGAGCTCAACCAACCCATCTGGTTCACCGATACGATCATCCATGGCACCGATAGTAAAATCCCACCAGAAAATCGGAACGAAGACACCGTGAACGAAATGGAAAATAGAAACTCATTTGCGCACAGGGAAAGAATAAATGAAATTTTAACCTTCAAAGTCTAGTACAAGGCTAGATATAGTTTATGGAACTATTAGTTTTCTGATTTTTTTACTCTTTTGCGATTTAATCTTTTTATTATTCAAATTAATGATGAGTTGACTCAATTTTTTAAGAGTTTTTTTGCTGAAAAGACAATGCCAAGGAATCCATGTTTACATACTGTTGTAATTGTTTTTGATGTCTCTAAAAGCATCACATTCCAAAATGAAATGTTTTTTCTGATTCCACTACCCTAGAAGTGCAAAAAGTACACACCTGCTCTTCCCAAGCTTTTTTAGGTTTTTTCCACTTAACTATTTGGCATCGTAATTGATGCGAATTAGTTTTTAATTTAGCAATAAGAATCTTTGCTCTCCATGGAATGCTAGCTCCGATGTACTCTTTTTGTTGGAGATCACAAGTGGGGTTGAATGCTTGAACATAGTACTTCTTCTTTCTACCCAACTCTTTTCCCCATATATGTTTACGAAACTTCTCCATAACATAACTCTTTAAATCCTTGCTATTTGTGGGACATGCATTGAGGTAAATATTCCATTTTTGCATCCATTTGTTGTTTTGTCTCATCTCTGATTTCTTTCTTTCACTCATTCCTTCATTGAAGATAACTTTAGGGCATCTACCTTCTCCCATTTGCTCAATTCTCTAAAGATACCTTATGAGACGCACCATAGCAATTGCTTTGATGGAAATTGCTCATGTTTCACTCAACATTATGTCATAAGAAACTGAATTTTTTATTTTAAACTTGCTCATGATCAAGCATTTTTGGATTTTCTCAATTTGCTTCCATTTTGAGATAGGGACGCTACTAGCCCACAATTCACACCCATATAATATCATTGGACAAACTAGGAGCCCAAAAGCACTTTAATTGTTTTCCAATCCCATAACTCTACCTCTCTACATCTGTTTTGAAGAGCATATCATTCTTTCCACCCTCCTAAAATTCTCTTCTTTCTGCAGTGCTCCCAATTAAGCTTGTTGTTGAAATCCATCCCGAGGTACTTGTATTCATTTATTTTTTCAAGAATGTTGCCTTCAAAGAACGTATGTTGGATCTGCTTCTTTTTATTTCAGAAAATCATTATTTTGGTCTTGCTGGTATTGACTTGCATCCCCACTACTTTACAAAAATGGTCAAGAGTATATAGGTGCATCTGCAATCCCTATGCCAATTTAGCGATTAATACAAGGTCATCTGCGTATAAAAGAAGTTTTATCACAAACTCCCCCAACCAGACACCATCCCCACCTTGCAAATTTAGCCACACTTCCAATTTATCAACATATGAACCAAAAAGAGTAGGGGATAAAGGGGAACCGTGCTTGACTCCGATGTCACTTCTAAAGCTTTCTGAAATGTCCGTTGAAGTTCTAATTTTGACTTTCGCCTCTTCATACAGCCTATGGACAACAACTCTATAATGCAAAGGAATTTCAAGTTCTTCCATTCTACTTCACAACTTATCTTTAGGGACCGTGTCAAATGCCTTTTTGAAGTCAACAAAGTAGCAAAATACTTCTTCTTTGTCATCCCAAACCTTTTCAATAATGTGTCTCAACGTGATACCATGATCTACCGTAGAATGCTTTGGCCTAAAACCTGTTGCCCTTTTTCCCTCTTTTTCTTGACTTTCGCCCACTTACCGATTTATTTTCCACCATGTTGCTAAAGAGATTTATAAACAAAGGATTGATCATAATGGTTCTATAGTTGGAAGGATTATTAATGTCTCCTCTTTTGAAAGGGGGTATTGTTATACTAGTTGTCTAATCTCTTGGGAATCCTTGTCGAATGACATTGTTGAATATTTCCATGATGTGCGGTGCAAGAATGTTCATTCCCCACTTTAGATATTCTGCTTGAAGTTCAACCAAGTCTTTTGTCTTTCCTATTTTCAACTTCTTAATTCCGGTCTCTACTTTGCATAATGTGAAAAGTTGTGTAGGTGTGCTGATCCTGGGAGGAGGCTCCTCCTTTGATTCTTTCTCATAGAGTTGTCTCGCATAGTCAAACCATTGATTAGCTGTAATATTATTTTCAATTTGCTTCTTCCTTGGTTGAAGTTCCTGCCAAAAATGCTTTGGGTGAGTTTTGCCTAGATATATTAACTCTTCTCACCTTGTTTGCACGAACTCATTTTTTTTATTTTTTAAAATCTGCTTATATAACTTTAAATTCATCTTCTCCTCGCTTGCCTTTTTCAAGGTTTTCCTTGCCATTTTGCATTCCTCATCAAACCAAGTGTTAACAGGAAAACAATTTGATTCAGCTTTCCTATTTTTTGCTCTTTTGCACTTCTCAAGTGCACTCTAAATTATATTTGTTAACTCGTTACTATTGAGGCTTTGGGAACCACTCTTCCCCTTCTGAATTGATCTTTCCAACATTGTTTTGAAGATAGTGCAATTTTCTTATGTTAGAAGAATTTTGCCTCTTGATATCGTTTGTCGAGAACATTGGGTTTTCCTCCTATGTTGACTTTCTTCTAACCAATATAACTTTATATAATTGGGTTTGGTCTGATTTTAAGTCCCGCGTATGCTCTCCAATCTTAACTTCATCTATCCTTTCTATCAAGCTTTGTCAACAAATAATGTAGTCAACAACACTTGCCCCATTATATGTGTTGCAAGTGAACTTCCTAGACCTTTTCCATTTATCTAGACCATTGCAGATAATTAAGTTGAAAGCACCACACAACGTGAGCAACTCCTCTCCAAAATGATTGCTAACTTTGTCATCTTCTGAACATCTCAACCATTGGGGATTCTCCTCTTCAATGAGTCAGATAGGATTGTGATCCTCTTTGCAACAAAAAATACTAGCTTGTTGATTTGTTGTTCTAGCATTGAAATCTCCCACTAAAATAACTTCTCCCTACTAAGAATATATAGCAATATCTTGCTTTAAAGTTGCATACGGGTCTTTTCTATCTAGCCCCTTATTTTTGTAAGTTTTTGAGACTTGAGGTGCAAAATAGCATGTTGCAATTCTTATGTGGTTCTCATTCTCTGTTATTTTGAACCATAAATATTGTTTATTTGTATCTTCTTTCATAAATTGTATGTGATGACCTTCTTTTTCTTTCACTAAAACCAGTATTCCTCGATACCCTTTGCCATTTTATGTTGGCTTGTTCCAAATTGATAATTTCAAATAACCATCAAACATAGGAGTTTTACAACCATCATGTTCATGAGTTTCTGTGAGACAAATTATGTTTCTACCTTCTGCAATAGGCCCTATCCTAGGTCCCCTCCTCCAAGGGTAACCTCTATAGTTCCAACAAACTAGACTTAGGTAGACATGGGTAGGATTTGATTGCTACGCAGCTTGGCATACAATACTCAAATTTAAGTCTTTACCCCTTTTCATCCATGTTGATCATGTTGTTTTCCTCCCTATTATAGAATTAACTGCTTTTTCTTTACTGCCAAATTGTTGCCCTACTTTGTCATGAGACCCAAACATTGCAATAACCGCTTTACCATTGTACAACTATACTCTTTTCCCTTCATTTCTTGTTGCTCTAATTTCCCCACTTCTTATCTTCTCTCCTCTTGTTGTTTGCTAGTTAGATCTTCATCTAAGAAAAAGTGTGAGCCTTTCAAGAGTTTCTTTTTGTTTAAGAGATAGTGTTTGTCTTGCATACTTGCCATGATGACTTTTATGGGTCGAGGTCTCTTCACATATGTTTCCCACCCTTCTTGCTTGACAAATTTGCCCTCTCCAATGTAATTTCTCTTTCAAAAAGTCTCTTGTCAAATTGAGAGTGCTTTCATTCTTTCCATAGTCTCTTATTCCTCTTATAATAAAGTTTGTTTCCCTATCTTTTATGTCTTTGTGTTCTCTTTCTTGTGCTCTATAAGCACTTACATCTTCTTTTTTCTCCATCCTTATGTAACCATTAATGTCCTTAGCTCTAGTTTTGATTTCCTTTGGAATGTTTGTCCTCTTGAACTCTTTTGCCTTTTTTCTGGAAATGGCTGCCTGCTGAGATATTTGTGTATCCCTCTGAGTTGCTTTAGAAATTACCACTTCCTCGTTTGTTTCCTTTGATTCTTTCATGGTTTGCCATGTTGTCTTCATGTTTTCCCATTCTTGTTTTCCTATCTCTAAAGCCTCTTATAGCATTGTTACTTGCTCTTTTAAGATCCCATTACCTTCCATTAAAGATCAATTTGCAAGTGTAATCTTTGAAATTTTGTGGTCCATTTTCCTGTTCTTTGGCTTCCAAAATTTCTAGCCTTGCCCTGGCCTTCATCAGTTCCTGGACAGAGAGATTTGATGACCAAGTAAGAGGTGTAGATGTGGGACTGTAAATGGTTGACTCTTCTTTATTTTCGCTACTCTTATTTGTTTTATTTTTCTGTGAATGTTTTCTTCTTGTTTTTTGTTCCATTTAAAGCAAGCAAATCTGCACTTTAAAAGGCCCCGATATTGTTTTGTATTTACCCAAATCCATTTCCTTGTTTTGTTTTCTGAAGCAATTTTGACTTGGCCTAAGTGATTTGTTTCCACACAATCTGAGATTTGATTGCCATTTTTTTCCATTTTGAGATGAGGCCACTTGTAAAACCCTAAACCTGAATATTGTCCGAGTAACCAGTGCAAAGACTTCCACGAAACGAGGTAAATATTGTCTGAGTAATCAGTGCGAAGAGTTCTACAAAACCTGGTGCACAGTATTGAATCTAGAACCCTTGGAGGTCCTGCCGTCGACGGCTGAAACGAGAAATATTAACAGAAAAATCTTTGTTTGCGTGCGCACAGAGTAAGGAATGATTGGAGAGCACGATGAATCACCAGTCACAACGAGTTTGTTCTGTTGATGCATATTGCTGAAACAAAAATTGTAAAACTTGGACAAAGGATGAGATTGTAGTTACCTTCAATAATGACTGACTTGTCCTTGATCAGATAATGAAGGAACAATGTAAGCAGGCTGAGGCAAACCAGTTAGCAGCTCTAGAGAAGCAATGGGCAGCGGCAACAAACGTGCAACAATGACAGTGAGCTCGCTTTTTTATATGAAGGTGTAACCCCTTTCTTAGTATGGTTGTTCATACAGCGTCCGAGTAGAGTCTGAGCCTGTCCAAGCAGTCTGAGCAATTCATTGTTCAGTTTCTCACAGTCTGAGCAGTCCGTTTAGGTAGTATATTCTGCTCTCCAATGTGCACAAGCCCACGCAAAGATTTGGGTTCAGGATGGCAAGCTCTGAATTGATTTGTTGGCACCCCTAACTTTATATTAGCGCCCTAAAAGGGCTGCGATTAGGATGTCGTGTATCCCTACGTGAATCTTGCGCCCTGACAACCTGCCTACATGCAATCTGTAAATGCAGATCCGCATGCAATCTGTAAATGCAGATCCGCTATTGTGACCGTTGAGCACCATCAAATTGAACCTTTTAGTTTCCTCATTATTAATTATTATTTATTTTATACTTATTTATGCTCATAACAAAGAGGGATATTCTAATTAATCCACCTGCTTTCCCTCATCGTTATTAATTATTATTATTTATTTTATACTTATTTATGTTCATAACAGATATAGATATTCTAATTAATCCACATGCTTTGTCAATTTTACTATCCCATTTAAATTTATTTAATGCATTAAGAGCATTAGTTTATATTCTTAAGATAACTTAATAAAGTTGTCTACTTCTTAGTAAATCTTTCATAAGATATTTCCATGAAAAGTAATTTGAATTGGTAAACATGATATCATTTGGATTAACAATATTACACTATGTAGGTAAGATGACTTCAAAAGTAGAAATTAACTATCTAGATAAAGAACTTTCAAAAAAATAGGCAGTTTAAAAAATGACACTAAAAATATACAATGGATGTCAAAATTATGCACTTTATAAAAATCGATTAAAAGTGACTAAAGTGTCATGTGACAAGTGGAGGTTAAGTGACTAAAGTGCCATGTGACAAGTGGAGGTTGATAAACTTAGTGATGACACACAATAAATGAAGTTGTCTAAGTAAAAAAATCCCTTCATTCACTAACTTTTTATAATCTCACTTTTACAAATATATTACTTTTATAATATTTACAATAAAATCGTATTATAAATTTAGCTTAGTCTAACATTTTATCCCTTTCTAGGGTATATTTTCTAATAATTTTAATCAAAATCTAGCTAAAAATTGTTGGAATGGTAGATTTGAGTTGTTAAATTTGCTTAGCCTGAGTGCCCAGGAGATTTTCCAGGGCTGTGAATCCATTTATGTAATCAAAAATGTATTCAAAGCAAAGAAAACTAACAATGTTACCAAGAATTGTATCACCAAAATCTAATGAAAAGACAAAAACATATAACAATTAGACTCCATCATTAACGTTTGGTGAGAAAATTAACTTAAAACAAAAACAATAAAATCATTTTATAAGTTATTCACTTTTATAATTTAAGTGCAATTCACTTTACAATAAAGTTATATTACAACTTGCCCATGGGGCGTAGAATAGACGATGATGGAGTGTATTGTTAAGGCACTCCATGATGTGAAGGTCACTAGTTTGAAACTCCAAGGGCAAAAATCCAGCCATGTTAAGGGTTGATGTGGCTCAAGTCGGGTGCGATCCCCGGGTGACTTTGACAGCGTAGATGCCCCTGGGTTGTGGTTTCTAAAGCCAAAGGTTAAGTGTGCAATCATTTGAGGACTCGCACCACTTAGAAAATAAATAAATAAAATTAACTTACAACTTAATATAATATGAACATATATATATATATATAGATATAGATATATAAACTAAGTAAGATCATGCAAAATGAATGTTTTTTTAGCTTCCCTCTCAAAGTACATGCTTACCTTGAAATCCTTGTTTTTATTTTCATTCTTATGTGTTTTCTTTGATCTCCTTTTTCTAATTGTAAAATAGCTCAATAAGATAACAATATAAACAAGTTTCCCATTCCATTCATACACAAAATATTTGATGAGCTTCATAGAGCTAAGTATTTTTCTAAACTAGATTTGAGATCATGTTACTACCAAATCAAGGTAAGAATAGAAGATGTGGTGAAACCCGATTTCCAAACTCATGAAGGGCATTATGAATTCAAAGTTATACCCTTCAGATTAACTAACACTCTAGCCACCTTCCAGGCAACCATGAATGAAGTATTATGGTCTTCAAAAGGAAATTTTTCATAATCTTCTTTAACGACATTCTTATATATAGTAAAACATGGGATGAGTGTATGGAGCACTTGGAGGAAGTTCTCTCTCTTCTAGAAAATAATCAATTTTATGCAAAGATGTCAAAATGTACCTTCAAAAACAAAGGAAGATGTTATTGGGACATATGCTATCAAAGGAAGGCGTAAAGGTAGATCCCAACAAAATTAAGGCAACACATAGTGGCAAGGCCAACTAACATTTCCAAGTTAAGAGGATTTTTGGATTTAATAAGATACTATCGAAGGTTTATTTGAAATTACGCTCACGTAATTTCCCCCTATCAAAACTTTTAGAAAGGAACTCATTCCAATGAGATGATAAAGCAAAACAATGTTTCAAAATATCAAAGGAGATGATGTCCACTACCCTTGTATTAGCAACCACATATTTTTAGAACCTTTTGTAATTGAGTGTGACACTTCAAGTTTTAGAATAGGGGAAGTGTTGATGTAGGATGACCACCCTATAGCATTTGAAAGTAGGAAGTTCAATAAAAGAGAATGTTAAAAATCTACATATGACAAAGAAATTCTTTCCATTATGCATGCTCTAACCAAATGGTGACAATATCTTCTGGGAAGAAAGTTTTTATATGAATGGATCATAATAGTCTTCAACACCTTCTCCAACAAAAGACACTCTCTACAAAACAACAAAAATGGGTTGAAAAAATTGCCACTTTTGATATAGAGATATTGCGCAAAAAAGGAAAGGACAACATAGTGATAGTTCCTCTGTCATGAAAAGATGGAGAGCCACTGCCACTTGAAATTTCAATTGTAATTCTAGAATGGCTCAATGAAATTTGAAGCAAATATCCAAATATTCTAAAAATGTGTGCCATAATCAACGCTCCTATCCAAAACTCCAAATTTGAATGGAAAAATGATATCCTTTTCTATAAAGGAAGAATTTACATAAACACAACTTCAAGATTTAAATCTAACGTTCTCAAGGTGTCTCGTGACACTCCAACAGTAGGACATGTGCAGTTCTTTAAAACCTAATCTAATTCATGCCAATTTTTTTTTTGGAAATGGATGAATAAATCTATTCAAAATTATATAACATAGTGTGATCGATGCCAGAGAAATAAAAATGAAAACATTATGAATCCCAGATTGTTCCACCCCCTACATATTCCAAACCAAGAGTGGAAGAAATATCAATGAATTTTATTGCAGGACTACCCATATTAGAGGGGACAAAATCCTCATAGTAGTTTACAAACTCACAAAGTATGCAAACTTCGTGGGAGTAAAGAAATCAGACTCTACAAAACAAATCGTTGAAGTATTTTACAAAAATGTCTACAACTGCATGGATTCCAAAAATCATTGTTTGTGATAGAGATGCCAACTTCAAGGGGAACTTTTGGAGGAAAATTTTTAGACAAATCAAAACATACCTCAACATGAGTTTAGTTTATCATCTCCAAATATATGGTTAATAATAAATTGTCAATAAATGTTTGGAAGCTCACCTTTGTTGTTATGTAATAGACAAACATAATAAGTGGTTTTAGTGGTTACACCTTGCTGAATGTTGGTATAACTCTGCTTATTATACTTCAACCAAAATGACCCCATTTCAAGCTCTTTATGATTATAAGCTCCCTAAATAGAAGGAATTTGATATAAAGGAAACAAAATTTCCAGTAATAAAGGATCAATTAGAAGAAAAACAAAGTCCTCCAAACACTCAAGGGAAATGTAAATATCACAAGAGATCATATGAAATAACAAGCCGACCAACATAGGATAGAAAGAGATTTTGAAATTGGAGATTGTGTATTTGTGAAGCTTCAACTATACAAATAGTAATCCCTGAACAAGGAAAGAATAAGCTAGCACCAAATTTCTATGGTCAAATCAATAAAAAGATCATCCAAGTAGCATACATCTTGAGCCTCACTGATAAAAGCCACATTCACAATATTTTCCATGTATATAGCCTTAAGAGAGTACTAGGTAAGCACCACATGACACAAACAACACTCCCCATGGTAGGTGATGAAAGAAAATTTGTTTTAAAAACAAAAGACATCATTACCACCAAAGAAAAGAAATTATGATCACGAATAATTAAATAATATTTTATTAAGTGGAAGTACTTACTAAAATGAGAAGCCTCATGGGAGGCAAAACATTTTTTTCAATAACACCCTTCATTATCTATGCTTTGAGGACAAAGCATTTCTTTTGAGGGGAAGGAAATATTATAAATTGTTAGACACCTAATTCTCAGGGATTGGTAGAAAATATGTAAATATGTAAATAGAGAAATTCGACCAGTTAGAATATGAAAAGACCTTGGAATTTGAATCCCAGAGGTCACCATTCTACTTGTATATAGTGATATTCACCTTAATGGAAAGCACACATTGGGAGTTACATTCCTTGATTGATATGGTATTAGAACACAGGTCCCAGGTTCTTTGCACGTTTGTCCTGTTTAGTATGCTCAGTAACTCCTTCACCTACCATCTGCTGCAATCCTCTCTGCCATCTGCTGCCTTGGAAAAAACACCTCTACAACTATCTCTTTTATTGTGTTAATTGACATGCTACAATAAAGTGGACCGTAATGTTTCTTGCAATGACCCATAATGCTAAATGTTTTTGTAGTGTTGCCTTCTCTTCCACATTGCCAAGTTAGTGTTTGAGCCCGGACGAAGTCGTCCTTGGGATAGGGATAACCCAAAATAATGTGCAATTCCATTTAACAAGTGAGAATTAATGCAGTAAACAAGAAACATTGCTTCTGATTATTTCCAAGCTTGATACAATGCCTTTCTTTCCACAATTCTCAAATAATTTTTGAATTAGACAATGGTCGCTCCTGCCCCATTTTGTTCACCTTTTACCCCTTCACATTATACCTTCTCAATGCTTCATCTACAACCTTTAATTGGTCTACCCACATTTTCTGGTAAGCTTGAGTCTCTTCCCCATTGTATCTGCAAACTAACGAACTCTTGCCCTACTTCATTACCCAAGATGAGTAAGAAGTCGCTCCTAGAAGGCTTCTTTTAATTTGTGCCAAATGTGAATGTTGAGAACTACAGATAGAAATGATGGTTGTTGGGTGGCAATAAATGGTAATGAATCTGACCACAACGATAACGCACAATCTTGAGTCTTATCAGTATTCACACAAAAGTTACCATTCACTTGAGAAGAGGAGGCAATCACAAAAAAAAAAACCGAAGCTCTTGAAGCATGCATCTATGACTTGGCCATTTTCTTCTTCCAATTTGGTCTACAATTTCATGACATCAGCAAAAGCCATATCTCCCACCACGCTGATACCAACATTGGGGGTCATTCTTGTTGAAGGAACCCACATTGTGTGGGTCATTGTAATGGGCCACCACTCTCTCGTGATACCCTCTTCTATCATTCTTCCATATTGTTGGAGCAACAACAACAACTCATGTGTTCAAACCGTGGTGTTGTTGGAACTTTGATTTCTATGGATATTTGAATTGCGATGCAATATTTTGAAGTAATAATCAAACTTATGAGGGATGACTGGTAATACATTGTGTGAATATTTTGTTGTTGCTTAATGCACGGTCTATCATGAAGGCTGAGGACTTGCGATATATTTAGTAAGACTTCAAAGAAATATTTGTTTTCTTAAACAATTGAGGAAACAAATATTATTATTGCAACAATTTTTCTCACCCTTTTTTGAGTCTCAACTCAAATTTTTGTTGAAGATGCATTCTCTCATGTCTATTGTAGTGTTAATTGGCAAGGAGAATTACCATGAACGGCCTAGAAAACTTGAACACACCCTTATCTTCAATGAACTATGAAAAGGAGTATATGAAGGAGAAGGTGACAATGTGTCTGCCAAGCCCACATCAGATAAAAAGCTCGCCATATGGGAGAAAAAGGATAAAAAGGCCTATGCCCTGATTGTTGCTTCTATAAGTGAAGAGGTGAGCCTTCATATTATTCCAATTATGAATGATTATGATGCATTCAAGAAGTTGAAGGATTTATGTGACTCACACTCAGAATTGGACGCATCTCAGTTGATGATCAAGCCCTTCAACCTGGAGTTGAAGGAAAATGACCCCCTATCCCTAGCCTAAGAAATTAGAGCTATCATGCATGATGTAGAAGCCACTGGAATTAAAATGGACACCCCTCTCACAACCTTTGTCAAGGCCCTCTATCCTACATATTCTCACTATCTTGAATTCTTAGAAGCTAGTGCTTAACTCAAGGACATTATGTAACACCCTCCTCCCACATCTACTCAAGTAATCGGCCAACTGGAGTAGACATGTGACGAGAAGCTACTGTGATATGATTTGACCTCCTAAGTTATCTTAAGGAAGTGGAATCGATGGAAACACACCATACAGACCTTCCACATAAGCAACATGACTCCCATGAACCGTCCCAACCACTCAGGTAAACATCCCCTGGGTCCCACTGAGTTTTTAGACCATTAAACCCCTAAACACTCCCTTGATATGGACAATCATGCATCCAAGAGGCTCTAGAAGCTCCCACAACATGGGTATGCATGCATCCAGGGACTTTTCTTCCCGGTGTCTTGCCTACGTCTCCGGGATTTGCGCCACTTTTTTAGGCCCAGAGCTCGGGTCACTGCCTAGAACTCAATGGCACTTTCAGAATTGCAAGATAACAATAGAATAATGATACACATACAATTACTTGAACAAGGACTTGGTTGGACCCCTACTAGTCATGACAGGCATTTTGTCAAACATGTCACAATTATGTAATCTACAGGTTTAAACAACAGATCTGAGCATAGGGGGCTCGTACTCATCTAAGAATCGCTAAAAAGCATTAATGCCTCAACACATTTGCTGCAGATCCATCCATTAGGCCATAGATACATTGTTCATTTGTTTACAAGTAAAAACATGATGAGAGTCATACATATCCATTGTCATAATACATGCTCATAACCCGCATAATAAAAACATAAATACCAAGGCAACAAAAACCATATAATCCACATATGAACCGGTATAATACTAATGAAATAACAAGGAGAAATGACCTCATATTAATAATGCAAAGGTCAGCAATTTTTGGGACTTCCACGAGCCACCCGACCGTAGACATGGTTGAGCCAAATCTCTCTTCAGTTAGTCAACCTCGTGCCATATTCCAAGCATGAATGTGGGACCTCATAAAACACATCAACCAAAACCATCCAGGGCTTCTAGAGGCCAAACCACCTCAACCCATCAAACAATTATTCCACCTCACGGTCGAACATCACAAAACCATCACCAAATTGGTCTCTATCCAAGCCTTCCAAGGCTCTAGAGCATTGTTCAAACCAAGGCTTCCGAGACAAGTAACTCAACCCACAACTTACTCAGGGCTTCCAGAGTGTTTGTCCAACCAAGTATTCCAGGACTAGTAACTCAACCCACCAAGGGCTTCCAGAGCTTTTGTCTAACCAAGTCTTCTAGGACTAATAAGTCAACCCAAGTTGTTACAGGGCTTCCAGAGGGTTTTTCCAACCAGGGCTTCTAGGAACTAATAACTCCACCCAAGCTAAAGGAAACATGAGAACCAACTAGAAAAACAAAGAAATGAACCCATAATACCATGGCTATCCAGGAAATGGCAAGGCTAGGCAAATCCATTGTCAATCCAGGAAATCCTCCATGCCAATGACAAATCATGGCCAATAAACCGCATGCATATGCCATGAAATCCAAAACTAGTGAGGAAAACATACATGCAACCCGATACCTATAGGAAAAACCCGTTGTAGTTGTTGATCCTGATGTCCTCTTGCACTTTCCTGCTCTTCCTTTTCCTTCTTGCTTCAAAAATCCAAGTATGACACTCTCCAAGGGTGATCTTAGAAAATTCTAAGTGTCTAAGAGAATGAGAGAGAGAGAATAGAGAGAGAGCTCCAAAACTGAACTGAGAAAAGTCCGTGAACAGATCCTCGGAAGCCTTTTTATTAATGAGGCCTCTATTTTCTTCATTTTCCTCCTCACGTGAAACCTATGACCTTTCACCTACCTTTTCTCCTAATTTCCATTATTTTCATAAATAAATGTGCCAAAAATTCCATTTATCCTTTCTAAAGCATTTACCATTTCCTTTGCGAATTTCCTTAGCCATTAATTAATCACCAGTGATCCCCATCACTATGCTTTTGGCCAACATTCAGCTTGGAATAAGTGTCCCATCAACTGTGGTTATTATTTTGCCTTTATTAACTTTTATTACATGGATTTTTCACCAGGTCTGTTACAGAACCCTCCCCCTTGGGGGAACACCATCCTCGATGTTCAACAACACCTACAACCAACAAGGCTGCTGTAAGCAAAACATATTGCCCATGGAGCTTTATAACTTAGCTCGTTGCAATATTTACAATGATCATCCTGCTGAGAAGAAAACCAACAAGACAACATAACAAGTATAAAATCATAATGACATGACACTCATACCGCTTATTGGAGCTTTATAACATAGCTCATGGTGGTATTTACATCCATATACATATGTACATATACCAAACATCACCAAAACATGTACCAAAAACATATACCAAAACATCTGCTCAACCAACGAATAAGGAAGGATACATAGCCCACATTTGATCCACCATCTCCCATGTAGCTTCATCGGGCCCAAAGTGCTTCCATTGCACTTTAACTTGCTCAATTGCTCGGTTCCGGAGCATGAGCATCTTTCTCTGCAATATACATTGAGACTCTGGCTGGAATTCTCCATCTGGCTCCATTTGCAATATAGACCAGTCAAGCACATGATCATCATCTTTAACATACTTCTTAAGCAATGACACATGAAAAACATCATGAACTTTTACTGTTGGAGGCAGTGCAAGTCAATAGGTTACTGGCCCAATCCTCTCAATAATCCTGAAAGGTCCACAAAACCATGGTGCCATCTTGGCACATGATCCAATCCGCAAGGATCTCTTCTTCAGTTTGATGCACAAGTACACTTATTCTCCAACCTGGAACTCCTTGAACAACCTATTCCGATCTACATAACTCTGATGCCTATCATGTGCTTCTTTCAAATTCTTCTTGATTACTTGCATTTCCTGCTCCATGTCTGCTAGCATGTCCAGCCCAATCAACAACCTATTCACCGTATCGCTCCAACTGATGGGAGTATTACAACTCCGCCCATATAAGCCTCAAACAGACTCATCCTCAAGGATTCTTGGTATCCATTGTTTTAAGCGAACTCTACCAGTGGAAGGTACTCTTCCCACTTTCGATGTTAATGCATCATGTACATCCTCAGCATGTCCTCCAATATCCTGTTGACCCTCTCAGTTTGTCCATCTATCTGCGGATGATAAGTTGTACTAAAGGCTAACTCTATGCCCAAACCTGCAAATAACTCCTTCCAAAACTTAGAAGTGAACTCTGCATCCCTGTCTAACGTAATCTTCTTCGGAACTCCATGCAATCTGACCACATCCCTAATCAAGACATGTGCTACATCACTCACTGAGAATGTAGACTTCATTAGAATGAAGTGCGCATTAAATGTCCTCCTCTTTAATGCGTACTTGATGATATCCAGATCTTAGATCAATCTTCAAGAACACTACTACTCCCTTCAGTTGATCAAACAAGTCATCAATCTGTGACAACGGATACCTGTTCTTGATGGTCACTTTGTTCAACTGCCTATAGTTGATGCACAATCCGAGATTACCATCCTTGTTCTTCACAAACAATACTGGTGCACCCCAAGGTGATACACTTGGCCTAATGTATCCATTGTCAAGCATCTGTTTCAGCTGCAACTTTAACTCTACAAACTCAGGTGTGCTCATCCTGTAAGGTGCTTTTTATGCTAGAGTTTCCCCTTGCACCAACTCAGTAGAAAATTCTACTTCCCTATGAGGTGGAAACTCTAAAATCTCTGTGGGAAACACATCCTGAAACTGTTGTAGAATCGAGTACCTGCTCAAAACATCTGCATCCTCAACTTCCTTAACTTTGTCACTAGAGATATGTATGAAAAATAACACACACCCTTTTGTGTGGTTGTGCTTTTCCTACATAGTTGTCACCATCCTAACTAATGTGGCTTTCTTCTTTCCCTGTAAGACTCTTGGTTCCTCATTGTCATCCAAGCACTCAATGGCTTTGTCGTAACAATCCACCTTTATGAAGGTACAACCAATCCATGCCCAACAACATATTGTATGATCCCAATGATAATACATTCAAATGTGTTGCGGTAGGCATACCATTCAAATCAAATGCACAAACTCTTACCCAATGGTGAACTCGCTTCTTTGTACCTGTAGCCAATTGTACTAACCAAGATTCTGGATGCACTTTTTTATTCAACCCACACTTATTGACCAAGTCAGGACTAACGTAACTATAATTAGAGTCGGGATCAATCAAAATATAAACAACTTGATCACAAAGCTTGTCGTCCATCTTAATAATAGATGCTTAATGGTCTGCCTGTCTATTATCCAGAGTTGCATAGATCCTAGGAATACTATTCCCACCGTCTCCCACTGTCTATGCCTCTTGAGCATTGTAGATATGCAGTCTACCACCCTTATGTTGTGGACAATATCTCCTGCGATGATCTTCGCCACAAGTCCAACACTCTATAAGCTTCCAGCCTACATCCTTGTTATGATCCTCATATTGATGTCCCTGTCCTCTATCAGATGCATTGAACTTCTTAAATGACACTACATTCTCTTTGTGATCTATACCCTAAGGTCTTTCTTGCTTCTTGTCCCATTTTCCTTTGTTCTTTGTATTACGTTTTGAGTTCGACTTAGTCTTAAACCTATGCTTCAATTTCTCATAGAAATTCTTTAGCTTTCGAATGGCCTCCAATGATCTAGGCTCATCAAATTCAAACTTGTCTTTGAATGCAATTAGTAATCCACTAGTGAATCTCTAAATCTTGGCCTTCTCCTCCTTGAGGTAAATCACATACCTCAATAGCTCTAAGAACCTACTAGTGTACTCATCATTTGTCATAGATCCCATCTTTAGCTCATAGATTATTTTGCATTTCAAAGTATCTCTTTGATAGCTACTTCTTCTTGAAAAGTCTCTCGAACTCACTCCAAGTCAAGTCATCCTCATGAATACCTATGACATTTTTCACATCTTCCCACCAAATATTTGCTTTACCTTTGAGACTAAATGTAGCTATTTTGGGTTTCATGTTATCATAGTAATCATGCAACCTGAAGAACTTCATCATACCAAGCAATCACACCTTTGCATCCTGTGATTTCTTCATCTCTCCATCAAATGTAGGTGGCTTTGCTTTCTTAAATTCATCTGGAAAATATCCCTTGTCACTTCTCTTGTAAGGATGATAACGATGTCGATTGTAATGCCTGTCAGAACCAGAACTAGAATCATACCTATGCCCATCATCTCTCCTATCCGAAGTATCCAAGGACTTGTCATCTCTGATCGTGTCATCTCTATCTGACTTGTACTCACCATGAGACCTACTTCCATATGCCCCATTAATTGTTTCCTCCTTCCCATGGCTAATCCGAAGTGGTCGTTGTCGCTGCAATTCTGAAAAACTCTGAAGTATCACTACTTTTACCTCTACTTGTTTCTCATATTCCTATATGATTTTGTCATTGTCTGCCTTAAAACTCCTTATTTCTTCCTTTAAGATTCTTAGTGGGTTTGTCAAATCAGAAGAGTTCCCAACACCACGTTGTTCATATGATCCATAGGGCGAGTCTCAGGAACTATAGTATACCATCTTGCTAGTCATATTTGATATTCTTCCTGCAAGGTGTATCATGTCAGCTAAACCAAATCACAATAAACCAACATACCTTAGCATAATTCAGGGAGGATACCTCATCTACAAGATCAACAAATCAACGTAATACATGTATAACATAATCATGACATCATATAGAAATACAACACATACGCATATAACCATATAACCATCATTCTAGCTACAGTCCAGTCATCAATGCATGATCGTACCAACTACACATAATATGACCTCATGCATGACAACAACCACCACATCACTGCACACTTAACCGCATGCAATACTAACATGCATAAACAATGCATTATCAACCATACACTCATGATGACACACTCCACAACAACACCATCAACTCCCCATGGCAATCTCACTGCAACCATAACCCATACCATACAAATGCAGCAAGCACGTGGTTTACAACATAAGAAACACATATGCAACCAACATGAATGCATGACCAACACACAAACCATCCAGTATGAGGGCTGAACCATGCTCTGATACCACTCTGTAACACCCTCCTCCCACATCTACCCAAGCAACTGGCCAACCGGGGTAGACATTTGATGAGAAGTTACTATGATATGATTCGACCTCCCGATTCATCTTAAAGAAGTGCAGTCGATGGAAACATGTCATAAAAAATTTCCACATCAGCAACAAGACTCCCAGGAACCATCCCAACCACTAAGGTAACCAACCGTTGGGTCTCACAGAGTTTTTAGACCATTAAAACCTTGGACACTCCCTTGATATGCACAAGCATGAGTCCAGGAGGCTTCAGACACTCCCACAACATGGGTATGCATGCGTCCAGGGAATTTTATGCTTGGTGTTGTGCTAGCATCTCTGGTATTTGAGCCACTTTTTTAGGCCTAGAGCCTAGGTCACTGCCCAAAACTCAATGACACTTTCAGAATCGCAATATAACAACAAAATAATGATACACACATAATTACTTTAACAAGGACTTGGTTGAACCCTTACTAGTCATGATAAGCATTTCATCAAACATGTCACAATTATGTAATCTATAGGTTTAAACAATAGATCTAGGCATAGGGGTCTCGTACTCATCTAAGAATCACTAAGAAGCATTGATGCCTCAACACATTAGCTGTAGTTTCATCCATTAGGACATAGATACATTGTTCAATCATTTACAAGTAAAAACATGATGAGAGCCATACATAGCCACTGTCATAGTACATGTTCATAACTAGCATAATAACAACATAACTACTAAGGCAAAAATAGCCATATAATCCACATATGAACCAATATAATACTCATGAAATAACAAGGAGAAATAACCTCATATTAATAATGCAAAGGCCAACCAGTTGTGGTACTTCCATGAACCACCTAACAGTAGACATGGTTGAGCCAAATATCTCTTCAGCCAGTCACCTCTGTGCCATATTCGAAGAATGAATGTGGGATCTCATAAAAAAACATCAATCAAAACCATCTAGGGCTTCTAGAGGCCAAACCACCTCAACCCATCAAATAGTGATTCCACCTCATGGTCGGACATCACAAAAACATCCCTAGATTGGTCTCTACCCAAGCCTTCCAGGGCTCCACAACATTGTTCCAGTCAAGGCTTCCAAGACTAGTAACTCAACCCACAACTTACTTCGGGCTTCCAGAGCATTTGTCCAACCAGGGCTTCCAGGACTAGTAACTCAACCCACCAAGGGCTTCCAGAGCATTTGTCCAACCAAGGCTTCCAGGACTAATAACTCAATCCAAGCCGTTACAGGGCTTCCAAAGCGTTTGTCCAACCAGAGCTTCCAGGAACTAATAACTCCACCCAAGCTAAAGGAAACATGAGAACCAACCAGAAAAATAAAGAAATGAACCCACAACACCATGGTTATCCAAGAAATGGCAAGGCTAGGCAAATCCACTGTCAATCTAGGCAATCCTCCATGCCAATCACATACCATGACCAATAAACCACATGCATATGTTATGCATGTCAAAACTAGTGAGTAAAACATACATGCAACTTGGTACCTGCAAGCAAAATCCATTGTAGTTGTTGATCCCAACGTCCTCTTATGCTCTCTTGCTCTTCCTTTTCTTCTTGCTCTAAAACTCCAAGTATTCCATGCTCTCCAAGAGTGCTCCAAGAAAACTCTAAGTGTCTAAGAGTATGAGAGAGAGCTCCAAAACTAGACTGACAAAAAAAAAAAAAAGGTCTTTGAACTGATCCTCAGACACCCTTTTATTAATGAGGCCTCTATTTTCTTCATTTTCCATTGTTTTCCTTCATTTTCCTCCTCACATGAAACATGTGACCTTTCACCTCCCTTTTCCCAATTCTATTATTTTCATAAATAAATGTGCCAAAAATGCCATTTTTCCTTTCCAAAGTCATTGCCATTGCCTTTGCCAATTTCCTTAGCCATTAATTAATCACTAGTGATCCCCATCACTATGATGTTGCCCAACATTCAGCTTGGAATAAGTGTCCCATCAACCGTGTTTATTAGTTTGCCTTTATTAATTTTTATTACATGGATTTTTCACTAGGGCTGTTACACATTAGTTTTGACACTCTTGTGGAGAAGTTCGTAGGACATGAAAAATATTTTGGGAAGAGGAAGACAACTTCTCAGTCCCCTAAAGAAGCTTTGATTCTTGCATGGAAAGAAAAGAATTATACACAAGAGATTAGCCCAAGTTGGGCCCAAGCATTGTAAAAATCATTTGTCAATTATTATTCAACCTATATAAATACAATTATATTTATTGCACATTTAGTTTTTGGTGTAACGTCCAAAATGTTATGAAAAAAGTTTGTTATCTATTCAAAAAGTTTGGAATATAAAGAAATCCATGTGAACAATATATAAATAGTATATAAGTAATTGATGGTATAAAATATTATATGATAGAACAATTAGGGTCTCATATATATACCTAAACGGGAGTGCCTAGTATATAAATCATAATGTGGCTCAAACCATCATGGTATGGGTTGTATCCATAGTCCTCTTTTCCTTCCATAGTCAAGAAACAATCAGTAAAATATGATAAACATGATATAAATTCCATCTAGTAATCATCATAATGATCACATATAAACGTCATAATCAACATCATCACCATTATAATGAAGTTAAAAGATCATAATATCGTGAATATATGTCTCCTCAAAATACATAAAAATTATGGATAAGCGTACCAATGTCCTTAATGAATAGTATATAAATCAAATGATGTCTATATCTCATATCAACTAGAGTATAACACTACACATCACTAACATTGCTTCCCAACAACTTATACAAAGTTCTAATCCAATATCCCCTTAGCAATACCATTGCTCCTCAAACCATCCTACTGATATCCTTTTCGAACACTATTTTTAGATATGCATTGCTCATCTTGCTTACAAAAATTAAAGTTATTTCCAATATTGGAATGTGCATAACACCGAGGAGTGTTCTAATCCTTCCACTCATGAGCTTCAACTTGATTTTTCATAATCCTATGATTCTGTCTATCAAGTCATCTCCTAAGAAAACATCTCCACCATAATATATTGCATACTCATAGAACCTCTCCTTGTGAGGAGTCATATGAAAGGATATGCATGATTCAAACAACCATGCCTCATGGTCTACATGTGTACTCAAAGAAGCCAAATACACATCCCCTCCTTCATCTGAGGAGGTTTTCTCTTTTGAAGAAGGAGCATGATCAAATCCCTTCTCTTTCTAAACAATTTTGGATTTATAGCATTTCTTGTAATGCCCTTCTTTTCCAGATCTCCAACATAACCTTATAAATTTTCCTAGAGATTTATATATCCCACTTGAAGATTTTTTTTTTTTGGAAGCATCCTCTTACAAACAAGGAACGTGTGTTTTTATTTTCCATATTTTTTTGTTTCATCTCCTCTAATAACAAGAATGAGACTATACCGTTAAAACTTAAAGTAGTTGAATTACTACTTACAGAAACAACCAAACTATCCCACAATTCTAGTAAAGAACAAAACAATGATACGATTATCTTCATTTGAAATTTTGATAGCAATAAATAATAGTTAACTTACCATGGTATTGAAGGCATCTAGATATTATGTCATTGAGTCCCCATCCTTCATCCTCAAGTTATACAACTTTTTTCATAGGAACAACTTGTTCAATAGGGACTTACATTGGTACAAATTCCTTAACATGTTCCATAATCCATTCATTTTAGCTTCTCCTAAAAGATTTAGCAATACTAAATCTAAGAGATACAACTGTATTGTGCTCTTTTCCTTTCAATCCAACTTGGTCTAGTATTTTGTCAACATCCTTGTTGGTGTAGTACCAAATCCACAACAATCCATTGATCTTTGTCCATCAACAAATATTCCATTTTGAGCTTCCATAGCTCAAAACATTGCCCATTGAATATATCAATCTCTACCTTTGAACTACTTGCCTTTTCCTTTTACCACAAGAATCAATTTTGCAAATATCCCACTGTAACATGGTCTACCACAAGCCTGAGCAAAACTCCTTAGCCAAAGAAGCATCCCCATTATGCCAAAATTGCTTTGATAACTAATGTAGGTTTTAACCCAATACAATTAATTTTTTCAAATTAATATTAATTAGACCTAGAAGATGCAATGGCAAACAAACACATTAATACGAAGATTTTATCCTAGAAACCAAAATCGGAAAAACCAACAATATTTTTTAATACATTCTTCTTTATAGTATTACAATACTATATATATATATATATATATATATATATATATATATATATATATATATATATATATATCTTGCGACATCCATAAATCACCAATCCATTTACCATGGATTAGAATAAAATTATAATTCCATAATTGAAACTACAAAACCATGGGAAAAGCCACCATGTGCCACAAACTGCTAAAGGCAAAAATTGTGTGCTGAAAACTAAAAAAAAAAATTCAAAAAAATGCCCAATTTTTTTCATGGGTGCTACTTGTGAAGCCCCCAAGAAGGGAGGCTTTAACCCCTCTGTGATCCCCTCGTTGCACATGGGGATAGTCATGCTAAGAATATAAAAAATACCCAACAATGTTGTGAATTGAACACCATATGTTAATATGTCATTCAATATCTCATCTCTAGTACAATGGGTGATCAATTTATCCTCCCCCCTACCCGAGTGAATAGGTCAATGAAAGAGATGCTTGATTGATCAAGACCCTTGATAGACATAGAGCCCATAAGGAAACATCTGCACCTCCCCATTGGGTTTGCTTAAGTGCTAATTGTTAGCTTATTTACTGGGTGGGTAGCCATCCCAGAAAGACACTTCGATTCACCATTGGGTTTATATGCCCTCATCTTGAGTCCAAGGGAAGGCTTGCCCCTTATATAAGAGTAATAGTAGAGGAAAAAGTACCATTACCGATGGTCCTAAAAGGTAAACACTTCTTTAACCCAATAAGTTATTAGTCTTACCCAAGCTCTGAGATAGTAAAGTGCTTAAAAGTAAACCCAGTAAGGTCTTGATCAACCCAGTCGATAAAGTCCTACCCCCTTATATAATTGATATGACCTAAAATTATCTAACAGTGGGAAGAGTTGGACTTTTGTTTCTTTGAGGGGGAGAATGTAGGAAAACAATAAGGGTTTGAAAGATATTATAAAATCTTAAATGAAAGGTTAATCTCATGAAGTCTTGATTAACCCTTATAATTTTCACACAAGTTTGTCGTTCAAGGTCAATTCTATGAAGACTAGTCTTGATTGACCGTTCTAGTTTTCACCCAAAGGATGAATTCAACTTAGGATCGCCTTCCAATACCGTTAAAGGGCCTTTCAATTGTCCTCAATTTGCTTGTCATTCAATGGAAGGGTTATTCATTTAATTATCAATCTAGAATTCATACGAAACTTATGAACTGTCGTGAACCACATATGCTTGGTACAATTATGTTTGTGTAAAGGCATTTGTAGTAATCATGACCTACTTGAGAGAGATGGTTTACCTTTTAGTTAGGATCAACAAAATGCAATGCTTTCAAAACCTAAATAAGGCCAACAAAGGTTAGAAGAAAATAAGAATCCTATTTCAGGGCATTATTGTTTGGAGTATTGAACACCTTAACATAAGACCTTTCTTCTTCAAATGGTTCTGCCTTCTCAAAGTACTTATTTCCTTGACTTAGCCGGTGTCAGTTCATAGAAGATTTACTTTTCAAGTATTGACTATTAAAAGATTTTTCAGGGCAATTTATATGGAGTTATGTACTTATATCCTTGGGATTATTCTACCCCCCATGCCTTATTAGTTATTAAAGTGATACAAATTAATACATTAAGTTAATACATTATAGAAACATTGCGTATAATAAGGGCTATTTAAGTACCTCCCTGGTCTATCATGGGTTTAATTCATCTAAGTCAGATGAAAAATAGTAGGGTTTTTAAGGGTTTCTATTTCATGGAGTTATGCAACTTACTATTTTCTTTTCTCCTTGGCCTTGTTCTTTGTCTAGTTAATGAAACAAGAAAGGTATGGATATATGGAGTTATGTTTCCTCTTTATGCTAGTTACTAAAATGATACAAGTAAATACATTAAAGCAATGCTTCATCAAAGTGGAGAAATTTGGGGACATTAAAATACTTTCTCTAGTAAGACTTCATTAAGAAAGGAGGTTGACTTGTGCTCAATTTAACATATTTTTGGCACCCATCACACACCTTTTTTCCTCTCCTTTTCCTGATTATGCCTTGTTTCCTCACTTTCCACTCACAAACACATGTTTTTGACAAAGGTATGATTATCACTTTGATATGCCATTTCTATTCTTATTTTTATGCATTATTGGGAAATTATTATTTTTCTGTACTAATTATGGTGAATAGGGAATAAAAGCATACAAGCACTCATCGGTAGTTGTTGCAATTCACAGTTATTGTTTCAAATCATGTTGATGCAACTCTTGTTGCTACAACTCCCATTGTTGAAACTCTTTTTGTTACAACTCTGGACTTGTTGTGGTCACAACTTTAACTCACAATCGATGTTGTAACTCCTATTTGTGTTGTTGTTGCAACTCCTCCCCTGGACCATTTATACAACTCCGACTGCTCAAGCCTGTTGCTACAACTCTTTCTCTGGACTATTGTTGCAACTCCTACCCAAGCCCATCATTGCAATTCGCACTTGCATCCATGGATATGAATCCAAGACAATGTGAGGAGTTGCAACTCCAAATTGACAATGTAGCAACTCTGCTACAATTGTTCCAACTCGATAATCAAACGAGTATTTGTTACTTGTAGATTGGTCAGATGCATAACAACTAGTATTCTCATTAAGGAAAGCGACAAGGAGAAAGTAGGTGATTGTGACAGAAAGATGACTCACTTTCCACCTATCGTACCCAAATTCTTACTATCTATGGGAAAATGATGTATAAGGATGGAACAACCTGATTCTCGTGGTTGTCCATCCTTCTATATCACTTCATTTAGATAGATTGTGATTTGTACAAAAGAGGGAAAACAATAAGAATTTAGGAGACACATAAGATAGATTGTATTGAGTCGTTAGAAAAAAAGAGTTGTTGTAACTCCATTTCTATTATATTTTGAAGTCCACTTTCTTCCTGAATGGTTTGTTGAGTGTTCAAATCTACCTGCCTTCTTAACCCAATGTTAGTCTAAGGAGCTAGGGCATCCTCCCTAGTTACGCCGTAAGGCGTTCCCCTCTGAAATAAACTTCCCTAAAATCTCCCTGTCATCCGTCTGTGCCGTTAGATCATGTGTTAGACGATTATAGTATTGTCAATCGTTGGATTAAAAGAAGGGAGTTGAATGGTTATAACCATTCACTGGGAAGCTGAAGCGAAGGTCCAGATCGATGTACGCATCGGATATTGCAGCTCCAACCAAACTTATTACAGCAATCGAAAACCAGTGGATTTTCCCAAGACGAATTCCTGGAGCGCTCGAGCGGTGTTGTACTGTATGCATGCTCTTCAGGAGGGCAGTGCTTTATGCAGTGAAAGATGCCATCAGCAAATACAGAATAAAGACCTAAAGCTGAGTGATCGCTTCCCGCCTTTCAGATTGGAATCAGTAAAATAATCGTTCTTGGAATGCTGTAGAATGAGCGAACTCGCAGATTTTTTTGCGATGAAATCTTTAGAGTTTTTATTTTTTTCTTGAGTTTGTTAACTTTGTTGACTTTGTTTAACTTTGTTTATATATCAACCGAATCTTGATTCATGCAATCCTTCAATAACTGTTTTAAATGTCAGCCTGATCTTGCTTCGTGCCATCCTTCAATAGCTTCTCAAGAATATAGAACTTATAATCATTTTATGGGTAGCCACAAGATCAATTCCCTTGCCAGCAATTGTATCTGCTACACTAGCGTCGCTGCTATATCTCACAATTAAGTCACTTTCATGGCTGGGACCATAACTGTGAATTCAAGAACGTTGATGTAGTTTGTGCGGATGGATAAGCACCCGGAAAATGGAACTCTTCTTACCCTATTGCTATTGGCCTTTCGATTTGCTACTGCATCTGTATACAGTGATAAATAATGAAAAACTTAATTCCTTTCTTTATGGATTTACATGCATTATACATTAATTCGCGTTCAATATTTGTTGCAGATCCATGCGTTGAAGTATCCTTGGGTGATCGATATTTCTGCAATCTGGAATCTCTGATCAATGCTTCTGCAGGGACGAGTGGTCTCTTAGCACATTCGGTTTGTGAATAGTAATACGAGTGGTCTCTTAGCACATTCGGTTTCAATAGAAGTGCTAAGGTTTCATAACCCTCCATCATGATGCTATTAAATTTCAAGTAAGCGGTATCTCCCATTTCGGTTGCTAGGATTTGAGTATCACTGAATAACCCTATTTGTTTACATAGAGGGAGAAATAAGAGCAATGGGGTTGTTGGATAAGCAGTGTAACGGTACTCTCACAGGTCCTCGCCCTGAGAATGGCCTCGGTAAACTCAACCGGGAAGGGAAGGTCTGTTTCATCACATATCTTCATTCATCCCTTCATTTGCATTCTACTCAGTTCCTTACTTTACTTTGGGACTTTGAAGGCCAAGGCTGGAAGTAGCTATTGTTTGTTTTAACTGTATTTTCAGGGATTACTGTGGATGGAGGTAATGCATATGTAGTTGTTGATCAATACCGTCATTACAAGGTATTATTATCTGCAAATCTAAGAACAGTGAATGTCACTAGGACAACCTATATGCAGTGGCTACTTGTAAGCCATCGTCAAGCTTTATGTGCATGTCCAACCCCATTATTGTTGTTTTCATACTAATGTATCAATAGTTAAACTCCTAGATGATTTGGGTAACAACCTGATGCAAAATTTCATGTGGGTTTTGAAGGAGGATATTGATCTAATGTCTGTGATGAGAGTAGATGCCTATAGATTTTCAATCTCATGGCCCAGGCTTATTCCTGGTATATTTCTGATATAGAAATATGTTATCAGAACACATTCATAGAATGATAATGAATGTTTAGGTAGCGAATTTGTGAGCAACTTTGTCTAAATGTAATGCCCTAACATTGCATTTTTTTAAAAATCGAAATTACTTATGTATTAATATTGTAAAAAAAGTTACAAACAGTATTAGGTGTGGTCTGCCATAATAAAAAACCAGGTCATACCTTGCTGCCAGCTAGCATAGGAGTAGGACCATTCTGAGTGAGCATAGGACCACATGTTTAATCCTGAGAATTTAGTAAACACTCCCTTGAAGGCAAGATGCCTTGATCTTCATTGTAATCTTTACTTCTTTTGGTTAACTGTGTCATATATGGTTTCTTTTCTGAACATGTCGAAATTACTTGGTCTTTTGTTTTGTTAATGGCACACCTACATTATTCGCTTTACTCTAATATAGTCTGTGAGCTATCATATCAAGGATTTTTCTTATCAATGATGCTATGCTATCTCATTTATCTTAGTGGTACCAATAATTGCGAGTTCTAATTATCAATTTCCCAAATACCTTGAAAATACCTTGGGTAGGATCAATATTTACTGGTAATTGACCTTCGGTTCTGAATTTCGCCGAGCGATTATTCACTGAAATGTAGTTGAAAGTGAAACAACAAACTTCAGTCTAAAACTTGCCAAAAAGTCTCTTGCTATTCGACCAGATTGCTCCTTTGAGTTTCCAAACATTTGGCAAGTAATGTCAGTCCAAGTCAAACTACTGTGATAATTAGATTTTTGCAGTCATCTCTATTCCAAGTCCAACTACATTAGTAATTAGATAGCCTGAGTTTCCAAACATTTGGCAAGTAATGCCAGTCCAAGTCCAACTACAGTGATAATTAGATTTTAGCAGTCATCTCTATTCCAAATCCAACTACATTAGTAATTAGATAGCCAAGAAATGTGGGCTTCATATACTGCAAAATCAGGGCTAATGGGTCTTTCTGTCTGCCCATATAATATAATTGTAGAATTGAATTCCTTGGTATTAGTTTAAACTAACACAGAAAATAAAAAGCATAAGGCCCCAACCTTGCCGAATGACTGGATTGGCTGCATTATTAAGCTTTGTTTTTGAACTGATATTGCGCCTGTTGCGCCTGCCCAAAGGCAAGACGAAGGCATATAAACTAATATACAAACCGTGAAAAGAGTAGATGCAACCCATATCTATAGAAATATGTTATCAGAACATGTTTAGGTAGCGAATTTGTGAGCAACTTTGTCTAAATGTAATGCCCTAACATTGCATTTTTTAAAAAATCTAAATTACTTATGTATTAATATTGTAAAAAAAGTTACAAACAGTATTAGGTGTGGTCTGCCATAATAAAAAACCAGGTCATACCTTGCTGCCAGCTAGCATAGGAGTAGGACCATTCTGAGTGAGCATAGGACCACATGTTTAATCCTGAGAATTTAGTAAACACTCCCTTGAAGGCAAGATGCCCTGATCTTCATTGTAATATTTACTTCTTTTGGTTAACTGTGTCATATATGGTTTCTTTTCTGAACATGTCGAAATTACTTGGTCTTTTGTTTTATTAATGGCACACCTACATTATTCGCTTTACTCTAATATAGTCTGTGAGCTATCATATCAAGGATTTTTCTTATCAACGATGCTATGCTATCTCAGTTATCTTAGTGGTACCAATAATTGCGAGTTCTAATTACCGATTTCCCAAATACCTTGAAAATACCTTCGGTAGGATCAATATTTACTGGTAATTGACCTTCGGTTCTGAATTTCGCCGAGCGATTATTCACTGAAATGTAGTTGAAAGTGAAACAACAAACTTCAGTCTAAAACTTGCCAAAAAGTCTCTTGCTATTCGACCAGATTGCTCCTTTGAGTTTCCAAACATTTGGCAAGTAATGCCAGTCCAAGTCAAACTACTGTGATAATTAGATTTTGGTAGTCATCTCTATTCCAAGTCCAACTACATTAGTAATTAGATAGCCTAAGTTTCCAAACATTTGGCAAGTAATGCCAGTCCAAGTCAAACTACAGTGATAATTAGATTTTAGCAGTCATCTCTATTCCAACTCCACCTACATTAGTAATTAGATAGCCCAGAAATGTGGGCTTCATATACTACAAAATCAGGGCTAATGGGTCTTTCTATCTGCCCATATAATATAATTGTAGAATTGAATTCCTTGGTATTAGTTTAAACTAACACAGAAAACTAAAAAGAATAAGGCCCCAACCTTGCCGAATGACTGGATTGGCTGCATTATTAAGCTGTGTTTTTGAATTGATATTGTGCCTGTTGCGCCTGCCCAAAGGTAAGACGAAGGCATATAAACTAATATACAAACTGTGAAAAGAGTAGATGCAACCCATATCTATAGAAATATGTTATCAGAACACATTCATAGAATGATAATGAATGTTTAGGTAGCGAATTTGTGAGCAACTTTGTTTAAGAAAAGTATGCTTCAGACAATAGTATATATTTAAGACATCATATTGGAGAGAAGAATATATTTAAGAGTTCATATTGCTTGTAGAGTGAAGAAGTTATTGGTGTTGGGCTAAGAGTTTTCTTCCATCTCTAATACATAGAATTTGGTTTTTCCTCTTCCACTCTTTCTCCCTTTGTATCTTCATCTACACTTCTATTGTAGTTGCCATTGCATAAATTCTCCTAGAATTGTTATGCTTGTGGTTTCATTTTCTGCGTGCATAATAATATAAGGTCTTGTTTAACATTTTTTTGCAATATATTCTTCCTCTTTCTTCTTTGTATCTATATCCAAGCACTGTGCCATATCTTCAACCTAGGCCAACACTATTTCAATTCCATGCCATCGATGAACAATTTCATTTTCCATTTTTCCATGAGGATACAACTATATTGTAGTGACCCTTGAGCCATCTTGAAATCGATGAACAATTCGATTTTCCATTTTACCACAAGGATACAACTATATTGTAGTGACCCCTGAGCCATCTTGAAATTGCCAGAGTAGACTTTTAAGGTTTTAGTTTTTATGGTTATTAATCGATACTACAAAAGGATTATTGTGTTTGATAAGTTTATTAAGCTGTCTGGTAATGGCACCTCTTGTAGCTCAATGTTTTTTACCAATTGGTTGGCACATTAAAAATTCAGTCGAATTAGTTTATTGTGTGAAGGTGGTTTGTTTCCAAAGTGGATTGTTAGTGGTTGAGTTCTGTCTGTAAACTGATTGCTCCATTGAACCTATTGCCATTCCATGTTTGCTATTTCAATTCAGTTCAGATTGGGATTTTTTCCGTTTATATAAACTATGAATTGTTTTTGAAGCATGTTAAATAAATCAGCAATAAAAATTTGGACTCTACCATATATCTCCCTTTTCAGATTATCCACGCCTTCCATTAAGAGATGAAGTTTATATTTATGTCTGCAGCTCCTCTTGTAGGCTACAAAAATATGTTTACAATAAGATCTCAAATGAAATACTTGAAGGGCCTTACTGTCTTGTTTACATTCATACCTCTGTTCAAAGGAGTGAAAACTGCCCTGGTGTGTCTACTTTGTGGTTGATCTAGGAATAACTTCCTCTGGCTTTTAAGGAAAGGCTTCAGGTGGTGTATTTCCTACATTCAGGGCTTCAGTAAAGACTATTTTTTGCAACCCTTGGCTGTTTCTTCTTGAGTTCAGGGTGAGTGTTAAGTTGAGTTTGCATTTTGATTCAAATAATTCATTAGATCTATTGTTGCAGATGTGCTCATACAGTTTTTGATATGTTATGCTGTTTATACTGGAAACTGAAGTATGTAAATCGTCTAGAATTTATCTGGGATTACATTAGGAAGGGATAGATTGAGATTCCTGATTTTGTGTATGACCATGTTGGCACATTAAAAATTCAGTCGAATTAGTTTATTGTGTGAAGGTGGTTTGTTTCCAAAGTGGATTGTTAGTGGTTGAGTTCTGTCTGTAAACTGATTGCTCCATTGAACCTATTGCCATTCCATGTTTGCTATTTCAATTCTAATCATATTGGGATTTTTTCCGTTTATATAAACTATGAATTGTTTTTGAAGCATGTTAAATAAATCAGCAATAAAAATTTGGACTCTACCATATATCTCCCTTTTCAGATTATCCACGCCTTCCATTAAGAGATGAAGTTTATATTTATGTCTGCAGCTCCTCTTGTAGGCTACAAAAATATGTTTACAATAAGATCTCAAATGAAATACTTGAAGGGCCTTACTGTCTTGTTTACATTCATACCTCTGTTCAAAGGAGTGAAAACTGCCCTGGTGTGTCTACTTTGTGGTTGATCTAGGAATAACTTCCTCTGGCTTTTAAGGAAAGGCTTCAGGTGGTGTATTTCCTACATTCAGGGCTTCAGTCAAGACTATTTTTTGCAACCCTTGGCTGTTCCTTCTTGAGTTCAGGGTGAGTATTAAGTTGAGTTTGCATTTTGATTCAAATAATTCATTAGATCTATTGTTGCAGATGTGCTCATACAGTTTTTGATATGTTATGCTGTTTATACTGGAAACTGAAGTATGTAAATCGTCTAGAATTTATCTGGGATTACATTAGGAAGGGATAGATTGAGATTCCTGATTTTGTGTATGACCATGATGATCAACTGGAAGACAAAACTTTGATGGACTTTGGTGTTGAAACAGATCCCTTTCAAGTTTATGACATGGCTGCCATTGGATCATTTGATTCTTGATAGTCCTTGAGATGGGCCTCCTAGGCACTGTGCAAAATTTATCCATCAATTATGGCCATTTGTTGTATAGCATTTTATTTTCATGCTTTTCCTTCTGTATGCAAATGTGAGTGATCCCTTTCCAAGTGACTTCCCTTGACAGGAGACTATGTTCTTGAGAGAAGGCACTTTCTTGTTTTTCTATTGCAGTTTAGTTATCCAAAATTCTTGTGCTATAAAATTATGCCCTTCCGCATTGGGTGTACATATATGTAAATAGTCAAACGTGAAAACATGGCAGCATGCAATTATTATGCTTTAGTAGTTCATCTTGCCGAAGGTGTTGATGGAAAAAAGGGTGTGTAGTGCAGAAGCATGGTGAAGATTATTGTCATTGGAAAGAAAATCTACCTTTTGTGTTAAAACTTGGCTTTCAAAAGTTTCAAAAGCATGCCTAGCACACATTGTCTGCACAGTTTTTGCCTCAAAGCTAGCCAATTTCCACTACTTGACTGAAGAACTACCCTTATTGTCAAATTTGTATTTTGACTGTTGAATTAACTTTTGATGTACCTTCTATGTATAGAATAATATATCCTGTCATGAAGAAAAACTTCATAACTCTTCCTATTTGCTAAAATTTCAAAAATGTGCGGTGTTTATAATATGTCTGGTCTTCTTCTGCATCTTGGATATCACTGAAGAAGCTCTTACATGGTTTGTTTGTGCTTGTGTGATAAAAAAAAAAAAAAAAACATGATTAACCAACTGTTCTGGATAGACATATTTATAATGGCTTGAAAACGAATTTCTTGTTTTGCAGCGCTTTCCCTTCTCTGAAAAAATCTTCTTGAATGATAATGATAAGTTTACTTCGACAATGTTCAGTCATATGAATAAAAATCCTTTTTGAATGATAGATAAATTACTTGGACTATGTGGATTTTGGTCCCATCAAATCATGAAGTTTGCTCTTATGTTCATGGATTTTCTCTCAATGATCATCAACTTTACAACATTGGATCAATAAATTTTGCCCAATTCAGATTCTAGAGCATGAATAATTGGGCTTGAGAGGCAAACAAACCTCTGAGCTCACCAAATTTAGCTGAAATGATATTGCCAGTTTGTTCTTATTGTATCACACTTGGGCTATATCATTATGCCTGTATGGTCGATCTTCTCGTCTTGCAGGGCAACTGGATGATGCAAATGCCGTTATTAAAAATATTCCCTTGAAAATTGATTTTCGGGTGTGGGGAGCCTTGCTTAGTGCATGCAGGATTCAGAGATGGTAGCAAGGAGGATTGTATAGTAAAATTTATATGTTCCATCACCAGAATATGGCTAAGCTTAAATGGTGGGGTATGGGGAGCCTTGCTAAGTACTTGCAGGATTTAGAGATGGTAGCAGGGAGGATTGTACAGTAAAATTTATATGTTCCATCACCAGAATATGGTTGAGCTTAAATGGTGCAATTTTCAAATGAAAAGAATTAAAGAGGCAGTAGCAGTTGCATGAGTTGTAAAACAATTTTATCAAAGACTATGGTCCAATACACTGTGAACAATGATCATGTGTAGCATTTTGGAGTCACTTCAAAATAAGGCAAATCATCAAAATTCTAATAAATGTTAATATTATTGGATGTTTTAGTAAAGTCTCAATGATGTGTAATTCAATCAAACATGACACAGCCATTTCCCAAACAGAAATGTCTTTATTCCTAAAATAACCTACAATTCATGAAAACTTCCCTTGCCTCATTATTCAAAGCTAGAAAACCCAATTCCACATATAGAGTTGAGAAGGAAAAATAACCTAATCATGCATCAATCTCATCTCCATACAAGCTTTTCAAGGAAGTAGAAGTACAACGACTAAATTCACCTCTTGATTTGGTGTCATAAGTTAACTAGGGGAACCTCCCCTCATCGGCTATTATATAAACTTGTCAATTACATATCTTTCGTTCTCTTACATGATGTGGCCTCGGCATTGAATTCAAGCTTCAAGCTTCCTGCAAATCTTTTCTCTGCATTGTAAATCCATTTTGATAATTCTCCGGATCCCATATACCATAACGAACTAGTCCGCTGTCCCACTTGTGACTTGTAAGACATTCAAAATAATCTTTTAGCCTACTATTAAAAGGTCTCTTGCCAAAGTTCAAAATCAGATGAGGACTGAAGGTTGGAAAAATTCATAGCGGCATCAATTTTGTTCATTATGCTTTGGGGTTTGCTTTGGTAAACTTGAAATGTGGCTTAGAGTTCACAATCAGAGGACTGAAGGTTGGAAAAATTCATAGCCGCATCAATTTTGTTCATTATGCTTTAGGGTTTGCATTAAAATCTCCATAGTATTCATGGGATGCATAGCTATAACAATCATCAAATTAGAATGTTTACAAGAGATCAGGAGACCCATATCTACAATTATATTCCAAGGATGTAGTAGTAGATTCTAAATAAATTAGCAATGCAACAACATAAATGTTCACAACAAATTAACAAATTTAGAGATATCCACCTTCTTCAATAATGCACACACTACATGGATAATGGATTTCTGCATTTTATGCCTTACGGCGTTTCCTTTGCAACATCTGGTGCAAATGCTAGTTAGGTATTGTTGATATTAATTCATAGTTATCGCTTTACATTATGTCTTTAGTTCTATTTTTATGTTGTTTCAATTCGCTCAATTTATGTTGTTGTAATTTGATTAGTTTGCATTGTTTTAATTCAATTATTTCATGCTGTTGCAATTCAGTTTGTTTATGTTGTTGCAATTCTTTTGTAATATATTATGTTACATGCAACAATTCCATTTGATCACCTTTATCACATTTTTTTTTACTTTGCTACAATTAGCAGGTTTGTACTGTTACAATTCGATACTAAATTTCAATACTTTGTTTATGCGATTCAATGACAGCATTTGATGGTTTTGTTCAACAATAGAGTTGTATTTTATTTCTTTCATAAGCAAATAAATGAATTAATAAGTTTACATCACATTTCATCATCACAATAATTGCAAGTCTATTATAGCATACAAGATTACTTTATCACTTCAACAAGTCACCTTATGATTCATATGTGATTTACTTTCTGGAAGAGTGAATTTGATTTTTTGCAATTTAGATTAGAAGTGTGATCTTTACATTTATGAAAAGTGTGGATTGGATTGTGAGCTTGGTGTGAAATTAGTTGGTGACTTGATGATGCATTATAAATCTTGAACTGTGACAAACATATAAATTACTACAATTGCATTTACACAAACATAATTGTACTAATCATATATGGTGTATGGTCGTTCATAATTCTGTATGAATTTTAGATTAAAAATTAAATGAACAACTCTTCAATTGTATGGAAAGAAATTTGAGTATAATTAGAAGGTCCATCATGTTTGGTGTAAGTTCTATGGAACTGTCATTAGTACAATCATTATTGTATTGTTTTTCTTTTTCTTTATAGATGAATTAGTTTTTTTATTTATTTATTTATGTATGTGAAGGATGATGTGTTAAATTCCAAGAAGTAGGGATCAATTAGGTTGATTTATTAGCACTTCAAAAGACCCCTTAGAACTAGCATTACAAACACATCTCAAGAAGGAAAGGAGCACAATCAATCACATTATTTGAAACTTACCGTGAGCTCCGTCACTAAGAAAAAAACCAAATCTTCTATCTTGGAGTCAAAGATTGTATAAGGTTTTGAGCAACCAGAAATATTATCCCCTGAGGATATAATTGGAGACCAATACTACCTTGAATGAGTTATGTTTCTCAAATTTCCAAAGGCACTTATAGAACAAGAGGACAAGGAAATGGCACACGAGGATGTCAAAGAGGACACTTCTACTTTCAAATTCCCAATACTAAAGACATATGTAAAGACTAAAATGAAGAACATCCCTCACTCTACCCTCCCTAATTTCCATGGTTTGTCACAAGAAGATCCTGACATGTTCTTGTTCAAGTTAGATGTAATTTTCTATAGTTATGATTACATGACTAATGCACAAAAACTAAAATTATTCCCTGCCATGCTCATGAATGCAACTCTACATTAGTTCATGAGCCTTAATAAAGGAAACAACATATCATGTCATCAAATTAAGAAAAAGTTTTTGGAAATGTATCAAGACTATTGCAAGGATAAGGAAAGGAGGGAAGAAGTCTCTATGCTATAGAATGAGGACAAAATCCTTGAGGGTTATGTGGAAAGGTTCAAATACAACCTACATAGATTAAAGTGAGAAAAGTTGGCTCCCAAAACCTTGCATGTTTTTATTGCTAATAGAAATCTAGGATGAATGCATGGAACTCCTCAACCTAATGGGTGGAGGAAACATTCCAGAGGAATTTAAAACAAACATATTGAGTTCCCTAAGCTCTTTATTGAATACTATGCAGATGAAGAAAAAAAAGGAAGAGGTAGAGAGGTAGAGTTAGACTTATCTATCTTTTGCCCAAAATGCAAAAGTAAACACCCATTTAAGGAGCACCCCTTGGGCCAAGTCAAGTTTTGTTGAATATGCATAAATACCATGCTACCAACAATTGTCCTTGTCTGTCGAGCTTCATATTCTATATATATATATATATATATATATATATATATATCTGTGTGTGTGTGTGTGTTGGGTCCTTCATTTTGGAGACAAATTTTTGTCATGTTTTGATGGTTGACCATATTTTGACCAAAGGTGACCGATGGTAAGTCACAGAGAAGGTAGTCAAGGAAGTAGAAGAAATCCGTGGAAGTCTTGCCATTGCAGAAGAATGACTAGGGAAATCAGGGCACATGCAGTCACAAACAAGTTGGAATGTTCGTTGACATCCAAGGAAGCAACTGTAACTGAGAAATAGAGGTAGTTGAAAAGGAAAGGGAGGAGCATCCAAGGAAGAAAGCAATAGTCCAAGCAAGTAGAGTGCTTAAAAAGGTCGAAGGAAAAGCTAGGGAAAAAGGGTGGAAGTGTACTAAAATATTGTCGTGAAGCCTATTGATCCCACAAGATTCTGTATTTATCTGGTCGTATATTAGATTATGTTCCTAGTCTTTGTTTTGTCGAGGAGGCTTCTCAGCCAAAGGTACTGATGTAATGCTTGCCTAAACTAATGAAAGAGGAAGTTGCAAGGTTGTTTGATATTCTTCTTGTTTTAGGTTTATGTGTCCCCTCTTAAAATTTTATTATGAATGCATTTGTGAATTCTATTTCCTTTTGAATACTTTAGTTGTTGTCTTATGCAATGGTTGCATGTCTGATTCCTTGGTTCTGAGTTTAACAAGTATTGGTAGCATTTGTGCGATTTCCCTAATGCTTGGTTCTATACTTTTAACCAAGTATGGTTGCAGCGTGCCTCAGGTGAGACTCCTTATTCTTCTTGAGTAAGGTGAAATGTTGGCGCTACACTAGAATACATTGGACTCTATGCCTGAACCCAGGGTCTCAACATGATCACCATTTTTCGCCAATAAATGGTTCCATTGCCAAGACTTGAAAACTTCCAGAGGGGTATGGAACATGGTGTCGAACATATTTAAGAAAGATATGCAAGATTGGTGGCATGAACAAGTAGAGTGGTTTGCCTCTCAACAAGCACAAATCTGTTACCAAAATGTGAAGCGGCTGAAGGAAGAAATCCTATACGCGGAACCTGTAAGCGATTAGTACGAGAGATTTTGGTGCAAGTTCCCAGAGGAGTTCTACAATTGGTTGCGGAGACTGCAAATAAAAGAAAAGATCGAAAACTAAAGCCAATATCCTCTTACTTGGACCCAAGCAGATCTTATTGAACTACATCGGCTTGACATGGACCTGACTTGAGCTGTCAACTTTTGGGTGCAGACCACTCTAGAGGGGTACATTATCGAGTTTTCTGCAAAGGGCCATCAATCCTTCTCTAAGCCCGAGGATATATTCAAATAAGGGCTATGAGGAATACTGTTCAAGGAAATCTCATTGTGGATTAAAGTTCTAATGGTAGAAGAGAACTTTTTGGTGTTCTAGAGCCCACCCATGGCATCTTAAAGACACGATACTGGGAGATGGGCCTAAGGGGGGTATGCTACCTGGTTGGGAGCTATGAAAATAGTGGATAAATGGATGTGGATAAATTTCGAAAGGATAGAGATCTGAGAGCACAAAGGAGAGCACAAATAGCTAGAGAATGGTGGGATAAAGCTTTGTAGGAGATCTATAAATGACAAAAGGAACTACACCAAGCAAGAGTGGTGTTAATCAGTCCAAAGGTACGAGAAGGAGAAAGAAGTTGGATGAAGTTGCAGAGCGATGGGGATGATTCTAGAGTGAACCTTTGTCCAATGGGAGAGAATGAGATCACCACAGTGACAAAGGTTCAGAGAAGTAGTAGAGATTCCACCCCGCCAACAGAGATGAGAACGATAGATGGATCGGGCCCTACAGGTTATGAGAAAAGTTGAAATGATGACATGCACTTCACCATCAAAATATTATTTTTTGAGAATGATGTATCTCCTGCAAGTAGTGATTCATTGCCCAACTACTCAGTTAGTACCTCCCCCAACCTTCCCCTGGTACTTTATAACAACCCTGGTCAATTTTTTTCTAAGTTAGTTAAAGTTATAAAGGTCCACAATGTACACACTGCCTATAAGGCTGGTCCCTCCAGTGGTAAAAATAGTAATTGCAGTTTGGGTCCTTGAGGATCATCAGAACCGGGTTCCCAAGGATTCATACTCATTCCATCGGTTCAATCGTGTATGACCAGTAACATGGCGAGATCCTTTATAGATATCCTGAATTCTCTGGGAAAGGGAATGAAGATGTCGAACGAAATTGGTACCTACGCATGGCCATCTCTAGAGCTTTCCAAACTCTAGATGCCACGAAGCTTATTGAATTCTAGACCACTCTTCAAGACATAACACTGAGATGGTTCGTCAAGTTGTCTGCACTACAACAGAATCGGGCAATAGATGAGGTTCGATGGGAGTTCATTCAAGAGTTTAAAATCCCTCAGGCTAACGACAAGCGCTATCAAAACTATGGGAAAGTAAGTAGAGGGAGGGTGAAACCACCTTGGAGATGATGCAAATATTTACGTGTTTTTTTTCCATGATCTTGGGTCTAGGATAGAATATTAGAATCTATGACACTACCAAACCAAGAATCACAATGATACTACTTTGCACCGGGGAAGATAAATAGGAGTAAATCTACTAGTGCACAAAATATGGACAACTTTTTACAATTTTCAACCCAGCTTCGTTATATTAAATGACATATAATACAGTAGTATAGGGCTCCCGTACCAAGGATAATGGCCCTCATACATCTATTGATACAAGAATACAAACTGGGGCTTAGAGTCAATACATCAACAACCAATCTACCCTCAACAAGATACTTTGACCATTTGGTTGTCGCATGCTATCTTAGCTCCTCTTGATCATACCCTGTACCTACTCGGTCCTTCGGCTCCCGATCTGCAACACTGTCTCTATCAATGATCCACATCCATCTGGCCACTGAACCTTAGTTATCCAATCTGCTCACTAGTTGTACCTTAGTCTATTAATGGCATAACACATCGAGACTCCTATTGAGTTGTTCATGAACAACTCTCACCTGCCCATTGTTGCTCCTCAACTACTTAGGTACTTCAGCCCACTGTGGTCTTCCTACGCTACTCCAATGAATACCAACATAGGGCACAGAGGGTTTCCACCTATCACTGTAAGATTTCCATCTCCCACAGTGAACACGAGCTAGGAGGACTGACCATCATCTTTTGTATAAGTCCTTCTCCACACACAAGTCTAGGGGTTCTCAACTGCTCCGCTGGTTCATCAACCCTTGAGCTCAATAACTGCCACTGTAGCAACTACTTTTTTCCATCAAGGTGTTGCACATTGGGCTCCAATTTGTGCACTATCACACCATCCTCCACCAGACCATAAATTCCCAATCCACATCCACACTTGTTCCACTCTCACACTTCCCTCCAACAGACCATGAGTGTCCAATCCTTGTTGTAGCATCTTCCTTTAGTTAGGGCATTCAAGCACCTAAGAAACCCCTCCACTTGGATGCCAATAGACTTCTCCTAGGACACCCATTCACCTGCAAGTTACATCAACTCAATAGGACTAACATACCTCTGCTCTGCAACGTCCTGTTGCTCCTCTTGACACATACACTACTATTGATGAACATCTCATAAGATGATCACTTAACTGTCCAATATAGGACCTACACCCACATAGCAACAAAATCAACAAGTGAAGATAACCATACATTATATTTTCCTCACTTGTCCTTGGCTCCTGGATACTTATGACAGCCTTGGTTAAGGTATTTGACAACCCTAATTTTCTGTTGTAACTACCTGCATTTTCCTTCCAAAATAGGCCCACAAACTTTGTTGTTCCTTTCAATGACTGCGGCTTAGTCTGGATGCCTTCTAGGCCTCTCTACCATCTACATACGACTGAGCCAAAACCTGCAATATATCAAAAAGGCCTAAGGTCTATTTTAAAGACAAAATAGGCTTGATATGATCCTCCAATCCTTGTGATTGGACTTGAAGTGCATGCGACCTATTGTGAGGGTACTTCTAGGCCTTTTAGCCCTTCTCCAAGATACACCTAGACACCTACAATACACCCTATCACTTGCAGCTACTAAACATAGGGAGAATGTATCACTCTTGTGCCCAGAATCTACCTATATCTCTTCTTCATGCATGCGACCTCCTACCAGTTGAATTCAGACCTCCAAACACTCAAATAGAAACACAAAACATGTGCCCTTCTTTCCTTCACTAGGTCCTTTTCAACCTGCAGTTAATTCAGAGATACATCTCTTGATTTGTTACTCAAGGATGATGTTTTAATGGAGATAACTCCTCCCTAATATATATTCTTCTATGGGTAAAATGTCAAGCCCTTTTTGGAGCTCCTTTTGGCTAGCTAACCTACAACTTTGACATTTATGCCCATGTAATATTACCCTTATAACTTCAAAAATTCATAACTCTACTTCGACAACTCGGAATTGAGGGATTCCACTTGCATATTTCTTGTCTTGATGTCCTCTATCATCTCAACCCATCACAAGTAGAAATACACACTTGGAGTTTCCCCAAACATTGATGGATGCGAAACCCCAAGCTTGGGTTTCAAGCCCACAAGGCCACTTGTGGAGATCCTTCCTCCAAACCCTCGACCCTTAAGGTTTAGAGTATCTTCCAAGGTACAAAAATCAACATTAAGGATGCCATTGGAAAACTAAGCTACCCTGTTGACCCCAATCATCATCGAGATTGGTTTATCAAGGCACTACTACCATTCACGTGCACACCGTTTACTCAATAGAAGATTGATACTCTGTAGGACACCCTAGAACAAGAAATGCGAATCGAGGCCATGGAAGGATACCCACATCAACATTGAGGAGGAATGATATCCCTCAACCCCACTCTCATTGGATTGCAACATCAAATCATTGATTTGAGAGAGAATTTTAGGTACATGCAGCGAGTGCAACCGTCACAACCACACATATGGTGTACCAACTTCCATGTCGAGGGCCATCATGGTATGAAGTTCCCAAGACTGAGAGGCACAAGCACTCTATTTATACTGGCAGGCCCCTCCAAATATTTACCCACTATCGGAGTTGTGCAGGTTGGTACGCAAGGGTTATATGCAGGGCGCACACAGTTCCATGCTTTTCCTAACCAACAAGGTACAACTCCAGGTGAATATTGTGAATATTGTGAAATTTGTAGGACATATGGAATTCTACCTTGCCTCTACTCACCACACAGATCAGTGTAGAGAAATCGATGCCCTAGCTAATCGGTTAGATCGTAATGCATACAAAATCAACTAAGATCCTCGAGTATGAGGAGGTGGAGGAACAAGGGGGGGAAGAACAAGAGGTAGAGGTCCGATCCGTTGTTACAACTGTGATCAATATGTGCATGTTGCAAGTGATTTTCCGCTACCCAGAAGACCCTAGTGCTCTCAGTGCAGGGTCAACACATGCAACAAAATATTGTCCATAGCTAATCACCAGATGGGAAGAGCACAACCAACAATGAGGAGAAAATATAATTAATGTCGAACCAAGAGAACCTGAGAAAACCCCCCTTTCAAACATTAATATAGTCACCCTGGGGGGGGAAGAAGACTAGAGCTGACTTTGGAGCTTCTAAATAACCAAGAATCATAAAGTTGGCCTCACCAAAATGCTCGTACGATTCCAGCCAACAAAAGTAGTACCACAAATAAGCCACATATATTTTTAACAAATTGACTCCAATTGTTGAACTCCAAGGAGAACATCTAGAACCTCAAAATTTCATAAGCCCAGACCTATCCCAACTTAATTCCCAACCTATAGCAAAATGGTTCAAGCTTTTCTGAAAATTATGAATGACGAGCAGATGCTCAAACAATTGCGGGAAAAAATCAAAGTTGTTGTCAAATATGGGGCGTTCGGGGAAGGACTCATTTTTGCCAATTTACCCAAAAGACACTCCAGACGGGTGCATAGGAACAAGAAAAGGATAGGGAGGGATTTCAAGTTGATGGCTAGATTGGAGGATTTCAAATCAAGGATACAATGCTAGACCTAGGTTCAGATGTGAATATCATGTTGAGAAAAACTTGGGAAGTCTTGGGAAGGCCGAAGTTGGCATTTTCTCTGATTCAATTACACATGGAATCAGTATTGTATCCTCCCAATTGGATGCCTAGAGCTTATGGAGGTCAACACAGAAGGGGTAAATACTTATGCTAACTTCGAGGTAATAGATATTATGGGAGAGAAAGACCCCTATCCGACATTGCCATGAATAGATTGGGCCTTTGAAAGTTATGCAGTAATTGATATGAAGAGGGAGACAACGACCTTTGAAGTGGAGGGAGTCAGGGTGATCCAACCCATGGACCCCTACCAAGGGTCGAGGTTCACAGAGCTAGTGGATGATAGAGAAGAACCTGAGTTGTTGGACCAGTTGTACTGGCTAACGACATGAAAAATGGAAGACTACTTTAATCCTACAATAGGAGGATCTATCAACTGGAGAAGTGTTTAGAGCTCTGAAGTTGGATATGAGGCTACATGGGATGAATGGCAGTAGAGTAGACATGAGATCAACACCAGGTGCTGCGCCATGATCCACTGTATCCACTGGGTTGGTACTGAGGTATGAGAATTTTCTATTTTTAATGGCATGCTTTTTTTTACTAATTTTATTAATGAATTTGATTCAACCATATCAGAAATACACAAAATACCCTTACTGGATGTCTCCCTCTAAGTGACGTCGGCAAGGTGGGGGGGCTCTCATCACAACCATCTCAGAGAGTGGCAAGAGGTTAAGATAACATTGGTCACCATATTCGGGCATTCAAAGGACCGCCTGCCAAATGTCACCAAGTAGCACGGGAACACTTACCCTTAGAAATACTTATAATACTGTAAGGTCAGATGGGTCAGAGACGGAATTCGAGAAAACTTGTGGGTGCATAGCTTTTTCCACACTCCAGGGACATTTCTGCAATGTGGTATGTGAAGGAAGAGATAATAAGACAAAATAGTGAATGGGTCCGTATGGCGGCTCAATTTATTAGCTATTTTTCCTTCATTGATAACGACGAGAGGATAACAGCTACTCTGCAAGTTGTCAAAAGGGTCTTGTTCTCGATAGGACAGCTAACTGAGGGATACCTAGATTAGAACACCTTGGATCACATATATGAGTCGAGATTCCATGAATTTGTGGCTTGTGTAAAGATAAACCTAGAGCCTAATGGGGATGATTTAGAGGAATTAAGGCATTTGACATTTAAGGAATTTTAAGGGGAGCGGAGCATCAAAGACAGACCTAGAACCCTTGGTCCACAACTGCTACCTCTGGAGTTGCGGAAGCATAATATCGACACTGAGGAGAAACCGAAATTAGCTTAAATTGGGGATTACTGGGATAAGCAGAGTACCAAAGAAATCTTTGATCTCCTAAGAGAATACAAAGACATATTCCATTCATCAGTTGTGGAGCTTAAGGGGATTAAGGGGGGGTTAGGTAAAATGAAGATTGTGCTTAAACCAGATGGAAATCCAATGAAACAATGGCCATATAGATTGAACACAAGGGTCAAAGAGAAGGTGAAGAGGGAAATAAATAAAATGTTGGTAGCAGGGCTTATCTTCCCAATGGATGAGGTTGAATGGGTCAGTCCAATTTTCATGCAAAACAAAAAAGACTCCAACGAAATATGAATCTGTGTGGATTATAGGAGTTTGAATAATTCCTGTGTCCATGACCCTTTCCCTACCCCTTTCAGCAATGAGGTCTTAGACAATGTGGCAGGTAATGAAGCCTACTCTTTCTCAAACGGATGCTCTGGTTACCACCAAGTCCATATTGGAGAGGAGTATAAGAAGAAAACCACATTCACAACCAAATGGGGGTCCTATGCCTACTATGTCATGCCTTTTAGAATCAAGAACGCACTAGCGGTGTTATCAAGGACTGTAATCAATACCTTTTAGGATTATATTCACAGGTTTCTAGAGGTATATGGATGATTGGATGATTTACAGACTATTAAAAGGACACTCTAGTTTACTCTGTGTGATGTTTGACCGTTGTAGACAGCTACAAATCTCCTTAAACTTGAAAAAGTGCATTTTTTTGTCCCTTTTGGAACGCTTCTAGGGCATATAGTCTATAAAGAGGGAGTATGTGTCAATCCTACTAAGGTTGTGGTAATTCTAAATATGCCCCCGCTGACAAGTGTTAAGCAGTTGAGGTCCACCCTCGGCCACAAAAAATATTACCGTAGGTTCATCCGCAACTATGCCTTGATCACTGCGCCCCTGGAAAACTTATTGAAGAAATATGAAAGGTTTACATGGTCTGATGAATGTGAAGTTGCTTTCAATGTGTTAAAGGAAAAGTTGGCAAGTGCACCAATCCTGGTTTATCCAAATTGGAACAAGCAATTTCATGTCACTATCGATGCCTCAAGAATCGCCTTGGGAGTCGTGTTGGCTCAACCTAGAGATGACAACCTTGATCACCCAATCTACTTTGCTAGCAAGAAGTTATCCATGACAGAAAGGAACTATACCAAAACTGATCGCGAAGCGCTTGCAATGGTGTACTCACTACATAAGTTCTGACACTATCTTTTGGATGGCCTGTTCAAGTTCTTTACTGATCACTCTACCCTGAAGTACTTAGTGAACAAGCCTATACTCAAAGGAAGGATTTTTAGATGGATTCTACTATTCCAGGAGTTCACATTCGAGCTGATTGTCAAGTCAGGGAGGTTGAACGTAGGTCCTAGTCATCTATCCCAACTAGATTCGGGTGAAGCTGGGGGGTCAGTAGATGATCAATTTCTAGATGCTAATATGTTCCGAGTTGAAGCCGTACCAAACTACTTGGAGGACATTGCATTATTCTTAGCCACGTGCAAATGCCAAAAGTGTTGAAGAAAATGTAACTAGGTTCGGTCTTCATAAATGTACTTTTGATATTTGTATTTATTCAAGAAAATAAATATTATTTTTATAATATATGTCAATGAGTTTCTTGCTCATTGAAATAGGTCTAGCACAAGTTAAAGTGCTATAGGTGAGTAAATAGTTAAAATAAAATATTGAAGACCTTAAGAGCATGTTACGCTACGTATAAAATGGTATAAAGGTCAAAGGAAATACCTCCAAGACAAGTACAGGTCCTCTCCATGCAACAACGTCCCCCTCAAGAAGAAAAATAAAGAAAATAATGAAGAAATAGTTAAGTGGGCCTAAGAACAGCTAGTCAGCCTCAAGTTAGCCTAAAGGAGGGATAGTCCTCTATATATAGAGGTTGACCACTCCCTCTCAACGCCATCCATATCTCTGAAATAAGCAAAGGTAGCCAAGAAAAAGGGTGAAGAAGGGACGAAGAAAGGGTCTACAAGTATAGCGAAAAAGGAGGAAGAAATATCGAAGCCTTGGAAGTTTGTTCTAGGGCTAAAAGATAGTCACACGTGCGAAGAAGGAGAGGGTCTCTCTGTTGTCATATCAACCCTCTATTACAGTCACACAAACTTCATTATCTGGGATAATAACATAATCCTAAAGGGTCTCCAAGACAAGTGGAGGAAGAAGGCCGAAGTGAAGAGGATTGTTTCTAGGGCTAGAAATAGCCAAACATGCAAATAAGAGGTCGGTAAGTCTGCAAGTATAACAACAGGTTCAAACATTTCATGAATTGGTGTTGGTTGGATTTAAAATTAGGCCCACAAGGCCACCCAAGTCAAGCGAAGAAGCCTATCTCTCTAGCAAAGGAAAAAGGACCCTAATTCTCTAGGGTACCTCCCACACGTGTGTGAATTTGGGCTGTAGTGTTGTCACACTAAGCCTTCCACCATAAACCAAGAAGGAACTCGGATGATCAAGAGAAGGAATGAGTATCCTTAGTTGAAGGATATCACTAAGGAAAAGTATCTCTTCTAGAAGATCTACTTACAATGGAAGGAAGAATGAACTGCCGGAAGAGGGACGAAGTGCCGGGGAAAAAAGTTCCGGAAGGAGGTAGACAAAGTGTCAGGCAAGCATAATGTAGAGAAAAGGAAGGAATTGACTTGTGCTTGGACGTTCTTCTAGTCAAGGGTCTAGGGTTTGGCATTGATCAAGAAATAAGCTTCAATAAGAGAAAACTTACCAAAGGGTTTTCCTCTCAAGAGAAGAGAGGTTTTGGCCCTGGCAGAGAGCAACCATCTTGTGTTCATGTTCTTATGTTTTGGTAGCAGTTTGATGAAGTACACGCACATGCATTAATAATAATAAGAAGAAGATTAAGCTAAACAAGAAAAAGAAAAAAGACTCCACAAATTGTTATCAAGTAACGAAGAATCATACTATACCTTATTGCCCTAGATTTTTCAACACAAAGGAGTACACCGCGACACAATGGAGGCACATGGTGGTTCGAGCTGCAGATTACCAGTTGATTGCAAGTTAGTTATACAAGATGGGCCTTGATCAAGTATTGTGAAGGTGTGTTCTTGATCTTGAGAAACATGATGTGTTATGGGAATGTCATTTGGGAGTTGCAAGTGGACATATGGGCGGGAAGGCCACCACGAGGAAAGTGTTGCAAGCAAGACTCTAGTGGCCCACACTTTTCCGAGATGCAAAGGAATACTCTCAGAAATGCGACATTTGCTAACATGAGGGAAAGCCAGCACACCGGGATGAACTTCCCTTATAGCTAGTATGGGAACTTCAGGCATTTGAGAAGTGGGCGATCGACTTTGTGGGACATATTAATCGTTCAGCGCGTCACTCCCATGCCAGGTACATTATCACTACCACATATTACCTTACCAAATGGGCTAAAGCTACACTAGTTAAAGATTGCACTACAAACACTGCCGCAAAATTCATCTTCAAAAATATTCTCACTTGGTTTGGGTGTCTTGAAAGCCTCACAAGTGACCAGGGTACCCACTTCATTAATGAGATAGTCACTTGATTGTTGCAAAAATTTTGATCCAGCACCATAAGAGCAGCCTATACCACCCTCAAGAAAATGGTATTGTGGAAGTGTTTAACAAAATCTTAGAGAGGGGCCTCACCAAGGTATGCTCTGCTAATTGAGACGATTGGGATGAGCGGGTGTCGGCCACATTATGGGCTTATCGTATAACCATCAAGCACCTGCACAAGTATACACCCTTAGAGCTTGTTTATGGATGAGAAGTCATAGTACCCGCCGAGTTCATCATCCCCAAATTTTTCATTGCACGAGCTACTCACATGACAAAGATGAATCAAATAAAAAGTGCTTGGATGAGCTCCAAGAGTTGGGAGAAGCTAGATTCATGGCGGATTTCCACCAAGTTATCAAGAAGGAGATGAAGAAAGCATGACACAAATGACATATAAAGTGAAAATCATTTGTAGTTGGGGATCAGGTTCTCTTATATGACAGTAAGTTCTCAAGAAATCATGGAAAGTTGAGAATGCATTGTGTTAGGGCCTAGATAGACTTCAGGCAGAAAGGAGGCAATTCTAGGGTAACTACAAACCACGCTTAACCTGGTAGCTAGCCCTACCAGGTCGGGAGAGGGCTCTCTCCTTGTCAATCTCAGTTAGGATGGTTGCAATTATGACTTGAGATGACTGAGTTGAATATAGATTTTAGGCTAGGTATAGTAGCTCAAAGGATTTTGGTTGATTTTGATGTTTGGTTGCTAGATCAAATGGAGCAGGCAGGTTGGGTCCGGGAAATCAAATCAGGGATACAAACATGTTCTGTGGGGCAAGGTAGACAAAGGATTTATGTACTAGAAATTGTTTGAGATGGTGGATTTAGACTGCTGAGGGGTTGAGGAGGGCATGAGGAGAATGAATCCTCTTCAAACTGTTGAAAACACAGAAAACCAAATGCATTCCCAAGACAAAGCATTGTAAATGAGTGTATTTCATCTATTCACCTTGATTCATTTAGTTTAGAAGAGAGAGAGACATGTGGATACATATAAAACATCAAAGAAAACTCATTACAAAGAAGAAACAATACATAAACTCAATATCACAAGAATCCCACAAAAATAGCTATAAAACCTGGTTTTATTCCTTGCCAAACTGCTGTAGAGATATACAATAGAGTTCAGAGCTTCCACAAGAGTCCAACCTTTGCAAATGACTGAAAAAGTACATAATATAGGCAAGGAAACTACTCATGCTAGCTATCAGGGGTCGAATCCATGAGAAGAGGGGTGGTTTCAACCATATCTAAACTAGGAACACAAAAGTAGGCAGTGGAACAGCTTGCCTCTAAAACTTAGGAAACCAATTCATTCATCATCAAACCACTTGAAACTTGATGTATCTACCCTATGAGGTGTTTTTCATCCATATTTACATCAAATACATCATTTACCATGCTACATTTACCAATGAATGAAGAAAAAGTCAAATGCAGCGAAAACTAGGAGAAATCTGGATTTTAAAGCAAAACTGGCAAAATCCATTTAATGCATAGCGCCAAAAATTTAATGTACAGTGCCACTTCAGGGGCAGTTTTACAGGCCTTCCCAGTGTCCAAATCAGGTGCAAGATGGCTTGTTGGAAATCGCTACCTGTATAGTTTCTGGAACAATTTGATTTTTCTGATTCGGAGCTCATTTGCCCCTCCAAAGTTGATTCTCCCAAGACTGCTTCCTATGTGGCAAAAAAGTGGCAGAGAGGGCACCTTTTGGGTGTTTTTTGCCCTTTTGGAGGCCAATATCTCATCCAAAACTTCTCAAACTTTTTGGGTTTTCATATTTTTCCATGATGCTTCCAAAAATGCAAACCATTTTGCAAAAGGAGGTCCCCATCAAAATCGCAACGCCACACCTATTGGAAAAACCTGTGTAAAAATTTCCAAAAATCATAAATGACCAAAAATGCTCAAAATTCCTTGAAATTTGGCACGAGGGAACCTTGTTAAGTGCTTTGTTGGGCCAATGATGCTTCAGCCAAGATTTTGAGTTTATCATGTTCTTTCTTGCTCCTCAAGGCTCTCCTTAACTTAGCTTTTAGCCTCTTTACCCTTGAATTGCAAATGTTGTTCCGGGTTAAATAGTGATAGGCCATGTGGTGAAGCATTTTATTCTCTTTATTTGCCTTCTCAAGCAGCTTCTCGTAGCGAATGCTCACCCTTTCTAACCAAGTCTCTCGGTCATTCTCAATTTCTTGCTCAATGGAGATCATCTTGCCCTTTGCCTTCTTTGCTCTTTGCCGATTTTCTTTGATCATTTGTAACTCCATGAGGTCTTGCTTGTCTGTCAACTGTTTGTTTTCCTACCCTAGATAGTTAATGATCCATTTGGCTCTTTCTAGATTTACTGACAAAGCATATATCTCAGCCTCTTTCTCTTTGATGATCATGTCTTTGATCCTTGAGTCTTGAGCACTCAAGTCCATGATATTCTCCTCTCGAGCTACCTCATGATCAACCAAGACAAAATCTCTCTCTTGCCCTTCACTAGGGTCCTCCACATGCATCTTTCTCTTCCCTTTATATTTGTCCTTGTGTTGCTGGTCAACCTGTACCTGTCTAGCTGAAGAAGAAGGCAAAGCTCCTTCCACTCCCTGTGGAGATAACATTTTCTTGTGATCTGGAGAAGAAAACGAGACCCCTTCCACCCCTGGTGAAGATAATACTCAGCTAGTAGCAGCAAAAAGCCTCCTAGTGCCTCTCTCATAAGTGAAAAATACTGGCACTCCTGTAGTCTCAGTCTCTTGGACACCTGGTTGTCCTGAAGGTCCTCCTTCCTTTGAAGCACTGATGAAAATACTTGAGGGCCTTTGAACATTTCATGGGAAATGAAGGTCTCCCATGGCATGTACAACAAGTTCAACTGATGTAAGACAACCATCTTTATCAAGGATAAGTGATAAATGTTGTTGAGTTGTTGAGGAAATAGTTTTCTGTGAACATAATGGGCCATATTTTCTATGTTCCTACATATAAAGTAGGGGAGGCTCATCATTTTCACCCTAGTGAAGTGCATTAATAACCTGATGTGGTATGCATATAAGCGGGAAAAACTTCCCTCATAGGTGAAGTATTTGATTATGATCTTCATAAGAGGGGTAAACCTGTCCTCCAAGTACTTGAAAGGAAATACCCTGCTGATCTTGCTGTGATATCTAGCCTTAATATAAGGCTCATAATATTTTCTGTCCACATATTGCCCTTTGTTCCATTGTTCACCTACATTTGGGGTGGTTGTTTCTTCTAACATAGTGGTAGGTGATAATGTGAAAGAAACACTGGCAAGGGTAACTTGACCCTTGTCTAGATGAGTAACAAACAACCTGGCCAGCTCAAGATGGAATTTGACCCTCTCCACCATTTCACAAAAATCATAGCAAGAGTGATGTCTAAAACATAACATGGCAAGTGGGCAAGCAAGCAACTCTGTAAGACTGATAGGTTCCTCCCGGATGATTTTTCCTCCTTTGTGAGGGTTCCTTGGCACATGTCTTTCCCTAGAACTGTCACTAACAGTTTCCTCCTCCCTCTTATAGTCTGTGTCTCCCTCCATGGGCTTTGGTGATGTGGTAGCTGATGTGAAATGAAGGATTGTAGTGGGAACAAGATGAGTATGAAGAGATTTTTAAAATATAAGGTACGTGAGGTGTATGGGGATGTGAGTGCTTGAGGGAGTAGGAGTTTGGGGTTCTTAGGGGAAAGAGGGGAGTGAATAGTGTTTAGGATGTGGGGTACAAAGTTAAATAAGGGAATGGGGGTAGTGAAATTGTAAGAGTTGGGAATTAGGGTTAGGGAATAGTGTAATAGGGCTAGGGTTTGATAACGAGAGTGGGGTTTTGGGGAATGAACTTTGATGGCTGAGGGATAGGGAATGGGACTTGGGAAACTAAGTATAAATGAAGTAAAAGAGCAGCAAATGACCTTTGATAGCTTATGAGAGGTAGTTTAGCGATTAGTTAGGGTTTGTTCTAAAATAAGCCAAACACACTCAAGCAACCAAGCACAATTCTTTTTCAGCATGGAGGAATGGTGTACTTACTTGAAACAAGCATCAAATGGTTTTTGAAGAAGTTTGGAGGCAATTTGAGGTAGTTTTGACTTCCCCAACAGGTGCGCAGTGCCATTTTAATGCGCAGCGCATCTGTAAATTTACACTGCAAGAGCTTAATAGGTGCGCAATGCACTTTTAATGCACAACACCAAGCAAATGATGTGCAGCGCTGGTCAACCTTCCTTATTTTCATTGTTCTTTCTCCTTCTTGCTCGATGATAGTGAAAAATCGTATTTCTTGGGCTTCACTTAGCACTTTTCTCTTCACTAATGAAAAATGAAACATATGGATGGGATTTTTATACCCTTTCTCTTTTTAATTTTTCATTAACAAGACCCACTTTCTAATGTTTTGATAGCCTTTTGAAATACTCTGTTTTGCTGATATTTGCCTTTCTGACCTTTGTAGGTAAACTGATACTAATCTCTTTGACTTTTTGCAGTGGCAGGAGCTGGCATTGTCACCAGGTGATCAGGAACAACTTGTGAAAAATTATTACATATAGGAACTATAAAATTACATAATTTACATGAAATGAAACCCTTAAATACAAATGCTCTATTTTACCTCAAAACATAGTTTTGAGGTTAAAGAGCTTTATTCAGTTTTCAAAAGAAATATAATGTCTTTATGAACTTTTTCGTCTTCCTCATGTGTCTACTGACGATTTTTATTCATTCTGGATGACCATGTTGACAAACCATAAAATCTAATGAGACCCTAACACTAAACCCTAGGACTAGTAGAAAATGAAATTGAACTGATTATGGACAACTAAAAGATGTTTGAACAGGTCAGCAGGTATATGACATGAGGGAAACTGAAATGAAACCACTACCATCAGTGATCCATGACCTAATGGAATGCAGCTGATCGAATGAGACACCTAATATGAATGCAAAAGAGTAATTTTGATTACCGATGGCAGTGTGAAGACACTGACACTAACATTGGCTCCAATGGGGATGGTAGCTCCTTGGAGGTGCCAAGAACCGCAGATTTTTGGGAGAGCAGACCAGTGCCTTATCCATTGGGCAATATGGAATCAATATCTTGGCAACAAAAACACCAAAAACACAAGACTCAAGATTCAAAACTCATAACTGAAATGACTAAGAACTAACTAACTAAAAAATGAAGCAAGACTCTCAAAAGCTGAAACTAGACACTCAGCTTTATAGCCTTCACTTCGTGCCCCAAACTGAAATGAATAGTCACAGCTCAAATTCTGTAATGAAATGAATAAAATGATATGTACAAGGGTGAGTTTGATAGCAGAAATCTCCTTAGACAAAGTACCGTTTCAGGAGCCTACCATTTACTGGTCCTCCTACACAATCTTGCCCGTCCACTTCTTTGAGTAGAAATACATTTTGCCCCCTATAAGAAACAATTTTGTATGGTCCCTTCCACAGGTTGTCAAATTTTCCGTGTTTACCTTTATCCTCGTTTCTAGCATCCCACCATAACACTATGTCTTCAATCTGAAATTTGTCTGCCTTTGCCTTCCAATCATAAATCTTTTTAATCCTCTCCTGCAACCTAAAAGTATTCTGGAAAACTTCTTCTCTCGTCTATTGTAAATGGATCATTTGATTTATTCTTTGCTGAAAGTGATCTTCCTTGCTGCCAGCTTCCTGTAGAAGTTTCACAACCGGGACTGCAAGAGATGTCGGGAATACTATGTCAATACCATATACAATCTCAAACGGGGACATACCGATAGATTTCTTTTGGCTCACCCTATTCGCCCATAATGCATTAACCAATTTTTTATGCCAACTCTTCTTATTGGTTTCCAGTAGCTTTTTAATAATGTTGACCAATGACTTGTTGGAAGATTCGGCCAGCCCGTTACCTTGTGGATAATATGCAATGGAATGCCCTAAGGTAATCTTATATTTGCTGCAAAATTAAATCATCCTTTTGGACTTGAAAGCAGTTGCATTATCTATAATAAGTTTGTTAGGACAACCAAAACATGACAAAATATTTGTTTCAAGAAACTGAATTATTACCGAATCGGTGGCCTGCCGGGTGGGAATTGCCTCAATCCACTTTGTGAAATAGTCTGTTGCTGTCAAGATCCATTGTGTTGAGCTGAGGATGTGGGATGAATCTCTCCAATGAAATCCAGGCCCCACTGCTGAAATGGTGCATCAACTTTGACTGGTTTAAGGGGGAGTGGCTGCAACTTTCTTCTTCCTTGAAAAATCTGGCATTCATGACAACTCATGACAATTTTGTAGACATCTTCAAATAATGTAGGCCAATAATAACCTACTCTCAATATTTTGTTAGCCGTCGTCTTCCAAAATAAGTGACCACCACAGTCTCGCTTATGAAAGTCACTCATGACTTGCTGGGTCTCATCTTCAATTAAACAATTTAGCAAAATACCTCGAGGATCCTTCCAATAGAGTGCATTGTTTAGAATACAATATTTAGCAGCTCTCAGTTTTAGAGTTCTACCTTTGTTTTTAACCATCCCCGGAGGTGGTGAAAGATGCTGAAGCACGTACACAATATCTGAATACCATGGAGATTTGAGGAAAATTTCAGACAATTGAATCAGCTCACTATCTTCTTCTTCTTCGGACATGGCTGCGATAAGATTTATATCTAATACATGCAAATTTGACTCTGCCATTAACTTTTCCAAACCTTGCCCCTTGATCAACTTTGTAGGCTTTATCTCCAAGTCATATTCTAGCAATGTTGCGATCCATTTTCCCTGTCTTCCTTCGGGATCTATTTGTACCAATACATCTTTTACTGATGCACTAGGGACATATGCAAGGATATGAGAGTGCAAAATATATACTCGGAAGTATTTGAAAGCTTTAACTAAGGCAAGAGCTTGTTTCTCAATGATGTTGTACTTCAAGGCTGCATCCTTAATTGTCCTACTGAAAAAGGCAATTGGTTTTTCTAACTGATCTCTTTTTTGCATTAGTACTGCTGCCATAGTATGTTCAGAAGCAAATGAAAATAATATGAAATCCTGTGTATAATCGAGACTGATCAAAATCAGAGTTGTGGATAAAGCAAACTTTACTAGGTTAAAAGACTTCATAGCAGCCTCGGTCCACTTCACCACACTATCCTTCTTCAACATATTAGTAATTTCCCTCAAGTGTTAAGCTAGATTAGGCACAAATCTACGTAAGAAATTCATCTTACCATTAAATGCTTGGATCTCCTTCTTATTCCGAGGAAAATCTATTTTTTGGATAGCTTCCACCCTTGCAGGATCAATGCAGATTCCCTCCTTTGATATTATATGACCGAGCAGCTTCCCTTCGTTCATAGCAAAATGGATTTTCTTGGGATTGAGTTATATTCCATATTTTCTGCATCGCTAAAATGCAATTTTCAAATGGTAAAGATGTTCTTCATTTGAATTTGAAAAGACAGTCAAATCATCAAGATATACTACTAAAGACACATCTTTTTCATTTGCGAAGGCAATTTCCATGGCACGCTGAAATGTAGCACTGGCATTCTTCAAACAAAACTGCATTTTGGCATAATGAAATGTTCCCCAAGGAGTGGTGAATGCTGTCTTGTCCCTGTCATCTTCATGCACCAAAATTTTATTGTAGCCTAAATATCCATCGAGCAGTGACATACGAGATGCTCCAACTACTCTCTGGAGGATGTGGTCCATATTTGGCAGTGGATAGTTGTCCTTTAACGACACCTTATTTAGATTTCTGAAACCTATGCATAATCTGATCTCACAGGTCTTTTTCCTCACAGGAGAAAGATTAGAAATCCATTCAGAAAATCTGATCGGCACAATGATACCAGCCTTGTATAATCGATTCACCTCTTTTTCAATTGAAGGTAGCAACTTGGGATTAATCCTCCTCAACTTATGTCGAAATGGCTTCTGATTTGGTTTGATGGGAATTGTATGCTGAATTATGTCTTTATTATACACCTTTAAATCTGAATAATCCCACGCAAACACATCAACAAATTCAGACAATAATTTGACGTATTGCGATTTTACCTCAGGGGATAATGACTTTGAAAGTTTCACAAACTTTGGCTTCTCGGCTGTTCCAAGATTCACATCTTCAACACCCTTATCTGTTGGTACCAAACATGGCTTCCTAGCCGCATCATCTTGGTCGAAGAGTTCCTCTAAAGGAATAAGACCTTTAGGAATGACATTGTCCTTCAACGGCAATACTTCCATCTGATTTACTTCAATTTTCGGTTCATCTTCATCGGGATCACGATCTATAGAAGCATCCTTGTAGTCGCCTTCATTTTGAAAAAAATCATTAATCTCCTTATCATCCCAAAAGACTTTCCAATACCTTAGATTGTCAGGGACAACCAGACGGTGTTTGACACGGATCTCAAACTTGTTATTGGAGTTCATCAGGATCTTCAAATTGCTGGCAGTAGTTGCAAGTGAATCTGCAATTACATTTTGTGCACGTGGTACACATGTCAAGGTATAATCTGGAAACATCCTTAGGATATCTAAAACTTCATTACGATAGGCCCTCCTCCTTGGATGCTTGGCTTGATACTCACCCTTCACTTGCTTGATTGTCAATTCTGAATCCCCATAAACTAATATTCTTTTTGCTTTCAACTTTTTGAGAATCTTCAATCTTGCAATTAGCGCTTCATATTCGGCTTCATTATTAGAAAAATAAAAGGCCAATTTATATGATCAAACTCTTACATTACTAGGGACCTTATTAGGCTGAAAAACAGGGCTGCGGATCCAAATCCCAATGCCAGCACCATCTTTACCCACAGCCCCATCGAAATCCATACTCCATAGGCCTGCTTCTTCCTCTAAGTGCTGAAATTCTGTTTCATCTTCTTTCTTACCTTGACTGATCATTTCAATGTGCTACTGCCCATCAACTTTCTGTTGCTGCCGGAATGTGGACTGCTCAGAGGTACTTGCAAGTTTTTATCTTTCTTGATCAGGGATAGCTTTGAAATTTTCTGTAATCTCGGGCACATCTTCTATTTCTACTATCTGACTATCACCTTCATTAAAGCCACTATCTGAATAAAGAACAAAAGATTCTAAATCTATATGCACATCATTAATTGGATGATTCAATGGTTTCTCCTTGCTTGTGATCATATATTTCATCTTCTTCTTTCTATGTAATTTTCTCAGCTGACCGAACACGGGAATAGTGGCATAGGAGAAATATAATTGCAATGTCCCTTTGAGCTTTGCTCCCCATGATCTAGATAAAATCATACCAAAATGAGGAGGGATGTCCGTAACAACTACATCCATGAGAACATTCTTTGCTAGAATCTGATCTAGGGTCACTACCAAATCCTTAATGAGACCAATACATTTTACCCTTCCGGAATCGAAAGAATAGAGTTCATGATATTTACTAGTGATGTCTAAACCCAATTTCTCCATAATAGCCTTTGGCATCAAATTATGGGAGGCTCCTGAATCAAACATAGCATTGTGCAAGACATACTCGTGCAATCTAAGACTGATATAAAACGGGGGTACTTCACTATCCTCAGTTTGACCTTCTAATGCAGGACCAAAAATAAGCTCCGGTTGGTCATCTTCGACATTAACCATATCAGACAGGGGGTCTACATTCAAAATTTTTGACACTTGACTCTTATAATTGTTATTCTTCATCAATTCTGTCAAAGGTATCGACACTTTTAACTTAGAAATCTCATTCTCTAAGCTAAAGGTTGTAGTTTTATCTACCTCTTTGACTGAAGAGTCCTTCTTTTTGGGCTTTTCCTTTGCTACATTTGACTGATTAGTCTTTTCATTTGCAGATTGTACTTTGTTGGAAGTAGGGTCTGCTGGCTCCTTTCCTTTTTTCTGAATATTTGAGGAATCATTCTTGAGTTGTGCTACTTCCTTTCGCTTTTGGACCGGATTGATTGGTACATCCCTGCTCCTTAGTGAATACTGCTTCTGCTGCGCTGTCAGTGCATTCATATATCCCCTCTGATATTCATCTGATTCTTCCTCCAGGACTGTTTCATTGGCTAGTATATAATCTTCATCTTTCTGTACATCCCGGATCTCAGAATATTCCTCATCCTCCGTGATATAGATAGGCAAACCATCAATTGTAAAGAAGTGATTTTCCTCCCCTATTGGATCCTCATCATCTTCAGACTCTGGGCCATGCACATAATTTTGTTGTAAAGGTGTTTTGATTTGCTGCTGTGCTGATTGATCTTGTGCTTTCTGCTCCCATTGTTTGATTCTGAATTGTGGTTGTTGCTGTCCTCTGAAGTTTGGATTTCTGATTGGTGCCTCGGGCTTATCTGTAATTGTTAATCTATCAAACATTTTCTCAATTTTTTGAAGTAAGTGATCAACCTTAACATCTAAAGAAGATGCTTCCTCCTTTATGGTCACTTTCTTCTCGATCTTCATCCTAGCTCTTTTAGCTAGCAGATTTGCCTCCACACTCATAGCATTTTTATGCATATCTTCCAATGTAGTAGGTTCTCGTTCTCTCAATTGGTATGCCATATCAAGATTAAAACCATCGGGAAATTTTATCAATGCCAACCCCATTGGTGGCTTGATATCAGCTGGAATAGCATTATAGACAGTATTGAATCTCACACAATAATCTTGGACACTTTCACCAGCATTCCTCTTTATATTTTCATACTCAGAAAGAATTTGGAGTGGATTTTTCTTTACCTCCCATCGATCCAGAAATTGTCTGTGTAGAACTGGCAAAGTATTAATGGATCCCACTGGTAGTGCTCTAAACCACTTTCGAACCTCGCCTCCAAAACTTTGCACAAATAATCGCATGGTCACATTTTCTTCATCTACCTCATGAAGATCATAGAAGTCGTTCATCCTGTCAACATGCTGCTGCGCTGTGATACCTTGAGTAGCATCAAACAATGGTATCTTACTTTGGTAATCAGTAGGCATAGCATCCAAATTCTGAGGTAGAATGAGAGGTGCATATCTGGCAGCCATGGCTCATGGCGGATTTGAAACTGATGTTGAAATAATAGAGGGATTTGTGACAACGAGAGGAGTTGATGACACGGAAGAGACGGGTATTTGAGGTGTAATGACAGGCTGTTGAGGAATTGAAGGGATGAATTTAGGAGGTGATGTAGAGACAACAAATGTGGAAGGTGAAGCTGAAAGTTCAGGGATTTGATCAACAGTTTGCAGCTTTCGATCACTTAATAATTTTGCTTTCTGATTTTCAAGTTCACTTAGAAAGACAGGATCTTGGACTAGATCCAAGAGTTCAGTTTCAGATGAGGTTCTAAATAAAGAGAGCTCGAAATACTCATCAAAAGGGATGTTTAGCAGATCTTCTAAGAAAAGCCACTCGACTGGACAGGAATTGGATCTGATTAAGGGTCTGGGGCTGAGTGATATTTCTTGTTTTCTAATGAACTTGGGAATCAAATTGGGATTCTCAAATACAAGAGGAGGATCAGGATCAGGATTAGCTCGGGTATATCTTCTTGCAGCCAGTGTGTTTGATTTTCCCAAAAATTCAAATGGACCTTACAATTTTTCAATTTTCAGCCTAATAAATTCTAAACCTATCATCCAAAAGTCTAGAATTTTTTAAGAGTACTGGGGTAATATATTTCTGTTCTTCCCCAGTATGGTCGCCACTATGTTAGGGCCTAGATCAACCTCAGGATGAAAGGAAGAAATTCTAGGGTAACTACAAACCACGCTTAACCTGGTAGCTAGCCCTACCAGGATGGGAGAGGGCTTTCTCCTTGTCAATCTCAGTTAGGATGGCTGCAATTATGTCTTGAGATGACTGAGTTGAATATATATTTTAGGCTAGGTATAGTAGCTCAAAGGATTTTGGTTGATTTTGATGTTTGGTTGCTAGATCAAACGGAGCAGGCACGTTGGGTTCAGGAAATCAAATCAGGAATACAGACATGTTCTGTGGGGCGAGGTAGACAAAGGATTTATGTACTAGAAATTGTTTGAGATGGTGGATTTAGACTGCTGAGGGGTTGAGGAGGGCATGAGGAGCATGAATCCTCTTCAAAATGTTGAAAACACAGAAAACCAAATGCATTCCAAGACAAATCACTGTAAATTAGTGTATTTCTTCTATTCACCTTGATTCATTTAGTTTAGAAAAGAGAGAGAGATGTGGATACATATAAAACATCAGAGAAAACTCATTACAAAGAAGAAACAATACATAAACTCAATATCACAAGAATCCCACAAAAATAGCTGTAAAACATGGTTTTATTCCTTGCCAAACTGTTGTAGAGATATACAATAGAGTTCAGAGCTTCCACAAGAGTCCAACCGTTGCAAATGACTGAAAAAGTACATAATATAGGCAAGGAAACTACTTATGCTAGCTATCAGGCATCGAATCCATGAGAAGAGGGGTGGTTTCAACCATATCTAAACTAGGAACACAAAAGTAGGCAGTGGAACAACTTGCCTCTAAAACTTAGGAAACCAATTCATTCATCATCAAACCACTTGAAACTTGATGTATCTACCCTATGAGGTGTTTTTCATCCATATTTATGTCAGATACATCTCATGCTACATTTACCAATGAATGAATAAAAACTCAAATGCAGTGAAAACTAGGAGAAATCTAGATTTTTAAGCAAAACTGGCAAAATCCATTTAATGTGAAGCGCCAAAAATTTAATGCACAGCGCCACTTTAGGGATAGTTTTGGAGGCCTTCCCAGTGTCCAAATCAGGTGCAAGATGGCTTGTTGGAAAGCCCTACCTGTCTAGTTTCTGGAACAATTTGATTTTTCTGATTTGGAGCTCATTTGCCCCTCCAAAAGTTGATTCTCCCAAGACTGCTTCCTGTGTGGCAAAAAAGTGGCAGAGAGGGCACTTTTTGGGTGTTTTTTTCCCTTTTGGAGGCCAAGATCTCATCCAAAACTGCTCAAACTTTTTGGGTTTTCATATTTTTCCATGCCGATTCCAAAAATTCAAACCATTTTGCAAAAGGAGGTCCCCATCAAAAGTGCAGCGCCAGTGGCGCTTCGCACCTATTGGAAAAACCTGTGTAAAAATTTCCAAAATTCATAAATGACCAAAAATGCTCAAAATTCCTTGAAATTTGGCACGAGGAAACCTTGTTAAGTGCTTTGTTGGGCCAATGATGCTTTAGCCAAGATTTTGAGTTTATCATGTTCTTTCTTGCTCCTCAAGGCTCTCCTTAACTTAGCTTTTAGCCTCTTTACCCTTGAATTGAAAATCTTGTTCCGGGTTAAATAGTGATAGGCCATGTGGCGAAGCATTTTCTTCTATTTATTGGCCTTCTCAAGCAACTTCTCTAAGTGAATGTTGACCCTTTATAACCAGGTCTCTCAGTCATTCTCAATTTCTTGCTCAATGGAGGTCATCTTGCCCTTTTCCTTCTTTGCTCTTTGCCGGTTTTCTTTAATCATTTGTAACTCCATGAGGTCTTGCTTGTTTGTCAACTGTTTGTTTTCCTGCTCCAGATAGTTAATGATCCATTTGGCCCTCTCTAGATTTACTGAAAAAGCATGTATCTCAGCCTCTTTCTCTTTGATGATCATGTCTTTGATCCTTGAGTCTTGAGCACTCAAGTCCATGACATTCTCCTCTCGAGCTACCTCATGATCAACCAAGACAAAATCTCTCTCTTTCCCTTCACTAGGGTCCTCCACATGCATCTTTATCTTCCCTTTATCTTTGTCCTTGCGCTGCTGGTCAACCTATACCTATCTAGCCGAAGAAGAAGGAAAATCCCCTTCCACTCCCGGTGGAGATAACATTTGCCTGTGATCTGGAGAAGAAAACGAGACCCCTTCCACCCCTGGTGAAGATAATACTCGCTTTGCAGTAGGAAAAAGCATCCTAGTGCCTCTCTTATAAGTGACAAATACTGGCACTCCTGTAGTCTCAGTCTCTTGGACACCTGGTTGTCCTGAAGGTCCTCCTTCCTCCTGAAGCACTGATGAAAATACTTGAGGGCCTTTGAACATTTCATGGGAAATGAAGGTCTCCCATGGCATGTTCAGCAAGTTCAACTGATGTAAGACAACCATCTTTATCAAGGAGAAGTGATAAATGTTGTTGAGCTGTTGAGGAAATGGTTTTCTCTGAACATAATGGGCCATCTTTTCTATGTTCCTGCATATAAAGTAGGGGAGGTTCATCATTTTCACCCTAGTGAAGTGCATCAATAACCTGATGTGGTATGCATATAAGCGGGAAAACCTTCCCTCACAGGTGAAGTATTTGATGATGATCTTCATAAGAGGGGAAAACCTGTCCTCCAACTACTTGAAAGGAAATACCCTGCTAATCTTGCTGTGATATCTACCCTTAATATAAGGCTCATAATATTCTCTGTCCACATATTGCCCTTTGTTCCATTGTTCACCTACATTTGGGATGGTTGTTGCTTTTGAGATAGTGGTAGGTGATAATGTGAAAGAAACACCAAGAAGGGTAACCTGACCCTTATCTAGATGAGTAACAAACAACCTGGCCAGCTCATGATGGAATTTGACCCTCTCTACCATTTCACAAAAATCATAGCAAGAGTGATGGCTAAAACATAATATGGAAAGTGGGCAAGCAAGCAACTCTGTAAGACTGATAGGTTCCTCTCGGATGATTTTACCCCTTTTTGAGGCTTCCTTGGAACATGTCTTTCCCTAGAACTGTCACTAAAAGTTTCCTCCTTCCTCTTATAGTCTGTGTCTCTCTCCATGGGTTTTCGTGATGTGGTAGCTGATGTGAAATGAAGGATTGTAGTGGGAACAAGATGAGTATGAAGAGATTTTAAAAATATAAGGTAAGTGAGGTGTATGGGGATGTGAGTAATTGAGGGAGTAGGAGTTTGGGGTTCTTAGGGGTAAGAGGGGAGTGAATAGTGTTTAGGATGTGGGGTACAAAATTAAATAAGGGAATGGGGGTAGTGAAACTGTAAGAGTTGGGAATTGGTGTTAGGGAATAGTGTAATAGGGCTAGGGTTTGATAAGGAGAGTGGGGTTTTGGGGAATGAATTTTGATGACTGAGGGATAGGGAATAAGACTTGGGAAACTAAATATAAATGAAGTAAAATAACAGCAAATGACCTTTGATAGCTTATGAGAGGTAGTTTAGCGATTAGTTAGGGTTTTTTATAAAAGAAGCCAAACACACTCAAGCAACCAAGCACAATTCTTTTTCAGCATGGAGGAATGGTGTACTTACTTGAAACAAGCATCAAATGGTTTTTGAAGAATTTTGGAGGCGATTTGGGGCAGTTTTGACTTCCCCAACAGGTGCGCAGCGCCATTTTAATGCGCAGCACATGTGTAAATTTACACTGCAAGATCTTAATAGGTGCGCAACGCCAGGAAAATGATGCGCAGCGTCGGTCAACCTTCCCGATTTCCACTGTTCTTTCTCCTTCTTGCTCGATGATAGTGAAAAATCGTATTTCTTGTGCTTCACTTAGCACTTTGCTCTTCACCAATGAAAAATGAAACATATGGATGAGCTTTTTATACCCTTTCTCTTTTTAATTTTTCATTAACAAAACCCACTTTCTAATGTTTTGATAGCCTTTTGAAATAATTTGTTTTGCTGATATTTTCCTTTCTAACCTTTGCAGGTGAACTGATACTATTCTCTTTGACTTTTTGCAGTGGCAGGAGCTGGCATTGTCACCAGGTGACCAGGAACAACTTGTGAAAAATTATTACATATAGGAACTATAAAATTACATAATTTACATGAAATGAAACCATTAAATACAAATGCTCTATTTTACCTCAAAACATAGTTTTGAGGTTAAAGAGCTTTATTCAGTTTTCAAAAGAAGTATAATGTCTTTATGAACTTTTTCATCTTCCTCATGTGTCTGCTGACGATTTTTATTCATTCTGGATGACCATGTTGACAAACCATAAAATCTAATGAAACCCTAGCACTAAACCATAGGATTGGTAGAAAATGAAATTGAACTGATTATGGACAACTAAAAGATGTTTGAACAAGTCAGCAGGTATATGACATGAGGGAAACTGAAATGAAACCACTACCATCAGTTGATCCATGACCTAATGGAATGCCACTGATCGAATGAGACACCTAACATGAATGAAAAAGAGTAATTTTGATCACCGATGGCAGTGTGAAGACACTAAAACTGACACATTGGTTAGGACCATTCATTGTTGCGGAATTGAGAGATGTCAAACTCACGCAACTGGATGGAGTCCTCTTGCCTAGTTGGGTGAACGGTGCCCTCGTGAAGAAGGAGAGGGCCTCTCTGCTGTCATATCAACCCTCTATTACAGTCACACAAACTTCATTATCTAGGATAATAACATAATCCTAAAGGGTCTCCAAGACAAGTGAAGGAAGGAGGAAGAAGGCCGAAGTGAAGAGGATTGTTTCTAGGGCTAGAAATAGTCAAACATGCGAATAAGAGGTGGGTAAGTCTGCAGGTATAACAATAGATTCAAACATTTCATGAATTGGTGTTGGTTGGATTTAAAATTAGGCCTACAAGGCCTCCCAAGTCAAGCGAAGAAGCCTATCTCTCTAGCAAAGGAAAAAGGACCCTAATTCTCTAGGGTACCTCCCACACGTGTGTGAATTTGGGCTGTAGTGCTGTCACACTAAGCCTTCCACCATAAACCGAGAAGGAAATCGGATGATCAAGAGAAGGAATGAGTAACCTTAGTTGAAGGATATCACTAATGAAAAGTATCTCTTCTAGAAGATCTACTTACAATGGAAGGAAGAATGAATTGTTGGAAGAGGGACGAAGTGCCGGGGAACAAAGTTCCGGAAGGAGGTAGACAAAGTGTCGAGCAAACATAGTGTAGAGAAAAGGAAGGACTTGACTTGTGCTTGGAGGTTCTTCTAGTCAAGGGTCTAGGGTTTGGCATTGGTCAAGAAATAAGCTTCAATAAGAGAAAACTTACCGAAGGGTTTTCCTCTCAAGAGAAGAGAGGTTTTGGCCCTGGCAGAGAGCAACCATCTTGTGTTCATGTTCTTATGTTTTGGTAGCATTTTGATGAAGTACACACACATGCATTAATAATAATAAGAAGAAGATTAAGCTAAACAAGAAAAAGAAAAAAGACTCCACAAATTGTTATCAAGTAACGAAGAATCCTACTATACCTTATTGCCCTAGATTCTTCAACACAAAGGAGTACACCGCGACACAACAGAGGCACATGGTGGTTCGAGTTGCAGATTACCAGTTGATTGCAAGTTAGTTTTACAAGATGGGCCTTGATCAAATATTGTGAAGGTGTGTTCTTGATCATGAGAAACATGATGTGTTATGGGAATGTCATTTGGGAGTTGCAAGTGGACATATGGGCGGGAGGCCACCACGAGGAAAGTGTTGCAAGCAAGACTCTAGTGGCCCACACTTTTCCGAGATGCAAAGGAATACTCTCAGAAATGCGACATTTGCTAACATGAGGGAAAGCCATCACACCGGGATGAACTTCCCTTATAGCTAGTATGGGAACTTCAGGCATTTGAGAAGTGGGCGATCGACTTTGTGGGACATATTAATCGTTCAGCGCGTCACTCCCATGCCAGGTACATTATCACTGCCACATATTACCTTACCAAATGGGCTAAAGCTACACTAGTTAAAGATTGCACTACAAACACTGCCGCCAAATTCATCTTCAAAAATATTCTCACTTGGTTTGGGTGTCTTGAAAGCCTCACAAGTGACCAGGGTACCCACTTCATTAATGAGATAGTCACTTGATTGTTGCAAAAATTTTGATCCAGCACCATAAGAGCAGCCTATACCACCCTCAAGAAAATGGTATTGTGGAAGCGTTTAACAAAATCTTAGAGAGGGGCCTCACCAAGGTATGCTCTGCTAATTGAGACGATTGGGATGAACGGGTGTCGGCCATATTATGGGCTTATCGTATAACCATCAAGCACCTGCACAAGTATACACCCTTAGAGCTTGTTTATGGATGAGAAGTCATAGTACCCGCCGAGTTCATCATCCCCAAATTTTTCATTGCACGAGCTACTCACATGACAAAGATGAATCAAATAAAAAGTGCTTGGATGAGCTCCAGGAGTTGGGAGAAGCTAGATTCATGGCGGATTTCCACCAAGCTATCAAGAAGGAGATGAAGAAAGCATGACACAAATGACATATAAAGTGAAAATCATTTGTAGTTGGGGATCAGGTTCTCTTATATGACAGTAAGTTCTCAAGACATCATGGAAAGTTGAGAATGCATTGTGTTAGGGCCTAGATCGACCTCAGGTACAAAGGAGGCAATTCTAGGGTAACTACAAACCACGATTAACCTGGTAGCTAGCCCTACCAGGTTGGGAGAGGGCTCTCTCCTTGTCAATCTCAGTTAGGATGGTTGCAATTATGACTTGAGATGACTGAGTTGAATATAGATTTTAGGCTAGGTATAGTAGCTCAAAGGATTTTGGTTGATTTTGATGTTTGGTTGCTAGATCAAATGGAGCAGGCAGGTTGGGTTCGGGAAATCAAATCAAGGATATAAACATGTTCTGTGGGGCAAGGTAGACAAAGGATTTATGTACTAGAAATTTCTTGAGATGGTGGATTTAGACTGCTGAGGGGTTGAGGAGGGAATGAGGAGAATGAATCCTCTTCAAACTGTTGAAAACACAGAAAACCAAATGCATTCCTAAGACAAAGCACTGTAAATTAGTGTATTTCTTCTATTCACCTTGATTCATTTAGTTTAGAAGAGAGAGAGAGATGTGGATACATATAAAAATCAGAGAAAAATCATTACAAAGAAGAAACAATACATAAACTCAATATCACAAGAATCCCACAAAAATAGCTATAAAACCTGGTTTTATTCCTTGTCAAACTGCTGTAGAGATATACAATAGAGTTCAGAGATTCCATAAGAGTTCAACCTTTGCAAATGACTGAAAAAATACATAATATAGGCAAGGAAACTACTCATGCTAGACATTAGGGGTCGAATCCATGAGAATAGGGGTGGTTTCAACCATATCTAAACTATGAACGCAAAAGTAGGCAGTGGAACAGCTTGCCTCTAAAACTTAGGAAACCAATTCATTCATCATCAAACCACTTGAAACTTGATGTATCTACCCTATGAGGTGTTTTTCATCCATATTTACATCAAATGCATCATTTACCATGCTACATTTACCAATGAATGAAGAAAAAGTCAAATGCAGCGAAAACTAGGAGAAATCTAGATTTTTTAGCAAAACTGGCAAAATCCATTTAATGCGCAGTGCCAAAAATTTAATGTACAGTGCCATTTCAGGGGCAGTTTTGTAGGCCTTCCCAGTGTCCAAATCAGGTGCAAGATGGTTTGTTGGAAAGCCCTACCTGTATAGTTTCTGGAACAATTTGATTTTTCTAATTTGGAGCTCATTTGCCCCTCCAAAGTTGATTCTCCCAAGACTGCTTCTTGTGTGGCAAAAAAGTGGCAGAGAGGGCACTTTTTGCCTATTTTTTTCCCTTTTGGAGGCCAAGATCTCATCCAAAACTTCTCAAACTTTTTGGGTTTTCATATTTTTCCATGCTGCTTCCAAAAATGCAAACCATTTTGCAAAAGGAGGTCCCCATCAAAATCACAGCGCCACTGATTGGAAAAACCTGTATAAAAATTTCCGAAAATCATAAATGACCAAAAATGCTCAAAATTCCTTGAAATTTGGCATGAGGGAACCTTGTTAAGTGCTTTGTTGGGCCAATGATGCTTCAGCCAAGATTTTGAGTTTATCATGTTCTTTCTTGCTCCTCAAGGCTCTCCTTAACTTAGCTTTTAGCCTCTTTACCCTTGAATTGCAAATCTTGTTCCGGGTTAAATAGTGATAGGCCATGTGGTGAAGCATTTTATTCTCTTTATTTGCCTTCTCAAGCAGCTTCTCGTAGTGAATGCTCACCCTTTCTAACCAAGTATCTCAGTCATTCTCAATTTCTTGCTTAATGGAGATCATCTTGCCCTTTGCCTTCTTTGCTCTTTGCCGAGTTTCTTTGATCATTTGTAACTCCATGAGGTCTTGCTTGTCTGTCAACTGTTTGTTTTCCTACTCTGGATAGTTAATGATCCATTTGGCTCTCTCTAGATTTACTGACAAAGCATGTATACTCTACCTCTTTCTCTTTGATGATCATGTCTTTGATCCTTGAGTCTTGAGCACTCAAGTCCATGACATTCTCCTCTCGAGCTACCTCATGATCAACCAAGACAAAATCTCTCTCTTGCCCTTCACTAGGGTCCTCCACATGCATCTTTCTCTTCCCTTTATCTTTGTCCTTGTGCTGCTGGTCAACCTGTACCTGTCTAGCTGAAGAAGAAGGCAAAGCCCCTTCCACTCCCAGTGGAGATAACATTTGCCTGTGATCTGGAGAAGAAAACGAGACCCCTTCCACCCCTGGTGAAGATAATACTCGCCTGGCAGCAGCAAAAAGCCTCCTAGTGCCTCTCTCATAAGTGACAAATACTGGCACTCCTGTAGTCTCAGTCTCTTGGACATCTGGTTGTCCTGAAGGTCGTCCTTCCTCCTGAAGCACTGATGAAAATACTTGAGGGACTTTGAACATTTCATGGGAAATGAAGGTCTCCCATGGCATGTACAACACATTCAACTGATGTAAGACAACCATCTTTATCAAGGATAAGTGATAAATGTTGTTGAGTTGTTGAGGAAATAGTTTTCTCTGAACATAATGGGCCATCTTTTCTATGTTCCTACATATAAAGTAGGGGAGGCTCTTCACTTCGGCCTTCTTCCTCCTTCCTTCACTTGTCTTGGAGACCCTTTAGGATTATGTTATTATCCCAGATAATGAAGTTTGTGTGACTGTAATAGAGGGTTGATATGACAACAGAGAGACCCTCTCCTTCTTGGCACTATTAGCACAGATGGGTTGGAAGATCCATTAGATGGATGTGAATACTGCATTCCTTAATGGCAAGATTGAGGAAGAGGTGTACATAGAGCAGCCAGAAGGTTTTGAGACCTTCGATCATGAGTCACATGTGTGCCTACTCAAGAGAGCGTTATACGAGCTGAAGCAAGCACCTCGTGCTTGGTACACCAAGATAGACAACTACTTCACGAGGTTGCGCTTCACAAAGAGTGAAGCAGATGCGAACCTGTACCACATCATGGTGAAAGGTAAGCCATTGATCATTGCACTTTATGTTTATGATCTCATATTTACATGTGATGATCAGTTGATCATGTCTTGCAAGGAGGACCTTGCAAGAGAATTTGAGATGAAAGACAAGGGTCTCATGCATTACTTCCTTGGCATGGAAGTGTGGTAAAAGGATGGGGAGTTGTTTGTGTCTCAGGGCAAGTATGCCAACGAGATACTCAAGAGATTCCACATGGAGAAGTGCGAGCCCATGCAGACTCCTCTAGCAGGTAACTGGAGGAAGGAGGATGCTACTTCAGGTGAAGTAGTAGAGGCTACTGTGTACAGGAAGCTTGTGGGTTTGCTGATGTACTTAGTGAACACACGACCAGATTTGTGCTATATGGTGAACCAGCTGAGTCAAGCGATGGTTTAACCTACCAAGATGTTTTGGAAGGCGGCAAAGCATGTATTGAGATACCTCAGAGGCACATCTCAGTATGGATTATGGTATAGACGGACATAGGGAGTGAAGCTACCAGGCTTCACTAATGCAGATTGGCCAGGGAGTCCATCAGATCGGAAGAGCACATCAGGAGGGATTTTCAACCTTGGGTTAGCTGCAGTTTCTTGGTACAACAGGAAATAGAGGTCGGTTGCACTCAGCTTGGCAGAGATTGAATACATGGCTGCAAGTCAGGCAACATGTGAGGCCATTTGGATGCAGAAGATCCTAGTTGGTTTGTTTGATCAGAGGATGGATCCTACTGTGATCTATTGTGATAATGAGAGTTGTATCAAACTCTCTGAGAAGCCAGTATTTCATGATAGTTCCAAGCACATTGACATCTGGTATCATCATCTCAGAGACTGTGTAGCGAGGAGGATCATGTTGTTGCAGTATATTTCAACAGAGGAGCAAGATGCTGACATTTTGACAAAGGCATTGTCAAAGTGTAAATTCGAGTTCCATAAAGATATGATCAGGGTGGCAGATAATCCCTTTCTTACTGAGAGGGAGTGTTGAAATGTGGCAACAAGAATATTCCAATTTTAATTTGTCCTTGAATTAAAATTGTGAATTAAAAATCGAATTTAGTCTCACCATCTGCTTGAAAAATAATTAATTAATTCATCTTGAGTTAATTATTTGGAGAAATTCAAGTTAGAAGTCTTTCTGAAGTCATGCAACAGTTATTCCTTAAATTAAGGAGATTACCCCTTAATCAAGGAGATAAGATTGAGTTATATTTGAGTTGTAATTAGTTAGCTCAGTTTACTGAGTTAAGTCTAGTTAAATTAGTTCCAAACTGTTTGAGGAACTAATTGTGAGTTATTAGTCAGTTGATGCATGCATGCACTCAACTAGTGTACTCCAGATAACTGAAGATTCTCTCATCAGTAACTCATGCATGTCTTTTCTAAGAAAGACCCAGTTGAGAATAAAGACAGAGACAATGAACTATCAGTTGCATGTGTTTTCTTATAAATGAAACTCATGCTTGTAGAAGGAAGATCATTCCTTGAGGATTGCGTAGTTTTATAGGGTGTGAGATCAATGTGCGTGGTCAATGTTCCGCTTGGTAATAGGAGGATCACCCAAGAGAAACTGTGTAAGGAAATAGGAGCTTGGAGGGCAGAGGAGAAGGTTTATGAGAAGTCTATTTTTCCTGTCAGCATCTGTGAGGATTGTACAGAGAGCTGGATAGCTGTGAGAGCTAAGGCTTTGTGTAATTTTGAGATATTTCCAACTTGTATGATAATACAGATAGTGGGGTTTTTAGTTGAGGCTTTCCCCTGAGTATTATTCTGTGTTTCATGTGCATTGATTCTTCTTCTGGTTATATTTGTTCAACTTGATCTTGCTCAAATATTTTAAAGCTTCCGTAAATTGATTTTAGAAGTAGGTTAAAGTATTTTGCTTTGGTTATATCGCATTATCAAGTTAATCTACAGTCATAATTTCTATAGAACCCAGGGTCTCAACCTGATCACCATTTTCAGATCCGAAACCTACCTTACCCAAAAAGGTTAATCATAGAGAAACCTACAACTCACCTGGAATTTCGTTTCCCAGGTGAACTAAAAAATGTGTATTAAAATTCTCCACTTTTTCAAGATATCAAATATTTACCTATTTATTCAAAAGTGATAAAGGAAATTTGTTTAGGAGTTCTATGAAAATATCAAGACATCCCAAAACCATCCATGCAATGGGTAAATTATCATATTTTATGATGGGGGGGGGGGGGGGGGGTGTGGGGGGGTTGGGGGAGGGTCCTCATCGCAAAATACTCTGATCTTAGTAGCCCAATGCTTAATGTGCAAGTAAATAACACTCTTATCGATATCATGATAATTGACCTAAGTGTTGCTATAAATGTTATGACACAAGAGACCATGGAAGCCCTTGGGTTGTTCGCCTAAGATGAACCCCCACTCTAACTCAACTTGCTAATAGTTCGACAACCAAACCAAAGGGAATATTGGAGAATGTTGTTATCTCCATATAATTGTGGGAATATTCAATTGAATTTATGGTCCTCCAGTCAAAATCCTACTTGGGGGGGTACCCAATCATCCTTGGACAACCATGGATATCCACTGTAGATGCATACATTGATTGCAAATATAGGAGCATGTTAATCTCCCATTGCACCTTTATCAAACAACTAACCATATACCCCCTTTCCAAGCCTAGTATAGACCCTAAAACACCTTTTTGGGCCAACATAGAAGGAGGTGATCAGGATTCCTCTATTTATCATTTTCTTTCTATCAAAGAAGATACTGGAGATGAAGAAATAAGTGATTTCATTGCTTCAACTTCCTCTTCCTCCAATGCACATGTTTTTTAACACTTTCTACATCCAAAAATTCAGGCTTCTCTTACCCAGATGATTCATATTTATAACACAAGCCCTCAACCAAACAAAAACATGGATCTACCATATAAACCATCAAAATTAGCCTTGAAAAAACTTTGAACATCAACAAGGGGTTGACAGATCAACAAAAAGAAAAATCAATCGAGGTACTACAAAGGCATAGTGATGCGTTCTCTTGGGACTACTCTGATATGAAGGGGATTCATCTTGATTTAACATTATATATATTAAGGAAGGATCAAGATCCATCTGCCGACCCCAACACCAGATGAATCTAGCACTGAGGGACATAATCAACGAGGAATTGCAAAAATTACTTGCATTTGATTTTACTTATCCAATTTTTGATAGTCAATGGGTTTCCCTTTTAGTTGTTGTACCAAGAAAGAATGGAAAATGGAAAATTCGTGTGGACTATACAAAGCTCAACAAAGTGACACATAAAGACCATTTCCCACTTATGTTTATTGACCAAGTCTTGGATACTTTAGCAAGGAATAAATTATCTTCTTTGCTTGATGGATTTAGTGGTTATAACTAGATCCAAAATGCACATGAGGACCAAGACAAGAACACATTCACTTTTCCATGGGGAACATTTGTATGTCCTTTTCTACCATTCAACTTGTCTAATGCTCCAACCACATTTCAAAGACTAGTCATAGGTATATTTTATGTTTTGGTTCATGATTGTGTGGAAACATATATGGGTGATTTTACAACGTATGACGATGAATCTGATGAAGCATTAGATAGCTTGGAAAAAACATTGATAAGGTGTAAGGGAACTAATGTTTCACTCAGTAATGTAAAATGTGCAATCATGTTAATCGATAGCATCATTTTGGGGCAATGTATCTCTGTTAAAGGGATTCAGGTGGATCCAACAAAAATTGAGGTAATATTTAATTTTTCAACTCAATGCACGCAAAGGGAGGTATGAACTTTCTTGGGATATGCTGGTTATTATAGACGTTTAGTTGAAAGCTTTTCAGAAATTGTCCATACATTGTTTTCCTTAACAAAAATGTTGAGATTGTGTGGAAATGAGATTGCCAGCATGCATTTGAAGAACTAAAGTCTAAAGTGTCTCAAGCTCGAATTTTTGAGAGGGCCTAATTGGTCCTTCCCTTTTCATATCTTTAAAGACACATCAAATACTGCATTCAGAGTTGTTCTAGGGAGATTATAAGGAAACATTCACATGCAATATACTTCATAAGAAAAAACCTCTCGCTGTCAGAATTGAACTGTATTATAAGTGAAAAAGAATTCCTTGCCATGATTCAAGCAATAAACAAATTTTGATATTATATCAAAAGGCATCCAATAGTTTTACACACTAACCATGTTGTTATAAAGTATTTAAATAATAAACCAATTAATAATGGAAAATTCACTAGATGTTTGTTGTTATTACAAGAATTCGACATTACCATAAACCAATTAATAATGACAAATTCACCAGATGGTTGTTGTTATTACAAGAATTCGACATGACCATCTTGAACAAACCAGGCAAGGACAATGTGGTAGTCGATTTTCTCTCTAGAATAAAATCTAATGATAAACAAACCACCTTTAGAAGATTCCTTTCTTGATGAACATCTTAGTTGCATTATCTACTAACTCTCCATGGTTTGCAAATATTGCAAATTACTTGGATGCAGGTAATCTACCCCAACACTTAACTCCAAAGGAGCAATTAGAAAATTATTAAATGAAGTTCGAGGTTCTCATCGATAATTAACTTCTTTTTCTACATTGGCCCAGAAATGATCATTAGAAAATGTGTGCAAGAGTACGAGATATATGAGATACTAAGCTTGCCATGATGGCCCTTGCAGGGATCAATTTACGACCAAAATAATTAGGTACAAGGTGATCCATCGGGGGTATTTTTGGCCCATTGTGTTCAAGGATACCAAGTAGTATGTAAAGAGATTTGATAGCTACCATTGGATGGGAAAGCTATATAATCAGATGAGATGTCATTAAAATCATAATTGCTGTTAGAGACCTTTGACAAATGGGCCATTAATTTTGTGGGACCAATAAATCCTTATTCTTGTTAGAACTCCTACATTCTTGTATTTTTGGATTATGTTACAAAGTGGATGGAAGCTAAGGCACTTCCAAAAACAACTAAGTAAGCAATGGTGGAATTTATCGACAAGGGAATATTCACAAGGTTTGGAATGCCTCAGGAGATATTGACCAATGGTGGAATTCAGTTCACTTCAAGGCTCATGAAGAATTACTGGACACATATAAAATCAAGCATAATGTGATGACATGATACCACTCCTAAGCTAACGGATAGGTGGAAGGGACTAATAAGACTCTTGAGGCAATCATCACCAAAATTCTTAAGTTTGACCTTACGGGTTAGGTCAATCAACTCCTGAAGCTCTATGGGCCTATAGAGAAACATGTCCAACTATAACTGAATACACCCCTTATGAATTAATATATGGGAAGAGAGTGCTTTTGCTTATAGAAATAGATATTCAAACATTGAGAACAATAATACAACTTGGAATGGACTTAACAAAAGCAAAAGCAAAGGCTACCCTAGATAAATGAGTTGGATGAACTTTGACGAGTTTCCCTATATTATACCACAATGAAAAAACACCAAAGTTCTAGGTGGCATGACAAGTTAATAAAGGAAAAAAATTTTAAACATGGAGATTGGGCCCTACTATTAAACTTCGAGTTTAAAGACTTTAGAGGGAAATTCTGCACACGATGGCTTATACCATATGGGATCGATACTGTATATGACAATGGAGCTATCAAGTTGCACACCATTGATGAAGCTACGACTCCTATTATAGAAAATGGACATAGGCTTCAACTATATCATAAATATCTATCTAAGGAAGCCTTTATGAGAAGAATCACCAACATATAGCCTAGTATTGATTCAGATATTGTTCATAAGGAAGGATTCCGTGGATAATTCATTGTCTAATTTTTATTCCAAAGAAAAAGGACACTTCACAGTTTCATTAAGATCCTTTTTCTCATACTTTTCTAGTCCTTTTTATCTCTATTTTTTTTTTGTATGTGTAGGGAGGAATTGTTGTTATTGTTGCAACTCCTATTGTTGCCACTACCATTACTGCACCTCTCATTGTTTCCACTTTTTTCACTGCCACTCCCATTGTTGCAACTCTCATTACTACCACTCTAGATTATCCCATTAATATAATAAAATGATGATACCAACCCATGCCACTACCAAAATAAAGAAGTTTGTTGTGAACTTTTTGTTGTTGTTGATTGCACCACTGTTATTCTTGTTGTTACAACTTTGTCTGATATGATATTGAAATCCATTGGGGCCAATGCTACAATTATATCCAAAGTTGATGTTGTAACTCTGTATGATGAAATGTTGTGAATCTATTTGAGGCCAATGTTGCAACTCCATCTGATGTTGATGCTACAACTCCAAGATCAACATGGGTCTGAGCTATCCTATGGTATCGACACACCAGTGCAATGAAAAGGCACAAGCATCACAAACACTCAATGTAAGAAAAAGGTACGTTCCCGAGAATCACACAATGAATGAAAAAGAATCTAATTTCTTGTTGATTTGACCCCCCACTCAATCCACTCACCTCATATACCACTGCCAACCCCCAATAATATGACTACTTGCATCATCCCCTCCAAAATTAGAAATATTCGACAGTTGAACTAGTTCATTCCCCTTACAACCACATTTCTTTGAGTTTTGAATGAGGAAATACAAACATGGGAGGTTCATTGATTCATAAAGATCCCAAAAATCACTTGTTATTGCAGGCAAACGACCAAGTATGGAATGTCTTCCAATGGGGGCTTTTGATTGGTTATATATAGAGACTACAAGGATAAAGTGATGATGTCACCCAAGAAATTTCCATGAATTTTCGGGAAAATAGGTCAATGGTGGCTAGAAAACCAGTGGAAGTGGTAAAGGAGAGAGTATTAGATGTTACGTGGCTTCATCAAAATGGTGAACAATGGTATTTTTACAGAATCCAAAAGCTTAAAGCATTGGAACAGTTTCTTGAGCCAAGGGAGGCCCTAGTCAAGAAAGGGATGGGGTTCGAGAGGTGATCATTTTCTAGCTCTATGGCAAGACACCACCATATTCATATATAAACACGTCACTTTTGAGGGATGTTAAAAATTAGTTTACTTACAACATCTTAGGATGCTTGACCATTTTTGGAATGGTAGAGAAATGAACCTGTTGTTCCTCCTAAAAAAATCATAGGGCATGGCATCACAAGTATAGAAGGCTAGATGGCCCACCATGGCCTAAAAAAAATCCTATTGGAACATGCATTACAAAAAGTTGTGAAAACTTGGGAAGACTTTGTCCATTCACCATTAGGACTTGTAGTTGTTGCAAATCCATCACAAGACCATGATGCTGCAACTCCAAAAACTACAGTTCCAGGAGCTACAGTTGAAGAGTAATATCGTAGTGACCCCACTCACTATGGAATATCCACCCGAGCAAGATTCACTCGGGGGTTCAAATACAACTCCACCAAAAGGAAAAAACAACAAGGAAAATGATGTGGATATTATAGGGAGTAAACCCAACTAAGAGGTTGAGGGGATGAAGAAAAATCATGTCATTGTACACATCCCGAAGAATAAGAGGACAAGGTATAATGTTGCAACTCAAAGAACATAGTAAAAAACCCCTCTTGCTCCACAAGAACCAATAGGGGTGGAACATGAGGAGGAAAGCTCCCTTATTGCACCACAAGAACCAGCAAGGGTGGAACAAGATGAAATATCCCTTGCTGCCCCATATGAACTAGCAGGGGTATAACAAGAAGAGGTCTCCCCTATTGCTCCACATGAACTAGCAAGGGAAACTGAACTAGAACTCTTTGTTGCTCCATAAGAAATAACAAGGGAAATTGAACTAGAACTATTTGTTGCTCCACAAGAACCAACATAAATAATAAAGATTAACTTGGGTTTTATTGAGCCTACACATGAGGAATAGATGAGAACAAAGGTCCTTGCTTCCTGTTGATGAGTGCTGGAAATCCGTCAACCAAGGGAGTCAAACTGATGTGAAGTCCCAATTAGACCTCACATCGTTTGGAATAGGAGCCCCATCCAACATATCAGCCTAGTTGCAATATATCCTTATATATTTTCCTTGGATTTAATTGTCAGCAAGAGAGAGAAGCGTGTATGTGCCTTTGCGAAACGCAAGTAAATGTTCTTGGTGGATGTTTGATTGTACATGTATTAAGGTTATTCTATTGCAGAGGGAGAATAAGGGAGCCTTTAAGAGAGAGGTAATAGTACCACACTAGCACATGATAAAAAGGATAACCGCCTAACATTAAGCAAAATAGTCCACATAGATGTGACGATTGTTACAACCATTACAACACATTTTCAACAAGATAAGCACTAAAATAACCGAAATAGTTCAACTACTTTAGTACAGGTGAAAGAAAACATGAATCATAAACATTCACAAAACAATCTTACAAATATTCATGATCCATGCATGAAAAAGTCTCAGCCATTAGGCTTCAAGTATTAAGTAAAAGTCCCAAGATACATGAATACAACCAACATCACTAGCTCCAATAGTGGAGCATTGGAGCCACAACTTGCTCCCTAAAAGTACTAACTCTGTCTCTCTGACGCCTTATGGGAGAAGCCAAGGTGAAAAGTGTTTTGATCATATAATGAGGGTGTATATATAACCAATGGGGTGATGCTTCACCTCCCTTGTGACTCTTTTACTACCCTTATGATTGTTTGACTTCCTATGACTTTTCAACTTTACATGACTCTTCATATTATGTACATGTCCTTTGGATTTCCACTTCACAATACATTTTTGAATAATAAATTACATGAACATAGATCCATCTAAAGCACGGATCTAACATGAGCCAAGATGGATCAAATTTCTTTCGTTGCAAACTTATTTTAGAGTGTAAAAAACAATGGGTAATTTTTTACTATTTAAATTGCATTTTTAAATGTTACAGAGATTACATAACATCTGTATTGAGCCATTTCATATTAAATATTTTATTCATAATTCACATTGGATATTTTATTCTATACGACATTAAAATATTGTTTTTTTTTTTTTTTCATTTTTTCTATATATAGATATATATAAAGTTGATATCAGGTATTAAAATATTTTTGAAAAGCATAAGGTTTAAACATCTTACTCGCATTTTTTTTTTATTTTTTTCTAATTACTTTACATGATGTTAGGTCATATGGACAACTAATTAAAAATGCATAGCATATATTTTTTTTCCTTTTTTATTGTAGCTGACATTGCTTTTCTATTTGGAGAATATTTTATTTTTATTTTAAGAGGGACGGACATACTTACACTTGCCTTCACACTGGGTTGTAGAACCAGTATAGATGCATTTTAACCATGGATATACAGAGAGACTAGAGGGATAAAAACTCAAACTACAAAAAAGATTTACACGTCAATTAATCCATTTCATTGCTTGGTAAATATGTGGTTAATATAGATCTATAGTGGCAATTTTTCATTGTTTAAGTGGTATATTTTGATATTTTATCACTATTAATGTTTTATATTAAAATTGACTGAGTTACACATTTTCCTCTTATTAAGAAGTAACTAGTCTAGTTTACCTTTAATTACCTTTTCCTTTCGAGCTAAGTTTAACATTAACACACACACACACATATATATAAACACACACTTTCAGTAGAGAGAGAGAAATTTCATACTGAAATATATTAGTTAATATGGATATTCAAACAATTTATTTTAGTTCTATATTGAGATATTTATAAGAGAAATAGTTTTTTGTTTTTTGTTTTTTTGTTTTTTGTTTTGTTTTTTGTTTTTTTGTTTTTGTTTTTGTTTTTGTTTTTGTTTTTTTTGTTTTGTTTTTTTGTTTTTTTTTTTTTTTTTTGTTTTTTTTTTTGTTTTTGTTTTTGTTTATTTTTGTTTTTTTGTTTTTTGTTTTTTGCTTTTTTGTTTTGTTTTGTTTTTTGTTTTTGTTTTTGTTTTTGTTTTTTTTTTTTTTTTTAATCTCTGCAAAGTTATATAAAATTATATTATTTAAGATAGACATCGAAATATTGTATTTATTACTTGAAGAGTGAAAGTGAAATATCAACACGTGAGTTAATTGTTGTGTTAATAGACTTTTAATTGTTTATTTATATGATTTTTTTTTTTGGTTTGGCTGACATTAGAGAATTTTATACTATTATTTTTTTTGAGGACGTGACATACTTACACATGTCACTCATACTGGATTGTAGAGTGAGCCTCTCGGCTAAATAATCCACAAGAATGATGTGGCTTATGAAGACTTGTGACATGACATGACATGACATGACACTGCTGACATGGACTTCTTGATGACATGGCAATGTCAAGCCATTCTTGTTGCCCCTTTGTCTTCAATAAGAGATGTGCCATGCTTCATCTTCATGAGAGATATGATTTTTTCTTCATATCCACCCTCCAAAGGGTTGTGAATCAAATGGAGTCTTCATGCAGTCTTGATCTTTAATCTTCTATTGTAATCTAGTGTTCCTTCATCTTCTTGCTTGATGATCATCTTATCTCTTCAGCTCCATGTGTGTATTCTTGCATGGTTCCCTTCTCCTTTTCCTCCTTCATCATCCTGTCATGATAAGATAAAGTACCTACAACCGAAAAAAATTCATGACAAGCTGACATCAGTCCCAAAAAACCCTAACCTAACATATTTCATGAACTCACCTGTCAGGGCTAGAACTAGTGACTGATTGAGTGACTAGCTAAGGGATTGCATAGTTCCAAAGGCCAAGGTCTAGGACCGAGGCTTGAGACTGCGTACTATGCAGTTCAGGATGGCCAGGCTCAAGAGATTGCATAGTTGAGGGGATTAAGAATTCAAGGCTAGGGATTGAGGCTTGAAGATGCCCAGTGTATATAGTTTTGGGAGGCAAGGAGGCCAAGGTATTGCGTAGTTGAGGGAATCAAGGACTTAGTCTTAAGGTTTGAGCCTTGAGATCAATGCGAAGTTCTAGAGGCTTGGGCAGAGGAACTGCGCCGTTGAGAGACTCAAGGACTCAGGCTGGAGGCTTAAGCATTAAGTTTGCCCACTACGCAGTTTTTAAAGGTAGGGAGGCTAGGTGAATGTGCAATTGTGTAGTTCAAGAGCTCAAGGCTAAGGCTTGAGGATTGAGACTGTGCAATTCACAGTTCAGGCCTAGCTGGAGGGCATGATTGCGCAATTTTGGAGGTCAAGGTCCATGCTTGAGCACTGAGACTGTGCAATGCGCAGTCCTGGGAGGAAGAAATGTGCATTGTGCAGTGTCAAGAGGCAGTGTTGCAACTTGAGGGCTTAGACTGCATGATGCACAGTTCAGTAGGGCCAGATGAGGCTAAGTTGCTTGGTCGGAAGTTTTTCCAAATTTGGCTAAGTGTGGGATCGATGAAGCTTATGTGACTAGTGATAGGAATTGACTGTGATCACACACTTACAACACTTGACGACACAACATAGATCACCTAGAACACATGAAAAACAAACTTCCCTTCGTGCGACAACTTTGCGACGATAAGTGCAAACACCAAAGATACACTTTGCGACAACGGTGATGACACTTGTGTGGCCGTACTTAAAACTTTGGAAATGAGTGCGATATATGTTTACATGGTAAGTAAAAATCATTAACACAAATATTATCCCTTGAAACACACAAAAACTAGCTTTCATGTGTTGTGTGAAACTCCACATGCCCAAAGATGAAATTTACTATATGAAGAGAAAAGTGTGAATGACACTTGCGATATGCGAATGACAGCCAAAGAAACACACGCCAGAGTGAAGATAACATGAAAAAAAAAAACTAATTAAAGTGAAAGTAAGAAAAAGCAACAATCAAAAGCATGAAAATGACACTCGTGAAAGTGAAGGTGCGCAAAAGCGACACTTTGAAAAAATTACCAAAATAGAAGTACGAACGCAGCCAAAAGTGAGGGATTGTCAACAACCATGCACACTAATTGTCAACATGGGTTGAACATTACACAATGTTTCACTAGAAAATCCCTCTTACGAACAAGAGCGATCTCCCTAGATCCTAAATGGAAACTAGAAACAATCATGACAAATGAGCTGACTCTTTCCCTAAGTTGAACTTGTTTGAATTATAAACAGTCCAGCTAATGGATAGATCTCTTACAGGTTTCACGAAATGCCTGATGAAGATACCTGGTTGTGAATTGATGTAGCTCTTCAATGCCTGATAGGACCTATAAACATAAACCATAAAAAGGATCAAAAGCACATGTGATATAATAATTCAAACAACTTAGCCTAATGATCAAGGAAATTAGGGATTGAACTTTCCTTAATGAACATAATAAACAATTGCAAACTATTCATCATCCAAAAAAGACAAAATCAATGGGAGAAAGTACTCATTTGTATTAATCAGAAGATAAGAGGAGCCTTACAACCTTCGCTTTGATGCTGTGAGGTCCCTCCCAAATGCCCTCAATCTCCTCCTTAGATAACAAGCTCTCTAATCTCAAACTAACAACATAGGTTTGTATTCTCTAAATTCTGACCTCCTACATCCCTCAACACTCTAGACTTTCTTTATAGATCAAAGAGGGGGAAGTTTCAAATCCCTAAGAAGAGGATGAACCTCCTTTAATGAAGGATTAGGTTACCATGAGAAAAGGGATGGAGATGCATCTTATGAGGGTTATAGTTCGAATAATCATCACCTGGAAGCATTCAGTTGGGAAATATTTGAACAACTATGTTTCCAGAATGTACTTTTTATTTTTACTTTCTAGAATTCACCTGTGCAGGTTTATAGTTACAGACAGAGCAAAACTTTGTGATGTTCTCAGAGTCAATTTCAACGCATGTGCGGGAAACGCTAGAGAAATCGACGCATGTGGAACTTAAGAAGGTGTGAGAGTTATTTTACCCAAATTTCTCATGTAATTTAACATATTTTGAGTTGTTTGACTTCTAAGGGAGACGGTTTCAACATTTTCACGGATTGTGAAAATATCCATAAACTGATCAAGTGTCATGGTGACAAATTGACGTATAACAGATTGCCCCATAAAGTGTGAAGTCTAAAAAATAAGTTTAAAAGATTGAAGCGCATTATCATTCCAAGGATTGGATGAAAGGCAATGGTCGAAAACCTGTAAGGAAAATTCAAGGGAACATAATGCAAAATATATATCAAAAATCATCTTTGAGGTAGGTGGTGAGCTCTAGTATTGCCGCAATAATGCTGCAACTCCTGGGACTCCCTTCTTTACTTTTATCAACCTGGTAGTTCGTAACAAACTTGGAAGTGACGGTGCTATATGCACAAGTACTAGCTCTTGCTGCAGCTGTCACTTGGTCAGCTGGAACAAGTCCGCTAGGGGCTTAAGCCAACTTCTATGAGCTCTGAGAAGAAGCTTTTTGACTAATGGACAAAAGCTAACTCAAAGAAGGCTGATCTACTTGCAGAAAGAAACTGGAAAGCTGAAAGGAAACGTAACCCTAGAAAACCCTAATTTCACCAGTTATCCCTACCGATGCAAGAAAGAGGAGGCAAGCTACTGAAAGAAATGCCATTGACTTCTAGGAAGGTAAATACATGTATCTAAGCTACTTCTATAGTAACATCTGAAAAAACATCTTTTTGTATTTTTGGATAAGTTTCCAAAATTATTATGCATGCGATTTGACTGTTTTGATTGTGCAGAGGTGGATTGGCGAGAGGAAACGCTTGGACGAGGTTGGGAAGGTTCAGAGAGGGCCTAAGGGGTCCCTAACACCCTTCCAGAGAGTTTCACAGAGTTTGGTCACCAAGAAACCTCATTCGTGAGCTTCTACAGGAAGTCTGCAGGGGTTCTACAGGATGTCTGTGATTTTCTACAGGATGTCTATAACTTTTCTACAGGATGTTCAGGAATGGGATTTTGGAGGATGGATGGATGAAGAAAGATGAAGGAGTGGGTATGGAGGTAGGATAAGGGCTGGAGGTGGTCCAAGACTTGGTGGATGGAGTTGAGGATAGATGTAGATGGCTGGATTTGTTCAAGGAGGACTGAAGCAATGATGCACAGAAACTAGGGTTATGTGAGCAAATGGAAAACGTAAGGCTAGAAGCTGAGCTGAGGGATGGAGCAGATGGGTTTGATGGAGTATGGGTAGGTAGAGAAGTGGTACAGGTGCTCTGCAAGTCATTTTTCCAACTGAACCGATGAAGACTTGTAAAATCAAAGACCTAGTCACGTTGACCTAATCTGATCTAGCTGTCAGTAAAGAGAATGCACAGAAGTTTGAACTTGCAATGAAACCATGTATACTAACTCATGCAACTAAGCAAGAAAAAGTCTGAACTTGTAACCAACTTCTACAAATGAAAATCAAACACTAGTGATTACATGGCAAAGCAAAATCAGTGTTTTTGTGGGCAGCAAGGTCACCCTGATCCCACTGAGGGAGAGGTGAAACCAGAGATGTTTGATGGCCCCTTTTTGAAGCTTTTCCCTGTTAACAACCTATCAACTAAATCTGAGCATCAAAAGTCTTTCTAACCATTAACAGTGACCTAGTCAATCAACAAGATGTAATCTACTTAACAGAAATGATTTTGCAAATACATAAAGGACAAATAAAAATACATAAAGGAGGCCTTAGCACTCGGGTTGGGCTCAACCCTAAGAGCTGCAGGCTCCTATAAAGAACTCAGATCTGATGCCAAGTAAAGCTGCTTCCCATTACTCAAAAATAATCATCACAAGAAAGTTGCACAACAGTAGCTAAGGAAAAACAAGCTGAAAAAGGACAGCACTATAGGTGCAAGTACCAACAGTTCCAAAAGTAAACTACGAAGGCTGAGGCCTTCCTATTTATACAATATGAGGGGGCTAGCAGCCCTCCTAGATTCAAGGGACTCGGCTGTTCCAATTGCTAGTAAACAGTCACTCTTCCCAAAGCTGCTTGGCTGGCTTTAGAACTCATTTTGGTGGCCTGTTGAGCTCGGAGTTGAGGGTGGAGATTTCGAGGAAGGGCCATTTAATGCCACAGACAACCTCCCTACTAATCCTCACCTCAAGCTTGGCTGTCACCTGGGCCATAATTTCTTGGTTTTGCTCCAAAATTTGTCCAAAAAACCTGAAATGACCACGTATTAGCCTCCTTGGTAGAGTGACCACCCTTATTCGTTCCAATAACATAAACATACTAGAAAAACATGCATAATCTATGAAAAATGGAGGATTGAACAAGGAAAATTAGGCAAAATGAGCCCAATAAGTTACCCAATTCGGGGCTCATCATCACCCCCTTGCTAAATGGGTTGCTCATCCTCTGAGCAACTAGTCCAACTCATCATCCTTTACGGCTTTGATCACCTCCCTCACATCCCAGGCCTCTGTTGTGATATCCTCTTCCCGGTCGTGGAATCCTGCCTTCCTTTCCACTTCCTCCCATTGTCTAACTTCCTCCTCTTCCTTCACTCCTTCTAGCAATCCCAAAAGTAAAGGAGGACTGAATTTCAAGCCAATCCAATTGGTCTGCAAGTTCTGCATCAACTGTTTGTAGAGAGGTACCCTTGCCAAGGCTTCCCTCATCCTGGTGGGAGAGTGGTATTCTTTTATCTTAAGGCTGTGAGGCAGTGTGTTCCACCGCCTTGTGCAGGCATGCATGTAGTTTTCGCCCAACAGTCTCTCCATGTCCTCAAAGTGGGCAATGGCTTGGGCCTGTTGCTCAATGTACTCCGGTAGCTCCTGAGGACTGTTTGCCAAGTGCTGGTGGGCGATTATCACTACTGATGGGTCATCCGGCTCTGCTCTAATCATGAGAGGCTCACTGAGCTCTTTGCCTATGATACTGCGGACCTCTGTTGCTCTCTTCTCCTCATGGCTCATCCAAGAGGCCATGGCCATAAGCTGGACATCTCCTATCACCGTGTTGGGATCCCATGCATTCATGTTCGGAAGGGCGAAGTTGTGCAAGTAGAACTCTGATAATTTGGCCCTATCCTCAGGTGAACTACTGCCACATAGAGCTGCAAACTGATGATAATTTTGGAATGGGGTGATGCCCCTTTGAGCCAAGGTATTGATCTGAAACTGTAACCATTGATCCTTGAGGTATAGGGCATAGGATTTGGCAAGCTGCCTACACTGCAGAGCTTCCATTGCCCAGCTAGCCATGGAGGCCAGTTGGGCCTCCTTTTCTTGTACCTGCTGTTTCAGAGACTGTGTCTCCAATTCTTTTTCCTGTAGCTGCTGATTCAGTGTCTCCATTTAAGTCTGCATCCCTTCCTTTCTCTGTTGTTCATCAGGGATATCTTTGGTTGTTGTGGGCTCCTCCTGTTGCTGTTGTTCTCCCAAGATATGAGGCCTGTCTTCCTTCCTCTGTCCCTGTAATTGTAGTTGCTGTCTAAGCAGCTCATTTTCTTCCTGTAGCCTAACCCGCTGGTTGCTCTCCACATGTCGTACCATAGCCAATTCCCTCCTTGCCTCTTTGAGTTGTTCCTCGAGAGGACCTATATTCGCCACACCCTTGGACTTAGCGATTTTCATCCAAGTGTGAGTCCTCACTCTCTCTTCTTCTAGTGCAAGGAAAAGTGGCACTGTGAATTTTTTAGGGATGATCTTTCTGACGTCCAAGAAGTTATAGTAGGAGCCCAAGCTGGGCTGGGGGCTAGGTTCCACAATGTTCTCCACCTTTTCTTCCTCCTGTGGTGATTTAGCTGCCTCACCTTCCATTGCTTCGGTCTCCTTCAACCTAGCCAGTGTTTCCTGTAGAATAGTCTCAGCATCCTGTAGAGAGGCCTTTGTGTCCAACATTTTCATTCTCTCCCTCCAGGTGGATGTCTTCGGGCTTCCCCGTTCATAAGTGATGGATGCCTTGGAGGGGGACCTCTCCTTTTGTGTGGTAGGGGTGTCTACAATTGTGATTGGTTCTTTTGACGGTGGCTGGGGTCTGCCAGTCTTAATCCTCACACTCCTTCTTGCCTTAAAATACAGGGGAGGCTCCCTCTTTCGCTTTCCCTTCTGCTTGGGAGATGTGCTTAGGGTGGCCAGCACAGTTGTTGCCTCCCTAGCTAAAATTTCTAGTGATTTTTCCCTCTGTTGCTCTGTCTTCAGACTTCCTGTAGAAAGTCCTGTGCTGACTGTTTTCTGTCTTCCTGTAGAAGCAGTTTTCCGGCTTCCTGTAGAAGTAGTTTTCGGGCTTCCTGTAGAAACAATTTTCACTGTTTTGGCCTGCTTGGCTGGGGGTGTCTTCTCCTTCAATTTTTCTATGGTTTCCTTGGATGTGCCCTCACTTGCTTGGACATTTTCAGTCCTTTCTGCCCTGATTTGCAACCGTTTCTCCCTTAGCATTTGTGCCTTTATTCCACCTACAGTTTTGGGCTCAGCAGCTTGGCCCTTCTCTTGTTTCTCTTTTTGCTTTTTCTGTGGTGGTCTGTCTTGGGTTTCTTTACCCTTAGTTTCCTTACCCTTAGTTTTCTTCTCTGCCTCAATATGCTCCCTTTCCTCACTGCTGGATGAAGTGAGTTCTTCGGCCAAAATTCGCATATCATCATCCTTAGACATATTGCGAAAAATCTCCCAGGAGAGAGGGACAGTATAAGTATGGAGGGCATCTTCTACTAGAAGCTTGATAAGCCCATGATGGGCCAACTGGTCTGGTGTCCCTTCCTTCAGTTTTGTGCCACACTCAATCAATGACTGGAGGAGGAAGTAGGGGATGCTTAGCTTTTGTTCTGTGGGTAAATCCATCTTATGTCTGAGTTCAGTGAGCAACCGGAAGTGATAGCCGTATAAAATACTGAATCGCCCCTCACAGGTAATGTATTTCATAATCTAAAGGCTGACCTCGCTCCAAAATGGATGTAGGCTAGCTCTCTGGACCCCATTTTTATCCTCTGAAAACTGTTCTTCTGGTAGGAAGAATTCCTTTTTGGCCTTCCGGCCTAATTTCCTTTCCTCTTTATCCCAGGGTATCCCCAATGGCAAATCAGTGACCTGACTAATGAGTTGTGGGGTGAGTTTTAAGGTCAATCCTCGGAAATTTACAATGGCCAGTATCTTGGATTTAGGTTGCAGGGACATTAGGAACTCCTCTGTTATCTCATCATCGTGACCTTGAATTCTATCACAGAAGGTCATCCAATTTACACGGGTAAATAGGTCTACCACCTTAGGAGTTTCTCGCAACTTCTTGGAATCTGAGGGTTCCTTTCTGATAAACCCTCCTGGCATGGTGAAAAAACTCTGTTTTGGCTTGTGTTCTGATCATAAGGGGAATTCTGTGTATGGTTTCCTCCTTTGATTCTCAGGACAGGGTTTCTCAGATGTTTGTATCTCCCTTTTCACCAATTCCCTGGTTATAATGCTGCTGCTGCCCCAAAACTTGACTGTCAAAAGGAAATTAGGCTCTCACAGACAGAGTGCAGAGCTTAATTTTCACCCCAACCATATACAAGTCACATTTTTTATGAACTATTTAGTCCTTACAGAGGTTTATCATTTCTACAGGAGGAATTCGTTAACAGGAACCGTGGAGGAGAATGTGACGTAGCATCATTTGAAAGAAATTCCGTGTATCATACAAGCAAACCACCATTCTTGACCCACAAGCAGACTTGTTTTAACTTTCCCTACTCCAAACAGTTTAATTTACCACCTTTTGAAATTTCATGCACGGGTATGGCGTTTTTCGAGCCTACCTCTCTTTGAAACTCCAATTCCGACGCAGAAGATCCAGATTTCTCTGCTCTGGGAGGCTATGTTGTGCTTCCTGTAGAGAGCTTTGCCGGCTTCTGGAAGACGTCACGACGCTTCTGAGCAAGCCTAGGACGCGGGAGGAGTTTGAAACGGGCCGAGAAGCTCGGGCTAACGAACTGCAGAGGAGGAGGACGCGTACGTTGCTGAAAACCGGTTGCAATAGTAAATGACAGTGGTTAATGTGAGTGTTATGGCCGAAGGATTTTGAATTATGGCGCAATTCATGGCGCGGGGGTGAGGTGTCCAGGCCGATCCGTTGGCCAACGTCACGGCCATCATTCTCCGGCGTGTCTCTGACCGCCATTTTTCTATCTCTGCCATTACCCGCCATCATCACTGCCCATCCGCCGATTTCACTGCAAATCCGTCGATTTTCCTCGACTGGACACTTCCCACGTGTCAGCTCCACGTCCCTTTGGCGGATTCGAGCGTAACCGAGCTCGTTCGGATCCCACAAGGCCATTCGACTGACTGTGGGTGGCCAGTTGACTGGCCACCAAATTTTTTCAATCCGCACCATTCACAGACATGCAATTTTCATAGTATAGTTCATGCAATTTGACGAAAAAAGGTTAGGCACTTACCTGTGCGGCCGTGGACGTGCTCTGCAGGTTTTCGGACGTTGAACGATGGCTTTGCCCACTGCTACTTTGTGCACAGGCGCTGGAATTCCTTCGTTCATTGGCTGATGTTGCATGCAGGCTTCGGGACCCGATCCACTGGTGGTGAACGTTGCATGCACGGCTCTGTCTTTTCTCAGCTGTCGAGGAGGTGATCACGTTTAAGCGGATCTGGTTGCATGCCTCCGGCGTTGATTTCAACTGCTATTGACTGCATTGTGTGTATCCCAGGCAGATCAGCTGCTATAGGATTCCTGTAGGACATCCTGTAGCTGTTTCTCCTCCTGGGATGCATGCTGAAACGAGCAGGGTTGTATTCACAATTGAAGGGTCCTAATGGAGCTTTGACAGGTAGAGTGTGTGGGCCTTCATGTACTTGATTTGTCTCTTGAAAAAAAAATTGCAATATGAGGAAAACAAGACTTTTTGCATGACTGTGCAGGAATACAGGACCAGATTGTTGTAATGGCGGTGGAAAGAGATGAAACAGGAGATGGATGGAAGAAAGAGGTGGCTGCATGCCTCATCAATAGATTTCAGGCTTTAAATCCCTATCCGGAATCGATTTTGGCCTGCCCAAAGGTTCTACAGGATGGTTCTTGTAGAAATGCAGAACATCCTGTAGAAAGCCCTGAAACTTCCTGTAGGACGTTGAATCTTGACCCGAATGTGTCCAAATCCTGGAAAAAGTGAGTGGCCATAGAGGGAGATGTGAGGATGTCTGGTAACTTGGTAGGGACCCCTGTCCTCGTTTTGCGTGACCTTCTTTATCTGCACTGTATTCCCTGCAGTTTGCAATAATTCCAAAGATCAGACCTGTTTTTTTTTTTTTTTTGAGAGACAACAGGGGCGCCTCCATGAGGTTTTCACCCCCACTATCTGCCCTGGGCACCTCAGAGAGGTTTTCACCCAAGGATCTTTTTTATTCCATTTCTTTATTTTCTAAGAGACAGTTGGGGCGCCTCCATGAGGTTTTCACCCTCACTGTCTGCCCTGGGCGCCTCAGAGAGGTTTTCACCCAGGGATCTTTTTATTCCTTTTTTTTTTATGATCAAGGTGTGGCCGGAATAGAGGCAGAACCCTGCTCTACTACCAACACTGATTTTTCCATGGTTTCAATGAACTCCTGCCTTGAAAGGGGTTTCTTGTAGATTTTCAATCGATGCCCATTGACAAGCATGGGGATGGCTTCTTCATCAATGGTCCTAATGAGGAATGAACCATTGTCATTCCATTTCTCCACTGTATATGGTCCTAACCATCTTGTCCTCAGCTTTCCTGTGAAATCCTTGTATCTTGAGTCATACAGCAGTGGCCAATCTTCGGGCTGGAATTGCTTTTCATTAAGGTGCCGGTCATGCCATATCCTCCTCTGGAGTTGAACTACTTCTGAGTGGAGGAGGGCCTGCATTCTTTGTTCATCTAATCCATTCAGCTGCAATAATCTTTCATGTTGAGCATGGCTGAGATCTAGGTCCAGCTGAGCTGCCACCCTTAATGTATTGTACTCGAACTCTATGGACAACAAAGCTTTCTTCCCGTAGACCAGCTCATAAGGTGTGAAACCAGTTGTAGTCTTCCAAGTGGTGTTGTAGGCCCAGGTGGCCTCAACCAGGCGATCTGCCCAATCCTTTCTACTGCTGCTCACAACCTTAGTCAAAATCCCTTCCAATGCTCTATTAGTGACTTCCACCTGCCCATTTTCTTGAGGATGATGGGGGTGGAAGTCTTGTGCTTGATCTTGTGATGAGCGAGCAAATCTTCAATCAGGTTGGAGGTGAACTGGCTTCCTTGATCTGTGACTAACTCTCTTGGGTAGCCATACTTGTAGAAGATATTTTCCCTCAGAAACTCAGCCACCTTTTCTTCTGTTTCTGCTTTGGTTGCCTTTGTTTCTGCCCACTTGGTCAGATAGTCGGTGCACACAATGATGTAAGACCGTTGTTTTGAAGGAGGGTTGATAGGACCCACAAAATCCATGCCCCACTTCTCAAATGGCTCGAAGGTCACTTGAGGTTGGAGAGGCATTTCATCCCTTGGAGTCAGTTTCCCCATCCTCTGACATCGATCACACTGGCTGATGTATCTTCTGACATCTTAATGAAGAGTAGGCCAATAGTAGCCTGCCTGTAGAATTTTGAAGGCAGTCATTTTTGCTGCAAGGTGGCCTCCACAAGGTCCATCATGACAGGTTAGGAGGATGTCAAAGACTTCCTCCTCCCTAACACAACATCTCAAGATCTGATCTGGGCCAAGTTTAAACAGGTTTCCCCCGATCCAAGTGAACGGGGCACTCTTCCTTACAATTCTGCTCTTCTCCTTTGAGGATAGATGCGTAGGGAACTGTGCTGAGACCAAGTAATTTGCTATATCAGCAAACCATGGAGAGAGTACTGAGATAGCAAACATATGTTCATCGAGCATTTGGTCATCCACTGTTCCTTCTTCACCTGCAGGCAAGTCCAATCTAGACAAGAAGTCAGCAACAACATTTTCCTTACCTGGCTTGTCAACAATCGTCAAATCAAATTGCTGCAACAAAAGTAACCATCTAATGATACGAGCATTGACATCAGGCTTATTCATTAAATATCTAATCACAACATGATCAGTGTGTACAAATGTTTGATAACCAGTGATGTAGTGTCTGAACTTGTTTAGGGAATGGACTACAGCCAGGAACTCTTTCTCGGTTACAGTATAGTTCATTTCTGCCTTGGACAGGTTTTTGTTGATGAAGTATATGGCATATGGGAGTTTCTCCTCAACTTGTCCTAAGGCTGCCCCTATGGCTTTGTTCGAGGCATCAGTGTGGATGTGGAAAGGTAGGGCCCAGTTTGGACCTCTCAAGATCGAGGCAGACACCAGCTTATCTTTCAACTCATCCAGTGCCCCTTGACAGTTGTCAGTCCATTTAAACTCAACATCTTTCCCTAAGAGTCCAAACAAAGGCGAGGCTAGCTTACTGAAGTCTTTAATGAATCTTCGATAATACCATGCTAAGCCTAGGAAACTCCGAACATCTCTTACCTTTTGAGGAGGTGGGACCTTTTGGATGATAGTAATTTTATTAGGATCCACCTGTAATCCTTGCCGAGAAATGGTATGACCTAGCACGGTCCCTTCAGTCATCAGGAATTCACATTTTTCGGGACTGAGGGACAGGTTCATCTCAATGCACTTGGTTAGAACTTTTCCCAGATTAGTCAATGCTTCTTGGAAGTTGGACCCATAAGGAGTAAAGTCATCCATATAGATTTCTACAGAATCATGGACCAACTCCGAAAAGATGCTCAATACTGCTCTCTAGAAAGTGGCAGGAGCGTTGCATAGCCCAAAGGGAAGGACTCAGTAGGCAAAGGTACCCCAAGGACAGGTGAAGGTGGTTTTATCTTGGTCTTCCGGGCTGATTTGGATCTGGTTATACCCGCTGAACCCATCTAGGAAAGAGAAGAACTTCTTCCCTGCCAATCCATCCAACACTTGATCTATGAAAGGCAAAGGGAAATGGTCTTTCTTGGTGGATTTGTTAAGTTCTCGGTAATCTACACAGATTCTCCACTTCCCGTTATTTTTGGGCACCAGCACTAGAGGCGAGACCCACTCACTATCGGAGATAGGATAGATGAATCCTGCATCCAATAATTTTTTCAATTCTTCTTTGACAATGTCTTTAAGGGCTGGCTTCATTCTCCTCTGAGGCTGCCTGACCGGTTTACAATATTCTTTAATGTAGATGTGATGGGTACATACCGAAGGATGGACTCCTTTCATCTCCTTATAGCTCCAGGCGAAAGCATCTAAATGATTGTTTAGTAAGCTACACAGCTCCTTCTCCTGGGAAGGAGATAGGGAGGAGTTGATCTTTAAAGTTCTTTCGGGACCAAACTCCACATTCTTAACTCTGGGAGAGGTTGGATCAGTCACACAGAGGTCCACTAAGGTGCTGGCTTGGGTATCTTCCACCAATTCCTCTAAGGACAGTGCACTGGGAGGTGGATTTTGAATCAAAATCTCAATCAAATCATCCTCGGTTTGAGGACCTCCCCTAGTGGTTTCTACTGTGCACAATGGTGCAAAGTAGACCTCATCCTCATCTCCTTCTTCCAACTAGAGTGGTAAGTCATGTTCTAGCAGAGGTTGGGCAGGAGGATATAGGACTAGCTACTTGGACATAGGCCCATTCTTGATGGTCATGCTCCCGCTCGGCAACTGATGTAAGCATCTGCAGTGGCTAACCAAGGCCTCCCCAAAATGAGGGGGTATCCAGTGAGATTTTCCTTTGGCTGAAGGACCAAGAAGTCCGCAGGGTACTCCCAAGAGTCAACAGAGACCAAGACATCTTCCACAATCCCTTCGGGAGTCACGGTGGAGCGATTTGGCAACTGCAGGACTGTCGAGGTCTTCCTTAAGGAATTCTGAAGGTTGAGTTTAAGCATGGTGTCTCTAGTCATCACATTAATGGCAGCCCCTAGATCAATCAAGGTATGGGGAATTATGGTACCATTGATGTGGACATCAATTATAGGACTCCCAGGGTCCAAATACTTTGGACATATTACTTGCCCCAACATTAGATCGGACAGTTGTCCGATGACATTGATAGTCGAGGCATCTCTCTTTCTCCTGCCTGGGTGCTTGAAACACTTCTCCTTAATCAATTTGTTGTATATTGGTACATCTTTGATGGCTTGGAGAAGTGGTATTTTCACACACAACTGTTTTAGTTCTCCTAGAAGTTCAGTCTCCTCTGGGTTTGGTTGCGTGGCCACTGTTAGTCGCTTTGGAAAGGGTGGAATGGCTTTGGGTTCACTTTCCTGTTTCTCTTCCTCGTCCTCTGGGGGAGGAGGTTGGCGATCTGGAAGGGTCTTCCCGGATCGCAGGTTGATCTCCTGGATCTCCACAACATAGGTAGGACATCTCGTCTCCCCAGTGTATACCTGTTGGGCCTGTCGGTTGTTGGGGTTCGAGTTCGGTTGAGTAGGCATCTGGGGTTGTCTTGGAGGAGCAGGAGGAAATGTTTGTGGTTGAGCTGGTGGTGGAGGCAGAATGGCGGGAGGAGATTTGTATTGGGGCCTCCACCCCGGTTGAGGTGCATTCCACTGAGGCTATGGCTGGACATGTGAGTGAAACGAATGAGCAGTGGGTTGAGTATGGTATTGAGGTGGATAGGACCACGGAGGAGGTGCAGACCAGGAAGGATGAGCAGGGGGACCCCAAGAAGGCATATGAGAAGATTGGTTGGGGCTATAATAAGCTTGGGATGTCCCTTGCATCCCCTGCTGGTAAGGTCTGGGTCCATGCGGCCTCCTTTGGTTGAGGAAGTAGAGAGGTTCAGTGGGTGCCTCAGTCCCTTGGTACATGGCTTTGAATCCGGGCAAGGTTGGGCATTGGTTTGTGGGGTGGTTCTCCTCACAAACGAAACATACCTCTACTGAGTGTAATGGACACTCGTTCTTAGGGTGCTTCCTCGTACATCTGGGACAGAAAATGGCCAAAGCCCTCTCAGCTTCCTCTTTCTTTTGCTGGATTTGGAAAGTATCAAGTTGCATGGCAATGATTTGTCTCATCTCACTTTTGAGGTCCTCCATCTGATTAGCAAACTCATGCTTGGAGAAGGTAGTACTATCTGAAAGTGGATTCCCCCTACCTCTTTTCCGGGCTACCCTAGAGTGGTTTCTAAACACAGTCTTTATGTCCTCATAAGGTAGTTGGTAAATGTCTCCTCCAGCTAGCATGTGAAGGGTATCTAGGAGGTCTTCAGGGACTCCTCGGAGCAGAACCAGCTTTAGAGATTCAGGGTCAAGTGTGCACCTGGCCCGTTTATAGCTAAGTTGGAACCTTTCCTCGTAGTCTTCTAAAGAATCATCATTTCCCATGGTCATTCGAAAGATTTCTCCCTTGGTTTCCTTTGACCTACAGTAATCCCGGTATTTGTTGTTAAAGGCTTGCTGCATCTGAGCCCAAGTAGTGATATTGTTTCCAGGTAACCCCATGAACCAGCATAATGCTGCATCCTTGAGGGTAGAGGGAAAGAGTTTCAACTTTTTCTCATCTTCTGTATAGTCATAAGTTCGACAAAGGACAACAAACTCAAATAGGAAGGTATCAGGGTCTTCAGTGGTCAATCTATGGAAATGAGGTAAGGCTGAGGGACTTATGTTCTTCATTTTCATGTCCCCATTGGTCTCTCGAATGGGGAAGGTACCTTCTATTCTCTCGTCATCGTCTCTACCATTCCTATTGTCAGCCATGGTCTCAAAAGGAATGTTTTCTTGCCCTTCTTCTGTTATAGGATCTTCGTATATCTCAGGAGGTTCACCTATAGGTTCTTCTGGATCACTGCCACCAAAGAAGAGAGAAGGGTGACTCAGTGAAGTGGTGGGGGTGTTGGGTAGGAATTTTCCGGTATTATCTCTGTTCCTACGAGGCATGAAAGGATTTTTGGTTGTTTTTTCTTTTTTCTCTGCTTGTACCTGCAAAACTGAAACATATGGAATTGCAACTAACTAAAATCTATCTTGTAGAAATGAAAATGCGGAATTGAAATGAAAGCAGGAAAGGACTAATCTATTTTTCTGAAATCAAATTGCGAGAATGAAATGCTAGACTACGCTTGTAGAATTGAAATTCTATTCTATGCTTGCAGAATTGAAATTGTGGAATTGAAAGGCTAACCTATGAAAGCAGGAAATGTCTAATTTACTTTTGCAGAAATGAAATTGCAGAATGGAACTGAAATAAACTACTTAGCAGAAGGTTAGAGTAGGAAAATAGAAGAAAAGTAGCAATCACAAATACTCTGATGCGTCCCCGGCAACAGCGCCAAAAAGAGTGGTGAGCTCCAGTATTGCAGCAATAATGCTGCAACTCCTGGGACTCCCTTCTTTACTTTTATCAACCCGGTAGTTCGTAACAAAGTTGGAAGCGACGGTGTTGTATGCACAAGTACTAGATTTTGCCGCAGCTGTCACTTGGTCAGCTGGCACAAGTCCGCTAGGGGCTTAAGCCAACTTCTATGAGCTCTTAGAAGAAGCTTTTTGACTGATGGATGAAAGCTAACTCAAAGAAGGCTGATCTACTTGCAGAAAGAAACTGGAAAGCTAAAAGGAAACGTAACCCTAGCAAACCCTAATTTCACCAGCTATCCCTACCGATGCAAGAAAGAGGAGGCAAGCTACTGAAAGAAATGCCATTGACTTCTAGGAAGGTAAATACATGTATCTAAGCTACTTCTACAGTAACATCTGAAAAAACATCTTTTTGTATTTTTGGATAAGTTGCCAGAATTATTATGCATGTGATTTGACTGTGCAGAGGTGGATTGGCGAGAGGAAACGCTTGGATGAGGTCGGGAAGGTTCAGAGAGGGCCTAAGGGGTCCCTAACACCCTTCCAGAGAGTTTCACAGAGTTTGGTCATCAAGAAACCTCATTCGTGAGCTTCTACAGGAAGTCTGCAGGGGTTCTACAGGATGTCTGTGATTTTCTAAAGGATCCCTGTAACTTTTCTACAGGATGTTCAGGAATGGGATTTTGGAGGATGGATGGATGAAGAAAGATGAAGGAGTGGGTATGGAGGTAGGATAAGGGCTGGAGGTGGTCCAGGACTTGGTGGATGGAGTTGAGGACAGATGTAGATGGCTGGATTTGTTCAAGGAGGACTGAAGCAATGATGCACAAAAACTAGGGTTATGTGAGCAAATGGAAAACGTAAGGCTAGAAGTTGAGCTGAGGGATGGAGCAGATGGGTTTGATGGAGTATGGGCAGGTAGAGAAGTGGTACAGGTGCTCTGCAAGTCGTTTTTCCAACTGAACCGATGAAGACTTGTAAAATCAAAGACCTAGTCACGTTGACCTAATCTGATCTAGTTGTCAGTAAAGAGAATGAACAAAAGTTTGAACTTGCAATGAAACCATGTATACTAACTCATGCAACTAAGCAAGCAAAAGTCTGAACTTGTAACTAACTTCTACAAATGAAAATCAAACACTAGTGATTACATGGCAAAGCAAAATCAGTGTTTTTGTGGGCAGCAAGGTCACCCTGATCCCACTGAGGGAGAGGTGAAACCAGAGATGTTTGATGGCCCATTTTTGAAACTTTTCCCTGTTAACAACCTATCAACTAAATCTGAGCATCAAAAGTCTTTCTAACCATTAACAGTGACCTAGTTAATCAGCAAGATGTAATCTACTTAACAGAAATGATTTTGCAAATACATAAAGGACAAATAAAAATATATAAAGGAGGCCTTAGCACTCAGATTGGGCCCAACCCCAATAGCTGCGGGCTCCTATAAAGAACTCAGATCTGATGCCAAGTAAAGCCGCTTCCCATTACTAAAAAATAATCATCACAAGAAAGTTGTACAACAGTAGCTAAGGAAAAACGAGCTGAAAAAGGATAACACTATAGTGCAAGTACCAACGGTTCCAAAAGTAAACTACGAAGGCTGAGGCCTTCCTATTTATATAATATGAGGGGGCTAGCAGCCCTCCTAGATTCAAGGGACTCGGCTGTTCCAACTGCTAGTAAACAGTCACTCTTCCCAAAGCTGCTTGGCTGCCTTTAGAACTCATTTTGGTGCCCTGTTGAGCTTGGAGTTGAGGGTGGAGATTTCGAGGAAGGGCCATTTAATGCCACAGACAACCTCCCTACTAATCCTCACCTCAAGATTGGCTGTCACCTGGGCCATAATTGCTTGGTTTTGCTCCAAAATTTGTCCAAAAAACCTGAAATGACCACGTATTAGCCTCCTTGGTAGAGTGACCACCCTTATTCATTCCAATAACATAAACATACTAGAAAAACATGCATAATCTATGAAAAATGGAGGATTGAACAAGGACAATTAGGCAAAATGAGCCCAATAAGTTACCCAATTCGGGGCTCATCAGTAGGCATTCCCATACTCAAAGTAAATCGAACTCAATGAACAGGCATGGAAAAACTAAGATCATATAGATGGTAGACACAGCATGGACACATCCATCTGTCTACCTAATCGTGAATATATAATTTCCTCGCAACTTGGATTGATGAAACTTGATCCAGGGTCTTGATCTCCATCTCTCAATCCACAATATGATTCTAACCATGCGAGTGAATGTCTCGAAGTCGAACATGGAAGAAACCACTTGATTACTGGTCTGTTATCACTCAGGTTGTTCCCCAAAGTTGTAAGAAAGGGAATACGATCGAGGTAACCACAGATCAATCTTTTAGATACAGATTCTAGCCAATCTGCATCCAGAGAGGGCTCTCTCTTTATGATTTAGCTTTGTTTTGATATGTGTTAGGCTAGTTATGAAGTACAAGGGTTTTGTTTTGTGTTTGGTTGGAGGAATGGAGATTCAACAGAACAGTGAGGTAAAACTGAAGAGTTTCAGTCCATTGGGCATGATGGAGTCAAAGGAGGATAGCTTCCTGGATTAGGTTTCTGAACAGAGAAAGGTGTCACAGAGCAAGGTACTCAAACATGGAACAATTTGTAGGCTGAAATCAGATGGAATGGGGCCAATGGGTGAAGGGCAATTAAGAATCCTTCATCATGTTGACAGAGGGAAAATGGTTGAGTACTGTTAAGGAGCAGTTAAGAATTCCTTAGCAAATATTCAAGATGAAAGAATCAGGGGAAACAGGAGCAATTAAGAATTCACTGTTTATTCTAATTCTGAAGAAAACATTGATAATAACAAAGACTGAACACAGAGTGCAATCAAGAAAATTCTGAGTTATTCTTTCTCTCTATTATTCAGATCATGGAACATAGATGATAAAACATAGAAACTTCAAAACACAAGTTAAAAGGGACTTATTGATCCATAAGATGATTCAAGAATTCTGTAGCATGGTCCTTAGTAGCAATTCCTCATTCAGTAAGCTAGACAAAAATGGTTCCAACAACCTTTTATTCCAAAAAAAACTTCAGATTTACAGCAAAGTCTGAGAATGCTTCCGAATCAACCAACCCCAAATACTTCGTTTGGGGGGGTATTTATACAAAAATATCAAACTATCCTACATAATATCTAATAGAAATAATATTTGGTGATCATTAATGCATTTTACAAAGATAGAGACAGACAGTCTCGAAAACAGGGGAACAATAAATTGATGTAATAAATTTGATGCTGTGCTGGCTGTTCTGTCTTTATGAGAAGTACTGGAGGTAGGTGCTGTGAGTCGGTTTGCGGCTGCCATCCACTGATATTCATGCTGGCTATTACACCTTGGCTGGACTTTCTTTGACCTTGATGTGATGCGCTTTGACCCGCATGAGTGTGATTCATCCCTGTTTTCTGCATTATAGTAGATGGTCCAAAATTTTCAATTGACAAAGGATACCAAAGATAAGTTTATAGAATTTATAACATGCTTTGCCACCACTCTGGCCCTGGTAATTTATGTCTCTGAAGATTCCTCAAAGTTTCTTAAGTTTCTGTGTACCTGAAGAAATTAGGTGGGATGGTGAACAGATGCTTCACCTCGTGCTCTATGTAGAATAAATTTTCGAGGCTGTCATAGAGGGCCTGGCCAGATGGAAGTGCCTTCTCTCCTGAAGTACTTGATGATGTATTAACTTGATTAACAACATATGTATTCAATTTATATACATAGTCTTTGTGTTTCATCAAACGATCATTACTTCCCAAAGTACTTGGCAAACCTTTTTGATGCAGGACTGCAAACTTTTCTGTGAAAGAATCAATCTCTACCTACATGTCCTGGCATCTTCTGCCCAAATTTTGCATTAGAGTTCTCATGGTTATAACTCTCTTGATGTCTAGAATGGTGCATGTTCTCTCTCTAATTTCCAGTGCTTCCAGTTCTTCACTGGTCTTGGTGTTCAAAAAATGTATTAGCCGGTTAGCTTGCTTAGGCATCTGTCCCAATAAGGCTCTTGTTTTTTGAATCTCCACTTGGGCCACTCTTATTAAGTCAATTTGCTCATAAATGGTTTGGATAGACCTCCACACATTACTAAGGGATTGAGTGATGTTGGTCCACAAAATTCCCCTAATTTTTGCTAGAGGTTTATGCAGAGAAAGGTCCTTTTCTAATGCTCTCACCTTGTTCTCCAATGTTTTGATCTCCCTTGTTTTCTTTGCCACATTCATTTTGGATTTATCATAACTCTGTTCAACTTTTGCCAATTTTTCTTTGACTTGCTTCAGCGCTGACACTTGGAGTTTCAATTCCTCCATGGCTTTTATTAATTGCTCTGTAGTCATAGTAGTACTGCTACCTAGTGTTGTTGCTGTTGCTGAGGTACCTATGGTGATCTCAGCTGTTGATGCCGGGACAGTGGGAGGTACTGTTGTTATAAGTGTGGAGGGGGTAGTATTTACTGTTGGAGCTACTTCAGGTGGCTGGGAGGTCGACTCTCCCTGCTTTTCTTGTAGAGCTTTCTCCAACGTCTACTTTGTCTTACTCAATCTCTCATTCAGTCTCATGAGCAGGTCCATCATGTCCTCTTCAGATTTCTATTGTACAACATCTGCAGTCTGTGGATGCATGGTAGGGGGCATTTTTAGCTATTTTTTGAGTGCAACAATGTCCTCTTCCTTCTTCTTCATTAGTGCCTTTATGCCTTTGGCATCTTTGGGATCATGTCCCATTTCAATGATAATTTCTTCCAAGGATTTGATCCTGTTGTCCTTTGCTAGAGAAGAAGCTTTCTCCAAATCTAATTGAGAAGAGGTATTATTCAAGGAGTTTTGCAATTTATGAGCTAACATAGCTTTGTCAGCTAGCGTGGAGTATACCATCTCTCCAGTCTGTTTATGCAGCTCAATCTGGTCTATTGGGTGAATGTCCTTGGCTAGGACCTCCAAATTTGTCCTGATGTAATCAGCTGCTGATTATGGTTGCTGCACCTTGGGCTTGAAATAAATCATGATCATTTTTCCCTCTTTTATGTCATATGTTGACATTAATCTTTGCTGCTTTGTGGGGGCCATCTTAAGATATTGATTGTAAATCTGTAGCCTTAGTGGGTCGTTTCTAGCCTTTATCTCTGTGAATGTTCTTTTGATGTCCGAGGTCTGCTTACTTGGTGGCCTAGTGGATGAAACTTCCACACTATGCTGCCTTTCTAGCTCCTGCCTATGTGAGCTAGTTAATATGTCCACCACTGGGGAAGTCTGCTGGGTAACCCTCTCACCTCTTAAACTTTCAGTTGTTTCTTCAATGATTTCCTCTTCTAATAGAGGATCCAATCTTTGCCTCTTTGCACCCGGCTATTCTGCAGGTCCACTGATGGGTGTGGTCTCTTCTCTGTCTCTTTTCTTGCCTTTTTCCTCATTTAGAGGAGTTTGTAATGCTGGGATCTCTGGTGCTTTGATTTGGACTAGAGGAATTTTCCCCTGATGATCAGTCATTGTTTGATGCTCCGTGTCTGCCACTTCCTTGCCCTTAGAAGACCCTGTAACTGGTGTGCTGATTTCTTGTACAGGTTGCTGTGAAGTTCCAGCAGAGGATGTACCCACTTCGGCTTGCTAAGGTAGCTTGCAATATACTTGTCCAAAAGAGTCCAGGTCAAGGGTCTTTTCAAGATTTTTCATAGCTTTTTCCATTTTTTCTTGTTCAATAATCTCTTTTATTAGTGAACCCTCTACCCACTCATCCTGATTAGAAAATTGCTCTATTTCAAGGATCCTATGATGTTTATAGGCCGATAGCCTGTTTCTTACTTTTCTGTCACTTATAAGGCTATTTGGGTCATATGGCACCCACCAGAAACTTTTCTTCAATTTAAGGTCTTCCCCCAATATATTATCAACATCTTCCCATGCCTCCCTCTTGTTAATGATAAAAGGGCCTAACTGGTTTCTTATTCTCAGCTGAGCCTTTTTCTTTACATTGCAAAAGTGGGTTAAATCTGCATTGATAATTTGCCTGAAATACTCCAGTGCAAATAGTCTCATGGGCACATATTTGGGCAGCTTATAAGGGCACAATTCACAGCCATATATTCTGATTTCAATATGATTCTGGTAGAGGTACCAGTCACCTATTCTGTAGTTTTTGGAGAGCTGTAAAATCTTCTTTATATCCCTAGAGAGCCTAGGAGGAGGAGCTCCTATCAATAAAGTGGAGGTTGGATGTACAAACAAGTCAATGAATTCATAGTAGCTATAAGGGGATTCACAAACATTGTGGAAGACCAAGGTCCAAAAGATCACAGACCTCTTCTCTCCTTTGGAATCCAATTTCCTGATGGGAAATGAAAAACTGTCTGGCTGATAATATAGCAGAAGGTGATATATGAATGAGGTGTACTTGAAGACTCGTTCTCTATCCAGATTTATGATTTGCTCATTGATTTTATTGGCAATGAAAGAGGCATAATCATATTTGACAGCAGGGGGATGTCCTGAAGTAAACATTGTCAACATAACTAAGATGGTCTCATCAACAAATTCACTGGTTTTGAATCCCAATATAAAGGATATCATGTCAAGAATAAGCTTGCCTATTCAGTGAACCAAGAATGCACATAGGGAGGTGGGCCTTGACGCTGGCAATCTGGTTTCATAAATAATTTGGCAATCTGGGTTATTTCTGAACTGGGCAATTGAGAGCCTTGCTCAAGCAAAAATCCCATGGAAAGAGGAGCAAGGGGCTGAGTGGGATGGAAGTGTAACATCTCATTGATAGATTCAACAATTATGTAAAAGAGAACAGTTTGGGATGGGGTCATAATTGCTTTACTGACTGAGGGAAGGTAATACCTGGGGAGATTGGATTCCCATATTCCATAGATATCAGAGTTGCTCAGATGACTATTCCTAATTCGGCAAAATGCTTGGAGATGGTTCACATCACCAGATAACTCTTTTATTTGAAAATCTCTATCAGCCAAGGGTAACCAATCCAGGTCTTTATGAGGTGCATTGAGGGGTGCGACATTGAAGGCCATAGGGGCTTCCATGTTTGTTTGCTGTGTTTTCAAACTGGAGGTCGAGTTTCTGTGGAAAAATGGGCAAAACAACAGTTCTGGGTGTCTTTTTCTGAGAGTTATAGACAGAATTTACTTGAATTTGGCCTTGTTGGGTAAAATTCACAGAGGAAAAATGAAATTACAGGTTCGGGAGGCAAATTGGGGTAAATACCTGTTTTTTAGAGGCGAACAGTGCAATTGCAGGTTGACCGACGAGCTGCGGAGCAGGATGCTGGACTTTGTTTGGCTGGGTGGCAAACTGTATGCTCGAGCAATGAACTGGACGTAATTTGCATGGAAGTAGTTCGTAGAGAGAAATGGGTGAAAATGACGTTTTCTCGACTTTTTAACAAAATTTGGCTTTCGCGGGGCTTTTTGGCGCTTTTTGGTCGGATGACATCATTGGGATGTGACGCCTTGTTGTGACGCGGGGGTACGACATTGTGACTCGGTAGTGACGTTAGCGGGGGGCGGTAAGTAGCTTTGGCCCGAACCACTTATGGGCCATAGTGGTTTTGGTGGGGAGGGCCGCGAGCAGCGCAGGGATGCGCCACGCGTCCAAGGTACGGGCGACAATACCAGAGTTCCCCGCGCTTTAAACATCGGATGGAAGGGGGGGTGCGATATGATTGTGAGCCATCCATGAGCGGGTGCCGATCGGACGATTGGCACTCATTGGAGGTGTCTCAGGGTTACGGCGCGGGGCCCATACAACATATTTAAAGTTTTATATTGCATCAGGGTCATTCACCATTGGTTTGCGAGGTTGCGGGGTCTTGATTAGGTTTGTTAATTAACGTGAGGTTAATTAACTCCTTATGAGCGCGGGGAGGGTTCTTAATGTATTTCAGATAAACCATTAATTCCCAACGAACAACGTTATGATTTATAATAAAATCGGGGTGGGATATTAATGTTTGGGGGTTATATATATCTATATATACATAATACAGGGATTGGGAAGAATTACAAGGGATTTAATATAATAACGGTTAATTTTTTAATATGAAGCTTTTTTGAAAGTAAATGCGCGCTAAGCATAATGTTGCAAAATCTAGGCAAAAGGGAATGAAAATGGTTTTACACAAGAAATGTGGCTTTGCGCCTAAGTAAAAATGTGACTTTATTTAAGCCTTTTATGTAATGAGATGAAGTGATTTAAGAGGGATATTAAGTAGATCTCAACACCTTGGGGAAAATTAGTAAGTGATTTGGGAGAAGTGTGAAGGGAAGTTAGTCATGCATCACTTGATTTGTAACCAAACAGTTGCCATGGTACTTATGATAATAATAATATAAACATCTTTGAGAGACAAAATTAATCATAAGCATGCTTCTGCAACACTAGAACTGCCTACCTAGCCTATTGTACCTAACATTTTTTGTTCTTCTTCCATGGGTGCACTTGGACTAGCAAGCCCTCAACAATCTTCTTTTCTCTACATGATAAGCCTATATAAATCTGCACTTATTTCTTCCAAGGGCTCAGATTTAGCAGTTGAGCTCCTTCACTTCTCTACCTAACTACTAATATGCCAAGTTTAAACATTTTGGACAGATTTTATTCTCTATCTCTAAAACAGGAAATTCAAACATGAACTGGCCAATATTAATCTGTTTGGCCATTCATCAATTGCAGCATGAAGTTCAACAAACTGCTCATGAAACTTTATTTACAGAACATGAAATAGTAGTGGCATTTGGACTTGCACACTTTCCTGGTCTTTTTCTTTGGGGTTCATTTCTTTCATTTTTTCTTTTTGACCACTTATCTTTTCACCCTTTGATTTTTCTTTTAGGGTATACCCTCTTTTCATTTTTTAATTTTTTGTTTTTTTCAAAATATGGAAAACCTTTGCAGCAGAGAAAGGATGAACATATTAGGGATTTTAACCAGTCAATCATGAAATATGACACCTATTGGTATAGGAGCATAACATGGTCAATGATGTGAATCGTTAACAAGCGTGAGAGAAACTACCAATAATGACAATGGTTCTCAAGGTAATCCCAATACAATCTATGAAGTGCGAATATGTGATCTGAAGTCAAACACTTATAGAATCGTTCGATCGAATGCCAATGATGAGAACATGTCGTTGAAAGCGAAAAACCTGCCATTAAGGCATGCATGCTTCAAGGTACTGAAGGTTTCTAAATCAACTTCCTAGATAATGAGATGAAGTCGATAAGAGGCGATTCGTTGTAGGAAAGCCTACGACACGAAACATGATATCAAGTTTTGAAAATAATTGCAAGGACTAACTCAAGGATGGTCGATGTGAATGAAGGTAAAGATTTTGCAAAAGGATTTGAACCAAGGTTGAACTTCTCTTGAACACATGACAAAACTATAATGATTTGGCAACATTTGACTTAAACGATAATACCCAAAACTATGAAGACTTTCAATGAGGTTTGATTAACTGTAAGGCAAATGGATTTCCCAACCTAGACATGAATGTGACGGAGCGCCATGTTCAAGAGTGACATGCTACCTTTTGATGATGTAGAATGGACACTTTCCCCAATTTCTCCCCACCATTACTAGCAAGTACCTCTTTATTTTTTACAAGCTTGAGGAGGATAACATATGCTTGGACCATAAGCTCATCCTTCAGATGAGTCCATCGAAGTATTTTTAACGAACCCTAACAAGGAATGGTTTGGTCTGGTCATGCTTAACAAGTCCTATACTATTTAATTTTTTATGAGTCCAGTAAAGGTGTAACTCGATGTCATTTTATTTTAAGAGTTTGAAAAATACACAAAAAGAAAAACTCATTCAGCTCTTTAATCGTAAAATTTTAACGAGCCCGGAGAAAGAAAAGCTCGACAGTTTTCATTTTTAGAGAGTTAGAAGAAAAACATAAGTAGACTCCATCAGGTTCTTTTTCGTCAGTTCAGTCTCTTAGGTCCAAAAGAGGATAAAATAATACAGGAGAGAACTCTATTGACCATGTTTGATCAACATATACCTTTTTCGTAAACAGTCATGGCTCAGTCCGTAAAAGGGGTAAACTTATACTGAGTGGACGATTGTTCATTTACTTTTACGAGTTCGAACAAGCAAGTACTCAACAATATTTTCGTTTTGAAAAAGTCTAAAAAGGGCTTAAAAGAAGACTCTGTGATTTTTCACTTTTCGTAATTTTTAAAGAGCATAAAAACTGATAAAAGTCTACTAAAATGTCAAAAATGATTCATCTTGACTCCGTAAACAATCTTGCACATTTAAACTCAATAACCCGTCATAACTGCTCCAAAAGGTGTTTTCCCTCTTAAAAAGATTCAAAATATAAAAAATAATATTTTTTAAGCTAAAAAACTTATAAAAGTGGGAAAAAGTAATTTATTTTTACCATTTGCATTTTCACCAGTTTAGAGCAGAGAGAGGGGATTTTACCGTGAAACTTCCAAGATTGATTCCAAGCCAACCGGTGGACGAAATCACGTGTCGTTTCCTCCAGGTAGAATATATCTCCATAACTTAGCTTTCTATCCATTTATTTTTTCATTTTAAGCTTTCATTTGGTTTTTTGGGACAAAGATTTGTCCAAAAATGCGCCCTCGGCCTTGCGCGGGTTTCACTCAATTGGGCTTGCGCAGGTCAATAAAATTTTCCATACGGAAATTCTCGGCCTGGGTGGAATTCTGCTAGAAATTTTCGTGTTGCTGCGCCATATCCATAAAAGGGCGACCGCGCAGGTGTCATGGGATATTTTTAAAACAAATTTTGAAGCCCAAAAAACATGAAATGAATTTCAAAAAAGCTTCTAACTGCTTTAAAATGGTCATTTCAGGTCATTTGTTTGCTCAAAAATGGAATGGAGGGAAAGAGAGCACGAAGCCAATGATGTGGCTACTCTAGCAGATCCGGCCACTTTGCAGGCTCTCAGGACTTGTGGCCTCCTGAAATACTGGCTAATCCCTGGGATGAAATCCTAGGTAGATCTGATGACATGGTTGGTGAGGACCTAGAATGTCCAGGAACAGTGTTTTGTGATTGCTGATCATCGCCTCACCATTGATGTTGATGAAATCTATTTCCTAACTGGGTTATCTCATCGAGGAGCCGATATTTCACTATTTGGATCGAGAGTAGGGGGAGATACTACTAATGGATACCTACGACGCTTTTGTAGGGGTGCACCACCCAAAGATGGATAGATTGACATTCAGTCCATCAAAATTTTACCCTTGAGGACCATTGCTTTCACTGTTTGCAAACTGTGTGGTAGTGTTGCCCTTCATCTAGCCACATGGGAACAGATGCAGATAGTTGTGGAATGCTGGGAGTCCACGGTATACAACTGGTTTGAGGTAGTAGTGGTAAATATGAAGGGCCAGCTAACTAGGTGCAAGAATGGTAAACTGAAAAATTTCGGTTATGGTGCCATTCTAGTTGCTTTTTATCTATAAAGGGTTCCTATTCTTTGGCCACAGAAAATTCGGGAAGCTGAGGGAGGTTAGAGGGATCCACGCTTGATGAGGTGGGTTGCACTGATGGCACACCATGGTGGTGATGGTCCTGTTGTGAGGTATACAATAGAGTTTTTGACTGGCTGAGCTAGCAGATTGTTCCAATCGAGGACTTTCCATATGCCAAGATAGATTACAGAGATTATCCTGATATCCCACTTCCAGCCAGAGCTCAGTGGGGTGATCTAGGTAAGAATTTCTCATTTTGGCATATTTTCACATTTTTCAAATTTTAAGGTTTTTTGTCTTGAGAGGCTAATTATCTGAAATGCATGTGCAGATGTGGGTCCAACCCGACCAACTGAGATGAGACGGTACGATAGACGAGGCGAGAAGCCTATGGTAGCTGCGACAGGGAACCCAGAGGCAGATGGCATCCTGATAGAGTTGGAGCACAACCTTGAGAGGTTGATTACCAACATCTGTTAATGACATTCCACACGCCTATCAGAGGCACCTAGTTGGGGTTCTAGGGCCTATCAGATGTTTGCAGTGTTGAGTTGCTCATGCTATCGTGTGTTATCATGAGCATCACCATGCCTAGTTGTTCTAGTTTCTAGGACTATTTTTGAATTTTTGGTGTCAACATTATTCGAAAAATAGAAGGTCACGGGGCCTTATGTCCTCGGATGACATATTTTGTAGACACACCCAAGCTCTATTTTAATGAAAAATCTACTACTTTTATCTATGTTTATCTCGATCAATGTACGAATGAATATTGTTTTTAATTTACAAATGTTGCAAATGTCTATTTAAGACATGATTTGCCAATGCATATGTCAATCTATTTATATATCTCAGAATGTGTTGATATTCGATATAATCAAATTGCCTTTCCAAGAGATAGCCTCGTAAAAACATCCTTAACATGGTTGGACTCCTTACTGAATAGACACTGTCTAAATGTAATACAACGAGCTACGAATCTAACCTAACGATTAAATGCTGGATACCAAATGTAATGGCATCAACCAATAGCTCAATGACTGCACTATATTCCACTATATTATTCGTTGTTTGACCAAGACATATTTCGTGAATAGAGACTAGCTCGTCACTGGGTGAATAGATAACCCCAACTATTGAAGATAAATTCCGAGTACTACGACTAGCACCATCAGCAAAGCGAATGTAAGTCGGAGAAAACTTCAACATCTTCAAATCAAGTGTAAAAACATGATAAGCAGGAGAAGTAGTAAAAAACAATAATTTATCAGACATACCTAAAAAATGGTAAATAATGTACAAATCTTCCTGAAAATTTTATGCAAAATATTTCTTTAGGTAAAGAAATTTTCTAGGATTTCCCAAAGGAACACCATCATAATCAACCAGCTCATAGGAACCTTTAGCTAATACACTTTTTATGATGTAAGGGCCATGCCACATGGGCTTGAATTTTCCTGCACCTAGCTTGTCATGAGCTTGATCATATACCAAGACTAGGTCACCTTCTGAATATATAGGAGGATTAACGTTTTGATCGTATTGGGCTTTAACACGTTTCTGGTGAGCTTCATTAGCCAATACGGAATTACGACGATTTTCATCTAGATGGGCTAAATGTACAAAGCGTTCTTCGTTTGCAAAGGTAGAAGGTAATATCTAATTTAAGAGATGGAATTTCACATTCAATAGGTAATACAGCCTCCAAACCATAAACAAGTTGAAAAGGGGTGAAATCGGTCGATGTTTTTACACTAGTGTGGTAAGCCCACAATGTTGAAAAGAGCATAAAGTGCCAGTTTCCTTTATGCATACCAACTATCTGTTTAATCATATTGGTTAAAACTTTATTAACAACTTCGACCTAACCATTAGCTTGTCGATAATACGGAGTAGAGCTATCATGGTAGAGGCCGAGTTGCGCGAACAGTTCGACCATCATAAAGTTACGAAAATGACTATCATGGTCTATAACAATAGCTTGTGGGACGTTGAACTGAGCAATCACATGATTGAAAATGAAAATGGTTGCAGTTTTGCCATCGTCTCTATATGTAGGCATCGCCTCGACCCATTTTGTAAAGTAATTGACTGCAAGGATGATATATCCATTCCCCCCCGACCGAGTGAGGGTTACAAGTGATGAATTCGATGCCCCATTTGGAAAAAGGATCGACAACTACAATTGGGCGAAGAGGAGCAGGAGGTGCTCGCATTTTGCGATCATAAATTTGGCAATTATGGCATTTTCGGATTATAGTGATGCAGTCTTTAAACATTGACGGCCAAAAATAGCCAGCACGTAATATCTTTTGGGTAGTAGCATACCCATACATGTGACCGCCACATGCTCCAGAGTGGTAGTCATTTAAAGTTTTTTCGGCTTCTTGAAAAGTTAAACAACGTCGGAATACATAATTGACACCACGACGATAAAGAGTGTCGCCAATAATGTTGTATTGTTGGGATTGGTATCGGATTCGTTGACGATCAATTTTGGATAACTCAAGCCTAAAAGTTTGTGTTTGGAGATATATAATGATGTCTCCATACCACGGATCTAATGTACTAATAAGAAAGAGAGATTCGTCAGCAAAAGAATCTTCTGCTACAATTTCTATATCAGTATGGGGGAAGTCACACAATAGTTCGACGAAAACCAAGGATTTCTTTGATTTGGATTTTTCAAATTCCAGATCAAACTCTTGTAAAATGGCTATCCACTTCGAGTATTTGCCCCCTAGTAGTTGCTTTGTGAGAATGTACATCATAGGGTTGCAATCTGAAATGATAGTCGTTTTTCAGAGAAGTATATAGTGACGGAATCGTTGAATAGCTTGCACAACTGCCAAGGCTAGCTTCTCCACATGTGCGTATTTAATCTTAGTTTTAGTGAGACTCCTACTCAAATAATAAATCACATGTTCGCTGCTAGAATCATCCTCTTGGACTAACACCATGCCAATGGTGGCATCAGATGTAGCCAAGTACAGAAAGTAGTCTCGATGATAATTGAGTGGATGCAGTAAAGGCGCATTAGTTAGTCCATGCTTTAATGCATCAAAATATTTGTCAGCAATCTCATCCCAGAAAAATGGAATACCCTTTTTCAATAGTCGACTAAAACCCTATGTTAGTTCAGCATAATTGTGGATGAATCTACGCAAAATTTTTGCCTTCCCTTGCAAACTTTGGAGTTGAGTAAGGCTAGAAGGAGCAAGCAAATTCAAAATTGCCTCTACCTTGAGGGGATCAACAAGAATTCCTTCCTTTGAAATGATGAAACCTAGAAGGTGATCGGATTGCGCACAAAAAACACATTTGTGCAGATTCAAGCGAATATTGTAATGCCTACACCTAATGAAAATCGCTTTTAAGTGCCATAGGTAATCCTGTCGTTTCATGGAATGAGCCGAGAGGTCATTTAAATAAGGCTGAATAATATGCTTGATATCGTGGAATGCGTAAGACATTTCTCGTTAAAAATTTGCGCCCTCATTTTTTAGGCCAGGAGTTTGCGATAAGAAAAAGTTCTCCATGGGCATAAAATGTGGTTTTATATTGATTGACAGGGAGTATGTTTATTTGATTGTAGCCAAAAAATCCATCCATAAAGGAAAAAATTCCATTTCCGACACAGTCGTTGGCAATTTGGTCGATATACGGAGTTGGATAATTGTCCTTGGGACAAGCTTTATTGATATCTCGGTAATCAACACACACTCGAATAGTTCCTTGCTTTTTATTAACGGGCACAATATTTGATACCCAACCAGTTAAATGAACAAGGTAAATGAATCTTGCTTTTAGCAATTTCTCAACCTCAGTTTTGATAGCAGCAAATTTTCACGGATGCATAGGACGTAATCGTTGTATAACTAGCTTAGCATCCGGATAAGTTTTTATTTCATGTACAAAAATACTAGGGTTGATTCCTGACATATCTTCATAGGACCAAGCAAAAATGTCACGGAATTCCTGAAATGGGTCTTTGTAAGTTGAAATATCTTCTAGTGAACAAGAGGCTCCTATATGAATATTTTAAATTATTCCAGGTTTCAGTGAGATATCGATAGGTGTTGTTGCCGACATGTTCCCTAAATTCTGTTCAGAATTGGAAGAAAGGGTAGATATTGGATTTCGAGGATCGGTAAGGGTCTCATATGAAAATAATGATGAAAAATTATTCTCACTTTTATCAAAGGATGGTAAGAAAGTTGAACGATGATGAGTATCATTCCAAGACATTTAATCTAAGGTCATAACTTCCATAATCCCTTCATTAGTTAAAAAATCTTTGTTAAAAGGATCAGGCATGGAGTTTGGTTCCAAGTGCCACAAATGAGAATATTCATCAATGATCATATTCATTTGATCATCATCGGATGTTGATGGATTGGCAAAAGCCTGAATGGCCTCATAGGCTAACTCAAAAGGACTAAGAGGCATTTCATTGCCATATAAGATCATTTCTGATTGTGATGGTACTTTACATGGATCTCCCATTTCGAAAGTACTTGATGTAATCATGTTGATCTGTGCTTCATTATGAAGAAGAACAGGTGGAGTGAATGTGAAATTTCCCATCAAAGATGAGTCTTTGAGCAGGCCAACACCAACTTCTTCATATGGAGTGGTGGATTTTCCAACAAATGGGATACTGCCATAGAATTATGGTCAGAGGTATAGTAGGACAAGTGTTCTACTTTCACAATTCTTCCTTTGCGAAGAAACATAATCATCCTAAAATATGACGAGACTACTGCTGCCATGGCATAACTGCAGTTCCAACCAAGCAAAAGGTTATAGTCCAGTTGAGCATCAACAAAATCAACGTCTATTGTAACTGTTTTTCCCTCTAAATCGATTGGCAAATCATTTAAACGTCCATATGGACAAAAACCTCTTCCATCGAAGGCTTTCAAAGTCATGGGAGATTGATTGATTGTTGGAGAACCCAAGGCTTTCCAACAAGAGAATCTACGACATTGATTTCGGAAGTAATTCCGGGAGAAGGATCTTCGTCAGGTGAATCAGATAGAGTCGAAACTTGAACACTCTTAGAAGTTTTCTTTTTGTTCTTATATTTTTGGCTCACATAACCAATCATGCCATCTGTGACATGTGATCCTGGAAGAGGTGGATTAATTGGATTTGATCGGGGTAAATCTGGGATCTTTTCATACAAAGTACCAGACTGAGTATAAACAAGATCAAGATATTGAGTGCAGGAAATTACTTGCTCTCTAGTTACAACACCCCCTTTGGCCACATCTTTAGTTATTATTGGTAAAAGCGACTTTATGAACCATTCGGCCAAAATATGGTTTGGAATGTAAATTTTAACTAGGGGACGTCTTCGTCTCCATTCGTGAATGTGATCTGAGATATGGGTTGACGTTGACTACTTTGAAGAAGTCAAAGTTAAGTTCCATTGTCATACCAAACTGGTAACTGAAAATGGGTCAAAAAGGCTATAGAAAGGGCATTAAATGTGTTGAAGGAAGCACACAACAATTCTACATACCATTTGGTTGCAGAACCGATTAGGGTTCGTTGAAAAAGTCGTAATATAATAGAATTGTTGTTTAATGAGTTAGACACACACCAAATATGGTAGATCATGACATGGTTGGACGAATCTTCACTCGACTTACCTTCGAACTTAGGAATATCACTGGGAAACTTAGTAGGAATAGCCAGCCAATAGGGTAAATAAAGAAGTGGATCATTAGTTAATCGAGAGAGGTTAGGCAAATCCAAAGTTACAATGAAAGGAAACTGGCAATTAGGGTCCTGCGATGGATATTGATAACCTCGAGGGGCGAGTCACGTACCAGGAGGAGGATATCCAGGATATCCTGGGATAGCCTGAGTAGTTGGAATCTGCAAACCTCTTGGGCATCCAGGATGAGCCATATCCTATTGCGGTTGAATAGATTATTGAAACGTATGACCTGGGTATGGTTGATTCTGGAAGGGGAGATTCTGAACCATTTGACCTTGAACAAACTGTCCTTGAAAGGGTTGACTGTGCAAGGGTTGACCTTGGAGAAATGGAGTTTGAAAAGGTGTACCTTGAACAAACTAACTCTGGGGTAAAACTTGGAAAGGTAGCCCTTGAAAAGGTACTTGAATATATGGAATGCTAGGTTGAACAACAAGTATTTGAGGTGCTAACAAAATCGTAGGAATGGATTCAACACCAGATGCCTGAGGTAAAAACTGAACAAGGGGTTGCATAGTAACCTATGATGTAAGCGGGATAGTTATTTGTGATACTCCTGGAATGGGATTTTTAGGCAAACTTGAACCTGGGTTCTGAACAGTCATTGACATAGCAGACTGCCCCACAGTTTGATGGGTACTTGGGGTGGACTGCTGAAGCGATTGCTGGGCAGGTGTCGATGAGTTAGCCTGGATGGTTGGTTGGACTTGAGAAGACATACCTTCCAAGGGCAGTTGTTGCATAGGTTGACCAGGTTGATACAAAGGCACCTGAGAAGCAACAAGAATTGATTGTTGAGAAGTGTTCCAGATTGTATTCATTCTAGGGTAAGGCATTCCAACGATGGGTTAAGGCATAACAGGCTGAACAAAACCGATTTGAGGCATTTTAACATAATTAAAGTAGTTTCCAGTGGGGGTTTTCCCCCCAGTTACAGGGTAAGGTCCACCAAAAGGTTGTCCTCTAGGTGGAGGATATGATGGTTGCCCCCCAGGTGGATAATAACCACCTGTTGGGTTAGCTCGTGGATTACCAACATTACCAGAAATCATATTAATGACTTGTTCAGATGCCAAACCTTCATTGGTAGGGTTAATTACACTAGTTGACATGTTTGAAGATGAGTTCAAGGAAGAAGCTCCTGAATAAGCTCCTGCGAGAGAGTGATATCCAGGTGGTAAAAAACCACCATACAATGTGGACTCCGAAGAAGTGGAATACATGGATGTATCTGACACGGCACTTCTAGGAATCATTGTGGACCAATCAAAATTGGGTACGGTAGAATAAGGAGTCGTGTAACGCGGAATCCCTTGCCCTAAAAAGTTCAAGGGTGTAAAATACCAAGGGTCAGGGTGAAGAGATCGAAACAAAAGTTCTGAGATATCTGTAGGTTCACTGGTAGAAACTATAGGTTCTTCCTCTTCATCCGAAACAAGTTCTTCAATGACAATAATACCAGGAGGGAGACTATCAATAATGATAAGTTTCACACATGGTTAAAGTGGAGGATCCAGAATATGTGTTGTATCAGGTGTATGAATTTCAGGCTCAAAAATTTCAAACTTAGGTTCGTCAATATCTGGTTTGGAAACGAGGTTTCTATTGGAAGATTCTCCAGTATCTGATTCAGTTTGAATGAGTTCAGTAATTTTTAAATCAGTTTCTGTTGAGTGCGATGTTAAATTCTCAGTTTGATTAAATTCAGTTTATATTACTTCAAGGCCTAAAATAGTAGATGTTATAGGTTGATTAACTTTAGTTCCTCTTACACTAGAATCTATAATAATAGAAGTTTAGTTTCTGTTGTAGTTCATGTTTCAGATGATTTAGATTTTTCTACTTTAATCTTTTCTAACTGACTCGGTGTATACTCAGGGGGATCCCCGAGTATCCTACGTGATTGTCTTGGTAGTTCTGTCACAATCAAATTTTTTCAATTTATTAATCACACAATATCTAAGTTACACCTAAAGTCTCTAAAAGTAAAAAAAACAACACAGAAAGTAACACGCACTAAAAAATCTAGGATTTCAAACCACACAAACTTACTCTTCACAGAGATCAATATTTACTAGTTGGTGATGAAATCCAACATCGAAGAAATCAAGGTGAAAAGTTTTATAGAAAATGAGTGTTTGGAATTAGTTACCCTGACAACCTGCTGAATGAAATGATCTGGAGCAAGTAATTTTGCTATAAACTATCTCGAGAAAAGATTACCCTCCAGAGAGTCCAAGTGAGTCTAGCTAATGTCTATTCTAGTTACAACAGGACCTTCCCTCTGTCGTTACCTTAGGTAGAGCCCTAGGATTATAATCACTATGTTCACGAAATACAACAATTTTACCTAGGGGGACAGTCGTAGATCGAATGCACACGCAAGGGCAAAGTAACAAGCTCAATCCCCTTGAAGGCTCCTCCACATGATCAATTGGAGGTTTAATTTCAAGTGACCCTAAGTACCTTTCGGTACCGTTGTAATACGTGTAAATCACTGTATCTAGGCCAATGAAGTGGGTCGGGTCACTTGACCAGATTCGACACGACCTTGTGCTTAACTCATGTCTAAGAAGAGCTTCCCAAAGAAAAACAGAAATAATTGGATTTTCTCTCCCTAACTCAAGATTCTATTGTTCATTTGTAGCTTTGGAAAGTTTACTTCCTTCCCTATTCCAAATCCCTACACTTAAGCTACTGTAGGTGAAAAGAGCCCTAAAAAATATAAAATTCTAAGTGAATTTTAATTAATGTTGTATTATTAAGTTGTTCTTTTACTCAATGGGTGATGAAGGTGAAACTTATGATGTTGTGACACAACTCGAAATATTAATGCACTCTAAAATGCAAAAGCAACTTTCAATTTCGATGAAATTCTATTTAGAGAAAAGAAAGAGTTTTCTTTGATTTTGAGAAATAAAATGCAACAACTCACAACTTTTCCACTTTTCTCAAAGCAACCAATTTCACTATTTTGTAATGAAAAACGCAGTCAACAAACTAATTTTAGCTTTCCATAATTATCAAAATAAACTAAAACACTCTTTTCTTCTAATCACTCAAAACTTTGAAGCATACAAAAATCAATCAAGAAAATTGGAGAAAAGAAATATTCTCCTATGAATGCTTTGATTCAATGACAATAACAGTGCACTCACAAAAATTTTCCCAAGATGAAAGCAACAACTCCTTTTATCAAGCAAAAATAACCACGATTATTTCACAAAAGCAAAATGTCTCCAGAAACCCTAATTTGCAATTCAAAGTGATTTTGACTACAAATAAGCAATTTTTAAGGCTTAACCAATGTATTTGACAGAACAAAATAAGAATATCACTCACAAAAGGACATTCAAACTTGTTTTGATCAATCAGCAAATCAATGAGGAAAAACCCTAAGGTATTCTTCTAAGAAGACCTAATCTTCAAAAAATAATCAACAAAGCAATCAATTGAGTTCAGAAAAGACAACACATAGTCCAAAAAAATAGAATGACACTTTCAGAAAGACAAATTCAGGTATGGGTTGAAGCTACCATGAAATTTTCAAAAAAATTCAAGGCATGTGCGGGTTTCCAGTAGGAAATAGAGTGCATGTGCTCAGGTTCTACGACAAAAACGGCGCATAGCTGCGCTCTGTGTACAAACAGAAACAACGTAGGGAGGAAAACCCTAAGAAAAAATAAAAAAATAAAAAATCAACCAATAAGATCTAAAATGACATTACTTTATGAAGTCTCAGGTCTGGATAAATCAGAAAAATCAGAAAGCGAGGCTAAGAAAAAAGACGAGAACAAAGATGTTCCCCAGTTTGTTACATCGGACAATCCCTCTTGTGGACAAGAGCGATCTCCCTAGATCCTAAATGGAAACTAGAAACAATCATGACAAATGAACTAACTCTTTCCCTAAGTTGAACTTGTTTGAATTATAAGCAATCTAGCTAATGGATAGATCTCTTACCGGTTTCACGAAATGCCTGATGAAGATCCCTGGTTGTGACTTGATGCAGCTCTTCAATGCCTGATAGGACCTGCAAACATAAACCATAAAAAGGATCAAAAGCACATGTGATATAATAATTCAAACAACTTAGCCTAATGATCAAGGAAATTAGGGATTGAACTTGCCTTAATGAACATAATAAACAATTGCAAACTATTCATCATCCACAAAAGACAAAATCAATGGGAGAAAGTGCTCATTTGTATTAATAAAAAGATAAGAGGAGCCTTACAACCTTCACCTTGATGCCGTGAGGTCCCTCCCAAATGCCTTCAATCTCCTCCTTAGATAACAAGCTCTCCAATCTCAAACTAACAACATAAGTTTGTATTCTCTGAATTCTAACCTCCTTCATCCCTCAACCCTCTAGTCCTTTTATAGATCAAAGAGGGGGAAGTTTCAAATCCCTAAGAAGAGGATGAACCTCCTTTAATGAAGGATTAGGTTACCATGAGAAAAGGGATGGAGATGCATCTTATGAGGGTTATAGTTTGAATAATCATCACCTAGAAGCATTCAGTTGGGAAATATTCGACCAACTATGTTTCTAGAATTTAATTTTTATTTTTAATTTCTAGAATTCACCTGCGCGGGTTTATAGTTACAAATAGAGCGCAACTTTGGTGATGTTCTCAGAGTCAGTTTCAGCGCATGTGCGGGAAAAACTAGAGAAATCGGCGCAGGTGGAACTTAACAAGTTGTGAGAGCTATTTGACCCAAATTTCTCATGTACTTTAACATATTTTGAGTTGTTTGAATTCTAAGGTAGATGGTTTCAACATGTTCACGGATGGTAAAAATATCCATAAACTGATCAAGTGTCATGGCAACAAATTGACGTGTAACACATAAACATTGTCTTGATGGACTGTGATATGCTTATTTAGGCTTGCATAAAAGAATGCGCTCATGAAATTATTGCAAACTGAGCATGTGTTAGCAAGTGACTTTGATCAATCAAGAAGTGACCATGGAATGACTGATTGCAAGATCCACAGTAGGCTCAAAAATTCAAGTGTAGGTAAGATTTTGGAGGGTGTTTGTTGCAAAGATAACACTTGGCAACACATTGGTGGAACTTAAGCTTCTTTGCCTTAGTCAATTCTTTCGTGCGGGGTCTAGTTCTTCAGGGAGTATTGATTCATCATTTAGATTACCATGGCTTCCCCACTTACCCTGTGCATAAACATAGTCCCCTTTGTGCCTTCTCGGTTGAACACGATCATAAGATTTAGCAATATCGCAATGTTTCGAATTGGAAAGGGTAGTGTAGCTTGCATGCTTTAGATTTTCAGAGTAGATTTTTTATCTCTGGTGTTGCTCCACTGCCATAAGGCCTAGACAATACCCTGATGAAGTCACTACAGGAACACAAACATTGCTTCATTGCCAACAAGCCTGGGCAGCCCCGACGAAGTTGCTTTCTTCACCTCTCTATGTAATAATCCTTTCTCTGTTTTTTCCTTTATTTATATATTTAAAGAGGAATGTGCATAAGAACTTATTCATTTTATGGGCGAAAGAGGGATCCCGACTTATTGAGAGTAGAAGAGGTTTTTCCTTCAGAGAAGCATATAAAGACCTTTGATTCAGGTTTGTTGTTTGAGTTTTTTCCCCTTTTCCTCCACTACTGATTGGATAAGCAGGAAGACACCGAAACATAAAGAACTGAATATGAGCATAAGGTTTCCCGAATAGACACAGGTATCGTATTTCGACATAAAGCTCTCCTTATGGATGGATCGTATTTTCCGACGGAACATCATCAATCAAAATATGTAACCAAGACAAGGAAGAAGGACAAAGAGTTGCCCAAATGTTGCAATGTCACAAAATATTTTTCTATTTTTCCACATTGTCTTTTGAGCCCAAATAGGACACCCTTCATGCAAAGTCTCATTGATAGAACAAAAACGAAAATACATGACACAACAAGAAAGCAAAACCAAAGCACAAGAAAAAAGAGTCTAAACCAAAGCATGATGCAAGACAAAAGTAAGAAAAGATAAGAAAGATGAAAGATAACAAGTGTGGGATGATTGCAAGAGAGGGAAAACTAGAATGCAGTTAGTCCTACTCCTAACCTAAACAACTAGAAGGTCAGGGTCACGTATAATGAAATTTCCAATGTAGCCATCGTAACTGATCCCGACCTACATACACAAAGATATGATCAATTAAAACTGACATAAAGGAATGTGCAACAGAAAAGATAAAATCTTGAATAACTTGCACACAAATTTGAAGGTCTTTCCTGTCAGCAGAAAGATAGGCCATATCCACTACTTCTAGTGAGTTCATATTCTTACCTTTTCAATGAAAACCATTGTAATAGCCCTCGTGAAAATTCCATGTAATAAAAGTTAATAAAGAAAAAAATAATAACCACGGTTGATGGAACATTTATTCCAAGCTGAATGTTGGGTAAGCCATCCTAGTGTGGGAGTTCATTTGGTTATTAATGGCGAAGGAAATTGGCAAAGGCAAGGGCTAAGGCTATGGAAAGGCAAAATGGCATTCTGGCACATTTATTTATGAAAATAATGGAAATTAGGAGAAAAGGGAGGTGAAAGGTCACAGGTTGCATGTGAGGAGGAAAATGAAGGAAAATAATTGAAGAAAGTAGAGGCCTCACTCATAAAAATACTTCTGAGGATCAGTTGGTAACCTTTTGTCAGTTCAGTTTTGGAGCTCTCTCATTATTATCTCTCTCTCATACTCTTGGATACTTAGAGTTTTCTTGGAGCACGCTTGAAGGGTGTGGCATGCTTGGATTTTTGGAGCAAGAGGGCAAAGGAAGAGCAAGAAAGTGCAAGAGGACATCAGGATCAACAACTACAATGGATTTTTCTTGTAGGTGTAGGTTTTAACCCTGTACAAAAATTACCTGCATACGAATTCTAGAACACAAAAAATAAACAATGCGAGAGCATAACACATAAAACACATATACACAGAGATTTCCCCTGGATCCCAAAACGGGGACTACCAGCTTGATTTTTCATTATGTTCCTTTCAATGTTACAATACATATTTATACATGCCGAAGCATCCAATACCATGGACCAAAAACCATCGCATCCAAAACCATGTGCAAAAATTATGCACAAAACCATAGGTAGGTCCACCTAACCTAACATAGGGTCCAAAACCAAAATTTTCCGGGGTGTTGCCCCGGACCCCATAGAGTGGGGTTACCTGCACCCCTCAAACTCCCTGTGACTCCCCCCGCTATGCAATCGGCGCAACGAAGGGGGGGCTTTGCCCCCCTTCTAAACCCTCGGTTAACTACGTGGGCTAGTCATGGAAATAATATAACACAACCCAATAGCAGGTACCAAGTTTCATGTATGTTTTTCTCACTAGTTTTGGCATGCATGGCATATGCATGTGGTTTGTTGGTTGTGATATGTTAGAGCATGGAGGATGGCCAGGATTAACCATCTATTGTCTAGCCTTGCCATTTCCTAGATATCCATGGTGATTGTGGATTTGTTTTCCTTGTTTTGTTTTGGTTGGTTCTCATGTTTCCTTATCTTGGGTTGAGTTATTAGTCTTGGAAGCCCTGGTTGGACCAACTCTCTTGAAACCCTATAACATCTTGGGTTGAGTTACTAGTACTGGAAGCTTTGGTTGGGCAAACTCTCTGGAAGTCCTTGGTGGGTTGAGTTACTAGTACTGGAAGCTTTGGTTTGGAAAATTCTCTAGAAGTCCTTGGTGGGTTGAGTTAGTATTCGTGGAAGCCTGGTTGGACAAACACTCTGGAAACCCAGTAAAATTTGTGGGTTAAGTTACTAGTCCTGGAAGCCTTGGTTGGAAAAACGCTCTGGAAGCCCTGAAAGACTCAGATAGAGACCAATATGATGATGGTTTTTTGATGTTTTACCATGAGGTGGAATCATTGTTTGATGGGTTAAGGTTGATGGCCTCTGGAAGGCCTGGATGGTTTTGGATTGATGTGTTGTATGAGATCCCACATTCATGCTTGGAATATGGCATGAGGGTGAATGACTAAAGAGAGATTTGGCCAAGCCATTATACGGTTAGGTGGAACGTGGAAGTCCCATCCTGGATTTGGATTTTGAATCATCAATATGAGGTTATTTCTCGTATTTCTATGAGTATTATATTGGATTATATGTGGTTCATATGGTTGTGATTTCATTAGTATTTATGCTACTATTATGATGGTTATATATGTTTTATGACAGTATCTATGTATGACTCTCATCATGTTTTTACTTGTAGAGGAATGATCAATGTATCCATGACGTAATGGATGCAATGGAAGTTAATATGTTGAGGCATCAATGTCTCTTAGCGATTCCCAAATAAGTATGAGACCCCTATGCTCAGATTCATTATTTTCACTTGTAGATTACATATTCGTGATATTTTTGATGAAATGTATGTCATGGCTACTAGGGGTCCAATCAAGTTTTCCTTCAAGTGATTGTATTTATACTGTCATTTCCTTGTTATTTTATTGTTTTGAATATGTCATTCAATTATGGGTAGTGACCCGGGCTCTGGGCCTGAAAAAGTGGCTCAAATCCCAGGGATGCTGGCACAACACTGTGCAAAAATTCCCTATATGCTGGATTGCAAGTCTGTTAGATCGTCTAGAGGTCCCTGAACGTTGGCATGCCCATAACATGAGAGCATCTAGAGGTCAAGCGGTCCAAAAGCTTAGTGGGACCCAGGGGTTGGTTGGCAGAAAGGTTGGATAGGTTCCTTAGGGTCCTAATACTAACGTTGAATGTCTATATGGTGTGTTTCCGTCGGTTCCACTTCCTTAACGTAACCTAGGAGGTCGAATAATATCATAGTGGCCTCTCGTCGCATGTTTACCCTGGCCGGTGAGTTACTTTGGTAGATATGGGAGGAGGGTGTTACAAAGTGGTATCAGAGGATGGTTCACCCCTCGGACTGGATGGGATATGTGTTGGTCATGCATGCATGTCAGTTACATATGTGTCTCTTATACTTGCATTCCATGTGCTAGTCGTATTTGCATGATGTTGATCATGGTTGTGGGGATGTCATGTGGAAGTTGATGGTGTTATTATGGAGTGCATCATGATGAGTGTATGATTGGTTACATGTTGTTATATGTCACTTACATGTATAATTTTTTACGCTTGGTTACATTCTTGTATTTTTGGTTACATTCTTGTATGCTTGGTTACATGTATCATTCTTGTAGGTTTGGTTACAAGTATTGTTCATTTATGCTTGATCATATGTGTTTATGCATGTGTGTGGTTGGTTACCCATAGCTTATGTATGGTAATGTTTGCATGTGGTCAAGTGTACAGTGATGTAATGGTTGTTTTCATGCATGAGGTCGGGTATGTGTTGTCGATAAAGCCACGCATTGATCGCTGGACCCTAGCTAGAATGATGGTTGCATGGTTATATGCTTATGTGTTATGTTTCTATATGTTGTCATGATTATGTTATACATGTATAATGATGATTTGTTGATATTGCAAACAAGGTATCCTCCCTGAGCTATACTAAGGTACGTTGGTTTATTGTGATTTGGTTTAGCTGACATGATATACCTTGCAGGAAGAAATATCAAAGGGAAAGCAAGATGGTAGACCACAAAGACTCTCCCTATGAATCAAAAGTGTAGTATGGTGTTGGGAATTATTTCAATTTGGCAGATACACTTAGAAGCCTAAAGGAAGAAATAAGGAGTTGTAAGGGAGATAATTATATAATCATATAGGCACAAGAGAAGATAGCGGAGGTAAATGCATTGATACTTCAGAGTTTGTCAGATTTTCCGTGACAAGGACCACTTCTAATCAACCATGAGAAGGGTCACAGGTCAGATAGTGATGACACAATTAGAGATGGCAGATTGTTGGACACTATGGATAGGAGAGGGGATATACACAAGTACCATTCTAGTTCTGGTTCTGACAGACATGATGATCGATATCGCTATCATCCTTACAAGAGGAGTGATAGGGGATACTAGCTATATGAGTTTAAGAAAGTAAAGACACCTACTTTTGATGGAGAGATGAAGAAATTGTAGGATGCAGAGGCATTGTTGCTTGGTATGAAGAATTTCTTTAGGTTTCATGATTATTCAGAGAACATGAAAGCTAGAGTAGCTACATTCAGTCTCAAAGGTAAAATCAACATCTGGTGGGAAAATGTTAAGAATGTCAAAGGTATACATGAGGAGGATTTTACTTGGAATAAATTTGAGCAGTTATTCAAAAGGAAGTACCTATTAGAGAGATACTTTGATGTCAGGGCAAAGGAATTCTATGAACTAAATATGGGATCTATGACAGATGATGAGTACACTATCAAGTTCTTGGAGCTACTGAGGTATGTGCCTTACCTTAAGGAGGAGAAGGCCAAGATTAATAGATTCAATAGTGAGCTACCAATGGAATTCAAAGATAGGATTGCGCTCGATGAGCCTAGATCAATGGAGGAGGCCATCTGGAAGCTAAAGCATTGCTATAAACAATCGAAACGCAGACCTGAGACTAAGACAGAATGGAAAGGCAATGCAAAGAACAAAGAAAAATGGGACAAGAAGTGAGTAATACCACAAGATTCAGGTAATAAAGAGAATATTGCACCACCTAAAAGGGTCAATGCATTTGATAGAGGACAAGGACATTGATCATAGGAGCAGAACAAGGATACAAGTTGGAAGCCTATAGAGTTTTGGACTTGTGGCAAAGATCATCGTAGGAGAGATTGTCCATAGAATGAGGGTGGTAGGCCTCAGATATATAGTGCACAGGACACACAAAATGCCGGGGATGTTGGTCAGAGCATTCCTTGTATTTATGAAACATTGGATAACAAATAGGTAGACCATCATGCATCTATCATTGAGGTGGACGGTAAGATTTGTGATCAAGTTATTTGTATTTTGATTGACCCTGGATCTAATTATAGATACGTTAGTCTTGACTTGGTGGATAAGTGTGGTTTGAGTAAGGAATTGCATGCATAATCTTGGTTAGTGCAGTTGGCTACAAGTACAAAGAAGCGAGTTCATCATTGGGTAATATCTTGTCCATTTTATTTGAATGGTATGGCTACTGCAACACATTTGAATGTACTACCATCAGGATCATGCAATATGTTGTTGGGCATGGATTGCTTGTATCTTCATAGAACCAAGGTGGATTGTTATGATAAATCAATTGAGTGTGTCGAAGACAATGGAGAAGCAAGAGTCTTACATGGAAAGAAGAAATCCACATCAGTTAGGATGGTGACAACTATGCAAGCAAAGCATAGTCACAGGAAAGGGTGTAAGTTATTTGCAGGACACATTTCTAGTGACAAGGGTAAGGAAGTTGAGGATGTAGATGTTTTGAGCAGGTACCCAGTTTTACAGCAGTTCAAGGATGTAGTTCATGAGGATATTTCAAAGTTACCACCTCACAGGGAGGTAGATTTTTCTATTGAGTTGGCGCCAAGGGAAGCTCTGACCTCAAAAGAACCTTACAGGATGAGCACACCTGAGTTGGTGGACTTGAAGCTACAGTTGAAGGAAATGTTGGACAAGGGGTACATTAGGCCAAGTGTATCACCATGCGGTGCACCGATATGATTTGTGAAGAAGAAAGATGGTACTCTTAGATTATGCATTGACTACAGGCAGCTGGAAAAAGTGACCATCAAGAATAGGTATCCGTTATCGAGGATTGATGACTTGTTCGATCATATGAAGGGAGCAACAGTGTTCTCGAAGATTGATCTGAGATCCAAATATCATCAGGTATGAATCAAATAGGAGGACATTTACAAGATAGCCATCCAAACTAGGTATGGGAATTATGTGTTTGTTGTAGTTCCATTTGGATTAAATAATGCTTCAGCTACAGTTATGTGCTTGATGAATAGTATGTTGCATCTGTACTTGGATAAATTTGTTATTGTGTTCATTGATGACATATTGGTATATTCTAAAAATGAGGAAGAGCATGTCAAGCATTTAGCAACAATTTTGAGATTGTTGAGAAAGCATCAGTTAAATGTTAAGCTCAACAAGTGTAGTTTCTTTCAGACTGAGGTACACTACTTGGGGCATGTTATCTCCAAGGAGGGTATTGCACTAGATACATAAAAGATAAGGGCCATCATGGAGTGGGTAGCTCTTAAGAATGTGGAAGAGGTGAGATATTTTATGGGGTTGGCAGGCTATTATAGGAGGTTCATCAAGATATTCTAATAGATTTCTTATCCTATTACATCATTGCAGAGGAAAGGTAAGAAGTTTGAATGGACAAAGGAGCGTGAGGATAGTTTTGAGCAACTTAAGAAACTGTTGACACATGCACTAGTGTTAAATATTGTAGATCCAGACAAAGAGTTTGTAGTATGCACAGATGCTTGCAAGAAAGGACTTGGTGGAGTCCTTATGCAGCATGGACAGGTGGTGTTTTCCTTTGAGATAACCTAAGGTCAATTAGTTATGCCAAAGCATCTATAATGTTTTGTTGTTTTAAATGATTGGATGACCAATGAACTGTTTATAAAAAGGTGCTTTAAACTTAGATAGATTCTTAATAAAATAAAAGGTTCTTCCTTAACTGCACATGGTTATTTTGATTTTAGTGGGATGGATAAGTGGAATATGGAGAAGTATAATTGATTTAATATTCAAACTGAGTATTTAACCATTTATAATTAGAAATTAAGAAAACTGTGTTTTCTTAATCAACAAAATATAAACAATCACAGAGATCTAGTGCAATTTATGCTCAAAGAGGAATTTACAATAACAAATAGTTATGTAAATTTATCTCTTATTTAAATTACAACTTCGCAAAGGATCCAAAATAAAACTGAAATTCAATTAAATTTTAAATCAGATAATCGCAAAAGATATGATTTATATGAATAAGACATAATGAGTAAACAAGATGAAATACAACTCACTGAGAGACAGACCATATGAGGCAAATCCAAAATCTTTTATTATCTAAAAAATGCTCCAACTTATTACAAATCTTCTTGATAACTTGTTCAAGGGTTCAACCCTGAATACTTTGACAGAATGAAGTATTTAAACAAAATTTACAAAAATATTACAATTAATGCCTGAGTGACATGACATTCTATTATTAACTTAGAACTAACAGAAAAGAAATAATGCGATCAAAAGGAATGCATCTGTTGAAGTGATCTAAACATCTGGCCCTGCTTTGGAGGAGAACAGTTGCTGAGTGGCCACTATTCGGGTGCTGTGCTGGTGAAGCTGACTTGTTTTTTTAATTTTGGAATTCACACAACTTGTCCCATCGCTCTTCATCTGGAATAACAATCTTTGTTACCTTGCAGTAGATCTCATCTACCTCAGTATATCGAGAAAAAGTGGATTTTACTGCAAAAATGTGTTTTATCTCATGTTGGATAAAACTTATGTTGCTGATAGCTTCGTAAAAATCTCTCCCTGTCATAGAACCTTTGATGTTAGAAGAATTAGTTGTATCATTGGCAATGTCCTGAAGCTTCTTCATGTAGTCTTCCTTGGTCATTAATTTTTCATTGATCACAAATAAAGAAGGCAAACCTTTCTTGTTCAATGCATCTATTCTAGTGAAAAACCTGTTAAGTGCTACCTCCATAGTGTGACACTTCTCTGTCAGCTGTACAACCAAGTTATTCTTTGTTAGAACTTTCTTTACTTCTAGGATGGTTTATGTTCTATCATCTACTCCTAGATCATCCAATTCTTATCTTTTTTTAGAATTGAGGAACTTTATGATGATGTTGGCTGTAGCAGGCATTTCTCCCAATCGAGCATTGATAGTGGAAATAGTTTTCTTCGCTTTCTCCATCAATTCCTTATGCTTGAATATAATCTGGATACATGGCCAGATTTCATATATTTCTTCAATGATGTTGTTCCATATGATTTCTTTAACATGGGCCAATGTGTAGCCAATAGAACACTTAGCTACTGACTTCTTCCATGCCTCTATCTGATTTTGAGCTCTTTGTAGCTATGCTGCATGAAAAGTCTCAGTCTTCGTTTGATGATCCTGTAGAAGTTTGACTTGAGCCTACAACCTTTTGATCTCTTCAGTTTGGAGAGACATGTTTTGTACTACATTTGCCAACTGATATGCAACCTCCCCTGTACTTGTTGTAGAAGATATGGCTATAGGAATGGTTGTGATAGGGAGTGATTCCAAAGGGACAACAATAATTTTGGCAACTTTCTCCTTTTCTTTAATCAACTTTTCCATTTCTGTCTCCATTTGCTTCAATTGTGCACTTTGCTCAATGATGAGCTTCATCATATCTGCCTTTTGTGTCTCTTTTTCTTCAATATTCTTGGCCATAGGATATTTTGTAGCTGGCAATTTTAACTGCTTCCTTAATGTTGCTATGTTTAAATTCTTTTTCTTTATAAGTTCTTTTGCAACATTGATGTTTCAAGGGACATAACCCACTTTGATCACCAAGTCCTCCAGAGTTTTAATCTTGGTGTCTTTGGCAAATGCAAAGACCTTCTCCATCTTCAGTTGTGATTGGGCATTTTCTAACGTAACCTACAGTTTAGACAAACTCATAGCAGTGCTGGTGACAGTGGAAAAAATAATTTCCCCAACCTGCTTATGCATCTCCATTTGTTCAATTGGATGTATATCTTTTACATCAAACTCAAATGTTGTCTTTTAGTAGTCTCATGCTGCCTTGGGCTAGGGAACCTGTGCCTGGAGGAATCCCATTTTCATTTTCCCTTTCACTGAATCAAAGGCTGACAATGACCCGCTTTGAGAACCGGAAGTCTGCATCCAAAACTGATTATAGGTGTTAATATTTAAGGCCTCATTCCTTACTTTTATTTCCTTAAAAATGTCCATTATACTTTTCGTTGTCTCCCCTGTAGTAGATGTGCTGGTCTGCATAATTTGTTGATGCTCTTGTGAAGCCATGGAGGTAGTGGGAGACAGTGTGGTTTGATCACCCACTAATGAGGAAACAAGTGGCTCATTAGTGGTGATAATGTTCTCTTGCTCTGAGTCCTTACTGAGGCTTAGTTTGGAACTAAGCTTGGCCTTCTTCCTATACATAATTTTAAATCCTTCACTGAAAATTTTAGTCCCTAAAGGGGACTCTTCTTCTCTGCTTCTCTTAGTTATTTTCTCGTGCATGGTAGGACTCTGTATTGTAGAGGATGATACCAGTTGCTCCTCTCCCTCTTGTAGGGTATTCACAATCCATTCTAGTTGGTTTTTGTATTTCTCTATCTCTGGTATGGATGTGTGAAAATAAGCAGTAGATTTGGTTTCTACTCTTAATTTAGAAATGATCCCTAATGGATCATATGACTAGGTGAAGCTAAGGCTGAACTGCATTTCTTTTAATAGTTTATCTGCTTCTTCCCCTGCTGCCCTATTGTTGCAAATGAAAGGCCCAATCTGTGTTTTAATTTTGAACTGGGACTTCTGTAGAAATTTCTCTATAGATCAGCTAGCTCTGATACCATATAGAAATTCTACAGATTCTCTACAAATCTAGCTCTAAGACCATGTAGAAAATCTGATTGTAGATTAACTCGATAATGCAATATAACCAAAGCAAAATACCATAATCTACTTCTACTATCAAACTTGCGGAAGCTTAAAGATCGAGCTGAATCAGAGCTGAACACATATAACCATAAGAAGAAGAATAAATACACATGAAACACAGAAAATACTCAGGGGAAAGCCTCAGCTAAAAACCCCACTATCTGTATTATCATACAAGGTGGAAATACATCAGAATTATACGAAGCCTTAGCTCTCACAACTAGCCAGCTCTCAGTACAATCCTCCTAGATTCTCACAGGCAATCAAAGCTTCTCACAAGCCTTCTCCTCTACCCTCCAAGCTCCTATTTCCTTGCGCAGTTACCTCTAGGATGATGTCCTTCACCCAGTGTAACACTGCTCTCACACACTGCTCTAACACACTGTCAGAACTGCACAATCCTCAAGGAACCTTACCTTAACTGCATGGATGAGTTTCCTTTATAGTAAAACACATGCAACTTATAGTAACCTATCCTTGACATTTAGCTCAATTGGGTCTTTCTCATAATAGACATGCATGAGTTTCTTATGAGAGAATCTCTAGTTATCTGGAGTACACTAGTTGAGTGCATGCATGCATCAACTGACTGATAACTCTCTATTAGTTCCTTAAACAGTTTGGAACTAATTTAACTGGACTTAACTCAATAAATTGAGCTAACTAATTACAATTCAAATATAACTCAATCTTATCTCCTTAATTAAGGGTTAATCTCCTTAATTTAAGGGATAACTGTTGCATGACTTCAGAAAGACTTCTAACTTGAATTTCTCCAACTAATTAACTCAAGATGAATTAATTAATTATTTTCAAGCAACTAGTGAGACTAAATTCAAATTTAATTCACAATTTTAATTCAAGGACAAATTAAAATTGGAATATTTTGGATTCTATTTTTATCATTTCTTGTTGCTATTTTCAACACTCCCTCTCACTAAGAAAGGAATTCAACTTGATCCCGATCCTGAACCTTTGGAATGTTATGCATGCAACACTTCTCTCTAGTGTTGTTGCTCCAACAACTCCAAAAAAAAAAAAAAAAACATCCAACCTGAATCAGTATGATGCATCTGTCATCAAAGTCTCTGACTACTATTGCCTCTGTCAACTGAAAACTCTATGCTTCTGCTGACTCAACCTTTCTACACTGTTGTCAATCCTTCTCTGCGCTCTTTAGTATCTGACTGCTCTAGCCTTTGTCACTTTGATCTCTGACTGCATCAATCCCACTGATTCCTCCCGCTACTCTGTACTTTGGGCTCTCGTAGCAAGGTACAATCCATGAGATAAAACCTCTCAATGGACCCTACCCAATTTCAACCTTCTTGAGACTATCACTTCACAATGCCCCACCTCACACCTGGAGGTATGGCTGCATGTGATCCCTCTGGCCACTGCTCCAATTGTGGCTCCTCCACAATTGTCTGAGACTTCTTCTGGGACTGCATGTTGAGAGGTAATTTACTCTCCCTCTCAACCACCAAGTCTCTTACATTTGCCTTGCTCCTCAAGGCTTAGCATGCATCTTGAACCTCAAGAGCATATAGGTTCTTGACTCGTGAACCAATTTGTTTCACCTGTCTCGTGGTGATGTGTCTAAGGAAAACCTTTCCCTTACTAAAGACAACATTGTAGGCTCTGTCCTCTAACATCGCAATCGATACCAAGTTCTTCTTCAGTCCAGGCACATACTTCACATCTGTCAAGGTGATAGGAGCTCCATGCTCCCTCTGAAAAGAAACCGTGCCCACTCCTGAAACACTAAAACTTTCCTCGTCACCCATCTCTATGCGCATCTTGAGGTCTTTCTCCTCCAAGGCATTGAATAAACTTTTATCGTTGGTCATATGGAATGAGGCTCCATTATCAAGATACCAACCACAACCCATCATCGATGACACCATGCATGTGATGAGAGTAAAGTCCGTTTCGAACTAAGAGGCTAATGCCTCACCTTCTGATCCTTCCGAGGATCCCTTCTTGGAATTCTTCGATGGACAATCAGTCACATAATGTCCCATCTCGTTTTTTTTTTTTTTTTTTACTGTATGATATGAATTCGATTTGCACCTGCAACCCTGAACTTCAAACTTCGAATTCTCTTCTCCGTATATTGTTCACAACTCTAATAAAATCAACTTTGATAAACTTGGCTCCGATAAACTTGGCTCTGATAAACTTAGCTCTGATACCATGTAGAAATTTCTCTATAAATCAACTAGCTCTAATACCATATAGAAATTCTGCAAATTCTCTACAAATCTACCTCTAAGACCATGTGGAAAATCTGACTGTAGATTAACTCGATAATGCAATATAACCAAAGAAAAATACCATAATCTACTTCTACTATCAAACTTGCGGAAGCTTAAAGATCGAGCTGAATCAGAACTGAACACATATAACCATAAGAAGAAGAATCAATACACATGAAACAAAGAAAATACTCAGGGGAAAGCCTCAGCTAAAAACCCCACTGTCTATATTATCATACAAGGTGGAAATACATCAGAATTATACAAAGCCTTAGCTCTCAGTACAATCCTCCTGGATGCTCACAGGCAATCAAAGCTTCTCACAAGTCTTCTCCTCTACCCTCCAAGCTCCTATTTCCTTGAGAAATTACCTTTGGGATGATCTCCTTCACCCAGTGTAACACTGCTTTCACACACTGCTCTAACACACTGTCAGAACTGCGCAATCCTCAAGGAACCTACCTTAACTGCATGGATGGGTTTCCTTTATAGGAAAACACATGCAACTGATAGTAACCTATCCTTGACATTTAGCTCAACTAGGTCTTTGTCATAATAGACATGCATGATTTCTTATGAGAGAATCTTCAATTATCTGGAGTATAGGAGTTGAGTGCATGCATGCATCAACTGACTGATAACTCTCTATTAGTTCCTCAAATAGTTTGGAACTAATTTAACTGGACTTAAATCAGTAAAGTGAGCTAACTAATTACAACTCAAATATAACTCAATCTTATCTCCTTAATTAAGGGATAATCTCCTTAATTTAAGGGGTAATTGTTGCATGACTTTAGAAAGACTTCTAACTTGAATTTATCCAACTAATTAACTCAAGATGAATTAATTAATTATTTTCAAGCAGCTGGTGAGACTAAATTCAAATTTAATTCAAAATTTTAATTCAAGGACAAATTAAAATTGGAATATTTTGGATTCTATTTTTATCATTTCATGTTGCTATTTTCAACAACTTCTTCTTGGCAGCTACAAAGTGGATCTCCTCCATATTGAGCATTTGCCTTATGTACTCTAGAGAAAAAATCCTCATTGGGAGGAATTTAGGTAGCTTGTAAGGCGCAAGCTCACACCCAAATATTCTCAATTCTATATAGTTTTGGTAGAGGTACTAATCCCTTGTCTGAACTTGGTTTGATAGATGCAACACCTTTCTAATTTCCTCATTGATCCTCAGTTCTATCCTGGCGCCTAGGAGACTGATTGCTAGATGCAAAAACATCTCTATGAACTATTTATATGTATATTCCTTTTGTTCCTTCATCACCAGCGTAGTCCAGAAGATGACTAACTATTGGTTCCCTTCTGCATCCAGCTTTTGCAAAGCAAGGTTGATGTTGTCTCCCTAAAAGTATAAGAACATATAATCTAACACAGAAGAATACTTGAATACCTCCTTAGTTGGGAATTTGATAAGCTGCTGATGAATTGAATCTGCAAGAATTTGGCTAAATTTAAACATGATGGAGGGCTTAGAATCAACAGAGAACATGGATAGAAATCCTATGATGGACTCATCTACCGATTGATCTGAGTAGTAGCCAAGGAGGTAAGAGATAACTGTGATAATCTGCCTGGATATCTCAGGGAAAATGGAGGAGGGATAGGGAGGATGTTTCTTTGGCAATGAGGAATCTTCTGTCAAGAAAAGTTCTAGGGTTTTGGCCCTTTTAGCAAAGTATAATTTCTAGTACAGTTCAACAAGTGCTTCATAGGAAAAGGGGGTGGCATTCTCTACTGTGGGGGCTTGCATCATCTGGTCTATGGCTTGAGGAGTGATAGTAAACAAAATGTCTCCAGTGGGGGTAATGATGGCCCTTTTTCTCAGCAAATAAGATGCATGACACTTCCTAACAAATTCTAGGGTGCTGTGGGTACGAGGAAAAATGTAATGGGGTAAATTGGATTCCCATAGCTGAATGTCATCGGATTTGTCTATGTATTTGTCTTCGATCCAACAATGCATCTCAAAGATGTCAAATTCGCAGAGAGTTTCATGGATTTTAAGGTCTTTGTCAGCTAAAGGGATGTGGTGAAAATCAATGGGAGGATAGATCAGAGGATTGACAGGTTCTTCTGGTCCCTTGTCCTTTGGAGGCATCTTGGGATAAGGCTAAGGACAGTAGTGAAAATTGGATTGGAGGTTTCAATACACAGAGAGGAGTCAGGTTTTTGGGACAAGAACAGAGGCAATAGATTGAAAACGAGTGAGCAGACAGTGTCATTGGCGGGTGAAAATGTTGAAGTTTAGTCCAACAAACCTGTAACAAAGCAATAACAGTGACATTGCATGAATTCAGTAACTAGTTAATGAGTAAAAGGGAGCTTTATGTAACAATCTGGTTTTTTCGTTGAAGGTGGTGCGAGTCCATTGGATTAATGGCTAAACCATTTATTGCTTAATGACTTAATTTTGGAGGGAGTAGATGTAATTGGTGGAGTTAATGGGAAAATGACATGGCGAAAGATGAGTGGTGGGAGTGCAACGGGTGGGAGAGTGGTATTGGGAATCAGAGAAACAAATTTTCAAGGGGAGGGGGGAGAAGCGGTTAGTGGTTTCACCCGAGGGGCTCTGAAAAGCTATGATGTTGACACGTAGGGGCGGGCACGGTTTCGAATACAACCCATTTTAGACCGCTCCCCCCCCCCCCCCCCCCCCCCCCCCTCCCCGATGGTAAATTTCAGATGGTGAGGGGGGGATAAAGTATTGTGTGGGCCGTCAAATCTTTGGAGATGGGCGGAGATGCAGTGAGAGGTGACAGAGAGTTAACATAATGTGACGGGACACCCGGTGGGGCCAGCAGGAATTAATTTACTGCATAGTGGGAATGTTTGCAGTGTATGAGGGGGGTATTAAAACTTAGGAATAGGTAGGTGGAGGAAAATGTGAGCGGAAGGATGATTTTGGGATTTAAAACTTAGGAATAAGGGATTAATAGCAAAATTAATTGATATATAAAACCTTAGAGCAAAACCTTTACTCCTTTGCCTTTTTCTTCTGCACATGAAGATAACATTTGACATTTCCCAATGTGGCACATTTTTACTAACAGCCTGTGCATTATAAAAATATGAAATGAAGCCATTCTTTTCTTTTTTCTTCCCTAACATTTTATTTTTCTTTTGCCTTATTTGTTTAGGGCAGCTAAAACCTATCATTTTATTGATATGGATGCATATAAAACATTAAATTGGCCTAAAATTTTAACTTTTCTTTCTTTTGCATCCATATCCAAACTTAACATTTTAATTTTTTTTTTGGCTAATATACTAACTTATCAAAACCAAATAATGTTACAACATCAGCTCCAACTGGGGACTGCTTCCCCCTGTGGGATGTAGAGAACAAGCAGGTCCAAGTGCCTTCTCCTCGGGCTATGGAGTCTTTGCTGAAACATATACTCACTTGCAAATTTTTCAAAAATAAAATAAACTCTCCGGATATTTACAGATGATGAATGAATGGATGAAAAATTAATACTGAATGTAATGTTTCAAGTATTTCCCATTGACTGGCAATGAGGAATACTCTCCTTCCAAATTATGTAGGATGAATGTATTGTTCCCTTTGACTTCTGCAATGCTAAATGGACCAAACCAGAGGTTGTCAAATTTTGCATGCTTGCCTTTATCTTCTCTCCTTGTATCCCATATAAGCACTAGGTCACCTTTCTTGAAATTCTTTCTCTAACCTTTCTGTCAAACATTTCTTTCATCTTATTTTGGTACTGCCTTAGCTTGTACTGAATTTCATCCCTGTCTTCATTCAACTCAATAATTTTGTTAGTCCTTCTTGAGAAATCATCTTTTTTTTCATAGGATTCCTGGAGGAATCTCATAACAGGAAGAGTTGAATGAGTAGGAAAAATTGCTTCCTTACCATAAAATAATTGGAAAGGAGACTTGCATGTTGATCTTTTAGGAGAAACTTTGTTTGCCCAAATTGCATGGATTAGATGGTTGTCCCAACTCTCTTTATGGTCTTCAAGAGTCTTCTTAATGACCTTAACTATGCTCTTGTTGGAAGACTTTGCTAGCCCATTACCCTGTGGATAGTATGGTGTACAATGGTGTAATAGGATTGAATACTTTTGACAGAACTCAATCATTTTAACACTGCTGAAAGCTGCTGCATTATCTGTAACAATCTGTTGAGGACATCCAAATCTTGATAGGATGTTTTCTTCAAGAAATTTAATCACAACAGTATCAGTTGCATTTTTAATAGGTATGGCTTCTACCCACTTGGTAAAATAGTCTGTAGCAGTTAAAATCCATCTGTGTTGATTACTTGATTGTGGATGAATTTCCCTTATAAAGTCCACCCCAATTGTAGAAAAGGAGCATGAACCAATATTGGAACCAAGGGAAGCACTGACAGTTTCTATTTTCCTGCAAACAATTGGCATGGTGTGCAACTTCTTACTCTTGCTCCAACTTCTTTAAAAAGTGCGGGCCAATAGAAACCTACTTTTAAAATCTTGTAGGTCGTTGCTCTCTAGGAATAGCGTCCACCACAAAACCCCGCATGGAACTGATGTATAATTCTCTCTATTTCATTTTCAGTTAAACAAAGAAGAAGGATATTAGGAGGGCCTTTCCAGTATATTAGCATTGTAATGCAATATTTTACTGCTTTAAGCTTAAGGGATTTGCATTGCTTCAAGTTAAGATCAGCTGGACATTAAAAATCCCTAAGAAACTGCACAATATCAGAGTACCAATTAGAGAGTAGATATTTCTGATCTATGTGAACAAGAATGGCGTGATATGAAGAAAGAGGTTCCTATGGGTTGTCAGGCCAGGTAGTAACTCCACAAAATTCAATTCATATTATTCCTTTAGGTTGGTCTTTATTATATACATGAGGGAGACTGTTCACTTCATCTCCTGATGACTGTTCATATTACTTATTTATTTATTTACATTATATTCACCCAATCCTAATGATTAGGTGTCAACATTCCCCCCCTCCAAGCATCATTCTGAATCGTTCAAGCTTTTCTCTTCCAAGTGCTTTGGTGAAGATGTCAGCAATTTGCTCATTACTGGAACAATGACGGAGATGGATTGTTTTGGCCTCAACATGATGTCGAATAAGATGATATTTGGTATTGATGTGCTTCTTTCGATCATGGAACTTTGGGTTCTTGGCCAACTTTATTGCAGAGGTATTGTCAATCATGAGTGGAGTTCATTGTACTTGTTTTACCTGCAAATCTTTAAGAATTTTCCTAAGCCACACAATTTCTTTTGTTGCTTCAGCTACTGCCACGTATTCTGCTTCTATTGTGGAATCTGCTGGGACTGATTGTTTGCGTGATCTCCAGGAGACAGCTCCTAATCCAAGACTCGTAGCATATCCTGAAGTAGATACCCTAGTTTCTTTGTCTCCATCGAAGTCTGAATCAGAGTATCCAATCAAACTAAAGTCGTCCACCTGTGTATACTTGATTCCAATGTCTTGAGTTCCCTTCAAGTACCTTAGAACTCTTTTTGCAACATACCAATGTCCCTCACAAGGCTTTTGCATAAACCTGGAGAGGATTCCAACAACAAACGAAATGTTTGGTCTGGTAGTAGTTAGGTAGTTGAGACTTCCTACACGTTGTCTATATTTTGTTGCATCCTCAAATTCTTTTCCTTCAATAGATGTAAGCTTTAAGTTTTGTTCCATTAGAGTAGTAAGAGGATTTCATTCTGTCATGCCAAACCTATTCAATAGATCTCCAATGTATTTCTTTTGAGAAAGAAATATGGACTTCGGATGTTGGGTTACTTCAATACCAAGATAGTAATGAACATAGCCCAAGTCAGTCATCTCAAAACTTTTCCCCAATTCCTTCTTTATGGATGTAATGTAGCTTTCATTGTTCCTTGTCATCAAAAGATTATCTACATATACTACAAGATATACAACTGTTTTGCCAACTTTCTTGAAAAATAAAGTTGCATCATCAAGATCATAATGTTTGAAATTGAGTTTCAGAAGATGCTCAGTTAATTTTTCATACCAGGCTCGCGGTGCTTGTTTGAGGCCATACAAGGACTTCACAAGTTTGCATACTTTATGTTCATGTCCTTTCATAGCAAATCCTTCAGGCTGGGACATAAAAACATTCTCTTTTAGATCTCCATTCAAGAAAGCAGTTTTTACATCCATTTGATGGACTTTCGAACCGTTTTGAGCTGCTATGGCAAAGAGTGTCCGGATGGTAGCCCATTTTGCTGTGGGGGCAAAAGTCTCCTCATAATCGACCCCTTCCTTCTGTGCAAAACATTTTTCCACAAGCCTAACTTTGTGCTTTTCAAGTGAGCCATCAGCTTTATACTTGTTCTTGTAGACCCACTTACAGCCAATTGGTTTGGTTCCTAATGGAGGATCAACCAGCTTCCAAGTGCTGTTCTTTATGAGGGCATCATACTCCTTTTGCATCGCTTCTTTCCATTCATCATGAGAAGTAGCTTCTTTGAAGGAAGTTGGTTCAAAATCTGTAGACAAGTTCAATTCACAATCATAAGAAACATCCATATCAACAGGTGAATTAGAGTCATTTACATCACCTCCATTTTGCCGGTTTGAATTTCTAGTTCCTGTCTTTCCAAACTCATCAGGATGAACACTTCCAAGTGTCTTTGTCAGCCACTTTGGGGGACCTTTCTCAGATGGTCCAGGCTGCTCCATTGATTGATTTGGGACTGAATCAAGATTTAGTCTCCCAATTCTGTCAATCACATCACTTAAAGCATCATATGTTGTTGGAGTTTCATGCAGGGGAGAGTGTTCTTTAGAAGAAGATTCCACATGTTGATCTAGTATAGGAATCCCGCCTTCAAGATGTGGAATCTGATTATCAAATTCTTGAAATGATTTTGCTTTTGAGAATCTATCCAAGCGATCAAGTTGCCGCTCAACAACATTGTCAGTTTTGGATGATTCAAGAAAAATTACATCTCTAGATACAACAAACTTTTTATTTACTTCATCATAGAGACAATATGCTTTGGAGGTGTTTGAATACCCCAGGAAGATACACTTACGACTTCTTGCACCAATTTTGTTTCTATGTACCTTTGGTATCAAGGCATAATAGGTGGAACCAAAGACCCTGAGATGCTTTACCGAAGGAACATGCCCATACCACATTTCATATGGAGTCTTGTTTCTGATAGCATTAGATGGACATCTATTCTTTATATATGTAGCACATAGAACAACATCAGCCCAAAACATTATCTTTACATTTTTGAAGAAGGGCATGGATCGTACCATATTTAAGATTATCCTATTCATTCTTTTAGCTACACAATTCTGTTGGGGATTATAAGGCACAATTGTTTGATGTTTGATCCCATGCTGGCAAAGATAGTCTTCAAATTCATTTGATGTGTATTCTTTTCCATTATCAGTGCAAATAGACCCAATATGAGATTGTGCATCATTTTCAATCCATTTATGAAAGTTCTTGAATGTTTGAAAAGCATCAGATTTGTTCTTCAATAAATAAACCCAACACATTCTAGTGTAGTCATCAATAAATGTCATCATATATTTATTTCCGTTTGCAGAAGGAATGGGCATTGGACCACATAAATCTGAATGAATGAGTTCAAGTTTTCTATGTGCTCTTGAATGTGAATCATGAAAAGACTATTTTCTATGCTTTCCTAGAATACAAGCATCACATTGCTTAAATTTCCTAGGAATTGTAGGCAAACCAGCAACACCATTTTTCTTCAACAAGCAGAGGCTGTCATAGTTCAAATGTCCAAATCTAGCATGCCATAATAAACTTGATGGAAGTGTACCTTCCTCATGATGAGAATTGTATGATAAATGTTGTGCACGAGCAGAGGTTCCTTGCAGCTTGAGAAGCCTTTCTTCTTCTATTCCCCTCATGACAAGTGAGTGGTTAGATGCTTTTCTCACCTCAAGCTTTCCATCAAACATATGAATGGAGTGACCTTTCTGGTGGATGTGAACCAAGGACAACGAGCTTCTCTTTAGCTGTGGGAGATATAGAACATGGTGCAAAAGAAAGTCTGGAAGACCAGGCAATTTAAGCCTGATTGTGCCAATCCCTGATGGCTTGATTTTTGATTGGTCTGCAAAGTATACTACTCCATCAACATTGTCAGTAAATTCTTCAAAAAAATCTTTTCTATGAGTCATGTGGCAAGTTTCTCCTGAGTCAAGCAACCAATCATTTTTCCAAGAAGCAAGTGAAACATTAAATAAATCTTCATTTACTCCAATATTACATTTTGCCACAACATAGGGAGCGGATTCAGGTGCTTTACCTTTGTCTGTATCATCATTTTTACCTTTTTGTTGGTTTCTTTGCTGCTTAATTTTCTCCCATGGTAGCTTGCATGTAGAGGCATCATGTGATCCATTTCTTTTGCAGCATATGCAATGTAAATCTGCCATTTCTCCTTGAGAGTGTCTGCCCCCCCTGCCTCTGAAATATCTTCCTCTTCCTCTTCGACCACCTCTTCCTCTTGAAGAATCTTGAGTAGGATGATTTTCTTTATGATCAAGGCACATAGCCTCTTCATAAGATTCATGGGTTGTCTTCTTTCCAAAAGCTTTCTCTCTTTCAACAAACTTTTTCACAAGAGAGTCAAAGGTGATATCTTTGAGATTTCCATTTGCTTGCAATGACTCAAGATAATTGGAGTAAGTAGGATAAAGTGCCTTGAGAAAAGTGATAAGAGGAATATCCAATTCAACCTTAGTGGATTTGATATCATGCATTATAGACTTTACTTCAGATGCAAGAGCAAGAGGATCATTATTTTGTAGTTCAAGAGTGAAGAGTTTAATCATGAGTTGAACAACTTCAAGTGCAGAATGTGAGTCATAGAGTTTTTTCAGCTTTTGAAAGGCTTCGAAAGTAGTTGAAAATGGCGAAATGTGGTGACTCACCTCTTCATTTACAAATGCTGTGATTAATGCATAAGCTTTGCTGTTCTTATTTTCCCAAATGGCGAGCTCTTTGTCTCCATCTCCAATGCACACTCCTTTCCACAACTCATTGAAAATGAGGGTGTGTTTTATCATCCGGGACCATTCAAGATAGTTCTCCTTGCCAGTGAGAACTATTCCCACCATGGATATGATTGAATGCATTCTGTAAAAAATACTTCTGCTGATAGAAAAATACTTCTGCCAATATACAGTAAAATTGTACTTCTGGTGGTATTTTTTTTTTTTTTTTGAAATTACAATTCAAAGGGGAATTCTCCCCATATAGGGCTTTGTACTATCTTTGTCTTTAATGTTAAGGATGAAACCCAACAATGAAAATTGAAAATATCTTCCTCATCAATTTTTTTTTTTGGTTCCTGTGTAGCGCGTGATATAGCGCCGATAGCGTCTTTATCGGTTCAGACTTTCACTTTTCCTCAACGACACAAAATATTTGAAAACCTGTGTTCAGAGTTTCACTTACTACCAAAATAGAAAGAATTGAAATTTTGTGTACAGTTGTGCGTATTCCGCTCCATAAAGTGCAGGTAGGTACAGAGTCGTTACCCTCAGCGCGTACGCTAATTTCCAAAGAATACTTATGGAAGCAGCGTTCTTCAAAACAGGAATACTTATGGAATATTTATGGAAGCAGCGTTCTTCATTCAATACAAAAAAAACTATACAGCGCATTCAAGAAACTAGACCACCAACGTTCAATGTAATACAAGAACTGTGTATTAACTTATAAATTGACTTATAACAGGCAGCGTCAATCATATTACACACAGAATTCAAACTTCAGGCCTCAACGCATATGTCAGCACGGATTTAAAAAGGAAAATCAACGCTCATACCATAGATAGCTTGAAGGACTTCTTTTGTTTCACTCCCTGTTTGTGAGTAGAAAACCTTATGCTGATTGTATGAAATGAGTGAATTCATGGAGCAGGGCGTTTCTTTGTGGGAGCTGGGCGTTCATCATAGAGATTCAACACTCTTCTTCTGTAAAACAGAGAGACGTTACACCCAAGACAAAAAGGTGCCAACAATGAGCGCAAGGAGGAAAATTATGAACAGTCCAGGGAGCCAGAGGGCACAGTCAATGGTTGAAGGCAGATATCGAGCAGCGTAGCAGACAAGCATACAGGTAGGCTTGAGAGAAAATGTCAGGCACTGACACCACAACGTTTATATGGGCAGCGCTTTTAAATGGCCAGCATATTATATGGGCAGCGCTTTTGAATGGAGAGTAGAGGAGTAGAGTTTTGTATGCAAGGTAGAACATAGGTAGAATAGGGAGTTACAAAGCAGAGGAAAGCCAAAAATGGCGCCTGCTCTGATACCATGTCAGGCGAGGTAGTAACTCCACAAAATTCAATTCATATTATTCCTTTAGGTTGGTCTTTATTATATACATGAGGGAGACTATTCACTTCATCTCCCGATGACTGTTCATAATACTTATTTATTTATTTACATTATATTCACCCAATCCTGATAATTAGGTGTCAACATGGGTTCTCCCCTTCTATAAGAGGAGGAGGTTCTTGTGGATTCTCCTCAGATATTAAGGAAGGTTCTTGTGGATTCTCCCATGATATTAAGGAAGGTTCTTGTGGATTCTCCCCAGATGAAATTTCAAAAACTATATTTATCCCTAATACTTTGCAGTTGGACTCTACTAACAATTTAGCCAGGCCTTGGCCTTTTACTAGCTTTTTGGTCTTAATTTCAAGGTCAAATTCAAGAATTTTAGCAATCCATCTCCCTCTTCTTCCATCAGTATCAGGCTGGGTCAAAACAGTTTTAATAGCATGATTAGGGACATAAGCTGTAATGTGTGAATGCAGGACATAGGTTCTAAAGGCTTTGAGGGCTTGAATTAAGGCATAAGCTTGTTTTTCAATAATATCATACCTAAGTTCAGCGTCCCTCATAACTTTGGAAAAGAAGGCTATAGGTTGGTCATCACCATTTGTGTTCTTCTGTAAAAGTACAACAGCTAAGGTTGTCTCAGATGCAAAAGAAAATATGCTAAAAGGTGAAGAATAATCAGGGCTAGCTAATGTAGGGGCCTCAGATATAGCCTTTTTTATCTGATCAAAAGCATATCTAGCAGAAATTGTCCATTTCACTTCATTGTTTTTCTTTAGCATATCAGTTATATCCTTAACTATCTCTGCATAATTAGGGATGAACCTTCTGAGAAAATTAATCTTTCCAAGGAAGGTTTGTATCTCTTTCTTATTCCTTGGTAGAGATAGGGTTTGAATAGTTGAAACTCTCTTTGGGTCAATTATAACTCCCTCCTTGGAGATTATATGCCCTAGTAATTTTCCTTCCTTTACAACAAATAAATATTTCTTCAGATTGATGGATATGCCAAATTTCCTGCACCTGTCAAAAACCTTGCTCAAGTGTTTTAAATGATTTTCATCAGAATCAGAGAAAACAGTTAAATCATCTAAATAAATGACAGTAAATTTAGATGTTTTACCTACAAATGCTAGATCCATGGCTCTCTGAAAAGTGGCTCCAACATTGGTTAACCCAAATGGCATTCTAACATACATAAATGTACCCCAAGGAGTGGTGAAAGCAGTTTTGTCTTGGTCAACTTGACTTACCATGATCTGGTTGTAACCAGAAAATCCATCTAGCATAGAAATCCTATTTTCACCTGAAACTTTCTGAAGTAGATGATCCATTTTGGGCAATGGATAGTTATCCTTTAAAGATGATTTGTTCAGATTTCAGAAGTCTACACATAGCCTAATCTCACCATTTTTCTTTTTGACAGGAACTAGGTTGGCTACCCAATCAGAATACCTTAAAGGTACTATGATATGAGCATCAAGCAACTTTTTAAGTTCTTTCTCAATGGTTGGAAGTAGTATGGGATTGATTCTTCTTAGTTTTTGCTGAAAGGGTTTTGCTTTTGGTTTCAAAGGAATCTTATGCTCAATCAAAGATGTATCATAAGTTTTTAACTCATTATAAGACCAGGCAAAAATATCTTTGTAATTTTTAAGAAGATTCAAGTATTTGATTTTTACATCCGAAGGCAAGGTGGATGACAATTTAACATTTCTTACATCATTCAAAGTCCCAATATTTCATTCTTTGATTTCTTCTTCAGGTGAATTAAACAAGGGGTTTTTAGAGATATCATTATTATCAAATAGTTTTTCCAATGGAACTAATCCTTTATGAATAAAATTATTAGATAATTGGATGATATCATGATCAAGAATTTTAGGACTGAATGAAGTTTCTGGATTTAGGTGATTTGATTCTTGAACATCGTTTTGATCTTCTTCAATTTGCATATTTGAGAATTCATTAATGACTTGAAGGAAAGATTTTAATTGTTCATCATCTTCAAAAATCTGTTAGTGTTTAAGGTTATCAAGAATTGATGGTATATACTTGACTTGAATTTGGTACTCTAACAATATTGGCTCAGGGATTTTGAAAGAGCTTGCTGGGACAGCTAGTGAGTCAACATGCATATTTTCATCTCTAGGAATAGCAGTTATGTTAAATCCTTGGAAGAAATTTTCAATTGTGTCCCAAGCTTCATTTCTATAGGACCTAAGCCTTGGGTGTTTCGTTTGACACAGATTTCTAACCTGCTTCACTATAAGCTCAGAATAAAAAAAGACATTGGATTTAAGAGATCTGTGGTTTGTATCTTTTGAACCATTGACCGGAGAATCCACAGTATGAACATTTTTATACCAACGTTTCAAATCCCAAATGGGATCCATCATAAAAAAAGACACTCAATTTTTGAACCTTTAGACTCTTAGCTAGCTCAAGACCAAGAAGAAAAGCCTCATAGTCAGCCACATTATTGGTGACCTCAAATTCAAGTTTACATGACTGAGTTATGTTTTCTTTATTTGGTGAAATTGAAATAATTCCTGCTCGTGCTCCTTCTTTTGAGCAAAAGCCATAAAAATAAAGTTTCCATATATCTGATTCTACAACTTTAGGTTTGGAAACTATATTTTCAATGGAAAGTTGAGTGTTTGATGCATTTTGTGAAGATAACTGAAAGCAACCAAAATCCCAATCTATTGCATAGATAGGGTGGTTTTTTCCCTGATCAGACCTACAAACAGTATGAAGGAATCCAACTTCCCTAGATAACCTTAAATGTTCACCTCCATAGACTGGAATAGTAGCAAAAGACATGTCCATCTGAAGTGATCCTCCAAGTTTAGCACAACACGATCTAGATAGAAGCATGCCAAACGTGGCAAGAATATCAATGACAACTATGTCTAAAACTATACTCTTGATCTGAAAATGGGGCACTAAAGGCTTCTTGTCAAGATTACAAGAACCTCTCCCACTCCAGAGCTTATATATTCCCAAGATCTTATGATTAACCAATTGCGGAATTAAAAACTGCTTGAAAGTAGGTGTATGCTTGTGTTTGTATTTAACTGTTAATGTGATTTAAGTTTATTTGCTCGAACTGATATAAAAACATATAACAACAAATAAAGCAGCAATGCAATGCAATAGCAAGCAATCACACATAATAACAATATAATATGGAGTTCACCCAAAACTCTTGGGCTATGTCTCCTTGAGCTCTAGTCAACTCGACTAGGCTCTACGGGATTATGGCATAAGTTATTTTACAAGCTCCATGCTCAACTCCATTGGTTTACACTGTACCTATGGGTTTAGAATTCCATCTTACCCATCTGGCTGCCCTCACTCTGCAGACAAATCTAGGCTTCTCTGGACTTAACTCCTTCAATCAGCGCTCTGAGCGATCTTGCTCTAGCTTGCACCAACTCCCTCGGAATTCTTTCAATTGTCTCTGGAATGCCTCCTTCTATCTTCAGTACACTCTGGACACCATCAATAGCTTGATCACTTCGACCCTTTGCTGTTCTGCAGCTTCACTATGGCTCCATGGCTCTTTGAAGTCTGTTGTGAGCTCTCTAGCTCTGGCTCTGGCTCTGGCTCTGGCTCTGGCTCTGGCTCTGGCTCTGGCTCTGGCTCTGGCTCTGGCTCTGGCTCTGGCTCTCTCTGAGCTTCCCTTAGCCTTTGTGTGCCTTTGTAGTTCGCTTGACCTCTAAGAGACTCTCAGCAACCTTCCAATGACCTTTTCCGGTCCTCTAGCTCTTGCTCTACAATTGTGCGCTCTATGCATTTGTAACACATCGATTATAGTCCTCCATCATGGAAAACCCGACTGTTCACCACAAGAATCCGTTTACAATGGAAAGGAACCATCAACGTGGGAAACCCAATGTTTTGCCTTCCTTTGGCCAAAATAGCCAAATAACGGAATACACAAGAAAACGCATGCAAAACACATCATGGGCCTTTAGCCCGGACTTCAAATATTATGGAATTGGCCCTATAAACCTATCGGGTCCATCCAAATATCGCTTATCGCTATCGCATGGCGTAATGGCCAAAAAACCCAATACTCGGATAATACACAGAAAATCCGAAAATCCGGATTTCAAAACCAATCGCATCCATAATTCTTATCGGGTTCGCCTTTTTATCAGCATATCACAAGTCGCAATCGCAATGTGCATTGGCCCTTTGTATCGGGGGTTCGCTGATCGTCGATCGCCGATATCGCCTATCGACCCATCGAAACATGGGCATATCGCTATTGGCCCCCTCGCATTGGTGCTATTACTGACTGCATATCGGCATATCGCAGTGCTACGACCCGGGGGTCTTCCCTTTGGTCATGTCGATCGCCGATCCGCTGATCAGATCCTGAACGTTAATTTGCGACCTTTAATCCGATGGCTGACAGTCCATTTCGGGCGCATAAATTACACGAGGATTAACCGCCCGAAACAACGGTTTCCTCTCTCCTCCACCGTGCCACGTGTCGGTCAATGTATGGAATTGGGCAGAGCCCGTCCAATACCGCTTACTACTTGAAGCCTGCCCGAAATACCATTTACTGCCTTCCTTTCGAAACTCAAAAGGTTCACTTGTTTGATTTATAAATCTGTCGGGTCCACTGAAGGCCTTTGCGTCTGTTTTAAGTCCTCTAGCCTTAGTTTATTGCGATGCAATAAAGGAATGCGATGCGATGGATTCTAAGGGTTTTTATGTTTACAAACACATTTTCCCTTAAGTCCCATTTATATAAGAATTTGCCTCCTTTTCAAAGGACAAAGGCAAACTTCTTTTTGCGATAACTTCTTCAACTGAAGTCCATATTAGCCCATTCAAATTATAGTAGAATCAGAGTGAAAAGATCTACGCAATGGGACTGTTTCCAAGAGAATCCTTGGACTTTAATTTTCCTTTGTGAGGAAAATTCATAGACTTATAAGTCTATTCAAGATCCATTTTGGATCACGCCTTCCCACTAAAAGAACTTTTGGTCCCCAAAAGTCTGATATACTGATTTGAACAGTAAATGAGAGTACAACACCCTCTTCTTTCAACCTTCATACACTTGCCTACATGGCTAGTGCCTCTAAACCAAAGATTTTGACCACATTCCTTCTTGGATGTGTTCGTCCTCTTGGGAAGAACTATTTTCCTCCTTGACTTCATTGAGAACTCCTGCTGAAATGGTCGAAGAAGGTAGTTTGAACTTCTCTTCCTTGATCATTGATCCAAGGTGGCTCAAACCAATGTGAAGTTACATCTGCTTCACAAAATTTTCATTTGTACCTGTTTGACAAGTTGTCAACAACAACTGTTAACAACAACAGAAATACAGACAACAACTGGATGGCCTAAACTCCTTCTTCAACAAAAGAAACAGATTCCACATCTTGTGAATTACCTCCATATCTTACATCTGCATACAAATGATGGACTAGATAACAAGCCCATAAAACATGCCTTTAAAACAATGACCTTTCAAGTCAAGAATGTAGAGAAAGACCTCTAGGAATCTTTTTAAAAGATGAAACACTTCATCATTATCTCCATCTTGGAGACCAAATCAACTTTTCTGAAGTCAATATTGCATTACATGCATGCCAAAGCAATCAACCTTGCAAGTTAATTACACATACATGTTCAAATACAAGGAAATCATCACATCCCTGTGTTCATGCACATCATGCTCATGCATGCATTTCATCCTTCAGCTTTCGCTTAAGAACACTATACTTTCGAAGTTGAAATGAACATAATGTTGCAGCAACAAAGTGAGTCTCCTACTCAACTTTTCCATTCACCTTCTTGGTAAAATCATGCAACTTGCATCTCATTAACAAAGAAATGCAAATAGATGCATCAATAGATATGCAATCTTAATTGGATAAGAACTCTAACCATTTCTTACCAATCCATTTCAAAGGTGCTACCTTTGTCTGCACATCAACATCAACATGTGAATCATGTTGAAACACATCCTTCATGGAAACTTTCTTTCCATTTCTGCCATTTTCTCTTTCCACCTTCTTCAAGTTTCGTGGAAGCATGGTTGGATTCAGAGTCCAACACTTTTCAGCAATGTGTCCTTGCTTATGGCAGTAAGTGCAACACATGTGCATCCTCTTGACAACATGATTTGCCTTGTCCAATGAATCTTTGGCTTCTTTCTTCCTTTCCTTCAAAAGTTTCCTGTATGTGGCCATTCTCTTCCAACATCTAGAAACATTATGGTTATCCAAACCACAAAAGGAACATGCAATTCTTTTCCCATACTTATATGGAAATTTATCATGCTAAACATAATCAAAAGGAATATGGTAAGAACTAGATTTATACCTTTCTTTTTCACCTTATTTCCTTCATGAGGAGGTGAACTGAATGAAGAAGTAGCTCCCTTTGGGACATCATCAACCTCTTCAAGGCTGTTAGAGTTTTCACAACTCTCTGGTTCAAGTGTATGTTGATATACACCTTCTTTCTGCAAGGTATGTTTCACACCATTGCATTCCCCAAGAATACATTCTTCACAATCTTGAGGTAGAAGACCTGAAATGAAACTCCTTCTTGGAATTGTTTCAATTGTCTTCATGGCAGCTTTGGAACTTTCTCCATAAGACTGTCCATATCCAAGACCCAAATACTTAGGCCTTTCCTCAACTATTATTGGCTCAACAATACCCTGTGCATGTTTACCCAAGCCTTTTCCTTCATAGCCCATCTTGGACATTAACTTGGAACCTATGCCTCTGGTATGTTTTTCAAAAGAACGAATATAATCATTCTTAGAGGAAATTGAAGACAAACATGAATTGTTTACCTCTTCTTCAAGTTGATACTTGACCAAGGCTTCTTTGGCAACAAAGGGTTGTGTCTCTAACTCATGCATCCTTTTCAGGTTCATATTTGCAATATGAAGTTGCCTCTCCATTTCCCGCAATTTGTTAGAAAGCAATTGCTTCTCTTCCCCCATGGAATTCAACTGCTCTCTAAGTATGCTGCTCTTCCTTCCATCCTCATACATTTCTCTCACCATATCCATCATGGTGGACAAATCTTGCTTCATGTCTTCATCAAAGACTCTTGTGAAGAAAGAAGAATTTGAGGACTCACTTGTAGAAGTTTTCATTATGAGAATGAACAAAAGAACTTAAAACAAGATTAACAAAGAGATTATTCAAGCAACCTTTTGCTACAAACCTCTTGTGCTTCAAGGATTGCTTTGAGGTCCTTTGGGATAAGAAGAATTCTTTCAGCCCTTCTTCCTTTTTTTCCTCTCCTGGACTGAGCTATCAATAGCTTGCCCTTCACCTCTGCAAACTCAAACAATAGTCAGTCTACAAACAAGCATACAATCACCTTTGACTGTTTGAACACCTTTCAGACAAGAAATATTTGCTTTGTTAATCAAGCATTATGATCTGATACCACTTGCTCTGGTATAACCAACTTTGATATCACCTTCCTGAAGGTAGGGTTAATCAATCTCAGGCTCTGATAGCACCTGATTTGAAAATGGGGAACTAAAGGTTTCTTGCAAAGCTTACAAGAACGTCTCCCACTCCAGAGCTTATATATTCCCAAGATCTTATGGTTAACCAATTGCGGAGTTAAAAACTGCTTGAAAGTAGGTGTATGCTTGTGTTTGTTTTTAACTGTTAATGTGCTTTAAGTTTATTTGCTCGAACTGATATAAAAACATATAAAAACAAATAAAGCAGTAATGCAATGCAGCAACAATCAATCACACATAACAACAATATAATATGGAGTTCACCCAAAACTCTTGGGCTACATCTCCTTGAGCTCTAGTCAACTCGATTAGGCTTTATGGGATTATGGCTTAAGTTCTTTTACAAGCTCCATGCTCAACTCCATTGGTTTACACTTAACCTATGGGTTCAGAATGCCATCTTACCCCTCTAGTTGTCCTCACTCTACAGACAGATCTAGGCTTCTCTAGACTTGACTCCTTCAATCAATGCTTAGAGCGATCTTGCTCTAGCTTGCACCAACTCCCTCGGAATTCTTTCAACTGTCTCTGGAATGCCTTCTTTTATCTTCAACACACTCTGGACACCAGCAACAACTTGATCATTGCGACCCTTTGCTATTCTGCAGCTTCACTACGGCTCCATGGCTCTTTGAAGTCTGTTGTGAGCTCTCTCGCTCTGGCCCTTGGCTCTGGCTCTAGCTCTGGCTCTGGCTCTTGGCTCTAGCTCTCTCTGAGCTTCTCTTGGCCTCTGCGTGCCTTTGTAGTTCACTTGACCTCCAAGCGACTCTTAGCAACCTTCCAGCGACCTTTTTCAGTCCTCCAGCTCCTGCTCTGCAATTGTGCGCTCTGTGCATTTGTAACACATCGGTTACAGTCCTCCATCATGGAAAACCCGACTGTTCACCACAAGAATCCGTTTACAATGGAAAGGAACCGTCGGCATGGGAAACCTGATCATTTTTCCTTCCTCTGGCCGAAATAGCCAAATAACGGAATACACAGGAAAACGCACACAAAACACATCATGGGCCTTTAGCCCGAACTTCAAATATTATGGAATCGGCCCTATAAACCTATCGGGTCTGTCCAAATATCACTTATCGCTATCGCATGGTGTAATGGCCAAAAAACCCAATACTCAGATAATACACAAAAAATCCAAAAATTTGGATTTCAAAACTTATGAAATCGCATCCATAATTCTCTTCGGGTCCACCTTTTTATCGGCATATCGCAAGTCTCAATCGCAATGTGCATTGGCCCTTTGTATCGGGGGTTCGCCGATCGGCCCATCGGAACATCGACGTATCGCTATTGGCCCCCTCGCATCGGCGCTATCGTTGATCGCATATCGGCATATCGCAGTGCTACGGCCTGGGCGTCCTCCCTTTGGTCATGCCAATCGCCGATCCACTGATCCACCTATCAGATCCTGACCATTGATTCGTGACCTTTAATCCAACGACTGACATTCCATTTCAGGCGCATAATTTACACGGGGATTAACCGCCTGAAAAAGAGGTTTCCTCTCTCCTCCGCCATGCCACGCGTCAGTCAATGTATGGAATCAGGCGGAGCCCGTCCAATACCGCTTACTGCTTGAAGCCTACTCAAAATACCATTTATTGCCTTCCTTTCGGAACTCAAAAGGTTCACTTGTTTGATTTATAAATCCATCGAGTCCGCTGAAGGCCTTTGCACCTGTTTTAAGTCCTCCAACCTTAGTTTATTGCGATGTGATAAAGGAATGCGATGCGATGGATTCTAAGGTTTTTATGTTCACAAACACATTTTCCCTTAAGTCCCATTTATATAAGAATTTGCCTCATTTTCAAAGGACAAAGGCAAACTTCTTTTTGCGATAACTTCTTCATCCGAAGTCCATTTTAACCCATTCAAATTGCAGTAGAATTAGAGTGAAAAGATCTACGCAATGGGACTATTTCCAAGAGCATCCTTGGACTTTCATTTTCCTTTGTGAGGAAAATTCATAGACTTATAAGTCTATTCAAGATCCATTTTGGATCAACTCTTGACAAGTATCTAAGCTAAGGTCACAGCTAGGTCTTTGATCAATCCTAGGCATGGTACTTTCTTTGAATCAAAGGTGTAAAGATCATGATAAGAATGGGTAACTTGTAACTAAATCTGGTCCATAACTACCTTTGGCATAAGGTTACGAGAAGTTCTAGAATCTAGCATGTAGTTATACAAAATAAAGTCATGAGCCTCTAAAGTTACATAAAATGGTAGAAAAATTTCAGCAACAATATCAGAACTAGGGCCAAACACTACTGAGGGATTTCCATCTTGCAAACTAATAACGTCTCCCTCAACATCTACATTAGAGGAATGTATCCATTTAGACACTTGATTTTTATAGCCAGGATTTTTGGAAGGTTCAGCTAAAGGTATAGAAATCTTGACCCTTTCCAATTCCTTTTCAATATTAAAAGTTGTCAAAATAGTCTTGTCAGATGAAAATGTTTCAGTGGATGAATTTGTAGTCTGAGGTGTTGGAGTTTGTGTTTGAATGGATTTTATTGTAGGTTCAATTAGAGTGGTAAATTTTGAAGGTCTACTAGGACCTAATTTGGGTCTTAGATCATACCTCTTATTCAATTCTACAATCAGAAATTCAAAGAATGCTAGGTATTTTGAAAGTTGAGCATCTCCTTGTTCTTGTTCAAAAGACTGAGGTGAAGATGAAGGAATTATTGCCATTTGTACTACTGAAGAATCAATATTATTGATATCTTCAGTGATTAAAGGGCCTGTATCCTGTGGTTGTTGATTATCAATCAACAAAGGTGGTTGAACGTTTTGATTGGAACCTGGTCTCTGAAGAATCTGCAATTGAGGAGTCCTTCGGAATTGAATTTGAGCTTAACGTCGGACAACAATTTGCTGAGTAGTTCTAGGTTGTGTCTCAATTTTAGAAATCCTGATAAAAAGGTTTCTAAGTAAAGATGTAATTTCTTCAATTTTCTGATCTTCAAGTTTAGATTTGGAAGAAGATGAGTCATCAACCCTAGCTTTTAGTTTTCTTTCTTCTTTCTCTGCTTTACCTTTAAGTTTGCCAAAAGCTGACCTATTAGCTTCTACCTCTATAGAATTTGTCTCCATGTATTATAATGTATTATAAACCATTTCCCTTAGCATGACTGCAAAGTCATCTTCAAATGATTTGGAAAATCTGTCCTTTGCAACTGCTACTGGTGGTTTACAATCAACAGGCATTTTATGATAGAGTTTATTAAATATTTTGATGAATTCAGTAACTGGTTCACCAGGGTTTCTCTTTAGTTCTTCAAATTCAGTGAGAAAGTAAACAAGATCTTTATTTATCCCCCATTGGTTTTTAAAGATAGTTATGAGCTCATTCCATGTTCTAATAGAGTCATCTCTAAGTTGCCTAAACCAAATCCTAACATTTCCTTCTAAAGATTGTACAAATAATCTCATATACATCTTCCTGTTCTATGTTCATATTGTCAGCAAAATCTAGGAAAGATGATACATGATCCTCTGCTGAGGGACCTGTTTCTCCATTAAATATTGGTAAATGTTTTAGATATCCATCAGGAAAATGTGCCAAGTTTGGAGGCAGAACTAGAGCTGCATACCTTACTTGCACAATGGGTCAAAAAGCCATAACAACAGGAGGAGTATGGGATGACTAAGTGGATGATGATGAGCAAGAGGGAGATGATGAAGATGAAGATGAAGGAGATGAAGATGAATCGGTAGGGGTATTAGTATGTGGAGGAGAGAAAGAGGGAGGAGACCTCTTTGAGGATTTCAAAGGGGTTTTAATAACCAACTTCTGAACTCCTGGTGGAAATTCTTCCTTATTATCAAACAAAGGATTCAAATAGACAGAAAATGTCTCTTCAAGATTAGTAGAGGTTGATGGAATAGAATAAGGAGTTGGAGTAATGAAATCTTGAGGCTTGAATTCAGGTAAATGTAAACCCAATTCTTCCTCAGATGAAGGTGATTTGATAGGAATGGATGGGACTTGATATGACTCAAGTGACTGTATTAAAAAGGCTGATGGAAGATCTACTCCTCTAGAATGGAGTTCAGAAACCCTAGGAGGTAGTTCAATCCAATCAGGATGGGATGGCACAAATGAAAAAGGATCTACAGATGAGATGTCTTCAGGGTGTAAAGCTGAAGAAGAAGAAGGGGTTCTATGTCTTCTCCTTGAAGAGGCTCCCCTAATAAGTCTTTCTGGATCTGGTAGAGGGTTAACAATCTCAGAATCAGAACATGATCTAGTGTGCTTAAAAGGAGCCAACTTGGACCAATGGAATTGCCAGGTGAAAGATTTTGACCTATATCCTTATCCTTTATTCACCTTAAAGGAAAGGGAGAACCGTTGCATCGGGGAAAATTTAGCTTTCAATCCTTCGCTCCTCAACAACAGTGCCAATCTGATGTTGTCCTTTGAGATAACCTAAGGTCAATTAGTTATGCCAAAGCATATATAATGTTTTGTTGTTTTAAATGATTGGATGACTAGTGAACTGTTTATAAATAGGTGCTTTAAACTTAGATAGATTCTTAATAAAATAAAAGATTGTTCTTTAACTGCACATGGTTATTTCGATTTGAGTGGGATGGATAAGTGGAATATGGAGAAGTATAATTTATTTAATATTCAAATTGATTATTTAACCATTTATAAGCAGAAATTAAGAAAATCGTGTTTTCTTAATCAACAAAATATAAATAGACTATCACAGAGATCTAGTGCAATTTACGCTCAAAGAGGAATTTACAATAACAAATAGTTATTTAAATTTATCTCTTATTTAAATTACAACTTCACAGAGGATCCAAAATGAAACTAAAATTCAATTAAATTTTAAATCGGATAACTGCAAAAGACGTGATTTATATGAAGAAGACATAATGAATAAACAAGATGAAATACAACTCAAGGAGAGACAAACCATATGAGGTAAATCCAGAATCTTTTATTATCTAAAAAATGCTCCAGCTCAGTACAAATTTGCTTGATAACTTGTTCAAGGGTTCAACCCTGAATACTTCAACGTAATGAAGTATTTAAACAAAATTTACAAAAATATTACAATTAATGCCTGAGTGACACGACATTATATTATTAACTTAGAATTAATAGAAAAGAAATAATGCGATCAAAAGGAATGCATCTGTTGAAGTGATCTGAACATCTGGCCCTACTTTGGAGGAGAACAGTTGCTGAGTGGCCACTATTCGGGTGTTGCGCTGGTGAAGCTGACTTGTCTTTTTAATCCTGGAATTCACACAACTTGTCCCACCGCTCTTCATCTAGAATAGAAATCTTTGTTACCTTGCAGTAGATCTCATCTACCTCAGTATACCGAGAAAAAGTGGGTTTTACTGCAAAAATGTGTTTTATCTCGTGTTGGATAAAACTTATGTTGCTAATAGCTTCGTAAAAATCTCTCCCTATCATAGAACCTTTGATGTTGGAAGACTTAGTTGTATCCTTGGCAATGTCCTGAAGCTTCTTCATGTAGTCTTCCCTGGTCATTAATTTGTCATTGATCACAAATAAAGAAGGCAGACCTTTCTTGTTCAATGCATCTATTCTAGTGAAAAAACTGTTAACTACTACCTCCAAAGTGTGACACTACTCTGTCAGCTGTACAACCAAGTTCTTCTTTGTTAGAACTTTCTTTACTTCTAGGATGGTTTTTGTTCTATCATATACTCCTAGATCATCCAACTCATATTTGTTTTTGGAATTGAGGAACTTTATGATGTTGTTGGCTGTAGCAGGCATTTCTCCTAATTGAGTATTGATAGTGGAAATAGTTTGCTTGGATTTCTCCATTAATTCCTTCTGCTAGAATATAATCTGGATACATGGCCAAATTTCATCTATTTCTTCAATGATATTGTTCCATATGATTTCTTTAACATGGGCCAGTGTGTAGCCAATAGAAGACTCAGTTGCTGACTTCTTCCATGCCTCTATATGATTTTGAGCTTTCTGTAGCTCTACTGCATGAAAAGTCTCAGTCTTCATTTGATGATCTTGTAGAAGTTTGACTTGAGCCTACAACCTTTTGATCTCTTCAGTCTGGAGAGACATGTTTTGTACTGCATTTGCCAACTAATCTACAACCTTCCCTGTACTTTTTGTAGAAGATATGGCTGTAGGAATGGTTGTGATAGGGAGTGCTTCCAAAGGGACAACAGTCATTTTGGTATCTTTCTCCTTTTATTTAATCAACTTTTCCATTTCTGTCTCCATTTGCTACAACTGTGCACTCTGCTCAATGATGAGCTTCATCATATCTGCCTTTTGTGTCTCTGTTTCTTCAATATCCTTGGCCAAAGGATCTTCCATAGCTAGCAATTTTAACTGCTTCCTTAATATTGCTATGTCTAAATTATTTTTGTTTATAATTTCTTCTGCAGCATTGATATTTGAAGGGTCATAACCCACTTTGATCACCAAGTCCTCCAGAGTTCTAATCCTAATGTCTTTGGCAAGTGCAGAGACCTTCTCCATCTTCAGTTGTGATTGGACATTTGCTAATGTAACCTGCAGTTTAGACAAACTCATAGCAGTGCTGGTGACAATGGAAAAAAACATTTCCCAAGTCTACTTATGCATCTCCATTTGGTCAATGGGATGTATATATTTTACATCAAACTCAAACGTTGTCTTCTTGTAATCTGATGTGGCCTTGGGCTAGGGAACCTGTGCCTAGTGGAATTCCATTTGCATTTTCCCTTTCTCTGAATCAAAGACCGACAACAGCGTACTTTGAGAACTAGAATTCTTCTTCCAGAACTGATTATAAGTGTTAATCTTTAAGGCCTCATTCCTTACTTTTATTTCCTTAAAAATGTCCATTATACTTTTCCTTGTCTCCCCTGTAGTAGATGTGATGGTCTGCATAATTTGTTGTTGCTCTTGTGAAGCTGTGGAGGTAGTGGGAGTAGTGTGGTTTGATCACCCACTAATGAGGAAACAAGTGGCTCATTAGTGGTGATAATGTTCTCCTACTCTGAGTCCTTGCTGAGGCTTAGTTTGGAACTAAGCTTGGCTTTCTTCCTATACATAATTTTAAATCCTTCACTGAAAATTTCAGTCCCTGAAGGGGACTCTTCTTCTCTACTTCTCTTAGTTGTTTTCTCCTGCATGGTAGGAGTTTGTATTGTAGAGGATGATACCAGTTGCTCCTTTGCCTCTTGTACGGTATTCTTAACCCATTCTAGTTGGTTTTTGTACTTCTCTATCTTTGGTATGGCTGTGTGAAAATAAGTAGTAGATTTGGTTTCTACTCTTAATTTAGAAATGATCCCTAATGGATCATATGACCAGTTGAAGCTAAGGATGACATTCATTTCTTTTAATAGTTTATTTGCGTCTTCCCCTGCTGCCTTGTTGTTGCAAATGAAAGGTCCAATCTATGTTTTAATTTTGAACTGGGGCTTCTTCTTGGCAGCTACAAAGTGGATCTCATCCATATTGAGCATCTACCTTATGTACTCTAGAGCAAAAATCCTCATTGGGAAGAATTTAGGCAACTTGTAAGGTGCAATCTCACACCCAAATATTCTCAATTCTGTATAGTTTTGGTAGAGGTACCAATCCCCTGTCTGAACTTGGTCTGATAGCTACAACACCTTTCTAATTTCCTCACTGATCCTCGGTTCTATCTTGGCAACTAGGAGACTGATTGTTGGATGCACAAACATCTCTTTGAATTGTTTATATGTATATTCTTTTTGTTCCTTCATCACCAATGTAGTCCAGAAGATGACTGACTATTGGTTCCCTTCTACATCCAGCTTTTGAAAAGCAAGGTTTATGTTGTCTCCCTGAAAGTATAAGAACATATAAACTAACACAAAAGAATACTTGAATACCTCCTCAGTTGGGAATTTGATAAGCTGCTGATGAATTGAATCTGCAAGAAATTGGCTAAAGTTAAACATGATGGAGGGCTTAGAATCAACAAAGAATATGGATAGAAGTCCTATGATGGCCTCATCTACCCATTGATCTGAGTAGTAACCAAGGAGGTAGAGATAATTGTGATAATCTGCTTGGCTCTCTCAGGGAAAGTGGAGGAGGGATAGGGAGGATTTTTCTTTGGCAATGAGGCATCTTCTGTCAAGAAAAGTTCCAGGGTTTTGGCCCTTTTAGAAAAGTCTAATTTCTGGTACAGTTCAACAAGTGCTTCATAGGAAAAGGGGGTGGCATTCTCTACTATGGGGGCTTGCGTCATCTGGTCTATGGTTTGAGGAGTAATAGAAAACATAATTCCTCCAGTGGGGGTAATGATGGTCCTTTGGCTTGGCAAATAAGATGCATGACACTTCCTAACAAATTCTCGGGTGTTGTGGGTACGAGGAAAAATGTAATGGGGTAAATTGGATTCCCACAGCTGAATGTCATCAAATTTGTCTATGTATTTGTCTTCGATCCAACAATACATCTCAAAGAGGTCAAATTTGCAGAGAGTTTCATGGATTTTAAGGTTTTTGTCAGCTAAAGGGATGTGGTGAAAATCAATGGGAGGATAAATTAGAGGATTGAAAGGTTCTTCTTGTCCCTTGTCCTTTGGAGGCATCTTGGGATAAGCCTAAGGACAATAGTGAAAATTGGATTGGAGGTTTCAATACACAAAGAGGAGTCAAGTTTTGGGGATAAGAACAGAGGCAATAGGTTGAAAACAAGTGAGAAGAAAGTGTCGCTGGCAGGTGAAAATGTCGAAGTTTAGTCCAGAAAACCTGTAACAAAGCAATAACAGTGACAGTGCATGAATTCAATAACCAGTTAATGAGTAAAAGGGAGGTTTATATAACAGTCTGGTTTTTCTGTTGAAGGTGGCACAGGTACGTTGGATTAATGGCTAAACCATTTACTTCTTAACGACTTAATTTTGGAGGGAGAGGATGTAATTGGTGGAGTTAACAGGCAAATGACGTGGTGGAAGATGAGTGGCGAGAGTGCAACGGGTAGGAGAGTGGTATCAGGAATCAGAGAAATATTTTTTTTGGGGGGGGGAGCAGTTAGCGGTTTTGCCCGAGGGGGGTCTGAAAAGCTATGATGTTGACGCGTAGGGGTGGGCACGGTTTCAAATACCACCCATTTCAGACCCCCCCCCCCCTCCCGCCCCCCCCTCCTCCCCCAATAGTAAAGTTCGGATGGTGAGGGGGGGCCGAAGTATTGTGTGGGCCGTCAGATCTTGGGAGATGGGTGGAGATGTAGTGAGAGGTGGTAGAGAGTTAACGTGACGTGACGGGACACCCGATGGGGCCAGCGGGAATTAATTTACTGCATAGTGGGGAATATTTGTAATGTATGAGGGGGGTAATAAAACTTAGGAATAGGTAGGTGGAGGAAAATGTGAGTGGAAGGATGATTTTGGGGTTTAAAACTTAGGAATAAGGGATTAATACCAAAATTAATTGATATATAAAACCTTAGAGCAAAACCTTTACTCCTTTTCCTTTTTCTTCTACACATGAAGATAACGTTTGACATTTCCCAATGTGGCGCATTTTGACTAGCAACCTGTGCATTTATAAAAATATGAAATGAAGACATTCTTTTCTTTTTGCTTCCCTAACATTTTATTTTTCTTTTGCCTTATTTGTTTAGGGTAGATAACACCTATCATTTTATTGATATGGATGCCTATAAAACATTAAATTGGCCTAAAATTTTAACTTTTATTTCTTTTGCATCCATATCCTATCTTAACATTTTAAAATTATTTTTGGCTAATATATTAACTTATCAAAACCAAATAATGTTACAATGGGTGGTATGTTATGAGTCTCCAAAACTAAATGAGCACGAGGAGAACTACCACACACATGATCTTAAGTTGGCAATGATTATACATGCATTGAAGATGTGGAGACACTATCTTCTTGGAAGGAGGTTGACATTGATGAGTGATCACAGTGGTTTGCGGTATCTAATTTACCAACTGAATATGAATGGTAGGTAGGCTCGGTGGTTGGCTACGATCAGTGAGTTCGATTTTGAGATCATGTACATCAAAGGCAAAAAGAACAAAGTGGTAGATGCTCTTAGCAGGCAGATACATGTAAATCACTTAGCATCCATGAGCTCCTATAGGACAGACTTATAGGATAGGATCTTGTAGGCAGGTTAGCAGGATGTCAGATATATGGAGATTATGCACAGGTTGCAATTGAGTACTAGTATAGGTATAGGTGATAGTACATGTGCAGGTATAGATGATAGTACATGTACAGGTACATGTACATGTATAGGAACAGGTACAGGTACATGTACATCTATAGGTACAGGTACAGGTACATGTACATCTATAGGTATAGTTGCAGGTGCATGGGATGTGGATTATTTTCTTACAACGAATGGATTGGTTAGGTTTATAGACAGGATATATGTGCCAGATAGAAGAGAGCTCAAGAAGGTGATCTTGAGTGAGTTTCATGTGAAATCATATTCAGGTCACCCATGTTATCATAAGACACTGACATCAGTGAAGAGATTTTATTATTGGCAGAAACTGAAGAGGGATGTAGTAGAGTTTGTGGCTAGGTGTTTTTATTGTTAGTGTACGAAGGCCGAGTGTAAACATCCAAGTGGACTACTACAACCGATTGCGATTCTAGAGTGGAAGTGGAAAGTCATTTCCATGGACTTCATCATAGTTTTGTCAAGGATAGGGAGACAACACAATTCCATCATGGTTATTGTGGACAGGTTGACAAAGGTTGCACACTTCATTTAAGTGAAGTCTACATTCTCAGCTAGTGATGTAGCACAGGTTTTCATCAAAGATGTAGTTAGATTTCATGGTGTTCTGAAGAAGATTGTGTCAGACAGGGATGTGAATTTCACTTCCAAGTTTTGGAAGGAGTTATTTGCAGGTTTGGGCATGGAGTTGGTCTTCAGTACAACATATCATTCGTAGACAGATGGACAAAGAGAGAGGGTCAATAGGATATTGGAGGACATGTTGAGGATGTATGTGATGCATTAGCAGTGGAAGTGGGAAGAGTAACTTCCACTGGTAGTGTTCGCTTACAACAATGGGTATCAAGAATATTTGAAGATGAGTCCATTTGGGGCATTGTATGGGCATAGTTGCAATACTCCTGTCAGTTGGAGTGATCCAATTAACAGGGTGTTGATTGGACCAGACATGTTGGCAAACATGGAACAAGAAATGTAGGTTATAAAGAAGAATATAAAGGTAGCAAAAGATAGGCAGAAGAGCTATGCAGATCAGAACAGGTTGTTCAAGGAGTTCCAAGTTGGGGAATAGGTGTACTTGTGAATCAAATCAAAGAAGAGCTCCTTACGGATTGGATCATGTGCCAAGCTGGCACCACAGTTTTGTGGAACCTTCAACATTATTGAGAGGAATGGTTCAGTAGCCTATCATTTTGCACTACCTCCAATAGTGAATGTCCATGATATTTTCCATGTGTCATTGCTTAAGAAGTATGTTAGAGATGTGATCATGTGATTGACTAGTCCGTATTGCAAGTAGAACCAGATGGAGAATTCCAGCCAGAGCCTTGGTGTATATTATATAAAAAGGTGGTCATGCTCCAGAACCAAGAAATCAAGCAAGTTAAAGTGTAATGGAAGCACTTTGGGCCCGATGAAGATACATGGGAGATGGCAGATCAAATGCGGGCTATGTATCCTTCTTTGTTTGCTGGTTGAGGTAAAGTAGTTTTGGTATATGTCTTGGTATATGTTTTGGTACATGTTTTGCTGATGTTTGGTATATGTACATATGTATATGGATGTAAATACGACCATGAACTATGTTATAAAGATCCAATAAGTGGTATGGTTGTCATGTCATTATGATGTTATGTTTTCATGTTGGTTTTCTTCTCAGCGGGTTAATCATTGTAAATACTACACATAGCTAAGTTATAAAGCTCCATCAATAATATATTTTGCTTACAACAATTTTGTGGTTATAGGTGTTTTTGAACACCGAGGAGGGTGTTCCCCCAAGGGGGAGGGTTTTGTAGAATCCCTAGTGAAAATTCCATGTAATAAAAGTTAATAAAGGAAAAAATAATAACCATAGTTGATGGGACACTTATTTCAAGCTTAATGTTGGGCAAGACATCCTAGTGTGGGTGTTCATTTGGTTATTAATGGCTAAGGAAATTGGCAAAGGCAAGGGCTAAGGCTTTGGAAAGGAAAAATGGCATTTTGTCACATTTGTTTATGAAAATAATGGAAATTATGATAAAAGGAAGGTGAAAGGTCACATGTTGCATGTGAGGAGGAAAATGAAGGAAAATAATGGAAAATGACGAAAATAGAGGCCTCATTCATAAAAAGGATTCTGAGGATCAGTTGGGAACCTTTTGTCAGTTCGTTTTTGGAGCTCTCTCATTGCTCTCTCTCTCTCTCTCTCTCTCTCTCTCTCTCTCTCTCTTACTCTTGAATATTTAGAGTTTTCTTGGAGCACTATTGGAGGGTGTGCCATACTTGGATTTTTGGAGGAAGAACGAAAAGGAAGAGTAGGAAAGCGCAAGAGGACATCGGGATCAACAACTAAAACATATATTTCTTTTAGGTACCGAGTTGCATGTATTTTTTCCTCACTAGATTTAACATGCATGGCATATGCATGTGGTTTGTTGGTTGTGATTTGTCATGGACATGGAGGATGGTTAGGATTAATAGTGGATTGCCTAGCCTTTCAATTTCCTAGATAGCCATGATGATTGTGGATTTGTTTTCCTTATTTTGTTTTGGTTGGTTCTCATGTTTCCTTAGCTTGGGTTGAGTTATCAGTCCTGGGACCCCTGGTTGGACAAATGCTCTAGATGGCCTGTAAAAAATTGGGTTGAGTTACTAGTCCTAGAAGAGTTGGTTGGACAAATGCTCTGGAAGCCCTTGATGGGTTGAGTTACTAGTCCTAGAAACCCTAGCTATAAAAACGCTTTGGAATCCCAGTAAAAGTTGTAGGCTGAGTTACTAGTTCTGGAAGCCTTGGTTGGACAAACGCTCTGGAAGCCCTGGAAGGCTTGGATAAAGACCAATCTGATGATGATTTTGTGATGTCCGATTGTGAGGTGGAATCACTGTTTGATGTGTTGAGGTGGATGGCCTATGGAATCCCTTGATGTTTTTAATTTGATTTGTTCTGTGAGATCCCACATTCATGCTTGGAATATGGCACGGGGGTGAATGATTGAAGAGAGATTTGGTGCAGCCATTATACAGTCGGGTGGAACATGGAAGTCCCATCCCAGATTTGGATTTTGCATCATCAATATGAGGTTATTTCTCCTTGTATTTCTATGAGTATTTTACTGGATTATATGTGGCTTATATGGCTATCATTTCATTGGTAATTATGCTGCTATTATGCTGGTTATATATGTGTTTTCTAAGAGTAGATATGTATGGCTCTTATCATGTTTTTACTTGTAAATGAATGATTAATGTATCTATGACCTAATGGATGAAATGGCAGTTAATATGTTGAGGCATCAATGTCTCTTAGTGATTCTCAGCTAAGTATGAGACCCCTATGCTCAGATATGTTATTTACACATGTAGATTACATATTCGTGATATGTTTGACGAAATGCATGTCATGGGTAGTAGGGGTCTAGTCAAGGTTTCATTCAAGTGATTGAATTTATATTGTCATTTCCTTGTTATTTTAATGTTCTGAAGATGTCATTCAATTCTGGGCAGTGACCTAGGCTTTGGGCCTGAAAAAGTGGCTCAAATCCTGGGGACACTGGCACAACACTGTGCAAAAAGGTCCCTAGATGCTAGCTTGTAGGTCTGTGAGAGCGTCCAAAGGTCCCTGGACGCTGGCATGCCCATAGCATGAGAGAATCCAGAGGTAAAGTGGTCCAAAAGCTCAGTGGGACCCAGGGGCTGGTTGGAAGAAAGGTTGGATAAGTTTTAAGGGTCCTAATATTAATGTTGAATGTCTTTATGGTGTGTTTCCATCGGTTCTAATTCCTTTATGTAACTTAGGAGGTCGAATCATATCATAGTGGCCTCTCGTCGCATGTTTACCCCGGCTGGCTGGTTGCTTGGGTAGATGTGGGAGGAGGGTGTTACAACCATCATTCAACAAACCTCATAAGCCTCTTGCGAATGTGTCCTCATCTACACGGAACTCCTTAGCAAGAATGAGGAAAGTTCGAAACATATAATTTGCGATGGAGCTTGCTAGGTAAGATTGCTGCAACCATTCATTAATTGGATAATAAAATTCGTGACAATCCTCTTGAAATCCTTGAAATCTTCGAAAAAGATGAATTTTCAATTAGAGGTAAGGGATTACGATGAGAATCTTGTGAGGGAAAATAAATCTGATCATATTCAACATGCGTGAAAAGATAGTGAGGGCTTGACATAACCATCAACAAGTGTAGAGGTTCCTCAACCGCTTAACAAGTGCCTGGATGGTGAGATGTTAAACCATAAACATCAAAGGATGTAAAACAATAGTCATTAGATGTGCTGATGGGAAAATAGTAAGTTGAATGACAGTCATCAGAGAGAGAATCATGATCAGATGGGCTGATTAAAGTATTATATTCCTAATTTTTAATTAACAAAGATAAACTAATTTGAACAGCTCTGCGAATGCTTTGAACAATAGAATCAACTTCCTCACATGTCGAATGTGACAAACCATTTTCCTATAACTGGTGGAAAACTGTACGAGCATCATAACCATCGAAAGAATTTAAAAGGAATTCCATCACAACAAACACATGAGACCAGTCAAGACATAGTGAATGAAGAAGAATTTGATTCACGTAATAACTCGTGCATTCATTATCACTCAAGAGGATTTCAGGTGCGATGAAGGGAAATATTTGCAATATAACATTCGCAAGAGAAATCAAGAGCTAGCTATTAAGAAATGAATCTGATAGGAATGATTCCTTCAGCCAAAGATAGTCTTTGAAATGATCAACTTTGCAATTCCATGACTCTATGAGAGAAACATATTCCAAACCAAAGTTAAGTAGAAGAGTCTTGCATGGAGATGAATCATGTGAAATAAAATCTCGAATACGATCAAAAACTGAATTTCGAAATTTCAAAAGATTACATCCAAAATAATGAAAAAAATTCAAAGAAATTTACATCGAGTGAAAACATGCAAAGAGAAGAATTGTGTGAGAGAAACCAAATATAACTTAGTTCGGGGGGCTTACCAGATTTGCCAAATCTTGACATAACCATCAACAAAAGTTGAAGTGACTCGACTTCCTGACAAGTCCCAAAAATTTCAAGGATTGTAAAATCGCATCCTCGAGATTGAATCAGATGATGCATGGTGTGAGGATATTTGCTTTTTATGATATCAATGGGACCACTACTTCCCATATGGAGGCCATCTCTGTTACTAATTTGACCGGATTTTGCAACTTCAACAACTAGATTACTCAAATTGAAAGATTTTTCTAATCGCAAATACGGAGATGTATGAATCAGAGAAATTTCATGAGCAAGCTGATTTGAAGAGTTGTCTTCATGAAAAACAAGAGATAATGAGGGATGGAAAGAATACTCCATGATTCGATTATTTCCTTTCATGTCTTGGATAACCTAACTACCTTATATCAATTGGGAAGTTAACTCATTAGATGAAGAACTTGAAGAGAATAGAATATCTTCATCGCGAGTAGATGCATCACAAACTGTAGAGCACAAGGGATAGTGAGGTGAAGAAGGAGTTTTGATAGGAACATCTTTGACTGAATCAGATTCTATATTTAAATCAAAATATTCATGGGAATCAGAAAGATAAGCTAATGCACCTGGGCGTTCGTGATCCCATACATGAATAGAGCCATCATCATCAAAATGATTGTTTCCCAAGGCTACAGATTGATTGAAAGAGTTGATTGCATTTGATTCACTGCCTACATTAGCAAATTGAAAATCATCCAATAATGGAAGTGCATTATCTTGACATAGAGGACTTTGAAAAAGGGAAGAGAGATCAAAAGTCTCTTCACTTTCCTCCAAATCTACTAGTGTAATGTAACTGCCTTATATCTGATCGAAATTTAAACCAACAACTCGAAAATCAAGAGAGCATGAAGAGCTAGTTGGTGGATCAAATTGATCAAGAAGATTATGATACACAGAGTCATGGCATGTAGATGATAAAGGATTACAAATGTACCTTGAAGAAGTAACACTTTCAACAGAACCAAATTCAAGATTGATGTTAAGAGTGCCAATGTCATCTTGAGGAATGAAAGGATTTGCCTTCACCCTAGGCTCCATGAGCCATTCCATAGTTTCTTTCGTTAGATCTTAATCATGAAAAGTGGAAGGAGGATGAAGAGATGGATTAGGAATTTGATATGCAAATTTCCAAACTTTGTTATCATCACATGGAGGCACCCTCATCAGAATTGAAAAAGTAGGAGGACAAGGAACAAAAGGAGTTGTAAAGTCCTCCTCTGAAATTAGAGGTGTATCATGATTTAGAAGAGTTAGGGAAGTAGAAACATTAGGGGGTTCAGGGTCACCGTGCAAAGAAATGTGAACCAAACGCTAAAATTTTTGTTTCAAGACATCCCAATCCGCATCTTCTTTAGGAAATTCACAATAAAGGTGAAGGAATCGATCATAGAAATCCTCAACTTATTCATTAGGATTCATTCTTAACTTACTAATTATTTTAAGCACATCCCAGTAATCATACCTATCGAAGGCTTGATGAAGTTCCTGGAGGAAATGATGAAAAGAATGGATGGAAGAAAATGGTAAGGTATGACACCATTGGCTAACTCGACCTTCAAGGGTGAGGCAGAAGAGAATACAAGCCACATCTTCATTATCAACTTCGTAATATTTAAAAAAATTAAGAAAATCAGAAATGTGCTCAGTTATGGATGTTCCATCCTCACCACCAAACTTCAATTGGGGGAAGAGATTAAGAGGATGATCAAGATTGAAAGTTCACTAGGGAACAGGTTAGAAAAATACCTTGAGAGTATGATTTTAGGATGATCCATTTAAGATACAAGATTCAAAATAGACTCAATGGGCACAACTTGTCATCTGGCCCTCCTTCTAAAGCCATTTGTTGACGGGTGCTGGAAATCCGTCAACAAAGGGGGTTTCCCTGATGTGAAGTTCCGATTAGACCTCACATCGTTCGAAATAGGAGCCCCAGTCAGAATAGCAACCTGATTTCCATATATTCTTATAAACTTGCCTTGGCTTTAACTGTTAACAAGAGAGAGAAGCGTGTATGTGCCTTCGAGAAAAGAAAGTAAGTGTGCCTGGTGAATGTTCGGTTGCAGGTGTATCAAGGTTCTTCTACTGTAGAGGGAGGAGAAGTTAGCCTCTAAGAGAGAGGTAGTAGTACCACACTAGCACATGAGAAAAAGGATAATTGCCTAGCATCAATCAGAATAGTCCACATAGATATGTTGATTGTTACAGTCATTACAACACATTTTCAACAAGATAAGCACTAAAATAAATGAAATAATGCAACTACTTTAGTACAGGTGAAAGAAAACATTAATCATAAACATTCACATAACGATCTTACAAATATTCATGATCCATGCATGAAAAAATGTTGGCCATCAGGATTTAAGTATTAAGTAAAAGTCCCAAGATACATGAACACAACCAACATCACTAGCTCCAATCGTGGAGCACTGGAGCCACAACTTGCTCCCCAAACATACTAACTCTCTCTCTCTGATGCCTTATAGGAGAAGCCAAGGTAAAAATTTCTTTGCTCATACAATGAGGGTGTATATATAACCAATGGGGTGATGCTTCACCTCCCTTATGACTCTTTAACTACCCTCACGACTATTTGAATTCCTACGACTTTTCAACTTTACATGACTCTTCATATTATGTACATGTCCTTTGGACTTCCACTTTACAATACATTTTCAAATACTAAATTACATAATCCACAAGAATGATGTGGCATATGACGACCCATGACATGACATGACATGACACTGTTGACATGGACTTCTTGATGACATGGCAATATCAAGCCATTCTTTCTACCCTTTTGTCTTCAATAAGAGATGTGAAATGCTTCATCTTCATGGGAGATATGAATTTTTCTTCATATCCACCCTCCAAAGGGTTGTGAATCAGATGGAGTCTTCATGTGTTGAGAATGCAACAAGATGATGGAGCTTAGTGGAAAGAAGTCGCATTCACTAAGTGGGCCCACAGGCTATTTTTGGCGCAAAGTCTATTTTTAGACATATGGATCATGGTCTATGAGTTACAGGATGCTATTTGTGGATGATTGGTCATGTTGGTAAAAATAGATGGACTTCTATTTTTAGACATATGGGCGGTTTCTATTTTTAGACTGTCAAGCTAAAAATATAACAGTCGAATATTATTGTCTCATAATAATATTTGGACTATAAACATTATCTTATCCTCTTGGAGCACTTCAGTTTGAGCTACAGATGTGGCACATGCAGCTGTCAGAAGGAAATACGCTTTTCTTGTTGGTCAGTTGAGCTATTGCATGCAGGACATTAGTTAGAACTCATGTGGTTGAGTTTGGTGGAGTTGATTGTGGAGTTGATGGAGTTATGTTCAGTTTGACTTGGTTGAACTAGTTGTATTTTAGTCTAACTAAAGAATACACTAGTGATGATTTGTGTGAATTAATTATTAATTAATTCACTAATTTAAGTATGGGGGATTTACGCAGTGCATTATATTAGATATCATTTTTGGGATTCAACTGCGTTAAGTAAGTCATTCAAACGTATGACCATTTCCATGAAGCAACTGAAGAATACATCAATTAACTCAGTGCATGTATAGTTCAGTGGAGACAGGTGTTAGAGGTTGAGATTGCTATCAGTTGTGACTATAGTTGTGCATGAGATTTGCACATGCATGGATGGAGATTTCCCATGAGGCTTGCATAGTATAACCAAAGGAATTCGATTTCACAAAGTGATTGATTCCCTTGCAGGATTGCGCAGTGGAGGCAGGCAAACAGTGGAGGAGATTTGAAGCTTCAGATCTGAGCTAATTTGTGTGTAACAGGTGGAGATAGTACTGAGTACTTGTGAGGAGTATTGTACTATGTATTGTTACATGTTCTATATCATTATAATATACAAATAGTGTGGGGTTTTCAACTGTATACTTTCCCCGAGTTACATACTGTGTTAATGTGCGCATGAGATTGATGTTTCATTGTTTTTAATGTTGCTAAATTGATGATCAACGTAGAGGAGGTTATGTATTGTGCATGTATTCCGAAATAATGTATAATCGGGATAATCTCTGTGAATAAGTGTCATATTATTCAAAATTTCTACATGGTATCAGAGATGTTGATCATCAGATCTATTATTCAGAAAGTGTTTACATTTTATTTCTTCAGGCAGAGTCAGTAATCGGGACAGGTAGCCTCTGGATTCATCCTTCCTTTGGAAGGTGAGATATCTGGTAAAAGCTCATACAGTCAATCTCTGTACAAGAAATACTTTGTTCTCACGAATTCTAGATCAGAGGCGGTTGAGTTTTGAGCTGGTGGAATTCGAATTTGCAGCAGTGTTTTCTTGGTATCAACGTGGCAATGTCTTTCAACGGATTGCGATTGGAGTATGCTCTTGAGGGCAGCTCGAACTATATTGCATGGAAGGACAGGATGGAGGCGGTGTTAGATGATAATGGGCTGAAGGAGTTCATAGAGGCTGAGGTCCCAAAGCCTACTGATACTGCGCAAGTTGATGCTTGGCAAAAGAAGACAACAAAGTGTCGAAGGATTCTGTTGGAGGGCGTGAAGGATCACATTGTGTCCAGCCTGCATGGAAAGGCTTCTCCATACTTGATGTGGAAAGCGTTGACAGATCTATTCCAAAGTAAGAGCGATCAGAGGAAGCTGGCGCTCAAGGATAAACTTAGAAACATTAAATGCGAGAAGGGAGACAGTATGCTCAAGTATCTCACGAAGTTCACTCAGTGCAGGGATGAGCTGGGAAGCGTGGGGGTGACTGTCGATGATGAGGACTTGGTCAGCTTGGCTCTCCTTGGTCTTCCGAAGAGTTGGAATTCCTATCAGGACTCTGTCAATGGTCGGGAGAAATTGCCAGGATGGGAGAGACTTTGGTCAGATCTTGTGCAGGAGGAGATCATGCGGAATACCAGGGACGAATCTTCATCAAAGGCAACTGATGAAGAAAATTGTGCTTTGGCTGCCAAAGAAAAGAAGAGGAAGAACAAGAAAGCTTCTCATTCTAGTGCGAAAGGCAAGAAGCAGGACATGTCCAAGGTGAAGTGCTTTCACTGTCACCAGCACGGACACTATGCCACAAATTGTTCGCAGAAGAAGAAAAATAAGCAAGCTGCTGGATCTGCAGCGGGAGAGGCCTTAGCCTCGCAATTTGAGCTTGATTTTTCGTTGATCGCATGCTTGGTATCAAGTGTGATGGGATCGGTATGGTTCTTGGACAGTGGTGCGTCTTTTCACATGACATGAGATTGAGATTTGTTTTTTTATCTGGAGGAGAAAGATCTTGGAGTGCACATCGAGATGGGCGAAGATGGTAGATACAGTGCGACCAGTATTGGTACCATTTCCTTTGAGAGGGAGTCTGGTAAACCCTTTGTATTGAAGGAAGTGATGCATGTTCTAGGATTGAAGAAGAATCTTATCTCTGTGGCGATGTTATAAGACAAGGGATATGATGTTGTTTTCAGTGAAGGAAAAGCTTTCCTGCGCAGCAAGGCAACTGGAGAAACCCGGAAGATAGGGGTTCGAGTGAGGAACCTTTATCAGTTGCATGTAGATGGCTGCGCAACAATGGCATGCAAGGCAGAAGGATTGGTGAGTCGGGATGATGGCGAGTTGTGGCACAGGAGATTAGGTCACCTTCACCATGGAGCCTTGAAGATACTGCAGCAGATCACTACTGGGCTTCCTAAAGGCACTCTTGCGCAGTCAGATCAGTGTAAGGGGTGTACTTTGGGAAAGTTTGTGAAAGCCACCTTTCACGAGAAGTATAGTCGCGCCACGATGATCCTTGAGAGAATTCACACAAACGTGTGTGGACCTTTCTCAGTAGCTTCGACAGAAAAACACACATTATGTGATCTTTGTTGATGATTTCTATCGGAAGTGTTGGATCTTCTTCATGCAGAAGAAGAGCGAGACATACTCTAAGTTCTGTGAGTTCAAAGCACTGGTCGAGAAGGATTCGAGGAAGAAGGTGAAGGCTCTTAGGAGCGACAATGGTGGTGAATACATCTCTGGCGAGTTCAAGGATTTCTGTAGTGCAGAAGGGATTCGAAGAGAGCTCATAGCTCCCCATAACCCATAACAGAACAGGGTTGCTGAGCGGAAGAACAGAACGATCATGGGTGCTGCACGGGCGATGTTGCATGATCAGAGCCTACCCCTTCACTTGTGGGCAGAAGCATGCAATACTGCAGTATATGTGCAGAACCGTTGTCCTCACAGGATACTTGGCATGAGTACACCCGAGGAGGCTTATTCTGGTAAGAGGCTTGATATTTCTCATTTGAGGATTTTTGGTACTAATGTTTACATGCATGTGACGAAGGATGCCAGGAAGAAGCTGGAACCGACCGCAGAGGTTGGGATATTTGTGGAGTACATTGATACGCCCCATAACTATCGTGTGTATTTGCCAGACAGTGGCAAGACTATTGTGCGACGGGATATAAAATTTCCAGAGGAGAAAGCCATGAAGTGTTCACTTGAGAGGGAGCCACACTTGCATGCAGATGAGGAGCTATTAGTTCCTAAGGATGAGCTTCAAGACGTGGATCAGCCACAGGACGAAGTTCATGGAGTGGAATAGACCACTCATGCAGCGCCAACCATCAGAGGGCGAAAGCGCTTGACAGAAGCTGAGTGACTGACTCAAGATGCAGAGAAGGTTGTAGGACCACCTACAGCTCAACGCAGGTAAAGACAGTCACCTGATCGGTACACTGGATACATGGCTCTTATGAGCAAATGTGTTGTGACTGAGCCATCGTCTTTCAAGGAAGCTTTGGAGGATCCCGCATGGGTAGACACCATGGTGGAAGAGTATGATTCGATTGTCAGAAACAGTGCATGGGAGATTGTCCCAAGATCGGAAGGGAAATCAGTGGTGGGTTCGAGATGGATCTACAAAGTTAAGCAGGCAGCTGACGGGAGTGTGGAGAAGTACAAGGCAAGATTTGTTGCCTGAGGCTTTTCACAGATAGAGGGGATCGATTATGAGGAGATCTTTGCACCTGTCGCAAGGTATTCTTCCATACGGAAGATTCTTGCTCTCTCAGTGCAGATGGGGTGGCACATTCATCATATGGATGTGAAGACTGCGTTCCTCCACGGAGTCATTGAGGAGGAGGTGTACGTAGAGCAGCTCGAAGGTTTCGAGATCTTTAGCAACAAGTTGCATGTGTGCAGGCTCAAGAGAGCGTTGTATGGGTTGAAACAAGCACCAAGTGCTTGGTACACACGGATAGACAACTATTTCACTGGACTTGGATTCTCCAAGAGTGAGGCGGATCCTAACCTATACCAGATTGTGGTGGAGGGTAAGTTGCTTATCATTGTACTTTATGTAGATGATTTGATTCTAACAGGTGATGAGCTGTTGATACTTTCATGCAAGGATGATCTTGCTAAGGAGTTTGAGATGAAGGACTTGGACCTACTTCATTATTTCCTGGGATTGGAAATTTGGTAGCGCAGTGATGGACTATTTGTTTCTCAGGGTAAGTATGCTCGGGAGATACTGGAGAAGTTCAACATGCATGGCTGCAAGCCTGTTGATACTCCTCTTCCTGGAGGTTGGAGGAAGGAGGATGCTACTTCAGCGGAGGTAGTGGATGCCACTGTTTATCGACAGTTGGTGGGGTCGCTTATGTATCTGGTCAATACATGGCCCGATATATGCTATGCTATTAACCAGCTTTCACAAGCTATGGTTAAGCCAACCAAGCTCTTCTGGAAGGCAGGCAAGCATGTATTGTGTTATTTGAGAGGCACATCGGGATACGGATTGTGGTACAGACAGGAGGATGAGGTGAAGCTATGTGGCTTCACGGATGCAGATTGGGCAGGGAGCCCAACGGACAGAAAGAGCACATCTGGAGGGGTCTTCAGTATCGGGTCGACAGCAGTTTCTTGGTACAACAGGAAGCAGAGATCCGTGGCACTCAGTTCAGCAGAGGCCGAGTATATGGCAGCAAGTTTGGCTGCATGCGAGGCTATATGGATGAGGAAGATCCTGGTCAGGTTGTTCGGTTCTCACTTGGAGCCTACAATGATTTATTGTGATAAACAAAGTTGCATTAAACTCTCGACTAATCCAGTATTTCATGATAGATCCAAGCACATTGACATCAGGTACCATCATATCAGAGATTGTGTGCAGCGGAGAGTCATGTTACTTTCGTACATTCCAATGAAGGATCAGGATGTTGATATCTTGACGAAGGCGCTCACCAGGAGAAAATTCGAATACCACCGAGGTAGGATAGGGGTTGCTGATAATCCATATCTTGTTGAGAGGGAGTGTTGAGAATGCAACAAGATGATGGAGCTTAGTGGAAAGAAGTCGCCTTCACTAAGTGGGCCCGCTGGCTATTTTTGGCGCAAAGTCTATTTTTAGACTATGTCTATTTTTAGACATATGGATCATGGTCTATGAGTTGCAGGATGCTATTTGTGGATGATTGGTCATGTTGGTAAAAATAGATGGACTTCTATTTTTAGACATATGGGCAGTTTCTATTTTTAGACTATCAGGCTAAAAATAGAACAGTCGAATATTATTGTCTCATAATAATATTTGGACTATAAGCATTATCTTATCCTCTTGGAGCACTTCAGTTTGAGCTACAGATGTGGCACATGCAGCTGTCAGAAGGAAATACGCTTTTCTTGTTGGTCAGTTGAGCTATTGCATGCAGGACATTAGTTAGAACTCATGTGGTTGAGTTTGGTGGAGTTGATTGTGGAGTTGATGGAGTTAAGTTCAGTTTGACTTGGTTGAACTAGTTGTATTTTAGTCTAACTAAAAAATACACTAGTGATGACTTGTGTGAATTAATTATTAATTAATTCACTAATTATTAACTCATAAAGCAACTGAAGAATACATCAGTTAACTCAGTGCATGTATAGTTCAGTGGAGATAGGTGTTAGAGGTTGAGATTGCTATCAGTTGTGACTATAGTTGTGCATGAGATTTGCACATGCATGGATGGAGATTTCCCATGAGGCTTGCATAGTATAACCAAAGGAATTCGATTTCACAGAGTGATTGATTCCCTTGCAGAATTGCGCAGTGGAGGCAGGCAAACAGTGGAGGAGATTTGAAGCTTCAGATCTGAGCTAATTTGTGTGTAATAGGTGGAGATAGTCCTGAGTACTTGTGAGGAGTATTGTACTATGTATTGTTACATGTTCTCTATCATTATAATATATAGATAGTGTGGGGTTTTCAACTGTATGCTTTCCCCGGGTTACATACTGTGTTAATGTGCGCATGCGATTGATGTTTCATTGTTTTTAATGTTGCTAAATTGATGATAAACATAGAGGAGGTTATGTATTGTGCATGTATTCCGCAATAGTGTATAATCGGGATAATCTCTGTGAATAAGTGTCATATTATTCAAAATTTCTACATCATGCGGTTCCAATATTTGATATTTTGTATTAATCTAGTGTTCCTTTGTCTTCTCCCTTGATGATCATCTTATCTCTTCAACTCCATATGTGTCTTATAACATGACCCTCTTCTCATTTTGCTCCCTCATCATCCTGTCATGATAAGATAAACTACTTGCAACTGAAAACCATTCATGATAAGTTGACATCAGTCTGGAAAAACCCTAACCTAACATATTTCATGAACTCACCTTTTAGGGCTGGAACTGGTGACTGGTTGACTTAATAGCTAAGGGATTGCGCAGTTCCAAAGGCCAAGGTTTGGGACTAAGTTTTGAGGCTGCATAATGCGTAGTTCAGGATGGCCGGTTCAAGAGATTGCGCAGTTGAGGGGCTTAAGAGTTCAAGGCCATGGCTTGAGGCTAGTAGATTTCCACTATGTAGTTTTGAAAGGCATGGAGGCAAAGGTATTGCCCAGTTGAGGGACTCAAGGACTCAGTCTTGAGGCTTGAGCCTTGAGACTACACAATACGTAGTTCTGGAGGTATGGGAAGAGCAACTACGTAGTTGAGGGACTCAAGGAATCAGGTTGGAGGCTTGAGCCTTGAGATGCCCCACTACGCAGTTCCGAAAGGCAAGGAGGCCAGGTGATTGCGTAATTTTACAATTCAAGAGCTCAAGCTTGAGGCTTGAGGATTAAGACTGCGCAATGCGCAATTTAGGCTTGATGGAGGGCATAATTGTGCAATTTTGGAGGTCAAGTTCCAGGCTTGAGCAGTAAGACTACATAGTGCACAATCTTGAGAGACGATAAATGTGCATTGTGTAGTGTCAAGAGGCAGGGTTGTAGCTTGAGGGCTAAGACTGCGTGATGCACAATTCACGATGGTCGGATGAGGCTAAGTTTCTTGGTTAGAAGTTTTTCCGAATTTGGCTAAGTGTGGGATCGGTGAAGTTGATGTGAAAAGTGATAGGAATTTACTGTGATCACACATTTAGAACACTTGATGACACAACATAGATCATCCAAAACACATGAACAACAAACTTCCCGCTATGTGACAACTTTCTGACAAGTGCGAAACCAAAGATACACTTTGCGACGACAATGACGACACTCATGTGACAGTGCTTAAATTTTTTGAAATGAGTGTGATATATGTTTGCATGGTAAGTACGACTCATTAACATAAATATTACCCTTTAAAACACACCAAAACTAAACAATGTAAACTTTGAAACGGGAACTATAAACTCAAAATGGGAACTCTGGCCAAAAAACCCCGAAAAAACATTAAAAACAGTGCTAAAAACGAAAAGTGTTGATGCTGGAATAACACCTTTTTCTTTCTTGGGTAAATTTTCAACATGTTTTAAAAATGGCAGTGAAAACCAATTTTTTGTGCAAAAATTATCCAAAAAACACCCTCAAAACGAAAAGTGTTAACACTGGGAGAACACTTTTTTTTTCAAAAGCAAAATTTCGACATTTCAAAATAATGGCATAAAATATTTTATCATGACCCTAAAAAACATTAAATTTAAAAAAAAAATGAAAACATAAAATAAAATAAAAATAAAAATAAATTAAAACAATGAAAAAACAAACAAACAAACAAACAAAACATAAAAAAAATATATACTAAAAAAAAACCAATCATAAAAATGTAAAAAAAACAAAATTAATGATAAGAATTTAAAAAAAATAAAAATTATAAACAAATAAATAGTAAAAAATAATATTTTAAAAAAATGGATATATATATATATATATATATATATATATATAAACCATAACAAAAATTGGCAAAAAAAAAAAAAAAAAACATTTAAAATAACTAAAAATTAAGTAGGTAAAAATAGAAAAATTAACAAAAAAAATTAATGAAAAACTTAAAAAGTAAAAATAAAAATTAAAAACAAACTAGATATAAAAGATAAAAATAAAAAATAAAAAATGTTAAAAAAAATTATTATCTCATAAACCATAAAAGAATTTGGAAAAAAAATTCAAAAAAATAATAATTAATTAATTAACTAATTAAACGATATATATATATATATATATATATATATATATATATATATAAGTAGAAATAGAGGAATTAAAAAAAAATAAAAAATAAAAATAGCAAAAACTAGGGGAAAAAAATTAAAAATTAAAAACAAACTAGTTTTAAAAAAAATGGAAAATTAGCTTTAACAAATTAAAAAACTAGTAAAATTAATATTAAAACAAAAAAAAAAAAAAATTCAAAAAAAAAAAAGAAAAAAGAAAAAGAAAAAAAAGAAAGAAAAAAAAAAGAAGAAGAAGAAGAAGAAAGAAACAAAAGAAAAAAAGAAGTGCGTATTTTTTATTAAAAAAAAAAAAAAAAAAAAAAAAACTATTATTTTTTATTAAACATACATTTTTTATTTAAAAATAAATAAATTAAATTAAATTAAAATTATTTTTTTTAACAACTTTTTTTTATTAAAAATAAAATAATTTTATTTTTTTTGTTTTTAACAAATCATTAAAAAAAAATTAACCTTTTTTTAAACAAATTTAATTTTTTAATTAAAAAATTTATTTAAACAAAAAAATTTAAAAATTTAAATTGGTTTTTTAACGTTGTTTTGTTTTTTTGTTTTGTTTATTTGTTTTGTTTTGTTTTGTTTTTTGTTTTTTTTTTTTTTTGTAATTGGCATGGCCCGCCGCTCGTGGTGGCACGGTCGTGGGAGGAGGGGCCTGCAAGCCCCTCCACTCCCCAACTGCGCCACCACGGGCGGGCGAGCGATTCCAGGAATCGCTCGGCCGCTCGTGGTGGCGTCGCTGTGGGTGGAGGGCCTGCGTGCAGGCCCCTCCATCCACAGCCGCACCACCACGGGCGGCGGGGGAGCGGAGGGCCACGCCAATTTTTATTTATATTTATATTTTTGTTTTTTATTATTTATATTTTTATTTTTTTTAAATAAAAAAAAAAAAGGTTAAAAAACCAATTTAAATTTTTTAATTTCTTTGTTTAAATAATTTTTTAAATTTTAAATTAAAAAATTAAATTTGTTTAAAAATAAATAATTTTTTTTAATGATTTGTTTTTAAAAAATAAAAAAATGAAAAATTGTTAAAAAAATAAAATAAAAAATTATAATTTGTTTTTTAATATATATATTAAAAAAAAAATTGTTTATAAAAAAAAATTAATATATATATATCTATATATATATATATATATTAAATAAAAAATGTATGTTTAATAAAATATATATATATATATATATAATACGTTTTTTTATTTTTTTAATTAATTTGAATTAATTTTTTTTAAATAAAAAAATAGGCATTTCTTTATAAATTGTAAATGTTTATTTATTTATTTTTTTCATTTGAAAAGAAATATATCTTATGCCATTTTATTTACTTATATATATATATATATATATATATATATATATATATATATATATATATATATATATATATATATATATAATTTGAGTTAATTTTTGTTTTTTTAATACTAATTTTACTAGTTTTTAATTTTTTTCGATAATTTTCTCTTTTTTTTTAAACTAGTTTGTTTTTAATTTTTAGTTTTTTTTCCTAGTTTTTGCTAATGTTTTTTTTTTTTTTTTTAACTTACTTATATATATAATTTTGTTTTTTTTTCCAAATTTTTTTATGGTTTATGAGATAATTTTTTTTAACATTTTTTATTTTTTATTTTTGTCTTTTTTATATATATTTTTATATTTGTTTTTTAGAGACAATTATTTCATGTGGATTGAAAATTTAATTAACGATGCATAAATATGTAGAATATCAAAAATGCAAAATATCGACCTTCTTCTTTAAATATGCAAAACAATAAAAACCCCACTACAAAAAAATAAAAATAAAAATAAAAATAAAAACAAGAAAATATGAAGAAGAAGAACAATTCCAAAATTATTAAATTTACAAAATAATTATTTACATTTCATACATTAGAAAATTTAAAGTAAAAAAATAGGTCTTTTAAAAAAAGGGTCTCATGCAGAATTACCACTTTTTTAAATCAGCATGAAAATCATTACCATTCTAAAACGCAATGTACATAAAAAAAATTAAAGTGCCAAAAACTATGCTCTAAAAAAAACATGTGTGTTCTGCATCACCCCTTTCCAAAATCGAGTCACTTTTTTGCTATCTCTACAGAACAGGTAACAGTATCAGTTCCCGTTTCAAAGTTTACGTTGTTACTAGCTTTCGTACATTGTGCGACACTCCACATACCAAAAGACAAAATTTACTATATGAAGAGAAAAGTATGAATGACACTTTCAATATGCGAACGACAGTGAAAGCAACACATGCTAGAGTGAAGATAACATGAGTACAACACTAATTAAAGTGAAAGAAAGAAAAAGTGACAGTCAAAATAATGAAAACGACACTCGCGAAATTGAAGGTGCACAAAAGTGACAATTTGAAAAAGTCACCAAAATAGAAGTACACACGTAGCAAAAAGTGAGGGACTATCAATAACCGTGCACACTAACTTTCGACATGGGTTGAACATTGCACAAACATTGTCTTGATAGATTGTTTTATGCTTGTTCAATCTTATGTAAAAGAATGCGCTCATGAACTTGTTGCAAACTGAGCATGTGTGAGAAAGTTAATTCAATTGATCAAGAAGTGACCACAGAGCGACCGATTGCACGATCCATAGTAGGCTCCAAAATTCAAGTGTAGGTAATTTGGAGAGTGTTTGTCGCAGCAACACCTACCCACAAGAACTAGAAAGTGAAGTATTTAGAGAAGGTCTTGCTTCCATCCTGGACACATATGTAGGAAAAGAACAAGAAAAGGAGGTTGTCACTCCTAAAGAGCCTGCTAGATCAACTAGAGCCACCTTGAAGCTTAAGAAGACAGTTGGGAATAGGAAAACAATAAGTACACATTAACACGTGACTTTGTATATATCTTTGAAGAGGAAAAATAGAATGTTGGAGAGGGGAAACATAAAATTACAAGCCATCATCAAGGGATTAGGTGATGAGTTTGAAGAAGGGAAATCCTTTGATAAATAGGAGTGCCTTACTTAAGAAATAGACTCCCTAATTTATGAAGAAGCAAAGGCACATCTTAGAAAATGAGCAATTGACATTTCTCATCCCATAGTTGATACAATAACCCAAACCATATAGAAAATAATCAAGGGTAGGGATATATAAGTAGAAATTCTTGATGAATGGATGAGATACAAACAAGACAGATGGGACCCACTCCTTACCTCCTACAAGGAGGGAGAAATTCCCATAAAAGAACATCAACAAATTGTCAAAGGGTTAAGATACCAATGGGATGATTTTTTTGAAACCCATAGGACTAAGTGGGGGGAAGAAAAAGCAAAACAAGAACAACTGCCTAAGTTAGAAAAGAAGATGAACATAATGGAAATTGAAAAGATTCAGTTAGGAGTAGTGGTGGAGTCTACCCTTAGCCGTAAACCCCCTTCTTATCACTATAATATGTTCTTGCAAGAAAAAATCATCATGTTCCAAAGAAAATCCCTCATAACCAACAAACCATTTGACATAAGGTCCCCAATTTTTTTTGAATGCATATTATGCTTGCAAAAATTAGGAGAAAAATATGTTATGTGAATTATATCAACACAATGTTTTGTTGTTTCATGACCGAATCTGGAACCCAAATAATTTTGTAGGGGACATTCAATTAAGAGCAATTGTATCATGCCTATGTAATCAAGATGATTGGGGATCTACCAAGAGAATTGCAGAAAGTAACTTTAGTATAAATTTATGGGTTAGAGGAGAGTACTACCAGCCTCTCCAGGTCATAGACATACATAAGCAGTGGATGGCCTCTCCACTACATGTAGAATTCATGAATAAAAATAGACAAGAATATTACACATTGCAAAACTCAGATTTGAGCTTTTAGAAATGACATCCATGATAGAATGCACTGATAGAGGGAAACAAGTCAACAAAGATATCCAAAGAAGAGATTGTTTCAACCCTATCAACTTGAAAATAGATATATTCAATGCAAAAAGGAATGTGTAGACAAATGGATAGGGTTAAATTTCCATTAGCCCAAGATTTGGTTACCCACCATGAAATATTGGAAAATCTACAAATTGAATAAAAAGGAGTTGGTTTGTTGGAGTGAAATTTAAGCATGATCAAGAGGGGAGGGTGGGGTGGAAGGGGCACAATTAAGGTAGATAAAGGAATATAAGTGGGGGAAGAGGTTATGGGAAAAGGGGCAGAGGACAAGGTACCGAAGAAGACCAAAGAAGATCAGGTGAAAGGTGAAGGGGGAGGGGTACTAAGAATGGTTAGGACTAACATCAATGTTAGGGGAATTAGGTTTACTGGACACAAAATGTATAGTGGGTTTCTAAGAATGACTCAACTAATATTCGTCTTCCTTATTAAAGTTGTTAGGTTAATTTTCAATTTTTAGAGCTTCCCTAATGAGGCAGTTCGAGTGGAAGGGGGCAAAGGACAATATTTTTGTTTTATCAAAACATATTAATTTCTTGGTATTGTGGGAGTGTTCAATGATGGTGGATTTAGCAATTCGGTTATGGTGGGTGTTAGCAATAGGTTCTTTATGGCGAACTTTGAATAATACTCCAATTTGTATTATGTAAGACATTCCACAGGAGAAATGGATCTCATAAACTCTGGGGCCAAGCATAGGGTCATTCTTGTCTTTGGCCAATCTGAAGAGTTGGTTGAGGGTTATCTCGAGTTTGAACAAGGTTTTGATGTTATTTTTAAACAATATTTTATAAATATGATTAGTAATCCCCTGAATGTAAGAAAGGGAGACTTTGGCTAAAGGGTGGATTGTTGGAAAGATTTTTAAGATTAGGGTTGAGAGTGGGATGGAATGCCTTTTTGATTTGGGATGAGGAGTAACCATTGGATTTAAGGGCTTTGTTGAGATGGGATTTTTCATTGAAAAATGATTGAGAGGAAGAATTATGAATGGCACTAGTAAAAACGGTTTTAAGCACACCATACTTTTGAGAAGGATGATAGTGAGAGTTGGCATGGAGGAACCTACCAGTATGAGTCTTCTATTTCACTCTCCACCTTAATCCAAAAAACCTTTCTAGCAATTTGTGATTAGCCAAAGTTTCCTTTGCCTACCTTCAAGGGGTTACTAATCATATTTACAAAATCATGTCTAAAAGGAACATCCAAACCTTGTTCAAACCCCATACAACCTTTAGCCAACTCTTTATATTTTTCAAAGACAAGAATGACCATATGCTTGGTATCAGTGTCTATGTGATCCCTTGCTCTCGTGGAATGTATTACATAGGACAAACTAGAAGATCATTCAAATCTTGCCTTAAAGAACATATGGCTAACACGTACCATAACCAAATCACTAAATCCACCATTAATGAACACTCCCGCATACCAAACACTTATATGTTTTGATAAAACTAAAATATTGGCCCATGCCCCCTTCCACTCAAACCATGTCATTAGGGAAGCTTTAGAAATCGAAAAACATTGTAACAAATTTAATCGAGAATATGGATATCAACTTAGCCATTCTTGGAAAACCACTATACATATTTTGTCTATTAAACCTAATCTCCCCTAACGATAGTTTCATTTCTTAGTACCCCTCCCCCTTCACATTTCACCTAATATTATTTGATCTTCCTTCATACCTTTTACCCCCTCCATTTCCCCCCTAATATCTTCCCCCCACCTCCCAACCCCCACATCCTTTCTCTACCTTAAGTGTGCCCCTTCTCCCCATCATCACTCCCTCTCCCCCCACACACCCCCCTTTTTTTTTCTCTTTTCTTTGTCATCCTATCTAATTTCTTCCTCCTGTTTCATTTCTTAATTTTTTCCATTCTAATTCCCCTTAACCGCTTTCTTTTTTATTATTAATCATCCTTTAAATCCTTTGCTTATTTTTTTTTTAATGTGGTTCATGGACTCTGGAGATCGGTGACCGCTACATCCACAAAAAACGGTCCCAGGTAGATCCACCTAAAGGCATCAATCCCGTAGGCTCATTTCTGAGCCTAACCCTGAGGGTGTCGAGAAGAATTGACCCCATACCTCTCATAGCGAGATGCTTATGCGACGAGTACTCGACCAATTGAACTAACCCCCAGGCCCATTAAATATTTTATTTAATATTAGTTTATTAATCTATTTTTAATTTTAATTATTCTTTAGTTTTAACATAATTCTCATTAAATATTATTTTTATATATATTTTTTAAAATTCTTTCATTCTATACTAGTTTTATCTAATTCTAATTTAATATTGTTTTATACCACTTTAATCTAGTATTTTAATTCCAAATTTAATCTTATTTTAATACAATTTTAAAGATTTAATATTTCGATTTGAAAATAAAAACAAATAGTTCAATTCTATTTAATATAAATATTTAACCCTAAGCTATATAGTATTAAAATCATTTTGATCACAATTTAAAATTTATTATTTATTATTTTTATTAATTTAATCCCTCACTTCATTTATTATTTTATCTCTAATTTAAACCGTAACCCCTCCCTAGTTGAAAATTGTGTAACTAGGTTCGTTCTTCATAAGTATGAAATGTATTCTTGTAAATATAAAATGAAAAATATATTATTATTATTATTATTGGAGCATGGGTTTCATGCTCAAGTTCTTTTATTTTATAGGTCAAGCACCCAATGAGTGCTTCTAGGGTTTGTCCTAGGTATAAGAGTCAATGTAATATTTTGAAGACCCTATGGGCACATTGTAAAGTGTAAAGAAAAAATTATTTTGTCTTTAAAAGTGTCAAAATACCTCTAATATCAAGTCGGCCTAATGAGCTGTTAAGTCGGCCTAAATGAAGAGCCACATCCAACCTTGAAGAAGCCTATATTTAAGAGGAAATCGTCCTCCATTTGGATCACTCACTTACTCATCTCTTATGTGAAGAAGCAGAAGAAGAAGAAGTCAAGAAGGAAGTGCGAAGAAGAGTAAGTCAAAAAAGTCGAAGTTTCTAGGCCTTATCTACTCTTCTGGGAAGGTTGAAGTTAGGGTTTTTCTGTGCTGGATCTTCTGGGATTCGATTTTGAAGGAGAAGAGAAGGGAAGGAAAGTGAAGATATCTTAGGGAATCCTACTAGCCCTAGGACTCAAGTCAAGGCAAGAAAAGTCAAGAAGAATGCTATTAGAGGGAGATCGAAGTCTCCTAGAGGAGCAACAATAGTTGCAACAATTGCTGGGGAGAAGAATTTTCGGATCTACTGGGAGGTCAAAGATATTGCAGCTAGAGGTCATGGTAGACTTGATCTTGGAGAGTATTTTTCTAAGTATAGGTCATGTTATTCGTCAATTGAAATATCTCAAAGATAAAGAAGATATTTATGGGTTTTCCCTCAGGAGGATGGGTTTTGGCCTTGGTTGCAGCCTATATATTGTGTCACTTTTCTTACTTTTTTGGTAGTCATTTGATGTATTGCACATTGGAATAATAAGGAACAAAGCTAAGAAGTAAAAGGTAACACAAACAATTATCAAGTTAAGAGAATTAACATATTCATTACCCTATTGAATTCTCAACATGGTATCATAGCTTTGGTTCTCTAAGGGCATCATGGAGATCTCCTCTACAATGATGAAGTTCATCAAGAAAATTGCAAGCCATCTCAAGAAAGGTATCAAGGAAGCATGGAGCTTCTTATTCTATTCAAATAAGGCATCAATCAATGAAAGGGATGAAGATCTATTCTCGGCTCTCTCTGGTACATTCCAAGACGAAGACATATAGGTAATTGATAGTGGTGCATCAAGGCACATGACTGGTCAGTCCAACCAATTGAAGACCTTATCAAAAGGAGAATATGCTTACTTTGTGGAACTAAGAGACAACAAAGTCTATCCAGTGAAGGGCATTGGATCAACTTCCATAAAGCTCAAGGATGGAAGCAACATCCACCTCAACAACATTCTATTGGTTCCAGGTTTGCATAAAAAATTACTTTCTATTTCAAGTTTAGGTAGATAAAGGAGATAGAGTAGCCTTCATTGATGGAAAAGTAGTTGTTTGGGGAAAAAACCCAAGCGTAGATCAAGCTAAAGTTATTGGTATCTGAGAAGGAAGGTTTTACAGATTAATATCTCTTATAAACCAAGCCCTAGTTCACACTGAGGTTAGTCCATGTGAAATTTTGCATTGAAGGTTTGGTCATCTACATTTCAAAATACTTCCAACTTTAAGTTACATAGTAGATGGAATACCAAATTTGAAGGAGGATCATGAAGGTGTATGCAAGGGATGTGCATTGGACAAGAATACCAAGAGACCATTTGAAAGCAGTGCTTCATGGTCGAAAGAAATCTTAGATCTTATTCACTCTGATGTATGTGGCCCTATGACTCCAAATAACTTGGGGGCCATCTATACTATGTCACATTCATAGATGATCATTCAAGAAAGACCTGGTTTTACTTAATGAAAACCAAGGATGGAGTATTTACAAAATTTCAAGAATTCAAAGTTGAAGTGGAGAACCTTACAGAAAGAAGAATCAAGATACTAAGATCTGATAATGGAGGAGAATATACATCTAAAGAGATTATAACATTCTGTAAGGAGTCTAGGATTAAGAGGGAGTTGATAGTCCCATACAATATCGAACAAAATCGAGTCGCAGAAAGAAAGAATAGATCCATTGAAGAATGTGTAAAATAAATGTTACACAATAAAGATCTACCTAAGTTTCTATGGGGAGAAGCAACCAAGACATCGGTCTACATTCAAAATCGATGTCCTCACAGATCTTTAGATAACAAGACTTCGGAAGACATGTTCACTAGGAATAATCCATCTATATATCATCTCTGAATCTTTGGGTGTCATGTGTATATTCATATACCAAAGGAAAAAAGAAAGAAGTTGGATCCTTCTGGTATGAAGGGGACTTTTGTTGGGTATATTAAATCATCAAAGGCCTATAGAATCTATATGATAGACAGAGATCACATTGCAGTTAGTCATGATGTCATATTTGATGAGAGCATAGCATTCAAGAAGTCAAAATAACTTTCCATATATTTTAATACGAAGAACTTCCAATATTTGAGGAGGAAGTTGACAAGGAAGGAGAAGGAGCACACCATGAATAAGAAGGGCCAAGTGAACCTGTTCAACCCTTGGTCATTCCAGAAACAAGGAAAATACCTAATTAGTTGAAATCCACACCACTTGATGCAGAAGGTCATGGGGCAACACAAGGATCATTTAGAGAAAGTAAGAAACCCAAGAAATATTCTGGGTATGTTGCATACATGCCAAAATTAATAGAAGCACAACCATCCACCTTTGAAGAGGTATTAGAACATCGAGAATGGAAGGATGCCATGAATGAAGAGTATTAATCTATACTGAAGAATGGAGTCTAGGAGATCGTACCTAGGCTCGAAGAAAAAATTGTGGTTACTTCCAAGTGGATCTATAAGATCAAGCATGCAGATGATGGAAGTATAGATAAGTATAAAGAAAAATTGTGGCTAGGAGATTCTCTCAACTTGAAGGCATCGACTATGAATAAACATTTGATCCAACAAAAATATATACAATGAGCTGTTAAGTCGGCCTAAATGAAGAGCCACGTCCAACCTTGAAGAAGCCTATATTTAAGAGGAACTCGTCCTCCATTTGGATCACTCACTTACTCATCTCTTATGTGAACAAGCAGAAGAAGAATAAGAAGTTAAGAAGGAAGTGCGAAGAAGAGGAAGTCAAAAAAGTCGAAGTTTCTAGGCCTTATCTACTCTTTTGGGAAGGTCAAAGTTAGGGTTTTTCTGTGTTGGATCTTCTGGGATTCGATTTTGAAGGAGAAGAGAAGGGAAGGAAAGTGAAGATATCTTAGGGAATCGTACTAGCCCTAGGACTCAAGTCAAGGGAAGCAAAGTCAAGAAGAATTCTATTAGAGGGAGATCAAAGTTTCCTAAAGGAGCAACAACAGTTGCAACAATTGCTGGGGAGAAGAATTTTCGAATCTAATGGGAAGTCAAAGATATTGCAGCTAGAGGTCATGGTATACTTGATCTTGGAGATTATTTGTCTAAGTATAGGTCATGGTATTCGTCAATTGAAATATCTCAAAGATAAAGAAGATATTTATGGGTTTTCCCTCAAGAGGACAGGTTTTGGCCTTGGTTGCAGCCTATATACTATGTCACTCTTCTTACTTTTTTGGTAGTCATTTGATGTATTACACATTGGAATAATAAGGAACAAAGCTAAGAAGTAAAAGGTAACAAAAACAATTATCAAGTTAAGAGAATTAACATATTCATTACCCTATTGAATTCTCAACATGGTATCATAGCTTTGGTTCTCTAAGGGCATCATGGAGATCTCCTCTACAATGATGAAATTCATCAAGAAAATTGCAAGCCATCTCAAGAAAGGTATCAAGGCATGGAGCTTCTTATTCTCTTCAAAAAAGGCATCAATCAATGAAAGGGATGAAGATCTATTCTCAGCTCTCTCTGGTACATTACAAGACAAAGACATATAGGTAATTGATAGTGGTGCATCAAGGCACATGACTGGTCACTCCAACCAATTGAAGACCTTATCAAAAGGAAAATCTGCTTACTCTGTGGAACTATGAGACAACAAAATCTATCCAGTGAAGGGCATTGTATCAAATTCCATAAAGCTCAAGGATGGAAGCAACATCCACCTCAACAACATACTATTTGTTCAAGGTTTGCACAAAAAATTACTTTCTATTTCAAGTTTAGGTAGATAAAGGAGATAGATTAGCCTTCATTGATGGAAAATTAGTTGTTTGGGGAGAAGACTCAAGCATAGATCAAGCTAAAGTTATTGGTACCTGAGAAGGAAGGATTTACAGATTAATATCTCTTGTAAACCAAGCCCTAGTTCACACTGAGATTAGTCCATGTGAAATTTTGCATCGAAGGTTTTGTCATCTACATTTCAAAATACTTCCAACTTTAAGTTACATAGTAGATGGAATACCAAATTTGAAGGAGGATCATGAAGGTATATGCAAGGGATGTGCATTGGACAAGAATACCAAGAGACCATTTGAAAGCAGTGCTTCAGGGTCAAAAGAAATCTTGGATCTTATTCACTTTGATGTATGTGGCCCTATGACTCGAAATAACTTGGAGGCCATCTATACTATGTCACATTCATAGATGATCATTCAAGAAAGACCTGGTTTTACTTAATGAAAACCAAGGATGGAGTATTTACAAAATTTCAAGAATTCAAAGCTGAAGTGGAGAACCTTACAGAAAGAAGAATCAAGATACTAAGATATGATAATGGAGGAGAATATACATCTAAAGAGATTATAGCATTCTGTAAGGAGTCTGGTATTAAGAGGGAGTTGATAGTCCCATACAATCTCGAACAAAATCGAGTCACAGAAAGAAAGAATAGATCCATTGAAGAATGTCTAAAATAAATGTTACACAATAAAGATCTACCTAAGTTTCTAAGGGGAGAAGCAACCAAGACATCGGTCTACATTCAAAATCGATGTCCTCACAAATCTCTAGATAACAAGACTTCGAAAGAAGTGTTCATTGGGAATAATCCATCTATAGATCATCTATGAATCTTTGGGTGTCCTTTGTATATTCATATACCAAAGGAAAAAAGAAAGAAGTTGAATCCTTCCGGCATGAAGGAGACTTTTATTGGGTATAGTAAATCATCAAAGGCCTATAGAATCTATATGATAGACGGATATCACATTGAAGTTAGTCGTGATGTCATATTTTATGAGAGCATAGCATTCAAGAAGTCAAAATAACTTTCCATATATTTTAATGACGAAGAACTTCCAATATTTGAGGAGGAAGTTGACAAGGAAGGAGAAGGAGCACACCATGAAGAAGAAGGGCCAAGTGAACCTGTTCAACCCTTGGTCATTCCAGAAACAAGGAAAATACCTAATAAGTTGAAATCCACACCACTTGATGCAGAAGGTCATGGGGCAACACAAGGATCATTTAGAGAAAGTAAGAAACCCAAGAAATATTTTGGGTATGTTGCATACATGCCAAAATTACTAGAAGCATAACCATCCACCTTTGAAGAGGTAGTAGAACATCAAGAATGGAAGGATGCCATGAATGGAGAGTATTAATCTATACTAAAGAATGGAGTCTGGGAGATCGTACCAAGGCTCAAAGAAAAATTTGTGTTAGATTTTAAGCTTCTGTGGAAGTATTTTGTAGTTTCATGATCCGGATTATCCATAGTTTTCAGTTCATTCTGCCAATGTTTCAAACCCCAAAGGGGGTCCATCATCAGGACAAATCAGAAAGAATATGATTGAAAAATTATTGAGAGAAGAGAGCCTTGCGACCTGGATATAAATAAACCAAGAACCCTAATTTTTATAAAGGCCGACACATGATTCCTAATTTTTATTATTAATTAATTTATTTTTATTTATAATTTTCCTTTATAATAATTACAAAAAATTTTAAAACTTTTATTAATTATTCCTTATTAGTCTAATTAATTAATTCCTTTATTATCTAATTAAATTATTTTAACTAATCAATTATTGATTAATTAATTAATTAATTAATTGACTATTAATTAATTAATTAATGCATCAAATTAATTAATTAAATAATTAATTTTTAATTTTAATTTTATTTGATTATTAAATTGATTAATTAATAAATTTGTTTTTAATTAATAAACAAATTTGATTTTAATCAATTAATAAGACCCTATTAAATTTAATTACAATCTAATTAAAATTGTTAAAGAAATTAAATTATAAAACTAAAGCTTTAATTCTACTTAAATTTTAATTTTTGATTAAAAAAATTTTATTTTATTTAAAAAAATTATTTTCCAAGTGGATCTATAAGATCAAGCATGCAGCTTATGGAAGTATAGATAAGTATAAAGAAAAATTTGTGGCTAGAGGATTCTCTCAACTTGAAGGCATCGACTATGAATAAACATTTGATCCAACAACAATATATACGATGATTTGATCATTAGTCTCTTTGGCAACATCGATGGGTGGAACATCCACCAAATGGATGTCAAGGGTATGTTTATGAATGACACTATAGATGAAGAAGTCTATATATAACAAGCCTTGGGATTTGAAGTAAAAGATAGGAAGGCATATGTTTGTAGATTGAAGAAAGCATTATATGGCCTCAAGCAAGCACCAAGGGCATGGTATGCTAGAATGGATGCATACCTACAAAGAATAAGACTCACAGAAATCTATGCTGACTCAAACCTTTATATTAAGGTTGTAAACAATGAATCTATAATTATTCTTCTATATGTATATGATCTTCTCTTGACAGGCATAAAATATTGAATTGAATAATTTAGGAAGAAACTAGCAACAAAATTTGACATGAAGGATCTTGAGCTGATGCAATACTATTTGGGACTAGAAGTCTGACAAGGACCTAATGAAATCTATTTGGGTCAAGGAAAGTATGTGATCGAGATTTTAAAGAAGTTCAACGTGATAGAATGTAAACATATGACCACTCCGATGATCACAAACCTGAAGAGACTAAGGAGTTCTGAATCAAGCAATATGGATCCTTCCAGGTTTAGAAAACTCGTTGGCTCATTGATGTACTTGGTGAATACTCGACCATACATATGTTTTGTAGTAAATGTACTTAGTCAATTCCAAGTGGAGTCGAAGCATGATCATTCGATAGTAGCAAAGCATATTATGAGATATATGCAAGGAACCATAAGCTACTATGTGAAATATGATAGAAGGAATGATGTCCAATTGATTGGGTATACAGATTCCAATTGGGGAGGCAGTGAATAGGACAAAAGAAGCACTATGGGAGGATGTTTCAGTTTCATATCCTCCATGGTCTCATGGATGAGCAGAAAGCAAGAAATTGTTGCTTTGAGTAGTGTTGAGGTTGAATATGTTGCAGCATGTGAAGTAAGCAGAGAATCAATCTGGTTAAGGAAGTTGTTATCCAACATGTTTGAAGGATTGATGAACCCTACAATGATACTTTGTGATAACACTAGTTGCATTCATTTATCTGAGGATCTAGTGTTTCATGGAAAGAAAAATCATATCAACAACAAGTATCACTATATTCGAGAGCTAGTGCAAAATGTTGTGTTGCATCTACGTATATCTCCACTGATGAGCAAGTCGCTGACATATTAATGAAATCACTTCCGAACAAGAAGCTTGTATACTTAAGTGACAAGCTTGGTTTGGTGGATTTGTCCTCCCTAATTGAGAGGGAGAGATAGACACTACATTCTTGTCTTCACTTGGCAAGAAAGAATGGAGGATTGGGTAACCATTTGGCATTCGATAATCTTTGAGAATGTGGTAGGGCATTGAAGACAATATTAGTCATTGACCAATATTCTTTGAGGATTAGCTACCTAAGATAAGAATATTCCAATGGGTGGTCATACTATGTGAACACTCAGGTGGGGTATGTACCTTGGGAGACAATGATGATGGTGTCTATATATATCATTGGTCTCAACAACATTGTGTTATGATCTTGTGGAGAGATAGAGTTGTTAGTGAAGGCCTTGCTATGTGACAATGTTGGTTAATATGATGCTAGATAGATGGGTTACCAATCCGACTTTTCTTTTGAGATCTCTTCGGGAATGACCATGTACCTCGTATGAATACCTCCCTAGTTAAGAGGGAGTGTTGAAAAATGTGTAACTAGGTTCGGTCTTCATAAGTATGAAATGTATTCTTGTAAATTTAAAATGAAAAAGAAATTATTATTATTATTGGAGCATGGATTTCATGCTCAAGTTCTTTTATTTTATAGGTCAAGCACCCATTGAGTGCTTCTAATGTTTGTCCTAGGTATAAGAGTCATTGTCATATATTGAAGACCCTATGGGCACATTGTAAAGTGTAAAGAAAAAATTATTTTGTCTTTAAAAGTGTCAAAAATACATCCAAGATCAAGTTGGTGTAATGAGCTATCAAGTCGGCCTAAATGAAGAGCCTCGTCCAACCTTGAAGAAGCCTATATATAAGAGGAACTTGTCCTCCATTTGGATCACCCACTCACTCATCTCTTATGTGAAGAAGAAAAAGAAGAAGAAGTCAAGAAGGAAGTGCGAAGAACAGGAAGTCAAAGTTTATGGGCCTTATCTATTCTTCTGGGAAGGTCGAAGTTAGGGTTTTTCTGCATTGGATCTTCTGGGGTTTGATTTTGAAGGAGAAGAGAAGGGAAGGGAAGTGAATATCTCTTAGGGAATCCTACTAGCCCTAGGACTCAAGTAAAGGTAAGTGAAGTAAAAAAGAAGGCTATTAGAGGGAGATTGAAGTATCCTAGAGGAGCAACAATAGTTGCAGCAGTTACCGGGGAGCAGAATTTTTGGATCTACTGGGAGGTCGAAGATATTGCAACTAGAGGTCATGGTAGACTTGATCTTGGAGGGTATTTGTATAAGTATAGGCCATGGTATTTGTCAATTGAGAGATGTGAAAGATAAAGAAGAGATTTATGGGTTTTCCCCTAAAGAGGATGGGATTTGGCCCTAGCTTGCAACGTATATACTATGTCACTGTTCTTACTATTTTGGTAGTTGTTTGATGTATTTCACATTTGAATAATAAGGAACAAAGCTAACAAGTAAAAGGTAACACAAAAATTATCAAGTTAAGAGAATTAACATATTTATTGCCCTATTAAATTCTCAACATCACTTTCCCCCAAATCCTTTTAATTAATATATTTTATTTATTCTAATTTTAAACTTAACCCCTCCCTATCCCCCAAATTTTAATAATTAATATTTATTAATAATAAATTAATAATTTATAGTTATTAATAAATATTAAATCATCATTGTTCACACATTTTTTACCTTCACGAATGGTCATATTCTATCTCTATCCTCTATTTATACTTAATAGGGCACTCCTTGTATAATTTGAGTTTTTTGTCCTTGAAGATGGGTGGAGTGTTCACTAGAAATTTCAGACACCTCAACAAGATCATAGAGTTTCCAAAAGTTTTCATCATCACCATCCTTAATTGTGAAAATCTACATACTAAAGTTCATTTTCTTCGTGAATGGTGTGCCAAGCATTTGAATCTACCTTCCTTCTTAACCTAGTTCCAGTGTAAAGAGGTAGGGCGCCCTCCTTAGTAAGGTACTATTGATATCAATAGACAGATGTAGCTTTATATTATTTCTTTAGTTATGTTTTTATGTTGCTACATTTTGATTAATTTACATTGATGTAATTGAATTAGGTTATGTGATTCGAATAGTTCACTCTATTTATTTATTACCATTCACTCTATTTATTTATGTTGTTGCAATCTTTGTAGATTATATCATGTTACATGTTGCAATTCCATTTGATCAACTTTATCACGATTTCATTATTTTTATTGATGGAATAATGATTCATTTTTAAAGTTGTTATTTTGAGATATTTGTGGAGAGTTTTCCGAAGACCTCTTCTCATGTATAAATATATGAGTTTGATACTGAAATTGGTTGAGAGCTAATTTATGTGCATTATTGTTAAATGTTTGTTCTGTAAATTTTTTATTTTTGTGTTTCTTCATTTCGTATCATAGCCTCCATCTGGGGTACACACGAGACTGGCACTAGGGGAGATTGTTGCACGAAGAAAAGTCAATAGCTCTCCGTGTATGTTGTGACATGGTTTAACAACCTCCCAATGATCCTCCAATGGAAGTTACTTTGTTCATTTGGTATCATAGCACCAAAGATATTTTGTGAGTCTGATGTTTGTGAAGAAACTTGTATGAACACTGGAGAATTTGCAGCATTACTCTAAAAATTGTGTGTGACCAGTGTGGAATTGAGTTCGAGAAGGAGAAGATTTTAAAACCTGCATGCATCCAAAGTGAATCAGTTGTGGGAAGATCTGCGTGAAGACTGGCGTAAGCATTTAGGCGTTAAGAGGCATGAAGACAACGTTGGAGCAGATGTGTTGAAGATCTGCGCATCCTACATTGGAGCAGAGCCGACCATTGAAGTTGTATTGCATGGGACTTGTGCATACTTGCGTTGGAGAAACGCTGGGTTGAAACCTGCATGGAGCATACCTGCATTGAAAAACTGAGTGGAGTGGATGCGTTGAAGACTTGAGTGGAGTGGATGCGTTGAAGACTTTCACACATGGGCATCTTTATCTTGATTGTTGATTTGCCAAATATTCGGCAAATCAGCAATCGAGATAAAGTGAGAGATCATAAACGAATCCATTCACGAAAACCATGGGTCATATGTTCATGTAAACCATTTATAAAAATCAAATGAAAGAGGAGAAGTGGTTAATTAAATATTATAGAGAGAGAATTAGTGGGGTAGAACATGCTTTGAGCATGAGAGACAACGAATGGTTTTAAATATTGAGTTGTATTTTATTTTAAATATATATATATATATATATATTTTTCTTTTAAGAAAAAGGGAATTTGTAATAGAGATGAAAATGGATGGTGAGAAATATTAATTATATTTATTGATGATTACTTTATTTTTAAGGATAAATTGATTATAATTGTGTATTTGTTGTGTTATTTTGTATTTTTTATTTAATAAAAAAGATATTTTGTAGTGATGGTTGAGTCTTACTCTTTGGGACATTAGTTTTGGACTGGGGACGAAGTGGGGCAAATTGTGTTCACTATGCATTTTTCTCTCATTCTCTCTTATTCTCTAATGACGACAAGCACTATTGTGTTGCCTAAACTTGTTGGCATAAATAATTTTTATTAGAGCAAACACATGCAACCTATATTCAACGCTAAAGATTTATGGGAACTTGCAATTTATGGATATACTATGCCTACTCCTAATGAATTCAAAACATTGAGTGATGATGATAAGAAATATCTTAAGGAACTTATTAAGAAAGATATTGAATCACCTTTCACTTATTAAGAGTGTCGTTGAAGAATCTATATTTCCAAGAATCGACAGTGTAGTATCATCCAAGGAAGCATGGGATATCATAAAGAACACAAATGAAGGTGTGGTTGTAGCTAAATTGCAAACATTAATGAGGAATTTTGAAATTGCCCATATGCAAAGTAATGAATCCATTCATGGTCACAAAAATTCAAGATATTGTTAATCAAATGAGGTCATTAGGTGAAGATGTTCCAGAAATAAAGCTGATTGAGAAGATTTTAAGAAGTGTTATGCCTAAGTTTCAAATGGTCACCACTAGTATTATGGTCTCCAAAGATTTAAATACAATGAAAATTGATGAATTGGGTGGATTTTTGTTAATTGTTGAAGAAAACCAACCATCTGAGCAAGTGGAACATGCTTTTTTGCAAATCATAGAGGAAGAGGAAGGAGCAGGGGTCAATATCGGAATCAAAATCAAAATAGAAAACACAACATTCACAAGGAAATGCATCTCCTTCGACAGGCAAAGGAAGAAATTCCAGTCAGCTCAGAGGAAGAGGGAAAGATGGATCTCGCAGAAGAGGACGAGGAAGAGATGGAGGTAGAAATGGAGGAAGAGGTGGAGGACCACAATGTTGTTATTGCCAAAAGTTTGGCTATCTTGAAAAATATTGTTATGCAAAAATGCGAGATATGGAGCATAAGTGTTCCAATATAGTTGTTGAAGAAACTAGGAATGAGAAGTTTTCATTTCAAGTTTAATGGTGCATAGTGAAGAAAATGGAGCATTGTATATTGATTTGGGATGTTCAACTCATATGACATCTCAAGGGGAGTTTTTTACCAAAATTAATGGAAACTATTATGGTAAAGTTATATTTGGAGATGATAGTGTTTTTGAAGTGAAAGGGAAAGGCACAATTGCAATACCATCATTGCATGGAAAGAAGAAGTTATTTGAGGACACTTTGCTAACATTGGCATTGAAGAAGAACCTACTTTTTGTCAGACAATGGATGGAGAAAATATGCAAGTTAGTGTTTGATAATAAATATTGCTTATTCATGGATAAGTTGAATCAGAATGCAGTTGTAGCAAGAGGTGAAAGGACTAAAGATATAATTTTCAAGCTCTCCTATGATTCAAGTAATTCACGGAGTTTGAATGCAACAGAGGAAGCAAAGGATGGGACATCTACATTTTCAAATTTCGATGTTGTTGAGAAAGCAGAACATGGTCAATGGTATTCCTTATATTAATTTGGATGATGAAATATGTGAAGGGTGTATTTTGGGAAAAACCACATGGAAAGTTTCACAAATAGAACATGGAAGGGTAGAGAATGTTAGTGTTTGTAGCATCATATGGTGTTCTAGTCTTGAGACTTTATGGACAGGCTAAAACACAAGAGTTCTCCATAACCCAGAAATAGTTTCTAGAAATTACACTTAGAGGTAGCTCAATTAAATTAATTGACCACAATTAAAAATTTCCTAAGCCTAACTTAGGAAAAAAGGGGTTAATTAATAGAAATTAATTGAGAAAGGTGTGAAGTATCTAGAAACTCACACAGATCAACTTAGAGATAATCTCAATTATTGATTAAGTTTTAATCATGGTTGTTGAAGTATCAACTTGAGATTATAAGAAGAAGTCGATGGGTAGATAAAGAATACACTTTGGAGAACACTTGGAGGCGAGAAGCACTTGAGAGTGTGATACCAGTTGCAGATACTCAATGATCTAGACAAATTGATTATCCAGTGCAAGTGATTCAACAAGAGTGATCAAGTCAGAGATTGAGTAACAAAGTGTCAGAGGAAAAAAGATAGTGATCTGGAGGAGGATTTCTGGATCCGAAAGAGGTAGAAGCGAGTGAATGAAGTATTCCACGACGTGCTAATCTAGATCAGCCACAAGGGTCGCGCAAAATGTTCTGACGGGTCATAGTTACAGTCGTGCGGGTTTTCCCAGTACAACTATGAGGATCGCGTAGGCTTTCCCACCACAACCGTGCAGATCGATTAGAAGTTGTGAGGGCCCACATACAAGTTGGATGACTAGTTTTCAGAGGTCAGGGTTTGCTTATGGAAGGAGAGAACCTTCTCTCAAAATATTTTATGTCAGATCTTGTTGATTAGATACCCAGCTGGGAATCCAAAGATTGTACTAAAAAATTCACTATTGTATGATAATAAAACCCTCAGCTGCTACACCGGTTTTCCCAAATTGGGTTTTTTCGGGGACATTTGTCCAAAAAATAACGGTGTAAATATTTTTTCTTGTGTGCTAGTATTTCTCAGTTTCCAGCATTTTTATTTCTGCGACATTTATTTTATTTTGTGAAGAAATTGCAGTGTGATTATTTCGATATTATTCAGAAAATTAATAAACTGAATAATCAGTTAGGATAATTAATTCCGGTTGCTGTATTTCAAGGAATTTTCATAGAGAACGTTCGACGTTGGTGAATTCAGATTTGTGTGGTCCAATGGACACTATGTCTTTTGGAAATGCGCGTTATTTTCTCACTTTCATTGATGATTATTCTTGGAGGACATGGGTGAATTTTTTGCAAGGGAATTCTGAAGTGTTTTCTCATTTTCTTGGGTTTAAATCTTTAGTTGAAAAGCAAAGTGGTTTGAAAATTCTCACCCTTAGAATAGATAATGGGGGAGAATACAAGTCAAATGAGTTTTTGAATTATTGTAGGCAGAATGGAAGAAAGCGTGATTTTACCAATTCATAATCTCCTCAAAAAAATGGAGTCATAAAAAGGAAAAATAGGACCATAGTTGAAATGGCTAGGAGCATTTAAAAACTAAGCCTCTTGGAAATGAGTTTTGGGCCGAAGTAGTACACACAATGTATATACTCTTAATAGATTTCCTAAAAACGTAGTGTTGAATTTGACTCCTGAAGAAGCATTGTCAGGATACAGACCAAGTGTTGCACATATGAAATTTTTGGGGGATACTGCATATGGACATGTTCCTAAGGAGAAGAGGAGAAAATTGGATGATAGAAGTGTGAAGTTTGTCTTTATTGGATATAGTATTGAAACAATAAGTTGCAAGTTGTTCGATCCTCAAGCAAAGAAGGCGATAATAAGCAAAGATGTTGTGTTTGATGAACATGGAATCTATCAGTCGAAACATGTATGGTTTGAATTAAGGAAAGGTGTAGTGGATACTAGTGGTGTTAAAAAATTCATTCCTTTGGATAATCTTCCTCATCAAGGAAGACCCATCTTAGCCCTTAGAAGAATTTAATTTGTTTAAGGAAAAAATATATTTTATCATTGAAAATCACATATGCACAAAAGGACAGGTCGACCCAAAAGAAAAACTAGACACCCATGGATGGCTATAAATACAAGCGACCTCAAGCTCATTTGGATACGACCAAGCATCTTTTTCTTCTCTTCTTCATTGATTGGTTCGCACAGGTCTGAGGTTGGGTCACGGAGATTGGTTCGTATGAGTTCGAAATTGTAGGGTCTGAAGCTTGCATGTGTGTTTATGGTTTTGGTTTCCAACTATAGGCTTATCACAAGAAAATTTCGGTTACAACTTCAGGCACACAGGCTCATGCGTACGGTTGGAGGGTTTCAGTTGCATGCACGTACACTCTCGGCGCGCAGTTGGAAACTAGGGTTTCGTTTTATCAGTTGACCACGAAGTTCGATAGCTAACCACAAAGTTCAGTAGTTAACCGTAGATATTGACAGTTGACCACATGCTTATGAATCAGGGTTTTGATTATTAGTATTGTTGGGCTCATCTCTTGGATGTTTTCTAGTTGATTTTGCTAGGTAGTTTTGTAATTAAAGATATGGATAATTGTACTCTCTCTTTGCTGAAACGTTCAATAAAAATCTAATAAGAAGAAGAATTTGAAAGGGTTTTCCCCCTTGTGGGGTTTTTCCTTGGTCTCCAACCAATCCTAGTGTCACTATGTGTGAATGTTTTTCTTCTATTGTTTTTTTATGTTCTACTACATTGATGATGATATTTTTCTTTCTATATAATTGCATATGTTATTGAATAATGTTATGATGCTATCATTAGAGAAATATTGAGGTAAAAAATGAGCCTCAAAACAAAAATGTACAACAAAAATTAACTTATTAATTTGAGGCTTCTGCGATCCATATTTTGTGTGGTGTTATCTTTCAGAGTCATCGCACTCATGTTTTATTGGAATCGACGTTTCGAACCAACCTCTGTGGTTCATCATCAAGATTAGATCCATGAGTGAATAAGTCAGAACTCAATAGGGTTAATAAATAAAGGTTAGGGTTGGGATGGGAAGCAACCGACAGGTTTGATAATGAGATACTTCATTTTTAGTTATAATATTATTTTAAATTTTTTTTTTTTTGTAAGCTTGGTAGGACCCTCTCATTTTCGAGTTTTTACATGTCCGTTATTCACCCCATTTCCGGGGAGGGTAGCACAAGAATCAAACCCAAGATCTTCAGTTTGGTGAGACTTCATTCCACAGCCATCGCCACTTGAGCTATCCCACGCAGACATTTTAATTTTAATTTTAATTTGTTAATGATTTTAGTTTTAGTTTTTATTTGTATTTTTTAAGAACATTAAATTTTTTTACCAATGTATTATTGGTTTTTATTAAATGATTAAAATAAATATTAATTAATACCCAATATCTATCAGTGATTATAAACTCACTAATAATTTTTTGTATAATTAATTAATTTTATTAACTCTATAATTGAAATGAATATTAATAATTTAAAATTTTGGCAAATTGTATCAATTATGTTTATGTTTAACTATAATTGAATGATTAAAATGAATAATAATTAATATCTAATAATTAATAATGATTATAAATTATTTTATTATTGTGCATAATAAATTAATTTTTATTATTAATTTCAAAAATGAATTTAATATTTAAATTAAATAGAAATTTTTAATCCTTTAATTTATTTCAAATTGAGGAATCTAAATTTATTTTTTAGAAATAATTTGTTAATGATGTTGCAAATTCTTTAATGTTTATAAACTTTAATATATTATTATAGATTATTGTTAACTAATTTCTAAGGTTTTTTTAGAATTGAATATAATGATTGAGATTTAAATTAACTATTTAAACTTTTATTTAAAGTTTTTTATTAAATTAAAATAGAAATTAAAAATTATTTATTCTTGATATTTGTTTTTATTAAAATGTATGAATGAATTTAGGGTGGGTGTACTAAAAGGAAGATTACGGAGGCTAGAACTAGCAATAAGAGGGCGGGGAGCATGTAGAAGAAGGTGGAATCAGAGTTTAGAGTGAGAATCCAGTTATCACTAATTTTCCAACCATCATCGCGTTTAAGGTTGTTAGGGTGTTTACCTATTTCAATAGCTTCTTTGAATTTCATATGGTGATAATGATCATTTTTTGCCACAACGCTAGAGTTTTCAATACAAATATGATGATTGGTTTTACTGGAGTGTTCGGCCAAAGTTGAGGTTTTGGAACGGTTGTGCTTAATGTCAGTTGCATGCTCATGGATCCTCATTGATATTGATCAACCGGTCTCTCCAATGTACGTTTTGCCACAAGAACAAGGAACCAAATAAACCCCTTTGTGGCATTTAGGATCAATAGGATCTTTTACCGATTTTAGGCATTTGCTAATGGTGTTCATAGGTTTGAAGGTGGTTTTTAAATTGTTCTTCTTTAAAATATAAGAAATTTTATCAGTGGTGCTGATCCGGATTTAGACAGGAACGCAATAAATTACAGAGATAATCATAAACACAGAGATGTGATAATCATAAAGACAGATATGCAGCGGAAATAGTACTTCATTTCATTACTGTAAAATACTGAAATATGCTTACAAATAGAAATAGAAATAACCCAGCTAGGGCGATGGTAGCTTATCTCTGAGAAGAGATGTGTCGGCTACATGCCTCTAAATTGTTCCGAACTGTCTTTACAATGAGGCTCGAAGGCCTATTTATTATTGAGAAACAATGAAAAACCATTCACATTCCAAAACCTAACCTTAGAAGATGAAACGCCAAATTGTGGGCCCCGTTTTGGGGTGAGTTAGACAGCCAACTTCCCGGGGTCGCGAATTGGTCGTATTATCTCCGTTTGACGCGCATGATAGCCCGTTGGAAAGATCTCTCCGAGGACTACAACGGAAAAGACGATTTTTATTAGAAAAATCGCTGGCGGTGGATTTCCCAAAAAACATCGTTTAGGGCCTCAAAACGGCTCCGGAAGTTTAGGACCCGAAAAACTGCTAAAAATAGTAAACTGCGCTATAATTAAGGAAAGTGAAAAACTGAAAGAGACAGTTGTGGGGGTCCAAATGGGATAGGTGGGTGGCCACCAACATCCACCTGGATCAGGTGCCTAATATGTAGGGGAGGTGGACCTTACCAGCACAATCATCCATAGGTTGTTTGTTTTTAGTATTCTCAACCTTCTTGAAAGCTTTGATTCCTTGGTGTCTTCTATATCCATTATTTTCAAAAACATCCATAAGATGTTTCTTTTCTTGTTCAAAATGATCATGATTTGAAATGCGAACAACCCTGGTAGCAAGAGTGTTGAGGAGTGATTCACCCATAAGATTCAAAATGATGATGTCAATTATGGGGGGTGATTCAACATTTTTGGAATAAAAAGGTTTATATATATATATATATATATATATATATATATATATATATATATATATATATATATATATATTATTTTTTAAACTCAAATTTTCAACGTATATCCCTATAATTTCACTCAAATTTCAAGTGAGAGCACTCGTTGGATGCATAATTTAATTTTGCATCCAACGAGTGCTCCCATTCGAAATTTGAGTGAAATCGTAGGGAGATACATTGAAAATATGAGTTGAAAAGTAGTTGTTTCGTTTATCCCTCCAAAACTTGATGAGGTAATTTAATCTTATTTTATTGTTTCCACTATTATTTTATAGTATTCCTTATGAGCCCCATTTTAGACCTCAAAATTTCTCTAATGGGGGTGAATTCAATGTGTAAATAATGAAATGCAATTATCTAAAGCAAAGAACAATATAGCCCTAAGAAAAATTAGCATGGTGTTAGAGTTGGGTTGAACAAAAGTCATTAATATCACCCTTAAGAAGACACCTTTGTTGGAAGCAAGAGCAGATGGAGAAGACCTAAAAGAATGCTAGGGTTTGAAGGAAACCCTAGTTAATTTGGTTATTAGTGTTTGATAGATATCATGAGATTAGGGTTTGGAAGAAACCTTGGGATAAGATAATGGCTTGATTTTTGCAAAATGATCAGTGAGAAGTTGTTCTAGTACTTGCGTCAGATTTAGTGTAACCCTAGTTAGGTTAGTCTCAAGTAGGCGTAGTTACTGATGAAGTAGATGAAAATATTCAAGGCAAGACTGGTTCAAGAGGAAGATGATCACCTCTCATTAAAGATAAGTACCTTTTAGATTTATGTTATTTCTTTATGACATTATTCTTATTGATTTGATTATTGATTCCTACATGAATATTTGAGTATATGTATACTTCTAACCTCTAGATGAGATGTGAAAAGCATATCCTTCTTGAGGATCATCTAATGTGTAGGAAAAGAGAGCTAGTGCAGGAAGAGGAGAACTAGTGAAAATTTGACAAAGTGCTACGACTGCCTATGACAAATAAGTGCTACAGGTTGCAAAGGTATATAAATACTACAAGGTATGTAAGCTGCAATATTGGATGGCAAGTTAAGCCCTGAAGTATAACAATAGTGATCTGGAATTTATCCACGACAAAGAATTAAAGGTATTACAGACTCATGTGCGTGGATGTGCCTATGTTACTTTATGCAACGGATCAATAAGATTGTGAAATACACAGAGACTGAAGCAGTTAGAGAAAACATAACAGGAAAACATGTAAATACAACAAGTTTAATAAGGAGTTCACCCAATGCTCCTAGGCTACATCTCTTGGTCCAGCGTGCAGTGGTGGCCTCTCTATTATGTTTTCAAAGTAGAGTTTTACAACAGTGAGCTCAATTTGAGTCTCACTCAATAGATATAAATCAATAGGACTGGACATGGATTCCCCAAATCTCTGGAGTACACAGACTCTCCTTACTGAAACTCAACCTCTGTTGGTCACAGTAGTATGAGCCCAACCTGAGACTCATACATGACAGGCCTATGTCAAGGATTTCGCTTGAACCTCTCAAGCCTTCTCGGGAGTATGCAGACTCTCTGACTCTCTCTCGCTCTGTCTCGATGCGGCCTTTGCTCCGCAGATTAGCTCGACTTACTTTCTTTTCTCTCTACTCTTAGCTTTCTTACTCGCTTTTCTCACTGCTTGCTTTGTCTCTGTCAGTTCGTGGCTTTAAAGCCAATCTACTTCCTGACTGTTCGTATTTGCTTCCCGGCGTTCTGGTTCTTCTGCCTCTGTCCATTTGAATTCCCCTGTTCTGCGTCATCATCACTGTGTAACGCTTCACAAGGAGGTGGCCACCTATTTCATAATGAACTGAGTGTCAGTACTCTTAGAACTGTTTGAACTATCTTTATTTCCGTTTAACTCCTAGATTGCCCACAAACATGATTCCTCTGCCAACTCATCATTCATGCCGGACTTAAAACTTTATACAACTCGTCCTGTTCACCCTGTTGAATCCGATCATCCGTCGGATCGCATATCCACTGTCAATCTGGAGCCTCCAGATCCTATGGTCTCCGTCCATATCAGGTGGGTAAGTTGCATGACGTTTACTCGGCTGATGCAAGTGGTTTTCTCTCTCTTCTGTCGGATGCGTGGCACCCATTGTGTGGCATAGGGCGGGACTCGGTTAAAACCGCTTACCGCTCGAAGCCCTTTCGATATCCTACCAGTTTTCGTGTGGGACCCGCCTCTGACGGAATCGGTGAATTCCATACAGTTTTTGACTTTTCGGGTCTGGGTGGCTCGGGGCTTTTTCTTCTTTGAGGGGTTTGCCCAGTGATATGCGAAACCTCCCCCGTTTCTCAAAAAGGCTTCCCGTTTTTTTGTTTCATGACAGCGCGCGTTACCATGGGCCAACAGTCTACGCACTTGACCGAGGGTCCTCGTTGCTTGGCGCTGCTCACAAATTACAACTGTTCGAGGATATTTCTGATAAGCTTGACCTTTGTAAGACTTTGAAACTTTGGCATGAATTTTACAGAGTTATGAAAACTTAGAGAGTTCTTTAGGATCCAATTCGGATCATGACCTTCCCACTGAAAAATCTTTTGGACCACCAAAAGTTGGTTTTTAAGCATCAATCAAGTGAGGGTACAGATTCCTCGCTTGCCCAATTTCTATCCATTTCGCACTGCTTGGTTTTGAACCTTTGAGTCCAATCCTCAGGTACTCAACATCCCCCTGTGCGTAGTTCTCACCTTCTTGTCCAGAACTGTATCTTCCTACAACTCATTGAGATATTCAGGTAACATATCACTAATAGAAGGCAATTGAATCTGCTCTTCGAGATCTTCAATCAATGAAGGTTCAAATAGTCTCAAGCTGTCTGCATTAACAACTGAGTAAATGTGCATGTAAGCTGGTAAATCAAGGTGAAAAGCATTCTCACCAATTTTCTCAAGTATCTTGAAAGGTCCATACCTTATTAGCTTCAGCTTCTTACCTTCACCTTGCATTTTTTCTTTGTTGATATACAACCAAACTTGATCACCAACTTGGAAACTGTTAGTGCTTGAAATTTCACCTCAGGCTGAGAAAGGCAAACTCCAAGGCAACATCAAACCACTTAGCCTCGTAGCTAGCCCTACGGGGCAGGAGAGGGCTCTCTCCGGTATATCTCAGCAAAGATCTTCAAAGGGCGGAGATAACCAATAAAGAACACTGATTTTAGGCTAGTAAACTGATAAAAGGTTTGATTTGAGATTTTTGTGATTTTGGTGGAAAATCGGGGAAAGGCAATTTTGGGTGCGGGGATTGGACACAGTTTTTGCAGGAGGTTCTTTGGGGCAAGATAGGAGACTGTATTGATGCTTTTGAAAGAGTCAGATGGGCAAGAATGACTGGTGAGGAGCTAAGGAGAGCAAGTAAACACCTTGAGTTCTCCTTAAACAGATGAAAACATTGATATTAAGCAAACTTAAAAGCAGAGCATGGCAATCATGAATTCTACTTTAACACTTTATTTGCCTAATTTGCAGAAGGAAAAGTAAGAAGATGATTCACATAAAAAACTTACAAGTACAAAGAGAAACACACCATCAATACATGTAACCACAGGAATCCCAAAAAGGACTGCAAAACCCTGGTCTTTCTTCCTTTGCCAAAATTGCAGAGATACAATGAGTAATCCAATAGAAGCTTTCTCCCTCAAGAGTCCAACCATGAAAATGACCAAGAAAGTACATAATATAGGCAATATAACATCTTTCCTTGCCTCTAGGGGTTGACCTCACTATCCTAGGAGCTGTTTAGACCAATTCCAAACTGAGCACTAAAATCTAGGCAGTCAAAACAACTTGCCTCTATAAGCTAGGAAACCAATTCATTCATTAAATTTTTGCCTATTTCATGAATGAATCTTCTAAAAGAGATAAATAAGTGTCAAAGTATCATAAAATTACATCATTTACATCAAGGAGGATCAAAATCCACTCCAAAAAGTCAAACCTAGTCAAAACTGCGTTTTGCTGAGCTGTAGGTGCATTTCTGTGAAAATAGCCTAATGCGTAGCGCCCTGAATCTCAACGCGTAGCACGTCTTTGGGCCTGCTTTTGAGGCACTTCCCGGAGTCCAAATGAGGCAAAAGTGGGCTTGTTGGAAAGGTCTGGATGTCTACTTTCCAACCCAAGTGGAATTTCTGAATCTGGTAACCATTTTCCCCTCCAAAATTGCAATCTCCCAAGACTGCTTCCTGTGTGTCAAAAAGGTGGCAGAAAGTCATTTTTTGCTTGTTTTTTGACCTTCTAGAGGCTCAAAACTTGATGGAATCTCTTGGCAATTGCTGAGCAAGTGTATTTTTGCATGAAAAATCCAAAAATGATGAGTTTTCATGAAATGGAGTTGCCCATCTTCAGGGTAGCGCGCAGCGCGCTACACGTTGAGGGCAAAAACCTGTGTTTGGCACAAAAAATTCACAATTGACAAAATTTTCTCCAAATTTCTTGAAATTTGGGTTGGGAGTCCCCAATAAAGTACCATGCTCAGTCAAAGAGGCTTTGGCCAAAATTTGGAGTGGATCGGGCCTTTTCCGTCGTTTTAGTGCCTTGGCCAACCTCCTTGGATCTAGCGATTGTATTTTTAACATTTATTTAAAACCATGACACCTGTGCAAAAAGTGAAGGAGGTTTTTCTTCATTGGCCTGTTGTGGACAAAAAAACCCTCTCAATTTTCCCAAATTCATCTTTGATTTCTCTGAAACATCTTTTGAGTGAAACTGATCCCGATGTGTGAAACAAGGAATTTCGTGGAAATGAAGCGAAATGAAGGGGATAGGGGGCTTCTAAATTCTTGGGGAAATTTTTGGGAGTGGGGAGGGATGTTAGGAAGTAGGGTAAAGTGGAATCTCAGAGATTGAGCGAGGGGAAGGGGTCCAAAAGGGCAAAACACAGGCCAAACCTAGAAAATTGCCAGGTTGTAGCTAGAAACTAGGGTTTGTGCAAAAATGAGGAATTTGGGGGATCTCAGTGATGGAAAGTGTTTGATAAGGTACATGAAGGATAGGGGAAGGTGTATGAACATTTGGATACAAGTTTTGCTAATGATTTGACCATTCAAGAGAAATTAGCTTTCAAAACCCTAGGAGAGGGAAATGACCTTGCCTAGGTGCAACTGAAGCATGAACAAGATGTAAAATGACTCATTAGACATTGACATGATAATGAAAACCCTATGAATGATGATAGACTCAGCTGAATAGTGACATAGATTGGCATTTGGGCAATTTTGAAAAGAGTGAAAGCAAACCCTAGACCTAATGCCTAGTGACCAAATTTTGCTTGAAAACTCTTTGAAATGACAAAATTTGACCTTGACACTTTGAGACCACTTTGTAAGAGCATATTTGATCATTGGAGGAAGGCTGGAAAGACTGAAACTAACAGAAACTATGCTCAATCCTATGCTTATCGTGCCTTGTCTTGTACTTGGCTTGGCTCTTTTCCAGTTGTTCCTATACTGCCTGGTGAATCTCTTGGATTTGTTTGATGAACTTGGTTTCCTTGTCCACATCAATGTGTCCATCAACCGCTATGTCCTTACCAAAGACAAAATCCAAGGGAGACCTTGGTGTGAAACCAAAACAGGTCTCAGAAGGAGATCTTTGTGTAGAAGAATGTTTAGCTCGGTTGTAAGCATGTTGCACATAACATAAATGTTCATCCCAAAGCTTGGGATGCTTGCTGCAATAGCCTCTAAGTAACTGGATCACTGTCCTGTTGACCACTTCTATTTGGCCATCTGTTTGCGGATGAAAAGCTATGCTCTTCTTCAGTCTGGTGTCCATCAATTCCCACAAACTTGACCAAAATTTCCCAACAAATCGGGTATCTCGATTAGATATAATGGAAGTGGGTAATCCAAAATGAACCTATACATGTTGAAAGAACAACTTTGCAGTTTGTTCAACTGTAATATGTTTGTTACAAGGTATTAAAATACACATTTTTCTGAACCTATCCACAACAACATATAAATAGTCATGACCTTTTCTAGATTTAGGCAGTCCCCCAACGAAGTCCATAGAAACACTTTCCCAAGGATGAGAAGGAACTGGTAGTGGAGTGTACAGGCCTAGTTTCCTATTGCTGGGCTTGCTTTTAGCACACATGGTACACCCTCTTACTAGAAACTGTCTCATGCATTTTTGGCCAATAACAAAATCTTTGCAGTTGTGCAACTGTTTTACTTACCCTAAAGTGACCTGATATTAGAGAAGTGTGTGCTTCTCGAATTATCTTTACTCTTTTTGTTTGAGGAATGCATAACTTTCCCAAATGATACAAGAGTTGGTCCTTAACATGATAATCCAATTCTTCTACTTGTTTGCCATGACTTAAAGTTGCATATACATCTTTGAAAACTATATCTTGAGCATATTGTTCCATGTAGCTTTCATGCAATACTGAATTATGCTTAAGTATAGTGGATGCATTTATGATTGGTCTGGACAACATATTTGCAACTTTGTTGTTTATGCCCTTTTTATATCTGATGACAAGATGAAATTGTTGTAGAAAACCCATCCACCTATAGTGTCTTGATTGCTGCAACTTAGTTTGTGAGTGCAAATGTGGAAGTGGTTGATGATCAGTTTGTATAACTGTCTCTTTGGCCATTAAATAATGTTTCCACTTTTTCACACTCTGTACTAATGCATACAATTCTTTATCATATGTGGGATAATTAACTACTACAGAATTAAATGTCTCGGAATGATAACATATGGGTTTATCGTGCTGCATCAACACTGCTCCCATGGCATAGTCACTGACATCCTTTTCAATCTCAAATGATCTTTGAAGATCGGGTAGTGCTAGTACTAGTGTTGTACTAATCTCTTATTTTAAGGTGTTGAAGGCTTTCTGTTGTTTGCCTCCCCACTGAAACACCTTGTTCAATCCTATTAAAGCATGTAAGGGAGCTGCAATCAAGGAAAAGTTAGAAATAAACTTTCTCCAATACTGTGCTGCTCCAAAGAAGCTTCTAACTTCTGTGGTAGATTTGGGTTTAGGCCAGTTTACAATGACTGCAACCTTAGAGGGATCTATCTTCAATTCACCACCCCCTACAATATGACCCAAATAATTCAAAGATGTTTTGCCAAATTCACATTTTGAGAGTTTAACATAAAGATTATCTTTTTTCAAAACATCTAGAGTCTGCTTGACATGCTTTAAATGTTCTTCCCATGTTTTACTAAATATAATAATGTCATCTAAATATACAATGAAAAAATCATCAATAAAAGGTCTGAGTACATCATTCATTATTCTCATGAAAGTAGCCAGAGCATTAGTTAAGCCAAAAGGCATAACCAACCACTCATACAATCCCTGCTTTGTTTTGAAAGAGGTCTTCCATGCATCTTGCTCTGCAACTCTGACCTGATGATAGCCACTATGCAAGTCCAACTTGGAAAAATAAACAACTTCTTTCAACTGATCTAATAGATCATCTATGCGAGGAAGGGGATAACGATTTTTGATCATTATCTTATTCAGTGCTCGGTAATCAATGCACATTCTCCATGAGCCATCTTTATTTCTCACCAAGACAATTGGAGACCCAGAAGGCAATGTGCTAGGTCTTATGAATCCTTTCTCGAGTAGCTCCTGTACCTGCTTCTTGATTTCTGCATTCTCTAAAGCGGACAACCTGTACATTCCGATGTTAGGCAATGGAGCATCTTGCTGCAAATTAATATCATGTACTATTTCCTTTTTGGGTGGCAGACCTTTAGGTTCTTGAAATAGTATATCATATTCTGAAACAACTTTTTCTAAATCAGCTTGCTGTTTAGCATTACAGCCCTCAAATACATTGGTTTTATCAGGTTTCTTTTCCTTTACAACCATCAATAAAAATTGTTTGCATGAATTTACAATTCTTTTCATCTGCCCTGAGTTTATGATATTATAATTATTCTTGAGTTTATGAGCTCTTACAATATATTCGATTCCATCTTTAACGAGTTGATACCTATTTTCAGCTCCATAGAAAATAACTTTTCTATCATACAGGTAAGGACTTCCTAAAACAATTCCACATATATCCAAGGGAACAATATCTAACTCAACCTCATTTACAAATGTTGACCCAAAAGAAAACCTAGGTTTACATTATCTAGTCACTTGTAGTTGTACTTTATCACATAACCAACCTAATGGATATGGCTTTTTGTGAGGTGTGGTTAGTAATCCCAACTTCTTTACAATTACTTCATAAATTAAATTTACTTGTGAGCCACTATCAAACAAAGTATCAATCTTTTGATGCTTGGAAACAACACTAATATGAAAAAGCTCATGTCTTTTTCTCTCATTTTCTTCATTATCAGTTGATTGTGCTGAATTACTAGTAGATGCTTCAGAATTTTTACCTTTTATACCTGTGGCTACAATTTTTGTTTCATCTCCTGAGTCTGACCCCAAATCCTTTTGAATAGCTGCAACAGTCTTATTCTTTTTGCCATCGTACTTCTTGGGTTTTAGCTCCAGATGCAGAATCCAGCAGTGTTCATCATCATGCCCATCCTTCTTACAGTGAGTGCATGAAGATTTGGTCTTTTGTACAGTATCGGTCTTCCTCTCTTTCCAATTCTGTTTTCTTTTCTCCTTATTCTTGCTTGCAATGGGTTTTGACAATCCCCCAACTTCTGGGTTCACATTCTTGCCTCTAGCCTCTAGATGTGTAGCTTGAACAGATACCTCATCTATGCTAGTGGGATTAAACATGAGAATAGTGTGTCTTAAGTAGTTGTGTAGACCACCTATATACTTCAACAGAGTTTCAGGTGAGTCTAAAGAAATTCCTAGAATCAAAGCTCTTTTCCTAAATTCTTGAGTGTAACTTTGTACACTTTTCCCTTTTAATTGTCGAAGAGTTTGCCAACTCATCATGGCTTGCTGCATATAAGCTAGTGGATAGAACTGTTTTTTAATTACAGAAACAAATTCACTCCAGACAAAAAGAATTTTACCATGCTTCTTCATGTCATCTTGTGCCCTGCCTTCCCACCATACCAAGGCAGTGCCTCCAAGGCTTAGGCTGGCCAGCTAAATCTTACTACTGCCTGAATCAATGCTCTACACTCTACAATAAACATCAATCTGTCTAATCCAGTTATCCAGCTTCTCAGCATTCAACTCTCCATCATATATTGGTAAATCAAATTTAACATCTAATTTAATCACAGATGTCTTCTTTTTGTTTTCAGGGCTACTAGGAGGTGTGGGAAGTTTTTCTTCTTTCCCTTTGCCTTTAGAGTGGTCATGGAGGAGAGATTCTTCTGCTCCTTTATCTCATTTTGAGTTTGATGAACCTTCCTCTATACCTTTCTTAAATTCTCTATACATTTCCTCTACCATGGCTCTCATGGTCATGAAACTATCCATGAACTGAGGGTCTAATTCCAAGGGACTTTCTTCTGACATTTTCCTCTTAGGATAGACTCTTTCAATTTCAGGGTTAGTTTCAACCAACTCTCCTTCTCCTAATTTAAGCTTTGATCTAGTTAGAATTCAACAACAAAATCCAGCACAAGCTTGTCTAACCTTAGTAACCTAGAGCTCTGATACCACTTGATCTGGAATTTATCCAGGACAAATAATTAAAGGTATTATAGACTCATGTGCATGGATGTGCCTATGTTACTTTATGCAATGGATCCATAAGATTGTGAAATACACAGACACTGAAGCAGTTAGAGAAAACATAACAGGCAAACATGTAAATACAACAAGTTTAATAAGGATTTCACCCAATGATCTTGGGCTACGTCTCCTGGTCCAGCCTTTAGTGGTGGCCTCTCTATTATGTTTTCAAATCAGAGTTTTACAACAATGAGCTCAATTTGAGTCTCACTCAACAGATATAAATCAGTAGGACTGGACTTGGATTCCCCAAGTCTCTAGAGTACACGGACTCTCCTTACTGAAACTTGACCTCTGTTGGTCACAATATTATGAGCCCAACCCGAGACTCATACATGACAGGCCTATGCCAAGGAGTTCGCTTGAACCTCTCAAGCCTTCTTGGGAGTACACAGACTCTCTGACTCTCTCTGGCTTTGTCTCAATGCTGCCTTTGCTCTATAGGTCAGCTCGACTTACTTTCTCTGTTCTCGGCTCTTAGCTTTCTTACTCGCTTTTCTCACTGCTTGCTTTGTCTCTGTCAGTTTGTGGATTTAAAGCCAATCTGCTTCCTAATTGTTCGTTTCTACTTCCTGGTGTTCTGGTTCTTCTGCCTCTGTCCATTTGAATTCCCCTTTTTTGCATCATCATCACTGTGTAACGCTTCATAGGGAGGTGGCCACCTGTTTCATAACGAACTGAGTGTCAATTCTCTTGGAAATGTTTGAACTGCCGTTATTTTCGTTTAACTCCTAGATTGCTCGCGAACATGATTCCTCTACCAACTCATCATTCATGTCGGACTTCAAACTTTATACAACTCGGCCTGTTTACCCCGTTGAATCCGGTCATCTGTCGGATCGCATATCTGCCGTCGATCTGGAGCCTCCAGATCCTACGGTCTCCATCCATATCGGGCGGGTAAGTTGCATGGCGTTTACCCGTCTGATGCAAGCGGTTTTCTCTCTCTTTCGCCGGACACATGGCACCCATTGTGTGGCATCGGGCTGGACTCGGTTAAAACGGCTTACCGCTCGAAGCCCTTCCAATATCCTGCCAGTTTTCGTGTGGGACCCGCCTCTGACGGAATCGGTGAATTCCGCACGGTTTTTGACTTTTCGGGTCTGGGTCGCTCAAGGTTTTTTCTTCTCTGAGGGGTTTGCTCGGCGATATGCGATTAGCGACTTGTTGCTAATTGCATATCAGAAACCTCCCCCATTTCTCAAAAAGGCTTCCTGTTTTGTTGTTTTGTGACAGCGCGCGTTACCATGGGCCAATGGTCTGCGCGCTTGACCGAGGGTCCTCGTTTCTTGGCGCTACTCACAAATTACAACTGTTCAAGGATATTTCTGATAAGCTCGACCTTTGTAAGACTTTGAAACTTTGGCCTGAATTTTACAGAGTTATGAAAACTTAAAGAGTTCTTTAGGATCCAATTTGGATCAAATAGCATCACCTTCATAAACATGTCACACATACATATGAAAGTAAGTTTGATTTTTGGCACATTTGATATATTGGTGCTCTTGATATTTGGCAAGTATTTTACATTTTAGAAATAATGAATTTCCTAGATGCATTATTTGTGATATATTGTGACTTAATACTTCTTGTGATAAGCATTAATTATAAAAGTGTAACATTAATATCGTTGCTCAGGATCTCCTTGTTGACCTTGGCTCAGTAATTTTGACAATATGGTAATATTGAATGATCTGACTTGATAATTGATAAATGTAAAATAGGTAATGTAGTGATTATGATCCTTGAAGTATGATTATACACTTGTCAGTTGCCCTAACCATATGACTCTAACCCTTGATGAAATTTTGATTTCATGTTCATATGTGATGATGAAGTAGCTGATGCAAATATGTTATGACTATGATGCATATATGTCTAAGAATTTGATATGGTTTGATTTCATGATCTAACAATTTTGTTGTAGCATGAAAATATTATTATAGATAGGTTGATGTCGTGAATGATGATGATTAAATAGGCTTCTCATTCAAAAGGAGAAAATCTTGTTGAGGTCCTGTCGCCTATCATTATTTGAAAAGAAGACACTTGGTTATTGAAGGATTTTAGTCATGAATAACCATTTGATGTTGTTGAAGAAGTTTTGGCAAGTTTTGATCTGAGCAGAGAAGGTTTCTCCTAGTCCAAACCCCAACTACTAGGAGAAAGGATTAAGGGTGTATTTGAGAATTTATGATACAAAAACTAAATTCTTATGCATGAAACCTCTCACGACATCAACCTGTCTATAATAATATTTTCATGCTATAATAAAAATGTTAGATCGTGAAGGCCTATGGCTGTGGTTGAGCATGTAGAATAAAAAAACTAAATTCTTATGCATGAAACCAGGAGCACTCCAAGAATATGACAGACCTATAAGACATGGATCAGATAATGGAGAAGAAAGCATTGTATGGTTTTAAGTAAGCTCTTTCAGCCAGGAATGACTGCAATGACAGTTACATCGTGAATCCTGGAAGTAGTTCTAATATGAACCTCTAAGTGGGTCCAAGGTATGCCTTTGATTTTGATTTTATATATTGACGATCTATTCTTGATAGGTAGTGGGCCTTTGATGATCAAGCGTAAGAGGGAGTTGGCCTCTGAGTTCAATGTGAAAGATTGTAAGATATACTTCCAAAGATATGAGTTTGCATGGATACTATGACGATTGGGATGGAAACAAAAAGAGAACATCTAAGTGTTTCTTGGGATCTATAATGATATCATGGATGAACATGAAATATAAGTTCGTAGCTTTAAGCAAGGCCGAGGTTGAGTACATTGTTACTAGCATGGCTAGAGGAGGAATATTTTGGTTAAGGAAGCTCTTTGGAGAGCTGTTTGAGCAGGTTTTGGATATGAAAGTGATATATTGCAATAACAATAATGGAATTCGATTGGAATAGAATCATGTATGTAGTTGGGACAAATATATCTCTATAGATTGAGACTATGTTGTTCTATGAGAAAAGACTAGACTTGTAGTTACTGCCTCCATGAGAGGGTGAATGAATAAGGTATCCTTTGTGATATATATTTTCTCTAACATAATATTTGATATCTTGCATGAATAATAAAATAAAGGACTACTACTCTTGGTGATGTTTGAGGCGACTCTTTAGTGATTTGGTTAAGTTGGTACAAAATGTGAGCACATTGATATGTTTCCGATCTATAGAGAGTAGCATGGATTGATGGATGTGACCCTCCGGAGAAAGGGTTTGGGATGATCGAGGACACTGAGCCGAATCTCCCCCCCTGTTTGAGCTCCTAGGGTGAGGAATTGAGATGTAGGGCTCTTGAGGTTGAGGGATCTCTAGACAATAGGGTATCACCCCTATCTGTTACCCATAGGGTGGAAGATCTAGCTCCCCTATCTTGGTTTATGCAAAGTACACCCCAGTTGGCATCTATCTTTCCAACCCATCTGGCCAATGGGTGTTGGTTTCTTGAGTTAGGCGTGATCCTTACCACTTATGGTTAGTGGCATCCCGCTCAAGCTAGAGATGCACATGTTCTATCACTGACTCTTTAGGGTCTTGTTTGGAAGATCAATAGATAATAGGATACCTACGATACTTACCATTTATGGTAAGTGGTATCCCTCTTATTATTTACAGGAAGTGGGATAAGCGTGATCCTTGCCTCATAAGGTAAGTGACGTCCCTCTTGTTGTCTGTGATTTCTCGGGTCGTAGCATTGTCTCCCCACTAGCAGAGATTCCCTAGTAGCAACATTGGCTTCCCACTAGCAGTGATTATGGTTGGTAGAAGCAACTCCTCAATGGATATAGGGTAGTAGATTTAGCTCCCCTTCGATGTCAAATTCTTCTTCTTTTAGATTCGAGAGTGTTCAACATATGAGAAAAGATGAGAAAGGATGAGCAGAGATGAGCAAAGACGAAATTTGAGACATATGTTGCAGTCAATAAATTAATCCATAGCTAAGAGGGAGTGTTAATTTTTAGTAGCTTAAGAAAAAATTCCCTCCTTTGGACAATATTCCTGATCAAGGAAGACCCTCCTAGCCTTTGGAAGAATTTTATTTGGTTGAGGCAAAAATATATTTTTATTGTGGAAACCCACATGTACACAAAAGGAAAGGTTGACCCAAAAGAGAAATCAGACACCCATGGATGGCTATAAATATAAGTGACCTAAATCTCATTTTGATATGACCAAGCATATTCTTCTTCTCTTCTTCATTGATTGGTTCGCACAAGTCTAAGGCTGGGTCGCAGAGATTGGTTCATACTAGTTTGAAATTGCAGGTCCTTAAGTTCACACATATGTTTAGGGTTTTGTTTTCCAACTATAGGCTTGACATAAGAAAATTTTGGTTACAACCGCAAGAACATAGGCTCATGCGTACGGTTGGAAGGTTTTAGCCACACACACGTATACTTTTTGCTTACAGTTGGAAACTAGGGTTTCATTTTATCAACTGACCACAAAGTTTGACAGTTGACTACAAAGTTCGAGAGTTGACCGCAAATATTGAAAGTTGATCGCAGGCTTCTGAATCAGGGTTTTGATTATTATTATTGCTAGGCTTATCTCTTGGATTTTGTTTAGTTTATTTTGTTGGGTAGTTATGTAATTGAAGATATGGATCCTTGCACTCTCTCTTTGCTGAAATATTCAATGACAATATAATAAGAAGAAGAATTTGAAAGAGTTTCCCCCTTGTGGGGTTTTTCCCTGGTCTTTAACCAATCCTAGCGTCTCTATGTGTGAATGCTTTTCTTCTATTTTTCCTTTATGTTTTGTTGCATTGATGATGATATTACTCTTTCTATATAATTACATATGTTGTTGAATAATGTTATGATGTTATGGGGTGAATTCAATGTGTAAATAATGAAATGAAATTTACTAAAGCAAAGAACAATATATCCCTAAGAAAAATTAACATGTGGAATCAAATTCCAAGTCAGTAGAGATAGTTGAAGTTCAGAAGAAGCCTTAATGGTTTGAAAGAGGTCATTCAGAAAATAGTATGTTGAAAAGAAATTTTGAAAAGAGAGTTACTAGATCTCAAATTTCTTTAGTAAGTTATGCACTTGGGCCATGTAATGAAAATTGATGAACCACATAATTATGCAAAAACATCAAGAAATAAAGAATGGAATGAAGCTATGGAAGCATAATTGAATGACTTGGTGAAAAATGATACATGGGACTTGGTCAAATTACCAAAAGGAAAATATGTAATTGGCACTAAATGGGTTTATAAAACCAAGTATAAATTAGATGGAACAATTGATAAGTATAAGGCTCATTTAATTGCAAAGGATTATGCACAAAAAAAAGATAATGATTATACTGAGACATTTTCCCTACTAGAAAAAGTTGGATACAATCAGGATGGTTCTTACAATAGTTGCTTAATACAAATGGCCAATTTTTCAGATGGATGTTAAATCAACTTTTTTGAATGGTTATGTGGATTAAGAAACTTATGTGGAGTAGCGTAAGGGTTTTTAAGTGTAGGGAAAATAATACCATGTTCATAAGTTGAAAAAGGCCTTGTATGGTCTTAAGAAAGTGCTAAGGGCATGGTATTCAATAATTGATAAGAATTTTCGTGATCATGGCTTAGTTAAAGTTTATATGAGCCCAATCTCTATATCTTTCATTAAGGACATGACATTATGATAGTTTTCTGATATGTTGATGATTTGATCTGCCAGGGAATAGCGTTGAACTATTTCAATAATTTAAGTCACATATGGTTGTTGAGTTTGAGATGACATATCTTGTTGAGTTGAATCATTTATTGGGTATTGAATTTTTGCAAAAGGAAGATGGTATTTTCATGTCACAAGCTAGGTATACTTAGGTCGATTTGAAGAAGTTCAAAATTTTTAGTTGCAAACCATTGAAAACTCCTTTGGAAGTTGGGTTCAATTTATACAAAAATGATGAATCCAATTCAGTTGATGTTACTTTGTATTGTCAATTGGTTGGAATTTTGATCTACTTAACTACAACTCAACTAGATATTTCTTTTGTAGTCAGTATGGTATCGAGAATTATGGTAGAACCCAAGGAATTGCATTGGAAAGAATTAAAGAGGATTTTTATATATCTGTGTGGAACAATTGGTTATGGTTTGGTATACATATCTATAGAATATTTCAGGTTGATTGGTTATACATATTCTAATTCTGATGGATGCATGGATGATAGGAAATCAACTTCAGGGTATTCATTTAGCATGGGTTGAACAACAATTGATTGGAGTACTAACAAGCAACCCACAGTTTATCTCTCCATAGAAAATGTTGAGTATAAGGTAGCAACGAAAAAAACATGTGAAGCAGTTTGGTTAAGAACCCACTCAGTTGATATGTGATAATCAAAGTGCTATTCATGACTAAGAATCCAATTTTTCATAAGAAGACCAAGCATATTTATATTCAGTGTCATTTTGTTCGAGATTTGGTTTATCAAGGAATGATCAAGATTGACTACTGTAGAAAAAATGAACATGTAGTTGATATATTCACCAAAGCACTATCTAAGGAAAAGTTTTGCAAATTCAGAGATGATCTTGGAACATTTCCAAATGATCATAATGGGGGAGAAATGTTGGAATAATGATTCATTTTTAAAGTTGTTATTCTGAGTAATAGATATCTGGAGAGATTTGTGGAGTCATTGATTAAGAGATTTGTTGAGGTGACAAATTATCGAAGACCTCTCCTCATGTATAAGTATATGAGTTTGATAATGAAATTCGTTGAGAGTTGGTTTATGTGCATTATTGTGAAATGTTTGCTCTGTAAAAAAATTATTGTTGTGTTTCTTCATTTACTTTGTTGTAACTCGTAGGTTGATATTGTTGCAATTCAATTCTAACTTTCAATACTCTATTTCCAAGATTCATTCATATTATTTAAGGTTTTGTTCAACAACTGAGTTGAATTTTGTTTCTTTCATAATCAAGGGAGTGAATTAATGAGCTTAAATTTCATTTCATCATCACCACAATTGCAACTCTGTTACAACATATAAGATTACTTTATCACTTTAGCAAGACACGTTCTAGTTCATGTGTGTTCTATTATTTGAAGTAGTGAATTTACCTTTTTTCAATTTATATTAGAAGTGTGATCTTTATATTTAAACAAAGCATGGATTGAATTGTAAGGTTGGTGTGAAATTAGATGGTGACTTGAAGATGAATTATAAATATTGAATGGTGAAAAAAATGTAGAAAGTCCCTATTTGGCCCTTATTTTTTTCTTATATTTCTTCCCCTAGAATACTAAACTCAATATGTTTCCCTCCCTTATCAATAAGGGTAGGACCTTATTTCCTAAAAGGATGCTTATCTATGCTTAGATAAGGCATATTTTAAATCTTCTCGAACTCTAACTCAGTTAAATACCGCTTCCAACAAAGCTTCTTTCACATGCTTTGGTCCTCACGTTTATTACCAAACAAGAGTGAGTACAACACCTATGACATACATACAAATATATTTAGTATATTAAAAATACACATGGTCTATGAAAACAACACCCCCGTGTTGTTTACATAGACCATGTGTATTGTTAGTCTACTATATATGTGTGTGTGTGGGACATGTGATATAAACAAGTTGTGCATGTTATTATATTGTTTTTGTGTGTGTGTGTGTGTGTCTATATATATAATACTACTACGACTATTGTGTATGTATAGCTTTCCATGACATTATTCTTGAATAATGAATGGTATCCAAACACAGAAAGAGAGAGCATGCATACATATTCTATAGTATATGTATGCCCTTACATAACATAATTCTTGAATAATGAATGGTGTCCATGCACATAAATATGTGATGGTATGATTATGAATTCATATATATGCATTGATAACCTAACAATTGTGTGCTTACATTAACCCCTAGTTTTATATAGCATTAGTGTGAAATGTAGCCCATAGGGTAACCATCAAATTATTTCTTTATGAAATTATTATTACATGATTCACTATTTACGCTGTAAATAACAAAGTTGTTTAACATACTTAACATGGTAATGTATGTAGCTTATAGTTCATAATGATAGGTAGCTTATATATGATGAATTATATATCTTAGCTATATTTATCTAAAATCAAAGATTTTTTTTTTGTGGAGAGTAAATTTATGAATTGTTGTCAAGGTATATTTTGATGAAATCAAATTGGAATTTAAATTGACAATTATAATACCGATTAAATTCTTAAGAATGAAACACATTATCTTAACAGAATAAATAAGTGTCAGTGTTTATGGTGTCATATAATATATCATTTACATTCTTCTAGTGTTCATTATTTAAGATTCTTAAACACTACTAACATACATGCTAAGTGTTTGGTTCGATATAATAATTTATATGTAGATCAGAAGCAATTTGGATAGAATATCCATATCAAGTAGCTAAGTTTTGAATTGTAATGCACAAGTACTAGCTTTGTGAGGAGAAGGACAAATGTTTATTTTTCTTTAGCTCAATGATGGAAATCAAGTAATTGTTTTTTTTATCCAAATACACTTACAATTGGTTATGTACCATCACAAATTGATGCAGTATTTAAGGACAAAGCTTGATGAACAATGAAAATACTATGGAGTTTTGCCCATCCATATATATATATATATATATAGAGAGAGAGAGAGAGAGAGAGAGAGAGAGAGAGAGAGTGATTTGATAATTTTATGTATAACACTTAATTATAATGTTGTGGAAATTTTGATTACAAATAATATGACATTAATCATGTGGATTGATTTATACAACCAACAAGTATAAGAATAATTAAGCTAGTAATATGCCACAAAGTGACAATTTTTGTATCACTATATATATATATATATATATATATATATATATATATATATATATATATATATATATATAATTTTATATATCACACTTAATTATAATGATGTGGAAATTTTGATTACAAATAATATGAAATTAGTCATGTGGATTGATTTATACAATCAACAAGTATAAGAATAATTAAGCTAATAACGTGCCACAAAGTGACAATCCTTGTATGACTATAAATTGAATAGGTTCTAATTGGTTAGTCACCCAATTCTGCAAAGTATTCAGAATTAAAATGAGATGGGAATTAGTATATGATAAGCATATCATTTAGAAACAATAAAAAAATGTGCCTATGTAATTTTGACATAGATACATATACTATGTAAAAATACTCTTTAAACTTGTTATGGAATTGTGTATCTTCAGAAGTTAACACCAAGAAGGGTGTTACAAATTTCCTAACGAAGAAATGAGGATTTTAAAATGGTCATGTCTTTTACCTAGCAAATCACTACTCTCATGAAATCTCCAAACATATCAAGCTTGTGGTTATTCATAATTGTTCTCAAGGATATTTAGATGAAATATTTGTATAGTGCTTGGGATACATCTATCATGTCTAACCCACTCCTCTGAACAACTACTTGACTATCCAAAAATTTAGTGGCCATATTATTCCTTTCCATTTTCGTGTTATTGTGATTGTTAAACATTAATACCCATATACTTTAAACTTTGAGGGGATTTAGTCATCAAATTAGCATGCAAAGATACCCTCATTTCAAACAAATCAATTTCATAACCTTGACACCATAATTGAGAATAACTTTGTCTATCCCTGCATAACTAAAATTAAATTCTTGAGTTGTGAAATCATGGACTCTTACTTTTCATATTGTGTTTAGCACTTATTGGGAATTCATTGATGTCTCCATCCATCCACGTTATTTTTTAGTTATTCACTATTTTAACTCCTACATTTGATGCCATGGTTCTCTCTTTTTAGAAATTCAATCTTAGTTAACGAGTGAACTACTATATGTTATTGGGGTTTGGGAAAAGGTTGCTTCATTGCAGCCAATCTTGTCATTTTACTAACTCCAAAATAATTCATTCGTATATGGATTAATAATCGACATGTAGTATGTATGTATAGATTCATGCTCAAATGCAAGCAAGGATTTATTTATATTGACTAGTTTATGATATGTGAACTAAATAAAGTATACTCTCACTCATAAGATTCAATAAATTTTAAAAGTATTATAGAGCCTTGGATGTATTGTATCTAATGAATAGTTTGTGTTTTTGTATAACCACCAAATTCAATAATTATCAAGAATTTACACAAGAAAGATTGCAATTTGTCAAAACTCTATTCTAAATATTGATATGGCCAGGCTCATGATAGAGTAAATTGGTTGTCCCTCACATCATTGCTTCTTCAATTAGGTATGATTCGTAGTTTGTAATTCCAGTATCATTGAAATATTAAGAATGATTATTTTCAAAACTATGAAAGAAAATAATTCAACATGTTTGCATACCTCATTGTCAATTGATTCACTAGTACTTCTAATTTTGAGCTTGTTCTCCTCCTCATTTCCTATTTGAGTGGATGCACATGTCATTTCAACTTTATTTATTTATTTACTCCTGTTAATTATCCTACTCCATTATTCATTTCCACACTTGTATTTGAATTTGAATCCCTTGTTCTTCTTTCTTCTCCTTGATTTATGGGTGCAATATTAATTATTTCCTTGTTGATTAGAATTACTTTATCTCCATTCCATGCATATTCTAAATGTACTTATTTTCAATGACTTGTAATTAACTAATTCAATTATCTTTTAATAATATATATGCTCAATCACATTATTATCTATTTAACTAATTTTACCTCTGTTACAATGCATAAACTATATTCTCATTCTTCTCATATTAAAATAAAATACATTTACTTAGGTAATCATATGTTATATGCTTCAACCCTAGCTCCCTACAACCCACATTGTTCAAGGGTTTCCATTCTCCTTTGACTAATATCATGGTTTTTGTGTGTCTACGGTCCTCTCTTTCTAGCATGGTAACTCCCACCAATCCCTATCTCAATGCATGCTCCATATAAGCACAAAAATCAATCCTGTCTTTCAAGTATGGTGACTCACACCAATCCCTATCCTGATGCATGCTCTTTTAAGGATATGGTTTTGGGGCACCTCCTTTAGCCAACCCTTTCCAAGAACATGTGGGAAAAAGAAGGAATTGAAATCTAATCCTAACATTGAGAATGATGATCTCAAGAATAGGGATTTGTTCAACAATTTCATTATGATTATCTGCATAAAATTAAGGTGAACCCAAGGTATGAGGTTACCTCACCCAATGTTGATAGCTATATATATTACATGAAAGACCATGTGGTCATAGGAAAATTCATGGGCATTTTGCCTTTCAAGAAAGATCTTATTGCCTGGGAAAAGACCAAGTGGAAAACTAAGGGCTAAATTTACCTAAATCTAGGTTCCAAAGGCTTCTTTATAACAGTATTTGCTCAAACTGAAGCCCTTGGACTCAGTTTTTAAGAGGGGACCTATTTCTTCAAGTTGACTAGTCTTTATCTTAGGTATGAAACTAAATGATTTAGCCTTGAGAAAGCGAACTTTTCTGAAGCTCTATTTTGGATAAGCGAGCACTCCCTTCCACAAGAATTATGGGATAAAGAAACCTTAAAACACAATAATTATAGGAAAATTAAACCTTACAAGGCATTGGTAACACCCTCGCTTCCTTATTGAAGATATCAAAGGTCACCAAACAAGGAAGATATGCATCGTACATCAGGATTTGTGTCTACATGAATCAAGAATACATCAACATCTGCTTTCAATATTTTGAATGGATCCAAACACCAAATTATAGACATATTCCACTCAAACATAGAAAGTGACTGATCCGAATGGAAAATGGCATCAACCCATGGAATTTACCCATGGTATTGTAAGTGGCATCCACCCATGGTATTTTAAGTGACACCTACCCACGGTATTCATTCACCCATGGTATTGTGACATCCACCCATGGTATTCATTCACCCATGGAATTGACCCGTGGTATTGTGACATCCACCCATGGTATTCGTTCACCCATGGAATTGACCCGTTGTATTGTGACATCCACCCATGGTATTCATTCACCCATGGAATTGACCCGTGGTATTGTAACTGAAAAGTATTATAAGTAACAAGTCTCATTTTGTAAAAGGACAGTTTGTCCACCACAATGTAGCTCTTACAGTTATTCTCCATTTTAATAAAAAAAATTCTTTGTGGTTTTTTTTATTGGGCATTCTCCTCTTTTATTCTGACATTTCAATTTTTCAGATCTTGAGGTTTTCTGACGACAACTGGTGGACAGCGACTCTTCTATCATTTTTTAAAGTTTTTTGCAGAATTTTAGAAAAAAGGATTGTAGATCTAAGCTCCTCTTGAAAAATCACCCAATTAAAAAAAAAAAGGGTCGAATCGGAGTTCGGATGTGGGAGATATCGCTGATCTAAAATCAACTATTTTTCAGAACTTTTGTGGCGACGGAAAAATTGCAAGGTGAATCTGAGATTCTGGAGTGTCCAAATAAGGATTTACAACACATGGGAAGATGAAAAATGGTCCTTCTACTTCTAACAATAGGTTATAATAAATATTCTGAGTTATATTTACCGAATTATGTCCATTTTAATTCTGGAGCAGCATTCAGAGCGGGTTCCCGTTGGAGACGTGCCTCCCACCCCACTTTAATAGGCACCTGCTTCACATTCATCAGTTTCAGCATAGCAGCATTCGGCTTGGGTTATTTGGAGACGTGCCCTTCCACCCCAGGCTATGCAGGCACCTAATACTTCATCAACAACCAACATCACGGTTATGGGTCAACTGCACAAAATCCCTGTCATTGAAGTCCATTTGCTAGGCCGCACACTGTTAGTATCACAGTTGATCACAAGCATTACAGGGTATCTCTATCCTCGGATCTTCATTTTTCATGGTTATGGGTCATCCACAAACCCACACTTCATCGAAGTCCATTTGCTAGGGCGCACACTGTCAGTGTCACAGTTGGTTACGAGCATTACAGGGTATCTCTATCCCCGTATCTTCGTTCATCATGGTCATGGGTCATCCACAAACCCACACTTCATTGAAGTCCATTTGCTAGTCCGCACATTGTCAGTATCATAGTTGGTCACGAACATTACTGGGTATCTCTATCCTCGGATCTTCGTTGATCATGGTTATGGGTTAACCACATAAAACCCTTATCTTCAGTGGCTCTTCATATTCAACAAAGGCTTCGCATGAGGGAACTTCACGCAATGGGGACCATTGCTTCTTAAGGAGGGAGGAATGATCTGAATGGAAAATGGCATCAACCCATGGTATTCATTCACCCATGGAGTTTACCCATGGTATTGTAAGTGGCATCCACCCATGGTATTGTAAGTGACATCCACCCATGGTATTCATTCACCCATGGTATTGTGACATCCACCCATGGTATTCATTCACCCATGGTATTGTGACATCCACCCATGGTATTCATTCACCCATGGAATTGACCCGTGGTATTGTGACATCCACCCATGGTATTCATTCACCCATGGAATTGACCTGTGGTATTGTGACATCCACCCATGGTATTCATTCACCCATGGAATTGACCCGTGGTATTGTAACTGAAAAATATTATAAGTAACAAGTATCATTTTGTAAAAGGATAGTTTGTCCGCCACAATGTAGCTCTTATAGTTATTCTCCATTTTAATAAAAAAATTCTTTGTGGTTTTGTTTATTGGACATTCTCCTATTTTTATTCTGGCATTTCAATTTTTCAGATCTTGGGGTGCCGCTCCCCTAAAATCCATTTCAATGTTTTAGATCTTGGGGGTCTCCCCCCAAGGTCCGAATCAGTGACTAAATATGGAAACTTATTTAGAGACTGCCCTATTAATATCCCAAAAATTACAAACAAAAGAAAAAATATGCCCGATCAAGAAGGCTTCAATGAAGTTCTCAACAAAAGAAAGTTGTTCAAAATACCTACTTACATAATATCCTTGATTAGGTGGTCAAAAAATAGCTCAAAATTCAAAGTTGTCGGATTGGTGTGGAACCTAGACGACCGCATAGTGGTTGTCATCCTGAATCCAACGCAACTCGTTTCGCGTAAAACAAACTCTGTATGACTCCAAAAACGAGTTTTGTTCACTTTCCCAAATAAGCGAATTTTCAAAAAAATTGACAGCCTAGTCAGCAGTCGTACTTTTAACGTGGTGCTAATTGGGCAGGGTATGTGGCAGTTTGACTCAGCCAATCGGATCCTTCGGTGAATGAGGTGCTGACAAGTGGTATGGTATTATTGGACGAATTTCCACATTTGTAATTGGTTGGAGTGATGGCCAACCATGGGCTGACATGTGGCCCAGTCGGAGGCTGCCACGTGGTAGCCTGAGAGGCCACCAATGTTTTTGTCAAAGTCCGGGTGGAGGCAGCGGGTGTCGAACTTGCAACCTCCCAAAACACACCAAATCCATTTACCAACACACCATAGTAGAAGTTCTTAATAACATATGATTGCACGTTATATTTAAATATATCATGGCGTGTTGTTTGGAGAATAGGCCAGCTCGTGTGGGGCCAGCACGTGGTTACATCATTTCATGCGACCACCGCAGAGGAGGAGTGGGCGCTCGTCCAGCGGGGGCGGGCCGTTGGCCTTAGCCCCAGGAACGTGTCCATCATTTTCGATACATAGGCATTAGCGGGCATTTAAATTGTCCAACAATTTCGCCTAGTTTTGGTGAAGTTGTCGCTCCGTTACAGCGTTTTGGGGGAAAATTTGTAGGATGGTGCCGGATTTTGGGGAATTTGCGGTGCGATTAGCAGAAGATTGAGAAAGGCCATAACTTCTTTTGTTTTTTGGGCATTCTAGAGACATTGGAACATGTTTCAAATCATTCTGAGCATTATAAACTGATGTATTCACATTTTTTAGCATAATAGAGAGGGTCAACCCATTGGAATCTAGAGCAAGGAGACGTAGCCCAGGAGGGGTGAACTCCTTCATCATGTGTTGCTATGACACTGTTTATGGTGATGTTTATGTCTATCATTTGTTGTTGTTCAATCATTTGTTTATGTTAATTTTCACATAAAAATTACATAAAAACACTCAAAAACCCGTGTTTAAACTTGCAAGCAATCTCATAAATCCTCAAGCATATTTAATATAATCTGAAAAGGAATTTTAGCACAACAAAACTATTTTTCTTAATTAGATCAATCCTCCAATACAATGACTAGCGATGAAAATAGTTTTGAAACTTTGGATGACCCAGAAGAAGGGATCACTTAGTCAGGGGAGATTAATAAAGGTCTTAAATCAATTTCTAACATATAAAATTCCTCTAAAGATGATTCCAAATGTCAAAAAATTGAGTCACAAGAACCCAATATCAATTCTCATTTGAACAAAATTGATGAACAAATCATGGAGGTTGATAGAGGTTGAGAATAATTTTTTCATGGATTGGGGGAAGAAGAAGTACAACTTGACTTGGATGAAATGTTGGATATTGATAACTTGCTCTTATTTTAACCCATGGGGAAAAGTGCCTAGATAAACTCCAACAACCCATAACAATGCTAGCAAATTGGAGGAGGGAAAGTCTTCCACAAATTCTAGCCAATATGGAGGGTTAGGCATTAGAACTTCCCTTAAAACTAAGAAAAAATAATAGCATGGGAGAAAAGGAAAGCCTGCAAATCATCCAAACATAAGATCAAAGAAGCATGTACCCTCCTAATTGACTCATGATAGACAATTAGCTTGTCTAACAAGTACTTCACTCCCTACCTAAACCATAAGTTAGTATCTCTACCTAGGGTCATCAAAGACTTTCTTATGTTCGTGTACTATTGTTTTTTGTAAATCCATTCCATGGAATGTAAGAGGCCTTAATGGAAATAGTAAACATCACATGCTAAAGAAAAAGATAAACCAAGGGAAACCCATTATTGTGTTACTACAAGAAACCAAATGTGATCAAGGTACTATGCTTACTTTAGCTGAGAAATATAGAAATCAAGAAAGCTAGTTGCTACAGGTAATTTTTTCAAATCCAATCAAATGGCCCAAAAACCAAATCAATCAACATCCTCAACACTTTTTCATTAAGCCTATGCAAATATCTAAGTATTACCTCTCCAAAAACTTTGAGTTTTTGGGTCAATCAACTCAAAAACTATTTTTTTGGCCCCAACGCACTCTCTTTTCTGAGACAGAGCGACCTATCGCAATCTCTCTTCTCTGTAAATGTGATGGTTCACATAGGTTCCCATTATGCACATGTGATGGTTCATTAGGATGCAATAATTTTCATTTCTATGCCTTGCTCTGAGTTCTAATTTGATCTAGAAGGTTTTTTTGAGTCTCTGAACTTATCTGTCTCTATAAATCCATGATTGTGTTTACATTTGGGTTTGATTTCCTTTAATGAGAGTTTCTTTGATTTTTTATTTCTTCTTATCAAATATGTTTTGTTAACACTTGGATTGATTGTTGATTGGCTAAAAGGAATTTTCATATTACAGTTCTAGTGTGTGTGAATTCTTTGTGCAATGATCTAGCTGCATTTCATTTTCATTACATTTGAAAATTGAAAAGAAATGAAAATAAAATTTTCATTACTTGCATTACATATAGGGTTTTGATATAAATTGGAATACTTGCATTGAAATGTCTAATTAGGAAGTTTTATTTGTTGCGTCATTGTTTTTTGCATTATTGTTTATCTCTTCCTTCTCGTAGATAGATTTTCATTGAAAAGTGAAAGAGTTCTTGTTATCATGTTAGTTGCATCATACGGAATTCAAGTGAATTCATATTGTGAGCCTTGATATTGAAACATAATTAAGATCAATTTTAAAATTTACCCAATTAACCTAAGGAGCATTTGGAACATTGACGTAACACATAGAGGTCTAGGCTAGATACGTGTTATGATGTCTTTAAATGTAGGAGTTATCGTTATTTTTCTGCATTACATTCTGAGGGTAGTTGGTATTCCACGTACGTAAGTATATTGGATCTTTATCCACGTACCCTTGGGTATATTGGATGGTGCTCCACGTATGAAAAGTATATCGAAATACACCCTATTGTACAAGTCACATTAGACAAGGCTACTATGGACTGCGCTTCCATGTACCTCTGGGTATATTTTGGAAGTCCCCTATAGGTTGGTATCCTACCATAGGTAACTGATTCATCCGCCTTGTTATCTATGATACACCGAACAAAACATTTGGGGAGATTTCATGTACGTGGTGGAAACTATATTCCGTGACAATTCACAGTGACTTGGTAATCCTTATCTTCTTGGTTACCCCTTTGTTTTATTTTGTGTCTTTAATTTCTAAAATTAAACTTTCAACGTGGATCAACACCCTTATCGCTCACATAAAATGAAAATATTGCTTCCTCTACCTCCTGAGGCAACATCTGGTCATCGAAAGAACAAGAAAACACAAACTACCGAGGTTGGTACATCATAAGTTACCCCCTCTAGAACCACATATGAAATTAATCATCAAGGTTTGTCACTTCCTATCAGTACTGAACATGAAGTCACATCTTTAGAGACTGGTGAAATTGAAATTGAAACAACTGTGACATTAGAGGCTGAAGTCATTGAACTTGAATTTGTAGATTTAGAGACTTTATAACCTGAGGTGATTCAACATGAGGAACCGGTAACTTCTAACCCAAAAACTTAAAAAATTATTACCCTTGTTTCTTTACATTTATCTCGCTTGTTACCTTCATCTTTAGGAACCGACGAAGGATAACTTCCATTGGGCTCATTAATAGATATTGAGGAGATTACTGGAGAATATAAACCTTCAACTCCTACTCATTTGATAGGCCTTCTTCTTTACCAAGATCCTCATTTTTCTATGCTCGATACTCGAATTCAAGCTCCTTTTTATAGAAAATCTCGTTACACTTCACCTATAAATCCTCCACACTCGTGTATCCCTTTGAGTAGTTCAACCATAACTGAGTTGGCTAAAATTACTCAACATGTATCTGTCATCATGAATGAGTCAAATGAAGTGGCAAAAACTTCTATGTTTGCTACTTCGCCAGAAACACACCTATGTGGTGGTCCATCTCTACCACCTAGATATCAATCATTGTTTAGGACTTTTCCTAGTGCGTCGACTAGTCCTGGGGCCTCTCAGTTACTTTCCTCTTATGGAATATTATTCAGTATATCTAGTTGTTGGTTCCAAGCATCCAACAGCCTGCCCCACCTGTTGCACCTCAAATTCCTTTAGAACAATAGTACAGTGGGAAAGGACAACCACAACAACTAAGTCCATCTTATCCTGGATACCCTCCTACTGGGGGGAAATTGCCTCGAAAATTGCCTCCTCTTCCTTCTTATCCTCCAACTCGGGGGGGACTTGTTGTTGGGATGTTCCCATCATTAACCAAATGGCACAATTTGGTGCTTCATCATATGCAATTCCTCTTCCTACGAGCCCTCCATTTCTAGGTATGGCTTCTGCCCCTCGGAATCCTACTTTTCTTGCTCAACCTAGTTTGGGTGTAAATCAAATTCCAACCTTTCAACTTGCTCATACAATGTTGCAAGTTCCTATTTTCCAATCTTTCCCAATTATTCAACTTGCCCAAGTGACATTACAAATAAGTCAACTTATTCAGGCCCTATCAATAGTACAGGGACCTTCTCAAATCTTGTTCATTCAGCCTGCCCAGGGTCCATCACAACCTACATTTAATCCACTTGGTCGAATAATTCCACATGTGCAAATGAGTCAACCTATTTATAGCATGCCACAAGTACAATTTAGTCAGCCTGGTCCATGAATGAAACAAATCTCGTTAGGGAAACCTTTACAACGAATACCCCAAGCTCCTGGAGATCAAACAACAACAAATATGAATGTCTACCCAAACTATCAAAACAAACCTCAAACTAAACAACCTAGTATGGGTTATCCTAATTATCACAACAATCTGTATCAAGGTGGGATGCAAATGCTATTCGCCCAACCTATCCCATCCTATCCTGGATATCCCACACCAATCACTAACATTCCATCACAAGGTTGTCAACAACCCGAAACAAACTTCAACAGACAGTTGCCTTTTATAGAAACTTTAGAATTACCTGATTTAACCCGGCTCACCAATGATCTAATCCAACATTATCCTTAGTGGTTGATTATTCCAACCAAGTTACCGAATGGCATTCCCAAATTCAATGGAAACCTTGGCAAAGATAAGTCGAACCGCATTATGACATGTCATTTATGTTATTCATCCAACTCCTTAAATGATGACTTTATTCTTCCGACAACAAAGTGGTATGTCAAGCTACCTAGAGCTTCATACAACAACTTTGGTGCATTGGCAACCACCTTTTTAACCCATTTCCATCTACCCATTCGCTATGAAATGGGTACTGAGATTTTGACCTCCTTAAAGAAATATAACTCTACTCATATTGATGATCATATACATGAGTGGAGATGTCATCAACGTTTGTTCAAAACTTATATCTCTGATTAGTTATTGAAGGAATGGTTCACTAAATCCTTACCACCTCCTATAACTAAAGATGTTGCCAAGAATGGAGTTGTCGATGAAGATTAAGTCATTGCTCCTACCCAGTATCTTGATTTATTTTATACTCAGTCTGACATGCTCTACGACAACATACCTAATGCTACGAGACCATCTGATACTCTTCCACCTGCTCCCACTAAGGAATCACATGTTGTTGATTGTGTGATTGGTTCCAATAGTCAATAGATAGTGAGTAAACTATCTGGTTCATCTCCTGCTGTGACTACTTGAAACCTATCCTCTGTTACTCCTATGTTTACTTCTGATATTAATGTCATTCAATCTACAAAAGGCAATTCTAAACAACGTGGAAGTAAGAAGAAAGGTAAAGGAGAGAAGAATAAAGATAATTCATTGTAGGAAAAACAAAATAATCAATCTCCTAATGAAAAATGTAAGCCTCGTTACTCTTACCTTATTTGTAATGAGGAACATTTTACTAGGGATTGTCCACATCGGGTAGAAGTTAATCAATTCCTAAAGTAGTCATCTAATGCACCTTTCATATTAACAGATCCCTTTCCAAACTAGGAGATAAATATGGTTGCACGAGATCAAACTTCCCCTTCCCAGGTGATGATGTTATCTTCCACCAAACATAAGAACGACGTCATGGTTGCTTCAAGGAATAAATACTATGGTAATTTGAATCCTTCGATTGGCATGGCTAATGATCAACGTTCCAGCTCCACCCAATCTACCTTGAATCATCCTCCAGTTGTAATATTGGTTGAATTAACCATTAAGCCTCCTAAAGGAGTCATTCATAAATCAAAATTTAATCCTCATGTAAGAGTTGAACAAAATTATAGCATAGTTGAGGATTTAACTCAAGCTCCTTATGCTATGTCAACTCTCAAGGTATTGCGGAAGTGTCCTGCCCAAAATAGGTCTTTACTTGTTGCGATTGGAGGGATAGATCCTTTAGATTCGAATCTTGTCATCTTTAATCACAAAAACCATACTCCTAAACTTCTACCCCAACTGGAATTCATGATCCAAGTTGTCATTCAAAGTAAAACTATTCACCGAACCATCATAGATGAAGGTGCCTCAACTTGTATCATGTCACTTTCATGTTGGAAAGTTATTGGTTCTCCACAACTTAATCAGTCACCCACCACTCTTAAGGATTTTGATGGAAGAGGTTTCAAACCTTATGGGATTTTGAATTCATTGCAAGTAGAATTAGCTAGAAAAACATTCTCAGTAAAGGTTGAAGTCATAGATGGACCTTTGGATTATAACCTCCTACTGGGCCAAACATGGATTTATGCCATGGAATCCATAGTCTCAACCTATTTAAGGATGATTGATTTCGCTCACTAGGGGGCCATTGTGGCCATCGATTAGGTTGCCTTTTTTTCCGGTAATTCTCAAACTACTAGAAGTATTCCACTTGTGGGTGAATCCCCACACCCTTATCAACATATTGGGATAGGATTTCTTAAAGATTCATCTTTAATGGGAAATTTTTCGCTCCCTCCTCCTAACACTCCTAATTTGGTTTCCCTTGTTAATATGATTTCCTCTTGTACTATTCCATCTGATCCTTGGATAGTACCCGACATTTCTAATGTTGATACATTTGATGACTGTATACCACTCAGTCCTTTTGAGCTTGAATATGAAGTAATTTATTCGTATTGTTTGGCAATTATTATATTAATTCCTAGATAAATTGGGTTGATCATTCCCAAGATTCAAGTTCAACTTTTGACCCTTTCACTGGTGTATTCCCCACTGACAAAAGAATCATGGAAATCATGATGTCAGACGAAGCACCATGGGACGATAATCATCATCGCTCCTCATTACCTGAAACTCTTGAAAATAATCTTGGAGATGTTTATTCACCCAATATTACAAAGACATTTAAGGATTCCATATCCATTCATGACGTAAATTTTTAGAAAAACTTAGTAAATATTTAAGAGACCATTCCTCTCGATATTTCAATGAAACTCAGAGTTATTGAAGATGTCCATATTGGCACATATTTTTCTCCTGATGAGATTAAGATTTATAAATCCCTTTTTCAAGAATTTCGTGATGTTTTCACTTGGACATACGAAGAGAATCTAGGTATTTAGAATATCGTGGTACTTTAGATAAAAACTTAATTGGATGCTAATCCAGTTAGACAATGCTTACGTCTAGTTCACCCTAAGAAAGTTGTTGCGATCAAAGTAGAAGTTGAAAATTTGTTGTGTGTTAGTTTTATTTACCCAGTTCCTCTCATTGATTGGGTTTCAAACATAGTCCCTGTGCTAAAGAAACAATGATTGATTTCAGTATGCATCGACTATCAGGATATTAATTGTGCTTGTCCCAAAGACAATTATCCAACCCCATTCATCAACCAAATTGTTGATGACTATGCCAGAGGTGAACTTTTTTCATTTATGGATGGATTTTCCAGTTACAATCAAATCAACATACTCCCATCGGACCAACATAAGACTGCATTTATTTGTCCATGGGGCACGTTTTCCTATTGTAAACTTCCTTTCGATTTGAAGAACATTGGCGCAACTTTCTAGAGGGCCATGAATTATGCCTTTCATGATATCAAACATATAGTACAACCTTATTTGGATGATTTACCTGCCCACTCTAAACATCATGAGGATCATCCAATGCATCTTAGAGTTATTTTTCTACATTGTCGGCATTACCACATAAGGTTAAATTCGCACAAGTGTGTATTTTGCGTCCAATTTGGTAGACTTCTCGAGTTCCTTGTGTCCAAACAAGGAATCTGCATCAATCCACTCAAAGTACAAGTGATTCTTGATTTGCCCACACCTTCCTCACTAGTTTAGTTACAATGCCTCCAAGGGAAGGCTAAATTTATATGGAGATTCGTCCCGAACTATGCAAAACTTACGAAAGGATTTACTCACTTATTGAAAAAATGGGTTCCCTTCCATTGGGATGATATGACCCAAAAGGCTTTTGATGCCTTGAAAGATGTCCTAGTTCGAGCATCATTATTGTATCCCCCTGACTATCAATGAGACTATTTCTTATATCTCGCTACAGTTGTTACCACCATTGTTATGGTGTTGTTCCAAGAATATGTCCTAGGAGATGAAAATCCTACATATTATTTGAGTCAGAATTTAAATGACATTGAAATCAAATACTCTCACTTCGAAAAGTTATATTTGGCAATTGCGCAAGCTATCTAGAGATTTCACCACTATATTATGCTTCAGAAGACTATGGTAGTTTCTTATTGCAACTCAATGAATTACATTCTGTCACATCAATTGTTGGGGGGGAATACTCTAAATTGATCGTTATTCTCCAAGGGTTTGATTTGGAATTTGTCAAATCCAAATCTAAGAAGTCCTTATTCTTCACTGAGTTGATTTGTGACCTTCCCTCATCTGAAACCGAGTCGACATCTGATGATTATATTCCTGATGAATCATTGTTTCTAATTGATTCCTCCGATCCCTGGTATGGAGATACCATCATCTAGCTCTAGATCCGAACTTTCTAGCCTAACACCTCTCGCTCTGATCAACGACACATTCGATACTAGACTCAAAATTACATTATACTTGGCGACACGTTATATTGCCGATATGTCGATACGATATTTAGATGGTGCCTCACTCATGAGGAGGCCGATAAATCTTTGAACGAATGTCTGGAGCATGTGGTAGACATATGTTTGGTTGTGCCACTACCCAAAATATTTTGCGAGCCGGTTAATTTTAGCCCACCATGTCATGCTTGTCAGGTTTATACTCGTAAATCTCGTGCTCCCCCTATTCCTATGCATCATGTTATTGTTAATGGACCCTTTGCGAAATGGGGCATTGAATTCATGACCTGTAACCCTAATTCAGGTAGGGGCATGGCTACATTATTTTGGTTGTAAACTATTTTACTTAATGGGTCGAAGCGATGCCTACATACAACAACAACGACGAAACAACTACATTATTTATTTTGAACCATGTAATTTCTAGATTTGGTGTGCCACAAGTCATCGTTGCAAACCATGGTAAACATTTTCAAAATTACATGATGTCTAAAATTACCTCCAAGTTGGGCCTTCAGCATGACAACTCAACTCCCTATTACCCACAAGCCAATGGGAAATTAAAAGCCATTGATAAGGTTTTAAAAACAATGTTGCAACGTATGATAAGGATTCATAAGATTAATTGGCACCTCATTATTTTTCAACTTTGTGGGCATACTGAACATATGTCCGAACTGTGACTCGATTCATACCCTTTCAGTTAGTGTATGGTCTAGAAGCACTTCTCCCAATATAATGTGAGATTCCATCTTTTAAGATTGACGTCGAGCCTCTTCCCACAACTTCCAAGAAGAAGAGTGTTTTTTGCATCTAGCTTGCTTAGATGAGACCCAGCACGATGACGCAATGGGAAATGAGGCCCACAATAAATGCATCAAAGCACAATATGACAAAAATGTTAAGCCTCGTGCCTTCTCATAAGGCAATCTGTTCCTTTTATATGATCAGGAAGCTGAAAAATTAGGAGCTAGGAAGCTCGAACCGATGTGGCTAGGCCCGTATATAACCAAACGTGTACTTGTGAAAGGGGCTTATGAGCTCTTTGATTTTGATGGAATCCCTTTGGCGCAGCCCAAAAATGGGTTGTACCTAAAAAAATACCTAGATTACCTTTCCGTAGTCATTATGTACATATTGTATAGGTGTGTTAGTATGTTTGCAGTGTGTTTCCTTCAGAGTTTTCTAACGCCTCTGTTAATATTGAATTACATTTGATTTTCAGATGTCAGTGTTCCCTTAGTCATATGTTGGTTATGCTGATGGTGCTAGTCGTAGTATTTATAATCTTTCCTCTGAAACGTGGGCTATCTATGCTCCCAGTGGCGAGTTAGTTTACAAGGAATTTGCATCGGTCGCTGAACTAATAATATCGCTAAGTATAGCGCAGTGATCAAATTATTGTCAGATGCTATTTCTCATGGCATTTTCCATTTAGTGGTCAGAATTGATTCACAACTCATAGTACTACATCTAAACAACATTTATTCAGTATGAAGTCCAACTATGCTACACATGTTTTTAAGGGTTCACCTTCAAGAATGACATTTTGATTACATTCAATATCAACATATTCTTAGAAGTCTAAATACATTAATTGATGCATTAGCAAATTATGTTTTAGATAGACATTTGAAACACATGTAAATAATTCAATCAACATCACACATTGAACAAGAGAGTAGATTAAATAGGAAACATCGATAGATAACTGTATATAGTGTTTGGTTTTACAAAAACCGTGTCCAAGAGACATATGGCCACACAACCTTTAATATAAAAATGCATGTAGACAAAAAATGGCTCAAAGGCCTCCTAGTCGACTAATCTCGACGATGATCATGATAACACACAACTGTGCAGGTAACGTTGCACAACAACTAATTAATGCACTCTGGCACTCCAATAGTGTACCACTACAGTCGAATAGGGATCTCATTGATTCTAGTCTTCGACACACTATGAGTCAAGCCCTCAATGTGATGCTCAAACTCTGTAAGAGTCTTAGCTCTGTTAGGATCATCCATCTCCTCCTTTGCCCCTGCAGCAACTCCAATTTTCGCAAGTTGTGGATGTCCCTATTGTTGAATATACGCCGATCCTATTGGTCATACAGGTCCAATATTTTCATGTGAAACCAATAGTTAGTCTCTGATACATTAAAAAATAATAATAATAATAATAATAATAAAATTTGTAAATTCCAAAAAACTAAAAAATATTCAAAATGACATTATTTTACCTACATCACCCCATTGCTTGCCTTAAGGTAAAACAACATTTGGGTCTCCTCGGAAATCAACTCCGACGTATGGATAGTCTTTGATTATAATAAGTTGTACCTGCAACCATCAAAAGAAAGTAGGGGTAAAACTCAACGAAGATACACCCCCATGACGAGACATGAGATCTACCCATTGCCTCATTCGTGGAACCCTAGGTCTTGAAAGCTCGCAAGAGATCCACTGAGGATGGAGTAATGGTATCCTGTCCAAAGTGAAAGATACCATAATAGAACCATACCCAAAGTTATTCACACATCCATCCTTTGCTCTATTGATTTTTTCCTTAGGGTTAGCTAATACCCCTTCACACTAGTTGAAGACAATAGGTTCTATGCACTCCAATGCATATTGCATTTGGGACTTGGTAGCCAAATGCAAAGCGACACTGCCAACCAATCGTGTGATAGTGAAGAGGATCGTCTAGAGAGGAATTTGAATGACATATTTGATTTCTATCTTCCCATCCTTTGTTGATTGAGAATGAGACCTATAATGGATAACTATGTAGTCCTTCGCAATTTCACCACCTCTTCTCATGCGAGATAGTGGGATAGGAGCTCCTCTCCAAGATAACCTTGTTAAGAAATAGATATCCTCCACCTCTATTGTGACAATATCTACTCTGATCCTAAGAACTATCCCTAAATATCCCATGCTCTAACCAAATATTCCAATAAATCAAGTTGGGCTCTCATTCTTGGAATCAAGAAAAACTTAAGGAGCCCACAATTTCTTAAGCCTTGTAATGTTGCTGGGTCATTTTCAACAACCAAATCTTGAGATTCATGTTCTTGTTCTCTCCAGCTCAAAACCATTTTTTCTCTGGTGTATTAGCTGGCAAGCAGTTTACGATACCCACGATTGAAAGCTTACCCTCACAAAACACAGTTACTGCAGAGCTTGATGAAAGAAATAGGAATCGTGGATAGTATTCTTTTTTGGGGGAATGTTTCTCTTCGGGGGAAGAAAGAAAGTAATGCTACCCAATATATGTCGACAGAGCGTCCATAATATGTCGTATGCAAAGGTGTGCTGCTTAATTGCAAAATCACAAGAAAGATACTTAGAATCAGCCTTGTGAAAAACTTTGACCGAAATATAACTCAAAAATATAAACCTTTTTCCCAAATTGCACCCATCACACTTTCCTTTCAATAGACAGAGCAGCCAACACACGTTTCCTTCCTGATAAGTGTGTTGGTCTTCTCTTCCCATTGTAGATTAAGCAAACCAAGCACACATTTAGATATAGAGAGGGTGCGATGGGCCTAGGGAGAAATTTTAGACACTAAATCGCCGAGAATCACAATAATTTGCACCAAATGAAAAATAAAAACCATGAAAAAGGAGAGAAAGGATAAATCTTCTACCTAGAACTGAAGACACTAGAAATGGTCCACTGAATTGGTTGTTATCACCTACTAAAGTTTTATGGTAAAATGCACTCAGAGTTCACTCACAAGAGGTAAAGATGAAAATGGTAAGAAATGTTTTTACTTTTCATTATTAATGGTAAATTAGTCATTATTTTAATATATTGACCTAATTTTTACCATATGACATATATTTTTAATCCTTTTGTGGTGTTCTGAGCAGGTTGAAAGTTAATTGAAGGATCTAATGCAGATTTTAACTTGAATACAAATAATTTTTATGAAAGAGCACACTTTTATCTCTTTTTCAGGCTTTATAAACTTATGAAAAAGGAACCCCCTAGAGTCCTCTTTCAACTCTTTTAAGACTCCCAAAACATGAAAATATTTTCAAGCACTTGTCTTTTTGAACTCGTTAAAGTAAATGAAAATACATCTGCCCAGGATAAGTTTAGCCCTTTTCCAGACTGTGATGGACTATTTACGAAAAAGGAATACTTTAGTCGAACATGAATAAAAGGTTCTCTTGAGTATCATTTTTTTTCCTTTTCAGACTCAAGAGACTAAATTTACAAAAAGGAACCTTTGGATTTTTCTTTTTTGCCTCTTTTTCAAATTATCTAAACATGAAAAAGAAAATGAGTTACACCATTGGGAACCTTTGGATTTTTCTTTTTTGCCTCTTTTTCAAATTATCTAAATATGAAAAAGAAGTCGAGTTACACCATGATCGTTGGAATCATAAAACCATCAAACAACATTGGACTCATTAAACATGATGGGACCGAACCATTCCTTCTCAGGGTTTGTTAAATATACTCAGAAGGATTCATCTGAAGGATGAACTTATAAATCAAGCATATGTTATCCTTCTCAGGCTTGTCAAAAATAAAGAGGTATTGCCAGAAATGGTTGGGAAATTGGGAAAATAGGCTATTTTCCCTATTAATGGCAACAAGTCACTCTTGAACATGATATTCCTTCACTTCATCTCCATGACTGTTAGGTTGGGAAATCTGCTTGCCTCTTTGGTTAATCACACCATATCAAAAGCCTTCTTAATCGGTTTTGAGTCAATGCTATCAACTCCATAAAGTGTCGTCATTATGGTCAAGGGAATTCCTTCAGTTGAAATCTGCTACAACACTCTTAAGCCTTCTTTCATGTATTTCGTTCATGAACCAACTCTACATCAGCATCATTTTGTCTCAAATCTTGATACCCATTTCGTCTCATTGATGAGGGATACATCAAGGCCCTCCTACGATGGGTCACTTCTTGTCGACATCAACACATTATCCATGAAGATGACTTAGAAACTCCTTTTAGTTCCTTGGAGCTTGAATACCTCAATGAAAAGTTTCCTCGCTTTCAGAAATAGGTCCTCATCATTGGCCTTCAACCGAAAGATTTGTTGTGGTGTTCGACTTCAACTCATCCATTCACACCACATTTATTGTACTATAATACCTTGAGAGCCATTATCATTATCGGTGGTTTCTCTCACATATGTTAAAAGCTTACATCATTGGCCGATAATCATGTGGTTTCTACCATGTTCGACTCTAGCTCATTTATTTGCATGGCTAGACTCGTACTATCGAGTAACCAGGTAGAATACCCCAGATCTAGTTCCATCCATCCAGGCTATGATTTTAGGATTCATACAAGATTACAAAGTATGATTGCTATGATCATTTACGCAATCATCCAAGCATCGGTCCACACTCTGTGATCAGTGGATTATACTTCTTGATCATTGTACATGTATATTGGCTTATATGATGAGTATGGGTATGCCTCCCTCAATGATGATATCATGATGATAATATGTATTGTACCAGATGGTGATCTCGACCAATATATTCTTGATCCAAACTTGTCACAAGGTAAAGCACTTCAATCCTCAACCACTACTTATGAATTTTTACTTTAGGGGGGAATCTGTTACCGGTCATTTTTTCACATCCAATCAAATGGCCTGAAAACTGGATTTATCAGCATCCTTAAAACTTTGTCATTATCCCTATGCAAATGTCTAAGCATTACCTCTCAAAAAATTCTAAGTTACTGGGTCAATCATCTCAAAAACTATTTTTTTTGCCCCAATGCACCCTTCACTTTAGTACACCTACAATGGTTGCAAGATGGATAACTGAGCACCTGCATTGACTAGCACAAGTCGCTCTTCTTTGCAGGTGTGATGGTTCTAGAATTTCGGGAAAAATAAAAATATTTATGAAACTTCTCCTTCTAGAAGTTTCTAAGGTGGTTTTAAACATTTACCATTGATAGAGATCTCAAATTCCTACTCTAGAGGTCTTATCTCTTATCCTTAGAGCTTATCCTCCTTCATATGTGGATCTTCAGTCTAGATTGGTAAATCCTAAACTACCACTTTTACCCTATAAATTCACTGCCTCCCATAAAGTCTAGGTTGGATTTTGGAGATTAATAGTGCCCTCATGCTGCTACTTTGAGCTTAAGGAATCATTATCCATTGATGCATTAGGATTGAGGTTGAAAATTTTCTTTATGGCACGAAAGGACAAGACAATTTGGGACACATCTACAAAGTCAAGCATCTATAATTGGTTGTAACTCTCTCCTTTATTTATTAATACAAAAAGCACTCTATTTTCCTATACTTGTGTCATGTTAATGCTTATGTATTTCAATGCCTTTTGACTAATTGAATAGAGACAATAGTTTATGCTATGTGGATATTGTAACTCTCTTTCTTGTTTCAATCATTTTGCAGGTTCCATTTATAGCACTTGGAGCTAGAGTTGGAGTTTACAAGAAAGAAGAAGAGGAGGGCTTACTACAAATTCCAGGTAGGTATTTCTTCCATATTCTAATTTCTCTAAGGAAAACATAGATCTTTTTGCCCCTGTTGTTTCCAGATCAGGCCACTAGATCTAGGGAGTTCCCTTTTTATCCACAAAAGAGAATTATCCACATAATGCAAGTAGTAGTGGAAGTCATAGTGCTCTCTGGAGGACTATTAATCATGTGGGATTTGTATCAAATGAACCTTGAAAATTTATAGAATCCCCTAATTTCATCTCACCATAGTTTAGAATCAAGGACTCTCAGATCTAAGGCTCTCAGATCCCAACCATCCCCTTCAAAATCCTCTTTTTCTAGATTCTCTGAAAGATTTAGTGGACTCGTTCTTATAACATAAATTGATTATTGGAAGGGACTTTAATATACTCACCTCTCTTTAAGAGAAGAGAGGAGAATCGAGGAAACTAGACTCAGATAATGTTTCATTCATGAACCCGATAATGGACCTCATACTCATCGATATTCAATTTCTCAATGGATATAATACACGTACAATGGATATGGAGGGTAGTTTTTTGTAGCATTGGTAGGTATTCCTGCATGCTTAAGTCAGTCTTGAAGAACACTATATATATATATTCTTCTTCTTCTTTTTCGTTTTGGCATCAGGTCGACCAAACAACAAGAAAGGGTATGCCCCTTAAGCTAATTCACCCCCATTTGACTAGTATATATACATGATGTGAAATTTCATTTTCAACACACAAAAGAAGGGAAATGAAGGTCAATTTATCTTAAGAGAGGAAAAAAAAAGGAGTTTCAATCTCGTGGAAGGAAGCCACAACCAAGGAGTAGTTGTTTTAAAGTTTTTTGTTTTGCGGTTATAAAGGAATCAAGGTAGGGAACATTTGGAAGGTTGTAGGTCATAGGAGATATAGGCCGCAAGAGTTGTAGGATGTAGGGGCTTCAGGGCTTGTCACAGAGCTTGAAGAGGACAAGCCTAGGTTTTTTTAGTGTCAGTCTTTGTATCTTGTCACCGACGATCAAATGTGCTTTTACATAGCTATTTTTAGGGTTTCTGGTCAAATTTTTAGTTTTAAAAAGTTTTTCAATAAAAATTTGATCATCGATTAGAAGGTTAGTCTCTACTATTCCTTTCAGTCTCATGATCAAAAGACACGACTTTGGTCAAGACATATAATCATTAGTAGAGTCCATATTCATTTTTGTTCATAATCCACCAAATAAGTCATCATTAGGTCACCACTAGGTTACTAGGTGTAATTCTGGAAAATTGGTCTTTTTACCATTTAAATTCATGTTAGGAGGAATAGTAGAGATTAGTTTGGTAACTAAGGTTTGAAAGTTATGTTTTTTATTTCATTCTCTCAAATGAAATATCATCATAATATCACAAAAATAAAGTGTCAAGTCCAAGTGTAAACTGTTTGGTGGGTCCACTATTATTGTACAAAGGGAAAATCGATTTTCTCCACCTATAAAAGCTCATCACTCACTCTCATTCATTCCTCATTTTCCCATTGCATTTTCCAACACTCCATCTCATTCCACCAAGGTAATTCTATCATGCCAAGAAGGTTTGTTGCATCCAACACTTGATTTCTGAAACTGTGCTATACAAATGACCCTGTCTCTGCTACACATATACCAGGTAGCTGCTCCATCATCTCTCCAAGAGTGTGAGCCCTTTGCAGTGGTTTGCTCCATCATGGTGACATTGTTCTACTGCTAAAACAGGTTGGTGATCTATCTTAGGGTTCAAACTTCTTTCATTTCCCTCATCTATGCTCATTTGTCTCATGTTTACCTCCTAGGGTTTTGAATGCAGTTAGCAAGGTTTTCATCCTTCTCTTGTTAAATTTTCTACTAAAACTCATATCTAAGTGCTTCCACACCATCATCTATCCTAAATACACTCACCCAAACACCTCCCATCAAACCCACTCCCGAAATTCATCAATTCTACCTAAACCCTAGACAAACTGCACCCTTTTTTACTATAGGACTATGTTTTCTTGTTTTGGAAACCTTCCACTCACCCAAATCTTGTAATTCCACTTTCCCTAGTTTCCTAAACTCCCTCACTACCACCCAAAATTTTCTTAAAATTTTCTCATATCCCCCTCATTTTCCCCAAACTCCCTCACAGCTATTGAAAATCCCCTGTTTTCCCATAATCAAAACCCTAGTTGCTATCCTAAGAGCTAAGTGCTGAGATGGAGTCTGAAACCTCAGAGCAGAGGAAGCATAGAGGAGGACATGTCATCAGACATGAACCTACATCAACCCATGAGGTCTTATCATCTCCCTTCATTAGGAAATCTTTTGAAGATGCAGGTTGCCTTACATTTTGTCAGAGGGTTGAAGAATTGAAGTATCATGACCAATTAACTAGTGCTTTTGCCACTAAACTTAAAAGGGACAAAGTGACCATAGAAGGGTTTCAAATCACTGTTTCAAGGCAACTTATCTCTGTAGCTACAGGGATTCTAGACATTGGAGAAATATGGTTCAAAAGAGAAGACCTTGACCTTCAAAACTACAAGATGTACCTAAAAACACAATACAAGGAAACTCCAACATATATTTTTCCATTCAGACATTTGTTGGATAGGTACACCCCTCTCATGAAAATTATTATGAGGTATTTCACATGTGAAGGCAAGTATTCAAGGATATATAAGTATCACATGAAACTTCTGATGCATTTCACCGGTGTACAACAAATCAATTTGTCCTATTATTTGTACAAAAGTTTGGTCAAAATGGAAGAAAAGGTACAAAAGCAAGGGGAGAATCACTACACTAGTTTGTTTCATCATGGCCTAGTGAAAGTGCTAGTTTTTCATCAATTAGCACAAGCAAATATGTCTTGGGACCATTTTGCAAGTTCAGCTTTTCCTCCATCTTCTTCAACTAGGTCTAGTGATGAAACAACACCAACATGCTCACCAATGCAGCAAGAGATTGCTTCTTCAAGTAGATCAACCAAGAGGAACAACAGGGTAGAAGGGGCTCAGACTTATTCTAGAGGTGATAGGCTTGCGTTTGCTCAAAGGATTGTTGAAGGGGCAAAGCCTACAAACGGTAAAGAGACGGTTTTCTCACAACATGAAAAGTCGTCTAATTGGGGTACACATGTGTCAGCTAAGGAGAAAGGACATGAGGGCAAAGTTAAAGATCAGATCATCAGGGATAAGGAGGATGAAATCAATAGATTGGAAGACAAATTGATAGAGGCCTAATATCACGCTTGCAACAAGAGCATATGCAACTAAAGGTGAACCAGATGATTCAAGACAAACAAGCTACTTCAACGAAAGAAGATACAAAGGGAAAAGAAGTGGTTGAAATGGAAGTTTCAAAGGGTAAACAAAATAAAAGTGCATGAGGGAGACCAAGGTCTATAGCATCTAAAAGAGCCCTTGAGCTACAAAGAGAGGTTTATCCACCAAAAGAACATATTATGCTAGATGACCTAATCACTAGGAAAAACAATGAAGATAGGGTTTATTGGCTTGATAAGGTAAATGGACACCTAGATCAGCTCCTCAAGAAGGAAAACAAGAACAACAACTTGCAGAGGCATATGGCTATGCACTACTATACCAGAAACAAAGTATCTCAAGTCAGGATCAAGCATTTGAAGAGAAAACTCAAGGAAAACATAATTGGTTAAAAGGACAAGTAGAAGTTTGATTTACCTGCTGAGGCCTCACTCATGGCATAGCATATCCTATTATACCCTCACTCAGCAATTTTGAGGAAATTTGGAGAAAATTTTGTCATTTCCAAAATTTTGGTCATTTTTTATTGTTTTAAAAACACAAGAAATTCTATAAGTGCAACGCCTTGGCGCTACACTTTCATCTCAGAGCTCCAAATGATGAAAAATTTATATCCTTGGATATATTTTTCCCTAAGGATCTCAAAAATCCACTTTTGGAAGCAGGTCAGCAAACTGGTGAAGAGAAAAAGTCAAAAAAGGGGTGAAAAAGACACTTTCTGCCACTGTTCTGGAACAAGTGCTGCACTTATAGAGTCACCTCGGGAGAATTGATTTTTGAATGCTTTCTTATGCTCCATTTCAAAAAATTCATGTTGATCTGGAAACTAGATAGAAAATTATAGTTAACCGTTCTCTTACTTTTTAAATTTGACTTCCAGAAGACCTCCACAATCGGCCTACAAGGTGGCACTATGCTTATAGCTGAAAGCACTACGCTTATACTTGTAGCTATCTTTTTCACTTCAATTTTGCCAGATATTGTTTTTATGATGTAATTTGGATATTTTAAAGACTTGATGATGTAATTATTGAGTTAATAGGCATGATAAGTTTTTTTTTTGTTTAATTAAGCCTCATAAAGGTAGCAAAACTCAAATCAAAGTCTAAAAGAGGAGTTTTTGTTTGACCTTCTTACTCTCTCTTGTTTGTTGAGAGATTCTTGGTAACTGTTCCACCACTTAGGGATTCGACCCCTAAAGGTTGGGAAATGGTTATTTTGAGTCTATATGAATGATTTCTCATTCAGTGAGAAGGGTTGGACTTTTTTGGAGAGACTTGTACCTTATGTTTTCTTACAGCTAATCAAGGAGCAGTTGCAACTATTTTCAGTAATACTTTTTTTAGTGAGTCTATGGTGTTATTTTCCTTTCATATCAATTTCTAATTGATGAAATCATCTCCCTTTACACGCTTTGCCTTCTTCTTATGGTTTTCCTTACAGTCATATAGACAAAATTCTTAGATTTAAGCTCTGTTTATGTGGAAAATCATGCTTGTGTTTCTTTTCTTCTGAGATTAATGAATTCATACTTTATACATGCTCATTATGTTTTCTTAAACTCTCAGACCTATGCTACATTGACTAAATCTTAAGTTCACCATAACACATTGTTATCTAGCTCCTCTTTATGCCTGTTACTGCACACTTGATACGTTGAGCTAATTGCCTGCTCTCATCCCTAGTCCAGCAACCTAAAAACCCTAAATTTTCAAACACTCAAACAAAACTTATACATCTAGCCTAAAACCGATTTCTTTCTTAGTCATTAACTAAGAAATCCTTAGAGATATCCCTCTCTGGTTCAGCAGGGCTAGCTGCTGAACTGCAAGTGGTTTGAGGTTACCTCTTTTGATCTCCTCCTCAACCTGGGACATTGTAGAGGATAACATTTTGGTTTTGTTTTTGGGGAAACGAATGATAAATCATTCATGGGATTCATTCTATTAGAGATTTCAAGAAGACTGGTTCTGTAGCTGACAACTTCCAGTATCTAAAGATAGGCTGATTTTACAAATTTCATCAAGTTTAAGGTGTGAAAATTCTGGCTCCTAAAAGACATACAAGGTCAAATCCTGACCCAAATCCACCTTTTATTATTTATGATCTCGAAAAATTACTCAGAAAACTCAAGTTACCTATCTCTAAAAGTGTAGTTCGAAAAATAAGAAGGACAACTTCTTTGCCTAAAAATTTATTTACCTTTGAGCACCTTCCTTTTGATATTCAGTTAGAATTGTCTCTTTCAAGGTCAAAGTCCGAGTCTTTCATTTATGAAGTGATATATGAACCTCTTCAATTTGAATCTCATTCCCATTCATCTGAATCCTTATTTACTAAAGTTGATCATGAGTTCACCAACTCCAAATCACTATTGAAAAAGCCTACATCCAATATCAACTTGAATACCTAATTGTTGTTTCATCCTCTACTACACCTCCAAATACATCAGCTACCTCATCTATTCTTCCACCACCTCCATCAGTGTCATCATCTTTACCTACACAACCCATTGTAGTACCTCCACCACCTCCAGCAATCATGGCACGATGTTCACCTCTTATGCTTCCTTCTCAACTTGTTGCTCTACCTCGGAACTATGGCTAAAGACTCCCTCTATTTTATGGAAGCTCAGAAATCACAACCCAACATCATGTTGATAAATTGGTATATTTTATCGATCTAGAAGAAATTGATGAAGATGATGCTAAGATGAGAATTATAGCTCAGAGTTTTTCCGGAGATGTGAAGAAATGGTTTTGTAGCTTGGTTGCCAATTTTTTCAATAGCTCATAGCGCTTTATAGAGTTTTTCCTAGCACGATGGCAAGAGAAGAAAAATCCACTGCAAATTTTGGATGAGTACAATTCAATGAAAAAAATCCAAATGAGACAGTCCAAGAGTTTACAGCAAGGTTCAATATGGTATATAATTCTATTCTTGACGATATGAAGCCTCCAGCTGGTCTAGCACTTCTCCACTACCCTGATGCCTTCGACCTTGACATGGCATATCAGCTTATGGAGAGAGATCCTGCAACTATTGAAGAAATGTAGCGAAATGTAGTAAGTGTCGAAGCTAATCTTCTCATCAAGAAATCTAAATCAAAGCTTGAGAGGTATGAGAAGAATGTTGTTTTTAAAGAAGAGCCCTCATCATCATCAGATGTAAAGCTTGACACTCTAATCAAAACCATGGAAAGAATGATGGAATAAAATGTCCATAACATATCGACAAGCACATCCTTCAGTAAGGAATCTGAATTTTCAAGGCCAACAACAACAACAGTTTAGAAATAGACAGAAAGAGCAACGAAATCAAGATCCTCAAGGACAAGTAAGAGCTCCATTTTAGTAGAATTATAGCGAAGGGCAGGAAGAAGATGAAGAGGAAATTGTAGAAGCAAATCATTTCTTTGATGAAGACAAGCTACCTACCTTTTGGACAGAGGAAGATCAATTTTCTAAAGAGTCTTTTGTACCAAGTGATCAACATCTTGTACTTGCAAGTGATGATCTATGGGTAGTGCAAACTGAAGAATACCAAAGAGGATATCAGAATGCTCTTAGTCATTTGTAGAAATAGTACAACTTAAGGAACATAAATGTACATGTTACATTGAATCAGAAGAGGAAAAATGCACAAAAAGATACACAATGCAAAGAAGCAGCCCCTGCAAATTAGAATAAAGAAAAGGAGATTGCCGTACTGAGTCGGGATAAAACCAATGAAGCCTCTACCAACAATGTGAGAAAAGATAAGTAGGTTCAAATTGAAAGTCATAAGGAGTCTCAAGCTAAAGGACAAATCGAAAAGAAGAACATCGTTGCAAAAGAGGTAGAAAAGCAATCTAATCTATTTAGTTTAGAGAATGAAATTTCTAAGTTGAAAGTTTCAATTCCTCTAACTAAATTAGTGAAGAATGATAAGTATAAGTTTCAGATTGCTAAAATTTTGAAGGTAGATCAGATGCTAGACACAGTAAATGTTGTCGGTGATGAGCCTGCAATTCTATTTGGTCCAGCCTTAGAGGGAAGTCCTGAAGATAGTGAAATCCCACCTTTTTATCTTAGTCTCAAACTTCATGACTTTATCCTCCATAACGCCATGCTAGATTCTGGTGCCTCACATAATCTCATGCCAAAAGTCATCATGGACAAACTAGGACTGAGTATCACCCGAACTTATCATGACCTCTACTCATTTGATTTGGGAAGAATGAAATGTCTTGGCCTTATCAAAGACATAGTAGTGTCCCTGGACCAAATTTCAGCCAACATTGTTCTAATGGATGTAGTGGTCGATGATATCCCTCCTCGATTTGGTATGTTTCTTTCACGGTCTCAGGGGGAAAAGCTGAAAGGAACTTTACAACTTGAATTTTCATATGCTACTATTCCAATATTTGGGCACCTTAGAAAACTCTATCGGGAGAAGAAGATGAAATTCATGATTAGTAGCAAGGAAAAACCAATAAATCACCCCATACATGTTGTACATATTGATCTATATTCTTTCATTTTGTATAGTGATATGAGTTCAGCAGATGATGATAATTAGCTTGTAGAAATTTCAGAAGTTTCAGATGTTATAAGTAGTGTGTAGAAAGTTGTGATTGTTGAAGGAAAAGAGAAGAATGAAGAATGTTTGCAGCCAGTATGTTCTCTTGAAAGGATTGCTAAGTTAGTGCAGAAAATAGAGTGTGTTGAGACAACGATTCATCCTCCAAAATATCAAACAATACAGGCTTCAGAATTTCTTTTTTCGGATGAAGAAAATGGTCTTTGGACCATGGAGTTTGATGGTGCATTGGGAAAAGAAGGAGCTGGGATTGGTGTCTAGATTCATGGTCCATTGCATCATTCATGTAAAATTCCATGCAATGTAAGAATGAGTTCTTATAAGTTAGCTTTTGATTTCTCAAACAATGAGGCGGAATATGAAGCACTGATTGTTGGCCTCAAAATTATGAAAAAGTTGGGAGCAAAGAAAATTTCTGTTTATGGCGACTTTGAGTTGGTAATCAAACAAGTGAAAGGGGAATACCAGGCCAAGCATCCAAGAATGAGAGCTTATCGCAATGTTGTCCTTGACATCCTCAAAACTTTTTCAGAATATACTTTGTCTCTTATTCCTAGAACTTAGAATGTTATAGCTGATTCTCTTGCTACTGCAGCTAGTATGGTGAAGATTCCCATTCACTCCAATCAGAAGTATTCAATTCATGTTAAACACTGTCGAGTTTTTCTTGATAATATGAGATTTTGGCAAGTGTTTTGGGATGACAAACAAATCAATAATTTTCTGCAAATGGAAGGTGAATTCCAGAATTCCCGCATTGACGATGCATCTAATATGAATGATCCAAATTTTGAAGCAACTGAGATTGAAATACTACAGCTGAAGGACAATAACATTCCAAGAGGTCTTGTACCTTTGGAAGAGTTGTTTGATCGAGACGATGTTGCCAAAAATCCCACCATGGTCCCCACAAAGAAAGGTGTTGAAGATGTGAACATTGGTGCAACCGACAAGCCTAAGATGGTCAAATTGTCAAATTCCTTATCTCCTGAGATGAAAAGTAAGTACATAGCTTTAATGACAGAATTTTCTGATGTATTTTCTTGGGATTATTCAGATTTGAAGGTCTATGACAAGAATATCATTTAGCACACTATTCCGGTCAAGCCTGATCAAAATCCATTTCGCCAAAAACTGAGGAGGATTAATCCTAAGTTGCTGCCATCAATTGAGAAAGAGGTAAATAGGCTTTATAATTCTGGTATCATAGTTCCTATTTGATTTTCTGAATGGATGTCAAATCTAGTGTTAGTAAGAAACAAGACCGAGGAGATTCGTCTTTGCATTGATTTCAGAAATTTAAACAATGTGTCCTTGAAGGATAATTATCCCCTGCCAAAGATGGATCATATTCTTCAAAGGGTAGTTGGGTCTTCCAGGATGTCATTGCTTGATGGATATTCTAGGTACAATCATATTTTGGTGCATAAAGATGATCAGTTGAAACAACCTTCACAACACCATGGGGTACATTCATGTACGCCAAGATGCCATTTGGATTAAAGAATGCAGAAGCGACTTTTTAGCGGGCTATGGAAATAACTTTAGCCAATGAAAATGATGTATTGTTGGTTATTTATTTATATGATCTCATAGTTTTTTCCAAATTTGACGAAGATCATTTACATCATTTGAGAATTGTTTTTCAAAAATGTAGAAAATTTGGTATTTCACTTAATCCAAAGAAGAGCTTATTTACCATGGAAGAAGATAAGATGTTGGGACATATTATCTCCAAGGATGGCATTCGCATTGACCCTGCAAGAGTTCAAGCCATTCAGCAATTAGATTTCCCAAGGAACAAAAAAGAAATTCATTCTTTTAATGGGAAAATCAATTTTTTGAGAAGATTCATCCCCAACTTCACTGAACTTTTGAAAGAGATGACAGACATGATGAAAAAGGACAACGAAACAAAATGGTCTTTAGATGCTAAGCAATCTTTCCATGCCGTCAAATTTGCATTATCTACTGCTCCTACTCTTATTAGTCCATATTATACTTCAGATTTCACCATATTTTCATTCGCCTCTAAGCATACATTAGCAGTTGTCCTAATGCAAAAGAAAGATCAGAAAAATGAACAGCCTATAGCGTTCTTCAGTCGAACAATAAGGGATGCAACACTAAAATACAACATAATTGAGAAGCAGGCTTTGGCATTGGTGAAAGCTCTCAAAGATTTTTGAGTTTATATTTTGCATTCTCATACCATTGCTTATGTTCCCAAAGCAGTTGTAAAATAAATTCTTATGCAGACAGATCCTGAAGGCAGGCGGGGAAAATGGATCACAGCCATGCTGGAGTATGAGTTGAAGATAAATCCCACAAAGCTCTCAAGGGACGAGGTTTGGCTAAGCTCATGGCTGAATCTAATTTGCATGCACTAGATATAAATTTGATTGGTGCACTTTCTGAAGAAGAAGAAGAAGACTCATACTTACAAGTGTTTGATATGTTCATTTCATCTCCATGGTATTCTGATATTTTTTATGTATGGCAACATTTAAATCCTCCACTGGAAGTAACCAAAGGTAAAACCAGATCTCTAAAGTTGAAGACTCCAAAATATTGTATTCTTGATGGTGTTTTATTCTGGAAAGACCCTGGTGGTGTGTTGCTGAATTGTTTGGTAGAAAATGAAGCAAAATATGTAATGAGATATTTTCACAAAGGAGACTGTGGTGGTCATCATTTCTAGAAGACTACAACGAACAAAATTTTGAGAGTCGGTTTCTATTGGCCCACTCTTTTTTTTGATGTAAATAAAATTGTGATGAGTTGTCATGAATGTCAGATTTTCCAAGGAAAAAGAAAACTTTTGCCATTACCCTTGCAAGCCATTTCAATCATAGCTCCTTTCCAGCAGTAGGGTCTTGGCTTCATTGGCAAGATCCATCCTTCATCATCAACACAAAACAAATCAATTCTAACAGCCACAAACTATTTTACAAAATGGATTGAAGTAATCCCAACCAATCAAGCTACTAATTCTATTATCATTTAGTTTATTGAATCTAATATCTTGTCTAGATTTGGCTTCCCGCAGAAGATAATCATTAATAATGTTGTTGCTTTAATTCAAAGAGGATGGTAGAGTTTTGTGCAAAGTATCATATTGTATTGGGACATTCCACTGCTTACCATCCACAAGGGAATGGTCTGGCAGAATCATCCAACAAATCCTTGATCAACATCATCAAGAAAGTTTTAGAAATCAATAAGAAGAACTGGCACAAAAAGCTCATTAATGATTGATGGGCGAACAGAGTCAGTACTAAGAAATCAATAGGTATGTCTCCTTTTCAGTTGTTGTACGGGGTTTACACAGTTTTTTCTTCATCTCTTGTTGTCCTGGTCATGAAAATTCTATAGGAAATGGACAGCGAAATAAATGATATGCAGTGAATGATAAATCAGATGATCCATTTACAGCAGACAAGGGAGGAAGTTTTTCAAAACACTTCTACACTTCAGGGAAGAATCAAGAATATCTATGATCGCAAGACAAAGGAAGACAATTTCAATTTGGGAGATGTAGTTCTTCTTTGGGATGCGAGAAATGAAGAAAAAGGAAAACATGGCAAGTTTGAAAATTTATGGAAAGGACCGTACATAATTTCATCTTTCAGAGGAAACAATACTTTTCTATTGGAGGAATTGAATGGAGAAGATTATTCAGGAGGAGCGATCAATGGTAGGCTTCTTAAGCACTACCATACTTGAAGAAATTTCTGCAAATTCTCACCATCATTGTATATACCAGTTTACTTTTTATGTTCAAGTGTCAAGTGACTATCATAGGAGTTTGAAGCCTGCAAAGAAGGCCATAAGGCTTCTTTGATTAGTTACTGATTTTAATTTTATTTTTAGAGTCAAGTCAGTTCAGTTTGTCAAAGTCAGTAAGTCAGTCAATTTTTTGTTTGAGTCGAGTCTATGGCATTTTGACTCCATTGCCCAATGAATAAGGCTACCTGGTCTACATGTTCTTGACACCTCCAAGGAGCTGCCATCCCCAGTTGGAGCCAATGTTAGTGTCATTATTTGCATCCTATCACTGCCGATCAAATGTGCTTTTACAAAGATATTTTTAGGGTTTCTAGTCAAACTTTTAGTTTTAAAAAGTTTTTCAATAAATTGATCATCGGTTAGAAGGTCAATCTCTACTATTCCTTTCAGTCTCATGATCAAAAGACACTACTTTGGTTAAGACATATCATCATTAGTAGATTCCCATATTCATTTTTGTTCATAATCCACCAAATAAGTCATCATTAGGTCATCATTAGGTCACCACTAGGTTACTAGGTGTAATTCTGGAAAATTGGTCTTTTTACCATTTAAATTCATGTTAGAAGGAATAGTAGAGATTAGTTTGGTAACTAAGGTTTGAAATTTATGTTTTTTATTTCATTCTCTCAAATGAAATATCATCATAATATCACAAAAATAAAGTGTCAAGCCCAAGTGTAAACTATTTGGTGGGTCCACTATTATTGTACAAAGGGAAAATCGATTTTCTCCACCAATAAAAGCTCGTCACTCACTCTCATTCATTCCTCATTTTCCCATTGCATTTTACAAGACTCTATCTCATTCCACCAAGGTAATTATCTCATGCCAAGAAGGTTTGTTGCATCCAACACTTGATTTCTAAAACTGTGCTACGCAAATGACCCTGTCTCTACTACACATATACCAGGTAGTTGTTGCATCATCTCTCCAAGAGTGTGAACCCTCTGTAGCAGTTTGATCCATCATGGTGACATTGTTCTACTACTGAAACATGTTGGTGATCTATCTCAGGGTTCAAACTTCTTTAGCTTCCCTCATCTATGCTCATTTGTCTCATGTTTACCTCCTAGGGTTTTGAATGCAGTTAGAAGGTTTTCATCCTTCTCTTGCTAAATTTTCTACTAAAATTCATATCTAACTGCTTCCACACCATCATCTATCCTAAATACACACACCCAAACACCTCCCATCAAACCCATTCCCAAAATTCATCAATTCTACCAAAACCCTAGACAAACTGCACCCTTTTTTACTATAGGACTGTGTTTTCTTGTTTTGGAAACCTTCCACTCAACCAAATATTGTAATTCCACTTTCCCTAGTTTCCTAAACTCCCTCACTACCACCCCAAATTTTCTTGGAATTTTCTCATATCCCCCCTCATTTCCCCCAAACTCCCTCACAGCCATTGTCAAAACCCTAGTTGTTATCCTAAGAGCTAAGTGCTGAGATGGAGTCTAAAACCTCAGAGCAGAGGAGGCATAGAGGAGGACATGTCATCAGACATGAACCTACATCAACCCATGAGGTCTTATCATCTCCCTTCATTAGGAAATATTTTGAAGAAGCGGGTTGCCTTACATTTTGTCAGAGGGTTGAAGAATTGAAGTATCATGACCAATAGCAGCTACAGGGATTCTAGACACTGGAGAAATCTGGTTCAAAAGGGAAGACCTTGACCTTCAAAACTGCAAGATGTGCCTAAAAATGCAATACAAGGTAGCTCCAACATATATTTTTCCATTAATACATTTGTTGGATAGGTACACCCCTCTCATGAAAATGATTATGAGGTATTTCACATGTGAAGGTGGGTATTCAAGGAAATGTATGTATCACATGAAACTTATGCATTTCACTGGTGTACATCAAATCAATTTGTCCTATTATTTGTACAAAAGTTTGGTCAAAATGGCAGAAAAGGTACAAAATCAAGGGGAGAATCACTACACTAGTTTGTTTCATCATGGCCTAGTGAAAGTGATAGTTTGTAATCAATTAGCACAACCAAATATGTCTTGGGGCCATTTTACAAGTTCATCTTTTCCTTGCTCTTCTTCAACTAGGTCTAGTGATGAAACAACACTAAGAGGCTCACCAATGCAACAAGAGATTGCTTCTTCAAGCAGATCAACCAAGAGGAAAGACAAGGCAGAAGTGTCTTAGACTTATTCCAGAGGTGATAGGCTTGTGTTTTCTCAAGGGATTGTTGAAGGGGCCAAGCCTACAACAGGTAAAGAAACAGTTTTCTCACAGCATGAGGAGCCCTCTCATCCGGGTACACGTGTCAGCTAAGGAGAAAATACAGGAGGGCAGAGTTAAATATCAAATCATTAGGGATAAAGAGGTTGAAATCAAGAGATTGGAAGGCAAATTGATAGAGTCAAATTCTCTAATAGCATGCCTACAACAAGAGAATATGCAACTAAAGGTGAACTAGATGATTCAAGACAAACAACCAGCTACTTGAAAGAAGATACAAAGAGCAAAGAAGTGGTTGAAATGGAAGTGTCAAAGGGTAAAGGAAATCAAATTGCATCAGGGAGACCAAGGACTAGAGCATCTAAAAGATCCCTTGAGCTACAAAGAGAGGTTTCTCCACCAAAAGAACAGATTATGGTAGATGACCTAATCACTAGAAAAATCAATGAAGATAGGGTTTATTGGCTTGATAAGGTAAATGGACACCTGGAGCAACTCCTCAAGAAGGAAAATAGGAACAACAACTTGCAGAGGCATATGGCTATGCACTACTATACCAGAAACAAAGTATCTCAAGTCAGGATCAAGCATTTGAAGAGCAAACTCAAGGAAAACCTAATTGGTCAAAAGGACAAGCAGAAGCTTGATTTACTTGCTGAGGCCTCACTCATGGCATAACATATCCTATTATACCCTCACTCAACAATTTTGAGGAAATTTGGAGAAAATTTTGTCATTTCCAAAATTTTGGTCATTTTTTACTATTTTAAAAACATAGGAAATTCTATAAGCGTAGCACCTTGGCGCTACGCTTTCATCTCAGAGCTCCAAACGATGAAAACTTTATATCCATGGATATATTTTTCCCTAAGGATCTCAAAAATCCTCTTTTAGAAGTAGGTCAGCAAACTAGTGAAGAGCAAAAGTAAAAAAGGGGTGAAAAAGACACTTTATGCCACTGTTCTGGAACAAGTGCTGCATTTATAAAGTCACCTCGGGAGAATTGATTTTTGAAGGCCTTCCCGTGCTCCATTTCCAAAAATTAAAGTTTAACTAGAAACTAGACAGAAAAATCTAGTTGACAATGCTCTTACTTTTTAAATTTGACTTCCAAAAGACCTCCAAAATCGACCTGAAAGGTGGCGCTACGCTTATAGCCAAATGCGCTACGCTTATACCTGTAGCTGTCTTTTTCACTTCAATTTCGTCAAATTTTGTTTTTATGATGTAATTTGGATATTTCAAAGACTTGACGATGTAATTATTGAGTTAATAGGAATGATAGGTTGTTTTTTGTGTTTAATTAAGTCTCATAAAGGTAGCAAAATTCAAAGTTTAAAAGAGGAGTTTGTGTTTGACCTTCTTGCTCTCTCTTGTTTGTTGAGAGATTCTTGGTAATTGTTCCACCACTTAGGGATTCGACCCCTGAAGGTGGGGAGATGGTTGTTTTGAGTCTATATGTATGGTTTCTCATTCAGTGAGAAGGGTTGGACTTTTGTGGAGAGACTTGCACCTTATGTTTTCTTACAGCTAATTAAGGAGCAGTTGCAACTATTTTTCAGGAATACTTGTTTAGTGAGTCTATGGTGTTAGTTTCCTTTCATATCAGTTTCTAATTGATGAAATCATCTCTATTTACATGCTTTTCCTTCTTCTTATGGTTTTCCTTACAGTCATATAGACAAAATTATTAGATTTTAGCTCTGTTTATGTGGAAAATCGTGCTTGTGTTTCTCTTCTTTTGAGATTAATGAATTCATGCTTTATACATGTTCATTATGTTTTCTTAAACTCTGAGACCTATACTACATTGACTACCATAACACACTGTTATTTATCTCCTCTTTATGCCTGTTACTGCACACTTGATACCTTGACCTAATTGCGTGCTCTCATCCCTAGTCCAAAAACCTAAAAACCCTAAAAAGTCAAACACTCAAACAAAACTTATACATCTAGCCTAAAATCGATTTCTTTCTCAATCATTGACTGAGAAATCCTTAGGGAGATCCATCTTTGGTTCAACAGGGCTAGCTGCTGAACTACAAGTGTTTTGAGGTTACCTCTTTCAATCTCCTCCTCAGCTCGGGACATTGTAGAGGATAACAGGCTTATTGGATGCTGAAAGTTTGGCTGGTATTTTTGACTTGAAGATTGGCCCAGATTTCTAGTGAAACTGGATTTGTAAACCTTGTTGAAGAATAGTTTATCCTAAAGAAAAGTTGTTGAGTTTTATCCCAAGGTTCGGTTTCTGAGGGTAGAAATATTGTCTCTATTGTGCATGTTTATCTTTCTATGATCTTTATTGTTGACATTTTATGTGTATAATTTCTCAATGATATTAGTGGCATGATATAAATTTATTGAAGATCATTAGGTAGTAATTATCAGATCAAAAAAAAAAATTCTATTGTGCATATTCTAAGAAAATTCGACATGGAATTAAAGAGACGCTGAAAGAGTAGCCATTGAAATCAACCTAAGAGACAAGTGTTCAACAACTTGACTTGATTTTAGATCTCTTACCAAATGGTGCCAAGTCTCAAAATGGAATACAAGTTGGACGGTGTTACAAATCTTCAGAAGGATGTTATTCTAGAGTCAGAGTGAGCTGAGGAGAAAATCCTAGTTTCCACTCTTTTAGATTCCATTACAAATAGTGATATTTGGTTGGTGAATAGTTGTGCTTCTAAAAAAATGACAGGTTTTCAAGATTCTCTCACCTATATTACTGAGAGGGAGGACTATACATATTATTAGGAAAACCAACCCAAGCATTGGTGCCCCAGGAGAAGAAGAAGAAGGATATGTCAAAGGTCAAGTGCTTTATTTGCAATAATTTTGGACGCTATGCCTCCTAGATTCCAGAGAAGAAAAGGAAGATAAAGAACCATGCATAAGCACTCAACATTGATGATGATGACATTGATCATCCACCTTAGAAGAAGTCATAGATTAATAGGAAAGGAGTTGTAAATCCTCAGTAGTTTCTTCCTTAATCAAAAGATAAGTACTTCATATTTTTCTCCCTCGATTATTACTATTATTATTATTTCTTTCGGTCAACCTCTTGTCCTTGTATTTTTTGTTTGGTTATGATTTTTCTTCCATGTCCTCCTGAATGAGGTTTGCATGTACATTGTGAAGGCTGCCAAAGAAATAATTCATGCAACAAATGGTGGCATTAGGAAGTACAAATAAAAGTTTATGGAAAGAGGATTCTCCCGGTAATAGGGAGTGGACTATAAGGATATTTTTTCTCTAGGCACCAAATGGTTAGGCTATTGTAAAACCTAATGCCTTGAGCGTAGACTCAACAAGAATGATTGGTTTTCAAGAAGGAAGTTATACATATTATTAATATGTCTAGGAACATGTCACATGACTAGAAGAGTTTCTAGTTCTTACATAGCAGACAATCAGGTAGAATAGAAGGGGAGCTTTTTAAGAGGATGTCATGGGTTAAGATTATTAGGTTGGATGCTCATAGATGTGAGGTCTCTAAGCACAATATGCCTTCTATGAGGGGACCATGCTAGACAATGAGATACACTTTAAGGATGGAGGAAGCAGTAGTGGCAGACGTGGCAGCTAGGATTTCCACTAGAGGATCTACTTAAATGTCAAAGGGAGCACCCAATCAAGGTGACTAGAAAGCAGTTGTGGCGATGGATCCAGTGAAGGAATCTAGCCAAATTAGGGTTGATCCAAGGCATGCAACGAAGCATGTGTTATGGTACCTATGTGGTACATTTGGATATGGTTTGAGATATGTATCAGGTGGTAAAGTGAGGCTACATGGATATATTGATTCATATTGGGCTAGGAGTGCAAAGGACATAAAGAGCACCTAGGGGTGTTTCTTCATCTTGGGAGCACCTAGGGGTGTAATCTTCTCCTACATTTCATTGATACAATTTATTTTTTTCCCTATAATTATGTCTAATTGATGCATATGTATTTCAATGCCTTCTTGAATCATTGTCTAGAGATATTAGTTTATGTTATTTGTATCTTATATTTCTTGTGCTTGTTATAATTGTTTTGCAGGTGCCATTTATGACGTTTAGAGCTGGAGTTAAAGTTCACAAGCAAGGAGAATAGGAGAGCTTGTGTTGGACTCAAGGTAAGTCTTTCCTCCATATTATGATTTCTCTAAGATAAAAAAATAGTATTTTTTTTATGTTGCTTTTAGATCAAACCACTAGATCTAGGGAGTTCACTTCTATCTATAGAAGAGAATTTTCCATCAAACAGTTGGGCCATGTTGATTTGGCTACGGGTGTATGGTCCAAGGGAATATCCTTTCTTGAGAATCTAGACAGACTTAGCTAGGTCATGTGGATTTGACCAAAGGATATTGATATTATAATAACCCCTGGTTGATTTTCCATATAAATAAAATAAGACAAAGGTCATGGGATGCGTCTTCAAAGTTGAATGTTGGGAAAACATTGTAGTGGGAATCACTTGTGATTAATTAATGGCTATGGAAATTGGCAAAGGCATTGACAAAGGCAAAGTGGAAATAATTGCATTTATTTATGAAAATAAAGGAAAATATGAGAAAGGGAAGGTTAAGAGACACAAATTTGCATGCAAGGGAAATTAGAGGGAAAATGAGCGAAAATGAAGGTAAATGAATAAAATGAGAAGATCAATGATAAAAACACATCAGAGAATCATTTACTAGCCTTTTGACAGTTTTGAGTTTAGCTCTCCTTTCATTCACTCTCTCATACACTCTTTCGCACTTAGAGTATTCTTCGAGCATTCTTGTAGCACTCTATCATTCACTTGGATTTGGATAAATAAGGCAAAGGATAGCAGGAATTGCAAGGAAACAGTTGGATCAACAACTACAACTGGATTGATTTAAAGGTAACAGGTTGTATGTGTGATTCTATTGTTGGTTTTGGGTGCATGGTTTATGCATGTGGTTCCTTGGTTATGTGTTTTCATTGGCATGGATATTTTCCTGGATTGACAGTGGTTTCAACCTTGCCATGCCATTTCCTGGATAGCCATGGTGTTGTGGGTTTTCCACTTGTTTTTCTGATTGGTGCTTAGGTTCCCGATGGTTGTGGATTGGAACAAACACTCTACAATCCCTGGAACAACTTGGGTTGACTTACTAGTTCTTGGAGCTATAGGTTGGGACAAACACTCTGGAACCCTTGGTGGGTTGAGCCACTAGTCCCTCGAGTTGCAGTTGGAACAAACGCTTTGGAGCCCTGGAAGGTTGTGGGTTGAGTTACTACTTCCTAGAGCCTTGGACAACTTGGGTAGAGAACGATCTGGTTGATGTTGGTGAATTCTGGAACATAGAGGTGGAATCATTGTGGTTGAGGGTTGAGGTGGTTTGGCCTCTTTAAGCCCCAGTTAATTTTGTATTGGTTTATTCCATGAGATACCACATTCATGCTTGAAATATGGCATGGGGGTGATTAGCTGAAAGAGAGATTTGGTTTAGCCCAATCCATGGTCGGGTGGTACGTGGAATTCTATATCTTGGTTGGATTTTCATATGTTAATAAGAGTTATTTTCCCATTGTGATTTATGAGCACTTGTACTAGTTATGATGTTGACATTAGGTTGATTTGCCATGGTTTCTTTTTTGGTTATATGATGTAATCTATTTATGGATGTTAACATGTTTTGAGAAGTTATTGATTGTTTGATGAATGCATGGACTTGTTAGCACTTGAAATTTCACCTCAGGCTGAAAAGGCAAATCTCAAAAGCTACATCAAACCATTCAGCCTCGTAGCTAGCCCTACGGGGCAGGAGAAGGCTCTCTCCGGCCAATCTCTGTAGATTTTCAATAGGATGAGATGACCAACAAAGTAACACTGATATTAGGCTAGTAAACTGGTTATGAAGGTTGATTTGGGGGTTTTTGGGGCTTTTGGTGGCAAATTGAGGAGCTGCAATTTAGGGTGCGGGGATTTGACACAGTTTCTGCAGGGGGGTCTTTGGGGCGAGGTAGGAACCTGTATTGATGCCTTTAGTTGAAGTGGATGATTAGGAAAGAATGAGGAGGAGCTAAAGAGAGCAAACATTGACTTTGAATTCTCTTTAGATAGCAGAAAACATAGAAATTAAACAAATTTAAAAGCAGAGCATGGCAGGCATGAATTCATACTTTATCAATTCATTTGTTTAATATGCAGAAGTAAAGAAAGGAGATGAAACACATAAACACACTTACAAGTACATTAAGACACACATCATCAACACATGATTCGACAAGAATCCCAAAGATGACTGCAAATCCCTAGTCTTCCTTAGCCAAAAATTGCAGAGATACAAGTGAATAATACAATGATAGCTTCTCCCTCAAGAGTCCAACCATGAAAATGAGCAAGAAATTACATAATATAGATGATCTAACCTCTTTCCCTGCCTCCATGGGTCGAGCTCACTATCCTAGGAGCTGTTTGAACCACTTCTAAACTAAGCACTAGAAAATAGGCAGTCAAAACAACTTGCCTCTATAAACTTGGAAACCAGTTCATACATTCAATTTTTACCCTTTACATGAAAGAATCTTCTAGAAGAGTTAAACAAGAGTAAAAATATCCAAAAAGTGTCACAATTACATCCAAGAGGACCACCATCCACCTAAAAAAGTCAAACTGGAGCAAAACTGCGTTTTCTGGGCTGAACTGGTCAAATCTGGCACAATTTCCTCAACGGGTCGCGCACTTTGGAGCTCTTTTTGGAGGCCTTCACGGTGTCAGAATGAGGTACAGGATAGCTCGTTGGAAAGGTCTCTGAGTCTACTTTCCAACCCAACTGGAATTTTTGGATTTGGAGGTCATTTTCCTAGTCAAAAGTCAATTCTCCCAAGACTGCTTCTGCAACTCAAAAAAGGGGCAGAAAGTCAAATTTGGCCTGTATTTTGACCTTTTGGAGGCCCAAAACTCCATAAAAACTCAAGTCCATCCATAGGCATGTGTAACTTTGCATGAAAAATCTAGAAATGTTGAGTTTTTGCAAAACGGAGCTACGATGACAAAGGGTCTCACCGGGGGTGAGACCCGTTGAGAAGCCAAAACCTGTAAATTTCCCAAAAATACCAAAATTACCCAAAATTCTTAAAAATTCTTGGGATTTGTGCTGTGGTTGATGCTAGTGAGTGCCATGATCCTTGAGGGATGCCTCAGCCAAGATACGGAGTGGGTTGGTCTTCTTCTTCCGCCTAAGAGCCTCGGACAACCTCCTTTGGAACATTTTCATTTTGGCCTTGCAAACATGCATCCTTGCCCAATAGTGATTCTTCATGTTTCTCAGCAGCTTTTTCTCTTGGTTGGCCTTAGCCAACAGCCTCTCCAAGTGGGCATTCTCCTGAATGAGCAGTGACTCTCGGTCAGCAGGCAATGGATCACCGAGCCTCCTACGGTTCAAGACTCGGTCGCTACGAATCCTCCATAGCTCATCAAGTGCCTTCTCCTCGTCTAGCTGTGTGTTCCGCTGCTCCAGGTAGGTGATGTTCCATTGGGCACCCTCAAGTCTCCTCTGTAAAACATCATTTTCAGCCCTAAGATGTTGAATGATCTCCTTCGCCTCTTGGCTAGGAGAACTGGCCTCGAGATCAATCACCGGATCCTCATGAATCATGGGCTCTTTGCCCCTCTGCAGTACCTGTGCTGGTGAAGAAAGCGAGGCCCCTTCCACCTGATGTGGAGATAACACTCGCTGAGCTGAAGATGAAGGCGAGACCCCTTCCACCTGCTGTGGAGATAGTACTCGCCTAGCTGCTGCAAATAAGGCCCTTGGGCCTTTCTGATAAGTGACCAGAGGAGTGGAGCTGACATGTCGGGTCTCAAGAATATCATGCTACTGTGATGGCCTTCCCTCCTCATGAACAACCTCAGGGGGTGAAAGGGATAACCTTGAGAGCAGCAAAACAAAACCCTATCTCTACTTGCATTTTGACATTTTTAAAGCAAATATACATGAACTTCTCATTTCAACTTGATGGCATTAAAACACATTTCCCATGCTCATTTTTCTCTATCAAGCAAAATACTTTGATGATCAGAGGCCTACCTGCAACCTTAAAGAGATTTGGGGTCATTTGGCAGCTTACTGGCAAATTTCTGTGGAGAAATCCCCAACGGGTCGCGCAGGCCTCCCAACGGGTCGCGCACCTCCCAACGGGTCGCGCCCGTAGTAATTTTGCACTGTGGAAAGGTTCTGGACGGGTCGCGCACCGCCCAACAGGTCGCGCACCACCTTCAACGGGTCGCGCACCACTCTGCTACCCGAAATCACTGCGATTTTGCTCCTTTTGCCAATCACTCTCTCAAAACCTCTCTTGCAAGCTTTAGAATGCACAATGAGAGTGAAAGGAGGGAATATGACCTTTTATAAACTTCATTTGAAAAAAATTCATCCATAAACCCACTTTATAAAGTTTATTTTTGACACTTTTTAAAACACTGATTTCTTTGTTTCCTTTACTCTGAATTTGACTTTTTGAGTGCTTTGCCTTGATTCTTTTTGCAGGTAGATCATCTGAAGGACTGTGGCAAGGGGACCAGGGTTATTGCTGCCTTTTTGAAGACTTTTTGGAATTTCATTCTTTTTACAAAAATTTAACATGACCTTGGCTTTAAAAACAGAGTTTTTTAAATCCAAGGTTAGAAATGAACTGTACATGATGAAAATATCAAAGAAACATGTTTACAAACCTCCCTCTGGCTTGCTAGGCACTCAAGGACTTTCAAAGACATGACCTTGCTGAGACAAATGATCAAAACCCTAAACCTAGGACCTTTGACCTTAAGACAAAACAAGACAAGCTTGAAAAGCTCAATGACTGATATGACCTGATCCAGCAAAGCCAAGAGGGGTATAAATAGACCAACTCCTCCATCAGGGTTATGGCATGCCTAACGGGATGCAAACTTTGACACTGATGAGACACCTACTAATGCAAATGCAAAGAGCTTTGATCACTGATGGAGGGCTTTCAGGACCGACACTAACAATGGCTCCAATGGGGATGGTAGCTCCTTGGAGGTACCAAGAACCTCAGACCTCTGGGAGAGCAGACCAGTGCTTTTGTCATTGGGCAATGGAGTCAACTTATTCACATGTGACCAACTTGAACACAATCTTATTTGACTTGGACAATTGACTGAAATTCAAGACTATCTTGGACACTAACTCACTAACTCTATACAGAAAATGAACTGACCTGAAACAACTTGTAAAACTCACACCAAATAATCACCATTTTCAGAATTATAGCCTTCACCACGGGCCCCAAACTGAAGATGGAAATCAGCTTCACACTTGCTGCAGAAAGAAAATGAAATGGTATTTACAATGAGAGTGATTAGAGCAGAAAATGCTCAAGCATGATACCTTTTGAGCAGTCGGCCATTCACCGACCCTCCAAGACATTCATCACCATTCATTTCTTTGAGAAGGAAAGCATTTGGACCACGGTATGCTGCAATTTTGTAAGGACCCTTCCATAAGTTGTCGAATTTTCCATGCTTCCCTTTATCTTCATTGCGGGCATCCCACCGTAACACAACATCATCAATCTGAAACTCATCTGCTTTGGCCTTTTTGTCATAGATTTTCTTTATGCGCTCCTGCAACTTAAGCGAATTCTGGTGAACCTCTTCTCGTGTCTGCTGTAAATGAATCATTTGACTGATCCGTCGTTGCATAGGATCCTCCTCACCACTAGCTTCTTGAAACAACTTGGCTACTGGGACACTAAGTGAAGTAGGAAACACTGCATCTACTCCGTAAACGATTTCAAAAGGTGACATACCAATTGACTTCTTTTGACTTACCCGATCAGCCCATAGTGCATTTATTAACTTCTTATGCCAGCTCTTCTTGTTTATTTCCAGCAATTTCTTTATAATGTTCACTAGAGATTTGTTCGAAGATTCAGCCAGCCCATTTCCTTGCAGATGATAAGCGGTTGAATGCCCCAAGCTGATGTTATATTTATAGCAAAAATCAACCAACTTCTTTGATTTGAATGCAGCTGCATTGTCAGTAATCAACTTTTGTGGACAGCCAAAACGTGACAAGATATTATTTTCAAGAAAAGAAATAATTACCAAATCTGTGGCCTGCCGGGTGGGAATGGCTTCAATCCATTTTGTGAAGTAATCTGTAGCCGTCAAGATCCATCGATGCTGCCTGGAAGATGCTGGGTGGATTTCGCCAATAAAATCCAAGCCCCACTGCTGAAATGGTGCACTGATTTCCACCGGCTTGAGAGGCAATGGCTGTAATTTCTGTTTTCCTTGAAAAATTTGACATTCATGACAGCTCTTTACCTCTTTATATACATCAGAAAATAAAGAAGGCCAATAGAAACCAGCTCTCAAGATCTTATTGGCCGTGGTCTTCCAAAATAAGTGACCCCTACAGTCACCTTTATGGAAATCATCTACTGTTGTTTTGGCTTCCTCTTCGACCAAACAGTTCAGCAAGATGCCACCGGGATCCTTCCAATAAAGTGCAGATTTGATAATGCAAAATTTGGCAGCCTTTAGCTTCAATGTTCTAGCTTTATTTCTAGGCATTCCAGGAGGTGCAGATAAGTTTTGAAGCACATAAACTATATCAGCATACCAAGGAGAAGACACAAAGATATCGGACACCTGTAGAACTGGATTTTCTTCATCTTCATCGGACAAGGCAGCAATCAGATTTATATCAAGGACATGAAGGTTTGCTTCAGCCATCAACTTAGCTAGACCTTGACCCTTAATCAACTTGGTAGGCTTAATTTCAACATCATATTCTAAGAGTGCAGCAATCCACTTACCCCTTCTTCCTTCCGGTTCCGTTTGCACTAAAACATCCTTCACAGCTGCATTAGGAACATATGCTAAAACATGAGAATTCAATATGTAAACTCGGAAATCTTTCAATGCTTTGATCAGGGCCAATGCTTGCTTCTCAATGATATTATAATTCAGCGCTCCGTCCCTTATGATGCGGCTGAAAAAAGCTATGGGCCTCTCAACTCCATCTCTCTTTTGCATTAATACGGCTGCCAATGTATGCTCAGAGGCGAATGAAAACAAAATAAAATCCTGTGTATAATCTGGGCTGATCAAAGTTGGAGTTGAAGATAAGATTACCTTTATCAAATTAAAAGATTTCACCGCCTCTTCGGTCCATTTGACATCGATGTCCTTCTTGAGCATATTGGTTATCTCTCTGAGATGTTCAGCAAGATTGGGAATGAAACGACGCAGAAAATTCAACTTACCATTAAAGGACTGAATTTCTTTCTTGCTACGGGGCTGTTCCAATTGCTGAATTGCTTCCACTCGTGCAGGGTCTATACGAATACCATCTTTAGAAATGATATGGCCCAGCAGCTTGCCTTCACTCATAGCAAAAAGACTCTTCTTCGGATTCAATGAGATGCCATATTTTCTGCATTTTTCAAACACCTTAGTCAAATGAAACAAATGCTCTTCATCTGATTTAGAAAACACGGTCAAATCATCAAGATAAACAACTAAAAAGACATCCTTCTCGTTTGCAAAGGCCATGTCCATTGCTCGCTGAAATGTAGCACCCGCATTCTTCAATCCAAACGGCATCTTGGCATAATGAAATGTACCCCATGGAGTAGTAAATGCTGTCTTGTCACGGTCATCTTCGTGCACCAAAATCTGATTATATCCGGAGTAACCATCAAGCAATGACATCCTAGATGCCCCCACAACCCGCTGCAATATGTGGTCCATCTTGGGCAGCGGATAATTGTCCTTTAATGACACTTTGTTCAGATTTCTAAAGTCTATACACAAGCGAATCTCACCGGTTTTCTTCCTCACGGGCACCAAGTTTGAGATCCAATCTGAAAACCGGATTGGCACTATGATTCCGGACTTATACAACCTGTTGACTTCCTTCTCAATCAATGGCAGCAATTTAGGATTAATTCTTCTCAACTTTTGCCGGAAAGGCTTTTGATTTGGCTTTATAGGAATGGTATGCTGAATAATGCTTGTGTCATAAGTTTTCAAATCTGAATAATCCCATGCAAAAACATTAGAATACAGAGACAATAATCTGATATACTCTTGCTTTACCTTAGGCGGCAATGCCTTTGAAAGTTTCACCATCTTTGGATTTTCAGCTGTCCCAAGATTCACATCTTCAACTCCTTCAGCTGTTGGCCTCAAAGTTGGCTTGCGGGCCACATCATCCTGATCAAACAATTCCTCCAAAGGAATCAATCCTTTTGGAATGTGATTGTCCTTGAGCTGCAATACATCCATCTGATTCACTCCTTCAGCTTCCGTATCTATTGAGATGTCTTCGAACTTACCCTTAACTTGCAGAAAATCTTCAATTTCTTCGTCATCTTGGAAGTCTTGCCAACACCTTTGGTTATCTGGAACTGTAGGACGATGCTTCACGTATATCTCAAACTTATTGCTGGAATTCATGGGTATTTTCAGATTACTTGCTGCCTTAGCCAATGCATCCGCAACACCATTTTGAATCCGGGGCACACATGTCAAAGTATGTTCAGAAAATCTTTTCAAGATATCTAAAACAACATTTCTATAAGCTCTCATGCGAGGATGTTTGGCCTGAAATTCACCTTTCACTTGCTTGATAACTAATTCGGAGTCGCCATATACCGCTATCTTCTTTGCCTTTAACTTCCAAAGGATTTTCAAACTAGCAATAAGAGCTTCATATTCCGCCTCATTATTCGAACAATCAAATGCCAATTTATAAGAACATACCCTTACCTTGCTTGGAACTTGATCTTGGGCTGAGAATGGGCTTCGGATCCACACACCTATACCAGCACCATCGTTGCCCACGGCACCATCAAAATCCATGGTCCAAAGACCCTCTTCATCATCTTCTAAGTGCTGAAAATCTGATTTTGATTCATGTTCTGCTTGCTGCCCATTTATTTCTGCATTTGGCCTTATGACAGCCGACCTTTCTTCACTTTCCTTTCTCAAAACTTCTCAGAATTTTTTTGAAATGTCTGGTATACCTTCTACTTGAACTAACTGACTATCTACCTCATTGAAATTTTCCGCAAACAAAACAAAAGATTCTAAATCTGTTTGTACATAATTTACAGGATGATTAACGGGCTTTTCCTTACTAGTGATCATGTATTTCATCTTTTGTTCCCGATATAACTTCCTCATTTGACCGAAAACTGGAATTGTAGCATATGAAAAATCAAGCTGAATTGTACCTTTGAGTTTGGCTCCCCATGACCTTGACAACAACATGCCAAATCGTGGAGGGATATCCGCCACCACCACATCCATCAAAACATTCTTCGCTAGAATTTGATCTAGACTCACCACTAAGTCTTTAATCAAACCAATACATCTTACCCGGCTGGAATCAAACGAATACAAATCATGATACTTCCTTGTGATGTCAAGTCCCAGCTTCTCCATGATTGTTTTTGGCATCAAATTATGTGAAGCTCCCGAGTCAAACATGGCATTGTGCAACACAAACTCATGCAAACGCAAACTGATATAAAATGGAGGAATATCACTCTCGGGAGACTCACCATTCAAAGTTGGCCCAAAGATTAACTCCGGCTGATCATCTTATACATTCACCATGTCTAGCATTGGATCAACATTCAGCAATTTAGAAATTTGACCTCGGTAAGTGGCATTCTTCATGACCTCCGTTAAAGGAATAGATATCTTCAACTTTGCAATCTCATTCTCTAAACTGAAAACTGGAAACTTCTCACCTTCCTTTGCCGGATTATCTCTTTTCTCATCTTTATCCTTTGGTGCATTTGATGGCTGATCTATCTTAGCTGCCGGTGATGTTTGAGTTGATGATGGACCGACTATATCTTTACCCTTTGAAGAAACCGAATCATTCTTTGTTGCAACATCTTTCTTCTTCTGCACGGGATTTATAGGAATATCCCGGCTTCTCAATTGCCTTTGCTGTCCTTGCTAAGCTGATAATGCATTCAAATACCCTCTTTGATATTCTTCAGATTCTTTTTCAAGTATCATATCATTTGACAAAATATAATGCTCATCTTGGGGAAAGACAGAATTACTCACCAACTCATCTTCTTCAGTGATATATGTAGGCATATCATCAGGGGTGAAGAAATGATTTTCCTCGCCAACATTATCACCCTCATCTTCAGACTCTTGACTAACAAAATTCTGCTGAAAAGGTGGTTTCATTTGCTGCTGAGGTACTGTGTCCTGTGCCTTTGTTTCGCGCTGCTTGATCCTATATTGTTGCTGCTGTTGACCTCTGAAATTAGGATTGCGAATTTGAGGCTCCGGCTTGTCAATAGTCATCTTTTCAAGTGCCCTCTTTATCTGCTCAACCTACTGGAGAACCTGATTTGATGTGGATGCTTCCTCCTTGATTGTAACCCGCTTTTTTGCCTTCATCCTTGCTCTTTTGTCATTCAAATTTGCCTCAACGCTGACAACAATTTTCTGCATCTCTTCCAATGTAGGTGGATCTCTGTCTCTCAATGAATAAGCCATCTCCGGATCAAAACCATCCGGGAACTTAAGAAGTGCTGATTTTCTAGATGGCCTCAAATCATCAGGAATAACATTATAAACTGTATTGAATCTGATTATGTAATCTTGAACAGACTCACCCGGATTACGCTTGAGGTTGTTGTATTTGGCATTGATTTGAAGCGGATCCTTTCTGATTTCCCACCGATCTAAAAACTGATTCTGAAGTGCTTCCAAAGTAGTGATGCTATTGGCTATCAACCCTCTGAACCATTTTCTAACTTCTCCTGCAAATGTTTGCACGAATAACCGCATGGTAACATCTTCTTCATCTAACTCATATAGATCAAAAAATGTGGTCATCTTATCGATATGTTGTTGAGCTGTAATACTTTGTGGAGTGCCATCAAACATGGGAATTTTACTTTGGTAATCAGCTGGCATATCATGAAGATTTGCAGGTAAAACCAATGGGGCAAACCGGGCAGCCATTGCTCTAGGTGGGGGAGTAGGATGTGTATGAAGTGGAGGAGCTGTGATAGCAGGGATTATTATAAGAGGAGGTGTAGTTTGTGGAGTTGGAGGAGTGGGAGGTGTGGGAGACGAAGGAGGAGAACCGGCTGCTGATTCAGGATAGGTGATTATAGGTGAAACTGCCACATAAGGAGGGTAAGACTCTTCGTGAGCCATGATAGTAGATCCAATGTGATCAGAGATACTCTCAACAAAATCAGCAAGGGTAGTAGCTTGAACACTTGACTGAAGATGTCTTAAAATGAAATTTTCAACCAATTTATTATGTCTCTCAAACTCAATAACAGCTGCAAAATCAGGGTCAAGAACTAGAGAATCGAGCGCACTTTCAGACTTAGCTTTAAACAGAGACAACTCAAAGCTTTCGTCAAAATCTAAATCTTCAAGATAATCAAAAATAGCTGGGCATGAATGAGATCTGGAAATGGGTCTAGGATCTGTAGCCAGCTTGTTTTCTCAAAATGACTAGAAAAGAAAAAGCATTCAGCCTGTGAAAACTCTCAACCTATCATCCACGGCTCAGAGTTAACAAATACATGGGGATAAAATGTCAAAGAAGCGTTATGCTCACAAGCTCACAGAGATTGACTGAAGCAGCGTTTATCTACTTGCGCTGATGTAAAACAAGAGCGTTTTCGAAGGCTACCTGGCGTAATTTCAGGCTCCGTCTAAGACTTATGAAATAACACGTCTATGAACAAGAAATTAGATGTTCTCCCCAGTATGGTCGCCAGTATGTTAGCACTTGAAATTTCACCTCAGGCTGAAAAGGCAAATCTCAAAAGCTACATCAAACCATTCAGCCTCATAGCCAGCCCTACGGGGCAGGAGAAGGCTCTCTCCGTCCAATCTCTGTAGATTTTCAATAGGATGAGATGACCAACAAAGTAACACTGACATTAGGCTAGTAAACTGGTTATGAAGGTTGATTTGGGGGTTTTGGGGGTTTTTGGTGGCAAATTGAGGAGCTGCAATTTAGGGTGCGGGGATTTGACACAGTTTCTGCAGGGGGGTCTTTGGGGCGAGGTAGGAACCTGTATTGATGCCTTTAGTTGAAGTGGATGATTAGGAAAGAATGAGGAGGAGCTAAAGAGAGCAAACATTGACTTTGAATTCTCTTTAGACAGCAGAAAACATAGAAATTAAACAAATTTAAAAGCAGAGCATGGCAGGCATGAATTCATACTTTATCACTTCATTTGTTTAATATGAAGAAGTAAAGAAAGGAGATGAAACACATAAACACACTTACAAGTACATTAAGACACACATCATCAACACATGATTCCACAAGAATCCCAAAGATGACTGCAAAACCCTGGTCTTCCTTAGCCAAAAATTGCAGAGATACAAGTGAATAATACAATGATAGCTTCTCCCTCAAGAGTCCAACCATGAAAATGAGCAAGAAATTACATAATATAGATGATCTAACCTCTTTCCCTGCCTCCATGGGTCGAGCTCACTATCCTAGGAGCTGTTTGAACCACTTCTAAACTAAGCACTAGAAAATAGGCAGTCAAAACAACTTGCCTCTATAAACTTGGAAACCAGTTCATACATTCAATTTTTACCCTTTACATGAAAGAATCTTCTAGAAGAGTTAAACAAGAGTAAAAATATCCAAAAAGTGTCACAATTACATCCAAGAGGACCACCATCCACCTCAAAAAGTCAAACTGGAGCCAAACTGCGTTTTCTGGGCTGAACTGGTCAAATCTGGCACAATTTCCTCAACGGGTCGCGCACATTTCCTCAACGGGTCACGCACTTTGGAGCTCTGTTTGGAGCCTTCCCGGAGTCAGAATGAGGTGCAGGATAGCTCGTTGGAAAGGTCTCTGAGTCTAATTTCCAACCCAACTGGAATTTTTGGATTTAGAGGTCATTTTCCCAGTCAAAAGTCAATTCTCCCAAGACTGCTTCTGCAACTCAAAAAAGGGGCAGAAAGTCAAATTTTGCCTGTATTTTGACCTTTTGGAGGCCCAAAACTCCATAAAAACTCAATTCCATCCATAGGCATGTGTAACTTTGCATGAAAAATCTAGAAATGTTGAGTTTTTGCAAAATGGAGCTACGATGACAAAGGGTCTCACCGGGGGTGAGACCCGTTGAGAAGCCAAAACCTGTAAATTTCCCAAAAATACCAAAATTACCCAAAATTCTTTAAAAATTTTGGGATTTGTGCTGTGGTTGATGCTAGTGAGTGCCATGATCCTTGAGGGATGCCTCAGCCAAGATACGGAGTGGGTTGGTCTTCTTCTTCCGCCTAAGAGCCTCGGACAACCTCCTTTGGAACATTTTCATTTTGGCCTTGCAAACATGCATCCTTGCCCAATAGTGATTCTTCATGTTTCTCAGCAGCTTTTTCTCTTGGTTGGCCTTAGCCAACAGCCTCTCCAAGTGGGCATTCTCCTGAATGAGCAGTGACTCTCGGTCAGCAGGCAATGGATCACCGGGCCTCCTACGGTTCAAGACTCGGTCGCTACGAATCCTCCATAGCTCATCAAGTGCCTTCTCCTCGTCTAGTTGTGTGTTCCGCTGCTCCAGGTAGGTGATGGTCCATTGGGCACCCTCAAGTCTCCTCTGTAAAACATCATTTTTAGCCCTAAGATGCTGAATGATCTCCTTCGCCTCTTGGCTAGGAGAACTGGCCTCGAGATCAATCACCGGATCCTCATGAATCATGGGCTCTTTGCCCCTCTGCAGTACCTGTGCTGGTGAAGAAAGCAAGGCCCCTTCCACCTGATGTGGAGATAACACTCACTGAGCTGAAGATGAAGGCGAGACCCCTTCCACCTGTTGTGGAGATAGTACTCGCCTAGCTGCTGCAAATAAGGCCCTTGGGCCTTTCTGATAAGTGACCAGAGGAGTGGAGCTGACATGTCGGGTCTCAAGAATATCATGCTACTGTGATGGCCTTCCCTCCTCATGAACAACCTCAGGGGGTGAAAGGGATAACCTTGAGAGCAGCAAAACAAAACCCTATCTCTACTTGCATTTTGACATTTTTAAAGCAAATATACATGAACTTCTCATTTCAACTTGATGGCATTAAAACACATTTCCCATGCTCATTTTTCTCTATCAAGCAAAATACTTTGATGATCAGAGGCCTACCTGCAACCTTAAAGAGATTTGGGGTCATTTGGCAGCTTACTGGCAAATTTTTGTGGAGAAATCCCCAACGGGTCGCGCAGGCCTCCCAACGGGTCACGCACCTCCCAACGGGTCGCGCCCGTAGTAATTTTGCACTGTGGAAAGGTTCTGGACGGGTCGCGCACCGCCCAACAGGTCGCGCACCACCTTCAATGGGTCGCGCACCGCCCAACAGGTCGCGCACCACTCTGCTACCCGAAATCACTGCGATTTTTCTCCTTTTGCCAATCACTCTCTCAAAACCTCTCTTGCAAGCTTTAGAATGCACAATGAGAGTGAAAGGAGGGAATATGACCTTTTATAAACTTCATTTGAAAAAATTTCATCCATAAACCCACTTTATAAAGTTTATTTTTGACACTTTTTAAAACATTGATTTCTTGGTTTCCTTTACTTTGAATTTGAATTTTTGAGTGCTTTGCCTTGATTCTTTTTGCAGGTAGATCATCTGAAGGACTGTGGCAAGGGGACCAGGGTTATTGCTGCCTTTTTGAAGACTTTTTGGAATTTCATTCTTTTTACAAAAATTTAACATGACCTTAGCTTTAAAAACAGAGTTTTTTAAATCCAAGGTTAGAAATGAACTGTACATGATGAAAATATCAAAGAAACATGTTTACAAACCTCCCTCTGGCTTGCTGGGCACTCAAGGACTTTCAAAGACATGACCTTGCTGAGACAAATGATCAAAACCCTAAACCTAGGACCTTTGACCTTAAGACAAAACAAGACAAGCTTGAAAAGCTCAATGACTGATATGACCTGATCCAGCAAAGCCAAGAGGGGTATAAATAGACCAGCTCCTCCATCAGGGTTATGGCATGCCTAACGGGATGCAAACTTTGACACTGATGAGACACCTACTAATGCAAATGCAAAGAGCTTTGATCACTGATGGAGGGCTTTCAGGACTGACACTAACAGGACTAACAAGTGTTATTGCAACTATCTAGAGAGGGCTTAGAACCTTCTTGGTGATTCTTAGATGAAGACTATTAGTTTATGATCAGATATGCATTCATGACTTGTATCTTACATGTTTTCCACATGGTTGACAAAATGTCTATTATGGATTAGGCATGTCTAGGTCAATTTCTTGCTTCAAGTTTGAATGTTTTCCATTATCGTCATGTTAATTACAATTATGCAAAGTTACACTGTAATATCCCCAATTTTGTGAGCATGATAATTTTGCCCAATTTTGGTAATATTAATTAAAAGGGGCAACTAGTATTTTGGATAAAGGTGGCAAGTATTATTTTATTGCAGATTAGCGAAAAATTATTATTTTATTAAAATGGTGGAAAATGTAACTAAGTGGAAAATGGCCCCCACCAATAAAATAATATTAAAAAGATTCTAGAAGGATGAAGAGAAAATATAAAAGGAGCAACTCATTTTGTGCATCATCTTTTGACTATTACACTTAACACTTCATCTTCTCTTCGAGTTGTTTAGTGCAAGGGTAGAGTGTTGTTTAGCACAAGAATTCTAGGTTGAATTCCACCCCATCTTTGGAGGGCTCTGAGTGCCTCCCTAGATGAGATTTCAGGGAGTCCATTGTTGGGCTTTCACAGAGCTTCATTGACAACAATATTCCCAACTCTCTGTATTTCCTGAGTGTAGAGGCCATTCGAGTTATTCATTGTGGTCCGGCATATAGCGAGTTGGAGTCTAGGTTATTTGTAGGCAGATTTTCCTAGTTGGAGCCAGGAATTTTGTGGTTATTTGCAAGGATGGAGAACAACAAATAGGTGGTACGAAATTCTCTTCATTTGGAAGTTCGTAGGGGTTTCTCTCTTAGCCTATGCAAGGGAAGAAGGGAGAATAATTGTGGAGAGATAAGGGCAGCAGATTGGAGGAATAGCTCAAGGGAGAATTTAGCCAGTGGTAGATTTGGGCATAATTCTGTAATATAAAAGTGTGGGCATTTTCTGCCCAGATTGGGAGATTTGCACTTGGTTGGGGTCAGCGGGGGTTGGTGGATTTAGCCCAAACCCTTTCTAGGTTTTCATGGGTTTGGTGAGAGGATTTTGGGGTTAATTTCATAGATTTCTCTGAGCAATATTTCTGGCAGAAATTAGTGTCCTAGTCAGCAGTCAGCAACAAAAATTATTGGAGAAGGGCGCAGTTCACTCTGGGACCATTTCCACCACTTGGGTTCGTGAGATTTTTCTTGTTTATTCTAGCTTCCTTGCGAGGAGGATTCACTTAATTTCCTAAATTTTTCCGAGCAGTTTAGAGGGTTGAAACACCAATTCCAATCCAACCAACAGTAGTAGAATTTATTGGGCCAACATAAAGACTTGGGGAGAGCAGTTTCCAGCACTTAGGCAACTCCATTTTCAACTAGGACTTGACTAGCTTGTTATATCAAGCCCAAGTTCCTCTTCTTCATTTATATGTACCTTGTTTTCTCAGTTAATAAAATGGCTCAGCTCCTAGTACAATTTTTGGTTCAATTTGTCATTATGTTGGTGTGTTAGTTTTATGGTTACATATTTATGCTTTATTTGTTGTTATCACTTAATATTTCCCACTAGGAATATTACATACAGGTAGTTCTGGGCAGTGGTCTAGAGGCTAGCCTGAAAAAGTGGCTCAAATCTTGGAACCGTTGGCATTGAACTGGAGGATTTAGGTCGTAACTGCATGGAAGCAGAATTGTGCATGCAGTTGGGGCCTCATAACCACACTCTTGCCTTGTTGTGTGTTTGGTTGGGGTGTTAGATCAAAGAAAAAAAATGTTCCAAATGAGGATTGATCACCTGGGAAGTTTTTTCAGCTCCTAAGTCATCTGTAGTCCTTGTATGATGTTAATAAGTGTCTATTCTATAGGCCCCACTTCCTTAACTGGAACTTGGGGGTCAGGTCATGTCATAGTGACAATCATCTCATGTTTACCCTGGCGACCTTGTGAATTTGGGTAAATGTGGGAGCATGTGTTACATATCCACTTACTTGAAGAGCCATAAAGGACTTTGTCCAAGGGTAAGTGTCCCAGGAGTCATATTGCCTACTCCAATATGGAGTGATCTATAAACGTGCATGTGAGGAGTCACAGTGCCCATGCAAGGATGGAGTGATCTATAAACGTGCATGTGAGGAGTCACAGTGTGATCCGGATTTAAACAGGAACGCAATAAAATACAGAGATAACCATAAAGACAAATATGCAGCGGAAATAATACTTCATTTCATTACTGTAAAATACTAAAATATGCTTACAAATAGAAATGGAAATAACCCAGCTAGGGCGATGGTAGCTTATCTCTGAGAAGAGATGTGTCGGCTACATGCCTCTGAAGTGTTCTCCAAAAATTGTGTTACAATGAGGCTCAAGGGCCTATTTATTGTTGAGAAACAATGGAAAACCCTTCACATTCCAAAACCTAACCCTAGAAGATGAAACGCCAAATTGTGGGCCCCGCTTTTGGGTAAGTTGGTACATCAACTTCCCGGGGTCGCAAATTGGTCGTACTATCTCCGTTTGACACGCATGATAGCCCGTTGGAAAGATCTCTCCGAGGAATATGACGGAAAAGACGATTTTTAGACAGAAAAATTGCTGACGGTGGATTTCCCAAAAATTGTCGTTTAGGGCCTCAAAACGGCTCTGGAAATTTAGGACCCGAAAAAACTGCTAAAAATAGTAAAATGTGCTATAATTAAGGAAACAGAAAAACTGAAAGAGACAGTTGTGGGGGTCCAAATGGGATAGGTGGGTGGCCACCAACATCCACCTGGATCACAGTGCCCACCCAAGGATGGAGTGATCTATAAACATGCATCAACATAACAAGCTCATGAAATTTTCATATTGTTAGACTTTGTCTTGTATGACGGTGTGAGATTGATTCTTATTCAAAACCCTGTTTTGAAGAAGAAATCATTAAATGTGTTTTTTAGAATATGTAATTTGTCAAAATGTTTCAAAATTCTTCAGCTCTTCAAATGGCAGTAGCTTCTGCAGCCAGATTTACCAAACAGCTTTAAAAGCTCCAATCCCTGCAGAAACAGCCAAAGAAATCATCAGATGTGTCAAAATGCTTCAAAGTTTCCAATTCTTCAAATGACAGCCCTGTTTCAGCTTCAAAGGCAACTCTATCACCGCATTATCTTCACCAGTTTCAGCAAACAGATAGCTCAATTTTCCATGGAGCTCAACATGAGGATCAACACCCGCTGACAGTTTTAAATTAGTATTAAAATTACTGTCGCAGGTATTCAATTGCACACAGGGAATGGGGTAAACGATTTATGAATCTCTATCCTCAGTACACTACTTGGGATAATCCTAAGGATCCTAAACGACAACTAGTTATTGGTTATGTATCCCCAGATTACTTCACACATTCAGTCTCATATTTCATAGAAGCACCTCTTGCATGCCATGATTATAGCAATTACAAGGTGGTCGTTTATTCTGCAGTTGTTAAGACGCAAAGACACATAGGTTTAGAGAAAGATTTCTGAAGAAAGGTGGGCTTTGGCAAGATATATATGGAATTGATGAGAAGAAGGCCTGCTCCAGTACAGGCTACATGGATTGGTTATCCAAATACAACTGGTTTGCCGACCATTGATTATCGATTTACAGATTCATTGGCAGATCCTTTGGAAACAAGACAGAAGCATGTGGAAGAGCTTGTAAGATTGCCAGGATGTTTCCTCTGCTACACACCATCTCCAGAAGCAGGGCCTGTTGTAGAAACACCTGCTCTTTCTAATGGATTCATCACCTTTGGAAGCTTCAATAATCTCGCCAAGATAACACCGCGAGTTTTGCGTGTATGGGCAAAGATTTTGTGTGCAATTCCTACATCACGACTTTTTGTTAAGTGTAAGCCCTTTTGTTGTGATAGTGTGAGGCAGAGATTTCTTTCAACCTTGGAGAATCTCAGATTAGAGTCTTTGCGTGTTGATCTTTTACCTATGATTTTGCTTAACCATGATCACATGCAAGCATACTCCCTAATGGATATCAGCTTGGATACATTTCCATATGCAGGAACGACCACCACATGTGAATCGTTGTATATGGGCGTTCCATGTGTTACCATGGCAGGGTCTGTTCATGCTCACAATGTGGGTGTAAGCCTTCTGCACCAAGTTGGTTTGACAAATTTAATTGCTCAAACTGAAGATGAGTATGTCAGCAAGGCATTGGAGTTAGCTTCTAACATTCCTTTGCTCTCATCTCTGAGGATGTGTCTTCGGGAACGGATGTTGAAGTCCAAGATTTCTGATGGACATAACTTTGTTCATGGTTTGGAATCAACATACCGAAAGCTATGGCACCGGTATTGTGAAGGGAATGTTCCTTCCCTGAGGCGATGCAACATGGAAAACCTACAAGAGGGGTCCACAACTATGTCAGGGGTTGGTGTTGAGGACATGCCTAATGATGCAAATGGTAAAGAAATTTTCATTACGCGCACCTCTCTTTTAAATGGCGTGAATCCCACTTCACTACCTATCCCCATTTTTCCAACCCTGAAACAAAGGTAAATGGAGAGTCCCAGTTAGTGAAGCAATGAGGAAACCGATGTAATTAGTGATGTTTGAATATATTCAGGTTGTGTCCTACAGGCCCTGGTTGCATTTAATTGAACAAACGTGGAAGTCACCAATTAAAACCAGGTCAGAGGAAATTTATTTCAGTCAATTTTCGTGGAGGTTCTGCTGGTTCCAAAGATGCACATTCCGAATGACTGTTGTTGTCCTTTGAGAAACGAGCACATGTTCTTTGCTATAGTTCTTATGCTGAGTAAGAGGTTGTTGGAGCTACATACCATCAAGGAATTATTGTTACCCTAAGGAACACATATTTTCTTTATGGAGTATAAGAGGCATTAACCTGCACTCCTATTGTAATGTCTTGACTCTTGAGTATGGATCTCGTATAGATTTTATCAGTGATGCTGTAAAATACTCGAATCCATGACTGTGCCCACCTATGTAAATTAGCTCACGGGTTTAGTCTCAATGATCCTGATGCAGACTCTGAGAAATGACTATGCAAAGTATGCTCGCGAAAAAGATGACTTGGGTAGCAACAACTGGCTCATGAATATGGCCCAAGATCGCTATTCAAACGGAGCCAAAATACTTTAAATTGGAACAAAGATATACATCACAGCCTAAGACATAGGATTCGATTCCTATTTCAAGACTTCAGTTAATGATTCAAAGGGATCTGCGCTCCAGCATTTATCTCTTAATTGGCCATCAGAGGATTTTTAGAGGAACATTGTTCTATTTTAGAATAAATGGAAACGCTCTTTTCTTTTTTTATAACTGCAGGTGAAACATCGCCCCTGTTTTGGGGTCGATTTGCTTTTCCCTTAGCAGCATTTATTTATTGTATTAAAAATTCATTTGTAAAAAAGAGAGAGGAGGAGAGAGTTCTGAGAGCTGGTGGAGAACAGAGAGCTTCTATTGTACAGTTTTGATAGAGATTTTAATGAAAATACGCAACTCTGGCTTCTGAGATTCCTGTGGTATGAGATTTAACATTTGTGTCCTCTTTTGTTTCATATGTAGCCTGTTATGTGTTCATGTCATTTCATGATCGTTTCCATTTGAACAAATGAAGTGTTAAGGTAGAATTCATAATTTATATGCTCTGCCTTTAAGTTTGTTCATATTTAATGTTTTCTTCTGTTTGACAAGGATTCATCTTCTATGCCCTTGTCATCTCCTCAGCAGTCTTGCCATCCCATTTAATCTCAATTTGATGTTAAAATTTCTTGCCTACCTTGCCTCAGGAGATAATCTGTGTTTTTGATTACATTTCTCTATTCAAGGTGTTTCTTTGCCCCATGCAGCCCAGAAAAACCCCATCATTTTATTAAAAACCCCTTTTTATCAATTTACTAGCCTAAAATCAGTTTCTTTTAAAGTCATCTCAGCCCCTTTTAGAAAACTTTTTGCTGAGATAGACTGGAGAGAGCCCTCTCCTGTCCTCGTAGGGCTAGCTACGAGGCTAAGTGGTTTGATGTTACCTTGAGTTTCGCTTTTTTCAGCCTGAGCCAAATTCAAGCGCTAACATATTGGCGACCATACTGGGGAGAACATTCGACTTGTTGATTGTCTTGTCCCAGTACATGAAATCAAATTGCAAATCTGATGCTGATGGTGGACAGCAGTCAGACACATATGCAGGCTGAACCATTCATCTGGCGACTCCAATTCGATCCAGACATTCCAACGCTTGTTGATTCACTCATGCAATGGTAGGGTATGTGGCAAACCCTGCCCTGCGTGAAGTTGTAGAAGAAATAAGAAATGAGTTAGCAGATACTGAATTTGATGAAGATGTTTTCAGTGCCTTGCTTCATTGGTTGAAATCTCCAAAGTTCCCTTGTTTCAAAACTAGATTTTGTGAGTTAGTTGTTGAAAGAATCAAAAAGGAGATTCAATATTTAGATGATCAGATCCAGTCATATGATTTCCAAGACCCTAAAAAGTTCTTGGAAATCCTTCCTCCATTGAAACAAGAAATCATAGAATTGCCTACAGATGTTTACATTGACAGTGTGCAGCTGGAGGTATGTATTGCAGAGTTGGGGCAGCCAACAGAGTATGGCTTTCGCGATCCAATTGCGATGTACATGGAAATGTTTTTCAGTTTGATTGATAGATCAGGCTGTCTTTTCCGTGACCAAGGTCATTACGTGCATGAAGGGCTGCCAGCAATTACATCTGTGCCCTCGCGGAAGCATTCTCAAGAGGCATCATTCTCAGGTTTACTTGAATGGTTGATCTGGCACTTCAGTATTACCTGATCTAGTGTTTTTGCATCATAGTAGGGTAGATATTGTAAATAAATAAGCAGCATTTTGTTCCAGTTTCATTACAGTTTAGTTTGAAGTTTGCCAAGTCAGTCTTTCAATCAATTCAGTCAGTTTCCAGTTAATAAGTTGAGTCTTCAGTTGTGTCGATTTGTTGGAATGATGACTCCATTGCCCAATGGACGGAGGCACTGTCTGCTCTCCCAAAGTTCTACGGTTCTTGGCACCTTCAAAAAGCGGCAGCTGCCATCCCTAGTGGAGCCGATGTTAGACTCCATCTTGTATGATAGTGTGAGATTGATTCTTCTTCAAAACCCTGTTTTGAAGAAGAAATCATTAAATGTGTTTTTTAGAATATGTAATTTGTCAAAACGTTTCAAAATTCTTCAGCTCTTCAAATGGCAGTAGCTTCTGCAGCCAGATTTACCAAACAGCTTTAAAAGCTCCAATCCCTGCAGAAACAGCCAAAGAAATCATCAGATGTGTCAAAATGCTTCAAAGTTTCCAATTCTTCAAATGACATCCCTGTTTCAGCTTCAAAGGCAACTCTGTCACCGCATTATCTTCACCAGTTTCAGCAAACAGATAGCTCAATTTTCCATGGATCTCAACTGAGGATCAACACCCGTTGACAGTTTTAAATTAGTATTAAAATTACTGTCGCAGGTATTCAATTGCACACAGGGAATGGGGTAAACGGTTTATGAATCTCTATCCTCAGTACACTACTTGGGATAATCCTAAGGATCCTGAACGACAACTAGTTATTGGTTACGTATCGCCAGATTACTTCACACATTCAGTCTCATATTTCATAGAAGCACCTCTTGCATGCCATGATTATAGCAATTACAAGGTGGTCGTTTATTATGCAGTTGTTAAGATGCAAAGACACATAGGTTTAGAGAAAGAGTTCTGAAGAAAGGTGGGCTTTGGCAAGATATATATGGAATTGATGAGAAGAAGGCCTGCTCCAGTACAGGCTACATGGATTGGTTATCAAAATACAACTGGTTTGCCGACCATTGATTATCGATTTACAGATTCATTGGCAGATCCTTTGGAAACAAGACAGAAGCATGTGGAAGAGCTTGTAAGATTGCTAGGATGTTTCCTCTGCTACACACCATCTCCAGAAGCAGGGCATGTTGTAGAAACACCTGCTCTTTCTAATGGATTCATCACCTTTGGAAGCTTCAATAATCTCGCCAAGATAACACTGCGAGTTTTGCGTGTATGGGCAAAGATTTTGTGTGCAATTCCTACATCACGACTTGTTGTTAAGTGTAAGCCCTTTTGTTGTGATAGTGTGAGGTAGAGATTTCTTTCAACCTTGGAGAATCTCGGATTAGAGTCTTTGCGTGTTGATCTTTTACCTCTGATTTTGCTTAACCATGATCACATGCAAGCATACTCCCTAATGGATATCAGCTTGGATACATTTCCATATGCAGGAACGACCACCACATGTGAATCGTTGTATATGGGCGTTCCATGTGTTACCATGGCAGGGTCTGTTCATGCTCACAATGTGGGTGTAAGCCTTCTGCACCAAGTTGGTTTGACAAATTTAATTGCTCAAACTGAAGATGAGTATGTCAGCAAGGCATTGGAGTTAGCTTCTAACATTCCTTTGCTCTCATCTCTGAGGATGTGTCTTCGGGAACGGATGCTGAAGTCCAAGATTTCTGATGGACATAACTTTGTTCATGGTTTGGAATCAACATACCGAAAGCTATGGCACCGGTATTGTGAAGGGAATGTTCCTTCCCTGAGGCGATGCAACATGGAAAACCTACAAGAGGGGTCCACAACTATGTCAGGGGTTGGTGTTGAGGACATGCCTAATGATGCAAATGGTAAAGAAATTTTCATTACGCACACCTCTCTTTTAAATGGCATGAATCCCACTTCACTACCTATCCCCATTTTTCCAACCCTGAAACAAAGGTAAATGGAGAGTCCCAGTTAGTGAAGCAATGAGGAAACCGATGTAATTAGTGATGTTTGAATATATTCAGGTTGTGTCCTACAGGCCCTGGTTGCATTTAATTGAACAAACGTGGAAGTCACCAATTAAAACCGGGTCAGAGGAAATTTATTTCAGTCAATTTTCGTGGAGGTTCTGCTGGTTCCAAAGATGCACATTCCGAATGACTGTTGTTGTCCTTTGAGAAATGAGCACATGTTCTTTGCTATAGTTCTTATGCTGAGTAAGAGGTTGTTGGAGCTACATACCATCAAGGAATTATTGTTACCCTAAGGAACACATATTTTCTTTATGGAGTATAAGAGGCATTAACCTGCACTCCTATTGTAATGTCTTGACTCTTGAGTATGAATCTCGTACAGATTTTATCAGTGATGCTGTAAAATACTCGAATCCATGACTGTGCCCACCTATGTAAATTATCTCACGGGTTTAGTCTCAATGATCCTGATGCAGACTCTGAGAAATGACTATGCAAAGTATGCTCGCGAAAAAGATGACTTGGGTAGCAACAGCTGGCTCATGAATATGGCCCAAGAGCGCTATTCAAACGGAGCCAAAATACTTTAAATTGGAACAAAGATATACATCACAGCCTAAGACATAGGATTCGATTTCCTATTTCAAGACTTCAGTTAATGATTCAAAGGGATCTGCGCTCCAGCATTTATCTCTTAATTGGCCATCAGAGGATTTTTAGAGGAACGTTGTTCTATTTTAGAATAAATGGAAACGCTCTTTTCTTTTTTTATAACTGCAGGTGAAACAGCGCCCCTGTTTTGGGGTCGATTTGTTTTTCCCTTAGCAGCATTTATTTATTGTATTAAAAATTCATTTGTAAAACAGAGAGAGGAGGATAGAGTTCTGAGAGCTGGTGGAGAACAGAGAGCTTCTATTGTACAGTTTTGACAGAGATTTTAATGAAAATACACAGCTCTGGCTTCTGAGATTCCCGTGGTATGAGATTTAACATTTGTGTCCTCTTTTGTTTCATATGTAGCCTGTTATGTGTTCATGTCATTTCATGATCGTTTCCATTTGAACAAATGAAGTGTTAAGGTAGAATTCATAATTTATATGCTCTGCCTTTAAGTTTGTTCATATTTAATGTTTTCTTCTGTTTGACAAGGATTCATCTTCTATGCCCTTGTCAGCTCCTCAGCGGTCTTGCCATCCCATTTAATCTCAATTTGATGTTAAAATTTCTTGCCTACCTTGCCTTAGGAGATAATCTGTGTTTTTGATTACATTTCTCTATTCAAGTTGTTTCTTTGCCCCATGCAGCCCAGAAAAACCCCATCATTTTATTAAAAACCCCTTTTTATCAATTTACTAGCCTAAAATCAGTTTCTTTTAAAGTCATCTCAGCCCCTTTTAGAAAACTTTTTGCTGAGATAGACTGGAGAGAGCCCTCTCTTGTCCTCGTAGGGCTAGCTACGAGGCTAAGTGGTTTGATGTTACCTTGAGTTTCGCTTTTTTCATCCTGAGCCAAATTCAAGCGCTAACATATTGGCGACCATACTAGGGAGAACATTCGACTTGTTGATTGTCTTGTCCCAGTACATGAAATCAAATTGAAAATCTGATGTTGATGGTGGACAGCAGTCAGACACATATGCAGGCTGAACCATTCATCTGGCGACTCCAATTCGATCCAGACATTCCAACGCTTGTTGATTCACTCATGCAATGGTAGGGTATGTGGCAAACCCTGCCCTGCGTGAAGCTGTAGAAGAAATAAGAAATGAGTTAGCAGATACTGAATTTGATGAAGATGTTTTCAGTGCCTTGCTTCATTGGTTGAAATCTCCAAAGTTCCCTTGTTTCAAAACTAGATTTTGTGAGTTAGTTGTTGAAAGAATCGAAAAGGAGATTCAATATTTAGATGATCAAATCCAGTCATATGATTTCCAAGACCCTAAAAAGTTCTTGGAAATCCTTCCTCCATTGAAACAAGAAATCATAGAATTGCCTACAGATGTTTACATTGACAGTGTGCAGCTGGAGGTATGTATTGCAGAGTTGGGGCAGCCAACAGAGTATGGCTTTCGCGATCCAATTGCGATGTACATGGAAATGTTTTTCAGTTTGATTGATAGATCAGGCTGTCTTTTCCGTGACCAGGGTCATTACGTGCATGAAGGGCTGCCAGCAATTACATCTGTGCCCTCGCGGAAGCATTCTCAAGCGGCATAATTCTCAGGTTTACTTGAATGGTTGATCTGGCACTTCAGCATTACCTGATCTAGTGTTTTTGCAGCATAGTAGGGTAGATATTGTAAATAAATAAGCAGCATTTTGTTCCAGTTTCATTACAGTTTAGTTTGAAGTTTTCCAAGTCAGTCTTTCAATCAATTCAGTCAGTTTCCAGTTAATAAGTTGAGTCTTCAGTTGTGTCGATTTGTTGGAATGATGACTCCATCGCCCAATGGATGGAGGCACTGTCTGCTCTCCCAAAGTTCTGCGGTTCTTGGCACCTTCAAAAAGCGGCAGCTGCCATCCCTAGTGGAGCCGATGTTAGACTCCGTCTTGTATGACAGTGTGAGATTGATTCTTCTTCAAAACCCTGTTTTGAAGAAGAAATCATTAAATGTGTTTTTTAGAATATGTAATTTGTCAAAACGTTTCAAAATTCTTCAGCTCTTCAAATGGCAGTAGCTTCTGCAGCCAGATTTACCAAATAGCTTTAAAAGCTCCAATCCCTGCAGAAACAGCCAAAGAAATCATCAGATGTGTCAAAATGCTTCAAAGTTTCCAATTCTTCAAATGACATCCCTGTTTCAGCTTCAAAGGAAACTCTGTCACCGCATTATCTTCACCAGTTTCAGCAAACAGATAGCTCAATTTTCCATGGATCTCAACTAAGGATCAACACCCACTGACAGTTTTAAATTAGTATTAAAATTACTGTCGCAGGTATTCAATTGCACACAGGGAATGGGGTAAACGGTTTATGAATCTCTATCCTCAGTACACTACTTGGGATAATCCTAAGGATCCTGAACGACAACTAGTTATTGGTTACGTATCGCCAGATTACTTCACACATTCAGTCTCATATTTCATAGAAGCACCTCTTGCATGCCATGATTATAGCAATTACAAGGTGGTCGTTTATTATGCGGTTGTTAAGATGCAAAGACACATAGGTTTAGAGAAAGAGTTCTGAAGAAAGGTGGGCTTTGGCAATATATATATGGAATTGATGAGAAGAAGGCCTGCTCTAGTACAGGCTACATGGATTGGTTATGCAAATACAACTGGTTTGCCAACCATTGATTATCGATTTACAGATTCATTGGCAGATCCTTTGGAAACAAGACAGAAGCATTGGAAGAGCTTGTAAGATTGCCAGGATGTTTCCTCTGCTACACACCATCTCCAGAAGCAGGGCCTATTGTAGAAACACCTGCTCTTTCTAATGGATTCATCACCTTTGGAAGCTTCAATAATCTCGCCAAGATAACACTGCGAGTTTTGCGTGTATGGGCAAAGATTTTGTGTGCAATTCCTACATCACGACTTGTTGTTAAGTGTAAGCCCTTTTGTTGTGATAGTGTGAGGCAAAGATTTCTTTCAACCTTGGAGAATCTCGGATTAGAGTCTTTGCGTGTTGATCTTTTACCTCTGATTTTGCTTAACCATGATCACATGCAAGCATACTCCCTAATGGATATCAGCTTGGATACATTTCCATATGCAGGAACGACCACCACATGTGAATCGTTGTATATGGGCGTTCCATGTGTTACCATGGCAGGGTTTGTTCATGCTCACAATGTGGGTGTAAGCCTTCTGCACCAAGTTGGTTTGACAAATTTAATTGCTCAAACTGAAGATGAGTATGTCAGCAAGGCATTGGAGTTAGCTTCTAACATTCCTTTGCTCTCATCTCTGAGGATGTGTCTTCGGGAACGGATGCTGAAGTCCAAGATTTCTGATGGACATAACTTTGTTCATGGTTTGGAATCAACATACCGAAAGCTATGGCACCGGTATTGTGAAGGGAATGTTCCTTCCCTGAGGCGATGCAACATGGAAAACCTACAAGAGGGGTCCACAACTATGTCAGGGGTTGGTGTTGAGGACATGCCTAATGATGCAAATGGTAAAGAAATTTTCATTACGCACACCTCTCTTTTAAATGGCATGAATCCCACTTCACTACCTATCCCCATTTTTCCAACCCTGAAACAAAGGTAAATGGAGAGTCCCAGTTAGTGAAGCAATGAGGAAACCGATGTAATTAGTGATGTTTGAATATATTCAGGTTGTGTCCTACAGGCCCTGGTTGCATTTAATTGAACAAACGTGGAAGTCACCAATTAAAACCAGGTCAGAGGAAATTTATTTCAGTCAATTTTCGTGGAGGTTCTGCTGGTTCCAAAGATGCACATTCTGAATGACTGTTGTTGTCCTTTGAGAAACGAGCACATGTTCTTTTCTATAGTTCTTATGTTGAGTAAGAGGTTGTTGGAGCTACATACCATCAAGGAATTATTGTTACCCTAAGGAACACATATTTTCTTTATGGAGTATAAGAGGCATTAACCTGCACTGCTATTGTAGTGTCTTGACTCTTGAGTATGAATCTCGTATAGATTTCTTCAGTGATGCTGTAAAATACTCGAATCCATGACTGTGCCCACCTATGTAAATTATCTCACGGGTTTAGTCTCAATGATCCTGATGCAGACTCTGAGAAATGACTATGCAAAGTATGCTCGCGAAAAAGATGACTTGGGTAGCAATAGTTGGCTCATGAATATGGCCCAAGAGCGCTATTCAAACGGAGCCAAAATACTTTAAATTGGAACGAAGATATACATCACAGCCGAAGACATAGGATTCGATTCCTATTTCAAGACTTCAGTTAATGATTCAAAGGGATCTGCGCTCCAGCATTTATCTCTTAATTGGCCATCAGAGAATTTTTAGAGGAACGTTGTTCTATTTTAGAATAAATGGAAACGCTCTTTTCTTTTTTTGTAACTGCAGGTGAAACAACGCCCCTGTTTTGGGGTCGATTTGTTTTTCCCTTAGCAGCATTTATTTATTGTATTAAAAATTCATTTGTAAAACAGAGAGAGGAGGAGAGAGTTCTGAGAGCTGGTGGAGAACAGAGAGCTTCTATTGTACAGTTTTGACAGAGATTTTAATGAAAATACACAGCTCTGGCTTCTGAGATTCCTGTGGTATGAGATTTAACATTTGTGTTCTCTTTTGTTTCATATGTATCTTGTTATGTGTTCATGTCATTTCATGATCATTTCCATTTGAACAAATGAAGTGTTAAGGTAGAATTCATAATTTATATGCTCTGCCTTTAAGTTTGTTCATATTTAATGTTTTCTTCTGTTTGACAAGGATTCATCTTCTATGCCCTTGTCAGCTCCTCAGCAGTCTTGCCATCCCATTTAATCTCAATTTGATGTTAAAATTTCTTGCCTACCTTGCCTCAGGAGATAATCTGTGTTTTTTATTACATTTCTCTGTTCAAGCTGTTTCTTTGCCCCATGCAACCCAGAAAAACCCCATCATTTTATTAAAAACCCCTTTTTATCAATTTACTAGCCTAAAATCAGTTTCTTTTAAAGTCATCTCAACCCCTTTTAGAAAAAAATTTGCTGAGATAGACTGGAGAGAGCCCTCTCCTGTCCTCGTAGGGCTAGCTACGAGGCTAAGTGGTTTGATGTTACCTTGAGTTTCGCTTTTTTCAGCCTGAGCCAAATTCAAGCGCTAACACATATGAAGGAGATATTTCAGCTAAGGAGAATTTTGTTGCACCCAATGAGAATACCTCCCTCGCTAAGAGGGAGTGTTGATTTTTGTAGCATTGGGAGCTATTATCGTATGCTTAAGTCGGTCTTCAAGAAAAATCAAAATAAATTTATTTTTGGGGCATCAAGTTGGCTCAACCACATGAAAGGTTGTGTCCCTTAAGCTAATTCACCCCCATTCAACTATTATATATACATGATGTGACATTTCATTTTCAACACACCAACGAAGAGGAATGAAGGATAATCTCTTTTAAGAGAAGATAGAAAAAGGAGTCGTAATCTTGAGGAAGGAATCCACAACCAAGGAGCAATTATTTTAAAAAAATTGTGGTTATAAAGGAGCCGAGGTAGGGCATATTTGGAAGGCCGCAAGAGCCACGCGTTGTAGGGACTATCATAAATATTGAAGAGGACAAGACGAGGCCTATTGGATGCTGAAGGCTTGACTGATAGTTTTTACTTGAAAATTGGCATGGGATTTTAGAAAAATTGGATTTGTAAACCTTGCTGAAGAATCATTTCTCCTAAAGAGAAGTTATTGGGTTTTCTCCTAAGGTTGGTTTCTAGTGTAAAAATATTATCTCTATTATGCATGGCTATCTTTCTATGATAATTATTGTTTCTGCTACATTTACTATTGACATATCTATGTATAATTCCTCAATGATATCAATGACATGGGATAAATTGATTGAAGATCATTAGGTAGTAATTATCAGACCATAAATTTGTTTTCTATTATGCATCTTGTAAGAAAATTCAACATGGAGGATCAAATCAAATTTTGATTAGATTAGATTGCTTCATGATGTCCAAACCTTTATTTCAATGGAAACCACTGATGGAAGAAGGAATCTTTCCATTTGTGGGCTCAAATCACTAGCCCATTAAATTATCCCCAAGTTATTCCTTGGCACCAATGACTTGCACCCTTGAGGTTTGAACATTTGTGGCTAGATCATCAAAAATTCATGACAGGCATGAAAATGTGGTGGCCATTTGGAAAATTCAAGCCTATGATCATTAATGTTCCAGTTTCAAGAAAATGTAAATCAGGTTAAACAACTTAAAGAATGGAATTAAAGAGTTTTTGGAAACATCCTTTTTAAGAAATGAAAACTTGAGAAGAATATGAAAGCATTTAAAGCTAGCATTATTGTCAATGGAAAGACTAGGGATCAAGAAAAACAAGAGAAGCATCTTAGGTAGAAAATTAATATCTAGGAGAAATAAGAATACGTTCATGCAGGAAAAAATTAAGAATCTATTGGCTAAAATAAGGAGACAAAAAATTGATTTTTTTCACAATTCCATGCTAACAAGAGAAAAGATAATTGCATCTCGAGCCTAAAATATTATGCAAAATAGAAGCTAGAAGAAAATCGTGACATTGTTTATCAACTAAAGGGTCATTTCAACCAAATCTTGGAACCACCAATGGATGGACAAGACATCATTGATTATGTTCTAGTATTTATCCCTTCATTTGTCTCTCTAGAGAAGAATTGAAGTCTTTTAAATCCCATTTCCCTTGAGGAAGTGGCTACTAATGTAAATTTCATGTCTTCTAGAAAATCTCCTAGGCTTGTTGGTTCTACAATTGATTTCTTTCAATCTCATTGGCCCATCATCGGTGAAGATATTTAAAAGGTCATTAAAAAATAAAAAAATTTAGGTAATATAATTCATGCCTTTAATTCTTATTTTATTGATCTTATACCTAATGAACATAATCCTCGATCAATTAACAAATCAGGCCAATTGCATTATGTATTGTCACCTACAAAAGCATTTCTAATATTATTTATGCAATAGGCTTAAGCCCATATTTCATAAAATAATATCTATGAAGTATGACGGATATGTGAAGGGTTCCCAAATTCCAGATGGAGATATTGTTTCTCATGAAATCATCCATCCTTTAAAGGTCACCAAAACCTTAGGATTTTTTTTAAAATTAGACATGTCCAAAGCTTATGATAAATTGAACTATATCATTTTAGAGAAACTTCTACTTTCTTTAAGTTTTTATCTAGCCTAGCCCAACTAGATAAAAAGTATTATCCCTTATGCCTTCTTCATCATTATGGTCAATGGCTCCACCTCAAACACCTTCAATCCCTCTTGTAGCATTCAACAAGGTTATCCTCTCTCTACTTTCTTGTTTATTCTCATGACATAAGGTTTAAGTAGGATATTTTAAATTTGTAATTCATTATAACTACATCAAAGGATTTCAAATCCATCTTTGAGAGTTAGATTGTATCCCACTTTCAATTCATTGACGATACCATCCTTATGAAATTCATATGATTTATGAGGCATAGCAAGAGTAAGCACCTGATTTTTTCCTTCAACATATCTATTGCTATTGAGAACAATATTACTAACCTTATTGGCTTTTAAAGGGTCTCCCTTCCCTCCAAATACTTGGGAGCTCCCCTTTTGGTTACTTCCCTTTGTAATATCTCCTAGAAATACCAGCTTTCCAAAATTGAAGACAAGTTGAACAACTAGACTTTATGTTCCATCAATCTTCCTACCAAAATTACCTTCCTAAAGCCTACCCACCAAGTTATTCCACTCTATCTTTTTTTCTTGTTCTTATTTCTTCCTCAAAAGCCCTCAAATCCATTATATACATTCAAATGGAATTCTTGAGTGGGAAGGCACTAATAGAGAACACAACTGGGCCCTGGTCATCTGGGACTTTATCTCCCCCCCAAGGTTAGTAAGGATTTAGGCATCAAGAAAACACCAACCATCAACAAGTCTTTCACCACTAAAACTTGGTGGCTCTGGTAAGAAATCAAGGAGCATTATGGATCAATATTTGGAAAGTTAAATATGCCAACCAAAACCCCAAGAATATCTCATCACATTAAATGAGGTTGGCATTGCCTCCTTTATATGGAACAATGACAAATAATAATCCCTTGATCTAGACCCATTCCTTTTTGGAAATCAAATTCAATTAACAAGCACTATTTTGGGAGGATACATTACAAAAAGAGACTATAATTAACCTTAATCGACTCCTTTAGATTCCAAAGACAAACTCATTATCTTGAATGGCATAAATTCAACCAATATTGGTAGGTAAAAAAGAATGTTGGCTAAACAATTTATAGGAATTGGATCTCCAAAGAAGTTCCCCCACCCTTAGCTCTCTAAAGACGAAATATAACTTTTGGATTCTTACTTGAAGGAATGGAAAATCAATGTTCTTCAAGGCCATGTCATCCTCTTCTAGGGCGCCCAAGATAGTGGAAGCTTCAAAATCAAAGGAGACTATGCATTAAAACTTGCCATGCTAATTTAGAATCAAAAGCCATTTGGAATGCATAATTAAGGCCAAAATTTTCCTCTTTTATGTGGATTTTATCCCAAAAGAAAATCATCACTTGGGATTGTCTCGTGAATAGAGGCTTAAAAAAACCAATTATTTGCTACATGTATGGGAAAAATGAGGAAACATCCAATTATCTCTTTAACAAACTATGTTTAAGAGGAGCCTCCATCTTCAGATAATATAATATAAACATAATGAGTGCTAGAATCACCTTGGAGAATTGGTGACAAGCCCCTTTCAATGACATTATTCTTAATAAACCTTGGAATACATATCTAGGACATATATATTGGATTTGTCTAGAAGGAACACAATCGTAGAATATTTAAACAACAACATTGAAACATTGATGATATGTGGTCATTTTCCATACCTAAATAAAAAAATCCACGCTTTTCTCTTCATCAATGGATGCATATATCCTTCAAGGTAGGGATAAGCTCATTTTCATAGATTGTAAGTTTAGTCTTGCTCCTCAAGCCACTTCAAGAACAACTAGAAAGATATCCCCTTCTCTAGAACATTGGATAATCCCCCCACATTATCTTGTCATATTAAACCTTAATTGTATGATGAAATACAACCCTATTTTTGTAGGAGTTTGGGGCATTTTCAAAAATGCTAATGGTGAAATCTTGTATCTCTTTTCCATTTATCTATGTAGAAGTACCAATAAAGTTGTTAAGCTTGATGGGATCCTCAAGGGGATCTCTCTTGCCACACAATTAAGATACTTGATCTTGATGGTGGAAGGGAACTCTTCCATCATTATTCATACCCTTACAAAGCTTTAGTGTGTTTCCAATCGATGCAAGGTTTCATCTAATTGGCGTTTATCCCCTAAATTGTCTCATGTGGATAACTTACTCAAAAAATTTAAAACTAGCACTCCCTCCAACATTTGTAGAATAGCTAATGGTATAGTGGACTGCCTTACAAATTGGGGGGTTGAATATTTAGGTCAGGACCTTTCCTCCTTGTGGGAATCTTTAGAGCAGGATCAACTTTGCTCAGATTACGTACATTTAAATGTGATTGAGAACAATCCCACATATAAAAGGTATAGGGTTTATATCACACCATTCCCTTAGTACATAAAATTATCATTTTTCTCTTCTGGGATATGTTTAGAATTCCGATTGAGGGTAAGTAACCTTATATTATATAATTGTTGATTTCTTGGTTGGAGTATTAATTCCATAGGAAGCCCTGCTGGTAGAATTTTGGTTCCATGTCTTGTCTTGTCTTGATTTTAGGGTCGTATTCTTAGTGCTCCAATTAGTATCAATCCCTCAAGCATTGTGATACCAAATATAAGAGTGGACATAATATCCTATCTTTGACTCTTGTGGAAATGGGATCATACCCTTATTATAACAATTTATGATCAAAACTATTTCTCATATATATATAATATTAGTGTATTCCCCTTATTGTTATTTTTATTGTAGCCACCTATTGTTATTGTTGTACCCATGTATCCCCCATGTTGTTATTGCTTTTTCCCCATAGAATCCCATTATTCTTATTGTTTCGTCCTTATATTATTATTATTATGTAGGCTCTAATTATATTGTGACCCCTTAGAGTCCTATATATACCAAAGAGGTCTTATCATTTGTATCATCCAAGAATTGTTCATTTATGTGATGTAAAGTAGGTTTCCCCTTTGAAGAGGCTATTTCTCAAGTCATTGATCTATCTTTTCTTTAGGTTTGTGAGTTGGATGCATAACATTTGGTATCAAAGTTTTGGATTTTAGGGTTTCGCATCTTCAAATAGGTCATCTTGGAATTTTCGCTATAACTTTATTTATATGAGGCTACAGATGTTGAAATTTCAACAATGTGGAGACAAAATATTGGTGAACTTCATGTACAAATTTTAGATCTTGATTCGCTATATTTTCATAGATATGATATGAGGAAGTTAGGGTTTTTGTAGGCTACAGAATTCCATCTCAAACAAGTGACGTAGAGAAAATTGTCATTTCTCTTTGAGCATCAGATTTGAATTTTGTAAAAAAGTGACTAAAAGCGAACAAACTTTATTTTTTCATGTATCATTTTCAGGGCGTAAGGTCGAAACAGTGACACATGTCTCTCCGTAAAAGTTCGCTCTATTGAACCAATTTATAATCAGGTCGTCATGGGAGATTAGGCATAAATCTTTCTTGAAAAATATAATCTCGATTTGACTTATGGGGTTAGAAAGAATACTCAGAGGGATACCATAGGATGAAATTTCAAACCTTGGAGATCCAAAATTACAAAGATACAACAAATTCAATATCGAGCTCCTAAAAAGCAAGAAAAATATGTGTATTTTTTTAAATTTTACATAACTTTTGTTTGAAAAAATAATTTTAAATAATTCAAAGGGAATAGTGAAGCATATATATCATTGTTTGCTTCAAAAATCCCTTGAAAGAAAAAGATGATACACATTGTAAGAAACCATAAAGCTCTACTATGACGCATGAAGAAGATGAAGAAATGCAACATGATATATCAAAAAAAAAAAATTCCGAAGAAAAAGCGAACTTTTTATTAAGAGAATAAAAAGTTACATTGCAGATGCCAAGCATTTCCGTAAGTAACTGCTTGCTAGAACAAGCATACAGAACACAAAAAAGTCTCCTTCTGAGACTGAAGCCCGTGAACAGAGCAGAGAAGCAGTAAAAAAAACAGCTGTGACACAACAGCTATGACCCGAGAAGGACTCGGCTGTAAGAAAACGAGCAACAGCAATAAAAACCATAACAGTTTGTAACCAGCCTTTGGGCCTCCTCAACAGAGAGGAAAACAACCCACAAAAAATATATGTGAGTTTTTGAAAAAGAGAGTCTGAGTGACATAGTCTGTGCAGGAAAAAAGAGAAAATATAAACAAAAATAAACATAGTATCATCTGAAAGGTTAAAGATATGGCGGCACATCTGATGAAACTATCTGTCCTTGACAGTCTTCCACTATTTTCCACCCTCCCAGAGCTTGCTGCAAACCTTCCTTAGAAAGCTTGTCCGCGTCATCATTGTTGTCCCTGTAGATATGGCATATGGAGAAAGAGTTAAAAGATGACTTTAATCCCTGAATATCTTGAAGCATGGGTTTAAGTACAAGATTTTTGCATGAGCTTTTTCCATTGACCCAGTTTATAACATTAAGGGAGTCTCCGAAGATCTGAATAGTGAAGGTGTTTCTTTGGATAAGCCAACATAAGAGCAGTCTTAAGGCTGAAAGTTCTGCGTAATTATTTGTACCAGACCCCAAACCAACAGATGCTTTGAGGGAGTGGTGGGCATTGAGGTGAATGACAATTCCTGCGCCTGCTGTGTTGTTTTGGGAGGCTCCATCAAAAAAAGCCCAGGGAATACCATCTTTTATTTGGACAGGTTTGTCATGATTTTGAGGCCTCTTCTCTTCAGGTTCTGGGATGGAAGCGTAAATGGAGACTACTTGAATGGCTGTGATGGAGGCCGGGGTACCCTTATCTTGAAAAATAGATCTGTTTCTGGCAAGCCAGACTCCCCAGCAGATGATAGGGGGGAGGTTCCTCAGGTTCCCTTCTGGATAGTGCTGCCACCAGCTATACCAGGCCTCGTCCAGATTCCCATTTCCCCAGTGCAACTTTTTGTTCATCAGTTTTTCAACCTCCCTCCAGATTTTAACTGTTTCCGAGCATTGGAGGAACAAATGGGATATAGATTCCTCTGATTCTTTGCAGAGTGGGCATCTCCCCGGGCCGAACATGAAACGAGCCTGAAGGATGTCCCAGGTAGGAATTTTTCTTCTGAGGAGACACCAGAGAAAGAGTCGAGCCTTAGCTGGGCATTTGAGTTTCCATAAATGTTTCGCCCACCACTCTGGATTCACCCACCCTTTCCTGGATTGGATGAAATTATATCCATCTTTTGGGGAGTAGTCACCTGTTTCACCATGGGCCCAAATCAGGCTGTCTGGGGAGTCTGAAATTCTAACATTTGAGCGTACGAGTTCTTGTGTGTAAGATGACCATTCAGCCCACCACCTCTGATCAAGCTGCAGGTCCTCACCATCTTTCCATGCTTGGCACCAGATGCTCGAAAGGCCCACCTTTTCCACCTGATCTAGAGTAAGGATATCTTTTTCTTCTAAGTGCCTAATTAGATCAGGTGAAAGGGCATAAGATTCATTGCAACCGATCCACGGGTCTTTCCCGATCTTCAGATTTCTACCATTCCCAATCTTCCACGCCAAACCTTGTTCAATAACTTTGAAAGAAATTACTGTAGCCTTCCAAATCACAGAAGCGTTCTGCAAGGTCTTGACAGGATTTCTTATCCAATCCTCCAAAGGCATCGGGTCTATATATTTTCTTCTTATCACTTTGGTCCAAAGGTTATCCATCTTTATCAACCTCCAACCCGACTTTGCTGCCAAAGAGAGACTGAAATCAGGAAGATTTTTAATGCCCCAGCCTCCCCATTCTTTGGACCTAGCCACTTTGTCCCAACCCACCCATGGGAGCACATGGTTTTCCTTGGAACCGTCCCATAAAAATCTACTGCAGATTCTTCTAATCTTTTCCAAAATCCCTTTTGGGACCCAAGTTAGAGCAGCCCAATACACTGGGATAGCCAAAAGAACGAACTTGATCAGCGTCAACCGGCCTGCTCTCGAGAGCCATTTGAAGCTCCAATGATTGATCCTGGATTCTATTTTAGCTATCAGCCAATTCCAGTCCTCCTTCTTATAAGCATTTGGCTTAAGCCAGAAACCCAAATATTTGAAAGGGAGATCCAAGGAACTAGGCTGGAAGGGTAGAACCGATTGGAGCCTTCCTCTCTCCTGAACTGCCAGACCTGTCATTATCAGCTGGGATTTTCTGAGGTTTATCTGCATACCTGTTGCTTTCAGAAATAGATCTAGAATAGAATTTAGTTCCTTTATTTCTGTGAGCTCAGTATTTGTGAAGATTAATATATCATCAACAAAAAGGAGATGTGAGATAAAAAGATTTGTGGCTACCTCAATACCTTTTACCTTCCCCTCTCTTCTGGCCTTGTGTATCAACTGGCTGAGACCTTCTGCAACTAGGAGAAAGAGCAAGGGAGATAGAGGGCACCCCTGCCGCAGACCCCTTTGACCTTTGAAGAAAGGGGTGGCTGCCCCATTGACGAGAATTGCATAGCTTACATTTGAGATACAGCCCATTATCCAACTGATAAAAGCAGGTTTGAAACCCAGGTGGGTTAGCAGCATCCTGAGATATAGCCAATTTATCCTGTCGTATGCTTTTGATAAATCAATTTTTATAACTGCACCCTTCTTATTCTTTTGCTTCACACTGTGCATGACCTCCTGAGCTACACCAATGGCTTCATGAATTTGTCTTCCCGATAAGAACCCAAACTGTTCCAAAGATATTTGTCTTGACAACACCGGTTTGATTCTATTTGCTATCACTTTTGCTATTATTTTGTAAATACTGTTACATAGGGAGATTGGCCTAAAGTCTTCCAAAACTTTCCGGGGCTTCCTTCTTTGGGATAAGGGCTATGAACGTGGCGTTAAACAGACTATAGATTTCACCTTTTTGCCTAGCCTCCTCCACCACTTCAGTAATTTCTAATCCTATAGAATCAAAAAAGTGGAGAAACAACTCAATGGACCAACCATCTGGTCCAGGGCTTTTCTCTTTTGCCATGGATTTTATTGTAGCTTCCACTTCCTCCTTCGTGACCTCACACATAAGATCCTTCGCTTCGTCCTCCTCCAAAAATCTTGGGAAACATTGGGCTGTCCTTATAACCTCCGCAATAGTAGTTCCTCCCAGATCAGCAAAAAGGTTTTGAAAATGTCTCTGGCCTAAATCTGACAGAGCTCGAAAAGTCTGCACTTCCCTGCCATCTTCATCTTTTAGACACCATATTGTATTTGCTGATTTCCTCCCTTTGGCATGATTATGGAAGAACCTGGTATTTTCATCACCTGCTTTAAGCCAGATTGCCCTACTCTTTAAACGCCATTCTTCTTCTTTGTCCAGGAGGAGCTTTGTTTTAAGTTTCTCCAGCTGTAGAATTTTTTCTTTTGTATCCTGCGACAGATAGCCCTCCCCATCAATGCTTTCCAACTTTTTAAGGTCCTCACTGATTCTTGTGAGTTCCTCTTTCTGAGCTTCCTTCCTCTCCTTTGCCCAGCTTATCGTAGCTTTCTTCAGTCTTTTGAGGTTTTCCATAAACCAGAAGCCTTTCTCCTCTAGTGCATTGGCTTCCGGGTGTTTCCATGTTTGCCTGAAAAGATTGGAGAACGACTCCTCTTTGAGCCAAGAAGAATTGAACTTGAAAGGGGCAGGGGGCTTGAGGGGAGGGGAGGAGAGTTCTAAAAATATAGGAAAGTGATCAGAGAGACCACCTTCTTCAATCCATTGTCTGAACATAGGGATCTTAGCAGCCAGCTCCTCATTTATGAGAAAACGGTCAAGCCTTTTTGCCACTCTTGCATCCCCAGTTCTCCTGTTTCTCCATGTAGGCTTCAACTTAAGAAGATTTATGTCCAGGAGGTTATTGATCGAGAACATATTTAGGAAGAAATCTGACAGGGGGTCTTCTCTGGCTGAGGGCCCCCAAGCCTCCGCTCTCCCAATAGAGAAATTTAAGTCCCCTCCCAGCACCAAAAATTTGTCATTTAAAAAGGATTTTGACATCAGATCATTCCAGAAAGATACCCTATCCTGGCAGGGCCCATACACATTGCAAACGGTAAGAGGGAAAGAGAGTTCTGTGGAAAGGATTTCCATTCCCATAGCCTGTTTCATACCCCACACATTGCTGACCTTTATCCTTCCTTCCTTGTAGCCGATGGCCAACCCACCAGAGTGTCCATCTGAATCTAGTGCTATGAACCTCCATCCAGGCATCAAAGCATTTAAAGCTGCTTCCACCTCTAACCCTCTACCGAGAGTCTCTTGGAGGAAAAGGATGTCAGACTTTGAGTTGAGAAACATCTCCCGAAGAACCAGTTTTTTGGGCTTACTGGCTAAACCCCTACAATTCCAAGAAGACAGGATCATTTGATAACCTCTTCCGGGGCCTGCGCTGCTCTAAGTGCCCCTGGGATAGATTGCTGTTTCCCATCTGCTACATCGAATTTTGCTTTAATTTGAGCCATGGAGAAATTTGATTTTCTACCTCTTTTTTTCCTGGATTGGCTTTGAGAGGGGAGAGGCCCTATACCTCCAACAGAGACCGGGATGATAGACTTATGGTCGTGGGAACGAAGGTTATATGGGCAGGAGGGAGGGGGGGCCGATGGCCCAGGATCAAAGGAAGCACCTTCACTGTTCAGATCAAGGGAGGGAAGGGCGGCCGAAATGTCTTCTACTCCTAACCCTTCTTTATTTTCTTTACAGTTAACAGTATTATCCTTTACATTTAAAGAAGAAAATATTTGCGAAGGAGAACGATCCATACAAATATCCATAGGTTCTGTAATATGAGTTGGTGAAATATAAGAATCAGAACACATACCCATTGGTTCTTCAGAAGGTTGCTGAGGCCTTTCGGATGGCTGATCCTTTGCGAGTTCTTTCCCATGATCAGGTTCCTTTACCAGCAGGGCGTCCAGATTGTCCAGATGGTCTTGATTCGACGGCTGCACATCCATTGGGGCTTTTATCTCCTTATTTGCATTATTCGGCTCCGACGAGGGATTCTGACCTTGAAAATGATGGTATGGGCTGTAAAAATTCTCCCACTGTTCCGGCTCCTTTGGATATCTCCGCCTTCGCCTTCCAAGGGGGCACTCCTTTGCCAGGTGCCCGTATTCGTGACACCTATGGCACCTGAAGGGAAGATATTCATAGTCCAATAACTGTTCAAAGACCATATCCTTATATTGCAGGTTAATTCTCTTTGCAAGACCTTTGCCGGGATTTAAGCTGACAAGGATTCTAGCCATGGCTTGCTCCCGAGAATGAAGGAAAGACATATCTGCTTCCAGATAGGTTCCCAATCTATCCCCTATTGCTTTGAACACCGCTTCCGTCCATAGAAAATAGGGCAAACCAGGAGCCCTGACCCAAACCGGGTAAATATCAGTTTTCTCTCGTCTAGCATCGAACAGAGGAGTCCATTTCTTTAGAAGGATTGGGATGTTCCCAATCACCCAGTTTCTAGCAATAACCCAGTCGGCCGAATCTTTGCTTTCGAATCTGAAGAGGAACCACCCTTTTGCCAGGGTTGAGGCTTTGAAAACCCTTTTTTCTTCGCCCACCGACCAGTTCTTTTCTCCCCATTCTTGCAGGAAACTGGGAGAGAACTTCTTCCCTCGAGCTCTTCCCACCACTGTGCAGTCCGCCACCTCCAGAGATTCTTCTATACTCACCTCCATTCCTAAGACCAAGTTTCCTTCCAGTGCCTGTTCTCCAATAGGTCTATTTTTCTTTCGCTTTTCACCTCTTTTCCTCCCACCAAAAGCCTCCTCACCGCCCTCTCTATCTACTTCAGCCCTTTGGGTGCTAGGGTTTGAAGGAAAAGATGTCAGAGAGAGATGGGGAATCTCTGTCTCACGAAAAGAAGAATCTGGAAAGGGAAGAGTTACCTGAATACCCGGAATCTCTACATGAGATGTCTCTTGAGTCTCTGTGGAAGCTGCTATCGCTTTGTTCGGCCGTCCAGGATGGCCTTTTGGAGAAACCAGGTCTTTCCCGATAGAAACCCTAGTTAAAGTCGATGCGCTACCGGTCTTTTTCTGACCCGACCGCTCTGCTCTTGAGATAAAGTTAACAATGTCTTCGAGACCCCCGGATAGAACTGGTTCTTCAAGGGGCGTGATTCCCTTGTTGCCATGGATCGAAAGACCAGCACTTACATGTAAAAGACCTTCGCCCGAACTGACAGGATGCTGAGCATCAAGAAACTCTAGCTGCGGAAACTCGGTCTCTTGAAAACCTTTGGTCAATTGAAAGAATGACTGTTGAATCCTTTGTGTTTCTGGCGTGAGAGCACCAGTTCTGCATGACCCAGAGTCGCCAAAATACCGCTCTATGTTTTTAGCGGTCGGGTCTTTGCCCCAAACAGACAAAATATCTTCCATTACCGGGTCTAAATCCACTAACTCCTTGGGATTTACCATGGTTTCGAGGGCGGATTACAGTAAACAAACGGAAAAGAGATGTCGCCAGTGTGAAAGACAAAAGGGTTTTAACCCTTGTTCCCACCTGTCCGCCCGAACCAAAGAGGTTACCTACAGCTGCCCGTTTCGCCTTGACTGAATGCTTCAGAAACCTGTGAGAAAAATACCTGTCCTCCGGTCGTCGTGCCCAGTCGATGGCCCATACCCTGCTCAGTCAGGCCCCGGCTCTAGCCGGACCCGCGATCAAACCCTGCTCCTTCCTTTCATCGCCCCCCTCAATATATCAAAATTACAAGACCAAGTGCAACAAATTTCTCTCTCGCAAAGAGCAACCAAAAATGAATTAGAATCTAAAATGGATGGTTTATAAGTAAAATTAAAAGGAAACATGGAGGTTTTTAAAGTAGACATGGACGCAATGAATGTCAGGTTGGAAGGGCTGAAAAATTTGTTGCAAGAAATGCTTCCCATTGGTGAAAAGGTAATCGATGAAAATCATGATGAGGACAAAAAGAATATGAATTATGATTTTAGAGACTCCAATGTGGGGTTTAAGAACCACCACATTCCAAAGATATATATGAGTAATTTTGATGGCAAGGATCTAGTAACATGGATACTACAAATGAAGCAATATTTTGATCTCCATTATGTGCAACACATACAAAAGGTACACATTACATCTTTATATTTAGAACCTGATCAGTTTGTATGGTATCGATGGATTTATTCTCCTAAACCACTTGTCACCTAGCCAATTTTTACGGAGGAAATAATAGCACATTATGAGGATACAATGAGCAACACCTTCTTTAGACAAATGATAAGTCTCAACCAAAAGGTTTCAATGGTAGAGCACATTGAGGATTTTCAAAAATTGAATACCAGGGTAACTGATATTCCAAAGGAGCGTAGGATTGATGTATTCATAGGTATTTTGAAGGATAACCTCCAACATGAGATTCACTTTTAGGAACCTGATTCATTGGAGAAGGAATTCAGGGTGGCAAGAAAAGTTGAAGCAAAATTATGGCAAAAAAGAAGTCTACCATGCACAATTATAAAGATGGAAGTGTTGTTGCTCTTAGCCTTCCATAACCTACAAGGTTTATGCCACAACAATTGGAGGAAAAAAAATTAAACGGGTTTTTTTATAGTTGTGATAGAAAATACACTAAAGGGCATAAGTGTGCTGAGAAGAAATTATTCTACATATATTGTGAAGAGGAGGAAGAAAAGGAACAAGAAACATCAAAAAAGGATGATATACATCAGGAACAAACACCAGAGAAATAAGAAATGAATCTGAACATATCTTGTAATGCATTGGCAGAAATTACAACTCCTCAAACTCTCAAGATAGAAGGATATATCAAGAATAAAAAGCTAATAGTGTTGATTGATTCGAGTATTACCCATAATTTTATTCATTTTAATATAGCCAAGTAATTGAATTTCTTCCTATATCCAACACCAGAGTGTCAAGTGATGGTTGCAAATGGAGGAGCTATAAATTACACTGGAAAGTTCCATAATATCAAGCTAATCATGGGGGAATATGTATTGAATATTCCAATGCTTTCCGTTCCAATGGGTGGTGTTGATGTTGTACTAGGAGTCCAATGGTTACAATCTTTGGGGAGGATAGTTTTCAATTTCCAGGAACTTCTCTTGAATTTTTTTTTGGGAAGGAAAGGAAGTTGAATTAAGGGGTGTCATAGGGAAACCAAGAAAGATAATTAGCTCTAATGGCATGACAAAGCTTCGAAATAAATAACAACGAGGCATAATTGCAATATTATGCTCACTAGAAGTTCAAACATAAAATATCTATTTCTCCATATCTCCAAAAATACTTGGACAATCATTTCAAGGTATTTGTGACTCACAAAGGCCTCCCACCTATTCGTGATCATGATCATGCTATTCATTTTATTCCAGGAAGTGTTACTCCAAACATCAGACCTTACATATACCCCTATGCCCAAAAGAGTGAAATTGAACATATGGTTGCAGAAATGTTAGAGGCTTGTATAATTCAACCTAGTCAAATTTCTTTCTCTGCTCCAGTAGTATTGGTGCACAAGAAGGACGGATTATGGAATATGTGTCCAGATTATATGGATATCAACAAGTTCACCATCAAAGATAAATTTCCCATTCATGTCATTGATGAATTGTTGAATGAATTACATGGAGCAATTTACTTCACAAAGTTGGATCTTCATTCGAGATATCATCAAAATAGAATGAATATTGAATACATTCCGAAAACAACATTCAGAACTCATGAGGGTCATTATGAATTTTTGCTCATGCCTTTTAGCTTTACTAATGCACCTTCCACATTTCAAGGTTTGATGATTTCCATTTTTAAACCCTTCCTTAGAAAATGTGTTAGTATTTTTTGATGATATACTAATCTACAACAAGTCTTGGAAGGATCATGTTCAACATGTTGATAAGGTGCTCAAAATATTGGAGGAGAAACAATTATATGCAAAAATCTCCAAATGCTTCTTTGTAGTACAGGAGGTGGAATATTTGTGTCATATTGCATCTCATGAGGGTGTTAAGGTAGACCCTAACAAAATTAAATCCATTAAGGAATGGAAAATCCCCACAAACATAAAGCATATTCGAGGATTTCTAGGGTTTACGGGGTATTATTGCAAGTTTGTTAAGAAATATGAAAGAATAGTAGCACCTCTAACAACATTATTAAAGAAATATACATTTTCTTGGACTCCAGAAGCAACTAAGGCCTTTGAACATCTTAAAGAGGCAATGTGCCTAGCACCGGTCTTACCTACGCCAAACTTCACAAAAACCTTTATTATGGAATGTGATGCCTCGAGAAATGGAATTGGTGCTATTTTAATGCAAGAAGGAAGACCAATTGCTTTTGAAAGCAATCCAATCAAAGGAAAGTATCTACACAAAGCTGTTTATGAGAAGGAAATATTGGTAATACTACATGCACTAAAGCAATGGAGACCTTACCTAATGGAAAGAGACTTCAAGGTAAAAAAAGATCATGATAGCCTTAAATTCTTTTTGGAACAAAGATTATCTTTAGAAGAGCAACAAAAATGGGTCACAAATATGTTGAGTTATGAATTTGAAATCATCTACAAAAAAGGGAAGCAAAATGTTGTTGCAGATACACTCTCAAGAAAGGGTGAGGATGTGGAAGAATTGCTTTGTGCCATTTCTATTATCCAACCTGATTAGATAACCGAAGTAAGGGATGAACGGAAGAATGACGAAGAGGTGTCGACACTCATTCAAAATTTGCAGCAATATCCTAGTACATCTAATACATTTGGCTGGAAAAATCATTCATTATGGTACAAAGATTGCTTATACCTTTGTAAGAATTCCCAACTCAAGCACAATATTATTTTTGAATTGCACACCTCCACCTTAGGAGGGCACTCAGGATTTTTAAAGATTCACCACAGGCTCAAGAATTTTGGGTGGCCTTAAAGTTGATATTCAGAAGTTTGTGGCAGAATGTTTGGTTTGCCAACAAAATAAAGTTGAGATAATTAAGACCTCAGGTCTATTACAACCTTTAGCCATTCCAAGTCAGCGTTGGGAAGAGGTCTCAATGCATTTTATCACAGGTTTACCCAATTCTGAAGGAAAGAGTGTCATCATGGTGGTAGTTGATAGACTTACCAAGTATGCACTTTTGTGCACTATATCATCCTTTTAAAGCCAATATAGTTGCTACTGCATTTATGAAAATAATTCAAAAGCTACATGGAAACCTAAAGCTTATTGTATATGACAAAGATCCCATTTTCATTGGAAAATTTTAGAAGGAATTATTTTCTTGTCTTTGTACTAAATTAGTTCATATCTCATCTTATCATCCTCAATTTGATTGGAAAACTGAGATAGTGTACAAATGTTTGGATGGATGTATTCGTTGCTTTGTATCTGATAAACAAACACAATGGGTCAAGTGGTTACATCTAGCTGAATGGTGGTATAACACTTCCTTCCATACTGCAACAAAAATTACCCCATTTCTAGCACTTTATGGATATCATCCACCATCAATCAAATCATCTTTAAGAGAAAATTATAAGGTTCAAGCAATGGAAGATCACATCAAGCATCAACAACAAGTTCTCCAACTCTTAAAGGATAACCTCACTTTGGCACAAAATCGAATGAAACAATAGGAAGATAAGCATCGCAATGAAAGAAGTTTTGATGTATGCGACTGGGTATTTTTATGGCTACAACCATACAAACAAATGTCCCTCAATCAAGCTAGGAAGGATAATAAATTATCACCCAAGTACTATGGTCCTTACAAGGTGTTTCAAAAGATTGGTACTATAGGATACAAATTGGAGTTGCATGCACCTTCCCGAGTATACCCATTTTTCCATGTTTCATGTTTAAAGAAGGTTATCAGTGACAAGCTCCTAGTTCAAATAGTGTTGCCAAAACTTGACGAAGAAGGAAAAATCATATTTGAAACTAAAGTAGTCACAGAAACAAGAACCTAACAACTATGAAATCAATTAATTTAAGAGTAACTCATTAAGTGGAAGAACTTACCCGCCGAATATTCCACATGGGTAGATGAGAATTTTTTATAGAAGCATTTGAAACTACTCAAGAATTGAGGACACCACTTTTTCGAAGGATAGGGACATGTTAGGTCCCTATAATACTAGTGTACCCCCCTTGTTGTTATTGTTATTGAAGCCCCCTATTGTTATTGTTGTGCCCTTACATTATTATTGTTATGTAGGCTCTAATTATATTGTGACCCCTTAGACTCCTACATATACCAAAGAGTTCTTATCATTTGTATCATCCAAGAATTGTTCATTTATGTGATGTAGAGGAGGTTACCCCCTCGAAGAGGCTATTTATCAAGTCGTTGATCTATCTTTTCTTTAGTTTTATGAGTTGGTTACATAATATATATACCCTCAAAATAATTATATATGCCAAAAAAAAAAAAACACACTTCAATAGTGAATTTCTTCACCATGGTTTAATTTGCATTAATTGATTATATTCATTGGATAAATTGCCATAAATTTATATTTTGGGAGGCCCTAGAAGGCCTAAGACTATACGACCCTCTTTGTTTTGCCTTATATTGTTGTTATAACATTCTTTCCAAGTATTTCAAGGCTTACTACAGGTTTCAAAAATTATTTACAACAATTGGAGGAAATTAGAGGCAAACCATTACCTTGGGATACCTGAAACTCAAGAATCCTCTTGTATCCTTTATCATTGATATAAAGGGGTTTTAATTTGATTATTCATTTCTTTTAGATCATATATTTCCTATCCAAAACAATTTTCAGGTCTGAGCACTCATTTCAATTAAGTCAATTTCCATCCCTAGCGGTTGAGGCCCATTTTTGGAGTAGTTAACTCGCATATTGAATATATTTTCAAATAATCATCCAAGTTACATGCTCTTATGCTCATTGGAAAGGATTTTCATAATAGTAACTTTACAACCAATTTCTTTGAGTTTCAAGTCCACCAAGAGCTACTTCTAGGCCCTTGAAGTGACCTTCTGCTTGTTGTCTTGGTGCAATCCTCATAATTGCAGAAATTTCAGGTTTGAACAAGAATATTATCTCCTTAAATCCACATAAATTAGGTATAACAATTCAAAATCATTTCCTATTGTGGTAAGAAGTCTCACTACTTAATTTGTGGTACTTTCCAAGCTTATTTCAATGATCCATTGAGTATTTTCTTTGTTAGTATACAATATAGTTCATTTTTACATCTTTTATCAAATCATATATTGTTATTAAATTAACTACTACCTCTCCCATATATGTGTAATAGGCACTGGTCTACTTTTACTTTTGGTTGAGTGTGTGTTTTATATGGATATTGCCCTTGGTGTTTCGTCGAAGTTAGCCTAAAGTGAGAGGAATATGTTGAGGTGACAGTGGGTGTGTTCCTAATAGTGTTTACCATTTAGTAGGCTTTTTTGAACCTTTCCAACCTTGCTAGTTTGAGTGGTAATATTATTTGGCATCGTTGCTAGGGACAAATTTGTTCAATATAGTGTTACACCCACATATCATCATCATATTTTCTCCAAGGTTGGGTAAGTTTTCCATTTGTATTTGTATATTTTTGAGATTTTTTCGAACTAATCTCGTAGGTCCTAGCTGGAGACTCCACTTCAATAAAATAGGAAAAAGGTACTCTACAAGAGGTAACTATCCTTAAAGAAAAAATTAAATAATATTGGTGACTCCATGAAGGTCCTTGAAAAAAAATTAAGGAACATTGATGAATCCACGAAGGAATGAAAACCTTATCCTTTACAAACGTTAAAGAATTTGTTGGGTGTAAAGATGAGCACATCCATCAACAGTGAAGGCTTATGAAGAATCTCATCTTGGTGACTCCACTGTGGAATTTTGTAACGTATGATCGACATTTATTGCAATTTTTTATTTTTAGCATTGCTTTGAAATTTTCTAAGGATGGATCTCCCTCTATGGATAGTTAAATGTTATGCCCCGGTTGATTTTCCAATAAAAAAGGTTTTCCTCGTGAGCACCTTTACATCAAGTTGGAGGAAATTTCAAAATTCTAGGGATATCATGATTCAGTGACACAACACCCTATTGCATTTCTTGAATTTAGCAAGAAGAATGGCCATGATCATGACGATGTTGTGTTGAAATTATTTTCACTAAGTTTGAAAGAATATGCAAAAAGCTAGTTCGAGGTGTTGAGACGAAAAACATTCAAGTCTTTCACAAAATTTCTCATGGTGTTTTGTGCACGTTGGGATTATGGCAGGGATTAAGGGGTCCCCATTGTTCAATAAATCAAAAAACATTATTATACTCAAAATCCCATTAAAGAAGGTCCTTTTACTCTTGGAGATGATGAATCTGCCCTTGAAGAAGATTTTTGCAGCGTAAATGATGAAAAGAATGTTGGTAGGGATGTAAGGGAAGATAGAAGAGTTCCCATATTAGAATATGAAAGGAAAAAGGTAGCGATTGATGGTGACGTAATAAGTTCAAATGACAACATTTCAAGCCCTTTTTCTAAAGACTTCAAACCGACCAACAATATTGAGCATGAAAAAAAAATATAGAGGGAGATATTGGAAACAACCCCTTGAAATTGGATAGCTCTAGCCCCTAGAAAATATGAAAATTGTCATTAAATAAGACTCTGCAGGAGATGTGTGTAGAGTTAAAAGGTATACTTCTAAAGCCATTGATGAAAAAACAATTGATGATGTTATCACTTTAGACATCCTAGATATGAGAAAGGAACAATCCTTAGATTGTAATACCAGAATTGAGGAGGACAAGTCAGGAACCGACATAGAAGGAATTATTTTTAGTTCTATTCATGAAAATTAGGGAACATGTTATAAAGCATATGTTAAATCCATGGAAGATACATTTTCCATCTCAGAATTGAAGAAATACCACTCCCTGATATTAGTCCACTTGCATTAATTCACTAATATGATTTATATGCAAGAGTTCACCATTAACAAGATTGGTCGATTAAGGGAAAATTTACCAGAAAATGAGATTCTAGGTGGCACTGTTTCTTTTGAGAAATTGTTTGACACACAACAACATGTTGAATGTGAGGTGTTGCATCCATGGGTCATCGAACATCATATTTTTTCAAATATGATTGGTTTCCACATTTTTCATCTACATACATGACCGAGAATAGTAGGGAGGGGAAATAATCTTCTTGTGGGTTTGACATTGTCTTTGGAACCCCTCTTGATCGTGGATTTTATGAGTAATATTAATGAGTTGTACCATGACTATATCATCGCCTTCCATTGTAGGATAAATGAAGCTTATAGCAACAGAATTAAGAATTGGAATTACATTATTCCTCCTTCATTTGATTATGATCCCACCTTACATTTTTCTCAAAAGATGAAGGAAGTTCCGACCTATATCTTCTCAAGGTTTGGTATTTCATTATTTGGGTTTTTTACCAAGCATAAAGGTAAACTCTATGGTATGATTGAATTTATCAAATGGTTGCATTGGATTTATGATTTTACTTAGCATGTCATTTTTCTTGTGTTAAGATAGGGTAGGATGAATAATCTCTCTGGAATGAGCATTATATCATACTTGTGTGGTTTGAGTCATTGATGTGATTACATTTCTACAACACATATAAATTAGTCATTTTGGTTTTGTCGTTTCATTTCCTAAAATTTTATACTTGTTTTCTATGTCATGGATGTAGGTTTTGGAGTGATGGAACATTTGAGATTTTGAGGTTCTTAAGCACCCCCGAGAAGAGCACTTGTCGCACAATTGGACCTAGATGTTGGTCCTCTTTCATTCAGGGTACTCCAGAACTTTTTGTCCATGCCATATAAGCCCAAAGGATATGCCTTATAGCCTCGTAAATCCATGTTTGTGTTGTGTTCATTTTTTAAAGTGACTCCCATATCCTCGTTGGTGTGGACGGCCATGGCTACTCCTGATTCTATTTTATTCATGGTATGTTTTTCATTATGGCACTATTGAATTCCTCTTAGTGGGCAGTAACTCCCTACCTTGATGGGTGTTTTCATACCCTGAGATGGTGTTGCGTGTATGATGGATTAGGCACTGTAGCTTTTAATCCCGTACAAAAATTACCTGCATATGAATTCTAAAAGAAAATAGAAAATAACCAATGGCGAGAGCATAAAACATAAAATAGATATACACAGAGATTTTCCCCTAGATCCCAAAACCAGGACTACCACATTGATTTTTCATTGTGTTCCTTTCAATGTTACAATACATATATATACATGTCGAAGCATCCATAAATCCCAATCCATTAACCCTGGATTCGAACATAATCATAGTTCCCTTGACCGGATCTATAAAATACCATGGATAGAAAACCATCATGCCCAAAACCATGTGCGAAATCCATGCACAAAACCATATATAGGTCCACCCACCTAATATAGGGTCCAAAAAAAAAATCTCAAGGACCCCGTCTAGGGGGGCGACCGCCCCCCTGCATACCCCCCAACAAAGGGGCAGCTGCCCCCCCTGTGACCCCCTGGCAGCACCCCGCATAACGTACAAGGGGGGCTACCATTGCCCCCCCCCCCCCCGCGTGGGGTAGTTGTGGAAAGAATGTAACACAACCAACATTCTCCCACTTGTTCTTTTCTTTCCACAGGGAGCCACATGAGAGCTTACTCATTGATCCAGCCCTGCAACGCCCATTGTTTCTCTACACCAAGAGAACTTCTTAGTGCTCACAAACTTTGTCAATGCAACTGTAGTATTCTTCAAAGTGTCCGCCTTTACCAACAACACCTTTTTGTCCTCAACCATATCCCTCACAAAGTGATATTGAACATCATTGTGCTTTGTCTTTGAATGATAAGTAGGGTTCTTTGCCAATAAAATTGCACTTTGGTTGTCACAGTCTATCCTTATAGCTTGTTGTACTAACCCCATACTTGAACACAATCTCTACAACCAAACTGCTTCCTTTCTTGCATGTGTGGTTGCGATGTATTATGCCTCTGTAGTTGAAAGTGTCGATACAGACTGTCTCTTACTCATCCAACTGACTGCACCTCCAAATAGGTTAAACACATACGCACTTGTAGATCTTCTTTGATCCATATCTCCAGCCCAGTCTACATCAACAAAGCAACAGATGTCCAAAACTGTGTCCAATCCTAGTCTTCCTTGGTAGCACAAACCATAATCACTAGTGCCACGCAAATACCTGAAAACTCGCTTCATTGTTGTCCAGTGCTCCTTTCGTAGTTTTCACATAAACCTACTCAATACTCCTATTGCATGTGCAATGTATGGTCTAGTACATACCATTGCATACATCAAGTTACCGATTGCAATTGCATATGGAACACAAAACATGTGCTCTTCCTCTTCTTGTGTCTTGGGACATTGTTCGGCATATAACTTTACACCTACAGGAATAGGAACCTTCACCGGTTTACTATCCTACATATTAAACCATTGTAGTATTGTCTCGACATACTTCCTCTTGTTTAACCAGACCTTCCTCTTTTCCCAATCTCATTTAATTTCCATGCCCAAAATATAGTTTGTAGCACCAAGATCTTTCATGTCGAATTTGGAGGACAATTAGGTCTTCAAATCCTGGATAATTTCTTTGTAATTTCCAGCCAACAACATATCATCCACATACAAGACCAGCTAAATAACACGGTCACCAATTAATTTAAAATACACACAGTGATCTGAATTACTTCTGGTGAAGCCAAGTCCCCGTATAAATGTATCAAATTTCTAATATCACATCCTTGGTGACTATTTTAACCCATACAGAGACTTTTTTAACTTGCATACCAATTATTTCTTACCCTCCACCACAAACCTTCAGGCCGCTTCATGTAGATCTCTTCTTCCAGATCCCCATGAAGAAATGTTGTCTTCACATCCATCTGTTCTACCTGAAAATCAAAAGTAACAACAACAGATAAAAGTAATTTAATAGAAGCTACCTTGGCAATAGGAGAAAAAATATCACCAAAATCAATTCCTGACACCTGGGAATAACCTTTTACTACCAAGCAAGATTTGCATTTCTCCACCTTTCCTTATGCATTCATCTTCTTCTTAAACACCCATTCACTTCCAATGGGTTTCCTTCCAGCCGGCAACTCCACCAGATCCCAAGCCTCATTTTTGTGCAAAGATGTCATTTCATCAACCATGGCCTCTTTCCAGAGTTTTCCATCCTCTGAATCTACTTCTTCCCTCATAGTTCTGGGATGATCATCAGTAATAGATAAATCAAAATTTGACAGAAAGCAGATGAACTATACCTTTCTGGCTGCCTTCTTTCTGGAACTGATCTTCTCATAGCTGGAGTTTGTGGCTCTTCATCTTCTAATTCCTCTTCTGTTGTAGAGTTTGATTCTTCCTCCTTTAGCTCAAACTCTATCTTCTCTTGTTCCTTTAGTAGGACTTCATGTTTAATAACATCTTTCACCTATCTAAACACCACATCTTGGTTGTACACAACCTTACTTGTTTATGGGCTCCAAAGCTTATAACCTTTTAAACCATCCTTATACCCAATAAAGATGCACTTTTCATATTTACTATCCAAATTTGTTATTTTCTCCTTTGGAACATGTACATATGCATCACATCCAAATACCCTCAGATGTGAAAGAGAAGGTTTCTTACCAGTCCATACCTCTTGTGGAGTCTTATCCTTCAACATTGATGAAGGTGTTCTATTGACCAGGTAACATGCAGTCTCCACTGCCTCTGCCTAGAATTCATGTCCTGACCTGGCACCACTAAACATGCTTCTTGCCCTTTCCATCAACGTCTTGTTCGTTCTTTGTACAACTCTATTTTTCTCAAGTGTGTATGGAGTAGTCTTTTTTCTTGCTATACCACGCTTCTTACAAAACTCTTAAAATTCCTTCTTGCAAAACTCTCCATCGTTATCTGTCCTCAACACCTTTATCTTCTTCTCTATCTGGTTTTCCACCAGAGCCTTAAATTCTTTAAACCTGTTAAATACTTGAGATTTATTCCTGAGGAAATATATCCATGTATTCATTGAGAAGTCATCTATAAATGATACATAGTACACAAACTTTCCCAGTGATGGAACCGACATAGGCCCAAACACATCACTGTGCACAAGCTCTAATATTTATTTCGCCCTCTTACCACCAGAGGGGAAACTCACCCGATTATGCTTCCCATATACATGATTTTCACAGAAATCAAAATACAGAGAGCTATTAGACATACCTTCTACCATACCATTACCATGAATTATTCAAAGGCCCTTCTCTCCAATATGTCTAAGTCTTTGATGCTATAGCATGGTCTTTTCTCTAGAGACCACTACATTTTCTCCTTCACTTTCAGGAACCACATAATTGTTGCACCCATCAATAATAGTGCTACCTTGAATCTTCTACAGAGTTCCAATCCGAACTCCCCGCATCAATACCAGTGCTTCCCGAACCATCTTGTAGGTATATTTCTCGAACACTATTTTTACACCTACAACATCCAACTTGATTACAGAAATAAGATTTCTAGCCAATGCAGGAATATGAAAAACACCCAAAAGTGTTCTAATCCTTCCACCTTGCAACTTCAACTTGACTTTTCCACGACCAGCGATTCTAGCCTCCCTGTCATCCCCTAAGAAGACATCACCACCATCATATTTATCATACTCACAGGACCACTCTCTATGGGGAGTGAAGTGAAAGGATGCATCTGATTCAATCAATCATGCCTCATGATCTACATGTGTACTTGAAGAAGAATCCAAGTACACATCCCCACCTTCATCTGAGGTGGTTTTCACCTCTGCAGAAGGAGCATCATCAAATCCCTTTCCTTTCTGAGGAGCTTTAGATTTATAGTCCCTTTTGAAGTGCCCTTACTTTCCACATTTCCAACACACCTTTACAGGTTTTCTGGGAGATTTAGATCTCCCTCTAGATTTAGATCTCCCACTCGAGGACTTATTTTTGTTTCTGTTATGGGACCATCCTCATACAAACAAGGCATCACCATTCTAGCGCTCCATATTTTTCTGTCTCATCTCCTCCGATAATAAGGATGAGACTACTTCATCAAATTGCAAGGCAGTTGCATTGATACCTATTGCAACAACCAGACTATCCCACGAATCTGGTAGAGAACACAACAAACTGATGCACTTATCTTCATCTAAAATTTTAATATCAACGGATAATAACTTACTTACCACAGTATTAAATGCATTCAAATGATCTGTCACTGAGTCTCCATCTTTCATCCTCAGGTTATACATCTTTTTCCATAGGAACAGTTTATTCACCAGAGACTTAGATTGGTACAAAATCCCTAACTCATCCCACAAAGCCTTTGCTGATTCTTCCCCTGATACATTCAACAATACTGAATCTGAGACACACAATCATATTGTGCTCTTTGCCTTTCGATCCAACTTCGCCTAGTATTCAGTTGACATTATTGTTGGTTTAGTACTTGGATCTATCGCAATCCACTAATCTTTATCCACCAACAGATCCTCCATCTTGAGTTTCCGCAACTCAAAATCCTGACCATTAAATTTCTCGATCTCTATCTTTCCACTGCTCACCATCTTCTTTCACCACAAGAATTGATCCCACAGATCTCCCCACTGAAAAGGGTCTACCACATGCCCGATAAAAAACTCCTCAACAACAAAGGTGTCCCCTTGAAGCCAAAATAGGTCTTATTCCAAATGTAGGTTTTAAACCGTACAAGAATTACCTGCATACGAATTCTAAAAAAAAAACAGAAAATAAACAATGACGAGAGCATAAAACATAAAACAAATATACACAGATATTTTCCACTACATCCCAAAACTGGGACTACCAGATTGATTTTTCATTATGTTCCTTTCAATATTACAATACATATATATATATATATATAGATATATATATATATATATACATGTCGAAGCATCCATTAACCCTGGATTAGAACATATTCGTAGTTCCCTTGATCAGATCTACAAAATACCATGGACAGAAACCATCATGCCCAAAACCATGTGCAAAGTCCATGCACAAAACCATAGGTAGGTTCGCCCACCTAATATAAGGCCCAAAAATAAAATTTCTCGGGGCGCTGCCCAAGACCCCGTGCAGGGGGACCACTGTCCCCCTGTATACCCCCTGACGAGGGGGACAACTGCCCCCCCTGTGACCCCGTGGAAGCACCCAGAGAAACGTACAAGAGGGGTTGTCACCCCCCCGTGACCCCCCGATAGTGCCCGAAGCAATGTACAAGGGGGGCTCCCTCCCCCCTTGCTTGGGGTATTCGTGGAAAGAATATAACACAACCCAACAAGCACTACTAGGAATCATTCTTTAAGTGAACATTTATGTCACAAAACCTTGTAAGGGTGATCACCGTATGTACTTTTCGTTGAAAATATACCTTATGATCCTAGTGCATGTTGAATTTCCACGATCTTGGGTCTAGGTTAGAATCTTAAAATCTCTGATGCTACCAAACCAAGAACCTCAGCCAGAAATACTTTGCACAGTGGAAAATATAAAGCAGTAAATCACATGTACACAAGTATACACAATTTTTAACAAAATTGTACAGTAATGTACAACCCAATCTTCATTATATTAAATCAAATATGAATAATACAACAGTCTATGGTATATAATATACAATGACAATATTCGTTGCAACTTCTATGATGTATCTTGTCCTGCCAATCCTTTTCTTTCATACTGCTCACTAGTTGCCCCTTAGTTCTTCAAAGGACAACACATCAAAACTCCAAGAGGGCTGCCACCTAACACTGTTGCAAGTTACTTCTGTAGCATGTACATGGTTTGATCCAATCTTCTCTCTAAGTTTGCCTAATTCCCGAGTTCCAATCTGCCAAGCTAGCAGTCACCTTTGTCCATCAAGGTGTTGCACTTCGGCACCAATCTTCTCCCAACCTTCAACTCCTCTCTGTAACTTCAAGATAGCTCATCTAGGGCTACTTTGGGTAGCCAACACACTGCCCTCCACCAGATCAATGGCACTCAATACTACACTGCAAGATTTGCACTGATGAAGGCTTATGATCACCTAATCATGCCTCCAAATTGGCTCCCACAGGCTGCCCAACACTCTGATCCAAATCTGACCCAAAATCACAGATCCAACACCTCAAAAACACATCTTAACTCATTGGTTGAGGTCTTCTTTGACTGTTGCAATTTTGGGTCTAGTTAGGGCACAATACATAGTCCTAACATCCCTCAAGAAATAGTTGTAACAATCCTCCTTTTACTACGAATTCCTTTCTCCAGCGAGCCTCCAACTCCACGCTACCTGTTCACTGCACCAGCTCCCTCAATTAGGCCTTACAACCCTCTTGTCTTGCTTATAACAGGCCTATGGTGGCCTCTAGGGCTTGCGACTTGCAACAACAATCCTTATCCTTGCTACGACAACCCTTGTCAAGGGTCTGTACCCTTCCTTCTACCCCAAAACAAACTTCCCTTCCTTGGCCCTCCAACTAACACTTTAGTCCTCCTGAAATAACCCAAAATAGTCCTTCAATTTACCTCGTTGTCCTTCTTCTTGGCTACGATCCAAAACATGGATATCTCTCTCCTCCAACGAGCTCTTTTCTTGTGTATGAGTGTTGCACAATGGATGACTAAATGGATTTTCCTCACATTATATTTATACGCTAAATGAAGGGATCCACAAATTGATGAACAAACATGTCTCTTGGACCAAGCCTACATGACTTGAATGTCCATAATTAATTGTCAACTTCAAACATTCATAGCTTCATTTTTAGAGCTCTGATTTGAGTGATCTTTGGAGTGTTGGAATTGGCATGCCAAGCTCTATCACCTAAAATTTTATCATACTCAAATTCTTCATGGTTTTGGCCCAAACCCTGATGGGTGAAAAACTCCACGCTTGGGTTCCAACCCCACAAGTGACCCTTGTGGCACTTTTCCCTCCAAACCCCGAACCCTAGGGCTTGGAGTACCTCCCAAGCTACAAAAATCAACATTCCCTCTTAGAAAGGGAGGTACTTCCAAGACTAGGAAGTAACTCATCATCATCATCACTGCTCACAACACTCGCCCAAATCTTGGTACTCACAATCATAGAAATCCTTGTTCTGTGAAATACACCCTTCTCGAAAGTGTCATTGTCACTGCTGGAAGCACCCTGCTTCTTCTTCTTATCTTGTAACGTCTTCCACTCTCTCCATGATTCCTTCTTGGAAGTTGTAGCAACACCCTTCCTCCCCACTGACCATGCGCTCTTCTTGGACTGTAGAGTCTCCCTCTGAATCTACAAGCTACCTCTCGAACTCGACTCCCTCTGAGTCTCTGGAACCTTGACATTCTTCTCAGGAATGTGAACCTTCTTCTCGGGAACATGTACCTACTCCTCTAAAGCCTGCATCTGCACTTGCTTCTTTGGAACCTGTACATGCTCCTTTAAAGCCTGCACCTGCACCTGCTCCACTTCTTTCTCATGATCCATAGGCTTTCCCTACAGCCTATATAGACCATGCTCTCTAACTCCAAGTGCGATACCAGCAGAGCTAGATTCTCTAGGCCTGAGTCTTACCTTCCCATCCTGGAACAAGAGCTCAAACCCCTTCTTCTCAATCATCGAAACAAAAATCACGTTATACCTGAGTCCTGGTACAAACAATACATCCTAGACCCCAATCACTCATCCTATCTCCATCTCGAATGGCACAACAGTCGATCCTCAGATTTCCAATTGACTCTTGTCACCCAACATCATCTACAACTTCGAGTCCCATTTAGCTAGAGTCTCAAAAACCTCCTATGATGTTGTCATATGTTTCGTCGCACCACTGTCCATGTACCATCCATCCTCATCAATAGTACCCTGCAAGAAATGAGAGATTATGGCAAAGTCCTCCTCCTCCAGTCTCCTAGTAAGATAATCTATCTCATCAGAATTGGCAACACCGATGACCTGCTTTCCTTTCTTCTTATCATCATCTCCCTTCTTCTTCATCAAACATCTTGACAAAAAATGACCCATCTCGTCACAATTTAAACACTTGACGTTAATCAAGTCCATTTTTTCTTACCCTTCATTCGTGATGCAAGTGTCACGTCATCATCAAAAGTATTCTTCTTTGGATGAAGATCCTCATCTCACAACTCTTCTTGAATGAAGTCATCCCACAACCTATTCCAGTCTGGAAAATTATCTCTAGTAATGATTCCTTTGATGAAGGGCTTCGATTCCTCGGTGAACCCTTTCAAGGAAATCCTCACCATATCCCCATCTGAAATAGTCACACCGACAGTAGCAAGCTCATCTTTGACCTAAGGCAATCTCGTCAAATACGAAATCACTCCTTCACCCTTTATCATCTTGGTGGACTTCAACTTATCCTCCAATACCAATACTTGGTTCTCATTCTTATTTTGGAACAAATTCTAAAGAGCCATCCACAACTCATGTGTAGTTTTCTTCCTGGACAAATGACGTATTAGGGCATCCTTCACACCATCAAGGATGATCAATCTCACACTCATACAATTCCACATATTCTTATTTTCTTCCTTTCTTTGAAATTTTATAAGTAAGAAGGATGGAGGTCCCTCCGTGGATAGCTCAATTCTATGCATCGGTTGATTTTTGAAAAACATAGGCTTTCCTCACGAGAGCCTTTACATCGGGAGGAAATTCCAAAATGCTAGGGATATGATGATTCAGTGACACAACACCTTGTCACATTTCTTGAATTTAGCAATAAGAATGACCTTAATCATGAAGAAGTTATGGTGAAAATCTTTTCACTAGGTTTGAAAGGATATGCAAAAATTTGGTTCGAGAAGTTGGGACAAAAAAAATTCTATCCTTTCACAAAATTTCTCATAGCGTTTTATGCACATTAGGATTATGGCAGAAGGGGTCCCCATAATTCAAGGAATTAACAAATTGTATTCTGCTAATAATTTTGTTGAAGAATGTCCTGGTCCTTCTCTTGGAGATGATGAATCTGCCCTTGAAGAATAAACTTGCAGTCCAAATGATGAAAAGAATGTTGGCAGGGATGTAAGTGAAGATACAAGAGTTCCCAACTTATAATCTAAAAGGGAAAAGGTAGTGGTTGAAAGTGATATAATCAATTCAAATGACAATATTTCAGACCCTTTGTCTAAATACTTTGAAGCAACTAACAATATTGAGCATGGAAACATAGATTTAGAGGGATATATTAGAAACAACCCCTTATAAGTGGATACACCAACCCCCTAGAAAATATGAAAAGTGCGAATGGAGAGGATCTGCAGGACATGTGTATAGAGTTAAATGGTATAATTCTAAAATCATTGATGACAAAGTAGTAGATGATTTTGTCACTTAAGACATCTCAGATATGAGAAAGGAACAATCTTTAGATTGTAATCCCATAATTGAACATGACAAGTTAGAAACTAGAATAAAAGCTAACATTTTCAATTCTATTCATGAAGACAAGGGGAACTATTGTAAAGCATATTTAAAATCCATGGAAGATACATTTTCCATCCCATAATTGAAGGAGCACCACTCCATGATTTCGAGTCCAACTACATCAATTCATTAATATGATAGAAATGCAAGAGTTCACCAATAACAAGTTTGATGGATTAAGGGAAAATTTTCCAAACAACAAGATTCCCAGAGGCATTGTTTCTTTTGAGAAATTGTTGATGCATAACAACATGTTGAGTGTCAAGTTTTAAGAATGGCATCCATGGGTCATGGAACATCATATTTGTTTAGAGCTGATTGGTTTCCATATTATTCATTTACATACATGACTGAGAAAAGTAGGGAGAGGCAACAATATTCTTGTGGGTTTCATTTGACACCACATTTGGAGCCCCCATTGATCATGGATTTTATGAGTAACACTGATGAGTTGTACCATTATCATGACTATATCCTCCCCATACACCATTGGAACAATGAAGCTTGCAATAACACAAGTAAGAATTGGTAGTACACTAGTCCTTCTTCATTTGATTTTGATCCTACCTTATATTTTCCTCAAAAGATGAAGGAATTTCTAGAATATCTCTTCTCAATATTTGGTATTTCATTATTTTTGTTTTTTACCAAAAAACTAAAGGTAAACTCTAAAATGTGTTTGAATTTATCAACTGGTTACATTGGATTTATGATTTTACTTAACATGTTATTTTTCCTATGTTAAAGTAGGGTGAGATGAATAAGCTCTCTAGCATGAACATTAGATCATACTTGTGTGGTTTGAGTCATTGATGTGATTGCATTTATGCATTACATATAGATAGTTGTTTTCATTTGCTTGTTTGTTTTCCTAGAATTCGATACGTGTTTTCCATGTCATGGATGCAGGTTTTGGAGTGATGGAACATTTAGATATTTTAAGGTTCTCAAGTGCCCCCAAGAAGAGAAATTGTCTCATAGTTGGGGCCAGATGTTACCCCTCTTTCCGCAAGGGTACTCCAAAAAATTTTCTTCGTGTCATATAAGCCTAAAGGATGTGCCTTATGGATTTATAAATCCATGTGGGTGTTGTGTTCATTTATGAAACTGACTCTCAAATCCCTCCTAGTGTGGACGGCCATGCCTACCCTTGGTTCTATTTTATTCATTGTCTGTATAGCTTTGTGGCACTGCTAACTTCACCTTATTAGCCAGTAACTCCTTGCCTTGATGGGTATTCTCATGCCCTTGGATGTTAGCGCAGTTTCATAGATTAGGCACTACTAGGACTCATGTTTTGAGGGATCACTTGCATCATAAAGCCTTGTAAGGTTACCACCATATGTACTTTTCCCTGACGATATCCTTTTTGATCTTGGTCCACCCCATTACTTCACACGTTCCTTGTTTCTCTTATGTATTTTGCACTCCCCTTTGGCCTTGGATCTGCATCATGATAGTCTCATAGGTCCCAATGCATTTGCATCTCCCGAGGAATCATGATATGTCTTGTGAGGCAAAGAGGGTGTCCATTTGATTCTCCATGCCAACATGAACCACTTGTATTTCAAAGCAGTCATAATGCCTTCGTAGATATCTAGTTACAATAGTGCACCCTCTTTTTGAATCAAGAGGGCTTTCCATGTGGCATCTAAGTAAGTAATTTTTGAAGACCAATGATGAGGCGAAAAAAGAAGCAAAGTCAAGCAAGTATCATCTCCATTCCAAATCAGCGCAATGCTCAAGGTAGATAGAGCGATCACAGAACTTCCAAGCACTTATTACCACACATAGGGCAAGACGTCATCTTCTCCTTGGTCGTTGGATGAAGTTTAAGGGAAGATCAATGCAAATACTTAAACGTTGAAGTCTTGTGATGTAAGTTGAAGTGCCCAAGGGCTATAAGGTCAATATTTCAACTCAAATTCACATAAGAAGAGGTCAAAGCACTCCAAATCAGTCTAGCCACTAGAATTCCAAGGAAATAAATGGAGGTTGATCCCTCCAAGTAAACAAAAGAAGCCTTCCTAAGTGAGCGTTGGAAAAATAATGAAGAAACTAGGCCCCAAGGGCTAAATCAAGCAAAGCAAAGTTAAATCAAATGTCAAATTGAATAATTTTCTCTCGAGAAATGGTAGCCATGGCAATTATTGGACCAAAGGAGGAGGTCTAGCCTCCTCAGAGGTGAATTAAGCAAGTAAAGTAAAACACTTTAATTATTATGGAAGTAGTTAAGCCCCCAAGGGATAATTCAAACCTTATCAAGCCAAAATTAATTCAAATTTCAAGTGTTCTTCAACAAGTAATGTAGTTGGTGGTGGTTTTTTACCATAAGATAAATATTGATCCATCATTCAAGGAAAATAACCAAAGTCAGCACATCATTCAAGGTTCTAATAATTCCTAAAAAGTTTCCAAGCCAAATCAAGATAGAATCTAAGGGAATGTTGCATCATCAAGGCAAATTTATTGCTTTTATGTTTGACATCAATTTATTTATTAAGGATTTTATGTCCAAATTTTTGACTTGAGAAGTCATTCCCATGCGTCATGGAAATTATTTGACTTATAGTATAGGCACACACCTTCATTTAATACATATCTTGAAGGATAATAAGCATTATTTAAGTTATTTTTTAAGGATTCATCCACCTTTATCCTAGCCGAGCCTTCTACATGGTCAAATAAAGTTGTTGGAGTACCAAATGACGTAGAAAAATTCAAAAAACATTTCCATGCAATCACAAGTGGAATGTTTTGTCATCTAGGGTAAAAACGACCCCTCTTGGCCACATTGATGTAGCATTTTTGCCCGTATTGGGGTTTTACTAAATGTATTTTGGAAAAAAATAAGTTTGAACTAAACCTTTTACCATTTTATGGATGGAAAGTCACTTATTTTGTGGCAGACCAAGGAGCAATTTCAAGAGCCTTAATTATTAATTAAGGTCCTCCTTGGAAAATGGTTGTGAATTTTTTAAGATTTACCAAAATTTGAAAATTTTCATGAGACAAAAGGGTTTACATGTAAATTTTATTCTCTTACTTGCTTGATCTAAAATATTCAAAGGCAATTTGTGGAGCATCTTAGAGTTACCACAAGGATAAAGAAATTGATTCACAAAGGCTTGACAGAGGAAGGTCTACGATTATCTCACACCATTCTCTTAATTCATAAAAGGTATTGTTGTTATCTTTTGGGATATGTTTAGCATTCCCCTTGAGAGTAAGTAACCTTATCTTGTATAATTGTTGATTTCACGGTTGGAGGATTCGTTCCATAAGAAGCCCTCCTAGTAGAATTTTTGTTCCATTTCTTATCAATTATAGGGTCGTATCTTTGGTGTTCCACCTAGTATCAAGACCTCAAGCATTGTGATACCAAATCTAAGAGTGGACATAATTCCCTATCCTTGACTCTTGTGGAAAAGGGATCATACCCTATTTCCAACGATTTATAATCAAAACTCTTTGCGATATATATATATATATATATATATATATATATATATATATATATATAGACTTTGTAAATTTATATTTATAATTAAATATTAAAAAAACCTTCAAAAATTATATATTCCAATAAATCCAAAATTTTAATACAAGAAAATATAAAAACACATTTCAATAATGAATTTCTTCACTAGTAGTGGTTTAATTCACCTTAATTTATTATCTTCATTGGATAGTCCATAATAAATTTATATTTTGGGAGGCCCCAAAAGGCCTTAGGCTATACTACCCCCTTTTTTTTGCCTTATATTGGGTTAGAAGGGTTCATTTATAAGAACCTTACTAGGTTGACCTTTCAAGACCTTTACTATGAGGAGGTAATTTTGTTAGCTGGAGATAGATTGATAGCGGATAGGGTAAGCCCTTCCTCCCTTGCCACCATCCCTAAGTTCTCGACGTCCTTAACTGCAGGAAAGCCCTTACATTTCTCCTACTAAGCATGGGCACCTTCCTTCTATTTGCGTGCACCCATCGCACAAAAAATTCTTGCAGTTTATGTGGTCGTGCACTACACATTCCTAGCATAAGCTAGGTATACATGTACTACAGATAGATACCTTACCAATACCAACAACCCTTAGAACCCTAACACTTCGCCCCATTCCACCATGACGGTAGGCAAGATTGCATCGACCCTAATCAAGTCCAATCCCCTCAAAACCACAAGTACGGAAAGGCCAAATGCCCCTGCGAAAGGTCCCATAAGAGTAGGAAAAGCTGCGTCAGGAGAAAGAAGGATAGGAAGCATGCCAATAAGAAGGAAAAATGAGTTCATAGGTCAAGATCAAGATGGACTGGCTCCACACCTAATGGATGTTGTGTTGCGAAATCCACGCCTAACGACACAGAGTGGATTTCAACCATGATGTGGTTACGTGCGACTATATGTACCATATAATAATTTAGTTAATAACTACTACGAGTAAGGACAAAAGAAAAGTCTTTCTACATATGCATTGTCCTAAGTAACGATTTTTATCAGCTTTAGTGAATAAAACATCTCTCATAGGAGCTGGAGTAGGCAAGTGAAATCGACGTAAGGTAAGAATAATGACATCTATGACAGGAAGATATGGCAAAGGATGCCTACAAGCGTCTTGAGCCTGACAGAAGAGCTCTACTCTGGAGCTGCACCACCATCATCATCATTAGAAATAGGAAAATCGCACCAGAAGGGATTGAAACAAGCTGTTACCTTACGAACATATCGATGTTACCCAAGTTTGTGCCAGTCAAAGGTAAAAGGTATCAATAGGCGAGCATAAAGATCAAAGATAGAAGGCGGGTAGGTTTTGGCTTTCGGTGAACTGCAGGTGTGATGGTAACTGTGGACTTTCATTGTTCTAACATTATTTTCAAGTGTTATTACAGGTTCTCGAAATTATTTGCAGCATTTGGAGCCAGTTAGAGGCAAACCCTTGCCTTGGGATATTGAAACTCAAGCATAATCATCTTGTATCATGTATAATTGATTTAAAGGGGTTTTCATTTGATTATTCATTTCTTTTAGATCATACATTAGTCGTTCAAAGTAATTTGCAGGTCTAAACACTCGTTTGGATTAAGTCAATTTTCAACCCTCATGGTTGAGGGCCATTTTCTGAGTAGTTAACTTGTATATTGAATATATTTTCAACTAATTATCAAAATTTGGTGCTCTTATGCCCATTGGAAAGGATTTTCCTTGTAATAACATTTCCAACCAAGTTATTTGAGTTTCAGGTCCACCATGAGCTAGTTTCGGGCCCCTAAAGTGGCCTTTTGTTTGTTGTCTTGGTGAAATCTTCAAAATTGCAAAAATTATGGGTTTGAAAAAAACATATATCTCCTTCTTACATCCACATAAATCACGTGTAATAATTCCAAATCATTTCCTATTGCGGTAAAAAGTGTCAATACTCAATTTGTGGTACTTTCCAAGGTTATTTCATTGATATATTGAGCATTTTCTTTGTTGGTTTGCAATGTAGTTATGTTGTTACATATTTTATGAGACAATTTTTTTTAATTAAATTAACTCCTACCTCTTCCATATATGTGTACTTAGGCATTGGTCTACTTTAACTTTTGGTTGACTTTGTGTTTATAGGGATACCACCCTTGGTGTTCCTTGGGATTTAGCATAAAACAAGAGGAATACACTGAGGCGAAAGTGGATGTGTTCCTAATAGTGTTTTCCTTTTAGCAAGCTTGGTTGAAACTTTTCAACCCTGTTAATTTTAGCGATAACATGACCAATTATCTATAAGGTTGTTATTATGTATTCTAGTGGCGTCAACCTTCATATGAGTTTAAGCTTTGGTGGGCTAATTACTCCTTAGGGGAGCTTAGTCCTTCGATCGTCATTGAGATAGCTCTACCACTCTATTTTGGTATCTCCAACCCATGCTTCTCTCAATGTTTTCTTTCTAGCCTTATAGTACATTAGCTTGGCTCCCTTGCAGTGCTCTTGGGCTCTAAGCCTTCTTGTGCTTTCTTTTCTACACAAACTCAAGATATAGATAAATTGTAGGTGTTGCTCTAGGTTTAGTACTTGGTTCCTAGTGACTGGAATCATCTAAGCTGCTCTTGGCTTCCCTCTATTGTGTCCTCTCTCTTTTTCAGGCCCGGTTGGAAAGTTTCCTCCCTTTGGGGTGGTCCAAAATTAGGGGGGTTCCAATCACAATAATCATTTGTGTTCAATTTGCAGAAATGCTTTCTTTTATGGTTTTCATTTTCCCATGTCCTGTCTTTCTTGCCATCAATGGAGGAAAAAAGAGCCATGGACTTTTTAGAGTCCAACAATCATGGTGCTAGGAAAAAGAAGGCTTACAAGCCTCCCCCCTAGGGACAACTAGCTCATTGTAACATCAGAATAGAGGAAAGAGGGTTACTAACCATGCTAACAAGCCATTTAGCCTGGGAACTTCTCCAAAAAATCAGAAAAGGGTGGAAGGGCTTGTGAACCTGGCTATCCAAAAATTATTTAAGACTCCCAAGCATCAAATTAAAAAGGAATTTCAATACTAGATGTCTAACTTAGGCTTTTGTTACTGAACGAATACCAATATTTTTAACAAAACATGTTTTTAATAGCTAGCCAAAACTCTCTTTGCCTTATCCATGGAAGGAAAAGAGAACAAGTTGGAATAGTCCTTGGACCAAATTTGGTGATTAGAAGCTAAATTTACTTTGTTATGTAGGGTGGTGTTTGGGCTTAGCTTGCCCGTTAACCAGGGAATGAAGAATAAACCATGGAGGTTGTTGGCATCCAAATCTCCCTAGGAAGCAAATCCAACCCAATCATTCTAGATGAGAAGATTTCAGTATGAGAGGAAAGACAAAGCCAAGGAGCAATAAATTTCCAGTCAACTAAGCACATCTCAATCTCCTCCTTGCTAGACATGTTGTTTGTTATTTGGTTTGCAGGTTTTATTTGTTTTCTATGTTTCCTTTTTACTTTATATAGTTTCAATGGAGGTTCTAAACCTCCTTGGACATAGTATATGTAGATGGAATGCTATAAGCAATCTAGTTATGGTTTTAGAATGCTATCTTAGGTTTGGTTTTCACTTTGGAAAACCTTAGATACCCATGATTGTAACGCTTTTCTTTTTTGTTGTTGTAAATATTAATATAGAACTACACTAACTTACCAAAAAAAACTTCTTTTAATGTACACTTACAATTTATACCCAATACAGAGCATGCAATGCCTCTTCATGGTTTTCAAGGGTTACCTTTCAGTAAATACGAAGGATGCCATGTTTATGCAATCCCTTCTTTCATGTTGGGGGAAAGGTGCAAATACTGATATTCCACTAACTCACACTTTGTTGCTCTTGTTTAGAGTCTAATAGCCCTAGAGGAATAAATTTCTCACCTTATTGTGTGCCCCTCAACTAAATCTTCCAAGTGATCGAATTTGTAGCCTATCATCATGACAACATGTAACCTCTCAGAAAAATCATCACTAGATTTTTAACCAAGGTCACATAAATGAGTGCTAATAGGTGGGAATATGAATGTTGTTCCTCATCTCCTAATATATCCTGTTGACTTCCATACAACCCCATTACCCATATGTGGATCAACAAGCATGTTCCTCATGCCTACACACATGAAAATCAATGCATCAAATAATTCCACAATCAACATCAAAGCATAACATTAACAATTTACATATTATAATACCTTGACTCAATTTGGAGTCTAATATAATGTTTACACATTCTTGTGTCAATATATTTGTGGTTTCCTATTGAACTAGGAAAAACATTAGTGGCATCTGCAAGTTAATGTATCCAAGATTTTTATTTCAAAGTGCATAATCATATTAATCAACAATGCCATTGTCATAGGCCCACGAGGGGAAACTCAACTGGAAATCATTGTGTCATGAAGTATTATGTGAACCATGAGATTCAAGGTTCAAATCTTCCACGAGTCAAGCCAACAAAAGAAAAAAACCAATGCCATTTTCATATCAGTCTATTTTTAGTTCATGTATGTTTATTATAAAAACATCTAAATGAGGCCATTCCAAATGATCACTTAAAGTCAATCAAATAATAAAGAGGTTTGGTTTCATCATCAAAGTACAAGTCAATAAACTAGGTCATCTATAAACAAATACCAGGCTCAAATAATAAGACAAAATTGATGGTGCACCATCACTTCATTACTAGCAAAGTGTCCTATGTTCCTAGCATCACAAGCTATCAATTATATGTTTAGTGACATACATTATAATACGTCCTAATCCTACATACCCTAGATTTCCTTTCTAAGCACCATCAAAATTCAACTTAACAAAAGGATTATTAGCATGCTCCCATGCTACGGGGATGAAAGAATTTAGATGGATAATCATGTACACAAAAAACATATTATACATCCATCTCCCAAAAGACTAGCAAAAAACTAATATTGATTGGTCTTCTCGAATGCCCAAAACATCTAGTTTTTATTTCTTTGAAAGAATGGGATCTTTAACATTTTCAAGGATTTCTCTTTGAAAAAACATAAGTATGTTTATTTGACCATTGAAAATCCTCTGGTTCCATTCAAGTCAAATAGTCTATGGGATAAACCTCAACATGAGGTCCACAATATCATCCTAAATCATAAGTTGAAATTCCTCTTAGCGATAGGGAAAGAAGGGTAAAAGGTACATCATGTTGGATTAAAAGTGACAAGCTTGATTGCTAACCAACTCCACTTATATTGAGCGTAAACCCAAAGGAAATGAATAAAAATATGGACAATAACCTTTGATTCATTGCAATATATGGAACATTATGAAGGTCCCATAAAATCATGTTTATAGGTTAGGTGAGATTAGGCCTCCATGCTAATTGTTGGAGGACTATGGATTTCTTTAGCTAATAATATAGGTTGTAGAGCTTACACCAAATCAAATATGTAGTGCCAAATTGGATCATATCTATTAAATGGGTGTCTTTATGACTAACAATAAAGTTAGTTGGGCCCACCTTTCCCTCAACGAAGGAAACATTGTACAATATTGGAAGTAGCTTAGGTCTTAATCTAAGATAGCTTAATCCTTTTTATTGTGTCCTTTTGAATAATACCATAAGCATAAAAATGGTATAAAGTATGGGTTTATAATGCACCATTCACACTAAAAGCCTTGCCAATCTTAAAGGTGGCTTTGATATGTAAGCCCCCGAGCTTATGTGATAGCATCCTCCCTTGCTCCAACACTAACATGATTAACAATTTCAATACCATGATTTTTTTTGTCCACTTGGTCTTATAGTTTTATTTGTATTATATCTATAATGTTAGAAATCCCTCTCACATAAATTGATTTACATTAATATTCATCTTTCTTACGACTTTTAATACACACTAGAGAATGAAATGATTCTAAAACTAGCACAACCACATTAATAAATGTGGGTGATATACACCATAGGTGTCAACTTATTTGAATGTATAATGACATGTATGTTGTAGGCATTAGCTAATTCTACATATCTCTTTGCATGGATCAAGGATTATGCATACCTTCTTCCACGTGTTTCAGTATAAAAGGCTCTGTGTAATATCCCTAATAGAAATTTTAACTGTAGATACCAGAAATGAACTCGAACAACAAAATAATAGCAAATAAACACACAACAAACAAATTGATACAAAAATAGATGCCAATAAAATCACTGAGTCATTTTATTAATCCACTAGAAAAAGTACATCAACATGAGGAATAATGGAACCTGAGCTTACTGAGCAAGTAGAGTAAACCCAGAAAAAAGATCTCTGACCCAAATGATGAATGACCCTTGCAATGATGTAGATGATCCGACGAGAAGACTGCAGCAAACCTGCTCTCTCCAAAACACCAATGAAGCACTGTTATATTTCTGAGTGAAATCTCCTCAAGAGTGTCGGGCTTTCATCCAACACCCACTAGCACACCCAAGGGTTTCCATCCTCGAGCTTAGAAGTTGGGAACTAGGTTCTCCAAACCTCATCAATAGAAAATAGGAACAATCCAAGATGTCCCCTAATGGCCTCCTCCTCCTCTTTTTATAAATCTAATGGACCCCTCTAGAACCTCCTATTTTATCATTATTTTAATCATGGAACACTATTACCTCTTTTTATCTTAATTAAAATATTCTTTTTAATGTGGGAAAAGGGTAAATTAGCCACCTTGCCTCCTCAAGTTACTGAAAATCACTTCTAACCATCCCATATTTTAGATCTTCTCGTTCCGGTTCCAAGGGTTTATTACACTAAGGTGTTCCGTCAAGTATTCCTCTCAGAATGCCACCTTAAGTGTAATTAATTGGGTTAGGCCCAATAATAACCCTATTTTTCGAGAGTTGTTGGAATGCAACAGAACGAAAGGCAAGATGTGCAGATGGTGGAACATGCCAAGCAAATGCCATTAGATCCCATAGAAACTCCTAAAACCCCACGAAACATCTCCAAAAGCCCCTAGACCGTTGATGATGTAAACCTACACCTGTGACCTGTCTACCTCCAACTGTAAAAGTCCATCCTAACCATGCCATAAGGAACACCAGAAAAACGAACATCATACTCTATGTGTGGTGGTTCCATGTTATACTTAAAATCATATCATCCAGGTGTTGCAATTTAACAGATAAAATGTCCTTTCAAATGTACTCATTGCTCACCCATTTTGTTCATTAATATGATCCCTGTTTGCCGAGAAGAAACAAACAATTTGTTACATTCAAATAATTACATAACTAAAACTACCCCTCCCATTTTTAATACGTTAACTGTTTTCGAAATTCCAACCTGGTCAGTGCCCATGGTATATGGTCGTCTCATCTGATCAAGCTATGGTGCTACATAACTTAATTCTTCAATTGCATTGTGAATTAGATATATTTACATTGTTTTGTTGAAGAAATTCATTGTGCCGATCTCATGTACTTCTTTGGTGATGAAGTGATTGTTTTCATTTTAGATGAAATGATTAAAGCGGTGATGGGAGGAATCAACACAGATAAAAACATAATAGATCGAATGCGTGCGGTAGTTTTGATATTTAGATTCCAAAAACCCAAGTATTGCATTTTGAATTTGAAGAGTTAGGTCGAAGTTTCGAAACTCTCCTCACTTGCATGAGTGGGTATTGATTGCGATCACATCGGAAACAAAATCAAACGATTTGATTCCAATCAGGTTAATGACTGCTTAACAGGTGGATAAATAAATCATATTTAAATTTAATAGGTTATTCTTGGGTTTGAAACTGTAAACTTGTTCAAATACTTTTCATATCATCCGTTGGATGATGCATTAGACAAAGAATATTCTCTTGAAATCAAATCTTGTTAACTTTGAGGGTTAGCTCAATTGGTCAAGATCTCGTTGCTAAAGCACCTCACTATTGAGAGGTCATGGGTTTAATTATCCTTGACAACCTCGGGGTTAGGTTCTGATTAATTCGATCGACGGGATGTGATCCCTCCCTTTCAGGTGGATTTGCTTGAATTTTCCTCAAGAAAACAAAAATCAAATCTTATCCACTCATTTATTTAAAAATCAAAATTCCTTAAACACAATTACAATATAGACCACACCTACAACATAATTATATATTATATATATATATATATATATATATAAATAAATAAATATATAAATTTATCTTAATAATAAAATATATAAAAACTTATCTTCATTAGTAATATATATAAAAGTTCATTTATAATAATTTAATAGGTTAGGAATTAATGGATGAGAAACCTAAGAGTCATATAACCATTATGTATTAAAAGCTTTATACACCAATTATTCCATTTAGATTTTAATCATTTTATTTTACCTTTAAGAAGTAATTCTTTTGTTAAGTTTGAGCATATTGGCCCTTAACGAACCCTCTTCCATGGATAGGATCAAAGGTCACTACCCTACCTAAGATACCTATGATGTTTGATTGATAACTTTTTTAAATTTTACCTTTTCAAGGAGAGGTATTATCTCTATAAATAAATGAAATTCCACTACGTTTAGCGATGATATAAAATGTTTTTTATTTTTTTATTTTTTAACTTAATAGAATGTAGAATATAGGCGTGAGTTATTTTTAGGCCGATAGGCCTTCCTATACATCAATACAGTCGTCAACACTTTTATTTTCCTATTGACATCTGGCATGGTTTCCTACTCGACATCTGGCTATAGTCTTGCTTGACATCTGTGCACACCAGTTTTACTGAACATTGTGTGAACCATATAAATGGCAACAACTGATTTGCAGCATGGTCAAAAAATATTCCAAAAGAGCCTAGCTCCAGTAGCGTCATCACAGAGAGCTTGTGGATTGGATGGTACTTGAGGTTTACTAATTTGGACAAATTCGCCTTAGGAAAATCTCAGAGATATAGAAATAAACAGTGAGAATAGATAAACAGTGTAGTATGCATTTAGTATGCAAACTATGAACACGCATAAAATAGTAAAACGTGTTTGCTGTATAGTATGTAATTTAGAATGGCAAAGATGAAAAACGCATATAAAAATCTACAGCGGCTGCTGTTTCCTTGGTTGTTTGGTGGTTCTCCATGCAGAGGGAGATAAAGCTGGATATTTTCTGCAACTCGCTAAAACACACATCCTTCTATGCCGCTATAAGATTTTATATATGTTACTCTTATGCTTGTTCTCCTGCACTACACTGTTTCAATTTTGAAGTATATGAATAGCTAAAAATCCATGGAAGGGCAATTTAGATTTCACATCTGCATGGGGTCTGCTCTGTTCATAGCCATCCTATTGCTTTCTGTGTCAGATACGTTTTATGTAAATGAAAAAAAAGTAGCTGATACAGAGCAGTTAGGATTCAGAGCAGATCTGGTGCATGTAGATTCACTAATGTCCCCATTTAGTCCGGGGAATATCAGTTATGCTGAGCGCATCCAAAGGGAAATCTATCGAAGCAGGCAATTGGTGCAGAGAGCAGGTGGAGCGCCTGTAATTAGAGGGAACAGAGAATTCCTCTTGAAACTGGCAATAGGTACGCCAACTTTACCCTATTATGCGATTCTTGATATTGGAAGCGACCTGATATGGACGCAGTGCCAGCCCTGTGTTGATTGCTATAAACAGCGGACTCCAATATTCAATCCGAAGCATTCTTCCACAAACAACAAGCTTCCATGCCAAAACATGCTTTACAAGTTGGATCCATATTCTTTTCTTGCGGAGTTGTAGGCTGTGAATTCGATTACAACTATGCCAATTACTCAACGACATTGGGGAATCTCTCATACGAGACATTCACATTTGCTATTTCCAAATCTGGACAGAATCAATCAATCATGCATATTGCCTTTGGATGCAATGCTAGCAGTGAAGGCATCGCCTTCACACAAGCAGCCGAGATTGTGGGCTTCGGACGAGGTCCCGTGTTGTTAATTTCACAGCTCCCTCCATCAACACCCAAGAGGTTTTCGTACTGTCTAGTGTCAATTAAAGATTCCCAGTCAAAGTCGGGCCCTCTGATGTTTGGAAAACATGCGAAATTGAGCAGCGCAATTTTGAATGATTGATTGGATTTTATTATATAAATAATTGAGAGAAATGAAGAATAATAATTTGTATAATTTTGATTAAGGATTTATTTTATTTTGGGCAATTTATTGACTAGGTTTAGTTTGAATGATTGAATTATTATAATATTTATTATTTTGAACCAAAATACAATTCTTTCAATTTAACATTTCTATTGGCCTCTCTTTGCACCTTTTGGGACAATTGCTAGTATATATGCGCATCTAATTTATAGTGATATATAAAGTGTTTTTACTCTTTTTTTTTTTCATTCAAATTATAATAAAATTTAAAATGTATTTTTGAAATTGTTTTTTAAGTATTAAAAGGTATTTCAGTTTAATATGGAGAAGATATTGTAGCGAAAATTAGATAAAAGGTTATGATAAAATATTAAAATAAAAATAATAAATAAAATCATAAGATCAATTTAATTAAAAAAAATATTTTTATAAATAATAGATTTTTTTTGTATTGTAAGTTTATTATTTTAAATAAATAATATATATATTATATTAAAAATACTTTAAATAATAATAATTCATATTTATAATTATAGTATTTCAAAATTGTATTTAAATTAAGTTAATAAATATAAAATTAAAATAAAAAATATTTTATATATAGAAATATAAAATATAAATAATAGTTATAAATTAAGATTTATTTTATCATATAAATTAAAATAATGATAATTTATATTCATAATTATACTGTTTCATAATTTCAGATGTAAATTTAATTAATAAAAATATAAAAATTTCATATTTACACTATTTTTATAATATATATATATATATATATATATATATATAATTAAAAAATTCAATTAAAAGAATTATTAAAAAAGCTTACTATACTTTATATGTACTATTAGGATTTTAATAAAAATAAGAATATTTCTATATAAAAATGTGAAATTTATATGTAATTATATATACTATTAGAATTTTAATAAAAGATGAGAATATTTTTATATAAATATGTGAAATTTATATATAACAATATGTTGAATTTGTATTAAAAAAAGAATTGCATTTTGAAAGATAAATTTATGGTGATTTTGAATTTTACTGCCAATTTTTTTTCACATGGAAAAACCGTAATTTTCATTGATGCTTACATGCTGTAGATGCATAAAAATGGGCATAAGCCACTTACAATGTAAACTCCAAAAAGGAGCCTCCGTTAAAAGCTTGAAAAGCAGGCTTCAAAAATTTAACAAAATATAGGTAGAAAACCCCAGTAAAACAGGGGCCAAAAACCCCACAGAGGCAAACAAAATGCGGGCCAACAACCTGTGACACAGATACACGCAACCATGGAAAACTACCAAAAACCAGAATATATCCAGGGCACAGGCCGCCCAGAAACCTTAAATAAAAAGCCCTAAAAAAATAGGGCAACAAGAAACAAGGCATAATCCCACAATGCAAGCCAGTTGCCAGTTACATAGCACCAGAGAAGGTCGCACCGTCCGGATCATGAACCGCAAACCTCGACACCAACCCTCGTAGACAAAACGCGCAAACGCATCCAAGATACAACGACGACATCATAAGGAAGTCTAGGAGACCTGTAAAAGAGAAGGAAAAGGCACAAACCAGGGGTGGAGTCGGCTAGGGCAACCACCTCACCCCCACTCCCTCAAATTCTCCCTTGAATCGCAGGCAGATACTAGAACCAACTACTCCGCCATCGTGCAACGACGGAATAGCGAGCCACTAGAGACCAGATCAAGAAGCATTCGAGAGGCTCGAACAAGGAGCAGAGGTGGATAGGGTTCAGCCTCCTTGCCCGCTCCCTCAACTCTCTAATTCCTTCTAAGTCTACACTTTTCAATTTTTACTGCAAATTATTTGTACTATTTAGAATTTTAATAAAAAATAGAGAATATTTCCATATAAAAATATGTAAAATTTAATTATAACAACATAATCAAATTTATTGAGATATAGTCCAACGGGTCATTATTTAGAATTTTAATAAAAAATAGAGAATATTTTCATATAAAAAGATGTAAAATTTAAATATAACAATATAATCAAATTTATTGAGATGTAGTCCAAGGGGTCTTGGATAGACAATAATCGGTGCTCAATCGGGTGAAATATTGGACATGATGAAGATGTAGTCCCATCAAGCTTACAATTTTTTTATTATCAAGATTAAACTTTTTTTACTTAAATTTGTATTAAAAAGAGATTTTATTTTGAAAAATTTAATTCTTCTTAGTGCTTAATAGATCTAAAATAACGATAAATTTATGTTGATTCTTATATTCATATATACGGATGCGAAATTTAAATATAACAACATTGTCAAATTTATGGAGATAATATTTTTTACTCAAATTTGTATTAAAAAGAATTTTTTATTTTGAGAGATTTAATTCCTCTTAATGCTTGATAGATTCAAAATTCAGATAAATTTATGTTGATTTTGATTTTGAATTTTTATTTTCTAAATAATAAGAATCCTAGAGTGTTAGTAATAGATCAATTGTCACTTTTACAACATATACAATTTTTTCATAAATGCTACTAATAGGTCAATTACAACATGCCTTCTACCACTTTTCCCTAAAATACAACTTTTTTCATAATACCACTAATGGGTAGGTTATAACTTGTCTTGGAAGATTTGATTCCATGCAACTAGACGAGCAAATTCAAAATAAAAATAAATTTATGTTGATTTTGATTTTGAATTTGAGTTTTTATATTTTAAATAATTAAATGCACTATCACTTTTACTCCCCCTTATCAACTACCACTTTTACACTTTTACTCCCCCTTATCAACTACCACTTTTACACTTTTACTCCCCCTTATCAACTACCACTTTTACATTATATACTTTTTCATAAATGTTAATGGGCCGATTAAAACATGTCTTCTACCACTTTTACATGAAATACAATTTTTTGTAAACCGGTTATAACATATTTTTCAAAACTTAAACTCATGCAGCTATTTTTCAAGACTTGAACCCATGCAACTAAAGACAACAAAATTTTTTCCAAATCACTTAAGTTAAGATACTTTGGCATTTATGTTGATAGTTCGAAATATTGTTTATTTTTATATTAAAATTATAAATTTCAGATATAAAAAAACTTAAGCTAAGATCTTTGACATTTATGTTGATGTTTCTTATAATATGAAATATTGTTTATTTTTATATTAAAAATATAAATTTCAGATATAAAAAAAGAAATAATAGATGGAAAATGAAACGGCATCGTCCGCCTAAGGAGAGAAAGAAGAGGCGTAGAGAGCGTTAGAAACAAAAGGTTAAGCACATACTAGTAGCAGTAACGGCGTTACACTTTGCCAACCTCCTTCACTCGAAAAAACACCCAAATCACCGACTTCTGCTCCGTCGTCAACGCCTCCCTTCCGTTACTCTTCATTCCGTCATCAAGTTTCAACCCCATGTCCGAACGGAATTACATACATCCATTCCATCCTTGTAACTCCCGTTCCTTCCTGATGGCAAACCGCCAACCGACATCCCACATGGCCATAACAACACGTGTACTTAGCCACGGCTAAATCTGGCGGAGAGCCAATTCTAGCGATGTACATTATCATGTGATCAATATTCCACGAGGGATCTAAATACATACATACAATCATAACATGTAGTGCCTGTCCCTCTAACCGGACATCTCCTCCTCAGCAAAGGCCAACTCACTGCAGATTTCTAGTTTTTTTTGCTCTTCATTCATTTATATATTATGGTGCCCAGGTTCTTCACTACCTGTTCCGGAGCTCATCCATTGATGCCTTCTTCAATCCGACCTTTCAATGCAGGCTGCAATACGTGAGGCAAGAGCTTGTTTCAGAGCCAAATTTTGATTCTGGTACTGTTTTTTCGATTGATTTTGGTCAGATTATGTGGGTCTGATTTCGTTCTGTTTTAACTGTCTGATTTCATTCCGTTTTAACTGTTTGAACTCCCAGCTGGTATCATCTTTGTTTGAACTGATGATTGCATGATTTTTTTCGTGGCACATTGTTTTCCTCTGCTCTGATTGAATGGAAATCCACTTGGGCATTCCGTGGAGTCATTTAAGCTATTAAATGTTGTTCTTGGTCATTGAGTTTTTCATCCAGGTGAAGGAATCCATCCGGGTTTATCAATCAAATAGAGTTTATGTAATACTCAGTCTGTTCCCCATCTCAATTCGATGTTTGTATTGCAAAGTTCCCTTAGCTCATGATCTCATTTCGACGAAGTAATCCACCTGTGTTTGTCAGTAGAATGCAAATTCATAGTTTCCAGTCTAGCTCCGATTCAATTCCATTGCATATTACAGTGTTTCTCATAATTCGTATGATGTTCTAAGTGTTTCTAGATGACTATCAGAGGGTTCTCTTCTTTGGTAGTCGCAGAGAGTTCTTATTCTGTTGATGGGCTGTTGCGGCATGTTATCAGGTTTATTTAGGCCTACAGGCCTACAGCCCTCTCTGCAGTTTGAAGTTGGTTTCGATTCAATTTAATATTGGAAAACTAGGTGCAAGGACCATATCGGGACTCTGGATGGCAAATAAGGCTGGATGCAAGACCGGACCGATATTCGGAGATGATGATTATCTGACATTGGACAGGCTATTTGTGAGTTTAACAAAAAATGTTACAAATGATGATGGAAGCTTCACTCTGTGCTTGTGGATTTACCTGCTCAAAAGTAGAAAAGGGGGCAATGTTATTTGCCAGGTAAATAGTCTTTTTTTTTTGCTCAATACCAAATGGCTGATATCCTACATCTCGATATAAACTTTGTGAAAAAAAGGAGCCTTTTAGCTAAAATCATCTCGAGCCTTGATTTTCAGGTTCATCCGAATGCTGAAGCCGCTGCCCCTTTTCTTACATTGGATGGTGACAGGAAATTGTCACTCTTTCCTGCTTTGTCTTTGGCTTCTAATAAACTAGTCCTCGATGCTACTCTTGCTGCATCTATTGATGAGTACTCTGTCACTGCTGAACAAGCATGCCCCTTAGAGAAGTGGGTCCATGTTGGATGTGAGGTTAGTTGGCATTATTTTTTTTTACAGTATATTTGCTTCTGTAACATAGAAGAATGGTTTTGCATTATTTCTCAAATTGAAACAGATATTTTTTTTGAGTTTATACTATATTTGTAGAATATGAATGAAATATTTATTGTAAGCACTTGTCACGAGACTGTATACAGGCTTCCAGTGATAAATATAAATGACATTGGAATGTTCAATGTTTTTCTTTTTTGATTTTTGAAAATGGTCTCCACCGCAGATGGTAGAGAATAACAATGCAGCATATAATTAACTGTTTGAGTATTATGAAGATTAGATATCACACTTCAGAGAATTTAAAACAGTCAAGAGCGTACTTGTAAAAGCTCCATTACTAAAGTCCCAAGTTGCATTAAGCGCCAAAACGTTTTGGAGTTTCCGAAACGGGTACGTTTAGAAACATCAACTCCCAAAAATGGAAACGTTGGCCGAACGTCATATTTGTTTATGTATATAAAAATAAATTTATAAATAAGTGAATAACGCATTATCATGCAAGGAAAAAAAAAGAATAAGACCCATGGATGACAATTTAGAAGGAAAACCAAATCTATATTAACTCTCATAGTTGATTACATGATGGTCAAATTTCAGCGGAGTTTCGGAGTTTCGGGTACAGGTACGTCCCGAAACGCCAGGTTCCTAGAAGTTTCGTGCAACATAGCTAAAGTCATTTACAATCCCTAATCATGTTTATATACCAGCTTTTGACTTCTCATTATGCAATTCTTGAGTTGTTCCTGGATGCATGAAGTTTACCAACGAGGCCTAGTGGATGACATAAAGGGCTTTCATGACTTAGAGAAATATGTACAAGGACGACCGAGAATAGTCATTTATCTAAAACATAATAAAAAATGCCATTCCCTTCCACGGGGAGATAATTCCAATCCCTAATCATGTTGACATACCAGCCATTGACTTCTGCTTATCCGGTTCTTGAATTGTTCTTGGATGTACAAACTTACCAACAAGGCCTAAAGGATAACACAAAGGGCCTCCATGACTTAGAAAAATTTCTACAAGGGGGGTTAAGAATATTCATTTTCTAAAAGATACTCAAGAAAGCCATTTCCTTCCCTAGGGAGATAATTTCTTGACATACTATTCTAAGTTCAGTTAGCAAGCAATGGAGCAGTGCAAGTCAATTTTGATGCTTTGCTCTTGTAATACCTTAGTACAGTCTGTTTATGAAAAGAAGGTAGGCATGTGTGAGACTATTTTTTTTGAGCCCCTCTAGGTTTCTTTGCCTGGCCCTTTACTGTTTGTTGTGCTACATGAACTATCCTCTTGTCTATCTTGCATGTAGAGGCTTTCTCGTGAAATATAATATATAAACAAACTAGAGGCTTTGGGCTTCACTTACTTAGCATCTCAGACTTATCCTCAGAGGGAATACAGTTTTTTTTTTCCTGAGGGAGGGAATGCAGTTATCCCTAGACGGAATACTAATAAGGACCTGATAAGGAATGCTAGGAAGGGCCTTGCTATCTTGGGTCCCATACGCCAGTATATTGCACTTGCTTTCTCTCTGTAACACTTCATTTGGGAAAAGGAAAGGAAAGGAATTGCTTGGCCTCAGGATATCTTGTGCTTGAAATAGGTTACAAATGGTCTGTGTATCTCTCTCAATACCTCTGGGAGTGGGGTTATTGTAAACCCTATTGCAAGAAAGATCTGGGGGATGCTAAAATGGATATACCAGTTTGGATTGTCAACAGAACTACACTCCCCCCATTCTGTTTCTTTTTATGTGAGATGAGCACTAGTACAACAATCATCTCCAATTAAAACATCTTAAAAATAAACCTATTCAGCTCACCTTAGCGCTTTTTGGTAAGCTTGTAGCTCCCGAGTCCTAACCAAGGTTGTCTAGTTGAACCTTGTTAAAGATCCTGTGAGCTGTCCTACTTTTTCATATATGAAAACCAGTTTCTAGTTTATCTCACTTATTTCTCTTTTTGTGATGTGAGACACTCTACAGTTCTGGGTTAAGGATATCAGCTCTTTTATATCTGTAAAATATTGCAAGTGAAAAGGAATTGTATTGTTCTTTCAAAAGTCAATACTGCCATTTTAACATTTGAACCTAAATTCTATTTTTTTATATTAAAAAGATGATAAGTTTTTGATTTCTGAACTCCTGTGGATATTCCACTGGACAGTTCGTCACAACACTAAAATATATTTGAAACTCCAAAATCTACACTATGAGGTTCAATTTTTTTTTAGTTTTCTGGACTTGTTAATTACTGTGTTATGCTTATACACGCAATAGATAAAATATGGAAAATAGAGAAAAACGAAATAAAACTCACAAACCATAATGAACATGTCATGTCCCTTCTCACAAACATTAGTCACAGGGTGCAGCTACACATTTTTGGCATAATTTTGACTTAGGAGGAGGACCCCACATTTCGACTTAGGAACTTTGGGGCAAATTCGACTTTATTTAGCAGCTAGTGGGATGTGGGGGCCACCCACATGGGGGAATTCGAACATGTGCTTGGACGGAAATCGAATGGGTGGATGGAGGTGCTAAGAAGGCCCAAGGGAATATGAGGGATCAGCTCTCATTTTGGACTATCTTCTACATTTGCAAACAAACACTCACTTGTACGCTTTGCTGTTTAGCAAGTCTACCGACTGTTTAGCCACGAATCTCTCACGCGGGAGATTCAACCTCTACTTCGGGGGACCATCCATGTCCGCTCTAGGGAGGCTGTTCTACAGGAGTTTCAGGGAGTTAGGGACAGCCACACACTTCAATCAACAATGCAGAGAGGGAACTGTGTATTCTTAGGAAGCCAGAAAACACGCAGGAGTTGAACACCAGCAGGGGATTCATTGCTTGATGGGAGATCCAGGAGCTGAGGAAGCAACATAGTGTAGGCATTTTCACTGGAGTTTGCAGCTAGCTGGACCATTAGTCAGTCTGCATTTCTGAGCAGAGGGACAGTGCAGAGGCCATCCAACAGCAATTCGTGGTGACTTGGGGAGCAACTGATCTTGGCCAAGAGCCATCCGGGTAGTTAGGAGTTGGATAGCATAGGTAAATCCAACATTTTGGAGGAGTTTGCAGAGGGATTTGCAGTCAGTTTCCAATAGGTCGAATTTGGCAGCCATTGCTGGGGACAGGCTCCAAGGGGGTCGAAAAAATGAAGTCAAAACCAACTAAATTCCCTTCTGGGTTTTCTGGGTTTTGTTCAAGGAGTCCGGGTTAAAAGCAGACAATTTTCTCGGTGGTTTTTGAGCACTTTCCAGCTAGTCGAAGTTCAGTAGTGCAATAGTTTTCTGGGGCAGCGCAGTGCAGAGTGGTGCAGCAGCTGGGCAACCTTCAACTCAGCCATTTTCCCACCTGGGGTTGGCCTTGCTTGTTCATTGGGACAAGCCCAAGTGCACCATTCCAATATATATTGTATCTGCCCTGCAGATTTCTAATAATATGGCTCAACAGTTCCTTATTTGCAACATTTCCATGGATGTTTGATGTGTATTTCATTTCTATATTCTGCTGCATAATTTATTTGCTTAATATCATTTGTATTCCTATTTAGGAACATTACAGTGGTATCAGAGCCTAGTTCTTGGCTCAGCTGTGGGGATTGTCTCCTATGAGAGAAGGGGACCAGCAGAACATCACCTACCAAAGACAGAGGTACAGGAGCAGAGAAAGGGAGTTAGAGATTACTCTAGACATGGAGGACAGGGGGAAGGAGTGGCCGAAGAGGAGGAAATGACAGAGCCCAAGAGTAGGGAGGAGATGGCTTTCGACAACCTCCTGAGGGCCTTGAGTGACTTGGCCAAGGGGTAGAAAGACATGCTGGAGGAGATCAAGTCACAGAACAGAGAAAGGACCATGCCTAGAGGGTTTCTATGTGGGGAAACTTCCGGGGCCTCTCAACCATTCGATCACCCCTCACCAGCAGTGCAACGCCCTTCAGTTAGTGTGCCGACTCGGGCTACACTACCTTCTTTCGTGCCAGTGGCACAAATCGAGCCTGCAAGGGAGGAAGACCCTCCTCAGATGGGGGATTACTTCAGAGAGTGGCAGTCTATGGATGAAGACTTCAAAGAAGCCCTCTCCTTCAGAGATTACTGCAAGCTCAAGCAGAGTGAGAAGAACAAGGGGTATGGAGGACAAGGGACCCAGAACTATGAGCTGCAGAGAACCATAGGGAGGATGTATTTCCCTACTTTTGATGGCACTGCCAAGTGCACGGCCAGGGCTTGGGTTGAAAAGATGGATACATACTTTCAAGTTTCAACTCAACTGGATGACAGAGCAGGAAGCCATTAAGATGGCCACGCTGCACTTGGAGGGAGAAGCTCATGATTGGTGGTTTCGTGGCTTGAACATCCTAGGGCATGCCCAAATAGTTTCTTATGAGGACTTCACTCGGAGGGTGGTGGAGCGATTTGATCATCCAGAGGCTTACTTCAAAGAGATGACACAACTACGCCAAACAGGGAACCCAGAGCAGTACTTTTCAGATATTCTGCGGGTGTCGGTGATGGTCCCGGATCTATCCGAGGCAAGGAGGGTGTATACCTCATTGAGGGCTTGCTTGAGCCCCTGCGTGGACCGTTGAAGTCACGTAGACCCTTCACGCTGCAGGGAGCAGTCTTGTGTACTAGAGATCTACAGGGGGCCATCCTCAAGACCAGAGCATGATTTCTTGCATGGACCCCTTTCCCATAGAAGGGGCATGAGACTAGACCCCCACTATCGAGGACCAAACAGGGGAAGGGGCAGTTAGATGAGGAGACACGGAAGGACTTCCAGAGGAGGAAGCTGTGCTTCACATGTAGAGAGCCCCGGGCACTTGGCCATAGGTGCACTGTAGGTAGAGCACACTACATTGAGGTCTTTTCTTACAGTGACCAGGAGAATGAGGTGGAGCAGGATTGCGGTGGGACGGATGGAGAGAGTCCGGCAGATAGAGGACCACCATCGCCACCCCCACAGGGAGGGGCATCTCTTGCCCTAGCAGGAGGAGTCCTTGCTTCTTTATGCGGGATTCCTAAATTTTTGACACTGAGGATCAGAGGCACTATACAGGGACAGAGGGTGTCAGTGCTGGTGGACAGTGGGGCTACCCACAATTTCATAGATGCCCAGTTGGTCCAGAGGAGGGGCCTCACCACAGCAAAGTTCGAGGGTTTCTCAGTCCTAGTGCCAAGTGACCGTACCATCCAGTGCACTAGATATGTGCCCTCCTTGACAATAGTTATGGGGAACTACTCGATGACAAACCACTTCTTTGTGGTCGATGTGCCAGACACCAACGTGGTGATGGGTGTCCAGTGGCTATATTCCCTTGGGCGAGTCACGACGGATTGGAGGAAACTAGAGATGGAGTTCATTGGGCCAGATGGCAAACTGGTAGTCTTGAGAGGCATGCAGTCTTACCCACCTCAGACAGTTTCGGCCCATAGGATGGAGGCAGACCTACGACATGGGGACATTGCATGGGCAGTTGAGCTGAGGATCTCAGAGGCAGGGGGACAGGCACAACCACCACCAACAGACATACAGGCTTTGCTAGACAGGTATGCAGTTGTGTTTGGGGACATTCCACTAGGGCAGCCACCAGATAGAGGATTTGAGCACACCATTGAGTTGGAGCCGGGCGTACATCCAGTGATCACTACTTACAAGTCACAGGCATCCCAAAGCCTATAAGGACGAGATAAAGAAGGCCATCCAGGAGCTGCTTGTATTGGGCCATATCAGGCCAAGTTCTAGTCCTTTCACTTCTTCAATGGTGCTAGTGAAGAAGAAGGATGGAACCCTTCGGATGTGCATTGACTATCGGGCCCTCAACCGGAAGACTCTAAAGAACCGGTACCCTATTCCCCGCATTGACGAGTTGATGGATGAGCTTAAAGGAGCCAGGTACTTCTCTAAGATTGATCTGCGTTCAGGGTACCACCAGATCAGGGTGAGGGATCAAGATATCCCTAAGGCATCTTTTCGGTGCCACTATGGGTACTTTGAGTTTTTGGTTATACCATTTGGGCTGACCAACGCTCTGATCACATTCTAGTCATGCATGAACCATGTCTTCTAGGGACAGTTGAGGAGGTTCGTGCCAGTGTTCTTTGATGACATTCTGATCTACAGCCGGACATGAGAGGAACACCTCCAACACTTGGAGGAGGTATTGCGCATTCTGGAGGAGCAGAAGTTTTATGCCAAGCTCTCCAAGTGCGAGTTTGGGTTGACAAAGATGCTATACCTAGGGCATATCATTGGCGCAAATGGGGTGAAAGTCCACGAGGAGAAGATTCGAGCCATCCGGGATTGGCCAGTACCCCGAGACATGACTACGTTGAGGGGCTTCTTGGGAATTTGCACCTACTACAGGAAGTTTGTCAAAGGGTTCTTGCAGCTGGCAGCGCCTTTGACCGACTTGACCAAGAAGTGGGCCTTTGAATGGACTGAGGGAGCACAGGTCGCCTTTGATCGCCTCAAGGAGGTGATGAGCAGTTGCCCTGTTTTGGCACTTCCGGACTTTTCCTAACCATTCACGGTGGAGTGTGATGCATCTGGGGTAGGAGTTGGAGCAGTATTGTCACAGGAGGAGCATCCCATAACTTTTGAGAGTCGAAGGCTCCTACCGAATGAGCTGTCATATTCCATATATGACAAGGAGACGTTGTCGATTATGCATGCATTGGCCAAGTTCCACCAATACTTGGTGGGCAATTGGTTTCGAGTGAAGACTGATCACAACAGTCTTTGACATTTCATGGGGCAGTAGGGCCTCAATGACAGGCAATAAAGATGGGTCAGCAAGGTGCAGGCCTATGATTTCGACATAGAGGATGTGCAGGTGAAGCACAATGTGGTGGCCGATGCTCTATCTCGGAGACCAGTTGGGTTATCTCTCATGAGCATCTACCATGATTGGAAGGCTCAGTGGTTGGTGGAGTACTCCAAGGACAGGAGGTATTAGAGGGGACACATGCAGATGAGTGTTACTGTGTGATGGATGAGGTCATCTATTACAAGGGGCGCATTTACTTAGTGCCCAACTTGCAGTTGAGGGAGCGGGTACTCGAGGCAGCTCATGATTCACCACTGTCCAGACACTAGGGGTTCCGAAAGACTTAGATGGCTGTTCGGGAGAGATTCAAGTGGAAGGGCCTTAAGGAGGACGTGCTGCAGCACGTACGAGAGTGTGAGGCCTGTCAACGGAACAAGGGGGAGTTGACCCACCCTGCAGGATTGCTACAACCACTTCCCATCCCGAAGGGGAAATGGGAAAGTATTTCGATGGATTTCATTATTGGGCTCCCCTAGTACAGGGGAAGGATTGCATATACGTAGTGGTCGACAGGTTGACCAAATTTTCTCACTTCTTCGCCATCCACACTAGGTACACGGTTGCATAGGTTGCCGAGTTGTTCTTTCGGGAGGTTTTCAGACTGCATGGGCTCCCTGTTAAAATTGGCAACTAGGGCCAAACTCCATGTGGGTCATCTTATTAATGGCAACTGATATTTTTCTTGGATCCCTCTCATCGAGAGGTGTAGGATTCATCTTAAGATCATCCGATTCTAATAAGTATTCATGGAGATATGAATTTATTTGTGTTATGGGACAATTCGTCAAGGTCGGCCAACAACCAAACAAACACCACTTGTGCTCTACGTTTTAGTTTAAATAGAGGTGGCCTTCAAGTCATTTGAACAATCATCTCTTGTGATCTCTCTCCACTTGTCTTTGGGTTTTGGTGGTAGGAGAGATCAAAAGGGATACGCTGTCCTAAAGGATGCCCTAACTAATACGCAGTCAGGGAGGAAGGTTTCATAACACAGCAAGGGAGTGACCTAAACGCAGGTCTAATGTTCCGTTGATTGGTTTGCATATCTACTAGTTCATGGAATATAGAAGTTCGCAGGGTTGTCTCACATATGGTATGACCGCAATCCCTTTTCGCATAAGGTATATCCATGTATGTCATAATCTCTGGCCCGCATATGGAATAACCGGTGACTCGCTGAAAAGCACAGTTACGCTATCAAATTGCATTATATATTATCACCACACTGTGTATGGCATGGTATAGCAGACAATGTCATGGTATGGCAAACATCATGCTAAAACATGATATGGCAGATAGTTCTTTGACATGGCAAACAATATCATGGTATGGAAAACATCATGTTGAAACATGATCTGGTAGATAGTTCTTTGAAATGGCAGACAATGTCATGGTATGGCAAACATCATGTTGAAACATGATATGGCAGACAATTCTTTGACATGGCAGACAATGTCATGGTATGGAAAACATCATGTTGAAACATGATATGGCAGACATTGCTTTGACATGGCAGACAATGTCATGGTATGACAAACATCATGCTGAAACATGATATGGAAGACAATGCTTTGACATGGCAAATAGTGTCATGGTATGGCAAACATCATGCTGAAATATGATATGGCAGACATTGCTTTGACATGGTAGACAGTGTCATGGTATGGCAAATATCATGTTGAAACATGATATGGCAGACAGTGCTTTGACATGGCAGACAATGAACAACATGTATATACATGGTATCGCTGATAGGATTTTGGTATGGCAGACAATGTATATATATTATATGACATGGAAAACATAGTATCCATGACAGGGTAGTCTCCCTAGTGACATGATATAGTAGACGTGGCAGACAACTTGATGTATCATGATCCATAGTATGTATTCTTTGTTTCTCTTGATCGATACACTTTGTTTCTCTATAATATGGTTGGCTTCAAGATGCTTTGGTTTTCTTTAGATATGACATCAACCCACATTGCTTCTCTATATTGGAAGCATTATTGTATGGAGAGACCTAGTTACAGTTCACTGCTGGGCTAGGCCACAGGCCATAGCCAGCAGTGGAGACCTTTTTAGGAGTTGTGTTCATAAGCAGTCCTATAGTGCAGCACAATGACAGTGGTGCAACACAGTGATGATTAGTGCAACATGATGAGATACAACATAGCAGTGATGGGTGCAACTCTGTGATGGGTGCAGCATGGTGATGGAATCACCTTGGAGGATCAGTTGAAGCAGTTTGCCTTCACCTGAGTTCAGATCAGCTACCTCATGTGTCATCTTCTTAGAGAAGATCTCTGCTCTTATTATGACAAGTCAAAATGTTGACTTCTGATGTATATGTACTATCTCTCTCTCTCTGCTGAACTATTGAAGAACATAAGAAGAATTGATCAAGGGTTTCCCCACATTGGGGTTTGTCCCTGGTTGGCGCCACATCTTGTGTCCTCTTGTCTTGGCTTGTTTTCTGCGATTTATGTTTATGTTCTATCTGCATTTTACTATCATGCTAAATGTGATTGCTAATCTAGAATTGATATTGAGCTAATATGGAAAATTGAAGTAAATTTGCTCTCAGCATAGAACATACCTAAAATTAGCATGGCATCAGAGCTGAGGTGAAGACAAAGCCCAAACAAGAGTGAAAGAGCAATCACCGAAGACAGTTGGAAAGGTCAAAAAGGCTCAATGGGTTCCTCATCCCACTTCAAATTCACCAAGGGTGAAGTCGAAGCAGAGAATATTATTAGAGTGGCGGAGCAGAAACTTCTGATAGCCTACCTAAAGATCACTTCAATGGGAAGTCCGGATCTAAGGGTAGAAGGGAAGGCGGATGCCTTGTTTGTAATAAGTTTGGCCATTATGCGAAGAAGTGTCCGAGTTAGGGACACATCACTTGATGAAGATGACAATCATTCTTGGGACATCTTCAATGATTAGAGGAATGACAGTGCAGGTCATCAAGGAAATGGCTGACTCTTCAAGAAAGCAAGGAACCCCACGAATGACGAATCAAATGTTGTTTCTGATAAGATAAAGAAGTGTTATCTTGTATTGGCCCTCTCCTTCATATTCTTTGGGAATTTGGCTTATTGATTGTAGTGCTTCAAGGCACTCCATCCAATAGAAGGGTGCTCTCTCTCTAATTGGTAGAGATGGAAACATTCGTGGGATTATACTTGGATCCGATGCCACCTATCCCGAAAAGGGTGTTACTGCTCAATTGAATGAGGGTAACTCGATTCATTTACAGAATCTCTTTTATGTACCTGATCGCAAGAAGAACCTAGTGTCCATTTCGGCAATGGAAGTCAAAGGTTTCAGGGTGGCATTCATCGATGGAAAGGTACGTGTATGAAAATGAAATTTTCTAAGATGTTTTTCTCATGGGTTCAGGGTTGGCAATTTGTATCAAGTTGCAGGATGGTCCATTGGGGACCATGTCAATTGACACATCTCATCTATAGCATCGGAGGTCTATTATGGGGCCCTACCCGATGCGAGTCAGATGGTGACTGGGATGCCTGAATTCAAAAGGAGCATGAAGGTACATGTCTGAGATGTATCGAAGGAAAATCTTACAAGGGGACCATTCCCCTCATGTAGCAGGTTCACAGGCTTGGAACAACCCGAGGGGTTTGAGATTCATCGGGAATCTCATGTATGCAGGTGGAAGAAAGCCCTCTATGGCTTGAAGCAAATCACCTCAGGTTTGATATGAGAGGATTGATAGCTGTCAGATGAAGCCGAGAATCACTAAGAGTGAAGCCGATCCAAACCATTGGTTGAAGGTTGTGGACGATAAACCTCTCATACCGGCACCTTCTAAGAACGACCTACTTATGATAGGTGCAGATCCTCTCACTTGCAGAAGTAAGAGGGAGTTGGATTCCGGATGTGGAATGGTAAACTGCAAGCCCGTGACTACCTCGAGAATCTTAACTTTAGAAGTTATATGGTGATGATGCCAGACCAGATCTGGGAAATGCCTTTGAGTTTCATAAACTCATTTGCATTGATGTTCTTGGTGAACTTCCGTCTGGATATATGTTTTGCAGTTAGCATCATGAGCTCATATTTGGTTGAGCCTCACTGGATTGGTGCCAAGAATCTTCTGAGATATCTTCGGGGCACAATCTCTCATGGCTTGAGATACACTGCCGAAAATATGAAGCTGCATGATTATTCGAATGTTCACTGAGCAAGCAGTGTGGAGGATCAATAGAGCACTTCTCAGTGCTGGTTCTCTTAGGATTCTACTTCGATATCATGGATGAGCAGGAAGCAAAAGTCGGTTGCTATAAGCACTACCGAGACCGAATACATAGCTACGAGTATGATCTCGTGTGAAGCTCACTGGTTGCGGGAGCTCTTCAGTAAGTTGTTTGTACACATGATGAATACCACTGTGATTCTCTGTGACAGCCAAGGGGCGATTCGATTGTTGAGGAATCCCATATTTGATGATTGCTCCAACAGATATACATCAGATACTACCTTATCTGGGATATGGTAAGTTGATGAGCGAGGAGGCTCCATCACATTGAGACTGGTGTATAGGTCGCAGACATTTTGTCAAAGCCTTGGGGAAAGGTCAAACTTGTGACTTTCCCGAACAACTTGGAGTCATTGAGAGAAGGGTCCTGCATGTTGCATGCATTGAGCTCTGGGAGCTCTGGGGGGCTTGGGTTACTTATTGGAGCAACACACGACTATAGGGCGACTCACCCTGCCCTAATGGTGCGCTGTGTATAGGGTGAATGGCTTAGCCTTCCCCTATGATACCCCGTGGCGACTTTGGAACATGATGATTAGTTCTGCTGTTGAGGCATCCTACCCATGCAGTCTGGGACTCATGGGAAGTACCTATCATCTGATCAATGAGCAGGGAAATGGGGTTAGGGACCATAGTAGTACTATTGATGGACTCATCGCTGTATCTACCGTACTCCCTATGCTAGGATGACCTCCAACTGATTTGGGATCAGTATGAGTGGTTTGAGACACTCTCTTCAAATGAAATTGACTTCGGATCAATAGAGAATGGTATGAGACATTCTCGAACAATTGTTCTTCTTCATGGTTCAACAGAGCAGAGAAGTGCAGGGCATTGATGGCAAGGATAGTACAGTCAGACATATGAATCATCAGATGGAGTTCTCCCTGGTTGAGAGGGAGCGTTAAAATTGGCAACTAGGGCCAAACTCCATGTGGGTCATCTTATTAATGGCAACTGATTTTTTTCTTGGATTCCTCTCATCAAGAGGTGTAGGATTGATCTAAAGATCATCCGATTTTGATAAGTATTCATGGAGATATGCATTTATTTGTGTTATGGGACAATTCATCAATGTCGGCCAACAACCAAACAAACCCCACTTGTGCTCAACGTTTTCGTATAAATAGAGGTGGCCTTCAAGTCTTTTAACAATCTTCTCTTGTGATTTCTCTCCACTTGTCTTTGGGTTTTGTTGGTAGGATAGATCAAAAGGGATACATTGTCCTAAAGGATGCCCTAACTAATACGCAGTCAGGGAGGAAGGTTTCATAACATAGCAAGGGAGTGACCTAAACACAGGTATAATGTTCCGTTGATTGGTTTGCATATCTACTAGTTCGTGGAATATAGAAGTTCGCAGGACTATCTCACATATGGTATGACTGCAATCCCTTTTCGCATAAGGTATATCCCTGTATATCATAATCTCTGGCCCGCATATGGAATAACTGGTGACTCACTGAAAAGCACAGTCACGCTATCAAATTGCATTATATATTATCACCACACTGTGTATGGCATGGTATGGTAAACAACATATGGCAAACAATGTTTCTTTAACATGGTAGACAATGTCATGGTATGGCAAACATCATGCTGAAACATGATATGGCAGACAGTTCTTTGACATGGCAGACAATGTCATGGTATGGCAAACATCATGCCGAAACATGATATGGTAGACAATTCTTTGACATGGCAGACAATGTCATGGTATGGCAAACATCATGTTGAAACATGATATGGCAGACAATGCTTTGACATGGTAGACAATGTCATGGTATGGCAAACATCATGCTGAAACATGATATGGCAGACAATGTCATGGTATGGCAAATATCATGCTGAAACATGATATGGCAGATAGTGCTTTGACATGGCAAACAAGGAACAACATGTATATACATGGTATCGCTGACAGGATTTTGGTATGGCAGACAATGTATATATATATATTATATGACATGGCAAACATAGTATCCATGACAGGGTAGTCTCCCCAGTGACATGATATAGTAGACGTGGCAGATAGCGTGATGTATCATGATCCACAGTATGTATTCTTCGTTTCTCTTGATCGATACACTTTGTTTCTCTATAATATGGTTGGCATCAAGATGCTTTGGTTTTCTTTAGATATGACATCAACTCACGTTGCTCCTCTATATGGGAAGCATCATTGTATGGAGAGACCTAGTTGCAATTCACCGCTGGGCTAGGCCATAGGCCATAGCCAGCAGTGGAGACCTTTTTAGGAGTTGGGTTCATAAGCAATCCTATAGTGCAACACGGTGACAGTGGTGCAACATAGTGACAGTGGTGCAACACAGTGATGATTAGTGCAGCATGATGAGATACAACATAGCAGTGATGGGTGCAGCCCTGTGATGGGTGCAGCATGGTGATGGAATCATCTTGGAGGATCAGTTGAAGCAGTTTTCCTTCACTTGAGTTCAGATTAGCTACCTCACGTGTCATCTTCTTAGAGAAGATCTCTGCTCTTATTATGACAAGTCAAAATGTTGACTTCTAATGTATATGTACTATCTCTCTCTCTCTTTGTTGAACTATTGAACATAAGGAGAATTGATCAAGGGTTTCCCCACATTGGGGTTTGTCCCTGGCTGGCGCCACATCTTGTGTCCTCTTGTCTTGGCTTGTTTTCTGGGATTTATGTTTATGTTCTATCTGCATTTTACTATCATGCTAAATGTGATTGCTAATCTGGAATTGATATTGAGCTAATATGGAAAATTGAAGTAAATTTGCTCTCAACATAGAACATACCTAAAATTAACACTCCCCAATAACATAGTAAGCGATAAAGACAACAGATTCATGGGTGGATTTTGGCAGAAACTCTTCAGGTTGGTTGGGATGGCGCTTACTCCTAGCACGAGTTATCATCCTCAGACAGATGGCCAGACGAGTTAATCAGTGGTTGGAGGGGTAATTGAGGAACTATGTGATAGGTAAGTAGAGGACGTGGATTCAACCGTTGCATCTGGGCGACTACTGCTACAACACCACCCACCACATGTCCATCGGTATGACTCCTTTCCGTGCCCTTTATGGTTATGATGCAATGACTTTTGCTGATATTGTTTTTGGGGATAGCCGAGCCCCAAAGGCCAAACACTGGGTCTAAGAGAGCCAAGATATCCTCAAGGCTCTCAAGGTGAAGCGAACAAAGTTCCTTCTACAAATTAATTACTCTAGCAAACTTGGAATATGAAATTCCATTGAGGATATAAATATTATATTAAAATATATGAATACGAATGAATTTACAAATGAGAACAAGAGGCTTGCTTATATATCAGGCAAGTGTCTCTTCATGAAGAGTCATGTCTCAATTAGACATGCCTCTTCAACCTAATTACTACTTTAACTAATAATTAATTATGATTATTATCATTTACATTATATTTATATTATTTATATATTTTATTCATTACATTGCCTCCTTCCTCAAAGAGCTTTGTCCTCAAAGCTTGTCGATGAAAAAAGGCTTGATCTCTTTTCTAGCTTCGAAAGTCATTCTGTCTCAGAATAGTCATCCTCGTCGATACAAGCTGATATGATCTTCTTAGTGACAAACAAAATTGTCGCACTGAGAAGGGATCAGACCATCCCAAATTAATCTTTTGTATAGTACTTTGATCACTGGAATTTTGTAACGACTTGTTAGCATAAGACTGGATTGGTTTTACATCATTATTATCTGAAACATCAATTTGTTGTTTCTGGTCTGAATGGTCCCGATATGTAGCATGGTTGAGTTGTCTACTCTCATGATTCGGATGTCGATATGGAGCTTTTTTGGTTTGATTTCTCCTTACTGGGCATGTGCCAATTTTTATATTTTCTTCTGGCAAAGATGTTGTTGAGATGGTTATGGAACATTCACTTGGGATGTTCATTGTCTGAACTGCAACATCTACATGTGTCGTTTCTTCAACTGACTTGTCCCCTTGAGTTGTCATATTCACGGGATTGGTATTCGTTCCCTTATTTTCAACCTGAACGGTTGCGACTGGAGATTCTGATACTTCTACTTGAGTGACTTGTTCCAACTTATCTTTTAATGCTTTCTTATCCTCCTTAAGTTTCTTAGTTTGATTGAGCAGACTTTGATTATGGTTTCTCAGACATAAAAGTTCTTTGGTTTTTGATTCATCAATCTTATTTTCAGTGTTTTGAATTTTAAGTTTTTCATCTTTTAGATCTTTGATTTGTTCTAATAAATTTTTATTAAAGTTCTTTAAATGTAAATTTTCTTCTTCTTGTTTTGATAAATGTTGCTTGAGTTCTTTCTTTGAGACTTTAGTCTTCTTCACTTGTGCCAGTAATTTTTCGACATGGTCCTTGAGACGAGAAATTTCTTCGTTCTCTTCCATTATTTCTTTGTAATGTATATCCACAAGATTTTTATGTTTGCGTTCTAACACTTCCTTGCTTTGTTTCTCGGTACACTGGATAACATCATTTTGTGGAAGTGATGATGGATGTAGAGAATCGAAGAAGGAATCCATTCTCTTTCTCTTCTCAATTTGTCGCTAAAATATTGTAATTAATTGTTCTATATCTCTTGTGATTGATTGTCTTTGTTCCTTACTCATGGATTCCATATTTTTTTTTTTCTTCACTTTTTTTATCTTCCTCTTTTCTTTTTTTTAAACTTTTATATGATATATTCTCTCTCCTTTTTTTTTTACTCTCTTTTTATATAATTTCTCTTTTTTTTATATATTCTTTTAATCTATAGAATATATTTCCACTTCTCTCTTATAAAAATCTAATTAATATATATATATATATATATATATATATATATTTCAAATATTCTCTTCTTCTTTTGTTCACTCTTTTAATAAAATTTTTATATAATAATTTTTTTAATATATATAATTATAAATTATATATATTATATAATTATATTATATTATATATATTATATATATATTTTAATTTTATTTATATATATTATAAAATTATAATTGTATAAAATTTATATATACTTTTTTGAGACCCACTTTTCCTTTTATATGTAACTATATAAGGCTTATATAGTATCCTTTTTTATAATTATAATAATATTTTTTCTCAGAAAATTTGGATGAGACGTGACTCTTCGTACGGTCACAATCTTTAGATTTGAACGATTAAAATTGTTTAGATCGCACCTTTTTTCTCCAAGTTATCAAAATATCTTTTACTTTTAAAATACCATGGGCTATTACCATGGGTTGTTTTTAAAACCTCCTGTAAAAAGTAATATTTACCTTTCATGTAAGAGCTTTTGTATCATTGTTTTCTCTTTAACTTTTAAAATTCCATGGGCTATTACCATGGGTTGTTTTTAAAACCACGGGCTTCTCCACGTAAAAAGTTTTAAATACACATGGTATGCGATTTTGTATCCGTTTTGTTTTTTCTTTTACTTTTTTTTTCTTCTTCTTTTTTTAATTTATTTACTTACATTATTTTTTTTTTTTTTTTTTTTTTTTTTATGGCCAAAGACCTAAAAAATGGAGAATCTCCCAATTTGTGGAGAAACGCTTCAATTATGACAACAACAAGGTTGATGATTTGTTTTTTCTTTTACTTTTTTTTCTTCTTCTTTTTTTAATTTATTTACTTACATTATTTTTTATTTTTTATTTTTTATTTATGGCCAAAGACCTAAAAAATGGAGAATCTCCCAATTTGTGGAGAAACGCTTCAATTATGACAACAACAAGGTTGATGATAGGTTGATAGCCAAAGGCCTGGTGATCAACCAAATGTGCCTCTTATACCAAATGAAGCGAACAAAGTTCCTTCTACAAATTAATTACTCCAGCAAACTTGGAATATGAAATTATCCATTGAGGATATAAATATTACATTAAAATATATGAATACGAATGAATTTACAAATGAGAACAAGAGGCTTGCTTATATATCAGGCAAGTGTCTCTTCATGAAGAGTCATGTTTCAATTAGACATGCCTCTTCAACCTAATTACTACTTAACTAATAATTAATTATGATTATTATCATTTACATTATATTTATATTATTTATATATTTTATTCGTTACAAGGATAATTTGGTGACAACCCAAAATCAACAAAAATTTTACGCAAACCGGCACAGGATAGAGAGACACTTTGAGGAGGGAGACTTGGTATACCTTCGGCTGCAGCCTTATAGGCAGTCTACGCTAAAACAGAAGGGGGTCAAGAAGCTACAACCACGCTTCTATGGGCCCTACCGGGTGACTAGATGAGTTGGGGAGGTGGCTTATGAGCTGGAGCTGCCTCAAGGGAGTAGGATCCACAATGTGTTTCATGTGTCATGCCTGTAGAAGGTGTTGGGACAATAGGTGATGGCAGCAACTGATCTACCCCCACTGGATGATGAGGGCCACTTGGTGTTGGAACCAGTGTTTTAAAAACCGGTCGGTCTGAATCGGTAACCGATCAAACCGACTGGTTAGCAAGTCCGTTGGGTCAAAACCCGGTTTACCTCCTCCTCATGTTGCCTTTTTTGGGCCCTAACTGGTCCTAACCGGCCGGTTTGTGGTCAAACCGGCTGGTTTATTGCTAGGGCAACTATAGCCCCCACAAAATGCATTTTTGTGAGTTTTGAAGCTAGTTTGAGGGAAATTTGGGGTTGTTTTCCTCCAAAAATAGTCCCTCCAAGAAAAACATGCCTACCCTCTCATTTTCCTGACACATCTCAACCCTAACAATGTTGGCAATTAATGGTAATGTGAAATTCTTAAAGTAAAAGTGAGAGTGGTTTCGACCTCGCTGGATTTCATATGCAGAAACTAGAATTTTAGATTTCACTCACAATTCAACAGACTTAATGGTTTTCAGGATTTCTTGGTTTGGGGGTTTGCAATGTTTCCATTTGATTCTATCATGCGTGAGGGTATGAGATTGGCATTTGATCAAGAGCATGAAGCCCTTTAAGAACCTTGATTGTGGTGGCATTGATTGTTGAACTTTGTTGATGTTGGTGGTATTGATTGTTGAACTCCTCAACCATGGCCTTAACAAGAATGCACCCTTTACTCAAAGGAAAACAACTGGTTAGGCATGCTAATCTTTTTCTACCACATTATAAGGTTGAGGAGATGAACTCTTCACTCAAACCAAAATCATTGGTTAGGCATGTTAAACCTTTTCAATTTCCATCATGTTATAAGGTTGAGCAATCCAAGTCTGAAGACTTTGAGCTAGATGATGTTCATGTATCTTTTGTTGATGATGTTTATGTATTTCTAGTAGCGTTGAATTCAATGATGAGTTTCATGAGTGACCATGTTGATCAGTGATTTGTAGTTTTGATGTCAATTTTTGCTACTACTAAAGTTGTAGAGGAGTTTTAGGAGTCCTCAAACTTAGAGGCATATTATTTATGTAGCTCATGTTGATGATCTCTTGTCTAGTAGTGGTGATGAGTTTGATGATTGATCATGATGAGGAGTGATCATGTTGTTGATCACTGATATGTAGACTTGTAGTAGTTCAGTGGCCCCATAGCTTAGAGCATTGTTTTCGGACTCTAGAGGCCATTTAGAGCCTCATTGATTATGTATTTTGTTGCGGATATGTATTGCACTCGATGCCATTTTGATATATTCACCTTTACATGGTATATAGATGAGCAAACCTTACATATTTTGTTTCTATTGGCTTGGAATCATTGATTTAAATCTTAAAAATAATTTTTTTCATTAAAAATAAATTATTTAATGTATTTTTTTAAACCGGTTCGTTTAGACCTGACCAGTCCCGGTTCGATCGATTCCGGTTCGAAACCCAGTTCATTAGGTGGACCGGTTCGGTCACCGATTCCTGTTTTTACAACATTGGTTGGAACTAGAGGCCATTTTGGAGAGTAGGGAAAGGAAACTGAGGAGCAGGACCATCAGGGAGTTCTTGGTACGCTGGAAGAACTTGCTGGATGAGTATGCCACCTGGGAGGGTGAGCACATATTGGAGCACCCAACTTTGAGGTTCCTTGAGGGCAAGCAACATTTGGGAGGGGAGGACTGTCATGTCCCTTCTCACAAACATTAGTCACAGGGTGCAGCTACACATTTTTGGCACAATTTTGACTTAGGAGGAGGACCCCACATTTCAACTTAGGAACTTTGGGGCAAATTAGACTTTATTTAGCAGCTAGTGGGATGTGGGGGCCACTCACATGGGGGAATTTGAACTTGGCCATTCAATGTGCTTGGAGGGAAATCGAATGGATGGATGGAGGGGCCCACATGAGGCTAAGGAGGCCCAAGGGAATATAAGAATGCATTAACTCTCATTTTGAACTATCTTCTACATTTGCAAAAAAACACTCACTTGTACGCTTTGCTGTTTAGCAAGTCTACCGATTGTTTAGCCACGAATCTCTCACACGGGAGATTCAACCTCTACTTCGGGGGACCATCCGTGCCCGCCCTAGGGAGGCTGTTCTACAGGAGTTTCAGGGAGATAGGGGTTGCAACACACTTCAGGCATCAGTGCAGAGAAAGAATTGGGTATTCTTGGGCAGCCAGAAAACACGCAAGAGGAGTTGAAGGCCAACGAGGGATTCATCGCTTGATGGGAGATCCAGGAGCTGAGGAAGCAACATAGTGTAGGCATTTTCGCTGGAGTTTGCAGCTAGATGGACCAACACATCAGTCAGTGGCATTTCTGAGCAGAGGCACAATGTAGAGGCCATCCAACAACAATTCGTGGTGACTTGGGGAGCAATTGATCTTGGCCAAGAGCCATCTGCGTAGTTAGGAGTTGGAAAACATAGGTAAATCCAACATTTTGGAGGAGTTTGCAGAGGGATTTGCAGGCAGTTTCTAGTAGGTCAAATTTGGCAGCCATAGTTGGGGATAGGCTCCAAGGGGGTCGAAAAACTGAATTCAAAACTAGCTAAATTCCCTTCTGGGTTTTTTTGGGTTTTGTCCAAGGAGTCCGAGGCTAAAAGCACACAATTTTCTGGGCGGTTTTTGAGCACTTTCCAGCTAGTCGAAGTTCAAAAGTGCAATAGTTTTCTATCGCAACGCAATGCAGAGTGGTGCAGCAGCTGGGCTGTTAAAATTGGCAACTAGGTCCAAACTTCATGTGGGTCATCTTATTTATGGCAGCTGATACTTTTCTTGGATTCCTCTCGACGAGAGGTGTAGGATTGATCTAAAGATCATCCGATTCCGGCATGTATTTATGGAGGTATGAGTTTATTTGTATTTCTTGACAATTTGTCAAGGTCGGCCAGCAAGTAAAATTGTGTTGCATGCCCCCAGCTAAACCCCAACGTGCCATATAAATAGAAGACACCTTGTGGCATTATTGACTCATCTCTCATCTCACATTCTTCTCTCTCCTTACTTGATTGGGTACACATAAGGAGTAGCATCTCTCACACGTGTGGAAGGATGAAGTGATTTCTGATTAGGATTGCGTTGACTGAGTTTGACTAGGGCTGCAGAAAGATACTTTGACCAACGTTGACTAGTGTGGACTCCTCTTTGATTGCGGATTTGGTGTGGCTGCTTGTCCTTGGCAAGCCACAGATTTTGGCACGCAAATCGAGGTGATCTGACCTCAGGTTTGACCAGCATTGACTATCAAAAGGTTGACCGCAGATCTGTCTAGCGTTGACTGAAGTTTGATTGTAATTTTGGACTGTTTTGGGTTGACTCTTCTTGCTGTTGAAGGCCAAGTTGACTGGGATATTGACCAAGCTGATTGGAGGTCAATTTTGACTTGTTTGACCAGCTTTGACTTTGCTAGTTAGGGTTTTTCTGTTGATGTAATAAAATTACAGAATTGTATATTTGTACTATCTCTCTCTCTCAACTGAATTATTGAAGATTATAGAAGAATTGATCAAAGGGTTTCCTTACATTGGGGTTTGTCCCTGGCTAGCCGCCACATCTGGTGTCTCTTGTCTTGGCTTGTCTTCTGTCGATTTATTTATGTTCTATCAACATTTTACTTTATGTTAATGTGATTGCTAAACAATGGAATTGACATTGGGCTCATAACAAGAAATTGAAGTAAATTGCACTAAGCATAGAACATACCATAACTTAACATGGGCAGCCTTCAGCTCAGCCATTTTCCCACCTGGGGTTAGTCTTGCTTGTTCATTGGGACAAGCCCAGGTGCAGCATTCCAATATATATTTTATTTAGCCTGCAAATTTCTAATAATATGGCTCAACAGTTCCTTTTTTTGCAGCGTTTCCATGGATGTTTGATGTGTATTTCATTTTTATATTCTGCTGCACAGTTTATTTGCTTAATATCACTTGTATTCCTATTTAGGAACATAACACAAGATATGATATGGGAAACCCTTACAAGAAAAAACCTAGCCGGAAGGTGAGGTTGCTTTGCTCTCTCTTTCTCTGAATGGAAATGGATGCAAGTACAAATGAGTGAGACCCATGGCTAGTGGGCTACTATAGTACACAAACTCTCTATGCTTTCTCTCTCTTTATCCACTCTTTGCTACTCTACTCATCTATGGAACAAAATGCACTCCAATAGAATGAAGCCCCCTTTTCTCCTAGTGGTCTAGTTATAACATAGCTCGATAGCCTACTAGTGGTGAAGTTTGGCTTCTTCAACTCTTAACTAGATTTACAATATTGACTTTTCTAGAATCTTCTTCATCATGATCACGTGGTTAGCCCCTTTTCCATGAATAATGGGGGTTGACGTGGCAACCTCTCAAATCATGGTGGTCAAAACGGGGAGGTCAACTTTTCAGTGGCACAACTTTTGCATACAAACTCTGTTTGAGGTGTTTTTTGCTCCATTGGAAAGGTATCTGAGTGTAGAATAACGTTAGGGGATGCTGTGCTTAAGTGGCAAAATTATACCTCCAAAAAATACTGTTTAATGCTTCAAATTGCTTTCGGAATGTTTCAGATCACAATTTGTCTAATTGACACCTACTGATAAAATGATCCCATGTGCTAATTCCTTCAAATTTTCCACTCTAAAAGCATCAAGATGGATGGCAAATAATATAGTGATCCAATCCAAATCATGCCTCCCCATTTTGGGAGACTTTTGGTCCCCAAAAACTTTTATTGAATGAGATGAGGAAATTTTTCTCTACCTTCTCTCGAACGTACCATTTGGCCTTGCCTAGAAGCTATTCTTTCAACCCAATTTGCCAAAGGTTATGCTGCTCCTGTCCTGTAGTTTTGGACCTATTTTGCAAAACTTTATCTATTCATATAGTTCATACACTATTCACTGTACCAATTTTGTTCAACCTTCTTTATTCTGTTGATTGTATAACCACCCCATTTCAGCGATTCATTACCTATAGTGTGCCATCATCCCATGGGAGCTACTGCCACCAGGCGTCATTGCCTATATAAATTCCAGGTGCTGACTGTATAAATTCTAGTCGTCATCCATATATATTCTCGCTTTTGTTTATGCATAGCACAATTACTAATTAATAAGAAGTCATACAATGAACTCAATTTCATCATCCGCTGTACACAATTTGTGTTAAAAAAGATTGTTGCTGATTCTCTATTACTTTCATCAACCAATTTATATGCAAAAATTCTCTAGGTGTGTATGGTCACGTCTTCTCAAATGACTTATGAAAAAATCATAAATTATTTACATTAAAAGGGAATATCCCAGGAAAAGAGATTAATATTATTATCAACATGAGCAATAAGGAAAATTACATCAATATTAATTTGGCAAATCAATTATCAATTCCAGAACTAGATATAGGCGAAAAGGAAGATATTTTTCGCAAGAGAATACGAAATTAATGACTTATTAGTGACAATTGATGATTATGAATGTGTATCTCTATTCTGTGTCGTAACTATTTTTGAAGAAAAAATTGACATAATTCTCTGTTTACTTTGATTTGAAAAATTGAGTATGTTTATATTAAACACAGAGAAGAAGTTTTGAATTTTCTCGATAAGAAGAAGAAGGTGACACTTCAAGACATTACAGTGATGTTAGATTCGATAGTACCTTTATCTAAAGACTTGAAGGTTATATTGATTTTTGACTTTCTTTTCTAATTAACAACACTTTTTTTTTTTAATTATTTCACTTAAAAGATCATGGTAAAAAATTACTTGCACAGGTAAAGAAATCCAAAGCTATGAAGTGGTCATTGGAAAACAAACTAGAAAAACATATCTAGACAAAGTCATTGAAGTCTTCAGGTAAAAATGTCAAAGTCGAGGAGAAGGGAACAAATACAAGCACCATTAATCTTACGACTTGAAAAGATACCAATCCAATTAGAGTAAAAACATACTCGGATGCTGCAATGCAACAAATGGAAATTCCAAGTGAAGATTCCATAATCAACTCAACATCAGTAACTAAAGTAAATCAAGAAATTGCCACAAACATGATAAGGAAAAATCAGGTCACAAGAACTCCTTATCCACATCCAAATCATAAAAGTAGACATCTCAACCAGTTAGCATAAAATATCACCATGGAAAAAAACAACTGATTTATGATCCGAGAAATATTAATGCCAACACAATTAGTCTTATGATAACAACTTATCTTGGGTATTGAGTAAGTGCAAGGTTCCATAGAAGATTGAATTAGGATAGTTAGATCATTTTTCAGTTCGACAATTTTTCTCAACACAAAGTTTGTATCGTCTTGTATATTCGAAAATGACAGGTCCAAGAATTGGAAAAGATGTGAAAACATTACGAGACAAAAAAATATCAATCCTTTTTATCAATATGCTTTGAGGACAAAGGACATCTAAAGGGGAAGGCAATATTATGAACATAAATATGTCAATATATAATTATAAGAAGTATAATTAACAATTATAAAAAGACATGTTTGTTAGTTGGGACATGACTATTCATGAAAGGTCATGCTACCTAATTTTTATACGAGGCCTTCATTTGTAACCAAACCATATCATTCTTTCTTACATTATTCAATATAATTATATTTTATCCTCAATGGATCACTTTATATTCAAAGTCTTCTGGATTATTTAACTGTGAGCTCGGTTTGGCTGTCACATTGATAAACCTTCCACAAAGTTTGTGGAAATGCTTTCCCAAGGATAAGTGGGTACAAGAAAGGGATTATGTAGACCTTGTTTTCTGTTATTAGGCTTGTTGGTACAACAAAACATGCATCTGCTTATGACCCTAGCTACCTCTTCTTGCATTGTTGGCAAATATGCGTACCTCTTCAAGCTGACCACTTCATCACTAAATGAAACTGCTATAGAAACCCTATCCACTTGAAATGCCTAGTTAACTATAACTTACACTAGGCATGCAGGTACTGTAGTGGTTGGTGATCAGTGTGGATTACTGTCTTCTTTACCATAAGATGGTGTTTCCACTTCTTAACAACTTGTACAAGGGATATAGTTCCTTGTCATAGATAAGGTAATTAAGAACTCACCCCATGAAATACATCAAAATGGTAGCATACATTACTTTCTCCTTGCATCAATATCTCTCCCATGGCATACCTACTTGCATTTGTCTGCACTTCAAAGGTTTATTGCAAGTTCGGTAACACCAGAACTAGTGATTTACTTATTTTCTTCTTTAACTCCTCAAAGGCTCTTTGCTGACCTTTCCCCACTGGAAATTTTTGCCACTTGTTGTTATGGCATGGAGTGGTGGTGGTGGTGCTACTGAAAAAGAGACTATGAATTTCCTTAGGTACTGTGCCGCTGAAAAAGACACTGTGAATTTCCTGAGGTACTTTGTTTTCCCAATGAAATTCCTAGCCTCATAAACATTAACAAACACTGACCATTTCATGATTACATCCATCTTGGCAGGATCTATCTTTAACTCTCCTCCACCTATCACATATCCTAGATACACCAAATACTACTGTGTAAACTCACTTCTTAAGATTTCCCAACATTTTCTTCTTCAATATCTCTAGCACCGACATCAAATGTGAGTTGTGCTTCTCCCAGGTAGCACTGTATAACAACATATCATCCCAAAAAACAATAACAAATGAATCAACAAAAGGGTGCAACATATCAGTGATTAACCTCATGAATGTAGCTGGTGCATTGCATAAGCCAAAAGACATAACTAACCACTCATAAAAACCTTGTCTTGTTTTGGAGGCGGTCTTCTAGGTATCCTCTTCTCTCACTCGAACTTGGTGATACCCTAACTTTAAGTCCATCTTGTTGAAGTATTGGGCTTGCGTAAGCTGATCTAGTAGATCATCTATCCTGGGCAGGGGGTACCTATTCTCGAGTGTAACGCCTTCTAATCAATGCACGATCGCCAACTCCCACCTTTCTTAGGCATAATTATAATGGGTGACAAACATGGTGAGGTACTTGGTCAAATAACACCCTGTTCCAGTAGTTGTTGTAATTGCTTCTTCACCTTGTTTGCCTCTATAATAGATGTGTTTACAACCTAATGTTTGGCAACAAAGAGTTCAACAACAACTAGATCTCATGCTCCACTTCCCTCTTGGGTGGTATCCCTTTAGGCTCCTAGAACAGACCCTTGTACACCTGTAACAACTCTTCCAGTTGTTATTTATGTTCCTTCATGCACCCCTCTAAGGATGACTTAGCTCTGATTACTCTTCTACAAACTGATTTTCTTAAAACATACTTCTTGCTGAAATTGATCTTGGCCTGGTTGGCACTTACCAACGAGATCTTTGACTTGCGCTTGTGCATGTTGATGATGAAGGAATTTTTGCCCTTGATGAGACAGTACAGGTTGGTTCTCCGCGTGAAGATTGCATCCCACATGTATATAGGGACATCTAAATATAATTCCACATAAATCAAGTGGAACTACATCCAACTCTACTTCATCAATAAAATCAACACTAATAGCAAAGTTGATTCTGCATTGTTTGTTTACCTTTATCTCTGCTTCCTTGTTGACCCATCCCAATGGTTATGGGCTAAAATGGTCATGAGCCTCCTGTCCCAGTTTCTTCACCAGATTTGCTACTATGAGATTAGCCTATGATCTTGAGTCGAATAGAGCATCAATTTTCATCTGTGTATCTTTATATGGAATAGTTTGGTCATTTCCTTCTCTTCCTATTCATGAAGGCTACTTAGATTAACCCACTTTTGCATTGATGTACAAAGTGTTGAGAAATCAATGCATGATAGGAATTAGGGTTTGATTCCTCTTTCTTGATAATTGCTTGTGAATTATGTTGGTTTCTTTTGTTGGGTATCATTAGATGTGCTCTAGCTCCGAAATTTTGTGGAGGGGCTAGAGCACATGAGATCTCCAAGACCCAGAAATCGTTTGGAGAAATTCGACTCAGATGAGGAGTTATTAAAATAATTAATATTTTTAATGGGTTCCTAAGTCTAAACTTAGGAAAATAAAAATATTAATGGGTATTAATAAAGATATGGGTGAGAAGCTTCTAAGAGACGAGGATCAAGTCTGTTTTAATCTTAGTTGTTGATTAGAGACTTGATCTCGGCCGTTGATTCATCAACAAGAAAAATATAAAAGAAGACTTGAGAGTCATTTGGAGACACACTGGGAAAATACTCAGTACTGTGAGGGAAATCGATTCTCAAGGAGAAGGAGTTCGATTTCAGAGGGAGAGTTGCAGGGTGGAGGAAGAGGAAGAGGAGGGCATTAGCAGTAGTTAGTGACTAAGGAGGAGGTGACACAGGGCATTCAAGAGACAACGTAGAGGGAAGAGCAGGCAAACAACACCATTGGAGACACAGGCTGATGCAGAGTGACGCAGAAGTGACACAGAGGTGGGTGAAGGGTCTTTAGGGTGTCAAAACTTCTCTAGGAAGAGGAGAAACTTTGTCTCAGGTGTTTTCTCTCAGTAGTGTCTCAATTTCTCTGTAAAATCATTCCTTGTAAAGTGATTTTTGCTGAAGATTAATAAAACCCTCATCTGCTACACCGGTTTTCCCACCGTGGGTTTTTCCGGGGACAATTGTCCAAAAACAACTGTGTTGATGTGATTGATTCTTGTGCTTGTATATCACTGATATTTTCTCTATGTAATAATGTGATAAATGCAATAGAATTTATTTTAATATTTACTGAAGAGTTTTTTGTAAATAACTTATTGTGAGAAATAAGTAGGTGAAATAAATCAGTTGCTGCAGTAGAATTTCGTATTAGAAATTTTCACATCTTTTACTTCTTAGTTTTGTTTATCTTTCATCAAGCAATTACCAAATTATATGTATATGAAGATCACAAGAACAAGAGACACAAGATGTAGGTGCATAGTGAATGCAAAACCCCTATAAGGGGAAAACCCAGTCAAGAACTCTTCCTTCAGTAGATTCAAATAAAGATGAAACACTTCCATATTTCTTAGACCTAGATAAAGACCTCCTTCCACCACCAAGTCAACCCTTCCCATCAATAGATTATCGTCGACAAAATTTCGAAATGATAGCGTCCCAACAATAGCTTCAGTCCAGAATTTCGGACCTACGATAGAGACAAATTTTGGCTCCAACAATTGCCCAGAACTTTGCACTTGTGAGAGATAGATAGCCCAGAAACTTCAATTTAAGTCTTCCCAACAAACTTCGTCCTTTTCCAGCTTCTCTTCTCCTTCTTCTGCAACTTCGCACTCTTTTTCTGCTACTGCTTCTTAGAAATCGAACTTGAGATGATCCTCTCCAAATGAAGTCGAGTTGTTCAATATATAGGCTTCTTGTGAGGTCAAATTGCCCTAACCTACGTAGATTTGATGAGGGCAGGGCCAACTTGGTGTGGAGGTGACAAATGACCATTTTGACTCAAAAATATTTTTTCTTACATGGAACAAAAGCCCAAGAAGGGTCTAATAAATATGACAACGACTTTAATGACTCAAGACAAAACCTAGAAGCCTACAATGGAGACTTTGACCTAGACAATGATGACCCAAGCATGAAACCCATGCTTTAACAAGTCAATTACATTAATAATAAAATTTATTTTGATAAGTACAATTATGAAGACTGATACTAGTTACATTCTTCAACACTCCCTCTTAACTAGGGATGTATTTATAATTACACATATATACAAGTACATGCAAGATTTCAAAATGATATGGACTACGAAAGTTTTAGCATACTCAGTGCTGCGGACTAGATACTTGGACCAGGGTTATCTATCCGGGTGGGACTAAGATGGACTCAAGCTTTCAGCCAATCTAGTTACTTGCTAACCATCAACCCATGGATCTAGGTGCGTATCCAAGGTCAGAGCTCCACGACCAATGCCACCCTCCCTCTTCGGGATCTAGACATCAACACAAGGGCCGACCAGATGTCCTCTCAAGCATTCGCCATTAGATGCTTTATCTCTCCCTATTAACTAAACTAGATATATCCATTTGTCCAAACATGCTTCCGAAGTGTTCATCCTTCTTGTGGAGAGATTTACCTGTACATACTACAAACACAAACCCAATCAATAATAAACTTTCAAATATATATACAAGTAAACAAACCTCCGGGGTCCTTAATTGTTCTAATACCACTTATCAAGTTATCCATATACATCTTATCAAAAGCTTTTCTTTTTTTATTCCTTCAACATCACCAAATACAACCTTAGTACTTTGCAAATCCATATGTAGTACTTTCATTCAATCTTTGGTTTCCTTCTCTTTTAAAGGTATTTACTATGCCCTCCCTCTTAGTTGGGGAGATATACTCTTTCTTCTATCTAGGCTCCCTCTCAACTTAGGTAGATCAACAACTTCCTTCTTTTACAACATCGGAGAGATTTCACTCTTTCAAGGCTTCATGGCATCAAGGCCATCTTGATCATTATTTTCATTTTTGTAGCTTCCTTCATCATGCTTATCATTATTATCAACTTCAATTACGAACATCTTCAACATTTTGAAGATTATGTACCTGCAAAACTTTAATAGCAAGTACAAATATACAGAAGCATTATATCATCAATATGGTTATCATGTCAATATAATGGAAGCGTCAAATCATTCATGCTTTAGACATCAAATACCTAAACCTAGTTAGGTTCATATTCAGCAAGGGTCACATACTAGACTTTGACTTCTTGCTAGGGTTTTGTCATAAACCCTAGACTCCATCTTTGGGATACAAAACTTTAGATATCTGTAATTCAATCAAATAACAATCTAAGGTTTCAACAATATGCTTTTTAGAATTACATGTTAGACTCTACTAGGGTTTGATGCAAACCCTAGATGTTTATCATCAAAGCTAAATCCTGAAAACAATATCATCATGCCCTAGAATATCAATCTTTACTAGGGTTTTGTTACAAACCACAGAGTTCACAAATTAAACTTGAGTATCAATAAGCATACTCACATATACATATCTAGGGTTTCATGATCATGTACTAGCATATCACAACAATATCTACTAGGTAAACCCATGATAATTAGCGATACATCAAAGTTAGATATATGACAAATTTGACCAGATGATTATACACCTAGGGTTTCATTCCTAAGAACTTACTACAACTATTACAAGGGTTTTTCTTATAAACCCTAATTTACCAAACCCTAAATATCTAGGGTTTTCATTTAAACATTAACAAAAAACCATAAAGAACTAGTGTTTTCACCATAACATCATAAAAACCCTAAATTTCAATAGAATAGGATTTTAGACTTTATCAATAACCCCTAAGTAAACTAGGGTTTCTATATTATTGTCAACATATCCTAAGCAAGGATAGAATTTCGTTGTACAAACCCTAAGTAGACTAGAGTTTCATCGACATACCCTTAGGTTAGGTTTTTATAGTGAACCCTAAAAGTTGGGGTTTCATAAACAAAGTAGATAATATGATGAGGGTAGATTCAATCAAGAGATTAATCACACTAACAAGAATCTTTAAGATTCAAAATCCTAGACATAATGATGTCAGTAATGTAAAGCAAATTAAAAGAGAATGAACATACCTTTTCTATAAAGAGAACCTTGTCATAGAACTTGTAATTAGTGACATACCTTGAGTTGTTCTTTAAAAAAACTTCTAGTACATTAATTCTTGAAGGGCTCCCTTTGCAACAAAACTTCTTTCATGATTCAAGTCTTTCCTTTGAAGTCTCCTTCACAACCATTGTGTATTCTGCAACCTTTCCTACTGAGGAAAATATAAAGAAAAGGTCATTAGTATAAAATACAAACAAATCTCAATATGAGGAGGAAACCAAACATAAAAAGAGAAAACAAGAAACAAGATACTTATCTTTTGGTAGATCTTGATCAAGTATCATAGTCCTTATGCATTATTTAATGGTTCTATTCTTCCTTTCTGCAACTCCATTCTGCTGGGGGTTGTAGGGAACAATGAGCTGCCTCTTAATACCTGCTTCTTTATAATATGCAATCAATGTTAGGATATTCCGACACATAGGAAATAGTTAAGTATAACTTGGTCTAGTGTAGAGTTAGGTAAAGTGTGTTTCTTTACTATGTACATTTGTAACTCACAATTCGATGGTCACGATAGGTTCTAGACATGAAGTGATCTGACGGTTCATTCTCTCCTCGGTATTACCGACACTTGATCCGTTCATGAGATAAACTTATGTAAATTTTATTTCTTTTATTAATAAATTGCCTGAAGTGGCCGCGTTGGCTCAGGCCGTGGATTGTTTCCCTCTTTGAGGGTTTTAACCACGTCAAGAATACTGGTGTATTGATCTGTGATTTGTTTGTGAGTGGTGTCTTTTGGTGTTCTGTCTAAGGAACTTACCCTGTAAATTCCTACATGGTATCAGAGCTATTTGAGGGCCGCATCCATTGGTGATCCAAATCGGAAGCCGATACAACTGCATCTGACTGTCGTTTCCTAGATCTACTATTTTTGACTGCTTTCGGGTTGAGAGGACTGCTCTATTGTGTTAGGAGCATTTGTTCCAGTGAGGAACCCCTTTTGTTTCACGCGAAAAGGTTTTTGGTAGCCCTAGTTACGTCATTTTTAAGATCTGGAGGTATACAATCTTTATTTGCAGTTTTAGTTATTTATCTCTTTGTTTATTTCAGTTTATTTATCTCTTTGTTTTTGATTATCGGATCTATACGTTTCATTTTTGCGTATGCTCTTGGCCCTGCGACTCTGTGCGATCTGGGCAAATCAGACATAGAAAGGAAGGATTTTTCTCATGCGTACCGCGCCTTAGTGTGATCTCGGAAAATCAGAAACATTGAGGAAAATATATAGGTTTTGGCGAAAGCTAACTTCAAGCCATAAGGTTTGGTTTTTTTTGTATGTCCGTGTTGGTTTGTGTGTTTTTTTGTTTTGTAGGGAAAAATATTTTTTTCAAGCACGCACCCCAAAGCTTCAGTGACTTGAAAAAAAAACAACCCCTTCCTCTTTTCCAAAAACTTCAGCGACTTAAAAAAAAAACAACCCCTTCCTTTTTGCCAAAAATTACTAACCTTTTAAACTAGCTCACTTGGTCCAAAGTTACTTTATGAGAATAGAGGTCTTGAGTTCAAGTCTTTCTTTTTGTTGAGTTACTTTTTCAAAAAGCACATGTAACTTATGTTTTAAAGTTACTTTATGTAAAAGTGTTTTCACCTATTATAAAAAGTGAGTCACTTATAATTCGAAAGTCTCTTTATCTTTTATTTAAGTTATAATTTAGTGGGTAGCTCATAAAGTACCATTGTAAAAGTGACTTTCACTTATTTATAAAAGTGGGTCACATTATTTTTTTTAAAGTGAGCTATTTAGATTAAGTTTGGAAGGGGGGGGAAGGAGATTTAAAAAAATATAACATTATCATTCATTTCCGTACATTTACGCATTTTGTCGGCATCTTCAACAACTTTTCTTCAAAAAGCCATAACTTCTTCATCTGGAAGCCGTTTTTAGAGCTTGTCAACCTCCTGATCTCTTCCTGTCGAAGAGCTGCCCACATCTCTTCCCAACTGGGGAGAGTTGCTCGGCCCAAAATACTTTGGACAAACATCTCCCAGTCCTCGGAGACTGCATTTAGAGCAGTTCTGACCATAAACTCTGAATCTGGTGTAGACCCCACGGAAGTAAGCTGGTCGCGAATTCCTTGCAACCTGAGGAGGAAGTGATCTATCTTCTCTCCTTTCTGCATTTGATATGACCTCAACTGATTTTCCAATAACATCTTCGACTGCGTGGACGGTGGAAGAGCCCTGGTATAAGGTGGTCAATGCCTCCCACATCTCCCTTGCTGTGTTCTTCTCAACAATATGTGGTATGACATGATCTTTGACCCCGTCTAGGATCATGCATTTCGCCTTCGCCCTAGCCTCCTCATACTTCTCATTAGCCTCCGGGTCAACTAAGACAGCTACGGTTTTCAAGGCATAGTCCTTGATGCGATGTTTATCCAAGATTGCCAGGATCCTGGCCTTCCAGATGACAAAATTGGAAGCCTCGTCCAATCTGTCTTGATCACTCAATTCGTTCACTACCATCTCTGCTCCTCTTTTGGACTCCCTCTGAGTCCTAATTTCCCTCCTGGAAATCCTCTGGCCAACTGTCGAACCGCTCCTCTCCAATCCTCCTTTGCAACTGCAACTCGGATCTGGATTCCTTGGCTAGAAATCCGTCGAGGTAGTGATTCCCTCTACCTTGGTTTTGTCTCCTTAGACACTGTTCTGCACTGACAGAAACAACGTCCCACCAGCGCCTCAAATCACAATCTGCACAACTCCCTTAGCCTCGACAACCTAAGAATTTGAGCCCTTCAGGCTCTGCGCAATCACGGCTTAGGCTGGATCAGTTCCCTGGCCAATTGCGTCAATCCTACCTGGCTGAGAAGGATGACGTGGCTCTGCATGAGCCTGTTTTGCCTCTCTCTGCCTCTGCCTTGGCCCTTCCCTTGGCTTGGAATGTTGACGCAAGCTTTGCATGAGCCTCTGCGTCACTCTCTAAGCACTGCATCACTTCTTCTCTTGCCGCTTCAGCGCAGAAACACCGCTGTCTCTCAAGACAACTGCTTTTGCTGCAAATTTTTCATATTTCTTCCGCTAGTGTCTTCTGTCCTCTTGTGATCTGCAATCGCTTCGATACCATGTCAAAATTCCTGAATCTAACACATCAAAAACCCCTACTACATTTTCTGATTTACTATCTGCTACTTTTTATTGAAGTAAACACAAATGCAACCTTCACAAATATACAGATCAACAACTGAAATAAACTGTGACAACACAAGGGACTCTATTATTTTTGGACAATCGTCCCTGGAAAAACCTAATGCGGGAAAACCGGTGCAACATATAGATTGTTTTATTATTAAGCAAATTCTGAATACAGCTAGGGTGATAGAAATGGCTTACCCTACAGAGAATATCCTTGGCAACAATACCTCTATCCGGAGACAACGACTGATCAACAAGCAGATGAACGATCCCACAGCAACTTCGGCTGTTCCTTGTGCTGGACAGTGAAAGTTGCTCCACGTACTCTCTGGAACTGCGTCACCCTCTTAGGGACTACGTCACCCTCTCTGGCTCTGCGTCAGCCAATCAACTCTCAATATGTCCCACTGGATCACCTCAACACAACCTTTGAAGCCCTCTGTGTCAACTGCGTTAGCCTCTATAGCCTCTGCGTCAGCTCCTTTGGCCCTTTGTGTCCTCTGCGCTGACCCCCTTAGCCTCTGCGCAACCCTTGCTGCCTCTGCGTTAGCCATCCTGGGCTCTGCGCTGCCTTTTCCGACACTCTGTTGCCTCTCTGATATGTATTCCTCGACCTCCTGCTAAGTTGCCCCTCATTGCAACTGATCACTTGTTCGATTTCCTCAGCAAACCTCGCCCTAGAAAATCGAACTGACTGATCTCTCTTGGTGTGTCTCCAACTGACCCTCAAGCCTCTTCTTATTCTTTTCCTATTGACGATTCAACGACCGAGATTAAGTCCCTAATCAATGGATAAGATTAGATCTGGCTTAATCCTCGTTATTTAGAACTTTCTCACCCATATTATATTAATACACGTTACTATTTTACTTTTCCTAAGTTTAAACTTAGGGTCTCATTAAAAATATTAATTATTTTAATATCTCCATCCTGCTGGAATTTCCCCAAATGATTTCTGGGTCTTGGAGATATCATGTGCCTTAGCCTCTCCACCAATTTTCATGGCTAGAGCACATCCGATGCTACCAAAAACCGATAGTGCATAAATCGATGATAGGGTATTTTGTTGGCCCGGATCATTTTAGAAAATCATAAGAAGGGACCCGATGCCTTTGAAGCTGAATTTGTATATTCTGTGCGCCATATTCATTTTGGCCCAATCATCTTATTTGCTGGAAAGGAGGTACCACATTTGTTCGTTTTGGGTATGCGTTAGAATGGGTGTTGGTAAGTGCAGGTGATCGAGTATGGCTACGTGAGAGATTCATTGCAGTTGTCAATGACTCCAATAATTGCAGCAAATTCATTTACCCACAGGATAATGGAAATTCCATCATCAGTCAAACTGTGCCTGCGTTGGATAAAAGTCACTGTTAACGACAATTGCAGATTACTTACTTGTCGCTGCTTTGGGATTGAGATTGATTCCAAGTGTCGCCAATTAAGCCGTGAGCTGTAATTTCCTTGTGCCTTTGAATGTGATTAACTGGACAAATTGAGATCCTGTGTATTATTAGGCTGTTTGGGTTTCTTGTTTTGACGGGCTCGATTCATTTGCTGGGATCGAAATGAATTATAGTTTCCAGGTGGATGAATCTACGGATGGAGCCAAACCCCCTGTTGATGAAGCTCACAGTGTGATCCTTGCAGCTCTGTGTCAATTGAGTTGTAGCGTGCAATTACTTGTGGTATAGTGTGAATATGGTTGCCTGTGGACGCTATACCCTCGTGCGCGTGGCTCACTGTGCGAGTTATAAGGTGAAGCCGTCGTATGCAGTTTCGGGCACATTTCCATAATCTGCTGAAATTGGTAAATGTTGTAGACTTCTTCCTTCTTTGCAGAACCAATATGGTATTACCAAGATATACGCGAACTTGAAAGCAGTGGATTGATTGGTCACTCAGGAGTCAGAGGATTAGTCAACGCTACAGGCCGTGGAGTTCTACGCTATAGTGCATGGGCACATTATATAGGGCTACACTTCTGGTATGATCCCCCAGAAGGCTGAACGTGCAATTGCAGAGTTTAAATCATTGGGTGTGCTACAGAAAGATTGTGCAACACCTAAGTACCTATGCGTACTTGTAGCTGCAATGAAATACGGTGCAATCTGAGCATTGGAGATGTAGAAATAGCAGAGTATGGATCGTATCCATTTGAATCGAGCGATTTTGTTTTGATCGTAGAAGCAGATTTATGTGGATGACCGAGTTACTAGTATGTTGTATGTGATAGCTCGACAAGCGCAGTACACTTAACGTTGTGCTAAATTCCTTGATCACAAAATATAATTTGGTGCGACCTATGTGCATGGAAAGGGAGCGTGAAGGTAGTCTGTATGTTGCATGTCCCACTGAAGTCTATTGGTCAATGACTGAATGAATTACATGTTTTGTTCAGGGTGGTTATACAAGATAGAGCTGGCTCTATCCATTCATATTGTTGGAAAAGAAAAAACGTGAGCCTAGAATGTCTGAGCACATATTTCATTGTTTTAGTAGACCAAGTTCACTGGTCACACAATTCCAAGTTGCATTGAGACTTGAGGAGATAGGATGACTGCTGCCAAATAAGGATAGAATGCTGGAACCTTCACTGCTGATAAAATTTAAGATTTGAATTCCTTCAAAGAACTATCCAACTGATTCATCCATTCTAGTTGCCAAAATGTACCGCTGAACATTATATGGGAGTTTATCTCACTGCGAAAATATTACGGGAAGAGTACGTTGATTGTTGGAGCGGTAGCCGATTCTGATCATTGGAGATTGTTTTTTTCTGGAGATGGCTATTAGTTGAAACCATCTGGGACAACATACATACTAGGTGTTGTTATTCTTTAATTTTCCTTATCTTCAGTCAAGCAAATGTCAAGAGTATAAATACTAAGTTTGTATTACAATTGCATGTATTGTCTAGAACCTGTTTATAGTATATTGGCAAATCAATATTGTTGTCACACGTTGTCATGTGCCCTGTACTGCCATTATTGATATATCTTTTGAGACTAAGTGATTTATGATGCTTGTTGAATAATGAAGTTTCTCAAGCACCTTATACACCAACACATCACCCTTCTCAAAGGGGATCTAAGCCATTATTCAGAAAGAACAACCAAAATATGTACAAAAGGGGCAGGAAATAGAACATGAGATTTATGCTCTTGGAACAGATTTGAAGCACATGAGGGTCACATGGAAAGTTCTCTTCAAACTTGATGAACTAGATGCCCTCCTTTCCAAAGTGAGTCAGTTAGAGGGGAAGAAGTTGACGTGGGCTTTGAAACCAGCCATGCTAGCCTTAATACATGCCAAGTTCTTGGAGGAACCTTGTGAAGGGGTCAAACTTCCAATTGCATCATGTCTTAGTAACATCGCGAGGTTGACCACACCCATACCTCCTTATAATGATGATGTTATGAGGAGAATTTTTAGGTTGATATTAGAGACTTTTTAGGACTTGGACAACAGTGTGGGTCCTACATTTGGGAAGAAGCTTGAGATTTTAGAAGTTATGGCTGTAACTAGGACTTATGAAGTCATGTTTGATCTAGAGTGTGATGGTTTGATCTTGCAGATGTTCCAATGCTTCTTCAGCATTAGGAAACATCATCCTGACAAAGTCATAGCACACATGCAGTCCATCTTGTCCTCATGTATGAGAGGCCGTGATACCATCTGTCGAGAGTTGCAGTCTCGAGTGTTGTTTGTTTGGAGGAGAGAGTAGTTGGTCTCACCTGTTGCTTTTGCTCTCGCTGAGAGGTTGGTTGAGCAGAACATTGAGCTGTTCAGGAGACAGTTGACTGGGGAGGAGCAACTCAGGTTTGGGGGCTCATGCAGCAAGAATGAGATTAGGAGGAAGGGAATTTGCTTCATCTGCAAAGGACCTTGGGGACCTGACCACTCATGCTCTAGTAACACTGAGGAGATGACAACGGTAGAGCAACGATATATTCTTTATGTCTGGTAGGATGAGGACTCTTCGTTGGACGAGTCCATGGGTTCATATGATAATACCTTAGAGGAGCACGAGAAGTCATATGGAGTTGATGACAACAACTTAGATATGCATCCATGTATGGTAGAGGATTACGAGGAGCAGTTGATTGTTCCCATGTGAGAAAAAGATCAGGGAGCAGATGAGCGGCTGATGATTCAACATAGAGAGCACATAGAGGAGCATGAGTCATGGTGAGTCATTGGCATCAGGCCAGATTCATATGATGAGAAGTCCGTGGGTCCTAGGAGATACATTCAAGATAGTGTGTCACCAGTGATGAGTCAGCATGAGCAACATATGATGGAGCATGAGTCAGCTGAGGAGGATGAGGCGCACAATATGCATGATGAACCTTTTTGGGAGAGCCAATTAGAGGTTCATATTGAACTTGTGATGATGGAGAATGAGCAGCCACCTGTGGGGTCTGTTAACCACTACGTGTCAACGACCCATAGAAATATACCCCCTTTTTTTGCAAAAGGGATAGTGCCTAAGCGATGTGTTTGTGCTGTCCAATTATCATCATCAGCTTGATCATCATCTTATAATGTAAACCCAGTTTGCATGTGTATAATGTAAATAATCTCACCAGATCTGTGTCGTGTATGTAACCTAGGTAAACCTACTTTTTTGGTGACGTTCTACATTCCGGGAGGTTTTTTGTCTCCGATCCATTATCGGATGGTCGGCAGAGTTTTCCTTCAGCCTTACCCCAATGCCGGAATGGATTTTGTCACTGGGATCTTAAGGGAGTCCTAGTGTTCTAGATCGAGACTATGTAAAAATGATTTGGAATACTCCTGACTATTTGGTTAGGTTATTTTATTACGAATTGCTTGATCTGCTAGATTATATTTTGTGTCACAAAACTGGGTAGTATGTGAGGTCTTTTGCAAACGGGTCTTCCCCCTTGAGATGTAAAAATGTAAAAATCATGATGTAAAGTGTCTTGAGGGTTAGAAAAATAATTTATACCCTCACAGGTTAATTAATTAAATTTTCTGGTCAAAATTAATTAAAATCCTAAGCCAGAAATTTAATTAATTCTAGGTCCTAGGTAAATTTAAATTCTTCGAAGGCAAAATTCATTGGTCCTATAAAATTAAATTTTAAGAGGTCCAGGGATTAAGGTAAATTGATTATTTTACTAAATTTTAAGCCTTTGGTCCCTGGGGTTAAGTCAAAGTCAAAATTTTGAGGAAATTAATTCAAAAATTTAATTTTTGAATTAATTAAAATGCATTTAATTGAAAAATTCGAATTTCCTCAATAAATTAAAATTTCGACGGATGAGATTAAAAGAAATTTTGATTCTCATCAATGATCAAGATTGCTTTGACGAGGATCACTCGAACTAGCCGTTGGAGGATTTATCTTTAAATAGGAGGTCGTTTGTCAGTCAAATCATCCTATCTTTTGATCATGTACTAAGCTCTCAAGCTCTCTTGTATACTTTTTTGAATTAATGCAAAAGTATTTGGGGTTTCAACGTGTTGTAGTGTTCTTCTTCATGAATTTATGGTAACATTGTTTTAATTTCTGTTTAATATTATGTGAAAAGTATCAATCAATACCTCTCTTAGAATAATCTGAATACATGTATCTTATTTAGTTTGTTGGATCTAGGGTAACATTTTTAATTTTGATTGAAGTAGCAGGTATCTCTATTTCTTTAGAATTTTATTGTTGTTCTATTTCTCTACTTGCTTTGATAGTTGATCTAGTGTTTGCAGAAGATCTCTCAAGTTCTCATTGAGCATTTGGGGATAGTTCTCGGTTGGACCAGCCAACTCTCAACACATATTTTCTGAAGAGCCTACTTCATATAAGCCTCAGGATTTATCTAACGATAATATTTTTTCTACAGGGTGTTTTTGGGCTAGTACCTCTCTAAAATTTCAAAATCTTTTAAATATTTTGTGGAAATTCTGATAGTTCTGGCTATTAAGAGCTTTAGATTATCAGATCTGGGAGTGGAGTTGGACTCATACTTCTCAGATTTGATAGATCTGTAAATTATTTGTATAGATCTGTAAATTATTTGTATAGATATGTTATTTACTTGTGTTGATCTGAAATTTTGTAACATAATTTTGAATTTTAACACTTGGGTTTTTTAGGATTTTCTCTATTTTTGTACATATTGGGTATTGGGTTTTTATCTTTTCACTTGTGCATAAATAGATCTGAGAAATCAGCCAAGAAAATCTTCAGATCTGAGTTAGATTTAGACCTTGGAAGGCAAGATCTGGGCTCAAAGATTATTTGCAGCAATAGATCTGAGAAATCAGACAAGTAAATCTTTAGATCTGAGCTAGATCTAGACCCTGGAGGGCAAGATCTGGCCTCAAAAATGTTTGCAGGAATAGATATGAGAAATCAACCAAGTAAATCTTCAGATCTAAGATTTATCAAACAGATCTGGGGGTTTTGAGACAGATCTAGGCATTGGAGGGCAATATCTTATCCCAAATCTTTTTACAAGGCCAACCATTAAATATTTTGCAATAAATCTGAAGATTTGAAGCAAATTTTTTTTTTTAGAACAAGGGTTTCAAGTTTTGGTGCTCCTAAGCTCAAATCTGCCTTCTCCTAGCTCAATGCTAGTTCTATTGGGCCTAGTGCTAGCTCTCATTGGTTCTAGATTCCCTTGCTCCATTTCTGATTTGAATATTAGATTTTCTAAAGCTAATCATTGGTGGGTTTTTGTAGAAAATTTGGTAAAAACTTGTGTTTAAGATATTGATTTTTTTTGGCAACTTGGGCAAGTGATCTTCAAGGCCTAGGGCCTAAGGGTTTGATCTCTAAACCATCTTTTTTCTCATTGTTTGCTACAACGGTCATATACCTTTCTAATAGTGGTGAAAAACACATCTAAGTGGTTTGAAATTAACTAAAAAATTGCTAAATATATTAATAAGTCATTTATGTTTGATGTGTATCAAGAATTTGGCCTAGATCTACATTTTCGGTCACTGTTATCTGTGAATAATTCTGTTTCTGAAGTCTGAAATATAACAGTGGAAAAATTTCATGTGGGTTCGCCTAAAATCAGTGTCTAAGTTGTCTAATACATTAAGGAATTAATTTCTTGAGTTGGGCATTCATCATTAGGTGTATTTCATGTTTTAATTTATGGTTGTAATAAGTATATCAGATCTGATATAATTCTGGAAATCACATCACAACGGGCTGAAATTTTTTGATAATTCATGTGGGCAAGCTTGGAGAAATTTCGGTAAATTTTTGGCATAAAGATATCATTGATAGCTTACTGTTTTCATTGTCATATTGTTGCTGTCATAAAGTTTTTCTTATTGCTGTCCTAAAAATTAATTTCTGAAAATTAAGTACTTTGTCATGGAATTGTGATAAAATGCATATCCTTTGTTTCATAAACTCAGTATTTTTTTGAGCATCTATTGACAATGGACATTGATATTGAATTGCAAAGTTGTTTTTGTTCTCTTTGAGCTAAATTGTATTAAGAAGATTTGAAATAAGCCGGTGTTTTAACTATAGTATCTTCAAGAGTTAATTTTCTAAGTCTTCATCTAAAAAAAGGCGAGCATTTCATTTGGGTAATTGAGTGCTTTTGCAGCATAATTGTTTTCCCATTCTCAAGTCTAACTTCATCTCATCTTCCATTGCATTTGCATATAAGTTAACTTTGCATAGATAAAATTTACTTCCAAGCATAAGCTTGGTCGATAGACAATAGATCTCCATTTGTCTTTTCTTGAGAAGCCTGTTTTAATAGTACTTAAAATGGTGACCTTGCAGTCGTCAGAGCGACAGTTCTCTGCAGCGCCGGAGGCACCGGGTATGTTAGAATTTCAGGAGAGGTATCGTTAATCACACCTTAGTGTGCTTCTCCTGATCTTCTCTCTGCCAATTACTACGAAATCAAGCTCAACACAGAGAGGATTGAAGGGTTCACATTTAAATAGGCATTTAACTAAAATTAACCAAGATTCTTGCATCTCGCATTAGTTTTAGGATTTGCATTTCATATAAAATAGTGATTCATCTAAGCAACAGTTGCTAATCGATTACTTGGTCTTAATTTCCTTAGCAAGATCGTTGACTCCATAAGACACTGGTATCAATCATTTAAAATCTAATCAAATCCTATAAGTCTTGCTAAATCTTAATCAAGTACTTGATCACTTCACTGTGTCTCCTGAACTCACTTGTTCCCAACTAGTTCTTCTTCATTCCACTTTTCCATAGGGTCTACCCCCCTTAGCCTGCGGTAGGGAGAGCTTAAACGGAGAGATTGGGGATCAAGGTGACATCCCCTGATCTGAGCCGTTGTCACGGTGCCTAGACATTTTGTGTGACAACAAGGTCAATCGTTGATGAGGAGCAGACAGATGTACAAACAACTGGCAAGGTGACGATGTTCGCTGACACTTGTCATCAGGAGATGTTGGAGTATGACAAGACAATTTGGCAAGAGATTCATGGAGTGGAAGAGCGTGGAGTTTGCTATTAGGCGAGGGAGATGGCAGTGCATCCATCTTTGGGTCTACCCATTGATGAGGTGCAAACAGGTGTTGTGGCAATTAGCTGAGCTGCAACATTTTCAGGCAACAACCCTCTCTAGGAGTACATAGATAGGGCTTGCAGCACAATTTGGCTACTTGTACCCATTACAGGGATAGAGGCAAGACTTTCTCGATGGATATTGCTGACCAACCAGATAGGGCAGCATGAGTTGAGCATGGACCAGTATTAGCATAGCAGACTTGTTCCTTACATAGGAGTTCATGACTTAGATTGACGGGAGATCATGAGTTGGTATCTTATTGATGGAGTATCATTCTTAGTCGGGAGCAATGTACTGCAGGAGCCCTTAGAGGTGGGAGATATTACATGCTGTAGTCGGCAACAGAATGTGGTATGGCCACTCATCAATATCTCAGCGCATCATCAGTATGGTGAGATTGACCTTGGGGTATGCCAAGGATTGGATTGGAGAGAGGTGATGAGTTGGTACACAGTAGGTAGGGCAACATTCATAGCCGGAGCTACAACACAACAGGAGCCATGTAGCATTAATGCTCCTTTTTGGTGGCATTGGGATCCAAGTGGATCTACTGGCAGCAGGTTGAGTTAGAGATGGACACGAGATCCAGGTATTGGAGGATCTAGTCATGTTTCGATAGCTTGGAGATGTGACATGGACTAGTGGTTTGTATGGGATCCGGGCATTGGGTCTTGTTGACCCCGCAACCTACACCTACCTACAAGTCAGTGGGAAAAGCCTTCAACCCCACAAGGTGTGGTTGGTGGCAGAGAACTCAGAGAAAGGGTTGTCACACTAATTCTGACTCTCTCCATTTGGGCTATCTCTTAGGTTAGCTAAGGGGGGTGGTCCAATGAAAAGTTAAGTTAAAAAAATGCGAGTTTCTAGGAGAATTGTTAGAGTTAAACATATTATTTCACTAAGATTTATAAGCAAAAATTGGTATGAGCAATAACCATCAATACATAAGATAAGTATGAAATACATAAGCAACCAGTGCCTTCAAAGTATTGCTCTTTAAGAAATGAAATTGTATTTTGCTTAAAATGAAGTGAAATGCTTTCAAATGGAAAGCCAAAATAACCCTAAAAAGTGAAACAATAAATTCTTAGCACAAAATATTATAAATGCTTTCCAGATGAATAAGTCTACAAATCAAAGCATGGAAACTTTCTTGCTCAAAAGGATACAAAAATAACTCAAATATTAGACCAAGATGACAACATGCAATTAAGTTTGCAACCCAAAATAATAGTACTTGAAAGTGAAATCAACCATTCATGACAATATGCAATTAAACCAAAAGATAAGTCAATTTCCAAGTACAAGAAAATTAAACTTGTTGCAAAATTAAAAGAGATTACAATGCTTGCATCCAAAGTGCCTCTTGAAATAAGATTTGCATGTGAGACTTTAAACCAAAGCAAATGTGATGGAATGTTGTTCTTGGTTCATTTTATTTGATTAGTGCTAAGGCAAAGTTACAATTGAACTCTAGTCCTCAGACCTCATTTTCGCCCAAATATTTGGATCTCACAATGAAGAGTCAATAGAGGTAGAGGGTCATAAAAATTCTACTCAACCAACTTAAGTTGGAGGTAAGTTTTATGTGATGCCTGGGGCATGTAAATAAATTAACCAAACAATGAGAATTCACTTCTACTTGAAATGTACTTTCTTGACATGAAATAAAATGTTACTTTTTGGAGAAAATTTGTCCAAATACTTGATGCATGTAAAATGTGTTTAATGGTGAAGCATAAGTAAACTTGGAACTATGTTCAAGCCAAATAAGATCAAGTAAAAAGTGTTTGCATGCAAAAAATATGAACTTGTTATGGATTTAAAACATGTAGTAAGTTAAATTAAAGTGCATGCAAAATGAGTGTCATGCATGTTGTGTTAATTTCTCAATTAGATGATATGCATGCAAAATGAAATAAACCAACAAAGTCAAACCGCCAAGCCTCTCCAAAAGGTGGAGAGATAGGGATACCAATGGGTAAAACCCACGCTCCCAAAATCAGAAATTTTATTAGTTGCTACAAGAAGGAAAAGACAATGATGTCTTCTCTTAAATCCAGGGTGAGTCTTAACAAATTGGAATCAAACCATAGACTTTTCCTCACTGAAAATTTCTGCAATTTGAGGCCCAGAAAGGCTCAACAAAATGCAGATTTTCTGAATAAAAAGAAGAGAAGATAATCCTCCTCTATGGCAACGGCCAAGAGAGAGCAAGAGATGGCCAAAATGAACTCGACCCCTCCTCAAGAAAAACACGGTCTTATCCAAGATGAATCTTGGAAGTAATCACTAAATTTGAGCCCCAAGGTCCTGCATGCAAACTTGTAAATAATTTTCCGATGATGAATCCCACAAGTAGCTGCAAGAGAACAGATTAAAAAAACCTACAACAACAAATGTTAGCTCAAGATAACTACAAAGTATGTTACAAAAATAATCTACAAGAGGCTAGGCCAAAGAGTGTGAGAAAACTCTCCTCTTTGACTAGCCACAACTTAGCTCTTTGAAATAGGCAACTATTGATAAATGAAGTACAATACGTAAAAAATAAATTTTTCCAAGTTTGATATTTTGATGCAAGAAATAAAAGTTTTAAGAAACTTGAAAGAATCCTCGCAAGACACAAATAAGATATAGATGAGACTTTGGAATTCAAAACATGCGGGTTCTCCTTGAATATTTTTCAAGAATGGGTTGATTCCTCCAAGAATTTCCCCTCACGCTTGAAAAGCTTGACCAAATAATGATTCATCTACAAAACTTCACCACAAATCATTAAATCGACATGAAATTAAATAAGTGCAGTGGAAAAAATTCCTAGAGATACATCTATTATCCACTAGAAGATTTCTTTTCCTAAAGCAAATAATTAATTCTTATGCTATATGAGATAACTGCATGCTAACATAACTTAAAACAAGCATGAAAGAAACAATGACATGAGGAAATAAATAGAAGCATAATAACAAGTCAAGAATTTACCTACCCTAAAGATTGTTGTATTATATTGCAAGTAGTGAATACAATCCCGCAGAGTCTCCTCAAGCACAATAATTCGTATTACATGATACAATATGAGAGCCCATGACTCTATTATATAGAGATTTAGGAGTAAATCCCAATGAAGAATGACAATAACAAATGGCATTGGAGCCAATCCCAATGTAGAAGTGATTAAACAAGTGGCATGAGGTGACAATCCCAAAAATAAATTCGAATTTGTTGAATGAAGCTCCAATGTCAAGTGTAAAAATCGAATTCTAGCAAGTGGACATCATTTCCTTCTCCCCTTATGTGCCAAATTCGAATTTTATGATAGAACGACAAGTGTATATGGGTGGTAAACCATGCGGGGACAATTTCCCACAGAAATCTCCATCAAATATTCTCCCAAATCCTTTCAAATGTGCATGAACTTCACAAATTCGAATTTCCAAGTAAGCAACTTTCTCCTTTAATGCCATAAATTCGATTTTATTTGAGCACATGTCATTTCCTTGATTTTAGGAGTTCACATCACCTTGGGACTTCACTTTAACTCCTCCATAATTTTCCACCTCATTTCCACAACATTTAGCATGTGTGGATATTTATTTTTCTCAATTTATTTAATTTCTAGCTTATTTAATTGCCAGATTTCCCACTAAACTTAGGAAAAATGGGTTTTGAGGGTTCAAAACACATATTTAACCCGTCAAAGTGTGTCATAGTAGAAAGTTGAGGGTGAGAGATGCAACTTTTCTAGACATCACTTATTACATTACGAATACAATTTTTATTGCAATTTCCGCAGTGCGAAAAATCTAAAAGATTAAAAAATGACTACCTAGACCTAACCAAATTCCACAAAATTTTTTGTGTGATCTGGTATGGTAATATACATCAACTCTAGACACTAAGAGATGTCAGGGGCTCAACCTTCAAATTGTCACCCCGGCTTTGGGGTAAAAAGTGAGTGAAAAAATCTAGAAAATTATCCGCCTCTAAAAAAGAAGGGATAATTAACCAGATAAAATAAACACTCCAAGGTGCCTTATTTGCTGATCGAGTCCCAATATCCTAGCCCTGTTACAGACTCAAAATTCATCACTACTAGTATCACTTATTACAACTCCCCGCAAGGTGTGGAATTTGGGTACAAGAAGGATGATGAGAAAATAGAAGTAGAGTTAAAAAAATCTATTGACTGATAATATATGATGGCACAAGTGTCCTCTGGATCATCCTTGAGCATGGAGTCTTCATTACATCAACAGATTCCACTCTAGTGGTCAACAAGTCTTAGTGGCGTTGGGCCACCAGATTGATATACAGATTTGGATTGCTTGAGGGCAAGTAATCTTGGGGCGGGAGGACTGTCATGTCCCCATTTTTATTCTTCTTCATAGTACGACCAGGGTGGATTTCCAGGATAGGGGATGGCCAGGTCAGTGGAGCAGGCCTATGTCATCAGGGGTCCTGATCGAGTTTTGAGGAGTTTTATGGGATTTGATGGCATTCGCTTGGCATATTCCATCATCAATACAGTTTGCCTTTCATTCCGTTGCATTTCGACAACTTTCAAAAACTAGCATTATTATTGGGCATAACTTAATTAATTATGCTCGAGGTAGCATTCTGGGAAGATTAATTGATGGAACACCTCAGTGTAATAGTTCGTTGGAACTGGGATGAGAAGATCTACATGATGAGACTTTTGGATGGGAGTTCACTAACTTGAGGAGACATGGTGGCCAATTTACGGTTTTCCCACATTAAAAAGAATATTTTAATTAAAATAAAAGAGGGGAAAGTGCTCAATGATTAAAATAATAATAAAATAGAAGATTCTAGAGGAGTCCATCAGATCTATAAAAGAGGAGGAGGCCATTGGTGGACATCTTGGATTGAGTATTGTTTCTTGTATGAGAAGTTGAGAATCCGGTTCTCTACTCCATTGGTAGCCCCAGGATGGAAACCCTGGAGTGATTTAGAGAGATTGGGCGAGCACCCATCTTGCCTTGGTGGATTCATTCAGGGATCACATGTTGCACTTATTTGATTTTTAGTGTGTTTTGGGAGGCCCATTGTGGCATTATTGTAGATCTATTGAGGCCAACTATCTCAACTATTTTGTTATTTCAGCATGTAAAACCCCAGTTCATATATTATAATAAAGCTGAGATTGTTTCTGCTTATCCTGTTATAGAATTGCATGCATTTTATATGTTCTGTTTTACATGGCAATCTTCTGTCTATGAATATAATTTTTATTTGGAGATTTTCGCAGTTAAAATTCGAGTTGTTCCAAATTTATTTCAATTGGGACATTACACTCACTTAGAGGCAAGCAACTCGACAAGCAATTTGGTGAAGAGAAGTGCAAAAAAGAGGCCTACAAAGCAAAAGTGCGCAGAGGGAATAGGAAGGATTCTTCTCGATATAGCGAAGGAGAGAGTCTTTTGGGTATATAACGAATGAATGTTTCTTTTGGGGTCAACGAAGGAAGGATTTTTCTAGGGTACTCATTTTGGGTGCAAAAGAAGAAGGACCAAAGGCATCAAGAGAAGATTGAAGGAGAACTTATTGTTGCATTAAGGTAATGTTTGATTGGGTATGAATCTCGCAAAAGGAGGCTGAAGAGAAGCATTATAGAGACTAGGGTTTCTGATCTAGGGTAAACCTAAGAGACTAAGATTCTCTGGGTTACCGAGATAATAGAGACTGAGATTCTCTAGAAGAAGCCAAGAAGAAGCAGTGTGAAGGATAGAGACCAAGTTTCTCTAGAGGAAGCCAAGGAGAGTAGTTCGAGATCAAGAAGAAAGTCGAGTAAAGGGAAGAGGAAGAACATCAAGGTTAGTGACAAGGTTCTTGGGAGGATACTAGAGTCAAGGGCCTTTGTCATGGTCTTAGTATTCGTCAATTGAAGATCTATAAGAAGAATTTAGATTGGGTTTTCCTCTCAAGAAGTGAGAGGTTTAGGCCCTAGTTGACTAACCTACATACTGTGTCACTTGTCTTCTATTGTGCATATTGGTAATTTTCTTGATGAAAAGAGCACAATAATAATATAACGAAGAGAAGAATATAAGCTAAGAAGTAAAAAGTATATCATAAGCAATTATCAAGTAGAGAAATCTTTTAACTCCTTATGCCCTAGATTTCTCAACATGGTATCAGAGCTTAGGTGCTGAAGTCAAGAAGGGACATTTAATCAAGAAGACATCAAGACTCGAAAAAGGATGGTAGCAAATTCAAGGGCTACCAAGGTCGAGATCTTCAAAACCCTAGATCGAAGAAATCTACACCAACAAGAGTCTTGAAACCATTTTCAAGAAAGAAGGAAGACTAAAACATTCAAGAAGGATCATGAATCAAGCTCTCTCTAATCAATCCCTCAAGAAGCAAATCCTCGATCAACATCAAGATTAAAGAGGAAGAAAGTATCAATCACTCAAGTAAGTCTATGACTATATTTGATAATATCAAAATGTCTTTTTGCAAGGAAAGCAATAAATTGGTTGGGGCTGCAAATTACCTTGCATGGAAGAAAAGGACAAACCTAAATCTTATTGAGAATGAGGTCATGGATCACATCAAGGGGTCGATAACCCAGCCTCCAAAGGAAAATACTCAAGCACATGCTATGTTCATGAAGGGAGAAGTGAGAACCCAGAGGATTCTTATAGAATCTATAAAAGACTCTCTAATCCCATATGTATCAAAGTTGGAGACTGCAAAAGCTATATATGACAAATTGGTAGAGTTGTTTTCTGTAAGTACTGCAGGTAAGTAATCTCATTAAGGCAAGAGCTCTATAAACTAAAGATGTCCAAGGAAGATGGAATAACCTCATACTTCATGAGGATATAAGAAATTTGAGATCAACTACAAGAGCTAGGAGAAGTCATGTCTGATAGAGAGATGACCACAGTGGTACATAATGCGCTACTGGACGAATGGGGTAACTTCACTTCAATTTTTATGGGAAGAAAGATACTATATTTCAAGATCTATGGTCACTCTGTAAGATTGAAGAAACCAGACTGAAGGCAAAGGTTGATGTAGGACCAAATGAACAAAATCAAGCATATGCTGCTATGACAAAAAGAAAAGGGAAATTTGGAAAGTTTGGTCCTCAAAAGAAAATGAAGAACATGGTTAAGGTAAGATGCTATGGTTGTAGGGAACTTGGGCACTATAGAAGAGATTGTCCTAAACCTAATAAGGACAAGAGGGATAAGGAAGAAGCCCATATTACTGAGGAAGTGAAAGAATTTAAGACAAAGAAGCTTAAAAAGGAAGAAGTAAAAGATCTCTACTATGATTGAGATTATCTTCTTCACTAGAAGGTACTTTTCACTTGTAATTTATAGATAGGAAGTAATGTAAATAAGATAGGATGCATCAGATTAGAAAATAACATCATGATAGAAGCATTAGAAATAAGAGCTCCTAACAAGGAAAGCGGAAAGAATGTATGGAATAAATTCTATTGATTTCAAAAAATAAGAGCTCTTGGAAACCTCATTGAAATATCAAATGATACTTATAGAAAGAAGTAGAGGTCATCATCGACAGGGATCATCATACAATAGTCAATATGGAAACATCTGTTGGGTGAGGACTTGAAAGATCCTCAAGTTTCTATGATGGAATCCTTATCAAGAGGATTGATCGATCTAGAAAGGAAGCGAATGTTTCATCAAGAATTCCAACTCGTGGGATTCAAGGGATGATGGTATGATGACATAACAATGAAGCAAGTCTAAAGGATAGAGCTCTTTTGCTCAAATGAAGCTGCTACAAGAAGTCTGGATGACCCAAAAGAAAGATGAGGTATGTAATATGTATGCTTACATAGGTTATTATGAAAGTCATGTCAAATGGTTGCAAATAATATGGATCACTATTTCCATCTTGGGAAACATGATCAAAGAAAATGGGGATCTCCTCCTTTGAAAATTACAGAAAGGCATAAGTCACACTAGATGAAATCAACATAATATGTTCTCATATGAAGCATAAGGGAGCTGACTATAATTAAGGAACTTTGATTGGAAACTCTTGGGAATAAAGAGTGTGAGGAAAACGGGGGAAGAGAGCATGAGATAGGCAAAAATGGTAGAAGGCGAACATTTGAAGCATAAGGGAGCTAACTACAATTAAGGAACTCTGATTGGAAGCTCTTGGGAATGAAGAGTGTGAGGAAAAAGGGGGAAGAGAGCATGAGATATGCAACAATGGTAGAAGGCATTCAACATTCGAGACCAAGAATATTTGACTAGGATATCTCCTGGAAAGATATAAAGACTCTGATGAAAGTCGGAAAAAGACAGAGACCCTTGACAATGGATATCTTTGAGAGATATGCCAAAATGTATTTAGTATGCTAATACCTACAGAAAGAGGTCATGATGAAAGACCATCACTAAGGTAATTGTTGGTTTAAGTGTTCATTTCTTATTTTTGAACTAATATTTGGATGGGCTTATGTAGGATTGCCGAAGGGAAGATCTGTGGATGATGTTGATTTCTGGTAAGCATCGAATGTGCTCTAAGCCTCAAAATTTGTAGGGAGTATAGGACACATGCATTCTCCAATACCCAGAAATCGTTTTGGGAAATTCCAACCGGAGACAGTTTTATTAAAATAATTAATTATTTTTAATGGAGTCCTAAGTCTAAATTTAAGAAATTAAAATAATTAAAGGGTATTAATCTAATTGTGGGTGAAACTTTTAGAAGACGAGGATCAAGCCAAAAATGATCTGAGCCATTGATTAGAATCTAATCTGGGTCGTTGGTTCTCAACAGAAGGATTATAAGAGGAGGCTTGATGGGCATTTGGAAGATATATCGAGTGGTTGATCAGAAGATCGAATTTCCGAAGCATAGTAGTTGCCGCGAGAGAAATTCGAAGTGATCTTTTGTAGTGAGGGGCAGGGATAGTATCCGGAGGGAAGTTTTCTTAGGTCGGAGAGTACAAGGTAGAGAGGGCAGAACGACGTCCAGAGAGGCTGACGCTGGGCCACGCAGAGCTGACGCAGTGGCAGCGCAGAGCCTGAAGGGAGATCGAATTCCTGCTGAGGAAATCGAGTTTCAGAAGCTAGGAGTCGGGGTGTGAGATCGAGAGGCTAAGAGCTGAAGTTTCCAGCCAGCAGAGGGTGAGAAGGAAGAGCAGTGCAATCCCCAGCAGAGGTGACACAGAGACTGCGTGGGGTTGACGCAATTCTGCGCAGAGGCTGACACAGAAGGGATGCAGAGGCTCACTTCCAACAGATCAGCATTGGATCTTCCAGTGACAGGGTTAGATCATCTCACTATTTCGTTTTTTCTAGTTTCTCTCTGTATCGGATAGCCAATTGGGCAACCAACGAATTGTACTTAGAATTACTATTGCATAATAATAAAACCCTCAGTCGCTGCATCGGTTTTCCCGCATTGGGTTTTTTCTGGGGATTTTTGTCCAAAAATAACTGTGTAGATGTGTGTGATGTTTATTTCTCTCCTGTGCAGTATTTAGTTTCCATAGTTTTATTTTGGTGTAGGCTGCAGTGTATGTATTTCAGTATTTTCTGTAGAAAACTGCAAGTAACTTGTTCAATTAATTTAACAAGTATGTGAAATATAATCAGTTCGCTGCAGTAGGAATCGGGTAACCGATCTTTCACATGGTATCAGAGGACAGATTGTGAGCATAAGAGCTCAGAAGCAAAAAGGAAGAGGAGTTTGAAATCACTACAGAGGCAGCAATTCGAAACCCCAGCAGGTAGCACAGTCCTTGGGCCAGAAGGTTAAAGTTTTGAGGAGAAATCGATTTCTCTGAGAGAGTTGATAGAGAAATTAGTTCTCCAGATCCAAGCTTTCCAGAGGTAGAAAGGAGCAATGTATGTTGGAAATAATACTGAGAGGGGGGGTGAATCAGTATTATCAAATCAATATAACTTTTTCATTTCCATATTCAGATTCATGTATGCTACTTAAGTTAAGGCAAACCGCGTGTATACGCAACTGTGTGTAATGCAACAAGTGTATATCCAGTAAACTTATGATTCAGTTAGTTGATCCTTAATGAGTGCATCAGAACATTATTAACCATATTAACAGTAAACAGGTGCAGTAAAACAGAATAGATCATCACACATAAGGAGCACACATGAACACCATGATATAAGGTGGAAACCCAATGTGGGTGAAAACCACCTGCTGCAATTCGTCTCTTTCTTCGTTTAATAAGAAACTTCTCTTTACAATATTTATGTACTAGTGCAGTCTTATACCAGTACGCAGGCTTCTATCTGCAGAAGGCTACAACCTTCTCTCGTTCTCCAATTTCTCCTGGAAGGGAGCTACAACCCCCTTAGCTCTTGCACTAGCCGATCCATTTACTAGTACGTAGGTGCCGACCTACTGAAGGTTCCAACCTTCACTCGTTTTCCAGCTGCTCCTGGAAGGGAGCTACAACCCCCTGTCTTTTGTACTGGCCGATATGTTTACCAGTACGTAGGCGCCGGCCTACAGGACTCTACGATCTTCTTTCTTCCTCCAGGGACCACGTTTCATAAATTTTCATACTGGATACTCCTGAAGCACAACACCATAAACTGAAGGCCACGTTTCATCCAATTTTCATACTGGACCCATCAACAACATTGAAGCAGAAAATTAATCATCACAGCAATACACGCATCAATTACACCTGCATCATCAATCTCTGAATCACCCACTACTGAAACACTGAAACCTTGTCAACAACAAAGTCACCAGAACACAGAACAGACAACAGAACTCTGCAACAATAACCAAATCCAACTGCAACTTCAAATATCATATCTCATAATGTATATGCTACTATGAAGAACCAAACCAGCGTACATACGCGCTTTCACCAAAGCCAACCCGCGTACAGATCTGCAAATATTTACTCATAACTTTGTAGCTGTTCCAGACATCAGTGATACCCAGAGCATAACATTCATACAATAAAACATGCGTCAATAATTCAGATATAGTCTATCCATAATCAAACCATATATTGATAAACATTCCAAGCCTTAAGATCCCGATCCATCGTTCATCCACATGAATGCATCCTTGGTTCAGATCAAACAAAGCATCACAAACCCATAACCAGCATACTAGATCTCACACTTCATCAAATATATATCACTTGTACTTGCACCCCTTGGCCTAATGATCTTCTCCTTATATAGGTTTAGGCTTCTTTCAATACCATGGTCCAAAACCACTTAGAACCAATACCTTGGACCCAATACTTGGGTCAATACTTCGGACCAAAACTTAGTTTTCCGACATGTACGCACCTTTCCTTCTGTGAACCTGCATGTGTACGTATACGCGTCTTCTGTTCTGATCATCCGCGCGCACTTTCATCAAGGTTAACCTCCGTATATATCTCTCTTGACCTACTGTACTATGATCTGTCATCTGATTGAGTTGCCACCTGTATCATACCTCTGAGTGAGTTGCCATCAAGGACAACACCTGTATCATAATGCCAATAGTGTATTTTTCCTTGTAGAGCAGAGCTTCAACTGGGACGCAGACATTTTTGCAGCAGTTGTTGGCAGAATGGCGTCAGTGGGAGAGAAGGAGACACACTGAGGGAATTTCTTCCTCATTGAATTCCTAGCCAGGGAATTCGATTTCTCAAGTGCTGAGCAACAACAGTCTACAAAGAGAAACTGATCTATTAACTCCAACAGGGAGTGCATAGGCTAGCCTGGTGCTACGCAGAGGAGAGAGGAGGTCATTTGACTTTTTCGATTGGCAGAGATGGCAGCTAGTGGATTGCGAGATCAAGATCGGTTGGATGGTGCATCCAACTATGTGATCTGGAAGGCAAGGATGTCATGCCTTTTGGATGAACATTTTCTCAAGATCTACGTCGACAGTGTGGTAGCTAAGCCCGCAGATCCAGATTCGCTCAAAAAGTACACTGGAGAGATGGCGAAGGCCAAGCAGATGATCCTTGACGGAGTGAAGGATCATGTAGTATGTCACATATCAAGCAAAGGGACTGCCAAGGAGATGTGGGATGCCTTGTCCATGCTATATTAGGGATCTTTTGAGCAGTGGAAGATGTACTTGGAGCAGAAGATGAGATCCACATAGATGCAGAAGGGGGAACGCATTGATCCGTTCCTTGCAAAGCTTCAGGAAACCTGAGACGAGTTGGCAGCTATGGGGTCAACACCTCAACCTATCGAGATGGTGAGGCTGGCTCTAAATTCAGTGTTAGAAGAATGGAAAGTGTTTGTCCAGAGAATCCTGGGAAGGGAGAAATTGCCAGACTGGGAAGGAATGTTGGCCGCTCTTTAGCAAGAAGAGATGAGGAGAGACTTAGTCAAGCACAAACTTGACAGTGGTAGCAGTAGCAGTGGGAAGAAGCCTAAGGAGGAGGATGAGAATGCAGCCCTCGCATCTAAGGGGTAGCAGGAGCAACGGAAGAAGAAGAAAGATGTTTCAAAGATCAAGTGCTTCCAATGTGGTGAACTTGGTCACTATAGTACATAATGTCCTCTAAAGAAGAAGGACAAGGATGAGAAGCATGAACCGAAAGTTGCATCTATACAAATCAAGGAGGAGGAGTTTGCCATGATCCCCCAGAGGTGGGATGATATAGAACTGTAGTTCGAAAGAACTGCAAATGGGCAGGATCCTTGAGGAGTACACCTCTCGGATCAATACCTTGCTACGAGAGCCCAAATCATAAGTAGCAGGATGGACTGGGTCAGTTGATGCAGAGGAGTGTCAGAGTGATAGTTGTAGTGACTAGGAGCGCTAGAGACTGAGCAGCACAGAGCTAGTGTTGGCAGCAGTGCAATTGGCACAGAGCAGAGTCAACAACAATGTAGAGGCTTCAGAGGGTTAACGCAGAGACTAGCAGCAGTCAGAACTCTACCAACAAATGCATCATACTAAACACCAGTTCAGTAATTTTGGATGCTTTTTCGTCACTGATGCGAGAAGGTTGTAGTACAGATGCAATGTTGACAGTGGCGGGGTCAACAACAGTACAGATGCAACATTTGCGCAATAGTTGGTGGGCAGCGATGTCAGACATCAACAACGCAGAGGGAGATGTTACATAGCAGGGTGATGCTTCAGCAGGTTGCATTATTAGAGCACATTCCTTGCTAAGAGGTAGTGTTGATTTCTGGTAGCATCAGATGTGCTCTAAGCCTTAAAATTTGCAGCGAGGCTAGGACACATGCATTCTCCAATACCCAAAAATCATTTTGGGAAATTCCACTCGGAGACAGTTTTATTAAAATAATTAATTATTTTTAATGGAGGCCTAAGTCTAAACTTAGGAAATTAAAATAATTAAAGTGTATTAATCTAACTGTGGGTGAAACTTCTAGAAGAAGACGAGGATCAAGCCAAAATGATCTGATCCATTGATTAGAATCTAATCTGGGTCATTGGTTCTCAACAGAAGGATTATAAGAAGAGGCTTGATGGGCATTTGGAAGATACATAGAGTGGGAATCAGAAGATCGAATTTCTGAAGCACAATTGTCAGGAGAGAAATTCGAAGTGATCTTTTGCAGTGAGGCACAGGGATAGTATCTGGAGGAAAGTTTTCCTGGGCCAGAGAGTGCAAGGCAGAGAAGGAAGAACGGCATCCAGAGAGGCTGACGCTGGGCATGCAAAGCTGACGCAGTGGCAGCGCAAAGCCTGAAGGGAGATCGAATTCCTGTTGAGGAAATTGAGTTTCAAAAGCTAGAAGTTTGGGTGTGAGACCGAGAGGCTGAGAGTTGAATTTTCCAGCCTGCAGAGGGTCAGAAGGAAGAGCAGCGCAATCCCCAGTAGCGGTGACGTAGAGATTTCGTGGGGTTGAGGCAATTCTGCGCAAAGGCTGACGTAGAAGGGACATAGAGGCTCACTTCCAGTAGATGAGAGTTAGATCTTCCAATGACAGGGTGAGATCATCTCACTATTTCGTTTTGTCCAGTTTCTCTTTGTATCGGATAACCAGTTGGGCATCCAACGTTTTGTACTCAAAATTACTACTGCATAATAATAAAAACCTCAATGGCTACACTAGTTTTCCCGCATTGGGTTTTTCCGGGGACTTTTGTCCAAAAATAACTATGTAGATGTGTGGGATGTTTATTTCTCTCCTGTGTAGTATTTAGTTTCCGCAATTTTATTTTGGTGTAGCCTGTAGTGTATGTATTTGATGTATTTGGTTGAATCCCTAGCTTGGGCTAGGATAGATGTATTAATGTTATTGGACATATGATATGCTTATTGTAATATTTCTAATTAGCCATGGCTAATTGGAATATTCGATTTTGCTCAATTTTTGCCTTCTATAGTGATTTATAAATAAAAAGGTGAGGAAGGAGGACATAACTCACTTTTAGAATAAAAAGTCACTTCTTAGTAACACAACGTTGTGACTTAAAGGGGAGTCAAGGGGGCCAAAGGGGGACGCAGAGATGGAGCCCACACAGATACTTGGAGGGACTGCGCAGGAGGAAAGAAACATGTGGCAAGAGCGGAATTACGTTGGAGGAGGTGAGCCTAGGGATTGAGAGAGGCAAAGGCTAAAAAAGAGAGAGAAGCCCCCTCATTTTGATCATCCAGTTATGAGCATTTGTGATAGTCATTTCGACTTAGAGCACGCTGGCTGTTTAGCTAGTCTGCAGCACTGTTTAGTGCATTGAGTGTCTCTGTTCGGAGATCTCACCCTTAGCCCTGGGGGACTTCGAGTGCCTGCTTGGGCAAGGTATTTCCATTGGCATTTCAGCAGTAGATTCATCAGCATTTCAGCAGCAGTTTCATCAGCGTTTGGAGGACTGCGCAACACTGGGAGAGGGACGCAGTTCTTTCTAGCAGGAGTTCTGGGTTGAGGGTTTGCAGTAGGATTTGTGCTGCGAGATAGAGCAGCTGATCAGCCCTTGCATATTGGAGAGTTTTGGCAGGGGTTTCAGGTAGATTTCTGGAGGGTTTCATTCAGTGGCAGCGCAGAGCATTGAGAGACTGCGCAGAACCCCAAGGGGGTGATTTTGGGGGTCGACCATTTCTAAAATGCATTCTGGGCTTTTTTGGGTTTCTTGAGTAGAGTCCGATTCCAGAGTTCTAGCCTTTTCTGAGGAGGGGAGAAGCTCCAAATCCTCATTTGATTTCTAGCAATAGCAGCAGCACAACAGTTCTCCAGCAGCTTGGACGCAGTTCAGAGAGGGGCCATTCCTTTGCTATTCTGAGTGTATTTCTTCACTTGCCTTGTGCAAGTCTAGGTGCCATCTTTCTGATCACCTCCTGTACTCATTCTATTACTCAGTATAATAAAATGGCTTAGCATTTCTCTCTGCATTTCTGAGTATCTGCTTATGGTTATATTGTTATATGTTGCACCATTGTTATTTGTATCTCTTTGAGCATTCTCGGCTATTATACCACTTGTGTGTTTCCCTTATACTCTTAGACAGAGTCTGGAAAGGGCCAGGTAGCCTCCAGATCTCGTCCTCTTTTCAGAGGCGACATATCTGGTAAATGCCCTCCTAGTCCATCTCTGGTTGGAGTTTGCTTGTGTTTGAGGAATATTCCTGATAAGGGATATTATAGTGGTATCAGAGCATAGATCTGGCTCAGCTTGTGGAGCTAGCAATCTATGATAGCGGGGGAAAAACCCTACATCTGTTACAGAGGTCGGAGATACAGAGACACTGGGCGTAGGTTGGAGAACACTTACGGAGAGGGAGACTGTGTTCCGGTGGTGGACGCAGAACAGGAGGAGCCTGTGGTGGACGCAGGACAGAGGGAGCTTGTGGTGGACACAAAGCAGGAGGATCCGATGGCAGATGATGACGGGAAGAGATTTGCGGATATGCTCCTCAAATCAGTACAGGATCTATCGAGGCAGATTGAGGTGATGGGGCAGAGATTCATGGCAGTAGAGGCCAGACAGCATGAGAGCCCACGGGTTTTCCAGGTTGGTGAGGGATCGGGCGCATCCCACCATTTGCCAGAGCAGCGTGATACTGCGCAGCAGGTGGCTTCACATGGCCCTACACACTCTACCATGCCCACTTTCTTAGGAGCCGACACGAGGGTCGTAGCCCAGTAGGGGGCAGAGCCCGGACATATGGGCGATTATTTTGCAGAGTACCAGGCCTGTGGGCAGGAGTTTAGGGAAGCCCTCTCATTTAGAGATTTTGTTCAGCTCCAGCGGATAGTAGACCCCGCGACCACCACTGAGGGTATCGACATTACCATGATGGTGACACCCACTGTGCAACGAGTAGATTCCACTTGCCTACGTTTGATGGTTCATCAAACAGTTTGGCAAAGTTTTGGGTGGAGAAGCTGGACATTTATTTCTAGCTTAACCAGATGTCAGAGACAGAGGCCATCAAGGTGGCAACATTGCACTTGGATGGTGAGGCCCAGGATTGGTGGTTTCATGGGATGGTTACACTAGGGCACTCCACAGTGACGACATATGCCTAGTTTACCAGGAGATTGATGGAGTGATTTGATTGGAGGGATCCAGAGCATCATTTTGTTGAGTTGACGAGGCTCAAACAGATAGGGAGCCCAAAGACCTACATTGCAGATTTCTTGAGGGTCTCCGTGATGGTGCCAGACCTATCCACGACGTGGAGGGTCTATATGTATGTTGAGGGGTTAGCAGAGCCACTTCGGGGTTTAGTCTGATCCACTAGACCAGCCACACTCCAGGACGCTATTAGCAGGACCCGGGACTTACAAGATGTCTTACCCAGGACCTGGACACCTTACCCCCAATGATAGACTTTTCAGTCTAAGGGGAAGGATGTGAGGATTCCACCTCCAAAGGGGAATCCAGGGCGAGTACAGATTAACGACGATGCCAGGAGGGAGCTGAAGAAGAAGCGGTTGTGCTTCACCTGTCAGGAGCCATGTGTACCAGGACATAGATGTGCTGCTGGCAAAGCACACTTTATTGAGGTCTTCTCCGAGAGCAGTGGAGAAGAGGATGATGAGGATGATATGGAGGCAGGAGATAGCCATGCTGTACAGGTACCTTTGCCACCTCCATCACCAGCAGCAGGTGGTGCATTTTTTGCACCCACCGGAGGGGCCCTTGCAGCATTGCGAGGAGTTCCCAAGTACCTGACGCTATGCATACGGGGGACAGTATGTGGCCAATGAGTATCAGTTTTGGTTGACAGTAGGGCAACCCACAACTTCATCATTGCACAGATGGTTGAGCGGAGAGGTATACAGACAGAGAGCTTCGATGGGTTTTTAGTCTTGGTCCCAGGAGATCAGACCATGACGTGTGCTTGTTATATCCCAGAGCTTTTAGTGATGATGGGCACCTACACATTGACTGACCAGTTTTTCGTGGTCGATATTCCGGACACCAACATGATGCTGGGTGTTCAGTGGCTTATCACTCTAGGGAAGGTCACGACGGATTGGAAGACCCTAGAGATGGAGTGGGATGATGAGAAGACAAGGATGCATGAGAAGATACGGGGGCAACACACATATCCGCCTCAGACTATTTTGACTCATCGGATGGAGGCAGTCTTCCGGAAGGGAGACATAGAGTGGGTAGTGGAGCTGCGTGCATCAGAGGCAGGGATTACAGGGCAGACGGTACATCCAGAGATACAGTCCATCCTTGATCGCTATGCCATAGTGTTTGGGGAGATTCCACCAGGACAGCCACCGGATTGGGGGTTTGAGCACACCATCGAGCTTGAGCAAGGCATATAGGCAGTGATTACCACCCCCTATAAGCACCCCAAGGCCTATCGGAATGAGATTGAGCGGGCTATCCAGGAGTTGCTGGCTCTTGGGCACATTCAACCGAGCACGAGTCCTTTTGCTTCTTCCGTGGTGTTGGAAGAAGAAGGACGATACATTGAGGATGTGCATTGACTACAGGGCCCTGAATAAGAAGACCCTGAAGAACAGGTACCCCATAACCAGGATCGATGAGTTGATGGACGAGTTGAGAGGAGCACGGTTCTTCTCAAAGATTGATTTGAGATCTGGGTACCATCAGATTCGCGTGAGGGAGCCGGACATTCCCAAGACCGCCTTCAGGTGTCACTATGGGCACTTTGAGTTTTTGGTGATGCCCTTTGGGCTAACCAATGCCCCCGCTACATTTCAGTCCTGCATGAATCACATTTTCCGCAGTCACTTGAGGAAGTTTGTGTTGGTATTCTTTGATGACATTCTCATTTACAGCAAGACTTGGGAGGAGCATCTCCAACACATTGAGATAGTATTGTGCATCTTACAGGAGCAGTAGTTCTATGCCAAACTCTCCAAGTGTGAGTTTGGGTTGACGGAGATGTTGTATCTAGGACACATCATAGGGGTGGACGGAGTGAGAGTCCACGAGGAGAAGATCAGGGCCATCAGAGAATGGCCGGGTCCGAGAAACGTGACAGATTTCCGGGGATTCATTGGCATCTGTACTTACTACCGGAAGTTCGTCAAGGGTTTCTCCTAGCTTGCTGCACCCCTGACAGATTTGATGAGGAAGGGGGCTTTCAGTTGGACGGATACAGCGCAGCGAGTCTTTGACAGGATCAAGGAGGTTATGAGCAACTGCCCAGTGCTTGCATTGCCAGATTTTACGTAGCCATTTGTTTTGGGGTGTGACGCGTCGGGAGAGGGGATCGACGCAGTATTGATGCAGGGACGTCACCCTACCCTATAGCCTATGAGAGTCGGAAGCTCCTTCCGCACGAGAGGTTATATCCCATATACGACAAGGAGATGCTGGCCATCATGCATGCATTGGCCAAGTTTCGACAATATTTGGTAGGTAACAAGTTCATGGTGAGGATTGATCACAACAGCCACAGATTCTTTGAGCAGAAGCAGCTACAGGAGAGGCAACAGAAGTGGATCAGTAAGATCCAAGCATATGACTTTGACATTGAGTATGTCAAGGGTAAGAATAACGTGGTAGCAGATGCCCTTTCACGTAGACCAGCCACGTTGTCTCTTATGAGCTTGGATACATACTGGAGGGATCGATTCTTAGTAGAGTACTCCAAGGACAGGTTTGCATGTGAGGTTCTAGATGGCCAGGTGGCAGATGACAGGTACAAGGTGGTCGATGAGATCATCTATTACGAGGACCGGATCTTCTTGACTGAGGGGTCTTAGCTCAAGAAGAAGATACTACAGGCATCACATGATTCACCATTGGCAGGCCATCAGGGGTTTACCAAAACCTATAGGGCCATCAGAGAGAGGTTCTCATGGAAGGGCCTCAAGGAGGATGTACTCCAGCATATCCGGGAGTGCGATGTTTGCCAGAGGAACGAGGGAGAGATGAGCCATCCCGCGGGATTATTGCAGCCTCTTCCCATTTCGGAGGGGAAGTGGGAGAGTATTTCGATGGACTTCATCACAGGGTTGCCCATGGTACAGGGCAAGGATTGTATTTTTGTCGTCGTTGATTGACTGACGAAGTATGCACATTTTTTTGCCATATCCGCACACTATATAGCAGCACAGGTGGCCGAGCTGTTCTTCAGAGAGATCTTCAGGCTTGTTGTCGCGCGGATTGACACGACAACGCTCAGACCGGGGGCTGTCACTCTAATCCCCGATCCCTCCGTTTAAGCCTGTCTCCCGCGGCTAAGGGGGGTAGTCCCTGTGAGATGATGAGACCAACTGTCGACCAGTGGGTTGGGAGACACGAGATACGATATGAAAAGCACTAAAATGATTTGATTAAATTAGCAGACCAGTGCCTTAAAAGATTGTTATTAGAACGATTACTTGTTAGATGATATAGAAACATAAACCGTGAACAACAATCATTTGTCATCAAAAGGTATCAGCTAAATCACATACCCAAAACGATATCCAGCAACTGAGAAATTTGAGAAGATAAATACCTTAAAACATCACGAATCATAAATTATGAACCAGATATCAATTTCGTGTCTCGTCTTGAAAATTTTAGATCTCAGCATGAAAGATAATAATTCCCGAAAATGACTGGATCTGACAAAGAAAATTTTCCAAATTTTTTTTATGCTTTCTCAAAATTTTTTTTTTTTTTATTATTATTATTATTTTAAATAAAATCTAAAAATAAAAATCTAAAACTAAACTATATATAAAAAATTAAACTAAACCAAAATTAAAATAATTTTTTTTTTTTTTTTTTCAAAAAATGAAAATTCTAAATCTAAACTAAACTAAAATAAAAATGAATAAATTAAAATCTAAAACGTTAACCAAAAAATCTAAAACATAAATCTAAAAACTAAATATTAAAATCTATTTTAAATATAAAACAAAACTATAAAAAAAATTTAAATCTAAATCTAATGAAAACCTGAACTAAACGTATTCAAAATAAAACAAAAATTGAAATCTAAACTATAATCTACGCTAACCCTATCTACGCACATGCATATACACAGAACTAAAAAAAAAAAAAAAAAAAAAAATGCTATACGCTTCCCTTAACTAAAAAAAAAGGACGTAACCAAAAATAATTCGATTTGCTGGAAAGTGGAACCTGGAGCGACTTTTCCCTAGCCGCAGGAATATGCACAATAAAAATTCGATTTACCTGTTCCGTCTTTGAGAAATGGGCACGTTTTTTAGCAAAGGAATTTGACGGCGGGGGTTTTGAGAGGCCTGCGGGTGAATACCGATCAACAACTGGTTTTCTGAGCAATTCTCATGCCGCTGGATTGACGTTTTCATGCGTAACTGTGGTTTCCAGCTCCGGCATTCGCTGAATGAATAAACTGTTTCATGTCTGCTGAAACGAAATTTATCCTCTGCGTATGCATCTGAGTTGAGGCCGTCCTTAAAACGAAACCATTCGAATGTGCATCACAACCGAAAGCCTCAAGCCGTCAAAGAGCTATGATGCATGTTACAGCTCTCCTTGCCTCAGTCGATGGTGGAAGGAGCGTGATCCGGTCTTGATTGTTGGCGTGATGGCCTTGATGAATCACGTTGATATCCTGCTGCAGACACGCAAGATGCCCACAAAAAAAATTTCTTCACGCTGGTGCAGTCACGTCTTCTCCAAAAAAGGGAGCTGAGACCTTACCATAAAATCGTGCCTACAGCCCTCTATTCATTTTACGCATAAAAAATATAACAATGAATAGGACGACGGCACCTAAAGCGACGGGGTCAAAGAGAAAAAGTGTGTTCAGACAATCCGTCGAGTAGTCACGCCGTCTCTCAACGATCTCACACTATATCGTTAGAAAAACTTTGCTGTCTGCGTGTAGACATATAGATTTGTCGGAGTCCTGATATTTTCCAGCCACGCCGGATCTCTACCCACGTCATATATGCTCAGAAATTTTGATAACACAAAGGGGAAGGGATAAGACTGCGTTGGCAAGAAGTCTGATGGCGGTCTTGCAAGGACAAAACCCTATACCTGCAAAAGAAAAACAGAACCCTAATGAAAACTGTAAAAATTTGAAACCCTAGATCCAAAAATAAATTTGAAACCCTAAAACAGTTGATTAATTTACAAATATGGCCCCTTAAAAGCCAGATTCATCAATAAGCACAGAAAACATTTTAAGAATAAAGATTTAAGGTTTTTCACTGTGAAGAACTTAAGAAAATCTCTCATGCAACTTAGAAAAATAAACCGAATGATAGACCCAGGATCAAATCCAACTGGGCTCAGCAAAAAATGCTTGCGGGAGTTGGCTGGTTCAGCCGAGAACTTCCCCTAACGCCCACCAAATCTTCTTCAATAAGGGTTTTTCTACACAGCTCAGAAACAACCATCAGTAAAGAGGGAAAAAATGTTGCTAGATCTCAAAAAGTAATGGAGATACCTGCCATTACTTCAGAAACCCTAACAACACCCAGACCCTAGCATGTGAACAAGATACCTTTGCCCACAATACTCTACAAAAAACTATTATTAATGGCTGAAAATAAAATATGCAGAAAATTATACAATCTCACAGCATTTCAAGAGAGTAACACCAGCAAGATATGGACCCCAAAATCTTCTTTTATTAACCAGAAACAGATTTACAAGAGAGCTTCTTCAGTATCAGACTCACAGATCGAATGATCTGAAAATGACCCCTAGCACCCTACTTAAAGGAAATGACTCCAACGGCTAGTTCGAGTGATCCATGTAGAAATGATCTCGACCGTTGATGAGGATCAAGACATCTCTTGATCTCATCCGTCGATTTATTCACTTAAAATATTATTATTTTATTAGTTAGGGTTTTTGCTTTATTTTTTAATTTTTTATTATTTTTTATTTATTTCATTTTTTAATTTTTATTTATTTTATTATTTTTATTCATTTTTTAATTTCTTAATTCATTTTAAAAATGGATCATCGAACTAAGCCTTCGGAAACATCACCTAGGACCTAGGACTTAGGACTCATGAGGGGATTTAAAACATTTTCAACCCTCAAGACACATTTCATGATGACTTTTTACAATTTACATCTCAAGGGGACAAACCCACTTAATACAGACCCTCACAAATCACCCAGCTCTGCGACACAACGATAATCTAGCAGATCAACACACTAGGATTCTCCTAAAGTTCTAATGACAAAATCCATCCCGTCTTTGGGGTCAGGTTTGAAGGAAAACTCTGCCGATCCATGGATCGGTGAGACGAAAAACCTTCCGGGACGTAGATTACCACTAGAAAGTTAGGTCCACCTAGGCAACTCACATACACGACTCCTGTCTGCTAAGATTATTTACAATTCATACATGCAGACTGGGTTTACAATAAAAAATGATCAAGTTGCTGATGATGGCAGGATGGCACGGACACATCGATCAGGTGCTGCTCCTTTCTGTCAAGAAAAAGGGGGTGCACTGCATGGGTAGTTGACCAGTAGAGGTCAACATCTGGCTCTATTTGGGGACACTTTGCTGCTTGCAGGAATGTGAGAATCCAGAATCTGCATCCATACAACACAAAAAATAAGTAGCGTCCATCCAAAAATCAGCATATACATTAAGCACCGGAAAGAAAAAAGCTCTTCATTTATTAACTATCTAAAGCAGAAATGAAAAATGCGGAAAAACAAGGAGTAGGGTTAGAAATACGATACAAAAGATGCCCCACGGCATCAGATGTGTTCAATATAGTGCATACTGAGCATTTGCCTGCTTTCAGGCAAATCTGTGGGCTGCTTGTCGGATGTGCCATGTCCAATTTTGCATATAGTAGGACTTTTTCCTATCCGAAAATCAAGCTGCTCGCGGCCGTCTGATGCGTCAAATCTTCTTCTTATTTTCTTTCCCTTGCGCTTTTTCTTTCCTGCAGGTCGAATTACTGATGACACGGAACTTTCTGTTTCAAAGCTATCAGATGAAGTATGTAAGATATGCGTGCTATGTCTTTCTTTATCCTGCATCTGATCTTTATCATTCTTAAGTCTGTCCGGATCACCTTCAATTAACCATCTTTCAATTGAATCAATAACCTCCTCATAATAAGATGGAGCTTGTTGCAGCAAATGAGAAGGCTCCTGATCTATTGATGTCACCTGGTTTCTTTCATCTTCCAATTGCTGAAACCTTTGAACCTGTATTTTAATGGCATCCATCTGACTAGAGTGTTCAACCTTTATAGCGCTGATTTGTCTGGCATGATGTTCTTCCATGTCTTCTATTACTTTATCATTCTTTTCCTTTATGTCCTTTAAGCAATGCTGCATGAAATTTATTTCTTCTTTATGATTCGCTTGCATGTCAGCCAACTGATTATTATGATTGAACGTCATGATAGTCATTTCCTCTTCCATAGTTAGTAACTTGTTTTGCATAGAGTCAATTTCCCTATCATGATCAACTTTCATGGTCACCATATTTTCCTCTAAGACTGACATCTTGCTATGCATGTTTCCAATTTCTGTTTCATATTTAGTTTTCATGGCCTCAATTTCTTTAGCATGCTGATTTTGCGTGACCTCAATCTCCCTATTACGTTTTTCCAGGTGGGTGCATAAAGTTTTCACATCATTGACATAATTAGTTTGATTGATTTCCATATTTCTCACCAACATCATTAGATTTCGTAAAATTTGCTTTTGCTCTTCCCTTTCATTGTCATTTGTCCCTGATTTTTCACTATCATGAACTTGATCTGCAATATTTCCGGTGGATGACACATTCTGACATGATGAATCGTCTTGGGATCTTTCACTGTCAGCTGGACCTTTTATCAAATTGCTTTCATTCTGTTGCACATTTTTAGGGGCAGAAGGCAAGTTGTTTGGATAACCATATCTATTTTTAAAAGCATCGACAATGTCTTCTAAAGAAGTGAAAGATTCCTTTGGAAAATTGTTAAACCATTTCAAAGCATCATCTTCTAAAGAAAGGACAAATAGACGCATTTTGATATCTTCATGATTAAACTGAGGGGATCTACAGTATATGATCATGATGCGAGTAAACAAGCCTAGATGCCTTCTAACAGCGATTGGATCACCACCTGAAAGAATAGGTAATTTAGAAATGGCCTCCTCCGGAAAATCATGGAGACGGTGAGTAAAACGACATGGTTTAAATGAATAATCCATGATGAGTAATAAGGGATCAAATGGATGATAGAAATAGATGCTTGCTCAAGAAAATCAAAAGATGAAAGAAATGGAGTCGCCACTTGAACAATAAATCTGATTCTAAGATCCAAAAAGGTACCAGCAAGCAGATATGAGGAAGGCTTCTTGTCTGGGAAAAATGAGAAAATGGAGTCGCCACCCAAACAAGAAACAAACCAAAGAGATACTGCTGATATGACGAAAAATAAGGCAATAAAAGACCCAAATGATAACCCAAAAGTTGAATATGCCAGCCTGAATGAGAGATGAGAAATATGAGAAGATGAATGTCGATGAAACTCCAGGAACAGAAAAACTCTGTCCCCGACAACGGCGCCAAAAAATGTTGGCGTTGCCGGGCCAGATGAGAAGATAAAAAATGAGAAGGATGATTGTCGTTGAAACACCGAGAAAACAATGTCCCCGAAAACGGCGCCAAAAAATGTTGGCGTTGCCGGGCCAAATGAAAAGATAAGAAATGAGAAAAATGATTGATGAAAAGTCGTTGAAAAACCGAGAACAAAGTTTCCCCGACAACGACGCCAAAAAATGTTGTCGCACGGATTGACACGACAACGCTCAGACCGGGGGCTGTCACTCTGATCCCTGATCCCTCCGTTTAAGCCTGTCTCCCGCGGCTAAGGGGGGTAGTCCCTGTGAGATGATGAGACCAACTGTCGACCAGTTGGTTGGGAGACACGAGATACGATATGAAAAGCACTAAAATGATTTGATTAAATTAGTAGACCAGTGCCTTAAAAGATTGTTATTAGAACGATTACTTGTTAGATGATATAGAAACATAAACCGTGAACAACAATCATTTGTCATCAAAAGGTATCAGCTAATAATTCCCGAAAATGACTGGATCTGACAAAGAAAATTTTCCAAAATTTTTTTTATGCTTTCTCAAATATATATATATATATATATTTTTTTTGTTTTAAATAAAATCTAAAAATAAAAATCTAAAACTAAACTATATATAAAAAATTAAACTAAACCAAAAATAAAATAATTTTTTTTTTTTTTTTTTCAAAAAGTGAAAATTCTAAATCTAAACTAAACTAAAATAAAAATGAATAAATTAAAATCTAAAACGTTAACCAAAAAATCTAAAACATAAATCTAAAAACTAAATATTAAAATCTATTTTAAATATAAAACAAAACTATAAAAAAAATTTAAATCTAAATCTAATGAAAACCTGAACTAAACGTATTCAAAATAAAACAAAAATTGAAATCTAAACTATAATCTACGCTAACCCTATCTACGCACATGCATATACACAGAACTAAACAAATAAAAAAAAAAAAAACGCTATACGCTTCCCTTAACTAAAAAAAAAGGACGTAACCAAAAATAATTCGATTTGCTGGAAAGTGGAACCTGGAGCGACTTTTCCCTAGCTGCAGGAATATGCACAATAAAAATTCGATTTACCTGTTCCGTCTTTGAGAAATGGGCACGTTTTTAGCAAAGGAATTTGACGACGGGGGTTTTGAGAGGCCTGCGGGTGAATACCGATCAACAACTGGTTTTCTGAGCAATTCTCATGCCGCTGGATTGACGTTTTCATGCGTAACTGTGGTTTCCAGCTCCGGCATTCGCTGAATGAATAAACTGTTTCATGTGAAGATTAACCTGGCATCTGCTGAAACGAAATTTATCCTCTGCGTATGCATCTGAGTCGAGGCCGTCCTTAAAACGAAACCATTCGAATGTGCATCACAACCGAAAGCCTCAAGCCGTCAAAGAGCTACGCTGCACGTTACAGCTCTCCTTGCCTCAGTCGATGGTGGAAGGAGCGTGATCCGGTCTTGATTGTTGGCGTGATGGCCTTGATGAATCACGTTGATATCCTGTTGCAGACACGCAAGATGCCCACGAAAAAAATTTCTTCACGCTGGTGCAGTCACGTCTTCTTCAAAAAAGGGAGCTGAGACCTTACCATAAAATCGTGCCTACAGCCCTCTATTCATTTTACGCATAAAAAATATAACAATGAATAGGACGACGGCACCTAATGCGACGGGGTCAAAGAGAAAAAGTGTGTGTTCAGACAATCCGTCGAGTAGTCACGTCGTCTCTCAGCGATCTCACACTATATCGTTAGAAAAACTTTGCTGTCTGCGTGTAGACATATAGATTTGTCGGAGTCCTGATATTTTCCAGCCACGCCGGATCTCTACCCATGTCATATATGCTCAGAAATTTTGATAACACAAAGGGGAAGGGATAAGACTGCGTTGGCAAGAAGTCTGATGGCGGTCTTGCAAGGACAAAACCCTATACCTGCAAAAGAAAAACAGAACCCTAATGAAAACTGTAAAAATTTGAAACCCTAGATCCAAAAATAAATTTGAAACCCTAAAACAGCTGATTAATTTACACATATGGCCCCTTAAAAGCCAGATTCATCAATAAGCACAGAAAACATTTTAAGAATAAAGATTTAAGGTTTTTCACTGTGAAGAACTTCAGAAAATCTCTCATGCAACTTAGAAAAATAAACCGAATGATAGACCCAGGATCAAATCCAACTGGGCTCAGCAAAAAATGCTTGCGGGAGTTGGCTGGTTCAGCCGAGAACTTCCCCTAACGCCCACCAAATCTTCTTCAATAAGGGTTTTTCTGCACAACTCAGAAACAACCATCAGTAAAGAGGGCAAAAATGCTGCCAGATCTCAAAAAGTAATGGAGATACCTGCCATTACTTCAGAAACCCTAACAGCACCCAGACCCTAGCATGTGAACAAGATACCTGTGCCCACAATACTCTACAAAAAGCTATTATTAATGGCTGAAAATAAAATATGCAGAAAATTAAACAATCTCACAGCATTTCAAGAGAGTAACACCAGCAAGATATGGACCCCAAAATCTTCTTTTATTAACCAGAAATAGATTTACAAGAGAGCTTCTTCAGTATCAGACTCACAGATCGAATGATCTGAAAATGACCCCTAGCACCCTACTTAAAGGAAATGACTCCAACGGCTAGTTCGAGTGATCCATGTAGAAATGATCTCGACCGTTGATGAGGATCAAGACATCTCTTGATCTCATCCGTCGATTTATTCACTTAAAATATTATTATTTAATTAGTTAGGGTTTTTGCTTTATTTTTTTAATTTTTTATTATTTTTTATTTATTTCATTTTTTAATTTTTATTTATTTTATTATTTTTATTCATTTTTTAATTTCTTAATTCATTTTAAAAATGGATCATCGAACTAAGTCTTCGGAAACATCACCTAGGACCTAGGACTTAAGACTCATGAGGGGATTTAAAACATTTTCAACCCTCAAGATACATTTCATGATGACTTTTTACAATTTACATCTCAAGGGGACAAACCCACTTAATACAGACCCTCACAAATCACCCAGCTCTGCGACACAACGATAATCTAGCAGATCAACACACTAGGATTCTCCTAAAGTTCTAATGACAAAATCCATCCCGGCTTTGGGGTCAGGTTTGAAGGAAAACTCTGCCGATCCATGGATCGGTGAGACGAAAAACCTTCCGGGACGTAGATTACCACTAGAAAGTTAGGTCCACCTAGGCAACTCACATACACGACTCCTGTCTGCTAAGATTATTTACAATTCATACATGCAGACTGGGTTTACAATAAAAAATGATCAAGTTGCTGATGATGGCAGGATGGCACGGACACATCGATCAGGTGCTGCTCCTTTCTGTCAAGAAAAAGGGGGTGCACTGCATGGGTAGTTGACCAGTAGAGGTCAACAAGGCTACATGGTCTTCCTAAGACCATGTCAGTGATAGGGACAACCGTTTCATGGGCGGGTTTTGGCAGGAGCTTTTCTGATTGGTGGGGACGGAGTTGACACAAAGTACCAATTATCACCCACAGACGGACGTGCAGACAGAGATAGTTAACAAGTGGCTGGAGGGCTACTTGCGTAACTATGTTAGTGGGCAGCAACAAGCATGGTTGAAGTGGCTGCATCTTGGGGAGTACTGCTACAACACTTCACATCACATGTCCATTGGTATGTCAACATTCTATGCCTTATATGGATATCATCCTTTATCTTTGCTGACATGATGTTTGGTGATAGCAAAGCTCCTAGAGCCAAGATTTGGATCCAAGAGGGTCAAGATATCCTCCGAGCTCTCAAGGATAACATGGCTACAGCGCAAAACCAACAGAAGCTGTATGCCGACAGAGGTTGGGTGGAGAGATAGTTTGAGGTAGGGGACATGGTCTACCTACGATTACAGCCATACCGATAGTCGTCACTGAAGCTGAAGGGGGCTGAGAAGCTCAAGCCCCACTTTTATGGCCCATACAAGGTGATACGCAGGATTGGACAAGTTGCATATGAGTTGGAGCTGCCCCGAGGCAGCAAGATTCATAACGTTTTTCATGTATCATGCCTGAAGAAGGCATTAGGGCAGCAGCAGGTGACAATGACAAATGAGCTACCACCCATGGATGATGAGGGACATTTGGTGTTGCAGCCGGAGGCTATCATTGATACCAGGGAGAGACAGCTGCGGAGCCGGACGGTCCGGGAATTCTTGGTGAGGTGGAAGAATTTGCCGGATGAGGATGCCACTTGGGAGAGTGAGAAGATCTTGCAACATCCATCACTTCAGTTGCTTGAGGACAAGCAACATTTTGCCGAGGGAGACTATAATATTCCTAATTAGCCATGGCTAATTGGAATATTCAATTTTGCTCAATTTTTGCCTTCTATAGTGATTTATAAATAAAAAGGTGAGGAAGGAGGACATAACTCCCTTTTAGAATAAAAAGTCACTTCCTAGTAACACAACGTTGTGACTTAAAGGGGAGTCAAGGGGGGCTAAAGGGGGACGCAGAGATGGAGCCCACGCAGACACTTGGAGGGACTGCACAGGAGGGAAGAAACACATGGCAAGCGGGGAATTACGTTGGAGGAGGTGAGCCTAGGGATTGAGAGAGGCAAAGGCTATAAAAGAGAGAGAAGCCCCCTCATTTTGATCATACAGTTATGAGCATTTGTGATAGTCATTTCGACTTAGAGCACGCTGGCTGTTTAGCTAGTCTGCAGCACTGTTTAGTGCATTGAGTGTCTCCGTTTGGAGATCTCACCCTTAGCCTCGGGGGACTTCGAGTGCCTGCTCGGGCAAGGTATTTCCATTGGCATTTCAGCAGTAGATTCATTAGCATTTCAGCAGCAGTTTCATCAGCGTTTTGGAGGACTGCGCAACACTGAGAGAGGGACGCAGTTCTTTCTGGCAGGAGTTTTGGGTTGAGGGTTTGTAGTAGGATTTGTGCTGAGAGATAGAGCAGGGGATCAACCCTTGCATATTGGAGAGTTTTGGTAGGGGTTTCAGGCAGATTTCTGGAGGGTTTCATTCAGTGGCAGCGCAGAGCATTGAGAGACTGCGCAGAACCCCAAGGGGGTGATTTTTGGGGATCAGCCATTTCAGAAATGCATTCTGGGCTTTTCTGGATTTCTTGAGTAAAGTCCGATTCCAAAGTTTCAGCCTTTTCTGAGGAGGGGAGCAGCCCCAAATCCTCATTTGATTTCTAGCAGCAGCAGTAGCACAACAGTTCTCCAGCAGCTTGGATGCAGTTCAGAGAGGGGCCATTCCTTTGCTATTCTGAGTGTATTTCTTCACTTGCCTTGTGCAAATCGAGGTGCCATCTTTCTGATCACTTCCTGTACTCATTCTATTACTCAGTATAATAAAATGGCTTAGCATTTCTCTTTGCATTTCTGAGCATCTGCTTATGGTTATATTGTTATATGTTGCACAATTGTTATTTGTATCTCTTTGAGCATTCTCGGCTATTATACCACTTGTATGTTTCCCCTATACTCTTAGACAGAGTTTGGAATGGGCTAGGTAGCCTCCGGATCTCGTCCTCTTTCAGAGGCGACATATCTGGTAAATGCCCTCCCAGTCCATCTCTGGTTGGAGTTTGCTTGTGTTTGAGGAATATTCCTGATAAGGGATATTACACTTATGTATGGTTATGTGTGTTGGCGTCGTCATTGATGGTCATGAGTCTTAGGATTTAATAAAGTCCTTTTCTGAGATTCTAGGATGTTGATGTTTGGAAATCTAGGGTGTTGTAGTGAAACCCTAGTGAAGTTAAAGTTGTTTAGTATGTGTGATATAATAATCTGAAATCTATTAGATGATTGTTGAAAAATGAAAATCCAGGGTTAAACCCTAGTAGTGACTTTGTCTAATGTGAAATATAACAATCTGAGATTTATGCATGTAATGATTGTTGAGATTGGAAATCTAAGGTTTTGGAATTAACCCTTAGTCAAAGTAAAATCTCTGAAATATGATTTTGAGATTTGTGAAGAATTGGTTGAAATTTTAATTTTTTGGTTGAGTATGATGATTGCTCGGAAATCTAGGGTTTGCAACTAACCTTAGTAGTAGTTGGTCATGTTAGATTGATTGATGGTTGATTGAAAATCTAGGGGTTTGGAACTAACACTAGTCAGGTTAATGACTAAGCTGTGATTAACTTTGATTTATTCTTTTGTATGGAATCTAGGATTTGTATGAATCCCTAGTGAGAAGTCTAACACGTATTTTGGAAGGTTGTCAGATGATTTGTAGATGCATATTTGTGTGAATGGTTTCTAGGGTTTGCTATATGTTGTAGTAAGACATGTCATACCTTTGGAAGACATACTGAAAACCTAGATGGAATGAGTGTTGTTATGAAGTAGTCTAGGGTGTATGACAAAGTCCCTAGCAAGATGCTGAAGAGTATATGTCTCTTGTCTATAATTAAATCTGGATATCTGATATGAATAAATTTGAATCTTCCGTATTTTTGATATGGCTAACATCATGCTTCTATAGTTTTGGTTGTACTTGCTATCTAAGCTGTGCAGGTACACAATCTTGAACTTGGTGAAGATGCTTAATGTGACAAGTAAGTTGTGCAGGTACACAATCTTCAACTTGGTGAAGATACTCGATGTGACAAGCATGATGAGGTTGTTGATAACTCTGATGAAATGGATGGAAGCCACGAAAAAATTCTCTTATGTCGAAAAAGAAGAAGCTGATCTCCCAGAGGAAGCATGTATAGAAGTGATCTCCCTAAGATTAAGAGGGAGTTCATATAAAGAGGTGCTTCCTGGTTGAGGGGGAGTGCCAGATATGGTTCTCTGCTTCATATGTCATGCACTAGACTAGGACTAACAATCGTAAGTCTGAGTGAAGGCCATGAACAGGAAAAGGAAATTGGAGAATGCATTTTGAAGTGTTGTTGAAAGAAGAAAAACAGGATCTGACTGAAGAATATGTTGCTGCATATGAAGTAGGAAGAAAAATGTATGATTGAGGAATCTTTTGTCAAAGATTCGGTTGATAGTCTTACTATGGAAAGTTGAGAAGCAACATCTGTTGCCTGGAAGACCCCGAAGGTTTGTATTTGGTTATGTACATATAAAAGTATATTATTGATTGGGGTTGTGTTTGTACAGGTGAATCTCTCGAAGGAAATCATGCTAGTTACCAATCAGTTTGATTCGGAGAGATTGGTCATTCTTGATCTGCTAGATCAAGGCGTGTTGTGGTTTTGTGAGCGAAGCATTGCCTCGGAGGACATCTAGACAACGGAGGACATCTAGACGACACATTGTGTTGATGTCTAGAAGTTGGAAAGGTGGTGTTGATCATTGAGCTCTGTTTTGGATACACACTTGGATTTTTGGGTTGATGGTTAGCAAGTAAGCCTGATGGTACCTAGAGGGGCTAAAAGCTTGAGTCCATCTTAGTCCCACCTGGATAGATTGCCCTGGTCAGGAATCTAGTCCATGGCATTGCGGTGCCTAAACAATCGAGTGACTGGTTGGATAGATTGCCCTGGTCAGGAATCTAGTCCATGGCATTGCCATGCCTAAATTGGTTGACTGGTTGGATAGATTTCCCTGGTTAGGAATCTAGTCCATGGCATTGCGGTGCCTAAGGTTCCTCAGGGTTCATATAGTTTGAGATCTTCCATTGTATATCTACATTATGAATACCTCCCTAGTTAAGAGGGAGTGTTGGAAAAAGTAACTATGTTCGGTCTTCAATAATGTACTTGAGTCATCATGTAATGTACTTGTCAAAAGAATAAAGAATTTTTTTATTATTATTATTGTTGTGACTTATTAAAGCACGGGTTTCATGCTTGGGTCAACATGTTTTAGGTCAAAGTCCCCATTGAGGACTTCTAGGATTTATTATGAGTCTATAGAATTGTTGTACATTTAAAGAGACCCTTCTTGGGCTTTTGAATCATGTAAATCGGTTAAGTATTGAGACTAATATCAATTATGGAACTTTCACACCATGTCGGCCTAAGAGAAGATCAAGTTGGCCTAAGGACCCATTCAACCCCACAAGAAGCCTATAAAAGGAAGCACATCAAATTCATTTGGAGCATCACTTCTCATCTTCTCATTCACTGGGCAGAAGTGCGAAAATCCTGTTGCTGGGCAGAAGTGCGAAGTGTATAGCTGGGAAAATCTGTTGCCAGGAAGTTGAAGTGAATGTGAGTTTGGGGGAGTCTAAGGAAAAGAGAAAAATCGAAATTTTGGTGGTGGTCTCACTCTGTTTCGTGCTCTGAATTGGGAGAACGAAGTCTTCCAAGTTGGACTGCTGCAGGTTGCTGCATAGTTGAAGTTGCTGGGAAGAGGTCAATCTTTTGGAGGCTGGCTTGGTGTGGAGGGAAGGTTTGGTCAAGGTCTAGGGTGAAGAGTCTCAAAGAATACTATTGAAAGGGTCTCAAAGAATACTATTGAAAGGAAGAATTACTTTTACTGAGTTTTCCCCTTGAGGGGGGTTTTGCCATGGCATGTGCCTACATCTTGTGTCCATTGTTTTATGTACTACTGCTTTTGGTGATTGCTTGATGAACTAAAGAAAGAAGATATAAAGAATTGTAATAATAAGAAACATCACAAATAATTATCAAGATCGAGAAAATCTTTACTGCCTTTTTGATTTCCAACAATTAATATCATTGGGTCAAGTGCAGAACATTCAGAATGCAAGAGTTCACTTATATACTGTATTTAAGCCCATTGTTGGCATTTTACAGAAAATTATAAAGGCAATTAAAAATTTGTATGTCAAAGAATCAATCCAAGAAAATTGTCAGAGGACTTTCTTATGATATCCCTTAGTTTATCCGTCTTCCATTCTTTTAGCAAAAATAAATTCATTTGCAAGGGGCAAGAATGGCTGTTAATAGAGAGCATGTTTCCAGTAAGAACATTTTGTAATTTTTTAGTCAAAATTTTGGTTTTATAATTTCTTCTACCCTCTAAAGAACAAACTCATCCTATTCTGTGTTCCATGCTGTTGAATTCTGTGTGTGGCCATTATGATGTACCTTGGAAGCAATTGTATCTATGAAATCAACTTCAGAGTTCATTTAGTTCATTCCATCTAATAACATTGATGCTACTTAGGATGCAGAAGTAACTTATTGTTCATGGCATTTATTTTAATGCTTTTGAAAAGGGCCCATGGCATAGATTGTGCTAGAATGGGATTCTTAAGATTATGCATTATGCTTACACATGCTCATTTAGTTTTTACCTTTTCGATTGTTGGAAGCAAGTATCCATTGGGAACACCATGCTTTGCTTGAACTAGAAGAAATAAGGGCAAAAATATAACCAGTAAACAAAATCTTTGGATTTACCTTGCTGTGTGTTCATCATATCTGGGCTCTCTTATTCTTTTGGACTCTATGTTCATTAAGCTTTCGGGTTCTCTTGCTTCCTATTTATTTGTATATATTGAGCTCATTTAACATGGGGTATCTGCAGCTAGACAAAAGAAACTACATTATGTAGTAAATGATAATGCTATCTTCTTTTTCTGCATATGGAGCAGGTGGGTGCAAATGTTGTTCGTCTTCACATTGATGGAGTGGTGGTTGGAGAGAAAAGCATAGCATATGCATTACAGAATAGTGTCACAGGAGAGATATCAAAGCCCCTAGACTTAATTGGTACTAATGACAACACCAGTGGTGTACAGGGATATGCCCATTATGTTAGGGTGCTAACCCAACCAGCTGTTACAAATCATTATGTCAAGGTGCATAGTTGTAAACAGAACTTGGAAGCCAGTTAACTGTATGATTGGAGTGATCATGTGCTTGTTCTCCAACATGTTAGGAATGCCACTTGCTTAATGATGTTACAAACATTTTACTTATGCTTTGTGGTTTTTACATATCTGGCATCAACAGAATCCCCCGCTGGAATTGGCACTTGATGGTTCATCTGGTGCCTCAGATGACCATGAACTGGAGGAAAGCGGTGATGGTGCATGGAGTGTTGTTGGAGGCAAAGTGAGTATTTTTTGCAAACTCAAAAATTTCAGTTAGATATGGGCAATGATTTACTATTTGAAAAAAGTTGTTAATTTAAAGTGTACTTGAAGGTGAGATGCTTTTTGCAATTTGACAAGGTGTCTGTCTTTCCTTCATACTGTGATAGTTTGAAAGATAATTCTCTATTGTCTAAGGTATTAATATGAACAAATCTGACTTCACCTGATATTTGAAGCATGTGTAGAGTAAAATTCTACTATTCTTTGTAGCTTTTAACAGGATTTCATAAGACAGACAAAATAATTTACCCAGGAATACCAGACAGTGTTAGAATGCAGAACATGATACCTGAGAATAAAATCCATGTAACATGACAAAATAAATGGCAACTTTACACCAGAAGTTCACTGTTGTGGATACATGTTTGATGAGTGCATTTGAAACTTTGTATTTGGCCAGGATAAATGAAATCAATTCAAATTGCAATGCAAATATCACATACTGCCAGAAAGCTAATTTTCCACTGTTCTATGTTGTCACAATCACTTACCCAATTCTTTCTTCAATTAGCAATCACTTCTAAACAAATTTAATCTTCCAATAAGAATGAGAAATTGTAGATAGAACAGTAAATCCAATATGCAATAGAAGACAACCAAGAGTAATGACAAGGGACACAAGATTTGGTCAAAGACCAGGGAAAAACCTTACAAGGGGGAAAACCCTTTCAAATTCTTCTTTTATTATATTGTCATCAAATGTTCAGCAGAGATATGATGTTCCAATTCATCAATAATGAGTCAAAGGTCAACAACTTTGACTATCCAATTCATCTAACCAATATCCAATGGGAGATGAGCCCAAAAGTCAAATCTGATCGAAAGTCAAAATCTGCAAAGTCAACAGTAGTCAAAGGTACCCTAAACAATCAACGTTCAGCAGTCAAATCAGCTCGGTCAACAGTCAAAATATTTGGCCTCCTTTTCTGGTCAAACTTCAGTCAATAGTCCCAAAAAGTCTCGGTCAAAGGAGAGCGAAAGCTGTGGTCAAACATCAGATTCCTGTGGTCAAACTTCAGTCAATAGACCTGTGGTCAACCCAAGTCAAAGTGCCCAAAAAATTTGGTTCACCAAGAAATTTGGCCTCCAAAAATCAGACTTTTACAAGTCAAACCAAGTCAAAATGCCAAGTCAAAGTTGGTGAACGGCTGCCCAAACAAAAAGTCAACGCAAAAAATCAAATCAGCCTCCTTCCCTTTGCATGTGTGAGCTCGGACTCCTTAATTGATGACCTGTACGAACCAATCAAGAGAGGAGAGAGAAGAAAAGATGAGTTGATGTGATGTGTATTTATATGTGACTTTGGAGACCCAATTTGTCCTTTAGGCCTTTGTATACTTTTGTGTACTTGTGGGTTTTCCATTAAAAATTATATTTTTCCTTGACCAAATTAAATTCTTCCAAGGGCAAAGAGGGTCTTCTCTGGATGAGGAAGGCTGTCCAAAGGAGGGAATTTGTCTCTAAGCTGCCAAATTAACACTCCCTTTCAGCTAGGGAGAATTTCCGACTGCATCATAAATCTCATATCAAAAGTCTTGTCATTGTGATCACTGAACCAAGTCATATTTCATCTCTGCTCATCTGTTGAACACTCTCCAGTCTAAAGAAGAAGAATCATCATCATCATCATAGGGGAGCTCAAGCTACCACCCTATATCCAAGGACAATATGCGACATCCACTTACCGCAAGGGTAAGGATCACACTCTATTCTATTGACTTGTGACAACATGGAAGATCGACTTAAGGATCACACTCTATCATATAGTCTAATGACAATAGGTGAGATCGACTCAAGGATCACACTTTGTCCTATTGTCTGCTGATCTTGTTGAGATTTGTAGCTTGGGAGGTACTCCAAGCCCTAGCATTCGGTCTTTTGCAAGAAATGACACCACAAATGGACTCGTCGGCTAAGAACCCAAGCATGTGGGCTTTCCACCCAAGTTTGTGGGCTTTGCACCCAAGCTTGTGGGCATGAAACTACTCGGAGTTTTGTTGATTTGACCCTTGGAGATGAAAGAGCACCGTTAAAGGAGCAAGGGGCAACTTCAAGCACCAAGAGAGGAGGTTTAGATGATGAGAAATGCATTTTTTATATGTTTATGTGGGTAAAAGAGTCTACAAGTTCAAGTCAACTAGAAATTAGAGGTGGCCTTTGGAGGGCTTTTCATTGCACCCTAAGGAACATATAAATAAGACACATGGAGACCTCATTTCCTCACATCCAAGTGCAACAGTGAAGTAACATATCATCTGAACTAGGCCATAGATATAGAGGAACTCAAGCGAAAGAAAGAAGGATTGATTTGATGCTTCTTGTGATTGTTTTGAGGGCTGAGGAGATCAGAGGCTAGGCCAAGTAGGAGAGGACCTGTTTTGAGCTATTTGTGCAAGTTTTTGAGTGGTATAATTCTCTGAAATAATGCCAAACTCTGTGTGATTGTTTGGGAGAAGGGATGAGCCCTATACCTCAGGTTGGAGGGGGCTCTAAGGCCTAAACAAGGGCTGGAACCACCCTAGAATAGCAGAGAATGGGAGCAGTTTCTTAAGTGAGGAAGACCACAGTTTGTGGAGGACTGTTAGTGGCAAAGAGGAAGGGATAAACAAGTGTCATGTCCCTTCTCAAAAACATTAGTAACAGGGTGCTGCTACACCATTTTGCACATTTTTGACTTAGGAAGAGGGCCCCACACTTCGACTTAGGGACTTAGGGGCCAAATCGACTTTATTTGGCAGCGAGTGGAATGTGGGGGCCACCCACATGGGGAATTCGAACTAGCCATTCGATATGCTTGGAGGGAAATCAAATGGATGGATGGAGGGGCCAACATGAGGCTAAGGAGGCCCAAGGAGATATAAGGAGAGATCAACTCTCATTTTGGCTCATCTTTGACATTTGCAAACAAACACACATTTGTTCACTCTATTGCTTAGTGAGTCTATTGGCTGTTTAGCCATGAGTCTTTCACACGGGAGATTCAACCTCTACTTTGGGGGACCATCTGTGCCCACCCTAGGTAAGCTATTCTACAAGAGTTTTCAGGAGTTCTGGGGCAGTGACACACATCAACAACCAATGCAGAGAAGGGAGTGCGTATTTCTGGGCAACCAGGAATCACACAGAGGGAGTTTTGGACTAGCAGGGATCACATAGCTTGTCGGGAGGTCAGGGAGTTGAGGTAGCAACATTGGACAGACATTTTCGCTGAAGCTTTCAGCCAGCGGAACTAGCTTCCAGCAATTTGAATTGCTAGGCTGAGGGACAGCGCAGAGGCCACGCAGTAGATTTTCGTGGTACTCGGGAGCAACTGAGTTGGGCCAAGAGATCATCCGGGAAGTCCGCGATTGGATAACACAGGTGAAATCAACATTTTGGAGGAGTTTTCAGGTGGATTTACAGGCAGGTTCCAGCAAGTCAAAATTGGCAGCGAGCGTTGAGGTGAGGCTCCAAGGGGGTCGAAAATCAGAAGTCCAAACCAATGAAAATCCCTTCTGGGTTTTTCTGGGTTTTGGACAAGGAGTCTGGGGTTAAAAGCATATAAATTTCTGGGCAGTTTTAGTGCACCTTCCAACCATTCGAATTTCAGCAGAGCAGTGGTTTTCTGGGCAGCACAGTGCAGATTGGTGCACCAGCTGGGCAGCCTTCAGCTCAGCCATTTTCCTACCTGGGTTTGGTTTTGCTTATCCTTTGAGACAAGCCCAAGTGCACCATTCCATCACCTATTGTATTTTACTTGTAGAAATATAATAAAATGGCTCAAAAGTTCTCCATTTACAGCTTTTATATGGGTGTTTGCTGAATATTTCATTTTTGTAATTTGCTGCATGTATTATTTGCTTGTTATCACTTGTATTCCTATTTAGGATCATTACAGTGGTATTAGAGCCTAGTTATTGGCTCTACTGTGGGGATTGTCTCCTATGAGAGTAGGGGACTAGCAAAACATCACCCACTGGAGACAAAGGTACAGGAGCAGAGAAAGGGAGTTAGAGATTACTCCAGAGACGAAGGACAGGGGGAAAGCAGTAGCAGAAGAGGAGGAAATGGTAGAACCCAAGAGCAGGGAAGAGATGGCTTTCGACAGCCTTTTCAGGGCCCTGAGTGACTTGTCTAAGGGACAGAAAGACATGCTGGAAGAGATCAAGTTGCAGAACAGAGAGAGGACCACGCCTAGAGGGTTTTTGTGTGGGGCAATGTCTGGGGCCTCTCAGCCATTCGATCACCCCTCACCAACAGCGCAACGCCCTTTAGTCAGTGTGCCAACTCGTGCCACACTGTATTCCTTCGTGCCAGTGGCACAGATCGAGCTTGCAGGGAGGAAGAACCCCCTCAGGTGGGAGATTACTTCAGAGAGTGGTAGTCTATGGATGAAGACTTTAAAGAAGCCATCTCCTTCAGAGATTACTACAAGATCAAGCAGAGTGAGAAGAACAAGGGTATGGAGGACAAGGGACCCAGAACTACGAGCTGCAGAGAACCATAGGGAGGATGTGTTTCCCTACTTTCGATAGCACTACCAAGTGCACGATAAGGGCTTGGGTTGAGAAGATGGACACCTACTTCCAACTCAACTGGATGACAAAGCAGGAAGCCATTAAGATGGCCACGCTACACATGGAGGGGGAAGCCCATGATTGGTGGTTTCATGGCTTGACCACCCTAGGGCATGCCCCATAGTTTCTTATGAGGAATTCACCAGGAGGGTGGTGGAGCGATTTGATCAGAGGGATCCAGAGGCTTATTTCAGAGAGCTGACCCAACTGTGCCAAATAGGCAACCCAAAGTAGTACTTTTCAGATTTTCTATGTGTGTTAGTGATGGTCCCGGAGCTATTCGAGGCAAGGAGGGTGTATACATTCATTAAGGGCTTTCTTGAACCCTTGCATGGACTGGTGAAGTCACGCAGACCCTCCAAACTGCAGGAAGCATTCTTGTGTGCTAGAGATCTAAAGGGGGCCATCCCCAAGACTAGAGCACCATTTCTTGCACGGACCCCTTTCCCACAGAAGGGGCATGAGACTAGACCTCCACCGCAGAGGACCACACAGGGGAGGGGGCAGTTAGATGAGGAGACACGAAAGGACCTCCGAAGGAGGAAGCTATGCTTCACATTCATAGAGCCCTTTGTAACTGGCCATCAATGCACTGCAGGTAGAGCACACTACATTGAGGTCTTTTCTGACAGTGACGAGGAGGATGAGGTGGAGTAGGATCGCGGTGGGACGAATGGAAAGAGTCCAACAGACAGAGGGCCACCATCACCACCTCCACAGGGAGGGGAATCTCTTGCCCCAACAGGAGGATTTCTTGCTTCTTTATGCAGGATTCCTAAATTTTTGACACTGAAGATCAGAGTCACCGTACAAGGGCAGAGGGTGTCAGTTCTAGTTGACAGTGGGGCCACTCACAATTTCATAAATGGCTAGTTGGTCCAGAGGAGAGGCCTTACCACAACAGAGTTTGAGGGCTTCTCCGTCCTAATACCCGGTGACCGTACCATCTAGTGCACTAGATATGTGCCCTCCTTGACAGTGGTTATGGGAAACTACTCGATGATGGACCATTTCTTTGTGGTCGATGTGCTAGACACCAACATGGTGATGGGTGTCCAGTGGCTATATTCCCTTGGGCGAGTCACGACAGGGTGGAGGAAACCAAAGATGGAGTTCATGCGGCTAGATGGCAAACTGGTAGCCTTGAGAGGCATGCAGTCTTACCCACCTCAGACAGTTTCAGCCCCCAAGATGAAGGCAGACCTACGACATGGGGACATTGCATGGGCAGTTGAGCTGAGGATCTTAGAGGCTGGGGGACAGGTGCAACCACCACTAGCAGACATACAGGCTTTGCTAGACAGGTATGCAGTAGTGTTTGGGGACATTCCACCAGGGCAACCACCAGACAGGGGATTTGAGCACACTATTAAGTTGGAGCCGGGTGTTCAGGAAATGATCACTACTTCTTACAGGCATCCCAAAGCCTATAAGGATGAGATAGAGAAGGCCATCTAGGCGCTACTTGCATTGGGCCATATCAGGCCAAGTTCCAGTCCTTTTGCTTCTTCAGTGGTGCTGGTGAAGAAGAAGGATGAAACTCTTTGAATGTGCATTGACTACTGAGCCCTCAATTGGAAGACACTAAAGAACCGGTACCCTATTCCCCGCATAGATGAGCTGATGGATGAGCATAGAGGAGCCAAGTACTTCTCTAAGATTGATTTGCGTTCAGGGTACCACCAGTTCAGGGTCAGGGATCAGGATATCCCTAAGACTGCTTTTCGGTGCCACTATGGGCACTTTGAGTTTCTGGTCATGCCATTTGGGCTAACCAACACTCCGACCACCTTCCAGTCATGCATGAACCATGTCTTCCAAGGATAGTTGAGGAGGTTTGTGCCATTGTTCTTCGACGACATTTTGATTTACAGCCGGACATGGGAGGAGCACCTCCAACACTTGGAGGAGGTATTGTGCATTCTGGAGGAGCAACAGTTTTATGCCAAGACCTCCAAGTGCAAGTTTGGGTTGACAGAGATGCTCTACCTAAGGCATATCATTGGAGCTGATGGGATGAAGGTCCATGAGGAGAAGATTCAGGCCATCCGGGATTGGCCAGTACACCGAGATGTGACTACGTTGAGGGCCTTCTTGGGTATTTGCACCTACTACAGGAAGTTTGTCAAGGGGTTCTTACAACTAGCAACACCCTTGACTGACTTGACCAAGAAGGGGGCTTTCGCATGGATTGATGTAGCACAGATTGCCTTCGATCGGCTCAAGGCAGTGATGAGCAGTTGCCCTGTTTTGGCACTTCCATATTATTCCCAGCCATTCACAGTGGAGTGTCATGCATCTGGGGTAGAAATTGGAGCGATATTGTCACAGGAGGGGCATCCCATTGCTTTCGAGAGTCGAAAGCTCCTAACGCATGAGCTGTCATATTCCATATATGACAAGGAGATGCTGGCCTTTATGCATGCATTGGCCAAGTTTCACCAGTACTTGGTGGGCAACCGGTTCAGAGTGAAGACTAATCACAACAGTCTTCGACATTTCATGGGGCAGCAGGGCCTCAATGACAAGCAACAGAGATGGGTGAGCAAGGTGCAAGCTTATGACTTCGAGATAGAGTATGTGCGAGGGAAGCACATTGTGGTGGCCGATGCTCTATCTCGAAGACCAGCTGGGTTATCTGCCATGATTGGAAGGCTCAGTTGTTGGTGGAGTACTCCAAGGATAGGAGGGCATGCAAGGTATTGGAGGGTACCCATGCAGATGAGCGTTACCGTGTGATGGATGAGGTCATCTATTACAAGGGGCGCATTTACTTAGTGCCCAACTTGCAGTTGAGGGAGAGGGTACTCCAGGCAGCACATGATTCACCACTGTCCGAGCACCAGGGGTTGCGAAAGACTTATATGGCTGTCTAAGAGAGATTCATGTGGAAGTGAGGACGTGCTGCAGCACGTACGGGAGTGTGAGGCTTGTCAGTGGAACAAGGGGGAGTTGACCCACCCTGTAGGATTGCTACAACCACTTTCCATCTTGGAGGGGAAATAGGAAAGTATTTCGATGGATTTCATCATAAGGCTCCCCACAGTGCAAGGGAAGGATTGGATATACGTAGTGGTCGACAGGTTGACCAAATTTGCCCACTTCTTCGCCATTCCCACTAGGTATAAGACTGCACAGTTTACTGAGTTGTTCTTTCAGGAGATTTTCAGATTGGATGGGCTCCCCAAGAACATAGTGAGCGACAAGGACATCAGATTCGTGGGAGGCGTTTGGCAGGAACTCTTCAGGCTCGTCGGGACGGAGCTCACTCCTAGCACCAGCTATCACCCTCATATAGATGGCCATACGGAGAGAGTTAATCAGTGGCTGGACGGGTACCTGAGGAACTACATGACCGGTCAGCAGAAGTCTTGGATTCGGTGGTTGTATCTGGGCGAGTACTGCTACAACACCACGCACCACATGTCTATCGGTATGACTCCTTTCCGTGCTCTTTATGGATATGATGCATTGTCTTTTGCTGATATTGTTTTTGGAGATAGTTGTGCCCCAAAGGCCAAAGATTGGGTCCAATAGAGCTAAGATATCCTTAAGGCTCTCAAGGATAATTTCGTGACAACCCAAAATCAGCAGAAAGTTTACGTATACTGACACATGATAGAGAGACACTTTGAGGAGGGGGACTTGGTATACCTTCGGCTATAGCCTTATAGGCAGTCCACGCTGAAACAAAAGGGGGCCGAGAAGCTACAACCACGCTTCTATGGGCCCTACCGTGTGACTAGACGAGTTGGGGAGGTGGCATATGAGCTGGAGTTGCCTCAGGGGAGTAGGATCCACAACGTTTTTCATGTCTCATGCCTTAAGAAGGTGTTAGGACAAGAGGTGACTGCAACAGCTGATCTACCCCCACTAGATGATGAGGGCCACTTGGTGTTGGAATCGGAGGCCATTTTGGAGAGCAAGGAGAGGAGACTGAAGAGTAGGACCATCAGGGAATTCTTCGTGCATTGGAAGAACTTGCCGGATGAGGGTGCCACCTGGGAAGGTGAGCACATATTGGAGCACCCAACTTTGAGGTTGCTTGAGGGAAAACAACATTTGGGAGGTGAGCACTGTCATGTCCCTTCTCAAAAACCTTAGTGACAGGGTGCTGCTACACCATTTTGCACATTTTTGACTTAGGAAGAGGGCCCCACACTTCGACTTAGGGACTTGGGCCAAATTGACTTTATTTGGCAGCTAGTGGAATGTGGGGGCCACCCACATGGGGAATTCAAACTAGCCATTCAATATGATTGGAGGGAAATTGAATGGATGGATGGAGGGGCCCACATGAGGCTAAGGAGGCCCAAAGAGATATAAGGAGAGATCAACTCTCATTTTGGCTCATCTTTGACATTTGCAAACAAACACACATCTGTTTTAGATCACGCAGAGGGAGTTTTGGACCAGCAGGGATAACATAGCTTGTCGGGAGGTCAGGGAGCTGAGGTAGCAGCATTGGACAGCCATTTTCGTTGAAGCTTTCGGCCAGCTGAACCAACATTCCAGCAATTCGAATCGCTGGGCTGAGGGACAACGCAAAGGCCACGCAACAGATTTTCGTGGTACTCTAGAACAACTGAGTTGGGCCAAGAGATCATCCGGGAAGTTTAGGATTGGATAGCATGGGTGAACTCAACATTTTGGAGGAGTTTTCAGGTGGATTTACAGGCATTTTCCAGCATGTCGAAATTGGCAGCTAGAGCTGAGGTGAGGCTCTAAGGGGATCGAAAATCAGAAGTCCAAACTAGCTAATTTCCCTTCTGGGTTTCTCTGGGTTTTGGCCAAGGAATCCGGGGTTAAAAGCATATAAATTTATGGGCAGTTTTAGTGCACCTTCCATCCATTCAAACTTCAGCATAGCAGTAGTTTTCTGAGCAGCGCAATGCTGATTGGTGTAGCAGCTGGGCATCATTCAACTTAACCATTTTCCTACTTGGGTTTGGTCCTGCTTGTCCTTTGAGACAAGCCCATGTGCACCATTCCATCATCTATTGTATTTGACTTGTAGAAATATAATAAAATGGCTCAGAAGTTCTCAATTTGCAGCTTTTATATGGGTGTTTGCTGAATATTTCGTTTTTGTATTCGCTGCATGTATTATTTGCTTGTTATCACTTGTATTCCTGTTTAGGATCATTACAACATCACTGTTGGATGCCCTAACCAGACCGTGAAGCCACAACAACGTGCACAAAGCTAGAAAGTGTAAAAGGTATGTTGTGTTGATGTGTTTAAGTTGGATTGTTGCTAAGTGGATGTTGACCTAGTGTAGGAAAGTTTGTATTAGGCATCTTAAGGTTGTTGGAGGGCAACAAGTAGGTGGTCAAAGTAGCCCTAGATCAGTTGCCAAGAAGGACATTGACAGCTGTAAGGAGGGTGAAGTTTGGAGGCTGTAGCATTGACACCTTGAAGGACAAACGACAACTAATTGTGCAAACTGGATCTAACCAAGTTCATTGTTGGAGAAGGACATCTTGCAGTGATAGGTGGCATCCCTTCGACCCAAAATTTGTCTTCATTGGAGCAGCACAGGAAGGCATTAGAGGGAATAAGTCCCAAAGGAGTTGAGGAGCAACAATGGGCAATTGAGAGTTGTTCACAAACAGAGTTGTGAACAACTCAACAAAAGACCCTATGTGCTGAGAGCTAGCCCTATGTGGACCTAGTGGAGGAATGTGGACCCAGGTGGGAGAAATGATGAATGGGGTTATAATGAGTGGAAATGGGGAAATATATGTGGATGAGGGAGTGGGACCACACAATCAAAATTAGGATTTCCTATGAAATACCATCCCTGAAACCAAATGGTCAATACAAGAGATTTCACGAGACTAGAATTCAAGGTTAATATCCAAAAGGGGTCTAGGGGATGAGAGCACAGACCTAGCCCATTCTTTCCATCGAATTCCCCCATTAATCCATGCCCAACAATGTCCATGATAAGCAAACTACAATACTCAATTACTATTAAAATTCGGGTACCAGAGGACAAGTGGTTCCCTAAGGCTTTGATCTTTGACCTAGGGAAAAGTGTCCAAATTTATTTTTTATTTTTCTCCTAAAGTGACTTTATAAGTGGTAAAGTCAATTTAATTTAAAAGTGACTTTATAAATGGTAAAGTTACATTCTAATTTAAAAGTGACTTTATAAGTGGTAAAGTTACATTCTAATTTAAAGGTGACTTTATTAAAGTCAACGAAGAATTAGAAAGTGAAAAAGTGACTATGGAAATAAAAGGCTAAGTGGGTCTTTATTTAAGTGGGTGAGTTAAAAAATAGAAAGTGAGAATTAAATGTACATTTATTCTCATCCCTAGATCTAAATGAATCTCATCGATTAGATCTTAGGGTAACCCAAGAGGTCATTTAGAGAGTAAAAGGAGAAGAGAAGAGGAGAAGATCATTCATTCTTTCATGAGTATTTGAGAGAAAGAGAAGAAAGAGCAAGGAGAAAATTTCTGAGCAGTGAGGAAGTGAAGGAAAGCAGCAAGAAGACGTTTCAGCAAATTTTGGTAGCAGCATTTATTGGCATGCATCCTAAGGCAAAACTGTATAGCAGGAGAAAGGCACAATTATCGAGGAAAAGGGACAACACAAAAATCGAGGAAGAGGGGCAGTAGCAAGGGCACGAATTTCAAGGCAGATTTGGGCACGAATTTCCAGGTTGGCTGTACAACATTTAAGGTTGTTTTATTGCTGGAAAATTTCTATTTTGGTTGTTTGTTGATTGGCACGATTTTTGAGGCAGAGTGAAAGCATGAAAATCGAGATAAGTTGTAATTTGTGGTTGCTGGAATTTTTTACTGTATTTCATTTTCTCTGTAAAAGCATTTTCAGAAATAAAGAAGAGCTCTCAAACTGGTTTTCCCCAAGAGTTGTAGGGGGTTTTTCCAGGGTCACATTGACCAAAAATCACTGTGTTATTTTCTGTGTGTGACTGTCATAATTTTGCTATGTTTTATTGTTGCAATTTCATCAGTTGTGAAATCTCTAAATTTGTGTTTTCAGAAAAATATTGTCATTTCCAGATTTTAGAATTTTTATCATGCTTGGATTTAAAACTAAATGCATGGAGTGATAAAGAAAACTGATAACTAGAGTGGGGGTTGGAATTTCTTCATGGTATCAGAGGTTGGTTGGCTGAAAAGTGCAGTTTGGGACAGCAAAGTGAAAATTATAGCAAACTGATTTTTCCACAGAAAACAGAAACCTTTACTACAGATTTGAAAATTTCAGTTTGGTAGGACAGTGAAACATGTCTTTGGGTTTTTGAGAGTTGAAGATAGGTTGGATGGGCAAAACAACTACAGTGCATAGGAGAGAACCCAGAGCATCTTTGAGGAAGTAGAAGTCTGGGGCATTATTGTAAATACCACACAGAGCCCAGTAGTAGTACCTGCTGACCCTGTATAGTTGGCAAAGTTTAACAAAAAGAATGCCAAGGAAAAAAGATTGATTCTAGAAGGAATCAAAGACCATGTCATTCCTCATGTGAGAGGAAACACTTACGCACATGAGATGTGGGCAACCTTGACCAGTCTTTACCAGAGCTCAAATGAAAACAGAAAAATGGTCCTAAAGGAGAACTAAAGGCCATTAAAATGGCTAAGACTGACAGTGCTACAACATACCTCACAAAGATCACTTTAGTGAGAGATGAGTTGGCCGCTGTAGGTGAGATCATTACACCCACTGAGTTGGTGAGGATTGCTTTAAATGGTCTTCCCAAGACTTGGGAGAATTTTGTGGATGGCATTGTTGCACGGGAAAACCTTCTCGATTGGGAGAGGTTCTGGGATGATTGCATTCAGAATGAGATAAAAAAGAACCATCTTGGGGCAACCAAATAGGTGGAGGATGACAATGTGGCATTGTTAGCAAGAGGCAAGAAGGGCAGAGCAAGGAAGCAAGCTTCCAACAATGTAGGCAAAGGCAAAGGTAAAGGCAAGCAACAGAACAAGGAGAAGGACTATTCCAAAGTCAAATGTTGGAATTGTCAAAAGTTGGGACACTATGCTGTTGTGTGTCTGGAGAAGAAGAACAAGAAAGGGAAAGACAAACCCATGGCAGCTTCTGCAGAGATAGAGAGCTTCTTAGAGAGCTTTGATCGGGAGTTTGGGTTCATAGCTTGTGAGGCCACTAGTGTAGGATCACTTGCCATACAGGTTCAGAGGGAGTGTGCATTCCTCGCTACTAGTAGAGCATCTTCTAGCATTTGGTATGTTGACAGTGGCTCTTCTCGCCACATGACAGGAGTCAAAGAGTACTTCTTAGAGCTTTTAGAGGGTGATACTGATATGGAGGTAGTACTTGGTGATGACAACATTGTTAGAGCAATCGGTGTGGGGACATTGACATTTGATAGGGGACCCAAACCTCCCTTGAAAGTGTCAGATGTTCTATATGTGCCTAGAATGAAGAAGAACCTGATATTTGTCTCAGCACTTGAGGACAAAGGGTATGATGTGTTGTTTAGGAGAGGGCAGGTGCTTATATATCCTAGGGGAACTCTAGCTTCTTCAACTAGAGAGATTGGTGTGCGCCATGCCAAGGTGTGCAAGTTCTCATTCCAGCCCCTGATGGCATTGAGTAGCAGCACCTGAGACAGGACCGACAACAGATCTAGCAATTCAGAGTCATGTGAGATTTGGCACCACAGGATGGGGCACATGTATCATGGGGCCTTGAGTACATTGCGGGAGATCACCACTGGTGTGCCAGATTTCAGTTCTGATCACCTTAATGTATGCAGAGGATGTGCTATGGGGAAGTTTGCCAGATCCCCTTTTCCCAGCAGTGACAGTAGAGCGACTGGGATCCTTGACTTGATTCATACTGATGTGAGTGGTCGGATGTCTCATGTATCCTTGAGTGGCTATGAGTACTATGTTTTATTCATTGATGACCACTCCAGGAAGACCTGGATTTATTTCTTGAAGACCAAGAGTGAGGTCTTCAAGCGATTTCAAGAGTACAAAGCTCTTGTGGAGACTCAGACAGGTAGGAAGATCTAGGTCCGCATGTCAGAAAATGGAGGGGAGTATACCCTTGGTGAGTTTGTTGATTTTTGTGCTGAGGTAGGCATTAGGAGGGAGTTCACAGTTCCTTACAAACCCCAACAAAATGGGGTTGCAAAGAGGAAGAACTGATCCATTGCAGGCGCTGCCAAAACCATGCTTCATGATTAGGGGTTACCTTTATTTTTGTGGGCAGAGGCCTGCAACACTGTTGCGTACTTGCAGAACAGGAATTCACATCATGCCATGGGGAATGTGACTCCGGAGGAGGCTTTTTCTGGGAAGAAGCCTGATGTTGGGCACTTTCGTATCTTTGGGTGCCTTACATATTCCTATGTCCCCAAGGAGAACAGGACCAAGCTAGAGCCCACTGCAGACAAGGGCATCTTTGTGGGTTATAGCGAGACCTCGAAAGCTTATCGGATTTATATTCTTGCGCAGAGGAAAGTGGTTGTCAGGCGGGATGTGAAGTTCGAGGAGGAGAGAGCTTTCAGGAGGTCACGGGAGTTAGAGTATCTAGAGTCACCAAACCCTCAGGAGCAGCTGAGTCAGTCACAGGGATCCAGTGGTTAGGGATCAAGAGGTACATCGATTACAGTGTCAGGTCCATCAGTGAGCAGTGGCTCTCAGAGTCAAGTGGGTGGTTCTTCGGGCAGCATGCAGGGCAGTCCGTAGAGCAGTTCACAGGGTAGTCCACTAATGGACAGTTCGCACGGTACTTCAGCATCTACAGGCACAGATTCAGGCATGAGGTCAGTTGGTAGAACTTCAGGAGTTTAGGCTTTTGATGATGATGAGGATTCTTTCACTCTGATGGGAGAATTATGCTCAGGAAGAGGAAGCCCAAGTGGCTTCAAGATACCTTGCACGAGGCCACATCAGTTCCTGGGCCAAAGAGATAGGTTAGAGAGAGTAAACCACCTGAGCGTTCTGTAGTTACATGGCATTGGTAACAAGCATTGTTGACTCCAAGCTGTCTAGTTATGAGGAGGCAGCTAACCAATAGTTCTGGAGAGAGGCCATGATGGAGGAGTATTCTTCTATTATGAAGAACGATGTTTGGGAGGTAGTGCCGAGGCCTGAAGGTAAATCAGTGGTTACTTCCAGATGGCTCTACAAGATAAAGCATGCTGCAGATGGCAGCATCGAGAAGTTCAAGGCTCGATTTGTGGCGAGAGGGTTCTCACAGGTAGAGGGAGTTGACTATGAGGAGACCTTCGCTCCTGTAGCTCGGTATACATCTATTCGCTCCATTATATCGATTGCAACAGAGATGGGTTGGAAGATCCACCAGATGGATGTGAAGACCGCATTTCTCAATGGCTTCATTCAGGAGGAGGTTTATATTGAGTGGCCGCAGGGCTTTGAGGTGCATGGGAAGGAGTCCCATGTATGCAGATTGATAAAGGCACTCTATGGCCTGAAGCAAGCTCCTAGAGCTTGGTACTCTAGGATTGATACATACTTGCAGCAGTTGAGTTTTACAAAGAGTGAGGCGGATCCGAACCTATGCTTCATTATGGTGGGTGAGGAGCCTCTCATTCTGGTGTTGTATGTTGATGACTTGATCATCACTGGTGCAGAGAGACTCATTGAGGGCTGCAAGAGAGATCTTGCTTCAGAGTTTGAGATGAAAGATATCGGCTTAATGCATTATTTTCTCGGATTGGAGGTGTGGTAGGAGGATGGGCATTTCTTCCTGGGACAAGGGAAGTACATTGTGGATATTTTTAGTAGATTTCACATGGAGGACTGCAAACCCATGTCTACACCTATGATCACTAACTGGAAGAAGCTTCATGCTTCTGATTCCAAGTTGGTGGATCCTACTCTCTACAGAGAGCTGATTAGTTGTTTGATGTATTTGGTCAACACTCGACCAGATATATGTTTTGCAGTTAACACTATGAGTTAGTTCATGTGTGAGCCCAGGAGAGTGCACTTGGTGGCTGCAAAACACATTCTTCGTTACTTGCAGGGGATTGTGGATATTGGTTTGGATTATAGACAGGGTGATGGAGTGATACTAGCAGGGTACACAGATTCAGATTGGACAGGTTGTGCTTCAGATAGGAAGAGTACTTCCGGGTGTTGTTTTGGGTTGGGTTCGGCAGTTGTGTCGTGGATCAACCGGAAACAATAGTCAGTTGCATTGGGCTCAGCTGAGGCAAAGTATATGGCTGCTAGTTTGGCTAGTTGTGAGGCCATATTGCTTCACAAGATGTTGTGTAAGAACCTGTACCTCAAGCTAATTTCTAAATAGCAGAACCTGAAATAATAAATACAGAATTTTAAAGAAATTTAATCTAATGAATACTAACCTTTCTGCTTTGCTGAAAATTTGTCTACTCTGCTGCAATTCTTGACCGGCTATGTCACCAAAACAGCGAAAAACCACTCTGTCAAACTGAGTACAACCTAGGTACTCAGTCTTAGAAAGCTTTCAATTGAAGCAATCTGATTCCCCCGTGCCCAAAAATATCAGTGTAATCAAGACTCAAGTTTCCTTCATAACCGTACTACAGTATCCAAAATTGTTCTCCACCCCCTCAAAATGTTTTTCCCTTCTCCTTTTATTTCCATATCCACCGCCTTCTTTTCCTTCTTTGTGTCAATATTTTGGTTACGTGTAACTTTTATGAAATCGAATCTGATTGATTTCGTTGATTTTTATTTGAATACGTAGTTTGATTTAACAAGGTTTATTTATTTTATTATTTTATAAATTAATTATAAATTTATTAAATTTATAATTTTAATTAATTTATATTATTATTTTATTTATAAGCGGGTCATTACAATGTTGTTTGGTCTATTTGGTCAGGCATTGAGGCCTTCAATAATTTACTATGATAATCAAAGTTGCATAAAACTTACAGAGAATCTAGTTTTTCATGATAGGTCAAAGCATATTGAGATCAAGTATCACTTCATTAGAGACTATGTCCAAAAGGGAGCTGTCAAGCTTGAGTACATTTCCACAAATGAGCAGGTAGCAGACATTTTCACCAAAGCCTTACCACCGGGCAAGCATGTCTATTTCAGAGACAAGATGGGAGTGGTGAGGAACACTTTCCTCGGTAAGAGGGAGTTAAAATTTGGGTACCATAGGACAAGTGGTTCCCTAAGGCTTTGGTCTTTGGCCTAGGGAAAAGTGTTCAAATTTATTTTTTATTTTTCTCCTAAAGTGACTTTATAAGTGGTAAAGTCAATTTAATTTTAAAGTGACTTTATAAGTGGTAAAGTTACATTCTAATTTAAAAGTGACTTTATAAGTGGTAAAGTTACATTCTAATTTAAAGGTGACTTTATTAAAGTCAATGAAGAATTAGAAAGTGAAAAAGTGACTATGGAAATAAAAGGCTAAGTGGGTTTTTATTTAAGTGGATGAGTTAAAAAAATAGAAAGTGAGAATTAAATGCACATTTATTCTCATCCCTAGATCTAAACGAATCTCAGCCATTAGATCTTAGGGTAACCCAAGGGGTCATTTAGAGAGTAAAAGGAGAAGAGAAGAGGAAAATATCATTCATTATTTCATGAGCACTTGAGAGAAAGAAAAGAGAGAGCAAGGAGAAAATTTCTGAGCAGTGAAGAAGTGAAGGAGAGCAACAAGAAGACATTTCAACAAATTTGGGTAGCAGCGTTTATTGGCATGCATCCCAAGGCAAAATTGTATAGCAGGAGAAAGGCACAAATATCGAGGAAAAGGGACAGCACAGAAATCGAGGAAGAGGGGCAACAACAAGGGCACAAATTTTGAGGTAGCCGTACTGCTAAAATCCATATGGTCTGTACAACAAGTTATGGGCATGTTTTTCGAGGTTGGCTGTACAACATTAAATGTTGTTTTATTGCTGGAAAATTTATGTTTTCACTGTTTGCTGATTGACATGATTTTCGAGGCGGAGTGCAAGCACGAAAATCAAGATAAGTTGTAATTTGTGGTTGCTGGAATTTTCACTGTGTATTTCAGTTTCTCTGTAAAAGCATTTTCAGAAATAAAGAAGAGCTTTCAAACTGGTTTTCCCCAAGAGTTGTAGGGGGTTTTTCCAGGGTCACATTGACCAAAAATCACTGTGTTATTTTTTGTGTGGCTGTCATAATTTTGCTGTGTTTTATTGCTGCAATTTCAGCGGTTGTGAAATCTCTAAATTTCTGTTTCCAGAAAAATATTGTCATTTCCAGATTTTAGAATTTTTATCATGCTTGGATTTAAAACTAAATGCATGGAGTGATGAGGAAAACTGTTAACCGGAGTGGGGGTTGAAATTTCTTCAATTACCAAATGACAAGGCATACCTTTAGGTTGGGGAGGCCCACCTTCAAATATACGATCATAGCAGATGGGTGAGGGAACACATGGCTGGCTCAGTTGGCGGAGAAGTGGCACAACGAGCTAGTTGGTGGCTGCAAGGGGCTGCTGGTTGCCGGCTAGGGACCATCTTAGAGAATTTTTTTCTCGTAGGGATATCACCCACAAAATGGTGGGTAACAAAGTACTCATACACTTAAGCTCTAAATTTCTAATCTTGTGGTTGATATAAGTGGCTTTGACACTTGGAATCTAATTGGCATTGTGATAAGAACATCTTGAATAAATTTTATTGGCGTTGTGTAATCATTGGCTAATTGACAAATTGGATAATTTATTTTAAGTATCTTGTGGATTGATTCATTGGCACTTGTATCCTTAAGCACTTGTCTTGTATTAAGATTGTCCTCTAGTTGTTGTTAAGTACCAGTGATGACAATATCGCAATATTTCGGTAAGCTAAAATATTGCGAGAAAATATCATGATATTTTGGCTCCCGAAAATATTGCGATATTTCTGAGATATTGTTGATATCTTGGAGAAATATTGTGCGATGATATAAAATATCGTTGGACCGTGGCTAGAAAAAGGGAAATTTGTCTTTTTTTTTCCTCATTTCGGTTTCTGAGTATTGGAGAAGGAAGGGGAAGAGCTTTGTGGTGGTTGTCAAGGAGGGATTGAGGATCAAACAACCATTATCACCGCCAACTAAGAAATTTTTATGGATCAAAGATTAAAAACAGTGAGACAAACTTCATTTCTTCCATTAACAGGTATATTCTTAAAAACTCTATGTTAATGATTTTTTTCATAGATTTAGGGTTATGCTTGCTTGCCTCTTTGCCTACCAACATTTTGCTTCTTTGTTTTTTTTCCATTTGCTATGATTTTCATGCCCATGAGCCAATGCAAGGGTTTTCTCCATATTTGGACAACAAGCTTCATTTTTTTTTCAACTTTCTTATGCACCCTCTTATTGCCATTTTTCATTCACATTGCAAATAATGTAGTAATTTTTTATTTTTTTTAAATGAGGTGGTTATTACTTATTATTTTTTGTGTTGGGGGGTTTAATGCCAATTTTTTGTTTTTTTGGTGCCCTAGGTTTGAATTAGTTCACTACAAATATGCCAAAAGCCTTGGACCCATTTTGGGAGTATGGGGAGCTTGATGGTGGGACAAATCGGGCATATCTATCATGCAAATTGTGTGGGAACAAGATATCATGAAGGGTTACTGATGATGCTCATCAATGGGTAAATTATATGGACTTTAATGCACCTCCAACGTACTAAAATCAACTTTTATTATCATTCTTTATATGTTTTAATTATGTTTTGCTTAACGGGGAGAGTAAAGATGAGATGTCATGTCTAGTGGTCTAATGTGCATTGATTGCAGCTTTTGGAGCAAATTTTGGCTAATTAAAGTGCAAGAAATCGAATGGACACAAGCAAGAGGGATTCTAAGAGATAGGATCTCCCTCTTTAAATCCTCATTCACTCGAAGATTCCTTAATCAAATCTCATCAGCTTGGAGTTGCAAGCAACCGAGCCATGAAGTTCATTGGAAGCCAAGCCAGTGATAGTTGAAGACCTGTTGATCTTGAGATTGAAGCCAAGCCTCCCTAAATTTAAGGAAGTTGTTGGAAACTTCAGTTGTATAAATCAACAGGCCTAGGGCCTCATTAGGATTCGGATTTTTTGTTCAAGATAGCTAAGCAATTTTCGACTTGAAGCATTGTAACCAAGCACTCTTATATATTTTTGATTTCTTTAATGAAAATGAGCAGCATTCTCTTGATCCAGCACTGAGTTGACTCAAAGGGCTGAAGCTCTTGGGTTAGGGCCCAACCCTAGCAGCAAAGGTTCCTCTTGTTGTATATGTATGCTTAGGTTATCTTCATAGTTAGAGTTAAACTGATTTTGGTGTTGTTAATTTGCAAGTATTAGTAGATTTAATTAGTTTGCTTCCATTTGTGGATAGTTTTAACAATAGCATTGTAGTGATAAGAGGATATTCCAAAAAGGCTAACAACAAGTGGTTTTCACCTCATTTCTCCCTTGCAGGGATCATGGTTTGAGGAACACTTCTCATACAACCCAAAAAGATAGAATTCTTGCCTTTTGTGTAATCTAGGGTTTTCTTGCTAATTAGGTCATTATCTTTCAGTTTCATAGCTAAGTTGCAATTGGTATTTTCTGATCTCTTAGGTTCTGCACTGATCTCATCTCGCTTTCATATTGGTTTCAAGCACTTCCATGCATGAATTTAGCAAGTAAATGGTGACAACTTTGTTTTTTCCTCTATTTGAATAAACCCTTCTTGTCTTTGATGAATTTATGTATGAATGCCAAGAATGATGTTTGTTGTTGCAAGAGTTTCTAAATTACAGGGAGACCTCATCTCATTAGCCTCAGCCAAGCCATATCCACCCATGGTTGCCAAAAGTCACTAAAGTCTCAATTCGAATTCTTGTCTTATGAGGGAAAGTTGCCATCTCTGTTGAAAAATTTCAACCATTTCAAAGCTTTGGCTTGAGTTCTAAGTAAGTGCCTACCACTCCATTGCTTTATTTCCTCCTTATTCACCTTTTTCCAAACTCCATCCCACCTTCTAGACCACCCCCTAAGCTTTTGGCCTGTTCCTGTAGTAAAACAGGGGATCCTGTAGGTGAACTAGTACTTCCTGTAGACATCCTGTAGGAAAACTTGTAGTAGCTTGTTTTGAGCCCGCTTTGAGAAAAATCATCACTAAAGTCGGGATTAGGCCCCTACTTGCCCTCCAAACCATCTGAACAATTGCCCTCCTTTTTCTCCACACTTGTCTCCCCTGCCAAAGAACCAAGCAAGATTAGCATTTACATTTTTCAAGCAAAAAGATGAAAAGAAGAAGTTATTTTATATTTATTCTTGCACATAGCAATTAGCACTCTCTAGATCAAATTCATGATTAGTTAAAACCTCACGTGTTAAAGTAGGGTTCTTTTGCAAGCAAAGTATGTTAGCAAGTAGATAGAGGATTTCATGTTGTTTTGCAAGCATTTCTTTCAGTCTTTCCTTCATGCAATAGACAACATTTCTTTTCTTCCAATTAGGATACATTTCCCTTTTCCAAGTTGGTAATCAGACTTCTAGTCAATAGAAAGCTGGTTTGAGAAATCCTAGTGGTTTATCGTCTCAACTCAACAGTGACAAAGAGTAGACCAATTACATCTATTTGTGTATACAACACTGTCACCTCCAAGTTTGTACGAACCCCGGGTTGATGAAGTAAAGTCGGTAGCCCCAGGAGTTGCAACATCCTTGTTGCAATACTGGTGCTCATCACTTTTTGGCATCATTGCCGGGGAGGTGTCTGAGTAGATGTGATTTCTGCTTTCTTTCTTCCTTTTCTTATCTCTTTCATTCTGCAATTAGTTCCATTTAGTAAATAGTTGCAATTCAATTTTGTTTTCTTTCAATTCTGCAAGTAGTTTAAAACTCAAAAAGAAAAAAACACTCCTTTCATGCCTCGTAGGAATAGGGATAACTTAGGAAAATTTCTACCAAATACCCCCACCACTTCAAACAACCAACCTTCCCTCTTCTTCGGTGGCTGTGAGCTAGAGGACCCCTTAGGCGAACAACCATAGATTTTTGAAGAGCCTATAGGGGAAGAAGAAGAAATCATTCCAATTGACAAAATGGTTGAAAATAGAAATGAAAGAGACAGGGAACGAATTGAGGGTGCTTTTCCCATCAAAGAAACTAATGGGGATGCCAAGATGAAAAACATAAGTCCCTTTGCTCTTCCTCACTTCCATGGCCTAACCTCAGAAGATCCTGATACCTTTTTGTTTGAATTTGCTATCATATGCAGAACTTATGATTACACCTCTGATAATCAGAAGTTGAAATTATTCCCATCCACTCTCAAGGATGCAACCCTGCATTGGTTCATAGGTTTACCTGGGGATAGTATCACCACTTGGGTTCAGATGCAACAAGCTTTCAACAACATGTATAGGGACTACTTTAGGTCCAAAGATACCAAAGAGGAAATTTTTAGAATGACCTTGGGACATGATGAGTCCTTGGAGGATTATGAGGAAAGATTCCAGCGTAGCTATAAAAGGGCGAGGTGCACACTTGATCCTGAATCACTTAAGTTAGTCTTTCTCAGGGGGATCAGGGAAGACCTTCTAGAAACCCTAAACTTGTTGTCTGGAGGGGACATCTACTAATTAAACTATGATGATATCAAGACAATTTTCAAGAATCATTCTAGGGCAGCTAGAAAGAAGGGTAGGGCTAGTCAAACAATGGCCAGTTCATCCTCTTCCAATACATCCATAAAAAGTGAAATTGGGAACATGTTGGAAGACTTTAAGAGTGAAATGCTGCAAACCCTTGCTCTACAAATAGACACTATGCAAATCAAACGGAAGCAGGAGGAAGCAGAGAGAGCATTAGCCATCTTCTGCCCTAGATGCACAAGGAGGCACCCTAGGAATGAATGTCCATTGAACCTTATAGAAATCTGCTTGGTCTGTGAGGAAAACCACTCCATAGACAAGTGCCCTTCTTTGCCTGGATTAAAAGCTGTGTATCAGGGAACTGAAGGGGTGACTGAACAACTTTGCTACATTAATCAAAGGAGGCCTCATGGACCTCGACCATACCAGCAGGGCATGCAAGGGTCATCCTATTCATATTACAACCCTAATCAAAACACATCCATTCCCCCTTGGTGCCCCCCAGCTCATCCTTCTTGGTCTACACCTTCTCCCTGGTCTTTTGCACCTCAATACCATTCCCAATCGGCCAACCAACCATTTCAGCCATATACTCCTCCACAACCTCAGTGGAATGCACCACCCCAAGGGTGGAGGCCCCCATACAACCAAGCTCCAACTTTATTGCCTTCACCTCCATCTCAACCACAGCTCCTACACCCTGCTCCACCTAAACAACCTTAGATGCCTGCCCAACCAAACCTGAACCCGAACAACAGACAGGCACAACAGGTTTACAGTGGAGAAGCATCCTACCCTGCCTATGCTGTGGAAATTCATGAAATTAACCTTAGGTCTGGGAGAGTGCTCCCAGATAACCAACCTCCATCTCCACCTAGGGAGAGTGAGGAGGAAAGAGAGGAAAGTGTGCCTAGAATGAATCCACCCCCCTTTCCTGAAAGGTTAACCCATCCAGTCCAACACACCCCAGAAGAGACTGAACTTCTGGGTGAGTTGAAAAATCTGTGTTAAAATCCCACTTCTCCAAGCTATCAAAGATGTCCCCATTTACAACAAGCTGATCAAAGAGAAGTGTTTCAAACATCTAGGGAGGCGAAAGAGAGACACCCCTACCATTAATGTCATTGGACAACTGTCCGACTTAATGCTGGGGTGGGTAATTTTCCCAAAGTATTTAGATCCTGGGAGCCCTGTAGTAGATGTACACATTGATGGCACCATTGTCCCCCATACCTTGATTGATCTTGGGGCTGCCATCAATGTAATGACTAAGGACACTATGCTCAAGCTGAATCTCTAGGGATCATTAAGGAAGACCACAACAATCTTGCAACTTGTAGACCGATCCACAGTAGCCCTTGAGGGGATTGTTGAGGATGTGATGGTCTCCATTGATTCCTGGGAATACCCTGTGGACTTCTTAGTTCTCCAGCCTAAGACCAAATTCAATGGTTATCTCTCATCTCGGGGAGGCATTAGTTAGCCACTGTTGATGCCTACATAAGCTGCAGGGCTGGAAATATGACTATAAAAAATGGGCATCTATCCAAACAGTTGGTCCTATACCCTCCTGCTCAGCCATCCCTAGAACATGACTTACCTTTATGGCTAGAAGAGGAGGAAGAAGATGAAGTCTACTCCTCCCAAATCTATACCTTAGAAACTGCCATAGGAGGAGGACAACTTGATGAAGATGATTTGATTGAACACATCCTCCAAACTCAAGCTCCCAACACCATGTCTCTGGAGGAAGTAGTGAAGGAAACCAAGGACAACCATCGGATTGATTTATGCTTAGCTGAATCAAACCCTACTCGTGTAAAGATAATAGAATTCGGTCCTGAAAGAGCATTGAAAATCAACCCCTCTCTCTCTGTACACCAAGAAGAAGAGTTAATGCTAAGAGAGCATTTGGATGCCTTTGCTTGGAATTACAAAGAAATGAAGGGAGTGCACCCCTTGGTGTGTACTCACCACATTTACATCAAGGTGTTGAAGTTTCTAAGTCTACCAGTTAGAAACCTTCCATGCACTTTACTGATTTATTCCTACCTACTTGTTCCAATACTTGACAAGTTATTTACAGTGTAAATATTGAAAATAAACACTAGTGCATGCTCAACATATTACAGATCATCAACTGAAGGAAACTGATACAAGCATACAAAATGACACTATTATTTTTGGACCAATGTCCCCGGAAAAACCAATGTGGGAAAACCGGTGCAACTATCTGAGGGTTTTCTTATTAAGCAATTTCAAAGTACAATTTGGCTGCCAAATCCGGCTTACCCAATAGAGAATGCCCTTGGCAGTAGTACCTCTCAGTCTGAGACAAATGTCCCAGCTGAAACCCTGAATAAACCGTCTGGTAGCTCCTCAACTCCACTCTGCCCTAGAAACCCCAGCGTCTGCCTTTCTGGACTGCGTCAGCCTCTCTCTACCCAGCATTGGCCCTGCGTCACCCTGAATGGGCCTGTGTCAGCCTTAAAAGGCCCTGCATCAACCTTCTGGCCCTCTGCGTCAGCTACGTTGGCCTCTTTGAAGCACTGCGTAGCTCCTGGCTGCCTCTGCGTGGCCCTGCGTGAGCTCTAACTGCTACTGCGTCACTCTCTCTGGCTCCTACGCTGATCTCCTGGCACTATCTCTGCCTCTATGTCTCTCTGTACTCACTGCCCCTCAGCTGCAACTTCAATCACTGATTCTATCTCTCTTAGCAAACCTCGCTCTAGAGAATAGAACGACTAATCATCTGGTGTGCTCTCCAAGTGACCCTCTAACCTCCTCTTATACTTTTTTCGTTGACATATCAACGACCAAGATTAAGTCCCTAATCGACGGCTAAGATTAGATCTGGATTGATCCATGTCTTTTGGACCATTCTAACATAGTTTTATATTAATCCACATTAATATTTTAATTTCCCTAAGTTTAGACTTAGGGACTCCATTAAAAATATTAATTATTTTAATATCTCATAAACTATTTAGAATCTGCCCAAACCCTTTCTGGGTATTGGAGATCTAATGTGCCCCACTCTCCACCAAATTTCGTGGCTAGAGCACATATGATGCTACCACAAATCAACACTCCCTCTTAGCGAGGACTGTGCTCTAACAATACTCCTCACTGAGTATTACTCTGATCATCTGGCATTGGTCCCTCTGCTGATGCTAGGCCTGTTGCCCACCATCATTTGCACTGCTGTATCCTGTACTGCTGCCATGGTTCTACCACTGGCACTGCTGCATCTGTACGACAGCTCCCTCTGCATCCGTGCTGTTGCCCATGGCTCTGCCTCTACCACTGCTGCATCTGCACTGCATCTCCTCTCATCATGCTACATTGTGCTGCCCACTGCTGCACTGCAACTCAGTTACTGAGCAGTAAGTAACTAATCTCCCAACCTTGACCTCTTTGTTGGGCTAGAGACCCTCCTGATGCTGAAGCTGCCTCTGCCGCTGACAAGTGCTCCCCCTCTGACCTCTGCACTGCTGCAACAACTCCCTGCATCTCGCACCGTTGAACACGTCTTTGTGCCATCCTGCACTGGTGCAACACTCCCGTGCCTCTCGCACTGTTGCAGCCTGCTATCCTTCCACTATCTCGAGACTCCTGCATTGTAGCTCTCTCTGCTGCTCCATCCGCATTTATCTCTACCCACATCAGCCAGTCCTGCTACTCCTCTTCGCGGTTCCCGTAGCAAGGTCTAATTCAAGAGGCTGGGTACCTCGAGGATCCTGCCCCTCATCGCCTGTAGTCTGCCTGACTACAGCTTGATGTCTCCCCACTTTTGCTCAAGTGGTGTGTGTGCACTCATGGCACAGTCATCGTCTGTCTCCACTTCCTTCTCTGCCCTTGCTGGCGCTGCCTTAGTCTCGGAAGACTCTCCCTTACTCTTCTTCCTTGGACACTGGGTCGCATAATGACCCAACTCCCCATAGTGGAAGCACTTGATCTTGGAGAGATCCTTCTTCTTCTGCTTTTCTTGCTTTCCCTCAGATGCTAGGGCAACATCTTCCTCCTCCTTTTTGACTCTGATCCCCTTACTACTGCTTCCCGCCTTTGTCTGCCGTCTGATCTCTTCTTGGCGAAGAGCCATCCACATCTCATCCCAACGTGGAAGTGTCGCTCTGCCCAGTATACTTTGGACCAGTGTTGAAAATATCAGTATCGGAAAAATATCGGCGAGGGTCTAGAAAACATCTTATCGGCAATATCAACAAAAATATTGGAAAAATATTGGCAAATATCGGCAAGCATAAAAAATGTATAATATATTCATTTTTTTCATATTTTTAAACATATAAAGCAATAACAACATGAAATAAACACATTGGGACATAAATATGAAGAAAGCATTGATATATACGATGTCAAATAGAAATGATACATCAAAGGCGATACCAAATCCCGCTGATCCCTGATAAATGTCCAATCAAGGACTCAAATGTGGAGAACCAATACAAAATTACATCACATATATAAAAGTATCTCATCATCGTGAGTTATATGTAGAAAAACAAATAAAACTAGCAACTATCTATTTGAAATCACTGCCCTCTCCCCCTTTTATGGGAAAACATGATGGGCTGTTTGCAAGGCCTGCCCCTAGTAGCAGAAGGCCCTGGCCCTGCCTCTGCACCTAATGTCAAATAATGAGTGCTAGGTATGGAGTTGTGCTCTCCTATATCTATTGCAGATGGTGTTGATGCTGATGCTCCCATAGTGTCCTCCTCCTGCTCCTCATTCGAGTGTTGCTCCTCCCCCGAGTCCTTCTCCTCTTGCTTCCCTTGTACTAATGGATCATCTGGCTCTAACCATGAAGGTGACTCCTCCAAGATGGGCTCCTCAGACTCCACCCTTCATTGAGACAATACATCAATATTGTCTAAGGAAATGGCATCTGGATCCATTGGTGCTTCTATTTGCCTCACTTGAAGTCGGATGTTGTAATGCACATACACTAAACCATTGAGGCGTGCGAACTCCAACGTGTAAGAGTGTCAAAAAAACTAATGAGTCTTGACTCTTGCCTCTTGACACTTGAAGGTGACAAATTAAAAATTACATTAAGTGTAATTTCTCAACTGAAGGCTGGACCTCAAAGTTATACTTGGTGTGCTTTTTTGTGTGTATTTTCTCAAATACACTCCAATTGCGTTCACACCCTGAGGAGCTACATGTTTGACTCGAGATTCTTATGGCCAATTTCTGCAAATTTGGTGCCCTTGCACCATAGCTTCGCCACCAAATATCTACAATATAATAGAGAAATAAAAAATTCAAAAACTTAAAACATAATTAAACTTAAAAAATAAAAGTTACATAATTGAATTTAAAAAAATTAGAATTATAAGTAAGGAAATTCTAAATTGAAAATTCTAATTTCTAATGAGTGATGACTTGTCACTTACGTGGCATGAAGAGGGTCCTTTTCCTAATAGCACCATCAAAGCCAAATAAGCCAACACAATCCCGATAAAATTGTATCTCGCGATTGATTTTGCTACGAAGCTCAGGATCAAGTACCATCCTATGAATACAGAAATGGAGCCCTTCCATCACCTTGCCATCAAAATCCAAACTGCATTTGTATGAAAATGCGGGGTTGAGGAAGAGTGCTGCTGCATGAATGGGTTGATGAAGCATCCTTGTCCACCGACTATCAATCACATCCCATAACATCATATGCCTATCAAGGCCAGCAGAACCCTTTTTTGCATAATACGAACGAATGGCCTCCTTGGCCCTATCCATGGCCTCATACCAATAAGCCATTGCAGGCTTCTCCCCATCTACCAATCTGAGAACCTTTACTATAGGTTCACTAACTGAGCATGTTTCTTCTACTCCACGCCAAAACATCTCAGAGTACACCATTTTTGCATTGGCTTTCCCGTCCTGTCTCCTGCTGTATCTACAATTACATCAGTCATTAGACACAAACATTTGCTTCAACTCAAACTGACATTGAAGCAAAGACTGAAGAGTAATAAAGTTTCTGGCAGAACGTGTGATCTCAGGACGCCGCAACTCCTTGTTTCTAGTGAACTTCCTCATGAGGCTAAGAACAAAAGCATGGTTATAAATAAACTTGGGGACGCTTCTAGCCATATCAACCACCTCCTTGATGGAGAGTTTCCCCATATCCTCAAGCAGCAAATCGAGACAATGTGCTGCACACAGAGTCTAGAACAATGTGCGATGCCTCTCCATAAGCATCTTGCCGGCAAACACATAATTAGCTGCATTGTCTGTTATGACTTCCACCACATTTTGCACACCAATCTCCCGAATGAATCCATATAACAACTCACATATCATTGCTGCATCTTTGATAGGTTCTGATGCATCCACCAATTTAATAAACATGGGACCTTTAGGACAATGTACCAAGAAATTTAGAAGGGTCTTACCCTTCCTATCTGTCCAACCATCATACATCTCTGTGCATCCAGTAACTTTCCATGTTTTTTCAACTCGGCCAATCTAGATTTGATGTCCTGCTTTTTTGCTTGAAGAATTGGCCCCCGCAACTCCTCAGATGTAGCACTTTTGTACCCTGACCCACAACAACAATAGCATCACACATTGGCTGCCAAAATGGATTGGTTTTGGTGATGCTAAGAGGTAAGTTGCTCCAGGAAAGACACCTCCCCATGACTCTATCTGCTTCCTGCTTCTCCTTTTTTCTAGCAAGTGATTTTATGCTAGGTTGTGATCCATGTCTTGTTCGTGGAACAAAAAATGATGACCTCACACTAGCAGTAGAAGGTGATGCTGTGGAGCCCCTCTGACTACCCTCAACATCAAAATCAAGAGAAGATATCCGAAAGATCTACCTACATGTCTAGCCTTGTTTCTTTCTGTCTTTTTCATCAATTGCTTCAAGAGCTTTTTATATAAGCTCCAGACTAGAAACTGTACAAATCCCAACATCATGTCCAGTGAGTCTAGCCAGATGGTATTTCAATTGTGTAACCCCTCTTGTCATCCTAGTCCCACACAATTTGCATGTAAGATATGCCCGATTTGTCCCACCATTAGGCTCCCCATACTCCCAAAATGGGTCCAAGGCTTTTGGCATATTTGAATTTTGTAGTGAGCTAACTCAAACCTAGGGCACCAAAAAAAAAAACTAGAATTAATATGTAATAACCACCTCATTTTACCAAATAATTTTTTTGCTACATTATTTGCAATGTGAACCATAAATGACAATAAGAGGGTGCATTTGAAAGTTAAAAAAAAAATGGAGTTTGTTGTCCAAATATGGAAAAAACCCTTGCATTTGCTCATGGGCATGAAAATCATAGGGGTTTATTTGAATATACCTGTTAATGGAAGAAATGAAATTGTCTCACTGTTCTTCAATCTTAGATCAACAAAATCTTCGTTGTTGGTGGACATAATGGTTATTCAACACTCAAATCCTCCTTGGCAGCAAGCACATAGCTCTCCCCTTCCTTCTCCAGCAATCAAAATTGAAAATGAATGAAAAGAAAACAAAATCGGCCTTTTCTAGCTGCGACAACAATTTTTTCTGTGTTTGGGCGATATTTTGCATCGTAGCGCGATATTTTCCGAGATATCGCCGATATTTCAGAAATATTGCGATATTTTCGGGGAGACAAAATATCGCGATATTTCCTCCACGATATCTCGTCTCCTTGAAAATGTTGCGATATTTGCGAATATCGGTGATATCTCGGCGATATTGTCAACACTGCTCTGGACAAATACCTCCCAGTCTTTTGAGACTACATTCAGGGCAGTCCTCACCATCAATTCCTAATCTGGTGTGGCTCCCATGGAAGTCAACTGATCTCGGATCTCATTCAGTCCTCTGAGGAAGGTGTCAATCGGTTCTCCCTTCTTCATCTGATATGACCTCATCTGATTTTCTAGTAACATCATTCTCTACACAGAAGTATGCTAGTACAATTTCTTTAGGGCCCCCACATCTCATTTGTCGTTTCCTTCTCTGCAATGTGTGGTACTACATGGTCCTTGACCCTGACAAGGATGATGCTCTTGGCCCTCGCCATTGCCTCCTCGTACTTGTCTTTATCAACTGGGTCAACTGGGATTGCTATCGTCCTCAAGGCGAAGTGCTTGACAAGATTTTTGTCAAGTACGGATAAAATTCTGGCCTTCTAGACTGCAAAGTTTGAGGCTCCGTCCAGTTTGTCCTGGTCTCTTACTCCGTGTAGTGCCATGCTGCTCTTCTACTTCCCTCCTAGAAGTTCTCTATGTGACTCCCTCTGAGTCTCGATTTCCCTCCTGGAAATCCTTCTACCGATGTCGAGATGCCCCCTACTCTGATTGTCTGTGCAACCGCACTACTGATCTGGATTTCTCGACTAGAAACCCTCGGTAGAAACTCCCTCCTCCTTGGCCTTCCCTGTCAGGTATTGTTCTGACTACAGTACCCCACCAGCTCCACTCTGCAACTTTCCCACAACCTCCTAAACCCCAACAACCTGAAGGTGAGAGTTCCTAGGCTCTGCGCAATCCCAGCACCAGCAACTCAACCTCCTCAACCAACTGCGTCACAGCCTTCTGGCCCTCTGCGTGAGCCTCCCTTTGCCTCCCTTGGCCTCTGCGCTACCTCTTCTTGGCTCACCGTTGATGATGCAAGCACTCTGTCACCCTTCCCTTGTTGCTCTGCTAGAAACAACTTCTGTCACTCGGGACAACTGTTTTCTGCTGCTATTGCTCCGCTCGGCTGATGTCCTCAGTTCTCCTGTGATCTGCAACCACGCTCTGATACCATGTTGAAGTTTCTAAGTCTACCAGTTAGAAACCCTCCATGCACTTTACTGATTTATTCCTACCTACTTGTTCCATTACTTAACAAGTTATTTACAATGTAAATACTGAAAATAAACACTAGTGCATGCTCAACATATTACAGATCATCAATTGAAGGAAACAGATACAAGCACATGAAATGACACCGTTATTTTTGGACCAATGTCCATGGAAAAACCCAATGTGGGAAAACAGTGCAACTATTTGAGGGTTTTCTTATTAAGCAATTTCAGAGTATAATCTGGGTTCCAAATCCAGCTTACCCAACAGAGAATGCCCTTGGCAGTAGTACCTCTCAGTCTGAGATAAATGTCCCGGCTGAAACCCCAGATAAACCCTTCGGTAGCTCCTCAGCTCAAATCTACCCCAGAAATCCCAACGGCTGCCTTTCTGGACTGCGTTAACCTCTCTCTGCCCAATGCTGGCCCTGCGTCACCCAGAATGGGCCTGCGTCAGCCTTCCGGCCCTCTGCGTCAGCTACGCTGGCCTCTCTGAAGCATTGCGTAGTTCCTGGCTGCCTCTGCGTGGCCCCTGGCTACTACTGCGTCACTCTCTCTGGCTGCTGTGCTGATCTCCCGACACTATCTTTGCGTCTCTGTCTCTCTGTACTCATTGCCCCTCAGCTGCAATTCCAATCACTGATTCTATCCCTCTTAGCAAACCCTGCTCTAGGGAATAGAATAACTGATCATCTGGTGTGCTTTCCAAGTGACCCTCAAGCCTCCTAATATACTTTTCTCGTTGACATATCAAGGGTCGATATTAAGTTCCTAATTGACTGCTAACATTAGATCTGGCTTGATCCATGTCTTTTGGACCATTCTAACACAGTTTTATATTAATCCACATTAATATTTTAATTTCCCTAAGTTTAGACTTAGGGACTCCATTAAAAATATTAATTATTTTAATATCTCTTAAACTGTTTAGAATCTGCCCAAACCCTTTCTGGATATTGGAGATCTCATATGCACCAACCTCTCTACCAAATTTTGTGGCTAGAGCACATCAGATGCTACCACAAATCAACACAAGGTTGCAAGCCAGTCTGCCAACCCCAAAGGAGAATGAATCCACTTCTCAAGGATATAGTCAAAGAAGCATTGTAGAAGTTGTTGGATGCAGGATTCATTTACCCTATCTCAGACAGTGAGTGGGTGTCTCCTCTGGTGCTGGTTCCAAAGAAAAATGGAAAGTGGAGGATTTGTGTGTATTACTGAGAGCTAAACAAAGCCACAAAGAAGGACCATTTTCCTCTACCTTTCATTGAGCAAGTGTTAGATGGTTTGGCAGGAAAGAGGTTCTTCTCTTTCCTAGATGGATTCAGCAGGTACAATCAAATCCAGATCAGCCTAGAGGACTTGGAAAAAACCACCTTCACCTACCCTTGGGGTATTTTCGCTTATAGGGTCCTTCCTTTTGGCCTATACAATGCCCCTGCCACTTTCCAGAGAGCAGTCCTGAGTATCTTTGCAGAACTAGTCCATGATGCAGTAGAAATTTATATGGATGACTTCACACCCTATGGGTGTGATTTCCAGGAGGCTCTCTCTAACTTGGGAAAGGTGTTAAACAAATGGATTGAAATGAACTTATCCCTTAGTTTCGAAAAATGTGAGTTCTTGATGACTACAGGGATTGTTTTAGGTCACTCAATATCCCCAGGAAGGACTGTAAGTAGACCTAAATAAGATAGTCATCATCAAAAGGGTCCCAACTCCGCAGAAGCAGAGGGATGTTAGAAGTTTCTTAGGGTTAGTTGGATACTATAGGAGATTTATAAAAGATTTGAGCAAGTTAGCTTCTCCTTTACTTGGGTTATTGGCCAAAGACTCCTAATTGTTATGGTCAAAAAACTGCCAAGAAGCCTCGGACACCCTAAAGGACAAGTTGGCTACTCCACCTCTTCCTTGAAGCCCAAATTGGGCTCTTCCTTTTCACATTCATGCCGATGCCTCTCACAAAGCTATAGGAGCAGCTCTAGGCCAGATAGATGACAAGCTACCTTATGCCATTTACTTCATCAGTAAGAATCTGTCGAAAGCCGAGTTAAACTACACAGTAACTGAAAAAGAGCTCCTAGTTGTTGTACATTCATTGAATAAATTTAGACATTACATTACTGGTTACCAGACATTTGTACATACCGACCATGCTGCAATTAAATACTTGATGAACAAACCTGATGTAAATGCTCGGATTATTAGATGGTTACTTTTATTGCAACAATTTGATTTAACTATTATTGATAAGCCTGGCAAAGAGAATGTAGTTGCAGATTTTTTTATCCAGATTGACTTTTCTTGTAAGGGAGGAAGGAATGGTTGATGATAAGCTACTAGATGAACATTTATTCGCCATTTCAGTTCTCTCTCCATGGTTTGCTGACATAGAAAACTACTTGGTATCTGCATAGTTCCCTCCAAATTTGTCCTCCAAGGAAAAGAGCAGAATCATAAGAAAAAGTGCCCCATTCACTTGGATTGGGGGCAATCTCTTCAAGCTAGGTCCAGATCAAATTCTGAGAAGATGTGTCAGGGAGGAGGAAGTCTTTGACATCCTTCTGGCCTGTCATGATGGGCCTTGTGGAGGTCACTTTGCAACCAAAAGAATAACATTCAAGGTACTACAAGTTGGCTATTACTGGCCCACTCTCCACCAAGATGTAAAAAGGTATACTAGCTAGTGTGATCAGTGCCAAAGGATGGGGAAGCCTACCCCAAGGATGAAATGCCCCTACAACCTCAAGTGACTTTCGAGCCATTTGACAAGTGGGGCATGGATTTCATCGGGCCCATTGACCCTCCATCCAGACAGAAGAAGTACATCATTGTGTGCACCAACTACTTAACAAAATGGGTTGAAGCCAAAGCTATAAAGGTAGCAACAGAAGAAAATGTGGCTGAATTCCTGAGGGACAATGTGTTCTAAAAGTTTGGATACCCTAGAGAGTTGGTCACTGATCAAGACAGTCAATTTACATCTCACATGATTGAAAATCTGTTAAGCCAGAATAAGATCAAGGACAAAAAATCCACTCCTTACCACCCACAGGCTAATGGGCAAGTGGAAGTCACCAACCGACCATTGGAAAGCATTCTGACGAAGGTGATTAGCAGCAATAGAAAGGATTGGGCAGACAGATTGGTGAAGGCCACTTGGGCCTACAATACTACCTGGAAGACCACCACTGGCTTCACTCGTTATGAGCCGACCTATTGGAAGAAAGCCCCGCTGTCCATTGAATTTGAATACAACACCTTAAGGATGGCAACAAAACTGGATCTAGATATCACAAGGGCACAATAGGAAAGATTGCTCTAGCTGAATGGGTTAGATGAATTTAGGATGCAGGCCCTCCTGCACACAGAAGTGACTCAAGTGCAAAGGAAAATCTGGCATGACAGAAATATGAAGGACAAACTGTTTCAAGAAGTCGACGGGCCTTGTTGTATGACTCCTGGTACAAAGATTTCAAAGGCAAGCTAATGACCAGATGGTTGGGACTGTATGTGATAAAAAAGTGCCGTGACAATGACGTTGTTCAGGTAAGAACCATCGATGCAGAAGGTATCCCTTTGCTTGTCAATGGGTACAAGTTAAAGGTCTACAAGAAGCCCTTATCAAATCAGGAATTCATCGGTAGCATCAGCCAGACAGTGATGGTGATTGGAGAAGTCTCAGCTTCCACCTCACCAAGTTCTAAAAAAAAAAGAAAAAGAAAAAGGAAAAATAAAGGGACCTAGGTGAAAACCTCCATGAGGCACCTAAGTCCAACTTTTGGGTTGAAAACCTCTTGAGGCAGCCCAAGAGTATTAAAAAAAAAAGAAAAAAATAAAAGATCTCTGGGTGAAAACCTCTTGTGAGGCGCCCAGGGCAGGAAACAAGGATGAAAACCTCCTTCGAGGCAGCCTAGTTGTCTTTTCAAAAAAAAAGAAGAAAAAGGAAAAAGGAAATGAGAAAAAGAGAAAAACATACAAAAATAACAATTTTGTTTTTGCAAGTTTGTAAGAAGATGATGTGCACAGGCTACAGAGGACAACAAGCCCTACCACAAACCATGTTTTCCTTCATCCATCTCATCTCCTCCATACTCCCCATGTTCTTCCATCCATACTCAACTCCAAATTCCAATTCCAAGCAATTCTGTGTTTTCTACAGGATTCCCTGTAATACTACAGGAGTTTCCTGTAGGTTTTACAGGAGGCCTTGAAAAAGTATAGGAAGGGCAGTCCAGTGGAAAAATGGTGACACAAACCTGTTTTGGGTTATGAAAAGAGCCATTGACCTCACCATACCTCAGCCAACACCCTCCATGACCATGTCACCACTGTATCCATCAAAGAAATCAAGTTAGAAAATAGAAAAAAAAGAAAAAAAACATCAAAAAGATACATGCCACAACAACATACCTCATCTTCCACTCCATAACCACATCCTCCACTCATTCCAATACCCATTCAACTTCAGAAGCAGAGAAGAGATGCAAAAGTTCAAGAAAAAGGCAGCTACAGGACATCCTGTAGGAATTCCTGTAGCAGCCTATTCCACAAAAAAGACCACAACAACTCCAATCCACCTTCAACACAAGGATCACAGTGATGAGGAAGCTCCTCCAGAGCTCAGCAACAACAAAAGCTAGCACCTGTACATCATCAAGGGAGCAACTCATCAACAAAAGAAGAAGAAAAAAACACAGTCAAAGAATATGCATTCAGGGCAAAGAACAAGGAATTATCAACACTCTCCAGCATGCATCAGCAAAGCAAAGGACCAACAGGTATGTCATCTCACCAATACTCCCTCATAGGTACGAATATGATTAAATTGTAGGAATGAGGCAGGAAGTTGATTTTATAAGCAAAGGTGGCCACCTCAGTCAGATAACGAGAAGAGGAAGGGTTAGTCAACTCCACATGTGGCAAGGTCACATAAAAAAAGAGGGGAATGAACCAAAAAAGTGGTTAAGCTATGGAGAATAAAAGTGGGAGATGATTACAAGGAAAGGTGATATGATGAACTTGTAGTGGGACCAACGGTCCAAAAGAAGGTATTCGTACTTGGCCAGCCAGCGCATCACCTGACGAAATCATCCACAAATAGAAATAATCACTGACTCCCATGCGAAGTATTAGTTATTTCGAAAATCTGAAGGCAGAGGCAACTTCGAGGAGTCATTGAAAGAAAAGTTACTCTCAACATCCCTACAGTGGCAACCTACAGGAAACAGTTAGCACCTGCAGCAAACAAGAGCACCTACAGGAAAGCTACAGGATACAGGGAGAATTACCACACAGAGTTGCAAGTGGACACCGAGGGCAATCAATTCAAGAGTTCTCATCACCAGAGTGTAGAAAAGGGAGGTAGGTGCCATACCTTCTGTGTTTTTCATCTAAAAAGAAGAAATCCTCCTTTCTTTTGAGTATTTTCTATACACATAAAGGTAAAGAGAATTCTGTGAAGGTTAGTGAAGGATAAAGTTTGAAACCTCATCACCTACTAGAGTTCCTAAACTATAGCCACCCAAACCTCACTCAAACAAGAATTGCCAGAAAATATGACAGGAGGTTTCAACAAAAGAGAGCCCACCAACACAGCCAGAATACACCAGCATCCTCCTATGGTAGAAATCTTTACAAGGCATCAATGGATGGGGTTCTTTGAGCTACTGAGGGGATACGATGATGATGTGGCTAGAGAATTTGCAATGTCACTCATACCTCTCACTAGAGCCAGTGCCACTGCTATAGTGAAGGGTTTGTCAGTAGCAATTACCCTTGAGAGTATTAGCAGGATAACTACACTCCCCCTAGGGTTGCAATGGAGAAAAGAGGACAATACTAACAACACTCTTGCAAAGAAAAGTTTTTTCTTGGAAGGAGAAGAACCAATTGAAGACAAAAATGGGGTTAGAAGGGAAAGCATTCCATATCCTTGGAATGAGGTAAGTTACCACATCATCAAGTACATTTCCTGTGAAGGTAGATACAATGTAGTGTATGGATACCACTTTAGACTCCTCCATGAGCTAAGATTTCGAAAAGAGACACCTCCTCATAACAGACTTAGTGTACCTTATTTTTTGTTACAATCAATAATAGACATGAGCATCAAGGTACAAGAAGGAAAACATCGGAAACTAGCACATCATGGGTTGATCAAACTCATCCTGGAAGATGCTCTACACAATTTAAGAATCCCTATTGCATGGTCAACATTTGTAGACATGCAGGAAGAAGGAGCAATTCGAGCAATTGAGTATGACAGAAGTGCTACTACTAGTGAAGAAGAAGAAGAAATAGAGGATGAAAAAGAAGAAGAAGAAGAGGATGAAGAAGAAGATGAAAAAGAGGATGAGGTACAAGAGGATGAACAAAATTCTGAAAAATAGAGTAGGGAAGAAGAAGAATCACCAAGCGTTAAAATTGGCAACTAGGGCCAAACTCCATGTAGGTCATCTTATTTATGGCAGCTCATATTTTTCTTGGACTCCTCTCATCGAGAGGTGTAGGATTGATCTAAAGATCATCCGATTCCGATAAGTATTCATGGAGATATGAATTTGTTTCTGTTATGGGATAATTCGTCGAGGTCGGCCAACAACCAAATAACCCCCATGTGTGCTCAGTGTTTTTAGTATAAAAGGAGGTGACTTGATAGTCATTTGGACACACACTTCACTCTTGATTTCTCTCCACTTGTTTTGGGTTTTAGTGGAAGAGAAGTCTAAGAGGAGGAAGCCCTAGACGCAAGAGGAAAGGAACCTAGCATGAAGTCTAAACACAGTCCTAGATGATGCCCTAGCAGCTCTACGCATGACCTAAATCAAGGAAGACGTAGTCAGCCCTTATCCTATACGCTGTCAAGGAAGACGTAGTCATATTGTGAAAAAGACAACCCTAATCCATTTGTGCAACACACACCTTGTTGTACTTGTTCTTTGTAGTAGGCGGTGCATTTGAAGGAGGCTCAGGGATTTTACCCTTCACATAATCCAACACTTCTTGTTCTTCCAATGTCAAATCAAGAGACATCTTCCATTCGTGATGGTTAGACTTTTCACGGAGCTTGTCTTCAATCAAGAAGTGGGATGAGGAACCCATTGAGCCTTTGTCCTTGTCCAATTGTTTTCGGTGATTGCTCTTTCACTCTTGCTTGGGCTTTGTCTTCACCTCATCTCTGATACCATGTTAATTTTTGGTAGTTCTATGCTTAAGAGCAATTTACTTCAATTTCTTAATTAGCCCAATATCAATATTCAGTTTAGCAATCACATCAGCGTGATAGTAAAATGCAGAGAGAACATAAACATAAACAGTAGAAGATAAGCCAAGACAAGATGACACAAGATGTGGCACCAACCAGGGACAAACCCCAATGTGGGGAAACCCTTGATCAATTCTTCTTATATTCTTCAATAGTTTAATAGAGAGAGATAGAACAAATTTACAAATCTGATAATTTATAACAGCAGCAGTAAAGCCTAGACCAGAAAAGTCAATGCTGATCAAACAAGATGGAAATCTTCCTCTAAGTAGCTCGGTCAAGCCCAGTCAACTTCGGCCTTCAACAATAAGCTCAATTAGCCCAAAACAATTCTCATAATTCTGATTTCATTCCACTGTTGATTGCTGTTCTGGTTAGGGTACTTTTTGTAGCCCTAAACTCCCTTGACAGTCTCCAAACAGTCCCTAAGAGAGCTGCGACATACCCTTGAGGAGTTCATCAATCCAGCAGCCCTCCACAAAACACTGCTGCAACATTGTTTGCATTGCTGTTTGCTGCACTCCTGGTTAGGGCACGTCTTGCAGCCCTAGTTCCACCACACAGTCAACAAACAAGCCCTTGTAGGGCTGTGGTCCACCTTGGAGACCTTCCTCTCATGCCACGCTGCCTCCTAAAGGTGTTGTCCACCCATGATAGCCCTTAACACAACCTCCAGCTGTGTGCTATGGCCTGCGGCTTATCACAACAGCTTGCTGTAGCTTTCAGCCTTCACAATATCACCCAAACAATCCCAAACAGCAGCTTTATCTTCCTCATGAACTCGGCCTAGCTGACTGCACTTGCCAGCGGTCAACTGCATGCATATCCAGCACTATGTTGACCTTTCTTCAACGAATTTCTTCTCCTTGTGGCTGCGGCTTCCCTGCCTAGCAAACACACCTAAACCCATGCCCTGGAGCAGCCTCTTTCACCATGCTTCACCTATGGCAAACCGAAATTCCCACACTATCCTTAAGGCTCCTTGCTGCGGCTAGGGCTTCCTCTTTGCTGCGTCTAGGACTTCTTCTTGCTGCGGCTAGGGCTTCTTCTTTGCTGTGTCTAGGACTTCTTGTTGCGGCTAGGGCTTCTTCTTGCTACGGCTAGGGCTTGAGATCCTTCTTTCCACCAAGTCCTCCTTTGGAGAAGACATACCCAAACGAGTGGAGAGAGAGATCATGAGATCATATGATGAAATAATGACTTGATGGCCTCCTCTTTTTATATGCAACGTTGAGGATGAGCTAGGGGTTAAAATGCTTGCTTTGCTTTCTGGCCGACCTTGACAATTTGTCAATAATACAAATAAATTCATATCTTCATTTTTACATGTAGGAATTGGATGATCTTTAGATCAATCCTATACCTTTCGGAGAGAGGAATCCAAGAAAAATATCAGATGTCATAAATAAGGTGACCCACATGGAGTTTGGCCCTAGTTGCTAATTTTAATAAATATCAATTTTTGGCCAGTTTTGAATTAATTCGCATTAGCACTTACGAAGTGTGGGTTTAGAGACCCCACATGTATTTTTGATCAAATGTAAGCCCAAACATTAGAGGATGGAGGAGAAAATCGAGCCACTAGTGGTACGTTGGGGCCACTCATAGAGAATTGCAACCCACATGAGAAACACACTCTCATTGGAGCGAAGTTGGTGGGGGAAAGTCGAGTTGGAACCACATGGGAATTTTGGAGGCTCTTTGACAAAAAGAGCAAGAGGCACTCGTTTTGGTCATTCGTTCATCTTTGGGAAAATTGTCTTTGACATAGCACGCTTGAGTTGAAGCCAAGTCTGCAAGTGCTGTTTAGCACACGAGTGTTTCCGAGCAAAAATCTCAACCCTTGCTTCGGTGGACTTCGAGTGCCAGCCCAAGGATGGAGTTCCATCTATTCCAGTTCATACCAACAGCAGGGAGTGCGAGTTGGTGGAGAGACTCTGCAGCATCACTGCAGGGATTGTGCAGTTCTTGGAGGAGGCACACTCGAGGGTTGAGGAGTGAAGTGATTTTGGGGCTGAGACTTGAGGTGGAGTCCGGGGAAGTATTTTGTTGGATATTGCAGCTATTATGGGGCCTTTTGCAGTAGGATTGACAGGTAGGTCAAGTTACCTAACAACGGAGTCATTGAGGGAAAATAGGGCCGAAATTTGAAGGTCAACCATTAGCCAATTCCTTCGTGGGTTATTCTGGGTATTTGGTGGAGAGCCCAGGGTTAATCTCTCGGAATTTTCTGAGCACCAGAGGAGGCCCTAGTAGCCATTCTACACAGCCAACAACACACTTTCTAGGCATTTCAGCATAGAGCCAAGGAGAACCAACTAGTATGCTTGGAGGAGATCTCATATTCATCACTTGGGCTTAGCTAGATTGCCTGGGGCAAGCCCAAGTGCACACTTTTCAGGCACCTATTGTACTTCATGATTTATCAATACAATGGCGCAACAACGCAGTTTTGGCTTTAAAATGGTGTTTTGATGTTTGAGTAATTTTCTATGTGTTTATGTCTATGCATGCTTTGACTATTTACTGTATAATTTCCTTAGGGATATTACAGTGGTATCAGAGCCATGATCTTGGCTAGCTGTGTGGCAGCCAACTAGATCAGGGAAGATTTGTGCATGTATACTCAGGTGACGGGTTTAACCATAAATGACCCATGGCTCAAGGTGGATTTAATATGCGCGAATTCTTGACCCAGTTGATGAAGGTGTTAGACTAAATCTCTCTTCCTCACAGAAGAGACACTAGAGTAGCACAGGCCATGGAGGTGCAACCATCTACACAAGATTGTGGAGAGCAAGTAGATACACCCAGTTTGGCGCAGAGGTCACCCGTGTTGGAGACTTCCTTGATCGTGCTGGTTGGCATCTTAGTGGAGAGAGTAGATCATACCCCAGTAGTGCCATTTGTTGAGGTGGTGATCGGGGTCATGTCTAAGTTTTTGGGTGATAGTAGCACACAACAATGGGTGAGGTGCCAAGAGACGTATCCACCCTTGATGAGGCGCTCTTAGATACAAAGATGTTGGATAATGGTCGAACACAATAGTGTCATCAGTTTTAGACTGACCTTCTAGCATTAAAAAGGAAGGCCCCATCAGTACGAGAGGCTATTCTACTGCACAACGATGAGCTGGAGGGCATGAGAGTGGTTTGTGGCGAGTCAGCGACCCAGTTGGCTCACATCGGGGAACGGTTGGATTCCCTAATGGTACAGTTAAAGGGCGCATTGGAGAGTCGGAGCAGCCCTCTTCAGGCATACATAGACGGGAACAACAGCCTTGTGGGGTCACCTTTGCCCGTTGGAGAGAGAGAGACAGAGCTACCTAGTCAGACCTCATGTGTTGACCTGGATAGCGGGATGAGACGATCGGTGTTGCACAGGGTGCAACATCCGCATGTTGGGGTTGTTTTTATGTGCAGGAGTTCATGCATTCGATCCCTCTCTTAGGGTTGGATGGTGAGAGATTCTGAGTTGGTACCTGGTGGAGCAGGCTATGGAGATGGTGGTGGACCCAGGTGTAGCTCAGTAAGAGCTTCCAGGCACTGGGGATACCCGAATCCCAGACTAGCATTGGGATTCGAGTGTGACTACCTATCATTTCCTAGGTATGCTGGTTGACTACGACCTGGATGGTACAATTGACCTAGCAGTTGAGTGTGCACATTCACTAGGGGGGTTTCAGTCATCACTAGTGGCCAACCAGTTTATGGACAGACCCCTTGAGTTGTCTTGGTATGACGATTATACACGGGATCATGAGGTGATCAACATACTCTGGTAGGAGTTCGTCGAAGGAGGTGGCATTGACAGGCCACCAGATGACGACTTGTATGGAGCTGGGGATTCTTCACCTTTGTGTGGGGCATAGAGGACGCAGAGGAGCAGCGTAGTGGTGGCATCACTACTGACACATAGGGAGATTCACTTCTCGAATCACTTAGGGAGGATTTGGAGTGAAGATTCATTCATCAACGGGTGTAGCGATGCGACGGTGGAGGTGATGATACTGATCGGGTGTGGGCCGACACACAGAGACACAACTCTAGGCCATCGCATCTAGGGATGTGTGGGAGCATCTAGCGTTGAGCAGTAGACTACAGGTGGACATGGAGATGCATGGTGGTGCACCATAGTGTGTTGGATTGCGTTGTGGAGTAAGCATGCCTTACATCGCATTGAGTACACGCGGGGAGTGACTGGTGCCTTGACACAGACAGGACGCAGGATGGTATAGCTATAGTTGGGGATATCTAGTGGTGTATAGGGACAGGTTGCGACATACAGTGGCATGTTGAGGATTACAGTGATACTTGGTAGTATGCAGTGACACATGATGTAGCGTAGCAGGCTCTTGGAGCGTTGCCTCCAAGGAGACTTATGGACCAGGGCATTGGGTGTACCATTGGATGCAACTCACCTAGGAATGATGAGGACATTGTTGAGCATATGGGGACACCATGTATAGCTGAGGCAGGGCTTCGAGGGGGTTATCAGCAGATCCGAGGTAGAGAGAGTGTCATTCGTAGGATTAATCTTGAGCATTTTGATAGACTCTTGATCATACCCTTTGGGACATACCAACCCATCATCCTCCAGTGTTGCTTACAGTCACAGAGTGTTTGGTTGTTGCCCCTTGACACTCTCCATTTAGACAGCAGGGCATGGGAGGCTCACCCTTGACAGTTGGATGAGACACCGCGTGTCATGAGTTGGGAGGAGACTCTCCAGTTGAGACACTTGGTAGGTGCACGAGTTGACGGATACAAGCTTAGGGATGTTGCGGTTGATTGTTGAGGTAGCATATACTCCACCCTTGGGCTCACACTTGAGGGACGGCGGATGGTAGACTTTGTCTATAGGAGGGTACCTAGATTCTGAGCTATGTCTAGGTGTATTATGAGGAGTTGGGATAGCATATTTCACTGCGTGGTCTGGCAAGAGTAGGGCAGGTTCGCATGTGTGGGGCATACTCCTGATACTTGGGGTCCACCCAGGGGATACATAAAAGGGTTAGAGATTAGGGCTAGATGGGTTCTAGCAGGTAGCAGCACTACACAACGACATTCCGTGAGGAGTGGGAGTTATGAGCTCCCAGTACGTTTGGGGGATCTAGGGATCCGGTTGGCGGGTAGATCTCTCCACTTTGTGATGAGCAAGGTCATGGCAGAGGGTGATCCAGTTCACCTTGGGTTTGACACATGGGGGATCACTAAGACTTCCACTGCATGGTGAGGAAGACTTATCTTGTTGCTGCTCAGGGTTGAGATTAATAGTGGAGGGGTAGATATTGGCATCATGGAGATGCTTGGGTAGGATGAGCTTGGCCCTCACAAAATTTTCGCCACTAGGCCTTAGGAGGGGAGGATATAGTCCGCGCATGATGGAGAGTATGTCATCGTCAGAGTAGTGTAGCGTCAGCATGGGGGCACCACTCTAGGATTAACAGGGGACCGTAGCATCACAACTCTTCATAGTTCAATAACCTTTAGGGATGAGCTGGCTACTACAGGAGATCATGCAGATCTTCCATTGGGCTTTAGCGAGTCACTGATGGAGTGGGGAACTTCATTAGAATGGCAGGTGGGCGAACAGGATGATATTAGGAAAATTTCACGTGAGCGAGACACTATCTCTGCCGGGATTGGGTGGTATCTTCGAGAGTATACTCTTGGAGTGCTTGGGATGGCCTACGTGGTAGGACAAATTCACGAGGGGTTGGGCATAGTGCCACATTATCACGATCCCCTACTCATTGATGGTATACAAGGGACTTTTGGTATTTGCACCGGGCATGATAGTGAATGGAGCGAGGGGAGCTTCAAGTTGGATAGGATGGCTTGGGATCATGGTATTGAAGGATTCTTTCACGTTAGGACAGTGCCTAGGTCAGGGACGATTTAGTGGCACATCTGGGACCTTAGCACATTTTGCAGTGATAGTGGGGAGCAATAGCTAGAGAGGATGCTTGTTCAGGCATTGCTTGAGGACAAGCAATTTTGGTGGGGAGGACTGTGATATTCCCACTTAGCAACATTGCTAAGGGAAATATCAATTTTTGGCCAGTTTTGAATTAATTCGCATTAGCACTTAGGAAGTGTGGGTTTAGAGGCCCCACATGTATTTTTGATCAAATGTGAGCCCAAACATTAGAGGATGGAGGAGAAAATCGAGCCACTAGTGGTACGTGGGGGCCACTCAGAGAATTGCGGCCCACATGGGAATTTTGGAGGCTCTTTGACAAAAAGAGCAAGAGGCTGTCATTTTGGTCATTCATTCATGTTTGAGAAAATTGTCTTTGACATAACATGCTTGAGCTGAAGTCAAGTCTGCAAGTGCTGTTTAGCACACGAGTGTTTTCGAGTAGAAATCTCAACCCCTTTGCTTCGGTGGACTTTGAGTGCCAGCCCAAGGAGGGAGTTCCATCTATTTCAGTTCGTACCAACTGCAGGGAGTGCGAGTTGGTGGAGAGGCTCTGCAACAATAGTGCAGGGATTGCGCAGTTCTTGGAGGAGGCACGCAAGGGGGTTGAGGAGTGAAGTGATTTTGGGGCTGAGACTTGAGGTGGAGTCCTGGGAAGTTTTTGTTGGAGATTGCAGCTATTTTAGGGGCCTTTTGCAGCAAAATTGACAGGTGGGTCGAGTTACCTAGTAACAGAGTCATTGAGGGAAATAGGGCCGAAATTCCTAGGTCAACCATCGGCCAATTCCTTCGTGGGTTATTTTGGGTATTTGGTGGAGAGCCCGGGGTTAATTTCCCATAATTTTCTGAGCACCGTAGGAGACCCTAGCAGCCATTTGACACAGCCAACAACACATTTTCTGGGCATTTTAGCACAGAGCCAAGGAGAACCAGCTAGTATGCTTGGAGGAGATCTCATCACTTGGGCTTAGCTAGCTTGCCTTAGGCAAGCCCAGGTGCACACTTTCCAAACAGCTATTGTACTTCATGATTTATCAATAAAATGGCTCAGCAGTGTAGTTTTGGCTTTAAAATGGTGTTTCGATGTTTGAGTAATTTTCTGTATGTTTATGTCTATGCATGCTTTGATTATTTACTGTATAATTTCCTTAGGGATACTACAAATAGATATAACCTAGACAAGCTCTTCCATGTCTGGAGCCTCCACAAATAGGCAGCAGCTATATATGTGAAAGAAAGGAATGTGCAAAGCAGCAAATCATATAATCACTGTATGTGGTAGAATTTGTTGGAGAGCACCAACAAACAACACAGCAATGGATTTACTGAGCTGATATCTTTTGGAGGCCCTTTGGAATTTAAACTAGACAAATCACTGAGCTTGAAGTTTCCAACCTGTGAATTTTTTATGAAAGTCAAGAAGTTGTTTCCAAAGAATAAGTGCTGGGGGACATCTTGCTGTTCATGGCCTTGATGGAATGATAGATTTATCAAGCCTTGGCATGCAACATAGCTGCTATCAGCAGTTGCTGGAAATCAGATCTTCCTCTTAAATGCCACTCCCTATTCTTTGAACACACTTGGTAATCTACAAGCTCTGGACCAAGCATCATTTGCATCTTCACCAATCGCTTCTTCTCCGAGATTTTGTGTTCAACTTTACCTATATAAACTGAACATTGGCAACTGCAAGGAGTCGGCATAATAACCTCTACCCAGTAATTGACTGCTAGTTTGTACCACTAACATACCTGCCACAATGATTGAGATTTGCTGGAAGTAAAATATATCACCTTGCCTTGCGCTAATCATATATTCACAAGGAAAGAGATACACATGCTCTCTTATTCATTTCCATCTTCTATGGGTGCAAAACCATGGGAAGAGGGTTTCTGCTAGATTTTGACCCCATAAAACTTGCAGCATGTTACTTGTTTGTGAGTTTGTATTGAGATAGCAGATGGACTGCACTACATTAATGACAAAAACACTAAAAGGTAGACTTTCAGAATGCGATAAGATCTCATTCTGCTTTGCATCAATGATCTATTCTTATAGAATTGCTACATTTTCACCTTGTGGCAGTCCAATATAGTGGTGCTTATCTTCAATGTGTTATTTATTCCAGGCCTCCTGTCGCAGGAATTTTTCTCTTGATGTTGTCTTATTAGATGCACTTGGGCGTTCGATACACAAGGACATGGAGGTGCACCCATATTTTACATTTTTTTTAAATAAAGGATTTCATTTCGTGCTTGATCTATTGTTTTTAAATGATGTCATTTGGTGCTTGATGTATTGTTTTTAAATAAAGGATTTCATTTGGTTCTTGACAATTCATCTATATTTCAGCTTATTGCATTACTAGTATATGCGGATAATGGAGTTCCTGTTGAGAAACCAAAGGATGATGCAGAAGCCCCTCTTCTTACAACTTTTGATGGTGTTGAATTTCCTTCCACTGAGCGACCTATCAGACTTCTTCATGGACGTGCTTCCTTTAAGCTCAAAATATCTCAGGTAAGCCAAATCCATGACATCTTACAATTTAAGTCTCTGGGTGGACCCCTTAAGTCATTTATGTTAAACAAAATAAAATAATACCTCAGATGTCATTTGTTGCTGTGTTATTACTTGAATTTACTTATACATGCCTGTTAATTGGAACTTGTCTTTGAGAAGTTAAATTGAGTGCGAGTTAACTCTGTAATCACCTAATGTTCATTAAGTTTGCATGTTCCTTAATTGTACTTTTTTGTTTTGACATTTACAGCTGTCATCTAAATGCGACAATAGATTGTTTCGGGTGTGTTTTGACTCACCAAACATGGCCAACTATCCGTTTCTTCGAGTATTCTCACGGCCAATACGCTGTGTCTCAAGAAACCGTAATAGTCGGACAACATCTGCTACATGGAAGAAGTCAAATGCTTCTGCATATCAACTTGATGCATCACGCTCACCTGGAACTGATGAGACTGCCTCAGAATCGCCTCTGGTGAATGGAGACAATCTTGCCCATGGATCAATTATGCACACTTCAAAAATTATTCCTCCATTGAAGCGTGTGAGGGCCGGACATGAAAAACTCTCCATAAAGATTGCTAATGGAAATGGCCTCTTGGAACAATCTTCTGATGCAGGAGGGAATGCTTGCAGCTTATCCAGCAATGATATATCAACTCCATCTCCTCCACAATTGCATAAGGTTTTACTTTCAGCTAGTCCCCTGGGAATGGCACATACCCGTTCAGGAAATGGTTATTCTGGTCTCACTATCTCTTCGCCATTGAGTTTACATCAGCCAGATCCTTTGTCTAGCATCAATTTGGAAGCCAATTCAGAAAAACAACGAGAAGAAAATACTCTAGTATCTGATACTGATAAACGTCATGCTTATGTGCCTGCCACTACGAGACATGGAGCATCAGAAGGAGCATTTTCAGATTACCTTGTTTTTAAATATTGTCTGGAAAACATGTATAATCGTTCAATTTTCTTGAAAGGAACAATCATGTCCAGGAGTGACGAGGATGTAGCAAACTTTGCAGCACGTGTTTCTCAGTATACAGGATGCCATCATAATGGGTAGTTCCTTTTGTTCTATTCCTATCCTGCATAACTTTTATGGACACCACTAGGCAGTGTAATATCAGCTTGAATAATCTTGGTTAAAATTAAGGTGTTGGCAGTGTATGGTTTGAGTGAGATTAACAGTTAAGAACGCATGTTTCCTCCTTGGAGGTCACAGGTTCATATCCAAAGAGGGGTAGGGTATGTACACCTCCGTGGACTAAGCAGACAGATTGCTGCATGGAGGGTTGCTTGTCCCACAAACAAGAGGGTCTGCTTTGTCAATTTGGCATCTGGCTAGGCTGTGGACTTATGTTAAATTTTTTCATATTATTATTAACAGCTTTATATTATTTAATGCAGGTAAATTAAGGAATAATGCTATAAAAACCTTATTACTTTCTAACTTAAATAATTGTGTCCTTCCATAAATTTTTAGGTATCAGATTTTGATTACAAAGCAATTAATCCAAGAGGGATGTGACCTCTGGAAGCTGCTTATGAGAGAGAATTATCCATTACTATGGAACAGTGTTATACATCAGATAGAAAAGAAAATTATGACAATTTCAAAATGTACAAGGAGGCGTTTCTCTACTCAGGTTCCTTTGCATCTCCCCACACTTTAATTCAGTCCCCTTAGCTAGCTTGCACTGAAATTTTTAAAGGTGTTTTCTCTAAGTGTTGCATGGTATAATAATGTATGGTCAAAGCAGGACAAGGAATTCTTGCGAAGAATAGCTGGTTGTGGTGAGGCTGTCATCTGTGAAGAGTTTGATCGGCTTTGGCAATGGTTATTCCCTGTTGCATTGGCTTTGTCTAGCCCCCAGATAGGAAAAGCATGGGAGAGTTTAGAGCCAAAGTGGATTGAAGGAATGATCTCACGAGAGGAAGCAGAAGCTTTTCTTAGGACTTCAGAGGGATTCTCAAGACCTGGAACCTTTATAATTAGGTTTCCTAGCTCACGCAGCTGGCCTCATCCAGATGCAGGTGCATTGATTGCTAGCTATGTTGGCCTGGACTATGACGTACACCATAGACTGCTTTCACTTGATGAAAGGTCTGTATTATCCTTTCTTACATACCTAAAATATATTCTTATTGAATTTTTGACTTTTGTTAGACTATGATGTATGCCATGGACTGCTTTCAGTCAATGAAAGGTCTGTTATTCTTACCACCTGAAATGTATACTTCTTGGGCTTTTGAATTTCAGGTTTATTTTTTACATTTGTGATTCGAACATTAATAGTCCCACTAGCTAAATTGGAATAAATGCCCAGGTTGATTTGTGTTTAGTTGGAAGTTAGAAGTAATTATTTTTAAAACTTAAAATCAGAAGAATTAGATGGTTTACTCTCATTTAGATAAAATTTTATGTTGACAACTCTGTTTAGTGTATGGTCATTGGGTAATTTCTCAATCAGATCTTAAAGATGCTCTTAGCATGGCAATGCCATAGGATTCACTTCAAATTAAACAATTATTCAAAGGCCCTAACCACCAAAGGTCAGGCTTTGTCCATTGGCTGATTGCCTGGCTATAATAACTCTCTCAACTTCCACAGGAAAGTTAATCAACCATAATACTAGTGGGTAAACACATGGCCTAGTTTAGCATTCAAGAAACTAGTCAATATATGTTGGTTACCAAATCACAAGAAACACATGAAATTGACGTACAATTATTGTTAAGAGTGGGAGATAAGGACTTCATGTTAGAGTTTTCATATGCCCATCATACATGGCCGCACATTCCATGATTGCTCTGGCAATCTGTGCAGCCCCACATTATATTGGGACACATTCCATGATTGCTTCAGTAACTATTTGCAGCCTCACAGTCATTGTTATAACTTGGAGACAAGGACCTTGGGACTAGAGCATTCATATTTCTGATGACACATTCAATGGTTGCTTTGGCAACTATGTGCAGCCTCACATTATACAGCCACACATTCCATGATTCATCCTCACATTATACAGCCACACATTCCATGATTCATCTGGTAACTATGTGCACTGCTGTGTAGCCTCACAGTTATTGTTAGAACTGGGAGACAAGGAATTTGGGGCTGAAGCCCCATCCCTAGCTGCGGGGAAGCACCACTGCCTCACACTCCTGGAATGATTCCCTGCACTCCCAGAATGATGTCCACACTCCTTGAACAATACTTGAGGCTATTAGACCACAGGAGAAGAATCTAGAAATTGCTCTTGGCAAGAGGCTTAAGAATTCTCAGTAGGTAGTAGAACTATTTGTTTTTTTCAGTTTAGATTCTATATTCTAGAACTTAGAATTATTTGTATTTATTATGCTCTATTTTGTAAACATTATACAACAGGATGGAACTGTACACTGCATATTACAATTCTTGGCCATGATCCCTGCCTCATTTCATGGTTGATGTTATTTGTTAGCGTTTGTTGATGACAAAAGTTATCTGTTGAAACATGCAACTTGCAGGTTGATGTTATGGTTGATCATTTGATGGCACACTTCTATAACTGCTAGATGGCTGTTGTTATTTTTGTACTAAATGATTGATGTTTTAATATTTTCTACTAGAAAAACCTATGTTTTTATATTTTCTACAACTGATTTGCTATTCTGCATCTTTTTAAAAATATATATGCATCAAAATATACTAAAACATAAATTATACAAAAATCACTCTCGGAACACTTTGCTGCTAGAGTGTTTTGGAAATTGGTGCTTTGCACTCCTGCTTGGAGCTTCTGCTTCGCTCATGCTCCTGCTCTAAACAGCTATGCACTCATCACAAGACATCATCTTTATTCATATATTATATAGGCATTATTCCTACACATTCCATGATCACTTTGTGTAATATTCCTACTAGGAATTAACAGTGATATTCAAGCAAAAACACCATATGCGAACACAAAAATTCAGCATGCAATTAAACACCCAGAAAATTGCCCAAAAACTGTGCCAAGCTGAGCCGTTTTATTAATATATCAAGGGAATACAAAAATGTATGGAGTAGGTGCATCTGGGCTTGTAAAATGAAGCTAGACAAGTCCCAGGTGATAGAATGTGCTGCTTGGATGATAAATGGTACTGCTCTTTCAACCCCTGCGCTGGCCTTGGAAATTTGTGGCTGCTGGTTGGTAAGGAACTGGGGTTTGGCCCCTCTAGAGTGCTCAGAAAATTCTGCAAAATTAGCCTTGGGCTCTCCTCACTAAACCCACAAAGACCTAGAAAGGGTTGGGCCTAGTTCCAACCTTCCAAAATTACCCCCAATTATAGCAAGCTCCTCCTTCAGCTGGGTAATTCGCACCACCAGGAATTCTGCTGCCAATGCCCTCCAAAAATGCTGAGCAAATCCTCCAACAATTCTCCTTATGTCCCCTAGCAAGACTCAACCCCAAACTCCCGGTCAAACCTCCACAACGAATGCCCTCCTCAAGTGATTGCGCAGGCCCCAGTCAAGCCACCTCTGTGCATGCCCAAGAATGAGAAATTCGGTCTGAAGAATGGCCACCCAATCTGCCCGTCAATCCACTGCAAAAATGCTCCTAAACTAAGGGAACTTGCCCCTAAATTCCCTGGAACAACTCTGCCCTGAACTTCTCTCCCCACAAGAGTGCATGATCCCTTTTTGCGCCCAGTCTGCTCCAAAATAGCTCGAAACTCCCTGTAGAATTCCTCTGGGACAACTCCACAAATGTAGCAAAGTTTTCCCTAGGGTGGCACTCAAAGTCCACCAAAGGAGTTGAGATCTCCCCTCGGAAATCTCGTGTGCTGAACAACACTTCGTAGACTTAGCTCAACAGCTCAAGTGTACAAGAGAGTGCGTTTGTCAAATGATCAAAATGCCCTCAAATGATGTCTTTTCCTATCTATCATTGAACTTTCTCTCTCCATGTAGGCCCCATACATCGACCCCTTTTCCTCTCTCTCTCTCCAGAAATGCATTTTTCTCCAAGGGGTGTGTATTCCTCTTGGGGTTGCGCCCACTTTCTACTAAGAAATCGATTTGCCTTCTTTTTCTTATGTTGCAGCCTTCTTGAGTCAAAAATGCCAAGTGGAATCCTCCTACCCACTTTTCCTAAGTCTATGATGACAAAACCTCAAAATTGGCAAAATTGGTAATTACTTAGCCAAATTGCTAAGTAGGAACATCACACTTTGGTAGCTACGTTGTTAATTTTAGATAACAATGGTATGTTCTATGCTTGCAACAATTACTTCAATGTCCTTTTATCAACCCAATGATAATTTCCACTTTAATTTCCAATAGCAATCACATAAACCATTAATTCACATTGACAATAACTGTAGATAGAACATAAACAATAAACTGCAGAAGACAAGCCAAGACAAGAGAACACAAGAATTTGGCTCAAGCCAGGGAAAAACCCCAAGATGGGGAAAACCTTTGATCAATTCTTCTTATTATCAAATATCAAATGTTCAACGGAGAGAGAGAGAGAGTTCAATAATGTACAATGATAGATGATCCAATGCCACTACACTTAGTCAAATAGATGGCCAAATCAAAGTTTGCAATCCTGCTTTCAGTCAATAGTAGTCAAACAACCCTAACCAAAAAGTCAACAATGGTCAACACAACAGAAAAAGTGTCCTCCTTGAGCTCAGTCAAGGTCAAAGAAAGTCGTCCTTCCTTGGAGGTCAACCAACAACAAAAACAATCAACAAAGAAGCAGTCAAACTCTATCAACCAGAAAGTCAACTTTGCAGTGAACTTGAAATCAGACCCTACGGTCAACGCAGGTCAAACTTCACCAAAAGCCTCGGTTCTTGTGCTAGAATGTGCGGCCTACCCAAACAGAGATATCTCCACAAAACTGCAGCAAAATAGTGCCAAATAAGCCTATTTCAAAGTTGGTCAAAGGTTAATGCCGAAGAATAGAGATGCCCAATCCACCATTCACACGTGCGAGAAGAATCTATTGCCTTAGATGTGAACAAACCAATAAGAAGAGAGAGAATGTGTTGTTGTGATGAGGTGCCAAAATGAGGACATATGCTATATTTATAGTGGTTGACAAGGGGTGAAAAAACATATCTTTTCATTCATGAGCTGGCATGAAGGGGAGCCAGCCTGGAAAAGAAGCATTTGGAGGAAGACAAAAAAATCCAAAATTCCCAAATGATGATTAATGTCATCAAGAGCTCTTCAAGGGTGAAGAGTGCCATCAAAAGAAGAGTTGCCAAATGAGGGAATTTGTCATATCCCTTCTCAAATACATTTGTAACAGGGTGCTGCTACACAATTTTGGCTAAGGAAGAGAACCCATCATTTTCGACTTAGGGACTTAGGAGGCAATTCGACTTTATTTGGTTGCTAGTGGAATGTGGGGGCCACCCACATGGGAGTTCGAATTGGCCCATTCGAATAGCTTGGAGGGAAAGTCGAATAGGTGGATGGAGGGGCCCACATGAGGCTAGGGAGGCCCAAGGAGTTATAAGGAGGGAGAAACTCTCATTTTGGATTCATTCTTACACCTTGCAATCAAAATTACTTGACTATTCACTCTGTTGTTTAGTTGAGTCAACTGACTGTTTAGCCACGAATCTCTCAAGCGGGAGATTCAACCTCTACTTCGAGGGACCATTCGTGCCTGCCCTAGGGAGGAAGTTCCATAAGTATTTCAAGAGTTCCGGAAGTGTGTTACAGCACTACCATTCAGCCACAATAGGGAGTGTGTATTTCTGGCTAGCTGGAGAATATGCAGGGGGTGTTTGGAGCTATCAGTGACCAAGCATTTGTTGGGAGAGTTAGAGGATTGGGAGAGCAACAAAGGGCCAACCTTTCTTGTGAGTTTCGGAGCCAGCGTCCCAGCAGTTCGAATTACTGGGCTAGGGGACAATGAAGAGGGCCAGTTCAGCAATCTCGTGGAGCTAAGGAATAGGTGCCATAGGCCGGAAGCCCATTCGGGAAGTCAGGGGCTTGATAGCAGAGGTCAGCCCAGCACTTTGGGTCCATTTCCAGGAGGATTTACAGGCAGATTCCAGTAGGTCGAGTTTGACAGTTGTAGCTGAAGCTGGGCTCCAAGGGGGTCGAATTTCAGAAGTCTAAACCAACCAAATTCTTTTATGAGTTTTTCTAGGTTTTGGATAAGGATCACACTCCTAATTTTATAGAATTTTCTGGGCAGATCTAAGGGGTCAAACAAGGGTCCCAACTGAGGCAACAACTAGAGGAGCTAAGGGGAATTTGGGCCAAAATCTGAGGTCAACATTTGGCCAATTCCTTCACGGATTTTTCTGGGTTTAGGCAAAGGAGCAAGGAGCTGAAATCTCATAATTTTCTAAGCATGGGAAGTAGTGATTCCAGCATTTCGAAGTCAGCAAACATAACAGTTTTCTGGGGTAGCGCGGTTCAATTTGGTGCAGTAGTTGTAGCAGCCTCCAGTTCAACATTTTCTCTCGTGGTTTTTGTCATGCTTGTCCATTGAGACAAGCCCAGGTGCACCATTCTATTTTACTATTGTATTTTCTCCTGAAGAAGTAATAAAATGCCTCAGCAGTTCTCTATTTCCAGTGTTTCCATGGGTGCTTAATGTATATTTCATTTTTCTGATTGCTGGATTGTTTGCATGCTTTGTATATCACTTATATTCATGTTTAGGAACATTACAGAATTGATCCCTAGTTGCCAACCTTAACACTCCCTCTCGACTAGGGAGAATTCCACCTACCGATATCCATCCATCATCATGCCATCTGGATCATCATGTACTTTCTCTACATCTCATCTCGTCTCTACTGAAGATTGATATAGATAATAAGAAAATATAGATAATAAGAAGGATCGACTGGGAGTGAGTCACAAGACCTTACCAGTCTCCACTAACAAAAGTCAGTCCACATAACCAGGGGTAGAACCCAGATTAGACTTGATTATGAGAGATCAAGTTGTTGAACACCATGCATTCTAGACATAGGGAGTATGACAGTACACGATGCGTCCATCTGTAGTGCTATGGTCCCTAATCACTTTTCCCAACTCATTGGCCAAATGAAAGGTACTTCCCAAGAGTCCCAGACTGCAAGGGTAGGATGCATGCTGGGACATCCATAGGAGAAGGTGAACCACTCATATTTCTCATATGCCATAGAGAAGATGAACCACTCATCCTATGCATAAATCATCAGTCATAGGGGAAGGTGAACCACTCACCCTATGATCACATATATCATCATGGGGTATCATTGGGGAAGGTGAACCACTCACCCTATGGTCACAAATAGTACCCTAGGTCCACAGGAGCTCCTAGAGCTCAATGTCCAACTCAAGCGAGACTCTCATGGGAGGGTCCTGCTATGCTCCTATACCAATAGGTGTCATATTTTATGATTGACATTAATGAGCTCTCCAATATGTTCATACCTTCTCCTGATGCAAAGGTTTTCCATATTGTCAAAAAATCAGAAAATTAAAAAATATAAAGAGGATATACCCTAAGAGAAAAATCAAAGGGTAAAAAGAATAAGATGGTCAGAAAAAGAAAAGAAATGAACCCCAAATATAAAGACTAGGAAAGTGTGCAAGTCCAAGTGCCACTACTATTTCATTTTCTGTAAGTAAAGTATCATGTGCAGTTTGTTGAACTTTATGCTGTAGTTGATGAATGGCCAAACAACTCAATCTTGGCCAGTTCATGTTTCAATTTTCCTGTTTTAGAAATAGAGAATAAAATCTGTTCAAAATGTTTAATCTTGGCAGATAAATAGTTAGGTAGAGAAGCAAAGGAGCTTAACTGTTAAATCTGAGCCCTTGGATGTTATAAGTGCAGATTTAGATAGGCTTATCATGTAAAGAAAAGAAAAGCTAAAAAAGGGTTTGCCAGTCTAAGTGCACCCAAAGAAAGAGAAGAAAAAATGTTAGGCAAACTAGGCTGGGTAGGCAGTTTTGGTGTTGCAGAAAGAAACTTGTGATAAGTTTTGTCTCTCAGAATGATTAAATCTTACTTCTATCACAGGTACCATGGCAGAAGCATGATTGACTCCCCTTCATCTTTCCCAAATCACTTACTAATCTTCCCCCATAGATATTGAGATCTGCTTAATATCCCTCTTAAATTACTCCATCTCATTTCATAAAAGGCCTAAATAAAACCACATTTTTACTTAGGCACAAAGCCACATTTCTTGTGTAAAACCCTTTTCATTCCCTTAGCCTAAGTTTCTTAACATTAGACTTAGCGCTTGCTTTCAATCATATTCATATTAACCAATAACCTTATTATATAAATCCCTTGTATAAATTCCCCTTTCCCATATATTATTAATATACTAAAAACCCCTATATTCTAATATCCCACCCCGGTTTAATTATAAACCATATCATTATGTAATTCGGGATTTAAGGGTTTATTTGAAACCTTTAAATAACCTAACCCGTCGTGCAAACCCCAAGAGTTAATTAACATTTGGTTAATTAACAACTTAAACCAACCCCGACAACCAATAATATTACACACGATACGATTAAAAAACGTGGTTAGTGGATGGGCCCCTACACATTAAACCTTCGCTTTATTCATAACTCGTCCATCGCTAGATCTCGGCCCTCGCATCCGATGGCTGAGATCTATATTGCGACCCCATCCGCCGCCGAAGTTTACCGCCCGGGGAAAGGGTGGTATTGCGCCCGTACCTGGGATGCGTGTCGACCTCCCGCCTTGCTCATTGCCTCCCTGCCCTAAACCGCTTGACCCTAAGAGTGGTGCGGGGGGAAACCACTTACCACCCTCCGCTTCACGACAAAAGGTCACATCGCCGTGACGTTAGCCATGCAATAAATGCCAAAAAACCCCGCCAAACCAAAATTTCACTAAAAAGTTAAAAACACAAGAAAAGGTCATGTTCGTCATTTTTCCCTGCGAGCAGTGTTCCATGCAAATTACGTCCGGTTGATTGCGCGAGCGTACAATCCGCCACCCTGCCAGAGAAACCACAACGACGCGCTCTGCCATCAGTCATTTCAACCTGCAATTGCACAATTCGTCTCCTAAAGCCAGGTATTTATCCATTCGACCAATTACCCTGTAATTTCGATTTTCCTCTGGGAATTTTACCTAAAAGAGCCAAATTCAAGCTGAAAACAGTCCACAGTTGCCATACGAGAACACCAGAACCGCTGTTTAAGACCATTTTCCTACAGAAGCCCGACCTCCAGTTTGAAAACACAAGAACCAAACATGGAAGCTCCCATAGCCCTGAACGTGGCACCCCTCAATGCGCCTCATAAAGACCTGGATTGGTTACCCTTGGTTGACAGAGATTTTCAAATAAAAGAGTTATCTGGTGATATGAACCATCTCCAGGCATTTTGCCGAATTAGGAATAGTCATCTGAGCAGCTCTGATATCTATGGAATATGGGAATCTAATATTCCCAGGTATTACTTTCTCTCAGTCAATGTGTTCCCAGATATTATTCACCAATGCTGTGCCAACTATGACCCTGTCAGTAAAACAGTTATGAACCCATCCCAAACTGTTCTCTTTTACATAACTGCTGAATCTATCAATGAGATGTTACACTTCCATCCCACTCAGCCCCTTGCTCCTCTTTCCATGGGATTTTTGCTTGAGCAAGGCTCTCAATTGCCCAATTCAGAAATAACCTGGATTGCTCAATTATTCATGAAACCAAATTGCTAGCCCCAAGGCCCACCTCCCTATGTGCATTTCTGGTTCACTAAAACTGGCAGGCTTATTCTTGACATGATATCCTTTATCTTGGGATTCAAAACCAGTGAATTTGTTGATGAGACCATCTTAGTTATGTTGTCAATGTTTACTCCAGGACAACCCCCTGTTGTCAAATATGATTATGCCTCTTTCATTGCCAATAAAATCAATGAGCAATTCATAAATCTGGATAGAGAAGGAGTCTTCAAGTACACCTCATTCATATACCACCTTCTGCTATATTATCAGCCAGACAGCTTTTCATTTCCCATTAGGAAATTGGATTCCAAAGGAGAGCGGAGGTCTGTGATCTTTTGGACCTCGGTCTTCCACAATGTTTGTGAATCCCCTTATACCTATTGTGAATTCATTGACTTGTTTGTGCATCCAACCTCCACTCTATTGATAGGAGCTCCTCCTCCTAGGCTCTCTGGTGATATAAAGAAGATTTTACAGCTTTCCAGACAATACAAGATAGGTGACTGGTACCTCTACCAAAATCATACGGAAATCAGAATATATGGCTGTGAACTGTGCCCTTTCAAGCTGCCCAAATATGTGCCCATGAGACTATTTGCACTGGAGTATTTCAGGCAGCTTATCAATGCAGATTTAACCCACTTTTGCAATGCAAAGAAAAAGGCTCAGCTGAGAATAAAAAACCAGTTAGGCCCTTTTATCATCCATAAGAGGGAGGCATGGGAAGATGCTGATAAGATATTAGGGGAAGACCTTAAATTGAAGAAAAGTTTCTGGTGGGTACCATATGACCCAAATAGCTTTATAAGTGACAGAAAAGTAAGAAACAGGCTATCGACTTATATACATCATAGGATCCTTGAAATTGAACAGTTTGCTAATCAAGATGAGTGGGTAGAGGATACATTAATAGAAGAAATTACTGAACAAGAAAATATGGAACAAGCTATGAAAGATCTTGAAAAGACCCTTGACTTGGACTCTTTTGGACAGGTATCTTTCAAACTGCCTCAGCAAACAGGAGTTGGTACATCCTCTGCTGGAACTTCACAGCAGCCTGTACAAGAAGCCAACACACCAGTTACAGGGTCTTCTAAGGGCAAGGAAGTGGTAGACATGGAGCAGCAAACAATCACTGATCAGCAGGGGCAAATTTCCCCGGTCCAAACCAAAGCAGCAGAGATTCCTGCATTACAGACTCCTCTGAATGAGGAAAAAGGCAAGAAAAGAGATAGAGAAGAGGCCACACCTATCAGTGGACCTGCAGAACAGCCGGGTGCAAAGAGGCAAAGATTGAATCCTCTATCTGAGGATGAAATTATTGAAGAAACCACTGACAGTCTAAGAGGTGAGAGGGTAACCAGCCAGCAGACTTCCCCAGTGATAGAGACATCAACTAGCTCACACAGACAGGAGCTAGAAAGGAAACATAGTGTGCAAATTTTATCCACTAGGCCACCAAGTAAGCAGGCCTCTGACATCAAAAGGACGTTCAAAGAGATAAAGGCTAGAAACGACCCACTAAGACTGCAGATTTATAACCAGTATCTTAAGATGGCCCCCACAAACCAGCAAAGGTTGATGTCTGCCTATGACATTAAGGAAGGCAAAATGATCTTGAGTTATTTCAAACCCAAGGTGCAGCAACCACAATCAGTAGCTGAGTACATTAGGACAAATCTGGAGGTCTTGGCCAAGGATATTCATCCAATGGACCAGATTGAGCTTCATAAACAGACTGGAGAGATGGTATACTCCACACTCACTGATAAAGCTATGTTAGCTCATAAATTACAAAACTCCTTGAATAATACTTCTGCTCAACTAGATTTTGAAAAAGCCTCTTCTCTTGCTAAGGACAATAGGATAAAGTCTTTGGAGGAGATTATCATTGAACTGGGACATGATCCCAAAGATGCCAAAGGCATAAAGGCACTGATGAAGAAGAAAGAAGAGGACATTGTTGCCCTCAGAAAACAGCTGAAACTGTCTCCTATGCATCCACAGACTGCAGAAGTTGTACAACAGAAATCTGAAGAGGACATGATGGACCTGCTCATGAGACTGAATGAGAGATTGAGTGAGACAAAGCAAGCATTGGAGAAAGCTCTACAAGAAATCCAGGGAGAGTCGACCTCCCAGCCACCTGAAGTAGTCCCAATAGTCACTACTGCCCCCTCCACACTTATAACAGCATTGCCTCCCATTGTCCCGGCATCAACAACAGAGATCATCACAGGTACCTTAGCAACAACAACATCAACAGCACCAGGCAGCAGTACTACTATGAGTACAGAACAGCTGATAAAAGCCATGGAAGAATTAAAGCTGCAAGTATCAGAATTGAAAGTGGTCAAAAAGCAATTGGCAAAGGTGGAAAAGAATTATGATAAATCCAAAGTGAATGTGGTAGAGAAAACAAGGGAGGTCAAAACATTGGAGAACAAAGTGAGAGCATTAGAAAAGGATCTATCTCTGGATAAACCTCTGGCAGAAATCAGAGGAATTTTGTGGACCAACATCAATCAATCCCTTTGTAATGTATGGAGATCTATCCAAGTCATTTATGAGCAGATTGACCTAGTAAGAGCGGCCCAAGTGGAGATTCAAAAGGCAAGGGCTTTATTGGGACAGATGCCTGAACAAGCTAACCACTAATACATTTTTTGAACACCAAGACCAGTGAAGAACTGGAGGCACTGGAAATCAGGGACAGAATAGGCACCATTCTAGAAATCAAGAGAGTTCTAACCATGAGAACTCTGATGCAAAATTTGGAAAGGAGATGCCAGGACATGCAGGTGGAGATTGATTTTTTCACAGAAAAGTTTACAGTCTTGCATAAAAAAGGTCTGCCAAGTCCTTTGGGGAGTAATGATCGTCTGATGAGACATGTAGATTGCACGCACAAGTTGAATAAATATGCTGCTGATCAAGTTAATACATCATCAAGTACTTCAGGAGAGAAGGCACTTCCATCTGGCCAAGCCCTATACGACAGCCTGAAAAATTTATTCTACATTGAGCACGAGGTAGAGCATCTGTTCACCATCCCACCTAATTTCTTCAGATACACAGAGACTGACGAAACTTTGAGGAAACTTCAGAGACATAAATTACCACGACCGCAGTGGCAAAGTATGTTAGAGATTCTGTAAACTTATCTTTGGTATCTTTGGTCAAGTTGAAAATTTTGGACCATCTACTATAATGCGGAGAACAGAAATGAATCAGAGTCATGCGGGCCAAAGCGCATCACATCAGAGTTGAAGAACCTCCGACGTAGGACGGAGCAATCAACACAGAGTATCAGTGGAGGACGGCTGTCGACTCGCAGCACCTACCTCCGGTACATCTCATAAAGATGGAACAACCAGCACAACATCAATTTATTGTTCCCCTGTTTTCGAGACTGTCTGTCTCAATCTTTGTAAAAACGCATTAACCATCACTAGATATTATTTCTATCAGATATTTTGTAAGATATTTGATATTTTTGTACAAATACCCCCCAGACGAAGTATTTTAGGGTTGGTGGGTGTTCATAGTTTCTGACGGTAATACTGAAGTTTTCTGGAATAAAAGGCTGTTGGAACCATTTTTGTCTGGATTACTGAATGAGGAATTGACGCTAAGGACCATGTTACAGAATTCTTGAATCATCTTATGGATCAATAAATCCCTTCTAACTTGTGTTTTACAGTTTCTATTTTTATTATATCATCTATGTTTCATGATCTCAATAATAAAGAAAAAGAATAATTCAGAATTTGCTTGACTGCACTCTGCCTTCAATCTTTGTTGTTTTCTATGTTTTCTTCAGAATTAGAATAAACAGTGAATTCTTAATTGCTCCTGTTTCCCCTGATTCTCTCATCTTGAATATTTGCTAAGGAACTCTTAATTGCTCCTTAACAGTAATCATCCATTTTCTCTCTGTCAAATATGATGAAGGGTTCTTAATTGCCCTTCACCCAATTGACTCCATTCCCTCTGATTCCAGCCTATAAATTGTTCCATATTTGAGTACCTTGCTCTGTAATACCTCCTCTGTTAAGAAACCTAATCCAGGAAGCTATCCTTCTTTGACTCCATCATACCCAATGGACTGAAACTCTTTAGTTTTACCTCACTGTTCTATTGAATCTCCATTCCTCCAACCAAAACTCAAAACAAAACCTTTGTACTTCATAGCTAGCCTAATATATCTCAAAGCAAAGCTAAACTATAAAGAGAGAGCCCTCTCTGGATGCAGATTGGCTAGAATATGTATCTAAAAGATTGGTCTGTGGTTACCTCGGCCGTATTCCCTTTCTTACAACTTTTGGGAACAACCTGAGTGATAACAGGTCCCTCGACGACTCCAAGTCTCTGTCGGAAGACTAAGAATTTTACCTTCCCCATGAGCTTCGTGAGGATGTCAGCAACTTGTTCATCAGTCCTGATGTGTTGGAGCCTTATTGCTCCCCGTTGTACCATATCTCGGATAAAGTGGTACCTGATATCAATATGCTTGGAGCGGTTGTGGAAGACGAGATTCTTTGAGAGGTGAATCGCACTTTGATTGTCGCAATAGATAACAGTGGTATCCAACACATGCTCAAATAGCTCACTGAAGAGCTTCCTCAAACAAATAGCTTCACAACAGGCCATAGTAGATGCAATATATTTGGCCTCAGCGTTGCTTAGAGCAACCGATTTTTGCTTCTTCCTCATCCAAGAAATTGAAGCAGAGCGCAAAGAGAAGCAACATCCTAACATGCTCTTTCTATCCACCACACTGCCAGCCCAGTCAACATCAGAATATCCATGTAGCCTCAAATTCCCAGAAGTGTATCTCAGTGCATAGTTGATAGTGCCACAGAGATATCTTAAGAGATTCTTTGCAACAACCCAATGTACGTGATGAGGCTCAACCATAAATTGACTCAAAGTATTTACAACGAAGCATATGTCTGGTTGGGAGTTTACCAAGAACATCAGGGCCCCCACAAGTTGTTTATATTCAGAAGGATTTGCCAATTTGAGACCAACAACACTTCCACATAGCTTGTTGAAGTTCACTTCCATCGGAGTAGACACAAACTTGCATTCCACCATCCCACATCTTTCTAACAACTTCACAATGTATTTCCCTTGAGAAAGGAAAATCTTGCCTGACTTTTGCCAGACCTCCAAGCCTAGGAAGTAATGCATCGGTCCTAAATCCTTCATCTTGAATTCGAAAGTCAACTCCCTCTTGCTTTGATAAATGAGAGAGTCTGTGTTAGTTTGAAAGAGATCATCAACATAAAGGACCAAAATAAGTGGCATGTCCTTTTCAACCTTGAAGTATAGGTTTAGATCAACATAGTTCCTTGTAAATCCCAACTTCATAAGATAGCTATCAATTATCCCATAGTGGGCTTTCTTCAAATTGCATACACGAGACCTTCGATCTTGTACTTCAAACCCATGCGGTTGCTCCAAGTAGACTTCCTCCTTAAGTGAAACATGCAAGAAAGCAGTCTTGACGTCCATTTGATGTAGGCTCCATCCTTAATTGGCAACAAGAACAATTATAGATCGAGTAGTGGTATATCGAGCAACTAGTGCAAATATTTCCACTCCTTCCTTTTGAGAGACACCACGAGCCATGAACCTTGCCTTATATTTTTTAGCACTTCCATCAGCGCCATGTTTTATCTTGTTGATCCATTTAGAAGTGACCACAGACTTGTCCTTGGGACTAGGAACCACTTCCTAGACATCATTCATCATGATTGATTCGTATTCCTCATTCATCGCATTTTTCCATACCTGGTGTTTTAGAGCTTCTTCGAACATGCAAGGTTCGACTTTAATAATAGTACTCATGGCAACCAAGTACCCTTGATACCTGTTAGGCTTCTTACTTTCGTGAAATTTCCCTCTTAAAGTAGTACACTTTTCGACATCTTGAAGTCTATACTTGAGCAGTAGTGGCCTTTTCCTTAAGGTAGAGGGATCACCAGGAGGTGGATCAAGAGGATCCAATGGACCATCGACATCGGGCATAGGCTCATCTGTCATAGGTTCTTCTTCATTTTCAGCATCATTATCGTCCTTTCTTGAGATGGGGAGATCGCTGGCTTTCCCGAGGGAAGTGTCTTCATCAAAGGTAACATCTCTGCTTACTTCCACATCCCTTTGACCAGGTACATATATTCTATATGTGTTAAATTATGGTATGTTCTATGCTTAAGAGCAATTTGCTTCAAATCTTCTTATTAGCCCAATATTAATTTCCACTATTGCAATCACATCAACATGATAGTAAAATGCAGGTAGAACATAAATGTAAACAACAGAAGACAAGCCAAGACAAGAGACATAAGATGTGGCACCAGCCAGAGACAAAGCCCAATGCGGGGAAGCCCTTTGATCAATTCTTCTATATTCTTCAATTATTTAGCAGAGAGAGAGAGATAGTACAATATCACAAATCTGTGATTTTACAACAGCAATAATAAGACCCTAACCAGCAAAGTCAAAGCTTGTCAAACAACTCCCAAATGACCTCAAGTCAACCTCGAGGAACTCAGCCTCCAACAGCAACAATAAGCAACCCAAAACAATCAACGAAAGGTTGTCAAACAGTAGTCAACACATCAACGATTTTGCAGTCAGTCCTAACTAGTCAACGCTGGTCAAATCAGTGGTCAGACAGGTTAACATTTGGCTGCCCAACAATGCGGCTAGCCTAGGAGAGGTTGCCCAACCCAAAAATGCGGTCAAACCTCCTCTTCGCTGGTCAACGCATGCAAAAATTAGCCCTGCTGCTCCACGGTCAACCCCAGGTCAACGCTGCCCTAAAAACAGAAATCTGCGTCCTCCTTTCAGCCACACGTGTGAGAGAGAGATGCTCTTCTAATGCGTAGGAGAGAGAGAAGATGTGTTGTGAGATGAGTGGAATAATGCCACAAGGTCTCCTCCTTTTATATGAATCGTGGAGGATAAGTTGGGGGTGTGAAACACTGTTTTGTTTGCTGGCCGACCTTGACAAATTGTCAAGAAATATAAATAAATTCATATCTCCATGAATACATGTCGGAATCGGATGATCGTTAGATCAATCCTACACCTCTCTATGAGAGGAATCCAAGAAAAATATCAGTTGCCATACATGAGGTGACCTACATGGAGTTTGGCCCTAGTTGCCAATTTTAACACTCCCTCTCAACTAGGGAGAACTCCATCTGCTAATCCATTTGTTTGTTGGTACTATCTCTGCCATCAAATGCATTGCCTTGCACTGCTCTGCTCTGCTGAACTATGAAGAAGAAGAAATGATCGAGAATGTGTCATACCATTCTCTATTGACCTAAAGTCAGTCCCAGATAAAAGAGAGTGTCTAATAGCACTCTTACTGATCCGAAATCAGTTCCAAATAAAGAGAGTGTCTCATACCACTCTTACTGATTCGAAGTCAGTTCCAAAAGAGAGAGTTAAATCACTCTTATTGACCCGAAGTCAGTTCCAATTGATCCCGGATCAATGTCATCCTAACATAGGGAGTACGATAGATACACGATGCGTCCATCGGTACTACTATGGTCCCTATCCTCATTTCTCTTTTCATTGGCCAGATGAGAGGTACTTCCAATAAGTCCCAGACTACATGGGTAGGATGTCTCGGCAGGAGAAGGATGAACCACTCATCCTGCCTACATGTCACCATGTGGTATCATAGGGGAAGGCTGAATTATTCACCCTGTACATAGCGCACCACTAGGGGAGGGTGAGTCACCCTATGGTCGCTTGTCGCCCCAAGAAGTACCCCAAGCCCCCCGAAGCTCCCAGAGGTCAATGTATGCATCATACAGGACCCTCATATCATGAGGGTCTCTCCACGACTCCTATTCGTTCTCGGAAAGTCAAGAATTTGACGTTTCCCACGGGCTTCGTCAGAATGTCGGGACCTGCTCATCAGTCCTAATATGATAGAGTCTTATTTCTCCTTCTTGTACCATATCCGGATAAAGTGGTACTTGATATTGATGTGCTTGAGCCTTGGAGTAATCATGAAATACAGGATTCTCTGATAAACGAATCCCACTTTGGTTGTCGCAGAGGATCACGGTAGTATCCAGCGTATGTCCAAACCAGTGTTGTTAAAATCGCGATTTTATCGGAAAAGCGCGATTTTTTCATTTACCCGATCAAATCGCGATTTTTATGCGTAAAAATCGCCACTTTTTTTTATAACGATTTTTATCGAAAAAATCGCGAGTTTTTGAAAATATCGCGATTTTTTCGAAAAAATCGCGATTTTTAGTGAAAAAATCGTGGAGGGCGCGGGCAGCGGGGTTTTATATGGCAAATTCGATTTTTTTTTAATTCATTGTGCTGTCGCCGCGCGGAGGAGGAGGAGAAGAGGTGAGGGAGAGGAGCTGAAGGGTTTCCGTCGGATTTGGGAGCGAATCGAAGCGTTTTTAAGAGGAATCCAAGCCAAGATCACCAATTTGTCCATAAAAGAGGTATGTAGATTAATTTTTTTTGGTTTTGCTTCTATAAAAACTTTGGTTTTCATTGTTTTTAAAGAATTTTTTGAAATTTTTCATTGATTTGGGATGGGTAATTTGTTATGACTATGAGAACCAATTTTTTATTTTTATTTTCTCATTTTTTTTAAACATTGTTTATTTTTTTTGAATTTTCATTGTTTTTTGGCATTTGGTTGGGTAACTTGGGTTTAGAAATTGGGATTTTGGAAATAATTAGCTTGTAATTTTGCAAATGCTAAATTGTAATTTGTAATTTTGTATTATCATTTATGTAATCCTAAATTCCTATTTCCTAATCCTTATTTTTCCATAGGTTTGCAAATTCAAAATTCAAAAACAAACATGCCAAGGAAATTGGATCCTTTCTGGGAATATGGTGACCCTAAAACTCCGAATGATAGACAAAACTTGTATTGCAAGTTGTGTGGAAAGGAAATATTCGGGGGGGTGTACAGGTTGAAGTTCCACCTTGCACAAATCCCTGGACGTGATGTGGGGCCCTGTCTAAAGACAAATGCTGAAATTATCCAAAAAGCCATGAGAGCATTGGGAGAATTAGAGCACACTAGAGAGGCCAAAGAAGAACTCAAAAGGCAACTAAAAAGGTCAGCTGAAGGAAGTGGGCCAAGTGGCACTGGTTCTACTGCAGCGTCAGTCAATCCGGTAGCTGCATCATCATATTTTGTTCCTCGAACCACACCTGGTTCACAACCAACTATTGGTTCAATGCTAAAAAGAACTGAAAAAGAAAAAGCTGACAAGTTGATGACAAAATTTCTCCTCTGGAGTGATATTCCTTTCAGCATTATAAGGAATAATCCATTTTTCCAACCTACTGTTGATGCTATTGCCAGTGTTGGCCCGGGGTACAAACTCCCTTCTCTTCATGATTTCAGAGGCCGGCTTCTTCAAGATGAAAAGCGTGACTGCACCCAAAGATTGGAGGATTTTAGGGCATCATGGGCACAAACAGGATGCACTGTTATGTCAGATGGTTGGACTGACCAAAAGGGGAGAACCCTTATAAACTTCTTCGTTAGTTGTCCCAAGGGGACTATGTTTATCAAATCTGTTGATGCAACTCATCAAATCAAAGATGCAAGAACTTTATGTGATTTGCTGGATGTGTTTATTTTGGAGGTGGGTGCAGAAAATGTTGTCCAAGTCATAACGGACAATGCTGCAAATTATGTTGCTGCTGGTAGAATGCTTATGGACAGGCATCCTGCTTTATTTTGGACACCTTGTGCTGCCCATTGTATTGATTTGATGTTAGAGGACATTGGGAAAATTCCCTTTGTCAAAGAGGTTGACTCATCAAAAAGCATCACAAAATTTATTTACAATCACACATCTGTGCTTAGCTTGATGAGAAAATGCACCAACAACAAAGAGTTGGTGCTCCCCGCCATTACACGGTTTGCGACGAGTTTCATATCTCTTCAATCCCTCTTGAATTCTATGTGGGATTTGAAGAGAATGTTTCTTTCAGAGGAGTGGCGTGCTTCGTCAATGAGCCGCAAACCAGAAGGAGAGGCCGTCTGCAGACTAGTTTCATACCAGGAAGACTTCTGGGCGGGAGTGCAGGAGGTGTGCGCTGTTACAGAACCTTTGGTAAAGGTTCTTCGGTTGGTTGATGGTGAGAAGCCTGCAATGGGCTATTTGTATGAAGCCATGGACAGGGCCAAAGAAGCCATTCGGTCCTACTATGATGACAAGGGAGATGATGGGTTCCAGAGACAACTCCTTCTATGGAACGTCATTGATGAGCGATGGAACAACACACTCCATCGTCCCATTCATGCTGCTGGGCTTTTCCTGAACCCTGCATTTTCTTATGCATGTGGGTTTAATTTTGATGTTGAGGTCGTGGAAGGATTATTAACCTGTGTCCAGAAGATGGTGAGATCTCCAGAAGAACGTATGGAGATCTCTAGACAAATTGAGCAATATAAGTTGTCAGGTGGCACATTTGGCTTTGAGATGGCTGTCATTGATAGGACGGTTAAAATGCCAGGTATTTTTTAGTTTGTAGTATGTACTTTGTAACTTTGTTTCAAATTTCATTGTTTCTTCAAATTCCATTTTTTTCTTATGTTTATTTAAAATTTTATTTGTAATTTTGTTGTAGACGCATGGTGGAAGATGTATGGTGGCAGAGTACCCCTTTTGCAAAATCTTGCCGTACGCATCCTCAGCCAAACATGCAGCTCCTCGGGATGTGAGCGCAATTGGAGTGTATTTGAAAAAATACACAACAAGAAGCGCAATAGGTTAACACTTAAACATTTAAAATATTGCAAATTTCCAAATAAATTTTTGAATTCATTAAAGTTTTAAACAATATTTTTTTTATAATATTAATTATTAATTATTAATTTATTATTTCATGAACTTTGTACAGGTTGGAGTCCCATAGACTTAATGACATGGTCTATGTCTACTACAATCTTCGATTGTGGGTGAAACAACTAGAGAAGACACCTGATACGGAAGCCATCTCATTGGATGGGATTGACACCACTGCTGAATGGAGGGTTGAGACCGAGAGGCCTCTCATGGATCCCACTGAGGATTGGTTAGTGCAGGAGGAGGAGGAGGAGGAGGAGCAGGAGCAGGAGCAGGAGGAGGAGGAGTTGGAGGAGCAGGAGGAGGAGGTGACACCGCCTACCCGGGCTACCCGGGCTACCACTACCACCAGTAGAGGACGTGGTCTCCGTCCACCTCAGCCTCCTGTAGCTGCTACTACTAGTTCTTCAGCTTCTAGAGCACGTCAGACTCCATTGCCATTTCCACCACCACAGGCACCAGCTTCTACATCTAGAGGGAAAGAGAAAGTTGTGCCATTTTCTCGCAAGAGGGGCAGAGGAAATCAATAGGATTAGACTTTCATTTTATTGTATATGACATTATGACATGATGAGATACATTATCATATTTTTTGTTGATATTTTGAGGCTGAGTTGGACTTGGGACTCAGGACTTACTATTCAGGACATGATTCAATGTTATGTGTGATTTTAGCGCTAGAAATGATATTAAACATCTTATATATTAGTTTTTTTATCATATTTATGTGTCAATGTATTTATTTTATGTTGTAGATGGTTTAGATATTAAAAAAATTGAAAAAAAATGAATATTTTTGTGCCAAACGATTTTTTCCCGCTTTTTTCCGATTTTTTCCCGATTTTAACGATTTTTTCCGCTTTTTTCCCGGCGCCGATTAAATCCCGATCGCGATGTGTGCAACACTGGTCCAAACAGCTCATTGAAGAGCTTCCTCAACCAGACAGCCTCACAGGAGGCCATACTCGCCGCAATGTACTCTGTCTTAGCGGTGCTCAAAGCTACCGACTTTTGCTTCCTGGTCATCCAGGATATTGAAGCAGAACCCAAAGAGAAACAACACTCAAAAGTGCTTTTTCGGTCCACCACAATGCCTACCCAATCAGCATCGAAATAACCATGCAGCCTCACATCTTTGGTAGTGTATCTCAATCCATGAGTGATTTTGCCCCGGAGATATCTCAGTACATTCTTGGCACCAATCCAATGTGAGTGATGAGGCTCAACCATATATTGGCTCAACGTGTTCACTGCAAAACATATATCATGGCGGGAGTTCACCAAGAACATCAATGCTCCTATGAGTTGATGATACTCAGAAGCATTTCCCAAAACAGCGCCGGCAACATTACTGCATAACTTCTTGAAGTTAAGTTCCATCGGGGTAGTCACAGGCTTGTAGTCTACCATACCAAATCTCTCCAATATCTTCACCACGTATTTTCCTTGAGATAGGAAAATTTGTCCTGGCTTTTGTCAGACCTCCAACCCTAGGAAATAGTGCATCAATCTTAGGTTCTTCATTCCAAATTCGGAAGCCAACTCCCTCTTACATTTGTGAATGAGAGGGTCTGCACCTGGCAGAAAGAGGTCATCAACATACAACCCCAGTATGAGAGGCTTATCATCTCCGACCTTGCTAAGAGCCATATCTTCATCAAAGGTGACATCATGACTTATTTTGAATTCCCTTTGACCAGCCACATAGATTCTATAGCCCTCAGAAGTTTCGTTATAGCCCACAAAGATTCCCTTCTTTCTAGATGCACCCAATTTGCTTCTTTTCTCTTTCGGCACATGAAAATATACAGGACTTCCAAAGATTCGAAAATGAGAGACATCAGGTTTCTTACTAGTGAACATCTCTTTGGCAGTCTTGGAATCCAATGCTTGATGAGGGCATTGGTTTTGAACATATACGTCAGTATTCGCAGCTTTGGCCCATAAAAACTTCGGAAGCCTTGGATCATGGAGCATGGCACGAATGGCTCCCACAATCGTACGATTTTTCCTTTCCGCCACACCATTCTGCTTAGGAGTGGATGGTGTTGTGGTCTACCTCTTGATGCCAACTTCTTTGCAAAATTCATGGAACTCATTGGATTCATACTCGTTCCCATTGACAGTCCTTAAAATCTTGATACTCTTCTCGGTTTGATTCTCGATCAAGGCTTTGAAGTGACGGAACCAAGAGAACACTTCATCCTTCTTTTTCAAGAAGTATATCCAAGTCTTGCGAGAATAATCATCTGTAAAAGTGAGATAATATAGATATCCTCCCAACAAGTTCACGGGCATCATACCAGATATGTCAGAGTGAACCAACTGCAAAATGTCAGAGGTCTTGCTCCCAACGAGTTCACGGGCATCATACCAGATATGTCAGAGTGAACCAACTGCAAAATGTCGGAGGTCTTGCTATGGCTTGAGGGTAATGCTACCCTTTTGAGATTTCCTTCAGCACATCCGGGACATACACCTTTATGCTCTACTTTGAACCTGGGCATCCATGTCATCATCTGTCTCACATCGGGTAGAGCCTTATAATGAAGGTGGGCAAACCTCCGGTGCCATAGTTCAGACTGTAGAGATGTGTCGCAAGACATGACTCCCAACAAACTTCCTCCAACTTGATATAAAGAGTCAACCCGAAACCCAAGAGTGAAAGCATCTTTAAAATTCTTTTTCCACACGTACCTTGCCATTGATGAAGGCCACCCTGTAGCCTTTGTCTTCCATTGCCGAAATGGACACTAGGTTCTTCTTGAGATCAGATACATATAGGACCTCTTGCAAATGAATTGTGTTACCCTGATTTAATTGAAGAGTAACATTTCCTACAACCTTTACGGGATAGGTGGAATTGTCTCCAAGAATAATCTCCAAGTTTGTCTCCTTCTCTATCAGATTAGAGAGAGCTTCCTTGTAGCCAGTGAAGTGCCTTGAGGCACCACTATCAATAAGCCAATTGCCCAACGAGTCCGGAGGAGAGGTAGTGGAGAGGGCCGATATCAGATAATACTCATCTTGCTTATTGTTAACAACATTTGATTCATACTTGGAGTTCCTTGCTTTCTTGGAGGGTTGACCACTTCCTTGATTTCCCGCATTCCTCTTTCCTTTGCCATTGAACCTGCCATTCCTTTGATTGTGGTTGGAGTTGCCCTTGGAGTGATTTTGATCATCATCATGTGATGTGTCCTTTCTATTTGGACACTCCCTCGCATAGTGGCCAAATTTATTGCAAACGAAGCATCTTCCCTTCCTTCCACCCTTCGATCCGGTCTTTCCTTTGAAGTGACCTTTAGACCCAAAATTATTTCTCCTTTTGGCATGAGAGGAGAAAGCAGTGGGGTTGCCTTTGCTTGAAGGCATTTCTTGCTCCACCATCCTTGTCTCTTCTTGAATGCATCTCGACATCAATTCTTCAAATCCTAGAATTCGATCATTGTTGAGAAGAGTGGTTCTAAATATATACCATTCGGATGGGAGTCCTCCAAGGGTAGTGATAGTTAGTTCCCTGTCAGGAATGACTTCTCCAATCGATAGGAGATCATTCTTGATCTCAGTGATCCTTAAGAAGTAGAATTGAATATCTTCGTCCTTGCCCTTCTTAATATCCTTCAACTTATTTTTGAAGAACAAAACTTGATTTGCATCGCTAACTTTAACAAGCTTACCAATCTATCGTAGATCTCCTTGGAGGTGTTCAACTCGGAAATGTAGGCCACTAGGCACTTGTCAATTGAGTCTCGGATGATCTTCTTTACTTTGACTTCACCCTTAGTGTATTTGTTCCTTGTAGTGGCCGGTGCATTTGATGGAGGCTCCAAAATTCTGCCCCACATAGTCCAACACTTCTTGCTCTTCCAATGTCAGATCAAGAGACATCTTCCATCTGTGATAGTCAGACTTCTCACAGAGCTTGTCTTCGGTCGGGAAGTGTGATGAGGAACCCATGAAGCCTTTTTGATTTTTCCAACTGTCTTCGGTGATTTCTCTTGCTCTTGTTTGGGCTTTTTCTTCACCTTAGCTCTGATAGCATGTTAAATTATGGTATGTTCTATGCTTAAGAGAAATTTACTTCAAATCTTCTTATTAACCCAATATTAATTTCGAGTATTGTCATCACATCAACATGATAGTAAAATGTAGATAGAACATAAATGTAAACAACAAAAGACAATCCAAGACAAGAGACACAAGATGTGGCACCATTCAGGGAAAAACCCCAATGCGGGGAAACCCTTTGATCAATACTTCTATATTCTTCAATATTTTAGCAGATAGAGAGATAGTACAATATCATAACTCTGTGATTTTACAACAGCAGCAATAAGACCCTAATCAACAAAGTCAAAGATGGTCAAACAGCTCCCAAATGACCTCAAGTCAACCTTGGAGAACTCAGCCTCCAACAACAACAATAAGCAGCCCAAAACAGTCAACGAAAGGTGGTCAAATGGCGGTCAACGCATCAACAATTCTGTAGTCAGTCCTAACTAGTCAACGCTGGTCAAATCAGTGGTCAAACAGGTCAATGTTTGGCTGCCCAGCAATGCGGCTAGCATAGGAGAGGTTGACCAACCCAAAAATGCAGTCAAACCTCCTCTTCGCTAGTCAATGCATGCAAAATACAACCCTGCTGCTCCACGGTCAACCCCAGGTCAATGCTGCCCTAAAAACAGAAATTTGTGTCCTCCTTTCAGCCACACGTGTGAGAGAGAGATGCTCTTCTAATGCGTAGGAGAGAGAGAAGATGTGTGTTGAGATGAGTGGAATAATGCCACAAGGTCTCCTTTTATATCAATCGTGGAGGATAAGTTGGGGGTGTGAAACACAGTTTTGTTCGCTGGCCGACCTTGACAAATTGTTAAGAAATACAAATAAATTCATATCTCCATGAATACATTTCGGAATCGGATGATCGTTAGATCAATCCTACACCTTTCGATGAGAGGAATCCAAGAAAAATATCAGCTGCCATAAATGAGGTGACCCACATGGAGTTTGGATCTAGTTGCCAATTTTAACAATATGCCTAACGAATATACCTTTCTTCCCAAAAGCTTCTAATTTGTTTATTTTCTTTTTAGGCACATGAAAATATACAGGACAACCAAAGATTCTAAAATGAGAAACATCAGGTTTCTTACTAGAGAAGACTTCCTCGGGCGTTTTGAAATCCAAGGCTTGATGATGGCTCCTATTTTGAACATATATAGCAGTGTTGGCAACTTTTCCCTATAAGAATTTCGGTAGCCCTTGATCATAGATCATGGCACGGGTGGCTTCCATGTTGTTTGATTCTTCCTTTCAGCAACACCATTTTTCTCAGGAGTGTATGGAACAATTGTCTCCCTCTTAATGCCAGCATCCCTGCAAAAGTCATTGAATTCATTTGATTCATATTTGGTTCTATTGTCAGTCCTTAACATTTTGATCTTCTGCCCTGTTTGATTTTCCACCAATGCTTTGAAAGAACGGAACCATTTGAACACTTCATCCTTTTTCTTCAAGAAATAAATCCATGTTTTGCGTGAGAAGTCATCCACAAAAATTGCATAATATGTGTATCCTCCTAATGAGATTACGGGCAAGGCACCAGACAGGTCAGAATGGATCAATTGAAGAATATCAGTTGTCTTGCTTTCACTAGAAGGGAATGATCCCTCTGTATGTTTCCTAGCTACAAATCCATGACAGACTCATTCACGATTCATGTTAAACTCGACCATACCCGTGACCATCTTCCTTACTTTGGGTTGTTGATTTTGGGTAGCACTGGATGTAATCTAGCTCTGAAATTTTGTGGAGGGGCTAATATTCATGAGATCTCCAAGACCCAGAAATCGTTTGGAGAAATTCCACCCGGATGATGAGTTATTAAAATAATTAATATTTTTAATGGGGTTCCTAAGTCTAAACTTAGGAAAATAAAAATATTAATGGGTATTAATAAAGATATGGGTGAGAAGCTTCTAAGAGACGAGGATCAAGTCTGTTTTAATCTTAGCCATTGATTAAGGACTTAATCTTGGTTGTTGATTCATCAACAGGAAAAGTATAAGAGAAGACTTGAGAGTCATTTGGAGATACACTAGGCAAATACTCAGTAACTCGATGGAAATCGATTCTCAAGGAGAAGAAGTTTGATTTCAGAGGAAGAGTAGCAGGGTGAAGGAAGAGGAGGGTATCAGCATGAGTTAGAGACTGAGAAAGAGGTGACGCAAAGCATCTGAGAGACAACGCAGAGGGAAGATCAGTGACATAGCACAACTGGAGAAACAATCCTCACGCAGGCTAACACAGAAGTGATGCAAAAGTGACCCCAAGGAGGGTAGAGGGTCTCCAGGGTGTCAGAACTTCTCCAGGAGGAGGAGAAAAATTGTCACAGGTGTTCTCTCAGAAGTATCTCAGTATTTTGTAGAATCCTTCTTTGTAAAGAGATTGTTGCTGAAGATTAATAAATAAACCCTCATCCGCTACACTAATTTTCCCGCATTGGGTTTTTCCGGGGACAATTGTCCAAAAATAACTGTGTTGATGTGATTGATTCTTGTGCTTTTATATCACTGTTATTTTCTCTATGCTATTATGTGATAATTGCAGTAGAATTTCTTTTAATGTTTACTGAAGGGGTTTGTAAATAACTTATTGTGGAGAATAAGTAGGAGAAATAAATCAGTTACTGCAGTAGAATTTTGTGTTAGAAATTTTCACACAGGTAAGGCTTTATAATGTAAGTGGGCAAATCTCTGGTGCCGTATTTCACTTTGAAGAGAAGTATCACTTGCCAAAGCTCCCAAAGGACTTCCACCAACTTGATAGAGACTATCAACCCTAAATCCAAGAGTAAAACCATCTTTAGGGTTTCTCTGCCATATACACACCTTTCCATCAATGAATGTTACCTTGAAGCCTATGGCTTCCATTGCAAAAAATAGACACCAAGTTCTTGAGTTATGGTTTGACCATAATTCAAGTGAAGAGTGACAGTTCTTATCCCTTTCACGGGGTAGGTGGCATTATCTCCAAGTATAATCTTTAGATTAGTTTTCTTCTCAACTAAATTTGAGAGGCCTTTCTTGTATCCAGTGAAATGCCTTGAGGCTCCACTATCAATTAACCAATGATCAAAAGTATATGGAGGAGAGGTAATAGATAGAGAAGAAATAAGATAGAATTCATTTTGTTTTTCTACAACATTACTTTCATCATACCTGGCATTTCGTGTCCTCTCGGAAGGTCGATTATTTCCTTCTCAAGCAGCAAGAACATTCCTATTTCCTTTGTTTTTATACCTGTTGTTCCTTTGATTTCCATTGTTTTTCAATTGTTGTTGTTGTCGTCATCTCTTAGAGGATTTTTCTTGTTAGGACCATCTTTAGCATAGTGACCGAACCTGTTGCAATTGTAGCATCTTCCTTTACCTCTTCTTTGAATTCCTTCTTAGATCCTTGACTCTGTCTCCTTGGACTAGCACCATTCTTCCTCTTCGCATGTGCAAAGAAAGTAGTAGATTCATTTCCATTGGACGATTTATCTTTCTCCATCATCCTTGTTTCCTCTTGAGTGCATCTAGCCAATAACTCATCAAAAATAGGTATCCTATCATTGTTGAGAATGGTGGTGAGGTCTGGAAAGATGTTAATTTTAGGTATGTTCTATGCTTAGAGCAATTTATTTCAATTTTCACAGTTAGCTCAATATCTTTTCCAAATTAGCAATCACATCAGCATTAAAGTAAACTGCAGATAGAACATAAACATAAATCGCAGAAGACAAGCCAAGACAAAAGGACACAGGATGTGGCGCTAGCCAGGGACAAACCCCAATGTGGGGAAACCCTTGATCAATTCTTCTTATACGTTTTTCAATAGTTCAACAAAGAGAGGGAGATAGTACGTTTACAACAAAAGTCAACACTTTGACTTATCTAGATAAGAGCATAGATCATCTCTAAGAAGATGATACATGAGATTAGTTGAAGACATGCTGCTTCAACTGATTCTCCAAGGTGACTTCTTCACCTATCATTGTGCTGCATTTCGTCATCATGCTGCACCTCACCGCGCTGCACCATGCTGCACCCATCATCACTATGCTGCATCTCATCACGCTTCATTAATCATGACTATACCCATCACTATACTGCATTATGTGCCATTGCTGCACCATGTTGCCATCCTGACCTATGTATTAGCTGCACCTTGCTTGTTTGTTGTCCCTTGCTTGCTTGTTGTCCCTAGCATGCTTGTTGTCCCTTGCTTGCTTGTTGTCCCTAGCATGCTTGTTGTCCTTAGCATGCTTGTTGTTGCATGCATGTTAGCTGTAACATTGCATGCTTGGTGTATTCGTTGCTATGTACCATACAACTGTTCCAATGTTAGTTAGTCATCCTTTGCATGCTGCTCTCCTTCGGAGACAGATGCTATGGCAGTTTCGGCTGTCCCCGGCAGTTTTGGCAGTTTCGGTTGTTCCCGACAATTTCAGCAGTCCTCGCAGTTCCGACTTTTCCGGCAGTTTCAGCAGTTCTGGAATTTTCGGCTTTTCCGGCTTTTCTAGCAGTTTCAACAGTTCCGGCTTTTTTGGTGTTTCTGGCTTTTCCGGCAGTTTCGTCTTTTCCGGCTTTTCTGGCTTTTCGGTAGTGCCAGCTTTTCCGGTAGTTCCAACTTTTCCAACAGTTTCGGATTTTCTGGCTTTTCCAGCTTTTCTGGCTTTTCCGGCCTTTCCAGCTTTTCCGGCAGCTCTGGTTTTTTTGGCTTTTCCAGCTTTTCCGGCAGTTCCGACTTTCTGCCCTCTGAATCAGGGCAACGTTATTCCTTAGGATCTCTCCTCCTACTAAAACCTAAAGACAAGTAGAGAGAGGAAGAGATCCCAAGTGTGTGGAAATGACTTGAAGGCCACCTCTATTTATACTAAAACGTTGAGCACATGTGGGGTTTATTTGGTTGCTGGCCAACCTTGACGAATTGTCTTATAACACAAATAACATCATAACTCCATGAATACTTATCGGAATCGGATGATATTTAGATCAATCCTACACCTCTCGATGAGAGGGATCTAAGAAAAATATCAGCTGCCATAAATAAGATGACCCACATGGAGTTTGGCCCTAGTTGCCAATTTTAACACTACCTCTCAACTAAGGAGAACTCCATCCGTTGATCCATATGTCCGACTGTACTATCTCTGCCATCAGTGCCCTGCACTGCTTTGCTCTGCTATGATCTGCTGAGCTCTGCTCTGCTCTGCTTTGATTTGCTGAGCTCTGCTTTGCTTTGATCTGCTGAGCTTTGCTCTGCTCTGTTGAACCATGAAGAAGAAGAATTGATCGATAATGTCTCATACCATTCTCTACTAACCCGAAGTCAGTTTCATCTGAAGAGAGTGTGTCACATCACTCTTACTGACCCGAAGTCAGTTTTATTGATCCCAGATCAATATCACAAGAGAGTGTCTCAAACCACTCATACTGATCCCAGATCAATGTCACAAGAGAGTGTCTCAAACCACTCATACTAATTCCAGATCAATTTCATTGATCCTAGATCGATGTCACAAGAGAGTGTCTCAAACCACTTGTACTGATCCCAGATCAGTTTCATTGATCCCAGATCAATGTCACAAGAGAGTGTCTCAAACCACTCATACTGATCCCAGATCAGTTTCATTGATCCATGAATAGTACTACTATGGACCCTATCTTCATTTCCCTGCTCATGATAAGATGAGAGGTACTTCCCATGAGTCCCAGACTGCATGGGTAAGATGCCTCGACAGGAGAACTAATCATCCTGTCCATAGGAGATCGAATCATCCTGTCATTGGATGTCACGGAGAACTAATCATTCTGACCCACAGGAGAACTAATCATCTTGTTCCATAGTTGCCATGGAGAACAAATCATCCTAGCCCACAGGAGAACTAATCATCCCGTTCCACAGTTGCCACAGGAGAACTAATCATCCCGACCCACAGAAGAACTAATCATCCTGTTCATAGCGCATCACCAGGGGAGGGTGAGTCGCCCTGTGGTCGTATGTTGCTCCAGTAAGTACCCCAAGCCCCCAGAGCTCCCAGAGGTCAATGCATGCAACTTGCAGGACCCTTATAAGAAGGTCTCTCAACAACTCTAAGTCGTTCAGGAAAGTCACAGATTTGACCTTTCCCTGGGGCTTTGACAAAATGTTTGCGACCTGTAAATTAGTCTCAATGCGATGGAGCCTCCTCGCTCATCGACTTACCATATTGCAGATAAGACAGTATCTGATGTCTATCTGCTGGAGCAATCATCGAATACAAGATTCCTCAATAATTGAATCCCCCCTCTGGTTGTCACAGAGAATCATAGTGGTATTCATCATGTGTACAAACAGTGAACTGAAGAGCTTCTGCAACCATGAAGCTTCACACGAGATCATACTCGTAGCTATGTATTCGGTCTTGACGGTGCTTATAGCAACTGACTTTTGCTTCCCGCTCATCCATGATATCGAAGCAAAATTCAAAGAGAACCAGCACTGAGAAGTGCTCTAGTGATCCTCCACACTGCCTGCCCAGTCAGCATTCGAATAAGCATGCAGTTTCATATTTCCGGCAATGTATCTCAATCCATGAGAGTTTGTGCCCCGAAGATATCTCAAAAGATTCTTGGCACCAATCCAGTGAGGCTCAACCAAATATGAGCTCACCATGCTAACTGCAAAACATATGTCCGGACGGAAGTTTACCAAGAACATCAACGCGAATGAGTTTATGAAACTCAGGGGCATTTCCCAAATCTGGTTCGACATCACTACCATATAACTTCTGAAAGTTAAGATCCTCGAGGTAGTCACAGGGTTGCAGTTTATCATTCCACATCCGGAATCCAACTCCCTCTTACTTCTGCAAATGAGAGGGTCTGCACCTGTAAGAAATAGGTCGTCCTCATAAGGTGCCGGTATGAGAGGTCTATTATCCACAACCTTCGGGTAATGGTTTGGATCGGTTTCACTCCTAGTGAATCTTAGCTTCATCAGACAGCTATCAATCCTCTCATACTACGCCCGTGGTGTTTTGCTTCAAGCCATAGAGGGCTTTCTTCCACCTGTATACATGAGATTCCCGATCATGAATCTCAAACTCCTCGGGTTGTTCCAAACCTGTGGACCTGCTGCATGAGGGGAATGGTCCCCTTATAAGATTTTCCTTCGATACATCTCAGACATGTACCTTCATGCTCTACTTGAATTCAGACATCCCTATCACCATTTGACTCACATCAAGTAGTGCCCCGTAGGTAGATCTCCGGTGTTATAGATGCGATATGTCAATTGACATGATCCCTAATGGACCATTCTCCAACTTGATACAAATTGCCAACCCTAAACCCATGAGAAAAAGCATCTTTGAAAATTATATTTTTTAACACGTACCTTTCCATCGATGAATGCCACCCTGAAACCTTTGACTTCCATTTCCGAGATGGACACCAAGTTCTTGCGATCAGGTACATAAAAGAGATTCTATAAATGAATTGAGTTACCCTTATTCAATTGAGAGTTAACATTCCCTACACCCTTTCCGGGATAGTTGGCATCGGGTCCAAGTATAATCCCACGATTGTTTCCATCTCTACCAAATTAGAGAGTGCACCCATCTATCCGATGAAGTGCCTTGAAGCACTACAATCTATAAGCCAGATTCCCAAAGAATCTGTAGGAGAGGGCCAATACAAGATAACACTTTTTTATCTTATCAGAAACAACATTTGATTCTTCATACCTGGGGTTCCTTGCTTTCTATAAAGAGTCGACCATTTCCTTGATGACCTGCATTACCTGTCATTCCTTTGATCATTGAAGATGTCCCTAGAATGATTGTTATCATCATCAAGTGATGTGTCCGTGCCATTCAGACACTCCTTCGCATAATGGCTCAATTAGTTATCTGCCTTTCCTTCCACCTTGAGGTCCGGTCTTCCAATAAAGTGATCTTTAGGTAGGCCATATTCCGCTGCGCCATTCTGATAATATTTTCTGCTTCAACTTCACCCTTGGTGAATTTGAAGGGGATGAGGAATTCACTGATCCTTTTGTTCTTTCCCAACTGTCTTCAGTGATTTCTCTTTCACTCTTGCTTGGGCATTGTCTTCACCTCAGCTCTGATACCATGTTAATTTTAGGTATGTTCTATGCTTAGAGAAATTTATTTCAATTTTCACAGTTAGCTCAATATCTTTTTCAGATTAGCAATCACATCAGCGTTAAAGTAAACTGCAAATAGAACATAAACATAAATCACAGAAGACAAGCCAAGACAGGAGGACACAAGATGTGGCGCTAGCCAGGGACAAACCCCAACTTCACCCTTGGTGAATTTGAAGAGGGATGAGGAATTCACTGATCCTTTTGTTCTTTCCCAACTGTCTTCAGTGATTGCACTTTCACTCTTGCTTGGGCATTGTCTTCATCTCAACTCTGATACCATGTTAATTTTAGGTATGTTCTATGCTTAGAGAAATTTATTTCAATTTTCACAGTTAGCTCAATATTTTTTTTCAGATTAGCAATCACATCAGCATTAAAGTAAACTGCAAATAGAACATAAACATAAATCGCAGAAGACAAGCCAAGACGGGAGGACACAAGATGTGGCGCTAGCCAGGGACAAACCCCAATGTGGGGAAACCCTTGATCAATTCTTCTTATATGTTTTTCAATAGTTCATCAGGGAGAGAGAGAGAGAGATAGTATGTTTACAACAGAAGTCAACACTTTGACTTATCTAGATAAGAGCAAAATGATATCTAAGAAGATGATACATGAGATCAGTTGAAGACATGTTGCTTCAACTGATTCTCCAAGGTGACTCCTTCACCTATCGTTGTGCTGCATTTCGTCATCATGCTACACCTCACCGCGCTGCACCATGCTGCACCCATGATCACTATGCTGCATCTCATCACGCTTCATTAATCATGACTGTACCCATCACTGTACTGCATTATGTGCCATTGCTGCACCATGTTGTCATCCTGACCTATGTGTTGGCTGCACCTTGCTTGCTTGTTGTCCCTAGCATGCTTGTTGTTGCATGCTAGTTGTCCCTTGCATGCTAGTTGTAACATTGCATGCTTGGTGTATTTGCTGCTAAGTACCATACAACTGTCCCAATGTTAGTTAGTTGTTCCTTGCATGCTGCTCTCCTTCGGAGACAGATTCTATGGCTGTTCTGGCAGTTTCGGCAGTTCCCGACAGTTCCGACAGTTCCGGCTGTTCCTGGTAGTGTCAGTTGTTCCCGACAGTTCCGACAGTCCTGACAGTTCTGGCTTTTCCGGTAGTTCCGGCTTTTCCGGCTTTTTCGACATTTCCGGCTTTTCCGGCAGTTCCAACTTTTCCAGCTGTTCCATCTTTTCCAGCAGTTCTGGCTTTTCTGAAGTTTCGGCTTTTCCGCCAGTTCCAGTATTTTCGTCTTTTCTGGCAGTTTCGACTTTTCTAGCATTTCCGGCTTTTCCGAGAGTTCGGACTTTTCCAGCAGTTTAAGCTTTTCCCGCAGTTCCGGATTTTTCGGCTTTTCCAGCTTTTCTGGCTTTTCCTGCAGTTCCGACTTTTCTGGCTTTTCCGGCTTTCTGCCCTCTGGATTAGGGAAACGTTGTTCCTTAGGATCTCTCCTCCTACTAAAACCAAAAGGCAAGTAGAGAGAGGAAGAGATCTCAGGTGTGTGGAAATGACTTGAAGGCCACCTCTATTTATACTAAAACGTTGAGCACATGTGGGGTTTATTTGGTTGCTGGCCGACCTTGACGAATTGTCTTATAACGCAAATAAATTCATAACTCCATGAATACTTATCGGAATCAGATGATCTTTAGGTCAATCCTACACCTCTCAATGAGAGGGATCCAAGAAAAATATCAGTTGCCATAAATAAGATGACCCACATGGAGTTTGGCCCTAGTTGCCAATTTTAACAAAAGACCTCTAAGGGCAACGATAGTGAGTTCCTTGTCAGCAATAACTCCTCCAATAGATAGTAGGTCATTCTTGATTTGAGTTATTCTCATGAAGTAGTATTGGATAGACACCCCTTTATGCATCTTAATATCCTTCAACTTGTTCTTGAGAAAGAGGATTTGATTTGCATTGTTCACTTTGAGCATCCCGACCAACTTATCATACATCCATAGAAGTTCCCAAATTAGAAATATAGTCAACCAAATGCTTTTGAATGGACTCAATTATAATTTTCTTGGCTTTGACCTCACCTTTTCTATACTTTGTTCTAGCAGCAACAGGTGCATTTGAAGGAGGCTCTACCACTTTTCCTTGCACATAGTCCAATACTTCATGCTCCTCTAAAGTTTGGTCCAAAGTCATATTCCATGCATGATAGTCAGATTTGTCATTGAGCTTGTCGCTAGTCTTGAAGTAGGATGTAGAGTGTTGATTTTTGTAGCATCGAATGTGTTCTAGCCACGAAACTTTGTCGAGAGGCTAGAATACACGTATTCTCCAAAACCCAGAAATTCTTTCTGGAAATTCCACCTAGAGATAACTTAATTAAAATAATTAATTTTTTTTTTAATGGTGCCTAAGTTTACACTTAGGAAAGTTGATTAATTAAAGGATATTAATTAAGCCATGGGGAGAATCTTCTAGAAGAAGACATGGATCGATTTCTAGTTTAATTTTAGCCATTGATTATGTTTTAATCTTGGCCGTTGAAGCCTCAATGAGAGATTATAAGAAGAAATTCGATGGGGGTTGGAGAACGCACTTGAGAGACAAGGAATTCAATTTTGCTGGTAAATCGAACTCCAGAGTAGCAACACTCAGTTGCCGGAGGTGATTCACTAAAGTCCTTAGTGAAAGAGGGGTAGGGATAGTAAGATCGGAAGGAAGTTTCTCTAGTCCGGTGAGTGCATAACAGAGAGGCAGTGAGTGCCACAGAGAGGTAGCGCAGAGCTTTAGAGGGAGATCCATATTTTGCTGAGGAGAAGTTGAAATCCAGTGCCAGAACCACAGTGGGAGTCCAGAGGCTAGGAGGATCGATTTTCCAGATAACAACTAATTAGTTAGCGAGAGAGACGTTGGTTTGAGTTGTGGGGCGTAGATCTGCATAGGTTGACGTAGAGGCAGCAAGGGGCAGCTCATCTTGAGCCAAGGTTAGTGTCTGATCATCGATGGGAGTGAAATTTGTCTCACTAGATCTCCTGGCAGCTATTTCTCTGTATGGAAAGCTAGATTTGAGCTTCCATAGATTTGTATCATATTTACTACTGCATAATAATAAAACCCTTAGCTGCTGCACCGATTTTCCTAAGTTGGTTTTTTTGGGGGACATTGGTTCAAAAATACAATGTTATTTGTGTGTGTGTGCATATGTTCTTCTAGTATTATTTTTCTTCCGCAGTATTTTATTTGTGGAGGCTGCAGTGTATTAGTTTCGATATTTACTGTAGGATGTAGTAAATAATTTGTTCAAGTTATTTAACAAATAGAAGAATGTCTCATATGTAATATCTGCATCCATATAATAAAATTCCAGTTCAAATTTCCGCAATCTATAAAAGGTCCTGTAAGAGATGGTATCAGAGCCAAGTATTGTTTGAGTTGATATTTTGTTGTGAGATATTGTTTGAGTGAAAAAATTCGCTTGAGTCCTGAATAGCGTTCGAGCTCGTTGTTGCCGGAGTTGGCGTTGGAGAGCGTTGAAGACGTTGGACGAGAATTTGCCGCAATTTCTCCCTCAGAAGAAGACCGCAATTCTTCTCATCATTTTCTGCAAGACTTTTGAACGGGTATTTATCCTACTCTAAAATGGATGCTTCTAGAAATTCTTCAGCTGAATCTTCTGAATCTATTTTTGGATCTAAGCACTTTAGAACTATGAAGGATGAAGAAAAATTAAAATCTGGATTGGAAGGGTTATGTAGATCTGAATCTACTTCTGGTAATTCAGCTATCATAGAACAAGAAGAAACAGATCCCTCTGTTAATTGGAAACTTCCACCAGTTTCACCGCATGATGTATATAGAAATTTATCCTCTTTTAATTTCCGTGCCCTTAGTCAAATCAAAATCAAAGAGAAATCTATCAAAGCAGATTTAACTTTGAATGCTATGTTAACCTTATCTCTCCTAGAAGGCAAACATATCAAAGCAGCCATTAAAGCAGGTTATCAGTATGTCCATCTGGGGATGGTGAGGATAGGACTGAATGCACTACATAGAAAAGGACAAAAAGCCTATGTATTCTCAGCCCTATTTGATAATCGATGGACCACATTTACACAAGCAATGATAGGTGGCATTGAAACAAGCCTTGCTGAAGGCCCTGTACAATATGATGTTTTTCCAGATTTCTCTGTTGCACTTGACGACCCAAATGTCTTGCAATGCCTAACCTTAGGTATCCAGACCGCTGGGTATGAAAATTTCAAAACAAAATCAAAAAATTTGGCCATTTTCTATATTACTTGTGTCCGATTCTATAATACAACAATCCCTGCTGTATTACATACCCCTGATAAAGATGAAGGCCGAGTCACTCTTATCCAGTATGATTCATCTTGTAATCCTGTAGCACCAGTCTATGTTTCCCGAAATGATTTATGTCCTCCTGATGACTGGGTAACCAATTGGGGAAAACCCACAAAGAAACCTGTTGCTGCTGCACAGTCAATAATAACAGAGATAGATGGAAAGGTTACCACACGATTTCCCAGAGTTAACACAGTTCAGCATGGTGGACCCTCTACTTCTGTCTCTGCAATCCCTACTACAATTAGTCAGTTACATCCGAGTCAAACCACTGCACCTCTACAATTTGTAATTAACCAGGCAGTGTATGATTCTATCGGAAGATTGTTTTCACAACCAAGCCCATCTCAGCCTTTCAGCTCAGTCTGTGATCATCCACACTGCTCCAAGACTTTTTGTCAATTTTCCTCAGAACCACCAACTCCACATGGGGAGTCATCAGACCGTCATAGGATAAACATGATCAGATTTACTCCTCCGTCTGATTCTTCTGAAGAAAGTTACAAAAAGGTTGTATTTTTCAATCCACAAGAAGAACTACTTGTACATACTGTATCTAGTTCTTCTACTCATGGTTTAGGTTATGTTAATTCTTCACCTATACCTGAATACAGGAAAAATCCCATTGATAAAATCCCAAAGCATGTAGAGATTCCTACTGATTCAGAAATAATTGCCTTTTTAAAGATTTTTAAAGGAATTAGTCCATATGATCCTGATGATCAATGGAAAAAGAAAATGTTCAATTGGGATATGTTCACACATGAAAAAGAACATTTATATTTTGAAGAAGTAATGTTTTTTCCAAGAGATGATCGTCCTGCTTTCAACAGACAAAATGTTGAAAATTGGAAAGAATGGATGAAAGCAGAAAATCAGTGGATATCATTCTATGAATGGTATTATCCTTCTGCAAATATAATAGAAAAATCCTTGATGAAACAATTCAGAAATCAGGCCAAGTAGAAAAGAATCAAGGATCCAGAAAAATTTGTAGAAGAAAAATTGAAAGAAAATCCAGTAGTAATTCCTCCTCCTTTGAAAGCCCATGTTTTTCAGCCAAAGATTCAGAGCATGTTAAACAAGCCAAACATTCCTAGATCTCTGATTGCTGTTCAAATTGAAGGAGAAAAACTACTAAGAAAGATCTGTTCTCAGTTCCAAGTAAACATGATGCGAACTGGGACCCCAAATAAACACAAATGGGAACTCCTTGATGGAAGTCTTTTAGAAACAGATACAGAGTTTCCCCCCTGGAAAAATTTTGTGATAAGAAGCCAAGATGGAAAGCTGTACAAATTACTTCCATCTCATGTTGATGATCCTAATCTAGTAGCAAGAGATGCTGTGGCTGCTACTAATTGGACAAATTTAGCTCTGTCAAGTCTTGAGAAATTTGTCAGCTCTAAGTTTGAAACTATTGAAACTGCTAATTCTGAAATGAAGACCATGCTTGAAAGCATTCTGAGAAAACAAGACTACAATACAGTTTGTTTGAATAGCAGTGTCACTACTTTGGCAGAAAATGATAAGGCTCTTGCTAAGAGTCTTGACAGGTTATCTTTACAAACAGGACAGATAGATAAAAAGACCCATGATGCTACCTCGGCTCATGGAAAAGAAATTGTAAAGATCAGTAATTCCCTTGATATTGTAAAAAAACAAGTTTGGGAAGTCTCTCAAGGGATAGAATCCCTGAAAAAGAAGCCTAGGGTTGAAGCCTATAAATCTGCAACCATATTTTCAGAACCCAAGACTTCTGTCCCATACTCTATTACTCCTTCTGTGGAAAGTCTTATCAGAACACCCAGCTCTATAACCTTTCCACCGCCTACTTCCTCTCATCCATATTCTCTGTTTGCAAACCCCAGTTTCTTTAGCCCACATCCTGCCATAAAGCAATCTAAAGAAACTGAAGAATCAAGCAAACCAGAATCTTCTAATTTCAGGTCTGAAGATGAAGAAGAGAGTTATGATACAAGTTTTCATAAGATAGAAACATCACTATCTGACATGACTCTTCACAAAATAGAAGCAGATCCACAAATTGAAGATCTTGAGATTTGCATCAATAACTTCTCTATTACAGATCAAGACCAATCTGATAATGATCAAGATCAAGTCAATGCTACATCATCTAGGTCAAGATGGGAGACTACTTGGAATCCTGCTCCTGATAGAAGAGATCTTATGAAGTCTGAATACCATAAGGATTGGTCTGCAAATTCTACTTATTCATGGAATATTGATAATTGCACAGAGGCTGAAATTATGTCTGTTTTGCATTCCATGCTTGTATGTTATAGGACTTATCTTGCAGATGATATAGGTCCTATTAATGCTACAAGAAGAATAATAGGAGGATTTGAAGGAACACTAGATTCTTGGTTAAAAGCTGAGACATTAAAAGATCCAAGTCTCCTTGCAGGATGGGAACAAGCTGTTGTCTTAAATGAAGATGGATCTACTCACATAGATCCTGTTACTAATTTGCCTGTCAGCAATATGATAGGAAAACTTCTCTATGCTATTACTGTCAACTTCATTGGTTTCCCCCAGATAACCAATGATATCACAACCATTACTCTGTTGGCCATGAAGTTGCATAATATGCAACACTTTGATGAGTACTTTAATGAATTCCTTCACAGACTGCACACATTGACTCCAGATCTAATTCTTGAGCCAAAATGGAAGGAAATTTTTGTTGCATCCCTTCCCCAATGGGTTTCTTCAGCTATTGTTAATAAATTACCAGGGAAGGTTGGTGACTATAAATTTGGCATAATCAGACAGGCAGTAAAAGCAATCATTGTGGAATTATGCTCGCAAATGAAGATTGCAAGAGCAGCTACCAATCCTAAAAAGCCACATGGATATCAACAACTCTGCAAACAATGGCACCTTGGTAAAGCTGGAAATTCTGAGGGGCATAAGAGGAGAAAAAGACATTTTAAAAAGAATTCCCAGATTTCCCAAGAAAAACCAAAAAGAAAACATTACAAAGCTAAACCTTACAAACACACAAGGATGTTTTCTAAGGACAAAGAAATAATTTGTTACAACTGTAACAAAAAAGGCCACACAGCTCCAAATTGTCCAAATAAAAAGAAAGACTCTTCTAAGAAGAAAGTCCAGTATAGAAATAAGAAAGGAAAGATAAATTCTTTTGATCTTCCTAGCAGCTGTGATGAGTTGGTATCTTCTGATTCAGGATCTGAAAATGATTTTAATTATGTTGATTCAGAAGAAACATCTGATGAAGAATTCTGTAATGATCCTCATTGTACAGAGTGTAAATACTGTGATTGTGATGACCCTGATATTTGTACATGTAATGCAGTTAGGATGATGAAGACTGATTATGATGAAATCAGTAAAAATATTTTTGCACAAATGATGGCTGCTACAGATCCACAAATGAAAGAAATGTACAAATCTTTGCTGACAGAACATTTGAAGAAGACACCTTCTAGTCCAAAGAACTCTCCTAATAAAGGGTATGTGCCTCCTGCTACTCTTTTCTCTGTTGAAGCTTTAACGAGGCAATTTAGAAATGAAGATTTTGGAGAAGATTTGCCACAGACCTTGTCTGCAGTCCACCAAGCAATTAAAGAATTGAGAAAAACAATCAAAGAAAATAGAAGACTGTGTGTTGAAAGACACAATGAACTAAGTCTAAGGATGTTGAATGCACAAGCATCTCCTGCCTCGTCATCACAAGGCCCTATTTCAGGAAAGACAGAAAATTGGACTTATCATTCAGGACTAGTTCAGCAGCAGTACAGCTGGGAAGAAGGAGAAGAAGAAGAAAAAGCAAGGACAGATTTCGGATGCAATAGCATGAATAGAGATGTCATGTATTGTGTCAAAATGAAGATAAAAATTGGAAACCAGTATGAATTTTGGAAGGTCCTTATGGATACTGGTTCCAGGCTAAATATTGTAAGTGATACAGTGGTTGGTATGCATCACCGAAGGCCAACAACATGTCCAAGGGTAATCACTGCAAGTGGTGATATCCCCACAAAGCATGAAGCAGAAATTGATGTTCTGCTTACAGAAAAAATCGGAGTTCATTTGGTTTGCCCTGTTGTTCCAGGATTGGATTGTGCAATGTACCTTGGGACACCATTTTTTCAGAACTTTAGTATGCATGGAGCAAAGTTTGATACAAAGACTCAGAGGTATGGATATTTTGTCAATTTTAATAATAAAGAAGTCTTTTTTCCATTCATCAATTCTAATTCTCCAATCAGGATTAAGAGAATAGAAAGGATGGAAAATCTCTTGGCAAAAATGGAAATAAAGAGAGAAGTATTAAAAACAGAAGAGCATTTGGATAATGGAAAGTTTGCTTCAGAGATAGCACATCTCACTGCTCAATTTAAAGAATGTTGTTCGGATGATCCAAATGCTTTTTGGCATATTAAAAAACAGGAAGTAGAACTTCCTCTCAAAAAAGATTTCAGTGGAAAATTAAGGAGATCCGAAGCAGTGGCAATGAATGAAGAGCAGATGAAGCTTTGCAAGGAAGAAATAAAGGATCTCTTAAAGAAAGGACTTATCAGGAAGAGTAAAAGCCCCATAGCATGTTTTGCATTTTATGTAAATAAGCATGCTGAAATTGCCAGAGGAAAACCAAGGTTAGTCGTGAATTATAAACCTCTGAACAATATTCTGGACTATGATGCATATCCTTTACCAAAGCCATCTTCCATACTTGCTCAGATATCAAAGTCCAAGATATTTTCCAAGTTTGATCTCAAATCTGGTTTCTGGCAAGTAGGAATCAAAGAAGAAGATAAATGGAAAACAACATTCTCTGTACCAGAAGGACATTATGAGTGGAATATCATGCCATTCGGCCTGATTAATGCTCCTTCAACCTTTCAGAGAATAATGGATGAAACTTTCGAAGGAATGGAAAGCTTCCTGAAAAAGTATATTGATGATTTATTGATTCATTCTGATAATATTGCTGACCATATTAAACATCTGAAAATCTTTCTTCGCAGGGTCAAAGAAATGGGTATAGTATTATCAGAATCCAAAATGAAATTATTTCGGCCAATGATAGACTTTTTGGGTTACAATATACAGTATGGATCCTATACTGTAATCCAAAGAAGTTTAAATTTCATTGATCACTTCCCTGATGAGATTAAAGACAAAACACAATTGCAAAGGTTTTTGGGAAGTTTAAACTACATTTCTAAGTTTCTGAAGCATTGTGCACAAGAAAGAAAATTGTTAAACAAAAGGCTTCAGAAGGATCCAATTCCATGGAATAATGATTGCACCCAAGCAGTCAGAGCAATAAAAGAAAGAGTCAGAAACATTCAGCCGCTCTCTCCTATCAGAGAAGAATGGGAAAAATTCATCATGACAGATGCAAGTTATGAAGGATGGGGGGCAGTTTTGTGTCAGAAGAACCCTTGCAGCAAAAATGAGATTGAAATCTGCCAATATGCATCTGGATTATGGGCCAAAAATCAATTGAATTGGTCAAGTCTGAAGAAAGAACTTAGAGCAGTTTGTTTGGGAATAGAAAAATTCAGGGATTTTGTTATCTACACCAAATTCACTGTTAAAACAGACTGTCAGGCATTAAAATTTGCTATTCACAAATGTGATTTCGAAGACGTTGCCATGGTCAGATGGATTATGCAGCTCAGCCAGTATAATTTTGATGTTGAATTTGTTAAGGGTTATAAGAATAATTTTGCAGACATGTTGAGTAGAGAGTTTCTGTCCGAACATTCAATCCTAAGTCTGCATTGCAATTATATCAGAAGAAGAGAAAGCACTGTTGAAATAGAAACACCAAATGGTTGGGTAAGTTATATGCTTGAAATTCCAGTACTTATCCATGATGTAGACTGGTATCCAATCAAAGAAATTAGGCACCGTGAAGATATTCCTTATCTATGGACAGAAACAATGCAGGATGAAATGAATCAAGAGTCAGTGGAAGCTTTAGAGTATCTGGAATACATTGACAGTATACACTATACTCTTGAAAGAGATGATGAGGATGATGATCGAATGACAAGTTGCCACATCACACTTTGAAGGTTTGATAATCATCTTCATCGAGAAAATTATGACCCAGATAGACAAAAGGAATCTTTCTTTGCAGCCATGAACCTCCAAAATTGCTCAGCCAACTTATTTTATTCTATACAGTCTTCATTCATATTTGAAGGTATGACAGCAGAAGCCTTAGAACAAGAAGACCCCACGCCAGATTGGTTCATTGAGTGGTGGAAAATATATGGACTCTCGGCTTTGGTTATAAAACCATATACACTGCACATGCTTAAAATTCCTGGTTTTAGTGAACCAAGATCCCATATGAATGGTATAGCATACAAGAATATTGAAGACATTGCCAATATAGATGATCTTTCTTTCCTACAAGCAATCCGACGCTGCGGTCACATAAGATGGTTTGTCACAAATCAGTACAAGGCAAGGATGATATCTTCCAGTACCAATTATGAAGATTTCCATCATCAGGTTGATATCTCATCAAATCCTTTCCAACCCATCAACTTTATGGAACCACCTAATAGGAACAGTTCGCAAATGTGGGAATCAGAGAAAGAAATAAGAGTACAGTACTTTAATAATTCATTAATTGAAAGGTTCAGATATCAGCATTACACACATCCTCAGATAGAATATTACACAATGGATTAAGTGTTGTCTTTTCAGCCGACTATGGTGCTGGACGAGCTTTCGTGGATTCCCTCGCTTTGGAATCTCCACTTTGTACAATCTTGAGATTTGCAAATCTCATCCTTTATGTCATTTCAGTCTTTCGAGGGTTCACTTATGAATTTCCTCTGTGTAAATTTTCGTTTGTACTAAGATTCGGTCCCCACATGCCTCAGGCTCTCTGATAAAGAGTAGGGACGAGATAACATAGGACGATATTGTTCTATGCCCGAATCTTGTTTTCGGCGATCCGCCTAGATTTGTCCAAGTACTTTTGCTTTTGAGTCATCAGTCTGTACAAAGCCCATTCATGAATGTTTGTTCCCTTCCGGCTTATAAATAAGAGATAGCTGTGAAGTAAGACTCATTCGGGTTTTGGGGAGAGAGTCAAGGGTCTAGAATTTGGAGTCGAGTAATTTTTCCTGCTCTACATTTGCGGACTGTATTGTCTGAACTGCTTGCAACACGAAAAATTTACTCAAGTTTAGAAGTGTGGTTTGGAAGCCTGCGCATCAGTGTGTTCGGCACTGGTGAGAACCTAAAGTGGCTGAACCATTAGGAAAAATCTGAGAGTTTGTCTGTAATTTCTTAGACAGAGTCTGTCTATTGCCAGGTAGCCTCCGGTAATACTTGTTCCTTGCGAACTGTATAAAGTCCGATAAAAGCGTAGACAGTCGATCTCTGTGGGAAATGTCTCATATGTAATATCTGCATCCATATAATAAAATTCCAGTTCAAATTTCCGCAATCTATAAAAGGTCCTGTAAGAGATGGTAACTAAATCAGTTGCTGCAGTAGGATTCAGGGTTTTTTGAATTTTCACATGGTATCGGAGCACAAATCTTAAGCTAGAGAGCTCAGTAGTAGAAGGGAAGAGAATTTTGAATCTTTGCAGAGGCAGCGGTTCAAAACCCTCTAGAGGCAGCGTAGTCCTTGGGCCAGGAGGGTCAGGTTTTTGAGGAAAAATTGTTTCTCTGAGAGTTAACAGAGAAATTAGATTTTCCAGATCGAAGATTACCAGAGGCAGAGGAAGTAGTAGCAGTTTCCTTGCAGAGGAGATCTTCAGCTGGGACGCAGTTATTTTACAGCAGTTTGCTAGTGCAAAATAATGTCACGAGGAAGGAAGAGCACACATTGAGGGAATTATTTTCTCAGGGGACTTTTAGCCCTGAAGTTCGAATTTTCCTAGCAGAGCAGTAGTAGTTGTGAGAAGATTTGCCCACTCCAGCAGGGAGTGCGAAAGCTAGGCAATAGCTGCACAGAGGAGAAGAAGAGGAATTCAACATTTTTGCTGATATGGCATCTATAGGTGTGAGAGATCAAGATCGGTTGGACGGAGCCTCCAACTACATGATCTGGAAGGCAAGAATTTCATGTCTTCTAGATGAGTATGATCTCAAAGCTTATGTCAATGGTGTGGTAGTTTTACCCGCAGATGTAGATCCATGTAAGGCCTACAAGAAGGAGATGGCGAAGGAAAAGAGGTTGATTCTCGATGGAGTTCGAGATCATGTGGTGTCTCACATAGCTGGCAAAGATATTGCCCGACAGATGTGGGAGGCACTTGCTATGCTATACGAGGGATCTTCCGAGTAGCGGAAGATGTATCTTGAGGAGAAGTTGAGATGCATGAGGATGCAGAAAGGGGAGTGTATCGACCCATTCCTTACTAGGCTTAAGGATATCCAAGATCAACTGTCTGCTGCCTCAGCCTACTGAGTTGGTGTGGTTTGTTCTAAACAATGTTTCCGAAGAGTGGCAAGTCTTCGTCCAGAGTATTCTGGGTAGACAAAAGTTTCTAGACTGGGATCCGGCAAGAGGAGATGAGGCAAGATCTAGTGAAGACCACCATCACTGGCAACAACAACAGCAGTGGGACGAAGCAAGTAAAGGAAGAGGAGGATGTGACCCTCACATGAAAGGGGTAGCAGGAGCAACACAAGAGGAAGAAGGACATTTCCAAGGTGAAATGCTTCAGATGTGGTGAGCTTGGCCACTACAACACTCAATGTCCTCTCAGAAAGAAGGACAAGGAGGAGAAGCAGGATCAATAGGCTGCATTTGTGGAGATTAATAGGCTTTCCTCCAGATTGGAGGAAGAGTTTGCCATGATCACCGATATACCTCCAAGAGTGAGGTGGGGTGATTTGGTTTTGTAGCCCCAAAGAGCTATAGGTTGGGCAGGATTCTTGAGGAGGTCCACCTCATGAATCAATACCTTGCTACGGGAGCCGAAAAACATGCGGTAACAGGATGGATCAGTGGCAATTGATGCAGTCAGGTGCCAGAGTGATAGATGTAGTAGCTAGTAGTAGGTCAGATATTGGGCAACGCAGTGCAGATGGCACAGAGCAACATCAACAGCAGCGCAGAGTCTAGCAGCAGTTAGGACTCAGGTGCCAGAGTGACAGATGTAGTAGCTAGTAGCCGGTCAGATATTGGGCAACGCAGTGCAGAGTTGGCAGCAGTGCAGATGGCATAGAGTAGAGTCAAGAACAGCGCAGAGTCTAGTAGCAGTCAGGACTCAGGTGACAGATGCATCATACTGACCACAATTGGTTCAATATTTTGGATGCTTTTCCGTTGCAGTTGTTGCAGTTGCAACAACAGCAGATGGAGAGGGAGTTGCAGTGGAGATGCAGTGTTGGCAGCAGTTTAGCAGGGCTAGCAACAACACAGATGCAACGCTATCAGAGTTGCGCAGTAGTTGGTGGGCAGCAGCATCCAGACATCAACATCGTTACAAGAGGTGGTGCAGCAACAAGGTGTTGCTTCAGTGGGTTGCAACGCTAGAACACATTCCTCGTTAAGAGGGAGTGTTGATTTTTGTAACATCGGATGTGTTATAGCCACGAAACTTCGTGTAGAGGCTAGAATACATGGATTCTCCAAAACCCAGAAATCGTTTTTGGAAATTCCACCTAGAGACGACTTAATTAAAATAATTAATCTTTTTTTAATGGTGCCTAAGTCATGGTGAGAATCTAGAAGAAGACATGGATCGATTTCTAGTTAATCCTAGCCATCGATTATGTTTTAATCTTGGTCGTTGAAGCCTCAACGAGAGATTATAAGAAGAAATTCGACAGGGGTTGGAGAACACACTTGAGAGACAAGGAATTCAATTTTACTGGGAAATCAAACTCCAAAGTAGCAGTGGTCAGTTGCCGGAGGTGATTCAGTGAAGGCGAAGTAATGAGAGAGGGGCAGGGAGAGTAAGGCTGGAAGGAAGTTTCTCCAGTCCGGTGAGTGCATAGCAGAGAGGCAGTGGGTGCCACAGAGAGGCAGTGTAGAGCTTTAGAGGGAGATCGTATTTTGCTGAGGAGAAATCGAAATTCAGTGCTACAAGCCAGAGTGGGAGCCCAGAGGCCAGGAGGATCAATTTTCTGGATAGCAACTGATCAGTTAGCGAGAGAGACGTTGGTCCAAGTTGTGGGACACAAATCTGTGTATGTTGACGCAGAGGTAGCGAGGGACAACTCATCTTGAGCCAAGGTCAGTGTCGGATCACCGGTGGGAGCGATATTTTTCTCACTATATCTCCTGTCAGTTATTCCTCTACATGGAAAGCTAGATTTGTACTCACATTGACTACTGCATAATAATAAAACAGTCAGTTGCTGCACTGACTTTCCCAAGTTGGGTTTTTCTGGGGACATTGGTCCAAAAATAACAGTGTTATTTGTGTGTGTGTGCATATGTTCTTCTAGTATTATGTTTCTTCCGCAGTATTGTATTTGTGGAGGCTGCAGTGTATTAGTTTCAATATTTACCGTAGGATGCAAAAAATAATTTGTTCAAATTATTTAACAAATAGAAGAAACCTAATTAGTTGTTGTAGTAGGATTTAGGGTTTTTCGAATTTTCACATAGAGGCCATGGACACTTGTCCAATAATATTTGTCCAACGGATATCTTAGTGATTTTTTTCTCTTACTTGGGCTTGTCCTCACCTGGCTCTGATACCATGTTAATTTTAGATAACAATTGTGTGTTTTATGCTTGCAACAATTACTTCAATGTCCTTTTATTAGCCCAATGATAATTTCCAGTTTAATTTCCAATAGCAATCACATAAACTATTAATTCACATTGATAGTAACTCTAGATAGAACATAAACAATAAACTGTAGAAGACAAGCCAAGACAAGAGAACACAAGAATTTGGCTCAAGGAAGGGAAAAACCCCAAGATGGGGAAAACCCTTTATCAATTCTAATTATTATCAGATATCAAATGTTCAGCAGAGCGAGAGAGAGAGTCCTATAATGTACAATGATGGATGATCCAATGCCACTTCCCTTAGTCAAATAGATGGCCCAATCAAAGTCTGCAATCTCACTCTCAGTCAACAACAGTCAAACAACCCTAACCAGAAAGTCAACAATGGTCAACGTAGTAGAAAAAGAGTCCTCATTGAGCTCGATCAAGGTCAAAGCATTCTGCCTTCCTTGGAGGTCAACCAACAACAAAAACAATCAACAAAGAAGCAGTCAAACTGGGTCAACCAAAAAGTCAACTCTGCGTCAACCTGAAATCAGACCATGCAGTCAACGCAGGGCAAACTTCACCAAATGCCTCAGTGATTGTGCCAGAATATGTGGCTTGCCCAAACAAAGATGTCTCCACAAAAATTGCAGCAAAATAGTGCCAAATAAGCCTTGGTCAAAGATGGTCAAAGATTACTGCAGAAAACTCAACGCAGAAGAACAAAGATGCCCAATCCACCCTTTGCACGTGTGAGAAGAATCTGCTGCCTTAGATGTGAACGAAACAATCAAAAGAGAGAGAATGTGTTTTTGTGATGCATTGCCAAAATGAGGAGAGATGCTATATTTATCGTTGACGAGGTGTGAAAAGAGATGTCTTTTCATTCATGAGCCGACATGAAGGGAAGCCGACCTGAGCTGACTTGAAAAAGAAGCATTTGGAGGAAGAAGAAAAATTCCAAAATTCCCAATGATTATTGATGTTGTCTAGAGCTCTTCAAGGGTGAAGAGTGCCATCAAAAGAGGAGCCGCCAAATGAGGGAATTGATCCCTAGTTGCCAACTTTAACATATGTGCAACTTCAACAACCTGATGTGGGTTAGAAGTTGATTGAATTTAGGATTTTTAAGCATCTTGAAAAAATTGACCCTCCATAATTTCGTGACAAGTTTGAAAAAAATTAGGAATGTGGAAGGAGATCAAATGGATCAAATTTCTACCATAAAAAGGCTAAAATAAACTACATTGTTCAAGACAAGATAATTTTATTAATGTCCACAAGTGACCAAAATAAGTTGATACTAGAGAGTACATGCCACAATATGATGTGGGAGTGCTAAGGAAACTCTTAAGTCTTATAAATAAATATAGATGAAGATAGAAATAAAGGTAATGAGAAGAGTCCTTGATGGGGGTGTGTACAAGCCATGAGGGGGGGGGGCTTTGGGGCTCATTCCCCCCACCTCGCCAACCTGATTGAAGTTAGTGCATGGAGTAAGACATGTCCTAGTTAAGCAAATGAATGTAGCCACTTAGGACTCAATAAAATATTGACGCAGGGTTGAAGTTTTTTGTTTTTGGTTGGGAGGTCAAGGTTGTAGGTCATTGCAGGCGCGAGGTCATGGAGCCAACCTCCCTGCAGCTTGCCCTTTGTTTTATCAATGAAGTGGTGAGTTCTCGGGTTAGCTCCATCCCTAGCTTAAGTTCTATGAGGGGGTATTCTTGTCTGGTGTCGGATAAGTGGGGGGAGGTGGGTGTTTTGAAGGTCCTTAACGCGGTGAGTTGTTGGGTTAATTACATGTTGGGTTTGTAGGTTGTGAGGATGGTGGGAGGAGGGTACAGTAGGAGCTAGACAGCCTCGTCGACCTGGTGCTTAGCCAAAGAGGAAGTCTCTGCAATGAAACTTGTGCCATTGGAGGAGGGTTTTGCATTTCTGATGCAGTTAGATGTGCTAGTGGGAGTTGTTCTTAGGCTACGACGGAGGGAAGCACTGGCTTCATATTAGATGCGAGAGCGAGGGTTTACTGGTATTACTCTCCTTCTTGTTATTTATTTTTCTTAGAATCTTTCTTGGTAGTAGTGATTGTGTTAGTGTTGGGTCACCCTCAGTTGGGAAGTGTATTTATATGCAAAGTATTGGGTCTAGTTTGGATTGGGCTGTGTCTTGGGTGTTTAGAAGCTTCGTGGGTAAGGGCATTCTGATGTTGTGTTTGTGGTAGAGGGTTGCCACTCCCACATCCTCTTTTCTTCATCCAAGCTGGGGTCATTCACTCAAGTTTGGTATCCTGTGGTGGGGGAGTCTGGTTATTGTTTGTCTTCTATTATTGATTGTGGTGGGAGCCACAAAGTGTAATTGTAATCCTAAGGGGTATGTGTGAAAATTCCTAAATCTAACACATCAAAAACCCCTACTGCAATTACTGGTTTACAATCTCCTACTTGTTCTTTACATTAACAAGTTATTTAATTGCATAAACATCGAAGTAAACACTATTGTAGCCTTCACAAATATACAAATCATGCACTGAAATAAACAAAGACAATAACACAAGGGACACCGTTATTTTTGGACAATCGTCCCCGGAAAAACCCAATTCGGGAAAACCGGTGTAGCATATAGAGGGTTTGTATTATTAAGCAGATTTCGTGAATACAACTAGGGTGCCAGAAATGGCTCACCCAATAGAGAATATCCTCGGCAGTAGTACCTCTATTCGGAGACAACTATTCCAGCAAATCAGCGAACGGATGATCAAACCCCACATCGACTCTGATTGTTCCTTATGCTGGACAAAGAAAGCTGGTCTAAGCACTTCTTTGGAACTGCATCACTCCCCTAGGAGTTGCGTCACCCTATCCCGGCTCAGGATCTGTTGATCTGCTCCCACTCTTCCCCACAAAATCTCCCCAGCGCTGCCTCTGAGGCCCAGCATCAGCCTCTGCGGCTTTTGTGTTTCACTGCGTCAGCCCTCTGCATCCTCTATGTCAGCTTTACAGCCTCTGCGTTAGCTCTTCTAGGGCCTGCGCTATCTCTCTGCTATGTATTCTTCAACCTCGGATGAAAATCCCTTGTTGAACTGCTCCTCGGTGCAACTCTGATCACTAACTCGATTTCCTCAGCAAACCTCGCCCCAAAAAATCGAATTCTTTGATCACTTGGTGTGTCTCCAACTGACCCTCAAGCCTCCTCTTATACTTTTCATGTTGATGAATCAATGACCAAGATTAAGTCCCTAATCAACGTCTAAGATTAGAACTAGCTTGATCTTCGTCACTTAGAACTTTGTCACCCATATCTTATTAATACACATTAATATTTTTATTTTCCTATGTTTAGACTTAGGAACCCATTAAAAATATTAATTATTTTAATAACTCCTCATCCGGGTGGAATTTCTCCAAACAATTTATGGGTCTTGGAGATCTCATGTGCCTTAGCCTCTCCACCAAATTTCATGGCTAGAGCACATCCGATGCTACCCAAAATCAACACTCCCTCTTAGCGAGGAATGTGCTCTAGCAATGTTCCACCATAGAAGCATCACACCGATCCTCTACAATGGTCCTCTGCGTTGATGCTTGACCTGTTGCCCCACATCCACTGCACTGTTGCTTCTTGTACTACTACCCATGACACTGCCACTGCCACTACTACATCTGTACTACAACTCCCTCTCAAAAATGCTGCCCATACTACCCATAGCACTGCGAGTGCTAATTGCTGCACTACAACTTAGTTATCAAGAAGTAACTGAATTCACCCAATCACTGACAATTTGGTCAGTCTGGAAGCCTCGTGATGCTGAAGCTACCTCAGCTGTTATTGGGGCTCCCTCTGTTGCCACTATGCTATGGCAAACACCTTTGTGCCTCTCGCACTGCAACGTCCACTCTGCTGCCTCAGATTTCGGCACTCTAGCTTTTCCACTGTTGCTCCATCACACTTTGCTCCACCCGACACTTGTGATCATGCTACTGTCGTTAAAGGTTCTCGTAGCCGTATGTGATCTAAGAGTTTGGGCACCTCAAGGATCCTGCCCTAGCATGTAGTCCTCTCAACTACAACTCCAGATCACCCCACCTCTTCTTTAGAGGCTCATGAGCACTCATGGCATAATCGTCATCAGTCTCGACATCCTTCTCCGCCTTTGCTGGAGCAGCCTTTGATTCGGAAGCTTCTCCCTTGCCTTTCTTCCTGGGGCTCTAAGAGGCATAATGTCCCAGCTCCCCATAGTTGAAGCACTTGACCTTGGAGATGTCTTTCTTCTTCCTCTTCTGTAGCCCCTGTTGTCCCGCTGATGTGAGAGCTGCATCCTCCTCCTCCTCCTCCTTGATTCGAAGTCCCTTACCACTACTCCCCGCCATGTTTTAAAACTCTGATTCTGGTTCAAAAATGGCCGAGGGTCGTCTCCGACTCCGACTTGGTATCGACTCGGCTGGTTTGATTTCAATGACTCGGTCGTTGTAAAAACTACATTAAATATTTATTTTTTTATAAAAAAACATAATTTTAAAGATTTTCATTCATGTTTCCAAATGCAAAGCTTTAGAATATAGAGAGAAGACAACATATGATCAAAGTGGGCTCATGAATATATCCATTATATCAAAATGGCACCCAGTGCACTGTCCAATACATACGTGAATGATGATAAAGAGATCAAAACAAAAGCACATAACCAAGGAGGCTAGAAATGACCTCTACAACAAAATTAAACTGTGACAGTGAAACATCACTAGTCACCATTGACCAGTACTATTGGCTACTGCTAGAGTCAGACAGGGAAACCCATGGCTCCTTCTCATCATCATCTCCTACTGCAACTGTAGAAGTGGTAGCACTAGCAGGCTGTGCAACAGCTGCACGATGAGATAGACAAGATATGCACTTCTGTCATGGCTGAGCAGAGGAAGCGTCTACAACTGGAGGACTTGGGGCTAGGCCTAAGGCTTGTACAAGTGGATCTGCATTCAACTGAACATTATGTTTGAGTGATGCCTCCACCTGTAAATCCAAATCAAGATCCTCATCAGAATCAAACTCTACTGGATGACTCTCCACTACCCAATCTGATGTTGGATCAATATTTTCCAACACAATGGGATCTGAATCAGGTCTTTTGTTCAGCAATTGGTTGCGTGTGAGCCAGAGGTTGTATTGGACATAGACTAGATCATTTAACATTTTTTGATCCAAACGTTTCTCTTCTTCGTGTCAATCCTCTCAAAGATAGACCAATTGCGCTCACACCCAGTAGCACTGCAAGTTTGACTCAAAATACGAATTGCAAACTTTTGCAATTGAGGACAATGGCTACCAAAAGCCTCCCACCATTGTGCTGCAAAAAACATAGTAGTGTAATGAGTTAGCTCAACAAATTATATCCAAATTTCAAATTATAAACAATTTAACAAAATAAGTATTAAGAATTTGAAAATTGAAATTTTTGTTTACTTGGCTCATCTACTTCCCTTGCAATCTTTGCTAGGTTCTTCCCAAAGGTACCTGTGGCTTTGTTGAAGGTTGTGACCTTTCAGTGTATCTCCAACGGATCACACTCCAATGGGATCATGTGATCAATGTAGTCAATCAATCCATCTCTAACCTCCCCACCCAAAGCTCCTGCCTCTAGAGCTTTATAATGATATTGTGGGTTAAAAAAATACCCAGCCGCATGTACAAGACGATGGAATTGATTGTTCCATCTTTCATCAATGATTGCCCAAATGGGATACTTAGCCACTCTATCCTTGTATGCCCCCATTATTTGCTCCTTTGCTTGATCCATAGCCTCGTAAATGAAGTCCATAGCCAATCTTTCCCCATCCACCAACCACAACACCTTAACAAGTGGCTCAACAACCTTCACAATCTCTGCTTCCTTTTTCCAAAATATTTCTTCATTAACTTTCTTTTGCAATTTTTGCCTTCCTGTTTGAGAGACCACTAGCTTTGATTCCAATCAGCACTGGAAAACATCTTTTACAACTTTCTATGTTGTGAAAGCATAGATTGCAATGTCAAAAAATGAATTGCAAATCTAGTGATTGCAGGCCTAATAATATCTCTACCCCCTGTGTGTCTCCTCATCAGGTTCAAAGTCCATGAATGGTTGTAGATAAATTTTGTTATGCTTTTGGCATGATCTACAATGTTCTTGACCCAATCTAATTTTCCAATATCTTCAAGCATGAGGTCTATGTAATGTGCAACACATGGGGTCCAAAAGATGGTTTTGTATTTTTCCTCTAACAATTTACCAGCAAGAACATAGTTAGAGGCATTATTTGTGATGACTTGAACAACATTAGCCACCCCCACCTCCTCAACAACCTCATCTAATAGATGAATCAACAATTGTCCATCTTTCACCCTATTCGATGCATCAACTGATTTTATAAACATGGTTCGCTATGGGAAAAATATAAGAAAGTTTATGATGGCACGGTTCCTTTGGTTAGTCCATCCATCTAACATGATGGTACAATGTACATCCTCTTTTTGCCCATGAGTTTTTGAAATATTTCAAATACTCATTAATGGAGGAATTTTTTTTTTGCAAACGATATCCTCTTAACTCATGCATAGTAGGGCCTCTGAAGCCCTTTCCAGCAACAAATATGGCATCAAACATAGGCTCATAATATGGTGAACGAGAAGCATTGAAAGGGATATCAGCATCATACCACCATCTAGATATGTAATCTCAAGCAGTCTCCCTCAATGTTGAAGTTTCTAAGTTTACTTAGTTAGAAACCCTCCATGCACTTTATCTGATTTATTCCTACCTACTTGTTATTTTACTTAGCAAGTTATTTACAATGTAAATACTGAAAATAAACACTAGTGCATGCTCAACATATCACAGATCAGCAACTAAAAGAAACAGAAACAATCACAGCATATGACACCATTATTTTTGGAACAATGTCCCCAGAACAACCCAATGTGGGAAAACCGATGTAGCTATCTGAGAGTTTTTGGGTGCCGAAACTGGCCTACCCAATAGAGAATTTCCTTGGCAGTAATACCTCTCAGTTTCTGACAAATCTCCTGGCTGAAACCTCGGCTAGTCCTTCCGGCAGCGACTCAGCATCAATCTGCCCCAGAAACCCCAGCGTCAGCCTCTCTCTGGACTATGTCAGCCCCTCTCTACCCAGCGCTGGCCCTGCGTTAGCCCGGATGGGTATGCGTCAGCGTTAGGAGGCCATGCGTTAGCAGTCTAGCCCTCTGCGTTAGAAATGCTGGCCTCTCTGAGGCTTTGCGCAGCTCTCGGCTGCCTCTGCGTGAGCCTTGGCTGGCTCTGCGTCACTCTCCCCGGCTACTGCATTGTTCTCCCGGCACTATCTCTACCTCTTTGTCTCTTTGTACTCAATGCCCCTCAGCTGCAAATCCCGATCACTAATTCTATCTCTCTTAGCAAACCCCGCTCTAGAAAATAGAATTGCTGATCACTCTGGTGTGTTCTCCAAGTGACCCTCAAGCCTCCTCTTATACTTTTCTCGTTGACATATCAACAGCCGAGATTAAGTCCCTAATCAACGGCTAAGATTAGATCTGGCTTGATCCATGTATTTTGGACCATTCTAACACAATTTCATATTAATACACATTAATATTTTAATTTCCCTAAGTTTAGGCTTAGGGACTCCATTAAAAATATTAATTATTTTAATATCTCATGAACTGTTTAGAATCTGCCCAAACCCTTTCTGGGTATTGGAGATCTCATGTGCCCCAACCTGTCCACCAAATTTCATGGTTAGAGCACATCCGATGCTACGCTAAATCAACACTCAATTCTTTCTTCCAATGGTCATTTAAAGTGCGCTGCAAAATTCTACTACCTATAGGACCATGTGCATCTAATGGAGAGGAGGGTGTGACAGTGAAATAACTTTTGATATTCATATCACCCTTCTTTTTTATTTTACCCTTACCCTTTTCTTGAATACAACCCAAAGAGGGAAGAACATAGTGGAAGGGATTGGATGCATCAGTACAAGGGATAGAAGAAGAGCCCTCAAAATCAAAATGGGGGTTGGTGGGCATCATTTTTTGTATATTCCTCTTCCTTCCAATTTCAACCTCTATTTCTTTTTGCCTAACTTTTTCTTCTTGAAACTTCTCAAAGCTATTTAACAACTCCTTCTTAAGCTCCCCAATTTGTGGTGATTCACATGGAGTAATTTGGCCTCTAGTTCTTTCCAAGTGTTGTTTCAGCCTATGAATGCCCCCAGGACCCTCCTTAATTTTTCCATGGAAAAATTTGCAATGCATTTGATTATCAACCATTTCAGCATATGCCCAAGCAACATCTTTCATTCTAGGAGCCATTTTTTGACTTGGAAATGAAAGGAAAAATTCGGAAAATGAAAACAAAAAAATAACATTGCTTCAATGTTCATTTCTTTTACAAAAACACTCTTTTCAATTTCCAGAGTTGCACAAAAAAATAAATAAACAAAAAAAGATTTTAGAAGTGAAAAAAAAATACCACTAGGCATAAACTGCCTCCTCAAAGTTGCTCCAACAAGCCAACTCCTCAATGCTGCCCAAGAAGCTCCTCACTCCTGGTCCAATGCTTGCCCAAGACTCCTCACTGTTGCTCCAAAAACAAACTCCGCAACTCTTCGAAAACTCCTCACAAATTCTCACTCAAATGCAATGAGATAGCTGTGAGGAAATGAGAGGGGTTGGGTAGCTTTTATAGGGTTTGGGAGAGGTAAATGGACCCCAAAGAACCCAAAGGTAGAATAGAATGGGGTGTGGGGTCCTGAATTTCCCAAACAAACAAAAAAATACGACGCTTTTCAACTGTAGCCACTGAGCCGGTCGGGTTGTTACCACGCTGACTGAGCCAGTCACTGACTCGGCTGACTCGGTAACAACCCGGCCGACCAAACCAATTCGGCCACCAAGCTGACCCTGCCAGGCTCTGGCTCAGTCTGGCTTGGCCGTTTCGGTTTCGAGCCGGCCGCTTTTTAAAACAGAGCTCCTCACCTTCGTCAATCTCCTGAGCTCTTCCTTGTGAAGCGCTGTCCACATCTCCTCCCAACTGGGGAGAGTTGCTTTGCCCAAAATTCTTTGGACAAACATCTCCCACTCCTCGGATACTACATTCAGGGCAGTCATGACTAGTGTTACTTGGGAACGGGAGTGAAAGCGGGGAGCGGGAGCGAAAACGGGTGCGGGAGCGACATTTTCAGAAGCTCCCAGTTTGGGAGCGAATCCTGGAGCGTTTCTTATATAATATATATATATTATATATTTTGATATTTTGATACATATATGTCAACAAAAACATATATAATGATGAATTAGATATAAAAAACATAGATTGAACCATATAACAACAATCATCTAGAAGTTATAATCTTCATCAACCACGTCCACAAGTTAGTAACGTAGTAACATACAACATATTAAGTCTCATGATTCATCAATCTTAAAGTTTCAAGCTTTCAAAATTCAATATATAACATTTATCATCATTGATCACCAAAGTTGTACTTGTAAGCTAAGTGTAGCCATTCCAACAAATAATATCTAACATGAAATGAAATGTTATAAAATGAAATGAAACAACTTTCAACTTTCATGAAGCATCATATTCATAATTCATTACTAATGAGTTATAATTGCCAACTTCAAACTTAAATTGTCATATATTGTTTAAAAAAATATCATAATAAATATGAAAGAGTCAATAGTTATAAAAACTACTAGAAACTAGAAAAGACAAGTAAATCTATTATCTATTGCTTCTGCTTGGGCCTTTTGCCACCACGAGAAATGTCTAATTTTTTAGTTTTGTTGGAAAATCAAGATCTTTGTCATTAATATCACCCTCTAAGCATTAATATCTAGATGTATCTTTGTCATTACCTCTGTGTCTATATAGGGATCTTTGTCATTAATATCACCCTCTAAGCATTAACATAAGATAGAAAAAGCATAGGATGTCAAGTCAAGATTTTGTTTGAGTGATGCGTACATTTTTAGGAGGGTCATGATAGAGGAGTTTGACAACCAATGTCACTAACATCAAGGTACATAGAGGGATTGGTGCTCTTGATTAAATACTAGTTCCATACCCTAATACATGACAAAATTCAATGAAATCTAAAATTCTACTTTCTCCATATGAAATCTCATGAGGTTAGAACCACTCTCAAACATCCTGAGTCATTTCATGGTAATGAAAAAAATCTAAGTAAAAGGATGAAAATGAAAATTAAGGAGAATTTAACATTACCATGAATCGCATATCAATACTAGGGCCATAGAATTGATCATTAAGTTGCCCCACTCAAAACTTATTTGTTTCTTTGAAAAACAATTGCATTTGGAACATCACTGCAAATTTTTTTTTGCAAAAAAGGCTAAACGCTCTCGAAAATGCAGGGAGTGTTTTTTTTAGGGAGCGCGCTCTCGACCCGCTCCGAGTCGCTCTCGCCCAGAGTGCGGATTGGGAGCAGGATCGGGGGGGGGGGGCTCCCCCACAACACTGGTCATGGCTAAGAACTCTGGATCTGGAGTAGACCCCACAGAAGTAAGCTGGTTGCGAATCCCCTGCAACCTGATAAGGAAGGGATCTATCTCCTCCCCCTTCTGCGTCTAGTATGACCTCAATTGATTCTCCAATAACATCTTCCGTTGCACGGAAGAGCCCTCGTATAAGGTGGTCAGGGTCTCCCACATCTCCCTTGTTGTTGTCTTCTCAGCAATATGTGGTATTACATGGTCCTTGATCCCGTCTAGGATCATGCATTTCACTTTCGCCTAGGCCTCCTCATACTTCTCGGCTGCATTAGCGTCAACCAGGACAACTACTACTTTCAAGGCATATTCCTTGATGCGATGTTTGTCCAAGATTGCCAGGATCCTGGCCCTGTCCAATCTGTCCTGATCCCTCAATCCATTCACTACCATCTCTGCTCCTCTTCTCCAGACTCCCTTTGAGTCCTGATTTCCCTCTCGAAAATGAAAAATCCTCCGGCCAACCATCGAATCACTCCTCTCCAATCCTCCTTTTCCGCTGCAACTTGGATCTAGATTTCTTGGCTAGAAATCTGTCGAGGTACTGCTTCCCTCTACCTTGGTTCAGTGTCCTTAGATACTGTTCTGCACTGACAGAAACAATGTCCCACCAGCTCCACAAATCAAAATCTGCACAACTCCCTTAGCCTCGACAACTCAAAGAATTTGAGCCCTTCAGGCTCTGTGTAATCTCTGCGTGGGCTAGAATTGCTCCTCCCGGCCAACTGCGTCAATACTTCCTGGCTCAGAAAGATGACGTGGCTCTATGTGAGCCTGATCTACCCTCCTTTGCTTTGGCACTGGCCCTTCTCCTAGCTCAAAGTGTTGACGCAGGCACTACGTGAGCCTCTGTGTCACACTCTCTGTACTGCGTCACTCCTCTTGCCTCTTCAGCTCTGGAACAACGCCGTCTCTCAGGACAACCGCTTCTTTGCTGCAAATTCTCAGCTTTCTCGGCTGGTGTCTTCAGTTGCCCATGATCTGCAATCTCTCTGATACCATGTGAAAATTCCTGAATCTAACACATTAGAAACCCTTATTGCAATTACTAATTTACAATCTCCTACTTATTCTTTAAATTAATAAGTTATTTAATTGCATAAACATCAAAGTAAACACTATTGCAACCTTCACAAATATACACATCATGCACTGAAATAAACAGAGACAATAACACAAGGGACACCGTTATTTTTGGACAATCATCCCCGAAAAAACCCAATTCGGGAAAACCAGTGCAACATATAGAGGGTTTGTATTATTAAGCAAATTTCGTGAATACAACTAGGGTGCCAAAAATGGCTCACCCAACAGAGAATATCCTCGGCAGTAGTACCTCTATTCGGAGACAGGTATTTCAACAAATCAACAAATAGATGATCAAACCCCATAGTGACTCCGGCTGTTCTTTATGCTGGAAAACGAAAGCTGCTCCAAGCACTGCTCTAGAACTGCGTCACTCCTCCAGGAGTTGCGTCACCCTAGCCAGGCTCCGAATCTACTAATCTGCTCCCAGTTTGCCCCACAAAATCTCCCCAACGCTGCCTCTGAGGCCCAACGTCGGCCTCTGCAGGTTCTGTGTCTCACTGCGTCAGCCTTTATAGGGCCTACATTGTCTCTCCCGACACTATGCTACCTCTTTGCTATGTATTCTTCTACCTCGGATGAAAATCCCTTGCCGAAAAGCCCCTCGTTGCAACTCTGATCACTAACTCGACTTCCTCAACAAACCTCGCCCCAAAAAATCGAATTTTTTGATCACTTGGTGTGTCTCCAACTGACCCTCAAGCCTCTTATACTTTTCCTGTTGATGAATCAATGACCGAGATTAAGTCCCTAATCAACAACTAAAATTAGAACTGGCTTGATCCTCGTTACTTAGAACTTTCTCACCCATATTTTATTAATACACATTAATATTTTTATTTTCCTAAGTTTAGACTTAGGAACCCATTAAAATATTAATTATTTTAATAACTCCTCATCTGGGTGGAATTTCTCCAAACGATTTCTGGGTCTTGGAGATATCATGTCCCTTAGCCTCTCCACGAAAGTTCATGGCTAGAGCACATCCGATGCTACCCAAAATCAACAGTATGAATTTGGGGATTTCAAGTTTGGTCTTGGGTTTTTTATGACTTGTGACGGTGTGGGAATCCTGTTGGTCTCTCCTCCATTTTGGGGTTGGGCTAGGTAGGTCTCTTGTGACTTTCCAAGACGTGGTTAGTATAGTTATTGTTTTAAGTGTTACCCCTTCTTGTCATCCATGTTGCTAAGGCAACAGATGCGCTGGAGAAGGGGTGGTGGTGGTAGCAACCCACTTGGTCAACAGGGCACCCATCTCTTTGCTCATGACTCTGTAACAACGTATTTCAATGTAGTCCCTCCTAAAACCAGGAAGGAAATTAGGATGTTAGAGCCTCAAGCAAGAGTGGAGAGGAAATCCACTTTTACTTAGAGATATTGGATGAGGTACCTTGTTGCGTTCCAGACCTTGGACATTCTAGGGGATGGAAGGAACAATATCTCAACTCTATAACCATTCACTAGAAAATGAAAACCTTGCTTGGTCTTGTCCTAAAAGACAAGCGGGTTGAATGCTACAATGTCTTTGCTATGCTACAAGATATCAAGAGGATGCTACAAAACCAACGCTTTACTCTGGACAAGCTAGATTCAAGATTAGCTCATGTTGAAGGTCACCTCCTTTGTGAATTTGATAACGCTGCTCCGCCTGGTTCGAATGCTAGGGATCCTGCTCCCATTTCTTCTTATGATTCCTAATGATATCTATGATCGTTTGTTGTGGCTGGATGTATGCCTTGTGGTATAGTAGTGTACCAGTGATGTCGGGTTTTGGTATCAATTGCTATGTTGAAGGTTATTGTATGAATTTTGCGATCTGGGGCTTTGTAATAGTTAATCTGAGTTTAGAAAATGATAGAAAATCCCAACTCCACAAGGAGCCATTAGGGAGCTCTCTTGTGATTAGGTCGCTACAGACCATTTCAACTATGTAAAACCCGTGTTTTTTCTGATAATATAAAGCATTTTAATTTACAAAAAAAAAGGTAATGAGTAGAGAGCTAAGTCACCTGACACCCCCCCTTGTGCCTCAGATCCTTCATGTCAGACAAAACATGTGTTTGACATGAGTTTGGCTCGTGCCGTTTCCATAGGACACAAGTTTGATTGGTGTCAGACATGAGCCCTACTGGTGTCCCGTGAAAAAAACATCCTGAAATCAATTAATTGCCTCATTCTTACTCAATTCAGTTATAATTTGGGAGCTCTCAAAGGTTTTGGAGTGCAACTAAGGGCAATTAAGCAATGTTAGAAGGGACCACAAGATAATTTTATTAATGTCCACAAGGGAGACCTCCAAGGGCAACGAGAGTGAGCTCCCTGTCAAGTATAACCTCTCCAATTAATAGAAGATCATTTTTGATTTCGGTGATCCTCATGAAGTAGGATTGGATATCTTCTCCTCTTCGCATCTTTATGTCCTTCAACTTGTTCTTGAGAAAGAGGACTTGGTTTGCATTGCTAGCTTTAAACATGCTAACCAACTTGTCATACATCTCCTTACATGTGCCCAAATCGGAGATGTAAGCAACTAAATTCCTATGAATAGAATCCCTAATGATCTTCTTAGCTTTGACTTCACCTTTCTTGTACTTTGTCTTAGCGGCAACCGGTGCATTTGAAGGAGGTTCAGTAATCTTTCCCTGCATATAGTCCATAGCATCATGCTCTTCCAAAGTCAAATCAAGAGACATCTTCCATGCATGATAATCAGACTTACAATTGAGCTTGTCATCAGATTTGAAGTAAGATGAGGAGGCCATTGAATCTTGTCCTTGTTCAACAAATCTCAGTGATTGCTTTTCTCACTCTTTCTTAGGCTTTGTCTTCACCTCAACTCTAATACCATGTTAATTATAGATAACAATTGTATGTTCTATGCTTAAGAGCAATTTACTTCAATTTTTCTTATTAGCCCAATATCAATTTCCAAATTAGCGATCACATTAGCATTGATAGTAAATGCGAATAGAACATAAACGATAAGCAGAAGACAAGCCAAGACAATAGGACATAGTATTTGGCGGATGCCAAGGAAAAACCTCAATGTGGGGAAAACTCCTTGATCAAATCTTCTAATTATTCTTCAAAAGTTCAACACAGAGAGAGAGAGTACAATATACGAAATTTACTTGCCCAAACACTGTAAAAACCAGTCCAGTCAAACTGCAGTCAACAGGGTGGCCTAACTAGAAATTCAATGTTGGTCAAACCAATAGAAATTCTCCTCCAATTCAGCTCGGTCAAACCCAGTCAACTCGACCTTCAAAGATAGTCCAAATCAGCCCAAAATAGTCCTGAAAAATCTGGTCAAACTTGGTCAATGCACAGTCAACTTTCTGTGGTCAAAGGTTTGCAGTCAACGTTGGTCAACTTTCCTAGAAAATCTTGATTTTTGTGCCAGAATATGTGGCTTGCCCAAACAGAGAATTTCCCACAAAAAACAGATAAATGAAATCAAACACCGGTCAACGCTGGTCAAAGCTGGCTGCAACTCAGTTAACGCAGAGAACAAAAATCCCAGTCAAACCTTCGCACGTGTGGAGAGGAACAAGCTGCTTGTAATTTTGTATGACCCAATCAGAGGTAGAGAGAGAAAGATGTGTGATGATGAGTGACCAAATGAGGAAAATGACGACTCTATATATACACAATGTTGAGGGTGGAGAGAGACGTCTGTTGGGCTTCATGAGCCTACATTAGATTTCTGGCCGACCTTGACAATTTTTCCATAGAAGAAATAAATTCATAATTCCATTTATACTTGTCAGAATGAGATGATCTTTAGATCAATCTTGCACCTCTTGGAAGGAGGAATCCAATAAAAATATTACCTCCATCATATGAGTTGCCCAAGGCAGAGTTTGGCCCTAGTTGCCAATTTTAACAATTTATCTCTGTGATTCTTCTTCTATTCTGCAATCCGTAGATTGTACATGAGATTTTGCCGAAGAATAATAAAAGAAACACTCATTAGCTGCATCGGTTTTCCCACATTGGGTTTTTCCGCGGACAATTCTCCAAAAATAACTGTGTTATTGTTGTGCTAGTATTTTGCTTACATTTATTTTTCCCGGTAATTAATTTGTGAAGGCTGCAGTATATGTATTTCGATATTTGTCGTAGACAACTGCAAATAATTTGTTTCAGTAAATTAACAAATAGAAGAAATATTATTAGTTGCTGCAGTAGGATTTGGAATTTCCAGATTTTCACAATAATTTCTCTCTAATATTTTTGTCAAATATTCACTGATTGGATAGCCAGTTGGACATCCATAGACACTGCTGCATAGTAATAACACCCTCATCTGTTGCACCACTTTTCCCAAATTGGGTTTTTTTGGGGACAATGGTCCAAAAATAACTGTCAATTTTATTGTGTGTGCTAGTATTTTCTCACTTTCCAACATTTTATTTTCTGCAGCTTTTTATGCTGAAAATTGCAGTTGTGATTTTATTAGTTATTTGTCGTAGCAAATAAACTGCACTTAATATTAATCAGTTAGAAGAATAGTTTCCAGTTGTTGCAACAGATCATAAATTTCACACTATTCATCTTTTCCAGCGGACAACCAACAACCCCTGAGAAGCCATTTTATAGCCAATGCGACGTGCCATTCTTATCTCTGCCATCTGCATCAATCATATGTTTCCTCACCCATTTGTCAAGAGCATATGTTGGAAGGTGGGCTTCTTATCAAAAGTTACTTTCTTCATTGTGAAATTGGGTGCTTATGCTTGTTTGTATTTGGACATTTGGGCATGGATTATGGAATGACTTGGAAGATAGAAGGGTCTTGGTCGTAGTCTTTTTCCCTCACCTTAAATAGGGGGGTTATGTTTCTATCCTAGTCTAGTGGGACAACCCTTAATGGCCAATGGCTTTAGGAAGGACACTACTTGGGAATCCATGATTGAGGTAGCATGTCCCAACTATCTCTTTTCCATACTTACCACATTCCATCATATATTTCAAGCCCTTATTCCATCTCCCTTCTTCGGGTCAACTGACCATTGGTTCATTGGGATTTGGCCTTCACCATCCTCATACCTTGCGTAAGGCTCGTAATTTCACACTAGGAGGTTGATGTAGCTAAAAGAAAAAGAAAGAGCATATAATGGCCATAAGAAAAATAAAAGAAAAATAAAAATGTAAAAGATGGTCGAGACTTATAAATTAGCACGTGGGCAAAAGCCAAGCGTGAGCTCTACCTCTATCAAATGGCCATCACTTGGTTCTTGGGCCAATGTTTCCCTATGTCATAGAAGACAATGAACCCTTGCATGTCCCAACCCCTATTGGGTGATGAATTGCCCCATCCTAAAGGGGGTAATAACGGCTATACACCATACAAAGCAAGCTCTCATTCCTTGAGCTATGAACAATAATACAAGGAAAAATCAAGAAAAAGTAAAAGGCAATATAGAGGGGTGGAAAAACAAAGGCCGAGGTAACTCATGCATCCACGATTTCTCCCTCCTCACTTTTATACACCCAGAATAAGGTATTACATCATAGCTAGTCCCTTTGATCTGTTAGTTTTGTAGCATCAGATGTGTTCTAGTCACGAAAACTTGGTGGAGAGGCTAGAATACATGAGGTCTCCATAACCCAGAAATCATTTATGGAAATTCCACCTAGAGATGGCTTAATTAGATTATTAACCTATTTTTTAATGTTTCCTAAGTCTAAACTTAGGAAATTCGGTTAATTAATCAAAATTAATTAAGTCAAGGTGAGAAGAGTATAAAAATTCACACATATTGACTTCAAGATGATCCTAGCCCTTGATTAAGTCGTAATCTTGGTCGTTGGTGCTCCAATAGAGGATTATAAGAAAAAATCGATGGGCACTTGGAGAATACACCAAAGACACTTGAAGAATTCAATTTTCCAGAGTAGCAACAATCAGTTGCCAGAGAGTTCGAGATTCAATGAGGACGCAGAGTCGGTGAGCGGCAAAGATAGTGGTCCAGAGGAAGTTTTCTAGATCTGGAGAGGCAGCAACAAGAGGCCGAGTTATTCCCAATGAGGTAGAGCAGAGGAGTGCGTAGTTGCTTCAGAAAAGCAATTCGATTTGGCTGGAGGAAAATTCAATTCAGCTTTCGGAGGTCGGGAAAGTCTTCCAAGAGGGCCAGAGAATCAATTTCCTCAACAAAGACAACCAAAAGGACTTCATTAAAGGCATTTCTGAGCCAGACGTCCAAGGGTTTGTGCAAGCACTATGCAGAAGCCAGCGTGAGGGGTCCAAGAGGATGAGTTTTTGAAGGAAAGTTGTGCTGGGGTTGGTTGTGGAGGAAGGGAAATTCCCTTAGATAATTTTGGCCAAATTTACTTGTTTGAATTTCCAGTTGGGTATCGATAGATTGTATTTAGATTTCATTGTTGCATAATAATAAAACCCTCATCTGCTCGTTGGTTTTCCCATGTTGGGTTTTTCCAGGGACATTTGTCCAAAACTAACAGTGTCATATTTTTTGTGTATGCTAGATTTTCTCAGATTCCAACGCTATTTTTCTTCCACAATTTATTTGTGAAAATCAAATTGTAAATTATTTGATATTTGTCGTAGCAAACAACAGATAAATTGTTAAATAAATTAACAATTAGAAAAATAATTCCCAGTTGCTGTGATAGATGAAATTTTCACATGGTATCAGAGAGTGAGTGATCAGCCGGGAAACTGAGAAGCGGAGAAGGGAAGTTCATTGTTCAGTGGGAACAACAGGCCGAAATTCCTAAAGGCTATGCAGTTCATTGACAGGTAGATCGAAATGTTGGGGCAAAAATTCAATTTTGAGTTGCAGGTCGGCAGAAAAGTTGAGTTGCCCGGGATAATGATTGCAGCAGTCAGAGGGAGCAACAACTCATATTTTTGCTGAGAAAATTCCTTGGTTGGACACAGGGGGTTTTATAGTAGCAAAATCAATGTCGGGTGGAAGAGAAATTGCACACACAAAGGGAGATTTCTCTCAGAGGGTTTCTAGCTAAGAAATCTGATTTTCCCAGTCACAGATTGGCAGTAGCAGCTACAGATTTGCGCAATCCAGGAGGTAGTGCGAGTAGCAGAGTAGAGGAAGAGGGAGTTTCCAGATCAGATCCATATATGGCTATAACAAAGATTAAACATCAAGATAGGTTGGATGGAGCTTCCAACTATGTCATCTGGAAGGCTAGGATGTCCTTCCTTCTAGATGAATATGGCCCGAAAGCCTACATAGATAATGTGGTGGTAGTTCCCCAAGATGCGGATCAACTCAAAGAATATAGGAAGGAGATGGCAAGGGCAAAGCAGTTGATCTTGGATGGAGTCTGAGATCATATAGTCTCACATTTAGCAGACAAAGGTACAAACAAAGAAATGTGGATAACTCTCTCCACGCTATATCAGAGTTCTTCTGAGTTGCGGAAGGTTTTCCTGGAAGAAAAGCTCAGATGCATCAAGATGCAGAAGGGAGAAGGCATAGATTCCTTCCTCACCAAGATTCAGGAGATCCGAGATCAACATGTAGCTGTTAGGGCAACACCTTAACCAGTAGAGCTAGTATGGTTGGCACTAAACAGTGTCTTAGAGGATTGGCAAGTCTTCGTCCAAAGTATATTGGTCAGAGGCACACTAACTAGATCGAACTGGATGTGGGCCAATTTACAGCAGGAGGAAATGAGGTGAGCTTTGCTTAAGAGCTCCATCAGTGGCAACAGTAGCAGCGGATCGAAGGGTGTGAAGGAGGAGCTGAATGTGGCCCTAGCATCGAAGGGTCCCAATCAAGGGCAAGGGGAGAAGAAGAAGAAGAAGAAGGACTTGTCGAAGGTCAAGTGCTTCAGGTGTGGTGAGTTCGGTCACTACAACACTTAGTGTCCTCTCAAAAAGAAGGAAGCAGGACCAACAAGCAACATCCGCGAGAATAGACAAGCTTTCCTCCAAGCTAGAGAAAGAGTTTGCTATGTTCGCAGATATACCTCTAAGGGTGAGGTGGGGTGATTTGGTGTTGTAGCCCCAAAGAGCTACAAAGATTGGGCAAGGTCCTTTGAGGAGTCCACCTCATAAGACCATTACCTGGCTACAGGGGCCCACAATATTCAGTAGCAGAATGGATCAGTGTCAGAGATGCAGTAGGATTTCGAGTGAGAGTGGAAGACTAGTAGAAATCAGGTGCTAAGGAGTGCAGTGCAGTGTTGACAACAGAGCAGGTGGCTCAGTGCAGAGTTAGCAGCAACACAGATTATTCAATGATAGTGCAGAGGCTAGTAGTAGTCAGAACTCAGGAGACAGATGCATCATACTGAACACAGATGATTCAGTATTTAGGATGCTTCTTAGTTGCAGTAGTTGCAGTTGTAACAATAACAATTGAGAGGGAGTTGCAGTGCAGATGCAGGATTGGAAGCAGTATGGCAATGTCAACAACAACACAGATGCGGCATTAGAGTTGTGCAGTGGTTGGTGGGTAGTATGGCCAGACATCAGCAGCGTGACAGAGGATGATACAGAGACAAAGTGTTGTAGCAGGATGTGCAACACTAGAACACAATCCTCGCTAAGAGGGAGTGTTAGTTTTTGTAGCATTAGTTGTGTTCTAGCCACGGAAACTTGGTGGAGAGGCTAGAATACATGAGATCTCCATAACCCAAAAATCATTTATGGAAATTCCACCTAGAGATGGCTTAATTAGATTATTAACCTATTTTTTAATGTTTCCTAAGTCTAAACATAGGAAAACTGGTTAATTAATCAGAATTAATTAAGTCAAGGTGAGAATATTCTATAAATTCACACGGATCGACTTCAAAATGATCCTAACCCTTGATTAAGTTTTAATCTTGGCCGTTGGTGCTCCAACAAAGGATTATAAGAAGAAGTCGATGGGCACTTGGAGAATACACTAGAGACACTTGGAGAATTCAATTTTTCAGAGTAGTAGCAGTTAGTGGCCAAAGAGTTCGAGCTTCAGTGAGGAAGCAGAGTCAGTGAGAGGCAGATAGTGATCCGAAGGAAGTTTTCCAGATCTGGAGAGGCAGTAGCAAGAGGCCGAGTTATTCCCAGTGAGGCAGCGTAGAGGATTGTGTATTTTCTTGAGAAGAGCAATTCAATTTGGCTGGAGGAAAATTCGATTAAGCTTCCAAAGGTTGGGAAAGTCTTCCAGAGGGCCAGAGAATTAGTTTCCTCGGCAAAGACAGGAAAAATGACTTCATCAGAGGTAGTTTTGGGCAAAACGTCCAAGGTTCCGCGTAAGAACTACGCAAAAGCTAGTGTGACGGTTCCAAGGGGATGAGTTTCTGAAGGAAACTTGCGTCGATGTTTCTTGTGGAGGAAGGGAAATTCCCTTGGATAATTTTGGCCAAATTTACTCGCTGTTTGGATTGCTAGCTAGCATCCATAGATTGTACTTAGATTTCACTGTTGCATAATAATAAAAGCATCAACTGCGGCACTGGTTTTCCCAAGTTGGGTTTTTTCGGGGACATTTGTCTAAAAATAACGATGTCATATTTTTTATGTGCGCGCTAGATTTTCTCAGATTCCAATGCTATTTTTCTTCTGCAGTTTATTTGTGAAAATCATACTGTGAAATATTTGATATTTGTTGTAGCAGACAACAGATAAATTGTTAAATAAATTAACACTTAGAAAGATAATTTTTAGTTGCTCTGATAGATGAAATTTTCAAACGACCATGGCACATGGCCATGGAGTTCTTTCCCCTTCCATTCCATCATTATTCACATGGCACATATTGATTGAAGGGAGGACTAAGGACATGTCACTACCCTTTGAGGGTTGGGAACACCTAATAGGGTCATCTTTTAGCCACTCCTACCTAGAGAGGTAACACCATTACATGAGCAAGACCCCAATTTTGGAAGAGAAGCGACATGAAGTGTTATTATGCCCATGATTTCAAGCTTGGTTCACTTAGATGCTTTAATGATTAATGTACTTGATGATGAAAGTTATAGCATTGGATATTGTGTGTAATTGTGATGCAAACTTGAATTCGTACCCGAGCGCAAGTTCAATGAAAACCCACATGGCCCAATCCTCTGCTCAAAGGCGCTTCCTTCAATCCCTGTAGCTCAATGAATTAAATCTTGTGTCTGTGTTTGTTCCTTAATAGCCTCTGGAGCCAAGCCCCTTTGGTAGTTGTTCCAATCGTGCTCGCTGGCATTAAGCGCTATAACCAAGCGCTCTTATCTTGTAACCCCAAATCCTCATAGTTTTATTAAAATGCCATTTTAAACACTTACAGGCTCGCGGGACTCCGACTATTCCAACCTGGTCCCACAATATCTTCTGTTGTGCCAAAGGCTTTATTCCTTTATAAAATCCTTTTTGGGTCGTCGTTTTCCCTATAATGGGAAAGCCTTGCAAACCACCTTCCTGGTTGTGGGCTCCACCAAATACGCTGACGACTAATTAATATGATTTATGGAGATTCCGACCTTCGGGAATTTCCACTTCTCTTTCCCCGCGACCCTGGATCCCCGACACTCAATTGCATTTCAATTTGAAAAGGTTACGGGGTTCTGACCTTCCAGGACTTCCGGGATGGGACCCGATGGTCTCAAAACTCGCGCCTTGAGAGCTTCCGGGTATAAGAGCTCCTTCCTTGTGTTCTTCTCTGTTGGCCCACTTTCTCTTATAATGAGAAAACACCACCAATCCGCTCCTCTACCTATCAGTCCCATTGTATGCCCAACCCTCAATTTAAATAACTTATGGGCTTTGACGATTTCTTGGAACAGAAAACATTCCTGTTATTTGCAACTCTGTCAGTAGATAATCCCTAGTCCCCTAATCCCCAACGTTCAATCAAATTAACTTACGGGATTCCGGGCTTTCTGGGCCTCCGGGCTAAGAACTCTGTTACGAGATTTCATTAGTTGACAATACTTGGTATGTCACTTGATTGACTCCCCGACATTCAATTAAAATAAGTAACAAGATCCAGGTTTTTGGCCCGACTCTTGAATTCCGTCCCCGGCTCTGTCTACTAACGTATCCCGACATTGTCCAATGACAAACTCTCTCCAAAACATAAAAATGGCTAAGTGTTTGGCTTTTTCAGGCTTATGTCTAATTCCCAACACCAGACTCCTCTATAGTCTTCCGCACTCTTCAGCCTTCCCTCTCGAATCTGTGCCATGCTTCCGCCGCGACACTTTGATTGAGTTCTTTTCTATGGATCGTCAATCCAACAACGCAATCTTGCTGGGACTGTTCATGGCTCTGCACTCCCCTTTGCGCTTTGTACACTTGTGTAGTTTATCTCTCCTGAGCTTCGTCGATCTAAGATCAGTCTAATCCTGCATCCTTCCAATAGGATCCTCTGCAAATCCTCTGTCTTCTGATGTGCGTCCTCAAATACTCTCCCCCCTGAGATTTGATCTAATTGAATTTGTAACAATAAAATTACTGCAGAGTATACAAGATAGGTAATAACAAAAAAATCTTAATAAACAGTCTTATAGGCTTAGAAGCAATTCTCCTGCATTATAAATAAACATTTACAAAAGGCCTTTGGCCTGCAAATACTTCGTTTTGGCCCTTTTTGGCCTTATGGCCTTTCTTGACCCTAAAGCCTCTCTCCTATCTCTCGGATCTCTTCCTATTTCTTCTTATATGAATAATTTGTTTACAAATTAAATACAAAAGGGGATTCTGAACCAGAGTTAGTTTAGATCTTCAATTCCTTCCACAATCTCTAAATCTAGCTTCTTTAGATCCACAAAGTTCTCTAAAAATCCAACCAACTCCTAAATCTCTCTAACTCTCCAAAATACTCTTGAGATCTCTCATTTAGAGAGGATTTGATTACAACAATCTTCACTTTAATCAATTATATACAATTATTCTAAAAAAAACTTAAGAAGGTACATGAAATTAATTTCACACACACTTAGGAAACCAAATCCCTTGGTAAATGATAAGACCCCTATCCTAGTCAAAATACATTTTGACTTGGAGGGAAGATGCTCCTGCATCAAATTGGTAGGTGGGGTTCTATCTATAGGTTTGGGCAACTTAACTGGTGTCCAAGTCCTCTAGAGGGACATATTAACACCCACAGGTGATGCATTGAGAGCCATGGGACTTAAGACAGTTGTACAACGTCATTCACGGCCATGGGCACCTTCAACACCCACAACTTCTGCACTTTTCCCTATATTGTTCATGGGATGATGCACTTGGCCTAGTTTTCCCCCAACCCGCTTAGCTTATATAAATGGTGTGGTAGTCGAGTTAGGGCCTAGATGAGATTTGTCTCATGGCTTGAGACATGGGAGGGCTAGCACGATCTTCAGTGCTCCCAACATTGGAGCAGAGACGAAGATTATACCACTTGGAGACCCATGAGACCTAGTTTTGTGCCCCAAACCCAAAATTGGCACCCACAAGATTATTTACATGGATATCTAGGGGCCAACCCCTAAGCATTGATTTCAGGAGCTCTCTACTCACATTTGGCACTAGAGGAGCCCAATGCATGCCCTAAAAGGGCCAATACATGCATGACGACAACATTTCAACGCTTTTGTGGGTTAATTACTTGTGTTTCACATTGGTTACTAGGTTAGCTTGTGACCTAGGGTCTTTTTCTCACATTACTTAATGATTTAGAGGAGATTTTAGGCCTAATTCAATTTATTAAGACTTGTATATATTGGAGATCACTCCATTGTGATCAAATGATCACACACTTGGAATTCGTCCTCACAGGAAACTCACACTTGCTCTTTGGTGGATGGATTGGAATCTTTGGATGCATTTTGATATGTGCAGTTAATCTTGGATATTCTTTAGAGCTATTCTTTGGCATATTAGAAGGAAGTCTTGCATATTGTCTTCTAAGTGCCCTGACTTATTGAAGATTTATTTTTCTATGTCTAATGTATGGAATTATTGATTCAAGGTCATGCAAATTTGTGCCTTAATTTGTTGAAAATTAATTAATGTTGCTATCTAGATGAATATTGCATGCATTACTCATGTATAACATGTATTGAATAGTTGTAGTGGTGAATTCATTGAAGCTCTCCCATAAAATTCCATTTTTCCATTGAGTGGGTAAATGCTTGAAATTTGCTTGCTAGGGCATCAAATTTTGGCCTCCTTAGGAACAAGTTTGACTATCTTAAATAATCTTAGACTCCATTCTCCCAAAAGGACAAGGCACTAGTCATGTTGTTTGGTGATCATCTCTTTAATCTATTTTTCTTCCCTTTAAAATTTGGTCCTTTCAAGGCTAGGGTACAGAACTAGGGCTTAGGGTGAAATTTTAGTGAGGAGGTATTTTAGTGGTCGGAGAGCCTAAACATCAAAAGCATAGGGTTTTCCACAAAACCTATCAATTTGGTGGGCATCCACTTCAATTTCATTCATAAATTCTCTTGACCTAAGAGGGAAACCCTAGTTTTTCTTCCCTCAACTTAAGGACTTTCTTGAAGGTTTCATGAGCCTTGGCTTACATTGTAAGAAACCTTTTCTCCTTGCCTTGACCTTGAGTTACTCCAACACATCAAATCAATCAAACCCTAGGTCTTGTATCTCCATTTCCAAGAATCTTCATAGAAAGTGAATTGCTTCATTGTGAAGCCCTGAACCAAAATTATGTCTTTCTAGAAGACCTCCTAGTGAGATTATTTAATGCTTTAACCTTAGAATACCTATTATAAGTGATTTGTTTCCTATCAAAACTCCCATCGATGAAAGTCCGTAAAGGGCAGGGGGTTTTTGGGTGCTAACCAAAGCCGAGTATCCATTACCCTTGGCAACATGAGACATGATGTTCAAAGATAGGGGATGGCAAAAATATTAACACCCATAATTGTTGTTGGAAACTAATATTAATTTGACACAGTTTGAAGACAACATTATCCCATGCTCTAGTAAGAGAAGTCACAAAATATAACACCTTTGTGCAAACCCTGTCACAAGGGCTAAGACAAGTGTAACATGGAAGTGTTATCATTGTTGCCTTAGTGATCAATTCCCGCGTTTTAGTGAAGGATAAATGCAACACAAGGGAGGCTTCCCTAGTAACCTCAAGGAATCCTGTAGCAAGCAAGAATACAATTTGCCTGGTCTAGGTATGGGAGAACCACCATAGAACCTTGTTTGGTGTGCTAGTAGCCTAGTACCCAAGTAGAAGAGTATTTCCTAAGAACCCATCAAGGTATAAGTGTGAATAATAATGATATGACTTGGAGAACACTTATGGGACAGGTGTTTTTGACATGCAAGGTCTTGTGTAATGTTCTTCTCCATGGGCACCTTTATAAAGGATTTCCTTGATGCTTGGAGTTACCCTTTTCTTGGCATTGTGTCTTTCCACCTCTTTGCTTTACCTTTTTACTTTCTTTGCGTACGCTTAGCATTTAATTGGGGCATCTTGTTTTTCATTTTATTATGCTTTTATATAAATATACATTCATAGTTTGGTTCATCTGGTCCACTATTCATATGTAGTTCATCAAATGGGACGTTGAGATTTTCATAGTCTTTTTTTTTGGTTGTTGCATTTAATGCATATGATTACGAGTGATGGCATCATATCAGGGGCAATTACTGAATTTTCCTTCGCTTTTGTGGCACTATATATATAGCTTTTGTTACCCTTTTGCATTTTGACCTTTTCATGATATACCTTAACTTTCTTCTCATCAGCATTGGCCTTTGGCTTACTAGCCCTGTCTTCCCATAGGAAGTTGTCATATTGTTAATTTTAGTTATGTTCTATGCTTAGAGCAATTTATTTCAATTTTCACAGTTAGCTCAATATCTTTTTCAGATTAGCAATCACATCAACATTAAAGTAGATTGTAGATAGAACATAAACATAGATCACAGAAGACAAGCCAAGACAAGATGACACAAGATGTGGCGCTAGCCAGGGACAAACCCCAATGTGGGGAAACCCTTGATCAATTCTTCTTATATCTTCTTCAATAGTTCAACAAAGAGAGAGAGAGAGAGAGATAGTACATTTACAACAGAAGTCAACACTTTGACTTATCTAGATAAGAGCATAGATCATCTCTTAAGAAGATGATACATGAGATCAGTTGAAGACATGTTGCTTCAACTGATTCTCCAAGGTGACTCCTTCACCTATCATTGTGTTGCATCTCGTCATCATGCTGCACCTCATTGTGTTGCACCCATCATCACAATGCTGGACCTCATGACCATGCTGTACACTTCATACTGCTGCACCTGATGCTGCACTGTTGTCCATTGTTGTACCATGCTAGTCATTGCTATCCTATGAGGCATACAATTGTCCCACTGTTCATTCCAAGTCTGCTTGCTGTCCCATGCATTTTTGCAGCACTAGTCACCTTGCTGTCCCATTTACTTTGTTGCACTAGTTAGCAGCACCATGTAGCTAGCTGTCCTATTTAGCATAATGTTGTCCCATTGTTAGTGACATGGCCATTCCATGTTTGCTTGCTTGCCATGTTGTCCATGCTCTTTGCCTTAGCATACCTTTGCTACTATCATGCTGTCATGGCTACTAGCATTGCTGTCCCACTGTTAGTGACCGCTGCTCCTAAGATAGCTTGCTACACCAAGCTCTATTTCCTGGTTATCCTGTTTACCTTGCTCCAACAGGCACCCTTTCTGTTGCTGCTATCCCATGTATCATACCATTATGAACAACCATCAATTTGACCTCCATTGTCTGCCCAAAAATTTGGTCCAAACTGATCCTCATCTAGGATCCAACACCTACAAGAAGTGTCATAGACAACATATCTTAACTCACTGTTTTGAGATCTGATTAGTTTGTTGCAAGCTAGGCCTGGTTAGGGCATATCATAGTCCCTTTGCCAACCTTCTTTTCCACCCAGATTTGCTCCAAGGTGATGCAACTACCCTTCCTTGTGGGGATGTGACCCTTCACAATAATCCTGGGCGATTCTAGTCCTTACAAGGTCCACGCCCTGCTCTCATAGTAGGCTTCCATAGATTTTCAGCAACCTGGTTAAGGGTTTGCCCACCTCTAAATAGTCTCTTCTAGCCTCGTCCTTCTTAATCTGATTACGGTAGGCTTTAGACAACTTGGTTAGGACAGTGTATGGGATGGCTGTATCGTCACTCATTATCTAGGGCACCCAACCCTCCTTGACTGCGGTTAGGGATTGTGTGTGTGGGTCTTCCTTAGACAGCAACATAGATAGACTTCCTTGACTGCGGCTAGGTGTCGTGATCCCTTTAGGACAACATTTAGATCTCTCCTCCATAACTGCGTTGAGAGCTAGATCATCCTCCTTAGGACTGCGTTAGGGCAACTTCCTCCTAGATTTCTCTCACACTAAAACCCAAGACAAGTGGAGAGAAATCAAGAGAGAAGTGTGTGTGAAATGACTCTCAAGTCATCTCCTTTTATACTAAAATGTTGAACATATGTGGGGTTTATTTGGTTGCTGGCCGACCTTGACGAATTGTCTTATAACACAAATGAATACTTATTAGAATCTGATGATCTTTAGATCATGCCTACACCTCTCAATTTGAAAGGGATCTAAGAAAAATATCAGCTGCCATAAATGAGATGACCCACATGGAGTTTGGCCCTAGTTGCCAATTTTAACACTCCCTCTCAATTAGGGAGAACTCCATCTGCTGATCCATATGTCTGACTGTACTATCTCATCCGGCACTGCTCTGCTTTGCTGAACCAAGAAGAAGAAGAATTGATCGAGAATGTCTCATACCATTCTCTCCTGACCCGAAGTCAGTTTTATTGGTCTTAGATCAATATCACAAGAGAGTGTCTCATATTGATCCTAGATCAATGGAGGTCATCCTAGCATAGGAAGTATGGTAGATACAACGATACGTCTATCGATAGTACTACTATGGTCCCTAACCTGATTTCCCTGCTCATTGGCGAGATGAGAGGTACTTCCCATGATTCCCAGACTGCATGGGTAGGATGCCTCAACAGGAGAACCATTCATCCTGTCCCTAAGTCGCCTCGGGGTATCACAGGGGAAGGTTGAGCCATTCACCCTGTACACAACACACCATTAGGGGAGGGTGAGTCGCCCTATGGTCACTGGTTGCTCCAATAAGTACCCCAAGCCCCTCGAAACTCCCAGAGCTCAATGAATGCAACATGTAGGACCCTCATAAGAGGGTCTCTCAATGACTCCAAGTGGTTTGGGAAAGTCACAAATTTAACCTTTCCCCGGGGCTTTCACAAAATGTCTGCGACCTGTACATCAGTCTCAATGGATGGAGCCTCCTCGCTCATCGACGTACCATATCCCAGATAAGGTACTTGGAGCAATCATAGAATACAGGATTCCTCAACAATTGAATCCCCCCCTGGTTGACACAGAGGATCGCGGTGGTATCCGTCATGTGTACAAACAACTTACTGAAGAGCTTCCACAACTAGGAAGCTTCACACGAGATCATACTCGTAGCTATGTATTCGGTTTCAGCGGTGCTTATAGCAACTGACTTCTGCTTCTTGCTCATCTAGGATATCAAAGCAGAACCCAAAGAGAATCAACACTCAGAAGTGCTCTTGCGATCCTCCACATTGCCTGCCCAGTCCACATTCGAATAATCATGCAGCTTCACATTTCCAGCAGTGTATCTCAATCCATGAGGGATTGTGCCCTGAAGATATCTCAGAAGATTCTTGGCACCAATCTAATGAGGCTCAAACAAATATGAGCCCAACATGCTAACTGTAAAACATATATCCGAACGGAAGTTCACCAAGAACATCAATGCAAACGAGTTTATGAAACTCAGAGGCATTTCCCAAATCTGGTCCGACATCACTATCACATAACTTCTGAAAGTTAAGCTCCATCGAGGTAGTCATGGGCTTGCAATTTACCATTCCAAATCCGGAATCCAACTCCCTCTTACTTTTGCAAATGAGGGGGTCTGCACCTGTCGGAAAGAGGTCCTCCTTAGAAGGTGCCGTTATGAGAGGTCTATCATCCACAACCTTCAAGCAATGGTTTGGATCGGCTTCACTCCTAGTGAATCTTAGCTTCATTAGACAGCTATCAATCCTCTCATACTAAGCCCGGGGTGTTTTGCTTCAAGCCATAGAGGGCTTTCTTCCACCTGCACACATGAGATTCTCGATCATGAATCTCAAACCCCTCGGGTTGTTCCAAACCTGTGGACCTGCTACATGAGGGGAATGGTCCCCTTGTAAGATTTTCCTTCGGTACATCTCGGACATGTACCTTCATGCTCTTCTTGAATTTAGGCATCCCTGTCACCATCTGATTCACATCGGGTAGGGCCCCATAATAAGTAGACCTCCGGTGCTATAGATGGGATGTGACCACTGACATGGTCCCCAATGGACCATCCTGCAACTTGATACAAATTGCCAACACTGAACCCATGAGTAAAAGCATCTTTTGAAAATTCTATTTTCAAACATGTACCTTTCCATCGATGAATGCCACCCTGAAACCTTTGACTTCCATTGCCGAAATGGACACGAGGTTCTTCTTGCGACCAACTGCATAAACAGCTTCTTTTAAATGAATCGAGTTACCCTCATTCAATTGAGAGGTAACATTCCTTACACCCTTTTCGAGATAGGTGGCATTGACTCCAAGTATAATCCCACGAGTGTTTCCATCTCTACCAAATTAGAGAGAGCACCCTTCTAACGATGAAGTTCCTTGAAGCACTACAATCAATATGCCAGATTCCCAAAGAGTCTGGAGGAGAGGGCCAATATAAGATAATGCTTCTTTATCTTATCAAAAACGACATTTGATTCTTCATACCCCTTGCTTTCTTCGAAGAGTTGACTATTTCCTTTCCCATTGAGCCTTTTGTCCTTTCCCAACTGTCTTCGGTGATTGCTCTTTCACTCTTGCTTGGGCTTTGTCTTTACCTCAACTCTGATACCATGTAAATTTTAAGTATGTTCTATGCTTAGAGAAATTTATTTCAATTTTCATAGTTAGTTCAATATCTTTTTGAGATTAGCAATCACATCAACATTAAAGTAGATTGTAGATAGAACATAAACATAGATCGCAGAGGACAAGCCAAGACAAGAGGACACAAGATGTGGCGCTAGCTAGGGACAAACCCCAATGTGGGGAAACCCTTGATCAATTCTTCTTATATGTTCTTCAATAGTTCAACAGAGAGAGAGAGAGAGAGAAATAGTACATTTACAATAAAAGTCAACACTTTGACTTATCTAGATAAGAGCATAGATCATCTCTTAAGAAGATGATACATGAAATCAGTTGAAGACATGCTGCTTCCACTTATTCTCCAAAGTGACTCCTTCACCTATCATTGTGCTGCATCTCATCATCATGCTGCACCTCACTGTGTTGCACTATGTTGCACCCATCATCACAATGCTGGACCTCATGACCATGTTGTACACTTCATACTGCTGCACCTGATGTTGCACTGCTGTCCATTGTTGTACCATGCTAGTCACTGCTGTCCTATGAGGCATACAGCTGTCTCATTGTTCATTCCAAATCTGCTTGCTGTCCCATGCAATTTTGCAGCACTCGACACCTTGCTGTCCCATTTACTTTGCTGCACTAGTTAGCAACACCATGTAGCCAGCTGTCCTATTTAGCATAATGATGTCCCATTGTTAGTGACATGGCCATTCCATGTTTGCTTGCTTGCCATGCTGTCCATGCTCTTTGCCTTAGCATACCTTTTTTGCTATTATGCTGTCATGGCTACTAGCATTGCTGTCCCATTGTTAGTGACAACTGCTCCTAAGATAGCTTGCTGCACCAAGCTCTATTTCCTGGTTATCCCATTTACCTTGCTCCAACAGGCACCCTTGCTATTGCTGTTGTCCCATGTATCATACCATTATGAACAACCACCAATTTGACCTCCACTGTCTGCCCAACAATTTGGTCCAAATTGATCCTCATCTAGGATCCAACACCTACATGAAGTGTCATAGACAACATACCTTAACACATTGTTTTGAGGTCTGATTAGTTTGTTGCAAGCTAGGCTTGGTTAGGGCATATCACAGTGCCTTTGCCAACCTTCTTTTCTGCTTAGATTTGCTCCAAGGTGATGCAACTGCCCTTCCTTGTGGGGATGTGACCTTTCACAATAATCCTGGGCGATTCTAGTCTTTACAAGGTTCACGACCTGCCCTCACAACAAGCTTCCATAGATTTGCAACAACCCGGTGAAGGTTTGCCCACCTCTAAACAGTGTCTTCTAGCCTCGTCCTTCTTAATCTAATTGCGGTAGGCTTTAGACAGCCTGGTTAGGACAGTGTATGGGATGGCCGAGTCATCACTCATTATCTAGGGCACCTAACCCTCCTTGACTGCGGTTAGGGATTGTGTGTGTGGGTCTTCCTTAGACAGCAGCGTAGATAGACTTCCTTGACTGCGGCTAGGTGTCATGATCCCTTTAGGACAACATTTAGACCTCTCCTCCATAACTGCGTTGAGAGCTAGATCATCCTCCTTAGGATTGCGTTAGGGCAACTTCCTCCTAGATTTCTCTCACACTAAAACCCAAGACAAGTGGAGAGAAATCAAGAGAGAAGTGTGTGTGAAATGACTCTCAAGTCATCTCCTTTTATATTAAAATGTTGAGCACATGTGGGGTTTATTTGGTTGCTGGCCGACTTTGACGAATTGTCTTATAACACAAATAAATTTATAACTCCATTAATACTTATCAGAATCGGATGATCTTTAGATCAATCCTACACCTCTCGATGAGAGGGATCCAAGAAAAATATCAGCTGCCATAAATGAGATGACCCAAATGGAGTTTGGCCCTAGTTGCCAATTTTAACACATATGGACCTTTTTGGGATACATGTAACAACCAATGACATTTGTTAGGTAAGGGAGGGTATGGGTACATTGCCCTCTCAAGGCATCCCAATAGTACCCGTTTTCCGCAAGAGTGAGAACTCTTGACTAGAACACATATGATGGCCACCAAGGTGAAACAAGGAAACAAGTACACTTCCAAGCATCATATTCATTAGCTGATCTCAACCCATCATCCTTACTTAAATGCCAAATACATTAAACATAAACAGTTAGTATGAAATAATCGCTATTGTACCTCATGTGTGTTGAACCAAGTATGCTGATCAAGTGAGTGAGCTGAACATGACATATAGGAGGAATTTGAGGGCTGCTGTATGTGGAAAATGCAGGTCATCATCACTGGGATCACTGTTGACAATGTGGATCATGGAAGAATGATCGCCTCTAGTTACCCCTAGGTGAGAGGGGGTAACATGTCCTAGCAAACAAAGTTCTTATAGAAACTTCCATGAATGTGTCTAATATAAAGATGAAAAGAGGTGACATTTTTTCTAATTCAATAGCCTAGTAGAAGAGTAAACAGGTATTTTGTGCATTTTTAGGGAAGCAGAATTTTTTTGTTGCAAGTAGACACAAAAAAAGGGTTGAAAATTCGACCAAGATTGGAGTTATTTTTATTTGCGTATGATTCTCTATTGTGAGCATAAATAATGAAACACGTTTTGTTTCCTTGAAAGGAAAGGGGATATATTTATTTTCAAAAAAAGGTAATCTTATTATTATACCCAAAAAATATATTTTTAGAGGATATTCTTACTCTTACAAGATAGATAATCTCAAGACTTGAAGAGAAATGTATAAGAGATGATGGTCACTGTTACTGCTTGTAATGACCTTCCCAGAATTAATTCCCTAAATCCTACCAGGTTTTAAGAATTGTAATTTAAACAAGAATTTATCAACATAATTCACTCATACATACCTGCTTTCCGTGTTTGAAGTCGATCCTCATCTTTTAAAGCTCCAACTTTGCTCCTGTTACCAAAATAACCAATTCCTCCCTGCCAAACTGGGCACGACCTCGGTACCTAGCTTCAGAATACTTTGAGAATTCAACACTCTGACCCCTGTGCCCAAAAACTTCAAGAACAACCAAGGCTCAGTGTCATGCTATCAATAACTCTCTTGAAATTCTTTCCTCCAACTCCAAAGAAAGTGATAGCCTTCCATTTCCCCCCTTTCACAAAACCCCCTTCCCTTTCTACGCATTCTCCCACTGTCTTATGAAAGGATAATATCTTTTGTTAAACGGTGGCTGTCTTGTCATGTTTCTTCATTTAATTGAGTTATGGTGGCTGCCTTGTCATGGTTTGCATTAAATTGAATCGAATGACACCTTACATGGAGTGACATCACCTTTCTTTTGATTTAGTAAATTAGTATATACTATATATAATGATTGATTAATATTTATTTTATAACGTATAAGATTTAACAATAAAGTTTGGATTTAGCTTATGAAATTATTTAAATTATATCTAGGGTTATAAGTTTATTTGTATATTGGGGTATAGCAATATTTACGGGGTGGTAAACATATACATAACTCAATATATTCATTATCTCTTAAATATATATATATATATTCATTCTATTTACGAGGGTTAGGTGTTTAATTAACACCTTTGACAATTAATTTATTCACTCTATATTTAGACATTCTTCGAGAGTAATTAACACATATACTAGTGCAATGTATGTGGTGCATACAGATGTAGCTATCATATGCATGCCTCACATGCATGCCTCACATGCATGTTAATATTCCCATGCTACTCGCGATTTGGGATGGATTGTTACACTGCTCAAACTAGCAAGGGTCTTAAGAGGGGATCCTATAGAGCTACAACTAGGTCAAGTGGCAACAATGGAGCAATGACCCACTGTCACCTCAGCTAAAGCTCCCTACTCTTTACAAACTTTCACTGATGAGAGGAGATCAGGTATAAAAGGAATCATAAGGGTGAATAGATCAATGATGGGATGAGGAGTGATTCCTAAATCCTATTCACAAGAGAGGCTTAGATAATGGGCTTGCTTGTTTTGGAATCTAGATAGATGGCTCTCTTAGAAGGGCTATGAGGACACTTAGACCAAGGTTTGGTAGTAATACTTGACAAGATGTATCCTAGATATAAGAATCTTAGAGGAGAAATGGTTTTAATGTAATCCTTGTGGAATTTGAGTCACAAAATTGTGAGACCACAAAGAAGCCAAGTGGACCCAAACTAGGTACAGGGTGAGGAGTTGATCAATACAAGAGGGGTTTGATATGGTTAGGGAGGAGAATAGGATCAAAGGACTAATTTTCTTTTGAAATTTGCATGCAATGATCCAAATGAGGACACTAACCCAAGTCAACCTAGGGAGATGAATGATCCTTTGGCTAGGGCTTGCAATATCTCGGGATTCCACCATTGGATTGAGCTAAAACTTGGAGGACCCCTTGAGAAGACCCCAACATAGTTGTGGACAAATTTTCAAGATGTTTGGATGGCTATGAAAAATTTCTCTTGATGCCCTAGGTGACCTACTAGGGTTAGGCCTAGAAAGAGAGGAAAAAATGAAAAAGATATGTTGTTTAAGTGACCACCAAAGGATAGACCAGTGCCTTGCCTTAGGGAGAGATGGAATCAAGGTGATTTCGAAATTTGGAGAAGCTTTCACCCAATCAAGGAGACCTTAGGCAACTTCACATGGCATCTAGGGCATGAACTCGACTACCAAAGGTATTTATACTTCAATGTGCAAGATTTGATGACTTATCAAGGTAATATCAATAAATTTTAACCTCTAGGAACATTCATTCACCATACAAGACACATGTAATATATGCAACACATCAAAAGTCCGAAATTCCACAATTTTGCATTAATTTAGGGCAATTTCAAATCTAGAGAGCGAAAATCCCATACATTATTCATGTGACAAGATAAATGTAAAGATAAACATGAAAAAGAACACTTACATGTATAGTGAGTATATCCAATCATCAATTCAAGACATAATTTGAAGCTCCAAGATCAAGAGATAGTAACCAAACATCAAAATTCATCCATGAAACCAAACTCGTCCTCCAAAAGGGAATGTGAAATTCTCTCAAGAGATACTAATCCAATCCAAGTGATGATGAGAGGAATGAATGAGCCTCTCATCTATTTATACAATCCAATAGGGGGTTTGAATAGCCTAATTGGCCTAATTAAGCCCCAAATAATAAAATAATGTACAATAGTGACATGACTTGGTGACAAGCCCATCAAGATAGCTCCAAAATAGAAAGATAACCCTTTCAAGAGGGCATAATAGTAAACATAATGAGTCATTGGGCCATTGAGAAGGCCCGGTGGAGTCAAAGTGTGCCAAGGTGTGAGAATAAGCTCCAAACATAGTGATCAATGGGGTGGCCCCTTAATATCCAAGCAAATCCAATGTGGTGCCCCCAGATGGGTGTGGGGCATATCCACATTTGAACCTTGGAACATCCACCAAGTGTATGGTGCAAGAGTGAAACCAACTGGGCAAGGTGGTCCATGCGCATCATCCTCATCCAAAAGGTGGAACATGAGCAACCAATGAGTGGTATTTGTTACCCATCATCTGTGGTTAGTATGCATAGGAGAAACTTTTTCTAGATGGTCCTTAGTCGATAGCCAACAACACCTTGCAAGCCCCATATAGCTTGATGTGCCACTTTCTCTTCCACTTGAGCCTACCATGTGGTCCCTCGCCCATCTGTTATGAATGTATGTTTGAAAGTGGGCTTTTCGACCCCAAATTTATGAATCTTCATTGGCATACTTGAGTAATTTTCCTTACTTGTCATGGGCACTTTTGGGCATGAATTGGTGGGGGAATTCGACAGAAAGAGTGGGTTAGGTTTGTATTCTTGTCTCCATTGCCCGATTTCGTGGTTACCCTTGTATCCTAGTCCCATGGGATCTCCTTTACTAACCATTTGGGTTATGGGTTGGCACTACATGGGAAATCTCGATTTTGGTTGCATGGTCCCTCTCCCCAATACCACCTACATCACTCCCATTCCACTCATTTTTAGCCCTATTCATCTATTTTCCCATCTGGGTCCACTTGGTCCACATAGGGTTAGCCTCCCCCTCTCCTTGTCCACACCTTGGGTCAGGCCTGGAACGATGCCTCGGAGGTTGATGCAGCTAAAAAGAAAAGAAAAAGCATAATTCAGCCACTCTCGATAGGAAATGTACCACAAAATGCAAAAGATGGCTGAGACATACAAGTTTAGCGCTTGGGAAAAAACCAAATATGAGCTCTACCCTTATTCATGGCCATCACCCTGGTTCCTATGGGCCCTAGATGAGTCCCCTCTATCATTAAGCAACCCATGATTGTCCCAAACCCATGGTGGGTGATGAACCGCCACCTTAAGAGGGTATCCATTGCTACATATTACACAACATGCTCTCATCCCTTGGAGCCCCGAGCAGTTATGGAGAAAAAGCAATAAAAGGAAAAAGGCATATGGAAGAAGGGTGGAAAAACAAATGCCGGGGTAAGTCATGTACCACAATTTTCTCCCTCCTACATTCACATGCCTAGGTGTGGGCTTCCCTCATTATAGCTACCCATAAACCTTGACATGTGGTCTAGATGATTCCTCTGATCCGAACTCCATTCTATTATTATATCATTTTTGGCTACCACTTAAAGGATGTACCATGGACATGTCACCCCCTTTAGAGGTTGAAACCACCTAATAGGGTCCTTGGTTAACCCCCTATTGAGCTTGGAGACACTTGTACATGCCAAAGCCCATTATGGAAGGCATGCCCCCATGAAGTGCTCCATTGATCCCATGACTTGTAAGCTTTATTATTTGTGTATTCTAATGACTTGTTGTATTGGAGGGCAAGGGGATGCATTGGATCTTATGCAGGATTGCAGGTGGGTCTTTATTTGGGGCTTGATTTCCCTATACGGGGTCCTAGCCCTCCAGAGGGCCACATTGGCACTTGCAGGGTCTTAGCCCTCCAGAGGGCCTCAACCATAGCAAATATTTCTTCATGGATCCCCAACACCAATCATTGATTGCTCGTGTTCCACTGTTTTGTATGAGGATGATGCACCTGGTTCACCATTCCCAACTGGCTCCACACTTTCACCATACACTTGGCAGATATTCCAGGGACTAGAGGATTTCTCCCACTACAGAAGGAGGGCTTACATCAAAATGCTAACCCTTACAGATGGTCTGCAAGCATTTTCGATCCACTTGGAGAGCCATGAGGATGTCCTTGTGCCCCCACACCCGCTTGGGAGCACCACAGGTTCTTGCTTGGAAAACAAAGGGCCAGCCCCTTGTCCACTATGTTGGGAGTCCATTTCTACTTCGTGGCATGCCTTAGACTTCATTAGACCTCCTCAAAGGCCCAACGACTCACTTTATTGATCAGCTGGCCCTCTTGAGAGGCTTATTCATGTATTATTGAGCTATTTGGTGGGATTGTCACCAAAAGTATTGAATCATTTGCATCATCATCACTTGGATTGGGTCATTCTCTCTTGTGAGATTTTCGCTATCCTTCTTGGAGGAAGAATTTGGATGTAATGGATGAATTTTGATGTTTTGATATCTCTCTTTTGTCTTGGAGCTTCACTATTGGCATAATATGATGATTTGATATACTCTTTTTGCACATGTAAGTACTCTTATCATGCTTACTCTTGTTATTTACTTGATGACATTGATGTTGTTGGGATTTTCGCTATATTAGATTTGAAATTTACTGCTTTTCTTATGTGAAATTGTGGAAATTTAGTCTTTATAGCATTGCATCATTTTATGTATCATGTGTAAAGGGGTGAATGTTCCTAGAGATTGTTTCTATTGAACATATGTTGATAAGTCATCAATTATTGCTCATTGAAGTATACACTCTTCTATCAGTTGCTCTCGTGCCCTTATTTCCATGTAAAGTTGTCGAGGAGGCTCCTTGTATTGGTGGAGTTCTTCTAAAAGACAAATTTCATCTTGACTCCATATTCCCCAAAGGATTAAGCATTGATCCTCCATTGGTGATCACTCAAAAGAATATTTTTCTCAGTTATCTCTCTTTCTTTCTAGGCCTAGCCCCCATAGGTGACCTAGGGCATCAATTTATTAACGATTCAGCCATCCAAAAAGTTTGATCTCTTTCCCTCTACTACGTTGTTGTGTCTGCTAGAGGCCCTCCAAATTTGAAGCAATTCCGACGGTGGGATCTTGAGATATTTCAGGCCCTAGCTCTGAGATCGATTATTGCCCTTGGTTTACTTTGGCTAGTGACCTCATTAGGATCATTGCACCAAAATTACTGAAAATTTTACCTTTGATCCCCTTCTCCCTCTCAATTAGGTCAAGCAAACCCTTGATTAATAAACTCCACCCCCTTGACCTAAAGTTGGGTCCACTTGGTCCTGTGTGGTCCCACAACTTATTGATGTTAATTTCACAAAGACCATTTGGAAACCAAGTTTTCACAAGGATTTATAGGACTAGGTATCTCCTTTACAAGTCTTATTCGCAAACCCTAACCCTTGAAATCCCCTTGGCCCTTCCTAGAGAGCCTTACACCCTGTTTCTCAAGCAAGCAAACCATACAATTGAGTCTCTGATGTGAATAGGCCTTAGAAATCACTCTTTATCCTTTTATTGACTCATTCATCTAGTGATTGCCTTTATATCGGGTCTCCTCCCATCGGTGAAAGTTCGTAAGAGCACAGAGCCTTAGCTGAGGTGACATTGGGCTATCGCTCCATTGTTGCCCTTGACCTAAATAGTTGCCATTTTAGGACCATGCTAGTTTGAGTAGTAACATTTTAGCGTCGTTATTGGGGAGATGAAACGTGTGTTTTGTTTCCCATACGACATATTGATATATCATTATTGGTGACTCCATTGGAAGAACAAAGCCCTAGTTCTTCATAGATCTTCAAAGTTAATGCTTGTAGGGTGAAGCAAGCATCTACCAAGACACTTTAGTTGACCCTGGCGACTCCATTTTAATCCTAATACGCAAAATCATAAAAAATGGACTATCATAAAAGAGAGATTAATTGTGGTTCTACATTTGCAAAACTAAATGACCAAGACATTCAAGAACTACAAAAGAATGTGGATAAATATGCAGAATTGTATCAAGATTTATTGGAAGATATGGATAGGGATCTCATGCTCAGGTTTCATAGGTCAACACAAGTGCAACTCGACATAATGAGGTGTACCTATGAGAAGGATCCTAGTCGTCTTATTAGCTTTGCTAGCCTAACCTGTGCTTTGAATATTCTAACTGACTTAATCAATGACAAATATTACAATCATTCATAAAGCCCCACAAGAGGTAATCAACTGGATGGTCAAGGTAACATTGAAAAAGTTCAAGTGTGCAGGATCATCATCAAAGTGAGTAATGGAATCAATCTAAAGAAGTTGGAGAGGACCTTGGGAACCTAAATAATGAGTCCTCCTTAGGTTCGCATGACTAAAAGGGGGATAATTTTGTGAACACGTGTTAGGGAAGATGAGGCCATGGAAAGTGAAGTTGAGGTTGATCTTACCTTTCTCAAGGATATTACTCCTGATGACTCTCCTTCTGAGAACCTTGAGGAAGGTGATCCCATGAGTTCCTTGGACGATGACATTGGAGATTACTTCTACATCGAAAAGGAGAAATGGGAGATTGTTGGTCCTCAATTTGATTGCGCTCCCATTTATGACACCGACAAGGAGGTGTTACCCACCATTTTCTGGGTGATATCCCTAGGAGATTTTTTTTCTCAAAGATGGTCCTCAGCCGATAGCCACTAGCCACCAACTAGCTCACCGTGCCATTTCTCCGCTACCTAAGCTAGCCATGTGGTCCCTTGCCCATTTGCCATGATTGTATGTTTGAAGGTGGGCCTCTCGAACCTAAAGGTATGCCTTGTCATTTGGTAGTTGAGTATTGTAGTTTGCTTATCATGGACACTTCTGGACATGGATTAATGGGGGAATTCGGTGGAAAGAATGGGCTAAGTCTGTGCTTCTGTCCCTTAGACCCCTTTTGGATATTAACCTTGGATTCTAGTCTCATGGGATCTATTATACTGACTATTTGGCTTTAAGGATGGTGTTTCACGGGAAACCTCGATTTTGGTTGCGTGGTCCCATTCTCTTATCTGCTTATATTATCCCCTTTCCACTCATTATTACCCCATTCATCATTTCTCCCACCTGGGTCCACATAGGCTTAGCTCGCCCCTTCCCCTTGCCATCACCTTGGGTCAAGCCTGGAATGATGCCCTAGAGGTTGATGCAGCTAAAAAGAAAGATAAAAGCATATTTGGCCACATTTAACTGGAAAATGTACCACAAAATACAAAACATGGCTGGGACAAACACATTTAACATGTGGGCAAAAGCTAATACATGAGCTCTACCCATAATCATGGCTATCACCCTGGTTCCTACAATTTCTATGAGCCTCCTTCATCATTTAGGAACCCATGATTGTCCCAACTCTCGGCGGGCAATGAACTGCCTTACCTTCAAAGGGGGTATTCACTGCTATATCTTTTGTATCACGCTCTTACCCCTTGAGCCCTGAGCAATTAATCAAAGAAAATCATAAAAAAGCATAAGGCATATAAAGAAGGGTGGAAAAATCAAGGTCGGGGCACCTCATGTACCACGATTGCTCCCTCCTATACATTATAAACCCAGGTGTGGGCTTCTCTTTTATTAGCTACCCTTGTACCCCAGCGTGTGGCCCAGGGCTGCCCCTTCTCATCTCCTACTTCATTCACCTATCTGTCACATGCCACCACCTTTTGAAGGATGTACCTTGAATATATTATCCCTTTTAGAAGTAGAAACCACCTAATAGGATACTTGGTTAATCCCATTTGAAGTTTAGGAGACATTGGCACATCCTGAATCCCATTATGGAAGGGTAGGCCATTATGAAGTCCCCACTTGTGGTCCATGGTTGGTAAGCTCATTTACTCGATTTCTCTAATGACTTGTTGTACTGGAAGGCTAGGGGACGCATTAGATATTATGCAGGATTGCAGATGGTCTCCATCTTGGGTTTGGTCGCCCTATATAGGGTCCTAATCCTCTAGAGGGCTACATTGGCACATGTAGGGTGTGTGTTGAGAGCCACGGGCCTCTACAGCAGTAGACAACACTCCATGGATCCCTGAGGATGGTCAGAAATGTTTGAGATACTCCCATTGGACAAGGAAGATGCACCTGGTTCTTTATGCCCGATCGGCTCCACCGATGTACCATGCACTTGGCATATGACCCAAGCCTTGTAGGATGATGTGGTATCCCCTACACCATCATCAGAGCCCTTGCAGACGATCTATAGGCATCTTCGACCCATTTGAAGACCCATGAGGTTCTTATTTTGCCCCCAAACCCATTGGGAGCAACACAAGTTTATTGTTTGGAGAACAAGGGACCAACCCCTTGTCCATCACTTTTGAGGATCCTAATTTTCATTATGGCACCCATGGACCTCATCAGGCCTCTTAGAGGACCCTATGACATGCATAGATTATTATTTGACCTCCTAAGAGGCTTATTATTTCATTTGTGAGCTAGTTTGGTGGGCTTGTCACCAAAAGTTAGATTATTAGAACATTATTTTATTTTTGGGGCTTATGTAGGCCAAGGAGGCTAATTCGAACTCCTCATTAGTGTATAAATACAAGTGAGATGAGTTCATTTTCTCATCATCACTTTGGATTGGATCTCTTCTCTCTCTTGAGAATTTCACACTTTTTCTTAGTGGATGAATTGGAGCTTTATGGATGAATTTTGATGTGTGGATTTGCTCTATCTTATCTTGGAGCTTATCTCTTGTTAAATTGTGGATGGTTGGATATATTCTATTAAATTTAAGTGCATGCTTTTAATGTTATTCCTATTTTACTTTGTCATATACATTGGACTGAGATTTTCGCTATTCTTAGGGCTAATTGTTGCATGCATTTACTACTTTAAATTGTGAAATTTTGTCTCTATTATAGCATTTCTCAATGTATGGGCCATGTAATGTGAACGAAATCTCCTAGGGATAATTCTATCAATGAATGGACCTTGATAAGCCATCACCTTTTGCACATCGAAATATAAAAGCCGCAAGATTTGCTTCTCTTTGACCTAGAAGGCTAGCGAAGTGGTCTTGTGGCCTCCTTGACCAAGAATCAAAGATCTTCACTTATATTTATCATAGACTCCATTCTCCCAAGACTAAGACACTGATCTACCAAGAGGTGGTCACCTAAAATCATACCCTTAACACCTTTTCCTAGATCTAGCCAAATTGGGTCACCTAGGGCATCATTTTTCGACAATCAATCCCTCCAAAAAGTTCGATCTCCTAGTCTCTCCTGCGTTGGTGTCTCCTCAAGACCTCCTCCAGATTTGAGGCCATTTCGACTGTGGAGTTGTGAGAAAAGCCAAGCCCCAGCTTCGAGATCAAACTTTGCCCTAACATCCCCAAGGCTAGTGTCTCATAGGATCAAGTCAACACCTTTAAGTGAAATTTTTTTTTTTGATCCTTTCCCCCACCTTGTCTAGGGTAAGAACATCACTGGTTGCCATATTCTTTCTTCCTATCCCACAATGGGTCCACTTGGTCCCGTGTGGTCCTGTTCCTTTGAAAGGACAATTCTTCAAGAACCATTCGGGATACCAATTTCAATAAGGATTTTAGGGATTGGGAAACTCCTTCACAAGTCATATCCCATAAACCTAACTCTCAAATCATCCCTTCCTTTTCCTAGAAGACATTGTACCTTGCTTAAAAAGCAAGCAAGCTCCATCTTTCAAGCTCTTCTGGAAAGAGGATTATTTGGGTCACTCCATATCCATTCATTGATTTATCCTTCATCGGTGACTCCATAATATATCGGGTCTCCTCCCATTGGTGAAAGTCCGCAAATAGAAGGGAGCCTTAGCTGAGGTGACAGTGGGCTAAGTCTCCATTCCTTGCCCTTGGTCTAGTGTTTGCCCTTTAAGGACCCCCTTTAGGTCCCTTGCTAGCAGTAACAGGAGGATGGGTTGGGATTGGTTTTCGCTTTATTTATGATGACATATCCATCGATACCCTGGGGAAGGAGGGTCATTATTTTCCCTTGCATGAAAGAGGGTAGTTGGAAGTAATTGATTCTCCTTTTCGGGAAGACCCTATCTTTGATACTAATGATGAGGGAATTGATAAGGCCCTTGCTTCTACCTGCCTTCCTTGTGATTTTGGGAATATATCCAAATCACTTGAGCCTTCATAATATGATTTTCAGGAAAGGAGCCCCATTGAATACAATACCTCACCTCTTCCATTGCCTTTCCTTTTGGTTCATCATTTTGAGTCATCCATAAGTGATTCCCTTACACCTTGTCATATGACCTCAAGTGACCATGAGACCTTCCCCCTTCTTAGTGTCAACGAAGAGCCCCTCATTGACTATACTTTATCTCCTTGGACACACTCTCAGGGGTTCGATCACTCCATGACCTCCCCTCTCCAATGTGACCATCACCTTGAGAAACATATTTGTTGCCCTCCTTCTGTTCCTCACCCTTCGTTCCTCTCTCATCACAACCTTGCAGCATCTACAAAGCACATTATTATGAGCAATGATTGTGATAAGAAGTTCTTAAGGGTAAACATTCATTCTAGCATTGTGTACTTAGACGGGAGGCCCTGCACTTCTAGATTGACTCATTTTCCTTCTCTTAGGGATTCCTCTTACCTAGCATGGAAACCATGTTTTTGCACCTCCCGCCCGCATCATCCTCCATGTGATTGGGTTTGCATTCACTTTGGGATTTGCTGCATGAGTAATCATATAGGCAGACATATCTATATTGATTTGATGATATGTTGGTTGCACTGGCTTTATGATTACACTTAATATTATCTTCGTCGCATGCATGTTAGGGTAGGATGCATTGCATGCTTATTTCCTTATTAGAACTAACATCATATGATATTTTCATGATAAATTAGTTGCATTTAGATTAAATTTGCACTTTAATTTCTTCTTGTTTTTACGGCCTAATGCTAAGCATGGGTGATCATAAGACACCACAAAAACATGATGCCTCGTGTGCTTGGTTTTTGATATGTGCAGGTAACAAGTTTGGGGTACCAAGAGATCATTGTTGTTCTCATGACCTCCTGCTTGAGTAGCTTCGCGCACTTACCGAGAGCCCATGTCCCAGTTGGAGCCAGATGTTACCCACCCCCTGTTGGTAGTATGCATAGGAGAAAATTTTTCTCCTAGATGGTCCTCAGCCGACAGCCAACAATCCCCAGATAGCTCGATGTGCCACTTTTTCTACCACCTGAAACTGCCATGTGGTCTCTCACCCATCTATTATGAATGTATGTTTGAAGGTGGGCCTCTCGACCCTAAAGGTATGACTCTTCATTGGCATACTTGAGTAATTTTCCTTACTTGTCATGGGCACTTTTGGGCATGAATTGGTGGGGGGATTCAACAAAAAGAGTGGTTTAGGTTTGTATTCTTGTCTCCACTGCCCGATTTCGTGGTTACCCTTGTATCCTAGTCCCGCGGGATCTCCTTTACTAACCATTTGGGTTTTGGGCTGACACGACATGGGAAATCCCGATTTTGGTTGCGTGGTCTCACTCCCTGATACCACCTACACACTCCCATTCCACTCATTTTAGCCCTATTTATCTATTTTCCCATTCGGGTCTACATGTGTCCACCGGATCCACATAGGGTTAGCCTCGTCCTCTCCTTGTCCACACATTGGGTTGGGCCTAGAACGAAGCCCCGGAGGTGGATGCAGCTAAAAAGAAAAGAAAAAGCATAATTTGGCCACACTCAATAGGAAATGTACCACAAAATGCAAAAGATACAAATTTAGAATGTGGGAAAAAACCAAACATGAGCTCTACCCCTTATTCCTGGCCATCACCCTGGTTCCTATGGGCCCTAGATGAGCCCCCTCTATCATTAAGGAACCCATGATTGTTCGAACCCCTGGTGGGCAATGAACCGCCCTACCTTAAGGGGGTATCCACTGCTACATATTACATATCATGCTCTCATCCCCTAGAGCCTCGAATAGTTATGAAGAAAAATCAATAAAAGGCAACATGCATATGAAGAAGGGTGGAAAAACAAAGGTTATGGTAACTCATGTACCACGTTTTTCTCCCTCCTACACTCACATGCCCAGGTGTGGGCTTCCCTCATTATAGCTACCCATGAAACTTGACATGTGGTTTGAATGGTTCCCTTGATCTCCACTCCATTCCGTTATTATATCATTTGCTACCTACCACTTAAAGAATGTACCATGAACATGTCACCCCCTTTAGAGGTTGAAACCACCTAATAGGGTCTTTGGTTAACCCCCTATTGAGCTTGGAGACACTTGTACATGTCAAAGCCCACTATGGAAGGGCATGCCACCATGAAGTGCCCCATTGATCCCATGACTTGTAAGTTTTATTACTTGAGTATTCTAATGACTTATTGTATTGGAGGGCAAGGGGATGCATTGGATCTTATGTAGGATTGCAGGTGGGTCTTCATTTGGGGCTTGGTCTCCCTATACGGGGTCTTAGCCATCCAGAAGGTCACATTGACACTTGTAGGATGAGTGTTGAGAGCCATGTGCCTCCACCATAGCAGATATTACTTCATGGATCCCCAACACCGATCATTGATTGCTCGTGTTCCATCTTTTTGGATGAGGATGATGCACCTGGTTCACCATGCCCAACTAGCTCCACACTTGCACCAAACACTTGGCAGATGTTCCAGGGACTAAAGGATGTCTCACTCTCCCGCTGTAGAGGGAGGGCTTACATTACCATCCTAGCCCTTACAGATGGTCTACAGGCATTTTTGATCCACTTGGAGATCCATGAGGATGTCCTTGTGCCCCCCACACCCATCTTGGAGCACCACAGGTTCTTGCTCGGAAAACAAGGGGCTAACCTCTTGTCCACTATGTTGGAAGTCCATTTCTACATAATGGCATCGTTGAACTTTATTAGGCTTGCTCAAAGGCCGAATGACTTACTGTATTGATCTGGCCCCCTTGAGAGGCTTATTCATGTATTATTGAACTATTTGGTGGGTTTGTCACTAAAAGTATTGTTATTATGCACATTATTTTATTTTTGGGGCTAAATTAGGCCAATTTAGCTAAATCGAATTCATTAGAGAGTGTATAAATAGAAGTGAGATGAATCATTTGTATCATCATCACTTGGATTGGGTCTCTCTCTCTTGTGAGATTTTCGCTATCCTTCTTGGAGGACGAATTTGGATGTAATGGATGAATTTTGATGTTTGGATATCTCTCTCTTGTCTTGGAGCTTCATTATTGGCATAATATGATGATTGGATATACTCTTTTTGCACATGTAAGTACTCTTTTCATGCTTATTCTTGTTATTTACTTTATGACATTGATGTTGTTGGGATTTTCGCTATATTAGATCTGAAATTTACTGCTTTTCTTATGTGAAATTGTGGAAATTTAGTCTTTATAGCGTTGCATCATCTTATGTATCATGTGTAAAGGGGTGAATGTTCCTAGAGATTGTTTCTATTGAACATATCTTGATAAGTCATCAATTATTGCACATTGAAGTATAAACTCTTCCAGCTGTTGCTTTTAGGCCCTTATTGCTATGCGAAGTTGTCTAGGAGGCTCCTTGATTGGGTGAAGTTCTTCTAAAACACAAATTTCATCTTGACTCCATATTCCCCAAAGGATTAGGCACTGATCCTCCATTGGTGATCACTCAAAAGGATATCTTTCTCACCTCACTTTCTTTCTTTATAGGCCTAGCTCCCATAGGTGACCTAGGGCATGAATTTTATCACGATTAACCCATCCAAAAAGTTTGATCTCTTTCCCTCTACTGCAATGTTGTTTCTTCTAGACGCCCTCCAAATTTGAAGCAATCCGAATGGTGGGATCTTGAGATATTTCAAGCCCTAGCTCTAAGATCGATTCTTGCCCTTGGTTTCCCTTGGCTAGTGACTTCATTGGGATCATTGCATCAAAATTACTGAAAATTTCCCTTTTGATCCCCTTCTCCTCCTCAATTAGGTTAAGCACACCCCTGATTGATCAAATCTACCCCTTTGTCCTAAATTTGGGTCCACTTGGTCCTGTGTGGTCCCACAACTTATTGAAGCTAAATTCACAAAGACTTTTCGGAAACCAAATTTTCACAAGGATTTCTAGGACTAGGCATCACCTTTACAAGTCTTATACACAAACCCTAGTTTTTGAAATCCCCTTGGCCATTCCTAGAGATCCATACATCTTGTTTCTCAAGCAAGCAGACCATACAATTGAGTTTCTCTTGTGAACTGGCCTTAGGAATTGTTGTCACCTATCACACACACCTAAGTTAGTGAGAAAATCCCTGAACCCCACAAGTTGTGATTGGTGGCAAATTAAGAGATGGGGCTCTCACCTATTCCCAACTCTCTCCTTTTAAGCTCTCTCTTAGGTTAGCTAAGGGGGGTGGCTTCTAAATGGAAAACTAAGTTAAAAAGGATGTGAGGTTTCTAGAATATGTTAAAAAGGATGTGAGGTTTCTAGAATATGTTAGAGTGAATTGCATTACTTTTAATATTATGAGCAAATATGATGAGCAACATGAAATAAAATATATAACCATCAACACACGAATCAAAGATTTATTTGCATAAAACGAGTGCCTTCAATATTGCTTAAAATAAATATATTTGTTCGAGAAAAATGAAGTGCTTCAAATTGAAACACAAGTAACCCTGTCAATCAAATACAAGATGTTAGCAATATATGATATCACATGCAAGATATAAAATTTGCTTTCAAGAAATGCTTTCAAAATATATAATCATTCACAAAATCCAAAGCATGTATGGAAGCAATATAGAGTGACTTGCAAAGGAAACAAATTAAACTTTACTTGCAAAAGTGAACAAGATGATACTTGCCTAAATAAGATAATCAATTCAAGACATTTGCATCAATGACAAGTACATGAAATAATTTGCAAGTAAAATAGTAAAATGTGTTAGCATGAAATGCACTTAAACTAAGATTAAATGCAATTATCTTGGTTAATTTTAATCTAAATGCCTAGTCTAGATGTGACCTTTCTTTCAACTGTTTTGAAACAAGTCTCTTATGTAAGTTGTGGAAGGGGTCCAAGGAAAGACAACCAAAGCTATATTAACAATACCTCCCTTGGATTACCCAACACACCCGATGCCTCCGGCGCTACAGAGACTATGGCTCTGACGACTGCAAGGTCACCGTGTTAACCACATAAGAGGGTCTATGTCCCTAAAGTTGATGAAAAAAAGGGTTTCCTAAAAGATGTCTTTCAACCAAGCTTATGCTTGGAGGTAAATTTTATTAGTGATGCAAGTTATACTAATATACCTAAATGGAATGCAAGTGAGTTTATTAGTGGTTGTAAAAGAAAATGCCTCAAGTAAATGGAAATATGTTCAATGAGATAACTTAGATAATTGCTCAAAATACAAAAACATAAGCTTCATAAGCACACGAGATTGTAAGTTTCTCAATGTAAGTATTTTAACAAATGATATATCAATGATTAACTAAAGCAATGAAATGAGATGAAGCTTCAAAGTATGATACGCTGGCAAAGTGAGAAAAAAACTTTAAAATAAATGAGAAAGTAACCAATGAACCTATAATGAAGCAAGTTGTTAAATTAACTAAATCTAACTTTGCCACACGAATTGAAATGCTTGCATATAATGAAATAAGTTGCTCCAAAAGTGAAATTTCAAGTTGTACTTAAAAACAAAATTTCAATGCAAGATATGAAATGGGAACTAGTAACGAAATTAAATTTAGAAAGTTAGATTGTGATAGCGAGATTGTGTTAATTCTTAAGGTATGCAAAATGAAAACTAAGAAAACAATGGAAGATCAATCCACCCACATGTTTCTCCTTCTAAAGAAAGAGAAAAGAACGCCTTGGGTGAAACCCAAACTCCAACAAGAAAAACTAAGTTTTTTATTAGATTGTTACAAAGATGAGAAACCTTCCCAAAAGGTCTCAAGTAAAACCTCAAGAGGAATATTTACAACATGAGATTTTTCAAGCACTAGACTTCCTTCTTGAAAGTTAAAATTAGAAACCGAGGTAAGTACAATAAAAATGTTCTCAAGATTGAAAATGTTAGGTGTCTCTTGGTATTCCAAAGCTTAGCCTCCAATGGTTAATGAAACTTTGCCAGAGAGGAAGCTAGCCTTCTATGCCCATGACCTCCTAGAAGATGAACTTCAAAAAAGCTTGAGAGGATCTACAAGAAAATGGGTAGAGTTTGAGTGATTTTTCTTCAATGCTCTTGTCACCAACACTCCAACTTAGGGCTGCAAAATCAAGAGACAATTAGTGTAGAGAGAACATGTGAAACAAATAAATATAATACAAATAGTGTACAAGAAACCAAATCAAGTGATGGGGGTGAAACTCATCACTTGTTTTAGTTTAGAAAATGCTCTCAAGAAGCTAATATAAAATCAATGAAGCACTATTTGAAAAGATTTAAATTATGAAATGGTTTGCTTGTATACAAGTTATGTCCAACGAATCCTTGCAAGAACACTTTTCTATAAGATGAACTATGAAAATCCAAATAACAAATGGGAGTTCCTTTGAAGATGCTTCAAGAGTGGGTTGGTCTCCCAAAGACTCTCCCTTACGTTTGATCCAAAAAAAATAATTCTTCTACAACACTCCAATCACACATTAGTCCATATAAATTTAGAAAAAAGAAACAATGAATTGAAACTTCTAGAAATTTATGTGAAAATAAACTAGAATTTTCAATATGTAGAGCCTACTTCTCAAAACAAATGTTAATACAAAATAGTGTTGCACTAGAAAGTCTACAAAAGTATATGGAAAATGAAATAAATCAAAGCATAAATAGAAGAGATTATACCAACAGCTTACAATGCACCATGCTCCAAAAAAAGAACACCCATGAATGGACACCTAAAGTCTTTTTATTGAAACTTTTGAAAAATGTACAAAGTAGCAGTGCTTCTACATACACAATAGCTAGTAACAAGAGATACAAAATGAAAACTCAAAACTCTATTATATAGAGGAATGAGGCAAATCATAATGAAAAACCATGTGACAAGTGTGATGATGACAAGCCCAAGGCTCCTTCATGCAATTCAATTTCCCCCAAGTGGTCATTCGAATTCCTCCAGAGAAGCCCATGCAATCCTTGAGGAGGAGAACTCATTGTTGAAGAAGGGACATGTGTATGTGGGAGTGGAGTGGTGGGAGACCACTCTCCAGTCATCTTTAGTCAAACTCCAAGTCCAAATCCCAGCAAATGATGACTCATCAAGCCAATTCAAATTTCTCTCCTCATTAAATATATTTTCCTTGAGAAATTCGTGGTCTCCTCCATAAAAATTCGATTTCTTTGGAGCACATGTCTTTTCCTTAAATTAAGGAATCCACGTCACCTTGGAACTTCACTTTGATTCCTCAATGATTTTCCACCTCATTTCCACATCATTTAGCATGTGTGGATATTTATTTTTCTCCATTTAGTTAATTGTTGGCTTAATTTATTGCCACATTTTCCACTAGACTTAAGAAAAGTGGATTGTGAGGGTCTCAAACACATTTTTACCCCTCAAAGTGTGTTATAGTAAAAAGTTGAGGGTGAGAAGTGTAATTTTGAGCATACATACCCCATACAACTTCTCTAGATATCACTTATTACATATTACATTCATATTTTATTCAAATTTCCACCCTGTGGGAAACTAAAAAAATTTAAAAAATGACCCCTAGACCCAACCAAATTCCATTAAATTTTACGAGTAATCTAGTATGGTAATATACAATTACTCTAGACACTAGGACTCATCCAAGGCCTCGCCTTCAAACTGTACTCCAGCTTTGGGGGTATGCTTGGAGGAAAAAACTCAATTAATTATTAAATTTTTGGAGGAATATGATAATTAACCAATTGAAAAAAACCTCCCAGAGTAGACTCACTTGATGAAAATGTCTCAAGTCACCTAGGCCTGGTACATGACTCAAACTCATCATACTAGCATCACTTTACATCATTTGCGTAGGGCTTGTGGAATTTGGGCATAATAGAAGAAGATGAGAAGAAGAAGTAGAGTTGAAAAACTCTGGTGATATGATGATCTCTGATGGTACAAGCAACCTTTGGTACATCCTTGGGCATGGAGTCTTAAGAAAATCTTCAGGTGCCACTCCAGTGTTCAACAGGAATCATTCCTTGTCCTTTTATTGACTCGTTCATCTAGTGATTCCCTTTATACTGGGTCTCCTCCCATCGGTGAAAGTTCGTAAAGAGTAGGGAGCCTTAATTGAGGTGACATTGGACTATCGCTCCATTGTTTCTCTTGACCTAGTAGTTTCCCTTTTAGGACCCCCTCCTAAAACCCCTGCTAGTATGAGCGGTAACAATGTCGAGGGATCCATGAAGTGGTACACTTCTCTCTGTTGTGGTGGAGGCCCATGGTTCTTAACGCTCACCCTACAAGTGCTAATGTGACCCTCTGGAGGGCTTGGACCCCATATAGGGAGACCAAACACCAAATGGAGACCCACTTGCAATCTTGCATAAGATCCAATGCATCTCCCTGCCTTCCAGTACAACAAATCATTAGAGTAATTAAGTAAAGGAGCTTACAAATCATGGAAAACAAGTGGCCACTTCACGGTGCCATGCCCTTTCATAATGGGCTTTGGTATGTACAGGTGTCTCCAAGCTCAATAAAAAAGGTTAACCAATGATTCTATTAGGTAGTTTCAGCCTACAAAGGGGGTGACATGTCCATGGTACATCCATCAAGTCGTAGGTAGCATGTGATATAATGATGGAACGGAGTGGGGGACCAAGGGGAAGGCTCCAAGCCACATGCCATGGTACAAGGGTAGTTGTAATAAGGGATGCCCACACTTGGGTATATGAATGTAGGAGGGAGCAATCGTGGTACATAAGTTACCTCGACTTTTGCTTTTCCACCCTTCTTCATATGCCTTTTTCCATCGATTGATTTTTCTTCATAAATGCTCAAAGCTCCAAGAGATGAGAGCATGATGTGTAGTGTATAGCAGTGGATACCCCCTTAAGGTGGGGAAGTTCATCGCCCACCAGGGGTTAGGACAATCATGGGTTCCTTAATGATAGAGGGGGCTCATATGGGGCCCATAGTAACCAGGGTGATGGCCATAGATAAGGGGTGGGGCTCATGTTTGGTTTTTTCCCATATGCTAAATCTGTATGTCTCGACCATTTTTTGCATTTTTTGGTACATTTCCTATTGAGAGTGGCCAAATTGTGCTTTTTCCTTTTCTTTTAGTTGCATCAACCCCCGGGGCATTATTCTAGGCCTGACCCAAGATGTGGACAAGGGGAGGGGGAGGCTAATTCCTTGTGGACCCAGTGGACAAATGTGGACCTAGATGGAAAAATGATGAATGTGGTTGTAATGAGCGGAGGGGAATAATGTATATGGTATTGGGAAGCGAGACCACACAACCAAAATCAGGGTTTCCCATGTAGTGTTATCCCTAAAGCTAATAGCCAGTAAAGGAGATCCCACGGGACTAGGATACAAGGTTAACTATCAAATTGGGCAAAGGAGACAAGAGTATAGACCTAACCCACTCATTCTGCTGAATCCCCCCACTAATCCATGCCCAAAAGTGTCCATTGTGTCTTATGATCACCCATGCTTAGTGTTAGGCCATAAAATCAACAGAAAAATTAAATATGCAAATTTGAATCTAAATGCAACTAATCTACCATGAGAAATATCATATGGCATTAGTTCTAATACGAAAATCAGCATGCAATGCATCCTACTATACCATGCATATAGTACAATGTCAAGTATCAAGGAAAGGGGTGATACGACTTAACTTGACCGGTTGTGGCCATAGTTCGTCGTTGAGTTTAGCAATGTAATAATAGTCCTCCCCAACTTTCCCGTGAATCTTGATAGGCATTAGGTCTTTATCGATGAAGACTAAGTCCCCGGCCCCTGAGTCTAACATACAATTATGTAATAGGAGGTTGTTGACAGCCAAAGTGAGCATAAATGACTCACACCCACGGTTTCACTCAGGAATATGAATGTTTTGCAGTCTTCAGACAATTTTTCCTCTTCAAAACCTAGGGATTTCTTAATTTGCTATTATTGTTCAGGAAGTTTCACAATCTCTTTCAAAGGAACGACTATATTTATTTTCCCTATAGTAGTCTCTATGTCAATGTTAAGTCCAACTTCTTTGCCCTTCTCTTTCTTCTTGAGGTTCTCTTTCCTTGGGGGATCCTTTTTCAGATTAGCTTTAATTTTGGGATCCTTTTTAGGAGGAATTTTAGGGAGTTTCTTTAGGAGAGGCTTGCTTGGGAAATGAGTCATCTTTCGTGAATATTGAACTCCTTTGAATCTTCCATTATCATCAGCATTAAGAATGGGCTCCTCCTTTTCCTCTTTTATAGTGACCTCGCTAATGAGACGATGCGTGTATGAACCTCCCAATAAAATGTTGAAGACATCAGATTCTACGAGGTTAGCCTGCTCATCTACTTCATTATCACTCTCGTCCTTTTCACCTTTCTCATCTTCAAAAGATGAATCTTGCTCCACTACATTAGTCGGAGCCAAAGTGTTTGGGACTTGGGATGAGCTTGCCTTATCTTCTTCATTTTGCTTCTTAGGAAAGGGTTTTCCTTTGGGACATAACTAAATTTTTGGTTCCTTTCCAAGGCAGTGATTTTGTTCATGATGACCCTGTCACGTGAGTTGAATTATTCACTAAGCCTTTCCATTTTCGTAAGGATGGCCAGAAGGGTTTATTCGTGTCGGTCTTTGGATTTTTCCTTCTTGACTTTGCATTTGGCTCTAGGGTGGTCATTGGCATCCACTTTCGAGATTCAAAAGTTTTCTTCAACTTCCATTGCTATCTCTTTAGCTTCCGCCAATGTGGAAGGTTTCTTGTCTCTTAATGCACAGGTTAGGTGGCCACCCACAACCTTTATGAATTTGTCAAGGATGTTGGCATCAAGGGGTTTTAAATGATTAGGGATGTCCCTAACGACCCTATCAAACTTTTGAATGAATCCCCGGATGTCTTAGCTTCCCCTAGTTATTTGATAAAAGTTTTCAATGTTAAAGGTTCATTGGGCATTGCATGACCATCTTATCATGAATAGGTCCTCAAATTCATCGGAATCTTCTATGCATGCAGGGGGATGGCTAAGATACCCTTCTCTTGCTTGTCCTTCAAGTGATAAAGCAAAAAGCATCATGAGCATGTCCTCATCAAAAATCATTCTATGGGACATGTGCCAATAGAATTCTTCAACAAAATCACGGGCACTCATGGTAGCATCACCCTTGAATTTGGGTAACCATTGGTTATACTTCTCAGGTAATGGTTTAGGATCATCACTCAACTTCAAAGGGGCAAAGACACTAACCAAATGTATTTCATTCTTGGTCATTATGGGACGGTCAGTGGTAGCACTAGATGCCATCTTTGGGGTGGGATCATTGACCTTTTCGAACTGAAGAAGAAGAGTAGTTCTAACAGGGGATGGAGTTCGTTCTCCCAATTTTGCAGCGACCCTAGTTGAAAGAGGAATATTGTCGCCTTCAAGTAAATTGGGGGTTTGGACAATGAATGGAGTCGCCAGAGGAATGTTTATAAATGTTGTCAATGAATCAATTTCGCAATCATTCACTAGGGAGGTAGACCTACTTCCTCCCCGGCAACGGTGCAAAAATGTTACTGCTCAAATTAGCAGGGGTCCTAGAGGGGCACTTGCTAGGTCAAGAGCAACAATGGAGCTATAGTGCATTGTAACCATAGCTAAAGCTCCCTACTCACGGACTTTCACCGATGGGAGGAGACCCGGTACATGTAGGGAATCACATATGAAGGGTAAATCAATGAAATGGATAGGAAGTGATTCCAATAACCCTTCCCAGGAGAAACTCAAAATTAGGGCTCGCTTGCTTTTTAGGCAAGGTGTAAGGTTCTCTAGGAGGGGTTGATGAGGATTTGAGGGCTAGGTTTAAGGAATATGACTTGCAAAGGAGCTTCCTAATCCCTAAAATCATAATGGAACTTGGTTTCCCAAGTGGTTTTTGAAGAATCAATTTTGATAGGAAATGGGACCACACGGGACCAAGTGGACCCTCGGATAGGTCAAGATAATGGGATTTAGCAAGTAATGGTGTACTTGACCCAACTAGGGAAGAGAAAGGGATCAAAGAAAGAATTTCTAATAAAGGAAATATGATGATCCCAATAAGGCTACTAGCTTAAAGAAACCAAGGGCGAGATTAGATCATGAGGGTAGGGCTTGGGATATCTCATGATCCCACTGTCGGAATTCCCTCAAATTTGGAGGAGATCTAGGAGACATACCAGCGTAGTAGGAGCCAAGAGATCGAAAATTTTTGGTGAGTGGTTTCCAAGAAATGTGATGCCCTAAGAGACCTAATGGGACTAGGCCTAGAAAAGGGAAGAAGGTGAGAGGAAAATTAGGTTTTAAGGTGATCACCTTATGGTAGACCAGTGCTTAATCCTTTGGGGAGATTAGATTCAAAAGAACACTGATTATGGATTTCGTTTTCTAGGTCAAGGAGGGTTCAAAGACAACTTCACTTAGCATTAGGGCAAAGGATAGTAGCTTTGAAAGCTTTATGCTTCGTTTTGCAAGAATAGATAGCTTATCGGGATAAATTTAACAATGGAACATCCCTAGGAACATTCATTCATTATACATGGTTGATACCTTAAGAGGCGCTATCTAGAAACATAATTTCCACAGCTTCCCATAAATGGACGCAACAAATTAGACCTAGAATAGCGAAAATTTCATCATCAATGCATGTGACAAAGTAAAAGAAAGAATAGCATTAAATTGTACTTACATGTATAAGAATATATCCAACCATCAAAATTTTTCCAATCAAGAAGATCCAAGACATGAGAAATGATCCAAACATCAAAATTCATTCCATGCTCCAAAATTTCGTCCACCAAGAAGGATAATCAAAATCTCTTAAGATATACAAGTCCAAACCAAGTGATGATGCTAAAATGAAATCACATCATTTGTATTTATACATGTCCAAATGAATAAGATTTGCGTAATGAGGTCTAATTGAGCCCCTAAAATAAAATAATGTACAAGATAACTAACTTTTGGTGATAAACCCACCAAACTAACTCAAAATCAAAAGAGTAAGCCTCTCAAGAGGTCGAATGATCAATAATGCATGTTGTTGGGCCTTGGAGGAGGCCTAATGAAGTGGCCCCTTGTTCTCCAAGTAGTAAAACTGTGGTGCTCTCAAGTGGATATGGGGACACACAAGTGTCCTCATGGGTCTCCAAACAAATCGAACATGCCCATAGACCATTTGCAAGGGCTCGGATGATAGTATAAATGATACCACATCATCATACAACTCCTGGGTCATCTGCCAAGTGCATAATGTCACTGTGGGGCCAACTGGGCATGGTGAACCAGGTGCATCTTCTTCGTCCAATAGGTGAACAGTAAGTGATCTCTGAGTGACTCTGGGGATCCATGGAATGGTATTTGCTGCTGTGAACATGTGTCAACGTAGCCCTCTAGAGGGTTAAGACCCCGTATAGGGAGACCAAACCGAAAATGGAGACCATCTGCAATCTTGCATAAGATCCAATGCATCCTCGTACCTTCCAGCATGATCAAGTCATTAAAGCAATCAAGTAAAGAATTTACAAACCATGGAAAACAAGTGGGCACTTCATAATTGCATGCCCTTCCATAATGGGCTTTGGGATGTGCTAATATCTCCAAGCTCCAAGTGAGGGTTAACCAATCATCCTATTAGGTGGTTTTTGCTTCCAAAGGGGGTGATATATACATGGAACATCCTTCAAATGGTGGTGGCATGTGATATAATGATGGAAAAAAGTAGGGAATGAAGGGTAACAACCTGAGTCACATGCCATGGTAGAAGGGTAGTCAATAAAAAGGGAATCCCACACTTTGGTAAATGATATGTAGGAGGGAGCAATCGTGGTACATGAGTTGCCCCAGCCTTGATTTTTCCACCCTTCTTTATAGGTCTTTTTCCTTTTATGATTTTCTTTGGCTAACTTCTCGGGGCTCAAAGGAATGAGAGCATGACGTGCAAAGTATAGTAGTGGATACCCCTTTTTAAGGTGGGGTAGTTCATCGCCCACCAAGGGTTGGGACAATAATGGGTTCCTAAATGATAACGAAGGCTCATCTACGGCCTATAGGAACTAGAGTAATAGCCATGGAAAGGTTAGAGATCATGTATTGGTGTTTGCCCACGTGCTTAATATGTTTGTTCCGGCCATCTTTTGCATTTTGTGGTACAATTTCCTGTTGAATGTGTCCAACTATGTTTTTTTTTTTTTAGCTACATCAACCTCCAGGGCATCGTTCCAGGCCTGACCCAAGATGTGGGCAAGGGGAGGGGGTGGCTGACCCAATGTGGACCCACTAGAAGAATGTCGACCGAGGTGTGAGAAGTGATGAAAGGGGTATAAGGAGCGGAAGAGGAGTGATATATGTGAATTGAGGGGCGGGACCACGTATCCAAAATCAGGGTTTCCCATGTAATACCATCCCAGAAACCCAAAGGCTAGTAAAAGAGATCCCACGGGACTAGGGTTCAAGGTTAACATCGCAAAAGAGACCTAGGGGACAAGAGCACAGACTTAGTCCACTCTTTCCACCGAATCCCCCCATTATGCCACGCCCAAAAGTTTCCATGATAAGTGAACTAAAATACTTAATTACCAAATGACAAGGCATACCTTTAGGCTTGGGAGGCCCACCTTCAAACATATGATCATAACAGATGGGTGAGGGACAACACGACTGGATCACGTGGCAAAGAAATGGCATAACGAGCTAGTTGGTGTCTACAAGGGGCTGCTAGCTGCCGGCTTAGGACCATCATGAAGAATTTTTTTTTTCCTAGGGATATCACCACAAAATGGTGGGTAACAAACCTTACATCCATGTTCTCTCACACTTAAAACCTTTATGATATTCTCGGGCAAGCCCAAATTCATGTTACCTCCCCACCCTCTTCCTGTTACCTATTCTCAGATAGAGATATTAGAGAGGCCATTTGGGTGATGAACAACAACCAAGCAGCCGATGAGGAAGGCTACTAAGAAGAGTTCTTTAAGCATGTTTTTTGTGCTTTGGTTGGCTACTTGGCTGATCTCTTCAACCATGTAGTCCTTGAAGGCTTTTGACCGGCATGGTCACACCAGATCATCCATTCGATCCACAAATCAGGGTCCAACTCAAATCCCAATAACTACAGAATGATCATGGTGGACCACACGTTCTCGAAGTTGTATGCTACTATTCTACATAGGAAGCTCTCTAGTGATCTTGAGCAGAGACGACTTAGAGCTAGAGGATAGGCAGGTTTTCGACCGGCTCATCAGACCATTGACCACATCTTCACCCTCCACGCTGTGATTGAGGAGGCACAACACCACTCTTCGAAAGTCTATTGTTGTTTCGTAGATTTTTGGAAATCCTTTGACTCTGTTTTGAGGGAAGCCTTACTCCAAAGACTCAGAGATATTGGCATCTCTGCGACCCTATTGGCAACTGTTATGCGCCTATATGAGTCCTTCCTTGGTCGTCTTCACATGGCTCATGTAATCTCTGATTTCAACCAAAGCACTATTGGGGTTAAATAGGGTTGTCCATTGTCCCCTACCCTGTTTGGGATCTATATTGATGAGTTGGAGGCATTTCTACATGAGCATATCCAAGACACTGATGGTTGCCTTCTGTTAGTTTTTGGTAGCATCAGAAGTGCTCTAGCCTTGAAAATTGGTGGAAAGGCTAAGGCACATGAGTTCTAAAGAACCCATAAACCGTTTGGTGAAATTCCACCCGGATTGTATTTTATTAAAATAATTAATATTTTTAATGAAGTTCCTAAGTCTAAACTTAGGGAAATTAAAATATTAATGGGTATTAATCAAAATATGGGTGAGAATGATCTAGAAGGCGGATCAAGTCATGTTTTAATCTTAGCCGTTGATTAAAGACTTAATCTCGGCCATTGAAGACTCAACAGGAAAAGTATAAAATGGAGGCTTGGGGTTCATTTGGAAACACACATGGAGAGAACGAATTGATTTGGAGTTCGATTTCTGGGGCTAGGAAGCTGAGAAATTCAAACTAGGTGATCATTCAGCAGCAGAGGGGCAGTGAGAATCCGAGAGAAAGACTTTCCGGAGAATATTGACAAAGAGGCGGAGAGAGCTTGTAGAGAGATAACACAATAGCCAGGAGAGCTAACGCTGGGCCAGTTTACGCCCACGCAGCCTTGATATAGATCCAGAAGGGCCAATGCAAAGGGGAAAGCTGCCTGTCACGTAGAAGCCGGAATTGTCGGGATAACTGACACAGAGGGTAGAGAAGCTGATGCAGAGCCTACGCAGGGCCATCACAAAAGTAGTCTGGGTTAGCCAGTGTCGTGCTGGATTAGCCAGAATTTTGCTGGGTGAAGTGAAGTAAAACTCATTCAGATTTTCCGCCAATATTTTCTTTGTAAAGGACTGCTAGATGAGCATCCTAGATTTGTATTCAGATATTTCTCCTACATAATAATAAACCCTCAATACTATTGCACCGGTTTTCCCGCATTGGGTTTTTCCGACTATTGTGTCCAAAAATAAGTGTGTCCTATGTATCTTGTTCTTTTCTCTGTTTTCTGTTTCATGAGATCAAATATTTAATTAGTGTAGGCTGCAGAAGTAATTTGCTTCAATATTCAGAAGAATAACTTGATGAATGTAATTTAAAAATCATGTAGGTGAAGTAGATTTAGATTTGTTGCAGTAGGCGTTCCTTTAGTATAGGAATTTTCACACCTTCTTCACCAGGTTTTGATATCTATTCTACTCTTTGTTAACGATGTGGTCTTCCTCTCCTCATCCCCAGAATGATTACAGAGGTAGCTGGATGTCTTAGCTCTGTTTTGTGATCTTCGATAGTTGACGGTCAACTTGGGTAAAACCAATGTTATGATCTTCAATGGAGTGAAGAAAACTTCAGACCTTCACTTCCTATTCAGAGGGGAGGAGTTTCAGATCACCAACACATATAGGGTGCAATTCTCAGGTCCCCGCTTTAGTTTGTGACCAACGCTTTAGCCTCGGATCAACAAAGGATATGGATCCTTAGCCCTTCTCAAGAGATAATGCTTTTGACATCACTTCCAAGACATCTCGTCCAAGATGAGCCTCATGGACACCTTGATCCATCCCACTATTTAATATGGCTCAGAGATTTGGGAGCCATCTTTACTTGAGTCAAATTGGGCTTCAGCTGAGAGAGTCCAGATTCTTCTCCATTGCATCATTAGATACAAATAGACAATACCTCAACACATCACCCTTGCAGAGTTTGGAGCTCACCCCTTTCGGCTTGAGACAGTTTTTAGATTGGTTTCATTCTTGCATCGTGTCTGGGGCTTTGCAGACTCGATAAAGAGTAGGGAGCGATATTCTTACTTGGCATATTGCTCTTCTAAGACTATTGTTTGTTCTACTCCCTCAGGTCGGGCCAGATGTTGTTTTAAAGGAGTTTCAGATCTCTTAGAGTCAGTGGGCATTCAGTTGGATTGTCTCCCTCCTTTTCGATAGTCCTTAGATGCTTCAGGTCACCTTTTATCTACTAGACAGGAGTTGAACAAGATCATAATGTTACTTTTTGGTAGCATCGGATGTGCTCTAGCCATGAAAATTGGTGGAGAGGCTAAGGCACATGAGTTCTAAAGAACCCAAAAACCATTTGCTGAAATTCCACCCGAATTGTATTTTATTAAAATAATTAATATTTTTAATGGGGTTCCTAAGTCTAAACTTAGGAAAATTAAAGTATTAATGGGTATTAATCAAAATATGGGTGAGAATAATCTAGAAGGTAGATCAAGTCAAGTTTTAATCCTAGCCTTTGATTAGAGATTTAATCTCAGTCGTTGAAGTCTCAACAAGAAAAGTATAAGAAGGAGGTTTGGGGTTCATTTAAAAAAACACACGGAGAGAACGAATTGATTTGGAGTTCCATTTCTGGGGCTAGGAAACTGAGAATTCAAACTAAGTGATCATTCTACAACAGAGGGGTAGGGATAGTTTGGGAGTACTGACAGAGAGGCAGAGAAAATCTAGTGGAGGTAGCGTAGCAGCTAGAAGGATTGACGTTGGGCCAATCTCGGCCCACGCAAGCCTGATGCAGAGTCAGAAGGGCCAACGCAGAAGCAGTAGCTGCCCTCACGCAGAAAGTCGGAACTGTCGTGGAACAACCAGAACAACTGGGAAGTTTGACGTAGAAGGCAGAAGAGACAACGCAGAATTGGCGCATAGCCTAAAAGGCTGACGTAGGGCCTACGTAGGGCCAATGCAATGATAGCCGAGGTTAGCCAGTTCTACTGCCGGATTAGCTGGAAACTACTGGGTGAAGTGAGGTAAAACTCACTCAGTTTTCCGCCATTATTTTTCTCTGTCCCTGGATTTCCGGGGAGGGCATCCAACATTTGTATTCAGAATTACTGCTTAATAATAGAAAACCCTCAGAGTTGTTGCACTGGTTTTCCTGCATTGGGTTTTTTCAGGGACTATTTTGTCCAAAAATAACTGTGTCCTATGTATCTTGTTCTTTGCTCAGTTTTTTGTTTCATGTAATCAAATTTAAAGTAGTGTAGGCTACATAAGTAATTTACTTCAGTGTTCAGAAATAACTTGATAATGTATATTAAAATCAAGTAGAAGTAAATTCAGTTTTTGCTGCAGTAGGGGTTCCTTGGACTAGGAATTTTCACATGGTATCAGAGGGTTGATTTTGTAACAAGAAGAGCAGATCCAGCGCTGAGCAGAGAGGCCAAAAGCTGCACTTGGCAGCAATTCGAATCTCCTTGAAGGGATTGCGCAATCCTTGCCGGGAAGTAGAGATTTCGAGGAAATCTTTTCTCTGAGAGAGTCGACAGAGAAGTACTATTTCCAGTTTGTGAGTTTGCAGAGGCAGAGGGAGTGACATAGAGCCTCAGTGTAGTGCTTGAAGGGCGTAGTTTCTGCTGGGGCATAAATCTGTCAGAAAAGAGCGAAGACACATAGAAGGGAGTTTTCTCCTTAAAGAACTTTTCTCGCCAAAAGTTCGAATTTCTCACTTGTCGGGCAGCAGTGCTGAGCAATGACTAGAGGAGTCAATTCGACAGTTTGGGTGAGATGGCATTACATGGGCTCAAATATTAGGACAGGTTGGAAGGAGCTTCCAACTATGTCATATGGAAGACTAGAATCTTAGCTGTTCTGGAGTACAATCTCGAAGCTTACGTCAAGAGTGTTGTGGTTGTTCCTGCTGATAACGACCAGAAGAAGTACAAGGTCAAGTAGGGGAAGGCGAAGAGGTTCATACTCAATGGAGTTCGATATCATGTGGTCTCACACTTGCAGGGCAAGGATACAACCCGAGAGATGTGGGAAGCTTTGTCTTCACTATATGAAGGTTCTTCCAAACAACAAAAAATGTATTTAGAACAAAAGTTGCAATAGACATTGATGTAGAAGGGAGAAGGAGTTAACTCCTATCTTCAACGTCTTCAGGACACTAGAGACCAGCTTGCTGCAGTGGGGTCTACACCTCAGTCTACCGCGATGGTAAGGACAACCCTGAATGGAGTCTCGGATGAATGGAAAGTCTTCGTCCAAAGTATATTGGGCAGGGAAAGACTGCCTTCATGGGAGGAGATGTGGGCAACCCTTCAACAGGAGGAATTAAGGAGGGACTTGGTAAAGGCCAACCTCAATGGTAGCTGTGGGTGTGGCACGAAGGCCCAGGAGGAGGAGGAGAACGTAGCTCTAGCATCAGAAGGACAACAGAAGCAGAAGCGGAAGGACATTTCAAAGGTGAAATGTTTCAGATGTGGCGAGATGGGCCCCTTTGCATCCCAGTGTCCTTTGAAGCAAAAGGATAAGGATGAGAAACATGATCCTAAGGTTGCTCTAGCAAAGATTGATGAAGATGAGTTTTCCATGAGTGCCCATGCATCTCCAGGAGGGAAATGGGGCGATATCGAGCTGTAGTCAGGGGGACTACATGTGGGAAGGATCCTTGAGGAGTCCACCTCTTGGATCATCACCTTGCTATGGGAGCCCAAGATTCAGCAGTAGTGAGATGGATTTAGTGTCAGATGATGCAGTGGATTGTTTGGAGAGACAGATGCAGTAGCCGGAGACCAGAGACTGATCAGCGCAGAGCAAAGTTGACACCAGTGCAGATGGCACAATGCAGAAGTCAACAACATCACAGAAGATTTAGAGGGTCAGAGACTAGTAGCAGTCAGATTCCAACATTCATGGTATTATGCTGAACATAGTTAAAGTTCAATAGTTTTGGATGTTTTTTAGTTGCTTCTCTCAGCAACTGAGTTGCAGTACGAATGTAGTGTTAGCAGTGGCAGTGCTAGCAGCATAGCAGATGCAAAATTTGAGAGGAGTGCTAGCAGCATAGCAGATGCAACATTTGAGAGGGAGTTGTAGTACAAATGCAGTAGTGGCAGTGGCAGTGTCATGGGCAACAGTACAATAAAGTAGCAATACAATGTTGGTGGTAGCGACAGTGTGGAAAGGAGATGCTTCAGAGACAGAGCAACATACAGTTGGACATTGTTGCTAGAGCACTTTCCTTGCTAGGAGGGAGTGTTAGTTTTTGGTAGCATCAAATGTGCTCTAGCCATGAAAATTGGTGGAGAGGCTAAGGCACATGAGTTCTAAAGAACCCAGAAACTGTTTGGTGAAATTCCACCTGGATTGTATTTTATTAAAATAATTAATATTTTTAATGGGGTTCATAAGTCTAAACTTAGGAAAATTAAAGTATTAATGGGTATTAATCAAAATATGGGTGAGAATGATCTAGAAGGCAGATCAAGTCAAGTTTTAATTTTAGCCTTTGATTAGAGACTTAATCTCGACAGTTGAAGTCTCAACGAGAAAAGTATAAGAAAGAGGTTTTGGGTTCATTTAGAAAAACACATGGAGAGAATGAATTGATTTGGAGTTCGATTTTTGGGGCTAGGACGCTCAGAATTCGAACTAAGTGATCATTCTGCAGCAGAGGGGCAGGGATAGTTCGGGAGTATTGATAGAGAGGTGGAGAGAAGCTAGTGGAGGCAGCGCAACAGCTAGAAGGACTAACGCTAGGCCGTCTGGGTCCACGCAGGCCTGACGCAAAGCTAGAAGGGCCATCGCAGAAGCAGTGGTTGTGCTCACACAGAAAGCTGGAACTACTGGGGAATTGTCGGAACAACCGGGAAGGTTGACGTAGAAGGCAGAAGAGACGACACAGGGCTGATGCAGAGCCTGAAAGGCTGACGCAAGGCTTGTGCAGGGCCAACCCAGTGATAGCCAGGGTTAGCCAGCTCCACTGTCAGATCAACCAAAAACTATCGGGTGAAGTGAGGTAAAACTCACTTAGTTTTCCGCCATTATTTTTCTTTGTCATTGGATTGTCGAGGAGGGCATCCAACATTTGTATTCAGAATTACTACTCCTTTAGAGTTGCTGCACTGGTTTTCCTGCATTGGGTTTTTCCGAGGACTATTTTGTCCAAAAATAACTGTCTTATGTATCTTGTTCTTTGCTCAATTTTTTGTTTCATGTAATCAAATTTAAAGTAGTGTAGGCTACATAAGTAATTTACTTCAGTGTTCAGAAAATAACTTGATAATGTATATTAAAATCAAGTAGGAGAGGTAAATTCAATTTTTGCTGCAGTAGGGGTTCCTTGGACTAGGAATTTTCACACATCAGGGAGGAAATCTACAGACAGTTCGTCCAAGTCACCTGGGTCAATCCTCCCGGAGGGTTGCGCCCAAAGATGGCCTTCTACACTGAGCACTTCATGGAGTTGAGAGAGACAGGCTCATTGTTCGGCCCTATTATACATTTCACCATTGTATGCATGCTCTTCACATTCCTCTAGGCCAGTTTAGAGTAGGTTCTCATAGACTTCGGGTAGAGACGATCCACCAAATTGATAGATCAGACAAAATCTGCCATGTATGTCATTTACAGGAAGTGGAGACTGAGGTGCACTTCATTTTTGGATGCCCTGTCTATTACGAGATCAGAGGAAGGTTCCATTGCTTGTTCAGAGATTCTCAGACCCTCGCCTACTTTTTCAGGTATCCCGATCATAGATGTTTGGCCCTATATATGCAGGAGGCTCTCAGGTTCCGAACGCATATTCTTCAGCCTCCCATCAAACTAGACCCCACAGAGGATCATGACATTTTTAGGGTACTACCTTCAGACAGGGGCACCAAGAGGCCGATTGATACTAGTACATATCCAGACTCTAGATTAGTGAGGATCTGTGGGACCTAACCCCGCCACACGAGATCTTAGCAGAAAATCCATCTCATATCCATTCCTTGGAGACGGACTAGGTCCTCCAGACCTCAACAACATGTGAACTCCCCCAAGCAATGATTTCGTGGACAGTCTGCACTTTCCACCGGCTTTTCATTGGGCCAACAAACTTTGTTGAGTTTCTTCAGTGTTCTTCATTCAGCCTTAGAGGTTAGGAGAGATGGGTCTGATCCTCAAACCCATTAGCTCCTGGATCTTCTTCGCCAGGGCATTTCATGCATTGTATCTTTTATGTTCATGTATTGTATCATTTATACTTCATGCATTGTATTGTTTAAACTTTATATTCATGCTTTGTATCTTGTATCTTTTATAGGAGATCGTTTGGTTCTCCTACATTGTATGGACATCATTGTATTCAACAGTCCCTTTGACCTACTTTGTGGTCAAGAGTTGGACATAAATATAATTATAATTAATTAATTAATTTATCCTTTGCAAGCAGTAAATTTTTGGTTTAGAACTCTGGTGTGAAGTAACTTGCAAGCTGTAAAAAATCATTGTTTTGCAGGTCTAGTGGCAGTAACAGAATGGAGATGAAGCAGCCACTAGAGGAGCTATTATTGGCACAACCTGAATTATCTCAAGTATGCAGGTAAACTTAAATGTTGATCGTTACTTGTCTCTGTCTCACTTGTACTCTAATATGTGTATTGTTTTTGGTTCCATTGTCAACAGTTTGTGGAGTGAAACATTTTACAGAAATAAGTGTGTGGTTATGTCTGATTGAAAACAGAGTTCACAGTACTCAACAAGAGACGTCAAGCTCATGATTGGGGGATATTCCTAATGGCAAAACGATGATGTTGTTAATGAAAAAAGGGGGCTTTTACTTATCTGCTAGAAGCATTTGTTTCCAGGCATATGCGATGGTAACAACGGAGCTTGAGCCTGTTTTCTTATAAGATCTCGGATAAATCAATTTCATTGCATTCATGTTGTAAGGATTCTACTGATGTGAAATGCAGGTCAAAGAGATCCAACAGTAATATATTATGTAAGTACAATATCAGCTCAATCAATCAATTGTGCTCGCTGGCATGCTTCAAGTGATTCTTGATTCAATTACTGCTTAGAGATGAAGAAAAGAATAAATTCTATGTGAGAAGCTCCGGCTGTCTTATGGTTCTCACGACTTCTAGTTCTCTCAAATTTCATATCTACTTCCTCACCAGCCATAGACGGTCTAAAAGCACTGGAATAATGTACAGCAGTTTTATGGTTGAGATGTAACAAATGATTTTTGATTCCATTGCTGCCAAGAGGTGAAAAAAGGAACTACTTCTAGGTGAGAAGCTCTGGTTGTATTACGGTTATCACAATTTTTTGTTCTCTAGATATTTTTATGCCTACTGGCTCACCAGCCATATATGGTTTAAAAAGCACTGGAAAATTGTACAGCAGGTTTGTGGTTGAGATGTAAATAGATTATTTTTGTCGTCAACTTATTCTTCAGGTCAATGCAATGTATCTCTGTTTCCTGTGATTTTAAACCATGCGAAACCCTATGGCTTTAACAATATTTTCCGGGAACAAAGTAGACTTGAAATTTTTATGTCAAGTGCATGCATTTTGGGAGCCAAGAGAGGCTCGATTAGTTCTCCAAAAACATTTGCATCTGCACTTCTTCCTATATTATTTCAACTTGGTTTAATCCGTATCAGAACTCGCTTATCTATTCAGGGCAGACTATAATGACCTCACTCAGAACAGAGTAGAAACCATTTTTATCCCTTGTTTATCTACAAAGTTGTACCCATTTATAAGTTTATATGGACTAACACCTATTGATGGGAGACTGCTCATAATAGAGAACATTTGGCCCGATGATTGCAGTGAACCAAATGCAATTCCAGTTATACAGAAAAAAAGGGAGTTACTAGGGGGCTTATTCATGCCCCTGAATCACTTAGTCAAGGATACTAAAACAAAATAAGCAGAAAGTGACAAAATCAGACTGCTTAATTTCTATTGTGCTAATTAACAGTGCGTGAGTAGCTTGCAATGCAATCAACGAATAACAGTGCAGGAGAAAAGATGACCACTTTAAGATGCAAATCTTGCATACTCTTCAAAAGGAGTACATCAGTTTGTGGTTCTTTCACTTGATCTCCATTATTAAGTTCTTGGATCTTCTGCATGCTCTATAATATTTTGCGAAGTCATAAATAACTGAAGTTTCCATCTTACAAGTCAACATTTCTGTTCAATTGAAAAGGCAATCTGGATTGTGCGGTACCTTGAGGTCAGATCCCCTTGAACATATATCTGAACAGGACAGTAAAAAACTTTAAATAAGTCGTACATTCAGTAACCATATGTTTTTATTTTTCGTGCAGAGGAATTTATTTTTGGCTGGATTGCTATGACAAGGCCTATCTTAGTTCCCCGGTTCATTTTTTGGCCTTTCCATCAGTAGGGTAAACACTCATGGCATACCCCAATTCCAGTTACAGCTAGTTATTCCACATTTTCTTCCACATGGCTTGTGGATGACAAAAGCAACTCACATTCGCATTCGAATGGCTATCTCCAGTGATGTATTCCCGTTAATCTATGTCAATCCATCGTATTATGACAAAATGGAGGATCCTCGACAAAATCTTCAAACCTTTTTGACATTCAGAAATTGTTCGCCTTTTGCCCTTGCATTGTGACCTTCATGTGGACAAATGCCTTGAGTAGCAGCCTTGCATCAGGTATCGATGAGAGTTACAGTTATACGACGGTTATTTGACATGTTACAATATTTTTGTTTTATCGCCTATTTGTCCCTAAAATTTTGCAAACTACCGGTATGTACTTAAGCGACATTGATAACAAGGTTGCCTGATAATCGGGTACATGGAGTTATGACAAGTCCCTGATTGGGCAATTAAAAACAAGTGCTGCATGGCAGCTTAGTCCCTGCTGAAAAAATTGGAAGATACATAAGAAATAATTAACCTTAATATAACTAAGTACTTGAATTGTTTGGTTTGACTTGCAATTCTTTTTGGATTAGCCTTACTCATATTTCACAATATGATAAATTTTATAATTTTTGAAGAAATTTGATTAAAAATGAATGAACTAGTGATCCTAAATTTTAGTCCATACAAGATAGAATTTGTATAAATGTTCAACAAATTCTAAAATATGCTCAAAAGCAACATAAGATCTGGTCAAAATCCTTGCATTTTATATTAAATATGGAGTTTAAGCTTTTAGGTTGAAACAACATAAAAAATTTGGAGGTGTTGGTAAAAATTCCTTGCTCAATGTCATGTTTTTAGAGATGACTTGCAAGTATTCTGCTAGATGTTGGAGTCAGGTTGGTTGTTTTGTAAAGAAGGCTTGGCCTCATCACTCATCTTTAAAAAAAAAATGGGAAACCCTGTGTATTGGTAATTTATATCCATCTAAACCCAATGACAAGGCTAAGAAAATGATTTTTTTTTGCAAATTTTCCTTTTGGTGCTATAACGAATTTTACTATTTCTTTCTTCAAAAAGAAAAACTGAAAGAATAAGAGTGATCGAAGGTAACGCCATGCATCAACTATTGGTCAACTTAGTATTACTTACTGGATAAAAGTCTTATCAGTAGAACATCTATGAGGTTGAACAAAATGCCAATGATATATACTTTGGATGAACTTGGATGCCCAATATATTATCAGCTAGAGAAAAGATCTCCATTTTTGTTTTGATTGAAGAAACCAATATCTCCACACCTAGTGGAACTGCATACATTGGTTCAAATAGTTTTGTTTAGTGAGAATGCAAAAGTGGTTCAATCAAACTCTTATAATTACTATTCTATTTGAAAAAAAAACACACACACACACACACACACAACTCTTATAAATATTCTTGTAAAACAAATAATGCATTGTCTTCGTTGTCCTAATAGAATTCAATGATACTATTCATAACAGGACGGTTTAAACCATAATAATTTTCCCACAAGTTATCAAAAATTGTAATTTTCTTCAAGCAAAATCCCATATAGTGAAAAATTTTCCAATCTTCCTCCCAACACTTGACATAAAACCTACATGGCAGAGAGCAAGAAACTGTTGGATAATTAAGTATGTTGTTGAAGGCACTATCATAAATATGGCATTGTTGAACAGAGAAAGAGAAGGGAAAAATGGATTAGAGTACCTAGTGACCGAAGTAGATACCAAAGATTTTAATGCCTATTGTATTTAGTGTATGCAAGATGGAAGCGTTTTAATTTTCTTCTCTACATTTTGTTATCCTTGTAGCATTGAGCACATATGATAGGGAAAGAACCAAGCAGGAAGGGGAAGTCCAAAGGTGGAGAAGCCAGTGGGTTCAAATTACTTGATACCTATTGTTAATTTTAGGTATGTTCTATGCTAGAGCAATTTATTTAAATTTTCACAGTTAGCAATCATATCAGCATTAAGATAAACTACATATAGAACATAAATATAAATCGCAGAAGACAAGCGAAGACAAGAGGACACAAGATGTGGCGCTAGCCAGGGACAAACCCCACAATGTGTGGGGAAACCCTTGATCAATTCTTCTTTTTATGTTCTTCAAAGTTCAGCAGAGAAAGAGAGAGAGAGAGAGAGATAGTACATTTACAACAGAAGTCAACACTTTGACTTATCTAGATCTAGCATAGATCATTTCGTATAACGATGAGATCTGTTGAAAACATTCTGCTTCAATTGATTCTCCATGGTGACTCCTTCACCTATCATCATGCTGCATCTCGTCCATTTGCTACACCTTACCATGTAGCACCATCATGCTGCATCATGCATCATCATGCTACTCATGATCTCATAAATCACGATGCCCATACATCATGTTGTCCATGATCTACATCATACTGCCCATACATCATTGCGTCATCTAATTCAGGTATGCCGAGATATGTATTTAGTCTGTGTCACATCTCCTTGAACCTTGTTGTTCCATCAATCTGGGATACCTTAATTCAATGTGAATCCATACGAATGCAGGTCCTCGTACCCGAGTTACACCTTACGTTTAGACTGCGGCTACTATATCTGAAATTTTAGAGAGTGAAGTTCTTCTGCGTTAACAGGTCTCCATTAACTGCGTTAATTGGTCTCCATTACAGCATTAACATGTCTTCATTATAGCGTATAGGGTTTCACTATGAGTATCAGGTTTCCTTGATTTCACCATGAAACAACGTATCATGTTGAACTGCATGTATGACTCTTCATAACTGCGTATAAACCCTTTATTAACTGCGTGTTAATAAGTCTTTATCAAGATTGCGGCTCACCGTGGTTACATGGCACCCTTGCACTTGACTGCGGCCTTCCCTCTCCATCACTGTGACTTTCTGCGGCTTGATTGTGGCTCTCTCCATATCATAGCAGCTGTGGTTACCCTTTATGACAGCAGCTTCTTATATCATTGTGGCTACCATGTGGACAGCGGCTAAGTGCTCCAGCTGTGCATGTATAGACTGCGTTCCATATATGACTGCGACTCTTCATAGCTGCATTGCTTTTGACATGCGTTCTTCTGCGTATACATGACATCGTTGAGTTTCCATGACCGTTATGCTGCGTATACATAACACCGTTAACCATGACTGCATTATTCTGTGTATACATGACATCGTATGAATGTCTTTGTGACTGCACATAGGGTCTTATTGCGGCTTCATAAACTGTGTATAAAAGTTTCCATGGACAGCGTATAAGGTCCAGCGTATAAGATTTGTTTGCATCTTCATAAGCCTGCGGCTGGCTAGGGCATTACAGAAATTAGGGCATCATAACAGTTAGGGCACCATAGGCCAGCGTAATCCATAGTGTATCTCCTTCTCCAAAAACCCAAGACGTGGAGAGGAGATCACTTGAAGTGAGTTTCCAAATGACTTCAAATCCTCTTCTATTTATACTAACATATAGATGATGAATAGATATGTCTATTGAGCTTATGAGCCTACACAAGTTGTTGGTCAGCTTGATGATAATTCCTTAATCAAAATAAATTCATATCTCCATAAATACTTATTGGAATCAGATGATCTTTAGATTAATCCTACACCTCTCGATGAGAGGGATCCAATAAAAATATCAGCTGCCATAAATAAGCTGATCCACATGGAGTTTGGCCCTAGTTGCCAATTTAACACTCCCTCTCAACTAGGGAGAACTCCATCCGCTGATCCATATGTCCGACTATACTATTTCTACCATCAGTGCCCTGCACTGCTCTGCTGGCTCTGCTGGCTCTACTCAGCTCTACTAGCTCTCCTTTGCTGGCTCGGCTCTGCTCTACTCAGCTCTGCTGGCTTTGTTTTGCTCAACTTAGCTTTGTTGGCTCTGTTATGCTCAACTTAGCTCTGTTGAACTATGAAGAAGAAGAATTGATCGAGAATGTCTCATACCATTCTCCACTGACCCAAAGTCAGTCTCAGAGTGCGTACCACTGGTCCCAAACCAGTCTCAACGACCCAAAGTCAGCGTCATTGTGGGTACCACTCCTACCATTGGTCCCAGACTAGTATCACAATCTCAAAGAGTGTACCACTGGTCCTAGACCAGTCTCAACCGACTCGAAGTTAGCGTCATAGTATGTACCACTCTCACTGGTCCCAGACCAGTCTCAACCGACCCGAAGTTAGCGTCATAGTGGGTACAACTCCTACCACTGGTCCCAGACCAGTATCATTGATCCCAGATCAATGAAGGTCATCCTAGCATAGGGCGTACGGTAGATACAACGATGCGTCCATCGGTACTACTATTGTCCCTATCCTCATTTCCCTGCTCATTGATCAGATGAGAGGTACTTCCCATGAGTCCCAGATTGCATGGGTAGGATGCCTCGACAGGAGAACTAATCAATCCTGTCTTCACAGGAGAACTAATCATCCTGCTACACAATCGACATGGGGAACACATCATCCAGACCTTACAGGAGAACTAATCATCCTGCTACACAATCGTCATGGAGAACACATCATCCAGACCTCACAGGAGAACTAATCATCTTGCTACACAGGAGAGTGAATCATCTTGTCCCACAAGAGAGCGAATCATCCTGTCCACAAGATAGCGAATCATCTTGTCCACAGGAGAGCGAATCATCTTGTCCACAGGAGAGCGAATCATCCTGTCTACAGGAGAGCGAATCATCCTGTCCCACAAGAGAGCGAATCATGTTGTCCCATAAGAGAGCGAATCATCTCGTCCACAGGAGAGCGAATCATCCTATCCACAGGAGAGCGAATCATCCTGTCCCACAAGAGAGCGAATCATCTTGTCCATAGGAGAGTGAATCATCCTGTCCCACAAGAGAGCGAATCATCCTGTCCCACAAGAGAGCGAATCATCCTGTCCACAGGAGAGCGAATCATCCTGTCCACAGGAGAGCGAATCATCCTGTTCCACAAGAGAGCGAATCATCCTGTCCACAGGAGAGCAAATCATCCTGTCCACAATGCGTACCACCAGGGGAGGGTGAGTCACCTTGTGGTCGTATGTTGCTCTAGTAAGAACCGCAAGCCCCCAGAGCTCCCAGAGCTCAATGTATGCAACATGCAAGACCCTTTTTACAAGGGTCTCTCGACGACTCCAAGTCATTATGGAAAATCACAAATTTGATCTTTCCCTAGGGCTCTGACAAAGTGTAGTGACCTGTACATCATCTCAATGTGATGGAGCCTCCTTGCTCATCAACTTACCATATCCTAGATAAGGCAGTATTTGATGTCTATCTGCTGGAGCAATGATTGAATACGAGATTCCTCAATAATAGAATCCCACCTTTGGTTGTCACAAAGAATCACAGTGGTATTCATCATGTGTACTCACTGAAGAGTTTCCACAACCAGGGAACTTCATACAAGGTCATATTCGTAGTTATGTATCCGGTCTCGACAGTACTTATAACAACCGATTTCTGCTTCCTGCTCATCCATGATATCAAAGCAAAATCCAAAGAGAACCAACATTGAGAAGCGCTCTAGTGATCCTCCACATTGCCTGCCCAGTCAACATTCGAATAATCATGCAGTTTTCATATTTCCGGCATTGTATCTCAATCCATGAGAGATTGTGCCCCGAAGATATCTCAAAAGCTTCTTGGCACCAATCCAGTGAGGCTCAACCAAATATGAGCTTACCATGCTAATTGCAAAACATATGTCGGGAATCCAACTCCCTCTTACTTCTGCAAATGAGAGGGTCTGCACCTGTCAAAAATAGTTTGTTCGCATACGGTACCAGTATGAGAGGTCTATCATCCACAATCTTCGGGTAATGATTTGGATTGGTTTCACTCCTAGTGAATCTCAACTTCATCAAATAGCTATCAATCCTCTCATACTATGCCCAGGGTGTTTTGCTTCAAGCCATAGAGGGCTTTCTTCCACCTGTATACATGAGATTCCCGTTCATGAATCTCAAACTCCATGGGTTGTTCCAAACTTGTGGACCTGCTACATGAAGGGGAATGGTCCCCTTGTAAGACTTTCCTTCAGTACATATCAGACATGTACTTTCATGCTCTTTTTGAATTCAGGCTTCCCTGTCACCATCTGACTCACAGACCTCCGATGCTATGTGTCAATGGACATGGTCCCTAGTGGACTTCCTGTAACGTAATACAACCCTGAACTCAAAAACAATTTCAAAAATTCTATTTTCAAACACGTACCTTTCCATCAATGAATGCCACCTTAAAACCTTCGACTCTCATTCCTAAAATGGACACCAAGTCCTTCTTGCGTTCAAGTACATAAAAGAGATTCTGAGGTTCCTTGCTTTCTTTGAAGAGTCGACCATTTCCTTGATGCCCTGCATTACAAGTCATTCCTTTTATCATTGAAGATGTCCCTGGAATGATAGTTATCTTCATCAAGAGATGTGTCTCGAACCATTCGGACACTCCTTTGCATGATGGCTGAATTTATTGCAACCAAGGCATCCACCTTTCCTTCCACCCTTAGATCCGAACTTCCCAATGAAGTGATCTTTAGATGGGCCATCAGAAACTTCCGCTACGCCATTCTGATAATATGCTCTGCTTCGAATTCACCCTTTGTGAAGTTAGAAGAGAGATGTGGAACCCATTGATCCTTTTGTTTTGTCCCAACTGTCTTTGGTGATTGCTTTTTCACTCTTGCTTGGACATTGTCTTCACCTCAGCTCTGATACCATGTTAATTTTAGGTATGTTCTATGCTAGAGCAATTTATTTAAATTTTCTTAGTTAACAATCACATCAACATTACGATAAACTGCAGATAGAACATAAATATAAATCGCAGAAGACAAGCCAAGACAAGAGGACACAAGATGTGGCGCTAGCCAGGGACACACCCCACAATGTGTGGGGAAACTGTTGATCAATTCTTCTTTTTAGGTTCTTCAAAGTTCAACAAAGAAAGAGAGAGAGAGAGATAGTACATTTACAACAGAAGTCAACACTTTGACTTATCTAGATCTAGCATAGATCATTTCGTATAACGATGAGATCAGTTGAAGACATTCTACTTCAACTGATTCTCCAAGGTGACTCCTTCACTCATCATCATGCTGCATCTCGTCCATGTGCTGCACCTTACCGTGTAGCACCATCATGCTGCATCATGCATCATCATGCTGCTCATGATCTCATACATCACGTTGCCCATACATCATGTTGTCCATGATCTACATCATACTGCCCATAAATCATTGCATCATCTAATTCAGGTATGCCGAGATATGTATTTAGTCTGTGTCACATCTCCTTGAACCTTGCTGTTCCATCAATCTGGGATACCTTAATTCAATGCGAATCCATATGAATGCAGGTCCCCGTACTCGAGTTACACCTTACGTTTAGACTACGGCTACTATATCTGAAATTTTAGAGAGGGAAGTTCTTTTGCATTAATAGATCTCCATTAATTGCGTTAACTGGTCTCCATTACAGCGTTAACAGATCTTCATTACAGCGTATAGGGTTTCACTATGAATAGCGTATCAGGTTTCCTTGATTTCACCATGAAACAACGTATCATGTTGAACTGTGTGTATGACTCTTCATAACTGCGTATAAACCCTTTATTAACTGCATGTTAATAAGTCTTTATCACGACTGCGGCTCACTGTGGTTACGTGGCACCCTTGCACTTGATTACGGCGTTCCCTGTCCATCACTGCGGCTTTCTGCGGCTTGACTGTGGCTCTCTCCATATCACAGCAACTATGGTTACCCTTTATGATAGCGGCTTCTTATATCACTGCGGCTACCATGTGGACAGCGGCTAAGTGCTCCAGTTGTGCGTGTATAGACTGTGTTCCATATATGACCGCGGCTCTTCATAGCTGCGTTGCTTTTGACATGCGTTCTTCTGCGTATACATGACATTGTTGAGTTTCCATGATCGTTGTAATGCGTATACATAACAGCGTTGACCTTGACTACGTTATTCTGCGTATACATGGCATCGTATGAATGTCTCTGTGACTGCACATAGGGTCTTATTTCGGCTTCATAAACTGTGTATAAAAGTTTCCATGGACAGTGTATAAGGTCCATCATATAAGATTTGTTTGCATCATCATAAGCCTACGGCTGGCTTGGGCATTACAACAATTAGGGCATCATAGCAGTTAGGGCACCATAGGCCAGTGTAATCCATAATGTATCTCCTTATCCAAAAACCAACACATGGAGAGGGGATCACTTGAAGTGAGTTGCCAAATGACTTCAAATCCTCTTCTATTTATACTAACATGTAGATGATGAATAGATACGTCTATTGAGCTTCCGAGCCTACTCAAGTTGTTGGTCAGCTTGATGATAATTCCTTAATCAAAATAAATTCATATCTCCATAAATACTTATTGGAATCGGATGATCTTTAGATCAATCCTACACCTCTCAATGAGAGGGATCCAATAAAAATATCAACTGCCATAAATAAGCGGATCCACATGGAGTTTGGCCCTAGTTGTCAATTTAACACCTATAATTGTAGTCGATTATAGTAGAAGGAGACATGTTGCCTCAACCTTTCAGAATTTTTTTTTGATATTGCACAATTCACGTGCATGAAAGATAGTTAGCTTGATCGTTATGAGAGATGAAATGCAAGGTTGAGGCCCATAATTGGTTAGTTATGAGTATTTACTTGGCCCATTTTTAAGAAAGAATCCTGAGTGACTCACTCATGGGTTACTTAACAAGGCACTCAAAAGTCTTAAAAGTTAAGAAATTGGGATTAAATTGGGAGGGGTGACACTAGCGATGTTAGTAAATGTTGACAAATTTTGAAAATCATGGTGAAAATAATTTTTTAAGGTTGAATTTTGAAAACATTATTTAACGGTTTTAAAAAACCTTTGCAAAAAATGAATGAGACATGTATTAATTGTAAATCTTTCCAAAAAACATTGCAAAAATTAGTGAAACATGTGTTAGTTGTAACTATTTTTAGAAATCATTGCAAATAATTAGTGAGATAGTTATCCACATGGTGAGAGTGGGACACATGCCGTTAAAGTTGAAATAAGACATCAAAATTTTTGTCCAATCAAGTGTTTGCAAATTATTATTTTTAATTATAATAAAAAATAAGTTATTTATTTCTAAAGTTTAACATTAGGTTTTGCATAAGTCAAAGCTAAATTAATAATAGTCATACTACAAATTAATTGCTAAGTCCTGCCTGAGTAGGGACTAATAATGAAAATACTCACAAATTGTCATTTGTAAATAACTTAATCAATTTAATCACAATATTTCATTCAGTATTCATTAGATAGAATATTTTAATGAAACTCTAAAATCTGACACTCTCTTTCCAATATAGACATGTATATCAAGTTTAATTATAAAACACCTTTAGATACACCAATATTTAGTAAACAAAGTAAGTTGAAGATATCTTCTTCTTCTTCTTCTTCTTCTTTTTTTTTTTTTTTTTTTTATCTATCCACTATACATATACACAGACGAAATCTAAATTTCAAAAGATTTACCATTATCAAATATTTAAAAATTTTAAATTAATAAAAAATAATGATTTTGAAATACTTGGGATATTTTTTAACTATCAAAAATAAATTTATAATATATTATTTTTAAAATAAAATTAACCATTTTTAATTTCAAGAAAAGTTAACCATCATAATATCAACATATTTAATTGGGCCTAGAGTATGCCCTAAAACTGGTTCTGCTTGGCTAAGAGTTCATTTTCCTTTGAAGTAAAGAACATGTTAATGGCTCAAGGCCTAGAAGCATAAGAGTGAAAGCCTGCCCCTTTGACCTCCAACAAGTAATGTCAGGTGGTGTGGTTTTCCTTGAATAATGGTGATGAGTTAGATTGCATTCTCATATAACATCTAGCGATGATTGTCCTCACTACTGATTTGACAAGTAAGTTATGATATGTTTTCACACCGTAAAAAAAAAAAAAATAAATAAAAAAAAAATCAACATATTTAAAAGAAAAATAATGCAAGAGAGAGTTAGCGCAAGGAAGGCTAGGACATTCAAGGTAAGGTAAAGGGATTTCTCAAGATGCAATTGTGAAAAATTCTGAATCTAACACATCAGAAATCCTTACTGCAATTTATGGTTTACTATCTCCTTGTTCTTTACATGAACAAGTTATTTAACTACATAAACATTGAAGTAAACACAATTGCAACTTTCACAAATATACGTAACAACAATTGAAATAAACTGAGACAACACAGGGGACACCGTTATTTTTGGAAAATCATCCCCGGAAAAATCTAGTTCGGGAAAACCGGTGCAGCATATATGAGGGTTTTATTATTAAGCAAATTTTTGAATACAACTAGGGTGTCAAAAATGGCTCACCCTTCAGAGAATATCCTCAGAAGTAGTACCTCTCCGGAGACAGATATTCTGGAAAATCAGCAACCAAATGAACAATCCCATAGTGGCTCTGGTTGTTCCTTGTGCTGGACAACGAAAGATGCTCCAAGCACTCCTTTAGAACTACATCGCCCTTCAGGAACTGACTCACCCTTCCTTGGCTCTGCGTCAACTGATCAGCTCCCAATCTGTCCCACAAAATCTCCCAGTGCTACCTCTAAAGCCCTATGAGTCCTCTGCGTCAGCCTCTATGGCCCTCTGCGTGCTCTGCACTAGCCTCCTTAGCCTTTGTGTCAGCCCTCCTATGCTTTTTGCTGCCTCTTCGGGCACTTTGTTGCCTCTCTGATATGTATTCTTTAGCCTTGGATTGAAATACCTTACTGAACTGCCTCTCACTGCAACTGATCTCTAACTCGATTTCCTTAGCAAACCCAGCGCCATAAAATCGAATTCTTGATCTCTATTGGTGTATCTTCAACTGACCCTCAAGCCTCCTCTTATACTTTTCCTATTGACAATTCAACGGTCGAAATTAAGTCCCTAATCAACGACTAAGATTAGAACTTGCTTGATCCTCATCACTTAGAACTTTATCACCCATTTTATATTAATACACATTAATATTTTTATTTTCCTAAGTTTAGACTTAGGAACCCATTAAAAATATTAATATTAATTATTTTAATATCTCTTCATCCAGGTGGAATTTCTCCAAACGATTTCTGGGTCTTGGATATCTCATGTGCCTTAGCCTCTCCACCAATTTTCATGGCTAGAGCGCATCCGATGCTACCCAAAATCAACACTCCCTCTTAGCAAGGAATGTGCTCTAGCAATGCTTCACCATAGAAGCATTACATTGATCCTCCACATCGGTCCTCTGTGATGATGCTTGGCCTGCTGGCCCACATCCACTACACTGTTGCTTCCTATACTCCTGCCCATGACACTGCCACTGCCACGACTACATCTGTATTGAAACTCCCTCTCAACATGCTGCATCATGTTGCCCATAGCACTGCCACTGCTGATTGTTGCACTGCAACTTAGTTACCGAGAAGTAGGTAACTGAATTCATCCAAACACTGACATCCTGGTTAGTTTGGAAGCCTTGTGATGTTGAAGCTACCTCTGTTGCTATCATGTGCTCCATCTGTTGCCACTGTGTTGCTGCAATCTCCACTGCTATGCTATAGACTTCTACACTCTAGCATTGCCTTGTCGCTCCATCACACCTTGCTCCACATGAAACTTGTCATCATGCTACTATTGTTAAGGGCTCCCATAGCCGTATGTGATCCAATAGTTTGGCCACCTCAAGGATCCTGCCCTTGCATGTAGTCCTCTCGACTAAAACTCTATGTCTCCCTACCTCTTCTCTAGAGGTGCATGAGCACTCATCTCACAATCATCATCAGTCTCGACATCCTTCTCCACCTTTGCTAGAGCAACCTTTGAATCAGAAGCTTCTCCCTTGCCTTTCTTCCTGGGGCACTGAGAAGCATAATGTCCCAACTCCCCACCGTTGAAGCACTTGACCTTGGAGATGTCTTTCTTCTTCCTCTTTTGAACCCCCTGTTGTCCCACAGATGCTAGAGTTGGATCCTCCTCCTCCTCTTTCTTGAATCAAACTCCCTTAATGCTACTCTCTGCCTTGGCCAACCTCCTGGTCTCCTCCTATCAAAGAGCTACCCACATATCTTCCCAACTGGGGAGAGTCGCTTTGGCCAAAATGCTTTGGACAAACGTCTCCTAGTCCTTGGAGACTACATTCAGAGCAGTCCTAACCTTAAACTTTGGATCCGGTGTAGACCCCACAGAAGTAAGTTGGTTGGGAATTCCTTGCAACCTAAGAAGGAAGTGATCTACCTCCTCTCCTTTCTGCATCTGATATGACCTCAGTTGATTTTCCAATAACATCTTCCACTGCATAGAAGAGCCCTGGTATAATGTGGTCAAGGTCTCTCACATCTTCCTTGTTGAATTCTCAACAATATGTGGTATTACATGATCCTTGACCCCATCTAGGATCATGCATTTCGCCTTCGCCATGGCCTCCTCATACTTCTCATTTGCATTAGGGTCAACTGGTACAACTACGGTTTTCAAGGCATAGTCCTTGATGCGATGTTTATCTAGGATTCCCAGGATCCTGGCCTTCCAGATGACAAAATTGGAAGCCCCGTCCAATCTGTCCTAATCCCTCAATATATTTACTGCCATCTCTGCTCCTCTTCTAGACTCCCTCCGAGTCTCAACTTCCCTCCTGGAAATCCTTCAACCAACTGTTGAATCACTCCTCTCCAATCCCCCTTTCCTGCTGCAACTCGGATCTGGATTTCTTGGCTAGAAATATGTTGAGGTAGTGCTTCCCTCTACCTTGGTTCCGTCTCCTTAGACATTTTTGTGTACTGACAGAAACAATGTCCCACCAACTCCTCAAATCACAATTTGTACAACTCTCTTAGCCCCGACAACTGAAGAATCTGAGCCCTTCACGCTCTGCGCAATCACGGCGTAGGCTGAATCTGCTCCTCCCGACCAACTGTGTCAATCCTACCTAGTTGAGAAGGATGATGTGGCTCTACGTGAGCCTGTTCTGCCCTAATTTGCCTATGCGTTGACCCTTCTCCTGGCTCAGAGTGCTGATGCAAGCTCTGCGTGAGACTCTGCGTCACCCCCTTTGCACTGTGTCACTCCTCCTCTTGCCTCTTCAGCTCTGGAGCAACACTGTCTCTCAGGACAATGGTTTCTCTACTGCAAATCCTCATATTTCTTCGGTTGATGTCTTTACTCCTCTTTGATCTGCAATCGCTCTGATACCATGTGAAAATTTTTGAATCTAACACATTAGAAACCCTTATTGCAATTTCTAGTTTATTATCTCCTACTTGTTCTTTACATTAACAAGTTATTTAACTACATAAGCATTGAAGTAAACATAATTGCAGCCTTCACAATTATACATATCAACAACTGAAATAAATTGAGACAACACAAGGGACATCGTTATTTTTGGACAACCGTCCCTGGAAAAACCCAATTCAGGAAAATTGGTGCAACATATATGAGGGTTTTACTATTAAGTAGATTTCTCAATACAACTAGGGTGCCAGAAATGGTTCACACTTCAGAGAATATCCTCGACAGTAGTACTTCTCTTTAGAGACAGATATTATGGAAAATCAACAACCGGGTGAACAATCCCATAGTGACTCCGACTATTCCTTGTGCTAAACAGCAAAAGCTTCTCTAAGCACTCCTTTAGAACCGTGTCACCCTTCAAGGACTGCGTCACCCTTCCTTAGCTCTGTGTCATTTGATCAACTCCCAGTCTGACCCATAGAATCTCAGAATCTCTCAGCGCTACCTCTGAAGCCCTCTGTTTCCTCCGCATCAACCTCTATGGCTTCTGCGTCAGCCTCTACGACCCTCTGGTGCTCTGTGATGGCCTCCTTAGCCTCTGCGTAAGCCCTCCTAGGCTCTGCGCTGCCTCTCTGATATGTATTCTTTAGCCTTGGATCGAAATCCCATGCTAAAATGCCCCTCACTGCAACTAATCTCTATCTCGATTTCCTCAGCAAACCCAACCCCAGAAAATCAAATTCTTGATCTCTCTTGGTGTATCTTCAATTGACCCTCAAGCCTCCTCTTATACTTTTCCTGATGACGATTGATTAAGTCCCCAATCAATGGCTAATATTAGAATTGGCTTGATCTTCGTCACTTAGAACTTTCTCATCCATTTTATATTAATACACATTAATATTTTTATTTTCCTAAGTTTAGACTTAGCAACCCGTTAAAAATATTAATTATTTTAATATCTCTTCATTTGGGTGGAATTTTTCCAAACGATTTTTTGGTCTTGGAGATCTCATGTGCCTTAGCCTCTCCACCAATCTTCATGGTTAAATCATATTCGATGCTACCCAAAATCAACAACAATCTATATAATAAGCCAGTTGAAGTAAGGCAAGATCGACCACTGGAGGTAAGGTAAAGGGCTTTATTAAGATGTGATTTATATAATAAGCCTTTCTCATTTTGGTTTGCAACAAGAGACAACAATTTAAAACTTCAAAAAATTTATATCCTCTCACCCCTACGCATCTCTCTAGCTTTAAAATCAATTTTCATCTTGCAGCTTTACAAAAGTAAATATTAGTGAACTAAATATACAATCCTTTTACTACATGTGCATAGATTTATTTGAACCTGAAACCTTGGATGTCTTTAATCGAAGTTAAATATTTGTTCTACTACAATGTAATATTTTTTTTTTTTTTAAATAAACCCACACACACACTGTTTCTTGTCAACTTAGATTGTAGAGAATATAGCTTCTCCATACAAAAAACTGCAATAGATGGGAAATCAACAAGCAAAAACTGTAAACAAACAATATATGATCGTGAATAATCTCCTCATCTCTTCCCTAGCTAAGAAAAATGTTGGACATACTTAGAGGGGGGTGAATGAATATTTCACTTTTTCTTACCATTTAGTATCACATAACATTAACCAATCACATCACATCAGAGATAACAAGATTTATCTTAACAATTTGTTTTTATTTTGAAGGAAGATATGAATTTTGGTTTTACCAGCCACTACTGGAAGGAGCTATAACCCCTGATTATTTACCACTTTCCTAGCACCAACTTGCCACCCTAAAGATAAAAGTTAGAAGAAGAGAAATATGGCTCTCGTACTAGGGATAATGACCCAATTACAACAATAGTCTTTGTTAAGTCATTTACAACTTCAGATACACCCCTTTAATTTTGACATGTCCAATTTGCATGTTGTTGCTACTTTGAATTTTAACTTGCAATCTTAAATATATACAATTCAACAACCAGATAAAGATTAAATTCATATCTCAGATACTAGCCCTCTTTTAGCTGTGCAAACTTGACCTGTTGTAGCTGCCTGCAGTCTCCTTCTTGACGTTTTGTGGCCTTCCTACAACTTCAAATCCCACATAAGTCCCTAACTGTGACCTACCAAGATACTCTCAAAAAACCTTTTGTTCCACTTGAAATGACCTCAGGTCGCATCAAACTATCCCTGGCTAAGTTTGTTTAGCCTCCATAGACCCATGACCCTGCTCCTAGGGCTAGGCAAACTTGCGGCTAGCCCTAATTTCCTTAGGATAGACTGTGGCCATATTGGAATTTAGCCTTTCTTCTAGTCTTAGCTCAATAATTCCCTATAGAAAAATAAACTAGAACACAAAGAATTTCAGCCTACTCAAACTCATCCTCATAAAACAGAAGTATGCCCAGAAAACTTCCTTAACAGAGATCGTGGTTTGAGATTAAGGATCATAAAACACCTTGTCTTTTTGCCTTGATCATTGCTTTTCACGTCACAAAAAAAAATCTCCTTTGTTCCCATTTTTTATGTCTTAGTCTCCTTCAACTATTTCAGAGCTTGTTCTTGCTTGAATGGATGCCTATTTAGGCTCCCATGGATAGGATATTTATACATATGGAAGGAGGCCTAATTTAGGGCCAACCTACCCACAAAACTACAAGGTTTTTTCCATGACTAAAACCTTTTATCAGGGTGACCTAAAAAAGGAGGATTAGGCTTCTTAAAAGAAACAATTATCTTTAATGACAACTCCTTTCAAGGCCAACTTGGACACTTGGGCTTGGGGAAAATTTGATTACAAATTGGACCTTCTTATAGGGGCAATGATGAAACTTTAAGACCATGGATTCTTGGAGCATGAACTGGAGACACACCCATTCGTTTGGGGCATCAAACGTCAAACTTGAATATTGTTGATTTGTGTAGCTTGGGAGGTACATCCACAACCCCTATGGTATTGGGTTTGTGGAGAGTTAATCCACAAAAGTGGCTTTGTGGGTAGTTTACCCAAGAAGTGGGTTTTGTACCCAAAATTGTGGGCGTGAAACCAAGTGAAGCAAATCATATTTTATTCATGAATGCATGAGGGGCACCCTTGATGGACTAAGGGGCACCTAGGGCATCATGATGTGGCTAAATCAAATGGAAGGAATCCCATTTCTTATGATAGTTTTGTCTAGAAATTTCAAGTCGGCTTGGGCTTAAGTGATGCTCCTTGAGGGCTAGTCATTACCCTCATAGAACACTATAAGAAGGGTGAGATAAGATCATTTAGATACATCCTAAGAAGCATTCTTTGATGTGAATATGCCCTAGGAGAAAGATAAAAATACATTAGGTGGACATATAGCCTAAAGGAGGACGAATTGGTGATTATGGTGTTATGTCTATGTCTCAAATAGAAGGTTCAGTTCAACCTAGGAAAGAGGGCATTGCCTCTAAGATAATCGACCCTCAAGTAGGTATCTCTGCACATTTTTGGAGGTCTCTTTCTATGCCAAGAACGTGTCGTAGTTAGGGCTATTTTTGCAATTTATCAGCCTTGGCATTTCTGTCCCGAAGTTTGAGATATGTGTGGTAATGTTCTATGTTAGAGGGAAGGGTTGAGACCCTTAATGAGAGACCATAACTCTGTGATAAGGAAAATGACATGTGTTGGTGTTCAAATATGAATCATGCAATTCACCAATTGCACATTAATTGTCAACCCAGGGCTCTACGAGTTATTTCAAGGCTATCATGAAAGGTATATGCATGCCACAGTTTCCCTACCCAGCATTGAACATTCAATTATAAACTTAACAATGTGTAACGACAAGCAATAACTGTAACAACAATAAGAGTAACAACAAGTAATAACTGTAACATAAAGTTACGATTCACAACAACACACTGATAATCATTCACAACAATAAATAACTCAATCGAAGTAAACCTATGCACACATCTATTCCAATAACACTTGGTCAGAAGAGTGGGCCCAACTCCCGGATCAGGGTTGTGGCAAGATCAATAAGTCACGAAATGCTCAGAAGATCAGAATTTCATTAATCAAAAAGGGCATTACAAAGTATGTTGCTATAGACTCAAAGTTAACATAATTCTCTGCGATTTTAATTGCCGAATTTCAGAGCCCTGTAACTCTACTTATATAATTTGTTAACACTAACAACTCCTAGAATTACGACAGTTGTATGCCTACAATAACATAGTGGTTCCAAAGTGAAACATAATATAAAGATAACAATGCGTTGATTGAGAGGTTGATCCACCGTTGTAGCTGATGTCTTGGGATAGCCCTACCAGCTCAATGGTCACCATTCATTAAACCACAGTCCTAATCATTCTTCCTCAAAATCTGCAAGAATACTTGAATTAGCAAGCCACTTAGGCAACAATCCCCTATGACTATGCTTCCTTGATTAATGATTCATAATGACATGAAAAGAGGTAAACTTGTGCGGTTTAGAATGTAAATTGACCAACAATGGTGTAAAATGGATACAGGAAACATGGTAAAAAGGTGGGTAAAAACATGCAAATTCAACCACCAACATCTCCCCCAAAATAGTCTTTCTGCATGTCCTCATGTAGCTCATCGCCTGTGCAAATCTGGGTTGGATTTACGGTGATCAACATGAAGCTGTGCGAGATCATATTTTGCAGCCATTTCTGTTCCTAGAGGCTTATATCCATCTATTTGGAGGACTTCCTTCCACCAATCCTCACCTACCATGTAAGCTGGGGTATATTGATTGGTTGGCAGCCAGATAATGGGGAACTAGAACCTCAAACCCATCCATTGGATCCCATGAAGTTGCATGCATGCAATATACCGAGGTACTCTGTTTAAATCCCGAGAAAAGTTGGGGGCCCCAAAAGGTTCGCGTATCCTGACGGATGATGATGATATCATCCACCATTTCTAGCAGTTGTCCTGGGCACACCATTTCTGGGTTGCCAGCATTTGTCCTTTCCGTCCTTCGATCTCCAAGAAGGTTTGGTGTCTGTTATAGACATTCACAGACTGACAATTCTCCATTCGAAGGACAAGTGGTCTGTTTGCTTGATTCTCTTCGAATGTGTCGAAGGCCTTCTTCCACTTAACCTGATTAACTGTGTAGGAGGTAAAGTCTCTTAACTGAATATCCCCCATGTATGGCACCAGGTTGAATGATTGATCATCACCTAGAAAGTAATCATGAATATAGAGTTTTCACATCAGGTGTTGGTTTAGGTTATTGTGACTCTTCAAGATACACAAAAATTGTATCGGGTCTTCTATTACATGGCTGATTTCTTGATGAATGATTTCTAAACAAAAGAATAAATATTGTTCATGGAGGAATAAAGCATAGCTGTGAGCAGGAGGTCGACAAGCCATTACCTATTGTGCTAGAGTGAACATTTCTTCCTTATCAACCTTTAGTAGTTGCACCTGCTCTTCTAGTTCCTCAATTTTCTTCTGTTGCTTCTCCTGCTTTCGTTTCTCTTTCTCTATCTGCTCCATGTAATCAGTAACTATTTTCGTGGCTTGCTCACGAACTCCCTTCACTCCTTCCCAGTGGGCTTCCATAGGTATGGTCCCCCATTGAAGGCGAGATGCAACAACCTGCCATTTCTGAATCTCTGCACTCATAAAAAATTCTCGTGCCTTGATCAAATGCAAAAATGACTCGGTTTGTGTAGCCACGGAGGTTGTGGACCTGTCTTCAGTCTGCGCTGCTGCTGAAATGGTTTCAGCCCCAGGTTTCATGAGATTCTTCTTATGCCTCCTCAATTTTCTCTGTAAGCACAGTACCTGCCTCCTTAGCTTGACAATTTTCATTTTTAGCTATATGTTTTCTCTGAAATGTGACTGGTAGCTTTCTTTAAGAGGAGGCCTTATTTTTTCACATTTCTCAATAAATTCTTGTTTGAAAATGACCTCCTCCACTGGTCTCGCAACTGGTGTGGGTTTTGGCAGATTGACCTCAACAAATTCGTCAACAGCTATTGCTTTACCCTGATTTCCTCTATTTGTTTCTCAACTCGAGGAACAACCCCAAAATCTTCTCCTTCAGGTCTCGGGACCTCCACATCTTCCCTTGGTGGCTCTGAGTCACTGCAGGCCTTTGTGGGGTAGTGTCTTCGACACCCTTCTATTGTGACTGCTTTCTTGCCTGACCATCTTCTCCTTTAGGTCTCGAGACTCTGCATCTTCCTTTGGTGGTTTTGGAGTCACTACAGGCCTTTGTGGGACAACCTTTTCTTGTGACTACTCCGCTGCCCAAACATCTTCCTTCATCTGCTCAAATGTTGTTTCTAGCCATTGCGAGTTAGTTTCAACAACAACATTCCCCTCTAATGGCCCCGTGGAGACAATATCAGCCATAATTTCTTTAGTATTTTCTTCGGTCGACAATGGTTCTTGTGTGGCAGTGCCGACTACCAATCCCTCAATTTGTTCACCAATTGACACTAGTTCTTGTGTAACAGTGCCAACAATGGTGCCTTTAACTTCCCTGACAAATTTTAAGATCGGGGGAGAGGCTTTTTCCTTCACTAGGCGTCTGGGGGAAAAAAAATTCCTTGCCCCTCTCGACAAAGATACAAGAAGCAAAGAACTAAAAAATGTTTTCTTTAATTTCCATTCTCTCAGTTCCTACTACCTCAGGGCCTCCTTCTCCTGTGTTCATTGGCTGATCTGTGCTCCCTTTTTCTTTTTATTCCTGTGTTTCTTTCAATTTTTCCTCCTGCTCAACAGTCGACATTGGTTCTTGTGGAGCAATGTTGACTGCGACCCCTGTTTCTTCTAAGGGTTCCTTATTCATTCAAGCAGATGATGTTGGTTCTTGTGTATTAGCACCACTTGAAACTTTGTCCAAAGGTTCCTCATTTTCTTGGACAAGTGATGATGGTTCGTTTGTGTCAGCACCACCTGCAACTTCATCCAAGGGCGATGATTCTCCCCTTAAATTGGTAGTCAACACTGGTTCTTGTGGAACAACATTGACTGCATTCGCTTTTGTCTCCATTGTTTCTACTCCCATTAGGCCAGTAGGCGATGCTGGTTCTTATGGAGCAGCGACATCTGCGGCCTCTTCTTCTTCCGCCACTAATTCCTCCTCATCCTCCCTTACAAGCATCATAGCCGAAAGTCCTTCCTCTGCTAGCTCGGTGAATTGTGGCCAAGCCACAAAAGTTTGAGACAGAGCATGTACCACCAATAGTCTAACCAACCCATTATTTTTAAGGACTGCTAATGCTTGTCAAGGCTGATGCACAGACTGCGCCATTAGATGAAGACTATTCCATAGAAAATATGGCATATCTAAAGAATGAATCTACGCATGATGGAACCGAATGCATGCAAGAAGCTTGAAATGATATTTAAATAGGGTAGAAAATTGGCCTTCGCAAGTAATATACCTCATGACAAAATATACAACCTTAACCCATTGGTGTGATAGAGACTTTCCATCATACCTGCTACCCTTCTCAACTGCTATTTCTCCAGCCTGCAAAAACAATTTTTGGAACTCTGGAAAAGGAGATTTCCGAGAAAACCATTTATGCCTTCCTTGTGGCAATCCCCTGACAGTCGAAATTACTTCCTCTGTGACGAAAATATCCAGCCCACAAACTGTAGAATGTTTTCCATTCAACTTTAATGTGAATTCAATTGTGATAACTTCATCAAATCCCTGCAACCTCTCAAAATACACATGCCATCCTGCATCTAAAAAGCCTTTCCATATGTCTGGATTGCGTCGAACCTGCACTGTGTTTTCTGGTTCATTCCTAACGGCTTGCCCGCCCATTTTGCAGTTGCTCAGCAACAGCAATTAGAGTAACAACAAGACCATTGAGGAGGAGTGTTGGTAGGTAAATTTGTGGTGACAAGGTTGTGGTGGCAACGGGGTGTAGTGATAGTAAAATCTGGGAAGATAATGGTGAAATATGGAAAAATCGATAGCGAATTATGGTAATAATGAGTGGAAATTATGGTAATTGTTTCACAGCATTGGAAAGGACCTTCCATTAATACAATTGTATGTATTTCAAGTCCCGATGCATATAGGTAACCATGCGAAGTATGGTCGGGGTCATGGAGTGTACGTGCTAGCATAGGGTTCAATGGTGATAATGACAAGTCATTACTACAATTTAATTATGGAATATTTGTATTTATTATAACACCCCCCCCAACTAAGGGATGACCGTGCACGGTCATATCAAATGAATTATCAATCAAATCCACAAAGTCGATCAGGGACGTACTTGGTGACTTACCTTGATGGAGTAACAACAATGGAGGAGTAACAACATCGGAGGGAGTAACAACACCCGAGGAGTAACTACATCGGGGGGAGTAAAAGAACCCGAGGAATAACAACACTGCTTGAACACTTAGCCGGAATCACCACGAACAGATTAACAACATCGGATGAGTAACAATACCGGAGGAGTAACAACACCAGTGAAGTACTTATATGAAATAGCTACAAATAGAGTAACAACATTGGAGGAGTAACAACGCCAGCAGAGTACTTAGACAAAATCGCGATGAGTAACAACACCATAGGAGTAATAGTAGTAGAGGAGTAACAACACCAGTGTAGTACTTAGACAAAATCGCTACGAACAGAGTAACAACACCGGAGGAGTAATAGCACCAGTGAGGTACTTAGACAAAATCAATACCCACAAAGTAACAACACTGGGGGAGTAACAACACCAATGAAGTACCTGCAAGAAAATGAATGATAGAGTAGCAACAACTATATATATATATATATATATATATATATATATATATATATATATATATATATATATATATATATATATATATATATATATATATATATATATATATATATATATATATATATATATATATATATATATATCAGAGGTGCAAATGAAGAGTTCTTTGCACTAACAATTTCAAAACCAGAATTCTCAATGAAATGTTTAATAAAGGAGTTTTTAGAAGCTAGACGATGACACAGTTTGAGGCAGTGTCCATTTACAAGTAGAGGAGTGTGTGCCTCATTAATTGCTATAATTCTAACAATTTTGTTATCAAACACCGTGTCAACTTCACATGGTCCCATCCATATGGAGCAGAGTTTTCCTTTAAAATCTTTGAACCGAGAATCATAGAGCAACGTCCAAACTCCTCTTTGAAACACCTTTTTATTAATAAATTTGTTGTGCCATTTAGTTTGCTACTACTCAATTGTAGTAGTATTCTGGACAACTACTAACCGAATTTCATCCAATTCATTTCACTGTTCCAGTCGGTGTTTCTAGGCTTCTGAAAGATCCAAACCTACTTCAAGGGTTGTCTTCAACGTCTTAATTTCGAATTCCACTAGAAATAAAGGGGATTTCCCATAGACAAGCTCGTATGGTGAAAATCCTGTTGTGCTTTGCCATGTTGTTCTATAGGCCCACAGTGCCTCGACGATGGTTCGCTACAGTATTTGTAAGAATGTTTTCCAGTACCTTGTTTGTGCTCTCGACTTGACCATTCACCTGAGGATGATATGGAGATCTTACCCTATTCTTGATTCCATATTTCTTCATAATTCCCACTATCAGATGTGATGTAAATCATGCCCCTCCATCTGAAGCTATCTCTTTAGGATCTCCATACCGAGAAATTTTTTCTTCAAATAAAAAGTCTAAGGCAACCTGTTCTGTTGCTTTCACAATAGCCTTGGCCTCTACCCACTTTGTCACATAATTCGTGAAAACCAGAATGTGAACTTTCTGGTGTGAAGGCAGATTGAATGACCCAACGAAATCGATATACCATTTTTTAAAGGGCTCAAGAGCTAGTTGAGGCTGTAACGACATCTCATCTACCCGACCAGGCTGACCCATCCGTTGGAAACTATCACACCCTCGAACATATTTCCTTGCATCACGAAAAATAGAAGGCCAATAGTACCCCATTTGAAAAAGCTTATGACCTATCCGCTTATCTGCAAAATTATTACCTGTCCACTTATCTGCAAAATGTCCCCCATAGGGGCCATCATGATCATAGTTTAGGACATCATAGATGTCAGCCTCACTTATGCAACGCCATATTTGTTGGTCAGGTCCTGTATAAAAGAGATATCCTTCTATCGATGAATAGCAGGCACTATGATGGATAATATTTCGTTGTTTTCTATATGGTGGTGTTGAAACACTTTTCCTGTAGCAATATCTGCATACCACGGAGTGTGAGTAGAAATTACAAAGAGATGTTCATTTGGAAATCTATCCTCTACAGGTGTACCTTCATCACTAGTATCCATCTTAGACAGGAAATCTACAACTACATTATCTTTCCTTGGCTTATCTACAATGGTAATATCAAATTCTTGAATTAACAACAACCATATTGTAATACGACCAGAGATTATCAGTTTATTCATCAGATACCTAATAGTTGTATGTTCAGTGTGAACGAAAGTAGGATACCCCGTAATACAATGCCGCAACTTATTAATAACATAAATAACAACCAAGAACTCCTTTTCAATTACCGTATAGTTCAGTTCAGCAAGAGTCAAGTTCTTGCTGGCATAATAGATCACATATAGTTTCTTGTCCTCTTGTTGCCCCAGGACTGCCCTACCAATGTTTGAGAAGTGTCTATAGAGATGTGAAATGGGAGCTTCCAGTCAGGACCACGTAATATCATATCTTTACAAACTAGTTCTTTGATTTCCTTAAAGGCTGCTTCACATTCATCTGTCCACACAAACTCTACATATTTAGGTAACAACTAAAAAAGTGGGAATGTTGTCTTAGATAATTTTTCTATAAAATGCATATAATATCTAGCATAATCGATAAAGCTACGTACCTGTTTCGGTGTCTTAGGTGTAAGAAAATTCAATATTACCTCTACCTTAGCAGGATCAACCCGAATTACTGTAGCTAAAAGCAGGTGTCCCAACACTGTTCCTTCCTTCATCATCATATGTAATTTTATTGTACTAAGAGAAACATGTGTTTTCTTACATCTTTTAAGTACTTTCTCTAAGTTTTCTAGACCTTCTTCAAAATAATCCCCATATGGGGTGAAGTCATCTGTGTAGATTTCAACACTATCATTGATTAGATCAGAAAAATTCCTAATATTTCCCTTTGGAAGGTAGCGGGTGCGTTACAGAAACCAAATGTAAGGAATTGGTAGGCAAATGTTCCCCATGGGCATGTGAAGGTAGTTTTATCCTGATCCTCAGGAGCTATTTGTATCTGATTGTATTCACTAAATCCATCCAGAAAAGAGAAAAACTTCTTTCTGATTAATGTATCAAGGACTTGGTCAATAAAGGGTAAGGGAAAATGGTCTTTTAAAGTTGCTTTATTTAATTCCCTGTAATCAACACAAATCCGCCACTTGCCATTGTTATTAGGAAAAATGACCAGTGGGGAAATGCATTGACTTTCCGATATCGGATAAATAAAACCCACATCTAATAGCTTATGTAATTAATCTTTGACAATGTTTTTTAAGGCAGGATTCATTCTTCCTTGCGGTTGCCTAACAGGTCAAAATTTTTCTTTAATGTATATGTGATGAGTACATAAATTAGCAGCGATGCCTTTCATATCTCTATACTCCCAAGAAAAGGTTTCTTTATGTTCCCGAAGGACCTTCAGTAACTATTCGGTTTGGGAGGGTGAAAATGCACGATTGATATTTTGTGTTTCCCCTGGTTCGATTTCTACAGAAATACTGTCACGAGGTACAATTACAAGAATATTTCCAACTTCCATCTCTAGTTTGATATCTTCTTGAACATTGCAATTCATGATAGATTCTAATAGCTGGCGAGTTGAATCAGAAACAAAGTCGGGGCTGCTGAGAAAGGTGCTAATGGAATCATCCTCCATTTCATCCTTAAAACAAAGAGCTTTACTAATGGTAAGGATGGGTCTAACTTCTTCATTCTCAGGTTCAGGCTCTTTCATAGGTAGATATTTTTGTATCAAGGTAAATCCTGGTTTATTTGACGAACTTGGTTCTGTAGGGGGATAGAGGATAAGATTCTTTGTAACTTCCCCATTGGATATTACCATATTTCCAGATTGACACCCAATGTAAGCATCTACGGTCGCAAGCCAAGGTCTTCCTAAAATCAAAGGATGTCCACTGGCTGGGGATTGGGTATGTAAAACCAAAATGTCAATAGGGTATTTCCATGAGTCTACTGAAATAGTTATATCTTCCAGCTTCCCTACCGCTCTTATAGTAGGCCGATTTGCCAATTCTAGGATGGTGGGAGTTGGTTTAAGGTTTCACAGACCCAAGGTAATCACAGTTGCAAAGGTTATGACGTTAATTTCTGCCCCCAAATCTACCAGTACATTTGGGATATCAACCCCATTAATTTGTACTGTAAGAATCAGGTTCCTTGAATCCCCATATTTTACAGTATAGGCTTTCCCAACATTATGTCTGATAGTTTTCCCATAATGTGAATAGTGAGTGGATCCTTTGGTTTTCTGCCAGGATTCTTAGAGCAATATTCGTTAATTGTTTTGGCATAAATCGATACGTCCTTCATAGCCTGAAGTAACGAGATTTTGACAAATAAAATATGTAGCTCCCTTAAAAAGTCAAATTCAGGACGAGGACTTTGTTTTCTCAATGATAATGTCTCAAGATAAGGTGGACCAGTCTGATAATCCTCTAGAAACAATTATCTGTGAAGGGGTTTGTTGTTTCATAGGAATTTGTATTGACTCACCCCCAGTTGTTCTAGTAGAATCTCTAGGTTCTGGTTCTGAGACTTTATCATTGCTATGTTCAACAATGATTGGTGAAGTCTGAGTATTCACCACCCGACCGGATTAGAGATTCAATTCATTACATTCCGTGGTGGCAATACTATATGTAGGGAGGTTGAGTTTCTAAACCTGCTGAGCCCCTATGTTGTTTAGATTTGGATTGGATTGAAAAGACAGTTTTGGAAAAAGAGGAGGATTACAATTGGACACATTAGAAGGCAATTGTAGTTGCTTTTATGGAACAGGTTGGGAGAATTGTCCTGAAGGAGGAGGAGGTCCACGCTAATTCTGGGACCATGAAGGGTTTGGACCAAATTGAGGGTACCGTGGTTTCCAAGGCATTGGATATTGATAAGACTACGAACATGAAGGTGAAAAAGGTATAGACTAAGGCCCAAAATTCAAATTATTAAAACACTGAGAAGGGTCTTGAGGCAGACCTTGATTCATGTTCTGTGGCAGTGGTTTCCATGGTTTCCTTGATCCCATGAAATATAGCTAATCTGCTTCTTCATTTTTTCCTTGAAAAACTGCCTTTAGCCTAGGAAGAGATGGACAGGTGCTATTGGAATGATTATGTTCACATATCGCACAAGTATCGATGGAATTCAATGGGCATTCCTTCAGCGGGTTCTTCTTCTTGCATTGAGGGTAGAAAATGGACATAGCCTTCTCTGATTCCATCTACTTTTGTTTCACATGCAAAACATCTAGCTGTGATGACAATGTACTCAGGATATCAGTTCTCAAGTTGTCCAACAAGTTCCCAATTTCTACTTTTGTAACTCCACCATTGGATGTCTTGAGAGTTCGTATCCCCTGCTTATGCCTCGCAACTCCTCGTGAACACTTGATACACAATTCACAGATGGTATCAAATTCCTCTTGTGATATGTCTCCTTTTCCTACTACATTCAATAGTTCCAAAGATTCCTCCCTCAGTGCCTAGAGAAAGATTATTTTCAAAATATTCTTATCCAGATCACTATGGCCTGATCTCTGCAAACTATATTGAAAATATTCCACAAAGTCCTCCATGTTCTCGTCCTCCTTTTGCAAATCTTAAATATTTCTTCCTTCACATCGCGGGATTTGCAGTAGTCTTGATATTTTTTGAGGAAAATCATCTTCATATCATCCCATGTAGTAATAGATTTTCCCCCTAAACCCATACACCATCTCAAATCTATTCCCTTCAAAGTAGTGGGGAATATCATCAATTTCTGAGCATCAAAAGTATAATCATACCCTTGACAGACAACGTCGAATTCAAAAAGGATTGTGTTCAGATCCTCGAAAGAAATACCATGGAAATTAGGTAACGTTGTCAAAGGAGTAGGCTTCATAGGTGCATCACCTCTGATATCTCCAATTGGGAATTCGATTGAAGAAGTTGCAGGAGCCATGAATACCTTCCAATATTCACTTGTAATCTCAACAGGTTCTGGCTCTGTTTGTTCTATAATAGGTAGTTGAGGTTGTTTAACAACACTTCCTCGATCAAATGGTGCTAAGAATTCCCTCAAATATTCTTCCTTTGAACTTGCAATATGTAGTTCCTCATATCCTCTACTTGCTACTTCTTCTTCCCCGAATCACACTTCTATTATTCTAGTAGGTTCTAGTTGTGAAACAGATTTCCCTCTAGATCTCGTATGAGATCTCACCCTAACAACAGCTCGTGATGATGCTCTAAACTCAGCTCTCGTAATGATCTCTTGGATGTAGGTATTTCTACCTAGATCTCTCCCTCTTCTTTTCAGGGGTCTTCCTCTGCCCCTTTTATTTGTATCTTCATTCATGCAATCATGAAATAAAAGGAAAACATTCAAGCAAACCGAAAGCTCAAGACCTAGAGCAGGGCGAGAAATTCCCTCCCCAAGATGAGAGAGTGCCCCCTAGAAAGAAAGCAAAAAGAATAAAATAGACCAATCACAAAATCTAAGCTCAGGACCTGAAACACGGTGAATAAAAACTCCCCTTCCCAAGATGAGAGAGTGGTTCTTATGAAAAAGAAAACAAGACAATCTAATGCTAAGGACCTAGAGCAGGGTGGAAACACCCTCCCCAGAATGAGAGAGTGGTCCTAAAAAAACAAGAAATCAAAGCAACCAAAATGATCCAATGTTGAGGACCTGGAGTAGGGTAAAATATTCCCTCCCTAGGATGAGAGATCAATCCTATGGTCAATACTAGTTGTACTTTCGCGCCTTCGATATCCTCCCCAGCAACAACGCCAAAATGTTGGTGTTCATATATGAATCATGCAATTCACCCAATTCCACATTAATTGTCAACCCAAGGCTCTATGATTTATTTCAAGGCTATCATGCAAAGTATATGCAGGCCATAGTTTCCCTACCCATCATTGAACATTCAAATATAAACTTAACAATGTGTAACATCAATAAGAGTAACAAGAAGTAATAACTATAACAAAAAGAAGAGTAACAACAAGTTTTGACTCACAGTAACACACTGATAATCATTCACAACAATAAATAAATCAACCGAAGTAAACCTATGCATGCATCTATTCCAACAACACTTGGTCAGGAGAGTGGGCCCAACTCCCTGATCAAGGCTGTGGCAAGATCAAGAAGTCATGAAATTCTCAGAAGATTAGAATTTCATTAATCAAAAAGGGCATTACAAAGTAATTTGTTACAGACTCAAAGTTAACGTAATTCTCTGCAATCTTAACTACTGGCTTTCACAGCCCCATAACTCTATTTATACAATTTGTTAACACTAATAGCTCCTAGAATTACGACAGTTGTCTACCTACAATTACATATCGGTTCCAAAGTGAAACAAAATATAAAGATAGCAGTGTGTTGATTGAGAGGTTGATCCACCATTGCAATTGATGTCCCAGGATAATGCTGCCAGCTCGATGGTCACCATTCGTTAAACCACGGTCCTCATCATTCTTCCTCTAAATCTGCAAGAATAATCAAATTGGCAAGCCACTTAGGAAACAATCCCCTATGACTATGCTTCCTTGATTAATGACAAGAGGTAAACCTGTGTGGTTTAGAATGTAAATTGACCAAAAATGGTGTAAAATGGATACAGGGAACATGGTAAAAAGGTGGGTGGGTAAAAACATGCAAATTCAGCCACCAACAACATGTGCACATATACATGTGTTATGGTTCAAAGTTTAGGGAGGTCAAAACCTGCCTCAAGGAGTGAAAAAAAGTGCAGATTCTTGGATAGAAGAGAAGGGTGATGTAACATATAGAAAGAAGGACCAATGTGGAGTAGAATCAAGGAGGAAGGAGTGTTGAAGAGGATGAGGAGGTTTGTCCTAAAGGGTTTAGGACAACAATTTTGTATGCCCTAATTAGGGTTTTTTCTTGTGCCTAATAGTCATATGAATCTTCCCTAGTAATTCTTAATTTCTTGCTCATGTTTTTGTCATGTGGAAAGGACCAAGTGTTGGAAGATCTCTGTGAGAACGCTGAAAAACTATAGCGATTCAAGACTATGATTGACCTGTTTCTAGGAGGATTTTTGTCTCAGGTATGGTAACTATGTTTAGGCCAAAAATCTCATGTGTAAAAGGGGCCAAATTCTGTGATCAAGTGGACAAGAAGAGCACGAAGAAGGTAGGGTAGAAGTGGATTGTTATATTGGAAGAAGAAGGGTATTGGAGGGTTGTTCCAAGGGTTTTGGACAATTGTTTGAAGCCCTAAGTTTAGTAGATGCATGTAGGAATATTGTTGATGTGTGGGTAGAGTTGGTGAAGCCCTAGTTTAGTCATCTTATGTGGATATAAGGGGCTATGTGTGGGCTGCCAAGTAATCCCTAAGTTTAGTGATATAGAAGTGTTCTTATCACTTTGTAAGGGTTGATTGTTTTTTCCTGAGCTCAAAGATTTGATGTGTGGAAAATTAATGATAAGAGGGTTGTCTGTGAAGCCCTAAAATCAACAATCTAGAGTAGCTAGAAGGTTGACAAGTGGGCAAACATAAAGACCCTATGAGCAGAGATAATGGAGCAGACTTGTTTATGCTAGAGGGTAGTTTGGTAAAGTCCCTAAGAGTAGTCCATCTTGGTGGGGTGAGAGGGTTGCTAGAGGGAAAATCAATGACCTAATATTAGTCACCTTTGGAGAAACTAAGGGATTGATAGAGGCAATTTGAGTAGCTGAAGATGCAAACAATTCTGGAGCAGCATGTGTACTTGTGAGGAGAAAAAGAGGTGGAAAAAGACCTGCCAAAAGTGTTTAAGGTACTTGGACCGAAAGGGCTGAGGAGAGGGCTCCTTCAGCAAGTAAGTCAAGTGTACTTTGTTCAGGGAAATATTGGTATTAATAAGTTGTTGACTCCAAACCCTACTTGTCCTTGTATTAGGGTTGTATGTAAGGGCCATGATCCTTGGTATGGGAGCCCTACATTTGTTGTATTAAAGTTTGTAATAAAACAAGTTTTGGATTAAAAATTGTTTTGTGCACTATATTGATTCACAATTATGTATTTTCCACTCTGCAAAGTGCTAGTGTTGTGGTATTTCAACGTGTTTGGAATCGTGATCTTAGACATAAACCTGGTTCTAAAGTGTCGTGAAAAATCAACATGGTATTAGAGCTACTTTGAAGGGACATCGGATCAAAGTGTGCACAACAAAGCAACTCAGAGGGAGCTGAGAAATTTCCTAAAGCATGGAACAAAAGATTTAGCTAAGGATATGGAGATGTGGTCTCAACTAACTAGGTGGCGAGATACACTGGGAGTTGTTCTAGTGGAATGGAGGTGAACCCGGTGAATACAATTCGTTCTGTGGCAAGTTGTATATCATGGACTTCTGATGACTTGTCATGGTTCATTGGGACTTCTCAAGGGATGCTTTGGCATAGACAAGTTGGTTCCGTGTGAAGAATGAGACGATTCCAGGATAGTATCTTCATTGGGATGTGAAGTTTCACATCTGAGATTGGATTCATGTGCATTTGAGGTATTTGACACAGGAGGATGAGATCAATTGCTGAGTTGAGATGTGGTGGTCTAGATGAGACCGAGTGTTTGACTGAAACTCGTACTAACTTTGGAAGGACACAAGTTTAGTAGTAGAGTGAGGCAGTGGAGGTTGTGTAGAATTAAAGGGAGTCTATCTTTAGAGGGAGTATACCCCATGGAAGTTTGAATCTATGATGAGATTGAGGCAAAGACATTACCAAGAATAGTGTGGTTCATTCTACAAGGTATGTTGCAGTGGTAAACGACAAATATTGGGATAATGTCACTAACAATGACGAGATACTTCTGAGTGGTGGAAGTACCTACCTCGCTAAGAGGGAGTTTTGAATTGTGTAGCTTGGGAGGTACTCCCACAACCCCTGAGGTTCTAGGTTTGTGAGGAGTTGACCCACAAAAGTGGCTTTATGGGCAGTGTACCTAAGCAGTGGGTTTGTACCCAAAGTTGTGGGCACAAAACCATGCATAGAAAATGATACTTTATTCTTGAATGCATGAGGGGAACCCTTGATGGACTAAAGGACACTGAGGGAATCATGATGTGGCTAAGTCAAATGGAAGGAATCTCATTTCTTATGATGGTTGGAGTTTTGTCTAGAAAGTTCAAGTTGGCTTGGGTTTAAGTGATGCCCCTTGAGTGCTATTTGTTACCCTCATAGAACACTATAAGAAGAGGTGAGACAAGATCATTTAGATACATCTTAAGAAGCATTATCTCATGTGAATCTAACCTAGGAGAAAGAGAAAATTAGATCAAGTGGACGCAAAGCATAAAGGATGACAATCTAGTGCTTATGGTGATTTGTCTAAGTCTAAAATATAAGGTCGAGTTCAGCCCAGGAAAGAGGATGTTGCCTCTAAGATACTCAACCCTCAAGTAGGTATCTCTGCGCATTTTTGGAGGTCTCTTTTTGTGCCAAGATTGTGCCCTAGTTAGGTCTATTTCCATGAGTTCTCAGCCCTGGTGTTTCTATCCTAAATTATGAGATAAGTGCACTAATGTTTTGTGCTGGATGGAATGGTCAAGACCCTTAAGGAGAGACCATAATTTTGTGATAAGGAAGATGACATGTGCACATTTCTTTGAGTTATGGTGTAAAGTTTAGGGAGGTCGAAACCTACCTCAAAGAGTGAATAAAAGTGTAAATTCTTAGACAAAGGAGAAGGGTGATGGAACATGTGGAAAGAAGGGCCAATGTGGAGAAAAATCAATAAGGAAGAAATGATGAAATGGATGATAATGAGGTCTATCCTAAAGGGTTTACGACAACTATTTTGTATGACCTAGTTAATTCTTCTTCCTATGCCTAATAATCATATGAATATGCCCTAGTAATTTTGTATTTTCTTGCTCAAGTTTATGTCCCTTGGAAGGGACCAAGTGTTGGAATATCTTTGTGAGAAGGTCAAAATACTACAGTGATCCGAGACTATGACAGACCTGTGTCTAGGCTAAGTGTTGTCTCAGGTATGGTAACTGTGTTTAGGCCACATATTTCAGGAGAAAAAGGGTCGAAGTCTGTGATCAAGTGGAAAATAATAGCACGAAGAAGGCAAGGTAGAAGTGGATTGCTATAGTGGAAGAAGAAGGGTATTGGAGGCTTGTTCCAATGGTCTTGGACAACACTTTGAAGCCCTTAGTTTAGGATATTTCTGTAGGCATATTGTTGACTTGTGGGAAGATTTGATGAATCCCTAGTTCAATCATCTTATGTGGAGATAAGGGGTTGTGTGTGGGCTGCCAAGTAAGCCCTAAATTCAGTGATATAGAAGTGTTCTTATCACTTTTTGAGGGCTTATTGTTTGTGCCATAGTTCAGAGATTTGATGTGTTGAAAATTGATGATAGGAGGGTTGTGTGTGAAGCCCTAATATCAACATTCTGGAGCAACGGGAAGGTTGAAAAGTGGGCAAACATAAAGACCCTATGAGCATAGATAATGGAGAAACCTTGTCTATACTAGAGGGTGTTGTGAAGGTAAATCCCCTATGTGGACAAAGGCGATTCCTCTAGTCCAATGAGTGGGTCTAGCAACAAAATAAACAAACTAACATACACTTTCCTAGCTTATGTTTAACAAATGTAGAGAGAGAGAGAGAGAGTGACCTATCTCACTCTGATGCTAATCTCTCAATCCTTTGGAGGTGACTTTGATTCCTTTGCTTCCAGGCTCGCTCTATACTTATTCTTCACGTCTGAGTACCTGCAAGAAAGCTCAAAGAGCAATGCAATATACAAGAGCATATACGACATACATAAAACATAAACTACTTAATAGATCAAGGAGTATTAAGCTAAAAGCATAAATATTTACACAATTATCGAAAGTGAAAATCAAATGTATATATTAATGAGCTAAAAAGGGAAGCATACAACCTATGCCTTGATGTTGGAGACCTCCTTTTGGTGGATGTCCAATTCCAAGCAAAGAATCTTCAAGCACTCCTTCTCCAAGTTATAATGGGCAACATGTAAGCATAATCTCAGTATAGAAATGTAGGCAATCAATGACCAACCATTTGGGGATAGAAGGGGGTTGATTTATAGGAAGGGAGAGGGAGTTAGGGATCCAAAAAAGATGGAGGAAGGTCCACATCTCAAGGGGAAAGACCATAATGATAAGAGCAAGAAGTCCAAATGGGAGAGCTCGACCATATCAACAACAACCAGTATCCAGCTCACTATTCTCGAAGTTTCTAGTGGACAAAACTTCTCCTCCAGTTTGGGAAAACCCGCCAGAACAAGTTCATCATGGGTTTTCATATCAAAACATGTGCTGGCAGCACTAGGGTAAACCATAGCAACCTTCCATCAGCACGGGTAGGCAGTGGAGCAAAATGCGCTGGCACTAACAATTAGGGTTTTAGCTAACCTTCTTCAGAATTAAATCAGAGTAGTTTTCCTTTGGTTCTTTAGGGAGATTTTGGTCCGTATATCATGATGAGTATGTTTCAAAATTGTCAATGTTTTGACACTTCGGGATATGGAACGAGAAGTGAATAGGAGGTGTGGTAAAATATTGCGAAACAGATGCCCCCTAAAGCATGAAGGAAGAACAGGGAGTGATGGCTGAGATACTTTACAAGTCAACGTAAGGACTAGAACAACACCGTCAAGAGACCTACAAATAAAGCATATACATATACATATACATATCTTACATCTCTGATAAACATGCCTAGCGATACATGAATAAGAATCTAATGATACATGAATCCATCGTATGGATGTAACTATCTGAATTGAAGGGATCATGTGTATGGATCCACGGTATGGTCACAACCATTCGAATAAAGAGGATCATATATATGGATCCATGATATGGTCATAACCATCCATACAAAGGAAAACATGTGTATAATCATGAATAAATCATAACTGCATGCAACCTAGATTTTATCAGACAGAATCCAAGGTCTTGCACTCCATCTTGACCCGATGAATGTACTAATTCTAACATGTGAATAGATGTGTCAAAATCGAATGTGATAGAAAACCACCGGATTACTGGTCAATGATGTAAACCATTAATAGGCACGAGAGAAACCACCAATAATGACAATGGATCTCAAGGTACAATTAGCACAATCCAAAAGTGTGAATACTGAAGCTGAAGTCGAACACCTATGGAATCATCTGATCGAAGGTCAATGATGTAAACATGTCATCGAATGTGAAGAACTTTCCATTGAGGCATGCAAGCTTTAAGGTACTGGAAGGGTGTTTCTAGATCATCTTCTTGAATAATGAGCTGAAGTCGACAAGAAGTTATCTGTCAAAGGAGGGCCATAATGAATCCCACATCATCGACATGAAACAAAAGGATGTAGTAGAGTAGATAAGTGTGATCCAGGACTGTGGCAGAAAGTCAGACAATGTATAAGTGGTAAATAATGGCAGATAGGACTTCTATTTAACATATCGGCGACACGACTCTAGAGTTTGGAAACATTTGACTCAACATAGGACCAAATGTCATGATAACAAAATGGTATAATCATATGAGAGGAAAAATGGATTTACCAAACCCAGGAAGACAAGTGACTAAGTGAGGATGTCCTAAACCTGACACGAGCAACATATGAGTGTCATGTTCAAGAGTGACATGCTACCTTTACAAAATACAAGAGACGATTGCTTTCACTTTTTCCCTCACCATTGCTAGTGAGTACCCCATTATTTTTTAACGTAATCTTGAAGGGGATAACATATGCTTGCCATATAATTTCATCCTTAGGATGAATCCATCCTAGTAAGTTTTACGAGTCCTAGGAAGGAGAAACTTGATCTCGTCATGGTGAAAAGTCTTGTGTCGTTTACATTTTACGAGTCTGATGAAGGGGAAACTTGAAACCTTTTTCATGTTTAGAGATTATGAAAAAGAAGCAGAAAAGAAAACTCCAAAGATCCCTTTTCGTAAAACTTCTCTTGAACCTGAAAAGGTAGAAACAATATCCAAGAGAACCTCTTAGTCATGTTCGACTAAGGTATTCCTTTTTCGTACAATAGTCTATCTCAGTCCAGAAAAGGGTTAACTTATTTTGAGTAGACGTCATTTGATTTACTTTAACGAGTTCAAAATGACAAGTACTAGACAATCTTTTCATTTTTCAAGAGTTAGAAAAGAGCTGAAAGATGACTCCTCTTGGAGGAACGAGTGGTATAAAAGGATAACAACTGGTTCCAGTCATGATGGAATTGCTCAAAGCATGTAAAGGTCAAGAGGCTGGCTAATAAAACCACTCATTGTAGATGTTCCTCAGGCAAAAGTAAAACAACCAAGTGAAAGAGAATGATCAACCAAAGAGATGGTGGCGATGGAATGGATACTACAAGGCTCATTTGGAAAAAATCGGCTGATAAAAATGGAAATCACGAGATGTAAAGTGAGAATGGTTTCAGTTTTTACACAAGCTTGAAACATGAGAAAAAACTATGCTTGGATTTGGTTTCATTTTTACACAAGCTTGAAATGGAAACAAACTATGCTTGGGTTTGGTTTCATTTTTACACAAGCTTGAAACATAGATAAACTATGCTTGAGATAAGTTTGCATGCCCACAGCATAATGACTCAATTTGAGGTACATGCCTCCCTCACACTTCATTTCATTCACCTAAGTAGACTACTGGTTACTAACAGGTGGATGGAATGAAGGTTCACTTATGAGATCAAGTGAAAAACTCAACTGGGATTTTATGAGATCTAATCAAAGACTCGAATTGGAAGGGGATTTGTTTCATTTTTTAATGAGATTGACACAAAGAAAGAACCATGCTCATGACACCTTGTTTCATTTTTTAATGAACTTGACGCAAGTAAAATAGCTCTGCTCATGGGACCTATTTCATTTTTTAACAAGGTTGACATGGTAAAATAATTATCCTTGTGGCCTTTGTTCAGATACCAAAAGAGGCCATGGCTTCCAAGAGGTTCTCATCAGATGGGAGAAAAACACTCTGAAAAGGATATAGGTCCAGGGATCCAATGGAAAAATCGAGTTCCAATTCCCCTAGTACATGGCGTGCTACATCACCTAATAGATCATCAGTAGATGTGGGCATGGAAAAGGTGCCCACGTAATTAAGATGTGGCGGGGGTGATATCGCATGCACATAAGAACCACTTAGGGATGATGGTTGATTGGGATTTGTTCAAGACCAATGAATGTAAGATGATCAATGATCACAATGCTTCATTCATGCGGGAAACACATCACTTGAAAGAGGGAAGAAATAAGAGCTCTCATGACATAAACATAGTCACGGCCAAGGAGTAGATTAAAATCCAGCGTGCCTTGGACAACCATCACGTCTATATAGACGATCTTTCCTCCCAAAGAAATAGGTAACTTAGGAAGGATCCCTAATGGTTCGCTGGTTCCTCTATTAAAATCTAACAGATTCTGGGTGACAGGGACAAGTTGCAAAGAACCTAAAGCTTGCCAAGAAGTTGATGACATAATACTAACATATGCACCCTCGTCTATCACTGTGCTCGGTATGACCATAATATAAGCCCGTATTGTAATCTGGAAAGGCACATAATATGAAAGGCGATATCCTTCCAGTCGATTCCAATCAAAACAAGTGACCAAACTACTCAGAGGGGGTGTTGTAGGAATGGGAGAGCTACTCCCTTTCTCTATGGGAACAAGAGAAATGATCTCATGCACCTTTGGAACGAGAGGATTTCCCTCCAATTAGTTTGGAACTGAATAAAATGAAGCAACCTGTCATCAGCACGGGCAGGCAGTGGAGAAAAACGCACTTCTAGTGTGGGTTTTGATATGAAAACCCAAGCTGAACCTCTTCTGGCAAGTTTTCCCAAACCGAAGGAGAAGCTTTGTGCACTAGAAACTTTGAGAACGGTGAGCTGGAAATTGGTTGTTTTTTATATGGTCGAGCTCTCCCTTTTGGACCTCTTAATCTTATCATTATGGTCTTTACCCTTGAGATGTGGACCTTCCTCCCTTTTTTGTGCATCCCTAACTCCCTTTCCCTTCCTATAAATCAAACCCCTTCCATCCCCAATAGTTGGTCATTTATTTTCTGCATTCCTACACTAAGATTATGCCCAAATGTTGCCCATTCTAACTTGGATAAGGAGTTCTTGAAGAGTCTTTTCTTGGAATTGGACATCAACCAAAAGGAGTTCTCCAACACCAAGACATAGGTTGTATGCTTCCCTTTTTATTTCATTAATATATACATCCGCTGTTCACTTTCCATAATGGTGTGAATGTTTATGCTTTTAGGTTAATACTCCTTGATCTATTAAGTAGTTTATGTTTGATGTATGCCATATATACTCTTGTATCTTGCATAACTCTTTGATCTTTCTTGCAGGTACTCAGACGTGAAGAACAAGTAAGAAGTGAGCCTGGAAGTAAAGGATTCGAAGTCATCTCCAAAGGATTGAGCGATTAGCATTAGAGAGAGGTAGGCGACTCTCTATCTCTCTGCATTTGTTAAACATAAACTAGGAAAGTGTATGTTAGTTTGTTTAGTTTATTTCTAGACCCACTCATTGGGCTAGAGAGACCGCCTCTGTCCACAGAGGGGATTTACCTTCACAACATAAGGAAATTTGGTAAAACCCCTAGGAGTAGGCCATCTTGGTGGAGCAAAAGGGTTTCTAGAGGGAAAATCAGTGAGCCTAAGATCAATCACCTTTGGAGTAGCTAAGGGATTGATAAAGGCAGTTTGAGTAGCTGAAGATGAAAGAAATTCTGGAGTAGTTGATGTACTTGTGAGGGGAAGAAGAGATGGAAAAGGACTTGCCAAAATTGTTGAAGTTACATGGACCAAAAGGGCTGAATAGAGCACTCCTTCAACAAGTAAGTCAAGTGTACTTTGTTTAGGGAAAGAGTGGTAGTCATAACTTGTTGACTCTAAGTCGTAGTTATCCTTGTATCAAGGTTTAATATAAGGTCCATGATCCCTAGTACAAGAGCCCTATGTTTTTTGTATCAAATTTTTTAATATAACAAGTTTTGGGTTATAAATTATCTTGTACACTAGATTGATTCATTTTTGTGTATTTTCCATTGTGCAAAGTGCTAGTGTTGTGGTATTTCATTGTGTTTGTGATCATGATCCAAACATAAACCTGATTTTGAAGTGCTATGAAAAATCAAAAAACATCTCTTCAACCAAAAGGACCCATAAAGTGTACCACCTATCAAACGAAATGGTGTGACAAGGGCTACCAATGTAGAGTGGTCTTGCATCCAAATTCACTAACGTTTGCATGCATATCATCAAATAAGTGCATTGTATCAATGAAACATTCACCCTTTGACATCGATCACCATTTCTTCTAACAACAAGATCAATATTTCAACGATGTATTACCTCAATAATGTTTTGGCATGTGAATTATGTTTTACCTAAAGAAGTTTTGGGAGAGTTGCAACACAAAGACCTGATATTGGGTGATGTTGAACTACTTTCTTCTAATGGGAAGAAGAAAGTAAATATTTACATAATCGTTGTTCCTACACATAATAGATAAATGGCTTCTCCTTTTATACTAGATGCACTTTATTCTCCCACCTTTTTTAATATCACACTGTAATCTCTAAAGAATTTTCCTGTTTTGACATTGTATCACAGATTGCAAAAATATTTAGCAATGCTTCTCAACATCACTCATATACATCAAGTTACTTAAAATTGAAATGTTATGAAAACAAGAATATCCAAAAGAAACTTACAACATCCTCAATGGTGAGGTTATCATATCCAGTTCTTGCAGAAGCAAAGACGCTGCTTGTTATGAGATCTTGGGTATGAGATGAGGATCTAAATATGGTGACAACTCCTCCTTAAGCCCCAGTTTTGCATCTACAAATCAAATTAATGATTTAAAATTGGGTCTTAGTTACCTTAAGCTATTTCATATAGGAAAATAGTCTGGACCAACTTTTTTTATTGTATATGCTGACAAAATCTATTGAGAGTTTTTGTTAGACATGTATTAATTGTAACTATTTCCAAAAATTATTGCAAAAAAATAGTGAAACATGTCTTAATTAAATATTTTTAGAAATAATTCCAGAAATGAGTGAGATAACTATCCACATGGTGAGACTAGGATAGATGTCTTTAAGGTTGAAATAAAACGAAAAAATTTGTCCAATCAAGTGTTTACAAAATAATTTTTTAAATTATAATAAAAAGTATGTTATTTATTTCTAAATTTTAACATTAGGTTTTGTATAAGTCAAAATAACCTACTAACAGTCAAACATCAAATCGATTAGTAGAGTCCTGCTTGGGTAGGGACTAGTAAAACATTTGGCCAACCTTTGAGACACTCTATGTTTTCCCAATCAAGGGTTAAGGTGGATTTACCTTAATGAATAATATAACAAGGGAACAAAAATGAATATGCATAAATAACAACTTAATATTGTAATATTTTGATAGTTATTTAATATCAACTTATTTATATTAGATATTTTAGTGAACAAATATAGCAACAAAATCAATATAACACTTGCTAAGGAGTGAAAGAAAAACATACAAGGCAGTCACAGTGATTTGTGATGCATTGGTGAAGGTATTCCCATCAGTTAGGAAATGTTATAGTATGGAAACTTGGAAAAAGAAATAAGGTAAGTATTAGTGAGGATCCTTGAATTTATTGTCATGCGAGTTATAGATTTTTAATGTCTCTAATAAATGTTATTCATGAGCAAAGTATTTTTAATCTTGTAGATGTGAAGGTGCTAGGTGTAAATTTTGTTGTTGTTATATATTTGACCTTAGTAGTGGAGAGAGATATAGAGGATTGTTTCTTGTTTAACCATGTTACAATACAATCCCTTAAGAAAAATACATTTCCACTAACTCTCTTTTGGTCATCAATGTTTCCTTCCCAATCAGCATCCATGTATGCTATCAAGGGAAGATTTTTTCTTTTTGGATTTCATAGTCCAAAATCAAGGGTGAATTTTAGATATATGAATATCCTTTTTGTAGCCTGTAGGTGAGATTCTGTGGGATATCACTGAAGCATCACCACGATACCAACTACCCGCATTATGTTTGGCTTTGAATATGTCATTTATAAGAGAATTCCAAACATCAATCTACCGAGAGTTGAATCTACCTTAGGAGATTCATTATCCTTAGCTTACATCCTGCAATCATAGGTGTACTTATAGTAGCACATTATTCCATTTCAAACCATTTAATCATTTCCTTAAGGTATTTTGTTTGTGTAATAAAAAATCTGAAACTTGTTTGAGTTACTTGAAGTCCAAGGAAGAAGGACAACTCTCCAATCATTGACATTTCATGGGAAAACCTATTACTCATTTTATCATTGTTTCTACCAAAAATCAGATCATTAATATACACAAGCGTGATTAGCAGGTTGTCTTTGTCCATTTTCATGTATAAATCTCTTCTTGCAACTCCTCTCTTGAACCCTTGTTGTTGAAGGTAGTGGTATAGTTTGGCATACCAAGATCTTGGAGCTTGTTTTAATCCATACAATACCTTCTTCAATTTGAACACATAATATTTATTATATGATAAGTCAAAGCCTTCAAGTTGTTCAATGTATACTTATTCCTTTAAATTTTCATTTATAAAGGCTAATTTTACATCCATTTGGTAGACTTTGAAGCCTTTCAAACATGCAAATTCTAAAAAAAATCTTATAGCCTCTAACCTAGAAGGAGGACCAAAGGTTTGTTCAAAATCAATTCCTTCAATCTGGTAATATTTCCTTCTTCATTCATTTTTGTTTGAACACCCACTTGGTTCCAATTACTATTTTATCCTTTGGATGAGGCACAAATCCCAGGTTTCATTTTCTGTTAATCTAGTTCAACTCTTCTTCCATTAGATTTACCCAATCTTGATCCATGTTTGAGTAAAATTATTTGGTTCTATTTGGGATAGAAAGGCTATATTTCTTTTCTTAGTTGTAGTGGTCATTCTTTTTCCTATTTGTATCCATTGATCCATATGTCCAATGACCTAGTTTTCAAGATGATGCTTTTGTGCAAACTTGGATGTTGTCTTAGTTGGATTTTGTGTTTCTTTTTCTTCTTCTACGTTTTATAATTCCTCCTTTTATTTTGCAAAAATTTTCACTTGATTTGTAAGGGTAAGGTCTTCTTCATTTGTTATATATGCTTCCCTTTCGGGTGGAGCCTCATATATTTTTACATCAATGATTTCTATTACCTTGTGAAGTCGATTGTTGTAGCATTTTTAGGCCTTATTTCTTAATGAGTATCCAAGAAAAATTCCTTCGTCTGCTCAGAAATTAGAATTTCCCAGTAAAGTATCATTTATTTTCATAAAGAATTTGCTTCCAAATATTCTAAAGTGGTTCATAGAATTTGGCTATATAATGGATATATAAAGGTCGGTTCATGGATACGTAAGTTTAAAAGAATATATAATTTGTATGGAGTGATATGAGTATGATGGATTATATATATATATATATATATAGTAAAGGGGCATGATATGAGTATGATGGCATATAACTCATATATATATATATATATATATATAGTAAAGGGGCATGATATGAGTATGATGGCATATAACTCATTATTTTATAAGCTCGTAATTCATTATTTAGTCTTATTGTTTCTTACTCGTAGTTGTGTTGTGTTTATGATGTATACTACTTCCCCAATTGCCTCCTTCCAAAATTTAATACGTAACTTGGCTTCCAACAATGTCATTTTTGCAATCTCTTGTATTGATCTTCTATTTCTTTGTGACCACTCTAGTTTGCTATGGGGTTTTAGCAATTGAGAGCTTCTTTTTGATTCCATGTTTTTCATAGAACTCAATGAATTATCTGTAAGTAAAATCTCCTCCCCTATCTGATGTTAAGTACTTGATTTTCAAATCACTTTCATTTCAATTGATGCTTTGAAATTTTTGAAACAATCTAATGCTTCTGATTTATATTTAAGGAAATTTACCCAAATCATTCTAGTATAATCATCTATGGATAACATAAAGTATCCTTGTCGCTATAATGTTAGAGTTCTCGTTGGTCCACATAGATCTGTGTGGATAATTTTCAGTGGCATTGATGTCGAACATTCCTTTGACTTTAAACTAGCCTTGGTTTGTTTTTTATGTTGACATGATACACATATAGCATTTGTTGGGTTTTGAAATTATGGGAATATCTCTTATTGCTTGTGTTTTTTTATCTTCACGAGGTTATCAAAGCTTAGGTGTTGTTGGGAAATTTAATTGCTTAAATTACTATTCATTAAATTATTGAGTGGGTCTTGTAAGTTGATGAGGTGTCAGAAAAATATATGTAGAAATAAGATTAACTAGTTTGAAATCAAAAGATACGACAACAATCTACTAGAATAAAATTCCTCGGGAATTGAATTGTACATGGATTCACCCCTTTCATGCCATACAAACAGAAAAATATTTAATGTATTAAAAATAAAATCACATTTGTTAGCATCTTAGAGGTGTCCAAAAGGTTCAATAATTCCTATAGTTTACAAAACAAATGATGAGATCATATAGTGCCAAATAAAATTGGTCACAGAGAACAAGAATAAATCAGTCAAGAGCTACTAGTTTGAGTCTTGGAGTCTTGCAACTTCCTGTGGATTCCAAGGGTTGATAACACTCCACACCAAGGGCCCTCACAACATTCCACACAATAGATCACAACATCTAAACTACAGGAATAATAATGTAAATGAATAGTAAATTATGTTCTACCCAACCAATCATAAATAAATCCAAATTATGTAACAACAAACCCTAATATACTGCAAGTGCATTCCTAGGTTAGGGGTCGTTCTTGGATGGGATCACTGTAGGAATACAAGATTAACTCACAAGATAATTAGCAACATGAAATTGTCATTAACTCTTAGAAATGCTACAAAGTATAGAGCTTATTTTATAGAATATGGTCGCTAAAACAACTTTTCTCTATTATGGTGGCTAACCCATATAGAGTTCTTCACATCAATATATATATATATATATATATATATATATATATATATATATATATATATATATATAACTTGAGTTTCTAACAACTTGGACCATGAGACCAAATATGGGGATCTCATACCCATTCACTACCTAAAATAATCCTTGTGTTATGACCATAGTAATGATTAGTACAAAAATGAAAGTGTGGATCCTAACAAATCGACAAGATATTACATTTAAGTCACATCCCAAGATAATAATATTTTCTATTTGAACAAGACTATATGTAATAATTTTTGATCCAAGCGGTTGAACTGATCACTAGACATGAAATCCAAAATTGAGCATAATCATCTGCCTGTAGCGACTTTAGGTAGTTCAGTTGCTTCCACTAGTTCAGCTTGATTAGCATAATTCATGCACTTTTGGTGACTTAATAAATGATTTTTGGTCCTTTAACATGGTTAAGAGTTGTGATACCCAAGTTTAATCAAATAAGGAAAATGCACCAATAACACAGACTACTTCATGAAAAAATGCATTAAATTATAAATAATCACCTCATTGAACTTGTAATGGTTAAGACCACAAAACTAATAGAAATGATCAAAAAAATTGGAAAAGAAGAAGGTAAAATAAGGTATGAAAGGAAAAAATGTGGTTTGATAGATGAAAAATATGGGTCATAGTTGAGACTCATCATCTCACCCTCAACTTAGATTTTGCACCTCCTCATGTATAGTTTCCTCTGAAACCTTCACCAGAAGATTGAGTCATTTTGTGCCCTTCTCCTGTCTAGCATGAAAAAGTTTTAACTTTAGTTTTCTGCAATGATTTGCCATCTGACCTAGATTCACGTACCAATGCTTGCCACACTTAGCTAAAAATTGATTTCGGGTAGTAACCCCATCTCTGGACTATCTAAGTTGTGAATTTCTTTCCTTTAAGATCTATTTTGTCTTATTTGATATGTCTATCCAATACCTCATATTCCTCGATATGTTGCTTTAGTTTCTCTATATTTTCACTTCTCGTTTTCTTTTGTAGTGAAGTTTTAATAATATCAACAACTTGTACATCTTCAATTGACTTGAATTCTTCAGGCTTAGGAGCATCTAGTATCACGATTTCATCACTCTCTTTAGGTACCTATACTTCTTCAGTCGATTTCAGTCCTTAGTCTTAGGGGCATCATGTTTCACAATTATCTTCAGTTTGCATAGGCCCTTTAGCCTTCTCCTCATTGGAGTCAAAATAAGGAAGATTAAGTATATTTTTATTTATCTCCGTACACACCTCAAACATGACAGTTTCCACCAAAACTAGCTCTAATACTAGGCTTGAAGGAAACACTTCGGGTTCAAGTACATCCTCAAGTACTTATTGTCATGAGATTGTCTGTGGTCTGTGAGGTGTACTTTTAACAATAGAAACCTCATCTTCATCTTTAGAGTCTTGTTCAATTTGATCATATGACTATTTTTAGTTTTCCTGAGTAACCCTAAGAGGAGTTACTTTAGAAATTTTTTGAATTCCCCTTATTTCTTGGTAACCTTCTTATCTTCTTACAGTGAAACTTTTTTCCATGTGTGGTTTCTCTTTGTATGACAGTATCTACACTTTCTTCATGGGTTTTTTGTTTTTACGTAGACATAGTCTCCTTAACCCTCTTGGAGGGTTTGTTTTTATTTTTAGAAACACACACACTCTTAAACTCCTCAGAGACTATCTCTTCTACTTCCACTGCTTATTTCTTATGAGATTATTCCCCTTCTACCTCCTTCTTCTTTCATTTAAGGAGGGTTTCTCATCCCTATTTCAACAATTCACCCGTTTTTTAGGTGGCTACAGATGATGAATGGATTTTATCAATCCCTCCATAGAAATGAAAGTGGATCTAGGTCTAATTTTTCCTTTTCAATTCTTCTTTTACTAAAATTTTAACTAACCCATGATGAAACAGGCTAGTCTCAACCTTCTTTGGGAATGCTTGTACTATTTTTGTCATTATAGTTAAGCTCTTTAAAATATAGAAAGGAAGATTCATTTTTTGTTTCTCTTGAAAGCATGAAAGTAATATGGATTGGATCATTATCTTGTTTATCATCCATCTCTATGCATTCAAAGTGGAAAACATGGAGGAATCATCTCATGGGACCCTTTTTACTGGCGGGACCCAGTTTGGCGAAATGGGGTATGAAACCTTTTGGAAGCATTTTGAGGCATCAAACGACTTTTTTGGGGGTAAAAATTTGCCTTTATAGTGCCTCACCTGTTCATGCTATTCTACAGTACACAAAGATCTTTCCAACAACGTAAGAAGCACATCAATCAAAGTCCATATGCAAAGTTATGCCACTAAGAATTTGACCTTCCTTTTTCCACACCTATAGTTTCAGAGGATGCCACGTCAACCCCCATTACTGATGGAAAATGGGTTAGCCACGTGTTTTTTGTGTAAAAGAATCTAGAAGAGTCTATATTGTAACTCTAGATAAGAGTTGACATAGTCAAACTTAACCACTAATAGGCTATCGGGATGTTTTATAACCAGGCCACTAGGAGGAAGAGGCATTGCATTCTTTCAAGATAATTTTGTTCCATAGCTAAGAAAATATAGCCAGGAGAGATAGGAGATAGAGCACACATAGAGGATTGTGAACTATAGCAGCCCACGGGCCATAAACATTACTTTTTTGTACTACAACCATATTTTCAGACAAAGAAAGAGAGTGAAGCGGCCTCACCTTCCAGCTAGGTTTTCTCTCGAAAGGGTTTCCCAAAGCATATATTGTGTCTTATGTGTGTGTGAGAGAGCTTATTTTTTCGTTCTCTACTTTTCTACATATTTTTCATTCACATGCATGCACTAATTACAGTTAATTTTTTAGATCTAGAAGTTTAATAAAACTATAATAATGTGAAAATTCATATTTTATATATATTCTTATCAAATCTATTGTGATGAACTGTCTAGTGGAATATCCACAAAATTTTATGGATCATTTGGTACTAGAGTATGTTTTTTTGGGGATTTTGTGGAGATTGTAGTGATCTAGATTAGTGGGGCCAACAATCGTAAAACCCTAATCATGGCCGACAAATTTGTAAATGAACCTTGTGATCCTACAAAGGTGAGGTTTATGTGGCTGGAACAACAAGTCATAGATATCAAATACAATGTAAACCTCCTCATGGAAGCCTTGAATAGGAAAATGGGGATATCTAGAAAACATGGGGGTTCAAATGCAGAGGACAAATCTGAACGGGGATAAGAAGATCAGGGAGAAATGGAGAACCAGTGGAAGAAAGAACTTGAAAATGATCAACCCAGTTTGAGTGCCATGAACCAATCACATTCTTTGTTTAAAACTGAAGCAAAATTCGATATCAAGCCATATCATGGTGAGATCGATGTTCTGAAACTGAACCATTGGTTACAACAACTGGAAGTTTATTTTAGCATCCACTAGATTGAGTAAGGACAAAAGGTCTCATTTGCGCGGCTAAAATTGGAGGGCCATGCAATAACTTGGTGGGAGAGCCACATGGAAACCCTGGGGTTGGAAGGAGAACCTCAAGTGACTAAGTGGGAAGATTTCAAAACCATCACTACGTCACAATTTTATCTGATTGGGTACATGGAGGACCAGTAGATTTGGTGGCATTACTTTAGGAAAAAGTCGGGCCAAAGCGTGCAGGAGTACACCACAGAATTCAAGATGGCCATAATGTTGGGTATCTCTTGAAAGAGCCCAGATGTATCCTTAAGTATTTGGGGGTATGCACCGCCATCTGCGTGAGAAAGTGATGTTGTTCAAGCCCAAATACATGGATGAGGCTTGCGTACATGCAAAATTCTTGGAGAACATAGACTTGAAAAGAGCCCTATTAAGTGGATTGAAGCATAAGGAGAAATAGGAAGCTTCTTGTTAACGGGAAAAGTGTCTATTCAGAACGACCCTATCCCACTAAGGTGTGACAGTGACCTTAGAAACAAACAGAGAAAACTACTTTCGTATTCTTCTTTATGAACTATAAACGAAGAGGAATAGGATGAACCAACCTGTGTCTTGCACTAGTCCTTTGATCCAATCTCTCTCCTCTTTGACAGCTTCCAACTACCTGCTCCCTTACTTGCCCAGCTTCACCAAGTTCCTGTAAGATCATAGAAGACGGAAACTACACAAAGACATGGATTTATATTCATAAATAGCTTAGGATCAGATTTAAGCTAAACATACAAATGTAACAAACATCAATGATACACAAGCATGTAGGAGAAACTCAAATAGTTTTATTGATATAACAAGAAGATCCAGGAGGAGTTACAACCGATGATTCCTGATCCAGCATCAACCTCCCAGCAAAGAAGCCCCTCTTCACCTCCAACAAAGCATAAATCACCCAATACTCTGATATCTATCTCAAAACCAACAACAATTCTCTGCAATGTACAAAATTCCAGCCTCTGGATCTCTGGGATGAGGGATCCATATATAGATGTATGCAAAGAGGATGAGTCAGCTTATGATTTGACTAGTGTCTTCTCTCTGTCAGTTCTTGCTTCCACTTGGAGACTGAGAGCCTCTTACTCATCTTTGGTCGAACTCAGTGAGGCAAGTGTCATTGGAGAAGATTCTGGAAGCTTCCATTGCCTTTCCACCTCGTGGAATGGCACTGCCATTTGTCATTTCCCGCTCAATGCACCCTGGTAGTGCATTTAGGTGCGTTGCAACACACCTAGCTAGTTTATTTGGGTGCTATGCAACGCAGCTAGCTAGTGGAGTAGCTGAAATGATCCTGATTTGACTGATTCTGAGCAGTTTCTGGTGGAGAACTTCTGGGAGAAGCTGTAATTTGTTGACCTTGTTCCTTTAGGGGTCGGAACAACACTTTTAGGGACTTAGGATCCCTTGGTTTATGGACATTTCAGGCTTAGAGCTGTAAGGCACAAAAATGTCTATAACAGTTGCCCCCTAAAGTATGAGGCCGTTTATCGGGTGAAATGCTTTATTAGGAGGATCCGAAGTTCTTTCAATGCTAGGAGGAGACCTGTAATAAGATACAATACAATACATTATCTTCATACTGTTTTCATGATCTAGCTGAGGCGGGCATTCCCATGCTCAGCTTTATAGATTCATTTTCATGTACATAATACAGACAATCGTCTGATGGTAGACTGATGATTCTGATAGAGCCATCATCCTTTTGGTAGGATGATTATCTGTGCTGCAATGTTGTACATTTAATGTCTTTATTTCCCTGAATATATATCGCAGCCTGGATGGATGAAACTAGATCCGGGGTCTTCAATCTCGTCCGATCTTCACTCGAAGTACAAGTCGATCCATGTGAGAAATGTTTTGAAGTCGAACATGGAAAGACATCGCTTGATTACCAGTCAATGATGTAAACTGTTAACAAGCGCGAGAGGAATCACCGATAATGATGATGACCCTCAAGGTACTACAGTACAATTCACGTGGTGTGAATAAAGGATTTGGCGTCGAACACCACGCAAAATCTTTCGGTCGAAGGTCATTGATGTATACCTATCGCCGGAAGTGAGAAACTTGCCATTGAGGCATGCAAGCTTCAAAGTACTGAATGGGGTGTTCCTAGATCAACTCCTTGGATAATGAGCTGATGTTGACAAGAAGCGATCTGTCAAAGGAGGGCCTTAATGAATCCCACATCAATGACACGGAACGGAGCAAATGATTTTGATGGAGGTGAAAATGATCTGATGATATATGGTTCAGGATGGCGGTTATGAAAGAATGAAGTATAATGTATGGTAGTGGATGGGACACAGGTGACTTCTCTGGATCACTTCTCTTGAACATGTCAGCGACACTTATGTGATGGATTGGTAGCATTTACCCCAAATGTGGATGGTATGGCGTGACCATGGTGATGTGACCGGTGAATGAAACAACCCAACCCGACTCGGACACGGAGTGGAAGTGTCATGTTCAAGAGCGACTTGCTACCAATAAAGACTCTTTGAGTTTTCTTCCCAATTTTTCCCCAGTCATTGCTGACCAATACCTCTTTATTTTTGTCAAGCTTGAGGAGGATAACATATGCTTGTTCTATAATTTTCCCTTCGGGCAAACCCATCGCTATGTTTTAACGAGCCTAGCGATAGTGAAACTCGTTCTCGTCTAAAGACAAGTTTGTCGCTATTAATCTTTTTAACGAGTTTAACGACAAAGATAACTCGGTCCTTTTCATTTTTAGAGAGTCTGAAAAGGTACGTAAAGGTAACTCCAAAATTCCTTTTTCGTCATCTAATCCCTTAAGTCCGAAAAAGTATAAAACAATACAGAAGGGATGAATTTTCGATAGTTTTAATGAGCCGAATACATAAGCGCTCGATCTTTTTGTGCAATAATCCCTCAGGTCCAAAAAGATTAAAATCTAGAGGAGGGATAGCACTTCCGGTCGCTTTAACGAGCTGGAAGGCCAAAACTCGGCAATCTTTTCATATTTTACGAGTCAGTTGAAAAGAGCTTAAAGAAGACTCGTCTTTTGAGGAACGAGTGATAAAATGGGTAGCAGCTGATTCCAGGTAAGGTTTGGAATTTTCCAATCACGGCAGTGTCACAAGGATGGCTAGTGAAATCACTCTTCGCAGCTGTTCCTCAAAATGGGTAAACAATCAAATGGAGGTGAATGATCGGCCAATTAAAAAGTGGAGGTGATGGTGCAAACACGACCAAGGCTTTAATGGCTGAAATGTTACATTCACGGTGGTTATTTACCGGGGAATAGTTCATTTTTTAACGAGCTTAAACGTGGGTGGAAACATTTGCTCATGTATTATGTTTATTTTTTAACGAGCTTGAACTATGTGCTAAAACTGCTCAATTAATCCAGTCATATGATAAGAAAGTCTCATATAAAAATGGCAATTTTTAGATTTTTTCCCCACATCCTTTCTTTATGCAAGTTAGGCGACGACTAATCCTACGAGTTTAAAGGGTTAGAGGTCCTAAAAATTTAAAAAATAAATAGCCGCCCCTCGCTTGCACTCCAAAAGGTTTGCATGCCCCCAGGTATAAAATATGGTTTCAAGGTTACCCCTCAATTTGCAGACAAAACATTTGTTCTATCAGGAAAGGCCTACCTCTTACAGGTTACCTAAAGATTGTTCTATTCGTGGTGCAAACAAAACACTTCTTCGGCGATGTCTACCGAGATAAACAATGGTGAGCGACGACGTCCGCCAACTCACATAACTTTGACAAGATAATCTTATTCTAGAATAACCCCTCTTCCACTGACGGATGGGGTACAGACTAGTCATATTCTCCCGCGGAAACCTACCCTATACCCGAAGTTTTCCTGCTGAAGCAGACCAGGATGCATGCCCCCTGGGTTTCAGTCATATCCCTCCGAATTACTCGCGCTCATCGGGAGGACGGACTGGAGATTGAGACATTTCTTGCGTGAAAAGACCATTTAGGGATGGTATATGACTATTTGCTATGCGTGATCCGGGAAATGAAAGCTGGTCCACGAGCTTGACCACTCTTCCTTCGTGCGGAAAACACATTACTCTAAAGAGTGAGGAGACGATCGCTCCCATGCAATAAATATAGTCTCGTCCAAGGAGTAGATTATAATCCAAGGGTCCTTGAACTACCATTACGTTCATGCGAACTGTCTTCCTTCTCAATGTTATGGGCACATCGGGAAGGATCCCTAAAGGTCGACTGGTTCCTTTATCAAATCCTGTTAGATTTCTCATCTCAGGCAAAAGCGATGGTGAACCAAGCGCTTTCCAAGCAATAGAGGAAAGGATACTCACAGAAGCCCCCTCATCTATGATGGTACCAGCCATGATCATTCTATATATTTGAACGATAATTCGGAATGGTATGCTTGCTGGTAAACGGGGCCTGCCTAGTTGATTCCAGTCGAAGGAGACAACTAGGTTGCTTGGAGGTGGGACCGAGTAGACGGCCGGGTATGGCTCTGACAAACTTCCCTCCTGCGGTAAGGGAATGGGTAGATTGCCCCCATGTTCGTCGGAGTCTATGTTGATGAAGAGAATCTGGACGGTGTCATCCTTGTTCTCTTCAGTGACTGTATCATCTGAAGATAAAACCTCTGAAGGCAAGACCGGGTCAACTGCCGCCTAGACCTTTTGACTTTCGTCTGGTATGGATTCAATTGGTTTATCTTCAATGATAGGCGCTTCAGCCAACCACCTGGGCGGGCCAGCTGGATTCTCAACTAGAGACGGACTCGGCAAGAGTTTTTTATATCCAGGAGGAAGTCGTAACGGTGAAACTGAACGATCATCCAAAACTCTTTTAGCTTCGTCTAAGAAGGGACAACGGTGGATGGCATGACTGCCTTCGCACAGTTTACAAGGAAATCTAGCTTTCCCTTTTTGTCCTGGGGCTTCACTTTCGCTAGTTGATGGTGTGCTTTCAACATGATCATCAGAGGTTGATGACACCGGATTGTGCAAACGAGGAGACCAGTCCCTTAGTATCCGAGGGATGTAAGGACAATCTCTGTGAAAGTGGTCTCCTTTGCAAATGACACATGGCGATTTAGGCCTGGTCGGTGCAGTGTGTGGATTTTCGTTAGACGACACTCGTTTTCCCCCATTCGCCTTTGGCTCCTTCTTCTTCTTATCTTTCTTCTTCTTTTCCTTCTTCTCCTTAGGAACTTGACTTTTGGCTTTGCCAGCTCCATCAAGCGAAGAGGAAGGAGGAGAGGAAGAATTAGAGGAAGTAGAAGGTTGGTGGGCAACTCTGGACTCGTCTAATTGCTGATTCGATTGTTCAGGAATAGTGGTGTTCTGAACGACATTGGTTGAGAAGAGCCATACCGGCAAGCCAATTGTCAGTCCTGGAAGCGACAATGTGGCCATATGGGGTGCACCAACATCTCCCCAAGAGGAGAAGGGACTAAGATTTCCACCAAGGGGAATTCCTTGGTTGGTAGACTCCATTTTCTCAACCTAAGATCAACGTAGGAAAAGGGTAATGAATATTCCGTTTAAAATAAAATTTTAGACGCTTTGACACAACTTGTTTTTTCAGTTTTTAAGAGTCGAGAAAAAACAAAAGATGACTCTAGTCTCCTTCAATTTTTAATGAGCTTGAAGTGACAAGTGCTCAGATGGACCTTTTCCATTAAGGAGTCTGAAAAGGAATGAAAGGGACTGCTTTCGAGATCTAGGTAGAGGGAGTACCAAACCAATCGCAAAACTACAGAATACTTTTTATGGTATGGTAGTCAATCTTCCCGAATGCTGTGTTCGGTGCATTGCGATCAGTAGGGCGGTCGACACGGCTTCCTATGGATAAAAGGATTTAAGCCTATAGGGGTCTCCCAATATATACTCGACGGTACGTGGGAGCATAAGTCCGTACTGGCACTTATTGTCTCAAAGTGGAGGAATCACCGAACCATCAGTGAGGACAACAGTTACCAGGCTTTACGACGTTGGAATACGTCTCTAGCCTAGACCTCTAAATGTTGTGCGTTAAGTTCCAAAGCGTTGTTAAGTTCATTGAATTTATTTTAAATTGATCTTTCTTATGAAGTTTGCCTTTTGGGTTCACCACGAGATGTAGATGTAATTCCTAAAATGCAATCTAAATATGATAAACAAACTTTTATCTCTTTTCAGCAATGAAAATCCTAGCTACAAGGGGAAAAGAAAGACACAATCTTTTCACAAAGAGCAAAGAGCACACTGTAAATGCACTTTCCTAAATCAAGCCAAACAGACTGCCAATATGAAAATGCACATGTGCATGTATTTGTTTTTCACTTTCTTAATATTGATGCCTAAAAGAAAGTTGATGTACAAATCTGAATTTGCTTTCAAATGACAAACACAAACAAGCTTCTTTTCGAAATTAAAAGGTAGAGATGATTACGACACTTTATGATTTTGAAATAAATACTCGTTTCGACACTACAAAGTCACAAATTCAAACCAAAGGCAAAAGTAAAAGCATAATCGACTGTCAACAACAAATAAACTTTCTCCTAAGATCAAAATCGACACTTGCGACAGATCTAAATCAAAGGACGACAGTATGACTATTCTACTTTTGCAATGGAAAACTGTAAATGATGTAACAAACACACAAAAACATCTACAGTCTTTTTGTACAAAGGAGGCGGAATTATGGCAAATAAAAGGGGTTTTTAAATAGACACATACACTGATCACAGGCTGCAAAAATTAGAGACAAAACTGAAAAAATGAAGCAAAGAACCTCAGCTGCACAGGGCTAGGCTGATCAGCGCACCTGTTACACAGAGAAACTGCATTTCAGCGCAGGTAGCCCTCTCGGGAAGTGCGTTGAAATGCAGAACCTCTTCACAGAGCCTGCGCTGGGGCAGAAATGAGAATTCTATCCGGGTTCTGGGTCACAGTTTGCAGTTTAATCTATGGTTTTTGGCAGAGTAAAAGCAATCAGTAATGCACAATCAGAGGGTAGATTTAAAGGAAGGTCTAAGAGCTATCACAAAGGGCAATCGGATCATTTGTGAATCAGCTGTTCAAATCATAAACAGATCCAGTGAATGGATTGAAGCAGCATGTATTTACTTTGCATTTGTTAATGGCAAATGCAGTTCGATTGCTACTTCTAAGTTTATGAAACAAACAACAAGAGAAACACAAACAAACTAATTAGACACGATCCCCAGCGGAGTCACCATTTTGTTAACGGGAAAAGTGTCTATTCAGAATGACCCTATCCCACTAAGGTGTGACAGTGACCTTAGAAACAAACAGAGAAAACTACTTTCGTATTCTTCTTTATGAACTATAAACGAAGAGGAATAGGATGAACCAACCTGTGTCTTGCGCTAGTCCTTTGATCCAATCTCTCTCCTCTTTGACATCTTCCAACTACCTGTTCCCTTACTTTCCTAGCTTCACCAAGTTCCTGTAAGATCACAGAAGAAGAAAATTACACAAAGACATGGATTTATATTCATAAATAGCTTAGGATCAGATTTAAGCTAAACATACAAATGTAACAAAAATCAATGATACACAAGCATGTAGGAGAAACTCAAATAGTTTTATTGATATAACAAGAAGATCCAGGAGGAGTTACAACCGATGATTCCTGATCCAGCATCAACCTCCCAGCAAAGAAGCCCCTCTTCACCTCCAACAAAGCATAAATCACCCAATACTATGATATCTATCTCAAAACCAACAACAATTCTCTGCAATGTACAAAATTCCAGCCTCTGGATCTCTGGGATGAGGGATCCATATATAGATGTATGCAAAGAGGATGAGTCAGCTTATGATTTGACTAGTGTCTTCTCTCTGTCAGTTCTTGCTTCCACTTGGAGACTGGGAGCCTCTTACTCATCTTTGGTCGAACTCAGTGAGGCAAGTGTCATTGGAGAAGATTCTGGAAGCTTCCATTGTCTTTCCACCTCGCGGAATGGCACTGCCATTTGTCATTTCCCACTCAACGCACCCTGGTAGTGCATTTAGGTGCATTGCAACACACCTAGCTAGTGTATTTGGGTGTTATGCAACGCAGCTAGCCAGTGGAGCAGCTGAAATGATCCTGATTTGACTGATTATGAGCAGTTTCTGGTGGAGAACTTCTGGGAGAAGCTGTAATTTGTTGACCTTGTTCCTTTAGGGGTCGGAAAAACACTTTTAGGGACTTAGGATCCCATGGTTTATGGACATTTCATGCTTAGAGATGTAAGGCACAAAAATGTCTATAACACTTCTAAGGAGGGGAAGAAGAATAAAAAATGGGGAAAAGATAAAAGGACAACAGCCACAACACGCCCGTGCAAAGATCCAACAATCACTGCAACCACTACAAAATTGATGGCCATATAGAGGAAAAATGTTGGAAGTTGCATCCAAATCTAAACCCGAAGAACAAGAAGGAAGATAACAAGAAGAAGAATCCCATGGAAATGGATTCGAGAAACCAAATTGAAAGAATCTCATATGTGGATGAAAATATCATTTGTACATCAATGCACAAGGAGATAAATCTAAGTAGCCTTTAACAACAGGAAGAGAAATAAATGACCAAACTATTCCATATAAAGATACAGGTCAAGAAGACAAATATTGATGCTTTGGTTGAATCAGGATAGCAGGCGCATCGCATTGCAGTAGAGTTGGTCAAGAAGTTGGGGTTGGAAGGTCATGATCATCCAAAACCATATCCATTGGGATATGTAAATAAGGATGCAGAGATGAAGGTAAATAAACAATGTAAAATTAGATTTGCCATCAGTGCTGATTTTATTGATGAAGTAGATCTAGATGTGGTTCCCCTTGATGTGTGTGGAGTCATGCTTGGGAATCTATACATGTACATTAAATATGCAATATTCATGAGGATAGTCTATTAGTACCAACTTTTCAAGCATGGAAAATCATTTATCATCAACGCACACAAAGGAAAGTAAAAACTTTCACTGGCAAGTGCCAACCAAGCCAAAAAATTGATCAGTTCTAACAAAAAGTATGTTTTATTCTTTTTAAGAGAAAGTTAGTCTAAAGAGGAGTAAATAAGAGGCAAGGCATCCCTAGAGGGGTGTACTTAGAAACAAAAACAATAATTGGAGGATTTGTTACAGGATTACAGGGATGTGTTTCGAGAGCCCAAAGGGTTACCACCTAAGAGAGAAGTGGAACATGAGTGGGTTGTACAGGAAGTATGTTATAGAAGAAATTGACATGAAGAAAAAGTTGTAGCAGATGTCGGAACAAGGTGTCATTCGACTGAGTACCTCTCCATGTGGGTCACTGCATCATCATTTTTCCAAAGAAGGATTGGACTTTGTACATGTGTATATATTATAGGGCATTGAACAAAATCACGCTCAAGAATAGATATCCCTTGCCTAGGAAATATGATCTGTTAAGTCAGTTGTAGTAAGCAAAGTACTTCACCAAGCTAGACTTGAAGTATGGATATCACCAGGTTCAACTCAAAGAAGAAGACACCTAGAAGACTGCCTTCAAAACTAGGAAAGGTTTGTATGGGTGGTTAGTTACTCCACTTGGCCTATATAATGTACCAACTACATTTATGAGATTAATGAGTGATGTATTGCACCCTTTTATAGATTCAATTTTTATTGTCTATTTGGGTGATATAATGGTATATAGTGCTACCTAGGAGGAGCATATTTCACATTTGACACAGGTGGTGGAAACATTGAAGAAGCACTAGCTACTAGAAAATCTCAAGAAGTGTGAGTTTGCATAGTAGTCCTTGGTGTATTTGGGGTATGTGATTGGGGGAGGAGAACTGGAGATAGATCCTTCCAATATGGAGGCCATCATGAAATGGCCAATGCCTACTAATGTTTCTAATGTTGGGAGTTTCATACGGGAAGCACAATACATGAGGAAATTCATAGCCTCATTTTTAGTAGTAGAAGCACTTCTCCACACCATAACATCAAGTAGTAAGAGTCTCCAGTGGGGGAAAGGTTAGCAAAAGGCTTTCGAGGAGCTCAAGAAGAAGATTAGTCAAGCACCAGTTTTGACATTACCAGACTTGCAGCGACCCTTTGAAATGGAGATATATGCGAGTAGGTGTGTTATGGGAGTTGCCTTGATGCAAGGAGGAAGGCCTATATGCTACCATTTTGAAGTATTTCATGGGGAAGTTCTTAATTACGCTACCTACAACAAGGAGCTCTATGCCATGGTGCAAGTTGTGAAGAAATGGAAGCACTATCTAATGGGAAAGGAGATAGTAATCCACATATATCACCGACCATTACAGTACTTGCAGACCTAGAGTAAGCTACAAAATAATAGGCATTACAAGTTAATGGGGCTTTTATAGAAGTTTCATTTGGTGATCAAGTATAAGAAGGGAAGGAAAAACAAGTTGGCTAACATGCTTTCAATTAGGCCACCCACATCAAATATTATAGATTTGGGGACTCTTATGTACATGGAGCCATTCACCCATGATGAATACATAGAGGCATATTTAGAAGATGATTACTTCAAGGAGGTGTATTAGCAGTTCCAGAGTCAGATTCATGTGCACGATGTTGACAACATCGTTGACTAACATCTCCGTGATGGTTTACTCTACGGGTTGGATAACTTTTGTGTTCCCAAATATGAACAATTGTAGCTGATCAGAGAGGCTCACACCTCTATGGTTTCATGGCACTTTGGTGTAGGGAAGATCGTGGCTAACCAACAAGCTTAGCAATAGGAAATAGGTTTTGTATCATCCATTACCTATTCCTACTCATCCTTGGGAAATCATTTCCATGGAATTTGTGGGAGTTTTATCGACAACGAGGAAGAGACATGAATACTTGGTGATGGTAGTTGACAAGTTTAACAACATGTGTGTTCTAATTCCTTGTAAAAAGACCACCAACAGACAAGAAGTAGCAAACTTTTCCTTTGGATAGGTCTAAGTGAACTTTGGGATATAAAGGAGCATCATTTCAGACAAGGATACAAGATTTATCAGTGCATTTTGGACTACATTGTGGGAGAATATGGACATAAAGTTGAAGAGATCTACAACATTCCATCCACAAACAGGTGGGCGGACAAAAGTAGTCAACAAGAATTTGGTGCAACTTCTGAGAGGATACAATTAGAAGCATCCAAAGACTTGGGATGAAAATATGGTATATGTACAACATCATTACAATAGAGGAGTTGACACTTCTACAGGAAAGTTACCATTTGAAACTTGTTTTGGATATTTTCCACCTTCACCTTTGGATACTGCATATGGGAAACAAGGAGGAGTGAGGGAAGATCTTACAGGAGATGCTTTAAGGGCTAAAATTTTTATAGAGAAGATCAACAGATCCATCTACAGGTACAAGAAACAATGTAGAAGTCATAGAAGAAGTATAAGGATGGGCATGATCAGCATAGAACAGAGAAATCGTTCAAGGTGGGAGACAGAGTATGGCTACATTTGAACAAGGAGGGGTTGGAGGGGCCTGGTAAGAAAATCAAGGCTCAAAGGTATGGTCCCTTTGAGATACTGGAAAAGGTGGGTGATAATGCCTAAGGAGTCGAATCAGTTTACTAGCGTATATGCACATTTACTCAGTTTTTGTTAAATTTAGGTATGTTCTATGCTTAGAGCAATTTATTTCAATTTTCTTAGTTAGCTCAATAGCTTTTCCATATTAGCAATCACATCAGCATTAAATTAAACTGTAGATAGAACATAAGCATAACTCGCAAAAGATAAGCCAAGACAAGAGGACACAAGATGTGGCACTAACCAGAGACAAACCCCAATGTGGGGAAACCCTTGATCAATTATTATTATATGTTCTTCAATAGTTCAGCAAAGAGAGAGAGAGAGATAGTACATTTACAACAGAAGTCAACACGTTGACTTGTCTAGATAAGAGCATATATCATCTCTAAAAAGATGATACATGAGATCAGTTGAAGACATGCTGCTTCAACTGATTCTCCAAGGTGACTCCTTCACCTATCATTGTGCTACATCTTGTCATCATGTTGCACCTCATCATGCTGCACCATGTTGTACCCTATGCTATACTACTATCCCATGTGCCATTGTTGAACCATGTTTTCATACAACATGTCTCATGTGCTTGCCACATCTATTCATGTTGTCCATGATTTCCATGTGGCACCATGCTTGCCATGCTATACATGCCTACCATGTTTCACCATGTTGTCCATGCTTAATATGCTACACCATGTTTGCCATGTTGCACCATGTTGTCCATGCTTGCTGTCCTATTGTGCCACTGCCGCACAATGTCATTGTTGTCCCATTGTGCCACTGCCTCATCATTGTGTTGTCCCATTGAACATTGTGGCACAATATCATTGCTGCTAGTACTGTTGTCCCATCACGACTTGTTATCCAAGCAACCAAACATTGCTGCTGTCCCAACATACTTATGTTGCTCTAAATATGTATGTACCATTGCATAAATGTCCTAGTTTTACTGTTGTAACAACTTTACCTAACAGTCATGCCCAAAACATATGGATGCCTTTAACACTTCCTTCAGCTCATAGTTCTAGGGTCCTTGACTACAAAAATCTTGGACTGGTTAGGGTACTTCCAACAACCCTTCAATCTGCTCAGAAATGCCCTCCTTTACTGCGGCTGCCCTTCTAAGAGAGGAGGAGACCCTATATTGCATTTTCTGGGCAGTCTATTCCTCATCAACAACTTCGGCCTTCCTCTGTTTGCTGCGGCTTGCTATATCGAGTCTCCTCTTAACTGTGGCAGCCTAGCACTCTTCCAAATGATCCTAAAAAAGTCCTTATTACTGTGGCATAAGGCATGAGGTTAGGGCACACCTGGACAATGACTAGGGTACAAACTGAAATGTGGATTTATCCTCATACATCAGCGTTTAGGTTCTGTCTTCCATGTATAATTAGGCCTCATCCTTGGCTGCGACTAGGGCACGTTGAGGCCTCCTTTATACATCATTCATCTGCGTCTATAGTGTTGCGTTAGTCTTCTATTCTCTATGGCTAGGGCACAACATGACCTTGCTTTCTTTGTGGTTAGATGTCTTTTCCTAGGACAGTATTTAGGGATTTTAAGGGCAGCTACTTAGGGTATCTTCTAGACTTGATTTTAAGGCGGTTAGAACTTCTCCTTGCTATGCTATAGAAGTCTCCTCCATGACCGCGTTAAGGCTTCTTCATTGACTGCGTTAGGGCTTCTTCATTGACTGCGTTAGGGATTTTTCATTGACTGCGTTAAGACTTATTCATTAGGGCAGCGTAGAGCCTAGGTCACTCCATCTAGATCTCTCCTTCATCAAAACCCAAAAAAAATGAAGAGAGAGATCACAAGAGTGTGAGTGTGTGAAAATGACTTGAATGACACCTCTATTTATACTAAAACGTTGAGCACAAGTGGGGGCAGTTTGGTTGTTGGCTGACCTTGTTGAATTTTCTTATAACACAAATAAATTCATAACTCCATGAGTACTTATCAGAATTAGATGATCATTAGATAAATCCTACACCTCTCGATGAGAGGGATTCGAGAAAAATATCAGCTGCCATAAATGAGATGACCCACTGGAGTTTGGCCCTAGTTTCCAATTTTAACACTCCCTCTCAACTAGGGAGAACTCCATCTGCTGATCCATATGTCTAACTGTACTATCTTTGCGATCCGTGCCCTGCACTATTCTTCTCTTCTTTGCTCTACTCTGCTGAACCATGAAGAAGAAGAATTGATCGAGAATGTCTCATACCATTCTCTACTGACCCGAAGTCAGTTTTATGGATCCTTGATCAATATCACAAGAGAGTGTCTCAAACCACTCATACTGATCCCAGGTCAATGGAGGTCATCCTAGCATAGGGAGTATGGTATATACAACTATGCTTCCATCGATAGTACTACTATGGTCCCTAATCCCATTTCCCTACTCATTATCCAGATGAGAGGTACTTCTCATGAGTCCCAAACTGCATGGGTAGGATTCCTCGAAAAGAGAACCATTCATCCTGTCCCTAAGTTTCCTTAGGGTATCATAGGGGAAGGCTGAGCCATTCACCCTGTACACAGTGCACCACTAGGGGAGGCTGAGTCGCCCTATGGTTGCTTGTTGCTCCAAGCAGTACCCCAAGCCCCCCAGAGCTCCCAGAGCTCAATGCATGCATCATGCAGGACCCTTATAAGAAGGTATCTCAATGATGCCAAGTCATTTGGGAAAGTCAAAAATTTGACCTTTCCTCAGGGCTTTGACAGAATGGTTGCGACCTCTACATCAATCTCAATGTGATAGAGCCTCCTCACTCATCGATGTACCATATCCCAGATAAGGTAGTATCTAATGTATATATGTTGGAGCAATCATAGAATACGAGATTCCTCAACAATCGAATCCCCCCTATTTGACACAGAGGATCCCAGTGGTATCCATCATGTGTAGAAACAACTCGTTGAAGAGCTTCCACAACCAGGTAGCTTCACACAAGATCATACTCGTAGCTATGTATTCATTGTCAGCAGTGCTTATAGCATCTGACTTCGACTTCCTGCTCATCCAGGATATCGAACAGAACCCAAAGAGAACCAGCACTCAGAAGTGCTCTAGCGATCCTCCATACTTCATGCCCAGTCAACATTTGAATAAGCATGCCGCTTCACATTTCCGACAGTGTATCTCAATCCATGAGAGATTGTGCCCTAAATATCTCTCAGAAGATTCTTGGCACCAATCTAGTGAGGTTCAACCATATATGATCTTATCATACTAACTACAAATCATATGTCCAGACATAATTTATGAACCTCAGAGGCATTTTCCAAATCTGGTTTGGCATCACTATCACAAAACTTTTGAAAGTTAAGCTCCATCAAGGTAGTGACACGCTTGCAGTTCACCATTCCCAATCTGGAATCCAACTCCTTACTTTTTCAAATGGGAGGGTCTGCACCTGTCAGAAAGAGGTCATCCTCAGAGGGCGCCATTATGAGAGGTCTATCATCCACAACCTTCAAGCAATGGTTTGGATTGGCTTCACTCCTAGTGAATCTCAGCTTCATTAGACAACTATCAATCCTATTATACTAAGCCCGGGGTGTTTTGCTTCAAGCTATAGAGGGCTTTCTTCCACCTGCACACATGAGATTCCCAATCATGAACGTCAAACCCCTCGGGTTGTTCCAAACCTGTGGACCTACTACATGAGGGGAATGGTCCCCTTATAACATTTCCTTCAGTACATCTCAGACATGTACCTTCATGCTCTTCTTGAATTCAAGCATCCCTGTCACCCTCTGACTCACTTCGGGTAGGGCCCCATAATAGACCTCCGGTGTTATAGATGAGATGTGTCAATTGATATGGTCCACAATAGACCATCCTACAACTTGATACAAATTTCCAACCCTGAACCCATGAGTAAAAGCATCTTTAAAAATTCTATTTTCAAACATGTACCTTTCCATCGACGAATTCGACCCTGAAACCTTTGACTTCCATTGCCGAAATGGACACCAGGTTCTTCTTGTGATCAGGTACATAAAAGAGATTCTGTAAATGAATCAAGTTACCATCATTCAATTGAGGGGTAACATTTCTTACACCCTTTCTGGGATAGGTGGCATCAGATCCAAGTATAATCCCACAATTGTTTCCATCTCTTACCAAATTCGAGAGAGCACCCTTCTATCTAATGGAGTGCCTTGAAGCACTACAATCAATAAGCCAGATTCCCAAAGAATCTAAAGGAGAGGGCCAATACAAGATAACGCTTCTTTATCTTATCAGAAACAACATTTGATTCTTCATACCTTGGGTTCCTTGCTTTCTTTGAAGAGTCGGTCATTTCCTTGATGACCTGCATTACCTGTCATTCCTCTGATCATTGAATATGTCCCTGGAATGATTGTTATCTTCATCAAGATGTGTCCCTGCCATTCAGACACTCCTTCGCATAATGGCCTAACTTATTGTAAGCAATGCATTTGCCTTTCCTTTCACCCTGAGATTCAGACTTCCCATTGAAGTGATCTGTAGGTAGGCCATTAGAAGCTTCTGATGTGCCATTCTAATAATATACTCTGCTTCGACTTCACCCTTGGTGAATTTGAAGAGGGATGAGGAATCCATTGATCCTTTTGTCCTTTCCCAACTGTCTTCGGTGATTTCTCTTTCACTCTTGCCTGGGCTTTGTCTTCACCTCAGCTCTGATACCATTGTTAAATTTAGGTATGCTCTATGCCTAAAGCAATTTATTTCAATTTTCTTAGTTAGCTCAATATCTTTTCAAGATTAGCAATCACATCAACATTAAAATAAACTGCAGATAGAACATAAACATAAATTGCAAAAGACAAGCCAAGACAAGAGGACACAAGATGTGGTGCTAGCCAGGGACAAACCCCAATTTGGGGAAACCCTTGATCAATTATTCTTTTATGTTCTTCAATAGTTCAACAGAGAGAGAGAGAGAGAGAGAGAGAGAGAGAGAGAGAGAGAGAGAGAGAGAGAGAGAGTACATTTACAATAGAAGTCAACACTTTGACTTGTCTAGACAAGAGCATAGATCATCTCTAAGAAGATGATACATGAGATCAGTTGAAGACATGTTGCTTTAACTGATTCTCCAAGATGACTCCTTCACCTATCATTATGCTACATCTTGTCATCATGCTGCACCTCATTGTGTCGCACCATGCTGCATCCTATGTTGCACTATTGTCCCATGTGCCATTGTTGAATCATGTTGTCATACAACATGTCTCATGTGCTTAACACAACTATTCATATTGTCCCATGCTTGCCATGTTACACCATGTTGTCCATGCTTGCTGTCCCATTGTGCCACTACTGCACAATGTCGTTGTTGACCCATTATGCCACTGCCTCATCATTGTGCTGTCCCATTGAACATTGTGGCACAATATCATTGCTACTAGTACTGTTGTCCCATCATGGCTTTTTATCCTAGCAACCCAACATTGTTTCTGTCCCAACATACTTACGTTGTTTTAAATATGTATGTACCATTGCCTAGTTGTCCTAGTTTTACTGCTGTAATAGCTTTACCTAACAGTCATGCCCAAAGCATATGGCAACCTTTAACACTTCCTTCAGCTCACAGTTCTAGGGTCCTTAACTGCAACAATCTTGGATTGGTAAGGGTACTTCCAACAACCCTTCAATTTGCACAGAAATGCCCTCCTTTACTGTGACTTCCCTTCTAAGAGAGGAGGAGACCCTATACTGCATTTTCTGGGTAGTTTATACCTCATCAAAAACTTCAGCCTTCCTCTGTTTGATGCGGCTTGCTATATCAAGTCTCCTCTTGACTGTGGCAGCCCAACACTCTTCCAAATGATCCTAAAATAGTCCTTATTGTTGCGGCATAAGGCCTGCGGTTAGGGCACACCTAGAAAATGACTAGGGCACAAACTGAACTATGGATTTAGCCTCATACATCAGCGTTTAGGGCCTATCTTCCATGTATAATTAGGCCTCATCCTTGGCTACTGCTAGGGAATGTTGAGGCCTCCTTTATACATCATTCATATGCATCTATAGTGCTACATTAGTCCTTCCATTCTCTGTGGCTAGGGCACAACATGACTCTGCTTTCTCTGTGGTTAGATGTCTTTTCCTAGGACAATATTTAGGGATTTTAAGGACAGCTGCTTAGGGTCTCTTCTAGACCCATGTTTAGTGTAGTTAGAACTTCTCCTTGCTATGCTATAGAAGTCTCCTCCATGACTACATTAAGGCTTATTCATTGATTGCGTTAGGGCTTATTCATTGATTGCATTAGGGCTTCTTCATTAGGGCATAGTAGAGCCTATGGCACTCCCTCTAGATCTCTCCTTCATCAAAACCCAAAACATAATGAAGAGAGAGATCACAAGAGTGTGAGTGTGTGAAAATGACTTTAAGGCCACCTCTATTTATACTAAAACGTTGAGCACAAGTGGGGGCAGTTTGGTTGTTGGCTGACCTTGTCGAATTGTCTTATAACACAAATAAATTCATAACTCCATGAATACTTATCGGAATCAGATAATATTTAGATCAATACTACACCTCTCGATGAGAGGGATCCGAGAAAAATATTAGCTGCCATAAATGAGATGATCCACATGGATTTTTTCCCTAGTTTCCAATTTTAACAATTGTGAATGTAGAGAATTTGAAACTTTATGAGCCTTCCATGTTAGATCAGGAAGCGGAACATGTCCTATCTTCTGTGGAGGATTTGAAACCAGATACTGAGGTAGAGTCGACAGAAGACACAATTTTGTAGAAGAGGTCCAAAACTACAAGACCGACGCAACATGGCCTTTGGAATATTGTCTTGAAGGGACAATTTCCAGTTAAAATTAAATGGTACACCATAGAGAAGGTGCAAGAAAGCTTTCCTCACCTCATTTAGTAAAATATTTTGGTGACCAGAAGCTTACCAAAATGGGAAGGTGTCACCTAGATTAGATCATTATCTTTTTTTCATTCATCTCGATGCATTTAGAGTGGAAAAAGTGGAGGAATCAACTCATCGGACCATTTTTACCGACGGGACCCAGTTTGGGGAAACGGGGTCTGAAACTTCCGGGAGCATTTTGAGGAATCAAATGATGTTTTTTGGGGGTAAAAATTTGTTGCTTCAATTTTGGACCTATTCATACTATTCTAAACATAAAGATCTTTCCAATGATGTAAGAAGCATATCAATCAGAGTCTGTATGAAAACGTTATGCAACTTAGAAGTTGATCTTCCTGTTTTCACACCTATAGTTCAAGAGGATGTCACATCAACCCCCATTATTCATGGAAAAGGGGCTAGCCACGTGTTTTTGATGTAAAATACTTTAAAAGAGTCTATATTATAACTCTAGATAAGAGTTGATGTAGTTAAACTTAACCATTAATAGGCTATCAGGTTGTGTTATGACCAGGCCACTAGGAGGAAGAGGCATTCCTTTCTTTCGAGAAAATTTTGTCTATAACTGAGCAAAGATAGCAAAGAGAGATAGGAGGTAGAGCACAAAGAGTGGATATGTGCATTATATAAGCCCACGGGCCACATGCATTACTTCTTTGTAGCCTTATTTCTAGACAAAGAAAGAGAGCAAAGAGGCCTCACCTTCCAGCTGGATTTTCTCCCGAAAGGGTTTCCCATAGCATATCTTGTGTCTTATGTGTGTGTGTGAGCTTATTTTGTCATTCTATACTTTTCTGCATAATTTGCATTCACATGCATGAACTAATTACAGTTAAATTTTAAGATCTAGAAGTTTAATAAAACTATAATAGTGTACAAATTCAAAATTTTAATACATTATTATCAGATCTGTTGTGACAAACTGTCCATTGGAATATCCATGATAATTTATAGATCATTTGTATGAGAGTAGGTTTCTTTGGGCATTTTGTGGAGATTTCAGGGATCTAGATTGGTAGGGCCAATCATGGTTGACAAATTTGTAAATGAACCTCATGATTTTGCAAAGGTGAGGTTTACGCGATTGGAACAACAAATCACAAAGATAAATCACAATGTAAACCTCATCATGGTCCCCTGAATAGAAATATGGGGATATTTGGAGAAGATGGGGGTTCAAATGTGTGGGACAAATCTAAATGGGGATCAGAAGATCAGGGAGAAATAGAAAATCAGTCGAAGAAAGAACCCGAAAAAAGATCAACCCAGTTTGAGTGTCGTGGACCAATCATAGTCCTTATTAAAAATCAAATAAAAATTCAATATTAAGAATTATCATGGCGAGATCGACACTTTGAAGCTAAACCATTGGTTGTAGCAACTGGAAGTTTAATTTTAGTGTCCACAAGATTGAGGAAGGACAAAATCTCTCATTCGCACGACTAAAATTAGAGGGTCGTGCACTAACTTGGTGGGAGAGCCACAAGGAAACCCTAAGGTTGGAAGGAGAACTCCAAGTGACTAAGTGGGAATATTTAAAAACCCCCATTAAGTCACAGTTTTATCCCATTGGGTACATTGAGGACCAGTGGATCTGATGGCATTACTTCAGGTAAAAGTTGGTCCAAAGCGTTCAAGAGTACACCACGAAATTTAGGAAGATGGCTATAATGTTGGGTATCTCTCCAAAGAACTCAGATGTACTCCTCAATTATTTGGGGCGTCTACACCGTCATTTGCATGAGCAAGTGATATTTTTCAAGCCCAAATCACTGGACGAGGATTGTGTACATGCACAGTACCTAGAGAACATAAGTCTGAAAAGAGCGCAATCAAGTAGATCGAAGCAGAAGGAGAAACATGAAGCTTCTAAGGAGGGGAATAAGAAGCATAAAGGGGGAAAAGATAAAAATAAGAAAGCCACAACACACTAGTGCAAATATCCTAGCAACCACTACAACCACTGCAACATCAATGGCCATATAGAGGATAGATGTTGGAAGTTGCATCCAAAGATAAACTCAAAGAACAAGAAGAAAGCTAACCAGAAGAAGAATCTCATGGCCATGGATTTGAGCAACCAAGTTGAAAGTAGCTCGGATGTGGATGAGATGATTGTTTGTATGTCAGTGCAAAAGGAGGTGAATCTGAGTAGCCTTTAGCAAGAGGAAGAGAAATAAATGACCAAACTCTTCCATATAAAGATATAGTTCAAGAAGGCAAAGATTGATGCATTGTTTGACATAGGATCCTAGGCGAATCTCATTGCAGTAGAGCTGGTCAAGAATTTGGGGCTGGAATTTCGTGATTATCCAAACCCATATCCATTGGGATGGCTAAATAAGGATGCAAAGCTAAAGGTAACAAAATAGTGTAAAATTAGATTTTCTATCACTGTTGATTTTATTGATGAAGTATATCTAGATGTGGTTCCCCTTGATGTATGTGGAGTCATGTTTGGGAGTCCATAAATGTACATGTGAGATGCAATATTCATCAGGATAGCCAATCAATACTGGCTCGTCAAGGATAAAAAATTGTTCATCATCACCATGCACGAAGGCAAGTCGAAAATTTCACTGGTAAGTGCCAACCAAGCCAAGAAATTAATCAGTTCCAGAAAGAGGTATGTTTTATTGTTTTTAGGAGATTTTCAATCTGAAGAGGAGTCAATAAGAGGCAAGTAATCATTAGAGGGGTGTACTAAGAAACAAAATAAAAATTGGAGGAGTTGTTACATGCATACAGGGATTTGTTTCGAGAGCTCAAAGGGTTACCACCTAAGAGAAAAGTGGAACGTGAGATCCAACTATTGTTAGACTCCCCATTGCCAAATATTGGGCTATATAGGAAGTTTTTTTATAGAAGCAAGTGAGGTGAAGAAATAGTTGCAGTAGCTACTGGAACATGGTGCTATTTGACCGAGTACATCTCCATGTGAATCACCCATCATAATTATGCCAAAGAAGGATGGGACTTGGTAGATGTGTACAGATTATAAGGAGTTGAAAAAAATCACGCTCAAGAACATATATCCCCTACCCAATATAGATGATCTGCTAGGTCAATGGCAACAAGAAAATAACTTCACCAAGATGGACATGAAGTCTGGATATCACCAAGTTTGAGTGAAATAAGAAGACACCTGGAAGACCGCCTTCAAAACTAGACAAGGTTTGTATGAGTGGTTATTTATTTCATTTAGCCTATGTAATGCACTACCTACATTTATGAGATTAATGAATGATGTAGTTCACCCTTTTATAGGTTCATTTTTTATTCTCTATTTGAATTATATACTGGTATATAGTGCTACCTAGGAGGAGCATATTTCACATTTGACACAGGTGGTGGAAACATTGAAGAAGCACTAGATGCTAGAAAATCTCAAGAAGTGTAAGTTTGCACAACAGTCCTCTGTGTATTTGGCGTATGTGATTGGTGGATGAGAACTAATATAGATCCTTCCAATATGGATGCCATCATAAAATTTTCGCTACCCACTAATGTTTATGAGGTTCGGAGTTTCATTGGGGAACCGTAATACTTGAGGAAATTCATAACCTCATTTTCAGCGATAGCAACATCACTCCATGTCATAATAACAAGGGGCTAGAGTTTTTAGTGGGGGAAAGTTCAACAAAAGGATTTCAAGGAGCTAAAGAAGAATATCAATCAAGCACCAGTTATGGCATTACGAAATTTGCAACGAACCTTTTAAGTGGAGATAGATGTGAGTGGGTATGCTATGGGAGCTATCTTGATGTAGGGAGGAAGACCTGTATGCTACCAGTTTGAAGTATGTCATGGGGAAATTCTTAACTACCCTACCTATGAAAATGAGCTTTATGCCATGGTATAAAATGTGAAGAAGTGGAAGCACTATTTGATGGAAAAGGAGACAGTAATCCACACACATCACTAGCTGTTACATTACTTGTAGACCTAGAGTAAGCTAGAATAGACCAGGGATTACAAGTGGATGGGGTTTTGACAACAGTTTCATTTGGTGATCAAGTATAAGAAGGGAAGCACAAAAAAGTTGGCTGACATTATTTCAAGGCCACCCACATCAAATATTACAACTTTGGGGACTCTTATGCACATGGAGCCATTCACCCATGATGCATAGAGAGAGGCATATTCGAAAGATGAGGACTTCAAGGAGGTGTATTAGTAGTTACAAAGTTGAAATCATGTGCAAAATGGCTGAAACACCATTGAATACCATATTTGGGATGGGTTACTCTACAAGATGGATAAGTTAAGTGTTCTTAAAAGTGAGTGATTGCAGTGTAAGGACTCTGGACACCACATATCTCCACAATGGTATGATATTGTCCACTTTGGGCCTAAGCCCTCATGGATTTGTTTTTGGAATTACCCCGAAAGGCCTCATACCAATGGAGATATTTGTCCATCCTTATATATCCATGATCCTCCCCACTTCTAGTCAATGTGGGACTTTGGTCGTATACCAACAATCCTCCCCTCGAACAAAGGACCATCGAGCCTCCCCTCGAACGATTATCCATCCGTCCACTCTCTACCAACCAAGATTCTCTGCTCCAATGCGTTGGAAGCACACGCCTTACATGGAAGCACCACCTGCCTCGAGAGCTTGCTCTAACCGAGCTCATCCACGGATCCCATTGTGATATTACCGGGGCTCACCACCTTCGTTCAGCATTCCGAGGATTCATCCACTTGGATAACTTCGAACCTTAGCTCTGACCATCCACAGGATTCTCCCCTCTCTACCAACTAGGATTCTTTGCTCCAATGCGTTGGAAGCACACGCCTTACATGGAAGCACCACCTGCCTCAAGAGCTTGCTCTAACCGAGCTCATCCACGGATCCCATTGTGATATTACCGGGGCTCACCACCTTCGTTCGGCATTCCGAGGACTCATCCACTTGGCTAACTTTGAATCTGGCTCTGATACCACTTGTAAGGACTCTGGACACCACATATCTCCACAATGGTATGATATTGTCCACTTTGGACCTGAGCCCTCATGGATTTGTTTTTGGACTTACCCCAAAAGGCCTCATACCAATGGAGATATTTGTCCATCCTTATATATCCATGATCCTCCCCACTTCTAGTCAATGGGGACTTTGGTCGTATACCAACATGCAGTTGATCAGAGACGCTCAGTTCTATAAGCTTGCAAGGCACTTTGGTGTAGGGAAGATCGTGGCTAACTTGCAGAGGTATGAGTATTGCCCTAAGATGCAAAAGCATGTAGCTAGGATCATAAGAGGATGCATTATTTGTTCTACTAGCAAGCCTAGTAACAGGAAACAAGGTTTGTATCATCCCTTACCTATACTAACTCAACCTTGGGAAAGAATTTCCATGGACTTTGTGGAGGTTTACTGACAAGCAGGAAGGGACATGACTACCGGTTCGTGGTAGTTGACAGGTTCAACAAGATGTGTTTTTTTATGCCCTATAAAAATACCATTAGCAGAAGGGAAGCAAAAAATTTGTTTGTTGGATAAGTCTGAGTGCAATTTGGGATACCAAGGAGCACTATTTCAGATAGGGATACAAGATTTCTCACATTAGGGGAGTTTTAAGGCCTAAAATGGGCCTCCTAAGAAAAATGTACAACCAAAATAAACTTTATAAGAACCAATAGGATTCAAGATGATGATGTCAACCATGGGGGATGATTCACCATTTTTGGAGTAAAAATTAAGAATATTAAAAAATAATAAAATAATAAAACTACTTTTCGAACTCATATTTTCAAGTTATCTCCCTAAGGTTTTACTCAAATTTTGAGTAGAAACACTCGTTGGATGAAAATTTGAATTCCTCATCCAAGGAGTACCCATGTTGCATACTTTTGATAGACCCAACTACACGAAAAATGAGAAATGCATGAAAAAACATGATTGCAATAACATCTTTCATGTATTTTTCATTTTCTTGCAGTGGGGTCCATCGAAAGTATGCAAAATGGGTACTCCTTGGATGAGAAATAAAATTTTTCATCTAAGGAGTGTTTCCGCTCGAAATTTGAATAAACCCATAGGTAGATAAGTTGAAAATATGAGTTCAAAAAATAGTTTTTTCTTTTTTCCCTCTTAAATTTGATGATGTAATCTAATCTTATTTTATTATTTCCACTATTGTTTTATAATTTCCTTAGTAAGCCTATTTTAGACCTCAAAATTCCCCTAATGATTCATTTTGGACTATAATGTGGGAGAAGATGGACACAAAGATGAAGAGATCTACAACATTCCATCCACAGATAGATGGGTAGATTGAAGTAGTGAACAAGACTTTGGTGCAACTTCTGAGAGGATACAACCAAAAGCACACGAAGACCTGGGATGAAAATATGGTATATATACAACATTCTTCCAACAAAGCAGTCCACGCTTCTACATGAAAGTCACCATTTGAAACTTGTTTTGGATATTTTCCACCTTCACCTTAGGATATTGCATATGGGAAACAAGGAGGAGTGAGGGAAGATTTTACAGGAGATGCTTTGAGGATTGAAAAATGTATAAAGAATATCAGGAAAATCTATCTACATGTACAAGAAACACTGCAGAAATCGTAGGAGAAGTATAAGGCCAAGCATGATCATCACTGAACATAGAAATTGTTCAAGGTGGAAGACAGAGTATGGCTACAGTTGAACAAGGAGAGGATGCAGGGTCCAGGTAATAAAATCAAGGCACTAATGTATGGTCCCTTGGAGATACTAGAAAAGGTGGGTGATAATGTTTATCGACTCATTTTACCCCTGTATATGTGCATTTACTTAGTTGTGAATGTAGATAATTTGAAACTCTATGAGCCTTCTATGGAGGAACAGGTCCTACCTTCTGTGGAGGATTTGGCACCAGATGCTCAACATAGTTGAAAAAAGACATATCTTTGCAGAAGATGTCCAAAACTACAAGACATGGGAAATATGACCTTTGGAAGATTAGGTTGAAGGGACAACTTCCAGGCAAAGTGAAATGGTATGCTACATAGAAGGTGGGGGGAAATTTTCCTCACCTCAATCAGTAAAATATTTTGGGGACCAAAAGCCTCCCAAAATGGAGAGGTGTGATATGGATTGGATAATTATCTTGTTTTTCATCTATATTGATGCATTAGAAGTGGAAAACGTGGATGAATCATCTCATGGAACTGTTTTTACTGGTAGGAACCAGTTTGGTGAAAAAGGGTTTGAAACCTTTTGTGAGCATTTTGAGGCATCAAATGATGTTTTTTGGGTTTAAAATTTACTGCTATTGAGTTGCACCTTTTTATTCTATTCTACACATAGAGATATTTCCAACGGTGCCAGAAGCACATCAATCGGAGTGTGTATGCAAAAGTTATGCCACTCAGAAGTTGACCTTCATGTTTTCACACCTATAGTTCGGGAGGATGCCACGTCAACCCCCATTATTCATGGAAAAGGGGCTAGCCACGTGTTTTTGTTGTAAAATAATTTAGACAAGTCTATATTGTAACTATAGATAAGAGTTGATGTAGTCAAACTTAACCACTAATAGGTTGTCGGGTTGTGTTATAACCAAACTAGTAGGAGGAAGAGGCATTCCATTCTTTTGAGAGAATTTTGTTTCATAGCTGAGCAAAGATAGGTAGGAGAGATAGGATGTAGAGCACACAGAGAGGATCTGTGCACTGTAGCATCCTATGAGCCACATGAATTACTTCTTTGTACCTGCATCCATATTTCAAGACAGAGAAAGAGAGCGAAGTGACCTTACTTCCAGCTTGGTTTTCTCCCGAAAGGGTTTCCTAGAGCATATCTTGTGTCTTATGTTTGTGTGTAAGATTATTTTTCCATTCTTTACTTTTTTGCATAATTTCCATTCACATGCATGCACTAATTACGGTTAAATTTTCAGGTTTAGAATTTTAATAAAACTATAATAGTGTAAAAATTTATAATTTTAATACATTATTATCAGATCTGTTGTGATGCACTATCAAGTGGAATATCCACAATAATTTACAGATCATTTGGTATCATATAAGATTTGTTTGGGAATTTGTGGAGATTGTAGGGATCTATGTTGGTGGGGCTAGAAATCATAAGACCCTAATCATGGGTGACGAATTTGTAAACGGACCTCGTGATCCTGCGGAGGTAAGGTTTACGCAGCTGGAACATCAAGTTGTAGATATCAACCACAATGTAAAACTCCTCATGGCAGCTCTGAATAACAATCTGGGGATATTTGGAGAAGATGGGATTTAAAATGTAGAGGACAAATTTGAACAGGGATCAAAATATCAGGGAGAAACGAAGAACCATTCAAAGAAAGAACCCAAAAAATATCAACCCAATTTGAGTGACGTGAACCAATCATAGTCCTTGTTTAAAATGGAAGAAAAATTCAATATCAAGCCATATCATGGAGAGAACGATGCTTTGAAGCTGAACCATTGGTTATAGCATCTATATTTTTATTTCATCTTCCATCAAATTGAGGAAGAATAGAAGATCTCATTCGATGAAATTGGAGGGGCATAAACTAACTTGGTGGGAGAGCCACACAGAAACCTTGAGGTTGGAAGGAGAACATCCAATGACTAAGTGGGAAGATTTAAATACCCTCATTAAGTCATAATTTTATCCCATTGGGTATGTGGAGGACTAGTGGATCTGGTGGCATTACTTCAGGAACATTTTGGGCCAAAGTGTGCAGGAGTACACCACATAATTCAAGAACATGGCTATAATGTTGGGTATCTCTCCAAAGAACCCATATGTACTCCTAAAGTATTTGGGGGGTTTGCACTTCCATCTGCGTGATCAAGTGATGTTGTTCAAGCCCAAATCGGTGGATGAGGCTTATGTACATGCATAGTACCTAGAGAACATAGGTCTGAAAAGAGTGAAATCAAGTGGATCAAAGCATAAGGAGCAACAAGAATATTCTAAGGAGGGGAAGAAGAAGAAAAAAGGCGGAAACGATAAAAATACAATAGCCACAACACACCATTGCAAATATCCTAGCAACCATGCTCAATGTTGATGGACATACAAAGGAAAAACATTGGAAGTTACATCCAAAGCTAAACCTGGAGAACAAGAAGAAAGATAAAAAGAAGAATAATGTCATGGCTATGGATTCAAGCAACCAAGTTCAAAGAATCTTGGACATGGATTATTAGATCATTTGTACATCAGTGTAGAAGGAGATGAATCTGAGTAGCCTTTAGCAACAAGAACATAAATAAATGACCAAACTCTTCCATATAAAGATACGGGTCAATAAGACAAAGATTGACGCTTTGTTTGACTTAGGATCACAAGAGAATATCATTGCAACAGAGTTGGTCAAGAAGTTGGGGTTGGAAGTTTGTGATAATCCAAAACCATATCCATTGGGATGGGTAAATAAGGATGTAGAGCTGAAGGTAACAAAATAGTGTAAAATCATATTTGCTATCATTGTTGATTTTAGTGATGAAGCAAATCTAGATACAGTTCCCCTTGATGTATGTGGAGTCGTGTTTAGGAGTCCATACGTCTACATGCGAGATGCAATATTCATGAGGAGAGAGCCAATACGTACCAACTCATCAAGGATATAAAATCGTTCATCATCAATGCGCACAAAGGAAATAAAAAATTTCACTAGTACTCCTCAAGTATTTGGGGGTTCTGCACCGCCATTTGTGTGATCAAGTGATGTTGTTCAATCCAAAATCGATGGATGAGGCTTGTGAATAGGCATAATACTTGGAGAACATAAGCTTGAAAAGAGCGCAATCAAGTGGATCAAAGCAAAAGGAGCAATAATAAGCTTCTAAGGAGTATGTTTTATTGTTTTGAAGAGAATGGAAGATTGAACATGAGTTAATAAGAGGCGAGGAATCCCTGGATGGGTGGACTAGGAAATGAAAAAGACAATGGGAGGATTTGTTACAGGCATATAGGGATGTGTTCTGAGAGCCCAAAGGGTTATCACCTAAGAGATAAGTGGAACATGAGATTCAACTATTGTCAGACTCCCCATTTCCAAATAGTGGGTTGTATAAGTAGTCTGTTATAGAAGCAAGTGAGGTGAAGAAACACTTGCAACAACTGCTGGAATAGGGTTTCATTTGACCAAGTGCATCTCCATGTGGGTCACCCATCATCATTATGCCAAATAAGGATGAGACTTGGCGGATTGTATATATTATGGGCTGTTGAACAAAATCACATTCAAGAACATATATCCCCTTCCCGGGATAGATAATCTGCTAGATCAGTTGCAGAAACCAAATTACTTCACCAAGCTAGACTTCAAGTCTAGATATCTCCAGGTCCCAATCAAAGAAGAAGACGCCTAGAAGACTGCCTTCAAAACCATACAAGGTTTGTATAGGAAGACCACCATTTGGCCTATGTAGTGCACCAACTATATTTATGAGATTAATGAATGATGTATTACACCCTTTTATAGATTCATTTGTTATTGTCTATTTAGATGATATATTAGTATATAGTGCTACCTGGGAGGAGCGTATTTCACATTTGATGCAGGTGTCAGAAACATTGAAGAAGCACCAGTTGCTAGAAAATCTCAAGAAGTGTGAGTTTGTGCAACAATCCTTGGTGTATTTGGGGTATGTGGTTAGTGGAGGGGAATTGAAGATAGATCCTTCCAAAATGGAGGCCATCATGAAATGGTCAGTGCATACTAATGTTCTGAGGTCATGAATTCCATTAAGGAAGCATAGTACCTAAGTAAATTCATAGCCTCGTTTTCCGTGGTAGCAGCACTGCTCCACGCCATAAAAAAAAGTGGCAAGAGTTTTCAGTGGGAGAAATGTCAGCAGAAGGATTTCGAGGACCTAAAGAAGAATATCAGTCAAGCACCAATTCTGGCATTACCATACTTGCAACGACCCTTTGAAATGGAGATATATGAAAGTGGGTATGCGATGGGAGTTGTCTTAATGCAGGGAGGAAGGCCTATATGCTACCATTCTGAAGTATTTACTGGGGTATTTCTTAACTACCCTACCTATGACAAGGAGATCTATGCCATGGTGCAAGTTGTGAAGAAGTGAAGCACTATCTGATGACAAAGGATATATTAATCCACATAGATCACCAACCATTACAGTACATGTAGGCCTAGAGTAAGCTACAATAGGCCAGGAATTACAAGTGGATGGGGTTTTTACAACAGTTTCATTTGGTGATCAACTATAAGAAGGGCAACACAAACAAGTTGGATGACATTCTTTCAAGACCACCCATATAAAATATTACAACTTTGGGGAATCTTATGCACATGGATCCATTCACCCATGATGCATATAGAGAGACATATTCAGAAGATGAGGACTTCAAGGAGGTGTATCAACAGTTGCAAAATCAAAGTCATGTACACGATGGTGACAACACCATTGAATACCATCTCTAGGATGGGTTATATATAGGGTTGATAAGATATGTTTTCCTAAAGGTGAGAAATTACAACTGATCAGAGAATATTTCACTTCTAAGGTTGTAGGAACTTTGGTGTAGGAAGACCGTGGCTAACTTGCAAAGGTATGTGTATTGGCCCAAGATACAAGAGAAGGTACCTAGGTTCATAAGAGGATGCATTCTTTTTCATACTAGCAAGCCTAGCAATAGGAAACAAGGTCTATGTCATAACTTACTTGTACCTACTCGTCCTTGGGAAAGCATTTCCATGGACTTTATGGGAGGTTTATTGAAAACTAGGAAGGGACATGACTACCTATTCGTGGTAGTTGACAAGTTAAGCAAGATTTGTGTTGCAATTCTCTGTAAAAACACCATCAATGGATAAGAAGAAACAAACTTGTTCTTTGGATAGGTTTGGGTACAATTCGGGATACCAAGGAGCATCATTTTAGACAGGGATGCAAGATTTCTCAGTGCATTTTGTCCTACATTGTGGGAGAAGATGGACATAAAAAGTTAAAGATATATACAACACTCCATCGATAGATAGATGGGAAAATAGAAGTAGTTAACAAGAATTTGGTGCAACTTCTGAGAGGATACAATCAGGAGCACCCGAAGACTTGGGACAAAAATATGGTATATATACAACATTCTTATAACATAGTAGTCCACAATTCTACAGGAAATTTTCCATTTGAAACTTGTTTTGGATATTTTCCACCTTCACCTTTGGATATTGCATATGTGCAACAAGGAGGAGTGAGGGAAGATCTTACAGGTTATTATTTGAGGGTTGAAAAATTTACCGAGAATATCAGGCAGATCCATCTATAGGTGCAAGAAACACTACAAAATTTGTAGGAGAAGTATAAGGCCAAGCATAATCAACACAAAATGTAGAAATCGTTTAAGGTGGGAGACAAAGTATGGCTATAGTTCAACAAGGAGAGGATATAGGGGCCTAGTAAGAAAATAAAGGCTCCGAGTTATTGTCCCTTTGAGATACTAGAAAAGGTGGGTGATAATTCCTATCGACTCATTTTACCACTGCATATGCACATTTACTTAGTTGTGAATGTAGATAACTTGAAACTCTATGAGCTTTCCATGTTAGATCGGGAAGAGGAACAATTCCTACCTTCTGTGGATAATTTGGAACCATATGCTCGGACACAGTTGATAGAAGACAAAAATTTTCAAAATAGGTCCAGAACTACAAGATAGGGGCAACATGACCTTTGGAAAATTGGGTTGAAGGGACAACTTCCAGGCAAAGCAAAATGGTACACCAGAGAGAAGGTGGAGGAAAATTTCCTCACCTCATTCAGTAAAATTGTTTGGGGACCAAAAGCCTCCAAAAATAGGGAGGTGTGATCCATATTGGATCATTATCTTGTTTGTCATCCATCTCGATGCATTCAGGGTGGAAAAAGTGGAGGAATCAACTCATGGGACCATTTTTACCAATGGTACCAAGTTTGGCGAAACAAGATCTGAAACGTTCTGGGATTATTTTGAGGCATCAAAAAAATTTTTTGGGGGGTAAAACTTTTCCACTATAGTGCCACCATTTTCATGTTATTCTACACACATATATCTTTCCAACGACGCAAGAAGTGCATCAATTGGAGTTTGTATAGAAAATTTATTCCACTCAGAAGTTGACCTTCCTGTTTTCCCACTTATAGTTTGGGAGGATGTCGCATCAACGCCCATTATTCAGGGAAAAGAGTCTAGCCATGTGTTTTAGATGTAAAATTCTCTAGAAGAGTATATATTGTAACTACAAATAAGAGTTGATGTAGTCAAACTTAACCACTTTTACGCTATCGAGATGTGTTATAACTGAGACCCTAGGAGGAAGAGGCATTCCATTCTTTTGAGAGAGAAAAGATAGCCTGGAGAGATATGAAGTAGATCACATAGAGAGGATCTATGCACTATAGTAGCCCACGAGCCAAAGGCATTACTTCTTTGTACCTGCAACTATATTTCTATATAGAGAAAGAGAGGGAAGTGGCCTCATCTTCCAGCTGGGTTTTCTTCCGAAAGGGTTTCTCAGAGAATATCTTGTTTCTTATGTGCGTGTGTGAGCTTGTTTTATCTTTCTCTACTTTTCTACATAATTTCCATTTGTATTCATGCATTAATTATAATTAAATTTCTAGATCTAGAAGTTTAATAAAACTGTAATAGTGTAAAAAAACAAAATTTTAATATATTATTATCAGATTTGTTGTGACAAACTATTCAGTGGAATATCCATGGAATTTTACATATCATTTGGTATCAGAGCAGATTTCTTTGGGTATTTTGTGGAGATTGTAAGGATCTAGATCGACGGTGTTGAAAATCATAAAACCCTAATCATGGTCAATGCATGTGTAAACGAACCTCGTGATCCTGTAGAGGAGAGGTTTACGTGACTGAAAAAACAAGTCACATATATCAACTGCAATGTAAACCTCCTCATGGCAACCCTAAATAGAAATATAGGGATATTTAGAGAAGATGTGGGTTCGAATTTAGAGGACAAATCTGAACAGTGATCAGAAGAACAGGAAGAAATGAAGAACCAGTCGAAGAAAGAACCCAAAAAAAATAAACCCAGTTCAAGTGTTGTGAACCAATCACAGTCCTTGTTCAAAATGGAAGGAAAAGTTGATATCAAGCCATATCACGATGAGATTGATGCTCTAAAGCTTAACCATTGGTTGCATCAACTAGAAGTTTATTTCAACTTCCATCAGATTGAGGAAGGATAGAAGATATCTTTCGCGCAGTTGAAATTGGAGGGCCATGCACTGACTTGGTGGGAGAGCCACATGGAAACCCTGAGGTTGGAAGGAGAAGCTCCAGTGAATAAGTGGGAATACTTCAAAACCCTCATTAAGTCACAGTTTAATCTGATTTGGTACATGGAGGACTAGTGGATCCAGTGGCATTATTTCGAGAAAAAATCAGGCCAAAGCATGTAGGATAGTTGATGGAATTTAGGAAGATGGCTATAATGTTGGGTATCTCTCCAAACAACCTAGATGTACTACTCAAATATTTTGGAAGTCCGCACCACCATTTGCATGAGCAAGTGATGTTTTTCACCCAAAACGATGGACGAGGATTCTGTACAAGCATGGTACCTGGAGAACGTAGGCCTGAAAAGAGAAAAATCAAGTGTATCGAAGCGTAAGGAGAAACATGAAGATTCTAAGGAGGGGAAGTAGAAACAAAAATGGGAAAAATTTAAAAATATGATAGCCACAACACGCTAGTGAAAATATCCTAGCAACCACTGCAACATCGGTGGCCATACAGAGGAAAAATGTTGGAAGTTGCATCTAGAGCTAAACCCAAAGAACAAGAATAAAGATAACAAGAAGAAGAATCTCATGGCCATGGATTTGAGCAACCAAGTGGAAATAAAATTAGATTTGGATGACAAGATCGTCTTTATGTGAGTGTAGAAGGAGGTGAATCTGAGTAGCCTTCAGCAACATGAAGAGAAATAAATGGCCAAACTCTTCCATATAAAGATACAAATTAAGAAGGCACATATTGATGCTATGTTTGAGTTAGGATCATAGAAGAATGACGTTGTAGCAAAGTTGGTCAAGAAGTTGGGGTTAGAATTCTGTGATCATCCAAACCCATATCCACTGGGATGGGTAAATAAGGATGCAGAGCTGAAGGTAAAAAAATAATGTAAAATTAGATTTTCTATCAAGGTTGATTTTATTGATGAAGTATATCTAGATGTGGTTCCCCTTGATGTATGTGAAGTCATGTTTGGAATTCCATACATGTGCATGTGAGATGAAATATTCATGAGGAGAGCCAATCAGTACCATCTCGTCAAGGATGATAAATCATTCATCAGCAATAAGCACAAAGGAAAGTCAAAATTTTCATTGGTAAGTGCCAACCAAGCCAAGAAATTGATCAATTCTAGCAAGAAGTATGTTTTATTGTTTTTGAGAGAGGGTCAATATGAACATGAGTCAATAAGAGGCAAGCAATCCCTAGATGGGTGTACTAAGAAATAGAAAAACAATTGGAGGAGTTGTTACAAGCATACAAGGATGTGTTCTAAGAGCCCAAAGGGTTACCACCTAAGAGAGAAGTGGGACATGAGATAAAGCTATTACTAGACTCCCCATTGCCAAATATTGGGTTGTACAAGAAGTCTGTTATAGAAGCAAGTGAGGTGAATAAATAGTTGCAGCAACTGTAGGAACAGGGTGTCATTCGACCGAGTACATATCCATGTGGTTCACCCATCATCATTGTGCCAAACAAGGATGGGACTTGGCATATTTGTATAGATTATAAGGCGCTGAACAAAATCACGCTCAAGAACAAATATCCCCTGCCCATGATAGATGATCTTCAATATTATTTGCAACAATCAAATTAATTCACCAAGTTGAACTTGAAGTCTGGATATCATTAGGTTCAAGTCAAAGAAGAGCTTTCAAAACTAGACAAGGTTTGTATGAGTGGTTAGTTATGTCATTTGGCCTATGTAATGTGCTAGCTACATTTATGAGATTAATGAATGATGTATTGTGCCATTTTATAGATTCATTTGTTATTATCTATTTGGATGATACAATGGTATATAGTGCTACGTGGGAGGAGCATATTTCACATTTGACATAGGTGGTGGAAACCTTGAAGAAGCACCAACCGCTAGAAAGTCTCAAGAAGTGTGAGTTTTCACAATAGTATTTGGTGTATTTGGGGTATGTGAATGGTGGAGGAGAACTGAAGATAGATCCTTCCAAGATGGAGGCCATCATGAAATTTTTGATGCCTACTAATGTTTCTGAGGTTAGGAGTTTCATTCGGGAAGCAAAATACATGAGGAAATTCATAGCCTCATTTTCAGTAGTAGCAGCACTTCTCCACACCATAACATCAAGTGGCAAGAGTCTCCAGTGGGGGAAAGGTTAGCAAAAGTGTTAAAATTAGAAACCAGGGAAAAAATTCATGTGGGTCATCTTATTCATGGTTTATAATATTGTTATTAGATTCCTCTCTTCGAGAGGTGTAGGATTGATATAAAGATCATCCAATTCCGATAAGTATTCATGGAGATATTAATTTATTTTGATTATGGAATTATTATCAAGCCAACCTACAACTCATGTAGGCTCAGAAGCCCAACAATCACATCTATTCAAACACCAACGTTGTGTATAAATATAGGAGGACTTTTCCTCATTTGGACTCACTCATCTCATCACATCTCTCTCTCTCTCTACTGCGCAAAAAAGAGTCTCTTCTCTACTATGCAGAAAAGGGTTTCTCTCTCACTCATGTGAAGTCGGAAGCTGCCAAAACTGAAGCTGCAATTGAAGAAGTAAAGATTGACTTACGTGGACTAGAAGATCTCCTCATATGAACTATGCTATAGGTTCATTTGAACCTCCTCTAAAAGCTGCAACTTTTGGTGGTGGAATCAAGTCAATCCGACAGACGGTTTGCAAGATATCGACTGCCGTAGTTTCAAGCCAAAAGCTGTCAAAACTGAAGATGCAACTGTAGAATTAAATATTGACCTACGTGAAATAGAATATCTCCTCATCTGAACTATGCTGTAGGTTCATCTGAACCTCCTCTGGAAGCCGGAAATTTTGGTGGTGGAATCAAGCCGATCCGACGGTCTGTTTGTGAGATATCGTCTGCCCTAGTTTGATGATGAAGCCGCTAATGCTGATGTTGTTGATCTTATGTTTGCTACTGCTGATATGAATCATATTTATTGTACTATTTCTCTCTGCTGAATTATTGAAGATAAAAGACGATTTGATCAAAGGGTTTCCCCACACATTGTGGGGTTTGTCCCTGGCTAGCCGCCACATCTTGTGTCTCTTGTCTTGGCTTGTTTTCTGTCGATCGTTTAATGTTCTATCTGAAATTTACTTTATGTACATGTGATTGCTAATCTATGGAATATAATAAGAAAAAGAAGTAAATTTTTATAAGCATAGAACAAACCATAACTTAACATGGGATCAGAGCTGAGGTGAAGACAACGCTCGAGCAAGAGCAAGAGCAATCGCCGAAGAGAAGATTGGCGAGGCTATCCTAAAAGAACTATTGGGTCCTCAACACTCTGCCGAAGGCAAGCTTCATAAGAAAGATGACTATCATAGATGGAAGATGTCAATCGATCTAACCCTAAAAGATCAAGGAGTGCTGGACCATGTAAGAGGCAATATTGTTGAGCCTCCATCAATTGCACCTGCTGCTGCCTGGAACAAATGGAAAAATGGAGAAATCAAAACAAAGAAGATCATCCAGGACTCTATCGACAAGCACTTGGTGGCCTACATCTTTGAACTGGGCACCTCCAAGGAAATCTACGATAGACTAGTGAGTTTATTTAAAGTAAATGATGCAATCAAGTTTTGTTTCTTAGAAATAAGCTGAAGGAAATTAAGAAGGGTAAAGATGAGAGTATGCAAGCATACTTCTTAAGGATCACCACAATCAGGAATGATCTCCTATCTATTTGGGAGGCTATTACTGACAGGGAAATGGCACTCATGACTCTTGGAGGATTACCATCCGAATGGTACGTGTTCAGGACTACTCTTCTAAACAATAATGTAATTCCTAGTTTCTAGGAATTAATGGCTAGATGCATTTAAGAAGAAACAAGGGTAGAAGAGCAAGAAATGCCCATGCCTAAAGGTCCTCCTACTACCTTTTCTTGTCATGGTAAGCAAAGAAATAATTATGGGTCTAAATTGAAAAGAAAGGCTGGACCTAAGGGTGGAAGAAAAGGACAATGTTACATTTGCAATAAAGCAGGTCACTATGCAAGGGAATGCCCTAATAGAAAGGACTCTCACCGAGACGATGATAAAAATCCCTCTGATGGCAATCAAAGGAATGACAAATTCAATAGCAAAGGTAAGAGGAGAGTTGGGAATCGAGGAAGAGGACAACTATTCAAGAAGGCTAGAAATTCCAGGATGTATTAAATGCACCTGACCTCAAAAAGAACCTAGTGTCCATCTCGATAGTGGAAGATAAAGGCTACAAGGTAACCTTTAGTGATGGAAAGGTATGTATATGGAAAAATAATGTTAAAGATGCATTTACTCTTAGGTTTAGTGTTGATTCATTATATCAGGTCGATGGAAGTCCGCTAGGTGTCATATGACACATCTCTTCAAACCGAACTTTGGCATCAGAGGTTTTCCCCCTTCATTACAAAGCTATACTTGGTGTAAGACAAATGGTGACAGGGATGCCCGAATTTCGAGTAGAGAAAGAAGGTGTAAGTCCAATATGTGCTGAAGGAAAGCTCAAAAGGGGACCATTCCCCTCAAGCCAAAGCAAGACCTCCGATATATTACAGTTGGTTCACTCAGGCATATCTAAGGCTGGCATTAAGAGGGAGACTACTACACCACATTCCTAAGCAGAATGATGTGGCGAGAAGGAAGAACCGTACGATTGTGGAAGATGTTCGGGCCATGCTGCATGATCAAAGACTTCCGAAGTTTCTATGGGCTGAAGCTGCAAACACTGCCATATATGTACAAAATCGATGCCCTCATCAAGCATTGGGTTCCAAGACTCCTGAAGAAATGTTCACCGGTAAGAAGCCTAATGTTTCTCATTATTTTTTTGGAAGCCCTGTATATTTTCATGTGCTGAAAGAGAAAAGAAATAAATTGGGTGCATATGGAAAGAAATGAATTTTCGTGGGCTATGGTGAAAATACTAAAGGCTATAGAATCTATGTAGTCGGTCAAAGGGAAGTCATGATTAGTCATGATGTCACCTTTGACGAAGATATGGCTCTCAGCAAGGTGGACAATCTTCCGACTTTGAGGAGCTCTCAAGAAGCCGACACCAGTGAACCGAAAGAAAAGGATGATGAATCAATTCCTGATGTAGAAGAACCCATGGATCCGATTGATCCTCATCCATGAGCCTTCCTCTTCTAGGAAGATGCCTTCATGGCTTAGGGGGATACTTGATGATGCTGAAGGACATGCTGCACCCTGAGAAACCTTCTGTCAAAGTAAGAAACCTAACAGGTATCAGGGATACCTGACCATCATGAGCACGATCATACAAAATGAGCCTTCATCATTCTCAAATTTCGTCAAGCATCAAGTATGGAAGGATGCTATGACCATAGAATATGAGTCTATTATGGAGAATGATGTCTGGGAAGTAGTTCCCAGACCCTGGACAAGAAAATTGTTACTTCAAAATGGCTTTCCAAGATAAAGCATGCAGCAGATGGAAGTAAGGAAAATTATAAGGCTCATTTTGTTGCTCGTGGTTTCTCCCAAAAGGAAGGTATAAACTATGATATTTGCACCTATTGCCAAATATACGACCATCCACTTGATCATAGCCCTTGTGGCTTCATAAGGATGGAACCTACATCAGATGAATAGACTGCATTCTTGCATGGTTCGATCAAGGAAGAGGTCTATGTGGAGCAACCTGAAGAATTTGAGATTTATGATTGAAAATCTCATGTATGCAGGTTGAAGAAGGCTCTCTATGGGCTAAAGCAAGCACCCCGAGCATGGTATGAGAGGATCAATAGCTACTTGATGAAGCTGGGATTCACTAGGAGTGAAGCCGATCCTAACCTTTACCTTAAGGTTGGAGATGACAAGCCTCTCAGATTGGTGTTGTACGTGGATGACCTCTTTCTAACAGGTGCATACCCTCTCATTCACAAATGTAAGAGGGATTTGGCTTCTGAATTTGAAATGAAGAACCAAGGACTTGAAGTGTGGCAGAAGCCAAGGAAAATTTTCCTATCTCAAGAAAAATATGTGGTGAAGATTCTGAAAAGATTTGGTATGGTGGACTGCAAGCCTATGACTACCTCAAGGATCTTAACTTTCAGAAGTTATATGGTAGTGATGTCGGACCAGATTTGGGAAATGCCTTTGAGTTTCAAAAACTCATTCGCATTGATGTTCTTAGTGAACCTCTGTTTGAACATATGTTTTTCAGTTAGCATTGTGAGCTCATATTTGGTTGAGCCTCACTAGATTGGTGCCAAGATTCTTGTGAGATGTCTTCAGGGCACAATCTCTCATGGATTGAGATACACTGCCGGAAATATGAAATTGCATGATTATTCGAATGCTGATTAGGCAGGTAGTGTGAAGATCATTGGAGATCTTTGGATTCTGCTTCGATATAATGGATGAGCAGGAAGCAGAAGTCGGTTGCCATAAGCACCGCCGAGACCGGATACATATCTACGAGTATGAACTCGTATGAAGCTGCATGGTTGAGGAAGCTCTTCAGTGAGCTGTTTGAAGACATACCACTGTGATTCTCTGTAACAACTAGAGGTGGGATTCAATTATTGAGGAATCTCGTATTCGTCGATTACTCCAGCAGATAGACATCATTTGGGATATGGTAAGTCGATGAGCAAGGAGGCTCCATCGCATTAAGATGATGTACAAGTCGATACACCTTGTCAAATTCCCGAGGAAAGATCTAATCTATGATTTTCCCAAATGACTTGGACTCATCAAGAAACCCTTGTACAAGGGTCCTGCATGTTGCATACATTGAGATCTGGGAGCTCTAAGGGCTTGCGGTTCTTACTGGAGCAACATAAGACCACAGGGTGACTCACCCTTCCCTGGTGGTGCGCACTGGAGCAAGATGATTTGCTCTCTTGTGGGACAAGATGATTGGCTCTCTTGTGGAATAGGATGATTTTCTCTCTTGTGTAGCAAGATGATTAGTTCTCTTGTGAGGCCTAGATTGATGTGTTCTCCATGGCGACTGTATCAGGATTGATGTGTTCTCCTGTGAGGCCTGGATTGATGTGTTCTCCATGGCAGCCTGGATTGATGTGTTCTCCATGGCGATTGTAGCAGGATTGATGTGTTCTCTTGTGAGGACAGGATTGATTAGTCCTCCTATCGAGGCATCCTACCCATGCAGTCTGGGACTCATGGGAAGTACCTCTCATATGATCAATGAGCAGGGAAATGAAGTTAGGGACCATAGTAGTACCGATGGATGCATCGTTGTATCTACCATACTCCCTACGTTAGGATGACCTCCATTGATATGGGATCAATGATACTGGTCTGGGACCAGTGGTAGGAGTTATACCTTACTATGACACTAACTTCGGGTCGGTTGAGACTGGTTTGGGACCAGTGGTACATGCTCTGAGACTAATTTCGTGTCAATGCAATATTGGTCTGGGACCAGTGAGAGTGGTACATCCTATGACTTTGACTTCGGGTCGGTTGACACTGGTCTGGGACCAGTGGCACACTCTCTGAGACCAATGGTAGGAGTGGTACTTACTATGAAGCTAACTTCAGGCCGGTTGAGACTGGTATGGGACCAATGGTACGCACTCTGAGACTGACTTTGAGTTAGTGGAGGATGATACTGGTCTGGGACTAGTGGAGTTGTACTCATTATGACACTAACTTCGAGTTGGTTGAGACTAGTCTAGGACCAGTGGTACATACTCTGAGACTGACTTTTAGTTCAGTATGATACTTCCTTGATCAATTCTTCTTCTTCATAATTCGGACAAAAGCAGAGCGGAATAGAACAATGCAAGAGCAGAGCAGAACATAGTAGAAAAATACAGATCAGTACAGGGTAGAACAAGACAAAGAAAAATAGGCAGAATAGAGCAGAGCAGGGCAATGGTCAGGCTGTACAAGAGCAGTGCATTTGATGGATGAATAGTAACAACTGATAGAAAAATAGCAGATGAAGTTCTCCCTAGTTGAAAGGGAGTGTTAAAATTGGCAACCAGGGAAAAACTTCATGTGGGTCATCTTATTCATGGCTAATAATATTTTTATTAGATTCCTCTCGTCAAGAGGTGTAGGATTGATATAAATATCATCTGATTCCGATAAGTATTCATGGAGATATGAATTTAGTTTGATTATGGAATTATTATCAAGCCAACCTACAACTCATGTAGGCTCAGAAGCCCAATAGTCACTTCTATTCAAACACCAACGTTGTGTATAAATATATGAGGACTTTTCCTCATTTGGACTCACTCATCTCATCACATCTCTCTCTCTCTACTGTGTAGAAAAGAGTCTCTTCTCTATTGTGTAGAAAAGGGTCTCTTTCTCACTCATGTGAAGCCGAAAGCTGCCAAAACTGAAGCTGCAACTGCAGAAGTAAAGATTGACCTGCGTGGACTAGAAGATCTCCTCATCTGAACTACGTTGTAGTTTCATCTGAATTCCCTTTGAAAGATGCAACTTTTGGTGGTGGAATCAAGTCAATTCGAGGGACGGTTTGCAAGATATCAACTGCCCTAGTTTGAAGCCGAAAGCTGCCAAAACTGAAGCTGCAACTGCAGAAGTAAAGATTGACTTGCATGGACTAGAATATCTCCTCATCTGAACTGCGATGTAGGTTCATTTGAACCTCCTCTGGAAGCCGCAACTTTTGGTGGTGGAATCAAGCAGATCCGAAGGTCGGTTTGTGAGATATCGTCTGCCCTAGTTTGATGATGAAGTCGCTAATGCTGATGTTGTTGATCTAGGGTTTACTACTGCTGATATGAATCAGATTTATTGTACTATTTCTCTCTGCTGAATTATTGAAGATAAAAGAAGATTTGATCAAAGGGTTTCCCCACACATTGTGGGGTTTGTCCCTGGCTAGCCGCCACATCTTGTGTCTCTTGTCTTGGCTTTTTTTCTGTCGATTGTTTAATGTTCTATCTGCACTTTACTTTATGTACATGTGATTGCTAATCTGTGGAATATAATAAGAAAAAGAAGTAAATTGTTATAAGCATATAACATACCATAACTTAACAAAAAGGCTTTCAAGGAGCTCAAGAAGAAGATTAGTCAAACACCAGTTCTGACATTACTAGACTTGTAGCAACCCTTTGAAGTGGAGATAGATGCGAGTAGGTATGCTATGGGAGTTGTCTTGATGCAAGGAGGAAGGCATGCATGCTACAATTTTGAAGTATTTCATGGGGTAGTTTTGTTAACGGTGTTGGACCTTCCAACATGTCAGGGGATATCCTTGGTAAGAAGTCCCAACTAGACCTCAGACCGTTTGGAGTAGGAGTCCTTGACTGTGATAGCGCGCAGAGGTAAGTGTGATATCTTTGTCAGAAGCAAGTGTGTGACCTTGTGGTGAGTCAAGTGAGATGCATGGGGGTTCTAACACATGGAGGGGGAAAAGGAATTATGTCCCTTAGAAGCCTATAATAGTACGTAGTCTGAAAGGAACACACGAGCTAAATGACATAACAAGTTGGAAAGCGAAACAGTCAACAATCCAAAGTGACAAGTTAAACCAACAACACAACTTCAACAAGATTCATACAATTGTATACAAAATATCTCATACATAAATGCATAAGTTAAACAAAATACATTTCTAAAGTAACCATAATAGTCAAACTACAACAAAAACATATGCATGAAGATGTACTGGCTCTGTTATATTATATAAAGTGAAAGTTCCATCCATACATACAACCATGACAACCACTAGTCCCAATAGTGGAACGTTTCAGTCAACATTGCCTGCTCCTCTAAAGAGATGTACTTTCTCTGCACTATGGAGAAGCCAAGGCTCGTCACAATACTATCCAAGCCCTCTCTAAGCAATTTCTAGCAAAATATTTGCTCCCAAAAGCCTGTACTATGAGTTATGAGGTTCTATATATAGAAAAGGGTGGGGTGATCCTTGACATTCCCTTTCCTGACTCTTGGAATACCCTCATGACTCTTCAACTTCATTACATATAACTCTCCACATTACATAATGATTGTTTTCATTCCACTAATGACACTTGGAATTTCAATTTAAATTACATTTGATTACAATGAGTATGGCCCATAGTAGTGATGTGTCTGAGACAACTCATGACACAACTCAACATGACACTGCTGAAATGTACTCGCTTAATGTGGTGTCCTGTTGTGCTCTACAACAACCCCCCATTTCATACCATTTTTATTCACAAAACTATAATATGAAATGGGTCCCTTTTTGTTTTAATTGGTATCAACTTTGTATTATTCAAAAAGATCCGAAAACAAAGTGAAAACATTACAAAACCTTTTTGACAAACCAATTATTTGGTCTTATAATATAAATGATTAATCTTTTATCATTGCGATAAAGCGATCGCAAGATCGCATATCGCAATGACAAAGGAGGCATAACTTAAAGACCCATTGGTTTTCTCCAACGCGATAACATGCAATAGGCTATCGGATATCGGCAATAATAAGTTCCCATAACAAAAGCCCCTTTCGCTCCGATGCAATGCGATAAAGTTCATTTCGCCCCGATGCGATGCGATATCGCAATCGGCGATCGCGGATACACAAATGCATGCTTTTTTATGTGCTCAGTTAATACTCCTGATGCGATGCGATATCGCTATCGGCGATCGGGGATTCCAAAAGGAACCAATATAACGATTTAAGTTTTCCCCCGATGCCCGATTGCGATAAAGCCAAAAGCACAAACTTCAAAAATTGTTAAAGCGGGGATATTACGATTAATTCATATTAAAGGCCTTATCTTTCAAACAGTGATTCACCTGCGCTCAACCGCCAAAACATCCAAGGCATGCTTAAACAAATCATTCGGCCGATAAACGATATGATGGGCATTTAAAGGATTGGCAGGTTTTAACGGCCATTTAATGAAATAGTAAACTTAAAAATATTTTCACAGATTGTATCCGCGACCACCTTAAGTTAATCCTTCATCGTGCATTGATCAATATATCTCGCTCGTATTTGGTTTTCGCTACCAATTCTCTGTGTTACGCTCATTTTCGCTCCTGTGCAGAACTCTTCCGAAGTAATAGATTCAAGCAGAATGGGGAAGAAGTCTAAGAAAACTACAGTCGCTTCCGCTTCACCAGCTCCAGGACAACCCGTCGCTGATCCAGGAACTAAAAAGAAAGGGTTGATATCTGATACTACATGTTCAGGACTCGGCAGAACTACTTGGCAAAGTACCTATAATTTGATTGAGGCCGAAGAACCAGAGGTGACAGCAGTACAAGCCACAGCAGATACCAATCGAAAATCCGATGCTACTTTAAAGGACTTAGCCGACTCTTTCCTTCATTGGATAGCAGCTCGGGAACAAATTCTCCCATATACGGATGTAGTGAGGTGGGAAATTGAGGAAATCCCAATCACAGACAGAACCTTCTGCACCAGAGATGGGGGAATCTTCGGTTCATTTCAGGCTAATGATTTGAGGCAAATGTATCATTTGCCTGTGCCAGAGAAGAAGTACAACAAGGCATTTCTCGAGAAATTCTGAAATGAGAACGAAATTGAATCTGAACCCATTTGGGATTGGAGGCAAAATCCGGAAAAACACAAGCATGAAACTTCCAGTAAGTACTCTGTTGATTCACTATGTTCTCCTTATTGTTATGCTGGGATAATGATGTGTAGATTGTGGGGGTTGCACGATTCCGCTAATTTCACTATAGAAATGGTTCCCTTGATGGAAGCGGTGTGTAATAGTGAAATAATGGATTGGGCAACTATACTGTCAGATAAGCTAGCAACAGCAGTTCTTGATTTTAGAACCAAAACCCACGTCACTGAAAGGCTTATTCCCCCATTTTACTATAGTGCTTATATACTAGACACCCTGTGTTTTAATTATGAATTTCCCGTGCTCGGTTGGAGGTGGACTTCACAAGACCCCATGCATATTCACATATACCATCAGAAATTGTGGAAAACTTCCTATAAGCACCATTTATACCAAGTCTGCAATGGCTTCATGTTACCCATTCATTACTCTATTTTTGATAAACCTGCTCCCAAAATTTCTTACCAAGCAGGGATTGATTTGATATCAATAGGAAGATGGTTCGGAGAGGAAAAATTTACTTATATAAGAATTTTCGGCAGCCAAGCCGAACCTCATGTCCTTCCTTTGTACATACCGAATAAACTGCTGGCGAGGGAGATAGCCTATCAGATTATCTCCGATGGAGTTACACAAACTCTAAAGAAAAATAAGAAGCAGGTCTGGCCCTCTTTTCCCCTGAGATGTGGTGTCTACACGTTGCATGATTTCAAACATGCAGAGAAAGAAGCTACAAAGATGAAGTCATTAACTCTAGCAACTCTCCCCAATAGGCGATTTGATCCCAACAAAGTCGCTTATAATGCACTTGAACAGGCCAAATTGACAAAGTTTGAACATAAAGAAGATAAGTTTGATGACCTGTTCTCCTCAGCTGAGTCGATGTCCCAAGTTAAAACACTGGCCATAATAGAATATAAAGATGAAGGGTTAGTTGAATTCAACAGACTTAGAGAACAGAGGTTGCAAACTCTACCTCTAGATTTGTTAGCAACAACCCCAGCAACAGAATCAAGCGAGCCTGAACAACGACATACTAAGGAACCTCCGGTTACATCAAAAGAACAAGAGAAAGTGCAAAAGGAAACCCAGACTAAAGAGCAGGAACAAAGCAGCATAGAGGTGAATGTAGATACTCAAATTGACCTAAAATTGCTCCAGGAATGGTAGCAATTCGATTCAATTATCAGTAATCTTGAGTGCTCAAAGGACACCGAAACATCAAAAGCAGCAGATACACAAGAAACCACTTCAAAACAGGTTCCAAGTGGAACCAGCGGCCTACCCAGTGCGAAAGAAGTAGAGATAATCCCAAAAGATCCCTCCGATCAAATTATTTTGAAAATAGAAGAAATTCCTCCCTTGGATGTCTTCTATAGCCCAAGACACAAAGCTGTGGTAAAATGATAGAGGAAGAGGAGAAGGACTGATCAACCTTCCCTATTCCCAGAACAAACGGTGACGGGAAATGTGGTTTGGAAGAAGGAATTTGACCCCTCTGACGACCTTACAAAACTATCACAATATGTTGGAGCCTATTCGGTAGCAACAATAGACAAGGCATCAGAGGTGAGTCTTTCATTAAAAACAAAAGACCAAGAGATCTTTTCATTACAAGCGCAAATATCAGAAGCACAGCAGAAGGCGGAGCAGGCAGAACGGAAATTGTTAACACAACAACAAATAAATAATCAATTAACTCAACAATTGCAGGAAGAGAAACAGAGGATCGACCACAGCGCAGTCCAAAAGCAGAAAGGGCAATTTCAAGATGAAAATCAACCACAAGTAATTTGGTTGAATTGGTTAATAATACTCTCTACTTGTCTAACATGATTTCCCAATGCACTCCAGGTAAATTGACAGCGGCGAAAACATTGGAGCAGTCATGTTATCTGGAACTAAAGAAAAATGGGAGATTAATCGCAGGAATTAACAGTTTAACATGGGATGCCTATTGGTTCTTCTTAGTCAAACCACACAGCCAGAGAGCCACCCTAAAATGCCTTACAGATGCAATCGGGTATATTATTCCCGATATTCAGGATGCCACCTATGCCGCCCAACTCAACTCTCACCTCAACAGACCGCCCGAAGTGGAGCCGATGCTTGTGATATGTTAGCTCAGGTTTAAAGGCAAAGAGCCTACATGATGATTCATGCCGCCGACTGCCAGATTGCTGTAAAGGAGATATTCAAGATCAATTGATACCAATTAAGTAGGATTTCAGTTTCATAGATAGTTAGCTTAATTAAGTATTTATAGACCCTTTCATTGTATTTGGAAAGGGTTGTAAGTTTTGTACCTGACTTAAAGCCTGAAGTTGCAATACTGTACTTCAGGCATATTCTTTTATAAAACTAGACCAATTATTCTGATTTTGACAAGGAAGCTTTTATGCGATTGTGCACTACTGTCTTTGTTTGAAAGTATTTCTGAGTCGGTAGAAGAATCTCAAATAGCGATTGATAGTGGGAGTGACCCGCAGCTCATATGGTACTATTATCTATGTCCGAATTCATTCTTTTTATGTGAATTGTCATTTTATCGCCTTTGCTATTATCGAATATAAGTATGTGTTTTAACAGCATTCTTTATTCCCTCCACTATTGGATGTTTATAGTATGCTTTTCTTTTGATCATATGTGTATCGATGATATAAATGATAAGTGTAGCAATATTGTGTTAATCACTTTGTTTAACTATTTAAGCAAAGTAATCCTTGAATGAATAAATGTCCATGTCTATTAGATGGAGTCATCTATATGCCTGTCAATAGACATAGATCATCAAGTGCTACATTTCAAAGTACAATAATTCCCGGGATTAGTAGTAGTTCTTTTATTTCACTGATAGATTAAGTTATTCGCCTATCATTAGATTAGACAATCAATCATTCATCCATCCCTTTTATTACTGGGAAACTGGTCCCATTATCCCCAGTCGGAGCCACCATTCCAAATGGAAAAGGAGTTGTATTAAGGTCTGGACCGGGTGGTTATCCCCCAATGTTGATACAATGATTTTCGGGGCATCAACATGTCCATGTCAAGTTGCCGCGCTACTGAGTGATAGATGTGTTATTGGACATGCTTCATCTTCACCTCTGTATAGCTTGGTGTTTTGGGGTCTCTAATGGTCTTGGTCTTGTAAGATGGTTCCGTGCATGTACTCCTTTCTCTTGCCACTCAATGTGCTTAGTACGTCCGTCCAGCTGCAAGAAAGTATTCTAGCATGCACTCCTTTTTCATCCCATTTGTCGTCTCTCCATGTTCCATCAATGTAACTATTCCTAAAATACACTCATGACTGAACTACATCAAATCCGAAAATATCCTAGCCTAGCATGATGCATAATTTTCTGTGTTTGGGTCTAGGTGTTGGCATTATGTTTCTGGTATGGCTATATGTTACAGATGTTGTACTTGATGGCAACTCCCGTGGCAAGGCTCTCAATATGTTGAAAATTAAGAAGTACGCAGGATATCAGTTCAGACAGTGCGTACCCGCAGGTACACCGTGGAGGGACCGCGTCCTGATACGCAGATAAGCCGTCCAGGAGGTGCGTACCCCAGTGCACACATTTCAAGGCAAAGAAAAGCACACGTGGGGTTTCTTATGTTTAACCTTTGATATTTAGCCAACGGTATTTGTGTTATTATGGTGTCGGCCCGTGGTATTGATCCATGATTTAAGGAAGAGCTTTCCTATATAAAGCAAAGGAGATCATTTGGCTTGTGCATGTGCTTGGGTTGAACATCTTATGAGAGCTAGATCTGAAATATTATGATCTCTTGGGAGTAATGTCTAGATCTAAATAAGGCGAATCTACTGATGGATTGAGATCTCTTCGGCGCATGATCAGATCTGTAGATCTGACTGTCTGGGTTATTCTTGAAGTCTTGAAATCATCTATGCCCGAAGGTACGCAGGTACAGTGAAAGAAAAGTGCGTATATACGCTGGAACGAAGCGTTTCAGGTGCACCGGTACGCAGGCACAGAAGGGTTGCAGGTGCGGAGGTCCGCAGGCAGTTCAATGGACACAGAGCGTAGGTAAGCAGGTGAGCAGTTGAGTACAGTGCGTACGTAAGCAGGTGAGCAGTTGACTACAGTGCGTACGTAAGCAGGCGAGCAGTTGAGCAGGGTGCGTACTGTAAGCAGGCAGTACATGGGTGAAGCTGCTTACTTCTCTTGAAATCTCTGTTTATCATTGCTGTGTTCTGGGTTTGGTTCTATTATTGTTGATCTGGTTACTACAGTTGACTGGGTGATTTTCTTATACTTGATGATCATTTGATGCTTATGGATCCAGTTTGAAAATTTATGAAAAGTGGTCCTTGTAAGAAAAGAAGTAGGGGGTTGTAGCTCCCTTCCAGGAGAGACTGGAAAACGAGAGAGAGAGTTGTAGCTCTCTGCAGGTTGCAGCCTGCGTACTGGTAAAGGACTGCACCAGTACAAAACCATTGTAAAAGGAGTTTCTAATTTGAAAGAAGATAGAGACATATTGCAGCAGGTGGTTTTCACCCACATTGGGTTTCCACCTTACATCTTGTGTTCTTTGGTGTGATTATCTGTTTTCTTTGTTCATGCTCATTATTTTATGGTACTGACATGCAAAAATAATTCAAAGAACAAATAAGGAAGATTTATTAAAAGAATTAGATAATACTGATTCACCCCCCCTCTTAGTATTATTTCCAACAATTGGTATCAGAGCAGGTCCTTCAGAAAAGCTTGGATCGCTTGAAGGTAGATCGTTCATCATGAGCAACTACGAGAGAGAAGCATCAATCAGGCCACCGGTTTTTGATGGGACAAACTTCAATTATTGGAAGGTAAGAGTTACTGCCTATCTTCAATCTCTTGGTACAGAAGTTTGGGACATCGTAGAGATAGGCTACGCTTTTCCTTCAGCCACTCCTACAGATGCAGCCGAGAAAAAGAAGTATGAAACAAATGCGAAAGCAATCAGTACTCTATTAGGATGTATATCCCAATCGGAATTCATGAAGGTAATGCACTATAAATCCGCAAAAGAGATATGGGACAAAATTGTCACGAGCTATGAAGGATATGAACAGGTAAAGCGTGCTAAACTTCAAACTCTCAGAATTCAGTATGAGACTCTCAAGATGTATAATGATGAAAGTGTGGCTAACTATTTTCTTCGGGTAGATGAGGTTGTTAATTGTATGAAAAATTTGGGTGAAGAAATAAAAGAGGCTATTGTGGTTGAAAAGGTTCTAAGATCATTGTCCCCCAAGTTTGAATCTAAAGTATCTGCAATAGAAGAAAAGGAAAATCTACGAATCCTTACTATGTCTCAGCTACATGGAATTCTAACTGCTTATGAAATGAGAAAGGGAGGTCCATCAGACAGAAGAGAAGCTGCTTTCAAGGCATCAGGCAAAGGAGATTATTATGAAGCAAGCCACGTCCCAGAAGAAGAGGAAGAAGAATAAAATTTTGTCAGAAATCTTCAAAGGGGTTCTAGAAGGTTCAGAGGTAAGTTACCTTTTAAATGCTTTGCTTGTGGAAGAGTAGGTCATTATGCTGCAAAATGTCCTTATAAGGATAAAGGAAAGGAACCTGCTAGATGGAACAAGAAACATAATGTAAATAAGAAAAGCTACTACACTCATGAAGATAGTGATGGTCTATCAAACAGTGATGAAGATGAACGAGGTAATGAATATAAGTTGTTAATGGCATTTGAAGATGATGATTATATGGATGCTATAGATGTGGATAACCTTTATGATGAAATTACTAGACTCAAGAGATGTATAGAAGAAAAGAATATGATCATTGATACTCTACAATTTCAAATTGATGAAAAAGAAAAACATCTTGAAAAATTAGAAGGTGAAATTGTTGGTCTTAGAAAAGAGATTGAGAAAACAAAAGCTATTAATCTTAAGTTTGTCAAAGGATCTGAAACTTTGGATGAGATTATCAATGTGCAGCGGTCTCCACTAAACAAGACAGGTCTGGGCTATAATGGAGAAACTTCTCAAGCATCCACCTCAAAAAGTTATCTTGATGCAGGAAGAAGAAATGAGCAAAAGCACAATGAAGATCATCAGGTAAAGCAGGGACGAATTACAAACAGAAACTATCAGGGGCAATCCATCTTAAGGGTGAACAAAAGCTACAACCAGCAACAAGTAAAATCTTCTCAATTTGGTTCAAGAATAGATGACAATAGAAATTACAATCAATTGGCTGGTAGATTCGATAACCGCAGAAGTTTCTTCAATGGACAATGCTTTTCTTGCCATAACTTTGGTCACAAAGCAGCTCAATGTGTTGCATATAAAACGATCATGACTAGGGAAGCTCAAAAACAAAGAAGTATGACGGGGATTACAAAAAGGACCTATAACAACTTTTCGGTTCTTGAAAATGAAGTTGAATGTTCTATTTTCAATAACTTTGGTCATGAAGACTCTGAATGCAGGAGCAGGTTTCAGCAGAAAAAGGAACAAGCCTCAAGCACCAAAACATGGAGAATAAAGGAACCTCAAACAGAAAGATGTGGGATAGCATTTTATGCAGAGGGACAGGAAAATCTATGGTACATTGACAGTGGATGTTCGAAGCATATGATAGGTGATAAAGAAAAACTTGAGTCTTATTCTACTCTAGAAAAGGGAAAGAAAGTCTCTTTTGGAAATGATACTCCTGCAACTATAAAAGGAAAAGGCATTGCTCAGTTAAAAGAAAAGGTCAAGGCTGGAAATGTTTTGTATGTTGATGGATTGAAGCATAATCTTCTAAGTGTCAGCTAGATGTGTGATCAAAGAACCGAGGTTATATTCAGATCAAATGGATGTCTTGTTCGTGATCTTGATACAGGTAAAACAGTGATCAAAGGCAAAAGAACTCCAAATAATCTGTACATATTTGAAGAAGGACAACAACAATGCTATCTGAGCAAGGATGATGAGCACTGGTTATGGCATCGGAGGTTGGGACATCTAAGATTTTCACAAATAAGGAAAGCATGCAAATATCAGGCAGTTCGCGATCTTCCAGATATCAAAATTCCTGACAACACCATATGCAAATCATGTCAGTTTGGAAAACAAACCAGAACTAACTTTCCAGAGAAAGAAGGTTCAGCTAGCATGCCTCTTGAGCTAGTACATACAGATACATGCGGTCCTTTCAGGAAAAGAACACCTCGAGGAGAAGAATACTTGATATTATTCATTGACGATTTCTCCAGGTTTGTCTGGTTAGGACTTATGAAGCACAAAGATGAAGCATTCAAAAAATTCAAATCCTTCAAAGCCTTGGTTGAAAATGAATCAGGTCACAAAATTAAGTGCCTCAGATCCGACAGAGGTGGGGAATTTACTTCAAATGAATTTTTCGATTTCTATGAAGAACATGGGATAAGAAGAGAATTCTCTACAGCAAGAACTCCTCAGCAAAATGGAGTTGTGGAAAGAATGAACATAACAGTCCAACAAATGGCTCGTGCTATGCTTGATGAGTCAGGAACTCCCGCAACTTTCTGGGGTGAAGCTGCACATGCTGCGGTTGTTATTCTCAACAAAACAAATGTCCAGGTGAACAGCACTCAAACTCCTCATGAGCTCTGGAGTGGTAGGACTCCTTCGGTAAAGCACTTCAAAATCTTTGGGAGCAAATGCTATATCAAGAATACTGATGAGAAGCATGGCAAACTTGAACCTAGAGTAGATGAAGGCATTCTTCTTGGTTACTCTCCACATAGCAAAGCATACAAATGCTACAATAAAAGACTTGGCAGAATTGTTGACAGCATTGATGTAGTGGTTGATGAGAAGGGATACATTCCTAGGCAAGTACATCATGAAGACATCGAAGAAGATGAAGGCTACCCCAAACGACAGAATGATGAAGAAGAAGAACCTCAAGAAGAACCAGAAAAGACTCCATCCAGATATGTTCAGAAGAATCATCCAGAATCTCAGATTATGGGGCAGAAAGAAGCAGGTGTACAAACAAGAAGAACAGTTGCAGAAGCTTCAAGCTATTTGGCATTACTCTCCTCTACTGAACCACAAAATGTGAAAGAGGCATGCAAAGATGAATGTTGGGTGAAAGCAATGGATGAAGAACTTGAGCAGATCGAAAAGAACAACACTTGGGAGCTGGTTCCTAGACCAAAGGATAAGAATGTTATCGGAACAAAATGGGTCTTCAAAAATAAATTGAATGAAAATGGAGAAGTAGTTAGAAACAAAGCCAGACTTGTTTGTAAAGGGTATGCACAGCAAGAAGGAATAGACTTTGAAGAAACCTTTGCTCCTGTTGCAAGACTTGAGGCCATCCGAATGTTCCTTGCTCTCTCAAGTTTTCAAAACTTCAAAGTATTTCAAATGGACGTGAAATCAGCCTTTCTGAATGGAGACTTGGAAGAAGAAGTATACATTGAACAGCCAGATGGGTTCATTCTTGGAAATGATCCAAATCTTGTATGTAGATTGAAAAAGGCTCTATATGGTCTCAAACAAGCTCCAAGGGCTTGGTACTACCGTTTGGACAAATATCTTCATCAACAAGGTTTTTCAAAAGGATCAGCAGATATCAATCTTTATATAAAAGTTGAAAATGACAAATTGCTAATACTTGTTGTGTATGTAGATGACATTATTTTTGGGAGCAATGAAGAAGCTATGAGTCAAAGCTTTGCCTTGGTCATGCAGAAAGAATTTGAAATGTCCTTGCTAGGAGAACTGACATATTTCCTTGGTTTGCAAATCCAACAAAAAGAAGGAGGAATCTTTTTATCTCAAACCAAGTATCTCAAACAGATTTTGAAGAAATATGGTATGGAAGATGCAAAACCAGTATGTACACCCATGGTCACAGGATGTAGCCTCAGTGAAAATGATGAATCTGCAGCAGTACATCAACCAACCTACAGATCTATGATTGGAAGTTTGCTTTATTTGACAGGTACCCGAACAAACATCATGCATGCAGTTGGAATAGTTGGAAGATTTTAGGCAAATCCGAAGGAGACTCATCTTCAGGCAGTGAAGAGAATTTTCAAATATCTTCAAGGGACTCAAAATTATGGCTTATGGTATCCTAGAGATACAGATCTTACACTTCATGCTTATACAGATGCAGATTGGGCCGGAAGCGTGGATGACAGGAAAAGCACAAGTGGTGGTGCGTTATTTATGGGTTCCAGACTGGTATCTTGGTTCAGCAAGAAACAGAGTTCAATTGCCTTGTCTACAGCTGAAGCGGAATATGTTGCTGCTGCATCTTGTTGCACCCAACTCCTTTGGATGATGCAGACTTTGCAGGATTTTCAAATCACTTGTACACCACCAATCCCCATCTTATGTGATAACACAAGTGCAATCAGCATCTCAAAGAATCCTGTTATGCATTCAAAAACCAAGCACATACCAATCAAGTATCATTTTCTCCGAGAACAAGTGCTTGAACAGAAGATCAAGTTGGAGTATGTTCCTTCTAAGGAACAAGTTGCTGATATTCTCACCAAACCATTGCCCAGGCACACTTTTGAATACCTCAGGCAAAAGCTGGGGGTTGTTGATGCATCATCTTATTGTTGAACCTCTTCTGATTGATGGTAAAGGTTCAGGGGGAGCATATAATGCATTGTTGGCATTATGGAGGATGTGCAGAAGGAGATCTTGGAAGAAGCTGCAATATGTCTCTATCTCTTTCATGATGGATTATGGTTTTTTCGCTGCAGATCTGGTTCATATTCAGGGGGAACATGTTCTTAGGGGGAGCATAACCCTTTGCCCTTGATGTCAAAGGGGGAGAATGAAGCTGAATTTTGTGAGGTTGCCATCAAGTCCAAAGGGGGAGATTGTTGGCATTATGTTTATGGTATGGCTATATGTTACAGATGTTGTACTTGATGGCAACTCCCGTGGCAAGGCTCTCAATATGTTGAAAATTAAGAAGTACGCAGGAGATCAGTTCAGACAGTGCGTACCCGCAGGTACACCGTGGAGGGACCGCGTCCTGATACGCAGATAAGCCGTCCAGGAGGTGCGTACCCTAGTGCACACATTTCAGGGCAAAGAAAAGCACACGTGGGGTTTCTTATGTTTAACCTTTGATATTTAGCCGACGGTATTTGTGTTATTATGGTGTCGGCCCGTGGTATTGATCCATGATTTAAGAAAGAGCTTTCCTATATAAAGCAAAGGAGATCATTTGGCTTGTGCATGTGCTTGGGTTGAACATCTTATGAGAGCTAGATCTGAAATATTATGATCTCTTGGGAGTAATGTCTAGATCTAAATAAGGCGAATCTACTGATGGATTGAGATCTCTTCGGCGCATGATCAGATCTGTAGATCTGACTGTCTGGGTTATTCTTGAAGTCTTGAAAGCATCTATGCCGGAAGGTACGCAGGTACAGTGAAAGAAAAGTGCGTATATACGCTGGAACGAAGCGTTTCAGGTGCGCCGGTACGCAGGCACAGAAGGGTTGCAGGTGCGGAGGTCCGCAGGCAGTTCAATGGACACAGAGCGTAGGTAAGCAGGTGAGCAGTTGAGTATAGTGCGTACGTAAGCAGGTGAGCAGTTGACTACAGTGCGTACGTAAGCAAGCGAGCAGTTGAGCAGGGTGTGTACTGTAAGCAGGCAGTACATGGGTGAAGCTGCTTACTTCTCTTGAAATCTCTGTTTATCATTGCTGTGTTCTGGGTTTGGTTCTATTATTGTTGATCTGGTTACTACAGTTGACTGGGTGATTTTCTTATACTTGATGATCATTTGATGCTTATGGATCCAGTTTGAAAATTTATGAAAAGTGGTCCTTGTAAGAAAAGAAGTAGGGGGTTGTAGCTCCCTTCTAGGAGAGATTGGAAAACGAGAGAGAGAGTAGTAGCTCTCTGCAGGTTGCATCCTGCGTACTGGTAAAGGACTGCACCAGTACAAAACCATTGTAAAAGGAGTTTCTAATTTGAAAGAAGATAGAGACATATTGCAGCAGGTGGTTTTCACCCACATTGGGTTTCCACCTTACATCTTGTGTTCTTTGGTGTGATTATCTGTTTTCTTTGTTCATGCTCATTATTTTATGGTACTGACATGCAAAAATAATTCAAAGAACAAATAAGGAAGATTTATTAAAATAATTAGATAATACTGATTCACCCCCCCCCTCAGTATTATTTCCAACACTAGGTGATTGGGAGGCAGGACAAGACACTGAAATTGCACAGAGCACATCTCAGGTTGGGATGAGGAATTCTGAATCTCGGTATGTACTGTTGGGAAAACTACGAAGTGACCACTAGGAGGCAGATTCAGGCAGTGAAAGTCACCAATTTCAACTGCAAGATGAGACCTTGAGAGGGACATCTTCTGGGAAGTTTCCAGAGGGAGGACAAAGCGGTCCTGTAGAAGAACTTTTGGGTTGTTTTGTGCAGTTTCTAGAGGGAAGACAAAACAAGGTTGCAGAGGGAATGTTGGTCAGTTCTACACAGTTTCTGGGAGGAAGACAAGGCAGGTTGCAAGGGCACTGTTGCGCAATTTTCAAGGGGAAGAGAAGGAAAGCCACTTAGGAGACCATCTGAGAATTTTGCGTAGTTTCATGGAGCAGTGTAGATCAAGCCAGCAGGGGACCTGCCGGATAGGACTACACAATTTCTAGAGATAATGTAGAGAAAGGCAGCAAAGGCCTTGCTGATCATGACTGTCCCGTTTCTAAAGGTAGTGCGGGGAAGGAAACAGGGGAATCAATTGGGCATGTCTACGTAGTTTTGGAGAGCAGTACAGCCCCAGGGCTCAGTCTAGTGTAGGTTTTCGACAGTCTAGAGGGAGGCTTGACAACTAATCTTGAGGGAAGCGCAGTTTGGATCAGGCTTGGAGGAAAATTCAACGCAGTTCTAGGACACAGATAGGCTACTCATTTCTAGGATTGCATAGTGCAGCTGACTCGAAGGACAACCTAAAGCACTGCATAGTTCTGGGCAACAGAGCAGGGTCACTAAGGGATAAGACTGCACAATGCAACTGAGTCGAGGTCCGGCTGAGGGAGGCTGTCCGATCAAGAATATTTTTAGGAAAATGGTTAAGTGTTGAAAGCAAGTGAATTTGTGCAGACTGACAATGTGATCATACACTTAGCATATTTTGATGACAAGGCATCACCAATGAACAAGGAAAAACATGTGCTCAGTGAGGTTGTCTTAAAGCTAAGAGCGACAAGTGCGACACTTGAGATAGACCTTCAAACAACTGTGACGACACTTACATGATTGTTCTTGCAACTTTGTGTGTGAGTGCGACCGATGTCCACAAAGCAAAGATAACTCATGCACACAAAGACAAACCTTCAAAATTTCCAGAACAAGATCGCAAGCATGACAAAGCAATCAATATGCTAAAAGACGACCGCTGGTCCAACAAGTGACAAGGAGCAAGACACATAGAGGACACACATGGAATGACTTTCATGCATGTCATTGAAGACATAATGATATTAGTACTTCAAGCTACACTAAGAGATGTATTTCAAAAGATGAGATTTGCTTACCATACTTACCCTCCAGAGGGTTATGCATTTGACGAAGTTTTCATGTGATCATAACTTAGGTTCCTTGGTCCTTCTCCTCAACTCCTTGAGAGTCATATAGAATTTCACCCTTCCTTGTGATCATTGAGAGATACATCTGCGGAGTTTCAATGGGTAGTGATTGTTGTCGGGATGATGTCTCGGGAGGACATCTCTGCACAGTTTCTGGATGCAAGGCAGAATGGACAATTAAGGACAACACTACACAGTTTTGGGATGCAAGTCACTACTACAGGATGGGGTCGTGGGAGGACATCTCTGCGTAGTTTCTGGATGCAACGCAGGCTAGGTAGCTTGGAGACAATATTGCACAGTTTCTCGAGATAGTGCGTTCCGGCTGAGGGAAGGACACAGGAGGAACCCACTGTGCAGTTTTGGATTCTGTTATCACTGAAATAGTTTTTAAAAAAATTTGGACAACCCGCATGGTTCCTAAGTTTTTGTGTTAGACATGGTCAAGTCAATTTTATGTTTTTAGAGTCTAAGTCATAGGGTTAGAGTCTCATTTCCATCATTAAATAAAGATCAACAACCTTGTTTTTCCCCTTATGGATCCCATATCATGTTTTAAGTTTCATGTGTCTGGTCATTTCAAAAATTTGAACGTGCTACGAAACTGTCTAGGCATTTTCGTAGCGCAAAGTCCTGAAATTACACTACATGCGCTACGAAATCAGGGATTCATAGTTAGGCGTTTTCGTAACGCAAAACCCCGAATTTACATTGGATGTGCTACGAAATTGGGGATTCATGATCAATCATGCCTAGCTGTCAAATCAACCAGAATCCATTAAATTTTCATCATCTAGTGTCAGTTCACGAACCTTTCCTCTCACATGCAACCATTCATATCCATCATTAGATTCGTTAGGGGTCATTTGTCCGTAGTCATTTCAAATTTCAAAAAAAGGTTAGTTGATCTTGGTCATATTCATGCAAGAGACACTTGGTGTTGTTCTTAGTCCGAGTAAACAAGCCCAGGGTGAGCAGAAACCAGAGTTCTTCCGCAGCTCTTCATCAAATTCAAGCGAGGCAGTTCTTCATCAAATTAAAGCGAGGCATTTCCTCAGTTAAGCAAGGAAGGTTTCCTCCAGGTTTTATATCCACATGGATTTCAAAGGAGAAATGTCGGAAAAAAGAAGAAATCATAGGTCAATTCGATGTTTGAGAACTTAACTTGAAGGCTTAGATGCTCTCACGAAGGATAAAACAGTTGAAGAAGCCTTCAAAAAAGTAGGTTGTTGGAGGTTCTGTGAGAAACTACAGGGAGGACATAACCAAGTGACCAAGGAATTTGCTCTAAATTTCACAGGTTTACATACAAAGATTGGAGTTTTAGAATTTCCAATTTCTCCTGAAGTTATATCTTTAGTGATAGAAATTCCTAGAGGTCAAGAAAGGTGGTTTAAGAATTTCAAGTTTGAAATGGCACCATGCAAGATATTCTTGAAGCCAGAATTTGTAGACACAGATTTAACTAAAGCAGTGCCAAGGGGTTATGTCAAATATACGTATGCCAACCTACTCTCGTGCATACAAAGGTACTTCACCTGTGAAGGAAGATACCACAAGGTGTATTCTTATCATTTCAAACTCCTATTGCATTTCACTAGGATAATCTCTCTAGATCTACATTTCTTTCTGTTTCGAAGTTTAGGCAAGATGTATGATTAAATACAATTGAAGAAAGAGGCATGTGAAACATCATTGTTCCATCATGGCTTAGTTAAATTAATTGTCTTGCATGAACTTCAGAAGGTAGACAGAGAGTGGTCTTCGTTTCTCTTTATGTCTGGTTTTAGAGCTGAAACAGGACTTAGCCCTAGGGCTAAGGAAATATCATCACCAGTGACTAGTCACTATGTAGAAAAAAGGTCAAGCAGGTTTGTTAAACTGAAGGCCAGAAAGCAAGTCAAGGAGCCAGTGACTAGAACACCATTGGTTGTTTCACAGAAGAAGAAAGTTCAAATTAAGGAAGCAGCACAAGAGCAGTCCATTGGTGAAACAGTCCAGAGAAGGGTAACTAGAAGTCAAATAGCCAAAGAAAAGGGTAAAACAATGGTCATTGATGAAAGCCCAGTCTCAAAGGGTAGTTTGAATGATCTTCTTTAGGCTATTGACATTGAAGAGTCCCCTCTGGTCCAAGCAGACTTCATTGAATTAGGTGAGGGCAAGTAAAAAAAGATGAAATCCTCTAAAAAATTACAGTTTGATGATCAGGTTTCAGAATTTGTCTTCAAGCCTAGAAGGCCTGTAACTAGGCGGTCAAAAAGGTTACAAGAGGCAGAGCCGGAGATAGATGAAATAGGGGAGATATCAGGTTTTTGTGAAGAGCCCGTAGTGCCAGTAGTCCCACCATCACCCATGCACGAAGATGACAGAAACAGAGCAGTCAATACTCAAGAAGAAGAAAATAATTATGAGGAAGTCAAGAAGAAATTGAAACTTGCCAATATTGAGATTGCCAAACTTAAGAAAAGGGCAAGGAAACATGCAGTTGAGAAAGCCAATTTCAACAGAATGAAGGCTCTATGGGAAGATGAAAAAGCTTCAAAACCTGAAGTAGTTAGCAGAAAGGCTCAATACTTCACATGGACTATCCTTGCAATTAAGGAAGCAAGGTATGGCACATGGATCAATGGCAGATTAAGAACTAATATTAGGAGGTTGAAAAGACAAATTGAAGACCTTGAAATTCAGCTGAGCAAGTCTGGAGGTCAGCCTCAACACAAATGAACAAGAAAGTAAGTGATGAAACCCTAATAATAATTTTGGATGAGACAAAGACATTACTTTTTGAATATGTTTCAAGGACGGGTGATGTTAGGTATATCTGGCATATGTGTTGAAAATAATACTGAGAGGGGGGGTGAATCAGTATTATCAGAACTATAAAACTTTTTCAATGCTCAGAACATATACGCTACTTTCGTTAAGTGAACCACCGTGTACACGCAACTGTGTCTAAAGAAAACAACGTATAGCCAGAAATCTTATAATTCAGTTAGTTTATCTTCAGTTAAGTGCATAAGGACATTATTCACCATATTAAGAGTAAACAAATGCAGTAGAACAGATCACACAAAAACCACACACACATGAACACCATGATATAAGGTGGAAACCCAATGTGGGTGAAAACCACCTGCTGCAAGTCGTCTCTATCTTTCTTTAATATGAAACTTCAGTTTACAATCTTTTTGTACTGGTGCAGCCTTATACTAGTACGCAGGCTACAACCTGCTGAAGGCTTCAACCTTCTCTCGTTCTCCAAACTCCCTTGGAAGGGAGCTCCAACCCCCTTTGCTCTTGTACTAGCTAAGATACTAGTACGTAGGTGCTGACCTACAATCTTCTTTCTTTCAGGTACCACCTTTCATATATTTTCAGACTGGATATTCCTGAAGCACAACATTACAATCTGAAGACCACAATTCATTCAACTTTCACAACAGATCATTGAAGCACAAAACAACCAATACTAGCATCATCAATCTTTGAATTACTGAACCACTGAAACCCTGTCAAACCCAGTCACCAGAACACAGAGCAGACTACAGAACTCTGCAATAACAGCCAGACCCAACTGCAAACCCAAAAATCAAGCTTCAAAAGATACACGCTACTTCAATGAGAGCAACCCGCGTATACACGCGGTTTTACCGAAGACAACCTGCGTACAGATCTAAAAATAATTTTTCCATAACTTGCAGCTATACCAGACATTAGTTATACCCAGAACATAGCGTTGCGTCAGTATGCAGATCTAGAAACACGCATAATCAACCATATAAAGATAGTTCATTTCAAACCATTTGATCCCGATCTCTCCTTAGATCTTGTTCTCCATCAACCGATGAGATCTCTCCTTAGCTCAGATCAAGCAATACATCATCAACCAATAACCTACATACTGGATCTAATACTTCATCAGATATTCAAGACTTTTTCAGATACACTTGCCTAATGATTTCCTTCTCCTTATATAGCCTTAGGCCTTGTTCAATACCAAGAGCCAAAACCATAGAAATCCAATACCATCATCCTCAAAACTAGGGATCGACACGTCCGTCGAGACACCATGGTCCGAAACCATAGGCACAACTTCCAAGGAATAACCGCCACGGACCAAAAATAAGTTTTCCACATACACGCGCTTTTACTGAAGCCAACCTGCGTGTACACGCGACTTGGGCTTGATGAACCTGCGTATATGAATTTTCTCTTCTTCTTATAGTCTGATCATCAATTCCTTGCTGCTGACCTTCTGCACTATGATTTGTCATCAGTGAGGTTTGCCATCAAGGACAACACTTGTCTCATAATGCCAACAATCTCCCCCTTTGGACTTGATGGCAACCCCAAGATCCTTAGAATCATTCTCCCCCTTTGTCATCAAGGGCAAAGGGTTGTGCTCCCCCTGAGTACATGCTGATTTCTCTGCTCTGTTGTGCTGAACATGCTCCCCCTGACTGTAGGCAAGATCTGCAAAAGATGTTCTTCAAACGAACCAAGACTTATACATCATAAAGGACCTTCCTATCACCAAAAGACTCAATACATACATCCATATTCCCAACCAAGAGGGGATACATTAGAACCAACCAATTATATTACATCATTCAACCCAGGCATAGTGGGGAAACCAACATAGGCTGTTACATGACCTTGACACCATAAAAGAGATATCACAGAAGAGATACATGACATAGAGACAACAAATCTAGACCAAGACTTATGAAAGTCACAAGCAACATTTGATACACATCTTTTAGATCAGCAACCAAGATTTCCTTCTGAGCTCCTTCTCCTGAAACCAACAACAGTTGTGTACTAGAACCAAAAGCATCTAAATGCCAACAATGCTTTATGAGACTTTAAGCTGCTCCCCCTGAACCTGTGCCTGCTGCACCCCCTGAAACTGTGCCTGAAGAATTCTGGCATACCCATCTCAGATCTTCTCCAACCGGAGTCTACCCTTGCTGTTCAGAACTCCATATACGCGACTTTTCCTGCATAAACCAGCGTATGCATGCGGATATGCTTCCTGCAGCATGCGTATACCATACACGCGACTTTCCCAGCATAAATCGGCGTATATACGCGGATTTCCCTTACGTAACTTGCGTATACCAACTTTTCTGTAGAACAGACAAGCTTCAACAGCAGGATGAAGCATCAACTACTCCCAGCTTTTGTCTGAGATATTCAAAAGTTTCCCTGGGCAGTGGTTTTGTGAGAATATCAGCAACTTGTTCCTTAGAAGGAACATACTCCAGCTTGACCTTCTGCTCAAGCACTTGTTCCCGAAGAAAATGGTACTTGATTGGTATGTGCTTGGTCTTTGAGTGCATGACTGGATTCTTTGAAATGCTGATTGCACTTGTATTATCACATAAGATAGAGACTGGTGGCGTGCAAGTGATTTGAAAGTCCTGCAAGGTCTGCATCATCCAAAGAAGTTGTGTGCAACAAGATGCCGCAGCCACATATTCTGCTTCAGTTGTAGATAAAGCAATCGAACTCTGTTTCTTGCTAAACCAAGATACTAATCTGGAACCCATGAAGAAAGCACCACCACTTGTGCTCTTCCTATCATCCACACTTCCGGCCCAATCTGCATCTGTGTAAGCATGAAGAGTGAGATCTGTATCTCTAGGATACCATAAGCCATAGTTTTGGGTCCCTTGAAGATACTTGAAGATTCTTTTGACTGCCTGAAGATGAGTTTCCTTTGGGTTGGCTTGAAATCTTCCAACAATTCCTACTACACGCATAATATCTGGCCGGGTACCTGTCAAATAAAGCAAACTCCCAATCATGGATCTATAAGTTGGTTGATGAACTGTTGCTGATTCATCATTTTCACTGAGGCTGCATCCTGTAACCATGGGTGTACATACTGGCTTTGAGTCTTCCATGCCATACTTCTTCAAGATCTGCTTGAGGTACTTGGTTTGAGACAAGAAGATACCTCCTTCATTTTGTTGGATTTGCAACCCAAGAAAGTATGTCAATTCTCCAAGTAGTGACATTTCGAATTCTTTCTGCATAACCAAGGCAAAGTTTTGACTCATAGTCTCTTCATTGCTGCCAAAGATAATATCATCTACATAGATAACAAGTATTAGCAATTTTTTATTTTCAACTTTTATATAGAGATTGCTATCTGCTGATCCTTTTGAAAAGCCTTGTTGGTGAAGATATTTGTCCAACCGATAATACCAAGCCCTTGGAGCTTGTTTGAGTCCATAGAGAGCCTTTTTCAATCTGCATACAAGGTTTGGATCATTCCCAAGAATGAAACCATCTGGCTGCTCAATATATACTTCTTCTTCTAAGTCTCCATTCAGAAAGGCTGATTTCACGTCCATTTGAAACACCTTGAAGTTTTGAAAGCTTGAGAGAGCAAGGAACATTCGGATGGCCTCAAGTCTTGCCACAGGAGCAAAGGTCTCTTCAAAATCTATTCCTTCTTGCTGCGCATACCCTTTACAAACAAGTCTGGCCTTGTTTCTAATTACTTCTCCATTTTTATTCAATTTATTCTTGAAGACCCATTTTGTTCCTATTATATTCTTATCTTTTGGTCTAGGAACTAATTCCCAAGTGTTGTTTTTTTCGATCTGCTCAAGTTCTTCATCCATTGCTTTGACCCAACATTCATCTTTGCATGCCTCTTTCACATTTTGTGGTTCAGTGGAGGAGAGTAATGCCAAATAGCTTGAAGCTTCTGCAAGTGTCCTTCTTGTTTGTACTCCTGCTTCTTTCTGCCCCACAATCTGAGATTCTGGATGATTCTTTTGAACATATCTGGATGGAGTCTTCTCTTCTATTCTTGTCTGCTCCTCTGGTTCTTCTTGAGGTTCTTCTTCTTCTTGAGGTTCTTCTTCTTCATCATTCCGCCTTTGAGGATAGCTTTCATCTTCTTCAATGTCTTCATGATGAACTTGCCTAGGAATATATCCCTTCTCATCAACCACTACATCAATGCTGTCAACAATTCTGCCAAGTCTTTTATTGTAGCACTTGTATGCTTTGCTATGTGGAGAATAACCAAGAAGAATGCCCTCATCTGCTCGACTTGGTTCAAGTTTGCCAAGTTGCTCATCAGTATTCTTAATATAACATTTGCTCCCAAAGATTTTGAAGTGCTTCACCGAAGGAGTCTTACCACTCCAGAGCTCATGAGGTGTTTGAGTGCTGTTTACTCAGACATTTGTTTTGTTAAGAATAATAACCGCAGCATGTGCAGCTTCACCCCAGAAGGTTGCGGGAGTACCTGATTCATCAAGCATAGCACGAGCCATTTGTTGGATTGTTCTGTTCATTCTTTCCACAACCCCATTTTGCTGAGGAGTTCTAGCTGTAGAGAATTCTCTTCTTATCCCATGTTCTTCACAGAAATCGAAAAATTCGTTTGAGGTAAACTCCCCACCTCTGTCAGATCTGAGGCACTTAATTTTGTGTCCTGATTCATTTTCAACCAAGGCTTTGAAGGATTTGAATTTTTCGAATGCTTCATCTTTGTGCTTCATGAGCCCTAACCAAACAAATCTGGAAAAATCATCAATGAATAATATCAGATATTCTTCTCCTCGAGGTGTCCTCTTCCTAAATGGACCACATACATCTGTATGGACTAGCTCGAGAGGCATGCTAGCTGATCCTTCCTTCTCTGGAAAGTTAGTTCTGGTTTGCTTTCCAAACTGACAAGATTTGCATATGGTATTGTCTGGAATTTTGATATCTGGAAGACCACGAACTGCCTGATATTTGCATGCTTTCCTTATTTGTGAAAAGCTTAGATGCCCCAACCTCCGATGCCATAGCCAATGTTCATCATCCTTGCTTAAGTAGCATTGTTGTCTTTCCTCAAAGATATATAGATTATTTGGAGTCCTTCTTCCTTTGATCACTGTTTTACCTGTATCAAGATCGCGAACACAACATCCATTTGATCTAAATATTACCTCGGTTCCTTGATCGCACATCTGACTGACACTCAGAAGATTATGCTTCAATCCATCAACATATAAAACATTTCCTGCTTTGACCTTCTCTTTCAACGGAGCAACACCTTTTCCTTTTATGGCTGCAGAGATATCGTTCCCAAAAGAAACTTTCTTCCCCTTTTCTAATGTGGTATATGACTCAAGCTTTTCTTTGTCCCCTGTCATATGCTTCGAACATCCGCTGTCAATGTACCATAGACTTTCTTGACCTTCTGCATAAAAGGCTATCCCACATCTTTCTGGTTGTGATTCTTTTATTCTCCATGTTCTAACATTTGAGGTTTGTTCCTTCTGAGTTGTTTTCCGGAACCTGCTCCTGCATTCAGAGTCTTCATGACCAAAGTTATTACAAATAGAGCATTCAACTTCATTTTCAAGAACCGAAAAATTGTTATAAGTCCTTTTCATGGTTCCAGTCATTCTCCCTTGCTTTTGAGCTTCTCTAGTCATGATTGTCTTGTAGGCAACACATTGAGCTGCTTTGTGACCGAAATTATGGCAAGAAAAGCATTGGCCATTAAAGAAACTTCTGCGATAATCAGATCTATCATCCAACTGATTGTAGCTTCTATTCACATTCATTCTTGGAGCAAATTGGGAAGATTTTACCTGTGGCTGATTGTAGCTTCTGTTTGTCCTTAAGGCAGTTTGTCCCCGAATTTCTTGATGGTCTTTATTTGTTCTTGGGGTAAACTGTCCCTGATTCACCTGATGGCTTTTATTTGGCCTTTGCTCGCTTCTCCTTGCTGCATCAAGATAACTTTTAGAGGTAGAGGCTTGAGATGTTTCTCCATTATATCCAAGACCTGTCTTGATCAGAGGAGATCGCTACACATTGATAATCTCATCCAAGGTTTCAGATCCTTTAACAAACTTAAGATTAATTGCTTTGGTTTTCTCAATCTCCTTTCTAAGACAAACAATCTCACATTCCAATTTTTCAAGATGTTTTTCCTTTTCAGCTAGTTGACATTGTAGAGAATCAATAATAGCACTCTTCTCTTCTAAACAAACTTTGAGATCTTTCATTTCTTAATAAAAGCCTTCTACATCTATAGCATCCATGTAGTCATCATCTTCAAAAGCCATCAAAAGTTTATATCTATTACCTTGTTCATCTTCATCACTATTTGAAAGTCCATCACTATCTTCATGAGTGTAATAGCTTTTCTTCTTTTCATATTGTTTCTTGTTCCATTTAACAGGTTCCTTTCCCTTGTCATTCTTATCTTTGTGAGGACATTTGGCAGCATAGTGACCTACTCTTCCACAAGCAAAGCATTTAAAAGGTAACTTACCTCTGAAGCTTCCAGAACCCCTTTGAAGATTTCTGACAAAATTTGATTCCTCTTCTTCATCTTCTGGCAGGTGACTTGCTTCATAATAAACTTCTTTGCCTGAAGCCTTGAGGGCAGCTTCTCTTCTGTCTGATGGACCTCCCTTTCTCATTTCATAAGCGGTTAGAATTCCGTGAAGCTAAGACATAGTAAGAATTTGCAAATTTTCTTTTTCTTCTATGGCAGACACTTTAGATTCAAACTTGGGGGACAAAGATCTTAGAACCTTTTCAACCACAATAGCCTCTTTTATTTCTTCACCCAAGTTTTGCATGCAATTGACAATCTCATCTACCCTAAGGAAGTAGTTAGCCACACTTTCATCATTATACATTCTGAGAGTCTCATACTTAATCCTGAGAGTTTGAAGTTTAGCACGCTTTACCTGATCGTCTCCTTCATAGCTCGTGACCATTTTATCCCATATTTCTTTTGCAGATTTATAGTGCATTACCTTCATGAATTCTGATTGAGAGATGCATCCCAATAGAGTATTGACTGCTTTCGCATTTGTTTCATATTTCTTTTTCTCGGCTGCATCTGTAGGAGTAGCTGAAGGAAAAGTGTAGCCTGTCTCTACGATGTTCCAAACTTCTGTACCAAGAGATTGAAGATAGGCAGTAACTCTTACCTTCCAATAATTGAAGTTTGTCCCATCAAAAACCGGTGGCCTGATTGATGCTTCTTTCTCGTAGTTGCTCATGATGAACGATCTACCTTCAAGCGGTCAAGCTTCTCTGAAGGACCTGCTCTGATACCAATTGTTGAAAATAATACTGAGAGGGGGGGTGAATCAGTATTATCAGAACTATAAAACTTTTTCAATGCTCAGAACATATACGCTACTTTCGTTAAGTGAACCACCGTGTACACGCAATTGTGTCTAAAGAAAACAACGTATAGCCAGAAATCTTATAATTCAGTTAGTTTATCTTCAGTTAAGTGCATAAGGACATTATTCACCATATTAAGAGTAAACAGATGCAGTAGAACAGATCACACAAAAACCACACACACATGAACACCATGATATAAGGTGGAAACCCAATGTGGGTGAAAACCACCTGCTGCAAGTCGTCTCTATCTTTCTTTAATATGAAACTTCAGTTTACAATCTTTTTGTACTGGTGCAGCCTTATACCAGTACGCAGGCTACAACCTGCTGAAGGCTTCAACCTTCTCTCGTTCTCCAAACTCCCTTGGAAGGGAGCTCCAACCCCCTTTGCTCTTGTACTAGCTAAGATACTAGTACGTAGGTGCTGACCTACAATCTTCTTTCTTTCAGGTACCACCTTTCATATATTTTCAGACTGGATATTCCTGAAGCACAACATTACAATCTGAAGACCACAATTCATTCAACTTTCACAACAGATCATTGAAGCACAAAACAACCAATACTAGCATCATCAATCTTTGAATTACTGAACCACTGAAACCTTGTCAAACCCAGTCACCAGAACACAGAGCAGACTACAGAACTCTGCAATAACAGCCAGACCCAACTGCAAACCCAAAAATCAAGCTTCAAAAGATACATGCTACTTCAATGAGAGCAACCCGCGTATACACGCGGTTTTAACAAAGACAACCTGCGTACAGATCTAAAAATAATTTTTCCATAACTTGCAGCTGTACCAGACATCAGTTATACCCATAACATAGCGTTGCGTCAGTATGCAGATCTAGAAACACGCATAATCAACCATATAAAGATAGTTCATTTCAAACCATTTGATCCCGATCTCTCCTTAGATCTTGTTCTCCATCAACCGATGAGATCTCTCCTTAGCTCAGATCAAGCAATACATCATCAACCAATAACCTGCATACTGGATCTAATACTTCATCAGATATTCAAGACTTTTTCAGATACACTTGCCTAATGATTTCCTTCTCCTTATATAGCCTTAGGCCTTGTTCAATACCAAGAGCCAAAACCATAGAAATCCAATACCATCATCCTCAAAACTAGGGATCGACACGTCCGTCGAGACACCATGGTCCGAAACCATAGGCACAACTTCCAAGGAATAACCGCCACGGACCAAAAATAAGTGTTCCACATACACGCGCTTTTACTGAAGCCAACCTGCGTGTACACGCGACTTGGGCTTGATGAACCTGCGTATATGAATTTTCTCTTCTTCTTATAGTCTGATCATCAATTCCTTGCTGCTGACCTTCTGCACTATGATTTGTCATCAGTGAGGTTTGCCATCAAGGACAACACTTGTCTCATAATGCCAACAATATGTACATAATGAAACAACTGTGAAGAATCCTTAGAAGGAAAGTTTTTGGAAAAAATTGTGTAAATTGATTCACACAGCAGTTTCGTAGCACGCTACGAAACTGCTATAGGTGCAGTTTTGGTGTTTTGATCAATTCTCAAAGGAAAGAAGTGGTGATTTTTGGAGAATGATGCTGCTGGAGAGAGTCAAGAGGTCACTTGTAAAATTTTAAAGCTCAAGCAAGGGAAAAAAATCAAAGAACAAAGGATATAGGTGAAAGCAAAGTTTTGCACTACAAAAACAATAGTTAATTTCGTAGCACATCCAGATTGACCTTCTTCATGCACCTTCAAGGAGTTTAATGTTTGCACAAGTGAAAGAGTAGGGTTCTATGGCTAACATAACATATGTTACATGATTAAAGGGGCCAGTTTTGTCATTAGGAGATTCGAGGAACATCAATGAAGACCAAGGCTATAGTGTAGGGGACATTTTCCTAGTTTTCAGGACAGATAAAGGAGAAGTTATTAAAGGCCAACATGAGGGTTATGGACATTACCAAGGTTGAAGTTAAGGAGGAGCAGCTGTCAAGTTCAAATTTAATTCCTAGATTAGGTTGTTGCTATCATAATAAGGAGTTGTACTCCTAATTGTATTAGGACTCTAAGACAGTCAGTTAACTGTTACTTGTAATTAATAGTCTGTTTTAGGTATGAGTAGGTGTCAAGCTAGGAAATTCGAATTCCCCTCATGTTGGATTAGGGAATCCAAGATTGTAATGACAACTCTATAAAAGATAAGAGGCGGAATGCCTCAAGGTTGGCCATTTTTAAAAGAAACAAGCACACTGTGTTATTGTAGCAGACTGTATGTTTTCATGTTAATACAAAGATATTGGCTTGACTACTTAGGATTCAGAGAGGGTTTTAATGTTTTATTTTCTCATGGATTTCTTCATTTACTTACTTGCAATGGTATAAACACATGTTACTTAGAATTCATTGATAATGCTCTTAATTCCTTCATGTGTTTATAAACTGTGTTCCTTGCATTATGTCTCTGTTTTGCTAATATATTAAGACCCTTTATGCCCTGACTTCCATGTTAAGCTGATCTTGTTGTTGTACTGAAACATGCTTTGAATCCATAGCCCAATAGATGTTTTTTTATTGGTATTTCAACCATTTATACATTTTCGTTTGAATTTTCCAAATATTTAGCCATCTTATCTTCCAATTAAAATCTTTAACCCAGTGAGAGAGCCCTCTCAGGTTAAGGAGGCTAAGCCTCAGCCAAAATATTGGTTTGAAATAGTTTCTCAACGTCTTGCTGATCAACAGCCTATTAGGGTCTGGTTTTGTGATAACATTTTGGTGCGTCAGCCGGGAGACTGAAGATTACTCATTCCCGAAATCAAGAGGCTGAACTTCTAAAGGTAGCAGTAGCTCAGATAACTTTTCGAGGCTGCAATCTACCTTGGTGACTCCATATATTTTCAAAGTTTTAAAGGTGGCTTCGAGAAGGAGATATACATGAAGCAATCCTGACCCCAATCCACCTACTCATGTGGACAATCTGAACACTATTTCAAGAGGCAGTCATTGATTTTCATAAATACCAGGTACTCCATCTTATTCAAAATATTTGCTCTCTGAATTCTCAAGAAGTCCCGAAGACAAAATAGTTGATGATAAAATTCATGAAGTGTTGTTTAGATTGGAAAATGAGGAAGAACACATTGGTATTATCTTAGATCTGCAAAAGAGAGGAATTGACACCTCATCCCTAGTAACACAGGAAGATAAAGAAGAGCTTTGGGAAGTTGTTACCTCTGAGTTGTTGTTAGAAAAGGAGGCTCTAGATAAATTGAAAGATCTTGACCCATTCGAAGTCTTGTTGAAATCTAAAGTTGGTTTACCTCTTCCAAATTGGAGTACATTTGTCACTGGTTTGCAGAGCCCAAGTAGTCCTCCTCGTATCAATTCTTCATCCTCTTTTTCTACTATTCCTAGTGGCTTTCAGAAACCAAGTAGCCCTCCTCATATCAGTTCTTCATCCTCTGTCCCTTTTATCCCTGTAACTATTTTTCCTCCTTTAATCATGGTTGTACCTTCTAGGTATGCCCCTCTTGTGCTCCCTGCTGTTTTTCATGATCTTCCTAGTAAATATGCTGCAAGAATCCCTACATGGGGTGGTGATGAAGAAATTACAACAGAAGAACATGTAGATAGATTTAATGATTTTGCTGACAGAGAGGAAGTCAATGATGAGGATGTGAAGCTTAGACTATTTGCACAGACCTTTATTGGTGAAGTTAGAAAATGGTTTAAAACCCTTACCCCGAGAAGCATTCGAAACTGGGCTGAATTTGAAGACAGTTTTCTAAGAAAATGGGGAAACAAAACTAACCTTGTTCAAGCACTTACTGAGTATAACAACCTTAGAAGATCACCTGATGAAACTTTTCAAAATTTCTCAAAAATATTCAATAAAGTGTTTAACTTAATTCCAACTCAGTTGAAACCCCCAGAGGCTCTTGCACATATGAGATATGTTGAAGCTTTTGATTCTGAATTTTCTCTTTTATTGAGAGAAAGAGAATCACCCACACTTGCTGAAATGCAGAATAATGCTGTTAAAGTTGAGGTAAACATGATAGCTGCTAAAAAATAAAAAATGGGAAAAGCTAAACTGAAAGAAGAAGAGAAACCTTCCTCTTCAGCTCCTGAAGATAAATTAGATTCAATGATGAAGACCATGGAGAAGTTGATGGATAGGTTAGCTCTTGGGAACACCTCTACTCCCCCTGTGAAACAGGAACCTCAATTTAGAAACCCTCAATTCAGGAGAACTCAAAACCAACAAAGGCCAAGAGAAAATAGAAATCAGCAACCTGATCCTCCTGTGAGACCTCCTTTTCAGCAGCATTTGGTTGATGAAGAAGATGATCTTGAAATTCCTGAAGAATCTATCCATTGTCTTGATGAAGAGATGTCAGGAATTTTCTTGACTAAAGAAGAACATGATGAATCCAGTTTGACCAAGCAAGGGGAAGAGCCTCCAGATTATTTAAAAGGGTATCAACATGCTATCTTTGAAATGAAAAAACAATACAAGCTTAGAAACAGAAATGTGCCAATTATTGCAAACAAATCACAACCCAAGAAAGATGCTTCAAAGGTTACTAAAGCCAAGAAAGATACCCCAAAGGTTATTGAAGGTAAGGAAGACTCTCCACTTAGTAAAAAGGACACTCAACTCCCTCCTCCTATCAAAGACGCTGAAAAGTTTGTTTCTGTTTTCAACCTTGGGAATGAAATTTCAAAGATCAAAATATCAATCCCTTTTAGTGAGATTCTCAAGGTAGATAAATATAGAAGCAAGATTATAGAGATGTTAAATTCACAACCAGGAGCTGCTGATATCTTAAATGTCCAAGAAGATAATCCTACTATATATTTGGGTCCAAGGTTAGAAGATGATCAAAATGAAGAATTTCATCCTTTCTATGTAAGCATTAGTATTCATGATATGACCTTACATAATGCTATGTTGGATTCAGAGGCTTCTCATAATCTCATGCCCAAAGTAATTATGGAGAGGTTAGGATTACAGGTAACAAGACCATATAAGGATTTATCCTCTTTTGATTCAAAAGGAGTTCAATGTATTGGTATAATCAAAGATGTTGTTGTTGGTCTAACACAAATCCTAGCAAAGACAATTGTTATGGAGATTGTTGTGGCTGATATTCCGCCAAAGTTTAGGATGTTGCTATCAGGATCATGGGCAGCAAAAATCAAAGGCACAATGCAGATGGACCTCACCTATGCCACCAGTTCGGTTTTTGGTGAACAAAGGAGATTGTATCAGGAGACTAGAATGGCTTATATGGTAAGCAACATAGATAAACCTAAGAATTTTCCTATTTATTTATTTGATACTAAACTTGGATCTGCCATTCTTTTTAATGAGTCAGTTGATAGTGGACCGGAAGAGATGAAAACAGAAAATCAGCACTCAGTAAATCAGCAAGAAAATGACAAAGAGATGAAGAGATGGTGGTCTTTGTACTTTGATGGATCAACAAGAAAAGAAGGGGCAGGAGTTGGAATTTGGATCATAAGTCCAAGTGATGAGAGTAAGTTTTACTCTTACAAATTGAATTTTGATTGCACGAATAATATGGGTGAATATGAATCTTTGATTTTGGGACTAGAAGTTTTGGTAAGAATGAAGGCTCAGAATATTTCCATTTTTGGAGATTCCGAATTGGTTATTAGACAAGTTGAGGGTGTCTATCAAACAAAGGATGTAAGAATGAGAGCATACAAAAATCTATTTTTAGATATGTTGGAATTTTTTCAAGCATATTCTTTCACTATCAAAACTAGAGACCAAAACTCCATTGTTGATTCTCTTTCTGTTTTGGCAAGTCTGTTTTTCATTCCTATTCATTCTTTTGAGAAATATGAGGTTGAAGTTCGTCATAGACCAGCTATACCAGATAATATCACCAATTGGCAGGTTTTTGAAGATGATCAGCAAGTAAAGAATTTTATTGAGCTGAAAGAAGAATTTGAAAGTACTCAAGTAGATCAACAAAACATGCTTGTTGAGTCTAAAGAAAATTCTGAAGTCTTGCAATTAAAAAAATAATTCTATGCCAAAGGGTCTTATTCCTATTGAAAAGTTGTTTGATCAAAATGATGTGTTCAAATCGCCAAAGATACAAGTCGATGAAGAGGAAATAGAACGCTATAATCTGGGTACATCAACTTTATCCAAGATGATAAAAATTTCAAAATTTCTTTTAGCTGATATGAAATTCAAATATATTGAGATGATGAAAAGGTTTGTTGATGTTTTTGCTTGGAGTTATGCTGACTTAAAACAATATGATCCTTCCATTATTCAACATACTATTCCTATTAAAGAAAATGAGAAACCTTTCAAACAAAAGTTGAGAAGAATTAATCCCCTTCTCATGCCATTGATTGAAAAGGAGATTAAGAAACTCTTTGATGCTAAAATCATTGTCCCAATCAGATTCTCAAATTGGCTTGCAAATTTGGTTCCGGTTAGAAAGAAGAGTGGAGAAATCAGAATTTGTATTGATTTCAGAAATTTGAATAAGGCTTCATTAAAGGAAAACTATCCTCTTCCCAAGATGGATTCAATTCTGCAAAATATTGTTGGTTCACAAAGAATGTCTATGCTTGATGGTTTCTCAGGGTACAATCAGATTCTTGTGCATCTGGATGATCAGGAGAAAACAGCCTTCACAACACCATGGGGCACATTCATGTACGCCAAGATGCCTTTTGGTCTCATGAATGCGGGAGCCACTTTCCAAAGAGCAATGGATATTGCTTTTTCTGAAGAAAAGGATAAATCAGTGGTTGTTTATCTTGAAGACATCATAGTGTTTTCAAAGAAAGAAGAAGATCATTTGAAACACCCAAAGAAAATTTTGCTGAAATGTAGAAGGTTTGGTATCTCTCTTAATCCTACTAAAAGTATCTTTGCTTTAACATCAGGCAAGTTACTCGGTCATATCATTTCTGAAGAAGGAATTAGGATTGATCCTAGTAGAGTTAATGCAATTCAAAAGGTAGATCTGCCAAGAAGTAGGAAAGAGATTCAATCTTTTCTTGGGAAAGTGAATTTTGTTAGGTGCTTCATTCCTAATTTTGCTGAGATTGTCAAAGATATAACAAGGATGTTAAAGAAAGGAGTGGACTTTAAGTGGACAGCTGAAGCGAAGAAATCTTTTGAAGAAATCAAGAAGGCACTTACACAAGCACTGATACTCATCAGTCCAGATTTTTCCAAAGAATTTCTTATTTTTACATTTGCTTCCGAGAATACAATTGCTGGGGTTCTGCTACAAAGAGGAAAGCAAGGTATTGAACATCCTATTTCTTTCTTTAGTAGGACATTAACAAATGTTGAACTGAAGTACAATATTCTAGAAAAGCAAGCTTATGCCTTGGTGAAAGCTATAAAAGATTTTAGAATCTATATTCTGCATTCTCACATTGTGGCATATGTTCCAAGTGCTGTAATAAAAGATATTCTAACTCAAGCAGATCCTGATGGTAAGAGGGGAAAATGGATAGCCAAATTGCTAGAATATGATATAGACATCAAACCAACCAAATTGGTGAAGGGACAAGGCTTGGCAAAGCTAATGACTCAGTCAAATCTGGACTGTCTTGACATAAATTTGAATGCAGAAATCTCAGAAATTTCTGAAAATGAGGAAGAATTGGTCCAAATTGATGAGAAATTCTTGATTTCAGAATGGTATAAGGATGTGGCCTTTGTTCTACAACATAATAAATCTCCAGCCACTCTAACAAAGTCCAAAGCAAGGTTTGTTAAGCTAAAATATTTGAGATATTTTGTATATGATCAAAATCTATTTTGGAAAGATGTAGGAGGAATATTGCTGAACTGTCTCCTTAAAGAAGAAGATGATAAAGTTATTGAAGAATTTCATAAAGGAGATTGCGGAGGACATCATTATTCGAAGGCTACAGCAAACAAGATCCTAAGATCCGGATATTTTTGGTCAAAAATGTTTGAGGAGGCTAAGCCTTAGCTAAAAGATTGGTTTGAAATAGTTACTCAAAGTCTTCCTGATCAGCAGCCTATTAGGGTCTGGTTTTGTGATAACAGATTCCAAGGGAGGCTAGGGTCTATGTGCATTGCATAGTTCCAGTAGGCAAGGGAAAATGATTGAGGGTTATAGGAGCGAAGTATGCAGTTCCAGAAATATAGATGAGGCTAGGTTTCTCGGGAAACTCCAGAATCTGGCTAAGTGTGGGATCAGTGGAATTGATGTGAATAGTGATAGAAATTTAACTGTGACCACACACTTGAACACTTAGTGATACAAAAAGACCATCCAGAACATATAAAAAATACTCTACTTGATGCAACAACCTTTGTGACAAGAGTGTATGAAGTGAGTGTGAAACAATTCTATGTAATGAGAACGAATCATACACACAAATATTTCCCCTTCAAGTTGAGAAAACTTCCATTTGTATGACAAACGATAATCCCCATGACCAAAGATAACACTTGCTACATAAATATGAGAACGTGAACAACTCTTGTGATCAAGGAAGGGGGCTTGAGATCATCAACTTATCAATAAGTGACCAAGGAACGATCGATCACAAGATCCATGGTAGGCTTCGAAATTTTCATGCGAGACAAAATTTTGGAGGGTGGTTGTAGCCACTACAACAAGTTCTTAACTACCCTACCTACAACAAGGAGATCTATGTCATGGTGAAATATGTGAAGAAGGGGAAGCACTATTTGATGGGAAAGGATATAATAATCCACATAGATCACCAGCCATTATAGTACTTGAATGTGAGAGTAAGCTACAATAGACCAGGCATTACAAGTGGATGGGGATTTTACAGTAGTTTCATTTCGTGGTCAAGTATAAGAAGGGAAACACAAACAAGTTGGTCGACATGCTTTCAATTCCACCCATTTCAAATATTACAAATTTTGTGACTATTATACACATGGAGCCATTCACCCATGATGGATACAAAGAGGCACATTTAGAAGATGAGGACTTCAAGGTGGTGTATCAACAGTTGCAGAGTTAGAGTCATGCGCACGATGGCAACAACACCAATTACTACTATCTCTAGGATGGGTTACTCTACAATATGGATAAGCAATGTGTTCCTAAAGGTAAGTGATTGCAGTTGATCAAAGAGGATCGCATCTCTAAGGTTTCAAGGCACTTTGGTGTAGGGAAGACCGTGGATAACTTTCATAGGTATGTGTATTGGCCAAAGATGCAAGAGAAGGTAGCCAGGTTCATAAGAGAATGCATGCTTTGTTGTACCAGCAAGCTTAGTAATAGGAAACAAGTTCTATACCATCCCTTACTTGTACCTACTTGTCCTTGGGAAATCATTTCCATGGAATTTGTGGGAGTTTTACCGAAAACCAGGAAGGGACATGACTATCTATTTGTGGTAGTTGACAAGTTCATCAAGATGTGTGTTCTGATGCCCTGTAAAAAGACCATCAACGTATAAGAAGTAACAAACTTGTTCTTTGGATAGGCCTGGGTTCACTTTGGGATACCAAGGAGCATCATTTCAGACAGGGATGCAAGATTTCTCAGTGCATTCTCGACTACATTGTGGGAGAATATGAACATAAAGTTGAATAGATCTACAATATTCCACCCACACATAGATGGGCATACAAAACTAGAAAATAGTACTTTGGTACAACTTTTGTGAGGATACAACCAGAAGCATCTGAAGACATGGGATGAAAATTTGGTATATATACAATATTCTTTCAATAGAGCTATCCACACGTCTACATGAAATTCCCCATTTGAAACTTGTTTTGGATATTTTCCACCTTCACCTCTGGATATTGCATATGGGCAACAAGGAGTGAGGGAAGTGTTGAACAATGTAACTAGGTTCGAACTTCATAATTTTATTTGAGCCATAATGTAATTTATTTATCAAAAGAGTGAAAAATAAATTTTATTATTAAAGCATGGGTTTCATGCTTGGGTCAATTTGTTTTAGGTAAAAGTCTCCATTGAAGACTTTTAGGTTTTATGTCAAGTCTCCTTGTCCATATCATAATGTAAAGAACCCTCCATGGGATTTATTTGTCAAAGAAGAAATTTTTTATTGTAAAATAGGTCAACTAGGCCTCCTCCACCAGGTCAGATTTAAACTAGACAATTTGGCCTAAACTGGATAGAAGAATCATTATATGAAGGTAGCAACTCAACCTCATTTGTCACACACCCACAACAAGTTTGATCTACAGTTTTTGGGCTAGGAAAAAGTGTGAATTTCAAGGAAGAAGAAGAAGGATAGTGAAGAACAAGGAGGTCTTTCTCAAGCATAAAAAGTCAAAATTGTCTCTCTTTTTCCCACACATGTGAAGTTGTGCAGTTGCTGGAGGGGCCAAAATTCTGTAGTAGCTGGGAGGCTGAAATTTTGCTACTGGGAGTCAAAATTCTGTAACTGGGAAGTTGAATTTCTGGATTGTTGCTGGGCTAAAGCTGTTGGATAAGAAGAGACTACTAAATCATCTTGGAAGGTTGACTTGGAGGAGGAGGAAGTTATGTTGGTCTAGGGTCTTGGTCCATCTCATTTTGAATTATTGAAGGAAGAGTTCTTGACTAGGTTTTCCCCTATATAAGGGTTTTAGCCCTAGATGAGTGCCTACATATGGTGTCCTTGGTCTTTGTATTTTAGTTTTAGTAATTGTGTGATGAACTAAGATAAAGAATGAACACAAAGAATTTAATAAGAATACTAAGATTTCACAAGTAATTATTAACAGAGGAAAATCTTTCTATCTTTATAATTTTCTAACATGGTATCAAGGCTAAGGTGAAGAAGGAAGAAAAAGATAGGTTAAAGATCTATTGAAGAAAAGGAGATCAAGGAAAGGTTATTAAAGAGAAAGGGATCATATAAAATAGATAAGTCTACTATTTACGGGAACTATGTCAAACTCAATGAAGGGAGAAAATAAACTAGAAGGTGCCTCCAACTACAGGGCCTGGAAAAGAGGATAGATCTCATCCTCGAAAAGAAAAAAGTTTTGATTTTTTCTCAAGGACAAATCAAGAAGCCTACAGATGAATCAAGTGAATAAAATAAATAAAAGTTCAAAGAAACATAAATAATGGCTATGAACCTAATAGTGGATGGAGTTAAGGAAAACCTAATTCCATACATATCCAACATAAATTCTTCTCAAGAAATGTATGAAGCTCTCTCCAAATTATTCACCATCAAGAACATTGGTCAAGTAGCAAGCCTCAAGAATGAATTAAGGACTATTAAGATGACAAAATATGATATTGTATCATCATACTTTATAAGGATATCTAGAATCAAAGATGAAATCCAAGCAATAGATGGAGTTTTCCATAAAAAGAGCTCATAATTACTACTCTTCTATGACTACCAAAATTTTGGAGTGCCTTTGCATCAAGACTTAACAGTTGGAAGGATACACCAACATTTGAGCAAATGTGGAATGCATGAAGTCAAGAAGAAGCTCCAGTATCATTAGTAAACAACAAGAAGGAGGATGAAGAAGAAAACACCTCAATTTCCTATTCTTCTCATCACAAGAAGAAGGGAACCTTCAAAAAACGTTCAAAGGACCAAAGAAGAAAATGGGCCTATCCAAGATTAAATGCTACAACTGCCACAAGATGGGTCACTACAAAATCCAATGTCTATAGAATCCAAGAAATAAGAGGAGAGAAAAGGAACATGTGAATGTTGTTGATGAAGATCCGCCTAAGAAGAAAAAGACCGAAGAATCAAAAGTCAATGGCTTATACTACTAATTCCTCTCTCTCTCTCTCAACCCTCTTAGTCTTTTACTTTTTTGAATTGTTTTGATTTCTAGAGTTTATAGATTTAACATGTCTTGTTAGAAAATTTTTGAATAATTTTGATAAGTTTCTAGGTATCCTTCAAAAGGATTGGGTTAAGAGGGAGCCTCCACCATTTTACCAAAATATAAGTATCTTATTATTTGTTTCATGTTTTCATGTTTGGTTTCCTCCTCACAACAAGACTTGTTTGTATTGTTTCTAATAACCTTTCTCATTATATTTTCCTTGGTTTGGAAAGCTTGCTAATTTCTCAAGGTTTATGGAGGAGAATTTAAAGGATAGACTTGAAGAATGGAAGAAGTTATATTTAAGCCCATCAAGATTTAATATCATGCAAGGTTTGTTAAAGAACAACTCAAAGGTATGCCTTAAACTATAAACTTTGTTATAAAGTCCTCTTCATATAAAAGGTACGATCATTCTTCTTTTGAAATTTGCTTTACATTACTAACATCATTATGTCTAGGGTTTTGAATCACAAAGATTCTTGTTAGGGTGATTAAGCATTAGATTGAATCAAATCTCATTATATTATCATTCTTATGTAACCCTAAAAAGGTTCACTATAAAACCCTAACCTAAGGTTATGTCTATATTTATGAAAACCTTCTCGACTTACAGTTGTTGATGAAGTCTAGAAATATGATTCTCTTGATGCTTAGAATTTTTATACTGTTTTGATGGAAACCCTAGCCCTTTGGGTTTGTTGTTAATTTATAAGTTATGAACTTTAAGGTTTGGTAAATTAGGGTTTATAAGATAAATCTTTGAATAGTCATAGTAACATTCTAGGAATGAAACCCTAGGTACATATTCATCTAATCGAAACCCTAGTCTGGTCAATATTGTTGTATATCTAACTTTGATGTATTAATATTTGTGTATTGAATTTACATAGTAGATATTCTTGTGAGATGCTAGTGCATCATTATGAAATCCTAGGTATATGTGAGTATGCTAACTTAATTATTGATGCTCATGTTTTAGTTTGTGAAATATAGGGTTTGTAATAAAATCCTCATAGAGATTGATATTCTAGGAGATAATAATGTTTTCAATTATTGATATGAATTTTCTTTGATGATAAAATTTAGGGTTTGCAACAAACCCTAGTAGAGTCTATCATGCAATTCCGAAAGTAATATTGAAGCCCTATATGTATAGTACTATGATTGGATTGTTATTTAAATAATTTATCGATATCTAAGGTTGTGTGTTTCGATCATAAATTCTAGGGGTTTGTGACATAAAACCTAGATAGAAATTGAAGTTTAGTATGTCTCTTATCGAATATGAACCTATCTAAGCTTAGGTATTTTGTGTCTAAATTTTGAATGTTTGAATGCTTCCATTATAGTAATATTATTTAGTTAACTTCATGATTTCGTATATTTATACTTTGTTGTACTTCCTATTATTTTTTGTAGGCATACAATCTTCAAGCTATTGAAGATGTTTATAATAATGAGCATGATGAAAGGAAGTTATGAGAATGCTGATGATCAAGATGGCCTTGATAAATTCATGAAAGGTTGAAGCTTCTCCAATGATATAAAAGAAGAAATTGTTGATCTCCCTAAGTTAAGAGGGAGCATGGTTAGAAGAAAATAGCACATCTCCCCAATAGAAAGGGAAGGCATATTATGATGGATACCTTGTAGAAGAAATCAGAGAATGAATAGATATGAAATATAGTGAAGATGTATTTGGTGTTTTTGAAGACTTTAAAGAAGAAAAAATTGTCTAAGAAATTGCATATGTATAACTTGATGATAAAAGAAACATCTAATTGAATGTGGATCCCAAGATTGTGTTCACTTGTATGTATATTTGAAAGTTTATTGTTGATTTGGGTTTGTCTTTGTATAGGTAAATATCTCCATAAAAAGGTTGAACACTCTGGAAGCATGCTTGGATAAATTGATATATCTAGTTTGATAGGGAGATTTGAAGCATCTAATTGTCGATGCTTGGGAGGACATTTGGATGACCTATGTGTTGATGTCTAGATATCTAAGAGGGATGGTGGCATTGGTCATGGAGCTTTGACCATGGATACACACCTAGATCCTTGGGATGATGGTTAGCAAGTAAGCTTGATGGTACCTAGACTAATTGAAAGCTTAAGTCCATCTTAGTCCCACCCGGATAGATTACCCTAGTCAGGTATCTAATCTGAAACACTGAGTGTGCTAGAACTTTTCATAGTTCATTTTGGAGATATTCCATGTACCTACATATAGTTGTAATTATGAATACAAGAGGGAGTGTTGAAGAATGTAACTAGGTTTAGTCTTCATAATTGTATTTGAGATATGATGTAATTTATTTATTAAAAGAAAGAAAAATAAATTTTATTATTAAAGAATGACTTATTAAAGTATGGGTTTCATGCTTGGGTCAATTTTTTTTAGTTAAAAGTCCCATTGAATACTTCTAAGTTTTATGTCAAGTGTCCTTGTCCATGTCATAATGTAAAAAACTCTTCGTAGGATTTATTTGCTAAAGAAGAAATTTATTTTATTGTAAAATAGGTCAATTACGCCTACTTAGAGAGGTTGGCTTCAAACTAGAAAAGTCGTCCTAAACTGGGCAAAAAAATCACTATATAAAGGCAACAACTCAACCTCATTTGTCACACACTCACAACAAGTTTGACCTGCATTTTTTGGGCTAGGAAAAGTGTGAATTTCAAGGAAGCAGAAGAAGGAGAAGGATAACATAGAAGGAGGAGGTCTTTCTCATGCATACAAATTCAAAATTCTCTCTCTTTTTCCTACACATGCGAATTTGTTTGGTTGCTGGAGAGGTCGAAATTCTACAGGAGCTGGGAGGCCGAAATTCTGCTACTGAGGGTCAAAATTTTGTAGCTCGGAAGTTGAATTTCTGGATCATTGCTAGGCTGAAGCTGCTAGATAAGAAGAGACTACTAAATCAGCTTGGAAAGATGACTTGGTGGCAGAGGAAGGCTTGTTGGTCTAGGGTCTTGGTCCATCTCATTTTGAATTACTGAAGGAAGATTTCTTGACTAGGTTTTCCCCTATATAGGGGTTTTAGCCCTAGCTGAGTGCCTACATCTGGTGTCCTTGGTCTTTGTATTTTGGTTTTGGCAATTGCTTGATTAAATAATATAAAGAAATTCCATAAAGAAGTTAATAAGAACACTAATATTTCATAATTAATTATCAACATAAGAAAATATTTCTTCCTTTCCGATTTTCTAACAGGAAGATCTTATAGGAGATGCTTTGAGGGATGAAAAATTTATAGAGAAGATTAGGTAGATCCATCTACAAGTATAAGAAATACTAGAGAAGTCGTAGAAGAAGTATAGTTCTAGACATGACCAATAGAGAACAGAGAAATCATTCAAGGTGGGGGACAGAGTACAACTACAGTTGAATAAGGAGAGGCCGTAGGGGCTTGGTAATAAAATCAAATATTTGAGGTATGGCCCCTTTGAGATATTGGAAAAGGTGGGTGGTAATTCCGATTAACTCAATTTACCACTGTATATGTGCATTTAATCAGTTGTGAATTTAGAGATTTTGAAACTCTATGAGCCTTCCATGCTAGATTTGGAAGAGGAATAAGTCATACCTTTCGTGGAGGATTCGACACCATATGCTCAAGCAGAGTTGAAAGAAGACACAGTTTTGCAGAAGAGGTCTATAGCTACAAGACAAAGGCTACATGACCTTTGGTAGATTGGGTTGAAGGGACAACTTCTAGGAAAAGCTAAATGGTACACCAAGGAGAAGGTGGAGAAAAAATTTCCTCACTTCATTCAGTAAAATATTTTGGGGACCAAAAGCCTCCAAAAATGGGGAGGTGTGATCTAGATTGGATCTTTATCTTGTTTCTCATCCATCTTGATGCATTCAAAGTGGAAAAAAGTGGAGGAATAAACTCATGGGACCGTTTTTACCAGCGGGACCCAGTTTGGCAAAGCTAGGTCTGAAACATTTTCCATTGTAGCCCCACACCTTTTAATGTTATTCTACACATAAAGATATTTACAACAGCACAAGAAGCAGATCAATCAAAGTTTGTATGCAAAATTATGCCACTCAGAAGTTGGCATTCCCATTTTCACACCTATAGTTCAGGAGGATGCCTCACAGCCCCCATTATTCATGGAAAAGAGGCTAGCCATGTGTTTTTGATTTAAAATACTTTAGAAGAGTCTATATTGTAACTATAGATAAGAGTTTATGTAGTCAAACTTAACCACTAATAGGTTATCTGGTTGTGTTATAACTAGGCCACTAGGAGGAAGAGACATTTTATTCTTTTGAGAGAATTTTGTTCCATAGCTGAGCAAAGATAGCTAGGAGAGATAGGAGATAGAGCACATAGATAGGATCTCTGCATTGTAGGGAAATTTTGAGGTCTGAAATGGGACTCCTAAGAAAAATGTACAACCAAAATAAACTTTATAAGAACCAATAAGATTCAAGATGATGATGTCAACCATGGGGGATGGTTCACCATTTTTGGAGTAAAAAAGTAAAAAGATTGAAAAATAATAAAACTAATTTTTCAACTCGTATTTTCAACTTATCTCCCTAAATTTTTACTCAAATTTCGAGCAGGAGTACTCATTGGATGCAAAATTTAACTCATCATCCAAGAAGTATTGATGTTGCATACTTTCGATGGAACTTGCTACACAAAAAATGAGAAATACATGAAAACACGTGATTGCAATCACGTTTTTCATGTATTTCTCATTTTTCATGTAGTAGGGTCCATAAAAAGTATGCAACATGGGTACTCATTGGATGAGGAATCAAATTTTTCATCCAACAAGTGTTTCCACTTGAAATTTGAGTAAACCCACAGGGAAATAAGTTGAAAATACGAGTTGAAAAAATAGTTTTTTTCTTTTTTCCCTCTAAAATTTGATGATGTAATCCAATCTTATTTTATTATTTCCACTATTATATTATTATTTCCTTAGGAGGCCCATTTTAGACCTTAAAATTCCCCTAATATTACTTCTTTGTACCTGCAACCATATTTCCAATCAGAGAAAGAGAGAGAAGCGGTCTCAACTTCCATCTAGGTTTTCTCGCGAAACGGTTTCCCAGAGGATATCTTGCATCTTATGTGTGTGTGAGATTATTTTTTTATTCTCTTATTTTTATGCATAATTTCCATTTGCATGCATGCACTAATTACAGTTAAATTTTCATATCTAGAAGTTTAATAAAATTGTAATAATGTAAAAATTTAGAATTTTAATATATCATTATCAAATCTGTGTTGAAAAATTGTTCAATGGAATATCCACGGAAGTGTATGGATAATTTTGTATCAGAGAAGGTTTCTTTGGTTACTTTTTGGATATTACAGGGATTTAGATCGGTGGAGCCAAAAATCGTAAAACCCTAATCATGGATGACAAATATGTAAACGAACCTCATTATCCTGCAAAGGTGAGGTTTACGCAGCTAGAACAACAAGTCACATATATAAACTGCAAAGTAAACCTCCTCATGGTGACCCTAAATGGAAAGCTGGGGATATTTGGAGAAGATGGGGATGCGAATGCAAAGGAAAAATTTGAACGGGTATTAGAATATCAGGAAGAAATGGAGAACCAGTTGAAGAAAGAACATGAAGAAGATCAACCCAGTTCAAGTGTCGTGAAACAACCACAGATCATGTTTAAAATGGAATCAAAAGTATATATCCAACCATATCACAGTGAAATTGATGCTCTAAAGCTGAACCATTGGTTCCAACAACTGGAATTTTATTTCATCATCCATCAGATTGAGGAAGGAAAAAAGATCTCATTCACATAGTTGAAATTGGAGGGCCATGCACTAACTTGGTGGGAGAGCCACACGGAAACCTTGAGGTTGGAAGGAGAACCTCTAGTGACTTAGTGGGAAGATTTCAAAATCCTCATTAAGTCACGGTTTTATCTCATTGGGTACTTGGAGGACTGGTGGATCCGGTGGCATTACAAAAGTACACCATAAAATTGAGGAAGATAGTTATAATGTTGGGTATCTCTCCAAAGAACCAGATGTACTCCTGAAGTATTTGGGGGTTCTGAACCGCCATTTGTGTGATCAAGTGATGTTGTTCTATCCAAAATCGATGGATGAGGCTTGTGAATAGGCATAGTACCTAGAGAACATATGCCTGAAAAGAGTGCAATCAAGTGGATCGAAGCAAAAGGAGCAATAATAAGCTTCTAAGGAGTATGTTTTATTGTTTTTAAGAGAAAGTTAGTTTGAAGAGGATTCAGTAAGAGGAATGGCATCCATGTAGGGGTGTACTATTAAACATAAACAACAATTGGAGGAGTTGTTACAGGCATGCAAGGATGTGTTCTGAGAGCCTAAAGGGTTACCACCTAAGAGAGAAGTGGAACATGAGATCCAACCATTTCCAGACTCCCCATTGCCAAATATTGGGATGAACAAGTAGTATGTTATAGAAGAAAGTGATGTGAAGAAATAGTTGCAACAACTACTAGAACATGGTGTCATTGGACTGAGTACATCTCCATGTGGGTCACCCATCATCATTGTGCCAAAGAAGGATGGGACTTGGAGGATTTGTATAGATTATAGGGTGTTGAAAAAAGTCATGCTTATGAACAGATATCCCCTACCTAGGATAGATGATCTCCTAGATCAGTTGTAGCAAGAAAAGTACTTCACCAAGTTGGACTTGAATTTTGGATATCACCAAGTTCGAGTCAAATAAGAAGACACTTGGAAGACCACCTTCAAAACCAGACAAGGTTTGTATGAGTGGTTAGTTATTCCATTTGGCCTATGTAATGTACCAACTATATTTATGAGATTAATGAATGATGTATCGTGCCCTTTTATAGATTCATTTGTTGTTGACTATTTGGATGATATACATGTATATAATACTACCTGGGAGGAGCATATTTCACATTTAACGAAGGTGGTGGAAGCGTTGAAGAAGCACCAGATTATAGCAAATCTCAAGAAGTGCAAGTCTGTGCAACAATCCTTGGTGTATTTGGGTTATGTGATTGGTGGAGGAAAACTGAAGATAGATCCTTCTAAGATGGAGTCCATTATGAAATGTCTTGTGCTTACTAATGTTTCTGAGGTTAGGAGTTTCATTGGGGAAACAAAATACCTGAGGAAATTCATAGCCTCATTTTTAGTGGTAGCATCACTGCTCCATGCCATAATAGCAAGTGGTAAGAGTTTCCAATGGGGGAAAGGTCAGTAAAAGGATTTTGAGGAGCTAAATAATAAGATCAGTCAAGCACCAGTTCTAACATTACTAAACTTGCAATGCCCCTTCAAAGTGGAGATAGATGCAAGGTGCAATTGTGAAGAAGTGGAAGTACTATCTGATCGGAAATGAGACATTAATCCACACATATCACCATTCGTTACAGTAATTGTAGGCCTAGAGTAAGCTACAACAGAATAGGGATTACAACTGGATGGGGTTTTTACAGTAGTTTCATTTGGTGATAAAGTATAAGAAGGGAAACACAAACAAGTTGGTTGACATGCTTTCAAGGCCACCCACATCAAATATTACAGGTATGGGGACTCTTATGCACATGGAGCCATTAACCCATGATACATACAAAGAGGTATATTTGAACGATGAGGACTTCAAGGAGGTGTATCAGAAGTTGCAGAGTCAAATTCATGTGCACGATGGAGACAACACTGTTGAATACCATCTCTAGTATGAGTTACTCTATAAGCAGGATAAGCTATGTGTTCCCAAAGGTGAGCGGTTGCAACTAATTAGAGAGGCTCACATCTCTAAGCTTGTAGGGCACTTTGGTGTAGGGAAGACCATGGCTAACTTGCATAGGTGTGTGTATTGGACCAAGATGCAAGAGAAGGTAGCTAGGTTCATAAGGGGATGCATGATTTATTGTACCAACAAGCCTAGCAACAGGAAATAGGGTCTATATCATCCCTTACCTGTACCTACTCGTCCTTGGGAAATAATTTCCATGGGCTTTATGGGAGGTTTATCGAAAACTAGGAAGGGACATGACTACTTGTCTATGGTAGTTGACAAGTTCAACAAGATGTGTGTTATGATGCCCTATTAAAAGACCATCAATGAACAAGAAGCAACAAAATTGTTCTTTGGATAGATCTAGGTGCAATTTGGGATACCAAGGAGCATCATTTTAGATAGGGACACAAGATTTCTTAGTGAATTCTATACTACATTGCGGGAGAAGATGGACACGAATATGAAGAGATCTACAACATTCCATCCATAGAAAGATTGGCAGACAGAAGTAGTTAATATGAATTTGGTGCAAATTCTGAGACGATACAATGAGAAGCATCCGAAGACCTGGGATAAAAATATAGTATATATACAACATTATTACAATAGAGAGGTCCACATTTATATAGGAAAGTCCCCATTTGAAACTTGTTTTGGATATTTTCCACTGTTGACACCTAATATTTGGGATTAGGAAATTCATGTAAATAATGTAAATAGAAAATAAGGATATTAGGAATATGAAGAGACACTCGGGGGTGAATCCCAAGAGTGTCTCCCTCCATGTATATATTCATGAGTAATCTTAATGAAAAAAACACAAATCTCATTGTGGAGTTACCTCCTGGCCTGACATGGTATCAGAGCCAACTCCATTTTTAGCTTTTCTACCCTTGTAACTCCCTTCTGCCATTTCTACAATCCTCCCCATTTCTGCAGTCTGCCATATTATTTATTCCTATGTTCTCTGTCCTCTGTGTCTATGTTAGTTTTGTTGAATACAATACTGTTATGCGTTGAACTGTGCATATTGTTGTGCCTCCACGAAGGTCTGAACACTAATGTGAACTATGGCTTCATGCTTGCCTAGTGAACGTTGCCTAACATTTAAACCTCTATTGGTATGACCATTGGTTCTGCGTTGTAGTGGAGACAGTGAGTGTGTGTTTGCTTTCAAGACTGTTGAAATGTGATATTTATGTATTCAATCCTACGTTAAATTTTTATGAGCATGAATTTTAATATCGCTGGTATTTTTAATATGAGAAGTGTGGTATTTTATTTTATGAGTGGTATTACTCCTTCCGGTGCATTGTGACTATATCATACACCTACACAATTGGCCTCCCCCATCCACTTGGTGTATTTTTTCCACCAGAACTCTCCCTGGTGCTATTGCGCTCTCCCTCAACCCATATAGTGATATATCCCCTCACCACTCTCACCTCACAGTTAGCCTATGCATCTCAGCCTCACCTACACTATTGGCCCGAATCCTTAGCTCTAGTCCATTGCAATACCACTCCCACCGCTCCGGTTACACTCCTCGACTCACCGATCCACACTTTAATTATCCCCGGTCATTACGTTAATACTCCCCAGTCCATAAGTTAATACCTCCCACTGTTAATACCTCCCACCGTTAATATATGTTTTTTAATGCAATTCTCATTGGTATTGAATTCACTCCGATGTCATATACATTGTCTATGTTGTCATATCCTTGCCAATTAATATCTCCCTCCGTATATTCCCTACCCCAAATACTCCCTCTCCCATATAACAACTACCCAAAATAATACCTCTGTCCTATATATATCAGAGTGCAAGTTTTACACTAGAAGTGCATTTTTTGCCAACAGAACTACATATTTTTACCACCATAAGTGAAATTGTTTTATATATTGGTAGTAGAGTACATTTTTGAATGCATTCATTGATATCTATTGTTGGAGTAGTTCTCTCTGGAAAAGAGAACTATCCTGAATGGTCGAGGAAGTTAAAACACACTCTCATTTTCAATGAGTTGTGGAAAGGAGTTTGTGTAGGAGTAGATAATGAACCTACAAAGCCCATCTCAGATAAGGAGATTTCTATTTGGGAAAACAAGAAAAGCAAGGCCTATGCCTTGATTGTAGAATTTGTAAATGAAGAGGTGAGTTTCCATATTTCACCATTTTCAATTTCTTTAGAAGCCTTACAAAAGTTGAAGGAACTCTATGACTCACACTCTGAACTTGAAGTTGTCCAATTGATGATTAAATTGTTCAGTCTTGAATTGAAAAATGAATATTCTCTTGCTTTAACATCAAAAGTTAGATCTATTATGCAAGATATCAAAACCACTCATGTTCAAATAGACATTCTTCTTATAGCTTATGTCAAGGTGCTATATCCCACTTATTCAAATTATCTTGAGTCATTGCAAGCAAGTGGAAACCTCAAGGAGATTACCTTTGACTCCATTGAGAATAAGTTTGTTGAGAGAGAGAAGGCTTTTGGGAAGAAGACAACTCCTTAGTCTTTTGAAGAAGTTATGTGTATTGCACATAAAGAGAAGAATCACGCACAAGTTTCTTCTAGAGGAAGAGGTGGTTGAAGAGGTAGAGGAAGAAGTAATTTTAGAGGTAGGGGGCAAACAATTCCAAGGAGAAAAGTTTGATCTTCATTGCATACGTTGCAATAGAGATGCGCATGATGCATCCACATGTTATAAGTTGCAATGGGATAGAATTGAGCAGGAAAGAAATGGAGCCAAAGGTAAAACCTATGATAAAGAGAAAAGTAAACCGCCTGAATCCACTCATTATGTTGTGGTACATTGTAATATTGGAGTAACTGAAGACTTGTTTAATGCTTCACTTTCTTCTTGGAAAAATGATTCATTTCTTAATTTAGGAGAAACTTGCCACATGACCTTTAGAAGATATTTTTTTGAAGAATTTACTGACAATTTTGATGGAGCAATATACTTTGTACACAAGTCAAAACTCAAGCCATCAGGGCTTGGCACAATTAGGCTCAAACTGCCTGGTCTTTCAGACTTTATTTTGCATGATGTTTTATATTTCCTAGAGCCGAGGAGAAAATTGTTGTCTTTGGTCCGCAAACTCCAGCAAGGAAACTTCATTCATATGTTTGATGGAAAGGTTGAAGTAAAAAGAGGATCAGATTGTTCACTTGTCATGAAGGGGATAGAAGAATAAAGACTTCTGAAGTTGCAAGGTACCTCTGCTCGTGCACAAAACTTCTCATAAAATTCTCATTATGATGAAGGTACATTTCCAACAAGGTTTTTATGGCATGCTATATTTGGACACTTGAATTATGACAACCTTCATATATTGAATAAAAATAGTGCTACCAGTTTGCCTACAATTCCTAGGAAACTTAAGCAATGTGATGCTTGTATTCTAGGAAAACATAGCAAACAGTCTTTTCATGATTCACATTCTAGAGCACATAGAAAAAATGAACTCATTCATTTAGATTTATGTGGCCTAATGCTTGTTCCTTCTACAAATGGAAATAAATATATGATGACATTTATTGATGACTAGACCAGAATGTGTTGGGTTTATTTATTGAAGAACAAATATGATGCTTTTCAAACATTCAAGAACTTTCATGCATGGATTGAAAATGATGCACAATCTCCTATTGGATCTATTCACACTAATAATGGAAAATAATACACTTCAAATGAATTTGAAACCTATCTTCACCGACATGGGATCAAACATCAAATAATTGTGCCTTATAATCCCCAACAGAATGGAGTAGCTGAAAGAATGAAGAGGACACTCTTAAATATAGTACGTTCCATGATGTTTTTCAAGAATGTAAAATTGATGTTTTGGGCTGATGCAGTTCTATGTACTGTGTATGTAAAGAATAGGTGTCCATCTAATTCTATTAGAAATAAGAATCCTTATGAAATGTGGTATGGCAACATTCCTTCGGTAAAGCATCTCAGGGTCTTTGGTTTCACCTGTTATGCCTTGATACCAAAGGAACAAAGAAAGAAACTTGGTGCAAGGAGTCGTACGTGTATCTTCTTGGGGTATTCAAGTACCTCCAAAGCATATCATATATATGATGAAGTTAATAAGAGTTTTGTAGTGTCTAGAGATGTGATATTTCTTGAGTCTTCTAAGATTTCGACATGCCAAGTCTTTTCAAGAATTTGATAATAAGATTCGACATCTTGAAGGGGGGATTCCTATACTAGATCAATGTGGAATCTTCTTATAAACCACTCTCTCCCCCACATGAAGCTCCATCCATTAATGACACTATGAGTGATGTGATTGGAAAAATTGGGAGAGTCAATATTGATTTGGTCCCAACTCGGTCAACTAAGAAGTTTAGGCCATCTCAGAAAGGTCCTCCAAAATGGATGAAAAAGACACTTGAAAGTGTTCATCTTGATGAAGTTAGAAAGACATGAACAAGAAATTCAACCGGGAAAAATGGAGGTGATGTAGATGATTCTGATTCACCTATTGATATTGATGCTTCTTGTGATTGTGAATTCAATCTTTCTTCAGATTTTGAACCAAATTCCTTCAAATAATCCACTTCTCATTATGAATGGAAAGAAGCGATGCAAAAGGAGTATGATGCCTTGATAAAGAATGGCACTTGGAATCTGGTTTATCCTCCATTGGGAACCAAACCAATTGGCTACAAGTGGGTCTGTAAGAACAAGTATAAAGTTTATGGCTCTCTTGACAAGCATAAAGCTAGGCTTGTGGAAAAGGGTTTTGCATAGAAGGAAGGGGTCAACTATGAGGAGACTTTTTCCCCCGCAACAAAATGGGCTACCATCCAGACACTCGTTGCCTTGGCAACTCAGAATGGTTGGAAAGTCCATCAAATGGATGTAAAATTGCGTTCTTAAATGGAGATATGAACGAGAATGTTTTTATGTCTCAACTAGAAGGATTTTTTGTGAAGGGCCAAGAACAAAAAGTATGAAAGCTTGTGAATCCTTGTATGGCCTCAAGCAAACACCACAGGACTAGTATGAAAAGTTAAATGAGCATCTTCTAAAACTCAAATTCAAACATTATGATCTTGATGATGCAACTTTGTTTGTCAAGAAAGTTGGAAAATAATTGTATATATTGTGGTGTATGCAGATGATCTTTTGATGATAGGGAAAAATGGGAGCTACATTGCATCCATAAATAAGTAATTGAGGAAAGGTTTGAAATGACTGACTTGGGTTATGTTCACTACTATCTTGGTATTGAAGTAACTCAACATCTGAAGTTTATATTCCTTTCTCAAAAGAAGTACATAGGAGATTTGTTGAACAAGTTTGGCATGTTTGAGTGCAATCCTTTGACTACTCCAATGGAATAGAACTTGAAGCTCACATCCATTGAAAGAAAATAATTTGAGGATGCAACAAAGTATAGGCAGCTTGTAGGAAGTCTCTACTACCTAAATGATACCAAACCGAACATTTAATTTGTTGTTGGAATCCTATCCAAGTTTATGCAAAGTCCTTGTGAGGGACATTGGTCTACTGCAAAAAGAGTTATAAATTAATTGAAGGGAACTCAAGAATTTGGACTCAAGTATACACAGGTGGGCGACTTCAGCTTGATTGGATACTCTAATTCAGACTTCGAAAAAGACAAAGAAACTAGGGTATCTACTTTAGGTTATGTTATGAGTCTTGGATCAGGAGTTGCCTCTTGGAGATCACACAAACAACCAGTTCTAGCAGATTCCACAACTGAGGAAAATATGTGGCATTAGCTGAAGCAATAAAGGAAATTTTGTGGCTCAGGAAAATTCTGGAAGATTTGCAGGAGAGACAAATGCATTCAACTCCTCTCATGATTGACAACACTTCTGCAATAAATTTGGCCAAGAACCCAAAGTTGCATGATCGAACGAAACCTGTCAATACAAAATACCATGTGATTTGACATCATGTTGAGGCAAAGAGAATCCATATACACCATTGTTCCACAAATGAGCAGATTGTAGACATCTTCACCAAAGCGCTTGGAAGAGAAAAGTTGAAAGATTCAGAATGATGCTTAGACTCACCAACGTCCCTTTAGATTAAGGGGGGGAATGTTGACACCCAATCTTTAGGATTAGGAAATTAATGTAAATAATGTAAATAGAAAATAAGGAGATTACGAATATGAAGAGAAACTGGGAGGTGAAGCCCAAGATTCTCTCCCTCCATATATATATTCATGAGCAATCTTAATGCAAAAACACAATTTGCATTGTGGAGTTACCTCCTGGCCTAACAACCACCTTCACCTTTGGATATTGGATATCACAGGGGCTTCACTAGGGATGCAATAACATACCACCTTGGTTCATATTGGGGGATGTATATTTAGGAAAAAATGACATAATATATTGGGGGGTATATATGTGGTAAAGGGTTTTTATATTGGTAGGTATAAAAAATGGAGCTGAAAGTTAATGAAAAAATATAAAGGGGTATAGAAAATGTTAATGAAAAAATTGATACATACAATATCTAGTGAACGTAGGGGTTTTTTAAATTGGGAAGGTGTATTAGGTTCATATTGGTAGGGGGTTAAATAATGTGATTTTAGAGGTATTTTCCAGTATGTAATCAAATTAAGAGTATTTTTTAATATGCCACGAATGCACATGTTATGTCAGAGTTTCATTGAATGAAGCCCATGTGCGTCATATGGGAAACGCGTAGGAGTGAGGGAATATCTTACAGAAGATTCTTTGATGGCTGAAAAATTTATAGAGAATATCACACATATCCATTTACAGGTACAAGAAACACTGCAAAATTTGCAGGAGAAGTATTAGGTCAACCATGATCAACACAGAACACATAAATCGTTTAAGGTGGGAGACAGAGTATGGCTACAATTGAACAACGAGAGGTTGCAGAGGCCTGGTAAGAAAATGAAGGCTTTGAGGTATGTTCCCTTTGAAATACTGGAAAATGTGGGTGATAATTCCTATCGATGCATTTTACCACCGTATATGTGCATTTACTCAGTTGTGAATGTAGATAATCTGAAACTCTATGAGCCTTCCATGCTAGATCAGGAAGAGGAACAAGTCGTACCTTATTTGGAAGATTTGACACTATATGCTCAAGAAAAGTTGACATAAGACACAATTTTACAAAAGAGTTCCAGAACTACAATATAGGGGCAATATCACCTTTGGCTGATTGGGTTGAAGGGACAACTTCTAGCCAAAGCTAAATGTTAGACCAAAGAGAAGGGGGACGAAACATTTCCTCACCTCATTCAGTAAAATATTTTAGGGACACAAATCCTCCCAAAATGAGGAAGTGTGATATGGATTGGATCATTATCTTTTTTGTCATCCATATCAATGCATTCAGAGTGGAAAAAGTGGAGAAATGATCTCATGGGACCGTTTTTATCGGTGGGACCATGTTTGGCGAAACGGGATCTGAAACCTTCTAGGAGTGTTTTGAGGCATCAAATGACATTTTTTGGGGTAAAAATTTCCTTCTGGCATGACACCTTTTCATGCTATTCTACAAACAAAGATATTTTTAACGGTGAAATAAGCACATCAATCAGAGTTCGTATGCAAAAGTCATGCCACTCAGAAATTGACATTCCTATTTTCACACCTATATTTCAGGAGGATGTTGTGACAACACCCATTATTCATGGAAAATGGGTTATCCATGTGTTTTTGATGTAAAATACTCTAGAATGTTCTATATTATAACCCTATATAAGAGTTGATGTAGTCAAACTTAACCACTAATAGACTAGATGATTGTGTTATAACCAGGCCACTAGGAGGAAGAGGCATTCCATTGTTTCGAAAGCATTTAGTTTCATAGCTGAGAAACGATAGCTAGGAGAGATAACAAGTAGAACACACAGAGAGGATATGTGTAATGTAGCAGCCCACAGGCCATAAGCATTACTTCTTTGTACCTACAACAATATTTCCAGAAAGAGAAAGAGAGCGAAGCGATCTCATATTCCGGATGGGTTTTCTCCTAAAAGGGTTTCCCATAGCATATCTTGTGTCTTATGTGTGTGTGTGAGATTATTTTTTCGTTCTCTACTTTTCTGCATAATTTCCATTCGCATGCATGCACTAATTACACTTAGATTTTCAGATCTATAAGTTTAATAGAATTTTAATAGTGTAAATCAGAATTTTAATATATTATTATCAGATTTGTTGTGATGAATTTTCTAGTGGAATATACACGGAAATTTGCGGATAAAAGAGAATTAGTAAATGGTACCTAAACGTGACAACATACCTACCTTCACAAGTAATATACTTATGTACCAGATAAACCACCTCGTACCATTCCTCCCTGATCCAAGAGTGAGGAACCCCTTTCTGCACCATAACTTGGTTATAGTCAAATTCTTTAATGATGTTCTTGAACCAACACTCTCCACCTTGGAGAAGACCAATACTCTGAGAAATGGATTCCTCTAAAAAAATGAGGTCCATTTGTTTAAATCGAGCCACATTCCCATCAAACATTTATGCAAAGGCTTGAGTTACCTTAGAATTATACCCTTGAAACTTTTCAAAAAAGGGAATCCATCTTGCCTCCTCAAAACATTTCCTTACCTGCGGAAAATTATTAAGAAATTTAATTCCACTTGGTTCATGTCATGGCACTGAAGTCTTCAACATGGAACTTTCTAGTTTGGTATGCATAATATTAATTCATTCTTGGCACTTTTCCACTATGCATTATCGAACAAGGGAAAGGTGGTGAACAAGGAGAATTTGGTAGGTTTTAATTATCATTCCATTAGTGGTTTAAGAGAGAGGTGTCTTGATTTGAAAAATATAAAATCATTTATGAGTGTGGGCATGTGTAAACAATATTGATATTCGAAATGAAGTGTGGTGGGATAACATGGCAACAGGGGATATGCAATACAATAATAATTTACCTTTCATGCACATATGATGATAATAACGGATTTGTATGCATTTCCCAAAAATTAATGATACATTCAAAAGTGAAATTTGACCTCACCTTAATTACCTTTTGGGTGACATCTGGAAATTACCTGAATGGATATATCTAGCGCTGATACTTTTCTGAAAGTACCAACTATTTGCATACTAGAATCATGGAATCCAATAGTTCTTTAATTTAGTTTCATATGTCACCTAGTTACTAGAATCGAGGGGTTCTGAAACACACTTATTCTGCTAAAATGGATCCCAAGATTTGGTAACTCCTGTGATATACAAAGATTAGCCTGGCTACCGAAATTTAAAATATCATTACAATGTTTTACTAACTATATTTTTGTCCCATGTTGTGATGCACTTTGTAGTTCCATTAGTTTTTTCCCTTCGAATTTCTAAAATTGATTCTAGAATATTCCTATCATATTAAAACAAGCGGAAACATAATTTCTATTGGAAAAATAGGGGTTGGTCCAAAAACTCTATAATAGGCTATCAAATATACTTCATTCTAATAGTATTCATGATCTTTCCATCACCAACGCTAAATCTTGTAGTTGTTGTGTAGGATGAAATCATAGGTATTGACACGTCCCTTACAATCCAGTTATAATCCTTCAACATTTGAATAAATGTGTTGAAGTGTAGCATGAGAAGGAATCATTAGATTATCGGTCATTAATGTATGTTGTTAACTATTGTGAGGCTGCTTACCTTTGATGACGATGAGTTCCAAGGTACCCTAGTACATCTTGTAAGGTATGAATAAAGATTTTAATTTCAAGTCACCTGCAAGATCCTGTGAACAGAAGACATTTATGTATTCCCACTATTCCAACAAGAGAACCTTCCATTAATGAATGTAAGCCTCTAGGTAATGCAAAACAATCTCTAACCTTTTATCGTACATAATGTGTTGCAGTTGATGGGAAAAATGCCATTAGAAGGAGGGCCTTAAGGGACCCCTCATTAGCTGACATGAGAACAAACAAAAATTTGAAGGATTATGATATAGAACAATCAACAACTTAGATAAACAACGAATTTTTGCCACCAAAAAATAGTTTTCAAGCAAAATCTTGGCCCAACCATTCCATGAAGTGGTTTTCATAATTAGGCCCCATTATTATATATATATATATATATATATATATATATATATATATATATATATATATATATATATATATATATATTGTTTTTTTTTCAAACTGAAGAGAAAGGATTCAAGAGGAGAGTGGGAATAGGAAGATGATATTCTTCTCTTACCAATTCCATATCATTGTCCTGACAAATGTCTACTATAATCTTTTCTTTAGACATTGATCTTCAATACGAATTCAACCTATGCATGTTCACAAGAAAACAAGTTTGGTATTCATCAATGGTTTTAATTCAAACAAATCCATTTTCAAAAAATGTATCTATTTCATAGGGCCTCAGTCATTGAGTTATACATTTTCCCTTGAAATATTTAAATCTTGAGTTAAAGAGGAGAGCCTAGTCCCTTGGCTAGAATTGCTTCTTTTGGATAAATCTATCATATCATTTCTTTCTTTATTGCTGCACTAACATAGTCTATTGGAAAACATATTACCTAATCTCATCAAGATGATTTAACTACAGTAACCTTTATTCCTGTGCCTCAATCAAATTCATTTCCAACTGGACTAGAGCATAAAAAGTCTTGATTTGAAACTCTGTTTGTAGGAGGACCTGTTTCCCGTAAACTATTTCATATTAGGTGCATCCTATGGTACTTCGCTAGGTTTTCTTGTAATCCCAAAGCACTTCATCCAACCGATTTTCCCAATCCTTGTGATGAATCTACATCTTTTTTGTGAGAACCACTTCCAATACCTTGTAGGTGGACTCCACTTAAATGTTTGCTTGAGGGTGGTATGGGTTAGAAGTTCTATGCCTAATTTTTTACTTCTTTGTGATAGAATTGATAAGTATAGATGTGAATTGTGTCCCCCAATCCATAATTATATCTCTAGGAACACCGAATCCTGTAGAAATTTCTTGATAAATTAAGTCTTATAGTACCTTCTCCTTAGCTCAGGGTAAAGCCTTGGCCTCAACCCATTTTGTGACATACTCAGTGCAAACAAGAATTTATTTTTTCTTCTTTAACATTGGCGTAATGGGGCCTACAAAATCCCAATCCCACTTATCAAATGGTTTAATTAACACTTGTGGATATAATAGCATTTCATTAGCTTGCACTAGCCACCCCATTCCTTGACAATTGTGACACTACTATACATATTTATTAGTATCCTTAAAAAGGATGGGCCAATAATATCCATACTGCAATATCATGTAAGTAGTTTGCTTGTCAGAGAAATGAACTCCATAGGGATCATTGTGACAAGCCTTTAAATTTTCAAGAATTTCATCCTCTCGAACGCACTTAAAATGATAAGGTCCACTCCCATGTGGAACATGTCACCATTACACCATGAATATGAGGCACTCTTGATTATAATCTTCTACTTCTCATGAGTTGGTAACTATTGAGGTAGTTTTCCCATTGCTAGGTAATTTTATATGTCTAAAAACCTAGGCAAGTGAGTAGACACTACAAATAATTTCTCATCAGAGAAATTAACATCCACAAGAACAATATCACTTTCATTCTGCAATTTAAAAAAGAAATCAACAACTAGAATTTCTTTACTAGTTTAGTCCATAGTTGTGACATTAAATTCTTGCAATAACAAGAGCCACCTCATGATCCTACCATTGGTTACTAGTTTTTTGATGCAATATCATAAGGTTGTGTGGTCAGTGTAAATGAAGACTTCATAAACTGTAATATAATGCATAAATTTATTTATAAAATGCACCACCACTAAGAACTCCTCTATCACAATATATATCATCTCAGTAGGAGTTAGATTCTAAATATTATAATAAATAACATAATAATATTGGTCTTCTTTCTGCTCAAGGATAGCTCCCAAAGCAGTGTCTGATGCATCCATGGAATATGAAAGGGAAGGGACCAATTAGGCCCCTTCAATATAGTGCAACCAAAAGTCTCTATTTCAAAGTCTTAAAGCACATAGTCAACAATAATTCCAAAGAAAGGCAACACCTTTAGAAAGGAACTTAAGTAATGGTGTGGAATTTTTTGTAAAATTCTTAATTAATTGCCTATAATATCCAACAAAACCAAGAAAGCTTATCACCTCTTTATGTGTTTTAGGAACTAGTAGTTGAGACAAAACTTCTATCTTGGATGGATCTGCTTCAATTCCTGCAACAAAAACTACATCACCAAGTAAAACACCCTTATTTAGCAACATGCGACATTTCACATTACTTAGGGCAGGGTGTTCTTCCTAGTATCTTTTCAACACTTTTTTGGGTTTTTTCAAAGCTTCTTCAAATGAATCACTATAAATAGTGAAAATTTCCATGTATACCTCTATGCAATCATGAATAAGGTCTGATAATATCCATAGTACGATTGTTTGAAAGGTGGCAAGAGCTTCATATAGAAAAAAATGTAACACCCAGTAGGCAAAGGTTCCCCAAGGATAGGTAAACATAGTTTCTCATGATCCTTGGTGATATTTGGATCTATTTGTATCCATTGTACCCATCTAAGAATGAAAAATACTCTTTCCTATTAGGGTATCTAAGACTTGGTGAATGAAATGAAGAGGAATATAATCTTTCATGGTTTCTTTGTTTAGTTCCCAAAAGTCTACACGCACATGCCATTTTCCTGATGGTTTATGTACCATAACTAAAGGGGAAACCCATTTATTGTCATATATTGGGTATATTAAATTAGCATCAAGAAGATTCTATAACTCTTCTTTAACCACTTCATTAAGTGTTGGGTTCATGTGCCTCTAGGGTTGCCTCACATGACGATCATCAATCTGAGTATAAATATGGTGTGAAAAAATCGTAGGATCATCCCCTTCATGTCACAGTAGTCCTAAGCAAAGGCCTTTATCCATTTTTGTAAAAATTGGATCAATTCATTCTATTGATCATTAGCAAGTTTGTTACTAATATTAAAAATATTCCCATGACCAATTTTAGCAAAAATATAGTGTGGTTCTTTTTTCTATGAGGGGACGACTGTAGAATTATAAAGCCAAGGCAAAAATGATAAATCATTTAATTATTGTACAACAAATTTTAAAATATATTCCATTGGATGAGCATTAGGAGTATGGAAACAATCACAACTACACAGGAAATAATTGAGTTGATCTTCTTTCGTACCTTCTTTAAAATTCCTTACCTAATCCACTTTGCACATAGGCTAAACTACCTCCTCAACGCTTGTTGAATCATCAAACCACAAGACTTCCTCTGATTCCATAAGAGATTTTTCAAGTATGTACAATGTTACTTTATTTACTACACCCGCAATGAGAGATGAACATGTTTCCATATCTACATCTGATAAAGGCATCCACAATAGCAAGCTACAATCTTCCCAAAATTATAGGATTCCCTCCTATGGAAGTCTTAGTCTGTAAAGCCATAAAATCGATAGGGTACTCTCCTGAGTCCAAGGATACAATTACATCATCTAACTCTCTCTCTGGCTTAACCCTAGATTTATTATCTAACTTAAGAATAGTTGGGATAAGACAAAGATTTGGCAGCTCAAGTTGTTTCATGGTTTTTGTAGTTAAAATATAGTTCAATCAATTTTTTTTGTATGCAAACTCTATTTATGTGCACAAAGACATTGGGTTGCCTAGATCTACATACTTCTTTTCTAAACTCTTTCCATTAATTAGATCAACACATTCTCTAATAATATGTATGGTAGGTGGGTATTTCCTTTTTCTCCTAGATTTTTTCAAGCAGAGTTACCTCATTGTTTTAGCATAAATGGGTATGTATTTAATAGCTTGTAGGAGAGGGATTCTAACACAAACATTCCAAATCTTAGTGACCAAATCATATTCAGGAAGAACCACTAGCTTACGTATAATTCAATCTTTCTGGATGAGGAAGTTTATTTGGAATTGCTAGTGTTCTACTAAGGTATAGTAGGAGAACTATTGTCAATCACAGGAGTGGGGAACACTTCCTCTATTTCTTCTTCAATAATGATGGGGCTATGATTTTGGACAACCTTCCCTGAACTCAAATGAATATCTTGTACCTCTACAGGAGTAATGGTATAAGTTGGGAAGAGTTGCAACTCAACTTGCAAATTAGGTTGGGGTCACTTATCATTTGGGTTAGTAACTGGTTGGATTGGTAATTGATTAAACCTAGGAGGTTGAGTGGATAGAATTTGTACCTATTGAGGCTACGTGTTTGGGGGTTTTCATTGTGGAGCAACTATTTGTGGCGGGTAAGGTTGTGAAAACTGCTATGATTGCATATTATGTTGAGGTTGTGTAAAGTAAGGATTTGAAGGCACTGGCCCATAGCCAAACCCTCTACAACCTTGCTATCAAGGTTGATTTTGAGCTGACTGTTGGGGCCATTATTTCCATTGTGTTGAAGCATTCCATGGTACATATTGTTGTCCAGGTAAGTACAAAAAATGAATAGCAGAAGAATCAAAACGCATACCTTGTGTTCAAGTTGCCATGGATTTTTAGTTGGCAATGAATAAATTTGTTCTTCTCCTTGATAATCTCCCTAGGACACCACTTTGAGAATTGTTAAGGATGGAAAATTGTTAATATTATGTTCTTCCACACAAATGACATAAATAGAAACATTATCAAGGGGACAATCTTTCTTTAGATTCTTCTTCCAACATCTAGGACAAAAAATAGAAAGGGTTGCTTGTTCTTTCTCTTGTTTCTTTTTAAAACTCCAAGTGTCGAGCTACAAACTGAGTGTACTAAGTATGCCAGTGTTGAATTTATCTAATAAATTTCTCATCCCAGATGTAGTTACACCACTAGAGGATGACCTAATATTTCTAGGGAGATTATCTCATAAACCCTTCATTGTTCTACTCTACCCTCGGGAATATCTCCTATAAATATCAACGATTTCAACAAAGTAAAACCTAGAGATATACCCTACATCCATTAAATTAAGAATATTGATAGGTTCTTCAAAGACACCCCTTATAAAGAGGATTTTTTGAGATTTAGGATCCAACTTATGTTGTGTATCCCACTAAAGGTTGTACAAAAAACTCTCTAAATAGTCCTCTAAACTTTCATCTTCTCTTTGTACCCTTATAAATATTTATTCCTTCAATTATCTATCTTTATGGAAACCTTGATATCTTTTAAGAAATTGTTTTCTCATTCCCTCCCAGGTAGTGATACTATTTTATTGAAATCCCATAAACCAACATAGGGAAACATCTTTAAGAAAAGCAGGGAATAATTTAAGTTTTCGTGCATTAGTTTAATAATCCATGCTATGACATAAAAAATCCAATTCAAATACAAATGTATCAGGGCCTTCACTTACTAATCCTTGAAAACATGAAATACTAAGGGAGATATGTTCTTCATATGAACATTTGTAGTATGATAAAAAATATAAAATTTGAAAATTACCTCATCCTCATCCTCCCCTCAGTTTCCTCCTTGATTTGTCTCACCTTCTGCTACTACCATATTTCAGCCCCCACTCAAACTAAAAAGTCTCCAGTGGTAGAAGCTCAAGTTTTGTAGCTGAGTTGTTTTGAAATTGTGATTTTTCCTTTCATTCAAAAATTATTTCTACCTTTGGACCAACCAAGGTAGTGGCAACAACGATAACCCCAACATCTACTGATTATGGTCTCCTAGAACTACCTTCCCAGAAATTTACTTGACCTTCCAATGCTGTGCCTCCTTTTCCATGGCTTGAAGTGTTACCTTCCAAAGAGTTAGTAATTGGGGTTTTCTTTGTTTTTTTTGTACAATACAAATTATTAAATTTCCCTCTACCCCTACTCTTTTTATCTTTTCCTCATCTCATACATTACCAATATCATCTAAATCTACTGAGAGAGGCAACCCAATAAATTGCATGTGAAACTTCCTACCTCTCGTCTTACCACTCCTGCCTCATTGTATTTTATGATGTTTAACATTGCAGAACAAGGGTTTACAAATAAATCCTAGCAATCAACAAACCAATCAAGACTGATTTCCTTGACACCTCCTAGGAAACAAAAATAATTAAGTTGATGAGGTGTTGACAAAATATATATAAAAATAAGCTTAAATGGTTTGAAATCAAAAGACACTATTGAAATATACTAAAATAATGTCCCTTGGGAATTAAATTGAACATGGATTCACCCCTTCAATGCCATACAAATAGAAGAATAATTAATATCTTAAAAACAACATCACATTCATCATCGTCTTAGAGGTGTTTAGCAGGTTCAACAAATCCATTAGTTTACGAAACAAATGATGAGATCACATAGTTCCGAGAAAAATCAGTCACATAGAACAAGAATAAATCATTTAAGAGCTATCAATTTGATTCCTAGAGTCTTGTGACTTCTTGTGGATTCCCAAGGTCGATAATTCTCCACACTAAGCCCCCCCACACCAAATTTCCACACAACAGATCACAACATTTGAACTGCATACTGTAAAAGAATAGTAAATTTCATTCTACGTAACCGGTCATAAATAAATCAAACTTATGTAAGAGAAAACCTTAATAAACTACAAGTTATTCCCAAGTTAGGGGGCCCTTCCTAGCTGGGAGAACTTAAGAAATACACGATTAGCTCACAAGATAATCAACAATATGAAATTGTCATTAACTAATCCGTAAACTGTTGTGGATATTCCACTAGAAAATTCACCACAATAGATATGATCATATTTGATTAAAAATATAAGATTATACACTATTACAGAAAAATAGAGAATGAAAAAATAAGCACACACACACAAGACACAATATATTCTCTCTGGGAAACCCTTTTGGGAGAAAACCCAGTTGGAAGGTGAGGCTTCTTTGCTCTCTTTCTCTATCTAGAAATATGGCTGCAAGTACAAAGAAGTAATGATTGTGGTCTATGTACTGCTACAGTGCATCAATCCTCTCTGTGTGCTCTACTTCCTATCTCTCCTAGCTATATTTTCTCAATTATGGAACAAAAAGCTCTTGAAAGAATGGAATTCTTCTCCCTCCCAGTGGCCCGGTTATAACACAACCCGATAGCCTACTAGTGGTTATTTGTGACTACATCAACTCTTAACTAGAGTTATAATATAGACTCTTCTAGAGTCTTTTACATCATAATCACGTGGCTAGCCCCTTTTCCATGAATAATGGGAAGTCACGCAGCATCCTCCCGAACTGTAGGTGTGAAAACATGAAGGTCAACTTCTCAGTGGCATAACATTTTCATATGGACTCTAATTAATGCACTTCTTCTACTATTGGAAATATATATGTGTGTAGAATAGCATGAAATGGTGAAATGCTAAAGCAACAAAGTTTTACATCCAAAAAACATCATTTCCTCCACCTTCTCTTTGGTGTACCACTTAACTTTGCCTAGAAGTTGTCCCTTCAATCCAATCTACTAAAGGTCATGTTGCCCCTGTGTTGTAGTTCTAGACCTCTTTTGTAAAACTATATCTTCTGTCAACTATGCTTGAGCATCTCGTGCCAAATCCTCCACAAATGGTAGGACATGTTCCTCTTCCTGATCTAACATGGAAGGCTCATAGAGTTTCATATTATCTACATTCACAACTAAGTAAATGCACATATATGGTGGTAAACTGAGTCAATAGGCATTATCACCCACCTTTTCCAGTATCTCAAAGGACCATACCTTAAAGCCTTTATTTTATTACCAGGCTCATGCAACCTATCCTTGTTCAACTGTAACCATACTCTGTTTCCCACCTTGAATGACTTTTTTGTTTTGTGTTGATCATGCCTAGCCTTATACTTCTCCTGTGACTTTTGTAGTGTTTCTTGTACCTGTAGGTGGATCTGCCTGATAATCTCTATAATATTGTAGCCTAAGCATCTCCTGTAAGATCTTCCCTCACTCCTCCTTGTTTCCCATATGCAATATACAAAGGTGAAGGTGGAAAATATCCAAAAAAAGTCTCAAATGGGGACTTTTGTGTAGAAGTGTGGACTGCTATATTGTAAAAATGTTGTATATATACTAGATTTTCATCCCAGGTCTTTAGGTGCTTCTAGTTGTATCCCCTCAAAAGATGCACCAAAGTCTTGTTCACTTATTTTGTCTACCCATTTTTTGTGGATGGAATGTTGTAGATCTCTTAAAATTTGTGTCCATCGTCTCCCACAATATATTCCAGAATGCACTGAGAAATCTTGTATCCATTTCTGAAATGATGCTCCTTGGTATCCCAAAGTGCACCCAGACCTGTCCAGAGAACAAGTTTGATGCTTCTTGCCCACTAATGGTCCTTTTACAGGGAATCAGAACACACATCTTACTAAGCCTATCAACTACCATGAATAGGTAGTCATGTCCCTTCTTGGTTGTTGGTAAACCTCCCACAAATTCCATGGAAATTATTTCCCAAGGATGAGTAGGTACAAGTAAGGGATTATATAGACCTTGTTTCCTGTTTCTAGGATTGTTGGTACAAAAAAGCATGCATCCTCTTATGAACCTAGCTACTTTCTCTTGCATATTGGGTCAATACGCATACCTCTACACGTTAGACCTGGTCTTCCCTATACCAAAGTTCCTAGTGTAGAGCTTTATTGTAATTAAAACTACAGATTGTGATATGCTAAAAAAATTGACTTGAATCTACTCTACTCATCAGCGGAAACAAAAATTGATCGATGAAATCACGAAGTAGAAAAGGAATAATTTCAATCACACATAACACAATAATTTTATGGGGAAAGCCTCAGCTAAAAACCCCTGCTATCTGTATATTGAATTAACTAGAAGATTTGAGAAGAAAATACAATGCTTGTTGAATCTGAACAATCTCTGCACAAGTAAAATCTATCTCACTACTTCACAAACCAGCTCAAGCCAATACTTAGCCAAATCTGGTGCTTTCCAAACCCCTTTTTCCTTGTGTTTTTCCTTTGAATCATCCCATATTTAATTGGGAAATTCTTCACTCATAACTGCACAATCCATCCATAGGCCTTTCTCTGATTGATCCACCATCGGTTTAATTTAGATGATTTTACAAATGATAGTACACTTTCCCTGAACTCTAATCTCAACTGGGTCTTCCTTTGAACTGACATGCATGATTTATTTATGAGTGAATTATCAGTTATTTGATTGATCACTGCATGTGAATTAAATCCAATTTAATTCACTTGACCACTCACTAGTTCCTCCAACAATCATAACTAGTTTAACTGAATTAAATAATTACAACTCAATAAGAACTAACCTGAGCCCCTAAAATTTAGGGATCACTCTACATGACTCTAGATAGAATTCCAAGTCAAATTTACTGAGCTAATTAAGTCAACTTAACTTATTTAACTGATACAAGTTGCTATGAGAATAGAATTACAATTTAATTCCCAATTTAATTCAAGGATAAATTAAATTAGGATTTTCTTGTTTCTATTTTTAACACCCTACAACCTTGGAGGTGTGAACCTCTATGATAATCTACAATCGCTCACCTTTAAGAACACAAAACTTATCCAGCCTGTAGATTAACCCATCTCGAAGATGATATTCAATTGTGTTATCACCATCGTGCACATGACTTTGACTCCGCAACTGCTAATACACCTCCTTGAAGTCCTCCTATTTTGAATATGACTTTGTATGCATCATGGGTGAATGGCTCGATGTACATAAGAGTCCCCAAAGTTGTGATCATTGATGTGGGCAACTTTGAAATCATGTCAGTCAACTTGTTTGTGCTTCCCTTCTTATACTTGATCACCAAATGAAATTTCTATAAAAACCCCATCCAATTGTAATGCCTGGTCCACTATAGCTTACTCTAGGTCTACAAGTACTGTAACGATTAGTGTTCTGTGTGGATTATTGTCTCCTTTCCCACTAGATAGTTCTTCCACTTCTTTACATATTGCACCATTCCATAGAGCTCCTTGTCGTAGGTAGGGTAGTTAAAGACTGCCCCATGAAATACTTAAGAATGGTAGCATACATGCCTTCCTCCCTGCATCAAGACAACTCCCATAACATACCCACTCTCATCTGTCTCCACTTCAAAGGGTCGCGGAAAGTTTGGTAATTCCAGAACTTGTGCTGCTGATATTTTTCTTTAGCTCTTCGAAAGCCATTTGCTGATCTTTTCCCCACTAGAAACTCTTTCCAATTGTTGTTATGGCATGGAACAATGCTGCTACTGCTAAAAATGAGGCTATAAAATTCCTTAGGTACTATGCTGCCCCAATAGAACTCTTGAACTTAGAAACAGTAGTAGGCACTGGCCATTCATGATAGCCTCCATCTTGGAAGGATTCATCTTTGGTTCTCCTCCATCGATCACATACCCCAAATAGACCAAAGAATGTTGCGTAAACACGCACTTCTTGAGATTTGCTAGCAGTTGGTGCTTCTTCAATGTTTCCAATACCTACGTCAAATCTGACATATGCTCTTCTTGGGTAGCACTATATACTAGTATATCATCCAAATATAAAATAACAAATGAATCTATAAAAGGGTGAAGTGTATCTATTCTTGAGTGTGATTTTGTTCAACACCTTGTAATATATACACATCCGCCAAGTCCCATTCTTCTTTGGCACAATGATGATGGATGACCCACATAATGATATACTTGGTCAAATGACACCCTGCTCTAGCAACTGCTGAATCTATTTCTTCACCTCACTTGCTTCTATAACAGATTGCCTGTACAACTCAATGTTTGGTAATGGGGAATCTAGAAATACCTGGATCTCATGCTCCACTTCTCTCTTAGGTGGTAATCATTTAGGCTCTCAGAACACACCCTTGTATGCATGTAACAAATCCTCCAATTTTTGTTTATGTTTCTTAGTACACCCCTCGAGGGATGCCTTGCCTCTTATTAACTCTTCTTCAGACTGACTTTCTCTTAAAAACAATAAAACATACTTCTTTTTGTAACTAATCAATTTCTTGGCTTGGTTGGCACTTACTAGTGAAATTTTCGACTTGCCTTTGTGCATGTTGATGATGAAATATTTTCCATCCTTGATGAGTTGGTACTAATTAGCTCTCCTAATGGATATTTCATCTTTTATGTACATGTATGGACTCCCAAACACGACTCCACATACATCAAGGGGAACCACATCTAGATCTACTTTATCAATAAAATCAACACTGATAACAAATTTAATTTTACAATATTTTGTTACCTTCAACTCTCCATCCTTATTTACCCATCCCAGTGGATATGGGTTTATATGATCATGAACTTCCAGTCCCAAATTCTTGACCAAATCTGTTGCAATGAGATTCACCTATGATCCCGAGTTAAACAAAGCATCAACCTTTGTCTTCTTGACTTGTATCTTTATATGGAAGAGTTTGGTCATTTCTTTCTCTTCCTATTTCTGAAGGATACTTAGATTAACTTCCTTCTTCACTGACGTGTAGATGATCTTCTCATCCACGTCTGAGATGCTTTCAATGTGGTTGCTTGAATTTGTATCCATGAGATTCTTCTTCTTATTATCTTTCTTCTTGTTCTTCAAGTTTAGCTCTTGATGCACCTTCCAACACTTCTCCTCCGTATGGCCATCAATGTTGTTGTGGTTGTAGTGGTTTATAGGATCTTTGCATTGGTGTGTTGTGGGATTCATATTTTTATATTTCCCCCCATTTTACTTCTTCTTCCCATCCTTAGAAGCTTCTTGTTTCTCCTTCTGCTTCGATCCACTTGATTGTGCTCTTTTCATACCTATGTTTTCCAAGTATTGTGTTTGTACACAAGCCTCGTCCATTAATTTGGGCTTGAAAAACATCACTTTCTCACGCAGATGGTGATACAAACCCCCCAAATACTTGAGGATTACATTTGGGTTTCTTGGAGAGATACCCAACATTATAACCATTTTCGTGAATTTTGTGGTGTACTCCTACACAATTTGGCTCGACTTTTTCCTAAAGTAATGCCAATGGATCCATTGGTCCTCCATGTACCCAATGGGATAAAATTGTGACTTAATGAGGGTTTTGAAATCCTCCCACTTAGCCACTGGAGTTTCTCCCTCCAACCTCAATATTTATGTGTGACTCTTCCACCAAGTTGGTGCATGGCCCTCTAATTTTAGCCACATGAATGAGATCTTTTTCCCTTCCTTGATCTGATGGACGTTAAAATAAACTTCTAGTTGCTCCAACCAGTGGTTCAGCTTTAGAGCATCGGTCTTGCCATGGTATGGCTTGATATCAAATTTTTCTTCCATTTTTTACAGGGATTGATTCACGACACTCGAACAAGGTTGATGTTTTCCAGGTTCTTTCTTCGACTAGTTCTTTGTGCCTTCTTGATCTCCCAATACCCCTTCTAATTTGTCCTCTACATTCAAATCCCCATCTTATCCAAATATCCCCAACTTATTTATTAGGGCCTCCATGAGGAGGCTTACATTGTGTTTTATATCCATGACTTGTTGTTTGAGTCATGAAAACCTCACCTCTACAGGATCACGAGGTTCATTTACATATTTTCCGGCCATGATTAGGGTTTTACGATTTCTGAACCGGTCGACCTATATCCCCTGCAAATTATCCAAAAATAACTAAATAAAATTGTCTCTGATTCCAAATGATCTATAAACTATCGTGGATATTCCTCTAGACAATTTGTCACAACATATATGATAATATTTTATTAAAAATCTAAGATTCTACACTAGTACAGTTTTATTAAAATTTAAGATCTGTAGATTTAACTATAATTAGTGCATGCATGTGAATGGAATTTATGTAGAAAATAGAGGATGAAAAAATAAGTGCGCACACACAAAAGACACAAGATATTCTCTCTAGGAAACCCTTTTGGGAGATAAACCAGTTGGAAGGTGAGATCGCTTTGCTCTCTTTCTTTGTCTAGAAATATGGTTACAAGTACAAAGAAGTAATTCCTATGGCCCATGGGTTACTACAATGCATAGATCCTCTATGTGTGCTTTACCTCCTATCTCTCCTAGCTATCTTTTATCATCTATGGAACAAAATTCTCTCAAAAGAATGGAATGCCTCTTCCTCCTAGTGGCCTGGTTACAACATTGCCTGATAGCCTACTAGTGGTTAATTTTGACTACATCAACTGTTAATTAGAGTTACAATATATACTCTTCTAGAGTATTTTACATTGAAATCATGTGGTTAGCCCCTTTTCCATGAATAATGGGGGGCTGATGTGACATCCTCCTGAACTATAGGTGTGAAAATAGGAAGGTCAACTTTTGAGTGGCATAACTTTTTCATAACGACTCCAATTGACATGCTTCTTATGCAGTTGGAAAGATCTCTATGTGCAGAATAGCATGAAATTTTGCAGAAATAAAGTGGTAAAGTTTTACCCCTCAAAAAACGTTATTTGATACCTCAAAATGCTCTTGGAAGGTTTCCAACCTTGTTTTGCCACACTGGGTTTCGTTGGTAAAAACGGTCCTATGAGCTGATTCCTCCACTTTTTCCACTCCAAATACATCAAGATGGATGAAAAAAAATATAATTATCCAATATGGATCATTAACTCTTAGAAATATTACAGAGTATACAGCTTATTTTACAGTATATGGCTGCTACAAAAACTTTTCTTTATTATGGTGGTTAATCCATCTAGAGTTCTTTACATCAACATATAAAACTTGAGTTTCTAATAACTTGGACCATGAGACCCAAATATGGGGATCTCAGACCCATTTTATCACTACCAAAAGTAATCCAAGCATTACAACCATAGTAACTATTAGTAAAAAAATGAAAGTGTGGATCATAATTGATCAACAAGATATTACATTGAAATTACATCCCAAGATAAAAATATTTTATGTTGGAACAAGATTTGATCTAAGTGGTGCTAATATAAGCAATTTAACCGATCACTAGGCATGAATCCAAAACTAGGCATAATTGTCTTCTTGTAGTGGCTTTTGGTAGTTCGATTTCTTCTAGTGGTTCAACTTGATTAACATAGCCCATGCAATTCTGGTAACTTAATCAACAACTGTTGGTCTTGTAAGATGGTTAAGAGTTTCCATACCTAAGGTTAGTTAGGCAAGGAAAATGCACCAAAAATGTAGTTTAATTAATGAGAAAATGCATTAAATTATAAAAAATTACCTCATTGAACTTGTAATTGTTGAGACTACAAAACTGATATAAATGATAAACAAATGTGGAAAAGAGGAATGTAAAGAAAGGTATTAAGGGAAAAAAAGTGGTCTGATACATGCAAAAGATGGGTTAGAGATGAGACTCGTCAGGTGTCCCAAGCATTCATGTTATAAATAACTTTCATTTGATCAACTCGTGTAACATCTTTCTTCTTGAACTTAATTAAGAATGTATACATTGTCTCTTGTTCTTACCCATTTTCATACGAGACTTCCTAAAGATGATCTCCTTATTTCACAATCTTTGGCACATAAGCTAATATCATATCCTTGATCACTCATTTGGCTAACACTCATAATATTATGCTTAAGGCCTTCAACATATAACACATTATGTGCTTTTCCCCTACTATTGTTGAGATTGACAATGCCTATTATGGAAATTCTAATAGATCCATTATCTCTAAATGTCACATTTCCTTCATTTTCTTTTCTTAAAGATATGAACTTATTCTAGTCTCTTTTCATGTGCCTAGAACATCCACTATCAAAAAAATATTGGATCTCCTTGAACAGAGCATACATAACTAGTACTCATTTCTCAGATGAAAATTCTTCAGTCTTCCTTTTCTAGACTCCTTATTTTGGCTTTAATTAGCAATTTTTTACTTCATGACCTAGATTGTTGCACTTGTAATATTTTAGACTATACCTGGAAAGAGGGGAAAAGGAAGTATGAGTTCTAATATGGTATCAGCTTCTAATGCCAACAAACATATTTTTAGGTGGTTGGAAATTAGTCCTATAAGCCTTGTAGTGTTTTTCTTGATGACCAAATTTTTTACATAAGAAATAGTTAACAAGGAATATTGTTTGATACCCACCAATATAAGATTTCCTCGAAGATTAATTTATTCTGAGAGAGGTCTATCTCTTTGAAGTCTCATTCATTGGTTGATCTATATTTCCTATTGTATTTCTATGAGGACTGTGGGGGACCTTTTGAGGACATCAACAAAACTTAAAGGTTTTTCAACACTTCTTTTGATTAAACTTTCAAGATTTCCTTCGTGACGAGTTCTAGTCATATAGTGGAGCCCTGAAATGTCATATAGTGATATTTGATAGCTGATAATGGTGTCTAGAGTTTGGGAGCTCCTCAAATTTTGTTGGCCTTGTCCAAGTCATTTCTCAAAGATGTTATTTCAACTTCCAACTTATCATAGATCTCTACCTTTTCCTTCAGCTTATTGCCCTAGACTTCTTATATTCACTTACCTTTTTATTTATGAGATTTTAGTGTGATGATATCTTTGGTTAGCTTTTCCTTCTTCCTTCTGAGTCTCTCATCTTTTTCTAAGGCACTGATAAATTCTACCTCTAAATCACCCATATCTTTAGTCCTTTCTTCTTCTTCTTCCAATTTTTCTGCTTCGTTTGGGACACCCATGAATAATATTTTTCTATTTTCATCATGCTCTTCTTCATAAAAAACATAAATATCTTTCTCAGAGAAGAAATTCTTCTTTTTCGAGCCTCCCCTTTTGAATGTCCTTTTTTGGGTTCTTCTTCATTATCATTGTCATCTTTAAGAGGACATTTAGCAACATAATGTCCTATTTTACCAAATTTGAAACAAATGAGAGGTAACTTAAATTTAAGATTGGATCATTTCTTTAGCCTCCAGATAAGGTATGTCATTTTACTATCAGATTCATCTTTGGAGAAATCAAAACCTTTGACTTTTTTGATGACTTTAATGCTTTGAATGCAGCTTCCATATATGTTGGATTTCCTGACCTCATATCATATGCTATGAGAATTTCATGAAGCTCATCCATTGATAAATTTTCAAAATCATTTATTTATTTTATGGCATATACTTTAGCATCAAAATGATTGGGAAGAGAAATCGAAACATTTTAGACAACTGTTTTTTCCTTGAGTTTTTCATCAATCCCTCTAAGAGACTTAACTACTTCATCTACTCACAGGAAGTAGGAAGCAATATCTTCTTCATCATTCTTTTTTATACTTTCAAAATATCTTCATAATGTTTGAAGCTTTGCATTATTTACCTTTTCATCTCCTTCATAGATATTTACAAAATTGTCCCACGTCTCTTTAGCTGATTCACAATTCATGACTTTGGTGAATTCTAAATTTGACAGACCACTTGATATAGAGTTCAAAGCCTTGGTATTTGTTACATATGCCTTCATCCCGTCCTGGTCTATTGGTAGAGGAGATGGGATCTTGTATCTATATGTAACTAATTTCCAAACTTCAACACCAAGAAACATTAGATAGTACTTCATTCTAATATTTGAAAATTAAAAATTTGTTCCATCAAAGTAGGGAACTTCATGTGCTTCTTTACTAGCCATTATGATTGGAAAACCATTCTTCTAGGTGTTATTTTGTTATGAAGAAGTTGGCTCTAATACCAATTATTAGAAATACTGTTGTGGGGGGGGGGATGTGAATCAATATTTCAACAAATCATTAACTTAGTTTAAAATTTAAGCCCATATTTCAGAATCCCAAAATATAAACCATACAAGTACACAAAGATTTAGAATAAAAAGAAATCACATGAATATTTTTAACTCGTCTTCAATTTACAATGATGAGGACATCAATCCTCTTTTACAAATTCAAGTTCATACCTAGAAAATGAGTACACCAATTCTTTTGTACAAGCCCAGGCACCAACCTGGAAATATAAAGAGGAAAGAAATCCTCTTAAGGAAGCTCAAGGTCTAACCTGGAAATGCAATGAGGACACCAATCCTCTTCATACACCAACCTGTCAACAATCATTTGATCTTTAGTATATCATATGTACATGACTCTCTTTAATTTTTGTTAATTTATCAACCTCATCAAACATAATTTTTTTCTTTAACACACTCCAACATGAGCCTTATAGATAGGCAAAAAACAAGGCTGATTTTTTCTCCAAAATAGCTCCAAAATATCCTCCACAAATACTCCAAAAAAATATCTAAAACCACTCCAAAACAAGCTACACAACAGGCTCCAAAACCACTCCAAATTATTTCAAGACTAGGGCTCCAAATGTTGAGACTTAGGTTGCCACAAGGCCGAATATGGGGCTCCCATAGAGCTGAACACTGAGGTTGTAATAGAGCCAAATCTAAGCCAAAAAAGGTCTGAAATCTAAGGAAAGGGAAACTGAATTCCGAGCTTTCACTAGGTCCAAGTTAGGGTAGAAATAGAGGTACAAATTAGGTCTCAAATGATTGTCAATTTTTTTCCCATGACTACTCCAAGATGTGCTCCAAAGACAATTCGGAATGGCTTAAAAATTTCCCTAACCAAAAATAGAAAATTCTGCAAAAATAATCTTTCAATCTTGCTTCACAACTCCTTATTGTCCTGGTTCATGAGGTATGAACGTCTCTAATATGCTTCCTCAATAGGTTTGAATTATTCATTGAGCTTCACCGAGTTGTTGGTTGAATTGAAGGAGAAGATCATCTATTTATAGGGTTAAACACCTCCCAAATAGGGCTGACTTGATCCTCAAGAGGGCCAACTTGTTCCTCAAGAGAAAATTAGGCTCCGTTTTCTAAACTAACAAGGTTGAATCTTGAGTAAATGGATGAAAGAAGAGCATTGGTCTATGTTTCAACTGTGACAAAAGGTACAGTAAGGAGCATAAATGTAGTGAGAAGAAATTATTCTACCTACACTATGAAAATGAAGAAGATTGAGAAGTGAAACCATCACAAGAACCAGATCTAGAAGTGACCACCCAAACAAACTCTTGCCATGCATTTGTTGGCATTATTACTCCATAAAACCTAAATATATAAGGATATATTAAAAAAAAAAGGTAACAATATTGAATGGTTCAAATAGTACCTATAACATCATCAATTACAAATTGGAAAAAAAATATTAATTTCTTTGTATATCCAAAATAAAAGTTTCAAGTAATGATTTTGGATGGAGGTACCATACATTATTGATGGAATTTACATAGTATTAAGTTGAATATGAAGGAGTATTTTTTGGATAGTCCCGTGTTTGCAATTGTTAAAATTGGCAACTAGGTCCAAAATCCATGTGGTTCATATTATTAATGGTAGTTGATATTTTTCTTGGATTCCTCTCATCGAGAGGTGTAGGATTGATCTAAATATCACCCAATTCCGATAAGTATTCATGGAGATATGAATTTATTTGTGTTATAAGGCAATTCGTCAAGGTTGGCCAACAACCAAATAAACCCCTCATGTGCTCCACAATTTAGTATAAAAAGAGGTGACTTGGTAGTCATTTCTACACACACTTCTATCTTGATTTCTCTCCACTTATCTTGGGTTTAAGTGGAAGAGAAATCTAGGAGTGGAAGCCCTAGACGTTGGAGGAAAAGAGGCTGCCCTCGCCACAGTCAAGAAGAAGAAATACACTGCCCTAATATAAAGGATGCAGTCATGAAGAAAATCCCTAAATATTATCAAGAAAGAGCCCTAAACCTATATTCTGGTCCCTACCCTAACACAGACCTAAAGGTTTCCCTAATGCAAACCTAAAGGCAACCCTAACAAAGCTATCCTAAGGCCGCTCAAGAAGAAGGAGGATGTTGATGTGAAGGGTCTGTTTTGGGCAAGAAAACATTTGTAATAAGGCCGAGCTGATACAGGAGGTAAGTCGCGGGCCTAGAGGCAAATCTGGGCAAGATTTAGGGTGTTTCCCTTCACTGTTTTGGGTCCGAGTTTGAGTAGGTGACAAGGCCAAACATCAGCAAGGTATAATGTTGCTCAGATGCATGGGCAAACAGCTAAGATGCATGGGAAAGCAGCAAGGTATAGCTGCTAAGATGCATAGGACAACAGCTAAGATGCATGGGACAAAAACAAGGTATAGTGCTGCTAAGATGCATGGGACAACAACAAGGTATATAGCTGCTAAGATGCATGGGACAACTGCAAGGTATGGCAATGCTAAGATGCATGGGATAGAAACAAGGTATAATGCTGCTAAGATGGATGGGACAACTGCTAAGTTGCATAGGACATAAGCTAAGATGCATGGGACAACAACAAGGTATAATGCTGCTAATATGCATGGGACATCTGCAAGGTATGGAAATGCTAAGATGCATGGGACAGCAGCAAGGTATAACAAGTTGTGATGGTACAACAGTGACAACATCAAAAAAATGGGACAACAAGCAACCATGGTGCAGCATGTTGTATGAGCAGTGACAACATTTGCAAGATGTCACAATATTGGAAGGTGTAGCATAAGTTGTAGTAGTATGATGCATGGTCATGAGGTCCAACATTTTGATGATGGGAGCAACATGGTGCAACATGGTGAGGTGTAGCATGATGACGAGATGCAACACAATGATAGGTGAAGGAGTCACCTTGGAGAATCAGTTAAAGCAACATGTCTTCAACTAATCTCATGTATCATCTTCTTAGAGATGATCTAAGCTCTTATTTAGACAAGTCAAAGTATTGACTTTTGTTGTAAATGTACTATCTCTCTCTCTCTCTCTCTGCTGAAATATTGAAGAACATATAAGAAGAATTGATCAAGGGTTTCCCCACATTAGGGTTTCTCCCTGGCTAGCACCACATCTTGTGTCCTCTTGTCTTGGCTTGTCTTTTGTTATTTATGTTTATGTTCTATTTACAGTTTACTTTAATGCTGATGTGATTGTTAATCTGGAAAAGATATTGAGCTAACTGTGAAAATTGAAATAAATTGCTCTAAGCATAGAACATACCTAAAATTAACATGGTATCAGAGCTAAGGTGAAGACAAAGCCCAAGCAAGAGTGAAAGAGCAATCACTGAAGACAGTTGGGAAAGGACAAAAGGATCAATGGATTCCTCATCCCTCTTCTAATTCACCAAGAGTGAAGTCAAAGCAAAGAATATTATCAGAATGGCGCAGTGGAAGCTTCTGATAGCCTACCTAAAGATCACTTCAATGGGAAGTCCAAGTCTAAGGGTGGAAGGAAAGGCATATGCCTTGTTTGTAATAAGTTTGGCCATTATGCGAAGGAGTGTCCGAATAGCAGGGACACATCACTTGATGATGATAACAATCATTCCAGGAACATCTTCAATGATCAGAGGAATGACAGGTAGTGCATGTCATAAAGGAAACGACTGAATCTTCAAGAAAGCAAGGAACCCCAGGTAGGGAGAATCAAATGTTGTTTCTGATAAGATAAATAAGCGTTATCTTATATTGGCCCTCTCCTTCAGGCTCTTTGGGAATATGACTTATTGATTGTAGTGCTTCAAGGCACTTCAATAGATAGAAGGGTGCTCTCTCTAATTTGGTAGAGATGGAAACAATCGCGGGATTATACTTGGAGTCGATGCCACCTATCCCAGAAAGGGTGTAGGGAATGTTACTCTTCAATTGAATAAGGGTAGCTCGATTCATTTACAAGAATCTCTTTTATGCACCTGATCGCAAGAAGAACTTGGTGTCCATTTTGGCAATGGAAATCAAAGGTTACAGGGTGGCATTCATTGATGGAAAGGTATGTGTTTAAAAATAAAAAATTTCTAAGATGCTTTTGAGGTCAGGGTTGGAAATTTGTATCAAGCTGCAGGATGGTCCATTTGGGGGACCATGTTAGTTGACACATCTCATCTATAGCACAGGAGGTCTACTTATGGGGCCCTACCCGTTGTGAGTCAAATGGTGACTCGGATGCCTGAATTCAAGAAAGAATGAAGGTACATGTCCGAGATGTACCAAAGGAAAATCTTACAAGGGGACCATTCCCCTCATGTAGTAGATCCACAGGTTTGGAACAACCCATGGGGTTTGAGATTCATGGTCGGGAATCTCACGTATGAAGGTGGTAGAAATCCCTTTATGGCTTGAATTAAAACACCCTGGGTGTAGTATGAGAGGATTGATAGCTGTCTGATGAAGCTGAGATTCACTAGGAGTGAAGCCGATCCGAACCATTGCTTGAAGGTTGTGGATGATAGACCTCTCATACCGACACCCTCTGAGGATGACCTATTTCTGACAGGTGTTGACCCTCTCATTTGCAGAAGTAAGAGGGAGTTGGATTCTGGATGTGGAATGGTAAACTACAAGCCCGTGACAACCTTGAGGATCTTAACTTTCAGAAGTTATATGGTAGTGATGCCGCACTAGATTTGGGAAATGCCTCTGAGTTTCATAAACTCATTTGCATTGATGTTCTTGGTGAACTTTCATCCGGATATATGTTTTGTAGTTAGCATGTTGGGCTCATATTTGGTTGAGCCTCACTAGATTGGTGCTAAGAATTTTCCGAGATATCTTAAGGGCACAATCTCTCATGGATTCATATACACTACCGAAAATATGAATTGCATGATTATTCGAATGTTGACTGGGTAGGCAGTGTGGAGGATCGCTAGAGCACTTCTCAATGCTAGTTCTCTCTGGATTCTTCTTCGATATCATGGATGAGAAGGAAGCAGAAGTCGATTTCTATAAGCACCACCGAGACTGAATACATAGCTATGAGTATGATCGCGTGTGGAGCTGCCTGGTTGTGGAATCTCTTCAGTGAGTTGTTTGTACACATGATGAATACCACTGTGATTTTTTGTGAAAACCAGGGGGGATTCGATTATTGAGGAATCTCATGTTCGATGATTGCTCTAGCAGATAGAAATCAGATACTACCATATTTGGGATATGGTAAGTTGATGAGAGAGGAGACTTCATCACATTGAGACTGATGTACAGGTCACAGACACTTTGTCAAGCCTCGGGGAAAGGTGAAATTTGTGATTTTCCGGAATGACTTGGAGTCGTTTAGATACCTTCGTATAAGGGTCCTGCATGTTGCATGCATTGAGCTCTAGGAGCTCTGGGGGGCTTGGGGTACTTAGTGAAGTGACATACGACCACAGGGCGACTCACCCTCCCCTGGTGATGCACTATGTACAAGGTGACAAGTTCAACCTTTCCCTGTGATATCTCGTGGCAACTATGGAACAAGATGATTAGTTCTCCTGTGGGTTGGGATGATTAGTTCTCCCGTGGAAACTATGGAACAAGATGATTAGTTCTCCTGTGGGTCAGGATGATTAGTTCTCCCGTGGCGACTGTGGGACATGATGATTCTTCTCCTGTGGACAGGATGATTAGTTCTCATGTCGAGGAATCCTACCCATGCAGTCTGGGACTCATGGGAAGTACCTCTCATCTGATCAATGAGCAGGGAAATGGGTTTAGGGACCAAAGTAGTACTATCAATGGACACATCGTTGTATCTACTGTACTCCCTATGCTAGGATGACTGCCAACTGAGCTGGGATCAGTATGAGTGGTTTGAGACACTCTCTTGTGATATTCATTGGGGATCAATAAACTGACTTCAGGTCAGTAAGAGTGATATGACACACTCTCTTCAGATGAAACTAACTTCAGGTCAGTAGAGAATGGTATGATACATTCTCGATCAATTCTTCTTCTTCATGGTTCAGCAAAGCAGAGCTAAGCTGAGCAGAGCAGAGCTTAGTGGAGTAGAACTGAGCAGAGCAGAGCTCAATAGAGTAGAACTAAGCAAAGCAGAGCAGAGTAGTGTAAGGCACTGATGGCAGAGATAGTACAGTCGGACATATGGATCAGCGGATGGAGTTCTCCCTAGTTGAGAGGGATTGTTAAAATTGGCGACTAGGGACAAACTCCATGTGGGTCATCTTATTAATGGTAGCTGATATTTTTCTTGGATCCCTCTCATCAAGAGGTGCATGATTGATATAAAGATCATCCGATTTCGATAATTATTCATGGAGATATGAATTTATTTGTGTTATAAGACAATTCATCAAGGTTGGCCAACAACCAAATAAACCCCTCATGTGCTCCACAATTTAGTATAAAAAGAGGTGACTTGATAGTCATTTCTACACACACTTCTATCTTTATTTCTCTCCAGTTGTCTTGGGTTTAAGTGGAAGATAAATCTAGGAGTGGAAGCCCTAGACGTTGGAGGAAAAGAGGTTTCCCTAGCTGCAGTCAAGAAGAAGAAATACGCTGCCCTAATCTAGAGGACGCAGTCATGAAGAAAAGCCCTAAACATTATCAAGAAGGATCCCTAAACCTATACGATGGTCCCTACCCTAACGCAGACCTAAAGGCTTCCCTAACACAGACCTAAAGGCAACCCTCACTAAGACCTAAAGGTAACCCTAACAAAGATATCCTAAGGCGGCTCAAGAAGAAGGAGGGAATTGATGTGAAGGGTCTGTTTTGGGCAAGAAAACATTTGTAATAAGGCTGAGTTGCTACAGGAGGTAAGTTGCATGCCTAGAGGCAAATCTGGGCAATATTTAGGGTGTTTCCCTTCACTGTTTTGGGTTAGAGTTTGAGAAAGTGACAAGGCCAAACAACAACAAGGTATAGTGTTGCTAAGATGCATAGGACAACAACTAATATGCATGGGAAAACAACAAGGTATAGTGTTGCTAAGATGCATAGGACAACAAATAAGATGCATGGGACAACAACAAGGTATAGTGTTGCTAAGATGCATGGGACAGCTGTAAGGTATGGCAATGCTAAGATGCATGGGACAACAACAAGGTATAGTGTTGCTAAGATGGATGGGACAACTGCTAATATACATAGGACAAAAGCTAAGATGCATGGGATAGAAGCAAGGTATAGTGCTGCTAAGATGCACGGGACAGCTGCAAGGTATGGCAATGCTAAGATTCATGTGACAACAAGGTATAACAAGTTGTGATGGTACAATAGTGACAACAACAAAACAATGGGATAACAAGCAACCATGGTGTGACAATATGAGAAGTGACAACATTAGCAAAGTGTCATAATATTGGAAGGTGCAGCATAAGTTGTAGCAGTATAATGCATGTTCATGAGGTCCAACATTGTGATGATGGGAGCAGCATGGTGCAGCATGATGACGAGATGCAACATAATGATAGGTGAAGGAGTCACCTTGGAGAATCAGTTGAAGCAACATGTCTTCAACTGATCTCATGTATCATATTCTTAGAGATGATCTAAGCTCTTGTTTAGAAAAGTCAAAGTATTGACTTCTGTTGTAAATGTACTATCTCTCTCTCTCTCTCTCTGTTGAACCATTGAAGAACATATAAGAAGAATTGATCAAGGGTTTCCCCACATTATGGTTTGTCCCTGGCTAGCACCACATCTTGTGTCCTCTTGTCTTGGATTGTCTTCTACGATTTATGGTTATGTTCTATTTGCAGTTTACTTTAATGTTGATGTGATTGTTAATTTGGAAAAGGTATTGAGCTAACTGTGGAAATTGAAATAAATTTCTCTAAGCATAAAACATACCTAAAATTAACAGCAATCCAAATGGGTAGTGTTGATGTTTTATTAGGGTCCCAATGGTTACAATTATTGGGAATAATGGCTCCTAATAGTCAATATCTCTTCATAAAATGTTCCGTAGAAGGAAAAGAAATTAAGCTTAGCGGTATATAAGGGAAAACTAGTAAAGTTATATGCTCTAATAGCATGAAAAAATTTCCTAAAAATTGACACTAAGGTGTAATTACACAATTTTGTTCATTATATGTTCAAACATCTATATCCTCTGCTCCAATGGATCTCCAAAAAACTATCAACAATCATTTTAAGGTGTTTGTAAAGATGCCTATGGGTCTTCCACATGCTTGAGATCATGACCATGCTATTCATTTGCTACATGGAATTTTACCACCTAACATTAGGCCTTATAGGTATCCATAAGCATTGAAGAGTGAATTTGAGCATATGATTCAAGAAATGTTAGAGGCATTGTAATATCCCCTATCAAAGGTATCCCTCAAACACAAGCAATATAGTAGCCGGGGTGCTCAAAGATATAAAACAAAAATAACAGTAGTGCAACATACAATAATTTATACATGGAATATAAGCAAGTACTCGAGAAATGCTGAGAGAAATGCTAAGCCATTTTATTATACTGAGTAATGGACGGAGTACAAGAGGTGATCAGACAGGTAGCACCTCGACTTGCACAAGGCAAGTGAATAAATACACTCAGAATGGTAGGGAAACAACCTCTCTCTGAAATGCATCCAAACTGTCGGAGAACTGCTATGCTGCTACTACTGCTGGAATCAAATGAGGATTTGGGGCTGTTCCCCTCCTCAGAAAATGCTGAAACTTTGGAATCAGCCTCTACTCAATAAACCCAGAAAAGCCCAGAAAGCTTTTCTAAAATAGCTGACCCCCGAAAATCACCCCCTTGGGGATCTACACAATCCCTCAAGGCTCTGCACTGCACCTGAAGGGAATCCTCCAAGACTCTACCCGAAACTCTACTAAAATCCTCCAATATGCAAGGGTTGATCCATAGCTCAATCTCCCAGCTCAAATCCTCCACAAAACCCCAGTCCTGAGCTCCTACCCAAAGAAACTGCGTCCTCCCCTCTCAAGACTGCGCAGTCATCAAATGCTCAGCTCCTCCTCAACTCCAAAGATCTCTCCTCCTGCAAAAGACTGATGAAACTACCTTGCCCGAGCAGGCACTCGAAGTCCCCCGGGGCTAAGGGTAAGATCTCCGAACGGAGACACTCGATGCACTAAACAGTGCTGCAGATAGGTTAAACAACCAGCGTGCTCTAAGTCGAAATGACTAGTTCAAATGCAACATAATCGAATGATCAAAATGAGGAGGCTCCTCTCTCCTTTATAGCGTTGGCCTTTCTCAAAACCCTAAGGCCACCTCCTCCAACATAGCCTCTCTCCTGCCACGTGTTCCTTCTCATCTGCGCAGTCCCTCCAAGTGTCTACGTGGTCCCTGGGCCCCCTTGGCTCCCCTTTTAAGTTACAACGTTGTGCTACTAGGGAGTGACTTTATTCATAAATTGAGTTATGTCCCCCTTTCCTAACTTTTTATTTATTAATAACTATAGAAGGCAAAATTGAGCAAAATTGAATATTCCAATTAGCAATGACTAATTAGGAATATTACAGTCTCCCCCAGCAAAATGTTGCTTGTCCTCAAGCAACTGAAGTGATGGATGCTGCAAAATTTTCTCGCTCTCCCAAGTGGCATCCTCATCCGGTAAATTCTTCCACCTCACTAAGAATTCCCGGACCGTCTTGCTCCATAGCTACCTCTCCCTGGTATCAATAATAGCCTTTGGCTGCAACACCAAATGCCCCTCATCATCCATGGGTGGTAGCTCATCTGTCACTATCACTTTCTACCCCAATGCCTTCTTCAGGCATGATACATGAAAAAGGTTATGAATCTTGCTGCCTTGGGGCAGCTCCAATTCATACGCAACCTGCCCAATCCTGCGTATCACCCTGTATGGCCCATAAAAGCGGGGCTTAATCTTATCATCTCCCTTCTTCTTCAGTGACAACTGCCAATATGGCTATAATCGTAGGTAGACCAAGTCCCCTACCTCAAACTGTCTCACCACTCGACCCCTGTCAGCATACAGCTTCTGCTGGTTCTGCGCTGTAGCCATATTATCCTTGAGAGCTCGGAGGATATCTTGACTCTCTTGGATCCAAATCTTGGATCTCAGAGCCTTGCTAGCACCAAACATCACGTCAGCAAAATATAAAGGATGATATCCATACAAAGCATAGAATGGTGACATACCAATGGACATGTGATGTATAGTGTTGTAGTAGTACTCCCCCAGATGCAGCCACTTTAGCATTGCTTGCTGCTGCCCACTGACATAGTTACACAAGTATCCCTCCAGTCACTTGTTAACTATCTCTGTCTGCCCATCCGTCTGTGGGAGATAACTAGTACTCAGTGTTAACTCCGTCCCCACCAACTGGAAAATATCCTGCCAAAATCCGGCCATGAAACGGCTGTCTCTGTCACTGATGATGGTCTTAGGAAGACCATGTAGCCTGAACACCTCTCTGAAGAATAGCTCGACCACCTGTGCTACTGTGTAGTGTGCGGATATGGCGAAAAAATGTGTGTACTTTGTTAGTCGATCAACGACGACAAAGATACAATCCTTGCCTTGCACCATGGGCAACCCTGTGATGAAGTCTATTGAAATACTCTCCCATTTTCCCTCCAGAATGGGAAGAGGCTGCAATAATCCTGTGGGATGGCTCATCTCCCCCTTCTTCCTCTGGAAAATATTGCACTCCTAGATATGCTGGAGTATGTCCTCCTTGAGGCCCTTCCATGAGAACCTCTCTCTAATAGCCCTGTAGGTTTTGGTAAGCCCCTGATGGCCAGCCAATGGTGAATCATGTGATGTCTGAAGTATCTTCTTCTTGAGATGAGATCCCTCAGTAAAGAAGATCCGGTCCCTATAGTAGATGATCTCATCGATTACCCTGTACCTGTCATCTGCCACCTGCCCATTCAGAACCTCACATGCAAATCTACCCTTGGAGTACTCTACTGAGAGTCAAGCCCTCCAGTCTGTGTCCAAGCTCATAAGAGACAATGTGGCTGGTCTATGTGAAAGGGCATCTGCTACCACGTTGTTCTTACCCTTGACATACTCAATGTCAAAGTCATATGCTTCGATCTTACTGATCCACTTCTGTTGCCTCTGTTGTAGTTGTTTCTGCTCCAAAAAGAACTTGAGGCTATTGTGATCATTCCTCACCCTGAACCTATTACCCACTAAATACTACTGGAATTTGGCCAATGCATGCATAATGGCCAGCATCTCCTTGTCGTATATAGAATACAACTTGTCATGCGTAAGGAGCTTTTGGATCTCAAAGGCTATAGGGTGACCTCCCTGCATCAACACTACGTTGATCCCCTCTCCCGACGCATCACACTCCAAAACAAATGGCTGCGAAAAATCCAGAAATACAAGCACTGGGTAGCTACTCATAACCTCCTTGAGCCTGTCAAAGGCTTGCTGTGCTGTATCCGACCAACTGAATGCCCCCTTCCTCATCAGATCTGTCAGGGGTGTAGCAAGTTGTGAGAAACTCTTAACGAACCTCTGGTAGTAAGTATAAATGCCAATGAATCCCCTAAGTTTTGTCACGTTCCTCAGCTCCGGCCAATCTCTGATGGCCTTGATCTTCTCCTCGTGGACTCTCACACTATCCACCCCTATGATGTGTCCCAAGTACAACATCTCCATCAACCCAAACTCACACTTGGAGAGCTTGGCATAGAACTACTGCTCCTCCAAGATGCGCAACAATGCCTCAATGTGCTAGAGATGCTCCTCCTAAGTCTCATCGGAAATGAGAATATCATCAAAGAACACCAACACAAACCTCCTTAAGTGACTGTGGAAGATGTGATTCATGCAGATTGGAATGTAATTGGGGCATTGGTTAGCCTGAAGGGCATCACCAAAAAATCAAAGTGCCCATAGTGACACCTGAAGGCAGTCTTGGGAATGTCCTGCTCCCTCACGCAAATATAATGGTACCCAAATCTCAAATAAACCTTTGAGAAGAACTGTGCTCCTCTCAACTCATCCATCAACTCATCGATCCTGGGTATGGGGTACCTGTTCTTCAGGGTCTTCTTGTTCAGGGCCCTGTAGTCAATGCACATCGTCAATGTTCCATCCTTCTTCTTCACCAACAGCACAGAAGAAGCAAAAGGACTCGTGCTCGGCCGAATGTGCCCAAGAGCCAGAAACTCCTGAATGGCCCACTCAATCTCATCCCGATAAGCCTTGGATGCCTATAGGGGATAGTAATCACTACATGTATGTCCTTCTCAAGCTCAATGGTGTGCTCAAACCCCTTGTCTGGTGGCTGTCCCGGCGGAATCTCCCCAAACATTGTGGCATACTGGTCAAGGATGGATTATATCACTGGGTGCACCGTCTGCCCTGTGGTCCCTACCTCTAATGCATGCAGCTCCACTGCCCACTCTACATCTCCCTTCTGGAAGATTGCCTCCATCCGATGAGCAGAAACAGTCTGAGGCAGATATGTGTGTTGTCCCCGTATCTTCTCATGCCTTCCTATCTTCTCATCATCCCACTCCATCTTTAGGGCCTTCCAATCTGTCGTGACCTTCCCTAGAGTGATAAGCCATTGAACACCCAGTATCATGTTGGTGTCCATAATATCGACCATGAAAAAGTGGTCAGTCAGTGTGTAGGTGCCCATCGTCACTGATAACTCTGGAACATAATCAGCACACACCATGGTCTGATCTCCTGGGACCAAAACTGAAAAGCCATCGAAGGTCTCTGTCTGTATACCTCTCCGCTCAACCATATGTGCATCGATGAAGTTGTGGGTTGCCCCACTGTTAACAAAAACTGATACTCGTTGGCCACGTACTGTCCCTCGTACGTGCAGCGTCAAATACTAGGGAGCTCCTCGCAATGCTGTAAGGGCCCCTCTGGTAGGTGAAAAAGATGCACCACCTGCTACTGGTGGTGGAGGTGGCAAAGAATCCTACGTGGCATGACTATCTCGTACCTCCACATCATCCTCCTCATCCTCTTCCCCGCTGCTCTCAGAGAAGACCTCAATAAAGTGTGCTTTTCTAACAGCACATATATGTCCTGGTGCCCACGGCTCCTAACAGGTAAAGCACAACCGCTTCTGCTTTAGCTCCCTCCTGGCATCGTCATCAATCTGTGCTTGTCCTGGATTCCCCTTTGGAGGCGGAATCCTCACATCCTTCCCCTTAGGCTGGAAAGCCTGTCTCTAGGGGTAAGGTGTCTGGGTCCTGGGTAAGGCATCCTGTAAGTCCTAAGTCCTGCTAATAGCATCCTGGAGTGTGGCTGGTCTAGTGGATCTGACTAGACCCCGAAGTGGCTCTGCTAACCCCTCAACAAACATGTAGATCCTCCGTGTTGCGGATAGATCTGGCACCATCACTGAAACCCTCAAGAAGTCTGCAATGTAGGTCTCTGGGTTCTCGGTCTGTTTGAGCCTTGTCAGCTCAACAAAGTGTTGTTCTGAATCCCTCTGGTCAAACCTCTCTATCAGTCTCCTGGTGAACTCAGCATATGTCGTCACTGTGGAGTGTCTAAGTGTAACTAACCCATGGAACCACTTGTCCTAGGCCTCACCATCCAAATGTATTGTCACCACCTTGATGGCCTCTGTCTCTGACATCTGGTTAAGCTGGAAATAGATGTCCAGCTTCTCCACCCAAGACTTTTTCGAGCTGTTTGATGAGCCATCAAACGTAGGCAAGTGGAATCTACTAGCTGTGCGGTGGGTGTCTCCATCATGATAATGTCAGTACCCTCTGTGATGGTTGCGGGGTCTACTATCCCGCTAGAGCTGAAAAAAGACTCTAAATGAGAGAGCATCCCTGAAATCCTGCCTATAGGCCTAATACTCTGCAAAATAATCGCCCATATGACCAGGCTCTGCCTCCTATTGGGCTCCGACCCTCGTGTCTATTCCTAGGAAAGTGGGCATGGTAGAGCGTGTAGGGGCATGTGAGGCCATCTACTAAGTAGTATCATGCTGAGTGGCAGCCTACTCTAGCAAATGGTGGGATGTACCCGATCCCTCACCAACCTGGAAAACCCGTGGGTTCTCACGCTGTCTAGCCTCCACCACCATGAATCTTTGCCCCATCACCTCGATTTGCCTCGATAGATCCTACACTGATTTGAGGAGCATGCTCGCAAATCTCTTCCTGTCCTCATCTGCCATCAGATCCTCCTGCTTTGCACCCACCGTAGGCTCCCCCTATTCTGTGTTCACCACAGGCTCCTCTTGTTCTGTGTCTACCACCCGAACACAGTCTCCCTCTCTGTAGGTGTTCTCCAACCTACAATCAATATCTTTGTATTTCCTACCTCTGTAACAGATGTAGGGCTTCTCCCTCGGTGTCATATACTGCTAGCTCCACAGGCTGAGCCAGATCTATGCTCTGATACCACTGTAATATCCCCTATCAGAGTTATCCCTCAAACACAAGCAATATAGTAGCCGGGGTGCTCAAAGATATAAAACAAAAATAACATTAGTGCAACATACAATAATGTATACATGGAATATAAGCAAGTACTCGAGAAATGTAGAGAGAAATGCTAAGCCATTTTATTATACTGAGTAATGGAAGAAGTACAAGAGGTGATGAGATAGGTAGCACCTCGACTTGCACAAGGCAAGTGAAGAAATACACTTAGAATGGTAGGGAAACATCCTCTCTCTGAATTGCGTCCAAACTGATGGAGAACTATTGTGCTGGTGCTACTGCTGGAATCAAATGAGGATTTGGGGCTATTCCCCTCCTCAGAAAATGTTGAAACTCTGGAATCAGCCTCTACTCAATAAACCCAGAAAAGCCCAGAAAGATTTTCTAAAATAGCTGACCCCCGAAAATCACCCCCTTGGGGATCTGCGCAATCCCTCAAGGATTTGTGCTGCACCTGAAGGGAATCCTCCAAGAATCTACTCGAAACTCTGCCAAAATCCTCCAATATGCAAGGGCTGATCCCTAGCTCAATCTCCCAGTTCAAATCCTCCACAAAACCCCAGTCCTGAGCTCCTACCCAAAGAAACTGCGTCCTCCCCTCTCATGACTGTGCAATCATCAAATGCTCAGCTCCTCCTCAACTCCAAAGATTTCTCCTCCTACAAAAGACTGATGAAACTACCTTGCTCAAGCAGGCACTCGAAGTCCCCCGGGGCTAAGGGTGAGATCTCCGAACGGAGACACTCGATGCACTAAATAGTGTTGCAGATAGGCTAAACAGCCAGCATGCTCTAAGTCGAAATGACTAGCTCAAATGCAACATAATTGAATGATCAAAATGAGGAGGCTTCTCTCTCCTTTATAGTGTTGGCCTCTCTCAAAATGCTAAGGCCACCTCCTCCAACGTAGCCTCTCTCTCCAACGTAGCTTCTCTCTTGCCACGTGTTCCTTCTCATCTGTGCAGTCCCTTCAAGTGTCTACGTGGGCCCCTTCTCTACGTGGTCCCTGGGCCTCCTTGGCTCCCCTTTTAAGTTACAACGTTGTGCTACTAGGGAGTGACTTTATTCATAAAGTGAGTTATGTCCCCCTTTCCTCACTTTTTTATTTATTAATAACTATAGAAGGCAAAATTGAGCAAAATCTGATATTCCAATTAGCCATGGCTAATTAGGAATATTACAGGCGTTGAAGAATCTAGGGCAATGGGGTATAGTAGGATTCTTCTAGACTTGATAAAAATTTGTGAAGCTATTTTATAATTTATCTTGTTAGCTTAATCTTCTTCTTATTCTTCTTATTAATGCACGTGTGTTTACATCATCAAACTGCTACCAAAAACATAAGAACAAGAACACAAGATGTTGGCTCTCTTCCAGGGAAAAACCTCTCTCTCTTAGAGAGGAAAACCCTTTCGTAAGTTTCTCTTATTGAAGCTTCTTATTGATTACTTCCAAACACTAGACCCTTGAAAAGAATATCCTCCAAGCACAAGTCAAGTCATTCCTTCTTCTGACACTTTGTTTCCTGACACTTCTTCCTCTGACACTTCGTTCCTCTTCCGGTACTGATGATAGATCTTGTTATTCTAGATATAAAAGAGATATTTCTCCTTGATCCTTAGTGAACTCTTCCATACATGAGGAGTCCTTTCTCCCTTGCTCAAATGAGATCTTTCTTGAGATATAGTTGCAAACATGTTATGACAGTAGTGCAACCTTATTTCTTTGCACGTGTGAGGATATTACTTGTGAGATTGACCTCTTCCTTCTTCACATTAGTGAGAGGCCTTATAGGCATACTTTTATTGCCCAACCGATAAGATTATATAATTGTGATAGTAGTGTTGTAATGACCAAAGGAAGAGGCACCTTTCTTCTAACGTGTGACTATAAGAGGCCTTAAGACAACCCTATTACACTTTGGTCTTCTTCCTCCTTTCTTCGCTACCCTTGGAGACTCTTCTTTCACCCTTCTATTACCTTCGTTTCCCTTTATATTTCCTTATACCTTTGTTGATTTCAGAGGTGAAGAATTATTTTCATTGGAGTAGTGGACAACCTCTATATATAGAGGTTTGTCCCTCCTTTAGGCTAACTTAAGGCCGACTTGACTTTTCCACTACGGATTTTCTTCTTTGGTTATGTCATTGATAGGAGAGGACTTGTGACTTTTCTTTGAGGAATATATTTGACTCTAATACATAAATATACATGGTGTAACATGCCCTTAAGGTCTTTAACATTTTATTTTGACTCATTGACTCACCTATAGCACTTTAACATGTGCTAGACCTATTTCAATGAGCAAGAAACTCATTGATAAATATAACAAAAATAATATTTCTTTTCTTGAATAAATACAAATATCAAAAGTATAGTTATGAAGACCAAACCTAGTTACACTTTCTTCAACACTCCCTCTTAACTAGGGAGGTATTCATAAATCATTACAAGGTGTTTGGATATTTTTCAATCTTGAAGAATTCACATAAGAGAAACTAGATTGGCAATCCATTTGTTATAGAATCATAGTAACCAACACTGTTCATAGGAAGGCCTTGACTAACAACTCTATCTCTCATAAGATCAGAGCACAATGTTGGCAAGACCAATGAATTATAGACACCTTAGTCATTGTCGCTCAAGGTTCATACACACCTGGGTGTTCACTGAGTATGACCTTCTAGGACTATTCTTGTCTTGGGTACCCAGCCCTCAAAGAATATTAGTCCTCTTGCCTACTCTTGTCTTGAATGCCCTACACATCCTCAAAGAGCATTAGATGCCAGATTTTACCCAATCATCGCATTCTTTCTTCCCAAGTGAAGACAATAATGTTGTGTCTATATCTTCCTGTTAATTGAGGAAGACATGCCCAAGTTTCCTCTAACAAGGAACTTGCCCAAGCTCCTTTGTAGTTGGGAACTTGTTAGAACTCCCTCTTAGCTAGGGACTTGTCCATTCATCAACAACTTCTTCTTCGTTGGTCCTTCAACTGCTTGATCTCCTTCTTTTCTTCAATGTCATGAAGTCTTTGTTTGAATTTATTCTTGGTAGGGCACCGGGCATCGATCACTTTCCTTCCTAATTTGTCATGTCATTTATCCCTTTGTGGAAAGTGGCCTTCTTGATATATATCATGTCCTTTTGTCATCTGATTAATCCTTTTTCATCTTGTCTATGATTCAAAATGCTTATCACATGGATGCTTAGTTGTACTTTCTTGTTCCAATACTTTGATTTAGTAGCCCTTCATGATTTCATCCTGATATTGCTTCAACATCAAGTAGTGCTTGGATGGCTTCTTCATCATGACATATTTGTAGAGTTGAATCATTTATCTACACCTTACTATCACCAAGGCCTTCATAGGTTTCAAGGGTCCTTTGATATTTTTCTTCCTTTGTCAGAGTTGTCATGCCTTCTTTCGAGAGATGTTAATGAATCTTGTCAAATTCTTTGTGACCACGGTGTTCTTCACATGCTTGATCTATTTCTTCATTTTCTACTTCATGGTATCTTTATTCATTTGCTACTCCTTGGATTGATTAGTCAACCACCTTATAATCCTTATGAGAGCACTTCTTCATGTTGACATTTATTGCATTGTAGTACATGCCTTCGAGCATGTCATTGGTGAAAGAAATCCTTTTACACTGGATCATGTCATAGAACTTTTCCTATGAATCATATATATATATATATATATATATATATATATATATATATATATATATATATTTATTTATTTATGATGACATGACATAATCTTTAATGCATACATACCTCATCTTAATTCTCCTTTGATCATCTTGGCTTCATTTGATTTTCCTTCGTGTGGCCCTTCTTGCTTCATCTTTTCTTGCATGTATATCATCCTTTTATTGAATCCCATGAATGGGACTCCCAATGAGATATATGCTCTTGTTTATGAATCTTCTTTTGAATATTCTATCCGAAGATCTTAATTATCCTTACCTTGCAAATGTTTCTTCCTTTTGATGATAGAGGCATTCTAAGATTTTAATCATGATCAATTATTCTTTCATTGTGGATGAGGTCTTATAATAGGTATGCTCCTTCTATATGAATATCTTGAGCTATATCTACCATGATCCTATATTCTAGAAGATATATTTAACCGTGCATTCTATTCGATTTCTACATGCTCCTATACTACTCAAAACTTTGAAAGAAGCCTTTATGTAAAGAGTTTGAATTAGTCATAGTAGAGATTTGGAGGATCTTCCTTCTTTTGCTTCTTGAGTTACATGAGATTCTTCCATTTTTATTTTGTTATTGTTGTCCTTCTTAAGTTTAGGAAAATCCCTTTTCTAGTGTCCATATTCTTGATATCCAAAGCATTGGATTTTGGACATATCTCTATTGCTTGTTCTTATGGACCAAACTTGCCAAATTTTCGCTTTTTCTTGGCCATAGAAGAAAATTCTTGCTCCTTTGATCCCACACCATCCTTTGCTTTGAGTCTAGTTTCCTGTATCTTGCATAGAGACCATATTTCACTTAGTTGGGTAGCTTCCTTCTTGGCATATATGCTTGATGTGAAGTTGCCCTAATCCTCAGGTAGAGCATTGAGTACTATAGTTTTCATTTCTCTATTAGACATGACTTATCCTAGGTCTTGAAGTTGATCCCTCATCTCATAGATCTTCATGGAGTAGGGAACTGTTCCTTCCTTTCATATCTTCATCTTGTACAAATCATTTTGTAGATATATCACTAGTTGTGCTTACCAATAATAGCTCTATTAGCTTGTTATAGATTTCTTTTGATGTTTCAAATTTGGAGACATAAGGAATGAGAGAGTCCTTGAATGATTATATTAGAATCCTTTGATCTCTTATCTCATCCTTATTATACTTGGCTAAGGCTTGAGTTTGTTCCTTAGTGGGGATAGCAATATTCCCTTTGATGTGATCTAGAAGTTCGTTCTCTTTGAGAAGTAAATCAGTCCTATTTTTCCATGCAAGGAAGTTATTGGTCCCAACCAATTTGTTTCTTTCCTTACAAAAAGACATTGATTTATATTCAGAAAGGGACATATAATTACTTGATAGAGTTTTAGATGTAGCAGACTTGCTTTCTTCTTGAAGACTTGATGGCTTACCTTCCTTCGATCTTTATGTTCTTAAAGTTGCTTTCTCCAAATGGAATTTCTTGATGATGAGATTTCCTTGATGAATTAGAGCTTGATGTAGGTCCCTCTTTGATTTTCTCTTCTTGTAGGTGCCTTTATATAATAATTTTCTTTTTGTTTTGTATTCTTCCTTGATGAATAGTACATAGTAGACCTTCTTGTCCTTGATGTGAATGAGACTTCTTGGCTTGATGCTTCAACCTTGTAGATGTTCTTGACATGTCCTTCCTAGATGAGTCACCTTATGGGTGTTTTTGAGATTCCCTTTCCTTGATATGTCACCTTACCTATGATACCATGTTGAATAATCTGGGCATTGGGGTATAGTAGGATTCTTCTAGACTTGATAACAATTTGTGAAGCTCTTTTACAATTTATCTTGTTATCTTAATATTCTTCTTCTTATTATTAATGCATGTGTGTTTACTTCATCAAACTGCTACCAAAAACATAAGAACAAGAACACAAGATGTTGTCTCTCTGCTAGGGAAAAAACTTCTCTCTCTTAGAGACGAAAACCCTTTCGTAAGTTTCTCTTATTGAATATTCTTATTGATTAATGCCAAACCCTAGACCCTTGACAAGAATATCCTCCAAGCACAAGTCAAGTCCTTCCTTCTTTCGAAACTTTGTTTCCCAACACTTCATCCTCTGACACTTCGTTCTTCTTCTAGAAACTGATGATAGATCTTGTTATGCTAGCTCTAGAAGAGATATTTCTCCTTGATCGTTGGTGAAGTCTTTAACACATGAGGAATCCTTTCTCCCTTGCCTAAACGAGATCTTTCTTGAGATATAGTTGTCGAATTTTTATGATAGTAGTTGTTGAACCTTAGAATTACCCTCTCCTTGACATTTTTTCTCACCTTTTTCCCTCACTTTTTCATAAGATTACAGACCCAATCAATGATAGATGCTAGGTTTTGTCTTAAGGAAAGCATTAAATGATTGCCATATTATATTTTCATGTTCTTTCTATTTGAATAGATTTTTGCAAATTAGAACGCAGCCTATTTTGTAGCTAACTGTGGATTCTGTAGCTACTCTCATGGTTTGGCAGGTTCCAGGTGTCAAATGAAGAATTGGGCCACATGGGCATTTCTAGAATCATCTCCACATGGATTCTATCATATTCACTCGGTCCAGATCGACGGAAAAGAAAACCTAAGGTCATGGTCAAAGATGGAGTCAAAGTACATTATTCGAAAGCAGTAGGACTCTTGATTTGACCTTTTGTAGCTAATCAAGAGTCTAACAGTTCTGTTGCAAATCTAATTCTAATTAGCCACCTGTAGCTAATCAAAATTTTAAACAGTCCTTTTGCAATTCGAATTAGCCACCTGTAGCAAGTTTATCTCATAAACAGTTGTGTTATTTTCCTTTAAATATCGGTTGCATGGAATCAAGAGAAAGGGAGAAGTTAGAAGGAAGTACGTTTTAAGTTCAAGATTTTTGCTGATACTCTATATTCAGACTTTGTTTTCTTCATAATGTAAAGTTCGTGTTGCCAATGATTGTTTAAAGTGCATCCTTAACTAGCTAGCATTCTAGCCACGTTAGTTGTAGAGGGCCTCTACACTGAAGGAGGTTCTTCATTTGTTGTTTTTAGTTCAATTTCCATTACTCCATTTTAAGCAAATATGTTTTCTAAATTAGGATGGTATTTCATTTCAGTTTTTAATCAATAACATAATGATAAATCACAACTGTGCAACCTTGTTCTTCTAAGATATTTCGTGGAGAAAAATGACTCTGTTTCCAAACTGAATTAAGATTGAAGTAATAAGAATACACAGTTGCTTAGTTTTCTTATTGTTTTGTCATTCATTTTCTTAGAACAAAATTGTTAATTAACTGTGTTAATGGATTTTTTCAAAAGCCATTTCAATATGATGATGATCCTAAAATAAATGGTGAAATGTCGAATTCATACAGTGATTTAATTTACTCAGTACATTGTTATTTTCCTAGGAACTTAGGAACTAAGGTATAACTGATTTCTTGCACAACACTTCAAGAGGGTAATGCTTCACATCTGAATTTTGGTGAAATTCAAAAATACATTAGTTGTTTACAGTTATTTTTACATGCTTTTACCTTTTTGCTTTCAAATCCTCACTTAGTTGCATCACCGGTATTCACAATAATCATTTCAAGGAGATTCATTTAATCATATTCCAAAATTGAACGGTTGAATGTTTAATGAATGCAATTACTGAGTTACCTTTTGCATCAATTCCATTCTTGGTTTTAAGAATTAGATCCATGGATTAGGACTAATGATAAGATAAGATAGATGCTCTGTTTTTTCTTATTTAGGTTCTAACTAGCCAAAAGTTCTTGGTCCATTTTTAGGAAATTAGATTAACTTATGAACATTTCCTTTCCTTTAAAATTCATTGGATTCACGTAAATTTTCTCATAGTTTCAGGTTGTACATTCTTAGACATCAACGAACAGAAACCCTCCAAAAACAACATAAAATACAAAACAACAAAGTAAGAAAAAGGTTAACTAAGCACATATAGTACACCACACTTCATCAGCTTACAAACCTCGGTTGATAATTTATGCAAGCAATTTAGGACACTAAATTGACTAAACAGTAGTGCAGCCTTATTTCTTCACATGTGTGAGGGGATTCCTTGTGAGATTGTCCTCTTCCTTATTCTCTTGGACTTGATTGCCCAACTGATGATATTATATAACTATGATAGTAGTGTTGTAATGACCGCAAGAAGAGGCTCTTTTATTCTAACGTGTGACTATAATAAGCCTTAAGAAAACCCTATTACACTTTGATCTTCTTCCTCCTTTCTTTGCTACCCTTGGAGACTCTTGTTTCGTCCTTCTATTACCTTCATTGCCCTTTATCTTGCCTTCTACCTTCACTGATTTCAGAGGTGAATAATGAATTTTGTTGGAGGAGTGGACAACCTCAATATATATAGGTATGTCCCTCCTTTAGGCTGACTTGAGGCCGACTAGTAGACTTGAAACTGACTAATAGACTTGAGACCGACTTGACTTTTCCACTTCAGATTTGCTTCTTTGGTGATGGCATTGCTAGGAGAGGAATTGTGACTTTTATTGGAGGAATATCTTTGACTCTAATACATAAATATACATGGTTTAACATGCCCTTAAGGTATTCAACATTTTATTTTGACTCTTTGACTCACATATAACACTTTAACATGTGCTAGACCTATTTCACTGAGTAAGAAACTCATTAATAAATATAACAAAAATAATATTTATTTTCTTGAATAAATACAAATATCAAAAGTACATATATGAAGACCAAACCTAGTTAAACTTTATTGAGGAAGAGGTTGGCATCATCCAACCTAGCCAGGGTGCTTTTTCTTCACCACTAGTGATGGTTACCAAAATGGATGGTTCATGGCATATGTGTTTACATTACAAACAATCAACAAAATGAAAATCAAAGATAAGTTTGCTATTCATGTCATTGATGAATCATTAGATGAATTTCATGGAGCAATTTTTGTTACTAAGTTGCATCTCGATTCTACATATAATCAAATTATAATGAGGAAATAATACATTCCCAAAATAGCCTTTAGAACACATGAAATTCATTATGACTTTTTGGTCATACATGTTGGAATTACAAATGCACTATTAGAAATCGGAAAGGCAGAAATATTTTCTTATGTTGATAATTACTTGTGATATTATTATGTTCTTATTAACTTCTTTATGTTCTTCTTTTATCTTATTTTTCTCAACCAATCATCAAAGAAAAAACATGAAGATCAATGACACCAGACGTAGGCACTTAGCTAGGGCAAGAACTCCTTTATAAGGGAAAACCCAGTCAAGACTCTTCCTTCCACAAATTCAAATTGAGAGAGACCAAGAACCTAGACCAAAAGATCTTCCTCCTCCACCAAGTCAGACCTCAAACTATCTTCTAGCCTTCAAATATTGAATGCAACAATATTGCATCAAGGACATCTTTTTGACCCTACTGGATCAAAATTTTAGCCCAACTTCAAGGCTGCAATTTCGTCCCTCCTGTAGCTTCAGTTACTTTACATGTGTGAGACAATATAGAGAAAATTTTGACTTCCTTAGCTAGATAATGACCTCCTTTTCCTTTTCTAGAACTTTCTTCCTTCTTCCTTGAATTTCACACCCTTTACTGCTTCCATCTACCACAATTCGCACTTGTTGAGTGTGTCTCTCGAAACGAGTCAAGTTTCTCTAATATATAGTGAATTTGTGAGTTTGAATTCCCTTGTTGAGGCTGACTTGTCCTTTCTTGAGGCCGACTTGGTGGAGGAGGCCTAATTGACCTATTTTACATTAAAATATTTTTCTTTCTTGAAAAATAGAGCCCAAGAAGGACCTTTTATAGTATGACATGGACAATGATACTTGACATAAATCGTACAAGCCTTCAATGGAGGATTTTACCTAAAACAAATTGACCCAAGCATGAAACCCATGGTTTAATAAGTCAATTTCCTTAATAATAACATCTATTTTTCTTTCTTTTGATAAATACAATGCATCATGACTTAGGTACAATTATGAAGACTGACACTAGTTACATTCTTCAACACTCCCTCTTAACTAGGGAGGTATTCATAAGTACATAAATATAGAGGTACATGGAAGATATAAAAATGAACTACGAAGAGTTTTATCACACTTAGTGTTGTGGACTAGATACCTGACTAGGGTATTCTATCAGGGTGGGACTAAGGGGACTCAAGCTTTAGCCAATCTAGGTACCATTAGGCTTTTAAGCTCTACCACCAACCCAAGGATCTAGTTGTGTATCCAAGGTTAGAGCTCCATGACCAATGCCACCCTCCCTCTTCGGGATCTATACATCAACACATAGGAAGGCCATAACTTTCCTAAGCATCTCACCATTAGATGCTTCATCTCTCTGTAATAAACTAAATCAAATATATCCATTTGTTCAAGCATGCTTCTAGAGTGTTTAACCTTTTTATGGAGATATTTATCCATACAAACAAAAACCCCAATCAATAATAAAATTTCAAATATGAGTAAAGACAAACGTTCAGGGTTCTCAATCATTTTGATGCTACTTTCGTTATCAAGTTATCCATATAAAATTTGTTGGAAGATTTCTTCTTATTTCTTCAGCAACACCAAATACATCCTTAGATCTTCTCAAGTATTTTGTATGAAAATTCATCTAGAGTACCTTTTCTTACTTCAAAGTATTCACTGTCATAATATTACCTCCCTCTCAATTGGGGAGATATACCCTTTCTTCTATCCAGGCTCCCTCTCAATTTAGGGAGATCGATCACTTCCTTCTTCTATAACATTGAAGAGCCTTTCATGGCTACATTTCCTCTTATGGAATCAAGGTCATATTGATCATCATAACTTCCTTCATCATGCTTATTATTATCATACGAACATCTTCATCATTTGAATATTATGTACCTGCAAAACTTTAATAGAAAGTACAACCAAATACAAACATACAGAAGCATGAAGTTAACTATATCAAAATCATGTTACTATAATTGGAGCATTTATACTTTAGATATCAAACACCTAAACTTAGTTAGGTTTATAAGAGACACATACTAGACTTTGGCTTCTTGCTAGGGTTTTTTGATAAATCCTAGACTTCATCTTCGAGACACAAAGCCTTAGATATCAATAATTCAATCAAATAACAACTCTACTATACATCTAAGGTTTCAACAATATGATTTTACCTATCATACTTCTATTAGGGTTTGTAGAAAACCATAGATTTTATCATCAAAGCTAAATTATATCTAAAAAAATATCATCACATCCTCGAATATTAATCTTCTACTAGGGTTTTACAGACCCTAAGTTTCACAAACTAAAACATGAGCATCAACAATTATGTCAGCATACTCGCATATACATATCTAGGATTTCATTATCACATACTAGCATTTTATATCAATATTCATATGTACTAGGTGAACCCAAGACACAAACATCAGTACATCAAAGTTAGACAACAATTTTCTCCAGTCTAGGGTTTTGATCAAATGAATATAGACCCAGGGTTTTATTCCTAGGATCCTACTATAGACATTACAGGAGTTTTACTCATAAATGCTAGTTCTCCCTAAAGATGTAGGGTTTAAATATATAACTTAGACATTAATAGAAAAACCTAAAGAACTAGGGTTTTTAATAATACCAATGATCCATACTTGTACATGAACAAAACATAATACAAATATAGACATAAACACAAAGATGTAGCAGGGAAAAAACTTCATTTCATTAATATCCAAGAATTGAAATATGCTTACATACAAAATGGAAATAAACTAGCTCAAGCAATGGTAGCTTTATATATGAGAAGAGATGTGGTGGCTACATGCCTCTAAACTGTGTTACAATAAGGCTCAGTGGCCTTTTTTTCATTTAGAAAAAATGAGAAAACCTAAACATCCAAAAACCTAACCCTAAGAGATGAAGCGCCAAAAGCTTGTTGACCTTGTTGGGGTAAGTTGGAACGTCAACTTCCCGGGGTCATAACTTTTGCATATGATCTCTGTCTTGCTATCATAATACCTTGTTTCAAATATCTTGAAGATGGTGCCAAATGAAAATGATTAAATTGGTTTGGCACTTTTCTAGTCTCTCCATGTTCCCTAAAAACATCCTTTAGTTCCTCAAAATGGCTCTGGAAGTTTAGGACCCGAAAATCAGCTAAAAATAGTAAGTTGTGCTACAATTAAGGAAACTGAAAAGAAACAATGGTGGGGGTCCAAGTGGAATAGGCGGGTGGCCACCAATATCCACCTAGATCAGTCCTCCCACCTTAGGAAGCAATGGTCCCCATTGTGTTGAGTGCCTCCATGAGATGGGGAAAATTCTATTAAACTTGGTCCCTAGTGAGCCACTTGCCTTGGTTCAAGAGTTGGCCAGCTTTGAAAACTCGATACAATTGGATCTTTTGCTGGAAAGTGTTCTTGATTTGCGTGTCCATGATCCGATCAGTTGGGGCCCGTACCATGCAATTTGGGTTTAGCTTTGTTGGTATGAGCTATTCTGTAATGTCTGATGTGTCCAATCATGGTGGAAAGTATGGATGAAGGCAGTCCACATTGAACATTGTGTGAAGGTCAAGGAATGGATGAATGTTGAGCTCAAACGCATTGTATCCCATAGCCTTAGTGATGGTGTAAGGCCCTTATTAGAGTGGGTGAAGCTTTCTGTGGGCCCTAGTGAAATGCGTCTTATGCAAATGTACCCAAACTTTTTCACCCACTTGGAACTTGTGTGGCATCTGATGTTGACCATGACGTTGTTTGTACTTATCATTTTCCCTATCCAATATGTCATAGACCTGATGGTGGATGTGTTGAATGCGTTCAATGAAGTTGGTAGCTTTGTCAGCTTCAGACTAGACATGAGTTGAATATACCTAAGTAGCCACAAGTGGTATGGCAACATCAATGGGACATAGTGGATGGAATCCCAACCCCACTTGAAAGGGGTTGTGTCCAGTTGAGCTATGGAGAGCTATGTTGTATTTACGCTAGACATAGGTGAGGATTTCATCCCATTTGCATGCATACTTTGAGTTTTACATGCGCAAAATGTGCATGATAATCCTATTGATGACCTTTTTTTAGCCATCAATTTGTGGGTGGAAGGTCGTGGACTTAGCAAGCTTGGTATCCAGCATCAACCAGAGGCTTGACCAAAATGTACTAAGGAAACTGTTGTTTAGATCTAAGATAATGGACCATGGGATCCAAAAGTGTACCCACACTCGTTCAAAGAAGAGCTTAGCAGTGGCTTCTGCTATGATACCCTTCTTGAAGGCCACCATAATGGCCATATTAGAGAGTCTATCGACAACCATGAAAATGTAGTAGTTTCCATGCTCAGTAGAAGGAAGACCCGACATGTAATCCATGGAGATGGATGCCCAAGGCTGACTAGGAGTAGGAAGAGGTCAATATAGGCCTTGCTTCTTGATGGTCGGTTTGGAAATGGCACAGGTAGTGAAGGATATGATATACCTCCCAACATCCTATCAAAGTTTCGTCCAATAAAAATACTTTTGCAACACTACCATTGTTTTCTCTACTTTGAAATTTCCAGCGACTCGACTGTAGTGCGCCTCCCAAATCATCTTGGCGGGCTCGCTTGAAGGAACACATAAGTGTCCCAAGTGACATAATAGTACATCCTGGAGGTGAAAATATGGAACTTTCTTTCCTTCCAGGAGCATCTGGTATGTGTTTCCAAATTTTGGATTGCTCTTGTAAAGATGCGGCCACCGTGAAGTCTTGTGTCCACAAGAGTTGAGCACAGTGGTCAGCGCCATAACTGATGGTCAGCTGATATATTTTGCAGCATTATTGGTGCTTCTCTTCTTGTACTTGATTTTCACACATAATTGCTACAGATATGTGGACCATTTTCGATGGCGATCGTTCTGAAACTTTCCGTATGTTTGTATTAACTACAGGGGTCGATGGTCTGTGTGGATGATCGTTTCCTTCGCTAGAATGTAATGCATCCATTGTTGGCAGACATGCATAATGGAATACATATATTTGTCATAAGTGGGATACTTTCCGACAATATCTGAAAGTGTCTCAAAATGATATTCCATCGGATGTCCATACTAGGTAAGAACTACACCAATAGCATAGTTAGAGGTGTTTTTCTCAATTTAAAATGGTTGTTACAGCTACAATAATGTGAGAACTGGTGCAGAGTATAGGAATTTCTTCAACTCAACAAATGCCTTCTGTTAGGATTCAAACCAAAAGAAATTTTCTTTCACTTTGACCTTCGTGACTTGACTCAAAGGCTAAGTGATATGAGAGAATCCCAACATGAACCTACGATAGAAATTGGCAAGACCCAAAAATTTGTGAAGCTCTGTTAGAGTGGTCAGGGTTGGCCAATCCTAAATAACTTATATCTTGTTTGGGTCCACATGCACACATCATTCATCAATGATATACCCTGGATATTGAACCTCAGTCATCCCAAAAGTGAATTTCTCCATATTGGAACATAATTTGTGTTGTCGCAGGGTTTGGAGGACCTGTCAGATATGGTGTATGTTCTCTTCCAAACTTTGGTTGAACAGGTTTCCAGTTACACTACCATGAACGAGTTGGTGAAGGGTTGCAAGATGTTGTCCATTAGATGCATGAAAGTTATGGGGGCATTCGTCAACTCGAAAGGCATGACCAACCATTTTAAAAGGCCCTCCTTGGATTTTAAGGCGGTCTTCCACACATTAGAGAGTTCAATTGGTACTTGGTGATAACCAGACTTCAAGCCAATCTTGCTGAAATATTTGGTGCCCTTGAGCTACTCTAGAAGTTCATCAATCTGTGGGATTGGATACCTATTCTAGACAATGATCTTATTTATCTCTCGATAGTGAATATAGAGCCTCCAGGTTCCATCATTCTTCTATACCAACATGATCAGGATGTCATGGGTTGATGAACTTGGCCTGATGTCCCCTTTCTATAACATCTCCTGAATCTTCCTCCTGATCTCATTGTTCTCCAAAGCAAAGCGTCGGTAGATTGGTCCATTGGGTAGTGACACGCTTGGGGTCAAATCAATGGAGTGCTTGACTTGATAGTGTAGGAGTACCCCTGTGGGTGAGGTAAAGATGTCCCTATACTACTCCATGACCTTTTCCATCTGTTGTTTCCTTATGGAGGAGCCCTGTCTAGAGGCCGTGGAGGTGGAAAAAATCTTCTTCTTGCTCTGAGGGAAGATCATAAGGAAGACAAACTTCCCAGTCGGAGAAATGATCTTACTGCATTGCTTCGCAGAAATCAAAGAGATGGTGGTTGGCAATGCTACCTTTGGTATCTTGCATAACTTATTTCCTAAAGTAATAATAACAGTGCAAGGCCTAGAATCATACACAACATGATGCTTCCACAAGTATGGTTGGCCTAATAATATATCACAAACTTCAAGAGGAGAAACATCACAAAGTACCTCATATGTGAAGGGCTTGATGTTGTAGGGAAGGTGACACTACTAGTTGATGAAGAGATCTCATCCTTGGTGAAGCCACTTGATGGTGTACAAATGTGGGTGTGGTGTGGTCGATAGGCCCATCTGCTTCACAACCTTTGTTGAAATGAGGTTCTTTTGGCTCTCATTGTCGACAATGAATTGCAATGGAGAACACTTCACCCACATCTGTGAGTGGAAGAGGCACTCCCCCTCCTATGGATATTTGGGCTCAATCTTCTAGATCTTGGTGGTGGCAACAATGGTACTAGGCTCCATGTCAATATTCTTCTTCCCTTTCATTCCCTTTGTCGAGTTCTAACTTAGAGTTAGAACATGCATCTGATTTGAAAGCCTTCAACTCGACCACTAGTGCCTGCTTGGCTCAAAAGTCACTCATGTTGTGAGTGGGGATCTTATGGAACTCACACCATTTTCCCGTGTCCTTCTTTGTTTTCATGGTGTTTTTATTTGCTTGTGGCTTCTATAGATTTTTATTGTAGATTCAAACTACGGATTATAATATGCTAAAACAATTGACTTGAATATACTCTACACATCAATGAAAACAAAAATTGATCGATGAAATCACGAAGAAGAAAAGGAATAATTTCAATCACACATAACAAAATAATTTTCTGGGGACAACCTCAACTAAAAACCCTGCTATCTGTATATTGTGTTAACTAGAAGATTTGAGAATAAAATACAATGCTTGTTGAACCCAAACAATCACTTCACAAGTACAATCTATCTCACTACTTCACAAACCATCTCAAGCCAATACTTAGCCAAATATGTTGCCTACCAAGACCCCATTTCCTTGCATTGTTCCCTTAGGAATTAGCCCATATTTAATTTGGAAATTCCTCACTCATAACTGCGCAATCCATCCATAGGCCTTCCTCTGATTGCATGCACCATAGGTTTAATTTAGATGATTTTACAACTGACAGTACATTATCCCTAAACTCTAATCTCAATTGGGTCTTCCTATGAACTGACATACATGAGTTATTTATGAGTAAATTATTATTTATCTCATTGGTCACTGCATGTGAATTAAATCCAATTTAATTCACTTGGCCTCTCACTAATTCCTCCAAGAGTTAGAACTAGTTTAACTGAATTTAACTTAGTTAAACTGAATTAAATAATTACAACTCAATAAGAACTCAACCTAGGCCCCTAACATTTAGGGATCACTCTACATGACTCTAGATAGACTTCCAACTCAAATTTATTGAGCCAACTAAGTAAACTTAACTTAGTTAACTGTTACAAGTTTCTATGAGAATAGAATTACAATTTAATTCCTAATTTAATTCAAGGACAAATTAAATCAAGATTTTCTTGTTGTTATTTTTAACACTCCCTCTCAACAAGAAAGGGATTATCTTCTACCTGGATCCTTCCTCTGTGAAACTCGAATTTGCATCTTGATAATGTCTTTCTCAAAATATTTGCATCATACTCCTCTGTAGGAATGTACTCCAGCAACATGATTCTCCTCTGCACACAATCTCATAGATGGAGATACTAGATGTCAATATGCTTGGACTGATCATGAAAAACTAGATTCTCAAAGATTTTGATACAACTTTGATTGTCACCATAAATCAATTTTTGATCCATCTACTGACCAAACAACCTAACAAGGATCTTGCTCATCCAAATAGCCTCACGATTTGCTTGACTAGTAGCCATGTATTATGCTTTTGTTGAACCGAGTCCAAATGATCTCTGCCTCCTACTATACCAAGAAACTATTGCTAAACCAATACTGAAGATTCCTCCTAATGTGCTCTTCCTGTGAGATGGAATCCCTGCCCAATCTACATATGTGAAGCCTTGAATCTTCACTCCCTCTGTCCATATGTACCAAAGACCAAATTGAGTGGTGCCTTTGAGGTATATCAATACATGTTTGGCTACCTTCCAATATAGTTTGGTTGGTTTAACCATGTCTTGACTAAGCTGGTTAAATGCAAACACATGTCTGGTCGTGTGTTCACCAAAAAGTTTTCTATAAATAGTAGCCTCCACTAATTCACCTGAAGTAGAATCCTCCTTCCTCCATTTACCTGCTATAGGAGTCTCCGTGGGTTTTTTGCTCTCCATGTGGAACTTATTTAGTATATCATTGGCATACTTTCCCTAAGAGACAAACAATTCTTCATCTCCTTGCCATACCTCCATACCAATAACGTAATGCATGAGCCCCAGGTCCTTCATCTAGAACTCTCTTGCAAGATCCTATTTGCAATATTAAATGAGATTCTCATCACTTGTCAGAATAAAATCATCGACATATAATATTATAATAAAAAATTTACCTTCAACCACAATATGGTAAAGGTTTGCATCTGCTTCACTTTTGGTGAAGCCCAATTCACTAAAATAATTGTCAATCTTGGTGTACCAAGCACAGGGTTCTTGTTTCAGTCCATACAATGCTTGCTTGAGTCTGCACACATGCAACTCTCTGTTTAAGGTCTCAAAACCTTTCGGCTACTCAATATACACCTCTTCATCAATCATGTCGTTGAGGAATGTTGTCTTTACATCCATCTATTATATCTTCCATCCCATCTATGTTGACAATGCTAGAATATATCTGATTGATGAGTACCTTGCTACATGAGCAAAAGTCTCATCGTAATCAATTCCCTCCACCTGAGAGAACCCTCTAGCCACCAATTTGGCCTTTTGTTTCCCCACATTCCCATCTATTGCTTGCTTTACCTTGTTAAGCCATATGTAACTCATCACTGACTTGTCTGCTAGTCTTGGGACCACCTCCAAAACACTGTTTCTGATAATGGATTCATACTCCTAAACCATGGCATCAACCCACACTAGTTACTTCACTACTTCCTCGAATGAGGATGGCTCAATCTCTACAGTCTTTCTCATTGGAGCCATGTAGCCAATGTATCGCTCTACTGACCTCCTCTACCTGCAATGTGATGTGGTGCTCCCACATTCTCTCTAGGATCATGCAATAACCTATAAGTCTCTCTGGTGCACTTTATCCCATATCTGGAAATCTCTCCATGAGTGGGTGTTTCCACTCTCTTCTCCTCAGCATGTGGCTTCTCCACATCATCCTGAGGTTCCTCCTTTGTAGCTAAAGGCTCATCAACTGTATGTAACTGAAGCTCCGTCTCAAGGGAACATATCATGGCCTTCTCTTCATCAAACTTTACATCTCTACGAATCACTGTCATCCTGTTGGATGGAAGGTGCACCCGATAGTTGTGAGGTGTGTCAATGTACCCCACAAATATGCCCAACTCAGCTGTTCACTCTAGATTTTTCCATGCATCCTTGGTAACATGAGAGTAGAATGATGAACCAAAGATCCTGAAGTGTACCGCATCTAGTTTCTTACCTGAAAAATCTTCTTTTGGTGTACTCATCCCGAGAATTTGATGAGGGCTTCTGTTACACAAATAAACAATTGCATTGCATGCTTCAGCCCACAAGTGCAACAATAGGTCTTGATCATGTAACATCACCTGTGTCGCTCCCACAATAATTATGTTCTTCCTTTTAGCCACCCCATTCTCATGTGGGCTATGAGATGATATCAATTCCCGTCGAATGCCTTCTTTGCACAAAAGTTCTTGAATTCATTCAACACATATTATCCATCATTATCGCCTCTGGGAGCTTTAACTTTCCTGCCAGTAACTTTCTCGACAAGTTCTTTAAATTAAAAAAATTTAGTGAACACATTATCTTTCTTCTGCATGAAGAAAATCCAACACTTACGAGAAAAATCACCAACAAATATTACATAATACATGTGCTTCACCGTGGATGTTGTCGAGAACGGTCCATGTAAATCTTAATGAACTCGATCAAGGATTTCTTGCGCTTGACTATCTTTATCATGGAAGGAAGATTTGGTGTACTTCCCCAATGTACACCCTTTGCACATGTCTCTCTGCTCTAGTGTACCCCTTAGAAGTCTTGTAGAAATTTGTTGCACAATCTTCAAAGCTCCATGGTGCAAGTGACCAAATATTCTATGCCACAACTCACTGATGTCTCAACTCTAGACCTTCGTTGCTTTAGTGCTTAAATCAACATAATATTCTACCTCCAATTCGTATAGGTTCTTCACTCGAGCCTCGATCTGATTCACCTGTCCTATGGCTATGTGACGAAGGAAATCCTTTCCCTTACTAAATATCACATTATAGCCACGATCGTCCAACATGGCAACAAAAACCAAGTTCTTCTTCAAACTTGGAACATACATGACATCTCTCAATATGAGGGGAGAAAAAAACTCCCTCTAAAAGGTAACAGTACCGATGTCGGTCACACTATACCTCCCATCATCTCCCATCAAGATGTGCATCTGGAGGTCCTTCTCGTCCAAGTTATTGAAGAGATCTTTTCTGCCTGTCATATGGAATGAGGCTCCACTATCTAGGTACCACACATTATACATCACCCTTGACACCATGAAAGTGGTGAGGGTGAAATCCAGTTCGAATTGTGAAGCAAGAGCTTCACCTTCCGCTCCTTGTGCGGACACTTTGTAGCATAGTGTCCCATCTCGTGACTGTGAAAACATTTAATTTTAGACATGTCCTTCTTCTTTCCACCCTGACTAGAATTAGATTTGGAATGGGATGACTTTCCCTTCCATTTATTTTCCTTTCCAGCTAAGGCACATTTCTACTCATCATCATTCTTATATGAGGATTTGCCTTTGGTGTTCCGCTGAATCTCTACCTGTACTAAGTCGGACCATAATCGCTTCCACTTTGGTAGCTTCTTCCTCCGATTAACTGAGTCCCGGTAGTTGTGCCAACTATTAGGAAGTCCTAGAAGTGCTAGTCTCACCATATCATCTTTTGCAATAGTAACCTCAACACTTCCAAGCTCATCCCAACATTGGGTGAACTTGGTCAAGTACTTTGGAGTTGAGTTTCCCTTCTCCATCTTGATCTTTCTAACTTTGTCCTTCAGTGACGGCTTCCTGTGGTCACTATTGTTTTGAAACATGTCTATCAATGCCTTCCACTTTGCAAATGGAGTTTCCTTACCATGGATATTCGAGAAAATATGATCTCTAACTCCTTATAGGATAATCCTTCTCGCCTTTGCCACACACTTTCTCCATTCGGCAAGATCTTTAGCATCAGATGTTGGAGGCTTCGGGATATCATGAGCTATGGATTCCTTCAGCCTGTTTTCTTCCAACACTACCTCCATCCTGTCCTTCCAAGCTATGTAATTCAAGCTACCCTCAAGAGCATACTCAAGTCTCAAACTGTAGAATGGCATCCTGTTGCCTCTGAAGTATGAAACTACAAATTCGATTTCACCTGGACAACAAACTCGTATTATCCTCTTCTATAGTGATTTCAGCTCCGATACCATGTAGATTTTTATTGTAGATTCAAACTACATACTGTAATATGCTAAATCAATTGATTTGAATCTACTCTACTCAATAGTGGAAACAAATATTGATCGATGAAATCACGAAGCAAAAAAGGAAGAATTTAAATCACACATAACACAATAATTTCTTGGGGAAAGCCTTAGCTAAAAACCCCTTCTATCTGTATATTGCATTAACCAGAATATGTGAGAATAAATACAATGCTTGTTCAACCTGAACAATCTCTGCACAAGCACAATCTATCTCACTACTTCACAAACCAGCTCAAGCCAATACTTAACCAAATCTCCTGCCTTCCAAACCCCTACTTCCTTGTGTTGTTCCCTTGGGAATTAACCCATATTTAATTTTGAAATTCCTCGCTCATAACTGCATAATCCATCCATAGGCCTTTCTTTGATTGCATGCACCATCGGTTTAATTCACTTGACCTCTCACTAGTTCCTCCAATAGTTAGAACTAGTTTAATTAAATTTAACTCAGTGTAATTGAATTAAATAATTACAACTCAATAAGAATTCAACCTGGGCCCCTAAAATTTAGGGATCACTCTACATGAATCTAGATAGACTTCCAACTCGAATTTACTGATCCAACTAGGCCAATTAAATAGGATTTTCTTGTTGCTATTTTTAGCAGCTTTGATTTGTTGTCCTAGGTCACCCCGTGTTGGTTTTTTCTTTGTTCTACGGTTTGGGGACACCTTTCCATTTCTTTGGATTCACAAATCCAAAGTCCCACTTCTTCTGTTTAAATTTATGCTCGATCTTGACAACGTATCGATAGGTGGTGCTGAGCGATGAGATGTCCAGGAACTCCATCTCATCTTAGATGTACTTGTGTAGACAGTTGTGGTACTTGAGTACCAAATGCCACTCAAATTCCTTGATACCTAATTTCGTATGAAGGGTATGAAAAATGTTTGTGAACTATGGCATGTCTTGGTCCCTTCCCTGTCGCAACATGGTCAACTTTATCTATTTATCTTCATAGCTCCCGACAGGGTAATACTACTCCTTGATGGCGTCTCAGAAAGAATTCCAAGTGGGTGCGGCTGAAAATAGTGAGGGTTCTCGCTCTTCCCTCTTCTCATAGTGATTTTCCCACTAGTCCTTAACATGTGGGGCAGCTTTGAGGAGTGAAAAAGTAATCTTTTCCTGATTGGAATAATCATGCACCAAAAAATATCCTTCTAACATATTTAGACATTTATGTACGACATCCACATCTATCTGACCTTCAAATATGGGGATGTCAAAGTTGAATTGTACCTTAAACGGAGTGGCATCTCTAAAGTGGCTACTAGATGAAGATGCATCACCTATGGGTAGAAACTGAAGGATTTGGGAAAATTTGTCCATCATCGTGTTCCTTTGTCGCATGAGGGCTTCTTCGAGTAATATTTTTCAGGGATCTCTTGCTCCCTCATATTTCTTTTCTTTTGCCATGGGAAGTCGTTGGTGTTTGCAAGGCTGGTATTAAAATGGTTCAACCAGTTTGAGCCCTAACTCCTTATACCCTTACCTCATTGGGGACATGCAAAGAAATGCAGACCACTCTGATACCACTGATCCACGCTTATGCAAGAATGAAACAGAGTACAAATGTAGAGATAAACACAAATATGTAGCAGAAATAAAAATTCATTTCATTAATATCCAAGAACTGAAATATGCTTACATACAAAATGGAAATAAACTAGATCAAGTGATGGTAACTTTATCTCTAGGAAGAGATGTGGCGGATACATGCCTCTGAACTGTGTTACAATGAGGCTTGGTGGCCTTTTTATCATTAAGAAACAATGAAAAACCCTAAACATCCAAAAACCTAACATTAGGATATGAAGCACCAAAATCTTGTTGGCCCTGTTGGGGTAAGTTGGAACGTCAAGTTCCCGGGGTCATAACTTTGGAATATGATCTTTTTTTGGCTATTATAATACCTCATTTAGAAGATCTCGAAGAGGAGGCCAAATCAAAATAAGTAAAATGGTTTGGCACTTTTCGGGTCTCTCCATTTTCCCTAAAAACGTCTTTTAGTCCCTCAAAATGGCTTCGGAAGTTTAGGACCCATATATATATATATATATATATATATATATATATATATATATATATATATATATATATATATATATATATATATATATATATATATCTATATACATATACATATATATATATATACATATGTATACAGAAGACCGCGACGGTTTCGGGTAAAACAACGCATCGGACACAGGACCACAGAACGGTTGTTTTCGGTCGGGAGTTAGGGTTTCTTGAACAGGTGACAGCTCGACGTCGACGGTTGCTGTTCGCTCTCGGTCGCAATGGAGGACTTTCCGGTAACGGACCTCGTGGATTATTCCGAGGATCCGCTATCCGGACAGGCGGTGTTCACCGACCCTATATTCTCATCTCCGTTTCAGGCAACTGTTACAGATTCTGACCTCCTGTCTAGGGCAAACTTGTCGTCAATTTCCACTGCTGATCAGGGTCTCGAGGCACCTCCCCTATCGCCTGCTACCGCTTACTTGCTCGCATCTTCATACCCAGAGACTCTGACTCTGGATGACATTCCTCCCACACCGATTATTCTTCCTTCCTCACTCCCGGATCCTCGGGTTCATGTGCCCCCGCTGTCGAACCCGGCTACCCCTCTTGCGTCATCCGGGTCAAAGCCCTCTGGATGCTTTGGCACACCAGTGATAAATTCTAGCGCTCCGGGGTCCTCCTCGGCGGGCAATACAAATCCCCTCTCTGAACATCCATCCGCCCCGCGAACAAAGAAGCCGAAGGCAAGATGTGTTAGGGCTATCAGGAAGGACACCACCGTTACCTTTGGGAATTCGACAAGCTTCGAAGAGACCATGGCGCTCGCCTGCACCGTCTTGGTGGGTCACGTGCGAGGGCGCACATTCTCGGTTGATCGTTTGATTCGATGGGTGAAGGAAATCTGGGGCTCTTTGCTTCCAAAGCTCCCAGAGGTTGAGGTACTCCCACGGGGATGGTTTACACTCCAATTTGCGCACGAAGATCACACGAACATCGTACTTGAGAACTATTGGCACATAGAAACAGCCCCTGTACTCCTGAAACGCTGGACCCCGCTATTTGACCCTGAGCGGGAGCAGATCGCTGCTGGACCTCTGTGGGTAAGATTGCCTGGACTCCCTAGGCAATATTGGAATGAGGAGGCGTTCATCAAAATAGGAAACGCTCTGGGGACATACCTGGATCATGACCGCTCTTATATAGACACTCGGAGAAGAACCTTGGCTCGCATCCTGGTACATCTTGACACCAGGGAAGGATTGGAGGAGGACATCACCCTGCAATGGGGAAGGCACAAGCGCATCCAGATTCTGGACTACGAGGGTGTCCCATTTCGGTGCAACAGATGCCACCAGGTAGGGCATCTCTATAAGGATTGCCCTCTCAATAATCGTGGGAACAGTCCACCAAAGCATACTCCCATTGTTTCCCGAAGATCGGCGCCACAGATCTCCCCGCCTCAGATGGCTTCATCAACACCACAGGGAGGGTTTCAACATCCACCGTCTTCTGCAAAGGGCACAGCCACTCCTCCCATGACGAGGCAAAGGGCAGCTGCGGCAGCTTATCAGAAATCAGGTACTGACTTACCTCCCTTATCACAATCTCTCTCCCTTACATCTGATTGCTTTCACTCTATCTCTGTATCTAAGGCTCAATGCTCAATTCCGCCGCCCCCTCCTACTACTGCCACTATCCCCCCTTCCCTTACCCATGATCGCTCCCTGTCCCCATCTCGCCCCAATGTGCCTCTTTCTGGATCAAATCCGCCTCACCATTATTCACTCCGGCCCCGTCCCTCTCAATCTGTATCTGAGGGTACCTCGGGGTTGTGCATTATTCCCCCTGAACCTGGTCACACCTCATCCAGGGGTCGAAAATCCAATTTGAATAAAGCCATTCGGCGTGCTGGGGCTGAAGTTGCTTCGGGACGTCAATCCACCATTGTCGGGGCCCTTAGAGCTACAAACCCCCCTCGGAGGGTTCCCCCATGAAGTGTCTCTCATTCAACTGCAGGGGTCTAGCTAGCACCCCGAAAAAGCTAGCCCTAAAACGACTTTTTCAGGTCGAAAATCCTGACATCATCCTCCTTCAAGAAACCCTGGGTTCTGCAGAAGCCATATCTCTTGCCTTGAAATCGATTGCGCCAAAGTGGCAATACATGGGGTTGGATGCTATGGGCCGTTCAGGTGGTCTGGCCATTGGGCTCAACCCTCTTTCCATCAGATTGGACTCCTCATGGGGCGGACCAGGATATTTGGGTGCTGACATTTTTTCAAAAGACCTTGGGATGCCACTGCGCATCATCAATATTTATGGTCCTTGTCAGCAGAGGGAAGGATTCTGGCGCACCCTCCTTAATCGTTCTTTGCTGCAAGAGGAAAACCTGATCATTGGAGGCGACCTAAACTTCTCCTTGGGATATGGTGAATCTTGGGGCTCATCTGCTCAATCAGATCCCATTTCAGACTTCATGAGGCATCTGCTTGAACAGCACGATCTCATCGACATCCCTATGCATCACCCTCTTCCCACATGGAGGAACCGAAGGATCGGATCAGCAGCCTTGGCTCGTCGACTTGATCGTTATCTGATCAAGGGACCGTTGCTCCGCAATCTCCATCACTATAAACAGTGGGTAAGTTCGGGGGGAATCTCGGATCACTCTCCCATCCTGATGGAAATTCTGGGCCCTCACCCTAAACCAAAAGCTCCTTTTAAATTCAACCATCATTGGTTACAGGACCCTGGTTTCTCTAAGCTGGTCACTGACTTTTGGGCAGCTCACCCTATTGACAGAGAACCCTCTTTGGCCAGGGGATTTGTAAAAAATTTGACGGAACTCAAGCATATTGTGATTGAATGGGCCAAGAGGAAAAAGGCAAGGGAAGATGAACTGCTCACCACGATAGAAGCAGACATACACGCCCTGTTGGATGAACAAAACTTGGGCTTTATCTCTGTGGATAGCAAGCATAGGCTGGTTGATCTAGAAGAGCAGAAGTCTAGCATTCTCAGACTCAGAGAAGAATCGATCAGGCTGAGAAGTAGAGCTACTTGGCTCAAGGCTGGGGATGAAAATTCCAGATTCTTCCATAATTTTGCAAATGGGAGGAGGGTTGCAAATACCATCTGGAACCTTCCCTATCCGGATGGGGGTCTGGCAGACTCTTTCAACAAGCTCTCTAGCATGGGTACCTCCTATTTCAAAGGCATCTTCAAATGCCCTGAGGGCTCCAACCTGGCTGAAATCTTCCGTGTCGCTTCCCATTTCCCGAGGTTCGTTAACAATGAAGACTTGGAGGATCTAAATGCTCCTGTCACCATGATTGAATTGGAGAACACCATTAAATGGTTTCAGAAGGAAAAGAGCCCGGGCCCTGATGGATGGACCATTGAATTCTATCTGGCTTTTTTTGACATCTTGGGTGAGGACATATTAAGGGTGGTAGAGGAAAGCAGAACCTCAGGTCAGATCTATCATGCTATAAATTCTACCTTCATTGCGCTTATTCCCAAGTCCGACTCGCCATCATCCTTTGCTGATTTTCGTCCCATTTCGCTATGCAATGTACTCTACAAGATCATATCCAAGATCATAGCCAACAGGATCAGACCCATCCTTTCCAATCACATTGCTCCTCAGCAATTTGCTTTCTTGGAAAACAGGCAGATTCATGAAGCCATTGGCTCTGCCCAGGAAGCCATTCACTCTATCTGGACCAAGCACCTCAAGAGTATTCTTCTCAAAATCGATCTCTCAAAGGCTTTCGATAGAGTCAGCTGGCTTTACATCAAAATGATTCTCATTCACCTGGGCTTTCCACATCAGCTTATCACTTGGATTATGGCATGCATTACCTCTCCTACTTATAGTATTCTGATAAATGGTGCTGCATCCCATTTCTTCCACTCTGAAAGGGGACTTCGTCAAGGATGTCCCCTTTCCCCCCTCTTGTTCCTATTGGTTACAGAAGCGCTCAGTCGTCTCATCATTGATGCAAAGAGGGATGGAACTATCCGGGGCCTAAAGATCTCAGAAGCTTGCTTCCTAACTCACCTTCTATTCGTGGACAATGTCCTTATACTTCTCGATGGAAGTATTCAGGATACCTCATCATTCAACAGAATCCTTAATCTTTTTTCACATGCCACGGGCATGGTGGTCAACCATGAGAAGTCTTCCATCACTATGGTTGGTACATCTGTAGCTGAATCACAATCGGCCATGCAGGCTTTTCCATTTATCACACAACCTCTGGATCGAGGTCTTAAATACCTTGGATATTGGCTAAAGCCTACAAACCAAAAAATTGCCGACTGGGTATGGCTTGTCACCAAGATTGAAAAGAAAATAACTTGTTGGTACTTCAGATACCTATCCAGAGCAGGCAGATTAACTCTGATCAAATCTGTGCTGGAAGCAACTCCTGTTTTTTGGATGGCTTTAGCATGGATTCCCCGAAACATTCTCTCAAAGATTCAGAGACTCTGCAACAGATATTTGTGGGCTGGAAAGGAAGAGAAGCGCACCTTTGCTTGGATCTCCTGGAGTAAGATTGCCCTCCCTAAGAAGTGGGGGGGCTGGGGATTAAAGGACCTGGCATCCTTTGCAAAAGCCCTCGCTGCAAAAATGGGTTGGGCATTGCTGACTTCCCACAGTTTATGGACAGAGATTGTATACCATAAGTACATCTGGCCTCTCGACATCATCGATTGGGCCAGACTCCCAAGCTGGAACAGAACGGGCATCTCTTCCATTTGGAAAGCCCTCCTACACTCCCTCCCCCTCCTCAGGAGCAACATCATATGGCGCATAAAAAGTGGGAACAGAGCACGCATCGGAATGGATCCATGGAGTGGATGCGGAGGAAGACACAGACTTCACTCAGACCTGATTGCCCTCCTAAACTCCCGTGGCATTAGAGTGCTTGCGCAGATCGCTGACCCTGAGGGCTCGGACATATTGCATCAGGCTTGGAAATCTGGCACACAGTTAGACATCCCGGACAGATGGCACGAACCATGGAAAGCATACTGTGACGCCCTCTCAGAATCCCATATCAGAATTGTGGATGGACCGGATGAACTCATCTGGCAGATTGCTGATAGTGGGATTTACTCTCCTCGTGAGGGATACAAAGTCATTATTTCTCACAGAAAGCCGGAGGTGCTTGATAGATGGTGGCACCAGATTTGGAAGCTTAATGCATCGCCCAGGTCTAAGTTATTTACTTGGTGTGTCCTTCGCAACCGCATTCCCACTGACGAACACCTCAAGCGCAGGGCGGTATCCGGTCCTTCGCGTTGTGTGCTGTGCAAAGCAGACACAGAGACCACCGAACACCTATTTTTAAGATGCCCCATTGTAAATCAATTATGGCATCATATCAAACATCACTTACAGTTTTCGGGCGATTGGTCTGGTACAGACCTTATCAACGCGTGGATGGATTGGGGGAACAGACACAGTGGTTCGAAATCTGTAAACCTTCCGATCATTGTAAATTGGTCTATATGGAAGACTAGGAACAGAATGATATTCGATGGATGGGAGCCTACATGGTCTCTCGTTGAAGCTGGTATCATTACAGCATATAACGAACTACCGAATCCCCCTCCCCCAAAACAGCGACGGCCGACCCCTCCTCCCAATATCGACATGAGCTCACCTTGGGCTTTCTTCGATGGGGCTGCAAACGAACATGGCTGTGGAGGGGGCATCATTATACACAAATCATTGAGGCATTTCTATCACATCAAAATAGGACTGGGGGCTGGCACTAACAATTACTCTGAGCTCATATCTCTCCGCCACTTACTTCATTTTGCACTCAGCCATCATTGCACCAGCATCAACATCTATGGAGATTCTCAGATTGTCGTTAATTGGGTCAATAGAGTTACTACATGTCACTCACACACTCTAAATATACTGCTTGATGAAGTCTTTATACTAATGGAGGCTTTTAACTCATTTCACATATCTCATATATACAGAGAACATAACCAGACTGCTGACAAGCTTTCCAAGGAGGCCGCGGTGATGGAAAATGGCTTATGGGAAATCACTGAATCTTTGGAACAGCAGGAGCAGAAATACCACCATCGGCCATATATAGACCCGTCATATCCTACTGCGGGTCTACAAGCGACTTAAAAATCAGTCTTTTTTGTTATTTGACTGCACAATATGATATATATGTAAATAGATCGAGGTTTGCCTTAAATGGCACCATTTTTGCACAATTTTTGTAAATGTAACAGACAGATATACAGCACTGATCTGCAAATATCTTGAAAATGCACTGAACAGTTTGGCATATGCGACAAAGCATCTACATATGTAATCTTTCATATTTATAATGAAATATTACGGATTTTTCCAGTGGAAAAAAAAATATATATACATATGTATATATATACATATGTATATATATACATATGTATATATATACATATGTATATATATACATATATATATATACATATATATATATATATATATATATATATATACATATATATACATATATATAAAATAAAAAAATAAAAAAATAAAAAAATAAATAAAATAGTTATTTGTGCTACAATTAAGGTCGAAACTGAAAATAAACAATGGTGGGGGTCCAAGTGGAATAGGTGGGTGGCCACCAATATCCACCTGGATGAATCAAAACCTAAACATCAAAAGAAAAGGATTTCTAGATTTTACCAATAACTCGAATAGGTCTAGGGCTTCTACATTATAGACATACCCTTAGTAGTAAGAGGCTAGGGCTTTATGGTGAACCCTACAGATTAGGGTTTCACACAAATGATCAAAATGATGATGAGGGTATATTTAATCTAATGATTAATGACCCTAACAAGAATCTTTAATATTTAAAACCCTAGACATAATGATGTTAGTAATGTAAAGCAAATTTCAAAAGAAAAATGACCGTCCCTTTTACATGAAGTGAAATTTATAACATAGCTTATAGTCTAAGACATACATTGAGTCGTTCCTTAACAAACATTGTTAGGACATCAATTCTTGAAGGGATTCCTTTGCAACAAAACTTATTCCATGTTTCAAGTCTCCTCCATAACCTTTATGTATTCTACAATATTTCCTGACCAAGGAAAAGATAAAGAAAATGGTTATTAGCATACAATACAAACAAATCTTGATGTGAGGAGGAAACCAAACATGAAAATATGAATAAAGAACATAATACTTATCTTTTTGGTAGAAATGGTGGAGACTCCCTCTTAATCCAATCTTGAAGGATACCTATAACTTTATCAAAATAATTCAAAAATGTTCTAACAAGACATGTTAGGCCCACAAACTATAGAAATCAAAACATAAAAGAAAACACTACAAAACTAAGAAGGATATGTAGGAGAGGAATTAGTAGTATAAGTCCTTGACTTCTGATTCCTCATCCTTGTTCTTCTTAGGTGGAGCTTCATTGATAATATTTTCTTGATCCCTATCTCTCTTCTTATTCCTTGGATTCCTAGAACATTGATTCTTGTAATGGCCTATCTTATGATAGTTGTAGCATTCAATTTGGATAGGTCAACTTTCTTCTTTGGTCCTTTGAACTTCTTGAAGGATCGCCTTTTCTTGTGATGAGCATGATAAGCATTAGAGGTAGTTTATTCTTCATCTTCCTTCTTGTTGTTTATTAATGATATTCAGGATTCTTCTTGATTGCAAGCATTCCACATATGTTCAAATGTTGGTGTATCTTTCCAATTGATAACTCCTGATACAAAAGCACTCCAATATTTTGGTAGTCCTAGAAGAGAAGTAATTATGAGCTCTTTTTCTGGCACAATTTCATATATTTCTTGGAGTTCATCTCTGATTCTAGATATCCTTATAAAGTAGGATGACACACTATCATCTTTCATCATCTTAATAGTTCTTAATTCATTATTGAGACTTGTTATTTGCCCAATGTTCTTGATGGTGAATAACTTGGAGAGAGCTTCATAAATTTCTTGAGTGGAATCTATGTTGGATATGTATGGTTTTAGGTTGTCCTTAACTCCATCCACTATTAGGTTCATATCCAATATTTCAGTTTCTTTGAACTTTTCTTTCTCTGCGTCATCTCTAGGCTTCTTGATTTTTCCTTGAACAAGGTCCAAAACTTTGTGCTTTGCGAGGATAAGATCTATCCTATTTTTCCATGACTTGTAGTTGGAGACCCCTTCTAGTTTGTTTTCTCCCTTCATTGAGTTTTTAATATTTCTATCTTCTACTCCTTGTGATATTTTTCTTGAAACCCTTATATCTCTCTCTTCAATATATCTTCGGGCTGCTTTTTCTTCTTCACCTTAGCTGTGATACCATGTTAGAAAATAGGAAAGATAACAAGATTTTCTTATGTTGATAATTACTTGTGATATTATTATGTTCTTATTAAATTATTTATGTTCTTATTTTATTTTCTTTTCATCAAGCAATCATCAAAGAAAAAACATGAATATCAGGGACACCCGAAATAGGCACTCAGCCAGGGCTAAAACTCCTTTATAAGGGAAAACCCAGTTAGAACTCTTCCTTTAGCAAAATTGAGATAGATTAAGAACCTAGACCAAAAGACCTTCCTCCTCCACCAAGTCAGCCTTCAAACTATTCTTCCAACTTTCAAAGATCGAATGCAATAATATTGCATCAAACTGCATCAAGGAAATATTTTTTACCCTACTGTCTCAAAATTTTAGCCCAGCTTCAAGGCTGCAATTTCAACCTTCCTACAGCTTCAGTTCCTTTACACATGTGAGAAAATACAAAGAAAATTTAGACTTCCTTAGCTAGATAATGAACTCCTTTTCCTTTGCTATACCTTTCTTCCTTCTTCTGTTAGGTCCCTATACTACTAGTGTAACCCCTTATTGTTATTAGTACAACCCCCTTATTACATTGTTGTGCCCGTGTAGTCCCCATATTTCTATTATTGTGCCCCATAAAAGCCCACTATTGTTATTATTGTGCCCTTACATTATTATTGTTATGTCGGCTTTGATTATATTATGACCCCTTAGACTCCTATATATAGAAAGGAGGTCTTGTCATTTGTATCATCCAAGAATTGTTCATTTGTGTAATGTATAGGAGGTTACCCCCTCTAAGAGGCTTAATTCTAAGGCATTCATCTATCTTTTCTATCTTTTTGTGAGCTGGTTTCATAACATTTGGTATCATAGCTTTGGATTTTAGGGTTTCGCTGCTCCAAACATGTCATCGTGGAATTTTCACTATAACTTTTTTTTGCGATGTTTCAAAAGCTAAAAAAAGAACCCATTTGAGACAAAATCTTGTTGAACCTTAGATCTGAATTTCGGAGCCTGTATCGCTATATTTTAGGACATATGATCTGAGGGAGTTAAGGTTTTTGCAAGCTCCAGGATTTCATCTAAAACAGGTCATCGTGGAATGTTAGCTATAACGTTTTCTCTACGAAGTTTCAGAACCTAACAATAAAACCCATTTGAGAAGAAATTTGTCTGAACCTTGGGTATGAATTTCAGATCTTGTCTTGCTATATTTTCGGATATATTATCTAAGGAATTTAGGGTTTTTGTAGACTACCGAATTACATCTTAAATAGGTTACCTTGGGAAAATTGTCATAACTTTCTCTCTGAGCTTCAGATTAAAATTTCGTAAGAAGTTACAAAAAGAGCACAGAATGTATTTTGTTTGGGTATAATGTTCAAAAACTAAGATTGAAACAATGACACGTGGCATGTCATACAAGTTCACTCTACTGAACTAGTCTATAATTAGGTCATCAAGGGAGATTGGGAATAGATATTTCTTAAGGAATCCAATTGCAATCAGACTTGTGGAGGTATAAAGAAGACTCAGAGAGATATTACAAAACGAAATTTCATAACTTAAAGATCTGAAGGTACAAAGTTATAGTAGTTTCAAGTTTGAGCTCATAAAATCAAGAAAAAGTGAGATGAGGAAGTTTGATGGCAAGGATCCGGTAAATTGGATACTACAGATGGAGAAATATTTTGATCTACATGGTGTACCACTGTTACAAAAGGTACATATTGCATCTAATTATTTAGAACCGAATCAATTTTTATGGTATAAAGGGATTTGTTCTCATAAACCACTTGTCATGTGGTCAATTTTCACGGAGGAAATGATAGCACATTATGAGGATACAAAGAGAAACACCTTCTTTAGAGAATTGATAAATCTCAAACAAAAGGGTTCAATGGCAGAGCACATTGAGGACTTCCAAAATTGAATATAAAGGTAAATGATATTCCAGAGAAGAAAATGGTTGATGTCTTCATAGGGACTTTAAAGGATAACATTCAACATGAGGTTCATCTTTGGGAACATGATTCATTGGAGAAGGCATTCAGGTTGGCAAGAAAAATTGAAAGCGAAATTATGGAAACAAGGAATCCCACCACTCACGACTATTATTATGGAAGTTTTTTCTCCTAGCCTTACACAACCTACAAGATTTACACCACAACAATTGGAAGAAAAAAGAGAAAAAGGGCTTTGTTACAATTGTGATAGAAAATACACTAAAGGTCATAAGTGTGCTGAGAAGAAATTATTTTACATAGATTATGAAGAGGAGGAAAAAAAGGATCAAGAAACATCAAAAGAAGAGGATATACACCAGGAACCCACTCCAGAGAAAGAAGAAATGAATCCGACCATATCTTGTAAAGCATTGGAAAGAATTACCACTCCTCAAACTCTCAAGATAGAAGGACATATCAATAAGAAAAAGGTTCAAGAAGTGAAAGATCACATCGAGAAAGAATAAATGAATCCGAACATATCTTGTAATGCATTGGCCGGAATTACCACTCCTCAAACTATCAATATAGAAGGACATATCAAGAAGAAAAATATTTAAAAATTGAAAGATCACATCGAGCATGAAGAAATGAATCCGACCATATCTTGTAATGCATTGGAAGAAATTGCCACTCCTCAAACTATCAAGATAGAAGGGCATATCAAGAAGAAAAAGGTAATAGTCTTGATTGATTTAGGCAATACCCATAATTTTATTCATTGTAAGATAGCCAAGGAATTGAATTGCTTCCTATATCCAACACCAGAGTGTCAAGTGATGGTTGCAAGTGGAGGAACCATAAATTTCTCTGGAAAGTGCCATAATACCAAGCTATCCATGGGAGAATATGTATTGAATAGCCCAATGCTTTCCATTCCAATGGGTGGTGCTGATGTTTTACTAGGAGTCCAATGACTACAATATTTGGGTACGATAGCTTTTAGTTTTCAAGAACTTTTCTTGAAATTTTTTGGGAAGGAAGGGAAGTTGAATTGACAGGTATCAAAGGGAAAATAAATAAAAATGGGGCGTAATTGCACAATTATGTTCACTAGAGGACCCACATCGAAATCATGTATTTCTCCAAATCTCCAAAAAATTTTGGACAATCATTCCAAGGTATTTGAGACTCCCAAAGGCCTCCCACCTATTTGTTATCATGATCATGCTATTCATTTGATTCCAGGAAGTGTTCCTCCAAACATCATGCTTTACAAATATCCATATGCCAAAAGGAGTGGGAACTCATTCAAAAGTTGCAGAAGATCCCAGTTCAAACAGTATTGCGAGAACTTGACAAGGAAGGAAAAATCATATTGGAACCTGAAGCAGTGATAGAACCGAGAAATTTATAGCTATGAAATAGATCAATTTCAGAGTATCTCATCAAGTGGAATAACTTACCCGCTGAAGATTCCACATGGGAGGACAAGAATTTATATAGAAGCATCAAGAACTACTCAAGCATTGAGGACAACACTTTTTGAAGGAGAGGGGCATGTTAGGTCCCTATGCTACTAGTGTAACCACGTATTGTTATTATTACAACCCCCTTATTATATTGTTGTGCCCATGTAGTCCCCATATTGTTATTATTGTGCCCCATGAAAGCCCACTATTGTTATTATTGTGCCCTTACATTATTATTGTTATGTCGGCTCTGATTATATTATGACCCTTTCGACTCCTATATATAAAAAGGAGGTCTTGTCATTTGTATCATCCAAGAATTGTTCATTTGTATAATGTATAGGAGGTTGCCCCCTCTAAGAGGCTGAATTCTAAGGCGTTCATCTATCTTTTCTATCTTTTTGTGAGTTGGCTTCATAACATCTTCCTTGAATTTCACACCCTTTACTGCTTCCAACTATTGCAATTAGAACTTGTTGAGTGTCTCTCCAAATGAGTTGAGTTGCTCTAATATATGGTGATTCTGTAAGGTTGAATTCCCTTGTTGAGGACGACTTGTCCTGATCCGAATGGAAAATGGCATCAACACATGGTACTCATCCACCCATATTATTCATTGACCTATGGAATTTACCCATGGTATTGTAAATGACATCTGCCTGTGGTATTGTAAAATCCACCCATGGTATTCATTCACCCATGGAATTTACCCATGGTATTGTAAATGGCATCTGCCCATGGTATTGTAAAATCCACCCATGGTATTCATTCACCCATGGAATTGACCCGTGGTATTGTAACTGAAAAAAAAAAAAAAAAAAAAAAAAAAAAAAAAAAGTAACAAGTCACATTTTGTAAAAGGACAGATTGTCCGCCACAATGTAGCCTTTACAATTTAGAAGCATGTAGCGACCACATCTCTTCTCAGAGATAAGCTACCATCGCCCCAGCTGGTTTATTTCCATTACTATTTTAAATAAAATTTTCTTTGTGCTTTTGTTTATTGGGCATTCTCCTTATTTTTCTTCTAGCAATGCAAGTTTTCAGATCTTGGGGGTCTCTCCCCCCAAGATCCATTTCAATCTTTTAGATCTTGGGGGCCTCCTCCCAAGATCCGGATCAGTGGTATCAGAGCATGTTATGATTCCATGGGAATGGGGGTTTGATGCATATTTCAGTTTCAAATTTTGCAACAATATTCAACAAACTTCAGGCATGTGCTACAACCTCCACAGAGCACTTTCTTGGGTTAAGCAGGAAGAATTTTTCTTTTTTCATTTTTTTGCAGGAATTTTTTTTTGGGCGGCGACTTTTCAGATCATATCTGAAACATTTGGTACAGAATTTACAAAAACAAATAGCAGATCTGGATTCCTCTCGAAAAATCACCCAATTTCAAAAAAAAAATGGGTCGAATCGGAGTTCGGATGTGGGAGATATCGCTGATTTAAAATCAGCTATTTTCTCTGAATTTTTGTGACGGCGGAACTGTTGCAGCGCGAATCTGAGATCTCAGAGTGTCCAGATAGGGATTTCCAACTCATGGGAAGATGCAAAATGATCCTTCTGCTTCTAAAAAAGGCTATAATAAATATTCTGAGTTATATTGGCCGAGTTACGTCCATTTTAACTTTGGAGCAGCATTCAGAGTGGGTTCCTATTGGAGACGTGCCCTCCCACCCCACTTTAGTAGGCACCTGCTTCACATTCATCAGTTTCAGCATAGTAGCATTCGGCTTGGGTTATTTGGAGATGTGCCCTCCCACCCCAGGCTATGTAGGCACCTGCTACTTCATCAGCAACCAATATCATGGTTATGAGTCAACCGCATAAAATCGTTGTCATCGAAGTCCATTTGCTAGGCCGCACACTGTCAGAATCACAGTTGGTCACAAGCATTATAGGGTATCTCTATCCTCGGATCTTCGTTTATCAGGGTTTTGGGATAACCACATAAATCCCTTATCTTCAGTGGCTCTTCATATTCAACAAAGGCTTCGCAGGAGGGAACTTGACGCAATGGGGACCATTGCTTCTTAAGGAGGGAGGAATGATCCGAATGGAAAATGGCATCAACCCATGGTACTCATCCACCCATATTATTCATTGACCTATGGAATTTACCCATGGTATTGTCAATGACATTTGCCCGTGGTATTGTAAAATCCACCCATGGAATTTACCCATGGTATTGTAAATGGCATCTGCCCATGGTATTGTAAAATCCACCCATGGTATTCATTCACCCATGGAATTGACCCGTGATATTGTAACTGAAAAAAAAAAAAAAAAAAAAAAAAAAAACTATAAGTAACAAGTCACATTTTGTAAAAGGACAGATTGTCCGCCACAATGTAGCCTTTACAATTCAGAGGCATGTAGCGACCACATCTCTTCTCAGAGATAAGCTACCATCGCCCCAGCTGGTTTATTTCCATTACTATTTTAAACAAAATTTTCTTTGTGCTTTTGTTTATTGAGCATTCTCCTTATTTTTCTTCTAGCAATGCAAGTTTTCAGATCTTGGGGGTCTCTCCCCCCAAGATCCATTTCAATCTTTTAGATCTTGGGGGCCTCCTCCCAAGATCTGGATCATGTCCTTTCTTGAGGCTGACTAGGTGGAGGAGGCCTAATTGACCTATTTTACATTAAAATAATTTTTTTTGTTGACAAATAGAGCCCAAGAAGTGTATTTTACATTATGACATAGACAATGATACTTGACATAAACCCTAGAAGCCTTCAACGGAGGCTTTGACCTAAAAACAATTGACCCAAGCATGAAACCCATGCTTTAATAAGTCAATTTCTTTGATAATAAAATTTCTTGTTCTTTCTTTTGATAAATACAATACACCATGACTCAAGTACAATTATGAAGAAAGACACTAGTTACATTCTTCAACATGCACCTTCAACATTTCAAAGCTTGATGAATTATGTTTTCAAGCCCTTCCTTAGAAAATTTGTGTTAATATTTATTAATGACATACTAATCTACAACAAATCTTGGGAAGAGAATGCACAACATGTTGATAAGGTCTTAACACTATTGGAAGAGAAACAACTATATGCAAATCCTTCCAAGTGTTCCTTTGAGGTCCAAGAAATGGAATATTTGGGTCATATTGTATCATAAGAGATTGTCAAGGTGGATCATAACAAAATCAAAGCTATGTGGGAATGTCCAATCCATAATAACTTGATGAAACTCAAAGGATTATTATGGACAAGATATTACAAGAAGTTTGTTAAGAACTATGGTTAAATATCAACACCTCTAACAAAATTATTAATGAAGGAAGAATTGTCTTGGACTAAATAAATGACCAAAGCTTTTGAAGAACTTAAAGATATTATGTGTACAACTCCCACCCTGGCAACACCTAGTTTCACAAAAGCCTTTATTGTGGAGTTTGATGCCTCAGGCTATGATTTTGGTGCAATTTTGAGGCAAGAAGGAAGGCCCCTTGTATTTGAAAGTAGCAAACTTAAATGGAAGAACTTTGACCCAAATATGAAAAATAAATGTTGGCTATACTACATGCAATTAAGAAATGACATCCATACCTAATAGGAAGACACTTCAAAATAAAAATAGATCATGATAGTTTGAAGTACTTCTTGGATAAAAGTCTATCTTCAAAAGAGAAACAAAAATGGGTCACAAAAATGGAAAACAAAATATTGTGGCAAATTCACTATCAAGGAAAAAGGAAGGCACATAGGGTTTACTATGCACTATTTCCATTCCACTTATGATTAGATGGAAGAGGCAATGATAGAGTGGAAACAAGATGATAAGGTATTCAAGATCATTCAACAAATTTACGAGGACCTTGATGCAATAGAAAAAAAAATATTTGGAAAATTGATCTTTTGTGCTATAGAGATTGCTTACTTATGTAAGAATTCTAAACTCAAATAGAAGGCCCTTTTGGAATTAGGAGGCCATTCAAGGTTTTTTAAGACGCACCATAGGATCAAGGGAGAATTTTTGGGAAGATCTTAAAGAAAATGTGCGAAATGTTATGGAGGAATGTATGGCATGCAAAAGAAATAAGGGAGGGACAATCAAGACCTTAGGGATCCTTCTTCCATTTGACATTAAGAAGCCGGAATTGGGAAAAAGTTTCAATGGATTTTATTACAAGTTTATAGAAAATCTAAAGGAAAGAGTGTCATTATGGTAGTGATATATCGAATGACAAAGTAAGTCAATTTTTGTTCTATTTCTCATCATTTTAAAGCAAGTACAACAGTAGAAGAATTCATGGAAAAGGTTCAAAAGCTACATGGAATGCCAAAGATTATTGTAAGTGGTAGAGATTCAATTTTTATTGGAAATTTTTAGACTGGATTATTTTCTTGTTTGGGTACTCAATTAGCTCACAACTCATCTTACCATCCTCAATTTAATAGGAAAACTGAGATTGTGAATAAATGTTTAGAAGGATACCTATGTTTATTTTCATATGATAAATAAACACAATGTGTTAAATGGTTGTCCTTGGTAAAATGATGGTACAAAACATCCTTCCACGCTTCATAAAAAATGTCACCATTTATGGCACTTTATGGATATCATCCTCCATCCATCACATCACCCTTGAAAGGGACTATAAAGGCTCAAGCAATAGAGAACCACATATGAAACCAACAAGACATTCTCAAACTATAGAACAATAACTTGGTCATGGCACAAAATAGGATGAAACAACGGGTATGTCAACATCATAGTGAAAGAGAATTTGAAGTAGGGTATTAGGTAAGGTATTTGAGATACTACAACCATATAAAAAAATGTCGCTCCAGCAACAAAAGAAGGACAATAAATTAGCACCAAGGTATTATGGCCTCCATAAGGTGTTGCAAAGTATCATAAGTATGGCTTACAAGCTACCTCCATCTTCATGTGTACATATAACCTTCCATGTTTCTTTCTTAAATAAGGTAATCATTGACAAGATCCCAATCCAAACTATTCTACAAGAGATTAATGAAGAAGGGAAAATAGTATTGATATGGGAAACAAAGACTAAGAAGTTGAGAATTGAGAAATTACTGAGTATCTCATCATATGGAACAACCTACCAGTGGAAGAAGCAACATGAGTGTATGAGTTGTTCTTGTAGAAACCCTTGTAGATAGTGAAGTGTTGAGGAAAACACTTCTTTGAAGATGAGGGACATGTTAAGCCCTATATAAGCTCCACTTTAACTCTAAAACCCCTTATTAAACCATAGATATAGAGTGATTACATTTATATTGTTGTATTGCTATACTCTCTCTATATACACACACACACTCACACACTAAAGAGACCTAGTCTTAGGATCATCAAACCTTGTCTTGTAAATTGTATTAACTATAAAATGAAATTTCTCCTTTAAAGAGCACTGTAATTATTGATTTCTCATCATTTTTAAGCTACAAGGTTCATAACATCATTAATTCTTATGCCTAATATTTATTTGATCATTATAATATGATATTTACATTAACACCTTCATCATAGTAGTTTAAGTTTTCCTCCTTTTTTTTTTTTAACCACATGGTGAATTTGTAACTGCCGGTCCTAATCTATGGGAGACCCAGGATCAATCCTCGTCTCTGCCACTATAACACCAAGAGTACATCCAACTACATGCACGTCGATATACTAAGATCCTATGGTTTTAGCAAAGCAAGACTTTCATGCCGCCAAGGCGGGGGTGGGGAATCTACTTCTCGAACATCCACCACAGCAGGCCGGTGTACTCAATGAGATTTGTTTTCCTCCTCTTACACAACACTATTTTTTTTTAAACAAGGCCTTCTTAACCTTGATATTGATTTACACTACAAAAAAGTGTCCAGTGCTTTGGGGTATATATATATATATATATATATATATATATATATATATATATATTATATCAAAACATAGAATTAGTGCACCAATGCATCATATCTAAGTGAATACACCATTAAGGAAACAAATACATGTATAACGCAGTGCTATACTAGTGGTAGCCACACTGATGCATTCTGTTAGTGTCATTGCTCTAATGCATGTTTTTAATTTGTTGGTACATTTTTACATATACAGCATAGAAGCACCGAATACCACTTTTTCGAAGAAGGGATTATGATATTAATTTATCTTTGTTGGATGTATTCCACTTGTATATTGTAAGCTATGAACAGGGTCATCATGTGATATTAGATTCAAATTTCAATGATTTATTAAGTATACATACATCGACGCACAATGTTATTTATGGCTACAATAATATTAAAACAAGTCAAGTCAAATGTCTTTTATACAATTTTCTAACTTCTTTAAATATATATTTACATTTCTTAATATATATTAGGTGGAAATTATGTACTTACTTTGTAATGAATGTTTTATTATTTGCATATTGCAATATGCAGGTCTTATAGAGCAATAAGATAGTTGATAAAAAGGGAAACAAATGCATTGAGCATGTCCAGAATTGGGAAAATGTGGGACTTAAACCTTAAATATATAAATAATGTATTGTGAAATATCTATGACCTTTAAATGATATGTAATGGTTTATATGCTTTATGTAAAGAAAAAGTTGAAATGTAATGGTTTATATGCTTCAGTTAAAGCAAAAGTTGAAATGTAATGGTTTATATGTGCCATGGAATTTTTTTGAAACATCATTAAGATGAGTGAAAATTAGCATGAATGATTTTTTTAAATGTTTTAAATAGGAGAATGGGATAAAAATGTTTTTTTTTTAATATGTATTACAATATTAGCTAACAAATTTTAAAGATTTGTATTCTTATATTTTAAAGAGTGTAGTGATTATTGAGGGAATATAACATCTTTTTAAGAATAAATACATTATGTAGGATATAAATGATGATGAATTAGTTCTCGGTGCATTTAGAGTGGTGCTGGAAGTTCATGAAAGAGAGAAATACTTTTAGAAGGTGTTGGAAGTTCATGAAAGGGGGAAATACTTTTAGAAGATTACAGAGAAATTGGTGGAAAAAAATGCATAAACAAACTTTTCACTTACAATGCAAACATCAAATTGAGGAATCTAATAACCATACTATTACACATTACAAATTGAGGAGATATTTGTTGGAATATTAATCAATTTGTATTTTTAACATCATGTTTTATTGCTTTGTAGAAAGATTAAAAATATTAAAGATGATGTATGAGATGATTTGTGGAATATTTTATTAGGGATGTCCAAAAAAGTAGAAGAGGAAATCATCAAAAGAATTGAAAGTAATTGAAGCATGGGAAAAGATAACCCAACAACACTAAACTACAAATGTAGTCACATTTTTTATATGTGTAATCATTGACTTCTTACTTGAAATACCAATTTTCAATTGTTTTATTGTTGCAAGAAACACATTAAAAAGTAACTAATATCACACATAGGATGAGAGCAAGAAATAAATTTGTAGATTTAAAAACTTGTAAGCAATACTTGCATTTACCTTACTAGCTTCTATTTCATATTTGTTACTATTTTTGTAATATAATTAATTTACATTTGACCATAAATGATTTATATTAGGGGTTCATGCATAAGGAAATGATATCAGAACATTTGATTTACATAGAACTAAAAATGGGTTATGAATATGTAATAGAGTATCAAGGGACACTATAAAAGTTTTTAAGCATATATGTTGTTTTTAATCCCCTATTTTATACATTTTGGAGCAATAAAACATGTATAATTATCTAGACTTTGTGATGACATATAAAACTCACAAGAAAAGAGGTATATTGTAGAGGCAATAAAATGCTTGATAACTACTAGCATGATGTAGGACTTTGAAACAATGTGGATTTTTTCATGAAGGAATGAATGCTATGTGAAGTTTATTGATTTTTGCAAGTGACATATATAAATTGTTATGAACGTATTGTGTCTTAAATATGATAAGAAACCAATAATTCTAATTCTCTTTGAGGGAAAAGCCTTCTTTTATAACAAATACAATGTACAACACATATGATCCTAAGACTAGGTCTGCTTAGTCTGTGTGTGTGTATCCAAATGGAAAGTGGCATCCACCCATGATAATCACCCACGGTATTTAACCACAATATTGTAACTCAAGAAGGCAACAAAAATCATATAAATAATAGGCCTCACCTTGTAAAAGGACAGATTTGTCCACCCCAATGTAGTAGAAAGGATTTTTCCATTTAATAAAAAATGAGTTTCTTTTTAGATGTTCGTACTCTAATTTTTTGTTCAAGTTTTTTGTAAGAATGGTTTCAAATCATATATGTATGCTCCCTCTCCTCCTCTCTATTTGTATTCATGGCTCCTAGATCTTAGCATCAAGAACTTGCACAAGCATCTATTCATTTGGCCAATCTAAGTTACATATTGCAATAATAAATTGTTGATAAACCTCCATCTCATTAAACATGGGAACCTGAAGAAAAACTATTGGACAATATATATACACACCTTTCTCCAAATCCATTATAGAACTTGAGAATTTGAATTTGGGCACCAGATTAATCTTCTTGATGTGGACCCAAAAGCACCCCATTTCCAACACCAGTCTATCTATCGACTGGATAAGAAAAAATACAATGAAAATCATTGGCCAATGTTAAAGGAAGGGAAAGATAAGTGATCCTCACAAATGCACATTCACAATAAATGGAATGCAAAATCACTTGCAAGTCTAATGATAGAGAAAAGGTGAAATGAGGACGTCTAAAGTGTTATCCCTTCATATAAGCTTCAATCTCAAACACTAGCATCAAGATGAAAAATAATAAAAACCCTCTGATGCCTCTGTCCATTTTACTTTTCCCTGGTTTGTCTTCATCAAGGGTAAATAATTCGTAGGGGGAATCATGAAATGTGATAGCCATGACCATGACTGAAATAGATGCCTCAGTAGCGTCCAAGACATTCCCTCCCAATACTTTTCCTTGTCCATCGGTGAGATAGATTGTGAGGCTTGTAACCCGTGGAGGTGCAAGCGTGGGAAGGAATGATCCAGACAGAGATAAGATCTCAAACCATGCATGTAAGCTAGCTAGCATGGCTAGCTTCCATAGCATAACATTGGACATTGTCTTGCTTCCACTAAGAATGCATATTCCCCACTAATTCTTGTGTGCAAAAGTGATCAAACTATCCCCAACATCGCACTTGTTAGCAATCTCCAGTACGTGAGATGCAAGGCTATTGGGGTTGTCATGGAGTATAATTATTGGGGGCTTAAACTTGTTCTTCAACTTGGATGACCTACCCTGAGACCTACAACCCATCTAATCTTCCCAATACTTTCCAACAACATTGTTGTTGTCACCTTGCCTTCATTTCTTTGATCTACTATCCTCGTTACTGTGTTATGTAACCAAATCACAAAATAGAAGAATAGATAGATCAACGACTTGAAAATAATCCTCTTCAAGGGGGAAACCTCCTTTTGCATCACATAAATGAATAATTCTTGGATGATACAAATGACAAGACCTACATGGCTTATATAGGAGTCTAAAGGGTCACAATATAATCAGGGCCTACATAACAATAATAATTGAAGGGCACAACAATAAAAATAGTGGGCTTCTATGGGGCACAAAAATAACAATATGGGGGCTACAGTAGTATTATAGTAACCTACATTCCCTTCTCCTTCAAAAGGTGTTGTCCTCAACTCTTGAGTATTTTTAGATGCTTCTGAATAAAACTCTCATCCTCCCATGTGAAATATTTAGTGGATAAGTTCTTCAACTTAATGATATACTCTGAAATTGATCAATTTCATAGCTATCGGGTTCTTGTTTTTTGTGACTACTTTAGGCTCCAATATGATTTGTCCTTCCTCTTCAAGTTCTAGAAATATTGTTTGAACTAGGAGCTTGTCATCTATAACCTTCTTTAAGCATGAAATATGGAAAACTAGGTGTACTTGGGAAGATTCAGGTAGCTCCAATTTGTATGCCATAGTACCGATCTTTTGTAACACCTTGTAAGGACCATAGTACTTTGGTGATAATTTATTGTCCTTCTTAGCTTGCTGGAGGGACATTTGTTTGTATGGTTGTAGTTGTAAAAATACCCAATCACCTATGTCAAAACTTTTTTCACTACGATGTTGATATGCCAATTGTTTCATTCAATTTTGTGTCAGGGTTAGGTGATCCTTTAAGAGTTGGAGAAATTTTTGTTGATGCTCGATGTGATATTCCACTAATTGAACTTGTTATCGTTGCTACAATGCCCTCCAAAATTTTGGATTACATCCAAATTTCAGAGCCTACCTTTACTTTTCATACTATCGTCACAAGTATTAAGAGTCATCACATATGTTTTACTTAAGTATTCTTCTCCCATTTTGAAGAAAATCAAAGTGTCAACTTTTAGCCTAGGAAAGTGTCGCACATCACACATATGTGGTTTTGGTTTATTTCAAGGGATAATATTTTTGTTAATGAGTTATTCTTATGATGTAGACATGTATTGCACTCATTTCCAAAGTTTCAAGCATTGTCGCACAAGTGTCGTCACAAAGTGCATCTTTAGTGTTGCACTTGGGGTAAACTGTCGCAATCTCATCACATTGCGGAAAGTATGTTGTTCATTTGTTATGGGTGATCTATTTTGTGTCGTTAAGTGTTATAAGTCTGTGATCATACTCTAGTCTTATAATTATTCACTTTGGCCTAACTAATCCCACACTTAGCCAAATCGAGAAAAATTCTTGACCAAGCAACGTGGCACCACTCAGCCTTTAGGGACTAAGCACTATGTAGTCTCAGTCCTCAAACCTCAACCTTTCCTCTTGGCACTGCACAATGCACAATATCTGCCTCCCAAAGCTACACACTACGTAGTCACAATGCTCATTCCTAATCCTTGAGCTCTAGAATTGCGTAATTGCTACCTTTAGCCAGTCTCCTCTGTGCACTAGGTAGTCTCAAGCATCAAGCCTCATCCTTGAGCTCTTGAACTGCACAACTGTACAATCCCTTAGACTCAATATATTTAGAATTGTGCAGTGGGAAACCTCAAGCCTCAAGCCCTCAGCCTAACCTCCTGATTACGTCCACTGCGTAGTTGATAAGCCATGCCTAGCCTGAACTATGCACTATGCAGTCTCAAGGCTCAGTCTTGGCCCATGACCTCCTTAGCCGCGCAATCCCTTAGTTTATCTTCTAATGGGCCTAAAAATTAGACACAAATTAAGGCCCATATAACCTTTTATAGGCACATAAAGGCTATGTTAAATCTCTCCGTATACACTTAATAATGTTTTTTTAGATTTAATATGTTCATTAGGAAGGTTTAGAGATAATTTCATATTTCTGCCTAATATTATTTATTTTTGTAGAATGTTGTGAGAATATTGGGCAGATTATGAAGATTTGGAGGAGGAGATAATCTAGGGACTTGCTCCCTGCTACAAAAGGATCAATATTGGATAATAAATTAACAAAGTATCATGAAAAATTTGACAAATTCTGGAGCTCCAGTGATTGAGAAAATCTAGGAATGTGTTCCTGACATTTAATGCAGATTCCTAATGTTGGGAACCAGATCCACTATTTGAGGGATTTCGGAGGGGAAAGATTCATCCTTTAAACGATAATGCTTCCTCATCATTTTTATAAGTACAAATTCGAATTTTCCTCTAGAGGGATGTATTTCTTAGTCTTCTTGTGGAGAAAACTTGTATTTTTGCAACTCCGCTTTCATTTCTAGCAGTGATGCACTTGGATTGATTCAAATAATGAATATTGGTGCCATTTTTAGCTTATAAAGCTTGGTATCATTCATATTACTCTGAGTATCCTTGGTATTGGCCATCCCAGGAGTCTCATATCCTTTTTGTCGAATTTTTCTTTCTTCTTTTCACTTCTTATTCACATGCATCTCTTATTCTTATTTTTCTTATTTCTGCATTTAGTATTCATGCTTCTTTTGTTATAGGATTTGGTTAAATGATTGTAGTGAGTTGTTTTGAAAGTTATTTACATAGTCATAAGACACATCCTTAGAATAACCATTGAAATTCATGTTCATCATTAAGCTACTTGGATTGGTTTACTAGTTCACAAATCTAGAATTTTTGGAAGTCCCTTGTAGCAAAAAGTAGTAATTTTCTGTTATTTTTTAGAACATGTTAATGAGTTTCAATTGAGTTTATTCCACTTTTATTATGTCATAAAAACATTCAAGTTAATAAAAAAATTTACCCCAATGCATTTTCACTTGATTAGGTTAGGCATTTGATAAGTTAACTAGATCACTAGTTCTTGAATTTCTAGTTTTTATAGTAGTAATTTTCTGCTATTTTTTAGCATGTGATAACAAGGGTATTTTAGAGTGCTTACACTTGGAATGGATTCCTAAGAAATCATAATTAATAAAAATATTTTCCCATCCCATTTTCATTTTATTTACTAGGTCATTCTGTAAATTATCTTCTCCTGTAGAAATTTTGTTTCGCTTGTAGCAACCTCCGGTAGCACTTCTATTAGCACGCGTAAACTTGACTAGATTTGCTCCAAAAGCTTGGTTTTTGTCTCTTAGGCTTGAATCATGACCCCTAGGCTCTAAATACATGATTGAGGAACAATAAAAACCAATTGGGACATGCCTTTTTACAAAGTAGATTAGGCCTATTTATTTGAATTCATGCTCCTAGGATTTCAATTACAAATTGTCGTTCTTGCCTAGGATTAATTTATTTTCAAAGTAATATTTCCATTTCTACAATTAGTTCAGGATTTGATTTCATGATATTCACTCCATTACATCAGATCAACGAAAGAAGGACACATTGTGTGTTGCACATATAATGCCGACACCTCTTAAGTTTGTATGAACCCGGGGTTGATAGTTTAAGTTGGTAGGCTTGGGAGTTGTAACATGCTTGTTGCAATATTGGGGCTCATCACTTTTTGGCATTGTTTCCAGGGAAGTGTCAAAGTATGAATTGTTTTCTACCATAGTTGATTCATTTCTTTTAGTTTCTGCAAGAACAAAAATTTCATTAGGCATATTTCATTTCAAAAAACAAAAAATTGCATTGCATTAACATTCTTATTCAAAAAAAAAATTACTTCTCCAATACCAACCCCCCCATCTGATCATGTGGTGTAGTAAGAAGCACATCACCATGAACTTTTGCAAGTAGAATAAGAAGAGGTGGAAAAGAAGATAGAAGAAATGGATGGAGATGATAACAATGAAGAAGATCCTCTTGGATTTCTCATTCAAGATACTGATGTCAGTGTTCATATGAAGAACATCCCTCAATCTTTCCTTCATAACTTCCATGGTATGAGATCAGAGGATCCAGAAACATTTCTCTTTGAATTTTAAATCCTTTGTAGATCTTATGGTTACTTACTAAACACTCGACATTTGAGATTTTTTCCAGCAACATTTAAGGATAAAGCTCTTAAATGGTTCATGAGTTTAGGGACTAATTCAATAAGATCATGGAATGATATGAAAAAAGATAATTCTAGGAAAATAAAAAGATCATGATATTAAAGAAGAAATCTTTATAATGACTCAAAAAGAAGATGAGAGCCTTGAGGATTTAATAGAGAGATTCATGTATAATGTTAAGAGGGAAAAATTACATCATTTAGGATTTGACACACTAAAAACCATTTTACTCATAACACTTAGAGATGAGTGGATTGATATTCTTGATATCATTAGTAGAGGTGATGTATACCAATTATCATTTGAAGAAATTTGGGAATCATGCAAACACATATCAAGAGGAAGGGAAAGAGTAAGTAAATCAACATCAATATCGGTAAATCAAGATAAACTTGGAAATTTGTTTGATGACTTAAAAAAATAAATTCTTAGAAATCTAAGTGAACAAGTAGAAATGTTAAGAATGCAAGATGAGGAAAAAGAAAATGTTGATATTTGTGTTTTCCATGCGGAATCACATGCTATTAAATATTTCCCATCATTACCAAGGTTGAAGGAAGTTTACCAAAAGGACAATGGTGCAAGTCAATCACAAAATCAATTATGTTATGTAGCTCCAAGAGGACCATGGTAGCCTAGTCAGCCTAGTATGATGCAAGAAACTAATTCAAAATTTCAAGGTTATGCACATCCATCTCAAAGTAATTGGAACACACCCTTTCCTTGGGAACCTTGGCCATCTCAACCCCAAAACCAATATTGGCAACAAAGTTGGTAAGGACCTTATGGGAGAAATCCATAATATCCTCAATATTTTCGTCCATATCCTCCATACTCAACTCCATGATATCCCTACCATCCACCTCCACCACAAACACAACCCCAACGAATTCAATCTCAAAGATCCACTCCCACTCAACTAACTGTACCACCATTTCCAACCCACACAAGGAAGTAGCTGAGCCCACTTACGATGTTGAGGTACAACACTTCCTAACATCTCCTCTTGATCTCAATGGTATTCATCTTAGCTCAAGAAGAGCATCGAAAAAAATAGATTCTCTTGATTTCATTGAAGGACAACATTTATAAAAATAATATTCAAATGAGGAGACCAAAGAATCATGGGCTGCACTAGATGAAGAGAAGACATCAAAATCAAATATTGAGAAAGTTTCCTCATGTTTACGATAAGGTCCTCCATATGTTCAAGACAAAAATCAACAAAAAGAGGAAGATTTGAATGTCATGGTATAAGAGGACATAGAAAGAGATCAAAATGTGAAAGTGGACCAAGGGCATCACAACTATATTGAAATATGGTTCCAGAAAATCATTAAGTTGTAGCAACACACTCTTCTTCAACAATCCATGATTTCATCTCAATCAAAACAGTTGGTTTCTCATATTCATGTAAGCATATCTTTCTAGCCTACACATTATTTTATCTGTCATATTGATGTGCACTTGGCTCCATTGGAAGTATTCCTATACTTGAAAGAGATTTTATTTTTTCAAGTAGAGTAGGATAGAAAAAAAAGATAAAAAAAGGAAAAGAATTAAAATTCCAGGTGAAAACCTCTTTTGAGGCATCTAATATTGTCTCATTGATTGAAACCCTCCATGAGGCGGTCAATGGGTTGAAAAAAAGAGAAAATAAGAGAAAAATAAAAGGTCCTAGGTGAAAACCTCCTTTGACGCGCATAGACAGACCTATTAGTTGAAAATCTCATTGAGGAAGTTAGTAGGCCTAAGAAAAGAGAAAAAAATGAAAAAACAAAATATTTGCCCCATGTGTCTCTCTCTAATGAATGCAGGTGCTCTCCAACCTTTTCAAGCAACAAAAACAAGTTAGCACCAAAAGAAAAATTTGGTCAAAAATCTAGTCAAAGGAAATCAAACTTGTAATTTCTACTCCTTTTCTCAGATGCTCCAATAGGACGAAGGCCATGCCAATCCATCACCATCATCCATTTGCAACATCCACCCATCATTTCCAAGATTTTCCCATTCATTTTCCTTACTGCCCTAAAATGCTACAAGAGGGCTTTGTTTTGCTACAAGAAGCCAAAATACACAAAGAAAAAAATTGTTTTTTTCGTATCTTGAAAACCGTACATCCATTGGGCGAGATGTTTCATGGGGAGATGTATATGGATAATTTTAACATGCTCAAGGAATTTCAACAAATTCCAATGCACACTTTCCAAGAAACCGACCTCCATTACCTACTTCCATTTTTATTTTTTATCAATATTCATGCATCCATTGGCCAATATTTTTTATGGAGAGGTGCATATGGATGATGGAAACATTCGCAAAAAATTTCAGGTCAATCCAATCTACCATTTGAGAGATATGGATAAAAAAATTATGCTATAGGAGGTTGTCCTGAAATGCTACAAGATGGACCAGAATTGCTACAAGAGGTAGATCCGATTGGAGAAAGAGGCCAAAAGGTCATGTATTCTTTAGCAAATGTTGAGATAGGTCCACCATAACCTAATAATTCATTTTCCACACCACTTGATCTCTCCTTCACTCTCATTTTCATCATTGTCCATGAAACCCATTTTCACCCCTTCTTCCATTCCTTCCACCACCAAAAAGCCTACGATCCTTGTCCACAGATTACTCATGAATTATCAGTGTTTTTAAAGGTATCACCTAAAGGAAATAATAATCCTAGGAGGGTCTATATGACTACTACAGGAAGACACACAATATTGTAGCATTTTGGACAAGCCCTCTAGAACCACAATCACAAGCACTTGGAAGCGGCAGAATGAAAAATTAACCAACATGAAGCATTAAGGGATCATCTACTCAATATTGGGCAGCCACAAAATTCCTGCAAGGATACTATAGGGTCGATGATCATACAACAATAGCTTGATCCACCATCAACAAGACCTACAGTGACAACTTCAATCAGTCAAACACATTTCAAGAGAAAAATTTCAGAGCAAATCCAATGCATGTAGCAACAAGCATAAGAAGATGACACCTCAAGAAGCCAACAGATCATCCATTACCTTTGTTCAGAAGTAGCATGGAGCCATCAAAGGATCATCACTAGCATCTTTAGAGCTACCAAATCTAGTTTCAACAGTCATTTTAGCAACCTCAATATCACATGAAAATCCTCAAAACCTCTCCTAAAGAGTCATTTTAGCTCAAAAAAATGGTGTAAGTGTATGAAGGAAAAGGTTTTTTATAGCCAAACCTAGTAGAAAAGAATCCTTGGCCTTACCTAGCAGTTAACTTCACTTTTCCACCAAGATACCTGCACATGGGGGAGAGGACAATACATAAGTGAAAAAGACTTGAGAAAGTGGGATGAAACCATTTAGTCATGATGGAATACAAGGAGTGTGAAGGGGTAGGTGAGGGCCAACTCAACTAAATCAAAACAATTTGAGTTTATTTTTCATCCAAATAAAAAATAGAGAAAAAAATTCAAAAAGAAAAAATTATGGAAAAGATCAACCAAAAATATAAATAAAAGAAATAAAAAGTGGACCCACCACCTCTTGGCATGCAAATATTAGTTTCTATAGGAAGAACATAGTTGCTATAGGAAGGAACATCATTGCTACTGGAAGAACAATTTTTCTACAGGAAGCTAATAGAGTGCTACAAGAGGGAAAATTTCACCCATAGGGAGGCCCACCAGTAGAGCAGTCACATTTAAGAGGCTCAAGACACAAACTTCCCTGTTACAAGAGGAAACAAAAGAGCTATAAGAGAAAACAGGGGCTACTACAGGAAAAATAGGGGCTGCTACAGGAGAAACAAGGGTTTCTACAGGAGTAACAAGAGATGCTACCCAAAGAGGAAACTGTACCAAAAGAAGAGGAAATTTTTCTCCAAGAACTCCAGAAGCCTAGTCCACAACCAAATCTAGAATCCTACTACAAATTTGTTGAGGGAGGTAGGATTATACCTGAGAAACTTGTTATACAACTCTTCTTTGAGTTTGAGAAGGAAAGAGACAGAACACATAGATGGATACAAACTGAAAAATAAAAAAAGGGAGAAGATGTGGGCCTCATTGAGGAAAAAGTAAATGAAATTAGAAATGAATTAAATAACTTAAGGTTGAGAGAGTCAATCATGAGGGAGCAACTACAGGTAGAAAACATAATGCTAAAAGAGTAGCTGCAAGAAAAAGAGGTACAAATTGTGACTATGGCAAGTCTATCCATGGAAGCCATATAATGTAGGTAACCATCCAAATCATATTCCATTGAGCTAAGGAAGTGAATTGTATGAAAAGACACCTGAGGCATAAAATAAGAACAATAGGGCAAGAAGTTGGATAGGTTGCTCAGAGAATGAGTAACATTTTTAGTGGGGGGTATGATGGGCCTACAAATTAGACACAAATTAAGGCCCATCTAACCTTTTCTAGGCACTTAAATTCTATGTTAAATATATCCTTCTACACTTAATAATGTTTTTTTTAGCTTTAATATGTTCATTAGGAAGGTTTAGTGATAATTGCATAACTATGCCTAATATTATTTATTTTTTTAGAATATTGTGAGAATATTGGGAATATTACGAAGATTTGGAGGAGGAGATAATCTAGGGACTTGCTCCCTGATACAGGAGGATCAATATTGGATAATAAATGAAAAAAATATAATGAAATCATTGACAAATTTTGGAGCTCCAATGATTGAGAAAATCTAGGAATGTGTTCCCTGTCATTTAATGCAGATTCCTAGTGTTGGGAACTAGATCCACAATTTGAGGGATTTTGGAGGGGAAAGCTTCCTCCTTTAAAGGAGAATTCTTCCTCATCATTTTGTATAAATACCAATTCAAATTTTCCTCTAGAGGGATATATTTCTTAGTCTTCTTTTGGAGAAAACTTGTATTTTTGCAGCTCCACTTTCATTTCTATCAGGGATGTACTTTGATTGATTAAAATAATGAAGCTTGGTGCCATTTTTAGCTTCTAAAGCTTTGTATTCACTTCTTATTCACATGCATCCCTTATTCTTGTTTTTCCTATTTCTGCATTTAGTATTGATGGTTCTTTTGCTATAGGATTGGGTTAAATGATTGAAGTGATTTGTTTTGCAAGTTATTTATAGAGTCACAAGCATGTTACATCCTTAGAATATATTTTTAAATTAATATTAATCATTGATCTACTTGGATTGGTTTACTAGTTCACAAATCTAGAATTTTTGGAAGTCCCTTGTAGCAAAAAGTAGTAATTTTCTGCTATTTTTTAGAACATTTAATGAGATTCAATAGTGTTTATTCCATTTGTATTAGGTTATAAAAAAAATCAATTTAATAAAAAAATTGTCCCAATGCATTTTCACTTGATTAGGTTAGGCATTTGATATGTTAACTAGCTTACTACTTCTTGAATTTCTAGTTTTTGGAGTAGTAATTTTCTGCTATTTTTTAGCACGTGTTAATAGGGGTATTTTAGAGTGATTCCACTTGGAATGGAGTCCTAATACATGCTACTTAATAAAAAAATTTGTTCCATACCATTTTAATTTGATTTACTTGGTCATTTGGTGAATTATCTCCTCCTGTAGCAATTTTGTTTCACCTGTAGCAATTTTGTTTCACTTGTAGCAACCTCCTGTAGCACTCCTGTAGCACATGTAAACTTTACTAGATTTTCTCCAAAAGGTTGGTTTTTTTATTAGTCTTGAATCATGACCCCTAGGCTCTAAATCCATGATTGAGGAAGAATAAACACCAATTAATACATTCCTTTTTACAAAGTAGATTAGGCCTATTTATTTGAATTCATGTTGTTAGGATTTCAATTACAAATTGTTGTTCTTGCCTAGGATTAATTTCTTTTCAAAGTAACATTTCCATTTTTGTAATCAATTTAGGCTTTAATTTCATAATATTCACTCCATAACATTATATCAATGAAATAAGGACACATTGTATGCTTCACATATAGCGTCAATACCTCTTAAGTTTCTATGAACCCCAGGTTGATCATTTAAGTTGGTAGCTTTGGGAGTTGTAGCATTCTTGTTTTAATACTGAGGCTCATCATCTTCTGGCCTGCCACCCAGTTCCAGCTCAATCAATGTTAGACTAATGGTTTATTGGATTGATGTCACCTTATCCTGAGTGGATTTAAACTGCAGGTATTCTATCATGTTATGGTTGGATGATGATGGAGGAGATGGAGAGGAAGACCCTACTAGAAGCCATCTTTGAAGCTGCAAAACAAGTTTATCAATCAAGAGGTACAAAACAACATCAGGTTGTGACAACAACTAGAGATCAAGTTCACATTGAAGACTCCTGATCTCCAATCCATGTGGAGGATGAAGAAGAAGATCACATTCCATATTTCAAGAAGACACAAAGGAAGCAACAACAAAGAGTGGCTTGTCATTGCCATGTCATCATGAAGTCCATGTAATCAGTGTCATGTCATGAGTCATCATGTGCCACATCATTTTTTGGATTATGTAAATTCAATATTGGAGAAATGTAATGTAAAGTGGAAGTCCAAGAGTTATCCATGTAATGTGAAAAGTCATGTAGGAAGTTGAAAGGTCATGAAGAATTCTAACGGTCATGAGGGTAGTCCAACATTCACAAGGGGCGTGAATGATCACCCCATTTGTAATATATACTTCCTCATTTCTCATGTAAAGGACTTTTCACCTTGGCTCCTCCTACTAGGAATTAGAGAGGAACATGGTTCTTTTGGAGGAGCAAGTGGTTGTTCTAACGCTCCATTATTGGAGCTAGTGGTGTTCAACGCCTTGATGTATCTTGGAACTTTTACTTAATTTTAGAAGCTCATTGAGCCAACACACTTTCATGCATTTGTAAATATTTTAAGACTATTCTTTAATTGATTGTGATGTATGTTGTTTCCGTCTATACTAAGAAAATTGAACTACTTTGATGGCTTCGATACTTATCTTGTTGAAGGTGTGTTGTATATGTTTTAACAATCATTGCTCAATGTTAACTATTTGGTTAGTTGTCCAGTGATTCATTTACCTGTACATGCTTGTGTTCTATTACTTCTTTGAAAGGCTCGCTTTTCTTTCCCCTTTCGGTAGAATAACCTGATACATTACGTAGTTGAACATTCTACAAGGCATACTCACTTTCTAATCTAAAACTACCTGTGTATTACTCTCTCATGTTGAACATCGAAGCCAAAGCATCTCTTTAAGAATATGGCAGTTGGGCCTTATTTCTGGAAGGGCTCCCACACCAAATGGTGCAAAGTCTAATTGGGAATTTTTGTCGGGGAGACCCCCTTGTATGTTATAGGTATCCAACATCGTCAAAATTCTGGCGCCAGAAGAAGAGCATCAAACTTTTTATGGTTGAAAACTCACCAAATCCTAACAGAGAAAATTCTACACAAGGCAGTAACATTTCCGTTGTTATCACTCAATAAAAACTCTTCAAGATGAGGAAACGGCTATAGAGGTAATCACAAATCCCTTTGGGCTAGAAACTAGTCTTTTCTAGCTGAAGGGGTTTCCCTCACTCAAAAATATAAAGACTTTAAACCACAGATTTATCGCAGAGACCCGTTCTGACAAAGGAATTACGAAAGTATTTGGTTGAAGTGTGAATGGTAGGATAGGTAATAACACATGATCAATTTAGCCTTTTACCCATGTACTTATGCAAGGAAACCGACAATTATTACAAGGGCTTGTAAGCATGAATCTGGGATACAATGATAGGTCGTAGTATAGGGAAGATAAACTAAAACAAAAAAACCTCTTCCTCTACAATAAGACAATGTTGTTTATTTATATAGGTGAAAGAGAGACTAAACATAGAAGATAAAAAGCATGAGTATATAACATTTCATTCGAAATTGAAATGTGAAGACAATTGAAAAAGAGTAGCTAAATTGAATTCTAAATCAACTGACAATAATTACTCATAAAACACAGAGAGGAAATAAAACAACTGAACAATAAATAGAAACAAATCCCATGCACCGTATCGTAAGAATCCTTGTACAGTGAAATCGATAACCCTCAATACATAAGCAACATGCACCATGAATTGATCACACACGCTTGAATTTCCACAAATTGACACTAACACATTGCTCAACCATCAAAAACCATTTCCATATGCATTAATCAGTTTAAATAGAAATACAATAGCCAATCCATAATGTTTAGATGCATCACATCTTTGATCCAACAAAGGATCGAATCAAAGTAAAACTAAGAAACCTTTTTGTTGTTTCAAGTCTTTTTCTTCTAAATAAAAAAAAACATAAATAATTTGTATCTTAATAAAAACAATAAATCACTAGAAAAGCACTTGTCTTCGAAGCATATCTTCTTGGAATGAAAATGACAAAAAGCACAAAAGCTCATTGTTGATTGTGTAGTGCCTGCACAACGTATTTTCAAGGGTCCATATCTCCGGAACAATAATACTTGTGTAAAACCTGAAGGAAATTATTGTAGATTATATTTTTTTGAAGAAAAACATCTCATTTTTTCTGCATTATTCCCTAGATTCCCAGAAAATGCTCTGCAAAACCATGACTAAAACAAAGTATTTGTGCAATCCGAAAAATAGGCTTTGAATATGCAATCAAATCTCTCGATCCGTGACACTTGTATAAAATTTAGAAGAGGTTATTGTTATTTTCCCTATACTTGAGAAATACCTCTTTCCGTTTCCAAGAAAAATCCTTCATGTGGTCAAACGTCGTTCTGCAAAATGGTGACTAAAATAGAGTGTTTTTGTGTAGTCCGAAAAATAGGTTTTGAATATGCATTCCAATATCCTGATCCATGACACCTATGTAAAATATGGAAGAGGTTATTATTCTTTGTCTTGTCATTGAGAAAAACCTCTTTCTATTTATCAAAATTCGGCTCCATTTGGTCATAAACTGTTCTGCAAAATAGTGGCTAAAACATAGTGTTTTTGCAGGAAATTCCCACATTGATGAGTATAGGGGACTGGTAGTGGTGTCATGAGGATAGGTTTAGAATGGAGGGATGGAAATGAAATGTAATGTGAATAATAATTAAATGATATGTGAAAAGTGGATAGGATGTATATGATAAATGAATATATGTGTAAAGGGAAATAGGGAAATAGGGTAGGGAATAGGGAAATATGGGGTAGATAGGAATAGGGGATAAGAATTTAAAACACATTTAATGACCAGACCTCATGAACATAAAAAATTTAGATTGACACAACTTCATTTCATATGGTTCTAATCGATGAACAACTGACACATAACCCCTTTTGACTTAACTATATAAACTTGTGAAACCTCATGAATCCCACCGACTTGACACTCTTTCCTGCTTTGGATGAAATATCTATGGAATAAATTCAAGGATGTCGAACAATAACTTTGAGGCTATCACAATAGTAGTGGTCATAGGCTCAACTTATTCAAAAACAGAAAATTTAAGGACATGGAAGATACATATGACAATGAAACTAATGACCCTAACATTGGCTCCAATGGGGATGGCAGCCTCCTAGCGAGGTGCCAAGAACAAAAACGCAGAATAGTAACCTAATTAAACCATTGGGAAATGGAGTCAACCATAGACACTAAAAAAATAACTAACTGACTGACTGAAATACATATGGCAGAAACAAGTTAAGACCTTATGGCCTTCACCTCAGGCTTTAAATCTCAACTCTAACTACCCACACTTGCAATATTTCAAAGGTAAAGTGGTATGTACAATGGAATCTTGCATATGTTGAAAGTATGTACACTAGGTAATCACCTCCTTCCAATGTAGCCAGTCAAGCAGAAGGCTACTTGACTGAGTGTCGCTCACTATTGCCTTGAACAGGCAGAAAAAAGGTAAGACTGGCAAGCCAAATTGCCACTGAAATTGATATTTTTGGTGTAGGAACGCTGCAAAATCTAACTTCATTGATGATTGTGACAAATTGGTAAGAGAAAATTGAAAATCATGAAAGTGTGCATGTTCTTGATGATCAAAAAAAATGAAGGAGTTGCCTTCAAAAATATTGGCTAATTGTTCTTCTTCATTAGACTCCTCATTTTCTGAACCTTGAGCGACTTTTCCTATGATTTCACTCTTCTCATCTATAAGAAAAAACTTTGAATTTTCTTGAGGGAGTGCAAATATAATAGCTACATCATGTATAATGGCAATGTCAAAAGTTAATCTTTCATGTATATCAACAAGAGTGTCATATTGGCTTTTTTAAAATTCTGAAAATGTCAATTCCAAAGATGAATAATCATGAATAGATTTTACACTATCCAAGGATTCTAAAAGAATATGCTCTTTATTATCCTCTTGTAAATGTGGGTTGCTACTAACATGAACTAGTTCACTACTTTCCTCTTGATCACACAACAACCGACAAACTGGTTGTAAATCTTCACCTATCTCAACAAAAAGGACATGAACATCTACATCAAGTTATTGATTGATTTCATCTTCAGCTAAAAGAGAAACTATTGTCTACTGTAAATTTTCTTGAATGTGATGGAAACTAGTTTCTATTATTCCATCTCGATGAAAAGATAACTCAAACAAAGCTTCTTCAATTTTAATATGCATTAAATCCTGATAATTAATGTCCCATATGGTGAACAAGATAATCAAACTTTCCACAGAAGCTTTCTATAAGAACTATAGAAGGGTAATTTTGCTTATAATTTTTACAAAATTCTGCATAAAAATCCTTAAGCGAACATAAACAAGCAGCAGGCAATCCTTCATACCATGATCTTGCGTTGTTCTCCAAAGTAGCCATGAACATTTTCATTAGGAAATCCTCATGAAAATCAACCCCAAGTCTACATACATGCATGTGAAATTTGATAAGATGTAAAGCAACATCATCACCATTCTCATCTCTGAACTTTGGCAAATATGATTGCCAATCTACATAGGGCATGTGATTTGGAAATCCTGGAATACTAAAGTTGTCCATAGGAGCATACCTATGCTCCATTCTTGAACTCATATTGAAAATGTGGAGACACCAGTGGAACTCAAAAATTTGGTTACTACTTAATTGGATTCGTCTGGTGAATGGTTCAAAATTCCTATGTTTGACTACTATCTACCATCAACAACCATATCTGAACTATGATGATCTTTCCTGGGGAATATGAAACCGTTCGCATCCCAAAAATGATGACAATATGTTAGCACTCTGTAAAAACTCGTTTAGGCTAAGGAAAGGGCTACAGAGGTAACCACAAACCTCTTTGGGCTAAAAACTGGTCTTTTCTAGCTGGAGGGGTCTCCCTCACTCAAAAATATAAAGACTTTAAAGCACAAACTTATAGCAGAGACCAGTTCTCACAAGGGAACTGTGAAAGTATTTGGTTGAAGTGTGAATGGCTGGATAGGTAATAACACATGATCAATCTGGCCTTTCACTCATTCACTTATGCAAGTAAACTGACAACTATTACAAGGGCTTGTAAGCAACACTTTGGGATACAATGATAGGTTGTAGTATAGGGAAGATAAACGGAAACAAAACAACTTATTCCTCTACAATAAGACAATGTTGTTTATATAGGAGAAAGAGAGGATAAATATATAAGATAACACACATGAGTATATAGCATTTCATTCGAAACTGAAATGTGAAGACAGTTGAAAAAGAGCATCTAAACTGAATTCTAAATCAACTGACATCATTTACTCATAAAACACGGATAGTAAATAAAACAAATCAACAGTAAACAAAAACAAATCCCATGCACTAGACCGTAAGAATCCTTGTACAGTGAAATCGATAATCCTCAATACATAAACAACATGCGCTATGAATTGATCACACAAGCATGAATTTACACAAATTGACACTAACACATTGCTCAGCCATCAACAACCATTTCCATATGCATTAATAAGTTTAAATATAAATACAATAGCCAATCCATAATGTCTAGATGCAACGCATTTTTGATCCAACATAGGATTGAATCAAAGTAAAATTAGGAAACCTTTTTGTTGTTTCAAGTCTTTTTCTTCTAAATAAAAAAAACATAAAGCATTTGTATCTTAAGAAAAACACTAATCACTGGAAAAACACTTGTCTTCAAAGCATATCTTCTTGGAATGAAAATGACAAAAAGAGCAAAAGCTGACTGTTGACTGTGTAGCGCCTACGCAATGTATTTTCAATGGGCCATATCTCCCAAAAAGTAATAATTGTGTAAAACATGAAGGAGGTTATTGTAGATTATATTTTTTGAAGATAATCCTCTCTCAATTTTTCTAAATTCTTCCCCAGGTTCCCAGAAAATGCTCTGCAAAACCATGACTAAAACAGAGTATTTGTGCAATATGAAAAATAGGCTTTGAAGATGCAATCAAATATCTCAATCCGAGACATCTATGAAAAATATGGAAGTGGCTGTTATTCTTTGTCTTGTCCTTGAGAAAAACCTCTTTCAGTTTCCAAAAAACCTCCTTCATGTGGTCGGAAACCGTTATGAAACATGGTGACTAAAACAGAGTGTTTTTGTGCAGTCCAAAAAATAGGTTTTGAATATGCATTCCAATATCCCGATCCATGACACCTGTGAAATATCTAGAAAAGGTTATTGTTCTTGTCCCTAGAATTGAGAAAATCCTCTTTAAGTTTGTCTAAATTCGGTTCCATTTGGTCATTAACCATTCTGCAAAATGATGACTAAAACATAGTGTTTTTGCAGTAAATTCCCACAGTGATGAGTATAAGGGAGTGGTAGTGGTGCCATGGGGATAGGTTTAGAATGAAGGGTGGGAAATGAAATGTAATGTGAATAAGAAGTAAATGATATGTGAAAAGTGGATAGGATGTATTTGATATATGAAGGTATGCATAAAGGGAAATAAGGAAATAGGGTAGGGAATAGGGAAACATCAGGTAGATAGGAATAGGGTATAAGAATTTAAAACACATTTAATGCCAAAATCTCATGACCATTAGAACTTTAGACTAATTTAACTTCATTTCCGATGGTTCTGATCAATGAACAAATGACACATAACTCATTTTGACTTAACTGTATAAACATGTGTGACCTCATGAATCCCACCGACTTGACACTCTTTCATGATTTGGATGAAGTCCCTATGGAATAAATTCAAGGATGTCAAACAATAACTTTGCGGCTATGAAAACAACAGTGGTCATAGGCTCAAATTATTTAAAAAATGAAAATTAAAGGACATGGAAGATACATCTGACAATGAAACTAATGACCCTAACACCTATTACCACTCCCACTCGTACTCCTGAAAATGAAGAAACTGTCCAAACTAGTCCGGGACAAGCCTTTGAAGTTACCTGTGACCAAATCTAGGCTATTCGTCCTATTACTCGTCAGTTTACTCCATGTTGCTGTAATTCTGCCTCATAAGCCTTTAAAGAAAGAAGTCATACCTAGTGGTGTACTAGTTGGTGGAAGATTTAGTTATCACAACCCTTGTGGATATGGTTGAACCTACAAAAAACCAAGGGGAGCGCAACCTGCTGAGGAGGGACTAGAAAACAAAGGGAATATTTTCAGTTTTCTGACGAGGAGCACCCTGATCACAACGCATATATGAACGATGAAGGAGAAGCTTCTTCATATTCAAAAGAAGAGGAGGAGGATAATGACATAGACATGGCTGATGAATATTTGGATTGGATGGCCCAAGGGCCACTCTCTCTTCCGGACAATCTCCATAAGATTCCCAAACACCTAGAAAATTTGTTGTCAAAGTTTGATCCAGATAAGAAGACCAAATATGGAGACCATATAAAGGAGTTCTACATGCATTTGCAAATGTTAGAGATATGTTTCGACAATGTTGCTTGTAGACTATTTCCATCTACTTTAGAAGGTAGAGCGTCTATATGGTATCACAGTATTCCAACCAATTCAATCTGAAACTAGAGGGAGTTTAAGAAGTTGTTTCTTGAAAAGTATGTTGATGACAAAATTCCCGCTATGTTGTTGAAAGAAATCAGGAATTTAGAAGTGGGGGATAAATAAAGAATCTAAGATTTTAATTAGATATTTATGCATTTGTTAAACAAGTTCCCCAGCGATGTGAAACCTTAAGATGATATAACCAAATATTACTACACATCGGCCTTGCCGACTGACATTTTCGTTTTCATAAAGAGAGCTATGAAAGAAACATTGTACTTAAACTTCGAAGAATCTCTTGTTGTAGAGAAAGATTCATTGTTAATTATGAGGATTCAAAATACTCCAAAGCAGCTGGTAAGAAAAACCAAGTCTCTTTTAGTAGAACCAAAGACAAAGTTTTGATCAATGTGGAAGGCTTGACGAAGTCTCTGAAGTTGCTCATGAACAAGCTTTCAAAATTGAAGAGATGGTTAAGCTAGGCATCCACTACGAGCAGCAAATATTCTCAACCACCATTCTTAAAAATGAATAACAACTCTTAATCAACCAGGTCTGCTTAGAGTTCTAACATGGTGTTCAATATTGAAATATTGGGCATCAATAATTTCTGCACCTTTCACCAAGAAAAACATTCAAAGAAGACATACCCACAGTGGAATCATAACATGAACACCATGATGGCCAATCTAGTTGACACCTTATTAGTAGAAGACAAAATTGAGTAGAATGAAGAGACAAATGGACATGCCGCGACTAAAGAAATTTTGGGTGTTGGACATTCAGTAAACATGTTCAGTATCATATAAAATGCTTACAAACAGAGTGTTGATCAACTGACAATGAGTGAAGCTCCTCCCAAGCAGTCATCTGACCATTACAATCTGAGGAGAAAGGAACCTATTTATGAGTAGGATATTAAGAAGCAATTTCTATGAAGAATTATGCTACCTTCCAACCCAACTCATAATTCATAGAACAAGTCTGGAAGTGCCCCTTATTCCAAGGAAACTTCTAGCAACAATAAGAACAAGTCCATTGCTCCTACTACAACGGAAAAATCTACACCACTAGACTCATCAACATAGCCCGTTAGAATGGTTAGCATTGATTACAACATTGTGGAAGATATGAAGAGATATTGTGCAAACATTTCACTTTTCGAGCTTGGAAGGATATCAGGCCAGCATGAACTAATTCTTTAGGCACTCTCATCACACACTTTGATAGGTAACGAAGCTTCTGCTACTCAGGTAATGTCAGGTAACTCTCGTGATATCTCGAATCCATTGTAAATGTTGTAAATTTATGTTCTAGCACTCTTTACCCATTGATTCTATTAACCTTTGAAATTTTCAATTATAATTTTCACAACTATTTGGTTTATTCAAGTGCATCCGCAAATGTGATGCCATTGTTGGTTGCCAAGAAAATAAATGCATAATGGGATAAAAATAATGCATGGATTAGAAAACTGGGCAGATCACTTGTCTTGGCCATTAGTGAACTCTAAAATGTTCCTATCAAACTATAATTTGGTCACAGAGTTCACTAATGTATTAATATCGTAATTGTGGACATTCCCGAAGCATATGGTTTACTGCTAAACAGAGACTGGTCTAGAAAACCCCAAGGATATTTTGTGACAAACTGGTCTCACTTATGGCTTCCATGCAAGGGAAGAAATAATCATATTCGAGTTGAAAGTGAGCCCTACATGAAGCGTACTGTGACACAACTTGAGGAAAAGAATGAACCAATGGGCTTCGCAGAAGTGATATTTTCAAATTTTTTGTCTTGAAGTGGATCATAAATGTTACCTAGCTTAGCCTTCACTAGTCCCATCGTACACACAGTTGGAACTCCTTCCTAGAAAGCCAATTGGTGATAATGACATCTGTACAGTAGATGTAGGTAGTACTAATGTAGGACATAACTCTAATATTTCTAATTCTTTGATTTTATATTTTGACGATTTGAAAATGCAGGAGGGCTATGGAGCTGGTTGTGTTTTAGTAGACCCACAATATAGAAAACATGTTATTTCTTAATTCTTGGCATTTGAGTACACCAACAATGTCACAAAATACGAAGCACTCATCTTGAGTTTGAAGAAAGCCATCAACCTCAAAGCTGGGGTTCTCAAAGCGATAACTGATTATAAAATCATTGTACGACAGGTACATATACTATACATTATGTGTCACCTAATCTGAAATGTTATCAATAAGAGGTATGGCATTTAATTTCGCAATTCCAAGATTTCAATCTTGTTTCTGTTCCTAGGATATGTAACGCTACTACAGATACATTAGCAAATGCTTGATCCTTTCGAGTGAATCAACCTCACCTTTCAATTGTGTTTTCTCCCAAAAGTGTTTCCCAGAGCATATATTGTGTCTTATGTGTGTGTGTGAACTTATTTTTTCATTCTCTACTTTTATGCATAATTTCTATTCGCATGCATGCACTAATTATAGTTAAATTTACAAATCTAGAAGTTTAATAAAACTATAATAAATTCAAAATTCAAAATTTTAATATATTATTATCATATTTGTTGTGACGAACTATCCAGTGGAATATGCATGGCAGTTTACAGATCATTTGGCATCATAGCAAGTTTATTTGGGTATTTTGTGGAGATTGTAGGGATCTAGATCGGTGGGGCCGAAAATCGTAAAACCCTAACCATGGCCAACGAATCTGTAAATGAACCTCATGATCCTGCAGAGGTGAGGTTTACATGGATGGAATAATAATTCATAGATATCAACCACAAGGTAAACCTCCTCATGGTGGCCTTGAATAGGAAGCTGTGGATATTAGGAGAAGATGGGGGTTTGAATGCAAAGTACAAATTAGAATGGGGATCAAAATATCGAGAAGAAATGGAGAACCAACTAAAGAAATAACCCAAAAAAGATAAACCCAATTCAAGTGTCATGAACCAATCACAATCCTTGTTTAAAATGGAAGCAAAATTTGATATTAAGCCATATCATGGAGATATCGATGCTAAGAATTTGAGCCATTGGTTGCAACAACTGGAAGTTAAATTCAACATACATCAGATTGAGGAAGGACAAAAAATCTCATTTGTGTGGATAAAATTGGAGGGCCATGCACTGACTTAGTGGGAGAGCCATGGAAACCCTAAGGTTGGAGTGAGAACCTCCAGTGACTAAGTGAGAGGATTTCAAAACCCTCATTAAGTCACATTTTTATCCCATTGGGTAGGTGGAGGACCACTGGATCTGGTGGAATTACTTCAGGCAAAATATAGGCCAAAGCGTGCATGAGTACACCACAAAATTTAGGAACATGGTTATAATGTTGGGTATCTTTCCAAAGAACCCAGATGTCCTCCTCAAGTATTTGGGGGGTCTGCACCACCATCTACATGAGCAAGTGATGTGTTTCAATCCCAAATCAGTGGACAAGGCTTGTGTAACAGGCACAATATCCAGAGAAAATAGGCCTGAATAAAGTAAAATCAAGTGGATTGAAGAAGAAGGAGAAACAAGAAGATTTTAAAGAGGCGAGGAAGAAGCAAAGCGGGGAAAGATAAAAAGACAATAGCCACAACACACCAGTGCGAAGATCCTATCAATCACTGAAACCACTACAACATCGATGGCCATACAAAGGAAAAATATTGGAAGTTTCATCCAGAGCTAAACACAAAGAAAAAGAAGAAAGGTAACAAGAAGAATAATCTCATGCCCACGGATTCGAGAAACCAAATTGAAAGTAGCTCAAATGTGGATGAGAAGATCATTTGTATGTCAGTGCAGAAGGAGGTGAATCTAAGTACAAATCAACAATAATAAGAGAAATAAACGACCAGACCCTTCCATATAAAGATATAGGTCAAGAAGACAAAGATTGATGATCTGTTTTACTCAGGATCGTAGGTGAATCTCATTGCAGCAGATCTGGTCGATAAGTTAGGGCTAGAAGTTCATGATCAATCAAACCCATATCCACTGGGATGTGTAAATAAGGATGCAGAGTTAAACGTAAGAAAAAAATGTAAAATTATATTTTCTATCAGTGTTGATTTTATTGATGAAGTACATCTAGAGGTGGTTCCCCTTGATGTATGTGGAGTCATGTTTGGGAGTCCATACATGCACATGTAAGATGAAATATTCATGAGGAGATCTAATCAGTACCAACTTGTCAAGGATGGAAAATCGTTCATCATCAACGTGCACAAAGGCAAGTCAAAAATTTCACTAGTAAGTGCCAACCAAGCCAATAAATTGATCAATTCCAGAAAGAAGTATTATTTATTGTTTTTAAGAGAAATTAAGTCTAAAGAGAAGTCAATAAGGGGCAATGCATCCTTGGAGGGGTGTACTAAGAAAAAAAAACAATAATTGGAGGAGTTGTTACATGCATACAAGTATGTGTTATGAGGGCCTAAAGGGTTACCACCTAAGAGAGAAATGGAGCACGAGATCTAGCTATTTCCAGACTCCCCATTGGGTTGTACAGGAAGTCTCTTATAGAAGCGAGTGTGTTGAAGAAATAGTTACAACATCTGATGGAACATTGTTTCATTTGACAGAGTACATCTGCATGTGGGTCACCCATCATCATTGTGCCAAATCAGGACGAGACTTGGTGGATGTGTATAGATTATGGGGCATTAAATAAAATCATGCTCAAGAATAGATACCCTCTACCCAGGATAAATAATATTCCATATTAGTTGCAGCAAGAAAATTACTTAATAAGCTAGACTTGAAGTCTAAATATCACCGAGTTCAATTCAAAGAAGAAGATACATGGAAGACTTCCTTCAAAACCAGGCAAGGTTTGTATGAGTGGTTATTTATGCCATTTGGCCCATGTAATGCACTAGATACATTTATGAGATTAATGAATGATGTACTACGTCATTTTATAGATTCATTTATTATTGTCCATTTGGATGATATACTGGCATATAGTGCTACCTAGGAGGAGCATATTTCACATTTGACGCAGGTGTTGGAAACATTGAAGAAGCACCAACTACTAGAAAATCTCAAGAAGTGTGAGTTTGCACATCATTCCTTGGTGTATTTGGGGTATGTGATTGGTGGAGGAGAGCTAAAGATAGATCCTTCCAAGATGGAGGCCGTCATGAAATGGTCAGTGCCTACTAATGTTTCTCAGGTCAGGAGTTTCATTGGGGGATCACAGTACTTGACGAAATTCATAGCCTCATTTTCAGTGGTAGCAGCACCACTCCACACCATAACAACATGTGGCAAGAGTCCCCAATGGGTAAAAGGTTAGAAAAAAGCTTTCGAGGAGCTAAAGATGAAGATCAACAAAGCACCAGTTCTGGTATTACCAAACTTGCAACGACCCTTTGAAGTGGAGACATATGCGAGTGGGTATGATATAAGAGTTGTCTTGGAGCAAGGAGGAAGGCCTGTATATTACCATTCTAAAGTATTTCATGGGTCAGTTCTTAACTACCCTACCTATAACAAAGAGCTCTGTGCCATGGTGTAAGCTATGAAAAAGTGGAAGAATTATTCGATGGGAAAGAAGATAGTAATCCACACATATCACCAAGCGTTACAGTACTTGTAGGCCTAGAGTAAGCTACAACAGGTTCAGCATTACAAGTGGATGGGTTTTTACAGTAGTTTCAATTGGTGATTAAGTATAAGAAGGGAAGTGCAAAAAATTTGGTTGACATGTTGTTAAAGCCACCCACATCAAAGGTAAGATCTTTGGGGACTCTTATGCACATGGATCCATTCACCCATGATGCATATATAGAGGCATATTCAGAGGATGATCACTTCAAGGAGGTGTATTAGCATTTGTTGAGTTAGATTCATGTGCATGATGCTGGGAGGGAAATGTAACTTCTATATTTTGTATACCTTCCAAGCCTTATAGATTTTCAGCCATATTCAGCAGACTCATTGGATTCATCATCCAGCAGCAGATACGACTTTCAGCCATGTTCAACGGACTCCTCAAATTCATCATCTAGTAGCAGAGGATCCAGCAGCCGATATGACAATACAAATCCATCTTTCATCCACAACTTGAAGAAGAAGCTTCAACGCAGAATTGTGGCAGCTGAACATGCATGATTCATCCACTTCCTTAGGTAAGTAAGGTATGATGTTTTCTAACCTTTAATCTTGAAATTCTTTTTAGATGCTAAAATGATGATATTTGGAAAATATTCCATTATTTCACTATTTCCTTTCTCATTGAAAAATTTCCAAAAACCATCAGTTGGGAAGGGGGGAATTTCACACTTCATTCTTTTTCCTCATTCATATTACATCTTAACCCACATAGTCTTCCCGCAATAAAAACTACTACAAAATGATGAGCATATGATTGATCTCAACACAGTAAATAATGATTGTAAACACAAGAACCAATCATTAAAAAGAGATCTCAACAAAGTAAATAATGATTGTAAACACAAGAACCAATCATTAAAAAGAGATCAAAGTAAATAATGATTGTAACACAAGAACCAATCATTAAGAAGAGATCAAAGTAAATAATGATTGTAACACAAGAACCAGTCATTAAAATATGTCAATGCTTTGCAAACAAATAAAAGTTATCCAAAGATGTGCAAAGTTAAAAGGAAGTCCATGATTGAAAGATGTTTGTTACACAAGAACCAAACATCTTGTAAAAGGAAGCTCAAATCAAATAAGTCATTGTAGTAGCTTGCATGAGGACATGCAAGAACTTCAGTTGGGGAGTATGTTGGGCTCCAAAAATGGCACTCATTACCATACATTTTTCACCTATGCTTCCATTATTTCGCTCACTATTCATCACCTTGTCACTCCATTTTCCCTACTATTCACCATTAATGGGTCTCATTCATATTTTCCAAATATTGCTTATTTTTAAGCATTTTTGAGAGAAATTCTTGATTAAATATTAGAAAATAATATATTTTACTTTATATATGGAAAGTGGGTTGTTTTGGTGACATGTGTAGGTTCCAAGGAAGCTTCCAAGACACCTTTATGTGGCCTTGAATGATCAAATTCGAATTTGATAAGATAAGCCTCATGGAAAAGATCATGGACCTCATGGAGGAAATCATGGAGGATAGGGTTATGTGTCTGGATGGTTGAGAAATGTATGGAACTAAAAGAGAGATTAATGGATCATCATTATGAGTTTGTTATCTCCTCTCATTGTATAAATAGGAGTACCTCCTCCATTCCAAGAGGAGGACTCTTAGAGTATTGTATCCAACTTATGATGGCATAGAATAAAGCTTCATTTTTCATACATTTCTATTATGTAGTTTTATTTCCGTTATGTAGTTTTTTTTAGATATAAGTTTCCTTAATGTAGTATATGGAATAATTTGTCTTGTTCTTAAGAGAATTGAGCTCACTCTAAAAGGATGAGAGAAACATGTTATGTCATATTAGATCTTATTTCATTTAATTTCTTAGATGTTTGAGGATTTGATTTGTTTATGATTGATGAATGAGTTTTAAATTAGAATCTTATCAGCATATGAGAGAACAAACAAGGGTTTAAGTTAGGCTCTCTCTCTATTTGATTTGCATGATAATTGAAATTCATTCTTTTGATTTTATGTTTCAAGTATCATATGAGGAGATACCAAGAGTCTAAGTTAGGCTCTCTCTCCATTGATTTATATGGTAATTGAAATTCATTCTTTTGTGTTTATGTTTCAAGTCATTTCATTTCTTATGCTTCTGAATGACTCTTAGTTTAGTTTGGATTAGTACATGAGAGGAAAATCAAGAGACTAAGTTAGTCTCTCTCTCTACTTGAATCTGAACAATAACTAAGTTAATTCTCTTGTTTTCATTTCAAGTTTTTAGTTTCATATAATCAATGATTTCTCTATGATACTGTAGGGAAGGACAACCACGACCTCCTTAGTTAGGAGCCTCTTCCCTTGCATATTATATTGAATCGTAAATAATTTAGCTAGACATAAAGTTAGTTGCCTACTCCTGCATATATTTTGCTGGCATCATCACAAGCTCACGAGTTTCCCTGGTTGATAATTAATGCAGCAATTTAAGCCCAATAAATTGCCCAACAATGGCGACAACACCATTTACTACCATCTCAAGGATGGGCTACTATAGGGGTTGGATAAGCTATTTGTTCCTAAAGGTGAGCAACTACAAATGATTAGAGAGGCTCACACCTCCAAGGTTGCAGGGAACTTTGGTGTCGGGAAGACTGTGGCTAACTTGCAAAGGTATGTGTATTAGCCCAAGATGGAAGAGCAGGTAGCTAGGTTCATAAGAGGATGCATGATTTGTTGTACCAAAAAGCCTAGCAACATGAAACAGGGTCTATATCATCCCTTACTTGTACCTACTTGTTCTTGGGAAAGAATTTCCATGGAATTTATGGGAGGTTTACCGACAACCAGGAAGGGACATGACTACATGTTCATGGTAGTTGGTAGGTTCAACAAGATGTGCATTATGGTGCCTTGTAAAAATACCATCAGCGGGAAAGAAGTAGCAAACTTGTTCTTCGAAAAAGCCTGGGTGCACTTTGGGATACCAAGGAGCATCATTTTAGACAAGGATACAAGATTTCTCAGTGCATTCTGTACTACATTATGGGAGAATATGGACACAAAGCTAAAGATATCTACAACATTCCATCCACAGATAGATGGGCAGACAAAAGTAGTAAATGGGACTTTGGTGCAGCTTCTAAGGGGATACAACTAGGAGCATCTAAAAACATGGGATAAAAATCTGGTATATATACAACATTTTTACAACAAAGCAGTCCACACTTCTATAGGAAAGCTCCCATTTGAAACCTTTTTTTGGACATTTGTTTCCTTCACCATTTAACATTGCATCTAGGAAGCAAGGAGGAGTGAGGGAAGATATTACAAGAGATTCTTTGAGGGCTAAAAATTTATAGAGAAAATCAGGAAGATCCATTTGCAGGTACAATAAACACTGTAGAAGTCACAAGAGAAGTATAAGGCTAGGCATGATCAACATAGAACAAATAAATCATTTAAGGTGGAGATAGAGTATGGGTACAGTTGAAAAAGGAGAGGTTTCAAGGGCCTGGTAAGAAAATAAAGGCTCTGAGGTATGGTTCCTTTGAGATACTACAAAAAGGTGGGTGATAATGTCTATCGACTTAGTTTATCACGATATATGTGTATTTACTCAGTGGTGAATGTGGATAATTTGAAACTCTACAAGCCTTCCATGCTAGATTAGGAAGAGGAACATTTCCTACCTTTGTGGAGGATTTGACATTAGATGCTCAGGCAGAGTTGATAGAAGACACAGTTTTGCAGAAGAGGTCCAGAACTACAAGATAGGGAAACATGACCTTTGGCATATTGGGTTGAAGGGAAAACTTCCAGGCAAAGAGAAATGGTACACCATACAGAAGGTTGAGGAAAACTTTCCTCACCTCATTCAGTAAAAGAATTTGGGGACCAAAAGCCTCCCAAAATGAGGAGGTGCAATCCGGATTGGATCATTATATTATTTTTCATCCATCTCGATGAGTTCATAGTGGAAAAAGTGGAGGAATCATCTCATGGGACTAGTTTGACAGACGAGACCCAATTTGGTGAAACAGGGTCTGAAACCTTCCGCGAGCATTTAAGGCATCAAATGATGTTTTTTGGGGGTAAAACGTTTCCTCCTTAGTGACACACATTTTCAAGTTGTTTTACACATAGAGATATTTCCAACAGTGCAAGATGTGTGTCAATCGAACTCTATATGCAAAAGTTATGCCACTCAGAAGTTGACCTTCCTGTTTTCACACCCATAGTTTGGGAGGATGTCATGTCAGCCCCCATTACCCATGGAAAAGGGGATAGCCATGTGTTTTTGATGTAAAATACTTTAGAAGAGTTTATATTGCAACTCTAGTTAAGAGTTTATGTAGTCAAACTTAACCACTAGTAGGCTATTGGGTTGTGTTATAACTGGGCCACAAAGAAGAAGAGGCATTCCATTCTTTCGAGAGGATTTTGTTCCATAGCTGAGCAAAGATAGCCATGAGAGATTGGAGGTATAGTACACAAAGAGGATATGTGCATTGTAACAGCCCACGGGCCACATGAATTACTTCTTTGTACATGCAGCCTTATTTTTGAGATAGAGAAAGAGACTGAAGCAGCCTCACCTTCCAACAGGGTCTTTTCTTGAAAGGGTTTCCTAGAGCATATATTGTATCTTTTGTGTGTGCGTGAGCTTATTTTGCTGTTCTCAAATTTTTTTCATAATTTCTATTTGCACGCATGCACTAATTACAATTAAATTTACAGATCTAGACGTTTAATAAAACTGTAATAGTGTAAAAATTTAGAATTTTAATCTATTATTATCAAATCTGTTGTGACGAACTGTCCAATGGAATATCCATGGAATTTTATGGATCAATGTTGCTGCTAGGTTTTCACCGCTTAGGGATGTTTTTTCTATTGAAATTATTTATAAGCCATATGTCCCTGATAATATCACTAACTTTCGTGTTTTCAATGACGACCAACAAATACTAGACTTTATGAAAAATGTTGATGTATTCAATGATGCAGCCATCGACGAGGATGAGCATGAAAAACAACTACAAGGTGCAACCTGAGAAAGAAAATAAAACCCCATTCATAAGGGCGTGGTGTCACTTGAAAATATGTATCACTTGCAAAATCACTTTAAAGGGTCGATGAATGGAAAGACTCACATTTCAACTTTGTCACTCGAACAAATAATCTTGGTACAAAAGAAAGTCCGAAGTTTTTCAATCTCGGTACTTTCTACACACCTCAAGAGTGGAAAGCCTTCACCCACCTTTTCAAGCAGTACCGGTATGTCTTCGCATGGATATACGATGATTTCAAAACTTACGACACACGAATAATCCAAAACGTGATTCCAATAAAGGAAGGGGCCAAGCCTTTTCAACATAAGTTATGGAAGGTTCATCTATTGCTTGAGCCTCTAATTCAAAATGAATTAAAGAAACTATTGGATACTTGGATCATCTTTAAAGTGCGACATTCAACCTGGGTCTCAAATTTGGTCCTAGTAAGAAATAAGTTTGGGGAAATATGCCTGTGCGTGGATTTCTGAAATCTTCATTGCGCCTTAGACAAAGATAACTACCTAGTGCCATCGATGGAGCATATCCTACAGACAGTATTGGGGTCAAAATTTTCTCCTTGTTGGATGGAGTTTCGGGTTACAACCAGGTTCTAGTGCAGAACCTGATAGACATAAAACAACCTTTAGACTAAAGTGGGGCAAGTTTTCATCTAAAAGAATGTCATTTGGAATCATTAATGTTAGTGGGACTTTTCAATTTGCGATGGAAATCTCATTTCAGAGCTTGATTGGTCAAAGCGTAGTGGTCTATCTTGATGATGTAATAGTGTTTTTGAAGAAAAGTTGCGAGCACTTGCCCCATTTGAAGAATATTTTCGAGCAGTGTCATAAATATGGGATATTTCTTAATCCAAAGAAGAGTATTTTTGCAGTGTACAATGGAAATCTCTTAGGCCATATTATCCCAAATAGTGGGATTAAGGTGAACCCTAAAAGGGTCAAATCTATCACATAGATTCCCTTTCCCATGAGTAAGAAAGCCATGTATTCCTTCTTGGGGAAAATTAACTTTCTCTACAAACTCATCTCCAATTACACCAAGATAGTGAAACCAATGTAGGATATCGTGAAGAAGGATGCAATATACAAGTGGTATAAAAGGGAAAATGACACATTATTTTGTATCAAGCAAGCTATCACAGAAACACCAACTTTATACAGTCCAAAATTCAACAAAGATTTCCTGCTCTACACCTTCGCTTATGATGTTCTCTTGTTGTCGTTATTGCCCAGAAATTTGATTAGTATAATCATTCATGAGTTCCATCTTGCAAGGAATTGAACTTAATTATCCCTCCATCGAAAAAAAATATTATGTAGTTTACAAGGCGATGGAACACTTTTGGCCTTGTCTTCTGAAAAATCATTGTATTATCTTTGTCCCACACCTAGTGGTCAGATCATTGTTTGTTCAATAAGAGCTGGGTTAAAGGAAAGTGAACTAGATTACTAGTTTACATGAATATGATCTTGAGTTCAAACTAGTTCACACCATCAAAGGCCATAGTCTATTCCACCTAGCAACAAAATCGGTAAATGCACCAAAATATGACTCTTCTGGATAGGAGAAGGATATTGAAATGTACAATATTGAACGAGCTACCCCCACTGACTGATCCAGGTCTGAGTGTGACGAAGGACCCTTCCAAGACCTTTTAATTTTGTGATGTGCTAAATTGCATTTTTAAAAGAACATTAATGAATACATCTGCATGATGTAAAGAAGAGGAACCTAACAATTATCAGCACATGAAAACATAAGCCATTGATAACGGAGTTCGTCCAGGAGGGACTACGTCTCCGAGCCCCGATGTCAAGATGGTGTAGGGCACTGCATTAAGTGTTGTCAATAGTGATGATGTACATAAGAGGTGATGTCGCTATCATATAAGGAAAATGCCCTCACACATGAGTGGCTCCAAGAGATGTTCCCTACAGGGACTCTCAGTAAAAAAAGACTCCTATCAGTATGACAAAAACTCATGCATGATGAGCATCCTGCCAACAAGGCATAAAAGGGATATAAAAGGGATCTCAAAACATAACATGACAAATCATGACAACAATTACATCACATAGACGATTCCGCATCACATCAAGCAGGAATCATGAAAACATGTAATAAACAAGATCCCTCATCAACATCAAACAGGGATCTATGTAGCACAATGCATAGCAAAAGAAGTACATGAACACATCGCATATACCTCAAAACCAGAGGTAATCTGAAGAAGTGGATTTCAAACTACTGAAGTTGTTCGTGCCATCGATCTCATGACATCAATCGCATGGAAATGGTTGTTCGCACATAAATGCTGACCCCTGCATTCTACTTAGAAAAGTGGCTGAAGAATAGAATGAGTAAATGAAAAATCTAAATGCACCATCAGCTTTGTGGCGTTGAATAGCACAAAATCGACTGTCCAATTTTTGAATTCTGAGAAATTGAGAATCTGTGGCTCAAGGAATCTTTTAGATTCCCCCTAGATTCCTCAAAGATTCTGCTCCATGGGTGGACTGGAAATCTAAAACTCAAAAGGAAAATCTAACCTCAACATTGCGATCCCTACGGAAAACCATGAAAAACAACTATAAACTTGACTATATTTCGACATGGAGAAAAATTACCTCCTCGGGAAAATTGCAAGGATCATGGTTTCGCTCCCTGTTTATACAACAATCATGGTTCCACCTGCATACTGAAAATGGCCAAAAAATGCAGAACTTTGATGGAGAAACGGAAAATGCCATTGTGTTCATGGTGTCGAGAAGTGCTGAAACCATATAAAATTTGTCGAATTCTGACAAAGTGAAAATTCAGCCCTCCTGCAAAATTCTGCCTCGAACTGCATGCACTACCTCCTCTTGTCTCGAAATCCATGCCCACTCTTGGTTCCTCCATCTCCCCACACACTGAGAAAACCAGTTTTTATATGTTTTCTCCGACGGATTTTCCAATGTGAGTAGTTGGGCGCAATGGTAAGATTAGGCATTAGTTGAGGAAGGGTCGGGTGGTCAAACCCTGCCCCTCCTATTTTTTCACGTTATAACTTTTAAACTAAAATGAATTTTTAAAAAGGGGGTCTAGTCTGCATTGGGCGGCCCGTCCCATACCTCCTGCACTGACACATTTATTAAGGTACGTACCATTTGGTGGTGTTCTTTTTATGGTGCGTAATTCATGGGTTGTATTAAGGTTTGCTGGTGTTCAATGTGGGGCCGCCCTGTGGGCGGGGCTGACTGTCCCGCTAGTCATTGGTTCAACTCCCACCAAACCCTTTTAATATGTTGAATGTTATATATGAGGTGTGGGTGGTGGGGGTGGTGGTCCACCACCTCCCTTATATCTATATATCTATATATATATATATATATATATATATATATATATTAAAAATATAAAACCACACTTTTTGAAAATTCGTATTTTTGACCGTAGGAGTCATTCTAACAAGGCCACAATTTTGCTCGGCATCCGGATGGAGTTGATTGGATTCCATCACTGAAAAAATCTAAATTGTGTCTCCATTAACCTGCCCAGTCATAAAAAAGTCAACCCAACTATGATTGCTTCTAACTTTTGCATACGTACTCAATTTGATGAATCATTTGCACCACCACAATCAGGACGACAAGATCTATAATTTGGTCCTGGTTCGAGCATAATCCAAACACTTTGATTTTTGAGCTTTCCTGAGTCCTCTTTGTCCTTTGTGTGTCTCTAGAGCCACTTGGATCAATCCTCCCCACTGAGGAGCTTTTTGTCCTCTAAAAGCATAAAAAACAATCTAAAACTTCTCTGTACCTTGTCTACATCACAAGCATCCTGAAAGGCCTCACTTCCATCTCCTTCACCTTTGTTCTTCGGAGCCTTAAGCGATGAGCTGACACCTGCAACCTCTGCAACCTGTAGTACATTGTCTTGCAAATTATATGCTTGAATTTCAAGACCAACTAATGACCCAAGCATCCCACACTTGCCATGAGTTTATAACACATACTCGTTGGTCAAGTTTACAACAAGATGGACACAATACCCCAGTTATGACAACAAGTCAAACACATCATTGTTGCTTCAATAAGTGATGAAAAACACATCATCACTGCAACACATGATTTACAACAAAAAGGCCAAACACTATTTTGTTTTGACAAGTGATGGGAACACGATATCACTTTCACAGTTCAACATGCAACACAAAATAAGACTAGACATCATTGTTGCTAAACAAGTGATTGAAAACACATCATCAATTTTACATTTTAAAATGCAACAAATGATTCACAAAAGCACAACCATGAAACAAAAATATGTCTAGAAACCATTTTTCACTTATCAAGGTGAATGGGTCGCTTCCTTGTGGCGGCTTTTCCTGTCGAACAACTGCTTCACCTGGTTCACGCACTGACGCTTTGTCTTTAAGGCGTTGCTATGGATGGAGCCTCCAACAAGTGGCTCTTTGATGGCCACTTCTATCACAATGACCGCAATAGGTTTTCTTCCTCCAGATCTACTTAACCTATTTCTTTTCATGTTGTTGAGAGGGTATTTCATGCCTCATCCTTTTGTGTGTTGCCATTCTTTTCCAACACTTAGAAAATGTATGGTTATGCAATCCAAAAAAGTTACATGTCCTTCAATGCCATGTTTTACTTTCATCATTAAAAACATGACCATAATCGAAATGAACCTTCAAATGTGAAGAGTGGATATACCTTTCCTTGCTGTCTCTAGTGTAAGTATGGTGATGAGAGCTTGCCTTAGCTCTTTCCTTGCAATGGAAATTGCCATGGGATGATGGGGATGTTTTCCCATCATTCTTTTTCCTTGATGATTTCGACGATGTCTCGGAAGAATTTGAGAGCTTCGAGGATTCTCCTTTGGTGTATCTCAAGCCTACAAATTGAGGTCTCTGCACAACCTCCAATGGTTGAGTTATGCCTTGGTTATTAACACCAAGTTCTTCCTCCTTCTCGTGCTTCGTCCTGGTAAGGAGCCTCATGTTTTTCCTTGTAATTGGGATCTCCACATCTCCAACAGAAATCATACTATGTGACGACGAAATTGAAAGGAAATCAACATCTTTTACCTCCTCTGTTGATTTGGAAAGAACTAACGAGGGCTTCTCATCATCTGTTGTTGTTGGTTCGCTAGCTGTCATGGCACATTCCCCAACTTCCTTTCTGACATACCCAAGTCCTGTTCAACAGGGTAATTCTTCTACCTTGATAGGGTTGACAACGCCTTGGCCATTAACACCCAATCCTTTCCCTTCATACCCCATTTTCTTCAACAGTTTGGAGCCAATTCCTGTGGTATGATTTTCAAAAAAAGCAAAATCATCATCAGGACACATACATGAATTCAGAGAATTACATTTTACCTCACATGGGTCAAGCTGCAACTTTTCCAAGGCCTCGTCCTTTGCTTGCAGCTGTCGTAGCAAACTATGTTTCTCCTCTTTCTCTTCATGTAAAAGCGTCTTCAATTTGGCGTTCTCTGTTTGAAGGTTATGTTTGTTGTGCTTCAGTTCTTCTAAGGCATCTTCCGTGGCTTGCAACTAAAGCTGCAATCGCTCCTTTTCCTCTGTCTCTTTCTGTAGAGTTTCATACATTATTTCCACTCTTTTGGAAATTTCGAGCATGGTCTCGTACATCGCTGCATGTTCCATTGTTCACACTGCAATTCACATCCATGCAAAGACTGCTTTGATACCACTTCATCAAAGTCTGGGTGTGATGAAGGACCCTTCCAAGGCCTTTTATTTTTGTGATTTGTTAAATTTCATTTTCAAAATAACATTAACAAATGCATCTTCATGCTGCAAAGAAGAGGAACCTGATAGTCATCAGCAAATGAAAGCATAAGCTGTTGATAATGGAGTTCGTCCAAGAGGGACTACGTCCCTGGGCCCCAATGTCAAGATGGTGTAGGACGCTGCATTAAGTGTTGTCAATAGTGATGATGTACATAAGAGGTGATGTCCCTATCATACAAGGAAAATGCCCTCACACAGGAGTGGCTCCAAGAGATGTTCCCTACAGGAACTCTCAGACAAAAAGGACTCTTATCAGTATGACACAAACTCATGCATGATGAGCATCCCACCAACAAGGCATAAAAGGGGTCTCAACACAAACATACATGATGACAACATGAGTATCTCATCAACATACAACAAAGCGATCTCAAAACATAACATGACAAATCATGACAACAAGTACATCACATAGACGATTCCACGTCACATCAAGCAGGAATCATGAAAACATGTAATAAGCAAGATCCCTTATCAACATCAAACAGGGATCTGTGCAACACAATGCATAGCAAAAGAAGTACATGAACACACTGCATATACCTCAAAACTAGGGGCCATCTAAAGAAGCGGATGTCAAACTGCTGAAGTTGTTTGTGCCATCGATCTCATGGCATCAATCGCATGGAAATGGTTGCTCGCACATAAATGCTGACACCTGCATTCCACTTAGAAAAGTGGCTGAAGAATAGAATGAGAAAATGAAAAATCTGAATGCACCATCAGATTTGTGGTGTTGAATAGTGGAAAATTGACTGTCCAATTTTTGAATTATGAGAAATTGAGAATTTGGGGCTCAAGGAATCTTTTAGATTCCCCCTAGATTCCTCAAAGATTTTGATCCATGGGTGGACTGGAAATCTGCAACTCAAAATGGGAATCTGACCTCGTGTTTGTGATCCTTGTGAAAAACCATGAAAAACGACTGTAAACACGACTATATTTTGACATGGAGAAAAATTACCTCGTCGAGAAAATTGCAAGGATCATGGTTCCGCTTCCTGTTTCTACAACAATCATGGTGTTGAGCCCTGAACTTGCATATTTCCTATACACCTTCCTAGACTTTTTCCATTCACTTGGACCTCCTAAGCTATCAACATCATTGCATATTAATCATAAAAGAGCACTTAAAGTGGTTTTTAACTATGTTTTGTGTTTGTTGTTTGAATTAGATTTTTGCTCACTGAGCTGCGAAATCCTGTCACTTTCCGTAGCTATTTTTGTTAAAGTCTACATTACAGGTGTCTTCAGGAAAATCAAGCCACATGGGCAAGTTGGAAATGACTTGGACATGGACCAAGTCCTATTGGCTCAGTCGGATTCATCAGAGGAGGTCATGGTCAACGGTGGTCAAACAGAAGATTCCTACGGCAACAAGACTCTGTTTCCAAGCACGTGAAAGATTTTCGTGGCCATTTCTAGATTTCTAGAGGCACGCTGACACCTGTAGGCAGCCCACAATGTAAATCCAACAAGCTGCTTTCAATAGATTGCATCATCTCGGCAACCATGATGCTAGATCCATGGACGTTGTCATTCGCGTGTCCTCTATCAGCGTAGTTTATAGGAAAATAGTTATGTAGCCTTTTGTTATAAATAATGAGTTCCTATACGCATAGTAGTTAGTCTTTTGGAATGTAATTTTGCTGTTAAAAAGCCCACTGTGCCGTGACACTAGTTTTGTTGTTGTGACTGCATTCTGAAATATATGGGAAGACTCTATTTCTGAGCATAATTCTTGATTGATAGCTATTGCCCGAGGTTGTGTAGAGGGCCCCTGCACACGCCGAGGTTTTGTTTCTTATTTGCTGTACAGTTTCATGCTGTGTTTCTTTATGTTTATTATGCCATAGTTATTCACTTATGTATATTTCATTTACTATGGTACTAACGCTTCATTCTTGTCCATAGTTTTACATGCTTTATACGTTGTTGATAACACTGACCAGTGTGTATGTTCCAGATTACAGTAGGCAGCCCAGGCATTTGCATATAATTTTCACAATGACTAATGACATGGAATCAGTCTTTCTGATGACTTACTTTTCTTAGCTTTTAATTCCAGTTCTGTTTTGTTTATTTCAGTTTTTTTCATTGGCTTTATTAGTTAGCTTAGATATTAAATTTCTCAAGTTGTTGATGATTACCTCTGAAAGCCATAGTGAGACTAACTAGCGAGGGGTCAGACTATGAATTGATGTGATTTGCTTTTAAGTTTACTTTTCTGCAATTGGATATCAGATTGCTCAAGTTGTTGATGATTGCCTCCAAAAGCCATAGCGAGACTAACTGGCGAGGGGTCAGACTATGAATTGATGTGATTTGATTTTAAGTTTACTTTTTTGCAATTAGATATCAAATTGCTCAAGTTTTTGATGATTACCTCCGAAAGCCATAGCGAGACTAACTGGCGAGGGATCAGAATATGAATTGATGTAACTTGATTTTAGCTTTACTTTACTTGCAATTTTTTTGGATTTCTTTGAGTACATTAGCTTAATTCATTTCTTTTGTATTTAGACAGCAACAGGGATAATGGTTTCATGATCAATAGTTCACTGTTTGTTTGATTAGAATAGTGGCACATTTTCATTTTCTTTTAGGAATTAATTTCATCATTAGCATGTTCTAAGACCTTCTGAAGTTTGAAGTTTTGGAAACCATTATAAAGGACATAATTGCCTTGAACATTTATATCCATACTTGTCTTTTAGAATTTCCATTTCACATTAGGAGATAAATGAAGATAAAAACCCCCCAAAACAAAATAAAAAAATAAAAAACGACAAAAAGTAAGAAATAGGTTATCTTGCACATATAGTGCGCCACACTTCAACAGTCTACGACTCCTAGATTGACAATTAATATAGCAATTTAGGACACTCTAAATTGACCAAACACATGGTTCCACCTACATACTGAAAAATGGCTGAAAAATGCAGAACTCTAATGGAGAAACAGACAACGCCATGCGTTTGTGGCATCGAGAAGTGCTGAAACCATATAAAATTTGTCAAATTCTGACAAAGTGAAAATTCGGCCCTCCTACAAAATTATGCCTCGAACTACATGCACTGCCTCCTCTTGTCTCGAAATCCGTGCCCACTCCTGGTTCCTCCATCTCCCCACACACTAAGAAAACTGGTTTTTATATGTTTTCTCCGGTAGATTTTCCAATGTGAGTAGTTGGGCGCAATGGTAAGATTAGGCATTAGTTGAGGACGGGTCGGGTGGTAAAACCCCACCCCTCCTATTTTTTTCACGTTATAGTTTTTTAAACTGAATTGAATTTTTAAAAAGGGGGTCAGGTTTGCATTGGGCAGCCCGCCCCATACCTCCCGCATTGACACACTTATTAAGGTATGTACCGTTTGGTGGTGTTCTTTTTATGGTGGGTAATTCATGGGTTGTATTAAGGTTCGCTGGTGCTCAATGTGGGGCCATCGTGTGGGCGGGGCCAGTACGTACCATTTGGTGGTGTTCTTTTTATGGTGAAAATTTCATGGGTTGTATTAAGGTTCGTTGGTGTTCAATGTGGGGCCATCGTGTGGGTGGGGCTGTCCCTCCCACCAACCGTGGGTTCAACTCCCACTGACCCCTTTTAATGCATTGAATGTTATATATGAGGTGTGGGTGGTGGGGGTGGTGGCCCACCACCTCCCTTATCTATATATATATATATATATATATATATATTATTAAAAATATCAAACCGCACTTTTTGAAAAATCTTATTTTTTATCGTAGGAGTCATTCTAACGAGGACACAATTTCGCCCAGAATCCAACCAGAGTTGGTCGGATTCCGTCGCTAGAAAATTCTAAATTGTGTCTCCATTAACCTGCCTAGTCATCAAAAAGTCAACCCAACATTGACTGCTTCTAACTTTCACATACGGACTCGGTTTGACGAACCGTTTACACCACCATGATTAGGACAACGAGATATAGGCTTTTCTCCTAGTTTGAGCACAATCCAAACACTTTTATTTTTGAGCTTTTCTGAGTCCTCTTTGTCCTGTGTGTGTCTCGGGACCACCTGGATCAATCTTCCCCACTGAGGAGCTTTTGGTCCTCCAAAATCATAAAAGATAACCTGCAACTTCTTTGTACCTTATCTGCATCACAAGTGTCCTAAAAGGCCTTGCTTCCATCTCCTTCACCTTTTTTCTTCGGAGCCTTAAGCGATGAGCTGACACTTGCAACCTCTGCAACCTGTAGTGCATTGTCTTGCAAATTACATGCTTGAATTTCATGACCAACTAATGACCCAAGCGTCCCACACTTGCCACGAGTTTATAACACATACTCGGTGGTCAAGTTTACAACTAGATGGACACAATACCCCAGCTATGACAACAAGGCCAACACATCATTGTTTCTTCAATAAGTGATGGAAAACACATCATCACTGAAATAAATGATTTACATAAATAAGGCCAAACACTATTTTGTTTTTACAAGTGATGGGAACAGGACATCACTTTCACAGTTCAACATGCAAAACAAAATAAGACTAGACATCATTGTTACTGAACAAGTGATGGTAAACACCTCATCACTTTTACATTTTAAAATGCAACAAATGATTCAAAAAAGCACGACCATGAAATGACAACATGTCTAGAAACCATTTTTCACTTATCTAGTTGAATGGGTCACCTCCTTGTGGTGGCTTTGCTTGTCGAACAACTGCTTCACCTGGTTCACGCACTAATGCTTTGTCTTTAAGGCGTTGCTCTGGATGGAGCCTCCAACAAGTGGCTCTTTGATGGCCACTTCTATCGCAATGACTGCAATAGGTTTTATTCCTCCAGATTTGCTTAACCTGTTTCTTTTCATGCTGTTGAGAGGGTCTTTCATGCCTCATCCTTTTGTGTGCTTCCATTCTTTTCCAACACTTAGAAAGTTTATGGTTATGTAATCCACAAAAGGTACATGTCTTTCAATGCCATGTTTTACTTTCATCATTAACAACATGATCATAATCGAAATGAACATTCGAATGTCGAGAGTGGATATACCTTTCCTTCCTGTCTCTGTTGTAAGTATGCGATGAGAGCTTGCCCCAGCTCTTTCCTTGCAATGGAAATTGCCATGGGATGACGAGGATGTTTTCCCATCATTATTTTTCCTCGATGATTTCAATGATTTCTCAGAAGAATCTGACAGCTTTGAGCATTCTCCCTTGGTGTATCTCAAGCCTGCAAATTGAGGTCTCTGCACAACCTCCAATGGTTGAGTTATGAATTGGTTATTAACACCAAGTTCTTCCTCCTTCTTATGCTTCGTCCTGGTAAGTAGCCTCATGTTTTTCTCTGTAATTGGGATCTCCACATCTCCAACAAAAATCATACTATGTGACGATGAAATTGAAAGGAAATCAACATATTTTACCTCATCTATTGATTTCGAAAGAACTGATGAGGGCTTCTCATCATCTGTTTTTGTTGGTTCGCTAGCTGTCATGGCGCATTCCCCAACTTCATTTCTAACATACCCAAGTCTTGTTCGAGAGGGAAATTCTTCTACATTGATGGGTTGACCATGCCTTGGCCATTAACGCCCAAGCCTTTCCCTTCATACCCCATTTTCTTCAACAGTTTGGAGCCAATTCTTGTGGTATGATTTTCAAAAACAATGAAATCATCATCAGGACACATACATGAATTCAGAGAATTACATTTTACCTCACATGGGTCAGGCTACAACTTTTCCAAGGCCTCGTCCTTTTCTTGCATCTGTTGTAGAAAACTATGTTTCTCCTCATTCTTTTCGTGTAGAAGTGTCTTCAATTCGACGTTCTCTGTTTGAAGGTTATGTTTGTCGTGCTTCAGTTCTTCCAGGGCATCTTCCGTGGCTTGCAACTAAAGCTGCAATCGCTCCTTTTCCTCTGTCTCTTTCTGTAGAGTTTCATACATTATTTCCACTCTTTTGGAAATTTTGAGCATGGTCTTGTACATTTATTTTTCATCGGCTTTCGCTGCATGTTCCATTGTTCATGCTACAATTCACATCCGTGCAAAGACTGCTCTGATACCACTTGATCCAGGTCCAGGTGTGATGAAGGACCCTTCCAAGACCTTTTACTTTCGTGATGTGTTAAATTGCATTTTTAAAATAAAATTAATGAATATATCTGCATGTTGTAAAGAAGAGGAACCTGACAATCATCAGCACATGAAAGCATAAGCCGTTGATAATGGAGTTCATCCAGGAGGGACTACATCCCTGGGCCCCAGTGTCAAGATGGTGTAGGCCGCTGCATTAAGTTCTGTCAATAGTGATGATGTACATAAGAGGTGATGTCTCTATCATACAAGGAAAATTCCCTCACACTGGAGTGGCTCCAAGAGATGTTCCCTATAGGAACTCTCAGACAAAAAGGACTCCTATCAGTATGACACAAACTCATGCACGATGAGCATCCCACCAACAAGGCATAAAAGGTATCTCAATGCAAACATACATGACGACAACATGAGTATCCCATCAACATACAACAAAGCAATCTTAAAACATAACATGACAAATCATGACAACAAGTACATCACATAGACAATTTCGTGTCACATCACGCAGGAATCATGAAAACATGTAATAAACAAGATCCCTCATCAACATCAAACATGGATCTATGCAACACAATGCATAGCAAAAGAAGTACATGAACACACTGCATATACCTCAAAACCAGGGGCCATCTAAAGAAGCGAATGTCAAACTACTGAAGTTGTTCGTGCCATCGATCTCACGGCATCAATCGCATGGAAATGGTTGCTCACACATAAATGCTGACACCTGCATTCCACTTAGAAAAGTGGCTGAAGAATAGAATGAGCAAATGAAAAATTGAATGCACCATCAAATTTGTGGCATTGAATAGTGCAAAATTGACTGTCCAATTTTCTAATTCTGAGAAATTGAGAATCTGGGGCTTAAGGAATCTTTTAGATTTCCCCTAGATTCCTCAAAGATTTTGATCCATCGGTGGACTGGAAATCTACAACTCAAAAGGTGAATCTGACCTCGTCATTGCGATCCCTACGAAAAACCATGAAAAACGACTGTAAACTTGACTATATTACACATGGAGAAAAAATACCTCCTTGGGAAAATTGCAAGGATCATGGTTCCACTCCTTGTTTCTACAACAATCATGGTTCCCCCTGCATACTGAAAAATGGCTGAAAAATGCAGAACTCTAATGGAGAAATGGACAATTCCATTGCGTTTGTGGCGTCGAGAAGTGCTGAAACCATATAAAATTTGTCAAATTCTAACAAAGTGAAAATTCGGCCCTCCTGCAAAATTCTGCCTCTAACTGCATGCACTGCCTCCTCTTGTCTCGAAATCTGTGCCCGCTCCTGGTTCCTCCATCTCCCCACACACTGATAAAACTGATTTTTATATGTTTTCTCCGGAAGATTTTCCAATGTGAGTAGTTAGGCACAATGGTAAGATTAGCCATTAGTTGAGGAGGGGTCGGGTGGTCAAACCTCGCCCCTCCTATTTTTTTCACGTTATAGTTTTTAAACTGAAATGAATTTTTAGATAGGGGGTCAGGTCGGCATTGAGTGGCCCACCCCATACCTCCCTCACTGTCACATTTATTAAGGTACGCATTGTTTGGTGGTGTTCTCTTTATGGTGCGTAATTCATGGGTTGTATTAAGGTTCGCTGGTGTTCAATGTGGGGCCGCGTGTGGGCAGGGCTGGTACGTACCGTTTGGTGGTGTTCTTTTTATGGTGCATAATTCATGGGTTGTATTAAGGTTCGCTAGTGTTCAATGTGTGGCTACTGTGTGGACAAGGCCGGTACGTATCGTTTGGTGGTGTTCTTTTTATGGTGCGTAATTCATGGGTTGTATTAAGGGTCACTGGTGTTCAATGTGGGGCCGCCATGTGGGTGGGGTTGGCCCTCCTACTGGCCGTGGGTTCAAATCCCATTGGCCCCTTTTAATGCATTGAATGTTATATATGAGGTGTGGGTGGTGGGGGTGGTGGCCCACCACCTCCCTATATATATATATATATATATATATATATATATATATATATATATATATATATATATATATGTATGTATATATAAATCAAACCACACTTTTTGAAAATTCGTATTTTTGACCATAGGAGTCATTCTAATGAGGCCACAATTTTTCTCGGAATCTGGCCAGAGTTGGTTGGATTCCATTGCCGGAAAATTCTAAAATGTGTCTCCATTAACCTGGCCAGTCATCAAAAAGTCAACACAACTTTGGATGCTTCTAACTTTCGCATACAGACTCGGTTTGACGAACCATTCACACCTCCGTGATCAGGATGATGAGATCTACGCTTTGGTCCTAGTTCGAGAATAATCGAAACACTTTGATTTTTGAGCTTTCCCGAGTCCTCTTTGTCCTATGTGTCTCTGGAGCCACCTGGATCAATCCTCCCCACTAAGGAGCATTTGGTCCTTCAAAATCATAAAAAATAATCTGCAACTTCTCTGTACCTTGTCTGCATCACAAGCGTCCTGAAAGGCCTTGCTTCCATCTCCTTCACCTTTGTTCCTCGGAGTGTTAAGCGATGAACCGACACCTATAACCTCTGCAACCTGTAGTACATTGTCTTGCAAATTACATGCTTGAATTTCATGACCAACTAATGACCCAAGCATCCCACACTTGCCACGAGTTTATAACACATACTCGGTGGTCAAGTTTACAACAAGATGGACACAATACCCCAGTTATGACAACAAGGCCAACACATCATTGTTGCTTCAATAAGTGACGGAAAACACATCATCACTGCAACAAATGATTGACAAAAAAGGCCAAACACTATTTTGTTTTGACAAGTGATGGGAACACGACATCACTTTCACAGTTCAACATGCAAAACAAAATAAGACTAGACATCATTGTTGCTGAACAAGTGATGGAAAACACCTCATCCCTTTACATTTTAAAATGAAAAAAATGATTCACAAAAGCACGAGCATGAAACGACAACATGTCTAGAAACCATTTTTCACTTATCAAGGTGAATGGGTCACCTCCTTGTGGCAGCTTTGCTTGTCGAACAACTGCTTCACCTGGTTCACGCACCGATGCTTTGTCTTTAAGGCGCTGCCCTAGATGGAGCCTCCAACAAGTGGCTCTTTGATGGCCACTTCTATTGCAATGACTGCAATAGGTTTTCTTCCTCCAGATCTACTTAACCTGTTTCTTTTCATGTTGTTGAGAGGGTCTTTCACGCCTCATCCTTTTGTGTGTTGCCATTCTTTTCCAACACTTAGAAAATGTATGGTTATGCAATCCACAAAAGGTACATGTCTTTCGATGCCATGTTTTACGTTCATCATTAACAACATGATCATAATCGAAATGAACATTCAAATGTCGAGAGTGGATATACCTTTCCTTTCTGTCTTTGGTGTAAATATGGCGATGAGAGCTTGCCTTAGCTCTTTCCTTGCAATGGAAATTGCCATGGTATGATGGGGATGTTTTTCCATCATTCTTTTTCCTCGATGATTTCGACGATGTCTCGGAAGAATTTGATAGCTTCGAGCATTCTCCTTTGGTGTATCCCAAGCTTGCAAATTGAGGTTTCTGCACAACCTCCAATGGTTGAGTTATGCCTTGGTTATTAACACCAAGTTCTTCCACCTACTCGTGCTTCGTCTTGGTAAGGAGTGTCATGTTTTTCCCTGTAATTGGGATCTCCACAACTCCAACAGAAATCATACTATGTGACGATGAAATTGAAAGGAAATCAACATCTTATACCTCCTCTGTCGATTTGGAAAGAACTGATGAGGGCTTCTCATCATTTGTTGTTGTTGGTTCGCTAGCTGTCGTGGCGCATTCCCCAACTTCCGTTTTGACATACCCAAGTCTTGTTCGAGAGGGGAATTCTTCTACTTTGATGGGGTTGAAAATGCCTTGGCCATTAACACCTAAGCCTTTCCCTTCATACCCCATTTTCTTCAACAGTTTGGAGCCAATTCCTATGGTATGATTTTCAAAAACAACGAAATCATCATCAGGACACATACATGAATTCAAAGAATTACATTTTACCTCACATGGGTCAGGCTGCAACTTTTTCAAGGCCTCGTCCTTTGCTTTCAGCTATCGTAGCAAACTATGTTTCTCCTCTTTCTCTTCATGTAGAGGCATCTTCAATTCGACGTTCTCTGTTTGAAGGTTATATTTGTTGTGCTTCAGTTCTTCCAGGGCATCTTCCGTGGCTTGCAATTGAAGCTACAATCGCTCCTTTTCCTCTATCTCTTTCTGTAGAGTTTCATACATTATTTGGACGACTCTTTTGGAAATTTTGAGCATGGTCTCGTACATCGCTGCATGTTCCATTGTTCATGCTACAATTCACATCCACGCAAAGACTGCTCTGATACCACTTGATCTAGGTCCAGGTGTGACGAAGGACCCTTCCAAGACCTTTTACTTTCGTGATGCGTTAAATTGCATTTTCAAAAGAACATTAATGAATGCATCTACACGTTGTAAAGAAGAGAAACTTGACAATCATCAGCACATGAAAGCATAAGTCGTTGATAATGGAGTTCGTCCAGGAGGGACTACGTCCCTGGGCCCCACTGTCAAGATGGTGTAGGCCACTGCATTAAGTGCTGTCAATAGTGATGATGTACATAAGAGGTGATGTCTCTATCATACAAGGAAAATTCCCTCACACAGGAGTGGCTCCAAGCGATTTTCCCTACAGGAACTCTCAGACAAAAAGGACTCCTATTAGTATGACACAAACTCATGCATGATGAGCATCCCACCAACAAGGCATAAAAGGGATCTCAATTCAAACATACATGATGACAACATGAGTATCCCATCAACATACAACAAAGCGATCTCAAAACATAACATGACAAATCATGACAAAAAGTACATCACATAGACGATTCCGCGTCACATCAAGCAGGAATCATGAAAACATGTAATAAGCAAGATCCCTCATCAACATCAAATAGGGATCTGTGCAACACAATGCATAGCAAAAGAAGTGCATGAACACACTGCATATACCTGAAAACCAGGGGCCATTTGAAGAAGAGGATGTCAAACTGTTGAAGTTGTTCGTGCCATCGATCTCACGACATCAATCACATGGAAATGGTTTCTCGCACATAAATGCTGACACCTGCATTCCACTTAGAAAAGTGGTTGAAGAATAGAATGAGAAAATGAAAAATCTGAATGCACCATCAGATTTGTGGCATTGAATAGTGCAAAATTGACTGTCCAATTTTTGAATTCTGAGAAATTAAGAAGATGGGGCTTAAGGAATCTTTGAGATTCCCCCTAGGTTCCTCAAAGATTTTGATCCATTGGTGGATTGGAAATCTGCAACTCAAAAGGCGAATCTAACCTCGCCATTGCGATCCCTGCGAAAAACCATGAAAAACAACTGTAAACTTGACTATATTCCAATGTGGAGAAAAATTACCTCCTCGGGAAAATTGCAAGGATCATGGTTCCACTCCCTGTTTCTACAACAATCATGGTTCCACCTGCATACTGAAAAATGGCTGAAAAATGTGGAAATTGAATGGAGAAATGGACAGTGCCATTGCATTCGTGGTGTCGAGAAGTGCTGAAACTATATAAAATTTGTCAAATTCTGACAAAGTGAAAATTCGGCCCTCCTGCAAAATTCTGCCTCGAACTGCATGCAATGCCTCCTCTTGTCTCGAAATCCATGCTCGCTTCTGGTTCCTCCAACTCCACACACACTGAGAAAGCTAGGTTTTTATATGTTTTCTCTGGTGGATTTGCCAATGTGAGTAGTTGGGCGCAATGGTAAGATTAGGCATTAGTTGAGGAGGGGTCGGGTGGTCAAACCCCGCCCCTCATATTTTTTTCACGTTATAGTTTTTAAACTGAAACAAATTTTTAAAAAGGGGGTCGGGTCAACATTGGGTGGCCCACCCCATACCTCCCACACTGACACATTTATTAAGGTACGTACCATTTGGTGGTGTTCTTTTTATGGTGCATAATTCATGGGTTGTATTAAGGTTCGCTGGTGTTCAATGTGAGGCTGCCATGTGGGCGGTGCTGGCGCTCCCGCTCGCTGTGGATTCAACTCCCACCGGCCCCTTTTAATGCGTTTAATGTTATATATGAGGTGTGGGTGGTGGGGGTGGTGGCCCACCACCTCCCTCATATATATATATATATATATATATATATATATATATATATATATATATATATATATATATATATATTATTAAAAATATCAAACCACATTTTTTGAAAATTCGTATTTTTTACTGTAGGAGTCATTCTAACGAGGCCACAATTTTTCCTGGAATCCGGCCGGAGTTGGGTGGATTCCGTCGCTGGAAAATTCTAAATTGTGTCTCCATTAACCTACCCACTCATCAAAAAGTCAACCCAACTTTGACTGCTTCTAACTTTTGCATACAGACTCGATTTGATGAACCGTTCACACTGCCATGATTAGGACAACGAGATCTATGCTTTACTTCTGGTTCGAGCATAATCCAAACAATTTGATTTTTGATCTTTCCTAAGTCCTCTTTGTCCTATGTGTGTCTCTAGAGCCACCTGGGTCAATCCTCCCCACTGAGGAGCTTTTGGTCCTCCAAAATCATAAAAAATAATCTACAACTTCTTTGTACCTTGTCTGCATCACAAGCGTCCTGAAAGGCCTCACTTCCATCTCCTTCACCTTTGTTCTTTGGAGCCTTAAGCGATGATCCGACACCTGCACCCTCTGCAACCTGTAGTACATTGTCTTGCAAATTACATGCTTTACTTTCATGACCAACTAATGACCCAAGCGTCCCACACTTGCCATGAGTTTATAACACATACTCGATGGTCAAGTTTACGACAAGATGGACACTGTTAGAGTCGGTCTTGAGCCCTCCATCAGTGATCAAAACTCTTTGCATTTGCATAGGTAGGTGTCTCATCAGTGTCAATTTTTACATCCCATTAGGCATGCCATAACCCTGATGGAGGAGCTGGTGTATTTGTACCCCTCTTGGCATTGCTGGATCAGGTCATTTCAGTCATTAAGCTCTTTCAAGCTTGTCTTGTCTTGCCTTGAGGTCAATTTCCTAGGTCTAGGGTTTTGGTCAAGTATGTTTACAAGGTCGTGTGTCTGAAGGTCAATAAGTGTTCAGCAAGCCAGAGGGATGATTGTAAAGATGTTTCTTCGAAGTTTTTTATCTTGTACAGTTAATTTTCACGGTCATTTTTCAAATTTTTGTAAAAAGTGATGAAATTTCAAAAGACTTCAGCGGACAGCATGTAACCCTGGTCCCCTTGCCAAGATCCTTCAGATGATCTCCCTGCAAAAAGAATCAAGCCAAAGCACTAAATGAGTCAATTTCAGGACAAAGGAAATCAGTGTTATAAAGTGTCAAAGAGAAACATTAGAAAGTGGGTTTGAGCATGAAATTTATTCAAATGAAACTTATAAAGACCCAAACTCCCTCCTTTTACTCTCATTGTGCATCCAAGACACTTGTAAGAGAGTTTGGGCGAGTGATTGAGTGAAAGGAGTGAAAGTTGAGCGAATTTGGGTGTTTGACAGGCGCGACCTGTCAGGCGCGCGCGACTCGTTGGGTGAGGCGCGCGACCCGTCAGCGACCTCCCTTCCAAACCCTTTGCAAATTTGTTCAAGCACCCTCCAAATCATCAAATTGCTTGAGGTAGGTTCTATAAAACTTGGAAATGATTGCTGGTTATGTTTGAAGGACATCATGATTGTGTTTTTAATGATCAAATTGTGCAAGAGAAAACGCTCCATATGGCTGTATATTAAATTTGTAAAAATTTGCTAGGGTTTGTTGCTGTTTCAATGGTTTTTTCCCTTGTACTCATTTTTGCTCATTCCGATTTCATTTTCCCTGTATGTCCATATAAATCTCCCTTTTAAATTTGTAAAGAAAATAAACCCTACCTCTTTTCCCTAAAAAATAAAAAATCAAGCCCTAACCCTACCCCTCATAATACCCATGTAAACACATGTATTTAATGATGCATATGCAGTGATATTTGCAGTGTTTTCCCTAAATTCCCTGTTGTATACATGTATTCCCATTTTCCTTGTAAAAATGTCCCTCCCCTAACATTTCCCTCATGTTCCTTGTCCCCTTGAAACAACATATAAATCAGCTTTTTACAGGCAGAAACAGCAGCACAGTTTGTCCACTTTGCTCTTTAAACAATGTCAGAAACCGAAACCTATGAGCAAAGTGATGACCAGTCATCAGCTTCAGAGATTGGGGTATAGAGGAGGCCTCATAAGGGTGGAAAGGGTGGTCATCATAGGCGAGAGGAGCCCACCTCTTTAGCAGAGTTACAGGCTTGTCCTATGGCAGTCACATGTTTCCAGTATATGTCTTGCTATGAGTTTTGTGAGAGGATCTCTCGGATTCAGCACCACAGAGAGTTGGCTCACCTATTTGTTTTACACTTGCATGATGGACATGTCAACCTTGCAGGGGTGAACTTTACATTGACACCCGAGGTGATCTCACATGCCACAGGGATACCTAATGTTGGGGAGGTGTGGAATAAGCGCAAGGTGCTTGATAGTGTTCACTTTGAGCCTTTTGTCCGGCCACCATTCATGAGACATTTGGCAGGTGTGTTTCCATTCAGGTTTCTCAGGAGCGAGTATGCTCCCATGATGAGGCTCATCATGCACTATTTTACCTGTGAGGGCAGATTTTCACAGGTATATTCATACCATATTCGCCTCTTGATGCACTTCACCCGAGTGAGGATGATGAACATCCCTGTTTTCTTCTATCAGAACATTCAGAGGATGGTGCCCATGTTGCAGAGGAAGAGCCCGGCACAGCAGTATAGGAGCCTGTACCATTATGGTTTGATTCAGCTAGTAGTATTGCATCAGTTGGCTCAGCAGGGCATCTCATGGGAGGAGTTCATCTCTCGTGAGTTTTTCACAGCACCACCCTCGCCACATCCTGAGGTTGTTCAGGAGGAGGGAGGACCATCCCAGCAGCATGACATCCCTGTCACTAGACATGTCAGCTCCTCACCTCTGGTTACCTTTCAGAAAGGCCCGAGGGCCTTATTTGCAGCAGCTCGGCGAGTACTTTCTCCACAGCATGTGGAAGGGGTCTCGCCTTCATCATCAGCTCAGCGAGTGTTATCTCCACATCAGGTGGAAGGGGCCTCGCTTTCTTCACCAGCACAGGTACCAGGGAGGGGCAAACAACCCATGATTGATGAGGGGCCATCAGGAGTTCCAGATATTGAGCTTGTCGATCTTGAGGCCAGTTCTCCTAGCTGAGAGGCAAAGGAGATCATTCAACATCTTAGAGCTGAAAATGATGCCTTGCAGAGGAGATTAGAGGGTGAACAATGGACCATCACATACCTCGAGCAGCGTAACAAACAGCTGGAAGATGAGCAAGCACTTGATGAGTTGTGGAGGATTCGTAGTGACCGAATCTTGAACCGAAGAAGACCCGGTGATCCATTGCCTGCTGACCGAGAGTCCATGCTCATCCGGGTAAATGCACACTTGGAGAGGCTGTTGGCTAAGGCCAACCAAGAGAAGAAATTACTGAGGAACATGAAGAACCATTACTGGGCAAGAATGCATGTGTGCAAGGCAAAGATGAAGATGTTTCAAAGGCGGTTGACCGAGGCACTAAAACGGAGAAAGAGGCCCAATCCCCTCCGTATCTTGGCTGAGGCTTCACTCAAGGATCAAGACACTAAATAGCCTAGCCATAGCACAAATCCCAAGAAATTTTGAGAATTTTGGGTGAATTTTGGCATTTTCAGGCAATTTGCAGGTTTTTCCCATTAACGGGTCTCACCCCCCGCGCGACCCTTCATTATGGCAACTCCATTTGACAAAAACTCAGCATTTCTAGATTTTTCATGCAAAGTTACACATGCTCATGGATGGACTTGAGATTTGGTGAAGTTTTGGGCCTCCAGAAAGTCAAAAAACTAGTAAAAAATGACTTTTTGCCACTTTTTTGAATTGCAGAAAGCAGTCTTGGGAGATTTGATTTTTGACAGGGCAAATGAACTCCAAATTCAGAAATTCCAGTTGGGTTGGAAAGTAGACTCACAGACCTTTCCAACAAGCCTACTCTTGCTCAATTTTTCCACCTTCAAGTTCCCCAAAAATGGCTCCAAAGGCGCGCGACCCGTCAGGCAGGGGCGCGCGACCCGTCAGGCAGATTTTTCCAAAATGCACTGTACAGCTCAGAAAAGCGCATTTTGACCCAGTTTGACTTTTTGGGGTGAATTATGATTCTCTTTGATGTAATTATTGTACTTTTAAGACACTTTTACTCTTATGTAACACTTCTAAAGGATTCATTCATGAAAAGGGTAAATATTAAATGAATGAATTGGTTTCCTAGCTTATAGAGGCAAGTTGTTTTGACTGCCTAGTTTGTAGTGCTTAGTTTAGAAGTGGTTGAAACAGCTCCTAGGATAGCGAGTTCGACCCATGGAGGCAGGGAAAGAGGTTAGATCATCTATATTATGTACTTTCTTGCTCATTTTCATGGTTGGACTCTTGAGGGAGAAGCTATCATTGTATTATTCACTGTATCTCTGCAATTTTTGGCTAAGGAAGACCAGGGTTTTGCAGTCCTCTTTGGGATTCTTGTGGACTCATGTGTTGATGGTGTGTTTCTCAATGTACTTGTAAGCTTTTTATGTGACTCATTTCCTTTCTTTTATTTCTGCACATTAAACAAATGAAGTGTTAAAGTAAGAATTCATGCCTGCCATGCTCTGCTTTTAAGTTTGTTTAATTTCAATGTTTTCTACTGTCTAAAGAGAATTCAAAGTTATTGTTTGCTCTCTTTAGCTCCTCACCTTTCATTCCTGACCATTCACCTCAATCAAAGGCATCAATACTGTCTCCTACCTCGCCCCAAAGAACCCCCTGCAGAAACTGTGTCCAATCCCTGCACCCAAAATTGCCCTCTCCTCAATTTGCCACCAAAAACCCAAAAAACCCCAAATCAAACTCTTTGATCAGTTTACTAGCCTGATATCAGTGTTACCTTGTTGGTCATCTCATCTATTGAATATTTTACCGAGATAGACCGGAGAGAGCCTTCTCCTGCCCCGTAGGGCTAGCTACGAGGCTAAATGGTTTGATGTTGCCTTGAGGTTTACCTTTCTCAGCCTGAGGTGAAATTTCAAGCGCTAACAGACACAATACCCCAGCTATGACAACAAGGCCAACACATCATTGTTGCTTCAATAAGTGATGGAAAAAACATCATCACTGCAACAAATGATTTACAACAATAAGGCCAAACATTATTTTGTTTTGACAAGTGATGGGAACACGACATCACTTTCACAGTTCAACATGCAACACAAAATAAGACTAGATATCATTGTTGTTGAACAAGTGATCGAAAACACCTCATCACTTTTATATTTTAAAATGCAACAAATGATTCACAAAAGCATGACCATGAAATGACAACATGTATAGAAACCATTTTTCACTTATCAAGGTGAATGGGTCGCCTCCTTATGGCGGCTTAGCTTGTCGAACAACTGCTTCACCTGGTTCACGCACCAACGCTTTGTCTTTAAGGCGTTGCTCTGGATGGAGCCTCCAACAAGTGGTTCTATGATGGCCACTTCTATCACAATGACTGCAATAGGTTTTCTTCCTCCAGATCTACTTAACCTATTTCTTTTCATGCTATTGAGAGGGTATTTCATGCCTCATCCTTTTGTGTGTTGCCATTCTTTTCCAACACTTAGAAAATGTATGGTTATGCAATCCACAAAAGTTACATGTCCTTCAATGCCATGTTTTACTTTCATCATTAACAACATGACCATAATCGAAATGAACCTTCAAATGTCAAGAGTGGATATACCTTTCCTTGCTATCTCTAGTGTAAGTATGGTGATGAGAGCTTGCCTTAGCTCTTTCCTTGCAATGGAAATTGCCATGGGATGATGGGGATTTTTTCCCATCATTCTTTTTCCTTGATGATTTCGACGATGTCTCGAAAGAATCTGAGAGCTTCGAGGATTCTCCTTTGGTGTATCTCAAGCCTGCAAATTGAGGTCTCTGCGTAACCTCCAATGGTTGAGTTATGCCTTGGTTATTAACACCAAGTTCTTCCTCCTTCTTGTGCTTCGTCCTGGTAAGGAGCGTCATGTTTTTCCTTGTAATTGGGATCTCCACATCTCCAATAGAAATCATACTATGTGACGACGAAATTGAAAGGAAATCAACATCTTTTACCTCCTCTGTCGATTTGGAAATAACTAACGAGGGCTTCTCATCATCTGTTGTTGTTGGTTCACTAGCTATCGTGGCACATTCCCCAACTTACTTTCTGACATACCCAAGTCCTGTTCAACAGGGTAATTCTTCTACCTTGATGGGGTTGACAATGCCTTGGCCATTAACACCCAAGCCTTTCCCTTAATACCCCATTTTCTTCAACAATTTGGAGCCAATTCCTATGGTATGATTTTCAAAACAGCAAAATCATCATTAGGACACATACATGAATTCAAAGAATTACATTTTACCTCACATGGGTCACGCTGCAACTTTTCCAAGGCCTCGTCATTTGCTTGCAGATGTCGTAGCAAACTATGTTTCTCCTCTTTCTCTTCATGTAGAAGCGTTTTCAATTCGACGTTCTCTGTTTGAAGGTTATGTTTGTTGTGCTTCAGTTCTTCCAGGGCATCTTCTGTGGCTTGCAACTGAAGTTGCAATCGCTCCTTTTCCTCTGTCTCTTTCTGTAGAGTTTCATACATTATTTCCACTCTTTTGGAAATTTTGAGCATGGTCTCATACATTGCTTTTTCATCCTCTGTCGCTACACATTCCATTGTTCACGCTGCAATTCACATCTACGCAAAGACTGCTATGATACCACTTGATCCAGGTCCAGGTGTGACGAAGGACCCTTCCAAGACCTTTTACTTTTGTGATGTATTAAATTGAATTTTTAAAAGAACATTAATGAATACATCTGCGTGCTGTAAAGAAGAGGAACCTGATAATCATCAGCACATGAAAACATAAGTCGTTGATAATGGAGTTTGTCCAGGAGGACTACGTCTCCGGGCCCCAGTGTCAAGATGGTGTAGGCCGCTACATTAAGCACTGTCAATAGATATGATGTACATAAGAGGTGATGTTGCTATCATACAAGGAAAATTCCCTCACACAGGAGTTGCTCCAAGAGATGTTCCCTATAGGAACTCTCAGTTAGAAAGGACTCCTATCAGTATGACACAAACTCATGCATGATGAACATCCCACCAAAAAGGCATAAAATGGATCTCAATGCAAACATGCATGATGACAACTTGAGTATCCCATCAACATACAACAAAGTGATCTTAAAACATAACATGACAAATCATGACAACAAGTACATCACATAGACGATTCCGCGTCACATCAAGCAGGAATCATGAAAAAATGTAATAAACAAGATCCCTCATTAACATCAAACAGGTATCTGTGTAGCACAATGCATAGCAAAAGAAGTACATGAACACACCACATATACCTCAAAACTAGGGGCCATCTGAAGAAGCAAATGTCAAACTACTGAAGTTGTTCGTTCCATCGATCTCATGGCATCAATCACATGGAAATGTCTTCTCGCACATAAACGATGACACCTGCATTCCACTTAGAAAAGTGGCTGAAGAATAGAATGAGGAAATGAAAAATATGAATGCACCATCAAATTTGTGGCGTTGAATAGTGCAAAATTGACTGTTCAATTTTTGAATTCTAAGAAATTGAGAATCTGGGGCTCAAGGAATCTTTTAGATTCCCCCTAGATTCCTTAAAGATTCTGCTCCATGGGTGGACTGGTAATCTGCAATCAAAAGGTGAATCTAACCTCGCCATTGTGATCCTTGTGGAAAACCATGAAAAACGACTGTAAGCTTGACTATATTCCGACATGGAGAAAAATTACCTCCTCGGGAAAATTGCAAGGATGATGGTTTTGCTCCCTGTTTCTACAACAATCATGGTTCCACCTGCATACTGAAAAATGGCCAAAAAATGTGGAACTATGATGGAGAAACGGACAATGCCATTGCGTTCATGGTGTCGAGAAGTGCTAAAACCATATTAAATTTGTCAAATTCAGACAAAGTGAAAATTCGGCCCTCCTGCAAAATTCTACCTCAAACTGCGTGCACTGCCTCCTCTTGCCTTGAAATCTGTGCCCACTCCTGGTTTCTCCATCTCCCCACACACTCAGAAAACTAGGTTTTTATATGTTTTCTCCGATGGATTTTCCAATGTGAGTAGTTGTGCACAATGGTAAGATTAGGCATTAGTTGAGGACGGGTCGGGTGGTCAAACCCTGCCTCCCCTATTTTTTCCACGCTATAGTTTTTAAACTGAAACAAATTTTTGAAAAGGGGGTCGAGTCCGCATTGGGTGGCCCGCCCCATACCTCCCACACTGACACATTTATTAAGGTACATACTATTTGGTGGTGTTCATTTTATGGTGCATAATTCATGGGTTGTATTAAGGTTCACTGGTGTTCAATGTGGGGCCACTGTGTGGGCGGGGCTGACCCTCCCGCCGGCCATGGGTTCAACTCCCACTGGTCCCTTTTAATGCGTTGAATTTTATATATGAGGTGTGGGTGGTGGGGGTGGTGGCCCACCACCTCCCTTATATATATATTTTTTATTAAAAATATCAAACCACACTTTTTGAAAATTTGTATTTTTGATTGTAGGAGTCATTCTAATGAGGCAACAATTTCGCTCGGAGTCCAGCCAAAGTTGGCCAGATTCCATCGCCGAAAAATTCTAAATTGTGTCTCCATTAACCGGCCCAGTCATAAAAAAAGTCAACCCAACTTTAACTGCTTCTAACTTTCGCATACGGACTCGGTTTGATGAACCGTTTGCACCGCCGCGATCAAGATGACAAGATCTACGCTTTGGTCCTGTTTTGAGCATAATCAAAACACTTTGATTTTTGAGCTTTCCTGAATCTTGTTTGTCTTGTGTGTGTCTCTGGAGCCACCTGGATCACTGACACACTAACCTCTTGTTACACAAACATGAAATAGGCATGGTACTCTTCCCTCTCATTTATCTGTAAGACAAAATAGGGAAATCAAGTTGAAATATTTATCTTATCAATTGGTGCATGAAGTGATTTTTAGAAATCAACACAATGGATTCTTGCTCAACTGCTTAGAAGCGCCGGATTCATAAAAGGTATTGCGTGACCTCCATGATGGACCAACTAGAGGACACTTTGCAGGTGACACTATTGTGCACAAAGTTATGCAGGCTAGTTTCTATTGACCCACACTCTTCAAATATTATCACATGTATGCCCACAAGTATCTAATTTATCAGAAATGTGCTAACGGAGAAAATAAGTCAGCCACCCCAATGCATCCCATCACTATGGAGGAACCATTTCAACAATGGGGCTTATATGTTATCAATGAGATCTTTTCACACTCATTGGAGCATCACCGTTATATCCTCACTGCTAAAAACTACTTCACGTGGTGGAAAGAAGCAGTTCCCCTCAAACAAGTGAATTATCAAGAAGTCATCAACTTCCTCAAATAGAATATCATTACCAAGTTTAGCATTTCGAGTTCACTTGTTTCTGAAAATGTAGTGTATTTTTCACCATTAAAGCTATATGATTTTGCATTGGAAAATGGTATCATATTGAAACATTCATCTAATTACCACCCGCAGGGAAACGGTCTTGCTAAGTTGACCAATAAAAACCTCATTCATATCATTAAAATATTATCTTCTTTGAACAAATGAATTGGAACTCTTCTTTGATGAACGCCCTATGGCTAACCGTGTCACACCTAAACCTTCTCTGAATACCCCTCCCTACTTCTTGGTGTACAAAAAAGAAGTCATCCTACCTTTGAACATTTACCTACTTACCCTTCAACTTTCAAAAGAATCCTAGGGTAAGTCTTGCCTCTTGTTTCATAGTAGGATAGACACTCTCCTTAAGTTGTAGGAAGGAAAAAAGAAAGCAAAGGAAAAAAAAAATATTCACCAAAGTGGTATCAAGAGATGGTTTGATAAGAAGTCTACAGGGAAAAGTGAATTCAATGTGGTGACTTGGTATTGAAGTGAGATAAATTCCATGAAGATAAGGGGAAACACACTAAGTTCCAATCCCTGTGGATCAGACTATATGTTGTGCAAAGCTTGGCCATCATACTTATCATCTCCAATATCTAGATGGGAAGACTGGCTCTCTTCCTGTGAATGGCCAAGATTTGAAACAATATTTTCAATGAGAGTTTAGGGTCGTTCCCTGCATATGTACATAGTTTGTTGTTTTCGTTATTTTCCATGTTTACTTTTTTGTTCAGTTTCTTTTCGTTTATGTGAATAAGCTTCATGTGTGAGTGTTTTTTCTGGTTCTAATGTATGTGGCTGAATATAAAAGAGTCTTGTGACACTACAATGTTTTGCTAACCTTTAATCCTTTTTCTTCGTCTTGGTTACACCTTTCGTTCGATGATTTTCCAAAGGAAAATACAATCCTTGCGTAAGGAAAGCTTCATGGCAAACCATGATATCCATGTCTATTCTAGAAACCTTACACCTACATTTAGTTATTTATTCTTTAGTCTTTTCCACGCTAATTTAATCAAGTAGAGAAGGGCAAGGGGAAAATCTAAACGAGAAAACTAATATTAGAGGTTTTATATATGATTCCCTGAAGGAACAACCTCTTCTTCTCTCAATAAGTCAGGATCCCTCTTCCACCCATGAAATGAATAAGTGTTGATACATAGTCTTATATAAAATAAATATATAAAGTTTGAAAGCAGAGAAAGGATTCCTGTACAAGGAGGTGAAGAAAGAAAATCCGTGGGTACTGACCAAGATCACTAGCAATGTTTTTGTTCTTGATGTGACTTTGTCAAGGTACTGTCCAAGCTTGTTGGTAGTAGTGCAACACTGGAGATAAAAAACTATACTTTGAAAATCTAAATCTCGCGAATAACATTACCCTTCTCCTGATTTGAAACATTATGATATGGTTGGATCTATGATTATGTTAAACTGAGAAAGGACAAATGGGACTATGTTTATGCATGGGGTAAGTCGGGAAACCAAAGTGATCTTAACAATGAATCAATACTCCCTGAGGAACTAGACCCTACACAAAAGAATTAACTAAGGCGGAGAAGATGGAATTCAACTAGTGTGTTGCCAAGAGTTGTCATTGCTACAACACCCTCCAAAATTTTCGCTTACATCCTATTGATGGTGCTAGACCCGCCAACATTCAGGGGATCACCCCAGTATGAAGTCCCAACTAGACCTCACACCATTTAGTGTGGGAGTCCCATCTGGTATGATGGCTCGGTTACCATTATCTTAGAGATTTTCCTCAACTCTTACTTGTTAGCACAGGAGAGTGTTCTGCTTTGTATATCGACAAGTGAGGTTCACGTGCCTGGTGATTGTAAGTGTCACTTGTGTCAATGGTTCTTTCACCAAGTCCCAAGTCGGTTGGGAGTAGTCCCAACTCTGCTAGGAACACACAATACAATAGGATATGCACAACTTCCAGTGGAACAATCCACACTGATGCAACAGTAACAACACACAAGGTAAGATAACACGTATAACACTTAGTGGATTAGTCCACGCGAATGCAACGGTTGTTATAGCAAGTTTTTTGTGAAAGTTTTGTCTAATGTCTGGGAGAGTAGTCTACACGGGCGAGACAACGTTAACAAAATATACAATACATTTTCATTAACATATATGTATGTTGTGGTCACCAACAACCCCCCTCTTTGTTTGGTATTAGCAATAACACCAAGCAAATGGGGACCCTTAACAAAAAATCCAAGAAAACATTTTATCAAAATTTTTGTATTTTAACTCCCTAAAGCTGTATCGCATCGCGAAGAGAGAGTGAAGCGTTTTCCTATGCGCATAAATAAGCTGCGAAGGAGCGACACGAAATTCATCGCGTCGCATATATTGAAAAGCGCTCTTAAAATGAAAAATTAAGGAATCGCCGACGGCCGACATGCGACGTCGCATATCGCAACATCGCATAAGCAACACATAGTGATTGGATGATTAAGCGCGATCTGCGATCTTGCGTTCTGTGATCTTGCGATCTGCGATGAATGCGACCATCAATTCCTGTGATGACACATCTTGACATGGCAATCCTCGATACTGCGGTGCGAATCGCAGAAATCACTCATCACAAAATTTCCTCGACATAGCGTTCAAGGAAAGCTGTCTGTAGATCAAAATTGGATGCACGCCTTAAGAGAAATAAATGATTGTACGCCAAAGTATCCAAGAAGGATTGTGTTGTGTTTTTCGAAGAGTCAAGTAATTATGAGTGTCATGATTATGCATTCATTAGAACTTAAAGCTTTCGTATCAATATTTTCGTCATTGCTCTTTTCCTTTGCGTAAACTGTAAGGCAGCAACTAATATAAATCAATGTGTAGGAAACATCTAAGGAAAAGGGGAAAGCGTCAATACTCGGAGAACAGAGAAGAGATGCCTTCGCAAATGGATGTCGCATGCAGCAGGACCACGGATTCCAAAGTATCACTCAACAGATACTGATGGAAATAGACTATCTAAGACTCAGAGTCAAAGGCGCACAAAAGGAGCATGTTTACAAAAGATCCTGAAGCTCAGATTGGGTAAAGCAAAAAGAAAAACGCTAAAGAGGGAAGATGCTCCAGAAAAGCCTGGAACAAAGAACAGAAGCAATTTTCAATACGAAAAATTGTTCAAAGAGAAAAGTCCCTAAATTATTGAGTCATTCGCACGGCCGGAAACCGAAATAGCAACAACACAATCAGTTTGAAAGAAATTTGGGTTATACCAAGTATACACACAGCGAATACACCAAGCCAGAGGAAGATTTTCGAAAATATCTTCTAGTTTGTCAGAAGGTGGTGCCAGCTCTTGTTATTTCTATTTTCATCGCTCGAACGAAAGGAGAAGACAACCAGCCGACTCTTCCCAGGCGAACGTTGCATTGCTTACAGCACTAAGGAGCAAATACAGAAACGGTTAGAAATTAGACTCAATTTTTAGAAATAAATTTGCTTTAGTAGAAGGGCGGTCATTTGAAGCCGTGTCCTAAATTTATGTAATTAAGATTAATTAGTTAGTAGTATTTAACCCTTCTCATGGCATTTGGAGAAGGGTCCAGAAATTTGTCAAAAAACTTGTCCTCAGAACATGCACTATTGCACCCTCGGAGGGGGTTTTTGATGAATGGATGGATCGAGATTTATCAATGTTTGCATTTAATGTCTGCTACTGATGTTGCACTTTTGTACTCTTAGTAGATGTTAGAACAAGTAGAGATAAATCGTTATTGCTTGAAGCTTATAAGTGAAATCAGTCATAAATGGTACTTTTATCTCTTGACCAATTTCTGCTTATATTCTTAGAGTGGTATGTAGTTTTAGTTGTTTATATGTTAATGTATGAATGTGTGGGTTACCATTTGGCACTTCTGTACGGTGGAGTCATTTATTTGTGCTTGACATATGAATAACTTATTATGCGATATGCTGTTCACAACTGTTTTGCCTAACTTTTTATGCAAAGTGGTTTATCTTAATTGATTTCTATTCTTATGATAGCTGAATGATCTTTATTACCAGTTATTATTCGAAATCTTTTTAGATCGCATAATAGAAGAAATACACCCCGGGTTAGCGTAGATTAGATGTGTTATTTCTTATTAGATTACAATAGCATAGAGTTAGTTTAGAAGTTTGAATTAAATTAGCTTAAAATACCCCTAGATCAGCATCATCCAACTCTACACACACACACACCCCTTAGATTGGGAAACTGGTCCCATTATCTCCAGTCGGACCCGCTATACCAAACGGATAAGGAGCTGCCAACCAAGGTCCTGACCGGGTGGGTATCCCCCTTGTTGTCGACCCAATTTTCGGGGCCTCAACATATTTGGCGCTAGAAGGAGGGCACGAACTATGAATGGCACCTAAATCAAAATCTAAATACCATTTTGAGAGTAAATCGCCCTCATCAACTCCCCCGACCTCCCCATTACGTTTAAATCCAGAGTCAGAAGTCGCTCGAGTATCAACCGCTGCTACATACCCTAATATTTCAAACCAATTTATCATTGAACCCCCTGAAATTCAAACTCTGATTCGTAAACTCCAGGGATTCTCTATTTTTACTTAGAGGTCTGATAAATCTCAAAGCAGCGTGAATTTGTAGTACAATCCTACTCACCCCCTGACCAGATTAAAGAGCGAAAAATTTGGCATCCAGCCAACTGAATTCCCTCTCCCCACCAGGAAAAGAGTAAGGAAAACACCACCAGAGTCTGACAGTGAGACTCTTTCATCCACATCATCCATTTCAACTCCCTCACCGCGAAGTCAACCACCCACGTCTTCATTCCAAACCACTCATCCATCTTCCACAGCCCCTCCTCTTCAATCATCAAAGATCATAATATCTTCATCTTCCCAGCATCAGGGATCATCCTCTGCACTTTCATTCACTAGCAGCTCAATGATGGCCCAGTCTCCATGGAACAATCTTGGGGCGGTTTTAATGCCTCCACCCCTGAGCCCAATACCGACCCATCCTGAGAAATGGCTACCCAAATTCAATCCAGAAACAGGCATGCTAGCTGAAGAGCATATCAATAATTTCATGCTTTCTGTTAATCTCAACAGAGTTACCAACGAGGATGCTGTCGTCCGGATTTTTCCCTACACAATGCAAGGGACAGCCGGGTCATGGTACTTTTCATTACCTTCCGGGTCTATCACAAGTTGGGACATTTTTCAAAGTCAATTCCTTACCAAGTTTTGGGATGACAGATCAACGGCGACGTTGATCAATGACCTATCCAATCTTAAAGCCGAGGCTAGAGAACCCATCAAAGATTTTAATTTACGGTTCAATAAAATCCTCAACAATATTCCCGCTGCTTCCCAGCCCAGCAAAGAAGTGAGATGTGAATGGTATATTACAGCCTTACCATCAACCTTGGCAATCTTCGTCGATAGGGCAAATAAGACAACCTTAGTTGAAAACTTGACAGAGGCGATAGTAGTGGAGAAACGCGTAGTAGCCCTGGAAAAAAGATCTGCGATAGAGAAACGCAAATCTAAGAAAGTCTCCTACAAGGAAGACCCCAAGAAGAAACAAACGAAAGATCCTTTTGATTTGGAAGGATTACAAAAAGTGTTAAAAACCATGTCCAATGAGATGATTGACATAAAAAGACAAGTAGCAGAAACTTCTTCAAAAAAGCCCTACAGAGCTTTTAAAAGAAATCCTTCAATGGATGTGAAACCACCCAACGCTATCTCGAACGTCGAATCCGAAGAAGAGGAAGAAGAAAAGAATACCACTGAAGGGCAGACCGATGATGAAGAAGTTGTGGAACTACAAGGAATGTGGGATTTCATCCTCCCACAAGAAGAAGATCAAGAAGCATTTCCGGTTAGCACACGAAGCAAAAACCAACTTGATCCTCCCCAAACTACCCCTAAGCAGAAGGGCGTAAGCCTTGCAGCAAAAGATAAAGTCGCAACAAAGAAAACAACCGCTAAAGTGACTCAATATAGCCCAGTCCAATCAGATCAAACACCTCCATCAAGAACACTCATTGTGTCGGATGAAATGGAGTACAACATTATCGATGACATGAAAAAGACTAGGGCTAATATCACTCTTTACGAGTTGAGCAAATTGAAACATCAACAGAAGATAATGATGAAAGAATTACATGCCGTACCTACTACATCTTTACCTACAGCTATAGCTTCCCACAACATGGGAAGACCTCCAACCAACACGATCAATAAGATTGACCCAAATGACATCGCCTTGATTGGAGGAAGATCAAGGTCTCACACTCCCCCTTTTCTTCTCACTTATGAAATTTTCAATAAAAACGTGCACAATTGTTTGGTAGATTCTGGTGCTTCAACGAATATTTTACCCAGATCAATATGTGCCAAGTTGAATGTTCAACCACAAAAATCCACGGTGCGCATAGTTCAGCTTGATCGATCTCAAGTCGAAGTGATTGGTGAACTTAATCAAGTGACCATAAGATTGTCGTCTAACCCGAAGGTATGTCAAGTTATTGGCATTCTAGTAGCTGATATCCCTGAATTCTATGGTTTAATTCTTAGCAGGGATTGGTCCGAAAAACTTCATGGATACTTCTCAACCGACTGGTCGCACATGTGGTTACCCTACAATGGTAAAACGAATCAAATAAAGGTTGAACGAGAGTTACACCAGAAGTACATAGTGACGAAATTGGAGGGAGAAAATGAAGCAATAGCATACAACAGCAGTATCATAGGCAATTACTCGATAGATTCTTTCCTCGGCAATTTCAATGCTCATATCTCACCTTACTTAGAAAATTCAGTTTTGTCCCAAGTCGAAATTTTTTCCCAAACTGATAATTCAAAGTGTGTTAATTTTTTAGATAACCCTGTAAATACATATATGTTTTGGAAATTATATTTTGATGGCTCTAAATCTAACGAGGGAGCAGGAGCAGAATGCGTTCTGATTAGCCCAGACGGAAATAAGACCATGCTTACATGTAGACTTGAATTTGATTGCACAAACAATACAGCGGAATACGAGGCCTTGGTGCAAGGCCTATACAAAGCAATCGGGTTGAACGTTAAGTACCTGCAAGTTTTCAGAGACTCTGAGATCGTCGTCAAATAGGTACGTAACACCATACATTGCCTATCAGGTCATTTGAAACACTATCAATCTTTAGTACAAGATCTGACTGCACATTTCATAGCATTCAATATTTTGTCAATCCCAAGACTTCAAAATGCGAGCGCAGACCTGTTAGCTAACGTAGCCTCTAGACTTATTCCCTCCGAAGATTTTAGTCCAGATAGATTCTCAATAGAATTAATCTTTAGACCATCCATCCTTGACAACATTACAAACTGGAGAGTATTTAATGACGATCCTAACATTGTAAATTTCCTCACTTCTGAAGGATCCTACTCAAATCAAATAATTGACGAAGACCATCATGATCACCAAATACAACAAAATAGCACAGATAATGCTATACCTAAATCGGTGGTTAAGTTAGAAGACTTATATGATTTGAAAAGTCGGTTTAAAAGGTCTACCAATTCTAAACTCTACAGTTCGACTCTGAACTACGAATTAGTAAACCTAGGAACCGATGAGAAACCACAAAACGTTAATCTAGGCCACGGCCTAGCCCCTGAAGAAAAATTAGCGTATATCCGTCTTTTGAGGCAACACAAAAATGTTTTTGCCTGGAATTACGATGAGCTGAAGACATACGACACTTCTATCATTCAACACACTATCCCTATGATTGACAATGAAAAACCTGTCCAGCAGAAACTCAGAAAAATCCACCCCAATTTAGAAAATCAGATAAAAACTGAGCTAAATAAGTTGTTGAGAGCCAGGATAATTTTCCCCGTCAGAAATTCCAAATGGGTATCCAATATGGTACCCGTTAGAAAAAAAACGGAGATATTAGAATTTGTATCGATTTTCGGAATCTCAACAAAGCCTGTCAAAAAGACAATATTCCCCTCCCACCTATGGAGCAGATATTACAGGCAGTAGCAGGCTCAGAATTAATGTCTTTTTTGGATGGATTTTCAGGATACAATCAAGTGCTGGTACATCCCGATGGTCAGTTAAAAACCACATTCCAAACTATTGGGGCATATACGCATATCAGAAGATGCCATTTGGTCTGATCAATGCCGGCGCTACCTTTCAGAGAGCCATGGACATCGCATTTAAAGGTTTAGTCAATAAATCTGTAGTGATTTACCTGGATGATATAATAGTGTACTCCAAGAAGCGAAGCAACCATCTCAAAGACTTGAAACAAATCTTTCAACGATGTTTAAGGTATGGGATTTCACTTAACCCAAAGAAATCTTTTTTCGCATTAAGTGAAGGAAAATTGCTAGGATTCATAGTGTCAAAATCTGGTATTCACATTGAACCTGACAGAATCAAAGAAATTTCCGAAATATCCATGCCTCATAACAAAAAAGCCATGCAATCTTTCCTTGGTCAAATCAATTTTGTGAAGAGATTTGTCCCAGACTTCTCACGTATTGTTTCTCCTTTGCAAAATATGATTAAAAAGAATTCAAATTTTAAATTGGGGTCAAGATGAGCATGAAGCATTCAACTTGATCAAACAAGCTATCATTAACGCTCCATCTTTAGCGACCCCAAATTTTTCAGAATCTTTTATCTTATACACATTTGCCTCAGAGAAATCTTATGCCGTGATTCTAACTCAAGCAAATCAAGAGAAGGCGGAAGCTCCAATCGCATTCTTTAGCCCGAACTTAAAAGGTGCTGAACTCAACTATTCAGATGTGGAGAAACAGGCATATGCTGTTTTCAAAGCAATCAAGTATTTCAGATCTTTCTTACTTAAAGCCCATACCAAAGTCATAGTACCATTTCCAGCGGTAAGAAACCTTCTGATACAGAAGGATGTGGGCGAAAAAAGAGCAAATTGGATCACCGCTTTACAAGAATATGATCTTGAGATCAAACCAGCAAACATTGTAAGAGGTCAAGGCTTTTGCAAAATGTTGGCTGGAGCATCGCAAATTCCTGAGAACTCATCTGAAGAGGTACATATGTATGAGGTAAGCCTAAACGACGCAGAATCATTATATGCTAACACCATTTATTATTTAGATAATCTTCGGCGAAATCACATAACCAATCTTTTGTCGACGCGTTTCGAACCAACCAGTGTGGTTCATCGTCAGGACAAGTTGAAGAACCAATCCGGCTTAGCTTGCTTAAATAAAGTGTGCAGAGACTCCAACAGCTATATTGCCAACGGCTAATTTTGACCTAATGACCCTAGTCAAACCACTAATATTCTTGTTATATTTAATTATTATTATTCTTAGAAAAAAAAAGCTAAATCAGGTAAACAATACACTTGGATCACACCAAGAAAAGAGCTCTGAGATTGAAAGCTAAACAATACCAGCTCATAAATGATGTTCTATTTAAAAGGAATTACGATTCTGTGCTTCTTAGGTGTCTTGAGAAAACTGAAGCCGAAAAGGTTTTGCAGGAACTCCACGATGGACCAGCAGGCGGACACTATGCTGGAGACGCTACTGCACATAAAATCTTACGTGCAGGATATTATTGGTCCACGCTGTTCAAAGACTCACACAGTTACGTGAGGAAATGCCAAGTCTGCCAGATTGCTGCAGGGAAACAAAAGAAACCGTCCATGCCACTACAACCGGTTAACATCGAGCAACCATTCAGTCAATGGGGCTTGGACATAATAGGTGAGATCGTTCCTCACTCTTTTAAGCAGCATAGGTACATCCTCACGGCAACAGATTATTTTACTAAATGGGTAGAAGCAGTTCCTCTCAAGACAGCTAATTCTAAAAACATTATTGAATTCATAGATCAATTTATAATCACTAGGTTTGGATTGCCAACGGCCTTAATGTTTGCTAATGCTTCATACTTTTCTGGAAATACAATGACTGAGTTTGCACTTAAAAGAGGGTTCAAACTGAAATATTCAGACAACTACTATCCGCAAGGTAATGGATTGGCTGAATCAACAAACAAAAACCTAATCAGGATTATTAAAAGAACAGTCGACCAAAACCAAAAGAATTGGCACAAAGCATTGGTAAATGCTTTATGGGCAGATAGAATAACGAAGAAAGCTTCAATCGACACTTCTCCCTTTAATTTAGTTTATGGGAAAGAAGTGGTTCTTCAAACTCACTTAGTCATTCCCTCTTTGTCTTTAGTACAACACATCGATGAGGTATCTACCTCCTCTATACAACTAAGACAAATGGAAATAATAAAATTAGAAGAACAACGAGAACAAGCTAAGAAAACCCATGCCCATCATCAAGCGCTGATAAAATCCTCTTTTGACTCAAGCATATTGACCAGAAAAAACTTTCAGATGGGAGATTTAGTTTTGAAATGGGATAAGGCTCATGAAGAAAAGGGCAAACATTCGAAATTTCAGAAGCTGTGGCTTGGTCCTTTTCAGATTGTAGAAGTCATAGGCCCATCGACGTTTGTGTTGCAGGATTTGGCAGGTAGAAGAGATTCTTTGCCTATTAATGGACAGATTCTTAAAATGTATTTTCCATAGAAGATCACTCTTCTATTTTTGTAGGATAGTTTTAGTTTTTATTTTGTTTTTCTCTTTCTTATAAATAAAACCAGTTGTAGATGGTCACTAAAAGGGTTCATGAAAAAGACACCAATTCTCTATCAAGTTTTGAGCTTTTCGCTTGTACAAGTAGCAAAACTTTTTGAAAAATATAATTTTTATTATTGACAGGTAGAGTTAACTTTAGCCTAGACATGATGCTAGTTTCAACTTAAAAACTTTGATGAAAGCAACCTTTGGTAAGAAATTGTTTTATATCAGCACAATGAAAGGCATCAATAATAAAATAAATATTCTCTGTAAAGCTGCTGTTTTCAAACTCTATTATTGTTGTCCAGAGCTTTCTTAAGGAAAAACAATGACTTCCTCCCTACTAAAGGAAATCGCAGCATTCAGAGGAACAATCCGAGAAAACACTATATCTCAAAGAATAAGAGGTCTCATCACGAGCCGGCTTATCATGATCACAGGTATTATAACTTGCTAACTTTGCCAATACTGTATACCAAAACAGGGCAACGACTCAAGATTGTTGCAATCAAAAGACAAGGGGTCTCATCACGAGCCAGCTTGTTCAGCAAAAGTGTAAATCGAGTGAATGACTGTGTCATAATTTGGCCACCAAACCAAGACATTGTTCTTTAGAGAATAAAAAAGGAAAAAGTGTCAAAAAGGGTTTTTCTCTGAAATGTTGTAAATAACCTCAAGCAGGATAAAGGATCATTGCTGGATAACAGGTAACCCTGTCGAGGCTATGGACACTTGCGGGCAATAGAGGCTCTACCTACGACAAATGAGCATATTTTAAAATCTAGCACGCAGAGAAGACCTTATTTTATCTTTAAAAAAGACCGAGTAATGTCTGGTGTGAATACAAGAACTAAGCCTGAGGAAGCAAACAATTGGAATATGAAAAGGTTGAGACAAAGTATCATTGATAGGATAAGGAGTAATGTACTCTATCTGTCCATAACAAAATTTAGACATATGAAAATTTTTCTGCTTCGGAAGTGGAAATTCAATAGAAAAACAGAGATAACTGGTTCTTCACAGTGAATCGCCATTGTTGTGGTCACCAACAACCCCCCTCTTTGTTTGGTATTAGCAATAACACCAAGCAAATGGGGACCCTTAACAAAAAATCCAAAAAATCATTTTATCAAATTTTTTTTTATTTTAACTCCCTAACGCTGTATCGCATCGCGAAGAGAGAGTGAAGCGTTTTCCCATGCGCATAAATAAGCTGCGAAGGAGTGACGCGAAATTCATCGCGTCGCATATATTGAAAAGCGCTCTTGAAATGAAAAATTAAGGAATCTCCGACGGCCGACATGCGACGTCGCATATCGCAACATCGCATAAGCAGCACACAGTGATTGGATGATTAAGCGCGATCTGCGATCTTGCGATCTGCGATGAATGCGACCATCAATTCCTGCGATGACACATCTTGACATCGCAATCCTCGATACTGCGATGCGAATCGCAGAAATCACTCATCGCAAAATTTCCTCGACATAGTGTTCAAGGAAAGCTGTCAGTAGATCAAAATTGGGCGCACGTCTTAAGAGAAATAAATGATTGTATGCCAAAGTATCCAAGAAGGATTGTGTTGTGTTTTTCGAAGAGTCAAGTCATTATGAGTGTCATGATTATGCATTCATTAGAACTTAAAGCTTTCGTATCAATCTTTTCATCATTACTCTTTTCCTTTGCGTAAACTGTAAGGCAACAACTAATATAAATCAATGTGCAAGAAACATCTAAGGAAAAGGGGAAAGCGTCAATACTCGGAGAAAAGAGAAGAGATGCCTTCGCAAACGGATGCCGCATGCAGCAGGACCGCAGATTCCAGAGTATCACTCAACAGATACTAATGGAAATAGACTATCCAAGACTCAGAGTCAAAGGCGCACAAAAGCAACATGTTTACAAAAGATCCTGAAGCTCAGATTGGGTAAAGCAAAAAGAAAAACGCTAAAGAGGGAAGACGCTCCAGAAAAGCCTGGAACAAAGAACGGAAGCAATTTTCAATACGGAAAATTGTTCAGAGAGAAAAGTCCCTAACTTATTGAGTCATTCGCACGGTTGGAAACTGAAATAGCAACAACACAATCAGTTTGAAAGAAATTTGGGTTATACCAAGTATACACACAACGAATACACCAAGCCAGAGGAAGATTTTCGAAAATATCTTCTAGTTTGTCAGAAAGCGGTGCCAGCTCTTGTTATTTCTATTTTCATCGCTCGAACGAAAGGAGAAGACAACCAGCCGACTCTTCCTAGGCGAACGTTGCATTGCTTACAGCACTAAGGAGCAAATACAGAAACGGTTAGAAATTAGATTCAATTTTTAGAAATAAATTTGCTTTAGTAGAAGGGCGGTCATTTGAAGCCGTGTCCTAAATTTATGTAATTAAGATTAATTAGTTAGTAGTATTTAACCCTTCTCATGGCATTTGGAGAAGGGTCCGGAAATTTGTCAAAAAACTTGTCCTCAGAACATGCACTTTTGCACCCTCGGAGGGGGTTTTTGATGAATGGATGGATCGAGATTTATCAATGTTTGCATTTAATGTCTGCTACTGATGTTGCACTTTTGTACTCTTAGTAGATGTTAGAACAAGTAGAGATAAATCGTTATTGCTTGAAGCTTATGAGTGAAATCAGTCATAAATGGTACTTTTATCTCTTGACCAATTTCTGCTTATATTCTTAGAGTGATATGTAGTTTTAGTTGTTTATATGTTAATGTATGAATGTGTGGGTTACCATTTGGCACTTCTGTACGGTGGAGTCATTTATTTGTGCTTGACATATGAATAACTTATTATGCGATATGTTGTTCACAACTGTTTTGCCTAACTTTTTATGCAAAGTGGTTTATCTTAATTGATTTCTATTCTTATGATAGCTGAATGATCTTTATTACCAGTTATTGTTCGAAATCTTTTTAGATCGCATAATAGAAGAAATACACCCCGGGTTAGCATAGATTAGATGTGTTGTTTCTTATTAGATTACAATAGCATAGAGTTAGTTTAGAAGTTTGAATTAAATTAGCTTAAAATACCCCTAGATCAGCATCATCCAACTCTACACACACACACACACACACCCCTTAGATTGGGAAACTGGTCCCATTATCCCCAGTCGGACCCGCTATACCAAACGGATAAGGAGTTGCCAACCAAGGTCCGGACCGGGTGGGTATCCCCCTTGTTGTCGACCCGATTTTCGGGGCCTCAACAATGTATTACAACAAGTGAATTAGTTCAGGTGTTAAACACAGGGTAAAGCAACATGCATTACAAGTGTTCAAGAGTAGTCTTACAACAGTTACAATACATGTCTGAAAACGTGCTAGCCTATTAGCAAGCTTCTGAATTAAGCGGAATTTCCAAGACACATCATTACACCATACATCACTAATCCCGTATGAGGGGCGTTGGATCCACTACTTACTCCTCAAAGAAAATATTACATACTCTCAAGGCTATGTGGGAGGAGCTGAGGTGAAAAGTCCTTTGCTTGTACAAATGAGGTGGTATTTATAGCCAAGGGTGAAACTGACTCATTGTTTTAATTTTGTGACTTTTTGTACAACAAGTGTGTCTCTTGGACTTCCATGTTACATTACATTAATTGATAGTATGGCCCACAATAGAGATGTGGATGACATGACTCATGATATGACTCGACATGATAGTGCTGGTACATTCATGCTGCTACTCGTGTGCATGTCAAGCTGCAGTACTGCTGGGTGATGGATATCCTCATGGTGTGTCACAGATTCACTTCCGCATGGAAAAGTGTGTGGAGTCTTCGATGGTCATTGGTTCGATTGATGTTGCATTCACACATTTCTGCTTGCTTGTATGTTAGTAAGCTTGACAGGTTCATCTGTTCGCGAAAGGTGCATGTTCATATGTTCGTGAACACATCTTGCATGTTTTCTTGTCCATCCATCCATGAACATATCTTTGCATGATCATCCATTCGTGAGCATATCTCTTTGCATGCATCGTTTGTTCATCCATTGGTGAACCTGTCCTTCTGCATGTGCTACCTTTGTTCATCCCATCCATCGTTGCAAGATGTTTGTTTGTGTACTTATGTTAGTAGTCACTCATGATGAGATGACATTAAATCCATAAACCTCCTAGTCTACCATGATGCATGATCATTTTGGATGCGGGTGACGGAGAGAGGTGACAAGGTTGCGAGGAGGGATGGAGGCTCTAGGAACTGTTGATGAAAACTGCGCAGGAGTCACTAGGTGATGAAGATGGGCAATCCGGATTGGCAGTGACTATCCGCGGGGTTTGGCTCAGCTGGAGGACAAAACTGTGCAGTTTTTTAGAGGAACAGTCCGAGCTGTGGAAACGTTGGGCAGGAAAAATCTGTGCAATTTCCAAAACAAGTGGGCAGTGGGAGCTTGGCAGCAAAAACTGTGCAATTCTTGAGGGGAAATGGTAGTCAATTGTTGGGTCACTAGCAGCAAAAACTACACAATTCCTGAGGGGAACTAACAGTCAACTATTGGGAGCTTGGCAGCAAAAACTGCGCAATTCCTGGAGGGAACTGGCAGTCAGTTGTTGGAGCTTGGCAGCAAAAACTACGCAATTCCTAGAGGGTACTCTCAGTCGACTACCAGGAGCTATTGGTGGGAAAAACTACGTTGATGCTGGGAGGCTAGCCTGCTGGTCACCTCTGCATAGTTTTTGAGCTGAGCGGACTACTGGGCAGCAGAGGACTTGCTCATGAAAACTGCGTAATTTTCTGGGTGAGAAGCCAGCCGATTGTTGGTAGGGATGGCTGGAAAAATTGCACAATTATCTGAGGGAGACAGGGACGAGAACTGGGTGTCTGTCTGGCCTATCTGCGCAATTTTTTCAATCAATGGAGTAGGCAATGTCTACAGCCTCTGCGCAATTTTTGAGGGGAGTCAGTCTCGGGGTGGCTGTCAGGTCAAACTCTCTAGTTGACCAGCATGAAGGTTGATTGATTTTCTTGTGGACATCACAACTTGAAATGGCTTTCTTGATGCTTCTGCACTATTTTGTGTGACAGTCGATCGAGTCGATGATGAGGTGATTTTCCGGCTGTCAAAGGGGAATCTGGTCATCAGAACTTCAACAAAGTGACTAAGTGTGTGAATGAGTGAAAGATGCATACGTGATCTTGCAAACACACACTTACATGACTTGATGACGAGACGACTCAAACCATCCAGACACACATGCTCAACATGACTGACCGACAGTGTAAGCAACAAACACAACACTTGTGATTGATCGTTGGTCGACCATGATGACGCTTGCACGACATTGAATGTGACTCCATATGTGAGTGCAACAGGTGTTTTCATAGTGAACACAACAAGTATACACGAAGTGAAGACTTTGAGTATAACCAGAACATGGTCTCAAGCATGAATTTGACATCAACATGAAAAAACTTGGGTGAAATGATCAAGCAAGGTGGGTGCAAAGACTCACACAAACTCACAGATTGAGCCCGAGTGTGTGAAGTAATCAAGTGAAACTCTCAAGGGTGGCTCTGTAATTGGGTGCAAGTAAAAATTTTAGAGGGTGGTTGTAGCTGCTGCAACACATCCAAATTTCAAAGCCTAATTTTACTTTCCATACTATTGTCGCAAGTATTAAGAGTCATCAAATGTGGTTTCCTTAAGTATTCTTGTCCCATTTTGAAGAAAATCAAAGTGTCGTCTTTTAGCATAGGCAAGCGTCGCACATCACACATATGTGGTTTTGGTTTGTTTCAAGGGATAATATTTTTGTTAATGAGTTATGATTATCATGTCGACATGTATCACACTCATTTCCAAAGTTTCAAGCACTGTCACACAAGTGTCGTCATTGTCATCGCAAAGTGTATCTTTACTATCACACTTGGGGTTAACCGTCAGAATGTCATCGCATTAAGGAAAGTACATTGTTATGTGTTCTAGGTGATCTATGTTGTGTCGTTAAGTGTTCTAAGTGTGTGATCATACTCAAGCCTTACACCTCTTCACTTTGCCCTCACTGATCCCACACTTAGTCAAATCTAGAAAATTTCCTGACCGAGAAACCTAACACCACTTAGCCTTCAAGGAATGTGAAATGTGTAGTATCAACACTCAAGCCTCACCCTTGCCTCTTGGATTTTTGTAATGCATAGTCCCTACCTCCAAGAACTGCGCATTACATAACCATATTGCTTAGTCCAAACCCTTGAGCTCTAGAACTATGCAATCCATACCTTCAGCCAGTCTCCTCTACACACTACATAGTCTCAAGCATCAAGCCTCAACTTTGAGCTCTTGAAATGTGAAACTACATAATCCCTTGGCCTCAGTCTCTTTAAAATTGTGCAGTGAGAAACCTAAAATGTCAAACCCTTAGCCTAATCTCTTGAGTCCCTTAACTGTGTAATTGAAAATCCATGCCCAACCTAAATTGTGCATTGTGTAATCTCAAGGCTCAGTCTTGGCCCTTGACCTCCTTAGCTACGTAACTGCACAATCCCTTAATCTGTCTTCCAACCTTCCACCCGGTTCCATCTCAGTCAGTGGTTACCATGACGCATGTTCGACTAGGTTTTTATCAGACTTATGTTGTCTTGTCATGAGTGGATTTCAATTTCAGGTATTCTATCATGTTAAGAAAAGATGATGATGAAGGAGATGCAGAGGAAGACCCTACTAGATGACACCTTTGAAGATGCAAAAAAATTGATCAATTAAGAGGGACAAAGGGACATCATATTGTGACATCAGCTAAAGATCAAGTTCACATTAAAGACTCATGATCTTCAAGCCACGTGGAGGATGAAGAAGAAGCTTATGTTCCATCTTTCAAGAAGACACAAATGAAGCAATAAAAAAGAGTGGATTGACATTTCCATGTCATCATGAAGTTCATGTCATCATTTTCATGTCATGAGTCATCACGTGTCACATCATTTTGTGGATTATGTAAACTCAATATTCGAGAAATGTAATGTAAATTAGAAGTCTAAGAGTCATCTATCTAATGTGAAAAGTCATGTAGGAAGTCAAAAGGTCATGAAGAAGTCAAACAATCATGAGGGTAGTCCAAGAGTCATAAGGGAGGTGAATGATTACCCCATTTGTTATATATACACCCTCACTGCTCATGTAAAGTAATTTTGACCTTGGAACCTTAGAATTTTCTCCTAAAGATGATGTGATGAATGGTGGATGATATCCATAAAGTGCCATAAATGAGGTCATTTTTGTTGTGGTATGGAAGGAAGTGTTATACCACCATACTTCCATAGGTAACCACTTGATCCATTGTGTTTGTTTATCAGATACAAAGCAACAAATATATCCTTCCAAACATATGTTCACAATCTCAGTTTTCCTACCAGATTGAGGATGATAAGATGAGCTATGAGCTAATTGAGTACCAAAACAAGAAAATAATTTTGTCCAAAAAATTCAAGTGAAAATGGGATCTCTTTCACTTGCAATAATCTTTGGGCTTCCATGTAGCTTTTTAAATATTTCCATAAATTTAGTATCAATTGCAGTGGCTTTGAATGGATGAAATAGTGCATAAAAGTGTGCATACTTGGTAATTCTATCGATTATGACCATGATGATACTATTTCCTTCAGACTTGTGTAAAACTATGATAAAATCCATTGAGACATCCTCCCAACACTGGCCTGGAATGGCTAAAGTTTGTAACAAACCTAGGGTCTTAATTTTCTCAACTTTATTTTGTTGGAAAACCAAAAATTTTGCCACAAATTTCTGAATATCAGATTTAAGGCCATCCAGAAAAAAAAATTCCTTCTTGACCCCGTGGTAAGTTTTTAAAAATCCCGAGTGCCATCCTAAAGGAGAGGTGCGCAATTCCAAAAGAATATTTTATTTTATTTTGGAATTCTTACATAGATATAAGTGAACTTTGTGCCATAATGAATCATTTTTCCATATAAATGTATTAGATGTACTAGTATCTTGCTGTAACTTTTGAATGAGTGTCCACACCTCTTCGTCATTTTTCCATTCATCCCTTGCTTTAGTTATCCAATTAGGTTGGATAATAGAAATGGCACAGAAAAATGCTTCCACATCCTCATCCATTCTCGAGGGTGCATCTACAACAACATTTTGCTTTCATTTTTTGTTGATGATTTTAAAGTCATAACCCAACATATTTGTGACCCATTTTTGTTGCTCTTCTGAAGATAATATTTGTTCCAAAAATTATTTGAGACTATCATGATCTGTTTTTACCTTGAAGTGTCTTCCCATTAGGTAAGGGCACCATTGCTTCAAGGCATGTAGTATTTCCAACATTTCCTTCTCATAAATGGGTTTTTGTAAATAATTTCCCCTGATTGGACTACTTTCAAAAACAATGAGTCTTCCTTCTTGCATTAAAACAACACCAATTCCATTTCCTGAGGCATCACATTCAACAATAAAGGTTTTTGTGAAGTCTAGTGTAGCTAATGATAGAGCTTGGCACATTACCTATTTAATATGTTCAAAGTCCTTAGTTGCTTCTAGATTCCAAAAAAAATCATCTTTCTTTAGTAATGTTGTTATAGATGTTGCTATTTTCCGCTAATTCTTAACAAAATTGTGATAATACCTTGTCAACTCGAGAAATCCTCAAAGATGATTTAGGGTTGTGGGGATTTTCCATTCCTTAATGGATTTGATTTTGTTAGGGTCTACCTTAACACCCTCATGAGATACAATATGACCCAAATATTCCATCTCGTGGGACCCAAAGAAACATTTGGGGGATTTTGCATATAATTATTTCTCCTCCAATAGTTTGAGCACCCTGTCAACATGTTGAACATGATCCTTCCAAGACTTGTTGTAGATTAGTATATCATAAAAGAAAACTAACACAAATTTTCTAAAAAAGGGTTTGAAAATAGAATTCATCAAACCTTGAAATGTGAAAGGTGCATTAGTAAGGCCAAAAGGAATGACTAGAAATTCATAATGACTTTCATGAGTTCTAAATGTTGTCTTCAGAATGTCTTCAATTTTCATTCCAATTTGATGATATCTTGAGCAAAGATCCAACTTGGTGAAGTATATTTATCCATGTAATTCATCCAACAATTAATCAATGACAATGGGAAATTTATCTTAGTGAACTTTTTGATCTCCCTATAATCCAGACACACGCCATGATCCATCCATCTTGTGTACAAATACTATTGGAGCAAAGAAAGAACTTTGGCTAGGTTGAATTATATCAGTCTATAGCATTTCTGCAGCCATATGTTCAATTTAAATCTTTTGGGCATATAGATATCTATAATGTCTGATGTTTGGAGGAAAAATTCCTAGAATCAAGTGAATAACATTATCATGATCATGAATAGGTGGGAGACCATTGGGAGTCTCAAAAACCTTGGAATGATTGTCAAGGACTCTTTGGAAATCTGGATAAATGGGAGACTTAAATGTTTGAACATCTAGTGAGCATAATTGTGCAATGACACCTTGTTGTTGCTTCTTCAAAAGCTTTGTCGGTCCATTAGACATGATCATCTTCTAGGTTTCCAAAAAATACCCCTCAATTAAATTTCCCTTCCTTCACAGAAAAATTTCAAAAAGAGTTCTTGAAAAATAAAAGCTATCATCCCCAAAGATTGTAACCATTACACTCCTAATACAACATCAGTACCACCCATTGGAATGCCAATCATTGGAATATTCAATACATATTCCCCCATGGTTATATTGATATTATTTCACTTCCCTGAGAAATTTATAGTTCCTCCATCTACAACCATCACTTGACTCTATGGTGTTGCGTATAGAAATAAATTCAAATCCTTGGCTATCTTACAATGAATAAAATTATGGGTACTCTCTGAATAAATCAATATTATTATCATTTTCTTCTTGATATATCCTTTTATCTTGAGATCTTAAGGAGTGGTAATTCCCATCGATGCATTACAATATATTGTCAAATTCATGTCTTCTTCTTTAGTTGTTGGTGTTGGTTCCTAGTGTATATCTTCTTATTTTGATGTTTCATGTTCCTTTTCTTCCTCTTCTTACAAATCTATGTAACATAATTTATTCTCGACACACTTATGACCTTTAGTGTATTTTCTATCAAAATTGTAACAAAGCCATTTTGCTCTTTTTTACTCCTGTTTTTGTGGTGTCAACCTTGTAGGTTGAATGAGGCTAGGAGTGACAACACTTCCATATTTATAGTTGTGAGTGGTAGGCCTCCTTATTGCAATAATTTTTCTTTCAAATTCTATTTCCACCCTAAATTCCTTCTCCAATCAATTAGGTTCCTAAAGTCGAACCTCATGTTGGATGTTATCCTTTAAAGTACCTATGAAGATATCAATCACATGCTCCTTTGAAATATCAATTACCTTGATATTAAATATTTGGAAGTTCTCAATATTCTCTGCCATTGGACCCTTTTGTTTGAGACTTATCAATTGGATAATGAGGGTGTTTCTCTGTGTATCGTCATAATGTGCTATCAATTCCTCTTGTCAAAATTGACCAAGTGACAAGAAATTTAAAAGAAAAATCCATCGATACCATACAAATTGATTAGGTTCTAAATATAAAGATGAAATGCATACCTTTTATTTGTTTTTCACATCGCGTAGACCAAAGAATTTCTCCATCTGTAGTATCCATGTTACCGAATCCTTGCTATCAAACTTCCTCATATAAATCTTAGGAATGTGGTTGGTTTTTAACCCAAAGTTTGAGTCTCTAAAATCATGATTCCCATTCTTTTTTTTTCATTGTAATTTTTATGGACCACCTTGTCACCATTAGGAAGCCTGTATTGTAGAAACTTTTCCAAACCTTCCTTTAAACCTTCCATGTCTGCTTTTAAATCATTCATGTCGCCTTTTATTTCCACTTTTAAACCATCCATGTTGCCTTTTTTTCTTTCTATTAAACCATTCATGTCGCCTTTTAAACCATCCATGTCCTCTTTAAAACATCCATTCCCCTTTTAGTTCATCTTTGGTTGATCTTTGTGAGAGTGAAATTTGTTGCACTTGGTCCTGTAATTTATATATATCATGTTGCAATTCTTCCTCTTCATGCATCATAGTATTTATTTCTAAGGGCTTGATGGGTGTAGAATTATGTTGTTTGGGAAGCATTATAGAACCAATTAATGATATATGTACCAAACTATGCCCTTTGAATAAATTCAAATTATTTTTCAGACAAAATTTATGCAAATTTAATTTAGAGCTTGATTTTGAGCTTGTTGATAGGTTGATCTTGAAACTCTTGTATCTTTTTGATTTTGGACTCCCAAGGTCTGAAATTTCATCCTATGGTATCCCTGTGTGTCCTCTTTCCAACACAACTAGATAAACAAAGGTTGGATTCTTCAAGGTACATTTATGCCAAATCACCCAAGATGACATGCTTATGGATTGGTTCAATAGAGAGAACTTGTATAGAATTCCAAGTGTCACTATGTCAACATTTGGCCCTGAAAATGGTACTCAAGAAATCGTGAAATTTCCTCCACTTTTTACGGAATTTAATTTGGATGCCCCAAATGAAAGTTATGGCGATTTTCCCCAAGACACTTGTTTGAGATAGAATTCTAGAGCATATATTACCATAAATTCCTTGAATCATATATATGAGAATATAGTGAACAAATATCTAATTTTTTTACAAGATTTTCATCAAAATTTCATTTCCATATGGTAGAAATTTCAGCTTTGGAAGCTGTAGTGGTTCCAGCTAGGGTACTAGACTAGACTCTATATTTAATATCGACCAAGGTGCGTAAGCTTAGAGGCGTGGTCTAAAATATATAGACATAAAGAATCTCTGGCCAAGTGATTAGGATGTAGGATACAAGGCTTCTTTACGGAAGACCGGAATATGTAGCCTATCATTCACACACCTAGATTACCCTACTGGTATGCTTGATTACAGTGCTTGTTATGAGATGCATCTATCGCATCAAGCCATGAACCTAAGGACTGTGTATGACTGTAACAACGATTTTAACCTCCTTACAGAGATATCACTCGAAAACCCTTGTTTGGTAAACACACACAGCATGCAGAGATATTTACACTATCAAACTATATAGAGAAAGCATAAATGAACTGTGAAGCAAAACAGAGTTTATGATATAATGTCTTTATGAGTCACACAGGGATCGAGTCCCTTACAAGACTCCCTTCCAGATCCTAGTGCTGACCATTCAACATAACCATAAACCATTCATAAGTGCACACAATATACATGCAATGAAAATCAAAGGCTATTGAAATCAAAAACTATGTAACTGCTATGCAAACCATGAACTGTATAAATCGAAAGCTATGTAATCGTACTGTGATGCAAACCATATGCGATATAAATCAAAAGCTATGTAAATACTGTGATGCAAACCATATGCGATATAAATCAAAAGCTATGTAAATACTGTGCAAACATGTGATAACTAAAATGTAACAAAACAAGTGAACAGTATACCAATCGAAGAACGCAGGGCCCATCCGCGCCTAAGGGTATACTGGTTATAACTGATCAGCTATCAAATCAACGCAAGAAGGATACACACGGTCGTGACTGTGAATAGGTATGTGTATTAACTTAAAACTCTGTTCTGAGAAATACGATTCAACAATTCAACCACTAAACTCTAAACATAACCCTGACTGTATTTACATATGCGTACGCACAGCCATGTCATCAATACAATGAATGTACATTCGGTTGTTGCCGCTTTTATCACATAAGCCTTTTTAAAATGTTTCCATGCCAAGTGTTTCAAAAAGAACAAAAAGACTAAAATGAAAATGGAACGATGTTGTTTCTGCTTTTGTCTGTCAGAGTGCCCTGCTTTGACTTAAGTTGACCGCATACATAGGAGGCTCGATTTGGCTGGGAGATAGGTGTTTGTCCATGCTTGGACATTCTGCTTTTCGCCCATGCCTTTCGTTCTAGCTCATTTGCTGCGCCACATGTCAAACGATAAGCTCATTACAGGATGTAGGTACTTCCTGTAACCAAGTCATCAAAAACTTCCAATTCTTGAACATAAAACCCCTAAATTAATTTCTATGCAATTTAATAACTATAAAACGATTAATAATCAATATTCAAGGATTTTGAGGGATATATGATGAAAATGTATGGATAAATGACATGTTTTTGGGAAGGAAAAAGGGTCTTGGGATGATATCAACATCTCTCCCCGACTTAAGGACTTAGCATGTCCTCATGCTATCCCGGAAGTACTCCCTTTGAATTCTGTCCCTGCATGGATCTCTGCTGCCTTGAGCAAGGTATCTACATTCTTCTGCACCTGGTGATCTTTTTGTCCCTTGAGCTCCTGATTTAACTTTTTATATTTTTCTTTAAGAGCCTTCTTTTGATTGTACCACTTAGTGGCCCAGTTGGAAATCTCAGTTTGCTCAGTCTCCAACTCACTGATTCTTTCCTTTAGCTTTTCATTTGTTTTCTGTGTTTCTTTGCTTTGCGCCCTGAGCATTTCATTTTCCCTTTTAATAACTTTTTCCAACATGTTAGCTTCCATGAGCTCTTCCTTCAATTCTTCAATTTGTTTTTCTAACTTCTTCTGTCTTTTGGTGGGAGGTGGTGAACATTTCTCCTGTTTGTTATGGCTCTCTACCTCCATGTCAACTTCTGGTGCTGGTAGTGAATGGTCACCACTCTCAACATCCACTTGTGCAGGTGCATGAGATTCAAACTGGTCTTCTTGCAGCTGAGTTTTTGGTGTCCTCCTTGTTCTTCATGAGTAGGTGGTAAAAATTTTGTCTTTCTCAGCCCTCCTGGCATCCTCTTTTTGCATGTTCTTGGTCCTTATGCTGCCCACAGGTAGAGGTGCTCTACTGGCTTTGGACACTGGAATTTCCTCATCAATGTCCTTCATAAACCCTGAATCTTCTTGCACTTCCTCTTTTTCCTCCTCATCTCTGATTTGATTGACAGCTAAGAATTCTTTCCATGGCTTCCCTCGCTTCTGCAACTCATGTTCAATGAGGATTTTAATTAGGCCAAAATGGTACAGGCTTTTGTCTTCATTCCCTTTTTGCTTCTGGATAGTTTTGGCCATCTTTGTTAAACTTTGCAGCAGAAAATATGGCACACTGATTACACATTGTTTCTTTAAATGGAGGAGTAGCTTGATGTGGTATAGATAAACAATACTATACCTACCTTCACAGGTTATGAACTTTTGAATAATGTAAACCATTTCATCCCAAGGATGAACTAACCAACTTCTTGGAACACCCTTCTTCCAGTTTACTGAGGAAACTCTAGATCTGGACATGAACTGTGTCCATGATTTCTCCTTAAATTGTTTAGTTTTAAAGTACTTCTCTCCCTCGGGACTGAGTCCAATTGCCTGAGCTATGGTATCCTCTGAGATTCTGAAGGAGAAGGTGCCTATTAGGGCCTTTTCTCCATTAAAGGTGAAGGCAAATTGTTTGGTGATTTCCTCATTACTCCCATGGAATTTTTCCAGAAAAGGTAACCACTGTGCTTCTCTAAGAATCTCAATGCAATCCTTATGGTATTGAGAGCTGTCAAATGTACTGGGTTCGACCTTATTAGTCATGGTGATGGCAGAGGGTGTGCCTCGAACCCTTCTCTGTCTACACTCTTTAAAATTTAAACACAGAAATGCCAAGTTGGTTACCTGGTATATATCGCTTCCTTCAGTCTTCAATATGGTGTTTGGCCGGTCGATATGACTGTGATGGGAGTTAGAAGTAGAATGGTGATGCTGTCCCTTTTCGGCGCTCACTAGTTTCACTGTGTAAACCGACCCCAAACGGTGATATTCTCCTCAGCGCTCCTTGCTTCAGATTTTCACTTTGTAACTCCACAAAATGATAATAATCTCCTCGCGCTCCTTGCTTTTGATTCTCACCAACTCCACCCAAATGATAATAATCTCCTCGCGCTCCTTGGTTTTTGATTCTCACTTTGGAAGTTATGGGAATCGAGGGTGGAAAGGGTGATGAAATGACCCTGTACTCACTTCACCATATAATCATTCATTTAAAAACAGAGTGCTGTACGCTTGCATGCAATGTTATCACAAGAATGCTGAGAGCGTACCCATAGTGCTGGGCTATAATGCTGGGTGGCGAAGTTATGATTCGGCTGTGTGTGTGGAGTCAAATATATATAGGTTGCTTTTTATGATTTGACTGTATGGAGTGTATATATATATATATATATATATATATAGGCCGCTTCCACATCTATCTCATCCTTTCTATTTAAAAATACACAGCTCACCACGTGCCCTCTTCAATTAGCATTCGGTCACATAGAGAATGTTGGTATGCCTGTAGGGTATATGACAAGGTAGATGTGTTGGTAATGGATATGGATAGGTTAATGTAGGGGAATGATGAGAATTGGTGGGATAAGGGTAATGGATTGATGTATATGGGTGTCCTTGAAATCAATTACAACAACTTATAGTCACCAAAGTTACATTAAAAACCAATCTAGGAAATTAAATGCTTAAGAACAGAAATACATTACTCCTTTGTTGATCATTTGACATGCTGAGTTGCTAATTCTTTTTGACTGTTCTTTTTGGCAGGTCCTCTGAGGGAGGTTGAATGCACAGGTCACAGGTCTTTTGAGAAATTTTTTTGAAGATATAACAGGTCCCTTTGAAAGATTTGAATGTACAGGTCCCTTAAGAAAACTGAATGTAACAGGTCCTTTGAGAAAACTGAAGGTGTTCATGCAGCTCTTTGTATTGTTACAGGTTCACTGAGCTTGCCATTTGCTGAAGTGTTGGTGCCCAAATCCTTGTAGAAGCTTGGTGGAAGTCTGTTGAAGTAGCCTTTGGTGTCAAAAAACTTTGTTTTAACAGGTCCCAACTGAATGTTTTAAACAGGTCCCATTACTGCTGATTGGAATGTCTTAACAGGTACCAATTGCTTTAACAGGTCCCTTCTGAAAATCTTAAACAGGTCCCATGACTGCTGGTGTTGGACTACTGGTGTTGGTAGCATAGATGTCTGAACAGAACAGGTCCCCCTGCAAAATATATATAACCAGGTCCCTCTGAAATAAAATCATGACAGAACAGCTTATTTGTTAAAGTCTGGAATTACTGCTGGTAACAAGCTGCTGTTGGAATCTTACAATGAAATATAGAATAAGAAATCTGAAATATTTACAAGGGAGAGATAAAAGTAATAGAACAGGCATGCTGATGCCTCTCTCCCCGACTTAAAGGTTGACTTGTCCTCAAGTCATGATGCAACTGAGAAATGAAACAATGAACAAGAGAAACAGAATTCATACCCGCCAATAAATTGGTTTTCAGGTAGGAATTCGGGGTTAGATTGCGCCAGATACTGGTTTTCACATCTAACCCATTATTATTTTTTAGTTTTTGTTTTATTTATTTATTTATTTTTTATTTGTTTTTTTTTTTTTTTTTTTTTTTTTTTTTTTTTTTTTTTTTATTTTGAAATTGAAAGGAAATGAAACTAAGGCAGTGATACTGCAGCTGATGGCTGCAGTATCTCAACCTCTTCTTGCTGAGATAGTGTATGGAGAAAATCTTGCTTGCTGATGGGCTTGTTGTACAACTTCAGGCGATGACCGTTGATTGTGAAGGAATGACCTTCGCCATCAATAGTTTGGAGTTTTACTGAACCATTGTCATAAGCCTGAACAATTTCATAGGGGCCCATCCAATGGGTGGTGAACTTAGCTTTATGATCCTTGAATTTTGAATCAAAAAACAGAGCCCAGTCACCTTCCTTGAAGTGCTTCTTCTTAATGTGTGAATCATGCCATTGCTTCCTGTGCTGTTGCATGAGGATGGTGGTTTGTTCTGCTTGCTGCCTCATCTCATCCAGCTGGTTCAACTGCTGGATTCTCTCTTTTTGTGCTTGATCCAAATCAATTAGTAAATCTACAGCTAATTTAAAAGTGTGAATTTGGAATTCAATAGGAAGCATGACATCCTTACCATACACCAATTGGTATGGTGTAAATCCGGTGGTATCTTTCCAAGTAATCCGGTAAGCCCAGAGTGCCTCTTTGAGCTTTTCCTCCCAGTTTTTCCGGTTCATTGCAACAGTTTTGGTAATGATCCCCTCCAAGGTCTTGTTGGTTGATTCCACCTGCCCATTGGCCTGTGGATGGTAGGGGGTACTTTTCCTATGCTTTATTTGGTACTTGTCTGTGATGTCCTTCATGAGCTTGGAGGTGAACTGAGTACCTTGATCAGTGACAATTTCTCTTAGCACTCCATACCTCACAAAGATCTCCTCAAAAAGGAAATTGACTACTGTGTGTTCGGTTGCTCTTACCAGTGCTTTTGCTTCTGCCCACTTGGTGACGTAATCAGTACATACTAGGATGTACTGCTTACCATTAGAGGCTGGGTTGATAGGTCCTATGAAGTCCAGAGCCCACTTATCAAAGGGTTCCAAGTGAACTTGGGGCTGAAGGGGCATTTGATCGGTAGTTGTTGGTCTGCCGATTCTTTGGCAGCTGTCACAACTCTTTACATACTTCTTGGCATCCTTGAAAATGGATGGCCAATAGTATCCAAGAGTAAGAACTTTGAAGGCTGTCCGCTTCGCTGCAAAATGCCCACCACAAGGTTCATCATGGCAAGATTTTAAAATGTCAATTACCTCATCATTGCGTACACATCTCCTAATGATCATGTCAAAACCAGTGTAAAAGAGATCGCCATTAAGCCATGAATATCTAGCACTTTGTTTGATTAGTCTTTTCCTCTCCTTTGCAGTGAAATGTGGAGGTGTTCTACCTGGATTTTGCAGTCTAGACAGGAAATCTGCCACCTGGTTTTCTTTGCCTGGTCTATCTAACACTGTGATGTTAAATTCCTCTCTCTGATTCTGTGGAATAGGCAAATCGGCAATAATCTGGATCTTGGCTAGGTCAACCTGGATGCCTTGAAAAGAGATATAATGGCCCAACACTATCCCTTCATTTAACATCATGAAGCACTTTTCGTTGCTGAGGGACAGGTTAGCTTCAATACACCTTTTTAAAACTCTTTCTAGATTTTCTAATGCATGTTCGAAAGAATTGCCATATACTGAAAAATCATCTATATACACTTCAACACAATCATGAATCAAATCAACAAAAATAGCTAACACAGCTCGCTGAAATGTAGCTGGAGCGTTACAAATTCCAAATGGCAAAACATTGTAGGCATAGGTACCCCAAGGATAGGTGAAGGTGGTTTTGTCCTGGTCTTCAGAGGCAATCCGGATTTGGTTGTAGCCACTGAAACCATCAAGAAACGAAAATGATGATTTGCCGGTTAGGGTGTCTAACACTTGATCAATGAATGGCAGTGGGAAGTAGTCTTTGAGCGTTGCTTTATTCAGCTGTCTGTAATCAACACAGATACGCCACTTGCCATTTTTCTTGGGCACAATAACCAATGGGGATACCCACTGACTGTCAGAAATAGGATATATAAAGTTGACTCTCAAAAGTTTTTGCAATTCCTCTCTGACAATGTCTTGGAGCATGGGGTTCATTCTTCGTTGTGGTTGCCTCACCGGTTTAATGGTGCTATCTGTGTAGATGTGGTGAGTGCATGTGTCGGGGTGAATCCCATGCATGTCAGTGTAATCCCAAGCGAAGGCTTTTTGGTACTTCGTCAAGAGTCTAATCAATTTCTCTTGTTGAGATGAGTCTAGGTGGTTGCCTATGTTCAAAGTTTTCCCTGGACTGATCTCTATGACTTGACTCTGTGTATTGGTGATGGATTGAACTGGAAAGATGTCATGAAACGTAGATTGCAAGGAGTGGATAGTGCATGTTTCTTGAAAGTTTTGAGCCAAAAGTACATCTGCAGCATTATATTGTTCATTTCTCAAATTTTCAGATACATCAGGTTGAGAAAGAAATAGTTCTACCAAATCATTATTGTCTTCATGGAAATCATAGATCTGGTCAATGCTAAAAACAGATTGTACTTCCTCTTTGTCATTAAATTTATCATCAAGCCACAAGTTATGTGTTACTGCAGGTGATTGTGCCGATGGATAGAGGGTGAGTTGTTTCCTTTCGGTTCCTCTAGAGATAATCATGTTACCTGATCGGCATCCAATAAATGCATCAGCAGTCGCTAACCATGGTCTACCTAGAATGATAGGATGTCCTCCTAGATTGGATTTAGGTTGAAGGACTAGGAAATCCACTGGATACTCCCAAGAGTCCAGTGAGATAATGATATCTTCCAAAATCCCCTCAGGAATGACTTTGGACCTATCAGCTAGTTCAAGAACAATCGTGGTATGTTGTAAATTCATAAGCTGGAGTGTTCTCATGGTTTCAAGGGTCATGACATTGATTGCGGCTCCTAGATCTATCAAAGTGTTTGGAATCCGTATGTTGTTAATGATGGTGGTCACTTTTGGAATGCCCGGATCAACATACTTCTCCATGGAGATGGTATTGGTCATAAGGCCTGCTAAATTTCCTAAAACATGAATGGTCTGAGGATCAATCCTCTTCCTAGCAGGTTTCTTGAGACACATGTCTTTGATGGCTTTGGTGTAGATAGGAATGTCCTTTATAGCTTGCAGCAAAGGGATTTTTATGTAGACATTTTTAAGTTCGTCCAAGACATCAAATTGTGGTGAAGGCAGTGGTGGTTTTACTTGAACCAAACGGTCCGGAAAAGGTGGTTGCAGTGATTGCATCTGTTTGTCCTTGGTTTCACTGCTTGGTTTTGTTTGAGTTGTCATTTCATTTTCTTTTTCTAAGTTTTCTTCTTGCTGATTTGTTATTGGAGAATCCTTTTGGAGCACCCTACCAGACCTCAGATTAATGTTTTTCAAAGGCAGTGTGGAGTAGGAGGTTCCTTCCTCTACATTATAAGCTGGCCTCTCTTCTCTATTGTTCGGATTTGGGATAGTTTGAGCAGGTATTTGTGTGGGTCTGGGAGGTTGTGGGTTAGTTGGAAATTGAAGTTGTGGTACATTTATTTGTGGAGGAGCAGGCAAGGTCTGTTGAGAGGGTTGGGGCTGATAAACAACTTGCTGAGGGTGCTGCTGATATGGCTGTGCGTGTGATGGATATGGCTGTTGGTACTGCTGATATGACTGTGGGTAAGGTGGGTATGATTGAGGATATGGATGGTAGGATTGGGAATACTGTTGAGACGGTCTCCATTGATTTTGTTGTTGGTTTCCATGCTGCCATGGCATAGGTATATTCCATGAGTTTTGTGCATACATCTGTTCATTCATAGGAAATTGCATATTTTGATTAGGAAACATACCTTGGGGTGCTTGCCTTGGCTGCCATGGTCACTTTGCACCCATGTAGTACACGTTCTCCATCTCTGTGCTGGCTGCCATGTTACAGTTCTGCAAAATTTTAACTTTAGGACAGTTAAACATGTCATGATGCTCAGTACAGAAAGCACATACTTGGTTATTCTCTAGGGGGCAGTCTTTTAATGCATGTTTCTTGCGACACTTGGGGCAGAAAATAGCCATGATATTGTCCTCTTCCTCTTGTTTATTTTTGGCTTTTAAGGTATCAATTTGGTTTCCTAGAGTGCTCAACAAATCTGTTTTGAACTCTTCTAAAAGATTACCAATTTCAGCCCGGGTGACACTAGCAGAGGCAGTTTTTGTGACCCTAGATGACAAGGTTCTCTTTCCCATTTTGGCTTTACTTCTTGGATATTTTTCACACAGTTCAGCTATTTCTTCAAAGGGTAAGGCAGAGATGTCACCTTTTCCCATTAAGTTGAGATCATCCATGTATTCTTCCCGGATACCTTTCAAGAATATTGTGCGGACTAGATCAGGAGGCATTGTTCGGTGTTTAGATTTTTGCAAGTTATAGACAAACCGTTCTAGATATTCTTCTAAGGTTTCATCCTCCTGCTGACTCATTCTAAAGATGTCATCTTTAGAGTCCTTGGATCTGCAATAAGGCTGATATTTCCTCAGAAATATTCTCCTCATGCCATCCCAATCTACTATGGCATGCTCACCTAGCCCCATAAACCATTTCAAGGCTGCTACCTTTAATGTGGCTGGAAACAATCTGAGTCTATGAGCATCATCCGTATAGCCATAAGTTCGACATACAATGTCAAACTCGAATAAGAACGAGTCCGGATCCTCTGAAGCCATACCATAGAAATTGGGTAGCACGGATGGGGGTATATTTTTCATTTTAATCTCCTCATCCTCCTGTGGTTCTTGTATAGGGAATTTAAAAGTTGATTCCTCCTCCTCTTGATGGGGAACTGATCCAGGTCCCTCCTCAGCCATTCTAATTGGTCTCTTGGTGTCTCTTGGTGGAAAAGAGAGAAAGGAAGATTGCTTGGTAATGGTACTACTTTTCCCTTGTGTAGAAGATTTAGGAAAGTGTTGCTGCTATGATTTATATGCAAATAGAGTTTCCCTCTCAGCAAGAGTAATGTGCTGTCCTGAATAGAATCTTTCTGCCAATGTTTGAATGTCCTCCTCAGATGGTGTTGTATTCCCTGGAGAGTCTGCTCCTGATGATGATGGGTTAGTTTTGAGATGGTGGGGGGTTCTTACAAATCTCCCTTGATTGTCCCTAAGTCTAGGCATAAATGAACATGATTTCTAACTGTGTTTTTGTTTGTTTTTGTGTATTTGAGATTTTTTTTCTTTTCTTGTTTGAATCCTTTACGTATGCCTCCCCGGCAACGGCGCCAAAATGTAGTGGTTCCAGCTAGGGTACTAGACTAGACTCTATATTTAATATCGACCGAGGTGCGTAAGCTTAGAGGCGTGGTCTAAAATATATAGACATAAAGAATCTCTGGCCAAGTGATTAGGATGTAGGATACAAGGCTTCTTTACGGAAGACCGGAATATGTAGCCTATCATTCACACACCTAGATTACCCTACTGGTATGCTTGATTACAGTGCTTGTTATGAGATGCATCTATCGCATCAAGCCATGAACCTAAGGACTGTGTATGACTGTAACAACGATTTTAACCTCCTTACAGAGATATCACTCAGAAAACCCTTGTTTGGTAAACACACACAGCATGCAGAGATATTTACACTATCAAACTATATAGAGAAAGCATAAATGAACTGTGAAGCAAAACAGAGTTTATGATATAATGTCTTTATGAGTCACACAGGGATCGAGTCCCTTACAAGACTCCCTTCCAGATCCTAGTGCTGACCATTCAACATAACCATAAACCATTCATAAGCGCACACAATATACATGCAATGAAAATCAAAGGCTATTGAAATCAAAAACTATGTAACTGCTATGCAAACCATGAACTGTATAAATCGAAAGCTATGTAATCGTACTGTGATGCAAACCATATGCGATATAATTCAAAAGCTATGTAAATACTGTGATGCAAACCATATGCGATATAAATCAAAAGCTATGTAAATACTGTGCGAACATGTGATAACTGAAATGTAACAAAACAAGTGAACAGTATACCAATCGAAGAACGCAGGGCCCGTCCGCGCCTAAGGGTATACTGGTTATAACTGATCAGCTATCAAATCAACGCAAGAAGGATACACACGGTCGTGACTGTGAATAGGTCTGTGTATTAACTTAAAACTCTGTTCTGAGAAATACGATTCAACAATTCAACCACTAAACTCTAAACATAACCCTAATTGTATTTACATATGCGTACGCACAGCCATGTCATCAATACAATGAATGTGCATTCGGCTGTTGCCGCTTTGATCACATAAGCCTTTTTAAAATGTTTCCATGCCAAGTGTTTCAAAAAGAACAAAAAGACTAAAATGAAAATGGAACGATGCTGTTTTTGCTTTTGTCTGTCAGAGTGCCCTGCTTTGACTTAAGTTGACCGCATACATAGGAGGCTCGATTTGGATGGGAGATAGGTGTTTGTCCATGCTTGGACATTCTGCTTTTCGCCCATGCCTTTCGTTCTAGCTCATTTGCTGCGCCACATGTCAAATGATAAGCTCATTACAGGATGTAGGTACTTCCTGTAACCAAGTCATCAAAAACTTCCAATTCTTGAACATAAAACCCCTAAATTAATTTCTATGCAATTTAATAACTATAAAACGATTAATAATCAATATTCAAGGATTTTGAGGGATATATGATGAAAATGTATGGATAAATGACATGTTTTTGGGAAGGAAAAAGGGTCTTGGGATGATACCAACAGAAGCCTAGTAGAAAAAAAATTATAGTGAAAATTCCAAGAGGACATGTTTGAAGTGGAAAAACCCTAGGATACAAAGCTCTGATACCAAATATTATGTAACCAGATCACAAAATAGAAGAAGAGATAGATCAACGGCTTGAAAATATGCCTCTTCAAGGGGGAAACCTCATTTTACATCACATAATAGAACAATTCTTGGATGATACAAATGAAAATACCTACTTGGTATATATAGGAGTCTAAAGAGGTACAATATAATCAGGGCCTACATAATAATAATAATTTAATGGAACAAAAATAACAATAGTGGGCTTCTATGGAGCACAATGATAAAAATATGGGGGATACAGTAGCATTATAGGGACCTGACATACTTTCTCCTTTAGAATCGTGCAACTTCTTGTATTGTAGACCATGGATGTGCCCATTATTAGGATCATATCCAAACCCTAGTCTTGGGCCCATGCTTTTATTAACACCTTGCATAGTGACATTCACAACCAACCAATAGTTTTATAGGGTTGTGTTCTTAGATTTTCTACTTTCTCTCGCTAGCCTTTAGATGTAATTTCAAACTCTCGCCTTAATTTGACTTGCCTGCTTTAGAACCAAATCCCACTCTGATCGATCTACACATTCCAATGTGTCATAGAGTAGATTCTTATAAATAATAAATTTGATTACTTACAAAGTACCTTTTATCTCACGTCTAAAATTTCTACGAGTAGAATTAGAGTATCAACAATAGTAATCCTATCAAAGAAGTCATGAAATCATAACCCGCTTTAATACCACTAATTCAGATCTTAAGGGCTAAGATCCACGATCGATGAATGAAAAGAGAGAAGAGAAGAGGGAGCATACAAATCTACCCTGAAACCACTCTTAGAAAAACATTGAACAAAAAATACACTACATTAACAACATATGAAAAGAAACTCATTTTTTTATTAAATGGAGAAATCGTTTCTACTACATTGTGGTGGATGAATTTGTCCTTTTACAAGGTGAGGCCCATTATTTATAATATTTTCAGTTCCTTATTGAGTTAAAATACCATGGGTGATGTCAGTCGATCCAGATCAATTGTTGTCAATTGAATAAAATAATAATTTTCTCAAACTTTGTTATATTGCACTTCTAAGTCTCTTGTAAATAAACCCCAACTATAATAATAAGGATGGGGCTTCCTTTTAATTATCCATTGATGCCATTAGTAGGGTTGTTGATTTTTTAAGTGCAATAGATACAAGCACTAATTTATAAAAAAAATGATAATTACTTCTAATGATGTAGATATTCTTTTAGCACTTTTAGTTTATCATTAAGCAATTACACTTCATATTTTCAACCATAAATGCATAAGGACAATAGATATCATAATTCACAAATACAACACAAGATTTACCCTAGGAAAACCCAAAAACATTAGAGAAATTATTTAGTTCAACAAGAGATACAACTAATTATACTAGTCAATATAATGGTCAAATAGACCAACAATACAATGGTCTAACCTAGTAAAAGTACCCTTTAGTTAAGCCCAAAAACTTTGACCTTGTCTAATCTACCTAAGACGGATTTGGACTCCTAGAATCTTCCTAGAAACTCACCCTTGCTATCCAAAATAAAATACCCATAATTTCAACCTGTTGCCTAGAATATGCCCAGAAAGTCATATGTGAAGTCAAAGAGAGAGATATATTCTTTAGATACTTCTTCATTCTTCATCCTTCTTCATCCTCCTTCTTTGCCTGGATGCCCAAAATATATCTTGTCTTGTGTGAGATCAAATGGTGTCTTGTGGAGGAGGTCAAGTTCCTTATATATGGTATTTCTCCTATCTAAATGGGTGTCTCTTCACTGGGGGTTACTTGACTTGAAGGAGGGTTGACTTGACGAGTTTGAAGCCAAAATATCAAATTTCAGAATTTTGTCTTTTGATACCGACATGAATAACATGTATTATATTAATTATTTTGAGGGATAAATAAAAATGACACGAATAACATGTCTTACAATATCACTATATATTTCAAGGGATAAAATATTAATTATGAGGATTGGCCATAACTATGAAATTCAACACTCCCTCTTAGCTAGGGAGGTATTCATAATGACTATCCAAATGTTCTCTTGTTGACACATTTCTCTAAGAAAAGGTTATAGAAATTCATCAACATCAGTAATTACCATAATCTTGGTCAATGACTTTGACACATGGTAAATAAACAACATCAACACGTTACCATAATTATGGTCAGTACCTCTAACCTATGGTGTATCTTCAACACAATCCTAGTTGGTACTCCTAACACATGGTACATCATTAACATCAACAAGTCACCATGATTTTGGTTTAGCAAATTTTATCCATGGTATACTGACTAGCCTTGGTTCACCATTATTGTGGTCAATCTTGACTCGTGGTGAAACCCTAGGGACACACTCAAACCATTTGAGCATTCTGGTCCCAAATCCAAATGCCTCACTCTAGGCCATGATGTTAAATGAGCTCACTCAACCTATTTAGAGAGTAATATGATCATGATGTTGAAAGGAACCTACTCAACTGAGTGATCTTGGGCCTCTAATATTGTTCTTCCTAATTATGGTCAACATACTTGACACACGACGAATAAATGTACTATGTTGGACAATTCTCCCTAATTTGTTGATATTTGACATAAGGAGAATGTATTTCCTCTGCTGTACCATTCTCCCTAATCTGGTCATATTTGAGACAGAGAGAATGTCTTTCCTCTGCTGGACCATTCTTCCTAATCTGGTCTTATTTGACAAAGGAGAATGTTTATCCCTAATTATATCTCATAAACACTCCCTCTCATTAAGGGAAGCATTCTCAACAAGTCCAAGCGTGTCCCCGAAGTATAAAAACTTCACTATGGATAGAGGCTTTGTAAGGATATCAACTATCTACTCATAAGTAGAGATGTAATGGAGATTCAATGTTCCATTTTTCACCATGTCACCAATGAAGTGGTACTTAATATCAATGTTCTTCGATTGGTCATGAAAAACTAGATTTTCTGTAAGCTACACATAACCTTGATATCACAATATATCATGATTGGTCCCAGCACTTGATCAAATAGTCACGTGAGTAACTTCTGATGCCACACTACTTCACCAATCACTAAACTGGCTACAATATACTCTGCCTCAGCAAAGCTAAGTGCAATAGATTTATGTCTCCTTCTCATCTATGAAATCATAGCGGAGCCCAAACTAAAGCAACCTATGGATGTGCTCTTTATGTCTTTTGCACTCCTTTCCCAATATGAATATGGAAATTTCTATACTTTCATACCACCGTTTGAGACATATCTCAAACCATAATCAATTATTCCATGTAAATACCTCAATACATGTTTTTCTGCAATCCAATGATCATGTCTCAGTTCCACATGGCATTGGCTCAGAGTGTTCACTACAAATAAAATGTTTGGCATGGTATTAACCAAATACATAAAAAAACTAATCATCTTATGATACATCGATGGATCTACCACATCTGACTTAGAGTATCTCAAATTTTTCAGATTATTTACCATGGGAGTTGCCATAGATTTACACTCTGTTAGCGCTTGAAATTTCACCTCAGGCTGAGAAAGGTAAACCTCAAGGAAACATCAAACCACTTTGCCTCGTAGCTAGCCCTATGGGGCAGGAGAGGGCTCTCTTCGGTCTATCTCGGTCAAAATATTCAATGGGCGAGATAACCAATAGGGTAACACTGATTTTAGGCTAGTAAACTGATAAAAAGGGGTTTTTAATAAAATAACGGGGTTTTTCTGGGCTGCATGGGCAAATTAACAGCTTGAGCAGAGAAATGTAATCAAGAATACAGATTATCCCCTGAGGCAAGGTAGGCAAGAAATTTAACATCAAATTGAGATTAAATGGAATGGCAAGACTGGTGAGGAGCTGACAAGGGCATAGAAGATGAATCCTTGTCAAACAGAAGAAAACATTAAATATTGAAAAAACTTAAAGGCAGAGCATACAAATGATGAATTCTACCTTAACACTTCATATGTTCAATTAGAAATGATCATGAGGTGAAATGAAAACATAACAGGTTACATATGAAACAGAAGAAAAACTTATGCTAAATTGTCATACCACAGGAATCTCAGGGGTCAGAGCTGCATTTTTTGATTAAAATCTCTGTCAAAGACTGTACAATAAAAGCTCTCTGTTCTCCACTAGCTCTCAGCACTCAGAATTCTCTCCCCTACTCTCTAACCACTAATTCTTACAAATGATTTTTAATACCACAAACAACTCAGAAGAAAACCGATCCATGAAAAGATGAAACTGTTTCAACTGGCACTATGAAAATTAGTAAAAAGCCACTCATCGGTTCCTGAAGATCAGCGCATACATATCCAGCCATTCATAATTGTCACTATTCATCCGCATAATCGCCTTTGATTGCCTAACCGCTTCAGTGTGAAGACCCAAAATAGACTAACTAATTCGATTTCTGTGCTGGGATAATTATCTGTATTTAAATTTGGATTTTGACTTTTATTCTCCCTCAAAATGTCATGACAAGTGTTTCTGCTGAAGGCACGTTCCCATTTTTAAAATGCAAAGATTTGCATCCAGTCGACATCCCGGGAGAAGAAGATAACTCCTTAAAATGAGGCAATTGGGTACATTAGAAAAGCTTATAGTCTTCAGAAGCTTCTAATGATTTCCAACTTGAGCATGAGAATTTCTGCAGTTCATGCCATACACACAAAGTGGATATCTGATATATGTTATCACAAAATATTTGGAGAAATCTCCCCTCCCAACTTAAGTAAAATGGTTTATACATCAACTATACACTGCAACTGCAACTTATTATATCTAGTGGTCCTCTACAGCATAGTAGTTTTATACACACGAAGTAGAAATTGAGTTTACAGACAATGCGCACAACTCCTCAAAACGACACTTTAATTCCCAATGATGCCATGATCTGAGAGATAAATTGTGGGTGTGCAGGCCAAGTTGCTGCTGTCACTAAATTCCCATCTCTGAAACACGTAGTTATAGGTTCTGGCTCTAACCATTCACCGCCAGAAAGCAATACATTAAGCTTTACAGCTGGATACGCAGTACATGTTTTCTCTTTCAATATACCTGCACCAGCAAGAATCAATTGCCCATGACAGATAGAAGCAATGGGCTTGTTTGAATCAGAAAACTGCTTGACCAATTTAAGAACAGATTCATTTAGAGCTAGGTACTCGGGTGCCCTCCCTCCAGGAACTATCAACCCATCATACATGCTTGCATCAATGTCATCGAAAGATGCTGTCAAAACAAAATAGTGGCCTCGTAGTTCTGAATAAGTCATGTTTGTTTTCTTCAAATTGTTATATTATCAAAACATAAATGAATTTGAAGCAGATTGTCGAGTGAAGCTAGAAATGCGGGCTTGTTGGGCTCTTGCTCTTCACAAAGTTCTTAATGCAAGTACACGGTGCTGAATGGTAAAAGTTTGGACATCTCTCAAGCCACGAAGGCTCAACCTCTTTCTCAAACCTGAAGGAGATGGCATCACAAATATTTTTAAATTCTACCTTATTTAACTTGAAATCATGACTATCATCAAGCTCATAAAATACGCAGTCGTAGTCTTCTTTTGAGATCTTTGGTAGGGTCCGATATTCATTCAACTCTTCAAAGAGTTGAGCACATTGATCTTTGTCTAGAAAGCCACAACCATGTACATCCAGTAGATCAAAAGCTAATTGTAGTGTATCTTCTCGCAAAGTGTCCATCTCAGCCATTTGTTTTGCAAGCTGAGATTAAAACAAGTAGTGTCTGAATGCAGTCCCGTAATTCTATCTCTGCCATTGAAACCCGATCGAGCAATATCTTTATCATTATTCTCATCAAAAGACATCTGATGCACAGAACGCAGTGCACGTAGCATGCTGGCAAGAGCGCCCTCCATCTCTGCTTCATCCCTCATTGCCTGTGTAACTGATTGACCTTGGATATTATATTATCGACAACTTGAGCTAAAGAAATGGTATCTTTCCATCACCATCAGATTTGATCTGTAAAACCTGCATTTCCAGACATGACAACACCCCATCTACCCCCTGCAGAAGCCATAGAAGTAACATAGGATCCCTTTCTCCACTTTTTGTTTATCCATTTAAATGGAAAAGAATCGCTGACCTTGTAAGACTGCTGTGTGTACTGTGTGCCTTTAGACATTACTACCCGGGAACTCCCACTATTGGCACCCGCAATTACACTTATGTAATAGTTTTTCTCCCATTGTTCCATGATCCATACCTTGTGAAAAAATCACTAAGAAAGTTCATAAACTTGTGCAGTGAATCCATTTCCCGCATCCATAATAAGAGCCCACAAATTTGAGCAAGAAGCTAAAAAAAGGCCATCTTCATTTCCTTTCTCAACATGTTGTGTAAGTCTTGTATCAGCCACATTATAGTGGTATCTCTATTTTCATTGGCCGACGAGCATTATAAACACTGATCCATTGTGTAGCAGGCATACCAAGCCAAACCTTCAGATCAAGAGCTGCTTCAGGAATTCCCTACATAATGTAAATCCATGTGCCAAGAAGTCTACAACAGAGGCTAAGCAACAAGGCCGCAAGCATATGCTTGTCAAGAGATTAAAGTATGCCTTTCATTCCAGCGATTCCTTGGCTAAGTAACCAGATCTGAGCAACCAAATGTATGGAGAGCTGTATAACCAAATGACAACTGAAGACAGCTTCTAGACCAGATCAAACAAATGGACATGATTTCTGATGATGTTTTGTTTTCTTTTGTTTGTGCTTTTGCAGAGATAGGAGCTGAGGAAACTACTGCCATTTGAAGAGCGGGAGAATAAATTACATATTCTAAAACAACACATTTAATGATTTCTTCTTCAAAACAGGGTTTTGAAGAAGAATCAATCTCACACTGACATAAGACGGAGTCTAACATCGGCTCCACTTGGGATGGCAGCTGCCGCTTTGTGGAGGTGCCAAGAACCGCAGAACTTTGGGAGAGCAGACAGTGCCTCCATCCATTGGGCAATGGAGTCCATTATTTCAACATATCAACACAACTGAAGACTCAACTTATTAACTGGAAATTGACTGAATTGACTGAAAGACTAATTTGGCAAACTTCAAACTAAACTGTAATGAAACTAGAACAGGATGCTGCCCTTATGGCTGCTTATTTATTTACAAAATCTACTCTAATCTGCTGTACAAACAATAAATCAGGTAATACTAAAATTCCAGATTAACTATTCAAGTAAACCTGAGAATGATGCCGCTTGAGAATGATTCCGCCAAGACATAGATGTGATTGTTGGCAGTCCTTCATGCACGTAATGAGCCTGGTCACGTACAAGACAGCCTGATCTATCAATCAAACTAAAAAATGTGTCCATGTATGTTGCCATTGGATCGCGGAAACCGGACTCTGTTGGCTGCCCCAACTCTGCAATGCATACTTCCAGCTACACACTGTCAATGTAAACATCTGTAGGCAAGTCTGTTATTTCTTGTTTCGATGGAGGAAGGATTTCCAAAAACTTTTTAGGGTCTTGGAAATCATATGACTGGATTTGCTCATCTAATTCTTGAATCTCCTTTTCAATTCTTTCAACAATTAACTCACAAAATTTAGCTTTGAAGAACTTTGAAGATTTCAACCAATGAAGCAAGGTACTGAAAAAAGCTTCATCAAATTCAGAATCTACTAACTCATTTCTTATTCCTTCTACAGCTTCACACAGGGCAGGGTTTGCCACATACTCTACCATTGCATGAATGGATCAGCAAGCGTTGGAATGTCTGGATCGAATTGGAGTCGCCAGGTGAATGGTTCAGCCTGCATATGTATCTGACTGCTGTCCACCATCAACATCAGATCTGCACCTCGATTGCATGTACTGGGACAAGACAATCAACAAGTCGAATGTTCTCCCCAGTGGAGTCGCCAATATGTTAGCGCTTGAAATTTCACCTCAGGCTGAGAAAGGTAAACCTCAAGGCAACATCAAACCACTTTGCCTCGTAGCTAGCCCTACGGGGTAGGAGAGGGCTCTCTCCGGTCTATCTCGGTCAAAATCTTCAATGGGCGAGATAACCAATAGGGTAACACTGATTTTAGGCTAGTAAATTGATAAAAAGGGGTTTTTAATAAAATAACGGGTTTTTTTTGGGCTGCATGGGCAAAGTAACAGCTTGAGCAGAGAAATGTAATCAAGAATACAGATTATCCCCTGAGGCAAGGTAGGCAAGAAATTTAACATCAAATTGAGATTAAATGGAATGGCAAGACTGGTGAGGAGCTGACAAGGGCATAAAAGATGAATCCTTGTCAAACAGAAGAAAACATTAAATATTGAACAAACTTAAAGGCAGAGCATACAAATGATGAATTCTACCTTAACACTTCATTTGTTCAATTAGAAATGATCATGAGGTGAAATGAAAACATAACAGGTTACATATGAAACAGAAGAAAAACTTATGCTAAATTGTCATACCACAGGAATCTCAGGGGTCAGAGCTGCATTTTTTGATTAAAATCTCTGTCAAAGACTGTACAATAAAAGCTCTCTGTTCTCCACCAGCTCTCAGCACTCAGAATTCTCTACCCTACTCTCTAACCACTAATTCTTACAAATGATTTTTAATACCACAAACAGCTCAGAAGAAAACCGATCCATGAAAAGATGAAACTGTTTCAACTGGCACTATGAAAAATAGTAAAAAGCCACTCATCGGTTCCTGAAGATCAGCGCATACATATCCAGCCATTCATAATTGTCACTATTCATCCGCATAATCGCCTTTGATTGCCTAACCGCTTCAGTGTGAAGACCCAAAATAGACTAACTAATTCGATTTCTGTGCTGGGATAATTATCTGTATTTAAATTTGGCTTTTGACTTTTATTCTCCCTCAAAATGTCATGACAAGTGTTTCTGCTGAAGGCACGTTCCCATTTTTAAAATGCAAAGATTTGCATCCAGTCGACATCCCGGGAGAAGAAGATAACTCCTTAAAATGAGGCAATTGGGTACATTAGAAAAGCTTATAGTCTTCAGAAGCTTCTAATGATTTCCAACTTGAGCATGAGAATTTCTGCAGTTCATGCCATACACACAAAGTGGATATATGATATATGTTATCACAAAATATTTGGAGAAATCTCCCCTCCCAACTTAAGTAAAATGGTTTATACATCAACTATACACTGCAACTGCAACTTATTATATCTAGTGGTCCTCTACAGCATAGTAGTTTTATACACACGAAGTAGAAATTGAGTTTATAGACAATGCGCACAACTCCTCAAAACGACACTTTAATTCCCAACGATGCCATGATCTGAGAGATAAATTGTGGGTGTGCAGGCCAAGTTGCTGTTGTCACTAAATTCCCATCTCTAAAACACGTAGTTGTAGGTTCTGGCTCTAACCATTCACCGCCAGAAAGCAATACATTAAGCTTTACAGCTGGATACGCAGCACATGTTTTCTCTTTCAATATACCTGCACCAGCAAGAATCAATTGCCCACGACAGATAGAAGCAATAGGCTTGTTTGAATCAGAAAATTGCTTGACCAATTTAAGAACAGATTCATTTAGAGCTAGGTACTCGGGTGCCCTCCCTCCAGGAACTATCAACCCATCATACATGCTTGCATCAATGTCATCGAAAGATGCTGTCAAAACAAAATAGTGGCCTCGTAGTTCTGAATAAGTCATGTTTGTTTTCTTCAAATTGTTATATTATCAAAACATAAATGAATTTGAAGCAGATTGTCGAGTGAAGCTAGAAATGCGGGCTTGTTGGGCTCTTTCTCTTCACAAAGTTCTTAATGCAAGTACATGGTGCTGAATGGTAAAAGTTTGGACATCTCTCAAGCCACGAAGGCTCAACCTCTTTCTCAAACCTGAAGGAGATGGCATCACAAAGATTTGTAAATTCTACCTTATTTATCTTGAAATCATGACTATCATCAAGCTCATAAAATACGCAGTCGTATTCTTCTTTTGAGATCTTTGGTAGGTTCCGATATTCATTCAACTCTTCAAAGAGTTGAGCACATTGATCTTTGTCTAGAAAGCCACAACCATGTACATCCAGTAGATCAAAAGCTAATTGCAGTGTATCTTCTCGCAAAGTGTCCATCTCAGCCATTTGTTTTGCAAGCTGAGATTAAAACAAGTAGTGTCTGAATGCAGTCCCGTAATTCTATCTCTGCCATTGAAACCCGATCGAGCAATATCTTTATCATTATTCTCATCAAAAAACATCTGATGCACAGAACGCAGTGCACGTATCATGCTGGCAAGAGAGCCCTCCATCTCTGCTTCATCCCTCATTGCCTGTGTAACTGATTGACCTTGGATATTATATTATCGACAACTTGAGCTAAAAAATGGTATCTTTCCATCACCATCAGATTTGATCTATAAAACCTGCATTTCCAGACATGAAAACACCCCATCTACCCCCTGCAGAAGCCATAGAAGTAACATAGGATCCCTTTCTCCACTTTTTGTTTATCCATTTAAATGGAAAAGAATCGCTGACCTTGTAAGACTGTTGCGTGTACTGTGTGCCTTTAGACATTACTACCCGGGAACTCCCACTGTTGGCACCCGCAATTACACTTATGTAATAGTTTTTCTCCCATTGTTCCATGATCCATTCCTTGTGAAAAAAGCACTGAGAAAGCTCATAAACTTGTGCAGTGAATCCATTTCCCGCATCCATAATAAGAGCCCACAAATTTGAGCAAGAAGCTAAAAAAAAGCCATCTTCATTTCCTTTCTCAACATGCTGTGTAAGTCTTGTATCAGCCACATTATAGTGGTATCTCTGTTTTCATTGGCCGACGAGCATTATAAAAACTGATCCATTGTGTAGCAGGCATACCAAGCCGAACCTTCAGATCAAGAGCTGCTTCAGGAATTCCCTACATAATGTAAATCCATGTGCCAAGAAGTCTGCAGTAGAGGCTAAGCAACAAAGCCGCAGGCATATGCTTGTCAAGAGATTAAAGTATGCCTTTCATTCCAGCGATTCCTTGGCTAAGTAACCAGATCTGAGCAACCAAATGTATGGAGAGCTGTATAACCAAATGACAACTGAAGACAGCTTCTAGACCAGATCAAACAAATGGACATGATTGCTGCTGATGTTTTGTTTTCTTTTGTTTGTGCTTTTGCAGAGATAGGAGCTGAGGAAACTGCTGCCATTTGAAGAGCGGGAGAATAAATTACATATTCTAAAACAACACATTTAATGATTTCTTCTTCAAAACAGGGTTTTGAAGAAGAATCAATCTCACACTGACATAAGACGGAGTCTAACACACTCCAACATTACGAAATTCTGTAGGATCTTGGTATATGTTTTCCTTGACCAAGGAGGATTTCACTAGGCTTATACCATAATTATAGCCCTAAATAGTAGTGAATAACCCCAAGATACTTCATATTGAATTCAAAGGAAAAATCCCTCTTACACTAAATAATGAGATGCTCTACACCTATCAGAAATAAGTCATCAACATATAACAATAATTCACAGGTTCATTTTTCTCAACCTCGATATAAGGGTTTGGATTAATGTCACTTTTAGAGAAATTGAGTCTTGTCAGGTAGCCATCAATCTGATAATGCCAGGCTCTAGGTGCCTTCTTGAGCCATACAAGGCTTTCTTCAATATATAAAGGTGAGATTCTTTCCAATGAACCTCAAATCCTTGAGGTTGTTCTATGTACACTTCTTCCTCAATCATACCATTGAGGAAAGTAGTCTTTACATCCATTTGATGTAAATTCCAACCCATATAAGAAGCAAAAGAAATAATATATCTAATAGTAGTGTACTTTGCAACTGGAGAAAAATTCCCATCATAATCCTCTTCCTCTTTCTGGGAGAATCTTCTAGCCACAAATATTTCCTTGTATTTGTCAATACTGCCATCAACTATGATGAGCTGTGAAATGGACCTTTTTTGCTACAAAATAATTCCTCTCATTTTGATTAATTTTCCCTCTTTTCCTTTTTAAAACACTTTTGATCCTATATTTCACGCGGGATGCTAAGGTATAATACATGTCTCATTAGTTTTCTATTTTAGGTTATAGAATAGAACTAGTAATTAGTTAAGAGAGTAATTTTAACATAGTTATATATTTTTTAAATAAATAAGAGGCACTAACCTAGATTGTTCAAGGCCACACATGGATAATTGATCGGACACTTATTATTTAGGAACAACTGGCATATTCATGTTGGATAATGCAATACAGAAACTATTAATTCAAATTCTCCTTAACCTTAATAATTGCTTGTGAAATTTATTTATATTCTTATGTTTATTTATTATATCTTCTCATCAAACAATTATCAAGAACAAAAACAACAAAGACAATGGACACAGGATATAGGCTCCAAGCCAGGGAAAAACCCCTCCAAAGAGAAAACCCAGAAAGAAACTCATCTCTTCTTATAGAATCTACTTCAAATGAGAAAAACCAAGACAAAAACCCTAGAACAAGTCCTCCTCCAAGCACCAAGTTAGCCTTCCAATACCCCCTTCTAATTAGGTTAGAGATAAACCAAATCTACGAGGATAAATTCTGGTTCAACCAGCTTCCAGCTTCAAATTTTGCCCCCAACTTTGACCCGCAACTTTGGTCCTGTAGGAGTTGTAGAAACCCTAATTCTAGCACCTACCAATTCCTCAAGAAGTCTTCCTTCAAGCAATCCAAGGTCTCTAAGGTCATACTAGAAAATTTAGCCATCATGTAACTTGGATCTTTAATTTAGACCTACAATTTTCAGCTTTTGTTGAAGTTTCAAAAACCCTAATCTTCGTACATGTGAGAGAAAAGAGCCCAAAAAAATACTTTCTTTCTTCTTCTTTACTTCTCCTTTCTTCCTTGTCCTTCACTATAACTTCTTCCTTGTTCCAAGCTATATATCGAACTTCTTCTTGAAAGAGATCAAATTGGTGCTAAATTAGGTTGATGCTACTTCTATCTATACACATATGAGGGGTTCAAATACCCTCCTTTAGGCAAACTTGTCACTGCCAGGGCTGACTTGTGCTTGGAGGTTTCTAGGACTTTCTAGACTCAAAATTAATATCTTTTACATGCTACAAATTTCCCACTAGGATCTTATTCAAAACATAATGACTCTCTTGACTCGAGAAAAATATTCTTTGATATGACAAACCCTAGAAACATGAAGAACATGCGATGACCATCAAACTGGAGCATGAAACCCATGCTCAAAAATAATATTTTTCTTTCTTCTTTTCCTTGTAACCAAAAATATACATAATGATTTGAGTACATTGACAATTATGAAAACTGAAACTAGTTACATTTTCCAACACTCCCTCTTAATTAGGGATGTATTCATAATTTTACACATGGTACAAGGTTATTCTCAAATGGGAGAGTTCTCATAAGAAGAGTCAGACTGGTAAGACATTGTTAAGAATCAACATCATAAACAACATTGTCAACATAGTAAGGCCTTAAATTGACAATCTCTTTATTATATAAGAGCATAATGCTTGGAGGCTTTATGTGAGATACCACACTACCTCTACAAGGCACATACCCCATCCCGATGTTCACTAGGTATGTCCTTTCAAGACTATTCTTAGCTTGGATTCCCAAACCTCAAAGAATATCGTCCTCTTCGACCAATCTTGTCTTGGATACCTGTCCAATCCTCAAAGAATGTCATTCCATTTCCTATCCCTGATTTTTCTATCCCCAAGGAAATCACAGGTGCTTATCCAATCCCCCATCCACAATTATCTCTCCATGGCCTTCACTTATATGTATGATTTTTAGTCCTGGTCAAGTTATTAACAAATGAAGAAGAGAATACAAATGTGATGTTCATCATCACTCCATCTCAACCAGAGAGTAGATCCCCCTTCCCTCTTGATTAGGGAATAAATCCTTGCTCATGTTTTTGGAGACTCCTTTACTCCCTCTCAAATATAAACGAGATACCTAACTTCCTTTGAATTGGGAAGTCATAACCACAAGATCTTTAGCTTGTATTCTTAAATGTATCATCTATCAGTGCTTCATGGAGATATCTGTAAGCATCCCTTTTCCCCATTTGTATCTCACCATATTGGGCTTCTTCCTTCTTGGATATTATGGATCCATTTTCTTCCTTTAATATTGTGACAGGGTTCAAGCCATCAACTTTGCACATCAATTTCCTCCAATCATCACAAACTTCAAGCTAGTAATATCTCCCTCATGAAAGTGATCTTTGTTGATGTAGGAATATGAACATTAGGTTATGTTCTTACACTGCTACCTTTCAATCTCAAGGTGATGATGTGAACACCTTGACTACATGACATTCCAAGGATTGCCAAAACCATTTACTTAATTCATATGATCTTTGAATAGAGCTCATCACCACCCATTGAACTTACCTCAATGGTTAGCATGTATCCTTGCAGTATCCTTCCAAGTGGAGAAACAATTATGTTAACCAGATAACCAATATCAAAATATAAATATCAAACTTAACTTGTCATGATGTCCCCTTTTATCAAAATACTTGCATACTTGATTCCTTTAATATCAACATCCTTTCATATAATCATATGGACATTATATAAGAATCCCTCCATGCATTCCTTTTAATCAAAGTGCCCATGGATCAAACTTTATTACCAAGCTACAATATCTTCCTTGGAGTTGTCATAGCTAACTTTCTTTCTTTCTTACAAAGACTATGCTCGATTTTGATCAACACTGTTAGAGTTATACCATTCTACTTTGTGAGAGAGTCTTGATCTCCATCCATTTCAAAGTATGTCAAATTTCTTCTTTCGAGCATCATGCAGCCATATGGAAGATACATTCATAACTAACCATTATCACAAAAAAGTGATCATCTAGACATAATTTACTAGATGGATCGAAGTACACCATGTAGAGCCAATTTTACCATAGTAAAATTTCTTTCACTATGAGAAATTACTTAATAAACCACATTTGTTAAGTCATTTATAATTAAACCCATGAAGAATAATTAAATAAATCACTGTTTATTTGATTATCTCCTAAGGATAATTAATTAATTTTTTTTTAATTAATATTCCTTGTCACACTTGACCTAGTTATGAGAAATAAATAGATAAATAATTAATTATCTTATTTTTCTGTAGGAATAATTAATTAATCACTAATTAGTTATTATTCCTTGTCAAGTTTGACTAAATCCCTTACGAATAATTAAATAAATCATTATTTGTTTATTATTCCTTAACTATATTTCTTGAGATGATAAATAAATCATTTATTTACTTATTATTTCTAAATAAAAGTTTAAATACCTTTTCCCTCCAAACCAAATATAATAAAATATTCCAAATGGTTAATTCTAGAATGGGGTTAATAATATTTTATTATTGCTCATTATTCGAGAATAACCTAATATTTTGTTATAAATAGAAGGGTTTTCCATTCATTCTTCACTTTTGATTATTTTCATTGTTTCACTCACTATTGCAGCTCTAATTATTATCATTGTCGCACACCATCTTCTTTTTCATTTGAGTTCTCATTGAGCTCAAACATTTTGTTTGCTGGGTTTTACACATTATAGAGGAGAGAGACTCTACAAAAGTTGAAGACATTGAGGATAGCCAAGAACCCATCCCATAGAGGGGGACTGGTAACATTATTTGTTCCCTTCACAGGTGTTGTTTAATAAAATATATTCTTTATATATTTGGTTTCCATTGGATTATTGGAGTTATTTGTGCTTATTTTACTATTCCATTTTGTTGTTTAAATATGTCTTCTACATAGATCAGGGCTTTAGCAGGTTTCATTTCTATCATTTGCTGCAGATCTACATTGTTTAACAACCATTTTTATCGTTAGGGTTGTTTGTCATCCACAACCTAAAGTATTTTCTTTTCATACACATTCAAGAAGAATGCTACATAACAAATTGGCGACTGCATTGCATTTTTTATTCTGATCCGAAAACTTGGGTGACCTTCAGTTTTCAGCTTAGGGTTTTTCTTTTCTAGCCTCTTAATGTTGTTTACTAGCATTCAAACCCTAGATCAATCAAATTTCTAACTTCTTCAAGTTTTTTGTTCATTTCCACAAGTCACAGGAACCAGCTGCAATAGAGACGGAAAATTTTTTTGAGACTTGCCAATCGAGTATCAAGGAGAAGAAATCACACTTTTCTTCCCCGATAGTGCAATATGGAGGTCCAGAGTGCACTTTCTAGCCTAAAAAGTGCGATCTCCCCCTAAACAGTTTAGTACTTGCGATTTTTAGGGTTTCTGGGATTTTTTTCTAATCCCTTTCTAGGTTTTGACGAGAGTTGTCTATTGGGTTGGTTGACCACTGTATTACCCTGCTTAGGACTTGATCTACTTAGTTTTGCTTGTCAAAGTGGAATTTATCCCCTTTAGGGCTTCTAGTACGCTTCCACCATTATAGGACGAGTTTAGTTGAGTAAGAAGTTTGAGTTTTTGCAAAGATTTCAACCATATTTTCCAGATCTTTACCTTCATATTTCAGATCTTCACAAATAGGTTGTTTCCATCCTCAAGTTTCATCTTAAACCTTGTTTGGTCATTTGCCTTAGGGTCCCATTGTTTTCCCTAGGTTTCACACCCATCTCCCTATCTTTCTGCAACGATTTTCCTCACTAGTTTTTTGTTGTTGCTGCATCACTTTCCAGCAGCATAGTGTCATTTGATCCCAGTCACACCAATGCTTAGATCTCTTGGCTGTTTTTGTGTGTTTTCAGTTGGTTTCTCCACCAACCAACACAATTTTTGCAAACCCAGTTTGGGTGGGGCTTAGAGAGTTGATTTGTTGTTCATTTTCTATTTTTAATTTTAGTTTATTTCAAGAATCTTTTTCTTTTTTCAAACACGATTTGGGCTTAATTAATAAACACACAAGCACACCTTAAGCGAGGGTTCTTGGTTTACACCACCAAGCCAATACTTAACTTAATTAATTTATCTCCCCACACAGAGACAAAAACATATTGTTGATCTACCTTCACCATTTCTATGTCACTTGTGTCTTACAACCATTACTCCACCAAGGCATTTGTCGCCGAGACTCTTAGGCCTTCATCCCTAATTTATACTTGGGCATATTACTCCTCCCCGCAGGGTTCGATTTCATAGTTCCCCAAGTGCCCATACTGAATCATCTTCTGGTTAATCTGATTCCAAGCCTCCTTCATCACATACCATGCAGGAAACCAACTTGGTTTTGGCTTCGGTTACATTCCTGTAGTCACATCTAGCAAAACTGCTACAAGAACCATTTCGGCAACTCCAATGCTACCTTTCATGGCTGGGTTAAGCCTCCCGGATTTCAGCCAGTTGATTAATGACCCTATACACCACGATGCTGGTTGGCTAGAAATGTCGACTAAGCTTCCCTCCGACATTCCCAAGTTTGAGGGTAATTCTGGAGAGGACCCCACCAATCATGTCTGCTCCTTCCATATGTGGTGTTCATCCAATTCCATCATCGATGGCTCCATTCATCTTCAGTTGTTCCAACGCACGCTCACTAGAGATGCTGCAAAGTGGTATGTCGACCATCCTGCCACCTCTCATTCCACTTTCACGATGCTTTCTAAAGAGTTCCTTTCATATTTTTAGTTACCTCTCCAATACGACATTGGTAGAAAGCTCTTGACCACATTCCGTCATTCCTCTACCACCCGTCTTTCCAATCATGTCCAGGAATGGTGTAAAAGGAGGAGCATGTTCTTTGCTCCGCCCTTCGAAAACCATGTCTACCTTGATTGGTTTCTTAGGACTCTTTTAGCACTATTTCCAAATATGTTGTGTCTCTCTTTCCTTAGACAGAGGAAGAGGCTCTCCAAACCGCTCTGAGATATGAGTTGATTTATGCTCAATCTCATTATGTCTATATCGTTATCCTATACCTCCCCCGTCTTGGTGGTGCCAATGCACTGGTGGCATCTCACGCCGCCGACAATATCATTGGAGCTATTTCACATCCTCCACCATATACTCAATAGAGTTATGGCTATCTACATGGGGCACCAGTTCCTCTAACACTTATGCCCCTCCTACCAACAATGTGTATTCAAGACAAATCACATCCTATGCATTTACCCAACCAAATCAGAAGATGTTAGGGCTAGCTAGTGCTCAACTTGTCTACCAGACCATTACCCCTTCACCATATTATACCTATGCACCGTCGAGCGCTCTAGCCCCTCATGCATCAGTGCCGCAACCTCCCATGCATCCTCAGCCCAAGCAGCCACTGCCCCTCAGGGTCAATTGTTTTCACAACAAAGTGCAACCACTCCCCAAAATTCAAAGAGAAAGAATAAGTGGAAAGGTAACAAGGGTAACTAGTGTAACCAAGGTAATCAACCTAATGAACCCCACGGGAACCAGCTTGACACCAATAACCAACAACAGGGTGACCAACCCAAGAAGAATAAGGTTATTCATACAAACAAGCCTTGTGCATGTTGTGGTGTACATGGCCATTATACTCATGAGTGTCCCCTCTTACCCCAGATGCACGAAATGTGGGAAGCCGAAGCAACTTCTAGAGGTCAACCACCCATGCAACAACTACCTCATAATCCTGTGCCATCTCAACCAACCAGGCTCACAAATCCTTTCCCTCAGAAAGGATTTGTTGCTGCTCAACCTTAGCAAAGTCAAGAAGCCCACCTTCCCAAACCTTTTGGTCCTGGTGACTACCAGATCCTCATGATGAATTCTAATGAGGTCAATACCTCTCATATCAACTTGCAAACTTGGTCGCGTCAATATGACAAGATATCGACTTCATCCGCCACTAAGTCCAAAACTGAAGCAACTATCGAGCCTCTTACAACACAAAATTGTTTTCTACAGATCCCTCAACCTAAAGTTGAGTCAATTCCTAAGATCCCTAAGGGACCATTACGTCCTAACATGACTTCTAACCAAGCTTCCCATACATATAGTATAGTAGATGACTTGGCACAATCACCTCCTGCCATGTCGACACTAGAGGTGCTCCAATCGTGCCCATCTCAAAAGAAAGCTCTACTAACTACTTTGGGTGCAGTAGATCCTTCATTACAATCATTTCTATTGATACGTCAGAACATCCTCCATTACCTCCATCTGTTCCTTTTTAGGTACCAGCTAGAGTCCGTAGTGACATCATCTCCCAATGCATTATTGACAAAGGTGCCTCCACCTATGTGATGTATGATACTATTTGGAAGCAACTCAAGTCACCTAAACTGTCCCTATCCACCATCACTTTGTGTGCTTGGGACGGTCACTCCTCCCAGCTTCTTGGCATGTATCGTAATTGTCCAGTGACTCTTGCAGGCAAGAATGTTCATGTAGACATTGAGGTTGTTGATACCCCTATAGATTACAACATTCTCTTGGGTCGTAGTACACTTATGCCATGTCATCCTTGGCATCTACAGTTTTCCGCAAGATGCGTTCCCCCATGAAGGGAAGATCGTCACTATCGATCAGTTGACATACTAAGAGTCGTCATCCTTAACCTCCCCTGAGTCCATTATCTTGTCGATGTCGGAAAAGTAGTATTCTACCCCTCTCACTGGTGTTTCACCCAGAGTCTACAAAGATTCCTCATTGTTGGGTGCTTTCTCTGGTCCTCCCCCTCCTATCTCTAAGCCTATCTCTTTGAGTGTTTGCATGTTACAAGCATCATGGGCTGCTCAAAAGCAGTCTGGTACATTTGATCAACAACCAGCTCCTCAACACCCCGTTGTTACCATCTCAACTGAGCCATCTAGATCCACCCCCCTAGGACCTCCTCCATTTGTGGGTGCCTCCCCTTTGTTCCCACTAGTAACTATTCCTCCAGGTCTCAACCATACAGGAGTTATTCCGCTCGAACATTACCCTGCAGGACAAATACCTTTCTTATTTCCTCTTCTTGGAATCTTTTCTATCCTTGTCATGGCTTCGTTGAGTCTCCCTAATATGAATTTTGGGATCCCAATGTGGTACATTGATCCCCCAGTGAACACTTTGCTTGGTTAGCTCAGACCATATCATGCTTTGACCCCAGTTCAACCGGTCCCTACGACCCTTGTCACTACTCCAGTTCCACCACAACCTCAAAAGGAACCCACTCTTGTTGCAAAAGAATATGGATAGGGGGGTAAAGTGAAGAAAAAGGAACCTAAGTACAAGGATCCCCAAGCACCTTCTACTCCCAAAGCTCCAAAGCCGACACCTCCATGCATTGTGTGTGAAGTTGTTGGGCATGCGACTAATAATTTTCCTGAAATCCCTTGTCTCAAACATTTGGTTCAGGAAACATTCCTTGAGTCAAGTATCCTTGAGGTCCAAGTTACCTTACCAGGACCATCTAATAAACTCAAAATGTTGCTCACAAATCACCCTTGTGCTTTATGTGATCATTATGGTCATTATTCCCATTGTTGCCCTCGTCTCGACGAATTTCGTGATTGGCTTCAAGAACTTTGCGAATACGAGGCCACTCGTAGTGGATCATCTACTCCTCTACCCATGGATTCTAGTACCATTAGTGTACCAGAACATGGGGGCTCTAGTCCCACCATCGTGATCCCTCCCCCCAATATCGAGATGACGGACTCCATGGTCCATATCCTTTACCTTTCGTCATCCTTGAGTTCCTCACGGGAAAATTTTTTTGAGGTTTTTGCATGCACCTCTATCAAACCTCCTTCGTCGAAAACCCAAGTCTCAACATCGATAGATTTTCCATCTACTAGCTCATCATCTACCTTTCCAGATGATGTGTATGTGAACCTTCTTTCTCATGATGATGCACCAGGTACCACTGCCGCATCATGTAGTCAGTCTTCCTCCTGCCCACCCATATTCCATTTTGATGAGGACATGATGGAAGATATGTCTACCCTAATTACCCTTGCACATAGGCAAGGGGGCATATCTTCTCGAGGATTTTGAAGGCCACCTCCTTCCTGATTCTCCCAATGCACTCTACCTCAAGAAATTTCACTCATAGCATATCCCATTGATTTGTGTGTCTTTATTTCTATCATGAAGTTAGGTAGGTTGCATCATCACATCTATTGTGTTTTGCACCTTTCATATGGTGCCATCATCCACATCGTGTATTGGTTATGCCAACGGAGCGAGTCGCTTCTCTAGGAATCTAGCCTCGGAAACCCAAGCCATTTTTACCCCCTTGCATACGTTAGTCCATTCGAATGATGTGTGCATTGGTGATCCAGGTGGATATTGGTGGCCAATCACCTATTCCACCTAGACCCCCCACCTTAATTGTAGAACAATTTACTATTTTTGGTAGTTTTTCGAGTCTTGAACTTCTGGAGATGTTTTGAGGCCCTAAACGATGTTTCTTTGGCAAAATTTCTTTGGTGATTTCTATGAAAATCGCATCAGAAACCATATTCCTCTGAGAGATATTTCCGGGTATCATATGCATCAAACAAAGATAATATGACCAAGTTAAGACCCCAAGAAGTTGGATGCCCAACTAACCCCAATGGGGCCCATAAAATCTTAGTGTTACATCTCCTCCAGTTAGGGTTTTGGTTGTTTAGGGTTTTCCATTATTGTTCAATAATAAAAATGCCCTTGAGGCTCATTGTAACTTAGTTCAGAGGCATGTAGCTGCCACATCTCTTCTCAGAGATAAGCTACCATTGTCTAAGCTATCTTATTTCCATTATGTTTGTAAGCATAGTTCAATATTTTTATATAAATGGAATGAAGTGTTTTTTTTATGCATATCTGTGTTTATGATTATATCTGTAAGTTGTTGCATTCATGTTTAAGTTCAGATCAGTGGTATGAGAGTGGTCTATTCTTTCTCTATTTTTCTTTGCATGTCCCCAACGATGTCAAGGTATAAGGAGTTAGGGCTTGATCTGGTTCAACCATTGCAGGATCAGCCTCGCAAAACCCAACGACCTCCCATGGAAAAAGAAAAGAAAGATGAGGGGTCAGGAGGTCCTTTCAAAATGTTGCTCGTGGAAGCCCTCGAGCGAGAGAGGGACGCAATGATGGATAACTTTGCCCGGATCCTTCGACGACTACCCACAGGTGATGCATCTTCATCTAGCAGCCACTCTGGAGGTGCCACTCCTTTTAAGGTACAAGTTAACTTCGATATTCCTATATTCGAAGCACTGATAGATGCAGACACCGTAGATAAATGGTTAAATCTATTGGAAGGATATTTTTCAATTCATGACTTTTCCAATTGGGAAAAGATTATGTTTGCACTTCTCAAAGCTACCCCACATGTCAAGTAATGGTGGGAAACCTACTGTGAACAAAAGGATGAGAGTGAACCCTCATTTTTTTTAAACTTGGAATTCTTTCTGAGACGCCATCGAGGAACGATATTACCTTATCTGGAGCTATGAAGATAAATACATAAAATGGACCACGCTACGGCAAGGAAGGGACCAAGATGTGCCAGAGTTCACAAATACTTTCCATACCCTTCGCACAAAACTTGGGTATCAAGGATACTAAGCGGCATTTGGTGCTCATGTACCACAATAGTCTACACAAGTACATCCAGGACGAGATGGAGTTCCTGGAAATTTCCTCGCTCGGCACGACATATCGGTATGCTGTAAAGATTGAGAAGAAGTTTAAACAATTTTGGATTTGCGAATCCAAAGCAAGGAAAAGGTTCCCCCAAACCAAAGAACAAGGGACCAAGCTAAGGCAGGGCTACCCAGGACAACCTGGCGAAGCTGCAAGCAAAGAACAACACCACGAAGACGAAGAAGGACATGGGAAAATGGTGTGAGTTCCATAAGATCTCCACTCATAATACAAGTGAGTGTTGGGCCAAGCAGTCACTGTTGGATGAGTTGAAGGATTCTGAATCAGACGCAAGTTCCAACTCTAAATCAGAACCTGATAAGGGGTTGACAAAGGGAAGTATATCATTGATGCAAAGCCTAGTGCCATCATGACCACCACAAAGATCCATAAACTTGAGCCTGAAGATATAGAGGAGGGGGAATGCCTCTTCCAATCACATATATGGGTGAAGGGTTCTCTACTACAGTTCATTTCCGACAGCAGGAGCCAAAAGAACCTCATTTCAGAAGAAGTCATGAAGTGGTTGGCCCTAAAGACTACAACACATCAAAATCCGTACACCATCGGGTTGCTTCACCATGGACGAGATCTTCACATCAGCAAGAAGTGCCACTTTCCCTACAACATCAAGCCCTTCACAGATGACGTACTCTGTGATGTTGCTCCTCTTGAATTTTTTGATGTATTGTTAGGAAAACCATACTTGTGGAAGCGACATGTTTTATATGAGTCTAGACCTCGCTCTGTGATTATTACTTTGGCTAATAAGTTGTACAGGATACCGAAGGTAACCCCGCCTACCACCATCTCTTTAATCACTACAAAGAAATGCAATAAGATCATTTCCTAGACCAGGAAATTTGTTTTCCTTATGATTCGCCCCCAAGGAAAGAAGAAGGTTGTGGCCATAGCTTCTAGGCAGGGCTCCTCTACACAACAACAACAGATGGACAAAGTTGTGGAGGAATACAAGGACATTTTCACCTCACCCACAGGGGTACCTCTGCAATGTCAGGTCAAGCACTCCATCAATCTGACCTCGGGCACGCCGCTGCCCAATGGACTGATCTATCGGCACTCTGTTTTGGAGAATGGTGAGATCAAGATGTAGATTTTGGAACTACACTAGAAAGAGCACATCAGGCCAAGCTCATCAACCTGTGGGAGCCTAATTTTATTGGTACAGAAGAAGGATGGGACCTGGAGGCTTTTTATTGACTATTGGGCACTGAACAAGATCACTGTCCAGAATAGGTACCCAATGCCATAGATTGATGTCCTTCTAGACCAACTAAAGGGGGCCAAATATTTCAACAAGATTGACTTGAAGTCAGGTTCTCACCAGGTGCCTATTGAACCCTCCGATTTATGGAAAACTACCTTCAAATCCAAGGAGGGCCTTTTTGAATGGTTGGTCATGTCATTCGGATTGACGAACGCCCCTGCAACCTTCATGAGACTAATGGACAACATATTTCTTCCCTTCACCAATGCATTCGTGGTGGTGTATTTAGATGACATTTTGATCTTCAGCTAGAGTTGGGAAGAGCACCTCCACCATATTCGACGTGTCCTTAAAACCTTTCAACAACACAAGCTACGTGCTAACTTGGAGAAATGCACCTTGGCCTGACCCAGGTACAATATCTAGGGTACATCATTGATGAGTAGGGTGTACATGTGGACCCATCCAAGATTCAAGTCATTTGGGATTGGCCAACCCCAACCACTCTAATAGAGCTTCGCAGCTTTTTGGGTCTTGCCAATTTCTACCGTAGGTTCATGTTGGGGTTCTCTCATATCACTTGGCCTTTAAGTCAAGTCACCAAGGGCGGAGCAAAAGAAAATTTATTTTGGTCGGAAAACTAATAGCAAGCATTCTCCGAGTTGAAGAATCGCCTCTGTCCTGCATCAATGCTCACATTACCAGACCTGCAACAACCATTTGAGATTGATACATATGCCTCTAACTATGCTATTTGTGGAGTTCTTACTCAACATGGGCATCCAGTGTCTTACCACAGTGAGACACTTTCAGACACAGCCCAAAAGTACCCCACTTACAACAAAGAAATGTATTCCATTGTCTAGGCCTACTGTCAATGGAAGCATTACATTCTGAGGAAGGAAACAATCATCCACACAGACCACTGGCCTCTACAGTTCATATAGACACAAGGGAAGCTGCAGAACGATTTCCATCAAAAATGGTCCACCTATCTGCAACAGTTCCATTTGAACATTAAGTATAAGAAGGGCAACACCAATAATGTCGCTAATTGCCTCAGCCAACCACCGGTCATGGCGCTAATCACTGTGCTCAACTTTGTGGGCACGAGACATCTGGGTGGCTGCATCTTTACAAGAGTGATCCAAAATTCAACAACATATACCAGACACTCCTGGAAGGGAAGAAAGTTCCAAATTTTTACCTTCAAGATGCATTATTATGCCACTTAGGACAAATATGTGTTCCTTCAAGTGAGCGTTCCAAGATGATTTTAGAGGCACACTACAGTCAGGTCGCTGGACATTTCAAATTAGAGAAAATAATGGTGGTATTGCAGAAGTAGTTTTATTAGCTGAAACTTCGTTAGGATGTTGGGAAGTATATTATATCCTGCACCACCTGCGTCATTGAAAAACCAACCATCAAGAAGCAAGGCTTGTATACTCCTCTACCAACTCCTAGTCGGCCTTGCAAATCTATCTCCTTGGATTATATGTCAGGCCTTCCTTCTACTAAGCACGAAAATGATTGCGTTTTCATGGTCATTGACAGATTCTCTAAGATGGCCATCATGGTAGCCTACACGAATAGTATCACAACAAAGGCCACTACTAAGCTCTTCTTTGAGTGGGTGTGGGTACACTTTAGGATCCCACAGTCCGTTATCATAGATCGGGATAGTAGATTCCTAAGTGCATTTCGGTCAAGTCCTTGGTCGATGTTGGATACAAAACTCACTAAGTCCATGACTTTCCATCCCCAAACTGATGGCCAAACAGAGGTTGTCAACAGGATGATCATACACATTTTACGCATGTACAACTCAAAGCATCCACGCACATCGGATGAAAGTCTCCCCTATGTCCAACACATCTACAACATATCTATCCACAACTCAATAGGCCACAACCCCTTTAAGGTAGGGCTAGGATTTCATCCATTATGCCCCATTGATGTGGCCATACCATTTGCAACCACTCAGGTAGATTCGGCTCACGCGAAGTCCGAAGCTGAAAGGGCTAACAGCTTCATTGAGCACATTCAACACATACTCCAATAATTCCATGATATATTGGACATATCCAATGCTAAGTACAAGAAACGTCATGATAAACATCGAGTGTCGCACAAGTTCCAGGTGGGCGACAAAGTTTGGCTTCATTTGTAGAAATAGCACCTTGCTAGACCTCACTGCAAGCTTCGCCCGCTTCGATATGGGCCATACACCATCACCAAGGCCGTCAATGACAATGCCTTTGAGCTCCACATCCCACCGTTCCTTGGTCTGCACCCAATGTTCAATGTAGATTGCCTTTGGCCATACTTCTCACCATTGTTGGACACATCTGACATTGCAGAACAACTCACACCAATAGAGCTCAACCAGGACTACATGGAACAGGCCACAACTAATCATATCATGGAAAAACATATCAAGAACACTCGGAAACAAATGATACAACTATATTGAGTTGTTGTTGGCTACATGGGGCCTGACCCAGGTTCAGCAGTGAGTTTAGCCAAGCAAATCCCGATACTATTGGCCCTTTCGGTCTCACCTGAGGTAGTATGGGAGGGTTCTAGAACCAAGTTTCCACACCCTAGGAATGTCTTGATGAAGTCTGGGAAGTTCACAAACCTATCCTACGCACTTGCGCTGCTCCGTGCAGTTGTCTGTCCTTCGCGACTTGTGTAACTGCTTCCGTGTAGCTCTGTGAAGGGCACGAAGAGGTGTTGTCTAGATCTTTTATCCTTACTATGCTTTTATTATAGATCTTAACTTCATTAATCATTCAACATTTATTGCTAGTGCGCGCAATCATAAAATGTAAAGAGATGCATAAATATCATAGAAGCAATAAACACATAGTATTCTAGAATCACTTATCTTTTATTAATCCTCTGTTCAAGTAAATCCAACTCTGCCCTGCACACTCAGCTGTAGGGGTCCGCACACATAGTTGTGGACTCTACCAGGCCTCTGCAAACTCAGCTGCAGAGCCTCTTACTACTATTACGACCCAAGACTCAGACTTACAGACTCAGAGCGAATTCCTCATTCAAAAACCCATATTACTTCTCAAAGCTAAGACTAAGACTACTTTTTACCCTTAGAGCCTCGCTCTATTTATACAATTCCATGGTCCGTGAACCATGGGTAGGTCGACACATTCTATATTAAATTACATTATTTTATGGTGGACAACCCTAGACTCTCACGCTCCGCACCGACATTTTACGGGGTATTTACATTACATTGACCAAAACTCGGGCTTTAATCCCCAAAGGCATGCTATGGGGGGATCCGCTGCCCAACAGGCCCCCAACACAATCATCGTGACTCATCTCGAGTCACTTGGATGGTGCGGTGATCTTCACACAGAGTCCATCCAACAACTTCTACACTTCGCTTATGTTTGCAGCACATTATTTCGTTGTCCGTTGTATCAGTTTTGTGAATCCCCGATGCATCATTGTCAGGGGCACCTTCTTGCCTTAACGCATATGTATCCTGCATCTGGACCAGCTTTCCCTTGATCGTGGTGGTAACCATGAATGCTTCCTCGTGCCAAGGCTGGATGTGCATTTTAAGCACTGCTTCTTTTTGGCACGCGGCGTCCACCTATTCCTTTAGGGCCTGGGCCTCCTTCATCTTGGCAAGTCACTGAGTAAGGGCAACCATTTCTACGGTCCCCCTGATATTGTCATATGCCTGCTGTAACTGCCATGCTTCTGTCTCCAGACGTTGTATGGTTGGATCTTCCTGCAGTGAGGTGAGCGTGAAGAGGGATTGATCCAACAATCTCGTGCAGTCCTGTACAGCGTGCTCTATTGCTTCCAACCCTGATTGAATGGCGTGGTGGTGCTGCTCTCTGACTTCCAGGGTGTAGAGAGCTGTGCTTTCAGTCGCAACTCAACGATCTGCAGGTTCAGCTCCAACTGAACCTTCGCGGACTCTTCCTAGGCCTTGCGGGCTCTAGCTGCTAGCTGGTGAATCTTTTCTACTATTGGGAGTACCGCTGGCATGGCCAACTCTGATATGTTGCTACAGGCCTCCTCCACGACCTTTTCCAATCCCTGGGTTTGTATGACCAGGTTGTCGCGCTGCAGGTTGAGCTGTTCTAAATGTAATTTCTGCTCACTCAAGACCTAGAGGGTGTGGCCCTCCCTAGTGCGAAGCTCATCATTTACCCCACCCTGTAGTTGGTATAGGGTTTCTCTGGGAAGGGAGGCCAAATTCAACCCCCAGCCCTTGATTTTACTTGTCGTGGCCCCGTCACCCTCAGTGGCTGCTAAGACTGCGCCTTTTGGTAATACAAAAGTGTTTGTGGTGTGGGCGTGCAACATCGGCTCAGCTTCAAATGTACCTGCCACAACGTGTGGTTCCAACATTCCTAGGGGTTGCACTTGTAATGCTTACAACTACACTCTGAGTGCCCCCAACACAGTTGTTTGCTCCGTCATTAATTCTTCAAAAACATCCTTAGTGACATCACGAATTATTTCACCAATGTCAAGAAGGTCTCCCTCGGAGGTCTTTGTGGCCTTTGTATTTTTCCACGAGGCTAGCTTCTCATGGACGTGCAGCCTCTTGAGTTGGGTTGATTTTGGTACCAGGTCCATGCATTCCTCTACCTCAGCCTCTTCCTGTATGTCCTTCTTGGTGGACATTTCCTGGCCTTCCTCTGTCTCTTTCGTGGTCGAGGTTGCGGTCTTTGCCATCTACGCAGCCACTGCTACCTCAGCCGCCTTCTGTTGCGTAGCCGCTTCTTTTTCCTGGCGCCTTCTCTCCACCAACTATGCAATGCACAACTTGGTATCCTTCTTTTGTTGTTGTGCTGCAATCTTTTCCATTTCTGCCAAGTCCGGGGCACACCACTCCGGGGGCCATGACTCCATTACCGCAAAGATTGCATCATCCATTGCCATGAATAGGAGCTTCGCCCATGTTCGCGCGGGATCTTTACGCACTCGGATATATAGGTTATGCATATCCGCCTTGAACTCTGCCACGCTCTGTAAGCTGTTATGGACTGTGGGGGACAAGCGCAGCCTACGATTGATCCATGTTCATATTCGCACCTCTACAAACACCCAAAACATCTTTATCTCGTGAATCCTTGTCACGCCTTTTGTTGCCCAAAGCAAGGTGTACCTAGCGGCTTCGGTAGGTCACCTTCAAGCGTGGGAAACTGGCTGTCATCTGGTAGCTCCCATGCAACCAACAAGATGGATAAGAGCAACCATGCATAGTCGAAGGTATTACCCTTCTCCTAGTCCTCTCTATAGTTTGTCAGAAACTTGTCATAGAGGAACTGCGCCGAGTTGAACTGGACCCCCTCTGTGCATTGCTCTGCCAACTCAATTATAGACGCTGACACTTTGCCTGTGCGGAATTTCCTCATCAGCTTGCCAGCCAGCAGTTGGCTGGCTATGCACACCCCTTGGTCCTTGATTCTTACAATTACGTACCCTCTCTTCCTATTCTCCAGCTTATATTTAGCCTTCATAGCTTCTGCGAGGGCTAAGTCGCTACTCTTTCCTGCTATGGTTGCAGGGTCGTTTCCTTTGATGGGCAGCTGAGAAATCCGGTGAATCAAATTGGCCATGATGCGAATTGGATCCTCCAGCTAGAGATACCCATCATGTACTAGGCACAGTAGCTGCCTGATGACAAAAATAGTGACGGCCGCGTGGTGGCAGTGGGGTATCCATTGTAGATGGAGTAGCCCAGCCTTCTCTACACTGCGTAGCCATTTCTACTTCAGTAATTTCTCCGCGGCCAACTATGGGAACTTCTTGCTGTCTGTGAGGTCCCAGTCTTCGAACTTCATATTAGGTACCCGTCCCATCAGTGTACCTTCAAACCTTATATCATCTGGAAGGAGCGGGGTCTAGAGTGCACTCTTCGTGGCCTCCAGGTTCTTAGGTATCTTGGCTTTCCCCTTCCATAGGGGGATGTAGGGGGGTAACTTTATCACCGAAGGCACTTGGGAGACATTCTCCACCTCATCATCCTGTTATTCAATTTAGGTTATCAGGGCTTGCAAATCCTCCTCCTCCTCCTTCGTTTCAAGGGTGATGACTTTGCCCTTCTCTGTCATTGACAATTTACTAAACTGTGGGTTCTGTGGTGATACCTAGATTGGCCCCATTGTCTGCTTTTCTTTTTGTGGTCACGGCATGCATGGTGACTTTGGAACCTCTACTATAGTTGCTGCCTCTCGAGGCTCCTCCTGGTTCATATGGGGCACTGGGGTAACTTCCGCGAATCGCACTTCGGTTCTCGCAGCCATCATCGTGTCTACACTGGATCCATTCGGTCGCGTACTCAAGGGTGGCAAGAGTGTTTGGTGCTCAATGCTCTGTACTGGCTCAAATCTTAAACAACCAAGTGTTGCCTCAAGGCTAGCACAAAGGATTTTATAATATCGTTTGAAGTTGAATTTAACTATTCCCTCCACTTTTGAGTCATTAATACCTTCTTAGCAGCAGATTGTCCCGAATCTAGCTCTGAACTCCTATCTTAATTTCCTGCTGCCTACTCCTTTCTGCCTTAAATTAGACCTCTTGTCATGAATAGTGACATCAACGATCACCTTCCAACCTACCCCCGCAGTAGCGCAGCCCCTTATGCATGACCGCGATCCCTGTGACATACTGACCCTGCGCGTAACCTCGTTCCCACGTAGCTCTCCTACAAACTTGTTTATAGTCTCGTGATGTCTTTCAACTGCTTGAAGCGTTGAGACTGTACTTTCTACGGATAGTTAGGTGGACACACCACCTGCACGAAGCTTCCCTACACTTGCCAGCCTAGTCCGCGGGTGCCCCTCAATTACCCTCACGTCATTCAGCATTTTGCGTTCTTCCTTATACAGTGCACTCCCCTGGTTACTTTGTTTAATAAGGTGCGGTTACAGCCATGGTAGCAGAACCAGAACTTTTCGGTGACACTCTTCTACTGTGGTGGTATGGCTACCCATATCTTGTCCTGTCCTTCCATTGACGCGACATGTTTGCATGATTTCAGTTCCATTTTTCCGATATCCACGTCCATTAATATGCTTTTTTGCTTCAGTTGTACCTGATCTTCTTCAAGTTCGCGAAGCTCAATGTTCCCTCGCCGGATGGCTTCTTGAGTCTGCATATGTTTGTCCTCACATGGCTGCATACCTTCTTTTCTATGGTCCTTGCGTGTTGTGCCAGTTATTGCGTGAAGATTCTTTCCCAAAGCTACAACCTTGACTATGCTCGTCATTTCTGGAATCATTCCCGTGCTCAAGTTCTTGTGCATGGCCCCATAGGCCCATCAGACCACTGGGACACGCGGGTCCCAATCAGTTCATTCTGCCTGGTAAACTCTGTTCATGATTCTACATAGCTTTGTGAATGCCCCAATGTGGACTATCTATGGCATGCATCGCTTTTCCTACTGCTGCATCGGGTTCTTATTTTCAATCCTTAGTCTAGGATGTGCTTATATAGTACACGTTTGCACCCATCGACATAGGTGGGCATGCAAGTTGCTTCATCCTAGCTACCTGGCTCTCGTTCAACGTTGGGGACTTCCAAACTATAAGCACATCCATATTCTACATTTGCACTAGTTTCCAATAGTCTTCTAATGTGTACTCCACCATTGTGCAAGTGTTGCGAGCAGCACCCATTCTAGTGCATCATACCGCTGCTGTTCCGGTATTTCCCTTTCAAATTGGTCCAGGAATTCATCCACTGCTGTTACTCCATCATATGTCAGCAGTTCCCTTGCCTCTGTTTTCATGCAACGCAGGGATCTAGCCATCATGTTGCAATTCAACGTTGTCACTTTGTGCAACCGGTTCTGCCAGCGTTCTACTTCTTCATCTGAATTTGAAGTACAGGAACTGTCGCGTTCCCACGAGATTCTCCCATTTGCAGTTGGGTTCACCTGATCCTGGTCTTGTGTTGTTATCTAGTAAATGCAATCTAGCTCAACGTCGCTGTCATCGTCATGCACAGGTTTAGTGTAGTGCGCTCCCTCGGTTGGATCTAGCGGAACTACTACGCGTAGGGATTTTTTTCCAAATATCATATTCTTCTTTTTCAGGTTGATGATGCCATTCATATCAGTGGCCCAGTCTATTCCTAGCAACACGAGATAAGGATTGTTGTCATCGACAATCTTTATTACTTCAAAGTTTGTCTATGTGCTTGCGCCTTCGATATCAACTATTACTCCTTGCAACCTTCCCATGGGCACGATCTTCTGTTGGTTTTCCATTCATAATTGAATAAGGGACCACTGCAACATAGGCCTGCCCATGCGTTCCCAGGTTTTCTTAGGTAACACATTTGTGTTAGATCCCAGGTCCAAGATTACCTTGTCCATTTCGTATTCACCAATCTGCACCGTCAATCTCATCTCCCTTCCAGTGCACAATGTATGCTTTCCCAGTTTTTGGACTACGTGCCGTTCACCCAATCTTGTGTACCTAGTGCTCAACTTCTGTAGTCCCTTGACTACCTTATTGTTGCATAGCAGCTTCATCCATGTCTCTAAAAAGGTAGTAAGCATAGAAGGATCCATTCCTAGCTTTGGTTGATCCTTACTACTTGAAGTAGAGGCCTCCGTGAAGCTCTTCTTAGCTTCCATAAACATCTCCTTTGTGTGTTCTAAGTCAAATTCAAGTTCCTTTGCAGGAGCCTTGCGAACCCATGTATCTTCCTCAAGCTGCTTCCCCTTATCTTCTCCTGTGGTCGTGCCACTTCTGAGCATCATGTTCATGTTGGGGTCTTCGTCACACGGTTCAGACTTCATCATTTGGATATTCTGAGTCGGAGTAGGCTGTAGTACCCCTTTCATGCACATTTATGCCATCAACGTAGGACAATCCACTGGTTCATGATTAAATTGAGCACAATATGAACAAGATATTCTCATTGGGTTGGTACAATCATGGGAGTAGTGTCCTGGTCCTCCGCAATTGTAGCAAATCAACTGTCTGCAGCCCCTTCTTGGCCCCATTCCTCCTCATCCCTGACCTCGACCTTGAAATCCAGTGTGCGCCATCCCCATGGTTGGGTCAAGGTCTTACGTTTCTATCTACATTCTATAGGCTGGGGTCTGCTCCATCATCAACTCATAGATGTGACAAGTACGCTCGTCATAGCCCACCGACCTACAAAAATTACAAAACAACTGTTGCGGAGCCTGTGTATACTTTTGCAACAGATGACAATTGTCCATTATGTGTTTCCCTCCTAACTGACAGATCATGCACCATAGTGTGGGTGCCGCACTTGGACCTGCCTGTGCCTCTGGTCTCAATAGCATTGATCCCCTCCTACCAAGTATTTTACGAATACTGGACAGTGATCCTTGTCATAGCCCTAACCTTTGCACTTTATACACCATACATCATTGCATGCCTCTAGCCGCAGTGCCCTATCTTACTTTAAGCTCTGCATTTCTAGGCAAAGATTCTATAGCTGCGTGTGGATTTGTTGAACTCCTAGCCTTGAATCATGTATCAGTGTTTCATGCAACCTCATCGCCACTTCCAATGCTTCAGCTTGGGTTGAAAGCTTCTATTGTGACAGCATCGTCCTCAGGTGCAGTGTCAAAGATGCCACAAACCACGCACGGTGTTGTACATCCATTAGCGTCATATTATCCTCGCGGATCGTACTTTTCATCCACTGATCCAGATCTCAGGGGGTCTCGCCTAGAAGCATTGTGATCTCCTTAAATCCGATGATTGACTGCGTCTCTGATTTCAGCCGACTAAATCTCTGTTCAGCGTATTCTGGATCTCCACTATTCCTGCATTTGTGTGATCATTGGAATCCTTGATATACCATGTGAACGCGCAATCCTGCAGTGTGCTCACCAATTTCACCTTCTTAATGTTGTCGTCCGTGACCGCTTGTGCTTCCCACACTGCTCTTACCATCAACCATAACTGATTCGGATCCTCATTTCCTACTCCTCTAAATACAGGTAGCTTGATCCTGCTCGCCATGCTGAACTGTGGGGGTGGTGGAGGTGGAGTGGGTGGAGATGGAGGTGAAGGAGGTGAAGTGGGTGGTGGCATAAGTGGAGGTGGAAACTGCGGAATGCGTTGCCTTATCAAACATACCACACTTCTTGGAGAGATCCGAGTGATCTCTTCCTCGCTCTCCTGCAAAGGTGAAATCAAGGGACTGTTTCCTAATTCCCTGCTACCTTTGTAGATCCTTCCACTCTGCGTCGTTCCAAATATTAATGTATCCGGATCACCCATTTTTCACATAATAGCATCTTAATCTAGGTATTCAGGGATTTAATGTACCTACCTCGTAGTCCCTTGAGAAAATGTCACTCTGCTTCACTGTAGCTCACAGTCGTATCTATCGCAAACTCAGTGATAAATACCCCTATTATCCGGTCAAGCCAATGGTCCATAGCTCACGCGATCTTATCCTCTGATATCTCTAGTCTGCACACTAATTCTGGAGTCCACACTATTGGTTGATCGAGCTTATACCTTCCATGGCTGTCGGCTAACCTCGCGATCTGTTGTACCTGTTTCCCATAGGCAGTGCTTGGCTACAAAAACTATGCTAGGAAACCAACTCAACCAGAGGTTCAAGCTGGCCCTTGAACCAGAGGGGGCTCCCTTAGTTGTTACGAGGATTTGTTTAACGCTATTCACCTGTCACTGAACAACAAACTTTGAAGCACAATGGCTAGATTTATGGTTTTAATTGGGGGTGGTTGTGATCAATGACAGTCCCTAATCATGATTAAAGGCCTCTCTCATAGGGTCCCTTTTGAAAGTTTCAGCTTCCAGCCTGACAGACTTAGCTTTTTCAAGAATTATGGTAGAAGAATGTAAGGGGATTCCTAATAATTGAGTAGTCAAACTGACTACTTAACAAATAGCTAAATTTGGATGCATGTAGAAGATTTCTACATCCCAACAAAGCATATTCAAAGTATTCAAGAAGGCCAAACTGAAACCAATTCTAAGAGGAGCTATTTCAGACAAGTAGTCCAATAAGATAATCTATTTTAATGACTATCAAAAGGCATAAAGCAAAAACCAATCAAAGAGGAGTTATCTTGGACAAACAGTCCAATAAGCTAATCTCTTTCTAAAGGTTATGATTTTTCATACCTTCCTATAAACACTTTTAACATGTGTAGAAATAAGATATGAAAAACTGGAAAAACATACTCGAAGCACAAAATTCTGTCAAAACTAGAGCCGTAAGGCTTTCATTAGAAAAACTACAAAAGAAGATTTATTACAGAGTGAAGAGTCTTGGCATCAAAATCCAACCCATATTACTTCAATTGATGAAGTATTTATACAATTTCCTCACAAAATATCTTGATAAAAAATATCAAGAGCTATTACAAATATTTGAAAACTGTATTACAAAAATAGAACACAAATAAATGTAAATAAAAATATTTGAAGAGTTCTTGTACTATCCTTGAGGATTTCTTTTGATAAAGAAGAGAAATTTGAATTTGATTGCAGCTCATATTTGATGAGGTGGCCTCCAAGTCACTAACTGTCTTTGAGCTTTTTCCTCCCAAAATCCTACAAAATAAGGTCCAGTAATGCCTTTGTATATCTCAATCCGAGATAGTTTTGTAAAATGTGAGAGAGGTTATTGTATTCTGGAATCTTATGAACCAAAGCCTCTTCCAGTTTCCAAATATTCATCTTTTTTTAGTCACATTGTCCTCTTCAAAAAGGTGACTAAAACAGGAACTTTATGGAAAACATTCCTTCAAAGATGCATTTGCATCTCCCAATCCATAATAGTTGTTACAAAACTGAGAGAGGTTTTTGTACATGAGGATGTTATAAACAAAAACCTCTTCCATTTTTTGAAAATTCGTTCTCAGAGGTTTGTAAACCATGTTTGGATTTACTTTATTACATCATTTTAATCATGTTTAAATGCATGATTAACTAAATCAACTAGCTAATAAAACTTAAATTTACATTTTGAGGGCACATTTACTCTTGCAAACCCATTTATTATTTATATCAGTAAATTTAAATGATCAAAACTAATCATGTTACAACACGATCCACTCATACAGTTTAGAAGGGAAGGACATGAAGAAGATCTTGTGGATTTACGTATATACGTAGCGATCCAGCCACCTCTCCTCAGATATCTACGGAGTTCTGTTTTCCTGTGTCACGCACTCGTGAATCTTCTGATCCAATCACTATTTAGTTTCCTTCTTCGTGGGATTCTAGTGCTCTGACATCAGACATCCCTTAGGCAGATCCCAGTCCTGACAATGGAACCATTTGTTGGCTACGTGGGGCCTAACCCAGGTTCAACAGTGAGTTTAGCCAAGCAAATCCCAGTACTACCGGTCCTTTCGGCAATATTCCATGGTGCACGGACTGAGGTCTCACCCGAGGTAGTATGGGAGGGTGCTGGAACCAGGTTTCCACACCCTATGGATGTCTTGATGAAGTCTGGGAAGTTCGTGAACCGATCCTACACGCTTGCGCTACTTTGTGCAGTCGTCTGTCCTTCGTGACTTATGTAACTGCTTCCGCGTAGCTCTGTAAATGGCACGAAGAGGTGCTATCTAGATCTTTTATCCTTAATGTGCTTTTATTATAGATCCTAACTTCATTAATCATTCAACATTTATCGCTAGTGCGCGCAACCATAAAATGTAAAGAGATGCATAAATATCATAGAAGCAATAAGCACATAGTATTCCAGAATCACTTATATTTTATTAATCCTCTATTCAAGTATAATCCCAATTCCACCCTGCGCACTCAGTTGCAGGGGTCCACGCACATAGCTGTAGACTCTACCAGACCTCTGCGCACTCAACTACAGAGCCTCTTACTACTACTACGACCCAAGACTCAGACTTACAGACTCAGAGCGAATTCCTCATTCAAAAACCCATATTACTTCTCAAATCTAAGACTAAGACTACTTTTTACCCTTAGAGCCTTGCTCTATTTATACAATCCCATGGTCCGCAGACCATGGGTAGGCCGGCACATTCTATATTAAATTACATTATTTTATGGTGGACAACCCTAGACTCTCGCTCTCTGCGCCCGCATTTTGTGGGGTCTTTACATTACATTGACCAAAACTCAGGCTTTAAGCCCCAAAAGCATGCTATGGGGGGATCCGCTACCAAACAGTTATCAAAGCAGGCTAACTCTGTCACTAGGTAAAGTGGTTCACCAAGGACTAGGTTCAACAGAAATTTCCTCACCTCATGGAGGCTCTCCACGCAATGGGGACCATTGCTTCCTAAGGGGGGAGGAATGATACAGGTGAATATTGGTGGCCACCTACCTATTCCACCTAGAACCCCTAGTTAGTTTCATCTTTTTCCTTAATTGTAGCACAATTTACTATTTTGGTAGTTTTTGGGTCCTGAACTTCTGTAGCTGTTTTGAGGCCCTAAACGACGTTTTTTGGCGAAATTCCTCTAGTGATTGCAAAGGAAATCATGTCAACAGTTGTAGTTGGAGAGATATTTCCAACGAGGTATCATATGTGTCAAATGGAGATAATATGGCCAAGTTATGACCCCGGGAAGTTGGCTGCCCAACTAACCCCAACGGGGCCCATAAACTCTTGGTGTTACATCTCCTCGGGTTAGGTTTTTATTGTTTAGGGTTTTCCCTTATTGTTCAATAATAAAAAGGCCCTTGAACCTCATTGTAACTCAATTCAGAGGCATGTAGCTACCACATCTCTTCTCAGAGATAAGCTACCATCGCCCGAGCTATCTTATTTTCATTCTGTTTGTAGGCATAGTATAGTATTTTTCTATTAATGAAATTAAGTGTTTTTCTGCTGCATCTTTGTGTTTATGATCATATCTGTAAGTTGTTGCATTCATGTTTAAGTTCAGATCAATTGGATCTGCCACCAATAACCAGGACGAATATGATGTAGTGATAGGTTTGTTAGTCGATGCCCTTGATCATAGCATCCTCCATCTTCATGTTCGTTTAAATGCCTTGATGCTTGTCATGCAATTGAATGGTGTGTATTATGTGCATAACCAAGTCCTATTTAGAAAATATTTACGAGTTAAGTTGTTGGTATGCGAATTTGAAACCATCTATTTTAGTCATGTTCCTAGAGCCCAAAATAACTATGTAGATACCATTGCAAACAACATTCTAGATTGGCATTTATCACATGTATACCACAGAAGACAACAATAAAAGAAACACATGGTGAACCATCATCGTGATATAAAATATTCATAATCATTTTATGTATCTGTTAGTGTCGGTCTTGAAGCCCTCCATTAGCGATCAAAGCTCTTTGCATTTGCATAGGTAGGTGTCTCATCAGTGTCAAGTTTTGCATCCCGTTAGGCATGCCATAACCTTGATGGAGGAGCTGGTCTATTTATACCCCTCTTGGCTTTGCCGGATCAGGTCATATCAGTCATTAAGCTCTTTCAAGCTTGTCTTGTTTTGTCTTGAGGTCAAAGTCCTAGGTCTAGGGTTTTGGTCATTTATCTCTGCAAGGTCATGTCTCTGAAAGTCCATGAGTGCTCAGCAAGCCAGAGGGAGGAATTGTAAACATGTTTCTTCGATATTTTTATCTTGTACAGTGAATTTTCACCTTGGATTTAAAAACTCTGTTTTTAAAGCCAAGGTCATTTTTTTTTAAATTTTTGTAAAAAGTGATGAAATTTCAAAAGACTGTAGCGGACATCATGAAAACCCTGGTCCCCTTGCCGAGATCCCTCAGATGATCTACCTACAAAAAGAATCAAGAAAAATCACTAAAAGAGTCGATTTCAGGGCAAAAGGAAGCCAAAAAGTCAGTTTTATAAAGTGTCAAAGATAAACTTTAGAAAGTGGGTTTGAGCATTAAATTTTTTCAAATGGAGTTTATAAAAGTTCAATTTCCCTCCTATTAGTCTCATTGTGCATCCAAAGCATGGTTGAGAGAGAGTGAGCAAACATCAAGAGCATTGGGCGAAAATTGGTCAAGGTTTGAGCTCAAGACAGGCGCGCGACCCGTCAGGCCAGGCGCGCGACCCATCAGAGGCCATCCAGCAGTTCAGTTTTTGAACGGGCGCGACCCGTCAAGCGCGCGCGACCCGTTGGGAGGGGCGCGTGACCCGTCAACATGTTCTCTGCAATCTCCTTTCAAATTTGCTCAATCTTCCTCCAAGTCATCGAATTTGTTCAAGGTAGGCTCTCTACATATCATTTTGGTGGTTGGTTATGAATGTAAGCTCTCATGCTTGTGTTTTAACCTCAAATCATGCAAGTGAAAAGACACTATATGGCTGCATTGTTAATGTTTAAATGTGCTAGGGTTTGTGTTCTTTCAAGGTATTTCCCTTGGTAAATTGTTTCCCCCCTTCCCTTTTTACTCATATTTGCATTCATATCTATTTTCCCATACTATTTTATAAATAAAATGCAAACCCTCCCTTCTCCCTAATCACTAAAAATACAAACCCTACCCCTCTCCCAAAGCATCAAAAAAACTCAAACCCTAATCTTGCTACACCATATGCATGTGTAAACACAAGAATTTGTTGGTGAATATGTAAAGAGTTTTGTAAATATGTTCCCTTATCTTTCCCTGTTAATGCATGTATTCATATTCCCATATGTTCACTGTTTATACATGTATTCCTATATGCAGTGATTTTGTAAATGATTCCCTATATCCTTGTTATGTACATGTATGCCTGTATATATGAAAATATTTGTTTGCAATGTATTCCCTAAATTCCCTGTTATTCATATATTCCCAATTCCTTGTGCAAGAGGTCCCTCCCCTAACATTTCCCTCATGTCATTGTCCCCTTGAAACAGCATAGAATTCAGCACTTTTACAAGCAGAAACAGCAGTACATTTTGTCCACTCTGCTCCTCAAACATGTCAGAAACCGAAACATATGAGCAGAGTGATGACCAAGCATCAGTGTCAGAGGTTGAGGTATAGAGGAGGCCACATAGAGGTGGAAAAGGTGGCCATCACAGGAGAGAGGAGCCTACTTCTTTGGCAGGTCTACAAGCTTGTCCTTTGGCAGTTTCTTGCTTTCAGTACATGTCCTGTTATGAGTTTTGTGAGAGGATCTCTCGGATTCAACATCACCGAGAGTTGGCCCGCCTCTTCGTCTTGCACTTGCATGAGGGACATGTTAACCTTGCTAGGGTGGATTTCATTTTGACACCCGAGATCATTGCACAGGCTACAGGGATTCCAAATGTCGGGGAAATTTGTAATAAGCGTAAGGTATTGGATACAGTTCACTTTGAGCCTTTTATCCGGCCACCATTCATGAGACATTTGGCCGGTGTGTTTCCTTTCAGGTTCCTCCGGAGTCAGTATGCCCCCATGTTGAGACTCATTATGCTTTATTTCACCTGTGAGGGCAGATTTTCCCAGGTATACTCATATCACATTCGCCTCTTGATTCACTTGACTCGAGTGCGGATGATGAACATCCCAGTCTTCTTTTATCAGAACATTGAGAGGATGGTCTCCGTCATGCAGAGGAAGAGCCCGGCCCAGCAGTACAGGAGCCTATGTCATTATGGTTTGATTCAGCTCGTAGTCTTGCATCAGTTGGCTCAGCAGGGCATCTCATGGGAGGAGTTCATTTCCCGTGAGTTTTTCACAGCACCACCCCAGCCACATCCTGAGGTCATTCAGGAGGAGGGAGGACCATCTCAGCAGCCTGATATTCCGGTCACTCGACATGTTAGTTCCTCACCTCAGCTCACTTATCAGAGAGGCCAGAGGGCCTTGTTTGCAGCAGCTCGGCGAGTACTATCTCCACAACAGGTGGAAGGGGTCTCGCCTTCATCATCGGCTCAGCGAGTGTTATCTCCACATCAGGTGGAAGGGGCCTCGCTTTCTTCACCAGCACAGGTACCAGAGAGGGGCAAACAGCCCATGATTGATGAGGGTCCATCAGGAGTTCCCGATATTGAGTTTGTTGACCTTGAGGCCAGTTCTCCTAGCCAAGAGGCAAAGGAGATCATTTAGCATCTCAGAGCTGAAAATGATGCCTTGCAGAGGAGATTAGAGGGGGCACAATGGACCATCACCTACCTTGAGCAGCGCAACAAACAGTTGGAATATGAAAAGGCACTTGATGAGTTATGGAGGATTCGTAGTGACCGAGTCTTGAACCGAAGAAGACCCGGTGATCCATTTCCCGCTGACCGAGAGTCCATGCTCATCCAGGAGAACGCACACTTGGAGAGGCTATTGGCTAAGGCCAACCAAGAGAAGAAATTGCTGAGGAACATGAAAAACCATTACTGGGCAAGAATGCATGTGTGCAAGGCCAAGATGAAAATGTTTCAAAGGCAGTTGTCCGAGGCCCTTAAACGGAAAAAGAGGACCAATCCACTCCGTATCTTGGCTGAGGCTTCCCTCAAAGATCAAGGCACTAATTAGCCCAGCCACAGCACAAAAACCAAAAATTTTGAGAATTTTGGGTGAATTTTGACATTTTCAGGAAATTTGCAGGTTTTTCCCATTAACAGGTCTCACCCCGCGCGCGACCCTTCATCATGGCAACTCCTTTTGGCGAAAACTCAGCATTTCTAGATTTTTCATGCAAATTTACATATGCCCATGGATGGACTTGAGATTTTGTGCAGTTTTGGTCCCCCAAAAGGTCAAAAAACTACCAAAAAATGACTTTCTGGCCCTTTTTTGAGTTGCAGAAACCAGTCTTGGGAGAATTAAGTTTTGACAGGGCAAATGACCACCAAATTCAAAAATTCTAGTTGGGTTGGAAAGTAGACTCACATACCTTTCCAACAAGCCCACTTTTGCTCAGTTTGGACACCTGCAAGTGCCTCAAACATCGCTCCAAAGGCGCGCGACCCGTCAGGCAGGGGCGCGCGACCCGTCAGGCAGTTTTTGCCAGATTGCATTGTACAGCCCAGAAAACGCAGTTTTGACCCAGTTTGACTTTTTGGGGTGGAAGATGATTATCTTTGATGTAATTATTGTAACTCTACGACACTTTTACTCCTGTTTAACACTTCTAGAAGATTCATTCATGTAAAGGGTAAATATTTAATGAATGGATTGGTTTCCTAGCTTATAGAGGCAAGTTGTTTTGACTGCCTAGATTGTAGTGCTTAGTTTAGAAGTGGTTGAAACAGCTCCTAGGATAGTGAGCTCGACCCATGGAGGTAGGGAAAGAGGTTAGATCATCTATATTATGTACTTTCTTTCTCATTTTCATGGTTGGACTCTTGAGGGAGAAGCTATCATTGTATTATTTCACTGTATCTCTGCAATTTTTGGCTAAGGAAGACCAGGGTTTTACAGTCCTCTTTGGGATTCTTGTGGACTCATGTGTTGATGGTGTTTTTCTCAATGTTCTCGTAAGTGTGTTTATGTGAATCATTTCCTTTCCTTTACTGCTGCACATTAAACAAATGAAGTGTTAAAGTAAGAATTCATGCTTGCCATGCTCTACTTTTAAATTTGTTTAATTTCTATGTTTTCTACTGTTTAAGGAGAATTCAAAGTATTATTTGCTCTCCTTAGCTCCTCACCGGTCTTTTCCATCCACTCACCTCAATCAAAGGCATCAATACGGTCTCCTACCTCGCCCCTAAGAACCCCCTGCAGAAATTGTGTCAAATCCCCGCACCCAAAATTGCAATTCCTCAATTTGCCACCAAAAACCCAAAAAACCCCAAATCAACCTTTTTAATCAGTTTACTAGCCTAATATCAGTGTTACCTTGTTGGTCATCTCATCCCATTGAAGATCTGCCGAGATTGACCGGAGAGAGCCTTCTCCTGCCTCGTAGGGCTAGCTACGAGGCTAAATGGTTTGATGTAGCCTTGAGGTTTACCTTTCTCAGCCTGAGGTGAAATTTCAAGCGCTAACATACTGGCGACCATATTGGGGAGAACAATTGATCATTTGTTCATTGACGTGTTATTTCATAAGTCTTAGACGGAGCCTGAAGTTACGTCAGGTAGCCTTCGAAAACGCTCTTGTTTTACATCAGTGTTAGTAGATAAATGCTGCTTCAGTCAATCTCCGTGAGCTTGTGAATGTAGCGCTTCATTGACACTTTATCCCAGTATAATTGTGAACTCTGAGCCGTGGATGATAGGTTGAGAGTTTTCATAGGCTGAATGGTTTTTCTTTCCTAGTCTTTTTGAGAAAAACAAGCTGGCTACAGATCCTAGACCCATTTTCAGATCTCATTCATGCCCAACTATTTTTTATTATCTTGAAGATTTAGATTTTGACGAAAGCTTTGAGTTGTCTCTGTTTAAAGCCAAGTCTGAAAGTGCGCTCGATTCTCTAGTCCTTGACCCTGATTTTGCAGCTGTTATTGAATTTGAGATACATAACAAATTGGTTGAAAATTTCATCTTGAGACATCTCCAGACACGTGTTCAAGCTACTACCCTTGCTGATTTTGTTGAGAATATCTCTGATCACATTGGATCCACTATCACGGCTCACGAAGAATCTTATCCTCCTTATGTTTCAGTTTCGCCTATAATCACATATCCCGAATCTACAGTCGGTTCTCCTTCTACACCCCATACCCCTCCTACTTCTCCTACCCCTCCGACTCCCCCAACTCCACAAACTACACCTCCGCTTATTATAGTCCCTGCTATCACAGCTCCTCCTCTTCATACTCATCCTACTCCTCCTCCTAGAGCAATGGCTGCTCGGTTTGCCCCACTTGTTTTGCCTGCAAATCTTCATGATATGCCAGCTGATTATCAAAGTAAAATTCCTATGTTTGATGGCACTCCGCAAAGTATTACCGCTCAGCAACATATCGACAAAATGACCACCTTCTTCGATCTATATGAGTTAGATGAAGAAGATGTTACCATGCGGTTGTTCGTGCAAACATTTGCAGGAGAAGTTAGAAAATGGTTCAGAGGATTGACAGCTAACAACATTTCCACTTTGGAAGCACTTCAGAATCAGTTTTTAGATCGATGGGAAATCAGAAAAGATCCACTTCAGATTAATGCCGAATACAACAACCTCAAGTGTAATCCGGGTGAGTCAGTTCAAGATTACATAATTAGATTCAATACAGTTTACAATGCTATTCCCGATGACTTGAGACCGTCAAGGAAATCAGCTCTCCTTAAATTCCCGGATGGCTTTGATCCGGAGATGGCCTACTCATTGAGAGACAGAGATCCTCCTACCTTGGAGGATATGCAGAAGATTGCTGTTAGCGTTGAGGCAAATTTAAATGATAAAAGGGCGAGAATGAAGGCTGAAAAGCGAGTCACAATCAAGGAGGAGGCATCCACTTCAAATCAGCTTCTTCGTGAGGTTGAGCAGCTTAAGAAAGCAGTTGAGAATGTTTATATTGGCAAGCCGGAACCGCAGATCCGTAATCCTAATTTCAGAGGTCAACAACAGCAGCAATATAGGATCAAGCAGCGTGAAACAAAGGCACAAGAGGCAACAGTTCAGCAGCAAATGAAACCTCCTATCCAGCAGAATTTTGTTAGCCAAGAATCAGAGGATGAAGGTGATAATGTTGGAGAGGAAAATCACTTCTTCACGCCCGATGATATGCCCACTTATATTACAGAAGAAGATGAGTTGGTGAGTAATTCTATCATTCCCCAAGATGAGCATTATATTTTGTCAAATGATGCAATACTTGAAGAAGAATCCGAGGAGTATCAAAGAGGATATTTGCATGCTTTATCAGCTCAGCAAGGCCAGCAAAGGCAATTGAGAAACCGAGTTATTCCCATAAATCCCATTCAGAAAAGGAAAGATACATCAGCAAAGAATGATTCAGTTTCCTCACACACAAAAGGAAAATACATAGTCGGTCCTTCAACAAGTCAATCATCACCAGCAGCTAAGACGGATCAGCCATCAAGTGCACCAAAAGATAAAGCTGAAAAAAGAGATAATCCGGCTAAAGAAGGTGACAAGGTTTCAGTTTTCAGTTTGGAAAATGAGATTGCAAAGTTGAAAGTGCCCATTCCTTTAACGGAAATCATGAAGAATAGCACCTACCGAGGCCAGCTCTTTAAGATGTTGAATTTTGATCCAATGCTAGACACGGTGAATGTACAAGATGATCAGCCGGAATTGATTTTTGGGCCAGCTTTAAATGGTGAGTCTCCTGAAAGTGATGTTCCCCCATTCTATATCAGTTTACGATTGCATGAGTATGTGTTGCACAATGCCATGTTTGACTCGGGAGCTTCACATAATTTGATGCCGAAAGCGATTATGGAGAAGCTGGGACTTGACATCACAAGAAAGTATCATGATTTGTATTCATTTGATTCCAGCCGCGTGAAATGTATTGGCTTGATCAAAGACTTGGTGGTGAGTCTTGATCAAATTCCAGCGAAGAATGTTTTGATGGATGTGGTAGTGGCGGATATCCCTCCGCGGTTCGGCATGTTGCTTTCGAGATCATGGGGAGCCAAGCTCAAAGGTACACTTCAGCTTGATTTTTCATATGCCACAATTCTAGTTTTCGGTCAAATGAGAAAGCTATATCGAGAACAAAAGATGAGATACATGATCACCAGCAAGGAAAAGCCAATCAATCATCCTGTAAATTATGTACAAACAGATTTAGAATCTTTTGTTTTGTTTGCGGATAATTTCAATGAGGTAGATAGTCAGTTAGTTCAAGTAGAAGATATACCAGACATTTCAGAAAATTTCAGAGAAGTTTTGAGAAAGGAAAGTGAAGAAAGGCCTGCTGTCATAAAGCCAATTGTTGATACAAATGGGCAGCAAACAGAAAATGCATCAACATCACATTTGCAGCACTTAGAAGATGATGAGGATGGTCTTTGGACCATGGATTTTGATGGCGCAGTTGGCAGCGATGGTGCTGGTATAGGTGTGTGGATTCGAATTCCATTTTCAGTCCAAAACCAAGTTCCAAGCAAGGTACGGGTATGTTCTTACAAGTTGGCATTTGATTGCTCAAATAATGAGGCGGAATATGAAGCTCTTATTGCTGGTCTGAAAATCCTTCGGAAGTTGAAGGCAAAGAAGATAGCGGTATATGGCGACTCCGAGTTGGTTATCAAGCAAGTGAAAGGTGAATTTCAGGCCAAACATCCTCGTATGCGAGCATATCGGAATGCTGTCCTAGATATTTTAAAGCGGTTTTCAGAACATACTTTGACATGTGTGCCCCGGATTCAAAATGGTGTTGCGGATGCATTGGCAAAGGCAGCAAGTAATCTGAAAATACCCATGAATTCCAGCAATAAGTTTGAGATATATGTGAAGCATCGTCCTACAGTTCCAGATAATCAAAGGTGTTGGCAAGTTTTCCAAGATGACGAAGAAATCAAAGATTTTCTGCAAATTGAGGGTAAATTCGAAGACATTTCAATAGACACGGAAGCTGAAGGAGTAAATCAGATGGATGTATTGCAACTCAAGGACAATTACATTCCTAAAGGATTAATTCCTTTGGAAGAATTGTTCGATCAAGATGATGTGGCCCGCAAGCCAAATTTGAGGCCAACGGACGAAGGAGTTGAAGATGTGAATCTTGGGACAGCCGAAAATCCAAAGATGGTGAAGCTCTCGAAATCATTGCCGCCAAAGGTAAAGAAAGAGTATATCAGATTATTGTCTTCGTTTTCTAATGTTTTTGCATGGGACTATTCAGATTTGAAAACTTATGACACGAGTATCATTCAGCATACCATTCCCATAAAGCCAAATCAAAAGCCTTTTCGACAAAAGTTGAGAAGAATTAATCCTACATTGCTGCCATTAATCGAGAAGGAAGTCAACAGGTTGTATAAGTCTGGAATCATAGTGCCAATCCGATTTTCTGATTGGATTTCTAACTTGGTGCCCGTGAGAAAGAAGACCGGCGAGATTCGCTTGTGCATAGACTTCAGAAATCTGAACAAGGTGTCATTAAAGGACAATTATCCGCTGCCCAAAATGGATCATATATTGCAGCGGGTAGTGGGGGCATCAAGGATGTCATTGCTTGATGGTTATTACGGATATAATCAGATTTTGGTGCATGAAGATGACCGTGACAAGACAACATTTACTACTCCATGGGGTACATTTCATTATGCCAAGATGCCGTTTGGATTGAAGAACGTGGGTGCCACATTTCAGCGGGCAATGGACATGGCCTTTGCAAGTGAGAAGGATGTCTTTTTAGTTGTTTATCTTGATGATCTGACCGTGTTTTCTAAATCAAATGAGGAGCATTTGTTCCATTTGACTAAGGTGTTTCAAAAGTGCAGAAAATATGGTATCTCATTGAATCCAAAGAAGAGTCTTTTTTCCATGAGCGAAGGTAAGTTGCTGGGCCACATAATTTCTAAGGATGGCATTCGTATAGATCCTGCACGAGTGGAAGCAATTCAGCAATTAGAGCAGCCCCGAAGTAAGAAAGAAATTCAGTCTTTCAATGGCAAATTGAATTTTCTGCGTCGCTTCATTCCCAATCTTGCCGAACATCTTAGAGAGATAACCAACATGCTCAAGAAGGACAGCGAGCTCAAATGGACCGAAGAGGCGGTAAAGTCTTTTAATTTGGTAAAGGTAATCTTATCTTCAGCCCCAACTTTGATCAGCCCAGATTATACACAGGATTTTATTTTATTTTCATTTGCTTCTGAGCATACGTTGGCAGCCGTGTTGATGCAAAAGAGAGATGGGGTTGAGAGGCCCATCGCTTTTTTCAGCCGTATCATAAGGGATGGAGCGCTGAATTATAATATTATTGAGAAGCAAGCCTTGGCACTGATCAAGGCCTTGAAAGATTTCCGGGTATACATACTGAATTCTCATGTTTTAGCATATGTTCCCAATGCAGCTGTAAAGGATGTTTTAGTACAAACGGAACCGGAAGGAAGGAGGGGTAAGTGGATTGCTGCACTATTAGAGTATGATGTAGAAATTAAGCCTACCAAGTTGATTAAAGGTCAAGGTCTTGCTAAGTTGATGGCTGAAACAAATCTCCACGTCCTTGACATCAATTTGATTGCTGCCTTGTCCGATGAAGACGAAGAAAACTCAGCTCTACAGGTATCCGATATCTTTGTGTCTTCTCCTTGGTATGCTGATATAGTTTATGTGCTTCAAAATTTGTCTTCACCCCCTGGGATGTCTAGAAACAAAGCTAGAACATTGAAGCTAAAGGCTGCCAAATTTTGCATCATTAAATCTGCACTTTATTGGAAAGATCCTGGTGGCATATTGCTGAATTGTTTAGTCGAAGAAGAAGCTAAGGCAACAGTGGAAGATTTTCACAAAGGTGACTGTGGGGGTCACTTGTTTTGGAAGACTACGGCTAACAAGATCTTGAGAGCTGGTTTATATTGGCCTTCTTTATTTTCTGATGTGTATAAAGCGGTAAAGAGCTGTCATGAATGTCAAATTTTTCAAGGAAAGCAAAAATTACAGTCGTTGCCTCTCAAGCCCATAGAAATCAGTGCACCATTTCAGCAATGGGGCTTCGATTTTATTGGCGAAATCCACCCAGCATCTTCCGGGCAGCATCGATGGATCTTGACCGCCACAGATTACTTCACAAAGTGGATTGAAGCCATTCCTACTCGGCAGGCTACAGATTCGGTAATTATTTCTTTTCTTGAGAATAATATCTTGTCACGTTTCGGTTGTCCACACAAGTTGATTACAGATAATGCAGCAGCGTTTAAGTCGAAGAAAATGGTTGATTTTTGCTACAAGTACAACATTAGCTTGGGGCATTCGACGGCCTACCATCCTCAAGGTAATGGGCTAGCCGAATCTTCGAATAAATCTCTAGTGAACATCATCAAGAAGATGCTGGAAATCAACAAGAAGAGCTGGCATAAAAAGTTGGTAAATGCATTATGGGCTGATCGGGTAAGTCAAAAGAAGTCAATTGGTATGTCGCCATTTGAAATAGTCTATGGGACTGATGCAGTTTTTCCAACTTCGCTTAGTGTTCCGGTCGCAAGGTTGCTTCAAGAAGCGGGTGATGAGGAAGATCCAATGCAAAGGTGGATCAGTCAAATGATTCATTTACAGCAGACACGAGAGGAAGTTCATCAAAATTACTTGAAGTTGCAAGAGCGCATCAAGAAGATCTATGACAGAAAAGCAAAGCCAGATGATTTTCAGATAGACGATGTTGTTTTGAGATGGGATGCCCGAAATGAGGACAAAGGGAAACATGGTAAGTTCGACAACTTGTGGAAAGGTCCCTACAAAATTGTAGCATACCGTGGTCCAAATGCCTTTCTTCTCAAAGAGTTGAACAGTGATGATTGTCCCGGTGGGTCGGTGAATGGCCGGCTGCTCAAAAGGTATCATGCTTGAGCATTTTCTGCTCTAATCACTCTCATTGTAATTACCATTTTACTTTCATTCTGCAACAAGTGTGAAACTGATCTCTCATCTTCAGTTTGGGGCCCGAGGTGAAAGCTATAATTCTAAAAATGGTGATTAGTTGGTGTGGATTTTTTGAAAGTTGTTTTAGTCAGTCAATTTTCTGCATAAAGTGAGTCAAGTTAGTGTCAAAGTTAATTTAAATTTCAGTCAAATGTCAAAGTCAAATAAAGTTGTCCAAATTTGGTCACATGTGTAAAAGTTGACTCCATTGCCCAATGTTAAAAAAGCGCTGGTCTGCTCTCCCAGAGGTCTAAGGTTCTTGGTACCTCCAAGGAGCTACCATCCCCATTGGAGCCAATGTTAGTGTCGGTCTTGAAGCCCTCCATCAGCGATCAAAGCTCTTTGCATTTGCATAGGTAGGTGTCTCATCAGTGTCAAGTTTTGCATCCCGTTAGGCATGCCATAACCCTGATGGAGGAGCTGGTCTATTTATACCCCTCTTGGCTTTGCCGGATCAGGTCATATCAGTCATTAAGCTCTTTCAAGCTTGTCTTGTTTTGTCTTGAGGTCAAAGTCCTAGGTCTAGGGTTTTGGTCATTTATCTCTGCAAGGTCATGTCTCTGAAAGTCCATGAGTGCTTAGCAAGCCAGAGGGAGGAATTGTAAACATTTTTCTTCGATATTTTTATCTTGTACAGTGAATTTTCACCTTGGATTTAAAAACTCTGTTTTTAAAGCCAAGGTCATTTTTTTAAAATTTTTTGTAAAAAGTGATGAAATTTCAAAAGACTACAACGGACATCATGAAAACCCTGGTCCCCTTGCCGAGATCCCTCAGATGATCTACCTGCAAAAAGAATCAAGAAAAAGCACTAAAAGAGTCGATTTCAGGGCAAAAGGAAGCCAAAAAGTTAGTTTTATAAAGTGTCAAAGATAAACTTTAGAAAGTGGGTTTGAGCATTAAATTTTTTCAAATGGAGTTTATAAAAGTTCAATTTCCCTCCTATTAGTCTCATTGTGCATCCAAAGCATGGTTGAGAGAGAGTGAGAAAACATCAAGAGCATTGGGCGAAAATTGGTCAAGGTTCGAGCTCAAGACAGGCACGCGACCCGTCAGGCCAGGCGCGTGACCCGTCAGGTGCGCGCGACCCGTCAGAGGCCATCCAGCAGTTCAGTTTTTGAACGGGCATGACCCGTCAAGCGCGCGCGACCCGTTGGGAAGGGCGCGCGACCCGTCAACATGTTCTCTGCAATCTCCTTTCAAATTTGCTCAATCTTCCTCCAAGTCTTCGAATTTGTTCAAGGTAGGCTCTCTACATATCATTTTGGTGGTTGGTTATGAATGTAAGCCCTCATGCTTGTGTTTTAACCTCAAATCATGCAAGTGAAAAGACACTATATGGCTGCATTGTTAATTTTTAAATGTGCTAGGGTTTGTGTTGTTTCAAGGTATTTCCCTTGGTAAATTGTTTCCCTCCTTCCCTTTTTACTCATATTTGCATTCATATCTATTTTCCCATACTATTTTATAAATAAAATGCAAACCCTCCCTTCTCCCTAATCACTAAAAATACAAACCCTACCCCTCTCCCAAAGCATCAAAAAAACTCAAACCCTAATCTTGCTGCACCATATGCATGTGTAAACACAAGAATTTGTTGGTGAATATGTAAAGAGTTTTGTAAATATGTTTCCCTATCTTTCCCTGTTAATGCATGTATTCATATTCCCATATGTTCACTGTTTATACATGTATTCCTATATGCAGTGATTTTGTAAATGATTCCCTATATCCTTGTTATTTACATGTATGCCTGTATATATGCAAATATTTGTTTGCAATGTATTCCCTAAATTCCCTGTTATTCATATATTCCCAATTCCTTGTGCAAGAGGTCCCTCCCCTAACATTTCCCTCATGTCATTGTCCCCTTGAAACAACATAGAATTCAGCACTTTTACAAGCAGAAACAGCAGTACATTTTGTCCACTCTGCTCCTCAAACATGTCAGAAACCGAAACATATGAGCAGAGTGATGACCAAGCATCAGTTTCAGAGGTTGAGGTACAGAGGAGGCCACATAGAGGTGGAAAAGGTGGCCATCACAGGAGAGAGGAGCCTACTTCTTTGGCAGGTCTACAAGCTTGTCCTTTGGCAGTTTCTTGCTTTCAGTACATGTCCTGTTATGAGTTTTGTGAGAGGATCTCTCGGATTCAACATCACCGAGAGTTAGCCTCCCTCTTTGTCTTGCACTTGCATGAGGGACATGTTAACCTTGCTGGGGTGGATTTCATTTTGACACCCGAGATCATTGCACAGGCTACAGGGATTCCAAATGTCGGGGAAATTTGGAATAAGCGTAAGGTATTGGATACAGTTCACTTTGAGCCTTTTGTCCGGCCACCATTCATGAGACATTTGGCCGGTGTGTTTCCTTTCAGGTTCCTCCGGAGTCAGTATGCCCCCATGTTGAGACTCATTATGCTTTATTTCACCTGTGAGGGCAGATTTTCCTAGGTATACTCATATCACGTTCGCCTCTTGATGCACTTCACTCGAGTGCGGATGATGAACATACCGGTCTTCTTTTATCAGAACATTGAGAGGATGGTCTCCGTCATGCAGAGGAAGAGCCCGGCCCAGCAGTACAGGAGCCTATGTCATTATGGTTTGATTCAGCTCGTAGTCTTGCATCAGTTGGCTCAGCAGGGCATCTCATGGGAGGAGTTCATTTCCCGTGAGTTTTTCACAGCACCACCCCAGCCACATCCTGAGGTCATTCAGGAGGAGGGAGGACCATCTCAGCAGCCTGATATTCCGGTCACTCGACATGTTAGTTCCTCACCTCAGCTCACTTATTAGAGAGGCCAGAGGGCCTTGTTTGCAGCAGCTCGGCGAGTACTATCTCCACAGTAGGTGGAAGGGGTCTCGCCTTCATCATCAGCTCAGCGAGTGTTATCTCCACATCAGGTGGAAGGGGCCTCGCTTTCTTCACCAGCACAGGTACCAGAGAGGGGAAAACAGCCCATGATTGATGAGGGTCCATCAGGAGTTCCCGATATTGAGTTTGTTGACCTTGAGGCCAGTTCTCCTAGCCAAGAGGCAAAGGATATCATTCAGCATCTCAGAGCTGAAAATGATGCCTTGCAGAGGAGATTAGAGGGGGCACAATGGACCATCACCTACCTTGAGCAGTGCAACAAACAGTTGGAAGATGAGCAGGCACTTGATGAGTTATGGAGGATTCGTAGTGACCGAGTCTTGAACCGAAGAAGACCGGTGATCCATTGCCCGCTGACCGAGAGTCCATGCTCATCCAGGATAACGCACACTTGGAGAGGCTGTTGGCTAAGGCCAACCAAGAGAAGAAATTGCTGAGGAACATGAAAAACCATTACTGGGCAAGAATGCATGTGTGCAAGGCCAAGATGAAAATGTTTCAAAGGCGGTTGTCTGAGGCCCTTAAACGGAAAAAGAGGACCAATCCACTCCGTATCTTGGCTGAGGCTTCCCTCAAAGATCAAGGCACTAATTAGCCTAGCCACAGCACAAAACCCAAAATTTTTGAGAATTTTGGGTGAATTTTGACATTTTCAGGCAACTTGCAGGTTTTTCCCATTAACGGGTCTCACCTCGCGCGCGAACCTTCATCATGGCAACTCCTTTTGGCGAAAACCCAGCATTTCTAGATTTTTCATTCAAAGTTACATATGCCCATGGATGGACTTGAGATTTTGTGCAGTTTTGGTCCCCCAAAAGGTCAAAAAACTACCAAAAAATGACTTTCTGGCCCTTTTTTGAGTTGCAGAAACCAGTCTTGGGAGAATTAAGTTTTGACAGGGCAAATGACCACCAAATTCAAAAATTCCAGTTGGGTTGGAAAGTAGACTCACAGACCTTTCCAATAAGCCCACTTTTTCGCAGTTTGGACACCTGCAAGTGCCTCAAACATCGCTCCAAAGGCGTGCGACCCGTCAGGCAGAGGCGCGCGACCCGTCAGGCAGTTTTTGCCAGATTGCATTGTACAGCCCAAAAAACGCAGTTTTGACCCAGTTTGACTTTTTGGGGTGGAAGATGATTATCTTTGATGTAATTATTGTAACTCTACGACACTTTTACTCTTGTTTAACACTTCTAGAAGATTCATTCATGTAAAGGGTAAATATTTAATGAATGGATTGGTTTCCTAGCTTATAGAAGCAAGTTGTTTTGACTGCCTAGATTGTAGTGCTTAGTTTAGAAGTGGTTGAAACAGCTCCTAGGATAGTGAGCTAGACCCATGGAGGTAGGGAAAGAGGTTATATCATCTATATTATGTACTTTCTTTCTCATTTTCATGGTTGGACTCTTGAGGGAGAAGCTATCATTGTATTATTTCACTGTATCTCTGCAGTTTTTGGCTAAGGAAGACCAGGGTTTTGCAGTCCTCTTTGGGATTCTTGTGGACTCATGTGTTGATGGTGTGTTTCTCAATGTTCTCGTAAGTGTGTTTATGTGAATCATTTCCTTTCCTTTACTGCTGCACATTAAACAAATGAAGTGTTAAAGTAAGAATTCATGCTTGCCATGCTCTGCTTTTAAATTTGTTTAATTTCTATGTTTTCTACTGTTTAAGGAGAATTCAAAGTATTATTTGCTCTCCTTAGCTCCTCACCAGTCTTTTCCATCCACTCACCTCAATCAAAGGCATCAATACGGTCTCCTACCTCGCCCCTAAGAACCCCCTGCAGAAACTGTGTCAAATCCCCGCACCCAAAATTGCAATTCCTCAATTTGCCACCAAAAACCCAAAAAAACCCAAATCAACCTTTTTAATCAGTTTACTAGCCTAATATCAGTGTTACCTTGTTGGTCATCTCATCCCATTGAAGATCTGCCGAGATTGACCGGAGAGAGCCTTCTCCTGCCCCGTAGGGCTAGCTACGAGGCTAAATGGTTTGATGTAGCCTTGAGGTTTACCTTTCTCAACCTGAGGTGAAATTTCAAGCGATAACAATATCAAATAAAACATATAAGTGTTTAGAGCCCATAGCTCTAATTACATCCGACATCTCGTGCCAAAGGCTTTGCTCCAGTTTCTTGTAGATCACGTACTACTTGACCAGCCATCGCCATGTGCCACGTGATCCCTCGCTACTCTAAGGGAAGGCCTGTACACTCATCTGTGTACCGATCGTCTAACTCATGCCACCCACGCTCAAAAACCTCGGACAAGAGAACATCACACCTATGACATAGATCAGCAAGTAGAGCATTTTCGTCTAAACCCTAACGTGATGATAATGCTCCCTAATCAGCAGCCCCTGGTGCTACAGCTCGGCCTACATATCCTACCAGTTTTACCGGTGCTATATCTGCATACCACATATTTTACACTCGATACCATATACACGTGTTAAAATATGAAATGCACCATAAAAATAGCAACTTAACACTTACCGTCTGGTCCCCATGCTTGTCTGAGTGGAAGTGGTAGGTTAGGACCACCCTGATAGTTCATCCCACTATAAGGATAATTGTAAATGTAAAGGGGCATATGATCCCAGTGTGCAAAAAATTCGGGTTGAAGCACCCGCCTGACCCCCTCTCCTCCCCCTCTCCGCAGTAACTACCCCCAGCGATGCATCTTGGGCTCCTGTGGGCCCCCATATCGGATCTGTACATGAGGGCAGGTGGTGGGTATCTTCTCAAAGAAGAAAGCACATAGATTGTACCAAATGCATAGTCGCGGTTCACCTATCTCTTACATAGACTCAGTTGTCATTTCATTGATGAAAACATCATTTGGGCCCACCCATAGTAGGTCCCTACCAATACACTCTCAACAAGCATCATCTGCTCACCAGTGATGTGGTGGAATGCCTGGCTGCCCAGAACTAGTAGCACTACTATGGCAACAACCTATGTCTCTAGCCTATCTAGATCACCAATCGAGATGGTCATGTCCTTCACAGGAACACCTCATGGACAATGGTGCTCCACAAACTTTGTAATGTTCCTCCCACGAGGAAAAACTAGATGTATATCCCCCACCATCCCTATTGGAGGGAGTTTGGTTAAAAAGTAAACATCTTGTAACGTGAACTGGATCCTATGCCCCTACACCATAAAGACCTCCTGGTTTGGATCCTAATAGCTCACGATCCTCGATAACAAGGGCTCACCCGCCTTCATCAATGGGTTTTCTACCAACTTGAGAACCCCGTAGCGAGCTAATGCCCCCTGATCCCTCTGAATCTCGGACCGAAGGGTGTCTAAATACTACTCACGCCAGTTGATTTTCAACTCTGCCATACCTGCAAAATACCACATGTCTTGTCAATTCAGAGAAGAAAACATTGGCCTAGACTAATCAACTTACAATCCCCACCAGGCCAACAGGCCACTCTCCCTCTCACCTCCAAATCGTAGTTTTCTGCCTAGAAAGTGCAAGCTCGCAGGTTTTAACCTCTTTCCTGTGAGCCAGATCACAGTTCTAGGCCCAAAAAGTATGATTCGGCCAAGAAGAAGAGCAAGGGTCTCCCAGGGAGTTGTAGGGTACAAAAATCAGGAAACAAACCAAGAAAATTGAAGAGATAAGTAAGGCCAGCTACCTTAAATTCGTTGATCTTAATTTCGATGGTTGATTTGTTCGCTATGATCTCCACAAAATTTAGGGCCTTTCCCTCCTCTCCAAATTCACCACAGCTCACTTAGCAAATGAATTCAAATTGGAGGGAAAACGTCCTTTTAGAGAAAAACCCATAGTTTTTTTGTTTCCCATTGCGACCAAACTGTAGCTCAGTTTGATGAACTGTTAGCATCATTGGAAATCTCTCATTGAGTACTATAATGGGTCATTATTAGCCTTTGATGATTTGACACTTCATGAGGAAGCCATTTTTCCAAGAAGGGTCACTTCATCACCTCTCAAAATCGAATTTCTTCATAATAAACACTTTGGATTCCACATTCCTTTGGGACTTGTTGTCTCACATGTCGATTTTCATCATGAGAAACCATCATTTTCTCATGTTTTCATGGTCCCCACCAGGGCTATTATGTGTGGCAACGTCATCAAGTCACCCTTTTTCAGAGCATCCATGATGAGTCACCTTTGCATCCATTGAGGTTGTTTCGTGTCCCATTATATCATGTCACAATATTCCATCCATATTTGCATACCATTCATCCCCTGTTGCCCATTTTTGCCTTCAGTCATACTGTCTACTATCCCTTCCGGAGTCGAGTCAGTTGCTACCAGGTCAACCATGTACTTCATGCTCTGACAAGGGAAGTTGTATGTTTGTCCCTTAGTCCCATTTTTCCCATTGTCCCTGGTGTCAGTCCATTAGTCACATTAGTATTTTCCCTCGTGCCTTAGTTTAGGATCCTCATTGCCTCACCTATGGTGGGCCCTATTCTATTGAAATCAACACATTTATTTGAGAAGAATGACTTATAGGGTGGTGTATCTTGGTTCCAGTGTCCACTATTGTTTGGTGCCTTAGATCAAGCAAAGCGACTCATTATTTCCCTTTGACTTGGTTGTTTCATGCTCATGATTCATACACTTGATGGTCCAATGATGTAGCAGATTGTACCAGTGATTCTCGGGTGTGTGTGAGATGTTTTAAACCTCATGAAGGGGTGGCACTTTAGGTAGCGCCCCACATGCCCGACTAACTTCATATTACACTACAACCTCAGATGCAATTTCACGGATTTGATGGGTTCGGTTCCTACCGCTTGCAGTGTTCACAACATGCATATCTCCTTCAGATGATTCATTTAGTTTTGCAGAACCCCTTCCTATTCAACAGGGCTTGTTTGGTTGTTCTACCCTCCCTTCCACCCATTTTTTGAGGGAAGGGCCATTATATCTCATGTACTCATATGTTATTGTATTCAGTCCTAGCTCATGTTTTTTTCAGGCACATTATGTATATGGGACACATTATATTATCTTCTAGCTCATTTATGTCAGCATGTCACGTACCATTCAACATGTATTTTATTGCTCAATTTCATGTTTCTGGGCGCATCATTATTTTTTGTACTAAGTTATCTCGGCGAGTATAGGTATGCCTCCCTCGCCTCACTGAGATCCTGTACCATAACATAAAAGGAGACATACATTGGTCTCACCCCCTTTGTCCCTTTCCTCTTTCACTTTAGCTCCATTAGTCTCTCTCTCTCTCTCTCTCTCTCTCTCTCTCTCTCTCTCTCTCTCTTTGACTCCACTTCATTGTCTAGTGATTGTGTCCTTACAACGTACTTCGGTCATACGTTTTTCTCCTAACACTCATAGGTTGGGGGGTAATCCTTTATCACAAAAAATGATCATCTAGCCATAATTTACTAGATGGATTGAAGTACACCATGTAGGGACAATTTTACCATACTAAAATTGTTTTCATTGTGAGAAATTACTTAATAAACCACATTTGTTAAGTCAGTTATAATTAAACCCATGAAGAATAATTAAATAAATCACTATTTATTTAATTATCTTCTAAGAATAATTAGTTAAACCATTGTTTAATTAATATTCCTTGTCAAGTTTGACTAAACCCCTTACGAATAATTAAATAAATCATTATTTGTTTATTATTCGTTAACCATATTTCTTGAGATGATAAATAAATAAATTATTTGTTTATTATTTCTAAATAAAAGTTTAATTTCTTCTTCCCTCCAAACCAAATATAATAAAATATTCAAAATGGTTAATTCTAGAATGGGGTTAATAATATTTTATTATTGCTCATTATTCGAGAATAACCTAATATTTTGTTATAAATAGAAGGGTTTTCCATTCATTCTTCACTTTTGATTATTTTAATTGTTGCACTCACTGTTGCAACTCTTATTATTATCACTGTCGCACACCATCTTCTTTTTCATTTGAGTTCTCATTGAGCTCAAACATTTTGTTTGCTGGGTTTTACACATTATAGAGGAGAGAGACTCTACAAAAGCTGAAGACATTGAGGATAGCCAAGAACCCATCCCATAGAGGGGGGCTGGTAACATTATTTGTTCCCTTCATAGGTGTTGTTTAATAAAATATATTCTTTATATATCTGGTTTCCATTGGATTATTGGAGTTATTTGCGCTTATTTTACTATTCCATTTTGTTGTTTAACTATGTCTGTTGCATAGATCAGGGCTTTGGCAGGTTTTGTTTCTATCATTTGCTGCAGATCTACACTGTTTAATAGCCATTTTTATTGTTAGGGTTGTTTTTCATCCACAACCTAAAGTAGTTTCTTTTCATACACATTCACGAAGAATACTACATAACATTAACTATTCCTTCATGATTATTGTACATATGAACCATGCTCTAGGGAATAATAACTTCAAATATGCATACCTTTTCTTTTCATTTAATCATCTAGCCATCCTTTGATCGAGCTTGCTTCTTATACCAATCAAAAATAAGTTTCCTTTTTCGGGAAGAGAAATATTTTCATTATGCCTTTCATACTGTAACTTGACCATTAGCATTCCTTCATCCTTTAGAAATATTGTTTCCAAACTAGATGGAATATATACCAATCATAATGTTGCTTCCAAGAATATTTCATAATGATGATTCTTATAGGATCTTGATGATCCTTCTTTACAAAATGACTACCTCTAACATGATTTTAGAAAAATATTGGATGAGCTATAATATGAAATATGGTTCCAAATTTCTCATTCTCTTTAAACTAGATGATCTTTCCTAAACAAAATTAAACAAGTAGATTCTAATATTTTTACTATCGTGTGCTTATTATGATTCCATGATTTTTACAAAAACAAGATTCTTCTAGAGTAATTATGCATGCTACTCTACTTTCTAATTAAGAAAAGAAAGACAAAAATTTACAAAGAACCTGACAGAGATGAGACTTCCTTCAATAATAGATATCCTTGGGATCTTCTCCTTTCGGCTTCTTCTCAGATTCTCCCCTTTCCTCAACTATGCGAGCTTCACTTATTTCCTTCCTTTTGTTGTTCACTTTTTTGTTTGGAAAATTCAAATTAAAGTTTCCACACTCATTGCATCCAAAGCATTGAATCTTGGACATGTTTGTCTTCTTATTGGACTTTCCAAACTTCCCTTTCCTCAACTTCTTTGTTCTTGCAATGAATGATTGATATCTTTCATTTGATTTACTATCATCCCTTGCCTTGATTCTAGGTTCTTCAAAGATCCATTGATCCCATAATTCATCAAAGGGTGTAGTGTCTTTCTTTGTGTATATGCTCGTTAAAAAAATACTCCAATCAGGTGGCAAAGAATTTAATAAATAGATAGTCATATCAGAGTGTGTAACAGTCTTCCCAATCCCTTGCAACTGGTCTCTATTTCTGAGATATTCATTAGGTAGGTGGCCATGTTTTCATCCTTTGATTTCCTTATTATATATAGTTGATTCCTCAAGGAAATATTTTGACCTTGTGTACTTATGGAGTACAACTTTACCAACTTATCATACATAGCCTTTGACGTCCTTAAATAAAAAAAAAGGGAACAAGATGATCTTTGATGGATTCAATAATGATCCTTTGTTCCCTTACTTATCCCTTATTGTACTTCGCTAACTCTTGAGTCTTCTCTTTTTCTGGTACAACTAATTCTCCAAGGACATACTCCATGAATTCATTCTCTGTGAGTGTCAAGTTAATCCTTTTCTTCCATGCTAGGAAGTTTGCTAACCCAACTAGCTTATTTCTTTCCTTTAAAAATGTAGCCATGTTATTTGTAGATTTGTGCATAGAATACAATACACTACTTACTTTTTAAACTAAGATTCCTACTTCTTGATGGTGTCTCCAACTATCTTGAAGTTTTTAAGACCACCAACGAGACTTCAAAAATTCCCTAAATTGATATATTTTAGGATGCCTTCAACAATTATGTCTTCAAATAACTTCAAAAGAGTGAATGATGATCCCAAAACCCGTTGTTGCATCCTTCTTTGTCAATATTAAGTATACAAGAGAACTTCCAATGAGAACTTCATTATTTCTTCAATCAGAGCTTGGTGATGGTTATTCAATGTAGTAATCCTCCTTCTAGGCCAATAAAACTTCTTCTTCTTTCCTTGTGTCCTTCTTGCAAATGATTCCCATTAACAAACAACCTCTTCTTTATATCTTTCCAAATTCCTTCTCTTGTTCACCTTAGGTATGATACCATGTTGGAGAATGAAATAGGGCAACTATTAATTCAAATTCTCCTTAACCTTAATAATTACTTGTGAAATTTATTTATCTTCTTATGTTTCTTTATTAGATCTTCTCATCAAAAAATTATCAAGAATAAAAACAATAAAGACAATGGACACAAGATATAGGCCCCAAGCCAAGGAAAAACCCCTCCAAGGGGAAAACCCATAAATAATCTCTTCTCTTCTTATAGAATCTGCTTCAAATGAGAAAAACCAAGACCAAAACCCTAGACCAAGTCCTCCCCTAAGAACCAATTTATCCTTCCAAGAAGCCCTTCCAATTATGAAAAATATCAACCAAATCTATGAGGATCAATTCCAGTTCAACCAACTTCCAGCTTCAACTTCGACCCTTTAGGAGTTGTAAAAACCCTAGTTTTGGCACTTGTCAATTCCTTAATAAGTCTTACTTCAAACAAGTCAAGGTATCCAAGGTCAAACTAGAGAATGTATCTGTCCTGCAACTCAGATATGAAATTTGGCCTCCTACAATTCGTACCTGCATTTTATGGCCTTCCTTGAAGCTGCAGAAATCGCATGTGTGAGAGAAAAGAGCCCAAAAATAAACTTTCTTTCTTATTCTTGAATTCTCCTTGCTTACTTTTCCTTCACTATAGCTTAGTACTTGTTCCCAACCACAAGTCAAACTTCTTCTTGAAATCAAATTGGTGCTAAATGAGCTCATTGTTGCTTCTATTTATACACATCTGAGGGGTTCAGGTACCCTCCTTTAGGCTGACTTGTCACTGCCATGGTTGACTTTTTCTTGGAGGTTTCTAGGACTTTCAGACTCAAAAAAATATATTTTACATGTTACAACTTTCCCACTAGGGTCTTATCCAAAATAAAATTACTCTCTTGACTCAGGAAAAATATTCATTTGATATGAAAAAACCCTAGAAGCATGAAGAACATGCTTTAATTAGATGACCATCAGACTAGAGCATGAAATAAATGCTCAAAAATAATATTTTTCTTTCTTATTTTTCTTGTAACATAAAATATACATAATTATTTGAGTACATTAACAATTATGAAGACCGAAACTAGTTACATTTTCCAACAATTTGAATTGACATAACAATATAAGGAAGGAACAACGATGATAATATTTCTTGGACATTGGCATCTCAATTATGAATTAATATTAGAACGTTGGAATCTTTTTAGATATTTCTCATGAGACAGTAAGATGGTTAATTTGGTTCTTAGATCTCTTTCTGGTCTGAAAGAGGTGTTTTATGTTCTGTAGATTAATGTCTTAATAATCGAGATGCCTCAATGCACAACAGTCATTATCGTTGACGCTCGAATTAGTATTTCATATGTAATATATGTCAAATATGTCTAGTCTTATTTTAGAATTCGAGGCGAACTATTTAGATAATGTATCCTCTAGATTTAGTTTTTTATTGGTAAAAAGATTCCCATGATATCTATATATATGTATGCATAAACCCATGATGATATATATCGCTGCTAAGACTCTGTTGATAATGAAATATACTGTGGATTCATACTTGATGCGCTGAGTTTGTCTTTGTGAATACCCCAAGTTAGGTCAACTCGAGGTAAGGTCCTGCACACACTTTTCTTTCCAATTATTTATACATTTGTGTGTTTCTTTCTTGCAATAATTGTTTTGCTAATTGTTCAGTAGATTAATATTGACCGAATCAATTTATTTGGTGTGTTTAATTGAAGTGTGATTGGTGTTATTTCTATTTATATACTTTCCTGGGCCATGTTCTATGCTTCAATGTGTTTGTAGAGGTGATCACACAACTACTGTGAAATCAACAATTATTGTTGTGAAATCAATAGACTACTGTAGAATTGTAGAAAGCATCGCAGAATCATACCTAGATAGGAAACCTTGTTTACAATTGGGAATTGCTATTAATATTTAAACTCTAGCATTTGCGTAAATTTAGGGCTAAACAAATTTAAGTAATTTAACTTGTCTTTATTTTTTGTCATCACCTGTAGGTTTCATGCATGGGCATATGACTTGGTAGGAACTTTAGTACTCACGTATACAACATGAAGTCCTCGCAAGTTAACAAATCCTAATTGATAATTAAATGATAATGTGAATCATCCTAAATAGAAACATAAACAGTCACATTGTCAAATTGCATGCTTAATCTTGTATACCCATTTGCAAGTTGCCATTGATTTCCCTTTAGGTATAGGCACATCTCCCATACATCATTCTTCATAATATATTGGTATTCTTCCAACATCGCATCCTTCCAAATTTGTTGGTTAGCTAGCTCTTCATAATTTGAAGGTATAGAATCAATAAGATTATTCATCACTACTACATATTTAGAATACATATTTGGTCTCTTGATTTCCCTGAATGTGCTAGATGGTGTTGTGTGTCCTTATGCTTCTGCAAGGTAGATCTTAACCAAGCTGGCCTCTTTCTAATTTCAAGAACAGCATGGATCCATTGGTTCATTAGGCCCTTCTAGCTCTTCTTGATGATCTACAAGATGTTCCAAAGGATTGGATGGACTAGAACCCTCTTCCTTAGGAGCTTCATGTTCTTCATCGTGATCAAAGTCCATGGGAACTTCTTTAGACTTCCAGTAGGAAAAATTCTCATCAAATCTAATGTCTCTACTAACTTCAAACTGTCTCTATCCTAGAGCATAGATTTTATATGCCTTTGATGACTCGTTGTATCCAACAAATATTCCTTTCTTTCATGAAGGCTCTAGTTTCTTCTTTTTATATTTGTGTACATGAATGTAAATTTGACAACCAAATATTTTGAAATGTCCAATATTTGGTTTTTGTCCAGTGAATGATACTTCAAGAGTCTTATCTTCCAAGATAAGGACTTTTATTTTGAATATAGACTATTTTCATGGATGCTTCACTCTATAAGAACATGGGAAAGTCTTGATCATGCATCATTTCCTTAATAAATTCTTCAATGGTTCTATTATTTTTTCCAAAAGTTCCATTTTGTGTTAGATTGTAAGGGAATATAAAATCCCTCTTCTTCCCAGCTTCTTTACAAAATACAATGAGTTCCTTGGATGTGTATTCTCCTCCATTATCTGATCTAAGAATATTTAGTTTATTTCCTGTCAAGTTTTCTACTTCAACCTTAAATTATTGAAACTTGTTGAAGACTTCATCTTTGATCTTCATGAAGTAAATCCAAGTCTTGCAAGAGAAATCATCAATAAAATTTACATAGTACAGATATCCTTCAAGAGATTTCACTAGCATTGGAACACATACATTAGAATGAACTAGATCTAAGATTTCCTAAGACCTAATTTCACTTCTTGGAAAAGATTTCTTGACATTCTTTCCAAGTACACAACCGTTCCATCTACAATTTTGGAACACCTAAAACCATATGATTTAAAGATAGAAATGCTCTATAGTGAAGGTGAGCGTATCTTCTATGCTATTGTTCACATGGATTGATGTCATTATATGCTGACGCTTGAGCTGGTTGTTTCAAGAGTCTATAAAATATTGCTTCATGAATTCCAATTACTCTAGCAAAGTCCATACTTGATCCCTTGGGCCATACAAGGAATTTTCCATTAATGAATGATACTCTAAAATCCTTTACCTTCCAAACATGAAATAGAAACCAAATTCTTTTTCAAACTTGGTACATATAGTATGTTTCTAAGATGAATGTTTTCACCCGATTCTAGATCAGTGGATGTTTTCCCAATGCCTTTGACTGCATAATTGTTGTTACCTCCAAGCTCTACCTTTTTGGATAAACGTATTTCCTTTAAAATTGTGAGATTTTCATGATCTCCTGTCATGTATCTTGAGGCACCACTATCTACTAGCCACAAATCATCGTTATTTACAACAAAACTTGTAAGAGAAAAAAAATAGAAGAAATAGTTGTCTCCTGAATCTTCATTCTTGGGTTTCTTTATATGTTCATCAATGTCTATTGTGGTAGCATGTTGCTTTCCCTTTCTGTTCCTATCATTTGATTCTTTAGGACATTGGTTTTTAAAATGACCATATTTGTGACAACGATAACATTGAATCTTTGACCTATCTTTCTTTCATTTAGGAGTAGGTCTTATACCTCCAAGTCATCTACCTTCATTTCTTCTTTGGAAGCTAAATTTCTTTCTTCCTCCAGATTTATTGGAATGTGATGCAAATGCTTGAGATTCATCTTCTTCATATCTTTGAATCTTCCCTTTTTTCTAAGTCTATATTATTCCTAAGTACATGAGATCCATAATTCTTAAAAACTTGGAATCTCCTTCCTACCACATATACAAGATGCAGATGAATCCCATGAGTTAGGAAAACCATTAATTGTTGTAGTCACAAGTTCTTTATTGGAAATTATTTCATCAATTTCTTGAATTTGATCTCTTAGTTGAGACATCCTCATAAAATATGAGGCTATAGTATCATTTCTTGACATTTTAACATCACGAAGCTCATTCTTAAAACTCCTTGCTTAACCAATGTTTTTAATGGTGTATAATCCAACTAGGGAATCATACATCTTCTTTGAAGTGTAAAGATTTGTGAGATATGGAATCGAATGATATATGATGGAATATTCAATCATACTTGTATTTTTCATATTTTCCTTCTCATATTTAGCTCTCCCTTCATCATCTGACGATTTATTAACTTTTCCTTTCACAATATCCAAGACATCATTCTTTGCAAGGATGAGGTCATTCCTTGTTTTCCAAGTCTTGAAGTTTGTAGCTCCTTCCAACTTGTTCTCTGACTTAATAGAGAAACCCATGATCATATATAAACAATTAGATTGTAGATATAGGTCTTATTTAAGAGTGGTCCTTTACTAACGCTTATTCAAGAGTGATCTCAATGCCCTTTCCTTCACCAAAGCTCTGATACCATGCTGATTTTTTAAGTGAAATAGATATAAGCACTAACTTATGAAAAACTGATAATTACTTCTAATGATTTAGATATTATTTTACCACTTCCAATTTATCATTAAGAAACTACAGTTCAGAAATTCAACCATAAATGCATTTAAGGACAATATAGATCACAATGCAAAAAGACAACACAATATTTACCCTGGGAAACCCCACTTCGGGGAAAACCCAACAACCTTTTCCTTAGATAAATTCTTCAATTCAATAAGAGATACACCTAATTCTTCTAGTCAGTATGATGGTCAAACTGACCAACAATACAATGGTCAAACATGGTTGAATTTACCTCTAGCCAAGACCAACAACTTTGGCCTTGTCTAATCTACCTAGGCCGAATTTTAGCTTCCTATATTCTGTCCAAAAACTTGGCCCTGATGCTTAGAATAAGTTGCCCATAACTTCGACCTGCTACTCGTATTCCTAGAAATTCACATGTGAGAAGTCAAAGAGAGAGAGATATGCTTGAGATAATATTTCCTTCTTTGTCCTCCTTATTCTTTGCTTGGATGTCCATAATATATCTTGTCCTATGTGAGATCAAATGGTGTCTTGTGGAGTAGGCTGACTGCCTTATATATAATGTTTTTCTAGTCTGAATGTATGTCCATTCACTGGGGCCGACTTGAACTGAAGGAGGGTCGTCTTAACAAGTTTGGAGCCAAAATTTCAAAATTTGAAATTTGAAAATTTCTCTTTTGATACCAACATGAATGTCTTATATTAATTATTTCAAGGGCTAATCAATAAAAATGATATGAAGAACATGTATTACAATTTTATTATATAATTCAAGGGATAAAATATTAATTATGAAGAGTAAGCATAGCTACAAAATTCAACAATGGTTTCATCTCAAAGTTCAAATATGTTATGTGAATCTTCATTTTTCATCCATAATATTATGAAATTCAAAATATTTCTCTATTTGGTGCACCTACGTAAAGACCTATGTTTTATCAAACTTATTTAATTCAACCTTGGAAAGGTTCACTCCTTCAAGAATCCATCCATGAGTAGGTCCACAATTAGAGTCAAATTCACTTGAAAATTCCTTATAATTCACAAGTTGTTCAACTTTAATATTACCTTTATTTTCATGAATCCCCTTTTGTTAGGGTCCTATGATTCATAGGATCAAGTGATGATTGAATATTTCCTTTCAGTATATCAAATTGTAAATAATATTAATATTGCATATTGCAAATGATTTCCAAAAAAAAAAAATAGAAATAGAAATAAAAAATGAAAGGAGGGTATATAAAAGAAAAATAGAATAAAAGAAAAAAAAAAACGGATAAAAATAACCCCATGAAAAGAAAAAAAAGTGAAAGTGATGTAAATTCAAATGCCACTAGGAGAAAAATAATTTTGTTGTGAAAAATAAATTAGGGATTGTGTGCAGCTTGTCTTCAATGACACAGTCACAGATCTTTGTTTGAATCAACAGTATAATCATGGCCAAACACATTTGAATTTTTGTTGTTAGAATAAAGAATAACTTAACCAAACTGTTTAAACTTGGTTAAAAGTACGTAGATAGGTGAAGAAATCGATCCAATTATCTAAGATGGATGAATAATTTAAGTTGTAAGTTAGAGTTTAGATTAGGATAGTATCTCTCCTTCAAATGAAAATAATAATGGTTTGCACATTTCAATGCACCCTTAGTTGGTAGAAGATGGGCCTTTCTTTTAAAAGTTAGCATAAAAAGTAATTAAAATGATAGCTTGAAGGTTTTTAAAGCCATATGGTTTTTAGCCTAAGTTGGACACTTATAAAACACGAGTGAAAAAAGACAAAGTGTTTGTCGTGTAGTAGATAAACGACAGGCCCGAGTGATGATATATGTCAAGTCACGATGGTGATTGATGGTTGATAAGGCCTGTTACAAGGAAAAGTGTCTATGCAGAACTGCTAATCCCACTAAGGTGTGGTAGCTACCTTAGAAACAAACAAAGTAAAACTACTTTCGTTTTCCTTTATGAAAGATAGATGAGAGAAGAATAAAGGAGACCAACCTCTGTCTTGCGCTTGGCTCCTAGTTCGATTCCGCTCTCTTCTGATAGTCCTTTGCTACTTGCTTCCTTGTACACCCAGCTTCACAGAGTACCTGTAGAATCAAAGTAGCATAACACTATACAAGAACATAGATCTATTATCATAAATAATCTAGGATCAGATGTAAATTGACCATACAAATGCATAAAACATAAACGACACAAGAGTATGGAGGAAAACTTGAATATCTTTATTGATAATCAAGAAAGAGCCAAGAGAGTTACAACCAGTTGTTCTGACCCAGCATCATCCTCTCAGCAAGTAAGCCCTTCTTCACCTCATGCAAAGCTTAGATCACCCAACACTATGATGTTGCCTCAAGAAACTAATAACAATTCCTTACAAGATGCAAAATTCCAGCCTCTGGATCTCGGGGATGAGGGATCCATATATAGATATTTGTAAGGGAGATGAGTCAGCTTGTGATTTGATTAGTGTCTTCCGTCTGATAGTTCTTGCTTCCACTTGGAGATTGATGATCTCTTACTCATCCTTGGTCAAATTCAGAGAGGCAAGTGTCATAGGAGAAGTTTCTGGAATATTCCATGCCTCTCCACCTCGCGGATTGACACTGCCATTTGTCACTTCTAGCCCATCACACCCCATAGAAGGGCTTTTTGAAATGCAACGCACCCACAAAGTGTACTTAGGTGAGATGCAACGCACTTTGCCTATGGAGCAGGTGAAATGATCCTGTTTTGACCAGTTATGAGTAGTTTTTCATGGAGAACTTCTAGGAGAAGCTGTAATCAATTGACCTTGTTCCTTTAGGGGTTAGAACAACATTTTTAGGGACTTAGGAGCCCTTGGTTTATGGACATTTTATGCTTGGGGTTGCAGTGCCCAAAAATGTCTATAACAGTTGCCCCCTAAAGCATGAGGTCGTTAATCTTTTTTGATGTCGGGTGAAATGCTTTATCATGAGGATCCGAAGTTCTTTCAAGCTGGGAGGAGACCTGTAATAAGATACAATACAATACATTATCTTCACAATATTTTCATGATCTAGCTGAGGCGGGCATTCCCATGCTCAGCTTTATAAATTCATTTTCATGTACATAGGACAGACAATCGTCTGACTGTAGACTGATGATTCTGGTAGAGCCATCATCCCTTTGATTGGATGATTATCTGTGCAGCAACGATGTACATTTGATGTCTTTATTTCCCTAAATATATTTCGCAGCCCGGATGGATGAAACTAGATCTGGGGTCTTCAATCTTGTTCGATCTTCACTCGAAGTACAAGTCGATCCATGTGAGAGATGTTCTAGAGTCGAACATGGAAAGACATCACCTGATTACCAGCCAATGATGTAAGTTGTTAACAGGCACGAGAGGAATCACCGATAATGATAATGACCCTCAAGGTACTGCAGTACAATTCACGTGGTGTGAATAAAGGACTTGGCGTCGAACACCACGCGAAATCTTTTGGTCAAAGGCCATTGATGTAAACCTGTCGCTGGAAGTGAGAAACTTGCCATTGAGGCATGCAAGCTTCAAAGTACTGAAAGGGGTGTCCCTAGATCGACTTCTTGGATAATGAGCTGATGTCAACAAGAATCGATCCGTCATAGGAGGGCCTTAATGAATCCCACATCAATGACACGGAATGGAGCAAATGATTTTAATGGAGGTGAAAACGATCTGGTGATATAAGGTTCAGGGTGGCGGTCATGAAAGAATGGAGCGTAAATGTATTGCAGCGGGTGAGACACAGGTGAATTCTCTGAGTGACTTCTCTTGAACATATCGGCGACACTGACGTGATGGATTGGTAGCATTAACCCCAAATGTGGATGGTGTGATGGGACCATGGTGATGTGACCGGTGAATGAAACAACCCAACCCGACTTGGATGCGAAGTGAAAGTGTCATGTTCAAGAGCGACTTGCTACCAACAAAGTTTCTTCAAGTTTTCTTCCCAATTTTTCCCCAGTCATTACTGACCAGTACCTCTTTATTTTTGTCAAGCTTGAGGAGGATAACATATGCTTGTTCTATAATTTTCCCTTCGGGCAAACCCATCGCTATGTTTTAACGAGCCTAGCGATAATGAAACTCATTCTTGTATGCTATGGACAAGTTTGTCGCTATTAGGTTTCAACGAGTTTAACGACAAAGATAACTCGATCCTTTTAAATTTTAGAGAGTCTGAAAAGGGACGTAAAGGAAACTCCAAAATTCCTTTTTCGTCATCTAATCCCTTAAGTTCGAAAAAGTATAAAACAATACAGAAGGGATGAATTTTCGATACTTTTAACGAGCTGAACAAAACAAGCGCTCGATCTTTTTGTGTAATAATCCCTCAGGTCCAAAAAGATTAAAATCTAAAGGAGGGATAGCACTTCCGGTCCTTTTAACGAGCTGGAGAGGCCAATGGCTCAGCAATATTTTCATATTTTACAAGTCAGTTGAAAAGAGCTTAAAGGAGACTCGTCTTTGAGGAACAAGTGATAAAATTGGGTAGCAACTGATTCCAGGTAAGGTTTGGAATTTTCCAATCACGGCAGTGTTACAAGGATGGCTAGCGGGATCACTCTTCGCCGCTGTTCCTCAAAAGGGGTAAACAATCAAATGGAGGTGAATGATTGGCCGATACAGAGTGGAGGTGATGATGGGAACACGACCAAGGCTTTAAAGGCTGAAGTATTACATTCACGATGATTATTTACAGGGAATTGGTTCATTTTTTATTGAGCTTAAATGCTGGGGGAAACATTTGCTCATTGCTTATGTTTATTTTTTAACGAGCATGAAGTCCGCGTTAAAACTGCTCGATTAATCCAGTCGTATAATAAGAATGTATCATATATGAAAACGGCAATTTTTCAAATCTTTGCCCCACATCCTTTCTTTATGCAAGTTAGGAAACGACCAATCCTACGAGTTTAAAGGGTTAGAGGACCTACAAATTTAAAAAATAAATGGTCGCTCTTCGCTTGCATGCCAAAAGGTTTGCATGCCCCCAGGTATAAAATAAAGCTTCAAGGTCACCTTTTATTCTACCAACAAAACATTTGTTTTATCAGGAAAGGTCTACCTCTTTCAGGTTACCAAAGATTGTTCTATTCACACCGCAAACAAAACACTTCTTCGGCGATGTCTACCAAAATAGACAAAGGCGAGCCAATCCACTCACATAACTTTGACGAGGGAATCTTATTCCAGTCTAACCCCCTTTTCCAATCACGGACGGGAGTACAGACTAGTCATATATCTCTCACAGAAACTTACCCTATACCCGAAGTTTTCCTGCCGAAGCAGACCAGGGTGCATGCCCCCTGGGTTTCAGTCATGTCCCCTGAATCACTCATGCTCATCAGGTGGACGGACTGGGGATTGATGAGACATTCCTTGTGTGAAAAGACCATTCAGGGATGGTATATGACTATTTGCTATGTGTGATCCGGGAAATGAAAGCTGGTCTACGAGCTTGACCACTCTTCCTTCGTGCGGAAAACACATTACTCTAAAGAGTGATGAGACAATGGCTCCCATGCAATAAATATAGTCTCGTCCAAGGAGTATATTATAATCCAGGGGTCCTTGGACTACCATTACGTTCATATGAACAGTTTTCCCTCTCAATGTTATGGGCACATTGGGAAGGATCCCTAATGGTCGACTGGTTCCTTTGTCAAAGCCTGTTAGATTTCTTATCCCGGGCAAAAGCGATGGCGAACCAAGCGCTTTCCAAGCAGTCGAGGAAAGGATACTCACAGAAGCCCCTTCATCTATGATGGTACCGGCCATAACCATTCTATATATTTGAGCAATGATTCAGAATGGTACACTAGCCGGTAAACGGGGTTTGCCTAGTTGATTCTAGTCAAAGGAAACAACTAGTTTGCTTGGAGGTGGGACCAAATAGACGGCTGGGTACGACTCTGACGAACTTCCTTCCTGCGGTAAAGGAATGGGTAAATTGCCCCCATGTTCAATGGAGTTTGTGCTTACGAAAAGAATTTGGATGGTGTCATCCTTATTCTCTTTTGTGACTGTATCATCTGAAGATGGAATCTCTGAATGCAAGACCAGGTCAACTGCCGTCTCGACCTTTTGACTTTCGTCTGGTATGGGTTCAGATGGTTTGTCTTCAATGATAGATGCTTCGGCCGACCACCTGGGCGGGTCAGCCGAATTTTCAACTAGTGACAGACTCGGCAAGAGTTTTTTATATCCAGGAGGAAGTCGTAACGGTGAAACTGGACGATCGTCCAAAACTCTTTTAGCCTCATCTAAGAAGGGACAACGGTGGACGACATGATCACCTTCGCACAGTTTACAAGGAAATCTATATTTTCCTTTTTGTCCTGGGGCTTCACTTTCACTAGTCGACGGTGTGTTTTCAACATGATCATCAGAGGTTGACGACACCGGGTTGTGCAAACGAGGAGACCAGTCCCTTAAGATCCAAGGGATACAGGGACAATCTCTATGATAGTGGTCTCCTTTGCAAATGACACATGGTGATTGAGGCCTGGTCAGTGCAGTATGTGGATTTTCGCTAGACGACGCTTGGTTGACCCCTTTCACTTTTTGCTCCTTCTTCTTCTTCTCTTTCTTCTTCTTTTCCTTCTTCTTCTCAGGTACTTGATTTTTGGCTTCACCAGCCCCATCAAGCGTAGAGGAAGGAGGAGAGCAGGAATTGGAGGAAGTAGAAGGTTGGTGGGTAACTCTGGAATCGTCTAGTTGCTGACTCGATTGTTCAGGAATTGCGGTGTTCTGAACGACAGAGGTTGAGAAGAGCCATACGGGCAAGCCGATTGTCAATCCTAGAAGCAACAATGTGGCCATATGGGGTGCACCAACATCTCCCCAAGAGGAGAAGGGACTAGGATTTCCTCCAAGGGGAATTCCTTGGTTGGTGGACTCCATTCTATCAACCTAAGATCAACGTAGGAAAGGTGATGATTATTCCGTTTAAAATAAATTTTAGACGCTTTGACACAACTTGCTTTTTCAATTTTAAAGAGTCGATAAAAAACAAAAGATGACTCCAGTCGCCTTCAATTTTTAATGAGCCTGAAGTGACAAGTGCTCAGATGGACCTTTTCCGTTAAGGAGTCTGAAAAGGAACGAAAGGGACTACTCTGGAAATCTAGGCAGAGGGATTACCAAACCAATCGCAAAACTGCAGAATACTTTTTATGGTACGGCAGTCAATCTTCCCGAATGTTGTGTTCAGTGCATTGCGATCAATAGGGCGGCAGACACGGCTTCCTACGGATAAAGGATTAAGCCTATTGTGGTCTCCCAAAATATACTCGACGGTACGTGGGAGCATAAGTCCGTACTGGCACTTATCATCTCAAAGTGGAGGAATCACCCAACCAACAGTGAGAACAACAGTTACCAGGCTTTACGACGCTGGAATACATCTCTAGCCTAGACTTCTAGATGTTGTGCGTTAGGTTCCAAAGCGTTGTTAGATTCATTAAATTTATTTTATAGTTGATCTTGCTTAAGAAATTTGTCTTTCAGGTTCACCGTGTGATGTAGATGTACAATTCCTAAAATGCAATCTAAGATGATAAACCGTCTTTTATCTTCTTTGTGCAATGAAAATCCTAGCTACGAAGGAAAGAAAGACATAATTCTTTCAACAAAGAGCAAAGAGCACACATTATATGCACTGTCCTAAATCAAACCAATCAAACAGTCTAAATGTAAATGCACTTGCATGTATTTGTTTTCAGCCTTCTTAATATGTGAATGATAAAAAAGAAAGCTAATGCGCAAATCTGAATTACTTTCAAGCGACAATTACTAACAAGTTTCTTTTCAAATTCAAATTGAAGACTTGCTTTCGACACTAGAAGGACTACTAATTCAGATCAAATACAATAGTAACAGGGTAATCGACTATCAAGAGCAATCAGACTCTCTTCTATGACTGAAAATGACACTTGCGACACTTTCAAATCCAGAAATGACAGTACAATTACGTTACTTTTTTGCAAAGGAGAACTGAAAATGACTCAACAAATACACAAAAACATTTACATTTCTTTGCACAATGGAGGCAGAATATCAGCAAGGAAAGGGGTTTCAAACAGAGGTATACTGACCATGGGCAGCAAAACTCATGAATAGAACTGAAAAGAATAAACAGAAACCAACATTCAGGAACAATGCCTAGTCTGATCAGCGCACCTGTAACACAGTGAATTTGAAATGCAGCGCACCTACTACACTCGGGAAGTGCGCTGAATTTCAGATTCACAGAACAGAGACTACGCTGGGCCAGAGACGAGACTTTGCTTGGGTTCCGGGTCACAGTTTGCAGTTCAGTTCAGGGATTTTGGCCTAGCAAGTGGTGATCAGTAAATCAACAACAAGGGTAGATCTAAGGAGGTTACTAGAACCACCACAAAGGCAATTAGAGAGTTTGTAAATCAGTTGTTTAATTCATAAACAAAACCCGGAGATTAACTGAAGCGGCATTTATCTACTTTGCATTTGCATAGCAAATGCAGTTCGAAAGCTACCTGGCTCAACTTCAGGCTCGGTCTGTAAGTTTATAAAATAAACAAAATGTAGATTAACAAACAACCTAGTCGCTCCCCAGGGGAGTCACCATTTTGTTATAGGGAAAAGTGTCTATGCAGAACTGCTAATCCCACTAAGATGTGGTAGCTACCTTAGAAACAAACAAAGTAAAACTACTTTCATTTTCCTTTATGAAAGATACATGAGAGAAGAATAAAGGAGACCAACCTCTGTCTTGCATTTGGCTCCTAGTTCGATTCCTCTCTCTTCTGATAGTCCTTTGCTACTTGCTTCCTTGTACACCTAGCTTCACAGAGTACCTGTAGAATCAAATTAGCATAACACTATACAAGAACATAGATCTATTATCATAAACAATCTAGGATCAGATGTAAATTGACCATACAAATGCATAAAACATAAACGACACAAGAGTATGGAGGAAAACTTGAATAACTTTATTGATAATCAAGAAAGAGCCAAGAGAGTTACAACCAGTTGTTCTGACCCAACATCATCCTCTCAGAAAGTAAGCCCTTCTTCACCTCATGCAAAGCTTAGATCACCCAACACTATGATGTTGCCTCAAGAAACTAACAACAATTCCTTACAAGATGCAAAATTCCAGCCTCTGGATCTCTGGGATGAGGGATCCATATATAGATATCTGTAAGGGATACGAGTCAGCTTGTGATTTTATTAGTGTCTTCCCTCTGATAGTTCTTGCTTCCACTTGGAGATTGATGATCTCTTACTCATCCTTGGTCGAATTCAGAAAGGCAAGTGTCACAGGAGAAGTTTCTGGAAGATTCCATGCCTCTCCACCTCGTGGATTGACACTGCCATTTGTCACTTCTCGCCCATCGCACCCCATAGAAGGGCTTTTTGAAATGCAACGCACCCACAAAGTGTACTTAGGTGAGATGCAACGCACTTTGCCTATGGAGCAGGTGAAATGATCCTGTTTTGACCAGATCTGAGTAGTTTTTCATGGAGAACTTCTGGGAGAAGCTGTAATCAGTTGACCTTGTTCCTTTAGGGGTTAGAACAACATTTTTAGGGACTTAGGAGCCCTTGGTTTATGGACATTTTATGCTTGGGGTTGTAGTGCCCAAAAATGTCTATAACAAGGCCTTTCGGCCCCCCCGACCCTTCTAACCTTTATTGGTAGAGGGGAGTCCAAAAAGGTGATTTCCTTTTTTCGACCCCACCTAATGTGTCATCCCCACATTATTTCACACCGCACCCCCCCCCCCCCCCCCCAATACAACATACCACCCTCCCCCCCTCCAAAAACTATCTAACTCCCTCATTCCTGCTAAAACTCCTCGCACCTACAGCGCCTACATCATGTCGGCACCTGTCCAACCATTACCACTATCCATTATGCATTAAAATCCCCCACCAAATTACCATTTAACCACCAACGACCCCATGCCTCCAATGGATTTTCCCACCAACCTATAACCTCCCGTCATCCATTCTCGTGGTGCCTTTCTCTTTGTCCAATCTCTTGAATTACCTTTTCGCTCAAATTAATTTCCTTTCAGGCAAGTGAATTCTTTCAGACCCTGAGCAAGAAACCAGGACACCATAGTGCCAACTTCCCATCGTCACCAAACCACTAGTTACAAGTTTTCCCGGGTAAATCGTATCCCTCATCAACCTTTTCTAGATTCCATTAAAGATCTTGATATGGCTCCCAAGAGCAAGACCATTATTAATTCTGAAAACCTGATGGTTCCCCCAGCAATTGACCTCGATCATATTTTCTTGGAAAACACAGATTACTAAATCTCAGAGCCTAAATGAAAATTCGATTTATTCGAATCACACACTTGGTTAAAAGATATCTTCCTTGACCGGAGTGATGAAATTGACCTTTGGGAATCCAATTTACCCCTTTATATGTTTCTCCAAACCCATCAGTTCCCTAAATTTATCCTCAAATGCTAATCTTGATACTGACCAGACCAAAGATCCATTGTGGCCCCTAATGGTGAAATTTTATTCACAATTACCTCTGAGACAATTAACTAGATATTGGAGATCCCTTAGAGTGATTCCACTATCCATTTTTTTAGTGGAAGCCCTAAATGAACTATATCAGAAATTAACCTTTTCTTAGAGGTCCAAGATCTTCGAAATCGTCCTACCTAAATATGCCTAGCTCCCAAAGAAGAGTCCACCTTATACCTCCTCCACTTTTCCAGACAAATCTAAACACATCATTTCTATACTCTCATGCTTGCTAGGATATTATTCAGATGAATGGGTAAATGAATTTATTTTAGATTTTCTATCCATTTTTTCCACTGAAGAAAATCCCTCAATGATTTTCAATTTCAGCCAGTTTCTTGCTGACAACATTCATGAAAAATTCCTTAAGCTTCCAACTTAAGGAATGTTCAGATATGCCTCAATTTGTTTCTACATGTTTTTATTTTTCCATGTAGACAAATTCCAATTTGCAGTACAGAAGCTGAATGAACAGGGAGAACCACATTCAATCATATTTTGGACCTCCATGCTAAGAAGAAACTCAGAAGAATAAAACTTCAAGGATTTTATTGATCAGTTCATACATCCAACCACCTGTTTGTTGAGCAATGAGGTAGTACTGAGGGTCAGTGCATAAATTAAAAAGATTTTATACCTAAGTGAGAAGGCCAAAACCGGTGATTGGTATTTATACCATAATTACACTGAGATAAGAGTATATGGGTGCGAGCTACCACATTATAAACTAACCAGGTATCTCCCAATGAGGAATTTTGCCTTTAAATATACCAAACAAATTATATATTTAGATGAGGTCCACTTTGTATGAACTAAAAATAAATCACAGTTCAAGATAAAGGCTCAAGTATGGCCATTTATTTGTAACAACAGGAAAGCAGGAGAGGAGGCAGATATCCTCCTAAAATAGATGAATTTTCCCTTAAGTTTCACTTGGTCATATGACCCATTTGGTATGATCTCCAAACAAAGAGTGGAACAAAAAATCACTCCATATATTCACACTCAGAGACCTTAAATTGAGAAGTACATGAACCAAGATGAGTGGGAATAAAATACTCTACAGGAGGCAGAGGAGCAACTGTTATCTACTACTACCTCACAAACTCCCACACCTCGGGAAAAAGTAGAGAAAAGGCCTCAGGAAGAAGACTCTCCTTTAGTCACAGAGGTTTCAGCCAAAGAATTAAAAATGTATACTAAGAAGGCAAGAACTAATCCTAAGATAGATTTTACAAAAGAAAGAGCAAGGAAAGCTCCTATAGTACTCAAGACTCCATAGTTTTCAGAAAGGGATAGCATATTTACAGGATCTCCCTTCTCCTTAGTTTCATAAGAAAGTTCAGATACAGCTCAAACATCAGAATTGGTCCAAGGGCACAGGGAAACTAGTATCATTGATGAGTTTAAGGAAATAAAAAGCAGGAATGAGCTTCTCAAGATGAACACTTATGACCAATTTCAGAAACAAACATCCTCTACATAGCATAGGATTTTGTCGGCCTTTGACACTAAGAAGGGGAGAATGCAGGTGCCATTCTTGCAGGCACAGGTCCTCCACCCTAAATATGCAACAAACTACAAGAAAAATACATTTGATTTTGATATAAAGGATGTCCATCCTGTAGATCAAATGGACATGCACAGGCAGACTGGGGAGATGATTTATTCCACAATGACTACTTCTAAATTGCAGGTGTCCCTTACTAATATTCAATCCCAATTAAAGTTGGAAAAGGCTTCTTCTTTAGAAAAGGATAATAAAATAAAATCCTTGGAAGACTTGGTCATTAAGATAGGATATGACCCAAGTAATGTTAAAGCAACAAAAGAGATAGTCAAGAAGAAGAACACCAACATAAAAACACTTAGAAAGTAATTAAAATTTCAGCAACCAAGGATCCACAATCAAAAGAAGTAGGGGAGACAGAGAGCCAAAAATAAGATATGCTCAAATTAATTATGGAGCAAAACGCACAGATAAGGGACATGGAAGCAAAAATGGGCAAGCTAGTCAAATAGAAATAACAAAGTGCATAACTAGCTATTATCCCACTTGAATCAGTACCCCTTGAAACCATAGTGCAAGAAGGAGCTTCTACATTGACTACAACAACAACGACAACAACAACCACAATGAGAGTTTCTACACCTACAATACCCCCTGCATAAAATTCTGATGACCCAAACAAACTAGTAAAAGCCATGGAAGACATGTCTTTACGAGGGGAGGAAATCAAGAAACTACAAGCACAAGTCAAGATTCTACAAGAACATAAAGAGAGATCAATTATAAGTTCTCAATCAACAGAGATATGAAAATCCAAGAGATTGATGCAAAGGATACAAAAAATGGAAAAGGAATCTACCATGGCTCATACCTTAGCTCAAGCTAAGGAAAATATATGGATAGATATCAACCAGTCAATGACAAAGATCTGGCCATTGATACAGATCATTTTTTAGCAGAAGGAGCTGATTCAGAAATCCAAAGAAGCCATTCAAGAAATTAGAGGAAAGATGGGAGACAAGGCAACTGAAGCCACAGAGCTCATCTAGATTCTGAATTCTAAAAACATATATGAGTTGGAAGAGCTGCAAATAGAAGACAAAACTGAGACCATATTGGAGGTTAAGAAAGTATTAACCAAAAGAAATCTTATGTTGTAGTTAAAGAAGGAGTGTTAAGTTTTGGAGAATAGTGTCCACGTATTTTTTAACAAGCTTAAGGTCCTTAATCAAAAGGGACTTCCAAGTTTGCTGGTATTGAATGACAAGTTAATGACATTTCCATATTACACTCATAAATTGATGGTTATTGGCAGGGACATTACCAAATTTGTAGGAATAAAGGGGACTATAATAGGAAGAGATTTCTTACAGGCATTAGAATTTGATTTCTACATACAATGTGAAGCCAAATACATTTTCATTACCAATCCCACCTTTGCCAAATATACAGAGATAGATGAAATTTATAGGAGGTTACTGAAATTGTCAATTCTAAGTGAAGAAAGGTGGGAAAAGTTATGTGAGTTACTTGAGTAGACAATCAATTATTCTCCAGCTAGTAGTATAGAAAACGCAGCAAAATTCAAAGGCCACCTCAACACAGATTCCACAACTATAGTGTCAACAACCTAAGTAGTTTAAATTTTCCTATATTTTTGTAATTAGAGATATGTTCAATTTAGAAATTCATAAATTACATCCTATTCAGTTTTGACAGGATATTTTTTAAATAAACTTATAAATACTTCTCCTTTTGAAGTATTATCGGTTGGTTTTTGTACAGAAGAAAGCTATTATATATTTTTCAAGCCTCAGTGGACTTATCAGTAATACAAAAATCTCTTTCACATGATTCTTGTGTCAGATTTTTGGTGAAGTGCCTCTATCATTTTATGTGTTTATATTTCTTTGTTTATCATACACATGTGTTTCTTAATCCGAATTATTCAATAGAAAGTTGAAGAACATAATTTGTTTAGATGTACACTCTGATTCTAGCTTTGAATAATTTTAATGTTTTCAACTGATATTAAGTAAAAGAATTCTTAATTTCTCTTTACTTAATGGAAATCATTTCTCTTCCTCTTATTCATTTTACTTAAAATTAAAGAATCAAATTACTTTGGCTACCTTGCCCTGTGAAATCTATCTGTAAAATACTGAAATAGATCCATGCTTTAAGGAACAGACTCCATAGCCCAATGGTAATCTAGACATCAACCAACCATACAATTCAAACCAATTCACAAACCAAACCTTAAACTTCATAATTAGCTTAAGACCTAAAAACAAACAAATCTAAATCTTAGAGAGAGATCCCTCTCTAAAGCTGGCAGGGCTAGATCCCTACTTCCAAAGTGGTTATGTGGTTACCTTTGTAGTTTCTCTAGCAACCTCAGAAATTATAGAGTGCTAACACCTTCAAACATATTATCAATTTTAAGGAACCTCCCATTTATATCTTCTATAGTTTTTTGTGCCATTTGTTTCATATTCTTATCCATTTCTTCCTTATTTTTCTCCTTTTTTTGTTCAATGTCCCTTTTAATTGATTCTTGTAACTATAAAAATTGACTTTCAAACTTGGTTACTCAAGAATTGACATCTTCTATTTCTTCATGAGTCATGGATGAACCTTTAGTATGTTCAATTGGTGTTGTATTATTTGGATCTTTCTTTGGAGGAATGTGGTAAAATATTAATAATAATACTCATTTTTATCACAACCTTTAGTTACCAAAAATAAAATGGATCTTCTAATCAAAATTTATGTCACTTGTAAGTCATGTACATTAAAACCTTAATTTCAAGTCTTTGAATGACTGGCCTTTTTCTTGATATATATCTAAGATTTGAGCCCATATGAATATAAAATTTTGATATGTAATACTATGATATTTCTTCTTTGCAATTCCACGAGTTTGACCAAAATTTGATGTGCCAAGTAAAAGTTATGGTAATTTTCTCAAGACTTGTTGATTTTCGGCATCTTCCCAAGAGAAAACTTGTATAACTTGCATGTGTCCAATTCTTCAAATATAATTTTAATTTTTTACATAAGGTACTTCATTACGTCTCCTCAAATCTCTGAAAATATCACAGTCTAAGGTATCATAAAGAAAAATATAGGAAAAATGCCAAGCTCACTTGTTTCAAAATTATTTCACGATCCTTCACAAACCCCAACTTCCATAGAGTATATATTAGAAAGCATAGTGAACCAAAATATTAAATTTTAACCAAATGTTACACAATATCTTGCCTCAATATATTCCAAATTTCACCATCTGAATGTTCAAGAAAAAATGTTATAATGAATATTTCAAACTGACCTATTTAAAATTGATTTCAGGAGCATTTAGGGACCCTATCTTCCTCATATCATATCTACATTTTTTTAAGTATAGTGAAGAAATGTATGAAATTTTAACTATATTTTTATAGATATATCACCTTAAGATGGTTTAATTTCATCATTTGAAAGTTTAAAAAAAAAATTATAATGAAAATGCGAAACTGACTTGTTTGAAACTGATTCTAAGAGCATTGAGGAATCCTAAATTCCTCCAAGCATATATATAAAAGTATAGTGAATCAAGACTTGAGTTTTTAACTAGATGTTCCTTGATATTTCTTCTCAATATGATCCAAATTTCACCATCTAAACCCCATAAAAAAATTATAGCAAAAATTCCAAGCTGGCTTATTTGAAGTACTAAAATCCTAGGTTTTTATGCACTAATGCCAAATGCTATGAACCTTGCACCTCAAAAATGATAAGATCTGTTATTTACAGTCCTGTTAAAGGGGGAAACCACCTTTTATATCAATGTACAATACAATATTTGATGATCCTAAGGCTAGGTCTCCTTAGTGTGTATATGGGAGACAAGGGGCACACTTATAATAAAATGGGACCATGAAAGGTTCTAGACGAACTCGTAATATAACAATTAACTCATAATGAATGCTTATTAGGGCCTTCATATATTTCCAAATATCCATAACATCAATAAAAATTTGTGTGTGTGTGTGTGTGAGTTTCTAGTTAATTTTGCTTGAAATTTGAATGACATTTCCTAGAATCTTAAGGTTTAGTTGTGTAATCTACAATTTTTGAGTTCCCTAGAGGTTTTTTGTGGAATTTAATCCATTTATGCATTTAAAAACATATTTTAAGCAACAAAAAATTATACCATGACCCAAAATTGTATCATCGAATTTTGGTCAAAAAAATGAAAAATGTAACAATTATACTACACCTTGTGTAATGTAATCAACCAACCAAAATAGCATATAATGAACAATATTCAAAGAAATTAAATGTAGAAAATAAAATACAAGAAAGTTGAAATTAAACCTATAGAATATCCCTTGCATTAAATATCTCCAACATAGTGAGTGATGTTCATAATTCAATGTGAAGGGGACATTTATCATGAGCATAACTTCAATTATAATAACAACACTCCACAAAATATTCCATAGCCATTTAGCTCTATAAATAGCTTCTTACTAACAAAAACCCTAACTATTTATGGTCCAATCATTAATGCATACCAACAACTAAGTGAGCCTTATTTAATATATTACCCCTTTCATATTATTAAGTCACTACACGCAAACTCTCTAAAGGGCCTTATTCAAAGAAGATGGCTTATAAAATAATTGACTAACTACTTAAGTAATCATACTAAGGAGGTTAGGTAAGGACCCAAAAATGTCCTCCCCTTCAAAAGAATCATTGTCCTTAATGTTGAAGGTGTGGAAACTATTGTAAAATTACTATAAATTCCTAAGTCACATCATTTGGTTGAATATATTTCCATTGGGTCAAAACATATTGAATAGTGTGATAATGTAGCTGATGCTCTTTGGTAGCCAATACCTTTCTTCAATTGGAGCAATTATTCATCCAATAGTTGGAGATTAGATTGAACCGGCCCTACTACCTTCGTCAAAAAACATATGAATGGATGGATCTTGGAGTGGGGCAAAAGATCCAATTTGTAGGAAACATGTCTAATGCAATGGGGGATCTGATAAGGTCCATATAATTTCAACATGAGCTTCTAGTGAAATTTATCCTTCAAAGAGGTTACTTATAAGGTTGAAGTTTAAGAAACACCAAATCCTTTACTACAAAAGGACGCATATGTCAGTCAACCCATTGAATCATGTGATTTTGAGCCATTAATAGATTATTCTTAGGATATAGAGAATGGCCTCTCTAATGTGAAGCATGCAATTGATTGGTTGAACTTTGGATGTGCCTTGTATATATGAAACCAAGGAATGGTGGTTTTGGCCATACATTGCTTCATAAGGTGTCATTTTCATAGTGTCCTAATAAGTAGTATTCAACCACCATTCTACAAGGGTAGACATTATGCGCATCGGCACTACTTCTTTGAAACAAAGCATCACAAATACGGTTTCAAGAACTTATTGATCACTTTTTTTTTTACCATGAATTTGAGGATGGAAGGTGGTGCTTATTTTTAATTGGGTATCACAGAGTTTAAACAATGTCTTTCCAAACATCACTAGTGAACATGGGGCCATGGTCCGGTACAATGAAAATGGGCATACCATGTAACTAAAAAAGGTGATCCATGGAAGGCATAACAACTAAGGAAGGTGAAATTGAGTACCATAAGGCAAGAAAAATGAACATATTTTGAAAGGTGATCAACTTGGCATCATGATCATTGTTTTGTTGCTAGCGGTTGGAAGGCCCAATATAAATCCGTAGAAATGTTAATCCAAACAATGGATAGGATTGAAAGTGGTTGCAATTCTCAAGGAGTATTAATTTTTCCCCATTGTTCCATGAACATGTATCACACGAGGCTACAAAATTCTAGATACATTTTTCATTATTCCCCAAAATAAAGAGAGATTAACACATTCATAAGTTTTATGAATGATAAATTGACATGTGTAGTGTTAGGGTCCTATATTATAGGAGTCTCAGTCACTTATGTCTTACTATTCATTTGAGGTCTTTTTTGTAAATATCAGTCTTGGTTTCATGAGTGATATGGTCTAGAGGGGTCTATTTGTCATAATTCAAAGTGTAATGTCATGAAGGATCATCATTAAAGAGGTAATCATAAGGGGTCATTGGTCACCATGAAAGGGTATTTAAAGGTCATGTCATGAAATTTTTGGTCATCATGAGTTACTTAGTTTAGTCATGTGAGTTATGGGAATCTATGGTCAGTCATGTCATGATGTCATAATTAAAAAAAATAACTTATCTATTTTCCATATCAAAAAAGTCAATAATCATTAGTCTAAAGAAAATCTTTGTAAGATATGAAGGTCCTAAATGTGCTTCATTACTCTCATCTCTCTCATTCGAAGCACATGTTTTGAAACGCTTTGAAGGTCGAAGGAAGGAGTGTTGTATATCTGCAAGTTCAAACAGTTGCACAAGTTAGAGTTTTTCTGCACAAGCTGGAGGATGCTGTGAAACTGAGGAAATCGCTACGCACTTCAAAGAATTTTCAAACTGGGCATGAGTCAGAGTTCCTCTCGCTCCTCTGAGGTTTTTTACATTGTATGTACCACACTTAATTGTGTCAAACTAATCAGAAATATTGAGAGATTCTCCAACCACCCTAAGATATATCTATAAGGTGTTTTCTTGCGCAAATTGAAGAGGTTGCTGGTTATTAAAAAAAAAAATTAGTACCCACAAAAGGGCGAAAACTCTGGGAGCGGATTTTGGAGTTCGACTGACATCACAGACAACAGATCATGGAGGTCGTGTCCAAGTAGCAGCTCAGGCAACAGATCTTGTAATTCGTATCCTAGTATCAGCGCAGGCATAAAATCGATTGAGTGCTCCGAAGCCTTGGATTTTGGTGAGAACAAGAGTTCTGACTCCAACTGGTGAAGAACTGTTGGGTTCTATCAGATCGTTAATTTATCTGATAGCTCCCTTGTTGGATTAGAGATCGTTTAGCTGATATCTCTCTCGCTGGAATAAATACCGCAGAAAGAAGTAGGAATATAAACCCGTTTTCACGTAGCAGTGTTAGCGGTAAAGTCGGGAGTTCGAGCAGAGGATAAAGTAATGAATACCGCGTCTTCTCTTACAGTCACCAGCGCTGAGAAAAAATATGAAGTGTCATAGGTTGAAGTAAAAATCGCAGATAGGGAGGAAAGATTCGCACTATCTTAGGTTGTTCATTTTCCAAGGAAGGTGAATGTAAAGATATCTTACAGTGCGTTCCAACTACAAGTTTTGGCTCTGACAACAACAAGGTGTGGAGTAGCAATAGAAGCGGTGATGAAGGCAATCACTAGCATTAGCCTGGGCAGATGCATTAAGCGTAGTAGCGATGCTAAAGAAAGTTGAGAAGTGGGCAGTAATGACCTTGAACTTACAGGCAAAAATATTGATGATAAAATGGATCATAGTAGCTTGGAGTCTTCTTGAAAGTGGAGTTATGATATCAAGCCAGACCAAAGTGTGCTTAGTTAGTAATTCCAGAATCAAGAACATGATTAATGAAGGATCTGTTTGTTATTCAAAAAATAAGCTTAACTTCGTTGGGAGCAACTTTATAAACAGTGATAGCAATATTATCTCGAACATGGTCGATAGGAATTCCTCAGGATTTAGAAGCATAGGCTCCAGCATATCATCAAGTGTTAAACCCAAAATGAAGTTAGTTAATTTGTCTTCTCAGGAGCTAGGTTCAGAAATTATTAATATTTTCAACAAAGGTCTAGGGTTTGTGGTTGCACCAAAAAAACTCGTGGTAGAGAGTATCATTTGTAACATTGAGGATGGGATAAATGGCTTTCCTTTGGAAGACAAGGAGGCATTAAGGCAGGAATGTGCCCTCATATTGGGAAAGGCTAAACCTCTTAGGCATAATTTAAGCAAAGATGATAAAATTGCGCTTAAATCCCTTTGGAATAATGATAAAATTGTGTTTCTTAACCCTGATAAGGGAGGGGCAGCAGTGGTTCTAGACAAGGAGGATTATATTTGTAAAATGAATGAGCATCTTAATTGTGGAAGTTATAAGAAGTTGAATGCTAATCCCAATCCTAAGGTCATAAAAGAGGTCAAGAAGACAATTTTAGAGTCCAAACTTGATGAAAAATTAAAGAAAATATTAATTTCTTCTTGTGAAATTATCCTTAGAATTTATGGGTTGCCGAAGATCCACAAGGAAGGGGTTCCTCTCAAACCTATATAGTTAATACCATTGGATCTCCAACCTATGAATTGGCTAAGCATGTTTCCAAGATCTTGGAAACACTGATTCTTTTATTAAAGACTCCAATTATTTTGTTAAGCTTACCAGGAATGAGAGGGTGAATCAAGATGACATCCTAGTAAGTTTTGACGTAGTGTCATTATTTACCAAGATTCCCTTGGATGAATCTATTCAGGTTATTAAGGAAGTTACGGATCCATAAACTGCAAATCTTGCTGAGTTTTGTTTGCATTAAACTTTTTTCAGTTTCCAAGGAATTTATTATGAACAAACATCTGGAGTGGCAATGCGATCACCTCCCTCACCAATTGTGGCTAACTTATTCATGGAATACTTTGAGAAGAATGATCTTGAATCATATTCTTTGAAGCCAACTTGGTGGAAGAGATTCGTTGATGATACCAACATTAAACATTCTCATGGGAAGGGAGAGATTGATAAGTTTTTTAGACACCTTAATTCCATCTGTCCTGAAATAAAATTTACAATGGAGCTGAAGGAGAACAAGAGCATTCCTTTTTTAGATTTCCTTATTATCAGAAAGGAGGATGGTTCTTTGGGTCATAAAGTATTTAGGAAGACAACTCACACAGAGAGCTACCTCCATGTTGAATCTTATCATCATCCTTCTCAAAATTTTGGTGTACTTAACACTCTTGTTGTTAGAGCCCTTAGGATATCTGACTCTGAGCATCTTGATGAAGAGAAGAAGCATTTAACTTCAGTTTTTAAAAGTATAGGCTATAAGGAGAATGAAATTAAAAAAGCTATAAAAAGAGCTGAAAGGAGGGTTTTATCTCAAGAACCTCAAGCTCATTCTCAATGTGGAAGAGTTTTCCTACCATACATTCATGGGGTAACAGATAAGATTGGTAGGATCTTGGGTAAGAAAGACATATTCACCCAATTCACAGCACTTGAAACAATTAAACATGGTATGAGGTCTATTACAGATAATATTGATCGACATCAACTCAAGGGAGTGTATAAAATTGATTATTCCTATGGCAAGAGTTATATCGGGGAGACAGGGCGCTCACTACAAAGAAGAAGACTAAAAGAGCATGAAGCTAACATTAAAAATAGAAGATCTCACACCTCAGCCCTTGCAGAACATTCTTCAAAAAACAAAGCACCATCTTTGTTTGGAGAATGCCACAATTATTGCAAGAGGAACAATATCAAAGAAGGAAAATTAGGGAGGCTCTTGAGATTATTAAGCATCCCCATAATCTCAACAGGGACAATGGGATCAAGACCAGTGGAAGCTAACTTCCTTTAATTAGGCAGGTTAGGTCGTCCAATTCTTTGCAGATATAACATCTAAGGTATTGTTTTCTTCCCTATCTTTCTATAATAAAATAATATTGATTAACTAATCTTTTATTATAAATGAATAAACAATTATTATTAATAATTGTTATAAATAAATTTATTATTTATAATAATAATTATTTATTCATTCATTTATAATAGTTCTTAATGGATTATTTATTATTTCATTTATAATAATTATTAATTATTTCATTTTTAAAACAATATTTATTTCTTGATTATAGGTAAGAAATTATTAATTAATTAATTAATGATAGTAATAATTAATTAATTAATTAATTCTTTATAATAATAATTAAATTATTATAAATAAATAATTACTATTAATTATTATTATACATAAATTATGATTATTATTTTCTTTTAATTAATTATTTGATCAAGTCGTAAGAATAATCATTTATTCATTCTTGGGTTCTTATTATTATTTTATTTTATATTAATTATTTATATTATTATTATTTCTTATTTATAAATATAACAATAATTATTATTATTATTATTATTATTATTATTAATTATTAATTTCATTAATTTAGGTTTTTTACTTTATTTGTTATCCCATTTTTTAGCCATTTTATCATTTTTTAAACTATTTATTCGCCTTCCACTATAGCTCTTCAATCATGCTTTCAAGAACTCCTAATGATGGATCCCCTTTGGGATTCAAAACGTCGACAAAATATGATCACTACTGTGGATATTCTCAAATTTAGCTCAATGGAAACTAACCACTGAAATATGAAATCCAAAACATTTTGTTTTCCCGATGCATTAGGTATTCCTAGGAACCATACATAATTTTCCTTTGAACTTCAGTCGAGTGATACCAATAAAATCTATGTTTGTTGTTTCCCAAACCCTAATAATTGTTGTTTCCTATTTTCCTTATTTGCTATGAAACTCCCCTGTTTGCTACAAAAGTACCCTACCTCTAATCTACTGCATATTCCACTTTTCAACAACATCATATCTTGTTTTGACGAGATTGTTATACCTATATTTTTTATGATGGTGACCCCAGAAGAAAAGAAGAAAGTAAAAGGAGGAGATATGGTGCGATATGAACCCCAATACCTTAGCTTAGTGAAATTTGAGCTTGCCATTAGGGTATCATTTGAACAAGCTGGTTGTATCACATTGTGTGAGAAGATTCAAGGCCAGGGTCACCACTTGTAGCTCACAAAAAAAATTTCACTAAATTTTAAAGGGAAGGAAGTAAAAGTTGGAAATTTGGAGTTTGTTGTCACAGAGCAATCAATAGTTGCTACCACTAAGATCCCTTTACACAGTGAAGAATGTTTTAATGGTATGGTGTAAGATTTAGCCCATTTCAAAGACTTTCTGAAGCCACAATACTAGGAGGAATATGGATCTACTATCTTGAGGAGTTATCTACAAGACCACCATAGTAAGTTGTTGAAGGTGATTCAAAGGTATTTTACATGTGAAGGGAGGTTCAAAAAAGTTTATCCATATCATATTAGACTTCTAATGCATTTTACAGGTTGGAAATCCTTGAATCTGCCTTACTAGTTTCTTAGGAGTCTGAGAAAAATGGTTGACAGAGTTTAAGAAAAGGGGATTCAGATTGAACCTAGTTTATTTCATTTTTCATTGGTTATACTACTGGTGATAAAAGAGCTTGACAAGAGGGACCAGTCATGGCAAGACTTTTTATTTGTTTAGGGTGGATGACACATTCCTTTGACAGTCAAAATACTAAGAGAGATACCCCATCAGTTGCAATCAAAGTGGCCTCATCTGCAGCAGCTGGCTTGGTGAAAAAACCTTTGATTAAGGAAAAATCAGTGGACAAAAGAAGTGCCAAGAAACTTCACTTCTCACCTAAGGTAGAGAAAGTGGCTAGGAGACTGAGAACAAGAGCTTCAACCAGGAGATTGCCTATAGACTCTACACATGTTCAAGCTATTGAGATATCAGAGAGTGCACATGAAGAAGTGGAAACTGATGAAAGGGATCAGAGAATTAAGGACTTGCAAGATTAGTTGGACAAGGCTCATCTAATGGTAGCATACTTACAGCAAGAAAATAGAGAACTCAGGCAGAAAATATCACAAGAAGTTGCCCATCCCAGTGAGGGAGAACCATCAAGGAGAGAATTTGTACATGTTGTTAAAGATAAAAGAAAATAGATCATAGATGTTCAAGATGTGAAGGTGACAATTGAGCAATCAAGGAAACCTAGAACTAGGTCTGCTAGAAAGATGGAAATGCAAATGAAGGAGACTACTTAGCCAAAATAGAAGGTGGTTTTTCATGAGCAGAAAGAGTTTGAAAGACTATTGGAACAACTTGAAGGATTTCAACAACAAGTAGATTGGCTTGTAAAGAAAGATCAAAAGGATAAGTTGAGATTATTTAATCAATTACAAATTGTTGAACCTATCCTTGACAAGGCCAAACATAAGTTAAAGTGGAGCGTTCCTCTGCATAGGCAAGTGAGAAATTTGTATACACATAATTTGGTTTTAAAAAGGAGAGTCAAACTAGTAAAATAGTAGCTGACTGAGGCCATGCAATCTAGAAGAAAGAGGAAGAAGAGAAAGTTAGATATACTTGCAGAAGCATCACAAACGTAAATCTTCATCAGGTGGATGCCACTAATTTCTAAATTTTATCTTTTTTCCCAAGAAGTCATCACTGATCAGTTTTGGTGAAGTTTGCAAAAAACAAAACAAGGACATGTTGCACGTGTTACATAGTCCTTTATGTCGATGAGATGGAAAAATGTTGAGGTTTTGATTGTCCCATGCGATGTTATAAGGATTTCACAACACTTATAGCTTGCCTCTAGCACTTTATTTTAGAAAAACTCATCATATGCTCAAAAGTTTGAATTTGTTGTGCAAGTGGCAGTTTTGCTGTGAAAGTATGCTACATTGTCATCCAAGGAGATTAGGTGATCAGGAGGTTTGCAGTAATTTTTAAGGATTTTTCAGGAGTTCGTTACCATCACAAGTATATTTTTATACTATCCATTTTCTCCATTTTGTGAGAGGAAGGCTGCAAATATGCAAAACTTGAAATGTTGCAAAACTGGAAGATTCACAACAAATGTTGCCTTTTTGACACAATCTTGATTTTGCCTTGTAAATTCGAGTTTTTTGAGTTCTAGAAGTTGTTTAATCATGTCGTTAGGTGGAATTACTCCTTAGGATGGTATTGTTAGTGATTTGTTATGAAATATTTCTAATTTTAATGATGTATTAAGCTGAAAACTGCATTAGGTAATTAGTTCCTATTTTTTTGCAAAGTAGGTGAACAATTCGATGTATCTAGATGATGAATGGTTTTCATTTTCAAAAATTTGACCCTGCTACATGTGAGCGTAATATTTTTATGTATATAAGATGTTAAAAACTAAGAAAAAGGTTATGTTGGTTAGTGTGAAGAAGAAGGTTGCTATTTTGTATTAAATTTCTCAACTGAATAAAAGAAAGGCAGAAGGAGTTTGACAAGGATTCTTGTGTCGGAACTTTGTTGGTATGTTGTTCTTTGTGCTATCAGTTGTATCTTATGGTTCCATGGTTCAAACATATGTATTCATGTTTTAGCTTAAGAGTAAATATTGCAGAATTCATTATAGTGTTATGTTTTATATAAGCTAAACATTTTATATGTCCTTTTCCTCTTAATGGAAATTTGAATTCATCTATGACTTGATGCTCTGATTTTCATCCTTATGATTCTACACTCACCCTTCCTACAACGAAATCAGGTTATATTATCAACAAAATTGTCTATCCTACCCCTGTCTAAATCACCTTCGTTATCCCTATTCACTTGAAATCATTAGTTGTGACTGGTTCTATGTTGAGTGGGTATTTTTTTTCTTACCTACCTTCATAATAGTAAATCAAATCTTCTTTTATAATCCTCAAACACACCCTAACATCAAAAAATTATTCATTCATCAGGTTGACAAAGGAAAACCCTAGTGAGTGAGCCCTCTCCAAGGCTAGTAAGGTTGGATCCTAGCCTAAAAGTGGCCTTTGGTTACCTTTGTAATCATTTCTTAGCCTAAATAAAATTATAGAGTGCTAACATTCTAGCACTATTATCAAGGGCTGAAGGCTAAATTTTCCCTAATAAAACCTTTGTTTGAGAAGCTTAATCCTAGTTCATGTGGGTGAAAACGAGTTAGGGATCAATTAGGCTGAAGTTTCACCTAAAGGTTGTGTTTAGACCTAGCTGTAATTATATTTCTTGGAAATATGGCTTTTATAATATCCATACAAGATCACATCCAAATTTTAATCCTCGTGAAGTTGTAAGTGACCCTGAGAAATTTCTTAGAAATAAGAGGTTTGAAGAAGGTGAAGTAAGTAACAGACCTCTAGAAATATCTTACACCCTTCCTGAGAGTGTTATAACTGTCGAAGACCTTGATTACGGCCTTTCATTTGAGCGAAGTCTTTTCAGATCCAAATATGAATGTTTTTTGTCTGAGACAATCATTGATGATTCTAGAATAAAACCATATATCCCATCTCAGAAACTTGGCATTTGAAAGTATGATAGAGACATTTTGCACAAATTTTATAAGCTTGAACACTTGGTTAATCAACTACAAGGGGTTGCTGAGAAATCGCCTATATTTCAACAGGTTGTTCCAACATCTTCTACTCGTCCATCTACCTTGCCTTTGAATCCTCCATACCATTCTGCTTTGATTGTATTTGTTGTCTTCACTCCTCTAATCCCAACAACTCAGTAAATCAAAGTGCCACCGCCTCTTTCATCTTCATCATCAAGGACAATAGCTAGTACAACTACATTTCAGACTACAGTCATGGCTGACCGCTACGACCCATTGGATTTACAAGGCCAACTACAAGATATGCCATAAAAATATTCCCAACAGTTTCCTTTGTTTGATAGTACAGGGGATTTGACAACACAACAACATCTAGATAAAATGAGTGATTTTATAGATCTTGAAGAAGTTGACCATGATGATGTTAAAATGCAACTGTTAGCTTAGAATTTTTTTGAAGAGGTCAATAAGTGGTTTAGAGTTTTGTTAGCTACAAGTATTACTAGTTCCTAATAGCTTGAAAGACATTTTATGACTAGGTGGGAAGTAAAAAAGAATTCTCTTCAAATACTAGCTGAGTATGAAAACTTGAAGAGAGCTCCTGGAGAAAAAGTCCAAGATTTGTCAACTAGATTCAATAAGATTTAAAATTCCATCCTTGCAATCATAAAGCCTCCCCCAGGTTTGGCCCTACTTCACTATCCAGATGGATTTGATGCTAGGATGGCCTACCAACTGAGGGAGAGAAAGTAAACTACCTTGGAAGATATACATAAGAATGTTGTCAATGTAGAAGCTAACTTGCTGGCCAAGAAATCCAAGATGAAGACTAAAAAGAAGGTAACTATCAAGGAAGAAACTTCTACATCATCAGATGCTAAGTTGGAAACTTTAGTGAAGACCATGGAGAAGATGATGGAGAGAATGACTCTGGGAGATAGAGTTGTTGCAAGAGAACCACAGGGAGGTCCCCAAATCAGAAATCCTAATTTCAGAATACAATAGATTCAAATTAAGCAAAGAGAGCAGAGGAATCCAGCTGATTAGTGAAAGACCAGGGCACCTTTTTAAGAGAACTATGTAGAATAGGAGAAAATAGCAGCAAAAGATCAAAATGAGGGTCAATATCACATTCATTATTTTGGTGAAACATAGGACACAATCTTTTTAATAGAAGAGGAGTAATATTTGTTCTCACATTCATGGAAAGATGTCATCTCTACAGAATCAGAAGAGTATAAAAAGGGGTATCAAAATGTAGTTTTGGAGGTACATAAACAATCTAATTTGAGAAATCGAAAGGTGCCAGTTAATCCTCCAAATAAAGCCCAATATTATGCACCTTCTACAAGTTAGAAGAAAGATGATACTCCAAAAGAGATACCTGAAAAGAAAGATATAGCCACCAAAGAAGAAAAAAGGGTCAGTCCTCTTTTAGTTTTGAAAATGAGATATCAAAAACTAAAATGTCTATCCCATTTAATGAACTGATTAAGAATGGAGTATACATAAATCAGATTATTAAAGAATTAAAAGTTGGAGATGTTTCAAATACTGTGAACATGAATGATGATCACCCTTGTTGACACCTAATCCTTGTGATTGGGTGAATATATGTAAATAGATAAATAAGAAATATGAACAGTCATCAGGAGATGAACTGAACAATCTCTCCCTCATGTATATAATGAAGACCTACCTGATGGAATAACACATGAATCATTTTTGCCTTATGGAGTTACTGCCTGGCCTGACATGGTGTCAGAGCGAGCTCCTTTTTTTAGCTTTTACGCCCTTTGTAACTCCCTATTCTGCTCCTCTGCTCCTCTGCTCTCCATTCAAAATAGCCTTCCATACAAAGTGTTGTCTCTCCATCCAAAAATGTTGACTATTCATAAATGTTGGTAGTCTGCTCCACGCAATCACCTGAACGCTGCTGCCACAATCACCTGAATGCTGCTACCACAGCCACCAGAATGCTACTCCAGGTAGGTTATCAGGTTCCTCTGCTGAATATTCCAAAACCAATTTTAGTTCCAATGCTGAGATGGTTTCGATTTCTCTATCATTTTTCTCTGTCATGGCATCTTCCACCTTTTTCCATTGATGTTCAATGAACCTTCTCATGTAAACTCTATGTTAATTCTTTGAAAGAAAATTTCTGAAATGTATGAAGTCGATTGTTTCCCTGAGTAATGAGTTGAAGCTACCATAACAATCGTGCACAGTCGTGGGGGTGAAGATCATTTTATTTTATTGAATGAATGCTGGTCGAAACTATTGCTTTGGTTCGTATGTGCTGAAGAGTGCAGCGTATGATGGAATGCTTCTTCTTTGAAATGGAACGATTCGTTCAAATCACTGTGTGAATCCTGCATTAATGTTATGTTGGGAAATTTTAAATGATATGCTGCATGAATCCTTGAAAGCCATATGATAGCTAAAATCCTTTTATACATGGTCATTGTGTGCTGGTGTTCCTTTCTTTCTTGAAGGTCGTTCTGTGAGTGAAGTGGGTATGTTGTATGGTATTCGATATATATTGCAGCCAAACATATTCGATATATATTGTGCGTTGAATATTTTTAAAAGGGTCCATATGGTAGCTGCAATCTTCCACCTTTTTCTGTTGCCTTTTCATGTAAAACAATTCAAGAACGTTGTAGAAAAATGATGAGGACAAAATTTGAAAATTTTCTGAGAATGCATAGCTGATCTATGTTTTACAAAGACTGTAGATGGAAAAAATTCCCTTTTGAAATGTAAAAAAGAAAATTACCACCAGAAGTACAATTTTACTGCATATTGGCAGAAGTATTTTTTCTATCAGAAGAAGTTTTTTTACAGAATGAATTCAATCATATCTATGGTGGGAATAGTTCTCACTGGCAAGGAGAACTATCCTAAATGGTCTTGGATGATCAAACACACCCTCATTTTCAACGAGTTGTGGAAAGGAGTGTGTGTCGAAGATGGAGACAATGAACTAGTACAACCTACCTCAGACAAAGAACTCGTCATTTGGGAAAACGAGAACAACAAAGCTTATGCATCAATCGCAGCATCTGTAAATGAAGAGGTGAGTTGCCATATTTCATCATATTCAACTACCTTTGAAGCCTTACAAAAGCTGAAAGAACTCTATGACTCACATTTTTCACTTGAAGTTGTTCAACTCATGATTAAACTCTTCACTCTTGAACTGCAAAATAATGATCCTCTCGCTCTTGCATCTGAAGTAAAGTCTATAATGCATGATATCAAATCCACTAAGGTTGAATTGGATATTCCTCTTATTGCTTTTCTCAAGGCACTTTATCCTACTTACTCCAATTATCTTGAGTCATTGCAAGCAAATGGAAATCTCAAAGATATAACCTTTGACTCTCTTGTGAAAAAGTTTGCTAAAAGAGAGAAAGCTTTTGGAAAGAAGACAGCCCCTGAATCTTTTGAAGAGTCTATGTGCCTTGCTCATAAACAAAAGCATCCTGCTCAAGATTCTACAAGAGGAAGAGGTGGTCGAAGAGGAAGAGGAAGATATTTCAGAGGCAGGGGGAAGACATTCTCAAGGAGAAAAGGTAGATTTTCACTGCATACGCTGCAAAAGAAATGGATCACATGATGCCTCTACATGCAAGCTACCATGGGACAAAATTGAGCAGAAAAGAAACCAACAGAAAGGTAAAACTGATGATACAGACAAAGGTAAAGCACCTGAATCCGCTCACTATGTTCTGGCACAATGTAACATTGGAGTAAATGAAGATTTATTTAATGCTTCACTTGCCTCTTAGAAAAATGATTGGTTGCTTGATTCAGGAGCAACCTACCACATGACTCATAGAAAAGTTTTTTTTGAAGAATTCATTGACAATGTTGATGGAGCAGTATACTTTGCAGACCAATCAAAAATCAAGCCATCAGGGCTTGGCACAATCAGGCTTAAACTGCCTGGTCTTCCAGAATTTCTTCTGCATCTATATCTCCCACAGCTCAAGAGAAACTTACTGTCCTTGGTCCACATCCGCCAGCAAGGTCACTCCATTCATATGTTTGATGGCAAGCTTGAGGTAAGAAAAGCATCTGACCACTCACTTGTCATGAGGGGAATAAATGAAGAAAGGCTTTTCAAGCTACAAGGAACCTCTGCTCGTGCACAACATTTCTCATACAATTCTCATCATGAAGAAGGTACACTTCCATCAAGTTTATTATGGCATGCTAGATTTGGACATTTGAACTATGATAGTCTCCGCTTATTGAAGAAAAATGGTGTTGCTGGTTTGCCTACAATTCCTAGGAAACTTAAGCAATGTGATGCTTGCATTCTAAGAAAGCATAGCAAACAGTCTTTTCATGATTCACATTCAAGAGCACATAGAAAACTTGAACTCATTCATTCAGATTTATGTGGTCCAATGCCTATTCCTTCTGCAAATGGAAATAAATATATCATGACATTTATTGATGACCACACCAGAATGTGTTGGGTTTATTTATTGAAGAACAAATCTGATGCTTTTCAAACATTCAAGAATTTTCATAAATGGATTGAAAATGATGCACAATCTCATATTGGGTCTATTCGCACTGATAATGGAAAAGAATACACATCAAATGAATTTGAAAACTATCTTCGCCAACATGGGATCAAACATCAAAAAACTGTGCCTTATAATCCCCAACAGAATGGTGTAGCTGAAAGAATGAATAGGACAATCTTAAATATGGTATGATCCATGATCTTCTTCAAAAATGTAAAGATAATGTTTTGGGCTGATGCTTTTCTATGAGCTGCATATATAAAGAATAGATGTCCATCTAATGCTATAAGAAACAAGACTCCATATGAAATGTGGTATGGACATGTTCCTTCGGTAAAGCATCTCAGGGCCTTTGGTTCCACCTGTTATGCCTTGATACCAAAGGTACATAGAAACAAACTTGGTGCTAGAAGTCATAAGTGTATCTTTCTGGTGTATTCAAACACCTCCAAAGCATACCGCCTCTATGATGAAGTAAATTAGAAGTTGGTTGTATCTAGGGATATATTTTTTCTTGAATCATCCAAAACTAACAATGTTGTTGAGCGGAAACTTAATTGCTTGGATAGATTCGCAAAAGAAAAATCATTTCAAGAATTTGATAATCATATTCCACATCTTGAAGGGGGGATTCCTATACAAGATCAACATGTGGAATCTTCTTCTGAAGAACACTCTCCCCCGCATGAAACTCCAACAATAGATGATGCTTTAAGTGATGTGATTGATAGAATTGGGAGACTCAATCATGATTTAGTCCCAACTCAATCAACAGAGCAACTTGGACCATATGAAAAAGGTCCCCCAAAGTGGCTGACAAAGACACTTGAAAGTGTTCATCCTAATGAGATTGGAAAGACAGGAACTAGAAATTCAAACCAGCAAAATGGAGGTGATATGGATGACTCTAATTCACCTGTTGATATGGATGTTTCTTATGATTGTGAATTGAACTTGTCTACAAATTTTGAACCAACTTCCTTCAAAGAATCTACTTCTCATGATGAATGGAAAGAAGCAATGCAAAAGGAGTATGATGCCCTCATAAAGAACGACACTTGGAAGCTGGTTGATCCTCCATTAGGAACCAAACCAATTGGCTACAAGCATAGAAAATTTTAGGGGCGAATGTTCGCCATTTGGCGAAATTAAGGGGTTTTAAATTTTTAGTGAGCGATAATTTTGTATCATAGTACATTTTTACAAATCACCTCAAATAGCCCACCTTATTTTAAGGGAGAGAGTAAAAAAGGTAAATTTAGCCCTTGAAATTAGGAGTTACAACTTTTCAAGAATAGATTTTATTTAAGTGAATCCATTCGCCCATTTTCAAGAATAGGTTTTATTTAAGTGAATCCTATGGGCCAAATACCATATTTATAAAAGAGGTATGGTAAATTAATAAAAATATAAATAAATGAGAGGTACGGTAAATAAATAAAACATTTTTTTATATTTACTCCATAATTCATCTTATATACATGCAAGGGTGTAAACAAATAAAAATATAAGTAAAGTGGAGGTATGGTAAATAAATAAAACGTCTTTTTATACTTACTCAAAAGGTATGGTAAATAAATAAAAATATAAATAAACTAGACATATGGTAAATAAATAAAACCTCTTTTTATATTTAGTCCATAACCCTCATTCTATTTATGAAGGCTCAAGAAAGAGGTTTTATTTAAGTGAATCCTATGGGCCAAATACCATATTTGTAAAAGAGGTATGGTAAATTAATAAAAATATAAATAAACGAGAGGTATGGTAAACAAATAAAACATTTTTTTATATTTACGAACACTCAAAAAATGTGTTATATTTAGGTGAAACCTATGGGCAAAATACTATGTGACAAACACCATGGACTAGATTGTTATTAATACCATGCAAAAAAAATTATTAACCCTAATATTAGTATTAATAAAAATAAAAATGGCACATGGTATTGACCCATGGTATTCACCAAAATGGCACATGGTATTGACCCATGGTATTCACCTGGAATGTAGCCTATTTAAATGGGGGAATTAAACCAGCATATATTCAAACTAGTATAAAGTGAAAAAATATTTGATCCCTCTCGGGGTGGATCAAGAGTAAAAATGGATGTTGTAATTTAATGTATGTTAAACATATCAGCTTGGTTAAAATAAAAAATAAAATAAAAATCAACTATTAATTTTATTAATTTTTATAAATTACTAATAGTAATTTTTAAGCTCCAGGTTTATTAATACCCGTTGATATTGACCCATGGTAATACCAAGATCTTACAAGATTTTATAATTGAGTAAAATATTCGTCATGCCTAGTGAGAGATTGGCCAAAAAATTATATGTACATATTATATTATTGATAAAATCGCCTTCCATTTTTCCTATATACCATGGAGATTCGCCCATTTATTATACATATAAATTTAGGGGGGGTTCTTAAAATTTTCCCTGGCTGCAAGTGGGTCTACAAGAACAAGTATAAAGCTGATGGCTCATTTGACAAGCACAAAGCTAGGCTTGTGGAAAAAGGTTTTGCACAGAAAGAAGGGGTCGATTATGACGATACTTTTGCCCCCACAGCAAAATGGGCTACCATCCGGACACTCTTTGCACTAGCAGCTCAGAACAGTTGGAAAGTCCACCAAATGGATGTAAAAACTGCTTTCTTAAATGGAGATCTAAAAGAGAATGTTTTTATGTCCCAGCCTGAAGAATTTGTTGTGAAAGGACATGAACATAAAGTATGCAAACTAGTGAAGTCCTTGTATGGCCTCAAACAAGCACCGCGAGCCTGGTATGAAAAACTAACTGAGCATCTTCTGAAACTCAATTTCAAACATTATGATCTTGATGATGCAACTTTATTTGTCAAGAAAGTTGGAAAAACAGTTGTATATCTTGTTGTATATGTATATGATCTTTTGATGATAGGGAATAATGAAAGCTACATTGCATCCATAAAGAAGGAATTGGGGAAAAGTTTTGAAATGACTGATTTGGGCTATGTTCATTACTATCTTGGCATTGAAGTAACCCAAAATCCGAAGTCCATATTTGTTTCTCAAAAGAAATACATTGGAGATTTGTTGAACATGTTTGGCATGACAGAATGCAATCCTCTTACTACTCCAATGGAACAAAACTTAAAGCTCACATCTATTGAAGGAAAAGAATTTGAGGATGCAACAAAGTATAGACAGCTTGTAGGAAGTCTCAACTACCTAACTACTACCAGACCAGACATTTCATTTGCTGTTGGAATCCTCTCCAAGTTTATGCAAAAGCCTTGTGAGGGACATTGCTCTGCTGCAAAAAGAGTTCTAAGGTACTTGAAGGGAACTGAAGACTTTGGAATCAAGTATACACTGGTGGATGACTCCAGCTTGATTGGATACTCTGATTCAGACTTCGATGGAGACAAAGAAACTGGGGTATCTACTTCAGTATATGTTATGAGTCTTGGATCAGGAGTTGTCTCCTGGAGATCACGCAAACAATCAGTTCCAGCAGATTCCACAACAGAAGCAGAATGCATGGCAGCAGCTGAAGCAACAAAGGAAATTGTGTGGCTCAGGAAAATTCTTGAAGATTTGCAGGTAAAACAAGTACAATCAACTCCACTCATGATTGACAATACCTCTATAATAAATTTGGCCAAGAACCCAAAGTTCCATGATCGAACGAAGCACATCAATCCTAAATATCATCTGATTCGACATCATGTTGAGGCCAAAACAATCCATCTCCATCATTGTTCCACAAATGAGAAAATTACAGACATCTTCACCAAAGCGCTTGGAAGAGAAAAGCTTGAACGATTCAGAATGATGATGGGACTCACCAACATCCCTTCAGATTAAGGGGGGGAATGTTGACACCTAATCCTTGTGATTGGGTGAATATATGTAAATAGATAAATAAGAAATATGAACAGTCATCGGGAGATGAACTGAACAGTCTCTCCCTCATGTATATAATGAAGACCTACCTGATGGAATAACACACAAATCATTTTTGCCTTATGGAGTTACTACCTAGCCTGACAACCCTGAGCTTTTTTTTGGTCCTAAATTTGAAGAAGGTTCTCAAGAAGTCTCTCAAGACTGAATATACATAATTTGATCCTTCAAAATTCCATGTTAGATTCAGGTGCTTCACAAAATTTAATGCCAAATGTTGTCATGGAAAAACTTGGTTTAGATATTACAAGCCTTACAAATATCTTTTCTCTTTTGAGTCCAGTAAAGTAAAATGCTTGAGTTTGATTAAGGATTTGTGTGTCACTCTTACTCAAATTCTATCTAAGAGTATAGTTATGGAAGTAGTTGTAGCTGACGTTCCTCCAAAATATGGTATGTTGTTATCAAGATCTTAGGGTGAAAAATTTAAGGGTTCTCTACAAATGGACATGTCATATGCTACTGTCCCGGTGTTTGAACAACCAAGGAAGTTGTATACGGAAACTGTCATGAAGTACAATGATGATAATAAGTCAAGATAAACCAAATAATTATCCTATTTATTATGTACATTCATATATGGATTCCTTTATATTATACAATGGTTCATGTTTGGAGGAACACAACCAAAGTAAAATTACTATAACAAAGATGGAAGAGGAACCTAATCAGTTTGGCCTGTCAGAAGAGAAAATAAATGAATTGTAGAAAAAAGAGTTGCAGAAGTCAGAAGAGGAAGAGCTATGGAATATGTAATTTGTTGGAGCAGCAAGTATGCAAAGTGATGGAGCTTGCGTGTGGGTGATTAATCCATCAAAGGGCAGATCAAAGCAGTGTTCTTGTAAGATTTCTTTCAAATTCACAAGCAATGTTGTTGAATACGAGGCAATGATTTTGGGACTAAAAGTGTTGAAGAGGTTGGGAACCAAGAAGATTTTAGTTTATGGGGACTCAGAACTGATCATTAAGCAAATCGGAGGTGAGTATCAAACTAAGCACCCTAGAATGAGGGCTTATAGAAATGTTGTCTTGGATTTTCTACAATGTTTTTCACAGTAAAATTTGGCTGTAATTCCTAGAAGCCAAAATGTAATAGTTGATGTGTTAGCTACCTCTACATGTGATTTGAAATACCTATTTATCCCGATAGAAATTTTTAAATAGAGGTTAAACACAGGCCAACTGTACCATACAATATAAGGTATTGGAAAGTTTTTGATAATGATAAACAACTAGACAATTTTCTGCAAATGAGAGGCGAATTTTCAAATCTACACATTGATAAAGAAAATGGTTTTGACAAAGATAAATGGGAAGCCTATGCAAATCAAATCAGATAAAATGTTGACAAGCACAAAATAGACCTTGAAATTTTACAGCTGAAAGATGATGTAATCTCGAGAGGCTTAGTCCCACTAGAGGAGTTGTTTGATCAAAATTATGTAGCTCATAAGCCTAAAATACTACCTATTGAGGCTGAGGTGGAAGATTGTAACATAGGAACTAAGGAGAGACCTACAATTGTCAAGATTTTAGCTAAATCCTTAGCTCCTGAAGAAAAGTATAAATATATTGATCTTGATAAATTATTTCGGATTAATCACATCATGAGTTTTTGGTCAACATTTCGAACCATCTAATGTGGTTCATCATCAGGACAAAGGTGAAAAAATTAGTCAGTCAGAATGTTTAAATAACAAGGATGCATCTATTCCAGAGTTAGCCATTAGGAAATAGCTGTTACGAATTAGCCGTTAAAAAATTAGTTGAATAAATTTATTATTAGTTTTTTATGTTTTATTTTAATTTATTAATATTTTTAATTAAAATAATATTGAATTCAAAATTAGTTAGATTAATTTAATAATATTAATAAGAATTGAATAAATTTTGATGTCTTTGCATTGGGGTATGAAGACTTAAAAGTCTATGATAAGGCATCATCCAGCACACCATTCCTATCAAGGAAGGTCGGAAACCTTTTAAGAAAAAGCTAAGGAGGATCAATGATGTTTTTCTTCCCATCATTGAGAAAGAGGTAAGTTATTTTATTCAAATCTTAATAACCCTTTGAAATTTTCCAAGTAGCTGTCAAATTTAGTCCCAGTTAGGAAAAAGATAGGAGAGATAAGATTGTGTGTTGACTTCAGAAACCTTAATAAGGTGTCTCTTAAAGAAAATTACCCCTTGCCAAAAATGGCTCACATATTGCAGCTGGTAGTTGGTTCCAGGAGGATTTCATTACTTGATGGATTCTCCGGGTACAATTAGATTTTAATGCATCTGGTTGACCAGGATAAAACTGCTTTCACTACGCCATGGGGGACATTCATGTATGTGAGACTAATGAATGCAGATGAAACCTTTATAGGGCTATGGACATCACCTTTGTTTATGAAAAAAGATAGATTTATTGTTATTTATCTTGATGACATTATTGTGTACTCTAAATTTGATGAATATCACTTGCAACATTTAAAGTTTGTTTTTAAGAAGTGTGGGAATTACGGTATCTCTTTAAACCCAAAGAAGTCCCTTTTTGGAATGGAATAAGGTAAGTTGCTTGGACACATAATTTCAAAAGATGTTATCAGGATTGATCCAAGCAGAATTGACGTAATTCAGAAGATCGATACCCCAAGGAATAAAAAGGAGGTGCAATATTTTCTTAGAAAGATTATTTTTCTAAGGCGATTCATTCCAAATATTGTTGAAATCATAAGGCCCAAAAAAAATATGTTAAGATAGGACAGTGAAATCAAATGGACTGTTGAAGAAAAGAGGTCATTCAATGAGTTAAAGTCAACCTTAACTCATGCTCTTGTTTTGGCTAGCCCTGATTACATAAAATATTTCATCATTTTCTCATTTGTCTCAGAGCACACTATTGTAGCAGTGTTGATGGAGAAGAATAAGGAGGACCATGAGAAGCCTATAGCATTCTTTAGTAGGGGTTTAAGGGATGTTGGTCTGAAATATAACATAATGGAGAAGTAATCTTTTGTGTTGGTGAAGGATTTGAAGGATTTTAGGGCTTACATATTGTCTTTTTCCGTGGAAAAAGTCCGTAATTTTATTCATATGAAAAAATTACATGTTGTAGATAATATAAGTATATGCAGAAGGTTGTCCATGAAAGGGACAAGTTACAAGAAAAAGTAAAATAAAAATATCAGTAGGCCTATGCTTTTCTGCCCATTTTCTTCTCCACCCTTCTCCAACCTCCCGAATCAGGAGTGAGTGAAATAATGGCCAGTTGGTTTTCCAATGTTTTCAAAGGTAGTTCCTTGTCGGATTCATATCCATCCAAACCATGAGTTATTTTTATTCCACTTACTTCTAGCTGAGGTTCATGTTGTTGTTGTATATTATTTGGCCCCAAATTAGCATCTGGAGTAGTTTCTTCCTGATTATGTTTCTGTCTTGTGAAAAAATCAATTTCCGTCTGGTTTTCTAGAGGTTTTGGTTGCATGTCCTCCTCTTCTTCCATCGGGTCGTTCTGCTGCCAACCCTTTGGCTTTTTTTGTTGTTTCTTTTTTCCTTTGGAGTCCTTTCTGGTCAGCGGGCAATTGTATTGGAGGTGACCAGTTTGCAAGCAGTTGCGGCATCTGAAAGCAGTATTCTCATAGTCGAGCGGTTGAATTCTCGATGTATTGTTGAATTCCAATGTGATGTGGTCTGGAAATCCCTGAATCAGGTCCACCTCAACACATACTCTGGCAAAATTGGAAATTCCCTTGCTAACTCTATCTTCATCTATTTTTAGGAATTTCCCCAATGAATTCCCAATGGCTGATAAAACTTTGTAATGCTAAAAATGTAGAGGGAGGTTATGGAGCCTCACCCAAACAGGCATTGTAGAAATTTTCATAGTGTTTTCTTCAAATCCATCAAACCAGGGAGTGCTGAAGAGGCCAACATTGCCCCAAAACCAAGGCCCCCGATGGATAATACTTTCTCGTTCCTGTTCTGTGCTGAAGTTAACAATGAAAAATCCCTTTGAACAAAGGTGTATATCACATTTTGGTGTCCATGTGGAGTAAATCCAATGATGTAGAGCATCGGATTTTGGCCAGAAACCATTAAATCTGCAAATGAAAGCATTTTTGGATAGTTCAGTGTGTATTTTAGTTACCTCTGGTAGATTTACTTGGAGTGTTGGGGATTCCATTTTTTGTTCCACTATATAGGGACCTAGTAACTCTATTTCTGGTGTTGATTTATGCTGCATTTTTCCTATTCCTTTGACAGTGTCTCGAAAAGAGCCTGTGTTTTTTGAGTTGTCTCCCTAGCAACCACCACGCAGTCGCAAATTAAGAAATATGGTTGAGTCATTGTTGATACCATAATCCTGAAGAGAGAAAAGGTCCTGTAGACTGCGTCCTGAGAAAATCAGGTTTTGGTATTTGATGGGAGTCCCAATCTGGTTCTATATTTCCTTCTTTAGCTCCTGTATAAGCAGTCCCTTTTTGAGCCTCATACAATAATGGCTGCCCTCAGTCTTTTTGATGAAGATATTAATCCGTTCTTCACCCATGCAGCATGAATCTGTGATTTTGGAGCCGCCAACCATAAAAATGGGCGATTTTTCTTCAAACCCCACTGTACCCCAGATTTTTATATATTGTCTACTGCTTGATAGATTCAGATTTGGATAATGAAGGTCATTTTTTATGTATTCTGTCCCAGTGCCAAAATCAATGTGGCCCGTTGTGGTCGACCTCCCTTCCCGTGTTTTGGAATACTCTAGAATAGATTGGGGCTAGGGCGCAGTAGGTCCTTCTTCGCATATCCACTCACGCAACAAGCAGTTAGTGATATATCTGATGACCGCGGATGGCACTAGCTGGATATGAGATGGTATGACTGTAATAGAAATTGGCGAGCCAGGAACCCTAGCCATCGTCCAATCGAGCAGTGGCAGGAGAAGACATGAAAAGCGCTCAGGTAAAGAAATCTGGAGGACAAAAACCTCGTCGAGGAAGCCGAGTTCTTGGAGATGTGTTTGTGGCCAAAAAAACCCATTTGGAAAATGAGAAAAATGAAATGTTACCTCAACCACATGTATTTCTTTCCTCATGAGCGAGGGTACGCCTAGCGACTTGCGTCCACCTTCTATCAATCTATAGTGAGTCTGGGGGAAGATCCCTGCAAGTATTATAGGAGCGTTCGCCATTGAAAGTTCAGAGCTCGGTTCCCGCCTCTCCTTTAGCTCCCCTACTGCCGTCTCTAGAACCTTACTTGAAATTGTAGGGCTTACATATTGTATTCTCACATAATTTCCTCTATTGCTAATGTTGTAGTGAAGAGAATTCTCACTCAAAATGACCTAGAAGGAAGAAGAGGTAAGTAGATAACATTCATTTTGGAATATGATGTTGAATTAATCCCACTAAATTGATAAAGGGTTAGGGATTGGCTAAAATAATGGTTGAGTCAAATATACATGCATTGGACATAAATTTCATTGCTACTTGGTCATGAGACAATGATGAGGAAGTTGTTCAACAAGTGTCAGAAAGATTTCTCTCTTCCCCCTAGTACATTGATATCATCTGTGTCTTGTAGCACCTACAAGCTCCACCTAGTTTAACAAAAACAAAAGCAAGGTTTCTTACGTTGAAAGATGTCAAATTTTTCATTCTAGATCAGTCTTTATATTGGAAGGATTCAAGAGGTATATTGTTGAACTGTTTGTTGGAAGATGAGGAACATAAGGCAATGGAGGAGTTCCACAAAGGTGACTGTGGAGGGCATATTTTCTGGAAAACCGCAGCTAATAAAATTTTGAGAGTCGGTTTCTACTGGTCTACATTGTTTTTTGATATTCACAAAAGGGTTTCTAGCTGCCTTGAGTGTCAGATATTTGAAGGGAAAAATAAACTTTTACCATTACCCTTGAAACCTATTTCAGTGGAGGTGCCATTTCAGCAGTGGGGGTTAGACTTTATCGAGGAGATTCATCAGCTTCATCAGCTTAACACAAACAGATCTTAACAACCACAAATTATTTCACTGAGTGGATAGAAGCGATTCTGACCAAGCAGGCCACAAATTAAATTATTATTCAATTCTTGGAAGGTAACATTCTTTCTAGATTTGGTTGTCCTTATAATATTATTATTGATAAGGTTGTTGCATTTAAATCTAAGAAGCTAATTGATTTCTGCAATAGATATGACATAGTACTTGGTCACTCTACTTCTTATTACCCACAAGATAATGGTTTGGATGAGTCCTCTAATAGGAACTTACTAAATATCATAAATAAGTTTTTGCAGGAGAAAAAAAAGACTCAGCATAAGAAGTTAATCAATGCATTATGGGTTGATAGGGTAAGTACCAAGAAATCAATTGGGATGTCTCCTTTCCAATTGGTTTATGGAGTTGATGCTATTTTTCCTACTTCCCTAGGGGGTCCCAGTAAAATTATTGCAGGAAGTAGAGGTAGAACCTAATGATATGAAAAGGAGGATTAATCAGATGATACTAATGCAACACACTAGAGATGAGGTCTATAATAATACTTAGTTGATCTAAGACAATAATAACAAGATTCATGATAAAAGGACAAAGGCTGATGATTTTTAGATTGATGACCTTATGCTGAAATGGGATATTAGAAATGAAGAGAAGGGAAAGCATGGAAAATTTGAAAGTCTGTGGGATGGACTTTAAAAAATTTCAAGTTTCCATGGAAAAAATGCTTATCTACTGAAAGACTTGAAAAGTGAACTACTTGTTGGAGGGCTTGTTAATGGCAGGCTAATCAAGCACTATTTTACTTGAATTTAGTTGGTTTGAACACATCATTGTATATACCATTTTAATTTTCAGTACTGCAAGAGTGGGTGGTTGTCATCAAAGTTTGAAGCCCGAAGTGAAGGCCCTAAGAATTTGATGAGTTTCTACCATATGTAATGAAAAATCAAACTTAGTCAAGTTAGTCTTAGTTAGTTAAGAGTCAAATTGAAGAGTCAATAAAGTGCTTAATGGATAAGGCTAATGGTCAACGGTGTTCTTGGCACGTCACAGGGAGGATGCCATCCCCATTAGAGCCAATGTTAGGGTCCTAATATGATAGGAATCTTAGTCATTGTTGTCTTATTATTCATTTGAGGTATTTTTTGTAAATATCAGTCTTAGTTTCATGAGTGATATGGTAGAGGGGTCTATTTTTCATAATTCAAAGTGTAATGTCATGAAGGATCATCATTAAAGGGGTAATCATAAGAGGTCATTGGTCACCATGAAAGGGTATTTAAAGGTCATGTCATGAAATATTTTGGTCATCATGAGTTAGTTAGTTTAGTATTGTCATTTATGGGAATCTATGCTCAGTGATGTCATGGTGTCATGGTTTCATCATTACAAAAACATCACTTATCTATTTTCCATATCAAGAAAGTGAATAATAATTAGCCTAAACAAAATATTTGTAAGATATGGAGGTCCTAAATGTGCTTCCTTACTCTCATCTCTCTCATTCGAAGCACATCTTCTGAAACAATTTGAAGGTCGAAGGAAGGAGCATTGCATAACTGCAAGTTCAAATTGCTACGCAAGTTAGCGTTATGCTACACAAGCTGGAGGATACTGCGAAATCGAGGAAATCATTGTGAATTTCAAAGAATTGTCAAACTGCTCATGAGTAAGGGTTCCTCTCACTCCTCTGAGGTTTTTTACATTGTATGTGCCACACTTCATTGTGTCAAACTAATAAAAAATATTTAGAGATTCTCCAACCACCCTAAGCTATATATGTTAGGTGTTTTGTTGTGCAAATTGCTACGAAAAACGTTTTCCACATCTCGTTGTGCAGACATTTTGTTTTCCCGATACATTTAATATTCTTGGGAACCATACATACTTTTCCTTTGAACTTCAGTCAAGTGACACCAATCAAATTTTTGTTTTCTATTTCCCAAACCCTAATCATTGTTGTTGCGTATTTTCCTTATTTATTGTGAAACAACCTTGTTTGCTACAAAAGTACCATGCCTCCAATCTGTTGCATATTCCACTTTTCAACAACATCATATCTTTTTTTAATGAGATTGTAATAACTATATTTTTTATGATGGAGACCCCAAAAGGAAATAAGAAAGTAAAATGAGGAGATATTGTACGATATGAACCCCAAAACATTAGCTTAGTGAAATCTGACCCTGTCATTAGGGCATCATTTGAATAATTTGTTTGTATCGCATTCTATGAGAAGAGTCAGGGATAGGGTCACCACGTGAAGCTCACTAAACAATTTGCACTAAATTTTAAGGGAAGGAAGTAAAAGTTGGAAATTTCGAGTTTGTTGTAACAAAGAAATCAGTAGTTGCTTCCACTTAGATCCCTTTACATGGTGAAGAATGGTTTATGGGTATGGAGCTAGATTTAGCTCATTTCAAAGACTTTATGAAGCCACAATACGAGGAGGAATATGGATCTTCTATCCTGAGGAGTTATCTGCAGGGCCACCATAGTAAGATATTGAAGGTGATTCAAAGGTATTTTACATGTGAAGGGAAGTTCAACAAAGTTTATCAGTATCATATTGGACTTCTAATGCATTTTATAGGAAGGAATTCTTTGAATATTCCTTACTATTTTCTTAGGAGTATCAGCAAAATGGCTAACAGAGTTCAAGCAAAGGGGAGTCAGACTGAACCTAGTTGATTTCATTTTTCATTTATTAAACTGTTGGTGATAAAAGAACTTGACAAGAGGGAGCAGTAATGGCCAAAAACATTTATCTTCAGGGTGGATGACACAATCCTCTGACAGCCAAAATACTAAGAGAGATACCCCATTAGTTGCAATAAAAGAGGTCTCATCTACAACAACTAGATCAATGAAAAAACATTTGATTAAGGAAAAATCAATGGACAAAAGAAGTGCCAAGAAACTTCACTTCTCAATTGAGGTAGAACAAGTGGCTAGGAGATGGAGAACAAGAGCTTTAGCCAAGATATTTCCTATAAACCCTACATTTGTTCAAGTTGTTGAGATATCAGAGAGTGCACATGTAGAAGTGGAAATTGATGAAGGGGATAAGAGAATTAAGGACCAGCAAGATCAGTTGGACAAGGCTCATCTGATGGTAGCATACTTGCAACAAGGAAATATAGAACTCATGTAGAAATTATCAAAAGAATCTTCCAAGCCCAGTGAGAGATAACCATCAAGGAGATCATTGGTACATGTTGTTAAAGACAAAAACAAATAGATCATAGATGTTGAAGATGTCAAGGTGACAGTTGAGCAGTCAAGGAAACCTATAAGTAGGTATGCTTCCAATATGGTGAAAATGAAGGAGACTACTCAGCCAAAATAGAAGGTGGTTTTTGATGATCATAAAGAGTTTGCAAGACTATTGGAACAACTTGAAGGAGTTCAACAACAAGTAGATTGGTTTGCAAAGAAAGATTCAAGGGATAAGTTGAGGTTATTTAATTAATTACAAATTTTTGAACCTATCCTTGACAAGGCCAAACATAAGTTAAAGTGGACCTCGCCTCTGCATAGGCAAGTGATAAATTTCTATACACAAAATTTGGTCTTAAAATTTAGGAGACTCAAATTAGTAAACTAGATGCTGACTGAGGCCAGGAAATCTAGAAGAAAGAGGAAGAAGGGAAAGTTAGATATACTTGTAGAAGAAGCACAAAGGTAAATATTCATCAGGTGGATGCCACTAATTTCAAAAATTTATCTTTTTTCTCAAGAAGTCATCACATGTCAGTTTTTGTGAAGTTTGTAAAAAACAGAACAAGGACATGTTGCACATCTTACATAGTCCTTTATGATTGTCCCATGGGATTTTATAAGGATGTCACAACACTTATAGGTTTCCTCCAACACTTTATTTCATAAAAACTCACCATATGCTCCAAAGTTTGAAGTTGCTACGCAAGTGGCAGTTTTGCTGCGAAAGTCTGCTACATTGCCAACGAAGGGGATCATGTGATCAAGAGGTTTGCATTGATTTTTAAGGATGTTTCAAGAGTTCATTACCATCATAGGGATATTTTGAGACTACCCATTTTCTCTATTCTGTCAGAGGAAGGCTGCAAATATGAAGAACTTGAAATGTAACGAAAGTTGTTGCGAAACTGGAAGATTCGTAGCAGATGTTGTGTTTTTTACACAATCTTGATTTTTCCTTGTAAATTCAAGTTTTTTGAGTTCCAAAAGTTGTTTAATCATGATTTTAGGTTGAATTACTCCTTAGGATAGTATTGTTAGTGATTTTTTATGAATATTTCTAATTTTATTGATCTATTAAGCTGAAAATTGCATTAGTTAATTAGTTCCTATTTTTATGCAAAGAAATGTATCTAGATAATGAATGGTTTTCCTTTTGAAAAATTTGACCCTTCTAGGCGCGAGTGGAATATTTTGATGTATATAAGATGTTAAGAACTACGAAAAATGTTATGTGGTTCAGTGTAAAGAAGAAGGTTATTATTTTGTATTTTGTATTAAATTTCTCAAGTGAATAGAAGAAAGACAAAAGGAGTTTGACAAGGATTCTTGTGTAAAACCTTTGTTGGTATGTTTTTCTCTATTCTATCAGCGATATATTATAGTTCATTGGTTCAAACATATGTCTTCATGTTTTAGTTTAAGAGTAAATATTGTAGAATTCACTGTATTGCTCTGTTTTATATAAGCTAAAAATTTTATGTCTTTTTCCTCTTAATGGAATTTTGAATTCATCTGAGACTTGACGCTTTGATTGTCATCCTTATGATTGTGAACTCACCCTTCCTACAATGAAATCAAGTTATATTATCAGAAAAACTGCCTATCCTGCCCTTGTCTAAATCACCTTCAGTATCCCTATTCACTTGAAATCATTAGCTATGACTGGTTTTATGTTGAGTGAGTCGTTTTTTTCTTACCTGCCTTCAAAAGAGTAAATCAAATCTGCTTTTTTTATCCTATAACCAACCTAAGATAAAAAAAATTATTTAGTCATTAGTTTGACTGAGGAAAAACCTAGCGAGAGAACCCTCTCCAAGGCTAGTAGGGTTGTATCCTAGCCTAAAAGTGGTCTGTGGTTACCTTTGTAATCCTTTCTCAGCCTAAAGGAAATTACAAAGTGCTAACATGTAGGAGATTAATGCAAGTCTCGTAATACATTGGTAATATTCTTTGAATTTTGTATTAGAGAAATGTTTCCTTCATACCTAAATGTATCTCAATGCTAAGGGTAGCGCTTAGGTGGATTTTTGTCATCTTGAATCCTATGGATGAGTTGAATCATCATCATCAGTCCTCCATTCTTGGAAATCATCCCTCAACCAATTGGGAACAACTAAGGATAAGGTGAATAGAAAAAATTCCTCCTCATATTTCCGAGACAACCACCACCACCACATTATCTTTACCTTTCATATATATGATACATAATAATACTCAAGCATTATAGTGACCCACTCACAATGCTCTTGTGATGACAACCTTTACTTCAAATAATATTTTAACATATGATGATGTATTTTTATCTGAAAACATATTTTAAGGAGACATGGCCTCCACTTATAAATTACATGGAGTATGTGCATAATATTTTTCTCATAGGTGGGCGCACCCAAAATTTTGTCACATAACTATTTTCTAGTGAAAATCAAGGGAAACCAACTTGCCTTAGAGGCCTTGTCCTGAAGCATATCATTCCAAGACAAAAATTTTAGTGAAATAATTTATGACAAATATAGGGGAAATACACATTACTTCTTTTAATATTAAGAATTCTTTTTCTATAGCCTTATTCCAAACAAAGAATTCTTTTTTAGCGAGGTGGTTGAGGGTGTAACAATTCACCTATAGTTCTTGAAAAAAATAGTAAGACTGTAAGTCCTAAGAAACCATGTAATATTTTGAAGGTCTTGGAGCATAGATGATACTGCACAACCTAAATTTTATTGGGGTCCACTTGCACCCCATCATGAATGAAAATATGACTCAAGTATTTGACCTCTAGTGAACAAAAAAAAATTGGAATGCATAGGAAAAACTAATGTTCGTAGAGGATCTACAGGGCTTTATCAATATGTGCTTCCTAGGGTTTGCTACAGATCAAGATATAATTAAAAAATATAACCACAATGTTGTGCAAGAAGGATTGAAAATGCTTGTTCATGAGAATTTGAAATTGTGTAGGGAAATTAGAAAGCTCAAGGGGCATCACTAAAATCTCATATTAGCCTTCAAGTGTTTGAAAGAGTATCCTAGGGATGTCAACATCCTTCATCCGTATTTGGTGGTATCTCAAACAAAGATCCATTTAGTGAATAATTTGGTGCCATGAAGCTCATCTAAGACATCATCAATAATAGGAATGGGAATTGTTTCTTTAATGGTTAGCTTATTTAGAGCACAAAAATTAGGACACATACACTGATTTCCCTCTTTCTTAAATATCATTAAAATAGGTGAGGATTAAGGGATCGTACTTGATCTAATGACTCCTACATCTAGTTGTTTTTGAATAATATTTTAAATTTCATTATTTTATGAAAAAATATGCCTATATGGCCACACATTAAGTGGTTCACGACTTCGAATCAAGGGGATACCATGGTCATGCTCACCACGTGACAGGGATAAGCCATGGGGAGTTTCAAATACTTGTTGATATTTAGTAAAGATCACTTTTAAATCAAGGTGAACTTCTTGTGGGGGGTTATCCATCATTTGCATGTCATTGAAATGGGAAATAATGTTGGAGTGACCTTTCTTTTATATGATCCCCACATAATGGGATGATAATTAACATAGTTACCAATTTGATGGAAACTTTACAAACTTCTTATTTTTTAGAGGTTTCGTTTAGCTTCTGCTCTTACCCCCATTTCAAAAATTGGTGTTATTGATAGCACACTTTTTTCAAAGATAAACTTACCACCTTTTACAACCATGGCCTTAACAACACTGTAATGTTGTCAATAAAAACCTTGAAATCAACCGTGAAATTGAGAAGTGGCGTGAACAACATCATCATTATTTTTCAAGGCTAAATTACTTTTTGGAAGCCTCTAGACTTTAAAATTGATATTATTGCAACCAAAACTTTAAAATCAACTTGTGGATAAAAAATGGTGTTCATAGTAACAACCCTCTATTTTTCTAGGAATAAAATTGCATGTTTTTTGATATCATAGACTTGGAAACCAAAACCATTAGAACCAAATCTTAAAACCTGTTGTGAAATCCAAAAGACGCTTTGTCATAGCAACATTTTTTTTTCAAGTTTAAAATTGTAACATTTTAAAAACTATGGCCCAAAAACCCAACATTATTGCAAACAAAGTTGTAAGAAAAGGAAAACACACACACACACACACACACACACATTAAAAATAGGGGAAAATACCTAAATTTCCCCACTCCACTCCCCTACCCTCCCCCCCCACCCAAAAAAAAATATGCGACTATCATTTTAAATAAAATTTAAAAATAATAATAAGCATTTTAAATTTAAAGAAAAAAATTTAACTATAAAATATAGCCAAATTAACAAAAAATACTCAATTTCTTTATAAATAATATATATATACACACACACACAAAATACATTAAAAAAATAGAAAAAATAAAAACAATGAAAAAATAAATCTAACAAAATTAGATATATATATATATATATATATATATATTATATATATATATATATATATATATATATATATATATATATATATATGATGATGATGATGATGATCCACTGACACCAAAATGGTCTAGCAAACCTACAAGATGTAATATGTTCCTTGAAAATCTTGAAAATTGTATTTCTATGCTCAAAAAGCGATAGTGAAGCATTCCAAGATCACTATAGTTTTCTTGAGAAAAAAGTTCAAGAAGGTTGGTAATGTGACAAATATTTTCAAAATTAGATCTAATCTAAATATATGATAGATAATTTAAGAGAAAGTGCTCTGCGTCTCCAACCCTCTTAGTGTCATGAAGGTGATAGACTCTTTCATCCCAAGGGGTTTTGGAAATTAACCAATGTCCAATTTAAATATGGAATTCATGATAATTTGTTCTGTTTAGTAATGCTTATTTTATTTTTTACAATACTCGAGATAGAGAGATACTTTTATTTTTGATATTTGGGTTGATCACCCCCTTATAATATCTTAATTTCCTTTTTTCCCTCTAACTTCTTATCATACTACAATTTCTCCTTAACTTTGTGGTAATAATATTTTTAATACTATCATATTTTGCAAAATGATCTCTTCTTCTATCCCCAAAAGGTCTAGCCAAGAATGAGCATCCTTATGCCATCCTTGTTTGAGTCAAATGTGATTTTGGATAGAGTTTGAAGCAATTTTAGGAAACTCCTTGTATTCCATGTTGTTTAAGCTCTTATTATACATTAGATCCCTAGTCATAGCCATGTTCTCAATGGGGGAATGACTTGTTTTGATAAAAAGAATATGATAAGGTGTATTTCTTTTAATTTTGAGATTATATGTTATAAATTGATTTTGGACTGGTTCTATTTTTTCCATAACTATCTAGAGATACTACATCCCTAAGCCTCACATCCATAAAAAATAATTGGGCTAACGAGACTCTTAAAGAGGAGTTCCTTTTATCCCATATCCAAATATTTCTTATTCTTTTTTTCAAGTCCATAATAATATTTTTACCTTCCATTAATCCTTTCTAATAGTATAATTCTAGAATCTTTTGATGGATATCAATTCCAACATATTTGTAGGAAGGTGGTTCCTCCAAGTTGTTGTCATATAAAAAAGTATCATTTGTGATCTTTTTGGATTTAATTATCACGACTTCCATTTGTCGGTATTAATAGCTATATCCATATTGGAACGTAAATCTTTGAGGATTATTAGTTTCTTTCCAAGATTGTAAGAACTACTTGCTAAAATAATAATATCATTAGCATAAAGAAGAAGAGTGATGACTACACCAATGAGAGTTGAGCCAACATGACTTGCTTCTTCCAAGCATTATTCTAACTTATCAATGTATATGCCAAAAAGGATAGGGGACAAGGGACACCCTTTCTTGACTCCAATATTGCAATTAATTTCTTCCAACTAGCCCTCAGTGGTCATAAACTTGGCAATAACATTCTCATACAACCTTGTCATAACAACCCTCAACTCAAAATGAGCCTTTATCTCTTCCAACCTCTTCCAAGGGTTTGTACGAGGACTAGTGTCAATTTTTTTTCTAAATTCAAAAAAACAACTTAGGATATTCATTTTATTCTTGTTGTGATCCTTCAAAATTATCCTAAGAGTAACAAGGCCATCCTCAGTTGAAGGATATCTCCTAAAATTATTGCGTCTTTTGAATATTTTTTCATGGATTTCTACCCATAGGATAATCTTCTTTTCCAAAATAATTTCTTATAGCTTTGATAAAATCAATCTAATCATAATGGTCCTATAATTAAGGGAATGATTTTATTTCCACTTTAAAATTAGGTGCAATGAGGATTTGCATCCAAGGCTTAGGGAAGCCTTACACCACTACCAAATTTAAGAGATTGTGTATGTGAGGGGTGAGGATAGCCCCTCTAATTTTGAAAATTTTAGATTGGTAGCCTTCAATGTCCTTAGTTTTAATAGTTTTTATCCACTTAACTCCAAACTCTATATCTTCTAGAGAAAAAAAATTCACCCTCTATAAGAACATTTGAAATGGTGTTCATGGAATTAGGGGATTCATAAATATTTTTAAGATAGGAATTTCACTTTCAAGGGAATCATATTATTTTATTTTATTTTACAAATTAGAATTTTCCTCTAAAACTTTCTAGGATCCAGTGTAGAAAGGTGCAATAGTTGCTCTTGCTTTCTATTTATATAGTAGTTTTTCTTCCTTTTAATAAGGGATTTGTATGTATGTATCATATCGATTTTTAAAGATTCATTAGAAGCATTCCTAATGGCTTTTCTAGAAATTTTATATTCATTATCATACCAAGAATTGATAGTTTTATTATTCTTTTTATGTGAGTCCTTGATTATACTAAACTTGTTAATGGAGGTAGAAAGAATTGTAGTAGAATCATGATAGAGTTCTTCAATGTTTCCCTTATAAGTTAAGAGGCTTAAATACGTATTTAAATTCTTTAAGAAGAGCTCAACTTTACTTTTGTCAAACAACAAATGTCGCTTTGATTATCAAAATTTTCTTTCATGGATATTTTGTGCATGGAAACGTTTAGAGTTAGGATTAAAATGCATATTATCAAAGTCAAGCTCATGGTCATCCAAGAGGTCAAAATTAACTATTTGGTTGGAAAAAAAGATATTAGAAACCACATAATCCATGACACTACTTCCAATACCCTGAATACAAGCCATTCAATTGGAGTTTGGTCGCATCAATAGATCATTGAAAATTATTATGTCTTGAGAACTACAAAGATTAGCTAGCATGATACCAAACAAATTGTCTACTAAGTCTCCAAAGTTTCTTTTGTATCTATTAGCTAAAAAAAGGTCCTCATCTAGCCATAAAGGATCATTATTGGAATCATTTCTTAAAAGAATAGCTTGGTTAGTCACAATTTTAGAATTAAATTCTCCTCGCAAGAGGATATTATCTTCATCCTTAGATTACGAATATCTTATTCTTGGGTATTATTGGGGAAATTTTTATCTATATTGTTTTTCTTATAAAAAGTAGAGTTAATAGGTGCAAAATAACAAATTGTTTATAAATCCTCTTAGCATTGACCTATGAGATTTCTATTGAAAGGCAAAGGGTGAGGAGAAACATTCTATTTTATATAGTAGGATATACTTCGAATCATTTTATGATAGGATTTCTTGTTCCATGCTATCTACAAATTAATGCTTCTATGTGAGAGACTTTAAACTCATCATGCTTCCAAGTTTCAACTAGAAAAATAATATCAATTTCACTTGATATCTAACTTAACCCTAGACTTCTGTACCACGAAAATCTATCACAATTCCAAAAACAAATTCAAAGTATTTCAAATTCTTATTTATTATTCTTAATAAAAAAAATGTTTATATATTATAAAAAGTTAAAATATATTTTTAAAAATTAAAAATTATATTAAAAATATAAAAGATTAAAATAATAATTAACCCAAAAAAATTAAAATAATAATAATAACTAATACTATTTTAAATTGGAATGAATTTCACTCCAAACGATATATTGAATTGGAATGAATTTCACTCTAAACAATATATTGAATTGGAATGAATTTCACTCCAAATAGTATAAAAAGAGGAATTTAGGTACATGCGTTTTCCATTTAGGTGCATGTGTTTTCTGTTGTTTGGGAAAAAACCCTTTCAAAACCTAACGAAACTCATTACAATTCAAACTCTTTCTAAATTTAATATTTCCCTCCTTTTTTTCCTTCGAAAATTGGGTTATTCTTTTTTATTTAATATTTTTTCATTTTTAAAAGGAGTTATCTTTAGTGCAACTTTTTGGATTTTTCGGTGCTGGAATCCAGTGGAAAAATTTGAAGTTAAATCTTGATTTGTGTTATTTAAATTGGTTTTTTAACTACATATTTGGATTGAGCACCCTAAAAAACCCCTAGGACGCTTTGATTGTGCAGGGATTACCCATCAAGCTTGTGATTTCAATAAATTGCTGCTTGATTTCAAGCTTGATTGTGCAAGAGTTACCCATCAAACTTGTGATTTCAATAAATTCTTGTCAGATTTTAGAGAAATTAGACCGGAAAAGCTTCCAAAAAGTCACACTAAAGACAACTCTTGTGTGTGTGTGTGTATATATTTGTATTTTTTTGTCATAGTATTTTAATTCATTCTCTATCTGGTTTATATTTTTCATAGACATGTTAGTTTGTGTGGAAAAAAATTTTACATGTAAAAAATCATGAACAATCCTCCAAAGTAATTGCTTCACTTGTTATCATTCGGATATGTGTTAGCTTGTGTGACAAAAATTTGAACATGTTAAAAATCATGACCAATCCTCCAAAATTATTGTTTCAACCATTACCATTCGCACATACATATACACAGTTAAAATGTTTATTTATTTGTTTTTAACTAAAGAAATTTCCCCCTTTCTTTTCCTCACCCTCTCTTTTTTTATAATTTTGTTTGTAATAAGTTTAGGACTTTTAGCAATAATTTTTACAATGTTAAAATTTTAAATCTAAAAAAAAAGGTATGCTACACGTAGTGCTTATTTTTTATTGCATGTTTGTCTTAAGATTTTGGTTATGAAAGTATCAATCACTAAGGCAATAGTAACAACCACCCCTCGCAAAAAAAACAAATTTACAATTTTATATTTAAAGAAATGGGAATCACCACTAGAAGCAACGCTTTCAATTTGAATGTCGATTTCAGGGTTTTGGTTTTAAATGCATTTAATTTTATGTTCATAGTTTTCAAAGGAAAATAAATTTAAATCTTGGAAATAAAAAAGGTGTTGTGGTTGGCATAAACTTTTATTTTTTAAGAAAATTTGGGTAGATCCACCCAAAGGGATCACATCCTTCTGACCAAACTATTCGGAGCCTAACTTTGAGGGCATCAAGGAGAATTGATATGATGATCTACCAATAGTGAGGTGCTTTAGTAATGAAACCTTGACCAATTGAGGTAACCCTCGGGGTTTTTTTTAGGAAAATCTGGGTAGATCCACCTAAATGGATCACATCCCACCAACCAAACTAATGAATGCCTAACCCCAAGGGAATTGAGGAGAATTGACCTCGTGACCTCCCAATGTCGAGGTGCTTTAGCGATGGGACCTCGACCAATTGAGCTAACCCTCGAGGCTTGGTGCTTTTTGTTAATTTTTCATAGGGATACATTATTCTTTACTTTGATAATTACATTTCTTCATTAACACATTAAGTTCACCCCATAACATCATAACATTATTTAGATTTACATAATTATTCAACAACATATGCAATTATGTAGAAATAACAATATCATCATCATCAATGCAGTGAACATAAAGGAACAATAGAAGAAAAGCATTCACACATAGAGACACCAGGATTGGTTGGAGGCTAGAGAAAAAACCACTATGGGGAAAACCCTTTCAAATTCTTCTTCTTCTTAGATTGTCATCAAATGATTCAGTAAAAGAGAGTATAATGATCCATATCTTCATCTATGTAAATAACCAACAAAAACAACTACAACATCCATAAATGAACCCAACAAAGCTTATACTAAAAAATATGATTCTGAAGTCTGTAATGACTAGTCACTATCTGTAGTCAATTGTCGAACCCTGTGGTCACTAAGCGAAATCTTCGCAAAATTGAGATTCCATCATTTAAGTCTCGGTGGCATGAAAGAGGATTCACGAGAGCAATGGCATACGAGCGACTGGGGTTAGATCTAGACTATGGAAACCCTAACTCCTAGTCACATGGATGGATATTTTTTTGTGTGACTGAAAGACTCTAGTAGCATAGATGAGCTTCTGTGCGAGTGACAGTGGTTGAATTCTTCCTGTGTTGTGCTTGCGGATGTGGCCTAAAACCCTAAAAATGAGATGTGAGCTTCAAACCCTACAATTTCACCTTAGAGTGAACATGTTCCTCCGCAAACAAGCCTCAGACCTATGCAAACCAATAACCAAGTTGGAAGAGTGTATCATGATAGTGTCCAAATGAGGTAGAGGTCACTTGTATTTATAGCCTTCCAAGGGTGTCCACTTTGCTTTAGGGTCGACCTTGTCAAATGTGCACATGTGGGATTTTCTTCATAAGTACACTTTCCCTTATCTGTTTTGAGTGATCGTTAGGTCAATTTTGGTCCTCTCGAAAAGAGGAATTCAATGAAAGAATCATCTCCATCAGTTGAGTTTTCCAAAGTGAAATTTGAACACAGTTTCATATTTCAACACTCCCTCTCAACTAGGGAGAATTCCAACTGCATCATGTCACATGTGTTGAAGAATCTAGGGAAAATGTAGTTAATGTGGTTCTTCTTAGCATGATAACTATTTGTGTGGGTTTTTCCATTTTTCTTCTTATTCCAATCTTGATTCATTATTATTAGAGTGTGTATTCATTAGTTCATCAAATAGATACCAAAAAAAGAGACAAGAACACAAGATGTTGGCATCCTACTAGGGCCAAAACCTCTCCCTCTTGGAGAGGAAAACCCACATAAAATTCTTCTTATAAAGATTCCAATTCCAAGACCCTTGACAAAATTGACTCAATATTACCTCCAAGATACTTATCACTATCCCCTGCACCATTCGGCCTTCAATCCACAATCTATAGACTTTATGTCACTATACTCCTTCAGTTTTCGGTCTCCTTGTACCTTCGTTGTCTTGTCATAGTCCTCGGCTAATACAGTTCTTTGCTCAATAATAAGTTACTTTAATCATGCCAATGTCTTGAGACAATCCTTCATGTTCTTCGTTATTCTGATGATGATAGGATGGGCTACCACTGAGAGGAGATATGTGTGTATACAGTCTTCCGAAAGCTATATCCAGACTTCACCGAGAGTTTTCACTGTGTATATATATAGTCTTCTGAGAGCTATATTAAACTTCACCAAGAGTTGTCACTATGTATATATATAGTCTTCCGAGAGCTATATTAAACTTCACTGAGATATGTCACTGTGTATATGTAAGAGGTAGACTTCACCAAGATATGTATCACCCTTGATCACTGTGTATTGCATTACTTCTTCTTTGTTGACTGTTCTAAGATGATCTGAAGACTTTTGCCTCTGTATTTCCACTTCATGTGCTATATATATGGGTCAGTGTCAAATATTAGGCTGACATGTGAACCATAAGCTGGGTTTATATCAAGGAGATCACTGTCTTGTTTGGAAAGTAGATATTTTGACAAGATGACTTTGAAAATACTTATGTTAAGACACCAAATCCTAAAGACATCAAGAAAATTTCTTTGATATATGGTAAACATATCTTTCTCATGAAACCCATGATGCAATAAATAATAATTGTTTCTTTTCTTTACATAACATTTACAAGTCATAATGAAAACTGAACCTAGTTACATTTTCTTCAACACTCCCTCTTAACTAGCGAGGTATTCATAATGGTACTTGTTCATTCTCAATCTGAAGAATTTCTCATAAGAAGAATCATATTGGTAATTCCATCTGTATAGCATCATATCAATCAACATTATCATCATGCAAGACCTTGACTAACATCTCCATCTCTCTACGAGACCATGAGCTACAATGTTGGTGAGACCAATGATTTATATAGACCTTCCTCATTGTCTCTCAAGGTTCATACCCATCCAGGTGTTCACTAAGCATGACCTTCTAGGAATATTCTTATCTTGGGTTCCCAGCCCTCAAAGAATATCGATCCTCTTATACTCTTATCTTGGATTCCCTACACATCCTCAAAGAGTATTTGATGCCAGATGACTACCCAACCCTCCATTCTTTCTTCCTAGGTGAATACAAGAATTATGTGTCTACATTTCCATTCATGGGCTTCATCTAGACTTATGACTATTAGTCCTGGTCTAGTGCATGACACATGAAATAGAAAACATAATTTTCACTCCTTTGTAATCGAGGGTGATTTAACTCAAATTCCCTCTTGATCAGGGTCCTGTCAGAGCTCCCTCTTAGCTAAGGACTCTTTTATATATCAACAACTTCTTCTTCGTGGGTCCTTCAGGTGCTTGACCAACTTCTCTCCTTGATGTCATGAAATTTGGTTGAGCTTCTTCCTTGTAGGGTATTAGCCATCCATCACTTTCCTTCTTGGTTCATTATGTCATTCCTTTCTTCTTGGAAAGTGGCCTTCATGATACATATATGGAACCTTCATCATATGGCTACTTCTTCCTCATCATGTTTCTTTTAATAATTTCCATCCTCCACGTGAATTCTAGTTGTACTTGTACTTACAACTCTTGTGCCAGTAGCCCTGCATGAAACCATCCAGATATTATTCAAGAAATTAAAACATAACATTAAATAAAATTATACCTTTCGAGATAGCTCTTCATCATGACATATTCCTGTAGGTATCAACATCCTGCATACATGTCGACACATCTCCCAAAGATATCCATTGTCAAGGGTCTTCATCTTTTTCAGACTTTCATCACAGTCTTCATATATTTTCAGGAGATTTCCTAGTCAAATCTTCTTGGTATTTTGGATGTTGATCACCTTCATCATGGTTGCATATATCACGATCTATTCCTTCCTCACACATTCCATTTCCAGGAGCTTTCAATCAGATTTTCTTAGTCAACTACCTCATACTTCATATGAGGACATATTATGTTGATTTCATCTAGTGTGACTTATGCCTTCCTGCATTCTTTAAGAGGAGAAGATCCCTTTTCTCTTGATCATGTTTCTCAAGATAAAAATAATGATCCATGTTACCTGCAACCACATGACATGAAATTATAATATTAAATACAAGTATACATACCTCATTTTACCTTTAGGTCACCCAGGCTTCTTCTAGCAGCTTCCTTGATTGAAAATATCTACAGTCCCTTGATCTTCTTCATGTCATCACACCATCATCCCATGAATTCCATAAGTTGGAGATCCTGATGAAACAATTTCTTCCTCTCTGGATTAGTGAACCCTCTGATGAGGATTCCATCAGAAAACCTTAAGGATTTGGCATATCCCCATCTGGCAGATGTTACCGTTTTGCCTTGATGTATGATGAGCCTTGTCTTGGGTGACATCTGCCTTTCCTTCAATGTTCAATGAGATTCCCAAGAGCTATATCCATCATGTTTGACTGTCATGGATTTTGTCCCCTTTGTCCTTCATGATTCCCATGGTGATGTCACGAGCTTTTGCTTCTAATGCTTCCATGATGCCATGATGCATCTTATTATCATTGTCATATATTATAATACAAGATCTAGGATCTTATGATGGGACTTTTTTGTGAGGGATACTATCTTACTCATAGGAGAGATTTGTTAATCCCTCTTTCCTTTGCCCTTTTCTTCAACTTCCTCCATCTTTCAGTGATATGAGCTTCTAAAATATTTCTATAGCATTGAACCTTAACTATACTTATTTTGTCTTGCTTGAGGACCAACCTTGCCTTCCCTTTCTACACATGGTTGAGTTCTTTTAACCTTCAATATTTTTTCCATCAACTTGTCCTTATCTATCTTGCATAGAGACTAAAAGTTGCTAAATGAGGTAACCTTCTTGGTCATGGATATTTGTTACCTTTCCAGTGCACCAATGATGGTTGTCTTCATTCCTAGATCTTATATATAAGACCTTATGAATATATCATACATCCTTTGATGCATTTTTACTTTCATGTAGATAATATTTCATTTCACCTTCTTTATTGCACCTTAAGAGAATGAGTTTATCATATACATCACTTTGATGTCTCCAATTTTTCTATGTGAGGGAATCTTTCATAAATATCCCTTTTCATAAATTCAGAGGAGACCTTTTGATGACTTCATCTACTTAGAGGACTATGTCTATTCTCCTTCTTCATACAAGGAATCTTGATAACCCATCCAATTCATAGATGTCCTTGCAATCATGAAGTCATTTAACAAAACTGAAATATATAATGAAAAGATACTTGTCATGTGGAGATGAAATCTTCACCTTGATGATTTCTTGAATGATCTCCTTCAATGAGATTCTTGCTTGAGCATCCTGGTACAACTGAGTTCCAAGATCTTCTTGAGACTTCCTTGCATTGTTCATCACCAAGCACTGTTTCTTTTATAATATGTTGAGATTACTTGATTGATTGACTGTGAGGGTATGATATCGAAATCAAGAATTTTTTAGAGCACTTTCATGATGCCCATACGAGATGTGGCATTGTGTTCTCCTTCTGAAGTGATATTGATGTAATGTGTTATGTGATTGTATATCCTTGTGGCCTTGCTGTGATGCTCCTTGCTGGAGTAGAACCTTGCTTGAGTTGACTAGCATGAACAAATATCTCCTTTGAGACCTTCAAGCATTGTCCAATACCAATCATGGAAACTGCTTCAGACTTAAGTTATTGATATCTTTGTGGTATGACATAGATTGTAATGACACCCAATTTGGGGCTCGCACCGAAATTATGAGAGGTGTTGTGTTCTCCTTCTTTTGACTGTGATCCGAATTATGAGCACTAGTATTGAGAATTCACTTTTACTAAGATTAATTTATCTTGAATTGTCTTGTTGTTGTAGACTGCTTGTTGAAGGCTTGATCCTTTAATCTTGATCAAAACCCTTCAACTTGTTTTGATGCCCTTTTTGGAGACTAGTCCTTGTATGTCCCTTTTTTTTCCCTTCCTTTTACTTCAACACCTTAGCTCTAATACCATGTTGAAGAATCTAGGGAAAATGTAGTTAATGTGATTATTCTTAGCATGATAACTATTTGTGAGGTGTTTTTCCATTTTTCTTCTTATTCCAATCTTCACTAATTATTATTAGAGTGTGTCTTCATTATTTCATCAAATAGCTACGAAAACAAAGAAATAAAAACACAAGATGTTGGCATCCTTCCAGGGCAAAAACCTCTCCCTCTTGGAGAGGAAAACATGAATACAATTATTCTTATAGAGATTCCAATTGACGAATACCAATACCCTTTACAAAATTGACTCAATATTACCTCCAATATACTTATCACTATCCCCTGCACTATTTGTCCTTCAATCCGCTATCTATAGACTTTATATCACTGTACTCCTTCATTTTTTAGTCTCCTTGTACCTTTGTTGTCTTGTCATAGTCCTCGGCTCGTCTTCCTCAACTACTACAATTATTTGCTAAGGAATAAGTTACTTTAATCATGCCACTTTCTTTAGACAATCCTTCATGTTCTTCATTATTCTGATGATGATAGGACAGGCTACTACTGAGAGGAGATATGTGTGTATATAATCTTTTGAAAGATATATCCAGACTTCACCGACAGTTGTCACTATGTCTATATATATAGTCTTTTGAGAGCTATATTAAACTTCACCGAGAGCTTTCACTATATATATATATATATAGATATATAGTCTTACGAGAGCTATATTAAAATTCATTGAGAGATGATGCTATGTTTATGTAAGAGGAATAATTCACCGAGATATGTATCACCCTTGATCACTGTGTATTGTGTTACTTTTTCTTCGCTGACTGTTCTAAGATGATCCAAATAATTCAGCCTTTTAATGCAACTTCATGCATTATATATATGGGTTAGTGTCATACATTACGCTGGCATGTGAACCATAAGCCTGGCCAACATATCAAGGAGATTATTGTCTTTATGAAGCCGACTTGCAAGGGATAGTGAGACTTGTTTGGAGCGTAGATCTTTTGACAAGATGACTTTGACAATACTTATGTTAAGACACCAAATCCTAAAGACATCAAGAAAATTTCTTTGACCTACGGTAAACATGTCTTTCTCATGAAACCCATGATGCAAGAAATAATAATTGTTTCTTTTCTTTACATAATATTTACAAGTCATAATTAAAACTGAACCTAGTTACATTTTCTTCAACAACATGTATGTTGTCATTAATTCATATCCAATATCAAGTATCTCATGATCTCATATCATCACTAATCATCTCAATTCATATCTTCCTTATTCTTACTTATCTCTTGATTATCCCTGCTCATATGCTAAATATTCTTGAATCCAAAATAAGAAGGCTTTTTCATTAGAGGGGAGCCTAAGTTACCACCCTCTATTCATCGGGCTACTACCCAGAATTTGTGCCAGTGGGCTACTACCCAGAATCTCTGCTAGCGGGCTACTACCAAGGGATATCGATGAGGAGCTAAATCTACAACCCACATCATCAACAAAGAGAATATCATTAGGGAGCATATCTCAACCTGGAATCACATCAGGGAGCTCAATCGCAACCTAGAATCCCATGGGGGAGCTACTACTACGACCCCATATCAAGCAATAAGTGATATAGGGGAGCTAATACTCAACCCATCCTATTATATATCAATCTTCCCAGTAATGACCCTCAATAGTCATGTGGTAGAACACTTGCATCATAATTCGAGCTTGAATGAGATACTTGACTTACCAAGAGGCAAGGATCACATGCCTCCAAGCCTCCTCAACTCGTTGGCTTGTGGGTATGATGAAAACTGGGGTATACTCCACAAAGACCAAGATAGGGTGAGCTACTACTCCAACCCTATGGGTAACAAATAGGGGCAATACCCTATTGTCTAGAGTTCCTTCAACCCTAGGATCCTTCTATCTCAATTCCTCACCTTGGGATCTGAGATAGGGGGGAAGAGTTTGCTCAGTGTCCTCGATTAGCAATGCTCTCTCTAGATCAATAACATATCATCATACTCATATCTTCTAACAATCATGTCTCAATAGTAGTTGCCTCATGTTCATACAAGAAATCAAATTAAATATAATATTAGAAAAAATATATATATATCACAAAAAGGATACCATAGTTATCCTCCCTCCCAAGGAGGTGCCAACCACAAGCTTGAGCTTGTATCGTACAGTAGCACTATCTCAATATATGAAGGTAACTCCATCCCAGCTATATGCAGGATTATCTGCCAATCGATTCCCACTCTTTGTCATCATAATGTATCCATGTCATATCCAGATCCTACTTAGATGACTCTCCAAGGAGCTTCTTCATCCTTCCACATAGCTAGCCATGCTAGCAACATTGTATTCAACCTTAGTCGTGTTGAAAAATCAATGTTAGCAGAATAGGGTTAGATTTCTCTTTCTTGTTAATTACTTGTGAATTATGTTGGATTATTTTACTTATTTGTTATATTATCTTTCATCAAGCAATTACCAAATTATGTGTGTATGAAGATCACAAAAACACAAGAAACGAGATGTAGGCACTCTACCAGGGTAAAACCCCTATCTAGGGGCAACCCAATCAAAATGTCTTCCTTCAATGGTTTTCTTGAGACTCTTCAACCTAGACACAGACCTCCTCCAACCACCAAGTCATCCTCCTCTTCCAACAACTTCGACGCAAAATTTTGACCTTGAAGCAGTAGCACTTCGACCGAGCAGATGGTAGCAGTAGTAGTAGTAATAGTAGCTTCGACTAGAAAAGAAAAAAATCGATCTCCCAGAGAAACCCAAATGAGAGAGAGAGATAGCCCAAAACTTCAATTTTTCTCTTTTCCTTCCTCTTTCTCTAACTTCGCACTTCTTCCAGCCTCCTCTTCCTTCTTTTCACTTTTCTAGCTCTTTCTTCTGGATATCGAACTTATGAGTGAGTGAGAGAGTGCACCAAATTAATTCTATCTCCTTGTATATATAGGACTGAGGTGAGGCCGAATTGCCTTATTTGAGACCAACTTGATCTCGTTGAGGTCGACTTGGTGTGGAGGTGTCAAATACCTAATTTGACTCAATAATAGATCTTTTACATGATTCAAAAGCTCAAGAAGGGTCTCTTTAAATGGAAAATGACTCTAATGACTTAGATACATCCTAGAAGTCCTCAATGGGGAATTTGACCTAAAACATGATGACCCAAGCATGAAATACATGCTTTAATAACTCATTGTGATAATAATAAAAATATTATTTTTCATTCTTTTGACAAGTGCATTACATAATAACTCAAATACATTTATGATGACCGAACCTAGTTACATTTTTCAACAGGTCGTACTAAAGACCTCTCATCCAAGATATCATAGTGGATCTCATACTAAGGAAATATCCAAATATTCTCATCAATAATAATCCCAAACATCATTAGCACATCCATGCAATCACATATCATAGAATGAATATCTCATATCAAAATTGATCACCCCGTTGTAACATGTATTTTTTTTTTCCTTTAATATACATGTTTCATTCAAAAATCACTTGAAAATATCTTTAAAAAGATAAGGCAAGAGGGAGATGTAATAAATTTCATATCGGAATCAAAACACAAAAGAAACAAGTATAAAAGAATTGGCCCATGTGATTAAGTTAAATCGCAATATAAATAGTTATATGAAGCCATAATCAATATGTGTGTGTGTGTGTGTGTGTGTGTGTGTGTGTGTGTGTGTGTGTGTGTGCGTGTGTGTGTGTTAGCGATGCTACTAAATCACAATCGCAAAATGCAGCAGGCATTTGTATAAAGTTACCACGGGAATCACCGATTGCCGATTGCGATAAGCAGTTAATAAAGCGCTGAATAGGCCAGATCCCATGTTATAGACATTTTTGTGCCCTACAACTCCAAGCATGAAATGTCCATAAAACAAGGGTTCCTAAGTCCCTAAAAGTGTTGTTCTAACCCCTAAAGGAACAAGGTCAACAGATTACAGCTTCTCCCAGAAGTTCTCCACCAGAAACTGCTCAGAATTGGTCAAAACAGGATCATTGCAGCTGCTCCATTGGCTAAGTGCGTTGCATCTCACCTAAATACACTGTGAGGGTGCATTGCATTTCAAAAGTCCCTTCTGTGGGGTGCGATGGGCGAGAAATGACAAATGGCAGTGTCATTCTGCGAGGTGGAGAGGCAATGGAAGCTTCCAGAATCTTCTCCTGTGACACTTGCCTCACTGAATTCAACCAAGGATGAGTAAGAGGCCCTCAGTCTCCAAGTGGAAGCAAGAACTGACAGAGAGAAGACACTAATCAAATCACAAGCTGACTCATCCCCCTTACAGATATCTATATATGGATCCCTCATCCCAGAGATCCAGAGGCTGGAATTTTGCATATTGTAAGGAATTTTTGTTGGTTTCTAGAGACAAACATCAGATTGTTGGGTGATCTATGCTTTGTTTGAGGTGAAGAGGGGCTTCTTTGCTGGGAGGTTGATGATGGGTCAGAACAACTAGTTGTAACTCCCCCTGGATCTTTTCTTGTTTATCAATAAAAGCTATTTGAGTTTTCCTCCACGCTTTTGTATCATTGATGCTTGTTACATTTGTATGGTCAATTTAAATCTGATCCTAAGTTTTTTATGAATATAGATCCATGTCTTTGTATAGTGCTATGCTTCTGTGATCTTACAGGTACTTTGTGAAGCTGGGCGTGCAAGGGAGCAGGTAGCTGTGGACTATCGAAGAAGAGAGGGATCGAATCAAAGGATTAGCGCAAGACAGAGGTTAGTCTTTCTATTCCTCTCTATCTATAATTCATAAAGGAAAAACATAAGTAGCTTTTCTTTGTTTGTTTCTAAGGGAGCTGTCACACCTTAGTGGGATAGAGCAGTTCTATATAGACACTTTTCCCTGTAACAAAATGGCGACTCCGTTGGGGAACTAATTAGTTTGTTTGTTTATCATTCTTTGTTGTTTGTTTCATAAACTTACAAGTAGCATTTGAACTGCATTTTCCATAACAAATGCAAAGTAGATAACTGCTGCTTCAATCCATCCACTGGATCTGTTTATGATTTAAACAACTGATTCACAAACTATCTGATTGCCCTTGTGATAGCTCTTAGATCCTCCTTAGATCTACCCCTGATTGTTGCATTACTGATTGCTTTTTACTCGGCCAAAAACCAAGAACTGAACTGCAAACTGTGACCCGGAACCCGAACAGAGTCTCGTTTCTGGCCCAGCGCAGGTACTGTTCAGAGATTCTAAATTTCAGCGCACTTCCCGAAGGGACAACCTGCGCTGCATTTCAGATTCTCTGTGTTACAGGTGCGCTGATCAGACTAGCTCTGTGTAGCTGTGGCTTCTGTGCTTCATTCTTTCCAGTTCTATTCCTGAATTTTGTTGCCTGTGATCAGTATATGTCTGTCTGAAACTCCTTTTCCTTGCTGTTATTCCGCCTCCTTTGTACAAAAGAACTGTAGATGTTTTTGTGTGTTTGTTGAGTCGTTTACAATTTTCCTTTGCAAAAGTAGCATAGTCGTACTGTCGTCCTTTGATTCGAATCTGTCGCAAGTGTCGATTTCGATCATAAGAGAAAGTTTGATTGCTGTTGATGGTCGATTATCCCGTTACTATTGCTTTTGGTCTGAATTTGTAATTTTCTAGTGTCAAAAACAAGTATTCATTTCAAAATCGTAAGGTGTCGTAATCATCTCTATTTTTGATTTCGAAAAGAAGCTTGTTTATATTTGTCGCTTGAAAAGAAATTCAGATTTGTACATCAACTTTCTTTTTAAGCATATATATATTAAGAAAGTCGAAAAACAAATACATGCATGTGCATTTGCATATAGACAGTCTGTTTGGCTTGATTTAGGAAAGTGCATTTACAGTGTGCTCTTTTCTCTTTGTGAAAAGGTTCTGTCTTTCTTTTCCCTAGTAGCTAGGATTTTCATTGCAAAAAAGAGTTAAAAAGTTTGTTTATCATCTTTAGATTGCATTTTAGGAATTACATCCACATCTCGTGGTGAACCCGAAAGGCAAACTTCATAAGCAAGATCAACTTAAAATAAATTCAATGAATCTAACAACGCTTTGGAACTTAACGCACAACATTTAGAGGTCTAGGCTAGAAACGTATTCCGGCGTCGTAAAGCCTGGTAACTGTTGTTCTCACTGATGGTTGGGTGATTCCTCCACTTTGAGACGATAAGTGCCAGTACGGACTTGTGCTCCCACGTACTGTCGAGTATATTTTGGGAGACCCCTATAGGCTTAAATCCTTTATCCATAGGAAGCCGTGTCTGTCGCCCTATCGATCGCAATGCACTGAACACAGCATTCGGGAAGATTGACTGCCATACCGTAAAAAGTATTCTGCAGTTTTGCGATTGGTTTGGTACTCCCTCTACCTAGACTTCCAGAGCAGTCCCTTTCGTTCCTTTTCAGACTCCTTAACGGAAAAGGTCCATCTGAGCACTTGTCACTTCAGGCTCATTAAAAATCGAAGGAGACTAGAGTCATCTTTTGTTTTTTCTCGACTCTTAAAAACTAAAAAAACAAGTTGTGTCAAAGCGTCTAAAATTTATTTTAAACGGAATATTCATTACCCCTTTCCTACGTTGATCTTGGGTTGAGAAAATGGAGTCCACCAACCAAGGAATTCCCCTTGGAGGAAATCCTAGTCCCTTCTCCTCTTGGGGAGATGTTGGTGCACCCCATATGGCCACATTGTCGCTTCCAGGACTGACAATTGGTTTGCCTGTATGGCTCTTCTCAACCTCTGTCTTCAGAACACCACTATTCCTGAACAATCAAATCAGCAAATAGATGAGTCCAGAGTTACCCACCAACCTTTTACTTCCTCTAATTCTTCCTCTCCCCCTTCCTCTTCACTTGATGGGGCTGGTAAAACCAAAAGTCAAGTACCTAAGGAGAAGAAGAAGAAAGAGAAGAAGAAGAAGGAGCCAAAAGCGAATGGGGGCAAACGAGTGTCGTCTAACGAAAAATCCACACACTGCACCGACCAGGCCTAAATCGCCGTGTGTCATTTGCAAGGGAGACCACTATCACAGAGATTGTCCTTGCATCCCTAAGATCTTAAGGGACTGGTCTCCCCGTTTGCACAACCTGGTGTCGTCAACCTCTGATGATCATGTTGGAAACACACCGTCAACTAGTGAAAGTGAAGCCCCAGGACAAAAAGGAAAATATAGATTTCCTTGTAAACTGTGTGAAGGCGATCACGTCGTTCACCATTGTCCCTTCTTAGACGAAGCTAAAAGAGTTTTGGATGATCGTCCAGTTTCACCATTACGACTTCCTCCTGGATATAAAAAACTCTCGCCAAGTTCGTCACTAGTTGAAAATCCGGCTGACCCGCTCAGGTGGTCAGCCGAAGCATCTATCATTGAAGATAAACCATCTGAATCCATACCAGACGAAAGTCAAAATGTCGAGGCGGCAGTTGACCCGGTCTTGCCTTCAGAGGTTCCATCTTCAGATGATACAGTCACTGAAGAGAACAAGGATGACACCATCCAAATTCTCTTCATAAGCACAGACTCCAACGAACATGGGGGCAATTTACCCATTCCTTTACCGCGGGAAGGAAGTTCGTCAGAGTCGTACCCGGCTGTCTATTCGGTCCCACCTCCAAGCAACCTAGTTGTCTCCTTCGACTGGAATCAACTAGGCAGACCCCGTTTACCGGCTAGTGTACCATTCCGAATTATTGTTCAAATATATAGAATGGTTATGGCTGGTACCATCATAGATGAGGGGGCTTCTCTGAGTATCCTTTCCTCAACTTCTTGGAAAACGCTTGGTTCACCATCGCTTTTGCCTGATATGAGAAATCTGACAGGCTTTGATAAAGGAACCAGTCGACCGTTAGGGATCCTTCCCGATGTGCCCATAACATTGAGAGGGAAAACCGTTCACATGAACGTGATGGTAGTTCAAGGACCCCTGGATTAAAATCTACTCCTTGGACGAGACTATATTTATTGCATGAGAGCCATTGTCTCATCACTCTTTAGAGTGATGTGTTTTCCGCACAAAGGAAGAGTGTTCAAGCTCGTGGACCAGCTTTCATTTCCCGGATCACGCATAGCAAATAGTCATATACCATCCCTAAATGGTCTTTTCACGCAAGAAATGTTTCAATCTCCAGTCCATCCACCCGATGAGCGCAAGTAATTCGGGGGGACATGACTGAATCCCAGGGGGCATGCACCCTGGTCTGCTTCGGCAGGAAAACTTCGGGTATAGGGTAGGTTTCCGCGAGAGAATATGACTAGTCTGTACCCCCGTCCGTGATTGGAAGAGGGGGTTATTCTAGAACAAGATTCTCTTGTCAAATTTATGTGAGTTGGCGGGCATCGCCGCTCACTTTTGTTTATTTCGGTAGACATCGCCAGAGAAGTGTTTTGTTTACGCCGTAAATAGAACTATCTTTGGTAACATGTAAGAGGTAGGCCTCTCTCGGTAAAACAAATGTTTTAGCGGACTAAAGAAGGGGTAACCTTGAAATTCTGTTTTATACCTGGGGGCATGCAAACCTTTTGGAGTGCAAGCGAAGAGCGACTATTTATTTTTTTAAATTTGTAGGTCCTCTAACCCTTTAAACTCGTAGGATTGGTCGTTTCCTAACTTGCATAAAGAAAGGATGTGAGGCAAAAATCTAAAAATTGTCGTTTTATATGAGACATTCTTATCACACGACTGGATTGATCGAGCAGTTTTAGCACATAGTTCAAGCTCGTTAAAAAATAAACATAAGACATGAGCAAATGTTCCCACCCGCGTTTAAGCTCGTTAAAAAATGAACTATTCCCCGGTAAATAACCATCGTGAATGTAGCAGTTCAACCATTAAAGCCTTGGTCGTGTTTGCACCGTCACCTCCACTTTTTCATTGGTCGATCATTCACCTCCATTTGATTGTTTACCCATTTTGAGGAACAGCTGCGAAGAGTGATTTCACTAGCCATCCTTGTGACACTGCCGTGATTGGAAAATTCCAAACCTTACCTGGAATCAGCTACTACCCGTTTTATCACTCGTTCCTCAAAAGACGAGTCTCCTTTAAGCTCTTTTCAACTGACTCGTAAAATATGAAAAGATTGCCGAGCCATTGGACTCTCCAGCTCGTTAAAGGGACAGGAAGTGCTATCCCTCCTCTAGATTTTAATCTTTTTGGACCTGAGGGATTATTACACAAAAAGATCGAGCGCTTGTTTTGTTCGGCTCGTTAAAACTATCTAAAATTCATCCCTTCTGTATTGTTTTATACTTTTTCAGACTTAAGGGATTAGATGACGAAAAAGGAATTTTGGAGTTACCTTTACGTTCCTTTTCAGACTCTCTAAAATTGAAAAGGACCGAGTTGTCTTTGTCGTTAGACTCGTTAAAAAGATTAATAGCGACAAACTTGTCTTTAGACGAGAACGAGTTTCACTATCGCTAGGCTCGTTAAAACATAGCGATGGGTTTGCCCGAAGGACAAATTATAGAACAAGCATATGTTATCCTCCTCAAGCTTGACAAAAATAAAGAGGTACTAGTCAGCAATGACTGGGGAAAATTGGGAAGAAAACTCAAAGAAACTTTATTGGTAGCAAGTCACTCTTGAACATGACACTTCCACTCCGTGTCCGAGTCAGGTTGGGTTGTTTCATTCACCGGTCACATCACCATGGTCACGCCATACCATCCACATTTGGGGTTAATGCTACCAATCCATCACATCAGTGTCGCCGATATGTTCAAGAGAAGTCATCCAGAGAAGTCACCTGTGTCTCACCCACTACCATACATTATACTCCATTCTTTCATGACCGCCACCCTGAACCTTATATCACCAGATCGTTTTCACCTCCATCAAAATCATTTGCTCCGTTCCGTGTCATTGATGTGGGATTCATTAAGGCCCTCCTGTGATGGATCACTTCTTGTCGACATCAGCTCATTATCCAAGAATTTGATCTAGGAACACCCCATTCAGTACTTTGAAGCTTGCATGCCTCAATGGCAAGTTTCTCACTTCCGGCGACAGGTATACATCAATGGCCTTCGACCGAAAGATTTTGCGTGGTGTTCGACGCCAAGTCCTTTATTCACACCACGTGAATTTTACTACAGTACCTTGAGGGTCATTATCATTATCAGTGATTCCTTTCGCGCTTGTTAACAGTTTACATCATTGACTGGTAATCAAGCGATGTCCTTCCATGTTCGACTTCAGAACATTTCTCACATGGATCGACTTGTACTTCGAGTGAAGATCGGACGAGATTGAAGACCCCGGATCTAGTTTCATCCATCCGAGCTGCGATATATATTCAGGGAAAATAAAGACATTAAATGTACATCATTGCTGCACAGATAATCATCCACTCAAAAGGATGATGGCTCTATCAGAATCATCAGTCTACACTCAGACGATTTTCTGTCCTATGTACATGAAAATGAATTTATAAAGCTGAGCATGGGAATGCCCGCCTCAGCTAGATCATGAAAATAGTATGAAGATAATGTATTGTATTGTATCTTATTACAGGTCTCCTCCCAGTGTTGAAATAACTTCGGATCCTCATAATAAAGCATTTCACCCGACACCAAAAGGTTAACGGCCTCATACTTTAGGGGGCAACTGTTATAGACATTTTTGTGCCCTACAACTCCAAGCATGAAATGTCCATAAACCAAGGGCTCCTAAGTCCCTAAAAGTGTTGTTCTAACCCCTAAAGGAACAAGGTCAACAGATTACAGCTTCTCCCAGAAGTTCTCCACCAGAAACTGCTCAGAATTGGTCAAAACAGGATCATTGCAGCTGCTCCATTGGCTAAGTGTGTTGCATCTCACCTAAATACACTGTGAGGGTGCGTTTCATTTCAAAAGTCCCTTCTGTGGGGTGCGATGGGCGAGAAATGACAAATGGAAGTGTCATTCTACGAGGTGGAGAGGCAATGGAAGCTTCCAGAATCTTCTCCTGTGACACTTGCCTCACTGAATTCGACCAAGGATGAGTAAGAGGCCCTCAGTCTCCAAGTGGAAGCAAGAACTGACAAAGAGAAGACACTAATCAAATCACAAGCTGACTCATCCCCCTTACAGATATCTATATATGGATCCCTCATCCCAGAGATCCAGAGGCTGGAATTTTGCATATTGTAAGGAATTGCTGTTGGTTTCTAGAGACAAACATCAGATTGTTGGGTGATCTATGCTTTGTTTGAGGTGAAGAGGGGCTTCTTTGCTGGGAGGTTGATGCTGGGTCAGAACAACTGGTTGTAACTCCTCCTGGATCTTTTCTTGTTTATCAATAAAAGCTATTTGAGTTTTCCTCCATGCTTTTGTATCATTGATGCTTGTTACATTTGTATGGTCAATTTAAATCTGATCCTAAGTTGTTTATGAATATAGATCCATGTCTTTGTATAGTGCTATGCTTCTGTGATCTTACAGGTACTTTGTGAAGCTGGGTGTGCAAGGGAGTAGGTAGCTGTGGACTATCGAAGAAGAGAGGGATCGAATCAAAGGATTAGCGCAAGACAGAGGTTAGTCTTTCTATTCCTCTCTATCTATAATTCATAAAGGAAAAACATAAGTAGCTTTTCTCTGTTTGTTTCTAAGGCAACTGTCACACCTTAGTGGGATAGAGCAATTCTATATAGACACCTTTCCCTGTAACACCCCAAGCATATATATATTATGTTTTATAAGCCCCAGTATAGCCAAGGATTAAGCCAATGGTTATATGAATGTATACATATATATATCGGAATCGCAAAAGAAACAAGTTATAAACCAAACCTGAAATATATATATTATATTTAAAAGCCCGATGGGTCCGATGTATCCCATAGCACCTCAGCTTCCACCGATTGCCGATTGCGATGGTCAGACCCGAAAAACTATATATTGCATTTTGTAATTCTAGCAGGTCTGCGAGGCGTACGATGGGCGGATTTAAAATTACAAGTGGATTTCAGGCGGAGTAAAAATGGTAAGCGGTTTTTAGTGGAGCTCACTTGATTCCACTTATCATTCAACACGTAGCAGCTGGGTGGAGAGAGAAAACCACTCATTTCAGGGGAGTATTCTCCATGCTTATGTCTCACCCGAAATCACTGTAGACCGTCGGATCAAGTGGATCTTGATCGACAGTTGTAAAGCGTCAGGAAACTTTGTTGCCTAGAGAAATGTGCAGAGGCTTTGAAAGGTGCGGAAAAGGTACGTTATGCATCCTTTATGGGTATTTTCATTATAGATGGTTTATAATGAATTTAGCGCGGATATAAGGGTTTATAGATAAAGTCCGTGGTATAACCAATGTTAAAGAGTGGTTTAATTATATATGCGGGCTATATTTGGATTAATAAAAGGTTATTGAAGGTTTAGAAGGGTGATTAAGTCCCAATAAGTGAACGTGAATAAGGGTTAGTCTATGTTGGGTTTAATAAATCATTCCACATAAGGACTTATGAAAGGGTCCTTAACCATTATGAATTAAAGGTTTGACTCGGAAGATCATTGAATATGCACAAACATATGCATATTGTGGGTAAAGCAAGGGTAACCCTGCATTAATTTGATGGGAAGTCAACGAAGCACTGAACGGGCAGATTTGATAGATTTTTAAAGCAAGATTAAATCTTTTTGAGTTCCCTATTAATCAAAGGTTCGTGTTAATTTCGCTATGTAAAGAGGGGAATTAGGGTTAGAGCCGAATTTGAAGAGGAAGGCGATTAGGTATGTTTTCTTTGTATTTCGGCCAATCAAAATGCCCAATACATATGTAAGCCCAGTATTACACAAGTCAACACATTTCATTACAGCTAAAGTGAATTAAACATTATTAGGACATATACAGAGCAACTCGGCAGCGGATTAACAGAGCAAGCCAGCAGTTATTGTCCTTTTCTGAATTCATTTATGTTCCTGTTATGTCATGTTCTTTGAGGTGTCTTTTACCCTCTGTAAAATTATATAATAGTTTTTACTTCATATAGTTAGAGACACAGTTAAATAATTTGGGCAGTTTCAGAAATCAACAACTGTTCCACAATGTATAAAAAGATGAAAATTTACAAAGAGAGGGTTGGAATTTTGGAGAAACCGAAGACTAGGCCACTGTATTCCTAATATAACTGTTGATTAATGAAAGAATCAGAAGTTTCCATGAATTGTTGGGTATAATTTTGTAACCTTCTCTGTCATGTGCCATCTTATGTTTTCTTCTTTCAAGTATAGTAATGAAGCTGCAGGTCTTTATTTGCTTATGTAGATAAAGTTAAAATTCCTTAAAAGAGCGCTCCTATACTTGAAGTTTTCACCTTCCTTTCTAAGTTATAGATAATAGTTTCTATGTTAAGCAGCATATTGTCTATGATTCAATTCTTAGTTTCATAATTATTCTAAGTGACGGATAGTAGGTTTTGTGTTAAGCAACATATTATCTTTAACTTCTCCTTCAAGCTTTCTTCATTCATCATTTATATCTAACAACAAATGGAATTTTGAGATGTTCTAGTCATACATGTATTAAGAGATAAAGACCAAGTTTTCTAGGTCCTTCATTTGAGAACACAACAAGCAATAAAGTGACAAATAAGTGACAACAAACAATAATCATTAATGTCTTAAGCACAATTTCTCCACAGCTAGGAAATTGGTTTCTTAAGGTACAACATTAATTGGTGCCATTGCCGAGGAGAGAAGACAATAACACTTTTCCCCGGGTTTCAATATTTTCCTCTGGTTGTTCAATGAGGAGGAAATATTTGGTTGTTTTGAATCAAAGAAATAACTCTGGCTTCAAGAAGACCCCATACAAGATCAGACACTTCACAACAGAAGGTTCAAGCTCTTTCATATCCTGAAAGGTTGGTTTCTAAGAGGGTTGGAAGGTCTAAGATTCCAATTACACCAATTCCTACATTGTCTACATCAGGCAGAAATTCACCTGAACATTCATCTGAATAACAGTCATATTTTTCATCATCTTCATTTCAGGAACCTAATTGTCAAGAGCAATATTTAGAATCTGTTACTTTTCATTTATCTGCTATAATCATTCAACCTCAACCAATAGCTACATTATCACCTCTACACATTCCATCTACCTCTCAGTCAGGTTCCACATCTGTTGGTAATCAAAGTTCAATAAACATGGCAGTACTTACATTCTTGATGAATAGGTATGCACCTCTTCAATTGCCACAACCATTAAATCAAATGCCACAGGATTACCTCAAAACTCTTCCTCATTTTACAGGGGAAGATGAAAAAACTACAGAGAATCAGTATTTTGCAATTTTGCAGAAAACAAAGATGTTGAACATGTAGATGTTTCTCTAAGACTTTTTGTTCATTCCTTGGATGGAGAAGCAAGAAAATGGTTTAAAGGACTTCCCAATAATACTATTCCTTATTGGGAAGAGATGGAACGTTTGTTTATTCATAGATGGGGAGAAAAAAGAGACCATGGATATTCATTAACAGAGTTTAATGCCATAAACAAAAAGTCTGATGAAACTGTGGTTGAATTTGTCTGAAGATTTAACAAATTGTACAATAGTCTCCCAGCGGAGATTAAGCCTCCTCCTGTTGTTGCAAAAATAACTTTTGTTGGGGCTTTTGAATCAAATTTTGGATTCACATTAAGGGAAAGAAGAGCTCCAACCCTTGATCAGATCCAAACAGATGCATTAGAGATAGAAGCAAATATGGTGGCTGCAGGAAGAGCACCAGAAACACAGCCTATCCAAGACAAGGGAAAGGCAAAGATAGAATCCTCTCAATGTCAAGCATTGGAGGATATGTGTGATGTAATTAAATTTTGTCAGATAAGGTAAATAAATTAGAGTTAGAAAATAAGAATTTTCAGAAGCAAACACAGTATAATAAGAACTTTAATCCCCAATACAGAAGACAACCTTTGCAAATCTTGCAAAGGGAAAGAAAAGATCAAGATAAAATTCAAGCACCATTATATATAGAGGCAGATCCTGTTGAAAAACAAGAGCATTCTGAAGATCAAATTTTTACATTATATGCAGTGGATGAAGATGACCTTGGTGTCGAAGAAGAAGAGTATGAATATGATGAAACATATGCCATTCATGATGAAAATAAAATTGATGAATATTGGAAGCAATTCTCTGATTTTATGCAGGCTGAACTACATAAGAAATATGACTTGAGATCGAGGAAGAGATCAAGAAAACAGGAAAATGAAAGTGAGTAGCAAGTTTCAACTTCCTCACCAAAGGCGACTCCACAAGAATCTCAGTCTGCAAAACAAGTGAATAAAGGAAAGCAGCAACAGAATGAAAATAGAAAGACACAAATACTTCAAGGTGAGCCTTCTCAAGATCAAACTGGAAAAATTCCTTTGGAGAGACTTGTTTCAATTCCTCAAGTAATCCCAGTCATGAAAAAAGGTGAGGAGGAGAATGAAAGGACTGTTAAACAGGGTCACTTGTTTAGTCTTACTAAGGAGTTGTAAAAGGTAAGAATTCAGGTTCCTCTTACAGAATTGACAAAAATACCTATTTATCCAAAGGACATTGCTGAGTTTGTTAGTTTGAAAGAAAATGAGATTATAAATGACACTGTAAATCTGCAGGAAGACAAACCAGTAGTGGTTTTTGGTCCACATGTAGAGGAAGTAGACCCTTCAATACCTCCTTTTTGTATTTCTTTCTTGGTCCATGACTTCATCTTACATAATTGTATGTTTGATTCAAGAGCTTCACACAATCTTATGCCTTTGTCAGTAATGAAGCAACTAGATCTACAAGTTACCAAACCCTATAGGGACTTGTATTCTTTTGATTCGAACAAAGTCAGGTGTCTAGGGGTTATTAAGGATCTGGCAGAGTCACTAGCCCAAATTCCAACTAGAAGCTTGGTCATGGATGTAGTAGTAGTAGATATCCATGCTAGATTTGGAATGCTTCTATCTAGGTCCTGGGGGGCTAAATTGAGTGGTGTTTTGAAACTAGGTTTTACATATGCTCTTATACCAATTTTTGGTGGGGAAGAGAGGAGATTGTATAGAGAAACTACATTTGTAAAAACAATTACAATAAATGGAGCAAGTAATTCACCTGTATATAGCCAGGAGAAGGATGTCTTTGCTTATTTCACATTGTATGATAATGCAGAGCTGGCTGAAGATAATCAGAAGCAGGTTGCTTCAGCCAATGTAGTTACAAAGCTGCAAACTGGAGTGTGGAAATGCTTAGTTGATGGAGCTTATTCTAAGGAAGGAACAGGTGTTGGTTTTCTTCTAATTGCGCCTGGAGGTAATATGTTCCATTTTTCTTTCAAATTAGAGTTTGAGGCAACAAACAATGTGGCAGAATATGAGTCCTTGATTATTGCTCTACAAACAACTAAACAGATGGGAGTTAAGTAAATTTCTGCTTTTGGAGATTCAGAGTTGATTATCAAGAAAATAAAAAATCATTTCCAAACAAAGAACCCTAGGCTTAGGGTATATAGAAATGATGTATGGGATTTGATTGAGAACTTTTTTTAAGCTTTTAACATTCAATTTATTCCAAGAAATGAGAATAGATTAGCAAATTCATTGGTTGTGGCTGCTAGTACTTTCAAGTCTCCTATTAAGCCAAGACTAAGATATGAGGTAGGGATGACACAGACCCTCTATTCCTGATAATGATAAAAATAGGCAAGATTTTGAAGATGATCTGCAGATTAAATAATTTTTGACTATAGCTGAGGAGTTTCAGGGCATAGAAATTGATCAGGATAAAGAAGAAACAATAGAAGTTGTAGAAATCAGTGGTTCAAAAGATCCAATAGCTAATCCGAAGATTTTTCAATTGAAGGGTAATATTTTGCCAAAGGGACTTATTCCTTTTGAAAGGCTTTCTAACCCCAGTGATGTGGTTGTTGACTCAGGGAAGGTTTCACAGGATGAACACATTCAGGATCACAACATTGGAACTCAGGAGAAACTCAGAATGAATTGTTTTTTCAAGATTCACTGGTAGAATGGTTCTAGATTAAGCACCCAAATGCTAACCTGGTACCATTGGAAGATTGACTTCACTTGATAGAGATCATTCATGTACATATGTAGGAACTTGTACATAAATAAGCTCAGGTGTTGAGCATTTGGTTTTCAATTGCATTTCTATAATTTAACTTTAGAAGGATAAATAAGGGTGACTTCCCCAGTTAGAAACTGGTTTGCAGAGGTGTCATACTCAAGATTGACAGGTTTCAGTTGTCAAATTTCAGGCTTTTCACAGTTTTGGACTCCATGCCCAACTAAGGCTACTGATCTATGATTCTCAATATTTTTCTATCAAAACACAAGCATCTTATCACTGCATATATTGGTGTGGGTTCGTTGTACAAATTTTCACATAGTTAAGCTTGGCGAAGCTATATATGACCCCATGCCTAATGAATAAGGCACTAATCTACGGTTCTTAGTGCTTCTGTTGCAAAAGCACTATCCCCAGGTGGAGCCAGATGTTGTAACATGTATTTTTTGTTGCCTTTAATATTCATGTTTCATTCAAAAATCACTTGAAAATATATTTAAAAGGATAAGGCAAGAGGGAGATGTAATAAATTGCATATTGGAATCAAAACACAAAAGAAACAAGCATAAAAGAATTGGCCCATGAGATTAAGTTAAATCGCAATATAAATAGTTATATGAAGCCATAATCAATATATGTGTGTGTGTGTTAGAGATGCGATTAAATCATAATCGCAAAATGCAGCGGTCATTTGTATGAAGTTACCATGGGAATCACCGATTGCTGATTGTGATAAGCAGTTAATAAAGTGCTGAACAGGGTGGACCTAAAGAATATATATATATTATGTTTTATAAGCCCTGGTATGGCCAAGGATTAAGCCAATGGTTATATGAATGTATATGTATATATATCGCAAAGCACATTGTATATCGGAATCAAAAAAGAAACAAGTTATAAACCGGACCTAAAATATACATATTATATTTAAAAGCTCAGTGGGTCTGACGTATCCCATAGCACCTTAGCTTCTGCCGATTTCCGATTTCCATGGCTGGACCCAAAAAAATATATATTGCATTTTGTAATTCCGGTGGGTCCGCGAGGCATATGAAGAGCAGATTTAAAATTACAATTGGGATTTTGGGCAGAGTAAAAACGGTAAGCGGTTTTTAGTGGAGCTCACCCGATTCCACTTATCGTTCGACATGTAACAACTCGATGGAGAGAGAAAACCTCTCATTTTGGGCAGGTATTCTCTGTGCTTATGTCTCACCCAAAATCCCTGTATACCATCGGATAAATCGGATCTTGATCGACGGTTGTAAAGCGTCAGGCAAATCTGTTGCCTAGAGAACTGTTCAGAGGCTTTGAAAGGTGCGGAAAAGGTATGTTATGCATGCTTTATGGGTATTTTAATTGTAGATGGTTTATAATGAATTTAGCATGGATATAAGGGTTTATAGGTAAGGTCCGTGGTATAACCAATGTTAAAGAGTCGTTTAATTATATATGCGGGCTATATTTGGATTAATAAAAGGTTATTGAAGGTTTAGAAGGGTGATTAAGTCCCAATAAGTGAACGTGACTAAGGGTTAGTCTATGTTGGGTTTAATAAATCATTCCACATAAGGATTTATGAAAGGGTCCTTAACCATTGTGAATTAAAGGTTTGACTTGGAAGATCATTGAATATGCACAAACATATGCATACTATGGGTAAAGCAGGCATAACCCTGCATTAATTTGATGGGAAGTCAACGGAGCGCTGAACGGGTGGATTTGACAGATTTTTAAAGCAAGATTTTTTGAGTTTCGTATTAATCAAAGGTTTGCGTTAATTTCATTGTGTAAAGAGGGGAATCAGGGTTAGAGCCGAATCTGAAGAGGAATGCGATTAGGTATGTTTCTTTGTATTTCAGCCAATCAAAACGCCTGATACATATGTAAGCCTAGGATTACACAAGTCAACACATTTCATTACTGCTAAAGCGAATTAAACATCATTAGGGCATATACAGAGGAACTTAGCAGTGGATTAACATAGCAAGCCATTCGTTATCGTCCTTTTCTGAATTCAGCCATGTTCCTGTTATGTCATGTTCTTTGAGGTGTCTTTTACCCTATGTAAAATTTTGTAATAGTTTTTACTTCATATAGTTAGAGAAGTAGTTAAATAATTTGGGTAGTTTCAAAAATCAACAGTTGTTCCACAATGTATAAAAAGATGAAAATTTACAAAGAAAGGGTTGGAATTTTGGAGAACCCGGAGACTAGGCCACTGTATTCCTAATATAATTGTTGATTAATGAAAGAATCAAAAGTTTCCATGAATTGTTGGGTATAATTTTGTAACCTTCTCTGTCATGTGCCATCTTATGTTTTCTTCTTTCAAGTATAGTAATAAAGCTGCAGGTCTTTATTTGCTTAAGTAGATAAAGTTAAAATTCCTTAAAAGAGCGCTCCCATACTTGAAGTTTTCACCTTGCTTTCTAAGTTATAGATAATAGTTTCTGTGTTAAGCAACATATTGTCTGTGATTCAGTTCTTAGTTTCATAATTCTTCTAAGTGATGGATAGTAGGTTCTGTGTTAAGAAGCATATTATCTTTAACTTCTCCTTCAAGCTTTCTTCATTCATCATTTATATCTAGAAACAAATGGCATTCTAAGATGTTCTGGTCATACATGTATTAAGAGATAAATACCAAGTTTTCCAGGTCCTTCATTTGAGAACACAACAAGCAATAAAATGACAAATAAGTGACAACAAACGATATTCTTTAATGTCTTAAGCACAATTTCTCCACAGCCAGGAAATTGGTTTCTTAAGGTACAACACACCCCATGCAAGTATCTTGAAGGATGCTTGGCGGTAACTCAATGTATATGAAGTAGCTCAATCATGAATTTACTCAGGTTCATATCTATATATGTATGTATGTATGTATGTATGTATGGACGAATGTTCAAAACAAAACATCAATGCTTCAATCAACTGTCGGTTTCCAAGTCAAGTTCAACAATATCTCTTCAGAACTTCTTGAAATTCATTTGAAGTGTCCAAGGATTTGCATTTTCACTTTCCAAAAATTCTTCAATAGCTCCGCAGTATAGATTATATTTTTCTAAACTTCAGTAATCAATTCATCATGTCGTGATTCATTATTTCGAGCTTCAGAATTCATCTCCCTCTTACTTTGATCATCAGAGGCCCATCACCTATCAAGAGTAGACCATCAGTATATAAAACCAAAATAAAAATCAAATTCATACCTTGGAACACTTATGAAGTAGAGGTTTGGATCGACACATCTTCTTCTTGGATTCACCAGATAACTGCCAATGCAGACATATCTGGATCAGGAAGCTTGCTTTGCACAAAGATTTCTGCAAACATAACACTTTACCAAACCAATATTCTTAGCCTTACATGAATCAATGCTAGAAGATCAAAACTAATATCAAACTCATTAATATCATTTGTAGCAAATTCTTTAGACCATGTGACAAGTAGAGATCTTATCAAGTCATGACTTCATCTATTATAATGTCAACAATTTGGCATTTAATTATCAAACCAAGATTCATTCAAATGTCAAGTTATGACTTTATCTATGCCAACAATTTGTCCTTTCTCAAACAGTATGATCATAATATAAGTCACTAAATGAAAATGCATACACCAATAATAATCTATGCAAGTTTCATCCATTCATTGTCAAATTACTTCACATTGAATCACAATTTCCAACACTTCAACCATTGTGCTAAGAATGAGGAGGCCAATACAAAACCATTATCGAATATAAATATTAGTCACTGAAATTTACTGTCAAGGCAAATCATTAGTCGTCAAATAAAATCATTAGTCATCAGGTCAAATCCCAAATTCGCTATCATAGCGAGATCTATAGTCCTGAACATATCAAAGTTCTTTAGTCATTATCATGTCAAAACTCCAAACATTGATTATCTATATTAAACAACCAAATCATGTCAAACTCTTGTATTAGAAACTTCAAACATAATGACATATCTATATGCATGTGTCGATCACCTGCAAACACAAGTTTAGTCTATATATTCAAAACATTCAAACTTCCCTGCTCATATAAATTTATGGTGTCTCCTCCACATGTGTAGGCCTAACATCTTTCAAGTGTACTTCTAATTTTATACACGTAACTTCATTCTTTTGTCCAACAGTTATAGTCGCACCCTTAGGCCTTCCTTGCAAGCGGTTGGGAGGCTATAGTCGCACCCTTGACCTTACTTCCATCCAAATAAGAGGCTACAGTTGCACCTGTAAGCTTGCTTTCGTGCAAATGAGGCTTAGAGTAAGGGAAAACTCTCTCCTCAGATCAAAGATTTGTTGTAGATCAACAATGTTAGATATTTGTCTATTCATGCCCATAAATCATACTTCAACAGTAAATAATATATAATGCAAATGATAATGGGAGTAAGAATTCTATGGAGAGATTATCCCTCTGAATCAAAATCCACTTCAGTAATCTTCATTCATGCCATCAACCCGTCTATAATGTTATAATGCATCATAAAATTTGTTAGATCATAAAGTCAGACTATATCATATATTCATCATGGCATCAATCTATTATCAAGGGTTAGTTTCAAATAGCTAATAGGATCATACTTCAAGAATCGTGATCACAACATTGCTTCTTTGTCACGTAACTCAATCCATCAAGTCATGGAATTTAATTTTTCCATATGCCATAATTACTGAGCACATAAAAGCATAACCATGGTCAACAAAAGATCCTGAATATCAATCTCATTGTTACACTTCTATGATCATGGCAACCATGCTCAATATCAATAGTATCAAGTCACCATCTATTAGAATCAAGTTGTTATCCTTATTCATGGGATCAAGATATCAAAAATGATAGATGTTAGCCAAATATAAAGTATATCAATATATCAAAAATCAATATTTCTAAGTAGCTTCATAGAATCAAGAAATTCATTATGTAAGATACTTGTTCAATATCAAGTGCATAATTTCATCATAAGAACCATGAATCCAAATCACTTTCATATGCATGCATGAACCATTTGAGAAGGAGACATTCTCATCATACCTTAGGGCTTACCTTGCCATCCAATATTACAATTGTAACATAATGCTGAAACAATATACCATGCATACGTTGTAGTATTCAAATACCTGTGCACCTTCTCATTTTACATAGACATATTGTAGCACTTTGTCACCTTTTTATTAGGTGTCATGTTTGCTAGTTCTTCTCTTCCTGCACTAGTCATGATCCTCAAGAAGGATCCACTTATCACAACTCATGATGAGGCTAGAAACATCTAAATACTCAAATATATATGAAGTATAAGTAATGATCAAAACAATAATAAAATCAATAATTCTAAACAAAAGTAAGGACATAAAGAAGCACCATAAATCAGAAGGAACTTATCTTCAATGAGAGGTGATCCTCTCCCTCTTGAACTAGCCTTAAAGAGCCATCATTGTCCATTCATCAACTTTATCAACAACCAAAACTATTAGAGACTATCCCATCAAGGGCTTCATCAAATCTGATACAAGTACTTGAACATTTCCACATTGACCATGTTGTATTTCATATCTCACATCTTTTCCATAAACTGAGGTTTCTCTCAAACCCTAACCTCGTAATATCCATCAAACCTTAATACACAAATCACCTAAGGTTTTCTTCAAACCATAGAATTCTTTTAGGTCTCCCACATCCTTTCTTTTATATATCAATGATGTGATCATAGGGGTGATCTCCATGACTTTTCTTCAACCCAACTCTGATACCATGTTAAGTTTTCATAAGGCTATATTGTTCTTTGCTTTGATGAATGCATTTCTTCATTAATAAGTTAAGTTCAACCCATAACATCATAACATTATTTAGATTTACATCATTATTCAACAACATATGCAAATATGTAGAAAGAACAATATCATCATCATTAATGCAGCAAAACATAAAGGAACAATAGAAGAAAAACATTCACACATAGAGACACCAAGATTGGTTGGAGACCAGGGAAATACCCACTATGGGGAAAACCATTTCAAATTCTTCATCTTCTTAGATTGTCATCAAATGATTCAGAAAAAGAGAGTATAATGATCCATATCTTCATCTATGTAACTAACCTGCAAAAACAACTACAACATCCATAAATGAACCCAACAAAGCTTATACTCAAAAATTTGATTCCGAAGATTGTAATGAATTGTCACTATCTGTAGTCAATTGTCGAACCCTGCGGTCACTAAGAGAAATCTTTGGACAACTGAGATTCCATCATTTAGGTCCCAGTAGCATGGAGGAGGAGTCATGCGAGAGACTATATAGTCCATTCACACCCTTAATCTTATCATGTGAGTGACTAGGGTCATATCTAGATTGTGGAAACCCTAACTCCTAGTCGCATGGATGGAGAGTTGTCTATGTGACTAGAAGGCTCTAGTCACCCAAATGAGTTTTTGTATGAGTGACTATGGTTGAATTATTCCTATGTTATGCCTGCGACAGTGGACCAAAACCATAAAACTAAGATGCAAGCTTTGGACCTTGCAATTTCACCTAACAACGAACTTGTTCCTCCACGAACGAGCCTTAGACCTGTGCGAATGAAAAACCAAGATAGAAGAGTGTCTCATGATAGTGTCCAAATGAGGTAGCAGTCACTTGTATTTATAGCTTTCCAAGGGTTTCGACTTTTCTTTAGGGTCGACCTTATCAAATGTGCACATGTGGACTTTTCTTCATAAGTACACTTTCCCTTATCCGTTTTGAGTGATCTTTAGGTTGATTTTGGTCCTCTCAAAAAGAGGAATTAAATGAAATAATTATCTACATCAGTTGAGCTATCCAAAGTGGAATTTTACTGCAGTTTCATATCTTAACACTTTCAATTAACGTTGAACTCATGACCTCCTACTTACTAAATGGGTGCTCTAACCAACTTAGCTATGAAATCTTGTTGGCATCAACTTTGATTTCATGGTTTATTTTAATGTTTTTGTCAGTAACATTACGACATTAGTAAGTACATAGTTGTATAAAGTGGTAATTTCAATGCGTAAAAAAAGTAATGTGTTACTGGTAACGCCACTTTTATGAATCATGATTGATTTTAGTGTTTTTGACCGAAAAATATTGATTTTTTTTGGGCTGTAGTTCTCGTTTTGAGGTCATAATTCGTATCAAGTTGGCAACCATGCTAAATTTGAAGGAGCCAAACATGAGCTCCTTAAAGGTATTCTTTTTACCATATTTAGTAAAGCTTGTGTACAATTGTTGCAAGTCCATGCTAATTAGGACTAATGTTCTTAACCATTCTCCTCCAAGTATTATATCATAGACATGAATTTCATTATAAAACATGTTTGATTTTAGGATAATATCCCCCAACTCAATGTTTTACCTTATCATATATTCCATCACACTTCATCATGCCTTCATTACCTACTATAATTTGAAAATAATGCATTGCACGGAAAAATCAATGGGTTTCCTCTACCACTCATCAATGAATAAAATTGTGGGTGCTACAATTATCAACTAGAACAATCACCTTTCTATTTTTTTTGTAGAAAAACAAATTAAGGGTATGGGGAGCTAATAGGGCTGATATATCATGGAGTAGAATCTTGATTTCCTCCTAAGATGGTTATGGAATGGGACCATCCTAAGGATGAGGAATTCCTTATGAATTACAATTAGGGTGGTAAGGTTGGGACACACCGAACTGAAAGAATTTGTGTTCCTTGAATTTATCCCTTTGAGAAATTTCTTATCATAGTTATTAGCAAAGTGAGAGGAATTGATGATTTACAAATTTCCTTTTTAGATAACTTGTGGACTCTCAAGGATTGAATAAATGGGAAGTGGTGATAGACACCATAAAGGGCAAGGGTGAGAAAGAAAGGAGGATCTTTTAACCTATGCATGTATCACCATTTTGGCCTTGATCTTGTGAAGACACCCCCAACCATGCAATTAGGTGTTTTATTAGGACTTGTGCTTTAATTTCCTCCTTCAGACCAATGGTGAAGCATTCTTAAAAAATAAAAATTAACTAGGCCATTTGTGCAGATTGCTAATTTCTTAGAAGTTGTGATAAGGTTTGCAACTATGTTGGTTTGGCGCAACTTGGTCAACCTGCCCAAATAGTGAAGGTCTCTTTCAAAACATACATAGGTGACTTTCATAAATTGGCTTCAAGAAATATAACCTCCATAGTAATTCTTATGGCATTGCAAACATTGCTAATGTTTGTGATCCAAGTATAGTGCTTGAACTTGAAGTTTCATGATGTCATTAGCGATGCCATAGAGATAGAAATAATACTCAATATAGGTAACCCAACCTATAGAGTTAGTCCTGTGAAATTTATTCATATCTTGATAGATCACTTTATGCCCAAAATCTTAATTGTTCATTTTATGTAGGAATTTTGTGGCATGTACTACAAAGGTTAGGGGTTTACAAGGTCAAGTGCAATATCTCTATGATATATATATGGGTATCTAATAGTAGTACTTGACCCAATATCTTCAAGAACCAACTAATGAGGGTAGATGATACCATTAGTTGTATTACCACATTCCCAGATACTAAAGAGTAATCTCCTCAAGTGTTGTTTTTGGTGTATTATAGTAAAAATATAGAAAGAATTAATTAACACCAATTTCAGGTGCATGTTGAGATATTCTAATATACCAAAGTGTATGTGGAAGAAAAATTCATACATGGTTGCAATTTAATTTGACATTACTCAAAGAGACACTAATATGGACTACAAGGGTGTTAAACTAACTAACACTAGCATTTCTTATGTGTAATGTTTCTAACTGCTTATTTGTCCGCTAAACAAAAACCCTCTATGTTATTTAAGGATGTTAGAACACATTTTAGCCTTAAAAGAACTGCTAAAGTTCATGTGTGTGTTGGATTAGGAAGGAGATTTAATACAATTTTAACTATACTTAACCAATGAAAATAATTAAACATGAACAATGCACAGAGAAATTAAATGCAAAAAGACAAACACAAGAGAAAATAAGATTAAACATGCAAAATATATCCCTTGTATTAAATACCTCCAATAGAGTGAACAATGTTCAAGGGCCTCTTTAAGGGGGAACCCCCTATAAGTAGAGATATAATTATAGTAACAACATTTCACAAAACATTCATAGCCTTATAACTTCATAAATATCATCTTAAATAGCAAAACCCATAACTACCTATGGTCTTGTCATTAATGGGTACCAACCACCTAGCAGGCCTTATTAGCCCCTATTGAAGGGCGATACTATAGAAATCATGTCATCATTTTAGTTTGAATTAGTTTTGCTTGGACTATAAATATTTACCTATTTGTTGATGTAAAACATTAGGATTTTTTTTATTTTTTTTTAACTTTTATGATATATTAAAATTTTATTTTTTTATCATTTTATTGATGGAGAGAATTGAAGTCATATTGGAGAGTAATGGCTACTTAATTGGAAATAGGGAAAAAAAATAGGAAAAGGAAAAAAGTTTAGAAATATCAAATTAAAAGGAAATTTAACACCAACAAAAAAACACAACAACTACTACTACTATGACTAATGGAAAAAGTTTGTTCAATTCTTTTCCCTTGAAACTCATGATATTGTGAATACTTTTTGACAAAATTGGAGGTGGAAAATATGAAGAACTAGCTTTCCCTAAGGAGCATCTCTACAATAATCCAAATGCTACACTTCTAATGAATCCAACCATTCTAGGCACTATTGATATTTCCATGTCCTCTGGATGGTTTCAGTTAACTTATGGTTTTTCTATTTCACTAGGAATTTATCAGTATTGCAACATAATGTATTTCATAATGAATTCTTTATCAGTATACCCTTTTGTATGTACTCAGTTAGTATATGGAAATTTGGGACGAAATGCATTATCTTTGTCATTCGTTTGGATTCAAATATTGAAGATGCGAGAAAAGGATTTTGATATTATGTAATCTAGTATCAATTTAATAGAAAGAAGGTTATTTACTAAAAAAATGTAGATCCCTAATGAGGCATTGATCTAGGTGGATATTGGTGGCCACTTGCCAATTCCACTTGGACCCCCACCATTGTTTCTTTCAGTTTTTTAGTTTCCTTCATTGTAGCATAGTTTACTATTTTTAGCATTTTTTCGGGTCCTGAACTTCCGGAGTCGTTTTGAGACCCTAAACGACATTTTTTGGGAAAAAAGGAGCGACATGGGTCCATGGATTGATTTTTCACATCCCAAAGTTGTAGTCCTTAGATAGATCTTTCTAATGAGGTATTGTGCACGTCAAACGGAGATTGTATGACAAAGTTACGACCTCGGGAAAATGATGTACCAATTTACCCAAAACGGGGCCCATAGTTTGGTGCTTCATCTCCTAGGGTTCGGCTTTTGGATGTTTAGGGTTTTCCATTGTTCCTCAACAATAAATAGGCCTTCAAGCCTCATTATAATACAGTTCACAAGCATGTAGCTACCACATCTCTTCTCAGAGATAAGCTACCATCGCCTTAGCTAGTTTATTTCCATTTCCGTTTGTAAGCATATTTTAGTATTTTAAAATAATGAAATGAAGTATTATTGCTATTTCATCTCTATATGTATGGTTATATCTGTAATTTTTTGTGTTCTTGTTTAAATCCAGATCAGTGGTATCAGAGTGGTCTGCTCTTTCTCTATCTTTCTTTACATGTCCCCAATTAGGTCGGGATATAAGGAGTTAGGGCTTGAATTGGTCAAACCTTTTCAAGACCAGCCTCGCAAATCCTGATGGATTCCCATGGCAAATGAAAAGAAAGATGAGGGGGCAGGAGATCCTATCAAAATCTTGCTTGAAGAGGCCCTCGAGTGAAAATGGAATGCAATGATGGACAACTTTTCCTAGATCCTTCAGCGGCTACCGAGGGGAGACACATCTACTTCCAGCAGCTACTCTGGAAGTGCCACACCCTTCAAGGTACAAGTTAACTTTGACATTCCCATATTTGAGGGTCAGATAGATGTAGAAGCCATAGATAAATGGTTAAATCTGCTAGAAGAGTATTTTTTTGTTCATGATTTTTCCGGTCGGGAAAAGATTACTTTCGCTCTTCTCAAAGTCGCCCCCCACATCAAGGACTATTGGGAAACCTACTGCGAGCAGAAGGATGAAAGTACAATCTCACTGTTTTCAGCCACACCCACTTGGAATTCATTCCGGGCTGCCATCAAGGAGTAGTACTACCCTGTCGGAAGCTATGAGGATCAATACATAAAGTGGACCCCAATGCCATCGTTGCCACCACGAAGATCCAAAAGGAGGAACCCGAAGATCCAGAGGAGGAGGAGCACCTCTTCCACTCCCAGATGTGGGTAAAGGGCTCCCTGCTATGGTTCATTGTCGATAGCAGGAGCCAAAAGAACCTCATTTCGGTAGAGGTCGTGAATTGGTTGGGCTTACCGACCACAACACATCCACAACTGTACACCATCGGGTGGCTTCACCAAGGACGGGATCTTCGCGTGAGCCAGCAGTGTTGCCTTCCATACAACATCAAGCCCTTCATGGATGAATTATTCTGTGATGTTTCTCCCCTTGATGTTTGTGATGTATTATTGGGCCAAACATACTTGTGGAAGTGAGACGTTGTGTATGAATCAAGGCCTCGTGTTGTTATTGTTACTATGGGAAATAAGTTGTACAGGATACCATAGGTGGCTCCACCTATTGCCATCTCTTTGGTTACTATAAAACAATGTAGTAAGCTCATTTCCAAAGCCAGGAAATTTGTTTTCCTGATGACACGCCCTCAAGGAAAGAAGAAGATGTTGGCCACAACCTCTAGAGAGGGCCCCTCTACATGACAACTATAGATGGACAAGGTCGTGGAGGAGTATGAGGACATCTTCACCTCCTCCACAGGGGTTCCTCTACACTGTTAGGTCAAGCACTCCATCGATCTTACCCCAAATGCGTCGCTGCCCAATGGACCAATCTATCGGTGCTCCATTCTGGAGAATGATGAAATCAAGAGGCAGATTTAGGAGTTGTTGCAGAAATGTCACATCCGTCCAAGTTCATCACTCTATGGGAGCTCGATCGTGTTGGTACAGAAGAAGGATGGGACTTGGAGACTCTGTATTGACTATTGGATGCTGAATAAGATCACTGTCCAGAATAGGTACCTGATCCCATGGATTGATGACCTCTTGGACCAACTGAAGGGGGAAAAATATTTTAGCAAGATCTATTTGAAGTCAGTATATCACCAGGTAACAATCGAACCCTTCGATGTGTGGAAGACTACCTTCGAAGATAAGGAGGGCCTTTTCAAATGGTTGGTTATGCCTTTCGGGTTCACAAATGCTCTTGCAACCTTCATGATCCTAATGGATGACATCTTACGGCCATTCACCAACTCATTTTTAGTGGTATACTTGGATGACATCCTGATCTTCAGCCAGAGTTGGGAAGAGCACCTCCACCACATCCGACGGGTTCTCCAAACACTGTTGCAACACAAATTATGTGCCAATTTGGTGAAATTCACTTTTGGCATGACCTAGGTTCAGTATTTGGGATACATTATTGATGAATGAGGGGTGAATGTGGATCCATCCAAGATCCAAGTCATTCTGGATTGGCCATATCCAACCACTCTAACATAGCTCCATAGCTTTCCGGGTCTTGCCAACTTCTACCGCAGGTTCATGTGGCGATTTTCTCATATCACTTGGCCATTGAATCAAGTCGCCAAGGGAGGATCGAAAGCAAAATTATTTTGGTATGAATCTCAACAGAAGGTATTCACAGAGTTGAAACATTACCTCTGCTTGGCACTGGTGCTCACATTACCAGACTTGGAATAACCATTTGAGATCGAGACAGATGCCTCTAACTATGTTATTGGGGTAATCCTTACTCAACACAGGCATCCAATGGCATATCACAGTGAGAAACTTTTAGACACAGTTCAGAAGTATCCCACTTATGACAAAGAGATGTATTCCATTGTGCAGGCCTGCCGACAATGGAACCATTACATTTTAGGGAAGGAAATGGTCATCCACACAGACCACCAACCTCTATAGTTCATACAGACCCAAGGGAAATTGCAGAATGATCGCAATTATAAGTGGTCCACATACCTGCAACAGTTCCATTTGAATATCGAGTATAAGAAGGGCAGAGCCAATAATGTTGCAGATTGCCTCAGTCAACCATCGATCATAACATTAACCACCATGTTCAACTCTTGTGGGAACGAGACTTCTAATTGACCACCTCTCTACAAAAGTGACCCAGAATTCAGCCACACATTCCAGACACTCTTGGAGGGCCAACATTTTCCATATTTTCACCTCTAGGATGCCCTGTTATGCCACCTAGCTCACCTTCATGTTCCTTCAAGCGAGCGTGCCAAGATGATTTGGGAAGCACACTATAGTCGGTTTTTTGGGCATTTCAGGGTCAAAAACATGGTGGCAGTACTGCAGATTTATTTCTATTGGCTAAATCTTTGACAAGTTGTCGGGAAGTACATCAGATCCTGCACTACCTGCGCCATTGCCAAACCAACCATCAAGAGGCAAGGCCTCTATACCTCGCTACCTACCCCTAGTCGACCTTTGGAATCCATCCCCATGGATTACATGTCAAACCTTCCTTCTACTAAGCATGGAAACGACTGTGTTTTTTTAATCGTCAATAGGTTCTTAAAGATGGCCATTATGGCGGCCTGCAAGAAGAATATCACAACAAAAGCCATTGCTAAAATCTTATTTGAACAAGTGTGGGTACACTTTGGGATCCCACAGTCTATCATCTTAGATTGAGACAGTAGGTCCCTCAATACATTTTAGTCCAGTCTCTGGTTGATGTTGGACACCAAACTCACTAAGTCTGTGGCCTTCCATCCCCAAACTGATGGCCAGACAGAGGTTGTCAATAGGATGATCGTACACATTCTGCGCGTGTATAACTCAAAGCATCCACGCACATGGGATGAGAGCCTCCCCTATGTTTAGCATAGCTATAAACGGGCTCTCCACAGCTCGACTAGCCACAGCCCTTTTCAGGTGGGCTTGGGATTCCAACCACTATGTCCCATTGATGTGGCCATGCCATTTGCAGCTACTCAGGCAGATTCGGCTCATTTCCAGTCCGAAACAGATAAGGAAAATAGCTTCATTGAGCACATCTAACATATCCATGAGCAAGTCCACGACATTATGGAGAAATCAAATTCCAAGTACAAGTAGTGACATGATCAACATCGAGTGCCACACAAGTTTCAAGTGGGAAACAAAGTCTGGTTGCATTTGCAAAAGGAATTCCTTACCAGAGCCTATCAAAAATTAAAACCACTCCGATATGGTCCTTACACCATTACCAAGGCTGTGGGAGACAATGAATTTGAGCTCAGCATTCCCCCATTCCTTGGCCTGCACCAGTGTTCAATGTGGACCGCCTTCGGCCATATTTTCCACCATTACTACACACATCCGAGTTTGCAGAACAACTCACACCAACAGAGCTAAATCCAACTTGCATGGAACAAGTTGCAACTGATCAGATCATGGACACATAGATAAAGCACACTCGCCAGCAGAAGATCAAACTGTATCGAGTTGTCAAAGCATGCCAACTGCTTCACTAGGGCAAGTGGCTCACTACGGACCAAGTTCAGCAGAAGTTTCCTCATCTCATGGAGGAACTCAACGCATTGGGGACCATTGCTTCCTGGGGGGGGGGGGAGATCCAGGTGGATATTGGTGGCCACCTGCCAATTCCACTTGGACCCCCACCATTGTTTCTTTCAGTTTTTCAGTTTCCTTAATTGTAGCACAGTTTAATATTTTTAGCAGTTTTTTGGGTCCTGAACTTCTGGAGCCATTTTGAGGACCTAAACGACATTTTTTGGGAAAACAAGGAGCAACATGGGTCCATGGTGTTAGCACCTAAATCTACCTTGGGCTGAAGGAAGGCAAAAATTAGGGTAACCACAAACCACGCTCAGTCTGGTAGCTAGCCCTACCAGAGCAGGAGAGGGCTCTCTCCGAGTCACGCTCAGCTAATGGATAGGCAAAATGGTCTGAGATGACTTACTATGAAATATTTACCGTAGGCTAGTAAGTGAAAAGGGATTTTGGAAAAGATTTTATGGAGTGACCGAGCTTCTGGGATGTATATGGGATTGACGCTCAACAAAGAACAGAGAATTGAAAATGAAGGCACAGATTATTTCGTAAGGCAAGGTAGGCGGCAAGCGCAAAAATTTCGGCTTAAGGTAACGTGGAATGGAAAGATTGCTGAAGAGAGTGAAAAGGGCATGGTCGCATGAATCCTTTTCAACAGAAGAGTAACACTGCACATGAAATTTTCCCACAGGCAGAGCAATATAAATTGAATTCTACCTAATCTCACTTAGAAAATTTCACTGAAATGAAGCATGAAATGAAATATGAAAAATAACAAGATACATATGGAACATAAGAACACATTTACTACACTCACGACCACAAGAATCTCATGAAACAGAGCCGATGCCTTTCATTAATTCTCTGTCAAAAATACACAGTGCAGAAACAGAGTTTCTTTCCCACATTCTCCCAGAAGTTACAAGCCAGCCAACCCTTTGCAAATAACTTGCATACAATATATAGAATGTGTGAGGAAGAGATAGAACTCCTAGGGGTTGGGAAGTTACTCGAATCATTACAAAATGGAGATGGAGAGCCAACCATCAGCTACAGGTGCAGCGCTTGCAAACATGACATTTGGCATTGGGGTGACCGTTTGCATTCTTTTGCCACTGATATAGCCTCCGGTGTCAAGGTGAAAGTGACGCCAGCCAAGACAGATTGGCCTCCCTGTAGATGAAGTGCAAAAAGGTAGGCCAACACATGATGGACTTTGACATTCGCCACCTTTTGACAAAATTCATAACATGCCAAGTGCTGGAAACAAGACATGGCAAGTGGGCATGCCTGCAGCTCAGTGAGGGTGCTTGGCTCATCTCTAAGATGTCTGCCACTCCGGTGATGTCTCCTATGGGCCCTCTCTCCTGAAGATGTGTCACTATGGGTACCCTCCTCATAATCTTATGAATTTTCTGATGCCATTACTGCTGCTTGTACCCTGAATTTTACGCTGCCCTCTGAATCCAATGAAACTGATATATGCTCTGAAAATCTGTCAGCAAGGGGACAATAAAATAGGGGAGTGTTAGGAGGGGGATGATGAAAAGGGGGATAGGGTATTAAAGGAGAAATTTATTAGGGATTTGGGAGTGTTTGGGGTATGTTTTTGATGGGGTAGGTTTTGGGATATTCTGAGCTATAGGAATAAAGGGGACAAATGGATATGATTGCAATATAGCTAGGGTAACTATTAGGGGAAACTGCTGCAGGGGAATTAGCTGATAGAGGTAGGATAGGAGCATATTTAGCAATCATGTTACTGTAGAAAAACCCTAGCTTTTTTCCCTTCTTTGTGTCATTTTTGTGTTTGCTCAATAAAAGTTTTGCCTTTGATTTCATGGTCACCAAAATCATCTTTTTCTTTGAGTTAAGGATCAATGGTGAAAGGATCTAGGGCCACCTTTGCAATTTTGAGATCCATTTACAAAAAATTGGGTGATTCGGTGCCTTTTTGGGTTCACATGCCTGTGTGCCGCGCGCTTTTCACAGTGCGCCGCACGCTGGGTATGCGCCGTGCCAGTGTAATATTAACACTATGGTCGGGCTCCCAGTGCGCTGCGCGCCCTGAGTGTGCCGCGCGCCCTGAGTGCGCCGCGCCACCTTGTGTGTGCGTCGCGCACTGTCAAACAACACTTGTTTGCTTGGAACTCTGGGGATGGGTCTTAGTGGAGATTTCTAGGGGGTTTCCTTAGGAGACAAGGTGGCATGGAGGTGACAAATGATGAGGAGTGAGGGGACAAGGGGATGGGAGCAACCTTGGTGGCGTCTTCATAAATTTGCAAACCCCGTTTATCATTTTGCTTTGATGATTGTTTTCACAGATGGCCAATGCGCTTTAGATATCATTCAACATCTTAGAAACACCAGTCATTGACCAAATTGATAGAGAATAGGTTTCATTTGAGCCTACCTCTTTCTTGCTAGCCTTCAACTGGGGTATAAAACCAAATTTGCAAGTGTTTTGAGCTCCCTGGATGTGTGCATCGCGCGCCAAGCCCAGTACGCCGCGCGCCCTGAGTGTGTCTCGCCCTTGTTGATTTTTCACTGCGGGCTGGTTGCCAATGCGTCGCGCCCTCTGTGTGCGCCGCGCTCCCTGGTGTGTGCACCACGCCCTGTGGAAACCGACTCTCCTTCACTCAAACCCTCATGAATTTTCTCTCTCACCTTTCTAATTTCTCTCCAAGCTTGCCAAATCACAAATGGTTTTTGTTTTGGGCAAAAACAAGTATATATAGGCTTTGGAGGGTTGGGTTTAATTTTTTCTTCTTTGAAAACCCACTTTCTAATGTTTGAGTTCTGCACTTTATCATTGAATTTAAAACACTCTGCTTTTCATTTTTTCTTTGAAATTTTGGCTCTCATGATGAAATTTTCGGCATTTCTTTGCAGGGACTGTGTGACTGGGTACCTGGCCATGAAAACCCTGACTACATCTGAAAAAGTAGACTGGCGATTTTGTGGAAAAATTTGTCATAGTTGACCTTGTTTGACTTTTCTTCAAAATAGAGTTTTGAAGAAGAGTCGATGTCTCTTCAGGTGATGATGAAGCCTTCTGAACCATAACTGTATAAGGTCTCCCTCTGGCATGCATGGTTTGTTTTGGACATGTTTTTCAAAGACTACATTGATGATTTCCTAGACCCAGCAATAAAAAGAACTTTGTCCTGTAATATGACCAGACCTTGACTATCATGAACTTTTAGTGATTATGGACCAAGACCTGAACCAGCAGGGGCTAGACATGAGGGAAAATGAGTAGCATGACTTTCTTCGTCAGATCATGGCATGTCCCTAGCAAAATGGCGCTGAGCGGATGGAGCGGGACACCTATAATTGAAATGCACAAAGAGCTTTGATCTCTGACGGAGGGCTAACCAGACCGACTCTAACATTGGCTCCAATGGGGGATGGTGGCTCCTATGGAGGTGCCAAGAACAGCAGATCTCTGGAGGAGCTAGACAGTTCCTTTTGTCCATTGGGCTATAGAGTCATCATTTTGATAAATAGCATAAGACTCTGACTTATTTACAAAACTGGAATAACCAAGAAATTGACTCAAACTTGACAATTGGAATAACTCAAAAACTGACTTTACATACTGAAACCAAACTGAAATAAAATGGTATTTACAATGACAGTGGAACAGCGTTAATAGATCAACAATGATACTGCTTGAGCAGCCGACCATTGATCGGCCCTCCAGGACAGTCTTCCCCATTCATTTCCTTTAGAAGAAAGGCATTTTGACCCCTGTATGTTGCGATCTTGAAAGGACCTTTCCACAGATTTTCGAACTTTCTGTGCTTGCCTTTCTCTTCATTCCTTGCATCCCACTTCAGCACCACATCATCCAACTGAAATTTGTCTGCTTTAGCTTTTCTGTCGTAAATTTTCTTTATCCTCTCCTACAACTTGGAAGTGTTTTTGAAAACTTCCTCTCTTGTTTACTGCAAGTGGATCATTTGATTCAGCCTTCTCCGCATGGGATCTTCCTCACTCCCGGCCTCCTGAAGAAGTTTGACCACCGCGGTAGCAAGAGAAGTGGGAAATACTGTGTCCACTCCATAAACCAGCTCAAACGGTGACATACCAATAGACTTTTTCTGACTAATTCGATCTGCCCAAAGTGCATGTACCAGCCTCTTGTTCCAGCTCTTCTTATTTATTTCCAGCAGCTTTTTGATGATGTTGACCAAAGATTTATTCAAAGATTCCGCCAATCCATTGCCTTGCGGATGATAGGCAGTTGAATGACCCAAAATTATATGATATTTATGACAAAATTCTACCATCCTTTTCGATTTAAAAGCTGCTGCATTATCAGCGATTATTTTGTTTGGACAACCAAAGCGAGACAAGATGTTATTTTCGAGAAATGAGATGATTGCCGTGTCCATCGCTTGTCTGGTAGGGGCTGCCTCAATCCATTTTGTGAATTAATCCGTCGCTGTAAGGATCCACCTATGTTGTCCGGAAGAGGTGGGATGAATTTCCCCAATGAAATCCAACCCCCACTGCTGGAATGGAGCGCTCACTTCGATAGGCTTAAGTGGCAAAGGCTGTAATTTCCGTTTCCCTTCGAAAATTTGACACTTATGACAGTGCTTTACCATCTTATGCACATCAGCAAACAAAGTAGGCCAGTAGTACCTCGCTCTCAAAATTTTGTTCGCTGTTGATTTCTAAAAAAGATGTCCACCACACTCTCCTCCGTGGAAATCCTCCATGACTTTCTTTGCCTCCTCTTCCACCAGACAGTTTAACAAAATGCCACCGGGATCTTTCCAATACAATGCAGAATTCAAGATACAATACTTGGCAGCCTTCAATTTGAGTGATCTCGCTTTGTTTCTAGCCATGCCTGGCAGTGGTGATAGATTTTTTAGCACATATATTATATCAAAATACCATGGAGAGAAAGCAAACATTTCGGATACCTGAACTGAAGTTCCTTCATCATTCTCCTCGGACATGGCGGCGATCGTATTTATGTCCAATGCATGCAAATTTGACTCAGCCATTAGCTTCGCCAACCCCTGTCCTTTGACCAGCTTTGTAGGCTTTATCTCCACATCATATTCTAGCAAGGTTGTGATCCATTTGCCTCTTCTCCCTTCCAGATCGGTCTGCACTAAAACATCTTTCATAGCAGTATTAGGAACATAGGCCAGAATGTGAGAATGTAGGATATACACCCTGAAATCTTTCAGTGCCTTCACCAATGCTAGGGCTTGCTTCTCAATGATGTTGTATTTCAAAGCTGCATCCCTTATAGCCCTGCTGAAGAATGCAATAGGTCTTTCATGATCATCCCTCTTCTGCAATAGTACCGATGCCATAGTGTGCTCAGAAGCAAATGAAAACAATATGAAATCTTGAGTGTAATCCAGGCTGACTAGAACTGGAGCTGAAGAAAGGGCCAATTTGACCAAGTTGAAAGATTTTACCGCCCCATCCGTCCATTTCACCTAGTTGTCCTTCTTAAACATATTGGTCATTTCTTTCAAGTGTTCCGCAAGATTAGGCACAAAGCGACACATAAAACTCATCTTACCGTTGAATGACTGTATCTCCTTTTTGTTCCTAGGCAGATCGATTTGCTGAATTTCTTGAACACGTGTTGGGTCTATGCAGATGCGGTCTTTTGAAATGATATTCCCAAGTAATTTTCCTTCCTCCATGGCGAACAAGCTCTTCTTAGGATTCAGCGATAGGCCATATTTCCTGCATTTTTGAAAGACAATTTTTAGGTGATGCATATGCTCTTCATCAGATTTTGAAAACACTGTCAAGTCATCCAAGTACACCACCAAAAACACATCCTTCTCATTTGCAAACGCCAAGTCCATTGCACGCTGAAATGTGGCACCTGCATTCTTTAAACCGAATGGAATTTTGGCATAGTGAAATGTTCCCCATGGAGTTGTGAATGCTGTCTTATCCCTATCATCTTCATGGACTGAAATTTGGTTATATCCAGAATAACCATCAAGCAGCGACATACGAGATGCCCCCACTACTCGCTGAAGTATATGGTCCATCTTGGGCAGCGGATAGTTGTCCTTCAATGAGACCTTGTTTAGATTTCTGAAATCGATGCATAGGCAGATCTCACCGGTCTTCTTTCGTATAGGCACTAAGTTAGATATCCAATCTGAAAATCTGATAGGCACAATGATACCTGACTTGTACAACCTATTTACCTCTTTTTCGATGGATGGCAGCAACTTTGGATTGATCCTTCTCAGCTTTTGTCTAAATGGTTTCTGATTGGGCTTGATAGGTATGGTGTGCTGAATGATATTCGTATCATAGGTCTTTAAATCAGAATAATCCCAAGCAAATACATCTGCAAATGAAGCCATCAAACTGATATATTTGTCCTTGATTTTGGGCGGTAATGCTTTGGACAATTTTACCAATTTTGGATTTGCAGCTGGACTGACGTTGACTTCTTCTACACCTTTCTCTGTTGGCTGCAATGTTGGCTTGCGGGCTACATCATCCTGATCGAAAAGTTCCTCTAGGGGTATCAAGCCTTTAGGAATGATGTTATTCTTTAGTTGTAATACGTCCATTTGATTGATCTGCACTTCTTCTGTACCATTCCCTTTGTTCTCATCGTTTTCCACATCAATTAAGGTTTCTTTGAACTTGCCTTTGTTGAGCAGAAAATCCTTAATCTCCTCATCATCTTGGAACACTTGCCAATGTCGTTGATTGTCTGGAATGGTTGGACGGTGCTTGACATGGATTTCAAATTTATTGTTGGAGTTCATGGGGATCTTCAAGCTCCTCGCTGCCTTGGCAAGAGCATCAGCAATACTATTTTGTATTCATGGCACACATGTCAAGGTGTATTCGGAAAATAACTTCAAGATGTCCAAAACTGCATTACGATAGGCCCGCATCCTAGGATGTTTTGCTTGATACTCTCCTCTGACCTGTTTTATCACCAACTCAGAGTCGCCATATACTGAAATCCTCTTTGCATTCAGCTTTCTAAGAATCTTCAGGCCAGTAATCAGAGCTTCATATTCAGCTTCATTATTGGAACATTCGAAGGCCAGCTTGTAGGAGCAAACTCTCACGCTGCTAGGCACTTTGTTTGGGGCGGAGAAAGGACTACGTACCCAAATACCAATACCAGCGCCATCATTCCCTACTGCTCCATCAAAATCCATGGTCCACAAGCCTTCTTCTTCTTCTTGCAAGTGCTGAAAATCTTTTTGCTGTCCATTGTTTGCTTGTTGTCCATCGTTTTCAGCTGATTGCCCAATCTTTTGCTGCTTTACTTGTCCTTCTTTCTTAAAAATCTTTCTAAAATTTTCTGTTATCTCTGGAATGTCATCTGCTTCTACTATCTGACTGTCTATCTCATTTAAACTATCTAAAAACAAAACAAAAGACTCTAAATCTGTATGTACATAGTTTATAGGATGATTTATCGGTTTCTCCTTGCTTGTGATCATATATTTCATCTTTTGTTCCTGATATAATTTCCTCATCTGTCCAAACACTGGGATTGTTGCATAGGAGAAATCCAGCTGTAGTGTCCCTTTCAATTTTGCTACCCAAGACCTGGAAAGAAGCATGCTAAACCTTGGAGGAATGTCTTCTACCACTACATCCATCAGAACGTTTTTCATAGGAAGTTGATCTAAACTCACAACTAAGTCTTTGATGAGCCCTATGCCCCTCACTCTGCTAGAATCGAATGAATAGAGATCATGATATTGGCGAGTGATGTCCAGACCAAGCTTATCCATGATAGCCTCAGGCATGAGATTGTGAGAAGCTCCGGAATCGAACATGGCATTGTGTAGCACAAAGTCATGCAATCGTAAACTGATATAGAAGGGTGGCACCTCGCTCTCAGGAGACTCACCATTCATCGCTGGCCCAAAAATCATTTCCGGCTGATCATCTTCCACGTTTACCATGTCGGACATTGGGTCCAAATTCAACATTTTAGAAATATGTCCTCTGTACCCGTTGTTCTTCATGATTTCAGTCAAAGGGATGGATACCTTTAGCTTAGAAATCTCATTCTCTAGGCTGAAAGCGGGATTTCTTTCTACGTCTTTGATTGGGATCTCTTTCCTTTCCTTCTCTTTTGAGGTGGCTGGTTGCTGTGATTGTTCTGCTGATTTCGATTTGTTGCTCTCTGGAACAACCGCCTCCTTTCCATTTCTTTGTGTAGCTGATGGATCATTCTTTGTCATTTCACCCTCCTTCTTTTTCTGAATTGGTTTGGCCAGTACATCTTTGTTTCTAAGGGAATATCGTTGTTGTTGTGTGGACAAAGCATTCATATACCCCCTTTTATATTCTTATGACTCTTCTTCCAACACGGTTTTGTTAGCTAGAATAAAATCGATGTCTTGGTGTCTAGCTGAATTTACTGCACATTCTTCTTCCTCGGTGATGTAAGTAGGCAGCTCATCTGGAGTAAAGAGATAGTTTTCCTCGCCTATTAATTCCCGTCCTCATCTAACTCCGGTCCATGCACAAAATTCTGCTGCAAAGGTGTTTGTACCGGTTGTTTTGTTGTCTGCTCTTGAGTTCGCTGATCTCTTTGTCTTATCCTATATTGTGGCTATTGTTGGCCACGAAAGTTATGATTCCTAACTTGTGGCTCTAGCTTGTCAAGTTTTACCCTTTCAAGCATATGTTCTACCTTTTTGAGCAACTGATCCATTGAAGAAGATTCTTCTTTCACGTTGGTTTTCTTCTCTGCTTTCGCTCTAGCTCTTTTGGACAGCAGATTTGCCTCAACGCTGACCGCAATTTTCTGCATGTCTTCCATTGTAGCCGGTTCTCTCTCTCTCCATTGGTACGCCATGTCAGCATTAAAACCATTTGGAAACTTCATCATTGCTAGTCCCATAGGTGGATTTAGATGGTCTGGGATTTCGTTGTAGACTGCATTAAATCTAACACAATAATCTTGGACTGACTCACTGGCATTCCGCTTGATTTGTTCATACTCGGCCAGAATTTGAAGGGGATTCTTTTTCACTTCCCACCTGTTCAAAAATTGTCTTTGTAGCTCAGCCAAGGTGGTGATACTTGCAGCCGTCAAACCTCTGAACCATTTCCTCACATTACCTGCAAACGTTTGTACAAAGAGCCTCATTGCCACGTTTTCCGCATCATTCTCATGAATTTCATAGAAGTCTACCATTTTATCCACATGTTGTTGAGCTGTAATACTGTTAGGAGTGCATTCAAAAAATGGGATTTTACTTTGAGTCATTTGGCATGTCATCTAGGACTTGGGGCAGAACAAGGGGTGTGAAACGGGCAGCGATCATTCTTGGTGGATTTGGCCTTGGAGGCGTTGGAGGAGTGTGCACAGTTTGCAAGGGGCTTGCACTTGGAGTTTGGGGCTGTGTGGCAATGTAGTTATCGATTAATCTATTAGCTCTTTCTGTCTCAATGTCTACAAGAAATTACAGATTGGGGATAGTGTAATCAACAGCCCTTTCGGATTTAGACTCAAACAGTGATATCTCAAATCGTTCGTCAAACTCAAGCTCTTCAAGATACTCAAAAATGTCGAGACATGAATGGGATTTGAACACGCGAGTTATGGTGCTTTCTTGACGAAGGAGTCTTGGAATCAAATTGGGATTTTCGTAAATGTGAGGAGGGTCCGGGTCTGGATTTGCTCTGGTATATCGTCTCGAAGCCAGCGTGCTATTGGGATAAATTACGGGACACAACCAACTTACTCAACCTTTCCAATCCTAAGCTCATCATCCGGAAGCCTAGAATTCTTATGAAACAAGGGGATTTAATTTTCAACTTCTCCCCAGTATGGTCGCCACTATGTTAGCACCTAAATCTACCTTAGGCTGAAGGAAGGCAAAAATTAGGGTAACCATAAATCACGCTCAGTCTAGTAGCTAGCCCTACTATAGCAGGAGAGGGCTCTCTCCGAGTCACGCTCAGCTAATGGATAGGCAAAATGGTCTGAGATGACTTACTATGCAATATTTACCTTAGGCTAGTAAGTGAAACGGGATTTTGGAAAAGATTTTATGAAGTGACCGAGCTTCTGGGATTTATATGGGACTGGCGCTCAGCAAATAACAGAGAATTGAAAATGAAGGCACGGATTATTCCGTGAGGCAAGGTAGGCGGCAAGCGCAGCAATTTCGGCTTAAGGTAACGTGGAATGGAAAGATTGCTGAAGAGAGTGAAAAGGGCATGATCGCATGAATCCTTTTCAACAAAAGAGTAACACTGCACATGAAATTTTACCACAAGCAAAGAAATATAAATTGAATTCTACCTAATCTCACTTAGAAAATTTCACTAAAATGAAGCATGAAATGAAATATGAAACATAACAAGATACATATGGAACATAAGAACACATTTACTACACTCGCGACCACAAGAATCTCATGAAACAGAGCCGCTGCCTTTCATTAATTCTCTGTCAAAAATACACGGTGCAGAAACATAGTTTCTTTCCCACAGTCTCCCAGAAGTTACAAGCCAACCAACCCTTTGCAAATAACTTGCATACAATATATAGAATGTGTGAGGAAGAGATAGAACGCCTAGGGGTTGGGAAGTTACTCGAATCATTACAAAATGGAGATGGAGAGCCAACCATCAGCTACAGGTGCAGCGCTGCAAACATGACATTTGGAATTGGGGTGACCGTTTGCATTATTTTGCCACTGATATAGCCTCTGGTGTCAAGGTGAAAGTGACCCCAGCCAGGACAGATTGGCCTCCCTGTAGATGAAGTGCAAAAAGGCGGACCAACTCATGATGGACTTTGACATTCGCCACCCTTTGACAAAATTCATAACATGCCAAGTGCTGGAAACAAGACATGGCAAGTGGGCATGCCTGCAGCTCAGTGAGGGTGCTTGGCTCATCTATAAGATGTCTACCACTTTGGTGATGTCTCCTATGGGCCCTCTCTCCTAAAGATGTGTCACTGTGGGTACCCTCCTCATAATCTTATGAATTTTCTGATGCCATTACTGCTGCTTGTACCCTGAATTTTACGCTGCCCTCTGAATCCAATGAAACTGATATATGCTCTGAAAATATGTCACCAAGTGGACAATAAAACAGGGGAGTGTTAGGAGGGGGATGATGAAAAGGGGAATAGGGTATTAAAGGAGAAATTTATTAGGGATTTGGGAGTGTTTGGGGTATGTTTTTGATGGGGTAGGTTTTGGGATATTCTGAGCTATAGGAATAAAGGGGACAAATGGATATGATTGCAATATAGCTAGGGTAACTATTAGGGGAAACTGCTACAGGGGAATTAGCTGATAGAGGTAGGATAGGAGCATATTTAGCAATCATGTTACTGTAGCAAAACCCTAGCTTTTTTCCCTTCTTTGTGTCATTTTTGTGTTTGCTCAATAAAAGGTTTGCCTTTGATTTCATGGTCACCAAAATCATCTTTTCTTTGAGTTAAGGATCAATGGTGAAAGGATCTAGGGCCACCTTTGCAATTTTGAGAGCCATTTACAAAAATTTGGGTGATTCGGTGCCTTTTTGGGTTCACGCACCGCGCGCTTTGCCCAGTGCGCCGCGCGCTGGGTATGCGCCGCGCCAGTGTAATATTAACACTGTGGCCGGGCTCCCAGTACTTCGCGCCCCCTGAGTGTGTCGCGCGCCCTGAGTGCGCCGCGCCACCTTGTGTGTGCGCCGCGCACTGTCAAACGACACTTGTTTGCTTGGAACTCTGGGGATGGTTCTTAGTGGAGATTTCTAGGGGGTTTCCTTAGGAGACAAGGTGGCATGGAGGTGACAAATGATGAGGAGTGAGGGACAAGGGGATGGGAGCAACCTTGGTGGCGTCTTCATAAATTTGCAAACCCCGTTTATCATTTTGCTTTGATGATTGTTTTCATGGATGGCCAATGCGCTTTAGATATCATTCAACATCTTAGAAACACCAGTCATTGACCAAATTGATATAGAAGAGGTTTCATTTGAGCCTACCACTTGCTTGCTAGCCTTCAACCGGGGTATAAAACCAAATTTGCAAGTGTTTTGAGCTCCCTGGCTGTGTGCGTCGCGCGCCAAGCCCAGTGCGCTGCGCGCCCTGAGTGCGTCGCGCCCTTGTTGATTTTGCATTGTGGGATGGTTGCCAATGCATCGCACCCTTTGTGTGCACCGCGCTCCCTGGTGTGTGCGTCGCGCCCTGTGGAAACCGGATCTCCTTCACTCAAACCCTCATGAATTTGCTCTCTCACCTTTCTAATTTCTCTCCAAGCTTGCCAAAGCACAAATTGTGTTTGTTTTGGGAAAAAACAAGTATATATAGGCTTTGGAGGGTTTGGTTTAATTTTTTCTTATTTGAAAACCCACTTTCTAATGTTTGAGTTCTGCACTTATCATTGACTTTAAAACACTTTGCTTTTCATTTTTTCTTTGAAATTTTGGCTCTCGTGATGAAATTTTCGGCATTTCTTTGCGGGGACTGTGTGACTGGGCACCTGGCCATGAAAACCCTGAATGCATCTGAAAAAGTAGACTGGCGATTTGGTGGAAAATTTTGTCATAGTTGACCTTGTTTGACTTTTCTTCAAAACAGAGTTTTGAAGAAGAGTCGATGTCTCTTCAGGGGATGATGAAGCCTTCTGAACCATAACTGTATAAGGTCTCCCTCTGGCCTGCATGGTTTGTTCTGGACATTTTTTTCAAAGACCACATTGATGATTTCCTAGACCCAGCAATAAAAAGAACTTTGTCTTGTAATATGACCAAACCTTGACTATCATGAACTTTTAGTGATTATGGGCCAAGACCTAAACCAGCAGGGGCCAGACATGAGGGAAAATGAGTAGCATGAATTTCTCCATCAGATCATGGAATGTCCCTAGCGAAATGGAGCTGAGCGGATGGAGCGAGACACCTAGAATTGAAATGCACAAAGAGCTTTGATCTCTGACGGAGGGCTGACCAGACCGACTCTAACACATGGACCAATTTTTCTCATCCCAAATTTATAGTCCTTTGATATATCTTTATAACAAGGTATTGTACACGTCAAACGGAGATCGTATGCCAAAGTTACGACCCCGGGAACGTGATGTACCAATTTACCCAAAATGGGGCCCATAGTTTGGCGCTTCATCTCCTAGGGTTAGGTTTTTGGATGTTTAGGGTTTTCCATTGTTCCCCAACAATAAATAGGCCTTTGAACCTCATTGTAAGATATTTTAGAGGCATGTAGCTACCACATCGCTTCTCAGAGATAAGCTACCATCACCTTAGCTAGTTTATTTCCATTTCTGTTTGTAAGCATATTTCAGTATTTTATAGTAATGAAATGAAGTATTATTTCTACTGCATCTCTATATGTATGGTTATATCTGTAATTTGTTTTGTTCCTATTTAAATCCGGATTAGGCATGGAATAACATGAAGGACTAGCTAGTGTTGAGGAGAAACTCTACAACAAACCAAATCTTGTACCAAAAAATCAATTCAATCATTCAAGGAACTTTTAATTTTTCTACATCACTTGGAATTTACCAGTACTGTGGCATAATGTATTACATAATGAAGTCTTTGTTCAACATATATTTTTGTATGTATTCGATTAGTATATGGAGATTTGGGATAAACGACATTAAATTTTTCCATTGGTTTAGTTTCCAATCTAGCATACCACGAAAAAAGGATTTTGATATTATGTAATATGGCATTAGTTCAATAGAAAAAAATTATTTAAAAAAATGCATAAATATAAATATAATAATATTATATAATAGCAACTGAATATATTCATACCATCCCATATATATTAGCTATTGCTATTGTGCATTGATAATACGTAAAATAAATATATATCGTATACTTATTATTATATATAATAATTATTATACATAATTTACAATTGATAACTACTCTTATGAACTTGTTTTTTAGAATATTTAAATCTTCTTTTTCATTTAGAAGAATAGCTCAATAAATTTTTTCTTCATTTAGTTATGTTTTGACAAAGAATGCTCATTACTTGTCTATTTAGCCATATTAACTATTTTTTTATGTAATTTTTAACTTTTTTGGAAAGGACTAAGTTGCCATGCAAAAAATTATAATAAAGACTCATATTAAATAATGACCTGCTAACTATCTAATGAATATTATTCCAATAATATGGCCTTATTCAATAATTCAATAACTCACAAGTACCAAAAATAGTAAGGTTAACGTAGGAACTTAACATATTGTCTCCACAACAAATAATGAAAAAATGACTTTTGTGATCCTACAAGGAATTAAAATCCTAGAGCCTTGAATATATGTGGAGGTCACAATTGTAGGGAACAACATACATTATATTTGTAACAAAATGCCAATGAAATATATCATGTTTACAATTCAACAAAACTTCAAAGAAAAATTCAACAAACTATAATGTTATCCTATATCTCCTATTTTCAAGTCCCAAGGAGCAACATATTAGATATTGATGAGACGCAATTTAAAGGCATCCTTATAGACAAAGGATACATAGTGGCTGCAATAAAGGTGGAATAGTGTAACTCTCATCAATTCTCACCATAACTAATCAAGAAACCATAAATGCAGGCCTCCCCAACTCCAAGCTTGGAAGAGGCCTGACTAACCCTTATTATTTTAAATGAATAAATATAGGAGAGTTCATAAGCAGCCCACATCAAACACCTCTATGTTATGAAACCAGCTCACAAAAAGATATAAAAGATAGATCAACGCCTTAGAAATGAGCCTCTTCGAGGGGGAAACCTCCTTTACATTACACAAATGAACAATTCTTAGATGATACAAATGACAATACCTCCTTTCTATATAATCAGAGCCGACATAACAATAATAATGTAAGGGCACAATAATAATAATAGTGGGCTTCTAAGGGGCACAATAATAACAATATGGGGAATACATGGGCACAACAATATAATAAGGGGGTTGTATTAATAACAATAAGGGGTTACACTAGTAGTATAGGGACCTAACATGCCCCTCTCCTTCAAAAAGTTTTGTCCTCAACACTTGAGTAGTTCTTGATGCTCCTGTATAAAATTCTTGTCCTCCCATGTGGAATCTTCAGCGGGTAAGTTCTTCCACTTGATGAGATACTTTGAAATTGATCGATTTCGTAGCTATCGAGTTCTTGTTTCTATGACTGCTCCAGGCTCTAATATGATTTTTCCTTCCTCGTCAAGTTCTGGAAATATTGTTTGAACTGGGACCTTCTGCAACTTTTGAATGAGTGGCCACACTTCTTCATCCTTCTTCCATTCATACCTTGCTTCGTCTATCCAATTTGGTTGGATAATAGAAATGGCGCACAACAATGCTTCCACATCCTCATCCTTTCTTGAGAGTGCATTTGCCACAACATTTTGCTTCCCTTTTTTGTAGATGATTTCAAAGTCATAACCCAACTTCTTTGTGACTCATTTTTGTTTCTCTTCAGAGGATAGTCTTTGTTCTAAAAATTATTTGATACTATCATGATCCATTTTTACCTTGAAGTGTCTTCCCATTAGGTATGGTCGCCATTTCTTAAGTGCATGTAGTATTGCCAACATTTCCTTTTCATAAATATATTTCTTGAGGGACATTTATTTGTATGTATGTAACCATAACAATACCCAATCACCTACATCAAAACTTCTTTCATTGTGATGTTGATCTGCCTGTTGTTTCATTCGATTCTGCACCAAAGTGGCATTATCCTTTAAAATTTGGAGAACTTGTTGTTGATGCTCGATGTGATCTTTCACTACTTGAATCTTTTTATTATTGATATGTCCTTCTATCTTGAGAGTTTGAGGACTGATAATTTCTTCCAGTGCATTACAAGATATGGTCGGATTCATTTCTTGATTCTCTATGTGATCTTTCACTTCTTGAACATTTTTCTTCTTGATATGTCCTTCTATCTTGATAGTTTGAGGAGTGGTAATTCCAGCAATTTCATTACAAGATATGGTCGGATTCATTTCTTCTTTCTTGATGTGGTCTTTCACTTCTTGAGCCTTTTTCTTCTTGATATGTCCTTCTATCTTAAGAGTTTGAGGAGTAGTAATTATTTCTAATGCTTTACAAGATATGGTGGGATTCATTTCTTCTTTCTCTGGGGTTGGTTTCTGGTGTCTACACTCTTCTTTTGACGTTTCTTGATCCTTTTATTCCTCCTCTCCACAATAAATGTAAAATAATTTCTTCTTAGCACACTTATGACCTTTAATGTATTTGTTACCACAATTGTAACAAAGCCCTTTTTCTCTCTTTTTCTTCCAATTGTTGTGGTGTAACCCTTGTAGGTTGTGAAAGGCTAGGAGAAACAACACTTCCATCTTTATAATTGTGAGGGGTAGACTTCTTTGTTGCCATAATTTTTCTTTCCACTTTGTAACAAATCCCTTTTGCTCTTTTTTCTTCCAATTGTTGTGGTGTTGCTCTAAAGGTGTTGCTCTTTGTATCCTCATAATGTTCTATCATTTCCTCCATGAAAATTGACCACGTAACAAGTTGTTTACAAGAAAAAAGCCCTTTATACCATAAAAATTGATCTGGTTCTAAATATGAAGATGTAATGCATACCTTTTGTAACAGTGGTACACCATGTAGATCAAAATATTGCTCCATCTGCAGTATCCAATTTACCAGATCCTTGCTATCAAACTTCCTCATATCGCCTTTTCTTGATTTTATGAGCTCTACCTTGAAACGACTATAACTCTGTAATTTCAGATCTCCAAGTTCTGAAATTTCTTCCTGTTGTAGCACTCTGTATTCTCTTTCTAATGCCCCAAGTCTGATCAAGACTGGATTCTGCAAGGAAGTGTTATGTCAAATCTCCCATGATGACCTGATTATAGACTGGTTCAGTAGAGCGAACTTGTACGAAGTTCCATGTGTCATTGTTTCAACCTTAGTACCTGAATCTAATATAGAGAAAACTACAGGAAGCCTTCTTTCTAAAACTTCTTACAAAATTTCAATCTGATGCTCATAACAAAAGTTATGACAATTTTGCCCAGGTTACCTATTTGGAATGTAATTCGGAAGTCTGCAAAATCTCTAACTTCCTCAAATCATATCTCCAAAAATATAGCAACACAAGATCTGACATTCAGATCCGAGGTTCAGAGCGATGTCGTCTCAAATGGGTTTTTTTTGGCTTCTGAAACATCGCAGAAAAAAAAGTTATTGCGAAAATGCCATGATTACCTGTTTGGAGCAACGAAACCCTAGAATACAAAGCTCTGATACCAAATGTTATGAAACCAACTCACAAAAAGATATAAAAGATAGATCAACGCCTTAGAAATAAGCCTATTCAAGAGGGCAACCTCCTTTACATTACACAAATGAACAATTCTTAGATGATACAAATGACAAGACCTCCTTTCTATATATAGGAGTCTAAGGGGTCATAATATAATCAGAGTCGACATAACAATAATAATGTAAGGGCACAATAATAACAATATGGGGACTACATGGGCACAACAATATAATAAGGGGGTTGTACTAATAACAATAAGGGGTTACACTAGTAGTATAGGGACCTAACACTCTCTTAGACTTATGGTGCATGGAACATTTCCTATATATTATTTATCCCCATCGATGATTGATTCAACACTTAATCCTCCATGGTTGGGCATCATCTCCACTATCCACATGTTTGAATCCCATCCTTGTTCAATGCATAAGAGAACAACGTTTACTATGGGAATCTCAAGAAGTCAAACATAGAATTATTTCATGGAGTTATGGTGGAGAGTAGGTTATAAGGAGTTCATCTACCCTACTAATGAATCTAATATTTTTTTCTATGGACGACATGTTGTAGATTCAGACTACCCAATTTTCACCACTCTTGTTATATTTGTTATCTTAGAAAGAAAATCAAGGATATTTAAAATGAATCAAGAACTCGTGAAAAGAATTCAGAGAATGATAATTCTAGAACTTGTGTGAAACAAGAGAATAAAACCTATAAGTTGAAGGAGGTAAAATTTAGAGCAAGAGCTTGAAACACAATAGTAGAGGAGTCATGGAGCTTGGTGTGATACTTAGCCTAAATCAGACCTAAAGATTTTGCTAATGTAATCTTGATATTCCATTATAACATTTCCCAGAGGTATTGGCACTTGTGTGATGTGAGAGAAGATATAGGGTTTGAAAATTCAAAGCATGGGATGGACAAGAAACATGGTATAAGAAATTTCATTAGATCACCTAGAGGGAAAATTGTATTTTGTTGATGAACATGCATTGGCGCTTTGTTATTGTGTTAATGCAAAGGAGAAAGGTGCTAGGGTTTGTGACAAGAAAAATTAAGAGATCACATGAAATGCTAGTGGATATATCCTAGGGTAAAATGGACTTAAGGTTTGTGGCAAAGAAACTATAGGAGAGACTTGGAGAGCCCATGTTAGGAAAGCTTAGAGAAAGAGCAAGGGTCAACTTGGTGTTGTTGACTCTACCTATTTTTTAACATTTAGTGAAGTAGTTTGGTGTGATGTCTAATAAGGCTCTATTTTCTAGTTAGGGTTTGTTGTTGACGGTATATGCCCTATACAGAGTTTGGATACATTGGAAAGTCCTAGTATATGATAAACTAAAAGTTCAACCTTGTACTAGCATGTGATATGATGTTGATATATACTTGTAACTTCAATTGTTATATATATATATATATATATATATATATCGAGAGAGAGAGAGAGAGAGAGAGAGAGAGAGACTTTGCTATCCACACACACTTTGTTATAAAAAGTGTGTACTTCTAGATATGATTTTTGGCATAATAGTTTCTAGTGCCAATTACATACACTGATTTAACATAATAGTGAGAAGATATTGTTGAGTGATTTGACAAGAAAATGGAAGCTAAGAGAGTGGATTTGTGGTTATAACAAGTCTTTTTTTATCAGCTATTTTTAGATCAATGGTATGTCAAGTTTGTGCACATAGGGTTGGAAACCTAGTTCTCTTGTACTACATTATTTTAGTGTATATTTTCTTGTCATATCTTATGCATTTGGTTGGATAAAAGAGAAATATATAGTAGTGTAGCTTATATTTAAGATTATGTAATAATAATAAATTTTACAAAAAATAAATCCACATAACTTCAAGTCAATGAAGTGAAATTTCTAAATTTGGCTTAATTATGAATTTCCAAAAATTCCACAAAGACCATTTTTTTAATTTTATTGCCTCACCCTGGTTATATGTATTGATGATGAAATCAATGGGACAAGCTTCAAATGCACAAGATACTAGACCAACATCAAATATAACTAAAATTTTATAAAAGAGTAGAGATCAAAATATTTCAAAATTTCCACAAGGCAATACCATTAATTCTTGGTACCTCGCCTTAGTTACGTGGATAAGCATGTCTATTTTGGAATAAGGTTTCCAAAATTTTAATTTAATTATCAATAATTATTAGGTAGATGGTATGGATTTAACTTCTATCAAATATTCTAGAATATTCTTACTAGTAGTCATAGATCAAAAGTTGGGATTTAGCTTAAAAGTAATTATGCCCTTTCTACCCTTTTAATTGATTAATTAAAAAAATGTCATATGAAAAAGTTTCATATAAAATGAGTTATGGTTTTTCATCAAAGTGGTATTTATATGCTATGGTATTGTCCCTTGGTATTGTAACAAATTGTATTTACAGGTTAAGAATATCCATGGTAAAGTGGGGGTGAATCTCTATGGTTAAGAATCTTGATGCATGTTTTTGTTAAATGTATATATGGTTAACTCATATATTAATTATTTCTATAAATAATAATAATCTTGAAACTCTCGAGATCGAGCTCTATGGTTGAACCAAGAAGAGATACTTTCGAGTTGATCTCCCTAGTACAACAATCATCGGGGATCATTAACCACATACTAATAATAATAATAATAATAATGTTATAAATAAGTTAATTTTTATGATTTTTTAAATCTTAGCAATCTGAGATGTATCATAAAGTAAGTGTTTTGATATTTATCATGGATTGATATCTATCTATACTTACTAGCCATTTAATCTATATGACTACACTAGTTGTGGTGTTGATGATAAAACTAATGGCACATGCTTCAAATGCACAAGATACCAAACAAACATCAAATAAAACTAAATTTGATAAAAAAATAGAGATTAAAATATTTCAAAATTTCTACAAAATCGTTATTCTACTTTTTATTGTTTCACCTTGCTGTTGACGGTGTTGGATACTGCCAACATATAAGGGTTCTCTGCAATGTGAAGTCCCAATTAGACCCCGCACCGTTTTGAGTAGGAGGTCCATTTGAAGTATCAGCCTGACCACCATAACTTAAGGTTCGCCTTGGTTTGAACGGATAACATAAGATATTATATACATAAAACTTCAATAAGAAAGTAAGTTGAAATTGTGAAACATCGATTGCAATGTGTAAAAGCTTCACGAGCGGGAGACAAGAGTGAGTCTCTGGAAGGAATTAATAGTACTAACCTAAGAGAGACACATGAGATCATGAAAAGATTCGTTAGAAAAATAGTTCACATAATAATTATTAAAGTGAATACAAAACACATTCAACAATATGAGTACCAAAGCCACCAAACTAGTTCAATTTCTCTAGTAAATATTAACACAACATATACCATAAACATCCCAAGAATAGTCCTAAAACATTTGCAATACATGCATGAAATTGCGTAGGCTCATTGAGTTTCAATTAGGTGAAATATCCAAATACACAATTACAATGATGAGCCACTAGTTCCAGTAATGGAACATTAAGTCACTTCTTGCTTCTCCAAATAATAGTTTTTTCTCTCCTATGCAAGACTACCTCTCTGTAGAAAAACCTGTAGATTCACAAGCTAATGCAATTTTCTAAAGCAAGAGACGAGAATCTACTTCTACTCTTTACAACGGAAGCCCATAAACATCGAGCAAACAATAATCAATAGAGGAAGAGAATCAAAGGCACATAACTCAATAAATATCTGAGGAAAGCCACAGATCAAAACCCCACTATTTGTTTTGCATTAATCTGGAAAATCAAGCTGAAATTAAAATGCTTGTTCTCTCTAAAACAATCCCAACACTCAGAAAATTAAATCTCCAACTCATAAGAAATCTCAAGGCCAAATCTTAGCCTCTTCACAAGCTCTCAAAGTCTCTATTCCAATGTGTAATTCCTATGAAGGATAGATTGTATTTAAAGGGAAATAAAGCCTCTAAAAATAGCGCAATCCCTCAAGGATCAATTCTTGAATGCATGCACTATCAGTGCAACTCATAAAAATCTAAAACAAATAGTACACTATCCCTACACTCTAGTATCAACTAGGTCTTTCTCAAAATCAACATGCATGAGTTTCTGATCGTAGAATCTTCAGTTAACTAGAGTAACACTAATTAGGTCACTAGTGTCCCAATTGATTGTTTACTCACTATTAGTTCCTGAAACTGACTGGAACTAATTTAACTGGACTTAACTCAATAAATTGAGTTAACTAATTACAACTTATTCATAAGTCATCCTTAACTCCTGTAAGTTAGGGAGACCATATACATGTCTTCTAAAAGACTTCCAATTCGAATTTCCTAAATTAATTAAACTTAATTAATTATTTTCAAATTGTTATGAGAAAAGAATTCTATTTTAATTCACAGTTTAATTAATCTAGAATTTCTTGTTGCCATTTCTCAACACTCCCTCTCAACAAGAAAGGGATTATCCACTACCTAGATCCTGTCTCTGTGAAACTCAAATTTACATCTTGGCAATGCCTTTATCAAGATGTTAGCATCTTGCTCCTCCATGGGAATGTAATCTAACAACATGATCTACCTCAATACACAATCTTTGAGATGATGACACCAAATATCTATATGCTTGGACCGATCATGAAAAACTGGATTTTCAGAGAGTTTTATACAACTTTGGTTATCACAATAAATCACTGTCAAATCCATCTACTAGCCAAACAAACCAACCAAGATCTTCCTCATCTAGATAGCCTCACATGCTGCTTGACTTGAAGCCATGTACTCTGCCTTTGCTGAACTGAGTGCAACCGATCTACATTTCCTGTTGTACCAAGAAAATGCAGCTGACCTAATACTAAAGATCCCTCCTGATGTGCTCTTCCTATCAGATGGACTCCCCGCCCAATCTACATCAGTGAAGCCTTGAAGCTTCACTCCCTCTGTCCATCTATACCACAACCCAAACTGAGTAGTGCCTTTGAGTTATCTCAATACATGCTTTGTTGCCTTCCAATACAGCTTGGTATGCCTAACCATCTCTTGACTAAGCTGGTTAACTGCATAACACATATCTGGTTGTGTGTTCACCAAATACATGAGTGAACCCACAAGCTACCTGTAAACAATAGCTTCCACTACTTCTCCTAAAGTAGCATCCTCCTTCATCTAGTTACCAGCTAGAGAAGTCTCCATGGTTTTACTGCTCTCCATGAGGAATCTCTTTAGTATCTCATTGGCATACTTTCCTTGAGAAACAAACAACTCCCCATCTCCCTGCCATACCTCCATTCCAAGAAAGTAATGCATGAGCCCCATGTCCTTCATCTCAAACTCTCTTGCAAGGTCCTCCTTGCAAGATTGATGAGCTTCTCATCACATATCAGCATGAGATCATCTACATAAAGTACAATGATCAAAATCTTACCTTCCACCACTATGTGATACAGGTTTGCATCTTCTTCACTCTTCGTGAAGCCCAACCCAGTGAAGTAGCTATCTATCCTGGTGTACCAAGCACGGGGTGATTGCTTCAGCTCATACAACGCTCTCTTGAGTCGACACCCATGTGACTCATGGTCCAAGGTTTCAAAACCTTTGGGCTGCTCAATGTACACCTCTTCCTCAATCATGCCATTAAGGAAGGCAGTCTTCACATCCATTTGATGGATCTTCCAACCCATCTCTGCAGATAGTGCCAAAATATATCTGATAGATGAGTACCTTGCAACAGGAGCAAAGGTCTCATCATAGTCAATCCCCTCTACCTGTGAAAAGCCACAGGCCACAAATTTGGCCTTATGCTTCTCCACACTATCATCTGCAGCTTACTTTACCTTGTAAAGCCAATGGGAGCTCACAACTGACTTGTCTTCCATCCTTGGGACCACATCCCAAACACTACTTCAAACTATGGAATCATACTCCTCCACCATCGCATCAACCCAAATTGGCTATTGTACTGCTTCCTAAAAGGAAGATGGCTCTGTCACAACACATGCACCCATAAGTTCCATGTATCTAGTGTACCTCTCTGGTGACCTCCTCTATCTGTGCTGAGAAGAGGGTGATCCCACATTCTCCTGTGCATCATCCAACAATCTGTTAACCTCTCTAGTGCACTTTCTTCCTTCTCTCGAATATTCTGCCTAAGTGGATGTCTCCACTCCCGAAACCTCTACATGTGGCTACTCCACATCAATATGAGGCTCTTCAACCTTAGGAACTAAAAGTTCCTCCTCCGCATGTAGCTCAAGCTCCCTCTCAAGGGATACTCACATGGTCTTGTCCTCATCAAACTTGGCATCCCTGCAAACCATTGTCATCTGACTGGTTTGCATGTACACCCAATAGTTGTGGGGAGTATCAGTGTAGCACACAAAGATCCCCAACTCTGCTATTGGCTCAAGCTTCTTCCATGCATCTTTGGTCATATGGAAAAAAACCGATGACCCAAAAATCCTGAAGTGACAAACATCTGGCCTCTTACCGGATTAAGCTTCCTCTGGTGTTTTACTCTCAAGTATCCGATGTGGACTGCAGTTTTGAACATAAACCATTTTGTTGCATGCCTCATCCCACAAGTGTAGTGGTAGGCCCAGATCATGCAACATCACCCTTGCTACCCCTATTATGATCCTATTCTTCCTCTTTTAAACCCCATCCTGTTGAGGGTTATGAGGTGTCGTCAACTCTCGTTAATCCCTTCTACTGCACATAAGTTCTTAAACTCATTGGAGACATATTCTCCATCATTATCACTCCGTAGATCTTTAACCTTCCTGCCTGATTCTTTCTCGACCAATGCTTTGAATTCACAAAAATTTGTGAATGCCCGATCCTTTCTCTACATGAAAAATATCCAAAATTTACGAGAATAGTCATCCAGAAATATAACATAATACCTGTGTTTGGCATTGGATACTGTTGAGAATGGTCCACACACATCTGAATGGACTCTCTCCAAAATAGACTTTGCTCGATTGTCTCTGTCTCCAAAGGAAGACTTGGTGTATTTTCCCAAAGTACAACCCTTGCATGTATCAACTTGCTCAAGCTTACCTTTGGGAAGACCAGTAGAGATTTGCTGCAATATATCAACTTGCTCAAGCTTACCTTTGGGAAGACCAGTAGAGATTTGCTGCAATATATCAACTTGCTCAAGCTTACCTTTGGGAAGACCAGTAGAGATTTGTTGCAATATCGTCAAAGCCCCATGATGCAAGTGGCCTAATCTCTTGTGCCACAACTCGCTGACGTATCAGCTCAACATATTTTCCACTTTTGAACTCAAAGCAGCACAATCCTCTACCTCTATCATATATAGATTCTCAACTTGAATCCCTATCATCTTTACTTGACCCGTGGCTATGTTTTGAAGGAACGCCTTTCCTTTCGAAAAGATCACACCGTAGCCTCTATCCTTAAGCATGGAAACTGATACCAAGTTCTTCATCAGTCTGGGTACATGCATAGCATTCTTTACTGTGAGTGGAGTCACATGCTCCCTCTGAAAAGTAATAGTGCCCACACCATTAACACTATACTTACCGTCATCACCCATCTCGATATGCATCTTGAGATCTTTTTCCTCCAGTTCACTGAATAACTCTTTGTCGCCAGTCATGTGGAAAGAAGCTCCACTTTCTAAGTACCAGACACTTCCCATCATTGAAGACACCATGCATGCAATGAGGGAAAAGTCCAATTCGAATTGGGAGGCCAAAGCCTCACCTGCCGCTCCTCCTGAGGACTTATCCTTGGACTTCTTCAATGGACAATTTGTAGCAAAGTGACCCATCTTGTGACAATGAAAGCATTTAACTTTCGTCATGTCCTTCTTCTTACCTCCATGATAAGAATCTGATTTGGAACGAGAAATTTTACCTTTCCCCTTCCTTGCCTTAATCGCTAAGGCACAATTCTCTTCATCATCAGTCTTTGATGAAGAGCCATCCCTGGTGTTCCTCTTGATCTTATCCTGCATCAAATCTGACCATAGTCGTTCCCAATTTTCCATCTTCTCCCAACCATTGATGGAGTCTTGATAACTATGTCAACTCTTTGGGAGTCCAAGAAGAGAAAAGATCATCATATCCTCCTCGAAAATTGTGATTCCAACACTTCCAAGTTCATCCTGACATTGAGTGAACTTGGTCAAGTACTTTGCAATCATCTCGCCTTTCTCCATCTTGATTTTACGAAGTTTATCCTTTAGTGCCAACTTCCTTTGGTCACTTCTATTCTGATACAAGTCTGTCAATGTTTTCCACATAGCATGCAAAGTTTCCTTGCCATGGAGACTCAAGACAATGTGGTCCTGAACTCCCTCAAGGATTATCGCCTTGCCTTCGCCACATACTTCTTCCATTCGGCCAAGTTTTGTGCATCTGTAGTTGTTGGCTTGCGGACTTCTTGATCAATGAATTCCTTCAAGCCATTATCTTCTAGCACAGCCTCCATCCTGTCCCTCCAAGCTATAAAATTTGAGCTACCTTCCAAGGCATACTCAAGCCTCAACCCATGGAACACCATCTACCAATCCTGAATTATGTATGCAAATTCGACTTTCACCTGTAACCTAGAAACTCAAAACTTTGAAATCTCCTCTAGAGAGCTGATTTTAAATCAGCAATATCTCCCTTGTCCAAACTCTGATTCGAACGATTTGTTTTTTGAATTTGGGTATATTTTCACAAGGAATCAAAATCTACAATTTGTTTCTGAAAATTTTGCATAGAAATTCTTAGAGCTTCTCTGCTAACTCTCGACCCAAAAAGCAATCTTGTTTTGATACCATGTATAAAATCATGTAGATTCACAAGCTAGTGTAATTTGGTAAAGCAAGAGACAAGAATCTACTTCTACTCTTTATAGCAGAAGCCCATAAACATCGAGCAAACAATAATCAATAGAGGAAGAGAATCAAAGGCACATAACACAATAAATATCTGAGGAAAGCCACAGCTCAAAACCCCATTATTTGTTTTGTATTAATCTAGCAAATCAAGATGAAATTACAATGCTTGTTCTCTCTAGAACAATCCCAACACTCAGAAAATTCAATCTCCAACTCATAAGCAAGCTCAAGGCCAAAGATTAGCCTCTTCACAAGCTCTCTAGGTCTCTATTCTAATGTGTAATTCCTATGAAGGATATCTTGTATTTAAAGGGAAATAAAGCCTCTAAAAATAGCGCAATCCCTCAAGGATCAGTTCCTGAATGCATGCACTATCAGTGAAACTTAGAAAACTCTAAAACAAATAGTACATTGTCCTTGCACTCTAGTCTCAACTGGGTCTTTCTCAGAATCAACATGCACAAGTTTTTGATGGTGGAATCTTCAATTAATTAGAGTAGCAGTAATTAGGTCACTAGTGTCCCAACTGACTGTTTACTCACTATTAGTTCCAAAAACTGATTCGAACTAATTCAACTAGACTTAACTCAATAAATTGAGTTAACTAATTACAACTCATTCATAACTCATCCTTAACTCCTATAAGTTAGGGAGAACATATACATGTCTTCTAAAAGACTTCCAATCCGAATTTCCTAAAATAATTAAGTTAATTAAACTTAATTAATTATTTTCAATTTGCTATGAGAAAAGAATTCTATTTTAATTCACATTTTAATTCAAGGACAATTAAACTCGAATTTCTTGTTTCCATTTCTCAACACTCTAGAAATCTTAAGCGCCCAAAACGCCTTTCGCTTGAGTTATGAGGTTGCTTTTATAACAAGATGAATTGCCTTTCATCTCCTCTTGACTCTTGAATTACCCTCATGACCCTTCAACTTCTAATATGACCCTTGGACTTCTAAACAACTCTTGAACTTCTAAATGACTTTTGGAATTCTCTAAATGACATTTGGACTTCTCCTAAAGACTATTTTGTCCACATATGACTAAGTGACTCTTCATATTCTACATATGATTCTTGGACTTCCACAAATTACATTTTGTCCTTTTCCTTGAAAATACATCATTACATTCCACATGATGATGTGGCATAACACATGGACACACAGTGACCATTATGAAGACACTTGTACAAGTTACAACTTGACAATGATGGCATGGACTTCACAATGAAATGACAGTGCCATGTTGTCTTCCTTGTTGCTTAATCTTGCATTCTTGATGGTAGATTTGATCTATGCTTCATCTTCATGAAAGATCCATTCTTTCTTATCTTCACCCTCCAAAGGGTCTTGGATCAATATTGGAGTCCTCTGAATCATGCAATTTCTTCTTTTTTCTTGGTCCATGATCTGCCTCATTTCTCCATGATAGCTCTTTTGGTACTTCTTCTCTGCAAGTGTTTCTTTATGCTTTCTCCTTGCTATCTACCTTGAGAATTACCTTTTTTATTCTAGGAAGATACTCATTCCAATGAAAATCAACCATGACAAGGCATAATCAGTCTTAAAGTCATCTACTCTATCTCATGGAATGATCAGCTCATGAGGGTTGAAAGAAGGAGGCTTGATTAGGAGGGCATAGTAAAACTCAAAAATGGCTTAGGAAGGCTCCATTATTCATTATTACTATGACATGCAATATGAAGAGGAGCTCTCCCTTGTCCAACACAATGGGGAATTTGGAGGAAGGTGGGGAGCTTGTTGCTTCATACTGCGCCATGCACTATGAAGAAAAGAGAGGATTCCTTGGAAATCATAGTTTGCCTAGCTAAGGGCTGAGAGGATTCCTCCTTTGGCATTACTACTATGCCATGTGCTAAAGAAGAGAGGCTTATGCAATTGTCAGCGCAAGGGGGAAGGGGAAGAGGGAAGGATGAAGGCTTTAGGCTTCATGGATGTGTTATGCACTAGAAGGAAGAGAAAGCATTTAGGGAAGCATAGTTTGACTCAACGAAGGCTCACTATCTCTTCATACTACACCATTCACTAAGGGATACTTGTCAAGGAAAATTATTAAGCATATAATGCATTGGGAAGAGGGAAGGGTGAAGGCTTCAGGCTTCAATATTGTGCTATGGGCTCAAAGGGAGAGAAGACTTGTAAAACAGTGTAGTTTTCCTCAACAAGGGGTCACTGTTGGTTTGGAATGAACTTTTCATTTTAGGATAGCACAATTTGACCCAACAATGGGTACTTTGCCACTTAGAATGTACTTTTCAGTGAGGGAGACCATACGAATGAAGTCACTTTACCTAGAGGATTTTCACTTCACTGGGGGGATATGAAGGTCTTTGAGTTGCATGTTTTTCCTCTACAAGAGGGTGGAAGAGGTTCATGTTGTTAGCTAGGAGTGATCTATGATTCATGCAAGACAAAGGTGATCAAAACTTAATGCATTGATTCATTTAGAAGAAGAATGGTTAGGTAATTGTCCTTGGAAGGTTCTTAATTTGCACTAGTTTTGAGGTGGTCTTGAGGAGGACTTAGTGAACCAATATTGGTGACTAATATTTAATCATTGAGGCCCATGAATAGGTTAATTTCATCACTTGGTAGGAGGGTTAATTCATTCACAACTTGCACTGGGATGAAGGACCAAAAATATCTCTCACAATGGTTTAAGTGTGGGACTAACAGGGTAAGAGAAAGCAAGAAATGCATCTTAACGAGACTCAAACATGGATCACACACATAAATATCATCAAAAAAAGTCAAAGGAATGCACAAGACTCAAAAATATCAATCACACCTTGAAACGACAACAAAGAGACACTTATTTCTAAGTGTGATAGTTAAAACGACACATTATGACACCTAGAACACCAGTTATGAAAAAGTGATGACTGTGACCTAAAGGTGTGCTAAGATGTAGGAATATGTCTAGTGCATAATCTAATGATATATAGGACCATTTAATGTATAAGAGCACGCTTGAACTAACATTGGTGATACACAAAGGTGCGACACATGCAAGAATGAAAACAACAAAAGCAATGCTTGTGACAGGAGGAAAACATGAAAATGACACTTGGAAATGAAAATTACCATGAAAGTGACACATGAAAGAGAAAATATAACATAAAAATGACACTTGTTAAAGTGAAAGTGAGAAAAAGTGACAACCACGAATGTAAAAGCGACATTTGTGAAAGCGATAGTTGAGAAAAAATACTAAAATAAAATTACAATGCAACCAAAGTGATGAAGGTTGTCAATTCAAAGTGTGCCCTAACTCTCGACATGAGTTGAATGTTACATAAGCACCATTTTGATATATTTTTTTATGTTTGTTCAAGCTTGCATAAAGGAATTGGGATCATGAACTCATTGAAGACTCAGCATGTGTGAGCAAGTGAATTGACACTTAAAGTTTGAGAATAAGACTTAAACACTTTGCAATCATCAATTGACAATGAAGTGACCATAGACGACAGATCGTAAGATCCTCAGTAGGCTCCAAAATTCAAGTGTAGGAAAAATTTTAGAGGGTGTTGACCGTAACATCAACACTTGGTTATATGTGCTCATGATCAAAACAATGACGCAAACTTCATATCCACAAAAACCCAAACAAGTATTAGATATAACTAGATTTGATAAAATACTAGAGATTAGAATAATTCGATTTTTCTCTTTTTATTGTTGTAACATGCACCTCCTCATGAGATCTAAATCTAGAGAGAATGCATTGATAAATTTCCAAAATCCATTTCAATTATGAATATGCCTAATCTAACAATACTAGTGTTACTAGTATAGGTGAGCTATATGAATACAATTTTCTTTATATTCAAAGATATAGCCACATGATGAAATTTTTCATATTTAATGTCATTAAATTAAATATGCTAAATGTATTAACATAAAATTCATTGTCTTGCCTATTCGAACATGGGCCCTTTGTTTCACATCAATATCCTAGCAAAATGATAAGTACATTAGTGACCTCATATTCAAAGACAAATAGATTTTTGAGAAGAGTGTTTCTATTTTTATGAGATGAATCATAATTTCTCTTGCACTAGAATGGAATCTCACAACTTCAATTTAAAAATTTATTTAATTGGTTGTGGATGTTTATTCTTTTGATACAATCTATGAATGTAGTAGGATCTAACTTAATATTATTATGTTTATGGCTACAATATTTGAGAGCCATCTCACAAGTATCAATGGTCATCACTCATGACCAAGCACCATGCTATATCATTCCAAATTCCCTTCCCCATGCCATGCTTTGCAACTCTTCATTTTTCTAAAGCTCAAACAAAAATTTCAATTATTAACAAAAAGGATTACATTGAGTACATGTAGTTAAAATTGGACCAAATGAACTGACCTCGGAGATAATGCCTCCAACCAGGTATGACATACTAAGCACCTTTTCTACCTAATTACTTATGTGAATATATCCATTCTAATATTATACACCATAAGTGTTCAAGGGTTTTTATTTTTTCCCCTTTCTCCTACGAACATCTACCCATCCTACTGATTTATCAATTTCTATGGAGGATAATGCCATATCCTCATTTTATAGAGAATGTTCCATCGATGTTGCCTCCTCAATGTATGAGATATCCTTATCACTATCTGAATGATTAGACTCATGAGGCCATTTCTTCCCAGTGGTTGTTGCCATGATTAATGCTGAAGAATTTCCATTCTCCATAGCCATATAATTCTTTTCCATTGCGTGTGAAGGCATATCAAGCATGGGCTGCATAGGATCTTGTGAAGATAAAGAATAAGGAAATTTCTTTTCCTACTGAGGGTTGTCCTTCTTATGACTTGTCATGTTCTTGACGTTTGAAGCTACCTTATGATCACACCATCCACGGCTATGTTTTCATGTCTTTGGGGATCCTGATCCCCATGTACATAATTAGCCATGCTAGGCATCACTTATACCATTATTTGAATTTTTTCTCACTCCATTTTTAATTTTTAGGGCTATATTGTTCTCTGACCATGATATAAACATCATTGTCATACACATCATTGTCACACAGTCATCATAAGTATCGTTGTCATACTATCATAAGGACACTTCCATGCTGTCATATAAGGACATGGCCATACATATTAGTCATAGGAACATTGCCATATATCACTAACATAAAGGATCTTCCATACATCATTGAGGATACCATCATAAATGTTCTACCATACATCATTTTCCAATGAGGACTATTAATTCTACCATACATCATCAAGTATAATTGCCAATAATTTACCGTTATGATAGCAAGAATCACTATCATTCTTCACTATCATGCATCTCTCTACTATATATCACATTGTCATAAGAAAATTGTCATACATCATAGTAATGACATACATAAATGAGAATATAATATAAGTGTCATTTTCACTATCATGGGTATCACTGCCATATATATTACCAAATTATATCATAGGCCATAGTGCCATATGTCTTATTGTTCAAACATCATTGCTGCCCAATCATCACTGTTATAAAAACATGACTTACCAAGAATCAATGCCATTCATGACTATCAAGAGAACAAATAACATTGTCATATGTCAAGGTTCATACATCACTTTCATATATAGGAAATTAGGGCATGAAAACCCTTACCATAAGGTTTCTCAAATAAGCCTAACAGACATCCAAAATGCTACCCAAAATAGACCTTGTATATAATACCATAGTTGTAAATATTTTAGGGCCTTCAGGGCCATACCTAGAAATGCCATAGATAGGCTGAAAACATAACCAATAAGAGACTACATAATATGATACAATTGGTTGCAGACGGGGTTCCACATAGATGACATAGTAGGTCGCATAAGGATGCCGTCGAGATGTCATCATAGGTCGCATAAGGGTGACACATAGATGTTATAGTAGGCTGCATAAGGGTATCACATAGATTCCACAGCAGGCCGCATAAATTCTTAGATGCATACCTCAAAGGAGGCCGCAATAGGTGCTATAATAGGTCACAGATGATCCCACACATAGGATGCAAAGATGTCAAATAATAGGCCATAGAGATGCCAAACAATAGGCCACAAGGATGCCATACAATAGTCTGTAGAGATGCCAAATAAGAGGATGGATTCCGCAGATTCTTGAGTTGCCTATTCCAAATGGTGGGGGATAGGACCAATTTATAGTTGTTTCATCATATGAAGGGACACGACTTTTGGGGCAGGAAAACTTTCAAATTATGCAGTTCTTTTAATAATATTTAAATATGTTTTCCAAATTATTTGATTTTTACTTGCGCAAGTAATTTTGTCATATCAAATAAAATAGGAGTGCCAAAATAATCAACAATAATAATTCTTTTATCCAATTTGAATTATCCCTTTGGGGAAAGATGGTTTCTCCTTGGGGTAGTTGGGTTCCTAATGGGGAAATTCATCCCACAGTTGCCCCAAATTTCAACATCCATGACCGACCAAATCCTCCACCTCTAAAGTAAACAAGATATTCACATTTTCAACTTTTCCATCTCTCACCTATAAATTGTTGGTTGACTTAATAAAACTCACAATTTTTACATTAATTAATATAAAAATCTACTTTCATCATCTCAACTTGTATCTTTATGTAGAAGAGTTTTGTCATCTCCCTTTTCTCATTGTGGATATTTCCCAACTCACCTCTATTTGTATTGTATTACAAGCAATATTTTAATCTACATCTTTTTTTCTATCTATTTGATTATGTAGTTCCATGCTTAGCATGTTCTACTTGGGTTGCTTCATATTAAAATTACTTAGTTTTAAATTAAATATTTATCTTCCAACATTTTCCTTTTCTATAACCATTTATGTCACAAGGGTCATGGTGATTGTTTTCACCCTTAAATTTATTCATAGAAACAATATTCTTACCTATCCTCTTCCACTTTCCTGTTCTCCTCCTTCCTTGAAATTCCATTATTGGTTTCTTCAATTTGAACCATTTGGTAGTCCCTTCTTGTCCATCCATAGATATTATGCTTACACACAAGCTTTGTGACTAAACATCGGCTTGAGGTACACAAATTACCACCTTGGGTCTTCATGTAATCCACATATATATGTGATGAGTACATCTTCCATCTACAAATGTGATGAGTACATCTAGATTCTTTGGAGAAATTTCAAATTGAATAGTTTGTTGGCTTCTTTTCTAAACTTGGTAGTATAGTATTATACACTTTACGCTCATCTATATGTGTTGTTAATTTGGTAGCTCAGTGACAAATTCCAACCCTGGTACTAGATTCCTCTTTTCGAGAGGACCAATTTTGACTATTGAAGAGATCAATTTGGACAAGGGAAAGCGTACTTATGAAGAAAAGCCCACATATGCAAAATTGGACATGTCAACTTTAACAAGAAATTAGTCACACTTGGAAGCCTATAAATACAAGTGATGTGAAGTTCATTTGGACATCACCAAGCATATTATTCTTCTCTTCTTCATTGAAATAGGTTTGCATAGGTATAAGGTTGGGTTGGTGAAAGAGGTTCACAGAAGTCCGAAAATACAATTTTTGAAGTTCACACGTGTTCTAGAGTTTCTGGGTCACAGCTGCAGGCTCATCAAAGGCAACATTCAGTCACAATTACTAGCTAGTAGGCTCAAGGGAGAGGTTGAAATGTATCAACCGCTTGCATAGATCCTCACCTATGCAGGTCTTTTCTAGGGCTAAATTTTGAAATCTGACCACGTTGACCGTAGTTGACTGCAAATTCGAAAAGTTGTCTCTGGTAGATATTGACGTTGGGAACATATTTCTAAATGTTGATTGGGTTAATATTGGTAGATTATTTTGTATTGGTCTCATTGTACTCTCTGCTAAACATTTTATGACAATCTAATATAAGAAGAATTTTCAAAGGATTTTCCCCATAGTGAGTTTTTCCCTAGTCTTTGACCAAATATGGTGTCTCTTGTTGATGTGTTAATTGTCTCCTTTGTCATTTCTTTTATTGTTCTATCTTCAGTTATTGTTGATGGTTGGAAAGACTAATTTATATTGAAAATATTGCTAGTTGAAGTATTAAATTAGGCTAAAGTAATTTATACAGCATAAAACAATCTGAAAATTAACATGCGTAGTTGTGCTAACAAATCCTCTGGTCTTCATGCCCAACGTGATAAAACTAGTAGATAATGAGGTCTATAAATACCTCCCACTTAGTGATTGATGGATCATTCCCAGTCTTAAGTATCTTTTTATGGAATGCAATTCCAAGTAGTAAATATTGAAATTGAAATAATGTGTATTGTTGTGAATATAATTATATAGCATTACAAAAGTGACCATTCATCTTCTAAGGTCATTACTATTATAATTGTTCATATTTCCCCTATTTACATATTTAAAAAATATTCACCAAATCCCTAAGGATTATGTGTCTGACATTCCCCACCTTAATTTGAAGGGATGTTAGTGAGCACAAACATCATTCTAAATTTTTCATTTTTTTCTCTTCCAAGTTCTTTGTCAAAGATGTATGGAATTTCCTCATTTGTAAAACAATGTCTTCAATGAATAGTCTTGGTCAATACATGATATTTAATCAAATGATACTTTGTGTTGATATGTTTGGTTTTATCATGGAATATGAGATTCTTGGCCAAGTTGACTGCATAAATATTGTCAATCAGAAGGGGAGTATATTTCTATTGTTTCTCTTGCAAGTCTTCAAGAATTTTCCTGAGCTAGACAACATCCTTTGTTGATTTTGTAGTTGTAACATATTCTTTGTCATGGAATTTTTTGAAAGTAATTATTCGTATAATCTCCAGGAGACAACTCAAATAAGATAACTTGAAGTGGACACTCCAGTTTCTTTGTCTCCTTCAAATTTTAAATCAATATATCCATCAATCTTAAGTTATCCACTTGTGAATATTTGAGTCCAAAGTATTGAGTTCCTTGCAAGTAATTCAAAACTCTTTTGTGGCAAACCAATGTCCTTTACAAGGATTTTGCATAAATATGGAAATAATTGCAATAGAAAATGAAATATCTGGTTTGGTAGTATTGAAGTAGATAAGAATTCCTATAAATTGTTATACTTCGTTTCGTCCTCAAATTAATGCCCTTATTTTGAAGTGAGCTTCATATTCTAGTCCATTGGAGTGGATAAAAAATTGCATTCAACCATGCAAAACATGTTCAACAATTATCCAATGTACTTTTTTTAGATAGGACTATATATTTTGGATGTTGAGATACTTCATTGCCCAAGTAGTAGTGAAGATGTCCCAAATATATCATCTAAAATCCTTTCTTCAACTCTTTCTTTATAGATACAATATATTTTTCATAGTTCCCTGTTATCAACATATCATTTAGATATACGACAAGATAAACACATTTTTTGTGAATTTTCTTGACAAATATAATTGCAACAAGATTAAAGTATTTCAAATTTAATTTTAGAAGATGCTTAGTCAACTTTTCATACTACGCTTGTTGTGCTTATTTTAGGCCATATAAGGATTTTATGAGTTTGCATACCCTTCACAACAAAACCTTTTTGTTGAGATGTGAAGACATTTTCTTTCAAGTGTCCATGCAAGAAAGTAGTCTTCACTTTCATTTGATGAAATTTCCATCCATTCTAAGTTGCCAAGGCAAAAAGGGTTTGATTGGTGGCCCATTTTTTTGTGGATGCAAAAGTATCCTCATAATCAACATATTTTTCTACAAATCCTTTTGTCACAAGCCTTGCTTTTTCTTATCAAGTGAGTAGTTGATTTGTACTTGTTATTATAGACCCACTTGTAACCAATTGGTTCAATTCCAAATGGAGGACCCACCAGTGAGCATCATAATCCTTTTGCATTTCTTTTTTCCATTCATCATGAGAAGAAAAATCTTTAAAAGAATTCAGCTCAAAGTTAGTAGATAAATTCAATTCACAATCATATCAAACATCCATATCATCAACTAAATCGTAATTATCTATATCACCTCCATCTTGTCTTGTGGAACTTCTAGTTCATTTCATTTTGGCCTCATTAGGATTAACACTTTCAAGTGTCTTGGTGTGACATTTTGGTGACCTTTATGAGATGGCCCAATTCTCTCTACTAATTGAGATGGGATTGCATCAATATTTAGCCTTCCATGTCTTAATCACATCACTCAAAGGGTCTTCCTAATCTAAAGAAGTGGTTCAAACTTCATGAGGTGGAGACAATGCTTCAAAAGAAGATTCCATATATTGATATAATATAGAGATACCCCCTTCAAAAGGTGGAATCTCATTATTAACTTCATGATAATGTTTTGCATGATTAAATCTATCCAAACAAACAAGTTGTCACTCAATAGTGTTGTTCAATGTCAATCTTGGAAGATTCAAGAAAAATCACATCTTTGCACCAAAAAACCTTGTTATTTACCTCATAATAATGAATATATTCCTTTGTGGTATCTAAATACCCAAATAAGATGCATTTCTAACTCCTTGCATCAAGATTGCTTCTTTGTTCCTTAGGGATCAAGGCATAGCAAGCAGAACCAAAGATCTTGAGATGCCTTATTGAAGGAATGTGGCCATACCACATTTCATAGGGAGTCTTATTTTTGAGAGCATGAGATAGACATATGTTTTTTACATCTACTACATACATAATTGCATCAACCCACAAAATCAAATTTACCTTTTTGAAAAACATCATTGAGTGAACCATATTTAAGATAGTGTTATTTATTCTTTTAGCAACACCATTTTGTTGAGGAATGTATGAAATAGTAGTTTGATGTTGAATCCCATGTTGGTGAATATAGTTTTAAAACTCATTAGAATTATATTAATTCTCACTATCAGTACAAAGTGAGCCACTATGTGATTATACATCATTTTCAATCCATTCATGAAAACCTCTAAAATTTTCAAAAGATTGTGATTTCCTTTTCAACATGTATACTCAACACATCTTGGTGTAATCATCAATAAAATTCATAATATATCTATTTCCATTTCCAAAAATAACATGCATAGAATCACTACAAGTTTTCTAGTGCTCTAGAATAATGAAATGGTTATTTTCTATGTTTTCCTAGGAAACAAGCATCACATTGCTTCAATTTTCTAGGAATAATTGGAAAACAAAAAACACCATTCTTTTTCAACAAACAAATATTTCCATAATTAATATTTCCAAAGCTTGTATGCCATAGAAATATACCTTCATTGTACTGAGAAAGGTATGAAAAGTTTTATTCACAAGAAGATTTTCATTGTAGCTTCAACAATATTTCCTCCTCTATTCCAACCATCACAACTATGTTGACAAATTGTTTTATTATCTCTACTTTTGCATCAAACATATGAATGGAGTGGCTTTGCTAGTGAATGTGAAAAAGGAACAATGGATTTTTTTTTTAACTCTGGAAGGTAGAGTATGTCATGCATAATAAAATAAGTTTAGGTAGTTTAAGCCTAATAGTGCCAAGTCTAGATGGTTTGACACTTGACTTGTCTACAAAATACACACTCCGTATACATTGTCACTAAGGTATTCAAAGAAGTCTTTCTAAAAGGTCCTATGAGAAGCAATGTAATGAGAATATTTAGGTGCTTTAACTTTTTTTAAATCTAGTGTTTTACCTTTGTCTTCTTTGCAGTCTTGTTTGATCCTCTCCCGGGGTATTCTACATGTGGATGCATCATGTCCATCTCTGTCACAACAAATGTAGTAAATATTAGATCTTTCCCCTTGTTGGTGTTTACCCCCACTACCTCTAAAATTATTTCTTTCACATATTCTTCTACTACCACTTATTTTAGAAGAATTATGTGACTAATTCTTTCCTTTCTAAGCATGGCACACTACTTCTTCAATGGACCGAGTTGATGTCTTCATCTTGCTGAGTGTTTTCTCTCGATAGGCAAACTTCTCCACTAGGGCATCAAAAGTAATGGATTTTAGTTTCTCACTAGATTGAAAGAATTCAAGATAATTATAGTATGTAGGATAGAAGGCCTTGACAAAGGTTGTGAGAGGAATTCCCATATTAACTCCAATGGCATCCACATCATGTATGATGGCTCTAATTTAAAAGGTTAGGTATAAGGGGTCATCATCTTTCAACTCAAGGTTAACGTGTTTGACCATGAACTAAACAACTTTGAATTTTGAGTGTGAATAATATATATGTTTCAATGTGTTCAATGCACCATAAAAACTTGTAATTGAAATTATATGACAACTCACCTCTTCACTTACATAAGCAACAATCAGGGCATATGCTTTGCTATCTTTGCTCTCCCAAAAGGTTAGATCTTTATCCCATGAGGGATTGATAGGTGCATTTTCATCCTATACTTCACATATACCTTTCCATAATTCATTATAAATAAGAGTATGCTTGATCTCTCTTGATCATTTTTTATAGTTCTCTTTTCCAATCAATACTACTCTGACAATGGAGATAAGAGAATGCATCTTCACAATACTTCATAATACCTCTTCCTTCCCTGTGTTATGTGGTTATTTACTCAAAACCATTTTGAAGAAACCATTAAAATGTCATAAAATCAATGTGTCAATCAGAATATCTTCTCATGGTGTTGCTTGAAATATATTTAACTGCCTAAGTGTTATTTCCCCATACTCTGAATATGAGTTGTTGGATTCTATATGTCAATAGTGTTGTGGTTGCATAGAGTATAAAAGTGATTTTTAATCCCGGGTTGAGATATATCCCAACTATATTTTCTAAAACCCTCTTGACATACACTTGTATAGGTTCACAAGGAGAGTCCCTAAATACAGACATGACCAGTGGATTCAATCCAGATTTGGCCACAACTCCATAATTGACTAGTGGAAATGAAAACTAGGATTATAGTATACCTGAACATACTTCATATTTACAATGGATATCATTATCCAAAGTACCTCAAAGTAACCAAAAACAAACCCTAATAATGGCATCGCTTGCTTTTCTAAATGGGCCGAAGCTCTAGTAAGCAACTCCTTTTCCCAACATTCATTAGCAAGCCTCCACCATCAACCACAGTTGAGAATATTGCATCCAAAATTGAAACAATTGTTATTGCTTCACCTAATATGAAATAGGAGAGGGGTTGTACACAATCTGTGGAATATTTTTCTAGAGAATAACTAGTAGCACTCCATCCTTTGTTCCAATGTATTCAACACTTTGCAATCTTGGTGTATCCAATAATTTTCCTAGAAAAAACAGTTTTCACTTTTTTGCACAATAGTCTCTCTAGACTAGTTAAACAATTACCTCATTACTTGCACTGCAAGATACCATTATGGGCACCCAATATTGGCTTTAAAAAATCCCTTGTTATAATCATAGTAAGGTGGAGGGGAGGATACCTACCTAATAAAAGTTGAGGCGGGACATATGAGGGAATATAATGTCATTTCCTAATACCATGTCACGTCTATGAGTTAAGGCCAAGTGATTTCAGTGTTTGACAAGAAGGTATTAATAATTTCATGGAATTATAGAAGTTCTTGCACACAACAAGGTATTAGAGAAAGAAATTCAATGATATTAATGGAAACATATTTAGTGTTTAATGGAAATTATGTATGGTCCCATGATAGTATGGTTGTGATAGTGATATATGTCAAAGGTAATTATGACCCTTGATCCATATTATAGTGATGAATGTGTGTGATCCATATGACTGTGACTCTATAACAGTTGTGACAATGCCTATGATGATGACATTGATGTGAAATATAACCATAACCTCTATGCCAGTGATATGTGATTTTGATCTTCATGACAATATTTGACAGTGATCTATATGAAAATGCCTTTGATATGTAATATAAATATACATGGCAGTGAGCTTTAAAGTATGACAATTCCCTTTACATGGCAGTGATCATTGGTGTATGGAAGTGACAATCTGATCTATGGATTGTCTCTATGATGAAGATATGACAGTGATGGATGATCTTATATGACAGTGATAATGATGTGGACTATGCTCTTATAATAGTGTGATATGAAGGCATGTGCCTACCTCTCTGTAGATGTGATTTATGAGGAAAGAATCTTGTCTCATGATATTTGTACATTGTATCATAGTTGAAACTTTTGTGAATATTTAATAGAAGAATAATTTGGTTTGGTTTTCCCCCTTTTGGGGTTTTTCCCTGGCCTCTGACTTAAATCCTAGTGTCTTTATTGTGCATGATTTTATTCTATTGTTCCTTATTGTTCCACTGCTTTATTGATGTTATTTTTCTCTCTACATAATTGCTAATGAAGAAATTATGTTTATGGGGTGAACGTAATGTGAAAATGTTGAAAAAGTTTAAGTTGCAGTTATCTACAATAGAGAAGAATCTAACCCTAAAAATTAACATGGAATAAAATTTGGGCTAAAGAAAATTCATTGAGATCACCCCCATTAAGACACCTATGATGAAGTTCATGATCAAAGCATAGTGAAAGGGATGAATATGGAAGAAACCTAAAAGAAGGTCAGGGTTTGAAGGAAACCCTAGGAAGCCTTTGTTTTTGTAAATAGAAGCTAGGGTTTGAGAGACCCTAAGAGTGGCCTTGATATGGAAAAGGCCTCGTATGATTCAGAATTGTTCATGATATGGTATGATCTGTAAGAAGGCATTTAGTTATTCTAGTACCTATGACATATTCTAAGAAACCCTAGATGGACCTGTCTCCTACCTAATAGGAGATGATATGATACAGATCCAGTAATCATATTTTACATTGATAAGTTGGTCTTGGCCGTCGATGAAAGACATCAAGGATTCAAGTGGTTTTCAAGAGGAAACATTTTTTCTGAACATGACATTGACATATGGTTCATGGTTCATGGTGCAGGATCAAGAGAGAGTTAATAGCTTCCTACTATCCTCATTAAATATAAGTACCTTCAAGGCTTATGTTATTTCTATATTACACTTCTATTGTTTAGATTTATTGTTTTAGACTATTGTTTATTATTCTTGTATCAGTATTCAAATGATTCTTTCACTAACGTATTAAATGAGGATGTGATCAAGAAAAGAAGATCTCGAGGATCATCACGATGTAGAGCATTGCAAGAAGAGTTACCTCTAAGAAGGCACTGGCGCGGAAAAATGAAGGGGCCACTCTCATATCTAGAAAATAAATATAGTCCTCTCTCATCATCATCAATTACACTTTCAATATGGTTATTTATTTTTCTATCATTTCTCTTGCTCTTATTTTGGTGTCAAAAGTACAATAGATGGATGTAAGGTCCAATTCCTATATATCGAGATTGAGAAGGATGTAGAGCCTTCCCTTGATTAGAATGGAAATAGACAAGACCTCGTACCTTGGAGTGTTATAGACATTTTTCGGCCCTACAACCCCAAGCATGAAATGTCCATAAATCAAGGGCTCCTAAGTCCCTAAAAGTGTTGTTCTAACCCCTAAAAGAACAAGGTCAACATATTACAGCTTCTCCCAGAAGTTCTCCATGAAAAACTACTCAGAATTGGTCAAAACAGGATCATTTCAGCTGCTCTACTGGCTAAGTGCATTGCATCTCACCTAAATATACTGTGTGGGTGCGTTGCATTTCAAAAACCCCTTCTGTGGGGTGCGATGGGCGAGAAATGACAAATGGCAGTGTCATTCCGCGAGGTGGAGAGGCAATGGAAGCTTCCGGAATCTTCTCCTGTGACACTTGCCTCACTGAATTCGACCAAGGATGAGTAAGAGACCATCAATCTCCAAGTGGAAGCAAGAACTATCAGAGGGAAGACACTAATCAAATCACAAGCTGACTCATCCCCCTTACAGATATCTATATATGGATCCCTCATCCCAGAGATCCAAAGGCTGGAATTTTGCATATTGTAAGGAATTGTTGTTGGTTTCTTGAGACAGACATCAGATTGTTGGGTGATCTAAGCTTTGTTTGAGGTGAAGAGGGGTTTCTTTGCTGGGAGGTTGATGCTGGGTCAGAACAACTGGTTGTAACTCCTCTTGGCTCTTTTCTTGTTTATCAATAAAAGCTATTCAAGTTTTCCTCCATGCTTTTGTGTCATTGATGCTTGCTACATTTGTATGGTCAATTTACATCTGATCCTAGATTGTTTATGATTATAGATCCATGTCTTTGTATAGTGCTATGCTTCTGTGATCTTATATGTACTTTGTGAAGCTGGGCGTGCAAGGGAGCAGGTAGCTGAAGACTATCAAAGAGGAGAGGAATCAAATCAGGAGATTAGCGCAAGACAGAGGTTGGTCTTTCTGTTCCTCTCTATCTATAATTCATAAAGGAAAAACGAAAGTATCTTTTCTCTGTTTGTTTCTAAGGTAGCTGTCACACCTTAGTGGGATAGTGTAGTTCTATATAGAAACTTTTCCCTGTAACAAAATGGCGACCATACTGGGGAGATAATTAGTTTGTTTGTTTATCATTCTTTGTTGTTTGTTTCATAAACTTACAAGTAGCATTCGAACTACATTTGCCATAACAAATGCAAAGTAGATAACTGCTGCTTCAATCCATTTACTGGATCTGTTTATGATTTAAACAACTGATTCACAAACTATCTGATTTCCCTTGTGATAGCTCTTAGATCCTCCTTAGATCTACCCCTGATTGTTGCATTACTGATTGCTTTTTTCTCGGCCAAAACCCAAGAAATGAACTGCAAACTGTGACCCGAAACCCGAACAGAGTCTCGTTTCTGGCCCAGCGCAGGTACTGTTCAGAGAATCTGAGTTTCAGTGCACTTCCTGAGTGGACAAGCTGCGCTACATTTCAAATTCTCTATGTTACAGGTGCGCTGATCAGACTAGCTCTGTGCAGTTTTGGATTCTGTGATTCATTCTTTCCAGTTCTATTCCTGAATTTTGCTGCCTGTGATCAGTATATGTCTGTTTGAAACCCCTTTTCCTTGCTGCTATTCCGCCTCCTTTGTACAAAAGAACTGTAGATTTTTTTGTGTGTTTGTTGAGTCATTTACAGTTCTCCTTCACAAAAGTAACATAATCGTACTGTCGTCCTTTGATTTGAAACTATCGCAAGTGTCGATTTCAATCGTAGGAAAGAGTTTGATTGCTGTTGATCATCGATTATCCTGTTACTATTGCTTTTGGTCTGAATTTGTAATTTTCTAGTGTCGAGAACAAGTATTCAATTCAAAATCGTAAAGTGTTGTGATCGTCTCCATTTTTGATTTCGAAAAGAAACTTGTTGATATTTGTCGCTTGAAAAGAAATTCAGATTTTTGCATCAACTTTCTTTTTAGCATTCATATACTAAGAAAGTCGAAAACAAATACATGCATGTCCATTTGCATATAGACAGTCTGATTGGCTTTATTTAGGAAAGTGCATTTAGAGTGTGCTCTTTGCTCTTTGTGAAAATATTCTGTCTTTCTTTTCCTTAGTAGCTAGGATTTTCATTGCACAAAGAAGATAAAAAGTTGGTTTATCATCTTAGATTGCATTTTAGGAATTACATCTACATCTTGCGGTGAACCTGAAAGGCAAACTTCATAAACAAGATCAACTTAAAATAAATTCAATGAATCTAACAACGCTTTGGAACTTAACGCACAACATTTAGAAGTCTAGGCTAGAGACGTATTCCGGCATCGTAAAGCCTGGTAACTGTTTTTCTCACTGATGGTTGGGTGATTCCTCCACTTTGAGACAATAAGTGCCAGTACGGACCTGTGCTCCCACGTACCGTCGAGTATATTTTGAGAGACCCCAATAGGCTTAATCCTTTATCCATAGGAAGCCATGTCTGCCGCCCTATCGATCGCAATGCACTGAACACAGCATTCGGGAAGATTGACTGCCGTACCGTAAAAAGTATTCTGCAGTTTTGCGATTAGTTTGGTAATCCCTCTACCTAGATTTCCAGAGCAATCCCTTTTGTTCCTTTTCAGACTCCTTAACAGAAAAGGTCCATTTGAGCACTGATCACTTCAGGCTCATTAAAAATTGAAGGAGACTAGACTCATCTTTTGTTTTTTCTCGACTCTTAAAAACTGAAAAAACAAGTTGTGTCAAAGCGTCTAAAATTCATTTAATTCTGAAACATACTTCCCCTTTATTTTAGTTGATCGAGTAATCCGCAATCGTGGAAGAAAGTCAATTGAAACCCCGTCGTTCGCGGAGGCTTACGAGTCAACCGTCTTTGTCTCCGGAATCGAAGCTAGTACGGACAAAGCGAACTCGTTTAACCAGATCCAAATCTCCTATTAAAGTTAGAACAAGTGTTCCAACAACATCAGAGACTCCGGTTAAACATTTCTGGAATCCCTGCCTCTACAAAAGAAGTTCAGCAGCCACAGAAGGACAGTATTATTGATCCTAGTCTAAGAGTAAACACTTGCGTTACGGAACCAGTTCCATTTACAATCGGTTCGGAGAGTCTTACTCTTCAAACATCTGTCACTGCCGATTCCATACCTTCTTCGGCACCAAAAATATTCTACGGACCTGACGGTCTACCCCTTCCACCTGGTCTGATTGCCATAGAAGAGATTGTGGAAGATCCTCCAATTAGTACTCCATCGCAATTTGGAGTCGGGATCGCTCTGTATCCTTCTTCATCAGAAGTTAGTCTACCGCCAGCGAAAGCTCCTGTAGAATCGCTAGGTAACCTTTTGGATAGACTAGAAATGTCTGAACAACCGTCAACATCTAGGACTGTGTCACCTGACACAGCGACGACAGAACTCCCTGCTATCACTCCAACAATGTTCGCCAGTATACCATCTGTCCCAACTAGCTCTCAACCGCTAGAAGGAGCCCACTCAGGGGCCATTTCGACAGTATGGTTTGTTCTTGTTTGTTCATCCGGAATAATATCCGGAAACTCTTATGTTGAGTCTCAACAAATTGATCCATTTGGAGGTCAATTTGGGCGGTCCGGCCCCCTAGGACAAACCATTCCCTTGAGTTCTGGATTACCACCGTATGGGGGGCAGTATACCCTTTCATTATCCCCTCCGGGAGGATATCCATGCGGGAGTTCACAACAACATTCAAGTTATACTGGAATTACCTCAAGTGGTTGGGTACCAATACTACCTCAACAACCAAGAGTTGTATATTCAATGCAACAATGCTTACCTATGTCAAATATATCAACTACACCAGCTATTGTGACGGTGTTGCAAGTTCAAGCGCTGCCTGTTGTATGCCAACCTCAGGTCTCTCAGGTTGTAATGCAACAGCCCATTGACCCTGCGAATCAACCACAATCACCGACTGGTGGAATGACACAGGTTCAGACGGGTACAATTACCCCTCATCTTGGTCAAACTGTTAGTATCGGGCAACAGCACATGGCTTCACAACCATGGCTAGTACAATACCAACAACCGCAATTCCAACAAGTATACCAAGGTTCTGAGCAACAAATCTTTGCAAATAGTGGACAGACATATATTCAAAACGGTCAAAATCAACCATTTTACAATGGTCAGCCCACCAACCTTACCAAAGTTACCAACATCAAATGCATTATGCTGGTATGCAAAGACCAACTGCTCAGGCAATCCCATCTTATCCTGGGTATGCTTCACCTAACCTGAATCAACAGTTACCCTTTGTGGCAACTTTAGAGTTACCTGATTTAAATCGGTTAACAAACGATCCAATCGCTTACGCCCCTTGGTGGCCAGCGATTCCGCATAAACTTCCATCAGATATTCCTAAATTTAATGGAAATCCGGGTGAAGATCCATCGAATCATGTGATGACCTTTCATCTATGGTGTTCATCAAACACCCTAAATGATGATTCGATAAGACTTCGCCTCTTTCAGAGGACGTTAACGGGTCCAGCGGCAAAATGGTACATCGAATTGCCTAGAGCTTCATTCGACAACTTCAGTACCTTAGCCACAACCTTTTTAACCCATTTTCAGTTACCAATAAGGTACAAAACAGGAACAGAACTTCTTACCAACTTCAAACAGACAACGGCCACTCACATATCTGATCATATACATGAGTGGCGACGTCGTTGTAGAATGGTAAAAACGTATGTCCCCGATCAGCTCTTAGCTGAATGGTTTATCAAGTCATTACTACCTTCCATCATGGAAGATGTGGCAAAGGGGGGAGTCGTAACAGAAGAGCAAGTTATCGCTCGTGCGCAATATTTGGACTTGATTTACACTCGGTCCGGCACGCTCTACGATAAAATACCCGACGCCCCTAGACCAGAATTCTCAATTCCTCCTCCTCCTAAATCAAATAATGACTCTCATGCCGGCGATGGCGTGATTGGCACAACAGACACGAAATCGACAAAGGCTACATCCAAAAAGGCCCGTAAGATTTCAGGTCAAAATGCAAAAGATGAACTTCTTGCCTCGGAAGTAAATGTCGTATCGACAGATAAAGGCAAAGAAACCAAACAACCAGGGAGCAAGAAGAAAGGCAAAGGGAAGAAGAAGAAACAGGAGGAATCATCACCTGAAAAATCTTCTTCAAACCCTCCTGGAGATAGGAAACCAAAAAATCCATGCCTTATATGCGATGAATATCATTGGACCGCAAGTTGTCCACACAGAGCTGAGCTTAAGAAATTCTTCAAGAATTCAAAAACCTCTGCAGTGTTAACTGATCCGTTTCCAAATCCATGAACAAATCTGGTTGAAAGTGGAAATGCTTCCCCGTCTCAAGTGCTAATGTTTTCGGTTTCAAAACAGCAAAATGATGCTTTGATATTGACAAGGAACAAAGATTATGGGAATCCACAGCTGTCGAACAATAAGGATAAAGATCAACCTAGTAGTTCGACAACAACTTCGACAGAAGTTGTGCCACCCATCATTCCTGAATTGACAATTAAACCGCCAAAGGGAGTAGTACACAAGTCGACATTAAATCCCCGTGCTAGAGCAGCACATCATTATAATATAGCGGAAGATTTGGCCCAATCGTCGTGCGCTATGTCGACACTTGAGGTACCGCAAAATTTCCTCTCCCAAGAGCAAGCTTTATTATCAGCAATAGGTGGGATTGACCCAATGGATTCCAATCTTGTGGCCTTTGATCATTAAGGATATGACCCTCAGTTACCAGCTCAACTAGCTTTCCTTATTCAAGTGAAAGCCCTCAACAAAACTGTTCATCGAACAATTATTGATGAGGGGGCATCCACATGTATTATTTCAATGAGTTGCTGGTAAAATTTAGGCTCACCACCCTTGTCGCGATCATCAACAATGTTAAGAGCATTTGATGGACGATCATACACTCCATATGGGATTTTAAGTAACTTGCAAGTTGAACTGGGGGGTAAAACAGTAGAAATTGATGTTGAAGTAATCGACGGAAACCTCAATTACAACATCCTACTGGGAAGGCTTTGGATATATGCCATGGCTGCAGTTGTGTCGACCTACTTCAGGAAGATTGCATTTCCCTTCCAAGTAGGAATTACAATCGTTGACCAACAAACATTTCTCCCCAACAGTTCACAAGTTACGGGAAGCATTCCAATGATCCATGGAAGCAATCATTCGCTACAAAATATCGGAGTAGGTCTCCTAAAAGACCCTGCCTTAATAGGTACTTTTGCCCTACTGCCTCCGAGTAATCTGGCGGAAGTAGCGTCGGTAGGAAGGTGCAATATGATATCGTCTAAAAAGATCTCAAAAAACGATATCAACATGGATCATGCAATGGTTTTGCCCCCAAGCCCAACAGAAATATTGTAGCAATCAATTTTCTTGGCTTGGGGGGCAAACCCAGATCAACGCTCATCGAGTGTTTGGATAGATAGGTCTAAGGAATATGGCACCTCTTCAGATCCTTGGTCGCATGTACATTCTACAGACGAAGGAATCATTCAATCAATGATGATTGACGGGGCACCATGGGAAGATTACCACCATCACTCCCATCTTCCGGATTACCACGAAGATTATTCCAGCAACCTTAATCATCCATCAGTTTTTGATTTACTATCAAATACTGTAAATACGGTGGATTTTGAGGATGGTTCTTATCTCGTGTCGACCTCGTTAAAAAATGAAACAAGGAGTCATGAGGATAGTTCTTTTACTGTGTCAACCTCATTAAAAAATGAAACGACTCCCTTTCCAAATCGAGTCTTTGATTACGATCTCGTAAAATCAAAGTCGAGTCTTTCGAAGATCTTGAACGTAAACCTTCATTCCAACCACCGAGATGAATGCAATGAAGCTTGGGGGGCATGCACCTCGATTTGCGTTATTATGCTGGGGGCATGCAAACTTATCACGAGCAATGTTTTTGCAAAGTTCAAGCTCATTAAAAAATAAACCTAGCCTCGAGCAATGTTACCGCAAGGTTCAAGCTCGTTAAAAAATAAACCCGCATCGAGCAGTTTTAGCACCTAGTTCAAGCTCGTTAAAAAATAAACATAAGCCATGAGCAAATGTTTCCCCCCGCGTTTAAGCTCGTTAAAAAATGAACTATTCCCCTGGTAAATAACCATCGTGAATGTAGTACTTCAGCCATTAAAGCCTTGGTCGTGTTTGCACCATCACCTCCACTTTTGCATTGGCTAATCATTCACCTCCATTTGATTGTTTACCCATTTTGAGGAACAACTGCGAAGAGTGATTTCACTAGCCATCCTTGTAACACTGCCGTGATTGGAAAATTCCAAAACTTACCTGGAATCAGCTTCTACCCATTTTATCACTCGTTCCTCAAAAGACGAGTCTCCTTTAAGCTCTTTTCAACTGACTCGTAAAATATGAAAAGATTGTCGAGCCATTGGCCTCTCCAGCTCGTTAAAGTGACATGAAGTGCTATCCCTCCTCTAGATTTTAATCTTTTTGGACGTGAGGGATTATTACACAAAAAGATCGAGCGCTTGTTTTGTTCGGCTCGTTAAAAGTATCGAAAATTCATCCCTTCTGTATTGTTTTATACTTTTTCGGACTTAAGGGATTAGATGACGAAAAAGGAATTTTGGAGTTACCTTTACATTCCTTTTCAGACTATCTAAAATTGAAAAGGAACGAGTTATCTTTGTCGTTAAACTCATTAAAATTTTAATAGCGACAAACTTGTCTATAGACGAGAACGAGTTTCACTGTCGCTAGGCTCGTTAAAACATAGTGATGGGTTTGCCCGAAGGGAAAATTATAGAACAAGCATATGTTATCCTCCTCAAGCTTGACAAAAATAAAGAGGTACTGGTCAGAAATGACTGGGGAAAATGGGAAGAAAACTTGAAGAAACTTTGTTGGTAGCAAGTCGCTCTTGAACATGACACTTCCACTCCGTGTCCGAGTCGGGTTGGGTTGTTTCATTCACCGGTCACATCACCATGGTCCCATCATACCATCCACATTTGGGGTTAATGCTACCTATCCATCACATCAGTGTCGCCGATATGTTCAAGAGAAGTCATTCAGAGAATTCACCTGTGTCTCACCCACTACCATACATTTATACTACATTCTTTCATGACCGCCACCCTGAACCTTATATCACCAGATCGTTTTCACCTCCGTTAAAATCATTTGCTCCGTTCTGTGTCATTGATGTGGGATTCATTAAGGCCCTCCTGTGACAGATCACTTCTTGTCGACATCATCCCATTATCCAAGAAGTTGATCTAGGAACACCCCATTCAATACTTTGAAGCTTGCATGCCTCAATGGCAAGTTTCTCACTTCCGGCGACAGGTTTACATCAATGGCCTTCGACCGAAATATTTTGCGTGGTGTTCGATGCCAAGTCCTTTATTCACACCACGTGAATTGTACTGCAGTACCTTGAGGGTCATTATCATTATCGGTGATTCCTCTCGCGCTTGTTAATAGTTTACATCATTGGCTGGTAATCAAACGATGTCTTTCCATGTTCGACTTCAGAACATTTCTCACATGGATCGACTTGTACTTCGAGTGAAGATTGAACGAGATTGAAGACCCCGAATCTAGTTTCATCCATCCGAGCTGTGATATATATTCAGGGAAATAAAGACATCAAATGTACATCATTGCTGCACAGATAATCATCCAATCAAAAGGATGATGGCTCTATCAGAATCATCATTATACACTCAGACGATTGTCTGTCCTATGTACATGAAAATGAATTTATAAAGCTGAGCATGGGACTGCCCGCCTTAGCTAGATCATGAAAATATTATGAAGATAATGTATTTTATTGTATCTTATTACAGGTCTCCTCCCAGCATTGAAAGAACTTCGGATCCTCATAATAAAGCATTTCACCCGACATCAAAAGATTAACGACCTCATGCTTTAGGGGGCAACTGTTATAGACATTTTTGGGCCCTACAACCCCAAGCATGAAATTTCCATAAATCAAGGGCTCCTAAGTCCCTAAAAGTGTTGTTCTAACCCCTAAAAGAACAAGGTCAACATATTACAGCTTCTCCCAGAAGTTCTCCATGAAAAACTGCTCATAATTGGTCAAAACAGGATCATTTCAGCTGCTCCACTGGCTAAGTGTGTTGCATCTCACCTAAATACACTGTGTGGGTGTGTTTCATTTCAAAAACCCCTTCTATGGGGTGCAATGGGCAAGAAATGACAAATGGCAGTGTCATTCCGCAAGGTGGAGAGGCAATGGAAGCTTCCAGAATCTTCTCCTGTGACACTTGCCTCACTGAATTTGACCAAGGATGAGTAAGAGACCATCAATCTCCAAGTGGAAGCAAGAACTATCAGAAGGAAGACACTAATCAAATCACAAGCTGACTCATCCCCCTTACAGATATCTATATATGGATCCCTCATCCCAGAGATCCAGAGGCTGGAATTTTGCATATTGTAAGGAATTGCTATTGGTTTCTTGAGACAGACATCAGATTGTTGGGTGATCTAAGCTTTGTTTGAGGTGAAGAGGGGCTTCTTTGCTGGGAGGTTGATGCTGGGTCAGAACAACTGGTTGTAACTCCTCTTGGCTCTTTTCTTGTTTATCAATAAAAGCTATTCAAGTTTTCCTCCATGCTTTTGTGTCATTGATGCTTGCTACATTTGTATGGTCAATTTACATCTAATCCTAGATTGTTTATGATTATAGATCCATGTCTTTGTATAGTGCTATGCTTCTGTGATCTTACAGGTACTTTGTGAAGCTGGGCGTGCAAGGGAGCAGGTAGCTGAAGACTATCAAAGAGGAGAGGAATCAAATCAGGAGATTAGCGCAAGACAGAGGTTGGTCTTTCTGTTCCTCTCTATCTATAATTCATAAAGGAAAAATGAAAGTAGCTTTTCTCTGTTTGTTTCTAAGGCAGCTGTCACACCTTAGTGGGATAGAGCAGTTCTATATAGACACTTTTCCCTGTAACATGGAGGAAGGATCGCAGTCTCCCATTTCGATGTCTATGATTGAAGGGGTATCCTATTAAGAGTGAGTAGACTATCAGGTTGAATGAAACAATTTTATGAGATGATGAGAGCAATATGTCCTTCATGCAAGGATCATTCTATATGACAAGATGTAGTAGTGTCATATTCTTCCATGATATCAAGCTCAATAGAGATAAGGAATATACTCTCAGAGGGAGAAGACTATGATAAGATCCTAGTGCATGCTATTGAATGCACTATTATCAGATGTATCCGAAAATTGACTTCCCCCATGATGTAGTGTACTTAGAGTCACCTCAGGGCTTTGATCCACATAAGAAGAGTCTCATGATTTCAGATTGAAGTAAGTCCCATATGGAATCAAACAAGTCCCTTGGAATTGACATGCTTGGATTGATAGAAACCTAATGCAGATCCCAACCTCTCTTCAAGGTTGAAGGTATGTCCTTAATGTTTTGTTTTATATACGCTAACAATTTATTTTTGACAAAATCAGATCATATCATCAGTACTAGAGGGATTTGACCTTTGAGCCTCATAAATCCACTTATTAAAGTGTGTTTCATTGGGATGATGAGGGATTCCTTGTCAAGAGAAGTATATTGACATAGATTTAGCATGATGATTTACATTTAAGCAGTTGAGAAGGACTCCTCTTTATATTTAGATTTGATGGATCCCATGATAAGCTAAAATTCAGATGAATTCTTACTTTGAAACATGAGGCAGATGGAGCCTAGATATGTATATTGGATTGTTGCTAAACATGTGATGGGATATCTACATGAAACTATTAAGCATGGAATGAGATAAACTATTAGAAACTTGATGGATCCACTAATGTTGACTGAGAACTGTTGTTGAAAGGAAAAAAACAATTGGGTATTGTTGTAGCTTTGGGGTCTACCATGATTACCTAGATGATTCATAAACAAAATACTATTGATTTGAGTACATTTGAGGCAAATAAAAATTGTTTCTAGCATGGCTCGCTGCGAGGCAGTGTGATTGAGAAAGCTCTTTAGAGAGTTGTTTCATCATGTGTTGGATAAGAATGTGATATACTACGATAATATGAGTGGGATTTGACTTTCAAATAATCTCGTGTTTTATGATTAGTGTAAGCATATTGATATTATATATCATTATATGGTGAAGAAGAAGCAACGATTCTCCAATAGTGATTTGTTATCGAATTGAAGAAGTGAGGCTTCTTCAGATGAGAAATTTGTTGACATTCTCACCAAGAATTTTTCGAAAGGGAAGTTCTCGGTCTTCATAGAGAAACTCGGATTGGTGGATGTGACCCTTACATGAAGTGGTTATGATTGATCAAGAACACTGAGTTATTATCTTCCCCTCAGTTTGAGCTCCCGGGTTGGGAATGGAGCCGGAGAGCTCCTAGGCTTGAGGGAACTCTGGAAAATAGGTGTGTGTGATCCTTACCCTTTGTGGTAAGTTGTATCTCTCCTGTTATCACTATAGGGTGTGTGTTATCCTTTTCATTTATGGCAATTTGTATCTCTCCCTATTAAGTATAGGAATTGACAGAGTATACCCTAATATGCATCCTACCCACAAGTTGGGCTTGTAGGGATTTCCACCCATATGGACAATGGGTGAGGAGACTTGGGTGTGTGTGATCCATAACATTTATGATAAGTGGTATCTCTCCCAAATGATGGGATGTAGGTGCTCTACCAATTGATTCTTGAGGATCAAGGTGGGAAGACCAACAGACAATAGGTGTGTGTGATCCTTACCCTTTGTAGTAAGTTGTATATCTATTATTGTCACAATAGGATGTGTGTGATCCTTACCCTTTGTAGTAAGTTGTATATCTATTATTGTCACAATAGGATGTGTGTGATCCTTACCTCATGGTAAGTGGTATCTCACCTATTTTCATTAGATATAAGGTGGAAAATGTATCTCCCCTATGATGATTCTTCTTCTTTAGATTGAGACATCATTGTCCAACTTGTGATTAAAGGATACAAGTTGAGATGAGATGTAATTTTATGGAAGTCTTGTTGATGCAGCTAAGATGAAGGTCATGGAAATCGACCTAGAGAGTATTAGGGGATGGAGGATCTATACCCCTGTGGTAAATCAATATCCCCTATTTTCAGTTGTGGATTACTCTTCGAGTTGAGATGAGATGAGATGAGACAGGATGAGACATGATGCAACAATGATGAGACATCCAAAATCATATTTATGAGGTAGATGGAAATTCCTCCCTAGCTAAGAGGGAGTGTTGAAAATTGGGGCAGCTATGGGACAAATTTCCCCATAGAATCCACCTTTCCCCAAAGAAGAAGTTAAATTAAATAAAAGAAATATTACTAATGGGATTGGCAGTATGTCATAATTTGATGATGGGAAAGAAATCCTCAAGTTAACCCTTCATGACTCCAAGTCAAATGGTTAAGTGGAAAATAATAATTTGTAAATAATTAACTCAGATTGGCTCCATGAATAGAAGAACTCACTCGATCATGAGGAAACATATAAATATGTGATTGATCCATCTAAAGTGTGAAATTTCAATTTCTCACATCATCTACCGAAGAACAAAATAAGTGTAAAAGTTTGGATTGGTTTGTTGACATTGTTCTGAAGCTTGCATTATTTATTGTGGCTCGTTATTTCTCTTTTGTGAGTCGTATTCTTCTATGTATCAAAATTATCCTATGGATCTCATCTCTTTATTTATGGCTCACGTTGCACCTTCTTCTATGGTTTGTATTCTATTTTTAGCTCACACTAAGTCTCAATGACTCACCATTTCAGTAGCTTCCATTTCTTATTATTTTTTGGCTCATTATTTTTCTTTATGGCTTGCTCTCTTACCTAAGGCTCGCATATTAATGATAGTTCTTCGCTATATTCTTTGTGATTCATTATAGTGACTTTCTCTATTATTTGTGGTTCATTATAGTGGCTCACTCTCTTCAGTGGTTCACATCATGATTGGTGGCTAGCACTAGTATCTCTACAACTCTCATTTCAATGGCTCATTCTAGCTTCTTTGTGGCACACACCAATCTCTGTGGCTTGTAAGGGTAATATCCTATCTCATCTAATTATGATGTATGTTACGACATACCTATGGTAATATCTTGTATTAGATATTTTCATCCTTTAATATGATGAGGGATATTCCAATGATAATACTTTGGAGCAGTAGTATATGCAATAGGTCTAAACATTGCAACCTAATGTATCTACGACAATGAAGTATGGATAATGGCAGTGATGACTTCATAGTATGAAAAATCTATATATGGAAGTGTATTTGTGACAAGACTGTGATCCTAGTTCAGTTATGACAATGACCTTTGTGACTATGACATATGTGCCTATGACAGTGGAGATTGATAATATGACGTACAATGACTCTTATGATAGTAAACTATATTACTGATAATTATAATATATCTTGGTGGTGCTTTAGTTTTCAATGGAAATTATGTATGGTCCCATGACAATATGGTTGTGATAGAGATATATGTCAAAGGTACTTATGACCCTTGATCCATATGATAGTGATGAATTTTCACGATCCATGTGATTGTGACTATACAACAGTTGTGACAATGCCTATGATGATGACAATGATGTGAAATATAACCATAACCTTTATGGAAGTGATATGTGACCTTGATCTTCATGATAGTATTTCGCAGTGATCTATATGACAAAGCCTTTGATAAATAACAAAAATATATATGGAAGTGACCATTGGTGTATGACGGTGAAAATCTGATCCATGGTTTCCCTCTATCATGATGATATGAAAGTGATGGAAAATCCTATATGATAGTAACAATGATGTACATTATGCTCTTATGGCAGTGTGATATGAAGGTCTATGCTTGCCTCTATGTAGATGTGATTGATGATGAAAGGATATTGTATCATGATATTTGTACATTATATCTCAGTTGAACATTTGATGAATATATAGTAGAAGAAGACTATGGTTGTGTTTCCCCCCCTGTGGGGTTTTTCCCTAGTCTCTGACATAAATCCCAGTGTCTTTATTGCACATGTTTTTCTTCTAATATTCCTTATTGTTTCACTTCTTTATTGATGTTATGGTTCTCTCTATATAATTGCTAATGATGAAATGATGTTATGGGGTGAATGTAATGTGAAATGTTGAAAAAGTTTAAATTGCAATTACCTATAACAAAGAACAATCGAGCCCTAAAAAATAACAAGTGCTACCTAGGAGGATCACATCTAACATTTGATGCAGGTGCTGGAAACATTAAAGAAGCACCAATTGCTAACAAAACTCAAGAAGTGTGAATTTTCACAAATGTCTTTGGTGTATTTGGGGTATGTGATAGGTGGAGGAGAGATGAAGATAGAGATTTCCAATATGGATTCCATCATGAAATGGCCAATTCCTACTATTGTTTCTGAGGTTGGGTGTTTAAATGGGGAAACACGCTACTTGAGGAAATTCATAGGCTAATTTTTAGTGGTATCAACACCACTCCACGCCATAAGATCAAGTGGCAAGAGTTTCCAGTGGGGAAAGGTTTTGCATAGGGATTTCAAGGAGCTAAATAAGAAGATTGGTCAAGCACCAATTCTAACATTACCAAACTTGGAGCAACCCCTTGAAGTGGAGACAAATGCGAGTGGGTATGTTATGGGAGTGGTCTTGATGTAGGGAATAATGCATCTATGCTACCATTTTGAAGTATTTCATGAAAAAATTCTTAACTATCCTACCTATGACAAGGAGCTCTATGCCCTGGTGCAAGTTGTGAAGAAATGTAAGAACTATCTTATGAGAAAAGAGACAATAATAGACACAAATCATTAGTCAATACAATACCTGTGGGCTTAAAGTAATCTAAAATAGAACAAGCATTACAAATGGATGGGGTTTCTATAATAATTTCAATTGGTGATCAAGTACAAGAAGGGAAACACAAACAAGTTGACCAACATGCTTTCAAGGCCACCCACATAAAATATCACAACTTTGGGGACTCTTACACACATGGAGCCATTCACCCATGATGCATATACAAAGTTATATTCATAGGATGAGCATTTTAGGGAGGTGTTTCAGCAATTGTAGAGTCAGAGTCATCTACACAATGGTGACAAGGTGAGCAATTGTAACTAATTAGATAGGCTCACACATCTAAGGTTGTGGGGAACTTTACCGTTGGGAAGACAATGTTCAACTTACAAGCGCATGTGTATTAGCCCAAGATTCAAGAGAAGTTTGTTAGGTTGATAAGAGGATGCATGTTTTGCTGTACCAACAAGCCTAGGAACAGGAAACAAGGTCTATATCATCCCTTACCTGTACCCACTCACCCTTGGGAAAGCATTTCCATGGACTTTTTGGGAGGCTTACCAACAACCAGGAAGGGACCAGACTACCTGTTCATGGTAGTTGATAGGTTCAACAAGATTTGTGTTTTAATGCCCTATAAGAAGACCATCAGTGGACACGAAGCAGCAAACTTTTCTTTGGATCGGTTTGGGTGCAATTTTGGATACCAAAGAGCATCATTTCAAAATGGGACACAAGTTTTCTCAGTGCATTGTAGACTACATTGTGGGAGAATATGGACACAAAGTTGAAGATATCTACAACATTCCATCCATAGACATATGGGTAAATAGAAGTGTTGAGAAACCTATAGGGCTATAGTTAGGATGATTTCTCCTAAACTTGATAATTTCTTGTGATGTATTTTTACTTTTTATTACTTATTAGCTTCCTCTCTTATTATGATATTATTCTTATCATCAAACAACTACCAAAACAAGAAAATAAAAAGTACACAGGAACATAGGATATATGATGCAAGCCAAGGCCAAAACCTCTCCACTTGAGAGGAAAATCCACAAATATATTATTTTCTTATAGATTATTCAAATGACAAATTCCAGTACATATAGACCAAGACCAAGACCAAGTCCAACCTTCTTGATGGTGTGCTTCCTTTTTCCAAGCCAAACCTAGTCAAATATATTCCATTTGCACAACTTCAAACCCCAATTATAGAATTTCGGCCTCTACTGTAGTATGAAATTTTCAGCCTCTGCAATAGCTGTTGCCTCCACATGTATTAGCAAATCTAGGGCTTCCAAGGATTCCTTTGACCTTCGCTTGAGTTTCTCTTTATTACGGGGCTTGAGGATGACCTAATAGACCTTCCTTCAACCTTCTTTCTGCAATTTCTCCAAGTTCAATCTTGCAATAGAAAAACCCTAGCCTCCTTCCTTTACACGTGTGAAAAGAGAGAGAGAGAGAGAGAGAGAAAATAACCCAAACACTTGTCCTTCATCATTCTTCCTTATTTTATAGCCTTCTTCTTCTCCTTCGCTTGAATGACGAGAGAATGAATGATGTCCATAGGAGGTCAAGTTCCCTCCTATATATAGGCTTCCAAGGTGGATGAAATTCCCTAATTGAGGCCGACTTCTTAGCTTCCAAGTCGACTTGGTCTTGGAGGGTATTTTGACACTTTTAAATACAAAAATAAATATTTTTACAAGATACAATGTTTCGGATGGGGTCTTCTTCATATGATAATGACTCTTTGACTTCTTTACCTATTGTAGTGGCTACAACCACCCTCAAAAAAATTTCCTTAGCTTCATTTTGGAGCCTCCCCACCAACTTTTCGTAGCAGCTTGTCTTGTTTCGTCAAGTTTAGAAGCTTCAGTGTGTTGCTTGCACAAAGGCAGCCTGTCGATCACTGCTCGATGCATTCCCCTCACAGGCTATTCGCCCGGACTTTGTCCAACTGTAGGCTGAGCAAATCCCCCAAGAAATTGCGCAATTCTAGAGGGAAACCAGCCTACCCTCCAAAAATTGCGCAATCCTATCTAGTAGCCTGTTGGGCTCCAGATTGCACAAGTCTGCCAGTTAGCACTCCCAGTGAAAATTGCAAACTTTTCCTCAGCAGGGCTGTTCAGCCCAAAATTTGCGCAAATCTGGGCAGCAATCAGCTGCTCTGCCCAGAAATTACGCAAATCTCTTGGGCAGCCAGCCCAACTTCCATACAGAAATTTGCATTTCCTTCTAGGGGTCGAGCAGTCTCTTGCATGTGCAGCTGAGTTGACCGGTTCCCTCCGAGACAGAGCAAAACTGACTTGCATGCATGGGATGCTTCTCAAGGCAGCATGCAAAGGAATCCCTTGTTTCAGGGATCTATGTTTAACAGTTGGAGGTTACATGCAAGGATCATTTCAAAAACCTCCCACCAAGTGTTGTTTCCCCTAGATTTGTGGTACGCACGTCACAACCTTGATGTTATCAAAACTCATCAACTGCACACTTCAGAGCTCATTACTCACATCAACCTTGTAGCTCTAACATCCCACATCACATCTAGGAGCAGTCGGCACATTCAACTCAGCTATTTTTGGGTAAGCCCGCTTTCCATGCCTTATGTTGCATTTATGTCGCTTTTTTTGTTTTCGCTTATGTGAATATTGTTTGCTTGATTTCTTTGAACACTTGTTGTCATTTACATGTATACTAGCTTGTCCCAGCACTGTTTTAGTTTTCGTTGCTATCTCACTACTGTCATATGCATGAAACTGTTTTTCACGAAGGGTCGTCGATTCGGTGACTCGCCTCACCCACATCCATGTTGTTCCATTTTCTGAATTAGTCATTCGTCATTTTCATGCATGATCATTCACTTATGCTTGCACTCAGTATCACCATGCATTCGCACTCACATTCACTTTCAGTTGCCCGTCGGCGAGTCTGGGCAGCCTTGGCCCAGACTCTGACTCACCAAGAGCCTCACCAAGATAGCATTATGCAATCGTGAGAGGGAAGGATCTGTATTCCTCTCCATAAATGTGCATTTCCTCCCAACAGTTGTTCCCCAAGCCTGCTTTCCACAATCCGGAGGGACTATGACTGCTAGCCGAGAAAATTACACAATGTAGTCATTGATCCTGCAACCATTTCTAGCTAAGACTGCGCATTGCGCAATTCCAACAGTCAGCAGCCAAACTGGACTATGCATTGCACAGTTCCAGTAGTCAGTCAATCTCCAAGAAACCCAGACTATGCCTTGTGCAGTCTTGGTAGTCAGTCTCCCAAACTCTTGGCCGAAATTGTGCAGTCTTCATGATCAGTCACACAGGTATGATGCAAGTCAGTTCTCATGTTCATTTTGGTTTTCGATTGACAAATTGCTTGCCATGAGTGTTGCCATGTCTCCAAGTTTTGCAGATGTTCATCTGCCTCTCAGTAGTGTAGGTACGATGGTTTCCAAGAGGGCAAAGTCGAAGACACCGTTCAGAGCACAGCTAGAGATGTAGTCGATCAAATGTCTATGAGTTTTCCTACTCACGAAGACTTCAAGTTATTCGTAGACAAGGACATCAAGATATGACAGCGAGTAGCATCATGAATAATAGTTGAAGGCAGCATACCAAATGCAGCGAACACAATGAATGTAGTGAACACAACGAATGCAATGAATGTAATGAATGCAAGTGAAAGGTTGTTGAACACAGAGTGGCAGAACAATGTTACAAGATCAAGCAGATCCAATGATAATGAAAGAAACTTTGGAGACTCAGGCTATGAGGTGACGGCACGACATGAATATCATGCGAAGATAGAGAATGGAACAAAGTAGGAGTTGCATGTGCTAAAGAAACAACTCAAGGAAGAACATGAAGTTTCACAGACAGACGAAAGAGTTTCAGTAGGAACAGGAACAACAGTGGGCGCAACATGCACTCATGGATGAAACTACGCCCGTACAAGTTAAAGATCCATCCCAGCAGCTGGCACGAAGCATACATGGTGAGTAGTGTTGTTGATTGCATGCAAGGAATTTAGCAGCATGCATATCATTGTGCACACACATGCAATCCAACCCATTCAGCACACTCACCAAGGCGAAGACAAGAAGCAAGTCCAACTAGATCTAAACATGTACTTCGGCAAGTTGATGCACATGACCACCAACACACACTTGAAGATCAGCACAGACATTATGCATCAGTGTGTTCCGGTTCAGCCGCACCCAAGAAGACCATGTGCATGTTAGTAGATGAGTTGGATGAAGGAACCAAACCAATGCACCGGATGCAACAGAGGCAAGATTTTGCTTCAACAAGATGTCAACATGGGGTACATGCACACCATCACGGACGACCAAGCTTGGCATCAAATCACCACCTTCACCATCATAAGGATGTCAAAGAGTTGGTCTCATCACAATGGACTGAGTTTCAATGATGTCTTGCATGGCTTTCTCAAGCCATTTTGTCTCACATGAGTACATGTGCATTGTAATGTTGAGTCATGTCAAGTGTAATTCAAGTGTCAATAGTTGGATGTAACAGTCATAGAGTAGGTGAAGAGTCATGAGGGTAGTTGAACTATCACAAAGGGGAATGTCAAGGGTCACCCCACCCTTTGCTATAAATAGTCCCTCATAACTCATTGTATGGGCTTTTGGTCAGCCAAGCTTCTGATAAGACTATCTTGGAGAAAGCTTGGACAGTATTGTAACGCACCTTGGCTTCTCCATTGCACAGAGCTAGTTCATCTATTTGGAGGAGCAGGTGGATGTGGTTGTAACATTCCACTGTTGGGGCTAGCAGGTTTACATGGATGTATTGTATGATTGGGACTTACACTTCTTTATATAATAAGAGTCAGCACATTTTCATGCATATGTTGTTATTGTAGTTGGACTGCTCCAGTTGCTTAGCAATATATGTTGTTTAACTTACATAGTTGTGTATGAACTGCTTCGTATGTGATTATATGAATCTTGTTGCAGATGTACTGTTCATTTAACCATCACTTTGGATTTCTGATTGATCTGCTTTCCAGCTTGTGATGCATCTTCGCTCGTGTGTTCCCTTCTCATCTAAGGACTACTACAGGTTGCCAAGGGGCGCACTCATCTCACCCCCCATGTGTTAGAACCTCTGATTCACCTTCCTTGACTCATTGTAGCAGTCACACCCTTGCTACTGACAGAGTTATCTTACTTGTCTGTGTACGAAATCACAGTCAAGGAATTACTATACAACCCACTGTCGGGACTCCTACGCCAAACGGTCTTAGGTCTAATTGGGACTTCTTACCAGAGAGATCCCCTTACAAGTTGGCGGATCCAACACCATCAACATTTTTGTGTTAGAAGGAGGGCCAGATGACGAGCTGAGTCCTCACATATGTTTTGAATCTCTACACATTTATCATGACTAACTACTGAGTTGCTCTTCCGAAATGTTTATCTTATGGAAACAATTTCATCATCCCAAAAAATCTCTCGGATAACTTGTCTCATAAAAAATTTGATGGTGGAGGCTATGTAGCCTTGGTAAGGCATGTGGTCGGCATTGTAGGCTCATGCAAAAGACATGGATTCTTTGAAGAATACATGAAATGCGTTCTGTTCTTCTACACACTTCGAGGGCACCCAATGCACTGGTGTGCTACGCTGCCTGAAAAATCCATTCATTCTCTTGCTCATCGGTCGCAGAGATAGACCGTGCTTTCAATCACTTCGACCATTAAGAACTCAACAAAGAGATTCTGAAATTATGAAAAGCACCTGATGAATCCGTTGAAAAGTTCCACACACGCTTTTGTAATCTTGCATATCGATTCCCTTAAGATGATTTGATTGGGAATTTCTTGATGGAATATTTGAGTATCTTCTTCACATATCCAAACCCTGCTCAGCACACTTTGGTGATGGACCTGCACAATCACAAGCAGGCACAGGTGTTTTCACAAGTGACTGTTTGCCTTCACCTCATCAAACAACTCCACCACTATGGAGTGATGTGGGAGATCATGTTCACACCTTGTTTGTTTGTTTGTCAGCTTGCTCGTTTGCTTACTTACTTTTCTTTCATTTTTTTTCTGCTCTTGCTTTGCCTTGTTGTTTGTTAGTTCACTTGTTTCGTTTAGTTTGCTCATTTTATTCGTAGGTTAGTTTCACATGAAACCATGTATGACTCTTGAAACGAGCTTGGTGAAGTTCAAGAGGGTTTGTACAACTATCACTACCTGGTTATATGTCATCTTGCCTCTACATGAAGAGCTTGTTACTTTTAGTCCATGATACATTGAAGGAAAATACATACTATTCGCAGTGAACCTTGGTGAAAACACAATGCTTGTGTGCTAGATAATGTCACCTTCTCTAGTCAGATGTTTTTGGGTTAACCCTTGTCAGCTCAGTCCAGTAGAGTAAGGTGAGGGGGAAAACCTTAACAAGCAAGTCAGAGGTATAATAAACTACTTCTCTGCAGGAACAACCTCTTCTACTCTCAATAAGTCGAGATCCCTCTTCTGCCTCTGAAATGAATAAGTGCAATGCACAGTTACGAAAATAAAAAATGAAAAAAGTGAAAAAAAATTGAAAAAAATGAAAAACCAATCATGCGAAAGAAGAGAAAGGCTTCCTGCACAGGGAGGTGATGCAAGTAACTCCGCCGAGGTACTGACTAGGCTTGCTAGCAGCAGAGCCATGCTTGTGTTCCTATGTGACTACATCGGGGTACTATCCAGGCCTATTGGTAGTGGAGCAACACCAGAGATGAAACTAAGACTCCGATGACTATACTGCATGTGCACCAATATACCCTTCAACCCTAATTGAAATATTTATGTTGCCTTAGATTGGAATGTGTGTCAATCGACCAAGGGTTTGGCAGATGCTACATCTCACAATCAAGTTAGTGTGAAACCAAGATGAGCTGAGAACATAACAATAATTTCAGAGGTGTTAGACTTGCTTTTCGCGAATAAGGTCCATTCAAAGAGTTGGAGTTCTACAAGTGTGTCACCAAGTGTTGTAGCAACTACAACCACCCTCCAAAATTTTTCCTTAGCTTCGTTTTGGATCCTCCCTACCAACTTTTCATAGCATCTTGTCTTGCTTCGTCAAATTCACAAGCTTCAGTGTGTTTCTTGCACAAAGGCATCCCATTGATCATAGCTTGATGCATTCCCCTCACAGGTTGTTCACCCGGACTTGGTCCAGCTCAGCACTCCCAGTGAAAATTGAACAATTTTCCCCAGCAGGGCTGCTCAGCCCAAAATTTTCACAAATTTGGTAGCAGTCAACTGCTCTACCCAGAAATTGCACCAATATCCTGGGCAGCCAGCCCAGCTCCGAGCCAGAAATGTGAATTTGTTGAGCAGTCTCTTGCATGTGCAACTGACTTGAACAATTCATCCAGGAATGAGCTAAACTAACTTGCATGCATGGGTTGCTTCTCCCAAGGCAGCATGCAAAGGAATCCCTTGGTTTAGCGATATATGTTTAGCGGTTGGAGGTTACATGCAAGGATCATTTCAGAAACCTCCCATCAAGTGTCGCTTCGCCTAGATTTGTTGTGTTAGCGCTTGAAATTTCACCTCAGGCTGAGAAAGGTAAACCTCAAGGCAACATCAAACCATTTAGCCTCGTAGCTAGCCCTACGGGGCAGGAGAAGGCTCTCTCCGGTCTATCTCAATAAAATCTTCAATAGATGAGATGACCAATAAGGTAACACTGATATTAGGCTAGTAAACTGATCAAAGAGTTTGATTTGGGGGTTTTTGGGTTTTTGGTGGTGTTAGTGCCGGTCTTGAAAGCCCTCCATCAGTGATCAAAGCTCTTTGCATTTTGCATTAGTAGGTGTCTCATCAATGTCAAAGTTTGCATCCCGTTAGGCATGCCATAACCCTGATGGAGGAGCTGGTCTATTTATACCCCTCTTGGCTTTGCTGGATCAGGTCATATCATGTCATTTAGTTTTTCAAGCTTGTCTTGTTTTGTCTTAAGGTCAAAGGTCCTAGGTCTAGGGTTTTGGTCATTTGTCTCAGCAAGGTCATGTCTTTGAAAGTCCTTGAGTGACCAGCAAGCCAGAGGGAGGATGGTAAACATGTTTCTTTGATATTCTCATTATGTACAGTTCATTTTTAAACTTGGATTTAAAAACTCTGTTTTTAAAGCCAAAGTCATGATAAATTTTTGTAAAAAGAATAAATTTCCAAAAAGTCTTCAAAAAGGCAGCAATAACCCTGGTCCCCTTGCCACAGTCCTTCAGATGATCTACCTGCAAAAAGAATCGAGTCAAAGCACTCAAAGAGTCAAATTCAGGATAAAGGAAACCAAAAAATCAGTGTTTTAAAAAGTGTCAAAATAAACTTTATAAAGTGGGTTTATGGATGAAATTTTTTCAAATGAAGTTTATAAAAGGTCATATTCCCTCCTTTCACTCTCATTGTGCATTCTAAAGCTTGCAAGAGAGGTTTTGAGAGAGTGATAGGCAAAAGGAGCAAAATCGCAAGGATTTCGGGTAGCAGAGTGGTGCGCGACCCGTTGAAGGTGGTGCGCGACCTGTTGGGCGGTGCGCGACCCATCCAAAACCTTTCCACAGTGCAAAATTAATACAGGCGTGACCCGTTGGGAGGCCTGCGCGACTCGTTGAGCTGTTTGCCTCCCAACTTCAAACAAATTTCTCCATCTCCCTTCAACTCATCTCAATCGGTCGAGGTAGGCTCTTTATGCATGGTTTTTGAGATTGGTGATGGATACAAGTCTTCATGCTATGATTTTAACCTCAAAAATTGCAAATGAATGGATTTATATGGTTGCAATGTTCATGCCCAAATTGTGTTAGGGTTTATGATGTTTCAAGTTGTTTTTTTCCCTTTGGTTGATTTCCTTTCCCTTTCCTTTTGCCCACACTCATATGTACATTTCCTTTTCCCATGATTATTTTATAAATGACATATAAATCCCCTTCCCATCCCTAAATCACTAAAACTAAAAACCCTACCCTCTCCTAAAGTATCAAAAACAAAACAAAGTGAAACCCTAATTCCCCTCTACCATATGCATATGCAAGATAACAAAAAACTATTGATAAAATGTCAACATGTGTGGTGTATGGTTTCCCTTTTGTTTTTCCCTATTAAACATGTATGCATTATGTTCCCATGATCACTTGTATGCATGTTTTTTCCCATATGTAATACTCTTTGCAAATGATTTCCCTATTCCAAATATGTGTTCCTATATGAATATGATTTGCAAAATTTCCCTTAAAAACTCCCTGTTGTTTTTATATATTCCCATTCCTGGTTTAAAAGTTCCCTCCCCTAACATTTCCCTCATGTTTGGTTCCCCTTGAAATAGCATAGATTTCAGCACCTTTTGCAGGCAGAGACAGCAGTCTAGTTTGTCCACTTTGCTCCAAAACCATGTCAGAAACCGAAACTTATGAGCAAAGTGATGACCATTCATCATCTACAGAGGTTGAGGAACAGAGGAGGCCTCGTAGAGGGGGTAAGGGAGGACATCATAAGCGGGAGGAGCCTACTTCCTTGGCAGAATTACAGGCCTGTCCTTTGGCAGTGAATTGCTTCCAGTACATGTCTTGCTATCAGTTTTGTGAGAGGATCTCTCAGATTCAGCATCATAGAGAGTTGGCCCGCTTGTTTGTCTTACACCTCCATGATGGACATGTCACTCTGGCAGGGGTGAACTTCACATTGACACCTGAGGTGATCTCACAGGCTACAGGGATACCAAATGTGGGTGAGGTGTGGCCTAAGCGCAGATTACTTGATTTTGTTCACTTTGAGCCCTATGTCCGGCCATCATTTGTGAGACTTTTGACGGGTGTTTTTCCATTCAGATTTCTCCGGAGCGAGTATGCTCCCCTCATGAGACTTATTATGCATTACTTTACCTGTGAGGGCAGATTTTCACAGGTGTATTCATATCACATTCGCCTTTTGATGCATTTCACTCGAGTGAGGATGATGAACATCCCGGTCTTCTTGCTTCATAACATTCAGAGGATGGTGCCCATGTTGCAGAGGAAGACTCCGGCCCAGCAGTACAGGAGCCTTTGCCATTATGGTTTGATTCAGCTAGTAGTATTGCATTAGTTGACACAGCAGGGCATCTCATGGGAGGAGTTCATCTCTCGTGAGTTTTTCAGAGTGCCACCTCAGCCACATCAGGAGGTCATTCATGAGGAGGGAGGACCATCTCAGCAGCGTGATGCTCCCGTCACCCGACATGTCAGCTCCACTCCTTTGGTCACCTATCAAAAAGGCCTAAGGGCCTTATTTGCAGCAGCTAGGCGAGTACTATCTCCACAGCAGGTGGAAGGGGTCTCGCCTTCATCTTCAGATCAGTGAGTGTTATCTCCACATCAGGTGGAAGGGGCCTCGCTTTCTTCATCAGCACAGGTACTGCACAGGGGCAAAGAGCCCATGATTCATGAGGATCCGGTGATCGATCTCGAGGCCAGTTCTCCTAGCCAAGAGGCTAAGGAGATCATTCAGCATCTTAGGGCTGAAAATGATGTTTTACAGAGGAGACTTGAGGGTGCCCAATGGACCATCACCTACCTAGAGCAGCGGAACACACAGCTAGAGGAGGAGAAGGCACTTGATGAGCTATGGAGGATTCGTAGCGACCGAGTCTTGAACCGTAGGAGGCCTGGTGATCCATTGCCTGCTGACCGAGAGTCACTGCTCATTCAGGAGAATGCCCACTTGGAGAGGCTGTTGGCTAAGGCCAACCAAGAGAAAAATCTGTTGAGAAACATGAAGAATCACTATTGGGCAAGAATGCATGTTTGCAAAGCCAAAATGAAAATGTTCCAAAGGAGGTTGTCCGAGGCTCTCAGGCGGAAAAAGAAGACCAAACCACTTCGTATATTGGCTGAGGCATCCCTCAAGGATCATGGCACTCACTAGCATCATCTACAGCACAAATCCCAAAAAATTTTGAGAATTTTTGGTAATTTTGGTATTTTTGGGAAATTTACAGGTTTTGGCTTCTCAACGGTCTCACCCCCGGTGAGACCCTTTGTCATCGTAGCTCCGTTTTGCAAAAACTCAGCATTTCTAGATTTTTCATGCAAAGTTACACATGCCTATGGATGGACTTGAGTTTTTATGGAGTTTTGGGCCTCCAAAAGGTCAAAATACAGGCAAAACTTGACTTTCTGCCCCTTTTTTTGAGTTGCAGAAGCAGTCTTGGGAGAATTGACTTTTGACTGGGCCAATGACCTCTAAATCCAAAAATTCTAGTTGGGTTGGAAATTAGACTCGGAGACCTTTCCAACGAGCTATCCTGCACCTCATTCTGACACCGGGAAGGCCTCCAAACAGAGCTCCAAAGTGCGTGATCCGTTGAGGAATTTGTGCCAGATTTGACCAGTTCAGCCCAAAAAACGCAGTTTGGCTCCAGTTTGACTTTTTGAGGTGGATGTTGGTCCTCTTGGATGTAATTGTGACATTTTTTGGATACTTTTACTCTATTTTAACTCTTCTAGAAGTTTCTTGCATGTAAAGGGTAAAAATTGAATGTATGAACTGGTTTCCAAGTTTATAGAGGCAAGTTGTTTTGACTGCCTATTTTGTAGTGCTTAGTTTAGAAGTGGTTCAAACAGCTCCTAGGATAGTGAGCTCGACCCATGGAGGCAGGGAAAGAGGTTAGATCATCTATATTATGTACTTTCTTGCTCATTTTCATGGTTGGACTCTTGAGGGAGAAGCTATCACTGTATTATTTCACTTGTATCTCTGCAATTTTTGGCTAAGGAAGACCAGGGTTTTGCAGTCATCTTTGGGATTCTTGTGGACTCATGTGTTGATGGTGTGTTTCTCCATGTTATTGTAAGCTTTGTTATGTGATTCATTTCCTTTCTATACTGCTGCATATTAAACAAATGAAGTGTTAAAGTAAGAATTCATGCTTGCCATGCTCTGCTTTTAAATTTGTTTAATTTCTATGTTTTCTACTGTCTAAAGAGAATTCAAATTCATTGTTTGCTCTCTTTAGCCTTCTTACCTTTCTTCCTAATCATCCACTTCAGCTAAAGACATCAATATAGGCTCCTGCCTCGCCCCAAAGACCCCCCTGCAGAAACTGTGTCCAATCCCCGCACCCTAAATTGCAGCTCCTCAATTTGCCACCAAAAACCCCAAAAAACCCCAAATCAACCTTCAAATCAGTTTACTAGCCTAATATCAGTGTTACATTGATGGTCATCTCATCCTATTGAAAATCTACTGAGATTGACCGGAGAGAGCCTTCTCCTGCCCCGTAGGGCTAGCTACGAGGCTGAATGGTTTGATGTAGCTTTGAGATTTGCCTTTTCAGCCTGAGGTGAAATTTCAAGTGCTAACAGGTGGCAAATTGAGGAGAGGGCAATTTTGGGTGTGGGGATTGGACACAGTTTCTACAGGGGGTTCTTTGGGGCGAGGTAGGAGACAGTATTGATGCCTTTGATTGAGGTGAATGGTCAGGAATGAAATATGAGGAGCTAAAGAGAGCAAACAATCACTTTGAATTCTCTTTAGACAGAAGAAAACATTGAAATTAAACAAACTTAAAAGCAGAGCATGGCAAGCATGAATTCTTATAACACTTCATTTGTTTAATGTGCAGAAGTAAAAGAAAGGAAATGAATCACATAACAAGCTTACAAGAACATTGTGAAACACACCATCAACACATGAGTCCACAAGAATCCCAAAGAGGACTGCAAAACCCTGGTCTTCCTTAGCCAAAAATTGCAGAGATACAGTGAATAATACAATGATAGCTTCTCCCTCAAAAGTCCAACCATGAAAATGAGCAAGAAAGTACTTAATATAGATGATCTAACCTCTTCCCTACCTCCATGGGTCGAGCTCACTATCCTAGGAGCTATTTCAACCACTTCTAAACTAAGCACTACAAACTAGGCAGTCAAAACAACTTGCCTCTATAAACTTGGAAACCAATTCATTCATTTAATATTTACCCTTTTCATGAATGGATGTTCTAGAAGTGTTACATAAGAGTAAAAGTGTCTAAAAATTACAATAATTACATCAAATAGAATCACATTTCATCCCAAAAAGTCAAACTGAGTCAAATCTGCGTTTTCTGGGCTCTACAGTGCATTTTTTGAAAAAACTGCCTGACAGGTCGCGCGTCTTTGGAGCCATGTTTGGGGCACTTGCAGGTGGCCAAATTGAGCAAAAGTGGTCTTGTTGGAAAGGTCTGTGAGTCTACTTTCCAACCCAACTGGAATTTTTGGATTTGGAGTTCATTTTCCCTGTCAAAACTCAAAACTCCAAAGACTGCTTTCTGCAATTTAAAAAAGTGGCAGAAAGTCATTTTTTGCTAGTTTTTTGACTTTCTGGAGGCCCAAAACTTCACCAAATCTCAAGTCCATCCATGAGCATATGTAACTTTGCATGAAAAATCTGGAAATGCTGAGTTTTGGTCAAAAGGAGTTGCCATGATGAAGGGTCGCGCGAGGGGTGAGACCCGTTAATGGGAAAAACCTGCAAATTGCCAAAAAATGCCAAAATTCACCCAAAATTCTCAACATTTCTTGGGATTTGTGCTGTGGCTAGGCTATTTAGTGCCTTGATCCTTGAGTGAAGCCTCAACCAAGATACAGAGGGGATTTGGCCTCTTTCTCCATTTTAATGCCTCGGTCAACCGCCTTTGAAACATTTTCATCTTTGCCTTGCACACATGCATCCTTGCCCAGTAGTAGTTCTTCATGTTCCTCAGCAATTTATTCTCTTGGTTGGCCTTAGCCAACAACCTCTCCAAGTGTGTATTTACCCGGATGAGCATAGACTCTCGGTCAGCAGGCAATGGGTCACCGGGTCTTCTTCGGTTCAAGATCCGGTCACTACGAATCTTCCACAGCTCATCAAGTGCTTTCTCCTCCTCCAACTGTTTGTTGCGCTGCTCCAGGTATGTGATGGTCCATTGTGCACCCTCTAATCTCCTCTGTAAGGCATCATTTTCAGCTCTGAGATGCTGAATGACCTCCTTTGCCTCTTGGCTCGGAGAAATGGCCTCAAGATCAACAAGCTCAATATCTGGAACTCCTGATGGTCCCTCATCAATCTTGGGCTGCTTGCCCCTCTGTGCTACCTGTGCTGCTGAAGAGAGCGAGGCCCCTTCCACCTGATGTGGAGATAACACTCGCTGAGCTGATGATGAAGGCGAGACCCCTTCCACCTGCTGTGGAGATAGTACTCGCCTAGCTGCTGCAAATAAGGCCCTCGGGCCTTTCTGATAGGTAAACAGAGGTGAGGAGCTGACATGTCTAGTGACAGGGATGTCATGCTGCTGTGATGGTCCTCCCTCCTCATGAATAATCTCAGGATGTGGTGAGGGTGGTGCTGTGAAAAACTCACGAGAGATGAACTCCTCCCATGAGATGCCCTACTGAGTCAACTGATGCAATACTACAAGCTGAATCAAACCATAATGGTACAGGCTCCTATACTGTTGTGCCGGGCTCTTCCTCTGTAACATGGGCACCATCCTCTGAATGTTCTGATAGAAGAAAACAGGCATGTTCATCATCCTCACTCGGGTGAAGTGCATCAGGAGGCGAATACGATATGAATATACCTGTGAAAATCTGCCCTCACAGGTAAAATAGTGCATGATGAGCCTCATCATGGGAGCATACTCGCTCCTGAGAAACCTGAATGGAAACACACCTGCCAAATGTCTCATGAATGGTGGCCGGACAAAAGGCTCAAAGTGAACATTATCCAGCACCTTGCGCTTATTCCACACCTCCCCAACATTAGGTATCCCTGTGGCATGTGAGATCACCTCGGGTGTCAATGTAAAGTTTACCCCTACAAGGTTGACATGTCCATCATGCAAGTGTAAGACAAATAGGCGAGCCAACTCTCTGTGGTGCTGAATCCGTGAGATCCTCTCACAAAACTCATAGCAAGACATATACTGAAAACATGTGACTGCCATAGGACAAGCCTGTAACTCTGCTAAAGAGGTGGGCTCCTCTCTCTTATGATGTCCACCCTTACCGCCCTTATGAGGCCTCCTCTGTACCTCAATCTCTGAAGCTGATGACTGGTCATCACTTTGCTCATAGGTTTCGGTTTCTGACATGTTTAAAAGAGCAAAGTGGACAAAATGTACTGCTGCTTCTGCTTTATAAAATGCTGATTTGAATGTTGTTTCAAGGGGACAAGGAACATGAGGGAAATGTTAGGGGAGGGGCATTTTTACAAGGAAAATGGGAATACATGTATATAACAAGGAATTTAGGGAAATACACTGCAAACATCACTGCACATGCATCATCAAATTCATGTGTTTACATAGGTATTATGAGGGGTAGGGTTTAGGGCTTGATTTTTATTTTTTAGGGAAAAGGGGTAGGTTTTATTTTCTTTACAAATTTAAAAGGGAAATTGACACGGAAATATAGGGAAAATGAAATGGGAATGAGGAAAATAATTACAAGGGGAAAAACCATGAAACAACAATAAACCCTAGCACACTTTTACAATGTAACATACAGCCATATGGAGGTCTTGCTCTTGTACATTTCGATCATTAAAAACACATTCATAATATCCATCAACGATAACCAGCAGTCATAACCAAGATTAGGGAACCTACCTCAAGCAATTTGATGGCTTGGAGGGCGTTTGAGAAAATTTGAAATAGGTTTGAAGGGAGGTTGGCTTGACGGGTCGCGCCCGTTGAAAATTTGCACTGCAGGAAACCCTCTGACGGGTCGCGCGCACCTGACGGGTCGCGCGCACCTGACGGGTCGCGCACCTAGCCTGACGGGTCGCGCGCCTGTCACTCGCCCGAACTTGCTCTGATTTCGCTCCTTTCACTCTATCACTCACTCAAACTTCTCTTGCAAGTGTCTTGGATGCACAATGAGAGTGAAAGGAGGGAGATTGAGTTTTTATAAGTTTCATTTGAAAAAATTTCATGCTCAAACCCACTTTCTAATGTTTCTCTTTGACACTTTATAAAATTGACTTTTTGGTTTCCTTTCTCCTGAAATTGACTCATTTAGTGCTTTGACTTGATTCTTTTTGCAGGTAGATCATCTGAGGGATCTAGGCAAGGGGACCAGGGTTGCATATTGTCTGCTGAAAACTTTTGAAATTTCATCACTTTTTACAAAAATTTGAAAAATGACCTTGGCTTTAAAAATAGAGTTTTTAAATCCAAGGTGAGAATTAACTGTACAAGATAAAAACTTCGAAGAAACATCTTTACAAACATCCCTCTGGCTTGCTGAACACTCATTGGCTTTCAGACACATGACCTTGTAAACATATTTGACCAAAACCCTAGACCTAGGAAATTGACCTCAAGACAAGACAAGACAAGCTTAAAAGAGTTTAATGACTGAAATGAACTGAACCAACAATGCCAAGAGGGGTATAAACACACCAGCTCCTCCATCAGGTTTTTGGCATGCCTAATGGGATGCAAAAATTAACACTGATGAGACACCTACTTATGCAAATGCAAAGAGTTTTGATCGCTGATGGAGGGCTCAAGACCGACTCTAACATGTTGCATGCGCATCACAACCTTGATGTTATGAAAAATCATCAACTAGACACTGCAGAGCTCATTACTCACATCAACCTTGCATTTCTGACATCCCACATCACATCTAGGAGTAGTCAACACATTCAGCTCAACTATTTTTGGGTAAACCTGCCTTACATGCCTTGTGTTGCATTTCTGTCTCTTTTTGTGTTTTCTCTTGTGTGAGTATCGTTTGCTTGATTTCTTTGAGAGCTTGCTATTGTTTACATGTATACTAGCTTGTCCTAGCATTGTTTTAGTTTTCGTTGCTATCTCATTGTTGTCGCATGCATGAAACTATTTTTTAGGAAGGGTCATCAATTTGGCGATTCGCCTCACCCAAATGCATGTTGTTCCGTTTTCTTAATTATTCATTCACCGTTTGCATGCATGATCATTCACTTATGCTTGCACTCAGTATCACCATGCATTCACACTCACAATCACTTTCAGTTGCCCATCGGCGAGTCTGGGCAGCCTTGGCCTGGATTCTCCCTCACCAAGAGCCTCACCAAGACAACATTGCGCAATCCTGAGAGGGAAGGCTTTGTCTTCCTCTTAGGAAATGCACATTTCTACCCAACAAGTGTTCCCCAAGCCTACTTTGCGCAATCTTGAGGGACAGTGACTGTTGGCCCAGAAAATTACGCAATGCAATCACTGAGCCTACAACCATTACCAGCTAAGATTGCGCATTGCACAATTCCAGTGGCCAGCAGCCAAACTGGACTATGCATTACGCAATTCCAGCAATCAGTCAGTCTCCCAGCAGCCCAGACTATGCCTTGCATAGTCTTGGCAGTCAGTCTCCCAACCTCCCAGCCGAAATTGCGCAATCTTCATGATCAGTCACATAGGTATGATGCAAGTCAGTTCTCAAGTTCATTTTGGTTTTTGGCTGACAGATTTCTTGCCATGAGTGTTTCCATGTCTCCAAGTATTGTAGGTGTTCATATACCTCTCAGTAGTGCAGGTACGATGGTTTCCAAGAGGGAAAAGTCGAAGACACCGTTCAAAGCACACCTAGAGATGAAGTCGATCAAATGTTTGTGAGCTTGCCTACTCACGAAGACATCAAGTTGTTTGTAGACAAGGACATCAAGATATGACAGCAAGCAACATCATGAATGGGCAACATACTGAATGCAACAAATGTAGCAAATGTAATGAATGCAAGTGGAAGGTTGTTCACAACACAGAGGCGGAACAAAGTTGCAAGATCAAGCAGATCCACTGATAATGAAAGAAACTTTGGAGACTCAGGCTATGAGGTGACGACGCGACATGAAGATCATGCGAAGATAGAGAATGGAGCAAAGAAGGAGTTTCATATGCTGAAGTAGCAACTCAAGGAAGAACATGAAGTTGCACAGATAGACAAACGAGTTGCAGTAGGAACAGGAACAGAAATGGGCGCAACATGCACTCACGGATGAAACTGTCCACGTACAAGTTAAAGATCCATCCTAGCAGCTAGCACAGAGCAGAAATTGTGAGTAGTGTTGTTGATCGCATGAAAGGGATTCAACAGCATGCATGTCATTGTGCGTACGCATGCAGTCCAACCCATTCAGCACACTCACCAAGGCGAAGACAAGAAGAAAATCCAACTAGAGTTGAACATGTACTTCGACAAGTCGATGAGCATGACCACTAGCACACACTAGAAGATCAGCATGAACATTATGCATCAGTGTGTGTTGATTCAACCACACCCAAGAAGGCCATGCACATTTTAGTAGACGAGTTGGATGAAGGAGCCAAACCAATACACTGGATGCAATGGAGGCAAGAGTTCACTTCAACAAGATGTCACCATGTGGTGCATGCGCACCATCACAGACGACCAAGCTTGGCATCAACTCACCACCTTCACCATCATAAGCATGTCAAAGAGTTGGTCTCATCACAATGGACCGAGTGTAAGTGATGTCTTGCATGGCTTTCTCAATCCATTTTGTCTCACATGAGTACATGTGCATTGTAATGTTGATTCATGTCAAGTGTAAGTCAAGTGTTAATTGTTGGATGTAACAATCATAGAGTAGGTGAAGAGTCATGAGGATAGTTGAACTTTCACAAAGTGGAATGTCAAGGGTCACCCCACCCTTTGCTATAAATAGTGCCTCATAACTCATTATATGGGCTTTTGGTTAGCCAAGCTTATGATAAGACTATCTTGGAGAAAGCTTGGATAGTATTGTAACTTGCTTTGGCTTCTCCACTGCACAGAGCTAGTTCATTTCTTTGGAGGAGTAGGTGGATGTGAATGTAACATAACACTGTTGGGGCTAGCAAGTTTACATGGATGTATTGTATGATTGGGACTTACACTTCTTTATATAATAAGAGCCAACACATTTTCATGCATATGTTGTTATTGTAGTTGGACTGCTCCAGTTTCTTAGCAATATATGTTGTTTAACTTATGTAGTTGTGTATGAAATACTTCGTATGTGATTATGTGAATCTTGTTGTAGATGTGTTGTTGGTTTAACCATCACTTTGGATTTCCGACTGATCTTCTTTGTATCTTGTGATGCATCTTCGCTTATGTGTTCCCTTCTTAGTTGAGTACTACTATAGGTGGCCAAGGGGCACACTCATCTCACCCCCCATGTGTTAGAACCTCTGATTCACCTTCCTTGACTCATTGCAGTGGTCACACCCTTGCTACTGATAGAGTTATCTTACTTGCCTCTATGCGACGTTGCGGTCAAGGCATTACTATATGACCCACTACTTGGAATCCTACACCAAACGATCTAAGGTCTAATTGGGACTTCTTACCGAGGAGATCCCCTTACATGTTAGCGGATCCAAAACCATCAACATGACCCTAGGACAAACCATAGAAGCACTTAATGGGTGCTTGAACTCTAAATAAAATACCTCGAGCATGAAACCCATGTTACAAAAATAACAATAATATTTTTTCTTTCATTTTAGAATATAGAAGAATAAAAATTACATTTCATATTTATGAAGGCTGAACCTAGTTACATATTTTTCAACACTCCCTCTTAACTAGGGAGGTATTCATAAATGGTACATGGAAATTCTCAAACTGAAGAGATATCATAAGAAGAGTCAGATTGGTAATCCATCTATTTTCATCATACCAACCAGCATTGTCGCATAGCAAGGCCTTGACTAACAACTCTATCTCCCCACAAGATCAGAGCACAATGATGGAAAGACTAATGATTGATAAACACCATCATCATTGTCTCTCAAGGAAATACCCCACCTGGGTGTTCACAGAGTATGTCCTTTTAGGACAATTCCTATATTTGAATAACACATCCTCAAGGAATTTCCTCTTCAACTACTCTTATCTTGGATTCCCTACCTCATCCTTAAAGTGTTTTGGAAGCCAAATGATTATCCAATCCTACATTATTTCTTCATGAAGTGAAGACAAGAATGATGTGTCTATCTCTCCCTCTCAAATAGGAGGATATATCCAGTCCAAGATTGTCTCTTAAATATGCAAGATTCTTATTAGGAAGAGATTTTGTCAAGATGTCAACTACCTATTCATCAATGGAGATATATTATAGTTGCAACAATCCATCTTGCACCATATTTCAAATGTAGTGATACTTGTTATTTATATGATGAAACATGAGGTCTTCCAACAACCTTATAGAAGCGATTTTGTCACAATGTATCACCATAGGGTCCATCGGTTCTTCAAACAAGTTAGACAACAACTTCCTCAATGAAACAACTTCCCTGCTTACGTCAAAGGTTGCAATATATTCAGCGTCAACATTGCTCAAAGAAATTGATTATTGATTTCTACTCATATAGGATATCATGGAGGATCTCCAACTAAAACATCCTCCAGTAGTGCTTCTCCCATCCATCTCACTGCCTCCCCAGTTAGAATCTATATATCCACTCAAGTGGACATGATTCCTCTTATCATACTTCAGGTAGTAGTAGATCATTCCTTGCAATTATCTTAGTATATGATTTTCTATTATCCAATGATCATGTTTGGGCTCTACCTGGAACTGACTAAGAACATTCACTACAAAACAAATACCTATTTGAGTATTTACCAAATACATCAATGAGCTAATCAATTGTTTATACCTTGTTAGTCCACGGGGCTTGATTCAGAGCTTCTTAGACTTTTCAAGTTTTTAATCATAGGGTTTTTCATAGGTTTGAAATCCATCATGTTAAACCTTTTCAGCATCTTGATCACAAGATCTTCAAGTTCTAGAGTTAATTCAATTTTATGAAGACTTGTATTAGTAATTTTTCTACACAAGATAAAGAACAATTTGGCATTATAGAACCTGAAGAAGATCCAGAAAATCAAATCAATGCCACTTCTTCCAGATCCAAGTGGAACACTACTTGGAATCCAGCCCCAGAACTCCGTGATTTAATGAAATCTGAGTATCATAAAGATTGGTCTGCAAATTCCACATATTCGTGGAATATTGATAATTGTACTGAAGCAAAAGTAATGTCAGTCCTACATTTAATGTTGGTATGTTACAGAACATATCTTGCAGATGACATTGGCCCTGTTAATGCCTGTAGAAGGATAATTGGTGGCTTTGAAGGTACTCTAGATGCTTGGTTAAAAGCTGAAACATTAAAAGAACCTAACCTGATTCCTTCTTGGGAACAGTCAGTAATGTTGAATGAAGATGGAACTACGTATATGGATCCTGTCACACATCTGCCTGTAAATAATATGATAGGACGTCTGCTTTATGGAATTACTGTAAATTTCATTGGTTTTCGTCATATTACTAATGAAATTACTACTATCACTCTGCTTGCTATGAAGTTGCATAATATGAAACATTTTGATGAATATTTTAATGAGTTTCTTCATAGACTCCATACTTTGTCTCCTGATTTGATTCTTGAGCCAAAATGGAAGGAGATTTTTGTTGCCACTCTTCCACAATGGGTATCTTCGGCAATTGTCAGCAAGCTTCCAAGCAAAGTGGGAGATTACAAATTTGGGGTAATCCGGCAAGCAGTCAAATATGTAATTGTTGAGCTTTGTTCATAGATGAAAGTTGCTCGTGCTGCTACAAATCCAAGGAAACCTCATGGTTATCAGCAGCTCTGCAAGAAATGGCATCTTGGGAAAGCTGGAAATTCTGAGGGGCAAAAGAGAAGGCACAAGTACCATTCTAAGAAGAATTCCCGGAATCCCAAGAGCAAACCCAAGAGACATTTCAAAAAGAAACCATACAAACATACTAAAATGTTCTCTAAAGAAATAATCTGCTACAACTGCAATAAGAAAGGGCACACAACAAATGAGTGTCCTGAAAAGAAAAAGGAATCTTCTAAGAAGAAGATTACCTACAGAAATAAGAAAGGAAAGGTCAACTTCTTTGATCTTCCCAGCAGTTGTGATGAGCTAATCAGCTCTGAATCAGAGTCAGAGAATGACTTAAATTATGCAGATTATTCTTCATCATCAGAAGAAGAATTATGTAGAGATCCTCACTGCACTGAATGTAGAGATTGTGAATGCAGCGACCCAGATGTCTGCAACTGTAATACAGTAAGGATGATGAAGATAGATTATGAAGAGACTAGCAGGAATCTCTTCACACAGATGATGGCCGCAACAGATCCACAATTAAAAGAAATGTATAAAACATTGTTAATGGATCACCTAAAGCAAGTACCCGCAAGTTCAAAGAACCAGCCACATAAGGGGTACGTTCCTCCTGCAACTCTATTTTCAGTAGAAGCATTAACAAGACAATTCAAAAATGAATATTTTGGAGAAGATCTTCCACAGACCCTTCCTGTTATCCATCAGGCTATAAAAGAACTAAGGAAGACGGTGAAAGAAAATAAAAGATTATGCATTGAAAATCACAGAGATTTATCAGTCAAGATGATGGGATCTCAAGAAGCTTCTACATCAAAGAATCCTCCTCTTTCAAGGAAAACAGAAAATTGGACCTATATTGTTAATCCTATTTCTGAACAGATGCATAGACAAGAGCCACCAGAAGAAGAAAAAGAGGATGACAGGTTGTCACTTGGATGCAATATTGTGAATCGGGATGTCATGTATTGCATCAAGATGAGAGTAAAGATTGGGAACTAGTACGAAGATTGGAAGGTTTTAATGGATATTGGTTCGAGATTAAACATTGTAAGTGATACAGTGGTCAGTGCACATTTGCAACGACCTACTGCATGTCCCAGAGTCACCACAGCCAGTGGTGATATAGAAACAAAGACAGAAGCATAAATTGAAGTATTTCTGACTAAAGACGTTGGAGTAAGGGTAGTATGCCCAATAGTTCCTGGTATGGATTGTGCCATGTATTTGGGAACCCCGTTCTTCCAAAACTTCAACAAGCATGGAGCCAAGCTTGACACTGCTACTCAAAGGTATGGATATTTTGTCAGCTTGAATAATAGAGAGATATTCTTTCCTTTCATCAATTCAAATGCACCAAATAGACTAAGGAGGATAGAAAGATTGGAAGGTCTATTGGCTAAAATGGAAATAAAGAAAGAATCTCTAAAGACAAATGAACTTTTAGATAATGGGAAGTATGCTAAGGAGATAGCAGATCTCACTGCTAAGTTTAAGGAATGTTGTTCAGATGATCCTAATGCATTTTGGCACATTCACAAACATGAGGTTGAACTCCCATTAAAAGCGTACTTTAGTGGTAAACTCAGAAGATCCAAAGCAGTTCCTATGAATGAAGAACAGATGAAAATGTGCAAAGAAGAAATCAAAGATCTTCTGAAGAAAGGATTAATAAGAAAAAGCAAGTGCCCTATTGCTTGCTTTGAATTTTATGTAAATAAGCATGCAGAGATTGCTAGAGGTAAGCCTAGGTTGGTGGTTAATTATAAACCTCTAAACAACAATCTTGACTATGATGCTTATCCTTTTCCAAAGCCATCCACAATACTGGCCCAAATATCAAAATCCAAGATCTTTTCTAAGTTTGATTTAAAGTCAGGTTTTTGGCAGGTTGGCATAAAAGAAGCTGATAAATGGAAAACAACTTTTTCGGTTCCACAGGGGCACTATGAGTGGAATATTATGCCTTTTGGTCTGATCAATGTACCTTTAGCATTTCAAAGAATCATGGATGAAACATTTGAAGGTATGGATGAGTTTTTGAAAAAATACATTGATGATCTGTTAATACACTCTGATAATATTCCAGATCATATTAAACATCTGAAGATTTTCTTGAAGAGAATCAAGGAAATGGGTATTGTTCTGTCTGCATCAAAGATGAAGCTCTTCAAGACAATGATAGATTTTCTGGGATATAACATCCAGTATGGTTCGTACACTGTAATTCAAAGAAGCTTGAATTTTGTGGACCATTTCCCAGATGAAATAACTGATAAAAATCAGTTACAGAGATTTCTTGGGAGTCTGAATTACATTTCTAAATTCTTAAGTCATTGTGCTCAAGAAAGAAAATTGTTAAATAAAAGGCTCCAAAAGATCCCAATACCCTGGGATGAAAACTGCACACAAGCAGTTAAAAGAATCAAAGATAGAGTGAGAAACATTCAGCCTCTATCTCCAATAAGAGAAAATTGGAAGAAAATAATAATGACCGATGCCAGTCAAGCTGGTTGGGGAGCAATACTTTGTCAAGAAAATCTTGAAGGATCCAGCAATAAGAAAGAAATTGAAATTTATCAATATGCATCAGGCCTTTGGGCCAAAAATCAATTGAATTGGTCTAGTTTAAAGAAGGAACTAAGAGCAGTCTGCCTAGGGATTGCGAAGTTTAAAGACTTCGTTATTTATACAAAATTTACAATTAGAACTGACTGCCAAGCATTAAAATATGCTATCCACAAATGTGAATTTGAAGATGCAGCAATGGTAAGATGGATCATGTAGTTGAGTTAGTACTCTTTTGATATGGAATTTGTCTCTGGACACAAAAATAGCTTTGCTAATATGCTAAGCATAGAATTCTTGTCAGAACATTTTATTCTTGCTTTGTCTTGCAACTTCATAAGGAGAAATGAAGATACAGTAGAAATTGAAACCCCTAGCGGATGGGTGACATATGAACTGGAGACTTCACTTCTAGATTTGGATGAAGAATGGTTCCCACTCAAAGAAATTTGACACAGAATGGGAATTCCCTACTACTGGACAAAAAGCCTATAGAATGAAATGAATGAAGAAGCCCTTGAAGCCTTAGAATATCTGAGACATATTGGGAGCATTGCATATGTACTTGAAAGAGATGATGAATATGATGACCGTATCACAAGATGCCACATAACCTTCAGACGCTTTGATAACCATCTCAACCGGGCATATTTTGATGAAGATCACCAGAAAGATGCTTTCTACTCAGGTATGAATCTCCAAAATTATTCTTCTAACTTTTTCTATGCTATGCAGTTTTCCTTCCTTTTTGAGGGAATGACAATTGAAGACGTAGAAGAAGATGATCCTATCCCAGATTGGTTTATTGAATGGTGGAGAATATACGGTTTATCAGCTCTTCTCATTAAACCATACTCTCTTACTATGCTTAAGATTCCTGGTTTTAGTGAACCAAGTACTCTTGTGACCAAGATACTCTATAAATCAATAAGAAGTCTGGAAGAAATTGGTGGTCTTTCCTTTCTTCAAGGAATGTGAAGGTGTGGCCATATTGGATGGTTCATCACAAACCATTACAAGGTCAGGCCAGTCTCCACCAGTACCAATTACGAGGATTTTCATAATCAAGTTGATCCTGCCACGAATCCTTTTCTCAACATCAACTTTTTGGAACCACCAGACAAACACAGCTCACAGGCATGGGAATCTGAAAAAGAGATCAGGGTACAGTACTTTTCTAATTATTTTATTGAGAGATGGAACTATCAGCATTACACATACCCCCATGTCAACTACTATACAATTTAATATTTCGTCTTTCCAACCAACTTTGGTGTTGGACAAGCTTTTGTGGATTCACTTGTCCTTGAATCTCCACTGTGTAAAATTATATGTACAATAATGAGATTTGTATATCTCTACTTTGTATCTTTCAATTATATTTACATACTCTAGATTTGGCCCCATATGCCAAATGGCTATCCGAAAAGAGAAGGGACGAGATAACATGGGACAGTCCTCCCATGCCCGAATCTTTTTTGTACATTTTCTTTTAGTCAGATGTCTGGTCCTTACAGCATCTTACTTTTGAGTCACGAGCTTGTGTTTGACATTTCTCGGATGCTTGTCCCCCTTGTGTTCTATAAATGAAATTGAACAACAAGGTAAGGCTCATTGGGGAATTGAGAGTTTGAGGGTCTAGAGGTCTGAGAGGTCTAAGTCAAGTTTCTCTCCTGCTCTGCATCTGTGGACATTCTATCTGAACTGCTTGCATCAAGAGAAGAACTCAAGTCCTTAGGTGATTTGAGAAGCCTGCGCATCAGTGCTTGACGCTAGTGTGAACCTAAAGTGGCCAAATCTTAGTTTGTAAGTTGGTTTTCGAGAGTCAGCCTGCATGCATGCCAGGTAGCCTACAAATCTCTTAAGCTTTTTAGCTAAGACATATCTGTTAAATGCTGCTGCAGTCAATCTGAGGAAGAAAATTCAGTCTTGTAAGAGTCTATTTTTGTAATCTTTTGATCCATATTTAATAAAGAAAGAGATTTTCCGCATACCCATGTGTGTTGATCCTGGAAATATACTTTCCTTGACCTAGATAAATCTCATCATGTCCTTGCCAAACTTCCAACCCCAAATAATAGTGCATTAGCCCTAGATACTTCATATAGAATTATGATGCTAGCTGCTTCTTTCACTCTTGAATACAACCTTTTACAACTGTCATGAGAAGATCATCCACATATAGAATAGTGATTAAGGGCTCATCCTTCACAACCTTGATATATTCAGATCAATAGAACTCTTCGAGAAACCCACTCTTTATAGGTATGCATCCATCCTTGCATACATATACAATGCAAGAATGGATGCATACCCTTGGTTCTTGTTTAAGGCCATACAATGCCTTCTTAAAACTGCAGACGCAATTCTCTCTATACTTTAATTGAGTCCCAAGGGTTTTTCTATATATACTTCTTCATTGATAGTGCCATTCAGGAATGCTTTTTTGACATCCATTTGATGGATGTTCCATCCCATCGATGCTTCCAAAGATACCAATGAACATACAATTGTATACCTTACTGTAGGTGCAAATGTATCTTCATAATCGATGCTTTCCTATTGAGAAAATCCCCTAGCCACAAATCTTTCCTTATATTTATCAAGACTTCCATTTGTTGCATGTTTAATCTTGTAGAGCCACTTGGAAGTTTTTATGGATTTTTCTTCAGGCCTAGGTATGATCTCCTAAACACCATTTTTCATTTTTGAATTATACTCTTCATTCATGACATATTTCCATTCTTGATTTTTTACAGCCTCTTCAAAGGTAGATGGTTCTTGTTTAATTAATTTCATCATATAGGCTGCATACCCTAGATATCTTTTGCGCTTCTTACTTTCCCTGAATGTGCCTTTGGCTGCTCCATGTCCTTTTTCATTTAGAAGAGTAGACTTCAACAAATTAGGTTTCTTTCTGCTTTCATGGATTATCATAGGTTGCATAGGTTCACCAGGACATTCATCTTCATGATTTGAGTTATCTTCCTCCCTCATGCATTCTTCTTCAAATATTGGAAGTTATTCATCATCGGAGTCCATCAGGAGATCCTTTGATTTCTTGAATGCAATACTTTCATCAAAGATCACATCTCAGCTTACTTATTTCCCTTCCTTTATGTAGATCCTATATTCCTTTGAAGTATTACTATAGCCAACAAATATTACCTTCATGCTTGAAAGATCCAACATCTTTCTCTTATCTTTCAATATATGAATATAAATTGGACATCCAAATATTCAGAAATGGTCCACACTTGGTTTCTTCCCAGTGAATGCTTCTTCAGGAGTCATGTTTTCTAGTGATTTGTGAGGACTACAATTTTGAACATACACAATAGTATTTTTTGCTTCACCCCATAGTAATTTCAACAATTCTTGATCATGTAAGATGGCTCTTACAGTTTCTTCAATAGATTGATTATTTCATTCAAGTTTTATTCGGGATTATATGGGACTTTTATCTCCCTCTTAATATCAACCTCCTTGCAAAAAGTTATGAATTCCTTTGAAGTTTATTCTCCTACATTATTGGACCTTAGTATATTTTTTCTCCTTTCTGTAAGGTTCTCTACTTCAACATTGAATTCTTGAAATTTGTTGAATACTTGATCCTTGGACTTCAACAAATTGATCCAAGTTTTCCTTGAGTGGTCATCAATGAATGTTACATAATATAGATGATCTCCAAGAGACTTTGTAGACATATGACGACAGACATCAGAATGAATGAGATCCAAAATTTCTTTTGACCTTGAAGCACTGCTTCCAAATGGTCTCTTAACATTTTTACCTAATGCACATCCCTTTCATACTCCTTCATGATCCTCCTTGAGTTTAGGGATGTCGTTCACCATTGAATTTAGAGTTGGTAATATCTTGTAGTGAAGGTGACCAAACCTTCTATGTCAAAGTTCACGTGGGCTTACTTCAATGTGAACCAAAGCTTGAGAGAGAGGAATCAACAATTTGTAGAGTCTTCCTTCATGAATCCCAATGATCTTTTCATTTTCGATGCTAGAGTTTTTATCCCATAATGCAAAATTTCCATCTATAAAAGTGATTCTATCTCCCTTATATTCTAGACATGAAATATAAAGTATACTCTTTTGCAAACCTGGAACAAATAAGATGTTGTTGAGATGAATATTACTTCCATTCTCTAGCTCCATCGAGGTTGATCCAATTCCTTTTATAGGATAGCTCTTCTTGTCACCAAGCTCAATGGAGTAGGAAGGTTTTCCTCTTGATAAGGTCTTTAGTTGTTTTCTTCTCACCTGTCATATGTCTTGATACTCCCCTATAGATTGCCCAAATATTCTCATATTCAAATGTGCTAGTAAGTGCTGAGAATAAATCTTCATCCTTTGTAGAAGTATCGGTCATATTATTCTTGATGGATAATAGGAGATTCCATAATGCCTTGATTCCTTTCTTGAGATGGCTTGATACCATGGAACATTGCTTCAAATACTTCTTCAAGGATGTAGTGATATTCATCATGCCCTTAGCCAACCTTAGCTTTGATACCATGTTGAAAATCTATAGGGCTATAGTTAGGATGATTTATCTTGAACTTGATAGTTGCTTGTGATGTATTTTTGCTTTTTTTTTACTTATTATATTATTCTCTTATTATTATGTTATTCTTATCATCAAACAACTACCAAAAACAAGAACATCAATAATACACAAGAACGGATATAGGTTGCAAGTTAGGGCCAAAACCTCTCCACTTAAGAGGAAAACCCATAAATATCTTCTCTTCTGATATATTCTTCAAATGATGAATTCCAATACCTCTAAACCAAGACCAATACCCTTCCAGGACCAAGTCTGGCCTTATTGATGATGTGCTTCCTTTGTCTAAGTCAAACCTAGTAAAATCTCTTCTGGCTAGACAACTTTGACCCTTTGCTACAAAATTTTGGCCTCTATTGCAAGTCTAAAATTTTCGGCCCCTGAAATAGTTGTTGCCTCCACACATGTCAGAAAATATAGGGCTTCCTAGGCTTCTTCAAGGATGTAATGATCTTCACCATGCCCTTAGCCAACCTTAGCTCTAATACCACGTTGAAAAATCTATAGGGCTATAGTTAGGATGATTTCTCCTAAACTTGATAGCTGCTTGTGATGTCTTTTTACTTTTTATTACTTATTAGCTTATTCTCTTATTATTATGTTATCCTTATAATCAAACAACTACCAAAACAAGAACATCAATAGTGCACAGGAACACAGGATATAGGTTGCAAGCTAGGGCCAAAACCTCTTCACTTAAGAGGAAAACCAACAAATAGCTTCTCTTCTTATAGATTCTTCAAATGGTGAATTACAATACCTCTAGACCAAGACCAATACCCTTCCAAGACCAAGTTTGGCCTTATTGATGATGTGCTTCCTTTGTCCAAGTCAAACCCAATAAAATCTCTTCTGGCTGGACAACTTTGACCCTTAGCTACAAAATTTTGGCCTCTACTGCAGGTCTAAAATTTTCGGCCCCTACAATAGTTGTTGCCTCCACACATGTGAGAAAATTAGGGCTTCCAATGCTTCCTTTTACCTTCCCTTGAGTTTCTATTTATTCTAGGGCTTGAGGATTACCTGATAGACCTTTCTTTGACATTTCTGCAATTTCTCTTGGTTTGATCTTACATCAATAAAATCCTAGCCTCCTTCCTTCACACATGTAAAAAGAGAGGGAGAAAATAACCCAAACACTTGTCCTTTGTCCTTCTTCCTTCTTTAGTAGCCTTCTTCTTCTCCTTCTCTTGAATGATGAGAGAATGAATGATCTTCATAGGAGGTCAAGTTTCCTCTTATATATAGGCTTCCAAGGTGGATGAAATGCCCTAATTGAGGTCGACTTCTTAGCTTCCGGGATGACTTGGACTTGGAGGGTATTTTGACACTTCTAAATACAAAAATAATTATTTTTACAAGTTATAATGTGCCCGATGGGATCTTCTTCATATGACAATGAATCTTTGACTTCTTGAACCTAGGACAAACCCTAGAAGCACTCAATGGGTGCTTGACCTCTAAATAAAATACCTTGAACATGAAACCCATGCTACAAAAATAACAATAATCACTAGTACAAAATGAGAGATTAGTGACTACATGACTTAAAAAGTTAGTCACCACAATAATTTCAAGTGAATTACTACTGAATTTGATCAATTTTAAGTGGCCCAACTAAAAACGAATAACTTAAATGACTAATTTAGTCCAGTGATAAAATATATGACTAGATAATAAGTGACCCAATTAAAATCGACTAACTTAAATGACTAATTCAGTCAAGGACTAAAATATATGACTAGATAATAAGTGACAAAAATAAAAATGATTATTATAGTCCAAGAATAAAAATATGACAAACTAGCAAGTACAACAAGTATATGAATTAGTCATTTATGCTATCATTTTTAATTGTGTCACTCCATGGATGGAAAACTACAATTTTGATATTGAAGTGCAGTGCAATCTAAAGAAGTTTCATTTTGGGGTTGAGGCCATTGTTTTCATCCCTTTGTAATGGTACAAACCTAAGACCCATTCTTACTATGTAAAACATACTGATGACACTAAAGATTCCCAATAGAGGCCTAAGATCCCCTATAGAAGTCATGTGTGTTTCTTTGAGAACTACTTCACAAAGCTTAATAATCAAAGATTCAAATAAGGCATAAGACCCTTATGTTCCTATTTTGACCAATCCTACACTTGTAAGCATCACATGTGATTTGGAAGCCTCCTAATTTCATTAACGTCCAATGATGATGTTCCAAGACCCAATCATGGTGCGCACAACTTTTGAATGGTAGACACATCCTTCCTATAGGCCAAAGAATACCCCTTAGAGAATATAATTAATGTGGTGGTTTGAAGCCTTTTTAATGGTCACTTATTATTTGGAATTTAAGTCCCTCTTTTTTAATTTCCTTCCTTGGCCATAGTAAAGGCCATGAGACCCATTTTTATTATGTAAAACATACTAAATGCCCATATTCCCTGCTAGAAGCCTTCTTCATAGAAATTAAGCATAAGAAAGACTAATTTATGGACTAAGGCCTTTTTTATCCTCTCGTAACCATAGCATAGATACTAACTCCCATACTTAATGAAAAATACCCCTTTGGTGCCCATATCTCGACTTAAGATCCATTAAAACAGATCTATCTGGAATGACCCCATATTTACTTGTGTGAGCGGTTTTTAGTCAAAATAAAATCTAGGAGACCGAGTTATTTGCACTTGAAGAAGAATTCAAAGCTAATGTGACTTTCATTTGCATTTTATTTCCTTGCATTTCATTTTCTTTGTCACGGGAGCCTTTTAAGAGACACATTGTTGATAACAAAAGCATGGAGTTTGATGGTTCTTCACTTTTTTCTCAGAGCAGAGGGGAAAGAAGATTTGTTGTAGTGAAGGTGAGTAGAACAGATCTTGCAATTTATACATAGAACATATGGATCAGGAAATGCTCTCCAAGTTCTCTTCACACCCACCAACACTTGTAGGAAAGTATGTCTCTTCTTTCAAATTTCTCTCATACCCATTCATGTCTTTTTTTTACTTCAATCTCTCTATGGAAATGCACTCCAACCCCAAGTTTCTTGCACAAATATTTTCCATTATTATTTTTTAGGTTTTCTCAATTTGAGAAAAATGAAGTTTGTTGGGAGAAATTTCTATCGAAAAAGTAGGTATGGTTGGAATACTCTTTATACACTTGGCTTGTATTGCTAGTTTTCTTGTCACCTAGTAAATGCATCCAATGCTTACTGGTGCGAAGTAATTAGGGTTAATTTATGGTTGGAAAATGGGATTACATATTGTTGAGGGAAGCTTTGGCATAATATAATTTCCATTCATTAACTTATCACAAATTTATATGATTTTTCTACTTCGATTTTTTTGAACTGCTAGAAATTTTGGTCCTACACATCCTAAACGTTGTCTGTAATGTTGCATCCTCCACTTTAGCAGCTTGAAAACATTTCCACTAAAACTCCTAGATAAGACATTACCATTTTTTTAACATTACTTTTGATTTACTACTTCAACTGAGATCCCATGACTAGGGTATATATTCTTCCATATTTTCATAAATGTTGTATTCGGTTCCATCCACATGGAAGTTGGAGAAACTTGCTTAGGCAATACCTAACTTGTATGGGAAAGATGGTACATAATGGGTGAATATGTTGCTTAGACCCAAACCTTGTGACTAGGGTATCTATTCTGCCAGATTTTCCTAGGAGTTGTATCTAGCTCCATCCACATGGAACAACTTGCTTATGCAGGTGGGATAGCCCGCTTGCATGAACAAGATGGCGCACAAGGGGTGAACATGTTGCTGGGGGATTTGAACCTTTTGTGAGGTAATGAAACAATCTCACTCTACCTTTTCCTGAGAGTTGTACCTAGTTCCATCCACATGGAACAACTTGCTTATGCAAGTGGGATAGCCCGCTTGTGTGAACAAGATGGCACACAAGGGGTGAACATGTAGTTGGGGGATTTAAACCTTTTGTGGGGTAATGAAACACTCTCACTCTACCTGTTGAGGAAATAAAGCATAAAAAAAGTGACTTTGATGAAGATATGCTAACAACTTGTCTATGCTTGTCATGTAATCCCCATCTATATGGGTTTTCAAATGATCAAATTAAGCATGTATCCACTATTTCGTGAGGAACTTTAATTCTACTTTTCATTCTGAGATTGATAAACATCTATGATGAGAAAGAACTTGACAAAATGACATGTACTTATTATCTACATTTTTTATTATAATACTTAACTATGCATTTTTTTCTAACCAGTTGTACACAATGTCAGGGGTCTACGACAAATCCACTACATCCATCAAGGATGGGATTGCCAGGATATAAAGTAAATTTTCTTGGCCATCCCTTATTTTCTGGGGATGCCTTGAAAAATTCCCAAGACATGTCTTACTAAAAGTGGATGCCCATAACATGGCCATCCCCTGTACCTGGATGGATGCTTTGTCTTTCCTTGACCACTCTTGCTTCCTACAGGGAGACATGGACACTTCTGACAATCTCCTACTACCCCTTGGCCATGTGTGTGTCTAACTTTAAATTCTATTAAATTTTTCTTTTTATCAAACTCAAATCTCCTTTATTAACCTAATGTAACTTACTAACAAATCTACACCTCAAACAAAACCCTAAAACTAAAAGTCACTTACAAATAAAAATTTTGCAACTGAATAAAGGGGTTGCTTGCAGTAGTGATGAGCCTTGGTAAAGGGATAATGACAATAATGGGGGAATTATTAGATTGCATGGATCTAGAAGATCAAGATGTTCTATCTGAGCTAGGTTAATGATACACCCTTTTTCCTTTTTAATATTTTCGTTTAGATTATGGTGATAATGTATTATTGTATGCTTAGTTTTCCTTTGCATGAGAAGATAATTGATTCACCAATTTTAAAAATTAATTAATTTAGTCCTTGCAATGTGCATATTTATTTCATCATATCTAACATTAGATTATGGTGATAATGTACTGTTGTATGCTTAATTTTCCTTTGAATGAGAAGATCATTGATTCACCAATTTTAAAAATTATTTAATTTGGTGCTTGCAATGTGCATATTTATTTCATCATATCTAACATTACAATATTCTCTAGCTGTATTTACCATTTCTATTGGCTTAGACATTATGTGTGTGTAAATTATGTTTTATGTGTTGCCACATCCAGTATATCCCATGCTGCCTCCATTTCTCCTGCCCCTTTGCCACATTTTCTTGAAATTTGGCTCTCTTTTCTAGCTGTTATCGAGATGCATTCCCTTACCTCCCAACTTGGATGTGTTGTGCATTATAATATTTAAATGTAAGACTATGCCATGATAATAAATTATACATAGCAGTATCAGTCTCTAGAGCTTGAAATCAGAAATTATTGTATTGGTTCTTCAATGATTGATCACACCTATTACTTGGCTTAACTTTGCAGCATAGGAGCACTATTATGAGCCTAATTGGAAATATGGTATTTGATTTGAAATCTGATGTGAATTATGTTGTTATTTGGGGCTTGGACACTATTGTTATGAGCTGCAAGCTGTCACAGGATATAGAGACTGCACTAAATACAAGTGACTGAGTGGTTGGGATAATGGTTTGTTATCCCCTCCACCCGGTTTCAATTCCTGTGAAGGACATGTTGGTCCATTGTGATAAGGCTTGAAGAGTAGGTGACCCTTGGGATAGAGATCCTTGGTGTGGTTAGGACGTCTCGACTCTTTCTAAGTCATAAGTTATTGGTATATTGGGCTTGCGGACTATTTGATATACTCTTGGTGCTATAGAGGTTTGATCTTGGGCCTCGCCCAAATTACTCCAATGAGTTACCAATTCATCATGGTTAAGAAAATATATGTCTATAACACCATATTTAGTGAAACATGCTAATGAAAACAATAATAATGTGGGCAAAAGAAATAGTAAAAATTATAACATCATTTAACACAATAAACATCATATTTAAACATTTAGCTAGAAATAGTTATGATTCTGTAGCAAGAACCAAACCATCACATAATATTTTATTACTCTGCAATAGGATAAGGAAAACTGCCCTCAAAATTTTATGAATGCCAACTGTTAGACATCCTAATTGTTTTTCTTCCTTGAATTACTTTTCCCCAAAGCATTTGGAGTGTTGGATGTTGCAGTAGTACTTCAAGCCCTACCCACCTAGCATCTTCTGAGGGCAGATCCTTCTAGTGAATGAACTATAAAATACTTGGACAATACTCTATTCCTCAATTTTAACATTAGATTGTTAATTCCTATCCTATGCCAAATTTCTGGTACGTGGGGATATGCACCCAATATATCTAGAGAGCCTCCACAAAAAAACAAGTTTTAGGCAACAACAGGGTATGTGGGTGTTAGGAAATAATCATTAATATTTGTGGTTTCTTTAGGTTTATAGAGTGTAGGAGAGTTGATGGGACTAAGTAGAAAAGGGTTGGAAACTAGTTATTAGGTTTTTAAGGATTTTTTATTAGATTATCCTAAAAAGTGGGTGTCATTTGTGGGTACTTATGTGTGTCCCTTGAGTGCACAGGGTGCCTCTGCAGGTACCCCCATGTAGGGGATGTGAATTTTGGATAGTTTTGGTGTACCCTGAAGTACCCTAAATACTAGGTATGTATGGGATTCCTATGTCATCCTCAGTAGGGAGTCCTGTTTTGGAATGTGCTACCCTGTGTTACACTGGTTGATTCCTTAAATAAGTTAAAATATTATTTGTAGTTTTACTGATGATATGCCCAATTTTAATTTATGACTTTATTTTTCCATTTACAAACAAAAAAGGACAGTGTCTATCAGGGATCACTTAGGTCTTAGGAATGAGTGTATTAACTTTCAAGTCTAGCTAGCTTAACGCCAAATCTTTTGACAATTTTCTTCAACAATCCATATGTCACCCATTTTCATCTAAGGGATACTGAATGATGTTTGCATTCATGAAGGAACATTAAGCTATGTATGAGGTATTTAAAAACTTTATCAGTATATCTACCTGATACTTGTCTTGACACACAAAGATTGTAGTCTCATGTAATAGAGTTACCTCACAATGAGAATTTAGACTGTATGGGATGAAGACAGTAGGTCCTCCAAATGCCAAACATTTTTATATGACATTTGAGGCAAATATTTGTTGGGTCATTTTTATTTTCTTCCCTACTAGACAATGTCTAGCCTCATAATCTCTTTCATATGCAGCCCTAATAGAAGACAAGATGTAATCTTCTTTGTTTAGGAATGGAATCCATCTCTGCTTAGATTCCATTGTCATTAACACAAGATGCAATATTTTGTTTGTTTAGGAGTGGTCACCACTTCTTCTTAGATGCCATTGTCATTTACCCTCTTTGGTCAGGATTTTTCACTATTTCTCCCAACAGCCAATGCTAATGTCATTACCCCTTTCATGATGCTTGATCCCTTAGGTAAGTGTGCATGATATTCTCCAAGTTGTTTATTGGCCCCTTTCTTTATTGGTGTAAGAATAAAATGTGCAAACATTAATTCCTAATGTCATCACCAGTTTCCTCTAAATAGTCCATCAAGTGTTATCATTTCCCTTTCGGTCGCATGTTTGTGTCACATGTGTCATGCATATCAATTAAAATCGAATAAAATTTGGCCTTCAATCTCTAGTGTCAAAGAGAATCTGAAAAAATTAATAAAAAACAAACCTAAAAGAAAACCAGCATGTATTTATCTTAACCCTGCATCTATCAATTGCATAAAGGGATTTGAATTAAATTTTTTTCGGTGGAAGTCTCAAATTTTTGCACTCTCAAAAAGATTCACACCTTGATGGATTTGATCCTTCACAGTGCTGGATAATTCTAGGGTTAATATGGATATATGCTAGTGTAGAAAGGCCAAATCACCTATCAAAACAAAATAGTGTGTGTGATACTCAATGTTGATTTAATAAACTACATGACTTCCTCAACATGCCTAGCCTCATCCAATGTGTCAAAATTAAAAAACAATGCATAAAAGGTTCTCATATAGTCAAACTTCAAATGATGACCATCTACCCAATGACATTCTTCACCTATGCAAGCCTTTTGCAAGGGAAAAAACAACTCTTCTCATATCTCTTAAAAATTCTGCATGTTGAGTTAAACCTGCTGAGAAAGAAGACCATCAGCTTCGATAATTTTCATTTTCAATTTGCTCAAATGTATCAATCTGAGCAGAAAGGTGATTAAGAAGTCCTCCTATATTTAGCTGCCACTTTTTCCACCATACAATTGATATTTGATTAGGAGAAAATTGATGATTCTAAATGATCTCTATAGATTCAGTCCCTTACTGTAGCAATAAGTAGTTACTCTCTAGAAATACACAGAAAGAGATAAAATCCTTTAGATACATTGCAGCAACATGAAGACCATATTCTGCCTCTAAGAAGGACACTCTTTCTTAACCTGATTTACAAAACCCTTTATTCCTTCACTTCCCATAACACAAACTGCAGCATATTTTGGTGGTTCCCATAAGGATTTTACAAAATCTGTGTGAATTTGTTAGCCAACAGATCATACAATGATTTTTTTAGATCAAACCAATACATTGCAGGTTGTTCATGAACATCAAAAAACTATTTAGAAAGTTTGGCTACATGATAACAACATAATGAGATAATGAAAAATTTGATGATAAAGGCCCTTCTGTTCTCTGATAATCATTAAAGGCTTCTTCTAGATTGTCAAGTGATCCTTACTACAAAGCTTGCAGATAAATATCTAAGCATTATCTATGAACCACTAGACATCTGGCAAGGCATTGTTAGGATCATTGTGAAAAAATAACACTAGTGAAAATTGGCGAGGTTTTGGAATATAACTTCTCAACAATGTTTTTCAATTTTTGGTGAGGTTTTTGGCGATGTTTTTCAATTTTTGTAACATATAAACCAACAATCTCAAATAAACATACCAACACATGAATATGGAAAAAACATCCATACATATGATGTAGGGGATGCCAAATAAAAAATGATACATCAAAGTTGATACTCAATCCTAAACCTTGATAGATTTCCAATCAAGGACTCAAAAGTGGACAACCAAAAATAAATGACATTTAATATATAAATGTATATCATCATCATGAATCATCTACAATTGCAAATCTAGAAGCTAGATATCTAGCATCAAATCTCTCTCTCCCTGTTCTGGGAAAAGGTCATGGTTTGTCTGTTTTCCACTAGAAGGTCCTATATCATTTGTTTGATGTCAGCTGGTTTGTGTGGCTTTATCAATATATGTAGAAAGTGGTGTTGTGTTGCCACATCACCCTTTTTGATGTCAAAGTCATTCTTTGTCCCCTACTCTTGTTTCACCTCCCCTACCAACTATACTTGTTTCTATTGCTCCTCTTCTAACCACATATGTACCTTCTCCATAATAGGCACCTTGTACTTCACCCTCCACTTCTACATGTTAATATTGTCCAAGGAAATGGTGTATGTATCAGGTATATTTACTAGTTGTCTCACCCACGGTCAAAGATTGTAGTGGGCATATATCAAATCATTAAGATGTGGGAAATCCAACCTATAAGACGATCATAATAAATTTAGTGAGTTTTGAGGGTCATAAATATGTTATAGGGTCATAAATTATAATTATCATAATTTCTTAGTTGAGGTTCTAACGTATTGTGCTTCTTTGAGTGTATTTTTTTCAAACACACTCCAATTGTGTTTGCATCTTGAAGTGCTATAACTTTGGTTGAGTACTAGAATATAAAATTTCTATAAATTTGGTGCTTTTGCATTGTAATTTAGCCACAAAACATCTACAACAAATAAGAAATAAAATTAAACTACATTTCATTACAGTGGAAAATAGGAAATAAAGAAACATAATTCAAATTTCAAATAGAACACATTATTAAAATTTTAAATTATAGTGGCTTATGTAGCATAAAAATACTTCTTTCTTTGATAACATTGACAAAGCCAAATAGTCTACCAGCATCTCGATACATTGATTTAATTCACTACAAATGTGACCCTTATTTTTCCAACCATCATGATTTATTCAATGAGTGGCTGGGCTATGGGGATGATAGTTTGACACCTTGTTAAGAGTACCTTGCAGAGTTGACTAATTTGTTGGTGTATTGGACCAGGGTGATTGACAATGTTGTTTTGTGTTGAATAGTGCACTCACTTTCTTTCAGATTAGATTGATGTTTTTTGCTTAGTAGCATGGAATTCCATGTGTTGTGCATGATATCTTTGATACATATCCATATTCTAATCACAATTCTTGTTTTGTATTGGAGACTAGGTTTATTTCCCAATCAATTTTAAGGTATTATTTCCTAGGTTTATGCTTGTTATTTGGGAAGGTAGCCTTGGAATGTTTGCCAAATGTGCACCTTCTGCATGCAACTTATTGCACAATGTTGAAATATGGAAGACATACCATCTCTCTTATAATAGGAAATCCTTTATGATGTGGTGCACTATCCTCTTGTGCCACACATTGCACATGTTGAAAAGTGTGCAACAAGAAATGCTTGTTGAGAGTGCAACAAGATGATGGAGCTTAGTGAAAAGAGTCGCCTTCACTAAGTGGGCCCACAGGCTATTTTTGGCGCAAGTCTATTTTTAGACTATGTCTATTTTTAGACATATGGATCATGTCTATGGATGATTGATCAAGTTGGGAAAAATAGATGGACTTCTATTTTTGATGAAAGTGTGAGTGATCACAGTGTGAGTGATTACAGTGTGAGTGATCACAGTGTGAGTGATCAAAGTCAAAAATAGAAAAGTCAAATATTATTATCTCACAATAATATTTGGACTATAAACTTAATCTTATTCTCTTGGAGCACTTCAGTTTGAGCTACGGAAGTGGCACATGCAGCTGTCAGAAGGAAATTCGTTTTTCTTATGAGTCAGTTGAGTTGTTGCATGCATGACTTCAGTTAGAACTCAAGTGAGTTGAGTTTAGTGGACTGGAGGTACAGTTGATGGAGTTGTGTTCAGTTTAGCTTTGTTAAACTGGTTGTATTTAGTCTAACTGATCAATAGACTAAAGATGAGTTGGGTGAATTAGTTATTAATTAATTCAAAAGTTATTAACTCATAATGCAACTATAGAATACATCAGTTAACTCAGTTGCATGTCAGTGCATGTTCAGTTCAGCAGGGACAGGTGTTAGAGGATCAGATTGCTATCAGTTGTGACTATAGCTGTGCATGATGATTTGCACAATCAAAGGATTGAGTATGCCAATGAGTTTGCTCACGTATCTTCATGATATTATAGCTGTTGCTCACGTCCAACATAGTGTGGGTGACTATTTTGCAGTGTAAAATCGAGTTTGGGAAGCAATTCTCATCAGTTCTCGAGCAGGTTTGAGCAGTGGAGGCAGGCAAGCAGCGGGAGAGATTTGGAGATCAAATCTGAGCTGTATTGTGTGTAACAGGTGGAGATACTTGTGAGAAGTATTATGCTTTGTATTGTTACATGATTCAATCAATATAATATACAGATAGTGTGGGGTTTTTAGCGAGATGCTTTCCCCGGGATACATACTGTGTTTATGAGTTTGATTGATGCTTCTATGTGTGCCTGTGGATGTTTCTGCTTCTGTAATTTGATGATCAACGTAGAGGAGATTATGTATTATACATGTTCCGCTTAAATTGTATGATCAGGATAATCTCTGTTGAATATGTGTCATATTATTCAAAATTTCTACATGGTATCAGAGCTAGATAATTGTAGAAAAAGTTTCTACATGGTATCGGAGCTAGATGATTTGTAGAAAAAGTTTCTACATGGTATTGGAGCAGCTTGATTTGTAGAAGAGATTTTTACAGGATATCAAGCGAGGATTGATCATCAGATCTACTATTCAGGAAGTGTTTACATTTTATTTCTTCAGGCAGAGTCTGTAATCGGGCCAGGTAGCCTCTGGATTCATCCTTCTTTTGGACGGTGAGATATCCGGTGAATGCCCATACAGTCGATCTCTGTACAAGAAATAATTTGTTCTCACGAATTCTAGATCGGAAGCAGTTGAGCTTTATGCTGGTGGAATTCGAATTTAATTCCAAAGCAAGAGATAAAACTCAGAAACATTCAGTTCGAGAATGGAGATAGTATGCCCTAGTATCTCACGAGGTTCACTCAGTGTCGAGATGAGCTGGGAAGTGTGGGGGTTACTATTGATGATGAGGATGGTGAGTCTAGGACTCCTTGACCTTCCTAAGAGTTGGCATAGCTACCAGGACTCGGTGAATGGAAGGGAGAAACTGCCAAATTGGGAACGACCATGGTCGGATTTGATGCAGGAGGAGATTAGACGACGCACCAGAGACGGTTCTTCATCCATGCAGGATGAGGAGAACTGTGCCTTAGCGAGTAAGGCGAAGAAGGGGAAGGGGAAGGTTTCTCTTTCCGAATCCAGTTCTTCCAGTGATGGGAAGAAGGTTGACAAGTCGAAGGTGAGATGCTTTCGTTGTCATGAGATTGGTTCACGGGTCAGGAACCTGTATGCTCTTGAGGTTCAAGATGCATGCAAAGCCTTGAGCAGCGAGGCAACTGATGGAGACTTGGTGGTTGAGAGGGAGCGTATATTACCTCTCAACATGCAGAGCCAGAAGAAGTCTCAGACGATTGTGGAGGAGCCACGATTGGTGCAGCAACTTCAGGAGGTTGTGGAGGAGCCACAACAGGGGAAGTTGTGTGGAGATGGAGTAGAGACATCTACTCATCCAGAGACCTCCAGTAGGGGGAAACTTCGAGCCAGGTGGGCTGAGGGATCGCATGCAGCCATACCTCCAGGTAGGAGGTGGGGTGATGTGGATTGATTGTCCCAAGGAGGAGGGGCAGGATCCTTGAGGTACCCAACCTCTTGGATGAGACCTTGCTACGGGAGCCCCGATGTGTAGTAGCAGGAACTGACTGATTGGGTAGAGACAGATGCGGATGGAGCGGCAGAGAGCGACAGTGCAGGGAATCCCAGGACAGCGCATAGCTAGCAGGCTGTAGCAATGCGAGAGGCACAAGTGTTTTGCACAGTGCTAGGTGGCACAGAGAGGTGTGCAATGGTGCGAGATGCATGGAGATGTTGCAGTAGCGTAGATGTCAGAGAGGGAGCACTTGTCAGCAGCAGGTAGAGCTTCAGCATCAGAGGATGTTTCTATCCCAACAGGGAGGTCAGTTGAGAGGTGCAGTGCGGATGCAATGCTGGGAGATAGAACCAGCAGCAGCACGGATGCAGTCAGAGATCAAAGTGACAGAGGCTAGAGCAGTCAGATACTGAAGAGCACAGAGATGCAGAGTTTCAGTTGACAGAGGCAATAGCAGTCAGAGACTTTGATGACAGAGCAAGTGGACCGGCCAAATGTGTTGCATGGAGAACATCCCAGAGTTACAGGATCGGGTTTGAGAGGAAGCCTTTCTTGTTGAGAGGGAGTGTTGAAAAGTGTGCAACAAGAAATGCTTGTTGAGAGTGCAACAAGATGATGGAGCTTAGTGAAAAGAGTCGCCTTCACTAAGTGGGCCCGCAGGCTATTTTTGGCGCAAGTCTATTTTTAGACTATGTCTATTTTTAGACATATGGATCATGTCTATGGATGATTGATCAAGTTGGGAAAAATAGATGGACTTCTATTTTTGATGAAAGTGTGAGTGATCACAGTGTGAGTGATTACAGTGTGAGTGATCACAGTGTGAGTGATCAAAGTCAAAAATAGAAAAGTCAAATATTATTATCTCACAATAATATTTGGACTATAAACTTAATCTTATTCTCTTGGAGCACTTCAGTTTGAGCTACGGAAGTGGCACATGCAGCTGTCAGAAGGAAATTCGTTTTTCTTATGAGTCAGTTGAGTTGTTGCATGCATGACTTCATTTAGAACTCAAGTGAGTTGAGTTTAGTGGACTGGAGGTACAGTTGATGGAGTTGTGTTCAGTTTAGCTTTGTTAAACTGGTTGTATTTAGTCTAACTGATCAATAGACTAAAGATGAGTTGGGTGAATTAGTTATTAATTAATTCACAAGTTATTAACTCATAATGCAACTATAGAATACATCAGTTAACTCAGTTGCATGTCAGTGCATGTTCAGTTCAGCAGGGACAGGTGTTAGAGGATCAGATTGCTATCAGTTGTGACTATAGCTGTGCATGATGATTTGCACAATCAAAGGATTGAGTATGCCAATGAGTTTGCTCACGTATCTTCATGATATTATAGCTGTTGCTCACGTCCAACATAGTGTGGGTGACTATTTTGCAGTGTAAAATCGAGTTTGGGAAGCAATTCTCATCAGTTCTCGAGCAGGTTTGAGCAGTGGAGGCAGGCAAGCAGCGGGAGAGATTTGGAGATCAAATCTGAGCTGTATTGTGTGTAACAGGTGGAGATACTTGTGAGAAGTATTATGCTTTGTATTGTTACATGATTCAATCAATATAATATATAGATAGTGTGGGGTTTTTAGCGAGATGCTTTCCCCGGGATACATACTGTGTTTATGAGTTTGATTGATGCTTCTATGTGTGCCTGTGGATGTTTCTGCTTCTGTAATTTGATGATCAACGTAGAGGAGATTATGTATTATACATGTTCCGCTTAAATTGTATGATCAGGATAATCTCTGTTGAATATGTGTCATATTATTCAAAATTTCTACATGGTATCAGAGCTAGATAATTGTAGAAAAAGTTTCTACATGGTATCGGAGCTAGATGATTTGTAGAAAAAGTTTCTACAGCACAAGTTGTCATTGTTATGAATTAGGTATTGACAGGGGAAAAATGTATAGATTGACTTTTGTTACCCCTATCACTTGGGATTCTTTTGGGTCAGATTCCATGATAGGGTTGGGGGGAGCGGCTACTCCCCCCCCCCCCCTTTGAATCGCTCCTGGAGCGCGCTTCGAGCAGGAGCGAATCAAGAGCGCCCTCCCGAAATTCAGTCCCGCAAAAAAAAAATGCTCCTTGGTTTTTGCACAATTATTTTGTCACAAAGATGTTCCAAGCACAAATGTTTTCAAAGAAACAAGAGTTTTTTAGTAGGAAATCCAAATATTCAAGCTTGTGTCCCTAGTATTGATATGAAATTCATGGTAATGTTAAATTATCAAAGTATAAGTTTATCTTTCATTCTCATCCTTTTACTTAAATTTTTAACATTACCATGAAATGACTCAGGATGTTTGAGAGTGGTTCCGACCTCATTGGATTTCATATGGAGAAAGTAGAATTTCAAAATCTAATAGACTTATCAGTTTTTCAGGATTTCAGGATTAGGGGGATTGAAATGTTTCCATTGGATTTTGTCATGTACTAGGGTATGGGACTCATATTTAATCAAGAGAAACAAACCCTCTATGTACCTTTATGTTAGTGACATTAGTTGTTGAACTCCTCCATCATGACCCTACTAAAAATGTACCCATCACTCAAAGAAAATCTTGAATTGATGTGCTACATTTTTTCTATCTTATGTTAATTTCTTAGAGGATGATATTAATGACAAAGATCCCAAGATATGCAATGATTTTGATGATATGTAGCTATTTATTGTAGCATAATTTTTTTGGATGGTAGAGCCAATCAAGACCCTATTTGTTGATTTATTTTCAATTTAGAGATGGATTTCACTCAATGCTATTTTAGTTATGTGCACCCTTACATTTTATATAAGTGAGAACTTGTAACTTGTGGATGTGGTTGATGAAGATTATAACTTCTAGATGATTGGTGTTATATGGTTTAATCCATGTTTTTATGACTTTTATATCTACTTCATCACTATACATGCTTTTGTTGACATCATGCATCAAAATATATAAAAATATATATTATATAAAAATTCACTCCTGATTCGCTCCCGACCCAAGAGATTTTGAAAATGTCGCTCCCCGCTCCCCACTTATGCTCCTGCTCCCAAGTAATCTTGCTCCATGACCCTAATGAGGACATATTGGTTCACTACTATATAGCCCTTATACTCCATTATTGAACACTAAAAGTAGGTTCTTCTTGAGAATTGGAACAAACAAAACATCATCAAAGTCTAAATAGTAACTCAACAAGAGTTGGAAGGGAATAATACCAACCCATGCTACTCGGTACTTGGCATCATCACCAAGATCAACCTAAACCCTTGATTTGTGCTATTTTAGAGTAGAAAACAATCACTAGGCTAATGTCATATACCAAGATGCCCCATTGTTCACATACTAAGCACCCATTGGAATCATGCTTGGATCCATCTTAATCTTGGATCAATCAAGCGTCGAGAAGGGTCAACTCTCTTAAGGTGCAAATAAAATGAAGAGTTTATCAATTTCACTTAAAAATTCTTTATATATATATATATATATATATATATATATATATTATTGTTGAGGGTTGAGGGTTTAGTTGAACATTCTTAAAAATAATATTGTCAATTGGCCATTATTGGGACTGGTATATATGTATATATACAAAAGGGAAACTTAGAAATTTTCCTAAATTTAACTGATGATACATAATGTAAATCCTTAAATTGATTATACATCAAAATTGGATGCAATATCCCAATTGTGAGGAGGAATCAATTAAATCATCCTAGTTGTAATGAGGAATCCAAGGTCCCACAGAAAGAGACTCTATTTGGTAGAGCCCAACCAGGGTGTGGAACATCTTTTAACTGATTTCTTCATGGTTATGTGAGGAATAAAATGATCCTTTATTATATCCATAATCATTTTCTTGGCCTTCAATTCCTTCTTTTAAGTTGTGAACTATTGTGGATCTTTAGGCATAATGTCTTTGATGATGTCTAAGATAGTAAATTTGAGGCACCTTCCAATATGTTCTCAAATATGAGGTTAGTTGATGCCATTCTTAAGATCTATTGCACAAAATTCTAGATCCTGTAAATAGGTAAGAACAACCTTTGAAACCCTTGAGAAACTCAATTAGAGAAAAGATTTGATACCTTGTGGATTTCCCTATTCCTAGGTGATCACTGTCCTAATATTTTGTTAATCAAATAACTCTTGCAACAATCACCTAGTCACTGAAAATAGTAAATAGCAGAAGCATAAAATAATTCAGACATATGCACATAATTTTCTTTGTCAAATCTTCTTATCATTCAACTAAATATTGCTAACAAGGCAATCTCCACAGCTACTAAATCCTAGCAGTTGCAGGGTAAACAAATCCACCCCAACTTGAGTTGTATGGCCTGCTAAAGAGGTACAACATGTAGGGAACTGAGCAAACAACAATGCTATTATATACCTTGTTGTATGGTTGTATGACTTGTGATTCAATATAATATGACGTTGTACAAATTTGTATGGTTGTGCGTATTTGTTGTATAGCCTTTGTGGTATGGTAATGCTTCTCCTAGCTAATGTGCTTTACTCTCTCATTCTCTTTCAGTTGTTGTCCTTGTCTAATAAGGATTGTGTTTGAACCCTATCTTGATTTTTATTTTTACTTTTCATTGAAACCATGATTTACCAAAACCCTAATCTCTTGGTGATATTTCTTATTGAGATTAATCTTGTATTTTAAGTAATTAATGAATAAATATTATTTATAGTCAACATCTAAATGAAATACTTGTGAAACATTCACCGTGAACATATGTGGAATTTCTTGTCCAAGCTATATTTCTCAACATAGATAGATCCATTATAAACTTCCCTTGTCCAGTGCCCCACCCCTTAGGGTTTCTTGAGCAACCAGGTTTCTATCAAGAATCTCTTTCCCACAACCTTGAATGTTAGGGGAGTTAGGCTTCCATTTTCTTGTGCTTGCACTTTGATCATATGGTCATGTCCTCTAAGTATCGTTGACTCATCAGAGGATATCATTTGCTATGTATTGGCCCCTTTACAAGTATTGCTAACTCTATTGAGGAGTTTGTATTGTTGCCTCCTCACACATCCTTGGTAGCCAGCATTAGCTTTAGCTCTAGATCAAACTCTATTGTAAGTTGTAACTCTAAGAACCAATGCTAGTGCTACCCTCCACAAAGCTTGACATTCTCTCTTTTTTCTTGCATTTATACTTTCTAGGACTTGCACCTTCTTTTATATGTTCTCTTGGCTAGATATTTGGGTTTTTAGGTAGACACTTAGTTATTCAATTCTTTCTCTTTATCTGCTTTGAGTATTGTTATAGGAATTTCTTTAATGCTACCACATTGTATTTACACTGGATGTGTAGTATCCCTTAGGGAAAAATTTCTCTTAGGGTTGACAAGAGCACATGATAAGATTTGTATTCTAACTAGTATCACAATGTTCTTTCAATTTTTGCAAATAGAGACAATATTGAATACAATAAACAATGTAACCAACATTAAATTCCACCAACCTTTCATATGCATGAAACCAATACAACAATACATAATGGGTTATAAACCCATAGTCCTTCCAAATTGCACACTACAATTTTAGATACACAACAATTGTTAATGCATCAACAAACCCTATTATCCTAGTACTTTTAGTCTGACCTTAAGCCTCAGGAATAAGCCAGATTTCATTGCTTCTTTGCTACCACAGTCCAATGGTTGCCACAAACCTGCCTTGCAGCCTAGATCAAGCCCTAGTCGACAAATTTCCTTAGAAAATGTGAGTTGTTGCTCCAACAATCCTTGAAATAACCTATGCTTCCCCAAATAGTCCTTCACTACCCCAAACTAGATCTCAGGAGGGTTTGCTGCCACAATTTCCATCTCAGATAGACCCATTGAACTCAACAAAACTTCAAGAATGATGAATTGATGTTATGTATCAATTGTTGTCATAAAGAACCCTTCTGGGGTAGTCTGCAACAAATAACCTTAGTAAGGTTTAAGCAAGCCCTCATTGTCACAAAGGGTTCCTTTGGATATTTGTTGTCCAAATTCTATCTTCCTGCGCTAGCATTTGAAAATGGGTTGTTGCCTCATATTTGGCCTCAAGGCTATTTTGTTGCCCCAAAGATTTACCCTTTAAACAATTTTACTAGCCAGAGAAGGACTCTTCATGGTGGGCCACATGCCTCAGATAGGTTTTTAGTGTTGTTTGTTTCCCATACCTCACTTGCAAACCCTCGTTGTCCCTGGAAATGCCGTGAATAGGCCTATGTTGTCATAGATTAGAAATTTAGCCCTTCCCAGTCTAAAAAAGGCCAGATAATTTGTTGTTGTCTAGATCCTTCAGAACTTGTGCCTTCACATCTTCTACTACACTAAGTTATTTTTTTTAACTTAAGGTCACTCTTTTTGTAGCCTATGAAGCTCAACCTTAACAAACTGGCATTTTTCCATGTTCAAAATTCTTTGTGCTTTCCAATCAACTATTCTTGTAAACATGGTAACTTCCTCTTTGACTTATTCAAATGACGTTGTAGTGCCTATTTCAGCCCTATTTATGATCACAGTCTCTTCTGCATGATCATGTCAGGGAGGACCATTTTTTATTTTCATGTGGCACAATTACTCCCTCTGTTTGAGAAACATTGGGTTGAGTAGTAACTAGCTCAACATTATTCTACTCCGCCACTCTTTGTTTCATTCAAGGATGTGAATGGCTTAGCACTGCCCATCTGACAATTTTGTGCCTCAGTAATGATCTCTTCAATTTTACGTTGTTTAGTGGCACCTATAACTATAATATTTTATGTGATAGTTTCTCGTACTTCCAAAGTATTCCCTTTTGATGATGAAGAAGAATTAGGGACTAATGGCAACCCAACATCTATTTCATTTATGTTGATTTTTTTACAAGGTAAAGAAGAAGAAGGTATAGTGGTCGCAACCCCTTCCATAACCTTTTATATCAAAAATATTTCGTGTTCAGTTGAAGGAGCAGGACTCATGTCTTGAATGAAATATCTTTCAGACATTTGATATAACACATTATCAAGATGGATTGAGTGTTCTATCAAATCACCCTCTGGAATGTTTTGCAACTCTTTTTGTTATGTACCTAGGGGGGATAATATGGGGTACCAAGGGAGGTACCTAAGGTAATAATAATGGGATGGGCCATAGTAATAAATAAGGTGGTTAACCCATATCATGTAAGGGACCACAAGTAGTTAATAATAATGTAATGGGCCCATGGTATTAGTTGATGGTATGAGGGAACCATGGTAATGACCCATGGTATTGTATGTATGAGGCCTATATAGAGGCTAGAGACTCCACATGGAAGATAGTGAAGGATTATTGTATGAACGAGCATATGGCTTGTGGAGTGTTCTCCTTCCTTAAGGAGTGAATATATGGTGTTGCCCTACCTTAAGGGTTAGATCAATAAAGTGAATCATTTCTATCTATTCAGATCTTGTTATTCTTGGGTTTATTTCTATTTCTCATATATTTTCTGGGTCATATCTACAACAAGGTACATAACACTTTTGGCTAAGATTGGATCGGGCTATAGTCTTCGGAAAAAGGTCCCCCAAGTTGATTTATAATGATAGGCATCAACTCCTTGCGATTGGGATTTGTTGAAATCGGACTAGAAGACAGGCACGCCATGGCTTGTACAAAAATTTTTCCACCTATATATTATATTTTGGCATCCCTTACTTGATTTATGTGGGCATTCTGCGTACTCCTTTCCCAACGGGGAAACTAATTCCTGCTGCAACTTTTTTCAAATAAACCCTCCAGGCTGGCAAGAGAGCCAACTCTGATACCACTACAGTATCCCTTAGGGAAAAAATTTCCTTAGGGTTAAAAAGAGCACATGACAAGATTTGTATTCTAACTAGTGTTAGTGTTATTTCAACTTTTGCAAATAGAGACAATATTGAATACAATAAATAGTGTAACCAACATTCAATTACGTAAACAACTCTTACACATGAAACTAATCTAGCATTACATAATGGGTTATAAACACATAGTCCTTCCAAATTGCACACTACAATTTTAGATACATGACAATTGTTAATGCCTTAACAAGCCCTATTATCTTATTACTTTTAGTTTGATCTTATAATCAACCTTAGGAATCAGCCAGATTTCACTGCATATTTTCTACCAAAGGCTTGCCTTGTGGTCCAAATCAAGCCCTAGTCTAAAGTTTTCCTTAGAAAAATGTGAGGTGTTGATCCAGCAACCCTTGAACGAGCCTATACTTCCCCAAATAGTCCTTTGTTTCTCCAAACCATATCTGGGAGGGAATATATGGATTGTTGTCAATATTGAAGGCTTATGGGTAAGTGATTTGTATGTAAATATGGTATTAATTATTTTTGAATGTATGTTTGCATGTTTTATGAGCCATTTCTTTAAATATGAATTTCATTGTTCACATATACAATTGAGGCTTTGAAAATATTGTTTCTTCCAATGACAAAATATGAAACAGAATCTCTTGGTTCCATAGGGAAAGATACACCTTTAGCTATGATGTCAAATAGACCAAAAATAATATTTGATTACTTCAAGAAGATTTTTTCTCAAGTGACAAATCCTCCTATCGATCCAATTCGTGAAGAAATAGTCACCTCAATGGAATGCATGATTGGTCCAGAAGGGGATCTTACATAAACTAGTGAGAAGTCGTGCCATCAGCTTTCTCTTAAAGGTCATATTCTTTCCACTAAGGAAACAAAAGAAATTAAAAAAATTAATTACTGAGTTTGTCGTAGAAAAGTGCTTGCACATTTTAAAAAAAAAGCAGCTCCAGAGGATTGGAAGAGACCTTGGATAGGATATGCTTGGAGGATCTTCTTGCAGTTCATGAAGGTTACAAATTACTAGTACTATCAGATAAAGGTGGGTAATATAAATTCTTTTACTTCCTCAACTTGTCTGTTATGGTTATTCTAATAGAAAAAACAGACTTTGATCGTTGTTATTTGTATATGACATTTCCCTTATACAAATAGTGGTTAAATTTTCCTAACCCCAATAAGGATGGAAGTGTCACTAAACAGATCTTGAATTTTGTAGCTACATCATCCAAGTGGGTCCCTGTTAGATTTTTGTTAGTTGTGGGTGTTGTGCATCACCATCTTGTCTAAAAGTTAGAGAGAACTCGAATTGGATTGATTGTAGAGTTGGGGGAGCCATGCAAAGTGCATCATTTCTACATGATGGTAGGGTTTGGAGAAAATGTTATATAACCCTACATAGAAATTGAAGATATATGGAGACTATAGATTGATGATAAAATCCAACCAAATAATAATGGAACCTTACATACTAAAGAAGAGTTGGTTCAAAAATACATCAAAACAAGTAAATCTAGCATGTTGAAGGTTTTAGGAAAGATGGGAATTTCTACTTTGGCTTCTTACAAAGATGCTCAAATTTTTTAGGCACTTGAACTTTCTTTGGAATTGGTTTAAGGTGTTTTGCTGGAACACCAATTTGGGTGGAGGGGGCAACATTTGAGATGATTTCTTAAGATACACTTTGTTTGCATAATTTGGCATTTCCTAGTCGTCTTTTACCCAAAGGAAGTGTTGATGTGCATGCTTTGCAAAATTTGGGTTACTATATTCACTAGTGTAAATATGGTGAAGTGCATATAAATGACCCACATGCTATTGCAAAGCTTCAGGAAGCATCTTGCACAAATAGTGTTGCAGCGTATAAGCAATACTCTAAAATAATTCATGACTTAAACAAACATTGCAATTTGCGCGGGATGCATAAATTTAAGGAAGTATGAGATAGGAGGATTCCTTTGGAGGAAGTTGAAACTATTAGTGAGATTGTGAAGCTATTTTGCACAGGTGTTATGAGTTATGGTTCCATTTCACTGGAGGCTCATAAACTCTGGTTATTGCAATGAATAAAATTGGAATAAAAGCTAATATAGGCCTACATATTCTTCTATCTTTTGGAATAATATTAGAATAGGAATCAACAATCCTAAATTTGTTTTTACTTATGAAGCATGATTGTAATTATTTCCATGTTCAATGTTAAATTGATACATGATATATTTTAATTCGTTTTAAGTATCAAAGTGACTTGCATCATAACTTAAGATTGTACCTATTTTCTTAGTCTATGAAACTGGAAATCAAAACTGTTATATTTTACTAATAACAGCTATAATCTATAAAAAAAGATTTAAATTAACGAAATAATTTTAACAGATCCATAAACTTCAAAAATTAATGAGCATCCATAAACAAGATTAATACAAATCCATAAACTGAAATAGTAAATACATGTATCAATAAACTATCCATATATATATATATATATATATATATATATATATATATATATATATATATATATATATATATATATATATATATATATATATATATATATATATTACAAATATCACATGAACATCCATAAACTGAAATAATAAGCATCCATAAACTAAAATAATGTCCATGTACATCCATAAACTGTCCATGTATGAAAATATACAAAGTCTATATCACATGTGAATGTGCCCTATGAAATGAGCTTGAAAATATACAAACTATCCACTCTAAGTACCACCAGAACTCCTATGTGAGTTCCGTCACGCAAAGTAAGTGTCCATAAGTTGGTACTGCAATATAACACATTCAAATTCAAACTAATTAGATCATTATTTGTACAAAATAAAAAATATGGAAATAAATGATTTTGAACCACATTTTTAATTACATATACATGAATCTACTAACCTCAGTCAAGTCCAAATGCAATTCAGATAAGATGGGGGTCTGATGAATTTGGGTTTGGTGCTCCCCTACCCGTGGCTCAATGATTGGGGCCTGCATCGATGGACTCACATCATCAGTGCCTCTAAACCCAACATCCCACTCATGTGTCCACATAACAACGACATCAACGACACTCTATATATGGGCCTATGTATACAATGGAAATGAAAACTTGTAATTAGTCTACGAATGAATTAGCATATATGTGTAATCTAAAACAAAGAAAATGTTGAAATATTAGAAATAAAAAAGTTTACCTCAACTGTTGGTCCAGCGGGTTGTACATAGTGACTCTCCTCCACATTAGTGTTATGAGGTGCAAGTACAGGTTGAGGACAATCCATGGAAACATGTTATGGTCAAGGATGGTTTAGCTGATTAACTGTCCCCTTGGATGACCTCATCAACTCATCCATGTAGTTGGGTTGTGTCTACATGTTATTATGAACTTATTAATATAAATGAAATCTAATACGAACTAAAAAATTAAGATAAATAATTATGCATAATTTTACAATAAGAGTCAAAAGTCGCATATATATATATATATATATATATATATATATATATATATATATATATATATACCTGGTCTATGTCACGCAAGTCGCGCACCCTCCAAGTCTCATGAATGAAATCGCGATACATACATGCATATGTCAAAAGTTGGTCAATGCGTAAACTCGCGAGAAATTCATCATCATATAAGGGCACTGGTGGGTCACGAGGCAATGGTGGTGGTCTCCTAATCTCTCCATCCAATTCAACACACACACTAGCCAATTACATTTGCATGTTGTTTGCACCAGTCTCCTTGGATTCACCACTGAGATGCAACAACTCCTCTAGCTCTGTCGGTAATACCAAGCTCCGAGATGGTAGTGGAAAGAATCTTGGAGGTGGTGGTACATGCCCAGGGTCCCTACAAGCCCCCTTGCGCTCATAAGTACGTCCCAAGCCGGGTCCATAATAATGAGATCTGGTATCAGTGTAATCCGGCCTCATATGTAACATGAACTCTGCATATAAATGCTTGGAAAAATAAATGGCGACCTAGTTATGGTGGGGGAACTGGACCCAAGCTCCATTAAATCTATCATACAAAAAAGGGGCTGCATCAACATTCCTAAAATATTTCAGTGGAATCAGACCTCTATGTCTAGCAGGGTGATTCGGAGGGATGTCAAACAACTCCTCATGAACATCGATGTTCTTAGTGGCCTTTTTTCACCACCTCCCAGGTATTTGGGATTCTAACCTCATGCTTCCTAATCCTTTGTATGGACTGTAGGAGGTGGATTTGTGGGCCCGACCTCTAGTATGCCTCAATCAACCTATTGATTCTATCCAACATCAAAGACAAACTACGACAAGTCAGTGAATTGGCAAGGATGTTACGCATCTATTGTGTAATCCATGTATGATGGGTCATAACATCCTCCAATGTGATATGAGATATAACATCGTCCCATGGGGGATCGATGTTGCACTCTAATCCTCAGCTTTGGCCTACTGAGGGCCTGAAAATCATAAACATAATTTAACATATATAATTAACAAACTAGAACCATGTTGAAATTTGGTATTGGAGGACAGGTGGTTCCCTAAGGCTTTGATCTTTGGCCTAGGGAAAAGTGTCCAAAAGAATTTAATTTTTTCTCCTAAAGTAACTTTATAATTTTTATAAAGTCAAATCTAATTTAAAAGTGACTTTAAGTGATAAAGTTACTAAAGTCTAATTTTAAAGTGACTTTTATAAAGTCAGTGAAAAATTAGAAAGGAAAAGTAACTTTGGAAATAAATGACTAAGTGGGTCTTTATTAAAGTGGAGTGAATTAAAAAATAAAAAGTGAGATTTAAATGAGCATTTAATATCAGCCTTAGATCTCAATCTATTTCAGCCATTGGATTTAGGGATCACCCAAAAGTCACTTGGGGTTAGATTAAAGGAGGAAAAGGTCATTAATTCTTTCATGAGCAGATTGAGAGAATGAGAGCAAGGGAGATTTCTGGACAGTGAGTTGCGGAGTTTTAGCAGCGGAGTTTCAACAGAGCGGAGTTTCAGCAGCGGAGTTTCAACAGAGCGGAGTTTCAGCAGCGGAGTTTCAGCAGCGGAATTTTAGCAGCGGAGTTCCAGCAAGGCGGAGTTCCAGCAAGGCTGAGTTTCAGCAAGGCTGAGATAAGCTGTAAAAGTTTGCTTGCTGATTTTTGTTGAATATTTCTCTTACTGTAAAAAGGCATTTTCCAGAAATAAAGAAGAGCTCTCAAACTCGTTTTCCCCAAGAGTTGTTGGGGGTTTTTCCAGGGTCACATTGACCAAAAATCTCAGTGTTTAAATGTGTTTTAATGGTTGTTTATTACTGCTGATTTTTATTTTTGCAATTTCCAGCATTCTGTAAAATTTTCAGAATTTGTGTTTTCAGCAAATTTATTTTTTCCAGCTTGTTAAATGTATGGTTATGGGAAAGGGCATTTAACTATATGGGAGAAATAAGGAGAAACTAAAAACCGGGGTGGGAAATGAGAAATTTCTACATGGTATCAGAGCTTGAGTGCTGAAGGACAGTTTGGGACAGCAAAAGGAAAAATTACAGCTGCTGATTTTTCACTCAGAAAATTCCAGCAAGCTGATTTTTTCATAAACATCAGTTTTATCTTTACTACAACAGTGTTATTTTTCAGTTTTAGGACAGCAGGATGTCATTGGGATTGAGAGTGGAGGATAGGCTGGATGGGCATACAAATTACAACGTTTGGAAGGAGAGAATGCAGAGTATCTTTGAGAAGGCAGAAGTTTGGGATATCATGGTGCATACCACACAGAACCCTGTTGTTGTGCCTACTGATGCTATTCAGTTGACAGCTTATAATAAAAAGAACAACAAGGGTAAGAGGCTGATTCTAGACGGAATCAAAGACCATTGCATTCATCATGTGAGAAGAAAGAGCAATGCCCATGAGATGTGGACAACATTGTCCAATCTCTACCAGAGTACCAATGAGAACCGGAAGATGGTCCTGAAGGAGAAGCTGAAGAACATTAAGATGGGTAATGATAGTGCAGCTGGATATCTCACAAAGATTACTAATGTGAGAGATGAGTTGGCAGCGATTGGAGAGGCCATTCCACCCACTGAGTTGGTGCGGATTGCAGTGAATGGCCTCCCCCGTTCATGGTTGAACTTTGCTGATGGGGTTTGTGCACGTGAGACCCTTCCCACATGGGAGAGGTTTTGGGATGATTGCATTCAGACAGAGATCAGGAAAGGTCAACTTGGGGCAGCCAAGCCAGTTGAGCAGGATGAGGATGTAGCACTGGTGGCAGGAGGCAAGAAAGGCAAAGGGAAGAAGCAGGCTTCCACAAGCAGTGGTGGGGGCAAAGGCAAAGGTAAAAGTAAACAGGGGAACACACAGAAGGACTATTCCAAGGTGAAGTGTTGGAATTGTCAAAAGATGGGACACTATGCAGTTGTGTGTCCGGAGAAGAAGAAGAAGAAGGGGAAGAACCAGGACGTGGCAGCTTCAGCAGAGATTGAGGACTTTGCAGGTTGTTTTGACCGGGAGTTTGTGTTCACTACGTGTGAGTCCTCTAGTGCGGGATCACCTGCCACACAGGTTCAGAGGGAGCATCCTTTTCCCTCGATTAGCAGAGCATCTTCAGGTATCTGGTATGTGGACAGTGGGGCTTCACGTCACATGACAGGAGTCCGTGAGTACTTCTCAGAGCTTTCAGAGAGTGGCACTGATATAGAGGTAGTACTCGGTGATGACAGAGTTGTTAGAGCAGTCGGGGTGGGGACACTGACATTTCAGAGGGAGTCCAAACCTCCCTTGAAAGTGTCAGATGTTCTTTATGTGCCAGGGATGAGGAAGAACCTCATATCCATCTCAGCTTTGGAGGACAAAGGATATGAGGTACTGTTCAGGGGAGGACAGGTGTTGATGTATCCCAGGGGCACTCCAGCTGATTCAGCTAGAGTGATAGGTGTACGCCATGCAAAGGTGTACAAGTTTGCATTCCAGCCCCTTTTGGCATTGAGCAGTAGTACCAACAACAGAGCTAGCAGTTCTGAGCTGTGTGAGATTTGGCACCGCAGGATGGGACATATGTATCATGGAGCCTTGAGGACATTGCGGGAGATCACTACAGGTGTGCCAGGTTTCAGTACTGATCACTTTGATACTTGTAGAGGTTGTGCGATGGGCAAGTTTGCCAAATCCCCTTTTCCCAGCAGTGACAGCAGAGCGACTGGGATACTTGATTTGATTCATTCCGATGTGAGCAGTCAGATGTCTCATGTTTCCTTGAGTGGATATGAGTACTATGTTTTATTCATTGATGATCACTCAAGGAGGACCTGGATTTATTTTTTGAAGACCAAGAGTGAGGTCTTCAAGCAGTTTCAGGAGTTCAGAGGTCTTATGGAGACACAGACAGGTCGAAAGATCAAGTCCCTGAGGTCGGACAATGGAGGAGAGTACACCCTTGGAGAGTTTGTTGACTATTATGCGGAGGCAGGCATTAGGAGGGAGTTCACTGTTCCTTACAACCCCCAGCAGAACGGGGTTGCAGAGAGGAAGAACAGATCCATCATAGGGGCTGCCAAAGCCATGTTACATGATCAGGGGTTGCCATTGTTCTTGTGGGCAGAGGCCTGCAACACAGCTGTTTACTTGCAGAACAGGAATCCGCATCGTGCCTTGGGGCACATGACTCCGGAGGAGGCTTTCTCTGGGAAGAAGCCTGATATTGGTCATCTTCATATCTTTGGATGCATTACATACTCCTATATACCCAAGGAGAAGAGGACCAAACTAGAGCCCACCGCAGAGAAGGGTATCTTTGTGGGCTATAGTGAGACCTCAAAGGCCTTTTGGATTTACATTCCTGCACAGAGGAGAGTTGTTTTCAGACGGGATGTGAAGTTCAAGGAGGACAGGGCCTTTAGGAGGTCACGGGAGTTAGAGTATCTGGATCAGCTAGACCCTCAGCAGCAGTTGAGTCAGTCGCAGGGATCCAGTGGGCAGGGATTAGGAGGATCAAGAGGTACATCTATGAGGATGTTAGGTCCGTCAGTGAGCAGTGGCTCACTGAGACAAAGGGGTGGTGCTCCAGGTAGCATGCAGAGCAATTCACAGAGTAGTTCACTAGGGAGTCCACTGATGGACAGTTCACACGGTACCTCAGCTTCTACAGGTTCAGGTGCAGGTAGGAGGACAGCAGACAAACAGTCAGGAGTTCAGGCTCCTGATGATGATGAGGAGGAGGAGTTTCATTCTCCAGTGGGAGAAGTGCGCTCAGGGAAGAGGAAGCCCAAGTGGCTTCAGGACACATTGAGAGATGCCTCATCTGTTGCTGAGCCGAAGAGGCTGGTCAGAGAGAGTAGACCACCTGAAAGGTTTTGTAGCTATATGGCGATGGTTACCAACATCCTTGACTCTGAACCTTCTAGCTATGAGGAGGCAGCTAGCCAGCAGGTCTGGAGAGAGGCCATGCAGGAGGAGTATTCTTCTATCATGAAGAATGATGTTTGGGAGGTGGTGCCGAGGCCTGAGGGCAAATCCGTGGTTACTTCCAGATGGCTTTACAAGGTAAAGCATGCCGCAGATTGCAGCATTGAGAAATTCAAAGCAAGGTTTGTGGCTAAAGGGTTCTCCCAGGTAGAGGGAGTTGATTATGAGGAGACCTTCGCTCCTGTGGCTCGATATACTTCGATCCGCTCCATTATATCGATAGCAACAGAGATGGGTTGGAAGATCCACCAGATGGATGTGAAGACTGCATTTCTCAATGGCTTCATACAGGAGGAGGTGTACATTGAGCAGCCACAGGGCTTTGAGGTGCATGGGAAGGAGTCCCATGTGTGCAGACTGAAAAAGGCCCTTTATGGCCTGAAGCAAGCTCCCAGAGCTTGGTACTCCAGGATAGATACATATTTGCAGGGGATGGGTTTCACAAAGAGTGAGGCAGATCCGAACCTTTACTTTATTGTGATTGGTGAGGAGCCTCTCATTCTAGTGTTGTATGTGGATGACTTGGTCATTACAGGTGCAGAGAGACTCATAGAGCACTGCAAGAGAGATCTTGCGACGGAGTTTGAGATGAAGGACATCGGCTTGATGCATTACTTTTTGAGCTTGGAGGTGTGGCAGGAGGAGGGTCATTTCTTCCTGGGGTAGGGTAATTATATTGTGGACATCCTTAGCAGATTCCACATGGAGGATTGTAGACCCATGTCGACACCGATGATCACCAACTGGAAGAAGCTTCATGCTTCGGATTCCGAGTTCGTGGATCCCACATTGTACAGGTAGCTGATTGGTTCCTTGATGTATCTGGTCAACACTAGACCAGATATCTGTTTTGCAGTCAACAAGATGAGTCAGTTTATGTGTGAGCCTAGGAAGGTTCACTGGGTGGCTGCAAAACACATTTTGTGATACTTGCAGGGGACAGTGGATTATGGTCTGGACTACAGGCAGGGAGATGGAGTGAGATTGGCAGGATACACTGATTCTGATTGGGCAGGTTGTGCTTCTGATAGGAAGAGCACTTCAGGGTGCTGTTTTGGGTTGGGTTCAGCAGTAGTGTCATGGTTCAGCCGGAAGCAACAGTCAGTAGCACTGAGTTCAGCGGAAGCAGAGTGTATGGCAGTCAGTCTAGCTAGTTGTGAGGCTATTTGGCTTCGCAAGATGTTGTTTGGCTTATTTGGTCAGCCATTGAGACCTTCAGTGATTTACTGTGATAATCAGAGTTGCAATAAATTCATGGAGAATCCAGTATTTCATGACAGGTCAAAGCATATCGGGATCAGATATCATTTCATCAGAGACTATGTTCAGAAGGGAGCTATGAAGCTTGAGTATATTTCCACTGATGAGCAGGTTGTAGATATTCTTACCAAAGCCTTACCACGGGGTAAGCATGTCTACTTCAGAGACAAGATGGGTGTGGTGAGGAACACCTTCCTCGGTAAGAGGGAGTGTTGAAATTTGGTACCAGAGGACAGGTGGTTCCCTAAGGCTTTGATCTTTGGCCTAGGGAAAAGTGTCCAAAAGAATTTACATTTTTCTCCTAAAGTGACTTTATAATTTTTATAAATTCAAATCTAATTTAAAAGTGACTTTAAGTGATAAAGTTACTAAAGTCTAATTTTAAAGTGACTTTTATAAAGTCAATGAAAAATTAGAAAGGAAAAGTAACTTTGGAAATAAATGACTAAGTGGGTCTTTATTAAAGTGGGGTGAATTAAAAAATAAAAAGTGAGATTTAAATGAGCATTTAATCTCAGCTTTAGATCTCAATCTATTTCAGCCATTGGATTTAGAGATCACCCAAAATTTACTTGGATCACCCAAAAGTCACTTGGGGTTAGATTAAAGGAGGAAAATGAGGAAAAGGTCATTAATTCTTTCATGAGCAGATTGAGAGAAGGAGAGCAAGAGAGCAAGGGAGATTTTTAGACAGTGAGCTGCGGAGTTTCAGCAGTGGAGTTTTAGCAAGGCGGAGTTCCAGCAAGGCTGAGATAAGTTGTAAAAGTTTGCTTGCTGATTTTTGCTGAATATTTCTCTTACTGTAAAACGGCATTTTCCAGAAATAAAGAAGAGCTCTCAAACTGGTTTTCCCCAAGAGTTGTAGGGGGTTTTTCCAGGGCCACATTGACCAAAAATCTCAGTGTTTAAATGTGTTTTAATAGCTGTTTATTACTGCTGATTTTTATTTCTGCAATTTCCAGCATTTTGTAAAATTTCCAGAATTTGTGTTTTCAACAAATTTACTTTTTCCAGCTTGTTAAATGTATGGTTATGGGAAATGGCATTTAACTATATGGGAGAAATAAGGAGAAACTGAAATCCGGGGTGGGAAATGAGAAATTTCTACAAAGCATAATAACATATACATTAAATTTCAAACACATCAATTGAAGACAATTTCAAGACATAAAAACATAGAGTTTAAAGAGGATTTAAAAATGCAGGAGGTGAACCTGAAATAGGTGAAGAAGGTCCACTAGAGATAGCATGATCATCAACATATATAGAAACACTGCCTCTGATACTCCAAAAGGCATCAAAGGTAGGATCTATGAGTGGAACGTGCACTCTTAGCGAGCTACATGATCTATCATGAGCCTGACCACGTATAACATAACCCCTCACACTGTGATGGCTTGCAATTGGGGCATATATATGGGATGCCTCAACATATTACATATAATACATATAAATTAATCCAAGAAAAAAATGTTGACTAAAGTATTACATATAATACAAAACTATTACATATAATACATATAAACTAATCTACCTTCACATTTTTCCCATTTCTAAATATGCATTTTATTCATAGTGATACAGCTTGAGTGGGCCTAATGGTTAAGAGCATGTGTTTCCTCGTAAGAGGTCACAGGTTCAAAACCAGAGGGGGGTAGAGTATGTATGCCTTCGTAGACTTAGCAGTCAAATCGCTGCGCGGAGGTGGGTCCCTTGTTCCACAAACAAGGGGGTCTCATACACCAATTTGGTGTCTGGCTTGGCTGTGACCTTAAAAATGGATATTATTATTATTATATAGATAAATTTGAAATAAACCTATCTACAAAACTAATAAAATTTCATGCCAACAAAATACTACAATAGACCATAAGTTCTTAATGTTTGACTTTGACACATGACATGTACTAGGTGCAAGCACATGAAGACGATGTTTCTTGTACAACACACCACATAATGAAACAATATGGTACAAATTAGAAACGCGTCTAAATTCTTATATTCACTCGACCAAATGCACTTTTCATGATGGATTTAATGTATCTATCAATGATGAATTGTTGAAACATGAACATATATATATATATATATATATATATATATATATATATATATGATGTTATAGTTTTTTTTTGGGTAAGATCTAGAAATATAGTTGAAAGAATAACTTCAGCGTAAATCACATGTAGACAGAGATTTGTCGACGCGTTTCGAACCAACTAGTGTGGTTCATCGTCAGGACAAGTTGAAGAAACAGATCCAGCTTGGCATGATAAATAGTCTGAGCAGAGTCTCCAACGGCTAAATTGACTAACAGCTAATTTTGACCTTAGGGCCCAAGTCTAATTAATATTTATTAATTCAATATTATTATTATTTTTATTATTATTTATCTTAATATTATTTATGGAAATAAGTTAAATTAGGTAAAAATACATAAATAAATTAATATTAATGGTTGGTTTAAAAAGAAATTTAATTATTTATTTAAATTAATTATATCTATATATATATATATATATATATATATATATATATATATATATATATATAAATTAAAGTTATAATATTAGGTTAATAAGATAAAAGTTAGGATTAATAAGTAAAATAATTTCAATGGTTAATTAAAATATATATATATAGATATATATAGTAATTTATTTATTTATTTAAATTAATTCATAATTAAAATCATAATATCAGGTTGTTAAGTGAAGAGTATTATAATGGTTAGTTTATTTTTAATTATTATTATTTATGGAAGTTAGTTAAAAATATATAAAATAATTTTATTGGTTGGTTAAAGAAGTAATTTATATTTATATTACGAAACCACATATGTTATATTGATAGATTTTGTTCCCCAAAAACTTTGTGGGATCCCATATACATGTAGACTGAAGAAACCATGTTCCCATGATCCCAAGTTTAGCCAAAAAAGACAGTCAAAGAAGCTTACTAACATTCCAACTATCTAGCCCATTGGTAATTACATGCATTGGTGTGTGTTGGTTAATCAAACAAAGCAATGTTCACATAGAGCATACTAAGACATACCGAGAGCCAAAAAACCACAGGAGAAATAGACATAGCATATACAAAAAAGAGCCAAGTGCCATAAAAGATCATTAGTCTAATATATAACGACTAGAGAAAGAGAATTGGAATTTCCTTTGGGTGAATCCTTTGTTGGTGCATTGATAACAACTAGTGGGTGAGGCGATGAGTCTGATTCGGAGTTTGAATTAGACACCACGTAAAGTTCCACCCATGTTAACTTGGCGACAATGTCGTCCATATTGTACCTAATGTCCCATAGGATCTATTTGATTTCCTCTTGTCCTGCAAATAATTGGTAGCAGTTGAATTTCTTATCACGAATGACCATATGAAGCAATGCTTCTAGTTGATGGTGCAGAGACACTGAGTGGAGAAAATGAAGTCTCGTTTTGTGAAATTTCCCAGGATCTGGAGTCCACCTGAAGGTGCTGCCACTGATTTCAGTATCACAAAAATATGTTTGATCACCAAATTCCTTGGCTTCCAAGTGAAGGATCTCATTCCTCACTTTCGAGGGAACAGAGTTGAAGTGGAAAGCCAATGAGTGCCAAGCGAATAGATGCCAGAGACGAGAGGTGGATGCTCCTAGGACACCACCCCGACGACTAGATTGACGCAGCTGAGGAGCCATGAAAACAATTATTGTAAATAGACTTGGTTGGGGAGACCAAATTAGGGTAAAACATATGGTGTAACCAGACACAATTGGTATGACCAAACGTTGAACCTGAATAGTACAATAATGGAGAGTTAATATTTTATGGATGTAGAAATTGGAATGAGATCGAAAATAAAATGTTAGAAGGACATCATCGACGAAAAGTAGGGTGAAGAACCCTACACACCAGTGACAGGAAACTTCCTTTTGACACAGGATTTGCAGTAGGGAATAATTTGTGACGACTATACTAAATAACCTTGTAAAGACTAGGTCCGTAATTCTATTAGAACCAAATTGAAAATGTGTCCGAGTACCAGACACCACATACAAGGATTAGACAGCTAAAAGATATACCCGCAGAGTGAGCGATTTGGAAGGACGCAAAAGGAAACACAATGACTAACTCAAATGAAGGACCCATCATTGCATTGTGTAAAAAGAGAACAAAAAACATGGGCTCTTGCAAAAATTGGCCATACTACCAAACCAAAACGATATGTAAGAACTAGTGAATTGACAACAAATGTTGAAGCAAACACGGTGTAAATATATAAATGGACCTTCATCGAATTTGTAGAGCACCAACATAGGTGATAAATATAGACCTGGAACCATTGTAAACATGGAAACGCTCATGAATTAGCCAAGACCTGAAGATCAAACATGCGGAAAAGACTACCTAAGCGATTATAATCCAAAGAGGGACAAGTGTGCGGTATGACACGCATGTTAACAATCACATTAAACACCCCATTCATGTGCCCTCTTCCCTTAAATGCCTCCATAATCAACTTCAATGTCCAGAAACTGGGAACCTAAAGAATGTCAGACGAAGGTCCCTCCCCCCCCACTTGCCTGCATTTAAACTAATTTGACAATTTTTACTGTGGTTGATCCTGAAGACAGTGTAAATTCCAAGCGTTAGTGGGGTCTAGAAAGGTGGTGATATCGACTCTCTTCCCCAGACACACCTTCCTCTTCACCATTGTCTTCTCACACATGCTAATCATGCTAGCTGACGCCCTTGATAACCTTAAATACACCCCATTGGGGAGTAAATGTAAGTGTGTCGCTATCATTGATGTTATAGTTATAACAGTTAAATTATATATCTAGTTAGAAAATTATGTTATGAACTATTTAGTTATACACGTAGTCTAACAAGGCGGAGGAGTTTCCCAGAAAGTTATGGAAATTCCGGTCATATTTAGAGAAAATCCGGCAATGATTTTTGTAAATCCAAGTTAGAGTTGTTAAACTTCAAAATTTTAGGTGTCCTAGTCATTTTTGATGGTGTTGAATCCATTTCCAATATCAAAAACATGATTCAAACACTGCATCTACAAGATTTTTTGAAATTTTTTTACCCAGATTCCGGCCACTTTTGGCCATCCGGGCAATTTCTCCGCCTCGTTAGACACACACACACACATAAAAATGTTAAATAATAAATTATGTTATGTTAAAAAGTTATATAACTATGTTATACTATAAACAAAATATAGATATATATTTATATATATTGTTATAACTTTATATAGTTAAATATATATAATTATATTTATAATTATAATTATATAGCTATATAGTTATGAACTATAATTATAATTATAGTTATATTAAATGCTATGCTATATATAACTTTATGTTATGTTAAATAATTACACCGAAAATCGTTTTCTTTGACGGCTTCAAGTAAATAGACCGTTTACCCTAGCCAATCAAAAATGTTTATTTTCATCTTTCCCTCCAGTTAAAAATTAACATATGTCTTAAGGCTGGTAGTGACATCTAAAGCACTCAGAGCTATAAGCCTACCATGTTCAATACTTCGGTACTTCGGCGTAGTTACCCAGGCTGACGATCTCCTTCTTCACCGCCTACCATATCCAGTACTTCGGTACTCCGATGTAGAAATGAAATGAAATGATATTTTAAGGTCCACGAGACTAAAAATAGTCTATGAGACCATTAGTTCCATAGTTTTTCACTCTTTGCAATTCAGTCCTTTTCCGATTCAAATTGATGATGAGCTGACCCAACCTTCCAACAATCTCCTCGTTAAAAGGACAATGCCAAAAAAGATGCTAACATGTTCTCATAACTTTCTCTGATGCCTTTGAATGCATCACATTCCAAAATGAAATGTTTTTCCAATTCCACAGCCCCAGACATGCAAAATGTGCACACCCTTTCTTCGCAAGCTTCTTTAGGCCTTTTCCATCATCCTGTTTCACACCGAAGTTGATGTGAGTTGATCCTTAATTGAGAAATAAGAACTTTTTCCCTCCACGAAATGCTAGCTCCAATGAACTCTTTTTGTTGTAAATCACACGTAGAGTTGAATTTCTCAATGTAATATTTCTTCTTTCTACCCAACTCTTTTCCCCATACCTTTTTACGAAACTTCTCCATAACAAAATCCTTTAGCTCCTTGATATTTGTGGGACAGACATTGAGGTAGATATCCCATTTTTGCATCCATGTGTAGTTTTGTTTCATCCATATTTTCTTTCTTTCACTGATGCCTTCATTGAAGATAACATTAGGCCATCTAGCTATCTCATTTGTTCAATTCTTTTTAGGTATCTTATGAGCCGCACCATAGCAATTGTTTCAATGGAAGTTGCTCCTATTTCACTCAACATTATCTCATAAGTTACCGAACTTTTTATTTTGAACTTACTCATGATCAAACGTTTTTGGATTTTCCCAATTTGTTTCCATTTTGAGATGGGAATGCTGCTAGCCCACAATTCACACCCATATAGCATCACTGGACAAACTAGGAGTCCAAAAAGCGCTTTAATCGTTTTCCAATCCCATAACTCTACCTCTCTACATCTGTTTTGAAGAGCATATAATGCTTTCCACCCTCCTAAAATTCTCTTCTTTCTACAGTTCTCCCAATTGAGTTTGTTGTTGAAATCAATCCCAAGGTACTTGTGCTCTTTTACTTCTTCAAGAATGTTGTCTTCAAAGAAGAAAGTATGTTGGCTCTGCTTCCTTTTATTAGAAAAATTCATTATTTTGGTCTTGCTAGTATTAACTTGCATTCCCACTACTCTACAAAAATGCTCAAGGGCATATAAGTGCCTTTGCAATTCATGGGCCAATTTAAAATTAATACAATATCATCAGCATATAAAAGAAGCTTTATCACAAACTCCCCCAACCAAACACCATCTCCACCTTGCAAATTTAGCCACTCTTCCAATTTATCAATATATAGATCAAAAAGAGTGGGGGATAGAGGGCAACCTTGCTTGATTTTAATGTCACTTCTAGAGCTTTCTGAAATACCTGCTAAGGTTCTAATTTTGACTTTCACTTCTTCATAAAGTCTATAGACAATGGCTCTATAATGCACAAGAATTTCAAGTTCTTCCATTCTATGCCACAACTTATCCCTAGGCACTATGTCAAATGCTTTTTTGAAGTCAACAAAGTAGCTAAATACTTCTTCTTTGTCCTCCTAGACCTTTCTAATAATGTGTCTCAACGTGATGCCATGATCCACTTTAGAATGTTTCGGCCTAAAACTCGCTTGTCCTCTTGCCCTCTTTTCTTTTACTTCTGCCCACTTGCTAATTATGTCTTGTACCATGCTACTGAAAAGCTTTACAAACAAAAAAATTGATCATAATTATTCCGTAGTTACCCAGGGTGATGATCTCCTTCTTCACCTACCCGCGGTTAGAGAATGTCGGCTTTGGTAGAGTCTCGAAGTTGAGAGTTGGGCTTGCAAGCTCGCCCTCTCATAAACCCACCGCTCCGAATAGGACGTCATTTTGTGGTGGTGTAGTAATGCCATGGATGCACCGAGATCGACCCCTGAAACCAATTTTCCAAGCTGGAGGGTTCCAATAATCCGTGTAGCGATGGGCCACAAACTTGCCCTTCTCAGTATTCTATTTCTCCTTGCTTTTCCATTATTTCTCGAGGCATTTTTCTCACCTCCTCCCTCGGCCAAATGAAAAAACAACGGAAGACAATGCCAAATCTTTAATTATCAAGGAATTTGGGATGGTCGCCACACTTGCAGAGTTGCAGAGGCTGTGTCACCCAAAACAAAAGCCGACATCATACGTGTTGTATCCCTGGTTGTGAAAAAAGAAGAAAAAGATCAAAGTGGTAAGCACTCTGGCTCATAGCCTCTCAAGGCTAGTGTGTGTTGGAGACCATGGATTGATTATCTCAACTGAAAACTATGCATCTGTTATTGGAGTCAACAAGAATGCAATGAAAATTACAGTCCAAGGCGGCGCGATGATGAGGGACGTTATGGAGGAAGCTACGAAGGAAGGTCTGGCTCTTCCCTGGTGTTGTTTCTACGGGAGCCCATGGAAGCGGTCTCATGGGCAGAGGGAGTGGTGTTTATGAATACATTTTTAAGCTACAGGGGAAAACACTCTGATTATATGAGACTGTGACCCGATGCAACTTTTAGTTTCATGGCTTTCGTCAGTGGTGCTTAGCTTTACGGGATAATGGTGAAACGACACAACTGATTCTGCATAATTGAGGAATATCCATAAGACCATGCCTTTAAATTTCTGCTGAATATAGAGGGAATTTGTAGTGTTGAAGCAGAGGCTTGTAAGTGTTTTTTTGTTGATTTTACATCTTTAATGGCGTCTTTGACACCGGGGATCCTATTGAAGTTGCTACAGTGCATGAATTCTGATGTGAAGGTCACTAGAGAGCACCGTTGCGTGCTTCTGCAACTGATCGACATTGTTCCGGCGTCGGCCGGGAGTGACCTTTGGCCGAATATGTTTTGTAAATCAAGGTCTCTGACTCGGCTCATTCTACTTACGCTTCCCTGTTCGATGAAAATAACGATCTTATTTTGACACACAAGCTGCAACTCGAACAATTATTCTACGGAGACCGGCTTGAGTCGGGTTCCCATGTTCCACGTCTATGATGCATTCGACCTCTGCCAGGTAGGCACCCCTGTATAGGTAACCCAGATGATCTGGTGGCAAGCGCTCTGCCTTCAGTGCAAAACGGTTTTATTATACAGTCTGTGGACTCGAACTTGAATTCAAACATGAATCTGAGCAACGCGGGTTTGAATGCAATGAAAGGGATTGTCAGCTTCCAGGTTATGGCGTGAAGGTCGGAGTCTGCTGACAATAATAGGCCTTTTAAGATTCCCACTTGCGGCACCGAGATTTTCAATGATAAAGGTTTTGAGAGACCTTCTTTGAATCAGAATGATTTTGCTTGTGGGAAGCAAACCAGACCAATTTTGTCTTCCACGAAAAAATATTCGTCAGATGGCAGTAAAATGGAGGCCAAAAATACTGAGAAGAGATCTTTGTCTACCGGAAAGTCAAGGAAGAACAAAGTCATTCGACATAATTCCCTTGCAAACAAAGGCTAATTCAAGGGCATCGTCTCCAATACCCTCCAAGTGCGTTGTTACAAGTCTCTTGAAGGCTCAAGAAGAGAACAGGGTTCCTGCGAGAGAAGGCGCATATATTGTTCCATCTAAGTATAAAAAGCATTCGCTGAACGCAAGGAGGAAAAATGCCTCGGTCTTCTCCCGGGAGGAGAGCTCTCCTGCCCTCTCCTGTTGGCAGGACTTCGATATCTCCTGGGAGAAAGATTTATGTTGGTATATTTTCTCCAACTATCAGAGGTTGTGGTAAAAGATAATGGTAGTCAGTGGATCAAGGGCGATGATGGACCAACCTGAGAATTCTAGGGCCTTGCATAAAAGCTAGGAAGAGCCCATCCTAGCACCGAAGGAGCAGAAGGAGAAGTGTTCCACCAAGAACAAAGTGGACCTTAACTCAACATTGCACACTCAGGTTTCTCTCTCTCATAGGTTAAGCGATGCTAAAGGAGAAACACAATCGAAGCAAGAAAATATCGATATAAAGGATGCATCTGGAAATGCCAAGGCTTTAGCTCTAGAAAAAGCTTTCAATGTATCACCAACCAAGAGATATCCAGTTGATAAGTCAAGCCACAATAAATTACAGTTCATGATAAGAAATGGACAGATGGAAGTGTCCCTTGGGATTCTTTTTTTGTGAGCCTGTCTGAACTTGGACAGGAGGCTTTGAAAAGATGGAACATTGCTTCCATAGTTGCAGCAGAAGCGTTGTAAGAGGCCTTTACCGATAAATCTTTAATATGTTTTCTGAGCTATGCTCTTCTGCTAAGACGAATGACTGTTGTTGAATCCCTAGCTACAAGCAGTACTGCAGATAAATATAAGGACATTCCACATATTGATGGATTGGCCGATGTCCTTCTTAATATTTCAACGGAAAAAGCGAAGAGTGTATTTCAATCGATTGGTGTTGCGTTGGCAACGGACTTGGCATCCATATCCATATTCAACAAACATGGATTTAATTATTCTTTCAACAACTCTCCCAATAAAGGGACGTCAAATGTAGTCCTTCAAAACAACTAGCAGACTTATACCATCAGAGGATCCTTCTGTTGCAGTCATTCAAGAATCAAGCTTTCTCATACTTTGTGTCTTCCAGAAGGTCCACTCTTATATCCCCTAATAACAAAGTTCAGGCAAGGGTTTCACTGTCATATGTAGCTCAGAAAAATAGTGATAGAAGACGTAGTATTTATGATAAAGGAGATTTTAGATCAGTTTTTATGTTGGTGACTAGTGCAATGGAGCACCAGTCTCTTGGAAAAACCTATAAATCCCAACAACATAAAAGTTGTAATTTTCTTCAGAAGCACCTTTAAAAGGTACCGACATGCGATGGATAAAAGGAAATGGATTAAACGAGACAGTGGATTTGGCTTGGCATCTCCAACGGGAAGCACAGAGCTGGTTTTTGAAATTTATAGAGGATGTATTGGTTACTGGGTTTCATGTGTAAAACACATATTATGACAATGCCTCTACAACCAAAACTTAGTCGCAACAAGATAGTAGCCAAATTGTAGCAATGCTATGTCAACTTAAAAGGTTAACTACTGGCTCGATCAACTTGGCCATAAAAAGGAAGATATACCAGACACCGAGTTGGTAGAAAATATTGATTGTTTGAAGAGAAAAATTTATGGTTTTCTGCTTCGACATGTTGAGCCTATTGCTTCTTCTCTTGATAACCATGCTTGCGGTTTCTAAGCAGGTTTGTTTCTGTATCAAATTTCTCACTGATAGTTAATTAGGAATTTACTAGTCTTTGGGACTTCCCGAACCAAAATAAATAGTAAATCTTGTAAATGCTGTGTAACTTCAGAGGATCATTTCTATGAGATTTTGTTTAGTTAAAAAAGGAAAATAGGAGAGCCTATCCTGGTAATTTTTTCGCATTATGTTTTTGGAGAAGTGGTATTCTTCGCAAGAAAAACCAATTATCTTTTACTAGCGCTAAATCTTGAGAATCTGGAAATTTTGAAACATTTAAAGAGAAATCTAATATTTCTTTTCTACTTTAAGAATGCATGGAATTGGTGCAATTTTTTTTTGGTATGATTAGAGTTTGCCTACGATGTAAAAATTTCTCATTTCCCACCCCGGTTTTCAGTTTCACCTTATCTCTCCAAAATAGTTAAATGCCCTTTCCCATATCCATACATTCAACAACTAGAAAATAAATTTTGTTGAAAACACAAATTCTGGAAAAATTATAGAATGCTGGAAAATACAAAAATAAAAATCAGCATATAAAAATAGCCATTCAACACATTTAAACACATTGATTTTTTTCAAGGTGATCCTGGAAAAACCCCCTACAACTCTTGGGGAAAACCAGTTTGAAAGCTCCTTCTTATTTCTGGAAAATGCTTTTACAGTAAGAGAAATATTCAGCGAAAAAATCAGCAAGCAAACTTTTACAACTTATCTCGTTTTCCGTGCCTCACAGCCAACTGGAAAAACTTGCAAACAACAAAACAGAACAGCAATAAATGTTGTACATCCTCCTCGATTTTTGTGCCAAATTTCAGTGTTAATGCTGCTGTACGGCCTGCCTAGAAAAGCGTGCAAGCTGCCATAAACGCTGCTGTACGGTTTCCTCGATTTCTGTGTAGAAAAAAAACAGCAGTACAGTGTACGGATTTCTGCTTAGAAATGCGTGCCAAGGTACAGCCACTTGTTGTACGGCCTCCCTTGAAAAACGTGCCAGCAAATTTCAGATTTTCTGCTCTTCGATTTCTGCGCTAACTTGCTATACGGCCTCCTTGGAACCTAAGCCAAAACTGTTGTATGGCCTTTCTAGAAAATCGTGCCCAAAACCTGCCTTTCACTGTGTGCTAACTCCGCTGTACGGACTTGTTGGAATGCTGCCTTGGAATGTGTGCCAAGCTGCTGCTTCCTTCTCCTCACTATCCAGAAATCTCTCTTGCTCTCTCTCTTTCAATCCGCTCATGAAAGAATGAATGACCTTTTCCTCCTTTCCCTCCTTTAATCTAACCCTAAGTGACTTTTGGGGAATCCCTAAATCCAATGGCTGAAATAGATTGAGATCTAGGGCTGAGATTAAATGCTCATTTAAAGCTCACTTTCTATTTTTTTTAATTCCCCACTTTAATAAAGACTCACTTAGTCATTTATTTCCAAAGTCACTTTTCCTTTCTAATTTTACATTGACTTTATTAAAGTCACTTTAAAATTAGACTTTAGTAACTTTATCACTTAAAGTCACTTTTAAATTAGATTTGACTTTATAAAAATTATAAAGTCACTTTAGGAGAAAAAATTAAATTCTTTTGGACACTTTTCCCTAGGCCAAAGATCAAAGCCTTAGGGAACCACCTGTCCTCCGATACTAAATTTCAACACTCCCTCTTACCAAAGAAGGTGTTCATCACCACACCCATCTTGTCTCTGAAATAGACATGCTTGCCCCGTGGTAGGGCTTAGGTAAGAATATCTGCAACCTGCTCATCAGTGGGAATATACTCAAGCTTCACAACTCCCTTCTAAACATAGTCTCTGATGAAATGATATTTGATCCCGATATGCTTTGACCTGTCATGAAATACTGGATTCTCCGTGAGTTTAATGCAACTCTGATTATCACAGTAAATCACTGAAGGTCTCAACGGCTGACCAAATAAGCCAAACAACATCTTGCGAAGCCAGATGGCCTCACAACTAGCTAGACTGGTTGCCATATACTCTGCTTCCGTTGAACTCAATGCTACTGACTGCTGCTTCCAGCTGAACCATGACACTACTGCCGAACCCAACCCAAAACAACACCCTAAAGTGCTCTTCCTATCAGAAGCACAACCTGCCCAATCAGAATCAGTATAACCTGCCAATCTCACTCCATCCCCCTGCCTGTAGTCCAGACCATAATCCACTGTCCCCTGTAGGTACCGCAAAATGTGTTTTGCAGCCACCCAGTGAACCTTCCTAGGCTCACACATAAACTGACTCATCGTGTTGACTGCAAAACAAATATATGGTCTAGTGTTGACCAAATACATCAAGGAACCAATCAGCTACCTGTACAATGTGGGATCCACCAACTCGGAATCCGAAGCATGAATCTTCTTCCAGTTGGTGATCATCGATGTCGACATGGGTTTACAATCCTCCATCTGGACTCTGCCAAGGATGTCCACAATATACTTCCCCTGCCCCAGTAAGAAATGCCCCTCCTCTTGCCACACCTCCAAACCCAAAAAGTAATGCATCAAGCCGATGTCCTTCATCTCAAACTCCACCGCAAGATCTCTCTTGCAGTGCTCTATGAATCTCTCTGCACCTGTAATGACCAAGTCATCCACATACAACACCAGAATGAGAGGCTCCTCACCTATCACAATAAAGTAAAGGTTCGGATCTGCCTCACTCTTTGTGAAACCCATTCCCTACAAGTGTGTGTCTATCCTAAAGTACCAAGCTCTGGGAGCTTGCTTCAGGCCATAAAGGGCCTTCTTCAGTCTGCACACATGAGACTCCTTCCCATGCACCTCAAAGCCCTGTGGTTGCTCAATGTACACCTCCTCCTGTATGAAGCCATTGAGAAATGCAGTCTTCGCATCCATCTAGTAGATCTTCCAACCCATCTCTGCTGCTATCGATATAATGGAGCGGATCGAAGTATATCGAGCCACGGGAGCGAAGGTCTCCTCATAATCAACTCCCTCTACCTAGGAGAACCCTCTAGCCACAAACCTCGCTTTGAATTTCTCAATGCTGCCATTTGCAGCATGCTTTACCTTGTAAAGCCATCTGGAAGTAACCACGGATTTGCCCTCAGGCCTCGACACCATCTCCCAAACATCATTCTTCATGATAGAAGAATACTACTATCATGAACTCCTGACTGTCTGTCTGCTGTCCTCCTGCCTGCACCTGAACCTGTAGAAGCTGAGGTACCATGTGAACTGTCCATCAGTGGACTCCCTAGTGAACTGCTCTGTGAACTGCTCTGCATGCTGCCCGGAGCACCACCCCTCTGGCTCGGTGAGCCACTGCTCACTGATGGACCTGACGTCCTCATAGATATATGTCCGGATCCTCCTGATCCCTGCCCATTGGATCCCTACAACTGACTCAACTGCTGCTGAGGGTCTGGCTGATCCAAATACTCTAACTCCCGTGACCTCCTAAAGGCCCTGTCCTCCTCGAACTTCACATCCCGCCTAACAACAACTTTCCTCTGTGCAGGAATGTAAATCCGAAAGGCCTTTGAGGTCTCACTGTAGCCCACAAAGATACCCTTCTCTGCGGTGGTCTCTAGTTTGGTCCTCTTCTCCTTGGGTATGTAGGAGTATGCAATGCACCCAAAAATACGAAGATGACCAATATCAGGCTTCTTCCCAGAAAAAGCCTCCTTTGGAGTCATGTGCCCTAAGGCACGATGCGGACTCCTGTTCTGCAAATAAACAGCTATGTTGCAGGCCTCTACCCACAAGAACAATGGCAACCCCTGATCATGTAACATGGCTTTGGCAGCCCCTCCGATGGATCTGTTCTTCCTCTCCGCAACCCCATTCTGCTGGGGGTTGTAAGGAACAGTGAACTCTCTCCTAATGCCTGCCTCCACACAATAGTCAACAAACTCTCCAAGGGTGTACTCTCCTCCATTGTCCGACCTCAGGGACTTGATCTTTTGACTTGTCTGTGTCTCCACAAGAGCTCTAAACTCCTGAAACCGCTTGAAGACCTCACTCTTGGTCTTCAAGAAATAAATCCAAGTCCTCCTGGAGTGATCATCAATGAATAAAACATAGTACTCATATCCACTCAAGGAAACATGAGACATCCGACCGCTCACATTAGAATGAATCAAATCAAGTATCCCAGTCGCTCTGCTATCATTGCTGGGAAAAGGGGATTTGGCAAACTTGCCCATCGCACATCCTCTGCAAGTATCAAAGTGATCAGTACTAAAATCTGACACACCTGTAGTGATCTCCCGCAAGGTCCTTAAGGATCCATGATACATGCCCCATCCTGCGGTGCCAAATATCACACAACTCAGAACTGCTAGCTCTGCTGTCGGTACTATTGCTCAATGGCAAAAGGGGTTGGAATGCAAACTTGTACACCTTTGCATGGCGTACACTTATCACTCTAGCTAAATCAGCTGGAGTGCCCCTGGGATACATCAACACCTATCCTTCCCTGAACAGTACCTCATATCCTCTGTCCTCCAAAGCTGAGATGGATATGAGGTTCTTCCTCATCCCTAGCACATAAAGAACATCTGACACCTTCAAGGGAGGTTTGGACTCCCTCTGAAATGTCAATGTCCCCACATCGACTACTTTAACAACTCTGTCATCACCGAGTATTATTTCTATATCAGTGTCACTCTCTGAAAGCTCTGAGAAGTACTCACAGACTCCTATCATGTGACGTGAAGCACCACTGTCCACATACCAGATACCTGAAGATGCTCCGTTAATCGAGGGAAAATCATGCTCCCTCTGAACTTGTGTGGTAGGTGATCCTGCACTAGAGGACTCACACGCCGTGAAAGCAAACTCCCGGTCAAAACGATCTGCAAAGTCCTCAACCTCTGCTGAAGTTGCCATGCTCTAGTTCTTCCCCTTCTTCTTCTTCTTCTCCGGACACACAACTGCATAGTGTCCCATCTTTTGACAATTCCAACACTTCACCTTGGAATAGTCCTTCTGTGTGTTACCATGTTTACCTTTACCTTTGCCTTTGCCCCCACCATTTCTTGTGGAAGCCTGCTTCTTCCCTTTGCCTTTCTTGCCTCCTGCCAACAGTGTTACATCCTCATCCTGCTCAACTGGCTTGGCTGCTCCGAGCTGACCTTTCCTTATCTTTGTCTGAATGCAATCATCCCAAAATCTCTCCCATGTGGGAAGGGTCTCACGTGTACAAACACCATCAGCAAAGTTCATCCATGAATGGGGGAGGCCATTCACTGCAATCCGCACCAACTCAATGGGTGGAATGACCTCTCCAACTGCTGCCAACTCATCTCTCACATTAGTCATATTTGTGAGATATCCAGCTGCACTATCATTACCCATCTTAATGGTCTTCAACTTCTCCTTCAGGACCATTTTCCGGTTCTCATTGGTACTCTGGTAGAGATTGGACAATGTTGTCCACATCTCATAGCCATTTCTCTTTCCTCTCACATGAGGAATGCAATGGTCTTTGACTCCGTCTAGAATTAGTCTCTTACCTTTGTTGTTATTCTATTATAAGCAGCTAACTGAGTGGCATCAGTAGGCACAACAACATGGTTCTGTGTGGTATGCACCATGATGTCCCAGACTTCTGCCTCCTCAAAGATACTATGTATTCTCTCCTTCTAAACATTGTAATTGGTATGCCCATCCAACCTATCCTCCACCCTCAATCCCAATGACATCCTGTTGTCCTAAAACTGAAAAATAACACTGCTGTAGTAAAAATAAAACTGTTGTTTGTGAAAAATCAGCTTGCTGGAATTTTCTGAGTGAAAAATCAGCAGGCTGTAATTTTCCTCCTTGCTGTCCCAAACTGCACTTCAACACTCAAACACTGATACCATGTAAAAATTTCTCATTTCCCACCCCGGTTTTCAGTTTCACCTTATTTCTCGAAAATAGTTAAATGTCATTTCCCATATCCATACATTCAACAACTGGAAAATAAATTTTGCTGAAAACACAAATTCTGGAAAAATTACAGAATGCTGGAAAATGCAGAAATAAAAATCAGCATATACAAACAGCCATTCAACACATTTAAACACAGTGATTTTTTGTCAAGGTGACCCTGGAAAAACCCCCTACAACTCTTGGGGAAAACCAGTTTGAAAGCTCCTCCTTATTTCTGGAAAACGCTTTTACAGTGAGAGAAATATTTAGCAAAAAAATCAATAAGCAAACTTTTACAACTTATCTCGTTTTCCGTGCCTCACAGCCAACGGGAAAAAACTTGCAAACAACAAATAGAACAGCAATAAATGTTGTACGGCCTCCTCGATTTTTGTGCCAAATTTCAGTGTTAAATGCTGTTGTACGGCCTGCTTAGAAAAGCGTGCAAGCTGCCATAAATGTTGTTGTACGGTTTCCTCGATTTCTGTGCAGAAAAAAAATAGTAGTACAGTGTATGGATTTATGCCTAGAAATGTGTGCCAAGGTACAAACACTTGCTGTACGACCTCCCTTGAAAAACGTGCCAGTAAATTTCAGACTTTCTGGTCTTCGATTTCTGTGCTAACTTGCTGTACGGCCTCCTTGGAACCTGAGCCAAAACTGTTGTACGACCTTTCTAGAAAATCGTGCCCAAAACCTGCCTTTCACTGTGTGCTAACTCAGCAATACGGACTTGCTGGAATGCTGCCTTGGAATGCGTGCCAAGCTGCTGCCTCTTTCTCCTCACTGTCCAGAAATCTCCCTTGCTCTCTTGCTCTCCCTCTCTCAATCTGCTCATGAAAGAATGAATGACCTTTTCTTCATTTCCCTCCTTTAATCTAACCCTAAGTGACTTTTGGGGAATCCCTAAATCCAATGGTTGAAATAGATTGAGATCTATGGTTAAGATTAAATGCTCATTTAAATCTCACTTTCTATTTTTTTAATTCACCCCACTTTAATAAAGACCCACTTAGTCATTTATTTCCAAAGTCACTTTTCCTTTCTAATTTTACATTGACTTTATTAAAGTCACTCTAAAATTACACTTTAGTAACTTTATCACTTAAAGTCACTTTTAAATTAGATTTGACTTTATAAAAATTATAAAGTCACTTTAGGAGAAAAATTAAATTCTTTTGGACACTTTTCCCTAGGCCAAAGATCAAAGCCTTAGGGAACCACCTGTCCTTCGGTACCAAATTTCAACATACAAAATGGAGGCGGTCTTACCCAGAGGGTTGTGCTACATGTTCTTTTGTAAACCTGTGCCAAGCACGGAAAGAAGGGAACACTACCCATGATTTGATTTCAGTTAGAGTGGTGTTTATGAATATGTGGTGGGAATGAGATTAGTGGTGCCTGCATCAAAATCAAAAGGCTACAAAAAAATCATCACAGGTAAATATATATTTGTTGTGTTAACATTTACTTGTGGTCCATCGCTACAAAAATTACTCGATTCATGTACAAGCCATGGTTTAGAAATCACTGTTAAAATAACTAAAACAAGTATAAATATCTTATTGTCGCACATGTCAAAGTGGTGTGACTGGAAGCTATATATTCCATTCAACCTATCTAACAAAACCGGTGGTCATAAAAAAAATTAAAACAAACCATTTTATTCCATTGAAGCTTTGTTATTTCAGAATCTATACTCTTAATATTTTTAGAAAATTACTTATGAATCCCTACGGACTTATTATTCTCAACTTATATCCTCTGCAAGTTCATTTTCGAGGTATGGTCGTACAACTATCTTATCAAAACACTTCAAAGAACATAGTTTCTTGAGATTGTATTTATAGTTACTGCTTAGCTAAGGTTCATTGCTAAACATATTATCAGAGAATTAAACATTCATCGTCTTTTAAATTCTAAATTCCTTGCATTGTTTTGTTGACCCGAAATTCCTGCCTCAACATTATAAGGGAAACCACCCAGTCGGGAACTTATAGCAGCGCCTTTCCCGTTTGGAATGATAGTTCCAACTGGTAAAACTAGGTCCAGTTACCTTTATTGATTTGTGTAGCTTAGAAGGTAATCCAAGCCCTAGGGTTCAGGGTTTGGAGGGCAAAGCACCACAAGGGTCACTTGTGGACTTGGAACCCAAAGTTGGGGTTTTCCACCCATCGAGATTTGGGTCAAAATCATGATGAATTTGAGCATGAGAAAATTTGAGGTGATAGAGCTTGGCATGCCGATTTCAATGCTCCAACGATCACTCAAATCGGAGCTCTAGAAACGAAGTTATGAATTTTTGAAGTTGACAAATAATTATCGATAGTCAAGTCATGTAGGCTTGAAGTGAGTTCGTCTAAGAGACATGTCTCTTCATCAATTCATGGAGAGATTCATTTAGTGTATAAATAGAAGGTGGAGAGCATTCATTTAGTCATCCATTTGGTGTAACACACACAAAAAAGAAGCTCGTAGAAGAGGGGAATATATTTGTTTTGGGTCGCAGTTAGGAGAGGTAGGATAGCGAAGGAGGAGAGGGCCAATTTAGGCCTATCTCAGGGATCTGAGAGTTAGAAGGAGGGTTGAGTACCCTTGCTGGAGAGCAGAAGCTTCAAGGGTCTATTTGTAGACTGTTTATGGGCAGAAAGAGGTAAAGGATGACTATTTTGGAGGGTTGTTAGGGTGTCGCAGAGCCCTGTGGTAGGCCGCACACCTAGCCACTCCAAAATAGGGTTGCGTGTGTTGAGCGATAAAAAGGTCTCTTTTTAACTCCTAATTATCTTCACATTAATTGTCAACCCAGGGACGACTTTTTATTTCAAGAGTGTACTCAGTTTGAGGCGGCTATTTACTCAAGAGTAATGTTTTGCAGTATAGTGCGTAAAATACAAAAGTAAATGAATGTTGGAAACAAAATCTAATTGTAATGGCAAGAAACTCAAATGCTCTGCAGCTAAATCATTCACTCAAACAACCATCAATTGAGGATACAGTAGCAATAACTCATTCCTCTAGAGATTGATACAATTGAAATCAAACTAGAACAAGACAATCAATCTGGGAACAAGGAAGTAATGACTAATGTTCTCTACAGCTGACAGTCATGCTTTAAAGCAATTAAAAGGAAATAGAAATTGAACTAAAGTTGCTATTGAAAGTAAACTAGGAAAACTCTTTAAAAGCAAACTCTTTGCAATTAATCAGAAATGAACAGCAAAGTAAATGGACAACAAACTATAATCAAAGGAATTAAACAACGAATCCTACTTAATAAATCTGAACAACAAACTCTAACTAATGGAATCGAATAACCAAAAATCTGTAATGAATATCAAAGTCGGAAATGAACAACGAAGCTTTACATTTGAAATGAACAGCATAACAATATACGTTGAGAAGGATAATAATCTCTGTTATGATGGAAAAGAATAGCCACACGATTCAAACTCAACTTGTGCAATAAAACAATTTCATAAAATATTATAATAGCTCGTTGCAAAAACATGAAACTGCAAGGCGATACGATTCAAAGAAATAGGAATTAAATCAAACCATCACATGACGGAAATTGGAAAGATATAATACAACAACATCATACTCCACCGGACGTTGGGCCCTTAGCCGCCAGTGGATGCTGCTGGGCTACTTCAAATGAAAAGAATGAATGGCAACCCTTTTATTTATTTATCATCAAACTGTGAAATCATTATAGCAGCTGAAGCTTTGAGAATTACAATGGTAATGCAACAATCTCATTTTCCTTCTATTCTATCCTATCACATCATCATTCTTGAATTTCCAATTCAGAATCCTCAATTCTCCATCATTTTTCCATCCCCCTCTCTGATCTCTGTTTTCATTTAAATAGAGAGAGATCGGAGAGAAGTTACAACAAAGATAATTACAACATGTTTTCTATTACAAAATTGGATTGTTTCCAACCAATTGATTAACAAGAAAATATATTTCCATTCATCTTTCAACAAGAGAAAGGCGAATTTGGCTTTGCAACTGAGATTTGGGAAACGACCACACAGCAGATTTGAGAAAATCATGCTCAAAGAACTCTGCGTTTCTCTCAATACACGCCGAATTTGGGCAAACTATTTTTAAAAAAGTTAATTTGGTCCGTTCTGGACAAAACCCATGTTCTAGATTTTCCAGATTCTTCTTCATTTGCCCAGAATCTCAACCGCAAAATTGTCACTTCTTATTCCAACAAATTTCTCAGTTGGCACTTTTAATGATCAAATCTTCAATCTGGAAATTATCTTGGAGGCTAAAAATTGTGAATAATGTTACAACCAATTTATTAAAGATATCATTGATAAAATCATGCATAATCATCAATTTATTAGAAATAAAGAAAAATAAATAATATTTTTCCATAAGAGCATAAATCATTATAAAATGGATTTATATAATAAATTATAATAAATGACATGATAAAGAATAATAAAAATAGATGAAATAAGTGTTAAAAAGTGGTCGTATTCACGGCCCAACACACCCCCACACCGAATATATTGCATGTCCTTATGCAACAAAAACTGAATATATTGCATGTCCTTATACAACCCAAAGACAAAACCCATGTGTTAACCAAACAATAAAAAAATTTGTTCATCCTAGCGCATGAAATGGATAGAACAAATGAATTCTTCCTTAATTAATGAATATTCAATTTTAGCAATCTTGTTGAAGGCATAACAATGAAGTTGCAGTAAAATATGATATAAGTGACAACAACCTTCATTAACCATTTTCCCAAAAACTACAAACCAGCTTTTGTTGAAATGTTGCAAGTAGATTTGTAATATATGAATGCCTATATGATCCAAAAATCAGATTGTTTTGACGCACAGATCATGAGATGTAAACAAAATGGTTGTAGGTGAGAGTGCATGATTTCCGAAATTTTATGAACCAATTTATCTTGAAATTATCTGGGTATGTGTATTTTATTAATACGTCTGTGTTTTCCAAAGATCACAAGAATTGAGTTCATAGTTTTTAAAAATATTATGGAAATCAATTTCTGCACTGAAATTGTATGCCTTAAATGAGAAACAAAATAGAAAACATCCATCATGCGTAGCAATTCCTCCTCCTCTCTAAAAAATTAGCATGCCCTCATGCAATACTAGAAAATAAATAAAAGTAGTTGCTACCATCTTTTGAATGCTATTTTTGGAAAAATAGCCAGGACAGTCATGTTTTAAGGGACCAAATGGCTATATTTTTAAAATCTGTTTCTATCCTAAGTAGCCCTTGATGTCTACTTTTCAACCCAATTTGAATCATTCGATTTGGATTTGAAACAAAAAAGTTAGAACCAAAACATTGACCGGATGTCTAGCAGGCAGCTCAGGAACAGAGTTGGGACAGTTGGTTTTTGGAGGCCTAAATAAATGAATTTTTAAAACCTATTTCTATGGTAGAATCACTCATTTTCAATATCGTATGAGAAAGTTATGACCAAAATACTGACTGTCTATCGTAAATCATCACTCTTAAAACTCTGTCTTTCCGGTTGTTCCTTACAGCATCTACTCTAAGTTCTTTAACAGTTCTGTTGGAAAGCAGGCAGGGGAGCAGGGTTTTTACATGCTCCTGTACGCAGGTGCTTACCTTCCATTTTTAATACCTAATTCTTTCCTAACAGGCACTCATCAGATGCACACTACTTCTTAAAAATGGCTACACTCTCCCCGGCAACGATGCCAAAATGTTGAGCGATAAAAAGGTGTCTTTTTAACTCCTAATTATCTTCACATTAATTTTCAACCCAGGAATGACTTTTTATTTCAAGAATGTACTTAGTTTGAGGCGGCTATTTACTCAAAAGTAATGTTTTGCAGTATAGTGCGTAAAATACAAAAGTAAATGAATGCTGGAAACAAAATCTAATTGTAATGGCAAAAAACTCAAATGCTCTGCGACTAAATCATTCACTTAAACAACCATCAATCGAGGATACAGTAGCAATAACTCATTCCTCTAGAGATTTACGCAATTGAAATCAAACTAGAACAAAACAATCAATTTGGAAACGAGGAAGTAATGACCAATGTTCTCTACAGCTGACAGTCCTGCTTTAAAGCAATTAAAAGGAAATAGAAATTGAACTAACGCTGTTATTGAAAGTAAACTAGGAAAACTCTTTACAAGCAAACTCTTTGCAATTAATTAGAAATGAACAACAAAGTAAATGGACAACAAACTGTAATCAAAGGAATTAAACAACGAATCATATTTAATAAATCTGAACAACAAACTCTAATTAATGGAATCGAATAACCAACAATCTGTAATGAATATCAAAGTCGGAAATGAATAGCGAAGCTCTACATTTGAGATGAACAGCATAACAATATACGTTGAGAAGGATAATAATCTCTGTTATGATGGAAAAGAATAGCCACATGATTCAATCTCAACTTGTGCAATAAAACAATTTCATAAAATATTATAACAGCTCGTTGCAAAAACATGAAACTGCAAGGCAATACGCTTCAAAGAAATAGGAATTAAATCAAACCATCACACGACGGAAATTGGAAAGATATAATACAACAACAGCGTACTCCACTAGAGGTTGGGCCCTTAGCCGCCAGCAGATGCTGCTGGGCTACTCTAGATGAGAAGAATGAATGACAAATCAAACTGTGAAATCATTACAGCAGCTGAAGCTTTGAGAATTACAATGGTAATACAACAATCTCCTTTTCCTCCTATTCTATCCTATCCCGTCATCATTCTTGAATTTCCAATTCTGAATCCTCAATTCTCCATCATTTTTCCATCCCCCTCTCTGATCTCTGTTTTCATTTAAATAGAGAGAGATCAGAGAGAAGTTACAACAAAGATAATTACAACATGATTTATATTACAAAATTGGATTGTTTCCAACCAATTGATCAACAAGAAAATATATTTCCATTCATCTTTCAACAAGAGTAAGGCGAATTTGGTTTTGCAGCTGAGATTTGGGAAACGGCCACACAACAAATCTGATAAAATCGTGCTCAAAGAACCCTGCGTTTATCTCAATACAAGCCAAATTTGGGCAAACCGTTCTTTATATAAAGTTATTTTGGTCCGTTCTGGACAAAACCCATGTTCTAGATTTTCCAGATTCTTTTTCATTTGCCCAGAATCTCAACCGCAAAACTGTCACTTCTTATTCCAGCGAATTTCTGAGTTGGCACTTTTAATGATCAAATCTTCAATCTGGAAATGATCTTGGAGGCTAAAAATTGTGAATAATTTTACAACCAATTTATTAAAACTATCATTGATAAAATCATGCATAATCATCAATTTATTAGAAATAAAGGAAAATAAATAATATTTTTCCATAAGAGCATAAATCATTATAAAATGGATTTATATAATAAATTATAACAAATGACATGATAAAGAAGAATAAAAATAGATGAAATAAGTGTTAAAAAGTTGTCATATTCACGGCCCAACAACGTGGAGGCTTGAGGGGCTGCCATATGCCTAGAACAACAACACATAGAGACAAAACTTTACCTTTACTTGGCCACTTTTATTTGGAGGTTGTTTGTGTGGGTTTATAAGGGTTGTTATAGCGTACACATGCCTTAACCAGGAACAACAATACAATAGTATTGTAGCAGCAATTGTGTATTGTGTTGGGTCATTGTTTTGACCAGTTTTGGATCAGAATTGGAGCAACCTGTTGGTGCCATGTGGAGGACCTTCCATGGTGGTGAAGAGTCCATCCTAGGAGCAGAACCTACAATGTAGTTTTGGGTATCATTGGTATGGTGGAGTGAAACGTGTTTATAGCCCAAAGTAGCCCTAGACAAGCTATCACGAAGTGACGAAGAGGAGCTGAAGGTTGGGTAAAGTTTGGTGCCGAAGTAAAATACCTTGATGGACAAAGGTAACTGCTAGCTTGGCAGTTTGGAGCCCGAGAAGTGGCCAGCCCAGAGAGCAGACTAGATCATCCCATGTACATGCTACAGAAGTGACGTGTGGTAGTGTTAGGTCGTAGCCCTCCTAGAGTCTCGATGTGTTGTCCTTTGAAGGACTAAGGGGCAATTAGTGAGGAGTATGGGAGTGAAGGACTGGTGGGACAAAATACGACATCGAGGTTGCGCAACATGTTTGTCATTGTATCTTGTATACCATAGGATGTTGTATTATTCAAATTTGGTTTAATACAACAGAGATTGGGTTGTAAATTTCTTTACAATATTTGTTAAAAATTGTGTATACTTGTGCATATGTGATTTACTGCTTTATATTTTCCCCTGTGCAAATTAGTTCTTGTTGAGATTCTTGGTTTTGTAGCGTCAGAGATTTTAAGATATTAACCTAGACCCAATATCGTGGAAATTCAACCTAGTATCATAGGGTGTCTAAGCTAATTTGGAAGACATTGAATGAGAGTTGTGCACATCGAAGTATAGCTTAAAAGGGAGTTGGTCACATTGTAGGTGACAATGTCGAAGTTGTAGGCTGGTATTCGATACGAGGACAGTTTGGAGGGGTTTTCCAACTATAGTCCATGGAAGGAAAGGACCAAGTTGGTCTTGCAGGTCAATAGGATTTGGGAGTTTACCAAGAAAGCCATCAAAAAGACAACTGACCCAAAGGAGTTGGAAGTGTACGAGGATTTGGATATGAGGGCGAGATTGATCATCCTAGATGGTGTGAAGGATGACCTAATACCACATTTGTCTGGGAAGAACACCACACATGAGATGTTGATGGCTCTTCAGAATTTGTTCCAGAATAAGAAAAATAATTGTGTATTCGTACTGGAGGATAAGTTGAAGTCCACCAATATGATAGAGCGTGAAGGCGTGACCTCATATCTGATGAGATTGTGTTAGGTCAAAGATGAGCTTGCTGCCATTGATGTGAATATGTCAGATGGAGATATGGTAAGGATTGCCTTGGAAGGGTTCACCGAGGAATAGAAACCCTTCATCAAAGGGATAGTTTCTAGGGAAAAGATGCCAGACTGGGATAGGTTGTGGGATTACTTCATTCAGGAAGAGTTGTGAGACGAGGATCTTCATCCAAAGAAGAAGCCTTTCGATGATGATGTGGCAGTTGCAGCACAAATGAAGGGTAAGAAAAAAAGGACTTGAGTAAAGTCAAGCGTTTCAATTGTGGCAAGATGGGTCATTACTCGCTGAGATGTCTAATGAAGAAGAAGGGAGATGATGAGAAGAGGAAATGAAAGCAGGATGCTGGTGTTTCCACTTCAACTGAGATATATTATCTCACCCGGAGATTGGAAGAGGAGGACTTTGCTATGATTTCTCATTTCTCCCAGGGTACTGTCAATAAGGATGGACGGTACATAGTGAGTGGTGCGATGAAGCATATGAAAGGGTCACAAGAGGTTTTTGAGACTCTAGTTGAATGGGACTCAAAGTTGTACATGGTGTTGGGAGACAAGAGTCAATTGGAGATCCAAGGATTAGGAGTTGCGCCATTCAGAATGGAGAGGATGTGTGATGCAGGTCTAGGATGTATTGTTTATACCAGGACTCAAATATAGCGTGATTTTTGTCTCGATGATCGAGAGGAAGGGGTTTGAGTTCTTGTTCCAGGATGGGAAGGCAAGACTCAGGCCCAGAGGCTCTAAGTCTGATGGGATTATACTCATAGTTAGAGAGCATGGTCTCTACAGGTTGACGAGAAAGCCTGTGGATCATGGAAAGAAGCAGGTGGAGCAAGTGCAAGTTCTAGAGAAGTAGGAGCAGGTGCAGGTGCAGGTTTTCGAGAGGAAGGTACACTTTCTAGAGAAGAAGGTCCAAGTCCCAGAGACTCAGAGGGATTCGAGTTCGAGAGGGAGCTTGCAGGCTCAGAGGGAGACTTTGCAACCAAAGAAGAATGCATGGTTAGTGGGGATCAAGGGTGCTCCTACAACTACTAAGAGGAAATCATGGAGGGATTTGAAAGTGATACGAGAGATGAAGAAGAAGCAGGTTGTTTCTAGTGACAACGAGACTTTTGAGAAGAGCATAGTTCATCGTATAGGGATTTTTGCGATTGTGAGCACCAGGAGTTGGGAAGTGTTGCAAGTAGTGATGACGACGACGAGATACTTCCTAGTTTTGGAAGTATCGCCCTCACTAAGAGGGAGTGTTGATTTTTGTAGCTTGGGAGGTACTCCAGGCCCTAGGGTTCAAGGTTTGGAGGGAAAAGCACCACAAAGTTCATTTGTGGGCTTGGAACCTAAGGTTGGAGTTTTGTACCCGTTGGGATATGGGTCAAAACCATGATGAATTTGAGCATGAGAAAATTTGAGGTGATAGAGCTTGCCATGCTAATTCCAACACTCCAAAGATCACTCAAATCAGAGCTCTAGAAATGAAGTTATGAATTTTTGAAGTTGAAAAATAATTATCAACAGTCAAGTCATGTAGGCTTGAAGTGAATTTGTCCAAGAGACATGTCTCTTTATCAATTCATGAATCCCTTCATTAGTGGATAAATAAAAGGTGAAGAAAATTCATTTCGTCATCCATTTGGTGCAACACACACAAAAGATAAGTTCGTAGAAGAGGGGAATATCTTTGTTTTAGGTCGCAATTAGGAGAGGCAGGAAAACGAAGGATGAGAGGGCTAATTTAGGCCTAGTTCAGGGATCTAAGAGCTGGAAGGAGGGCCGAGTACCCTTGCTTGAGGGCCTAAGATTCAAGGGTCTGTTTGCAGAGTGTTTGTGGGCAGAAAGAGGTAAAGGATGACTATTTTGGAGGGCTCTTAGGGTTCCGCAGAGACCTATGGTAGGTTACAGGGCTAGCCACTCCAAAATAGGGCTATGTGGAGGCTTGAGGGGTTGTCATATGCCTAGAAAAATAACACATAGAGGCAAAACTTTAACTTGAATAGGTCATAGTTATTTAGAGGTTGTTTGTGTTGGTTTATAACGGTTGTTGTAGCATACACATGCCCTAAGTAGGAACAATAGTATAGCAATATTACAAAAACGATTGTGCAATGTGTTGGGTCATTGTTTTGACCAGTTTTGGATAAGAATTGGAGCACCCTGTTGGTGCCATGTGAAGGACCTTCCATGGTGGTGAAGTGTCCATCCTAGGAGCATAACCTACAATGTAGTATTAGGCATCATTGGTTTGGTGGAGGGAAACATGTTTATAGCTCAAAGTATCCCTAGACGAGCTATCTTGAAGTGACGAAGAGGAGCTGAAGGTTGGGCGAATTTTGGTGCCAAATTGAAGTACCTTGATAGACAAAGGTGACTGCTAGCCTGGCAGTTTGGAGCTCGAGAAGTGGCCAACCCAGAGAGTAGATTTGATTAGCCCGTGCACATGTTATAGAAGTAACGTGCAACAATGTTAGGTGGTATCCCTTCTGGAGTCTCAATATGGTTTCCTTTGAAGCGCTAAGGGGTAGCTAGTGAGCAATACGAGAGTGAAGGACTTGTCAGAAATGATATGGCATCGAGTCTGCACAACATGTTTGTCATTGTATCTTGTATACCATAGACTGTTGTATTATTCAGATTTCGTTTAATATAATGAAGATTGGGTTGTACATTATTGTACAATATTTATTAAAAATTGTGTATACTTGTGCATATGTGATTCACTGCTTCATATTTTCCACTGTGCAAAGTAGTTATTGTTGAGATTCTTGTTTTGGTAGCATCGAAGATTTTGAGATTCTAACCTAGAACCAAGATCATGGAAATTAAATAACCTTCTCTCTATCTCTACTAGCGTAAAATAGGGCTTTCATCTACCAATAGAAAAGAGACATCAGATTGACTTTTCTTGTTGATTAGGCAAGAGAGTGAACCTTAAGTTGATTTAGGGTTCAGCCAAGCCACAACTAAAGTTTTCCTCTTTGACAATAGGACTTCTAGAAATGTAATGATTAACCTAAATGCAAACTAATCTTATAATACAAACAAAAGGAAATAAATCATAAACATGTCTCGATTAGGAATATGTAGATCTAACTCAACCAAGAGCAAAGTAATTAAATGATTGAGATTTAAATATGCCTGGCTTATAATAAATATCGAACTAACAAAGTAGTTCAATTAATTGATATTATGAATACCAAAACACATTTTATTCAGAAATCTATTAACATGAATAATTAATCAACAACATTTAGGAAGTAGTTCACAAAATGATGATGATTATTAAATCAGTAACTCAAATGATTAAACAATAATATAAGGAAATAGTTCACAAAATATTATTGTGTGTTAAAGCAGAATTAAAAGGTCAATTTTTCAATAAATAGTTACCCATAAATCAAAGTTCAATGCATAAGAGAATAGATAAATAACAATAAATAATTGAGGCAAATTACTCACATAGACAATGGTGCACAAACATGAATAAAAATAATACATTTATGCCATTATAAAATGAAATCAATATAAAAACAATAGTATTTTAGATACCAATTTATTGAAACTATTTCTCTGGCTCCGATCTCCAACAGTCCTTTACAATGCCTGAACTCTACTGCAAAAATCGAGTTGTAGTAATGCAAACTCAGCGCCCCAAACACAGTCCAGAATGCAAAAAGAAAAGTCCCAAAATTATCTCCCAATTTTGAGATTTTACTCTCCTCTCACTTATAACTCTAATTCCCCATTACAATAGTGCTTTTGAGAATTCCATAATTGCATATAAGAAAAGCCATTTCTTTATTCTTCAAACTACTATTAATAATTACAAAGATGAATTCAAAATAGAAGAGTTGTTGAAGAATAACTCTGCTCCAACAATTTTTATTGGTCAAAATTATTTTTCTTCTCTTGCTCATCTCCTCAATTGTTCTTCTGCCAAAAAACGAATTAAAATTAAATTAAAATGCAAATTAAAATTTAAAAAAATACCAATTCTGGAAAATAAAACATCTTCTAATCAAAACTTAATTAAATAAATAAACAAAAAAAATAAGAGTTTTGCATTGATCCTTGTAAAGATCCTATTGGTGAAAAAAAACATAGTCGAATGGATTTGCATTCAGCAGAGACTATGAGCAAATGAAAATACAAAAATTCAAACTCAGTTTTTTTTTAACAAATTCAGATCTTGATCTTCTGCTAAATTTTAGATTCATTAAATGATCTAATATGGTCATCTAACCACTTCATAAATATTCTCAGTGATTTTATCTATCCAACAAGCCATCCCAAGCCTCATTTAACCAAAACTCAACTTATGAACTTCCAAAATTGAAGTGTCAAAACTACCAGACTTTTGAAAAATTTGTTGCGTAAGCCAAAAATAGAAAATTTTTAATTAAAAATCTAATCCTAAATTAAATTAACTGTTATAAATTAATTAATATTAATTTTAAAATATTAAATTAATTACAAACTACATATACCGTTAGAATAAATTTTAATTAAAATTAAAATTATATTATATTAAAATTATAATTGAATTATATTAAACTTAAAATTTAAGATTATAATTAAAATATAATATATTATAATTTTAATATTATATATATATAAACAAAATCAATATTACAAACCACGTGGCATTAAAATATAATATATTATAATTTTAATATAATATATATATACTAAACAAAATCAATATTACAAACCACGTGGCATTAGATTCATATGAATCGAATATGAAATTCAAAGAGGAAGGCTTAACAAAAGAGTGAGAGTCACAAGGTGACTTACACTAAATTAAAATAGTCACCGATATATTAACAAAGGAGTGAGAGTCACAAGGTGACTTACACTAAATTAAAATAGTCACCGATATATTTTATATTGGATATGGGTTTTCTTAAATGTGAAAATTAGACACCAACAAAATTTTATGATATCCGATATTAAAAGGTCCTTGATGTTCTGATATATCAGAACTTTTATATATCGGAAAATTTTGTTTATATTGGGATGTTTTAGAATATTAGAAATTTTTCAAATATTTGGAAAATTGGGTATCAAGACAAAAATATCAGGCTTTTTTATATTGGGAGAGTTTTATTGGATCTTTTTATATTAAGGTTTTTATTAAGGAGAGGAGGTGAGGTGAAGCGGGACTCATTTGAAGTAGGACTTATCCATTATAAATTATAATTATTTTACAATTTTGAGATTTTGGGTCTCACAATCTCTTTTAAAATTAGGAATTGGAATCAATTACTCAAATCCCAAAAAAGCATAATTTTGATTGTTCTACAATTTCGCTGGTCAATTTTGTAGGATCGTTAGTGAAAAAAAAATAAGTAATAAAAAAAATGTAAAAATTAACTAGAAAATAATATTTACAATAAATAACTAATTTATTTACAGAAATTAAAAAAATATACATTTTGTACATTTTTTAAACCCAGGTAGTGAAAATTATTGAACTTCAAATGAGCATCATTTTCAAACCGTGTAACCAAATGAGATGAAATAAGTATCGACAGAAATCTAGTGAAACGTTTAGCTCAATGAAGAAATCAAAATAGAAATTCAACGAAAATAAAAGATGACAAAATGGTAGGACACTTAACCAAAAGAAAATATTACAAAGGTGATTTATCCAAAAATTTATGGAAATGATCCCATTATTTGAAATAAATAAGTAAAAAATGGGGGTGGTGAAATTTCACTATAACATAGTGATAACAAGTGGTGTAATAAAAGGCCATGCAAATCATGTATTGATTTCAGGACATGATGGTGGTACTAGAGCATCTCGCTAGACAAGAATAAAAGATGTTGGGATGCCATAGGAACTTGGGTTAGAAAAGACTCATCAAAGATTGGTGGATAATGACTTGCATGGTCTACAGTTCTATAGACAGATGGTCAACTGAAAACATGAAGAGATGTTCTCATAGTTGCTCTCCATGGTGCATAAGAGTTTGGTTTCAGTGCACCAACCCTTATTAGTCTGGGTTGCATCATTATGCGCAAATGTCATAAAAACACATGTTTGGTTGGTATTGCTACTCAAGATCCCGTTTTAAGGGGAAAATTTGCAAGAGAACCAAAATATGTCATTAATTTCTTCTTCATGCTTGCCAAAGAGGTTCGTGAACTTATGTATGAGATGGGTTTCAGAACCCTAAAGGAGATGGTCAGTCGTGAAGATATGCTAGAGATGGATAAAGAGGTTATAGATAGTAATGAGAAGCTTGAAAATATGGATATTTCTTTGCTACTTTGGCCTGCAACAAATAGTCTCCCAGACGCTGCTCAACATTGTGTTTAGGCACAAGATCATGGTCTAGATATGGCCTTGGACCAAGAGATGATCAAGATTTCAAAGGCAACTTTAGAGAAAGGTATACCTGCTTACATGGATATTCCCATGAAGAATTCCAATAGAGTTATTGGTACAATGCTTAGCCATGAAGTTACAAAAATATACAATATGACGGGTTTTCCCACAAACACATTTCATGTAAAACTAACAAGTAGTGCAGGTCAGAGCCTTGGGGCATTCCTTTGTTCAGGTGTTACCTTAGATTTGGAAGGGGACAACAATGATTATGTTGGTAAGGGTTTATCAGGAGGAAATATCATGGTTTACCCTCCTAGAAGAAGCTAGTTTGATCCTAAAGAAAACATTATCATTGGGAGAGTTTCTCTATATGGGGCAACAAGTGGAGAAACGTACTTCAATGGTATGGAAGTAGAGAGGTTTGTGTGAGGAATTCAGGTGCGAAAGTAGTGGTTGAAGGAGTAGGAGATCATGGATGTGAATACATGACTAGTGGAATTGTGGTCATCTTGGGAAAAACTGGGAGGAATTTTGCAGCTGGAATGAGTGGAGGTATTGCCTATGTTCTTAATGTTGATGGAAAATTTGATTCAAGATGCAATCTCGAGTTGGTAGACCTTGAAAATTTTGAAGAGGAAGATGATGTCATGCCACTGAAGATGATGATACAACAACACCTGCATCACTCTAACATTCAGTTGGCAAGAGAATTCCTTGCTGATTTTGAAGCTTTCCTCCCAAAGTTTGTGAAAGTATTCCCACGAGACTATAAAAGAGTGTTGCAAGAAATGAAGGCTAGGAATACTGCGAAGGAAGCATAGGAGGTTGACTTGATGAAGAAATATTCCTTTGAGGAGATGAAGAGGATGGAAAAAGTTGCTTCAAATCAACATAAAAAAAACAAGGCTTACAAGGTACATTTTCATGTAGTTCAACTCATTTTTTCTTTATTTTTAATTTCAACTGTATAACATGTATATCATCATCAAATATTAACTCCACTGTATAAAATCCTTGATTCTTTCAAATGATTTGACAATGTCATCAAATATTAAGTTGTATAAATGTTGAGTGTGATGGCTTGGTCATGGGGCTAACATTTCTATCTAATTTGCAGCAAAGTGAACAGAAAGTGGTGGCACAGAGACCTACAAAAATAAATAATGCATCTCAGCACGTGGTTTTCTGATGTATGAGTGTGAGAGTTTTGCATATAGAGATGTTGCAACACGGATAAATGATTGGAAAGAAGTGGTTGAGGAAAACAAGCCAGGGCCACTACTAAAGACACAATCAGCTAGGTGTATGGATTGTGGAACCCCCTTTTGTCATCAGGTTATAGTCTAGACATCATTTATTTGCCCCTAATTATTTAATAAAATAGCAAGTGAAACATAATGTAGTTATACAGTTCAAAATTCATATGTTATATTCACTGTCTGAGTGTTTTCCTTTTTGTATAATGCAAAGCTTCTTAATTACATTCCTTGTTCATGTATCTTTTTTGTTTTTCTAGATTGTACACTTGTTTGTATTATGAACATGTGAAACTTTTTGCTCCATGCAAGATAACAGTGGATGTCCTCTTGGGAACAAAATACCTAAGTGGAATGAATAGTTCACCAAGGGGGTTGGAGAGAAGCATTTGAAGGGATACTAGAAACACATAATTTTTGAGGATTCACTGGATGTGTATACCCTACCCCTTGTGAAGGTGCATGCATACTAGGAATAATTGAAAATCCAGTATCTAGTAAAAGGATTGAATGTTTCATCATTGACAAAGCTTTCGAAGAAGTTTGGATGGTTCCACGTCCACCTAAGAAGAGGACAAGGTATGTGTCTTTCGTTTCTAATTCTTAATTGCATTCTTATGATGCTTATCATTTTGAAAATAAATTGTTTGTTTTCTATGATGTGGTGAACTAGATATTGATATGGATGGATCATTAGGTGCAAGAAGAAATTTTATATAGTGGGTAGTGGTCTAACTAGTTTGACTATTGCTGATCAAATTAATAAAGTTGGGCACTCTGTCATTGTTTATGAACGTGATGATCAAATTGGAGGTCTAATGATGTATGTAGTTCCTAATATGGAAACAAACAAACTTGATGTTTCCCAACGACATGTTGATACGATGGCAAAGGAAGGTGTTAATTTTGTTGCGAATGCAAATGTTGGAGTTGACTCTCTTTTTTCTGTGGAGAAGCTTCTCCTTGAAAATGATGCTTTGCTTTTGGCATGTGGTGCAACAAAACCAAGATACACTTCTATATTTGATTTCAATTCAGATTTCTCCAATAGGAGTTGAGGCCCTTGTTGTATAGTGTATTATATATATATATATATATTAGGGATCTTCCTGTGCCTAGTTTTGAATTAATGGGAATACATTTTTCTATGGAGTTCCTTCATTCAAATACCAAGAGTTTGTTGGATAGTGGCTTGCAAGATGGAAAGTTTATTTTTGCAAAAGGGAAAAGGGTGGTTGTCATTGAAGGAGGAGGCATTGGAACTGATTGTATAGCAACAACCATAATACATGGATGCAACAATGTTGTGAATTTGGAGCTCCTTCCACAACCTCGCAATTCTTGTGCTCTTGGAAACCTTGGCCTCAGGTTTGTCTGTTCATCTTCATCTAAATAAAAATTAGTTATATATTATCTTCTAGCATGTTGTACCCTGTACAATTCCATGATTGTGGGTCTTTGTTCACTTTTTGGTAGTGGCCTAAGGTTTTCCGAGTAGATTATAGCCACCAGGAAGCTATTACCAAGTTCGGTAAAGATCCTAGGTCATATGAAGTGTTGACAAAAAATATTATCGTTGATGGCCTTGGAAATGTTAAAGGGATTGAATTAATCAAGTTCAAATCGGAAAAACATCAGAGTGGAAAGTTCCATTTGAAAGAGATGGAAGGCACAGTGGAGATTATAGAAGAAAAACTTGTTTTCTTAGCAATGGGATTTCTTGGACCAGAACAGGTAAGCTATATTTTTCTAAGCAATGAAGTTGCTATTGAGGTGATATAAAACTTTAAATTTTGATTGATAAGAACAATCTAATGACATTTTAATGAAAGTAGTTTCTCTTTTTCACTTGAAAAAAGCACAATCTAATGATTCAGGTCTAATCTGAATTTAGTTGACAACATTCACTGCTACACTATGTTTTCTTCTTTAGAAAATTGAGTAATTCAGTGATGTTGCATCCTTCCTAATCCATAACATTGAATACACATATTTTCAACATTTATATTATGAGTCTAAAATATACTAGACATACACATCATACTTTCTGGAATTCCTCCATTTATCTCCTCGCTCTAATTTCATTTTTTTTATTTGGTTTGACAAATTATTGCAGAGAAGTTTGATATGGAAAGGAATAACATGTCAAATTTCAAAGCTAACTTTGGTGATTTTACAACGAGTGTTGATGGTGTTTTTGATACTAGTGACGATAGATGTGGACAATTACCTATTGTTTGGGCCATTGTTGAAGGAAGACAAGCAACTACTCAAATAAATAAATTTGTGATGAATGAAGAGTAGTTGATCACAACTCGTTAAGATAGAGTGGAGGACAAGGATAAACGCCCAATGTTCACTTTCAAAATATAATTTCCCCTTGGGAAACTTGTTGTAGAAAGTCATAATCCCAGGGAAAATGGTAACAACATGTCAAACAAGCCACTCAAATCCTTTGTTATTGAAGTTGTGAAAGGAATCAAAGGGCGAGTTCTCTGCTTTGAGCGTCTCACATTGCTTTTTATTAATTTTAACAAGGAGGGTCTTTTGGAAGCATCAACTTCCTCATCTAAGGCCTTTGTGATGAAAAAAGGTCTATACGAGACATTTCAGTCCCATAAGACATTTTTTCCTTTGCATTTATATCCCATTTTCTGCCTATGTACATTGGTTGTGACATTGATGTTTGAAATCCATAATCATGCCATTGGAGGAGTGCAATTGCAGTTTCCTAATCCTTTTTCTTGACATGGAACCTAAATTTTCTCTTAGGATTCAGCACGGTGATAAATGTTTAGTGGTGCAAAAATAGAAATGAATCTTCGAGTGTATAAAGGTAGTTGACAAGAGAAATTCAGAAAAATTATTTAAATAATGAATAACTTCTTTGTTTGACTGACAAATCTAAGAAGGACTCCAGATGTGCATGAACATAACTCCTAGTCCTACAACCATTGTGCAAGTTTGTTTATTTATTTTTTTCTTTTTTCTCTATTCTTTTCTAGTATACTATTTAATAACTTCATCTATATTCTTTTATTCATGAATTTGAAAATAGAAATCCTTTCAGCTATTAGGAATGTTAATGACCTTACTTCTAGTTTTTTTTTAAATTTTAACTACAAATTCTATGCATTAGAAAACCTAAGCCATCTAGCCTTTCAAAGTTGGTAATCAAATTCTGATGAAATCATTAATAACATTGTAGGTTGTATATTCATATTCCCCTTTCTTTTATAATCTTCTTATTTCTTCATTTACCATGTATTCTTTGTCTTCTCCCATTTTTTTTTTTTGTAAGCTGAGGTGGTACTCTTTCTATTACTGGATAGAAAATAAAACAGAACATAGTATCAAAAACATATTAACTCGCCCTCATGGGGAAACCGAGTAATTAAGCCATCTAAAGTTTTTAATGGCCGACCAAAAATAAAAGGCCCAAAGTCTGATTATCCTAGCAAGATGGACTAGACAGTCCTGAGACCTTCTAATCCTACTGGTCTGCATAAAATATATTTCCTTATCTAGAGCATGCAAAAAACTATAGTTAACAAGACTATGAGCTTTCCTATACATATCTTTTCTCAGACATCTTCAGTTGCAGGTTGCTGGTTTGCTCCTCCGTCTGCTCCCTGATGTTCTCCCTTCAGTAGCTGATGTAATTCATCCAGTTTCTTCTCTTGCCTCTCTAAAGCAATGTGAATGAAACTCAGTTCCCTACGCAATTCAGGGCCTCCCTGCGCAATCTCCACCATCTCAGTAGCAACTTGCTCTAATGCTTTTGCCAATAACCTTTTCATTACCCAGTAAATGTGGAGAGATTGTTTGAACAGAGACATTCTACCCCTGGTGTTGCCTGGGTCATGTAGCAAGAATTCCCAGTCCTCCATTTCTTCATCAGATTGGCCTTGAAGAGACTCCTCCTCCAAGTGTTGCATAATTCTTCTAACCTCTGGATTTGTATTCTGCTGATAGGCCCTCTCTGCCTGATGAATTTTCTGTTCCATCGACCTCCTCGTTTTTTTGGCTGGTCCCGCTTCCTGCTTGGTGTTCTCGCCTTTCTCGTCTTCCTTCCTGCTCTGCCCCCGACCTCTCTTACCGCCTGTATCCACCCTACTTCCCGTTCCCCTATCTCTTCTTCTCATGCCGTATCTTCTTACTCGCTCCATCTGCGGTGCTGGCTGGTCCTCTTTCGACTGCTGGTTCCCACCTCCTGCTAATCTGCCCTGTGCGTTAAACTTCCTGTTTGCTTCGCGTCGGGGTTCCTCCTCCTCAGACTCGTCCGCAATCTCAAAAATCTCGGCCGGGAGCTCCTCTATCGCTATTGCCTTGCCTTTCCGGTCCCTGCTCTTGTCAACTGCACTGTTCAGCTCCTCTGCCACCCTGGTTTTCATCCTGGTTTCCATGCTATCTCCAATTATGCCGCGGGGTATGCTCTGGTGCCGACTAAAAACTCTCCTGTCTCGATGTCTCACTGCTATGCTGACCTCTGCTCGCTGAATTGGGGAAAAACTAATCAGCTGCCTTTCCTTGCCCGTTTGGGTATTTATCAACTTTCCGCCCTCGAAGTATGCCACTAAATCGGCACTGCATTGCCGCCGTTTATTTTCCGGGATGATGCCTCTTCTGGCCATCATACCATGATTAACATTAGCCGTCTGAGGATCTGACATGCCGCTCCACCATCCTCTCCGATTGCGCGCATTAATTATATCACAATGGGGGTGATCCTGAGATGCTCTCCACGCACGCTGCCAATGTACTGCATTGTGCACTGCCATCATATCAATCCTCTGTCCATACTGACCTGCATTCATTAAACGAGATCTCCAAACCCGCTCACCTATCCAGCTCATTAATCCCGGCGTTCTCGCTCGTTGCCTGATCATGATCTTCATTTATAATCTTTGCCAAGTCTGCCCAATCTCTGCTGTCACACACCGCTTTCCATTGGCTGTCTACAATGCTGCCTCTTCCTTTACAACCCCAGTTCGCCATGAAGTCGGCCGCGCGGTTCCCATTCCTCCTAACATGATTAACTAGTTTGTATTCTATCCTTTTTAACAGATCCGCTATCTCTTGGACAATTCCGGCAGTTCTCCAACTGCTTGTAATTCGTTCCCAATCTCTTCCATTGCTAAGCTTCTTCAACATTTCAATCGCGATCTGGGAGTCACCAACTATTTCCAAGTTTGTATAACCATTTCGGATTGCAATTCGCAACCCCTGGTGGATCGCCCAAAATTCAGCCTCATTATTCGTCATTTCTCCGCCCCAATCAGCGTAAATCCACCTTACCTACTTCTGACTGTCGCAGAATATGCCACCGAAACCATCATTGCCAGGATTCCCTTTCGATGCTCCATCAAAGTTTAATTTGATGAAGTTATCTCTGGGATAGCTAAATTTATCTGAATTTTGAATTCGCACATTATGTCTGATGTCTTGCTTATGATACACCATCTCATATTTTAAGTTTAAACTGTTCAGGATCATCTCCTCAGTTTGATTAGCCTTCCAGTCCTCCACGTCCCATTTCTCTACCAAGATTGTTTCCCTCATTAGATTGACCGCTCGTCTCCATATCGTTTCCGAATCCTTTATTTTGTTCTGGAATAATCGGCGGTTCCTTTCTTTCCATATCATCCATAGCACGAAGCCTGCAATAAGATTCCAAGCTCTGCTAACAACTTTACATTGGAATTTCTCTTTATTCCATTGGAAAATTATTGTGTTAAAGTCTCTGGGACCTATCTCAGATTTGCCGAATATCCTTCTTGTATCCATCCAAAGTTTCTTAGCGAACGAGCAATTAATTAGGAGGTGATTTCGGGTCTCCTCTTCGATATTACAGAGACAACATCTTGAGGGACCACTGAAGCCTTTTTTTTGAATTCTGTCCCAAGTTAAAATCTTGTTCTTAGTTGCAAGCCATATGAATAGGGATACTTTCGGCCACCAGTTGCTTCCCCAAATAATCTTCCATTCGAGATTCTCCTCATTTATAGCCTGTGTGTCCGCTAAGTAGTATGCCTCTTTGATGGTGAAAGATCCTTTCATGGAGTTCCCCCATCTAAGAATGTCCTTTCTTGTACGAGCTCTAATTTTCCTGGAATCCACCTCTTTCATATAAGCTTCTTTTTGTTCTTGATTTAGCTCCCCGTCCCATTCAACTAGTTCAATCCATTTTCTCCAGATTCCGTCCAATTCATTATCTTTCCAATAGTCTTTGACACATTTTCGATTTCCCTCTACTCTTTCCTGAAGCTGCTGGACCGACTGAATTTTGTTCATTTTTTCCTTCTGCTGCCATTTGTCATCCCAGAAGTTGGCTTCCTCTCCGCCTCGAATCTCCCAGAATGTATGGTTTTCAACTATATCTCTGTTTTGACGAGCTAGATCCCAGATTGCTGAACCCTTGGGGGTTTCTCTCTGTCTTAAAATGTCAACTATTGTGTCAGGCATATTGTATTTGAGTCTCCATATGGCTTTCCATGGGTCATTACCCTCTCTTAACCATCGCCACCAGAGCTTCGCTCCTAACACTTTGCTGAGTTTTTCCGGTTCACGTAAACCCAATCCTCCTTTTTCCTTCCTCTCTGTTAGGTGATTCCAAGAAACTAGGGCCCATTTTTTCTGTTGATTCGCCCCTCCCCAGATAAACTTTCTTATGATCTCTCTAATCTTTGAACAAACTCCTAAAGGGGCCGCCATTATCGACAGAGGATATATGGGAATAGCTTGGAGGACTGATTTCGCCAATACTACCCTTCCTGCCATGTTTAAAGTTCTAAAAGCCCAATTCGCCACTCTGTTTCTCAATTTGTCCAAGACTCCTTGCCAATTTTTCAATTTTTTGGATGTGAAGTCCAATAAATTCCCCAGGTATTTCGTAGGCAGCTCTCCTCGCTTAAAGCCCATCAGTCTTGTAAGATGAGTTTTAACCTGTTCCATAGTATTAAATATAAAAACACAGGATTTGTCTCTATTAATTTCCAGTCCAGAAGCTTTAGCAAATAGGTCCAAAATCCTCTTCAGCTGTCTCACTTCTTTAACAGTTGGTTCCCCAAATAGCATAATATCGTCAACGAATTGCTGATGGGTTAAGGGCAAATTATTACCCCAAAGCTGTAAACCCTTGATTTTGTTCGCTGCCCGTTCTTTTTTAATATATCTACCAAGGCCTTCTGCTGCCAATATGAAAAGAAACGGAGATAATGGGTCTCCCTGTCTAATTCCTCTAGACGCATTAAAGGTTTTTGAGGGGGTTCCATTAACAAGAATGGAGAAGTTCGGAGTAGAAATTAGACTATGAATCCACTTTACCCATCGCCTGCTGAAGCCAAAACTTTCCAGGACTTCTTCCAAATATTTCCAATTCAGTCTGTCATAAGCTTTCGACAGATCTAATTTAATCATCATGCCCTTTTGTTTTTTCATTTTTAAAGAGTGGATAACTTCTTGGGTTACTACAAGGCCATCCAGGATTTGTCTACCTTCTACAAAACCCGTTTGTTCAGTAGATATTAACTTGTCCAGCAAGGGTTTCAGTCTTTTGGCGATCAAGGTTGTTATTATCTTGTAAATAACATTACACAATGCTATGGGTCTAAAGCCGTTGGCATCTTCTAAATTATCACTCTTAGGAATTAGAGCATAGAAGGTAGAGTTAATGGCAGGCCATACCTTCTGGTTCATCCGAGATTCTTCTATCAATTCTAGGATTTCTCTTCCCAGAAAATGCCATCCCGCTTGGTAGAATTCAATCGTGAAGCCATCTGGACCTGGAGCAGTACCTTTTTTCATGGATTTTACAACTTCTTCTATCTCCTCTAAGTTGGTAGCTCTCATCAAAGCCTTATTTTGGTCTTTAGTAACTAAACGAGGAATGGCCGAACATATTTCCTTTATTGCTTCCGATCTGTCAACTAGAGGCTCTGCTAGGATATCTTTATGATGTTCCACCAGCACTTGCTCGATCCCTTCTTGCTCCACTACTCTTTCACCATTCTGATCCTTGATGGATAATATCCTGTTTCTTTGTCTGTGTTGAATCATTGCCTGATGAAAGAATTTTGTGTTCCTTTCCCCTTCCCTTAACCATTTTATTCTTGATTTCTGCCTCCATAGAATTTCTTCTTGCTTTCGCCTTTCCTCTAGTTTTCCAAGAATTATCCCTTCTTCTCTAATGCTCTCCTCTGACCTACCTTCAGTTATTATCTTTTGTTGCAGTGATTCCATTTCTCCCTCTAGTTTTTGTTTGTCTTCCATAATGTTACCGAATTCCTCCTTATTCCATTTCTTGATTCTCCCTTTCAACTCCTTAAGTTTCAGTTGGAATGTATGCATCTTTCCTTTACCCTGAACTGTACTTTGCGTCCACCATTCTTCCATTTTCTTTAAGAATCCCGGGTCCCTTAACCAAAATGCTTCAAATCTGAAGGGTCTCCTTCCACGATTTCTTTTAATATCCACCTCTAGTCTGATAGGCCAATGGTCAGATCCAAGAGATGGCATGATCTTCGCTTCAACGAAAACGTCCTTGTTCATAATAGCTTCTGATACTAGGAAGCGATCAAGTCTCGATGCTATCTGATTCTTGCCTCCCCTCCTATTGTTCCAGGTGCAGATCCCATTGATAGTTTGAATGTCTACTAGTCTTAAATCATCTATCATATCATTAAACATATCCATGAATTGATCTGACTTTCTTATCCCTCCTTTTTTCTCCTCTAGGGATCGGATTAAGTTAAAATCGCCTCCTATAACCCATGCAGCCTCTAGATAAATTCTACGAATTACTTTCATGTTTTTTATAAAGCTTTCTTTTTCTCCTGGGGAATGTGGGCCATAAACCCCTGAGATGACTACCTTTTCTTTCGTTCCTACTATTCTACCTGTAAGGATTCTAGTCATACTGGTCCAGCCTTCTAGGATGATGTCGTTTGGGTTCCACAAAATTGCAATTCCTCCCGCAGATCCAATAGCATCTTGCCCCATAACTTCGTATTGAAGCTTATTTTTGTCGATTATTCCTTCCAACTGTTGCACTGTAATTTTCGTTTCCTGAAGAATCATAATACTTGGCTTATCCTTTTTCAATTTCTCTTTCATATACCTCTGTTTTCCTTTACTATTCAAACCCCTAATATTCCAGCTGATGATAATCATTTAAAACTTTTGATAGGAGGGGAAGAATACCTCTGACAGAGGTATCACTTTACCTGAGTTTATCAACATTTCTCCCACAGTCTGAATGGCTTCACTCAACGTTTTCCGACCTCTTTTCCTGTTGTTTTTGCCAGAGCCGTCCATTCCCATCTGACCATTCTCCTGTTCGTTTCCTATGGTTATCTGTTTATCCATGTTCTCCCCTTTTTTTTCCTTGTACTTTTGAAATGCTTCTTTGTACAGTTGTTTCTGCTTCTCTGGTATGAATCTGCTATCCAGGTTTTTCCATTCCTGAATTAACTGTTTCATGATTTTTTCCTCCTCCACCTCATTTTCCATCTGGCTTTCCACTTCCATCTGGGATTGGATTGTTACTGTTTCTGACTTTCCCACAGCCCGTTCTTCAGCTGTTTTCCCCGTATTTGTTTCTTTTCCCTTAGTTTCTTTAACTATTTCCATTGGCGTATTTCCAAGATCTTCATCATCCTCCAGGTTTACTTCATAATCCTCGTTTTCGTCTTGGAGGATTTGAAACTTGTTTTGACTCGCTGTATTAAGGGGCTTTTCTTGTGTCTGAGTTTTGGAGCCCTCTTTGCCTTGTTTCTTCCTTCTTGTAACCTGTTGAAAGTCCCTATCTGCCTCTTCCATTTTTTCTGAATCTCTTTGATGTTCCTCTTGATTTCTATTTAACCCCTCCTCCTTATTCAAAGGACATTGTCTATATAGATGGCCGTACTCATGGCACTTTCGGCACCTGAACGGAATATGTTCATAGTCTATTGGCTGTTGCCAGATTTCATCATGATATTCCAGCTCAATATATTCCGGAAGGGGTTCTGCTATATTCATGTATACACAGAGCCTTGCATATGAAGTATATTTGCCTCGTTTTGTTGCTTCTGCTATTTTGACAAAGCCCCCGATTGTTTTCCCAATCCCCTCTAGTATTTCAGGATCCCAAAATTCCACTGGTAAGCCAAACAATCTAACCCAGATTGGGGCGGCTAGCATTTTTTCTTTTTCAGGGTTATATCGTTCTTCCCAGTATTTCATAAACAGGCCCGCACTGTTCATAAAATACGGTCCTTCCTCAAAAACCCTATCCTTGTCCTCCAGATTCGCGAAGATGGCTGTAAAAAACCCTTTTGCTCCCAGTTTCAGATCTATATGACCTTTTGGTCTCCACCTTTGATAAATCCACCTGTATAATTCTTTCTCAGTTGGCCAATACCCTACGAACTTGCATATCAGTGCATGGTCCTTCATGTAGCAGTTATATTCCTCAAGTTTGTTGCAGGGAATGACATATCTAGGTTGTTTTTGTGCCCTTGGAAGGCATTTCCCACCCATCCTCTTTTGCCATAGGTTACCCATCACTGGTGCGTAGTTTTCCTTCTGATTACGCTGCATTCCGCTTGCACTGGTTTCACCTGCTACAACATTTTTATAGGAGGGGATCTCTCCCCTCCCCTGCCGATTTTCCATTTCCTACTCAGCTCTATCCCTTTTAATGTTTAACCTCGTTTCTCTGCTGAAAACTTATCACTTAATTCGTATATGCTTCGAGATTACCTTGCTCAATCCGCCTGTCGTGCCTCTCTTCGCCTTCTACCCCGTGATTTCCGCCTGCAACTCCAGAATTCTGCGCCGTCTGCTAACCCTAGCCCGCAAACGTGCCCGTGAACCCTCCGTCTTAGCCTCCGAGATATAAATTCCTTTGTCTTCTCCCATTTTTACCTTCTTCTTATTCTTCTATTATTTCAATTTCATTCATTTCAAAGAGTTCAGTGAGATGTGAGCTACAAATTTATAAATAACATGCGTTAATATCCATCGATTATACTTTACAGAACCTCTATTTTTAACAAAAAGGTTGCTTTCTTGTCCTATTTGTATAATTTAGCCAATTTTCATTTGAATCTTATTTTTCCAAAGAGTTGTTATGATTCCTAGATTAAATACTCAAATCATTATTTATTCATTATTGATAACATTATAACCAAGTCCTTTTGATATCTATATTGTTCTAACACCACTTAAAAAATTTGATTGGAGTTTGTTCTAGCAGCTTGACCAACTAATAGAACATCACTTTATGTGCATCGAGAATGGAAAGATAGAAAAATATATATTAAGACTAGTGAGTTGATTTCTGGTCTGTTGAAGGTGTCTGAAGATTCAGGTTTTGATAATGGTGGCGTCGCAAGCCTATCTAAGGTATGGAAGCTACTTTCCACCATGAAGGAAATGCATACGAGAAGTAGTGATGAAGACAAAGATGGGGATAGTTTTCTCTAGGTAGGAGCTGAACTTGAAATGGCTTGTTTTATTGACATTGGAGAAAGATTTCCTATCTGTAGTTGCACTTAAAGGTACCAATCTGGCTTACAAACTCTAAAATCTATTTAAAAGTGCTGGTACAGTTGGGTTTCAGGATTGTTTATGAACATTGTTAGTCGTAAAAGTTTCAATTTCACTATATAATAAAAAGTGGAAACTTCTAAGCTTTATATTTTTGACAGTTTTTTGAACTGTCTGACGTGCAGAGTTCACCTATTCATGAGTCATTATGTAAAGGATGCTAGTTTTGCAAAACTCATGTACAAATTTGTTTGCAGATATGTCTAACGTAGTTAGAAGATCCGGGGGTCATTTCAAATAAAGGTTTCAAGAGCTTGGGGCCTTGGTGTTGTTTTTTATGTTGTTTTGAATTGTTTTACTATCTAAAAGTGAGTATGGATATCTTCCCTTGATAACCACCTTTGAGAAAAGCCAAGTAATTTGCCTTAGGTTTTTGCATGTCTCATTTTATATGTTTTCTTGTCAATTTTGTAGTGCTTTACAGCCCATTTGTTTCTACTCTTGCAATTTTCATCCTGGCCTTATCACTTTATCTATTTGTTCACTTTTATTAAATTATTTTATGTTGTATTGTACATCAACTCATTGTATTTTTACAAAACTAAGTTATTTATCTCGGTGTCCTAGTGTTTATGTGTGACTTTTGTCTACTTGGTGAGATCCTTCAATGCACAATTTATGCAAAGAATTCTCATTAATATGAAATAAATTGTAGGAAGATTGTTTACAGATTTTGTGTTTGTTTAATAGAATTAGCTTCTACATTACATGTTTTTGAACTAATGTTTTATTTTTTCTTGGATACCATGATGGAGGTTTTCATTGGATAAGTTGAGATGATCATGTGTATAAAAAATTTCGATTTATAAAATCCCTACCAATGTTTATGTTCAAGAGGATTTGGATGTTGTTCTCAAATTAATGTTGAGAAAATGTCCTGAAAAGTTCTACTATATGAGCAATTCTTTTGTTTGGAAGACTTCAACTTTTGTATTAAAATAGTTTCTTGCTTCCAAATTTTTGTTATGAAAACTTCTTAAGACCTTGAGAGTGATCGCTTTTGTCAAGAATGCTTTTGAGGCACAACTCAAATGGTTCAGATTCTGGGAGACGTGAAAAATATTGTATCACTAGGAATGATGTTAATGATACTCAAAGTTCAAAACACTATACAAGAAAATTTGATTTTCCAATATCTGCAACTCAAGAATAGTACCTTAAAGATATGGATAGAATTTGGGTTTGGTGTGAAAATGATTTTTGTTCTCTGTGTCCTCTGTCATGAGTTATGATCTTCGTTGTATTTGTTTATAAAATCCCCAAGGAGTTTTATTTCTCTTGAAATTATTAGAATCCAATGTTTGTTAGCCTATATGAGGGAAATATTTGTAGTCACACCCTTAGGTGTTTAGCGGTTATGATCCTTAGGTTCACTCATTTTAGCTCGCAATATTTTAGAAGGTTGTATTGTTGGTGGTCCTCTACTGACTTTTATTCTTTGTAAGCAACTTTAAACCATATCTTTTCCATTGATGTGTGTTAAAATTTCATGGTTTTTGTCACTATACTTTCTGACCATCTTTTCTTGATTCCACATCTTCGATTATTATAAATTATAAAATACTTCTGCCACATGTCTTGTTTTTTTTAATATCCTTATATTTTGTTGTAGTGGGTATAACCACCCTCAAAAAATATTCCTATGTTTTGATTTTGGAGCCTTCCTTCTAAATCACAATAGCTCATCTTGCACTGATCCAGGTACTTGTGCTTCAACTGAGCCTTATTCTTTTCATCTTGGCTTGTGTTTTATTAGTTCATTTTCTAACCCACAATCCGATCCCCTGACTTGGTCCTTGACAGTTTCGGGCTTTCCTTATAAAACTACGTAATTCTTGAAGGAAACTGGTCTTGCTGTTGGGAATTGCGTAGTCCTGACTACTAGTGAGCCCTAAGCTCTAAAAATGTGCAGTATTGAATGGAAACTAGCCTTGAACTAGGAAATTGTGAAGATATGAGAGGCAGTCCAGAGCCACTAAGGCCAAAAATTGCGTAAACCTCATTGTGCTCAGAAACTGCGTAATGCGTGAACCAAAGAGTTACCCAGTCCTTCTTAGAACTATGAAATATTTTCGGGAAATGCATGGCAGTTTTTCCTGAAAAGTAAAGAAATAAAAAAGAATCCCTAAAAATAGAGACCTATTTTTAGTGACCCGAAGGAGGTACTTGAGTTATTTTTAGAAACTACCACTAAGTGCCACTTTTTTCTTGATTTTAAGCATGTGGATCATAAACCCTAACCTGACCAAATATATTTAATCGACGCTACTAGATTTCATTTGCACACTCGATCTTGGAGCTCTAACATTCCCAAGGAGATCAAGGAGCCTTCAGTGTGACCGTCGTCACTTTTCTGGGTGAGTTTTTCTTTTCTCGTCTTTTGTCGCTTTTTCTGTGACTTCTTGTTGTTTAGCTTGTGAGAGTGTTGTTTCACTTGTTTCTTTGAATGACTACTGGTGTTTTAACTTGTTTTAACTTGAAGAAGTGTCGTTTCAATTTTTTATTTCATTTCCCAAGTGTTGCACGAGTTTTCCCGTTTTTTCACCGACGGTCATCGTTGCGACGACTCTCTTTGCATGATACATTTTCCTCCAGTTTAATAAATTCATGCACTTGTTCACATGCATGCATCAACACTTAGTTATATCTTCACTTAGCATCACATCATCCTTCAGATCCACTGTATTTCAAACTCCCCATGGACAGATTCCAGTCCCCTTGCCCAGATCTCACACTACACAGCTAGCACTGCACAACTTAGGAGCTCAAGGCCTTTGCCTTAGCTTATGGAATTGTGTATATATTGGCCTAGGTTAGCTCCAATTTTGCACTGCGCATTCCCATGAGATAGCCTCCCAGCTTGGCCACTGAGACTATGCAATGCACAGTCTCTTGACCTTGTCCTAGACTGAACTGCGCATTGCGCAGTTCCAGTCATCAAGCTTCTCGACTGACTATTGGGATTTCACAGTTCCCACAATCATTCAAGTATCCCTATCAGCCAAAACTATGCAATCCTTCCCATCATGAGCCCGATTTGCTACTTGACCTTGTCATGAAGTTGTTTTGCTTTTAGATGACATTTTTTTTCCATGAGTGTCCTCTTTGTCCCACAAGTATAGCAGTTCTTGAGCATCTATCTAATAGTTACAATGAGCATGGCATAAGAGATTTGCATCAAAATAAACCGTTGAGAGTAGTACTCGGGAAGCAGTTGAGCACATATCAGTGGATTTTCCAATATATGTAGATACTCATTTGTTCATTGAGAAGGGTACAACATTGACATGGCAGCAAATCAAAGACACTTTTGCATAGGACTTCAATGAAGACTTAAAGGAAAGGTAGGTTTATCTTAGCATCTAGAGGTCAAGTTTATATAAGGTCGCATGAAGGTACCTCTCCTTCCCATGTCCAAACATCATCAGCTATATTGTCTCACATACAGATGAGCAGACTATGACATTGAGTAGTGCCAGCGGGAGAGAGCTTGCCACCTTCACGGCAAAGAACTTTCAGCAAATGTATCACTTGATCAAGTCGGTGAAGCACATGGAATCACTCTTCTATGCCACCCATAGTTATGTGAACACGAAAGATATTGTCAAGCAATGGGTGAAAGCACCGTCAAAGTCTAGAAAGACACCTATAGACACCTACCCATGTTTACAAGACGAAGTGCCTCAAGAAAGCTTACTAGTTCTTGTTCATCTTTGCTTGCACAATATATGGTTAAGAGAAAATAAAAACCTTTACTGAAGGGTGGGTGGTCTTACTAGACTAGTTGGTGAATGATGGGAGGTCATTCAACTAGTTATATTTGTTGGCTCATCAGTTGAAGACCCGTGTGGCTAAGGCTCAGAATCCACCCAAGAATGAGCAAGCAATTTTTTACATGTTCGGATACTTATTAGATGCAATCAATGCCTAGCAATGGTTCCCTGGCATGAGCTAGACATGGACACCAAAAGATACTATCGTCAACATCTATTGCAAGTTTCTTTCGAATTGCAGCTATTGAGGAGTGATGGGAAGGCTAACTGACCATTTTATCATCTCGTTGTACAAGCTTATGTTTGAGCAAGATCCACCTTGCATGTCCTGAGAAGCGATGGAGGTGATAGTAAACATTACATATTGGTATTCCTCACCAGGTGGCACCTTCATCAGATTTTTTGGTGGAGAGAAGCATCTTCATGTTATACCAAGGTATGCCACTGACAAGTTGATCATGCAATAAGTTTCATACCACCTCGTGACAAGGTTTTCAGCAGGACTGTATAGGAAGAAGAAAGTGCCATTTCCCGCTCTTCCTTTTTGGATTATATTATACGAGGTTAAGAGCTTGAAAAAGTATAGATTCCGAGGCTAAGGACATAGCAAAATTAGAGTCCAGAAACAGATATTTTAATCCATATGATCCCTGCGATATTTGCAAGGACCACTGTGTGAGAGTGTACTTTCCATGGATCCATGAGACATTTCATTAGCTAGAGGAGGACCCTTGGAGGTACTACTACAATGCCTCCAAACTCAATGAGTCATTCAATATAGCGAGAACTTGGAAGGCTTCCCTGTAGATAACAAAAGTAGAAGGCAGCAATCCGGTGAAGGAAAAGGGAAAGAGGAAGGTTGTTGAAAACCTAGAGGGAGAGAAAATATGCAAAATGAAGGCAAACCCTATCCTGGAGAAGGAAAATTTGGTAGCGGAAGAAAAGACGAAGCAGTAGAGCAAAGGAAGAGAGAAAAGTAGAAGCTACAGGAAGAATAACTGAAGCTATAGGAGACAAAGAAGAAGTTGAAGGAAGAACAAGAGTTGAGGAGGAGAGAAAGAGAATAGAAGTAGAAACAGGGATAAGAACAAAGGCAAGGCGCAACTACAGAGAAAACAATGCCAATACATGTTGATGAGCCAAAACAACCAGCAAAAAAGGAAGAGAGTGAACAGATGCAAGATTGGGAGCTTGCTCAACAGATTGAGCAACTAATTGAAGTGACAAACATGGAGTTGAAACATGAGCTACAGAGTGAAGACATTGACTTTATGATCAGAGAACCATAGGTCATCTCTCAGTCTCCACCACCTCCAGTGTTAGAACCAATCCTGATCGAGCAATGAGATGTTCTCCTCGATGATGATCCATTCATGGATGTGTACAATGAATCATTTGACAAGTTGCAAGAGAATATTGTATAGGCACAAGGGAAGCACTTTCCATATGATCAAGCATCACTTGCATCCATCAAGGAAATAGTGATAGTGTCAGACACCAGGAAGCATCCAGCTGCCCTTGCCGAAGCCATCTTGGCCTATGCAGGAGAAACAAGCTCAAATGTTAAGTACCTGATAGCTGAGAATGAACAACTAGAAAAGAACTCGCAGGCTGCCAGGAAAGAGGCAAAACAACTACGAGAATCAACTCAGAATGTAGTTTCTGCATTGGGGGGGAATGAGGACAACAATACTTGCTAAAGAATCAACACTAGATTGTACCATACAGAAGCTCTATGACTTATTTGTCACTGTGCATAAAGCATTTTTCCATGTGCATGGCCTACAATAGTGGAGCAAAGAGTTTGTTCAAACTCTCAAGAACATACATGCTGCCATTGCCCATTTATAAGAGTGGACAATGTGGTACAAAGGGGCCTTGCTTGACTCAGCAAAGAAGATGAAGCCATAGGAAGATCTGGAGAAAGTGAAGGTTTGAATGTTGATCCAGACCTAAGAGCATCTCGCTTCATTCATTAGCAACATACAGGCCTCATATGTGCGGTTGTACAATAGTTTGGATGTCATGGTGAGGAAGCACATGATACCATCAATTGGTTCCCTCACCAATGCTAAACCCAAGAACCAATTCCAGCTAGAGATCGATAAGTACATGGAGCAGTTAAGACGAGAGGCCACCAGAGAAGACGTGGAGCTGAATGCACACAACATGTAGAAGTACATCGGTGGTTCTATCAAGGTCAACACCATGTTGCTCATGCTTCAAAACGAGTTGGATACAAGTTCCAAGATCATTTACCCAAATACCATGTAGACAAGAGTTTGCTTCCAGAAACACACCATCAAACAATTTGGGGACACCATCACACAGTACCAAGATTGGCACCAATATGTGACCGAGAAGCACCAAGTGGATGTTGTTGAGCTGGAATTTCCCCAAACTCCAAAGTCATAGTGTTGTGTCTTGTTAGGTTGTATCTAGCCTCTTTTTTCTTATATGGGTACATGTGGAAAATGTAATATTATTTGTAAATATGTTGTAAGTGAAATTCCAAGTGTCAATATGGGAATATGAATAGTCACCATGCAATGTAATGTGTCATTTAGTAAATAAGTTGAAGAGTCATGAGGGGAGTCAAAGAGTCACAAAGGGGAATGTCAAGGGTCACCCCACCCTTTGTTATAAATAGAACCTCATAACTCATAGAACATGCTTTTGGGAGCCAAGCTTTTGGCTAGGCTTAGGCTTAGAGAAGACTTGGGAGTATTGTGAAGAGCCTTGGCTTCTCCATAGCGTAGAGCGAGTATACTTCTTTGGAGGAGCAGGTGTTCTTGACTGTAATGTTCTACTATTGGGGCTAGTGGTCATCAATGGTGTATGTATAGATTGAACTTTCACTTATAATAATAATATCAGAGCCAACACGCTTTCATGAATATGTTGTTAATGTAGTTGTATTATTTTGGTTGCGTTGGAAATGTATGTTATTTAACTTACGCATATGCTTATGAACTACTTTGTATGCATTTGTACAAATCTTGTTGAATGCGTGTTGTTGGATTAACTCATAACTTTAATTTGTGGATTATTCTGCATTTTAGCTTGTGATGTCATTCTTCTCGTGTGTTCCTTTCAAGATGCATACTATTACAGGCTTCTAAAGGGCACACTTCCTTTTCCCCTCCGTGTGTTAGAATCTTCATGCATCGCACTTGACTCTCTGCAGGGTCACACACTTACTCCCACCCAAAGTTATCATACTTTCCTATGCATGCTACCGCGGTCAAGTCATTACACTACCACCCAGTGTTGGGACTCCTACTCCAAGCTGTGTGAGGTCTAGTTGGGGCTTCATATCAGGGAGATCCCCTAAATGCTGGTGGGTCCAACACCGTCAACATTTTTGGTGCTAGAAAGAAGGCTAGATGACAAGATGAGCCCTTGAAGTTTGTTTTGCATTTCTGCACATATTTCATGACTTCTGTTCAAATCAAAACCTTGGCATGTTTTTCTGACTCTGCTCATTTTGAAGTGTCAGCAAGCATTTTCGATGACTTGTCCAGATATAAGTTTAATGGTGAGGGTGGAACAAACTTGTTCAGGCACAAAGTTTCCTTTGCTGGTTTATGTGGCAGGCATGATGTCTCATTTGATGATATTACCTATGGGTTTTTCACTTTCACGATAGAAGGGTGCGCAAAGCAATGGTGTCACACATTGCCCACTACCTTTATACACTCTTTTGATCGCTTCTTTAGAGAATTATGTCACGCTTCCGTTCTTTATGACCGTAAATCCCTTAATCGTGAAATCTTAAAATTGCGAAAATCACCCGAAGAATATCTTCAAGATTTACATGAAAGTTTCCTTCATTACTGTTTGAAATTTCCTGAAGATGAAATTGACAGGAAATTATTGGCTGAAAACTTTCAATATCTTGTTCATGTTTCTGAGAATCCACCTGAGTTAGAATCTTTCGAACATCTCCCAACATACCTCAATGTTAGAGCCTCTAAATCTAAGATGGATAAAGGTTATTGTCCCAAGTGACCCTCCATCCCCTTCCCATCAAATAACTCTAGCTTCGTAGGTCAAGGTGGGAGAAGTTGGGAATCCACCTGTTGATCTATCATCGTCTCCTCCTACCCCATCTGCTAAGGATTTATGCATAGATTTTGACTGTAACTCTGATGGTTTTCATGTGGTCTTATCTCCTCATCCATCGTACTTTAGTCCCTTTGATCCTCCAGATTTTGGTGTGTTATGTTCATTCGTCTTGGATCTCACATGTGATGTTCATGAGTATCAATTTCTCAACAGAGTTAATGTTGAACAGCCAACATGTGATATCATTATTGATGAATATGTGTGGGAGTCTTAACAATAATCTGCGATGAAGTATAACCTCCTTCTGTCCACACCTTGTCTTATTTATCCTGACATCTTCCACGATTCTGTCATTTCTGTTCCATCTTGTGAAAATTCATTTCCGGATGTTTCTATTTCCGATCATTTGCAGAACACGTGGAATGACATTTTTTCATTTGATTGTGGAGAGGACAAATCTATCTTCCCTGATCCTCCCAATCTCTCATCTTACCTTTCCGGAAACATAGAGGGTGAAATTTCCTGTTTTTCATCATCCCCTTTGTATGATTCGTCAAATCATGAGGATGTCATTGTCCATCATCTTGAACTTTTTGATCGTGGTTGTCGTGATATTTTCATTCATTCATCTGATCACAATGTTGATTTTTCTACTGTTGATCCTTATATGGCAGCAGTATTTGATGATCTATCTTTTGATGAATTGAAAACTACTCATGTTGTCGAGGAACTTCATCCTGGGCTAATAGTTATGTTAGGTTCTCGTATCCTTGAGGTTAGTTCCACTTCTTATTAGAAATTTGCTGAATTTTTCTAGGCTCCTCATACTCTATTTTTCACATTGAAAATACATCTATCTTACCATTTTCACATCTTCCACCGGAATCACACGATCCTATTGCTCAAGCATTAGAGGAGTCTTATGTAGCAAGCACCATTACAAAATGGAAGTTTATTCTTTCTTTATGTTTGCTCGTCTTTCAAGTTTGAAGGTGTGTACATGCCTGTATTCCACTCACAATCTGTTAGGACACCATGATACATCCACAGAGTGCCTTTAAAGTGCTTTCCGTTTTTACTTTGTTGCGGATGCATTCAAGCTTCAAATGTATTGGTTTACATTATTTCATCTTTCTTGTTGGTTGGCCGACTTGTATATCTTTCTTGTCGACCATGCTCTCGCCTACATGGGCCAACAAATGCATCGATCTCTGTATTGGAAGTATCACTTTATGTGAGTTCGCTTGTGTTCTGCTTAGTATAGGAGTAGGAGTAGTTTTTCTTTTCTTGTTTGTTGCTTGATTTGTTTAATTTTTCTTGCTTCTTTCCTTTTCTTGTCTTCTTTTGCACCTGTAGGTTAGTTTCCGCATGAAACCGTGTTTGGCTTCTTAGACAAGCAAGGTGAAATCCATGAGGAAATTTTATAGCTATCAACACTTGGTTATCTATTTATTCCCTCTCTTTATGTGAATCTTGCATTCCTTCTAGTCGATGATACCCTAATGGAAAATCCATTCCTTTCGAAGAGAGTCATGGTGAAATCATGATGCTTGCACTCTTAACTAGTGCTACCTACTCTAATGAGTTTTCTATCTTTGGTTAACCCTTGTCAATTCAATCAAGTAGTGTAAGGACAAGGGGGGAACCTTAACAAGTATGTTAGAGGTATATATAAATATCCTTATCTGAAGGGACAACCTCTTCTTCTCTCAATAAGTCAGGATCCATCTTTCACCTCATGAAATAAATAAGTTCCTATGCACAGTTATTTGAAAAATGAAAAATAAAAATAAAAAATAAAGGGTGAAAGAAGAGAAGGGATTCCTACATAGAGAGGTGAAGCAACTAACTCCGCCGGGGTACTGTCCAGGCTCGCTAGCAGTAGAGCAATGCTTGTGTTCCTGAAGTGACTCCACCGGGGTACTATCCAGGCCTACTGGCAGTGGAGCAACACTAGAGATGAAACTTAAACTATGGAAGACTATTTTACTTATGCATCTATATAACCCTCATCCCCAATCGAAACAACTCAGTTTGAATTGAATTGGTATGTGTGTTGCCGATAAAGAGAATGGTAGGGGCTACACTTATAACTCAAGCTAAGTGAGGAGGCTATGATAATTGAAGAACAAAACAATACTTCTGGAAGAGTAAGGCTTGCTTTGCACAAGACATGGTCCATACAGAAAGCTATAGTTCTAATAGTGTGTCGCCAATATTATAGCGGCTGCAACCACCCTCCAAATTTTTTCTTATGCTTCGTTTTTGAGAGTTCCTTCTAAATCATAACAACTCATCTTGCACTGATCCAGGTACTTGTTCTTTGACTAAGCCTTATTCATTTAATCTTGGCTTGTGTTTGATTACTTAGTTCATTTTCTAACCCACAAGTTAATCTCCTGACTTGGTCCCTTGAAAGTTTTGGGCTTGCCTTAAAGAACTACACAATTCTTGAAGGCAACTAGACTTGTTGTTGGAAATTACGCAGTCTTGACTGCAAGTAAGCCTTGAGCTCTGAAAATGCATAGTACTAAATGGAAGCCAACCTTGAGATCAGAAATTGCGCAAATAGGAGAGGTAGTCTAGAGCCAGTAAGGCCAGAAATTGTGTAGACGACACTTTGCTCGGAAACTGCACAGTGCATGAACTAGAGAGTTGCCCAATCCTCCCTGGAACTAGGCAATCTTTCCGAGAAATGCATAGCAGATTTTCCCAAAAAAGCACAAAAAGAAAAAAACAAAAAACATTCCTAAAAAATATGGATCTACTTTTAGTAACCTGAACGAGGCAATTGAGTTATTTTTAGAAACTGCCGCTAAGTGTCGCTTTTTCCTTGATTTTAGGCATGCACATAATAAACCCTAACCTGGCTAAATCTATTTAATTGATGTTGTTAGAGCTCATTTTCACGCTCAATCTTGGAGCTTTAGCATTCCTGAGGAGATTAAGGAGCCTTTGGTGCGACCATCGTCGCTTTTCTGGATGAGTTTTGCTTTTCTCGTCTTTTGCCGCATTTTTTTGTTGTTTAGCTTGTAAGAGTGTTGTTTCACTTGTTTATTTGAATGACTGCTAGAATTTTAATTTGTTTTAGCTTATAGACGTGTTGTTTCAATTTTTAGATTGTCTTTCCTGAGTGTCTCATGAGTTTTCCCATGTTTGCATCGACGGTCGTCTTTGCAACAACTCCCTTCACATGCTTCGTTTTCCTTCAAGTTAATCAATTTCTGCACTTGTTTCACATGGATGCATCAATACTTAGTTAGATATGCACTTAGCATCACATCATCCTTCAGATCCACTTTTTTTTCACACTCCTCATGGGTAGATTTGGGTCCCCTTGCCCGGATCTCACACTGCGCAATTAGCACTACACAATATCGAAGCTCAAGGCCTCTACCTTGGCTTCTAGAATTGCACAAAGCTTTCCCTAGCTTGGCTCCAACTGAACACTGTGTAGTCCCAAGATCCAACCTCCCATATTAGCCACTGAGACTTTGCAATGCATAGTCTCTCCTGTCCTTGGCCCAGACTGAACTGTGCATTGCGCAGTTCTAGTCATCAAGATTCCCGATTAACTGTTGGGACTACACAATGCACCCATCATGAGCCCAACTTGCAGCTTGATCTTGTCTTGAAGTTATTTTTCTTTTCGCTTACATGTGCTTGCCATGAGTGTCCTCTCCATCCCATAGGTACAATAGTTGTTGAGCATCTCTCTAGCAGTTCCATTTAACATGACATCCAAGAGAGTTGAATCAAAGGAAACTACTGGGAGAAGTATTGGGGAAGCAGTTAAGCAGATATCAACGGATTTTCCAATATATATAGATAATCAGTTGTTAATTGAGAAAGGTACAACAGTGACATGGCAGCAAATCAAAGACACTTTTGCAGAGGACTTCAAGGAAGACTTAAAGGACTGGCAGGTTTATCTTAGCATTCAACGGTTAAGGTTATATAAGGTTGCATGGAGGTATCCCACCTTCCTATGTGCAAACATCACTAGTTGGATTGTCTCACATACAGATGAGCAGACTATGACATTGAGAAGTGTTAGTGGGAGAGAGCCCAACACCTTCAAGGAAGAGAAATTTCAGCAGATGTATCACTTGCCCAAGCTAGTGAAGCGCATGGACTCACTCTTCTATGCCACCCATAGCTATGTGAACACGATAGATATTTTCAAGCGCTGGGTGAAGAGTTTTCGAAGTTTAGACAAACACCTACCCATTTTTACAAGATGAAGCCCTTCAAGAAGGGTTACCAGTTCTCGATCACGTTTGCCTGGAGAATATATGGTCAAGGGAAAACATAAACCTTTCCTGAAGGGTGGGTGGTCTTACTGGACCAGTTGGTGAATGATGGGAAGCCATTCAACTAGTCAGATTTTTTGGATCATAAGTTGAAGACCCATGTGGCTAAGTCTCGGAATCCTCCCAATAATGAGGAAGCAAGGTTTTACATGTCTGCATACTTACTAGATGCAATTTGTGCCCAGCAGCAGTTCCCTGGCATGAGCTGGACATGGACACCAAAAGAGACTGTCGTCAACATCTATTGCAAGTTTTTTTTCAACTGCAGCTATCGAGGAGTGATGGAAAGCCTAACTAACCATTTTATCATCCCGTTTTACAAGCTTACCTTTTAGTAGGATCCACCTTGCATGTCCCAAGAAGAAATGGAAATGATAGTAAAAATTGCATATTGGTATGCCTCACCAGGTGGCACCTTCATCAGAGTGTTTGGTGGAGAGAAGCCTCTACATGTTCTACCAAGGTATGCCACTGACAAGCTGATCATGCAAAAATTTTCATACCACCTCGCTACAGGGTTTTCAGCAGGATTGCATAGGCAGAAGAAAGCGCCATGGCCTGCTATTCCTTTGCAGATAGAATTATATGAGATTATGAGCTTGAAATATGCAAATGTCGAGGCTAAGGACATAGTGAAATTCGATTTCAGCACCATATACTTTAATATGTATGATCCCATGGTATTTGCAAGGACTAGTGTGCGTGAGTGTAATTTCCATGGATCCACGGGATCTTTCATTGCCACGAGGAGGACCCTTGGAGGTACTTATACAATGCCTCAAAACTCAATGAGTCGGTCAGTATAGAGAGGACTTGGAAGGCTTCTCTACAGACAACAACATCGTCGGAAGCAACAACAACAACAACAAAAGGAAGCAATCTGGTGAAGGACAAGGGAAAGAGGAAGGTTGTTGAAAACCTAGAGGGAATGAAAAGCTACAAAATGAAGGCAAATCTAATCATGGAGAAGGGAGCTTTGGTAGTGAAAGAAAAGATGGAGAAGCGAATGAAGAGAGAAGAGTGAAGGAAGAGAGAAAAGCAAAGGCTAGAGGAAGCATAACTGAAGTTGCAGCAGACAGAGAAGAAGTTGAAGGAAAAACAAGAGTTGAGGAGGAGGGAAAGAGAAGGGAAGCATAAACAGGGAGAAGAACAAAGGCAAGGCGCGATGACAAAGCAAACAATGCCAATACAGGTTTATGAGCTAGAACAACCATCAACTGAGGAAGAGGGTGAACATATGCAGGATCGAGAGCATGCTCAGCAGATTGAGCAACTGATTGAAGTGACAAACATGGAGCTGGAATAGGAGCTACAGAATGAAGACACTAACCTTATGCCGAGAGCACCATAGGTCATCTCTCACTCTCCACCACCTCCAGTGTTAGAACCAGTCCCGAGCGAGCAAGGATATGTTGTTCTCCTCAATGATGATCCGGTCATTGATGTGTACAATGTATCATTTGAAAAGTTGCAGAACAATATTGTATAGACACGAAGGAAGCACTTTTAGAATGATCATGCATCACCTGCATTCATCAAGGAAAGGGTGATACGTCAAACACCAGGAAGCATCCAAATGCCCTTTCTGAAGCCAGCTTGGCCTATGCAGGAGCAACAAGCTCAAATGTTAAGTACCTGATGGTCGAGAATGAACAACTGGAAAAGAAATTGCAGGCTGCCAGTAAATAGGCAGAACAACTCCGAGCATCAACTCAAAATGAAATTTCCGCATTAGGGGAAATGAGGATAGCGATACTTGCTAAAGTATCAACACTTGATGGTACCATGCAGAAGCTCTATGATGAATTTTTCACAATGCATTAAGCAGTTGTTCGTGTGCATGGCCTACAACAGCGGAGCAAAGAGTTTGTTCGAACTCTCAAGAACATACATGATGTCATCGACCATGTACAAGAGTGTACAATGTGGTACAAAGGGTCCTCGCTTGACTTAGCAAAGAAGATGAAGCCACAAGAAGAGCTAGAGAAAGTAAAGGTTTGAATGTTGATCTAGAACTACGAGCAACTCTCCCCATTCATTAGTAGCATACATGCCTCATATTTTCGATTGTACAATAGTTCGGATGTCATGGTGAGGAAACACATGATCCCATCAATCGATTCCCTCACCGATGCTACACCCAAGAACCAAGTCCGGCTAGAGATCAATGAGTAAATGGAGCGGCTAAGGCGAGAAGCCACCAGGGAAGACTTGGAGTTGATTGCACACAACATGTATAATTACATGGATGGTCCTGTCAATGTAAACATTATGTTTCTCATGCTTCAAAACAAGTTGAATATAGGTGTTGGAGAGGTAAATCCCCTCTACGGATAGAGGCGATCCCTACTAGCCCAGAATGGGTCTAGCAACAATCAGTCAATGCTACTATGCATGTTCCTAATTGCAAATAAGATATAGGCAATAAACACCTACTTGGATTCCAACGCTATTGTTTGATGAAGAGATGTCGTTCTCGCTCCTTCGCTTTGGCCGGTCACGATCTTCCATGATCCCCGTAGATAGATACCTGCACACACGAAGAGAAACACAAACACAAGCGTGAAATCTAATAAAAGCAATTATACATCAGTCAGAAAGGATGTAATTCACATTAACCATTACAAAGACAAATGAGGATGGAACCATAACAGTAGTCATCTATTATTAATCAATAACAGAGAAAGGTACAACCAAAGTTTTGACGCTGAGTCCTTCTCTAGAGGGTCCAGCCAGCAAGTCTCTTAAGCATTCACCCTTGGAGGTAGATTCTCCCAAAACAAAGCTTTCTCTCACACAAGCAATACTCACAACCTTCCTTGAGCTTCCTCTAGCAAATCCACACTTGTCACACCAACTACCTACTAGCAGCAGCAGTCTAAGCACTATGAATCTCACACTATCCAAAACTCAAAAACTATCCAAAAAACTAGCTGCTCATGGCAATGGTGGAGGTTTAAATAGGAGAAGGGGTCTCCATGAATGATGGGAGGATAAGCTCATCTCCAAGGAAGCTGGTTCCAAATGACGAACATACATGCCATAGAAGGGAGGGCGATACTCACAAGGCTAACAACCAGGTCTGGAGTTATCTGGAAGGCTGGCTGTTAGAACAAATTCGCCCAAACTGGATCAGCGCGGGTGTAACACTGAACTGGAGCGCTGACAGCGCATCTTAATAATGGAGCAGGCTATGTCAGCGCGGCTTAATACTTTCATAGGATGCGCTGGCTCATCAAATTCGACCAGCGCGGAAAACCCGTGTGCTTCCGCGCTGGCAGTGCATCAGTTACATTATCAGCCGCCAGTCAGCGCGGTTATTTTAATAACAGTCGCGCTGATGAAATAAACTTTGGCAAAGTGGGTCATTTGGCCAGTTTAGAAAGCATGAGCATGGTGCATTTGATTTCATGACACAGTAGGGAGACTGACAGGGAGACAGTGACAAATTACTGCGTAACAGATGCCCCCTAAAGCATGAAGCCCGAGAGAGTGGGAGGGGTGAAATGCTTTACAAAACTGCTGAACTGGAACACCACCAGGAAGGACCTGCACATCTGTACAACTGATATCTCGACTACATGTAGTCTAGGCATGGGCGCAGCCATCCAAAAGACATACGAAAAAGGTCTGTGGTATGGACGCAGCCACCCAGCTGAAGAGACCATGATGACAAGAAGGTATGGTCGCAGCCATCCCAAAGACTCAGGTATGGGCGCAGCCATCCATCAATGAGTCATGTAATAACAATCCACAAAATCGCAGCCTGGTTCGCAATAGACAAAAACCAGGGTCTTACGCTCCATCCCAACCCGAACAAAGTACAAGTCCAAGCATGTGAATATATGAGCTGAAGTCGAACATGCATGAACATCGTCTGATTACCAGCCAATAATGAAAACTGTTAACAGACGCGAGAGGTACCACCAATAATGACAATGGTCCTCAAGGTACTTATAGGTACAATCCGCGGCGTGTGAATCAATGCGCTGGTGTCGAACACCCGCAGAATCATCCGATCAGAGGCCAATGATGAAAACCTCACCTCGAACACGAAGAACCTGCCATTGAGGCATGCAGGCTCTAAGGCACCTAAAGGGAGTCTCTAGGTCGCTTTCCCGGATAATGAGCTGAAGTCGACAGGAAGTAACCTTGATCGAAGGTGGGCCATTGTGTTTCCCACATCATCGACATGAGACAGAGAAGGATAAAATATTTTGTGTGAGACATCAGGGGGAGGTGGTAAGCTTGCAGAGGCCAACTTCTCTTGAACATATCGGCGGCACGACAACGGATTTGGCAGTATCTGACATCAAATGAGCAGAGGTCATGGTGACAAGGCAATGAGCAGATGAGAGGTCAAACAGGATAACCAAAACCCACGGAGGCTAGTGTGAAACAAGAAGAGAAATCCCCACCCAGACACGAATGCAGACGAGTGCCATGTTCAAGAGCGACATACTACCGACACGACCATTATTACAGTTTCATTTTCCCTACCATTTATGGCAGGCACCCCGATTATTTTTGGGAGACAAGCTTGACGGGGATAGCATATGCTTGGGAAGCGTCATTTCGACGGTGTCCGATTTCATTAAGTTTTAACGAGTCTGACAAAGGAAGAACTTGGCGTCTTTTCCTGTTTAGAGAGTCTGAAAAGACAGCGGAAAAGAAAACTCCAGGGGGGTCCTTTTTCATAAAGTTGCGTCTCTCGAGCCCGAAAAAGTATAAAACAATGCTCGAAAGAACCGCCCGACCAGTATGATCGAGGAGTACTTTTCGTAAGTAGTGACTTCGACCCGAAAAAGTAGAAAAGCGGTCAAAAGTACGTCGTTTTGGAGCCAATAACGAGTTCGGAACGACAAACACCCGGCAATCTTTTTAGTTTAAACGGTCGAAAAAAGAGCTTTAAAGGCGACCGCCTCTCATTTCTTTAGCGAGTCGAGAGGGGGACTCGGCAATCTTTTCATCTTTAAACGGTCAGAAAAGAGCTGAAAGCAGACCTCCATTTTTATTCTCTTTAACGAGTCAAAAAGGGAAAAATACTCGGCAATCTTTTCACATTTTACGAGTCAGAAAAGAGCTTAAAGGTGACTCGTCCTAGAGGAATGAGTGGTATAAAAGGTAGCAACTGGTTCCGGCAATGGTGGAACTACTCGAAACATGTAATGGTCAAGAGGCTGGCTAAGAAAACCACTCATCGCTGCGGTTCCTCGGGAAAGGATAAACAACCAAGTGAGAGCATATGATCGGCCAAAGAGATGGTAGCAATGGAATGAAACAACCAAGGCTCATCTTAGCAGAAGTCAGCGGATAAAAATGGCAATCGCGAGATGTAAATCGGGTATGGGTTCATTTTTACACAAGCTTGAACCATGGAGAACTTTGCTTGGATTCGGTTTCATGTTTACACAAGCTTGAAACGAAAAACTATGCTTGATATGAGTTCGCATGCCCCCAGCATAATGACGCAAAACGAGGTACATGCCCCCCAAGCTTCATTGCATTCAACAAAGTGGATGGAATGAAGGTTCACTTTCGAGATCTTGGAGAGACTCGACTTGGATTTTACGAGATCTTAATCAAAGACTCGATTTGGAAAGGGAGTTGTTTCATTTTTTTAATGAGGTTGACACAGTAAAAGAACTATCCTCATAACCCTTGTTTCATTTTTTAACGAGCTTGACACAAGATCAGGAACTATGCTCGGGACACTTTGTTTCATTTTTTAACGAGCTTGACACAAGATCAGGAACTATGCTCCGACCAGACCCAATTTCATTTTTTAGGGAGCTTGAAATAGGAAAGTGAACTATGCTCCGACCAGACCCAATTTCATTTTTTAGGGAGCTTGACATAGGAAAGTGAACCATGCTCCGACAAACCTAGTTTCATTTTTTAAGGAGCTTGACACCAGAAAGGAACTATGCTCCACCAAACCTAGTTTCATTTTTTAAGGAGCTTGACACCAGAAAGGAACTATGCTCCGACTAGACCCAATTTCATTTTTTAGGGAGCTTGACATAGGAAAGTGAACTATGCTCCGACAAGCCTAGTTTCATTTTTTAAGGAGCTTGACACCAGAAAGGAACTATGCTCCACCAAATCTAGTTTCATTTTTTAAGGAGCTTGACACCAGAAAGGAACTATGCTCCACCACACTGCCTCATAATGAATAGGAAGTCGGGGCTTCCAAGAGTGTTATTCCTGGTGGAAGGACCACATCTTGGAAGTCAGGACCTAATGCCTCCAGGTCACTATGCACGATGGTGTCATCACTGGATACAGGCACAGGGTAGGTGGCCACGTAGTTGATCTGTGGTGGGGTAGATACAACTGGTGGATAAAAACTAGGAGGGGACGACAACTGCGCAGGAGGCATTTGGGGACTAACGAACGACAATTGATCGATAGTCACAATTCTTCCATCGTGTGGAAAAAAAACCACACGGAAAAGCGAAGAAACGAGGGGCCCCATGGTGTAAACATAGTTGCAACCAAGGAGAAGACTAAAGTCTAAAACACCTTGGGTAACCAAGATGTCTATATAGACGGTTTTGCCTCCCAAAGTAATAGGGAACTTCGGGAGAACTCCTAGAGATGGACAGGCTCCTCCGTCGAACGCCAACAGATTCTGAGTGACTGGCCCAAGCTGCGGGGAACCTACGGCTTGCCAAGTAGTGTACGACATAAGACTGACAGACGCCCCTTCATCCAAAACAGTGCCGGGTACTGCCTTAGCACAGGCATGTACTGTGATCTGGAAAGGCATATGGGATGGAAGGAAACCGACGATCAGGCGATTCCAATCGAAGGAAGCAACCAGACTACTTGGTGGGGGAATCGTATGATTGCCCCCATGTGCTAAAGGAAACGAAGGAGAACCTTCGGGAGCAGCTGGATTAGGAGAGTCATTTCGGGACTCCGGAGAATCTGAAGAGACGAGAAGAACATGGGCGTGGTTCTCTTCTGAAACAGAGTGAGCGAGCGGTGGACTCGAGTCGACACTCTTTCCGACCAATGGTTGGTCTGGAACAGGCTGGACACAGCCGGGTTCGGGAAGAGGGGCCTGGACAAGAGAAGAATGTGAACCAATCTCATTGTCGGAAGGCGGATGATCTGCAGTTGCAGAAAGACGTTGATATCCAACGGGGAGTTGGGGTGAGGGAGCTGTAAGACTTTATAAGACAACAGAGGCTTTATCCATTAGTGGACAAAGGTGAAGGGGGTGATTGCCTTCACAAAGTCTACAGGGGACTTGAATCTTCCCTTTTCCCTTACCATTCCCAACTAATAAGGTAGCATCGTTGTGAGCTTCAAAGAACGATGAGGGGTGGGCCGGATCGCGAGGCCATACTTCTAGTACCCTGGGAATGCCAGGACAATCGCGAAGAAGATGGTCCTCCTTGCATAATCGATAAGGAAACTTAAGAGCTGTACTTCTAGCCTCTCCCTTGGGAGCCTTATTCTTCTTGGTCTTCTTCTTCTTCTTCTTAGCCACCTGGTTAGTCGAATCGAGGCTTTCACCAGGCGAAGTAGAAGATGAGGACGTAGAAGTAGGCGTCGAAGGGGAGAGGTCCACCTTAGGATCAACATGATGTTGTTCAAGTGGAGGGACTGATGGACTAACAGCCGACACGACAGGGACCAAAGAGGTTGAAAACAACCAAACAGGCAACCCGACAGTTAACCCTGGAAGGGATAACGTTGCCATATAAGGAGCACCAACATTCCCGAGAGGAGGGAAATGACCAGGATTCCCATCAGGAGGGGAACTTGGGTTGGTGAACCCTGGAAAAGTTGCCATGGCAAACAAAAAGAAACCTATTCAAGCTAACACAAGATTTAACCAGGTGATGTTGACGTGGCCGAATAAATTTTAAGACACAGGAACTAAACTTGACCTTTTCATGTTTCAAGAGTCGAGAAAAGGACGAAAAGATGACTCTAGTCTCCTTCGAATGTTTAATGAGCACGAAGTGACAAGACGCTCACTGGCACCTTTTCTTTTAGGGAGTCTGAAAAGGATCAAAAGTGACTGCTCTGGAGATTCTAGACAAAGGGTTTACCAAGCAATCCGTAAAACTGCTTATACACCTTGGCAATCGTATGAGAACCAAGGACTTTCCGTACTGCAGTCAATCTTCCCGAATGCTGTGTTCGGTGCGTTACGGTTCGCAGAGCGGCAGACTCGGCTTCCTATGGATCAAGGATAAAAGCCTAGTGGGGTCTCCCTATATACGCGACGGTACTTGGGAGCACAATCTGTGTTAGACCACTATCGAGTCACAGAAGGAGGAATCACCCAACCGTAATGTGAAACAATAGTGACTATGTTTAAAGACGCCGGAACACGTCTCTAGCCTAGACCTCTAGATGTTTGCGTTAAGTTCCAATGCGTTTTTAGGTTTATTCAGTTTATTTTATAGTTGATCTTGAATTAAGTTTCGGTTTCAGGCCCTATCGTGTGATCTCTCACAATTACCTAGATGCAAACTATATGCCAAAGAATACCATTTCGTTCGATGAATTCTAACTATGAGAGGGTTAAGAGTTTTCAATCAAACAAAACGAACTCAAACAATCAAACAATCTAATGCAGCGAATGACAAAGAAATGAAATTTTTCTTTTGAGAACACAAATCAATGAAATGCTCTTCTTTTCATTAACTATTGAATGCAAAAGATATTAATTTGATTTCTTTTTCAATGGCACTGTGCACTTTAAAATGAATTTTGAGAGACAACAACACCGAGTAAAGAGAAATAAAATCACTCAATGACAAACACAACAAGCGTGAAAAAAGCTGATTGAACCCCAGCAACTGTGATCTGTGTCTGGGTAGTGAAACAATCCGAGGATCGGTTCAACGACAATCACCTCAAACAAACAAGCAAAGAAAGCAAAAAGAGGAAGGTTTCCGCAATAGCAAAGACGAGCAGCAACGAATCTTTGTGAACGAGTGATGAAACAAGGTCAATCCAATGACAACGGGATGGTGGTACTAGGTCACGGGACACAAAAATGAAATTCGTCCAACAAGACTTCGCAAGCAAGTGTTTCACAATTCAAACAATAAATATCAAGTCATAAACCAAGTAGAAAAAGCTAGAGATAGTTAAACCAACAGGCTCAGGAGGAAAAATTGAAACAAATTCAATTTTACAGGATCAGCGCGGGTAACGCTCAGCAACAATGCACTGACAAGAGGTCACGCGTAGCAACAAAGCGCTGTCAGCGCGAAAGCACACGACTTAAGTGCGCTGGTTCGATTTCAGAACCGTCGCGACTGTTTTGCGTACAAGCGCGATGACAACGGGGTCAAAGAGACAGCTATGCGCTGTTAGCGCGACTGTTTTGATATAAACCGCGCTGAGGCTAAAAAAGAGGCAGAATCAAGCCAAAAACTCCCAAACCAAGGCCAGAACTCTTTAAACAATTAATACACCTCCCAGATTGAACCAGGAAGTCTAAAAGCAGAGAACTAATCCCCAATTTTGAAAAGAGAGTAACAATCAAACTCAAACACAAGAATGAACAAAAAGAGACAAAGGCCAGCTCCCCAATGGAGTCGCCAAATTGTTGGAGAGGTAAATCCCCTCTACGGATAGAGGCGATCCCTACTAGCCCAGAATGGGTCTAGCAACAATCAGTCAATGCTACTATGCAAGTTCCTAATTGCAAATAAGAGATAGGCAATAAACACCTACTTGGATTCCAACGCTATTATTTGATGAAGAGATGTTGTTCTCGCTCCTTTGCTTTGGCCGGTCACGATCTTCCACGATCCCCATAGATAGATACCTGCACACACGAAGAGAAACACAAACACAAGCGTGAAATATAATAAAAGCAATTATACATAAGTCAGAAAGGATGTAATTCACATTAACCATTACAAAGACAAATGAGAATGGAACCATAACAGTAGTCATCTATTATTAATCAATAACAGAGAAAGGTACAACCAAAGTTCTGACGCTGAGTCCTTCTCTAGAGGGTCCAGCCAGCAAGTCTCTTAAGCATTCACCCTTGGAGGTAGATTCTCCCAAAACAAAGCTTTGTCTCACACAAGCAATACTCACAACCTTCCTTAAGCTTCCTCTAGCAAATCCACACTTGTCACACCAACTACCTACTAGCAGCAGCAGTCTAAGCACTATGAATCTCACACTATCCAAAACTCAAAAACTATCCAAAAAACTAGCTGCTCATGGCAATGGTGGAGGTTTAAATAGGAGAAGGGGTCTCCATGAATGATGGGAGGATAAGCTCATCTCCAAGGAAGGTGGTTCCAAATGACGAACAGACATGCCATAGAAGGGAGGGCGATACTCACAAGGCTAACAACTAGGTCTGGAGTTATCTGGAAGGCTGGCTGTTAGAACAAATTCGCCCAAACTGGATCAGCGCGGGTGTAACACTGAACTGGAGCACTGACAGCGCATCTTAATAACGGAGCAGGCTGTGTCAGCGCGGCTTAATACTTTCATAGAATGCGCTGGCTCATGAAATTCGACCAGCGCGGAAAACCCGTGTGCTTCCGCGCTGGTAGTGCATCAGTTACATTATCAGCCGCCAGTCAGCGCGGTTATTTTAATAACAGTCACACTGATGAAATAAACTTTGGCAAAGTGGGTCATTTGGCCAGTTTAGAAAGCATGAGCATGGTGCATTTGATTTCATGACACAGTAGGGAGACTGACAGGGAGACAGTGACAAATTACTGTGTAACAATAGGTTCCAAGACCATTTACCTGGATGCCATGGAGGCAAGAGTCCGCTTCCAAAAATACACCATCAAATAGTTTGGGGAAACCATCACACAATGCCAAGTTTGGCACCAATATGTGACCGAGAATCACCAAGTGGATGTTGTTGATCTAGACTTTCTCCAAACTCCAGAGTCATAGTCTTATGTCTTGTTAGGCTATCTCTAGCCTATTTTGTCTTATATGGGTACATTTCGAAAATGTAATATTATTTGTAAATATGTTGTAAATGAAATTCCAAGTGTCAATATTAGAATATGAACAGTGACCATGTAATGTAATGTGTCATTTAGTAAAGAAGTTGAAGAGTCATGAGGGAATTCAAAGAGTCACAAAGGGGAATGTCAAGGGTCACCCACCCCTTTTTATAAATAGAACCTCATAACTCATAGACCAGGCTTTTAGGAGCCAAGATTTTGGCTAGGCTTAGGCTTAGAGAAGGCTTGGGAGTATTTTGAAGAGCATTGGCTTCTCCATAGCGTAGAGCGAGTATAATTCTTTGGAGGAGCAAGTGTTATTGACTATGATGTTCCACTATTGGGGCTAGTGATCGTCAATGGTGTATGTATGGATGGAACTTTCACTTATAATGATAATATCAGAGCCAACACACTTTCATGCATATGTTGTTAATGTAATTGGACTATTCTGGTTGCGTTGGCAATGTATGTTATTTAACTTACGTGTATGTTTATGAACTACTTTGTATGCATTTGCACGAATTCTTTTGAATGTGTGTTGTTGGATTAACTCATAATTTTAATTTATGGACTATTCTACATTTTATCTTGTGATGTCATTCCACTTGTTTGTTCCTTCCAAGATACATACTATTAGGTGCTTCTAAGGGTCACACTTCCTTTTCCCCTTCGTGTGTTAGAACTTTCATGCATCACACTTAACTCTCCGCAGGGTCACACACTTGCTCTCACCCAAAGTTATCATACTTTTCTCTGCGTGATACCACAATCAAGTCATTACACTACCACCCACTGCTTGGACTCCTACTCCAAATGATGTGAGGTCTAGTTGGGGCTTCATATCAAGGAGATCCCTTGAATGTTGGCGGGTCCAACGCCGTCAACATATTTGTAGTCTTGCAGGAAGTAGGGAGGTTCCTATGTTGTTTTCACTACTAATGGTTTGCGAGAGCATCACAAAACAATGAAGCTATCTGGTTCACAAGATAAGGTTGTAAACTCCAGAAATTTTAAGAAGAATAAGAGCAGTTTCACATTGATATCAACCTCATAATGTTCAGTTGCAAGTTATAATAATGAGCATGCCTTGGTTGGTGATATGTTTCATAGTAAGGATAGATTGACCAATTAAAATACATGTAAAAATACACAAGAAAAGAGCACAGGGAAGGGAGTTTCAGTTGGCATGAAGTCATTCATAGACATACGGAAGCAATCCTCTAGGCTAGTAGAGAAGAAGTGGAGTGCCTTCTTTGAAGACTCACAATGCCTTGGCAACACAATGATACTGTTTTGAATTAATAAAACAATATTTCGTGCATAAATTGTAGTCCAACCAATATTAAGTTGGAAACTCATATTGTAATATTTGACATTTCATATAATATAATTTGAGTGGTTGAAATGATTCATAGTTGTGCTTGATATTATTTAGTATTGTAAATAACATATGTAACTTTGCGATTTCATGTTAGATGAATATGCACTTTGTATGGAATTTTATAATTTAATCACAAAATCACACTAATTAATTTATGTTGATTAATAATGAACATATAAAATCAGTCTAAAACTACTAAATTATTAGTTTATATTGATTAATGATGAACACAAATAAAATGAATATACGACTAAATTAGTCGTTTATAATGATTATTAATAAAAGTAAATAAAGTTAATCTAAACTACTAAATCAGACGTTTATATACTGAATATGAAGTTATTAAAAAAAAAACTACTGTAAATGATAAATTTTCAATTTCAATTGACGACTAAATTTTCCATATATATGACTATTAGTAGCTAATTTACAATATATTATAACACGACCGAAATTTAGTCATATTTATTTGGTCATTAATTGGTTTCAAACAATGACTAAAATTTGCATATATATGATTATTAGTAGCTAATTTATAGTAACTTATAACATGACCAACATTTTGGTCATATTTCTTTGGTTATTAATTGGTTTTCTCAGTTGACCATGTAGTAATATATTTTGTTGTGTATTTGGTTTTAATTGTTGCAATCAATGACTAAATTAATGACCAAATTTATGACTAGATATACTACTAGACGATAAAATTGAGATAGTCAATTAATGATTAAGCGAAATACGATTGAATGTTGGTCGCATTATAAGATACTATAAATTAGTCACTATTGGTCACTGACTGAAAAATAGTAGTTTATATGTAGATTTTAGTCATTTTTAGTAACTAATTAGCTATTTTGTACCAGTGATAATTTTTATTTCATTTTTCAATATATAAGAATCAAAAGTACATTTCACATTTATGAATACATTTTTCAACAAGAAGTAATCAACGGGACTTTGGTGCAACTTTTGAGGGGATATAACCAGAAGCATCTGAATACCTGAGATGAAAATATGGTATATATATAACATTCATACAACATATTAGTCCACACTTCTATAGGAAAGTCCCCATTTTAAACATAGTTTGGATTTTTGTTGCCTTCGCTTTTGGACATTTCATATGGGAAGCAACGAGGAGTAAGGGAAGATCTTATAAGAGATGCCTTGAGAGCTGAAAATTTTATGGAAAAGATTATGCATGATCAACATAGAATAGAGAAATTATTTAGGGTGGGAGATAGAGTATGGCTACAGTTGAATAAGGAGAGGCTACAGGGGCTTGGTAATAATACCAACGATCTAAGGTATGGTCCCTTTAAGAGACTAGAAAATGTGGGTGATAGTTCCTATAGACTTAGTTTACCACCATATATACATATTTACTCAGTTGTGAATATAGAGGATCTAAAACTTCTGTCCTAACATGTCCTAACTTCTGTGGAGGATTTGACACCATATGTTCAAATAGATTTAACAGAAGACAAAGTTTTGTAGAAGAGGTCCAAAACTAAAAGATAGGGGCAACATGACTTTTGGTAGATTGGGTTGAAAGGACAACTTTCAGGAAAGTTAAACGGTACGCCAGAGAGAAGGTGGATGACAACTTTTATCGCCTCATTTAATAGAATATTTTGGGGACCAAAAGCCTCCCAAAATGGGGAGGTATGGTCCAGTTTGGATTATTATTTTGTTTTTCAATCATCTCAATGTTTTTAGAGTGGAAAAAGTAGAGGAATCAACCGTCAATACCATTTTTACCAGCATGATGCGGGATGGCAACTTGGGGTCTGAAACCTTGTGGGAGCATTTTGAGGAATCAAACAATGTTTTTTGGGGGGCAAAACTTTGTCGCTTTAGCACTACACCTTTTTTTCCATTTTTCACACAAAAACCTTTCCAACCACGCAAAAATCACATCAATCAGAGTTTGTATGCGAAAATTATGCCACTCATAAGTTGACATTCATGTTTTCAAAACCATAATTCGAGAGTATGCCACGTCAAGCCCCATTATTCATGAAAAGGGGGATAGGCACATGATTATGATCTATAATACTTTACAAGAGTCTATATTGTAACTTTGGTTAAGATTTGAGGTAGTCAAACCTAACAACTAGTGGGTTATCGGGCTACGTTATAACCAGACCACTAGGGGGGAAGGGGTTACATCCATTCGAGTGCATTTGTTCCATAGCTGATAAAAAATAGCCAAGAGGGATAGGAGATAGAGCACATAGAGAGGATTTGTGCACTGTATTAGCCCACATGACACATGCCATACTTCTTTATACTCGTAGACATATTTCCATTCAAAGATAGTGGAGCAACCTCACCTTCCAGCTGGGTTTTTCTCTCGAAAGGCTTTTCTAGGTCATATCTTGTGCCAAATATGTGTGTGTGAGCTTTTATTTCATTGTTCTTTATTTTCTACATAATTTTAATTCACATGCATACACTATTAACAATAATCTACATATCTATAAATCTAAGAAGAAATAAAATTGTAATAGTGTAGATATCGGATTATTAAGTATATTTAATTAGATATGTTATGACGAACTATCTAGTGGAATATCCACAACAATTTACAGATTAGGAGCCCTTGGGTTTTCTTATTAATGGAAAAGCAAGGAACGTGATTTGGGCCATAAAATACTATGTATTATTGATTTGTTCATTATTATATTCCATTGTTCAAAGTTGTTTGTTATTCAACACTGCTAGTGTGTTTATGTGCAAGTCTAGTCATAGACCATAACTAGGGTGCGATGGAAAATTCTGCATGGTATTAGAGCTAATTTCAAGGGAAATTTGATTAGAGTGTGCAAAGGATCAGTTTTAAGAGGGAGTTGTGAACATTAATATTGCCTAAACATGCAGCAGAAGATTCAACTAACAACATGGATATGTCGTCTTGACTGGTTTGGTTATGAGATAAGATGGGAGTTTTGGTGAATTGGTGGAGAACTATGTGCATGACAATATGTTGTGTGGCATTTGATTGTCTTGGCAGTGACTTCTTTGGCATGGACAAGATAGCTCTGTGTAAATGGCAGGTTGATTGAGAGTTAGTATCTTCGTTGGATTGTGAAGTTGAACATTTAGAAGTAGATTCATGTGCACATGCGATTATTGACCCAAGAGGATGATGACACTTGTATAGTTGAGTTGCGGCGGTCTACAGTGGTGTTGTCTCTACTACAACACCATCCAAAATTTTGCTAGATTTGAATTTTGGAGACTACTATCATTGTTGAATTTAGAGTCGCTTTGATCACCAAATGTCATTTCATGTTATTCTGTGTTTCAAGTGTCTTTGAATGGCCTCAAGTGTCGTCGCATTGATCAGAACATATTTTGGTGCATTTCATGGTCATAACATCTTTGTTGTCGTAAAATGACACTTTTGGGTCGCAGTCACACACACTACACTTGTTGCACTTGGGGAATGTATATAAAGTGGTGTTTTGACATATATTCATATTTGTTTAAGTTTTTCTAAGTTTTCTTGATGTGTTGGTATGTGTCACGCATGGTTTTATGTCTAAACTCATCTTGTTCGCCCCTTGCCTCATATTCCAAACTTGTAAAAATCTTTGGTTTCAAAGCAAACTCATTAAGGAAGTGCACCCTCCTCGAGCGCATACGAATATGTTAAAGGCCTTAAGCTCCTCCTTTCAGCCTTCTCCAATGCATCATGTGCCATCCAAACCCTTTGAGCGCATGAGTGCACTCTGGAGGAATGAAGCTCTTCGCTTCATCCTTTGGACTTGTGCTTGATGCCCTACTGGATCTGTTAAGCACATAAGCACAACGTGAAGGTCTGAAGTCTTCACCGTCCAGCCTTCAGGAGTGTTCCCTGCACCCTCCATCTATCCCTTGAGTGCAAAGTGCATTTGGGAAACCCAAATCTTTCCCCTTCTTCCTTTGAACTTGCACCATGTGCCCTGCCTTGATTACCTCCCTCTCTTGAGCGCATGCCAAAGCCCCGAAGCCTTCCCTCTTCAACCCTTCAGCCTTTCAAAGTGCACCTATGCGCCCTGAAGCCCCTTTTATCCCTCTTGAGCACACCTAAAAGGAATGAACAAAAAATATGCATGAAACATGGTAGAATAGGAGGTTCTCAGGTTGATGGTTTCTCAGCATGAGTAGTTGCAGATACAAGTATTCCAGAAACATCGTGGCAATCAAACATGATGAAGATCGGTCAAGGAGAACAAACAAAGGAAGGTCAGAAAGAATGAAGAACACGCTTGAATCTTGATGATCAAAGCACCCTGCAAACTTCATTTGATCAAAGACTCTTTGGAGGGTAGAGGACATCAACGATTGAAGTTGCATGAAGAATGAAGATACAGTTGGCATCCATGCCACCACTGGAGAAATTCCATGTCATCAGTCACTATTAGTCGCAGTCATCGAAGATAGTAACATGTCAAGTCTCATCACATGATGATGCCGAAGTCATGGTGTATTGTTGTACTCATTGTAAAAGAAAAGTAGGTGGAAGACCAAGAGTCATGTATGAACTAAAGATTCATGGAAGTCCAAAAGAGATGTAATACCAAAAGTCATATGTAATTCCAAAAGTCATTTGAAATCCAAAGGTTGTAGAATTACAAAGGTCACTAGAAGTTAGAAAGTGAAGAGTCATGAGGAGGTGAAAATTCATCCCTGAAGTTATAAATATATCATCATTTCTCATGTAAAGGACTTTGAACCTTGGCTTCCTCCACAAGGCATTAAACAGATAGATTTAGTACTTTTGGGGAGCAATAATCGCCTTTAATTCTCCACTATTGGAGCTAGTGATGTCATTGTATTTATGTATCATCACACGATGATGTGAAAGTCATGGTGTATTGTTGTACTCTTTCTAAAAGACAAATATGTGGAAGACCAAGTGTCATGTATGAACGAGTCATGGAAGTCCAAAAGAGATGTAATACCAAAAGTCATATGTAATTCCAAAATTCATTTTTTATTCCAAATGTTGTAGAATTCCAAAGGTCACTAGAAGTTAGTGTTGGATGGTGTTATTGATGTCAACCCATGGAGTTGATTAGGTTTGACTTTGATTAAGAACACCAGTCATTGATGTCAAATGGTTAATGAACACTTCAAAGTAATTGTCAGGTTACATCAAGGTAGCTGTTATATTGTTGGATGGTCGAAAACCCAAGTCCTAGGGTTTGAGTTCCCTGGACTGAGGATGTAACCTGGCCTTGTCGAGAGTTTTTTAAGGGTTAAACCATTGAGTTTTTGTTGAATATAGGTCATTATATTCTCCTCAAAGATATGTTTCTGTTGATATGTGGTACACTCTTTGGTTCCTTCTGGTTTGAGAGAAAATTGATTTTAAAGTTGAAGACCCATTTTTGTGGGCTAAAACCCCAGGAGGTAGAGACATGACACCTTATTCACCAATGGTTGTCAATATATGACATGGATTATCACCATAATCTCACCATGTATAAGTTGAATAACTTCGAGATCCAAAGGTAGTAAACCAATCATTAACTTCACTTTGGTAGGACCACATGCACTAAGCCAATCATTGATTTCAAATTCTAGTGGTATTGAAAATACTTTTAGGAAAGTAAACTTTTATTAGCGCATAAACAAATAAATTTATAATAGTTATAAAATAAATTAACCATAACTTAAGGAATCTTAGGAAGAGTATTAAATTATTTTTTCTCATAAAAGGTATCCCTCGTATTGTAACGACTAATATCTTTCACTCATAAGGATGACGACCTTTCTCACTCATAAGGCTCATGACCTTTCTTACCTAACACACAAGGCATGAATTAATTAAAATTTTAATATTATAACTCCTTCATGAAGCCCTTTCCTTGTCCTATAACAGTCACTTATGAAGTCCCTCTAAATGCTATAAGAGGAGACCTTAAAGCCTCTCAAAACACATCAATTTATCAAGATTTTTCTTCGAAATTTTCGGTGGTAATTCTCTACAATTTTTGGCCTCCTAAAATAAGTCAGTGAAGGATCTCCTTGAGGTAGCCAGGGAAGCGGATTACTTGTTGAATGACTCCAAAATTTTCTTCCTCCACTTGGCCTTCAAGGTAAGTATTTATGATTGATTGATTAAATTTTGTTTGGCATTTATTCTCTTATATCGACTTTGTGGCTAGGGCTTTCTATTAGCCTTGGTCATAGGTTTATAACTGTATTAAATTTCCTCTACCTTCCTTCCAAGTTGTTCTACAATATTTTCAGCTTCAGCATCCTAAAGACCGCAAGCCTGCTCTCTTGTTTAAGTCTCTTTACAGGGCTAGGTTACTGAAATTTTCTCTTGCATTTAAAGTGTGTTAAGTTTCCGGCTAGGGCATCTATCTCTGAGGAAGATAGTATTTATATTATTGATAAAATCCCTTGCAAAATTGTTTGGAACTAATTACAACTATTTAGATTTTAAAATCCAACTTATTATCATTCAAATAGCAGTCCTAGGAAATAATCTTGTATAGTAATATGTGTATGGTTTGGACCATGGTAGAAGTGTGATATTGGTTATTGGAACAATGTTTTAATTAACGCAGTTACTTCAGTGTGATATATGAAAAGTAGAAAACCTTATAGGCATTTTTGGAGTAGGTCATCATTAGTTAATAAATTCTAAAGGTGAAGGTCTCTTTTTAGGGTGGATCTCCATAGGCTTTGCTAAAATGAATCTCTAGAAAATTTAGTGAAGGACAGAGGTACCCTTGTCAATATATGACATGGGATTTCACCTTAAGACAATGGCGGTAATATTTTTATATATATCAATGAGTAAGTTTAAGTATCAAATGCATTAAGTCAATGATTGATTCAGTGCCTTGTTGGCAAACCTCTCATTGCAATTATGAACCAAAACTCAGTGACATATACTTATCTTACGTGACCTTGAAATAGTGAAAATAGTAAGGCTGTGACATATAAATTGACCTTAAGCATCACACAATAGTATTGATGAATTGAATTTTGTACTGTATTTGGAAAAGGCATTTAGAATTGTTATGTGGCAGTGATCCATTTAGTGACTTGAATAGTTCTCTGAGCACATGCAATCGCATTGAAATGACATGATTAATATATTGACTTGATGTATTGATCTTATAACAGTATTTGTACAAGTTACAAGAGCAAGATAGGGTTATTGACATATCCTATTAAACCTATATGACATATTGACTTGACTGTTGACTTGGCTAATAAGTATGATACACTTGACTCAACATCTAACACATTAACATGACACATAAACTTGATACAAAGTTGAATTAGCAATGATATATGGTTGACTATATCAATAGAATTGGTATGATTGTAAGTTGACACTTTGTGACTTAAAATTATGATAGTGATGACCTAGGGTTTCTCTTTTAGTATGACCTAGGGATCTGTGTGCAATGACACAATTGTGGTCTTGCAAGGAAGCAAGTGTTGAAGGCAATATCATCTAGTTGTACAAACTGATGTAAAGATGGACAATAGGGTTTGATAAGCTAAACAACAGTGTTTACACATATGTTGGTAGCTCTCCGAGGGAAAAATTTGAGAGCATCGAAGGCAGGTCATACGGATGACCTGGGGCACCTTGGTTTGTTCCATCATTTGAAAGCAGTGCCAGATGGTTACAGCATCGTGTGCAACTTGATACAGTGTGGAAACATGATATATTGAGTCTTGATGCTTATTCATTTGTGAGAAGCTCAATGCAGTGACGTGCAATGGTAGCCAACAGTTGTGCAGTGATCTATGTGTTCAGTGACAGTGGTTGTGCATTGATGACTATTCATTCATGAACAGTGACATGTAGTGATAGCCAAGAGTTGTCTAGTGATTTGTAGTGACAGTGATATATAGTATGCAGTGACAACAATGTGCAGTTAAATAGCGATATCTTGATGTGTAGCGTTGTGGAGTGATCACTTTGTGGGAACAATGACCAGTGGCTACAAGGATTCAACATTTAGTCTACATCTTTCTTATAGTTATTCTGCATTGATTTAAAGTACAAGCGATCCAGTGTGAAAAAATAAAATTGTGAAACTTGATCTACCAACTCTTATAGGTGATTGGAGTCACCTTCAGGTTGTGGCCTGAGAACATTTCAAGGTGGCAGGATGGTGCTAGGGCAAGTTGTGGCTTGCACAGGGCGTTGTGGCATCCATTCAGTTGTGATTTATAGACTAATAGGGCAGTGAAGAATGTTTTTCGACATCAGCTTGTAAACAGGGTGTTGGGGCACTCATCAAGTTGTGCCCTGATCTACAGGGAATTGGGGCACCCTTCTAGTTGCAATAGGATATTAGGATCTAGTAGCGTCCTATAGGTTGGAGCTTGTGAGTCAGGGGATTCACACCTCCCTCGGTTGTAGCTAAAGTCTTGATGTAATCAATTTTCTTTTAACATGGAGAAGATAATTACTAAAGAAGCGTTCGGTGGTTTTTGACCTAGAGGGGGTTTTCCACCTAAATATCTTTGTGTCCTCTACTTTATCTTTCTACATTGTTGTATGGTATTGTCTACTGTTAAATATTGTTTATGATCATCTAAAGAAGATCAGTAATAATAAATAATTCTCTGAAAAAAGATTAAAAAGTACTACTTTATAAGAAACATTGATTCACCCCCCTCTCAGTATTTCCAACAATTGGTATCAGAATTTGGTTTCTTCAGTAACAACTTAGCTACTGTAAGGCAGTTTTCAGAGCAGAGAGATGGGAAAGCCAAAGAAGAAGGTTACAAGGATTACAAAGGAAGGTACATGTATAACAAAATCTAAATAAAGTGAGTATTGTGTACCAACCCCTGATTTTGATGCAGATAATTACTAGATATGGGAATCTAGGATGGAAGTACATTTGTAGGCACACAGAGTATGGGAATCAATTGTTTCTGGAGACACATATACCGACGAAGTTAAAAGGTACAATTCAAAGGCCATGAATGTAATTTTGAATGTTTTTCCAAATGTTGTGAAAACAAAAGCTAAAGTTCTTTGGGAAAAGAATCATAACCTCTATTCAGCAAAGCAATCAGGTCAAGATGTTATTGAAAATTTAGATTCTTTTGATTATGATGAAGAAATTGGAGAAATGAGTAAGATAGAGTTTCAAAATAAAGTGATCAAAGTGGTAAAGTAACTCAAAAGTCAAAAGGAAAAGACAAGACTTTTGGAAGTAGAATTGAAGACAACAAAAGAACTCATCAGGGAAAATGAAGAGTTTGAGAAGATGATTAGCAGTCTTAGAACTCAATTGGAATAATTCAAGAATATAGAAACTCAAGAGAGAAATCAAACAAAAGCAACAAGAACTCGACATAGCCTTTGCAGAGATTAGTAGGCTCAAATAACAGATGCGGGAAGCAAAAATTGAAAGGATGGAATCCAATCAAAGATACATATCCACAGTGGACTAAAAACAAAAGGAATTGGAAACCTATTCAGCTGAACTAAGCAGGCTCAAGATTGAAAATGAGGAGCAGAAGGAACATATATAGGTTCTCAATAGAGAAGTAGAGAATACCACTCTTCTCAATCTGCAGAGTAACGAGGCATAAAAAGAAGGGAGAACTTGAAAAGATGGTTTCAAAAATATCTTTCTCAAAAGCAAGAAGAACTTGATGCAACTCGTGATGATATCAACAAACTCAAAGGATCACAAAAAGAACACTTGCAAGATAAGATAGATGAAGCAAAAATGAAGGCAATTAAGGTTGGTAAAGCTCCAGTTAATGAAGGTACAAGCTCCACATCTTCACGGGATGATTCTATGAAGGAAATTGATCTAAGTGAAAAGCCAAAGAAGAATGTTGCAACTCCAAAGAAAAATACCAACACAGTCAAGAGAAAAGGATGACCCCAGACTACAACACCGCATCCAAAGAAGATTGATAAATCTTCCAGGCATGTTCATTTACTTAATGGTTATTGTTTTTCATGTGCTAACTATGGACACATAGTCAAGGATTGTAAATTTGTTGACATGTACAATTATCAAGGACCATTGCATCTGAATGAACCATTCAAGGATGCACATTTATTTAAAGGTAACTATTTTTTATGTGCTAACTATGGACATATGGATACGGATTGTGAAGTTTCTAGCAAGAACAACTATTATTGACAAAACCCTAAAAGAAAGTTAGTAGGATCACGAGACAGACACCAAACAAGATCTTCTATGAATGACATTGAATGTTACAAATGTCATAACTATGGACAAATAACTCGTCATTGTAGGTACAAGTGGAATTAGAGCCAAAGGTCTCGAGTTCAAATCACACCCGGCTCGCGCTGGGGGGAGATTGTTGGGCATTGGATAATCCAACTATCCCCGTGTGTTTCACGACATGTGCTTAACCACCTCTCGAGGATCCATTAACTTTGGTGATGCATCTGTTTACTAACACCAACAACCTGGGGGTTTTGGTGTAACGACATTCGTGATTCCAACAAGTGGTATTGGAGCTCGTCATAAATATGGACACATAGATTGTCACTGTAGGTACAAGATGGAATCAACCATGAATGAAAAGCTTGACAACAAGAATAAGAAGGTTTGGGCAAAGAAAATAGGTATGTGAGGAACAAGTACAAGAGGAGCAAGAAAAGAAAGAAGGAATGAAGGTCTTCGCAGTTATGCTTTCAGGATTCGTAACGGGTCGTGCAAAATCAACAATTGCTTCGGTTAATGACTCGAGTCAAGATGGTACGTTAGATGACTCACTATTCTAAACAATTCAACTCATCGACTCCTTGAAATTTGAAGAGGAGTATATGCAGTAGTATATGACACAAGTCTACGGTTGATAAATAGATAGTTTGAACAAGATGAAAGCTTCATTACAGGATCAGGGGGAGCAGAACAGATGAAGGATTATAGGTTCACATAGGAAGGTTTCTCTCCAAGGGAAGCACATACATGACACAGGTTCACAGCGATCGTCATTGACAGACTATTACAATAAGGCTTCTCGTCAAGGGGAGCACATGTAGATCACAGGTTCACAAGAAGTAAGCAAATTCTCATGGGGAATAACCCTTTGCCATTGATGTCAAAGGGGAAGAGAAAATCCTGAGAAGGAGATTGCAATATCGAGAAGGAGATGAAGCATGATGTTATGGGGAGTTGTACTCGTAGGAGGAGTGTGTATGTTGCCATCAATGACAAAGGGGGAGAATGTTGGATGGTGTTGTCATTGATGTCAACCCATGGAGTTGACTAGGTTTAACTTTGACTAAAAACACCAGCCATTGATGTCAAATGGTTAATGAATGCTTCTTATTAATTGTCATATTACATCAAGATGGCAATTATATTGTTGGATGGTTGAAAGCCCAAGTTCTAGGGTTTCGGTTCCCTGGGCTAAGGATGTACCCCGACCTTGTCAATGGTTTTTGAAGGTTCAAACCATTGATTTTATGTTAAATATCGATGCCATTATATTCTCCTCGAAGAGATGTTTATGTTGATATGTGGTATGCCCTGTGGTTCCTTCTAGTTTGAGAGAAAAATGAGTTTAAAGTTGAAGACGCAGTTTTATGGGCTAAAACCCTAAGGGGTAGAGACATGACAGGGATTCTCACCGTAATCTCACCACGTATAAGTTTGAATAACTTCAATATTCAAAGGTAGTAAACTAATCATTGACTTCACACTTTGGTAGGACCACATGCACTAAGCTAATCACTGATTTCAAATTCTAGGGGTATTGAAAATACTTCTAGGCAAGTAAACTTTTCTTAGGGCATTAAAAAAACAAAATTATAATACTTATAAAATAAATTAACCATACCTTAAAGAATATTAGGAAGAGTATTAAATTATTTTTTTCTCATAAAAGGTATCCCTCATATCATAAAGGCTAATATCTTTCACTCATAAGGCTCATGACCTTTCATACTTAACACACAAAGACATGACTTAATTAAAATTTTAATGTTATAACTCCTTCATGAAGCCCTTTCCTTTTCCTATAAAGGTCACTTATGAAGTCCCTCTAAACTCTATAAAAGGAGACCTTAAAGCCTCTCAAAACACATCAATTTATCAAGATCTTTCTTTGAAATTTTTGGTGGTATTCTCTACAATTTTTGGCCTCCTGAAACAACACAGTGAAGGATCTCCTTCAGGCAGCCAGGAAAGAAGATTACTTGTTGATTGACTCAAAAATTTACTTCCTCCACTCGCCATTCAAGGTAAGTATTTATGATTGATTAATTAAATTTTGTTTGCCATTTATTCTCTTATAAAGACTATGCGGCTAGGGCTTTCTATTAGACATGGTCATAGGCTTATAACTGTGTTAAATTGCCTCAGCCTTCCTTCCAAGTTGTTCTACAATTTTTTCAGCTTCACCATCGTAAAGACTGCAAACCTTCTCTTATTTAAATCTCTTTACAAGGTTAGGTTGTCAGCCTTTTCTCTTGCATTGAAAGTGCGTTAAGTCTCCGGCTAGGGCATCTATCTCTGAAGAAGAAAGCATTTAAATTGTTGATAAACTCCCTTGCAAAACTATTTGGAACTGATTACAATTATTTAGATTTTAAAAGCTAACTTGTTATCTTTCAAATAGTAGTGCTAGGAAATAATCTGTGTATATATGTGAATGGTTTGGACCATGGCAGAAGTGTGATATTGGTTATTCGAACAGTGTTTTAATTAACACAGTTACTTCGGTGCGGTATATGAAAGGAAGCAAACCTTACAAGAAGTTATAGAACATGGCATCATTAGTTAAGCAATTTTTAAGGTGAAGGTCTCTTTTTAGGTAGATCTCCATAGGCTTTGCTAGCAATTAATCTCTAGACAATTTAATGAAGGACAAAGGTACCCCTGTCAATATATGACATGGAATTTCACCTTAAGACAATGGATGTAATCTATTTATATATATATCAATGATTAAATTTAAGAATCAAATGCATTAAGCTAACGATTGGTTTAGTTCCTTGTTGACAAACCTCTCACTGCAATTATGAACCAAAATTTGGTGACATATACTTATCTTATGTGACCTTGAAATAGTGCAAATAGTAAGATTGTGGCATATAAATTGACCTTAAGCATCACACAATAGTATTGATGAATTGACTTGTGTACTGTCTTTGGAAAAGGCATTTAGAATTGTTACGTGACACTAATCCATTTAGTGACCTAAATAGTTCTCTGAGCACATGCAATCACAATGAAATGACATGATTAATATATTGACTTGATGTATTGATCTTATAGCATTATTTGTACAATTTACAACAGCTAGATAGAGTTATTGACATATCCTATTAAACCTATATGACATATTGACTTGACCATTGAATTGACTAATAACTATGATACACTTGACGCAACATCTAACACATTAACATGACACATAAACCTGATACAAAGTTGACTTAGCAATGACATATGGTTGGTTGTATCAATAGAACTGGTATAACTGTAAGTTGACACTTTTACCTAAAATTATGATAGTGATGACCTCGGGTTTCTCATTTAGTATGACATAGGGATCTGTGTGCAGTGACACAATTCCAATCTTGCAGGGAAGCAAGTGTTGAAGGCAATATCATCCAGTTGTACAAACTGACGTAAAGATGGATAGCAGGGTTTGATCATCTAAACAATAGTGTTTACACGTACGATGGTAGCTCTCTGAGGGCAGAATTTGAGAGAATTATAGGCAGGTCATAGGGATGACCTGAGGCACCTTGGTTTATGCCATCATTTGTTAGCAGTGCCAGACGGTTGTAGCATCGTGTGCAACTTGATATAGTGTGGCAGCATGATATATTGAGTCTTGATGCGTATTCACTCGTGAGAACCTCAGTATAGTGACATGCAATGACAACCAACAAATGTGCAGTGATTTATATGTGCAATGGCATCCAACAGTTGTGCAGTGACAATGGTTGTGCATTGATGAATATTCATTCATGAGCAGTGATATGCAGTGATAACCAGCAGTTGTGCAGTGATTTGTAGTGACAATGATGTACAATGTGTAGTGACAGTGATGTGCAGTTGAAAAGTGATAGCTTGATGTGTAGCATTGTGCAGTAATCAGTTTGTGGGAACAATGATCAGTGGCTACCAAGATTCGACATTTAGTCTACATATTTCTTACAATTATTCTACACTAATTCAGAGTACAGGGGATCCAGTGTAAAAATTATGAAACATGATTTATCGACTCCTTTTGGTGATTGGAGTCCTTAGTATAGTGATGTGCAATGGCAACCAACAAATTTGCAGTGATCTATATGTGTGGTGGCAGCCAACAATTGTGCAGTGACAATGGTTGTGCATTGATGAATATTCATTCATGAGCAGTGACATGCAGTGATAACCAGCAATTGTGTAGTGATTTGTAGTGACAGTGATGTGCAATTGAAAATTGATAGCTTGATGTGTAGCATTGTGCAGTAACCGGTTTGTGGGAACAATGATCAGTGGCTACCAAGATTTGACATTTAGTCTACGTATTTCTTACAACTATTCTACATTAATTCATAGTACGGGGGATCCAGTGTAAAAAATATGAAAAGTGATCTACAGACTCCCTTTGGTGATTGGAGTCACCTTCAAGTTGTACCTTGAGAACACTTCAGGGTGGTAGGGTGGTGCTAGGGAAATTTGTGGCTTGTACAAAGCGTTGTGGCGTCCATTTAGTTGTGGTTGATAAACTAACAGGGCAGTGAAGCATCCTTTCCAACAACAGTTGGTAAACAGAGTGGTGGGGCACTCATCAAGTTGTGGCCTGATCTACAGCGTGTTGGGGTGTACTTCTGGTTGCAACAGGATATTAGGATCTAAAAGCGTCCTACAGGCTGTAACCTGTGAATTAGGGGGTTGATGCCTCCCTCAGTTGTAGCTGAAATCTTGATGTAATTAATTTTTTTTTAACAGGGAGAATACAATTACTAAAGAAACGTTCAGTGGTTTTTGACCCAGAGGGGGTTTTCCACCTAAATATCTTTTCGTCATTTGTTTTATCTTTTTGCATTGTTGTATGGTTTTTTCTACCACTGATTGTTGTTTATGATCATCTAAAGAAGAACAATAACAATAACCAAAGATTAACTAATGCTCTACACTAGTTAATGCATGACCAAGTTTCGTTCTTGTGGGGAGAGGCATCATTAACAGTCGTATACATCCAAAATAGAAGTCCTCATTGAAACATGGAAGATATGACTCCTAAAGAAGCATTCACTTGAAGGAAGCCAAAGGTTGGACGTATGAGAATCTTTGGTTGTTTTGTTGCCATCTATGTTCCAAAGGATAAGAAGAACAAGCTTGAACCTTCAAGAAAGAAAGGTATATTTGTTGGTTGTAGCAAATTGCCAGGTTGTAGCTAGAAACTAGGGTTTGTGCAAAAATGAGGAATTTGGCGGATCTAAGGGATGGGAAGTGTTTGATAAGGTACTTTAAGGATAGGGGAAGGTGTATGAACATCAGGAAACAAGTTTTGCCGATGATTTGACCATCCAAGAGAAATTACCTTTAAAACCCTAGGAGAGGGAAATGACCTTGCCTGGGCGCAACATGAAGCATGAACAAGGTGTAAAATGACTCATTAGACACTGACATGATAATGACAACCCTACGAATGATGATAAACTCAGCTGAATGATGACATGGACTGACATTTGGGCAAACCCTAGACCTAATGCCTAGTGACCAAATTTTGCTTGAAAACTCTTTGAAATGACAAAATTTGACCTTGACACTTCAAAATCACTATGTAAGAGCACATTTGATCACTGGAGGAAGGCTGTAAAGACTGACACTAACATTGGCTCCAATGGGGATGGTAGCTCCTTGGAGGTGCCAAGAACCTTAGACCTCTGGGAGAGCAGACCAATGCTTTATTCATTGGGCAATGGAGTCATAAACTCAAGCTGAAATGCATGACTGAAAACAGAGGACTTAACAACACAAATTGACTCTCACTCAACTAAAAACTGACTCGATACTTAAACACAACCGACAAACTAAAAATGATGCTCAAAGTGGAGCTTATTCATCACAACCTACTCTAACAGTTTCATTCATCACCTGATCAAGTGAAATGAAACAACCAATGCAACCAAGTAAGTATTCCGTCTGCTGTTTGAATCCTCCACAAGTGTTCGCTTATGAACAACAAGAGAGAACTACTGAAAGGCAACTCTGATGGCAACTTAGAAATAGATCCGTTGAATGATATGAACTCTCTCTCCGCCTCTAAAAACACTGCATAAGGATCTTGAAATTCAAGCACATTGGAACTTAGCTCATACAATGGAGTACTTCTCTTTTCCTCATACCATGCATGCAAACTTTGATCTGAGCCTTGTGACAAGACCCCTGCTGAAAATGACGAAGAAACTGGCTGCCAGATCAAATTCATATCAGCACATTTTTCAAGCTCACATGTAGTCAATGGAGAAAGATTTTGACTGCAAAACTCATCCAAAACATCAGCTATGGGATCATGAAAAACTTGAAAAGACTGCTGCAATCCCATTTCTATTGGTTCCATTGTGATTACATGATTGCCTACATGCTGCTCATCCTGTTCTTTAGAGATTTTACAAAAATTCTTCCTTATAAACTGAAATGCTTCGAAACAAAAGGGTATAGAATCTTCCTGCATCATCACATCATGTATTTCATCCTCCACAACTTCATCTATAATCTGACCTTCATCCTCAACATTAAAACTGAGTGATTGTTGATTTGTTATAGGTTTTTCATTTGAAGATGTACTATGCAATCGACCCTTCAAAAACTGAAATGATTCAAAACAGAATGGTACGGAGTCACCTTGAATCATTAAATCAGCTGCAATTTGACAATCAATGGCTTTCGAGGGTTGCAAATCTGAATATGAGAAGTCTTGAACAAAATTTTCATTGCCCTCAAGATGATCTAAATCAAGACTTGTTGACATTTGATTTCTGATTGCATGGTAGTTATCTCTGATGAACTGACATGAATCAAAACAAAAAGGCAAAGATCCTTCACTTACTTCAAAATTTGCTGCACTTTCCTCGTCACTGTCATAGCTGATATATGATGGCTGAACATTGTATTCAAGCTGCTGAAAATGAACTTCTTCCTCCCACAAACGAGCTGCTGATTTGTCTGCAAGATTAGCTTCTGTTTGGAGAACATAATCATCATCATACTCATCAAACCGAGGCAAATCATCATCAAACATATACATCATATCAACAGCTCTCTCTTCTCCTAGATGATCTACAAAACAATCATTATCAGTGCTATGACAACTAGGATGGGAAACAAAATGTTTTGGATCAGCAACTTGTTCTTCTTCAATCAGCGCGCCATGAACATCATAATCATTCATTGGGGTGATCCTTTGCATCATCTCTTCCACTGCACTTACCAAAACGTGAAGCTTCACCTCTAGAGATTCGGCTGGATCTATGTTTTTCATCTCTTCTTCCTTCATCCTTGCCCTTCGGATCAACATATGAGCCTCTACACTTACTGCATTGTTTTGCATCTCGTGAAGTGTTGCAATATCCTTTTCCCTCAGCTGAAACTCCATCTCCGGATCAAAGGCACCCGGATAGTGTAAGAGAGCAGATCTAGGAGTAGGCCTTATATCAGCTGGCATTGAATAATAAACTTGATTAAATCTGGCCGAAAACTGTTGTACCGTCTCCCCTGGCAATCTTTTCAGCTGGTTATACTCTTCTACAATCAAGGAAAGGTTTTGCCCGATCATCCACCTATCGAGAAAAACTTTGACGAACTGCTGGAAATCTGAGATGCTTGCATCAGGCAGGGTTTTGAACCAACTCTTAACTTCAGCTTGCAAAGAAAGAGCAAAAAGCCTCATACTAACATCTTCATCATCGACTTCAAAAAGGTCAAGAAATAACTCAAAATTCTGCACATGTTGCTCAGCGTTGACATCCTTACATTCACCATCAAACCTCGGCAAGTATAGATCATAGTTTTTGGGGAAAGCATGGAGAACAGAAGGTAAAACAAGAGGCTTATACCGATCTGGAATTTTACAAGGTATAGGGGTATGTACAGCAGGTATAGGATCAGTCTTGGTCTTTTGAGGTTCATCAATCTGAAGATGGTCATCACAAAATTCGGAAAAAGGATCTTGATCAAACTCACAGGCATGCAAATCTTTGGTATTCACAATCTTCAAAGGGAAAGAATCAACTGCAGGCCGAGGATCTCTTCTCAAATACAATATGCTTTGCAAAGCAGTCTTGACATTCTTGGGAAAAGAGAAGAAATAATTTATGACAAAGAACAAAATGTCTTGGATGAAATTACAACTTGAGTACCTGATCTTGCTATATTCTCCTTTCATGTTTCTGCTGGTCGGGATCATCCTCCAGTGGAGTCTTTGGATCTGATCTCGAAAATGATTTAGAGTCGCCAAGTGAATGATTTCAGCCTTGCCAGTGTCTGATCGTTGTTCACCATCAACAATCAGATCTGAACTTGATATATGTACCGGGGTAAAATGTCAATGAAGCGCTACGTTCACAAGCTCACGGAGATTGACTGAAGCAGTGTTTATCTACTAACGCTGATGTAAAACAAGAGCGTTTTCGAAGGCTACCTGGCGTAACTTCAGGCTCCGTCTAAGACTTATGAAATAACACGTCAATGAGCAAACAATTAATTTGCTCTCCCCAGTATGGTCGCCACTATGTTAGCGCTTGAAATTTCACCTAGGCTGAGATAGACAAATCTCAAGGCTACATCAAACCATTACACCTCGTAGCTAGCCCTACGAGGAAGGAGAAGGCTCTCTCCGGTCAGGCTCAAGGTATTTTCTCAATGGGGTGAGCTGACCAATTAGGATCAAAGATATTAGGCTAGTAAACTGATGAGGAGGGTTGATTTAAAGTTTTTGGGTTTTTTGGTGGCAATTGGAGGGAGTGCAATTGAGGGTGTGGGGATTGAGCTCAGTTTTTTGCAGGTGGGTCTTTGGGGCAAGGTAGGAGTTTGTGCTGATGCCTTAAGCTGAGATGGATGATCAAGGAAGAAAGAGAGGGAGCTAAAGAGTACAAACAATGACTTTGAATCCTCTTTAGACAGTGGAAAACATAAATATTAAACAAAATTGAAAGTTGAGCATGACATGCATGAATTCAAACTTTATCACTTCTTTTGTTTAATTAGCAGCAATAGAATAAGAGATGGAACGCATAAACACACTTACAATGACAAGTAGGAAACACACCATCAACACAATAATCCACAAGAATCCACAATGATGTCTGCAAAACCCTGGCCTTCCTTTTCCTCAAATTGCAGAGATACAAGTAAAATATACAATAGAGCTTCTCCCTCAAGAGTCCAACCATGAAAATGAGCAAGAGAAGGCATAATATAGACCATCTAACTCCTTTCCCCACCTCTAGGGGTCGAGCTCAGCTTCCTAGGAGCAATTTGAACTAATTTTAAACTAAGCACTAGATAATAGGAAGTCAAAACAACTTGCCTCTAAAACTTAGCTAACTCATCCATGCATTAAATATTCACTATTTACATCAAGGAAGCTTCTAGAAGGGTTAAGAGAGATTAAATCTATCAATGTGCCATGAAAATTATCCATACATCCATCATTTACAGGTACAAATGATCAACCAAGGTAAAAATAGATTTTGCAGGCCTGAAAAGTCAAAATTGGCAATTTTAGCTCGAGTGGTCGCGCCCCCTGCTCGAGTGGTCGCGCCCCTTTGCAGCACTTTTTGAGTGGGTTCCAGTTGTCCAAATCAAGTGCAAGATGGCTCATTGGAAAGCTTTGTGTGTCTACTTTCCATCCCAAGTGGAATTTCTGGATTTGGAGTTGATTTGACCCCTCAAAAGTCAATTCTCCCAAGGTCACTTTCTGCAACTCAAAAAGTGGGCAGAAAGTCAAAATTTTGATGTATTTTGAGCTTTTGGAGGCCCAAATCTCAAAATCAAGTTGACCCCAAGTATAGGTAATTCTAGTTTTTGCATGCCCTTTCCAAAAATGTCAACTTTTTGTGATTCTGAGCAGTCCTCCCGAGTGGTCGCGCGGGGGGTGAGACCACTCCACAGGCAAAAACCTGTAAATTGCACAAAAAATTCACAAATGACAAAATTTTCTCCAAATTTCTTGAAATTTGGGCTGGGAGTCCCCAATCAAGTACCATGCTCAGTCAAAGAGGCTTTGGCCAAAATTTGGAGTGGATCGGGCGTTTTCCTTCGTTTTTGTGCTTTGGCCAACCGTCCTTGGAGCACTTTCGTTCTCGCCGGTATTTTTGACATTTCTCTCAAACCATGACACCTGTGTAAAAAGTGAAAGAGGTTTTTCTTCCTTGTCATGTTGTGGACAAAAACCTCTCTCAGTTTTGCAAAATTCATCTTTGATTGCTCAGAAACAGCTTTTGAGTGAAACTTGTCCCGATGTGTGAAACAAGGGATTTTGTCGAAATGGAGCGAAATGAAGGGGATAGAGGGCTTCTAAATTCTTGGAGAAATTTTTGGGAGTGGGGAGGGATGTTAGGAAGTAGGGGAAAGTGGAATCTCAAAGATTGAGTGAGGGGAAGGGGTCGAAAAGGACAAAACACAGGCCAAACCTAGAAAATTGCCAGGTTGTAGCTAGAAACTAGGGTTTGTGCAAAAATGAGGAATTTGGCGGATCTAAGGGATGGGAAGTATTTGGTAAAGTACTTTAAGGATAGGGGAAGGTGTATGAACATCAGGAAACAAGTTTTGCCGATGATTTGACCATCCAAGAGAAATTACCTTTAAAACCCTAGGAGAGGGAAATGACCTTGCCTGGGCGCAACATGAAGCATGAACAAGGTGTAAAATGACTCATTAGACATTGACATGATAATGACAACCCTACGAATGATGATAAACTCAGCTGAATGATGACATGGACTGACATTTGGGCAAACCCTAGACCTAATGCCTAGTGACCAAATTTTGCTTGAAAACTCTTTGAAATGACAAAATTTGACCTTGACACTTCAAAATCACTATGTAAGAGCACATTTGATCACTGGAGGAAGGCTGTAAAGACTGACACTAACAAGGTGCATGGAAAGGAATCTCATGTCTACAAGTTAAAAAATCCCTTGCATGGAATCAAGCAAGCTCTAAGAGCTTCGTATGCTCGTATTGACACTTATTTGACATGACTGGGATTTACCAAGAGTGATGTTGATCCTAGTCCTTATTTTAAGGTTGTGAAGAATACACCTGCGATCCTATTATTTCATGTTGATGACTTGTTTTTGACATCTGTTGAGCCTCTTATTATTCAATGTATGAAGCAAGTGGCTTATGAATTTGACATGAAGGACCTTGGGTTGATGCATTATTACTTCGGATTAGGAGTATGGCAGAACCCTGACGAAGTATTCCTTGGTCAACGAAAGTATGTTAATGAGATCCTTCAAAACTTTGGTATGATGGGTTGTAAATCCATGGCTACTCCCATGGTGACTAACTTGAAGAAGTTGAGGCGCAAAATCTAGTTTGGTAGATAAATCGATATACTGGCGGTTGATTGGCTTATTGATGTATTTGGTTAACACCAGGTCGACCATCTGCTTTGTTATGAACACCTTAACCTAGTTCTAGGTTGAACCAAGACATGAGCATTGATTGTAGAAAAGCACATTCTGAGATATCTATGTGGTACTGTGAACTATGCTCTAAGATATGTTGCAAACAAGGATGTACAACTTCAGGGATACACAAATATTGATTGGGCAAGAAGCGTTGATGATAGGAAGAGCACTTTAGGGGTATGCTTCAGCTTAAGGTCCGTTATGATATCTTGGATGAGAAGGAAGCAGATATCTTCCACACTCAGCACTACAGATGCAGAATATATTGCAGCAAATGGAGCATGTATAAAATTAGTATGGCTTCAAAAGTTATTTGTAGGATTGTTCGACCAAGCACTGGAACCAACCGTGACACACTGTGATAATCAAAGTTGTGTGAAGATTTCAAAGAGTCATGACGTCCATGGCAGGTCAAAGCATATTGAGATCAAGTGCCACTACATCTCTGACATGGTGCAGAGGAGATCGATAAGGATCGAGTACATCTCCACCGATGAGCAGACAATTGATGTTCTAATGAAATCGCTGCCCATGGAGAAGTTTGTGTACTTCAAAGACAAGTTGGGGCTTGTGGAGATTACCCCTCTCGTTGAGAGGGAGTGTTGATATGACACCAGCATGGACGGACATTCTCCTGAAAGGGGAATGGTTCGAGAGGTCCAGAGTTCTCCCCGAGTAAGGTTGAGTAAGTGCCTCTCAGTCAGGAGACTCGATCACTCTGCATGGGAGGGTTGAGTGAGGTATGTTAGCATCAAGACCCAATCACTCCCCAAGAGAGGGTTGAGTGAGGTATTTCAGCATCAAGGCCCAAAGTGCTCCCTAGGAGGGGTGAGGAACTGCTCCCCATAAGGGTTGAGCGAGTACTCCCCAAGAGGGTTGAGAAAGTACTCCCCAGGAGGGTTGCGTGAGTGCCTGCTAGTACTCCCTAGGGGGGTTGAGTTTCAACTTTTAGGATCGATCACTCTGAAGGAGTGAGTCCTGGTATGTTGATGTAGAGTCATGGGTTTAGTACCACCCCAGATATGGCTACTAGCAAATGTTGATGGTAGATGATGAGACTAATCATGATGATGATTTGATATAACCTTTTCCTAGAGAAATTTGTCAACTTGAGAACATCTATGACAGTGATTATGAATACCTCCCTAGTTAAGAGGGAGTGTTGAAATTGTAACTATGGTCGGTCTGCATTATGTATATTTGGCCACTTGATGTATTAGTATTGATTATTGTAAAGCATATTTTTAAATGATAGAGTCAAAGGAAAATTTATTTTGAGTCAAAGTCACATTGTGACTTTTTAAAGAAGAAAATTGTAATTTTTGGCTCCAAAATATGTTAAGTCGACCCATTCAACCCAGTAGGACACTATAGGGCAATTCTCATCTCATAAGCATCTTCCAAGCAAGCAAGCGAGGGACAAGAAGGACAAATACAATGCAAAAGAAATCAAAACAACTCTCTTTCCCTCTCTCTCAAGCTCGCACGTGTGGATAGTCTCTCTTTTCTTGCTTGCAACTTTTTATGGGAAGTTCTATTGCAAGAGGCCATAATTTTGGACAGTTGTAGGGCCCGAAATTCTAGGGTAATTGGTAGTCGCAGGAGGGTTGAAATTTTGGGCCAGTTCAGGCAAAGCAAAGTTCTAGATCAGATTGGGAGGCTTGGCATACAGGGGTTAACCAAGTTTGACTGAAGGTTTAGGTGTGTCTCTTGTTGAATAAAAGAGTTTCTCTAATGAAAAGGTTGTTGGGTATTTCCCATTGGTCAGTTTTCCCAAGGTAAATCTTGTCCTCTCTCTGTGCATTGTGATCTCTATTGTTCTACTATTCTTATATGGTTGAATTTCTAAAGTATAATTGCTAAATGATATATTGAAATAATTTAAAAGATCTATATCAAAAGTAATTATTTGTATTTTAGAAAATATTGTGCTAGTCTATATTGCACTTAGAAAATCAACAAAAGACCTCTTGTGATGCATTTCAAGGGCATTTGCAGGGTCGATTAAAGTTCGTTGCATAACACCTCCAAGGGTAGAATCCAGGGGCCCAGAAGGTATTCTAAGATGGCAGAAAGTATGACAAGCATGACCAGACTTCCTACAAATTAATTTGAAGTGTGTTTTTTTGTTGAATTGAAGACTCACTTTATAATATCACAAGGCATGAAGCAATGTGGCTTTAAGAAGCCATAAGGACGTGGTTAGGTCACTTCATTCGAGACACAATGCAAAGAGGAGCATTATAGCTCCACTATGTATCCGCAGATGAGTAGATTGTGGACATACGTCAAAGACGAGCTTAGTATGACGATGAATGTCTTCCTCATTGGAAGGGAATGATGAGGTATTTGCAAAATTGGGCAGACCATCTCCTGAAGCCATAAAGGACATTAACTAGGGGAGATGAATACATTCACCTTTGAAGCCATAAGGTCTTGTCTAGGTCATAAAGGACTTTGACCAGAAAGGTGAATGACCCAAAGCAATTACAAGGGTCATTAAAGGATACATTCATCACTGAAGCCAGAAGGACTTGGCTTCCAAAAGGACATGGTTAGGTCGACCAAGAGGTGAATGACCTAGGGAAATTATATGACTGGACATATCTTCTCCTTAGAAGCCAAAAAGGACTTGGCTGGGCCAACTAAAGGAGATAGATGTAATTCCCCTTTGAAGCCAAAAGGACTTGGCTAGGTCATAAAGGACTTTGACCAAAAAGGTTAATGGTCAAAGGCAAATTCTCTCCTAGGAAGCTAGAAGAACTTGGATGCAAAAGGGAATTGGCTATGTCATGACCACAGGAGATTGATACATTTGCATAAGAAACCATAAAGGACTTTGGGCAAAAGCATTGAATGCTTACGTACATATGAGAGAGCTACATTGCCCACTCTAGGAGGGAGTTATAGACATGCATCAACATGAAAAGATCATAAATTTTTCTTAAGGAGAAATTTCAACAAGGGAAAAATATTGCAGAGAATATCTCCCTCGCTAAGAGGGAATGTTGATTTTTGTGTAACATTAGGAGGTATTCCCCCATGCCAAAAGGCCTCCGAAGTCGGCCAAGGAAAATAATGAAAATGAAAAACTAAAATTCGTATATTTTGGGCTTCATGTAGGCCCCAAATAGTCAAATCGGCCCCACCATGAAGGATTGTGACTTTTGGTCAAAAGTCACCCATTTGACAAATATAAATACATATGTTGACTTCATCATTTGACCAATTTGAATCACACACATTCTTCTATTTTTCTGAACCACACGTGCGAAGTCAAGAGATCTAAAGTTTGATCGAGATAAAGAAGCTGACATTTGACCGAGTTTTACCTGCTCTGTTTGACCGAAAATATGTTGTGTTTGACCGGGGGTTTGACTGAATTTGACCGCAGAGAAAGGGGCAAGTTTGACCACAAAAGATGAAGACTTTGACTGCAGATTTTGGAGATAGTCAACCACAGTTGACCGCAAGACCGAACTGACCTCGGGCAGAAATTTCAGACTGTTGACCAGCATTGGTTTCTCTAATTTTTGGTGGTTTGACCAGCATCAACTAGCTGGCATTTGACCAGGTTTGACTGATATACGGGACTTGGATTTGTGGCACAAATTTTTAGAATTCTCTTGGAATTGTAAATATTGTTGAAGAACAATTTTTGCCTACAAGAAAAGTTGTTGGATTTTTTCCCAAGATTGGGGTTTCTCAAGTAAATTTGTTGTCTCTATTGTGCATGGCTGTCTCTTTATGATCCTACTGTTTTCACTGCATTAATGTTGAGATTTTCTGTCTATAATTGTTTAATGATATATATGACATACGATAACTTGATTGGAAATCATTGGAAAATAATTATCAGATCAGGATCAGTTTCTACAGTGCACTATTGCAGAAGATTCAACAGTAGTCTGCTAAAATGTACAGTCCAAGTGATGCAATTTGAAAATTGAGGTAGAGGAATATAAATCTTAAATTCCATTAGTATAAAGTTTCCTTTAAATCACTGTGTCCCTGATAGTGGTTGACTTGTTTTGTTTCCTGCCCCCTTTTTGGAATTCTATTTTTCCTCCTCAGTGATTTAATAATATAGGTTCTCTCCATCAAAATCTGCAATATTGCTCTATTTCAGTCTATTGTTAACCCTGATAATGAGTGAACTGTTCACTCAAAATGCATATGCATAAAAATTGTTTATGCATATAAAAAAATTTGATAAATGGATTTTCAACAAAAATGAAATGTATCATGCAACATATTCCTCTTCAGCCGTTCAGATAGAAATCTGCAATTCTGTATCAGTAAATATGTCAGTCCAAACCTGGATGTTGGAACTATTCCAAATTCCATTTCTTACAAGACTGCTAGATAGCTTGCTCATATATTGGTTTCAAGATGACGAAAAAAGGAGGTACTTGAACTCAGATAGACATCACTGACACTCTGATCATCATAACAAATGTTAATTATTTAGTTTCTCCAAGTAAATACTACTGCCAATTCAGACATTCAGCGAAGCATAGAAGATTTGGATGATGAGAATCAGAAGTACAAATATCAATATACAGGGACCTATATGCATATATGAATGTAGAGAAGCGCTACAAAATGTGTTTTTGGATAGCAACTTGCAATCTACAAAAAAGGATCAGCTGCATACATTTATTACATTAAAATTTAATGGCCTTCACATGCAAACATGTTATTCTATCGTCAATGAACTTAGTCTGCTTGCTATTTTGGCAGTTTTGTAATCATCTCGCAGCTGAATAAACCTGCATATGACACTTAAACAAGTTAAAACTAATTATAGTCCACTGAAAAGACACAAGCTCGCTCTGAAGAGAATTCATACCTTAAAGCATCTTTGCGAATACTTGGGCTACCTTCAAACAAAGTGGTAAGGCTTTCTGGGGCAACAATAAATACATTTGCCAGGCTGGAGGAACCTCGTCATAGAACATGGAAATTTAGTCAAATAATTATAATATAACATTCATGATGACTAACAATTGAAATATAATTCCTTTCTTACTTACATTCCCAGTAATTCAAACTTTTCATCAACTGCAGGTGCATTGAATCTATGCACAAACTCTGTGTACTCTGTAATGTCACGCTTCAATCGTAAACCCCCACTGCACAATAACAGGTCTTTCTGAGACTCTAGACTGAATAAAAGTGAAGTACACATATTCAAGATCCACATCCACATCTTTGTATCAGTGTTTTGGTAATACACAGAAAAGAAATATAGCAGAGGCAAAAAGCTCCTGGGTGAATGACCAAAAGCAAAAAAAACAGAAAACTAATACTAAGTTGGAAACTTGGCATCTGGCAATAAGACACATTTAACTTGCATAAATTCTTCGCGGAATTTTTTTCTTTTTCTTTAATTCAGGAGAAATGCTTCTGTACATTTGACCGGTTTTTATATGAAACTTCAAAGAAGAAACTTTTCTTTGAAAGAGAAATAATGTCCTTGCCCCCATTAAATTCCTATGATTATCTTCTCCAACATGTCGTAAGACAATGCATTAAAAGGAATTTATTTTTCTCTAGAATCTCCCTTCAGACCAAGGTGGTCTAATGGAACAAGGTTAGTAGTTTACTTCTATCAGGATATTGAGGTTCCAAACCCTAGGATATCTGTTTACAAGTTCCCAGATCCGTTGATGTTCTCACTAGCAAGTGGCTGATGAAAAGTTTCTAACTTTCTATTATACAATTTACATTGTTTATCCTCCCAGGGGTATTTTGATTGGTATGTCATCTTATTTCAAAGAAGCATGTTATATAATTTGCTATGTCTTAACTGATTCCTTGCTCAAGATATAATGATGGTACTGGTTTTGGGATGATTAGTTATAAGAAACCCTTCTCAGATTTTGAGAATTTCATAGTTCTAAAGGCATTAGAGAATTTTTGAGGTCTAAAATGGGCTTCTTAAGGAAATTTATAAAATAATAGCAGAAATTATAAAATAAGATTAGATTACTTCATCAAATTTTGGAGTGAAAAATAAAAAATAAATAAAAGAAATAAAAGATAAAAATAAATAAAACTATTTTTTTAACTTGTATTTTCAAGTTATCTTCCTACAATTTTACTCAAATTTTGAGCGGGAGCACTTGTTGGATGCTTCACATCCAAGGAGTACCCATATTGAATATTTTCAATGGATCTCGCTACACAAAAAATGATAAATACATGGAAAAACATGATTGCAATCACATTTTTCATGTATTTCTCATTTTTTGTATAGTGGGCTCCATTTAAAGTATTCAACATGGGTACTCCTTGGATGCAAAATTAAATTTTGTATTCAACGAGTGCTCCTGCTCAAAATTTGAGTAAAACTGTAGGGATATAAGTTGAAAATACAAATTGAAAAAATAGTCTTTCATTTTTTAATTTTTTTTATCATTTTATCTTTTTACTCCAAAAATGGTGAATCATTCCCCATCGTTGACATCATCATCTTCAATTCTATTGGTTCTTATAAAGTTGATGTTGGTTGTACATTTTTGTTTTGAGGCCCATTTTTTACCTCATAAATTCACTAATTGTTTTATAATTTATATGGTTTTACTTCACAAAATAGTTCATCATCTCACGGAAAGCTTGAAATCTGTCATTTGGTTAAGATGTTATCACTTACTCTATCTTTGTTACAAAAAAATAATTGCAGATAATAATTATTATCATTGTTGAATAAGAATATTAATTGATGTACAATAGCCCTCGTGATGGTTTACTATATAACATTGACTAGTCACAAGGCGAAAGGGTGCGTGCCCCTTGACTTTTCATTTAATTAATTAATTAATTATTATTTATTATATTTATAACATTGCCACCCCCTTTAAAATTGCTTTGTCCTCAAAGCAAAAGGATAATGAGGGGTATTGTTGGAAAAAAAAATTATATTTCCCATGATGCATCTTCTCCAAGAAGGTTTTTCCATTTGACAAGGTATTCTTTGATGATTTTGGAACATGACAATTTTTCTCAGTGGCAAGAATTCCTTCTAGTTCTAAAATAATTCTTCCTTGACAATCGAAGTTAGAAATCTCTTTTTGAAAAGGTTGGGCTTGTACCAACACCCTCTTGAGGTAAGACACATGGAAGATATTATGGATGCGATAGTTGTCAGGGAACTTCAACCCATAGGCTACTTTGCTAATTTCTTTTGTTGATTTGAAAAGGCCCATACAATTTTGGAGCCAATTTGTTTTTTCCTTCTTGTTTAAGTGAAAATTACTTGTAAGGTTGGAGTCTTACATGTTGAATTTTGTAGCTATGGATTGTCTTCATAATTAATATTTTTATCATTATGTACTTGCAACATTAAAGAATTATGTAAAGAATGTTCTTCATGCTCAAAAGAAAATTATTTCAAAGTCATGTTCTTCAAGTACTTGTCAAAAGAAAAGTTATAAGGCATGTTCTCCATGACCTTGTCAAAAGAAAATTTAAATTTTTGGTTTTGGCTCCACAAGAAGTCCAAGTCAACCCTCCTTAGATCAAGTCGGTCTGACCCAAAGGAGGCAACCATTTGACCCATCCAAAGAGACTATAAATAAGCAATTGTTCACCCTCCAAAGTGGCAATTCAGATCACTCATCTCAAACATATTTCTGCTCATCTAAGCAAAGAAGCACAAGAAGAAGAAGGTCGAGGACAAGAAGAGAAGAAGATCGAGATTTCTCCATTTGTTTGACCTCTCTCTCTCGTACGTGTGATTGTTTCTCTCTCTTATGCTGCTCGCACATGTGAACTGTTCTGGGTTGAGTTTCTGTGGGTAATTTTTGTGGATAAGTCCAAACTTTCTTTGGTAGGGACATGCCGAAATTTGGACCTATTGCAGACTTTGACCAACCCATTTAGCAAATGTTTGCAGAGGGTTGCCTTGGATTCTTGGCGGACAATTTGTCTTGTCATCTTGTTGGTCAGTCTGTCTATGACTTTGATGTCTCTCTTGTTGAATTGATTCTGTAAGGAAACGATTGTTGGGATTTTACCCCGAGTGGGTTTTCCCAGGGTAAACTTTGTGCATTATGATCTCTACTGTTCATTTTACTTTTATGGTTGAATTTCTAAAGTGCAATTGCTCAATGAAGAAATTGTAAATGCTAAAAGAAGATATAAATCATCAGAAGTAATTATTCGTGTTCAAAAATTAGTGCTAGTCTCTATTGCACGTGAAAGTACATGGTATCAGAGCTTAGGTAAAAGAGCATCCTCAAGAAGTCTAGATTTGCCCTGTTATTCATGATTTGAAAGACAAACATGTTTTGTATTTTAACTAAGGAAGCCCTAATCTCAGATGGAATGAATGTCATCTATGCTGGAAATAATACCCCTACTTATGAAGACAAGATTCATATTAAAAGAAGGAAAGACCATGATCTAGTTTTAAGGTTAAGGCATTCTTACATTTATGAAAAGGATAGAAGCCATAGTCCAAAATTCTGAAGAGGACCAAGGGTATTTTGAACAGGTTTGGAAAGGCCTCGGGTCTCCCTAAGATAAGCCAAAAATCCTCATAGAAAGACCTTAGTCAATGTTGAGAAATTTAGGGCATCAATAGATAGGTGATTTCTCTACTTTGATAATTTCTTGTGAGTGCCTTTTTACTTCTTGATTATGATCTTCTCTTTCTTATGTTATTATGTGTTCTTTTCATCAAGACAATTACCAATGCATGAACAATAAAGAGATAAGAGACACAGTATATAGGTTGTCAACCAGGGCCAAAACCTCTCACTCTTTGAGAGGAAAACCCAAATAAATTCTTCTTATAGAAACTTCAATTGACGAATACCAAGACCATGACAAAGACCGTTGACACTAGAGCCCTTCCAAGACCAAGTCACAAGCCTCCTCTTCACCCTTAGGTCAACACTGCTCTTCTTCTTCCTCTTCTTGGCTTCCTTCAGAATTTCGGCCTCTTCTTGTAGGTCTGCAACTTTTTGCTTCACAACAAAAACCCTAGATCAGCTTTTGATCCTTGAATAGTCTCCTTTTAGAGGGAGATTCTTTTCACTTCTACTCAACTTCCCTTCAACGAAGTCTTTACCCAATCTAGATTATCCTTATATGACTGCAATCTTCGGCTTCCCTTTGCAAACTTCAGATCTGCAATCTTCACATGTGTGAGGGTAGACTAGCCCAAAAACAGTGCCACAATGATGTCACTATCTTCGCTATCCCTTCCTCTTCCTTCGCTGATGTTAAGGCTCCTTCTAAGATGATTTTCACACTTGGTTATTTCAGACTTTCTTGACCGAATTGTTCATTTCCAAATGAGGTTGAGCACTGCTATATATAGTGGTTTGTCCATGACTATTAGGCCGACATGATCACTGGAATAGGCCAACATCATCTTTCTAGTATTATCCCTTTCATTGTAGGTCGACTTGAGTGAGGACTAGTGACAAGGTCTTGGAGGGTGAATTACAAAAACAAAATTGACTTTTACAATGTGTAACATGCCTTCAATACATGACAATGACTCTTTAGACTTTTATGACTAGATGACAAAATCCCTAAGGTCTCACAATGGGATCCTTAACTAAAAATAAAATCTCTTGCTCATGAAACCCATGAGGCAAGCATTACAATAATTTTATTTTTCTTCTTTACATCTTTTACATAAAATCACAATTACATGTCATTATGAAGACCAAACCTAGTTACACTTTTCAACACTCCCTCTTAACTAGGGAGGTATTCATAATGATACTTGGTCATTCTCAATCTGAAGAATTTCTCATAAAAAGAATCAGATTGGTAACCCATCTATATAGCATCATATCAACCAACATTGTCACATAGCAAGGCGTTGACTAACAGCTCTATCTCTCCACAAGATCTGAGCGCAATGTTGGCGAGACCAATGATTCATAGACACTCATCATTGTCTCTCTTGGAACATACCCTACTTGGGTTCTCAGGGTGTGTTCCACCAAGACTATTCTTATCTTGGATTACTAGTCCTCAAACAATATCAGTCCTTTACGAGTACTCTTATCTTGGATGCCCTATCTCATCCTCAAAGAGCATCAGATGCCAGATGTTTACCCAATCCTCCATTCTTTCTTCCCAGTGAAGACAAGAATGATGTGTCTATATCTCCCTCACAATTAGGGAGGATATATTGCTTCCAAGTTTCTATCAAGCAAAAATACTTGTTTCCAGGCTCCCTCTTAGCTAGGGACCTACAACAGCTCCTCATGTGGAGATGATGGGACAACCAACTGCTTGAAGAGCTCCTTCTTTCGATGTCCTGAATTTCTTCTTTGTCATGGAGTCTTCATCTTTTGGGACTTTCTAATTGGGCACAGACCATCCATCACTTCCATCCACGATTCAGTCATGTCATCATTCGTCTCATCAGAAAGCGATCCATCAGTCTACATCTAGCCTTGCTTCATGTCATGTTGCCTTCTTTATGTTTTGTCCTTCGGAATGATCTTACATCATTCTACATGGTTCTCCTTGAGGACATTCACAGTTTTCCCTTGGAAATCCCGCATAATCTCATCCAAATATTTGTTCAAAAATAAGAAATTAACACTTAAATCAAATTACCTTTGTGATGGTCCTTCATCATGAAATCTTCCTGATGGCATCAGCATCCTGCATATAAGTTGACACATTTCCCAAATATGTATATCGTCAAGGTTCTCTATCTTTCTTTGACTTCCATCAGAGTCTTCATATCTTTCGGCGAGATGTCATAGTTAAATCTCTTAGTTCCCGAATGTTGATTGCCTTCTTCCATGGTTGCATAGTCTACAATCTCTTCCTTCCTTTCTTCACATGTTTCATTCCCAAGAGCTTCTAATTAGAGTTCCTCCAATTACTGTCAATCACCTCATATTCCATATGAGGACATATTATGTTGATTTCATCTAGTGTGACCCATGCCTTGCTGCATCCTTATATAGAAGAAGATACTTTCCCTTTGATCATGCTTCTCAAGATAGAGTAGTGATCTATGTTACTTCCAACCATCTGACATGACTTTATAATATTCCGTACAAGCATACATACCTCATTTTTACTTTAAGTCATCTAGGCTTCTTTCAGCAGCTTCCTTGATTGAAAAGAGCTTCAATCCTTGATCTAATTCATCTCTTATGTCATCATATCATCATCCCATGAATTCTACAAGTTGGAGTTACTGATGAAACACTTGCTTCCTTTCTAGATTGGTAATTCTTCCGATGAAGATTCCATCAAAGAATCTCGAGGATCTTGCATATCCCTATCCAGCAGATGTTACCTTTTGACTAATGTATGATGAGCCTTGTCCTGGATGACTTCTTCCATTTTCTCATAAGTGTCATTTGAGCTTTGAATGAGGTTCCCAAGAGCTATATCCTTCATAGTTGACTGCCATAGATTTTGTGTCAGACATCCTTCATGTTTCCTATGGTGATGTCACGAGCTCTTACTTCTAATGCTTCTACCATGATGTCATCTTCTAATATGATGCATCCTATCATATTTACAATGCTTCCTATCTAGATAGATATTATTTACACAAGTGAAGAGTACTTAGTGGAGGAGATTATCTCATTCATAGTAGAGATCTCTCACTTCCTCCTTCTTAAGCTTCTTCTTCTCAGGTTCTTCCACTTCTTCGGTAATATGGGCTTCTTCCTTATTTCTCTTGTTATTGTCCTTCTTAAGTTTAGGACAATCTCTTCTATAGTGCCCATATTCTTGACATCCATAGCATTGAACCTTTTCCATGTTCTTCTTTTTCTTTTGGGGACCAAACTTTCCAAATTTTCCCTTTCTCTTTGCCATAGCAGCATATGCTTGGTTTTGTTCATTTGATCCCACATCAAATTTTTCCTTTAATCTGGTTTCTTCAATTTTGCAGAGAGACCATAGATCATGGAAAGGAGTGGCTTCTTTCTTCCCATAAATACTTGAAGTGAAGTTTCCCCATTCCTCTGGTAGTGCATTTAATACTACAATGGTCATTTCTCTGTCACACATTATTTCAGCCAGATCTTGAAGTTGATCTTTTATTTCAAAAATCCTCATGAAGTATGAGGTTATTCCTTCTTCCTTTGAAATCTTCAATTTGTAGAGTTCTTGCCTTAGAGAGATAACTTCTCCTGCAGTACTCACGGAAAACAACTCTACCAATTTGTTATATATATCTTTTGAAGTTCTTAATTTTGATACATATGGGATGGGGGAGTCCTTAGGGATTCTATGAGAATCCTCTGAGCCCTCACTCCCCTTTTCATGTACCTAACAAGTGTTTGAGCATCTTCTTTAGGAGGTTTGGTGATTGAGCCCTTGATGTGTTCCATGACTTCATTCTCAATAAGGTTTAGATTTGTTCTTTTCTTCCATGAAAGAAAATTTGAATCCCCAACCAATTTGTTTCTCTCCTTGCAAAAAGACATTTTGATAGATTAAGATGAAGTCATAGATATACTTACTTGAGTAGATGTTGCTTTCTCCACTTGCTTCCTCCTTTAATTTGATAATGATATAGATAGTAGAAGACTACTTCTTGATAGATTTCTTCTTCAAGAGTAATCCTTGATCCCTTTGGGAGAGAGATCACTTTGATGGAGTTCTTCAAAGGTTAAAGCTTTGCTTTAATGAGAGAGAGCTTGCCTCACAAACCCTTTTGAAGATGATGACAATGTTCTTCGATCTAGCCTTCTTCAGTCTTTGAAAAAGCTTCTACTCCTTAGATGATGGTTGAGTGATGATCTTAAAAATGCTTTTAGGTTTTTTGGTCTTTCTTTTTGCTTCCTCCTTGATGATGATCCCAAGACTTTTGCTGAAGTAGATTTCTTCGATCTAGGGTTTTGGTATGATGTAGATCTTGAACTTTCGCTTTGGTATTCTTCGACTTGCTTTGATCCCTTTCTTGAAACTCGATCCTTGTGTGTCTCTTTGATTAGATGCCCCTTCTTGACTTTGTCACCTTAGCTCTGATTCCATGTTGAGAAATCTAGGGCATCAATAGATAGGTGATTTCTCTACTTTGATAATTGCTTGTGAGTGCCTTTTAATTCTTTATTATGATCTTCTCTTTCTTATGTTATTATTGGGTTCTTTTCATCAAGACAATTACCAATGCATGAAAAATAACGTGACAAGAGACACAGTATATAGGCTGTCAGCCAGGGCTAAAACCTCTCACTCTTTGAGAGGAAAACCCAAACAAATTCTTCTTATAGAAACTTCAATTGACGAATACCAAGACCATGACAAAGACCCTTGACACTAGAGCCCTTCCAAGACCAAGTCACAAGCCTGCTCTTCACCCTTAGGTCAACGTTGCTCTTCTTCCTCTTCTCGGCTTCATTCAGGATTTCGGCCTCTTCTTGTAGGTTTGCAACTTTTTTCTTCACAACAGAAACCCTAGATCAACTTTTGATCCTTGAATAGTCTCCTTTTACAGGGAGACTCTTTTCACTTCTACTCGGCTTCCCTTCAACAAAGTTCTTTCCCAATGACTTTTACAATGTGTAACATGCCTTCAATACATGGAAATGACTCTTTGGACTTTTATGACTAGATGACAAAATCCCCAAGGGCTCACAATGGGAGCCTTAACTAAAAATAAAATCTCTTGCACATGAAACCCATGAGGCAAGCATTAATAATTTTATTTTTCTCCTTTACATCTTTTACATAAAATCACAATTACATGTCATTATGAAGACCGAACCTAGTTACACTTTTCAACAGTCAAAAGGCTATGTTTCAAGAGGAGCGAGAGCCTCAGAAATTGATAAGTCAGCATGCCTCATTACAAGATCAAAAGGATCGAATCCCTTATTTAACGTCGAAGTCATTATTGCATTTGTGAGAAGATTAACGACTCCAATTTATGTTGAAGGTAGGTTGAAAGGCTTCGTTATATTTCAAGAGACTGTCGGATGCCTCATTTTGAAGTCTTAAAGACCGAATTCTCTAAGGTCGAGAATGCCTTTGTCGAAGATGAAGTGTGAGAGATTACGAGTTTGATTGACCATGTCAACAAGAAGGCAAAATCGTTGGAGCATGCCTTGTTCGCGAGTATTCTTGAGCATAATTTTAGTAATGTTTTGTATTGACCTACTAAGCTAGTAATGCCATTGTGCATAAGATCTTCTCTTTGAACTGTGGAAGACCCTGTACATAAAAGAAGGGATTGAATTGACTTGAAGTATTTCATATAGATCTGTTATACCTGAAGGACTTTGTTGCCATGCAAAACACATCACAGTATTGGGTTGTTCAAAGAAGAGTATTTGGCCTGAAACACAGACCTATATAGAGATCAGCAAAGCTAGAAGTCTATGGTTAATTCTTGGAAGAAGAGGTATGTATCATCAATAATTTCATTTAAAGTGTTGTTAGACCTCAATGATCCCTTGTCATCATAAAGGACTCTCAATAAAAACCAAGGATAGTCCTAGGTGAAAAAGTATGTGTTAAAGACTTGTATCATAAATTTCTTTGGAAGTTGTCGATGTCCAGTATGCTTTGTAAAATCAAAACTACAAAGACTATGTCAATATTATGGAAACATTGCCTTACAAATCATATGCAGTTATAGATGGATCCTTAAAGAATCCTTTAAGGACAATTATTGATGCATAGCATATAAACCATCTTGGTGTATTCAAGTATGGCATGAGAACCTATGTGAGTGCAAAAGTGATGTCCAAAAGATGCAAATCGATAATACCATCTACTACAATGATATGTCTTGCATTGACAACATGAGTTTGCAATTGTAGCTCGATAAGGCTTGAAGAAAGCTTGGGTACTCAAGCATGTCACAAATATAAGGAACGAACCTTGCAAGAATGTTTCACAAGCTGAAGTGACATATATATTATAATGTCAAGGTTTTGTGTTTCCTCTTGGAACATTGTGATTAAGGAGCAGGACATTGTTACAAACGTTGACACCTTCAGCTATTGAAATTTCGGAAGATGCATTGTATATGTTGATGCTAAGAAAGCTCACCTTGATGAAGGAAGTGCATTAACATGAAAATCTCACAATGAAGAAGAAGTTAAGTACTCTTTCAAGGTTGAATGTCCGGTCAAGAAAGATGAGTGATTTGCAGAACTCGATGTGTAGGCCACTTGGGTTGAAAGATTTGAAGAAAAAAAAACAATGTTTGGCTGAACTACTAGCATTGTATTCGAAACCAGAACCAGTGACCAAACCAGTCCACCTAATAAATAGGGTTTCAAGCCAGAACCGGTCAAACCGGGACAGGTTATATCTCAATGAACCGGTTTTAAAAAACACATGAAATAATTAATTTTTAATGAAGAAAAACTACTCTTAAGATTTAAAGCCATGATTCCAAACCAATAGATACAAAATATGCAAAGTTTGTTCATATATATACCATGTAAAGGTGAATATACCAAAATGGCACCAAGTGCAGTACATAACAGCAACAAAATATATAATAAATGAGGCTCTAAATGGCCTCTAGAGTCCAAAAACAAAGCCTACAAGCTATGGGGCCACTAGCCTACTATAAGTCTACATATATGATATTAGTGATCAACGTTATCACTTGAAACTTATCATGATCAAACCTAGTCGCTTGAGTCTCGACTCCCAAACTTTGCAACTACATGAGTCACAAACTTCTTTGTTGGTTCAGTGACTTGAGTCTCAAACTTCTGAAGGTATTCTACCCTAATATGCCCTAATACTTCATTTGATTCTCTACATGGCTTTACATGGCCTCTTATCCTAGCCAAGTGTTGATTGAACATGTTTATACCATAGTTTTAGAATAATAAATTGGGTTTCAAACTGAAACCGGTCAAACCAGGACTGGTTAGATCTCAATGAATAGGTTTTAAAAGAACACATGAAATAATTACTTTTTAATGAAAAAAACTATTTTTAAGATTTAAAACCATGATTCCAAACCGATAGACACAAAATATGCAAAGTTTTCTCATATATATACCATGTAAAGGTGAATATATCAAAATGGAACCAAGTGCAATACATATCAGCAACAAAATATATAATCAATGAGGCTCTAAATGGCCTCTAGAGTCCAAAAACAAAGCCTACAAGCTATGGGGCCACTGGCCTACTACAAGTCTACATATATGATATTAGTGATCAACATCATCACTTGAAACTTCTCATCATGATCAAACTCAGTTGAGTCTCGACTCCCAAACTTTGCAACTGCTTTAGTCACAAACTTGTCTATCGGTTCACTAACTTCAGTCTCAAACTTTTGAAGGCATTCTGCCCTAATATGCCCTATTAATTTATCTGGTGCTCCACATGGCTTTATATGGCCTCCTATCCCAGCCAAGTGTTGCTTGAACCTACTAATACCCCTTCCTTCAATAGATTTTTGGCAATATTTGTAGATTATTTTGCCATCAATCATATCACAATGAGCCCATGCAGTATCCTTGGCTTTTGGAGGCATGGTGACTACTACATAGCTCAAACTCTATGTTCTTCCACTACTCCAGCAAAAACTCAACATTCTCCAAGCTCACAATGAAGCTTACAAAAACTCTACATGAGATGTGTGAGGCAAATGAGAGGGGAGACCTCCTTTCATTGGCCTGGAGGGGTTGCTTTTGGAGGGAAACAACCCTTATTTTCCCTCCAAATCACCTCACAAGCCTCCAAGAATGCATCTGGTGGGTCCACGGTCGACGTGCCAATGAATCAACCAGTTTATGATGGAATCGTCCGGTTTATGTGAAATCGGCCAATTTATGACGGAATCAACCGATTTATGGGAAAATCGCCCAATTTATGACAGATTTAGTTGGTTTATGGGAAAACCGGTTGGTTCCGCCATAAACCAGTCGGTTTATGCCCGGTATGTCTAAAAAAGGGCGAATGATGCATCGAACCAGGTTTTTTAACCAGTTTGGTTGGTTTGGCCAATGAACCAGACAATTTGACTGGTTTACGGTTCAGACTGGCCGATTTTTACAACCATGGTTTATACCCCCTCCTTCAATAGATTTTTGGCAATATTTGTAGATCATTTTGCCATCAATCATATCACAATGAGCTCATGCAATATCCTTGGCTTTTGGAGGCATGGTCGCTACTACTTAGCTCAAACTCTCTATTCTTCCTCTACTCTAACAAAAACTCAACACTCTCCAAGCTCACAATGAAGGTCACAAAAACTCCAAATGAGATGTGTGAGGCAAGTGAGAGGGCAGACCTCCTTTTATTGGGTTAGAGGGGTTGTTTTTGGAGGGAAACATCCCTTAGTTTCCCTCAAAACCACCTCAAAAGCCAAGAAAACCGTGTTCGGTGGGTCCGCAACCGACCTAGCAGTGAATCGGTCAATTTATGTCCCGTTTGACTATAAAATTGGCGAGGAGGGCAGTTCGACCCAATTTTTCCACTGGTCCTGTGGCTTTGGTTAATGAACCGATTGGTTTGAAAGCTTTTCGGTTCAAACCGATCAGTTTTGAATAACATGGCTGCTAATGAAGCTCAAGTATGCTTGGCCAATGGAATATGAAAGGAGAATTTACACATTCCAAAATATGTTGGACTTGCAAGAGGCGTAAAATGGTTTTGTAAATTTCTACGATTTGGAAGACTGAAAGTCTTGGATATGAAAAATTCTAGGGTTTTAGACATTTGGATATCTAGGGTTTGTAAACCCTAGCAGGCAAAAGGGGCTTGGATAAGAAAGATCTAGGATTATAGGATTGGATATAGATTAATGTTTCCGCTGAAAGAAGAAACCCTGGCCTATGCAAGGAATGAATGACATCATGTTGATGATGAGGAAAAGGATAATAAAGTCGCAAGATGGATGCAAGGAAGCTAATATCAAGAGGGATTTTACATTCTCTATAATCCTCAAAGATAAGTATTTTATATCTCTTCTTTGATTATTACCATTCTTGTTGCTAGCCATTCTCTTGTCTTTGTATCCTTTGCTTGGCTGTAATTATTCTTCCATGGTCTCCAAGTGAGGATTGCAGGTACATCGTAAAAGTTGCCAAGGCTCTAGCAAGCAATATGGAAGAAGTGGAAGAATGAAGCAAAGCAAGAGGACTTTCCATTTGTGTTGAGATATGTTATAATAGATGAAATCTAAACTCGGAGAGAAAAGGAAGATTAGCAAGCTCGAAGTATGCCTTCATTATGCCAATAATATCTACAGGATCTAACATGCAACAGTTGCAAAAATTGAGAATAGAAGGTTCTCCCAATAAGAGGGAGAGGATCATGACAAAATGTTTGCTCCAAGTTGTGAGGTACACTTATGTTAGAATTATTACCATTGCTTTGAAAGTGCACCAAATGGAGTTAGAGATTGTTTTTCTCAATGAAGAAAAAGAAGTGTACATGAAACTACCTCAGAGCTTTGAGGAATATGACAAGAAATCTCGTGATTAAAGAAGGTTATCACAAGCAAACTCGTTGGGATTGGTTGATCTTATTTGATTTGTCTATAAGCTAAAGGACTCGTGTCAGAGGGAGCAATTGTGGCAGATTGAATTGCCTTTGTATCAAAGGGAGTAGTCAAAGAAGCTCGTTTTAGCTTCAAATAGAGTAGACCTCTAAGTTCAAGATGATGGAATGTCACTGACATTATCAGGATAGATATTTGATATGTTGGAAAGTAGCAGTGCTTAAGTCAGCAGCCAGAATTACAACAAAAGTACGTTTCATTGTGAGAGTTAGCACCCAGTAAGGGTGACTGGAAAGCCATTGTGGTGATGAACCCAGTAAAAGGAAGAGCATAGGCATGTTGCTCAAAATGGGTTGGAGTATCATCATGGTACAGTTGGTCATGGTAAAGTTAGTTATGAATTGAGATTTGTCTCAAACAGTGAAATACAACTACAGATTCAGATTGGGCAGAGAATGCTAAAGACAAAAAGAGTTAATCAAGATATTGCTTCAGTTTGGGCTCTGTTCCATTAAGAAGACATCTATCTCACTCAGTATTGCAAAGGCCAAGTATATTGTAGCTGGATTGGCAAGTTGAGAAGCAATATGGCTTCAAAGGCTACTTGACTATCTAAATCAAGTGCAGGTGACGACCATGATGACAGGTCAATGCAAATTGGGATCAAGTACCACTTTATCCGAGACATGGTGCAAAAAGGAGCAAATGAAGCTCCAATATATCTCCACTGATGTGCAAAATTCAAATAGTTGATATTCTTACGAAGCCTCTGTCCAGAGCAAAGTTTGCGTACTTCAGGGACAAGCTTGGACTCATGGAGAATGTCTCCCTCATTGAGAGGGAGTGTTGATGAGATAACATCATGGACTGGCATTCTCCCTGTGTCATCATGACCTTGGTTGGAGAATGGTTTGATAGATTAGATAGCATCATGGATAAGCATTCTCCCTATGTCATTATGACCTTGGTTGGAGAATGATCTGATGAGCAAACATTCTCCCTGTGTCTCTATGACCTTGCTTGGAGAATGGTCTAGCAGATGACAATGATCTTCTATAAGAAGAATAGTCCTAGAGGCCGCTTAGATGACCAGGAGCCTCCTAGCATCATGCTCATATCTCTTTCTAGAGTGAGCTTATTTGGCATCAAGCCTAGGATGAGACCTTTGGAGTTTTACCTTAACTATGTATGGGGACTAGTCATTCAATGGTGAACCAAGACTTGGGGACCAGTTGATGCTGAGAAATCTATAAGGCAATGATTAGAGTGATTTCTCTTTTCTTGATAACTGTTTGTGATCTCTTTTCACCTTTTCTTACTTATTATTATGTTTGTATATCATCAAAAAGTGAACAACACAAGAAGAACAAGAACACAGAATGTAGGTTGAAGGTAGGGCCAAAAACTCTCCACTTGAGAGGAAAACCCGCAAATCTCTTTTCTTCTTATAGATTCTTCAATTGATGAATTCGAAGACCTCTAGATCAAGACTAATACCCTCCAAGACCAAGTCCAACCCTTTCGGATGATGTGCTTCCTTTGTCCAAGTCAAATCAATTCCAGCAACAAAACTTCGACCCCCAGCGTCAGAATTTTGGCCTCTATTGCAAGTTTGAAATTTTTGGCCCTCTCAGTAGCAGTTGCTGCCACACATGTGAGCTTATTCCAGCCTCTCAAGACTTCTTCAAACCTTCGCTTGGCTTTCTCCTTCTTCTAGTGCTTGAGGATGGCTTAATGTGACCTTCACAAACCTTCTTTCTCTTCCTTCTTCAAGATCGAACCTGTAGAAGAAAAACCCTAAACCAATAGCAGAAACCTTAGCCTTCCTTCGCACATGTGAGAGAGAAATAGCCCAGAAACAAGTCTTCTTCGTCCTCTTCCTTCTTCACAACCTTCTTCCTCTTACTCCTTTGCTACTTTCTTCCTCTTACTCCTTCGCTTGAATGAGTGAGCGATGAATGTCTTCCAGGGAGGTTGAGTTCCCTCTTTCAAATAGGTTTCTTAAGGTGGACATGGCTCCTCAAATTAAGTCGACTTCCCTGCTGCTAGGCCGACTTGGTCTTGAAGGGTATTTTGACACTTTTAATACAAAATAATTCTCTTTACAAGTTACAATGTGCTCGATGGGGTCTTCAACTTATGGAAATCAATCTTTCGACTTCTTGACCTAGGACAAATCCTAGAAGCACTCAATGGGTGCTTGACCTCTAAAATAAAAGACCTTGAGTATGAAACCCATGCTCTAAAAATAATAAAAATATTTTTTCTTTCATTTTACAATATACAAGATTCAAAAGTACATTTCATATTTATGAATACCAAACCTAGTTACACATTCTTCAATAGTTGATGCATGTATGTCAGGTGTACCATGATTGTAACTCTGGGCTATCAGCTACTTGATTGATGTTGGTGATATTGATATTAATGATGATGCTTATCTTAATCTTCATCCTTCCTTAGAGAATTTATCAACTTGAGAACATCTAGACAATCATGATGAATACCTCCCTATCTAAGAGGGAGTGTTGAATTTTGTAGCTATGGTTGTTGAAATTCTAATGCAAGAGAGGATTTCTAGACATGATAATTACTTGTGATTGTTATCTATGTTTCTTTTTAGCATTTATTTATGTCATCAAGCAATTATACATTCAAAAGTATGAAAAAGTGCACAAGAGACAAGAGACACCAGAGATTAGGCCAGAGGCCAGGGAAAAACCAGCAAGGGGAAAACCCATCAATCATTTGCGTATAGTTCTGTGTCAGCAAGAGAAATCCAAGTCAAACTCAGGGTTGTGGGTGAGCGTCCCCCCCCCCTTCCCCAAATCCGCTCTCGGAGCTTGCTCTACTAGGGAGTAGATAGGGAGCACACTCCCTAAAAGAAATTGTGCTCCCTATTTTTTAGGGAGCAAATGATGGAGTGGTCGAGAACATTTGTTACCAAAGCGAAACTTTTAAGGAGGGAGCAGTTGGGAGGAGGGAGTGGTTGGGGAGCAAACATTCCCGACCGCTCCCTCCTTAAACATTTTTCTCCCGCCGGCAAAAAAGGCGTGCAACGGACAAGTAAGAAAGGAGAGGAAAGGGAGGGAAAAATAAGTTAAAAGGCCCTCCTCCCCTCCCATTATTCACCATTTGCACAATGAGAGAGCAAGAGAGGGCTTTTGGAATCGAAGCTTGAGTTGAGGACGGTGATTGAGAGAAAGATTGAGAGGATTGCTTGCGAGCTTGAGGAGCTTGCAAGGGAGATTGGAGCTTGGGATTGAAGGCCAAAGAGGTAGGATCTAGACTCTAATCTACCATTAGTTTTTTTTATATGTTCATTGCTAAATGAAAATATTCTCTTCTCTCTTTCCCATTCCCATTCCTCAATTTTATTGCAGGCTCAAAACTTCAAACATCATGGCTATATGGCTTGGCATTCTCTTGTTGTTGGTTCCTTTTTTTTTATTATGGTGTTGGAGAATAGAAGAAGGAAGGTTAATCACGATGATGAGGATGAAGAAGTGGGTTTTAGTGGATTTGATGAAAACCCTGGAGAGGAGTATCTTGGTGAGGAGGAAGAGGACAGTGGAGATGATGAGGGCACAAAAATGAAACTAGACCAAACCCCATTGTGGAAATATGTTTCTAGGCCTAAAGAAGGGAAACGGGGTGGAACCACTAAATTTACATGCCTCCATTGCAAAAACACTTACATAGGTTCATACACCTATGCCAGAAGGCACCTCTGTGGGAAAAGGCCATGGGATGGAGATAAACAAATAGGAATCAAAGCTTGTTTAAGTGTGTCAGCACCATAAAGAGCCAAATACACAAGGGAAGAGGAGGAAGCCCAATACAGATCTAAAAGATCAAAGGGTGTCTTTGAACATGATAGCCCACAATCACATGCACAAAGAACTCCACCAGCATCCTATTCCTCCTATGGCAGTGGATACAGAGGCACAGGAACAAACATCCCTTTAAAGCGTAGAACCATATCAGATTTCCTTGACGTAGGGTGTAGGAATGATGTGGATTCAAAAATTTACCGGTTTCTCTATGCATGTGGGATACCATTCAATGTTCTTTGATCACCTTACTGGAATGAAATGGTTTTTGCCATTAATAATGCCCCCAAAGGATACAAGAGCCCTGCGTATGACAAGGCCAAAACTGTGGGACTTGATCATGAAATTTCAAAAAACAAAAATAGCATATTCTTTGGGTAAAATGACTAATTCTTGGAATAAGCATGGGGTATCCATTGTATCTAATGGATGGACAAATGTAAAACGAAAGCCATTAATAAGTGTTCTTGTTGTGTCAATTAATGGTGCAATCTTCCTTTCAACATATGATTACTCAGAAAAGTTCAAGACCGCCATCAACATTGCAGAACCATTACTTCAAACAATTGAACATATTGGGCCATACAATGTCATCCAAGTCATCACTGATAATGCTTCTAATTGTAAGGCAGTGGGAGAAATTATTGAGGATAGATACCCCAACATATTTTGGTCTGGGTGTTTGGTTCACACAATGAACCTTTTGATGCATGATATTATTAAAAACAAACAACCTCAATACAAATGGATTGGTGATTTGTACAAGAGAGGCAAGAGAATGATAAAATTTATTACCAATCATAGCAATACCCATGGGCTTTTCCGAATCACTCAAGTTTGGCGTTGTTTTAGATTGCGAAGACTAGATTTGCTAGCTACTACCTCACCTTCAAGCACCTTTTGAAGGTAAGAGAGTCATTGGCTAGCATGGTATCAAGTCAACACTGGCAGGTATTAAAGGACAAGGCTCCAACTATAGTTGACAGGCAAGGTTTTCAACAGGTGGAGTAGACCATCCTTGATGGTTTGTTTTGGGCACGTGTAAGGGAAATTTTGCAATTCAACAAGCCCATTTATAGCATGATTCGTTTTTCAAATACAAATAAACCTGTGATTGGGGAGGTGTATGAGCAGATGGATAGCATGTTGGGGCAAATAAAAGATATTGTTCAGGAAAAAGATCCCAACTTGTATATAATGATTCACAACTGTATGTGTGCACGGTGGAATAGACTTAATGTTTCACTACATGCCTTGGTATATATCCTTATGCCAAAATACTACTCTCCATCTTGGTTGGGCCAACCTGCACCTGGGGGTGGGGTTAGGATCAAACCCTATACAGATCTAGAGATACCTAAAGGATATATGGAAGCATTAGACAAGTTGGTCCCTGACAAGGAGTGTTCTAATCCATGTCTTGAATTAGGCAAATACTTCAATTGCACTAGTTCTTTTGGTTCTTTCCATGCAATGGAAGACAGAGACAAACTTGATGCTCTCACATGGTGGGAAGCATATGGCGGCCAGGGACTTTTGCCAAAATTGGCAAAAAAGTGCTCTCACAGGTTCTAAATACTTCTTCTGCAGAGAGGTGTTGGAGCACCTACAGCTTCATCCATAATGTGAGAAGAAATAGACTCAATGAAAACTGGGCAGAAAGCTTGGTTTATGTGCACTACAACTTGAGGTTGTTGAGTCATTATTCTAATTGGGCTTATGAGGATACATCATTTAAAACTTGGGACAACAACCTAGAGGACAATAATTTGGACGATGGCACTATACATCTAGAAGAATTGGAAGCAGAACTTTTGAAAGACGATGATGAAGCAATAGCAGCCATGCCACCCCCACCATCCAATAGCAGTGCTCGAGTTCCAACAATTGTTCCTTTGCTGTCGTCGCCTCCATCTACATCCTCACGTGGAGGGCATGTGCCTTCTAGTTCTGGTCGTGCGACTATGCGGGAGCAGACTCCCAGAAGACAAAACGACCTGCCCAGAAATTAGACATTTCTCGTGGCGGCAAGAGGCCCAAGCATTAGCAATAGATAATAGATTTACTTGTCTCTTCTAGTTTCTAGTAGTTTTTATAGCTGTTGATTTTTTCATATTTATTATGATATCTTTTGTAAACGATATATGACAATTTAAGTTTGAAGTTTGAAGTTGGCAATTATCACTCATTGTAATGAATTATGAATATGATGCTTCGTGAAAGTTGAAAGTTGAAACATTTCATTTCATGTTAGATGTTTTTTGTTATAGTTTGGTTACTTGGTAATGGTAATGGTTACAAGCGCAGCTTTAGTGATCAATGATGATAGATGTTCTATATTGAATTTTGAAAGCTTGAAACTTTAAGATTGATGAATCATGAGACTCGACATGTTGTATGTTACTAACTTATGGACGTGGTTGATGAAGATTATAACTTCTAGATGATTGATGTTATATGGTTCAATCCATGTTTTTATGCTTTTATATCTAATTCATCATTCTACATACTTTTGTTGACATATATGCATCAAAATATATATTATATGAAAATTCGCTCCCAAACCAGGAGCTTTTGAAAATGTCACTCCCTGCTTTCGCGAGAGAATAATCGATCTCACCTGTTGTTGTTGAACTGGTTGAAAGGTTGGTTAAGAAAAACATAAAACTATTCAGGAAACAGTTGGCAGAGGAGGAGTTGCGAAGGATTTGTGGTGACCAAACATGAAGCAAGAATGAGGTGAGGAAAGGGGCTTTGCTTCACCTGCAAGAAGCCTTGGTGACCTGATCACTCATGCTTGGGTGATATAGCATAAATGACTAAGGTAGATCGAGGGGAGGATCCTTCTGACTTTCCGAATCAGGATTCTTCTTTAGTTGAGTCCATGGGTTCTTACAAGGATATCTCTGAGGAGCATGAGCAGTCATGTAGAGTTGTTGAAAGCAACCCAGTTATGCATACTTGTGTGATGGAGTATGATGAGCAACAAATTTCTTGGGGAGAAGACTTGCGAGAGGAGTGACAAGTGATTCGACATGGAGAGCACATAGAGGGGCATGATTCAGGTGAGGAGGATGATATGCATAGTGTGCATAATGAGCCATTTTTGGGGGGGCAGGTAGTGGCTCATGTTGAGCAGTCATCTTTTGGGCCAACCATTGGCAAGAAGTAGATAGATGTCCAGACAGCCAACAGGGTTATAGTACTTGCAAGCATGTGTTGTCGAGAGGTGTTGGAGCCTGATAGTATAATTTTGCAAGAGGTTGGTGGACTAGAAAAGCAAGGAGACTCCAGTCAGATGAGGGAGAATCTCTTGGAGATAATGGTGCATCCATCTTTGGGCCTACCCATTGATGAGGTCGAAATAGGTGCAGTAGCAGCCAGTAGAGCTACAGTATTTCCAGATAGTAGCCCTCTCCAAGAGTACATCGACAAGGCTTGCAGCACGGCTTGCCCACTTCTGCCCATTATTGAGAGAGTGGTGAGATTTCTCAGACAACTCTTGTGGCTTGACCAAGCAAAACAACATGAGTTGAGCATGGACCAGCATCAACATAGTAGACTTCTTCCATACATAGGTGTCCATGCATTGGATTGGTGGGAGATCATGCGTTGGTACCCTATTGGTGGAGCGATATTTTTAGTCAAGGACATAGTGCAACAAGAGCCCTTGGATGTGAGGGATACTGCATGTTTCAGTTGGCAATGGGATGTAGACCAACTGATCATCAACTTTCCAATAGCGCTAGCATAGCATCAGCAGAGTAGGGGTGACCTCAACCTATGCCAGAGATTGGATTGGAGGGAGGTGATGAGTTGGTATGCTATTGGTGGAGCAGCATCTACAGTCGGAGACAGAGCACAGTTGGAGCCGTGGCATAGGGGTGTTGATGATTGGCCATGGTGGCATTGGGATCCAGGAGGATCTGTTTATGGCAGGACAAGTCAGAGTTTAGTTTGGCATCCGAGCATTAAGGGATCCATTCATGGTTGGGTGGCATGGAGGCATGGTATCATGCAGTGGTTTGTATGTGCTCCAGGTATTGGTTCTCAGTTACACTGGACTGCTAGAATGGTTAATAGATATTGATTGCTTGAGGGCAACGAATCTTGGAGCAAGAGGATTTGTCATGTTCCTTTTTCTAGTTTCCCTTATGGCATTGCCAAGACGGACTTCAAGGATTGGAGGTAGCTAGGTCACAGGAGCAAGTTTACTCCATCAATGGGCCCAAGGGCTTCTGGAAGGGTTTCAAGGGGTTTTGAGGAGTTTCTATGGGATTTGATGGCATTCACTTGGCATATTCCATCATCCGCACAGGTTGTTTCTCATTCCGTTGCATTCCGACAACTTTTGAAAAACATGGTTATTATTTGTCCTAACTCAATTAATTACACTTAAGGTGGCATTCCGGGAGGAATACTTGACGGAACACCTTAGTGTAATAGCTCATTGGAACTGGAATGAGAAGATCTACAGGATGAGATGGTGGGAAGTGACTTCCAGTGGCCTAAGGAGGGATGGTGGCCAATTTACCATTTTCCCGAATTAAAAGGGTATTTTAATTAAAATACAAAACAAAAAAAGGAAAGAGTACCAAGTGATTAAAATAAAAATAAAATAAGGCTTCTAGAAGGGTCCATCAGATCTATAAAAGAGGAGGAGAAGACCATTTGAGGATATCTTGAATTTGAACATTGTCTTGTGTGAGATGTTTGAGAACCCAGTTCTCTACTTTGGTAGCCCCAGGATGGAAACCCTCAGGTGATTTTGGTGAGAGTGCACGAAAAACCACCTCATCTCCTTGGTGGATTCATCCAGAATTCATAGGCACAGTGATCGATTTCAGTTCATTTTTGGAGGGCCAGGGCAGCATTGGAGCAGTATCTTGAGGCCAGCTTTTCATCTCAGTAATATTGGTTGTATCTGCATGTAACCCCAATTTATCTATTATAATAAAATTTGAGAATATTCTTTTTCATCTTGTTATTTTGTCATATTTTTGTTGGTTATATTTTTACATGGCGATGTTCTATTAAATGAATGGTAATTTTTATGAAGAAATTATGGCTGAGTTAGATTTCTACAATATTAGTCAAATATACCATTTGGGATATTACAATCATGACAAGACATTCGCACCAGTTGTCAGGTACACTTTCGTTTAAATTATTATCATTGCTTAGAAAATTGCACCAAGTGGATGCAAAGACCATTTTTCTCAATGAAGTAATTAAAGAAGGAAGAAGTGTACATAGAGTTGCCTCAGAACTTTAAGGTACATGAGAAGAATTCTCATGATTAAAGATGGGTTTGAGTTTGGTTGATCTTGTATGGTTTGTCTTTGACGGAAATAGAAGGACTCATGTGTCAGAGACTCAGAGGCAACAACTATGGCAGAATAAATTGCTTCCATAACAGAGGGAGCAGTCAGAGAGACTTGTTTTAGCTTCAAAGTGAGTTGACCTCAGAGTTCGAGATGATGGTCTATTAGGCTAAGGGAGCAGTCAGAGAGACTTGTTTTAGCTTCAAAGTGAGTTGACCTCAAAGTTCGAGATGATGGTCTATTAGGCTAAGGGAGCAGCCAAGATTACCACAGCATGATAAGTTTCAGTGTGAGAGGGAGCACCCATTTAGGGTGACAAGAAAACAATTGAGGTGATGGATCCAGCAAAGCAATTTACGGTTGAGCCAAGTCATGTTATTCAACATGAGTTGTGTTGAAAAATGTGTAACTAGGTTCGGTCTTCATAAATATGAAATGTACTTTTGATTCTTGTAAATTGTAAAATGAAAGAAAATTATTATTATTTTTGGAGCATGGGTTTTCATGCTCAAGGTCTTTTATTTTATAGGTCAAGCACACATTGAGTGCTTCTAGGGTTGGTCCTAGGTCAAGAAGTCAAAAGAGTCATTGTTATAAGTTGAAGACCCCATTGGGCACATTGTAACTTGTAAAGAAAATTATTTGTCCTTGAAAGTGTCAAAATATCCTTCAAGGCCAAGTCGGCCTAGCAGTGGGTAAGTCGACCTAATTTCAGGAGCAACATCCACCTTGAGAAGCCTATATAATGGAGGAAACTCAACCTACTTGGATCAAAATCATCGCTCACTCATTCAAGCGAAGGAGAAAGAAGAAGGCAGAAAAAAAGGAAGAGGACAAAAGAGACGTGTCTTCGTGTTATTTCTCTCTCACACATGCAAAAAAAGGCTAGGGTTTCTACAGCAAGAGTTTTCTTCTACAGGTTTGATCTTGAAGAAGGAAAAGAAAGAAGGTCAGGCGAAGGTTAGAAGAAGTCATCCTCAAGCTCCAAAAGGAAGAGAAAGCCAAGCAAAGGTCTGAGGAAGCCTTCGAAGGCTAAAAGAAGCTCACATGTGTGGCAACAACAATTGCAGGAGGGCCGTAAATTTTAGGTCTGCAGTGAAGGCCGAAATTCTGCAGCTGGGGGTCGAAGTTGTGCTACTGGAAGAGATTTGATTGGGTTTGACTTAGACAAGGAAATCACATCATCCGAAAGGGTTGGACCTGGTCTTTGAGGATATTGGTCTTGGTCTAGAGGTCTTGGAATTCATCAGTTAAAGAATCTTTAAGGAAGAGAAGAGATTTGCGAGCTTTCCTCTCATGTGGAGAGGTTTTGGCCCTGGCTTGCAACTTATATCTTGTGTTCTCGTTCTTCTTGTTTTGGTAGTTGTTTGATGATATACGAACATAATAATAAGTAAAGAAAATAATAAGCCAAAAAAAGTAAAAAGACATCACAAGCAGTTATCAAGAAAAGGAAAAACACTCAAAGCCTTGCCCTATAAATTTCTCAACAAGTTAGAGTACCAACACGATAGATTTGGTCATGGCACAATCAGTTATAGTTGAGATATTCCTCAAATAGCGAACTATAGCTACAAGGAATCACAAATTCAGAGGGTGTTGAAGACAAAAAAGAGTTCATCGGAATATTGCTTCTGCTCTGTTATGATTTCTTGGATGAGCAGGAAGCACACATAAGTCTCACTCAGTATTGCAGAGACCAAGTATATTGCAGCCAGATTGGCAAGTTGAGAAGCAGTATGGTTTCATAGGCTACTTCCAAGATTGTCTTGACCAAGTGCAGATGATGGACCATGATGACCAGTGGAAGCACAGTTAGATACAGTATGGAGACATGATACAAAAGGCAAGCAGTGTGGCTTTAGTATTATTCTACAATATAACAGATTGTTGACAAAGCTTCTATCCCAGGATGAAGTCTATATACTTTGAGGACAAGCTTTAAGTGATTGATTGTGTCTCTCTCAGCAAAAGGGAGTGATGAAATTGCAGCATCAAGGACAGTCATTCTCCCTGTGTGAAATATGACCAGATTAGGGAAAATGGTCCAGAGTATTAATAGCATCATGGACTGACATTCTCCCTGTGTCAACTATATTAATCCGAATTAGCGAAGATGGTCAAATAGAGGACATACATTCTTCCAATGTCAAGTATGTTGACCCGATTTAGGAAGAATGGTCTTAGAGGATCAAGTTCGTTGAGCATCAACCCCTTAATTACTCAAATAAATTGTGACCTTTAGAGATTCACAATGTGTCAAAGATATTGACCCGAATGAGTGTGAACCGAGACTAGTTTGTATACCATGTGTTAGATAGACCCAAATTATGGTGACAGGTTGATGCTAAATGATGTACAATGTGTCAGAAGTACCGACCAAGATTATGGTGAGGATATACCATAGATCAGAGGTATCAGCCGGAATTATGGTAGCTTGTTTATACTATTGATTTACCATGTGTCAAATATGTTTGACCAGATTATGGTAATTGGTTAATCCTATTGGTTTACCAGGTGTCACAATTGTTGACTCGACTATGGTAACCTGTTAATGCTATTGATTTACCATGTGTCACAATTGTCAACCAGATTATGGTAACTTGTTGTACCATGTGTCGCAATTGTTGATCAGTTTATGGTAATTCGATTTGAACCTTTTCTTAGAGAAATTTGTCAACATGAAAGCATATAGATAGTCATTATGATTACTTCCCTAGCTAAGAGGGAGTGGTGAATTTTTGTAGCTATGGTCGGTCTTCATAAATAATATTTTAACCATTGATGTATTTATAATGCTAAATGTAAAGCATGTTCTTCATGCTAGTGTCAAAAAGAAAATATTAAGGCATGTTCTTCATGTTCTTTGGGAAAAGAAAATTTGAATCTTTAGCTCCAAAAGAAGTCAAGTCAACTCCCCTCTAGTCAAGTTGGCCCAAACAAAAAGACACTCATTTGGCTAGCTAGGAAGACTATAAATAAGGCACTCAACCTCCTCCTCCAAGCACCATTCGATCTCTCACAAGAAGATATATTTTGGGCATCCAAGCAAAGGACAAGAAGGATGAAGAAGACAAGAAGAAGGACGAATTAATCTACATCTATCTCTCTCTCTTGATTTGACTTCGCACGTGTGAAATCTATCTCTTTTCCATTTGCACATGTGGGCATACTATGCACAAAAGGCTGAATTTCTGGGCAGATTCTGGGAGGCCGAAATTCTGATTTTAGAAAATCAAGGACGAGCAAGTGGGCCAAATTGTTGACTTGACTAGAGGGAAGCTTGTCCAAGTATGAAAAAGTCTACATTGTGGTCAATTTAACGATGTTATCTAGATGTGTCTCTTGTTGAACTGAAGAATTTCTCTAAGGAAATATTGTTGGGTTTTTCCCCCCTGTGAGTTTTCTACTTGTGTTCTTGATTTAGGTGTCTCTTTATGATCTTAATGTCTATTGTTGAAGATCTTCTATGTAATTTCTTAATGATTAATGTGGATATGAAAGAATCTACAATGAATATCACTAGAAGTAATTACCAATAGAAGACCTATGAAAGCTCAACAGCTAAAACTCACTCAAACTAACCAAACTCAAGAAACCTACCCAAAACTTGGCTTTAACTTTGTCAAATTTTATATTGTCATATTGCATGAGATGCATTGATGGGTAAACTAATGTTTTTATAGTTTTTATCGATGGAAATGTCATTATTAATTCTTTTGCATAAAACTTCTTGTATTTTGAGTGTTATTTCTATTTGTTGAGTTTCACAGTCTCGAACAGAGTTTTGTTGCATCCCACATTAACTGAGTTTTCTCTAAGTCCAAGTTTACTCATTTCTAAATGTTTCAAGCTCATAAGACTATCTTTCCATTTGCATATATTGTTAATTTTATCCTTCAACCTAGCACTCGACAATTCATTAACCTAGCAAACTGCAGATCTACTGAATGAAAGCACAACTAAGTTCTTAATTAGCATAAGCAAATTTCACACAACCAATCTCAATCACAGTGACACAAACAAATTCTACCCAATCTACAGTGCTTCATTAATATTCAGAACTTACTTGGGCTCTCGTCTTAGGATAATGGCCCAACTAATAAACATTACAGATACAAAATGTCTTGGAACCGATCTAGCGAATCAAACCCCAGATCGGTCCTCGATCCCTTTCGAAAATCTGGATCTCTAAGCTTTCCTTTTGCACTTCCTTAGACCCAGTACACTAGAATGGAAGTCCTTCACCACTCCTCACTAAGATGTCTCTCTCAATGTCTTTTGTTCTTGTATGGTGTCTTTCTCCTCTTCTTAGTCTTTCTTTTTATAACTTTACTTTTAAATAAAACTCTAACCTCTAATCTCCAAAGTGATTGATAGCCAAGATGAGGACTTGCCTCATTTGAAAGTTGAGATCAAAAGCTGAGATTAAAACATAATCATTGAAGTAATTTATTTTACTTTTCCTAAGTTTACTTTAGCTCAATTAGCCAACATAATAATTATAAGTTTTTCCTAAGTTATACTTAGGCTAAGTTACAATGCCACATGGTAATCACCACATCAACCAACCATGGTATATATCATCACCATTGATTGATAAATTGTCTCACGTATATAAACAATTCCTTCAGCATCTACCTTAAAAGAGTGCAAGGAAACATATGGACACAACCCTCTACGTTGAATCATTATAACCAGACTCTGTGGTTAACACACCTTGCCGTATTCCATAGAGTGCTCTCCTAATCTTTTCCTATACATGTAGCTCAAATCAAACTCTCCTTCCACTACATCAATGCATTGACCATTACATGTTTTGGTTGATATGAACTTATGCTAAGCTGGATACTGTATTCAACGAGAGAAAAAAATAATGGTTAATATTCAGCATTTGATCCTTTTTTTTTAAATTTTCCCAAAAGGATTTGCCTATTAGAACTGAAATATCACCTGAATCTCTAGAAAATAAATTTGCTTTACAGGAAAATTTGTGAACATTTTCTTCACAATATATAAAGCAATAAAAAATAGATTTTTTGTGAAAGTTTAGTCAAATTTCTACAATTTAGCTTCTAGAACTAAGAAATATATGCCAAGGCTTCTGCACATTCACTGAAACGCACAATTCTAAAAGCATTATTTCTACATATTTCTGTTTGCATGTATACACGTATTTTTATTAGACATACATATGTATTTTCATCATGACATCTAGGGGTAATTTCTAACATATAAACAAATTTCAAAAACCAAAATTTATATCAATGGATTTGTTTTCATACAACCAAAACATCACAACTATAATGTTAAATTAGTTTCACAAGCATGCTTGCCAATGAACAGATGTTACCTAGGACTGAATGTGAATCGTTGCCAATGATTGAGTAGGCCTTTATGCAAGCGATTTCCCTAGAATGGAAATCAATTGGAGAGTTAGAAGATTATAAACACATCATGATCAAGCTTCAAAGAAACAACAATTAGAAAACAATAACAAAATAATTGTTAAGATCTAATCAGAACATCTATCTGCTTGAAATGCTAAGTAACGCTTAATAATGAAATCTGGCAAAGAAGCTAATCCGAGTCTTAAGGCTTTACACATCCATGCACTGACTTCTTGGCAGACAACCCATTAAATTATTGCAAGTCAGCAACTTAATGCTCCATGTGCGTACAGAAGCCATTGAATCATCTCAGTTTGGTTGAAAATATTAATTATATTCACTTATAAAGAACTTATTAAGACACCAGAAAACACAAACAAAACAGTTCTCATTGTAAAGTTTATTCACAATTGTATCACAAGTCTCCCAAAAGTTGTATGAGTTACACTGGCAGTCAGTTCATTGTATCGAGAAAGGACCTACAACTGAAACATGCTACACCAGAGAAGCACAATGACAACAACCTTACATCAAATTTCTCCCAGACACACTTTTTCCAGGTGAAGGCCTTACACAATTACAGGTTGAAGAACTTGGTTAGGCCCAAGCACATGTAATGACAATTAGGAAAGAAAACAGAAGGATTGTGATCCATCACCTTCAAGCAGATATATGAGTGTGCATATATATGCCCCTACCTAAGTGACCGGACATGTCTCTCCCCCCCCACCTCATGTGTTGGGAATCATTTGTGTCCTACACGATTCGAGCCTGACACGTGTCCGACATGAGTTTGACTCGTGTCCTAACCATAGGACATGATTTTGACTCGTGTCGAATAGGAGCCCTACTGGTGTCCCAAAATTTGGACACATAACCTGTGAAAAAAACATCCTGAAATCGATTTATTGCCTCATTCTCATGCAATTCAGTCATAATTTTGGAGCTGTCAAAGATTTTGAAGTGCATAAGGGCAATTAATCAATGTTAGAAGGGATTCCAAGTGTTGGGAAGTGGGTATGTCTAGTTTCGTCCTTTACTTAAAGTTTTAATGTTATCTTGAAAAGACTCAGGATGTTTGAGAGTGGCTTCAAGTTTCAACTTCCTTGGATTTCATATGGAGAAAGTAGAAATTTAGATCCCACTCAAAATCCAGTAGACTTTAACAGTTTTCAGGATTTCAGGATTGGGGGGTTACAATGTTTCCATTGTAACTTATCATGTATGAAGGTATGGAACTAGCATTTAATTAAGAGGACCAAGCCCTCTATGTGCCTTGATGTTGGTGGCATTGATTGTTGAACTCCACTATCATGACCATAATAAAAATGCACCTATCACTCAAACAAAATCTCGATTTGACATGTTAAGCTTTTTCTATGTTATTTATAGCTTAGAGGGTGATGATGGTGATGAGGATCCCAATATAGGCAATGATTTTGATGATATATAGTACTCATTATTTGTTGTAGCATGATTCCTTTTGGACTATACAGGACATTTAAGGCCTCTTTGTTGTTGATCTATTTTTGGTTCAGAGATGGATTGCATTTGCACTCAATGTTATTTTGGTTATATGCATTAGGTGTGTATTGAATTTGTATCATCATCATCTAAATGATTTATATATTTTATATTTCATGTGTAATTCACTAAACTTTTATAATTTTTAATATATAATATATAACATGTCCTCTGTGTCATGTTCCAGAGGGTCGTCATGTCACATGCCGGATACTAGTATTTTACTATTTTGGTGTCTTGTGTGTCCCGTGTCCTCGCATCAGATGGATTAGGCCCCTACGATGTCAAAGGCGAATCTTCATGACCTGATGGAATCACAATGGTATGGTGTGGTCCTTCCTCAACACCTTTCATGAGATGATGATTCAAGATTTAGCCTTCTTCAAACAAATACATGAGAGGATAGAAAGAGCATGCCCCATATCTCAACTTATTTTTTGAAATACACCTTAAGAAAAGTACACAACACTCACGAAGTATACAGGTTTGGTGTGGTAGCTTGTCCTCTTTAGATCGCTTCCACTCTTTAGCTACACTACTCACTTATAATGACTCTTCTAGATGCTCATGGTTTCAAATTAAAAGGGCATCTCTTTCCGAGGATATATTTCTCAATGTTTGCTACTTTCCCCTAGATTATCTAGACTTCACAATCTATGTTAACAAGTATCCCTATCACACACCTTAACATCACCAGAAACTCATACCTTGTAGGTGTTGAGGAATGTAACTAGTTTCGGTCTTCATAATTGTCGTTTTGCTCATTTCAATATGTATCCTATGTAACAAACAAAAGAAGAAAAGAAAAAGTTATTATTATAAAGCATGGGTTTCATGCTCTTTATTGATGGTCTTCTAGGTAAAAGCATGTTCTTCATGCTTCTAGGGTTTGTTAATGTGAAAATTTCAACTATTGCAGCAACAAGAAATTATTCTTCTAATTGTAAAACAATTAACAGTTTATTTTCCCACACAAACAACGAATAATTAACAACTACAATTTTCACCAAATTAAAATACAGCAGAAGATAAACTGGAAACTGAGAAAATTATGGCACACACAAAAATATAACACCGCTATTTTTGGACAAATGTCTCCAGAAAAAACTAATGTGGGAAAACCAATGCAGCAGATGAGGGTTTTATTACTATTATGCAGCAACAGAAATTCTAAGTACAATCTATGGATGTCCAGTTGGCAATCCAATCTGAGAGAAATACTAGCAAAAATATCCTAGAGATATTTTCTCCATTTTGCAAATCCACTGCGAATACCTGTAACTGTGAATTCCTGTAAATACGAATTCTTGTAATTACAAATTCTTGCAATTACACTCAAATTCTTGCAATTACACATGAATTCCTGTAATTGTGAATTCCTGCAATTATACACGAATTCCTGTGATCATGCATGAATTCCTGCAGTCATGCGTGAATTCTTGCAGTGTGTCCCTTTTCTTCAGAAATATTCGGCCTCCTCTCTCCTAACTCTTCTGGAACTTGAAACTCCTTCATAAATCTACAACTTTGGCCCTCTGACACCTACTACTCGATCAATGGCCCGATCTCATTGTCGAATCACCTACTACTGGAAAATCAATCTGCCTTGATCACTGAGTATCTACAACAGGTGCATTTTCCATCTACCCATCGACCTCCTCATATAATCTCCAGTTGGGACTCCAATGGCCAAGATTTAAACATAAACGATGACTGAGATCATTTTTGGATCGATCCATGTGAGTTTCTAGACGATTCATACAGTTCTCAATTAATATTGATTAATTAACCCCTTTTCCTAAGTTTAGACTTACGAAATATTTAAAAATAGGCTAATAATCTAATTGAGACACTTCTAGGTGGAATTTCCAAAAACGATTTCTAGGTTATGGAGAACTCGTGTTTTAGCCTCTCCACAAAGTTTCAAGACTAGAACACCTTTGATGTTACAAAAACTAACACTCCCTCTTAGCAAGGGGTGCTATAGTGTTGTACTAATGCTACAACACCATGTCTCTATAACACCCTCTATCACATTGTTGATGTCTGGCCATTGTGACTGATTGTCACTGCCCACCAACCACTGCGCAACTCTGATGTTTCATCTGTGTTGTTGCTGACACTATTGTACTGTTTCCAACTCTACATCTGCAGTGCAACTCGCTCTCAACTGTTGTTGTTGCTACTGCAACTACTGCAACTGAGAAACATCCAAAATATTTTGTCCCTGCTACTGAAATAGGTTCTCCACCATACCCATTTTTTCTCTGAAATAGACGAACTTAGCTCTTCCTAGAGCTTTCGTGAGTATATCTGCAACCTGTTCATCTATGGGAACATACTGTAGCTGGACTGCTCCACGCTGCACACAATCTTTGATGAAATGACAGCAAATATCTATGTTTTGACCTGTCATGAAACACTGAATTCTCAGAGAGCTTGATGCAACTCTGATTATCACAGTAGATATTGGTCGCCTACATCCTCTGCTTGAACAAGCTTACCAGCGACTTCCGAAGCCATATTGCTTCACACGTAATTGTGCTTGCTGCCATGTACTCTGCTTCTACAGAGCTCAGTGCTACTGACTTTGATCCAGGTGGATGTTGGTGGCCACCCACCTATCCCATTTGGACCCCCACAACTGTCTCTTTCAATCTTTCAGTTTCCTAAATTGTAGCACAGTTTACTATATTTAGCAGTTTTTCAGGTCCTGAACTTCCGGAGCCGTTTTGAGGCCCTAAACGACGTTTTTTTAGAAAGGGCCTCAAAACGGCTCCGGAAGTTCAGGACCCGAAAAACTGCTAAAAATAGTAAACTGTGCTACAATTTAGGAAACTGAAAAGATTGAAAGAGACAGTTGTGGGCGTCCAAATGGGATAGGTGGGTGGCCACCAACATCCACCTGGATCAGACTTATGCTTCTTCTTGCACCAAGAAACCATCCCTAATCCAACAATGAAGTTGTACCCAAAGGTACTTTTCTTATCTACTGAACTACCTGTCCAATCTACATCTGTGAACCCACATAGTCTGACATCATCCCCTCGGGTATATCTCAACCCATACTCGATTGTGCCACGCACATACCACAAAATGTGCCTCACTATTGTCCAATGTACCCTCTTTGGTTCCACCATAAACTGACGAGAGGGTATTGAATGTGAAGCAAATATTTGACCTAGCATTGACCAGATACATGAGAGAACCGAGGAGTTGTCTATACAAGGTCGGGTCAACATCCTTGTCATCTGATGCATCTATATTCTTCCAGCTGGTGATCATGGGCATAGACATATGTCTACCCTGCATTTTGAATCTCTTCAAACTATCTGTAGCATAGTTGCACGAAGCGCCCCCCCCCCCCACGGTTCCAAGCCCCGAAGCGCGTCCCGTACGGAAGCGCCTAGGAAGCTTGGTCGGAAGCGGCGCTTCCGAATTTTTTGCCGCTTCCTGGAAATTCGGAAGCGTGGTATGGAAGCGCCGCTTCCGAAGCACTGAAGCGCGCTTCGTACGGCGCTTCGGGCGTCAGAAGCGTGGCGCTTCGGAGGAGGAAGCGTACGCTTCCCGTACGCTTCCGTACGCTTCCGGAAAAGCGTTTAGAAAATTGTGTTTTTTTTCAATTTTTATTTTTATTTTTGGTGAGTTTGCTTGTTGGGGGTGGGTCCACCTTGGGTTAGGGTGACGAATGAAGGCAAAAAAAAATATAAATATAGCAGATGCTCCCTCATGGTAATGTTAAATTCTTAAAGTAAAAGTGACATTCTCCTTTATTTTTCATTTTCATCCTTTTACTTAAATTTTTAACATTACCATGAAATGACTCAGGATGTTTGAGAGTGGTTCCAGCCTCATTGGACTTCATATGGAGAAAATAGAATTTCATATCCTATTCAAAATTCAGCAGACTTAACAGTTTTCAGGAATTCAGGATCAATGGGATTGTGGCATTTCATTAGATTATATCAAGTATGAAGGTATGCGATTAGCATTTAATCAAGAGCACCAAGCCCTATATGTACCCTAGTGTTGGTGGCGTTAATTGTTGAACTCCTTTGTCACGCGGCACGCCCTTAGCAAAAAATTACCTTTCAATCAAGTCAAAATCATCGATCAAGCATGTTAAGCTTTTTCTACCATATTTTAAGTCTTGAATTAGGTAGTTTGATCAAAATTGGGCAGTGTTGACTAATATCCCTAGACAATCGAGGTAGAGGCAAAGGCTAGACAAGAGGAGAAGAATCTAGATTCTAGATGGTTGATGCATCTAAATGGTTGATGCTCGAATAATTAATCATTAATGTACAATGGATGTTATATCTATCTTGATTTATGCAAAAATATGCATGTTTTCATGTCTTCTACAATTAATTTGGTATTTGGGATGTTTGTTTTGAGTATAAATGCAAAAAAATATAAATATATATATATAGCTGACGCTTCCGCGGACGCTTCGCTTCCTAGATTTTTGGAAAATGACGCTTCCGCGTCCCCGCTTCCAAAAAACGCTTCCGCTTCGTCCCCGCTTCGTGCAACATTGATCTGTAGTGTATCTTCCTTGCCCAAGGAAGATCTCCCGGTTCCTTCTGCCATACTTCCAGTCCTAGGAAATAATGCATCAACCCCAAATCCTTCATATCAAACTCTACTGCCAAGTTCCTCTTGCATTCCTCTAAGAGCCTTAATGACCCTGTCAGGAAGAGATCATCCACATACAATACTAAGACGAGTGGCTCACCCTCTACCATCAAATAGTAAAGGTTGGGATCTACGTCACTCTTGACAAATCCCATCAGCTGCAAGTAGCTGTCAATCCGACCATACCATGCCTTGCGAGCCTATTTGAGCCCATGTAGAGCTTTCTTCAATCTACACACCTGAGTGTGTCTCTCATGAGTCTCGAAGCCCTCTAGCTATTATGTGTACACTTCTTCCTCTATCACCCCATTCAAGAATGTTGTCTTAACGTTTGTTACAGGTCATTTGGTTGCATTCATTCAAATGGGGTGAAAACTCAGATTAATCAACATCCTTAACATTTTGTCATTATCCCTATGCAAAGCCCTAAGCATCATTTCTCCAAAAAGTCGTTTTTGAGTCAATCAGCTCAAAACCATGTTTGTGGGCCCAATGCACCCTACCCTTTAGTCCATCTATGATGGTCGCATGTTGCATAACTAAGAAACTGCACTGATCAGCGCAGGTTGCTCTAATTTGCAGGTGTGATGATTCTAGAATTTTGGGAAAAATAATAAATATTTACGAAACTTCTCCCACAAGCTTCTAAGGTGGGTTTAACCATTTACCATGAATAGAGATCTTGAATTCCTACTCTAGAGGTCTTGTCTCTTATAATTAGAGCTCATCCTCTTTCATATGTGGATCTGAAGCCTAGATTGGTAAATCCTAAACTACCACTTTTACCCTATAAAATCATTGCCTCCCATAGAGTATCAGTTGGCTCTTGGAGACTCTTAGCTATGACCTAATGTTGTTGCTTTTACCTAAGGATCCATTACCATCCTTGAGTTGTGATTGAAGGCTTTCCTTGCATCTAAGGAAGGACATGTTTGGTGAGAGATTCTACATTGTCAAGAACTGTAAAAGGGGTTGTAATCTTCTCCTACAATTTATTAATACAAGAAGCTTTGTTTTCCTATGCTTTGCATCTATTTGATGCATATGTATTTCAATGCCCACTTGACTCATTGAATATAGATATTACTTTATGCTATGGATGTCTCGTAGTTCTCTTGTTCGTTGTGATTGTCTTGCAGGTTCCATTTATAGTAATTGGAGGTGGACTCAAAGTCTACAAATCAAGAGAAGAGGAAGACTATCGTTGGACTCCAGGTAGGGCCTTCCCTCCATCTATTAATTTCTCCAAGGAAAACATTGTCCTTTTTGGTTTCTGTTGTTTCTAGGTTAGCCACTAGATCTGGGGGATTCACTTCTATCCGCAAAAGAAAATTTGCCATAAAACAACTTGGCGACTCCACTGGAAACGAGATGTTCCTTTAGTAGCTTCCTCAATTTATCCATTTTAGACCTTTCAATCTGACTTAAGTTGACTTGTTTATAGAGTAATTAGTCTTGGGAAAGCATTAGTCTAAGCTTGGTAGGCTCTGTGTTTCGCCTTTTGAAAAAAGAGTAGCCCTAGCGCACTTTCTGGTCTGCGACTAAGTAACCGAGTGCACCTGTCTCTCTCTGCAAGTGTGATGCATCGCACTAGTGTCTGTGTCTAGCTTGCAATGGTTCCTATAGGATGCAAAAATTGCATTTCTATGTCTTGCTCTCACTTTTGATTTTGTCCACTAAATTTTTCTAAGCCTCTGTAACAGTCATTGTCTCTACAAAAGCCATCAATGTGTTTACATTTGTGATTTGATAAAATGTTGATGAGGATTTGTTTGATTTTTCTTCCTTCTTGTCAATTAGGGTTTGTAAGCACTTAGCTTGATTGTTGATTGAATGAAAAGAATTTTCATATTATAGTGGCAGTCTATGTGAGTTCTTTTGGTCAATAATCTAGCTTCATATTCATTTTCATTGCATTTGAAATTGAAAAAAAAAAAGATCTCTTTTTTGCATTGCATATAGGGTTTTTCGAATTGCATTGGAATAGTATATTGAAAGATCTGATTAGGAAGTTTCCATTTGTTGCATCTTTGATTATTGCATTATTGTTTGTTTCTTCCTTCCCGTAGATAGATCTTCATTGAAATGAAAGATTTATTTTCATCATGCTAGTTGGATCCTAGGAAGTTCAGGTGAATTCGTACCATGATCCTTAAAATTGAAACTTAATTGAAGATCAACTTTAAAAAAAGTTCAATTAACCTAAGGAGCATTTGTAACATTAATGACACATATAGAGGCTAGAGACGTGTTCCGGCGTCATTAAACGTGGGAGATGTCATTATTTGTCTGCATTACATTCTAGGGGTAGTCGGTATTTCGAGTACGTTAAGTATATTCGATCATTTTCCATGTACCTTCGGGTATATCAGATGGCATTCCCGATATGAAAAGTATATAGGAATACTTCCTATCGTAGAGGATGCATTAGACAACACTACCACGGATTCTGCTTCCACGTACCTCCGGATATATTTTGGAAGTCCCCTACAAGTTGCTATCTTGCATAGGTAACCAAGTCGAACACCTACTATGACACACAGAACACAACAGTCGGGGAGATTGTCTGCACGTATTGGAAACGATATTTCGCAGTTCACAATTGCTTGGTAAACCCTTTTGCCTAGTTACCCCTGTATACGCAACAAACATCCTATCTATTACTTGAGCTAAAACTCGACTGACACTAAAGCCAAGTATTCGCATGTCATAAAGTTAGCTTTGGCAGTTGTCCAAGTTGTCCAAAGGTTTCGCCACCATACACTGCTTCGGAAAACTATTGTAGTTTTCTGATTGCAATCCAACGACTTACATTTTGTCACATCAATTACTGGGGGGCAAGTACTCCAAATGGATTGTCATCCTTCAAGAGTTTGATTTGGAATTCATCAAGTCCAAATCAAAGAAATCTATAGTCTTCGTTGAACTGATCTGCGACCTTCCCTCGTCTGAATTAGAATTGACCACTGATGATTCTATTCCAGACGAAACGTTGTTTCTGATTGATTCTTTTGACCCTTGGTATGAGGATATTATAATTTATCTCCAAACCTAAACTTTCCGGCTTGATACTACTCAATTTGATCAGCATCGAATACACTACCAAGCTCGTCAATACGTCATAGCTAGTGACACTTTGTACCGCCATGTTATTGACTCAATTTTTCGACGTTGTCTTACTATGAGGAGGTTGAGAAAACCTTAAATGATTGTCATGTTGGAGCATGTAGCGAACACGTCTGGTTATACACCCACCCAAAAGATTTGCGTGCTGGTTATTTCTGGCCGACCATGTTTCACGATTGTATTATGGCAGTCCAGAAATGTCACACGTGTCTGATTTATAATAAGAAAGCACGTGCTCCACTTGCTCCCATGCATCTAGTTATTGTCGTTGGCCCATTTGCCCAATAGGGCATTAATTTTATGACCTATAATCGTCGTTCGACGGGGGGGCATGTCTACATTATTGTTGTTGTAGACTATTTTACTAAATGGGCCAAAGCAATGCCTACATATGATAACACCGACAAAACTGCTGCATTATTCCTTTTTAACCATGTCATTGTCAAATTTGGTGTGCCTCAAGCTATTGTTACAGACCATGGCAAACATGTTCGGAATTACATCATGTCTGAACTTACTACCAAGTTGGCCCTTCAACATGATAGCTTCACTGCCTAGTACCCACAAGCTAATGGGCAAGTAGAAGCCATTAACAAGGTTTTGAAAATGATGCTTCAACACATGGAAGGGATTCATATGATGAATTCGCCAGCCATTCTTTTTTCCGCTTTATGGGCATACCGAACATCTGTCCAAACAGCGACTGTATTCACACCCTTTTTGTTGGTGTATGGTCTAGAAGTAGTTCTCCCAATTGAGTGTGAGATTCCATCTTTAAAATTAGCCATCGAGCTTCTTCCCACAACTTCCATAGAAGAAGAATGTTTTTTACATCTAGCTCGCCTAGATGAGACCCGACATGATGCCGTAATGACCAACAAGGCTCACATAAAATGTGTCAAAACACACATTGACCATAATGTTAAACCATGTGCCTTCTAGGAAGGTGACCCAGTCCTTTTATATGAACAGGAAGCTGACAAATTAGGAGCTAGGAAGCTCGAACCATTATGGTTAGGTCCGTACATAGTCAAATGTGTACTAGCAAAAGGAGCCTATGACCTAGTTGACTTTAATGGAATCCCTTTGGCGCAGCCCAAAATGCGTTGTACCTAGAAAATTACTATGCCTAGTTTACCTTTGCATAGTCGCCATGTACATACTGCATAGGTGTGTTAAGTGTGTTTGCAGTGTGTTTCCTTCAAAATTTCCTATCATCTCTGTTAATCTTGAATTACATTTGATTTGTAGATGTCGTCGTTCCCTCAGCTATATGTTGGTTATGCTGATGGTGCTAGTCGTAGTACTTGGAACCTTACTTCTGTAGCGTGGGCAATCTATGCTCCCGATGATGAGTTAGTGAGTCTACAAGGAAATTGGATTGGTCGCTCAACTAATAATATCATTGAGTATAGCATAGTGATTGAAATGTTATCTAATGCTATTTCGCGTGGTATTCGCTATTTAGTTGTCAGAATTGACTCACAAATTGTGGTACAACATTTAAATAATGTTTATTCAGTCAGAAGTCCAACTTTATTATGCATGTTTTTAAAGGTTCGCTTCCTAGAACAATGCTTTGATTACATTCAATATCAACATATTCCTAGAAGTCTAAACACAATAACCGATGCATTAGCCAATTATGTTTTAGACAGACATTTGCAAAACATGTAAATAATTCAATCAACATCACACATTGAACAAGAGAATACAACAAATAGGAAACATCGATAGATAGCTGTATATAGAGTTTAGTTTTACGAAAAAATTGTGTCTGAGACACACATGGTCAGACAGCGTATAATATCAAAATAAATGTACACAAAAAATGGCTCAAAATCCTCCTAGTCAACTAATCCCGATGATGATCACAAAAACAAAAAACTGTGTGGGCAACTTTACACAGCAATCGACTGATGCGCTCTAGTACTCCAATAGTGTACCACTGCAATCGCATAGGGATCTCATTGATCCTAGCCTCTGGCACACCAAGGGTTGAACCCTCAACATGATGCTCAAACTCGACAAGAGTCTCAGCTATGTTGGGCTCCTCCATCTCTCCCTCTACCCTTGTAGCAACTCCAATCTGTGCAAGTTGTGGTTGTCCCTGTCATTGAAGATACGACAAGCCCACTGGTCGAACAGGTCGAATATCTACATGTGAAACCAATAGTTAGTCTCTGATACATTTAAAAACAAAAAAAAATGGTAAAATCTAAAAAACCAAAAAACATTCAAAATGACATTGTTTTACCTATATCACCCCATTGCTTGCCTTTAGGTAAAATGAGCTCTGGGTCTCCTCGGAAATCAACTTCGGCATATGGATAGTCCTTGATCATGATAAGTTGTACCCACATCCAACGAAAGGATGTAGGGATAAAACTCATTTCAGGTGCACCCCCATGACGAGATATGAGATCTACCCATTGCCTCATTCGTGGAACCCTAAGTTCGAGAAGCTCGCAAGAAATTCGTTGAGTTCAGAGTAATGGTATCCTCTCCAAAGAAAAAGAGATCAAAATAGAACCATACCCAAATTTTTTCAAGCACCCATCCTTTGCTCTGTTGAGTTGCTCCTTCAGATTAGCCAATACCCCTTCACTCTAGTGGAAGACAGTAGGTTCTATGCACTCAAATGCATGTTGCAATTTGGACTCGGTAACTAAATTCAAAGCGGCACTGCCAACTAGCCGAGCAATAGTGAAGAGGGTCGTCCAGAGAGGAAGTCGAATGACATCTTTGATCTCTATCTTGCCATCCTTTATTTCCTCAGAACGAGGCCTACAATGGGCAGCTATGTACCCCTTCACAGTGTCACCACTTCCTCTCATGCTAAATAATGAGATAGGAGCTCCTCTCCATGATAAACCTATCAAGAAATAGATATCCTCCACCTCTATTCTGACAGTATGTGCCCCAATCCTGAAGAATTGTCTTTGAATATCCCATTCTCCGACCAAATATTCCAGTAAGTCAAACTAAGGTCTTATGCCTGGAATCCAAAAAAATTTAAGGAGCCCATAGTTCCTTAAGGCTTGTATTGTTGTTGGGTCATTTGTAGCATCCAAGTCCTGAGACTCATGTTCTCTTTCCTTCCAGCATAAAACCATTTTTGCTCCAGTGAATAACTGCAAAATCACAACAAAAACACTTAGAATAAGTCTTGTGCAAAAATTTGAGATAAATCTACCTTAAAATTATAAATCTTTTTCTCAAACTATGCCCATCGCACCTGTCGTTTAGTGGACAGAGCGACCCGGCGCACTTTGCCTTCTCAGCAGGTGCGCTGGTCCACTCTTCCTAAGGTAGATCAAGCAGACCCAGTGCACCTTTCGATACAAAGAGGGTGTGATGGGCCTAAGGAAAAATTTAGACCCTAAAATGCTGAGAACTCTCAAAAATTTGAGTCAAACAAAAACTAAAAACCGTAAAAAGGGAGAGAAAGATAGATCTTCTACATAGAACCGATGGCACTAGAATTGGTGACAGGATTGGCTACAATCACCTGCTGAAGTTTGAAGGTAAAATGCACTTAGAGCTCACTCACAAGAGGTAAAATGAAAATGGTAAAGAAATGTGTTTGCTTTTCACTATTTATGGTCAAATTAATTATTTATTTAATATACTTTTAATATTTTGACCTGATTTTTACCATGTCATATATTTTTTATCATATTTTTAATGAAAATTTAAATTTGTGACTAAGGATTTAAAATAAATAAATTAAGGGGTATTTCACTTAAATGTTAAAAATTTTAATGTGGCCTATGGCCCATTAATAATTTCGATTTTTTCTAGCCCATCGATTTGTTTTACTTCATCAATGTTTATTGCCTAAATTAAAGTCCTTTGGTGTTAAATGCTAAATCTTAAATTTTATGGTCAAGGTGCGATAAATCATATTGGCTTTTGGAAAAGGTTAATTAATCCTAGATCTGGGCAGTTGATGAAAATTATTTTAGATCTGCAATCTTTTGCATGTTACAGTGTTGGGCGTTTTTTGTGGATTATTTATGATTGTCACTTTTCGTCACATATTGAAAATCGTTCTGGATAGCTTGTTTTATTGATGGTTAATTCAAAAATATCGAAGGCACTGGTCTATAATTGTTTTTATCTTGTGGTCATGTCTTGTTTACATTGGCGTTTAATCTATCAATCTGATTTAATCGTTTAGATTCATCAAATTGTCCATCATTAAAATCTCCTAGAGCCCGTGATCCACAGGCTTTCTCATCTATTTACCTTAAGGACTACCCCCCTCGACTTGCCTAGGAGAGAGTCTAAATGGAATAAGGATTAGGAGTGACAGCCCTTACTCTCAGCATTGTCGCGGTGTTTAGAAACTCTGTGCGACAACATTTTTGGCGCCATTGCCGGGAATCATTTTATTCTCGGCATTTCAACGACATTTTCTCATTGTTTTTAATCATCTCATCTTTTCTGCCATTCATTAGCCTGTCAAGTAGCACAATTTTTCCTGGCGTCATTTGATCTTTTCATCACCTTATCTTTCATCATCTCATTAATCATTTCATCTGCACCTTTAGCACCTAAACATCTAGGTTCATTTCTTGTTTGGGTGGCGACTCCATTTCTTTTATTTTATTTTTTCTCAGACAAGAAGCCCTCCCTTATATCCGGTTGTTTGTTGCCCTTTGGATCCTAGAGTTAGAATCAAGTTCAAGCGACGACTCCACTTATTTCATTTCTACAAGAATTTCTACTCAAAGCTCGCTTCTTGTGGATTTCTTGATTTTCTTGAGCAGAGGTCTCTCTCTATCATCCATTTGGTCCCTCATTATTCATCATGGATTATTCGTTTTTACTAATGTTCTCCATGATATTTCAAAAGTGGTCATTCATAAATTGTCTTTGTTCTCGGGTGGTGATTCAGTGGTTGTTAGAAAGCATCTATGCAGGTTTTCTCGTATAATGCTCATATGTTGTAGTTCTCCCCAGTATGATCATGAAGATGTCAAAATGCGTCTATTTGCCTTTTCTTTAGAAGGTGATGCTTTGAATTGGTTTAATAATTGTCCTGAAGATTCTTTCGCTTCTTTACAAGACATCATCAATGCTTTAAAAGATAGATATGGTTATCAAGATAGCTCGCCTTGTGCCCCTAAAATTATGCAACAAAATGAAAGTGATCTTGTGAATGATCGAGCTGTCGATGAAAGATTTCAAGACAATTCTCCATATCAGAATGTGCCATCCACCTGTACCGTTGCAGATCAAATCCATGATAGTGGAAAAGCGGGAACAAGTTATCAAATTAGTGTCGATAATGAAAGGGAAGATGAGAAGCAAATTATAGAAGAACTAATGCGGCTGGTAAAAAATATGGAGCTTAATCAAGAAAAATTTGTAACTGATTACGTGAAGGATATGAGAACTTTATACACCCACCTGGACAAGCGAAATAAGGAGATGGAAACCATGAAAGCTAATCATGCCAAGGAAATTAATTCTATGCAAAACAAGTTATTAACTATGGATGAAGAAATGACCATCATGACATTCGATTATAATAATCAGTTGGCTACCATGCAAGCAAATCATAAGAAAAAGATAAACCATATGCAAAATTGTTTCATAGGCATGAAAGCAAAGAATGACAAAGCAATAAAAGATATGGAAGCTAGTCAGATATGTCTTCAGAATAAGTTGTTGAGCATGGAGGAAGACCATGCCAAGGAAGTCAGTGCTATGAAGGTTGAACAGTCTAGCCAGATGGATGCCATAACAATATAGGTACAAAAATTTCAACAGCGATCCAAGGATGAAAGAAACAAGGAGACGTCGACAGATCAGAAGCCTCCTTATCTGCTGCAACAAGCTCCATCTTATTATGAGGAGGTCATTTGTTCCATTGAAAAGTGGTTAATTGAAGGTGACACGGATAAAATTGAAAACGATAAAAATCAGATGCAAAATGAAGAAAGACATGTCACGCATATCTTACATACTTCATCTGAGAGTTTTGAAGCAAAATGTTCCACATCATCAGCGATACAGCCTGCCACAAAGAAAGGATGCAAGAGAAAGAGAATGAGAAAGCGATTTGATGCATCAGATAGCTGTAAGCAGCTTGATTTTTGGATAGGAAAAAATCCTATTGTATGCAGGATTGGACATGGCACATCTAAAAAACAGTCGACAGATTTACATAAAAGCAAGCAAATGCTCAGTATGCGCTATATTGAACGCATTTGATGCCATGGGGCATCTTTGTATTGTATTTCTAACCTTATGCCTTGTCATTTCAGTGTTTCATTTTGTACTTAGATTTGGTTTTTCATGTTGTTAGACTAGTTAATAAATGAAGAGCTTATATCTTTCCTGTGCTTAACGTTATATGATGATTTTTGGATGGACGCTACTTATGTTTTGTTGTGTGTTGCTTGGATGCAGATTCTGGATTCTCACATTCCTCCAGTGCAGCAACGTGTCCCCAAGTAGAGCCATATGTTGACCACTACGTGTCAACGACCCATAGTAGTACACCCCCTTTTTCGCAAAATGGATAGCACCTGATCGACGTGTTCCTGCCATCCAGCTATCATCATCAGCCTGAGAATCATCTTATAATGAAAACACAGTTTGCATGTGTATAATGTAAATAATCTCAGCAAATCCGTGTCGTGTATGTAATCACCTAGGTAAACCTAGTTTTTTGGTAATGATCTACATTCCGGGAGGTTTTTTGTCTCACTGATCTATTCTCGGATGGTCGGTAGAGTTTTCCTTTAGCCTACCCCAAAGCCGGAATGGATTTTGTCACTGGAATCTCAGGGGAGTCCTAGTGTTCTAGATCAAGTCTATGTAAAAGTGATTTGGGAATAATCCTAACTATTTGGTTAGATTATTTTATTACAAATTGCGTGATCTACTAGATTATATTTGTGTCGCAGAACTGGGTAGTCTGTGAGGGTCTTTTGCAAATGGGTTTTCCCCCTTGAGATGTAAAAATGTGAAAATCATGATGTAAAGTGTCTTGAGGGTTAGAAAAATAATTTATCCCCTCATAGGTCCTAGGTCCTAGGTAAATTTAAATTTTCCAGAGGTAAAATTTGTGGATCCTTTAGAAAATTAAATCTTAACAGATCCAGGGACTAAGATTAATTGATTATTTTGCTAAATTTTATGCCTTGGGTCCCTGGGTTAAGTCAAAGTTAAAATTTTGAGGAAATAAATGCAAAATTTTAATTTTTGAATTTATTAAAATGCATTTAATTGAAAAATTCGAAATTTCTTCAACATTTAAAATTTCAACGGATGAGATTAAAAGAAATTTTGATCCTCATCAATAAAACAGTGCGAACAACGCATATGGATTTCCAAATGAATTCATTAATCATGAGCAAGCTGAAGCTCAATAATAATACAGAGATATTTACAATAATAGAAACATCAAGTTTCTATGTAGAATATGGAAACAATCAGTTTCATCTAAGAAACTGCTAAAAGAATAAAAATAGCAACAGCTAAAAGAATGAGCATTAAATACTAAATAGGAATATTCTAATACCCTCCCTTAATGCTCAATCTATTTACAACACCAATAGACCCTCGGAATTTTACAAATTTATCAGGACCAAGAGGCTTGGTGAAAATGTCGGCAGGCTGCTCTGTTGTGGGAACATATTGCAACTGAACTGAGCCATCTTCAACAAGTTGGCGAATGTAGTGGCAATGAGTTTCCACATGCTTTGTTCGTTCATGAAAGACTGGATTCTTGGCAAGTTTGAGCACTCCCTAATTATCACAAAACAAAGAAGTAGGCCCTGTCTGGGAAACATGCATATCTGCAAGCATACGTCGAAGCCAAACTGCCTCACAGGATGCCTTAACTGCTCCCCGATACTCTGCTTCTGTTGAGGAGAGAGCCACTGCCTGTTGCTTCTTACTAGTCCAAGTAACAACACCGGATCCTAGACTAAACACATACCCAGCTGTAGATTTACGGTCATCAACCGAACCGGCCCAGTCAGAATCAGTGTAACCACTGAGTATAGGATTGGAACTTCGAGTGTATAGGAGGCCATAATCAGAAGTGCCACGCACATATCGTAGCACACGCTTTGCTGCTATCCAATGATCAGCTTTAGGAGCTGACATGAAGCGGGAAATGTAGCTTACTGCAAAACTGATGTCAGGTCTGGTAGCAGTAAGATAGATGAGACTGCCCACTAATTGCCTGAATAAAGTTTCATCCACAAGGGGAGAGGATGACTGTGCTGAAAGTTTGAGCCCTGGTTCCATAGGAGTCGTGGCCGGTTTGCAATCCTGCATTCTGAACCTTTCCACAAGATTTTTGGCATACTTGGACTGAGAGAGAAAGATCTGATTTTCCATCTGCCAAACTTCAACCCCCAGACAGTAATGAAGAAGTCCCAAGTCTGTCATCTCAAAAGTTCTGCATAAATCTTGTTTGATCCCATGAATCAAATGTGCAGAGCTGCCAGTAATGATAAGGTCATCCACATAGACAACCACAAACAAGATATCATCACCAGTATGCTTGATATACAGGTTTGCATCAAATGGGCTCCGCTGAAAACCCTGATCTGTCAGGTACTGATCAATTTTCATGTACCAAGCCCGAGGAGCTTGTTTCAATCCATAGATTGCTTTAGCTAACCGACACACTTTCTGTTCTTGACCAGCAACCTTGAATCCTGGAGGTTGCGTCATGTAGACTTCTTCTTGAAGATCACCATTTAGGAAAGCACTCTTTACATCCATCTGATGAACTTTCCAATTGAACTGAGCTGCTAGGGCAAGGACAAGCCTTATGGTACTCATCTTGGCTGTAGGAGCAAAAGTCTCCTCATAGTCGATGCCTTCCTTCTGTGAGAACCCTCGAGCCACAAGACGAGATTTATACTTGTCTATGGTTCCATTAGCTTTGTATTTCACTTTATACACCCATTTGCAGCCTATGGGCTTTTTCCCTGCAGGAAGATCAGAAAGTGTCCATGTGTGATTCTGAAGACTCTGGAATTCGGCTTCCATAGCCTGTTCCCACTCAGATGTACCCTTAGCCTCTGAATAGGTTTGAGGCTCAAAAATATTGTGTAGGTTAGCCATAAGAGCAAAATTGACTATAGACTGTTGTCTGTTCTTATGTCTAGAAGTTCTACCTTCAAGGAGCTCATCATCCCGGAGATCACCAATGGTTTTAGCCCACCATTTAGGCCGAAGAGTAGAAGAACCAATATCAGGAGTAGAGGAACCAGTATCAGGAGGAGGTGGAGAAGACTCAAGAGCAATAGGGGCAGCAAGAGGAGGGTTATTTTCTGGAGGAAGCTCAGATAGAGTATTATCAAATACTGATGCTACATCATCCCTCCCATCAGGTGGACCGACCGGAAGAAGAACACTGTGAGGCTGATCCTCAGAACACTGCTCAGAAGAAGAAGACTGAAAGAATCCTCTGTCTTCATCAAGTACTACATCCCGACTGAAGCTAAGACGACCAATGGCTATATCTATCAGCCTATAGGCCTTGTGATGATCAATGTACCCTGTCATCATGAGTTTCTGGCTTTTGGAATCCAACTTAGAGCGCTTAGCAGCTGGAATCCAAACATATGCAACTGAGCCAAATACTTTGAGATCACTGATCTTAGGCTTACGGCCAGACCAAACCTCTTCAAGAGTCTTCCCTGTAACAGCCTGAGTAGGTGATCGGTTAAGAAGGTAAACAGCAGTAAATACTGCTTCAGCCGAGAATTTGTTTGGAACACTCCTGTGTTGTAACATGGAACGAGCCATTTCAACAACCGTGCGGTTGCGACGCTCGACAACACTGTTCTGCTGAGGAGTGTAGGGGGTGGTTAACTGACGTTTGATGCCATGAATATCACAGAAGTTGGCAAAAGCTGAAGAACAAAATTCCCCCCCATTGTCGGTCCTAAGAGTCATGATGTTATAGCCAGACTCTTTTTCAACTAAGTTTTTAAACTTCTGAAAGGTACTAAGTGCATCAGATTTATTTTTTAGAAAATACACCCACATCTTTCTACTGAAATCATCTACAATAAGTAAAAAATATTTGCAAGCAGTGATAGAAGCTGTATTCATAGGACCACAAATATCAGCATGAAGTAACTGGAGTACCTTAGATGCGCGCCAAGATTCTCCATTCTTGAATGAAGACCGATGTTGCTTTCCCGCTTGACAGGCGCCGCATACCCCCAACTGCTGAGTCTGAATATCAGGTAATCCTGACACAAGTCCCTCCCGAGAGAGCTGAGAGAGATACTGCATATTTAGATGCCCATATCGCTGATGCCATAGAGTACTGATGGGAGAGACACGTGCTGCTAGAGCCACTTCTGGAGAGTCACCGGTGTCAAGTAGTCTGTATAGGCCATGGTCCTCTAAGCCAACAGCAACTGTAAGACTAGTCTCCCTGTCAATAATGGAGCACTTGTGCGCACTGAATACTACATCAAGCTGAGGAGAATTTCTCATAATCTGGCTGACAGACAGCAGATTAATTTCCATACCAGGAACATAGTATACATTCAGAAAGATGAGTGTGCGCCCACCAGACTGGATTTGAACTGTACCTCTGCCAACTACTGTGTACTTTTCACCTCCGCCAAATACCACGGAATCACTGAAAGGTGAAAAATCAATAAACCAGTCACGCCTGTGAGAAAAATGGCGTGATGCACCAGAATCAATATACCAGGCAGAGGACGGAACATGATCTGAAGACCTTTTAGCCATAAAGGCGTAAAAGACAGAATCTGTCTGTTCGGAATGTTCTGTCAGATTGGTGAGTGATGCCATTTGAATGTTTCCCAAAGACAATAAAAAAAATCTGGCACAAATTTCAATGTAGATACCCGCTGATCTTGGTGCAATAAAGATAAACAAAGCAGAATTTGATCTGCGAAACAGGTTCAAGAAAATATATAGCGCATACCCGGCAAAATCTCCAATGTGGAGGTTTGCCGTTACACCAAAACCCGCAGGTGTTGGTAAACATTACAAGCCAGTAACTAGGATCCCTAGGGTGGAAATTACGAATTCTATAGAGGTGCGGTGATTCTTCCAACACCCCCTCAAACGCAACTTGGGGGAATCGAACCTGGGTCCAAGCTCTGATACCATAAAACAGTGCAAACAACGCATATGGATTTCCAAATGAATTCATTAATCATGAGCAAGCTGAAGCTCAATAATAATACAGAGATATTTACAATAATAGAAACATCAAGTTTCTATGTAGAATATGGAAACAATCAGTTTCATCTAAGAAACTGCTAAAAGAATAAAAATAGCAACAGCTAAAAGAATGAGCATTAAATACTAAATAGGAATATTCTAATAATCAACAGTCGAGATTACTTTGACAAGGATCACTCGAACTACCCGTTGAAGGATTTATCTTTAAATAGGAGGTCATTTGTCAGCCAGTGTCATCCGAATCTGGATCGTGTACTAAGCTCTCAAGCTCTTTTGTGAAAACTATCAATCAATAGCTCTCTTAGAATAACCTAAATACAGGTATCTTATTCAGTTTGTTGGATCTAGGTAACATTTTAATTTTGATTGAAGTAGCAAGTATCTCTATTTCTTCAGAATTTTATTGTTGTTCTATTTCTCTACTTGATTTGATGGTTGAACTAGTGTTTGCGGAAGATCTCTCAGGTTCTCATTGAGCATTTGGGGATAGTCCTTGATTGGACCAACCAACTCTCAACACATATTTTCTGAAGAGCCTACTTCATATAAGCCTCAGGATTTATCTAACGATAATTTTTTTCCTGCAGGGTGTTTTTGGGCTAGTACCTCTCTAAAAATTCAAAAACTTTTAAATATTTTGTGGAAATTTTGATAGATCTGGCTATCAAGAGCCTTAAATTATCAGATCTGAGAACGGAGTTGGACACATACTCCTCAGATTTGATAGATTTGTAAATTATTTATATAGATCTGTATTTTATTTGTATAGATCTGTTATTTATTTGTGTAGATCTGAAATTTTTGTAACATAATTTTGAATCTTAACACTTGGGTTTTTGGGATTTTCTCTAATTTTGTACATATTGGGTATTGGGTTTTTCTCTTTTCACTTGTGCAAGAACAGATCTGAGAAATCAGCCAAGTAAATCTTTAGATCTGAACTAGATCTAGGCCTTGGAGGGCAAGATCTGGGCTCAAAGATTGTTTGCAGGAATAGATCTGAGAAATCAACCAAGTAAATCTTCAAATCTGAGCTAGATCTAGACCCTGGAGGGAAAGATTTGAGCTCAAAGATTGTTTGCAGGAATAGATCTGAGAAATCAACGAAGTAAATCTTCAAATCTGAGCTAGATCTAGACCTTGGAGGGCAAGATCTGGGCTCAAAGATTGTTTATAGGAATAGATCTGAGAAATCAGCCAAGTAAATATTCAGATCTGAAAAATCAACCAAGTAAATCTTCAGATCTGAGCTAGATCTAGACCCTGGAGGGCAAAATCTGGGCTCAAAGATTGTTTGCAGGAAAAGATCTGAGAAATCAGCCAAGTAAATCTTCAAATTTGAGCTAGATCTAAGCCCTGGAGGGCAAGATCTGGGCTCAAAGATTGTTTGTAGGAATAGATCTGAGAAATCAGCGAAGTAAATCTTCAGATCTGAGCTAGATCTAGAACCTAGAGGGCAAGATCTGGGCTCAAAGATTGTTTACAGAAATAGATCTGAGAAATCAACCAATTAAATCTTTAAATATGAGATTTTTTCAAGCAGATTTGAGGGTTTTGAGATAGATCTAGGCCATGAAGGGCAATATCTTATCCCAAATACTTTTACAAGGCCAACCATTAAAGATTTTGCAATAAGTATGAAGATCTGAAGCAAAATGATTTCTTTTAGAACAAGGATTACAAGTTTTGGGGCTCCTAAGCCCAGATCTACCTTCTCCTAGCCCAACGCTAGTTCTATTGGGCCTAATGTTAGTTCTCATTGGCCCTAGATTCCCTTGCTCCATTTCTTATTTGAATATTTGATTTTCTGAAGCTAATCATTGGTGGGTTTTTGCAGAAAATTTGGCAAATATTTGTGTTTCAGATATTGAAAATTTTTGGCACTTGAGCAAGTGATCTTCAAGGCCTAGGGCCTAAGGGTTTGATCTCTAAACCATCTTTCTTCTCACTGTTTGCTACAGCAGTCATATATCTTTCTAATAGTGGTGAAAAACACATCTAAGTGGTTTGAAATTAACTAGAAAATTGCTAAATATATTAATAAGTCATTTATGTTTGATGTGTATTAAGAATTTGGCCTAGATCTACATTTTGGGTCACTATTATCTCTGAATAATTTTGTTTCTGAAGTCTAAAATATAACAATGGAAAAATTTCATGTGGGTTAGCCTAAAATCAGTTCCTAAGTTGTCTAATACATTAAGGAATTAATTTCTTGAGTTGAGCATTCATCATTAGGCTTATTTCATGTTTTAATTGTTGGCTGTAGCCTGTAATAAGTATATCAGATCTGATATAATTCCAGAAATCATATCATAAGAGGGTGAAAATTTTTGATAAGTCATGAGGGCAAGTTTGGAAAAATTTCGATAAATTTTTTGCATAAAGATATCATTGATAGCTTACTGTTTTCATTGTCATATTGATGTTGTCATAAAGTTTTTCTTACTGCTGTCATAAAAACTAATTTCTGAAAATTAAGTACTCTATCATGGAATTGTGATAAAATGCATATCTTTTGTTTCATAAACTGAGTATTTTTTGAGCATCTGTTGACATTGATTGCAAAATTTTTTGTTCTCTTTGGGCTATAACTGTATGAGAAAGATTTGAAATAAGCTTGTGTTCTAATTGTAATATCTTCAGGGGTTTAATTTTGAGTCTTCATTTAATAAAGCAAACATTTCATTTGGGTATTGGAAGTTTTTGCGACATAACCATCTTTTCATCCTTGAATCTAACTTCATCTCATCTTCTCATCATCTAGTGCATTTGCATAAATAAAAATTACTTCCAAGCATAAGCTTGGTCGATAAAGAGATAGGTATCCATCAATCTTTGCTTGAGAAGCTTGTTTTAATAATACTTAAAACAGTGACCTTGCAGACATCAAAGACACAACTCTCTGCAGCACCGGAGACACCGGGTATGTTAGAATTTCAGGAAAGGTATCGTTAATCACACCTTAGTGTGTTTTTCATTATCTTCTCTCCCCCAATTACTACGAAATCAGGCTCAACACAAAAAGGATTGAAAGATTCACATTTAAATAGGCATTTAACTAAAATTAATCAAAAGTCTTGCATCTCACATTATTTTTAGGAATTACATTTCATATAAGATAAGTCATTCATCTAAGTAGCAGTTGCTAATCGATTATTTGATCTTAATTTCCCTAGCAAGATTGTAGACTCCATAAGGCACTAGTATCAATCGTTTAAATTCTAAACAAATCCTATAAGTCTTGCTAAATCTTAATCAAGTACTTGATCGCTTCAGTGTGTCTCCCGAACCAGTTGGTTCCCAACCAGTTCTTCTTCATTCCATTTTTCCATAGGGTATACCCCCCTTAGCCTGCTATAGGGAGACAGCTTAAACGGAGAGATTGGGGATCAGGATGATAGCCCCCGATCTAAGCGGTTCTCACAGTGCCCAGAAATTCTGTGTGACAACAGGTCTGATGAAAAGAAGACCCGTGCTCTCCTTGAAGCTTGAACACATCAAAGCATCCAAATGGTTTACACACTTTTTTTTTATCTTTTTCTTTTTTTGTGGGTTGAAGGGATCTTGTTAAAACCTTGGTTTCTACTGTTATATTATACAAAGGCTAAATTACCTGTATATTCTGGGAGAGATTCGAGAAAAGTATTTGTTGATGGAGAACTGAATTGGTAGATCTCATCATATTCGGCCATTTGTGCACTGGATGCCATAAACTACCTACTGATCATGTTGACAGGGCCCTCGTGGTGTAAGGTTGCAGCAGTGTGGTTCAATTACAAAAAGAATACTATAAATACTATCAAGCAGAACGTGGTGATCATTGGTGTTCACTCAAGCTGTTTGGTGGCCAGCTCAAGTGAGGTGTTCAGACTCAGCGAAAATAGAGTTTTATGTTATCATAATCAAAGATTCAGTCGACCAATCAATCTTTAATCTATCATTTCTACAAAGTGCTCACATGCCAGTAAGGAATATTTCATAGCTGTGATCAAAATATTTGGATTCAGAGAATTGGGGTTCACTACAATGAAGAGACTAAAGTGATTGATTTAGTCATGTGGTTTTTTTGGATACTTAATGGCGGTTTCCCAAATTACATCTCTCTAATGAGGCATTTACTTGTAGATGTATTGGTTATTAACTTATTATACATTCATTAATATATCTAGAATATATTTTTTATGCGCTAGTCTTTTGTGTATTTGACATGTGTATGTCAATGTTTTAAAGACTCCGACTTCGACTCCGACTCGGCCGAGGATCGACTCCGACTCCGACTCCGAAACGGTAATGACTTGGCCGGCTCGATTTCAATGACTCGGTCGTTGTAAAAAATACATTAAATATTTATTTTTTTTATAAAAAACATAATTTTAAAGATTTTAAACATAATTTTAAAGATTTTCATTCATGTTTCCAAACACACAGCATTATAATATAGATGGAAGACAACAAATGATCAAAGTAGGCTCATGAACCAATCCATTATATCAAAATGGTACCCAATGGCAATACATAGTCAACTGTCATACATGATCGAAGACTCAAAACAAAAAACACATAACCAAGGAGGCTAGAAATGGCCTCTACAACAAAAGTAAACTGTGACGGTGACCAGACTCCAGTACTAGTACTACAGTACTACTGGCTAGTAGCTACTGTCAGAGGAGCCAAGATCATGTCGATCAATCTCTGGATCATCATCATCAGAGTCAGACAGGGGGCCCCATGGCTCCTCTTCATCATCATCATCATCCCCAACTGCAACTGTAGAAGTGGTACCACTAGCAGGTTGTGCAACTGCAGCAGATGCAAGCTGAGATAGAGTAGATATGCGGCTGCGCTTCTGTCGTGGCTGAGCAGAGGAAGCACCTACAACTGGAGTCCTTGCTGGCTGTGACACTGAGGCTGGTGGATTGGGATCTGCATTCAACTGAACAGGCTGAAGTTGAACAACATGTTCAAGTTCAACTGATGTCTCCATATCTAAATCTAAATCAAGATCCTCATCAGGATCAAACTCTGCTGGACAACTCTCCACTACCCAATCTGATGTTGGATCAATGTCTTCCAACACAGTGGGATCTGAATCAGGTCTTTTGTTCAGCAAATGGTTTCGTCTGAGCCGAAGGTTGTATTGGACATAAACTAGATCATTTAACCGTTTTTGATCCAAACGGTTTCTCTTCTTTGTGTGAATCCTCTCAAAGACAGCCCAATTGCACTCACACCCAGATGCACTGCAAGTTTGACTCAAAATACGAATTGCATACCTTTGCAATTCAGGACAATGGCCACCAAAGGCCACCCACCATTGTGCTGCAAAAAACATAGGAGTGTAATGAGTTAGCTCAACAAAATTACAAATTATATCTAACTTTCAAATTATAAATGATTTAACAAACTTTAAAAAAAAAGTAAAACTATTAAGAATTTGAAAATTGAAATTTTTGTTTACCTGGCTCATCTGCTTCTCTTGCAATCTTTGCCAGGTTCTTCCCAAAGGTACCTGCTGCATTGCTGAAGATATTGGCCTATCGGTGTATCTCCAGCTGATCAGACTCCAATGGGATCATGCGTTCAATGCAATCAACCAGTCCATCTCTGACCTCCCCCCTCAAAGCTCCTGACTCCTTAGCTTTATACTGATACCGTGGGTTCAAAAAATACCCAGTTGCATGTATAGGGCGATAGAGTTGATTGTTCCATCTTTCATCAATGATTGCCCAAATGGGCCCATACTTTGCCACTCTATCCTTGTATACGTCTTTATTTGCTCCTTTGCTTGATCCATAGCCTCATAAATGAAGTCCATAGCCAACCTTTCCCCATCCACCAACCGCAACACCTTAACTAGTGGCTCAGCAAGCTTCACAATCTCTGTTGCCTTTCTCCAAAAAGTTTCTTCATGGACTTTCCTTTTCAATTCTTTGCCTTCTGGTTTGTTAGACCAATTGCTTTGATTCCATTCATCACTGGAAAACATCTTTTGCAAGTTTCTATGTTGGGAAAGCATAGATTGCAATGTCAAAAAATGTGTAGCAAATCTAATGATGGCAGGCCTAATAATATCCTTGCCCCCAATGTGTTTCCTCATGAGGCTCAAAACCAATGTATGATTGTAGATAAATTTTGTTATGCTTTTGGCATGATCTATAGTGTTTTTGACCCAATCTAATTTTCCAATATCCTCAAGCATGAGGTCTATGCAATGTGCAGCGCATGGGGTCCAAAAGATGGTCTTGTGTTTTTCCTCTAACAGTTTACCAGCAAGAACATAGTTAGAGGCATTATCTGTGATGATTTGAACAACATTAGCCACCCCCACCTCCTCAACAACCTGATCCAATAGCTGAAACAACAAGTGGCCATCTTTTATCTTATTAGATGCATCAACTGATTTTAAAAACATGGTTCCCTGTGGGTAGAAGACAAGAAAGTTTATGATGGTACGGTTTCTTTTATCAGTCCATCCATCTAACATGATGGTACACCCTGTTCTTGCCCATGAGTCCCTGAACTCTTACAAATACTCATTAATGGATTGAATTTCTTTCTGCAAACTAACCCCCCTTAGCTCATGCATAGTAGGGCCTTTGAAGCCTTTTCCAGCAGCATGTATGGCATCAAACATAGGCTCATAATATGGTGAACGAGCAGCATTAAAGGGGATATCAGCATCATACCACCATCTAGCTATGTAATCACAAGCAGTCTCCCTCAATTCTGTCTTCCAATGGTCATCTAAAGTGGGTTGCATTTGAGTTTTACTAACTTCAGGACCATGTGCATCTGATGGAGAGGAGGGAGTGAAATAACTTTTGATAGTCACATCACCCTTTTTCATTGACATTCTACCCTTTCCCTTATCTTGAACAGAACCAAAAGAGGGAGGAACATATCGGAAAGGGTTGGATGTATCAGTTTGAGGGATAGAGGAAGAACCCTCAAAATCATAATGGGGGTTGGCAGCCATCGTTTTTTGTATCTCCCTCTTCCTCCCAATTTCAGCCTGTATGTCTCTTTGCCTAGCCTTATCTTCTTTAAATTTCTCAAAGCTGGCCAACAAATTCTTCCTAATCTCCCCAATTTCTGGTGAGGTACATGGGGTAATTTGGCCTCTAATCCCTGCCAAGTGTTGTTTCAGCCTATTAATGCCCCCAGGACCTTCCTTGATTTTCCTATGGCAAAATTTGCATTGCATTTGACTATCAACCATTTCAACATATGCCCAAGCAGGATCTCTTGCTCTAGGTGCCATTTTTTGACTAGGAAATGAAAGCAAACAATCTGAAAATGAAAAAAAAAAAAAAAAAAAAACTTGATTCAATGTTCATTTATTTGACAAAAAACACTCTCTAAGATTTCTAGATATGCACCTAAAATTTACTAAGCAAAAACAGATTTATAGAGGTGAAAAAAATACCTCCAAGCACAAACTGCCTCCTCAAGCTTGCTCCAAGAATCAGCTCCTCAATGCGCTCCAAATGGCTGCCCAAGAAGCTCCGCACTCCAGCTACAATGCTCCTCCAAGACTCCTCACTGCTGCTCCAGAACAAGCTCAAGAACTACTCACTAACTCTCAAAGAAGACTCTCACTCAAATGCATAAGATCGCTGTGAGTGAATGAGAGCACTTGGGTGTGTTATATAGGGTTTGGGGGGGGGGAATGGACCCCAAAAATCATTTAGTAAATTCATAGACCTATTTGGAGTCCAAACCAACCAAAAAACCATTTAAAAATCCATTAAACTTTTATAAATCCGTTGTTTGACGTGTTGCTGGGCGGTTTCATGTGACTCGGCCGAGTCATAACGGAAACGGCCGAGTTGGCCGAGTCACCCATGACTCGGCCGAGTCATGGGTGACTCGGCCAACTGAACCGTTTCCATGGCCGGGTCATAACTTGGGCCAATAACTCGGATCAACCAGGCCGTTTCGGTTTCGAAATGGCCGTTTCTTAAAACACTGGTGTTTGTACAAACTTTATAACAAATGTTGTTTTTTGGGTCAAAACCTTGCAAATGGAACTTAATAAAATCAAAATGAGCTTTTAAATCTTCTATCTTTGGTTCTGACCATTAATGGAGTCAAACAGATGTACACATTGGTTAGTTAGTTGAGAGACATAAGTTACAACTTTCATAATTTTTTTAAATTTTGTATCTTTGATTTAGTTACGTGTTATTTTTTGATACTTAATGGTGGTTGCCCAAATTACATCTCTATCATGAGACATTTCTGCGCTAGTGTTTTGTGTGTATGTACAAAGTTCCTAACAAATGCTTTTATCTTTTGGGTCAAAACCTTGCAAATGAAACTCGATAAAATCAAAAGTTAGTTTTAAAATCTTCTACCTTTGGTTCTGACGTTAAGTATTTAAATATTCTACCTTTGGTTCTGACCTTAGGAGTCAAGCAGGCGTACACATTGGTTGGGTGATTGAGAGAAATATATTACAATTTTCATAATTTTTCTTTTAAATCTTCTATCTTTCACTTTTATTTCTAATGGAGGTACACAGTCGTAGACATCAGTTGAGTGATTGACAGACATGATCTTTTATTAATTTATGCTTGGCAGATCTTCTCCTGTCATGTGGCATTTCTTGACTCGCCAATTCTACCCTCCATATGAGTATCATATAACAGTAATTAAAGACAAAGTCATAATATGAAATGACCACTCCATAAGGTATAAATGAAAAGGCATCTCTTTATCAGTTTATGAATTGTTGGGAGTATTACCAACTCATACCTACTAAATTCATTTGTATTTTTTACAAAAAAATGGATCGACAATTATTCTATATCAGTTGTTATATGCCATGTCCACTGCACGCTGGCTTTCATTAGCAATAAGGGAACCATGCAAATAGGCTATCAGATTCATTTGTGCATGTATTTCATAGCATACATAAATGTAATAATAGAAACAAGCACCGCAATGTCTTGCATATGCAATCTAAAAATTGTTCACATTAATTAATAATTATTAAAAAGACTATTAGCAACAGCTATCTGTAATATGATAATATCACATGCAGACTGATCACATATTCAAGATAGGATCTGACTACTGCAATTAACTATCGAATACACTATTAGAGAGTATACCAATTCTGTCATAAATGCTTGTTTGTTGAGGCCTTCTAAAGCAGTATTTGCTGCTTCGAGAATACGGGCCAGGTATGCCACAACACTGTCCACAACAAATGATGGTTTTATGATCAGAAAAAATAACTAGTTCAAGATTAAATAATTTAAACCAATGCATACAATAAAAGTTGATTAAGACAAAGCATCTTCTACACACCGAGTACAAGCAACTGTTGGACGATGGTCTGGGGTATTTCCATCATCTGGAGACCGATAATCAGTTGACTTCTGCTCAGCAGCCAGAAGACGATCCACCTAGCACAACATTCAAAATAATTAACATTTTTTTCTCTCTGATTATTTTTCAAAAGGAGATTGAGTAAAAACAGCTGGAGAATCTGTTCTCAAATGATGTAACATAGAACAGAGTTGCTCAAAGTCAAAACATCTGTTGCATATAGATTATTAAATCACAGAAAAGGCCATTACAACCAAACACATTAACGGGATGTAAAGAACAAGTGCCATGAGCCTTGAAGCAGCCTTCCCAAACCAAACATAGAAATTTGAATAATTCAATGTGCCGCTAATGAGGATGGTAACTACAATAGTTTCTACGCATAAACAATATCCTTATGTGTGTGTGTGTGTGTGTTACTTTTCTTTCTAGTTCACCATCTTGTCTGCAAAATTTAATGACAGAAGTGGAATGGAAGAATAAGTAACTAAATAATGGAGATATTTTCAAGACTCCGATGTAGAAGAATAGGTAACAATAGATTGAGGAAGGAGATGACTTGAATGAGAGGCTACCTGTGAGCATCAAAAAAGGCAGTGATATTTGTCAAGATGACCAGGGGATCAAGGTCAAAGATTAGACTAAAATGGCAGGGGAAGACTGTGCCAAATGGTCTCTGGAGAGTGATGGAAAGCTGCACACAACTCATGCCTCCTTTACAAAATGAGAGGCATCACATGCAGAAGAGGCCAGTAATGGTGTGATATATGGAGGGGTTATGAGGTGGGATTATGGAAGAGGGCATGATGAAGTTGTCTGTGTTGTGCCTTGCAATCATTGTTACACCACCAATTCATAGGGTAGGACCCATTGTTTGGGGAAGGAGATGAAGGCTGGTAGAACAAGAAGATGACTTTAAGGTTCCTTCCTGGATGGTAGAGGAAAGGTAATCATTTTTGGAGGAGACAGACTCCAGGGGAAAGAAGCATCAAAAAGGGGGAGGAGTTGGTGGGGATGGGAAGAGAGTGCATTTGTATTTTCTCCAAAATAAAATAATGCAGCAAATATAAAAATACTGACCTTAAAAATATTTCCCCCTCCACAGATATATATACATATATATAAATCAAAAAAGTCTCCTTTTTGAACCCTGGTCATCTCCACACTATCAAAATACTTTAACCAACTCTTCGAATAGAGACCTTGAAAAATAAAGTGACCAAAAATTCGTTTGAGCTTTCAGCCTAAACAAACTGAAAATATATCATGAACCCTGCTTTACAGGTTCTATTTGCATATGCAGGAGGAGGCTAAGGCAAATTGCAGGGGTTCAATGCACACAGTATTAGAGAGAACCAAGATCGTCATAGACACGTGAATGAATCGATCCTGTAGCACCTCAAAAAGAACCCAAGTTCATGGAGGGAACCTAGAAAATGTGCCATGCAGCTTGGGGAGGCTGCATTCCTTGCAACACAGTACAAGATTAAATCATTAAACTACCAAAGACAGACTCAACTCAAAGACGAGCCAAAAAATGGAGAAATATTTTACTTCAATGGATGGCTAGTTTGAGCTGTGAAAAATCGCTTGAAATGCAGTAACTGGAATTTATTCTCCTAACAGAATAATTATGAAGTTTATTTGCTACAGCAAACAATGAATAAATTGCACTGCAATTTCTTCACCATAAAAATATTGCGGAAAATAAAAACAAAAACTGAGAAAATAGAGCACACACACAATCAAATTTGACAAAGTTATTTTTTGGACAAATGTCCCCAGAAAAACCCAATGAAGGGAAACCGGTGCAGCAGATGAGGGTTTTATTATTATAGCAGCAGCAAATCTGAGTACAAAATCCGGAAGCCCAAACTGGCAATCCACAACAAGATAATCTGGCCAAAATTATTAGAGATAATTTTCTCTCTCTCCTCAAGCAATCCCGGCACAACTTAGCTTCAGAAATTGGCTCTTCTGGAACCCCTACATAGGCCTCTGTGCAACCTATAACTCGCACTCGTAAAAACTGCGTCTAATCAAGTTGTTCTACCTACTGTTGACTCTGGAACCAATTCTCCGGCCCTCTAAAAACTTTCTTGGCCTCTAGAAGTTGAATTGACCTCCTGTCCAGCAAAATTGAACTGCCTCTATGAAACTACCTGCATAGCCTTTTGAGGAATAACTTGGCCTCCTGCTGTTGACTCTCCCAAACTGGAAATCTCCTTCGGATATGTTGTCTTTGCTCCCTCTTACACCCATGTCCCTTCTAGCTCGAACTCTTCTTCCCTGCTGCTATTGGATAGCTCGATCTGCCAAGGAACTCACTCTTCCTATGTATCTTGCTCCAACCCCATCAACCTCCTCTTATAATCTCTAGTTGGCTCACCAATGACCATGATTAAATCCCCATCAAAGGTTAAGATCATCTCTAAGTCGATCCATGTGAGTTTCTAGAGAATTCTCACCTTTCTCAATCAATTGTTGTTAATCATTTTCCCTAAGTTAGACTTAGCAAAATTTTAATCACTGATTAATTAACTTAATTGAGCTGCTTCTAGGTGGATTTTCCAAAAACGATATCTAGGTTCTAGAGTCATAGTGTTTCATAGTCTCTCTAACCAAAATCGAGATTAGAACACCATCTGATGCTACAAAAACTAGCACTCCCTCTTAGCGAGGAAAGTGTTCATCCAATCTCCATAACATCCTCCATACACACTGCAGATGATTGACAATTGTAACAATCTGCCACTACCCACCAAGCTATTGTGCAACTCTTATTCATTTGCCAAATTGTAGTCGAACCAAACTTGCATCTTCATTGTTGTTGACACTGCACTGTACACCCTGTACGGTTGCCAACTTTGCATTGTGCTGCAAGTAATCTCATGTTGTTGCTGCTGCAACTACTGTAACTGAGAATTGAATCTTTGAATCAACTTTGTCTATGGACTACAACGATCTCATGAATCACTAGCTGCTACCAGTCTCTGCATTGTCCAGTGAGTCTGTTTACACTGCCACCGCATTGTGCTCCTTGGCATCTGACTTCAACTAGTATTGCAACTATCCCTCAAGAACTAACTGTGTCATCTGACACTAATCAATTTGCTACTAATAACTACGGGCCCCTATAGCAAGGGTATTGATCTAGGAGGAAACACATGCCCGATGTTAGACATTTGTCCGATGCTCAAAAATTGTATGATGCTACCCTTAAGAGATCCTGCCCAGCTCTGCACAACTTTGGAGTCTAGAGCTCAATGTCTCCCCACCTCTCTCCTGAAGGTATAGCTGCATAGAGACCGAAATCTTCCTCCAACCTAGAGTACAACTGGTCAATCTCAGCAGTGTGAAAATTCTATCACTGCAACAATTGATTTATTTTACCTACTTATTTCCCGATAAGTTATTTATGAAAATCCTTCAATAAACATTAAAATAAATGCTGATGCAGATATCACATCATAATACAGAAACAAACACATGCACAAGAATTAACACAACGACACAAACATTTTGGACAATCAGTCCCTAGAAAAACACAATGTGGGAAAACCGGTGCAGCAAGGGAGGATTTTATTATTCAACAATTCTTCAATACAACTAGGTGCCAAACTGGCTTACCCAACGGACAGAAAATTCTTCAGCACTCCCCCCAGTCTCAGCGTCAACCTGGCTAAACTCTGCATAGCTCCCAGACCCTCTGCGTCAGCCCCTGCCTCTTTGTGTCACCCACGCAGGCCCTCCAGTGACTACACAGTTTGCAGCCTCTACGTCTACCTCTCCAACCTTTGTGTTGTTCCCCTGGTGCTGTTCCCGACTCTCTGTTCTGTACTTGCTGCCTCCTGCTGCTCTCCAGACCACTAGTTCGAATTCCTCAGCTAACCCCGCTGCAGAAATCTAACTGACTGGTCTCCCTCAATGTGTTCTCCAACTGACTCTCAAGCCTCTTCTTATACCTTTCTTGTTGATCCTTCAATGGCCAAGATTAAATCTTTAATCAATGGCTAAGATTAGATTTGGCTTGATCCATGACTTTCAGAACCTTCTAACCCAGTTTTATATTAATACCCATTAATATTTTATTTTTCCTAAGTTTAGACTTAGGAACTCCATTAAAAATATTAATTATTTTAATATCTCCCAAACCGGTTAGAATTTGCTCAAACCATTTATGGGTCTTGGAGATCTCATGTGCTTTAGCCTCTCCACCAATTTTCTTGGCTAGAGCACATTCGATGCTACGCCAAATCAACACTCCCTCTTAGCGAGGACTGTGCTCTAGTAGTACTCCACACTGAGCATTACTCTGATCATACGACATCAGTACCTGTGTTGATGCTAAGCCTCCCTACCCAACATCCTCTACACTATTGCATCCTGTACTGGTGCCCATGGCTTTATCACTGCCATTGCTACATCTATACTACAGCTCCCTTTGCATCTGTGTTGCTGCTGGTCCATCTTCCCAACATTGCAACTCTCTCTGCATATGTGTTGCTGCTGGTCCTTCTTTCCAACACTACATCTGCACTACAAACTCCTCAACATGTTGCATCGTGCGACTGCACTGCAACATCATACCCATTTCTGCTACTGAAATGGATTCTTTATCATCCCCATCTTCTCCCTGAAATAATCAAACTCGGTTCTTCTAAGGGCCTTGGTAAGGATGTCTACCACCTGTTCTCCTGTAGGAGTGTAACTCAACTATACAGCTCCTCGTTGGACACAGTCTCTGACAAAGTGACACTTGATATCAATATGCTTTGACCGATCGTGAAACACTGGATTCTCAACGAGCTTGATGCAACTCTAATTATCACACATGATCCTGGTCGCCTCCATCTTTCTTCTTAATAGGTTCACAAACAGTTTTCTAAGCCATGTGGCCTCGCATGAAGCTGTGTTTGCTGCCGTATATTCTGCCTCAGCTGAGCTCAGAGCCATGGATTTTTGTTTCCTACTGCACCAGTTGGTCATTCCTGATCCAATGTTGAAACAGTACCCAGAGGTACTTTTCCGATCCACTGAACTTCATGCCCAATTTGCATCAGTAAACCCACTCAACCTAATATCCTTACCCCTGGTGTACAAGAGTCCATAATCGATTGTTCTCTGTAAATACTTGAGAATATGTTTGGCTGCTTCCCAGTGCACCCTCTTCGGCTCCACCATGAACTGACTAAGGGTGTTGACAGCATAGCAAATGTCTGGCCTGGTATTGACCAGGTACATCAGGGACCCTATGAGCTGCCTATATAGGGTGGGATCAACATCTTTGTCTTTTGATGCATCAATCTTCTTCCAATTAGTTATCATTGGAGTAGCCATGGTTCTACAGTTGTTCATCTTGAATCTCTTCAAGATTTTTGTAGCATATCTCCCTTGCACAAGGAAGATGTCCCCCTTTTGATGCCAAACTTCCAGCCCCAAGAAATAATGCATTCGTCCCAAATCCTTCATGTCGAACTCTGTGGCTAGATTCTTCTTGCAGTGCCCTATGAGCCTAGATGATCCAGTCAAGAAGAGATCATCCACATATAATACTAAGATTAGAAGCTCATTATTTACAACCAGATAGTAGAGATTTGGATCTGTGTCACTCTTGACAAATCCCATTTTCTACAAGTAGCCATCGATTCGCCCATACCACACTCTAAGTGCCTGTTTCAGCCCATACAAGGCTTTCTTCAATCTGCATACATGAGAATTCTTCTCATGTGTCTCAAAGCCCTCTGTTTGTTCAATGTATACCTCTTCTTCTATCACACCTGAGAATATGTTTGGTTGTTGCCCAGTGCGCCCTCTTCGGCTCCACCATGAACTGACTGAGGGTGTTGACAGCGTAGCAAATGTCTGGCCTGGTATTGACTAGATACGTCAGGGACCATATGAGCTGCCTATAGAGGGTGGGGTCAACATCTTTGTCTTCTGATGCATCAATCTTCTTCCAGTTAGTTATCATTGGAGTAGCCATGGTTCCATAATTGTTCATCCTGAATCTCTTCAGGATTTTTGTAGCATATCTCCCTTGCCCAAGGAAGATCTCCCCCTTTTGCTGCCAAACTTCCAACCCCAGGAAAAAATGCATTAGTCCCAAATCCTTCATGTCGAACTCTATGGCTAGATTCTTCTTGCAATCCCCTATGAGCCTGGATGATCTTGTCAAGAAAAGATCATCCACATATAATACGAAGATTAGAGGCTCATTCTTTACAACCAGATAGTAGAGATTTGGATCTGTGTCACTCTTGACAAATCCCATTTTCTACAAGTAGCCATCGATTCGCCCATACCATGCTCTAGGTGCCTGTTTCAGCCCATACAAGGCTTTCTTCAATCTGCATACATGAGACTTCTTCTTATGTGTCTCAAAGCCCTCTAGTTGTTCAATGTATACCTCTTCTTCTATCACATTGTTTAGAAATGTCGTTTTGTCATCCACCTGATGAATCTCCCACCCCATCTGTGCTGCAAGAGATATCAAGGTTCTAATAGATGTATACCTGGCTACCGACGCAAAGGTTTCTCCGTAGTCAATTCCTTCCTTCTAAGCATACCCCTTAGCGACAAACCTGGCTTTGTATTTCTCAACACTGTCGTCTGCAGCGTATTTGATCTTGTAGATCCATCTCGAACCTACCACTGAACTGTCTCGAGGCCTTGGCACTACCTCCCAGACATTGTTCACCCTTATGGAGTTGTACTCCTCTACCATCGCATCCAACCAAACCTGATGTTGAGTTTCCTCCTGAAAACTGGCAAGCTCCCCATCCTGAGCTACTAATGCCTGATATCTATCTGGTTGTTTTTGCTCCCTCTTATTTTCCTTGGCATGCCAATGAAGTCCTGTGCATCTCGCAGAATCTGATGAAGTTCCCTGCTCATTCTTCCTCTGCCAACAGGTGCTTTTGTAGGCTCCTCCTCATCCTATGATTCTTCCCGATCCGAGGAAGAATTCTTTTCTTTCGTTGGTTGAAGAGGTTTGACCAACAATTCCTCTTTTTTATTTCTCCTCGGAAGGCATTTCTCGAGATTTTGTGAAAGCCCTGTCTTCCATGAACTTCACATCTCGTTGAACTACTACCTTCTTGCTCCCTGGAAGATAGATTTTGTATGCCTTAGCGTTCTCGCTATATCCCACTAGATATCCTTTCTTTGCAGTTTGATCTAGCTTCTTCCTCTTTTCCTCGGGTATGCGGCAATATGCTAATCTCCCAAATATCCTGAAATGACCGACTTCAGGCGTTTTCCCTGTGAAGACTTTCTCTGGAGTAATCTTGCCCAATGCCCGATGAGGAGTTCTATTCTGAACATAGACTGTTGTGTTGCATGCTTCTGCCCACAGGAATCTTCCATATCCTGATCATACATCATGGCCCTAACTGCTTCTACAATAGTCCGGTTCTTTCTTTCTACTACTCCATTCTGCTCCGGATAGTACGGAGATGTCCACTCTCTTTTGATGCCCTCCTTAGCGCAAAAATCAGTGAAGTCCTTATCGACATACTCTCCACCATTATCTGCGCACAAAACTTTTATTTTCTTCCTAGTCAAATTCTCCACCAGAGCCTTGAACTCTTTGAATCGACAAAAAACCTCGTCCTTGGTTTTCAGAAAATAAATCCAAGTTTTCCTTGAATGGTCATCAATGAAGGTAAGGAAGTACTCGGCACCACTAAGAGCTTTAGTGGACATGGGTTCGCAGATATCTGAGCGTATCAATCCTAGTACACTCTTGGCCCTATTTTTACTTCTAGGAAATGCTACCTTGGTATACTTTCCTAGAGCACATCCTCTACATAGATCATCTCGTTCCGTACTAAGATTTAGAACTCTTGTTACAGTGTTCCTCAGAATTCTCAGAGCCCCATGGTGCAAATGTCCCATTCTTTTGTGCCATAGTACGTTCAAATCCTTGTCTGATGACTGCCTATTAGTGCCATTGGTGATTTTAGTTGTAGTTTGTAGTATGTACAACCTATTACTTTTGATCCCTGTTGTCGCGCAGATTGGCACGACAACGCTCGGACCGGGGGCTGTCACTCTGATCCCCGATCCCTCCATTTGAGCCTGTCTCTCGTGGCTAAGGGGGGTAGACCATGTGAGATGATGTGACCAACTATCGACCAGTTGGTTGGGAGACACGAGACACGATGTAAAAAGCACGCGATGATTTGGTTAATTTAGCAGACCAGTGCCTTGTGGAGTTAATGTTTAAATGATTACTTTTTAAATGATATAGAAACATGGACCATGAATAGCAACCATCTATCATCAGCTAAATCATATGACCAAAACGATACCCGGCAATTGAAAATTTGAAAAAGATGAATGCTTTTAATCACCACGAGAATCATAAACCATTAACCAGATATCAATTTCGCATCTCGGCTTGAAAAACTTTAGATCTCAGCAATAAAGATATAACGTGAAAGCAACTGAAATCTGGCAAAATAATTTTCCAAAAATTTTAATATATTTTTTTTTTTTTATTTTTTTTTTTTTTTTTAAATCTTTTTTCAAAAATTTTTTATTATTTTTTTTTTATTTTTATTTTTTATTTTTCAGTATTATGGAAATTTAAAAAATCCTAAAAAGGGTTAAAATTCTAAAACTAAATTCTAATCAAAAAATAAAACTAAAAATATATTTTTTTCATTTTTTATTTTTTATTTAAAAAATCAAAAATAAAACAAAACTTAAAGTCTAAAATTAAAATCTAAAATAATTAAAATCTAAAACTATAAACATAAAATCTAAAGACTAAATACTAAAATCTAAACTAATAGAAATCAAAACATTTTATTTTTTATTTTTTGTAAAATTTAAATCTATTCTAAATGAAACGATTTACAAAAAAAAACTAAAACCTTAAAAAATCTAACACATAAATCTACAACCTAAAAATTAAAATCTATTTTAAATTATAAATTAAAACTATACAAATTATGAACCTAAACTAAAGCTAAAACATAAAAACGAATTACGCATAGCTATGAATCGAAAGCGAATTCAAAAGAGAAACTTAACTGTGACGCGGAAAACCTCAGAACGCATCAAAGCACTGGTCACTAGTATGGCGTGGAAACCCTAATCCGCACGCATAACTCACGGCGAGACCCCAGGCAGAAAGAGAAAATGACACCACAGTCACGCTGCCTATTACGCATGGATATGCATCATTAAAATTTCAGTTCACCTGGTGTTTGATGCAGCGCGTGAATGCATTTTATGCCATTGATAGCTGTGGCGAGTTTCTTGCAATCAGCTTGTGAATCGAATATGCACAGTCGACGGCAGAAGAGGGCAGCTATACTCTGAACGTTTATGCATTGAACGATTGCTGAACCGGGTCCAAGGGAGATTTCCTCCAGCGGCAGCTACAGGCCATGGTTCTTAGATTTTACACTCACGATACCACTGATCCGCAGACTATTACGTGGAAGCTGAAGATGCCAGGATTTTGCAAATAAATATTTCAGAACAGCATTTGGAGTGGTTTTCGCTGGGGATGGGCAGTCTGAACACTTTTTGTCTTTCTTGCTCAGAAACCCACATTCAGCAGTTTCGTTTGGTGGCAGATGGGGATGATTCCTTGTGCATACGCAGAAAGGACCCTCCTCTACTTCTGTTGGTGGCAGGAAGCTATTTGAAAATACCTCTGGAGAGACCCTGTTCCTGTAAATGCAAAGAGACAAAACCCTATAGAAAACTGTGTAAAACAAAAAATTAAAAAAAAAAAAGAAAACTAGATCAGAAAAATTAAAACCCTATGACAGCTTAATAATTTACAGATTTTTGGCCCCTGAAATAGCCAGATTCAGCAGATAAGAGCAGAAATACTTTCAGAATATCAGAGATTTTGAACTTCACTGTGAACAGAAAGAAAAATCTCTCAATGTAAAACACGAAATAAAACTTAAAAGATTAACCCAGGGCACAATCAGCTGGGCTCTGCACAGAAAAGCCTGTGGGAGTCGGCTGGTTCAGCCTAGAACTTCCCCAAACGCCCACCTGTACCTTTTACCTAAAGATCTCCTGCACACCTCAAGCAAACATCAGTAAAGAGGGCAAGAAATGCTGCTAGATTTCAAGGAATAATGGAGATACCTGCCATTATTCCAGAAACCCTACAACATTCAAACCCTAGCACATGAGCAAGATACCTGTACTCACAATACTCTGAAAACCAACTATTATTAACTGCTGAAAACTGAAATATGCAAAAAAAAACAATCATCTCACAGCAATTCCGGAGAGTAACACCAGCCAGTTTTGAACCCCAAAGTCTTTTTATTAACCAGAAAATCAGATTACAAGAGAGCTTTTTCAGTACAGACTCACAGATCAGATGATTTGAAATGACCCACTAAGACCCTATATAAAGGAAATGATCCTAAGTTCTAACAGCTAGTTCAGTGATCCATGTAGAAATGATCTCGACCGTTGATGATGATCAAGACATCTCTTGATCTCATCCGTCGATTTATTAACTTAAAATATTATTATTTTATTAGTTAGGGTTTTTGCTTCATTTTTTAATTTTTTATTATTTTTTATTATTTTATTATTTTTATTCATTTTTTAATTTTTTAATTCATTTAAAATGGATCACTGAACTAAGCTTTCGGAAACATCCCCTAGGACCTAGGACTTAGGACTCATGAGGGGATTTACAACATTTTCAACCCTCAAGACACATTTCATCATGATTTTTACAATTTACATCTCAAAGGGATGAACCCACTTAACACAGACCCTCATAGAACACCCAGTTCTGCGACACAACTATAATCTAGCAGATTAACATATAAGACTCTCCTAAAGTTCTGATGACGAAATCCATCCCGGCTTTGGGGTCAAGTTTGAAGGAAAACTCTGTCGATCCGTGGATCGGTGAGACGAAAAACCTCCCGGGACGCAGATCATCATTAGAAAGTTAGGTCCACCTAGGCAAATTTACATACATGACTCTGATCTGCTTAGATTATTTACAACTTATACATGCAGACTGGGTTTACAACAAAAATGATCAAGCTGCTGATGATGGCAGGATGGCACGGACATGTTGTTCAGGTGCTGCTTCTTTCTGTAAAGAAAAACGGGATGCACTGCATGGGTAGTTGACCAGTAGAGGTCAACATCTGGCTCCACTTGGGGACACGTTGCTGCTTGCAGGAATGTGAGAATCCAGAATCTGCATCCATACAACACAAAAATAAGTAGCGTCCATCCCTAAAAATCAGCATATACATTAAGCACAGGAAAGATAAAAGCTCTTCATTTATTAACTATCTAATAACATGAAAAGTAAATCTATTCCTAAAACAGAAATGAAATGCTGAAAAGACAAGGAGTAGAGTTAGAAATACAATACAAAAAATGCCTCACGGCATAAGATGTGTTCAATATAGTGCATACTGAGCATTTGCCTGCTTTCAGGCAAATCTGTCGGCTGCTTGTCGGATGTGCCATGTCCAATTTTGCATATGGTAGGACTCCTTCCTATCCGAAAATCAAGCTGCTCACGGCCGTCTGATGCATCAAATCTTCGTCTAATCTTCTTCCTCTTGCGCTTCTTCTTTCTGGCAGGATGAATTACTGATGATCTGGAACTTTCTGTTTCGAAACTATCAGATGAAGTGTGTAAGATATGCATGCTAAGTCCTTTTGTGTCTTGCATCTGATTTTTATCGTTTTTAGGCTTATCTGGATCACCTTCAATTATCCACCTAATGACCTCCTCATAGTAAGATGGAACTTGTTGCGGCAAATGAGAAGGCTCCTGGTTTCTCTTATCATCTGACCATTGTTGAATCTTTTGAACTTGTATTCTAATGGCATCCATCTGACTAGAGCATTCATCCCTTATAGCACTGATTTGCATGGCATGGTGTTCTTGCATGTGTTTTATTACTTTATCATTCTTTTCCTCTATGTTCATCAAGCAATGCTGCATGAAATTTATTTCTTCTTTATGATTCGCTTGCATGTCAGCCAACTGATTGTTATGATTGAATGTCATAGAGTCAATTTCCCTATCATGATCAGTTTTCATGGTCACCATATTTTCCTCTAAGACTGACATCTTGTTTTGCATGCTTCTAATTTCTGTTTCATACTTAATTTTCATGGCCTCAATTTCCTTAGCATGCTGATTTTGCGTGACCTCCAACTCCCTATTACGTTTTTCCAGGTGGGTGCCTAAAGTTTTAACATCATTGATAAGACTAGCTTGATTGCTTTCCATGTTTCTTACCAGCATCATTAGATCTTGTATAATTTGCTTTTGTTCTTCCCTTTCACTATTATTTGTCCCTGATTTTTCACTATCATGAACTTGATCTACAATATTTCCGGTGGATGACACATTCTGATCCTGAAAACTTTCTTCAACAGCTTGACCTTTAATATGATTACTTTCTTCTTTTTGCACAGTTTTAGAGGTAGAAGGCAAGCTGTTTGGACTAACATATCTATCTTTAAAAGCATCGAGAATGTCTTGTAAAGAAGTGAAAAAATCATTAGGAAAATTATTAAACCAATTCAAGGCATCACCCTCTAAAGAATAGACAAATAGACGCATCTTGAAGTCTTCATGATTATATTGAGGAAATCTACAATATAAGATCTTTACACAAGTAAACATGTTTAAATGATGTTTAACAGCGACCGGATCATCACCCGAGAACTTAAGTAATTTAGAAATTGCCTCTTTCGGAAGATCATGGAGATTACTAGTAAAATGACATGGCTTACATGAATAATCCATGATGAACAGTAAGGGATCAAATGGATGATAGAAAGAGATTTCTGCTCAAGAAAATTAAGAGATGAGAGAAGTGGAGTCGCCACCTGAACAATAAATCTGATTCTAGGATCCAAAAAGTAACCACAAGCAGATATGAGGAAAGCTTCTTGTCTAGGAAAAAATGAGAAAGTGGAGTCGCCACCCAAACAGGAAACAAACCCAAGAGGCGCTGCTGCTATATGATGAAAAGATGCCAAAATATTGAATCTGCCAGCTCGACTGAGAGATGAGAAAGATGAGAAGATGAATGATTGTCGTTTGAAACACCGAGAACAAAGTATCCCCGGCAACGGCGCCAAAAATGTTGTCGCGCAGATTGGCACGACAATGCTTGGACCGGGGGCTGTCACTCTGATCCCCGATCCCTCCGTTTGAGCCTATCTCCCGCGGCTAAGGGGGGTAGACCCTGTGAGATGATGTGACCAACTGTCGACCAGTTGGTTGAGAGACACGAGACACGATGTAAAAAGCACGCGATGATTTGGTTAATTTAGCAGACCAGTGCCTTGTGGAGTCAATGTTTAAATGATTACTTTTTAAATGATATAGAAACATGGACCATGAATAGCAACCATCTATCATCAGCTAAATCATATGACCAAAACGATACCCGGCAACTGAAAATTTGAAAAAGATGAATGCTTTTAATCACCACGAGAATCATAAACCATTAACCAGATATCAATTTCGCATCTCGGCTTGAAAAACTTTAGATCTCAGCAATAAAGATATAACGTGAAAGCAACTGAAATCTGGCAAAATAATTTTCCAAAAATTTTAATATATTTTTTTTTTTAATATTTTTTTTTTTTTAAATCTTTTTTCAAAATTTTTTTATTATTTTTTTTTATTTTTATTTTTTATTTTTCAGTATTATGGAAATTTAAAAATCCTAAAAAGGGTTAAAATTCTAAAACTAAATTCTAATCAAAAAATAAAACTAAAAATATATTTTTTTCATTTTTTATTTTTTATTGAAAAAATCAAAAATAAAACAAAACTTCAAGTCTAAAATTAAAATCTAAAATAATTAAAATCTAAAACTATAAACATAAAATCTAAAGACTAAATACTAAAATCTAAACTAATAGAAATCAAAACATTTTATTTTTTATTTTTTGTAAAATTTAAATCTATTCTAAATGAAACGATTTACAAAAAAAAACTAAAACCTTAAAAAATCTAACACATAAATCTACAACCTAAAAATTAAAATCTATTTTAAATTATAAATTAAAACTATACAAATTATGAACCTAAACTAAAGCTAAAACATAAAAACGAATTACGCATAGCTATGAATCGAAAGCGAATTCAAAAGAGAAACTTAACTGTGACGCGGAAAACCTCAGAACGCATCAAAGCACTGGTCACTAGTATGGCGTGGAAACCCTAATCCGCACGCATAACTCACGGCGAGACCCCAGGCAGAAAGAGAAAATGACACCACAGTCACGCTGCCTATTACGCATGGATATGCATCATTAAAATTTCAGTTCACCTGGTGTTTGATGCAGCGCGTGAATGCATTTTATGCCATTGATAGCTGTGGCGAGTTTCTTGCAATCAGCTTGTGAATCGAATATGCACAGTCGACGGCGGAAGAGGGCAGCTATACTCTGAACGTTTATGCATTGAACGATTGCTGAACCGGGTCCAAGGGAGATTTCCTCCAGCGGCAGCTACAGGCCATGGTTCTTAGATTTTACACTCACGATACCACTGATCCGCAGACTATTACGTGGAAGCTGAAGATGCCAGGATTTTGCAAATAAATATTTCAGAACAGCATTTGGAGTGGTTTTCGCTGGGGATGGGCAGTCTGAAAACTTTTTGTCTTTCTTGCTCAGAAACCCACATTCAGCAGTTTCGTTTGGTGGCAGATGGGGATGATTCCTTGTGCATACGTAGAAAGGACCCTCCTCTACTTCTGTTGGTGGCAGGAAGCTATTTGAAAATACCTCTGGAGAGACCCTGTTCCTGTAAATGCAAAGAGACAAAACCCTATAGAAAACTGTGTAAAACAAAAAATTAAAAAAAAAAAAGAAAACTAGATCAGAAAAATTAAAACCCTATGACAGCTTAATAATTTACAGATTTTTGGCCCCTGAAATAGCCAGATTCAGCAGATAAGAGCAGAAATACTTTCAAAATATCAGAGATTTTGAACTTCACTGTGAACAGAAAGAAAAATCTCTCAATGTAAAACACGAAATAAAACTTAAAAGATTAACCCAGGGCACAATCAGCTGGGCTCTGCACAGAAGAGCCTGTGGGAGTCCGCTGGTTCAGCCTAGAACTTCCCCAAACGCCCACCTGTACCTTTTACCTAAAGATCTCCTGCACACCTCAAGCAAACATCAGTAAAGAGGGCAAGAAATGCTGCTAGATTTCAAGGAATAATGGAGATACCTGCCATTATTCCAGAAACCCTACAACATTCAAACCCTAGCACGTGAGCAAGATACCTGTACTCACAATACTCTGAAAACCAGCTATTATTAACTGCTGAAAACTGAAATATGCAAAAAAAAACAATCATCTCACAGCAATTCCGGAGAGTAACACCAGCCAGTTTTGAACCCCAAAGTCTTTTTATTAACCAGAAAATCAGATTAGAGCTTTTTCAGTACAGAACAGATCAGATGATTTGAAATGACCCACTAAGACCCTATATAAAGGAAATGATCCTAAGTTCTAACAGCTAGTTCAGTGATCCATGTAGAAATGATCTCGACCGTTGATGATGATCAAGACATCTCTTGATCTCATCCGTCGATTTATTAACTTAAAATATTATTATTTTATTAGTTAGGGTTTTTGCTTCATTTTTTAATTTTTTATTATTTTTTATTATTTTATTATTTTTATTCATTTTTTAATTTTTTAATTCATTTAAAATGGATCACTGAACTAAGCTTTCGGAAACATCCCCTAGGACCTAGGACTTAGGACTCATGAGGGGATTTACAACATTTTCAACCCTCAAGACACATTTCATCATGATTTTTACAATTTACATCTCAAAGGGATGAACCCACTTAACACAGACCCTCATAGAACACCCAGTTCTGCGACACAACTATAATCTAGCAGATTAACATATAAGACTCTCCTAAAGTTCTGATGACGAAATCCATCCCGGCTTTGGGGTCAGGTTTGAAGGAAAACTCTGCCGATCCGTGGATCGGTGAGACGAAAAACCTCCTGGGACGCAGATCATCATTAGAAAGTTAGGTCCACCTAGGCAACTTTACATACATGACTCTGATCTGCTTAGATTATTTACAACTTATACATGCAAACTGGGTTTACAACAAAAATGATCAAGCTGCTGATGATGGCAGGATGGCACGGACATGCTGTTCAGGTGCTGCTTCTTTCTGTAAAGAAAAACGGGATGCACTGCATGGGTAGTTGACCAGTGGAGGTCAACAATCCCGATCTGCACTTTCTTTTTCCAGCTTGGGTGTTTGACATATACTTTCTCCTTGATGAAGAAAACGTCATAGCCTTTGCCTTGAAGTTGCGACATGGAAAGTAAGTTCATCCCTAATCTTGGTACATGCAACACATTGGTAGCAAGAAACGCTCTCCCATTTCTGTTTGAGGCTTTGGGGTCAGGTTTGAAGGAAAACTCTGCCGATCCGTGGATCGGTGAGACGAAAAACCTCCCGGGACGCAGATCATCATTAGAAAGTTAGGTCCACCTAGGCAACTTTACATACATGACTCTGATTTGCTTAGATTATTTACAACTTATACATGCAGACTGGGTTTACAACAAAAATGATCAAGCTGCTGATGATGGCAGGATGGCACGGACATGCTGTTCAGGTGCTGCTTCTTTCTGTAAAGAAAAACGGGATGCACTGCATGGGTAGTTGACCAGTAGAGGTCAACAATCCCGATCTGCACTTTCTTTTTCCAGCTTGGGTGTTTGACATATACTTTCTCCTTGATGAAGAAAACGTCATAGCCTTTGCCTTGAAGTTGCGACACGGAAAGTAAGTTCATCCCTAATCTTGGTACATGCAACACATTGGTAGCAAGAAACGCTCTCCCATTTCTGTTTGAAAAACTATGGTACCCCTCCCTACTAGAGTACATTTTTCCTTGTTCCCCATGGTTTTCTAAAAGTTCATCTTCTCCTCCCGATAATCTGAGAAACATTCCCGAATCCCTGTCATATGGCAAGAGGCCCCACTGTCTATATACCATATCTCTAATGATCTATGTTGCATGAGTTTCTGGAACGTGGGAACGTTGGGAACTTGGGTGCAGGTGTCAGGAACGGCTAGAGGTTTCCCCAAGATTTACAGGAAACGGCTAATCATGAACAGTGATATTATATAATAATATATATATAATAATCAAAATTAATATTAAATCAAAATATTCAAATATTAAAATCAATTTAAATATATAATCTCTCTTATAAATAAATATATTCTCTAGGTGTCTCTCTTCCTGAGTCTCTCCTTTTATATATATAAAATATTAAAATGTCAAGTTCATTATCAGTTCTCTAACACATGACCAGTATTTGAAACAATCTGCCTTAAAAATACAAAGGAACAATTTTACCTATGTTTCTCTAGTTATTCTTATGAGAAAAAGTAAAGCGACTCTAATGGTTAAGCATTGACTGCCACATACAATATGCACACAATCTTCTGCGATACATATACATAAACGAAAAAATAAATACTCATCAGCATGACATCCCAGATATCACCCTTACATTGAGGTGTCACACGCTTCCTTAACCCATCAAGAGATTGCTCCAGTTTCTCAATTAAGGATATCGGTGTTAAGGATGTCTTTGGCCTTTCTTCCTATGAAGGTTTCAACAAAGCCTCATGTTTTGTGGGCAGTTCAACATATTTGTCTACATATTTTGTATTCCCCAACCCCAGGGAACACGAGAACTCCAAAAAAAAATAGTCTTCAGAGCTCCCAGAACTTTGCCAAGCTCCCATTGTAGCTCCCACAGAAAAGGGAACGTTCCCATACAGTTCCAAAGCTTCTGGGAGCACAGGAACCACTGGAACGGGTTTCCCACCTCTAGGGAGCGATTCTCGTGTGACAGAGCTAATGATGCTGAGCAATGTAGGGTTGCTAGCTAGCTAATTGCCCAAATCAAGAGAAAAAAATTCTCCCATGAGGTTACACACATTTTGTTGGGTAATAGTAACAACCTAGAAATATGATAAAGTATATTAACGTCCACAACTGACCAAAGTAGCTCTCTCATGGGGAGGGGTTAAGGATCAGAGGCAACAATGGGGGATAACAATTGCCCCATGGGGTGTCCAAATATGTTAAAATTGGCAACTAGGGCCAAAATCCATGTGGGTCTACTTATTCATGGCGGCTGATATTTTTCTTGGATTCCTCTTGTCAAGAGGTGTAGGAATGATCTAAAGATCATCCGATTCCGATAAGTATTCATGGAGATATGAATTTATTTGTGTTATGGGACAATTCGTCAAGGTCGACCAACGACCAAATTGCCCCCTCTCATCCTCAACGTAGCACTATAAATAAAGGTGACTTTCAACTCATTTCACACACCTCTTGTGATCTCTTCCTCTCCACTTGTCTTTGGGTTTTGGTGGGAGGAGAGATCTTAAGATGATACGCTGCCCTAGAGGAAGCCCTAGACCCTAACGTTGTCATGGAGGAGACACAGCTTCTTATACATTGTCAAGGAGAATCCCTAGACGTGGAGCTGAAAGGGTTTTCTAAGGAGACCTACGTTGCCCTAAATTACAGTCCATAAAGCCAGCCTTAACGCTTGTATGGAGAAGCCACTTGATGCCCTAATACGTTGTCTAATACGCAGCAAGAAGGGCACTTAACACAATCATGAACACAGCTAAAGGGAGATCCACAAAAACCCTAACCACAGTCCTCTATACACAGTTAATCATAAGGCATAACGCAGACCCCAATACAACGCAACAAGAAGAGGGACTTCGCTATCCTTAACACAATCATGGAAGGAGGTTAAACGCGGGCCTTATCTACTAGCCTTATTCCACTCATGCGCTAAAAAGAACACAACTCTAACGTTGCCCTAAATGCAGTCATGGAATCACAACAAGGATTGGGAAAAAAAGCAGGTCTATGACTAACATCTAGACGCTGATTTAAGAGGGTCATATTATGCCCTAGGTGCAGAGAATAGGAGGGCCTATGACGGTATAATGGAGGCCTAAAAGACAGGCCCTAATGCTGTGTAAGAAGGCTCAATGCAAGCTTCAATAAGGACACCTATGCACAGTCCTAAGGAAAGTCATACACGTTGTTACAGTCTCGGTATATACTATAGACTTGGGTATAGAATCTCGATGACCAGGTCCAGTCATAGAAGGAGCTTAGACAGCATGGATTTGACAGTGGTGCAGCCTTAAGGATAAGTTATTCAAGGGTCAAGATATTTGGGTGTTGTGTGTAAACCTATCTTGTTGTTGAGCTAGGCCACAGGCCATAGCCAGCAACATAGAACTTTAAGGGTTGCACTAATCAATGGCAGTGTTGGAACCTATCTTGGATCACTGCAGTCTTTTAGTTGTTGACTGTATCAAGGACTAACTTTAATACAACATGGTGTAGGTGACATCAATGATGTTGAGAACAAATCAGTGATATTTGGGTGCAACTTGGAGACGATGAAGTACAACATGATGGATGCAGCATGATGGGCATGGTAGTGAGGTGCAGCATGATGATGAGGTGTAGCATGATGATGAGGTGCAGCATAATGATGAGATGCAACATAGTGAGGTGCAGCATGGTGATGGAGTCACCTTGGAGGATCAGTGAGTTCAAATCAGCTACCTCATGTGTCATCTTCTTAGCTCTTATTTTGATAAGTCAAAATGTTGACTTCTGATGTATATGTACTATCTCTCTCTCTATGTTGAACTATTGAAGAGCATAAGAAGAATTGATCAAGGGTTCCCCACATTGGGGTTTGTCCTTGGCTGGCACCACGTCTTGAGTCCTCTTATATTAGCTTGTTTTATGTGATTTATGTTTATGTTCTATCTGCATTTTACTATCATGCTAAATGTGATTGCTAATCTGGAATTGATATTGAGCTAATATGGAAACTTGAAGTAAATTTGCTCTCAGCATAGAACATACCTAAAATTAACAAAATAGGACTTCAAAGTCCTAGAAGTAATAATACAATGAAAAAGTGTCTAGAGCATCTCTCAAGGATGAAAATTGCAGCTTCACCCTATTCCTCCGCCGACTACAATAGCGAATTTTCCAAACGCCACTCCAACCGCAATTGTCCCCAAACCTACAAGTATAGAACAACAAATTGTCTGTATCTTTTCTTTCGTAGACCACCATTGTAACCATTGATGTTCCCATTGCTTTTCCTGCTACCAGTGGCCACTCCAATCGTTGACATAGTCGTACACTAAATACTGCCACTAGTCGTTGACCCGATCGTTCGAATCTAATGTCGTCGAATCATAGCCTCACTGTCGTCGGTCTCATTATCGACTTGTGTTGTTCTCACTTGTGATTCTGTTGCCCAATCCGTCTTCTACCCTGTTGCCCACCCTACCAATTGCACAATAGCCACGAAGGACGTGACTATCTTGGTGGAATAGGTTACCACTATTCACTACCAACCACTGCAACCATTCAAATCGAATTCAAGATAGTATACGTTCTTTCAAAATGGAGTCAAAAAGTTAAAAATAAGTTTAATTTAAGTCAAAGTTATTATAAAAACCTTTAATTCATTAAATAAAAAAAAGGAAAAAAAAAAAGTGAAGATGTCTCATTTTTAAAAGAGTGGATTATTTAAAAAAAGATAGAAGGGAGTTTTGAACATTAAAGGTAAAAAGAAGGAGTATTTAGAGTTTTTAGATTGGTAAATTTAATATTAAAACACCAAAGTAAGGAAGTATCAATCCAAAAAAAAAGGGCAATAAAACTAAACTCAAATTCAATTCAAAAGTTCCAATCAAAGTTATAAAGGGGATTTTAAATGCAAGGTGTGCTCCATAAATATGTCAACATTTTGGACAGAATGTCATTTTTGTAAAATGGAATTTATCTTTCCGTCCCTATGTAAAAATCAAAAACACGCTTGTCCAACAAAAACATGGTTGGACAAATATTTCTTATGGAAGAATGTCAATGTAATGTACAGAGGCAAATCAAAGGATTAGAATACAAACTCACAAAACTTCAACATAAAAACGAAGTATTAGAAAAGAAACATAAAGATTTCGAAGATATGTTTTACAACGAGTCAAAAAAAAAGGACGAGGAAATTTTGCATCTAAGGGACCATAGTTAAAAATTACTTGCAAAGGTCAATAAATCCAAAGCTACAAAGAAACAATTACAAGAAAAGGAATGTCTTGAGAAGAAATTCAACAAACATTTATTGGAGATGGAAGAAGAAAATTTGCACTTAAAAAAGCCTTAATCAAAATTTATTAAAACAAATCAAAGATTTGAAAAATGCAAAGCTTTAGCATCAAAATGAAGTTAAAACAGAAGTTGAAGAACTTTCACGTTTAAAAAATCATAATAAAAATGATAAGAAATCATTGAAAAACAAATTTGAAGAACTTATCGCAAAAGAAAAATCAAAATCTTCAGACGTAACAGTCCAAGTTGAAGAAAATAGAACAAACACAGATCCCATTAATCTCACAGTTCAGACAAATCCAAACCCAATTGAAGTCAATACGTACTAATAGGTTGCAGTCCAAATGACAGAAAATTCAAGTGAAGATCCTATTAACCAAGCGACTTTTGTTGCTGAAGGAAATCAAGTACCTCAAGTAAACCAAGAGATCACCACAATCAGGTTAAGGGAAAATCAGATCACAAGAACTGCTTATTGACACCCAAACCATAAAAGCAGACATATTAACCAGTTTTCATATCGCATATCCACCAGACCAGAAACAACTAACCGATGTTCCCAAGAATATCAATGTCAGCACAATTTAATCTTATAAAAATTCATCCAATGTATCCAGAAACTGCAAGATTCCCTAAAAGATTGATTTAGGATGGTCAAACCCCTTCTCAGTTCAACAATTTTGTTTATCACTCAAAGGATCCTACCATCTTGTATCATTGAAGATGACAACCCGAAGAATTCAAAAAAATGTGAATAGATTATAAGACAAAGAAATAGATGACATGCCTTATCAGCAATAAGATTTGAAGACAGTTTTCTGAAGAGGTAAGCAATGTTATAAATATAAAAGATTAATAATTAATAATAATAATGATTAGTATAAGGAAGAAGCATGTCTCTAAGGACATGACCATTCATGAAGGGACACCTGCCTGGGTATATAAGTGGGCCCACATTTGTAATCATATATCATATCTCATATCATCTCTCTTGTACATTCAACATTTCTATATATAATTATTACTTGTCCTATCATGGATATCTATATATTTCAGATATTCTGAATATTCCCTGTGTATAAGAACCTTGTTCGTTACACTATTTCAAACATGACATTCTTGTAAAAGTCCTACTATAACAGGTTTCAAATGCACATATTCACAAAGATAGGCACAGACCTCTGCCATGACAGTGTCAATACATTGTTGAAGCCCTCTCAAAGCAGCACTCTCAGCACTTGACATTGCCGATGACATTTCTTCACAGCATGCAGCATGAGCACCATCAACAGGTAATAACAATCTTGAAATAGTGTTCCCAAAATGCTTCATACACAAGAAATATCAAATTAGTGAATTGTCATTGCAATATTTTCAAACTGAATAAGAAGCAACTCAAGTTATTAAACCTTTTGAGAGTATAGTTAAAAAAAGGCATAACCTACTTGCTGGACCATAGCAACATTGCTGGTGGCACGTTGAACTGCAACCATGAACGACCTAAAACTTGTTTCACCTGCTGCTGCAGCAGCCTCTGCCTAGATAGGGTTAAAAATGTAAATAATTCAGATTATACTTCAAATAAATGATAATTCATTATGATTCAACTAAAGAGTTTCTTCGTATATGGAGTACAAAAAGAACATTATAACATGAATACTTCTCAATTTTTCCTCCATTACATTAACTAAAATTTTCAAAAAAACATAATAAACAATTCTCTAGGACACTGTTATAAAAATAGTCCTGAACCTTATAGGCTTGAATTTTTAGACAATCATTATTAATATGACAACCCTCTATAATTTAGTGTTATCTTAAATGGTTGACTAAAGTGAAAAAAGGAATTCTGTCTTTTACTTGTGTGCCCTAGCCATTAAACCCCCAAAACTAACATGAAAGAAAGAACAAAAGTGACAAATTGAACTTGGTAGGAACATACATATTCAAATTAGCCACAGAAAGAATTGCACATATAACCTATTATTTTCTAACAAAATTCTTCAAAAGAAATGCTCAAAGCCATGTAGCTCCAGGGCACCACTAAAGAAATGCATCAGAATAGACCAATTAACATGCCAAACTCATCACCTACCGCAGAAGCAGCAGCTGCAGCCACTCTTCTGCTGACACTTGAACCAATAACAAACCGCTCTCTTAAAGCTGCAGCATCATTCAGAGCTTCTCTGGTCCTTTCCAACCCTTCTGTGGTATACTGGCTGACCTGCAAAGCTACACTCTGTAATTCCCTCCGTTTTTTGTGACTACATATAATTCCTCAATTCCACATCCTGGTAAGTTAGCATTGAATATTACAAAGTAATTCCAGCAGAACATCCATGAATATTTGAGAAATTCAGATATTGTACTTACTTGATCCAGCAGGCATGTGAAGACTGCTTTCACATTATTTGCCAGAGCAGCAGGCTGTACCAGTGCATTCCAAACAGTATTCATAAAAAACTCGAATCATGTAAAGTTATTGAAAAGTGAATAAAATATACAAGACCTCAGTGAAGTTGTCTCTATATTATATGGTATGTGCCTTTAAGAATTATACTATTGATAAGACGCCCATCACAAACATTGAAAAAATGACATTATAAATAATTGAAAAATGTTATTGCAAGTCTACTACTTGAACTTTCATTATGGGTTTTCATACATGTTGACGACATGGTAGAAAATGCTATATAGCTGCAATAAAATATAATGCTGATTGTAATTGTATTTGTACAGGTACATCCATCTGGTTAAGGGAAATGACTAAATATCAATATGACTACACAATGATTAGTTCACTCGAGGTGTATTGAGGGATGATGCAAGCAATTCACGAGTCTTTCATAGATTATAAAAGTGATATCTCTGCAGAAGAGTACAGACAGGTTTCTCTAGTTTGTCTCAATGATGTGATTTGTTGCTTTTACAAATCCATTCACATTATTGTTTTCACTTTCTCTTTGTGAGATATAAAGAAGTTTGTAGTTCCTTTTTCACTGAGGTGTCTTCATGCATAAGACTATACTTCACACTCGAGATATAAAGAAGTTTGTAGTTCCTTTTTCACTGAGGTGTCTTCATGCATAAGACTATACTACAAACTTTGAAATCATCGTATGCAAGGAAACATTAGCTAAAGTGTCAAATCAATTTTGGCATTCATGTCAATGAAAATAAAGTACCAAGATGACAGAAAGAGGCTGGTAGTGCTGGAAATTACATCAAGTAGAATAGAGTCTATACCAAAGGACAAATATAGGTTTTTCTGATTTAAACATACAGCAATAAAATGCAAATATGGAGTACAATTAATTGACCAAAACTGAAAACCTATGTTCCATGATTGTAAATGAACAAAAGCACTATGTACCTGTAGAAATCTATATGGGTACATATATAACACATTAAACAAATTTAGAGAGAATCCAGCCTAAACATATGGTGATTGCTGAGCAACAAATGCACATGTGCAGTTCAATTGCTGAGCAAAATTGAAAATCTGTATTGTATTATTCTAAATGAACAAAAGGACTATGCATTTGTAGGATTTTATATGGGTGGTGAGCAAAAAAGTTCTCATAAACAATATTAATAGATGTCAATAAATTAACTATGACACTACAAGTACATGAATGGGAGCACAAGGTAGGCTACCCGGAACACATACCGCTCTCTGAAGTTTCCATCCCTCATTACATCATCATATCACAGCCTAGAATGCAGCAAGTATATCAATGGAAGCACAAGGTAGGCTACCCAATTCATATATACCACTCTCTCAATCTATCATCCCTCATTACATCATTATATCACATCCTAGATTGTTATGGCGGTTTAAGCACCTAAACTCTAGCCATAACATACAAATGTTATAATGGTCACATCTCAATAACCACTACCATAAAGTTAGATTATATAAAAGACACATTAGCTATTTAGGTCTTTATCTGCTTTAAATAGTACCAACTATAGGAGCTTCTTTTGCGGTCCCACTTTGCATCTAAACCGATTGACTTTAGTTCCATTGACTTACTTATTGTGGTCATTTTTCAGACATTAATAAAATTATTGCATCTTGTCTTATATACATCCCACTTAAATGAGAGCTTCAAATGTTCTCAACAACAGCTAAACATCAAAAGTTGCTTGTCTCTAGGACATTTTTATCATCATTGTCTTTGTCACTAACTGTGTTAGTGGATCTCCCTCAGAACTCAATGCCATAACCAGGCAGTTGCAAACTCCTCTCCCCACAGCATGGTTGAAGCCCAACGAGCACCATGCAAGACAAATTTTCCTCAATTTCTCTCTGCCATCAACCATCCATGGTATTGAGAATTCAATAGGGCAATGTATATGTCAATTCTCTTAACTTGATAACTATTTGTGTTACCTTTTTACTTATTAGCTTTGATCTTTATTATTCCAATGTGCAATACATTAAACATTCACCAAAAAAATAAGAACAGTGACACAATATTAGGCTGCAAGCCAAGGCCAAAACCCCTCCTGTTGAGGGGAAAACCCTAAAATCTCTTCTTAATTCTTATCTTTCAGATCTTTCAATTGACGAATACCATGACCTAAACTCAGACAATTAACCTCCAAGATCAAGGCTTCCTCAACCTCCAGCTGCAATATCATCGACCTCCCAGTAAATCCGAAATTTTGCTGCCCAGCAACTGCTGCAACTATTGCTTCCTCTCTAGGAGACTTCGATCTCCCTGTAGCTGCTCTTCCCTTCACTTCGCATGCCTTGATATGGATTCTAGGGCTAGTAGGAAGCCCTAAGAGACCTTCGCTTGCCTTCTTGAACTTCTTGCTTCAAATCGAACTTTAGACTTCCCCAGCACAAAAACCCTAACTTTGCATTCCCAAAAGAATGTAGAGAGACCCAAACACTTTGACTTTCTTCGTCCTTCTGTTGCTTCCTCTTTCACATGAGAGATGAATGAGTGAATGGTCAAATGGAGGACTAGTTCCTCTTATATATAGGCTTCTTCAAGGGTGGACATTGCTCTTCATGTAGGCCGACTTGACAGCTCTTAGGCCGACTTGATCTTGGAGGTATTTTTGACATTTTTCAAGACAAAAAAAAAAAAAGAAAAATTCTTTTACAATTTACAATGTGCCCATAGGGTCTTTCATATATGACAATGACTCTTGTACCTAGGACAAACCCTAGAAGCACTTTAATGAGTGCTTGATCTATAAAATAAATTCCTTGGGCAAGAAACCCAAGCTTGATAATAATAAAAATAATTTCTTTTTCATTTTATACATACAAGAGTACATTTCATAATAATGAAGACCGAAACTAGTTACACTTTCTTCAACACTCCCTCTTAACTAGGGAGGTGTTCATAAGAGGTACATGGCTATTGGCAATCTAAAGAGATCTCGTAAGAAGAGTCGGATTGGTAACCCATATATCTAGCATCATAATAACCAGCATTGTCACGTAGCAAGGCCTTGACTAACAGCTCTATCTCTCCACAAGATCAGAGCACAATGTTGGCGAGACCAATGATGTATAGACACCAACATCTTTGTCTCTCCAAGGTACATACTCCAGCAAGGTGTTCACAAAGTATGCCCTCCTGTTGGACTATTCTTATCTTGGGTAGCTAATCCTCAAAAGCATATCGGTCCACGACTACTCTTATCTTGAATGCCCTACCACATTCTCAAAGAGTATCGAATGCCAAATGGTTACCCAATCCTCCATTCTTTCTTCCCAAGTGAAGACAAGAATATTGTGTCTATCTCTCTCTCTCAATTAGGGAGAACAAATCCACCAAACCAATATCGTCCCTTAAGTATACAAGCTTCTTGTTTGCAAGTGATTTTGTCAATATGTCAACTACCTGCTCATCAATGGAGACATATCGTAGTTGCACCACACCATTTTGTACTAGCTCTCATATATAGTGATATTTGTTGTTGATATGCTTTGTCTTCCCATGAAATATTGGGTCCTCAGACAAACAAATACAACTGGTGTTATCACAATGTATCATTGTAGGGTTCATCGGTCCTTCAAACAAGTCACACAATAGCTTCCTTAACCAAACTACTTCCCTACTGACTTCGCATGTTGTAACATACTCAACTTCTGCACTACTTAATGCAACAATGTTTTGTTTTCTGCTCATCCACGAGACCATTGAGGATCCTAAGCTGAAACATCCTCTTGTAGTGCTTCTTCCATCTTGTTCACTGCCTCCTCAGGTGGAATCTATATAGCTAGTTAGTTGCACATTATTCCTTCTATCGTACTTCAAACAGTGGTTGATGGTTCCTCGTAGATATCTCAAAATATGGTTTGCTGTTATCCAATGATCATGCTTTGTCTCCACTTGGAACTGACTAAGTACATTCACTGCAAAACATATGTCTGGACTGGTATTCACTAAATACATTAGTGAACCAATGAGTTGTTTATATCTAGAAGGATCCACAGGGCTTGATTCGGAACTTCTTAATTTCTTCAAGTTAGTGATCACTGGAGTGGTCATTGGTTTACAGTCCATCATGTCGAACTTCTTCAATATCTCAATCACATACTTTCCTTGACCTAAGTAGACTTCATTAGGTTCTTTCCAAACTTCCAGTCCCAAATAGTAATGCATCAAACCAAAGTCCTTCACGTCAAATTCTACTACCAATTGTTTCTTACATTCTTCAATTCAACCTTCTACACTTGTTAAGAGAAGATCATCTACATGCAGAAGAATGATTACAAGTTCACTATTTACAACCTTTATATAGAGGTTTGAGTTAGAAGAGCTTTTTGTGGAGCCTAATCTTTGTAGGAATGCATCCATCCTAGCATACCACGCCCTTGGTGCTTGCTTGAGCTTGCTTGAGGCCATATAGTACCTTTCTCAATTTGCAAAAATATGCCTTCCTATCCTTTGTTTCAAATCCAAAGAATTATTCTATATAGACTTCTTCATCTATTGTGCCATTCAAAAATGCAGTCTTGACATCCATTTGGTGGATGTTCCATCCCATTAATGTTGCCAAAGAGACTAATGATCGAATTGTAGTATATCTAGTTGTTGGAGTAAATGTTTCTTCATAGTCGATGCCTTCTAGTTGAGAGATCCATCGGCTACATACTTGATCTTATAGATCCATTTGGAAGTAACCACAAACTTGTCTTCAAGCCTAGGTACGTTCTTCCAGACTCCATTCTTCATTATAGATTGATATTCTTCATTCATGGAATCTTTCCATTGTCGATGTTTTATAGCTTCCTCAAATGTTGATGGTTCTGCTTCTATTAACTTAATCATGTATGCAGCATACCCAGAATATCTCTTGGGTCTTTTACTTTCTCTAAATGATCCTTGAGTTTCCCCATGACCTTCTGCATCAATTAGTGTAGACTTCAACCAGTTAGGTCTTTTCCTTGTTTCTTGAATGACCACAGGTTGAACAGCTTCACTAGGTTCTTCTTCCTCATGGTGAGATCCTTCTTCTTCCTTGTCAGCTTCTTCCTCAAATATGGGAAGTTCTTCGTCATCACAATCTATAGAAAGTTCTTTTGATTTCTTGAATGCTATGCTTTCATCAAATATGACATCACGACTAACTTCAATGTGATGACCATCTTTCATGTAGATTTTATAGGCTTTAGATGAGTTACTATATCTGACAAATGTACCTTTCACACTGGAAGGATCCAGCGTCTTTCTTTTGTCTTTAGGTATATGTATATACACATGAGACCCAAAGATTTGGAGATGAACTACAAATGGCTTCTTCCTAGTGAACACTTCTTCTGAAGTCTTGTTATCTAGAGATCTGTAAGGACATCGATTTTGTATGTAGACTTCTATCTTTGTTGCCTCACCCCACAGAAACTTCGGTAGATCTTGATCGTGTAACATTGTTTTTACACTTTCTTCAATGGATCGGTTCTTTCTTTCTGCAACTCCATTTTGCTCAGGATTATATGGAACTATCAACTCCCTCTTAATCCCAAATTCCTTACAAAATGCTATAATCTCTTTGGATGTATATTCTCCTCCACTATCAGATCTTAGTATCTTGATTCTTCTTTTTGTAAGGTTCTCCACTTCTGTTTTGAATTCTTGATATTTAGTAAATACATCATCCTTGGTTTTCATTAAGTAAAGCCAGGCCTTTCTTGAATGATCATCTATGAATGTGACATAATAAAGATGACCTCCAAGTGATTTGGGAGACATAGGGCCACATATATCAAAGTGAATGATCCAAGATTTCTTTCGATTGTGAAGCACTACTTCCAAATGGTCTCTTGGTATTCTTGCCTAATGCACATCCTCTGCAGACACCTTCATGATCCTCCTTTAGATTTGGTATTCCATCTACTATGGAATTTAGAGTTGGTAGAATCTTGAAATGTGAATGACCGAACCTTCGGTGCCAAAGTTCACATCGACTAATCTCAGTGTGGACTAGGGCATGATTTATGAGGCATATTAATCTGTAGAGCCTTCCTTCTCGGATGCCAATTAATTTTGCTTGTTCTATGCTTGTGCCTTTAGCCCATACAACTACTTTTCCATCAATGAAAGCTCTTATATCTTCTTTATCTTCTAAGCTTGAAATCGAAAGTAGATTTTTGTGCAAACCTGGAATGAATAGAATGTTGTGGAGGTGGATGTTGCTTCCATCTTCAAGCTTTATAGATGATGATCCAATGCCTTTCACTGGATAGATTTTGTTGTCTCCAAGTTCCACAAAGTATGCGGGTTTTCCTTTTGATAAGGTCTTCAATTGGTGGGAGTGACTAACCATGTGTCTTGGTGCACCGCTATCAATCACCCAGATATCTTTGTCTTGGAATGTCCCGGAGAGAGTCGAGAAGAGTCCTTCATCCTTTTCTTTAAGTGATAACTTCTTCGAAGAGAATATGAGACTCCATACTTCTTTGATACCTTTCTTGAGATAGCTTGCAATCCTTTTGATGACCTTCTTCATTGTAGAGGAGATCTTCATGATGCCCTTAGAGAACCTTAGCTCTGATTCCATGTTGAGAATTCAATAGGGCAATGTATATGTTAATTCTCTTAACTTGATAACTGTTTGTGTTACCTTTTTACTTATTAGCTTTGATCTTTATTATTCCAATGTGCAATACATCAAACAACTACCAAAACAGTAAGAACAGTGACACAGTATATAGGCTACAAGCCAGGGCCAAAACCCCTCTTGTTGAGGGGAAAACCCGAAAATCCCTTCTTATCTTTCAGATCTTTCAATTGATGAATACCATGACCTAGACTCAGACAAATAACCTCCAAGATCAAATCTTCCCTATTCGACCTCCCAGTAAATCTGAAATTTTGTTTCCCAGCAACCAATGTTTTAAAACTCTGACACCGACTCCGACTCGGCCGAGGGTCGACTCCGACTCCGACTCGGTATTGACTCGGTCAGCTCGATTTCAATGACTCGGTCGTTGTAAAAAATACATTAAATATTTATTTTTTATAAAAACACATAATTTTAAAGATTTTCATTCATTTGTTGAATTGAGGCTTCTGTGATCCATATTCAGTTTAAGAGAAAGTCTTCGACGTAAATCACAAGATAAATCATTTGTCGACGCATTTCGAACCAACTAGTGTGGTTCATTGTCAGGACAAGTTGAAGAAACCGATCCAGCTTAGCATGTTAAATATTCTGAGCAGAGCCTCCAACGGCTATCTTGACTAACAGCTAATTTTGACTTTAGGACCAAAGTCATAAAATTATTATAATTTAATGGAACTAAGTTATAATAGGTGACCAATAAAATAATTTAAAAGGTGTTAAAGGTTAGTTAAAAAGGTATTTAAAAATTATAAGCTATTTAGTATTTAAATGGGAATTAGTTAAATAGAGGACCTTTTATTATAATATATGTATAAATTATATGTATATATATATAAATAAAATAATATACATAAAAGTTAGTTTGAATTAGAATATAGATAGAAAAACAACATATGATCAAAGTAGGCTCATGAATATATCCATTATATCAAAATGGCACCCAGTGCACTGTCCAATACATACACGATGATGATATAGAGATCAAAACAAAAACACATAACCAAGGAGACTATAAATGGCCTCTACAACAAAAGTCTGTGACCAGTACTACTGGCTACTGCTAGAGTTGCCAACATCATCTGGCTCAGTGTTACTTGGGAGCGGGAGCGAAAACAGGAGTGGGAGCGACATTTTCAGAAGCTCCCGGTTTGGGAGCGAATCCCGGAGGAGTTCGACAACCAATGTCACTAACATCAAGGTACATAGAGGGATTGGTGCTCTTGATTAAATACGAGTTCCATACCCTAATACATGACAAAATTCAATGGAAACATTGCAATCCCCCAATCCTGAAATCCTGAAAAACGGATAAGTCTGCTGGATTTTGAATGAAATCTAAAATTCTACTTTCTCCATATGAATCCAATGAGGCTGGAACCACTCTCAAACATCCTAATTCATTTCATGGTAATGTTAAAAATTTAAGTAAAAGACCAAAAAACCAATTAATAAAACCATTTGGAGTCCCCCACACTCAGAAAAAACATAAAAAAAAAAAATTTTAAAATTGCATTTTTGGGGTTTACTGGCCGCATGAAGTGACTCAGCCGAGTTGATATGGACTCGGCCAAGTCGGCCGAGTTAAGACTAACCCAGCCGAGTCATGCCATGACTCGGCCGGGTCAGTTTTAACTCAGCTGACCGAACCGGTTCAACGGCCGAGTCGCAAATTTTTTTACCGGCTCGGACCAACTTGACCGAGTCAGTTCCGAGCCGGCCGGCTTTTAAAACACTGCCAGCAACTACTGCAACTGTTGCTTCCTCTCTAGGAGACTTTGATCTCCCTCTAATTGCTCTTCCCTTGATTTCGCTTGCCTTGTTATGGATTCTAGGGCTACTAGGAAGCCCTAGGAGACCTTCGCTTGCCTTCTTGATCTTCTTACCTCCAAAATCGGACTTCAAACTTCCCCAGCGCAGAAACCCTAACTTCGCATTCCCAGAAGAATGTAGAGAGACCCAAACACTTAGACTTTTTCCGTCCTCTTCTTCGCACTTCCTTCTTCGTCCTTCTGTTGCTTCCTTTTTCGCATGAGAGATGAGCGAGTGAACGATCCAAATGGAGGACGAGCTCCACTTATATATAGGCTTCTTCAAGGGTGGACGTTGCTCTTCATGTAGGCCGACTTGACAGCTCCTAAGTTGACTTGATCTTGGAGGTACTTATGACATTCTTCAAGACAAAATAAATTTTCTTTTACAATTTACAATGTGCCCATAGGGTCTTTCATTTATGACAATGACTCCTACCTAAGACAAACCCTAGAAGCACTTTAATGAGTGCTTGATCTATAAAATAAATTCCTTTGGCAAGAAACCCAAGCTTGATAATAATAAAAATAATTTCTTTTCATTTTATATATACAAGAGTACATTTAATAATAATGAAGACCGAACCTAGTTACACTTTCTTCAACACATGGCAGACACCTCCCTATTGCATGATGATAATGGTCATTGATACCATGCCAACCTTTCTCTCTTCATTCCCATTGCTTAAGCCCACTACTCAGAAGGACACTTTTCTCAAAATTTAAAAGGCTCAACAAAACTGGATTGGGAATCAAAGCAATTGGAGCTAAAACCTGACCAATGGGGTTGAAATTGATCAACAAGAAGCAAACAACTCTCGACAAAAACATTCAACAACCAACAATCAATCTCGAGAGTATTGTGCAAGGTTCCAGCAAGGGTGAAAGACTCCAGCACAGAATCAGGGCTCTAGCTAAGGAATTGGCAATGCATAGTTCCATCAAGGGAGCAAAGCTCCATCGAGGGCCCTGTGATGCATCGTTACAAGGAAGAAACCTAGAGTGTGCCCCCATCCCCCAACACTCCATATGGACTATCGATTCAATCGACAATCTTCCTCAATTGCGGACCCGCCCCCCCTTTGTCTAACATTAGACCGCATTGTGTAACCCCCACTCTTCCTTTTGCTCACATCACTGCAACCAATCTCAATCGAAGTTGGCATTCCTTTAATCTTAACCATCAATTGGAGGACTTGTTACCCACCACTTGTGGGTGACCCCATAGGAGAATTTTTGTCCTAGATTTGTCTTTATTCGGTAGCGAGCAACCCCTACCAGCCACCAATGTAGCAGATATTGTGCCAAAGTCTTCGCTCCCCGAGCCAATTGCATGTCCCCTCACCCATCTGTCAAGATTGTATGTTTGAAGGTGGGCCATCCAATCCTAAAGGTATATTTTTTCATTATGCAATTGGGTGCTTACGCTTGTTTTTCTTGGGCACACTTGGGTATGGATTATTGGGTGACATGGAAGGAGGAAGGGTTTTGACTGTAGTCTTGTTCCCTTACCTTAACTAGGGGGATTAATCCTCAACGATAGTCCCGTGGGATCTCCCCTACTGGCTTATAGCTTTAGGGTGGGCACTACTTTGGAAACCCTGATTTTGGTAGTGCGCATTGGTTTTCCTCTTATATTTTTCACTCCACTCCACACATTACATCCCCCCCATTTCACCATCTTCTTTCTCCAGGTCCACATGACCATTGGGTCCACACGCCTCTGGTACTTCCCCTCCCCTTGTCCACATATTTGGGTTAGGCCTGGAATGATGTCCCGGAGGTTGATGCAACTAAAAAACATATAATAGCATAATATGGCCACATACAAAAGGAAATGTACCACAAAATGCAAAAGATGGTCAGGTCAATAAATGATCTGTAAACTGTCGTGGATATTCCACTAGACAATTCGTCACAACAGATCTGAAAATATTATATTAAAAATCTGATATTCTACACTATTACAATTTTATTTAATTTTTAGATCTGTAAAATTAACTGTAATTAGTGCATGCATGTAAAAGTAAATCAACCAGAAAAGTAGAGAACGACACAATAATCTCACACACGCATAATACACAAGATATGCTCTCTAGGAAACCCTTTCGGGAGAAAACCCAGTTGGAAGGTGAGGTCGCTTCGCTCCCCTTCTCTGTCTAGAAATATGGCTGAAGATACAAAGAAGTAATGTTTGTGCCCTATGGGCTGCTATAGTGCACAAATCCTCTCTGTGTGCTCTACCTCCTATCTCTCCTGGCTATCTTTTCTCAACTATGGAGGAAAATGCTCTCGAAAGAATCAAATGCCTCTTCCTCCTAGTGGCCTGGTTATAACACAGCCTGACAGCCTACTAGTTTTAACTCTTAACTAGAGTTACAAAATAGACTCTTCTAGAGTCTTCTACATCAAAAACACGTGGCTAGCCCCTTTTCCATGAATAATGGGAGCTCACACAACATACTCCCAAACTATAGGTGTGAAAACAAGAAGGTCAACTTCTAAGTGGCATAACTTTTGCATATGGACTCCGATTGACGTGATTCTTGCGTCGTTGGAAATCTTTCTATGTAGAATAGCATGACAAGGTGTGCCACTTAACCGACAAAGTTTTACCCCCAAAAAACATCGTTTGATGCCTCAAAACACTCCCGGAAGGTTGCGGACCTTGTTTGGCCAAATTGGGTCCCGCTAACAAAAACAGTCCCATGAGTCGATTCCTCCACTTTTTCCACTCCAAATGCATCGAGATAGATGACAAAAAATATAATGATCCAATTCGGATCACACCCCTCCATTTTGGGAAGCTTTTTGTCCCCAAAAGCTTTTACTGAATGAGGTGAGGAAATTTTTCCTCCACCTTCTCTCTGGTCTACCATTTAGCTTTGCCTGGAAGTTGTCCCTTCAACCCAATCTGCCAAAGGTCTTGTTTCCCTTGTCTTGTAGTTCTAGACCTCTTCTGCAAAATTGTATCTTCTGTAGACTCAAAAGCTTTTACTGAATGAAGTGAGGAAATTTTTCCTCCACCTTCTTTCTGGTCTACCATTTAGCTTTGCCTGGAAGTTGTCCCTTCAACCCAATCTGCCAAAGGTCTTGTTGCCCTTGTCTTGTAGTTCTAGACCTCTTTTGCAAAATTGTATCTTTTGTCGACTCTGCCTGAGCATCTGGTGCCAAATCCACCACAAAAGGTAGGACTTGTTCTTCTTCCTAATCTAGCATGGAAGGCTCATAGAGTTTCAAATTCTCCACATTTACAACTGAGTAAATGAACATATATGTTGGTAAACTGAGTCGATAGGCATTGTCACCCACCTTTTCCAGTATCTCAAACGGACCGTATCTGAGCTTGATTTTCTTACTAGGCCCCTGCAGCCTCTCCTTGTTCAACTGTAGCCATACTCTGTCTCCCACCTTGAATGATTTCTTTGTTCAGTGTTAATCATGTCTGGCCTTATACTTCTCCTACGACTTCTGCAGTGCTTCCTGTACCTGTATATGGATCTGCCTGATCTTCTCTATAAATTTTCCTTCTCTCAAAACATCTCCTGTAAAGTCTTCCTTCACTCCTTGCTGCCCATATGCAATATCCAAAGGTGAAGGTGGCAAATATCCAAAACAAGTTTCAAATGGGGCCTTTCCTATAAAAGTGTGGACCGCTCTGTTATAATAATGTTGTATATATACCAGATTTTCATCCCAGGCCTTCAGATGCTTCTGGTTGTAACCCCTCAGAAGTTACACCAAAGTCCTGTTGACTACTTCTATATGCCCATCTGTCTGTGGAAGGAATGTTGTAGATCTCTTCAACTTCGTGCCCATCTTCTCCCACAATGTAGTTCAGAATGCACTGAGAAATCTTGTATCCCTGTCTGAAATGATGCTCCTTGGTATCCCAAAGTGTATCCAAACTTGTCCAAAGAACAAGTTTGTTGCTTCTTGTCCGCTGATGGTCTTTTTACAGGACATCAAAACACACATCTTGCTGAACCTGTCAACTACCACGAACAGGTAGTCATGTCCCTTCCTGGTTGCCAGTAAACCTCCCACAAAATCCATGGAAATGCTTTCCCAAGGACGAGTAGTACAGGTAAGAGACGATATAGACCCTGTTTCCTATTGCTAGGCTTGTTGATACAATAAAGCATGCATCCTCTTATGAACCTAGCTACTTGTTCTCGCATCTTGGGCCAATACACATACCTCTGCAAGCTAGACATGGTCTTCCCTACACCAAAGTGCCCTGCAACCTTGGAGGTGTGAACCTCTCCAATCAGCTGCAAACGCTCAACTTTAGGAACACATAGCTTATCCAGCCTGTAAAGTAACCCATCCTGGAGATGGTAGTCAATGATGTTGTCGCCATCGTGCACATGACTCTGACTCTGCAACTGCTAATACACCTCCTTGAAGTCCTCATCTTCTAAATATGCCTCTCTGTATGCATCATGGGTGAATGGCTCCATGTGCATAAGAGTCGCCAAAACTGTAATCTTTGATGTGGGTGGCCTTGAAAGCATATCGGCCAACTTGTATGTGCTGCCCTTCTTATACTTGATCACCAAATGAAACCGTTATAAAAACCCTATCCACTTGTAATGCCTGGTCTGTTGTAGCTTATTCTGGGTCTGCAGGTATTGTAACGGTTGGTGATCCGTGTGGATTATTGTCTCCTTTTCCATCAAATAGTGCTTCCACTTCTTCACAGCTTGCACCATGGCATAGAGCTCCTTATCATAGGTAGGATAGTTAAGAACTGCCCCATGAAATACTCCAAAATGGTGGCAAATAGGCCTTCCTCCTTGCATCAAGACAGTGCCCATAGCATACCCACTTGCATTTGTCTCCACTTCAAAGGGTCGTTGCAAGTTTGGTAATCCTAGCACTGGTGCTTCACTGATCTTCTTCTTTAACTCATCGAAAGCCTTATGCTGACCTTTTCCCCACTGAAAACTCTTGCCACTTGTTGTTATGGCATGGAGCGGTGTTGCTACCGCTGAAAACGAGGCTGTGAATTTCTTCAGGTATTGTACTGCGTTGCTTCAATGAAACTCCTAACCTCAGTAACATTAGTAGGCACAGGCCATTTCATGATGCCTTCCATCTTGGAAGGATCTACCTTCAATTCTCCTCCACCAATCACATATCCCAAATACACCAAGGACTGTTGTGCAAACCCACACTTCTTGAGATTTGCTAGCAACAGGTGCTTCTTCAATGTTTCCAGCACCTGTGTCAAATGTGAAATAAGCTCCTCCCAGGTAGCGCTATATACTAGAATATCATCTAAATAGACAATAACAAATGAATCTACAAAAGGGCACAGTATATCATTCATTAATCTCATAAATGTAGTTGGTGCATTACATAGGCCAAATGGCATAACTAACTACTCATACAAACCTTTCCTGGTTTTGAAGGCGGTCTTCCATGTATCTTCTTCTTTGACTTGAACTTGGTGATATCCAGACTTCAAGTCTAGCTTGGTGAAATACTTTGCTTGTTGCAACTGATCTAGCAGATCATCTATCCTAGGCAGGGGGTATCTATTCTTGAGCGTGATTTTATTCAACGCCCTGTAATCTATACACATCCGCCAAGTCCCATCCTTCTTTGGCACAATGATGATGGGTGACCCACATGGTGATGTACTCGGTTGAATGACACCCTGTTCCAGTAGCTGCTGCAATTGTTTCTTCAACTCACTTGCTTTTATAACAAACTGCTTGAACATCCCAATATTTGGCAATGGTGAGTCTACCAATAGCTAGATCTCGTGCTCCACTTCTCTCTTAGGGGGTAACCCTTTAGGCTCTCGAAACACGTCCTTGTATGCCTGTAACAACTCCTCCAACTGCTATTTTTGTTTCTTAGTACACCCGTCTAGGGATGCATTGCCTCTTATTAACTCCTCTACAGACTGATTTTCTCTTAAAAACAATAAAACATACTTCTTGCTGGAACTGATCAATTTCTTGGCTTGGTTGGCACTTACCAGTGAAATTTTCGACTTGCCTTTGTGCACATTGATGATGAATGATTTTCCATCCTTGATGAGCTGGTACTGGTTAGCTCTCCTCATGAATATTGCATCATGCATGTACATGTATGGACTCCCAAACACGACTCCACATACATCAAGGGGAACCACATCCAAATCTACTTCATCAATAAAATCAACATTGATAGCAAATCTAATTTTACACTGTTTTATTACCTTCAGCTCTACATCCTTATGTACCCATCCCAATGGATATGGGTTTGGATGATCAAATTCATCCAGCCGCAACTTCTTGACCAGATCTGCTGCAACGAGATTTGTCTGCGATCCTGAGTCAAACAAAGTATCAATCTCCATCTTCCTGACGTGTATCTTTACATGGAAGAGTTTGGTCATTTCTTTCTCTTCTTGTTGTTGAAGGCTACTCAGATTCACCTCCTTCTATACTGATGTACAAATGATCTTCTCATCCACGTTTGAGCTGCTTTCGACTTGGTTGCTCGAATCAGTGACCATGAGATTCTTCTTCTAATTATCTTTCTTCTTGTTTTTCGAGTTTAGGTCTGGATGCAATTTCCAGCACTTCTCCTCTGTATGGCCATCAATGTTGTAGTGGTTGCAGTGGCTACTAGGATCTTTGCATTGGTGTGTTGTGGCTGTCATATTTTTATCTTTCCCTGTTTTTGCTTCTTCTTCCCGTCGTTAGAAGCGTCTTGTTGCTCCTTTTTCTTCGATCCACTTGATTGCGCTCTTTTGAGGCCTATGTTCTCCAAGTACTGTGCCTGTACACAAGCTTCATCCACTGTTTTGGGCTTGAACAGCATCACTTGCTCACGCAGATGGCGGTGCAGACCCCCCAAATACTTGAGGAATACATTTGGGTTCTTTGGGGAGATACCCAACATTATAGCCATCTTTCTGAATTTTGTGGTGTACTCTTGCAAGCTTTGGCCCGGCTTTTGCCTGAAGTAATGCCATCAAATCTACTGATCTTCCACATGCCCAATGGGATAAAAAAGTGACTTAATGAGGGTTTTGAAATCCTTCCACTTAGTCACTGGAGGTTCTCCCTCCAACATCAAGGTTTTTGTGTGGCTCTCCCACCAAGTCAGTGCGTCGCCCTCCAATTTCAGCTGCCTAAAAGAGATCTTATGCCCTTTCTCAATCTGATGGACACTGAAATAAACTTCTAATTGTTGCAACCAGTGATTCAGCTTCAGAGCGTCGATCTCGTCGTGATATGGCTTGATATCGACTTTTGCTTCCACTTTAAACAGGGATTGGTTCACGACACTCGAACTGGGTCGATATTTTCGAGTTCTTTCTTCGACAGGTTATCTGCGTCTTCTCGATCCCCGATCCCGCTTCTGATTTGTCTTTTGCATTTGAACCCCCTTCTTCTCCAAATATCCCCAGCTTATTTCTTAGGGTCATGATCCAACATGGATTTTGAATAGACTCCTAAGTCTAAGTATTCCTCGCAGAGAAAAAATGAAAGTCTAAGGAAGTTCCTGGAAATAGCCCCATTGCAGCGACCGTCTTGTTCTGAATCTGTTGCAACTTGAATGGGAAAAAAAGGACTTAGGATGCAAAAGTTACGCAGAAAGAAGATGCCCTATGTTCTTTAGAAAAAGAGGAAAAATCCTCTAAAATGGGCAAAATCCCTTATAAAGAGAAATTGCATCGGACCAAGGAAAAAAGAGCGGACTTAAGCGGAAAGGGGAGAAACCCCTGATCGTCAATCCCCGACATATCGAGTCGGAGGCAGACATGCGATATAACATAAGGACCGGGCCGATGCGACACTGCGATCGCCGAAATCGGCGGATCGACATCGACGATGGCATGGGACTTAAGGCGGGACCCCGGGCCGAGCAATATTGCGATCGTCGATATCGACGTCGGCAGATCGACATCAGCATAGGTCGTGCCATATGGAAAGACCCCGGGACTTTGCGATATGCAATTGCGACATGTCGCATCACGACAATACAAAGGGAATGCGCCGATGCGATGAATCTGGACCCGAAAGGGTTTATAAAGACAGCTGGATATTATTTGAAGTCCGCCATAAAGCCATTTCGTTGGGATTTCAATGTTTTAATGTATTTTTACAAATACAAAGGAACCCATGACCAAGCGACCTGCGATAGCGATATAACACCTAATGGCAGACCCAAAAGGGTTTTTTGGGGCGATTTGATGGAAGTTCACGTCCGAAATATACACCCGATAGTATATTTTGCAGGCAATCTCTGTGTATTGGGATTTTGCCCAACTTCAGGTTTTTGCCTATGAAACGGCCCTAATTCCTTCTGCAACTGCTCCTGATCATCATGCCACGCTGCAGCAGGCGTTTTTACAGGCAATGATGCATTTAGCAACCACAGCGCCGCAAAGCCAGATGGCCACTCTCGCTGGCAGGGAGCAAAGAAGCCACAGAGCCGTAAGGATAATGAATCGCAAAGAAATAGCCAGGGAAGCCAAAAAGCCGGGAAAGTACCTCAAAGTTGGCAGAGAGCTCAATTGAGCAGCGAGAGTGAAAACAAGCAACGTAGAAAGCAAAAAGCTGAAGCATGGAGCAGCCGAGGGAGTCACTTAGAGTTCAAGTGGAAAGCCAGAGGGTTGTAAACTAACAGAGAGCCAAAGAAGCCAGAGCTGAAGAGCAAAAGCCAGAGCCAAAAGCCAGAGCCAGAGCCAGAGCCAGAGCCGAGAGCCAGAGTGAGAGCCGAGAGCCAGAAAGCTGAGAGCTTCAAGAGCCAGGGATAAAATGGTGTCCGAACCCAATGTTTCTATGTAAAATAGTGGAGTTGAGCCAAGAGCTTGTCAAAAAAAAGGACTTTGCCATAATCCCAAAGAGCCTAGTCAAGTTGATTAGAGCTCACGGAGACGTAGCCCAAGAGTTTTGGGTGAACTCCAAATTAATATTGTTGTTTTGTATGTGTTTTATTGTTGCATTGTATCTACTGTTTTAATTGCTGCTATTTTCTTTATATCAGTTTAAGCAAATCAATTTACAGCACCTCAATAGTTTAAAACAAACATAAGCATACACCCATATTTTCAAGCACATATTTAATTCCACACAAGTTAGTCATTAAGACTTGCGAATATTTAAGCTTTGGAAGTGGGATAGGTTCTTGTAAGTTAGACAAGAAGCCTAAGTGCCCCATTTTCAGATCAGGTCACCATGAGGAGGTTGTCATTGCGATTTATATCCGCAATTTGTTCTTCGAGCCGTGAAAATCTCACCTCTGCAGATCACGACGTTCATTTACAGATTCATCACCCATGATTAGGGTTTTATGATTTTCGGCCTCGCCAATCTAGATCCCTGCAATCTCCATAAAATACCCAAAGAAACCTGCTCTGATACCAAATGATCTATAAATTGTCGTGGATATTCCACTGGACAGTTTGTCACAACATATCTGATAATATTATATTAAAAATCTGATATTCTACACTATTACAGTTTTATTTCATTTCTAGAACTGTAAAATTAACTGTAATTAATGCATGCATGTAAAAGTAAATCAACCAAAAAAGTAGAGAACGACACAATAATCTTACACACACATAATACACAAAATATGCTCTCTGGGGAACCCTTTCGGGAGAAAACCCAGCTGGAAGGTGAGGCCCCTTCGCACTCTTTCTCTGTCTAGAAATATGGCTGCAGATATAAAGAAGTAATGTTTGTGGCCCATGGGCTGCTACAGTGCACAGATCCTCTCTGTGTGTTTTACCTCCTATCTCTGCTGGCTATCTTTGCTCAACTATGGAACAAAATTCTCTCGAAAGAATCGAAAGCCTCTTCCTCCTAGTGGCCCAGTTATAACACAACCTGATAGCCTACTAGTGGTTAAGTTTGACTACATCAACTCTTAACTAGAGTTACAAAATAGACTCTTCTAGAGTCTGCTACATCAAAAACACGTGGTTAGCCCCTTTTCCATGAATAATGGGGGTTGACGCGACATCCTCTCGAACAATAGGTGTGAAAACAGAAAGGTCAACTTTTGAGTGGCATAACTTTTGCATACGGACTCTGATCGACGCGATTCTTGCGGCGTTGGAAAGCTTTTTGTGTGTAGAATAGCATGGAAAGGTGTGGCACATAAGCGACAATTTCCCCCCAAAAAACGTCGTTTGATGCCTCAAAATGCTCTTGGAAGGTTTCAAACCTCGTTTTGCCAAACTGGGTCCCGCCAGTAAAAATGGTCCCATGAGCTGATTCCTCCACTTTTTCCACTCCAAATGCATCAAGATAGATGACAAACAATATAATGATCCAATTCGGACCAATAAAATTTCAATGTTCCACGGGGACACATCCCCCAGGGTCGGGTGCACACACCCCTCGCACCCAGGATGGGGAGTCTCTTCGGGGTGTGTTTCCCCACACACCTTTTTTGGGGAGTCTTGGGGAGACGCAAGAGGGTGCGTTTCCCTAGTGTGGGAGTCTAGACTCCCCAAAAAGGGTACGTCTGGGGGTCCCCCTTCAGTGTGGGAGTCTAGACTCCCCAAAAAGGGTGCATTTGGGCGTCCCCCTTCAAAAAGGGTGCTTATGTGCGTCCCCCTTTAAATTTGTCTAATAAGACCCAAATTAAAAAATCAAAAATCAAAACAATTAAAAAAAATTAAAATTAAAACTAAATAGAACAAAAAAACATTAAATAACTAAAAGTCTAAAACCTAGGTTCAAACTTTGAGTTATATATATTTAATGTCCAAACTTCGAAAATATACTAGTATGTTTTGCTTTCAATTTAGATTCTAGAATGATGAATGATGAATTTAATTTTTAAATCAATGTAGATTGTAAAATGATGAATCATTGAATGATGAATGATATGGATCAATGTATTTGAATATTTCATTATTGATTTTTTATTTTTTTATCGTATCTCATGGTATGTATGAATAATTCAATAGTGAGACTTGAGTATGTCATATGAATGATGTATGTATCAAAATGAATGATGAGGATGGGACAATGATTCAATTGTCTATTTAATATTTTTATGCTTTCATTATTGAACAATGAACAATGAATATGAACTTGAATTATATATATATACCTCAACATCTCCCCACACCCCCGAAATTTCCCTAAAATTTGTGGGTACTCCCACACGTCCCCCCTGTGCGTCTCCCCGCACCGAAGTCTTGGTTGAACATTGTAAAATTTAGCACATGGACAAAAGCCAACCATGAGCTCTACCCCTTATCATTATGGCCACCACCCTAGTTCCTAGGGCCCCTATGAGTGCCCCTTGCATCATTAAGTAACCCATGTATGTCCCAACCCTTGGTGAGCGATGAACTACCTCACCTTAAGGGGGTAATCACTACATATCAAACACATCATGCTCTCATCCCCTGGAGCCTCGAGCAGTAAAATAAAAGACAAAAGGAAAATGAAGAAGGGTGGAAAAGCAAAGGTCGGGGTAACTCATGTACCACGATTGCTCCCTCTTACATTCATACACCCAAATACGTGGACATCCCTCACCATTACCACCCTTGAGCTCATGGCATTTGGCCTTGAGACCCCTGTATCCCCATCCACCTCATCATTTTTTTTAACCACATGGTGAATCGGTAACCGCCAGGCCTAATCTATGGGAGACCAAGGATCAAACCTCATAGCTGCCACTATAACACCAAGAGCATAACCAACCACCTGCAAGTCAGATATACTAAGTTCCTATGATTTTAGCAAGAGCAGACTCACGGGAAAGGGGAATCTGCCCCTCTAGCTGCCACCACAGCAGGTCATTGTACTTAATGAGATTTGAACTTCGGTCTGCCCGGGCTTCGCCCATGTGACTTTCCGTCAAACCACACATCATTGTACACATGATGCCTACCAATTGAAGGACGTAACTTGGACATGCCCTTCCCTTTAGGGGAGGAAACACCTAATAGGGTTGTTTATTAGCCACTCCTACCTTGGGAGGTAACACCATTACATGTTCAAAGCCCCAAATTTGGAAGGGAAACCCATTATAAAGTCTCACTTTTGCCCCATCCACCTCATCATTATCCACATGATGCCTACCAATTGAAGGACGTAACTTGGACATGCCCTTCCCTTTAGGGGAGGAAACACCTAATAGGGTTGTTTATTAGCCACTCCTACCTTGGGAGGTAACACCATTACATGTTCAAAGCCCCAAATTTGGAAGGGAAACCCATTATGAAGTCTCACTTTTGCCCCTGAATTAACAAGCTTATTCACTCAATTGCGCTAATGAATTATTGTATCTAAAGGTCAGGAGACGCATTGGATCTTATACAGGATTGGCAGACGGTTTCATCGTGGGCTAAGCAACTTAACTGGGGCCCAAGGCCACCAAAGGATCATATTAACACTTGTAGCGGAAGCGTTGAGAGCCATGGGTTTCCATCATGTGACAGAGCATTATCTCATGCCATGGGCAGCCTCAACACCTTCAACGGCTTGTTCAATGCCCCACATTATATGCGAGATGATGCACTTGGACCAACAATGCCCCCCGGTCGGCTTAGCATATACAAGGTTTGGCAACTCATCTGAGGCCCATAGGAGATTTGTCTCATCCTTGAGACATGGGAGGGCAAGCACCATTTTCCATGCCCTCATTTGGAGCAATCTACAGAGTTATTTTTCATTAGGAGACCCGTGCGACTACCACTTGTGCCTCGGAGCCATTTTGGAGCACCACATGATGTTTGCACAGACATTAAAGGGCAAGCCCCTTGACCGTCATTCATGGAGCCCTCTTCTTCATCATGGCACCTTGACGACTCAACGAGGCCCTCCAACAACCCTTCTACATCATTATTTTAACATTTCATCTCACTTATGTATGGCTTCTTCATCACTTTATTAGCTACTTGGTGGGCTTGTCACCAAGATTTGTTATTTGTAGAATATTTTATAATTGTTGGCGTAATTAGGCTAATTTGAATTAGAAAAGGATCATATAAATAGAACTAGCTCTCATTGTGAGAGAGCATCATCATCACCTGGATTCTTCTCTTGTAAAATAACTCGCACTCTTTTTTGGAGACTATTGGAGATTCTTAGATGCATTTTTACATTTGGAGTTGAAATTTTTGATCTTCTTTGGAGCTATCTCATGATTTGTGGATGGATATATCATATTGTCATCTTGTAAGTGCTTCTTGTTGAATATTTTCTTGGAATTATATCTAATGTATGGAATTGTTGCAACTAGGTTAATGTTATTGTGCCCTAATTATTGAAAATCATTTTTGGAAAGCTTCTTGGTTGGCAATTGCATATATTACTCATTGTATGGCAAATAATGAATGTTCCTGTTACCGCTCAAACTAGTAGGGGACCTAAGGGGGATCCCTAAAGGGCAAATGCTAGGCCAAGGGAAACAAATGGAGACTTAGCCCACTGTCACCTCAGCTAAAGCTCCCTTTTGTTTACGGACTTTCACCGATGGGAGGAGACCCGGTATGTATGGAGCCACCAATGAAAAATAAGTCGATGGATATGAGTGACCCAAAGGAACCCTCTTCCCAGAGGCGTTTGAAGGATGGAGCGAGCTTGCTTTCTCAGCAAGGTACTATGTATTCTAGGAAAAGGAAGAGAGGATTTGAGGGTTAGTTTTATGGGATAAGACTTGTGAAGGAGTTCCCCAATCCCTAAAATCCTTGTTAGAATTGGTATCCTAAATGGTTCTCAAAAAATGATCTTTCAAAGGAGTGGGACCACACGGGGCCAAGTTGACCCAGTCTAGGGTATGAGGAAAGAATGTAGCAACCAATGATATTCTTACCCTAGACAAGGTGAGGAAAGGATCAAAGAAAGAATTTTCACTTGAAGATGTTGTTTTGACCCTATGAGGTACTAGCCTTAGGGATGGCAGGGCAAGGTGTGCTTGTTTCTGTTTCCTTCAGTTCATGATCTGTAATGTGTTGAGCATGTACTTGTGTTTATTTTCAGTATTTACGTGGTAAATAACTTGTTAATTAATCAGAACAAGTAAAAAGGAATAAATCAGAAAGTACATCGAGGGTTTCTAACTATTAGACTTAGAAACTTCAACATGTTGTTAGAGTGTGGTTGCAGACCACAGGAGAACTGAGGACATCAGTGGAGCAGAGTAGCAGCAACAGCAGAAAGCAGTTGTCCCAAGCGACAGAAGTTGTTCCTAGAAACGAAACAGCAAGGAAGGGGTGACACAGTGCCTACATCATCAAGTTCGGGCCAAGAAGAGGTTGCACAAAGGCTGAGGGAGGCAAAGACAGGCTCACGCAGAGGCCAGGAGGGCTGACGCAGTTGGCTTAGGGAGCTAGTTTGCCGGTGTTGGGACTGCACAGAGCCTAGGAGCTCTCACCTTCAGGTTGTTGGGGTTTAGGAGGCTGTGGATAAGTTGCAGAGTGGAGCTGGTGGGGTACTGTTGTCAGAACAGTACCTAACAGGGCAAGGCCAAGGAGGAGGGAGTTGCTACCGAGGGTTTCTAGCCGAGAAATCCGGATCAGTGGTGCAATTGTACAGACGATCAAGGTAGGGGGCATCTCGACATCGGCAGAAGGATTGCCAGGAGGGAAATCGAGGCTCAGAGCGAGTCATATCGAGAACTTCCAGGAGGGAAGTAGAAGAGTAGCAAAATGGCACTACACGGAGTAAGAGACCAGGACAGACTGGACGGAGCCTCAAACTTCGTAGTCTGGAAGGCCAGAATCTTATCCGTACTTGATAGAAATCGTGTCAAGCACTTCGCCTTAAAGACGACAGCAGTCCCAATTGACCCAGCTGACAATGACAGGCATGAGGAAGCAATGGCGAAGGCCAAGAGTATCATTCTTGACAGGGTCAAGGATCATATAATACCACATATTACCGAGAAGAGTACGGCACGGGAGATGTGGGAGGTCCTGACCAAGTTGTATCAGCATACTTCCGTGCAAAGGAAGATGCTACTAGAAAAACAGTTGCGGTCATACCAAATGCAGAAGGGAGAACAGGTCGACCCTTCCTCAGTCGATTGAAGGAGATCCGAGATCAGCTAACTTCCATAGGAGCCACGCTGTACCAAGAACTGATGGTGAGAACAGCCCTGAACGCAGTCTTAGAAGACTAAGCGGTGTTTGTCCGAGCATACTGGGCAGGGAAACCCTTCCAGATTGGGAAGAAATGTGGGCGGCTCTTCGCTAAGAAGAGATCAAAAGGTTGAGCAAGGCGGGGAGCAGCAGCAAGGGGATCAGAATCAAGAAGGAGGAGGAGGTGGATGCTGACCTAGCATCTGAGGGAAAGCAGGAGAAACGGAAGAAGGACCTCTCCAAGGTCAAATGCTTCCACTGTGGGGAGTTGACTCATTATGCGACCCAGTGTCCAAGGAAGAAGAGCAAGGGAGAGGCCCCCGAGACCAAGGCTACGCAAGCAAGGGCAGAGAAGGAAGTGGAGACAAACGATGACTGTGCCATGAGTGCACACACGCCACTTGAGCGGAAGTGGGGAGACATCGAGCTGTAATTAGACGGACTACAGGCGATGAGGGGAAGGATCCTCGAGGTACCCAACCTCTTGGATTATACCTTGCTATGGGAGCCCCGAAGAGGAGTAGCAGGACTGGCAGATGTCAGTAGAGACGGATGCGGATGAAGTAATACAGGGAGCTACAGTGTAGGATTCCCAAGATAGCGTGAGGCAGCAGTGCAAGAAGCATGGGAGTGTTGTGCCAATGCAAGATGGCATAGAGAGGTGTGCAACGGTGCGAGATGCATGGAATAGTTGCAGCAGTACAGAGGTCAGAGAGGGAGCACTTGTCAGCGATAGAGGGAGCTTCAGCACCGGGAGTGTTTCTAGCCTAACGGAGATGTCAGAGTTGGGAGATCAGTTACTTCTCAGTAACTGAGTTGCAGTGCAGCAATTAGCAATGGCAATGCTATGGGCAGCACGATGCAACAGGATGAGAGGGAGCTGTCGTATAGATGCAGCAGTGGCAGTGGCAGGTCCATGGGTAGCAGTACATGATGCAGCAGTACAGAGGATGTTGGGCAACAGGCCTAGCATCAGCACAGGGACCGATGCCGGATGATTAGGGTGATGCTTAATGAGGAGTATTAATAGAGCACAGTCCTCGCTAAGAGGGAGTGTTGATTTGGGGTAGCATTGGATGTGCTCTAGCCACAAAAATTGGTGGAGAGGCTAAGGCACATGAGATATCCAATACCTAGAAAGGCTTTGGGCAGATTCTAAATAGTTTGGGAGATATTAAAATAATTAATATTTTTAATGGAGTCCCTAAGTCTAAACTCAGGGAAAATAAAATATTAATGTGAATTAATATAAAACTGTGTTAGAATGGTCCAAAGTCATGGATCAAGCTAGATCTAATCTTAGTCGTTGATTAAGGACATATTCTCAGTCGTTGATTTGTCAACGAGAAAAGTATAAGAGGACGCTTGAGCGTCACTTGGAGAACACACCAAGAAATCAAGATTTCGACTTTCTGGGGCTGGGTTTGCTAAGAAAGTTGAGAGAGTTATCTCAAGTTTCAGCTCAGGGGCAGTGAATACACAAGTAGGGAGGCAGAGATAGTGCCGCGAGGATCAATGCAGCAGCCGGGAAAGCTGACGCAGAGGGCAGAAGCCAAAACTATCGGGAACAATTGGAACTGTCGGGAACTGCCGGAATTGTCGAGAAAGCTGACGCAGATGGCAGAAGTCGGAACTGCCGGGAACAGCGGGAACTGCCAGGAACTGCTGGAATTTTCGGGAAAGCTGACGCAGAGGGCAAAATCTGGAACTGTCGGGAACTGCCAGAACTGTCGGGAAAGATGACGTTGGGCCAGAGAGAGGCTGACACAGTCCCTAGAGGCTAACGTTGGGGTTTCGTGGGGAAGATTGGAGCTGAGGAGCTATCGGAGCATTTATCCGAGGTTTTAGCCGGAATATCTGCTTCCGAGTAGAGAGGTACTACTGCCAAGATTTTTCTCTATTGGGTGAGCTGGATTTGGCACCCAGATTGTATTCTGAAACTGCTTAATAACTCAAACCCTCAGATAGCTGCACTGGTTTTCCCGCATTGGGTTTTTTTGGGGACACTACTCCAAAAATAATGGTGTCATTTGGGTGCTTGTTTCTGTTTCCTTCAGTTGATGATATGTAATGTGTTGAGCATGTACTTGTGTTTATTTTGAGTATTTACATGGTAAATATCTTGTTAATCAGTTAGAACAAGTAGGAAGAAATAAATCAAAAAGTACATGGAGGGTTTCTAACTGTTAGACATAGAAACTTCAACATCAACCATGCTCATACTATTTATCGCTAGAACTAGTTGATTCGTTTCACATTTTCCTATCAGATGTTATAGTTAGAAAAGGCTTCCATAAATTTTAAGATCTTGAACTAACTATTTGGTATGGAATCCCACACGGCAGACCAGAGAAGGACATTTATTGGGTTGTGTAATCTTCCTTTGTGGTAATATAAAGTGTTTTATTTAAAAAATAGAAAGATAAAAAATTGTGTTAGTGGATCCACACGATCTTGAGGTTGGATTAGAGGATCCACATTTCAAATACAGATATGGAAATAGATCCACCTAGATCCACATAGAATCCATCACACAAATGTATCCTTCAAACGAAAAACATAACCCATGCTATTGAAATAGATTTTGTGCCAACTAGCCCTCACATCTCAGATCCCGAGAAAATAACATCAAGGATTTGGGTTTATTTATTTATTTTAATGATATTTTCCACCTATTTGAAACCCTTGTTGGAAATACTGAGAGGGGGGGTGAATCAATATTCCTTTTCAATTGTTATTTTTACCAGTTAGATCACTTATATTTGTAACACAAAATGAACAACAATAAGAATAAATGATTTTATTAATTTCTTCAAGAAATCAATTACAATATAGGTAGGGCTCCAACCCTAGATGAAAACATCGATCTTCAATCTCCCAGGCTCCAACCTATATTTGCCAAGCACCGACTTGGGCTTCCAAGGTTCCAACCTTATCAATTTTGAGACACCACCATCAAGGGTTCCAACCCTATATTTGGTTCAGGCTTCGACCTGGTTTCTTAAGGACTTTGATCCTCTAGGGCTCCAACCCTATCCTTCAAGGCACCAACCTTGTCTTTTCGAGGCTCCAACCTTTTGGGCTCCAACCCTTGCTTTACTTCATCAAGATATGTTTAGTTGTACGTCACGTATCCCAGTGTCTTCTTCATCGAGCCCTGTCAATCTTCATAAATGCCTTCACTTAGTCTCCACGTCACGTCATCAATGCCAACCTTGATCTTCACATGAAGGTGTCTCTGTTGTTCTTCATGGTACCCAAACAATTTCTCCAATGTCACCTCATGATGACTTCAATGCATCATGGTCTCCAAGGGGTACCTTCAAAAATGTCTTCAAGAAATCTTCAAAGTATCTTCAATATGTTGCCCCAAGAACTCTCCAAGGGTGTCTTCAAAATATCTTCATTAATCTTCAATATATTGCTACAGGTGGCTTCCAGGATGCTTCAACATGCTGCTATAGGACTGCTTTCCAGGTGTTGCTCCAATGCCCAATCCAAGATCAATATTCAAATTTCACTTCGAGGAGATCTTCAAGTGATGTTCCAAGATCTTCAAAACAATGCTCCTTCAAGAATACTTCAACCTTGTTCAAACCCAAGCTTATCACAGTTGTATACTGCCCACAGGTTTGTCCTTAAATACCTCTCCACAGCCAGGTCCGAGCCTTCTACAAGAGAGCTGTAATGATGACCTCCAAAGCTAATTGTTCACTGTCTGTCACAAATTTGTTGTAGTTTGAGATGAGGCATCTCACAGGTGGCTGCCACACACAGGTCTAAGTCACAATACAAGATTGCTTCCAGATCCGAGCCAATTTAGGTGTAATTGTTCATGTGTTAGTTCACCATAGATAGAGATGTAAATGTCAGGTCTGTCCAGGTGAATGTGCACAAGTCTGTCCAACACAATGGTAAGCTCTAGGTAACACTGCTCCACAGATCTAAGATGTTTAGTGCCACGGGTAGCACATAAAGCTGCCACAAATCCAAACTGTTCTAAGATTCCACAGTCGACTAGTCCACAAGGCTGAGGCACTTGGTGACTGTGTAAGGTTCTGGGGCTATCACAGCAGAGATACCAAACAATTCTGAGCTTCTATAGGTGACAGATCCTTGTGATGCTGAGCCTCCAACAATTTTGTGATCCAAGCCTCCAAGGTTGGTCAACAGTCCGAGATATACAACACAGTTTCTGAGCCCTTAATTATCTTGTTGTGTGCCTCTAATCTGTGTTCTTCACCAAGCTACCACAGGTGTCACTGCCAAGGTTTGAGCTTCTTCAGGATTGTGATCTGGACTGTAGTTGAGTTCTACACCAACATAGAAAACTGTTCTCACACTTGTTTACAGCTGTAATGGAGGAAGCCCAATCACAGAAAGTATTTGCCCAAACTGTATTCTATAACGTCCTCCTCAGCCTTCTGTGCTTCTAATCCGAATTTTGTGTTCCTTCTCTAAAATGATCACCGAAATTATTGAGGAGAAATGCAGTCCAAACTGTATATATAGAGTTTTTTGCAAGACAAAGAGAAGACACATGTCACCGTATGGAGGCCGACTTGAAAGACAAGGTGCAGGTCGGCTCACTGTCAAAATAATTTTTTTTCTAACTTAAAAATTCATTCTCCTCAACCACCGGGAGTTTGAGGGCAAGTAAGGGCTCGTTAGAAAGAGGGAAAAATCCTCTTCAAGATGGTGAAGGAGCCAATGTGAAAGGATGCCCGCAAGGTGTCAAAAAATATTTTTCTTTGTGACTTTTTTATTTTTTAGTGCAGAAGCTGATTAGGACAGCAAGGCTTTTCTATTGTTTGGGACAGCATGAGGTCATTAATGGTTTCTTCATTGTTATGACTCCAACTATGTCTTTATATTATTTTCACTTCATCATGAAGTCCTACATGTCACCATATGTCGCCAAGTGATTCATTATAGTGTCAACACGTAATAGTGCAGCATTCATGTCGTCATATGTAATGTGTTGTCATTGTTCTTCAATAGAGCTAGTTAGGGCAAGGGCTTGTATATAAGGATTAGGGCTCCATACTTTGTCATTAGGATTAGGCATCCTTATCAATCAAGAAGGGCTTGTCATCATGAGCAAGGACATCATCATGGTTTTAGGGCTTTATCATCAAGAGCAAGGATATCATAATATGCATGAGATTATGGCATCTTCATGGTTAGTTCAAGGACATCTAGGGCACTATGATCAAAGGGAATCTAGGGCAACATCATAGCTCACAAGAATTTGCCATCACGAACAATGCCATATTGACATCAATGACAACCTTGCCTAACAACCCTAAAAACCAAATATTCTATTTAGATTACTTATTTGTAATTTGTAGGTTGTACAGTTGTATAAGTTATTAACAACCTATAGGTTGTATAGCACATGATAATGCTATCGGAAAGGTTTGACACATCAAAATTTTAATCTTCAATTTTTGATAATTCTAACAAGAAAGCACCGACACAATACATATATAATAATATATAGTGTACAAAGGGTGGCAATGTCATTAATAATTTAATTAGATCAATCCCATCCAACTCTACACGAAGAGTCTTCTTCGAAGTTAGAACAATATGATACATAGACTATAGCATTTTCTCAAACAGTGTTAATATTCATTTATCTTTGTAACTATATGGGAATTTTTAGATTTTAAGCAAAATTTCAAGGAATATGACAAGTTTACCATCATGTAGAGTTGAAATATTCAATTGATGAGCATGTAGACCCATTTTTTAACATGTGGTTGCACCTTCTCTACATCATTATATCAATAGAGTGATCATTGATGATACACTCAATTTTGTATTTACAGTTATCCTTCTTGTCTAAAGCATGATGCATCATGATCTCTATCTTCAAATCTATGAATTATCTAATGCTTTCAGTTCTAAGGTTGTGATTTATGAATTGTTTTGATTTTTAACTTTGAATACGTTTTTAGAATTAAAAAATATTATTGTATTTTTTATACATGGTGTTTCTTCACTGTATCCAAATCTTGGGTTTTAAAAAATCATGTGGATCTTTATCCATTTTCAAATCCGAATTTGTATCGTTTCTTTTCCTAGTAACTTAGGTGACTAATAAGTCTTTATCATGTCTTTGTCTTAGACATTTCCAAAGAACAAATTAAGACTTAAACCTGAAATATGGACACAAAATCTGAGATCATCCTCCCTCCATGGATAAGAATTGTTATTGTACAACTTTATCCCTAATCCAATATTGAGAGTGCTCACTTATGTGTGCACTCCTCTACAACATCAAGATGATGCAAGCTTTGTTGGACCTATGTGTTGTACACTATTAACCACCACCTGTGGGTGACACCCATCGGAGAATTTTTTCCCGTATATTGTCTTCAGTCGGTAGCCAGTAGCCCCTTGCAGCCACTAGATAGCTCAGTGTGCCATCATCTCCACCACCTGAACCAGCGATTATGCACCCCCGCCCACCTGTCATGATCGCATGTTTGAAGGTGGGCCTTGCAACCCCGAAGGTAAGGCTTTCATTATGTAGTTGGGTAATTTTGCTTACTTGTCATGGACACTTCTGGGCATGGATTAGTGGGGGATTTGGCAGAAAGAAGGGGCTTGGTATGTACTCTTGTCCCCTTGTCCAACTTGGTGGTTAACCTTGCATCCGAGTCTCGTGGGATCTCATCTATTGGCTACTAGCTTTAGGAGTGGCATTACATGGGAAACCCTGATTTTGGTTGCGTGGTCCCGCTTCTCAACATCACATACATCACTCCCCTCCACTCATTATAACCCCTTTTCACATATTTCCCATCTGGGTCCACATTTGTCCATTGGGTCCACAAGGAGTTAGCCTCCCCCTCCCCTTGTCCACACTTTGGGTCGGGCCTGAAACGATGCCCTGAAGGTTGATGCAACTAAAAAGAAAGTTAAAAGCATAATTTGGCCACTTACAACAGGAAATGTACCATAAAATGCAAAAGATGGTCGGGACATAAAAATTTAGCACATGGGAAAAAGCCAAGCATGAGCTCTACCCCTTATCATGGTCATCACCAATGTTTTTAAAACCGGAACCGGTGACCGGACCGGTCCACCTAATGAACCGATTTACCGACCGGAACCGGTCTAACCGGGACTAGTTTGGTCTAACCGAACGGGTTTTAAAAAAATACATTAAATAATAAATTTTTAATGAAACAAAACTATTTTTAAGATGTAAAACCATGATTCCAAGCCAATAGAGACAAAATATGCAAAGTTTGCTCATTTATATACCATGTAAAGATGAATATATCAAAATGGCACCGAGTGCAATACATATCATCGACAAAATAGCAAAATACATAAGAAATGAGGCTCTAAATGGCCTATAAAGTCCAAAAACAATTCTGCAAGCTATGAGGCCATTGGCCTACTACAAGTCTACGGTGTACACATGATCAATCATCAAGTTCATCACCACTACTAGACACAGGATCATCATCAGGAGCTACATAGACATCATCTGGTTCAGAGTCTAAGGATGCCCTAGCCTAATCTGCAACCTCAGTATCAATGCCACCAATGACAATAGAAGTGGACCTAATGGAAGCACGAGTTTGTCAACCTACATGACTAGTGCCTTCGATTGGTTCTTTGCCTTTCCTTGATGCCGCTACTGATCCTAGTTCTGATGCCACCACATAATCTGCTTCATCCCCTGCTAAAGCCATGTCAATATCAAAATCAGCCTCAAACACAGGTTCTTCAGTCTCCTCCACCCATTCTGATGTTGGATCAATATCATCCAACACAATGGGATCTAGATCAGGAGTTTTGCTCAGTGTTGATAATATCGGTATCGGGAAAATATCGGCGAGGGTCCAGAAAATATCTTATCGGCAATATCGGCGAAAATATCGGCAAAATATCGGCAAATATCGGCAAGCATAAAAAATGCATAATATATTCATTTTTTTCAGATTTTTAAACATATAAAGCAATAACAACATGAAATAAACACATTGGCACATAAATATGAAGAAAATACTGATATATATGATGTCAAATAGAAATGATACATCAAAGGCGATACCAAATCTTGCTGATCCCTGATAATTGTCCATTCAAGGACTCAAATGTGGAAAACCAATACAAAATAACATCACATATATAAAAGTATCTCATCATCATGAGTTATATGTAGCACAAGAAGTAAAACTAACAACTATCTATCTGAAATCACTGCCCTCTCCCCCTTTTACGGGAAAACATGATGGGTTGTTTGCTAGGCCTGCCCCTAGTAGTAGGAGGCCCTAACCCTGCCTCTGCACCTAATGTCAAATAATGAGTGCTAGGTATGGGGCTATGCTCTCCTATATCTATAGCAGATGGCGTTGATGCTGATGCTCCTGCAGTGTCCTCCTCTTCCTCCTGCTGCTCATCCTCTGAGTGCAGCTGCTCCTCTGACTCCGAGTCCTCCTCTTGCTGCCCCTGCTCTAATGAATCATCTGCCACTGGCTCTAACCATGAAGGTGACTCCTCCAAGAGGGCTCCTCAGACTCCACCCTCCACGGAGACAATACATCAATATTGTCTAAGCTAAGTCACATGACACGAGGACACAAGACACGGAGGACACGTAAATACGAGTATTCAATACGAAACACAATGACCTGGAAACAAGACACGGGGGACACATTATATATATATATATACCAAAATATAGTTTTGTATCCATATTAAATAGCAGGCTGCAGCTTATCTAATCAAATTAAAATATAATTACTTCTCAAAGTTCATAGTTCACTTTAAAAAAATAAATAGAATCAAAATTTACTATTTAGAAATTAGAATGTGATATGCTTGGTCTTGATTCTTGAATATTCAATGTTCATTGTTCATGTACAACTTACAAGCACATAAGAAAATAACTAAAGTCTAATCCTATTGATTTCCTCTGCCCCTCTTGCGAGAAAATGCCACAGCTTTCCCTTTCCCTCTAGATGTAGATGCTGGTGCTGGTGGAGTTGGCAGTGGAGTTTGCTATGCTCTAGAAGCTGAAGAACTAGAAGTAGGAGCTATAGGAGGTAAACCACGTCCTCTACTAGTGGTAGGGGTAGCCCGGGCAGGTGGTGTCACCTGGAAACATTACAATCTCCCAATCCTGAAATCCTAAAAAACTGATAAGTCTGCTGCATTTTGAATGAAATCTAAAATTCTACTTTCTCCATATGAAATCCAATGAGGCCGAAACCACTCTCAAACATCCTGAGTCATTTCATGGTAATGTTAAAAATTTAAGTAAAAGGATGAAAATGAAGATTAAGGAGAATGTCACTTTTACTTTAAGAATTTAACATTACCATGAATAGCATATCAATACTAGGGCCTAGAACACTCAAACCCTCCTTGGCAGCAACCACATAGCTCTCCCCTTCCTTCTCCAGCAATCAGAAATGAAAATGATATGAAAAAAACCAAAATCGGATTTTTAATAGGCTGTGCAGAAATTTTTTACAGTCACCGGGCGATATTTTCGAAATATCGGCGATATTTTCCGAAATATCGGCGATATTTCGAAAATCGCGCGATATTTTCAAAAGCTGAAAATATCGCGATATTTTGTCGGCGATATATCGGCTCGCCGAAAATATCGCGATATTTCCGAATATCGCCGATATCTCGGCGATATTATCAACACTGGTTTTGCTCATCATTTGGAGCTCCGATTGCATTTATTGTTTACCCCCAAACCATGAAATCCTGAAAACCATTAAGTCTGCTGAATTTTGAGTGAAATCTAAAATTCTAGTTTCTCCATATGAAATCCAATGAGGTCGAAACCACTCTCAAACATCCTGAGTCATTTCATGGTAATGTTAAAAATTTAAGTAACAGGATGAAAATGAAAATTAAAGGAAATGTCACTTTTACTTTAAGAATTTAACATTACCATTAATTTCCAACATTGTTAGGGTTGAAACACCCTTAGTTTCCCCCCAAAACCCCTAAAATACAGTCAAAAATATGCTTTTTTAACTTTACGGTGGGCGTGCCTAAAACCGGCCGATTTAGGACAAAACCGGCTGGTTTGATACAAATCGGCCGGTTCCGTCCTAAACCGGCCGGTTTTCACCGATTAGGGCAAAAAAATGGTGAAATGGCCTTTCCAACTGGGTTTTTTTTCCGGTTTAGACCGGCGGCCTTGCTAACCGGTCGGTTAGACCGGTAACCGGTTTTTAAAAACGGTTTTGAAAACACTGGTCATCACCCTGGTTCCTAGGGCCCTTATGTGAGCCCCCTGCATCATTAAAGAACCCAAGATTGTCCCAACCCCTAGTGGACGATGAACTGCCCAACCTTAGGGGGATATTCACTACTATATTATTCACATCATGCTCTCATTCCCTGGAGCCTTGAGTAGTTATAAAAAGAAAAATCAATAAAATGCGAAAGGCATATGAAGAAAGGTGGAAAAACAAAGATCGAGGTAACTCATGTACCACGATTTCTCCCTCCTACATGTATAGACCCATGTGTGGGCCTCCCTCATTATAGCTACCCTTGTACCATGTCATGTGGCCTATAGCCTTCTCTTGCTACCGCACTTTGTTCCACTATTCTTTCAAATTACACCTTCCATTTGACGTATGTACCATGGACTTCTCACTCCCTGTAACAACCAAAAGTCGTATACACAGCGGAAATCTTTAAAATACTTCAAAGACGTATGTGTCCATTGTAAGACATGTAACTGTGTATTGATTATTGTATAAGAATTGATATGAGATATGAGATGATTACAAATGAGAATGAGGGTCTGCTTATATACCCTAGGCAGGTACCCTTTCATGAATGGTCATGTCTCTAAGACATGCTTCTTCATTACTAACTAACTAACCATTAGTTAATTAATTATTATTTATTTTTATTATATTTATATTTATATTTATTATTTTTATATGAATTATATTCATAACATCAACAAGGTAGGTCAATTTGCAGGAGTCAGAGTTTTGCACCATTGGAAAGGTCTTAGACTGTAGATCAATGTGCTCACAGGTTTCAAATGTTGCAACACCAAAACACATCATTTGATACCCTCAAAATGGCTCCAAAAGGTTCAAGACCCCAATTTTCCAAACAGGGACCTGCCACAAAAATAGGCCTTGCAAGCCAATTCTTCCAATTTTTCCACCTAAAAAGTAGTAATATAGATGCAATTTGTATGATTATCCAATCCAGATCAAGGTTTGCACTCTAGTTCTTCTTATCCCTCTCAGTGCTTAATACATTAAGCAACTAATCCATTCTTCCACCTCTATGCCAATAATCATATGCATGCATAAACCATGCTCCCATGTACATGGGAGCACGAAGCAACAAACATATCTACAAAGTGGAACGATACATGGAGAAGGCTTGATAGAACGCTGTTAATAGTAACATCAAGAGAATTATAGCACGTCCATCTATGCTAATGAACATATAGCAGAAGTTGCAGAACTATATAATGTAGCAACAATGCAGGATGAAAAATTGTGCATCCAGGAGTTGATTTAAGTGATTACTGGGTATTTAAAGATGTATTATTTGATATTAATCATCTCTTCCATTAAACTGCAATGGATGCTTTCTCATTTCTAAACTAAATGCATATTTCAAGTCAAAAACATGCCAAAAAATATTTACTATGTTTCTTTAAGGTATAAACATTAGCTGCATGACACCTAATTATAATGTATTTAAAATTTATAGAACAGATATTACTAAGTTGATCATGTTAAAAGCAACAATTATTCAAGAAAATTGATGCTACTTTAGGTGCAAGATTTAGCATAAAAGTAACAGTAGGTGGAAGATTTAGCATGAAAGTAGCAGAACATGTCTTTCAAAATAGGAAACAGTAAATACAATGCCAATAAAATTATTTCATTGTGTTAGGGAAAATGCAGTTACTGAATTCCTCTTACATTGGGGGACAACAGATTGCAGCGACTAACTGCCTCCTCATTCCAACGAACAAACTCAGTCACAATACTCACTGACATCTGTTGGTGTGCAAAGGCAGTGGAAGAAGATTTACCACGTGACAATGTACCAGACACTTCAGATGGTTGTTGTGCTCCAGAACGCAGCTCTGCCATCTAAAATGAATAACACTTTCAGTTGACTTGTTATGACTGTAATATATATAAAAATAATGTAAATATAAATATTATAACAATCATAATAATGATTAATCAGTGATTAGTATAGAAGAGGCATGTATCTAAGGATGTGACCATTCATAAAAGGGCACCTGCCAAGGTATATAAGCAGGCCCACATTTGTAACAATCTCATCATCATATTCTCATTCATACATTTTATATATATAATTGTATCCACAATGGACATCTTCATATTCCAAGCATTCTGGAGTCTTTAACTTGTGAATACGAACTTCGTTCTTAACATAACTGTATACTAGCTGGAATATCAAAACATAGACAAATCATGCAAGTTAGCCTGACTAAAACATAGTATAAGACCTTAGATTGAAATAATTGGTTTAATGAACACTGTTCATGCTCTGGATATTCATCCTGGTGTGTAGAAAACAGAGACTCTGCAAGCCCTGAAACCATAGAATAGAGTAATCATTAGATTAGCCACAATGCAATTGCAAACATCTGTATATTAAAATTGCCTTTAAGAATTTAGCAACTCAAAAAAATTTGCATCAAAAAAGTGAAACTCTCCATTAAACAAAAGGCAGTTCATTATCATGAAAATGGAAAAGTGCCCAGTCCAGATGATTTTCCAACAACTTATTTCAGGAATTCTGCGACATTACTGCAAACAATAATAAAGAGGCAGTGGAAAATTCCAGACGATCAAGAAGGATGAAACAGACCTTGAATGCAACCTTTGTAACCTTGATCCCAAAACAGAAAGATGCAACCCCAAAGGATAGTTTTGACGATCGCATTATGTAACACCATATACAAAACCATACTAAAGGTTACTGCTAATCACCTTAAGCCACTTCTTCACAAACCAAAATCTAAGAAGCATGGTGGCTTTGTTCAGGGTAGAAAATTTTGGACAGGCTAATAACTGTACAATAAGTGATTCATTCCATTTAATCCACACAGCAGAAATGTGCATTTATTAAATTGTGCATGTCCATATCCAATCACCTCAGACCATATAAACAAGCAGTTTTTCATTCACATGTTGAAATCTATTGGTTTTAACCAATACTGGATAGAGTAGCTCTAGTGTTACATACCAATAGCTTCCTTTTCTATCTTGATTGATGGAATATGTTCAGCATCATTAATAATTCAAGAGGCACTAATTAAAGTAATACTTTCTCACCTTATCTCTTCATTTTCATGGCTGAAGGGCTTGGAAGGTTCATAAACAGTTATAAACAAGGTGTGAAAGGGGACATTAAACCTGTTCAAAGTTCAAACAACAGAACCAATTTATCATTTTCAATTGCATGCTGATTAAGTCCAGTAGGGTGGTCACACCCAAGTGTTCTTTGATTCATGGGAGACTCACAAGTCCTTGTGAGTCTGCCCAAGTCTCTGATGAGAGTCAGAGATAAGTACTCAACTCAGACTCACCTAGAGACTCGGGACATGGCAGACTCACCCAGACTTGTGAATCTCTCCAATAAACTCAGCAGTCCAACCTAGCACACAAATGTACACCCCAGCACAGAAATTTGATGGTTAAAATAGATTTCGGAGAGGAGACAAAAATGCTGGAGTGGGAAAAAAAAAACCCTAAAATCAATGTTTAAAAAAATGCCTCTCATTTCATTCTCATATCTCAGTATTTCATTCTTATTCACTGTAGACATGACCAATGTTGCATGAAACACTCCACCCCCCGCAGGGATCCAAACTGGGATCTATGTCCCGTACCGTGTACGGATGCGTGGGAGATCTGCCGCCGGATCCACGGTTCAGAAATCTGGAACCGCTGATCGGGCCAGCTAACACAGTTCCTGAAATTTCAGAACTGTGCCAGCCCAATCCGCTGTGGATTGGGCACAAATCTGTACAGATCCTGAGCGGATCCGATGCCCGATGGGTGGTTCCACAGTGGCCAACCCAAAAAACGTATTTTTTTTGTTTTTTCTCAACTTGAGTTGAGGGTGGGTTTAAGGTTGAGTTAGGGAAATGATAGATGGGGATAAAGCTCATTTCCTCACTCTTGTATTTTTGGAGAGCTTGGAGAAGAGAGGGCAAGAGAGCTTGGAGCAGAGAGGAGAGACAGGGGAAGAGAGCTTGGAGCAAAGAGGCATGAGGAGAGCTAGGAGGAGGAGCTAGGAGCAATGAAGGAGGAGGAGCTTGGAGGAGTAAAGAAGGGTTTCCATCTACAAGTGCTATAGAGGTAAACTCCCTCATTTTTCTGTCGTTGTTTTGTATTTTTTTTCCTACCTCTCCTACTCTTTCCCATTCTTTCTTCTTGCTCATTTCATTGCAGGTTGTCCATCTATATTCATATTCCAAATTGGTGTTCTTTTGGCTTCTATCTATCATTCCACTTTTGGTTTTCATGATGGCAAGGGGGAGTAGGAATAGAAGGGAAGAAGAACAAGAGGATAGTGATCCCCATATTAGTGACCCAATGTATGATGAGGAGGAAGGGGATGAAGAGGACACCGAAATGCTAGAGGGGAAAGCTGCATTGACACCCTTGTGGAATTTTGTGACCAAACTTGAAAGGGGAAAAGGTGGTGGAAGCTACAAGTTTTTGTGCCCTCATGGTTGTAATGGAGAAAAACCATATACTGGTTCATATACCCGTTTGAGGAGGCCTCTTTGTGGGGTGTTGGACAGGTCACAATAAAAAGGGTGTTGTGGGGATAGCAATTTGCCCAAAGGTTTCCAAGTCAAAAAATGGCACCTAGAGTGAAAGATGTTGCTTGGGCATATGTTGAAATGGTTGATAGTCAAATGCATTGCAAAATTTGCAATAACAAAATTAAGGAAGGTCCTGGGAGCATTAATAGGCTGAAACAACACTTGGCGGGGATTAGAAGCCAAATTACTCCATGTACCTCAACAAAAATTGGGGAGATTAGGAAGGATTTATTTGCCAGCTTTGAGAAGTTTAAGAAGATAAGGCTAGGCAAAAAGAGTTAGAGGCTGAAATTGGGAGGAAGAGGAATATACAAAAAATGTTAGCTACCAACCCCCATTTTGATTTTGAGGGTTCTTCCTTTATCCCTTGTACTGATGCATCCAACCCCTTCCAATATGTTCCTCCCTCTTTTGAGTCTATTCAAGAAAAGGGAAAGGGTAAAATGAAAAAGGGTGATATGAATATCAAAAGTTATTTCACTCCCTCCTCTCCATCAGATGCACATGGTCCTCAAGCTAGTAGAAGTCATATGCAGCCCACTTTAGATGACCATCGGAAAAAAGAATTGAGGGAGACTGCCTGTGATTACATAGCTAGATGGTGGTATGCCGCTGATATCCCCTTCAATGCTTCCTGTTCACCATATTATGAGCCTATGTTTGATGCCATACATGCTACTGGAAAAGGCTGCAAAGGCCCTACTATGCATGAGCTAAGGGGGTATCGTTTGCAGAAAGAAATTTCCTCCATTAATGAGTATTTGAAAGATTTCAAGGACTCATGGGAAAGAACAGGATGTACCATCATGTCAGATGGATGGACTGATCAAAGAAACCGTACCATCATAAACTTTCTTATCTTCTGCCCACAGGGAACCATGTTTCTAAAATCAGTTGATGCATTTGATAAGGTAAAAGATGGACAATTGTTGTTTTAGCTATTGGATGAGGTTGTTGAGGAGGTGGGGGTGGCTAATGTTGTTCAAGTCATCACAGATAATGCCTCTAACTATGTTCTTGTTGTTAAACTGTTAGAGGAAAAACACAGAACCATCTTTTGGACTCCATGTGTTGCACATTGCATAGACCTCATGCTTGAGGATATTGGCAAATTAGATTGGGTCAAAAACACTGTAGATCATGCCAAAAGCATAACAAAATTTAACTTCAATCATTCATGGATTTTGAGCCTGATGAGGAAACACACAGGGGACAAGGATATTATTAGGCCTGCCATCACTAGATTTGCTACTCATTTTTTGACATTGCAATCTATGCTTTCACAACATAGAAACTTGCAAAACATTTTTTCCAGTGAAGAATGGAATCAAAGCCAGTGGCTCACAAACTGGAAGGCAAAGAATTGAAAAAGAAAGTTAATGAAAAAATATTTTGGAGAAAGACAACAGAGATTGTGAAGCTTGTTGAGCCACTGATTAAGGTGTTGTGGTTGGTGTACGGGGAAAGATTTGCTACGGGCTTCATTTATGAGGTTATGGATCAAGAAAAGGAGCAAATAAAGAGGGCATACAAGGATAAAGTGGCTAAGTATGGGCCCATTTGGGCAATCATTGATGAAATATGGAACAATCAACTCCATCGCCCTATACATGCAACTGGGTATTTTTTAAACGCACGGTATCATTATAAAGCTAAGGCAATAGGAGCTTTGAGGGGGGAGGTTAGAGATGGATTGATTGACTGCATTAATCGCATGATCCCAATGGAGTGTGATCCGTTGGAGATACACCGATAGGTCACAACCTTCAGCACTGCCTTAGGTACCTTTGGGAAGAACCTAGCAAAGATTGCAAGGGAAGCAGATGAGTCAGGTAAACAAAAATTTCAATTTTCAAATTCTTAATACTTATTTTGTTAAATCGTTTATAATTTGAAAGTTGGATATAATTTGTAATTTTGTTGAGCTAACTCATTACACTCCTATGTTTCTTGCATCACAATGGTGGGAGGCTTTTGGTAGCCATTGTCCTGAATTGCAAAAGTTTACAATTCGTATTTTGACTCAAACTTGCAGTGCCACTGGGTGTGAGCACAATTGGTCTGTCTTTGAGAGGATTCACACAAAGAAGAGAAACCGTTTGGATCAAAAATGACTAAATGATCTAGTATATGTCCAATACAACCTCCGGCTCAGGCGCAACCAATTGTTGAACAAAAGACCTGATTCAGATCCCATTGTGTTGGAAGACAATGATCCAAACATCAGATTGGGTAGTGGAGAGTCATCCAGCCGAGTTTGCTTCTGATGAGGATATGGATTATGATTTACAAACGATAGCATCACTCGAACATAATGTTCAATTGAATGCAGATCATGATCCACTTGTACCAGCCTCAGCCTCAGAGCCAAAAAGTCCTCCAGTTGCAGGTGCTTCCTTTGCTCAGACATGACAGAAGCGCATATCTCGTCTATATCAGCTTGCAGCTACTGCACAGCCTGCTAGTGCTACCACTTCTACAGTTGCAGTTGGAGATGATGATCAGGAGGAGCCATGGGGCCCCTCTGTCTGACTCTGATCCAGAGATTGATCCACATGATCTCGAATCCTCTAGCAGTAGCCGGTAGTACTGGTCACAATTTACTTTTGTTGTAGAGGCCATTTCTAGCCTCCTTGGTTATGTGTTTTTGTTTTGATCTTTATATCATGATCATGTATGTGTTGGACAGTGCACTGGGTGCCATTTTGATATAATGGATATATTCATGAGCCTACTCTTAAAATTGGCAACTAGGGCCAAACTCCATGTGGATCACCTTATTTATGGCTTCTGATATTTTTCCTAGATTCCTCTCATCGAGAGGTGTAGGATTGATCTAAAGATCATCCGATTCCGATAAGTATTTATGGAGATATGAATTTATTTTGATTATGGACAAATTGTCAAAGTCGGCCAGCGAACTTAAATAGGCTCAAAAGCCCAACAATCACATCCATTCACCCTCAACGTTTGCATATAAATACAAGGAGCCTCCTCCTCATTTGGACAATTCATTCACTCATCTTCTCTCCCTCTCTCCTACGCATAAAAGGAGACTCTCTCTCTCACACGTGTGGCTGAAAGGAAGACATCCTAGGGCAAGGAAGATGCAGAAAGGACACTAGGGCAGCAGGTCATCTCTTTGACCAGCGTTGACCATCCAGAAGTGCGGATTGGGTGTGGTTGCCTCTGCTAGGCAAGCCGTAATTTTTGGCACGAAAACCGAGGTGATCTGACCTCTAATTTGACCGGTGTTGACTGCCCTGGTTTAGGGCTGCAAGTTGACTTCAAAAATCTACAAATTGATTGTACTTTTGGGGTTGTTCAAGGGCTATTTCTTCAAGCTGTTACAGGACAAGTTGACCGGAAATTGACCAAGCATTTTAGAGGTCAATTTCAACTAGTTTGACCAAGTTTGACTTTGCAGATCTAGGGTTTGTTGTTGCTGATATAAAATTACAGAATTCAGATTTTTTACTATTTCTCTCTGCTGAACTATTGAAGATAAAAGAAGATTTGATCAAAGGGTTTCCCTGCATTGGGGTTTGTCCTTGGCTAGCCGCCACATCTTGTGTCTCTTGTCTTGGCTTGTTTTCTGTTGTTCATTTAATGTTCTATCTGCACTTTACTTAATGTATATGTGATTGCTAATCTATGGGTAATAAGAAGAAAAATAAGTAAACTGCTCTAAGCATAGAACATACCATAATTTAACACGGTATCAGAGCTGAGGTGAAGACAAAGCACAAGCAAGAGCAAGAGCAATCACTGAAGAGAAGGTTGGCAAGGCTATCGTAAAGAAATCATGGGGTCCTCAACACACGTGACACTTCCCTTCTGAAGACAAACTTCGTGAGAAGTCTGACTATCACGGATGGAAGATGTCTCTCGATCTAACATTAGAAGAACGGGAAGTGTTGGACCATGTGAGAGGTGGAATTGTTGAGCCTCCATCAAATGCATCCATTGCTGCTAGGAACAAATGGACCAAGGGAGAAATAAAAGAAAGGAAGATCATCCAGGACTGTATCGACAAGCACTTGGTGGCCTATGTTTCCGAGCTGAACACCTCCAAGGAAATCTACAATAGAATGGTGACTTTTATTTTAAAGTTAATGATGCAAATCAAGTCTTGTTTCTTAGAAATAAGTTGAAGGAAATTAAGAAGGGCAAAGATGAGAGTATGCAAGCATATTTCTTAAAGATCACCGAGATCAAGAACGATATCCTATCTATTGGGGAAGTAATTCCTGACAAGGAAATGACACTCACAACTCTTGGAGGACTGCCATCTGAATGGTATATATTCAGGACTACTCTTCTCAACAATAACGTAATTCCTGGATTTGAGGAATTAATGACCAGATGCATTCAAGAAGAAACGAGGATGGAAGAGCAAGAAATCCCCATACTTAAAGGTCATCCCTCTGCCTTTTCTTCTCATACTAAAAGAAGAAACAATGCCGAGCTAAATTCAAAGAAAAGGCTAGACCAAAGGGTGGAAGAAAAGGAAGATGTTACAATTGCAATAAAACAGGTCACTATTCCCTTCAAGCCAAAGCAAGACCTCCGATATATTGCAATTGGTTCACTCAGACATATCCGGTATGATACCTATGAACTCCTTGGGACGATATTTATATTACCTCACTTTTACAGATGATTATTCTCGCAAGACTTGGATATACTTCATGAAAAAGAAGGATGAAGTGTTCCCCTGGTTTCGACACTTCAAAGCCTTGATCGAGAATCAAACCGAAAAGAAGATCAAGACCTTAAGGACTGATAATGGGACTGAATATGAATCCAATGAGTTTCATGACTTTTGCAAAGAGGCTGGCATTAAGAGGGAGACTACTATACCATATACTCCTGAGCCGAATGGTGTCGCGGAAAGGAAGAATCATACAATTGTGGAAGTTGTTCGTGCTATGCTCCAAGATCAAAGACTTCCGAAGTTTCTATAGGTCGAAGCTGCAAATACCGTCGTATATGTACAAAACCGATGCCCTCATCAAGCATTGGGTTCCGAGACTCCCAAAGAAATATTCACCAGTAAGAAACCTGACATATCTCATTTTAGAAATTTTGGAAGCCATGTATATTTTCATGTGCCTAAAAAGAAAAGGAATAAATTGGGTGCATTTGGAAAGAAAGGAATCTTCGTGGGCTATAGCGAAAATCCTAAGGGCTATAGAATCTATGTAGCTGGTCAAAGGGAAGTCAAGATTAGTCATGATGTCACCTTTGACGAAGATATGGCTCTTAGCAAAGTAAACAATCTTCCTACTTTAAGGGGATCTAAAGAAGCTGACACCGAGGAACCAAAGGAAAAGGAAGATGAGACGACGCCCGATGTGGAAGAACCTATGGATCCTATTGATCCTCCTCCGCGAGTGCCTTCCTCTTCTAGGAAGAGGCCTTCATGGCTTAGGGGGACACTTGATGATGCTGAAGGACACATTGCACTCCAAGTGATCTAAAAATGGGGCACTTAGGCTTCTTGTCTAACTTACAAGAGCCTCTCCCACTTCCAAAGCTTGAATATTCCCAAATCTTATTGATTAACCAATGCGGAATTGATAATATGCGGAATTGACAATATAGTGTACGCTTATGTTTGTTTTTAACTGATTATATGCTCTAAGAATCTGTTGTTTTAGCAAATATGTAGATGTGCTTAAACTGATATATAAATGCATATAACAGTGAATAATGCAGCAGTAAAAACAACGCATAAGACAGCAATTTAATTGGGAGTTCACCCACAACTCTTGGGCTACATCTCCGTGAGCTCTAGTCAACCCAACTAGGCTCTCTGGGATTATGGTATTAGTCTTTTTTACAAGCTCTTGGCTTAACTCATGTTGTTTTACATAGAAACAATGGGTTCAGACACCATGTTATTCCTTGGCTCTTGAAGCTCTGGCTCTTGCTCTGACTCTTCAGCTCTGGCTTCTTTCTACCCTCTATCAGTTTACAGCCCTCTTGACTTTTCACTTGACTTCCAAGTGACTCCCTTGGCTGCCTTTTTGCTTCCACGCTACCTCCTTCACCTTAGCTTCCTGCATTGGCTTCACTTTCAGCAACAAAACCCAAGAACAACCTCAGCCACCAACAACCTCTCCTATCTCTATCGTTTTGTGGCTTTTAAGCCAAATCAGAGCTATTGGTTCATTTTCTCTCTTCGGCTCTCTGTCTTCCTGTTTAGGTCCGCTCAAATCCCCTCTCTGAGCGTTAGCAATCATTACTAAACGCCCTCAAGGATGGATGCCGCTTATTCTGTAACGAAAGGAACCCCCAGCGCTTGAAATCCCCAAATTTTGGCATTCTAGGCTTACACAGGGAAATATACCAAACACGGGAAAAATCCGCAGAAAACGCTATTCATCGGACTTCAAATTTCCATAAATGTGCCTTCTAACATTATCGGGTCCGCCCTTAGTCGCTGTTGCAAGTCACAATTGCCCGTTCCATGGCTTTCCCTTTGTATTTATAAAATACATTAAAAACATTGAAAATCCCGCTTATCGGACTTGAAATCATATGTAACAGTATTAATAAACCCTTTCGGGTCCGTAATATCGCATCGGCGCATTTTCTTTGTAATTCGTTTAATAAACAAAATACACAAAAATCTGTCATTTGACGGATCTCAAATCATATCAAATAGCATTTATATTTGTTATCGGGTCCAGCTGATCACATCGTATATATATGTGTGTATGACTGCTCCTTTGTGTAACTCCGATTGCGATATCGCGATGCGATTGATCGCAATCACATATCGCTCATGCCCCAGGCCAGTGTAGCGCTCTATTGTGGTCGCCGATTGCGATATCGCTCCGTTGCAATCGCCAATTGTGATGTTGCGATCGCAATAATCATATATTATGCTCCGATATCCTCCGATAGCCACTGCCGATTGCGATTGCCGATGGCATCTGGACCGCTGATCACCCAGATTCGACGGCTCCTATTCATTGTCCCTTTGACCTCCAATGGGCTCGATTTTCGTTGTTTTCTCATGTTTTTAAGGCCCGATAGTGTTATCCGCCTTTTCCAAAACTTCTCCTTTTGCGATGGTTTTGACCTTTTAGGAGATTTTGAAGACTTAGAGGGTTTTTAGGACCCATTTTCAAGGGATTTTGCCCCTTTTTCCAAAGGATATAGGTAGCTTCATTTTATGATAACTTCTGCATCCTAAGTCAGTTTTTGCCCATTCAAGTTGCAATAGATTCAAAATGAGATGATCTCTGTAATGGGGCTAGTTCCAGGAACTTCCTTGGACTTTCATTTTCCTCAGTGAGGAACACTTAGACTTAGGAGTCTATCCAAAATCCATTTTGGATCACGCCTTCCCACTAAAAGAACTTTTGGTCTCCAAAAGACTGATATACTGATCTGAACAGTAAATGAGAGTGACTCACCCTCTTCTTTCAACCTCCCTACACTTGCCTTTGCATAGTGCCTCTGAACCAAAGTTTCTGACCACTTCCCCTCCTGGATGGGCTGGTCTTCCTGGGAAGAACTATCTTCCTCCTTGTCTTCCTACAAAACTTCTGCTAAAATGGTCATAGAAGGTGGTTTGAACTTATTTGCCATAATCATTGATCCAAGGTGACTCCAACAAATGTGAAGTTCATCTGCTCCACAAAACTTTCACTTGTACCTGTTTGAAAAGCTATCAACAACAACTGTTAACAACAACAGAAATACAGACAACAACTGGATGGCTTAAACTCCTGCTTCAACAAAAGAAATCTTGTGATCACCTCCATGTCTTACATCTGCATACAAATGAGGGACTAGATAACAAGCCCATAAAACATGCCTTTAAACAAATGACCCTTCGAGTCAAACATGTAGAAAAAGACCATTTGGACTCTTTTTCAAAAGATGAAACACTTCATCATTATCTCCATTTGGAGACCAAGTTAACTTCTCCCGAGTCAACATGGCATCACATGCATGTCAAAGAAATCAACCCCGCAAGTTAATTACATATACATGTTCAAAAACAAGGAAATCATCAACATTCTTGTGTTCATGCATCTCATGCTCATGCATGCATTTCATCCTTCAACTTTCACTTAAGCACACTGTACTTTCGAAGCTGAAATGAAATATAACGTAGATGCATCAATAGACATGCAATCTTAATCGGATAAGAACTCTAATCGTTCCTCACCAATCCCTTTAAAAGGTACTGCCTTTGTTTGCACATCAGCATCATCATGTGAATCATCCTGAGACACATCAGTCATGGAATCTTCACTTCCATTTCTGCCATCTTCACTTTCCACTTTCTTTAGCTTTTGTAGAAGCATTGTTGGATTCAAAGTCCAACATTTTGCAGCAAGATGTCCTTGCTTATGGCAATAAGTGCACAGCATGTGCATCCTCTTGACAGCATGATTTAACTTGTCCAATAGACCTTTGGCTTTTTGCTTATTTTCCTTCAAAAGTTTCCTGTATGTGGCCATTCTCTTCCAACATCTAGAAACATTATGGTTATCGAAACCACAAAAGGAACATGCAATTCCTCTCCCATACATATGTGGAAATTTCTCATGCTTTGTACAATCAAAAGGAAAATGTTTAGAACCAGATTTATACCTTTCTCTTTCACCTTTACTACCTTCTTGAGGAGGTGAATCAAATGAAGAAGTGGCTCCCTTTGGAACACCATCAATCTCTTCAAGGCTGCTAGAGTCTCCCCAACTCTCTGGTTCAAGTGTGTGCTTCTAAACATCTGCATCCTGCAAATGATGTTTCAAGCTATTGCATTCCTCCTAAATACAATCTTCACACTCTGCAATGCAACCCCTTCTTGGCACTGTTTCAATGGCCTTCATGGCAGCTTTGGAACTTTCTCCATGAATCTGTCCATAGCCAAGACCCAAATACTTAGGCCTTTCCTCAATCATTATTGGCTCAACAATACCTTGTGCATGTCTACCCAAGCCTTTTCCTTCATAGCCAATCTTGGACATTAGCTTGGAACCTATGCCTCTAGTATGTTTTTCAAAAGAACCAATAGAAGCATCCTTAAAGGAATTTGAAGACAAACTGGAATGGTTTACCTCTTCTTCAAGCTGATACTTGACTAAGGCTTCTTGGGCAACAAAGAGTTGTGTCTCCAACTCATGCATCCTTTTCAAGTTCATATTTGCAATATGAAGTTGCCTCTCCATTTCCTGCAATTTGTCAGAAAGCAACTGCTTCTCTTCCTTCATGGAATTCAACTGCTCCCTAAGTCTGCAACTCTTCTTTCCATCCTCAGACATTTCTCTCACCATATCCATCATGGTGGACAATTCTTGCTTCATGTCTTCATCAAAGAATCTTGTGAAGAAAGTAGAATTTGAGGACCCACTTGTAGAAGTTGTCATTATGCCAATGAACAAAAAAACTTCAACAAGATAAATAAAGAGCTTATTCAGCAACCTTTTGCAACAAACCTCTTGTGCTTTAAGGACTGCCTTGAGGTCCTTTGGGATAGAAGAATGCCTTCAGCCCTTCTTCCTATTTGTCCTTCCTGGAATAAGCTATCAGTAGCTCTCCCTTTACCTTTTGCACGCTCAGAAAATAGTCAGTTTGTAAAAGAAGCATACAACAATCAGACAATCAATCCTTGACTGCCCAAACACTTTTCAGACAAGCAATCTTTGCTCTGTCAATCAAGCAATCTGATATAACCTTCCTTGAAGGTGGGGTTAATCAATCTTAAGCTCTGATACCACCTGATCTGAAAATGGGGCACTTAGGCTTCTTGTCTAACTTACAAGAACCTCTCCCACTTCCAAAGCTTGAATATTCCCAAATCTTATTGATTAACTAATGCGGAATTGATAATATGCTTGACAATATAGTGTATGCTTATGTTTGTTTTTAATTGATTATATGCTCTAAGAATCTGTTGTTTTAGCGAATATGTAGATGTGCTTAAACTGATATATAAATGCATATAACAGTGAATAATGCAGCAGTAAAAACAACACATAAGATAGCAATTTAATTGGGAGTTCACCCACAACTCTTGGGCTACATCTCTGTGAGCTCTAGTCAACTCAACTAGGCTCTCTGAGATTACGGTATTAGTCTTTTTTACAAGCTCTTGGCTTAACTCATGTTGTTTTACACAGAAACAGTGGGTTCAGACACCATGTTATTCCCTGGCTCTTGAAGCTCTGGCTTCTTTCTGCCCTCTATCAGTTTACAGCCCTCTTGGCTTTTCACTTGACTTCCAAGTGACTCCCTTGGCTGCCTTTTTGCTTCTACGCTACCTCCTTCGCCTTAGCTTCCTGCTTTGGCTTCACTTTCAGCAACAAAACCCAACAACAACCTCAGCAACCAACAACCTCTCCTGTCTCTGTCATTCTGTGGCTTTTAAGCCAAATCGGCGTTGTTGGTTCATTTTCCCTCTCCGGCTCTCTGTCTTCCTGTTTTGGTCTGCTCAAATCCCCTCTCTGAGCATTAGCAATCATTGCTAAACGCCCTCAGGGATGGATGCCACCTATTCTGTAACGGAAGGAACCACCAGCGCTTGAAATCCCCAAATTTTGGCATTCTCGGCTTACACAGGGAAATATACCAAACACGGGAAAAATCCGCAGAAAACACTATTCACCGGACTTCAAATTTTCATAAATGCACTTTATAACATTATCGGGTCCGCCCTTAGTCGTTGTCGCAAGTCACAATTGCCCGTTCCGTGGCTTTCCCTTTGTATTTATAAAATACATTAAAAACATTGAAAATCCCACTTATCAGACTTGAAATCATATGTAATAGTATTAATAAACCCTTTCGGGTCCGTAATATCACATTGGCACATTTTCTTTGTAATTCGTTTAACAAACGAAATACACAGAAATTCGTCGTTTGACAAATCTCAAATCATATCAAATAGCGTTTATATTTGTTATCGGGTCCAGCTGATCGCATCACATATATATATGTGTGTGTGTGTGACCACTCCTATGTGTAACTCCGATTGCGATATCGCAATGCGATTGATCGCAATCGCATATCGCTCATGCCCCGAGCCGTGTAGCGCTCTATTGTGGTCGCCGATTGCGATATCGCTCTGTTGCAATCACCAATTGCAATGTCGCGATCGCAATAATCATATATTATGCTCCGATATCCTCCGATAGCCACCGCCGATTGCGATTGTCGATCGGATCTGGACTGTTGATCAGCCAGATCCGATGACTCCTGTTCACTGTCCCTTTGACCTCCGATGGGCTCAATTTTCGTTGTTTTCTCATGTTTTTAAGGCCTGATAGTGTTATCTGCCTTTTCCAAAACTTCTCCTTTTGCGATGGTTTTGACCTTTTAGGAGATTTTGAAGACTTAGAGGGTTTTTAGGACCCATTTTCAAGGGATTTTGCCCCTTTTTCCAAAGGATATAGGCAGCTTCATTTTATGATAACTTCTGCATCCTAAGTCAGTTTTTGCCCATTCAAGTTGCAGTAGATTCAAAATGAGATGATCTCTGCAATGGGGCTAGTTCCAAGAACTTCCTTGGACTTTCATTTTCCTCAGTGAGGAACACTTAGACTTAGGAGTCTATCCAAAATCCATTTTGGATCACCGAGGAACCTTCCGTGAAAGTAAGAAGCCGAACAGGTATCAGGGATACCTGACCATCATGAGCACGATCATCCAAAATGAGCCTTCGTCATTCATAGATTCCGTCAAGCATCAAGTATGGAAGGATGCTATGACCGAGGAATATGAGTCCATTATGAAAAACGATGTTTGGGATGTGGTCCCCAGACCCCAGGACAAAGCAGTTGTCACTTCAAAATGGCTTTACAAGATAAAGCATGCAGTTGATGGAAGTGCGGAAAAGTATAAGGCTCGTTTTGTCGCTCGTGGCTTCTCCCAGAAGGAAGGTATAGACTATGACAAGATATTTTCACATGTTGCCCAATATACCACCATCCGCTCGATCATAGCCTTTGCTGCCTCGCAAGGATGGAACCTACATCAGATAGATGTCAAGGCTGCATTCTTACATGGTTCGATCAAAGAGGAGGTCTATGTGGAGCAACCCGAAGGATTTGAGATTTATGATTGAGAATCTCATGCGTGTAGGTTGAAGAAGGCCCTCTATGGGCTAAAGCAAGCACCCCGAGCATGGTATGAGAGGATCGATAGCTACTTGATGAAGTTGGGATTCACTAGGAGTGAAGCCATCCCTAACCTTTACTTTAAGGTTATAGATGACAAGCCTCCCATACTAGTGCTATATGTTGACGACCTCTTTCTAACAGGTGCAGACCCTCTCATTCACGAATGTAAGAGGGAGATGGCTTCTGACTTTGAGATGAAAGACCTAGGACTTATGCACTATTTCCTAAGACTGGAAGTCTGGCAAAAACCAGGAGAGATTTTCCTATCTCAAGGAAGATATTGGAGAAATTCGGCATGGTGGACTGCAAGCCCATAACTACCCTGATGGAGCTTGACTTCAAGAAGTTAAAAGGTAGTGCTGCTGGACCTGTTTTATGAAATGCTACCGAGTATCGTCAACTCGTCGAAGCATTAATGTTCTTGGTGAACTCCCATTCGGATATATGCTTTGTAGTCAACACATTGAGTCAACATATGGTTGAGCCTCACCACTCACATTAGATTGGTGCCAAGAATCTGTTGAGATATCTTCGTGGCACAATCACTCATGGGTTGAGATACACTGCCGGAGATGTGAGACTACTTAGGTATACTGATGTTGATTGGGCAAGCAGTGAGGTGGACCGAAAGAGTACTTCTGGTTGCTATTTCTCTTTGGGATCTGCCTCGATATCCTAGATGAGCAGGAAGCAGAAGTCGGTGACTTTGAGCACCGTCGAGGCAGAGTACATTGCTGCTAACATGGCCTCCTGTGAGGCATTCTGGTTGCGAAAGCTCTTCAGTGAGCTATTTGGATTTACATTGGATACCATCGTGATCCTGTGTGACAACTAGAGCGGGATCCGTTTATCAGAGAATCTCGTATTTCATGATCGCTCCAAGCATATCGATATCAGGTACCACTATATTCGAGATATGGTGCAGCGAGGAGCAATAAGGCTCCAACATATCGGTACAGATGAACAGGTCGCCGACATTTTGACAAAGCCCTTAGGAAAGGTCAAATTCCTGACTTTCCGAGAACGACTTGGTGTCGTTCAGAGACCCTCTTATGAGAGTCAAGTATGATGTATTGAGCTCTGGGAGCTCCAAGGGGGCACGAGGTACTTCTTGGAGCGACATGTGACCACAGGGTGACTCACCATCCCCTGGTGGTGCACTATGTACAGGGTAAAGGTTCAACCTTCCCCTGTGACACCCCATGGTGACTGTGGAACAAGATGATTAGTTCTCTTGTGGGCCAAGATGATTCGTTCTCCATGGCAACTATGGAGCAGGACGATTGGTTCTCCTTTAGGCCAGGATGATTAGTTCTCCGTGGCATCCACTAGATAGAATGATTCGTTCTCCGTGGCATCCACTGGACAGCATGATTCGTTCTCCTGTGGACAAGATGATTAGTTCTCCTGTCGAGGCATCCTACCCACGCAGTCTGAGACTCATGGGAAGTACCTCTCATCTGATCAATGAGCAAGGAAATGAGGATAGGGACCATAGTAGTACTATCGATGGACGCATCGTTGTATCTACCGTACTCCCTATGCTAGGATGACCTCCATTGATCTGGGATCAATGATACTAATCTGGGATCAGTGAGAGTGGTTCACACTCTGAGACTGACTTCGGGTCAGTGGAGGATGGTATGATACATCCTCGATCATTTCTTCTTCTTCATAGTTCGAGCAGAGCATAGCAAAGCAAAGAAGAGCAGAGTAGAGCAAAGCAGAGCAGAGCAGAGTGGGGTCAAGCTATACAGGACAATGCATTTGATGGATGGGTAGCAGCGATGGTCTGACAGATTGCAGATGAAGTTCTCCCTAGTTGAGAGGGAGTTTTAAATTGGCAACTAAGGCCAAACTCCATGTGGATCACCTTATTTATGGCTTCTGATACTTTTCCTAGGTTCCTCTCATCAAGAGGTGTAGGATTAATCTAAAGATCATCCGATTCTGATAAGTATTTATGGAGACATGAATTTATTTTGATTATGGACAAATTGTCAAGGTCGGCCAGCAAACTTATGTAGGCTCAAAAGCCCAACAGCACGTCCATTCACCCTCAACATTTGCATATAAATACATGGAGCCTCCTCCCCATTTGGACAATTCATTCACTCATCTTCTCTCTCTCTCTCTCCTACACATAAAAGGAGCTTCTCTCTCTCTCTCTCACACGTGTGGCTGAAAGGAAGACGTCCGAGGGAAAGGAAGACGCAGAAAGAAGGACACTAGGGCAGCAGGTCATCTCTTTGACCAGCGTTGACCATCCAGAAGTGTGGATTGGGTGTGGTTGCCTCTCCTAGGCAAGCTGCAATTATTGGCACGAAAAACGAGGTGGTCTGACCTCTAATTTGACCGATGTTGACTGCCCTAGTTTAGGGCTGCAAGTTGACTTCAGAAATCTGCAAATTGATTGTACTTTTGGGGTTGTTCAAGGGCTATTTCTTCAAGTTGTTCGAGGACAAGTTGACCGGAAATTGACCAAGCATTTTAGAGGTCAATTTCAACTAGTTTGACCAAGTTTGACTTTGCAGATCTAGGGTTTGCTGCTGCTGATATAAAATTACAGAATTCAGATTTTGTACTATTTATCTTTGCTGAACTATTGAAGATAAAAGAAGATTTGATCGAAGGGTTTCCCCGCATTGGGGTTTGTCCCTAACTAGCTGCCACATCTTGTGTCTCTTGTCTTGGCTTGTTTTCTGTTGATCATTTAATGTTCTATTGGCACTTTACTTAATGTATATGTGATTGCTAATCTGTGGGTAATAAGAAGAAAAATAAGTAAACTGCTCTAAGCATAGAACATACCATCATTTAACACCTACTTTGATCATATGTTGTCTTCTATCTATATTCTAATGCTGTGTGTTTGGAAACATGAATGAAAATCTTTAAAATTATGTTTTTTTATAATAAAAAACAGATATTTAATGTACTTTTTACAACAACCGAGTCATTGAAATCGAGTCGATACCGAGTCGGAGTCGAAGTTGGAGTCGACCCTCAGCCGAGTCGGAGTCTGAGTCGGAGTTTTAAAACATTGGTTATAAGTCTCAGCCCTCTTAGGGCAATATTATTGAGCAAGTTCGGACCTGTTCTGGGCTCCCAGAAAGGTCTCTGCGGTCATCAAGTTTGAGCACAAAAGAAACTTTGCTAGGCTACTATTCTAGGCATCCGGTTATGATGTTTTGTCGATGATTAAGGGAAAATCTCTGTGAAAAATTTAAGCAGTGGACGTAATCATTACCTCTAAAAAATTTCAACCTAACCTAAAGTAAATGCAGTGGTGCTTCCCTGTGGCCTTGGTCTCCTTTGAAGAATGGCACTGAACTACATTCATAGCATGACATTGATGAGACCATTCATTGTTGTCTCGGCTTACTTCTTTGTTACAAGTTAGCGTCACTATTAAAAATCCCCATATCAATTATTTGGGATCTTTGATCACTACAAAACCTGAGGCAGTATTTGGCCCTAAGAAAAGAGTTACTTAACACAGAGGTATTCAAACTAGCATAAGTTCCACACTGGTGTGCCCTTTGATACGTTGTCTTGAAGTTCTATATATTCATCAAGATAAATGCTAGATATAAAAGGCATGCATTCATACATGTGTCTACAGCCTTGACCAAGTCAACCTTAGGTTTACACTTGCGGCCTATAGTTGAAGCCTTGAAGTAGCAGTTGAAGATCAGCATCACGATTGACATCATTTGGGATTGCAAACGTATATGTTTGGGTGTCATGACCAATGTTTAGATTTTAGAATGCAATATGTTTGATTGAGTGCTTATTATGAAACCTATGTAATCATCATATTGGTAGCCCTTATGTGACTATAGAGGACTAAACATTGTCTATACATATTGTCATTACACCCAGGGTCTGTTTGCATATGGCTTGAATATACATTTGGTAGGGTTTATCAGTGAGTTTGATGTGTAGGCTATTTGTTTTGTACACCAAAGAGAATTACTATGCCTTCCAAATACTATTGTTGATGCATTGAGATGTCATTGATGTTGATAGTGCGAGTATGGTTGAGTATTGAGACAGAGGTATGCTAATGGTTGACAGTGATACCTTCTCTCATATTGTGTGCTAGACAGTGATCCATGATTACAAAACATGATGATTACAGGGTTGACATGATTCGTTGTACATATGACTGACAAGTGATATATGATTGATCTATGTTGACACTAATATATGCTTGACAATGATATGATGAGACAGTGATCTTGTGATGCAATGATTGACAAAGCTACCTGACAATGACTTGTGACAAACAGTGTTATATGTTCTTCTAATAATGATGCTCGACTATTACAATGAAACAATGTTCTATATGACAGTGATTTGAAAATATGGCGTGGACTTTGGCATGGCAACGAACTTTGACCTAGTATGATAGTGATATTTGATGTGGGAATAACCATGTATGACTTTGACAGCGATGTTGTGACAGTATCTCTTTGACAGCGATGATTGTGACAATATCTCTTTAACAGTGATGTTGTGACAGTATCTCTTTGACAGTGATGATTGTGACAGTCCCTCCTTGACAGTGATGATTGTGACAGTCCCTCCTTGACAGTGATGATGGCAGTGATGTTGTGACAGTATCTCTTTGACAGTGATGATTGTGACAGTATCTCTTTGACAGTGATGGTGTGACAGTGTCTCTTTGACAATGATGTTGTGACAGTCCCTCCTTGACAGTGATGCTGGTAGTGATGTTGTGACAGTGTCACTTTGACAATGTTGTTGTGACGGTTCCATGTGGTAGAGATAATGACATTGCCAAAGTTTGAATAGTGAGAGTGTTGAGGATGTTTTCAGTTGCAGCATGTGAGCAGTTGTAGATTGCAAGCCTATGTTAGCAACAGTAATAAAGTGAGAGTGGACAATGGTAGCAGCAGCAATGGCAGTGAGAGTGGACAGTGGATAGAAATATTCTATGTACTAATCATGTGCTATGATGATAATTCATGCTTTGTTTGATGCTCTAGAGTCTAAATATCTGAAAGAATCTAACGAATTTTGTAAAATAAGGGAGATACTGATTCACCCCCTTCTCGGTATTTCCAACAGCGAAAGCCTCTCATATATATAGTTTCGATTCACATTTAAAAATATAAATTGTGGGACCATAACTCATAAATGTCCACATAAGTATGTTAGGGTCACTGATAAGTCAAGGTTATAAATGCCTCAATTGGACCCACTTAAATCGAACAATACTAGGTCTTCCCAACATGCTAGCCACCATCCCGTTCATTAATTGAGCAGCCCACTAATCCGTATCACACTCCTATAAGTTGCTACAAGTTAGTCTACCAACCATTACAAGGTTCCAAATTACCCTATTAAACACAACTTAGAGGACAATAATAAAATTACATTAGCATCCCCTTCAATTTTATCGGGTAGGGACCAATGCAAATGATCAATGTTGATAACCAATGAACTTGTTACCAACTAAAAATGGAAGAATCATTTTTGCATTTTTCAAGGCATTCTTCTCGGTCATATTGTGATGACAATGTGATCTTTGGGAACTTGGTACAAGTCATGAATGTGAACATAGTCTTGTTCATCAGCCTTAGGAGAGATGGAATCTACATGTTTTCCTTTTTTCCTTCACATTTTTGAGGCATGTTCTATGGAAGTTCACATGTTTCAAGACAATGTTGCACATGTGACAGTAAATCACCATTTCAAGTGCCTTCTAAATCATCTCATAGTGTTCAAAACTTATGTGACCTAAACTTGACTCATGGATGATAACAAGAGGATGTAAGGGTGCAAGGTGGGGGTTGAGGGCAGAATCTTCATATTTCGGGAAGAAGAGTAGTCCCTTATGTTCAAGTGGGGAAATTCGTTTTTCCTTCAAATCAAAGTGCTCTAATAAATCACCAAGGAAATGACTTTGATTTTGATAGGGATCAAGCCAACTAGCCATTATTTTCCACTTGGATGGATTTCTCTATTTATAAAAGTCATTTTGTTTCTATGTGATATCTTTGGATGATATAAAATTTTGTAAAGCTAGTATTTAGCTATTGCTATGCTGGGAACATTTCTATATCATAATAGAAAGAATTTGGGGTTCATTTCAAGGTGTATTTCTTCAATTGATCCGCGGTACGTCTTAGTTATATGCTCTCCTATATTGTGCTAAAAAATTTATGAACTTATTATTTCATTTGTTGATGATAAGAGCATTCTATTACTATATTTTTTTATCTTCGGTGATCAGATTCACCATATGATCTAACAGTTCTATTTGAGAAAAATTATAGAGATTTGCAGGTACACTGACCCTTGGGCTCCAAGTTCACATACTATGCAAAAGAGCCGACTATGTTTGGGCTGTAATATTTTTGTATGTTATTTTAATTCTACAGAAGGGTTTTTGGCCAATATTTAAATTTTTTGAAAAATATATATATCCATTGCTATTACTCAAAAAAATATTTCTCCAAAAACAATTTTAATTTGCAAACATTGTACATATGTAAATAATTTGCAAATTATTTCTAACTCATTTTTTTGCAGCCACTGGCGTTTTATTTTTGGGGTTTTATATTTTGTTTATAATATATATATTTGGGGTTTATGGCATTTTTTATTTATTTGTGAAGGTGAACTTCAAGCTGATCAAGAAATTTTTGTTGGGGTTTTGAGACAGATTTAGACCTAGGAAGGCAAGATCTAGTCTCCATTCATCCTCCAGGCCCAACGTCCAGCAATTTGGCAATGATTATTCGGCATTTTGGTATTTTTGCAAGTTTCTGAAAAAATTTTAAGCCCTTGGCCTAGCCATTTTCCCTTTTTGGCCTAGTCGTGAGGCCTAGTGGCTTCCTAGGGCACTCAGCCCCCCTCTTTCACTTGGTCACAGCCCTTCTAGGACTGGTCATGGCCTCTAAAGGCTTGCGACACTACTCTATGACAGTCATCTAGCCCTCCTAGGGCCTTGACCCCCTCATTTTGCCTTGCCACAGCCTTGGGTTTCCCTTAGGAGCCCTTGGCACCCTTCAAACCTTGGTCACAGCCCTTGAAGGGGCTTCCCTTGCCTTGCATCAGCCCTATTAGGCTTGACATCAGCCCTAGAGGGCTTATTTTCACTTTTCGTGTCTTTATCTTGCCCTTGTCCCTTGGTCTTTACCATTGTTTTGCCTTTCTAGCCCCTCTTTTGTCTTTTCTAGCCCTAGTCTTGGGGTTTTCTGGCCTTCTAGCCTTTGCCCTAGCCTTGTATTCAGTCATCTCTGGTTTTGCATTGTTTTAGTTGGCTAACATTGTGGATTTGTAGCAAATATTAGAGCAAATTTGGTGGTTGCATTCATCTCTGGTTTTTGCATTGCTTTAGTAGGCTAACATTGTGGATTCGTAGCAAATATTAAAGCTAATTTGGTGGTTGCAGGTACCCTGGCTCATTGGAACTCAAGCTAGCCCTCAACTAGGCCTCTAGGTCTCTTGGTTTGCCCTTCTTCCCTTCATTTTTCTCTATGTTTTGCTACAGTCATTTTATGAAGTCATATAACTCAAATTAATTCATTAAAAATAACCTAGGATCATCTAACCATCACTCAACTTAATTAGCTAATTATTGGATCTATTGTGGAATTAATAATTGAGCACCTTGTTGGTTTATTTAAGGCTGAATCCCTAATTTTCTGAGTTATTTCAAGTCCGATATGCATCATTTTGAGGTCTAATTTGAACCTTTAAAGTCTGATCTATAGCTTCTAAGCAGTCTCATAATTATTGGCAAATCATTGGACATCATTTGGAAGTTGAATGCATTTATTTTCTAGCTTATTTTGGGTATATAGCATCACTTCTTGACTGCTGATATAAAATTGCAGATCTCTAAATACAAGGTTGTAGTTTCTAAATACAATCTGGGTGCCAAAACCGGCTCACCCAACAGAGAATAATCTCGACAGTGGTACGTCTCAGTCGGAGACAAATGTTCCATCTGAAACCCCTGATAATCACTCCGACAGCTTAACAACTCCAATCTGCCCCACGAAACCGCAGCATCAGCATCTAGGGACAGCGTCAGCGCTTTCTGGCCCAGCGTTTGCCCAGCGTCACTCTGGCTTGGCTTGCGCCAGCCTCTGGAGGCACTGTGTCAGCCCTCTAGCCCTCTGTGTCACCCACGTTAGCCCTCTGAGGCACTGCGCAGCTCCTGGCTGCCTTTGCGTGAGCCCTAGCTGGCTCTGCATGAACTCTCGGCTACTGCATCGATCCTCCTGGTGCTATCTCTGCCTCTCTGCTTCTGTATTCACTGCCCCTCAGCTGCAACTCTGATCACTCTCTCGACTTCCTCAGCAAACCCAGCCCCAAAAAGTCGAAATCTTGATCAAATCGGTGTGCTCTCTAAGTGACCCTCAAGCCTCCTCTTATACTTTTCTCGTTGACAAATCAACGACCGAGTTTATGTCCCTAATCAACAACTACTATTAGATCTGGCTTGATCCATGACTCTTGGGCCATTCTAACACAGTTTTATATTAATTTACATTAATATTTTATTTTCCCTAAGTTTAGACTTAGGGACTCCATTAAAAATATTAATTATTTTAATATCTCCCAAATTGTTTAGAATCTGCCCAAACTATTTCTCGGTATTGGAGATCTCATGTGCCTTAGCCTCTCCACCAATTTTCGTGGCTAGAGCACATCTAATGGTACCCCAAATCAACGCTCCCTCTTAGCGAGGACTATGCTCTAGTAATACTCCTCACTGAGTATCAACTTGATCATCCGGCATCAGTCCCTGTGTTGATGCTAGGCCTGCTGCCCATCATCTGCACTGTTGCATCCTGTACTGCTACCCATGGCCCTGCCACTACCACTGTTGCATCCGTATTGCAACTCCCTCTCATCCTGCTGCATCCGTACTGCACCTCCCTCTCATCCCGTTGCATCGTGCTGCCCATAGCACTGCCACTGCTAACTGTTGCACTGCAACTAAGCTACTGAGAAGTAGGTAACTGATCTCCCAACTTTGACGTCTCTATCAGGCTAGAGACACCCATGATGCTGAAACTCCCTCTGTAGCTGACAAGTGCTCCCTTTCTGACATTTGCGTCGTTGCAACTACTCCATGCATCTTGCACCGATGCACACCTCTTTGTGCCATCCTGCACTGGTGCAACACTCTCGTGCTTCTCTCATTGTTGCCTCATGCTGTCCTGGGAATCCTGCATTGTAGCTCCCTCTGTCGCTTCATCCGCATCCATCTCTACTGACATCCACTAGTACTGCTACTCCTCTTCGGGGCTCCCGTAGCAAGGTCTAATCCAAGAGGTTGGGTACCTCGAGGATCCTTCCCCTCATCACCTGTAGTCCGTCTAACTATAGCTCAATGTCTCCCCACTTCCGCTCAAGTGGTGTGTGTGCACTCATGGCACAGTCATCGTCTATCTCCACTTCCTTCTCTGCCCTTGCTGGCGCTGCCTTGGTCTCAGAGGCCTCTCCCTTGCTCTTCTTCCTTGGAGACTGGGTCGCATAATGACCTAGCTCCCCACAGTGGAAGCATTTGACCTTGGAGAGGTCCTTCTTTCGTTTCTCCTACGTTCCCTCAGATGCTAGGGCAACATTCACCTCCTCCTCCTCCTCCTTGATTTTGATCCCCTTGCCGCTACTCTCCGCCTTGCTCAGCCTTCTGATCTCTTCTTGGCGAAGAGCCGCCCACATTTCCTCCCAATCTGGAAAGGTTGCCCTACCTAGTATGCTCTGGACAAACACCTCGCAATCTTCTAAGACTGCGTTCAGGGTTGTTCTCACCATCAATTCTTGATTCGGTGTGGCTCCTATGGAAGTCAGCTGATCCTGGATCTCCTTCAATCGACCAAGGAAGGGGTCGATCTGTTCTCCCTTCTGCATCTGGTATGACCGCAGCTGATTTTCTAGTAACATCCTTCTCTACACAGAAGTATGTTGGTACAATTTTTTTAGAGCCTCCCACATCTCATTTGTCATGTCCTTTTCGACAATATGTCGTACTACATGGTCCTTGACCTCGTTAAGAATGATGCTCTTGGCCCTCGCCATTGCCTCTGCGTACTTGTCGTTATCAGCTAGGTCAACTGGGATAGCTATCGTCCTCAAGGCAAAGTACTTGACACGATTCCCATCTAGAACGGACAAGATTTTGGCCTCCCATACTACAAAGTTAGAGGCTCCATCCAGTTTGTCCTGGTCTCTTACCCCGTTCACTGCCATCTCGCTACTCCTCTACTTCCCTCCTGAAAGTTCTTGGTGTGACTCCCTCTGAGCCTCGATTTCCCTCCTGGAAACCCTTCTTCCAATGTTGAGATGCCCCCACTTCGATCGTTAGTATAGTTGCACCACTGATCTGGATTTCTTGGCTAGAAATCCTCGATAGCAACTCCCTCCTCCTTGGCCTTGCCCTATTAGGTACTGTTCTGACTACAATACCCCACCAAGCCCACTCTGCAACTTACACACAACCTCCTAAACCCCAGCAAACTGAAGGTTAGAGCTCCTAGGCTCTGCGCAATCGGGAACTGGCTGAAATGCTCCCCTAGACAACTGCATCAACCCTCCCGGTCTTTGTGTGGCTGTGTGAGCCTTTTTTTCCCTCCTTAGTCTCTGCGTTGGCCTCTTCCTGGCTCAATCTTGATGACACAGGCACTGCATCACCCATTCATTGCTGCTACTTTGATAGGAACAACTTTTATCACTTGGGACAGTTGTTTTCTGTTGTTGTTGCTCTGCTCGTCTAATGTCCTCAGTTCTCCTATGATCTGCAACCACGCTCCAATACCATGTTGGAATTTATAAGTCTAACTGTTAGAAACCCTTCATGTACTTTACTGATTTATTCCTACCTACTTGTTATGTTAATTAACAAGTTATTTACCATGTAAACACTGGAAATAAATACAAGTACATGCTCAACACATTACAGATCATCAACTGAAGGAAACAAAACAAGCACACAAGTGACACCGTTGTTTTTGGACCAATGTCCCTGGAAAAACGCAATGCGGGAAAACCGGTGTAGCTATCTGAGGGTTTTATTATTATGCAGTTTCTAAATACAATCTAGGTGCCAAAACCTGCTCACCCGATAGAGAATAATCTCAAAAGTAGTACCCCTCAATCCGAGACAGATGTTCCAGCTGAAACCCCGGATAATCACTCCAACAGCTTCCCAACTCCAATCTGCCCCACAAAACCCCAGCGTTAGCCTCTACAGACAGTGCTAGCCCTTTCTGGCCCAGCGTTTGCCCAGCGTCACTCTGGCTTGGCCTGCGTCAGCCCTCTGGCCCTCTGCATCACCCACGCTGGCCCTCTGAGGCACTGTGCAGCTCCTGGTTGCCTCTGTGTCACCCAAGCTGGCCCTCTAAGGCATTGTGCAGCTCCTGGCGGCCTTTGTGTGAGCCCTGGCTAGCTCTGCATGAACCCTTGGCTGGTTATGCGCCCCTCACTCTCGGCTACTGTGTTGATCCTCCTAGTGCTATCTCTGCCTCTCTGCTTCTATATTCACTGCCCCTCAGTTGCAACTCTGATCACTCTCTCGACCTCCTCAACAAACCTAGCCCCAGAAAGTCGAAATCTTGATCAACTCGATGTGTTCTCCAAGTGACCCTCAAGCCTCCTCTTATACTTTTCTCCTTGAAAAATAAACGGCCGAGATTAAGTCCCTAATCAACAACTAAGATTAGATCTAGCTTGATCCATTACTTTTGGACCATTATAGCACAGTTTTATATTAATTCACATTAATATTTTATTTTCCCTAAGTTTAGACTTAGGGACTCCATTAAAAATATTAATTATTTTAATATCTCCCAAACTGTTTAGAATCTGCCCAAACCCTTTCTGGGTATTGGAGATCTCATGTGCCTTAGCCTCTCCACCAATTTTCGTGGCTAGAGCACATCCGATGCTACCCCAAATCAACAGTCGTGTCTTTAGAGACATGCATTTTCATTAACTAATCACTTGCTAATTAATCCTTGATTATGGTTATTATTGTTTACATTATTTTTTATTATTTTTCCATTAATTATATCCATAACAGAGACTAGCTTCAAAACAATTAAGAGAAAGTACACACTTAGAATAGGCATATAATCTAAAATTAACCAGGATTTTGTATTTCACCAAGATTGTAAGATTTGCATCTCATTTAGGATAGTGAAGCATTCCTTAAGCAACAATTGTTCATCTAGTGACTTCGTCAATAATCTAAAGCAAGTAATTGACTCCATTTAAGGCACTGGTCTTTCACGATAATCTAATCCAATCATTTAACTTGCTATTCAACCAGGTTGCTAGGCATTCAGTTGTGTCTCCCGGATTTGTTGGTTGCCAACAAGTCTCTCATCTTCACATTTCATAGGGACTACCCCCCATAGCTTGTTGTAGGGGGGCAGCTAGAACGGAGAGGGCAGGGATCAAAGTGACAACCCCCGCCTTAAGCGTTGTCGCATCTTGCCTGACAGTTTGGGCGACAACATTTTCTGGCGTCGTTGTCGAGGACAAGTTTATCTTGTTCTCAGCACTTTAATGACATTCTTCCTAATCTCGTAATCATTTTCATCTTCTTAATCCATCAAGCACCACATTTTTTGGCGCTTTGACATCTCACTAATCTTCTCAACTCTTTGTTCACCTCTCTATTTTCACCTTAGCACCTGTACATTTGGGTTAGTTTCCTGTTTGGGTGGCGACTCCACTTATTCATCCATTCACAAGAGCTTATACTGGAAGAAATCTTGGTAGCTTTGTTAACCCTGCTCCTGATCCTGAAAAGGATCTAAGAGCTCAGTTAAACAAATTACATTTTAGTGTGCTGAGCATTTAATATTTCTTGGACAAGAAGCCCTCCCTGATATACACTTGCTTTTCCATGATCCCATTAGTCAGGACTTCATGGATTTCTACAGACCTTGCAACTTTGCTAATATCCAAGGGCGACCTCATAATCTTCCAGATGCCTTTTTGGATAAGATACCTACCTTTCAAGGGAACAATGCAATCACTGTCGATGCTCACATTAGGAAGTTTATGACCTTTATACTATAGCATGCTCATGTCGTTGCCTATAATCATGAAGATGTTAAGATGAAGCTCTTTGTCCTTTCATTAGAAGATGATGCATTGCAGTGGTACTTAGACAAGCCTTATAACTCCTTTGATTCTTTACAAGCACTCCTCAATGCATTCAGGGAAAATACGGGGACAAAAGGGAAGGAAGATATCTTTTTAAAGCCAGCAAAAGTGTAAAGAAGAATGACAACGAAACGGTTGAAGAATTTAATCAAAGATTCAATGATATCATCAAAGAAATGATTCAAGATTGTAAACCTTCGGACAAGTCTTTATTAGAGAAATATCTTGAAACATCTTGTGTTGAGACACCTTATGAAATAAGAAGCGCAAACCGACTGATTTGGCTTTTGCTCAAGCTATAGCAGAAGAGTTAGAAAAATATAAGAAAGCATCTAACCAATCAAAAATTCTTGGTTTTGAGCAAGGTCTGGTCAAAGCTATAGGAAAATAAATAAAGGAGGTAGAGCACAACCCAATCAAGGAACTCACTCAAATGATTAAGGAAATGAGAGTTGAGCATGTTAGAGAAATGAGTTCCATGCAATCTAGAATAATCCAGCTGGAACGAAATCAAGCTCAAAATGTCCAGCGCAGAAATAATAATAACAATTGAGGTAACAATAATCCATGGCCAAGAAGAAATCCTCTAAATGATCAAAGGCCTCCCACTCCTCTTGAGTCAGTTCACATCATCGATCAGCCTATTCCGTTTTGCAGACCTTGTGAAAGTTTTCATGAGGAAAGTTCATGTGCTTTTGCTAGAAAACTCCTAGAGGAAAGAAACCAATGAACAGATAAATAACATTAATTCTTCAAAGGAAGGTCATTACATAGACATGATCCCTTCATTTTTCACCATCGACAACTTTAGTGATGAGAAAGATCTTATCATACAAATGTATGGTGAAACTCCATCTCAGGAACAGATTCTAGAAATTTCTAGAAGAAAAGGTTATATTTATCAAAGGAAAGGCAAGGATCAAAATCTAAATAAACGGGTTGCATCTAAAAGCCATCAATCAGGATTGGAAATTGATTGGGCCACATGGATAAACAGTGTTAAGATTTCAGTCCCAGTGCTAGAATTTTTAAAGATTCCTTTTCAAAGAGTAGCATTCTTCAAAGCTCTAGGCATGGCTCAACAGGATAACACTGATACACATCCAAAGGACATGGCCCAATAGGATAAGACTAATACACATCCAAAAGACGAAGAAATTAAGTTGAAGGATTTAAATTGTTATATGAGTAATTAAGATAATCAACCTTTCTTCCTTACTTTAGAGGTTAAAGACTGCTTGCTCCACAATTGTACACTAGATTCAGGGGCCTCAACTAATGTCATGACTAAGAAAGTAATGGATCAACTGAATCTGAAAATCTCAAGGCCTTATCACAACATTTGCTCTATGGCTTCTAAGAAAATTAAGGCCCTCGGTGTGGTTAAATATTTCCAGGTTGGCTTGGCAAATTATCCATATAAAATCATCACCATGGATGTAGAAATTATTGATGTGTCGGATGTATGGGGGATGTTCTTATCAAGAAAGTTTGCAGCTGACTTGGGTGGATATATTCAGTTGGACTTATCATATGCTACTATTCACGCAGCAGCAGGTGATATGGTTAAATTATACAGGGAAGTTGAAAGAAGATACCATGTTGAGAATTTGAAGAGGCCAGACAATGATGAGGAAATTGAACCATAGGATCATCCTTCATAACATAATGCAGTGGTCTTTGAGTTCTTCCAACCTATATATCAATTTTCTTCATTTCATCTTCCGAGCAAGAAAAGAAGGCTGGATTTTGACAAGGATATGCAGCGCAGTGATGAAAGTTCACATCAACCAAAAAGGGTCAAGATTCAATGAAGGACATCTGACAAGTAGCAAATAGGTGTTTCAGATTGTGCCACAGGGACGACATCTGATGTCACAAGGCATCCTCTGTATTGTATGTCTAAACCTACACTCTTAGTTAGGATTTCATTTATGTTATTAGTTAGTTTTCTTTTATGCATTTATATTTCATGTCTTTATGTTTCTATATGTTAGAGTAGAATTTTTCTATTCCAGCAGATGTTCTATATGTGCATGGTGATTTTAATTTTGAATGGATATCTATTTGGTGGACTTATGTTTTCTTGGATACAAGGTTTTCGATTCTCACATTCCTTCAAAGAAGCAATGTGTCCCCATATGGAGTCAGATGTTGACCACACTTTGTCAATAGTCCAAGGAAGCAAGATGCAAAGACATGAACTTTTTTCAAAATTCAGATTCATCAGCAAGTTCAGTTTTATCATTGTAAACCCAATTTATGTAAGTTATAATGTAAATCAGGCTAGTATGATCGTTTAATTATGTAACAACACCTAGGTAAGCCTCTGATTTTGGCAACAGATTTCATCCTAGGAAGTTTTTTAACCTCCCTAAATGTTGTGTGTTTCTAAACACAAATAATCGGCAGAGATTTTCCTCCAGCTTAAAACCCCAAAGCTAGGTTGGAATCTCTTCACAAGGCCTTAGGTGAGTCCTAGTGTTATATCAAGTCTTTGTAAAAGTGTGTTTGGGAATAATTTAAGCACATTTGGCTAAATTATTTTCTTACAAACCACTTGGTCTATACTAGATCATATTCTGTCGCAGGATTGGTAATTTCATGGGGATCTATATGTAAAGGTGTATTCCCCCTTTGAGGATTGAATTAATTGTAATATCTTGATGTAAAATTATTTTAGTGCATGGTCCCTCATACTTAGAAATCATGGTTGAAATATTTGAGGGTGGAAAATTTATTAATCCCCTCTAGCGTAAATTAATTAATTTTTCTGGCAAAAACAAAAATTAAATCCTAGGCAAAAAAATTAATTAATTTTGAGTCAAAAAAATAATTATAGAGAAATTAATTTCTCTCCAAATAGAAAATAATCAAAAAATTGTGGGTCAAAGAGAAGTAAATTTTTGGAGGTTCCCCACCAAGACAAAAATGGACATTTTAAGAAAAATTGATCCCTCGGACCTTGGTGGTTAAGTCAAAATCAATTTTTTGAGGAAATTAATCCAAAATATTAATTGTTGGATTAATTAAAAATGGGTTTTAAGAAAAGTTTCAATTTTTCCTCAAAATTAAAAATTCAACGATGGAGATTAAAAGATCACCAAGCTATTTTCAACAATCGAGATTATTTTGACAGGGATCAAGCCAACTATCCGTCATTTTCCACTAGGAGGAATTTCTCTATAAATAGAAGTCATTTTGCTTCTATGTGATATCTTTGGATGATGTAAAATTTTGTAAAGTTGGTATCGAGTTGTTGCTCTACTGGGAGCATTTTTATATCATAATAGAAAAACTTTGGGGTTCAGTTCATGGTGTTTTTTTTCCATTGATCTATGGTACATGCTAGTTATGTGCTTTCCTATATTGTGCTAAAAATTTTATGAACTTGTTATTTCATTTGTCGGTGAAAAGAACATTCTATTGCTAAAAAAATTTATCTTCGATGATCTGATTCACCATATGATCTAACAGTTCTACATGAGAAAATTTTAGAGATTTGCAGGTACATTGGCCCTTGGGCTCCAAGTTCACAAACTGCGGGAAAGAGCTTACTATATTTGGGCTCTAAAATTTTCGTATGGTTTCTTAATTTTTCAGGAGGATTTTGGGTCAAATTCAATTTTTTTGAAAAATATATTCATCCATTGCTATTACTCAAAAAAAAATCTCCAAAAGAAAATTTAATTTGTGAACATTGTACATTTGTAAATAATTTGTAGAATAATTTGTAAATTATTTCTAACTCATTTGTTTTGCAGCAATTAGGGTTTTATTTTTCAAGTTTTATAATTTGTGTATATATTTGGGGTTTTTGGCATTTTTTATTTATTTGTGAATGCTAACTTCAAGCTAATTAACAGATTTTTGTTGGGGTTATGAGGCAGATCTAGCCTCCATTCATCCTCCAGGCCCAGCGTCCACCAATTTGGCAGTTATTATTTGGCATTTTCATATTTTTGTAGGTTTCTAAAATTTTTTGGAGCCCCTAGCCTATCCGTTTTCCCTTTACGGCCTAGTGGCCTCCTAGGGCCCTCGGTCCCCCCTCTTTCCCTCGGTTGCAACCCTCTTAGGGTTGGTCGTGGCCTCTAAAGGCTTGCGGCCCCCCTCTAGGGCAGTTGTCTCGCCCTCCTAGGGCCTCAGCAGCCTCTTTTTGCCCTTAGGAGCCCTAGACCCCCTTGAAACCCTAGTCGCAACCCGAAAAGGGGCTTCCCTTGCCCTGCATCAACCCTATTGGGCTTGATGTCAGCCATAGAGGACTTATTTTCCATTGTTGTGGCCTCAGCTTGCCCTTTTCCCCTAGTCTCTACCCTTGTTTCTCCCTTCTAGCCCCTCTTTTGTCTTTTCTAGCCCTAGTCTTGGGGTTTTCTAGCCTTTGCCCTAGCCTTGTATTCAGTCATCTCTAGTTTTGCATTGTTTTAGTAGGCTGACATTGTGGTTTTGTAGCAAATATTAGAGCTAATTTGGTGCTCATTGGAACTCAAGCTAGCCCTCAACTAGGCCTCTAGGCCTCTTGGTTTGCCCTTCTTCCCTCAATTTTTCTCTTTGTTTTGCTACGGCCATTTTATGCCATCATATAACTCAAATTAATTAATTTAAACTAACCTAAGATCATTTAACCATCACTCAGCTTAATTAGCTAAATTATTGGAGCTATTGTGGCATTAATAATTTGGCACCTTGTTGGTTTATTTAAAGCTCAATCACTAAATTTCTGAGTTATTTCAAGTCTGATATGCATCATTTTGAGGTCTAATTTGAACATTTAAAGTCTGATCTATAGCTTTTACGCAGTCTCATAATCATTGGTAAATCATTGGATATCATTTGGAAGTTGAATGCATCGATTTTCTAGCTTATTTTGGGTATATAGCATCACTTCTTGACTGCTGATATAAAATTGCAGATCTCTAAATACAGGGGTGCGACGATAATAAATCACATATAAGTCTCTAAAATTTGCTAATAGGCTCTTGTAATTCATAATCATTTGTGGTTGAAGTGATTTGGGCTAAATTTTGGTCATACACATCTAATTTCACTCTTACATTCACACACATAAGTGCTCTAATCAAGTTGATAAGTGTTTAATTAACTAATTGCTATAGGTGACATTGTGATCTCATTGTTATTATCATTGTTGGATAAGTAGATACATTGTTCATTGGTGAATTGGATATCTCTTGTGGATCTCATAATCAAGTTTAATCATAATTGTGATAAGAGATCTAAATTTTCTCGTGTATCTAATTGGCATAAGAGGTGATTTATTGATTATTATCTTGCTAATTGTCTTAAGAAGCAATCATGGCTTAAGAAATTGTCTATTGGTTATATTGGTCACATTTTCTGGCACAATTAAGCTTAAGCACTTTCTCTTGTGGTTGAGATTGTTTATTATTCAAGTGTTTCATTATTCATAATTGAAAGATCATTGTAATTGAATACTTAAGTAACTAAGCGATCTCACCTTAAGAGCACTCATCCATCTCTTGCACTTGCATACTAGGAATAGTATCTTGCATTAATTAGTTTCCTTCCAAGCTTAAACTTGGTCGATAGAAAATAGGATCACCTTTCTCATCTAGCCTGAGGAGCCTAGCACCTCTTTAGTGGTTAACACGGTGACCTTACAGTCGTCAGAGCCACACTCTCTGCGGCGCCGGAGGCATCTAGTGGTTAGAACCCTAGGGGAGGTATCGTTAACCAATTCTCAGCTTGCTTACCCTCAGTTTATCTCTCATAACCTACTCTAGAGACTAGCTTCAAAACAATTAAGAGAAAGGACATACTTAAAATAGGTATATAATTTAAAATTAACCAAGATTTTGTTTTTCACCTAGATTGTAGGATTTGCATCTCATTTAGGATGGTGAAGCATTCCTTAAGCAACAATTGTTCATCCAGTGGCTTGGTAAATAATCCAAAGCAAGTAATTGACTCCATTTAAAGCATTGGTCTTTCACGATAATCTAATCCAATCATTTAACTTGCTAATTCAACCAGGTTGCTAGGCCATTAAGTTTTGTCTCCCGGATTTGTTGGTTGCCAACAAGTCTCTCATCTTCACATTTCATAGGGGCTGCCCATCATAGCTTGTTGTAGGGAGACAGCTAGAATGGAGAGGGCAGGGATCAAATTTGCAGCCCTCGCGTTGAACATTGTCGCATTTTTCGTGTACAGTTTGAGCAAAAACAAGGAGCTCAGAAGGAAAGAACTAGACCAAGTGCGAACACTATGAGGTGTGTCCCATTTTCGCCATAGCCACAAACTCCTACTCTTTAGTGGGTTTCCACCACAAGGGAGGCCTTCCTATATTAGGTCACCTAATAGATATATCAAGTCCAAGGCTTATACATGACAAGGGTAGGTGCAGGATAGGTACTCAACTTAAGAACAGGGCTCAGCTAGCGCAAACAAGACAATGTGTACCCTCCAAAAGGCTTAATTAGGGCACAAAGTAACCTAGGGTTTTAAAATATGCACGATCAACAGGCTTAGCTAGGATCACAAGGCCAAGAAAAGCTTTGAAATAGATGAGTATGAAAATTTTCAAGCACAACAAACTTTTAATGAGTCCCAAGTTGACATCAACCCCAAAACAAAAGAATTAACCATGGGAAAGAGGTGATTTTGAGGCAATGACTTCACAACCACGTGTTGAACCCTTCCACAAGCCAAGGCATTACTCCTAGTTGAATTCTAACCCTAACCCTCCCTAGCAACTTTCCTTAAGTGGTCGAAAATCAATAGCAAGGGAAAAAAATGTGATGAAGTCTATGGGAGATCTACTTAGGAGAAAAGACTAAACCCTAAGGTAGAGTAAGGAAATATGAAACCCTAGTTTCATACCCTAACTATCATTTTATGAAGGAACAAAGTCAAAGGAGAGCTTAACATGAAAAATCACTCATGGAATTGTCACACAAATTCTTAATAGGGTAATGTACACAATACCATTACCAAGATTTCACAAACAAAAAAAAATCAATAATAACTAGCACATAGAAACCCTAACAATATTCATTCCATGCAATAGCCATAAAGATATTCAGATACAAGGAATACTTACAAGAAATATGCATGAAACGATCCTTTGTTGTTTCAAATGACATCTTCAAAACAAGAGAATAGATCCATAAGCAAAAACTCCACAAGATAGAAGACAAATTTCAGCTAGGCAAAGATCTCTAAGAGGGCCAAATTGATCCACAAATGATTGTGAAAATGAAATGAAGGTGACCTATACTTATATGATGTCTACCTCAAGTTATTTTAGCCCAATGGAGCCCTAATAATAAGTTTGACATAAAATGAACTTGGGTCACAAGCCAACCCACTAGCTTAATGAAAAATTAGACCATAATTCAGTCGTAGCCTCTCATAATGTTGATGTCATGCCCTTTTAGGACTCCAAATGCCATACCACGGTGTGTTGAGGTGGTCAAATGTGTTAAAGTGCCTAGATCATCCAAAATTTGAGGGATTGCCCTCAAATCCACTTCAAATCTTCCTTTGGGGTCCCAAGTGTAGTTGGTTTGCCAACACGTGGTCTCCATGGGTCTCCAACTATCAAATAAGGCCTCCTTATCTTTTGGATTAGGGTGTCTCTAGGTGCAACAAACCCTCCCAAGACTCTCAATGGGAGACCGTCTTCATCTGGGCTCTTAATCAAGTCTTACCCATCAGCTTGTGTCAAGACAAGCCTAGGAGCACACTTTGTCTAGTGGTGTCATCATGGAGAATCCTCAATGCTAGGTCAAAGTAGACCAGCGTCCTAGGTCTTAAAGCACTCTAGGACACATAATATCCTATCGTGTTGTCAGGAGGCTCCAATCTCTCAACGTTGCATCTGCTAAGGCCATATAATTCTCTGAAAGGCTTGGGTACCTCTAGAGTGGGTGCCTCAAGGCCTGCGTTGTTGTGCACCACCTGACAAAAACAACAAGAACTCAAGTGCAAGCAACCATCCAATAATGCATAATGCATCAATGATTCATCTAAGGGGACCAAAATTGAATATTAAGGGCATGTTAGTATTTCCAACAGGGATCTCCTTCTGATATCTAATTAGACCAAGTCCTATAAAGGTGCTTCCAACCCTCAAGGGGTACCTCAAACAAGGATCTCCTTCTGATATCTAATTAGACCAAGTCCTATAAAAGTGCTCCCAACCCTCAAGGGGGAGTGTCAGTTCCAAGGTTAACCCCTCAATTAATAGGTGTTATTGTAAATAATGTGGAAATGAAGGGAAAAGGCTTCATGGCCAAGTTCCATCGTCAAAGGGACCAGTTGATCAGGAGTCCACGTCCTCAATGTATGGATGTAAAGGAGGGAGCAATCATGGAGGCATGAGTTACCTGCTCGACCTAATTTTTCCACCTCTCTTGTGTGCCTTTTACTTCTTCATTATTCCTTGTATTACCGCAAATAGCTCTTTATGATGTAGTAGTTTTATTACCCCTTAAGATGAGTTAGTTCATTGCTCATCAAGGTTGGGACATGCAAAGGTTCCACTTGATATAATAGAGCATCATGTGCTTGGAAACCAAGTGTGGCCATCTGAGGAGGGTAAAGCTCATGCTAAGGCTTTTGCCCACATGTTTATCTTATGTCCCAACCATCTTTTGCATTTTAATTTTCTTTCATTTGTTTTGTTGTAGCCATGATATGTTTTTTTTCATGTTTTAGCTACATCAACCTCCAAGCTATAGTTTTACAACCCTACTCAAGAAATGTGAACGTATGGGTGCCAAATCCCAATGAACCAATGACAAGTTAGACTCAAAGAAGGGAGGTGAGATATGGTTCTTGTAATGTGTGATGGAAAGTGTCAAGTATGGTGTATGGTAAAAGGGATAACGAACACATTATCTCAATCATGGTTTTCCAAGTAGTGTCCCTCCTATAACCCTAATGCCTTAAGGGAGGTCCCACTGGACTAAGGCTAATGATTAACCCCCCTGGTCAAGTGAGAGAACAAATTTACAATCAAGATCGCTCAATCTTCCAAATCACCCCTTTATCCATACTAAATGCCAAAAACAAACTAGTATAAGCACCCAAGTGCAAAATGATCAAAGAACCTTCTGAAAAGCAGCCCACCTTCATCCAAGTGTTAATGCCAGATGGTGAGAGGTGTTATTTTTTGTAGTATCGAATGTGTTCTAGCCTTGAAATTTTGTGGAGAGCAGAGTTGCGGGGGAGCGCCGCCCCCCTTTCGAACGCGCTCCCAATCCGCACTCCAGGGGGGAGCGGGTCGGGAGCGCGCTTTCGAAATCGCTCCCGAGCACCCCCCTCCCCTTTTCGAACCCGCTCCCAATCCGCACTACAGGCGAGAGCAGCTCGGGAGCGGGTCAGGATCGCGCTCCCGAAATCGCTCCCGAACAGGGGCGATTTCGAAAGCGCGCTCCTGACAAAAAAATTTCCGCTCCCTGCCAATTTCGGAAGCATTGTCGGGAGTGTCGCTCCCGGAGCGAAAATTACAGCCTGGGAGCGATCAGCTCCCGATCGCTCCCGGGCTTTAAATTTTCGCTCTTCGAGCGAATCCAGCGACGCCGGGAGCGATTCGGCGGAAAAAAAATCCGCGGATGCCAAAAAAAATCAAATTTAAACAAAAACAAAACAAAAAACAAAAAATTGTTTTAAAACCCCAATGGGGCTAAAAATATTTCATTATCAGTTGAATGAGTTGAGCAGAAGTTGGAGAGCAAGAGCAAAGGAGCGAGGAGCAAGCGCCGAGGAGCAAGGAGCAAGCCTGCAAAGAGGTAAATAACTTAGTAATTTAGTTAGTTTAGTTAGTTTAATTTAGTTTATTTAGTTTATTAACTGTATTTAGTAAAAAAATCATGAATCTAAACTAAATTAATAAATTAAATTAATTTGCAGATTCAAAAGCCTACAAATATCAAACATCATGGACCTGGCTATATTTCTTGGCATTTTCCTCTTCTTGGTCCCTTTTATGGTTATTATGGTGGTGGAGAGTAGGAAACGGAGGGGCCAAAATGAAGAGGGGGATGAAGAAGCTAGAGAAAGTCAAATTGATAAAAATCCCACTGAGGAGGAGCTGGAGGAGGGTGAACATGACTCTCAAAAAACTAAACAAGACCAAACCCCATTGTAGAAATATGTTAACAGGGCTGAAACAGGGAGAGGGGGTGGAACCACTAAATTTCATTGCCCCCATCGCAACAATGATTACACAGGTTCATACACCCGTGCCAGAAGACACCTTTGCGGGAAAAGGCCATGGGATGGAGACAAACAAATAGGAATCAAAACTTGTCCAGCGGTGTCAGCAACAGATAGAGCCAAATACATAAGGGAAGAGGAGGAAGCCCAATACAAATCAAAAAAATCAAGGGGTTTCTTTGAACCAAGCTCACGATCACAAGCACAAAGAACTCCTTCAGCATCCTCCCAAGGCAGTGGATATGGAGGCACAGGGTCATTAGGTTTAAGGCGTAGAACCATATCAGATTTCCTTGATGAGGGGTGTAGTAATGATGTGGATTCAAAGGTTTACAGGTTTCTCTATGCATGGGGGATACCATTCAATGTTCTTCGCTCACCTTATTGGCACGAAATGGTTTCTGCCATAAATGATGCCCCTAAAGAATACAAGAGCCTGGGTATGACAAGGCAAGAACTGTTGGACTTGATCATGAAAAAACAAAAATATCACATTCTTTGAATAGAATGACAAGTTCTTGGACTGACCATGGGGTGTCCATTGTATCTGATGGATGGACAAATGTAAAAAGCAAGCCATTAATAAGTGTTCTTGCTGTGTCTGTTAGTGGTGGCATCTTTCTAACTGCACATGATTACTCAGACAAGTTCAGGACCGCCATCAACATTGCAGAAGCATTACTTGAAACAATTGACCGTATTGGGCCATACAATGTCATCCAAGTCATCACTGATAATGCTCCTAATTGTAAGGCAGCGGGAGCAATTATTGAGGATAAATACCCCAACATATTTTGGTCTGGATGTTTGGTTCACACATTGAACCTTCTGATGCATGATGTTGTCAAGAACAAAAATGCACAATACAAATGGATTGGTGATTTGTACAAGAAAGGCAAACAAATGATAAAATTTATTACAAATCATAGCAATACCCATGGCCTTTTCCGCAGTCACTCGAGAATGGAGTTGTTGAAGATTGCAAAGACCAGATTTGGTAGCTTTTACCTCACCTTCAGGCGCCTTTTGAAGTTAAGAGAGTCATTGGCTAGCATGGTACCAAGTCCACACTGGCAGGTATTAAAGGAAAGGGCTACAAATGCAGCTAACAGGAGAGGTTTTGAACCGGTGGAGGAGGCCACTCTTGATGGTCAGTTTTGGACAAGTGTGAGGCAAGTATTGGATTTCACCAAGCCCATTTATCACATGATTCGGTTTGCAGATACAGACAAACCAGTGATTGGCGAGGTGTATGAGCAGATGGATACCATGTTGGGGCAAATAAAAGATATTGTTCATAACAGAGATCCCGACTTGTACAAACTGATTCATGATTGTGTGTGTGAACAGTGGAATAGACTTAATCTTCCACTACATTGCTTGGCGTATATCCTTACGCCAAAATACTACTCTACATCTTAGTTGGGCCAACCTGCACCAGGGGGTGGGATTAGGACCAAACCCCATTTAGATGCAAAGGTAACTAGTGGATATTTGCAAGCATTAGAAAAGTTGATACCTGACAGGGAGGAATGTGCAGTTGTGCGACTTGATATAGGCATATACTTCAATGGCATTGGTTTGTTTGGTACGTTCCATGCAATGGAAGACAGAGACAGATTTGATTCTCTCACATGGTGAGAAACATATGGCGGCCATGGACTTTTGCCAAAATTGGCAAAAAAAGTTCTATCACAGGTTGTGAATACTTCTTCTGCAGAGAGGTGTTGGAGCACCTACAACTTCATACACAATGTGAAAAGAAACAGACTCAATGAAAACCGAGCAGAAAGCTTGGTTTATGTGCATTACAACTTGAGGTTGTTGAGTCATTACTGTGATCGGGCTTATGAGGATCCCACATATAAAATTTGGGACAATCACCCAGAGGATGACAATTTGGAGGATGGTATAGTGCATCTTGAAGAACTGGAAGAAGAACTTATAAGGGATGAAGATGAAGCAGCAATAGCTGCAGCAGCCATGCCACCTCCACCTCCACCATCCAGTAGCAGTGCTCGAGGTCCGAGTCTTGTTCCTTTGCTGTCACCACCTCCATCTACACCCTCACGTGGAGGGCATGTGCCTTCTAGTTCTGGTCGTCGGTCTGTGCGGGAGACTCCTAGAAGACCACCACGACATGCTTATACTCCTGGAGACTCTTGTGGCAAGGGCCACATGTAGATTTACAGTTTACTTGTCTTTTCTAGTTTCTTTTAGTTTTCATAACTGTTGAGTCTTGAGTCCTTGACTCTTGACTCTTGACTCTTTCATATCATAATGATATTTTTTGTAAACAATATATGACTGTGACAATGAAAATTTGAAGTTTGAAGTTGGCAATTATAACTCATTGGTAATGATTGTGAATTATGAATAAGATGCTTTGTGAAAGACTAAAGTTGTTTCACTTCATTTCATTATTCATGTTTCATTTTATAACATTTCATTTCATGTTAACAGTTAGAAGTTAGGACTTAGAAATATCTAAGATATTACTTTTTGTAATGGTTAAACTTAGCTTACAAGTACAACTTTGGTGATCAATGATGATAAATGTTATATATTGAATTTTCAATTTTGAAAGCTTGAAGTTGAAACTTTAAGATTGAATTTGATGAATCATGATTCACGAGACTCAATATGTTGCAGTTGTAATATGTATTTTACTAACTTGTGGACATGGTTGATGAAGATTATAATTTCTAGATGATTGATGTGATATGGTTCAATGATCACTTTATGTTTTTTTATGTTTTTTATATCTAATTCATCATTCTACATGTTTTTGTTGACATATATGTATCAAAAATTAAAATATATATATATTTTTTAGAAAATCGCTCCCGGATTCGCTCCCAAACCGGGAGCTTATGAAAATGGTCGCTTCGGCTCCCGTTTTCGCTCTCGCTCCCCGCTCCCGAGTAACATTGGTGGAGAGGCTAGAATACATGAGACCTCCAAAACCCTAAAATCGTTTATGGAAGTTCTACCTAGAAATGATTAATTAGATTATAAATCATTTGTAAATATTTCCTAAGTCTAAACTTAGGGAATATGGTTAATTAACCTGTATTAATTAAGTCAATGTGAGAATCATCTCTAAACTCACACAAATCGATCCAGAGATGATCCTGGCCATTGATTAAGTTTTAATCTTTTTCGTTGGTGCTCCAACAGAGGATTATAAGAGGAGGTCAATGTGGTGATGGAGAAGACACTTGAGCAGTTTGATTTCTGATCAATTTCCTGAGTAGCAGCAGTCAGTTGCCAGAGAGAGAACCAGAGATTGAAATAGTGACAGAGGGGTAGAGATAGTGAGGTCGGAGGAAGATTTCCAACTCCAGTGAGTGCATTGTAGAGAAAGGTCGATATTTCTCCAGGGAACTGCGCAGAGGTAGCGCAGAAGCTTCAGTGAGAAAGTCCGATTTTGCTGGGGTGTAGTTCGATTTACAAAGTGTCAGAGGGTCAGTTTCCCAGACAGTAGAAGGCAGGACAGCTTGATCTTCAGTTGTTCCGAGCTTAGTGTGTAGCAGACTGCACAAAGGTGACAGTAGCTGAGCAGAGCTAGGAGGACGGCTTGATTTTCATTAAGTCATCAAGTGTTGGGATTGATCGAAGTGAGGGTAATTTCCCTCAACATATTTTTGCAAGTATTTTCTTTGCAGGATTGCCAATATTCGACATCCCAATTCTAGTCGGAATATTTTACTGCTACTTAATAATAAAACCCTCAGCTGCTGCATTGGTTTTCCCAAGCTGGGTTTTTTTGGGGACTTTTGACCAAAAATAATTGTGTTATTTTTATGTGTCTGTGCTAGCATTTCTTCCAGCATTTATTCTTCCGCAGTTTTATTTGTGTAGATTGTAGTGTGATTTATTCAGTATTTGTCGTAGCAAACAACAAATAAATTATTAAATAAAATTAACAATTAGGAGAACAATTTCCAGTTGTTGCAATAGGATTCCAGTTTGGAATTTTCACATGGTAGCAGAGTGCAGTTGATCGGCCAAAGAGCTCAGAGGCGAACAGAGAAGGAATTTGGTTGCTCATTATGGGGAGCAAGCCGAAATTTCCAAGGGTAGCGAATTCATTCTGCCAGGAGGCCGAGTTGCTTGAGGAGGTTCGATTTTTCTGAGTGAGGGGCAGACAAATTCGATCCTACCAGATCGAGTGATTCCAGAGGCAGAGGGAGCAGCCCAAATTTTTCGTTGAGCAGGTCCCTAGCTGGACGCAATGGTTTTTGTAGCAGTTTGCTAGAGGAGAGCCAACGTCGGGTGGAAGGAAGAAGAGCACACACTGAGGGAAAGTTTTCCTCAGGGAACTTCTAGTCTCAAGAAGTTCGATTTTCCCTTGCAGATCAGCAGTCGTTGTGAGCAGATCTTCTCACTCCAGAAGGAAGTGCGAAGAGCTAAGCAGAAGGAAAGAAGGAGGTTTTCAACACTTTGTTGAGATGGCCACTGTTGGGCTTCGTGATCAAGACAAGTTGGATGGGGCTTCCAACTATGTCATTTGGAAGGCAAGGATGTCATTCCTTCCAGATGATTTTGGCCTGAAAACATATATCGATGTAGTGGTAACAATTCCCCGGCATGCAGATCAGCTAAAGGAGTACAGAAAGGAGATGGCACAGGTGAAACGATTAATCCTAGATGGAGTCTGAGATCATGTTGTTTCACACATAACTGGCAAAGATACTGCCAAAGAGATGTGGATGCCCTCTCCATGCTATACCAAGGTGCCTCCGAGCAGCAAAAGATGTACCTAGAGGAGAAGAGGTGTGACAGGAATGCAGAAGGGGGAAGGAATAGACCCCTTCCTCACCAGAATTCAAGAGATCTGGGACCAGCTTGCAGTTGTTGGGGCAGTGCATCAACCCACGAAGCTAGTGCAATTGGCACTCAACAGTGTCTCAGAGGAGTGGCAGGTATTCGTCCAAAGTATCTTGGGCAAAGATACCTTGCCAAGGTGGGATAGGATGTGGCCCTCGCATCGAAGGGTCCTATACAAGGACTTGTCAAAGGTCAAGTGCTTCAGATGTGATGAGCTTGGTCACTACAGTACCCAGTGTCCTCTCAGCAAGAAGGACAAGGAGGAGAAGCAGGAGATAATATAGAGACAAGGTGTGCAGTAGCACTAGAACACATTCCTCGCTAAGAGGGAGTATTAGTTTTTGTAGCATCAAATGCTTTCTAGCCTTGAAATTTTGTGGAGAGTCTAGAATACATGAGATTCTCCGAAACCTAGAAATAGTTTCTGGAAATTCTAACTAGAAATGACTTAATTAGATTATTAACCATTTTTAAATATTTTCTAAGTCTAAACTTAGGTAATATATTAATTAATTAGTATTAATTAAGTCAAGACGAGAATCATCTAGAAAATCACACGGATTGATCCAGAGATGATCCCAGCCACTGATCGAGTTTTAATCTTGGTCGTTGGTGCTCCAACAGAGGATTATAAGAGGAGGTCGATGTGGTGATGGAGCAGACACTTGAGCAGTTCGATTTCTAAGCAGATCGATTTCCTGAGTAGTGACAGTCAGTTGTTGGAGAGAGCCAGAGATCAAAGCAATGGGAAAGGGGCAGAGACAGTGAAGTCGGAGGAAGATTTGCAGATCCGGTGAGTGCATTGCAGAGAATGGTCGAGATTTCTCCAGGAAGTTATGCATAGGCAGTGCAAAAGCTTCAATGAGCAAATTCGATTTTGTTGGGGTGAAGCTAGCTTTCAGTTCCAGAGGCCGGAAAGTATTTCCAGAGTGTCGGAGGGTCAGTTTCCCAGTAAGAAGAAGGCAAGACAGCTTGATCTTGTTGTTCCGAGCTGTGTGTGTAACAGACTGCGCAGAGGTGACGTAGTAACTACGTAGAGCTAGGAGGATGGCTTGATTTTCAGTAAGTTTTCAACTGTCGAGATTCCTCAGAGTGAGGATAATTTCCCTCGAGATATTTTTGTCAATATTTTCTCTACAGGATTTCCATTATTCGGCATCCAGATTGTACTCATATTATTTCATTGTTGCTTAATAATAAAACTCTCAGTTGTTGCACCCGTTTTCCCAAGTTGGGTTTTTTCCAGGGACTTTTGTCCAAAAATAATTGTGTTATTTTTATTTGTGTACTAGCATTTCTTCCAGCGTTTATTTTTCCGCAGTTTTATTTGTGTAGATTGCAGTGTGATTTATTCAGTATTTGTTGTAGCAAACAGCAAATATCTTCCGCAGTTTTATTTGTGTAGATTGCACTGTGATTTATTCAGTATTTGTTGTAGCAAACAGCAAATAAATTGTTAAATAAAATTAACAATTAGGAGAATATTTTCAAGTTGCTGCAATAGGATTCCAGTTTGGAATTTTCACAAGAGGCACATGGTTGATACAAATGGCAGAGGCAAATGGCATATCATCGTCAAATAATCCCTGTCAGGGGTTGTTGGCTGGCTGTCAAATACAGGAGAAAATTTTTCTCTTATGGGGTTACCAATTTTGGTGGATAAGAAGTAGTAAATATTTTATTGTTCTACCGAATTAGACAATTCTTCAGGAGGCATAAAAATCCACAATGTGGTTTTGGCATTGAAGGGGATTCTGCGTGAATCCATTTCTATTATCACCATGGTGTCCATTCCATCCTTTGGCTTTTGTTGGTCTTCTTCTTCCAGATCTTCATTTTATTGTGCACAAGAAGCACATGCATATCTACAATCTAGGCATTTTCAGATGCAAGAAGGACGCCTATGTGGGGACGTGGGGTTAACCATCACTCCAAGAGGCACAGACTTAATATACAAACACCCCACCAATTACACCTTCCCACAATACATTTTTTGCTTCACCATTTGCACTTTCCCGAAAGTGTTCTCACTCAATTTGAACCAGCAACTTGCATCAAATAGCATTCCCATACAAAGAAGTAGAACATTCCTCAACATTTTTAAACTGCCAAGTAAGGTTCTGATTAGATGGTCAGCACATTCAATACACACCATGCCCTAGCCCAAATCCACTGCTGACCCCTGACAATCTTGAAAGCAAAGTCAAGTCCATTTTATCATCTTTCACTTGTCTATCCATTTATTCTTTTTCTAGAAACTTTAAACTTGTATGGAACTTTTAAGACGACAACAGTTTCAGAATGCCATCTACAATTACAGAAATGGCTCTGGTAATTCATGCTAGCAGACCAAAATTGGGGTATAAATTCAAGTATATAAGAGTACAAAAACCAAGAGATTTCTTAAGCTATCTCAAATATGAATTTATGAACCAAGCTCTGATGGAAAACCAACAGGTACTTTAGCTAGCTAATCTCTTATTTTGACATCACAAGGAGAAGAAGGAAAAGAAAGGGATCAAGAATTGCAACCATGTACTTGCCAAATAATCTGTGTGCCAAATTGTTTCGACTTACCTTCAACATCTAAGTCACCACATCCTAATAACCGCAATTCTTTAGCTAGTTCCTGCGTCTTCTCATATGCCACTGCCAGAATTCTAAGATACTGCACAGTAAATTAATTTTAAGAAAATTCAATAGCCATAAAAACACACAGAAATTTTATAGAAAGCAACGTTCTTTCAAGTCTAAAACTTGAAATTGCTTATTTTGAAGAAAGGATAAAACCCCACCAATAAAAGGCCACCTTCTTCCATAGGTGGTGGGTTTGCAAGTGAGGGTTTTGGTAAAAACTTATCCAACACTGCAGAAACCCTCTGCTCCAAAACTCGCTACAAAACCAAAAAAGAGATACATGAAACCCATTTGATGAAGGTCAATTTTAGAGTTAGTGATCCAACATCAAAGTCATTATATTTAAACTCTCTATGGCCAGCAACAGATAAAAATATCAACATTAAAAGCAGCAATCAGTATTCTCGGTAACTCTCCATCAGGCTATTTTCATGAAGTCAAGGAAATAATGACAGTGAATAAAATCAATTGCATATCTACAAACCTGCACAAGGATCGACATAACTGCATCTGGAGAAGGAAAGACAGCCATAATAGTTGCAGCTTCCTTTCGGACAGTTTCTGTGAGTAAAGATAGCATGGTAAAAGATATTAACAATCTTTCTTGAAATATTGCACGAATCAGACTTTTCGAAGGAAATACTTTTTTATAGAAGACTAAAGTAACTATTGATTAATCAGCAGAGTAAATGAAAAAAAAAATGATCTCCAAGAATCAAGAAAGAAAGAGGTTGAGCACCTATGATTTCTTTGTACAATGTTGAAAGCCCACGTGCCACATTGCTGGGGCCTGACTGTATGCCCTGATCTCCAAGAACCATCTTTGCATCTGCGTTCATAATATCGACATCAATAAACATCGGGCGTGAAGCTACATACCGCTGCATGGCACTTGTCCCTCTATTAAACTGCATAAAAGACAAGCATGTCAAAAACATAAAAAGCATTTTGCCTACAAAAGTCCAAAATAGTTGCAGTAAAATATAGACAATGTCTACTTTAGAGAAATGTATCTGATACAACACAGGAAATCATCACATTGGTGGCATGGTCACTGATATATTCTCCTATTAGATTCAAGTTTTATATGGAAGAAGACACAGATATGATAGGTGTAAATAAGATCTCAGGGCCCAACTATATATTTGAGGATTAGATCATTTCAGTACAACCTACTGTATGCTCCAAACAAATTCAGCTCAATCATATCAGTTCAAAGTGCATTCTGTGACAACCTGAATTTTCTTCTTGTTTCATTTATATTTATCGTCTCATGTGCCTCGAGGAACATTCAAAGAAATGTTTGATGCAATTGATAGCATACCAAAAGCATTCATCACAATATTGTCATAAAAACATATGCACACCAAATGTTGTGGAGAGAAAGCTTATTAATGGACAGAAATAGTTATATATTTTATTAATGATTAAATGATGATTACAATGAATGAGGGCTCTGGCTTTAAATATAGGCCAAGAGCCATTACATGAGAGGGCATGATCTTTGATCGTGCCCCTTAGTCTAAAATGAAGTTAATTGAGTTAGTAAACTAGTTTTATACATAACACTGCCTCCCTCTCGAAAGAATGCTTTGTCCTCAAAGCATACGTAACAATGGGTGTTGTTGACGAAACACTTTTGTCTCCCAAGAGGCTTCTTCTTCTGGTAGGTTCTTCCACTTGATAAGGTACTCTTTAATTACTCGAGATCGTAATTTCCTTTCCCTAGTGGTAACAATTCCTTCTGGTTCTAAGACAAACTTGCCTTAATCATCTAATATCGGGAGCATTGTCTGTGCTCATTGGTGTTTGCCCAATGTTTTCTTAAGATAAGATACATGGAAAACATTGTGAACTCGACTATTATCTGGAAGGCTTAAGCTGTATGCTACTTGGTTGATCTTTTTGTTAATCTAATACGATCCATAGAACTTTGGCGCCAATTTGTTTTTTCCTTTCTTCTTTAGGTATAATTGCTTGTAAGGCTGAAGTTTAACAAATACCCCTTCTCCAACTTCAAATTCTCTCTCTGTTCTGTGTTGGTTGGCCAGTTGCTTCATGCAATTTCTTGCAATACTTAGATTTTCTTTTAACGCATGAAATACTTTTTGGGTTTCTTCTAACTGATCCTTAACCGCTGGAACTTTTGTCTCGGTGATGGCCAAGTCTTTCTATTTAGGAGGTTCATATCCATACAGAGCTTGAAATGCGGTCATTTTTGCGGAAGTGTGATAAGTTCAACTGTACTACCATTTAGCGAGATGTAACCACTAAGCCCACTTATTTCGTTTGTCTATTGCATAACAACGAAGGTAAGCTTCTAAGAACTTATTGACAGTTCCTATTTGACCATCTGTTTGACGATGATATGCAAAACTCATGTTGAGGTATGTTCCAATATGTTTGAAGAGCTCCTTCCAAAAATTTCCTTTAAATTTGGTGTCTCTGTCACTAACAATGACATTGGGAAATCCATGTAATTTGTAGACATTCTTGCAAATATCTTAGCGATCTCTTTTGCTGAATCTAATTTCTTCATTCCTATGAAGTGTGCATACTTTGTGAGTCCGTCTACTACTACAAGAATTTTAACTTTTGCATCTGACATGGGTAATCCTTCAATAAAATCCATTGATATTTCTTCCCACTTTTGGTTTGGAATATTTAAGGGATGAAGTAGACCTGGGGTCATAATGTTCTCACTTTTATTTCGTTGGCATTGATCACATTCTACTACATATTTTTGAATATCATCATTCACTTCCATACTAAGTTGTCGAAAACGGCTACCCTAAACCCCAAAACGGCGTTTTCTCGTTTTAGATCCAGATCTAGGAATGAAACGCCGGAAAAACGTTTTTTTGCCTTTTTTCCCTGGATACAGGAATTTTTTTTTCACCCCGCATTTTTGTAGAAAAAACTTGTTGGTTTAAAAAAAATGGAAACGTTTTAGGAAAATTTGAAACGTATTTGGAAAAATTTAAAACATATTAATAAAATCATGATACGTTTTGCCTAAACAAAAAAAACAAAACAAAAAAACAAAAAACATTTTTGAGGAATGCCACATCTGCCCGCCGGCAACAGCTAACCGGTTTTTTTTTAAACTTACAACTATGCAAACCTAACTTACAACAACTACGCATTACTAACTTACAACTACGCATGATTGCAACTTGTTGCCATTACCCGGTTACCGTGAAGAGAAATCGTGGAAGCCGTCGTCGACACAGAAACGTTCTTCATCGCTGCCAAGAGTCGAGTTGAGAGCCGAGTAGAGACAAAACTGTTCAGTGTTCGACAATAGAGTTGAGAGCCATGTCTGTTCGAGAGTCGAGTTGAGAGCCAAGTCGAGACAGAACTGTTCGAGAGTTGAGACAAAACTGTTCTTCTATGCCCAACGCCGCGAGATATGATTGCATTGCCCATCCGAGGATTCATTACAACCTTCAAGTTTCCTCAGTTGTTGAGTTTCTAAATGTTATCGCTTATTTGCAAGAGCACTATGATGTCCTTATGAGTGCTTGTTTGGACCTTATAACTTTGCTGATCTTTACCTGTTAGGCCAGAGAGATATGTAAAGCATGTTTTGTTTTTTCTTGCCAACCTTTCCCTTTAAATTGGGCTTCTCTCCAAATATTGTTACGAGCCTGCTGCCTAACCAACAATCTGTGATTATGTTGGAAAAAAAAAAATCAATGCATGGGTGCAATACATCCTACAACAGAGACACACAATGCCAATCAGGTTAGAACTAGAGAGATACAAAGACAAGGTGGGTAACAGCAGGCATTACAGGACAAAATGTCTGATCCAGAGGCTTTTGTAGGAATTTACAAGGTAAGTTCCTCAAACAGAACACCAAATCACACCGCTTACAAACAGATCACAGATCAATACACCAATATTCTTAACGTGGTTAAAAACCTCAAAGAGGGAAACAATCCACGACCTGAGCCAACGCGGCCACTTCAGGCAATTTATTAATAAAAGAATGAAAATTTACATCAGCTTCTCTCATGAACGGTTACCCTACAAATGACCCTCCATGCTCTTTAAATAGAGATCATGGACCAATCAGGTGTTAAGCCACGGATCAAGCGTCGGTAATACCAAGAGAATGACCATCGGATCACTTCGTGTCTAGAACATATCGTGACCGTCGGATTGTAAGTTACAAAAGTACATAGTAAAGAAACACGCTTTACCTAACTCTACACTAGACCAAGTTATACTTAACTATTTCCTATGTGTCGGAATATTCTAACATCCCCCCTTAAGAACAACTTGGGATAGGATTGAAGGATGTACAAATATGACACAATACGAGAAGGAAGGAGGCATTAGAGCCTATCCCCCCTTAGTGACAACTTACTGAACTCCAACCATAAATCGAAGTTTAGTAAACTTTGCCTTTGTAAAGATGTCTGCAACTTGATCATCTCTTGAACAATATTGCACTTCAAGAACATGGTCATGAATGAGCTTTCTGATGAAGTGCATGTGCAGTTCAATGTGTTTGTTGCACTGATGTTGGACTAGATCTTTGCATAGTTGAATGGCACTTTGATTATCACACCAAAGTGTAGTCGGATGCTGCTGCTGAAAGCCAAACTTTGACAGGATCTGATGAAGCCACGGGGCTTCCTTACTAGCTTCTACGGCACCACGATACTCTGCTTCTACTGAAGAAAGAGAAATGGCACTTTGTTTCTTGCAAGCCCGTGTAATAGGTCCTGAACCAAGAGTGAACACATAACCTGCAGTAGACTTCCGATCATCAGGGTCACTAGCCCAATCGAAATCAGTGAAACCAACCAATAGAGGAGATGCTTCTGCACCATAATGAATCCCAAACTGAACTATACCTCAAACATAACGAAGTATTCTTTTAGCTGCTTTCCAATGACTTTCATATGGGTTTTGCATAAACCGAGCAATAAGGCCAACAGCAAAGGAAAGGTCAAGACGAGTATGGGTCAGATACAAAAGTTTTCCTACAAGTTGACGGTATAAGGTAGCATCAACTTCAGGGGAAGTACAAGTGACTGAAAGTTTGGCTCCAGACTGAAAGGCCGAAGGGGCTGATTTACAGTCTTCCATGTGAAAATGGGGTAGAAGATCACAGGCATACTTGGACTGGGGAAGGGAAATACCTTCCTTGGATTGCAAGACTTGAAGACCAAGAAAATGATGCAAGTGTCCTAAGTTTGTCATTTCAAACTTCTATTTAAGGCTGGACTTCACATAGTTTATAAGATTGGGATCACTACCAGTAAGGATAAGATCATCAACATAAAGAACAAGAATGATAAGAGACTTGCCCACTTTCTTGGTGTAGATAGTATTGTCAGAATGACACCTAGAAAAGCAAGGGATTTCTTAAGCCGACATACAAAGCTAGAGTCTGTTTGTATAAATCCAACAGGTTGTTCCATATATTTTTCTTCATGCAAGTACCCATGCAAGAAGGCGGATTTAACATCCATCTGATGAACTTCCCATTTGAAAGAGGTAGCAAGGGAAAGAACAAGGCGGATAGAGTTCATTTTGGCAACAGGGGAGAAGGTTTCAGTATAGTCAATGCCTTCAACTTGTGAAAAACCATTAGCAACAAGATGAGCTTTATGTTTATCAACTTTTCCATTTGGTCCATACTTGGTTTTGTAAACCCATTTGCATCTAACAAGTTTTCGTCCCTTTGGAAGAGGAACAAGATCCCATGTATCATTTGCCAATAATGAACGATATTCTTCATTCATAGTTGTGTCCCTATCTGGATGGCCTGAAGCTTCTACAATGGTGTCAGGATCATAATTCGTTGAAGCTTGAGCTAGTAAAGAAGAGGCTCTATCGAACTGAGAACGTGTACGTCGTTGATCTGTAGGATCATCGGCAAGAGCACCTGCTGCATCCCGAGTAGCACGGACCCATTTTGGAAGCTAAGTAGCTGAAGGAGGATCCTGAGAAGGAGGGGGAGAATTGTCATCCTTGTTGTCATCATCTGAAGAAGAAATATTTTCAGAAGTAGAAGGGATAGAGAGAGGTGGCACATCTGCCGAACTAGGCTCATAGCCCGATATATTTTCAGCAAACTTTACATCTCTTCTAATGATAACATTTTTGGACTTAAGTGGAATAAGTCCATATCCTTTGACATCTTCATGAATATCCAACAAAAATACATTTTTCACTCTTAGGTTCTAAAGCTTTATGTTTCTCATCTGGAATATGGGCCCATGCTTCACTTCCAAAAACATGAAAGTGACTTACATCTGGTTTAATTGAGCTCCATGCTTCTTCTGGAGTGATATTCTTTAAAACCTTAGTAGGAGTGCGATTTATTATGTAATTTGCACAGTTAATTGCTTCTGCACAAAAATTAAGATTAAGTCCTTTAGATTGAAGCATACAATTAGCCATTTCCTTTAAGATGCAGTTCTTCCTTTCAGCTACACCATTTTGTTGTGGAGTCTTGAGCATTTGAATTCCATTCTTCGTGCAAAAGTTGATGAATTTGTTGTTAACATATTCTCCGTCATTATCAGATCTTAGCTTAAGAATTTGATGTCTAGATTGTTTTTCAACAAAGGCCTTAAAGGCCAAGAACATGTTAAATACTTCACTCTTGAGTTTTAAGAAGTATATCCAAGTGCGTCTGGAGAAATCATCAATGAAAGTTAAGAAATACTTGTAGCCAGAAAATGAAACATCTGGAAGTGGACCACATAAATCACTATACACAAGCTGTAAAGGGGTTGAGGTGTGTCAAGAGGTACGTTTTTCAAAACTATCCAGATGATGTTTTCCGAGTACACATCCGGAACAAACACCATCTCTGCAAGATATCATTGGAAGACCTGTCACCATATTTTCTTTACATAGATTCTGAACGGAGCAATAGTTTAAGTGACCAAATCGCTTATGCCAAAGTTTGCTCACTTCATCATTATGAGCAACAAATACCAAGGGAAGATTTGATGACCCAAAGTTGTTAAACTTATACAACCTTGTAGAATCATCAGCAATGCCAGTAGCTAAAATCTGTCTAGGATCTCCTAGGTCCTTAATTACAACATCATGAGGTGAAAATTCAACGATTTTACCTTCACCTGAATGAGTTATATGATATACAGATAGAAGGTTGCAGGATAAGGTTGGAACACATAATACATCATTACATTGACCATTGTCTAGATGAATAGTTCTAGTCCCTACAACACTAAAAGATCTACCATAACCAACATATATATTTTTGGTGTTACAATCATTTAAAGAAGAAAACATGGCTTTGTTTTTGGCCATGTGATAAGAAGCTCCAGAATCAATGAGTCACTAATGAAAATGAGAAGAAGAAGATACATTTAGTGCATAACCAGACCGAGATGCTTGACAACCGCATGCAGAAAGTGTTATTCCTGAAGATGAAGTTGAAGTTGAAGAGTGCTTCAAATGGATGTTATGCTTCTTCATTGCTGCTTCCAAGGCTTCCATCTTCTTAAAGCATTTGGATTCTAAGTGGCCATCTCAATTACAAAAGTGGCAATGTCTATCAGTCTTCTTCCTTTTGTTTTTATTTTCCTTATCATTTTGTTGAAATGATTTTTCATTTTGAGATTGAAATTGCTTAGGACCCTTGTTTGGTTTAGGACCATTCTTTTTAAGATACTGCTTCTTAGGATTCTTTGAATTTGGTTGCTGTTGGGCGGCTAAGGCTTTCTTAGAAGAGTTTCCAAGATTAAGAAGACCAAGATATAAGAGCTTTTCTTGTTCTCTTATTAAAGAATCACAAAAGGCATCAAAAGAGGGGGATTTGTAGTCTTTTCCTTGAGAAATAAAGGCTTCTCTAGTAGAATGGAAGGTGGAAACAAACACAGAGTAGGCTGGTCCCAACTTAGTAAGAATGGAATATATAAGGCTACCATCTTCTTTCTTAACCTTAGCACCTTCCAAGAGAAGTCTAAGGGTCTTGAACTTGGACAAAAAATCTTCAATGGAAGAAAAATTATTGGGTCCAACGTAAGAAACTCATTTTCGAGTTGATGGGCTCTAATTTCATTTTTAATTCCAAAAACTTTAGTGAGTTGTTTCATTGCTTCATTAGGAGTATCAAGTTCTGCGATATGGAATCTAAGGTCTGGAAAAATAGACATCCCTATCAACCCACGTGCTTGATTTTGTCTATTTTCCCATTTCGCTGCGTTATCTTCATCTTGAGGTTTGGTTTCTTGGCCTGAGGCTATTCTGTAAATACCTTTACTTCTAAGTAAATCCACAATGTAGGACCACCATTGGAAGTAGTTGGTGCTGTCAAGAATAACTTGGCATGGACTTTCCATTTTAACAGAAATTGAAGCTGTAGATGCTGAAACTAAGTGGTCCAATGGAAAGATTTCGAAAAATTAAGCTGATTCAAAGAAAAACGGCTTTGAAAACGACTTCCGGATGAAGAAGTTGTGGCTTATTGAAAAAAGGTTGTTGAAGATGTCGACAAAGTGCGTGAATGTGCGGAAATAAATGATAATGTTATATTTAAAAAAATCCACCCCCTTTCCAAACTTAATCTAATTAGCTCACTTTAAAAGAAAAGTATGTGACTCACTTTTATAAATAAGTGAAAGTCACTTTTACAATGGTACTTTATGAGGTACCCACTAAATTGTAACTTAAATAAAACATAGAGAGACTTTAGAATTATACGTGACTCACTTTTTATAATGAGTGAGAACATTTTTACATAAAGTAACTTTAAAACATAAGTTACATGTGCTTTTTAAAAAAGTAACTCAACAAAAAAAAAAGATTTGAACTCGAGACCTCTATTCTCATAAAGTAACTTTGGACCAAGTGAGCTAGTTTAAAAGGTTAGTAATTTTTGGAAAAGAGGAAGAGTTTTTTTTTAGTCACTGAAGCTTTGGGGTGCGTACTTACTTGAAAAGACTCTTTTTTGCCTACAAAACAAAAACCACAAAACCCAACACGGACATACAAAAAAAAAAACAAACCTTATGGCTCGAAGTTAGCTTTAGCCGGAAACTAAATATTTTCCTCAATGTTTTTGATTTCCAAGATCACACTAAGGTGCAGCGGAAAAGAGCATACGCATGAGAAAAACCCTTTCTTTTTGTTTCTGATTTGCCCAGATCGCATAAAGTCACAGGGCAAAGAGCATATGCAGAAATGAAAGGTATAGATCCGGTAATAAAAAACAGAGAGCTAAATAAACCGAAATAAACAGAGAGATGAATAGCTAGAACTGCAAATAAAGATTGTATACCTCCAGATCTTAAAAATGACGTAGCTAGGGCTACCGGAAACCTTTTTGCATGAAACGAAAGGGGTTCCTCACTGGAACAGATGCTCCTAACACAATAGAGCAGTCTTCTCGGCTTGAAAGCAGTCAGAAACAGTAGATCTAGGAAACGACAGTCGGATGCAGTTGTACCGACTTCAGATTTGGATCACCAATGGATGCGGCCCTCAAATTGCTCTGATACCATGTAGGAATTTACAAGGTAAGTTCCTCAGACAAAACACCAAAGGACACCGCTCACAAACAGATCACACATCAATACACCAGTGTTCTTGACATGGTTAAAACCCTCAAAAAGGGAAACAGTCCACGGCCTGAGCCAACGCCACTTCAGGCAATTTATTAATAAAAGAATGAAAATTTACATAAGCTTCTCTCATGAACGGTTACCCTACAAATGACCCCTCCATGCTCTTTAAATAGAGATCATGGACCAATCGGGTGTTAAGCCACAGATCAAGTGTCGGTAATACCGAGGAGAGAATGAACCACCAGAGCACTTCGTGTCTAGAACATATTGTGACCGTCAGATTGTAAGTTACAAAAGTACATAGTAAAGAAACACACTTTACCTAACCCTACACTAGACCAAGTTATATTTAACTATTTCCTATGTGTCGAAATATCCTAACAGCTTTAAGTTTTAACAGTACTTTAGGATTTCTGTTAAAAATCAAACATTTTCCCAACGCTATAATAGATCCCTGAACCGAATAAACTTAATTGGTAACCAACCCTGTTTTGCAATATAAAGACTCGTAGAAGCCATCACATTGCAATGATTAGTAAAACAGACACCGTGTTGATGCCTACAAAAGGCAAAATCTGACAGTCTCCAATGGTGATCAGTGATCTAGTATCACCCACAGCATACACCTCCCAAAAAATTCCTTTTTCACGACATAGGCATTGTTGGATAGACACTTTGAAAAAAAAAAAACTTGCTATTTGTGTTATTCATTAACCCTGATGTAAAATCTGGTTGCAAGTCTTCATCGCATTATCAACATCATTGGTCTGTAATAATTCATATAATGATAGAATTTTAGGTTTCAATTAAAACTAAAGGACTCTTTGTTTTATATCTACATCTATATATAGGAAAAGTGAGATCAGCGACTGTATTAACTTTTTACAATGACTCAGACAACAGGATTGTACAAATGACACCAAGGTTCTAATGTTGGCTCTTATTCAGATTCAAAGAAATCAACGACTCCTGAAAACACTGTCAACTGGATCATTTGCCCACAAAGACATTTGCAGGAAGATGTATTCCAAGTGAAACTTCATGGAGAATACATTTTGAAAAAACAAAATCAAAAGAGAAGAAAATTAGATTGCACATTGATTAGTTATACTGAACTTCAATTGAATTTCAGATTCCTTGATAATAGATAAAAAAATGCATCGTTGCTAGGTTATTTGCAGGAAAAGAAATGATATATTTCATGAGATTAAAAAAAAAAATCCCTATTTTAGATCCTATAATCACTTCACTCTATCTCATAGTAAGGATACTGAGGTGTTGAAAGTGAGTCTGCATAGCTACTAAGAGACTTTATCAAACAGTCCTCAATTGTTGACACTGGACTGTTGATTTCAGAGAAAGATGAGCGGACGTTGCCCACTAAATCTGAGTTATTTTTAAAATTTTACTCATTGCATGAGAATTTCATTGATGCTATTTTGTCACCATCTAAATCCCTTACTCCCCTGTCTATCCCATTTACCTTCCATTTTTAAACAGAGAAAGAACCATTTTTAAACAGAGAAAGACCCATTTTAACAGCAGAATTTGCACAAGGCCAAAAACTAGTTGCTAAAAGGATAGACCTGCTTTCAAGTTTCTGCAGGTCTCAAAGGACATCAAATAATAAACAAATTAAGTTTATACAGGTACCTAAGCAGGCATGTGTTGAAACTTGATACTAGATAGGGGTTGATAAGTTTTCTGTAGGTAGTTGATTCCTTGTTCAAACTTCAAAATGTAACAGTTGTAAATTACTAAATTGTGACTTGTTTTAAGTTTTAACTTTTGAAATAAATATATGAGATAATGATATTTGTCAATTTTCTTTTTCAGTTTCATTTACATCATCATCATCATTCATGGCAACTTCAAGTTCAGCCATTCATGAGGTAGAGGAAGTGGCACAGGAAATTGAATCAACCCCTAAAGTTGATCCAAAGTCACCACTTTGGAAATATGTATCTATTGTTGGGAAGATCCAAGGAGGTGGATTATTGGCATGGGTATGCAGTGAGTGTAAAAAGGAGTATAAGGGATCATACACACAGGTTAAAGCACATTTTCTTGTGTTAAAAGGCAATGGGGTTCGAATATGCAGTGGCCCACCTAAAGAGAATGGGGCAGATGGAAATGGTTTAAGCAAGGTAAAAATTGCAAAATATCGCAGAGAACAAGACGAAGGGGATGCTAAAGCAAATGAGGCAAATCCTGCCTCCCATTTAAAACACCCAACAAGGTTGGGAGCATCTTCATCAAAGCCTCCACTTCATTCTCATGGAATTGTTGGTTCAAAGCAGTCAAATTTGGGACCGCTTGAGAAGAGTTTTAATAATGATGCTCAAGAGATAGCAGATGCAATTGTAGCCCAATGCATTTATGCAAATGGTCTTCCCTTTAACCTTGTGCGATCTCCTTATTGGGCAAAGATGGTAAAAACAGTGAATGAAGCCCCAAGAGGTTACAAGAGCCCTGGATATAAGAAGGTACGCACCACATTGTTGAGTGCTCAAAAGTTAGATTTGGAGGCTAAATTAGGCCCCATTCGTGATTCATGGCTCATTTCAAGGGTGTCCATCATTTTTTATGGATGGAAAGATCAAAGAAATAGGCCCTTGATCAATGTGATTTCTCAGAGCCCAGATGGGGCAATGTTTTTGAAGGCAATGGATTGTGAGGGGCAGATGAAAGATTCTCAATTCATTGCTAACATCTTGCTTGAAGCAATTGAATTGGTGGGGCCTGAAAAAGTTGTCCAGGTAATAATTGACAATGCAACTGTGTAGAGCAACAGGCCTAATTATTGAAGGCAAATATCAACACATCTTTTGGACCCCTTGTGTTGTACATTCATTGAACCTCATGTTGAGCAAGATAGGGAAGCAAATTGAGTGGATTCGAGTTATTTTGGAAGAGGCAAAAGAAATTCAAGCCTTTGTCACAAACCACCACATGTCCCAAGGCATCTACAAGGTACCTATACTTGTACCAACTGGCATGTCCGAAGGGCATTAGTTTCCCTCCAGTTGAGCTCCTTAAGGTACCTATACTTTAAAGTTTATTAAATATTTCATAAATTCTAATTTTTGACTAAATTCAAATATCTAAATTGGATTCTCAAATGTCATGATTCGTGAATCATAATAGTTATTCAATCAAATTATGATTTTTAATTTGTTGAAATTTGAAACATTTGCAATTTGACACCTGCAGGTTGCCGAGGGCTCTATTTGCTTCTCACATCATAGTCTTAACAAGGCTCATGCAGGTGAAAGATGCATTGCAATCAATGGTACGCAGTTCTTTTTGGAATCAATGGAGGCAATCCCAATCTAATAGAGCACAAGCAATGAAACAGTTGGTTGTTGATGATGAATGGTGGGATAAAGTGGAGTACCTCTTGGCATTTACTAAGCCAATTGTGGATTTGCTCCGTATGTTTGACACAGATATGCCTAATTTGGGAGAGGTGTATGAGGGCATTGATTCTATGATAGAGAAGATAAGGTTGGTTATAAATGCCAAGAAGAATGACCCGGATGAATTCTTTTACAGAGAAGTAAAAGATATATTGACCAAAAGGTGGAACAAGATGACCACCCCATTGCACCTTTTAGCCTATGCAGTGAATCCAAAATATTATGCTATAGAGTTTATACGTGATCCAAAAAGAAGAGCACCAAACAAAGACTCAGAAGTCGCGGAAGGATTTAAAAATGCTTTTAGAAAGCTTTTTGTAGATCCTGAAATTGGGCTTCGGATTCGTGCACAGTTTTCTCATTTTGTGGGATCGGAGGGTTGGGGTTGTGATATTGAGTATATGCGGGACAAGACCAGATTAAGTCCAATTGAGTGGTGGAACTTCTATGGTGGGGCACTTCCACATATCCAAAAATTGGCCATCAAGATCTTGTCACAGGTTGCTAGTTTCTCTTCAGCAGAAAGGAACTGGAGTACATACGGCTTCATCCATTTCGTGAGGCGAAACATATTGAGCTCTAAGAAGGCTGAGGAACTAGTGTATGTTCATTCAAACCTTCGCCTTTTGTCACACAAGAGAGATGAATACAAATTTGGGCCCACCAAATTATGGGACGTGGAACCAGAGTTGCCTGACTTGGATATGACATTGAATGCCATGTCTCATATGAATTTGTTTGATGTGGAGTCACCAATAGGTGGATCTTCAAGTGGACATGGCAGCAATGTTCCCAGTCCCACTTCTAGAGAGGATGTGGAACCTTATAGTGGCATGAATGAAGACATATTTGATGATATGTAAATGTAATTTATGATGGTGTTTTAACTTTTAAACTTTTGAACAACCATATGAATTATGAGTAACGATAGTAGACTGCCAGTCATAGTTCATTTTGTACTTTGTAGTGACTGTATTATGTAGTAATTAGTATGCATTATTAATTTTGGTAATGATGGTGTCCGTGTAACTTGTCATGTTGATAACTTGATGTTTGAAATTTGAAACAAAAACTTGATGATATGTTGAAACTTGAAACTTGAATCATGAAAATTATAATAATCATTAATGATGATGACAATGTTGAATGTTTATGGCATATGTTGAATTGATGATGATGAATCATGATAGATCATAGATGATAATCTATGATTCTGAAATATGAATGGTAATATGATAAATATCGCTTCTCAGATAATTACAGAATCCAGATATGATAAATATCGCTTCTCAGATAATTACAGAATCCAGATATGAGACTAGCGCTCCGTGATGCAAGCAGATCGAGAAAACTTCTCGCAGATGTAGAGCAGGGAGACTTTACTCAGACTTTAACACTTCTCAGACTCTCAAACAGACTATAGAGTTAAACTCTGTGGTGCAAGCAGATCGAGAAAACTTCTCGCAGATGCAGAGCAGGGAGACTTTACTCAGACTTTAACACTTCTCAGACTCTCTAAAAACTCTCAAGACTCTAATGCCCTTCAATGAGCTTACAATGCTAGTATTTATAATATCCTAGCAGGTCATCCGGTGAAAGCTTTTACCGGGAACTTGAAACCAGAAGAATCAAACTTTCGCTAGAACATCATGCAAGATGTCTATCACGAAATAACTTGGTACAAAAAGTAATGAATAGTTCTAAAGATTCGGGCAAGTGGGGACTACCACTTGTTATCTCGTCCCTTGGAGGCTAAGCCATATGGGGACCGAATCATGACGTCTCTGAAATGAAAAGATGGTCGGAATCTAGGACATCGGCTCTTATACAAAAGTAATTACACAGTGGAGATTTTATTCGGACTAAATCCCACGGAAACCGAAGAACAGTATATGTACAAATAAAGCAGGATAAAGTAATTACACAGTGGAGATTTTATTCGGACTAAATCCCACGGAAACCAAAGAGCAGTATATGTACAAATAAAGCAGGATATGAAAGGATTTCATTTGATTGATCCCTTCAATCAATCGTTGTTAGCTCTGTCATCATAATCATGTGCATGAGTATCTGGAGCAGCTGGATTATTATGGCCAAGTCTGATTTGGTCTTGTTCTACCAATTCCTCAATTAGTTCTTCATTATTTGGAGCAAGCACTTCGTATGGGATAGATTCATCTAGCCAATATGGTGCTGTATCTCTGGTACAACAAAAGAACGGGAATGTGAACATGAATGTTGGCCTGTCTTGTGGGTCCACTGATATCAATCCTCTGAATCTGACAGAAAGCTTAAAGGACTCATCTTCTTCATTAGGAATGACAATTGTGTGTTTGTGGATGAATTCAAACTCTAAGACATAATCATTCTGGACAGCTACATGCATTTCCCAATGGAAAATTCTGACAAACTCAGCAAAAGTCCTATCAAAAATACTTTTAGCTCTGGGCAAATACCTAAACATGAATAGCTTAAACCATGGACTCCACCAATTGTTAGAGGGATCTATAGATGCAGCATAAAATATGACCTTAACCGAACCATGTATCCTAGCTCTCTGGTGAATAGAAAAATAGTCTGACCATGTCCAGTCAGTATTTTGAATACACCCAAAATAAACAGGATCTGGTTCCCTAGACAATGCATAATAAACACGCCATGGCCTAATCCTATATGGTAACTCTTTTGTATATGACCATCTAGACTCCTCAGAATCAAACCATTTTTGCAAAATGATTTGTCTTAAGCATAATGGCAAGACTCGGACCTGTTTTGATAGACACTCTAGACAAAACTCATAATGACAGTTACTACAGACTGTGACATACTTAACTCTTTTAGACTCGACATGACTGGACTGACTTGTAGAGGCTTCGTGCTGATTGAGTGGTCTGAACATCTTGATCTCCTTGATTTCTTGAGCACCTTCTCTGGTAAGCATGTCAGCAAGATAATTTTCTGCACCAGATTTGTAAATAATATCAAAATCAAAACCTTCAAGCCATAGTGCCATCTTAGTACTCTGGTACTACCTTGTTCTAACAATCTTTTGTTTGCCAACACCTGTTTCATATGCTTTAGATCTGTTCTGACAATAAATTTAACACTTTTCAAGAACAAGTGAAATCTCTTTATTCCTCTCTTTACTGCAAGTATTTCTTTATGAGAAGAAGGATACTTTTTCTCTGCATCATCAAAAGATCCTGAGGAATAGGCACAAACCAATTCTTTCCTTCCATGCTTTTGTAACAAAACGGCAGCCCAAGTGTGATCAGAAGCATCTGTTTCAAGTATAAAAGGAAGATTAGTATCAGGAAGCTTGAGTTTTGGCAAATCATTAAGCTTACTCTTAATACTAATTACTGCTGCTGTCATTTCATCTGTCCAACTGACAACTTTCTTCTTTAGTCTGTTCAGCAGTATCTTTGTATCCTCTGATTGTTTGGCAAAAAAATTTCTTATATAATTCAGACATCCAAGAAATCTCTGCAGGGTCTTTACATCGGCAATTATATCAGGAAACTTCAATAGATGGGTTAGTACATGTGGCTGAAGTTCTACATGTCCTTTTTCTATGTGTAAACCCAAGTAATCAATCTTGACTTTCCCAATCTGAAACTTCTCCTCTGAATCTGAAAGTACTAATCCATGCTTATATACAAGTTGGTAGAATTGTTCTAAATGGATCTTGTGCATATTTACATCTCTACTAAATACAAGCAAATCATCAATATATACAATAATGTACTCTACCCCACCAAAAATGTCTTCCATTCTTTTTTGGAATTCAGATGGAGCATTTTTCAGACCAAAGGGCATCATAGTCCATTGATATTGGCCATGAGGAACAGTGAAGGCTGTTTTATACCTGTCAGCAGGAATAATACCAATCTGCCAAAATCCACTTTTAAGATCAAACTTGCTAAACACATTAGCATTAGCAATCTTAGCAAGTAACAATTCGTTGTTAGGCAGAGGATATCGAATAGGAAGAAGAGCATCATTCAAGGCCTTATAATTAATCACAAGCCTTTTCTTGCCTCTTTTCTGCTCACTATGCTTATTGACATAAAAAGCTGGGCAGGCCCAAGGGCTCTTACAGGGTTCAATAAGCTTTTGTTCTAACAATTGTTCAATTTCTGCTTTGCACAATTCTTGCTCTTTTGGACTCATATGATTTGCACTTGCTTTTTGTGGCCTAGGAATATATCCTTCTCGGTAAGGTAGTGCAACAAAATACTTTTCTCTTACCCAAAAGGCATCTGGCCTACTGGAAGTACAATCTGCACGAAGTTTATCAGAAATTTGTTGCAAAGTTTTGGGACCATGTAACTCTGCATTTTTTACAATCTTATTAATCTTGGTCAGATCTTGCAGACTATACTGGAGAGGATCCTGATCTTCAGGCTGCACATTAATTTTGTAATCACTGGAAGCAGGGACTGTGATAGGACCAACAGTGGTGGAGAATATAACATAATCTTGTCCAAAAGTGACTGGCAAATATTTCTTCAGAAAATCTTGTCCTAACAGAACATCAGCACCAGTATCAAAACTATACAAAGTGACAAAAACCTGGACATCATTCAAGAAAATAGGAAATTCAGGAGCTATATGACTTATTTCCATTAAATCACCAGTGATAGCCCTGAATTGGAGTTTAGTAGGCTGCCAATAATAATGAGGAATGGCTTTATATTTGCAGCAGCTACTCATAGCACTAGAATCTATTTGAGCATCCAAAGTATAAGGTTTAATGCTAGGGACTTTAATTCTTATTGGAATAACCACTCTATCTCCGATGCCCATAAAATTAAAAAGCTCAACATTTTTCTTTGGGGATATCTCTTCAATAACTGGCACATTTTTCATCAGTAGGCTTGTTAATTTAGAATTACAATCATCATAATCAGAACTAAGTATTTGAAGTTTGGATGACAACTGTATCATTTCTGACCTTGTATGATGAATTGAAGATTCCAAATCTGTGATCTTCTTTTTAAGAGCATCAATTTGATTCATACCTGGAGATACGGAAATCTGCAAAGATTTGAACATTGAATCGAACTCTTTCTCGATGAAGTCATCATCATCTCTTTCTTCTTCTGAAAATCTTTCTTTCCTTTTGGATGGCAGTTGTTTCTCAAGATTCTCAAGTTTTTCAGTCAATCTTCTTCTTGCTGTAAACTGAACTGGATCTAACTGTGCTAGATCAGCTTTGACTGCTGCAATCTTTGCTTGTATCTCTCCTGAGGAATTCAAACTGAACATTTTAATATCAGGAATGAATGTTTCATCAGAATCAGATGATTCTGAATCAATTGTTAATTTCCTGATTTCATGAATTTCACTATCTGAAGATTCTGGAGAAGAACTTGAAACTTCAAAATATTCTCCATCAGAGTGGGATATGAGATCCCAATCTTGTGGGTCATGTATTGTAGAAAAGATATTCATTATCTTCATCTGCTTTTTATCTTTTCTTTCTCTGCAAGCGTTAGCATAATGACCTTCTTTACCACAAATAAAACACACACCTTTTTTAGAAGGTTTTGATCTTTTCCTAAATACTACCCTTCGTCCTTTAAATGATCTTTTGGAAGGAAAGTATTTTTTCTTTATAGGAAAGTATTTATCAGTCTTGCAGGAGCAAGAGTTATCAAACTTTGCCTTTTTAGAAACCTTTCTTTCACTTTTCTTGTGACAACCAAAATTATAGGTTTCTTTGAAATTATTGCAAAGCTTTGTGCTAAAGTGCATCTGTTTTGAAAAATTCTTCTTGGCTTTGCTCCCTGCACATTCTTTCTGCAATATTGTGACAATCAATTGGTGAATAGCTGCAAATGATTGTCCTTCCAAATTCACTTTATGATCTGCTATGTACTGGTTAATTAGATCAGGAATTTTACCAGGCATAGACTGGATGTAATATCTCAGATAGGCAACATTATGTGGATCACTAGCCTGATACAGAAGTTTTTGCATAACACAAAAATACTCTTGCAAATAATCAATGTCGCATAACTTCTGGAAGAGAAATAGCTGTGAATGATGGGCTGAATCTTCAGGGACTAATCCAACAAATTCATGTTTTAAAGCTTCAAACAGTGCTCTTAATGGATCAGTACTATGTTCAACTATTTGATCTTTCTCTTCCTCTGCAAGCCTTTCCCACCATTGCTTTAGTATGCCAGTAAAAGACCATACAATTTGAGTAACTACATCAGACCATGATACTTTGGCTTCAGCTTTCCTCTGTAATGCCCAAGCATGGACATTATGCAAAACAGCAATTACTTCATTATAATCAAGGCAATCAATATTTACTAACAATGAATTTCCATATCCTCTGGAAGCAGGATTGTCCAGCCTTATAGGTATAGATTGCAGATTTTCAATATATCTGCTGAACGGGCTAGATGCTGATGCTTCATGTGCATTGGTATCACCAGCACCTCTTTTTCCTTTGTTGGAATGGAAAAAAGAATCACTTCTATCTCTTTTAGAACTTGATTCACCTTGTGTTTGCTCACCAGTTACTCCTGACATGGCCATTATTGTAGGAGCAGATGGTTGGCCATTTTGTTTCATCAAAGAACTAAGGCTGACATAGTTCTTTGGCAATCTTAGACTTTCAACAGAAGGAAGATCAGCTAGTCTATTCTTCATCAACTCTGTCTTTTCTCTAGCTAGATTGATTCCTTTCTGGATCTTCTCAAGTCTGGCTTTATCTATATTCTCTACCCCTTTAAAAAAGATTTGCTTTGATTCATCAGAATTGGAGGAGAATTTCAGCTTTGAACTTGAGACATCTACTTCTCTATAATGAGGTGGAGAAGCAGGAGTGGGGAGTGCATTTGTAAGATGTTCCAAAGACTTGGAGATGATACCCATGTTTGACTGAATATTATTTAACTTTTGTGTGTGTGTATCTTGGATTCCCAATGTCTCAATATAACCAGTATGCATCTTTTTGATGTGCTCTTTAATTTCTAAAACATCTCGGGCTATATCATCAATATTCTGAAGCATACAAACTATTTGGTAGTTTGTATAATTATGCAGCTTTTCATTTTCGTTCTGATCTGGATCAGAAGTTGCTCTCATAGATAACCATTGGAAATCTGCTTTCTTCGTTCCATTGCTAAATGTCCTTCTAGAATTTCCAGATTCTAAATATCTTTCTGGTATTTTTGCAGTAACTTCTGACTGAGCTCTAGGAAGTGAGAAACTTTTGATATCAGGTATAAAGACTTCAGAGCTAGGGGATTCATCAGTCTGGAATGTAGAAGATGAAGATGGAACACAGAACTGACAATCATCAGGTTTATGAGAGGTGGATTTTCTATGATCCTCTCTTGGAGCAGAATGTCTTGATGATAAACTTCTGGGAACAGAGGGTATATGTGGATTCCTACCACCCAAAATTGTAGATCTAGGGAAAGATGACATAGATCTAGTAAGTGAAGGAGTGGTAAATTTAAGACCAGAGGATCCGTCAGGATGATGGACGAGAGACAATTTCGGAATATATTGTGTCGTTTCTTGTCGTATCGTATCCAAATTTTTTGAAAATTTGTCGTATCCATTTCAAACCCCATATCCGTATCCGTTTCAGTGCAACTTAGCTTCCAGAAAAATGATTGGCGTGCATTATAGTAGGTTTTAAAGAAGCCTACATGTCTAACTGACAGTGAATCTTGGGACTCTTTGAGAACTTTGGCCTTAAATTTAGAATTTGGACTTAGGTAAATTCTCCCCTTGTACCATAGAATATCGTTTTTCCATTACAATTTTGAATTCTAAGGAGGGTTATTGATTATAGCACTTGTTTCTAGATCTTTTGCATACTCACTTCGAATTTCATTAAGCCATTCTGGGACAACAACTGAAATTGCAAGTACTGGTGATTCTTCATCTTTCCTGGATAGAACGTCTGCTACTATGTTGTCTTTCCCTTTCTTATGTAATATATCCATGTCGAAGGCGACAATTTTTTCAATCCACTTTTGTTGTTTTGTGGATAGTGTTTTTTGTTGAAGGAGGTGTTGAAGACTATTATGGTCTGTTCGTATTAAGAACTTACTTCCCAAGAGATATTGTCTCCACTTGGCTAATGCGTGTATAATGGCGAACATTTCCTTGTTATATGTAGACTTGAGACATTCTTTCTTGTTGAGCTTCCTGCTTTCAAATGTGATTGGATGACCATCCTGCATTAATATTGCTCCTATGCCAAAACCTGAAGCGTCACATTCAATTACAAATGGCTTTGAAAAGTCTGGAGTTGCCACTACAGGTGCATTAGACATAATTTCCTTCAAGTCTTCAAGAATCAAAACACTTTTTTGCTTCGTCATCCCATCGGAATGAGTTCTTCTTTAGAAGGTTCGTTAGGGGTGCGGTTACATGGGCATAGTTTTTAATAAACCTTCGATAGTACCCAGTCAACCCTAAGAATCCTCTTAACTTGGAGATGTTAACTGGTTTGGGCCATTCTTTTATAGCCTTGATCTTATTAGGATCTACTTTTACTTCCTTCCTTGGATATTATGTGTTTGAGGTGCTCTACTTCTTTTCTGAATGTGCACTTGGACATCTTCGCATAGAACTGATGTTCTTCTAATATAATGAGAACTTGCTCCAGATATTGTAGATGTTCTTTCCATGTTTTACTATAGATTAGAATATCGTCAAAGAACACTAACACAAACTTCCTTATATACGGACGAAATACCTCATTCATGGCGACATGGAAGGTTGACAGAGGCATTACCTTAAATTCATAATGACCTTCATGTGTTCGAAAAACAATCTTCATCATGTCCTCTAGCATTATTCTGATCTGGTAGTATCCCAATCTCAAGTCCAATTTTGAAAAGTATTCGGCTCCATGAAGTTCATCTAGCATTTCATCTATAAAGGGAATCAGAAACTTATTCTTAATTGTTACCTTGTTCAGTCCTCGATAATCTACACAGTCTAAAGGATCCATCCTTCTTTCAGACTAAAACCACTGGAGCAGCATAAGGGCTTCTACTTTTGATATGATTCCACATTTCAAAAGATCTTGTACTAATCTTTCGATTTCAGTTTTTTGATGATGTGGTTATCTATACAGCTTGATATTGACAGGGTTTGACCCTGATCTGACTTTGATGATGTGCTCGATTTCTCTTTCAGACGGCATCTTCATAGGAAGATCTTGGAACAACTTTTTGTGTTTTTGAATCAGCTTTTGAATTTCAGGTGGTTCTTCGCTAACCAATCTTGAAGCCAGCATCTCCATTTGATGACATTGCACTACATACACAGGTGCTCCCTTCTGGATCAGCTTCATCATCTAATATGACGATACAATTTGATTCTGAGGGGGTTGGAACCCAAATAACTTTTTCTTTTGCCCCTCCCATCTAAACTTTATAAATTGCTTTTGATGGTTGGCAGAGTAAGTGCCTAGGGTTTGTGGCCATTGGATACCTAGGACCACATCCGCTCCTCCTAATGGTATAGTGTAAAACAGAGATTCTAGATTATATTCCTAAATGTGTAATTTGACTTTATGACATTTCCCTACTTTTTCAATTTTCTTTCGGCCAACTACCATCACTTTCATGTTGCGCATGGGATATGCGAAAATGTTGAGCCTTTGCACCATATTTCAATCTAAAAAGTTGTAGGTGTTGTCAGTATCTATTAAAACCATTACATTGGTTTTTTTATGTCCTTTTAACATTAATGTTTGGGGCTAAGATATACCTGTCATGGCTGATAATGACACTTGCAGAATATTCTCATTATCTTATTCTAGAGAAAATTGTGAAGAATCTTCAACTTCTTCTACTTCTGATTCTTCACTATCTGAATCATTGGTTGCTTCACATGTATACAGGTTCTTGGTCTCTTTTCCCTTAGCACATTTATGTTTAGAATCCCATTTTTCGCCACAATGTTTGCACTTACCTTCTTTCATTCTTTGCATTTCCAAATTAGTTTTTTCTCCTTCACGTAGATGTGGTGGAACATATTTTGTATTATCCGCATTAGCAGTTTGGGAAAATCTTCATCTCGAATATACTCTTTCAACTTTTGGCCATTGTATCCTTTCGAGCTTCTTTTTTGCAACTTTTTCTTTTTGTCTTGCTTCTTCTATAGAAGTGATGTCATGAAGCTTAAGCTCAACCTGGAGATGTGGTTTAAGTCTCGTGATGTATGATTGAATGAGATGAGTCTCTCATAATCCAAGTACTCGTATAGCTAGAGTTTCCCATTCTCTAGTGTATTTGTCCACATCTCCTTTTTGTTGCAGTCCGTTGAGTGCTGAGAAGAACTCTTCTTCCTTGACACATTGAACCTCTTAAATAATGCATTTTTGAATTTCTTCCAACTGACAGCATGTGTCATATTCTTCCACCACATACCAATTATCTGCTTCCCCTTCCATTTGCATGGATGCATCCCTGATCTTTTCATCATCATTGTCAATACCATAAATCTCAAAATATTCTTCTGCTTTATTAAACCATGAAACACTATATTTCTCGTTACAATCAAATTTGGTGGGTTCAGGTTTTGCTCTTCATTGATATGTAGCAATTAATGGGGCAAAGAAGGGGTATTGATTCGAGCACCGCATATTTGAGTATTGATTCCAGAGTTGCATATTTTGAAAATTCGTGTTACTATTTTTTTGATTGGCCATGAATGATACTTTTCGAGATTTAGGGATTAGATTTGAGTCTCAAGAGTTTGATGTATCCAAAGAATTTGGATGTTGAATAGCTTCATTATTATGGGGTATTTGATCATGTGTAATTTTCAACTTGTTACAAATATAGGTCAACATCGCCATTGCTTGATCATGAGCTATTCATGTTGCATTATGATTTTGATCCACCTTATTTGAAAGGACTGCATGTTCTTTTTTAAATTCGTTACGATTATGTTCGAGTTCACTCTCTAATTTCAATAGAATGTCTGGTAACCTTATTCTCAAGATCTATCAATTTTTTACTAAAATCAGCGAATGTCATAGATGCATAGATTGATCAGGTATGTGGTGGTGTATATTTATCCAGTTTAACCTTCTTCCTTGACCCCTTTTTTAATAATATAGCAATAATAATAATAATAATAATTTTTTAATTATATATATATAGTCATATATATATATATATATATATATTAATTATGTAATTAAAAAATTATATAAGAAATTAATACAAGTATATAAACACTATATAATAATACAACTTTAACTATATATATATATATATATATATAAGTTTGTTTTTATTTTCGAAACACTTCTCCCAACAGCTTCTGTAATGTCCCAAACGCAAAAAAAATAGAACATGTACTGTAAAACTAATCATGCATTTAACAAAAGATTGCCATGTAAAATTAAGCAAAGAAAGCATTGCAATTCCATATCACCGTGAACAGAAAAATACTCAACTCTATTATATTAGATAAACCAAGGTTTTACATGCACATACAACCCGTATAGCTAAGATAAAAAGTTGGCCTCAGATAGATTTACAATAATGTCGCAAATCAGCCTCCAAAACAGAACTGAAAAACAATACACTTGTTAAGTTATGGTATGTTCTATGTTTATAACAGTTTACTTCTTTTTCTTATTATATTCCACCGATTAGCAATCACATGTACATAAAGTAAAGTGCAGATAGAACATTAAACGATCGACAGAAAACAAGCCAAGACAAGAGACACAAGATGTGGCGGCTAGCCAGGGACAAACCCCACAATGTGTGGGGAAACCCTTTGATCAAATCTTCTTTTATCTTCAATAATTCAGCAGAGAGAAATAGTACAATAAATCTGATTCATATCAGCAGTAGCAAACCCTAGATCAGTAGCATCAGCATTAGCGGCTTCATTATCAAACTAGGGCAGACCATATCTCACAAACCGACAGTCGGATTGACTTCATTCCACCACCAAAAGTTTCGGCTTCTAGAGGAGGTTCAGATGAACCTACAGCGCAGTTCAGATGAGGAGATCTTCTAGGCCACGCAAGTCAATCTTTACTTCTATAGTTGCAGCTTCAGTTTCAGCAGTTTCCGGCTTCAAACTAGGGCAGTCGATATCTTGCAAACTGTTCGTCGGATTGACTTCATTCCACCACCAAAAGTTGCAGCTTTCAAAGGAGGTTCAGATGAACCTACAGTGCAGTTCCAAAGATGAGATCTTCTAGGCCACGCAAGTCAATCTTTACTTCTGCAGTTGCAGCTTCAGTTTCAGCGGTTTCCGGCTTCAAACTAGGGCAGTCGATATCTTGCAAACCGTTCGTCGGATTGACTTCATTCCACCACCAAAAGTTGCGGCTTTCAAAGGAGGTTCAGATGAACCTACAGCGCAGTTCCAAAGAGGAGATCTTCTAGGCCACGCAAGTCAATCTTTACTTCTGCAGTTGCAGCTTCAAATTCAACAGCGTCCGGCTTCACATGTGTGAGAGAGAGAGACCCATTTCAGCGCAGTAGAGAAGAGACTCATATCTGCGCAGTAGAGAGAGAGAGATGTGATGAGATGAGTGAGTCCAAATGAGGAAAAGTCCTCTTATATTTATACACAACGTTGGTGGGTGAATAGATGTGACTGTTGGACTTCTGAGCCTACATGAGTTGTAGGTCGGCTTGATAATAATTCCATAATCAAAATAAATTCATATCTCCATGAATACTTATCGGAATTGGATGATCTTTATATCAATCCTACACCTCTCGACGAGAGGAATCTAATAAAAATATTATTAGCCATGAATAAAATGACCCACATGAAGTTTTGCCCTGGTTGCCAATTTTAACAACACTGCAACCTGTGAACCCTGGATGGATTCACCAATGGAAGTGATGGGTGCTCGCCCACTCTCACAATACACTGCAACCTGTGAACCCTGGATGCATTCACCACGGGAGGTGATGGGTGCTCGCCCACTCTCACTGAATCACCCGAGTGTTTCCGTCCTGGGGCTACTGCTAGAGTAGAGAACCGGGTTCTCAACCTCACATACAAGAAACAATATCAAAACCAAGATGTCCTCCAATGACCTCCTCCTTTTTTATAGATCTGATGGACCCCTCTAGAATCTTCTATTTTATTATTGTTTTAATCATGGAGCACAATTCCCTTTTTTATTTTAATTAAAATATTCTTTTTAATGCGGGAAATGGGTAAATTGGCCACCATGTCTCGTCAGGTCACTGAAATTCCCATCTAAAAGTCCCATCATGTAGATCTTATCGCTCCAGTTCCAACGACCTATTACATTGAGGTGTTCCATTAATTAATCTCCCCGGAATGCCACCTCGAGCATAATTAATTAAGTTATGCCCAATAATAATGCTAATTTTTTGAAAGTTGTCGAAATGCAACAGAACGAAAGGCAAACGGTGCTGATGGTGGAATATGCCAAGCGAATGCCATCAAATCCCATAAAAACTCCTCAAAACTCCATTAAGACCCCTGATGACATAAACCTACTCCACTGACCTGGCCATCCCCTGTCTTGGAAATCCACCCTGGTTGTACTATGAAGAAGAATAAAAATGGGGACATGATAGTCCTCTCGCCCCAAGATTGCTTGCCCTCAAGCAATCCAAATCTGTGGACCAATCTAGTGGGCCAACGCCACTAAGACCCAATGCCCGGATCCCATACAAACCACTGGTCCACGTCACGTCTCCAAGCTATCGAAACATGATTAGATCCTCCAATACCTGGATCCCGTTTCCATCTCTGACTCAACCTCCTGCCAGTAGATCCACCTAGATCCCAATGCCACCAAGAAGGAGCGTTAATGCTAAATGGCTCCTGTTGTGTCCGGCAGTGAAAGTTGCCCTACCAACTGTGTACCAGCTCATCACCTCTCTCCAATCCAATCCTTGGTATACCCCAAGGTCAATCTCACCATACTGATGTTGCGCTGAGATATTGATGAGTGGACAACCCACATTCTGCTGCTAACTGGAGCATGTAATATCCCCCGCCTCTAAGGGCTCCTGTGGTAAACTGCGCTCGACTAAGAATGATACTCCATCAATAGGATACCAACTCATGATCTCCCACCAATCTAAGCCATGGACTCCTGTGTAAGGAACAAGTCTACTATGTTGGTGTTGGTCCATGCTCAACTCAAGCTTCCCTATCTGGTTGGTCAGCAATATCCATCGAGAAAGTCTTGCCTCTCTCCCTGTAATGGGTACAAGTAGCCAAATTATGTTGTAAGCCCTATCTACGTACTCCTGGAGAGGGTTGCTTCCTGAAAATGTTGCAACTCGGCTAGCTGCCACTACACATGTTTGTACCTCATCAATGGGTAGACCCAAAGATGGATGCATTGCCATCTCCCTCGCCTAATAGGAAACTCCACTCTCTTCCACTCCACCAATCTCCTGCCAAAATATCCTGTCATACTCCAACATCTCCTACGGATAAGTGTCAACGAACATTGTCACCCTGCCAAATGTTTGTACATCTGTCTACTCCTCATCAACGACTGACCCCAAGGGTGGCTGCTCATCCTCCATCATCACGGATTCAATATGAACCTCTAACTGGCTCTCCCAAAAAGGCTCATCATGCATATTGTGCGCCTCATCCTCCTGAACTGACTAACGCTCCATCATATATGCTGCTCATACTGACTCTGGCGACACACTATCCTGAATGTCTCTCCTAGGACCCACGGACTGCTCATCATATGAATCTAGCCTGATGTCAATGACTCGCCATGACTCATGCTCCTTTATGTGCTCTCTATGTTGAATCATCAGCCGCTCATCTGCTCCCTTATCTCTTTCCCACATGGGAACAATCAGTTGCTCCTCGTACTCCTCTACCACACATGGATGCATATCTGGGCTACTGTCATCAACTCCATATGATTGCTCATGCTCCTCTAAGGTATCATCGTATGAACCCATGGACTCGTCCAACAAAGAGTCTTCATCCTGACAGACATAAAGAATATCTCCCTACTCTATCGTTGTCATCTCCTCAGTGTCACTCAAGCATGAGTGGTCAGGTCCCCAAGGTCCTGTGCAGATGAAGCAAGGTCCCTTCCTCCTCATCTCATTCTTGTTGCATGAGCCCCCAAACCTGAGTTGCCTGGTCAACTGTCTCCTAAACAGCCCAATGTTTTGCTCAACCAACATCTCAGCTAGACCATAAGCAATAAGTGAGACCAACTCCTCTCTCCTCCAAACAGACAACAATCGAGACTACAACTCCCAACAGATGGCATCACGGCCTCTCATACATGAGGACAAGATGGACTGCATGTGTGCTATGACTCTGTCAGGATGATGTTTCCTAATGTTGAAGAAGCATTGGAACATCTGCAAGATCAAACCATCAAACTCTAGATCAAACATGACTTCCTAAGTCTTAGTTATAGCCATAACTTCTAAAATCTCAAGTATCTTCCCAAATGTGGGACCCGCACTATTGTCCAAGTCCTAAAAAGTCTATTAAAATTGACAAATAGGGCCAAACTCCATGTGGGTCATCTCATTTATGGCAGCTGATATTTTTCCAGGATTCCTCTTGTCGAGAGGTGTAGGATTGATCTAAATATCATCCGATTCCGACAACTATTTATGGACATATGAATTTATTTGTATTTACTTGACAACTTGTCAAGGTCAGCCAACAGTTAAATGTGTGGCACACATGCCTAGTGAATCATATAAATACAAGTGAGGTTGATTCATTTTATCATTATCTCATCTCACTCATTTCTTCTCTCTCTCTCCTTAGCTTTGGGTTACACAAAGAGCAGCTCACATGTGGGAAGGAGGAGGACGCAGAAGCTGCTAAAGGTCTCTTTGACCAGCGTTGACCATAGAAGAGTGCGATTTTGGTGTGGCTGCCTCTCCTAGGCAGGCCGCAGTTTTTGGCACGAAAGTTGAGGCAATTTGACCTTAGGTTTGACCAACGTTGACTACCCTAGTTTGAGGCAGCGGGTTGACTTCAATCAACTGTAGTTTGACTGTGTATTTGGGGTTGTTTAAGGGCTGCTTCTTCAGGTTGTTCGAAGACTAGTTGACCGGGAAATTGACCAAGCATATTGGAGGTCAATTTCATCTCGTTTCACTAAGTTTGACTTTGCTGATCTAGGGTTTGTTGCTGCTAATATAAAATTACAAAATTCTGATTTTGTACTATTTCTCTCTGCTGAACCATTGAAGATGAAAGAAGATTTGATCAAAGGGTTTCCCCGCGTTGGGGTTTATCCCTGGCTAGCCGCCACATCTTGTGTCTCTTGTCTTGGCTTGTTTTCTGTTGATCGTTTAATGTTCTATCTGCACTTTACTTAATGTATATGTGATTGCTAATCAGTGGCTAATAAGAAGAAAAGAAGTAAATTGCTCTAAGTATAGAACATGCCATAATTTAACATGGTATCAGAGGTGAGGTGAAGACAAAGCCCAAGCTAGAGCAAGAGCAAGAGCAATCACTGAAGGTTGGCAAGGCTATCCTAAAAACTTCATGGGGTCCTCAACCATCTTCCTCGCTGAAGACAAGCTCCGTGAGAACTTTGACTATCACGGATGGAAGACATCTCTCAATCTGACTTTAGAAGATCAGGGAGTGTTGGACCATGTGAGAGGCAATATTGTTGTGCCTCCATCAAATGCATCTGCTGCTACCAGAAGCAAGTGGACCAAGGGAGAAATCAAAGAAAAGAAGATCATCTGGGACTCTATCGACAAGTGCCTAGTGGCCTATGTTTCCGAACTGACCACCTCCAAGGAAATCTACGATAGACCGGTGAGTTTATTTAAAGTTAATGATGCAAATCAAGTTTTGTTCCTTAGAAATAAGCTGAAGGAAATTAAGAAGGGCAAAGATGAGAGTATGCAAGCATATTTCTTAAGGATCACCAAGATCAAGAATGATCTCCTATCTGTCGGGGAAGTAGTTCCTGACAGGGAAATGACTATCACAACTCTTGGTGGACTGCCACCTGAATGGTATATATATTCAGGACTACTCTTCTCAACAATAATGTCATCCCAGGATTTGAGGAATTGATGGATAGATGTATTCAAGAAGAAACAAGGATGGAAGAGCAAGAAATGCCCGCACTTAAAGGCAATCCCTCTGCCTCTTCTTCTCATGCTAAAAGAAGAAACAATTATGGGGCTAAATCCAAAGCAAAGGCTAGACTGAAGGGTGGAAGAAAAAGACGATATTACAATTGCAACAAAATGGGCCACTATGCGAGGGAGTGCCCTAATAAAAGGGACTCACACCATGACAATGATCAAAATCATTCTCAAGGCAATCAAAGGAATGGCAGGTCCAATGGCAAAGGTAAAAGAAATGTCGGAAATCAAGGAAGAAGAAAACCCTTCAAGAAGGCAAGAAACTCCAGGTATGAATCTAACATTGCTAACAATAAGCAAGATGACTATTGTCTACCAGCGGTCGTCTCTACTACTGGTCCCTCGAACTCGCTGGGAAATTGGCTTATTGATAGTGGTGCCTCAAGGCACTTCACTGGTTACAAAGAAGCTCTCTCTAATCTGATAGAGAAGGAGACCAACATGGAAATTGTCCTTGGGAACAACGCAAAATATCCCGTGAAAGGCGTAGGGAATGTCACTCTTCAATTAAATCAGGGTAATACAATTCATTTGCAAGAAGTCCTATATGTACCTGATCTCAAAAAGAACCTGGTGTCCGTTTCAGCAATAGAAGACAAAGGCTACAAGGTGACCTTCATCAATAGAAAGGTACGTGTATGGAAAAAGAACCTATGGATCCTATTGATCCGCCTCCGCAAGAGTTGTCCTCTTCTAGGAAGAGGTCTTCATGGCTTAGGGGGACACTGGATGATGCTGAAGGACACATTGTAGCCAGAGGGACTTTCCAGGAAAGTAAGAAGTCGACCAGGTATCAGGGATACTTGACCATCATGAGCACGATCATCCAAAATGAGCCTTCATCATTTGCAGAAGCTGTCAAGCGTCAAGTATGGAAGGATGCAATGACTGAGGAAGATGAGTCCATCATAAAAAACGATGTCTGGGATGTGGTCCCCAAACCCCAAGACAAAGCAATTGTCACTTCGAAATGGCTTTACAAGATAAAGCATGCAGTTGATGGAAGTGCTGAAAGTATAAGGCTCGTTTTGTCGCTCGTTGCTTCTCTCAAAAGGAAGGTATAGACTATGACGAGATATTTGCACCTGTTGCCCGATATACCACCATCCGCTCAATCATAGCCCTTGCTGCTTCGCAAGGATGGAACCTACATCTGATGGATGTCAAGACTGCGTTCTTGCATGGTTCGATCAAAGAGGAAGCCTATGTGAAACAACCCAAAGGATTTGAGATTCATGGAATCTCACGTGTGCAGGTTGAAGAAAGCCCTCTATGGGCTGAAGTAGGCACCCCGAGCATTGTATGAGAGGATCGATAGCGACCTGATAAAGCTGGGATTCACTAGGAGTCAAGCCGACCCTAACCTTTACTTTAAGGTTGAAGATGACAAACCTCTCATACTGGTGTTGTGCATTGACAACCTCTTTCTAACAGGTGCAGACCCTCTCATTCTCAAATGTAAGAGGGAGTTGGCTTCCGAGTTCAAGATGAAAAACCTAGGACTGATGCACTATTTCCTAGGACTAGAAGTCTGGCAGAAACCAAGGGAGATTTTCCTATCTCAAGGAAAATATGTGGTGAAGATATTGGAAAGGTTCAGTATGGTGGACTGCAAGCCCGTGACTACCCGGATGGAGCTTGACTTCAAGAAGTTAAGCGGTAGTGCTGCCGGAACTGTTTTACGAAATGCTACAGAGTATCATCAACTCATCGGAGCATTGATGTTCTTGGTGAACTCCCGTCCGAATATATGCTTTGCAGTCAACACGTTGAGTCAACATATGGTTGAGCCTCACCACACACATTGGATTGGTGCCAAGAATCTGTTGAGATATCTTCGTGGCACAATCACACATGGTTTGAGATACACTATCAGAGATGTGAAACTACATGGATATACCAACGTTGATTGGGCAGGCAGTGTGGTGGACCAAAAGAGCACTTCCAGGTGTTGTTTCTCTTTGGGATCTGCCTCGATATCCTGGATGAGCAGGAAGCAAAAGTCGGTGGCCTTGAGCACCGCCAAGGCAGAATACCTTGTTGCTAGTATGGCCTCCTGTGAGGCAGTCTGGTTGCGGAAACTCTTCAGTGAGCTGTTTGGATTCACATTGGATACTACTGTGGTCCTGTGTGACAACCAGAGTGAGATTCGTTTGTCAAAGAATCCCATATTTCATGATTGCTCCAAGCACATCGATATCAGGTACCACTATATCCGGGATATGGTACAGCGAGGAGCAATAAGGCTCCAACATATCAATACAGATGAACAGGTCGCCAACATTTTGACGAAGCCCCTGGGAAAGGTCAAATTCTTGACTTTCCGAGAACGACTTGGTTTCGTTGAGAGACCCTCTTATGAGGGTCGTGTATGATGCATATATTGAACTTTGGAAGCTCCAAGGGGGCGCGGGGTACTTCTTGGAGCGACATGCGACCACAGGGCGACTCACCATCCCCTGGTGGTGCACTATGTATAGGGTGAAAGGTTCAACCTTCCCCTGTGACACCCCGTGGGGACTGTAGGACAAGATGATTAGTTCTCCTATGGCGACAGTAGGACAGGATGATTAGTTCTCCTGTGGGTTAGGATGATTAGTTCTCCCATGGCGACTGTAGGACAGGATGATTAGTTCTCTTGTGGGCCAGGATGATTAGTTCTCCTGTGGCAACTATAGGACAGGATGATTAGTTCTCCTGTGACGACTATTGGACAAGATGATTCATTCTCTTATGGACGGGATGATTAGTTCTCCTGTCGAGGCATCCTACCCATGTAGTCTGGGACTCATGGGAAGTAACTCTCATCTAATCAATGAGTAGGGAAATGGGGTTAGGGACCATTAGTAGTACTATCAATGGACGCATCGTTGTATCTACCGTACTCCCTATGTTAGGATGACCTCCATTGATCTGGGATCAGTGAGAGTGGTATGACACAATTTGAGACTGACTTCGGGTCAGTGGAGGATGGTATGATACATCCTCGATCATTTCTTCTTCTTCATAGTTCAACAGAGCAAAGCCAGCAGGGCAAGGCAGTGCATTTGATGGCTGGGATAGTACCGACGGTCAGAAGGATTAGCAGATAGAGTTCTCCCTAGTTGAGAGGGAGTGTTAAAATTGGCAACTAGGGCCAAACTCCATGTGGCTCATCTCATTTATAGCAGTTGATATTTTTCCTAGAATCCTCTCGTCGAGAGGTGTAGGATTGATCTAAAGATCATCCGATTCCGACAAGTATTTATGGAGATACAAATTTATTTGTATTTACTTGACAAATTGTCGAGGTCGTCCAGCGGTTAAATGTGTGGCACACATGCCTAGTGAATCATATAAATACAAGTGAGGTTGATTCATTTTATCATCATCTCATCTCACTCATTTCTTCTCTCTCTCTCCTTATCTTTGGGTTACACAGGGAGGAGCTCACACGTGGGAAGGAGGACGCAATAGGGTAAGGAGGACACAGAAGTTGCTGAAGGTCTCTTTGACCAGCGTTGACCATAGAAGAGTGTGGTTTTGGTGAGGCTGCCTCTCCTAGGCAGGGCGCAGTTTTTGGCACGAAAATCGAGGCAATCTAACCTCAGGTTTGACCAGCGTTGACTACCCTAGTTTGGGGCAGCAGGTTGACTTCAGTCAACTACAGTTTGACTGTGTATTTGGGGTTGTTTAAGGGCTGCTTCTTCAAGCTATTTGAAGACTAGTTGACCGAGAAATTGACCACGCATATTGGAGGTCAATTTCATCTCATTTCACTAAGTTTGACTTTGCTGATATAGCGTTTGCTGCTGCTGATATAAAATTACAAAATTTTGATTTTGTACTATTTCTCCCTACTGAACCATTGAAGATAAAAGAAGATTTGATCAAAGGGTTTCCTCGCATTGGGGTTTGTCCCTGGCTAGCCGCCACATCTTGTGTCTCTTGTCTTGGCTTGTTTTCTGTCGATCGTTTAATGTTCTATATGCACTTTACTTAATGTTTATGTGATTGCTAATCAGTGGCTGATAAGAAGAAAAGAAGTAAACTGCTCTAAGCATAGAACATACCATAATTTAACATACTATCAACCTGAAAATTCTCCTCATAACATCATCATTATAAGGAGGTATGGGTACAAGGTTCCTCCAAGAACTTGTCTTGTATGAGAGCAAGCATAGTTGGTTTTCGGGCCCAAATAGGTTTCTTCCCTTTTAACTGACTCACTTTGGAAAGGAGGGCATCTAGTTCATCAAGTTTGAAGAGAGCCTTCCATGTGACCCTCATGTGCTTCAAACCTGTCCCAAGTGCAAGGATTTTGTGTCCTATTTCTGGCTTCTTTTGCAAATCTCTTGGCTGCTCATGGTTAAGAATGGCATGGATCTCTTTTGAGAAAGGTTTGCTGGCCTATTTTGTTTTCTTATCTGTATTGCAACCCATTGAGGGACTGTTGTGTTGGCGTATGAGATGTTTTAAACACTCCATTATCACAAGGCTCATACAAGATGGCTACAGTAATCCAAGTCTAGACATTAACATGCTACTGTAGGTGTGATGGATATAGCTTGATTTTCAAGTACAACGATACCATTGAGTTGTCAGGTCCTTATTCAGAGTTTAACCATTAACTGGAGCATCACATATTATTAAGCATGACAAAGATATAACTTAGTGCAACTCATTTCCACCCATTTCAGCACTGTTATTCACTCAAGAATCAACTATTATTGTCTCTTGTATACCCACTGGACAAATTAAAACTAGCAGTAATACAACACAGTGAACAAAATATGGAACCTGGAGTTTAAACAGTTCTGGGATCAAAATACAGTAAAGGAACAGCGAAACCTGATATAGCAGCTGCTACCATCAACTTGTACTTCACCCCCTCATGATATGGAGGGAGTGTGCATAGAAGAAAAGCCAGACTCTAGAATGTACCTCCACGAGTTTCAGGTCCAGCATGTCACTCACGGTAGAGATGCACATAGTCCAAAAATATGAGATATTAGACACCTTGTATGCTGCCACTATTTTGGATAAACTTAGCTCATCCAAAAAACTTGCTAACCCATCACACAGAGAGGGAAAGTTGTTCTCTTTCCTGAACCACAATCTCGGCCTCTAATATCTTAAACCCATCCAAGAGAAGTAAGGAAATTGACCAGCATTCAAAGCTAGGGCTCACCTTTCATTACTGTGGGAGTTTGACTTCTATTTGGTAGCAAATTCAACCTCTCTCCTTAAAGATTCGAACAGCAGAGAAAGGTATTTGTTTCTCCTTCCAAAAATGATTTTTGGTTCCTTGATAATTAACGACCCCATACAGAGATTTGCTTCTCAGGTTCCTCAATGAGCAGTTTTTAATAATTGCCTGCAAAATACCCACAGATTCGATTCTATGGAAACAATCATGAGACTTTCTCCCTCCAGTCTGGAACGGTTGTTTTCTTGTGGGTAACTCAGCCTTCAATAATTCAACGACGCACTCGGCACTTTTGATCGACAACTTTCAAACTTCTCAATTGCAACCACAATACAATCCATTAAACAATAAACATTAGCTTTGTAAAATTCATGGCCCCAAGAAACAATGGTCACCCACCTCAGTTGTGTGCCATCTCCGGCAACGATCCCTTTTCCATCGCACAGGGGATACGCACCACAGTCAATTAAAAAAAATTAGACCACAAGCATTGCACAGCACATAAAGCAGATTACACTGATTCGGCACCCCTCCGAACAACAAGATCGGACCCAGGTGCTCGTCAGTGAATCGTTGGTCCTTCAGGACTCGGCCTAGCAAATTCGATAAGCTGTGAATCAATATTCCTAGACTAATCTTGGTAAATGTCGTCAATTGCAAGTCGACGGTTCAGTTGCATTCTGTGCCAGTGGTTTGGCCTTGCATCCCCACGACGCACAATCCGTCGCTACTTTGGCCGCTAGAAGGTTCCCACATGTGCTCGATCTCAGCAATAAACAATTCAACCTCCCTTGCGATTTTATCCCGAAGATATTTATGCAGGCGGCCACAAGTCCCTACTCGCTAGCCATAGCTCCCTTATCAGCCTCAGACCAATCTCATCGGCCCGACTCGTTTCCTCCACGCAACAAGCTGACTCAATCAAAAGTCGACTCCTCTGACATCTTACGCAAGTCATGGGACCCGTCTGGCTGCTTACTATGCTAATATTCTCTCCTCGTTCATGCTTGACAAACGAACTCGCAATGACCTGGTGTTGGATTAATCAATGGTGGTCCCCCTCCACGGTGAACAAATTTGTATGTTGGCTCTTTGCAAATCTCTGACGGCAACAAAAATTAAGCACTTCAGCTTTGATTTTCTCACGACCTTCGTCAATCAAAAATACCACCCCCAACAGTTGCATTTCAGTGGCTAAATGCGATACAGCTTCAAACTCAGTAGTGCCAAACTCCCCAACGCATATGATCCTAACAGGGTAATTTGTCGTTTGGAAATGGTTTGACCAGACACATGATTTCCTCAACTCCTTGAAAACATTAGACGTCTCCTTTTTAATGTCTTCACAACATATTTGGTTTCAAATGGCTTCAATCAAATTATTAGGACTTTCACACCCCCACCTTTGCAGAAAGGTAAGCACAATTCCTTTCAGATTTATCAAAATTAACAAGCAATTTTAGAGAACTTGACACCTTGCAGAATTACTGCAAATAATCTAAAACCCTCACAACTGAAACCTCGTAGGTTAAGCCAGGACCAAGGCTTTGATACCACTGTAATGTCCCAAATGCCGAAAATTTGGCACAGGTACTATAAAACTAATCACGCATTTAACAGAATATTTCCATGTAAAATTAAGCAAAGAAAGCATTGCAATCCCATAACACCATGAAAAGAAAAATACTCAGCTTTATTATATTAGAAAAACCAGGGTTTTACATGCACACACAACCCATATAGCTGAGATAATAGAAATACTATACAAATATGCATAACTTACCCTTTTCGCGCTTCCTCGGTCTTTACACATCTCTTGATGCATGCCTTCATCGCTTATCACAATCGCTTGACCACTCCTCCATCGCATATCGCTTTTCGCATTGGTAAAGGGCTAAGGTTTATCTCCCATGAGTTACTGTGATGCTATGAAGTCTCTGATCGCATTGGATATCGCAATCGGCACTTTCAATGTTGATACATAAGGCGCACCGCGATACACCGAACCCGCCCGGATTATTAAACATAACACATATTATTTTTGGGTCCGCTTCCCCAATCGCAAATCGCAATCGGCAGAGTTCAATGTTTATACATAAAGCGTGATGCAATATGGCGGACCCGCCGTAATTATTAACCGCAGCGCATATATTTTTCACGTCCGACCTATCGCAAATCGCAATCGGCGGAGCCCAAGGCTTATACATAAGGCACGATGCGATATGGCGAACCCACCGAGACTATTAAATGCAACTTATATATTTTCGGGTCCAGCCAATCGCAAATCGAAATCCGCAATAGGAGAAAGTGAAGCGACATGTGATATGCGAAGGGGCGATGAGCAGACCCGACAATGATTATAGACCCGGGGTATAGTATTTGAAGTCCGGCCTTATGGTTCAGCGGCAGGTTTTCCCGTGTATTCCCATGTGTTTCGATAAAGTGTTGTGGTCCAGGTTTTTAAAAGGAAATCAAATAGAGTGAATGGTCCGCTTTTGAAGCATTGTCAAGTCATTTTTGGATAAAAATGAATATTATGGGCAACGAGAATACATGTTACAACACGTTCAGTGGTTTAATAATTATAGTTGCTCTGCGTTGTGAGATTAAATAGAACTATGACTAAATGCACGGTTTGTTTGTGGGCATGTTTGTCATATTTCTCATAATCATAGCTAATATGAACTATTTCTGCAGGCGAGGACCGAGAGAAGAAAGGCAAGTTCGAGTGGACCCGGTAACGGATAAATGTGATTTATATCAAGACGACACCTCTACACCACCAATGTCGATATTGCAAAGACATACTTTGCAAGAAAGGGATACGAACCGCCATAGTGCATAATGGAGGCACGCTCTATGTCAAGAGGAAGCACTCATGACAGCGTTGATCCATCAAGATGTTATTACCTCCAAACACACCTTCAATCATGCCAGATGTGGGATGATGAGCGCAGTGTCTTCAGTTTCCTTCAGGAAATAATAGGGAATAACGTCCGCTCAATACAGGTGCAAAGAGATGACACGCAGTCATTCTCTTTTAATCAACATCTATTCATTTCCCCAGGAAATGAAGCGCTCCAACAGATATGCCCTCTACATGTCAGCCGTTTCACCGATCAATTCTACGTTTGTATATTTTAATGTGTATATGGAAAAGAGCAGGAAGGTGGAAAGTTGGGGGGAAGACGAAGGGTCAGTCTTTTCTGCATAAGTATTACCTCCGGAGATGGGTAGAGGACTTTTTTTTGGGCAGAACGGCTTTTGAATTATTGTGCTAATAAAGAAGACTATTTGGGTCAGGAAGGAGCCTTTTTCAGATTTATTTTCCTCTTCTTTCATGTGTTTAGAATCAGGGTGTTGTTGTTGGCATAAATATAAATGTGTTTTGTTTTGATACAGCTTATGACTAGTCTTGGTTATTTGAATGTAATTATTTATCATGGTTAACTCATGAGCGGTCCCCGATTCGAAACCATATTAAACATCAGTTGCAAGTATATTTGTAGGAACGGGAATGTGCATTCTTATATGAATAATTAGATTGCAATTAAGCTTTAATACAACCTTGTTCATTTGTGAACTCAGTGATTGATTCATTTGGACTTGGAATCTATATATGATGTTTAATCTCCTTTATTATGCTCATGCAGGATAGATTAGAATAGTTAAGATTAGTATAAGTGGGTGGAATTAGTATACGTAGGACTTAATACATATAGGTTACCTGTTTCTTTTATTGATTTAACCGAAGTCTTCCTTCGGGGAGCAATCTTTCAACCCCTATAACAATTTACGGGATCCTTTAAAACCCATTGGCACTAGCCACTCCAAACGAAAGCAGATCTAATCGGGGCCTGCGATCGGGTTAGTTCCCCTTGTTGGCATAGCGAAAATTTGCAATGTCAACAGAAGGCAAAGGCAAAGATGTGGTCAGAAGAGTTGGACAAGTGCGGGCAGCTAGTGCTGGAGGTGGACGGAAGGTCGACGAAACGAAGTCAAGTTTGCGATGTCGGGTTTCGCTAACGAACAGGACAGCGATGGGAAAGGGATGTCAGCTTGAAGAATGAATGTGATTGGCAGTAGCAAGGAGTAGAAGCGGGGAAAAAGGGACCGTGGTTTCACTAAGTACAAAGTGCAAACGTGCGCGGGGTGAGTGAGCAATGGTAGAATTGAAGACAACAAATGGTGGAGAAAGGAATAGCGCAGAAGACGACGGGAAAACAGAGGCGACAGGAAAAAGGGAGCACGGCAATGGTGATTGACCACAAAGAGCACGCAAATAATGACGACAAACAACAGCAGAACAATGGGAGGCAGAATAATGAGAAAGAGCAACTGGAAGCGATTGTTGGCTGAGAATGACTGCTCTGATACCAGATGGAGCGAACAGCTCATTAATTGACAGAAATACTTATATATTTTATTAAAGATTGAATGATGATTACAATGAATGAGGGCTTTGGCTTTAAATATAGCCCAAAAGCCATTACATGAGAGGGCTTTAAATGAAGTTAACTGAGTTAGTAAACTAATTTTATACATAACATGTTGCATGTTCATGTGTTTATGTGGCACAAATCATTTACATATACAAGACTCAATGATCAGTAGTGCATGTTCATAGCAATGTAGCCACACTGACAAAAACAATATTGGAAGCAAGCCTTTTTCTTGTAAACAGCAAACACTCAGAACACAGCACAGATGATTTGTCTCGTCAAAAAGAAGCAATCATCTTCCTTTGATAAACGTATAATATAATATTGATATATAGCTTAATTGAAGGTCTCTTGACCATGTTGTTGCAGCCAAGGTTGCAATTAGGATAATAGTTTTCATTCCCCTCAATGCTAGACTTAACAAAAGAATGCAAACCAATCATATAAAAAGGACTTGCATCTTAGATACTCACATAGCTAGATTAATGTTTGGGCAATTGTGAAAGGGTTCAAATGGAATCAAACCAATAACAACAAATTACTAAACAGCTACTGCTAGTGCTTGAACACACATTATGATTCTCCTAGCTACAAAGAAACAATAACAAACAAACAAAACAACACTAAGGTGATTTTAGGGTAGATGCGAGAATTGCAATAATCAAGACACGATTTAGAAGCCTAGGTCAACTTTATTCTGATGAAATAAATAACAAATGCTACATTAAATCCCCAAAATTTGCCTTAAAATCAGTGGCGCACAACTCTTATAAGACTTGGGAAGACTTGCGAGTCTTCACTAGTCAATAACTGAAACGAGTCTAGAGGCCAAGACTCACACTTAAGACTCGAACCCCTGAAGACTCATCCAACTCGCAAAGACTCGTATATAACTTATAAGGATTGAAATGTCATTAGTTTCTTCGTGTGCTTAAAATTTACCATATTTTAAGGTTTTTATCTATTTTGTTAAGTCTTATACGAGTCACTGAGTCAATAGCCAAACAAGTCTTATATGATTCCAAGTCGTGCAACATTGCTTACAATGGCAAGCTGGAAGTGTCTTTATAGTTTACCATGACCCATCTATAATGTATACTCATGCAACTCATTGTCCATGTGTTGGGTGTGTATGTTTCACTTGTGAATAATCACACATTCATAACAATTGTGAGACAAAGGATTTCTACAAGGCATTACACACACTAAAATCTGTTACTAGCACCAAATTAGCCTAAGTTTGGATAAATGAAGCAAGGGATGAATGGAAGAAGGATGAAGAATTATGGCCACTTATTCAAAAGTTGCAAAAGATCCCAATTCAAACAATATTGATAGAAATTGAAGAGGAAGGAAAAATCATATTGGAACCTGGAGCAGTCACAGAAACAAGAACCCGACAGCTACGTAATCGATCAATTTCAGAGTATCTCATCAAGTGGAAGAACTTACCCGCTGAAAATTCCACATGGGAGGACAAGAATTTTATACAGAAGCATCAAGAACTACTCAAGCGTTGAGGACAACGCTTTTTGAAGGAGAGGGGCATGTTAGGCCCCTATACTACTAGTGTAACCTCTTATTGTTATTAGTACAACCCACTTATTATATTGATGTACCCATGTAGTGCCCATATTGTTACTAGTGTGCCACATAGAAGCCCACTATTGTTATTATTGTGCCCTTACATTATTATTGTTATGTCGGCTCTGATTATGTTATGACCCCTTAGACTCCTATATATAGAAAGGACGTCTTTTCATTTGTATCATCCAAGAATTGTTCATTTATGTAATGTAAAGGAGGTTGCCCCCTCGAAGAGGCTGAATTCTAAGGCGTTGATCTATCTTTTCTATCTTTTCTTGAGCTGGTTTCATAACAGGGTAAGAGAGAGTAATGTTTGCATTAATGAAAGCATACGAGAATCTTTTATGACAAGACTTTAATGATAGTGAAATGTATCCATTAAGAGAGAGAGAGAGAGTTATGATGTGCTATGTGAGACATAGAAGTACGAAGTGATTAAGTGATGAAGGTAAGGTGACTTGGAGTTCCTTTTAATAATAATAATGTCATAGCATCATAAGGATAATAATAAAGGTAACAATAATATTGATGATTAATTCAAAAATTGAACCATTAAGATTGATTAATGATAAGTTATTTTCCAAAATCTATACTTGATTACCAATTGATGCAAGGTGATTTACTAATTTTGTAAAGTCATGCTTGAGATGCTAGACATGAATTTCTAATTTTAGAAAGTCACTCCAGAATTGTCAAAAATGAAATTTTATTTAAGGAAATTCATCCCTAGGCTACCAATTTTCAACACTCCCTCTCAACTAGGGGAGGAATTTCTTTCTGTAACAAAGATCCCTGCTTTCTCTACTCATCTCTAATCATCTCTACTCTCGAATAATGATGTCACAATCTAATGAAGAAGAATCATCTTAGGGGAGATTCATCTGTGTCCCGATATCCACTGATCTTCTCATCTTGACACAGGCTTGGGGGATTAGCACTTGTCAACACATGACAAGGATCGCGCACAACCAAGTCTCACCTCTGCTTGGGGGATTACCACTTGTCAACACATGACAAGGATTGCGCTCAACCAAGCTTTACCATAAGAGTCAAGTGGTAGAACACCTACATCTACAGACTTTGGGGGGATTACCACTTGTTAACACATGATAAGGATCGCACACAACCAAGACTCATCTTTGCTTGGGGGGATTACCACTTGACAAGGATTGCGCACAAACAAGTCTCACCCTACCTAGGGGGATTACCACTTGTCAAGGATCAGGCACAACAAAGCTTTACCACACCCATTGGCCAGATGGGTGGTACTCCCAACAAGCCCAACTTGTGGGTAGGATGCATACTGGGGTATACTCTTGGCAAGTCTCAGACTTGATTGTAGGGGGGATTACCACTTGTCAACACAAGACAAGGATCACGCACAACCTATAGTGAAGATTTCCCTCAACCCCAAGGGCTCTCTCGACTCCATTCCCAACTTCGGAGCTCAAACAAGAGGAAAGAACATAGCTCAGTGTTCTCGATCATCCATGACTGCCCCCACCAAGAAGGGTCACATCCGTCAGTCCAAGCTGTTCTCTGAATACCAAGAACTTCCCTTTCGACAAAGGCTTGGTAAGTATGTCAACTATCTGATCATCAGTTGCAATATGATGGAGTCTTATTGCTCCTCTCTGCACCATATCCCGGATATAGTGATATTTGATCTCAATGTGCTTGGACTTGTCATGGAACATGGGATTTTCTACAAGTTGAATCCCACTCTTATTGTCACAATATATTATTGTCGTGTCTAACACATGCTCAAACAGTTCTCCAAAGAGCTTCCTTAGGCATAGTGACTCACAGCTAGCCATGCTAGCAACAATGTACTCAGATTCAGTCGTGCTAAGGGCTACAAACTTTTGGTTTTTGCTCATTCAAGATATCATGGCAGATCCCAAGCTAAAGCAGCATCCAGATGTGCTCTTTCTATCAGCAAAGTTACCAACCCAATCAGCGTCAGAGTAACCATGTAATCTCACAACTTCGGGGGTATCTCAATCCAAGATTGATGGTCCCATGCAAGTATCTTGACACATTCTTTGTAGCAATCCAATGTGCATGTCATGGCTTAATCATATATTGGCTCAGAATATTGACCGCAAAACATATGTCTGGTCTAGTGTTCACTAAGAACATCAGTGCCCCAATCAGTTGTCGATACTTAGAAGAATTAGCCAAATCAGGTCCTGCAACTTCACCACAAAAATTTTTGAAATTCATTTCCATTAGTGTGTTCATGGATTTACATTTTGTCATACCAAATCTTTCCAGAAGCTTGACAACATATTTTCCTTGAGAAAGGAAAATCTCACCAGGCTATTGCCATACCTCTAGGCCCAGAAAGTAGTCCATCAAATCAAGGTCTTTCATTTCAAATTCAGAAGCTAACTCCCTCTTACACTGGAGGATAAGAGGTTCTCCACCAGTCAAGAATAAGTCATCAACATATAATACCAAAATCAAAGGCATACCTTGGACTGTCTTGAAGTAGAGATTTGGATCAACATTGCTTCTGGTAAAACCAAGCTTCATCAAGAAATTATCAATGCGGGCATACCAAGATCTTGGGGCTTGCTTCAATCCATAGAGAGCTTTCTTCAGTCTACACACATGAGTTTCTTGTCATGCACTTCAAAGCCTTGCGGTTGCTTCACAAATACTTCTTCCTTGGGGAAGCCATGTAGAAAAGCAGTTTCCACATCCATTTGGTGAAGAGTCCATCCCTAGGGCTAGCAGCGAGAGCCACAATGGATCGGATAGAAGTATATCGAGCAACAGGGGAAAAATTTCTTCATAGTCTTCTCCCTCTTTTTGATAGAAGCCTCTAGCCACAAATCTAGCTTTATATTTTTCTATACTGCCATCTACACCGTGTTTGATTTTATCCAACCATTTGGAAGTCACAACAGACTTACCTCTGGGTCTTGGAACTACTTCCCAAACATCATTAGGTATGATGGACTCATATTCTTTAGCCATTGCATCTTTCCATAATTGATCTTTCATTGTTTCTCCAAAAGTGCATGGTTCAGCCTGAATAATGTTACTCATGGCTACAACGTATCCCTAGAACTGACAAGGTTTCTTGCTTTCTCTAAAGTTTCCTGTCATGCACTTCAAAGCCTTATGGTTGCTCCACAAATACTTCTTCCTTGGGGAAGCCATGCAGAAAAGCAGTTTTCACATCCATTTGGTGAAGAGTCCATCCCTGGCTAGCAACTAGAGCCACAATGGATCGGATGGTAGTATATCGAGCAACAGGGGAAAAATTTCTTCATAGTCTTCTCCCTAATTCTGAGAGAAGCCTCTAGCCACAAATCTAGCTTTATATTTTTCAATACTGACATCTACACCATGTTTGATTTTATCCAACCATTTGGAAGCCACAACAAACTTACCTTTGGGTCTTGGAACTACTTCCCAAACATCATTAAGTATGATGGACTCATATTCTTTAGCCATTGCATCTTTCCATAATTGATCTTTCATTGTTTCTTCAAAAGTGAATGGTTCAGCCTAAATAATATTACTCATGGCTACAACGTATCCCTAGAACCGACAAGGTTTCTTGCTTTCTTTGAAGGTTCCTCTAGGAGCAGAATGTCTATCAACATCCTATAGAGTGTCACGAAGCCATAATGGCCTCTTTCTAGCAGGAGGATCACTTGGTGGAGGATGCAAGGGGTCCATGGACTCCATGGGTTCATCAGGAAGATCAGGCTTAGGTTCAAGATTTTCTTGAGCATCCAAGGCATCTTCCTAACTTTCAACATTAGCAGGAGGACGAGGAGTGTCTCTTTCCTTTCCAAGAATTGCACCTTCATCAAATGTTACATCCTTGATAAACTCTATAGTTCTTAGACCAGGCACGTATATTATGTAAGTTTTAGAATTTTCACAATAACCAATAAACGTACCTTTCTTACCTGAAGCTTCCAGCTTGGTTCTCTTTTCCTTTGGCAAATGAAAGTAGATAGGGCAGCCAAAAATCCTCAAGCGCCCAACTTCAACCTTTTCACGAGTGAAGACTCCTTCAAGAGTCTTGTTGTTTAAGACTCTATGTGGAGATCTATTTTGGACATAAACAGCAGCGTTTGCAGCTTCTCCCCAAAAAAAAAATTGGTAGCTTCTTATCATGCAACATAGCTTTGACTACTTCCACGATGGTTTTGTTCTTTCTTTCAGCCACAACATTTTGTTCTATCCTATATGGTACGGTGATCTCTTTCCTGATTCCAGCTTCTTGGCAGAAGTCCATGAAATCGTTTGAAGTGTTCTCTCCTTCATTGTCAAATATGAAGATTTTGATCTACTTTCCAGTTTGTTTTTCTACTAGAGCTTTAAAGTCTTTGAACATGTTAAATGCTTGAATTTTGCTTTTCAAAAAGAAAATTCAAGTTTTGCGAGAAAAATCAACCACAAGGATTATATAAGTCAAGTAGTCACAAAGAGAAGTTACAGGCATAGGTCCACATAAATCACAATTTACAAGATGAAGTACCTAACTGGTTTTGCTTTTGCTTGAAGGGAATGGTCCCTTTACATGCTTTCCGCTTGCACACCCTTTGCAAACTCTATCATGATCCAATCTAATCTCTGACATTCTGGAAACCATCATTCTCACATGGGGCAATGCTTTATAGTGCAGATGAGTGAACCTTCGATGCCAAAGTTCACATTGATGATTGTTTGCATGCATTAGTGCATGCATTTGTCTTCCCTTGAATTTATAGAGACCTTCAAATCTCAATCCTAGAGTGAAGCCATCTCTCATGCTAGATCTCATTGGCAAAGTGAGAACTTTTCCATTTATGAAAGCAATTTTCATTCATTTATCTTCTAAAGCATATATAGATACAAGATTCTTTTTTAGACAAGGTACATATAAAACTTCTTGAAGAGATATAGTTTTACCTTCATCTAGATGAAAAGAAACAAAGCCAGGTCCCTTTATAGGATATGTAGAGTTATCTCCAAGTATGATTTTCAAATCCATCTCCCTCTCAACCAGATTTGAGAGAACTTTATAACCAGTAAAGTGCCTTGAAGCACCACTATCAACCAACCAGCTATCACAAGAATCTACAGGAGAGGAACTAGAAAGAGCATAAACAAGAAAGTATTATGACTGTGTCTCAGCTGCATTATTATCATACTTTGGGTTCCTTGAAGTCTTGGAAGAACGGTGGCTTTCTTTACGAACAACAAGAGCTTCTCTTCTTCTTCTATAATCAGATCTAAAGTTGCGATTGTTGAAGTTGAATCTCGATGCTCCTTTCAGGACAGTGGCGAGCATAGTTGCCATGATTATGGCAGTTGTAGCATTGAACTTCTAATAAGTCCCTATTCCATTTATAGAAATTGTTGGATCTAGGAGAAGGCTTCCTTGAAAAATGATGACCTCTTCTTCCTTTCTGCTTCTTGCCTTGGACAAAAAAGGTTGTAGGTTCTCCCTCTTCGTGCTTGGGAATTCTTCCTTTGGAAATCACTTTGGCCTCTTCTTGACTACACTTTCCCATGAGCTCATCAAATGTGGGGGAAGCTTATCATTATTGCTAATGGTAGTAATAAAAGTCTCCCAAGTAGGAGAAAGACCTCCAAGCGTAATAAGCGCCAACTCTTTATCAAATAAAATTTCATCAACAGTTAACAGCTAAACATTGATTTTTGATATCCTCATGATGTATGTTTGAATGGTCTCTACTCTGTTCATCTTAATGTCCTTGAGTTGATTCTTCAAAGCAAGGATTCGACTCAACTTGTTTACTTGATACATGTCAATCAGTTTGTCATACATTTCCTTAGATTTCTTCAAGTTGGAGACATAGGTGATGAGATGGTCTCCAAGAGAATCAAGGATAATCTTTTTAGCCTTGACTTCTCCTTTCTTGTATCTAGCCTTGATAGCAGCATTCGAATTTTCTGGTGGTTCTGCTACCTCACCTTCAACATATTCTAGTACATCATGTTCCTCAAGAGTAATATCCAATCTTGCCTTCCATGGACCAAAATTTGAAGCATCATTCAACTTCTCTTCATTCTTGAAGTAAGAAGAAAACATCTTGATCTAGTCAAACAGATTTCAGTAGCAAGAAGGAGCAACAAGTGATATTTCAGCAATAAATAGAAGCAGCAAGTGATATTTCAGCAGTAAATAGAAGGATGACAGCTCTTATCTTCTTGGGCTTGTCTTCACCAAAGCTCTAATACCATGTTAAAATTTCGATGTTCTATGTTGTAACAATTATTTATTCCAAAACTTCTTTTTGTTGCAATATTAGTTATCCAAATGTAGATAAAACAAAAACCAAATGCACAATTGAAGACAACCAAGAACAAGATAAGACACAGGGAATTTAGGTTCAATGACCAGGGCAAAACCCACATGGCAAAAACCCAACCAAATTCTTCTTCTATTAGATATCAATTGTTCAGTAGAGATACAAAATACAATGAGACATCAAGAAAATGAGTAAGTTCACCCAAATTTGAATAAGTTGTAGCAAGAAGATCACTGGTAGCAGCAGCCGATGCAAACACTGAATCAATCTTCAAGTTTTGCTCTTACTCTCCAACTCTCTCTCTTTCAAATTCAAATCCTTCTTTAACAATGCACAAGTAGTGAGAATGAGATGATATGAGATACATATATAGGAGGAGCACTAAATTCAAGTCATAAAGAAGGAGCAATATGCATGCCTTGAGGAGGAGTTGCATATGCCATTTAGGGAGGTACACATGCCTTTGTAACTCATGCCATTCAGGAGGTATGCATGCCTTTGTAACTCATGCCATTAAGTGTAAGAGGAATCCTTTATGACATGTTTTTATTGTGAGTAAGAGGAATATCCCATGTCTTAATGAGTGCGTAAGAGAGCGAGTAATGTTTGCATTAATGAAAGCATAAGAGAATCTTTTATGACAAGGCTATAATGAGTGAAACGTATCCATTAAGAGAGAGAGAAAGAGTTACGATGTGTTATGTGGGACATAGAGGTACAAAGTGATTAAGGGATGAAAGTAAGGTGAATTGAAGTTCCTTTCAATAATAATAATGGCATAGTATCATAAAGGTAATGGTAATATTGATGATTAAGTCAAAAATTGAACTATTTGTTAGTTTTTGTAGCATCCGGTTTGCTCTAATCTCAATTTGTGTCAAAGAGGCTAAGAACACGAGATCTTCAAAACCCAAAAAAGGTTTTGCGAGATAAGCTTGTGAAATGCCTTAATTAAATTAATTAACCATCATTTAAAAAATGCCTAAGTCTAACTTAGGAAAACTGGTTAATTAATAGCAATTAATTAAGGAAAGGTGAGAATGCTCTAGTAACTCACACAGATTGAGTTTGAGATGATCTTAGCCATTGATGGAGATCTAATCATGGTCGTTTGTACACCAATGAGAGATACAAAAGAGCAAGACAATGGGATGGAGGGAGACACATCTCAGAGAGTGTTCAACATCAATTTCCAATGACTCAGAGCAAGCGCATAGTTGAGCCCTAAGAGGGAGTTTTGTAGCAGAGGGGCAGCAGAATTTTGGAGCAGGGTAATCCAACATTTCTAGTGGCAGTTTGCCAGAGTGCGGGAGGCATTTTTCAATCCACAGAAGGGGCTGCGCAGGGGCCTATAAAGAGCACCAGTAGAGGCAGTTTGATTCAGCTCAAGAGGAGTTGATTCAGTTGCAAGAGGCTGGGATCATTTTCCAGAGGGTCGGAGGATCACTTCCAGAGCAACAACAGTGTCAAAGGCAGATTTGAGGCAGTTCATAGCAATTACAGTAGAGGATTGCACAAAGGCTTGCACAAGGGTTCTTGAATAGACAGTTTGAGTTGTCAGATTGTTTGCAGATTGCTTGTGGAGAAGGGAAAAATTCCCTCAGGAATTTTGCCAGTATTTTTTCAGAAGGAGCTTGCCAATTTAGGCACCCAATTGTACTCCATAAATTGTTGCACAATAATATAAACCCTCAGTTCTTGCACCAATTTTCCCACATTGGGTTTTTCCAAGGACTTTTTTCCAAAAACAATGGTGTCATTTTTATTATGTGTGCATTGTTTTCTCAGTTCCAGTTTCGCTTCCGCAGTGCATTTTAGTTTTAGTGAAAATTGCAGTAGTGATTTTATTCATTGTTTGTCATAATAGCAAATAAATTGCACACACTAATATTCAGTTAGAAGAATAATTTCCAGTTGCTACAACAGTGAAAATCTCAAATGGTATCAGATCAGTGGCTTAGTAATGAGGGAAATATTTTGCAGATTCAAAGGTTGTCTCTAGGCAAAATTTCTGAATCTGCGCAAACCGCCAGCAAGAGTGCGAATTGCAGAGGCAAGGGTTCGATTTTCGGGTGCAGCCAGTAGAAAAATTCGATCAGCCTCAGAAGCAGAGATTTAAAGGTAGTGGATTCGTCGGAAAGTAATTATGATGAGCAGATATGGGCGCACTTGGTTTGCAACTAGTTTTGCAGTAGCAGATTAACGTCAGGTGGCAGAGAAAAGCACAAATAGAGGAATTTCCATAATTTCTCAGAGGGTTTCTAGATCCAATTTTTAGGAGATCCAAGATTTCCAATTGCAATAGGTCGTAGCAGTTTTCCAATCAGCCAATGCAAGCTTCAGCAACAGCAGATCGTGTGCCAGATTCTAGAGGACCTCCAGAAGGTTGAGCGAGTTGCCCAATTGAGGTAGCAAGCAAAGTGAATACCGGAGAAGGGATATCCAGAGGCAATTCATCCCTCCGCAACTCATCTTCCTCCTCAACTCATCCCTTATTTCTTCTATCCTCCCCTTTTCTTCCCATGGCTTCTTTTCCTTCTTCTTCTAGGGAGAAAAGGATTTGGCAGGCATTCTTTTCGGAACTGCATCTTCCATATCCCTCGTTCAGGATAGAGCGTCCCAAAGTGTACTAAGCTTAAGGGCTTTGACCCAACCACGCAATGGTTCAGCTATACCTTCCAAGAACATCAGCACCAACCAATCATGGGATATTCACCATTACTGCCAATCTTTGGAATTCGGTGATATGGTTGTTCGGAGTCCCAATTTGTCAAAGTTGCGCTAGTTCCTTGAAATGCAGCTCTAGGTTGTTCTTATCGAACCTCTGAATCAGTCTCTCTATGAACTCCAAGTAGGAAGTGATATTGGAGTGCCCTAGGGTGGTCAATTTGTGGTACCACCATTTGTCTACCTCGCCTCCCAAGTGCAAAGTAGAGTACTTCTTAGCCTCGAACTCTCTCACGGGGATAAGATGGAGGAATCTGTCTAATTTATGGACTCAAACTCGATTTGTACAACTGAATGCTCCATCAAAAGTCGGAATATTTATCTTACTTGCCTTCTTGGAAACATAGTTATTCTGCCACCATCGATTCTGATCTCTAGTTTTGTTCTGATATTTGAAGGTGCAATAATCCTGGAGCGACATGTCTACATGAAAATATGCTCTCAGTGCTTCATATTCCCTTGGATAATATGAGAAATCTTCATCTTGCCCCGACTAGTTACCAACTTATTCTCCCAAAAATTTCGGCATAAATGGCCTAACTGTGCTTTTGTTTACCAGTGGGGGAACTGGATTAGATGTATTGTTGGCTTCAACATGATGACTATTGGATCTTCCAAGTAATGTCTTGTTTGAACCAATGTTGCGAAAATCATTATCAGGATTAATCGGCGAGGGGAAAAAATCAGAAAAAATTCGTTAAAATCGGCAAATAATCGTAAAATACAAAAATATTCATCTTTTTGAAAAATTCTTCGGCGAAAATCACATGGAAAATTTTTGTCGACGCGTTTCGAACCAACCAGTGTGGTTCATCGTCAGGACAAGTTCGATGAACCACACTGGTTGGTTCGAAACGCGTCGACAAAAATTTTTCCATGTGATTTTCGCCGAAGAATTTTTCAAAAATTTGATATGGATCACAGAAGTCTCAATTCAATTATTCATCTTTTTTCAATTTGTTTAATATCTAAAGCATCTACAACATAAAATAAATACATTGACACATAAATATGATAAAAGAACTAATATATAAGATGTGTAATATCATTTCTAGTGCTACATCACACATAACAGTGAATCATGTCCTGAATAGTCAGTCCTAACTCCTGAGTGCCAACTCAGCCTCAAAATATCAACAGAAAATTTAATAATGTATCTCATATCATGAGTAAAAATGTCATATACAATGAAATGAACCAAATAACTAATACTATTGATTTCCTCTACCCCTCTTGCGAGAAAATGCAATAGCTTTCCCTCTAGATGTAGATGCCAGTGGAGTTGGCAGTGGACTCCATTGTGCTCTAAAAGCTAAAGAACTAGGAGCTATAGGAGGTAGACCACGTCCTCTACTGGTGACAGGGGTAGCCTAGGTAGGTTGTGTCACCTCCTCCATCTCCTCCTCATCAAAAAATCGGCAAAAAAAAAGAAATTTATTTAAACATAAAAAATAAAAAATAAATTCAACACTGGTTTGAACCTTCCGCACCATTGCTAAGTTGATTTCCTTATGCGTTGGCCGTAGAATGAGTGAGAGCTTTCATTGTCTAGACCATCTCTTTTATCCTCTAGCCCAATCATTTATAGGATGTGCTTGATACTTTCCCAAGGTTGATCCTTATGATCTCCCATTTCTCCTTCTTCTGCCTCTGATCCTAGATAAAGGATTTCTCTTCCCTTCTTTTTCCTTCTATAAGTCACATATTCTCTATCTCCTTGGGTCATTAACTATGGTAACCCTGCAAGCTGGTAGGATGAATTGCTCTAATACCACTGTAATATCCCTAGTATATAATTTGACTTAATTTCCAAAAATTTAAATTCAAGAGTTTCACCATAAATTTTTCACAGAAGATTTTACAATAAATTGCAAACATTATTCTAGAAATTGTAGGGAAAACACTGCAAGTTCCAACTATTTTATTTACAAATTGGAAGGAAATTACATCAATTAATCTGGAAGGAAACTTGATGGAGGATTTTCTCAAAGACCCTTCGCTTGACTCCCTTAGCTCTGCAACTGGTTCTCTACAGTAAATTGCAGATTGGCCCTCCCAAAGAATGCAATCAGCCTTCTAGAACCCTAGCAATTCGGCCCTCCTGAGCAATACAATTTAGCCCTCAAATTGGTGCAAGGAATGCAACTCGGCCCTCATACAGCAAGGAAATTTTTCCCTCTTCCAGGAATAATATTTTGCCCCTAAAGGATATTAATTCAGCCACTAGCAAAAAGGAGAAACTCAGCCCCTCCAGCACAATAATGAGGACCCCGACGAGAGACTTGGCCCCTGCAACACAAAATAATTCGGCCTCCAAAAAAAGAAGAAACTTGACCCCTGCAACACAATAATTTGACCTCTGGATTGGAGTGAAATTCGGCCCTTGCAACACCATAAATTTATCCTCTGAGAATTATGCAAATAGGCTTCCCTGAAGGAAGAATTTGGACCCAATGCAACTGGCAATTCGGCCTCTATAGATAGACAGATCAATCTCCTCCTTAACTACAAACTCGGTCTCTTTGAAACACCAACTCGACCTCTTCTGCGAATGATAATTTTATTGATCAACTAGGATGGCCCGGCAACCACCGAAACCAATCGGCACCAGCTAAAGTGTGTATTTCAACACCGAAACTGGAAACACTAGAGGGTTTTCCCTCTCACAAGCTACTCAAGCTTTTGTCAATTCACTAATCAAATCTCACATGCCCTTTTCCTCAAGTCTCCCCTTTATAATTTTCCCCTCTCCAAAATACTATGGGTGGCAAAATAATACCATGTGTCACTTATTTTTCTACAGTGACTTTACCACCTTCTATTTAATTATTAAGATAATATCAACTAATTAATATGTTGACCCCTTTTTTCTTGTCGATAACCTACTGGGATCATGGTGACTTCACTTTTCTCTATTGTTATGGATTGGAAAGGGACATTACACTCCAAAACGACAATGACCATATGTGTACCTAAAGGAACATAACCCTAGATCACTACTTCCTACTAAACTCTAAAATCACTTCAAAACAAGGACAACCTAGTTTGACTTTTTGGGAATATTTGGCATGTGCTAATTTTATCTAGCCTAAATTTAAGCCTTAAATAAATTGTTTCATACCTTAACTTGCCCTTCTCATTTTTTATTGGAAAACATGCTAAATTACAATGTTGTTGCGTCAAAAAAAAATTAAGTCTTAGCTTTATCTAATTATTCAGCATGAGAATAAAGGCCATGGCCACAAAAGCTAAAAGAATTAAAGTAGACAGCCTTTACCAAGTTTGTTTACATGGAAAAGAAAGAAAGGCTGGAAAAGACTTCAATATGTAGAAATTTTTAGATCCCTGTAGCCCCTCCGGTTTCAATTTGTTTTATGCATCAAGTTTAATGCCCACAGCCCACATGTCCAAGATGATATATAAATTTGAAAATAAATTGCAATAGAAACACCGCTACGCTACCACTACTTCACTTTCACTTTTCAGCTGATAATAAACACAAGCATGCACACACATTAATTTGTACACTAATAGCTTTGGTCAATCTCAGACCCTGGAAAAACCCACAAGGGGAAAACCAGTTTAGAAGAGGATTTTTGTTGCTTATCTCAGAGAATTAATTACACATCAAGGACCTTATCTCTTCCCTTGAAACTCGTGCCATCCTCCTATAAAATTGAGCCAGAGTCTTAAAACTCGTGTCACTTCAGCAATCTCTACCTCTCAAACTTTGTGCCACTTTAGCAATCTTCGCCTCTCAAACTGTGTGCCACTGCCCAGAATTTGTCCTTAAAATTCAAGTTTCTAAACAGCAATTAATCGCCTCGATTTTTGCACTGGAAAGATCTGCAATTCCTCCTCAAACTGTGTGCTTGACAAACCTGAAATTTCCCTCAAATTTTGGGCTGTCAGACCTCTGCAGACGCCTTGATTTTTGTGCCAGTCAACCCAGCAATTAATGCTCAGACTCTCCCTTGAAAACCACAATGACACTCTACCCACATTCCCTCGAAAATCGTGTTGAGGATGACTGAACTTTCTCGGCTTCTGTGCCAGCAATATCTGCCTTGGGATACGAGCAGTTGTTTGGTCTCTTGGCCTGGAAACTCGGGTCTATCAGTCCAGCAAACCCTCACTGATATTCATGCTTCAGACTGATAGAATCTGCCCTCAAACTCAGAGTTGAAGTTCCTTGATTTCAGCACTGGAACTCTGCCCTTTTCCTTGGTCTGCGTGGCTCAATCTCAGCCTTGGAACTCGGGCCAGAGATCGGTCTTCTCCTTGTTGTAGCTTATTCCCTCCTTAAGCAAATCTCCACCTCTTCTCCTCTACAGAAGCTATCTTAGCCTCCTTGCCATCTCAGCCTTCTCTTCTCCTCTCCTCTTCTACAACTCTAAAATTGAAGAATAAATCTCTCTTTTGTCTTTTCTCCCTTTTTAGTGTCTCTAATAGAGAGAAGCCCTAACCCTATGATCAATGGCTGAGATTAGATCTCAACCCTCCTTGATCAAGGGTGGAGATCTAATCTCCCACTGACCCCCTTTTCATGTTTCCCCCCTTCATTAATGACCTCCCCTAGTCAGTTTATTAAATTGGTGTACCTTGTACCTTTTTCCACATAAAGCAACTTTAATAATACAAAGTACTATGTACTTTTGTACCTCATAAAGTGACTAAAACTTCACATGACTTTAATAACTCATAAAGTCACTTACTAAAAAAGTGTCTTATGTGTTTTTCTAGGCCAAAGGCAAAAAGCACTAGGAAACACCTCCTTGGTACCCTTATTCTCAACACAATACAGCAGTTTTAGTATGTCCTTTAGACCAAAGGAAACAGATAGCAAATTACAGTAAAGCACAGCCAGAAAATTAAAGCAAAAGGAAGCCAGCAAATTAAAGAAAAGAGAGCTGAAAAAGCAGGAAAATCCCTTCCAATTCATCAAGTAAACTCAACTGGCAGCCATGCATAAGATGGTGAAAAGTGGAATACTTTTTCTTGCTTTTCTCCATAGTTAGTTAGGGTGATTTGTCATCAATGCAGTGGTTTTCTATATATCCAGAAAGACGACAGAAAAGGGATTAGAGAGTATTCTTTCAAATCAGATTGTAGCAAAGGATAGCTCTTCAATCTTTCATCCTCCCAGACCTTAGACAAATACCTCCACTGCAAGCAGGGATATTCATGGCAGCCTATCACCTATGACTTACTATGATGCAATCAATCTCTTGGGTAATATGTGATTCGGTAAAATCAAACGTTGTTCTAGCTTCTTTGAGCCTACTGGATGTCATTGATTAAGCTGTTTAGCAGTGTTATGGCAGTTTATAGTGCACTTATTTTGAATTTTCTTCATCTGGGGACACATTCACTTCACTCATGTATATTAATTATTAAACAGTGTTGCACGACTCGTACTCATATAAGACTCCTCTGGCTATTGACTCAGTAACCCGTATAAGACTCAGCAAAATATAGAAACACAAAAAAAACCTTAAAATATGAAAAATGGAAAAATAAATAAAAATAAAAAAAGATGAATTTTCAGGGTCTTCACGGGTCTTATGCGGGTTCAATGCGAATTTAATATGGGTCTTCACAGGTATAGGTAAGAACCACGGGTTGTATGCGAGTGACCCGTCTCATTATAAGACCCATGGGTACTCATGGGTCTGATAAGGGTCGTGCTTCATGGATATTAAATTCACCGTTATAACTGTCCATAGGATTTGATCTCAACCACTCTTCTTCTTTTTTCAAGTTTAACTCACCTTTGACCACATATTGGCAGCTCAAGAGCAAGCTTTTATTGTGTGCTAATCAGTTGGAGTTATAAGCAGAAATCTTAGTTTATCGTAGCATAGAACCCTTAGGGACACCCCTCTGGAATTGCAAAAGGCATCAACCGAAATCAAGAGGCTTCCAACTGTCAAAGGGTTGGTTGTCTACAATTATTAGGTAAGCCTGCACATGAAAATTTGTGTGATAACATCATTGAGAGTTGTTTTACTTGTTTTGTATTTTAAGCTCACCTGAAAACTCCACTGTTGTAGTGATTTATCATGTTGCACTACCTAAGAAGATCTCCATGATTTGACCCTACATAAGGCACAGTCCCTAGCCTGAATGAACCTGAACATCTATTCTGGAACATAAGGGTGGATCATTACTTGAGTCTCCCTTGGTGACTCCATTGCAGAAGGATCATGATTGATCATGGACAATGAATTGATACAATAGGTGCAATATAATATAACCCTAGTCGTGGAGTTATCTCACAATGAAAAGGGAGAAGATAAAACTTTTCCCAAGTTTCATGGAAGATTGGTCCAAGAATTGCATAACATACGGCCCTCATTCCAACCAAGAAACTTTTTCGTGGATTATGCCTTTGCTATTCATTTGAAGTTTCGCTCCCCCCTTTTGGAGTGAGAACCCAACATTTAGGGCAAATTTCATTTGCTGCCCTAAGAGTGCAAGTATTTCTTGTTACTAAAAAGGAAGAGAGTAGAAGATGACTCATGCTTCAACAATCTTGAACTGGTAGTTGCACCACTTGAGCCATATGCAGAGGTCCATGAAGATGAAAATGAAGAGTGTGCAAAAGCATTCTATGATTCCATCCAGTAATGACGATAAAATTCAAAAGGAAGAACAACAAATCAGCCATGTAGAGATGAAGCAGGAGAATATTTTGTCCTTGCATAGCCTGACCAAGATCCAAGAACACTACAATGAGATGCCATTGCATCCAAATGCTTGGGAAACAAGTTATTCTTTTTCCGAGGAAAATCCGAGCAGATCCACCCTAAGGGATCACATCCTGCCAGCCAAACTAATCAGAGCCTAGCCCCGAGCATGTCGAGGAGAATTGACCCCGTGACCTCCCATTGGCGAGATGCTTTATCAACGGGTGCTCGACCAATTGAGCTAACCCTCGAGGCTTTGGGAAATAAGTTATATTTGGCAATTTATTGTTACTAAATGGAAACAGATATATGACAACGCTCCTAAATGTACCATCCTCGGGTATTGTGACAATTCAAGAAACATCTCAAATGCAAGCCTACGTCATTTTTGGCTCTCAAATAGGTGATGATGTCCAACTTCATAATCCTTACACTTTGCCTTTTTCCATTGTATTGGCTATGCCTTCTGCTGCTTTATCATCTATGCTATATTCTAATAATGATTTATTACCTACCGTTATCTTGGCTATGCCTTCTTCTGCTCTATCATCTATGCTATATTATGATAATGATTTGTCCCTTATCTAATATATTAAGACAAATTTTGGTTTGTATTGGTAGTGTCATTTTGCTCCAATTTCCACTGTTCATGACTGATGAAACAGTTGACTATTCAAATCTAGACTACAACTTTCCACCATTTTCTAGTGTTTTTTTTTTTTTTTTTTTTTGATCTACTGGTTCCCCTTTCCCTGAAATTTCATCAGAGCTGTTTCTGAGACCCATACTCATTTTTGGATATAAATATTACTTCTATTTTTCCCCTATTTCCTGAAATTTCCTAGGAGTTATTTCTGAACCCGTGCCATTAAACTAGATGATCCTAATTTTGGTGTCTAAAAATTGGGCTGAGAGAAAGGTACCGCATGGAGACAGCTTAGTTTTGCATGATATGTTGAAACATGGCAATCATATTAGTCATTAAATTTAATTGAAATCTTCCTTATTTTGCCCCTAATTCTTGAGCCAATGTCTTAACCATGTTGGGTTCGTCTAGCTAGTATGTGGCATCTGCATGATCACCACAGAAATGCATTTCCTCTTTGTGCATATGTTCCATCTAGACTAATAACAATTCCGAATGCTGATGATAGACTTTTAAGTCAAACATGTGGACAAATATCAGCACAATATGGGATAATGTCATGGGTGCTAAAGCCTTATATTCACAATATTCTCATCATAAAGAGAATACGTTCTAAGAAAAATAATTTAAGAAATTGTATTAATATCCACAAATGGCCAAATTAGATCAACATCAAGAGACAAAGTCAATGAGTGTGTGCCTAAGTCATCTGCTGAAAAGGAATAACAAAGTGAAGAAAATGTCAAAAATTTATATACAATACAAAAAATCTGAAAACAAATACATAAGCAAGACTGATGGATAGTTGGCACATATCTTCAGTAGCATCCATAAAGAAAGGAAAACAAGATGAGGGTGTCTTGCAGTAGATGTCTTTGTTTTCACACATAGACAGGATGGCTGTCTCATACACCATTATCAGCTTGCATACCTGACAATCCCTTACTAATTTTAATCTTTCAAAAAGTACAATTCACAAATATAAGTACTAATGTAACACATTGTGATCTTACATTACTTCCCACTGCTCTAAAACTTATGCTAATGACCTCTCATTTGCCTATGATATGATGCTTTCCAAAGATTCCCTGTTTTACATCCATAATGACTGTTTTATTTTTTCTCCCAATCTGCCAAACAGCTACACGGGTGAGATTTTCCAAAAAAATAAAAATAAAAATGGTCTTAATTTTGGAATTATTTCCTTCACTTCCATTTTATTGTTTAAAAATTTGGATACACTACAGCTTTGGTGTAGAAAATTTTCAATCAATTTTGGCAGTTTTCAGAAACACATATTGATCTGCATTAGTTTTGATTCACTCCCAGTTTGAGCCCCTCTTCAAATACAATTAGGAAGAAATAAAAGCATCGCTTCCACAATAAAGTTGGAAACACACTTGAATTTTCAGATTGTACCATTTTTGACAATGGAAATATTTCTATCCTGAAAGACGAGAAAATTCAGCACAAACAACACCAACCTGAGACAATATCTTAGCACACTCTGCCATTGTTGACAATTCCCGTCGTTGAGAAGCAGCATCAAAGCGAGACAAGAGTCTGTTCTCTAATTCTGGAAACAGAGATATTACAGTGGTCTAAAGAACACCAATAAAGATAAACATTCACTACATAAAGAATGAACTGAGAAAAAGTAATAGTATCTTCAAATGAAAGATTTGATTTATTTAGCTTGAAGAGCTCCTTAAAACCTAAGCAAGTTATGGTCTAACCATTACAATAATCCTGTAGGTTAGCCACAGCAACTTCTAGGCCCCTGCTAGCATTTGAAGTACCCCTGATAGATGCAGCAGCCATTCCTTGTCTTCCCACATCTTCTTCAGCAAAGGAGCCTGAACAAAAAATTAATAAAACCAATTGAATATTACACCTGTTTATTGAAATAAAAAAACACATCAATTTCAAGGAAAAAGATGTGAAAAACATCTTCTGCAATGAATGGTAGAGAACTTGCACAGAATGGACAAAAATTCCAAAAAGAAATTTCAGATATTGTGCAAAGGGAAAATATGCTAAAAAGAAAAAAAAATGAACTGGAACTTTTAAGCTCCTAATTGGACATCTACAAAATCAAAGCATAAGTCAAGGCATAAAAGTTTAAAACATAGTTATATCACCCTAACTGTAGAAGCATATCTGCAAGATTATCGGATATTGGCAATAACTATCATATATAGTAAATCTCAGCAGAACATTTCAACAACTCCTTTGAGAGGGGAAATACAATGTAAAGGGTGTTGATTCATGAGAATTGGTGGAGAAAGTTAGGATTCTTGCTCAAGTTTAAGTTACCTGCATTCGAGTTTCTTTAAGATGCAGACACAAAAAAACCTTTCATGAGAGATATTTTTGATGGCATGGATACCATGGTTGAGAAAACCATGGAATTATTACACAGGAGGCTCCCACTCTTCCTTTTGTTGATGCTAATTTTGCAGTGTGTGTGGGGTTCATCATTTGTGCCATGCACACTTTGATACATGCTCCAAATCCAATATTTTATGATAAACTCCTTTTGGAACCAACGGGAAGAGGCAAACTCCACATAAGGACAAGGAGATGACCAATGGAGTGAAGAAAGCCTCCCAAAGATTTCTTCCAATTTTTATTCATATTTAAGTGAGGGAAGCATTTGCTTGTTTTTTGGATAGAATGGAGGATTTTGTAGACATATAATCTTTTCATGAGAGAAGGAGAATGAATCTAGTTTAATGATGGATTTGTCATGGACCAAATGGTGTATATGAGTAGAAATGATATGACAAGATTACAAATGAAAGCCCTATATCTATACCTAGGCAGGACTGCCCTTTCATTAAGAGCCATGGCCTTTAATTATTATTAATTATACTTATTAATTGTTATTTTATATATATATATATATATAAAGTTTATAACGTTGCCTTCTCCTTAGAAATGCTTTGTCCTCAAAGCAAATTGATGAAAAGGCTTTATTTTTTTCCTTTTGCTTGTAATATCTTCCCTTGATTTCTTCTTTTTGGTTGTTGTGATATTCAATGATACAAGACGGCATGAACTTCTAAGCACTAGGCAGATTTTGCTAACTTTTTTAGTTTTGCATTTGGCAAAGAGTCGCACAAACTTGTGTTTACTTTTATTGTTTACTGGAAATACCAGAATTAACACTGTTATGGGTAAGAAGTGTCTCGGAAAGGTTTTGGGATTTTCACCTCATTTTTACCTCCTTCCATACCAGAAATGTTTCCATATTGGAAACATTTGAGAGGTGGGGAGGGATGGAGGCATTTCTGGTTTCATAGCTCCTGGCATCCTTTTTAGGCAAATATATATTCTATATTTTTCGTTATTATTTACAATATCATTCCAAGTACATTTGCCCACAAGCCAAGTAGCCTACATGTTGAAAAGGTCTTCCATAAGATTTCAAAATCCACTGACATAAAGTAATTGCCCTTAGTCATTTGTACTACTACTAACCATTCTGAATGTACGTTTTAACTCTGTATGCTGTCATTAATCTGTATTGCAAGCTCAGGAGTCAGTATCCTTGCATTGATGTATTTTATTTGTATTACCACTCCTACTGAGGTTACCTATGCAAATTCTAATATGAAAATGTGCATGTCCAAAGGAATCTTTTAATATAGTCTAAAACCCCTTTCTGTGATTACCATATAAACCTATGAAAAAAATGAACAATTCTCAAGAACACTGGTTGCATGTGATCATGTAAACCAAGAAATCATGACTAAGCAAGAACATAACCATACCAACTTCCGAAACATATAGTTGCACACCATGCATCATGCAGTAAACTAAGCACTCTGATCTCGTTTGCATGTTAGAAAGACTTGCAATAAATGCATTATGGGGTTTTCAGTATTTTAATTGTGTGCATCAACAGACATGTCATTCTCAATTTTCAATTTCAGAAATAAACAAATCTCACTTTTATAAAGGGAGCTAATTGCATGGTGCAATAGCATATACTAGTATTAACAGTTTTTATCTCAAACTTACAGGCAATAGGACTTCTTTTTACAGCATTTTTCTCATTAAATTTCTTCATTCTATTCTTATCCAATGGGCTTCCAACCATCTCTTGTGTGACTCCCAGACACCTTAACTCTCTCAGATCTGTCGACGACCTCATTGATCCTCCGAACATGAAAGGCGTATACAAGATCCCGTGCTCTTGTGGGAAACCATACATGAGTTAAACTGGCCACTCCATAAAGCTTAGAATTTAGGAGCACTCTGCTGACATCAAACATAATCGTTTTTGTTCTTCAACCCTGGCTAAACATTATAAGAAAACTAAACACCATATCTGTATCAAAGATTCTAGTATCCTTGCTAAAATTGGTCACTACCATCACAGAAAGTTTAGGGAAGCTACCGAAATTGAAAAGTGAACTAACAATCTCAACAAGGATGATGATTGGAGCATTAGTAGGAATTGGATTCCTACTCTGACCTCTAGATTTATTTCTTCTTGATTCCTCTCCCATTTCCTTTACTGTCTAACCCTTTTACCCCAATCCCCTAAAAATGTTTTCCTCTCTTTCCTTTTCCTCTCCCTTTTTCTTTTTTATCCTTTTTATATTATTTATAGCATTAGGTATTAATAAATTGGAACATTTGTTTTAATTATTATTAATATTATTATTATTAATCATTAATATTTGTTAATATTATTCAATCTTTAATACTTGATATTTTAATCTTAGTATTATTTATATCATCAACATTTTCAACTTCTTATTAAATTACTAAAATTATAAATTATATTAATTTACTGATATTATTAAATTATCAATGTTTATTTAATTTCATCTTTAATAAATTTGGTTAAACATTTTTTAATTTTTGGTTTTATTAATTTTATTACTAATTATATTAACTTTAATTTTACGCTTTAATTTTTAATAATTCATTATGAAGATTTTTCATCTTAATATTATTAATAATTTAACCATTAATACTTCATTTTGTTAATATTATTAAATCTTTAACCTCTATCTTTTTTTGACTCTACGCGCAGCTCTGCGGGCTTGACCTAGCTGGCGCGCCCCCCCTTCCTGAGCTGCCTCCTGCGGCCTCCCTGCCTGGCAGCCTCCTGTTGTTGGGCTCGTCCGTCCCTGCCCCATCCTTCTTGAGCTCCTCTCCCGCTTCAGCCTGATCGAAGCTGCTCCTTGCTGCGCGATTGCCTGACTTCAGCAGCTGCGCCTAGCCATGGCGCCCCCAGGGGGCCCGGACCCTTTGGACCCTCCTCTGCCCCCACCCCCGGAGGTGATAGCATTCAAAGCAATGATCGCTTTGAGCTGCAAGAGATCGCCCTCTATCAATCAGCAAAAGTTCGTCAAGAAGATAGATTCCATCCCCACGGTAGCCCTTCCTGAAGAAGAAACCTGCAAAGCAGCTTTGAACCTCGCTGAGAGAGGCCTCATAGGCCAGTTCACGGGCCTCTGGCCATCGCCCAAGTCGGTAGAGGACTGGACACAAAGGAACTGGAAGCCGTTAATCAAAGAAGGTATAAAAAGCTACTTCGTAGGCAAAGGTTTTTTCATCTTTGTATTTGAAAGTGCAGAGGATAGAAGCTTAATCTTCAGAAACAGACCTTATTTTATGGGCCCCCAAGGTCTATACTTAAACAAATGGTCGCCAGACTTCGACCCAACCCAGGATGTCCCATCAGCTGTACCGGTGTGGGTGCGGCTCCCTCACCTCCCCCTACACTGCTGGAACCAGAAGTCACTCTAGATCATCGACAATGGATTAGGGAAATACATAGATCAGGCGGTAAGAAAAAATCAATATTCATGTGCACACATCTGTGTCGAAGTCGACCTGGAAGAGGGCTTGCCGGAAGCCATAAAACTTACAGTCGCAGGCTGGACACATGTCCAAGAGCTGGACTATGAGCAACTGCCATTTAAATGCAGACACTGCCATGGCTACGGGCATTTCGCCAAACACTGCAAGAAGAAGGCGGAAGAACAGCCAGACAAACAGAACGGCGAGCAATGGACTCAAGTACAAAAAACCACCAATCAGAAGAAAGGCAACGGGAAAGGCACTCAGAAAGAGACTCCAAGCAGCTCCAATCCCACTCAAGAAAAGATCTCAAATGTTAAAGAAAAGAGCCAGAGCAAGTCAGTCACAGCAGCCTGGAAAATGTGGACCAAACCGACCCTCCCATCAACAACACAGAAGATGTAGAAATGGCTCATCTGGAAGCCCCCCAAGGAAGCCCCTCCAACCCTTCATATGCAGAAGTAGCAAGGAAAAAACCAGTTGAAAGCTTTGACTCCTCGGAGGAGGAAACCCTCGAGCAACCCACAAGAAAAGTTGGAAGGAAATCTCATAGAGAAGCAAGGGAAGAGGAGGCGGAAAGGCTCAAAACTCAAGGGAGCCAGCCTACAATAGAGATGTCAATCGGGAGAAACTCCAGGAACAGGCCCCCAAAGGGGGGCTCCCACCCCACCCCTAGTAAATAATGCGCCTCGTCTCTTGGAACTGTAGAGGTCTGGGAAACCCCTCGAAAGTAGAAGCGGTTAAGGATCTCCTTAAAATAGAACCCTCAGACATTCTAATGCTCCAAGAGACTAAGATAGAGGGGAAAGCCCTGCTAGACATCAGCAAGAAGAAATGGAAGAAAAGTACATGAAGAGCAGTCAGCGCAAGAGGCTCATCTGGAGGGCTGGCAACTCTTTGGACAGAAGATCTCTTCCAGCTGAACAAATACCATGAGACCCAGCACTGGATCTACACGGAACTTACGCACTGCACAAGTAAGTTAACCATCTCCCTTTTCAACCTTTATGTACCTGTTCTGTATTCTGAAAAGAGGGACTGTTGGAAATCTCTCACTGAATTCCTTGAGCAGCACTCCCCTAGCAACATCATTCTTGTCGGGGATCTAAATATAGTTTTAAAAGCAAAAGAAAAAAGGGGAGGAACTAATAACAGAGACCCCATGCTCCCCATGGTGGAAGACCTCATCCAGCAGTGGGATCTTCTCGATTTCACTCTGGTCAAAGGGTCCTTCACATGGTCCAACAACCGAGTGGGTGAGGACCATATCTCTGCTCGACTGGACCGTTTTTTAGCCCAAGGTACACTGATGACGAATAAGAAGATAATCACCACCAAAATATTGCCCAAACTGACCTCAGATCATAAGCCAATCCAGCTTATTCTGGAAGATGAAGAAGATCTCGGCCCAATCCCCTTTCGATTCAGCTCTCTTTGGATAGAAAGGGAAGGCTTCATAGACACAGTGAAAACTGCATGGGCAAAACCAGTCACGGGATCCTCCAGTTACGTGTGGGAACAAAAGCTCAAAGCCACAAAGCAAGCCCTGAAGGATTGGATAAAGAAACCGGCTCCAAATCCAACCAGCCAAAGAAAAGAAATTGTACAGTCCCTTGAGGCTCTGCAAGCAGAAATGGAAAGAAGAGAAATCACCCCAACGCTCCTTGACAAAGAAGTTAAAACTCAATGCTCAACATATCGATCTCTCCGGATGGAGGAAGAGTATTGGCGAACTAAATCTCGAAGTCTGTGGCTGAAAGCTGGTGACCGGAACACCACTTTCTTCCATCGCCAATATCGAGCAAGACTCTCCAGAAACCATATTTTTGAAATAACAACCTCAAAGGGGCAGATCTGCAAAGGGTTCAGTCAGATAGTTGAACATTTCAGACAGCTCTACACCGCAGATAACCATGTCAATGAGGAGGAAACTGCTGACCTCCTCTCCAACATCCCTCATCTGGTCAGCCCTGAAGACAATTCCGTTCTCATCAGCCCCATCACTGAAGAAGAAGTCAGCAAAGTCATTTGGTCTATGGATCCGGACAAGGCCCCTGGGCCTGACGGATTCACCATTCACTTTTACAAGACCTGCTGGGACATTATCAAAATTGATCTGCTAAAGATGGTAAAAGGTTTCATGGGAAAAGCCAAGGTAGGGGGAGGAACCAACTCCACTTACCTCGCCCTCATCCCAAAAGAAACCAACCCAGAAACATTCTCCAGATTCAGGCCAATATCGCTTTGTAACGCCTCATACAAAATTCTGGCAAAGCTGCTAGCTAACAGGATCAAGCCACTGCTCAACAGGCTGATATCTAGCAATCAAGGTGGCTTTGTAGAAGGCAGGCACATCTTAGATAATGTCATCCAGGTGCAGGAGATTATCCACTCAAGCAATCAGCGCAAAGAAAAAGGCATGCTGATAAAACTTGATATGGCCAATGCCTTTGACCGTGTCAACCGCTCCTTCCTCTACAAAGTCCTCCTCTCCTTTGGCTTTTCCCCCCATTTTCTCAATCTTATCACTGCCTGCACCCACAACCCCTGGATTGCCCCTCTTGTAAACGGCCGACCCTCCTCCTTTTTTCAAGCCCAGAGAGGCCTCAGGCAAGGATGCCCGCTCTCCCCTTTCCTTTACATCCTGATGGCGGACTCCCTCAGTAGAAAGCTAGCTGCCGAAAAAGCCTCAGGCTCCCTCCCTGGCCTCAAACCCTCCTCATCCTCCCTTGCTCAAAACCACGCTCTCTTCGCGGACGACTCCCTCCTCCTGGGAGGTGCCTCAGCCAGAATAGCCAAAGCCTTTGATTCTGTTCTCAATTGCTATTGCAGGGTCTCGGGAGCCTCTATCAATAGAAAAAAAAGCGAAGTCTATGGCTGGAACATTGGGCAGCAGGAGCTCACAAGTATCTCCAATCTGTTAGGCTTTAAAGGACATGCTAAATGGGAAAAGATCAAATACCTTGGCCTCCCCATCACAAACGGCTTCAACAAGAGGTCGTTGTGGTCTGAAATCATCAGCAAAATAAAAATAAAAATTACAGGTTCGGGAGGATATTGGCTTACAAAAGCAAGCAAACTCATCCTGATCAAGACTGTCTTATCGGCGCTCCCTATCTACCAAGCAGCCTTCCTTCTCGCCCCCAAAAGCGTAACAGATCAAATCTCTAAAATTCTCAGGGAATTCCTTTGGAAGGGGGGGAAAGGAAATCAAAACAAGTTTCATTTAGTGAAATGGGACGTGGTCAAGCGCCCAATCTCTGAAGGAGGCCTCCAGATTCGTGATCCAGCATTAGCCAACCTGGCGTTGGGAGGCAAGATCATTTGGAAACTCTTCAAAGAGCCCAAACACCCTGTCAGCGACACGCTGAAAACAAAATATGCGCATAACGTCCAGCTCAAAAATATCCAGTCAGCGCATTCAAATCACTACTCCAAGGTATGGAAACTATGCAGTAAAACAATGAGTTTCTACATGCGCAGCGCGTACAGGATCCCAGGAAGCGGTAAACACATAAATCTATGGCAAGACAGAATTATGAATCGTGATCCCCTCGCGGAAATAGATGAAATAGCAGAGTTAAAATGTTGGCTTGAACGCGCAGGTATAAAAAGCCTCTATGATCTGTCAAACTGGTATTGCCACGATAACTGGCAAAGCTGGGATTTTTTTGGAATTCCAGAGCGACTATATCAGCAGAAGAGCGTCCTAGAAGATCTGTTAGAAGAAGTTGCCCCAGTGAACAGAAAGATGAAGGATAGCTGGGGATGGGGGCGTTCTGGAATTTACACAACAGTCGCAGCCTATAATGCCCTTCAACCAAACAGGAACAGTAGTAAACCGCCAGAATTCTGGAAGAAAGTTTGGGAACCGCTAGCGCTACCCAAAGTAAACTTTTTCTTCTGGACGCTGGTCCACAACAAGTTGCTAACTGGAGACAATTTGATGAAGAAAAGCATAGCAGGGCCGCATAGATGCGAGCTGTGTAGAAGTAGCTCAGAAACAGCCAGACATCTCTTTATGGAATGCAAGTTTGCCAAAGAAGTATGGGGTCTCATTCTACAAGAGTTACAAATCCCAGCCCCCTCTTATAATTCTGTTGTTGATCTATTCGACTCATGGAATCAAAGCTACCCCAGCAAAATTCCCAGCAAGTCCATCTGGAGAAAAGTCTGGAACGCTATCCCCAAGTTTGTATGCTGGCAGATTTGGTTGACTCGGAATGACTTGATATTCAATGACAAGCTGTAAACTCCTTTCGTGGCAGCGGCAAAGGCCAAATCCCTTCTCCTTGAAGCAGTCCAACAGCAACATTCTCCAGAAGACTCCTTGCTCCTCCCCGAAGAAGAGAGGTAGTTGGGCCCCCTCATCCTCGGAAGCAGTTAACAACCCCTCATTCAGCGAACCCGGAATGGCGCAAAAGGGACTCCGAAGCCAACTTCCATGAATGGTGGCGTCAACAAAAAACAACCACGATTTTATTTGATGGAGCCTCCAAAGGCAACCCCGAGACAGCAGGAGCCGGAGGGGTTATCTATGCCCCGGATGGCACAAAAAGGGACAGTTTTTCCTGGGGCATCGGGCAGAAAACCAACAATCAGGCAGAGATTCAAGGTCTCCTTATAGCTTGTCAAATAGTTAGAGACAGAGGTGACAAAGAATTCCAAGCATTTGGAGACTCAGAGATCTGAATAAAAAATTTAAACACGGGCACACTGTTTAACAATGCATGTCTCAACAAATCACTAAACAGATTAAAGAGTGTCCTGCTTGACTTTGACTCCTACAAATTCCTCCATATTCTCAGAAGCCTGAACAGTGAAGCAGACCTGATGGCAAACAAAGGCTGCATGCTGGGGAAAGGACAACTCCTCATAAATGGCGAAAGCTCTTATCATCCCTGTAATCCATGAGGATCCTGAATATTGTATCAGCATAAGAAACAGAAATGGAAGTATTGTAATGATGGCCGCCATGGCGTGAGTCCAATCTATTCTTCATATTAATAAAAACATACCCATTTCAGTGAAAAAAAAAAATATTATTAAATCTTTAAAAAGGATTGCAAGTTGCGAAGCATTATTGATCAGATCAGGAATCTGAAACTAACCTCTACTATTAGTGTCTTTCATGTGTTGAAAATGAACAATATTTTTGCAAATGATCTCGCCAGCAGGAGTCCTAATGAGAAATGGTATTCCTTCCCTTGCAACTATTCCTTTACAATGGGTCTAATATGCAATGTAAATTTTGTTTGTATCTACAGGTCTTTTGGAGAATCTACACCTCCAAAGACCGTCATGAGGTTACAGATATAGCTGGCCTCGAAGGATTTTCATTGTACTCTCATATTGTACAGTTCACAATCCAAGTAGGAATTTTTATTTAACACATATTCTCATCACGGTTAATATATATATATATATATATATATATATATATAATGTTTTTATCTATGTTCCACCACGACTCAGGGATGGGGGGTGCAGGTGCGAGAAGATGCACAGCGAGGACATATGGGAGTACCCTCAAATTAAATTTTAGGAAATTTAGGGGAGATGGGGGGGCATCTGAGCATATAATTTTTTTTAATATATATATTCAATATCATATTCAATAATGAAAGTATAAATACATTGATCCATACATAATTGAATAAAATAATGAAATATATTGATCCATACTTATCATTCATATTAATGCATCTATCATTCATCCATACCCCACAAGATTCAATAATGAAATATCCATATTCATCATTCTAGAATCTACATTGATTTAAAAATGAAATTCATCATTCATCATTCTAGAATCTAATTAGTACTAAGCAAAATAGACTATAGAAGATATTGAAGTCTAAAGACTAGAATAGTAAATTGATGTAACTCAAACTAAAAAATGGTAAAGAGTGACAAGTCAAAGAATTAGTCTAAGGTCATTGATATCTAGAGTCAAGACTTGAAAGTTAAAACTGAAAATTAAAAATGAGCAATGAGCATTGAAGGAGCATCACAAGGGAGGAGAGGCAACAATTAACTGGTAAGTCAGTTAGCAATTCGTGGTAAGCCAAATGGAGAAAGCTTGGTAAGTCGAATGGGTGAGTTAGGGATTGCAAATTAGATTAGGTTTTGATATCTGTAATGTATTTTTCTTTTTAATTTTTTATTTTTCTTAAGCATTATAGGACAAAATTGAGGGGGAAATCTCCCCCTCTTAAAAGGGATGATTATGGGCTTGGTGCTCTTGATTAAATGCTAGTTCCAAACCCTCATACTTGATATAAGCCAATGGAAACACTGCAATCCCCCAAATCTTGAAATCCTGAAAATTGTTAAGTCTATTGAATTTTGAATGAGATATGAAATTTTATTTTTTTCCATATGAAGTCCGATGAGGTTCGAACCACTATCAAACATCCTAAGTCATTTCATGGTAATGTTAAAAATTTAAGTAAAAGGATGAAAATGAAAGATAAAGGAGAATGTCACTTTTACTTAAAGATTTTAACATGACCATTATTTACATAGCATTATTAGGCCCCTAGGGTTGAATATTACGCTTCCGCACTCATAAATATTGTTTTCATGCAAAATTAAGGAGGGACGCCCAGCCCTTTATAAAGGGGGACACTTAGAAGCACCCTTTTTGGGGAGTTGCGTCCCCCACATTGGGGAAACGTCCCACTTTCATCTCCCCCTGTCTCCCCAAAAGGGGGACGTGGGGAAACGTTTCCCTAGATGTCCACCCGTCCCAGGTGCATGGGTTGCGAGAAGTGCATGCACCCCACCCTAGGGGACATGTCCCCATGGAACACTGGTTTTTATCTAATCTTTTGAATTTAGTTATAGAATAATAATAATAATAATAAAATATTATCAATATTAATAACACTATTATCATTAATCGTCCACCCCAAATATTATATTATTCATATTAATTATTAGATATTATATTAATTATTAAGTATTAATATTATGTGTTAGGATATTCCGACACATAGGAAATAATTAAGTATAACTTGGTCTAGTGTAGAGTTAGGTAAAGCGTGTTTCTTTACTATGTACTTTTGTAACTTACAATCCGACAATCACGATATGTTCTAGGCATGAAGTGATCCGACAATTCATTCTCTCTTCGGTATTACCAACACTTGATCCAATTGGTCCATGAATTCTATTTAAAGAGCATGGAGGGTCATTTGTAGGGTGACTGTTCATGAGAGAAGCTTATGTAAATTTTCATTCTTTTATTAATAAATTGCTTGAAGTGGCCGCGTTGGCTCAGGCCATGGACTGTTTCCCTCTTTGAGGGTTTTAACCATGTCAAGAATATTGGTGTATTGATCCGTGATCTGTTTGTGAGCGGTGTCCTTTGGTGTTCTATCTGAGGAACTTACCTTGTAAATTCCTACATGATATCGAGCTATTTGAGGGCCGCATCTGTTGGTGATCCAAATCGGAAGCCTGTACAACTACATCCGACTGTCGTTTCCTAGATCTATTGCTTCTGACTGCTTTTGGGGCAAGAGGACTACTCTATTGTGTTAGGAGCATCTGTTCTAGTGAGGAACCCCTTTCGTTTCACGCGAAAAGGTTTCTGGCAACCCTAGCTACGTCATTTTTAAGATCTAGAGGTATACAGTCTTTATTTATAGTTTTAGTTATTTATCTCTCTGTTTATTTTGGTTTATTTATCTGTTTGTTTTTTATTACCGGATCTATACCTTTCATTTGTGCGTATGCTCTTTGCCCTGCGACTCTGTGCGATCTGGGCAAATCAAAAACAGAAAGGACAGATTTTTCTCATGCATATGCTCTTTTCCACCGTGCCTTAGTGTGATCTCAAAAAATCAAACATTGAGGAAAATATTTAGTTTCCGGCAAAAGCTAACATCAAGCCATAAGGTTTGGTTTTTTTGTACGTCTGTGTAGGGTTGTGTGTTTTTTTGTTTTCAGGCAAAAAGAGTTTTTTCAAGTAAGCACGCACCCCAAAGCTTCTGTGACTAAAAAGAAAACCCTTCCTCTTTTCCAAAAATTACTAACCTTTTAAACTAGCTCATTTGGTCCAAAGTTACTTTATGAGAATAGAGGTCTTGAGTTCAAGTCTTTTTTTTTGTTGAGTTACTTTTTCAAAAAACACATGTAACTTATGTTTTAAAGTTACTTTATGTAAAAGTGTTCCCACCCATTATAAAAAGTGAGTCACTTATAATTCTAAAGTCTCTTTATCTCTTATTTAAGTTACAGTTTAGTGGGTAGCTCATAAAGTACCATTGTAAAAGTGACTTTCACTTATTTATAAAAGTGGGTCACATAATATTTTTTTTTAAATGAGCTAATTAGATTAAGTTTGGAAAGGGGGAGGATTTTTTTTTTAAATATAACATTATCATTCACTTCCGCACATTCACGCACTTCGTCGTCATCTTCAACAACTTTTCTTCAAAAAGCCATAACAACTTCATCTGGAAGTCGTTTTCAGAGCCGTTTTTTTTTAGTCGGCCTAATTTTTCGAGATCTTCCATTGAAACACTTAGTTTTAGCATCTACAGCTTCAATTTATGTTAAAATGGAAAGTCCATGCCAAGTTATTCTTGACAACACTAGCTACTTCCAATGGTGGTCCTATATTGTGGATTTACTTAGAAGTAAAGGTCTTTACAGAATAGCCTCAGGTCAAGAACTAAACTTAAAGATGAAGATAAGGCAGCCAAAAGGGTAAATAGGCAAGATCAAGCACGTGGGTTGATATGGATGTCTATTTCAGCAGACCTTAGATTTCATATTGCAGAACTTGATACCCCTAATGAAGCAATGAAATAGCTCACTAAAGTTTTTGGAGCTAAAAATGAAATTAGAGCCCATCAACTCGAAAATGAGTTGCTTACGTTGGACCCCAATAATTTTTCTTCCATCGAATATTTTTTGTCCAAGTTCAAGACCCTTAGACTTCTTTTGGAAGGTGTTAAGGTTAAGAAAGAAGATCGTAGCCTTATCTATTCCATTCTTACTAAGTTAGGACCAGCCTACTCTGTGTTTGTTTCCACCTTCCATTCTACTAGAGAAGCCTTTATTTCTCAAGGACAAGACTACAAGTCCCCCTCTTTTGATGCCTTTTGTGATTCTTTAATAAGAGAACAAGAAAAACTCTTACATCTTGGTCTTCTTAATCTTGGAAACTCTTCTATGAAAGCCTTAGCCGCCCAGCAACAACCAACTTCAAAAAATCCTAAGAAGCAGTATCCTAAAAAGAATGGTCCTAAACCAAACAAAGGTCCTAATCAATTTCAGTCTCAAAATGAAAAATCAATTCAACAAAATGATAAGGCAAATAAAAGCAAAGGGAATAAGCCTGATAAACATTGCGACTTTTGTAATCGAGATGACCACTTAGAATCCAAATGCTTTAAGAAGATGGAAGCCTTGGAAGCAGCAACGAAGAAGCATAACATCCATTTGGAGCACTCTTCAACTTCAACTTCATCTTCAGGAATAGCACTTTCTGCATGTGGTTGTCAAACATCTCGGTCTGCTTATGCACTAAATGTATCTTCTTCTTCTTCTCATTCTCATGAGTGGCTAATTGATTCTGGAGCTTCTTATCACATGGCCAAAAACAAAGCCATGTTTTCTTCTTTAAATGATTGTAACACCAAAAATATATATGTTGGTGATGATAGATCTCTTAGTGTTGCAGGGACTGGAACTGTTCATCTAGACAATGGTCAATTTAATGATGTATTATGTGTTCCAACCTTATCCTGCAACCTTCTATCTGTATATCAGATAACTCATTCAGGTGAAGGTAAAACTGTTGAATTTTCACCTCACGATGTTGTAATTAAGGACCTACGACATCCTAAATAGATTTTAACTACTGGCATTGTTGATGATTCTACAAGGTTGTATAAGTTTAACAACTTTGGGTCATCAACTCTTCCCTCGGTATTTGTTGCTCATAATGATGAAGTGAGCAAACTTTGGCATGAGCGATTTGGTCACTTAAACTATCGCTCCCTTCAAAATCTATGTAAAGAAAATAGGTGACAGGTCTTTGTATGTTATCTTGTAGAGATGGTGTTTGTTCCGAATGTATACTCGAAAAACATCATCGGGATAGTTTTGAAAAACGTGCCTCCTGGCACGCCTCAGCCCCTTTACAACTTGTGCATAGTGATTTATGTGGTCCAATTCCAGTTGTTTCATTCTCTGGCTACAAGTATTTCTTAACTTTCATTGATGATTTCTCCAGACGCACTTGGGTATACTTCTTAAAACTCAAGAGTGAAGTATTTAACATGTTCTTGGCCTTTAAGACCTTTGTTGATAAACAATCTGGACATCAAATTCTTAAGCTAAGATCTGATAATGGCGGAGAATATGTTAACAACAATTCATCAACTTTTGCATTGAGCATGGAATTCAAATGCAACATATTGTTACATATACTCCACAACAAAATGGTGCAGCTGAAAGGAAGAATCGCACCTTAAAAGAAATGGCTAATTGTATGCTTCAATCTAAAGGACTTAGTCTTAATTTTTGGGCAGAAGCAATTAACTATGCAAATTACATAGTAAATCGCATTCCTACTAAGGTTTTAAAGAACATCACTCCAGAAGAAGCATGGAGCTCAATTAAACCAGATGTAAGTCACTTTCATGTTTTTGGAAGTGAAGGATGGGCCCATATTCCCAATGAGAAACATAAAGCCTTAGAACCTAAGAGTGAAAAATGTATTTTTGTTGGATATTCTGAAGATGTCAAAGGATATAGACTTATTCCACTTAAGTCCAAAAAAGTTATCATTAGAAGAGATGTAAAGTTTGCTGAAAATATATCGGCCTATGAGTCTAGTTCGGCAGATGTGCCACCTCTCTCTATCTCTTCTACTTCTGAAAATGTTTCTTCTTCAGATGATGACAGCGAGGATGACAATCCTCCCCCACCTTCTAAGGATCCTCCTTCATCTCCTCAGCTTCCAAAATGGGTTCATGCTACTCGGGATGCAGCAGGTGATCCTACAGATTAGCGACATACACGTTCTCAGTTCGATAAAGCCTCTTCATTACTGGCTCAAGCTTCAGCGAATTATGATCCTGACACCTTTGCAAAAGCTTCAGGCCATCCAGATTGGGACGCAACCATGAATAAAGAATATCGTTCATTATTGGCAAATGATACATGGGATCTTGTTCCTCTTCCAAAGGGACAAAAACTTGTTAGATGCAAATGGGTTTATAGAACCAAGTTTGGACCAGATGGAAAAGTTGATAAACATAAAGCTCGTCTTGTTGCTAAGGGTTTTTCACAAGTTGAAGGGATTGACTATATTGAAACCTTCTCCCCTGTTGCCAAAATGAACTCTATCTGCCTTATTCTTTCCCTTGCTGCCTCTTTCAAATGGGAAGTCCATCAGATGAATGTTAAATCTGCCTTCTTGCATGGGGACTTGCATGAAGAAATCTATATGGAACAACCTCCTGGCTTTATACAAACAGACTCCACCCTTGTATGTCGCCTTAAGAAATCCCTTTATGGTCTCAAGCAAGCCCCTCGGGCTTGGTATGCCAAAATGGATAGCTTCTTTTAGATACTGGCTTTTCTAGGTGTCATTCTAACAATACTGTCTACACCAAGAAAGTGGGTAAGTCTCTTATCATTCTTGTTCTTTATGTTGATAATCTTATCCTTACTAGTAGTAATCCCAACCCTGTAAACCATGTTTAGTTTAGCCTTAAAAAGCAGTTTGAAATGACAGACTTAAGACACTTGCATTATTTTCTTGGTCTTCAAGTCTTGCAATCCAAGGAAGGTATTTCCCTTTCCTAGTCCAAGTATGCCTATGATATTTTATGCCACTTTCACATGGAACACTGTAAGCCAACCCCTTCTCCCTTTCAGTCTGGAGCCAAACTTTCAGTTACTTGTACTTCCCATGAAGTCGTTGCTACCTTATACCGTCAACTTGTAGGAAAACTTTTGTATCTGACCCATACCCCTCCTGACCTTTCCTTTGTTGTCAACCTCATTGCTCGGTTTATGCAAAACCCACATGAAATTCATTGGAAAGTAGCTAAAAGAATACTTCGTTATGTTCAAGGTACAATTCAGTTTGGGATTCATTACCGTGCAGAAGCATCTCCTCTATTGGTTGGTTTCACTGATTCCGATTAGGCTGGTGACCCTAATGATCAAAAGTCTACTGCAGGTTATGTGTTCACTCTTGGTTCTAGACCTATTACATGGGTTTGTAATAAAAAAAGTACCATTTCTCTTTCTTCAGCAGAAGAAGAGTATCATGACGCCATAGAAGCTAGTAAGGAAGCCCTGTGGCTTCATCAAATCCTGACACAGTTTGGCTTTCAGCAGCAGCATCCGACTACACTTTGGTGTGATAATCAAAGTGCCATTCAACTATGCAAAGATCCAATCCAACATCAGCGCAACAAACACATTATGAACTCAATATTATTAATAATTCTCCCTTTCACCTCAATTAGTTGGTATTTCCTATTATGAGATCCACTATTATTATATCAGATTTTAATTTTTATCAATTTAGTTATAAAAATATTAATTTTATTATTAAATATTGAAATTAAATATCAATTTTAATAATTAATATTAACTATTATGTATTAGTTTTATTAGTTATTAACTTCTTAATGACAATTATTCTATCCCTAGTTAATTATCAGTTTTTCCCTTTATCCCTCTTTCCACTAGTTATTTATTCTTATTAAAGCAATTTTTAATATTAATTATTCCTTTTCTTCATCTAATCCACACTTTGACTAAGGTTCAATTTTATTTAATATTAAATTAACCTTTAAATGGTTACTTTTTACTAAATTAATAAAAAATTGACTTAATAAATAGTTTGACTTATCATATCTGTCCTTACATTTTAGGGTTCCTCCCCATTTATTCTCTTGGCTTGATCAGATTTTCATCATTCATCCGTACTGATAATGAACCACACTTGATGGTTCAAAACATCAGCACAAAAATCACAAATGTGATGAATCCAGAAGAAGCTCAAGCCTATTCAAATCTTAGAAGCCTCAATTCTGAAACACACCAGAATTTCTACTATTTTGCATCTCTTGCTCTCTTTTTATTGTTAGTTAATGTCCAGCATTCTGAGCATGATCATAAGATGTGAAGAAAATTCTGAGCATGACTATAAGATATGATGAAAATTAGATCATTATGTACTAGACCTGAATGTGCGAAAAGCACAAGTCATAATGATACAGATGTAAGTTGAAATCTATGTCTTGTGAAAAAGAAGGAAACTGATCACTTTGTTAACTTTGAAAGGCAATATTTCCAAGTATATATAACCATGTTAAAGTAGCAATTAAGGACAAAAGAAGCATGAAATAAATCCAGTACAAAGGCAGATAACAAACATAATGTATTAAAGTTCAAACGAGAGGAGGACAAGCTTGCTTACGCAGTTTTTGTGCAATCGCTGCAGCCTCAGCAACTCGACTATCATCAGAAAAGAGAGGTGAGAGTTCCATCAGATCGCCTGGACTACTATTGAACTCCATAAGGTACTGCATGCATAGATAGAAAAGAAGAATTAAAGTAAAAAGAAAAAGAAAAAAAGTTAAAACAAAATTTCATCTTACCTATAACAACATGCAATGCAGAAAAAAAGCAGCAGCTTCAAGAGTTTATAATCAAGATTAAAAAACAGTAATTTTGTAACAACCAAAGGCCAACCGATATCCATAATATTTACCCTTATGAGTTCTATCGTTTGACTAGCAGTTTCCCTCTGTGAATCCGCACTCTGCCAAATTGTTGAAATGCAATTAGCAGACATAACTTCAAGTGAAATTCAGAAACTCTAACTGATTATCAATCATTATTCTCAAATCAAATACACCAAACACTCTAAATTCCAATTAATTTCCTAAGCAAGATAGATTTCTAATTAATTTTGATCAAAGACACTCTAATCCATCCATATAACATGCTACACCTGTAAATGGTCACCAATCTTTGCGGCAGTCTGCCCTACACCTGAGATGCGAGAATCTAGCCTGTTAAAACTCTCAAATAGGGCATCAACTCCCTTCTCCAGCTGCAACAAATCAAACAAATTCAAATCCAGCTCATATAGAGCATAGAATGGAAACAATAAATACTTCAAAATATGACTACGTTATTAGTAACCAGATGCTTATTTTTGGATATATAAGATAGTGGTGTATCAACGTTGGAGTGAAAATTTCCTTTGCCATATTAGTTAAAAATATATATGATTTTGGGAATATGATGCTTTCATTCCCAAAATTATATCTATGTACCTGTTCACAGATGTGTTCCCTGTCAATCAACCCCATATACCAACTACATTTTCATAAATATAAAACCAGGGCATTTGTGGTACCCCTTTTACGACTTTCCTAATACTACACATCACCTTCTTAGGCACTCCCTGTGGTGCTCACAATGGATGCAGTTTAACATAACTCCTAAGAAATCGACGTGACTGTCCTTTAAGTTTCTGAAACACTTCCTTTGAAATAATAAGTGGATTGAAATTGGGATTACGTTCATATCATCAAGCAATTAAAATTTCTCAAAGGAACTGATATGCAAGTTAACATGCAGGGTACCTCCAATTTGGCAGTGCTTGATGCACCTTTTGTAATCACCCATCTCGAATTACAGGTAGCATGTGATTATTAGCATGCATATGAGGCATGCATATGATAGCTACATATGCATGCATTGCACTAATATATATAATATATATAGATAGACACACACACAAAGTGGCTATGATGACTGTCCAAATATAGATAAATGAATTAATATAAATACCTAACTATCAAGAATGTCATAAATATATTTACTAAACTAAGATTATAATTAATAAACCCGTTTAATAATCCATTAAATAATAAACCCAATTAATCAGCCCTTCAATTAACAAACCGATTAGTTAAACCCATTTTAAAGAAACAAGCTAATTAATAAGGCCATTTCCAAGAAGTTTACGAACCAGATAAAATCAACCAAATCCGATTTGGTTATAATTGTTTAACTTTAAAAAGAAATATCTGTATATAAAAAGACAACGACCGCCTAAGATCATAACGGCCTGTCAAAATAATCATCGTCTGGGCGTAAATATATTTAAAAAAAAAACTGAAGGGAGGCAGTCGTCGACCATTGATTGCAGGATGACAGGAGGCAGCCAGCAAGGAGTGAAGAAAAAAAAAAAATTCAGAGGCAGTGGAGAGGTTTCGTGACAAGGAAGGAACCTCTCCGATATAGAGAGGGCGAACAGACTAAAGGGGGGGAGGGGGGGTGATTCTTTTGGTTCGTGGATGGGAGACAGACTGAAGAGGGGAGATAAATGAGATTGAGAGGGAACTAGTCTAAGGGACAGGCCTAGGGCTCGATTTTCAACTGAAAATTTGGAAACTTGAGCAATGTTCATGGAGTTTTGGGCACAGGGGCCAAAAGACTTCAATATCAAAGTCCTCTGGATCTAGGAACCAAAGAGGTTGATCCCAGATAGGAAGGGAGGAATCGGTCAGTTTGGTAATGAAAGAAGAGGACTCAGAGCTACGTCAGTCAGGGATCGACATCAAACGGGAAAAATTGGGTACGTACTTGCATCTAATTTGTTAGATTTACGATGAAAGAGAGCGACGGCAGCTAGCAGGTTCTCGAGGGCAGTGAGGGGTATGATTGTAGCGGAAAGGTATGGAGTCGAGGGTTGCAGGTGCGGATAACACACAGGAGGAAAACGAATAATGTTTTTTGCAGGTCGATGAGGAGAGCAGGCAACAGGAGAAACGCAGCAAATGGGGGTACACTGATTTGCATAAACAAAATGCAGTAGGTCGAAAATGAGGGAGCTCAGGCTGCAAGGGCGAAAGCTGGAAGAAAAGGTTACGTAGGTGAGTTTGAGGGATGAGAAATTTTGCACGTTCGAGCAGCAGCGAAGGAGCTGAGGTTAGGAGCTGCGATCGTCCATATGCGGATTGCAGTTCGACAAGAAGGGAACCGCCGAGAAAGAAAAACGCAGGAATGGAGGAGCAAAAGCTGCGGGAAAGGATTCGAGCAGCGTTTTGAGATTGCAGGATTGGGTTTTGAAGGAACTGCGATTTTGATGGGGTTTCGCGGATGAGGAACAGCAAACTCGGAAATTACAGCAGACACTAGGAAAACCTCAAGCAGCAAATCAAAAAACTCGGTTAACAGATAAATGGTAGCCAGAAAACCCTTTAAAAAATTTCCAGAAATTCTGATTAAAATGTTGAATCATTTTGCTTCAGATTTATTCCTAAAACCCTTACGAAAATTTCCAAATCTAAGAATTGTAAAACCATTGGACTGCAAAGTTTTTTAATAATATCCCTGGAAAATTATGTTGATAAACCCCAAGGATCCAAATTTTACCCTCCAAGGCCTAGATCTGGACTCTACACAAATTCCTTCCTCGGATTTGTGGTTGCTCGGCAACAAGAAAACACCCAAACGATATGTACAGTGATAAAGACTAAAACCCAGAAAAACAGACGTTAGAAAAATAATTACAAAATTTACAAACTGCAGGCTCTAATCAGCTTGATCTATCATTATGCTACACATAAATTAAAATATTTTAAATTTTAAAGGTGCTAACTCAAAACCCTTCGTGCATCACCAACAAAAAATCTTATGGTAAGCCTGGAGCTAATTTAGCTAGGCTCTTCAAGGAACACAAATCGGGAGTTGGCTTAGTCCAACTGAAAACTTCCCCTAACGCCCAAGGGTCTAAAATCAAGATTTCCCTGTAAAACTCGATCCAACCACTAAAAATAGAGCGAGAAAATAATAATAAAACTTAGACAAATATCGATACCTGCTATTACGTTCAAAATTTAGATTATTATTCAAACCCAAGCAACTGAGCAAGATGCCTGTACTCAAATCACTCTTTAAAAGCTATCATCAATGGCTTTAGAAAAAATTATGCATGAAAACAACACATCTTACAGTATTCCCATGAAGAGTAACACCAGCAGAACTTAACCCCAAAGTCTTTCTTTATTATCCAGAAAAAGATTACACAAGAGCTTCTTGCTAAGCACACGACTCAAAGGTCGGATGAATCAACTCACAAATGACTTCCTGTTTAAAGATAAATCCTCCAACAGCTAGTTTGAGTGATCCTTGTCAAAGAAATCTCAATCGTTGATGAAGATTAAAATTTCTTTTAATCTCATCAGTCGAAATATTTAAATATTTGGGGAAATTCGAAAATTTTCATTAAATGCATTTTAATTAACTCAAAAATAGAAATTTTGGGTTAATTTCCCCACAAATTTGACTTTGACTTAACCCCCAGGGATCAAAAGTTTAAAATTTAAAAAATAATTAATTTACTTTAGTCCCGGGACCACCCATTTGTAAAAGACCCTCATGGACCACCCGTTTTTGCAACACAAATATAATCCAGCGGACCAAGCAATTTTTAATAAAATAACCTAACCAAATAGTTAGGATTATTCCCAAATCACTTTTACATAGACTCGATCTAGAACACTAGGACTTGGCTAAGATCCTGGCGACAAAATCCATTTCAGCTTTGGGGTAAGATTGGAGGAAAACTCTGTCGACCATCCGAGAATGGATCGGTGAGACAAAAAACCTCCCAGAATGGAGATCGTCACTAGAAAATTAGATTTACCTAAGTCGTTACATACATGACACAGCTCTGCTGAGATTATTTACATTATACACATGCAGAAAGGGTTTACATAAATCAAGTTGTGATGACGACAGTTGGACGGCACTAAAACATCGATCAGGCGCTATCCCTTTTGCGAAAAAAGGGGGTTTACTGCTATGGGTCGTTGACACGTAGTGGTCAACAGACCTAAACTTTTGTGTCTCATTGTCTCATTGTCATTTCTACTACTCTTTCATGTTTAATGTTTGAAATATTCTTATGTATAATTGTTTGATGATAATGAATGCTATATGGAATTAATGCTAATGAATCATTTGAAGTAGTTATCTTGCAAGAAAATTGTTCTAGTTTGTTCTTCTAGAAAAATCAACTCGGTATCAGAGCCAAGAGTTTGTTGAAGAATCTAGGGCAAATTATTTTAATTATTCTTCCATCGTCATTGACAACTGTTGGTGATGTCTTTTATTTTCTTTAGTTAACTTCTTTATGTTTGATTGTTCTTCAATCATCAAACAATTATCAAAACAAGAAAATCAACAAAATATGCGTACACAAGATGTAAGCTTCAAGCCAAGGCAAAACCTCTCCTCTTGAGAGGAAAACCCTTCAATCTCTTCTTATAGATATCTAATTGATGAATACCAAGACCCTTAACAAAACTGCTTGACCCAAGCTTACTTCCAAGACACTTGTCACTATCTCATAGATTCTGCATAGTCATTCTTTTTGCATACCTCTGAGATCCTTCTCCTTCTAGTTGTCGTAGTACTGGAGAATCTCGACCTTCGAAACATTAACACTGTCTTGTTCTCCTCCTCCGCAATATATCCCACAATTCAAGATTCTCACTTGACAAGAATGCTCTATCTTCGATCTTCTTTATCACAAAATCATGCTTAATATATTTCCTTGTATAGATATTGTCCTAAGACAGTGACTGGTTCATTTGCACACGTGATGAGACAGAGTATACGCAAAACTATGATGAAAATCTTCTTCGTATCGATGAAACAGAGGTTGCATTAACCCAAGACAGAGAGATATATATTTCGCAATTTTCTTCATATCACTGTGATGAAACAGAGATTACTTTAACCCGAAACATGTGACAGATATGGTTCACATTCGATTGCTTTTGCATTACTTGTGAGATTCGTAGAGATATCGATTTTTTCTTCTTTTTCTTTTGGAGCGAGATCACTTACATACTTATTGTTGCTCATGTGATAACTTGTAGGTCGACATAAGATCCTTGGGCTGGGCCGACATATCCATATGGAGATTATTGTGTATGTTTAGTTGAGAGAGATAGTGATAGCGTCTTGGAGTATGGATTTTAATTGTGTAACATAACATTTTGTAATTATATTCATAAATCCTAAAGACATCAAGAAGAAGTCTTTGACCTAAGTAAAACACTTCTTGCTCATAAAACCCACGATGCAAGAAATACAATAAACATTTGTTTCTTCATTATAAAATCATAATTACAACTTGTGGTGAAAACCAAACCTAGTTACATTTTCTTCAACACTCTCTCTTAAGTAGGGAGGTTTTCATACATGGTACATTGATATTTTCAATATATAAGAGATTATCAAGAAGAGTCGGACTAGTAATCCATTTGTATAGCATCATTACAACCAACATTGTCACATAGCAAGGCCTTGACTAACATCTCTATCTCTCAATAGATCAGAGCACAATGTTGGCGAGACCAATGACTTATAGACACCTTAGTCATTGTCTCTCAAGGTACATACCCACCCGAGTGTTCACTAAGTATGACCTTCTAGGACTATTCTTGTCCAGGGTTCTCAGCCCTCAAAGAATATCAGTCCTCTTGCCTACTCTTGTCTTGGATTCCCTACACATCCTCAAAGAGTATCGGATGCCAAATGATTACCCAATCCTCCCATTCTTTCTTCCCAAGTGAAGACAAGAATGTTGTGTTTATCATGTGTCTTCATTTCCATCCATGGCCTTCACCTAGACTTACGGTTGTTAGTCCTGGTCTAGTGCATGACACATGATATAGAAAAACACAATTGTCGCTCCTTTGTAGTCGGGGGTGATCTAAACCAAGCTCCCTCTTGATCACGGACCTGTCAAAGCTCCCTCTTAGCTAGGGACTCTTCTATACATTAGCAACTTCTTCTTCGTGGGTCCTTCAGTTGCTAGATCAACTTTTCTCCTTGATGTGATGAAAATTAGTTGAGCTTCTTTCTTGTAGGGCAACTTGATGTCATGAAAATTAGTTGAGCTTCTTTCTTGTAGGGCAACTGTCATCAATCACTTTCCTCCTTAGTTCATCATGTCATTCCTTTCTTCATGGAAAGTGGCCTTCTTCATATCTGGAACCTTCGTCATATGACTACCCCTTTCTCATCATGCTTCTTCCATTCATCACATGAATGCTAGTTGTACTTGTAAGTAACCTTGCATGAACTTATCCAGATATTATTTAAGAAATCAAAATATATCATTAAATCAAATCGTACCTTACCAGGGAGCTCTTCATCACGACATCTTTCTGTAGGTATCAGCATCGTGCACACATATTAACATATCTCCCAAAGATATCCATTGTCAAGGGTCATCATCTTTTTCAGACTTTCATCAGAGTCTTCATATCTTCCGGGAGATTTCTTAACAAACATTCTTGGTCCTTTGGATGTTGATTGCCTTCATCATGGTTGCAAACTTGCATATCTCACGATCTCTTCCTTCCTCACACATTCCATTCTCAACAGCTTTTAATCATAGTTTCTTCATCGTAGTCAATCACCTCATACTTCATATAAGGACATATTAGGTTGATTTCATCTAGTGTGACTTATGTCTTTCTGCATCCTTTTAGAGGAGGAGATCCTTTTCCCTTGATCATGCTTCTTCAGATAGAAGTGATGAACTATATTACTTGCAACCATACGACATAACATTACAAAAGTTAAATACAAGCACACATACCTCATTTTATCTTTAGGTCATCTAGGCTTCCTTCAGCAGCTTCCTTGATTGAAGTGTCTTCAACCCCTTGATCTTCTTCTTCTCTTACACCATTAGAACATCATTCATGAATTCCATAAGTTGGAGTTCTTGATGAAACACTTGCTTCCTCTCTAGATTAGTGAATCCTTCGATTAGGATTTTATCAGAGAATTTTGAGGATCTTGTATATCCTCACATGGCAGATGTTTCCCTTTTGATTGATGTATGATGAGACCTGTCCTAGATGACTTCTTTCTTTCCTTCAATGTCCAATGAGGTTCCTACTATATCCTTTAATGTTTGACAGAAGTGGATTTTGTCCTTCATGATTCCCACGAGCTCTTGCTTCAATGCTTTCATGATGCCACGATGCATCTTATTATCATGATCATAACTAAAGATTTAGGAGCTTATGATACGACCCCTTTTGTGAGGAATACCATCTCACTCATAGCGGAGATCTGTTACTCCCTCTTTCCTTGGCCCTTTTCTTCAACTTCCTCCATCTTTCTGGCGATATGAACTTCTTTCCATATAGCATTGAACCTTATACTATTTTGTCTTGTTTGAGGACCAAACCTTTCTTTCCTTTCTACACATCAAGGTTACTTGGGAGCAGGAACGAAAACAAGGAGCGGGAGCGACATTTTCAGAAGCTCCCAGTTTGGGAGCGAATCCTGGAGCGTTTTTATATAATATATATATTTTATATTTTGATGCATATATGTCAACAAAAACATGTAGAATGATTAATTAGATATAAAAAAAACATTAAAAAACATAGATTGAACCATATAACAATAATCATCTAGAAGTTATAATCTTCATCAACCACGTCCACAAGTTAGTAACATACAACATATTGAGTCTCATGATTCATCAATCTTAAATTTTCAAGCTTTCAAAATTCAATATATAAAATCAGTGTTACTTGGGAGCGGGAGCGAACGCGGGGAGCGGGAGCGACATTTTCAAAAGCTCCCGGTTTGGGAGCGAATCCCAGAGCGATTTTTTATATAATATATATATATTTTTTATATTTTGATACATATATGAAAACAAAAACATGTAGAATGATGAATTAGATATAAAAAACATAAAAAAAACATAGATTGATCATTGAACCATATAACAGCAATCATCTAGAAGTTATAATCTTCATCAACCATGTCCACAAGTTAGTAACATACAACATATTGAGTCTCGTGAATCATGATTCATCAATATTAAAATTTCAACTTCAAGCTTTCAAAATTGAAAATTCAATATATAACATTTATCATCATTGATCACCAAAGTTGTAATTGTAAGCTAAGTTTAAACTTTAACCATTACAAGAAATAATATCTAACATGAAATGAGATGTTATAAAATGAATTATGAAATGAAATGAAACAACTTTCACAAGGCATCATATCCATAATTCATAATCATTACCAATGAGTTATAATTGCCAACTTCAAACTTCAAACTTAAATTGTCACAGTCATATATTGTTTACAAAAAATATCATTATGATATGAAAGAGTCAAGACTCAACAGATATGAAAACTAATAGAAACTAGAAAAGACAAGTAAACTGTAAATCTATTATCTACTAGTTCGTGTGGCCCTTGCCACGAGAAGTGTCTAATGTATGAGCAGGTCGTGGTGGTCTTCTAGGAGTCTCCTCCCGCACAGACCGACGACCAAAACCAAAAGGCACATGCCCTCCACGTGAGGGTGTAGATGGAGGCGGCGACAGCAAAGGAACAAAACTAGGAACTCGAGCACTGCTACTAGATGGTGGAGGTGGCATGGTTGTTGCTTCATCTTCCTCTCTCATAAGTTTTGCTTCCAGTTCTTCAAGATGTATAGTGCCATCCTCCAAATTATCATCCTCTGGGTGGTTGTCCCAAATTTTATATGTTGGATCCTCATAAGCAAGATCAGAGTAATGACTCAACAAACTAAAGTTGTAGTGCCCATAAACCAAGCTTTCTGCCTGGTTTTCATTGAGTCTGTTTCTTTTCACATTATGTATGAAGTTGTATGTGCTCCAACATCTCTCTGCAAAAGAAGTATTTACAACCTGCGAGAGAACTTTTTTTTCCAATTTTGGCAAAAGTCCATGGCCACCATATGATTCCCACCATGTGAGAGCATCAAATATGTTTCTATCTTCCATTGCATGAAAGGTACCAAACAAACCAGTGCCACTGAAGTATCTACCTAATTCAAGGCGCACACTAGCACATTCCTCCCTGTCAGGTATCAACTTTTCTAATGCTTGCAAATATCTTGTAGATACCTCTTCATCTATATGGGGTTTGACCCTAACCCCAACCCCTGGTGCAGGTTGGCCCAACCAAGATGTAGAGTAGTATTTTGGCGTAAGGATATACGCCAAGAAATGTAGTGGAACATTAAGTTTATCCCACCGTATACACACACAATTGTGAATCAGTTTATACAAGTTGGGATCATTGTTATGAACAATATATTTTATTTGCCCCAATATGGTATCTATCTGCTCATACACCTCGCCAATCACTGGTTTATCTGTATCTGCAAACCGAATCATGTGATAAATGGGCTTGGTGAAATCCAATACTTGCCTCACACGTGCCCAAAACATACCATCAAGAGTGGCCTCCTCCACCTGTTCAAAACCTTGCCTGTCAGCTGCATTTGTAGCCCTTTCCTTTAATACCTGCCAATGTGGACTTGATACCATGCTAGCCAATGACTCTCTTACCTTCAAAAGGCGTCTGAAGGTGAGGTAATAGCTACCAAATCTAGTCCTCGCAATCTTCAACAACTCCAATCTTGAGTGACTGCGGAAAAGGCCATGGGTATTGCTATGATTTGTAATAAATTTTATCATTTGTTTGCCTCTCTTGTACAAATCACCAATCCATTTGTATTATTCATTTTTGTTCTTAACAATATCATGCATCAAAAGGTTCATTGTGTGAACCAAACACCCAGACCAAAATATGTTGGGGTATTTATCCTCAATAATTGCTCCCGCTGCCTTACAATTAGGAGCATTATCAGTGATGACTTGGATGACATTGGATGGCCCAATACAGTCAATTGTTTCAAGTAATGCTTCTGCAATGTTGATGCCAGTCTTGAACTTGTCTGAGTAATCATATGTTGAAAGAAAGATGGCACCACTAACAGAAATAGCAAGAACATTTATCAATGGCTTACCTTTTACATTTTTCCATCCATCAAATACAATGGACACCCCATTGTCAGTCCAAGAACTTGTCATTCTATTCAAAGAATGTGATATTTTTGGCTTTTCATGATCAAGTCCATCGGTTCTTGCCTTGCCATACCCAGGGCTCTTGTATCCTTTAGGGCATCATTTATGGCAGAAACCATTTTGTGCCAATAAGGTGAGTGAAGAACATTGAATGGTATCCCACATGCATAGAGAAACCTGTAAACTTTTGAATCCACATCATTCCTACACCCTTCATCAAGGAAATTTGATATGCTTCTACGCCTTAAACCTGGTGACCCTGTGCCTCCATATCCACTGCCTTGGGAGGATGCTGAAGGAGTTCTTTGTGCATGTGATTGTGAGCTTGGTTCAAAGAAACCCTTTGATTATTTAGATTTGTATTGGGCTTCCTCCTCTTCCCTTATGTATTTGGCTCTATCTGCTACTGACACACCTGAACAAGTTTTGATTCCTATTTGTTTATCTCCATCCCATGGCCTTTTCCCGTAGAGGTGCTTTCTAGCATGTGTGTATGAACCTGTGTAATTATTGTTGTAATGGGGGCAATGAAATTTAGTGGTTCCACCCCCTTTCCCTGCTTCAAGCCTATTAACATATTTCCACAATGGAGTTTGGTCTTGTTTAGTTTTTTTCGCTGACTCATGTTCACTCTCCTCCAACTCCTCCTCACCGGGGTTTTCATCAAATCCACTATGACCCCGTTCTTCATCCCCTTCTTCATTTTCAACCCTCCTTTTTCTACTCTCCAACACCATAATAACCAAAAAAGGAACCAAGAAGAAGAAAATGCCAAGAAATATAACCATGATGTTTGAAATTTGAAGTTTTGAATCTACAAAATTTAAAAAAATGGAATGGGAATGGGAATGGGAAATAGAGAAAAAAAATTATTTATTTATTTAGGAATGAACATTAAAAAAAAAATCGCTAGACACTCTATTCAATATTGTAGAGCCTACCTCTTTGGCATCCAATCTCCCCTTGCTCCTTGCTTTCTCTTGCTCTCTCACTCTCTTGCTCCTTGCTCTCTCTTGCTCTCTCCTTGCTCCTCACTCTCTTCCTCTCACTCTCACTCTCTCACTCTCACCCTCACCCTCACCCTCACCCTCACCCTCACCCTCTCTCACTCTCACTCTCACTCTCATTAAAATGATGAAATGAATGAGGGAGGGTCTATTTAACCCTCCCTCCCTCCCTCACTTTATTTCGACAAAAATCTTCTTCTTTTTTCCGCCCAAATCTTTTTCTTTCCGCGTGTCTCTCCTGGCATCGCTCCCATTGCTCCGGGAGTAGTCGAGAGCAATTGCTCCCTGACCACTCCCGGGTTATAAAAATCGCTCTCAGAACAACGAGAGCGACACTCCCTTTATCGAATTGAAAAAAAGCAGGGAGCGTAAATTTTTTTAAGGGAGCGCGCTCCCAACCCACTCCCGCCCGGAGCGCGGATTGGGAGCGGGATCGCGGGGGGCGCTCCCCTGCAACACTGTATAAAATTTATCATCATTGATCACCAAAGTTGTACTTGTAAGCTAAGTGTAACCATTACAACAAATAATATCTAACATGAAATGAAATGAAACAACTTTCAACTTTCATGAAGCATCATATTCATAATTCATTACTAATGAGTTATAATTGCCAACTTCAAACTTCAAACTTAAATTGTCATATATTGTTTACAAAAAATATCATAATAAATATGAAAGAGTCAATAGTTATAAAAACTACTAGAAACTAGAAAAGACAAGTAAATCTATTATCTATCACTTATGCTTGCGCCTCTTGCCACCACGAGAAATGTCTAATTTTTTACTCTTGTTGGAAAATCAAGATCTTTGTCATTAATATCACCCTCTAAGCATTAATATCCAGAGGTATCTTTGTCACTACCTCTAGATCTGTATAGGGATCTTTGTCATTAATATAACCCTCTAAGCATTAACATAAGATAGAAAAAGCATAGCATGTCAAGTCAAGATTTTGTTTGAGTGATGCGTACATTTTTAGGAGGGTCATGATGGAGGAGTTCGACAACCGATGTCACTAACATCAAGGTACATAGAGGGATTGGTGCTCTTGATTAAATATGAGTTCCATACCCTAATACATGACAAAATCCAATGGAAACATTGCAATCCCCCCAATCCTAAAAAACTGATAAGTTTGCTTGATTTTGAATGAAATCTAAAATTCTACTTTCTCCATATGAAATCCAATGAGGTCAGAACCACTCTCAAACATCCTGAGTCATTTCATGGTAATGTTAACAATTTAAGTAAAAGGATGAAAATTTAACTTGTCTTTCTCTATCTAGCATGGAGACCACAATTTTTCAGATGAGGTAACCTTCTTGTTAACTGACATTAGTTACCTCGCTTATCAATGATGACTACATCCTTATCATCTTTCCTAGATCTCTCAATTGAGATCTCATGAAGATATTCCTTCATTCTTTGATACCTTCAATCAGGTCTAAGTGATATGATCTTCTTTACTTCATTTCAGAGAATATATCTTCTAATATTTCACATCTATTTTATGTTCATTGACTTCCCTTAACTATGAGGATAATTACAATCCTCCTTTTTCCATGCAAGGACCTTTAAGTGATTTTATACGAATCCTATGAATCTTCTTGATGCAATCAAACAATGCTTAACCTTTAGAGACTTAGACATCAATGACTTTCTTCTAGGGACTATATCTATCCTTCTTTCTTATGCAAGGAATTTCGATGACCCAACCGATGAAGTCATTGAACCAAACTTGTTTATAAAAAGAAAGATACTTACTTGGCACATGAAGATAAAATCTTCACCTTGATGCTTTCTTGAATGATCTCCTTCAATGAGATTCTTGCTTGAGCTGCCTAGTACAACTGAGTTCCAAGACTTCCTTTGAGACTTTCTCGCACTGTTCAGCACCAAGCACTGCTGCTTTTATAAGATGTTGAGATATGATATCGAGATTAAGAACTTTGGGAGCACTGTTATGATGCCCGTCTGAGATGTGGCACTATGTTCTTCTTTTGAAGTGATATCGCTGTATGATGTGGTTGTGTTGACACATCCTTGTGACATTCCGTGGTATGTAATTTATAAAGGTATGCCTTCGAACTGTGGGTGGCACTGAGATACTGATACCTTCCATTGATTATTGAATTTTGGTTCCTGTGCATGACTATACATCATATTTTAACACTGAGCTGCATCATGGAATTATCGAGACTGTATTGCAGAGATCCTTCTTCTAATCGAGACTTGTGTACTTCTTGATTATATAAACAAAAGCCTCTTGTTGTTGTATGTTGTTGTTGTAGACTGATTCATCAGTCTTTGATGTAGGTCTTCAACTTGCTTTGATGCCCTTGAAGACTGATCCTTGTATGTCTCTTTGTTGCCCATGATTATAGTTATGCATTCAGACTGTCGAGACAAGGTAAGTTATGAGATCCTTTTATCATGACTGTGATTTAATTCCTGCATTTAGATCTTCATTATGATGGATATGCTGCATCTGTTTAATATGTCGAAACAGAGATTGCGTCTAGTATGCCTGCACCGAGATCCTTATTATATTATCCATTGATGAACAGAGTCCTTCGGATATGCGAGATCTACTTATTCGATATCCTTTGTATAATGAGACTAACTCCAGAATTCCTCAATTGTGCACCAAGTTGGTATATGTTACTGGACTGAGGTAATACTTCACCAATCCATGTAGACGAAATCAAGACTGAGGATAGCCTTCAAACTGAATAAGTGTCACTTAAATGCTAATGATGAGTTGATCTTCTTTATGCCCTGTACTAACCATAGCTCTGATACCATGTTGAAGAATCTAGGGAAAATTATTTTAATGATTCTTCCATCGTCATTGACAACTGTTGGTGATGTCTTTTATTTTCTTTAGTTAACTTCTTTATGTTTGCTTGTTCTTCAATCATCAAACAGTTATCAAAACAAGAAAATCAACAAAATACACGTACACAAGATGTAGGCTTCAAGCCAGGGCAAAACCTCTCCTCTTGAGAGGAAAACCCTTCAATCTCTTCTTATAGATATCTAATTGACGAATACCAAGACCCTTAACAAAACTGCTTGACCCAGGCTTACTTCCAAGACACTTGTCACTATCTCATAGATTTTGCACAGTCATTCTTCTTGCATACCTCTGAGATCCTTCTCCTTCTAGTTGTCGTAGTACTGGAGAATCTCGACCTCTGAAACCTTAACACTGTCCTGTTCTCCTCCTTCGCAATATATCCCACAGTTCAGGATTCTCGCTTGACAAGAATGCTCTATCTTCGATCTTCTTTATCACAGAATCATGCTTTATATATCTCCTTGTATGGATATTGTCCTAAGACAATGACTGGTTCATTTGCACGTGATGAGATAGAGTATACCCGAAACTGTGATGAAAATCTTCTTCGTAGTGATGAAACAGAGGTTGCCTTAACCCGAGACAGAGATATATATATTTTGCAATTTTCTTCATATCACTGTGATGAAACAGAGATTACTTTAACCCGAAACATGTGATAGATATGGTTCATATTCGATTGCTTTCACATTACTTGTGAGATTCGTCGAGATATAGATTTTTTCTTCTTTTTCTTTTGGAGCAAGATCACTTACATACTTATAGTGGCTCATGTGATAACTTGTAGGTCGACATAAAATCCTTGGGTTGGGCCGACATATCCATATGGAGACTGTTGTGTTTGTTTAGCTGAGAGAGATAGTGACAGCGTCTTGGAGTATGGGTTTACTTGTGTAACATAACATTTTGTAATTATATTCATAAATCCTAAAGACATCAAGAAGAAAGTCTTTGACATAAGTAAAACACTTCTTGCTCATAAAACCCATGATGCAAGGAATACAATAAACATTTGTTTCTTCATTATAAAATCATAATTACAACTTGTGATGAAAACCAAACCTAGTTACACTTTCTACAATAGAGTTGAAGAGTAGTCATGAAAGAGTCATCCCAGTTTTTTTTTTCTGTGATGAAGGGTTGAGTTCCCTATGGTATATTTCTGTGAAAGAAGCAAGCGAAAGTTTGAAACCATATGTCTTATCTATGTTGTCATCTGAAATGTCTTTATGCGTTGGAGTTACCTCCTGAGATCAAAACCAGAGTGATTTAGGTCGAGGTCTGTTATGATCATAACTCCATCCTTAAGAACAATCATCCAAATTAAAGTCAAGTCTGGAGTAATTACCCCTCTGTGATATACGAACTTCATCTCTAAGGATCTGAGTCTACACTATGGTAGGCATCCAAGTTTCCTCTATGTTGGGATCCAACTTATCCCTGAAGAGATCTGAGCCTCTTCTCTCTATGGAACAAGGCCCAAGTGATCAAATGTAAGTCAAAGTTTTTTTATCTTTGAGTTGAATTACCTTTGTAATGAGGTCTAGATTATCCTCTGTGGCCTGAATCTTTGTGATGAAGTGAAGGTGGTTAAGGAGGAAAAAGAGGCATAGAACGAAATCAAGAAGTCATTTTTTCTCTTGCTCTAGCATTTGATCTAAGTTGTGAGCATAAATTCAAAAACTAAACTGAGGTCTATATCTATCTAAGGCACGAAGAAAGGAAGGGCAATCTGAGCTATAGAAGAGAACCGAAGTGATCCAAACTAAGTAAGACCAAAAGTCTGTGGCATCTAAGTTACAATAGTATTGTTGCATCAAGAAAAGCCACAAGTCTGAATCTACTTTTCTCTATGAAGTATCATCACTTTAACCAGAAGTTTGATCACCAATGAAAGAACCTGAGTTCTATCTGGGCTCCTTAATGATGATCTGGGCCCGAACTTATATGCCATCTTCATCTTGGAAGTCAAAACTGACCTCCTCCAATCCACCAAGTCAGTCTCCAAAGACATTTAGCCAAACTTCAAAAACCAACTTTAGGTCAAATTTCTTCAATACTGCATCAAGATTAGATTTCGGCCCTCCTGCATCATATTTTCGACCCTATTGCTTCACTTGCAACTTCGGCCTTTCTGCAACTTCATAGTCTTGCACGTGTGGGTGAACAAGAGAGAATTTTCTGCTTCTTTTGCTAGACAAATGTCTCCTTCTCCTTCTCTATGTTTTCTCCTTCACTTCAAGGCTTCACATCCCTTTTCTCCTCTCCAAATTGCAAATCGAACTTCTCTTTGTTGGTGTTTCATATAGGTCGAATGTTCTTCTATTTATAGTGGTTCGAAGCTCCTATTGAGGCCGACTTGAAGATGGGCAGGCTGACTTGATATTGGTGGGTTTAGATGACCAATTTTCATCAAAATAATTTTCTTTCTTGACACACAAAGCCTAAGGGTCCATTACATGATGACAAGGACTAAGACTCGTGACATAAACTCTAGAAGCCTTCAATCGAGGCTTTGACCTAGAAACAAAATAAACAAAGCATGAAACCCATCCTTATAAATAATTTTTCTTTTACAGATAATTTTCTTTTTCTTTCTTTTGACAAATACATTACATCATAACTCAAATACAATTATGAAGACCAATACTAGTTACATTTCTCAAATATCAATAGTCCCTTATCTCTGCTTAGTTGTTATCTTGATGTTTTATTTGTTGATGAATTGATGAACATTAACTCTCTTTCATAAGGAAATATTTTAGGGTTTTCCCCTTGTGGGTTTTTCCCTGGTCATTGGCCTTAATTTCTATGTCTCTTGTCTCAATGTCTCTTGCCAGAAAATTGTAGGGACTATTACACACACTTAGGTAGTTGAGCAACAGAGAAAGATAGAGAAGGCTGCTAGGGAAAAGCAATGTTATCAGAATTGAACCGGTAGACCCCCCGAACCGAGAGTCAGCCAAAACTGGTAAAAAACTGGACTAAAAAACCATCACACATAAAATATTCAAATTAAGAAAAAAAACATATATATTCATGTGCATCCATATGTATCCAAACTATTTATACACAAATAAGCAAAATTTCTCCTTTATATAGAATGTAAGGGTGCATATAACCAAGATAGCATCGAGTGCAATCCATCTCTAAATCGAAAATACATCGACAAACGCCCTAGATGCCCTCTAGCATCGAAAAAAATCATGCTCCAACAAGTACCTACATATCATCAAAATCAATGCCTATATTGGGATCTTCATCATCAATATCGCCCTCTAAGCATTAAAATAAAGTAGAAAAAACTTAGCATGTCAAGTCAAGATTTTGTTTCAGTGATGGGTACAATTTTAATAGGGTCCTGATAGAGAAGTTCAAAAATCAATGCCTCTAACATCAAGGTACATCGAGAACATGGTGCTCTTGATTAAATGCTAGTTCCATACCCTCATACATGACAAAGTCAAAAGGAAACGTTGCAATCCCCTCAATCCTGAAATCTTTAAAAACTGTTAAGTCTGATGGATTTTGAGTGAAATATAAAGTTATACTTTCTCCATTTGAAATCCAATGAGGTCAGAACCACTCTCAAACATTCTGAGTCAATTAATGGTGATGTTAAAAATTTAAGTAAAAGGTCCCTTTTACATTAAGAATTGAACATTACCAGTAATTGCATAGAATTAGTAGGAAAATACAGTCAAATACTAGACTTCCCCACTCATAAATTATTGCTTTGAAAAAAAAGTTGTGTTAAAAGGGTTGTTGGTAGCATTGCACAATTTTTTTCTAATTTGTGACACCATTTGAAACCAATTTTACATTGAAAATAGTCAGAATTACCAGTGCAGTCTGATCCCGTTCAGTTCTGATAACACTGGGGAAAAGGTACTCTCTAGGAGCACGTAGTATGAGACAGTAGGCTACACAGTTCCATACAGTCATAGAGGCAAGTCTGTACAGGTCCATATAGTCATACTGATAGATCATACAGGCTGTCAAGTATGTCATACAGCAGTTTTCTGCTGTCCTGCACGTCATACAGGAGTTATTTGTTGTTTTTGGGTTGTCAACAGGCTGTACCGACTCAGTAAATTTTTTTGGTATCCATCCATGTTGTTGTTTTGGGCAACATGTGGAGATTTCCTTCTAAGTTTTTCAATGGAATAAAAGTGGATTTGCAGTAATTACCTATGTGTACACTGCTTATACTTTTGCTGTATTTTCCAGCCATCTGTGTGATTAATGCATGCTCGGATTTCAATTTCTGTTATTGATTAAATTCAAGAAGCACAGGGCAAGTCACCTGGGTTATGGAAAATTTACAACATCAAATATTTGCATTACCAAATATATATGAAAAGAAGATACATTCACCATTGTGCAAGATTCAATTCTCGTGAGGACTGTTTACCCTAGAACCCATGGAGACACCATGAGGTAGTGGTTGAACATGTTGTCGCATGCAGATAGATTATATTAATGGTCTTCCAATCCATGCGCACATAAATTCCCAGCAGTGTATCTCAGTCAATAGTTGATTGTGCCATGGAAATATCTCAAGAGATTCTTAACAGCAATCCAATGTATGTGATGATGCTCGACCATAAATTGACTTAACGTATTCACAACAAAGCATATGTCAAGACGGGAGTTTACCAAGAACATCAAGGCCCCCACAAGTTGTCTATATTTGGAAGGGTTTGCCAAATCGGGCCCAACAGCACTTCCACATAGCTTCTTGAAGTTGAGTTCCATCGGAGTAGATACATACTTGCAATCCACCATCTCACATCTCTCGAGCAGCTTCACAATGTATTTTCCTTGAGAAAGGAAAATCTCACCTGCCTTTTACCAGACCTCCATGCCTAGGAAGTAGTGCATCAGACCTAGGTCCTTCATCTCGAACTCGGAATGCCAACTCCTTGCATTGATAAATGAGAGGATCTGCACCAGTCAAAAAGAGATCATCCACATAAAGGACCAAAATGAGAGGCATGTCCTTTTCAACCTTGAAGTATAGGTTAGGATCAGCATCGCTCCTCGTAAATCCCAGCTTCATAAGATAGCAATCAATCCTCTCATACCAAGCCGTAGGGGCTTGCTTCAACCCATAGAGGGCTTTCTTCAACCTGCATACGTGTGTCCTTCAATCTTGTACATCGAAACCTTAAGGTTGTTCCAAATAGACTTCCTCCTTAAGTAAGCCATGCAAGGAAGCAGTCTTGACGTCCATTTGATGTAGGTTCCATCCTTGAGAAGAAACGAGAGCAATAATCGATCCGATAGTAGTATATCGAGCAACTGGTGCAAATATCTAGGCATAGTCCACTCCTTCCTTTTGAGAGAAGCCTCGATCAACGAACCTGACCTTATAGTTTTCAGCACTCCCATCAGCTCCATGTTTTATTTTGTATAGCCATTTTGAGGTGACCACGGACTTGTCCTTTGGTCTAGGCATCACATCCCAGACATCATTTTTCATGATAGATTCATGTTCCTCATTCATCGCATCATTCCAGACTTGGCGTTTTAAGACTTCTTCGAACATACATGGCTCAGATTGAACAATAGTACTAAGTACCCTTGATACCTGTTCAGCTTCTTGCTTTTACGAAATGTCCTTCTTGGAGCAATACATCTCTCAGCATCTTTGAGAGTATCTTTGAGCCACAAATGTCTTTTCCTTGAGGTAGAGGGATCACTAGGTGGTGGATCAATGGGATCCATGGAGCCTTCAACATCAGGCATAGGTTCATATGTAGGAGGTTTATCCTGTTTTTCCGCAGCATCATCATTATTATCCTTTGTTGGAATGGGGAGATCTCGGGACTTCCCAAGGGCAATATCTTCATTGAAGGTGACATAATGGCCAATTTCCACATCTCTTTGTCCAGGCACATAGATTCTATATGCCTTTGAATTTTCATTATATCCCACAAATATACCTTTTCTTCCCAAATGTTTTTAACTTGTTTCTTTTCTCTTTAGGCACATGAAAATACACGGGACAACCAAATATTCTAAAATGAGAAACATCAGATTTCTTACCAGTGAAAACTTCTTCGGGTGTCTTGAAATCTAGTGCTTGATGCGGGCTCCTATTTACGGCAGTGTGTAGCTTCTCCCCATAAGAACTTCGATGGACCTTGATCATGAAGCATAGCACGGGTAGCTTCCATGATTGTTTGATTCTTCCTTTCAACAACACCATTTTGCTCAGGAGTGTATGGAATGATTGTCTCCCTCTTAATGTCGGCCTCTCTGCAAAAGTCATTGAATTCATTTGATTCATATTCAGTTCCATTATCAGTCCTCAATATCTTGATCTTCTTCCCTGTTTGATTTTCCACCAAGGCTTTGAAAGAATGGAACCATTTGAACACTTTGTCCTTCTTCTTCAAGAAGTAGATCCATGTTTTGCGAGAGAAGTCATCTACAAAAATTGCATAGTATAAGTATCCTCCCAATGATGTTACGAGCAACATACCAGATAGGTCAGAATGGACCAATTGAAGAATATCGAAAGTTTGACTTTCACTTGAAGGGAATGGTCCCCTTGTAAGTTTCCCAGTTGCACAACCCTAATAAACTCCTTCATGGTTCATGTTGAACTCAGGCATACCTGTGACCATCTTCCTTACCCCAGGTAAGGCTTTGTAATGAAGGTGAGCAAATCTTCAGTGCCATAATTCAGATTGAAGAGAAGTATCGCAAGTCAAGGCTCCTAAAGGACTTCCTCCAACTTGATAGAGACCTTGAACCCTAAATCCAAGTGTAAAGCATCTTTAGGGTTTCTTTCCCAAATACGTACCTTCCCATTAATGAATGCTACCTTGAAGCCCTTATCTTCCATCACAGAAATAGACACTAGGTTCTTCTTCAAATCAGGCACATACAACACTTCTTGTAGATGAATGGTTTGACCTTGATTCAAGTGAAGAGTGACAGTACCTATTCCTTTCACGGGATAGGTGGCATTATCTCCAAGTATGATTTCCAAATTAGTCTTCTTTTCAACCAAATTTGAGAGGGCCTCCTTGTACCCAGTGAAGTGCCTTGAGGCTCCACTATCAATCAACCAATGATCCAAAGTATCCGGAGGAGAGGCAGTAGATAAAGCGGAAATAAGATAAAATTCTTTTTGTTTTCCTACAACATTACTTTCCTCATACCTGGAATTTCTCGTCCTTTTGGGAGGTCGACCATTTCCATCTCGAGCAGCGGGAGCATTCCTCTTTCCTTTATTGTTGAACCTGTTGTTCCTTTGATTGCCATTGCCTTTGTAGTTGTTGTGGTTGTTGTCATCATCCCTTGGAGTATCCTTCTTGTGAGGACACTCTCTAGCATAATGGCCAAACATGTTGCAATTGTAGCACCTTCCTTTTCTTCCTTCTTTGAATCCTTGCTTGAATCCTTGACCCTGTTTTCTTGGACCAACATTATTCTTCCTCTTAGCATGAGCGGAGAAAGTAGTGGAATCATTTCCATTTGAGGGCTTGTCTCTCTCCATCATCCTTGTCTCTTCTTGAGTGCATCCAGCCAGTTAATTCATCGAAACTAGAAATCCTGTCATTGTCAAGAATGGTTGTATTAAACACATCCCATGATCTTGGAAGACCTCCAAGTGCAATGAGAGTGAGCTCCTTATCAACAATAACTTCTCCAATAGATAGAAGGTCATTCTTGATTTGAGTGATCCTCATGAAGTAGGATTGGATAAACTCCCCTTTATCCATCTTGATGTCCTTCAACTTGTTCTTGAGAAAGAGGATTTGATTTGCATTGTTCACTATGAACATCCCAACCAGCATATCATACATCTCCTTAGATGTTCCTAAATCAAAAATATAAGCAACCAAATGTTTTTGAATGGAGTCTATAATAATTCTATTAGCTTTGACCTCTCCTTTCTTGTATTTTGTCTTTGCAACAACAAGTGCATTTGAAAAAGGCTCCACCACTCTTCCCTTCACATAGTATATGGCAACATATTCTTCCAAAGTCATCTTCCATGCATGATAGTCAGATTTGTCCTTGTGCTTATCCTCATATTTGAAATAAGATGTAGAATCCATTAAAGCTAGATCAATAGTCTTGACCAATAGATCTCTCTCAGTGATTGTTTTTCTCTCTCTTGTTTGGGTTTTGTCTTCACCTGTGTTCTGATTCCATGTTAAATCTAGATAACACTGGTATGTTCTATGCTTAGCACAATTACTTCAATGTTCCTTTAGCAGCCCAATGGAAATTTCAATTTAGTTTTCCAATAGCAATCACATTAACCATTAATCACATTGATAGTAAGAGTAGATAGAACATGAAACAAAATGTAGAAGACAAGCCAAGACAAGAGAATGCCAGATTTGGCGGATGCCAAGGAAAAACCCCAATGTGGGGAAACCCTTTGATCAAATCTTCTTATTATTATATCAAATGTTCAGCACACAGAGAGAGTACAAAAAGTCAAAATTGACTTGCCAATAGAAGATCAAAACAACCCTATCAAAGTTCTGCAATACTGTCCCAATCAATAGCAGTCAAATCAACCCTAACCAAAAATTCAAAGATGGTCAACGCAACAGTAAAACTTCTCCTTTGAAGCTCGGTCAAAGGTAGTCAAATTCGACATCCAGCAGCAGTCAAAGTCAGCCCAAAACAGTCATAAAACCTGCGGTCAACGTAGGTCAAAGTCCTCCTTTTGCCTCGATTCTTGTGCCCTGAAATGTGGCCTACTGAGACAGAAATCCACCCTGATAATCGAAGTCAAAGGATGCCCAGAAATTCAAAGTCCATGCTGGTCAAACTGCATAATTTTCCAAGATTTTCAGCCCTGCAACTTTGTCCTATAATTTGACCTCCTTGTGCCATATGTGGGAGAGAGAGAGAATGCCCAATGTTGTACAAACCAACAAGAGAAGGAGAGAGAATGCGTGAGTGACGATGATGCCAAATTAGGTGAGAGGTCACTTGTATTTATACAAGTCGTTGAGGGTGAAGAGTTATGTCCATTGGGCTTCATGAGCCTACATGATGATGTGGCCGACCTGAACAATTTGCACTTGTGTGGGCATAAATTCAAAATCACACTTCTTCTTGTCCAAATGATATGATCGTTATATCAATTTTGGTCCTCTCGAAAAGAGGAATTTAATGTAATCATCATCTCCATCAAATGAGTTGTCCCAAGGTGGAATTTGGCCCTAGATGTCAATTTTAACAGGGTGACACTACTATGCACTGGGACTTTCACTGGTTGTCCTCTCAATAGATACAAGGTATTTTCCCTACTCCCTATAACTCACCCCATGCTAGGATCAGCTCATTTCGGCCTAACAACCACCTCACCTTCTGTGAAACTGACCTCAAGTCCTATATTCTCCATTGCAGAAACTGGGAGTAGATTCTTCTCCAACCTAGGTACATACATCACCTCCTTCACCTCCATAAGACTTCCCGAGTATAGTTGGAACTATACGCTGCCAATGCCCTCTACTGCATACTTGGTATCGTCACCAAGCTCCACATGTAGATCACTGTGCTCCTTGGCCTTACTGGTGAAGATATCACAAGATCCTGTCATGTGAAAAATGCTCCACCATCCACAAACCACATCCCTCTTGTAATGGTGCTAGAAAGATAGGATACTAGAGCAAATTCCTTCTCGAAGTTTTCAACCAACTCATCCATCTATGCAAGATGTAGTTGTTGTCGTTTTCCCCTTGCCTTTCTTCTTTGGACACTATTCGGCATAATAATTGAACTTATGACATGCAAAGCACTTGAATTTGCTCATGTCTTTCTTCCATTGTGAGGATGCTCCTCCAATATGGTTTTGTTTTTCTTTACCCTTTGTCGTTCTTTGCTTGCCCAGCAAGAGAAAGGTTCTCCTCATCTCCACCTTTGCATTTTCCACCAAATATGGATTCCTCCCAAATCTCCTTCTAGGTGAAATTTTCCAACAATCTAGCCCAATCAGGACGTTTATCTCTGGCTAGGATACATATCACAAACTTAGCCCACTACTTGGTACACCCTTTCAGTGCTACTTTGACAAGATCCATCTCATCCACCTCTTCCCCAAAGGCTAAATGTTCATCACGAACCTGCTGAATCCTTGTGTAGTATGAGGCCATAGTCTTAGATCTGTTCATCTTGATGCTATTCAACTTCTCCCTTAGCACCGTCATTTTGTTCTAGTTGTCACTCTAGTACAACTTTGTCAAGGTCATCCACATTTGATAAGCTTAATCTTTCTTCGTTATGTGAGGGTTATCTAATCTTTCACACCATCCAAAATAATTCCCATCACTCTTATATATTTTATCTTATGTCCAGTTGTTTGGTTAGCGTCTTGAGGAACTCAAATCTCTTGGCTTGCAATTTCCCACAAACCATTTGTGATTAAAACAAGGGTGATTCACTCCTTCCATGGACTGAAGTTTATAGCCCCCTCCAACCTACCTTCATATCTCAAACTTGATGATGCCATATTACTAGATCAACTTTAGCTACAAAATAAAAAATTTGCTACCACGAAAAATTCATTAAAAACCTACTTTACTTGACTTCAACAATTTATTAAAAACCTAGAAAATATTTATCTCAAATATTGTTGAAATTGCTAATAAAATATACACAATGGTATATTAACTTAGAAAATCAAATACATTAGAGATAAAATGGAGAGAACAATCACATTCCAATATCAAATTTGTACCCAACACAATCTTCCTTCATATTATTGAACTCAAGAAAATTTTGGGTTAGATCCATAGATAATACATAAAAAAAATACAACTATTGGGCACTTGGAACTCAACCACATTGGGAAAATCAACCTCAAGGTAATCAGCCTCTGGAAATCAACACTCCTGAAGAAACTCGGCCCGAGGGAATTAGACCTGGCTCACCAAAAAATAAACCCCCTTCCATCTCACCTCGTATAGCCCCTATGCACTAGAGAAATCAATCTCTCTAATTCAACCCTCTTCTTCAGCAACTCGGCCTTCTTTCCTAAAATCGACCTCCGTGAATTTCTCCCAAAATTCCCTGCTACACTTCTCCTCACTTCTCTTCAATCTAGTCGAGCCTTTCACTTTAGAGAAAATCGTTTCCTTTACAATTATGTCTTCGCCTCTCCCTTAGGGTTATTTTATAATTTCATTAAGCCAATATACCTAACCCTAATGACTAGGATTAAATCCTAAACCTCACTTGAGATCAGTGTTTTAAAAAACGGTCGAGTCGACTCCGATCCGACCAAGCCAGACCCCTGGCCAATCCAGCTCGGCAGATAAAACGACCCAGTGGCCGGTTTGTTACCAAACCAACCGAGCCAACTAAACTGAGCCAACCAAGCCAAACCCCTGGCTGATTTGTTAAGGTGTTCCGGTTGGTCGATGGGGAAAGATTGGCTATGGGCTTCATTTATGAAGCTATGGATCAAGCAAAGGAGCAAATAAAGGCAGCATACAAGGAGAGAGTGACTAAGTATGGGCCCATTTGGGAAATCATTGATCAAAGATGGAACAATCAACTCCATCACCCTATACATGGCACATGCAGTTGGGTTTTTTTTAAACCCAAGGTATCATTATAAAGCTCTGGAGGCAGAAGCTTCACTGGGGAGGTTAGCAGTAGCCAGTAGTATTGATGCCTACTACCTAGTGATGTTTTACAATTTACTTTTGTTGTAGAGGCCATTTAGAGCCTCCTTGGTTATGTGTTTTTGTTTTGATCACTATATCATGTATGTATTGGACAGTGCATTGGGTGCCATTTTGATATAATGGATATATTCATGAGCCTACTCTAATCATATGTTGTCTTCTCTCTATATTCTAATGCATTGTGTTTAATGAAAATCATTAAAATGATGTTTTTTCATAAAAAAATAAATATTGAATATATTGTTTACTACAACCGAGTCATTGAAATCAAACCGGTCGAGTCAATACTGAGTCAAAGTCGGAGTCGGATTCGACCCTCGATTGGTTCCGAACCCGAGTCAGAGTTTTAAAACATTGCTTGAGAACAATGGTTGAGATTATATTTAGGACACTTAAATAATTTTGTTATTTATCCTTAGAACTTTGGCCTAATAGTCCACAATAATTAATTAAATTAATTATTGTAATTTTCTTAAGTTAACCTTCAAAAAGAAATCATAAAATCACTTATTGCACCAAGCAAGCACCTAAACATGCAATCAAATATCTTCTACATGCTAAGACACCAAACCAATGTAGAAGACCTTTCGAGGATACAAAATCAACATTTCAAGTATACCAACTTTATGATCCCACCACTCACAAGGTGGTAAAATATAGAGGTTGCTTTTGTTGAGGTTCCTACTCACCGTCCATCAAAATCTTTGGCATTACTTCTTTCAAAATATTCTTCAGATGGGTCTTGACATGCTTCCATGGATCAAACCCTTTTTTATCACATCGCAAGACCTACCCTTTTTAGTGTGTAGTTGGTGCTCTTCTCACTTCTACAAGTATTCTTGTAAGAACTATAGCATTTTGTCAAACTCCAATGCCAATTAAGGACTCTATTGAATACCCATCCAACCTTCCTATTGCAAATGGCTCTTCACTTCTTCAAGATACTCGCATTAGTTTTTCATCCTATTCTCATGTTGCAAATGGCAATGCTCTTATCAATGGCTCATTTATTTCTCATATTGCAAAAGTTGTTTCTCTTGTAAATCCCACCCAATTATTTAACTATGATGATGATGACTTCTCATATGCACTAATTACTCTTCCTTTAGGTAGGACAACGCAAATGCCTAAGTGGGTTATCTCCACCCTTGTTGATGCAATTGAGTTTCTTTCTAGTCTTCTAAGCATTGTCTATAGGGATTTTGAGATCTCCATCTCGAGCCTTTGTTACTCATTTCCCTAATTTACCTACAAAGTTCAATGACCTTCCCCCAAAATCAATCTTGTCAACGACTTTTGTTGTTGATGATCCTAATGGATTATTTAGTGAGCAATATGGAAATCGGGGAGGTTGTTGCGCTTTCTCAACATTGAGGGGAAGTAAATATTGTGGTGTAATGCTTTCAATCTATGTCCCATGTTCAGCTTCAGAGGGGGTGTCATTGAAATTGTGGGTCTAATCTACACAAATGGCTATAACAAACTCATATGTATCATTAATGTATTTTTCATCATGACTAAGGTTATCCTTTGATCAATTATTATCTGTCATCATAATACTAGGGAGTGGCTAAGGCCAACCTAGTCACACTTACACATTTAGGGTCATTAACCTCTATTGAGAGTAACACCCTACTTCGTGGAATTGGTGGGCCGAGATCGACTTCAGGAGGGAAAAGGGCACAGACTTGGCTCATTATGCACTAGACAGCTTTGGTGTTTTGCTCAGCAAAGAGAAGATTGTTCAATTCAACGCCTAGGGTTCCAGATCAGTGCATTAGGGCAGAAAGACAGGTCGAACAGCTTCATATCACTTCCAGCCAACGCATACTTCAGCCAAAGGCTACATTCAACTACGCAAAGGGGTCGTACATACCTGTAAGAGTTCATATAGTGGGCACGCAAGGAGGTCAAGTTGTCGAAAAGTGCACAGACCACTTGCGCTGAGCATTAGCTGAGTAAAGGGAAATTTCCCCTCAAATTTGTAATCATTTTTTTGAAGACTTTGTTGAGCATAATAAGAACACCAATTTTGCAGGTTTTCCTCAATTGGGGTTTCCTAGGTAAAAAAATGTGTGTTCAGTTTTATGGTGTGTTTCTCTTCATTTGTTCCTTATTTTTCGTTGCATGCTAGATAGTAAACTCAAAATATTTGTGGAATGAAGTTAAAGTTCATTTTTCAGCGCTTTGCTTAGCATAATTCATAGATTAGATTGTTGAGTGTCAAAGAAAACTAACATGGTATCATAGCCACATCTCGAAGTGACAACGAGCCTTGTTTTGAGCTCAGGACCAGGTTTAAGACGCATAGGAGGGGTGCAATACAGTTGAAGGTTGCACTAGGGTTTCTAGCAGTGTGACCTAGGGTTTTGACCCACAAAGTGCAGCTTTTCTAGTCAGATCAGCGCACTAGGGTTTCTGAAGAATTCGACTAGCTAAATGTCTTACCAGGGTTTGAGACCAAAGCACAGTTTGGATGAAGCAGCAAATTTCTGCTCATGTAAGGAGAGGATTATTGTGGTGCTTGAGGAGCAGGGTGTGAAGGAGTTTGTGGAGAACCCACCAGCCACACCAATTGACCCTCAGCAGTTGGCTCAGCATAACAAGAATGATGCTAGAGCAAGGAGGATTATTCTTGAAGGAGTCAAAAACCATATTGTGCCACATCTTTCCAGCAAGAAGACTGCCAAAGAAATGCGGACAGTCATATTGAACTTATACCAAGGCTCAAGTGAAGCTAGAAAACTTGTGCTTAAGGAAAAACTCAGAAATATCTGAATGGGCAAGTATGAGCCCATAATCTCTTATCTCACCAGGTTCACCCAAGTGAAGGACAAATTGGTCGGTGTGGGGGAGAAAATACCTTAAGCAAACATGGTAAGTCTTACACTATTAGGGCTTTACAAATCGTGGGATCTTACAAGACACAGTGATTAGCACAGAAAAGCTTCCACACTGTGAGCGGTTGTGGGGTGACTGTGTTTAGGAGGAGATTTGGAGGTAGGCTAGATTTGGAGCTTGTGTTCGGCATGAGGATGAGAGCATTGTCCTATAGATAACAAAGGGGTCAAGGCCAAGAGCAAGAAGAGCACAGGAGGGGCCAAGTCTAACTCCAACGACAAGAAAGAAAAGAAGGATTTCAGCAAGATAAAATGCTTCCAGTGCCATCAATTCAAACACCACGCCACCAAGTGTCCTCAGAGGAAGAAGGCGTCCAAGAAGGACCAACTAGCAACTTCAGTAGAGGTGAACGAGTTCACTTCCAAGTTTGAGAAGGAGTTCTCGCTCATTGCTTACATGGCAAGCTTAGTAGCCAACAACATATGGTACATTGATAGGGGAGCATTCAACCATATGATTGGGACCAAGGAATATTTCAACCAGTTGGCGGAGAAGTACATGCAATATCACATTGAGCTAGGAGATGATGGCAGGTACTTCATCAAGGGCGTGGGTATTGTCAGATTTGAGAGGGACTCTGGTAACCCTCTTCATCTCAAATTTGTCTTCTATGTTCCAAGTCTTAAGAATAACCTTGTTTCAGTTTCATCCCTAAAGGACCAGGGTTATGAGGTTATATTCAGCAAAGGAAAGGCTTTCCTCAAACCCTTAAATTCTGGAGCAATGTGTTAGTTTTTGTAGCATCGGATGTGTTCTAGCCATGAAATTTGGTGGAGAGGCTAGAATGCATGTATTCTCCAAAACCTAGAAATCATTTATGGAAATTCCACCTAGAGGAGACTTAATTAAAATAATTAATCAGTTTTTAATGTTTCCTAAGTCTAAACTTAGGAAATATGATTAATTAAAGGGTATTAATTAAGTCATGGTGAGAATCTTCTAGAAAAAGACTTGGATCAAGTTCTAGTTAATCTTAGCCATCGATTAAGTTTTAATCATGGTCGTTGATGTCTCAATGAGAGATTATAAGGAGAAACTCGATGGGGGTTGGAGGAGACACACCAGCAGTTCGATTTCACTGGCAGATCAATTTCCTAAGTAGCAACGCTGAGTTGTCGAGAGAGAGAGCTAGTGAGCTAGAAGCAATGAGAGAGGGGTAGGGATAGCTAGGCCGAAGGGAGATTTTCCAGTTCTGGTGAGTGCACCGCAGAGAGGCAGTAAGTGCCACAAAGAGGCAACACAGTGCTTCAGAGGGGATTATGTATTTTGCTGGGGAGAAGCAATGATTTAGTGCTAGGAGTCGAAGAGAGAGTTCGAAGGCCAGGAGGATCCATCTTCCATACAACAGCTGATCAGATAGCGAGAGGGAAGCAGTTCTGAGTTGTGGGACGCAGTACTGCATATGTTGATACAGTGACTGCGCAGAGGTAGTAAAGAGCAACTCAATTCGAGCTAAGGTTAGTGTCGGATCGCCTGTGGGAGTGAGAGTTTTCTCACTAGAATTATTGTCAGTCATTTCTATGTATGGATTGCTAGATTTGAGCATCCATAGTCTTGTACTCAGATTTACTACTACATAATATTAAAACCCTCAGTTGCTGCACCAGTTTTCCCGAGTTGGGTTTTTCTGGGGACTTACTCCAAAAATAACTGTGTATTTGTGTGTGTGTGCATCTATTCTTCCAGCATTTTTATTTCTTCTGCAGTATTTATTTTGTGAAGGTTGCAGTGTATTTAATTCGATATTTGTCATAGCACACAACAAGTAAATTGTTTAATCGAATTAACAATTAGAAGAATTAATATCATTTGTTTCAATAGGATTCAGGTTTGTCAAATTTTCACATGGTATCAAAGCACAGATCATAAGCCGAAGAGCTCAGTAGCAGAAGGGAAGAGGAATTTAGAAGCTCTGCGTAGGCAGTAGTTCGAAACCCTCAGAGGTAGCGTGGTTCCTTGGCCAAAAGGGTCAATCTTTTGAGGAAAAGTTTGTTTCTCTGAGAGAGTCGACTAGAAAATAAAATTTCTAGATCAAAGATTACCAGAGGCAGAGGGAGAAGCAATATTTTCCTTGTAGAGCAGATCTTCAGCTGGGATGCAATTAGTTTGCAGCAGTTTGCCAGTGCAGAATCGCATCAAGAGAAAGGAAGAGCACACAGTGAAGGAATTCTTTCCGCATGGAACTTCTAATCCAAAAGTTCGATTTTTCACTGCAAAGCAGTAGTAGTTGTGAGCAGATTTGCCCACTCCAGCAGGGAGTGCATAGAGCTAGTCAGCAACTACACAGAAGAGAAGAGGAGTAGTTCGACTTTTTTGCAGAAATGGCATCAGCAGGGTTGAGATATCAGAATCAGTTGGACGAAGCCTCCAACTACGTGATCTGGAAGGCAAGAATTTCCTGTCTTCTAGATGAATACGATCTCAAAGCCTACAACGATGCAATGGTAGCTATCCCCACATATGCAGATCAAATGAAGACCTACATGAAGGAGATGGCGAAAGCAAAGAGGTTGATTCTCGATGGGGTTCGAGATCACATGGTGTCTCACATAGTCGGCAAAGATACTGCTAGGCAGATGTGGGAAGCTCTTGCTATGCTATACCAAGGATCTTCTAAGCAATGGAAGATGTATCTTGAGGAGAAGATGATATGTACAATGATGCAGAAAGGGTAGCACGTAGACCCCTTCCTCACTAGGATTCAAGATGTCTGAGACCAGCTGTCTGCAATAAGGTCAGCGCCCCAGCCTACAAAATTGGTGCGGTTAGCTCTAAACAGTGTTTCCGAAGACTGGTAGGTCTTCATCCAGAGTATTCTAGGCAAAGATAAGTTGCCAAAGTAGGATCAAATGTGGGTATATCTGCAGCATGAGGAGATGAGGCGAGATTTGGTGGAGAGCACCATTGGTCGCACCAGCAGCAGCAGTGGGACGAAGCAAGTGAAGGAAGAGGAGAATGTGGCACTCACATGAAAGGGGCAGCAGGAGCAGCACAAGAAGAAGGACCTTTCCAAGGTCAAGTGCTTCAGATGTGGTGAGCTTGGCCACTACAACACCCAGTGTCCTCTCAGGAAGGACAAGGAGGAGAAGCAGGACCAGGCAGCAACTCATGCAAAGATCAACAGGTTGTACTCTAGATTGGAGGAAGAGTTTGCCATGATCACCAATATAGCTCTATGACTGAGGCAGGGTGATTTGGTTTTGTAGCCCCGGAGAGCTACAAGATGGGTAGGATTCTTGAGGAGGTCCACCTCATGAATCAATACCTTGCTACAGGAGCCCATAGCATGCAGTAGCAGGATGGATTAGTGGCAGATGGTGTAGTCAGATGCTAGAGTGACAGATGTAGTGGCTAGTAGCAGTCAGATACTAGGCAGCACAGTGCAGAGTTGGCAGCAGTGCAGTTGGCACAGAGTAGAGTCAGCAGCAACACAAAGGCTTCAGTGACAGCGCAGAGACTAGCAGCAGTCAAAGACTCGGGAGACAGATGCATCATACTGATCACAGTTGATTCAGTATTTTGGATGCTTTTCAGTTGCAGTTGTTGCAATTGCAACAGCAACAAATTGAGAGGGAGTTGAAGTGCATATGCAGTGTTGGCAGCAGTTCAGAAGGACCAGCAATAGCAAAGATGCAGCGTATATCAGAGTTGCGCAGTAGTTGGTGGGCAGCAACAGCCAAACATCAGCAGCGTGACAGGAGGTGGTGCAGAGATAGGGTGTTGCTTCAGCTGGTTGTAGCGCTAGAACACATTCCTCGCTAAGAAGGAGTGTTAGTTTTTGTAGCATCAGATGTGTTCTAACCACGAAATTTGGTGGAGAGGCTAGAATACATGTATTCTCCAAAACCGAGAAATCTTTTCTGGAAATTCCACCTAGAGATGACTTAATTAAAATAATTAATCAGTTTTTAATGTTTCCTAAGTCTAAACTTAGGAAATATGCTTAATTAAAGGGTATTAATTAAGTCATGGTGAGAATCTTCTAAAAAAAGACTTGGATCGAGTTATAGTTAATCTTAGCCATCGATTATTAAGTTTTAATCATGGTTGTTGATGTCTCAACGAGAGATTACAAGAAGAAATTTGATGGGGCTTGGAGGAGTCACACCAGCAGTTCGATTTCACTGGCAGATCAATTTCCTGAGTAGCAGCGCTAAGTTGCCAGAGAGAGAGCTAGTGAGCTCGAAGCAATGAGAGAGGGGCAGGGATAGTAAGGTCGGAGGGAGATTTTCCAGTTCCGGTGAGTGCACTGCGGAGGCAGTGCAAAGCCACCCAAAGGCAACGCATTGCTTCAGAGGGGATTATGTATTTTGCTGGGGAGAAGCAATGATTCAGTGCCAGGAGCCAGAGAGAGAGTCTGGAGGCTAGGAGGATCCATCTTCCAAAGAGCAATTGATCAGATAGAGAGAGGGAAGCAATTTCGAGTTGTGGGACGCAGTACTGCATAGGCTGATGCAGTGACTGCACAGAAGCAACAAAGAGAAGCTCAATTCGAGTCGAGGTCAATGTTGAATTGTCTATGGGAGTGAGATTTTTCTCACTAGATTTATTGTCAGTCATTTCTCTATATGGATTGCTAGATTTGAGCATCCATAGTCTTGTACTCAAATTTACTACTACATAACATTAAAACCATCAGCTGCTGCACCAGTTTTCCTGAGTTGGGTTTTCCGGGGACTTAGTCCAAAAATAACTATGTATTTGTGTGTGTGTGCATCTATTCTTCCAACATTTTTATTTCTTTCACAGTATTTATTTTGTGAAGGTTGTAGTGTATTTAATTTGATATTTGTCATAGCAGACAGCAAGTAAATTGTTTAATCGAATTAACAATTAGAAGAATTAACATCAGTTACTGCAATAGGATTCGGGTTTTGCCGAATTTTCACACAGCGAAGCAGATTGGTGTGAGGTGAAGAACCTTTACAGGCTAAAATTTGAGATAGTCGCAGCCTTAAGTATCAAAGAGCGCCATGAGCAAGGTCAAGACCTTGGGGAGCTATGACACAGGCGCATGGGCCATTTACATCATGGAGCGCTGAAAATCCTCACGAAGATAGCCACGGGATTGCCACAATGCAAACCGGACCAGCTTGACATGTGCAAGGGTTGCACACTTGACAAGTATGCCAAGACGTCCTTTCCCAATAGTGAAAACCGAGTTAAGGGTATCTTGGACTTGGTTCATTCGGATGTTTGTTGTCCATTCTCTTCTCCATCTCTTGTGGGATACAAGTACTACATCACCTTCAATGATGACCATTCGAGGAAGACGTGGATCTTCTTCATGAAGAAGAAAGACGAGGTGTTCTCAAAGTTTCTGGAGTTCAAAGCATTGGTGGAGAACTAAATAGGAAAGAAGGTCAAAGCGTTGAGATCAAATAACGATGGAGAGTACATCTTCGATGCCTTCAAGGACTTTTGTGCCAAGGAGGGCATCAGGAGGGAGGTCACCACACCCTATAACCCTCAGCAAAATGAGGTTGTAGAGCACAAGAACCGAAGTATTGTTGCAGGGGCCAAGGCCATGTTGCATGACCAGGGATTGCCATAATTTATCTTGGCAAAGGCATGCAACACTGCAGTGTTTTTGCAGAACAGGAGTCCATATAAGGTGCTTGGACAAGTTACACCAAAGGAGGCATTCACCGACAAGAAGTCCGACGTTTCTCACTTCAAGATTTTTGGCAGTTTGTTTTACTGCCACGTACCTTCAGAGCGCCGAAAGAAGCTAGATCCTACAGAAAAAAAGGGCATTTACGTGGGCTACAGTGAAACATCCAAGGCATAGAGGGTTTACGTACCAGTGCTGAGGAAGAGAGTTATCAGGCGTAATGTTAACTTTGAGGAGGAAAGGGCTCTCAGGAAGTCCTTAGAGCGTGAGCATGCTACAACAAAGGTGGAGGAGCTACAAGCTCCTAAGTAGGACTCAGCTAGCCCCTCAAGCCACGTCATAGCTAGTTGTTGAGCAATTCATATAATAGTTAGTTGAGGGCACAGCATAGGAGCAGGAGGAGAAAGGAGCAAGCGAGGCCCACTTCAGCAGTGACATTACAAGCAGAAGAAATTCAAGGTGGGTTGATCAGTTGATTCAAGACGCTCAGGGCAGGGTTGGGGCACCCATCTCTACATTCAAGCAGAGCAAACAACAACAAAGATACACAAGTTATATCGCTTTGACGATTGAGTCCTTAAACTCAAAGCCTTCTAGTTACAAGGAGGCATCCCCTCAGCAGGTTTGGCATGATGCTATGGTGGAGTACTTTTCATGTTGATTTACCTAGGGCAAACAAGCTAAAACAATTTTCTTCAACAGATAACTACTTCTAATGATCAATTAGAATCATACATCCAATTATCAATAAGCAATTATGTAGAAGAAAATTTCAACCAATAAACATGAAAGAGCAATGGAAAATAACCATGAAACAATGAGACAAGAGACACAAAAATTAGGCCTGAGGCCAGGGCAAAACCCACAAGGGGAAAACCTATAAATCTTTCCTTATGAGAGAGAGAGTTCAAAGTTCATCAATATATCAGAAACAACAACATCAAGATAATAGCCAAACCAGTAACTAAGAACAAGATCAAGTGCAAAGCCCTCCTTCTAATTTTCGATCCCCTTCTACTTCTAACTTTGTTTGATCAGAGATAACAACATCACAAGTCAATGTACCAAATGAGGAGGAGAGGTCTTATTTATATAGTCTGTGAAGGGGGTTGAATGGGTGCCTCTAAGGCGCTCAACTGACTTGAACAATAGGAAGTCGAGTTGAATATTTTAGGAGGCAAAATTTAAATTCAAATTTTCTATTTCTTCACATGATGAAAACACTGACCATAGCTACACAAATTCCAACACTCCCTCTTAGTCAAGGAGGTACCTTTCATTCTCTCTCAAGATCAATCTCCCCAACCAATCCATAAGTCTCTCAGCCACAACCTAAGGGACAGATCACAAGTACAAGTCTCTCTCTCTATCACAATCAATATCCCCGACCAATCCATAGGTCTCTCAGCCACAGCCTAAGGGAGAGATTGTCAATCTCATCATAAGGAAAGATACATAGCATCCAACACATCCCATAAGCGATAACCCTATGGCATCCAAGTCAATGCCCTACTGACCAGTGGGATCAATCAATGAGGCCAAACCAATCATATGCACAGGGTACATCTCCCTGACCACAAACAAGGTCTCTTAGTCCACGACCTAAGGGAGGAATCCCTATCTCAATCCCCAACTATATAGTCTCTCGGTCCATGACCTAAGGGAGAGAACTTGAGATAAATCTCCCCAAGCAATCCATAGGCCTCTCGGCAAATGCCTAAGGGAGAGATCACAAAATCAGTGTCACCAACCATACTCATTGGTCTCCCGGTAAAAAGCTAAGGGATCACTTCAGGCCTCAGAACCAAACTCCCGAACCGGCTAGGTCTCCTAGTCCAAGACTTAAGGGAGTATCCAGGACAATCTTCTCGACCATAACCAAGTTCTCCCAGCCAATACTTAAAGAAGATTGCTATGATGCTATCAATCAAAGCTCCCTCTCTCCAAGAGAAGTAATCTCAGCCACACCAAGCTTTGTCAAAAACATCAGCAACCTGCTCAACGGCAAAAGAGTATACCATGGTCGATTCCATCATTTGATCACAAAGATCTGTAAACATCTTCTGAAGCCAAATTGCTTCACAAATTAGCTACATGTGGCAAAATGCAATAGAAACATTCATGTCATTCAGACCAACATAGCACCTAGCAGTGCTCTTTCTTTGTTCAACGAGCCAATCATAGGGATTCATCAAATCAGCAGCAGAGTCTCACAACTTCTTCAAATTTTCTTCAAGCAAGTATCCATGGACTCAGTCCATTATGCCACTACCTCAGCAAGGATTTCAACAGGCTCGTGCCACACTTTCAATCTTACAATTCTTCAATCAACTCCCTCTTACACACGACGAAGAGGACCTCAATCCATGTCAAAAACTCATCATCAACACATAGTAGAAAAGTCACGAGCTCTTCTTTAGCAAATTTGGATCAACATTAATCTTCAAGACTTCAAGCCATCTTCACATTGGAAGTTGCAACTGACTTCTTTACATCATGGATCAAATCATGTTTCAATCAAGCTAATCTTGTCTGCTCCCTATGAGCACAGAGCTCATTCAATCACAAGTCATCTTGTCACATTGTTCTTCCATCCATTTCCAACGATTGGCAAACCTTGGAAGTCTTCATTATGTCCCTGCAATCCTTACTAGGAGGCCATGGAAGAACAAGTACAACCAAGCAAGATATACAAAGACAATATACTCATGATGAAACAACAAAAGAAACAATCAAGAAAGTAATTATCTCTTGAGAATGTGTCAGCTCCCTCTTGATCTTTAGGCTTCTTAGATACTGTCAACCTTGTCCACATCATCAAGGAGTTAACCTCATTCACATGATCAAGGAGTTGACTTCATCCACGTCATCATCAAGGAGTCCACATAATCCACATCATTAAGGAGTTAGGGTTTCTTCTTTCAAGAAGATGTAATCAATTCTAGGGTTTGGTCCATAATCCCTGGGCTTTCTTCTCCAAACCTTACCTAGGGTTTACAAACCTTAAAAAATCCTTACATCATCCTCGAGTTCAATATCATCATTACAAGAGATTAGACCTAGGCTTTAGACCACAAACCCTCGCTAGGATTTACAAATCCAAAACATCTCAATCTTCAAAACCCTAGATTTTGCAATCTCATCAAACCTTAAATCCTTAGTACTAATTTGATCAGACTTCAGGGTTAGAATGGAAGTTTGTTTAGCAAATGGAGTAATCTTGACATCCTTGCATTTATTTCCAATGTCCATACCTACATAGTTCAGATCACAACTTATCAGCTGCATTGCTTTTGCAATAAATTTCATCATCAAATATTCATACCTATACTTAGGAATTCATCAAGAGAGACATTGGTCTTCAAGGCAAGTGACATTTTTAAACTTAGCAATCCTTCTTAAAAAGTTTCCAGCTCTGGGTCAATCATGAGATTCTAAAACAATGTCTTGACACCAATTCTTTCACTTGCAGACTTGCAACTTGTTTGTCCATTAATGAGATACTGAGCCACCCATTATTGTTTGATTGCTCTAAAGGTCGGAACAAAAAACTCAAGGAAGATCATTAGTGAAATTGCAATAATCCTGATTATATTATTGACGACTTACAAAGGAGCATGGCTTTCAAAAATATATAGTAGATTTTTCCAGGTGACACAGTCTTGAATCCTTAGACTTATGACGGTTGGCCTCAAGATTAATTAGCTCGGCCTCTTTGCAATGCATTTTGTCAAAGTCTTATATGTATAGAAAGGAGTTCAGTGACCATCAACAAAAGATCAATCCTTCAATTCAACAAATTATCAGACATGCAAACTCAGATTTTCTCTTGGTTCATATCATGCTTCAAGGATACAAATCATAGTAACCACAATAATATCAGACTTTCCCTTCACTTCAGCACAACAGTTTCGGATGATAATAAATTTTGACTTCTTATAGAGTAATGTCAGCTTCTTATATCATCCATTCTTTATCTATAGAATAGAGTCTCCTTCAAGCAGTCATTGTCACACCATGGACTTGAATCTTCCACGAACATGTGACACAATAATGAGCTCGAACTACTAGTTACGCAGAGATGATCTTGAGCCTTGTCAAACTCAGATGCCTTGGATTTGTAGCTTCAATCCCAAACACTTTGTCATGAACATCATACTTACAATGATCTCAGGTTTGATCCACATATTCACAGCTTGGACTATAATCATAGAGATGACAAACTTCGGACCTTATGAGGGAGCTCGAACTTGCCACCATGGATTTAGAAAGGCAAACTTCGATCCTTGACACAGAATTCAGATTACTAAATTCTGATTGACATCACGAAAACTCGAGTCACAAAATTCACATAAATGATGCCACAGGATTTGCATAAGAGATGCCATAGAGCACGTAAACTTTTGGTCCTTAATTACTTTAGGATCGAATCCTTCTATAATTCAGATTTGTCTTACAGGGATAAGATTTGTCTTGGCCTTCCTCAAAACTATTGATAAGGACATGATCATTTCAAAGATATGAGGGAGCTCAAACAAGGATCATTATTTAGATGAGGCTCAGATCTCCTCAACATAAACTTTGGACCCCTTCCATAATACTACAGACTTCGGACTTTAATACAAGTTCAAATTTGTTACTATCTTGCAAGACAAAGAGAGGGTTGACAATACTTACCATACTCATGTAGCACAAACTATTCAGTCCTTTCTTCCATAGAGATGAGTTTCAAAGGGCTAATAAAATTCAGATTTTTTTTCTTGGACTCGGTATTTCCGCTAGTATTTGTAGAATGATAATACCACAAAGATACAATAGCGTCACTATAACTCTGTTGTCACAGAGGTAAGAATGCCTTAGACCTCGCACTAATCACTTCATATTTACATTATACACAGGGCAATTGTAGTCTCAAATTTGCACTTATCAAATCCTCAGATTCGCATTGATTTCATAAAGAGTGGGGGCTTTAGGTATGCAAATTTTTACAAAAGATAGGTGTCTTACGTCCGCAATTTTTCACAAATAATTAGAGCCATAGGTAGCTTGTATAACACAGAGAATAAGATGCCATAGGAGCTCGCGTAGGAAGGTGTCATAGATCTCGCACAAAGGAGCTACATAACTTGCATAAAAGGTGCCACAGAGCATTCCATAGAACTCGCATAAAAGTGTCACAAAGCATGTTGCAGAACTCGCACAGAAGTGACACGGAGCATTCGCTTTCCACAGAGAATCAATACCTCAGGCTTGCAAGAGTATAGGTGACCTCAATTCCACTTAGATACCATTATTCCAGATGCTACTGGGGTCTATTTCATAAGTATATTAGGCTAAGACTTGGCCATCATCCATAGAGGTTCAAACATCAATTTGTGTTACTAATCCTTCCACAGATGCTACAAAACTTCAAATAGGAGTCATGGGACAGTGCCTTGAGGAGGATCAAACTACTCTTCAAACCTTCTTTAGCATATAAGCCCTCTAGACTTTAAGGGAGACTCGGCCCTCTCTCAACGACTGGAATAACACGATCTTGAAGCACAGAAAATTTTCGGCCCTTCTTACATGGTTCCCACTAATACTTCGGATTATTCTCAAAGAAGGGGGCTCGGATTTCTTTATTTCAAAGGAGGTGATGTGGTCTTTGTCTCAACTACTCATCGAACCAACTTTGATACCATGTTGATTTATCTAGGGCAAACAAGCTAGAACAATTTTCTTCAACAAATAACTACTAAAGATCAGCTAGCATCATAACATCCAATTATTATTAAGCAGTTATACAGAAGAAAATTTCAACCAATAAACATGAAAGAGCCGTGGAAAATAACCATGAAACAATGAGACAAGAAACACAGAAATTAAGCCTGAGGCCAGGGAAAAACCCACGAGGGGAAAACCCAAATATCTTTCCTTATGAGAGAGAGAATTCAAAGTTCATTAATACATCAGAAACAACAACATCAAGTTAATAGCCAAAACAACAACATCAAGTTAATAGCCAAACCAATAACCAAGAACAAGATCAAGTGCCAAGCCCTCCTTTTGATTTTCGGCCCCCTTCTTCTACTTCTAACTTCGTTGGATCAGAGATAATCAAATCACAAGTCGATGTACCAAATGAGGAGGAGAGGTCTCCTTTATATAGTCTTTGAAGGGGGTGAAATGGATGCCTCTAAGGGGCACAACTGACTCGAACAATAGAAGGTTGACTTGAACATTTTAGGAGGCAAAATTTAAATTCAAATTTTCTATTTCTTCACATGATGAAAACACTGACCATGGCTACTCAAATTCCAACACTTCCATCATGTAGAATGATGTATGGGAGATTGTGCCAAGGCTAGAGGGCAGATCTGTGATTGAATCCCGATGGATCTATAAGATTAAGCACAGAGCTAACGAGAGTGTAGAGAAGGACAAGGCTAGATTCGTAGTCAAAGGGTTCTATCAGGTGGAGGGCATTGACTACAACGAGATTTTTGCACCCATGGCTCTCTATTCGTCCATTAGGACCATATTAGCACTCACAGAGCAGATGGGGTGGAAGATCCACCAAGTGGACGTGAAGACAGCCTTCCTTAACAGTCTGATTGAGAAAGAGATTTACATAAAGCAACCAAAGGGGTTTGAGACCCATAGCAGGGAGATGCATGTGTGTAGGCTCAAGAGAGCTCTATATGGGCTCAAGCAAGCCCACAAGCATGGTCTCTCGCATTGACAACTATCCTCTGGGACTAGGCTTCTCCAAGAGTGAAGTTGACCCTAACTTATACTACATTGTGATTGGGAGGCAGCCTCCCATTCTTGTGTTGTACATAGATGACTTCATATTGGCAAGGGATGAGAAGCTCATCTGTGACTGCAATAAGGATCTTGTAGCAAAGTTTGACATGAAGGATATGGGGCTTATGCACTATTTCCTTGGGTAGGAGGTTTGGCAGGGTGATGGACAGATTTTCTTGGGGCAAGGCAAGTACGCTATGGAGATTCTCAAGAAGTTTTGCATGCAGGATTGCACACCTCTAGTGACAAACTGGAGGAAGGTGGACGGCAGACAAGAGCGAGTTGGTGCCACACTCTATAGACAGTTGATTGGGTTGTTGATGTATCTTGTGAACACGCAACCTGACATTTGCTATGTAGTGAACCAGTTGAGCCAGTTCATGGTTGAACCTACTAGAGTGCACTAGGTTGCTACCAGACATGTCCTGAAGTACCTCAGAGGTACAATGGATTATGGGTTGTTGTACAGACAGGTTGATGGAGTGAAGTTGGAAGGCTTCAAAGATGCAGATTGGGCAAGAGGTTCCATAGACAAGAAGAGTACTTCATATTGCACCTTCAATGTCGGGTCAGGAACTATTTCCCGGTTCACAAGGAAGCAGAGATCGGTGGCATGGAGTTTAGTAGAGGTTGAACACATGTTTGTTAGCCCGACAACTTGTGAGGCCATCTGGTTGAGGAAGTTGTTTGTTGGGCTTTTCGGTCAAAGGTTGGAGCCTACAGTCATACACTGTCACAATCAAAGCCCCATTAAGCTCTTTGACATCCAGTGTTCCACGACCACTCCAAGCACATCGAGATCTTGTAGCACCATATCAAAGATTGTGTTCAGAGGGGCAAGATCAAACTTCAATACATTCCTACAGGAGAGCAGAAATCAGACATATTGACCAAAGCTTTGCCTAGAGGGAGCTTTGTCTATTTCAAGGACAAACTGGATGTAGTTCAGAACACCTTCCTCTCTAAGAGGGAGTGTTAAATGGAGTTCGAGGAGGAAGGGTCCTGCTAAATTTAACAAGTGCACTAAATTTGGCAGAGGAACCCACATGTGGGGCCAGGGCACAGATTTACGTTTTCTCATCATTTTTTACTTATAGTCAAAACAATTTTCTTATAGTCAAAAAGTGAAACGATCTCAGCCATCCATTGAGATTTAATCTCAGCGATTCCACGCATTGAGATCTAATCTCAGCCATTCATGGAATTGGTGGGCCCGGATCGACTTCAAGGAGGGACAAGGGCACAAGCTTGCCTCATTATGCACTAGACAGCTTTGGTGTTCTGCTTAGCAAAGAGAAGGGTGTTCAGTTCAGTGCCTAGGGTTTCAAATCAGCACATTAGGAAAAAAAGAGGCCAAACAGCTTTAGATCACTTCCAGCCAACGCATACTTCAGCCAAGGGCCGCATCCAATTGTGTTGCTGCATAGAGGGGTCATACAGGCCTGTACGGGTTCGTACAGTGCACACGCAGGGACGTTGAGCTATAGAGAAATGTGTAGACCACTTGCACTGAGGATTAGCTGAGTAAAGGGAAATTTTCCCTCACATTCGTAATCATTTTTTTGAAGACTTTGTTGAGCATAATAAGAAGAACACCAAGTTTGAAGGTTTTCCCCATTTGGTGCCACCTAGGTAAAATTTGTCGTGTTCAGTCTTATGGTGTGTTTGTCTTCATTTATTCTTTATTTTCCACTACATGAAAGTTAGTAAACTCAATACATTTTTGGATTGAAGTTAATGTTCAATTTTCATCTCTTTGCTTAGCATTATTCACAAATTAGATTTTTGAGTTTTAAAGCAAACTAACACAATAATCAATGGTGAAACTCTTTAAATCAATTATAATGGATAAAATAGAATCTATTTTGAATTTCATGTATCCCAAGGCAAGGGTTTGCCTCCAATTACTTCTAATTATTGCAGATGATTTCCAAAACATGTAATCAGCCTTAAAACACTTAGAAATAATGTTAGCATAGCAATATAGAGTAAAATAAAGGGGGTTGTATAGACTTCGAGTTTTAGGGCTTTCCCAAAATGCAATTGTGTGGTGATTTGTCCAATAAAATAGTCAATATGTGCAATTTAAACCACAATTTAGTGAAGATATTCACTATTGAATTTTCAAAACGAGCACGGGTACAAATAAACGGGTGCGAGTTTTCGAAATGGGCATGGATACGAAACGTGACCCCCCCCCCCCAAATTTTGGAAACAGGGAAACGCAATATATCGTGTTACCCTGTTTCCAAAATTTGAGGGGGGGTGTCACATTTCAATATATATATATATATATAAGGACATTTAAGAAATGTTATGTGCAATCATAAAGCATAGATTATACATTATAATTTATTACATTTAAAGTTTAAACATTATGATTAAACTATCCAATGTCAATGCATAAAGTCTCTAAATTTACATCACATTTACTCATGAATGATCACATAATGAAAATAGCAATATCGGAATATCCAAAATCAGCCTTTATTATATATCCAAATCTCAAAATCAACCTTTATTATATGTATGAAGTTGCAAGTACAATAAAGACTATGAGGCTGCAAGTATTATAGAGACAAAAGATTAATCCTCATCAAAAATAGAAGCAGAAGCATGCTCAACAGTGGATGGTGGTGCTAAAGAAGATGATTGGCCAATTCCACTTCTAGGCTCCTGGTCCTCAATACTCAAGGTAGCAAAAGAGAGCTCCGAATCAGGACTTTCTAGATCCACATCCCATTCTTTAGAAGGACCATTGCTATATTCTGGACCCCTAAGAGATGCAAGGCAAAGCTTAGAGTGCACATAAACAAAATCTTTTGCCTTCTGTGAACCCAACTTGTTGCGCTTCACATAATGAATAAAACTATAGGTGCTCCAATTCCTTTTTGTTGATGAAGAGCTTGCCACTTGTGAAACAACATGAATGGAAAGGTTTTGCAAATGTACACCATTTGTTCCATGACAAATCCACCACCTAACTAGATTCATGGTGCTTCTCCAAAGTTGATATATCTGAATAATCATCTAATCCTACAGCAAAACTGGCAAATTCTTCCTTCACCTCCCTACGTAGATGAGTTGGAAACATTCTCATAAGGTTATTTTTCACCCATTAGCCACCTCTGTATCCTTATGTGGTGCCTTCCTCTTACCATTGCTTTGAGCAATAAGCTCCTCATCATAAAATTTGGGGTTCAAGGCATGTGCTAAAGCATGCAATTGAAATTGTTCCACCTATCAACAATGATTTTCTTGACTAAAGCAACAAAATGATCATCAACAAACAAAAGTTGTGGAGCCTCTTGTGAAATGATTTCTATAGTTTTCTCAACCATGGAATCCATACCATCATATACCTTTCCTAAGAAAGGTTGGACAGTGTCAGCATTCCGAAGAAGCTCAAATGCAGGGGTTGTGAACTTTAGCAAGAAATCTATCTTGCTCCACCACTCCTCATAAAGGCACAATCTACACACCATATATCCCCGCTTTGAATCTATTTGTCTCCACTCAACCCAAAGTTGACTCAACAACATAGAAATTAATGCTTGCGTAACCTCAACAAGGCAGCGCAAACATTAGGAAGTTTGAGGCATATCTTATCTCAACAACTTTTAACAACTTCAATTTGGAGTACTCTTGAAATATTGCCTGAGATTGGTGGTGGTTGGTGGTGGTTGGTGATGAATTTAATAATCTCCCTTGCTTCCCCTGTGATTTCCTTTATCCATGGAACTTTATTGTCGATCCCCTCTAAGATCAGATTCAGATTATGGACAATGCAGGGTGTCCAAAAGATGTGGGCATACCTCCCCTCGATAATTAAACCTGCAGCTTTGCAAACTTGTGCATTATCCGTGATAACTTGCACCACCCTGTTAGGTCCTATTCGTTCAATAGATTTTATAATAACATTGCAATGAACCTTCACTCTTGGGTAGGAGCCCTTGTACAAATTACTGCAAAGATTACATCGTCATTCCCATGAGCCACCACCTCCACATTTTTTAAGCTTCTAAACATGCCTCCAAAGAGGATAATATTCAACCCTTGGGTTGGACTTGGGGCTTGAACTTGCACCTTGGTTGGAAGCCACTGTTGCACCAAAATAAAAAATAAAAAAATTGGAAAGAAAAAAGAACATATTTTTGGAAGCATAAACCCTCGAAAAATAGAAGAAATAGTGGGGAAAAACTAAGAAAATGAATGCTTCTTACCCAAAATACCACAAAAGACCAGAGAAATATGGTTGTAGCTGAGCCAAAAACCAAGAATGTCATAGCCGAAAACTCCCCACTCTAAATTTGCTTGTGAAATCTCCTTCTCTTGCTGCTGAAATCTCCTTTGCTCACTGTTGAAAATGCCCTAGCTGAAACCACTGCTCTCTTCCTCTTTTCTCCTTGCTAAAATCATCTACCTCCAAGTGAAACGACTTGCTCAATTCGTGTGATGAGGGAATGAGGTGAGAGTCTTTTTATAACTTGCGAGAGCCATCTAGAAGCATCCTGAAGATATTTTATTCGCCAAATAAAAAAATAAAAGCAAACAAACAAAAGCGGAAAAAACACAACTAAAAGGTGGAAACGCGGTCGTATGACTTGGAAACGCATTTCAGGTCATACTGGGCCACGTTTCCCCCACGTGAAACGTGAAAGTACAGCCTGAAATGCGTTTCCAGGTCGTACCAAACGCATTTTTGTATCGTTTTTGCCCAGAAATGGCCTCAAGACAAGCGTTTCCTGCAATACAGGTTTTAATATTTGCACGATACTAAGTAACCACGCACAGTGCGGATCCTAGTCGAATCCCTACAAATCCGAATCTGAATCCGTTTCTGATGCGGGGATCCGCGGATCCAGTCCCTCGGCCTTGTGAATCTGGTAACATAGCTTGAAGCCCTTTGACCCTTTCTTAGAGTAATCTTGAGTTGACACTTGGATGATTAGCCCTTGGTAGCTCCAATTTGCACAAATAGACTTCAACATTCCATTATTTGTCCTTATCCCTCTCTTTGCTCCATCCAATAGCCCAAAGGATGATGACTCATGCCCCACATGTGGAATAAATGCTTGAAGAGCTTGTCTTGATGTCTCTTTCCTTGAGCATTGAGTTGATTTTGCCTGTAGATGACACTTGTTTGTCCCATCTTCTTTTTCCACTTCATCACTTGCCTTCAAATATTGTCATTTGCAGTCCACATAGAAAGCCCTCTTGCCCCAAAAGTGAATCCACTATTGTAACTAGAGATCTGTGAGGACATTATGACTGCTTTGAAAGACTTGTCGTTTGCAGTCCACATAGAAAGCCCTCTTGCCCCAAAAGTGAATCCACTATTGTAACTAGAGATCTGTGAGGACATTATGACTACTTTGAAAGACAAGTGGTTCATCTTAACATAGAGAATCAAATGGACACCCTCTTTGCCTTAAAAGGCGTAGCATGATGCCTCGGGGGACACAGATGCATTGGGAACTGTAAGACTATTAGGATGCATAGCCAGGGCCAAAGGTGAGTGGAAAATACATAAGACGCGTGGCACATGTGGGGCAAGGTGATGCACCAGGATTGGAAGGGATAATGTCAGGGAAAAGTACATATAGTGATTATCCTTATAAGGCTTTATTGATACAAGTGCTCCCTTAACCCATGAATCCTAGTAATTCCTAATCCATGATACCTGCAACACCATCTCAGGGTATAAGAATACCTATCAAGGCAAGGAGTTATGCCCACCAAGGTGAAGTCAGCATACCACAAGGCAAACATACCATGAAACAAACAAGACTAAAAGTAACCATGGCCATCCAAACCAATGGGGATCTAAGAGTCACTTTCACAAGATGACACAAAGCCACATGGCTTTACAAGGCTATAAGGCACATCCTTTGTGCTTTATATGGTGTGGCCCAAAAGTTCAGGAGTACCCCTGCTGAATGAGGGGTAACACAACTGTAACAAAAAAAACTAGACTAACAATTTTTATTTATTCAACTTCTTTACAGCATGCCAAATATTAATTTTATCTTTTCATCATTCTAGATAATTATATGTATATGGCAGGTACTTTGCAGCATGCCAACTATTGCTTCTACCTTTTTCATCCTTCTTGATAATTATATCTACACAGCGAGCATAGGGCAGATAGATTTTTGACACCAATACACTTGCATCAACAAAGGCAGCATACATATCTATGTCTGGACCATACAAAATATCATTGCCTCAATAAGTACTAAGGACAGAGCTTTCGACTCCCGGTAGGGAGGGGCAATCCACTTAGGTATATCTTCAAATTTCTCATGGGTAAATGTAATATTCCTAATTACGATTTTGCTCAATTTTGCCTTCTATAGTTATTTATAAAGAAAAAGGTGTGGAAAATGGGGACATAACTCACCCTTAGAATAAAGTCACTCCCTAGTAGCACAACGTTGTGACTTAAAGGGGAGCCAAGGGGGCCAAAGGACCACGCAGAGATGGAGCCCACGCAGACACTTGGAGAGACTGCGCAGATGGAAAGGAACACGTGGCAAGAGAGGGAATACGTTGGAGGAAGTGCGCCTTGGGATTGAGAGAGGCCAACACGCTATAAAGAAGAGAGGAGCTTCCTCATTTTGTCATTCGATTATGTGCATTTGAGCTAGTCACTTCGACTTAGAGCACGCTGGCTATTTAGCTGGTCTACAGCACTGTTTAGTGCATTGAGTGTCTTCGTTCGGAGATCTCACCCTTAGCCCCGGGGGACTTCCAGTGCCTGCTCAGGAAAGGTAGTTTTCAGCAGTCTTTTGCAGGAGGATTGATCTTTGGAGTGAGGAGGAACTGAGCATTTTGGATAATTGCGCCGTCTTCAGAGAGAGACGCAGTTCTTTTGGTGGGAGTTCTGGATTGAGGGTTTTGCAGAGGATTTGAGCTGGGAGATTGAGCAAGGGATCAGCGCTTGCATATTGGAGGATTTTGGAAAAGTTTCGGGCTGAGTTTGGGTGGATTCTATTCAGTAGCAGCGCAGAGCCTTGAGGGATAGCGTAGATCCCCAAGGGGGTGATTTTCGGGGGTTGGCTGTTTCAAAAAAGCTTTATGGGTTTTTCTGGGTTTCTTGAGTAGAGTCTGATTCTAGAGTTTCAACATTTTCTAAGGAGGGGAACAGCCCCAAATCCTCATTTGATTTCCAGCAGTGGCAGCAGCACAACAGTTCTCCAGCAGCTTGGACGCAGTTCAGAGAGAGGCCATTCCTTTGCTATTCTGAGTGTATTTCTTCACTTGCCTTGTGCAAGTCAAGGTGCCATCTTTCTGATCACCTCCTATACTCATTCCATTACTCAGTATAATAAAATGGCTTAGCATTTCTCTCTGCATTTCTTGAGTATCTGCTTATATTTCATGTTCACATTATTATATGTTGTACCACTGTTATTTTTATCACTTTGAGTTTCCTGGTCACTATATCATTTGGACGTATTTGGTTGGAGTTTGCTTGGGTTTGAGGGATACCCGGAGACGGGATATTACAGTGGTATCAAAGCATAGATCTGGCTCAACCTGTGGAGCTAGCAATCTATGACACCGAGGGAAAAGCCCTACATCTGTTACAGAGGTAGGAGATACAGAGACACTGGGCATAGGTTGGAGAACACCTACGGAGAGGGAGACTGTGTTCGGGTGGTGGACACAGAACAGGAGGAGCCTGTGGTGAACGCAGAACAGGAGGAGCCTGTGGTGGATGCAGAGCAGGAGGATCCGATGGCAGATGATGACGGGAGGAAATTTGCAGACATGCTCCTCAAATCAGTGCAGGATCTGTCGAGGCAGATCGAGGTGATGGGACAGAGATTCACGGCGGTGGAGGCTAGACAGCATGAGAGCCCACGGGCTTTCCAGGTTGGAGAAGGATCGGGTGCATCTCACCATTTGCCAGAGCAGGGTGCCACTCAGCGTGATACTACTCAGCAAGTGGCCTCACATGCCCCTATACGCTCTACCATGCCCACTTTCCTAGGAGCAGATACGGGGGCCGGAGCACAGCAGGAGGCAGAGCCCGGTCATATGGGTGATTATTTTGCGGAGTACCAGGCCTATGGGCAGGAGTTCAGGGATGCTCTCTCATTCAGAGACTTTGTTCAGCTCCAGCGGGATAGTAGACCCCGCGACCATCACAAAAGATACCGGCATTATCATGATGGAGACACCCACCACATAGCTAGTAGATTTCACTTGCCTACATTTGATGGCTCATCAAACAGTTCAGCAAAGTCTTGGGTGGAGAAGATGGACATCTATTTCCAGCTTAACCAAATGTCAGAGATGGAGGCCATCAAGGTGGCGACATTACATTTGGATGGTGAGGTCTAGGACTGGTGGTTCCATGGGTTGGTTACACTCAGACACTCCACAGTGACGACATATGCCGAGTTCACTAGGAGATTGATAGAGAGGTTCGACCAGAGGGATCCGGAACAGCATTTTGTTGAGCTGACGAGGCTCAAACAGATCGGAAACCCAAAGACCTACATTGCAGACTTCTTGAGGGTTTCAGTGATGGTGCCCGATCTATTCACGGCACGGAGGATCTACATGTATGTTGAGGGGTTAGCAGAGCAACTTCGAGGTCTAGTCCAATGTTGCACGAAGCACCCCCCCCGGCCCGGTTCCAAGCCCGGAAGCGCGTCCTATGCGGAAGCGTCTAGGGAGCTTCGGCGGAAGCGCGCTTCCGAATTTTTTTGTCGCTTCCTGGAATTTTCTGAAGCGTGGCTCGGAAGCGCGCTTCGTACGATGCTTCGAGCGTACGAAGCGTGGCGCTTCGGAGGGAGAAGCACACGCTTCCGGAAAAGGCTGCGCGCATGGTGAAATTCGGTTTTTTTTTTACTTGGCATAAAAGGGGTGGGTTAGGGTGAGGTTAGGGTGAGGTTAAGGTGAGGAATGAAGGGAATAAAGCCCCCATTCATTCCTCATTTGCTCACTTTGAGTTTATGAGAGTTGGAGAAGAGAAGAGAGGAAAGGAGAAGTGAAGAGAGGAGAGCTTGGAGGAGTGAAGGAGGAGGAGCTAGGAGAAAGAGGAAGAGCTTGAAGCAAGAGCTTGGAGGACTTCATCTACAAGAGCTAAAGAGGTAAGTTCAAACCCCAAACTCCCTTATTTTTTTGATATTTTTTTTGTATTTTTCTCCTCCCTCTCCTACTCTTTCCCATTGTTTCTACTTGCTCTTTTACTTGCAATTTATCCACCACCTATATCCATATTCCAAGATGGTGTTCTTTTGGCTTCTATGTATCATTCCACTCTTGGTTTTAATGATGTCAAGGGGGAATAGGAATAGAAGGGAAGAAAAACAAGAGGACAGTGGTCCCAATATGAGTGACCCAAATCTAATGTATGATGAGGAGGAAGGAGATGAACCTGAAGGGGAAAGTGAAACACTAGATGGGAAAGTTGCATTAACACCCTTGTGGAACTATGTGACCAAACTTGATGGGGGAAAGGGTGGTGGAACTTACAAATTTATGTGCCCTCATGGTTGTCATGGAGGAAAACCATATTGTGGTTCATATACCCGTGTGAGGAGGCATCTTTGTGGGGTGTTGGACAGTGATGAAAAAAGGGTCCTGTGGGGGTACAAATTTGCCCAAACATTTCAACTGAAGAAAGAAGAAAATACATCCAAATAGAGGAGGCTGCACAACAAAAAAACAAGAAACAAAAATCTCATTATGAATCATGTGCAACCTCTAAATTTGGTAGTTGCTCATCTCCTCATGGTACTTCTGCAAGCTCTGGAGGTAGAAGAACAATAGGGGATTTCCTTAATGTTGTTGGGAGGGATGATGTGGATGGAAAGATAGTCTGTTTTCTTTGTGCTTGCGATGTACCATTCAATGTGCTTCGCTCTCCCTATTGGCATGAAATGGTAAAGGCCATCAATGAAGCCCCAAAAGGATATAAGGCCCCCAACTATGAGAAAGCTAGAACAGTGTTATTAGAAAGAGAAAAAGCTAAGGTTCAAAGAGCTTGGACACGTTTTACAAATGAGTGGGTAGATTCTGGGGCATCCATTATATCAGATGGGTGGACAAATATTAGAAACCAACATTTGATAAATGTTCTTGGTGTTTCTTCTAGTGGTGCAGTATTTATTACATGTCATGACTCCTCCATCAATGCATCTGCACAAAACATTGCAGATCTCCTATTGAAATCAATCAAAGATGTTGGTCTAAATAATGTGGTTCAAGTGATCACAGATAATGCAGCAAATTGTAAGGCAGCAAGAAAAATTATTGAGCGTACTTATCCACACATCTTTTGGTATGGGTGCCTGGTTCACACATTGAACCTTTTGATGCATGATATTGTGAAGCACAAAGAATGTGGGTGTATTACTGAGCTTTACAGGAGAGGGAAGCAACTCATTAAATTCATCACAGGGTATACAAGGGTAAACTACTTCTATGGCATTTACTCCAAGTTGCAGTTGCTTAAACTTGCAAAGATAAGATTTGCTAGTTATTACCTCACCTTTAGGCGGCTAGTGAAGGTGAGACAAGCTTTAACTAATCTGGTGTGTGCTGAATCATGGGATGAAATTAACACTGACATAGATGGTGCTAATGCAGTCAAGGACACTGTTCTTGACAGTTACTTTTGGGCACAGGTTAAATATGTTTTGCAATTCACCAAACCAATTTATTACATGATCAAGTTTGCAGATTCAGATCGACCAGTGATTGGGGAAGTGTATGAGCAAATGGATAAAATGTTGGGGCAGATTAAAGACATTGTTGAGCCTAGAGATACCACCTTGTACAATTATATTCGTGCAGAGGTGGAAAACCGATGGGAAATGCTAAATGTTCCATTGCATGCATTAGCATATGTTTTGACACCTAAATACTATCATCCATCATGGCTTTCAACACCAGCACCTGGGGGGGGAGCAGCATGAGAAAAACACACCAAGATCAAGAGGTTCACAGAAAATATATGGCTACATTGAGTAAATTAATCCCTGATGAGGAGGACGCTACATTGGTACGGAGACAGGTGAGCAACTATACGCTTAACACTGGTCCATTTGGGAGCATGCATGCAATTAAAGATCAGGAGACTTTTTCTTCTCTCGAGTGGTGGAACATGCATGGAGGGGGTACTCCACTTCTACAGACTTTGGCATTGCGGGTACTATCACAGGTGGTAAACACTTCTTCTGCAGAGAGGTGTTGGAGCTCTTATTCTTTCATCCACAGTATTAAAAGGATCAGGTTGAGTTTAGACTGGGTAGAGAGCTTGGTTTATGTTCATTACAACTTGCGATTGTTGTCCCATTACTGTGAAGATGCAAAGTCTAATAAAGACCTGTTGATTTGGGACAAGAATCCAAAGGAGCCCAATTTGGAGGATGGAATGTTGCGATTAGAGCAATTAGAGGATGCTCTTATCCAAGTATGTCCATTGTGGTATGAATTTTCCAATTTTTCCTTATAAAGCATTTCTCTAATTCATGTTTTTAATTTTTTTGTTAACTAGTGTTTTTTTTTGCATGAATTTTTTGAGCGATTCCAGGATGGTGATGATCGTGTTGATATGCCACCCCCACCCCCATCTGGTCCCTTGGTTCCTAGGTTCCATGGTTCAACACCAACAGCGGGGGTTCTTCTTCATCAGTTTCAGTGCCACTGCCACAACTTCCACAGGGACCATCTTCTTCATTGCCACCACGTGGAGGCCCGCCGCCACATTCTCTTCGTGGTGGAAGGAGGAGAGATTAATAGATATATTCACAATCTGCTACTTTTGTCATAGATTACTCATTAGACTTGTAGGCTTGTGAATTTGAATTTTGAACCTTTTTTGTCTTGGCGGTGACCAAGTGACATATTTTGTAAACATTATTATTTGAATTTTGGACATGACAAATGTTGACAGTTGCTCACTTGCTAGATAAATCATAATATGCTCTATGTTTTATGTTTTATAATATGCTTAAATGTTTTATGTTTTATAATATGCTTAAAAATTTGATGTATGTTTGTAATAGCTAGAATAAAGATGGTTGTTGTACATACTAGTAACTACGATGGAATCATGGATGCCATATCTATCTTGATTTATGCAAAAATATGCATGTTTTCATGTCTTCTACAATTAATTTGGTATTTGGGATGTTTGTTTGAATATAAATGCAAAAAAATAAAAAATAAATAAATAATATATATATATATATATAGCAAATGCTTCGCTTCCTAGATTTTTGGAAAATGATGCTTCTGCGTCCCCGCTTCGTCCCCACTTCGTGCAACATTGGTCTAGTCAGGTCCACTAGACCAGCCACACTCCAGGATGCTATTAGCAGGACCCGGGACTTACAGGATGCCTTACCCAGGACCCGGACACCTTACCCCCAAAGACAGGCTTTCCAGCCTAAGGGGAAGGATGTGAGGATTCCGCCTCCAAAGGGGAATCTAGGACGAGCACAGATTGATGATGATGCCAGGAGGGAGTTGAAGAAGAAGCGGTTGTGCTTTACCTGTCAGGAGCCGTGGGCACCGGGACATAGATGTGCTGCTGGCAAGGCACATTTTATTGAGGTCTTCTCCGAGAGCAGCGGGGAAGAGGATGAGGAGGATGATGTGGAGGCAGGAGGTAGTCATGCCGCGCAGGATCGCTTGCCACCTCCACCACCACCAGCAGGTGGTGCAGCTTTTGCACCTACCGGAGGGGCCCTTGCAGCTGCGCGTACGGGGGACAGTACGTGGCCAGCGGGTATCAGTTTTGGTTGACAGTGGGGCAACCCACAACTTCATAGATGCACAAATGGTTGAGCGGAGAGCTATACAGACAGAGAGCTTCGATGGCTTTTCAGTTTTGGTCCCAGGAGATCAGACCATGGTGTGTGCTCATTATGTTCCAGAGTTATCAGTGGCCATGGGCACCTACACACTGACTGACCAATTTTTCGTGGTCGATATTCCGGACACCAACATGATATTGGGTGTTCAGTGGCTTATCACTCTAGGGAAGGTCACGACAGATTGGAAGACCCTAGAGATGGAGTGGGATGATGAGAAGACACGGAAGCATGAGAAGATATGGGGACAGCACACATATCCGCCTCAGACAGTTTCGGCTCATCGGATGGAGGCAGTCTCCCGAAAGGGAGATGTAGAGTGGGCAGTGGAGCTGCGTGCATCAGAGGCAAGGTCTACAGGGCAAACAATGCACCCGGAGATACAATCCATCCCTGACCGGTATGCCACAGTATCTGGGGAGATTCTGCTAGGACAGCCACCGGACCGAGGGTTTGAGCACACCATTGAGCTTGAGCAGGGCATACAGGCAGTGATTACTACCCCCTATAGGCATCCCAAGGCCTATCAGGATGAGATTGGGCAGGCCATTCAAGGGTTGTTGGCTCTTGGGCACATTCGGCTGAGCACGAATCCTTTTGCTTCTTCCGTGGTGTTGGTGAAGAAGGACGGCACATTGAGGATGTGCATTGACTACAGGGCCCTGAACAAGAAGACCCTGAAGAACAGGTACCCCATACCCAGGATCGATGAGTTGAGAGGAGCCCGGTTCTTCTCAAAGATTGATTTGAGATCTGGGTACCATCAGATTCGCGTGAGGGAACAGGACATTCCCAAGACCGCCTTCAGGTGTCACTATGGGCACTTTGAGTTTTTGGAGATGCCCTTCGGGCCAACCAACGCCCCAACGACATTCCAGTCTTGCATGAATCACATCTTCCGCAGTCACTTGAGGAAGTTTGTGTTGGTATTCTTTGATGATATACTCATTTACAGCAGGACTTGGGAGGAGCATCTCCAGCACATTGAGACAGTGTTGCACATCTTGGAGGAGCAGCAGTTCTATGCCAAGCTCTCCAAGTGTGAGTTTGGATTGACGGAGATGTTGTACTTGGGACACATCATAGGGGTGGACGGAGTGAGAGTCCACGAGGAGAAGATTAGGGCCATCAGAGATTGGCCGGAGCCGAGGAACGTGACGGAACTTCGGGGATTCATTGGTATTTGTACTTACTACCGGAAGTTCGTCAAGAGTTTCTCACAGCTTGCTGCACCCCTGACAGATTTGACAAGGAAGGGGGCATTCAGTTGGTCGGATACAGCGTAGCGAGCCTTTGACAGGCTCAAGGAGGTGATGAGCAGCTGCCCAGTGCTTGTATTGCCAGATTTTTCGCAGCCATTTGTTTTGGAGTGTGATGCGTCGGGAGAGGGGATCAGCGCAGTATTGATGCAGGGAGGTCACCCTATAGCCTTTGAGAGCCGGAAGCTCCTTCCACACGAGAGGTTGTATTCTATATACGACAAGGAGATGCTGGCCATCATGCATGCATTGGCCAAGTTCCGGCAGTATTTAGTGGGTAACAGGTTCAAGGTGAGGACTGATCACAACAGCCTCAGGTTCTTTTTGGAGCAGAAGCAGCTACAAGAGAGGCAACAGAAGTGGATCAGTAAGATCCAAGCATATGACTTTGACATTGAGTATGTCAAGGGTAAGAACAACGTGGTAGCAGATGCTCTTTCACATAGAACAGCCACGTTGTCTCTTATGAGCTTGGACACCGACCGGAGGGCTCGACTCTTAGTAGACTACTCCAAGGACAGATTTTCATGTGAGGTTCTGGATGGGCAAGTGGCAAATGGCAGGTAGAGGGTGATCAATGAGATCATCTACTATAGGGACCGGATCTTCTTGACTGAGGGTTCTCAGCTCAAGAAGAAGATACTCCAGGCATCACATGATTCACCATTGGTCGGCCATCAGGGGTTTACCAAAACCTACAGGGCCATTAGAGAGAGGTTCTCATGGAAGGGCCTCAAGGAGGACGTACTCCAGCATATCCGGGAGTGCGAAGTTTGCCAAAGCAACAAGAGGGAGATGAGCCATCCCGCAGGATTATTGCAGCCTCTTCCCCTTCCGGAGGGGAAATGGGAGTGTATTTCAATGGACTTCATCACAGGGTTGCCCATGGTACAGGGCAAGGATTGCATCTTTATCGTCGTTGATCGGCTGACAAAGTACGCACATTTTTTCGCCATATCCACGCACTACACAGCAGTGCAGGTGGCTGAACTGTTCTTCAGAAAGGTCTTCAGGTTACATGGTCTTCCTAAGACCATCACCAGTGACAGGGACAGCTGTTTCATGGGCGGATTTTGGCAGGAGCTTTTCCGGTTGGTGGGGACGGAATTGACACCGAGTACCAGTTATCACCCACAGACGGACGGGCAGACGGAGATAGTTAACAAGTGGTTGGAGGGCTACTTGCGTAACTATGTCAGTGGGCAGCAACGAGCATGGCTGAAGTGGCTGCATCTGGGGGAGCACTGCTACAACACTACACATCACATGTCCATCGGTATGTCACCATTCTATGCTTTGTATGGATATCATCCTTTATCTTTTGCTGACGTGATGTTTGGTGCTAGCAAGGCTCCGAGAGCCAAGATTTGGATCCAAGAGAGTCAGGATATTCTCCGAGCTCTCAAGGATAATATGGCTACAGCGCAGAACCAGCGGAAGCTGTATGTTGACAAGGGTCGGGTGGAGAGATAGTTTGAGGTAGGGGACTTGGTCTACCTACGATTACAGCCATACTGACAGTTGTTACTAAAGCAGAAGGAGGCTGAAAAGCTCAAGTCTCGCTTTTATGGGCCATACAGGGTGATACGCAGGATTGGACAGGTCGTGTATGAGTTGGCGCTGCCCCAAGGCAGCAAGATTCATAACGTCTTTCATGTATCATACTTGAAGAAGGCATTGGGACAGCATGTGACAGTGACAGATGATCTACCGCCCATGGATGATGAGGGGCATTTGGTGTTGCAGCCAGAGGCTATTATTGATACCAGGGAGAGGCAGCTACAGAGCAGGACAGTCCGGGAATTCTTAGTGAGGTGGAAGAATTTACTGGATGAGGATGCCACTTGGGAGAGTGAGAAAATTTTGCAGCATCTATCACTTCAGTTGCTTGAGGACAAGCAACATTTTGCCGGGGGAGACTGTAATATTCCTAATTAGCCATGGCTAATTGGAATATTCAATTTTATTCAATTTTGCCTTCTATAGTTATTTATAAATAAAAAGGTGAAAAAAATGGGGGCATAAATCACCTTTAGAATAAAGTTACTCCCTAGTAGCACAACATTGTCACTTAAAGGGGAGCCAAGGGGGCCAAAGGACCACGCAGAGATGGAGCCCACGCAGACACTTGGAGGGACTGCGCAGATGGAAAGAAACACGTGGCAAGAGAGGGAATACGTTGGAGGAAGTGGGCCTTGGGATTGAGAGAAGCCAACGCTATAAAGAAGAGAGGAGCTTCCTCATTTTGTCATTCGATTATGTGCATTTGAGCTAGTCACTTCGACTTAGAGCACGCTGGTTGTTTAGCTGGTCTGCAGCACTGTTTAGTGTATCGAGTGTCTCTGTTCGGAGATCTCACCCTTAGCCTCGGGGGACTTCGAGTGCCTGCTCAGGCAAGGTAGTTTTCAGCAGTCTTTTGCAGGAGGATTGATCTTTGGAGAGAGAAGGAACTGAGCATTTTGGATAACTGCGCAGTCTTCAGAGAGGGATGCAGTTCTTTTGGTGGGAGTTCCAGATTGAGGGTTTTGCAGAGGATTTGAACTGGGAGATTGAGCAAGGGATCAGCTCTTGCATATTGGAGGATTTTGGCAGAGTTTCGGGCTGAGTTTGGGTGGATTCTATTCAGTAGCAGCGCAAAGCCTTGAAGAACAGCGTAGATCCCCAAGGGGGTGATTTTCAAGGGTCAGCTGTTTCAGAAAAGCTTTGTGGGTTTTTCTGGGTTTCTTGAATAGAGTCTAATTCCAGAGTATCAACGTTTTCTGAGGAGGGGAACAGCCCCAAATCCTCATTTGATTTCCAACAATGGCAGCAGCACGGCAGTTCTCCAGCCGCTTAGACGCAGTTCAGAGAGAGGCCATTCCTTTGCTATTGAGTGTATTTCTTCACTTGCCTTGTGCAAGTGAAGCTGCCATCTTTCTGATCACCTCCTGTACTCATTCCATTACTCAATATAATAAAATGGCTTAGCATTTCTCTCTGCATTTCTTGAGTATCTGCTTATATTTCATGTTCACATTGTTATATGTTGTACCACTGTTATTTTTATCACTTTGAGTTTCCTGGTCACTATATCATTTGGACGTATTTGCTTGGAGTTTGCTTGGGTTTGAGGGATATCCTGGAGACGGGATATTACAGTAAATAGCCCAAGAGTTAAAAACCTTGACAGAATCTTTAATTCCTGTATACTTGCTTCTTTAATACCTCTGACATACAAATGCCAGTGCCAAGTGCAACATACACTAACCTGCTAGCTGTTTTCGTATCCTGGAAAATGTATCATACTCATTAAAGGGGTGCAAGCTTGGGCCAAATATTCTTCATGTATATCCTCAAAAGAGAGAATAGCACAGTTCTAATTTCTTAAACCTAGAGAAGTTATTACAGAGGATGTGAAGATTACATCTTATGTTCAAATATGTGATAAATTGGACCATAGATACCATTTCTCTGGTTCCATCCTTGTTAGATGCAAACTTGTCACAGCCCTGTGAATGGACAGATATTCACCTCTGTAAATAACGATATGAGCAACTATTCCACAAAATTTACCTATGAGGTTCCTGAACAATTACTTTCCTTTTTTAGTATTCTAAAGCAAATATTGTGCAAAAGCCATTCACATTAGTAAAGGAGAATAGCAAATGCTTCATTGTTAATGGCATTCTCTAAGATATAAAACCTTTCCAAGAGATGGCTACAAAGGCAAAGAGTTAAATAGTCAAGACTACACAACACATTATTCAAAATCAAATATACTGACCTCAGACAGTGTTTTCCGATGCTTAGAATCTTGAAGAGCAACTTCCTTCTTAAGATTGCTCAATCTTGCATCAATCTTCAAAAACACAAACATTATTTTGACTCTGCTATTTTCTCAAAAATAAGGACTCAAGTTTTCATTCAAAAGTCTAAACACCAACCTGGTGACTAAGGTCCACCAACTCCCTCCGACAATCCTTGAAAAGTGACAAAAGGGATTCCGCATCAGAAAATACAGGAGGACCTGATGATGAATTTGTTTTTGTTGCTTCTGCAGGGAAACGGATATGGCCATTAGAACCGACATCCTGGCCTCCTGTGCTGCCTCTTCCCTCTGAAGATTCAGTATCGTCCTCTTGAAACGATGGCAGTAATTCATTCACCAAGCTCCCAAATAAGTCATCAAATGAGAATTCACCCTGTTCACATAAAAGAACATAAATTATAGCCAATTGTTTAGATTTTCCATGGAGCCCAAAGGGTTATTAATAAAAGAATAAAAATTGTAGCCAACTTTTTGTATTTTTAATGAAACCCAAAGGTTTATTAAACAATTATAAATTGTAGCCAAGGTTATTTATAACATCAATTTCAATAAAACAAAAATAGTAACATATAGATTCCAATAGAGAGACCTCACCCTAATATTTTTACTAGTTCATTAAGGAAGAGAACATAAACCCAAAAATTATGATGTAATAACATAAAACAGGCATCTTTAGAGTTTAACTTCCATTGTAGCAAGTTACGTTGTCCAAGAATAAATTGAAAGGCTTCTCTGAGTCTCACTCAGTAGACCTTACAGCAAAAAGGCTCTTGTCAAAAAGATGACAGTCACAGATATATTCCTGTCAGATTACCTTAAAATCTTCAATGTCTAGCAGAAGTGGGAGGGAGCTGGCTGATGAAGCTTTGGAAGATGTTGTGACCTTCCCCGTTTTCCCCGTCTTAACTCCAGTGTTCCTTTCCTGCATCTAAGATACAGCGAAGATGCAATACAATAAGGAGCTTGGTTTGAATCAACCATGAAAACTTATAATATTCAAATTTACTCAGGTGGGAAATAATTAACCTATCTCACTGCACATGGAGAACTATGATTTTAAAAGAAAAACATTTATTTTGCAGTATGAAACCTAAAAACTGATCACTAACAAGCAGTAGATCCATTATTTTTCCGAAGTTTGTTAGTGTACTTAAAAAATATGATGGCCATTTAATATTGTACTTGGTTCATAAAATCAAATTATGTTTATAAAGTTATGTCAGGACACAAGTTGCATTAGGACTTAATGATGTAATGCGTAAATAATAAGTTAAAGAAAAGGTGATGTGTACATCTTCTCAATTATGTATTGCAATATCTCTTCATTTAATAAATATCCAAAGACATTCTCCCTCTCATAATCTTGCTTGTATCAATGTCTACTTATTTGTATGGTTCTCTGAAATGGTATCATAACCACGGACACAAGAATCTGGGCAAGGAAGGTGAAGAAACCAAGGGACTGTATCACATAGAAAAGAAACAAAGGGACTACCCACACAAGTCAAGCTGATGTTGGGAAAATAAGGGCAAGCTGACTCAAGTCAATGTCAGTAATACTTTTTTGAATTAACATTTATGTTGTTTCTGAAGATCAACCTTACAAAAAATTATTCATTGCAACGAACAACTGAATCTGAATCACATTAAGGAGAGAGACAGTAGGCATGCAGCAGAGTTATACATTGTGGCAGTCAGATTTTGGCGTACACAATTGTGACAGAGATGTGTGGGTCACCAGCCATAGGCAGAAGCAGTGCTTCTGACAAGCTGTGACATACAGAGATGTGATATATCTGGCAACAGTAGAACATGAATAGTAAACACACTTAGTGAGTGCAAACTAATGCATCCTGAATCAGACCAGGAAGAAAGCTATATGTAAGGCCACAGGCACACCGGACACACATAACAATGCATATCTGAGAAGCAGATCTCAAAACAAGGATGCCTGTAGCAGCACAGATTCTCAGGAAAATCAGACATGGTAAGTTTGTTTATTTGAAACAAAACTCCTCTCCGGGCAGAAATTCTGTATGATAAATTGGTTTTTATCAGCCTAGAAACAAAGTATTTGCAGGATTATTAGAGTGTTTCTGGTAATATATTTTCAGCTCAGTTTAGATTGTTTTCAGAACAGAAATTTCCAAAATAGCCTCTGTCCTTAAGTTTGGCAGACAAAATTCTGCAAGTTTGACGTCATTATAATAGTTTAGCTATACTTTACAAGTTTGGTGTAAAGATACAGTAGTAGGGCTGCCTTTTACCGTGCTGGAACAGCGGTAAAGTGTTGAGTTTGCTGAGTTACAACAACAAACAGCCTAAAAAGCAATCCTTTGAGGTTATGTTTTTACTATTTAGTGTTTTGGTGATTGTTGTGGGACTAGAAAAAGAGATCTAATGGTCAGATTATCTAATATTATGCTAGACAGCAGTTATAAGTCTAATGGAAATAATTTCAGTGCATGGAAACGGCATATGATTGTTGGAAATACAAAGAGGGGCGTGAATCAGTATTTCTCTTACAATTAGTCAATTATTAATTTCAGAGCATTAACATCAATTCAAAACATAAATCATCAACACATCACAAAAAAAATACACAAGAAATTCTTTAGGTGGAAACCCTTCCAGGAGAAAAACCACCGAACGCTTTTCTAATATTTTATGAGCACAAAAATATTTCAGCTCCAACTGAAGGAAAAGCCCCAACTTCCTAGTACTCTAAACAAGCATTCAAGTTTATCAAGTAGCTCCAACTCCTAAAGGGACGCTCCTACACCCTGGTTTTACCAACTCCAACTGGAAGGACACTCCAATGCCCTAGTTTTATCAGCTACAATTGATTGGATGCTCCAACACCCTGCAAGCTCCAACTTGTCGTATCACCCACCCTGCCACCCTGAAGTATTTTCAGGCTCCAACCTTAAGGATACTTCACTCTCCTGCCTTGCGCCACCCAACCATCCTTAAAGTATATAAAAATAGAGAAAAAAATTGTGGGTTCCCATACCAAGGACACTGACCCATTTACAAAGATATTCAATGAAACCCTTTCTGCTAATGTGCACTTCAGATATGCAATGAAGAATCAAACTTCTTCAAAACTTCAGAACTGCTTCTAACTGATATAATAACTTCACTTCAACAATTCATGTACCTTAAGTCTTTTGCCAAAGTTGTACCTGAAGATACCTTGAATCTGCTTGCTGCCAAGAATATGCTTGAGGATGTCTATCTGCAACACTAATCTGACCTCTGCTGGTTTATCTTCACTGCCCTTATCTTTTGTTAATACTGTCCCTCAGATTCTAACAAACAGGGCTTCTACGATTGTAGATGACTGATCAGTTAGGGTTTTATACTTTCAAAGAACCCTGAAACTGATCAATATTCATAAAGCTACGCCCAAAAATTTGACCTAAAAAGAACTGCTTCTTAATAACTCTTATATAATTCTCAAATCTGAACACAGTACTTAAAACCATGCCTCTGTTTGCAATGCCAAGCATCACCACAGCTGCTCCACGACTTGACTTCCCTTGAAGATGATTCAACAATGACTTGAAGAGGAGTATAATTATGTCTCAGAATAGCAGACCATAGAAATTACAATATCAAACCCTCTGGAAACCCTAGACAGTCCTTGAGACTTGTGATAAAGTAACTGTATGCAAGTGAAGATTAGGCTTCAGCAAAATCGGTGAAGGTGCCAAAAATAAATGCCCCACGCAACAGCCTTCGAAAACATGCCTTAGACTCCACAGGCCAAGGTCTGCATTGGTAGGAGTCTGAGATTTGATCCTTAATAGGGCCGAGATCTGTTATGTGATAAGTCAGAAGCCTGTAACAATAAATCCTCTCAGATCTGCCTTAAACACAGTCAAAACAAACCACCATAGATTTCATTAAATTATCCTAGACGTGTCCTTCCACAGGAGCAGAGTTAACTCTTAATCAAGCTCAGATTAGGGCACTAAAAACCAGTCCAAAATATGCAATAAAAAGAGCCCTAATGTCTGCAAGATAACACACATAGTGCCTCCAAAATTTGCACGCAGATCTGTAATCAAAACATAGAAGGCTGAAGTTGGTTGAGATATGCGCAAGAGAATGACTTCAGTCCAGAGCTCGGATGCCAAAAAGAAAGTGAATCGAGGCTAATGAACTCAGGCTTGAGGGGTCTGTAATAGGTGCTCCCCCCCACAGCACAAGTTGGGTGAGTTTCGAACTCGAGACTTGTTGCTTTGATACCACTTGTTGGAGTCACGATTGCCGTTACACCAAAACATGTGAAAATTCCTACACTAGAATCCTATTGCAGCAACTGGTATTATTTCTCCTAATTGCTAATTAATTTAACAATATATCTGCTACGACAAATATCGAAATAAACACATTGCAACCTTCACAAATAAAATTCTGCGGAAAAATAAAATGCTGGAAGCTGAAAAATGCTAGATTAACACAATTATTTTTGGACAAAAGTCCCCGGAAAAACACAACTTGGGAAAACCGGTGTAGCAGTGAGGGTTTTTATTATTATGCAATAGTGAAAATTTGAGCACAACCTGGATGCCTGACACTGGCAATCCACAACAAGAAAATATGGGCCAAATTATTGAAGGGAATTTACCCTTCCTCCACAAGCAATCCCAGCGCAACTCCCCTTCAAAAAATTCGTCCTCATGGCCCCTCTGTGTCAGCCTTTGCATAGTGCTTGCACAATCCCCATGAGGTCAAGCCTCTTACTGGTCTCTAGTGAAGTCGTTATGCCTTCAGCTGCTAAGGAAATCGTCTCTCCGACCTTTTGGAACCTCTGCTCGACCTCTAGAGCTGAGATCGATTTTCTCTCCAGCAAATTGAATTGCCCTCTTTGAAGCTACTGCGTTGAGCTTTGCGCTGCCTCATTGGGATAACTCGGCCCTCTTGCGGCTGCCTCTCCGGATCTGGAAATCTTCCTCCGGATCACTATCCCTGCCCCTCACTCACTGCGTTGATCTCTAGCTCTCTCCAGCAACTGACTGCTGCTACTCTAGAAATCGATCTATTAATCAAGGTTGTCATTTATGTCAATATGACATTGTTAAAGAAGGTGAAACCCTAACATTCTGAAGAAACCATTTGCCCTAATATTTTGATGAAACCCTAACCCTAATCCTTTAAATAACTAAACCCTAACACTAATTCCTAAATCCTAAAATCCTAACCCTAAAGCCTATAACAAATTTATCAATTTAATAAAACCTTACTTTTTAATATAAAGTTAATATTAAAATTTTAACTTTATATTATAGTAAAGTTTAAAAAAAAAATTAATTTTAATATAAAGTTAAAATTAACTTTATGTTAAAATTTACATGCCACATTTGTTAGAATTTACATGCCACACTTAAATTAATTTACATGCCACATTTTTGGACGGCTACACTAATTTGCAAGTCGGTTGCATTAGAAAATATATTTATAAAAAGACATGCCCCTTCAATTTCATGTCAGCTCATTTAAATGATGACTAAATCTATAAATAAGTCACGTCCCCTCTTTATTTGAGTACCCTCTTGTTAATTTTAGGTATGTTTTATGCTTAGAGCAATTTATTTCAATTTTCACAGTCAGCTCAATATCTTTTCCAAATTAGCAATCACATCAGCATTAGAGTAAACTGCAGATAGAACATAAACATAAATCACAGAAGACAAGCCAAGACAAGAGGACACAAGATGTGGCGCTAGCCAGGGACAAACCCCAATGTGGGGAAACCCTTGATCAATTCTTCTTATATGTTCTTCAATAGTTCAGCACCGAGAGAGAGATAGTACGTTTACAAAAAAAGTCAACACTTTGACTTATCTAGATAAGAGCATAGATCATCTCTAAGAAGATGATACATGAGATCAGTTGAAGACATGATGCTTCAACTAATTCTCCAAGGTGACTCCTTCACCTATCGTTGTGCTGCATTTCGTCATCATGCTGCACCTCACCACGCTGCACCATGCTGCACCCATCATCACTATGTTGTATCTCATCACGCTTCATTAATCATGACTGTACCCATCACTGTACTGCATTATGTGCCATTGCTACACCATGTTGCCGTATTGGCTGCACCTTTCTTGCTCGTTGTGTAGTTCCGGCAGTTCCCGGCAGTTCCGGCTATTCTGGCTGTCCTCGGCAGTTCCCGGCAGTTCCGGCTATTCTCGGCAGTTCCCGGCTATTCCGACTGTTCCAGCTGTTCTCGGCAGTTCCGATTGTTCCGGCTGTTCTCGGCAGTTCCCGGCAGTTCCAGCAGTGCCAACAATTCCCAACAGTTCTGGCAGTTCCGACAATTCCCGGCAGTTCCCGGCTAGTCCAGGTAGTTCTCTTCCAGCAGTCCCGTCAGATCTCGACTGTCCCAGCAATCCCGGCAGTTCCGAGCAGTTCCGGCAGTTCCAGCTATTCCCGGCTATTCCGGTTGTTCCGGTTGTTCCCAACAGTTCCGGCTTCTGCCCTCTGCGTCTGCTTTCCCGACTATTCCGACAATTCCCAGCAGTTCTGGTTGTTCCAGCTTATGCCCTCTGCGTCAGCTTTCCCGGCAATTCCCGATAGTTCCAGCTATTCCCGGCAATTCCGACTTCTGCCCTCTACGTCAGCTTTCCCGACAGTTCTTGGCAATTCCGGTTGTTCCCGGCAGTTCCGACTTCTGCCCTCTGGAGTAGGGCAACGTTATCCCTTAGGATCTCTCCTCCTACTAAAACCCAAAGACAAGTAGAGAGGAAGAGATCCCAAGTGTGTTGAAATGACTTGAAGGCCACCTCTATTTATACTAAAACGTTGAGCACAAAAGGGGTTTATTTGGTTGTTGGCCGACCTTGACGATTATCCCATAACACAAATAAATTCATATCTCCATGAATACTTATCGGAATTGGATGATCTTTAGATCAATCCTACACCTCTTGTTGAGAGGGATCCAAGAAAAATATCAGCTTCCATTAATAAGGTGACCCACATGGAGTTTGGCCCTAGTTGTCAATTTTAACACTCCCTCTCAACTAGGGAGAACTCCACCGTTGATCCATATGTCCAACTGTACTATCTTTGCCATTAGTGCCCTGCACTACTCTGCTCTGCTCTGCTAAACCATGAAGAAGAAGAATTGATCGAGAATGTCTCATACCATTCTCTACTGAACCGAAGTCAGTTTCATCTGAAGAGAGTGTGTCACATCACTCTTACTGGCCCGAAGTCAGTTTTATTGATCCCAGGTCAATATCACAAGAGAGTGTCTCAAACCACTCATATTGATCCCAGATCAGTTTCATTGACCCCAGATCAATGGAGGTCATCCTAGCATAGGGAGTACAGTAGAGACATCGATGCATCCATCGATAGTACTACTATGGTCCCTAACCCCATTTCCTTGCTCATTGACCAGATGAGAGGTACTTCCCATGAGTCCTAGACTGCATGGGTAGGATGCCTCGACAGGAGAACTAATCATCCTGTCCACAAGAGAACGAATCATCCTGCCCCAAAGTCACCACAGGAGAACTAATCATCCCGGCCCACAGGAGAACTAATCATCTTGTTTCACAGTTGCCACAGGAGCACTAATCATCTCGGTCCACAGGAGAACTAATCATCTTGTTCCACAGTTGCCACAGGAGAACTAATCATCCTGGCCCACAGGAGAACTAATCATCCTGTTTCACAGTTGCCATGGGAGAACTAATCATCCCAGCCCACAGGAGAACTAATCATCCTGTTCCACAGTTGCCACGGGAGAACTAATCATCTCGGCCCACAGGGGAACTAATCATCCTGTTCCATAGTCGCCATGTGGTATCACAGGGGAAGGCTGAACCTGTCATCCTGTACATAGCGCACCACCAGGGGAGGGTGAGTCAACTTGTGGTCGTATGTTGCTCCAGTAAGTACCCTGAGCCCCCCAGAGCTCCTAGAGCTCAATGCATGCAACATGGAAGACCCTTTTAAGAAGGTCTCTCAACGACTCCAAGTCATTCGGGAAAGTCACGGATTTGACCCTTCCCCGGGGCTTTGACAAAATGTTTGCGACCTGTACATCAGTCTCAATGCCAAGGGAGCCTCCTCGCTCATCAACTTACCATATCCCAGATAAAGGCAGTATCTGATGTTTATCTGCTCGAGCAATCATCGAATACGAGATTCCTCAATAATCGAATCCCCCCTCTGGTTGTCACAGAGAATCACAGTGGTATTCATCATGTGTACAAACAGCTCACTTAAGCGCTTCTGCAACCATGCAGCTTCGCACGAGATCATACTCGTAGCTATGTATTCGGTCTCAGTGATGCTTATAGCAACCAACTTCTGCTTCCTGCTCATCCATAATATCGAAGCAAAATCCAAAAAGAACCAGCGTTGAGAAGTGCTCTAGTGATCCTCCACACTGCCTGCCCAGTTAGCATTCGAATAATCATGCAGTTTCATATTTCCGATAGTGTATCTCAATCCATGAGAGATTTTGCCCCGAAGATATCTCAGAAGATTCATGGCACCAATCCAGTGAGGCTCAACCAAATATGAGCTCACCATGCTAACTGCAAAACATATGCCCAGACGGAAGTTCACCAAGAACATCAACGCGAATGAGTTTATGAAACTCAGAGGCATTTCCCAAATCTGGTTCGACATCACTACCATATAACTTCTGAAAGTTAAGATCCTCGAGGTAGTCACAGGCTTGCAGTTTATCATTCTGCATCCGGAATCCAACTCCCTCTTACTTCTGCAAATGAGAGGGTCTACACCTGTCAGAAATAGGTCGTCCTCATAAGGTCCCGGTATGAGAGGTCTATCATCCACAACCTTCAGGTAATGGTTTGGATCGGTTTCACTCCTAGTGAATCTCAACTTCATCAGATAGCTATCAATCCTCTCATATTACGCCCGGGGTGTTTTGCTTCAAGCCATAGAGGGATTTCTTCCACCTGTATACATGAGATTCCCGATTATGAATCTCAAACTCCTCGGGTTGTTCCAAACCTGTGGACCTGTTGTATGAGGGGAATGGTCCCCTTATAAGATTTTCCTTCGGTACATCTCAGACATGTACCTTCATGCTCTTCTTGAATTTAGGCATCCCTATCACCATCTGATTCGCATCAGGTAGGGCCCCATAGGTAGACCTCCGGTGTTATAGATGCGATATGTCAATTGACATGATCCCTAATGGACCATCCTGCAACTTGATACAAATTGCCAACCCTGAACCCATGAAAAAAAGCATCTTGGAAAATTCTATTTTTTATCACGTACCTTCCCATTGATGAATGCCACCCTGAAACCTTTGACTTCCATTTCCGAGATGGGCACCAGGTTCTTCTTGCGATTAGGTACATAAAAGAGATTCTTGTAAATGAATAGAGCTACCCTCATTCAATTGAGGGGTAACATTCCCTACACCCTTTCTGGGATAGGTGGCATCGACTCCAAATATAATCCCACGGTTGTTTCCGTCTCTACCAAATTCGAGAGAGCACCCTTTTATCCGATGAGGTGCCTTGAAGCACTACGATCAATAAGTTAGATTCCCAAAGAATCTGAAGGAGAGGGTCAATACAAGATAACGGTTCTTTATCTTATCAGAAACAACATTTGATTCTTCATACCTGGGATTCCTTGCTTTCTCTGAAGAGTCGGTCATTTCCTTGATCATTGAAGATGTCCCTGGAATGATTGTTATCATCATCAAGTGATGTGTCCCTACCTCAGACACTCCTTCGCATAATGGCCGAACTTATTACAACCAAGGCATCTGCCTTTCCTTCAACCCTTAGATCCGGACTTCCCATTGAAGTGATCTTTAGGTAGGCCATCAGAAATTTCTGCTGCGCCATTCTGATAATATCCTCTGCTTCAACTTCACCCTTGGTGAATTTGAAGAGGGATGAGGAATCCATTGATCCTTTTTTTCCTTTCCCAACTGTCTTCGGTGATTGCTCTTTCACTCTTGCTTGGGCATTGCCTTCACCTCAACTCCGATACCATGTTAATTTTAGGTATGTTCTATGCTTAGAGCAATTTATTTCAATTTTCACAGTTAGCTCAATATCTTTTCCACATTAGCAATCACATCGGCATTAAAGTAAACTGCAGATAGAACATAAACATAAATCACAGAAGACAAGCCAAGACAAGAGGACACAAGATGCGGTGCTAGCTAGGGACAAACCCCAATGTGGGGAAACCCTTGATCAATTCTTCTTATATGTTCTTCAATAGTTCAGCATAGGGAGAGAGATAGTATGTTTACAACAGAAGTCAACACTTTGACTTATCTAGATAAGAGCATAGATCATCTCTAAGAAGATGATACATGAGATCACTTGAAGACATGATGCTTCAACTGATTCTCCAAGGTGACTCCTTCACCTATCGTTGTGTTGCATTTCGTCATCCTGTTGCACGGTGCACCTCACCGCGCTGCACCATGTTGCACCCATCATCACTATGCTGCATCTCATCACGCTTTATTAATCATGATTGTACCCATCACTGTACTGCATTATGTGCCATTGCTACACCATGTTGTCGTACTGACCTATGCTCTCGCTGCACCATGCTTGCTTGTTGTGCAGTTTCGGCAGTTCCCAACAGTTCCCGGCAGTTCCGGTTGTTCTCAGCAATTCCGGCAGTTCCCGACAGGTTCGGCAGAGTCAGCAGTTCCAGTCATTCTCGGTTGTTCCGGCAGTTCTTGACAGTTCCGGCAGTTCTCGACAGTCCCCGACAGCTCTCGGCAGTCCCCAGCAGTTCCAGCAGTCCCGGCAGTTCTCGGTAGTTCCCGACAGTTCTAGCTTTTGCCCTCTGCGTCAGCTTTCCCAGCTGTTCCAGCAGTTCCAACTTCTACCCTTTCCGTCAGCTTTCCCGGCAATTCCAACAGTTCCCGACAATTCCGGTAGTTCCCGGCAGTTCCGGCTTCTGCCCTCTGGATTAGGGCAACGTTATCCCTTAGGATCTCTCCTCCTACTAAAACCCAAAGACAAGTAGAGAGGAAGAGATCCCAAGTGTGTTGAAATGACTTGAAGGCCACCTCTATTTATACTAAAACGTTGAGCACAAGTGGGGTTTATTTGGTCGTTGGCCGACCTTAACGATTGTCCCATAACACAAATAAATTCATATCTCCATGAATACTTATCAAAATCGGATGATCTTTAGATCAATCCTACACCTCTCGATGAGAGGGATCGAAGAAAAATATCAGCTTCCATTAATAAGATGACCCACATGGAGTTTGGCCCTAGTTGCCAATTTTAACACCTCTGAAGCTCGAATCTTGGATGAAACAATATAACGGAGATCAGACCAGAGAATAAGACGCATAGAGGACATCTCGGATAGAGAAGACAAGGAGAAGAGAAAGAAGAAAACTCGAATTAGAACAAGACCAGAAGAGTAAGAGAGAATAAGAAAGATCTGAACTCGTGGAGGCAAAGGAGACAAAGATTGAGAGTTTATGTTGGATAAATCATTTTTTTTTAATTTAGATCCATTTCGGTGAAGATATATGGACGCACGTTGCAGAAAATAATAAAAAGGGAAGGATTTGTTTTGGTTCGTTTATCCTTCGATTCTAACTACAGTCACCAACAAGAAGTCCCGAACCTACCACAAATAATTTGAATTGGTGGAATATACCTATGGTAATAGTATCTTTCCCTGTAGTCGGTGGCAAGCAATCTGTAAAATTTATGATCAGACTTTGGAGATAGCTCAGAACTGTGGATTCGAACTTACGGCATCAAATCTGTAACAATTAAATTGTGGAGTATCGGAGACCCGTGGTAATTATGGAACTCGTTCCTACAGCAAACTGTTAGCATCTTGAAGGCTCGGGTTTTTGGGATTGAACCTATGATCATAACCTTTGACCAGTAGTTCAGTCACCATTATAGCACAGTGGAGCTCGGACTTACCATCTGTGCCTCGGACCTGTGTGTGGACAGGTATTTGAAGAGCTCAGATCTGTGACAGATCTGTGGAGACCAGAGGCTTGGAATTACAAGGCTCGTACAGACCTGTTCAAGACCTATGGAAAAGCATTCTGGCTTATACCTAAGGCTTCGAACATGTAACATCTCTTAGCAGTTTGGAATTGTACATGATTTGAATTTGTTGAGGACAGCAGCTGGAAGATTTGAGGGCAAATTTGTTTGGCACAGTTGGAGCAGATTTTGAGTGAGCTATTGGGCATCTGTTAAAGTAACCAGTGATATATCTTTAAGAAGAATTTTTGTATGATCCTTTAAATCTTGTAAAGACAATCTTGTAAACGAATTTGAAGAACCTTGTTGAGGAATCGTAGTGTAGCAGACCTTGAAGAAATTGTTTGGACCCTTTTGGAAGTAACTTATTGAAGACCTTGAAGCATCCTTGAAGGAAGTTTGGAAGAGCATTTGAAACAGTTGAAGCTTTGTGAAGACAGATCATGAAGTTGAGTTTGAAGACACCATTGAAGACCATGATGCATCACTGATGCCATGATGAGGTGACTTGGAGAATTTAATTGGGTACCATGAAGGACAGCGGAGACACCTTCATGTGAAGAGATCAAGGTTGTCATTGATGATGTAACGTGCAGACCAAAGTGAAGACTAAGCGAGGATTGACAAGACTTGTGGAGCAGTGAAATACTATCAAACACATCTAGATGAAGTACAAGAGTGGGTTGGAGCCTCGAACAACAGGGTCGGTGCCTTGGAGAATAGGGTTGGAGCCCTAGAGGATTGAAGTCCTCAAAAATCCAGGTTGGTGCCTGAAGAAGATAAAGGATTGGAGTCCTTGGGGTCGGTGCCCCAAAACTGACAGGGTCGGTGCCTTGAAGGATAGGGTTGGAGCCCTAGAGGATCGGAGTCCTCAAGAAACCAGGTCGGTGCCTGAAGCAGATATAGGATTGGTGTCCTTGGAGTCGGTGCTCCTAAACTCAAGGTTGGTGCCTTGGATAAGATAGGGTCAAAGCCCTAGAGGTCGGAGCCTCACTAAAGTCCAAGTTGGAGCTTGGCAACAATTATTGTACTCATTCATTTGTACTTGATTCAATTAATAAAAGCATTTATACTTATCATTGTTCATTTTGTGTTCTAAATATAAGTGATCTAACTGTTAAAAGTAACAATTGAAAAGAAATAACGATTCACCCTAACAACGACCAAAATTGGAACTTAATCGATGGCTAACATCATCTTGGAATCGATCTGTGTGAATTTCTAGACTATTCTCGCCATATCTCAATTAATATTGATTAATTAACCATATTTCCTAAGTCTAAACTTAGGAAATATTCAAAAATCGGTTAATAATCTAATGGAGACACTTATAGGCAGAATTTCTAAAAACAATTTCTGGATTCTGGAGTCTGGACATCTCATATATTCTAGCCTCTCCACCAAATTTCATGACTAGAACACATCTGATGCTACAAAAACTAACAAAATATTCAAGTATTAGTCTCTGCTACAATTGCCAGTGTTAGGATCCACAAGAGGTAGTTAGTCCATGTTGCAAAACACATGGGGAGCGTTGAACCCAATGTCCAACAATGGTTACTATTTTCCAATCCCTTTGTCGGTTAGATATGGTCACAAATAAGAAAGTTTGACACTTTAATCACCAAGACGAATATGAGAAATACAATGCAAAGAAGCATGAGGCTGTTATGCTCATCAACATGTTAGTTTCTGATGATTTACTACCAGAAGTCCAGGATGAGGAAAACTCTGCTGCAATTTGGAAAAGGTTGCAGGATTTGCACAGTGTCAGAGAAACGACGGGCTTTCTATCGTCAGAACATGTTATTTTCAATGTTTATGGATGAGGGTACTAAGGTCGTTCACTTCAAGAGCATATATTGAATACGGAATATATCAAAGAGCGATTGTTGGTAATTGGTAGGAAGGTTGAACTAGGAGGCTTGATAGTTATAACTCTCAAGAGTCCCCAACAATTATATGAGAACTTTGTTGAAACGCTGAATGTCCCCTCTGAATCCACTAATCTTACTTTTGATCAGTTATGTAAAAAGCTTCTGCAGAAAGACAAGGAGAAGAAGCGTTGTTAGAATTAAAAGTGCAATCTTGACATTTGGCAATGACCAACATTATTTGTACTTTTATATTATATCTCTAGGTTTGGTTGAAGTCGTCCTAGTGAACATAGTGTGTAGGTCCATATCCCCTTGTTGGGGAAATCCGCCCTACATCTTTAGTTATGTATAGATACACAATCTTTATTTGTATTTTCATATATGGTGATCATTCATTCATTCTTATCACCAGTCCTGGACAAGTTCACTTTGTATTTTCTATCACCGTACCTTTGTCACAGTTATATATTTGTGTTTGAGGCTGTACTACTGCAGGTTTCTTTCTTTATGTTATTTTCAGCATTCTCTAGGAGCTGCTCTTATGCTCCCACACTGTACTCATTCTTCAGTCCCATTGATGTACTTTTGTGGTTATTCGATGGACATTAGTGAAATTATCTTTATCTTATCTTATGCATGGGACTTAGCCTAACACCAATATAAAGCATTGCACTCCCTTACTATTGGTTTGATCTATCTTGTACAAGGGTTGTTTCTCTCTTTAGCACACTTATGCTTCCATTTATTTCTCTCTCTAGGGTGTCTACTCGCTTGGCAGACCTGGTGTTGTTTCTCTTCTCCATTGCAGAATTCAGGTTGGTTTTGGGTTCATTCAATTCTCTTGGTCACATTAGTGAATCTCAACATGGTCTCAGAGTGGGTGTGAACCTCACTTGCTCATTCAGCAACTGTTTTTGAGGCCAGCACCTGTTTCCAGGGTTTAAAACCCCCTTGAACAATAGGTGCACTCTCCTCTTTTGCTACAGATTTGTTTATCTGAGGTACCTGGGTTTTCCTTGGGTTTAAAACCCACTTTTACAGCGAGCACACTCTCCTCTTTTGCTGCAGATTTGTTTTCTGGAATTTCCAAGGCTTTACTAGGGTTCAAAACCCTCCTTCACAGACAGTGCTGCAGATTCTTTCCTAAACTTGCTGGTACCTCCCTTTTCTTGGTCTATCAAGGCAATTCTTTTGAAAACTTTATAGGGGTTTATTCTTCTCCTTTTTTTCAATCTGACAGACTCAAAATGACCTATCCCCCGATTGAATGGAGTTAAATATAATGTTCAGGAAGACCAAATGACTTCCCTTCTTCAAAGTAGGAATTTATGGATGTATCTAACATACTGCCTGACAATACAAGTCCAATTTGCATTTTCGAAGGCATTCTTTTCAGTAGCATTACACCAGTATATATGAACCCAGGAGCATGTTATGAGTCGTTTGAGAGGTAGCAATGAATATCCATGTGTTTTCCTTTTGTTTCACATTTCGAGGGACATCACATATCTTGAGGCATGTTTGTTGCTCCATTCACATATTTGGAGGCAGGGTTTCACATGTAGCAGACATTCAATTTTTGGCACACTTTTCTACACTTTTTCAAGAATAATTTTCAATTGGACAGTCTCTTCAAGGTTTCTTCACAGTTTAAGGCAAAGGTTACATATTTAAAGGCATTTCCACCACTTTGGCTCATCTCACATCACACAAAGTGTTTCTACATATATTGAGGTAACATATATCAAGGCATGACTCATCATTCATGCAGGTTTTGGGCATTATTTATAAGGCAACAAAAGGTTTCTAGAGAATACCCCTCATGAAGATTGACATGTTTCACCTACAAACCCTCTCACAACGGTCAAGACTCTTCCAACCAGTTCTGAGGTTGTACCAGTCTGATTGAAGGTTCCAAATCAGAAAAGGCTGATTTCATACCAGACCAGTCATAAATATCAAAACAGGCCAATTTCATATAAAACCTATAGTCAATGATAGAGACCACTTGAACTTCAAAAATTAAAAATCAATAAATAAAATAAAAAAGTAAAACACTAAACCTAACCTTAGGCCCCCTTAATTCTATTTAAAGAGGTACCCACTCTCCATTTGACTCGCACAATTCTTTTGAGCAAATTGAAGTTTTTGAGCTGAGTTTCTTATAGCAATTTAGAGAAAACCCCTGAACAACAGCCCTATATCAAGCAGCAAAGTCTTGGAAGATATTGATCCCTTTGTCAAAGTGTGTTGCAGAGACTCAACCAACAACATTTGACATTGAAGACCTATCTTGGACGGATTCGGGCCAACTTCCACAACTAGATGATCTGAACATTGTTGTTGGACAAGTACCTTTAGGGTCGGGAATCAAGCCATAATCCCATTTCTGAGCCTGGTCATGTCAAGATGTAGATGATGAGAATTCAGATGATTCTGTCATATGATAAGACTGTAGAGTTTAGAGTCCAGACTATGGTTATTAATAAGTACTATTTGTGTTTTGGACTCCAGAAGCCATTAGAGCATCTCTGTGATGTATTTTGGTTCAGATATGGATTGCGCTTGGTGCTAGTTGGTTATATGCACCCATGGGCCTTACTTTCCGTATACATGAGAAACATTCCATATTTGTGTTCAATGGTTTGGAGTCTGGACTCACATGGTGCGCGCGCGCACACGCAAACACACATTATCTCAAAATTTCAATATTATATGTATTTTTTTATCAATCGATTTTGTGGTCTGGTTTTTGTCAAGTTCTAGCTTCTACGGTCGAGTAGTTCGATGACCAATTCATTTCTGATAATATTGGTCACATGTACAAGAGAAGAAGAACACCTTAGTCAAAAAGAAGACACTTGGCATTAATATCACGCATTGGCATAAAGGAGAAGGATGTTTGTGGTAATACCTCCACTTTGAAACATTAGAAAAACTCCTTTATGTCCTCTTTCCAAAGAAGAGCAAATATCTTTCCAAGAAGTGCCCAAATTACTATCAAACCAATACAAGTAGATGCAAAGTAGCTGCAGCATTTTCATACTGTTCTCATTGTAGAGATGCTGATCAATATTGAGGGAGTTATGGTGATTTCAAATTTGCCACCTCAAAACCCTAGCCACATTTAACCGTTCTTAATGAAGCACTCCACCTTTTCTTGAGTTCTATTGTTATTTTAGGGAGAGGAAGCTGCTAGATGGTCATTCTTAGAGAGCACTTGGGATAGGAAGGTGACACATGTGGCAGCATATACTAAATCAAACCCTATTTGTGGAGGCTTCTAGACCATCTAGCCATAAAAGTTTCAAGAGCTTTTCAATAGGGAGTCAGAAAAGATATTTTGATCAATATCAAGGGAGATATGATCTCTAAAAGTGGACCTTTCAAAATTCAGTCACTTTGTTGACAAAAGCAATTATATGTCCTGCAACAAGAATTTCTCTCTATTCAAGTATCAAGTATTCATTAATTTCCATGTTATGTATCAATTCCTTCATATTAAATGATAAAAACATTACACATTAAGAAATTAGATCCCTCTCAATGTTTGATAGATCCCCATCGGTTTAATTTTTTAAATGTTGTCACATTTTGTATGTTGTTATTAATTTATTATTTAATCATTTTTGTTGTCATGTAACGAAACATAACATTATGTGAAAACATCTCCCCCATATTAGGCTATACAACACCTCGCTATTTTCAATGCAATAAAGGAAACAGACTTCTTCGAATCCAAGAAGGTATATAACAAGAAGCGCTAAAAAAAATTCTGTGTAAGACCACTGATGCACTAATAGAAGTGGGAACAAATTGCAAAAATCCTTGGGAAAATCAAAGAGCACAAAAGTTACATCTAGCCAAAGTCTTCTAGGAAGTCTAGTGTAAGATATGGTCAGGCATTGCTTCTACAATCATTGCTTTAGGTCAAATTAATTTAATCCCAACCTATGTTGCAGGAAACGCTACCCCCATGTCCGTTTCAGCCGAGAAACAAAACTAAAACGCTGAAACGCATACCATACGGCCTGGAAACTCATTTCCGGCTGTACTGGCATGTTTCACGTTGGGGAAACGTGTCTAGTACATAAAACATGCCAGTACAGCCGAAAACGAGTTTCTAGGCCGTACGGCTGTGTTTTCACTCCATATTACGGTTTTTCTTTTTTCGCTTCTAATATTTGATTAGGCAAATAAAATATCTTGTGGATGCTTCTAAATGTCTCTCTCAAATTATAAAAAGACTCTCGCCTCATCCCTTATCACACAATTGACCAAGTCGTTTCACTTGGAGACAGACGATTTTAGCAAGGAGAATAGAGGAAGAGAGTCGTGGTTTCAGCTAGGGCGTTTTCAACAATGAGCAAAGGAGGTAAAGAAAGAATTTGTCAGTTTTGCTGCAGGATTAGATGATTATTCAGATATATCAGCTTTGGATGAGAGAAGCACCATGAATCCAGTTAGGTGGTGGATTTGACATGGAGCAAATGGTGTACATTTGCAAAACCTTGCCATTTGTGTTCTTTCACAAGTGGCAAGCTCTTCATCAACATAAAGGAATTGGAGCACCTATGGTTTTATTCATTCTCTGAAGCACAATAGGTTGGGCTCACAGAAGGCAGAGGATCTTGTTTATGTGCACTCCAACCTGCGCCTTGCATCTCGTAAGGGTCCAGAATACAATAGTGGTCCTTCTAAAGAATGGGATATGGATCCAGAAAGCCCTGATTTGGATCTCTCTCTCACTGCCCTGAATATTGAGGTCCAACCTGGAAGTGGAATTGGCCCATCATCTTCTTCAGCACCACCATCCACTATTGAGCATACTTCTGCTTCTATTTTTTATGAGGATTATGATGATGAGGATTAGTCTTTTGTCTTTATAGTTCTTGCAGCCTCATAGTCTTTATTATACTTGCAGCCTCATATATATAATAAAAGCTGATTTTGCGATTTGGATATATAATAAATGTTGATTTTGGATATTCCGATATTGCTATTTTTATTATGTGATCATTCATGAGTAAATGTGATGTAAATTTAAGCATAATGCTTAAAATTTAAATGTAATGAATTATAATGTATCATGTATGCTTTATAATTGCACATAACATTTCTTAAATGTCCTAAAATCCCCATTTTCAAAATTTGGGGGGGTCACGTTTCGTACCCGTGCCCGTTTGGGAAACTCATACCCATTTCCCCATTTCGTGCAACTTAGATCCCAACTCTAGACATTGGGAAATGGACGAACAAGCTCTCAAATACTTGGAAAGGCACAATAGATTATAGATTAAAAGTTAAAACATTGAAATGAGGATTTCTACTTATATGATATGCAGATACAGATTGAAAAAAGTATTTAAGGACACAAGTCGCTCAACAAATGGTCATTGTTCTATGTTAGGTGGAGAGGTGGCTTGGGTTAGTAAGAAAAAAACTCTTGTTGTTGTGTATTCCGTTGAACTACACTCTAGAGTATGAAGCAGTTTCATGAGCAGCTCATGATATAATTTGGGTGCGGAGATTGTTGGGTGGGGAATTCCAAAATGGCACAAAGACTTTGGTGTGTGACAATCACAGTCGCATCTCCTTGTGTAGGAATCAAGGGATTCCCGCAGAGATCGAGCACATGGCTTTCCCCCATAATTTCATTTTAGAGAATGTGCATGAAGGCGAAATCAATGTGCCATACACGCCAAATCGACATGACTGCGGGCATGTTGACCAAGACATTGTCAAAAATTTAACTTTGAGTCATAAACGACAGATAGGAGTTTGAGAGCTCTTATTCGTGTAGTGTCAAAGATGAAGACTTGGAACAAGGTGGTGGGATTCAGCATACAGTCCAACATGGAAATCTATCCTGGAGACATTTTGCAATAGAAATGCAGATAGTTTTGTTACGAAACTTTATGCACTTTATTATCATAAATTAAAGTAAAACATTTCAGTCCACGAGAGCTTTTGCTAGATAAAGCAGGGTGTTGTTATTCCTCGCCAAGGTTCGAATCCCCCAGAGACATGTTTCTGAATTCGAGGATTATGGATTATTTCAACAAAATAACAAAATGTTTCTTTCTTTATCTGTTTTATCTCCATTTCGTTGTGTCCATGTGCGCTGCCATTTTAACAAACATAAACCAAAATCAGGCTGAATTTCCATGGTTGGTTGGTTGTTTTGAACAGAATTCGATCAATCCTCCCATTTATTTAACAAACAAAAAATATCAACTTAGAATGACCAATCTGATATGCCAATCTCAGCTAGTTAACTGAAGCATTTGCGCAGAGATTAACCCTCAACGCAAAATCATCATCTTGGAAAAATCGTCTTCGAGATCTATTAGAGATTAGGTCATTGAGGAAGTTAAGAGTAAAAGTTGGAAAACATGAACTGTAATGGCTCCTAATTCTCTGCCCTGCCTGCCCGCGACAATATTAAACCCTTTCAAATATGGATTCCCATTAAACATTGAATTTAAGAAAAAATAAATTAAATCATATCACGTGAAACCGTAATATCTGCAACATTGTACAGATTTCAGCACAAAAACGAGAGAACGCACGATTGGTACCGTGGAAACCGTAGATGCGCTAGAAATTGGTGCGTCCGAACCCTGTCAGGGATACCTTCCCTTCCCTTCACACACAAGAGTAGGAGTAGTAATTATAATATAATGGATTCCACGAACTGCTAAAAGCGTATTTGATATCCAGTGCCAAATATGTTGAATGTAGTTGGGAAAGTGCCAATATAGCGTTTCGATTTGATTAACAGACAATTCGATCGCCTCACGTCTGAGATGAGATGCGCTGAAAGACAGGAAGAGCGGAGGAAGGCGACCAAGCTACCTTGCACATAAGAACCGATGAATTTTCGACAGGAGGCGGCAATAAAAAATGTAAGATGTTATATTGAGACCACCTCATAGTTGCTTATGTGATGATTGTCAAATCATGTAAATGCCACTGGTCAAAGAATTATTACTTTCTATATGCGTAGTAAGTTGCATTTTAGAGTTTGTGTAAATGAATGAAATGATATTTTAAAGTTTAAGAGATTAAAAATAGTTTATAAAAATATTAGTTTTTTGTTTTTGGTTTTTTGTAATTAAAGTATTTTCTGATTTAAATTGATGATGAGTTGATTTAACTTTCTAACAATTTCCTTGTTGAAAAGACAATGTCATGAAATTGATGCTAACATGTTCACATAATTTTCTATGATGTCTTTGAAAGCATCACATTCCAAAATGAAATGTTTTTCCCGATTCCACTGCCCCAAACGTGTAAAATGTACATACCCATTCTTCCCAAGCTTCTTTAAGCCTTTTCCACCGTCTTGTTTCACACCGATGTTGATGTGAGTTGGTCCTTAATTGAGCAATAAGAACCTTTGCCCTCCACGAAATGTTAGCTCCAATGAACTCTTTTGTTGTAGATCACACATAGGGTTGAATTCCTCAATGTAGTACTTCTTCTTTCTACCCAACTCTTTTCTCCGTACCCTTTTACGAAACTTCTCCATAACAAAATTCTTTAGCTCCTTGCTATTTGTGGGACAGATATTGAGGTAGATATTCCATTTTTGCATCCATGTGTAGTTTTGTTTCATCCATGTTTTATTTCTTTCACTCATTCCTTCATTGAATATAACGTTAGGTCATCTACCTACTCTCATTTGCTCAATTATTTTTAGATATCTTATGAGTCACACCATAGCAATTGCTTTGATGGGAGTTGCTCCGTTTCACTCAGCATTATCTCATAAGGTACTGAACTTTTTATTTTGAACTTGCTCATGATCAAGCGTTTTTGGATTTTCTCAATTTGTTCTCATTTTGAGACGGGGGTGCTGCTAGCCCACAATTCACACCCATATAGCATCAGTGGACAAACTAGGAGTCCAAAAAGCACTTTAATCGTTTTCCAGTCCCATAACTTTGCCTCTCTACATCTGTTTTGAAGAACATATAATGCTTTCCACCCTCCTAAAATTCTCTTATTTTTACAGTCCTCCCAATTGAGTTTGTTGTTGAAATCAATCCCGAGGTACTTGTACTCATTTACTTCTTCAAGAACGTTGTCTTCAAAGAAGAAAGTATGTTGCCTCTGCTTCCTTTTATTAGAGATTGGTGAAAATAACCACTTATTTGGCTTTAATGAGGGAAGTGATTTTCTAGTAATCAAACAAGGGGAATGGACTTTTATAATGTTGGGTTTAATTTATGAAGTATAGATTAGTTAGTTTGTTTAGACGTTAAGTCTCTAATTATGTTGCAGGTTCAAACTTGATGGAGAGGGGTTGAGCATGGAAGTTACTTTGGGGAATTAAAATTATTCCAAGGGGTGTCCAAACTCAACTGAGCTTCGTAAAATCCTTGTGATTGAACGGAGAGGCTCATTGTACAATCCTTGTGATTGAGCGGAGAGGCTCATTGTACAACCCAATATGAAGGCAATGTGTGAGTATGTTCATCTCTCTTAAAATAAAACTAAAATATTTTCTAAATAGAAAAGCAGCTAAAATAAATATATATATTATGCATATTTAATTAATTGTCCATATAACCTAATATAACTTCATGTAAATTAATTACAAGTATGTTATGCATATTTAATTAGTTGTCCATATGACCTAATATAATTTCATGTAAAGGAATTAGAAGTAAAATATATATATACATGAGTAAGACGTTTAAACCTTATATATTTCAAAAATATTTTAACACATAATATCAACTTCATATATATCTATATATAGAAAAAAAATGTTAAAAGAAAATATTTTAATGTTGTATAGAATAAAATATCCAATATAGATTATGAATAAAATATTTTAATATGAATTAATATTGATATATACTTAAAAATATATTAATAACAAAAAAACAGTGGAATGCACATGTTATGTAATTTTTATAACATTCAAAAATACAATTTAAACAATAAAAAATTACACATTGTTTTTTGCACTCTAAAATAAGTTTGCACTTGAAGAAATTTGATCCCTCTCGGCTCATGTTAGATTTGTGGTTAAAATGGATCTATGATGGTAAGCATCGCATTGTGGATTGATCATTCTTCTTACATCCAATAAATGGGTCAGGCTCAACCTAGTCACAAAAAAGGTATTAGGTTTAGATTTATGTGTCAGATGATTTGCCCAACTTCCTCTAGTCCTTTGTTATTCTAAGTGGTCACAAGTTTAACATTAAGATATATTAATTTGGCTATAAATGACTAGAGATGTGAAAATTTCTCGACATCAACATTAAGTATGGCCCTAGCAATTTTGTTACTCTGTTATTATTAGATAGGTTGGGAAGGACTAATCCAAGGCCCAAGTGCCTAAGTGGATACATCATCCTCGATTCAAAGCTAAAAATGAGTGTTGGTGGAGAAATTCTTTATAGATTCAAACTGCTAATTGTAATTTACTAAAACAATAGATTTGAATCTACTCTAGTCATCAATGAAAACAATTAAAAGATCGAGAAATCACGAAACATACAAGAGAAAGAATTCAATCAATACATTACACAATGATTTCCTAGGGAAAGCCACAGCTAAAAACCCTTGCTATCTGTATATTACATCAGTTAGAAAAAATGAGAAGATTACAATGCTTTGCTCAAGCCCGAGCAACCTCTACACTATCTCTATCTGTCTCAGAGCTTCCTAGACAAGCCTAGGTCAATACTTAAACAATTTTTTGCTTGCCCAAGTACCTATTTCCTTACATTGTTTCCTTGGGAATTAGCCCCTATTAATTAGGGAATTCCTCAATTGGATTTGCACAATCCTCATAGGCCTTCCTCTGACTGCATGTGTCACTTGTACAATTTGGATGATTATACATTTGATGGTACACTTCCCTTGAACTCCAATCTCAATTGGGTAACTCTCAATTATGACATGCATGAGTTATTTATGAGTGAATCATCATTTAATTGGTTGAACACATTAAGCATCGCCCCACTATTTGACCTCCTACTAGTTCCTCCATCAGTTGGAACTAGTTTCACTGACTTTAACTTAGTTAAACTAAATTAATTAATTACAACTCAAAATAAACTCAACCAGGGCTCCTGTAAAGTAGGAGACACTCTACATGACTGAAATTAGACCCTCAACTCAAAATAACTGAGCCAACTAAGTCAAATTAACTTAGTTAACTTGTACAAGTTGTCTTGTGATGTGGAATTACAATTTTATTCCTAATTTAATTCAAGGGAAAATTAAATCGGGATTTTTCTTGTTGCGTTTTCAACACTCCCTCTCAACAAGAAAGGCATTATCAAATACCCCAATCCTGCCTCTATGCAACTTGATTTTGCCTCTTGATAGTGCCTTAGTCAAGATGTTTGCATCTTGTTCATTTGTAGGATTGTACTCCGGCAACATGATTCTACTCTGCACACAATCTCGTAGATGGTGATACCAGATGTAAATATACTTGGACCAATTATGAAAAACTAGATTCTTAGAGAGTTTGATACAACTCTGATTGTCATAGTAAATCATTGTAGTATCCATCTGTTGACCAAATAACCCAACAAGGATCTCCCTCATTCAAATAGCCTCACAAGTTGCTTGACTAGCAGCCATGTACTCTGCTTCTGTGGAATTGAGTGCAATTGATCTTTGCTTCCTACTGTACCAAGAAACTGTTGTTGGCCCAATACTGAAGATTCCCCCTGATGTGCTCTTCTTGTCTGATGGAATACCTACGCAATCTGCATATGTGAAGCCTTGCAGCTTCACTCCCTCTGTCTATTTGTACCAAAGACCAAACTAGTGATGGCTCTAAGGTATCTCAACACATGTTTGGTTTCCTTCCAATAGAGTTTGGTTGTCTTAACCATTGCTTGACTAAGTTGGTTAACTGTAAAACATATGTCCAATCGTGTGTTCACCAAATACATAAGTGAACCCACAAGTTATTTGTAAATAGTAGCCTCCACTACTTCACCTGAAGTAGCATCTTCCTTCCTTCAGTTCCCTACTATAGGAGTCTCCATGGGTTTGCTACTCTCCATGTGGAACTTCTTTAGTGTCTCATTGGCATACTTGCCCTGAGAGACAAACAATTCCTCATATACTTGTCATATTTCCATACCAAATAAATAATACATGAGCTCCAGGTCCTTCATCTTGAATTCTCTTATAGGATCCTCTTTGCGAGATTTGACTAGCTTCTCATCCCCTGTTAGAATTAAATCATCGACATATAATACTATAATCAATCATTTACCTTCAACCACAATATGGTAAAGGTTTGCATTTGCTTCACTTTTGGTGAAGCCCAACTTGGTGAAATAGTTGTTGATCTTGGTGTACCAAGCATGGGGTGCTTGTTTCAATCCATACAACGCTCACTTGAGTCTGCACACATGCGACTCTCAGTTGAAGGTCTCAAATCCTTCCAGTTACTCAATGTACACCTCTTCCTCAATCACTTTGTTGAGGAATGTTGTCTTTACATCTATATGATGTATCTTCCATCCCATCTACATTGAAAGTGTTAGAATAGATCTAATTGAAGAGTACCTCACTACAGGAGCAAAGGTCTCCTCAAAATCAATTCCCTCCACTTGAGAGAACCCTCTAGCCGCAAATTTGGCCTTGTGTTTCTCGACACGCCCATCTGCTGCTTGATTTACCTTGTAAAGCCATCTAGAACTCACCATTAACTTGTCTGTTGGTCTTAGAACCATTTCCCAAACACTACTTCTGATAATGGAGTCATACTCCTTTACCATGGCATCAACCCATATTGGTTGTTGATGGGTCTCTAAATTAGACATAAATCAAGGCCCATTTGGCCACCCTTTAGCACATTAAACCTTTCTTTTTTGCATTAGATGACATATTTTTAACTTTAATATGTTCTTAGGAAGGTTTAGAGATGATTGCATATTATGTGCATAATATTATTTATTTTTGAAGAATATTGTGAGAATATTGGGCAGATTATGAAGATTTGGAGGAGGAGATAATCTAGGGACTTGCTCCCTACTACAGGAGGATCAATATTGGATAATAAATCAACAGGATATTATGAAATTATTGCACAAATTCTAGAGCTCCAGTGATTGAGAAAATCTAGGAATGTGTTCCATGTCATTTAATGCAGATTCCTAGTGTTGGGAACCATATCCACTATTTGAGGGATTTTGGAGGGGAAAACTTCCTCCTTTCAAGGAGAATGCTTCCTCATCATTTTGTATAAGTACCAATTCGAATTTTCCTCTAGAGACATGTATTTCTTAGTCTTCTTGTGGAGAAAACTTATATTTTTGCAACTCCACTTTCATTTATAGCAAAGATGTACTTGGATTGATTCAAATCATGAAGTTTGTTGCCATTTTTAGTTTCTAAAGCTTGTTCTCCTTCACAGGACTCTGAGTATCCTTGATTTTGGCCATCCCAAGAGCCTTAGAGCCTTTTGTACATTTTGTCTTTCTTCTTTTCAATTCTTATTCGCATGTATATTGTATTCTTGTTTTTCCTATTTCTGCATTTAGTATTGATGCTTCTTTTGTTGTAGGATTGGGTTAAATGGTTGAAGTGAGTTGTTTTGCGGGTTATTTACATAGTCAAAAGCATGATTCATCCTTAGAATAGATTTTAAAATTCATATTCATCATTGAGCTACTTGGATTGGTTTACTAGTTCACAAATCTAGAATTTCTGGAAGTCCCTTGTAGGAAAAAGTAGTAATTTTTTGTTGTTTTTTAGAACATGTTAATGAGCTTCAATTGAGTTATTCCACTTGGATTGGGTCATAAAAGAATTCAAGTTAATAAAAAAATTCACCCCAATGCAATTGCACTTGATTAGGTTAGGCATTTTATAAATTAACTAGCTCACTAGTTCTTTAGTTTCTAGTTTTTAGAGTAGTAATTCTATGCTATTTGTTAGCACGTGTTAACTGGGGTATTTTGGAGTGAATCACTTGGAATGGAGTCCTAAGACATCTTGCTTAATAGAAAAATTTGTCCCATCCAATTTTCATTTGATTTACTTGGTCATTTGGTGAATTATATCCTCTTGTAGCAATTTTGTTTCCCCTCTAGAAACCTCTTGTAGCACTCCTGTAGCACATGTAAACTTAACCAGATTTGCTCCAAAAGCCTGGTTTTGGTCTCTTAGGCTTGAATCATGACCCCTTGGCTCTAAATCCATGATCGAGGAAGAATAAACACTATTTAGGACATGCCTTTTTACAAAGTAGATTAGGCCTATTTATTTGAATTCATGCTCTTAGGATTTCAATTACAAATTGTAGTTCTTGCCTAAGATTAATTTCTTTTCAAAGCAACATTTCCATTTCTACAATTAGCTTAAGCTTTGATTTCATGACATTCACTCCATTACATCAAATCAACGAAAGAAGGACACATTGTATGCTGCACATATAGTGTTGACACCTCTTAAGTTTGTACGAACCCCAGGTTGATAATTTAAGTTGGTAGCCTTGGGAGTTGCAACATTCTTGTTGCAATAATGGGGCTCATCAATTGTTGCACTACTTCCTAGAATGAGGAAGGCTCAATCTGTACACTATCGCTCATTAGATCCATGTAGTCAGTGTACCGATCTGGTGACCTCTTATGCTTATGTTGTGATGTGGTTTATCCCACATTTTATATAGCATCAAGCATCAATATGTCAGCTTCTCTGGTGCACTTCCTTCCATCTCTGAATGTATATGTTGGAGTGGGTTCTTCCACTCTCTACTGCTCTGCATGTTTTATCCACATCATCTTGAGATTCTTCCTTTGGAGTTAAAATCTACTCATCTGCATGTAATTGAAACTCCCTCTCAAGCGAACATCTCATGGCCTTCTCTTCATCGAACTTCACATCTCTACAAACCATTGTTTTCCTGGGAGATGGAAGGTACACCTGATAGTTGTGAGGTGTATAAGTGTACCCCACAAATATGCTCGACTCAATTGTCGGATCTAGCTTTTTCCTTGCATCCTTGGTAACATGACAGTAAACTAATGAACCAAAGATCCCGAAGTATGCCACATCTAGTTTCTTACCTGAAAAATCCTCTTCTGGTGTACTCATCTCGAGAATTCGATGATGACTCCTATTCAGCACATATACAACTATGTTGCAAGCTTCAACCCACAAGTGTAATGATATGCCCTGATCATGTAATATCGCCCGTGCAACTCCCACAATACTTTTGTTCTTCCTTTCAACAACCCCATTTTGTTGTGGGTTATGGGGTGCTATTAACTCCCATCGAATGCCTTCTAATGCACAGTAGTTCTTGAGTTCATTCAACTCATATTCTCCACCATTATTGCTCCTGAGAGCCTTCACTTTCCTGCCAATGTCTTTCTCAACAAGTGCTTTAAATTCACAAAATTTAGATAATGTTTGATATTTCTTTTGCATGACGAAAATCCAACACTTATGTGAGAAATCATCTTCAAATATTACATAATAGTTGTGCTTGGTCGTGGAGGCTATCGAGAACAGTCCACACATATCTAAGTGAAATATTTCAAGGATTTCTTGTGCTCGACTATCCTTATCATGAAAGGTGGCTTTGGTGTACTTCCCTAGTGTACACCATTTGCATGTATCTCTCTGTTCTAGTGCACCCTTGGGAAGTCATGTAGAAATCTATTGCATGATCTTCAAATCTCCATGGTGAAGATGACATAATTCACAGTTGTCTCGGCTCTGCACCTTCTCTGCTTTTGTGCTCAAAGCAACACAATCTTCTACATCCAATTTGTAGAGGTTCTTCACCTAAACCCCGATCCACTTCACTTGTCCTATGGCTATGTTATAAAGGAAATCCTTTCCTTTGCTAAATATCACATTGTAGCCACAGTCTTCCAACATAGCAAATGAAATTAAATTCTTCTTCAGACCCAAAACATACATGACATCTTTTAATGCGAGAGGAGAACCAAACTCCCTCTAAAAAGTAACAATACCAATGTCGGTCGTGCTATACCTTCCACCATCTCCCATTTCGATGTGTATCTGGAGGTCCTTCTCCTCCAAGTCACTAAAAATATCTTTGTTGTTGGTCATGTGGAATGAGGCACCATTATCCAGATACCTCACACTACCCATCACTGATGTCATATGCATGCAATGAGGGTGAAATCCAACTTGAATTGTGAAGCAAGAGCTTCATCTGCCGCTCCTCCTGAGGACTTCTTGTTGGCCTTCTTGTGCGGACACTTTATGACATATTTTCCCAACTCATGATAATGAAAACATGTAATCTTTGACAAGTCCTTATTGCCACCTTCACTAGAATCTCCTTTGGATTAGAATTTATTTCATTTCCCTTTCTTCACCTTTCCAGCTAAGGCACAATTATCCTCATCATTATGCTTGGATGAGGTTCCTTCTTTGGCATTGCGCGTTGTCTCTTTTTACACCAATTCGAACCACAAACGCTCCCACTTTGGTAGATTCTCCCTCCCATTTGCCGAATCCTAGTATTTGTGCTAACTCTTAGGAAGGCCTAGAAATTCTAGGTTGACAAGGTCATCTTCAGTAACTATAATACCAACGATCCCAAGATCATCTTGACATTGGGTGAACCTGCTCAAATCTTGTGGTATTGTGTCGCCCTTCTCCATATTGATCTTCCAAAGCTTGTCCTCCAGTTCCAGCTTCCTATGGTCATTGTTGTTCTAAAACAAGTCGATCAAGGCTTCCCACATTACATATGATGTATCCTTCCCGTGGAGGTTAGAGACAATATGATCTCAAACTCCTTCTAGTATGATCCTTCTCACCTTGCAAGACATTTCTTCCACTCTGTCGGATCTTGAGCATCTGTTGTTGGAGGCTTAAGAATATCTTTGTCTATGAATTCCTTCAACCCGTTGTCTTCCAACACTACCTCCATCCTGTCCTTCCAAGCAATATAATTCGAACTACCCTCAAGGGCATATTCGAGTCTCAATCCGTAGAACAACATCCTACCGACTCCAAAGAATGATCCTGCAAGTTCGATTTCACTTGCAAAGACAAACTCGTATTCTCCTATTCTAGTGTGATTTTTGCTTTGATACCATGTAGAAATTCCTTGTATATTCAAACTACTAATTGTAATTTACTAAAACAATAGACTTGAATCTACTCTACTCATCAGCGGAAACAATTAAACAATCGAGAAATCACGAAGCATACAAGAGAAAGAATTCAATCAACACATTACACAATGATTTCCTAGGGAAAGCCACAACTAAAAACCCATGTTATCTGTATATTGCATTAGTCAGAAAATATGCATAGATTACAATGTTTTGCTCAAGCCCAAGCAACCTCTGTACTATCTCTATTTGTCTCACAACTTCCTAGATAATCCTAGGTCAATATTCTACCATTTTTCTGCTTACCCAAGTCCCTATTTCCTTGCATTGTTTCCTTGGGAATTAGCCCCTATTAATTAGGGAAATTCCTCAATTGGAATTGCGCAATCCTCGTAGGCCTTACTTTAACTGCATGCACCACCTGTACAATTTGGATGATTATACAACTAATAGTACACTTCCCTTAAACTCCAAGTTCATCTAGGTAACTCTCAGATCTAACATGCATGAGTTATTTATGAGTGAATCATTAGTTGACTAGTTGGACACATGAAGCAACACTCCACTGTCTGGCCTCCTACTAGTTCCTCCATTAGTTGGAACCAATTTAATTGACTTTTAACTCATTTAAACTGGATTCATTAATTACAACTCAAAATAAACTCAACTAGGGCTCTTATAAAGTAGGAGACACTCTACACAACTCAAGTTAGATCCTCAACTCGAATCAGCTCAGCCTACTAAGTCAAATTAACTTAGTTAACTCGTACAAGTTGTCTTGTGATGTGGAATTACGATTTTATTCCTAATTTAATTCAAGTGAAAATTAAATCATGATTTTTCTTGTTGCATTTTCAACGGTTAGTGGATACATCATCCTTAATTCAAGAGAAAAAAAGGAGCATCATAATGTTGGTGTGTAATAAATTGGTCGACAAATTAAAAACAAAAAACAAAAGTTCAACTCAACTTCTTTAAAAATAATTAACCAACCTAGATCCATTGACACTCTAAACATATTAAATGCTAAGAGGGTTCATGGATCTATCTAAGCCTTGAATATATCAAGCATTCAATGGGATCAAATCTCTCGAGGTACAAAACATTCCTCATTTTGTTACACATTAAAATAGTTTTGCACCTCTAGGAATTCGATCTCTCTTGGCATTTCATAGATCTATTTATTAGAAGGATATATGCTCACATAAATAAACTATTGTTTTGAATTGTGTGTGTGTGTGTGCATGCATGCATGCATCCCTAAAGGGGTCAGATCCATTGGTGAAGAGAGGAGATTTTTTCAGTGGTTGACAAGGTTTGATTCCCATGAGGGATTTTCCTAGAGCCGTGGTGTCACCTTGAGGTGGTGTTTGAATTTTTTGTTGCACCTAGAGAGACTATATTAAATGGTTTCATCCATGTGCAAAGATGAGTAAATCAAACCCCACTTTGATGTCCTTCAAATTTTTATAAGCAAGGTGGGTTAACTCAATCAATTTGAAGTGATTGTTTGAATGGCATCTTATAAAGAGATCATCAAAGGAAGCTTGTGCTAAAAAATGTTGAGATAAAATAACTAAGAGACATAAATATACTAGTGACAAAAAACATAAATAAACAAAATGTTTGTCCTATAAAACCCCGATTATAGGAAAAATTAGATAACAAAATATTCTACTAGTGTCCCTTGGCCAAACCTAGCTAAGTTGGCCAAATGAGCTTTCACCGCTCACATCCCTGCCACATTACAATGAAGTATTTACAATCCTTTTAAAGGCTTCATTGCATGCAATCCATGGGGCAAAAAAATCATGGGAAATCAAAACCATTTGCTCAAAACTACCATTTTTTGACCAAGCAACTTTGACTCTTTAACTGAGTCAAGTTTTACCTAACAATCCCCCCTAAACCTTGAATATGGGTTTCCCTTAACCAAGAAGTCAACACCACTCACCTCCAATCCATACCACCCTCAAATTTTATATGCAAGGTATCTAGTATTCCAGCATGTCCCCATGCTCTTGTTTCACCTAGGTCTAACTCCAAACATCACAAATAATTTCCTAAGAAAATGTATGCCTTACAGAGTCTTATAGTTGTGTGCCCATTCACATGCAATTTAAAAAAAATGACTCCATTATATTTATTATTATTGTTGTTGTTGTTATCCTAACACTTATGCCACCACCCTCTCAACTTGGCACACCCCATGCTCTCCTCACTTGTGTATAGCCACATTTTGTGAATCCATGATAAATCATCTCATTTAAGCATTCCAACAAACACTTTGTGTGCATCTGTTACATAAATTACATGGTCATATGCTTCCTTTAGTGTTGATTGATCAACCAACAATCATGGCATCATCCTTTAGGGAGGGCAAAATCTCCACTCCATGGCTTCTTAAAAAAATCTTTTATCGACCACTTCTACCACAAATTCACACAATTATTCTCCCCGCAACTTTAAGAATCATAGATCCTTGATGCACTTATTGTGTAGGTTCATATCCTCTTTATGAAATTTCTCAACATCACAACAATTATCAATGACTATCTTGGCACGCAGCAAAATCTTCCTAGCTCCATGCATTAAACCACTCTCCTTGGAGAGTCCAAGTTAACTTGGCTCTAATACCATGTTAAAAATTACTAAGAGAAATTAACTAAGAAAGGTAAATTTGTTGGCAACAAAAAACTATCACATAAGAATAGAAAACCATAATATGGGGAAAATTTAGTTAATAAAGTATTCTACCAATGCCCCTTGGCCAAACCTATCCAAGTTGGCCAAGTGAGCAGTCACTACTCACATTCACGTCACATTATAATGAAGTATTCCTGAACCTTTTAAAGGTTCCATTATATGCAATCCACATGCACAAAACCATGAGAAACCAAAACCATCACTATTTAACCAAGCAGCCTTGGTTCTTTTAGCAAATCAAGTTTTACCTAACAGCATAACCAATATAAGTGCCATCAATAGCCTCAAGGCTTACTAGTCTTGTGTGTGAGAGAGAGATTGGTAAAGGTAATCCTAGCAAAGTTGGCCCATTCAAAGCCATTTACATTGATAAAAAATAATCAAGAACTAAAAGTTGTCAAGGTATTAGCACATAGGACCACTCAATTTAACAAGAATTAGAGGTAGGAGTACTTTGTCAAGTTGAGGACACAAGATAACAACTAGGAAAGGAAAGAGACATTATGACAATATGAAGAAAATAAGAAGGAAAAACTCAGAGAACTTGGAGAAGCATTCATTGGCCATTGTTAGGATAATAAAAAGTTTAATACGACAGAGTATAAGGCCTTTGTCTATAAATGGTAATAGGTAGCTCTACCTTATCCACTAAGGTAGGCATGATAAGTTGTGACAGTAGATCAAAAGGTTGAAATATGCATGCTTGGGCATTGGACATAATGGTGAATTGTCCTAGAGTTGCCTTTCTGCATGACTAGGATCCCTTTGGTGCATGATCCAAACATGTGAACCCATGGAGTTGGGCATTCCAAAAGTGCACGTTCACATTGGATTCAATTTGGATGTGGGGTGGATTGGAAGACACCTTAGAAAGAAACAAAGGCACCATATCATCCACTATATAAAGAAAACACCTACATTGCGCAAGGTTGTTTAAGGATGTTGAAGTTTGGCCATCCATAAAAGGTTGGACAAGGAGTTCTACATTTGCGCTAAGTCAATGATTCCCACGATAGACTATTTAGAGATGTAAAAGTTTTTTCTCCTAGAGTTGGGGAAATTTTGGGCCATTGTTTTATAGTACTTTTCAGGTGTCTTTTCAGTAGGACGGCTAGGTAGGTTGACCTCATGTGATTAATTGTAGATTAGTGCTTTATGAATCGATACATAAATTTAGCGATCTACAAAGAGTCCACATGCAGCCTCACATTGATTTTCCTAACAAACACGCTGTCTAAGGCAACTTAAGAGCAAGTTAGACTTGTTTGGATGAAGGCGATAGTACATTTCAATTTACACATAGTAGTTTGGAAAATGTTGGACACATAATCCGCTAAGGGTTATGGTGTGGAAGTTAAACAACCAAAAAGAATCTAAGAGACCTTTGGAATATAAATCCAACAGTCATAACAATATATTATAAATGTATATCTTGTGACTAATAAATACAATTCAGGGTTATCTGATATGATATCCATTCCATGCGTGTCTTTAACATGGTATGGTATGAGAGCTCTTGGTTTCTTCAATAATACTAAGTGCCTACTGCTTCTCTGCAATTCGTTGTTCTATTCGTGCTCTGCCTGTAAAAATGAACGTTTATGCTGCTCGCCCTTGTTATGTGGTAACTGATTTGTTTGTGGTTGTCAGTAAATGACAGACCCATTTATTTTATTGTGCGTTTCTCAAAGCTGAGCCCATCTGATTTGCACATGTCCTCATCCCTTCCATCTCTGACCAGCAACGTCCCAAATCCGCGGTTGTGTTCCTAGGCAGTGTATTCCTGCCTGCAGCATGTCAAAGTTTGCGTACCTATCTGCATCCAAGCCCTCGTTTGACCTTACTGTTTTTAGGGAAAACCAACGCCTATCGACCCGAATTGTCGGTACCCACTAAAAAAAATGAACTTGCTTAGACCATCATATTGTGGCTCCCTTGAAGGATTCATGCATCACCTTATTAGGAGCTGGACGAAATTCCATGCTGCTTGATTCCCTGACACTTAACGTTTCACTGGCGTAGACCCAGTCTCTTAGAAGTGTTATTCTCCCTATGCTCATCGTTGTAACATTTTGCTACTCATCAATAATGGTTTTGTTTGCTACAACAGTACGTCGACGCCAGTGAAAGATAGATCTTTGTGTGCGCGTTTTGTTTTTGGGTCGAGGCAAAGTCTGTCCAAAAATAAAAGTAAAATAAAATGGTGAACGGATCCCTTTGGAAGTTGTGCAACTTCAAATTTCTTTGAGAGTCAAGGTGACGCATGGTGAACCCTGTGGATAGTGTGCCTGCACAATATTTTCACTGGACTTGCAATGGAATAGCCCTTCTTAGAATGATGCCACAACGCCCATTCCTTTCTTATGTGGCATATGACTTTGCTTTCAGGATATCCAACTCAATTGACGTTGCTATCGAGATTGTGATAGATGCCACGACGAAGGGTCATAGATGACTGGATATACAATGAAGAATAATAGGTTTAAAGCAGCGTAATGTTCGACTATTAGTTCCTCTCATATATTGATTAAATAGCATTGACAATATTGTTCGACTATTAGTTCCTCTCATATATTGATTAAATAGCATTGACAATATTTCTCTTTAATTCTCTGGAGGTGACACCAATCTTCCAGCCACTCATCTGCCTGGTTCCATGCTTGCTGTTGTGGACGGTTTTCAAAGAGCCTGGAATCCGGAGAAGCAAACTTACATACATTTCCACCAAGCAATGGTCAAGGCAGAATGTCAAGATATCAACCTATACCTCACGTGGTTCTCCTATTGAAGTTGTGGACAGTTGTGCATTTAGTTTACAAATATTTCAATGTTAATGCAAGGAATTGTGCTCTAGAATCCTGTTCATAGTTTAGGGGTGTTCCCGTGGAGGTCATGAGTAGCTGATACGATGCTTATTGGCATCAATGGTTCATAACCTGCCCAACCCAACACACCAAGAATTAGTGTGTTCAAAACCTATGCCTTTGATATCAATTTGGATGAGAATAAAAAAATTTGGAGATCGTGAGAAGAAGAGCACAATCATCCATGTCAACTATTAGTCTGGTTGCTCCCGAGCTTCTTGCTGCCCAACAAACTCGCTGCCGAGGAAAAGCTATATCATCTTCCTTAAGCTGATGTGAAAGTAAATGTAGAAAATTGGTCACCATTTTCGAAAATAGCAGTGGCACTACAACTGGTTTTGGCCCCATTGAGCTTGTTTTTTTAGAGTTTCCCTTGGTATGTATTGTAAGGAGGTATAACAAGCTTAAGAATTGTTGTTCCTCGGGTTTTTACCACTTTGGTAAGAATCATCGATAATGAAGCATTCAATTTTTTTTAATCTTTTTCTTTTATTGAGTTTGAGTTGTTGATAAAATGGCTAAATATGACAATTTATTAGAGTTATTGAGAACTCTATACCGTTGAAAGCATAGTCAAACTCAGCTAGGACACTCTTTCTAATATTCAAACTTGTTTACAAAATGCATAAGACAAAATTGAGTTTTTACAGCTCAAGTCACAACTACAACAAGATGAACTACAACAATGTAGACATCATTTTGAACTAGTTTTGTTTAGAACAATCCCCTTTTTCAGTCTGAAGTTAACTCCCATCGACAACTAGAATTTGATCAAATCAATGAGCCCATCTCAAGAGTAGTTTTACATAAAGATGTAGAAGTTCAAGTCCCACTTCCCAAGCCCATCACATACCTTGGGAAGAGCTTGTCAACAACAATCACATAACCGGTCTTGGATATGACAAGAAGGTGTCCCTTCATATTCTAGACCATTCCAAGCCCATCAAATTCTAGAGTGTAGGATTTCTTCAGGATAAATCTTCATTTGTTTCTACTTCTCCTTCACATTCATAGTCACAAATTGTCAAATGCTAATATTGTAATCGAGTTGGCCATGTGAAAGATCATTGTTTTGATCTTCACCCTTGTCAACATTGTGGTCAATGCACTCATCATTCAAATAGATGCTTCAAAAACAAGCTTATTGTAAGAACAAAGATTCACCTTGGATGGATCACTTTTTGGTAATGGGCTTCAACAACCAAGAAGATATTTCATTCATATCACAAGATTTGTTCTTGAATATTGAAAAATCTTGCAATTTAGATTTCTCCATCTTCTCACCTTGTATCTAATAAGGGGGGTTGATGATCATCTACAAGTTTCAAAGATAAATCAAGCGAGCTTGAGCCACAACTTAAATGTTGGGTCCCTATAATACTAGTGATTACCTCATTACTATTGTAGTTATACCCCCTATTTATATTGTTGTGCCCCTATTACCCCCATATTGTTATTTCTGTGCCCCATAGAATCCCTCTATTGTTATTTTTGTGGCTTTATATTATTATTGTTAGGTCGGCTGGATTATATTGTGACTCCTTAGACTCCTATATATAGAAAGGAGGTTTTGTCATTTGTATCATCCAAGAATTGTTCATTTATGTAATGTAAAGGAGGTTTCCCCCTCGAAGAGGCTGAATTCTAAGGCGTGGATTTATCTTTTCTATCTTTTCTTGAGCTGGTTTCATAACATTTGGTATCAAAGCTTTGGATTCTAGGGTTTCGCTGCTCCAAACAGGTCATCGTGGCATTTTCGCTATAACTTTTTCTCTGTGACGTTTCAGAAGTCGCAAAAAAAACCCATTTGAGAATAATTGGCGCTGAACCTTGGGTCCGAATTTCAGAGCTTTTCGCACGATATTTTCGAAGATATGATCTAAGGAAGTTGGCCTTTTTGCAGACTCCTGAATTACATTCAAAACAGGTGACCTGCGGAAAATCGTCATAACTCTCACTCTAAGGATCGGATTTAAATTTCGTAAAAATGTACAGAAAGAGGACGGACTGTAGTTTCTTGTATGTGTGTTTCAGATTCAAAGGTTGAAACAGTGACTCGTGGCACGTCGCACAAGTTCGCTCTACTGAACCAGTCTAAAAGCAAGTCACTGTGGGAGATTTCACATAACTCTTCCTTGGAGAATCCAATTTGGCTCAGACTTGTGGCATTGGAAAGAGGACGCAGAAGGCTACTGCAGGTAGCAATTTCAGAATTGGATGATCCGAAATTACAGAGATACATCAGATTCAATATCAGGCTTCTATAAAGTGAAAAAAGGTGTGTAGTTTTTTTTTAATTTTTGTGTAAGCTTGGTTTAACGGAATTCAAAGGGCATAGTAAAACATTATTATCGGTAACTGATGCCCCGAGGAAAGAAAATGCAAACACCTAGTAAGGAACCTGAAAGCTCTAGCATGACTAATGAAGAAGAGGAAGAAATGCTACATGATATATCAAAATTACAAGAACAAGTGCAACAAATGTCACGCTCACAAAAGCTAACAGAAGCTAAGATAAGTGGCGTGGAATCTAAGATAAATGACGTGGAATCTAAGGTAAATGGCATGGAATCTAAGATAAAGGGCATGGAAGCTAAGATGGATGGCATGGACGCTAAAATTGATGGCATGGATGATAAGATGGATGAATTGAAGAAGTTGCTACAAGAAAGGGTCACTAATGGTGAAAAGGTAGTAAAGGAAACTCATGATGAGAATAAAAGAAATGTTAATCATGATTCCATAGACTGTAATGTTGGATCGAAGACTCACCATGTTCCAAAAATCGATATGAGGAAGTTTGATGGCAAGGATCCCACCACATGGATATTACAGATGGAGCAATTCTTCGATCTCAATAATGTGCAAAACACACAAAAGGTACGTATGGCAACTTTATATTTGGAACCAAATCAGTTTGTATGGTATCAATGGCTTTGTTCTCGTAAACAATTTATCACTTGGGCAATTTTTACGGAAGAATTGATAGCACATTATGAGGATACAAAAAGCAACACTTTTTTTAGCCAATTGATAAGTCTCAAACAAAAGGGTTCAATAATGGAGCACATTGAGGAGTTCCAAAAATTGAACATAAGGGTAAAAGATATTCCAGAGGAGCATAGGATTGATGTGTTCATAGGGTCTTTAAAGGATAATATCCAACATGATGTGCGCCTTTGGGAACCTGATTCATTAGAGAAGGCATTCAGGTTAGCAAGAAAAATGGAAAGCAAAATTATGGCAACTAGGAAGCATACCGTTCACAACTATAAAGATGGAAGTGTTGTTGCCCATAGTCTTCCACAACCTACAAGGTTGACACCACAACAATTGGAAGAAAAAAGAGCAAAAGGGCTTTGTTACAATTGTGATAGCAAATACACAAAAGGTCATAAGTGTGCTGAGAAGAAATTATTCTACATAGATTGTGAAGAGGAAGAAGAAAAGGAGCAAGGAAGGTCAAAAGAAGAGGATATATTCCAGGAACAAAGCCTAGATGAAGAACAAATAAATCCGACCATATCTTGTAATGCATTGGCGGGAATTACCACTCCTCAAACCATCAAGATAGAAGGACAAATCAAGAAGAAAAAGGTAATAGTGTTGATTGATTCAGGAAGCACCCACAAATTTATTCATTGTAGGGTAGCAAAAGAATTGAATTGCTTCCTATATCCAGCACCAGAGTGTCAAGTGATGATTGCAAATGGAGGAACAATAAATTGTTCTGGAAAGTGCCATAATATCAAGCTATCCATGGGAGAATATGTATTGACTAGCCCAATGCTTTCCATTCCAATGGGAGGTGCTGATGTTGTACTAGGAGTCCAATGGCTACAATCCTTGGGTACAATAGCTTTTAATTTTCAAGAACTTTTCTGTGGAAGGAAAGGAAGTTGAATTAAGGGGTATTGCAGGGAAACCAGGAAAGATAATCAGCTCTAATGGCATGACAAAGCTTCTAAAAAAGGAGCAAAGAGGTGTAATTGCACAATTATGTTCGCTAGATGTTTCCACATTGGAATCATCTATTTCTCCAGATCTCCAAAAAGTCCTGGACAATCATTCCAAGGTATTTGAGACTCCCAAAGGTCTCCCACCTATGCGTGATCATGATCATGCTATTCATCTGATTCCAGGAAGTGTTCCTCCAAACATCAGGCCGTACAGATATCCATATGTCCAAAAAAGTGAAATTGAACGTATGGTTGCAGAAATGCTAGAGGCTGGTATAATTCAACCGAGTCAAAGTTCTTTCTCAGCTCCAGTAGTATTGGTGCACAAGAAGGATGGATCATGGCGCATGTGTCCAGATTATAGGGAGCTCAACAAGCTCACTATTAAAGATAAGTTCCCCATTCCTGTTATTGATGAATTACTGGATGAATTGCATGGATCAATTTACTTCACCAAGTTGGATCTTCGTTCGGGATATCATCAAATTAGAATGAAGATTGAAGACATTCCGAAAACAGCATTTAGAACTCATGAGGGTCATTATGAATTTTTGGTCATGCCTTTTGGCCTTACCAATGCACCTTCAACATTTCAAGGTTTGATGAATTCAATTTTCAAACCATTCCTTAGAAAATTTGTGTTAGTATTTTTTGATGATATACTAATCTACAACAAGTCTTGGAAGGATCATGTTGAACATGTTGACAGGGTGTTACAACTATTGGAGGAGAAAAAATTATATGCAAAAAGATCCAAATGTTTCTTTGGAGTCCAGGAGGTGGAATATTTGGGTCATATTGTATCTCATGAAGGAGTTAAGGTAGACCCTAGCAAAATTAAAGCCATTAAGGAATGGAAAATCCCCACATCCATAAAGCATCTGCGAGGATTTCTTGGGTTGACAGGTTATTATCGCAAGTTTGTTAAGAATTATGGGAGAATAGCAGCACCTCTAACAACATTATTGAAGAAAGATTCATTTTCATGGACTTCGGAAGCAACAAAGGCCTTTGAACATCTTAAAGAGGCAATGTGCCAAGCACCGGTCTTAGCTACACCAGACTTCACAAAAACCTTTATTGTGGAATGTGATGCTTCAGGAAATGGAATTGGTGCTGTTCTAATGCAAGATGAAAGACCCATTGCTTTTGAAAGTCGTCCAATCAAGGGAAAGTTTTTAAACAAAGCTATTTATGAGAAGGAAATGTTGGCAATACTCCATGCACTTAAGAAATGGCGACCCTACCTAATGGGAAGACACTTCAAGGTAAAAACGGATCATGATAGCCTTAAATACTTTTTAGAACAAAGATTATCCTCTGAAGAGCAACAAAAGTGGGTCACAAAGATGTTGGGTTATGACTTTGAAATCATCTACAAAAAAGGGAAGCAAAATGTGGTGGCAGATGCACTCTCAAGAAAGGATGAGGATGTGGAAGCATTGTTGTGTGCCATTTCTATTATCCAACCAGATTGGATAAACGAAGCAAGGGAGGAATGGAAGAACGACGAAGAAGTGTGGGCACTTATTCAAAAGCTACAACAAGATTCCAGTACTTCTGATACATTAGCTGGCAAAATGATTCATTATGGTACAAAGATCGCTTATACCTCTGTAAGAATTCCCAGCTAAAACAAAAGATTCTTATGGAATTGCACACTTCTCCCTTAGGAGGGCACTCAGGATTTTTAAAAACTTACCACAGGGTTAAGAAGGAATTTTTTTGGGATGGCCTTAAATCAGATATTCAAAAGTTTGTGGCGGAATGTTTGGTTTGCCAGCAAAATAAAGTTGAAACAATTAAGACACCAGGTCTATTACAACCTTTATCCATTCCAAGCCAACGTTGGGAGGAGGTTTCAATGGATTTTATCACAAGTTTACCCAAGTCTGAGGGAAAGAGTGTCATCATGGTGGTAGTTGACAGACTTACCAAGTATGCACACTTTTGTGCATTATCACATCCATTTAAAGCCAGTACAGTTTCTACTGCATTTATGGAAACAATTCAAAAGCTACATGGAAACCCAAAGATTATTATAAGTGACAGAGATCCCATTTTCACTGGAAATTTTTGAACAGAATTATTTTCTTGTCTTGGTACTCAGTTAGCTCATAGCTCATCTTATCATCCTCAATCTGATGGGCAAACTGAGATAGTAAACAAATGTTTGGAAGGATATCTTCGTTGCTTTGTATCTGATAAACAGACACAATGGGTCAAATGGTTGCCTCTAGCTGAATGGTGGTATAACACTTCCTTCCATACAACAACAAAAATGACCCCATTTATGGCACTTTATGGGTATCAACCACCATCCATCACATCATATTTAAGAGAAAATTCTAAGGTTCAGGCAGTGGAACATCACATCGAACATCAACAACAAGTCCTCCAACTCTTAAAGGATAACCTCGTGTTGGCACAAAATAGAATGAAACAACAGGCAGATCAACATCGCAGTGAAAGAAGTTTTGATGTAGGTGATTGGGTATTCCTACGGCTACAACCATATAAGCAAATGTCCCTAAAGCAAGCTAAGAAGGATAATAAATTATCACCAAAGTATTATGGTTCGTACAAGGTGTTGGAAAAGATTGGTACTATGGCATACAAATTGGAGCTTCCTGCAGCTTCTCGATTGCACCCAGTTTTCCATGTTTCATGTTTAAAGAAGGTTATAGGTGACAAGCTCCCAATTCAAACAATATTGCCAGAACTTGACGAGGAAGGAAAAATTATATTGGAACCGGAAGCAATCACAGAAACAAGAACTCGACAGCTACGAAATCGATCAATTTCAGAGTATCTTATCAAGTGGAAGAACTTATCCGCTGAAGATTCCACATGGGAGGATGAGAATTTTATGCAGAAGTATCCAGAACTGCTCAAGCGTTGAGGACAACACTTTTTTGAAGGAGAGGGGCATGTTGGGTCCCTATAATACTAGTGATTACCTCATTACTATTGTAGTTATACCCCCTATTTATATTGTTGTGCCCCTATTACCCCCATATTGTTATTTCTGTGCCCCATAGAATCCCTCTATTGTTATTTTTGTGGCTTTATATTATTATTGTTAGGTCGGCTGGATTATATTGTGACTCCTTAGACTCCTATATATAGAAAGGAGGTTTTGTCATTTGTATCATCCAAGAATTGTTCATTTATGTAATGTAAAGGAGGTTGACCCCTCGAAGAGGCTGAATTCTAAGGCGTGGATTTATCTTTTCTATCTTTTCTTGGATGGATCACTTTTCGGTAATGGGCTTCAACAACCAAGAAGATATTTCGTTCATATCACAAGATTTGTTCTTGAATATTGAAAAATCTTGCAATTTAGATCTCTCCATCTTCTCACCTTGTATCTAATAAGGGGGGTTGATGATCATCTACAAGTTTCAAAGATAAATCAAGCGAGCCTGAGCCACAACTTAAACTTGCTGCCTAAGCCTACAGGCAGAGACGGTCATACCCTAATTCAGAGTTGTAGTCAAAGATAGAATAAAACCCTAAGCATGCCTTTGGTTGGTGGCCTTCCTTAAACCACTGTAGGTTAAAGACCTCCCTTTTTCTAGGTTGAAGGACTCCCTCTTCAAAGCATTAAGGAGCACTTCCTCTAACAGAAGACTTCAACTTCTTTCCATATTTGGAAGAGTTCCAAGAACTGCACAAATCGTTCCAGGTTGAGACCCAAAGGTCGAGTCCCTTTTCACAAAAAATGGGAACACTTCCTCTAGCAGAAGACTTCAACTTCTTGCCAAGTTTGGAAGAGTTCCAGGAACTGCACTAAGCATTCCAGTGTTAGTGGTCATCCTTAACCACCATCAGTTGAGGCCTCAAGTTCTCCCACCTTATATCATCATTTTAGAGTGCTCGTTCAACCTATTGTAGTCATGCATTATTGCATATTTGTATTATAGCTATCTTCTTGGACTCATATATACCCCTTCGGATTAAGTGGGGGAATGTTGGACAACTAATCCGCTAAGGGTTATGGTGTGGAAGTTGAACAATCAAAGGGAGTCCAAGAGACCTTTGGAATGTGAATCCAGCGGTCATAACAAGGTATTAGAAATGTATATCTTGTGAATAATAAATGCAACTCACGATTATCTTATATTTTGTTCATTCCATGTGTGCCTTTAACATTATGAACACATGTATCCCACAAGGCTCTCAAAGTTATGATTCAAGATGGCGAAGGAGTTTTACATGAGGGAACTAATTTTCCCTCTCAGCAAGATACTTCATTTTCATGTAAACCCTTCTCTGTCACTTGGTTCCCATGCTCCGCTCAAGCAAGGTAATCCTCCTACATTGAGTGCGGACAAAGAACATGCTTCAAAGGTTGAGAAGGCAACAAAGGTGGGTGCAAAGGAGTCTGCAGTTGATGTGGAGGCTCAAAAAGGTGGAAAAGCAAGGAAGTGTATTAAGAGAGAGAGAAAATAAGGTAAAAATGGTTCCAGGCATGGATGTTAGGTTATTAGAGGTCCTGGAGATTGCGGATGTTCAATAGTAGGCAAGTTGTGTGAGAAGTTTGTTATCTTGAGCTCCTTGAGGTAATGGTTGGGGTCAACCTTAAAACTGGTGTTAGGATACGTTCTCCTTTTCCATATACTAGTGCGAGGGTGAATTTGCTTCATATTACATAATAGAGCATATGTAAAGTTAATTTTCACGTTGGATAGATGTAGGGACCCTCTAGGTTAATTCTAAAACCACACGATGTTGATTTTGATGCTAAAAGAGATTTGACTTATGTCCAAAAGGTCTAGGTTCTTTTCCAAAGTCTGTTGACATGTTTTTGAAGAAGAATTTTGATGGAGCATCTAGGTAATTTGGTCAATTGATTTGTGAGTTTGCAAAGTAGAAGTAGTTGAGATCACAAGGTGGAATGCTAATTTGTATCAGAGGGTTTGTTGGAAAATGTGAAAATTTTTGCTGGGCAGTGAATATTTTATTCCAAAAGTAGACTATTTTTGTATTCCTTTTCAATGCCATGGTTGCCATCAAGCAAGTCACCTGTTAACATGGTGTGAGAAAAAGAATTGGACTCAAAAGGAGCATTTTAAAATAATTTGGGTACAAAAGGTTAAATATCCTCTAAAGTTGGAAAAGGTCATGAAGCCTTCATGGATATTTAAGTCAGATAAGGATCATGTGTGTAATATTCATGTTGACAAGGAGAAGTCTTATAGTCTAAAGGCATAGGGTCCCATTATTAGCAGAGCTCCATCAAGTATGATTTTATCTCCTTTCCCTTCCCCTCACAATGGATTAAAATTTGATTCTATTAATGTTTCTTCCCCTAACAACCCCCTATGACTCCATTGATCAAGGGTATTTCTAGGTATATTGGGGGGATTTTGGAGGGTTTTGTCAATTGGAACCCTTGCAGGTTCCTTTCCCCTTCTCAAAAAATTTAGTGGTAGATAAAATTGGCGATGCTTCTTCACCTATTGATGATTCCTCTTTGGCTCGACTAAATCTAGTTTTTTTGGGTCTCTTAGGGAAAATATTGAAGGTTCTTGCTACATGGAGCTTTTGGAGGCTGTGATTCCTTTTGGTACTATTGTGAGTGTGGGTGGGGTGATTTTTCCTTAGATAAGGGAAACAAAAAGTACTCAACTTTCAATTCAAATTTCTCCTCTAGTTTCAATGGCCTCATAAGTTATACATCTTAAACCCCCTAAGTCACACAAGGATTTTGTTTCAAAGTATTTTAAAATTGCTTATGACATAAGACCTTGGGAAAGTAGAATGAAGGGGTGGGATTAACCTTAGACAAATATCAAATTCATAGAGCTAGTAGAAGATCTCATTTATTAATAGCCTAACAATAGGTCAGAAAAGAATCAGGAGATGGTAAGTGAGTGATCATTGATAGGGCCCTTAGAGCAAGGCAAGTGCGTAAAGGGGTTCCCTCATGATATTCCTTTATTTCAATGTTAGAGGGGTCAAGGAAAATCATAATCAACGAGCACTCAAAATACTCATTGGGGTCTATAAACCTAATATAATGCTCTTGTAAGAAACCATGTGCTTGAGTAGGAATGCTTTGGTGTTTTTATCCATGTATCTTGAGGATTGGTCGTTTGCTACTTTGGACGTGGTTGGGATCTCAAGTTATTTGATTGCAAACTTACATCGAGATTACATAGCCAAGTCTTAATGTAGTCATAAATTTAGGCATCCCAATGAAACTAGAAATTAGAGACGTTAATAAAATCTTTAAGATTTTGAAAGTATATGGTCCTTATGAGGATAGACAATTGTTACGGAAAAATATATTCTCATTTGGAACTCTTAATGGTACAAACATAATACTATAAGGGGACTTGAATTTAATGGTCTCTTTTAGGAAAGTATGAGGTTAATGGGCTAAATAGAATCCTCTTGGGTATTTTTTGTCCATTATTTTGAGGAAAACGACATACTTAATCTAGAGCCTCCTTAGTTAGCTCTTACCCAAAGGAATGCTAGAAAAGGAAGGGGGTCTATTTGGAAGTAACTTAACAAGTTTTTGGTCTGAGAAGATATGGTAGGGGATAAGATCTTGTTTAAGTCCTAGCAAGATGGGTGACCTTTCTGATCATTTGACTATTTTGTTGAAAATGGAAAAAGATGGGACTAACTTGCATGAACTTTTAAATTCAACCACAAGTGACTTTTGAAAGAGGATTTGATATCAGTTGATAAATGGTACATTAAGTCATATTTGGCCTATTGCGTGGATGTCAACCATGCAAAATTTTGTTGATAATTTGCATAAGGTGAAGAAAACCATGAAGTCTTGAAGCAAAGGCTTCATTGTGATGTCTCATTCGAAGCTCAAAAATGTGGAAGAATAGATAGCCTTCTAGTATAATTGAATTTTGATGGAGTTTTCTTATATGAAAAAAAATAGACATTGAATATTTTGGAGTTCAAAAGAAGAGATCTTCTAGACAAGGAAGAAACCACTTGGAGATTGAAGAGCAGGCGATAAGGATTAAATAAGGGGATAATAATATGAAGTTATTTGACAATTTTGTAAATTGCACAAAGCATATTAATATTTCTTAGGATAAAAAATTAGGATGGGTCAATGGTAAAATATTTCAAAGAGAAGGCAGAGCTGGGGAGGGGGCACTTCATCGCCCTTTTTTAAGGAACCGATGGGTTGTAATATTGTAGAAATTATGAGAATCCTTAGTCTAATTCTTTTGATATTTAATGATGAAATGAATTGGCCCCTGGAAGCATATGTTGCTAATGTAGAAGTGTTCTCGGTCCTAAGCTCCTCAAAAAAGGGATAAACCTTGGGGTTAGATAGTTGATCAGTGGAATTCTACCTTGGGGTTTCCTTTACTTAATTAAGGATGACCTTATTAAATTGGTACAAGTCCAAGCTATTCGAGAAGTTGTTGGGTGCCATGAGCATGATGTTCATTTCCCTTATCCTTGAGAAGCAAGAGCTAGTCTCATTCAATGATTTCATACCCATATCCTTATGTAATTTGATTTTATAAATTGTGCAAATACTATTGGTAATATATTAAAGCCATTTTGTCAAATACAATATCAAAGGAGTAATTTTGGTTTCTTCATAATAGATAGATACATGATGTTGTGGCAATATCCCAAAAAATATTCCACTTGATTAAGACTAAGAAGATCCCAACAATGGTTATGAAGGTGGATCTAGAAAAAGCTTATGATGAAGTCAATTGGACTTACTTATGGCTACTACTCATCCAAATGGGAATGAATTTACAAGCAATCGAATAGATTATGGGATGTCTTCACTGGGTCTCTTTTGTTGTCCCTGTAAATGGAATGCCTTGAGGTTTCTTTGGGGCTTCAAGAGGGTTCGAGAAAGGGTGATCTTTATCCCCTTTTATTTTCTTATTGATGGTAAAAGGATTTAGTTTTCTCATAAAGGAAGCCAAGAGATCGGGGAATATTAAAGGTGTTCAAATAACAGGGGAAATCACTCTTTCACACTTGTTATTTGTAGATGATGTTCTCCTATTTGGAGCAGGAAAAAAATAGGAGTTTGATAAGTTCCTAGAAATATTAGACGTGTATGGAAAGGCCACAATGATCCAAATCTCAGGGTGTCTTATATTCTATGTAAAAAGGAACTTGATATATATATAATTGACAAAGTCAAACCTCGTTAAAGTTGACTTTGTCAACAAGACACCTTATAATAAGGAAATAAGAAGAGAGTGAAGGTTGGGAAGAAGACATCCCAAAATCGGCCTCATTGCATGTAATGGTTCTTCTTGATGGAATCCTTCTTCTCTCTCTCTCTATATATATTTTCATGGTGTATAAAATTCACAAAATGTCATCAAATATTCTTATGATTAGTTTCATGGCAGATTTGTATGTTTTCTCTCCTTCTCTCCCGACATTCAAGCCTACTAGATCTTAACCACCAAGATCCAAGTCATTGGTATTAAAGCAAATTACCACTCCATTGGAACCTCATGTAGCATATACAAGCTTGGGTGACCTCATTTGTAAGGGATAGATTTGAAGAGAAGTGTTGGAGAAATTTCTTCGAGTAGTCAATCCTTTAGATCATTCCACATATGTAGAAGCAATCAACTAGCTAAATTTGTTGAAAGCTTAAATTTCAACTTGAATGTTGAAGAACTTGGGATGGTTAACTTCTGCTCTCACGATCAAGTTGGTCATTCATAGAAGACATGTGCCCATTAGATAAATTCCACAACACTCTTAATCAATTCATTGTTGGAGCAACAACCCCTTGAAGATCAAACAACACAAACATTAGAAGAACAATCCCATCCAACAAATGATGAATCCACTGTTGGGTCGACTGTGTTGTTATGGGATGTGGTGGTTGATCATGAAACATAGACAATGGGAGAAGTTTCACTTGGAGAATCTTAACCAGCTAAAGCTTTGAAGTCTTATAACTTGCAAAATAAAGGATCGGTGGCTAATGTGCTCACACACGAAAAGTGTTATATATAGCACCTCCCTCCCATTTCATTTTCACCAAGTTTTGCTATCAAATCCTCCTTGCTCATTTGTGTTGCACAATCTATTAGCACTTCCATGTCATCCAAGAGTGTGTTGCATTGTTAGGATTCATAACACCCTCGCCACTTTACAGGTAATTATTATGCATCCTCTACCCATAATTATTTTTGTCAATGATTTGTATGTGTTACCTATTTTTACACAGCACTTCACCTACTCAACCTTCCGCTATGTACATATAAGCATGACTGAACATTCAACCTTTCAACACTTAGTCACTTTTTAGCTCCCTTGCCTTCGCATCACAACTTTATATCGCACCACGACTTCTCTTCCCATCCTTGTTCCTTCACCTTACGTAACGTTTGGTATGCATCATGGGCTAACAATCTATCACATCATACTTTTGCTTATTAGTCCAGGCTTCTATATTTTTCCATGTCACTTCTTTATGCATCATGCAATGGAAGTTTGTGATGTGTTATATTGCCACATCGCTACCCTCTCGTGTCACATTGCAATTCCCTTTTATAGTTTGACTTCCAGTATTATGTTATGGCACATTTCTCCTGCTTAGCCTGGGATGATATAACACAATGCGCCATATAATCATGTCATAATACATTTCCACATCACATTGCAAATCACTCTTCATAGCCTAATTTCTTGCCTTACGACACAACACAATACATAACCTCGTATTGCACTAATTTGTTGTGTAGTGCACCAAGTTATTCTTTTGTTCCCTAATTCATCTACTATAACGAATATCTTTGATCTTTCAGCTTCAGTAGATTTGTAGTATCTGATCATATCCTCATCTGAAGATATGGTGAGAAAAGAACCCACAAAGGAAGGATTAGAAGAAATTCCCATTGCTTCGATCCCTACATATGCTAACACGCAATGCTTTATTGACAAGTTTATTTCCATTAGTTTGTCTTAGATATATCACTTATTCACAAGGATAGGATACCTCAATGGAGAAGAAGATATCAATGTCTATCAGAATGTTAGAAGATTATGGTTACTCAAAGTAACATCTCATCCAACAATATCTCCATGTAGGAAGACTATTGAATGGATCAACAAATGCATTGACATTAGGGACATGATTATCAAGGACAATCATGGCAATGACATCACTACACTCACATACCCTTGATTAACTGAATATTATGAACTCCCTAAACGTCAATTGGTCGCCTTAGTAAGTAGGTATCACAAGTTTAGTCTGAACAACAAAGATATTTTAAAAAGTTGATGGCAAGACCCAACAAATTCCGAAGCAAGGATGATAGAATATATAAAACAACGCTGCTTAGAAAAGCTTATCAAATGGTTGTAGCTATGTGATGTGAGCTTTATGGAAAGGCCACAATAGAGTTCTTTGAGGATAGTTGGGTTCCCCTTATGTATACATGTGCCCACAATGAAGACATATTCAATTCGGCCGAAAATTGTTGCAACATCCATCCAATCTAGGGTGAAAGAGGCTCAAAACCCAGTAGATGGAAAACAACTGGAGTTTTATATGGCTTCATATTTACTTGATAGTATGTGCACCAGATGCACGTTCGAAAAGATGGGGTGGAGACGGACTCTTGCCCCCAACATTCAACCATTTCATATTCATTGCAAAGAATTATGGGAAAGTCAACACATAACATCATACATGAGAATAGTCAAAGACTTTTTTTTCACCGCTATTACACATTTTATTTAACAATGATTCGCCTTGTATGTCAGATCGTGCTAAAGAATAATTACAATAAATTGTTGACTGGTTCACCCCACGAGACTCAACATACATCAGGGTTTTCGAGTCACTAAAGCCACCACACCAAATCTCATTGTTCGTAATAGGTAAAGTAATTTTGTAAGAGGTTTCACATCATGTTACCACAGGAGATAGTGGGATACTAACATGTGCAAAGAAGACATCGTGACCTACAATCCCATTTTATGTAGGCATGTATTGTATAAATAATTTCAAAGAGGCACACATTGGAGTTGTGGAGCTAGCGTGTTTCAAATTTAGAGAGCTTGACTTTCATTGATATGAGTCGAGGGGCATGGTCACAACCGAGTGTTCCAAATGCAAGTGCATGTGGACTTTCTCGTCACAAATTAATGAAGGTGAGGAAATAATAATAAAATGTTATAATGTTGTAGAAGCCCTAGGAAACACAAATGGCCAAGAACCTGCAACAGGAGAACCTTCCAAAGGGAAGGAGGCAAAAGATAAGAAGGCTACTCAGAAGAGAGAGAGAGAAAAAAGGAAGAAACTAAAAATGATAAAGGAAAAGAAACTAAAATAATATTTTGTGATTGAAGAAAGAGAAGGCAGAGGCAGAATAGAAAGCAAGGGAAGAAAGATAAAGGAAAAGAGGAAATAAGAGGAAGAGCAACTCGAGAGGGAGAGATTAGAAAAATAATCCCAAGATGAGGTGAGGCTAAGGAGAAAAAAGAAAATGTAGCCTAGAATGTAGACAATGACGATTTTACCAATATCAATCCACCAACCTTGGTCTCAATGCCACTGATAAGACGCCAATTTTCAATTGGAGAGATGTGCATAATTGTAGACGAGGAAAATCAAGTTATGGACTTAACAAGCTTCTACTTTGACATAAATGCTAATTGGATTGTCCAAGAAAGGAGGAGATATCTAATTGAGGAACCAACAATGCCTATCTCGGTGACCATAAAGAGGAACATAGTGTCCAATACCGTATACAATTTGTTAGCTACAACCTTAGCAGGAACAACCTTTTCCTCAACAATGAAAAAGAATATTGAACATCTAATGGAAAAGGTGAAAGAATAAGACAAGATCCTTAAAAGGGAACATTAGGCAAATGAAAGGCTATGCAGATAAAATTGAGCTCTATTTGCCTCAAGCTCTTACGACAAATATTATCAGGACGCAACATTGGAAGCAAATAAATTGTTAGAAGATACTGTGAAGCGGTTGTGTCAAGAGCTTGGAAAACTCCAAAAGATGGCTTCCATGCTCATATTAGTTCAAGATACAGTTAAAGAAAAAGGTGTGAAACTAAAGGACACCTTAATAGCCATTGATATAATGCACGAGTGGAGTATAGAACACCCCACTTCACCAAAGACTTTGCCAAGAAAAATGAATTGGGTAGGGAGAGAGATAGAGCAGAGATCAAGATTACCATTCGAGCTCAAGAAAAGCTCCAGAAAGATGTGATGGAAATTCTAGGCGTTTATCAACAACACATCATCATGATGGAGAGGCTAATCAAATCCCACAAATTAGTCTCCATCAAAGCATGAGGAGAAGTGAGGTCCGAACAAGAAGTTGAACTTGAAATTCAGGAAATGGTGCATGTACAACAATTGGCTATCACAAAGAAGGATGCAAAACGAACCAGAGAAGCATTATAACAACACTAGTGGAGCCCACAAGGATACACACCATGATTACTTCATTTTTTCATAAAATATAGTTTGACCTAAAGATAGTGGTACCTAATGCCTATGAATATAAAGTCATCAATGAGGGGCTAATTTTAAGAAAGGTTTTGCCTATTTCATTAGACTATAAGGCTTGACACAACCAGATGACCCAAGAGTTACAAATTCAAGTGAAAGCCTTGTCAATTTTTGAGTTAATATCATAATAGGTGCTTGTTTTATTTTAAATTACATAAAAGAAAACAAAAATAGAAAGAAAGTAAATTAAAAATTAGATATGAGAGTAGGTGAAGAGTCATGGAAGGTGAAAATTAACCTTATTTTGTATAAATGGAATCCTCTAGGAAAGAAATACGGATATTTAGCTTTTGGAATCTCAGAGCATTCTTGAAGGGGAGAAGCTTGTAACTACCTTGAGGATTAATTTCCAGCTTTATGCATTCCCACTGTTGCGTTTCTTGAAGATACTTTGTGACTTTGCATTGAATGTTTCAACACTAATACTTAGAAACCCAAAGGGCCACCGAAAGGATTTTCTATAATGCGTTATCAAATATTACAAGATTGTTCTTTATTGTTGTTTTGTAGTACATGATTGTTGCATACTTGTTACATGTTAATGAACTATTTTGTTAATTGGAAACTCTCATCTTTCTAAGAATTTCTTATTGATTTTTACATGTGTTAATGTTGGTAGTTGATTGTAAACTATTTTACAATTAATAGCCAGTATACTTTGGTCTTCATGTATCTTAATTAAAGACTGCTATCACTCTTTATTTGAGTTCATGTTTATTTACAAATCAATTGCAACATTCCTTGTATAAATTCATTTAAGGTATTTTCAATAAAGTTGATTTCACTTGCATTCCATCAAGGGCTTTATTTGGGTTTCCCTTTCATATCTCATTTGTCAAAAATCTAATTTTCACATGGCATAATATGGTAATTGGGCCAACAATCTGAATGAGACTCTCATTCCTAAAGGTGTGAAGTCTAATTGGGGAATCATACCAGAGAGATCTCGTTAAGATTATAAGTGGTGCATTCAATCATGTCAACAATACCTTAAAAGAAGGCAATATGAAGAGAGTGGAGGTCGGGAAGGAGAGGTCCCAAAATTGGCCTTAGTACATGTAATAGTTGTTAATGAAATCTTTATTCTCCAACTCTCTCTCTCTCTCTCTTCATATCTTTTTGGTGTATTTAATCCATTCATTTTTATCAAATTTTATTATTAGTTTCGTGAAAAAATTTGTCTATTTTCTCTTCTCCTCTCTAAAAAGGCGTGAAGTCTAACTTGGGCATCATACGAGAGAGATCTCGTTAAGATTATAAGCGGTGCATTCAATCATGTCAACAATACCTTAAAAGAAGGCAATATGAAGAGAGTGGAGGTAGGGAAGGAGAGGTCCCAAAATTGGCCTCGTTACATGTAATAGTTGTTAATGAAATATTTATTCTCTATCTCTCTCTCTCTCTCTCTCTTCATATTTCTTTGGTGTATTTAATCCATTCATTTTTATCAAATTTCATTATTATTTTCCTGAAACTATTTGTTTGTTTTCTCTCCTCCTCTCTAAGCATTCAAGTCTTCTAGATCTTATCCCCTAAGATCTTGATCACATAGTGATGGAGATTAATCTCTCAAAATCATGTTTATTGCCTAATAACACATAGGAGTATGTCATGAGAAAATTGGCGAACATGCTTCTGATTTAGGTTCAAAATTTGAATGAGTGTCTTAAGTATCTTAGTTTTATCCTAAAATTAAATGATTTCAAATTCTAAGAGTAGCTTTAGCTCTAAAATGAGATAAAATCCAAGATAGCATGTGAGTAAATATATGCTTGTCAATAGGAGGATGCTTGGTACTTATGAAGTCTATCTTGGAGAGTATCCATGTATATTGGTTTTCAATAGTGAAAATCCCAAAATGTGTTTTGTCCAAAATTTGAAAGAAGCACTTTAGCTATCAGTGATCATGGTACAGGTTGTAGTAAGTTATGGTCTAGGCTATCCAAGCCAAACAATTTGGGTGGTTAGCGTTTGAGGAACACATACCTAATCGAATCCGTTTTAATAGCATGAAATATTTGGAGGTTGCTATAGAATGACTATTTATGGGGCAAATCGATGATGTCTAAATATATGAAAGGAAGAAAAATGGAGGAATGGTTCATGCAGGAAAGAAAATGAGAGTATTCTTTCTCCATAGTGTGCAAGGAATTTGTGGATGCCTTTTAACTTATGGGAAAATGGACAATCTAGAAAATAGGAGATGGAAGAAGCATCGAAATCTGTGAATATCATTGGATCAGAGCTAAGAATGGATATATTATTCCAATTTTTTTTTATAGGTTCTTCATCATGATGGTATTTACAATATCAGTAATGCAAAGATGGAAGATGATGTCAGGATTAGATGGAATAATGTAGAGGATCTACAACTAATAGGACCCCGTGTAGCACTTTGGTAAATCTTTATGGATTGTTTTAACATATGTTTCTTCTCCACTTAGGAAACCCTAAACAAAATGGAATAGTAAAAAAATATAGGATATGGGGACTTCATAACAAATTTAGGCTACCAAGAAACTTTACAAGATGAATATCAGGAGGCTCAAACTTGGAGGTGGGAGAAAATCTAGAAAGTGAATAGTCCCTTTTAGACATAGATAGTCTTATGGCTCGCTTTGACTAACAAATTGCTTAATTGGGACAATGTGAGGAAGCGAGGTTGGATTGGCCCTAGTCACTACAATATGTGTAAATAGGAATAAGAAAAAAAATTATACTTAATGATTTCTTGTTGCTTTGTGAGGAATGTATGGAATTTGGTTGTTAGAGAGTTGAACTCAAAAACTCATTGGACAAGCATGACTTTGGAGGAATGTATTAGCAAATGATGGATAGATATGTAATACAATTTAAAGCTTTTACACATTAGTTTATTTACAATTTGTGGTGGGCACACAATAGTCCTATCTTTGAATATTGCTTGAATCCGATGGAGGTAGTAGCACACGTAGTATAGAACTTAGTTTTGCAGTTCATAATTCTTGTGAAGGAAAAAAAAAGATAAAAATGTAGTCATGCTAGAATTAAAACATACTCCTTAGTGTTATCTAGTGTGGTATTGTATTTAAATCACATAATTGTTTCAAATTAAATTTTGCAGCCGAAATGGCATATAAGGTATAGTTTGTAGCTCTTTGGTTTGAGAGAGAGAGAGAGTTTGTGGTGGGTTTGGTGCCTTTTGAGAGAGAGAGAGGAAAATGGTTCAACAAAACATGACCTCTTTTCACGAACAAAGTTGTTTGTGGAAGAAGAATCCATCGATAGTGACCTCCTTGATGTCAAGGAGGTTAGAAACCCTTAAAATAGAGAATTTTGAGGGTAGATTTGAAATTCTTTGTCTTTTATGGAGTAAAAAATATGTATGTCATATGATTAGATAAATATTTTAAATGATGCAAAGGATAGATCTGTAGATGGGGTGGTGGCTAGAACTTTCTAGTGGGTAGAATCTTTCTTTTATTTTTTTGGAAATGGACATCTAAGTTTTGGAAGGGGTGAATAACCCAACTGAATGTATGCTTTCGATAAAACATAAAGATTTATTTCTTATGAAAAATAAGCACCATCATTATCCATATTTTCACCCCTACCACCTTTTTGCATCCATTTTTCACCTAGATCATACATCCCAAATTATAGGAGGAGTCTAGTCCTTGGCTACACTATCCAAGTGATTGAGCTTCTACCCACCCATCTACCACATAGGTACTTCATTCAATCCTAAAGTGCATGGGGGTTTGTTGGTACCTACCTTTACCATCAATGCATTATGTATATCAAGTATGGTAACAACCATTTAATGAGGCCCCATATTGTATATGATAAGGGTTATCTAAAATGTTTTTTCGGCCCCTCATTGTGCTTACCAAACCCACCTTTTTTACCATAGATAATATAAAGTGTGTTTTTTTTGCACTTAAGTATAAATGATTGGTTTTATGCCAATGTATATGTTAAACTAACCCATATAGTGTTGAAAAGTGTGCAACAAGAAATGCTTGTTGAGAATGCAACAAGATGATGGAGCTTAGTGGAAAGGAGTCGCCTTCACTAAGTGGGCCCGCAGGCAAATTATGGCGCAAGTTCTATTTTTTATCACAGTGTGTGGATGATCACAGTGTGGATGATCACAGTGTGGGTGATCAAAGTATGAGTGATCACAGTGTGGGTGACCACAGTGTGAGTGATCACAGTGTGAGTGATCAAAGTCTATTTTTAGACTGGCTGTCAAAAATAGAAAAGTCAAATATTATTGTCTCATAATAATATTTGGACTATAAACTTGATCTTATTCTCTTGGAGCACTTCAAGATGAGCTACGGATGTGGTACATGCAGATCCCAGAGGGAAATACGTGGTTACCTATGGGATGACTAATATTTGCATGCAAGACTTCAGTTAGAACTGAAGTGAGTTGAGTTAGGTGGACTGGAGGTGCAGTTGATGGAGTTGTGTTCAATTTAGCCTTGTTAAACTGGTTGTATTTAGTCTAACTGATCAATAGACTAGAGATGAGTTGGGTGAATTAGTTATTAATTAATTCACAAGTTATTAACTCATAATGCAACTATAGAATACATCAGTTAACTCAGTTGCATGTCAGTGCATGTTCAGTTCAACAGGGACAGGGGTTAGAGGATCATATTGCTATCAGTTGTGACTATAGCTGTGCATGATGATTTGTGCAATCAAAGGGATTGAGTATGCCCATGAATTGGCCAATATCAAGAATTGTAGCCTGTGCTCACGTCCAACACAGTGTGAGTGATTATTTGCAGGTCAAATACGAGTTTGGTAAACCATTCTCATTAGTTCTTGAGCAGGTATTGAGCTGGTTAGGCAGGCAAGCAGTGGAATAGATTTGGAGATCAGATCTGAGCTGTATTGTGTGTAGCATGAGGAGATAGTACTGAGTACTTGGGATGAGTATTGTACTATGTATTGTTACATGATTCAATCAATATAATATACAGATAGTGTGGGGTTTTTAGTGAGATGCTTTCCCCGGGAAAATACTGTGTTGATATGTGTGATTGATGCTTCTATGTGTGCCTGTGAATGTTTCTGCTTCAGTAAATTGATGATCAACGTAGAGGAGATTATGTATTATACATGTTCCGCTTATAATTGTATGATCAGGATAATCTCTGTGAATATGTGTTAAATTATTCAAAATTTCTACATGGTATTAGAGCTAGATGATTTGTAGAAAAATTTTCTACATGGTATCAGAGCTGCTTGATTTGTAGAAGAGATTTTTACAGGATATCAAGCGAGGATTGATCATCAGATCTATTATTCAGAAAGTGTTTACATTTTATTTCTTCAGGCAGAGTCTGTGATCGGGCCAGGCAGCCTCTGGATTCATCCTTCTTTTGGAAGGTGAGATATCCGGTAAAAACCCATACAGTCGATCTCTGTACGAGAAATACTTTGTTCTCACGAATTCTAGATCAGAAGCGGTTGAGTTTTGAGCTGGTGGAATTCGAATTTAATTCCAAAGCAAGAGATAAAACTCAGAAACATTCAGTGTGAGAATGGAGACAGTATGCCCCAATATCTCACGAAGTTCACCCAATGCCGGGATGAGCTGGGAAGTGTGGGGGTGATTGTCGGATGAGGATGGTGAGTCTAGCACTCCTTGACCTTCCTAAGAGTTGGCATAGCTACCAGGACTCGGTGAATGGAAGGGAGAAACTGCCAAGATGGGAGAGACTTTGGTCGGATCTTATGCAGGAGGAGATTAGACGGAGCACCAGAGACGGTTCTTCATCCATGCAGGATGAGGAGAACTGTGCCTTAGCGATTAAGGTGAAGAAGGGGAGGGAGAAGGTTTCTCTTTCCGAATCCAGTTCTTCCAATGATGGGAAGAAGGTTGACAAGTTGAAGGTGAGATGCTTTCGTTGTCATGAGGAGGGTTCACGGGTCAAGAACCTGTATGCTCTTGAGGTTCAAGATGCATGCGAAGCCTTGAGCAGTGAGGCAATTAATGGAGACTTGGTGGTTGAGAGGGAGCGTATATTACCTCTCAACATGCAGAGCCAGAAGAAGTCTCAGACGATTGTGGAGGAGCCACGATTGGTGCAGCAGCTTCAGGAGGTTGTGGAGGTGCCACAACAGGGGAAGCTGAGAGGAGATCGAGTAGAGACATCTACTCATCTAGAGACCTCCAGTAGGGAGAAACTTCGAGCCAGGTGGGTTGAGGGATCACATGCAGCCATACCTCCAGGTAGGAGGTGGGGTGATGTGGATTGATCATCCCAAGGAGGAGGGGCAGGATCCTTGAGGTACCCAACCTCTTGGACGAGACCTTGCTATGGGAGCCCCGATGTGTAGTAGCAGGAACTGACTGATTGGGTAGAGACAGATGCGGATGGAGCGGCAGAGTGAGCAAAATTGCAGCGAATCCCAGGACAACGCATAGCTAGCAGGCTGCAGCAATGCGAGAGGCACAAGTGTTTTGCACAGTGCTAGGTGGCACAAAGAGGTGTGCAATGGTGCAAGATGCATGGAGATGTTGCAGTAAGCGCAGATGTCAGAGAGGGAGCACTTGTCAGCAGCAGGTAGAGCTTCAGCATCAGAGGATGTTTCTAGCCCAACAGGGAGGTCAGTTGGGAGGTGCAGTGCGGATGCAATGCTGGGAGATAGAACCAACAGCAGCACGGATGCAATCAAAGATCAAAGTGACAGAGGCTAGAGCAGTCAGATACTGAAGAGCACAGAGATGCAGAGTCTTCAGTCGACAGAGGCAATAGCAGTCAGAGACTTTGATGATAGAGCAAGTGGACCGGCCAGATGTGTTGCATGGAGAACATTCCAGAGTTACATGATCGGGTTTGAGAGGAAGCCTTTCTTGTTGAGAGGGAGTGTTGAAAAGTGTGCAACAAGAAATGCTTGTTGAGAATGCAACAAGATGATGGAGCTTAGTGGAAAGGAGTCACCTTCACTAAGTGGGCCCACAGGCAAATTATGGCGCAAGTTCTATTTTTGATCACAGTGTGGATGATCACAGTGTGGATGATCACAATGTGGGTGATCAAAGTATGAGTGATCACAGTGTGGGTGACCACAGTGTGAGTGATCACAGTGTGAGTGATCAAAGTCTATTTTTAGACTGGATGTCAAAAATAGAAAAGTCAATTATTATTGTCTCATAATAATATTTGGACTATAAACTTGATCTTATTCTCTTGGAGCACTTCAGGATGAGCTACGGATGTGGTACATGCAGATCCCAGAGGGAAATACGTGGTTACCTTGGGATGACTAATATTTGCATGCAAGACTTCAGTTAGAACTCAAGTGAGTTGAGTTAGGTGGACTGGAGGTGCAGTTGGTGGAGTTGTGTTCAATTTAGCCTTGTTAAACTGGTTGTATTTAGTCTAACTGATCAATAGACTAGAGATGAGTTGGGTGAATTAGTTATTAATTAATTCACAAGTTATTAACTCATAATGCAACTATAGAATACATCAGTTAACTCAGTTGCATGTCAGTGCATGTTCAATTCAGCAGGGACAGGTGTTAGAGGATCAGATTGCTATCAGTTGTGACTATAGCTGTGCATGATGATTTGCATAATCAAAGGGATTGAGTATGCCCATGAATTGGCCAATATCAAGAATTGTAGCCTGTGCTCATGTCAAACACAGTGTGAGTGATTATTTGCAGGTCAAATACGAGTTTGGTAAACCATTCTCATTAGTTCTTGAGCAGGTATTGAGCTGGTTAGGCAGGCAAGCAGTGGAATAGATTTGGAGATCAGATCTGAGCTGTATTGTGTGTAGCATGAGGAGATAGTACTGAGTACTTGGGATGAGTATTGTACTATGTACTGTTACATGATTCAATCAATATAATATACAAATAGTGTGGGGTTTTTAGCGAGATGCTTTCCCCGGGAAAATATTGTGTTGATATGTGTGATTGATGCTTCTATGTGTGCCTGTGAATGTTTCTGCTTCTGTAAATTGATGATCAACGTAGAGGAGATTATGTATTATACATGTTCCGCTTATAATTGTATGATCAGGATAATCTCTGTGAATATGTGTTAAATTATTCAAAATTTCTACACATAGGTCAAATTCATAGGAAACCTCTTGCCAAAATTCATGAGAGAAATAAAAAATCTTGTCCCACTCAGCGTTGGCATATCAATTTCACTTGTGTGCACTCCAAGAGTCAAAAAACAAACTCTATTAAAGAGCTTGGTTGCTAAAACCAAGGCCCTGAATTCTTAAGATTTAGAGAGAAACACAACCCTTGACTCAAGTGGTGGCTGAAGGGACTGTGTTCATGATTGTTCTGTGTAAAAGGAACACAAGGCTCAATCTCAAGGGGTTTGAGTTAGTCTTGGATCACTTTGTTACTTTCTATTTTCCCTACATACCTATGAGAGCTTGAAACATTGCTCCACTACTGTGTTGTGTATTGATGAATTAATGAAGAAGTTCCATTTCCTTGCTTATGAATATTCTTTAAGGTTTCTTGTGCTACTTGGGTAGGACCCACTCGAGGGGGTTCAAGGAACTTTCCGTAATTTTTATTTTGCGTCTTTCAATTTCTAGACTAGTCATTTGTTGTTTTGGAATAATTGATGTGCTTAGAATACAGTTTTGTTGGTTTAAAACAATGTTGCCTCATTTCACGTAGATTATTTACAATCCCATAGGAGGTTGTTTGGATAACTTTTTGGTCATCAAAATTTCATCCCAACATTATTTATCGTGTTTTTCTTTTCGTATGTCATGTTGCATCAACTTTAGGAATATTAGTAAGCTGTGTTCATTTTTTGGAAACTTTCATGTAGTCTTATAAGATTGTTATAGTTTTTGTAGAACAACATAATTTTACATTTTATTGCATTTTTCACTCATGGATTAATGCCTTCTAGGTGTCACAATGATAGTACCAAGGTATGATGCTTTGTAAGGGGTTCGTAGCTTAGTTAGGAATCTTAATATTTTTGCAATAGTTTAATTTCAATTTAACAATACTCTATTTTATGTAATAGTTCCATTACTATGCTTCAAACCATCTTTATGCAATAGTCTAATCAACAAACATTTTGTTTCTTGCTTTATAAAATATTTCCTTTAAGCAAATTTCTTGTTTATATAGTTTTCAATTGATTTACAACAAACAATACTTAGTTCAATTTTCAGTTTTCATGTTAATAGTTACATATTACTTTCCATGCTTAATGGTTTTCCCCTTACCAAAGTACTCAAAGTAAGACTTTTGTTATCACAAGTCCTAACCAATAAGTAGGTACATAATGCATTAGATAAGTAAATGAGAAAGTGAATAGTTGTGTTCTATATATATAATTCATAACACCTCGAAAGTTTGTATGGAACCTAAGTTTATAATTAAAGTAGTAAGTTGAGGAAGGGTAGCATTGTTGTTGTTATTCCAAGGCCCACCACCCTTTGGAATCATTGTTAGGGAGGTGATAAATGTTCACTTTTATTTCTTTCCTTCTCATTGAAAAAAATACAATTTTTGCAAGTAGTTATATTTTAAGATATATGCCTCAACTTAGGGATGAACTAGGATATTTTTTCTGAAGACCCCCACTAATGAACCAAGATTGGACAGTCAACAACAATAACAAGTTGATTGTGATCATCCTCCCAAGGGAGGGAGAGTATTTTTAGGAATTCTTAGAAAAGGTGGCAAAAGGTGTTGAGAAACTCTCAAAGGAAGATGGAGCCCCATCTCACTATACAATAGTTGATGGTGGAGATCAAACAAAGGTCTTTTCATTTCGTATTCAAGGAACTAATCTTAGACATGTATGCTAAGGCCACAATGATCCAAATCTTAGGGTGGGTAGTATATAAAGTAAAAGGGAACTTGATAGATATGTAATTGACAAAGTCAAACCTAATTAAAGTTGACTTCGTCTACGAGGCACCTTATAATAGGGCAAGAAGAAGAGAATGAAGGTTGGGAAGGAGATGCCCCAAAATTGGCCTCATTGCTTGTAATGGTTCTTCTGAATGGAATCCTTCTTCTCTAACTATCTCTCTCTTTCTCTCCTTTCATATTTTCATGGTGTATACAATTCACAAATTTTCATCAAATCTTTTTATGATTAGTTTCATGTCATATTGGTGTGTTTTCTCTCCATCTCTCTTGACATTCAAGCCTTTTAAATCTTAACCACCAAGATCCGGGTCATTTGCATTAGAGAAAATTACCACTCCATGGGAACCTCATGTAGCATTTACAAGCTTGGGTGACCTCATTTCAACCATTTCCCATCTTACCCACAATTGGACGACCACCATTGAAGCACAATAACGGATGAAATATAAGGTAGCCATCTTCAACAAACTTTATATGAGTTCCATGACCTCTATAAAGAATTTTCGATGGTGTATGATAACTAATTTTAAAGTGTTTTCTATTGGCTCAAAAGGTTTTTATGAAATTTCATTTTGTTTCTTAGTTAGGAGATATCATGGACTAAAGTAACATAGGTCTGAAAAGCAATGTGACCACAAACACCTTGAGTTTTTGGAATGATTTTCTCATTCCGTGGAATACAATGGAGAAAGTATCTCATATCAATAGATAAATATATTTGATACCTCGAATGTATCTACAATAGAATTTGATTCCATTAACTGTAACAAGATCTACAAACAAATTTGCAACTAGAAAATTGTTACCAGAAAAATAGGAACTAGGTTTATCACTCAACCATAACCCCCATGGTTATGGATTAACCACATAAAATACTTCTCCAATAGTGCCATTGTCAACCTAGTTATGGATCATCCACAAACTCACAATTACCATGGCTATGGGTAAACCTTGCAAAACCTTTCTCCATTTCCATTGCCAACTCAGTTATGGGTCATCGACAAACCCATGGTTATGGGTTAACCATACAAAACCCTTCTCTTAATTAGCACTTGGCACATTGTATTCATGGTGGTTATCGATCATCCACAAACCCATAATGATCCAGGTGCATATTGGTGGCCACTCGCCTATTCCACTTGGACTCCCAATGTTATTTTCTATCAGTTTCCTATTTTTCAGCACAATTTCTTATTTCGACAATTTTCTATATTTTTACAATTTTAGAGTCCTGAACTTCGAGAACTATTTTGGAGTCCCTAAATGATGTTTTTTGGGGAAATAGACAAATGTCAATATTTAACTAACGATTGACCTTTGCATTCAAAAGTTGTTTTCCTTATATAAACCTTTCTAACAAGCTATCATGCACACCAAACGAATATCATATGCAAAAGTTACGTCCCTAGGAAGTTGATGTTCTAACTAACCCCATTAGGGCCCATACCTTTTGGCACATCATCTCCTAGGGTTAGGTTTTTGGATGTTTAGGGTTTATCATTATTTCTTGATGATAAAAAGGCCTTCAAGCCTCATTGTAACTCAACTCAAAAGGCATGTAGATGTCACATCTCTTCTCAGAGATACGTTACCATTGCCCAAGCTAGTTTGACTTCATTCTGCATGTAAATAGTTTTAAGCATATGCTATTATTAATTGAAGTTCAATTTCACTGTATCTTTGTGTTTCTATATTTAATTTCATTCCTTCATAAATCAGGATCAGTGGTACCAGAGCGGTTTGCTCTTCCTCTGTTTTTTTGTGCATGTCCCCAACGAGGTCAAGGTATAAGGAGCTGGGACTTGAACTGCTTGAAACCTTGCAAGATCGTCCTTGATGACCCTGATATCCTCCCATGGAGGAAAAAAAAAATATTAGAAAGCAAGATATCCTATCAATTTGTTGCTTGAAGAAGCCCTCGAGCAATAGAGGAACAAGATGATTGATAATTTTTCCCAGGTCCTTCGGTGGATACCAATGGGTGTAGCATCTTCATCTAGTTGTCACTTCAGAGGCGCCACCTCTTTTAAGATACACGTTAATTTTGACATTCCCATATTTGAAGGCCAAATAAAACCAAATGCTTTAAATAAATGGTTAAATCTGCTAGAAGGATACTTTTCGGTCCATAATTTTTCTGATAGAGAAAATATTACTTTTGCACTCCTCAAGGTTTCCCCCATGTCAAGGATTGCTAGGAAATTATTGTGAGAAAAGGGTTGAGGAGGAATCTTCACTATTTTTAGCCACACCCTCTTAGGACTCTTTCTAATATGTCAAGGAAAAATATTACCTTGTTGGGAGCTATGAAGACAAGTAGATAAAATGGACCACACTACAATAGGAAAGGGACCAAGAAGTGACTGAGTTCACGGATATCTTTCATACCTTACACACGAAGTTGGGTAGTAAGGACTTTGAGCGAGATTTGGTGTTCAAGTACCATGGATGACTGCACAAATACATGTAGGAAGAAATGAAGTTTTTAGACATCTCTTTGCTCGGTGCAACATACTGATATGTTATTAAGAACGAGCATAAATTTAAATAGAAAAAGAAGGACTTTGGATCTGTGAACCAAAAGGAGGGAAAGGGCACCCCCAAACCACAAAATAAAGGATAGAGCCCAGATGGAATGGCCTAGGACAACCTATTGAGGATGCAAGCAAAGAATAACAATGGGAAGAGAAAGAAAGACATAAGAAAGTGGTGTGAGTTCCACGAGAGCCCCAATCACAACAAAAGTGAATGTTGTGCAAAGCAGTCACTGGTGGTTGAGTTGAAAGATTCAGAGTCAGATGCATGTTCTGAATCTAAGCCAAAACCTAACAAGGGGAATCAAATCATTGGTGCAGAACCCAATGCCATGGTTTCCACCACCAAGGTTAAGAAAAGTGAGCCCGAAGTTCCGAAGGAGGGTGAGATTCTCTTCCACTCACAGATGTGGGTGAAGGGTGCTTTGCTATAGTTTAGTGTCGATAGTGGGAGTGAAAAAAACCCCATCTCTATAGAGGTATATAAGCGGTTGGGCTTGCCAACAACACCAAAACCACACTATACACCATCAGGTGGCTCCACCAAGGATGAGATCTCTGTGTCAACCAATAGTGACGCTTACCCTAGAGCATCAAGCCATTCACAAATAAGGTAATGTGTGATGTTTCTCCCCTTGAAGTTTGTGATGTTTTATTAGGCTAACCATACTTATGGATGCATCATGTTGTGTATGATTCTAACCCTCATATTGTTATTATTACTTTGGGGAGAAAAATATATGGGACCGAAGGTAGGCCCATCTGCCTCCATTTGTTTGATCTATGCTAAGCAATGTAGTAATATCATCTACTAGACTAGGAAATTTTTTCCCTTCCTTATTCGCTCTCAAAGTAAGGGGAAGATCGTAGCCACGTCCATGGCCTCCACAAAGGGCTCCGCTGCTCAATAGAAGTAAGTGGATAAGGTTGTGGAAGAGTGCATGGACATGTTATCCTCACCCATGGGGGTATCTTTGCACTATCAGGTCAAGCATTTAATCGATCTGACCCCTGGTGCAGCTATACCTAATGAGCCAATCTACCGTCACTCTCTTCTTGAAAACAAGGAAATCAAGTAGAAGATCTAGGATTTGCTACAAAAAGGGCACACCCGACCGAGTTCATCACCTTATGGGATCCCAATTGTACTCGTGGAGAAGAAAAATGGAACTTGGATACTTTGCATTGATTATCATGCACTATACAAAATCACAGTCAGGTACAAATATCGATCCCAAGGATTGATGACCTTCTTGACCAACTCAAGGGGGATAAGTACTTCAACAAAATCAATTTGAAGGATAAATATCCCCAAGTTCCAATAAAACCCATAGATGTATGGAAGACCGCCTTCAAATCCAAGGAGGATCTCTTTGAGTGGTTGGTCATGCCCTTCAAGTTGATAAATGTGGCTACAAATTTTTATTACGCTAATGAATTACATCAGGTGAACTTTCACCAACTCGTTCATGGTTGTATATCTGGATGATAAACTCATCTGTAGCAAGAGTTGGGTAGAGCACTTATAACATATTTAGCGGGTCCTTCAAACCCTGCAATAGCACAAGCTATGTGCCAACCTGTAGAAATGCTCCTTTGACATGGACCAGGTCCAATATATGGGCTACATAATTGATGAGCAAAGCATTCATGTGGATCTAGATATGATCCAAGTCATTCAAGAATGGTTGACCCCCACAACTCTAATAGAGCTTCACAACTTCTGAGGCCTTGCCAATTTCTATCAGAGTTCGTGTTGGGGTTCTCTCATATCACTTTTCCTCAGGGTGGAGTAAAATAAAAGTTTTTATGCTTTGAGTCACAACACAAGACATTCATTGAACCGCAACACTGCCTTTGTTTGACACTAATCTTCACCTTGTCAGACCAACAACAACCATTTGAGATTGAGGCAGATGCCTTCAAGTATGCTATTAGTGCAATCCTGAATTATCAAGGGCATTTAGTGGCCTATCACAATGATATGATCTCTGATACTATTTGAAGGTACCCCACCTGTGATAAGGAAATGTATTCTATTGTGTAGGTCTACTGACAATGGAAACATTATATTCTCGTGAAGGAGACGATCATCCACATGGATCACTAGCCTCTTAAATCTATGCAGACACAGAGGAAGTTGTAGAATGATCACCATAAAAAATGGTCCACGTACGCACAACAATTCCATTTGAACAATAAATATAAGAAGGGTAGCACTAATCACGTCGCAAACTACCTAGGCGAACCCTGATTGTGGCACTGAGCACAATTCTCAACTCTTGTGGGCATGAAAAATATGGATGGTTGTAGCTAAATGAAAATGATTCAGAATTCGCTGACACCTACAAGATGTTGATGGATGGAAAGCTAGTTCAATACTTCCACCTTTAGGATGGACTATTGTATTATCTGGGACATCTTTGTGTTCATTCAAGCGAGTGTGCCAAATTGATTTGGGAGGTGCATTACAACTGGGTCGTGGGACACTTTGGTGTGGAGAAGATAGTGGCAATATTGAAAAATCATTTTTATTAGACAAAAATTCAACAATACGTTGGAAAATATATCAGATCCTACATTGTCGGTGTCATTTCCAATCCAACAATTAAGAAGAAAGGCTTGTACACTCCTCTGCCTACTGCTAATCAACCTTGGGAATCCATCTCCATGGACTGTATGTCTGACATTCCTTCTACCAAGCATGGTCATGACTATGTGTTTATGGTCATTGATATATTTTCTAAGATGACCATATTGGTTGCCTACAAGAAGAGTATCATAGCAGAAGCCACTGCCAAGCTCTTCTTTGAACAAGTATGGCTGCATTTTGTGATCCCACAGACCGTTATATCAGACCAGGATAATAGGTTCCTAAGCACATTTTGGTCTAGCCTTTGGTCATTTTTGGACACCAAGCTCACCAAGTCAACTACATTCCACCCCTAGACTGATGGCTAGACATAGGTCGTCAAAAAGATGATAATGCACATATTAGACATGTATAACTCTAAGCATCCATAAACATGAGATGAGCATCTCCCATATGTGAAACATAGCTATGCCAAATCTCTGCATAGCTCAACCGGCCATGACCCCTTTCATGTGGGCCTATGATTTCAACCATTGTGTCCCATTTAATGTTGTAATGCCTCTTGCAATTACACAAATAATATGCACATGTTCAATCTGAATCTCCTAAGGTCATCAAGTTTATTGAATGCATTCAACACATCCGCAATAGGTTCATGATATCTTGCCAATACTAGGTACAAACAATATCATGATCAACATCAGGTGTCACATAAGTTTCAAGTGGGCGATAAGGTTTGGTTATGTTTGTGGAAGGGACACCTTGCCAAAGCCCATTGAAAGCTTCAACCACTCTGATACATGCCTTACATGAACACAAAGGTTGTGGATGACAACCCTTTCCATCTAAGTATTCCCCCATTGCTTGTCTTACACCCAAAATTCAATGTGGAGCGCTTTCGGCCGTACTTTCCACCATTGTTGGACGCATCAAACATTGCTAGCAACTAACACCAACATAGCTCAACGAATATTGTATTCAACATACCACAACTAATCAGATCATGGACATAAAAATTAATAACACTCGCCAACAAAGGATTCAACTGTATTGGGTTTTCAAAGACTATCGACTCCTGCACCAAGGCAAGTGGCTCACTAGGGACTGAGTTCAACAAAAGTTTCCTCACCTCATGGAGGCACTCAATGCAATGGGGACCATTGCTTCCTAAGGGGGGAGGACTGGTCTAGGTGGATATTGGTGGCCACCTGCGTATTCCACTTGGACCCCCAACACTCTTTTCTATCAATCTCCTAATTTTAAGAAGGGTTTCCTATTTTGGTAGTTTTCCATTTTTTTGGCAGTTTTTGAGTCCTAAACATTCAAAGGCATTTTGAGGCCCTACATGTTTTTTTTCCTCAGATAAAACCTTTTACCGCAGTCGAAATTTGTTTTCCTTAGATAAACCTTCCTAACGATCTATCACGCTTGCCAAATGGAGATCATATGCCAAAGTTACGATCCTGAGAATTTGACGTTCTAACTAACCCCATTTGGGCCCATACCTTTTAGGGCTTGATCTTCCAGGGTTAGGTCTTTGGATTTTAGAGTTTCTCATTGTTTCCTAATGATAAAAAGGCCTCCGAGCCTCATTGTAACTCAATTTAGAAGGCATGTAGATGTCACATCTCTTCTCAGAGATTAGTTACCATCATCCGAGATAGTTTGCTTTCATTCTGGATGTAAACAATTTTCAACACTTGCTATTTATTAATTGAACTTCAGTTTCAATATATCTCTTTGTTTCTGTTTTAAATATGTATTTCATTTCATTCCTTCATAAATATGAATCAGCGGTATCAAAGTGGTTTGATCTTTCTCTGTTTTCTGTGCATGTCCCCAAGGAGGTCAGCGTATAAGGAATTGGGACTCGAACTACTTGAACCATTGACAAACCATCCTTGTTGACTCCAACTTCCCATGGTGGAAGAAAATAAATACAAGGGAGTGAGAGGTCCTATCAAATTGTTGCTTGAAGAAGTCCTTGAGCAACAAAGGAATGAGATGTTGGATAATTTTTCCCAGATCCTTCAACGGATACAAATGGGCGAAGCATCTTCATCCAACAAACAATTTGGAGGTGCCACCCCTTTTAAGGTACAAGTTAATTTTCACATTCCCATATTTAAAGGCCAGATAGATACAAATGCTTTAGATAAATGGTTAAATCTGCTGGTAGGATATTTTTTGGTACATAATTTTTCTAATAGAGATAATATTACTTTTTCACTCCTTAAGGCCACCCCCATGTTAAGTACAAGTGGGAAACTTACTGTTAGCAAAGGGTCGAGCAGGAATCTCCATTATTTTTAGCCACACCCTCTTGGGACTCTTTTTGAGATGTTGTTAAGGAACAATTTTACCCTATCGGGAGCTATGAATATAAGTACATAAATGGACCTCATTATGATAAGAAAGGGACCAAGAAGTGAAAGAGTTCACAGGTATCTTTCATACCCTACACATGGGACTGGTAGTGAGCCCTGGTATTGCATTAAGAGTGCTACAAATCATAGGGGCTTTTCACCTCTATTAGCAACATGGGGTTCATTCAAACTTCGAGGTGACAATGTTATATGCACACTAGATGGGATTCTACTCACACCCTAAACTAGGACACTTGATCAACAATGCTCCAAGACCATTCCTGTTACTGAATTAGAATAAAAACTAACTAATGAAGGTGCAATTTAGAAGCTACCTCTAATTGTAAAAATGAAAATGCTTTTGAACTTCAACTTGTAAATGTTATTGAATCAATTCATGAAAGACAAGAGCTACAGTACTTCCAGAAAGGGAACTACATTATCTTGCAATCAACCATCTATCTACCAAATCTACTTGCAGACAAGAAGCTAACCTACCAAATCAAAACTCAAGATTCTATGTATCATCTATCTAGCTCACATTTTCATATAAACCAATGTTCTATTTGTGCCAAATCTATGATAAGGAAACTAACACTATTCTATTTTGCAGTGAAGGAAAAGGAGGGTTTCGAGTGGCCTATAAGTTGCCCTTGATCATGGAGTCACAGTTCGGGGTCAAACTACTTCTAAGATAAGTCCAAATTGCAACAAAGGTAAAAAATGGTGAGGAAACAGGTTGCTACAGGTGTGCTAGAGGAGGCTACTGTGTGCTACAGGTTCCCTATATTACTACAAGAAGGCATGTAATGCTACAGGAAGGCTGTTGAGAAGGTTTAGGAGGTGGAAATGATGGGTTCAAGAGATGGCAAAGTGGATGGAGGTTGAGGTAAATGGATGAAGGGTGGTCACAACCCCTAGCCAATATCAAAGCCCTTTGAAGGCCTGTTTTTCACTAGGAGAGTTGCTCACGGTGGTCTAGGAAAATGATCTCAAGAATAGAACTTTGAGAAAAAAATTTGGGATTCATAAAAAAGGGTGAGGAAGTCCAAGATGGAGGTGCTGAAGGTGCCCTTTCCTATAGGTCCAAACAACCCTACAATCATCACATGCATATACCATTTTATCATTGACAAAATGTAACAACTAGTAATGGAAAAGATGAGTTGAATTTGAATGCCATCTAATCTATGCCAAACACTCTGAATTAGTCAATAAATCAACTCATATGCTACAGTAAGCGTATGCAAAACAAGATGACTAACATAAATATTCTTCCAAGAAATCATAAACATAGTATTTTTGGGCTGTGATTGTAGATCCTTTTATTCATGCTCCTATGGGACAGATGAGGTAGAGGTTGTAATCACAAGTTTTTGATGGGTTATTTTCTAATGGAATGTAAGAAACTAATAAGCACTCTAAAGCAAAAGGAGATACACATACACAAGAAAGACATGAGCCACCAGGGTTGGGCCCAAACCCTAGAACTTCAGCCCTTTGGAACTAACTCAGTGATGAACCAATAAGCAACTTCTCATTAACATTGCATCAACGTCTAATACATCTATTGTAGCGACTGCAACACCCTCCAGAATTTTGGCTAGCACTCAAATTTCAGAGCCTTCCTTGGTTTTTCCTTTATGGTTGCAAACACTGGAGCTCATTCCGTGAGCTCCCTTAGAGTCTTTTCACCCCTTTTTCTTAATTGACCGACTATCATCTTTTGGCATGTTAATTGCTTTCTCATGCTTACGATCCTATTCTGGTGATTTCGAAGGTTTGTCTTTGTGTGTTTGAGTTTTCCTAGCTATGTAAACAGTGGTCATATTCATACACAAAGTTTTAAGCACAATTGCACAAGTGTCATCATGATCATCCTAAGTTTTATCTCAAGTGTCACACTTGTTGCTTTGGATCTAGACAATCTCACAAAGGTTAATGCTTTGCCTTGTTGTTTTGGTGGTCTATGTTGTCATGTCATCGAAGTATGCTAAGTGCGTGATCAAAATGTCAAGTTCCTCACAAGTTCACTTCCCTCCAACACTTAGCCATTTTCATGAAAATCCTTCCAACCAGACAACTCCCTTCATCGGACCTCGACTGAGCTACACTGCATAGCCTCAACCCTTAGTGATGTTGATCTATTGCCTGGAATTGTGAAGTGCACAGAGACTATCCTCCAGGACAGTTGCACTGCGCAATCTTAGAGTTGAGCAACTTGCCTTCCTTCTTAGAATTGCGCAGAAGTTGCCTCAAGCTTGACCCGAACTACACATTTCTCTGGATCAATCATCAAGCCTCCTACTTTCTTGCTAGAACCCCGCAATGCATAATGACCTGAGCCTGCTTTGCCTCCCAAAACTATGTAGAGGTGTCTCCCCAGTTTCCTCCCTTAGCTGGGACTCACTACTCCCAAAAATTGCACAGAACTGTCTTATCTGGTCCCTCAGTTGCCCAGTCCTGTCTTCCCTCAGAAAACTGCGCAAACCTTCCTCCCAGGGTCTCACCTTGCAGCTGCCACTGATGATCTCAACTGCACAATCCTGCCTCCCAGTGGCCTCCGCGTAAATTTTCTCGGCAGTGAAGACTATGCTCTGGAGTTCCTTAGTCAAGCCTGAGCTGCACTCTGTGCAGTCTCCCTCCCTGTCACCTGGAACTGCACAATGCACAATTGTTGGGCCCTCTTCCTAGCTTGCCATCCGTCCCGGGCCTAGTCCATGGTTAACAATACATCATCTTAGACTAGGAGGTTTTGGATTTGATGTCGTCCCATCATGAGTGAATTAAAGGAAACATACATTGTTAGATCATCATAAGACGATGAAGGAGATGAAGATGGAGAAAAAATACTAGAAGAATTACTTGCAGTTGGATGGAAAAAAGAATCTCATCAAGAACAAGCAAAGGGAACACATGCATGCAACTTCTTTTCAAGACCGAGATCATTGAAGACCCTGTAGCATCAAGCCATGTGAATGAGAAAAGAAATCACATCCAAGAAAACATCCATCACTCAGTAGTAACAACAACTTGACATTTTCACCATAGCCAGCCAGTCCATGTCAATAGTGTCGTGTCAAGTTGTGTCATGAGTTGTCAAAGGCCACATCACTATTATGGGCAATATCTGTTGTAAATCGAATGTAATTTAAAATCAAAGTCCAATGGACACACAAGAATATGAACAATCATGTCAGTTAAAAATCCATAGGAAGTTGAACGATCATGAGGGTAGTCCAATTGTCACAAGGGTCAAGCCTCACCCTTGGTTATATATACCCCTCCCATTGTATGAGAAAATACTTTTTCACCTTGGCTTCTCCCGTGAAGCATTGATAGCTTTCAATCAATTCTTTGAGGAGCAAGGAGTGGCTCCAATGTCCCACTCCCGGGGTTAGTGATGTATGGTGTACATATGTGTCTTAGAACTTTTGCTTAATAGAAAAGTCTGTTAATGCCAGCACATTTTCATGCATGTTTTGTGGATGATTGTAATATATTATTTCAACATTTGTAATTGATGTTTGTTTCACATGTACTAAGATAATTGAACTATTTCGATTGTTTTAGTACTTACTTTGTTGGGAATGTGTTGCATTGGTTATCATTGATGTCTCATCCTTGTGGACTACTCCGCAAGATACTAGACAAACCTTCCTTGTTTACTGGTTATAACGACCGTCACATCCATTGTGGATTACTCTGCTAGATGGTGGATGTGTCTTCCCTTGTACTCCAGTTTTAATGACTGTCGCATCCACTGTGGACTATTCCGCTGGATGGTGGACATACCTTTCTGGTTTGCGTGCGTATCTTCCTAGGTGGTACTATTACCTCTCACTTAGAAGCTCACTTTACTCTCCCCCCTTTTGTAGTAAGAGAACCTAGACATAGTTACATTACACATTCACCAGGCACACTCATCTTACTTTTTGAAATCACCAATGTAACACTTCGTATCCTAAACAACAAGAGCTAATTGGGACTTCATACTGGGGAGATCCCCTGAATGTTGGCGGATCTAACACCGTCAAATTTTCTGGCACTAGAAGGAGGCCCGGAGTAGTGTATGGTTGATTTTCCCACTGGCCCTACTCACCCATGATCTGGTCAATGCAGTAACATTCACTCCCTCTCCCATACAAACAATTCTAAAGTTGGTCATTTCTCACTTCCCAGACCTGAATGTGAAATCCTGTATCATAAAATCCAAGCTGTCCATCCCATCACCCGTCAATTTGCAAAAGTTGTTGGACTAAGTACGGGAGTGTACTCTCATCATATTCTCAAAAGAAACAAAAGACTACAGGAGGAGCAGTCTCATCTGTTGAAGAAGCGATCTTCACCACTCTTGAGGAGCTGGAAGAAGGTGTGCAGAAAGAAGAGGAACCCTTGCTCTTTTGAAAGGAAGAAGAAGAAAACCTCTTACTCTCGAGCTCAAGTTCCAGTGGAGGAGGCAAAGGGGAAGGAAACGAAGGAGGAGGAGAAGAGGAAGAAGAACCAATAGATTCAGAGGAAGACTCATCAGATTCATAAGAGGAGGAGGACGATGAAGAGGACAACAAGGCAGAAAAAAATTTGGAATGGATGACTTAGAGCCTATTGACACTTCCAGGTGTCCTGCACAAGATGTCGAGACACACAAAGAAGTTCTTATTGAATATGACTCTGACAAGATAGTGAAGGCAGAAGATCACTTAGACACATTCTACCTACATCTGCAGACACTCGAGGTACGTTACGATGACGTTGCATGTAGATTGTTTTTATGTACCTTGGATGGTAGAGTCGTTGTATGGTACCACAACCTTCTGCTAAACTCCATCTAGAACCAGGGGGTGTTCAAAATGATCTTTCTTGAAAAGTTTGCTGAAGGCAAGACCCCCACCATGTTGCCAAAGGAGTTGGGTAGTATCAAGATGGAGCAGAAAGAAAAGGTTAAAGATTTCAATTAGAGGTTTAACCACATTTTGAACAATTTCTCGGCTGACACTAGACCTCATCACTCCATCACCATCGACTACTACACTTCTGCACTACCGACTAGTATTGCGCAGTTTGTCAAACGAGTTGCGAGACCAACATTGACAAAAAATTGTGAAGAGGCTATTGCCCTAGAGAAAGACCTGCATGCTATTGGAGTCATTGTAGATGAAGAATCCCCTAAGGAATCCAAAGACACAGGCAAGAGGTCTTAGACTTCTATTAGTAAGGCTAAAGAAAAAGCAGCGAATGACATTGAGAGCCTTAGTCATCATGTCAATTCCCTAACCACCGAAGTTGCTGAAATTAAAATAACAAACGAACGAGACAATTGTGAGTAGCAGGCCTTCCAGGTACCCATTGAAGAAGAATGTAGCTTCAAGTAGTAGCAACAACTATCCAACAAAATCTGTGCAGAGCTCCAATCTGGTTTTAAACCTTGACCAACTTGTGACATATTCATATGACACATTTCACCATGAAAAGCATTCAAAAAGAACGTTCCCGGAATGGAACCGTGGAATGAGCAGCATGGATATGCATTTGTCCAACAACCTCATGCTTAATGAGCAGGTTGAGTGTGATAATGAAGAAGAAGAAGTTGCTTCACCTAATGGAGCGAGAAGTACTGGGCATGTAGTAAATATGTATCAGTGTACTCGCAGAACCCAGAAAACCACCACCGAGAAGGATCCTTTGAGTGACGGTCTGACCCCGAAGAAAAACTATCTATATAACTTGAGAAGTCAAGGGGTCCCCACTGTGTTTGAGATACCGAAGGATAAAATAAGACCAAATATGTTAAGGACAGTAGGTTCGCCGACCAACTTAACACAGAGCACTCAGAGCAAGTCTAGGAAGACAACTTCAGCAAAAGGTGTTTCCACAAACAACAAAGACAAAAGTAGCCCACCGGAAACCATGAACTCAATTCCACCCTCGAACACCTGGGTGAGTTTCACCACTTTAGATTATAAAATTTTAGAAGACATGAAGAAGACTCGTGCAAACACCTCTCTATATGAGCTCACTAAAATCATGAGTCAGCGGGACATTCTTCTACAAGAACTTGGGCAAACCTCTACAGGTGATGCTACCTATTCCAGCAAGGGATCACGTAAGTCTCCTGACACTCTCGCATCTGTGCTTAATGTGCTCCACATGGAGGAGGAAAACTCACTCTGCCCACCATTCTTGTTATCATTCGAAATTTTCAACTTCAATGTTCACAACTGCTTGGTTGACTTTGGTGCATCGGTTAATGTCATGCCACTCTCCTTCGCTAAGAAGATAAATTCCCAATGGAGTAATACATGTGCGCAAATCATCCAACTAGATAGAACATGTGTACCAACAATTGGTAAATTTAGGGATGTGATCATCCGGTTATCGTCTGACGGACGGGTTCATCAATGCATCAATATTGTAGTTGTGGACATCGTGGAAGCATCTGGTGTATTGCTGAGAAGGGATTGGTTAAGAAAGTTGCAAGGATACTTTGCCAATGACTGGTCATACTTATGATTTTCGTACAAGGGAATAAACAACCAGTTCCTAGTATTGTGAGAGAGATACATGAAGCACAACGTGACTTCCTTGAATGGAGAAAATGAACCGTTGGCTTTTGCAGAACTTATGTTCGTCAATTGGTTTCTGGAGACACAGTTGGGATGCTATCTTGTAGAGCCATCCCCTACCCCACCAGACACACAGTTGGGTCTCCTTTCGTGCCTAATTGACGAAAATGAAACTTGTACAATAGTTTGTAACAGTAGTAGAAGTAGTGACAATAATACTAGTGTAACAAGTGGTCCCTCTATAGAGGATATGTGGACCATGTACTTTGATAGATCCAAAACGCAGGAGGGCTCTGGATCTAGTTGTGTTTTAACATACCCACTGCAGAGAAAACACTTAATCTCTAATTGCTTGGAGTTCGAGTGCATGAAGAACACCATTGAGTATGAAGCACTCGTTTTGGGCTTACAGAAAGCCATCGGCCTCAAAGTTGTTATTCTAATAGTGGTAGGTGATCCAGAGATAATGGTGTGTCAGGTACGTAACACTATACATTGTGTGTCACCTCGTCTTAAGAGTTATCAACAAGAGTTATGGTGACTGATCTCTCAATTCCAAGCTTTTAACCTTATTTCAATGCCAAGAATGCGTAATGTAGTTGTAGATGCCTTGACAAATGCAACTGCTAGGATGTCACCATTAAGGGATATATTTTCTATTGAGATTTTGTATAAACCATCTATCACAAACAACATCACTAATTTACATGTTTTCGATGATGATCAACAGATACTTCATTTCATGGCTAATGTGACGTCTCCAAGGACGCAACGATAGATGAGGACGAGCATGAGAAGTCTCTACAGGACGAAGCCAATACAAGAAAAGGCAACCTCATCCCCAAGGGTGTGGTATCCCTTGAGAAGATGTAAGACTTGCAGAATTGCTTTCAGGGACTTGTAAATGCCAAAACCCATAGCTCTACGTTGTTGCACGAATAGATCAATATGGGAATTGAAAAGGATTCGAAGTTTGTGAATGTCAGTACATGTTGTACATCACAAGAGCGATAGGATTTCATCCACCTTTTCAAATAGTATGTGATGTATTCATGTGGACGTATGATGATCTTAAGACATATGACACATGAATAATCTAGCACGTCATACCAATCAAGGAAGGGGCCAAGAATTTTCAGCAAAAGCTAAGGAAAGTTCATCCATCACTTGAGCCCCTTATACAGAAAGAACTGACCAAGTTGTCGGATGCTCGGATCATCTATAAAGTGAAAAATTCAACATGGGTGTCCAATTTAGTCCTTGTCAGAAAGAAGTCCGTGGAGATCCGCCTGTGTGTAGATTTTCATAATCTCAATCACACCTCGGACAAGGAAAACTACCCAGTGCTGTCCATGGAGCATATACTGCAGACAATATCTGGAGCAGAGATGTTTTCTTTGCTTGATGAATTTTCAGGATACAACCAGGTTATGGTAGCAGAGCCTGACAGACTCAAAACTACATTCCATACCAAGTGGGGTATGTTCGCTTTCTGCAGAATGTCGTTTGGGTTAGTAAACGCAGGTGAAACATTCCAATGTGCAATGGACATCTCCTTCCATGGGCTTATCAAACAGATTGTGGTGGTCTACCTTGACGATGTAACAATCTTCTCAAGACAACGGTCAGACCACCTACGCCATCTCAAGAAGATTTTTGAGTGATGTCAGAAATACAAGATATCCTTGAATCCCAAGAAGAGCATCTTCGCAGTGTTCAAGGGTAACTTTCTTGGAAACATCATTTCCAAAAGCAGGATCAAGGTAGATCTAGATAGGTTTCGAACCATCATGCAGATTCCCCACCCCGTGAACAAGAAAGCTATGAATTCTTTCCTGGGGAAGATCAACTTCCTCAAAATTTTTATCTCTGACTATGCGCAAATTGTGAAACACATACAGGGGATGATCAAGAAAGACTCTGTTTACAGTTGGGGAAAGAGGGAAAAGGACACGTTCACCCACATGAAGCAAGAAATAACAGAGGCACCAACGGTATACATCCCAAAATTCAACAACGATTTCTTGCTCTACACTTTTGCTTCCGACACTTCACTCGCTGTGGTGCTCTCTCAGAAGGATGAGTTGATCAATGAGCGACCCATCTCCTTCATGAATGCAAGCCTGCAAGGACTAGAACTCAACTATAACACCGTGGAAAAATAAGCTTAGGTAGTGTACAAGGCGGTGAAGCATTTCAGACCCTACCTGTTGAAAAACGTTTGCATTGTCTTTGTGCCACAACCAACAGTGAGATCACTGCTTGTTCAGCAAGAGTTGGGTGAGAGAAGGGCGAACTGGATGACAGGACTACAAGAGTATGATCTTGACATCAAACCAGTTCACACCATCAAGGGTTATGGCCTTTGCAAACTAGAAATGAAAGAAGTTCACACATAAGAGGAAGAAGAAGAGCTTGCATGCTGGGAGAAAGAAATAGAAATGTACAATGTTGAGCGATCCCATCCCACTTCGCATGAAAACTCTTAGTAAAGAAAGGTGTGCCAATACCTTGAGCATGGCACCATGTCCTCTCATTCCTATGCAGAAGAAGAGGGCACTCCGACTTAAATATTTATCATACCAGCAAGTGCAAGGGGTGTTATACAGAAAGCACCATAATGGTATCTTGTTAAGTGGTGGGCTCCAGTATTGTAGCAATAATGCTACAACTCCTGGAGCTTCCTATCTCTAATGTTATCAACCCGGTAGTTCGTAACAAACTTGGAAGCGACGGTGCTGTATGCACAAGTACTAGCTCTTGTCGCAGCTGTCACTTGGTCAGCTGGCACAAGTCCGCTAGGGCTCAAGCCAACTTCTATATGCTCTCAGAAGAAGCTTTCTAAATGATGCACGAAGGCTACCTCAAAGGAAATTAACCTACTTTGCAATAATGAACTGAAAGCCAACAAAACAGGGAAACCGTAGTAAACCCTAATCTGACTAGTCTAATCTCTATGATGCAATGGTGGGAGTGCAAACTTCTAGAAATGATGCCATTACTTCTAGTGATATGAGATGCATGAATTTAAGCTACTTCTACTGAAAAGAACATTGTTTTTGTATTTTTGCTTAAGTGGTTGGAGTTATTATGATTTTGTTTCTTATTAGGGTTTGACTTTGCAGGGGTAGTTCGAAGGGAAAGAAAGCTTGGGAAAGGTCAGGAGGGCTAGGAGAGGTTCCAGGGGATCCCTAACGACGTTCCACAGAAGTCCACAACGTTCAGGTGCTCGGCAACCGAGTTTGCAGGCTTCTACAGGATGTCTGCAGGGGATCCTACAGGGAGCTCGGGATTTCTACAGGAAGTCTGCTAACTTCTACAGGATGTTCTGTGGTTGGTGTTTTGGGTGATGGAGGAGTGGAGGAGTTGTATGGGTAGGTAGGTAGGATGGAAAGGGAGCTTATGATGGCTCAGGGACAGAGATATGAGATGAGGAAAGAGTGGGTACAGTTGGTTGGTGGATAGAAGGGTGGAAGCAATGAAAAGTCCAAAAAGATGGAGCTACGTGAACAGTAGAAGTGTTGGAAGGTAAACGAGCTGAACAGAGGTTGGGTAGGTGACTTGGCACGGTTGAGAAGAAGAAGAAGATAACAGAGTGATGCAACGCAGTGTAAAGGAAACAAATCTGCACAAAACCGAGAATTCATCAACCTATCCTAACTGTGTTATTCAATCAACGAACAACAATGTAAACTTCAGAGAAGAATCGTGCGTGGAGTTGGAATGAAGAAGTACTGCTCAAGATCAGAATGCATGGATGGATCTACAATTGAAATGACTGTGTTGCAGCTTGAATGGAAGTATAAGACTGCGTTTTTTTAGTGGTTGGTACGGTCTTCACCCCCAATCTCTAAACAGAGATGGCAGTGAGTGCACTGTCAACCTTTTCTTGGAGCTCTAATGAATGCTGATCCTCCTACTCTAATCTAAGCAACTAAAAACACTTGAACCGTAAACTAATCCTACTCAATCACATAAAAGAAATCGAATCAGCAGACTGTAATTTCCAAATGCATGTCAAAACAGAGGAATAAAGTGCTGAAAGGAAAGACAAATAACAATACAAGGAAAAGGAGGTCTATTGCTCTCAGGTTGGGCCCTAACCTGAGAGCTATAGCTCCCTTAAAAACTCAGAATTGAATCCAAAGCTGCCTGCCTTTATTGAATAATCATGAATCTAACATCATGCCAAAACTGGCTTACACAAAGCAAAAACCGAGCTGTAGCTCGTGCTTAGAAATTGCAACAGTAGTTCAAAAGTTCAAAAAGCTCCTATCAAAGGCTACGGCCTTAATATTTATACATGATGAGGATCCAGCTGGCTTCCTCAATATGTGGAGCTTGGCTGTCCAACTGAAAGTTAAACTGCTGTAAACTGCTGTTCCTGTAGAATCCGTTAGCTGCCTTTAAGCTCGGTGGGGAGAGCTGTTGGAGCTCGGAGTTAGGGTGGAGATCACGAGGGAGGTCATTTAAGGCTGTAGACAACCTCCCTATAAACTTGCAATGCCACCTTTGCTGTCTCCTTGTCTCCTTCTGCGTGGTCTTTACTCCCTTTAATGCCAAAAAACCTGAAATCATCATGTATTAGCCACATAGATATCATGCCTGCCCTTCTTCCTACAAATAACACGAATATACCAAGAAATGAATGCATAAGTGATAAAAGATGAAGGGTTGAGCAAGGTAAGTAGGCCAAATGAGCCCAAATTGTTACCAAAAATTGGGGCTCATCATCACCCCCCAGCTAAAATATTTGCTCATCCTTGAGCAATTTTTCCCCAGCTCCTTGTCCTTGGCCGAGAACTAGGCTCCGGAATACGCTCTTTCTTTCCTACTCTTGGTGGCTCTGCCTGTTCTGCCCTTGGTGGCGATGAGGGTGCCGCTCCTTTCCTCTTCTCTGTTTCCTTGACCTTGAGCCGGGCTTTTGAAGCTGATTGGTCTACCCTTCCTTTCCAAGTAGTTGTTTTTGGGCTCCCCCTCTCGTAGGTGACCGATATCTTCGAGGGGGACCTCTCACTGGGTGAAGTAGGGGCATCCCCTGTAGTGATTTGGCTGCTGGATGGGGGTTGTGGCTTGCCCGTCTTTATTCTCGCACTTCTTCGAGCTTCAAAGTATAGAGGGGTCTCCCTCTTCCTTTTCTCTTTTGGCTTAGGTGGCGTGCTGAGGGCGGCCAGCACAGCTGCTGCCTCCCTTTCACGAATATCAGCTTTCTTCTCCTTGGGTTTCACCTTTTCAGGGCTTCCTGTAGAAGACCCTGTTTTAGTCAATTTCGGGCTTCCTGTAGAAGACCCTGTTTTGGTAATTTTCGGGCTTCCTGTAGAAGACCCTGTTTTGGTAATTTTCGGGCTTCCTGTAGAAGCCCCTTTTTCAATAATTTTCGGGCTTCCTGTAGAAGCCTGTTTCTGCTTTCCTGTAGACACAGGTGTCACCACCTTGGCTTGCTTTGCTGCATGGGTTTTGCTTTTTGGTTTGGTTGCGGGTGCTGATGAGGTACTTGTGCTGATGTGGACCTTCTCAGCTTTGTCCGTTCTGCTCTGCAACCTTTTCTCTCTTGCTGACAAGATGGGTGTGTCACCTTTTTCCTCAACATCCTTTTTCTTTTGTTTCTTCTCTTGCTTTTTCTTCTGCACTGTGGTCGGGGTCTTCTGGCCTGCTTCTTTCTTTCCCGTGGCCACTGATTCTTTTTCCTCACTGCTGGAGGAACCACTTTCCTCGGTCAACATCCTTATGTCTCCATCTCTTGTCAAATTTATGAATGCTTCCCATGAGAGGGGAACCTTATATGAATGAAGCGCATCTTCCACAAGAAGTTTGATCAATCCATGGTGGGCTACCTGATCTGGTATGCATTCTTTTAACTTTGTGGCACACTCAATTAGAGACTGTAGCAAGAAATAAGGGATGCTCAGTTTATTTTTTACAGGAAGATCAATCTGGTGTCTCAATTTAGTGAGCAACCGAAAGTGATACCCGTACACAATGCTAAAACTACCTTCACAGGTTATATACTTCATGATCTGCAGGCTAACTTCATTCCATGGTGGCAGCAAACTGGTTCTACGCACCCCATTTTTGTCCTCCGAGAATTCCTCCTCAAGTGGAAAGAATTCTTTCTTTGCCTGCTGGCTCAACTTCCTTTCTTCCTTATCCCATGGCAAACCCATTGGAAGTTCAGTAATTTGACTGATATATTGCGGGGTGAGCTTGAGGCTTAGGTCCCTAAAGTTCACGGTGGCCAATGTTTTGGATTTCGGCCTCAAAGCTTGTAAAAATTCTTCTGCCACTTCGTCGTCATAACCCTGCAACTTGTCACAAAAGGATATCCATTGCACCCGTGTGAAGAGCTCCACCACCTCCTGGTTTTCTCTTAACTTTGATGAATCAGTGGGTTCCCGTCTAATAAACCCACCCGGCATGATAAAAACTGTTGCTAGAGGTGGCGAATGCGGAAGAAGTTTAGCTTATTGGGACAGAGCGTAGAATTACCCTTCCGTCGTGCAAATAATCCACAAAACTTATCCCTGAGGACTTTAACACAATTTAATTACACTGACATCCTGTAGAACGACAGTCTATGCACAACAGACAACACTTGCAACAACTTTCTACGACCAGACTGTAGACGACGATTCTGCCACCTTTAAAAACCAATTGCATGGAGAGTTCAGGGTTACCTTTTTATCTGCCACCTTTTTACGTGAGGAACCCGCCTTCCTGTAGAAACAACTTTCCTGTAGGAGTAGCGCGTGATTCCTGGGGAAGACTGCAGTTGGTCTGCGCTCTCAGTGTTGCTTCACAGCCGTTCTGATAGCCAAAGGCTCGGAGTTTCGAACTGCAGAGGGATCCGAGTGTTCACTCGAGCTTCAAACGATGAATGATAAATGCATGCGGGCAATCTAGCCGATTAGATTTGAATCGGCGGAATCCATGGCGTGGGGGGTGAGCTGTCCCCGCCGGACCGTTGGATGACGTCGTTCCATCATTTGTCTGCGAGTTCACTTACTACCGCATCATCCCTCCAGCAGATCCGCCGCCGTTTCTTCTGCTAAATCCGTTTTTCCCGACGGGGATTGTTCTCACGTGTGTGCTGCGCATTCCTTTTGTCACGACCGCCACCCAAACATCTGACTGGACCATTAACCGGTCGATGTGGCCAGCCAACTGGCCATACAGCCGCTCAACCCATTCACTTCACACTTTGCAAGCAATTCAAAGTAAAATTCATGCAATCTGACGGAAGAAAGGGTCGAGACACTTACCTGCGCGGATGCAACACGATTTTTCGGGTTTTGGACGATGATGAATGGATCTATCTGCTGCTGGTGAATTTGCACAGGCCCGGAGGTTCACGTTTACAGGCTGCCGACGATGGAGTTGATGCTTGGCTGCATGCGTCCGCGTTTCCATTGCATATGGCCAGCGTTGTGAATAGTATCCACTCTAGCGGGCTTAACTGTTACAGGACTCCCGCGGGAGGTCTTGTAATAGTTCTTCCTCCTTGGGTGCATGCTGCACGATGAAGGATCTGGCCTCCCGATCACGCTCCCAGGGCTTCTGGACGACTGGGATGGATATGGTATGAGATCTCAGCATTTTTTCCATTTAAAAATTTCTTTTTCTTGATAACTCATCGATCTGCTTTGCTGGTGCAGGTAACTTCGTTGCATGTCGACAAGGATGGCAGGACGAGGTGACAACAATGTGCAAGGGAGATAACAATAGCTTGCATGCGTCCAAACCGATCCTTAGTCGTTAGATCTCCTCATAAAATGGATTCTGGGCCGTCCTGAACTTCTACAGGAAGTTTCCTGTAGAAATACAAAGCTTCCTGTAGAAAGGTTGCGTTTCCTGTAGAGAGTCTGCACCTTCCTGTAGAAAATCTGCATCTTCCTGTAGAAAATCTGCGTCTTCCTGTAGAAAATCTGCGTCTTCCTGTAGAAGGCTCAAGCCGAGATAAAATTGCACATACCTTGGAGAAAATGAGTATTCTTGGAGGAGGTGCTGGTGAGGTCTCCTGACAGCATGATAAGGATCCTTAGCTTTGAGTTGAGAGGCTTCCTCTCCTCCATAGTACACCTGCAACCTGCATGCAATTTTACATTATGAATTTGCTGACCTTATTTTTTCTTATTGTTTTTTTTTTTTTTTGAAAGATAACAGGGGCGCCTCAATGAGGTTTTCACCCTTGCCATCTGCCTTAAGCGCCTCAGAGAGGTTTTCACTCAAGGATCTTTTTTCAAATCTCTTTTCCTTTTTTTTTTTTTTTGAAAGACAATAGGGGCGCCTCAATGAGGTTTTCACCCCTACCACCTGCCTTGGGCGCCTCAGAAAGGTTTTCACCCAAGGATCTTTATTATTATTATTATTATTTTTATTTATTTATTTATTTTTTTTAGATCTTTCAGGGTATGCCCAAAGGAGAGGCAGAACCCTTCTCTATGACCAACACTGATTTCTCCATAGTTTTGATGAACTATTGTCTTGAGAGAGGCTTCCTGTAGATCTTCAATCGATGCCCATTGACAAGCATGGGGATGGCTTCCTCATCAATGGTCCGAATAAGAACAGATCCATTGTCATGACATTTTTCCACTGCATATGGTCCTAGCCATCTGGTTCTCAGCTTCCCCTTGAAATCTTTGTATCTGGAGTCATAAATCAAGGCCCAATCTCCCGGCTGAAATTGCTTGTCATGGAGATGTTGGTCATGCCACACCTTTCTCTGAAGTTGAACCACTTCCGAGTGAAGGAGGGCCTGCATCCGGTGCTCGTCCAGTCCATTCAGCTGCAATAACCTTTCTTGTTGTGCATGGCTAAGATCTAGATCTAGCTGAGCTGCCATCCTCAAAGTGTTGTACTCGAACTCAATGGACAGCAAAGCTTTCTTCCCATAGACCAGCTCATAAGGTGTGAAGCCGGTGGTGGTCTTCCAGGTTGTGTTGTAAGCCCATGTGGCCTCAACCAGGCGATCTGCCCAGTCCTTTCTGCTGCTGCTCACCACCTTATTCAAGATCCCTTCTAATGCTCTATTGGTGACTTCCACCTGCCCATTTGCTTGAGGGTGATAGGGGGTGGAAGTCCTATGCTTGATCTTGTGGTGAGCTAGTAAGTCTTCAACCAGGTTGGATGTGAACTGGCTCCCTTGATCGGTGACCAGCTCTCTTGGGTAGCCAAACTTGTAGAAGATGTTTTCTCTTAAGAACTCGGCCACCTTTTCTTCTGTTGCTGCTTTGATTGCTTTAGTCTCTGCCCACTTTGTCAGGTAGTTAGTACACACAATGATGTAGGACCTTTGCCTCGAAGGAGGGTTGATTTGACCCACAAAGTCCATACCCCACTTCTCAAATGGCTCAAGAGTCACTTGAGGTTGGAGAGGCATCTCATCCCTTTGAGTCGGTTTCCCCATTCTTTGGCATTGGTCACATTGGCTGATATATCTTATGACATCTTGATGAAGTGTGGGCCAATAGTAGCCTGCCTGCAGGATTTTGAAAGCAGTCCTCTTTGCTGCAAAATGTCCTCCATAAGGCCCATCATGACAGGTGAGGAGGATATCAAAGACTTCCTCCTCCCTTACACAACGCCTTAAGATCTGATCGGGGCCAAGCTTGAACAGATTGCCCCTGATCCAAGTAAATGAGGCACTTTTTCTGATGATTCTGCTCTTCTCTCTTGAAGATAGGTGCGGAGGGAACTGTGCTGAAACAAGGTAGTTTGCTATATCAGCAAACCATGGAGAGAGTGCTGAGATAGCAAACAGATGTTCATCGGGCATCTGGTCATCCACTGTTCCATCCTCATATGCAGACAAATCCAATCTAGATAAAAAGTCAGCAACAACATTTTCTTTACCTGGTTTGTCAACAATGGTCAAATCAAACTGCTGCAACAAAAGTAGCCATCTAATAATACGAGCATTCACATCTGGTTTATTCATTAAATATCTAATTGCAGCATGGTCTGTATGTACAAATGTTTGATAGCCAGTGATATAATGTCGGAACTTGTTCAGTGCATGGACCACAGCCAAAAACTCTTTCTCAGTTACAGTGTAATTCAGCTCAGCTTTGGACAAGTTTTTACTAACAAAGTAAATGGCATATGGAAGTTTTTGTTCAACTTGTCCTAAAGCTGCACCTATGGCTTTGTTCGAGGCATCAGTGTGGATGTGGAAAAGTAGGGCCCAGTTTGGACCTCTCAAGATTGGGGCTGACACCAACTTGTCCTTCAATTCATTCAAAGCCCTCTGACAATCGTCAGTCCATTTTAACTCCACATCTTTTGCCAACAGGCCAAACAATGGCGAGGCTAGCTTGCTGAAGTCCTTAATGAATCTCCTGTAATACCCTGCTAATCCTAAGAAACTCCGAACATCTCTTACCTTTTGAGGAGGTGGAACCTTCTTGATGAGAGCAATTTTGTCAGGATCCACCTGTAACCCTTGGCAAGAAATGGTATGGCCTAGCACGGTCCCTTCAGTCATCAGGAATTCACATTTTTCAGGACTAAGGGACAGGTTCATCTCAATGCATTTGGTTATGACTTTTCCCAGATTGGACAATGCTTCCTGGAAGTTGGCCCCTTAAGGAGTGAAGTCATCCATATAGATTTCCACTGCATCATGGACCAGCTCCGAGAAGATGCTCAAGACAGCTCTCTGGAAGGTAGCAGGAGCATTGCATAGCCCAAAGGGAAGAACTCGGTAGGCAAAGGTACCCCAAGGACAAGTGAAGGTGGTCTTATCTTGGTCTTCCGGGCTGATTTGAATCTGGTTGTACCCGCTAAACCCATCCAGGAAAGAGAAGAACTTCTTTCCTGCCAGTCCATCCAACACTTGATCTATGAAAGGTAGAGGGAAATGGTCTTTCTTGGTAGCTTTGTTCAGTTCTCGGTAGTCCACACAGATTCTCCATTTCCCATTCTTCTTGGGAACCAACACCAGAGGGGACACCCATTCACTATCTGAGATGGGGTAAATGAATCCGGCATCCAACAGTTTTTGCAATTCTTCCTTGACAATGTCCTTAAGGGCTGGATTCATTCTCCTCTGAGGTTGCCTAACCGGTTTACAATCCTCCTTGATGTATATGTGATGGGTACAGACCGAAGGATGGACTCCTTTCATCTCCTTATAGCTCCAAGCAAAAGCATCTAGGTGACTGGCCAACAGGCTACACAGCTCCTTTTCCTGGGAAGGAGATAGGGAGGAGCTGATCTTTAACGTTCTCTCAGGGCCGAACTCCACATTCTTGACTCTGGGAGTGACCGGGTTGGTCGTACAAAGATCCACTAAGGTGCTGGCTTGGGCATCCTCCACCAATTTCTCTAAGGATAGTGCACTGGAAGGTGGATTCTGGATCAAGGTCTCAATCAAGTCATCCTCGGTTGGGGGGTTTCTTCTAGTGGTATCTAGGGTGCACAGAGGTGCTGAGTACACTTCATCCTCTTCTCCTTCCTCCAACCAAAGTGGTAAGTCATGCTCTAAGGAAGGTTAGGCAGGAGGGTATAGGACTAGCTGCTTGGACATAGGACCATTTTTGATGGTCATGTTTCCTGCACGACAACTTATGTAAGCATCTGCAGTGGCTAACCAAGGCCTTCCCAAAATAAGAGGATATCCAGTAAGCTTTGCCTTGGGTTGCAGAACCAAGAAATCTGCAGGGTATTCCCAAGAGTCGACAGAGACCAAGACATCCTCCACAATCCCTTCGGGAGTCACAGTGGAGCGATCTGCTAGTTGCAGAACTGTCGAGGTCTTCCTCAAGGAACCCTGAAGATTGAGTTTGAGCATGGTATCCCTGGTCATCACATTAATGGCAGCCCCCAGATCAATCAAGGTGTGAGGTATGATGGTGCCATTGATGTGGACATCTACTACAGGACTCCCAGGATCTAGATACTTTGGGCAGATGACTTGTCCTAACATAAGGTCAGACAGTTGTCCTAAGACATTGATGGTTGAAGCATCTCTCTTTCGCCTGCCTGGGTGTTTGAAACACTTTTCCTTAACCAGTTTGTTGTATATTGGCACATCCTTGATGGCTTGGAGAAGTGGTATTTTCACACACAACTGCTTGAGCTCAACCAGAAGCTCATCCTCCTCTGGGTTGGGTTGTGTGGTGGTTGTTAGTCTCTCAGGAAAGGGTGGAATAGCTTTTGGTTCACTTTCCTGTTTAGCTTCCTCATCCTCTGGGGGAGGAGGTTGGCGATCCGGAAGAGTCTTTCCAGATCGAAGATTGATCTCCTGGATCTCCACAGCATAAGTAGGGCATGATGTTTCCCCAGTGTATACCTGCTGGGCCTGTCTATTGTTGGGGTTCGGGTTCGGTTGAGCAGGTATTTGAGGTTGCCTCGGAGGAGCAGGAGGTAAGGGTTGAGGTTGAACTGGTGGTGGAGGCAAAATGGCAGGAGGAGTGTTGTATTGGGGCCTCCACCCCGACTGAGGTGCATTCCACTGAGGCTGTGGCTGGGCATGTGAATGATAAGAATGAGTAGTGGGTTGAGTAGGGTACTGAGGTGGATAAGACCATGGAGGAGGCATAGACCAGGAAGGATGAGCAGGGGCCCCCAGGAAGGCATAGGAGTTGATTGGTTGGGGCTGTAATAAGCTTGAGGTGCCCCTTGCATCCCCTGCTGGTAAGGTCTAGGTCCTTGTGGCCTCCTTTGGTTGAGGTAATAGAGAGGTTCAGTGGGAGCTTCTGTCCCTTGGTACATGGCTTTAAATCCAGGTAAGGTTGGACATTGGTTTGTGGGATGGTCCTCCTCACAAACGAAACACACTTCAACCGAATGCAATGGACATTCATTCTTAGGGTGTCTCCTGGTACATCTAGGGCAGAAGATAGCCAAGGCTCTCTCAGCTTCTTCCTTCTTCTGCTTGATCCTGAATGTGTCCAGCTGCATGGCAATGGTCTGTCTCACCTCACTCTTAAGATCTTCCAATTGATTTGCAAACTCATGTTTGGAGAAAGGGACACCAGTTGAGAGGAGGTTTCCTCTACCTCGTTTCCGAGCTGCCCTGGAGTGGTTTCTAAACACAGTCTTGATGTCCTCATAAGGCAGTTGGTAAATATCCCCCCCAGCTAACATGTGAAGGGTATCTAAGAGGTCTTTAGGGACTCCTCGGAGCAGGACCAACTTGAGGGATTCAGGGTCAAGTGTGCACCTGGCCCGCTTATAGCTAAGTTGGAACCTCTCCTCATAATCCTCTAAGGACTCATCATTTCCCATGGTCATCCGAAAGATTTCTCCCTTGGTTTCCTTAGACCTACAGTAGTCCCGGTACTTGGTATTGAAAGCTTGCTGCATCTGAGCCCAAGTAGTGATACTATTCCCAGGTAAGCCCATGAACCAGCGTAATGCTGCATCCTTAAGAGTGGAAGGGAAGAGTTTCAGCTTCTGCTCATCTTCAGTATAGTCATAGGTTCTACAAAGGACAACAAACTCAAACAGGGAGGTATCAGGATCTTCAGTAGTCAGTCCATGGAAGTGAGGTAAAGCGGAGGGGCTAATGTTCTTCATTTTCATCTCTCCATTGGTCTCTTGGATGGGGAAGGCACCTTCTTTCCTCTCATCTTCTCCTCTATTGTCAGCCATAGCTTCAGATGGGATGGTCTCTAATTCTTCTTCTGCTATAGGATCTTCGTATATCTCAGGAGGTTCACCTATAGGTTCTTCTGGATCACTATCACCGAAGAAGAGAGAAGGGTGACTCAGTGATGTGGTGGGGGTGTTGGGTAAGAATTTGACTGTTTTATCTCAATTCCTACGAGGCATGAAATGGAAAGACTTTTTTTGATTGCTTTTGTCTTTTTTCTTTGGTACCTGCAAAACTGAAACAGATTGATCTACAACTAACTATCTTACTGAAATAAAATGCAGAATTAAATTGAAAGCAGGAAAGAACTAATCTACTTTGCTCAAATGAAATTGCAGGAATGGAAATGCTAGTCTACGCTTGCAGAATTGAAACACTAATCTACGCTTGCAGAAATGAAATGGCAGAACAGAAATGCTAATCTATGAAAGCAGGAAATGCTAATCTATGAAAGCAGGAAATGTCTATGCTACTTTTGCAGAATGGAAATGAAATAAACTACTTAGTAGAAGGCAAGAGTAAGAAAATAGAAGAAAAGCAACAATTACTAATACTCTGACGCTTCCCCAGCAACGACGCCAAAAAGATGGTGGGCTCCAGTATTGTAGCAATAATGCTACAACTCCTGGAGCTTCCTATCTCTAATGTTATCAACCCGGTAGTTCGTAACAAACTTGGAAGCGACGGTGCTGTATGCACAAGTACTAGATCTTGTCGCAGCTGTCACTTGGTCAGCTGGCACAAGTCCGCTAGGGCTCAAGCCAACTTCTATATGCTCTCAGAAGAAGCTTTCTAAATGATGGATGAAGGCTATCTCAAAGGAAATTAACCTACTTTGCAATAATGAACTGAAAGCTAACAAAACAGGGAAACCGTAGTAAACCCTAATCTGACTAGTCTAATCTCTATGATGCAATGGTGGGAGTGCAAACTTCTAGAAATGATGCCATTACTTCTAGTGATATGAGATGCATGAATTTAAGCTACTTCTACTAAAAAGAACATTATTTTTGTATTTTTGCTTAAGTGGTTGGAGTTATTATGATTTTGTTTCTTATTAGGGTTTGACTGTGCAGGGGTAGTTCGAAAGGAAAGAAAGCTTGGGAAAGGTCAGGAGGGCTAGGAGAGGTTCCAGGGGATCCCTAACGATGTTCCACAGAAGTCCACAACGTTCAGGTGCTCGGCAACCGAGTTTGCAGGCTTCTACAGGATGTCTGCAGGGGATCCTACAGGAAGCTCGGGATTTCTACAGGAAGTCTGCTAACTTCTACAGGATGTTCTGTGGTTGGTGTTTTGGGTGATGGAGGAGTGGAGGAGTTGTATGGGTAGGTAGGTAGGATGGAAAGGGAGCTTATGATGGCTCAGGGACAGAGATATGAGATGAGGAAAGAGTGGGTACAGTTGGTTGGTGGATAGAAGGGTGGAAGCAATGAAAAGTCCAAAAAGATGGAGCTACGTGAACAGTAGAAGTGTTGGAAGGTAAACGAGCTGAACAGAGGTTGGGTAGGTGACTTGGCGTGGTTGAGAAGAAGAAGAAGATAACAGAGTGATGCAACGCAGTGTAAAGGAAACAAATCTGCACAAAACCGAGAATTCATCAACCTATCCTAACTGTGTTATTCAATCAACGAACAGCAATGTAAACTTCAGAGAAGAATCGTGCATGGAGTTGGAATGAAGAAGTACTGCTCAAGATCAGAATGCATGGATGGATCTACAATTGAAATGACTGTGTTGCAGCTTGAATGAAAGTATAAGACTGCGTTTTTTTGGTGGTTGGTACGGTCTTCACCCCCAATCTCTAAACAGAGATGGCAGTGAGTGCACTGTCAACCTTTTCTTGGAGCTCTAATGAATGCTGATCCTCCTACTCTAATCTAAGCAACTAAAAGCACTTGAACCGTAAACTAATCCTACTCAATCACATAAAAGAAATCGAATCAGCAGACTGTAATTTCCAAATGCATGTCAAAACAGAGGAATAAAGTGCTGAAAGGAAAGACAAATAACAATACAAGGAAAAGGAGGTCTATTGCTCTCAGGTTGGGCCCTAACCTGAGAGCTATAGCTCCCTTAAAAACTCAGAATTGAATCCAAAGCTGCCTGCCTTTATTGAATAATCATGAATCTAACATCATGCCAAAACTGGCTTACACAAAGCAAAAACCGAGCTGTAGCTCGTGCTTAGAAATTGCAACAGTAGTTCAAAAGTTCAAAAAGCTTCTATCAAAGGCTACGACCTTAATATTTATACATGATGAGGATCCAGCTGGCTTCCTCAATATGTGGAGCTTGGCTGTCCAACTGAAAGTTAAACTGCTGTAAACTGCTGTTCCTGTAGAATCCGTTGGCTGCCTTTAAGCTCGGTGGGGAGAGCTGTTGGAGCTCGGAGTTAGGGTGGAGATCACGAGGGAGGTCATTTAAGGCTGTAGACAACCTCCCTATAAACCTGCAATGCCACCTTTGCTGTCTCCTTGTCTCCTTCTGCGTGGTCTTTGCTCCCTTTAATGCCAAAAAACCTGAAATCATCATGTATTAGCCACATAGATATCATGTCTGCCCTTCTTCCTACAAATAACACGAATATACCAAGAAATGAATGCATAAGTGATAAAAGATGAAGGGTTGAGCAAGGTAAGTAGGCCAAATGAGCCCAAATTGTTACCAAAAATTGGGGCTCATCACTAAGGTGCCTGGAGGAACAAGATTCAGAAAAGGTTTTACGTGATCTCCACGACGGACCAGCCAAGGGACACTTCACGGGTAACACCACAACACACAAGGTTATGCGGGTCGATTTATACTGGCCTACATTATTCAAGGATGCACATGCTTATGCTCGCAAGTGTCCAGTCTGTCAAAGGTGCGCCGATAGAAACTGAAGGTAAGCAACCCCGCTACAGCTTGTTGCAGTGGAAGAACCATTCCAACAATGGTGCTTGGATATCATTGGGGAAATTTTCCCACATTCATTGAAGCAACAATGCTATATTCTGACTGCTACAGATTATTTCACGTAATGGATAGAGGCATTTTCGCTTAAACAAGTGAATGATCCGGAAGCTATCAACTTCCTACAACAGAACATCATCTCCATGTTTGGCGTTGCTACGTCTCTTGTTTTTGACAATGCAACATACTTTTCTTCGTTAAATCTTTATGACTTTGAATTGGAAAACGATATTGTTTTGAAACATTCTGCTAATTATTATCCACAGGGAAATGGTCTCATCAAATCCACAAACAAGAACCTCATTTGCATCATCAAAACCATTTGCTCTAAGCAGCGAAACTAGCACTCTGCTCTGGTGAATGCTTTATGGGATGATTGAGTCACACCTAAGCCTTCTTTGAATACTTACCCCCACTTCTTGGTATATGAAAAGGAATCCATCCTCCTGCCGGACATTTACTTGCATGCTCTCGAGTTGTCCCAAGAATCCCAAGGCAAGCCGTGCCTTTTCGTTTAGCGTAGGATGGACACATTGCACAAGTTATAGGAAGAAAGGATGAAAGCAAAAGAAAAATTTGCACTCCACCAGAACTGTATCAAGAGATGGTTTGGTAGAAAGTTTGTAGGGAGTACTAGCTTCAATGTGGGTGACTTAGTCTTAAAGTGGGACAAAGCCCATGAGGACAAAGGCAAGCACACGAAGTTTCAATCCCCGTGGATTGGTCTTTATACTATCCACGAGAAGCTTGGTCAACACACATATCGTCTCCAATCACTTGACGGGAAGATTGACTCTCCCTGTCAATGGCCAAGGCTTAAAATGTTATTTTCAATTAGATTTGGGGCCATGCCCTGAGCTATGTACATAGTCTTTTGTTTGTTTGTTGTTTTTTTTTTTTGGTTTTCTATTTTTTTTTTATGTGAATAAGTGTTGTGCCTCACTACGTTCTAGCTCTTGAATGAGTATGTGGTTGAACTTTAAAGAGTCTTGTGACATTGCAACTCTTGACTAGTCTTGTGTCTATCTTCTTTGTGTTTGGTTGTAATTATTGGCTGATGAAGTCTTGATGGAAAATACGATCCGTTTGTAAGGAGAGCTTTGGTCAAACCATGAACCTGCGTCTAGTATGGGAAACCTCATGCCTATACACAGTCTTATTCTTTGGTGTTTTCAAGCTTATCGAACTAGTATGAATGGAAAACGGGAAAATCTAAACGAGCAAACCTAAATTAGAGGCATTTATATGCTTCTCTAAAGGAACGACCTCTCCTGCTCTCAATAAGTCAATATCCCTCTTCCGCCCCAAAAAATAAATAAGTGCCTATGCACAATTCTATTTTTAAAAAATAACAAAGGCGAAAGAAGAGAAAGGCTTCCTGCATGGAGAGTTACTATTCAGGCTAGGGTAATGTCCAAGCCTGCTAGTAGCGGAGCAACACTAGAGATGAAAAACTATACTCTAAAAACCTTAAGATCGTGAGCTAAACTACCCTTCCTAATTCGAAACAATTAGATATGGTTGAATCTTATTTTGTTCAACTAAGAAGGTACAAGGCGAACCATGTCTGCCCATGGGGTGAGTGGGGAAGCCGAAGTAATCTACACGATGAATCAATACTCCCCGAAGGACCAAGACCCTGCACTAAAAATAAACCAAGACAGAGAATACGGTATTCAAATAGTTCGTTGCCAAGTGTTGTAGCAGCTACAACAACCTCCAAAATTTTGGCTTGCACTCAAATTTTGAAGCCTTTCTTGGTTTTTACTTTATTGTTGAAAACATTCGAGTTCATTCTGTGAGCTCCCTTAGAGTCTTTTCACCCCTTTTGTTTGATTGACCAACTATCATCGTTTGGCAAGTTGATTGCTTTATCATGCTTACGGTCCTATTTTGGTGATTTCGAAGGTTTGCCTTTGTGTGTTTGAGTTGTCCTAGCTATGTAAACATCGGTCTCACTCATACACAAAGTTTTAAGCATTGTCGCACAAGTGTCTTCATGGTCGTCCTAAGTTCTATATCAAGTGTGGTGCTTGTCGCTTTGGCTCTAGACATTCTCACAGAGGGTAATGCTTTGCCTTGTTATTCCAGTGGTCTATGCCATCATGTCGTCAAAGTATGTGAAGTGTGTGATAACAATGTCAAGTTCCTCACAAGTTCACTTGCCTCCCACACTTAGCCATTTTCGTGAAAATCCTTCCAACCGTACAACTCCCCTTCACCGGACCCCGACTGAGGTGCACTGCGCAGTATAAGCCCTCAGTGATGCTGCTTTGCTGCCTGGAACTACCTAGTGTGCAAAGACTGTCCTCCAGGATAGTTGCACTACACAATCCCAGAGTTGAGCAACTTGCGTTCTTTCCCAGAATTGCGTAGAAGTTGCCTCAAGCCTGAGCTGAACTGCACATTTCTCTAGATCAGTCATCAAGCCTCCTCCTTGCCTACTGGAACCTGCAATGCACAGTGGCCTGAGCCCACTTTGCCTCCCAGAACTGTGCAGAGATGTCCCCCTAGTGTCCTCCCTCAACCGGGATCCACTGCTCCCAGAAACTACTCAGAACTGTCTGTTGAAGCCCCGAAAATCAGGTCTATAACAAGGGGGTGTTGAGGCCTCGAAAATCGCTGCATCAACATTGGGGATAACCACCCGATCTGGACCTTAAAGGTAGCTCCTTTTCCGTTTGGTGTGGTGGCTCCGACTGTATATAATGGGACTAGTTTCCCAATGATTGGTAAATAGGATGGATAAATGATTGATTCTCTAATATATAATGATAATGGATGAATGATTTAATCTAAAAGTAAAATTATAAACAACTATCCTATCTCAGGAAATTGCTGCTTTTAGCGTAACTTTTGATGGTCTTCATCCACAAACAGGCATATAGATGAATCTTGTTGGTAAACAAAGATATTTATTCATATGACAATTACTAAACCCAAATAGTTGAACAAAGCAATCAAGCAAACATTATTACACTATTCCTCATATATATCATAGACATAGATATGATTGAAGGAACAACAGTCCTTAGACATTCAATAGTGAAAAGTACAAGGATTGCTGTTAAAACACATACATATATTCAATGATAGCAAAATTTAAACGAATGCAGATTTACATAAAAGAATGACACAAGAGCATAGATAATAGTACCATATGTTATTTGAATCACTTCCGATATCAATGCATTCAAATTCCTTCTTCTAACTTAGAAACACTTCCACAAAAGGCAATAGTGCACATGTCATCAAAGCTTTCTTCGTCAAAATTCAGAATACTGGCCCAGTCTTCATAAAAAAGAGATCAGAAGCACAATAGTGTGACATACTGATTTGAGTTTATACAAAAACTGAGGACCCCTTCCAAATGCATGAAAGGGCCTATAAATACTAATTAAGCTAAATAATTACAAAATAAAAGTGCTATTTAATTGGTACAACTATATTATGAATATCTCTTCAAAATCGGCTTGTCCTCAGTCGGCAGCATGATTCATTGTTTCGGGTGATCTCCCTTCAGCTTGAGCTGGCAGATATCTAACATCGGTTGCAATTCTAGAGGGCGACTTAGACGAGAATTCAGTTGGGCTGAATATGTGGCATCTTGGATCTCGGGAATCATGCAACTGATGGCATCAGTTAAACATTTGAGTGCGGCCCTCTAATTGTATGGCTTGATTAAGAAAAACCAAAAGGCATCCCAAGTTAAACTTTGGATGCCAGCGATTAGTCTTCCATTCTTTTCCAATTCCTGATTGCATGTTTGTTCCAAGGCTTTGGCCGATGTCAATTTACCTGGATTACACTGTGAAATCATGTTAGACAGATAAAGATTGTCATTGAAAAATTCAATTAAATTGCTGGTAGATAACCGACATCTTGAGGTTTCTCTTTCTACCTTCATTACTTGCGACTGCCATTCTAGGAAAAGAATGCCTTTATGTGACTCTAGAATTTTGGGCAGATCCGAAGCTTGTCCTTCATGGGAGTCTTGCCAAGCAAGAAATCTGGTTATGGTCTCATCGGCCTGTTCTAAATCCTGCCTAGCTTCAACTGATTTATCCACTATTGATGTAGTAATCTCACAAAGAGGCTCAACCAGAGAAATGTTATGACATAGCAGTTTTAGCTGTGTATCAATGCCTTATTGATTTGTAGAGCTTCGGTTCTGAACTCTGCTACTTGAGGAAGGCTCCTGAACTTCTCTACTTCTTGTGACAGTTGAGCGATTTGCTCATCCTTAGTCTTGCTCATTTGTTCATTCATCGCATTTAATCTGGCCAATGCTTCGAAAAATTCCCTTTGTTTCTGTACTGCACTCGAGTCTATCCTCTGTTTCTCTTTGAGCAATTTCTCATTTTATTGGCTGTTTGTTTGCCACTGTATTGATAGTTTTTGTTCTGCTTGTTCTATTTTTCACTGTGCTTCAGACACCTACGACTGCAATGAACCAATCATTTGATCTTTTTCCTTAAGGAGATTGCTCACTTCCGAGGCTTTATCCATGGTGGCTGCCGAATACGCTCCAGCATACTGGGATAGTTTTGTAAGGTCATTGGAAGGGTTCAATTCCTCCTTCCACACCACATTAGCCATCTCTGTTTGATCTGGCAAAAGGGAAGATTGATCAAGTCTCCTCCTTTTCCTCTGTCTTTTCACCACAACCCTGTGTTTAGGACTATAAAAGACATCTAATGGTGGTATGTCTTCTATCTGTAAAACAATCTGATCGGATGGATCTTTGGGAATTATTTCCGCATCTCTGCTACTGGGTAGGCCGCTGGTCCCTTCACTTGGAACCGTAGTCGTGGTCGTTTCTTGACTGACTGTTACTTGGGGTGTGCCGAATCCTTGTGAAGTCTCGGGATTGTTTATAATAGAGTCAAATTGTTGCCACTCTTTGAGGAGTTTGGGATCAATTTGAGTCTCTAAATCAATAACTTCACTGTCCTGCTTCTTTTCTTTCTCCTGCTCTGTTTCCTGCTCTTTTCCTTTTTCTGGCTCTTTTCCCTTTTCGGGAATTTTCTCTGTAGCAGGAGGCTCATCAATACTCTTCTGTTCAGGCTCGCTTGACTTAGTTGTTGGTGTAGTAGCCAATAAGTCCAGAGGCAGAGTTTGCAACCTCTGTTCTCTGAGCCTATTGAATTCTACCAGTCCTTCATCATTATATTTCATCTTGGCCAATGTTTTAACCTGAGACAATGATTCTGCTGAAGAAAATAGGTCGTCAAATTCATATTTTTCATGGTCAAACTTAGTAAATTTGGCCTGTTCAAGCACATTATAGGCAAACTTCCGGGGATCGAATTGCCTGTTAGGGATGGTCGCAAGATTGAGCATATTTATTTTTCCTGTCTCATTCTCAGCATGTTTGTAATCAAGTAGGGTATAAACACTGCATCTCAAAGGGAATATGCGCCATGAGTGCTTTTTAGAAGTCCTCAGAGTTTTGGATGTTCCCGCGGTTGTTATTTGGTAAGCTAATTCTCGTTCCAACAGTTTATCAGGTACATACAATGGGAGGACATGGGGTTTTGTGGCGCTACCAAACACCCTTATATATGTGAACTTATCTTCCCCGAACCAATTCCCCACAACAATCAAGTCAACTTCTGCCTCCTCGGAAATCCTTGGAGCAGGCTTATCAAAAATAGCATAATAGATAGGCAACATGAAACCATTACAGATTTGATACAAGTGGTCTTTATAATGTGCCTTCCATAACATCTGATGATAGATGTGGATTGGCTTAGGGTCCTATGGTGTCCACCTCCACCCAAGTATCAAGTATTCAGAATTAAAGCAAAGCATATCCATAACATAAGCATTGTAATAGAAGGGGGGAATAGTTAGTGGTTTTGTGTGAATTGAATCTAAAATCAAGAATTGCAGAGGCTAATTTATCAGACAATATATTCGCCCAATCCATGACATAACTACTAACAGCTGCTTGCATTAAAGGAACCATTTCGATAATAAATTTTGCTGAATCATGCATTCCCCATATCCTACACATCATTGCCCCAGCGTAACAGTAAGGAGATGACAAGGAATCCACGGAGTACTTACCCGATGATTCATGTTTGTACTTTGCGGGATTCTGTCTCCATTGTCTAATCGGGGCTGATTCCGTCTCATTCTCCTCTGCGAATTTCTCCTGAAAAGCTTTGTTGTATTTATTTTCAGGTTCGGGCAAATGATACATTTTCCTCAAGTCGTCAGGCTGAAATGAACCAAAAACTCTTCCATCAACTGTGCAAAACGTCCTCTTAGAAACAGGAAGTTGTTCGACCACCCATCTGACGACATCAGCGTAAGGAAGAATTTTCTCCCGATCTGCTATCTTATGCAAAAATGAGTGAGCTAAATCTTTCAGGGAGTCGTCTGATTTATTAGTTGAGCTTGTAGTAGCTTCTTTCGACACTTCCTCCAGTTCTTTTGCCTCAATTAAATTATAGATGCTTTGCCAGCTTGTATTTCCAAGGCCGAGACATGTAGTTTCTGAGATTAGGCCCTTTTTGCTTTGTCCTGGGTCACTGGTGGGCTGGACTGTTACTGCAGGGGTCGCTGCTGCAGCGGATCTCTTGGATTTCTTTCCCATTTGCTTAAAACTTGATACTTCGACGGAATTCTGCACAAGGAAGGAAACCAGCGTGATACAGAGAAATAGATAACATGAGCCAATATGAAAGAGTTATATCTTTTAACGAATAATCAAAGATCATAGTGAAATTACCGCAAATAGAATCTAAGTGGAAAATCTCGGCATAACTGCTTCATTAATTGGCCGCTTCACCTGTGAATCATGATAAGGGAGCTTTTAAATATCTATCATAACGTCTATATGGTGAATAATTGATTCAAGCGTGGCTTAGATTTTTGGTGGCTAATCGCATTTGATGATTGGTGACGTGAAAGGGAGGGTTTTAATAATAGTCCAAAATATCGTTTAATCACCAAAGGTGGTATAATGCATGCCAATATGTAATATGCTTAGATACACGCGCCTTGATTTAATGTATCGCAATCGGGAAAGGGCTCGGGTCACTTTACTTAGGCTATTGCGAAATCGCCAATCGCCGATGGTGATACGCCTTATCGCATCGGAGGATTTGAAGGTGTCACAGTTAATGAATTGATTGCCACAGCCGATTGCCGATAGTGATACCTTTTATCACATCGGAGGAATGGGGGGTGCCTTATATACGATGCGCTTTGCCTTTTCCCGATATCCGATAGCGATTTCCCTTTTCGGATCGGAGTAATTCAATGGGTCTTTATTTATGTTTCTCTTATTATTGCAATATGCGATCTTGCGATCGCTTTATCGTAATAATAAAAAGCTTTATGATTTCTTTAAAATGACCTATTTTATCATTGTTTGAAAGGTATATCATATTTCAGTCGGACCTTTTGATGAGGGTTTTTTTTTCTAATAATAAGCTAATACCAATTTATTCACACGTCTATGTTTAAAAGGGACCCATTTTTTATTATGATTTTTAAAGAAAAATGTTATGAATAGGGGGTTGTTGTACAACACAACAATTGGCGATTCACTGGGAGAAACAATTATCTCTGGGAAAAGTTAAAATGCTTAAACTTTTTAAATATGAAAATCTTATCCGAGCGAAAAATTCTAATATAACTAGGAAAACATAAATTCTGAATGTAATGATAACTATTTTTGCTATCCTCTTCTCATGTTACAATTAAATACATTCTATGTTTCAAATTAGCCTTGATTGGTTGCTAATGATAAAACAAAAAACTTTTCCAACTTATATTTATAATGACTCCTTTGTCATAGGTAGAGTCTCTACTGCCAGCAAACGTCTATAGTCTCGACAGGGATACCTTTTAACCATTTGATCGTTCATTATCCCATCCATTTCAGAGTATAATTAAAAAGAATGAATCCAGAAATATGTTTTCATATTTTTGTATCATTTTTTTCTTTTCTTTATTTTGTAAGATAAAAAGCCATTATCCCGGCTATTTGACAATGCCATTCACTGGTTGTAATTTAACTGAACAAGATGGCTCGGGATGAGACCCCTTGTCTTATAATTATAAGCCATTACCCTGTTTTGATATGCAGTTTTGGTAATGTCAGTTGAATTATTTCCCTATGATCATGGTAAGCAGGCTTGTAATAAGACCTCTTATCTTTTACCTCAAATATATTTTAGAATTACACTCTGAGTAATTATAACCTTTGATGAATGGGATGAACAATTTTCTCCTTAAGAGAAGATGGATGACAAGATAAGAGTTGAAGATGCTAAGATTGAATCAGTATCTGTTTTGTATTGATAACCATTTTCAGGCTGCTTAAAAACATTAAAATGGTTTATAATACTTCTAATCCTTGAGAAGAGTTTACAAAAATAAAATGTGGTTTCAGAATCTAAATAAACCTAATTTCCTAGAAATCTTTCTTTCTTTTAAGTCTTCCATTTTAAAAGCAAATAGTATAACTGTTTCTTTTGAGAAACTTTTCAATATAGTAAAGGCCAATGGAAGGCTATCTTTATTTTTCTACAATCCTAAAAATCTAAGCTATGTACAAAAATTTAGCTGAAAATTGAATATTTACAAAGGGAGAAGGGGTTACCTCCTCAATTGAAGAATTTTTTCAAGATAAGGCCGTTAACAGGAAGAGAGTCTCTCTTTCTTGATAGATCTTACAGTATGAAAGTAGAAGGGCCTATCTTCTCATTGATTTGAAATGGTCCGAGCCACATTTTCTGGAACTTTGTGTGTTTTTCTTTATCCTCACGGGCTTTGTCCCATTTCAAAACTAGATCACCAACTTATAATTGTTTTGAACTGGTTGAAGTTGTATCAAAAGATGATTTGATAATTTGCTGATGTTTTGCATGTATATTTCTGCCTTTTTCCCTTTCTTCTTCTAGTTTCAAAATTTGATCGTGTCTTAGTTGAATAGAAGATGATGGACTTTCTTCAATAAACTGCACTAAAGCTAAGGATGGAAGCACTAAGTTGGCTGGTATGACAACTTCCTTTCCATACACTAGATTGAATGGAGAAGTGCCTGTAGAGGCTTTTGAGTTATTCTATCAGCCCATAGTGCAAATATCAAGGATTTATGCCAGTTTTTATGATTCTGTTCAATAGTTCGCTTAATAATTCTAATAATATTTTTATTGGTGGATTCTGCCAAACCATTGCCCCGGGGGTAGTAATTTGCAGAATACCTCAATTTAAATCCCCTTTTGATAGCGACCTCAAACATAGAATTTCCAGAGAAATAAGATGCATTATCAAAAACAAGAGCGTTCGGAACACCAAACCTGGTAATAATGAATTGGTCTATGAATTCCATAATTGCCTCAGAGTTTGTTGTCTTTAAAGGAATTTCTTCAACCCACTTAGTAAAGTAATAAGTGGCAGTAAGGATATACTTATGCTGTTTGGATGAATGTGGAGTGATTTCTCCAATGATGTCCAATCCCCATTGCTCAAAAGGTTGCTCAATGTTGACTGGTTGCAAAGGGAACGCTGGCTTCCTTTGTCTTCCACTGGATGTTTGACAACTTTGGCATTTCCTTACATATTCATGAGTATCTTTGAACAAGGTGGGCCAATAATACCCAGCATGAATGATTTTGTGAGCTGTGGTGTCAGCTCCAAAATGTCCTCCTGCTGGTCCATCATGAAGTTCCTGCAAAACCTTTTGTGCTTCAGGTTTTTCTAAGCATCTTAATAAAATTGAATCTTAATTTCGTCTAAACAATACATCATCTATAATTGTGAAGTTTTTTTTCTTTCAATCTAATGGCACATTTGTTTTTATAGGAGAGATTGGAAGGAGCGTACCCATTTTTTAAATAGAAAATCAGATCTGTATATTGTGATTCAGGACCTGGGGTACTTATCTGATTGATTTCTTCAATATCATCTGTACTTTCAGGTTCTTGAATGTTGGATGTTCCTGCTAACAACTTGCAAAAACCTTGGCCTTTGACAATCTTTGCTGGCTTGATTTCCAAGTCATATTCTTGTAATGTTGTGACCCAATTCGCTCTCTTTTCTCCTAATTCCCTTTGAACTAGTAATTGTCTTACTGCTGAATAAGGAACTATAACTTTTGTGTGAGCTTTTAAGAGGAAGGGCCTGTAGTGTTTTATGGCTTTGTATACAACAAAGGCTTGTTTTTCAACTTCTGAATAATTTAGTTTAGCACCTTGAAGATTTGAGCTGTAAAACGAAATTGGCGCTTCCAAGTTTTGATCATTAATTTGAGTCAACACTGCTGCATATGACGAAGCTGATGCAAGGGTATATAGTATGAAGTGATTAGAAAAATTGGGAGTGCTTAAAGCAGGGGCATTAATTATTGATTGTTTAATGGAATCAAATGCCTCCTTTTCTGCAGATCCCCATTTAAACACCGAATTTTTCTTAATCATCATTTCCAATGGTAAAATAATCTGGGAAAAATCTGGAACAAAACGTTTAACAAAGTTAATTTAACCCAAAAATGACTGCATGGATTTTTTATTATGAGGGAATGGAATTTCAGAAATCTCTTTAATTCTGTCTCTGAAATGTAGCTCCTGCATTGATGAGTCCAAAAGGCATTTTTTGGTAGGCATATGTTCCCCACTTAGTTCTGAAGGTAGTTTTAAGCCTGTCATCAGGATGAACCAGAATTTGGTTATATCCTGAAAAACCATCTAAAAAGGACATTAGTTCTGAACTAGCTACCGAATGTAATGTCTGTTCCATAGTAGGTAAAGGGAAGTTATCCTTTTGGCTTGCCTTATTAAGATTTCTGAAATCAATGCAAATCCTGATATCACCATTTTTCTTTCTAACAGGCACCATGTTGGAAACCTTGTTTGAATGTCTCACAGGAAAAATTATCTTAGCCTTCAAGAGTTTATTTAATTCAGCCTTTATTTGACTCTCTAGGTTAGGATGAATCTTTCTTAACTTCTGTTGCACTGGTTTTTGTTCAGAAAGCATTGGAATAGTATGTTGAATGATTGATCATCGTATGTTTTCAAATCATCATATTCCCAAGCAAAGACATATTTGTTTTTTGTTAACAGCCTAATGAATGCTGTTCTTTCTTCTAAAGAAAGTCCTAGTCCCAAATTGATGTTTTGAGGGTTTTCCTCAGTACCTAGGTTTATCAATTCAAATCTTAAAGTGGAACTCTGGAGTTTTGAATTGGTCACCCGTTTAAACCTGTCTTTAATATCATAGATATCTTCAAGCTTGACCACTGGTTTTGGTATTGAGTTTTCCTCTTGCTTTTCTTTCATCTGAAGGTCATGATCACTTTCATCAATGATTTGGTCATCGTAGGACTTGTCGGAAGTCAAGAAGTTTAAAATGTCTTCATCATGATTGAACACTCTCCAATTGGTGACATTATCGGGAATTGATGGTCTAAAAATTAACTCTACTGAAAATCTATCCGGGCTGTAATCTTCGGATGGTAGGAGTCTGGAAGCAACATTAGCTAGCAGGTCTGCTGCTGCATTCTGGGACCTAGGGATGGGAGAAATATTGAATGCTAAAAATTGAGAGATGAGTTCCTGTACCAGAGACTGATAGTGTTTGAGATGACCAGAAAGGCAATGAATTGAATTTCTAACCTGTTTAATAACAATTTCTGAATCACCAAACACTTTCAGATATTGAACCTTGAGGCCAATTGCTTTGTAGAGTCCTTGAACTAGGGCCTCATATTCAGCTGTGTTGTTTGTGCATTCAAATTCCAATCTGCATGATAACATAGTTTTTTCTCCCTGAGGACTAACTAAAATACATCCTGCTCCTGAACCTTCACTAGATTTAGACCCGTCAAAATATAGTGACCAAAATAAAGAATTATCAACAATTTTATTTACAGTTTCCTCAGCAACATTAACACATCTTGACCTATCTGTTTGTGAAAAGTTTTCGACCTGAGATGTGAAATTATTAACTCGGAAAGGAGATGGTTGGGCAGTGAAATTGCCAAAGAATGATTCAGATGAATAATTACCCAAAATATTGTTATTGAATGCTATTGGTTGGTTTTCTTGTTCAAACTCGGTAACTGTATGGGTCATGTGTTTCTCCCGATCAATCTTGATCTGATTTGGTTTTCCTTTATAAGGTAACCACATATGAGACCAATCGATGGAAATATAACCATGGAGTTTTTCAGACCAATCTCTACTTAAAATCAATCCATAGAATTCAGGTATATCATCGATCAAAATATCAATTCTTTGAACCACTCTAGGATCAGCTGATAACCTGATAGTCACTGAGTTGATTTCCCCTAAAATCTGTACCTTAGTTCTATCCAACTGTACAATATGAATTGCAGCCTCTTGGGGTTCGATGTTAAGTTTCGAACAAAATGAAGCTGGCATTATATTAGAGGAAGCCCCTGAGTCAATCAAAAAGTTGTGTAGATTTCTATTATAGATCTCCAGGTTAAGAGGAAAGGAGGAGTATGAGAATTTGATCTATCCCCAATTAAGACCGCATCAGTAGCTTCCACTCTACCAAAAGGTGGTTGGCCTGAATCATTAGCAGCTTTGGATAATACAACATTAGGAAGAGGTGAAGAAGGAATGGCATTTAACTCTTTAAGAAGTAATTTCTGTTGATGTTTGAGTTTGCTAAGTTCAAACATAGTAATATTCGCCTTAGTCTTCTTCATATATTCGATAATATTGTAGTCCATAGAATCTGACACTACCAATGTCTTAGAAGTTGAAGGTAGATTTGAAGATGATGGTTGATTTTGGGATGGTACCGCTGAAGCTTTCTTTGTAGGAAACTTTTCTTTGGTAGTAGTGGAACCTGCATTCCTTTTCTTCGAAGTTGTCTGGACAGGTTCAGGAGTAGCTTTACTCCTGGTAGTTATAGGGAAAGCTTCTTGTTCATTTTCTGTATCGGAGGTAGGTAAAATAAAATCCCACATCCCATGACATTTGACAGTCTCCTCTTCTTCGGGTTCCTCAGATGGCAAGACCGTTTCATCTTCTTCTTCTTCTTCAGGATCTGAATTTGCGTTGGATATAACATTTGGTGGTTTTGATTCAGGTTTCTTAAAATTTCTAAATGGCCTTTTTTTTGAGGTTTCATCTACTTGCTTCTTGATTTCGACCATTTCATTTGACATAGTCTTGAGGACTTTTTGTAAACCTTCCATATCATATGGATCTTTAGGGGTTTTCTTCTTTGAATCATCCTTGAAAGAAACTTTTTTGGATTTTCTATCTTCAAGAGCAGCTTTCTTTTCTAAAGCAATAATACGTTTCTCTACCGCAAGCGCCTCTTTCATGTTTTCAGCTAAAGTTGGTTTTGCAGCACTGTCTACAAAAATAGCTATATTTGAGGGTAGGGCAGTTATATACCATTCGCTTCTGATTTGCTCACTTGGTTTGGAGGCGGTTGGAATCTTATTCAAGAGTTTATTAAATCGTGAGTTGAATTCCTTAATAGGTTCTTTAGACTCTATCCTAAGATTGGAGAGATCATTGATTAATGTTGCTAAAGATCTATCATCACCATACTTAGTAAGAAATTGTTCTTGGAAAATGTTCCAACTAGTAATGGATCCAGAGGGCAGGGAAAAATACCAAGACCCAACTGATCCTTGCAAATTATAAGGGAAAAGCCTAACGACAACATCTTCCTCTGTCACTCCTTTCAAATTAACTGATAACATGAAATTATTAATATGTTCTTCAGCTTGTGTTCCAGCATCTAGATTAAACTTGGGTAACCATTTTTCAGGGAAATCAGGCAATGGGTGTAATGGTGCAGGCATGGTGACCGCACCAAGACTATTCCATGGATTCTGAGCCATTGAAAAACCAGTAGTGGATGATATTGCTGATGATATTCCAGATGTTTGGGAAGGAGTTGATATTGAGGATTGAATGGGTTGGGATGTTGAAGTTCCTGATCCCTGTTGAACAACAATATGTAATGAAGGAGTGGATGGCTGACTTCGTGCTGGGGAAGATGAGATGGAAGATGATGATGATAAAGTTTCACTGTCAGATCCTTCAGTATTCTTTTATGCCCTTTTCCTTTTAGGTAAAGGCAACTCAGTAGGTTCGATATCGAGCTTTCCGCTCTGAAGTCTGGTGAGAGGGTGAGGTAGATTGAATTGCGAAGTCTCACTGCCTTGAGATACCTCAGATTTCTGTGGTGATATCGAAAAACCTTGAAGTTTATGGATGAGAGACTGAACTTCAGGGGACTCAGGACTTAATCGTTCTGAAGTATGGTGGGTTTGAGCAGTGGTAGTTGATTCCTCTTCTTCTCGCTTGAATACTGGAGTTCCAGCATGCAAACGGGAGGTACGAGGTGAGGTGGAGGGAGATTTACTCTCAGAATGGATTATAGGTTTGGGTTTTCTCGCCATTCACAGTTCAGGCCCTCCTTCTAGCGCCAAAAATGTTGAGGCCTCGAAAATCACTGCATCAACATTGGGGATAACCACCCGGTTCGGACCTTAAAGGCAGCTCCTTTTCCGTTTGGTCTGGTGGCTCCGACTAGATATAATGGGACTAGTTTCCCAATGATTGGTAAATAGGATGGATAAATGATTGATTCTCTAATATATAATGATAATGGATGAATGATTTAATCTAAAAGTAAAATTATAAACAACTATCTTATCCCGGGAAATTGCTGCTTTTAGCGTAACTTTTGATGGTCTTCTTCCACAAACAGGCATATAGATGACTCTTGTTGGTAAACAAAGATATTTATTCATATGATAATTACTAAGCCCAAATAGTTGAACAAAGAAATCAAGAAAACATTATTACACTATTCCTCATATATATCATAGACATAGATATGATTGAAGGAATAATAGTCCTTAGACATTCAATAGTGAAAAGTACAAGGATTGCTGTTAAAACACATACATATATTCAATGATAGCAAAATTTAAACGAATGCTGATTCACATAAAAGAATGACACAAGAGCATAGATAATAGTACCATATGTTATTTGAATCACTCCCGATATCAACCGCATTCAAATTCCTTCTTTTAACTTAGAAACACTTCCACAAAAGGCAATAGTGCACATGTCATCAAAGCTTTCTTCGTCAAAATTCAGAATACTGGCCCAGTCTTCATAAAAAATAGATCAGAAGCACAATAGTGTGACTTACTGATTTGAGTTTATACAAAAACTGAGGACCCTTTCCAAATGCATGAAAGGGCCTATAAATACTAATTAAGCTAAATAATTACAAAATAAAAGTTCTATTTAATTGGTACAACTAAATTATGAATATCTCTTCAAAATCGGCTTGTCCTCAGTCGGCAGCATGATTCATTGTTTTGGGTGATCTCCCTTCAGCTTGAGCTGGCAGATATCTAGCATCAGTTGCAATTCTGGAGGGCGACTTAGACGAGAATTCAGTTGGGCTGAATATGTGGCATCTTGGATCTCGGGAATCATGCAACTGATGGCATCAGTTAAACATTTGAGTGTGGCCCTATGACTGTATGGCTTGATTAAGAAAAACCAAAAGGCATCCCAAGTTAAACTTTGGATGCCAGCGATTAGTCTTCCATTCTTTTCCAATTCCTGATTGCATGTTTGTTCCAAGGCTTTGGCCGATGTCAATTTACCTGGATTACACTGTGAAATCATGTTAGACAGATAAAGAGTGCCATTGACAAATTCAATTAAATTGCTAGTAGATAATCGACATCTTGAGGTTTCTTTTTCTACCTTCATTAGTTGCAACTGCCATTCTAGGAAAAGAATGTCTTTATGTGACTCTAGAATTTTGGGCAGATCTGAAGCCTGTCCTTCACGGGAGTCTTGCCAAGCAAGAAACCTGGTTATGGTCTCATCGGCCTGTTCTAAATCCTGCCTAGCTTCAATTGATTTATCCACTATTGATGTAGTAATCTCACAAAGAGGCTCAACCAGAGAAATGTTATGACATAACAGCTTTAGCTGCATAATCAATGCCTTATTGATTTGTAGAGCTTCGGTTATGAACTCTGCTACTTGAGGAAGGCTCCTGAACATTTCTACTTCTTATGACAGTTGAGCAATTCGCTCATCCTTAGTCTTGCTCATTTGTTCATTCATCGCATTTAATCTGGCCAATGCTTCGGACAATTCCCTTTGTTTCTGTACTACACTCGAGTCTATCCTCTGTTTCTCTTTGAGTAATTGCTCATTTAATTGGCTGTTTGTCTGCCGCTGTATTATTAGTTGTTGTTCTAATTGTTCTATTTTCACTGTGCTTTAGACACCTGCGACTGCAATGAACCAATCATTTGATCTTTTTCCTTAAGGAGATTGCTCACTTCCGAGGCTTTATCCATGGTGGCTGCCGAATACGCTTCGGCATACTGGGATAGTTTTGTAAGGTCATCGGAAGGGTTCAATTACTCCTTCCACACCACATTATCCATCTCTATTTGATCTGGCAAAAGGGAAGATTAATCAAGTCTCCTCCTTTTCCTTTGTCTTTTCACCACGGCCCTGTGTTTAGGACTGTAAAAGACATCTAATGGTGGTATGTCTTCTATCTGTAAAACAATCTGATCGGATGGATCTTTGGGAATTATTTCCACATCTCTGCTACTGGGTAGGTCGCTGGTCCCTTCACTTGGAACCGTAGTTGTGGTCATTTCTTGATTGACTGTTACTTGGGGTGTGCCGAATCCTTGTGAAGTCTCGGGATTGTTTATAATAGAGTCAAATTGTTGCCACTCTTTGAGGAGTTTGGGATCAATTTGAGTCTCTAAATCAATAACTTCACTATCCTGCTTCTTTTCTTTCTCCTGCTCTGTTTCTTGCTCTTTTCCTTTTTCTTGCTGTTTTCCCTTTTCGGGAATTTTCTCTATAGCAGGAGGCTCATCAATACTCTTCTGTTCAGGCTCGCTTGACTTAGTTGTTGTTGTAGTAGCCAATAAGTCCAGAGGCAGAGTTTGCAACCTCTGTTCTCTGAGCCTATTGAATTCTACCAGTCCTTCATCATTATATTTCATCTTGGCCAATGTTTTAACCTGAGACAATGATTCTGCTGAAGAAAATAGGTCGTCAAATTCATATTTTTCATGGTCAAACTTAGTAAGTTTGGCCTGTTTAAGCACATTATAGGCAAACTTCCGGGGATTGAATTGCCTGTTAGGGATGGTCGCAAGATTGAGCATATTTATTTTTCCTATCTCATTCTCAGCATGTTTGTAATCAAGTAGGGTATAAACACTGCATCTCAAAGGGAATATGGGCCATGAGTGCTTTTTAGAAGTCCTCAAAGTTTTGGATGTTCCAGCGGTTGTTATTTGGTAAGCTAATTCTCGTGCCAACAGTTTATCAGGTACATACAATGGGAGGACATGGGGTCTTGTGGCACTACCAAACACCCTTATATATGTGAACTTATCTTCCCCGAACCAATTCCCCACAGCAGTCAAGTCAACTTCTGCCTCCTCGGAAATCCTTGGAGCAGGCTTATCAAAAATGGCATAATAGATAGGAAACATGAAACCATTACAGATTTGATACAAGTGGTCTTTATAATGTGCCTTCCATAACATCTGATGATAGATGTGGATTGGCTTAGGGTCTTGTGGTGTCCACCTCCACCCAAGTATCGGGTATTCGGAATGAAAGCAAAGCATATCCATAACATAAGCACTGTAATAGAAGGGGGGAATAGTCCTAGTGGTTTTGCGTGAATTGAATCTAAAATCAAGAATTACTGAGGCTAATTTATCAGACGATATATTCGCCCAATCCATGACATAACTACTAACATCCACTTCCATTAAAGGAACCATTTCGATAGTAAATTTCGGTGAATCATGCATTCCCCATATCCTACACATCATTGCCCCAACATAACAGTAAGGAGATGACAAGGAATCCACGGAGTACTTACCCGATGATTCATGTTTGTGCTTTGTGGGATTCTGTCTCCATTGTCTAATCGGGGCTGATTCCATCTCATTCTCCTTTACGAATTTCTTCAGAAAAGCTTTGTTGTATTTCTTTTTAGGTTCGGGCAAATGATACATTTTCCTCAAGTCGTCAAGCTGAAATGAACCAAAAACTCTTCCATCAACTGTGCAAAACGTCCTATTAGAAACAGGAATTTGTTTGACCACCCATCTGACCACATCAGTGTAAGGAAGAATTTTCTCCCGAGCTGCTATCCTATGCAAAAGTGAGTCGGCTAAATCTTTCAGAGAGGTGTTTGATTTATTAGTTGAGCCTGCAGTAGCTTCTTCCGACACTTCCTCCGGTTCTTCTGCCTCAATTAAATTATAGATGCTTTGTCAGCTTGTATTTTCAAGGCCGAGACATGTAATGTCTGAGATTAGGCCCTTTTTGCTTTGTCTTGGGTCACTGGTGGGCTGGACTGTTACTGCAGGGGCCGCTGCTGTAGCGGATCTCTTGGATTTCTTTCCCATTTGCTTAAAACTTGATACTTCGATGGAATTCTACACAAGGAAGGAAACCAGCGTGATACAGAGAAATAGATAACATGAGCCAATATGAAAGAGTTATATCTTTTAATGAATAATCAAAGATCATAGTGAAATTGCCGCAGATAGAATCTAAGTGGAAAATCTCAGCATAATTGCTTCATTAATTGGCCACTTCAGCTGTGAATCATGATAAGGGAGCTTTTAAATATCTATCATAACGTCTATGTGGTGAATAATTGATTCAAGCATGGCTTAGATTTTGGGTGGCTAATCGCATTTGATGATTGGTGACGTGAAAGGGAGGGTTTTAATAATAGCCCAAAATATTGTTTAATCACCAAAGGTGGTATAATGCATGCCAATATTTAATATGCTTAGAAACACACGCCTTTATTTATTGTATCGCAATCGGGACAGGGCTCGGGTCACTTCACTTACGCTATTGCGAAATCGCCGATCGCCGATGGCGATACGCCTTATCGCATTGGAGGATTTGAAGGTGTCACAGTTAATGAATTGATTGCCACAGCTGATTGCCGATAGCGATACCTTTTATCGCATCGGAGGAATGGGGGGTGCCTTATATACGATGCGCTTTGCCTTTTCCCAATATCCAATAGCGATTTCCCTTTTCAGATCGGAGTAATTCAATGGGTCTTTATTTATGTTTCTCTTATTATTGCGATATGCGATCGCTTTATCGTAATAATAAAAAGCTTTATGATTTGTTTAAAAAGACCTATTTTATCATTGTTTGAAAGGTATATCATATTTCAGTCGGACCTTTTGATGAGGGATTTTTTTTCTAATAATAAGTTAATACCAATTTATTCACACATCTATGTTTAAAAGGGACCCATTTCTTATTATGATTTTTAAAGAAAATTTTTATGAAATGGGGGGTTGCTGTACAGCACAACAGGGGGATACCCACCTGGTCCAGACCTTGGTTAGTAGCTCCTTTTCCGTTTGGTATAGTGGGTCCGACTGGGGATATGGGACCAGTTTCCCAATTTATGTGTGTGTGTGTGTGAAGAATTGATATTTCCTTTCTAAAAGTTCCTAAGTGAGATGCTCTAATTCTAACTCTAATCTAATAACATGCAAATTGTATTCTAATAAGCAGAAATATCTAAGTCTACACTAACCCGGGGTGTAATCCTTCCGTTATGCGATCTAAAATGATTTCAAATAACAATTGGTAATAAAGATCATTCAACTGTTATGAGAAAAGAATTCAATAAAGATGAACCACTTCGTATAAAAAGTTAGACGAAACAGTGGTGAAAAACATATCGCATAATAAGTTACTCATACATTAAGCATAAATAAATCGCTATCACAGTACAAAAGTGCCAAATGATAACTCAAGCATTCACGCATCAATATATAAACAAATAAACATAAATATCACTTTGACACAAAGACAGAAATAGTTAAGAGATAGAAGTACCATTTATAACTAGTTCTACTCATGAGCTTCAAGCGATAATGATTTATCTCTTCTTAATCCAACATCCACTAAGAGTATAGAAGTGCAACATCAGTAGAAGATATTAAATACAGATATCAATAAATCCTGTTCCATTCATTCATCAAAACCTCCTTAGAGGGTACAAAAGCGCATGTTCTGGGGATAAGTTTTTGACAAATTTCAGGACCCTTCTCTAAATGCACGAGAAGGGTTTAAATACTAATAACTAAATCTAAAAATAACTTATTACAAAAATGTAGGATACCGTTTAAATGACCGTCCTTTTTTCAGGCAAAAATAAAGCAAAATTAATACTAATATTGAATCTAAAACTAACAACTAACTATTTCTGTATCCAATCCTTGAAATCGCAAGCATTCAACATTTGCTTGAGAAGAGTCGGTTGACCGACTTCAGACTTTAACTATCCTGCAGGAACGAAATCAGTGAGATCTGGCGCCATCTTCTCTGCAGAATTGATGATGCATTTGAGAGTCATACACTGGCTGTGTGGCTTTACCAAATATGCCCAGTAAGAACCCCAATTCAACTTAGTTAATCTTTTGATTGATTCTGCCTTTTCTTGAGCCTTCTGTCTCCAGCCTGTTTGTAGTTGTTGTGCATACATACATACCATTTTGAAGATATTTCTTACAAATACCACTGGTTTTAGGATTCAAGTTTTACTTGTTTACCTCTAGCGTTGCTTTCTTACAAATTTCTGGGCTTACAGGTGATTAAGCAATTAGAGGCTTTCCCTTTTAAGAGGTTTTGCGAAACTGCCTCCCTTTCTTGATCCGGGCTTCCTTTGTGCGTTTTTCGCCTTTTGCGCGTTTTCTTTTAGTGGATATAAAGCTCAAATTTTGTGAGAATAATGATTCCGTAAGCTCTTGACCCTGAGTTTTAAATTGTTTGTTTTTGATGTCAGCGATGTCCAGTACCCATTTAACCATGTCTGTGTATGGAATAATTTTGGGCCTCGCCGCTATGTGGTGTAAGAATGAGCAAGCTAGCTCTGTAATAGATGCCTCAGAAGACCATTGTGAACCTGCAGTAGTTGTAACCTCCATCACCTTGGGATTCTCTTCTTCAAGTAGATTGTACATGCCTTCCCAAGTAGTAATACCAGCGTCTCTGTTACAGGCAGTGTCTGTATATAGGGGCATGATTTCTTTGTCGTCAGAGCTCGAAGCTTTGACCTTCTTCCCCATAATATCCTGTATACTGCTTTGTATAATTCTCTGTTCTCTGTTCCTACAGTTTACAAGTGAAGTGAGAATAATGATAAGGAAAGGTGACGGAAAGTTTTAAACGCTGAAGACATAAAATACACCACCTTACATGAAATGACTTTTTGATAAGCACAAAACCATATTCCATTAATGACTGGCAACTAACTCATTAATTAGCATTAAAGCACATAACCATGCCTCAATTTATGGAAAATACTTTTTCGAACCACGAGCCCGAAAGATCTACGATGAAGCAATTTTGCGATTTGCTTCGCAATATCGCATATCGCAACATCGTAGAATCACAACATCACAAGATTGGTAGCTCGCTATTTCGCTTTATCGCATTATCGCAATATTGCTTTGCCGCTCTAGCGCAAAATCGCAATATCGCAGGAGCGTGGCATATGATAATTTTTCGTTAATCTATTTTCTGCGAAATGCGATTTGCGATATGCGCCATCGCATATCGGCAGTTTAAAGTTTTTCAGCGTAAGCGATTTTTTAGACATGCGATGCGATAAATGTTTTCTTAATGTGTAGTTTTGCATCACGATCTCGCAATCTTAGACTTCTGCTTGTAAGGAGGTATCCATTATCTTTTTTGCGATGCGATATTTCCTAAGGAATAATTCTACTTTATCATAAAACTTAAGCTTTTTGATTTTTTAAAGGGTATTCTCCTAAGTTTATGATGGTAAGTTTTATTAAAAAAAGGAAGTTCAAGTACTAATTGATTTTTAAATTTTTTGACTAAGGGCCCCCACTTATTTAGTATTAGGGATAACACTAAATAAGAAGGGGGGTTGTTGCTGGCCATAACAATTGGCGATTCACTTGGAAGAACCAGTTATCTCTGCTTTTCTTTTGGATTTTCTAAACTTCCAAAACAGAAAATTTTCTAGAAAATCAAACTTTATTGTAGAAACACAAAGTACATCATGCTTTTACATGTCAATGATATTTTGTTTCTTCTATATTCAACTTTGATTATTTTACTCCCTCAAGCTAGTCCTTGTATCTACATCAGTCACTACTTGGTTTATAAAGATAAAAACAAATCCTTCTCTGTAAATCAGTTTTAAATATGCTCATTTGTCGTAGGTAGAGCCTCTGCTGCCAGCAGGCGTTTATAGCCTCGACAGGGTTACCTGTTACCCAGCAATGATCTTGTATCCTACTTAGAGAAATTTACAACTTTCAAAGAGAAATCCATATCCACACTTATTGCTTTCATTTTCTTTTTTACCCTTAAAGAACAATGTCTTGGTTTGGTAGCCAATTTATGATAGTGTCATTCACTTGATTTATAACTTTGCTGAACACGCTGGCTCGTGATGAGACCTCTTGTCTTTGGATTGCAACAATCTTGAGTCATTGCCCTGTTGTGGTATGCAATATTGGCAAAGTCAGCAAGCTATAATATCTATGATCATGATAAGCCGGCTCGTGATGAGACCTCTTACTCTTTAAGTTAAAGTGTATCTCTGGATCATTCTCTGAACATTGTAGTTTCCTAGGTGGGGAGGAAGTCATTGTTTCCTTAAGATGGCTCTGGACGATAATAGTGGAGTTTTTGGAAAGAGATTTTCTACAGAGAATCTTCGTTTTATTATTGATACCTTTCATTGGACTGATACAAAACAATTTCCCACTAAAGGTTGCTTTTTATCAAAATTTACAAGGTCGAAACTAGTATCATTTCTAGGCATAGAGCCTTTAATTGTATCTTTCAATAATAATGATCAATTTTCTAAAAGAATTCTATTTATACAAGTGAAAAAACAAAATCTAAAAGAGAATTTGTGTCTTTTTCATAAATCTCAAATGTAACCATTTACAACCGGTTTTATTATGGAAACATAAACTAATATACAAAATAGAAGGATGATCTCCTATGGAAAATATTTTTTGAGGATCTGTCCATTAACAGGTAAAGATTATCTTTTTCCTGTTAAATCCTGTAACATGAAAGTAGACGGACCTATGACTTATGCGATTTGAAAAGGGCCAAGCCACATTCGTTGAAATTTCGTATGTTTCCCTTTTTCCTCATGAGCCTTGTCCCATTTTAAAACTAGATCTCCCATCTGAAAGTCTTTTATGGATATCATGTTTGAATCAAAAGAGGCTTTTAATAATGCTTGATGATGAGCATGAGTTATTTTGGCCTATTCTCGTTGCTCTTCTAACTTAATTGTTTCTAGCTGCCTTAGTTGTAAGGAAGAAGTTGGTGCTTCATCAATATATTGAACCAAGGCTAAAGAGGGAATTTCCAAATGAGTTGGAAGAACCACTTCTTTCCCATAAACTAAATTAAAGGGAGAAGTGCCAATGGAGGATTTCTGCGTTATTCGATCTGCCCATAAAGCATATATTAAAGACTTATGCCAATTTTTATGATTTTGGTCAATGGTTCGCTTAATAATTTTGATTAAGTTCTTATTTGTAGATTCAACTAATCCATTCCCCTGTGGATAGTAATTGGCGGAGTATTTAAGGTTGAAACCCCTTTTGAGTGCAAATTCAGTCATTGCATTACCAGAAAAATATGATGCATTATAAAATATTAAAGCAGAAGGCAACCCAAACCTGGTGATTATGAACTAATCTATAAATTCGATGATATGTTCAGCATTAGCCGTCTTGAGTGGAACTGCTTCTACCCATTTAGTAAAGTAATCTGTTGCTGTAAGGATATATCTATGCTGTTTAGAAGAGTGAGGAACGATCTCACCTATTATGTCCAATCCCCACTGATCGAAAGGCTGCTCAATGTTAACTGGTTGTAGTGGCAAGGATGGTTTCTTTTGTCTCCCAGCAGCGGTTTGACAGACTTGACATTTCCTCATGTAGTTATGTGAGTCTTTGAATAATGTGGGCCAGTAATAGCCTGCGCGTAAGATTTTATGAGCAGTAGCGTCTCTAGCATAGTGTCCGCCTACTGGCCCATCGTGGAGTTCTTTCAAGACTTTTTCAGCTTCAGATTTCTCAAGACATCTAAGGAGAACAAAATCATAATTTATTCTAAAAAGAACATCGTTCATGAGCTGATATTGTTTGGCTTTCAACCTTAGAGCTCTTTTCTTGGTATGATCGAGGTTTGAAGGAGCATATCCATTCTTTAGATAATAAATGATATCATCGTATAATGACTCAACATCGTTTAGGCTTACCTCGTACATTTGTATCTCTGCAGATGGAATTTCGGACATAAGCGATGCTCTGGCCAGCATTTTGCAAAAGCCTTGACCTTTTACAATACTTGTTGGTTTGATTTCTACGTCATATTCCTGTAAGGCAGTAACCCAATTGGCTCTTTTCTCACCCACATCCTTCTGTACTAGAAGATTTCTTACCGCTGGAAACGGTACTATGATTTTTGTATGTGTTTTGAGTAAAAAAGGTCTGAAATATTTAATTGCTTTGAAAACAACATAAGCTTGTTTCTCCACATCTGAATAATTTAACTCAGCCCCTTGTAAATTGGAACTGAAAAAGCAATTGGGGCTTCTGCCTTTTCTTGATTTGCTTGAGTGAGTATTGCAACATATGATCTATCAGAGGCAAATGTATATAAAATAAAAGGATCAGAAAAATTTGGAGTTGCTAAAGATGGAGCATTAACAATTGCTTGTTTGATCAGATTGAATGCCTCATGTTCATCTTGGCCCCATTTAAAGTTTGAGTTCTTTTTAATCATTGCTTGTAAAGGAGACACGATTCTTGAAAAATCTGGAACAAATCTCTTTACAAAGTTAATATGGCCAATAAAATATTGCATGGCTTTCTTGTTGTGAGGTAGGGGTATTGCGGAAATCTCCTTGATTCTGTCAAGATCAATGTGAATTCCAGATTTTGACACTATGAATCTGAGAAGTTTTCCTTCACTTAATGCGAAAAAGGATTTTTCCGGTTTAAGTGAAATTCCATACCTTTGACAACGTTGGAAGATTTGTTTTAAATCTCTAAGATGATTGTTTCGTTTCTTGGAATATACAGTTATATCATCCAAATAGATTACCACTGATTTATTAACTAACCCCTTGAATGCAATGTCCATGGCTCTCTGAAATGTGGCACCAGCGTTAATCAGACCAAATGGAATCTTTTGATATGTGTATGTGCCCCATTTAGTTCTGAATGTGGTTTTTAATTGATTACCGGGATGTACCAACAGTTGATTGTATCCTGAGAATCCATCCAAGAATGACATTAATTCTGACCCCGCAACTGCCTGCAGTATTTGTTCCATGGGAGGCAAAGGAGAATTATACTTTTGGCAGGCTTTGTTAAGATTTCGAAAGTCAATGCAGATTCTAATGTCTCCGTTTTTCTTTCTGACAGGGACCATATTGGAAACCCATTGGGAATGTCGAACGGGAAAAATTATTTTGGTTTTCAATAACTTATTGAGTACAGATTTGATCTGGTTTTCTAGATTGGGATGGATCTTTCTCAACTTTTGTTGGATAGGTTTTTCATCGTCTGTCATTGGAATAGTATGTTGGATGATGGAGGTGTCGTACGTTTTGAGTTCATCGTAATTCCAAGCAAAGACACTTTTGTATTGTCTCAAGAGACGAATATACGCTATTTTTTCTTCAGGAGCTAGACCAAGGCCTAGATTGATATTATGTGGTTTGGTATCAGTTCCTAGGTTTACTAATTCATAGTTCAAAGTTGAACTTTGGAGTTTTGAATTGGTAGATCTTTTAAACCGATCTTTCAAATCATAAAGGTCTTCTAACTTGACTACTGACTTAGGTATGGCATTGTTAGTGCTATCTTGTTGCAATTGTTGGTCATGTTGGTCTTCGTCAATTATTTGATTGGTGAAGGATCCTTTAGATGTGAGGAAACTCACGATATCAGGATCGTCGTTGAAAATCTTCCAATTGGTAATGTTGTCAGGAATCGAGGGTCTAAAGATTAATTCGATTGAAAATCGATCAGGGCTATAGTCTTCTGAAGGAATGAACTTGGAAGCTACATTAGCTAGGAGGTCTGCACTAGCATTCTGGAGTCTGGGAATTGATGAAATATTAAATGCTATAAAGTGTTCAGTCAGATCTTGACCTAAAGATTGGTAATGTTTTAAATGACCTGATAAACAACGTATAGTATTACGTACCTGTCTGATTACAATTTCAGAATCTCCGAAAACTTGAAGGTATTTGACGTCTAATCCGATTGCTTTGTATAACCCTTGGACTAAAGCCTCGTATTCTGCAGTATTGTTGGTGCAATCAAATTCGAGTCTGCAAGTTAGCATAGTTTTATCTTCCTCTGGACTTATTAACACGCATCCTGCTCCTGCTCCTTCGTTAGACTTGGAACCGTCAAAAAATAATTCCAAAATAAAGATTTCTTTACAGGACTATCTATAAAATTAATACATTTAGAACTATCTGTTTGAGAGAAATTTTCTACTTGAGATAAAACAGAATGTTCTAAGTAAGGTGAAGTATGAGCATTAAAATTTCCTAGGAAAGAATCTACTGAGTAGTTGCCAAGGATGTTATTGCTGTATGGTACTGGTTCATTTTCTCCCTCTAGTTCTGTTACTATGTATTTCTGATGTCTTTCCCGCTCAACTTTTATTTGATTTGGTTTACCATTGTAAGGGAGCCACATGTGCGACCAGTCAGTTGCAAAGTATCCGTGAAGTTTTTCTGACCAATCTCTGCTAAGAATTAAGCCATAAAATTCCGAAATATCAACAACTAAATTGTCGATAACTTGACATACCTTTGGGTTGGATGACAGCCTTATGGTAACCTGATTTAATTCGCCAATCACTTCGACTTGTGATTGATCTAATTGAACTATGCGCACAACAGATTTTTGTGGTTGAACGTTCAATTTTGCACATATTGACTTTGGTAAAATATTCGATGAAGCTCCAGAATCCACTAAGCAATTATGCAAATTTTTATTGAAAATTTCATAAGTAAGAAGAAATGGGGGAGTATGAGATCTCGATCTTCCTCCAATTAAGGCGATATCGTTTGGATCAATTTTATTAATCGCATTAGTTGGAGGTCTTCCCATGTCATGGGAAGCTTGAGAGATTACAGCGACGGGCAAAGGTGCAACTGGTACAACATGTAATTCTTTCAAAAGTATCTTTTGCTGGTGTTTTAACTTGCTCAATTCGTAAAAAGTGATATTGGCCATAGTCTTTTTCATGTCTTCTATGATATTATACTCCATTTCATTCGAAACGATCAACGTTTTAGATGGAGTTGATGGGTATTTTTGGACTGGGTTGGTTTGAGTCGCTTTAGGTGTTGTTTTCTTGGCTGTGACTTTATCCTTAGTCATCGAGCTTGTGCTTTTTGGCTTAGGTGTAGGTTGAGGAGGATCAAGTTGATTTCTACTACGAGTACTAACCAGGGATGCCTCTTGATCCTCTTCATCTGGGAGGATGAAATCCAACATACCATTTAACTCTACAACTTTTTCTTCATCGGTATGTTCTTCAGTAGTGATTTCCTCTTCTTCTTCTTCGGATTCAACACTTGTAATAGCGTTAGGGGGTTTGGAATCGGTCGAAGGGTTTCTTTTAAAAGGTCTGTACGACTTTTTAGAAGAAGTTTATACCACTTGTTTCTTAATGTCGACCATCTCGTTAGACATGGTCTTCAAATTTTTTGTAATCCTTCTAAATCGAATGGATCTTTCGATTGTTTTTTCTAGGGATCTTCCTTGAAAGTAACCTTCTTGGATTTTCGTTCTTCAATCGTGTTTTTGTTTCCTAGGGATATAATACGTTTCTCTACTGCTATTGCTTCTTTCATATTTTCGGCTAAAGTTGTTTTGTTAGCCCTATCAACAAATATTGCTATGTTTGATGGTAAAGTAGTGATGTACCATTCACTTCGCACTTCCTTGCTAGGCTTGGAAGCAGTAGGAATTTTGTTTAAGAGTTTATTGAAACATGAATTGAAATCTTTGATAGGTTCTTTTGACTCGGCCCTAAGGTTAGACAGGTCGTTGATCAATGTCGCCGTAGACCTATCATCACCAAACTTCATAAGGAATTGTTCTTGGAAGATATTCCAACTAGTGATAGATCCAGATGGTAATGGAAAATACCATGATCCAGCTGCTCCTTGTAGAGTATAAGGAAAAATTCGAACAACAGCGTCTTCGTTGGTAACTCCATTGAGATTTATGGATAGCATAAAGTTATTTATATGTTCTTCCGCTAGCATGCTTGCCTCAGGATTAAACTTAGGCAGCCATTTTTCAGGATGGGCCGGTAACTGACTCAAGGGTGCAAGCATTAAGACTGCCCCTAGGTTATTCCATGGAGATTGGGCCATTGCTGATTTATTAACAGAGGAAAGTGCAAAAGATGATCCCTGTGGTTGAGAAGATGAGGATATTATGACTCTAGATGATTGAGAAGGAGATGTGGGAGTACCGGTGGATTGATGGACAATGATCTGAAGTGGAGGAGTGGATGGTTGACTTCGCGGTGGAGAGTTTGAGATGGATGATGATGATGAAAGAGTCTCGCTGTCAGACCCTTTAGGAGATTTCCTTGCTCTCTTCCTTGTAGGCAGAGGTAACTCGGTTGGCTGAACTCCAAATTTTTCACTCTTTAATCTGGTAAGAGGATGAGCAAGGTTATATTGCGAAGTCATGCTACCTTGAGATTTATCAGATCTTTGAGGTGATATAGAAAATCGCTGAAGTTTGTGAATCAAAGATTCAACTTCAGGAGGTTCAATAGGAGATTGCTCTAAAATGTCAGGGTTGGTAGCAGCGACTGTTGTTCTTTCAACTTCTAGCTCTAAATTTGGAAATTCTAAATGCGATGGAGAAGTCAGGGGAGATGGTGAGGGAAATTTACTCTCAGAATGGTATTTAGATTTAGACTTACTTGCCATTCACAGTTCGGGGCCCTCCTTCTAGCGCCAAATATGTTGAAGCCCCGAAAATCGAGTCTACAACAAGGGGGATACCCACTCGGTCCGGACCTTGGTTAGCAGCTCCTTTTCCGTTTGGGATAGTGGGTCTGACTGGGGATATTGGACCAGTTTCCCAATTTATGTGTGTGTGTGTGAAGAATTGATATTTCCTTTCTAAAAGTTCCTAAGTGAGATGCTCTAATTCTAACTCTAATCTAATAACATGCAAATTGTATTCTAATAAGCAGAAATATCTAAGTCTACACTAACTCGGGGTGTAATCCTTCCGTTATGTGATCTAAAATGATTTCAAATAACAATTGGTAATAAAGCTCATTCAACTGTTATGAGAAAAGAATTCAATAAAGATGAACCACTTCGTATAAAAAGTTAGACGAAACAGTTGTGAAAAACATATTGCATAGTAAGTTACTGATACATTAAGCATAAATAAATATCTATCACCGTACCAAAGTGCCAAATGGTAACTCAAGCATTCACGCATCAATATATAAACAACTAAACATAAATATCACTTTGAAACGCAGAAATAGTTAAGAGATAGAAGTACCATTTATAACTAGTTCTACTCATGAGCTTCAAGCGATAATGATTTATCTCTTCTCAATCCAACATCCATTAAGAGTACAGAAGTGCAAAATCAGTACAGATATTAAATACAGATATCAATAAATCTTGTTCCATTCATTCATCAAAACCTCCTCAGAGGGTACAAAAGTGCATGTTCTAGGGATAAGTTTTTGACAAATTTAAGGACCCTTCTCTAAATGCATGAGAAGGGTTTAAATACTAATAACTAAATCTAAAAATAACTTATTACAAAAATGTAGGATACAGTTTAAATGACCATCCTTTTTTCAGGAAAAAATAAAGCAAAATTAATACTAATATTGAACCTAAAACTAACAACTAACTATTTCTGTATCTAGTCCTTGAAATCGCAAGCATTCAACATTTTCTTGAGAAGAGTCGGTTGACCGACTTCAGACTTTAACTGTCCTGCAAAAACGGAATCAACAAGAGATGGCGCCATCTTCTCGACAGAATTGATGATGCATTTGAGAGTCATACACTGGCTGTGTGGCTTTACCAAATACGCCCAGTAAGAATCCCAATTCAACTTAGTTAATCTTTTGATTGATTCTGCCTTTTCTTGAGCCTTCTGTCTCCAGCCTGTTTGTAGTTGCTATGCATATATACATACCATTTTGAAGATATTTCTGACAAATACCATTGGTTTTAGGATTCAAGTTTTACATGTTTACCTCTAACGTTGCTTTCTTACAAATTTTTGGGCTTACAGGTGACTGAGCAATTAGAGGCTTTCCCTTTCAAGAGGTTTTATGAAACTGCCTCTGTTTCTTGATCCGGGCTTCCTTGGTGCATTTTCGCCTTTTGCACATTTTCTTTTAGTGGATATAAAGCTCAAATTTTGTGAGAATAATGATTTTGTAAGCTCTTGACCCTGAGTTTTAAATTGTCTGTTTTTGATGTCAGCGCTGTCCAGTACCCATTTAACCATGTCTGTGTATGGAAGAATTTTGGGCCTCGCCGCTATTCAATGTAAGAATGAGCAAGCTAGCTCTGTAATAGATGCCTCAGAAGACCCTTGTGAACCTACAGTAGTCGTAACCTCCATCACCTTGGGATTCTATTCTTCAAGTAGATTATACATGCCTTCCCAAGTAGTAATACCAGCGTCTCTATTACAGGCAATGTCTGTATATAGGGGCGTAATTTCTTTGTTGTCAGAGCTCGGAGCTTTGCCCTTCTTCCCCATAATATCCTGTATACTGCTTTGTATAATTTTCTGTTCTCTGTTCCTGCAGTTTACAAGTGAAGTGAGAATAATGATAAGGAAAGGTGACGGGAAAGTTTTAAATGCTGAAGACATATAAAATACACCACCTTACGTGAAATGACTTTTCGATAAGCACAAAACCATATTCCATTAATGACTGGCAACTAACTCATTAATTAGCATTAAAGCGCATAACCAAGCCCCGGTTTATAGAAAATACTTTTTCGAACCACGAGCCCAAAAGATCTGCGATGAAGTGAATTTGCGATTTGCTTCGCAATATCGCAAATCACAACATCGCAGAATCGCAACATCGCAAGATTGCTAGCTCGTTATATCGGTTTATCGCATTATCGCAATATCACTTTGCCACTCTATCGCAAAATCGCAATATCGTAGGAGCGTGGCATATGACAATTTTTCGTTAATATGTTTTCTGCGAAATGCGATTTGCGATATGCGCCATCCCATATCGGTAGTTTAAAGTTTTTCAGCGTAAGTGATTTTTTAGACATGCGATGCGATAAATGTTTTCTTAATGTGTAGTTTCGCATCACGATATCGCAATCTTAGACTTCTGCTTGTAAGGAGGTATGCATTATCTTTTTTGCGATGTGATATATCCTAAGGAATAATTCTACTTTATCATAAAACTTATTCTTTTTGATTTTTTAAAGGGTATTCTCCTAAGTTTATGATGGTAAGTTTTATTTAAAAAAGGAAGTTCAAGTACTAATTGATTTTTAAATTTTTTGACTAAGGGCCCCCACTTATTTAGTATTAGGGATAACACTAAATAAGAAGGGGGGTTGTTGCTGGCCACAACACTGTTCTATTTGGTCCCTCTGCTGCCTAGTGATGTCTTCCCTCATAAAACTATGCAAACCTGCTTCCTAGGGTCTCACCTTGCAACTTCCATTGATGATCCCAACTGCACAATCCTACTTCCTAGCGGCCTCTGCGCAATTTTTCCTGGCAATGAAGACTGTGCTTCGAAGTTCCTCAGTCAAGCCTGAGCTACGCTCTACAAAGTCTTAGTGACCAGTCTCCCTCCCTATCACTTGTAACTATGCAATGCGCAGTTGCTGGGCCCTCTTCCCAACTCGCCATCCGTCCTAGGCCGAGTCCATGGTTAACAATACATCATCTTAGACTAGGAGGTTTTTAATTTGATGTCATCTCGTCATGAGTGAATTGCAGGAACAAGTACAATGTTAAATCATGGCAAGGATATGAAGGAGATGAAGTGATCCAAAAATGGATCCTGGATAAACCTTTAAGTCTAGAAGACTTCATGCAAGAGGTAAAAGGTGCCAAATGGCACAATTCCTTTGTAAATCAGAGGAAAATCAAAATTGCAGGTTGCTTTCAGAAATAGTCTCATTGCAGGGATCCCTCTATTCTGAATCCAACGCAACTTAAATGGGCGAAAATAGATTTCATATGAAGAAGTTGTCATGAAATGAATCTCCCCTTGTTCTTTGAGAAAAGAGGCTAGAAACGTGAGAAAATAGCAAAATAAGGCATATTGGAGGCTTGAACAACGGTTGCACAGGGGCCATCGGATCTGGCCGATCAACGGTCCAGATCCGATCAGCAATCGCAATCGACGGTGGCAGTTAGAGGCATAAAGTGCGATCGGTCGATGCGATACCGTGATCGCCGATATTGGCATATCGCAATCGGCGAACACAATGGAGTAGGGCTTACACATATATATGCGTGATGCGATGGTGCGATCACTGAAATTGGCGGATCGCAATCGAAGCATTACATTGGAGCGGGACCATCTGTTATATGCGCGATGCGATATATGGACCCGATGGGGTTTATTAATATAAACACATATGTTTTGAAGTTTGGAAAGTGCCAATTTCCTTTGTAAATTGCATGTTTCGTTTATTAAATGAAATATAAAGGAGTAAAGCCCAATGCGATATTACGGATATGAAAGGCTTCCGAAATGCCTTTGTATAATATTTTAAGTCCGGAGGGAGCCATTTTACGTTAATTTTCACCGTTTCAATGTATTTTAAAATACAAAGGGAAAACCATAGAGCAGGCCAATTGCGATATGCGATAGCGATTCCCAGGTGGACCTGATGGCACTATAAAGCAGAGTTATGAGAATTTCAAGTCCGGAAGAACAATGTTCTGCAGATTTTTCTGTGTAATGGCAACGTTCTCTGTGTAAACACAGAGCGACCGTTTTGAAGGATTCAAAGCGTCGATAGACCCCTTCTATTACCAAATTGGTGGCATTCATCCCTGAGGGAATTTAGCAATGATTGCTAACACCCAGAGACGGGATTTGAACGGACTGTGAATGGTTGATAGAGAGCCTGAAAGGGAAAACCAACAGGCATCGCGATTTGGCTTTTAAGCCATGAATGTCAAAGACAAAATGGATGTTAAGTTCTTGAACGGTGGCCAGGTTGTGTTTGTTGCTGAATGCTGAAGGTAGTAGTAGCAGAGAGCCGAAATAGCAGAGCGAAAGAGAGCCAAAGAGCTGCTGCACAGAGTTGCTAAATTGTTGATGGTGGCCAAGTTGCTGAAGCTGAGCACAAGCGGGCAGCGCTGAGATAGAGCAAAAGCAAAAGAGCAGCCTACGGGGTCACTTGGAAGCCAAGTGAAAAGCCAAGAGGACTGTTTTTCTGATAGAAGGTAGAAAGAAGCCAGAGTTGAAGAGCCAAGAGCCAAAAAGCCAGAGTCAGAGCCAAGAGCTAGAACCAAGAGCTAGAACCAAGAGCCAGAGAGCCGAGAGCCAGAGCTTCAAGAGTTGAACGTAGATAAGAGCCAGAGCTTCAAGAGCCAAACAGAGATAAAATGGTGTCTGAACCCACTGTTTATGTGTAGAATAGCAGGAGTTGAGGCAAAGAGCTTGTAAAAGACTTACACCATAATCCTAGAGAGCCTAGTTGAATTAACTAGAGCCGATGGAGACATAGCCCAAGAGTTGTTGGTGAAATCCAAATTAATATCGTTGTTTATCTGTTTGCTTTATTGCTGCATTATCTCTGTTGCTTCATCTATTGTTGTATGCATTTATATATCAGTTTCAACACATTAATTTACAACACATAATCAGTTTAAAACAAATACAAGCATACACCCATATTTTCAAGCATTTCTTAATTCCGCATTGGTTAATCAAATAGACTTGGGAAAAATCAAGCTTTGGAAGTGGGAGAGGTTCTTGTAAGCTAGACAAGAATCCTAAGAGCCCCATTTTCAAATCAAGTGGTATCAGAGCTTAAGATTGATTAACCACACCTTCAAGGAAGGATTATATCAGAATGCTTGATTGATAGAGCAAAGACTGCTTGTCTGAAAGGTGTTTGAACAGAAAGACACTGATTGTATGCTTATTTTGTAGACTGAGTATTTGCTGAGTTTGCAGAGGTGAAGGGAAAGCTCAGTCCAGGAAGGACAAGAAGGAGAAGGGTTGAAGGCATTCTTCTATCCCATAGGACCTCAAGGCAATCCAAAGCATAAGAGTTTTGTTGCAAGAGGTTGCTTAAACAAGCTCTTTATTTATCTTGTTGAAGTTTTTTTGTTCATTGGCATAATGACAACTTCTACAAGTGGGTCCTCAAATTCTGCTCTCTTAACAAGATTCCTTGATGAAGACATGAAGCAAGAATTGTCCACCATGATGGATATGGTGAGAGAAATGTATGAGGATGGAAGGAAGAGCAGCATGCTTAGAAAGTAGCGAAATTCCATGAAGGAAGAGAAGCAGTTGCTTGCTGACAAATTGTAGGAAATGGAGAGGCAACTTCATATTGCAAATATGAACCTGAAGAGGATGCATGAGTTGGAAACACAACTCTTTATTGCCCAAGAAGCCTTAGTCAAGTACCAGCTTGAAGAAGAGGTAAGGCATTCCAATTTGTCTTCAAATTCCTCTGAGAATGCTTATATTGGTTCTTTTGTGAAACATACTAAAGGAATAGGTTCCAAGCTAATGTCCAAGATGGGCTATGAAGGAAAGGGCTTGGGAAAGCATGCACAAGGTATTGTTGAACCAATAACGGTTGAGGAAAGGCATAAGTATTTGGGTCTTGGCTATGGATAGTCTTATGGACAGAGTTCCAAAGCTGCCATGAAAGCCATTGAAACTGTCCCAGGAAGGAGTTCCATTTCATGTCCTCTACCTCAGAAGTGTGAAGGTTGTATCCAAGAGGAATACAATAGCATGAAACATCACTTGCAGGATGCAGGTGTTCAGAAGCACGCACTTGAACCAGAGAGTTGGGGAGACTCTAATAGCCTTGAAGAGTTTGATGGTGTTCCAAAGGGAGCCACTTCTTCATTTGCTTCACCTCCTCATGAAGGCAATAAAGGTGAAAGAGGTAGGTATAAATCTAGTTCTAATTATATTCCTTTTGATTTTGCAAAGCATGATAAATTTCCACATATGTATGGGAAAAGAATTACATGTTCCTTTTGTGGTTTGGATAACCATGATGTTTCTAGATGTTGGAAGATAATGGCCACATACATGAAGCAGAAGAAGGAAAAGAAGCAAGAAGCCAAAAGTCCATTGGACAAGGAAAATCATGCTATCAAGAGGATGCACATGCAATGCACTTACTGCCATAAGCAAGGACATCTTGCTGCAAAGTTTTGGACACTGAATCCAACAATGCTTCCACCAAATCTGAAGAAAGTGGAAAGAGAAGATGGCAGAAATGGAAGTGAAGATTCCATGAATGATGTGTCTCAAAATGATTCACATGTTGATGCTGATGTGCAGGCAAGGGTAGTAACTTTGAAAGGGATTGGTAAGGAACAATTAGAGTTATTATCCGATAAAGATTACAATGTCTATTGATGCATCTATATTATATTTCATTTCAGCTTCGAAAGTACAGTGCGCTTAAGTGAAAGTTGAAGGATGAAATGCATGCATGAGAATGAGATGCATGAGCATAGGAATGCTGATGATTTCCTTATTTTGAGCATGTATGTGTAATTAACTTGCAGGGTTGATTGCTTTGACGTGCATGTGATGCCATGTTGACTTGAAAGAAGTTAACTTGGTCTCCAAATGGAGATAATGATGAAAGTTTCATCTTTTGAAAAAGAGTCCCAATAGTCTTTTTCTACATGCTTGACTTGAAGGGTCATTTGCTTAAAGGCATGTTTTGTGGGCTTGTTGTCTAGTCCATCATTTGTATGCAGATGTAAGACATGGAGGTGTTCACAAGATGTGAAATCTATTTCTTTTGTTGAAGCAAGAGTTAGTCCATCCAGTTGTTGTCTGTATGCCTGTTGTTGTTGGCAGCTTGTCAAACAGGTACAAATGAAAGCCTTTTGGAGTACATATAATTCACATTTGTTGAGCCACCTTGGATCAATGATCAAGGCAAATAAGCTCAAATTACCTTCTATGACCATTTGAGTAGAAGTTCTACAGGAAGCAAGGAGGAAGACAATTATTCTCAGGAAGACCAGCCAATCCGAGAAGGGAAGTGGTAATAAACTTTGGTTTAGAGGCACTATGCAAAGGCAAGTGTAGGGAGGCTAAAAGAAGAGGGTGAGTCACTCTCATTTACTGTTCAGATCAGTATATCAGTCTTTTGGAGACCAAAAGTTTTTTTAGTGGGAAGGCAAGATCCAAAAATGGATCCCGGATAAACCTCTAAGTCTAAAAGACTTCATGCAAGAGGTAGAAGGTGAAAAATGGCACAAATCCTTTATAAATCAGAGGAAAATCAAAATTGCAAGCTGCTCTCATAAATAGTCTCATTGCAGGGATCCCTCTATTTTGAATCCAATGCATCTTAAATGGGCGAAAACAGACTTCTGATGAAGAAGTTGTCATGAAAAGAAGCTTCCCTTGTTCTTTGAGAAAAGAGGCTTGAAACATGAGAAAACGACGAAATAAGGCATATTGGAGGCTTGAACAGTGGTTGCATAGGGGCCGTTGGATCAGGCCAATTAAAGGTCCAGATCTGATCAGCAATTGCAATCGACGGTGGCAGTCGGAGGCATAAAGTGCGATGGGCTGATGTGATACCATGATCGCTAATATCGACGGATCGCAATTGGCAAACACAATGGAGCAGGGCTTACACATATATACGCGTGATGCGATGGTGCGATCGTCGAAATCGGCGGATCGCAATCAGAGCATTACATTGGAGTGGGACCATGTGTTATATGCGCGATGTGATATATGGACCCGATGGGGTTTATTAATAGAAACACATATGTTTTGAAGTCCGGAAAGCACCAATTTCCTTTGTAAATTGCGTGTTTCATTTATTAAACGAAATATAAAGGAGTTAAGCCCGATGCGATATTACGGACCCGAAAGGGTTCCGAAATGCCTCTGTATAATGTTTCAAGTCCAGAGGGAGCCATTTTACATTAATTTTCGTCGTTTCAATGTATTTTAAAATAGAAAGGGAAAACCATGGAGCAGGCCAATTGCAATATGCGATAGTGATTCCCAGGTAGACCCGATGGCGCTATAAAGCGGGGTTATGAGGATTTCAAGTCTGGAAGAACACTGTTTTGTTGATTTTTCCGTGTAATGGCAACATTCTCTGTGTAAACACAGAGCGACCATTTTGAAGGATTCAAAGCATCGATAAACCCCTTTCGTTACCAAATAGGTGGCATTCATCCCTGAGGGAATTTAGAAATGATTGCTAACGCCCAAAGACGGGACTTGAACGGACTGTGAATGGTTGACAGAGAGCCCAAAAGGGAAAACCAACAGGCAATGCGATTTGGCTTTTAAACCATGAATGTCAAAGACAAAGGGCTACTGATTTGTTGAATGGTGGCCAAGTTGTGTTTGTTGTTGAATGCTAAAGGTAGTAGCAACAGAGAGCTGAGAGAGTAGAGTGAAAGAAAGTCAAAGAGCTACTGCTCAGAGCTGCTAAATTGTTGATGGTGGCCGAGTTGCTGAAGCCGAGCATAAGCGGGCAGCGCTGAGATAGAGCAGAAGAAAAAGAGCAGCCTACGGGGTCACTTGGAAGCCAAGTGAAAAGCCAAGAGGACTGTTTTTCTGATAGAAGGTAGAAAGAAGCTAGAGCTGAAGAGCCAAGAGCCAAAGAGTAAGGGCCAAGAGCCAGAACCAAGAGCCAAAGAGCCAGAGTCAGAGCCAAGAGCCAGAACCGAGAGCCAGAACCAAGAGCCAGAGAGCCAAGAGCTAGAGCTTCAAGAGCCGAAGGGAGATAAAATGGTGTTTGAACCCATTGTTTATGTGTAGAACACCAGGAGTTGAGCCAAAGAGCTTGTAAAAGATTTACACCATAATCCCATAGAGCCTAGTTGAATTAACTAGAGCTCATGTAGACGTAGCCCAAGAGTTGTGGGTGAACTCCAAATTAATATGATTGTTTATGTGTCTGCTTTATTGCTGCGTTAGCTCTGCTGCTTCATCTACTGTTGTATGCATTTATATATCAGTTTCAGCACATTAATTTACAACGCATAATCAGTTTAAAACAAATACAAGCATACATCCATATTTTCAAGCATTTCTTAATTCTGCATTGGTTAATCAAATAGACTTGGGAAAATTCAAGCTTTGGAAGTGGGAGAGGTTCTTGTAAGCTAGACAAGAAGCCTAAGAGCCCCATTTTCAAATCATGAAGAAGGAGCAAACATGCTAGAAGACTTACTTGTAGTTGGATGGACAAAAGAGGCTCATCAAGAACAAGAAAAGGGAACACATGCATGCGACCGCGTTTCAAGACCAAGATCATTGAATACCCTACAACATCAAGCCATGCAGAGGAGAAAAGAAAGCCAATCTAAGAACACATCCATCACTCAACAACAATAACAACTTGAAATTTCCACCACATCCAACCAATCCATGTCAACAGTGTCGTGTCAAATTGTGTCATGAGCTGTCAAAGGCCACATCATTATTATGGGCCATATCTGTTGTAAATGGAATGTAATGTCAAGTGAAAGTCCAATGGACACACAAGAATACGAAGAGTCATGTCAGTTGAAAAGTCATAGGAAGTTGAATGGTCATGAGGGTAGTCCAAGGGTCACACGGGTCAAGCATCACCCTTGGTTATATATATCCCTCCCAATATATGAGAAAATGCTTTTTTCACCTTAGCTCCTCCCACGAAGCATTAAGAGTTTTTAGTTAGTTCTTTGAGGAGTGAGGAGTGGTTCCAATGTCCCACTACTGGGGCTAGTGATGCATGGTGTACATATGTGTCTTGGAACTTTTGCTTAATACAAAAGCCTGGTAAGGCCAACACTTTTTCATGCATGTTTTGTAGATGTTTGTAAGGCTATTCATTTGGCATTTGTAATTCATGTTTGTTTCACATGTACTAAGATAGTTGAACTATTTTAGTTGTTTTAGTACTAACTTTTTTGGGAATGTGCTCAGCTTCCAGATGAGCACTTTTACTTACAATTATGCTCTTCTCCCTAGATGACAGATTTGGAGGAAATATTGTAGCAACTAGATAGTTGGCCATGTCAACGAACCATGGAGAGAGCACTGAGATAGAAAATAGGTGCTCATCTGGAAACTGATCATCGACCAACCCTTCATCATCTACAAGCAAAGCAAGTTTAGACAAAAAATCTACAACTACATTTTCTTTTCTTGGCCTTTCAATGATAGTTAAATCAAACTATTATAGCAATAGCAACCATATAATGATTCTAGCATCACATTAGGCTTGTTCATCAAATATTTAATAGCTACATGATAAATATGCATAAAAGTTTGGTATCCAGTGATGTAGTGTTTAATTTTGTTTAAGGAGTGTACAACTAAGAGTTATTTCTCAGTGATAGTGTAGTTTAATTCAACTTTAGACAAATTTTTACTAATGAAATAAATGGCATATGGTAACTTATCATCTATTTGCCCCAAGGCTTCCCCCACAACTTTTTCGAATGCAACAACATGGACAACTCTTGCATTCATTAAGAATTCACATTTCTCAGGAGTAAGTGAGAGGTTCATTTCAATGCATTTTCTCAGGACTTTTCCCAGATTAGAGAGATCCTCTAGGAAGTCACACCCATAAGGAGTGAAATAATTTATGTAGATCTCCACATAGTCATGGACAAGCTCAACAACAAGGCTTAGAACTTCCCTTTGAAAAGTGGCAGGGGCATTCCATAGACTGAAAGGGAGGACCCTATAAATAAAGGTACCCTAAGGACATGTGAATGTAATCTTGTATTGATCCTTAGGGCTAATCTGAATCTGATTGTAACCACTGAATCCATCTAGGAAAGAGAAGAACTTATTCCCTACAAGACCATCGAAAACTTGATGAATGAAAGGAAAAGGGAAATGGTCTTTCTTGGTGGCTTTGTTCATTTATATGTAATCTACACAAATCATCCATTTCCCATTATTCTTTGGGACTAAAACTAGAGGGGACACCCATTCACTATCTAAGTTGGGGAATATGAACCATACATCCAACAACTTTTGCAACTCTTCCTTTACTATGTCCTCGAGGGCTGGGTTAATTCTCCTCTAAGGTTGATGCACAGGTTTTCATCACTCCTTGATGTTGATGCGATGAGTACAAACCTAGGGATGCACCCCCTTCATTTCTTTATAGTTCTAAGCAAAGGCATCTAAGTGTTCTCTCAACATCTTGCACAATTTCTCTTCTTGGTTGGCCGAGAGAGAGGGGTTAATCTTCAAGATTCTATATGGGCCAAATTCTATAATTTTGACATGGGCAGGAGTTGGGTCAAATAAGCATAATTTAGTCCAATGAATACTCTCATACTCTTTCACTGGCTCATTAAGAGGCATGTTACTGGGGGGTTGGTTCTGAAGTATCTGGTCAATGAGGTCATCTTCATCAGGTTCCCCCCTCCTATAACAACATCTAGGGTAAAAATTTGGTAGGATGTTGTATGAGACACTTCATCTTCCTCCTCCTCTTCTAGCCACTAGGGTAAGTCATGCTCAATTGATGGCTGAGCAAGAGGATACGATATCAATTGTTTGGATAAATGCCCCTTCTTAATGGTCATGTTCCCAACCCTGCAACTAATGTAAGCATCAACAATGGCTAACCATGGCGTTCACAGGATGAGAGGATAGCCATTGAATTTGATTTTGGGCTAGAGAACCAAGAAGCCAGTAGGATACTCCCAGGAGTCAATGGAGACCATTACATCCTCAAAAACTCCCTCAAGATCTACTATGGATCTATTTGCAAGTTACAACATTGTAGTGTTTTTTCTGAAGGCTCCTTGGAGGTTAAATTTTAGCATGGTTTCTTTATTCATCACATTGATGGCAACCCCAAGATTAATCAAGGTATGAGGGAGAATGATGCCATCAATGGGTACATCCACTAATGGACTTCCAAGGTCTACATATTTTGGGTAAATCACTCTCCCAACATCAAATCAGATAATTTGCCAATAACATTGATGGTGGGGGTGTCTCTTTTTCTTCTTCGAGGGTGTTTGAAACATTTCTCCTTGATAAACTTATTATAGATGGGAACATCCTTAATAGCTTGGAGAAGGGGTATTTTGACACATATACTCTTCAATTCTAACAGAACTTCAATATCTTCTAGGGTGTGCTAGCTAGGGTGTATCAATATCTCAGGAAAAGGAGGTGGATTTACTTGAGGGGTACTCTCTTCCTTTTCCTCTTCAATTTCTTCGAGTAGAGATGTAGGTTGGTTATCTGGAAGCACTGTTCCAAACCTAAGGTTGATTTCTTAGATCTCCACAGTATAGGTAGGATAAGATGTCTCTGCACTATAGACTTGTTGTGCTTACTTGTTATTCAAGTACGGATTGGGTTGAGCAGGGATCTGAGGTTGCTTGGGTGGAGAACGATGAGTAAGTTGTGGTTGAGGTGGAGATGGAGGTAGTAAAGCAGGAGGTTGGTTGAATTTAGGCCTCCACCCTTGTGATGGGTTGCTCCATTGAGGAGGTTGGGGGGCATATGGATGAAATGGTTGATTGACAGGTTGAGGAGGATATTGAGGAGCATACGGCCAAGAAGGAGGTGTGGACCATGATGGATGAGTGGAAAAGTACCAAGGTGGCAGGGATGCATTTTGGTTGGGATGGTAATAAGAGTAAGATGTACCTTGCATGCCCTGCTGGTATGGTTGAGGTCCTTGAGGCCTCCTTTGATTTATAAAGCAAAGTTGTTCAACCTCTCCTTATGCTCCTTGTATACAACTTTTAAACTAGGAAAATAAGGGCATTTATCTGTGGCATGGCTTTCCTCACAGATTGAACAAACCTTTATGACATTTAATGAGCATTCATTTATGGGGTGCTTTCTAGTGCATTTAGGGCAGAAAATAGCTAGGGCCCTCTCTGCTTCCTCTGGTTTCCTCTTGATCTGAATTGTATCCATTTGTAAACAAAAGGTATGCATAATTTCACTTTTAAATTCATCCAACATGTTCCCAATCTCAGTCTTAATGGATGTTGTGGAAGGAGAGGAACTGATCAAGCTTTGACTAGCCCTACCCTTCTTTCTAGCAGCCCTAAAGTGATTTTTGAACATTGTTTTGATTTCATCATAGGATAAATGATAGATATCTCCCCCATACATCATGTTGATGGTTTCCAACATGTCCTCCCTGATCTCTTGGAGAAGAACTATCTTGAGTGATTCAAGATCAAGGGTGCATCTGGCCCTCCTATAACTGAGTTGAAATCTCTCCTCATAGTCCTCTAGGGATTCATCGGGTCCAAGAGTCATTCTAAATATTTTTTCCTTGGTTTATTTAGACCTACAATAGTCCTTGTACTTGTTATTAAAGGCTTTTTGCATTTGAGCCTAGGTAGTGATGTTATTCCTAGGTATATCCATAAACCAGCACAAGTTGCAGCCTTAAGGGTAGATGGGAATAACTTCAACTTATGGTCATCAGAGGCATAGTCATATGTCCTATAGACAACAAAAAATTCAAACATAAAGGTATCAGTCTCCTCAAAGGTTCAGCCATGGAAGTTTGGAAGGGAATTAGGGCTTATATTATTCATTCTAGCCTCCCCGTTAGTATCTCTAATAGGGAAAACCTCATTGTTCCTATTTTCAACCATGTTTTGGGTAGGTGAAGTGGGTTCTTCTTCTTCCCCAATGGGTTCTTCAAAGATCTTAGGTTGCTCACCTAGAGGGTCTTCTAACTTCTCGGTAGTCAGAGAGGGAAGCTAATAGTCACCAAAGAAGAGTGAAGGTTGACTGCTTTAGGGTGTGGGGGTGTTTGGTAAGAATTTTCCTTGAGTATCTCTATTCCTATGAGGCATGAAAGAAAATTTTCTCTTTTTTCTTTTATGTTGCTTTTTCAAAACTATATGCAAAACAGAAAACAATGCGTAAGCATAAATAAGATCTACCTAGACACCTCCTTGGAAATGACGCCAAAAAGTGGTGAGCCATGGTACTACACCAAGAGTGCTGTGACTCCCAAGGGCTCCTCAACTCTATTTATCAACCCAGGGTTCGTACAAACTTCGAGGTGACAATTCTATATGCACAATAGATGGGATTCTACTCATGCCACCCTCAACTAGGACACTTGATCAATAATGATCCAAGATCATTCCTCCTACTAAATTAGAATAAAAACTAACTAATGAAGGTGAAATTTAGAAGCTACCTCTAATTATAAAAAGGAAAATTCTTTTGAACTTCAACTTGTAAATGCTATTGAATCAATTCATGAAAGATAAGAGCTACACTACTTGTAGAAAGGGAACTACATTATCTTGCAATCAACCATCTAGCTACCAAATCTACTTGCAGACAAGAAGCTAACCTACCAAATAAAAACTCAAGATTCTATGTATCATCTATCTAGCTCACATTTGCATATAAACCAATGTTTTATTTGTTCCAAATCTGTGATAAGGAAACTAACGCTATTATATTTTGCAGTGAAGGAAAAGGAGGGTTTGGAGTGGCCTATGAGCTACCCTTGATCATGGAGTCATAACTGGGGGTCAACTTACTTCTAATCTAAGTACAAATTACAACAAAGGTCAAAATTAGTGAGGAAATAGGTTGCTATAGGTGTGCTACGAGAGGCTGCTACAGGTTCCCTGTATTGCTATAAGAAGACTTGTAATGCTACAGGAAGGCTGCGTAGAAGGTTTAGGAGGTGGAAATTATGGGTTCAAGGGATGGAAAGGTGGATGGAGGTTGAGGTAAATGGATGAAGGGTGGTAACAACCCCTAGCCAAGATCATAGCCTTTTAAAGGTCTGTTTTTCACTAGGAGAGTTGCTCACAATGGTCTAGGAAAATGATCGCAAGAACCAAACTTTTGAGGACAAAATTTGGGATTCATGAAAGAGGGTGAGGAAGTCCAAGATGGAGGTGGTGAATGTGCCCTTTCTTGTAGGTCCAAACAAACCTGCAACCATCACATGCATATACCCTTTTATCATTGACAAAATGAAACAACTGGTAGTGGAAAAGATGAGTTGAATTTGAATTCCATCTAATCTATGCCAAACACTCTGGTCTAGTCAATAAATAAACTCCTAATCTACAGTAAGCATATGCAAAACAAGATGGCTAACATAAATCTTCTTCCAAGAAATAATAAACATAATATTTTTGGGTTGTGATTGTAGATCCTTCTATTCATGCTCCCATGGGAGAGACGAGGTAGAGGTAGCAATCACGTGATTTTGATGGGTTATTTTCTAATGGAATGAAGGAAACTAATAAGCACTCTGAACTAAAAGGAGATAAAAATACACTAGAGGGACCTAAGTCACTAGGGTTGGGCCCAAAGCCAAGAGCCTCAGCCCTATGGAACTAACTCAATGATGAGCTAATAAGCAACTTCTCATTAACATTGCATCAATGTCTAATACATCATATAATAGTAAAAAATAATAGTGCCAAGCACTTGAGCTCAATAGCTACCTAGGTGGAAACAAAACTCGAACCCTAATGAGCTATTTTACATGTTTATTTATACAAGAGGGTAACTACTAGTATCTCCCTAGAAAATAGGAATGTTTGTCTCCCATAACTCGAGATTGGTGGATCTTGATATTCAATAACTGCACTTGCTTGGTTGCCAATGACCTCGTCTTGCTTCACTGCCAATGACCTCGAGTCGATGAGAGAGAGTTTGGTGATATTGGGTTGATTGAAGGAGTTAAGGAGGTGGACAAACTCCTAGAATCTCTCCCTGTTGTCTACTCTGAGCCCTTACATGTAAATTATCTAAAAAATGCTCCATTTCTTGCAATTAAACCATATTAGGTCACATGACATAGCAAAACATCTTTTACCCCTATCACTAAGCATAACATAACAAAAATTGTAAATAAATATGAGAAAGAGATAGTTCTAAAGCTAGAGGATGGCATTATGACCCTTATAATGTACCTATTTCTTGGCCTCATCAATTGGGGATTAAGGAATCTGAGAAACATCTGGTGCTCAAGTACCATGGATGTATGCACAAATACACATAGGAAGAAATGGAGTTCCTAGACATCTCCTCGCTTGGTGAAACATACTGATATGCTCTTAATATCGAGTAAAAATTTAAATAGAAGAAGCAAGACTTTGGTTATGCAAACCCAAAGCAAGGCAAGGGAACCCCCAAACCATATCTCAAAGGACATAGCCAAGGTGAAATGGCCCAGGACAACCTATTGAAGCCACAAGCAAACAATAACAATGGGATGATGAAAGAAGAGACGGGAAAGTGGTGTGAGTTCCATAAGATCCTCACTTACAACATAAGTGAATGTCGCGCAAAGTGGTCACTAATGACCAAGTTGAAATCTTCAAATTCAGACGCATGTTTTGACTCTAAGCCAAAACCCAACAAGGGGAAACAAATCATTGATGCAGAACCTAGTGCCACCGTTTCCACCACCAAAGTTAAGAAAAGTGATCCCAAAGATCTGGAGGAGGGTGAGTGTCACTTCCAGTCACATATGTTGGTGAAGGGTGCTCAATTGTGGTTAATTATCAATAGTTGGAGTCAAAATAGCCTCATCCTAGTAGAATTCATTAAGCGATTGGGCGAGATCTCCACATCGTCCAATAATGCCACCTGACCTACAACATCAAGCCTTCCATGGATGAGGTTTTTTGTGATGTTGCTCCACTTAAAGTTTGTGATGCTTTATTAGGCCAACCATACTTGTGGATGCATCATGTTTTGTATGAGTTCAAGCTTGGTAATGATATTTTAACTTTGGGTACAAAAATATATAGGATACTAGAGTTAGCCCCACCTACCTCCGTTTCTTTGATCTCTGCTAAGCAATGTAGCAAGATCATTTCCAAGGCTGGGAAATTTGTTTTCTTCCTAATTTACTCTCAAAGTAAGGGGAACATCATGGCCACATGCATCGTCTCTAGAAAGGGCTTTGGCACACAACAAAAGCCAGTGGATAAGGTTGTGGAAGAGTACATGGACATCTTCTCCTCACCCACGGGGGTACCTTTACACTGTCAAGTCTAGTGTTCGATCAATCTAACCCCCAGTGGACCTCTATCTAATGGGCGAATCTACCATTTCTCCCTTTTAGAAAACGAAGAAATCAAGCGGAAGATCAAGGAGTTGCTACAAAAAGGGCACATCCAAATAAGTTCATCTCCTTGTGGTAACTCAATTGTACTTGTGTACAAGAAATATGGAACTTGGAGACTCTGCGTTAATTATTGAGCACTGAAGAAAATCACAGTCATGAACATATACCCGATCCTAGGGATTGATGCCCTTCTTGAATTACTCAAGGGGGCTTAGTACTTCCACAAGATAAATTTGAAGTCAGGTTATCACTAATTTCCAATAGACCCCACAGATGTATGGAAGACCACCTTTAAGTCCAAGGACGGTCTTTTTGAGTGGTTGGTCATGCCCTTCTGGTTGACAAATGCCTTTAAAACTTTTATGAGGCTTATGGATGACATCTTGTGACCTTTCAACAACTCGTTTGTGGTTGTATATTTGGATGATATCCTTGTCTTCATCAAGAGTTGGGCAGAGCACTCGCAACATATTCGGCATGTGCTTCAAACCCTATGACAAGCTATGTGCCAACCTAGAATTTTTTTCCTTTGGCATGTGCCAGGTCCAATATCTGGGCTAAATAATTGATGAGAAAGGTGTGCATGTGGATCCAAGTAATATACAAGTCATTTGGGATTGGTTTGCCCCAAATATTCTAATAGAGCTTCACATCTTCTTGGGCCTTGCTAATTTCTATCATAGATTCGTGTTGGGGTTCTCTCACATCACGTGGCCTAAGGGTGGAGCAAAAGCAATTTTCTCTGGTATGATTCGCAACATAAGGCATTCATTGTACTTAAACACCACATTTGCCTTGCACCAATCCTCACCTTGCCAGACTCGCAACAACCATTTAAGATTGAGACAAATGCCTCTGAGTATGTTATTGGTGTAGTCCTTAGACAACAAGGGCATTCAATGGCCTGTCATTGTGATACGCTTTATGATATTCTTTGAAGGTACCCCAGATATGATAAGGATATGTATTCTATCATGTAGGCCTGCCAACAATGGAAACATTATATTTTAGGGAATGAGAGGATCATCCACACAGATCACCGACCTCTTCAATTTATGCAAACATAGGGGAAGTTGCAGAACAATCGCCATAAGAAATGGTCCACATACCTGTAACAATTCCATTTGGACATTAAATACAAGAAGGGTAGCACCAATCATGTCGTAAACTTCCTTAACCGACCCCAATTGTGGCACTGAGCCCAATTCTCAACTCTTGTGGGCACAAGACCTCTGGATGGCAGTAACTATATGAAAATGGCCTAGAATTCATTGCCACCTATAAGATGTTTATGGCTGGAAAGCTAGTTCAAGACTTCCATGTTCAAGATGGATTGTTGTGTTATATAGGAAATTTTTATGTTCCTTCAAGTGAGAGTGCCAAGTTGATCTAGGAGGTGCATTTCAACTAGGTCACAAGACAATTTGGTGTGGATAAGACATTGAAAATACTAAATAAGTATATTTATTGGCCAAAACTTTGACAAGATGTTGGAAATATATTAGATCTTGCACTATCTGTGCCATCGTGAAGCCAACCATTAAGAGGCAAGGCTTATACACTCCTCTGCCTACTGCTAGTCGACCTTGGGAATCCATACCCATGGACTATATGTTTGGCCTTCCTTCTACCAAGCATGGTCATGACTATGTGTTTGTGGTAGTTGATAGATTTTCTAGGATGGCCATATTGGTTGCCTACAAGAAGAGCATCACAACAGAAGCCACTTCCAAGCTCTTCTTCAAACAAGTATGGGTACATTTTGGGATTCCGTAAAACATTATATTAGCTCGAGATAACAGGTTCCTAAGCACATTTTGGTCGATCCTATACTCATTGTTGGACACTAATCTCACAAAGTTGACTACATTCACCCCTAGGCCAATGGCTAAATATAAGTCGTTAATAGGAAGATAGTGTAGATATGACACATGTATAACTCTAAGAGTCCACAAACATGGGATGAGAGTCTCCCCTATGTGCAACATAGCTACAATAGAGCTCCCCATAGATTAATTGGCCACAACCCCTTTCAGGTGGGCCCTTGATTTCAACTATTGTGTCCCATTAATGTTGCAAAGCCTCATGCAACTAGACAGAGAGAATCTACACTTGCTCAATCTGAAGTTGATAAGGCCATTAAGTTTATTAAACACATTCAAGATATTTTCCAACAGGTTCATGATATCTTGGATAAAACCAATACTAAGTACAAATAATGCCATGATCAGCATCAAGTGCCACATAATTTTCAAGTGGGTGAGAAGGTTTGGTTGCATTTGCAGAAGAATGCCTTGACTTCTACCACTCTAATAAGAGCCTTGCACCATCGCCAAGGCTTTTGGTGATAGATATTTCAAGATAAGTATCTCCCGATTCCTTGGCATGCACCTAATATTCAATGTGGACCACCTTTGACCATACTTTCCACCATTATCGGACACATAACACATTGTTGAGTAGTTGACACCAACAGAGCTCAAAATAATTACATTAAATAGGTCACAATTGATCGGATCATGGACAAACAAATTAATAACACTCGTTAATGGAGGATTCAACTGTATTGGGTTGTCAAATTCGACCAGCTCCTACACTGAGGCTAGTGGCTCATCATGGACCAAGTTCAACAGAAGTTTCCTCACCTCATGGAGGCGCTCAAAGTAATGGGGACCATTACTTTCTAAGGGGTGAAGACCGATCCAAGTGGATATTGGTGGCCGCTGACCTATTCCACTTGGACCCCAACACTATTTTCTATCAATATCTTATTTTTTAGCACTATTTCCTATTTCGACAATTTTTTACTTTCGGCAGTGTTTGGTTCTTGATCTTCTTGTTATCACTCAGATTGTTCCCAAAAGTTGTAAGAAAGGGAATACGGTCGAGGTAACCACAAACCAATATTTTAGATACAGTTTCTAGCCAATTTGCATCCAGAGAGGGCTCTCTCTTTATGATTTAGCTTTGTTTTGAGGTATATTATGCTAGTTATGAAGTGCAAGGGTTTTGTTTAGAGTTTGGTTGGAAGGATGGGGACTCAATAGAACAGTGAGGTAAAGTTGAAACATTTCAGTCCATTGGGCATGATGGATTTAAATAAAGATGGCTTCCTGGGTTAGGATTCCTATCAGAGGATTTATCACAGAGCAAGGTACTCAAATATGGAACAATTTATAGGCTGGAATCAGATGGAATGGAGTCAATGGGTGAAAGGAAATTAAGAATCCTTCATCATGTTGATAGAGGGAAAATGGATGATTATTGATAAGGAGAAATTAAGAATTCCTTAGATAATATTCAAGATGAAAGAACCAAGGGAAACAGGAGCAATTAAGAATTCACTGTTTATGCTAATTCTGAAGAAAACATTAATAATAATAAAGACTAAACACAAAGTGCAAACAAGCAACTTCCGAGTTATTCTTTTTCTCTATTATTTAGATCATGAAACATAGATGATATACTAAACACAGAAACTATAAAACACAAGTTAGAAGGGGCTTATTGATCCATAAAACGATTCAAGAATTCTGCAACATGGTCCTTAGCATCAAGTCTTCATTTAGTAAACCGGACAAAAATGGTTCCAACAGCCTTTTATTCCAAAAATTGTTTAGTATTACAGTCAAAACTATGAACATCCACCAGTAACCAACCCCAAATACCTCGTTTGGGGAGGTATTTATACAAAAATGTCAAGATATCATACAAAATATCTGATAGAAATAAATATCTGCTGATAATTAATGCTTCTTTTACTTAGATAGAGACAGACAGTCTCGAAAACAGGGAGACAATAAATAAATGCAATAAATTCATGCTGCGCTGGTTGATTCGTCTTTATGAGGCACATTGGAGGTAGGTGCTGCAAGTCGGTTCCCAGCTATCTTCTACTGATCCTCTGTGCTGATTTTCCTACTTTGGCCAAATTTTCTTAACTCTGATGTGGTGCGCTTTGACCCACAGGACCGTGATTTATTTTTGTTCTGCGCATTATAGCAGATGGTGCGCAATTTTGCATTGACTAAAGCTAAATTTACAGGATCTCTAACATGCTTTGCCACCACTCTGGTCCTGGTATTTTATGTCTCTGCAGCTTCCTTAAAGTTTCGTCAGTCTCTGTGTACCTGAAGAAATTAGGTGGGATGGTGAACAGATGCTTCACCTCATGCTCTATGTAGAATAGATTTTCCAGGCTATCATAAAGGGACTGGCCAGATCGAAGTGCTTTTTCTCCTGAAGTACTTGAAGATGCATTAGATTGATTGACAACATATGTATTTAATTTATGTACATAGTCCTTGTGCTTCATCAGATGATCATTATCTCCCAAAGGACTTGGAAAACCTTTTTGATGCAGGACTGTAAATTTTTCTGTGAAAGAATCAATCTCTACCTGCATGTCCTGGCATCTTCTATCCAAGTTTTGCATTAGAGTTCTCATGGTTAGAACTCTCTTGATGTCCAAAATGGTACCTGTTCTATCTCTAATATCCAGTGCTTCCAGTTCTTCACTGGTCTTGGTATTCAAAAAATGTATTAGCCTATTAGCTTGCTCAGGAATTTGTCCCAATAAGGCTCTGGTTTTCTGAATTTCCACTTGGGCTACTCTTATCAAATCAATCTGTTCATAAATGGTCTGAATAGACCTCCATACATCACTAAGGGATTGAGTGATGTTGGTCCACAAAATTCCTCTGATTTCTGCCAGAGGCTTATGCAGAGAGAGATCCTTTTCTAAGGCTCTTACCTTGTTCTCCAATGCTTTGACCTCCCTTGTTTTCTCTGCCACATTCATCTTGGATTTGTCATAGCTTTGTTCAACCTTTGCCAGTTTTTCTTTGACTTGCTTCAATTCAGATACTTAGAGTTTCAGCTCCTCCATGGCTTTTATTAATTGCTCTGTAGTCATATCTGTACTGCTGTCTGGTGTTGTTGATGTTGATGTTGCTCCTGTGATGATTTCTGCTGTTGATGCCCGGACTGTGGGAGGCACTGCTGTTATAACTGTGGGAGGGGCATTTGTGACCGTTGGAGCTACTTTAGGTGGCTGGGAGGTTGACTCTCCTTGCTTTTCTTGTAGTGCTTTCTCCAATGCCTGCTATGTCTCACTCAATCTCTCATTCAGCCTCATGAGCAGGTCTATCATGTCCTCTTCGAATTTTTTCTGTACAACATCTGCTGTTTGTGGATGCATAGAAGGAGGCATTTTGAGCTGTTTTCTGAGGGCAACAATGTCCTCTTCCTTTTTCCCTATTAGTGCTTTTATGCCTTTGGCATCTTTGGGATCATGTCCTAGTTCAATGATAATATCCTCCAAGGATTTAATCCTGTTGTCCTTTGCTAGGGAAGAAGCTTTCTCTAAATCTAGCTGAGCAGAGGTGTTCTCCAATGAGTTTTGCAATTTATGAGCCAACATTGCTTTATCAACCAGTGTGGAATACACCATCTCTCCAGTCTGTTTGTGTAGCTCAATCTGGTCTATTGGATGAATGTCTTTGGCCAAGACTTCCAGATTTGCCCTGATATAATCCGCTACCGATTGTGGTTGCTGCACCTTTGGCTTGAAGTAACTCATGATCATTTTCCCTTCTTTAATGTCATATGCTGACATTAACCTTTTCTATTTTGTGGGGGCCATCTTAAGATATTGATTGTAAATTTGCAGCCTCAATGGATCATTTCTAGCCTTTATCTCTATGAATGTTCTTTTGATATCAGAGGTCTGCTTAGTTGGTGGCCTAGTGGATGAAACTTCCACACTATGCTGCCTTTCTAGCTCCTGCCTGTGTGAGCTGGTTGATGTGTCTATTACTGGGGAGGTTTGTGGGCTGGTTGCCCTCTCACCTCTTAGGCTTTCTATTGTTTCTTCAATGATTTCCTCTTCAGATAGAGGATTCAGTCTTTGCCTTTTAGCACCTGGCTGCTCTGCAGGTCCACTGATGGGTGTAGCTTCTTCTTTGTCTCTTTTCTTGCCCTTTTCCTCATTTAGAGGTGTCTGTAAAGTTGTAATATTTGCTACTTTGGTTTGGACCGGAGGAATTTGCCCTTGCTGATCAGTCATTGTTCGCTGCTCTATGCCTGCTACTTCTTTGCCCTTAGAAGAGCCTGAAATTGTTGTGCTGGTTTCTTGTATAGGTTGCTGTGAAGTTCCAGCAGAAGATGTACCCACTCAGTTTGCTAAGGCAGCTTGAAAGATACCTGTCTAAAAGAGTCCAGGTCAAGGGTCTTTTCTAAATCTTTCATAGCTTGTTCCGTATTTTCTTGCTGAGTAAGTTCTTCTATTAATGTACCCTCTACCCACTCATCCTGATTAGCATATTGTTCTACTTCAGGGATCCTATGATGTGTGTAAGTTGACAGCCGATTTCTTACTTTTCTGTCACTTATAAAGCTATTTGGGTCATATGGCACCCACCAGAAGCTTTTCTTCAATTTAAGGTCTTCCCCTAATATCTTATCAACATCTTCCCATGCTTCCCTCTTGTTAATGATAAAAGGGCCTAACTGGTTTCTTATTCTCAGCTGAGCCTTTTTCTTTACATTGCAAAAGTGAGTTAAATCTGCATTGATAAGTTGCCTGAAATATTCCAATGCAAATAGTCTCATGGGCACATATTTGGGCAGCTTATAAGGGCACAGTTCACAACCATATATCCTGATTTCAGTGTGATCCTGGTAGAAGTACCAGTCACCTATCCTGTAGTTTTTGGAGAGCTGTAAAATCTTATTTATGTCACCAGAGAGCTTAGGAGGAGGAGCTCCTATCAATAGAGTGGAGGCTGGATGTATAAAGAAGTCAATGAATTCATAGTAGGTATAAGGGGATTCACCAATTTTATGGAAGACCGAGGTCAAAAAGATCACATACCTCCTTTCTCCTTTGGAATCTAATTTCCTGATGGGAAATATAAAATTGTCTGGGTGATAATACAACAGCAGATGGTATATGAAAGTTGTGTATTTAAACACTCCTCTTTCCAAATTCATAAATTGAGCATGGATTTTGTCAGCAATGAAAGAGGCATAGTCATACTTAATAGCTGGGGGCTATCCTGGAGTAAAGGTGGATAATAGAACCAGGACAATCTCATCCACATGTTCACTGGACCTAAATCCCAAGATCAATGATATCATGTCAAGAATAATTCTTCCAGTCTCATTGAACCAGACATGTAAATAAGGAGGTGGGCCTTGGGGCTCGCACTCTGGTTTCATGAATAACTTAGCAATCCGGGTTATTTCTGCACTGGACAGTTGAGAGCCTTTCTCAAGCAAAAATCCCATGGAAAGAGGAGCAAGAGGCTGAACTGGATGGAAGTGTAGCATTTCATTGATAGATTCAACAATTATGTAAAAGAGAACAGTTTGTGATGGGGTCATAACTGCCTTACTGACAGGGTCATAATTGGCACAGCAGTGGCGAATAATATCTGGGAACACATTGACTGAGGGAAGGTAATACCTGGGGAGATTGGATTCCCATATTCCCTAGATATCAGAGTTGTTCAAATGACTGTTTTTGATTAGGCAGAAAGTATGAAGATGATTTTGGCACCCAGACAGGTCTTTTATTTGGAAATCTCTGTCGGCCAAGGGTAGATGATTCTGGTCTTTATGAGGTGCATTGAGGGGCGTTACACTGAGGGCCACAGGGGCTTCCATGTTCAGTTTTCTGTGTTTTCAACCAGAGGTCAAATTTCTATGGAAAAAAGGGCAAAAAAGCAGTTCTGGATGTCTTGGTATAGCAATTATGGATTGCGTCATCTTGAATTTGGCTCCTATAGGTATAATTTGTAGAGGAAAACAAAAAATACAGGTTCGGGAGGTGAGACGGGGTAAATACCTGTATTTTGGAGGCGAACGAGTGTGATTTGCAGGTTGACTTACGAGTTGAGGAGTAGGATGCTGGAATTTGCTTGGTCGGGTGGCGGACTGGAGCTTCTGCAATTGCTTTGACGTAGTTTGCATGCAACAGTTTCGTAGAAGAAACGAATGAAAATGGGTGAAAATGACACTTTCACGAGTTTTTTAACAAAAATTGGCTTCGCAGGGCTTTTTGGCGCTTTTCGGTCGGATGACATCATCGGTATGTGACGTTTTGTCGTGATGCGGGAGTTCGGATGCTGATGTGGAGGTGACGTGGCGATGATGTTAGCGGGCGAGGTTAGCAGGAGGGCGGTAAGCGGTATTGGCCCACACCGCTTATGAGCTGAGGCGGTTTCGGGAGGAGGGGCCACGAGCATGGTGGTAGGGCGCCGCGTGTCCCAGGTACAGCGACAATACCGCTGGTTCCCCAGGTGGTAAACATCGGCGGCGGAGGGCCTTGCGATATGATCGTGAGCCGTCTGATCAGCAAACCTGGATCCAACGGTTTGCGGAGGTCTGAGGTGGCTCAGGGTTACGGCGCGGGGCCCATGTAATATAAACAATGATTTAACACTTCTCGGGGCAATTACTATTGGTTGTCGGGGTGTTTAAACAGTTAAATAACAAGATGTTAATTAATCTTTGAATATTTGCGCACGGGGAGGGTTTAGTAAGGTTATTAATTAACCCAGGTTGTTAATTAATCCCGACGTCGCGCTGATAGGGTTTTGCACAATGTCTCGAATAAACCTTGAATCCCCTGTAAACATTGACATATGGCTATAATTTAGCCGCTGGCGGGGATAATAAAATTTTGGGGGTTTTCTTATATTTACATAATACGGGTAGGGGGAGGAATATAGGGATTTATATAATAATGTTAATGGTCAAGATGAATCTATGAAGGGTAAGCGCCAAGTTATAGAGTTCAACAACTTAGGCTTAGGAGAAAACAGAGGTTTTACACAAGAAATGTGGCTTCTGTTCCTAAAGCAAGAATGTTATTTTCCTCAGACTTTTTTCATGAAAGGGGTAATTTAGGAGTATTTAGTAGATCTCAATATCCTTAAGGGGAGGTTAGTAAGTGTTTTTAGGAGGAAGTGTGAAGGGAAGTTATTCATGCATCACTTGATTTGTAACCAAACAGTTGCCATGGTACTTATGATATCAATAAGGTGAACATATTTGAGAGACAAAATTAATCATAAGCCTGCTTCTGCAACACCAAAACTACCTACCCAGCCTATTATACCTAACATTTTTCTTCTTCTTCCATGGGTGCACTTGGACTAGCAAACCCTTACAAATTTTCTTTTCTTTTCATGGGAATCCTAACTAAGTCTACCCTTATTTCTTCCAAGGGCTCAGATTTAACTGTTGAGCTCCTTTGCTTCTCTACCTATCTACTTATCTGCCAAGATTGAACTATTTGAACAGATTTTATTCTCTATCTCTAAAACATGAACTGGCCAAGATTAAGTTGTTTGGCCATTCATCAACTGTGGCAAAAGTTAACCAACTGCATACAATGAGATTCTTTGCAAAAATAGACTAGTAGTGGCATTTTGGACTAGCACACTTTCATGGTCCTTTTTATTTGGGGTTCATTTCTTTCATTTTTCTTTTGACCATTTCATTCTTTTTACCCTTTGATCTTTCTTTTAGGGTATACCCAATTTTCATTTTTTACTTTTTTGATCTTTTTCAAAATATGGAAAACCTTTGTAGCAGGGAAAGGATGAACATATTAGGGATTTTTACCAGTCAATCATGAAATATGACACCTATTGGTATAGGAGCATAACACTTCCGGAGGCGTTTTAAGGCTTGAAACAATCTTTTTTGGGGGAATTGAAAATATCAGTTTTTAACTGACATTTGTAGTCCGAAGTTGTTTTCCTCGAATATACCTTTCTAATGGGCTATCTTGCGCACCAAACATAGATTGTATGCCAATTTTACAACCCCGGGAAGTTGATGTTCCAACTAACCCCATTGGGGCCCATACCTTTTGGCACTTGATCTCCTAAGGTTATGTTTTTGGATGTTTAGGGTTTCTCATTGTTTCTTCATGATAAAAAGGCCTTCGAGCCTCATTGGAACTCAGTTCAAAATACATCTAGCCATCACATCTATTCTCAAATATAGTCTACCATCGATTGCTCTAGTTTTATTTTATTCTGCATGTAAACACTTTTCAACATTTGCTATTTATTAATTGAAGTTAAGTTTCACTACATCTCTATGTTTCTATTTTTAATTTTTATTTCAGTTAGTTCCTTCATAAATCTAAATCAGTGGTATCAGATGATTTAATCTTTCTCTTTTTGTCTGTGCATATCCTTAATGAGGTCGGGGTATAAGGAGTTGGGACTCAAATTTCTCGAACACTTGCAAGATTGTCCTCGTCAACCATAATGACATCCCATGGTAGAAGAAAAGAAAGACAAGGGAGCATGATATCCTATCAAATCGCTACTTCAAGAAACCCTCGAGTGATAGAGGAATTAGATGATGGATAATTTTTCCCAGATCCTTTGATGAATACTAATGGGTGAAGCATTTTAATCCAACAAGCACTTAATAGGTGCTACCCCTTTTAAGGTACAAGTTAATTTTGACATCCGATATTTGAGGACTAGATAGATACACATGCTCTAGATAAATGGTGAAATCTATTGGAAGTATATTTTTCATTCCATAAATTTTATGACAGAGAAAATATTAGTTTTTCACTCCCTAAGACCGCTCCCCTTGTCAAGGACTGGTAGGAAACTTATTGTGAGGAAAGGTCCTGGGAGGACTCCTCACTATTTTCAGTAGCACCCTATTAGGACTCTTTTCAAGATGTTTTTAAGGAATAATATTAGCCTATCAGGAGCTACGAAGAGAAGTACATAAAATAGACCACACTATGACATGAAAGGTACCAAGAAGTGCCAGAGTTCATGTTGAGCCCCAAACTTGCATCTTCCCTATACACCTTTCTAGCCTTTTTCCATTTACCTGGACCTCCTAAGCTGTCAAATCATTGCATATTAGTTTAAAAAGAGCATATAAAGTGGTTTCCTAACTATGTTTTGTGTCTACTATTTGAATTAGATTTTTGCTCATTCAGCTACGGAATCTTGTCACTTTCCGTAGCCTTTTTGTTAAAGTCTATGTTACAGGTGTCTTCAGGCAAATCCAGCCACATGGGCAAGTTGCAAATGACGTGGACATGGACCGAGTCCTATTGGCTCAGTCGAATTCACCAAAGAAGGCTGTGGTCAAAGGTAGTCAAGCGGTGGTCAACGTAAGAGTCCTACGGTGACAGAACTCTGTTTTTCACCACTTGAAGACTTGTGTGGCCGTTCCTAGATTTTTGGGGACATATCAACACCTGTGGACTGCTCCATGAACCAAATCCAACAACCACCCTCCATAGATTTAATCACCATGGCAGCCATGACGTTAGATCCCTGGACGTAGTTGTTCGTGGGTCTTTTATCAGCGCAGATTTTAGGAAAGTAGTTATGTCATCCTCTGTTATAAATAAAGCGTTCTCATACGCATAGTAGCTAGCTTTTGTAATTTAATTTTGACTATTAATGAGCCCACTGTGCCGTGACTTTATTTTTGTGTTATGACTGCATTTTAATACATGAGAAGACTTTGTTTATAAGCACAATTCATGGTTGACTGCTGATTGCCCGAGGTTGTGTAGAGGGCCCCTGTACACACTGAGGTTTTGTTTGTTGCTGTATAGTTTCCTGCTTTATTTCTTTACGTTCCTTATGCCATAATCATTCACTTTTATATATTGCACTGCTTATGGTATTTGCGTTGATTGCTGTCCATAGTTTTTATGCTTTATAATGCTGTTAACTGATCAATGTCTTTGTTTCAGATTACAGTAGGTAGCCCGGGAATTTGCACGTAGTTTTATAATGACTAATGACATGGAATTATTCTTGTCCTTCTGCTGATTTATTTTTCTTAGTTCTAGTTCCAGCACTGTTTTATCTATTTCAGTTTTGCTCATTTACTTTTCTGCAAGTTAGTTATTGAATTGCTCATGTCATTTTCAGTTACCTCCGAAAGCCATAGCGAGACTAATGATGAGGGAATGAAGTATGAGTGTGTAGTTTGATACTAGTTTTATTTCTGCAATTTAGATATCAGATTGCTCAAGTTGTTTATGATTACCTCCGAAAGCCAGAGCCAGATGAATGGTGAGGGGTCAGAATATGAGTTGATGTAATTTGATCTTAGCTTTACTTTGCTTGCAATTTTTGGATTTCTTTGAGTTCAGTTTCTTTCATATTTAGACAACAACAAGGATACTGGGTTTCATGGTCAATAACTCACTGTTTGTTTAATTAGAATAGTGGCATATTTTCATTCTCTTTTAGGAATTAATTTCATCATTTCATGTTTCAAAACCTTTTTGAAAATTTTGAAGTTTGGAAATCATTTTAAGGGACACCATTGCCTTGAACACTTATATCCATACTTGTCTTTTAGGACTGCCATCCTACATTAGGGAATCAACGAAGATAAACCCAAAAACAAACTAAAAATCAAAAACGACAAAAAGTAAGAAATCGATTATCTTGCATATATAGTGCACCTCACTTCAGTAGTTTACAACTCGCAGATTGACAATTAATATAGAAATTTAGGACACTCTAAATTGACCAAACATTTTGGCGTCGTTGCCAGGGAAGTGAAACTAGGTAGCCAATTTCTTTTAAAAAAAACAACAGGAAAATTTCAAGGAAGGTAAAAATTGATAACTTCTCAAAATATGCTCTCCTCTTGCACCTAGTGTGATCTGGAGGATCAGAAAAGAGAGTTATTGGTTCAATAATTTCTTGAGTATGCTCTCTTCTTGCACCTAGAGTGATTTGGAAGATCAGAAAGAGAATTATTAGCCCGATTTGATGAAAAATAAAAAAATGACATGCATAGAGCAAGAGATTCTAGGGGAAGGTTTATAGCCAGGGCCAAGAGTTCAATTTTTTACAACTCCATCTACTTCAATGCATAGACAAGATGCACCTCCATCATCTCCAACTCACACTCCTAGCCTTAGGATTCCTGGAATTCAAGGGGCATTAGCTGAATTAGGAGACTCTCCCACACTATCCACCGAATCTGACTTAGGAAAAGAACCTTTATTTACTTCTACAGGAGAACAAATTGTAATCAAGGAAGTAGAGTCACCTGAAGAAGAAGAGGGAGAAATTCCTCCTCGTTCGCCATTAGTAGAAGAACCAGAGGACTCTGAAATCTCTGAGGAAACTATCATGACAGAGGAAGTAGTAAACGGGTTTGGAGGAGGAGGTAGAGGTAAAGGTAGAGGAGGAGGAAACAATGGAGGAGGTAGAGGTAACAATGCGGGAAATAGGGATGGAGATAACTCATTTGGATTTCCTATAGTTGATGAGGAATCTCGTACAAAAATGAAAAACATTTCACCATTTGTCCTCCCAAAATTTTATGGGTTGACAAGTGAGGATCCTGAAACATTTCTATTTGAGTTTGAATTCGCGTGCCGAACTTATGATTATATGGAAGACTCTCAAAAACTCAAATTGTTTCCTTCAACATTGAAGGGAGCTGCTTTGAAATGGTTCATGGGATTAGTCACTCAATCTATTAGGACTTGGAATCATATGAAACAAACATTTTTGGATAGATACCTGGACTATTGCATGCCCACCAACCATAAGGATGAGGTATTCAAAATGGTGCAAAAAGAAGATGAAAACTTGGAGGATTTACTTGAAAGATTTCAATACAACCTGAAAAGAGCAAAAATGAGTAACTTAGATGAGGAGACCTTGAAATCCCTTCTATTAAAAGCCATTAGAGATGAATGGATAGATATTTTAAACATGATGGGAAAGGGAGATATTTCTCAACTTCCACTTCATGATATAGCAGAACTATGTGTCCATCTCTCAAGGGGAAAATCTAAAACTGGAAAAGGGCCTAGAGATCCTTCCCTCATTAGAGAAAACAAATCTGCAACTGGATCAGTAAGTAGGGTTGAGATTGGCAACATGCTTGATGAGTTCAAAACTGATATTTTAGGGAGCCTTAGTGAACAACTAGACACCCTTAAAATACAAAACAAGCAGAAAGCAGAAGCTGAAGCTTTGGCCATCTTTTGTCCGAAATGTAGGAAGAAACATGCTCTAAGGCAATGCCCCTTGGATGCAAAAGTTGTAGAAACATGTATGATTTGCTCAGAAAGCCATGAGACCAAGGATTGTCCTTCAATTCCTGGGCTCAAAGCTGTCTTTCAAGAAGATCCAAATTCAATTGAGTCTCTTTGCTTTGTTTCAAGGAGACCTTGGCAGGGGCAACAAAATCAAGGGTTTAACAACCCCATGAACTTTCAACCCCCACCAAATTGGAATCCTTGGCAACAACCTTGGTCCCAACCTCAAAATCCATTTCAATCATGGGTACAAGGTATGCAAAATCCTTATGGGAGATTTGCTCAATTTTATCAATATCCTCCATATTTTCAAAATCAACAAGCTCCACAACTTCCAAATCAAAATCCACAACTTTCATTTCCATTTCCACAACAACAACAACAACCTTCTCAACAAAATCCAAATTCTCAACTCTTGCTTCCATTCCAACAAAAGACAAATCAACTACCTTCCCAGCCATTGCCAAATCCCAATAATAAAAATCCTCAAAATGCTTACATGGTAGAAGGACAACAATTTCCTACCTATATGATTGTTCCTCTCAATGATGTACAACTCAGATCTGGTAGAGTTTTAGAAAGACCTTCTATAGATGCTCAAAAGCAAAGTATTTCTGAGGAAGATTATCTTGAAGCCAATAAAGGTTCTGGAGCATCTCTTCAAAACCCAAACACTCAAAAAGAAAAAGAAAAAGAGTCCACCCCCACAACTCCTATAATTGAGCAACCTGCATCGTCATCCACACCTCCTTTTCCTAAAAGATTACAAATTGACAAAGGAGTGGAAAAACAAATCTTGTTGCCTGACTATGATTTCCTAGATGAATTAAAGAATGTCTGTATCAAGATTCCCTTGCTACAAGCCATTAGAGAGATTCCTATTCTAGCAAAAACAATAAAGGAGTTGAGTCTCAAAAGACCAGGAAGGAAACCAAGAGATACAAGAAGAATCCACCTGGTAGGAAAAATTGCAGATATCACGATGGGAAAAATTACCATGCAGAAGTATGTAGATCCTGATAGTCCAATTGTCAAGACACATATCAATGGGGTAGAAATTCCAAATACTTTGATTGACTTAGGGGCTGCTATCAACATTATGAGTAGACAGACTATGGAACAGCTAAAACTTCCTAATCTTCTTTTTACACCTACTCTACTGCAACTTGCAGATCGATCAATTATCAAACCAGATGGTGTATTAGAAGATATTTCGGTCTCCTTAGATTCTTGGGAATATCCAGTAGATTTCATGATTTTGACTCCCAAGAGTAATCTAGGAGGGCACCCACTCATCTTAGGAAGACCTTGGCTAGCCACAGCTGATGCTTTCATTAGTTGTAGATCTGGAGATATGTACATTTCTGATGGTAATTCGACAAAGAAATTCAATTTGTATCCTCCAACAAAAGCAATTACAGAAGTAGGAGATAATGAATGGGTCGATGATGAGGACACTATACAACCTGTCTTTACCATTTCTGAAATCAGTGAAGATAGTCAATTTCTGAACACATTAGAAAATTTTGAAACATCTTCAGAATATGACCACACACAATTTCAGTTAGATTCTGACATTGAGTATCTATCATCTAGACAAATTTCTTTTTACTCTATGTAAGAGTTTGGTAGTTCCGCCATTGAGATTTTTCCAGGTAAAACATTGAATATCAACAAAAACTTGGAAAAATCACAACAGGGAGAGCTAACCAAGATCTTGCAAAAACATTCTATTGCATTTGCATGGGAGTATACTGATATGAAAGGTATTGACCCTAAGACTTACATTCATCACATCTACATTGAGGAAAACAGTATACCAATCAGACAACCACAGAGAAGGATGAATCCAAACCTTAGGGAGATAGTGAAAGAAGAGCTCCAAAAACTACTCAATGTAAACTTCATTTATCCAATTTCAAATAGCCGATGGGTTTCTCCTTTCGTTATAGTACCTAAAAAGAATGGTAAATGGAGAGTATGCATTGATTACAGGGAGTTGAATAAAGCAACTTTGAAGGATCACTTTCCTTTACCCTTTATCGATCAGGTATTAGATGCACTAGCAGGCAAAAAGTACTTTTCATTTTTGGATGGTTTTAGTGGCTATAATCAAATTCAGGTGGCATCTGAAGATCAAGACAAGATCACATTTACCTGTCCATGGGGAACTTTTGCTTACCGAGTGCTTCCTTTTGGAATATGTAATGCACCCGCAACATTCCAAAGAGCAGTACTATGAATCTTTTCTGATCTAATCCATGATTGTGTGGAGGTTTATATGGATGATTTTACAGTTTATGGTAATACATTTGAAGAGGCATTAAAGAATTTGGAAAAAGTCCTTATAAGATGTAAAGAAACAAACCTTTCATTGAGTCGTGAAAAATGCTTTATGATGTTTACTGAAGGTATTGTTTTGTGACATCACATTTCAGGGGATGGGATTAAAGTTGATAGATCAAAAGTTGAAGTCATCTCCAAGTTGCCTATTCCAAATTGTCAAAAAGGTGTTAGAAGTTTTCTGGGATTTACTGGGTACTATAGAAGATTTATAGAGAACTTCACCAAAATAGCATCTCCACTCTTCAAATTGCTTACAAAAGGCTGTGAATTCAAATGGGATCCTGATTGTCAATCAGCATTTGAAACTTTGAAAACAAGAATATCTGAAGCACCCATCTTGAGAGGGCCAAATTGGAAACTTCCTTTCCATATTTCTACAGATGCTTCAGATACAACTCTAGGAGCTGTGTTGGGTCAAAAGGATTTAGTTCCTTATGCCATTTACTATACCAGTAAAAATTTGACTCCCACTGAGTTGAACTATACTGTGACTGAAAAAGAATTCTTAGCTGTTGTTCATGAAATCAATAAGTTTAGACATTATATAACAGGCTATGAAACTTTTGTCCATACTGATCATTCTGCGATTAGATACCTAATGAAAAAACCTGTTACTAATGGTAGAGTTACAAGATGGCTCTTACTTTTACAGGAATTCAATATTACTGTGTTGGATAGACCAGGGAAACAAAATATAGTAGCTGATTTCTTGTCTAGGATCCAAAATACTAAAGAAGATTCTCTTGTAGAGGATAAGTTTCCAGATGAATATTTATTTGCAGTAACTACTAAGACTCCTTGGTATGCAGATATTGCTAACTATTTGGTTACAGGGAAACTACCTCCACATTTATTTCCTAGTGAAAGAAGAATGATTATTCAGGAGAGTTCAAAATATTCATGGATTTCTAATGAATTGTTTAAAACAGGGCCAGATCTTGTGATCAGAAGATGTGTTAGGGAAGATGAAATACTTGACATCCTCAAGGCATGTCATGATGAACCATGCGGCGGACACTTTGCTGAAAAAAGGACGGCCTATAAAATCCTTTCTTTAGGATATCATTGGCCTTCCCTCTTCAAAGATACAAAAAAATATGTCAAAAGGTGTGACAGTTGCCAAAGAGTAGGGAAACCGACTCTTTCAAATGAAATGCCATTACAACCATAGGTACTCATCGAACCCTTTGAAAAATGGGCTTTAGATTTCATTGGAACTATCAATCCACCATCTAAACAAAAGAAGCATCTATTGGTATGTACTGATTATGTCACTAAATGGGTAGAAGCCAAAGCATTACTTTCTGCTACTGAAAATTCAGTTGTTAGTTTTCTTTATGAGGATATTTTTACTCGCTTTGGTGTCCCAAGAGAAATTGTGACAGATCAGGGAAGTCAATTCACATCCAACATGGTGGAGAAGCTGATGGAAGAATACAAAATCAAGCACAGAAAATCTACTCCTTACCATCCGCAAGCAAATGTCCAAGTGGAGTCTACAAACAAAGTTATTGAAAGCATCATCACCAAAACTATTCATCTACACAGAAGAGATTGGGCAGAAAGGCTTCCTGAAGCCTTATGGGCCTACAGAACTACATGGAGGAATACAACAGGACATTCTCCCTATGAACTTGTTTATGGGAAAGAAGTCCTGCTCCCCATTGAGTTTCAAGTCAAAACTTTCAAGATGGCAGTTCAGTTGGGGATGGATCTATCAGAAGCCCAAAAGCACAGAATGGAGCAGTTGAATGAGCTGGATGAGATTAGACAAGAAGCAATCCTAAGAAATGATCTAGTTCAGTATCAAAGAGCTAAGTGGCATGACAAATAGATCAAAGAGAAAAAGTTTCAAGAGGGAGATTGGGCATTACTATTTGATTCCAAGTTTGAGATTGACAAAGTCTTTAGCAATGGAGCGGTAAGAATCAAGACCATTGATGAATTTCAAACTCCTCTTATTGTGAATGGCCACAGATTAAAGATCTATCATAAGCCACTCTCAAAAGAGGAATTTGTCAAAATGTTTCAGGAGAATTCTGCAATAAGGCTGGTGAAGAAGAATCCTTCTTCTCCACTAGCCTAGCCTTTGTTCCTTTCTGTAAAAATAAATAAATAATAATAATAATAATAATAATAATTTGTATAAGCCTGAAAACCAATCACTGATTGGCAGTCTTATACAGAAAATATAGAGTGAAAATCAGGAACACCTGACACCCTATATTTTCCAAAAAAAAAATCTCTTTCTTTCCCATTTTCACTTCACTTCACTTCATTTTCACTCCACTCCATTTCATTTTCATTTCACTCCACTCCATTTCATCCCACTCCATTTCATTTCATTTCATCAATAAAAGTCTCTTTCATGACCATTTTCATTCAGTTAGTTATTATTTATCCATCTTCATTTAGCCAAGTGGTTGCTGTGTCAGTTTCCGCAGCCAAAAGCAGTTTCCGCAGCCACCACTCTGTTTTTCAAATTGACAGTCAAGATGTTAGTTCAATAATTATGAAAGCAAATGCAAGTATGACCGAGGAAATATTATGAAGACATGGAGAATCTAAAGGAATCAATAAGGAGCAGTTGATCAAGGGCTAATGGACAACAAATGGCAAAGATTCCAAGGTATGAGTAAAAATTTCTTTCAAATAGCAATCAAAGCACATTTTTGCATAGTTATTAAACCATAAGCTCCACTATATGCAATGATTGCCATGATAGCTCCATAACCATTCCACGACATTCCTCCACGAACCATGCATTTATTTTCCAAACAGTCTCATGATTAATTCTCGGGTTTAACTCGTATTTGACTGCACTTTCACACTCCACCTGTAATCATGGGACGTGACCGATTTAATTACGGCTCCTCTCCACTGCATAATTTCTGTAGCCATTTCATAAACGTGTTAACATCTCCTCCGCAGCTGTTTAGTTTAAAAATTCTGCCGGGTTCACTTCACTCCCCTGCCATTTTATTGAAGCCACGGCTAGATTACCACCTCGTTCACATACGTCTTCACTTCATTTCGTGAACTCACCTCGGCTGCCTGTCCTCTATTTTCCGCTTGCAGTCCCTGAACACTCCCGCTACCTGTTCTCCAGTTTCCATTTCCAGCCACTGTTTTCTTCTCCACAAACCCTGTAACCTAGCCGTCTTACCTCTGTAAACCCCTCACACGCAGACGGATTTCAAACAGAAGAAAGGATGGGTCGGTTATTGGGGGCAGAACCGGAAGGGCCCAAGTTTTTAGAAGAATACCCTCAAGTAAAAGACTTACTGAAGAAGGCAAAATGGCTACGTTTCATTCAAAAATTTAAGGGCCACAATAAGGAGATTACAAAAGCTTTTGCAAGGTCTTTTAACGACCAGGTAGTGGAAATTGGGGACCTTAAGTTTACAGTCACAGAGGCATCCATAGCAGCTGCTACAGACCTACCCCATGAAGGTGAACTCTGGTTCAAGAACAAGAGCTTGGACGTGCAGGCTTGGAGAGTCATATTACGCAACCCAGGTATGGATGTAACTATATTCACAAGAGGAATTCATGTTCATGCTTTAAAATAAGAGTGGGCCAGCTTATTGTTAATCATTCAAAAGTTCATTACTTGTGAAGGCCATTCTGGGGCAATGTACATGTATCATACTCGGTTATTGATGAATTTTTTAGAGAACCAAACCCTCAATTTGCCCTACTTTTTATTGCCGAGCTTGAAAAAGATGTGTACAATAGTCCAAAAGAATATAGAAGACATAGAACCTCATTTGTATCATCACGGGCTTGTGAGAATTCTAATTGAGGACCAATTGAAGAAAAATAGGGATACCTGGGAACGATTTTTGGTGAGAAACTACTTTCAAGAGCCATTCGAGGCACTTGAAAGCAGTATACCAAGAAGGAGTAGGAGAAAGGAGAAAAGTGCAATAATTCAAGACCCTCCTATTAGCAAAACCAAAGAAGTTGATAAAAAAGAGAGGGAGGAAAGAACCAAGGATAGAAAACAGAGAAAATTGAAAGGAAAAAGAAACATAGACGATGTCTACCAATCACCAGAACCTTCTTTAGAAGAAGACCATCAAGTATTGTCTGAAAGACTAGTGCATCTTCAGAAACAAGCAGCTACAGCCAAGAAGAAAGAAAAAGGAAAACAGAGTATGGAAGAAGAGAGTATTAGCCCACAACCTTTAAAAAGAAACAACAAGCTTAGAGGAAAGTGGAGGAAAACACAAATAAAAGGACCCCACTTTATCGACTTGGGTGGGGAAACACTGGAGAAACCTCCATCTGGCCATAGCCCACCTCATCTTTAGCCAAATATTGAAACTAGTCCTCCAAATGTTGATATGAGTCCTTCTCGTCCAGAGTTAGAAATCAGTCCTCCTCAATAGGACTTTCGGGTCAGCCCAAGGAAAACACCCGAAATAGACCCAAATCAGCAAGAGGTGTATGATTATCTAGAATCCTTAGAGAAGACAGCTACAGGCCCGAGCACGTCATCCACTTTGCCTCACACAGCACAAGAAGCACAAGTCCAATCATTGAAACAAGAAGTGTTTGAATTGGAGGTCTTAAACAGACACATTAAACAAGAAAATGAAGCATTAAAGGATCAAAGCAGATTGGACAAGAACATTCATGACAACACTATGTTACATTTGGGACTGTGGTAGAAAAAGAACAGGAAATTAAAGAAAAAGTGCAGGAAGTTGAGTAGAGAATTGATCAGTCTCAAATTCAGATGTTTGATGAGGAAGCCTAGGATGGTAGTAGTACCAAGGAAGAGGAGAAGAGGACTGATGCACTGGCAGAATCTTCAGAGCACATGGACTAAAGGGAGGATGATCAAAATTTTGGTTGCATGAGGACATGCAACACCTTCACAATGGGGGTATGTTGAGCCCCAAACTTGCATCTTCCCTATACACCTCTCTAGCCTTTTTCCATTTACCTAGACCTCCTAAGCTGTCAAATCATTGCATATTAGTCTAAAAAGAGCATATAAAGTGGTTTCCTAACTCTTTTTGTGTCTGCTGTTTGAATTAGATTTTTGCTCATTTAGCTGGGAATCTTGTCACTTTCCGCAGCCAGTTCAACTTTCCGCAGCCTTTTTGTTAAAGTCTATGTTATAGGTGTCTTTCGGAAAATCCAGCCACATGGGCAAGTTGCAAATGATGTGGACATGGACTGAGTCCTATTGGCTCAGTCGAATTCACCAAAGAAGGCCGTGGTCAAAGGTAGTGAAGCGGTGGTCAACGTAAGAGTCCTACGGTGACAGAACTCTGTTTTTCACCACGTGAAGACTTGTGTGGCCGTTCCTAGATTTCTGGGGACATATCAACACCTGTGGATTGCTCCATGAACCGAATCCAACAACCACCCTCCATAGATTTAATCACCACGGCAGCCATGACGCTAGATCCCTACACGTAGTTGTTCACGTGTCTTTTATCAACGCAGATTTTAGGAAAGTAGTTATGTCATCCTCTATTATAAATAAAGCGTTCTTATACGCATAGTAGCTAGCTTTTGTAATGAACGAGCCCACTGTGCTGTGACTTTATTTCTGTGTTATGACTGCATTTTAATACATGAGAGGACTTTGTTTATAAGCTCAATTCATGGTTGATTGCTGATTGCCCGAGGTTGTGCAGAGGGCCCCTATACACACCGAGGTTTTGTTTATTGCTGTATAGTTGCCTGCTTTATTTCTTTACATTCCTTATGCCATAATCATTCACTTGTATATATTGCACTGCTTATGGTATTTACGCTGATTGCTGTCCATAGTTTTTATGCTTTATAATGCTGTTAACTGATCAGTGTGTTTGTTTCAGATTACAGTAGGCAGCCCGGGCATTTGCACATAGTTTTATAATGACTAATGACATGGAATTATTCTTGTGCTTCTGCTGATTTATTTTTCTTAGTTCTAGTTCTAGCACTATTTTATCTATTTTAGTTTTGCTCATTTACTTTTCTGCAAGTTAGTTATTGAATTGCTCATGTCATTTTCAGTTACCTCTGAAAGCCATAGCGAGACTAATGGTGAGGGAATGAAGTATGAGTGTGTAGTTTGATACTAGTTTTATTTTCTGCAATTTAGATATCAGATTGCTCAAGTTGTTTATGATTACCTCCGAAAGCCAGAGCGAGACGAATGGTGAGGGGTCAGAATATGAGTTGATGTAATTTGATTTTAGCTTTACTTTGCTTGCAAATTTTGGATTTCTTTGAGTTCAGTTTCTTTCATATTTAGACAACAGCAAGGATACTGGGTTTCATGGTCAATAGCTCACTGTTTGTTTAATTAGAATAGTGGCATATTTTCATTCTCTTTTAGGAATTAATTTCATCATTGCATGTTTCAAAACCTTTTTGAAAATTTTGAAGTTTGGAAATCATTTTAAGGGACACCATTGCCTTGAACACTTATATCCATACTTGTCTTTTAGGATTTCCATCCTACATTAGGGAATCAACGAAGATAAACTCAAAAACAAACTAAAAATAAAAAACGACAAAAAAGTAAGAAATCAGTTATCTTGCATATATAGTGCGCCTCAGTTCAGGAGTTTACGACTCCCAAATTGACAATTAATATAGCAATTTAGGACACTCTAAATTGACCAAATAGTTCATGAATATCTTTCATACCCTACACATGAAGTTGGGTATCAAGAACTCTGAGCAACATTTGGTGCTCAAGTATCATGACCATCTGCATAAAGACATTGAAGTAGAAATGGAGTTATTGGAAATCTCCTCACTTGGTGCAACATAGCAATATGTTTCCATATTGAGCATAAATTTAAACATAAGAAGAGGGAATTTGGATCTGTTAGCACTCAGAATGAACCTTAAGGCTGAGGAGAGGCAATCCTGAGGTAACCACAGACCAAGATTTCGATCTGGCATCTAGCCTTGCCAGAACAGAGAGGTCTCTCTCTTTTCCAACAAAATATGGCTGCAATAAGTGAATCTTAGGCTAGCTATGAAGAACGATTTGGTTGAAATTTGTGGGTTGAAAAAGGCAAGAGAAGGGACCATTGGGATATGGAATCAAGACTAGTTTCTGCCGGCAAACTTGGGGCAAAGTAAGTGCAATGTTCAGCCAGATTAAAGATATAATGAGAGAATAAAAGAGAAAAAGACCGCCGCCCTACAGGCATCAATTAGGGGATGGATATACAGTGGCAACTTTAGGAGAAAGGGAAGCACATGATTACTCAACAGAGCATTTAACAAAGGATGGATTTTGAAAAGATAACCACTACATTAAACAACGTAATCATTGTGAAAGGAGCATTGTGCTTGGATGGATTCCTAACACTTCCCTTAGAGAATTTTGTAACGAAATTAGCAAAAAAAACAAAGCATGGAAATGAATTTACAAGAAAAACATGCTGCACATTAAACACCGTGATGGATCCCAAATCTAAAGGGCAAAAATTGCTCCATTAAAAATAATATTCAGAAAAAGCTTTACACAGTCCAAAGCAGCTTTCCTCTGCTGAAAAATTCGAACCCTTTACACTTTGAAATTCATAAAATATATGCAATTAGCTCATCCCTGTACTAAGGGAGTTGAGCTCAACCATCTCCCTCAAGCTAGAATCAGTTACATTAAATTTGGACCGAATTTATGAAAATAGGTGTCAAAGATGAACTCATATCTCTTGAACCATAACATCTGTTACAAAACTGAAAGATGTTTTTATAGATAAGGTCATGTTTGACAATAACCTCTCTCAAATTTTGGAAATACGTTTACAGTTTCTCGGAATCTGTGCCACAAAATAATCTCTAAAACAGGAAATCATTAAATATTTAAATCTGTAAAAATAGACTGTAATGATCTAGTCAAATATTCCAATTCACGACACTTGTGAATAAACTGAAAGAGAGTTTTTTTATATGGCTTATTGTTGACAAAAACCTCCTTGGGTTTCTCAAAATTACTTTCCATGTGTTGTAAAATGGCGCCGCACTACAATGACTAAAATAGTAAAATAAATGCAAAATTTGTTTTGTTTTAATGTAGGCTTCAAATATCACTATATATATCCCACATAGTAACACCTTTGCATAAACGAAAGGAGGTTTGTGTTATTTGGTATGTTATTGACAAAAACCTCTTTCATTTTTGTAAAATTCATGTCCATTACTTCACAAACGGATTTTGTAGTAAACTTGTCCCTGTGTGCAACAAATGACCTCAAAACATGCATAACCAAGAATAAATCATTCATTTCGATCATATCTTCTGATTCGAAGCCGGTTTTGGGAGTGTGATATACCGTTGGAAATATTTTTTTTAGCTGATTTTGATGAACATGCTTAGGATATGATTTGCACTGAAGATCATGTGCAAAACATCTCTGAAAGCCAGACATAGTAAGAGCCCATTTTGATCCTTGGTGACAGGTTGCGAAGACTGGAACTAAAATTGGCCTTATTGGGGCTGGTAGATCCTTGGAGGTGTCAAGAACACCATAGACCAAGTGCCTAGCTGATTGGGACAATACGGTAAAAAACTTACAACCAAACCGAACACTGAAAATCACACACTGTAAACTGTAAACTAGATGTTGAAGGATGTCTGTCTAGCAAGCTTATTACACACTTATCCTACACTAATCTACTGCAAAATCACTGAATCAAGTGATACTAAAGTGCCAAATCAACCAATCAAGTAGTTGTTGTAATGATGTTGTTTGATGGTGTTTCAACCAGAACATAATTGGAAATTCTACCAGCAATATATACACATAGTACCTCTGGCTCTGTAAAAGGAAATTTGGTTTTTCATTCAACTTAAGAAAATATTCCATATATTCTGCTATAGGATCATAAAAACCAGATTCTATCTACTGCCCCAACTCATTAACATATGCTCTCGGCTGGAGATTGTCACATTCTTGCTGTAAATCAAAACATCCTTCAATCCAACCATCAAGGGGCAGCCTTACCTTTTCTTCTTTGGGAGGAGGGAGAGTTTCCAAGAACTATTTAGGATCTTGGAAATCATATGATTCAATTTGAACATCCAATAGTTCAATTTCATTTTCTAATCTTTCATCAACTAAACCAAGAAAACAATTTTTACCTTCAGGTGTGAGTCGGCTGGATTTCAAACAATGAAATACTAATGTTGAGAAACTTTGATCAATCTGAAATTTCGCTAACTCATTCCTTAAAGTTAGTAATATTTCCCCAGATAAAGGATTTTCCACATACCCTGTCATTGGTGATTACCATCAATGCTCTGAAATTTGGATTCTTTGGCAGTGAAGTCGCTCTGAACTTTGAAGCTCGGGATCTTGAACAATGGAGTCACCAAGTGAATGATTTTAGCCTTCATATGTGTCTGACTACTATCCACCATCAACAATCAGATCTACAACTTGAACGATATTTCCCGAAGAAGATTTGTCACCTCATCCCCGACAACAACACCAATATGTTAGCACTCATAATGAACCTCAAGGCTGAGAGGAGGCAATCCCGAGGTAACCACAGACCAAGCTTTCGATCTGGCATCTAGCCTTGCTAGACTAGAGAGTGCTCTCTCTTTGCCAACAAAATGTGGCTACAATAAGTGAATCTTAGGCTAGCTATGAAGAACGATTTGGTTGAAATTTGTGGGTTGAAAACAACAAGAGAAGGGACCATTGGGCTATGGAATCGAGACTAGTTTCTGCTGGCAAACTTGGGGCAAAGTAAGTGCAATGTTTAGCCAGATTAAAGATATAATGAGAGAAGAAAAGAGGAAAAAGACCAGGGCCCTGCAGGCATCAATTAGGGGATGGATCTACAGTGGCAACTTTAGGAGAAATAGAAGCACAAGATTACTCAACAGAGCATCTAATAGAGGATGGATTCTGAAAAGATAACCACTACATTAAACAACATAATCATTGCGAAAGGAGCATCGTGCGTGGATGGATTCCTAACACTTCCCTTAGAGAATGCTGTAAGGAAATTAGCAAAAAATACAAAGCATGGAAATGAATTTACAAGAAAAACATGTTGCACATTAAACACCGTGATGGATCCCAAATCTAAAGGACAAAAACTGCTCCATTAAAAATAATATTCAGAAAAAGCTTTACACAGTCCAAAGCAGCTTTCCTCTGCTGAAAAATTCGAACCCTTTACACTATGAAATTCATAAAATATATACAATTAGCTCATCCCTGTACTAAGGGAGTTGAGCTCAACCATCTCCCTCAAGATAGAATCAGTTACATTAAATTTGGACCGAATTTTTGAAAATGGGTGTCAAAGATGAACTCGTATCTCTTGAACCATAACACCTGTTACAAAATTGAAAGAGGTTTTTGTATATAAGGTCATGTTTGAGAAAATCCTCTCTCAAATTTTGGAAATTTGTTTCCAGTTGCTTAGAATCTATGCCACAAAATAATCTCTAAAACAGAAAATCATTAAATATTTAAATCTGTAAAAATAGGTTGTAAAGATCTAGTCAAATATTCCAATTCATGATAGCTGTGAATAAACTGAAAGAGGTTTTTGTTATATGGCTCACGGTTGACAAAAAAATCCTTGGGTTTCTCAAAATTAATTTCCATTTGTTGTAAAATGGTGCCACACTACAATGACTAAAACAGTAAAACAAATGCAAAATTTGTTTTGTTTTAGTGTAGGCTTCAAATATCACTGCATATCTCCCACATAGTAACACCTGTGCATAAACTGAAGGAGGTTTTTTTTATTTGTTATGTGATTGACAAAATTTTTTTCACTTTTTTGAAATTCCTGTCCATCAAAAACTGATTTTGTAGTAAACTTGTCCCTGTGTGCAGCAAATGACCTCAAAACATGCATAACCAAGAATCAATCATTCATTTCGATCATATCTTCTGATCCGGGAGCCGATTTTGGGAGAGGGATATACCATTGGAAATATTTTTTCGAGCTGATTCTGATGAACATGCTTAGGATATGACTTACACTGAAGATCATGTGCAAAACATCTCTGAAAACCAGACATAGTAAGAGCCCATTTTGATCCCTGGTGACAGGCTGCGAACACTGGAACTAACAGGATCTACGAACCCAAAGAAGGGCAAGGGAACCCCAAAACTATAGAACAAAGGAAAAATCCAAGGTGGAAGGACCCAAGACAACCTGTCAATGCCACAAGAAAAGAATAGTGATGGGAAGATGAAGAAAGACATGAGAAAATGGTGTGATTTCCACAAAGGACCCCTCACAACATAAGTGAATGTCACACAAAGCAGTCACTGGTGGTCGAGTTGAAAGCTTCAGAGTCAGATGCATGTTCAGACTCTGAGACAGAACCTGAAAATGGGAAACAACTCATTAATGCAAAACCAAGTGCCACCATTGCCACTAACAAGGTTAAGAAAAATGAGCCTGGAGATCTAAAGGAGGCTCAGCATCTCTTCCACTCACAAATATGGGTGAAGGATGCTCCACTCTAGTTCATTATCGATAGTGGGAGTCAAAAGAACCTCATCTCAGTAGAGGTCGTTACTAAATTGGGATGGCTGACAACACCACACCCACAACCATACACCATCAAGTGGTTCCAACATGGGGGAAACCTCTACGTTAGCCAACAACGTTCCCTACCGTACATTAGCGAGCCTTTGACATATGAGGTATTGTGTGATGTTGCTCCTCTTGAAGTTTGTGATATTTTATTAGTCCAACCATACTTGTGGAAGTGTCATGCTCTGTATGAGTCCATGCGTCCTATTGTTATTATTAATTTGGGTAGAAAACTATACATGATACCGAAGGTAACCCCACCTGCCTCCACTTATTTGATATCTTCCAAGCAATGTAGTAAGATCATCTCCTAGAATTGGAAAGTTGTTTTTTTCCTGATTCACTCTCAAAGTAAGGGGAAGATCATGGCCACATCCATGGCCTCCGGGAAGGGCTCTACCACGTAGTAGAAGCAAGTGGATAATGTCTTGGAAGAGTATAAGGACATATTCCCCTCAGCCACAAGGGTACCTTCACACTGTCAGGTCAAGCATTTGATTGATCTGATCCCTAGTGCACCTCTACCTAATGGGTTAATATACCGCCGCTCCCTTCTAGAAAATAGAGAAATCAAGCGACAGATCTGGGATTTGCTACAAAAAGGGCACATTCGACCAAGTTCATCACGTTGTGGGAGCCCAGTTGTACTCATGCAAAAGAAAGATGGAACCTAGAGACTCTGCATTGATTGTCAGGCACCGAATAAAAACATAGTCAGGAGAAAATGCTTGATTCCATTGATTGATGACCTTATTGACCTGCTCAAGGGGGCTAGGTACTTCAGCAAGATTGAATTGAAGTCTAGCTATCACCAAGTTTCAATAGAACTGACAGATGTATGGAACATCACCTTCAAGTCCAAGTAGGGTTTCTTTGAGTGGTTGGTCATGCCCTTCGGGTTGAAAGATGCCATTGCAACGTTTATGAAGCTGATGGATTCCATCACATGATATTTCACCATATTGTTCATGGTTGTATATTTGGAAGATAACATCATCTTCAACAGGAGTTGGTAAAAGCACTTGCAACATATTCGACAGGTCCTTAAAACCCTGCGACAACACAAGTTATATGCCAACTTAGAGAAATTCTCAATTGGCATGGACCAGTTCCAATAAATGTGCTACATAATTGATGAGCAAGGTGTGCATGTGGATCAAGCTAAGATCAAGTCATTCGAGATTGGCCGACCCCCGCGACTCTATTAGAGCTTCTTGGGCCTTGCTAATTTCTGTTGGAGATTTCTGTTGGGGTTCTATCCTATCACTTGGCCCCTGAGTCAAGTTACCAAGTGTGGAGAAAAAGTAAATATCTTTTGGTCTGAGTTATAATAGAAGGAATTCATTGAACTGAAACATCGAATTCCCAATACGATAAGGCCACATGACCAAGAAACTATGATTCACTATTATAATATTATTCCTCTAGCCTATAGGAATAAGCTTGAAGAAAAAAATGTTAATGACCCTACAACAACTTGCAGACTTGTCTTGAATTTGTAGACTAGAACTTCAGGACTGGTATTCCTTTCAATGAATCTAGAAAAGGCCTTGAGATTAATGTAATTGTAACAACCTTGGTGAAAATTCCATGTAATAAAATTTAAAAACAATAACCATGGTCGATGGGACACTTATTCCAAGCCGAATGTTAGGCAAGACATCCTAGGGGGTGTTCAGTTGATTGTTTATGGCTAAGGAAATTGGCAAAGGCAATGACTAAGGTTTTGGAAAGGAAAAATGGCATTTTTGGCACATTAATTAATGAAAATAATGGGAATTAGGAGAAAATGGATGTGAAAGGTCACAGGTTGCATGCGAAGAGGAAAATGAAGGAAAATGATGGAAAGTGAAGAAAATAGAGGCGACATTCATAAAATGGCTTCTAAGGATCAGTTGGTAACCTTTTGTCAGTTCAGTTTTGGAGCTCTCTCATTACTTTCTCTCTATCATACTATTGGAGACTTAGAGTTTTCTTGGAGCACTCTTGGAGGGTGTGGCATACATGGATTTTTGGAGAAAGAAGGCAAAGGAAGAGAAGGAAAGTGCAAGAAGGCATCAGGATTAGCAGCTACATCAGATTTGCTTGCAGGTACCGCGTTGAATGTATGTTACCTTCACTAATTTTGGCATGCATGGCATATGCATGTGGATTTTTGATTGTGATCTGTCATTGGCCTGGAGGATGGCTGGGATTGATAGTGAATTTCCTAGCCTTGCCATTTCCTAGATAACCATGGTGATTGTGGGTTTATTTTCATTGTTGTTTTTTTGGTTGGTTCTCATGTTTCCTTAACTTGGGTTGAGTTATTAGTTCCTGGATCCTTGGTTGGACAAACGCTTTGGATCCTTGTAACAACTTGGGTTGAGTTACTAGTCCCTAAGCCTTAGTTGGACAAATGCTCTAGAGCCCTTGGTGGGTTGAGTTACTAGTCCCTAAGCCTTAGTTGGACAAATGCTCTAGAGCCCTTGGTGGGTTGAGTTACTAGTCATAGAGTCTTGGTTGGACAAACGCTTTGTAGCCCAGTGACAACTGTGGTTTGGGTTATTAGTCCCGGATCCTTGGTTGGAACAAACATTCTGGAGCCCTACATGGCTGGGATAAAGACCAATATGATGATGGTTTTATGATGTATGACCATGAGGTGGAATCATTGTTTGATGGGTTGAGGTGGATGGCCTCTGGAAGCCCTGGATGAGTTTTGATTGATGTGTTGTATGAGATCCCACATTCATGCTTGGAATATGGCATGAGGGTGAATGGATGAAGAGATATTTGGCTCAACCATTCTACGGTCAGGTGGAACGTGGAAGTCCCATCCCAGGTTTGGATTTTGCATCATTAATGAAGGGGTATTTCTCCTTGTATTTATATTAGCACTTTGATGGATTACATGTGGTCTATATGGTTGTACTTTGATGAGTATTTATGTTGCTATTATGCTGGTTATGTATGTATTTTATGATAGTAGCCATGTGTGGCTCTCATCATGTTCTTACTTGTAATTGAATGATCATTGTATCTATGACCTAGTGGATGAAATGGCAGTTGATGTGTTGAGGCATCTATGGCTCTTAGCGATTCTCACCTAATTATGAGATCCTTATGCTCATAACTGTTAATTGCGCATGTAGATTACACATTTGCAATATGTTTGATGAAATACCTGTCATGGCTAGTAGGGGTCCAATCAAGTTCTTGAACGAGTATTTGCTTTTGTACTGTCATTTCTAGGTTATTTTAGTTATTTGAAGAGATGGTTCAATTCTGGACAGTGACCTTGGCTCTGGACCTAAAAATGTGCCTCAAATCCTGGAGTTGTTGGCATAACACTGACAATTTTGGTCTCTGGTTGCACTCATGCCTATAGCATGGGAGCGAATCAGCCTTAAATTGTCCAAAAGATTAGTGGGACCCCAAGGCAAGTGGTATAAAGTATTGGATTGATTCATGAGGGTCATGTAACCAATGCTTAATGTTTGTATGGTGTGTTTCCATCGGTTCCACTTCTCGTCACATGTTTAACCTGGCTGGCCGGTTGCTTGGGTAGATGTGGGAGGAGGGTGTTACAGAGTGGTATAAGTGCATGGTTCAACCCTTAGATTAGATGGGATATGTGTTGGTCATGTATGCATGTTAGTTGCATGTTTGTCTCTCACCCTTGCATTCCATGTGCTTGTTACATTTGCATGATGTTGATCATGGTTGTAATGATGTCGTCATGTGTAATTTGAGGTGTTATTGTGGAATGCATGGCTATGAGTGTATGATTGATTACATGTCAATTTATGTCGCTTATATGTATCGTTGTAGTATGCTTGGTTACATTCTTGCATGTTTGGTTACATTATTGTATGCTTGGTTGCATGTATCATTCTTGAAGGTTTGATTTCAAGTATTGTTCACTCATACTTGGTCATATGTGTTTATGCATATGTGTGGATGGTTATGAATCACTTATGCATGTTCATATTTGCATGTGGTGAAGTGTATAGTGACGTAACAATGGTAGTAATTGTCATGCATGAGGTCGTGGTGTGTGTTGTTGTTGAGGTCATGCATTGATGACTGGACCCTAGCTAGAATGGAGGTTGCATGGTCATATGTTTATGTTTTATGTTTCTATATGCTGTCATGATTATGTTATACATGTATCATGCTGATTTGTTGATCTTGCAGACAAGGTATCCTCCCCAAGCTATACTAAGGTACGTTGGATTATTGTGATTTGGTTTAGCTGACATGATACACCTTGTAGGACAAAATATCAAATGGATAGCAAGATGGTTGACTACAAAGACTCTCCTTATGAATCAAAAGAGCAATATGGTGTTGGGAACTCTTCCGACATGGCAATGACACTGAGAATTTTAAAGGAAGAAATAAGGAGTTGTAAGGCAGATAATGACTAAATCATACATGCAGAAGAAAAGTTAGTAGAGGTAAATGCAGTCATGCTTCAGAGCTTGTCAAATTTGCAGCGACAGGGACCGCTTCAGATCAGCCATGAGAAGGAAAATAAAACTAATGGGGCATATGGTAGTAGATCACATGGTGGTCACAGATCAGATAGAGATGACACAATCAGAGATGGAAGATTGTTGGACACTTCAGATAGGAGAAGGGATAGACACATGTATGATTCTAGTTCTGATTCAGATAAGCACTATGATCGTCATTAGTATCATCCTTGCAGGAGGAGTGATAAGGGGTATTTTCCAAAAGATTTTAAGAAATCAAAGCCACCTTCTTTTGATGGAGAGGTAAAGAAATCGCAAGATGTAGAGGCATGGTTGCTAGGCATGAAGAAGTTCTTCAGATTGCATGACTATTCAGAGAACATGAAAGCTAGAGTGGCTACATTCAGTCTCAAAGGAAAAGCAAACATTTGGTGGGAAGACGTGAAGAATGTCAGAGGTATAAATGAGGAAGATTTGACTTGGAGTGAGTTTGAGTAGCTATTCAAGAATAAGTATTTGTTGGAAAGATACTTTGATGATAGGGCAGAAGAATTCTATGAGCTAAATATGGGATCCATGACAGATGATGAGTACACTAGCAGAATCTTGGAGTTGCTGAGGTGTGTGCCTTACCTCAAGGAGGAGACGGCTAAGATACAAAGATTTGTTAGTTGGTTACCGGCTGCATTCAAAGATAGGATCGAGTTCGGCGATCCTAGATCATTGGAGGAGGCTATCTGAAAACTAAAGCATTGATATGAACAATCGAAGCGCATAATTGGGACTAAGCCAGACTAGAGAGGTAATGCAAAGAATAAAGAAAAATGGGACAAGAAGCGAGTACGACCATAGGACACAGGTAATAAGGAGAATGTTGCACCACCTAAGAGGTTCAATGCATCAGATAGAAGACAGAGACACACATATGAGGAACATAATAAGGAGCTCGTGTTGTGTTGGATTTGTGGAGGAGATCATGTCCATAGTACCAGAGTGATAGGCCTAAGATATACAGTGCGTAGGAGGCACAAACCGTTGGAGATGTTGGTCAGAGTATTCCACGTATCTATTCAGCATTGGATAACAAACATGCAGAGCATTAGGCATATATCATTGAGATGGATGGTAAGCTTTGTGATCAAGTTATTTCTATTTTGATTAACCCTGGATCTAATTATAGCTATGTTAGTCCTGACTTGATGGATAAGTGTGGTTTGAGTAAGGAATTTCATGTAGAGTCTTGGTTAGTGCAGTTGGATACAGGTACAAAGAAACGAGTTCATCATTGGGTAAGAGCTTGTGCATTTGATTTGAATGGTATGCCTACCACAACAAATTTGAATGTATTACTATTGGATTCATACAATATGTTGTTGGGCATTGACTGATTGTATCTTCATAGAACCAAGGTAGACTGTTATGACAAAGCCATTGAGTGTGTTGATAACAATGGAGAACTAAGAATCTTACAGGGTAAGAAGAAAGCTACATTAGTTAGGATGGTGACAACTATGTAAGAAAAGTGTAGTCGCAGGAAAGGGTGTAAGCTATTCGCAGTGAACATCTTTAGTGATAAGGGTAAGGAAGTTGAGGATATATATGTGTTGAGCAGGTACCCAATTTTGCAGCAGTTCAAGGATGTATTTCATGAGGACATTACAGAGTTGCCACCTTATATGGAGGTAGACTTTTCTACTGAGTTAGTACCAAGAGAAACTCCAACATCAAAAGCACCTCACACGATGAGCACACTTGAGTTGGTTGAGTTAAAGTTACAATTGAAGGAAATGTTGGACAAGGGATACATCAGGCTGAGCGTATAACCTTGGGGTGCAACAGTATTATTCATAAAGAAGAAAGATGGAACACTCATATTATGCATTGACTACAGGCAATTGAACAAAGTGACTATCAAGAATAGGTACCCTTTGTCGAGGATTGATGACTTGTTCGATCAGTTGAAGGGAGCAACAATGTTCTCGAAGATTGATCTGAGATCCAGATACCATCAGGTATACATCAAAGAGGAAGACATTTAAAAGACTGCGTTCGGACCAGGTATGGGAATTATGAGTTTGTTGTTGTTCCATTTGGATTAACTAATGCTCCAACTACATTTATGTGTTTGATGAATAACGTGTTGCGTCCATATTTGGATAAGTTTGTTATTGTGTTCATTGATGATATACTGGTATATTCTAAAAATGAGGAAGAGCATGTCGAGAATTTAACAACAGTGTTGAGGTTGTTGAGAGAGCATCAGTTGTATGCTAAGCTCAACAAGTGTAGTTTCTTTCAGACTGAGGTACACTACTTGGGACATGTTTTCTCCAAGGAGGGCATTGTAGTAGATCTAGAGAAGATAAGGGCCATCATGGAGTGGGTAGCTCCTAAGAGTGTGGATGAGTTGAGATATTTCATGGGTTTGGAAAGTTATTACAGGAGGTTCAACAGGAACTTCTCGCAGATTGCTTATCTTATTACATCATTGCAAAGGAATGGTAAGAAGTTCGAATGGAAAAATGAGTGTGAAGCTAGCTTTGAACAACTTAAGCAGTTGTTGACTCATGCACCGGTACTACATATTACATATCTGGACAAAGAGTTTGTGGTATGCACAGATGCTTGTAAGAGAGGGATTGGTGGAGTCCTTATGCAAAGATGGAAAGGTGGTATGCTATGAGTCACAAAAACTAAATGAGCACGAGCAAAAGTAACCAACACATGATCTTGAGTTAGAAGCGATCATACATGCTTTGAAGATGTGGAGACAATATCTTCTTGGCAGGAGATTTGTACTTATGAGTGATCATATTGGGTTGAAGTATTTGTTTGACCAACCAAATATGAACGCCAGGCAGGCTAGATGGTTGGCCATGATCAACAAGTTTGATTTCAAGATTAGGTACATCAAAGGTGAACGGAACACAGTGGTAGATGCTCTCAGCAGATGGGTACATGTAAATCACTTAGCAACTATGAGCTCCTATAGGACAAAATTACAAGATAGGATCTTGCAGGCAGGTCAGTAAGATGTCAAGTATATGGATATTGTGCATAGGTTGCAACATGTTGTTGGTACAGGTACATGTACAGGTGAAGGTACATGTACATGTAATGGTATAGGTACATGTGGTAGCACATGTATAGATACAAGAATAGGTACAGGCATAGGTGCACAAGGTATGGATTATTGTCTTACAACGGATGGATTGGTCAGGTTCCGAGATAGGATATATGTACTGGATAGCAGTGAGCTCAAGGAGGTGATCTTGAGGGAGTTTCATGCGAAACCTTATTTAGGTAACCCAGGTTATCAAAAGACACTGACATCAGTGAAGAGATATTATTATTGGTTGAATTTGAAGAGGGATGTATCAGAATTTGTGGCGAGGTGTTTCGACTGTCAACGAGTGAAAGAAGAGTGTAAACATATAGGTGGATTGCTACAATTGATTGTGATTCTAGAATGGAAATGGGAGGTTATTTCTGTGGATTTCATCACACGGTTTCTTAAGTCAGTGAAGCAACATGAATCCATCATGGTCATTGTGGACAAATTAACAAAGGTTGCACACTTCTTTTTGGTGAAGTCTACGTTCTCAGCTAGCGATGTGGCACATGTATTCATCATAGATGTGGTTAGACTGTATGGTGTTCTAAAGAATATTGTGTTAGACAAGGATGTGAAGTTCACTTTCAAGTTTTGGAAGGAGTTATCTGTAGGTTTGGGCAAAAAGTTGGCCTTCAACACAACTTATCATCCATAGACAGATGGACATACTGAGAGGGTCAACAGGATATTGGAGGACATGTTGAGGATGTATGTGATGCATCAATAGAGGAAGTGGGAAGAGTATCCCCCTTTGGTAGAGTTCGCATACAAAAATGGTTATCAGGAGTCATTGAGGATGAGTCCTTTTGAGGCATTGTATGGGCAGAGTCGTAACACTCCCATCGATTTGTAGGTTTTAATCTCGTACAGAGTCGTAACACTCCCATCGATTTGTAGGTTTTAATCCCGTACAGAAATTACCTGCATACGGATTCTAAAACACATAAAATAAAAAATGTGAGAGCATAACACATAAAACACATATACACAGAGATTTTCCCCTGGATCCCAAAACCAGGACTACCAGCTTGATTTTTAATTATATTCCTTTTAATGTTACACTACATATTTATACATGCCGAAGCATCCAATACCATGGACAGAAAACCATCGCGTCCAAAACCATGGATCGAAAACCATCGCGTCCAAAACCATGGATCGAAAACCATTGGGTCCAAAACCATGGACCGAAAACCATCGCGTCCAAAACCATGTGCGAAAATCATGCACAAAACCATAGGTAGGTCCGCCCAACCTAACATAGGGTCCAAAAGCAAAATTTTTCGGGGCGCTGTCCCGGACCCCATAGAGTGGGGTTCCCTGCACCCCTCAAACCCCCTGTGACTCCCCCTGCTACGGAATTGGAACAACGAAGGGGGGGCTCCTTCCCCCCCTCTAACTCCCCGGTGAACTACGTGGGCTAGTCATGGAAAGAATATAAGACAACCCAACATTCTCCCACTTGTTGTTTTATTTCCACAGGGGGCTAGAAGAGAGCTTATTCATTTATCCAGCCCTGCAATGCCCATTGTTTCTCTACACCAAGAGAACTTCTCAGAGCTCACATATTTTGTCAATGCATCTGCAGTATTCTTCAAAGTGTCCACCTTTACCAGTAACACCTTTTTGTCTTCTATCATATCCCTCACAAAGGGATACTGAACATCAATGTGCTTTGTCTTTGAATGATATGCAGGGTTCTTTGCCAAGAAAATTGCACTTTGGCTATTACAGTCTATCCTTATAGCTCCCTGTACTAACCCCATACTTGAACACAATCTATGCAACCAAACTGCTCCCTTGCTTACATGAGTGGCTTCCATGTATTCTACCTCTGTAGTTGATAGTGCCACTACAGATTGTTTCTTAATCATCTAACTAAATGTACCTCCAAATAGGTTAAACACATACCCAGTTGTAGATCTTCTCTGACCTAGATCTCCAGCCCAGTCCGCATCAACAAAGCCACGAATATCCAACACTCTGTCCAATCCCGGTCTTCCTTGGTAGCACAAACCATAATCGCTAGTGCCACGCAAATATCTGAAAACCCGCTTCACTGCTGTCCAATGCTCCTTTCCTGGTTTTGACATAAACCTGCTCAATACTCCCACTGCATGTGCAATGTATGGTCTAGTACAGGCCATCACATACATCAGGCTACTGACTGCACTTGCATATGGAACACGGGACATGTCCTCTTCCTCTTCTTGTGTCTTGGGACACTGTTCAGCAGATAACTTTACACCTACAGGAATAGGAACCTTCACCGGTTTACTATCCTGCATATCAAACCTCTGCAATATTGTCTCAACATACTTCTTCTGGTTTAACCAGAGCTTCCTCTTTGCCTAATCTCTTTTAATTTCCATGCCCAAAATATAGTTTGTAGCACCAAGATTTTTCATGTTGAATTTGGAGGAAAATTGGGTCTTCAAATCTTGGATAATTTCTTTGTCATTTCCAACCAGCAACATGTCATCCACATACAAGTCCAAATAAATAACACGGTCACCAATTAATTTAAAATACACACAGTGATCTGCTTTGCTTATGGTGAAGCCAAGTACTCGTATAAATGTATCAAATTTTTGATACCACATCCTTGGTGACTGTTTTAACCCATACATAGACTTCTTTAACTTGCATACCAGTTCTTTCTTACCCTTCACCGCAAATCCTTCAAGTTGCTTCATATAGATTTCCTCTTCTAGATCCCTGTGAAGAAATGTTGTCTCCACATCCATCTGTTCTACCTCAAAACTAAAAGTAGCAGCAACAGATAAAAGTAATCTAATAGAAGCTACCTTGGCAAATGGAGAAAAAATATCACCAAAATCAATTCAGACACCTGGGAATAACCTTTTGCTACCAACCAAGCTTTGTATTTCTCCACCTTTCCTTCTGCATTTGTCTTCTTCTTGAACACCCATTTGCTGCCAATGGGTTTCCTTCCAACTGGCAACTCCACCAGATCCCAAGCCTCATTTTTGTGCAAAGATGCTATTTCATCAACCATGGCCTCTTTCCAGAGTTTTCCATCCTTTAAATCTAATGCTTCCTTCATAGTTCTAGGATCAACATCAGTAATAGATAAAGCAAAATTTGAACAGAAAGCAGATGGACTATACCTTTCTGTTTGCCTTCTTTCTTGAACTGATCTTCTCACACCCGGAGTTTGTGGCTCTTCATCTTCTGATTCCTCCTCTACTGTAGAGTCTGATTCTTCCTCTTTTAGCTCAAACTCTATCTCAGGTTCCTTTGGTTGGACTTCATGTTTAATAACATCTTTCACCTCTCTAAGCAGCACATCTCGGTTGTACACAACCTTCCTTGTTACTGGGTTCCAAAGCTTATAACCATTTAAACCATCCTTATACCCAATAAAGATGCACTTTTCAGATTTACTATCCATCTTGGTTCGTTTCTCCTTTGGAACATGTACATATGCATCACATCCAAATACCCTCAGATGTGAAAGAGAGGGTTTCTTACCAGTCCATACCTCTTGGGGAGTTTTATCTTCCAACGCTGATGAAGGTGATCTGTTGACCAGGTAACATGCTGTCTCCACCGCCTCTGCCGAGAATTCCTGTCCTAACCTGACACCACTGAGCATGCTTCTTGCCCATTCCATCAACGTCTTGTTCATTCTTTCTACAACTCCATTTTGTTGAGGTGTATATGGAGTAGTCTTCTACCGTGCTCTACCACACTTCTTACAGAATTCTTCAAATTCCTTACTGCAAAAATCTCCACCGTTATCTGTCCTCAACACCTTTATCTTCTTCTCTGTCTGGTTTTCCATCAGAGCCTTGAACTCTTTAAACCTTTCAAAGACTTCAGATTTCTTCTTAAGGAAATATATCCATGTATTCCTTGAGAAGTTATCTATAAATGATACATAATACACAGACTTACCCAGTGATGGAACCTTCACAGGTCCAAACATGTCACTATGCACAAGTTCTAATATATGTTTCTCCCTCTTAGCACCAGAGGGGAAACTCACCTGATTCTGCTTCCCATATACACAATTTTCATAGAAATCAAAATACAAAGAGCTATTACTCATAACTTCTACCATACCTTTACTATGAAGTATTCGAAGGACCTTCTCTCCAATGTGTCTAAGCCTTTGATGCCACAACATGGTCTTCTCTCCAGAGACCACTAGGTTTTCTACTCCACTTTCAAGAACCACAGAACTATTGCACCAATCAACAAAAATGCTACCTTGCAGCTTGTACACAGTTCCAGTCTGAACTCCCCGCATCAATACCAGTGCTCCCTGAACCATCTTGTAGGTATCCTTCTCGAACACTGTTTTTACACCTGCATTATCCAACTTGCTTACAGAAATCAGATTTCTAGCCAATGTAGGAATACACCCAGAAATGTTCTAACCCTTCCACCTAACAACTTCAACTTTACTTTTCCACGATAAATGATTCTAGCCTTCCTATCATCCCTTAACAAGACATCACCACCATCGTATTTCTCATACTCGCAGAACCACTATCTATGGGGAGTGAAGTGAAAGGATGCACCTGAGTCAATCAACCATGCCTCATGATAGACATGTGTACTTGAAGAAGCCAAGTACACATCCCCACCTTCATCTGAGGTGGTTTTTGCCTCTGCAAAAGGAGCATCATCAGATCCCTTTCCTTTATCAGGAGCTTTAGATTTACAGTCCCTTTTGTAGTGCCCTTCCTTTTCGCATTTCCAGCACACCACCTTTACAGGTTTTCCTGGAGATTTAGATCTTCCTCTAGATTTAGATCTCCCACTCGATGACTTATTTTTGTTTTTGTTCTGGGACCATCCTCGTACAGACAAGGCATCACCATTCTAGCTCCATATTTTTTTGTCTCATCTCTTCCATCAGCAAGGATGAGATTATTTCATCAAATTGAAAGGAAGTTGCATTGCTACCTATTGCAATAACCAAACTATCCCATGAATCTGGTAGATAATACAAAAAACTGATGCACTTATCCTCAAACCCCCCTGTGACCCCCCCGCTACGTAATCGGCGCAATGAAGGGGGGGCTTCACCCCCCCTCTAACCCCTCGGTTAACTACATGGGCTAGTCGTGGAAAGAATATAACACAACCCAACACAATTGGAGTGATCTAGTTAACTGGGTGTTGATTGGATCATATATGTTGGTAGACATGGAATAGGAAATTCAAGTAATCAAGAAGAATCTGAAGGTAGCACGAGATATGAAGAAGAGTTATGCAGATAGGAATAGGTTGTTCAAGGAGTTTTAGGTTGGGGAACATGTATTCTACTTGTGCATCAAACCAAAGAATAGATCCTTGTGGATTTGATCTTGTGCCAAGCTAGAACCATAGTTTTGTGGACCCTTAAGTATCATTGACAGGATTGGGCTAGTAGCCTATCGACTTGCACTGCCTCCGAAAGTGAAATTCCATGATGTTTTCCATGTGTAATTGCTTAAGAAGTATGTTAAGGATGCTAATCATGTGATTGACTAGTCTGTATTGCAGGTGGAACCATATGGAGAATTCCAGTTGGAGCCTTAGTGTATATTGTGGAAAAAGGGCTCATGATCCAAAACTGAGCAATTGATCAAGTTAAGGTGTGTGATGTAGGTAATGTTCCCTCTGCGGACAGAGGCAACCCCTCTAGCCCTAGAGTGGGTCTAGTCACAGTAAGACAAATACAACAGTAAATTCCTTAAATAGTCATCGTTGAAAGAGCCTACCTTATGTCGGTGTTCGATGCAGTCTTCGTTACGCTGCTCCAGCTATCGTTCCCTTCTCCTTGATGAGTGATTCACCTGAAACAACATAAGAGAACAACGAAACACGTAATAGAGCACAACAATGAACTATTTACTTACAGAGTCAAGGAACCATAAGCTATCAAATATATTTCATACAAGATATAGGAAAAAACCATTGATTGTATTAACATGAGCAAAAGTAAAGCTTACAACCATGCCTTGACATCGCAAGCTTCCTTGAAGGGTCCAATCAGTGTGTCTCCTCAAGAATTCACTCTCAAAAGGTCTCCTAAAAGGTTGACAACTCTCTCTCACACCCAAAAGCACTAGTATAAGGCTAAGGCAATCCACAACCAATTGCTATACTATCAGCAATTCACACTGCAAACTATCAATCTAACACCAAGAACTAGCTAATTTTCTCACTACCAAAAACTAGCTGATCATAGCAATGGAGGATGATTTTATAAGAAAAGGAGCCTCCATAAATGAGGGAGAGGGAGCTTATCCTCATGGGAGGTTACTCAAAAGGCAGAACCACCATCTCAAAGGAGGAAGGCAAACTTCCTTGACCCAACAACCAGTTCCAGAACCACCTAGAAGCATTCTATTTGAACTAATTCGCCATATCCGGGTCGTCGCGAGTCAAACACTAGGACTCAGAGACGACATCGCGAGGCAACAATGTATTCAGAGCTATCGTCGCAAGAGGGATACTTGATGACTTGCGAAAAGCCCTAAAATCTGACTGTCGCAGAGAACAGATGTACTCTTGCGACGGTGTCGTGAGGTTCTGGTTCACTTTGGTCCATTGTCGCAGACAGAATACTGGTGTCTTGCAACGATCTTGAAACATAGGCAAAAAGGGTCAACTTCAGGATTAATGAGCATGGTTGATATTCTTGAGTGATGTGGAAGATGTGGACACATATTTTGATGTATGACATAGAACAGATGCCATTCAGGGACCGACTCTACCCGGGATCAGGGGATGCGGGGTTGGTGAAAAAATACTGTGTAACAGATGCCCCCTAAAGCATGAAGGCCGAGAGAGTGGGAGGGGTGAAATGCTTTACGAAACCATAACTGAACTGGAACACCATTGCGGAGAACCTGTAGACACAAGTACAACTGGTATCTCTGACAGTGAAAGAAATATATGTAGTCTAGGTATGGGCGCAGCCATCCAAAAGACAGAGAGAATTGGTCTATGGTATGGACGCAACCATCCAGTCGAAAAGACCATATCAAAATATAGGTATGGTCGCAGCCATCCAGAAAGACTCAGGTATGGTCGCAACCATCTAATCAAAGAGTCATGTATGCAATCACGAACCAATCCACGCAACCCGAACTTATGTAATCTGAGTCCAGGGTCTTGAATCCAACCCGATCATAATATAATTTCTAATATGCAAATAAATGTGTTGAAGTTGAGCATACTAGAAAATCGCTTGATTACTGACCAATGATGGGAACCATTAACAAGTGCGAGAGAGACCGCCAGTAATATCAATGGTTCTTAAGGTACTGCTAGTACAATCCACAAAGTGTGAAGAATGATCCAGATTCGAACACTTGTGGAATCACTCGATCGAAGACCAATGATGCAAGTCTATCATCGAATGCGAAGAACTTGCCATTGAGGCATGCAAGCGATCCGTTGCAGGAGGGCCATAATGCTTCCCACATCAATGACATGAGACAAAGGAACAAGATGTAGGTGGATGAAATAAAGAATCAGAGGAGGATGTTAGGGTGCAAACTGCGGAAGGATTAAGCTATTGAACATATCGGTGACACGAATCTGGAATGTGGCAGCATTTTGGTACCAAGGTATCGAAGTTCATGCGGAGACAGCAGGGATAGAATGGAATGAGGCAAAATGAAGGACCCAAACCCGGAAGGCCAAAGACGAAGTGAGGATGTCCCAAACCCGGCGAGAAGCAACGAAGGTGTCAATGTTCAAGAGCGACAAGCTGCCGTAGGTAATCAACAGAAGATTTCCAAATTTCCCCCCCACCATTACTGGCGAGTACCCCAATTATTTTTGAAACACAAGCTTGAAGGGGATAGCATATGCTTGCAATATAAGTTTGTCCTTCGGACAAATCCAACCTAGTGAAATGTTAACGATCCCTAGGGAGGAGAAGCTCGGGTCTCATCATGGCAACGAGTCCAATGTCGTTAGGTTTTAATGAGTCCGACATAGGTAAAACTCGGGGTTTTTTTCATGTTTAGAGAGTTTGAAAAAGACACGGAAAAAAAAAAAACTCCAAAGGGACCTTTTTCATATGTTTGTGTCTCTCAAGCCCGAAAAGGTAGAAAATGATACTTGAGAGAACCACTTGACCATTTCAGGCAAGGAGTAATTTTCATAAACAATGCCTCTAGCCTGAAAAAGTAAAAAACTTACAGGGGACATGATGTTTCGTAACCATTAACGAACTCGAAACGACAAGGGCTCGACAATCTTTTCAAGTTTCAAGAGTCAGAAAAGAGCTTAAAGTTGACTTAGGACAAACTTTTGTGGTATTTACTGAGCATGTATTGATCATTACCAAAATCCGAAACACTTGTTCTTGCATGAAGAAATCCAAGCATAAGACCTGTTCCACAAGAATACATGATTAATGTTCAAAAAACCTGAGTCAAAACCCTAAAACCATAGTCAAAACCCTAAATTTTGAAAAAAAGGCTATAAAAGGCATATGGTACAAGATAATTCACTTTGTGTTTGTTTTAACCGTGGTAAAAACTTCAAACTTCACATACCTTGCGAAATTGGGTGGTCAATTCCTGGAGCTGTGATGGTTCATTGCTTCCCAAACTTCCTCCAAGTAGATACTTTTCCTTTTCTCTTGTTTTTTGTGTTAATTTGAAACGTAATTTCACGTTTTTGGCTGGGTTTTGGGAGGAATTTTGGTTCAAAAAGTCCGCTTCGGTCGTCGTAGGTTTCCCCCTCGGGGTTACGATGATTGAGAAATCTAAATGGGCCAAGATCAGGATTATCGCAGGAAAGTGATGTACCCCTGCGACGATCCAAGAAATTGTGAACTAATCAAACGACGAGCACGGAAAACACACAAAACTTCATTTTTAAACCACTTTGGCATATGAAAATGGTTGAACGAATTTTAATAAGAGAATGCTTGTGCGTGCAGGTGAAAAATGGCATTCTCCTAGCAAGAACACACTCACGATGATGATGACGTGAGAGGGGCAGCCGATCCTCAGTGTTTGAATGTCCTCTGAAACTGCAGATTGCTAAACTTCTTCTTAACACCACTATTGAGACTGCAACTAAATCTCCTGGAATACTTAATTCGATCGTGGAACCCAACGGAGGGGAAATTCATAATTCGTGGGAAAGAGGTTGACTTTGACGCCACAGATATTTATTTTCTGACCAGGTTATCGCGACAAGGGGAGAGACCCCACATGGGCAGTGTGCGAATCACTGGAGATTCCTTAGATATGCTCATTGCACGAGTGTGCCCAGGGGCACGGTAATCATCCACTAGTGGCAAGTTATAGATACCCACGGTGAATGATCTGTCACTGCGAGTGTTGTTATTCACCATCATGATGGCAGCTGGCTCCCAAGCCCAGCACGAGGCAACCAAAACTCAACTGCGGTTGACCTTAGTCTGTCTCAATCCTACTATGTTTGACTGGGAAGAGGCGGTGTCTCTGAACATAAAGAGGCAGTTGACCAAATGCCAAAGAGGTGAGATGAAGCAATTTGGGTACGGTTCTGTTAGAGTTGGTCTTGTCAGTCCTCCGTCAGTGATCAAAACTCTTTCTGCATTTCATTTTTAGGTGTCTCGCTCCATTCACTTAGCTGCATTCTGCTAGGGGCAAGCCATAATCTGTCAGAAAGGTCATGTTAGTCATTTCCCCTCATTTCTGGCACCTGCTGTCTTAGGTATTTTCATCAATGTTCACTAAAGTCCATGACAGTCAATGTTTGATCTTTTAATGGACGAGAGTCATTTTCACTCATTAGGTCTAGGGATCAGATAAATTGGTCTTCAAACATGTCCAATAAAGCCATGCAGGCCAGAGGGAGGCCCTTACAAAGTTATGATTCAGAGATTTTCATCGTCATGTTGACAGATTACGATTGTTCTTCAAAAAACATGACATATTACGACTGTTCTTCAAAACTCTGTTTTGAAGAAAAGTCAAATAGTGTGTCATTTGTGATAATTTTCAAAAAAGTATCCAGTTTATTTCTTCAGGTGTAGTCATGGTTTCCTTGGCCAAATGCCATGTCGTGCGACCCTTGCAAAAGTTCCAAAAAATTTCATCATTTTAACTAAAAATTCAAAGGGAAAAGTGAAATTCAGTGTTGCATTAAATCAATGAAAAGTGTTAAAGCAAAACATTAGCAAAATGGGTTTTGGAGAAGCAAAAATCAAACCCATGACTTCAAAGCCTTTATATACAAGTTTCCACAAGAAACAAAGTCATTGTGAACACCAAGGAAGAGAGAAACATTGCAAAGTGAGTGTGAGAGTGCAAGCATGCGTTTGGAGTGAGTTTGGAGTCGTTTTCAGGAGCGCGGCACACACACAGAGGGGCACGACGCACATAGGGAGCACGGCGCACAGAGCGCGACCCCGCAGTGTAAAGTTAACACGGGCACGACGCATATACCGAGCGCGGCGCACTGGGTTTGTTGCGCGGCGCACACCCACAGAGGCCCAAATTTGTGCCAAACTTGCAACCAATCATTTTGAAACCCTTCAAATTGATAGGTAGGCTCTATATCTTGGCTTGCTCATCAAATTTTATGGAATGTAGTGATGTTTCATGGCCATTTAGAGTTGCAATAAAAATGCCTAAAACCTACCACTAGAAAACATCAAAGCCATTGTTGCTAGGGTTGCAAACTTGTGGTATTGATGCCAAGGCTTCTCTTTCACCTATCATTTTTTCACTCCTTTCCATTGTTCCCTTCCCCCCATCCCATTTTTCCCTATTTTCCCTACCCTAAAACATTACTAAACCCATATTCCCTATCCCTCCACTCATTGGTCAATGTAAACCCCAAAACCCTACCCTATAAAATCCCCAAACCCTCCTACATATCCCTAAACAAAATTCCCCCCATAACCCCTATTCCCATCATATTATTCCACTTCCTAACACTCCCTTTTTGCATTGTTCCCCTTGGTGGCAGAGTTCATAACAACACATAGTTTCACTACCATCATCAAACGGCAGTCCTAGCACAGTCCATATACAACAGTCATGGCATCTGAGCATTCATCGGAGTACGAGGTGGAAACTCAAAGTGGTTCATCCTCAGAAGAACAGGCTCCCCGGAGACATCATAAAAGTGGAAAACATGTTAGGGATGAGCCAACCACCCTCACAAAATTGCAAGCATGCCCTCTTGCTATGTCATGTTTCCAGCATCTATCATGTTTTGTGTTTTGTCAAAGAGTGGCTAATGTTCGAGTTCATCATGAGTTGGCCCGTCTTTTTGTGCTTCACCTACATGGAGATCACTCTATCTTGGCCGGTGTCACCTTCACACTCACACCGGAAACTGTCTCATTAGAAACCGACATACCGAATGTTGGAGAACCATGGCACAAGAAACAGAAGGTTGATCGGCAGCATTATGAGCCTTACATTAAGGCTAGTTGCTTGAGGCAGCTCACAAGAGTCTTTCCATTCCGATATTTGAAAGATGAATATGCTCCACTCATGAAGTTGATCATGAAGTACTTCAGCTGTGAGGGGAGGTTCTCTCGTCTATATGCCTATCACATCAAGTTGCTCATGCACTTTACTAGGGTACGGATGATGAACATCCCATATTTCATTTGTAGGAACATAGAGAGGATGAACACCTTCATGCAACACAAGACCCCTCAACAGCAACTTAACAGTGTTTATCACTTTGCTCTTATTAAGATTTTGGTGGTTCATCAGCTGGGATTGCAGGGCATTACTTGGGATGATTTCATCTCCCGTGACCTCTTCAGCACTTCACAGGTATTATCAGAGGTTAAGCATGAGGGTGATCCTTCTCATCAGTATGAGTGCCATAAGACCACTACTATGCCAGTATTCATCACATATCAGAAAGGCACCAGACTTTTGTTTGCAGCGGCAAAACGAGTGTTATCTCCACCCGGGGTGGAAGGGACCTCGCTTCCTCCATCAACATCACATGCACAGGACAAAGGCAAGGAGCCAATGCAGGATGAGGGGCCTTCAGGTGAGCCATCAGGTGAACGAGAGACCGAATTCGTTCTCCTTCATGATGATGATATAGATACAGAACCGACAAGTGCACAACTTAAAGAGATCATCCAGGAGCAGCAAGCAGAGATTCAAGCCTTGTCCCTTGATTTGGAAAGAGCCAAATGGAACATGAAATATCTGGATCAGAGGAACAAACAGCTGGAGGATCAGCAAGTGATCATGGAGCTACAAAACATTCGTGAGCATCGCCACGCTGCACAAAGGAGAAGAGTTGAGCTCACGTCATTGGAGCAAGAGATTAATGAGGATCGGGAGGCCAATCTTGAGAGAGTTAACATGCACTTGGAGAGGCTACTGGACAAGGCTGATAAGGACCATGCATTGCTGAGACACATGGCTTTCCACTACATGGCGCGAAACAAAGTGTGCAAGGCCCGAATCAGGAATTTGAAGGCGAAATTGAGGAAGGCAACCAAGAAGCAAAAGAGGCAAAGGGAGCTTGATCGACTTCAAATATTGGTCGAAGCCTCTTTTTCCCAACATAACACTTGATAAGGAAGCTCCAACCCAAATTTCAAGAAATTTGGGGCATTTTTGGTGTTTTTGGAAATTTTTGTGCAAAAAACAGGGTTTTTCTCCTAGTGGTGTGGCGCTTAGGATTAGGAGCTCCAAATCACAAATGGTTTGTATTTTTGGATTCAGCATGAAAAATCATGACTTCTAGTGCATGGACAAGAAGTTTGGGCAAGTTTTGAGTCCCCAGGAGGTCAAAAACACTAAAAAAATGACCTCTCTGCCCCTATTTTGACACACAGGAAGCAGTCTTGGGAGAATGAAGTTTTGGAGGGGCAAATGAGCACCAAATTCAGAAATTCCACTTGGGTTGGAAAGTAGACAGGTAGGGATTTCCAACAAGCACACTTGGGCACAATTTGGACTCCAGAAGGTACCTCAAAATCACCTCCAAAGTGGCGCAGCGCATATAGCTTTTGGCGCGGCGCACAGGGACCCAAAGGCCAAAATCACTTCCGCCCCGTGACATTTCGATTCGCGACTTTCTCCAAGTGGGCCCACTCATTTACACTATATTTTTCTCGGCAACTAAGGCAATGCTTAAAAACTATTTTCACTAAAGGTGCCCTCCTATCCAAGTGGCAAAGGAAGGCGAGCAGTCACCCAAGCCATTTGTCATTTATGTAACACTGCATCTGTAACTAATGGTTGGCTTTCCTTTTCCAGTTTGTAATCATTTGAAAAACTCCCCAACTGTGGGTCGTTCTATTTCCCAATGGCATAGTCTATTTATTGTATGCAACACTATTTGCAAAGGGTTGGCATTTCTGGGAACTGTGGGAGAGAAACTCAGTCACTCACCGTACATTTTGACAGAGAATTAATGAAAGATTGCAGCTCTGGTTCATGAGATTCCTGTGGCGTGAGTTTAGAAAATGTGTCTTCTTTATGTTTCATATGTATTTTGTTATGTTTCATATATCATTCACATTCATTTCCAGTGAAAGCTTTCTAAGTAAAAAGGGTAGAATTCAGTGCACTGCTCTGCCTTGGGATAGTTTTCATGTTCTATGTTTTCTTTTGTTGAAAAGGATTCATGTATTTATGCCATTTTCTCTCCACCTCACATTTTTTCAACTCTAATTGCTAGACTTTCTGCCTATCTTGCCTCATGAAATAACCTGCGTCTTTGAGTTAAATTCTCTGCTCATGCTGTTCCTTGGCCCCACACATCCCAGAAAACTCAGTTATTCTTCAAACATCTCTATCATATTTATTTACCTAGCCTAAAATCTGTATCCATTTTTGAGTCATCTCAGACCCTATTGTTTATTTTCCTGAGTGTGACCCGGAGAGAGCTGTCTCCTGTTCTGGTAGGGCTAGCTACCAGACTAAGCATGGTTTGTGGTTACCTTGAATTTTGCCTTCCTTCAGCCTAAGGCAGATTTAGGTGCTAACAGGTTCGATCTTGATACCGCTCATGGTGGAGCGGGTACCTATCCTTTAGTTACAGGACATGCGAGTGGGGTGGCTAGGACCACGAGAGACTCGAATAACTCGGTGGGCTATTGTGATGCCGCAAGGAGGCGGCGACCAGCGAGTGTCATGGGGTCCTGAATTTATAGAGTGGATACATCGTCAGTAAGTGGTGGTCGAGGATCGGCCATACGTAGGGATGGACTTCAGGGGAGACCTTGACATGCTGCTTCCACCTAGAGAGCAGTGGGATGAGAGAGGTAAAATACTCAAATCGAAAAACTTTTTATAATTTGTTTTTTGTTGTTTTTGGATTTTAAATATACATGCCCTAATCATTATGTTCAATTCTTTGCAGATGTTGGACTTGAGAGACCTGTAGGTCTCGCTCCTACTACCCGGAGGGCTGTTAGAGAGATCAACCTACCACCTCCGGGTGGAGATGCTAAGGAGGAGATAGCCCAGAACCTAGAGGGCTTCACTGAGGGGATCCCAGATTACAGGGGATTCGAAGAGATCCCCAGATAGTACCAACGACACACTGCAGGTGTGTAGAATAGGGTACACCGGCTGCTTAGATGGGTGGTCCGAGCAGTAGTCTATTGTATAGAGGATCATCCAAAGTAGACTTCTAGGTTTTGTTTTTTGCAAATTTTGAGAGACATGTGTCTCGTGCTGTAACTTGAACATACATATTTTTTGGACATATACATATATTTTTTGAGTGCCTCGGTACTCAACACACGGTATACATCTATTTATGTTTTATTGCATCTACCTATTGCATATGAATACTTGTTTATGATTTTTATAAATTGCGTAAATTTCTATCTGATACATGGTTTGGTAATGCATTAGTTAACATATTTAGCCTTCTAGGAATGTATTGTTATGTGATATAATCAAAATTTCTTTCCAGTAAGCGAACACGTAAATACAACCTTAAAATTTGAGGGTTTCTAATGGAATAACGCCCGTTAAGTTGAAGAACAACAAGCTGAGAGTCCAGATTCACAATCAACGCACAAATATTGAGGTCAACAGCCTCAGCCAATAATTCGATGACGACGCTATATTTAGGGACATTGTTTGTGGTACACCCTAGAAAAACACCTTGAAGGTCTACTAACTCACCGTGAGGATCGTAGATCACCCATGCCACGGAGGAAAGATTTCGGGTACTGCGATAGGCACCATCAGCGAAACCGATATAAGGTGTGACAGACATCTGCACAAGAAGTAAAAAGACACAATAAGCGACAAACTCTTACACACCAAGCCAAACATGTGCAAAATTAAAAGCACACTTATGTACACAACAAATGCACGAAAGGCTCATGCATAATATATTTTAAGATAAAGCCCATTCCGGGGCTTATCCAAAGGGTTTCCTTCATAGTGAATTAGCTCATACGACCCTTTCTACAAAATGTGTTTCACAATATAAGGCCCATGCCACGTAGGTTCGAATTTGCCTGCCCCCAGCTTATCATTTGCTTGATTGTATAACAAGACTAAATCTCCCTCAGTGAAAGAACGAGGGTTAACAGTCTGATCAAAGTGAGTTTTCACTCTCTTCTTTTGTGCTTCAATGACTAAAGAAGCAAGTCGACGGGTCTCGTCTAGCCGCTCTAGATAAAGAAGGCGTTCTTCCACAGGAGTAGTATTCGGGAGCAATTCGACAGCTAACTTGAGAGAAGGTATTTCACATTCAATTGGAAGGGTAGCTTCCAGACCATAAACCAGTTGAAAAGGTGTGAATCCGGTTGCATCCTTCACTGAGGTACGGTAGGCCCATAAGGCAGAAAACAACATCAAGTGCTAGTTGGATTTGTGCATTCCAATGGTACGCTGAAGCATCGTGATCAACACTTTATTGACAGCTTCGACTTGGCCATTGGCCTGAGGGTAATAAGGTATCAAACTATCATCATGCAAGCTTAACTGGGTTGTTAACTCAGTAATCATATAACCATCGAAATGAGGACTGTGATCGGTGACAATAGCCCGAGGGACTCCGAATCGAGTAATCACATGATTGAATAGGAATTGTGCAGCTGTCTTATTGTTGTTAGAAAATGTAGGCATCGCTTCGACCCATTTTGTAAAATAATCGACGACAACGATGATAAACCCATGCCCCCCGGCTGAGCTAGGGTTATAGGTCATAAAATCAATGTCCCATTTAGCAAAAGGGCCCACGGTAATGACAGGATGCAAAAGAGAAGGTGGCACACACATCTTCTGCTAGAAAATCTGACATGCATGACATGAACGGATAGCGAGAATGCAATCCTTAAAAATGGAGGGCAAAAAGTAACCAGCACGAAGGATTTTTTGGGCAGTAGCATAACGAGACATATGACCACCACAGGTGCAAGAGTGGCAGTCATTCAAGACTCGTTCAGCTTCCTCGAACATTAAAGAACGACGAAGAACTAAATCAACGACAAAACAGTATAAAGTGTCTCCAACAATATGATAAGGCTGAGAATGGTGACGAATACATCGCCGAACATTCTTAGACAAATCAGGATGGAAGGAAGATGTATGGAGGTAGACAATAATGTCACCGTACCAGGGATTGAGGGTACTGATCAAGAAAAGAGTGTCATCTGGAATGCGATCCTCTATCCGAGAGGGAGCGGTAGCAGACGGTAACAAGCAAAGCAACTTAGCGAAGACGAGTGACTTCTTAGACTTGGCAGTAGTAAACTCCAAATCGAACTCTTGAAGGATAACAATCCATTTCAAGTACTTGCCCCCCAGCAATTGATGCGACAAAATGTATGTCATCGTGTTTGAATCTGAAATCGTAGTCGTCGTACACAACAAAATATAATGACAGAAGCATTGGACAGCCTGGACAGCTGCCAAGGTGAGATTCTCAACATAAGTGTATCAAGTCTCAATGTCAAGAAGGTTGATGCTAAGATAATAGATAACGTGCTCGGAAACTATCGTCATCGTCTTGAACCAAAACCATACCAATAGTACTATCATCAACAGCTAGATAAAGCATATAGTCACGATGATAGTCGAGTGGACGCAACAAAGGAGCAAAAAAAAGAAATGTCTTGAGTTGCTCGAATGACCTTTGGGTGATGTCATCCCAAATAAATGGAGTGTCACGCTTAAGGAGATGCGTGTAACCCTTAGCAACCTCGGCGTAGTTAGGGATAAAATGACGTAGGAAATTGGATTTTCCCTGCAAGCTCTGCAACTGATGCAAAGAAGTAGGAGGTGGGAGATTCGATATAGCTTCAACCTTGAGGGGGTTGAGATGAATACCTTCTCTAGAAACGAAAAACCCAAGGAGTCTACCAGATTCGACGCAGAAGACAAACTTATGCAGATTAAGACGAATACAGTAATGTCGATAGCGAAGAAAATATTTCACGGAGGTGGTTCAAATGCTCAGAACATTTAGTTGAATGAGTTGGAAGGTCATCTAGATACGACTGAAAAATGTGACAGATGTCATGAAATGCGTAGGACATTGCTCGCTGGAAAGTGGCACCGACATTTTTTAGGCTGAAAGGAAGTTTTTTGTAAGCAAAGGTACCCCACGGGAAAATGAAGGCAGTTTTGTGTTGATCGGCAGGCGAAATATTAATCTGGTTGTAACCAGAAAAGCCATCCATAAATGAGAAAATCTCACTCCTAGCGCAATCGTCGATGAGCTGGTCGATAAAGGGAGTAGGATAGTTATCTTTCGGACACACGCGATTGATGTCACGATAATCAACACAAACCCTAATAGTGCCCTGCTTTTTGGTCACAGGGACAATATTAGAGACCCAGTCAGTCAATGGGATAGGGTAAATAAACCCTGCTTTTAGAAGTTTCTCAAATTCTCCCTTAATAGCTGTGGCTTTTCTCGGGTGCACGGGGTGTAAACGTTGTCGAACTGGTTTGGCACTAGGGTAGGTAGGTATCTCATGTACCACAATACCGTGGTCAATACCGAGCATCTCTTCATATGACCAAGTGAACATGTCGCGAAACTCTCTGAAAAGGTCGGTGTAACGCTGAATCTCCTCTGGAGAACAAGGAACTCCAATGTGAATATTCTCAACAATCCTTGGTTTGACAGAGATGTCGATGGGCATGGTTTGTGTAATATTCCCCATATTTCCTTCAGAAAAAACTTCATGAACCAGGATAGGTGTCTGAAGCGGCTGAGAGGGAATACAAGAAGCAAACTTCTCTAGACTGGTAGTCATGGCCCCATGGCTTGGGAGAAATGACGAACAATGGTGATGATCGAACCAAGGAGGATCCTCAAAAGACATAGTCTTAAGAATGGCTTCATCGGAAGGAAATGTATCTTGTAATGGATCTAGAGAAATAACGTCTCCAAGCCAAGGGGATTTCATATACACGTCGAGAGATCTGCTCAAAGGAGCAAAGTCGGATGACAAAACCGAAGCTGAAACGATTTCAACATAGTTGAGTTCGACAGGGCTCAACGACATAACCTCACCCCATGAATCCACCTGATCGACGAGGGGAATCAACCAAGGATCATATTGGGTAGAAATCATATTAATAGAGGTGACATTGGGAGGTGGGAGTGAAAAAACGCCCATAAGGGCAGGATCTTTGAACAGTCCAGTGCCCACACTCTCATAGGGAATAATGGTATGCTCCACAAACGGAACATTGCCATCTGAAGAAGAAGAAGCGAAGAAGGATAGTTGATCTACAGTGACAATTTTCCCTTGATGAGGAAAACAAAGTACATGGAATAAAGATGAAGCCACCGCATGCATGGCATATATCCAACTTCGGTCTAACAAGAGGTTGTAAGTCAAATTCGCGTCAACAACTTTGACTTCGACCTCAATTGTCTTACCTTCTAGGGTAATAGGAAAACGCGGGAGGATACCAAATGGACGAGAATCTCTTCCATCAAATGCTTCCAAAGTATTAGGAGATTGACTCAAAGACGGGGAGCCGATGGCATTCCAACAAGAAACATACACGATGCAAGTGGAGGAACCCTCATCAATAATAGTGCGATGAATATTCTTCGAGTTAATGATGACTTGAATGAGGAAAGCAATTTGATGAGGCAATCGCGGCACATGGTTCTCAAGATCGAATGTAATTAATTCTGAATCAGCCGGGTCAATGCCACCAATGGCAGATAGCAGAGACTTCCGTTGGGGGGGACAACTCTGGAGAACTTCCAAAGTGGACATAGTTGAAGGAGCTTGGGCTAAGTCCTTAACAATACTATAGTGCTGTGCGGCACGAGCATTGGGGTTATAGGAAGATTTCTGGAAGAATCCCTTAGTAGGAGGTCAAATGACAGGCTCAATGCTAGGTCGTTCAATATGAAGAGGGCTAGAACTGGACGAAGGAACGCTTGAAGGGACTTCAGGTTCCTTGTCAGTAGACGGAGGATATTCTTTCGCTCGAGTACTCACATGGATAGGGACAGTCCTAGCCATGAAAAATTGAGAGCCAAAAGTGGAAGAGGACTGAGGTTGATCAACCACCATTTGAGTTTGTTGAGAGGGAAAAGGCTCTTTGAGCACAACAGGAGTTCCTGGAGTCCCCTTAAGCAAACGACTAACTTCAGACCATCTAGGACAGTCTTTAGTGTAGTAATCCTCGTCACAGATGAGACAAGGATACTTCGGTTTGCGTTTAACACCATCATTGATTGGAGGCTTAGGAGGGTCTTGCTTCGGTGGATTGGCTTTATTTTTGCCTTTCCCCTTTTTCTTACCTTTCGAAGCTTTATCTTCCGCGGTGGACTGGACGACATTGACTTCGGAGGTTTTACCAGTATTAGATGTGGCCTGAGAAGAATTTTCACTAGGAGCAGTGGATTTTTGCTTCGTAGGATTCATGGAAGACTTTCAGGAAGATTGAGCAATGGAATCAATAACACCTTCGACGGAGGGAGTCGATGGGGCTTTAGAAGTTCCAGGACGCGGAGCATCAGGCAAGAGATCATAAAGCATGCCGGATTGGGAATAAACCAAATCGAGATATTGAGCATGTGTGATAGCTTGCTCTTCAGTAACACATGCCCCCATAGCGATATCACGGGCTATCAAACCGACAAAAGAGGTGGTGAACCAGTCAGTCAGAAGTTGATCAGGGATCCAGAACTTAATCAAACGACGTCACCTTCTCCATTCATGAATATGATCGGAGATGTGTGTCGCCATGTCCTATTTCAGAGAAGTAAGGAGGTGTGTGCCTGTTTCATAATGAATTGGTAAATGAAAATGGGTAAGAAATGCCATCGCAAGTGAATTGAAGTCTTAGAAATTTCCACGAGCGAGTTCAATATACCATTTCACGGCGGAACCAGTGAGAGTCCGTTGGAAAATATAGAGGTAGATAAAATCATCAAGCCATGATTTAGACGAGCACCACAGGTGATAAGTCATGCCATGCGCTTGAGGGTCCTCTCCAGATTTGCCATCAAATTTAGGACAATCACTGAGAATTTTGGTCGGAACTGGTGGCCAATATGGATTATGAAGGATTGGATCATTCGTCAGCTTGGACACATTAGGCAGTTCCAAGGTTGCTAGAAAAGGTAATTGAGGATTAAAGGAGATAATAGGCCTCTGATAAGAGCCAAAATTAGGGTTCCATCTAGCTCCTTGTTGCCCCCATGGGTTTTGTCCATAAGGATTTTGCCCATAAGGGTTTTGTCCATAAGGATTATAAGTATAACCTGATGGTTGACCCAGGTTTTGACCACCAGCAACCCATTGGTTACTAGCTTGACCGACAGGGGCAGCGTAGGGCTGTTGAAAGTTTTGATAAGGTTTGACCTGTGGTTGCTGATAATTTTGATACGGATCACCCTGAGGTTGCCATTGGGGTTGCTGAAGTACTTGGAGACCGTATTGTGGCTAAGCTCCAAACTGCGCTTGAGGCCCAGGCTGCATTTGATAAACAGGTTGGGCTTGAAATCCAACTTGAGTTTGGAGACCAGGTTGAGTCTGGAGTCTAGCCTGAGTTTGGAAACCAGGTGGGGCTTGAGGAACAACTAGTGTTTGAACGCTCGGTTGACTAAGAGATGGATTGATTTGACCAGACTGATGTCCTTGTTGAAATTGGGGTTGACCTAACTGGCTAGAAGGTTGGCCTTGTTGGTATTGAGGTTGACCTACTTGCCTAGAAGGTTGAACTTGCTGGGTAATAGGTTGACCTTGCTGAAACTGAGGCTGGCCCATTTGACCAGAGGGTTGACCTGGCTGGATAGTAGGCTGGCCTTGTTGGATCTGAGGCTGGCCTACTTGACCAGAGGGTTGACCTTGCTGGGCAACGGGTTGGCCTGGCTGGAATTGAGGCTGACCTGGTTGACCAGAAGGTTGCTCTAGATAAACAAAAGAGGAACCTGCAAGGGCTGAAGGTTGTCCCTGTAAGGGTTGTCCTTGTAGGCCTGAAGGTTGCCCTTGATACGGTTGCCCATAATACGACTACCCTTGAAAACTGGAAGGTTGGCCTTGTCAAGGTTGGCCTTGCGGACCATGGTAGGTAGTATGAGACCAGGCAGCCAATAATGGAATAGAAATTTCAACCGTAAGTTCAAGAGGGAGGGACCCAGTGTGATAAATATGAGCCCCTCGAGGATCATAATAGTGCAACAGATTATGCAGATAGGATGGTGGTTGGGAGCCTAGAGGGTTATAATTTGGGTTTTGAAGAGCAAACATGTATTGCTCATATGACCACCCTACTGGAATGGAACTGGAAGAAAGTGGGATATTACCTATAGGGTTAATGACTCTGGACGCCGAGGATGAAGGACCACAGCTAGTGGGTTCCACAAAGGGCCCGGTAATAGTGGCAACCATCGAGGATGCAATAACAACACTAACAATAGGAGTTGTGGAGGCCACACAAACAGTAGGCATTGACGGAACAGACGTGACCGATACATTGTGAATCTGAGGTATGAAAGGCACTGAGGTCAGGGTTATAGCACGAGACCACACACAAAGGACTCCCCTTTATGGTCGCCAACTTGTGATGTAGGTAATGTTCCCTCTGCGGAAAGAGGCAACCCCTCTAGCCCTAGAGTGGGTCTAGTCACAGCAAGACAAATACAATAGTAAATTCCTTAAATAGTCATAGTTGAAAGAGCCTACCTTATGCCGGTGTTCGATGCAGTCTTCATTACACTTCTCCATCTATTGTTCCCTTCTCCTTGATGGGTGGTTCACCTGAAACAACATAAGAGAACAATGAAACATGTAATAGAGCACAACAATGAACTATCTACTTACAGAGTCAAGGAACCGTAAGCTAACAAATATATTTCATACAAGATATAGGAAAAAACCATTGATTGTATTAACATGAGCAAAAGTAAAGCCTACAACCATGCCTTGACATCGCAAGCTTCCTTGAAGGGTCCAGCCAGTGTGTCTCCTCAAGCATTCACTCTCAAAAGGTCTCCCAAAAGGTTGACAACTCTCTCTCTCACCCAAAAGCACTAGTATAAGGCTAAGGCAATCCACAACCAATTGCTATACTATTAGCGATTCACACTGCAAACTATCATTCCAACACCAAGAACTAGCTAATTTGCTCACTACCAAAAACTATCTGATCATGACAATGGAGGATGCTTTTATAAGAGGAGAAGACTCCATAAATGAGGGAGAGGGAGCTTATCCTCATGGGAGGTTACTCAAAAGGCAGAACCACCATCTCAAAGGAGGAAAGGCGAACTTCCTTGACCCAACAACTAGTTCTAGAACCACCCAAAAGCATTATGTTTGAACTAATTCGCCATATCTGTGTTGTCGCGAGTCAAACACTAGGACTTAGAGACGACATCGCGAGGCAATAGTGTATTCAGAGCTATCGTCACAAGAGGGATACTGATGACTTGCGACGAGCCCTAAAATCTGACTGTCGCAGAGAACATATGTACTCTTGCGATGGTGTCGCGAGGTTCTGGTTCACTTTGGTCCATCGTCGCAGACAGAATACTAGTGTCTTGCGACGATCTTGAAACATAGGCAAAAAGGGTCAACTTCAGGATTAATGAGCATGGTTGATCTTCTTGAGTGATGTGGAATATGTGGAAACATATTTGATGTATGACACATAATAGATGCCATTCAGGGACCGACTCTACCCGATATCAGGGGATGCGGGGTCAGTGACAAAACACTGTGTAACAAGGTGCAATGGAATCACTTTGGGCCTGATGAAGCTATTGGGGAGATGGCGGATCATATGCGGGCTATGTATCCTTCCTTGTTTTTTGGATGAGGCAAAGAAACTTCGATATATGGTTTGGTATATGCTTTATGGTGGTTTGGTATGTGCTTTATGGTGGTTTGGTATATGCTTTATGGTGGTTTGGTATATGCTATATGATGTTTTGATATATGCTTAAATATGGTGTTTAGTGTATGTTTTGATATATGCTTTGGTATATGATTTGGTATATGTTTTGGTATATATTTTTGGTAATGTTTCTATATGTACACATGTATATGGCTGCAAATACCGCCATGAGCTATGTTATAAATCTCCACTATGCAGTATGGGTGTTATGTCATTATGGTTATGTTGTCATGCTACTATGATATCGTGTGGTTATGTTATAATGATGTTATGATGTCATGTGGGTTGGTACTCAGCAGGATGATCATTGTAAATACCATAATGAGCTATGTTATAAAGCTCCACTATGCGGTATGTTATCATGTTGTCATGATGTTTTGTTTTGAGCAGATCTTTCATTGTAAATACTGCATTGAGCTGTGTTATAAAGTTCCAAGAGTAGTATGTCTTCTTTCAGTGGGTTGCTGAGGTATATGTGTGATTTAACACTGATGACGGTGTCCCCCAAGGGGGAGGGTTCTGTAACAACTCTGGTGAAAATTCCATGTAATAAAAGTTAAAAACAATAACCACGATCGATGGGATACTTATTCCAAGATGAATGTTGGGCAAGACATCCTAGGGGGGTGTTCATTTGACTGTTTATGGCTAAGGAAATTGGCAATGGAAATGGCTAAGGCTTTGGAAAGGAAAAATGGCATTTTTATCACATTTATTTATGAAAATAATGGAAATTAGGAGAAAAGGGAGGTGAAGGGTCACAGGTTGCACATGAGGAGGAAAATGAAGGAAAATGAAGAAAATAGAGGCCTCATTCATAAAAAAGTTTATGAAGATCAGTTGGTAACCTTTTGTCAGTTTCAGTTTTGGAGCTCTCTTATTACTCTCTCTCTCTCTCATACTCTTGGAGACTTAGAGTTTTCTTGGAGCACTCTTGGAGGGTGTGGCATACTTGGATTCTTGGAGTAAGAAGGCAAAGGAAGAGAGGAAAGCCCAAGAAGGCATCATGATCAACAACTAAATCATATTTGCTTGCAGGTACCAAGTTGCATGTTGTTACCTTCACTAATTCTGGAATGCATGGCATATGCATGTGGATTTTTGGTTGTGATCTATCATTGGCATGGAGGATGGTTGGGATTGATAGTGGATTGCCTAGCCTTGCCATTTCCTGGATAGCCATGGTGATTGTGGGTTTATTTTCATTGTTGTATTTTTGGTTGGTTCTCATGTTTCCTTAGCTTTGGGTTAAGTTACTAGTTCTTGGAGCCTTGGTTGGAAAAACGCTCTGGAGCCTGTAACAACTTGGGTTGAGTTACTAGTCCCGTAGCCTTGGTTGGACAAATGCTCTGGAGTCCTTGGTGGGTTGAGTCACTAGTCTTGGAGCCTTGGTTGGACAAATGCTCTGAACCCGATTGCAGTTGTGGGTTGGGTTTTGTCCTAGAGCCTTGGTTGGAACAAACGCTTTGGAGCTCGAGATGGTTTGGATAGAGACCAATCAGATGATGGTTTTGTGATGTCTAACGGTGAATTGGAATCATTGTTTGATGGGTTGAGGTGGATGGCCTCTCGAAGCCTTGGATGAGTTTTGATTGATGTGTTCAATGAGATCACACATTCATGCTTGGAATATGCACATGGGTGAAGGACTGAAGAGAGATTTGACTCATTCATTCTACAGTCGGTTGGAATGTGGAAGTCCCATCCTGAGTTTGGATTTTGCATCATTAATGAAGGGGTATTTCTCCTTGTATTTCTATGAGCATTTTGATGGATTATACATGGTCTATATAGCTGTACTTTCGTGAGTATTTATGCTGCTATTATTCTAGTCATGTATGTATTTTATGATAGTAGCCATGTGTGGCTCTCATTGTAGGAATTTACAGGGTAAGTTCCTCAGATAGAACACCAAAGGAAACCACTCACAAATATATCACATATCAATACACCAATAATCTTGACATGGTTAAAACCCTCAAATAGGGAAACAATCCACGACCTGAGCCAACACGGCCACTTCAGGAAATTTATTAATGTAAAAGAAAGGAAATTTACATAAGCTTCTCTCATGAACGATCACCTTACAAATGACCCTCCATGCTCTTTAAATAGAGATCATGGACCAATCGGGTGTTAAGCCACTAATCAAGTGTCAGAAATACCGAGGAGAGAATGAACCGTCAGATCGCTTCATGTCTAGAACATATCATGACCGTCAGATTGTAAGTTACAAAAGTACATAGTAAAGAAACACACTTTACCTAACTCTACACTAGACCAAGTTATACTTAACTATTTCCTACGTGTCGGAATATCCTAACACTCATCATGTTTTTGCTTGTAATTGAATGATCAATGTATCTATGACCTAATGGATGGAATGGCAAGTGATGTGTTGAGGCATAAATGGTTCTTAGCAATTATGAGATAAGTATGAGACCGCTATGCTCAGAACTGTTAATTACACCTATAGATTACACATTTGCAATATGTTTGACTAAATTCCTTTCATGGCTAGTAGGGGTCCAATCAAGGTCTTGAACAAGTATTTGCTTTAATATTGTCATTTCCATGTTATTTTATTGATCCAAAGAGATGGTTCAATTCTGGGTATTGACCTGGGCAATGGGCCTGAAAAGTTGGCTTAAATTCTAGAGTCGTTGGCATAACACTGACAGTTTTGGTCTCTGGTAGAAAAGCCTATGAGAGCGACTTTGGGTTGCTGGTCGCACTCATGCCTATAGCATGGGAGCTACTCAACCTTAAATTGTCCAAAAGCTCAGCGAGACCCCAAGGCAAGCTGCCTAAAGTATTGGATTGGTTCTTGAGTGTCCTGTAGCCAACGATTAATGTCTGTATGGTGTGTTTCCGTTGGTTCCACTTCCTTAACGTGACTTAGGAGGTCGAATCATATCATAGTGGCCTCTTGTCGCATGTTTACCCTGGTTGGCTAGTTGCTTGGATAGATGTGGGAGGAGGGTGTTACAATAATCTTGCAACTAATGTAGGACATGAACAATCACATGATTTCTTTTGAGCGTAAGGTTACACTTGTACCCCTTCAAGTTGCCCTTCAACCTATCTCTTATCCCACCCCTATCTCCTCCACACTAGGATTTTTCCTTCTAAGCCACCCTTGGCATAATTTTTGTGAGGAATACCATGACGAGAAAAATTGCAAAATCATGACGGATAGTAGAGAAAGGGTTTTTGGAAGAAAATATACACCTCCACCTCCCAAATCCATTGTAAATTGTCTCAATTGGATTGATGATGATGTTAACATTGATACTCACGCCCAAAGTTATAAAAAATAAATTCATAATAATTCTTTCAATTGTAGTCACCCTCCCAAACAATCTGTCTCAAATGCCAAAGTTAACCCAACTGATAATTTATCTAAGGCTGCCGAAATATACAATATCATAGAAGATCTGTCCAAAATCAAAGCGAATGCTACACTACTTGATTTAGCTCATACCCCTAAGTAAATTTCCAATTTAAAAAGTTTTCTCAAAACACAGGTAAAAACAATTGCTTCTTCAGTATCCATCATTGAGATGGAAGATGAGAGCGAACCTTTCCAAAATCAAGAAGTTGAAGTAGTATCTAATTATAGGTAGCCTAAGAATCCTCCCATCTATGTCTCAATGAAGATATTTGATAATATAGCCTATTTTTTTCTAATAGATGGAGGTTATCGCCTAAATGTCATGTCCAAAACAATCATGGAAGAACTTGGACTTTCAAGCACCAATGAAATTCCGAGAAGCATGTTGGCATTCGATAAACAAAAGTAAGCCACGGTTGGAGAAATCAAAGATGTCACATTAGTAATGTGTTCTCATCCTAAATTTTGCACAAACTATAACATTAAAGTCATCGATATGCTTGTTGGTAATTATTCAATAATTCTTGGTAGAGATTGCCAATCACTCATTGGTGGTTATTATTTTATGGATGATTCTCATCTTATCATTCATAAGCTGTAGAAATTCCCACCTGTAGATCACCTGATAATGCGATATACTAAAGCAAAATACAAGATCTACTTCTACAACCAATTTAGCGGAATCTTAATCGAACATGAGCAACATCAATAAGAACACATATAACTAATAAGAAGGAATCAATCACACATAACATAGAAGATATAACCCGGGGAAAGCCTCAGCCTAAAACCCCAACTCTGTATTATCATACAAGTGGACATATAGCTAATATTACAAAAAGAATCAACTCAAAAGCTATCCTGCTCTCTCTGCAATACCTCTGTTGCTCATAGACATTCAAAGGACTCTCTCAAACCTCTTGATCTGCCCTCCAAGCCTCCTATTTCTTTGTGCAATTTTGATTGGGGTCTAGTGCAGCCACTTGTGTGAATTGACCTCTTCACCCACTCACTAACCTCTGATCCAACTACGCAGTCCTGAAGGAGATAAATCCTCATCTATGGATGAGCTTCCTTTATAGGAAAATTATTCATCCAATTGATAGTACACTGTCCCTTCTCTAATCTCAATTGGGTCTCTGTCTGAACTGAAATGCATGAGTCATTCACAGGAGAATCTTCAGTTATCTGAAGTACAATAGTTATACGCAAGCATGCATTAACTAACTGAACTCACATTAATTTAAACAAACTGTTTAAATCAATCTAACTGGACTTGACTTAGTTAAATGAGCCAACTAATTACTACTCAAATTAGAACTCATCCTTATCTCTTTAACTGATGGATAAATTCCTCAATTAATAGATAAATTGTTGCATGTCCTCACATAGACTTCATGTTTGATTTTTCACAACTAATTAACTCATGGAGAATTAACTAATTTATTTTCAAACAACTGTTAAGTTCAGATTCGAATTTTACTTCCTATTTTTAGTCCAAGGATTGACTAAAATATGAATCCATCCTGAATTGCTAAAATAGCAATGCTATTTTTAGGACTTCCATTTTTCATTCCCTATTTCTCAATCCAGCACTGGTACCCAAACTGCTATTTTTAGCACTTCTATTTTTATCATTTCTTGTTGCCATTTTCAACACTCCCTCTCAACAAGAAAGGCTTCAACTCGAACCTGATCTTGTACCTCTAGAATGTTCTGCATGCAACACATCTACCAAGTGTGGTTGCTCCAGCAACTCTAGAAACAAAAAAAACTCCCAACTGACCTCTCTGTTGGGCTAGAAACATACTCTGATGTTGAAGCTCTACCTGTTGATGACAAGTGCTCCCTCTTTGACCTCTAAGCTACTACAACACTCCATTCATCTCGCACCATTGCACACCTCTCTATGCCATCCTGCACTGGTGCAACACTCCTGTGCCTCTCGCATTGCTGTAGCCTACTAGCTCTACACAATCCTGGGACTCCTGCATTGTAGCTCTCTCTGCTGCTCCATCCGCATCTGTCTCTATCCACTTAGCCAGTCCTGCTACTCCTCGTCAGGGCTCCTGTAGCAAAGTCGAATCAAAGAGGTTGGGTACCTCAAGGATCCTACCCCTATTCCAGCTTTCTTGAGATTGTCACTCCACATCGCCCCACCTCCGATCTGGAGGTATGGATGAATGTGATCCCTCTACCCACTTGGCTCGAAATTTTCCCCTACTGGAGGTCTCTGCATGAGTAGATTTCTCTACTCGATCTCCTCTCAAATTCTCTAGTTGTGGCTGCTCCACAACCTCCTGAAGCTGCTTCACCAATTGTGGCTCCTCCACAATTATCTGAGACTTCTTCTGGCACTACATGTTGAGAGGTAATTTACTCTCCCTCTCAACCACCAAGTCTCCATCAGTTGCCTTGCTGCTCAAGGCTTTGCATGCATCTTGAACCTCAAGAGCATACAGGTTCTTGACCCATGAACCGATCTGCTTCACCTGTCTAGTGATGATGTGTCTAAGGAAAACCTTTCCCTTACTGAAGACTAAATCATGGCCTCTATCTTCTAGCATCGTGATCGACACCAAGTTTCTCTTCAGTCCTGGTACATACTTGACATCGGTCAAGGTAAGGCAAGCTCCATGCTCCCTCTGAAAAATAACCGTGCCTACACCTAAGACACTATACTTTTCATCATTACCCATCGCTATGAGTATATGGAGATCTTTCTCCTCCAAAGTACTGAACAAACTCTTGTCGCCGATCATGTGGAAAGAAGCTCCACTGTCAAGAAACCAACCACTTCCCACCATGGATGAAACCATGCATGCGAAGAGTGTGAAATCCAACTCGAACTGTGAAGCAAGTGCCTCACCTTCAGATCCTTCCCCAGATCCCTTCTTGGATTTCCTCTGTGGACAATTTGTAGCAAAATGGCCCACCTCATAACAACGAAAGCATCACACTTTCGATTTGTCAAACTTCTTCCCACCATGGGAAGAACTGGATTCAGAAAGAGAAACCTTCTCCTTCCCCTTCTTTTCCTTACTCACTAAGGCATAGTTTTCTTCATCCTCCGTGGATGAAGAACCATCTTTGGTGCTTCTTATTATCTCCTCCTGCATCAAATCTAACCAAATTCGTTCCCAATCTGGCAGTTTCTCTCTTTCATTAACCGAGTCCTGGTAGCTATGCCAGCTCTTAGGAAGACGGAGGGGTGCAAGACTCACCATGTCATCATCAACTGTCACGATCCCTACACTTCCAAGCTCATCCCTGCATGAGGTGAGCTTTTTCAAATACATAGATATCGTGTCACCTTTTTCACACTTGATTTTTCGAAGTTTTTCCTTCAGTGCCAGCTTCCTCTGATCACTGCTATTCTGATAAAGATCTTTCAATGTTTTCCACATCGAAAGCGAAGTCTCCTTCCCATGGAGGCTCAAGAAAATGTGATCTCGAACTCACTCCAAGAGGATTCTCCTTGCTCTAGCCACACACTTTTTCCATTCCGCCAGTTGAGTAGCATCAGTAAGCTTTTGGACTTCTTGATCAATGAATTCCTTTGAACCGTTATCTTCTAACACTGCCTCCATGCGATCCTTCCAGGCTATATAATTCGATCTGCCATCAAGGGCATATTCGAGTCTCAAACCACTGAACACCATCATTGAAATAGATGTGATAAGAACTCAATTCAATATTCAGAAACCACAAACTTCAACTTCTCCCTTCTCGGATACTGTTCTTCCTTGATCACCTGTGCTCTGATACCATGTAGAAATCTTTCTACAAATCAGCTATCTCTGATACCATGTAGAAATTCCCACCTGTAGATCACCTGATAATGCAATAAACTAAAGCAAAATACAAGATCTACTTCTACAACCAATTTAGCGGAAGCTTAATCGAACATGAGCAACATCAATAAGAACACATATAACTGATAAGAAGGAATCAATCACACATAACATAGAAGATATAACCCGAGGAAAGCCTCAGCCTAAAACCCCAACTCTGTATTATCATATAAGTGGAAATATAGCCAGTGTTACAAAAAGAATCAGCGCAAAATATATCCTGCTCTCTCTACAATACCTCTGTTGCTCATAGAAAATCAAAGGCCTCTCTCAAATCTCCTGATCTTTCCTCCAAGCCTCCTATTTCTTTGCGCAATTTTGATTGGGGTCAAAGGCCTCTTCACACACTCACTAACCTCTGATCCAACTACGCAGTCCTGAAGGAGATAAATCCTCATCTATGGATGAGCTTCCTTTATAGGAAAAATATTCATCCAACTGATAGTACACTATCCCTTCTCTGATCTCAATTGGGTCTCTGTCTGAACTAACATGCATGAGTTATTCATGAGAGAATCTTCAGTTATTTGAAGTGCAACAATTATATGCAAGCATGCATTAACTAACTGAACTCACATTAATTTAAACAATCTGTTTAAATCAATCTAACTGGACTTGACTCAGTTAATTGAGCCAACTAATTACTACTCAAATTAGAACTCATCCTTATCTCTTTAACTGATGGATAAATTCCTCAATTAATATATAAACTGTTGCATGTCCTCACATAGACTTCATGTTTGATTTTTCACAACTAATTAACTCATGGAGAATTAATTAATTTATTTTCAAACAGCTGTTAAGTTCAAATTCAAATTTTACTTCCTATTTTTAGTCCAGGGACTGACTAAAATAGGAATCCATCCTGAACTGCTCCTGAAATGCTAAAAATAGCAATGCTATTTTTAGCACTTCCATTTTTCATTCCCTATTGCTCAATCCAGCACTAGTACCCAAACTGCTATTTTTAACAGTGCTATTTTTAGCACTTCTATTTTTAGCATTTCTTGTTGCCATTTTCAACATAAGGGTCCTAAAAACATAATTGTATATAGGGAAGAAATAATAGTGCCTTACATCTAAAACCTTCCCCAACCATTAGTCAAATACATAGAGGAAGACCTAGGGATTTATTTCATTTTCAATGAAAAAGAAGTTGTCAATCAAAGTAATGTGAGTGTTCCCTCAGATTCTAATTTAATTTTGCATATGTTCTTTGATGGATCATCATCTCATGATGGAAATGGAGTCAATATCTTTTTGCAAAATCATTTTGGAAAATCACATTCTTTTTCTTATTGTTTTAACTTCTTATCTACCAACAACAATGTAGAGTTAGAGGCTCTACTTATTGGGTTGGATAATGCACTTCAAATTGGAATACATAATCTCTCTATTTTAGGGGACTCTAAATTAGTGGTTAATTTGGTCAAAATATTTTATACCCCTTACAACATGCTAATGAGGTGTTACATTGCCCTTGCTTCAGATGTTATCAGATAATTTAAAAGTTTTAACATCACATGTATAAACCGAAGTATGAATAATATCACTGATGGTTTGTAAATGTATAGGATCGAATAACTTGATATGATTAATAATATCAACCGCATCTTAGTAATGTTTTATAGACCATATCTTCCAGATACCTAGGAATCCTGACAAGTTTTTGATGATGGCTAGGATCTCCTCACTTTTCTCACCAACGATATCAAGGAATCATCTCAAATCATTAATCTTGAGCAAAAAAGTATCATAAGGGTCTAGTCCCTTTGGAAGATACTTTGTGATCTAGTGATGTTATTAAAGTTCCTCCATCAATCAAATTACCCCGTGGCAATTGATAAAATAATGTAGGTAAATATTGGAATGGATAGCTATCCACAAATGTTGTATGTCTCTGAAACTTGCTCTTAGGATGAAATAAATAAGTTTATTTACCTCTTTCGTGAATTTTCTGATATCTTTGCTTGGTCCTAAAATGATTTAAATTTTTTTTGATCCTTCCATTATTACTCATGCCATACCTATCAAAACTTCTTGTCAACCTGTCAAGAAGAAGCAAAGGCCCATAAACCCAAGTTTAGAGGAAACTATTAGATTTGATCTAGATAAAATGTTGGTTGCTCATATTATTTTTCTTGTTGAATATTCTCAATGGGTAGCTAACTTAGTTCTAGTTAGAAAGAAAACTACCAAATTCGTTTATGCATTGATTTTTGTTCCTTAAACATGACTAGTGTCAAGGATATTTTTCCTCTTCTAAATATGGAATTAATCTTGCAGCAAGTAGTTGGTTCTGGTAAGATGTCACTGTTAGATGGATTTTCTGGCTCCAATCAATTTTGTGTAAAGAAAAATGACAGGTAAAAAATGATGTTCACCACTAATTGGGGAACATTTGCTTTTAATCACACACCTTTTGGCTTAATAAATGTTGGAGCTACATTCCAGAGAGTAAAGAATATAGCTTTTAATGACCTAATAGAAGTAGTTATCGAAGTGTACTTGGAAAATTTGACAACTTATTCTAAACATCGGGCATATCCTTTTAACAATGTTGTAAGAGGTTTTACTCATTGCAGAAAATATGGAATATATTTAAACCTTACCACCTCAATATTTGGTGTCAAATTGAGTAAGCTACTTGGAAGTATCGTCTCCAATTTAGGGATCAACATAGACACTGAACAAGTGTCAGCTATTCAATCTCTCTCACCTCCTACCTATAAAAAGGACATTGAATCATTCATGGGAAAAATCATTTTTGTAAGGCGATTCATACCAAATTTCACAAAAATTGTCAATCCAATCCATAATTTACTAAAAAACGATCAATCTTTTATTTGGAATTTGTCTACCCAATAAGCTTTCCAACAAATTAATGATGCTATTTCAATATCTCATGTTTTAGCTACCCCTAATTTTACTAAATATTTTATCATATATATTAATGCTACACAGGAAGTAGTTTTTTCGATCCTAATGCAGAAAAATAACCAAGTTTTGGAACAACCCATAACATTCACTAGTCAAATTTTATTTGACAATGCTATAAAATATTCATTAAGTGATAAACATGCTTATTCTCGTGTCAAGGCTATTGAAAAATTCATGCATCTAATCCTTGGAAAACACAATATGGTAAGAATTCCTTTACCAACTGTGAAATTCTTACTTTCTCAAAATCTAATGTCTGGTAAATTATTGCATTGTCTGACAAAAAATCAAGAACATGACCTTACTATAACTATTACTAATATGATTAAGAGATTTAGCTTTACACCTTGCACAAGATTTGGATCATACTAAGGATATCAAACCTCAGAATCAATATTTTGCTGATTTATTTTTCATCTGAGATGAATAATCAAAACTTTATCATCACCCTTGGTATCATAACATCATTTTTTATTTGAATCACCAAAGATGTCTAGAAAAATTTGACAAAATCTAGAGAAAACAACGCTTCTTGGACTCATCAAAATACGTATTTGTAGGAAATATCCTATTTAGGAAGTCTCCTGAAGTAGTACTCCTGAGATGCATAGATGATAAGTCTGCAAATCATATTTTAAAATCCTTGCATGGCTCATCTGAAAAATTTGATCACATAGGTGGTCATTTCATTGCAAGAGCCATTTCTTACAAACATTTGAGAGTTGGATATTACTAGATGCATATCTTCGTAGACACTTCTAAATTTGTCAGATCATGTAATGAATGTCAATGTGTGGCTGGAAAACTACAATATTCATCAATTCCTTTGGAACCCATCAGTGCCAGTTGCCCCTTTGTCAAATGGGGGCTTGATTTCATAGGCCCAATTAGCGCACCTTCTTCTGCTGGTCACATTTATATATTGATTGCAACAAACTATTTCATCAAATGGTCTGAAGTAGTTCCCCTCAAAAGGGCTACTAAAGATCAGGTTATCCAATTCTTTGAAGAAACTTTGATGCCTAGATTTGACACACCTATTCACATTGTTTTTGATAATGGATCTGCTTTATTTCCATTAAATTTGATATTTTTTTGTAGCAAGTTTGCTATCAAGCATACCTTTTCATCCTCTTACTATCGCCAAGGAAATGGGTTAGTCGAATCAACAAATAAAAATATTATTAAGATCCTTAAAAAGATAATTTCTAGTAATCCTAGACTATGGAATCTTTTGCTTTATTGAGCATTACGGGTAGACCATACTGCCACCAAGGTAAAAATCGATGTTACACCGTTCCAACTTGTCTATGGGCAAGAAGTTGTCATGCTAGCTGAGCTAAAAACTAGCTTTCTTTCGTCTTATTTTTCAAAATGAAGAGTTTAAGGAGTATGGTTCAATCAACCGTTATCTTGCACTCCTAGCTCTTGATGAAAAAATAGCTAAATCTCTCAATAAAATTCAGAAAAGGCAAAAAACTATTAAAAAATATCATGATTAAAGGGTTAAAGACACCACTTTCGAAGTAGGGAATTTTTTTTATTTATTTTATGGGACTCAACTTATGCTAAGAAAGGAAAGCATACAAAGTTCCAAAAGCTCTGGATTGGTACATATGAAATCATTGCTAAAGTTGGGATGAATTCCTATCTGTTGAAAAATGATGATGATAGGCTTCTCTCCTATCCTACCAATGGTTCTTGTCTTAAACATTACTCTTATCCTTATATAGGATCTGTTTAATTAACTTATCGCTAGTCAATTTTTCTTTGCTTTCTATTCTATTCTTTTCTATCATTACTCATTTATTTTATTCTATTTGGTTTAAATTAGCTTTTGTATGTTGATTCTTTGTTGATTGATGAAAGAATGTGAGATATGTGTTTTTAAGAAATTTTGATACAAAAATAAAGCAAAAAAAATTGCCTTGCTACAACCTGCTCATAAGGTGAAAACAATGGCGATATAATTAGAGTTTAGAATTGTTTACTTTAAAGCAAGAGTACCTATATAGTGAATCATCTTCTACCCCAACAAGATAAATATATATCACTCCCTTTGCTCTAGGAAAAGGTTGCCCTAAAGACTTTGTCCTGGGAAAAGTGAAAAATTGTTAGTTGAGTTTTTACAAAACTATTTTTTGATGGGGAGGGAATTGGGATGACCTTGCTCATTCTTTCCTTTTATTTCGCGAAACCACAAATTCTGAAGTTCGATATAGCTGCCTATATTTCCCTATGGAGTCACCAAATGTTTTCAAAATCTTTGATTTTGTAATAGGCTACAAAATCCCTCATCTTTGTCATGCTTGGCCACACCCAAAGTGGATGTCAGTAACTTGTTTCATCTCGCCTATGATCTTGTTTTCACTGCCATGACCAAAAGGGGAGGACACTAAGATATTTTGCATATGGCTATGCATCCATGATATGAAGGAAACAAATCCACATGCTTACGATCGTGTGGGTTTTCTACATGATATCAATTTGGTGGTTTGGTGATTTTTTTTATTGGCCACACCTTTATTAGTTAACACAATTATATGATGCACATCATTAATGAGCTATTGTGTTGAGAATTATGAATATTATGTCAAGGTATCATTTTATGGAAAATGATTGTGTTGCAAATTTTCTAATATTACAAGTAATTAAGTTGTCAAGGGTTGTATGAAAATTTTTGTTGTCATATCATAAGGCCTGTTGCATTACAACGTTATGGATTAATAATTTAATAGAAATTTTATGGTTGTAAGGGCTTGATGTTTTAACCATTGGATTGTATAAAAGTTATATGTGCTGAGAGGTTAACCAATGAATATCATGATACATTATGGCCCCTATTATAGCAACTCATATTCATTTATGTGATGTGAAGTTTGGTTAAATGTTTTTGTCTTTGTAAACTATGCATCAATGTGGGACCTCTGTTGAGTTTGATGGAAAGGATTTTACATTCCACATGGTATTGGTATGTCTCATTGGGTGATAGTTGTTAGTGTATAATGTTTGATATCATGGCAAACGATTGTGTTTACATTCGGAACCCACCCTTCAACATTAATTGAATTGGATGTATGATATGCTGCTTGTGTGTGATATGAGTAAGGTTTTGAGTTTCGATTATTTGATAGACCTGTACTTACTGCTTTAATTTGCATGGCCTTGAAGCACACGAGCTTGTACTATGAATTTAATGAAAAAATTATCGACATATATGGGGATTGATTTTGATCCAAGGCTTGTATTTGTAAAGGGTTTTGAGTTTATCATCCACATATTTGTAAAGGTTTTTGAGTTTATCATCCATGTATTTGGCATTAAGGTCTATTTTAATTTTTTACCAGCTGTGAAACCTCCATAGTTACCGAAGGCACAGAGCTCAGCTAAAAATTTAGACTCTACACTAACACGAATGTGGTTTCACCAATCTTAAGCACATTATAGGTAAGAATTTTAGTTAGTTATGAATTTCACTGTCTTTTTCACTAGTTTGTTAGCTTATCTATGCATTTATTTACCTTCTCCTCTCATCCTACTTCCTTCCATTTTCCATTCATCCTGTCTTAGTTTTCTTCCACCCTAGTTTTGTTATGCTTGATAATTTAACCTCTATGTTTTTTGGAAAATTAAAAGAGAAAAGGATTTTTTCTGACAAGGATATTGTAACTATCCTTTGCTGGCTAGTAAATTTGAAATTTCATACGATGCGCTTAGGGTTTTGGATAAAAAAAGGTAAAACCTCATGTATTATCATTCGATTTAAATTCTCCTTACCATGTCAAATTTACTCGTTGTTTAAGTTCAAATTGTTGTGAAATATATAAAAAGAGAAAAAAATACTTCCATGCCAATTGGATGAATTTTAAATGGCATCCTCTCAGTCCCCTGTTACAAATTTCACTACATATTTTTTATAAAGTTCCATTCTGAGCAGAAATACATATGTTTCATATGGCTGCTTCTAAAAGCCTCGCATACAACTGCACATTATTTTGAGGGCTTTTAGTCCTTTATACCATATGGTAAATTTAATTACAATTACCCTATGTTGTTATACTTTGAGTGAAAATTACTTACATTGTGGCCACTAATGGAAAACCCCTTCTCTCTATTGAATGATATCTATCAACTGTTCTAATGGCCTATCTAGGATTTTGCATTGCTTTTTGCGAATTTCTCCTTTTCTGCGAAGCAAAACTATGGTTACCTGGTCAAACCCTTGCATGCAAATTGTCATATTATGCCATATATTTCTTGAACTCTTGCATACAATTTCCCTTATTTACAATTATGTTGTTACTTCTGTACGAATTAAACTCAGAATCTCTACAACACTGGAACCCTTGTTCAAACCATAATATGATTTAAACACTCTTCAAAAAAGAAAAAGAAAAAGAAAAAGAAAAAGGAAGGGCACCCCATTTGAACGATTTTTCCAATGAGGTTATGAAAGTTGAAATAAATGAAAACAAAAATGCACGGGTTATAACCTATTGTTAAGACAAATTCCTATATCGTGGCATAACCCTTATCTAGTAAAGGAAAAAATAATTATAAAGAAGAGTATTTTACCCTATGGTAATGACATTACAATTTCAGTTTGGATCTCCCTCCTACATTTTAATTCATCTCCTCATAAGCTTATTTCTAGTCCTTTTTCCCAAAAATACATGTGAAGCGACTGCCTTTTGATTAAGTATAGTTAATTTGTAGTAATTATAAATGAAATGAGTAGTTGATGGCTTTACCTCTCTTGCAATTATGAATAATGATTTTGATTATTTACATAGATGAGCTCAGGTTCTCGAGGACAGGGGGAAGGTTGAGGAAGAAGAAATATATCTCTAGGCTAGTGGGATTATGGAAAGAACAAAAATATTCACTTTTCTATCCATTTTAAGACTAAATTTGTAACCACCCCGTCCCACATTTACCCAATTTCACTAACTTGATAGGGTAAACATGAGACAAATGCTTACTCTGACATGACCTGACCTCCAATCTCCAGTTATAGAAGTGGGGTTGACAAAATGACAACTCACAACATCTCTCAAGACTACACGACACTCAGGGTCCAAAGGACCACCCCAAGTGACCAAACCTGAGTTGGGTATGTTTTCACTACCCCAATCCCACAACTACATGCATGATAAGGATAGGGTGCGATTATAGGCTTCCAACTGTTGGCATTATTATTCAGGTTTGGCGCTATGGCACAGGTGTTGTACTTGATGGCAACTCACTCAAGTGGCAGATCTCTTCAGGCTCTCAAAATCATAGAAAATGAGATACCCGCAGGTGATCCTAAGAGAAGCTGCGGACCCACAGGTACGCCAACCAAGAAGTGTGGACATATCCGCAGGTGCTCCGTTCAGAAGGTGCGTACCCCAGTTCACTCACTCCAATGCAGAGAAGCGTGCACACGTGGGGTTTCTTATGTTTGGCCCTTGGTATTTAGCTCGTCGATCATGATCCTATGGTTTTGGTCTGTGGTATAGGATCTAAAGTATTGAACCCCGGTTTGGATCCCTTGTATTGGTTTTCGATGGTTTTGTCCCATGGTGTGAATAAGGGCTTGCCTATAAAAAGGAAAGGAGATCACTTGGCTAGACACTTGTGAAAATTGAATATCTTAAGATCTGAAAATTTGGGTGATCGGTTATAAAAGCTAGATCTAAATCAAGGTGAATTTTAAGGCGAATCTATTGATAGGTCGTGATCTCTCGGGCGCATGATCAGATCTGTGGATCTGACTGTCTGTGGCACATTGGAGGACTATTAATTTGGCTCTATTCAGAGGTCCGCAGGCGATCCACAGCGTAGGTGCGGGGGTCCGCAGCGCAGCAGAAGGCGCAGGTGCGGGGATCCGCAGCGCAGCAGAAGGCGCAGGTGCGAGGTACGCAACACAGAAGAAGGCACAGTGCGGAGGTACGCAGGGGAACAGAAGGACCAGGTGCGGAGGTACGCTGTCAGGCAGACAGTGCAGGTGCGGATCTGAGCAGAGGTACGCAGGGCAGCAGAAGGAGTAGGTGCGGAGGTACGCAGAGCAGAAGAAGGACCAGGTGCGGATCTGCGCAGTTTAGACACAGAAGAGCTGCGGATATTCGCAAGCCTCTATTGGTGAAGTTGCGGACCTTTCTTGAAACATTTGTTGGCTGTCTTTTATCTATTGCTGAAGAGTTCTGGGTTTAGGTTATTGGCATTGCTGATCTGGTTACTGCATTCTGAGAAGTTATTGGTTGATTCATTGGTTGATTGAAAAAGTTGATTGGGTGATTCACATGTACTTGATGATTATTTGATGTTCATGGATCCAGTTTGAAAATTTATGAAAAGTGGTCCTTGGAAGAAAAGAAGTAGGGGGTTGTAGCTCCCTTCCAGGAGAGACTGGAAAATGAGAGAGGGTTGTAGTTCTCTGCATGTTGTAACCTGCGTACTGGTAAAGGACTGCACCAGTACAAAATCATTGTAAAAGAAGTTTCTAATTGAAAGAAGATAGAGACATATTGCAGCAGGTGGTTTTCACCCACATTGGGTTTCTACCTTATATCTGGTGTTCTTTGGTGTGATTATCTGTTTTTCCTGTTCTTGCTCATTATTATATGGTACTAACATACAAACTAATGATGAATATCTAAAGAATAACTTAAAGTATAAATCTGGAAGATATATTGAAAAGAATTTGATAATACTGACTCACCCGCCCCATCTCAGTATTATTTTCAACAATTGGTATCAGAGTAGGTTCTTCTGAAGAAGCTTGATCGCTTGGAGGAAGATCCATCATCATGAGCAACTACGAGAGAGAAGCATCTATCAGGCCACCAATTTTTGATGGGACAAACTTTGTATATTGTAAGGTAAGAGTTACTGCCTATCTTCAATCACTTGGTACAGAAGTCTGGGATATCATAGATACAAGGTACAATTTTCCTTCAGCAACTCCTACAGATCCGGTTGAGAAGAAGAAACATGAAACAAATGCAAAAGCAGTCAATACTCTATTAGGATGCCTATCTCAATCAGAATTTGTCAAGGTAATGCCGTATAAATCCGCAAAAGAAATATGGGACAAGATTGTTCTGAGCTATGAAGGAGATGAACAGGTAAAACGAGCAAAACTTCAAACCCTCAGGATTCAGTATGAAAATCTCAGAATGCACAATGATGAAAGTGTGGCTAACTATTTCCTTCGTGTAGATGAGATTGTTAATTGTATGAAAAATTTGGGTGAAGAAATAAAAGAGGCTGTTGTGGTTGAAAAGGTTTTAAGATCTTTGTCCCCTAGGTTTGAATCTAAAGTTTCTGTAATAGAAGAAAAGGAGAATCTACGAAACCTTACCATGTCACAGCTACACGGGATTCTAACTGCTTATGAAATGAGGAAGGGAGGACCATCAGACAGGAGAGAAGCAACTTTCAAGGCTTCAGGCAAAGGAGACTACTATGAGTTAGGACATGCGTCAGAAGAGGAAGAAGAATCAAATTTTGTCAAAAACCTTCAACGGGGTACTGGAAGATTCAGAGGTAAGTTACCTTTCAAATGTTTTGCTTGTGGGAGAGTCGGTCACTATGCTGCCATATGTCGTCATAAGGATAAAACTGACAAAGGGAAGGAACCTGTTAGATGGAACAAGAAACAAAATGTAACTAAGAAAAGTTACTATACTCATGAAGATAGTGATGGTCTTTCAAATAGTGATGAAGATGAACGAGGTAATAACTATAAACTTTTAATGGCTTTTGAAGATGATGATTACATGGATGCTATAGATGTGGATGGCTTTTATGAAGAGATTTCTAGACTCAAAACATGTTTAGAAGAAAAGAATGTGATCATTGATACTTTGCAATTCCAACTTGATGATTTTTTTTTTCTTTTCTTAAGAAGTTAGAATGTGAAATTGTTGGCCTTAGAAAAGAAATTGAGAAAACAAAGGCTCTTAATCTTAAATTTGTTAAAGGATCTGAAACTCTGGATGAGATTATCAATGTACAACGTTCTCCACTAATCAAGATAGGTCTGGGGTATAATGGAGAAACATCTCAAGCATCCACCTCAAAGAGTTATCTCAATGCAGCAAGGAGGGATGAGAAAAAGCCCAATGGAGATCACCAGGTAAAACAGGGACGAATTACATCAAGAATAAACAAAGACTACCAAGTAAATCAGGGGCAATCCACCTTAAGGATGAACAAAAGCTACAACCAGCCACAGGTTAAATATTCTAAATTTGCCTCAAGAATGGATGACAATAGAAACTACAATCATTTGGCGGGTAGCTTTGATAATCGCAGAAGTTTCTTCAATGGCCAATGTTTCTCTTGCCATAACTTTGGCCACAAAGCAGCTCAATGTGTTGCCTATAAAACAATCATGACTAGAGAAGCTCAAAAACAAAGAAGTATGACTGGGATCACGAAAAGGACCTATACCAACTTTTTGGCCCTTGAAAATGAAATTAAATGTTCTATTTGTAATAACTTTGGTCATGAAGATTCTAAATGCAGGAGCAGGTTTTGGCAGACAAAGGAACAAGCCTCAAGTACCAGAACATGGAGAATAAAGGAACCACAACCAGAAAGATGTGGGATAGCCTTTTATGCAGAAGGACAGGAAAATCAATGGTACATCGATAGCGGATGTTCGAAACATATGTCAGGTGATAAAGAAAAACTTGAATCATATAGTGTTTTAGAAAAGGGAAATAAAGTTTCTTTTGGAAATGATACCCCTGCAGTCATAAAAGGAAGAGGCACTGCTCAGTTGAAAGAAAAGGTCAAAGCTGGAAATGTTTTGTATGTTGATGGCTTGAAGCATAATCTTCTATGTGTCAGCCAGATGTGCGATCAAGGAACCGAGGTAATATTTCGATCAAATGGATGTAGTGTTCGTGATCTTGATACAGGAAAAATAGTGATAAAAGGAAGAAAAACTCCAAATAACTTATACATATTTGAAGAAGGACAACAACAATGCTATCTGAGCAAGAATGATGAACACTGGTTATGGCACCGGAGGTTGGGGCATCTAAGCTTTTCACAAATAACGAAAGCATGCAAGTACCAGGCAGTTCGTGGTCTTCCAGATATCAAAATTCCATACAACACCATATGAAAATCATGTCAGTTTGGTAAGCAAACTAGAACTAACTTCCCTGAGAAGGAAGGATCAGCCAGCAGGCCTCTTGAACTAGTCCATACAGATGTATGTTGTCCATTTAGGACAAGGTCACCTCGAGGAGAAGAATACTTTATATTATTCATTGACGACTTCTCTAGAATGGTTTGGTTAGGACTTATGAAACACAAGGATGAAGCATTCGAAAAATTCAAATCTTTCAAAGCCTTGGCTGAAAACGAATCAAATCACAAAATTAAGTGCCTAAGGTCTGACAGAGGTGGGGAGTTTACCTCAAATGAATTTTTCGATTTCTGTGAAGAACATGGAATAAGAAGGGAATTCTCTACAGCTAGGACTCCTCAGCAAAATGGAGTGGTGGAAAGGATGAATAGAACGGTTCAACAAATGGCTTGTGCTATGCTTGATGAGTCTGGAACTCCCGTAAGCTTCTGGGGTGAAGCTGCATTTGCTGCGGTTGTTATTCTCAACAAAACAAATATCCGAGTGAACAGCACTCAAACTCCTCATGAGCTCTGGTATGGTGAGACTCCTTCGGTAAAGCATTTCAAAATTTTTGGAAGCAAATGCTATATTAAGAATAATGATGAACAACTTGGAAAACTTGAACCTAGAGCAGATGAAGGCATTCTCCTTGGTTATTCTCCTCACAGCAAAGCATATAAGTGTTACAATAAAAGACTTGGAAGAATTGTTGACAGCATTGATGTGGTGGTTGATGAAAAAGGAAACATTCCTAGGCAAGTAAATCATGAAAATATCGAAGAGGATGAAGACTACCCTCCAAATCAGACTGAAGATGAAGAAGAACCTCAAGAGGCCCCAGAGTAACAGAAAAGGATAGAAGAGAAGACTCCATCCAGGTATGTTCAAAAGAATCATCCAGAATCTCAAATCTTGGGGCAAAAGGAGGCAGGCGTACAAACAAGAACAATTGCAGAAACTTCAAGCTATTTGGAATTACTCTCCTCCACTGAACCACAAAATGTAAGAGAGGCATGCAAAGATGAATGCTGGGTCAAGGCAATGGATGAAGAACTTGAGCAGATCGAAAAGAACAATACTTGGGAGTTGGTACCTAGACCAAAAGATAAGAATGTCATAGGGAAAAAATGGGTCTTCAAAAATAAGTTGAATGAAAATGGGGAAGTAATTAGAAACAAGGCCAGACTTGTTTGTAAAGGGTATGCTCAACAAGAAGGAATAGACTTTGAAGAAACTTTTGCTCCTGTTGCAAGACTTGAGGCCATCCGAATGTTCCTTGCTCTCTCAAGCTTTCAGAAGTTCAAAGTATTTCAAATGGACGTGAAATCAACCTTTCTGAATGGAGACTTAGAATAAGAAGTATACATTGAGCAGCCAGATGGTTTCATTCTTGGGAATGATCCAAATCTTGTATGTAGACTGAAAAAGGCTCTCTATGGTCTCAAACAGGCTCCAAGGGCTTGGTACTACCGTTTGGACAAATACCTCCATCAACAAGGTTTTTCAAAAGGATCAGCAGATAGCAATCTTTATATAAAAATTGAAAATGACAAATTGCTAATACTTGTTGTATATGTAGATGATATTATCTTTGGTAGCAATGAAGAAGCTATGAGTCAAAGCTTTGCCTTGGTGATGCAAAAAGAATTCGAAATGTCTTTGCTTGAAGAACTGACATACTTTCTTGGTTTGCAAATCCAACAAAATGAAGACGATATCTTTTTGTCTCAAACCAAGTATCTCAAGCAGATTTTGAAGAAATATGGCATGGAAGATGCAAAACCAGTATGTACCCCCATGGTTACAGGATGCAGCCTCAGTGAAAATGATGAATCAACAGCAGTGCATCAACCAACCTATAGATCTATGATTGGAAGTCTACTTTATTTGACAGGTACCCGACCATAAATTATGCATGCAGTGGGAATAGTTGGAAGATTTCAGGCAAACCCAAAGGAAACTCATCTTCAGGCAGCAAAGAGAATTTTCAAGTATCTTGAAGGAACTCAAAACTATGGCTTATGGTATCCTAGAAATACAGATCTCACTCTTCATGCTTATACAGATGCAAATTGGGCTGGAAGCATGGATGACAGAAAGAGCACAAGTGGTGGTGCATTCTTTATGGGTTCCAGATTATTATCTTGGTTCAGCAAGAAACAGAGTTCGATTGCTTTATCTACAACTGAAGCGAAATATGTGGCTGCTGCATCTTGTTGCACTCAACTCCTTTGGATGATGTAGACCTTGCAGGATTTTCAAATCACTTGTACACCACCTATCTCCATCCTATGTGATAATACAAGTGCTATCAGCATTTCAAAGAACCCAGTCATGCATTCAAAGACCAAGCATATACCTATCAAATATCATTTTCTTCGGGAACAAGTGCTTGAACAAAAGGTCAAGTTGGAGTATGTTCCTTCTAAGGAACAAGTTTCTGATATACTCACCAAACCATTGCCCAGGGAGACCTTTGAATACCTCAGGCAAAAGTTGGGGGTAGTTGATGCATCATCTTGTTGTTGAATCTCATCTGTTTCAGAGATTGTTGGTTGTACGCGAGTTTCATATGGGTTATGGATTGGTCGAAGATCGAATGGCACAGGTTCAGGGGGAGCATATATTCTTCTAATAATGCATTGTTGGCATTATGGTAGAAGATCCTGGAGGAGAAAGTACAGAAGGAGAACATGGATGCTGATCTGAATATTGCTGCTAATATGTCTCTATCTCTTTTGTCAAAGTCATGTATGGTGTATGGTAGTTTATGGTTCTTCTTGAAGAATTTTTCTTTTGCAGAAATTTCAGCAGGCACTCAGGGGGAGTATGGACAGCAAAGGAAGAGAATATCTTGGTCCGCCCTTTGCCCTTGATGTCAAAGGGGGAGAATGACTTTGAGGATCTTGGGGTTGCCATCAAGTCCAAAGGGGGAGATTGTTGGCATTATGATTCAGGTTTAGCGCTATGGAATAGGTGTTGTACTTGATGGCAACTCACTCAAGTGGCAGATCTCTATTCAGGCTCTCAAAATCATAGAAAATGAGATACCTGCAGGTGATCCTAAGAGAAGCTGCGGACTCGCAGGTACACCGACCAAGAAGTGCGGACATATCCGCAGGTGCTCCGTTCAGAAGGTGCGAACCCCAGTTCACTCACTCCAATGCAGAGAAGCGCACACGTGGGGTTTCTTATGTTTGGCCCTTGGTATTTAGCTCGTCGATCATGATCCTATGGTTTTGGTCCGTGGTATAGGATCTAAAGTATTGAACCCCGGTTTGGATCCCTTGTATTGGTTTTCGATGGTTTTGTCCCATGGTGTGAATAAGGGCTTGCCTATAAAAAGGAAAGGAGATCACTTGGCTAGACACTTGTGAAAATTGAATATCTTAAGATCTGAAATTTTGGGTGATCAGTTTTAAAAGCTAGATCTAAATCAAGGTGAATTTTAAGGCGAATCTATTGATAGGTCGTGATCTCTCAGGCGCATGATCAGATCTGTGGATCTGACTGTCTGTGGCACATTGGAGGATTGTTAATTTGGCTCTATTCAGAGGTCCGCAGGCAATCCATAGCGCAGGTGTGGGGGTCCGCAGCACAGCAGAAGGCGCAGGTGCGGGGATCCACAATGCAGCAGAAGGCGCAGGTGCGGGGATCCACAATACAGCAGAAGGCGCAGGTGCGAGGTACGCAGCGCAGAAGAAGGCACAGTGCGGAGGTACGCAGGGGAACAGAAGGACCAGGTGCGGAGGTACGTTGTCAGGCAGACAGTGCAGGTGCGGATCTGAGCAGAGGTACGCAGGGCAGCAAAAGGAGTAGGTGCGGAGGTACGCAGAGCAGAAGAAGGACCAGGTGCGGATCTGCGCAGTTTAGACACAGAAGAGCTGCGGATATTCGCAGGCCTCTATTGGTGAAGTTGCGGACCTTTCTTGAAACATTTATTGGCTGTCTTTTATCTATTGCTGAAGAGTTCTGGGTTTAGATTACTGGTATTGCTGATCTGGTTACTGCATTCTGAGAAGTTATTGGTTGATTCATTGGTTGATTGAAAAAGTTGATTAGGTGATTCTCATGTACTTGATGATTATTTGATGTTCATGGATCTAGTTTGAAAATTTATGAAAAGTGGTCCTTGGAAGAAAAGAAGTAGGGGGTTGTAGCTCCCTTCCAGGAGAGACTGGAAAACGAGAGAGGGTTGTAGCTCTCTGCAGGTTGCAGCCTCCGTACTGGTAAAGGACTGCACTAGTACAAAATCATTGTAAAAGAAGTTTCTAATTAAAAGAAGATAGAGACATATTGCAGCAGGTGGTTTTCACCCACATTGGGTTTCCACCTTATATCTGGTGTTCTTTGGTGTGATTATCTGTTTTTCCTGTTCTTGCTCATTAGGTACTGACATACAAACTAATGATGAATATCTGAAGAATAACTTAAAGTATAAATCTGGAAGATATATTGAAAAGAATTTGATAACACTGATTCACCCCCCCTCTTAGTATTATTTTCAACACCAACTGCATGCACAACACTGCCTCCATGCAGTTATAGTCCAAAATATCCAATTCAGAGGGTTCGGTCCTGAGATCTGAGCCACCTTTAAAAGCCAGCCTCCAGACCACTGCACATAACTACTTGTAACTTCGTAGAAAGATAAATGACATAATGACAAATATTTTCATACAAACTTGAACACGAAATGACCCAGGACATGCTTAGTCCATAATAAACATTTCATCAAACACATGGAAAACATGTAAGATATAGGTCATGGATGCATATTTGATCATAATAGTCTGAGATTCATCTGAGAATCACCAAGAAGGCCTTATTCCCTCTCCATTGCAACAACAATTATTAGTCCATACATTTATCAACCACTCAATAACTAAACAATTCATGACAAGAGCCACAGATAATACACATCATATAACCAACATATAAAGCATGGCAAATCAACTGTCACCAACATAATCACTATAGATGCTTATTGATCACAATAGGAAAATGTCTCATATTAACATGATATTAAAATTCCAACCAAGTTAGGGACTTCCACGTACCACCCGACCATAGGTTGGGTTGAACCAAATCTCTCTTTCAGCTAATCACCTTTGTGCCATATTCCAAGCATGAATATGGGATCTCATGGAATAAACCAAAACAAAACCAAACCAAGGCTTCCATAGGCTAAACCACCTCAACCCTCTACCACAATTATTCCACTTCGACGGTCAGACATCACTAACACCAACCAAATCACTCTCTACCCAAGCTTTTTAGGGCTCCAAGAAATAGTAACTCAACCGACAATCTTATAGGGCTCCAAAGCATTTGTCCAAAATGGCTCCAGGAACTAGTAACTCAACCCACCAAGGGCACCAAACCATTTTTCCTAATGGTTGTAGTCGCTGAAATACCCTCCAAAATTTTAGCTTGCACTCAAATTTCAGATCCTTCCTTGGTCTTTCCCTTTATTGTTGCAAACACTTAAGCTCATTTCATGAGCTTTCCTAAAGTTCTTTTAACCCTTTCACTTGTTAGATCAACTATTGTCTTTTGGCACGTTTGACTGTTTTTCCATGATTGCGGACCTTTTATGGTGGTTTCAAAGGTTGGTTTTTGTGTATACGAGTTTTCCTAGCCATGTGAACACATGTCACACTCATACACAAAGTTTTGATCACTGTCGCATAAGTGTCGTCACGGTCGTCCAAAAGTTTATCTTGAGTGTCGCGCTTGTCACTTCTTGTCATGAGACAGTCACATAGAGGGTAATGCTTTGTATTGTCATCCGATGGCCTATGTTTTCATGTCATCAAAGTATGCTAAGTGTGTGATCATAGTTCAAGTTCATCACAAGTATATCATCCTCCCGCACTTAGCCATTTTTTTATTTTTTATTTTTATATTTTTTATATTTTTATATTTTATTTTTATTATTATTTATTATTATTTTATTTTTATTTTATTTATTTTTTATTTACTTATTATTTATTATTTTATTATTTTATTTATTTTATTTTTTATTTTTATTTTTTAATTTTTATTTATTTTATTTTTATTTTTATTTATTTATTTATTTATTTTTATTTTATTTTATTTTTTAATTATTTTAATTATTTTAATTTTTTATTTTTATTTTTATTTTTATTTTTATTTATTTTATTATTATTATTATTATTATTTATTTTATTTATTTATTTATTTTATTTTTTGAAAATCTTCTTGACCAGGCAACTCAGCTTCACAAGGCCTCGACTGAACTGCACACTGTGCAGTCTTAGCCCTCATTGATGTGACTTTTATGCCTAGAACTGTGTAGTGCATAGTCACTATTCTCCAGGGAAGTTGTACTACATAATTCTTGAGCCCAACAACCTTCCTTGACCCCTAGAATTACGTAGCAGTTCCTCTCAGTTTGACTTGAACTATGCACTTCGCACTTTCAGTCCTCAAGATTTCCCCCTTGCCTACTAGAAACATGCAATGCGCAGAGAAACCAACCTTCCTTGGCCTCCAAAATGGCACAAATGTGTCCTCCAGTGTCCTTCCTCAGTCAGAGCTCACTGACCTTAAGAACTGCACAAATTTGTCATCCAGGTCTCTCTACTGCCCAGTACCCCTTGCCTCTGAAAATTATGTAGAAATGACCCCTAGGGCCTCATCTCGCATTACCCACAACTGGCTTGAACCATGCAATCCTGACTCCCAGTGGCCACTATGTAATTTCTTTCCCAGCGGGGACTGTGTTGAAAGGTTCCTCAGTCAAGCCCGAGTTGCACTCTGTGCAGTCTCAGTGATCAACCTCTCTCCCTGTCACTTGGAACTGCGCAATGCATAGTTACTGGGCCCTCTCTCCCAACCTGTCATCTATCTCAAGATTAGTTCATGGATAATAAAAGTATCATCTTAGGATAAGGAGTTTTTCGGATTGATGTCGTCCCGTCATGAGTGAATTGCAAGAACAGGTACACTGTCAAGTCATTGCGAGATGATGAAGAAGGAGAAGAAGGAGGAAAACATGACTAAAGACTCGCTTGTGGCTGAACAGATGAATGGACCTACCAAGAGAAAGAAAAAGGATCACAATTGTGCAACCATTGTCCAAGACCGAAGATCATGGAAGACCTCGCATCACCAAGCTATGTGGAGGAGAAGAGAAAGCATATCCAAGAACACATCCATCACTCAACAACAACAACATCTTGACATTGCCAAATCATCAAGTCATTCCATGTCAGCAGTTTCATGTCAAGTCGTGTCATGAGTTGTCATATGCCATATCACTATTGTGGGCCATGTATATTGTAAATCAAATGTATTTTAAAGTGGAAGTCCAATGGACACACATGAATATGAAGAGTCATGTAAGTTGAAAAGTCATATGAAGCTAAATAGTCATGAGGGTAGTCAAAGCATCACAAGGGGTAAGCATCATCCCTTGGTTATATATACCCCCTCATTGTATGGGCAGAAGACATTTCACCTTGGCTCCTCTTGCAAGGCATTAGAGAGATTAACTAGTTCTTTGAGGAGCAAGGAGTGGCTCCAATGTCCCACTACTAGCGCTAGTGATGTATGATGTAAATATGTGTCTTGGAACTTTTACTTGATTACAGAAGCCTTTTAAGGCCAACATGTTCTTCATGCATGACTTATGAATGTTTGTAAGACTATTCTATGAACGTTTTTATTTCATGTTTGCTTTCACATGTACTAAGATAGTTGAACTATTTCGGTTATTTTAGTGCTTATCTTGTTGGGAATGTGTTGTAATTCTTGTTATTGTTGTCTCATACTTGTGGACTATTCCACAGGATACTAGACACAACTTTTTTGCTTGTTGGTTATAATAGCCATCACATCCATTGTGGACTATTTCGTTGGATGTTAGATGAATCTTCCCTTGTTCATTAGTTGTAACAATTGTCGCAACTACTATGGACTATTCCGTTGGATGTTGGAATGGTCCTTCTAGTTGATGTGTGTCTCTTCTTGGGTGGTACTATTACCTCTCACTTAGAGGCTTGCTTCTCTCCCCTTTTGCATTAAGAGAGCCTAGACACAGTTGCGTTGCACACTCACCAAGCACACCCACCTTTCTTTTCGAAGATATCATTCCATCACTCTCTTGTGCTGATAGCTAGAGCCAAGGAAAATCTTTAAGTATTTGGAAACCGAGCCTTTATACCAGATGGGATTACTACACCAAACGATGTGAGGTCTAATTGGGACTTCATATCGGGGAGATCCCTTGAATGTTGGCGGGTCCATCATCGTCAACATTTCTGGTGTTATAAGGAGGGAAACCAATATTTTATGGTTGATTCTCCCACCAACCCCACTAATCCATATTTTGGTTAAGGCAATAACATTCACTCCATCTCCCCTACTCGTAATTCTGAAGTTGGTAACTCTCCACCACCCATGCCTGAATGTGAAATCATGTACCATCAACTTCAGGTTGTTTGCCCCATCACCCGTCAGGTTGTAAAAGTTGTTGGACTTATTCTGGGAGTAATCACTCTTCCATATTCTCAAAAGAAGAACGAGACCACCCCTATGAGTAGTGCTATCATCTGTTGAAGAAGCAGTTCTTGCCACTCTTGAAGAAGTAGCAGAAGTGATGGAAAGGGAAGAAGAGCCTCCACTCTTTCAAGGAGGATAAGGAGGCAACCCCTTACTCTCGGGTTCAAATTCTGGCAGGGCAGGCAAAGAGGAAGACAAGGAAGAAGAAGAAGAGAAGGAGGAACCATCATATTAATAATAGGAAGAGGAGGACAAAAAATAAGAAGACGTGGCAGAGTAGAATCTGGATTGGATGACTCAGGGCCCATTGGCACTTTCGAGTTTCCTACACAAGACACTGAGGCACGCAAATAATCTCTTAACGAAATACAACCTTGACAAGACAGTGAAGGTTGAAGATTACTTAGACAACTTTTACCTACATCTGCAAACACTTGAGGTACATTACGATGATGTTGCATGCAAATTTTTTCCATGTACCTAGGATGGTAGAGAAATTGTATGGTACCACAACCTTCCTCCAAAATCCATCTAGAATTGGATGGCATTCAAAATAATATTTCTTGAGAATTTTGCAGAAGATAAGATCCCTGCCATGCTATTGAAGGAGTTGGGTAGCCTTAAGATGGAGCAGAAGGAAAAGGTTAAATATTTCAATAAGAGGTTCAATCACATCTTGAATAAGTTTTCGGAGGACTCAAAATCTCTTGACACCATCACCATCGACTACTACACTTCTTCCTTACCGAAAAGTATTATGTAGTTTGTAAAGCGAACTGCGAGACCAACATTAACATAAAACTACGAAGAGGCTATGTCCATTAAGAAGGAACTGCACGCTATTGGAGTTATCAAAGATGATGAACCCACAAAGGACTCCAAGGACATTGGTAATAGGTCCCAGGCCTTTGTGAGCAAGGCTAAGGAAAAGGAACCGAATGATCTTGAAAGCCTTACTCATCTCATCAAGTCCTTGACCACCAAAATGGTTGAACTTAAACAGAGGACAAGCAAGACTACCATGAGCAGAAGGCCCCCTAAGTTCACGATGAGAAGGAATGCAGCTTCCGGCAACAACAACAATCAATCGAAAAAATTTGTGCAGATTTCCAATGTGGTGCTGAACATTGAAAAAATTAGCATAGATTCGTACTACACGTTTCATAATGAGCATCATTCAGAAAAGATGTGGCGACAGTGGAACCAAATCGCAAGAAAAATAACTCTACAGTTTGTGGACTCAATCATGGTTTAGGAACAGGCTAAGCCTGATGAAGAGGAGGAAGAAGTTGCTACAACTGATGAAGCTCCAAGCACTGGGCATTCAGTAAACATGTATAATTGTGTTCTCACAACCCATAAAAGTGCTACCAATAAGGAACCTTCGAGTAATGTTCTAGCCCAGAAGAAGAGAAATCGATACAACTTAAGAAGTCAAGGGTCGACCTTTGTGATTGAGGTGCTGAAACAAAAATTCAAGGAAAATTTGTTAAGAAAACTAAGTCCTCTGGCCAACTCAATGCAAAACACTTAGAGCAAGCCCAGAAAAAAAATTCCAACGAAAATTGTTTGTGCCAATAATAAAGACAAAACCATCCTGCCGGAAACCATAAACCCAGTTCCATCCCCGGACACCTCGGTCAGTCTTCCCACTATATATTACAACATTGTAGAAGATATGAAGGATGTTCGTTCAAACATCTCCCTGTTCGAACTTACAAAGATCACGAGCTAGCGGGACATCCTTCTACGAGCACATTGACAAACTTCTACTGGTAATGCTACGTCTTCAGACAAGGGATCTAGTAAGTCTCCTGACGCTCTTGCATATGTACTTAATGCACTCTACCTGGAGGCAAACACACTCTGCCCACCATTCTTGTTAACATTTGAAATCTTCAACTTCAATGTACACAATTGCTTGGTTGATTCTGGTGCATTGGTAAATTTCATGCCACTATCCATGGCCAAGAAGATCAATGTTAAATGGGATAATACATATGAATAGATCATTTAGCTAGATAGAACTTGTGTTCCAAAAATTGGTTAACTCAGGGATATCATCATTCAGTTATTAGCTGACGAAAAAGTTCACTAATGCATCAACATTGTAATTGTGTACATTCCTGAAGCTTATGGGGTATTACTGAGTAAAGACTGGTCAAGCAAGCTACAAAGATACTTTGCCATAGACTGGTCACACTTATGGCTTCCATACAGAGGTAGGAACAATCAGATTCGGGTAGATTATGAGAGATACATGAAGCACACAGTGACTCCCTTGAATTGGCATAACGAGCCCATGACTTTCGCAGATATTATTTTTGGCAATTATTTTCTGGAAACACAGTTGGGGTGGTATCTTGCAAAGCCATCCCTAGTTCCACTAGACACACAGTTGGATATCCTTCCATGTCCAACTGGCGATAATGAACTTTGTACACTTAACAATAATAGTAGTAGTACTAGTGCAGTTAGTAGTCCTTGTACATATGATATGTGGACGATGTAGTTTGATGGATCCAAGACACAGGAGGGATTTGGAGCTAGTTTTGTTTTAATAGACCCGCTACAGAGAAAACACTTAATCTCTAGTCACTTGGAATTCGAGTGCACAAACAACACTGTAGAGTATGAAGCACTAATCTTGGGCTTATAGAAGGCCATCGACCTCAACATTGTTGTTCTGAAAGTGGTAGGTGACTTTGAAATCATGGTGCGTCAGATACATTACACTATACATTGTGTGTCACCTCATCTTAAGAGTTATCAACAAGAGGTATGGAGACACATCTCTTACTTCCAAGCTTTTAGTATTATTTCAATACCAAGAATGTGTAATGCAACCATGAATACCATGGAAAACGCAACTTCTAGGATGTTACCTTTAAGGGACGAATTTTCTATTGAAATTATGTATAAACCATCCGTCCTAGATAACATAACTAACTTATGCATTTTTTATGATGACCAATAGATACTATACTTTATCACCAACACTGACGTATTCAAAGATGCAATGATTGATGAAGACGAGCACGAGTAGACATTGCAGGACACAACCAATGCAAGTAAAGACAACCTCATCCCTAAGGGTGTGGTATCACTAGAAAAGTTGTATGATCTACAGAACCACTTCCGAGGACCTGTAAATGCCAAGGCCCACAGTTCTACGTTGTCGCATGAGCAAATCAATTTAGGAACTGAGAAAGATATGAAGTACGTTAATCTCGGTACTTGCTGCACACCACAAGAAAAACAAGCCTTCATCCGCTTACCCGCCAACATTAGGGGATCTCCCCGATATGAAGTCCCAACTAGACCTCACACCGTTTGGTGTAGGAGTCCCATCTGGTACGATGGCCTGGTTGCCATTATCTTAAAGATTTGCCTCAACTCTTATTTGTCAGCACAAGAGAGTGGTCTGCTTTGTCTTTCAAGAAGTGAGGTTTGCGTGCTTAGTGAGTGTAAGTGTCACTTGTGTAAATGGTTCTTTCATCGTAGAGGGAGAGGGTGGGAGTGAGTCCCAAAACGGTTGGGAGAAGTCCCAACTCTGTTAGGAACACAGAACATATCAGGACATTCGCAGCATCCAGCGGAACATTCCACATGGATGCGACAGTCACAACACACAAGGGAAGATAACACGTATAACACTCAACAGATTAATCCACATGAGTGCAACAGTTGTTATGACAAGTTTTATGTCAAAGGTTTGTCTGATGTCTGGGAGAGTAGTCTACACGTGCAAGACAATGCTAACAACATATACAACACATTTCCATTAATAGATTGTGTATTACAACAACTGAAATAGTTCAGATGTAGAACATAGGTTAAAGAAACATGCATCACAAGTGTTAAAGATTAGTCTTACAACAATTACAATACATGTGTGAAAATGTGATGGCTTGTTGGCAGGCTTCTAAATTAAGCGAAAGTTCTAAGACACATCGTTACACCATACATCACTAACCCCAAGTGCGGGGCATTGGAGCCACTACTTACTCCTCAAAGAAAAGTTTATAGACTCTCTTGGCTATGTGGGAGGAGATGAGGTGAAAAAGTCCTTTGCATGTACAAATGAGGGGGTATTTATAGCGAAGGGTGAAAAATGACCCTTGTGGCTGTTCGACTACCTTCATGACTGTTTGACTTCCATGACTTTTCGACTTTACATGACTCTTTGTACAACATGTGGGTCCCTTCGAATTCCACGTTACATTACATTGATTGATAACATAGCCCATAGTGGAGATGTGGGTGACATGACAGTGCTGGTACATTCATTTTGCTGCTGGAGTGCATGTCGAGCTACAATGCTACTGGGTGATGGATGTCTTCATGGTGTATCACAGCTTCACCTTTGAATGGAAAAGTGGGCGGAGTCTTCGATGGTCTTTGGTTCACTTGATGATGCTTAGGCATGTTGCTGCTTGCTTGCACGTTGGAAGGCTTGACAGTCTCATCTGTTCGCAAAAGGTGCATGTTCGTCTGTTCGTGAGCACATCTTGCATGTTTGATCATTCGTCTGTCCATGAACGTATCTTTTGCATGATCATCTATTCGTGAGCACATCTCTTCGCATGCATTGTTTGTTCATCTGTTGGTGAACCTGTCCTTCTGCATGTTTTCCCTTCGTTCATCCCATTCATCGTCTTGCCATGCTTGTTGGTGTACTTATACTTGCAGTCGCTCATAACGAGACGACATCAAATCCAAAACCTCCTAGTATACCATGACTCATGGTCATTTCGGATGCAGGTGACTAGGAGAGGCAACAAGGTTGTGAAGCGGGATGATTGTTGCGGGCACTGCTGATGAAAACTGCACAAGAGTCACTGAGTGATGTAGATGGGCAATCCAAGTCGACAGTGATTGTCTGCGAGGTCTGGCTCAGCTAGAAAGAAAAATTGCACAAATTTTGGGAGGGAGAGTTTGGGCTGCAAGAAGGCAAGGTAGGCAAGATCTATGTAGTTTCTGGAATGAGCGGGCAGAAGGGGTTGAAAGGCCAAATTTGCGCAATTTTCTAAGGGAATAGGTCGGGCTGCAAGGAGGGTCAGCAGGTAGAGATTGCGCAGTTTTTGGGAGGAACTTCCTGGGAGCCTGGCAGCCAAAACTGTGCAATTCCCATAGGGAACTGGTAGTTGGCTATTGGGTCACTGGTAGCCAAAACTGCAAAATTCCCACAGGGAACTAGCAGTTGGTTGTTGGGTCACTGGCAGCAGAAACTGTCAATTCCTCGAGGGAACTGGCAGTCTGCTGTTAGGAGTTGCTGGCAGAGGAAACTGCACTAGGGCTGGGAGGTCGGCTTGCTGATCATCTCTGTGAAATTTCTGAGCTGAGTAGATTGTTGGGCAATGGAAGGCCTTCTCATGAAAACTGTTCAATTTCTTGGATGAGCAGCCGGTCGACTACTGGGATGACCGAATGGGAAAACTGCACAATTTTCTGAGGGAGACAGGGACATGCACTTGGTGTCTGTCGGGCCTGTCTGTGCAATTTCCTCAGTCAACTGAGCGAGTAAGGTTAGCGGCCTCTGCACAATTTTTTAGGGGATTTAGTCCTGGGGTGACTGCCGGGTCCGATTGTCCGGGTGGTCAGTATGAAAATGGATTGAATTGCTTGCGGGCAATGCAACTTGAAAATACTTGCTTGATGCTTCTGCGCTATTCTAGTTGACAGTCGATCGATTCAATGGTGGGGTGATGGTCTGGTTGCCAGAGGGGAGTCTGGTCATCAAAACTTCAGCAAAAATGACTAAGTGTGTGAATGATCAAAAGATGCATAGGTGATCATGCAAACACACACTCACGTGACTCGACGATAAAATGACTCAAACCATCCAGACACACATGTTCAACATGACTGACTAACGGTGCAAGTGACAAGGGCGACACTCGCGATTGATCGTTCATTGATCGAGATGACTCTTGCGTGAAAGTGAATGTGACTTCGTGTGTGAGTGCGACAGATGCTTTCATAGTGAACACAACAAGCACATATGAAGTGAAGACTTTGAGCATAACTAGAACATGGTCACAAGCATGAGTTAGACACCAACATGTAGAAACTTGAATGAAATGAACAAGCAAGGAAGATGCAAGGACTTACACAAGCTCATGGAGTGAACCCGAGTGTGTGCAGTTATCTAGTGAAACTCTGAGGGGAGGCTCCGAAATTGGGCGCAGGCCAAAATTTTGGAGGGTCGTTGTAGCCGCTACAACACTTGGGCAACACATTGGTAGAACTCCAACTTCTCTGTCTCAGTTCATTGCTAACATAGGACCTTGGTCTTTCGGGGAGTATTGAATCGTTGTGTAGGTTACTTCGGCTTCCCCACTTACCCCAAGGACATACATGGTCCACCCTTTGATAACTCAGTCAAACATAATCAAAAGTTTAGCTTGATCTCAGTGTTTCGAATTCGGGAAGGGTAGTTTAGCTCGCGAGTTGAAGATTTTCAGAGTATAAGTTTTCATCTTTGGTGTTGCTCTGCTGCTAGTAGGCCTGGACAGTACCCCAACAAAGTCACGTAGGAACACACACATTTGTCCATTGCCAGCGAGTCTGGACAGTACCCTGGTGGAGTTGCATGCTTCACCTCTCTGTGCAGGAAGCATTTCTCTTCTTTCGCCTTGGTATTTTTCAAGAGGACTGTGCATGGGCACTTATTTATTTTTGGGCCAGAAGAGGGATCCTGACTTATTGAGAGCAGAAGAAGTTGTTCCTTCAGAGAATCATGTAATACCTCTGACATAGGTTTGCTCGTTTAGATTTTCCCCTTCTCCATTTCTACTAGTTGGATGAGCTTGAACACACAGAGCAGAAGGCTAAGTATAAACATGGGGCTTCCCATTGTGGACACAGGTTCATGGTTGGACCAAAACTTCCCTTGCAGACGGTTCGTATTTTCCGTCAAGACTTCATCGGCTGAAGGTTATAACCAAGCATAGAGAAGACGAACACAAGACTGGCCAAGTGCTACAGTGTCACAAGTCTCTTCAAATTTCAGCCACATACTCTATTCAAAATCCAGAACGTAGTAGTTGGCAGCACTTATTTCCAGAAACAAAAATAGTAATATACCAAGCAAACAAAATAAATGTAAGCAAAAATAGTAAGAAAATCGAACAAAGTGAAAACAACAACAAGCAAGCAAAGCAACCAAGTCAACAAGCAAATAATCCTGCAAACCAGAAAGCAAAGACAAGAGAAAAAGCAAACACTACTCCTACTACTACATTAAACGGTCGGGGTTACGTGAAATGAAATTTCCAATGAATCCACCATAGGCGTACTCGACCTTCAGCCACAAAGATACGAGCGATTAAAACATATAAAAAATAGTGTGCAACAGAAAATGAAAAAACTTGAAAAACTTGCACATGAGAAAGAAAGTCTCGCATGTGGGTGGAAGAATGTGTCACAACCACCCAATACACATGCTTACTTCTTTCGTGACTACCATTTTTCAACAAACCTTGGAGGCCTCTTGCGAGTGTGTGTTGTTATGCACCAAGTTTCTCAGTGAGTGCGAGGAAGGACTGAAGCTTGTTACCTGCAACATGACTCGCCAAGTAAGATTGTTCCAGCCATCAGCGATTGGATCATAAAATTCATGATGTTTGTTCTGAAAGATTCGTGATGTTTGAGTAGACGGATTCTTGAGTAGAGAGAGGGGATCATGATGGGAATCTGATACAAATAGATAGATCAGGTCATTCTCATCAGTCATGTCAAGACAGTGAAGACCTGCCATAGCCATCATTGCAGGCCGAGGTGCCTCACTTGCTTGACAGAAGTCTAAGAAGAAAGATGTTACATGGTGAAGATCATAGTGCACGAAGCGACTGCCATTGGATATATTGTTGGGAAAATGATAAACTACATGACAACCACCCAAGGTAGAAGAGAAATCAGACTAGTTGGTCAAGATACTGGATTCCCAGTTTGACATGAACAAAGAAAACTTTTGAACAATTGTAAGAACGCTTTGAATGAGGGAACCAAGTTAGTTGTGCGCTAGGTATGATAGAACGACCACCTGCAACTGGTGAAAAAGTGCACACGCATCATGGTAATCACAAAAATGTAGAAAGGATGCCAACACTATGAATGTGTGAAACCAGTTGAGGTGTGGTGAAATGAGAGTAAATTGATTCACGCGATAGGTTGTGTGCTTGTCATCAGACAGGGAGATTGCTGGAGTGATGAGTGGGCATATTTGACATGAAAAATTTGAAAAAAGACCAAGGAGTTTATTACGAGAGAGAACATCTGATAAGTGTGATTCCGGATAGAGATGATCAACTTCACTGTCCCATGATTGGATGAGGTACAGACACTCCCAATCCGAACTGCATGTAAGAGTGGTGCATGAAGATAGACATGTTGTAACGGACTCGTGGATTCGACCATTAGCGAAAATTTGAAAATTTGAAATATCATACCCCGAATAGTAAATATTCTTTACACGGGGATCCATGTCGAGTGCAACCATTCAGATAGACAGATTCTATGTGAGAAACGATATCTGATTTGGTTTGATGGGCTTACCAAAGTCACGAGGTCTTGACATAACCATCAACGAATGTTGAAGTGCCTCGACTCCCTGGCATGTCCCGAAACTTTCCAGAATTGAAAAATTGCATTTTGGGACGTGAACCAAATCATGCATGGCTTGATGATAGCTATTGTTACTGATTTCAAAACTTCTTTTAGGATGACAACCATCTCTATCACACGCTTCATTAAAATTTTTAGCAAGCTAACTTGACGAGTTGTCTTCATGCAACACACAAGATGATGATGAGTGGGAAGAGTCCTGTGTGTTGAAACTATTTTCATCATGGACAACCTCATTGCCTTATGTTCATCGAGGAGATAACTCAGAAGATGAAGAAGCAAGAGAATGCAGAGTGTCTCTGACGCATGTTTATACGCTGTGAATGATAGGACACACATGCAAGTGAGGTGCAGAAGAAGCTTTGATATGGATGTCTGTTTGACCGGTGCACATTCTAGATATGAGTTAGAGTGTACATGAGATGACAATAGATCATATGATGTGATTGGTTGTTCATCACAACATATGGAAGCATGGGAATGTTGGCAGCCCAATACTGGAGGTTGATCGAAAGAATTGATTGTGCATGATGTTTCACCAAGATTCGCTGATCGAGGATCAATCAAGAATGGAAGCTCAATGTTTTGAGAGGAATTGATTGTGTCTTTAGTGTCCTGCTCCTCTAATTGTATGATGAGACCCCCTTGCACATGACTGCAACTTTAGCCAACAACTCGAGAATCAAGAGAGTGCGAGCAACTAGCTTGTGAAGTAGATCGCTCAAGCGAGTCATGGTGCAAGGAGTCGTGGCTTGTAGATGATGGAGGATGGTAGAGATGCAGATTAGACTCAAGACTTGGGTTAGGAATGGTGATTTCCTCTTGCAGAATGGAGGGATGAGCTTTCACCATAGGCTTTCCTAACCATTATGGGATTTCCTCCGTTGGGGAGGGAGACAACTGAGTAGATGGATTGGGAACATGCTACGCAGATTTCTTAGCATTGCAACTGTTGCGAGGGGGCACCATATTCAAGACATGAGGTGTCTTGTCATCTGCAAGAGTTGAGGAAGAAGGGAAATCAGGAAGTTCACTGTTTCGGGAGACATGAACCGAGTGTTTCAGCTCTTGGCTCATGAAGTCAAGGTCCACAAACTGCTCAGGAATTTCATGACATAGGTGAAGGAAGCGGATAGCAAAGCCCTCAACTCATTTTCTAGGATTCATTCTTAAACGAGATTCTTTCATAAACATCTTGGTGGTCACACTCATTGAAGGCTTTATGGAGCTTCATGACGAAAATGAGAAGTGAATGGACAAAAGCAGGTGGCAGGTTATGACACCAGCGATTAACACGACCTTCAAGGGTGAGAAAGAAGAGTACACAAACAAGCTCATCACTATCGATTTCATGAGATTCACAGAAATGAAGAAAATCATAAATGTGCTTGGTTACGGACGTTCTGTCCTTGCTGTCAAACTTTAACAAGGACAAGTGACCGAGAAGATCATCAAGGATTGATAACTGCTTAAGGGAGAAATGGGAGAAACACCCCGGGAGCACGAATCATGTATTATTCATGGGTAAGAGATTCAACCTAGATGTACAAGCTCAAATTGTCATCTGGCCCTCCTTCTAGCGCCAAAATGTGATGGTGCTGGACCCGCCAACATTAGGGATCTCCCCAGTATGAAGAGCCAACTATACCTCACACCGATTGGTGTAGGAGTCCCATCCAGTACGATCGACCGGTTGCCATTATTTTAAAGATTTGTCTCAACTCTTACTTGTCAGCACAAGAGAGTGGTTTTCTTTGTCTTTCGAGAAGTGAGGTTCACATGCCTAGAGAGTGTAAGTGTCATTTGTTTCAATGGTTCTTTCACTGTAGAGGGAGATGGTGGAAGTGAGTCCCAAGTCGGTTGGGAGAAGTCCCAACATTGTTAGGAACACACAACACAACAGGACATGCACAGCTTCCGGTGGAATAGTCCACATGGATGTGAAAGTCACAACACATAAGGGAAGATAATCCATATAACACTCAATAGATTAGTCCACACGAGTGCAACGGTTGTTATAAAAAGTTTTATGTGAAAGGTCTGTCTGATGTCCGAGAGAGTAGTCTACACGGGCGAGACAACGTTAACAACATATACAACACATTTCCATTAATAGATTATGTATTACAACAAGTGAAATAGTTTAGATGTAGAACACAGGTTAAAGAAACATGCATCACAAGTGTTAAAGATTAGTCTTACAACAATTACAATACATGTGTGAAAACGTGCTGGCTTGTTGGTAGGGTTCTGAATTAAGCGAAAGTTCCAAGACACATCGTTACACCATACATCACTAACCCCAAGTGCAGGGCGTTGGAGCCACTACTTACTCCTAAAAGAAAATATTACAGACTCTCTTGGCTATGTGGGAGGAGCTGAGGTGAAAAAGTCCTTTGCATGTACAAATGAGGGGGTATTTATAGGGAAGGGTGAAAAATTACCCTTGTGGTTGTTCGACTACCCTCATGACTGTTTTACTTCCATGACTTTTTGACTTTACATGACTCTTTGTACAACATGTGGGTCCCTTCAAATTCCACGTTACATTACAAGTGATTGACAACATAGTCCATAGTGGAGATGTGGGCGACATGACAGTGTTGGTACATTCGTGCTGCTACTGGAGTGCATGTCGAGCTACAATGCTGCTGGGTGATGGATGTCTTCATGGTGTATCACAGCTTCACCTCTGAATGGAAAAGTGCGCAGAGTCTTCGATGGTCCTTGGTTCACTTGATGATGCTTAGGCATGGTGCTCCTTGCTTGCATGTTGGAAGGCTTGATAGTCTCATCTGTTCGGGGAAGGTGCATGTTAGTCTGTTCATCCATTCGTGAGCACATCTTGCATGTTTTCTCATCTGTCCGACCGTGAACATATCTTTGCATGATCATATGTTCGTGAGCACATCTTTTCGTATGCATTGTTTGTTCGTCCGTTGGTGAACTTATCCTTCTGCATTTTCTCCCTTCGTTCATCCCATTCGTTGTCTTGCCATGTTTGTTGGTGTACCTATACTTGTAGTCACTCATGACGAGACGACATCAAATCCAAAACCTCCTAGTATACCATAACTCATGGTCATTTCGGATGCAGGTGACTAGGAGAGGCAACAAGGTTGTGAAGCGGGATGATTGTTGCGGGCACTGCTGATGAAAACTGCGCAAGAGTCACTGAGTGATGAAGATGGGAAATCCAAGTCGATAGTGACTGTCTACGAGGTTTGGCTCGGTTGCAAGGAAAAATTGGGCAAATTTTGGGAGGGACAGTCTAGGCTACAAGAAGGCAAGGTAGGAAGGATCTGCACAATTTTCGGAACGAGCGGGCAACAGAGTCTAGAAGGCCAAATTTGTGCAATTTTCTGGGAGAACAGGCAAGGTTGCAAGGAGGGTCAGCAGGCAGAGATTGCGTAGTTTTTGGGAGGAACTTCTCGGGAGCCTGGCAGCCAAAACTGCACAATTTCTAGAGGGAACTAGCAGTTGACTGCTAGGGTCACTGGCAGCCAAAATTGTGAAATTCCAAAAGGGAACTGGCAGTTGGCTTTTGGGTCACTGGCAGTAGAAACTACGCAATTCCTAGAGGGAACTGGCAGTATGTTGCTAGGAGTTGCTGGTAGAGGAAACTACACTGAGGTTGGGAGGTCAAGCTGTTGATCATCTCTGCACAATTTCTGAGCTGAGCGGACTGTTGGGTAGCAGAGGGCATGCTCATGAAAACTGTGCAATTTCTTGGATAAGCATCCGGTTGACTACTGGGATGACTGACTGGGAAAACTTCGTAATTTTCTAAGGGAGACAGGGATGGGAACTTGGTGTCTGTCTATTATGTCTGCACAATTTCCTCAATCAGCTGAGCGAGTAAGGTCAGTTGCCTCTGCACAATTTTTTAGGGGAGTCATTCATGAGGTGACTATAGGGTCCGACTGTCTGGGTGATCAGTATGAAAGTGTATTGAATTGCTTGCGGGTAGCGCAACTTGAAAAGACTTTCTTGATGCTTGTGTGCTTTTCTGGTTGACAGTCGATCAAGTTGATGATGGGGTGATGGTCTAGTTGTCAGAGGGGAGTCTGGTCATCAGAACTTCAACAAAAATGACTAAGTGTGTGAACGATTGAAATATGCATAGGTGATCATGCAAACACACACTCACATGACTCGACGACGAAATGACTCAAATCATCCAGACACACATGTTCAACATGAATGATCGATGGTGCAAGTGACAAGCACGACACTCGCAATTGACTGTTCATTGATCGAGATGATGCTTGCACGACAGTGAATGTGACTCCATGTGTGAGTGCGACATATGCTTTCATAGCGAACAAAACAAGCACATACGAAGTGAAGACTTTGAGCATAACCAAAACATGGTCGCAAGCATGACTTTGACACCAGCATGCAGAAACTTGAATGAAATGAACAAGCAAGGTGGATGCAAGGACTCACACGAGATCACGGAGTGAACTGAGTGTGTGCAGTCATCAAGTGATACTCTCAAGGGAGGCTCCGAAAATGGGTGCAGGCCAAAATTTTGGAGTGTGGTTGTAGTCGCTACAATGGTATCAAACTTATTACCAGTGAGAAGGAAGTTTGGGGAGATCTGCCTGTGTGTAGATTTTCGCAATCTTAACCACACCTCGGACAAGGACAATTACGTAGTGCCTTCCATGGAGCAAATATTACAAACAATATATGGGGCCGAAATGTTTTCTTTGCTTGATGGATTTTTGTGTTACAACCAGATTATGGTAGAAGATCCTAACAAATTAAAAAATACCTTCAGAACAAAGTGTGGCACGTTCGCATTTCGACGAATGTCGTTTGGGCGGGTTAATGCTGGTGCGATATTCCAATGTGCAATGGACATCGCCTTTCACAGGCTTATTGGACAGAGTGTAGTGGTCTACCTCGATGATGTGGCAATATTTTCCAAACAGAGGTCAGACCACCTGCGCCATTTGAAGAAGATTTTTGAGCGATGTCATAAATCGGGGATATCCTTGAATCCTAAGAAGAGTATCTTTGGATTTTTTGAAGGTAATCTCCTAGGACACATCATTGTGAAAAGTGGGATCAGGGTGGACCGAGATAGGGTTAGAACCATTACGCAGATTCCCCACCCAATGAACAAGAAAGCCATGCACTTTTTCTTAGGGAATATCAACTTCCTCTGGAAGTTCATCTCTGACTATGGTGAGATCGTTAAACCAATATAAGAGATGATCAAGAAAGACATAGTCTATAAATGGGATAAAAGTGAAAAGGATGTGTTCGCTCGTATTAATAAAGCTATAGAAGAAGCACCTGCATTGTGCAACCCAAACTTTAGCAAAGACTTCTTTTTCTACGCTTTCACTTCCGACACATATCTTTCTATTGTGCTCACTCAAAAGGATGAGTTGAAAAATAAATGACGTATCTCCTTCATGAGTGCAAGTATGCAAGGACCAGAATTCAATTACCCTGCCGTGGACAATCATGCTTCTGTAGTGTACAATATGGTACATGATTTTAGACCCTATCTATTGAAAAATCGTTGTATTGTCTTTGTTCCACACCTAGTAGTCAGGTCACTACCTCTTTAGTAAGATTTGGTGAAAGAAGGGTGAATTGGATGACAATATTACAAGAATATGACCTTGACATCAAGCTAGTTCACACTGTCAAGGGTCATGGTATTTGAAAATTGGTAGCAGAAGTAGTCAACGCAAAAGAGGAAGAAGAAGAGTTCACAGGATGGAAGCAAGAGATCAAGATGTACAATGTTGAGCGAGCCTCCTCCACTTCAGACATAAACTCTTGGTACGTGGATGTGTGCCAATACCTTGAGCATGGCACCATTCCCTCTCACTTCTCTATGTGGTAGAAGAGTTTACTCTAAATCAAAGAATTGTCATATTGGTGGTGTAAGGGGTGCTACTTAGGAAGCACCACAATGGAATATTTCTCAGGTGTTTGGAGGCTCACAATTCAGATAAGGCTTTACGTGATCTCCACGATGGACCAGCCGCGGGGTTCTTCGTAGGAAACACTACAACACATAAGGTTATGCGGGTCAGTTTTTATTGGCCTACATTATTCAAGAATGCTCGTACCTATGCTCGCAAGTGTCTAGTCTGTCAAAGGTGTGCCAAAAAAAACAGAAGTTAGTAACCCCGCTGCAGCCTGTTATAGTGGAAGAGTTGTTTCAACAGTGGGGCTTGGATATTATTGAGGAAATTTTCCCACACTCATCAAAGAAACACTGCTATATCTTAACTGCTACATATTATTTCATGTGGTAGTTCCGCTAAAATAGGTGAACGATTAGGAGGTCATCAACTTTCTGCAACAGAATATCATCTCTATGTTCAACGTTCCTACGTCACTTGTTTTTGACAATGCAACATACTTTTCCTCATTAAATATTTATGATTTTGCATTGAAAAATGGTATTATTTTGAAGCATTATGCTAATTATTATCCACAGGGAAATGGTCTTGTTGAATCCACAGATAAGAACCTCATCCGTATCATAAAAAAGACCATATTCTTTGAATAATGAAACTGGCACTCTGCTTTAGTGAACGCCTTATGGGCTAACCAAGTCACGCCTAAGCCTTCTCTGAACACCTCCCCTTACTTCCTAGTGTATGGAAAATAAACCATCCTCTCACTGAACATCTACTTGCACGCTCTCCAATTGTCCCAAGAATCCCAAGGCAAGCCATGTCTTCTAGTTCAACTTAGGATGGAGACTTTGCACAAGCTACATGAAGAAACATTAAAAGCAAAAGATTTTTTTTTAGTTCACTAGAGTCATATCAAGAGATGGTTTGATAGAAGGTATGTAGGAAATAATAACTTTAGTGTGGGTAACTTAGTCTTGAAGTGGGACAAAGCCCTCGAGGACAAAGGAAAACACACTAAGTTTCAGTCCCTATGGATTGGTCCTTACACAAACCACGAAGAGCTTGGCCAACACACATATCATCTTCAATCATTTCATGGGAAGATTGAATCTCTTCGTGTGGATGGGAAAGACTTAAAACAATATTTTCAATGAAGATCTGAGGTTGTGCCTCGCACTATGTACATAGTCTTTTTTTTTTGTTGTTTATGTTTTTGCTTCAGTTTTGTGTTGTTTTGGCATGTAAATAAGTGTTGTGCCTTACTGCATTGTGGTTTCCAAGTGTGTGTGGGGCTGAAGGTCAAAGAGTCTTGTGACACTGCAATGCTTGGCTAGTTTTTTGTCCGTCTTCCTTGTGTTGGTTGCATCTTTTGGCCGATGAAGTTATGACTGAAAATACGATCCATTCGTAGGAGAGTTTTGGTCCAACCATGAACCTATGTCCAGTCTGAAAACTTCATGCCCATACTCAGTTTTCTGCTTCGGTGTTTTCAATCCTATCCAACTAAAATGGATGGAGAAGGGGAAAAATCTAAATGAGAAAACCTAAAGCATATGTCTTTATACGCTTCTCTGAAGGAACAACCTCTCCTGCTTTTAATAAGTCAGGATCCCTCTTCCACCCCAAAATAAATAAGTGTTGATGCACATTTCTCTCTAAATAAATAAATAAAGGTGAAAGAAGAGAAAGGCTTCCTATGCAAAGAGGTAAAGAAAGCAAATCCACCAGGGTATTATCTAAGCTCATTGGCAGTGGAGAAATGTTTTTGTTCCTGCGTGACTCTGCTGGGGTACTATCTAGGCCTGCTAGCAATAGAGCAACACCAGAGTTGAAAAAATATACTCTGAAAATCTTAAGCTCTCAAGCTAAATTACACTTCCCAATTTGAAACATTGCGATTATGATGAATCTTATGTTATGTTCAACTAAGAAGGTATAGAGGGGCCCATGTCTACCCATGGGGTAAGTGGGGAAGCCAAAATAATCTACACCATGAATAAATAATCCTTAAAGGACAAGGGCCCTACACAAAAGAAACTAACCAAGACAGAGAAGCTGGAATTCAACCATTGTGTCACCAAGTGTTGTAGTGGCTGCAACACCCTCCAAAATTTTTGCTTGCACTTAAATTTCAGAGCCTTGCTTGGTCTTTCCCTTTATTGTTGCAAACACTTAAGCTCATTTCACGAGATTTCCTAAAGCTATTTGAACCCTTTCGCTTGTTGGATCAACTATCGTCTTTTGGCATGTTTGACTATTTTTCCATGCTTGCGGACCTTTTTTGGTGGTTTCAAAGGTTGGTTTTTGTGTATACAAGTTTTCCTAGCCATGTCAACGCATTTCACACTCATACACAAAGTTTTGAGCACTGTTGCACAAGTGTCGTCACGGTTGTCCTAAAGTCTATCTCGAGTGTCACACTTGTCACTTCTTGTCACGAGACAATCACATAGAGGGTAATGCTTTGTCTTGTTGTTCGATGATCTATGTTGTTGTCGCACCATCAAAGTATGCTAAGTGTGTGATCACAGTTCAAGTTCATCACAAGTCCATCTTCCTCCCGCACTTAGCCATTTTTTCCGAAAATCTTCTTGATCGGACAACTCAACTTCACCGAGCCCTGAATGAACTACACATTACGCTGTCTCAACCCTTAGTGATGTGACCTTGCTTCCTGGAATTGCGGAATGTGTAATCACTGTCCTCTAGGGAAGTTGTACTACACAATTCCAGAGCTCAACGACCTTCCTTGACCCCCAGAATTACACAGTAGTTCCTCCCAGTCTAACTTGAACTTCAAACTTTCAGTCCTTAAGCTTTTCCCCTTGCTTGCTGGAACCCCAAAATTCATAGAGAACCCAACCTCCCTTGGCCTCCAAAACTATGTAGAGGCGTCCTCCAGTGTCCTCCCTCACCTGGAGCTCACTAACCTCAAGAACTGCATAGATTTTTCATCCAGGACTCTCTGTTGTGCAGTCCCCCTTGCCTCTAAAAATTGCGCAGAAATGACCCCCCGTGCTTCATCCCACATCACCCACTTCTGGCTTGAACTGCGCAATCCTGTCTCCCAGTGGCCACTGTGCAATTTCTTTCCCAGTGGGGACTGTGCTGAAATTTTCCTCAGTCAAGCTTGAGCTGCGTAGTCTCAGTGATCAACCTCTCTCCCTATCACCTGGAACTATGTAATGCACAGTTACTAGGCCCTCTCTCCCAACCTGTCACCTGTCTTGGGCTCATTTCATGGATAATAATGCATCATCTTAGGATATTGATTTTTTGCATTGATGTCGTCCCGTCGTGAGTGAATTTCAAGAACAGGTACATTGTCAAGTCATGGAAAGATAATGAAGAAGGAGAAGAAGGAGGAAAGCATGCCTAAAGAATCACTTGTGGCTGAACAGATGAATGGACCTACCAAGACCAAGAAAAAGGAACACAATTGTGCAACCACTATCCAAGATCGAAGATCATTGAAGACCCTGCATCACCAAGCTATGCGGAGGAAAAGATAAAGCATATCCAAGAACTCATACATCACTCAACAACAACAACAGTTTGACATTGCCACATCATCAAGCCAATCCATGTCATCAGTGTGATGTCAAGTCATGTCATGAGTTGTCATATTCCACATCACTATTATGGGGCATGTATATTGTAAATGAAATTTATTGTAAAGTGGAAGTCCAATGGAAAAACCTGAATATGAAGAGTCATGTAAGTTGAAAATTCATATGAAGCTGAACAATCATGAGGGTAGTCAAAGAGTCACAAGGGGTAAGCATCACCCTTTGGTTATATATACACCCCTAATGTATGAGCAGAAGACTTTTCACCTTGGCTCCTCCTGCAAGACATTAGAGAGATTAGTTAGTTCTTTGAGGAGCAAGAAGTGGGTCCAATATCCCACTACTAGGGCTAGTGATGTACAATGTAAATATGTGTCCTCAAACTTTTTCTTAATTGCAGAATCCTTTTAAGGCCAACACATTCTTCATGCATGACTTATGAATGTTTGTAAGACTATTTTGTGAACGTTTGTATTCCATGTTTGCTTTCACATGTACGAAGATAGTTGAACTATTTCGGTTTTTTTAATGTTTATCTTGTTGGGAATGTGTTGTAATGGTTGTTACTGATGTCTCATCCTTATCAACTATTCTGCGGGATACTAGGAAAACCTTTCTTTGCTTATTGGTTATAACGACCGTCACATCCAATGTGGACTATTTCGCTGGATGTTATATGAATCTTCCCTTGTTCAATAGTTGTAATGACTTTCGCATCCGTCGTGGACTATTCCATTGGATGTTGGATTGGTCCTTCTGGTTGGTGTGTGTCTCTTCCTATTTGGTACTATTACCCCTCACTTATAGGCTCGCTTCTCTCCCCTTTTGTAGTAAGAGAACCTAGACACAATTGTGCTGCACATTCACCAAGCAAACTCACCTTGCTTTTCAAAGATATCATTACATCACTCTCTTATCCTGACAACTAGAGCCAAGGAAAATATTTAAGTATTTTGCAACCGTGCCTTTATACTGGATGGGAATCCTACACCAAATGATATGAGGTCTGATTAGGACTTCATATCGGGGAGATCCCCAGAATGTTGGCGGGTCCAGCACCGTCAACATTAACCTAGGATCTAAGACTAGTAACTCAACCCAAGTTGTTCTAGGGCTTCCAGAGCGTTTATTCCAACCCACAACCATAAGGAACATGAGCACCAATCGGAAAAACAACAGTGGAAAAACCCACAACACCATTTCTATCCAGGAAATGGAAAGGTAAGGATAAAACCACTGTCACTCCATGAAAACATTCATGCCAATGAAAAAACATAACCATAAAATCACATGCATATACCATGCATAGAGAAATCAACAAGGAAATCGCACATGCAACATGTTACCTGCAAAGAAATCTATTTGTAGTTGTTGATCCAACCATTCCCTTGTGATTTCCTGCTTTCCATTGCCTTCTTTCTTCAATCCAAGTGAATGCTAAAGTGCTCTAAGCATGCTCATAGATTTTTCTAAGTGTGCAAGAGTGTGAGAGAATGAGAGAGTGAAAGAGAGCTGCAAATCTAAATTGAAAAAAGGTTGTGAACTGATCCTCATAAGCCTTTTTATCATTGAGGTCTCTATTTTCTTGATTTTCCTTCATTTTTCTTTCAATTCCCCTCTCATCCAAATCTGTGTCCCTTCACCTTCCTTTTCTCCTATTTTCCTTTATTTCATAAATGAAATGCCAATTATTGCCACTTTGCCTTTGCCAATTTTCATAGCCATTAATTAATCAATAGTGATACCCATCACTATGTTTTTCCCAACATTCAGCTTGGAATACATGTCCCATGACCTGGGTCTTATTTTAGTTACATGAAAATCAACTAGGGGTTGTTACAAACCCCTCCCCCTTAGGGGAACGCCATCCTTAGTGTTCTATGACACCTATGACAAACAATCTATTAAAAAAAACACATACTTCCCATGGAGATTTATCACACATCTCAATGCAGTGTATATAATGAACAACTACTGCAAACCATGACCAACATAACAAACATGACAATCATACCGCTTATTGGAGCTTTATAACACAAGTCATTGCAGTATCTACAACAACATCTGTATATACATATACATCTACCAAAAACTCATTTGCTCGAACCAACAAATAAGGATGGATACATAGCCCGCATCTAAACAACCATCTCCCATGTAGCTTCATTGGGCCCAAAGTGCTTCCACTTCACTTTAAATTGCTCAATTTCTTTGTTCCAGAGCATGAGCTATTTTTGCTGCAATATGCATTGAGGTTATGGCTGGAATTCTCCATCTAGTTCCACTTGCAATACAGACCAATCAATTACATAATCAACATCATGTACATACTTCTTAAGCAACGAAACATGAAAAATATCATGGAATTTCACTATCGGAGGCAGTGCAAGTTGGTAGGCCATTGGTCCAATCCTCTCAAGGATATCGAAAGCCCTACAATACTGAGGTGCCAGCTTGGCACATGATCTAATCCTTAAGGAACCCCTCTTGGGCTTGATGCACAAGTACACATGCTCCCCAACATGAAACTTCTTGAATAGCATGTGCTGATCTACATAAAACTTATGCTTGTCCCGTGTCACCTTCAAATTCCCTCTTAATAACCTGCATTTCTTGTTCCATATCTGCCAACATTTCTGGTCAAATCAGCACCCTGTTCACTGGATCATTGAAGTTGATGGGAGTATTACAACTCCTCCCATAAAGAACCTCAAACAGGCTCATCTTTAAGGACTCATGATACCCATTATTATACACAAACTCAACCAGTGGAAGATACTCTTCCCACTTCCTCTACTGATGCATGACATACGTCCTCAACATGTCCTCAAGAATCATGTTGATCTTCTCTCTCTATCCATTTGTCTGTGGATGATAAGCTGTATTGAAAGCTAACTCTGTCCCCAAGCCTACAAACAACTCCTTCCAAAACTTGGAAGTGAACTTGTAATCTTTGTCTGATATAATTTTCTTAGGAACACCATGCAATCTCATTATCTTCTTGATGAAAATCTGAGCTGCCTCACTAGCTGAATTCATAGACTTAACTGCAATGAAGTGCACTACATTAATTAACATATTACCAACAACCATGATAGAATCATGTTGCTTCAATGTCCTTGGAAAACTTGTAATGAAATCCATGGAAACGACCCCCCATTTCTACTATTGGAATCAATTGTAATAAACCACATAGATGCTTACACTCTACTTTTACTTGTTGACAATCCAAACATCTAGCGACAAACTCAACCACCTCTTTCTTCAAGTTCTACCAATGGTAGAACTTCTTAACTATTGTTAATGTATTCTGATATCCTAGGTGACCTGAATAAGGCTTAACATGAAACTCCCTCAAGATAAGCTTCTTGAGATCACTATCATCTGGTACTATCATAAATCTTGTTTTTGAATCTAACCAAGCCATCTACTATGGTGATACTCCTAATCCCTATTACCTTCACCCTGTTGCTATAACCTGTGCCTCAATTGATGATACCTGTCATCATGTTGTCCTACCTGCAATATCCGCTCCTACAAGTCTATCCCATAAGAATTGACTACTATAATGTGATTCACCTGTACTCTTCTACTAAGAGCATATGTAACCCCATTCTCCTTTACCTTAATGTACTTGATCTTGAAATCAACTCACTGAGAGTATCCAACCATCTAGCTTGCCTGACATTTAGATTAAGTTGATCAAATAAGTACCTCAGTCCACTATGATCACTCATCACGACAAACCTCTTGCTAAGAAGATAATGTCTCCACATCTTCAAGGCATGAATTATAGCTGCCAACTCAAGTTCGTGAGTCACATAGTTCTTCTTGTGCTCATTCAACTTCCTTGACTCATAGCATGCTACCTTTCCTTCTCGCATCAGGACTCCACCAAGTCATCTCTTGCAAGCATCTGTACATACCACAAACTCTTTGTTAGGATATGCAATCTTCAATACCATAACATTTGTAAGCAACTACTTCAACTGCTCAAAACTAGCTGCACACTCCTCAGTCCATTCAAACTTCTTCCCTTTTCGCTGCAATGATGTAATAGGATAGGAAATCCATGAGAATTTCTTAATGAGCCTCCTATATTAACCTGTTAATCCCATAAATTATCCAACCTCATCCACATTCCTAGGAGTTTCCCACTCCATGATAGCTCTAATATTTTTCGGGTCCACTACAATACCTTCCTTGGAAACAACATGTCCCAACTAATGAAATTCTATTTGAAAAAACACCTACTAAGCTTGGCATACAACTGATGCTCTCTCAACAGTTTTGACACCATTTTTAGGTGTTATTTATGCTCTTCATCATTCTTATAATATATCAATATGTCATCATTGAATGCTACCATAAAATTTTCGAGATAAGGATGCAACACAGTATTCATTAAACACATGAAAGTAGCTAGAGCATTAATAAGACCAAAAGGAACTACTACAAACTCATAATTCCATAATTGGTATGTAATGCGGTTTTGTAGGTGCCCTCTTCTTTAATGCGTACATGATGATATCTTGATCTCAAGTAGATCTTTGAGAACATTGTTGCTCCCTTTAGCTGATCAAACAAATCATCAATCTGTGGCAAAGGATACCTACTCTTAAACGCCGTCTTGTTAAAATGCCTGTAATCAATGCACAATCTGAGAGTCAATCCTTCTTTAGCAAACTAAGGTGACACACTTGGCCTAATGTATCCCTTATCAAGCATTTCCTTAAGCTAAAAATTCAAGTCCACTAATTCTAGAATGCTCATAATGTAAGGTGCCTTTGATGATGGTGTTATTCTCGACATCAACTCAATAGAAAATTCCACTTCCTAATGAGGCAGTGACTCTAAAATATCATCTGGAAATACATCCTAGAACTGTTGCAAAACTAGATACCCTTTCAAGACTTTAGCATCCTCAACATCCTTCCCTTTGTCGCTGGAAATATTAGCTGCAAAAAATACACATCCTTTCGTGCTACTCCGCTTTTCTTGCATAGTTGTAACCATTCTCATTAACATAGGCCTCTTATTACCCTGCAAGATTCTCTTCTCTCCAACATCACCCAAGCACTCAATAGCCTTATCATAACAATCTACCTTAGTCTTGTGAACATAAAATCAATCCATGCCCAAAGGCATATTGATCCAGATTTAAATAGGAATACAAAAAATTACTGAGATAACCATAAATGCATAGATAGATAACCATAAATACATAGATGCAATGGAAACAATACTTCATTTCATTACTGTAAAACATTGAATTATGCTTACAAACAGAAATGGAAATAAACCAGCTAGGGCGATGGTAGCTTATCTCTGAGAAGAGATGTGGTGGCTACATGCCTCTGAACTACCTTACAATGAGGCTCAAGGGCCTTTTTATTATTGAACAATAAGAGCAAACCCTAAACAACCAAAACCCTAACTCGAGGAGGTGTAACACCAAGAGTTTTTGGGCCCCGTTGGGGTGAGTTGGACATCCAACTTCCCGGGGTCGCGACTTGGTCATATTATCGTCGTTTGACGCGCATAATAGCCCATTGGAAAGATATCTCCAAGGACTACGACGAAAAAGACAATTTTGGACAGAAAATTGTTGGCGGTAGATTTCCAAAAAAACGTCGTTTAGGGCCTTAAGATGGCTCCAGAAGTTTAGGACCCGAAAAACTGCTAAAAATAGTAAATTGTGCTACAATTAAGGAAACTGAAAAATTGAAAGAGACAGTTGCAGGGGTCCAAGTGGGATAGGTGGGTTGCCACCAACATCCACCTGGATCACGTATTGTATGATCCCAATGGAAGCACATTTAGATTTATTGATGTAAACATACCATTCAACTCATATGCACAAGATCTCACCTAATGATGAACTCTTTTCTTGGTACTTGTAGCCAACTACACTAGCCAAGATTCTGCATGCACTTCTTTATTTAAGAAACACTTATCCACCAGGTCAAGACTAATATAACTATAGTTAGTTCTAGGGTCAATCAAAATAGAAACAACTTGATCACAAAGGTTACCTTCCTTCTCGATAATGTATGTTTGTGTATAAAATACTATAGATTCACAAGCTCATGTAATATACTAAAACAAGAGACAAGAATCTACTTCTACTCTTTACAACAGAAGCCCATAAACATTGAGCAAATAATAATCAGTAGAGGAAGAGAATCAAAGGCACATAACACAACAAATATCCGGGGAAAGACACAACTCAAAACCCCACTATCTATTTTGTATTAATCAGGAAAATCAAGATGAAATTACAATGCTTGTGCTCTCTAGAACAATCCCAACACTTAACAAATTCAATCTCCAACACATAAGCAAGCTCAAGGCCATAGCTTATCCAATTCACAATCTCTCCAAGTCTCTATTCCAATGTGTAATTCCTATGAAGGATAACTTGTATTTAAAGGGAAATAAAACCCCTAAACATAGCACAATCCCTCAAGGATCAGTTCCTGAATGCATGCACTATCAGTGAAAATAAAAAAATCTAAAACAAATAGTACATTGTCCCTGCACTCTAGTCTCAACTGGGTCTTTCTCAGAATCAACATGCATGAGGTTTTGATGGTGGAATCTTCAGTTAACTAGAGTAGCACTAATTAGGTCACTAGTGTCCCAACTCACTGTTTACTCACTATTAGTTCTTGAAACTGATTGGAACTAATTTAACTCAATAAACTGAGTTAACTAATTACAACTCATTCATAACTCATCCTTAACTCCTATAAGTTAGGGAGAACATATACATGTCTTCTAAAAGACCTCCAATTTGGATTTCCTAAATTAATTAAGTTAATTGAACTTAATTAATTATTTTCAAATTGCTATGAGAAAGAATTCTATTTTAATTCACAGTTTAATTCAAGGAAAAATTAAACTGGAATTTCTTGTTGCCATTTCTCAACACTCCCTCTCAACAAGAAAGGGATTATCCACTACCCCGATCCTGTCTTTGTGAAACTCGAATTTACATCTTGGCAATGCCTTTGTCAAGATGTCAGCATCTTGCTCCTCCGTGGGAATGTAATCTAACAACATGATCTGCCTCAATACACAATCTCTGAGATGATGATACCGGATATCTATATGCTTGGACCGATCATGAAAAATTGGATTTTCAGAGAGTTTGATACAACTATGATTATCACAATAAATCACAGTTGAACCCATCTGCTGACCAAACAAACCAACCAGGATCTTCCTCATTCAGATTGCCTCACATGCTGCTTGACTTGCAACCATGTACTCTGCCTCTGCCGAACTGAGTGCAACCGATCTCTGTTTCTTGCTGTACCAAGAAACTGTAGCTGACCCAATACTAAAGATCCCTCCTGATGTGCTCTTCTTGTCAGATGGACTCCCCGCCCAATCTTCATCGGTGAAGCCTTGAATCTTCACTCCCTATGTCCATTTGTAGCACAACCCAAACTGAGTGGTGCCTCTGAGGTATCTCAATACATGATTTGTCGCCTTCCAATACAGCTTGGTAGGCCTAACCATCACTTGACTAAGATGGTTAACTGCATAAGACATATTTGGTCTTGTTTTCACCAAATACATGAGTGAACCCACAAGCTGCCTGTAAACAGTAGCTTCCACTACTTCTTCTGAAGTAGCATCCTCCTTCCTCTAGTTACCAACTAGAGGAGTCTCCATGGGTTTACTGATCTCCATGTAGAATCTCCTGAGTATCTCATTGGAAATACTTGCCTTGAGAAGCAAACACCTCCCCATCTCCCTGCCATACCTCCATGCTAAGAAAGTAATGCATGAGCCCCATGTCCTTCATCTCAAACTCTCTTGCAAGGTCCTCCTTGCAAGATTTGATGAGCTTCTCATCACATGTCAGTATGAGATCATCTACATAAAGTACAATGATCAAAAGCTTACTTTCCACCACTATGTGATACAGGTTCGCATTTTATTCACTCTTCGAGAGGCCCAACCCAGTGAAGTAGCTATCTATCCTGGTGTACCAAGCATGGGGTGCTTGCTTCAACCCATACAATGCTTTCTTGAGTCGGAACACATGCGACTCACGGTCCAAGGTTTCAAAACCTTCGGGTTTCTCTATGTACACCTCTTCCTCAATCATGCCATTGAGGAAGGCAATCTTCACATCCATCTAATGGATCTTCCAACCCATCTGTGCTGATAGTGCAAAAATAGATTTGATTGACGAGTACCTTGCAACAGGAGCAAAGGTATCATCATAGTCAATCCCCTCTACCTGTGAAAAGCCACGGTCCACAAATCTAGCCTTATGCTTCTCCACACTACCATCTACAGCTTGCTTTACCTTGTAAAACCAATGAGAGCTCACAACTGACTTTTCCTCTGGTCTAGAGACCACATCCCAAACATTGTTTCGAACTATGGAGTCATACTCCCCCACCATCACATCAACCCAAATCGACTGCTGCACTGCTTCTTGAAAGGAAGATGGCTCTGTCACAACACATGCACCCATAAGTGCCATGTATCTAGTGTACCTCTTTGGTGACCTCCTCTCTCTGCATTGAGAAGAGGGTGCTACCACATTCTCCCTTGCATCATCCAACAATATTTCAGCCTCTCTAGTGTGATTTCTACCCTTTCTGGAAGACTCTGTCTGAGTGGATGTCTCCACTCTCTGAACCTCTACAAGTGGCTGCTCCACATCAATTTGAGGCCCCTCAACCTTAGGAGCTAAAAGCTCCTCATTCGCATGTAGCTCAAGCTCCCTCTCAAGGGATACTCGCATGGCCTTCTCCTCATCGAACCTAATATCCCTACGAACCACTGTCATCTGACTGGTCGGCATGTACACTCGATAGTTGTGGGGTGTATCAATGTACCCCACAAAGATCCCCAACTCTGTTATTGGCTCAAGCTTCTTCCGTGCATCTTTGGTCACATGGCAATAAACCGATGACCCAAAAATCCTGAAGTGACCAACATCTGGCCTCTTATCGAAATAAGCCTCCTCTGGTGTCTTCATCTCAAGTATCCGATGTGGGCTACGGTTCTGAACATAAACTGTTGTGTTGCATGCCTCAACCCACAAGTGTAGTGGTAGGCCATGATCATGCAACATCACCCTTGCTGCCCCTACTATGCTCTTATTCTTCCTCTCGGCAACCCCATTCTGTTGGGTTATGGGGTGCCATCAACTCTCGTTTAATCCCTTCCGCTACATAGAATTTCTTAAACTCATTGGATACATACTCACCACCATTATCACTCTGTAGAGCTTTAACCTTCTTTCCAAACTCTTTCTCTACCAATGCTTTGAACTCACAAAAATTTGTGAAAGTTTAATCCTTTTTTGCATAAAAAATACCCAACATTTACGAGAATAGTCATCAATAAATATAACATAATACCCGTGTTTGGTCGTGGATGCTGTCGAGAATGGTCCACACACATTTGGATGGACTCTCTCCAAAATAGACTTCTGCTCAACTGTCTCTTTCTCCAAAGGAAGACTTGGTGTATTTTCCCAAAGTACAACCCTTGCATGTATCAACTTTCTCAAGCGTACCTTTGGGAAGACCTGTAGATATTTGCTGCAATATCTTCAAAGCCCCATGATGCAAGTGGCCCAAGTTCCTGTGCCACAACTCACCAACATCTCGGCTCTACATCTTTTCTTCTTTTGAACTCAAAGAAACACACTCTGCTACCTCTAACTTATAGAGATTCTTCACCTGAATCCCTATCTTCTTTACTTGACCCGTGGCCATGTGTCGAAGGAACGCCTTTCCTTTTGAGAAGATCACATCATTGTAAGAATATACAAGGTAAGTTCCACAGAAAGAATACCAAAAGGACACCGCTCACAACCAGATCTCAAATCAATACACCAGTATTTTTGACGTGGTTAAAACCCTCAGAGTGCAAGGAGGGAAACAGTCCACGGCCTGTCCCAACGTGGGTACTACAGGCAATTTATTAATCAAAGAATGAAAATTTACATAAGCTTCTCTCATGCACGGATTCCCCGAACAATGACCCTCCATGCGCTTTAAATAGAACTCATGGACCAATCGGGTGTCAAGCCACGGATCAAGTGTCGGTAATATCGAGGTGAGAGTGAACCATCGGATCACTACATATCGTGACCGTCGGATTGTAAGTTACAAAATGTACAACGGTAAAGAAACACACTTTACCTAACTCTAACCTAACTCTATGCTAGACCAAGTTGAACTTAACTATATCCTATGTGTCGGAATATCCTAACATCCCCCCTTAAGAACAACTTGGGATAGGATTGAAGGATTTACAAATATGACACAATAGGAGAAGGAAGGAGGCACTAGAGCCTATCCCCCCTTAGTGACAACTTCCTGAACTCCAAGCATATATCGAAGTTTAGTGAACTTCGCCTCTGTGAGAGCCTTTGTGAAGATGTCTGCAACCTGATCATCTGTTGGACAATATTGCACTTCAAGAACATGGTCATGGATGAGCTTTCTGATGAAGTGCATGTGTAGTTCAATGTGTTTGCTGCGCTGATGCTGGACTGGATCTTTGCATAGCTGAATGGCACTTTGATTATCACACCAAAGTGTGGTTGGATGCTGCTGCTCAAAGCCAAACTCTGATAGGATCTGACGAAGCCACAAGGCTTCCTTACTAGCTTCCACGGCACCACGATACTCTGCTTCTACTGACGAAAGAGAAATGGCAGCCTGTTTCTTACAAGCCCATGTAATAGGTCCTGAACCAAGAGTGAAGACATATCCGGCAGTAGACTTCCGATCATCAAGGTCACCAGCCCAATCAGAATCAGTGAAACCAACTAATAGAGGAGCTGCTTTGGCACTGTAATGAATCCCAAACTGTACTGTACCTCGAACATAACGAAGTATTCGTTTAGCTGCTTTCCAATGACTTTCACGGGGGTTTTGCATAAAACGAGCAACAAGGCCAACAGCAAAGGAAAGATCAGGACGAGTATGAGTTAAATACAAGAGTTTTCCGACAAGTTGACGGTATAAGGTAGCATCAACTTCAGGAGAAGTACAAGAGACTGAAAGTTTGACTCCAGACTGAAAGGGAGAAGGGGCTGGCTTACAGTCTTCCATGTGAAAATGACGAAGAATATCACAAGCATACTTGGACTGGGAAAGGAAAATACCCGCTTGGGATTGCAAGACTTGAAGACCGAGAAAATAGTGTAAGTGTCCTAAGTCTGTCATTTCAAATTTCTTTTTAAGGCTGGACTTCACATGGTTTATAAGGTTGGGATCACTACCAGTAAGAATAAGATCATCAACATAAAGAACAAGGATGATAAGAGAGTTGCCCACTTTCTTGGTGTAGACAGTATTGTCAGAATGACACCTAGAAAAGCCAGATTCTAAAAGAAAGCTATCCATTTTGGCATACCAAGCCCGAGGAGCTTGCTTGAGGCCATAAAGGGATTTCTTAAGTCGACAAACGAGGCTGGAGTCTGTTTGTATGAAGCCAATGGGTTGCTCCATATAGATTTCTTCCTGCAAGTCCCCATGCAAGAAGGCAGATTTAACATCCATTTGATGGACTTCCCATTTTAAAGAGGCAGCAAGGGAAAGAACAAGGCGGATAGAGTTCATTTTGGCAACTGGAGAGAAGGTTTCAGTGTAGTCAATGCCTTCAACCTGTGAAAAGCCCTTAGCAACTAGACGAGCTTTATGTTTATCAACTTTCCCATCTGGTCCATACTTGGTTCTGTAAACCCATTTGCATCTAACAAGTTTGCGTCCCTTTGGTAGAGGAACAAGATCCCATGTATCATTTGTCATCAATGAATGATATTCTTCATTCATAGCTGCTTCCCAATGTGGATGGCCTGAAGCTTCTGCAAAAGTGTCAGGATCATGATTTACTGGAGCTTGAGCCAGTAAAGAAGAGGCTCTTTCAAACTGAGAACGTGTACGTCGCTGATCTGTAGGATCACCGGCAAGATCACCTGCTGCATCCCGAGTAGCACGGACCCATCTTGGAAGTTGAGGATCCTGAGAAGGTGGGGGAGGATTATCATCCTCGCTTTCATCATCAGAAGAAGAAATGTTTTCAAAGATAGAAGAGATAGGAAGAGGTGGCACATCCGCCGGACTAGGCTCGCAGGCCGATTTATTTTCATCAAATTTTACATCTCTTCTAATGATAACATTTTTGGACTTAAATGGAATAAGTCTATAACCTTTTACATCTTCAGAATATCCAACAAAAGTACATTTCTCACTCTTAGGTTCTAAAGCTTTATGCTTTTCATCTGGAATATGGGCCCATGCTTCACTTCCAAACACACGAAAGTGACTTACATCTGGTTTAATGGAACTCCAAGCTTCTTCTGGAGTGATATTCTCTAGAACCTTAGTAGGAGTGCGATTGATTATATAATTTGCACAATTAATTGCTTCGGCCCAAAAACTAAGACTGAGTCCTTTAGATTGCAGCATACAATTAGCCATTTCCTTTAAGGTGCGATTTTTCCTTTCAGCTACACCATTTTGTTGTGGAGTGTATGGAACAGTATGTTGCATTTGAATTCCATTTTCGGTGCAAAAGTTGATGAATGCGTTTTTAACATATTCTCCACCATTATCAGTTCTTAGCTTAAGAATTTGATGTCCAGATTGTTTTTCAACAAATGCTTTGAAGGCCAAAAAAGTGGTAAATACTTCGCTTTTGAGTTTTAAGAAGTATACCCAAGTGCGTCTGGAGAAATCATCAATGAAAGTTAAGAAGTACTTGCAGCCAGAGAATGAAGCAACAGGAAGAGGACCACATAAATCACTGTGCACAAGCTGTAAAGGGGCTGAGGCGTGCCAAGAGGCACGTTTGTCAAAACTGTCCCGATGATGTTTTCCGAGTACACATCCGGAACAAACACCATCTTTGCAAGATACCATAGGAAGACCTGTCACCATATTTTCTTTACATAGATGCTGAAGGGAGCGATAGTTTAAGTGACCAAACCGCTCATGCCAAAGTTTGCTCACTTCATCATTATGAGCAACAAATACTGAGGGAAGATGGGATGACCCAAAGTTGTGAAACTTATACAACCTTTTGGAATCATCAGCAAGACCAGTAGCTAGAATCTGTTTAGGATCTTTTAGATCCTTGATTACAACATCATGAGGTGAAAATTCAACAATTTTACCTTCACCTGAATGAGTTATCTGATAGACAGATAGAAGGTTGCAGGATAAGTTTGGAACACATAATACATCATTGAACTGACCATTGTCTAGATGAACAGTTCCAGTCCCTACAACATTAAGAGATCTATCATCACCAATATATATATTTTTGGTGTTACAATCATTTAAAGAAGAAAACATGGCTTGGTTTTTGGCCATGTGACAAGAGGCTCCAGAATCAATGAGCCACTCATGAGAATGAGAAGAAGAAGAAGATACATTTAATGCATAACCAGACTGAGATGATTGACGATGACATGCAGAAAGTGCCGTTCCAGAAGTTGAAGTTGAAGTAGGCTCCAGATGGATGTTATGTTTCTTCATTGCAGCTTCCAAGGCTTCCATCTTCTTAAAGCATTTAGATTCTAAGTGGCCATCTCGATTACAAAAGTTACAATGTCTATCAGTCTTCTTCCATTTGTTTTTATTGGTCTTATCATTTTGCTGAAATGATCTTTCATTTTGAGGCTGAGATGGTTTGGGACCATTCTTTTGAGGATATGACTTCTTAGGATTCTTTGAATTTGGGTGCTGCTGGGCGGCTAACGCTTTTGTGGAAGAGTTTCCAAGATTAAGAAGACCAAGGTGTAAGAGTTTTTCTTGTTCTCTTATTAAGGAATCACAAAAGGAGTCAAAGGAAGGGGCCTTGTATTCTTGTCCTTGACAAATGAAAGCTTCCCTTGTAGAATGGAAAGTGGAAACAAATACAGAGTAGGCTGGTCCTAACTTAGTAAGGATGGAATAAATAAGGTTACCATCATCTTTCTTAACTTTAACACCTTCCAAGAGATATCTAAGGGTCTTGAATTTTGACAAGAAATCTTCAATGCAAGAAAAATTATTAGGATCCAAAGTAAGCAGCTCATTTTCAAGTTGATGGGATCTAATTTCATTTTTAATCCCAAAAACTTTAGCAAGTTTTTCTAATGCTTCATGAGGAGTCTCAAGTCCTGCAATGTGGAATCTAAGATCAGGAGAAATAGACATCCCTATCAAACCACGTGCTTGATCTTGTCTATTTTCCCATTTTGCCGCCTTGTCTTCATCTTTTGGTTTCTTCTCTTGGTTTGTGGCTATTCTGAAGAGACCTTTACTTCTCAGTAAATCTTCCATGTATTCTACCCATTGGAAGTAGTTAGTGCTGTCAAGAATGACTTGGCATGGAATTTCCATTTTTTTTAAAAAAACTGAAGCTGAAGATGCTGAAAGTAAGTGTACCAACGGATAGATCTCGAAAAAATAGGCGGTTTTAAAAAAAACGGCTCTGAAAAAGGCTTCCGGATGAAGAAGTTATGGCTTTTTAAAAAAAACTTGTTGACGTTGCCGGCAAAGTGCGCGAATGTGCGGGAATGAAAAAATCCGCCCCCACAAAATGGAGACTTGAACCCAAGACCTCTACTCTCTAAAAATAGTTTTGAACCAATTGATCTATACAAAAAATTTGAGAGAGAGAGAGAGAGAGAGAGAGGGGGGGGGGGGGGGGGGCTCGGTTTGCGTGCTTGCCTTGAGAAAGCTCTTTTTCCCTACAAAACACAAAACACAAAACCCAACACGAATATGCAAAGAAAAACGAACCTTGCGGCTCGAAGTTAGCTTTAGCCAAAAAACTAGAAATTTAAAAAAAAAAAATCTCAAGGTTAGCTTTAGCCGAAAACTAAATATTTTTCTCAATGTTTCTGATTTTCCGAGATCACACTAAGGTGCAGGGAAAAGAGCATACGCATGAGAAAAATCCTTTCTTTCTGTTTCTGATTTGCCCAGATCGCACAGAGTCGCAGGGCAAAGAGCATACGCAGAAATGAAAGGTATAGCTCCGGTAAAAAAAAGGCTAAATAAACTGAGACCGAAATAAGCAGAGAGAAATTAACAGTAAACTGCAAAAAAAAAACACTGTATACCTCCCGATCTGAAAAATGACGCAGCTAGGGCTACCGGAAACCTTTTCGCGTGAAACGAAAGGGGTTCCTCACTGGAACAGATGCTCCGAACGCAACAGAGCAGTCCTCTCGGCCCGAAAGCAGTCAGAAACAGCAGATCTAGGAAACGACAGCCGCATGCAGTTCTACCGGCTTCAGATTTGGATCACCAACGGACGCGGCCCTCAAGTAGCTCTGATGCCATGTAAGAATATACAAGGTAAGTTCCACAGAAAGAATACCAAAAGGACACCGCTCACAACCAGATCTCAAATCAATACACCAGTATTTTTGACGTGGTTAAAACCCTCAGAGTGCAAGGAGGGAAACAGTCCACGGCCTGTCCCAACGTGGGTACTACAGGCAATTTATTAATCAAAGAATGAAAATTTACATAAGCTTCTCTCATGCACGGATTCCCCGAACAATGACCCTCCATGCGCTTTAAATAGAACTCATGGACCAATCGGGTGTCAAGCCACGGATCAAGTGTCGGTAATATCGAGGTGAGAGTGAACCGTCGGATCACTACATATCGTGACCGTCGGATTGTAAGTTACAAAATGTACAACGGTAAAGAAACACACTTTACCTAACTCTAACCTAACTCTATGCTAGACCAAGTTGAACTTAACTATATCCTATGTGTCGGAATATCCTAACAATCATAGCCTCTATCCTCAAGCATGGCAACATATACCAAGTTCTCCGTCAGACCAGGTACATGCATAGCATTCTTTAAGGTGAGAGGAGCCCCATGCTCCCTCTGAAAGGTTATAGTGCCAATACCAGTAACATTATGCTTCCCATCATCACCCATCTCGATATGCATCTGGAGATCTTTCTCCTCCAGTTCACTGAATAACTCTTTGTCGCCAGTCACGTGGAAAGAAGCTCCACTATCTAAGTGCCAGACACTTCCCATCATTGAAGACATCATGCATGCAATGAGGGAAAAGTCTAATTCGAATTGGGAGGTCAAAGCTTCATCCACTGCTCCTCCTGAGGACTTCTCCTTGGACTTCTTCAATGGACAATTTTTAGCAAAGTGACCCATCTTGTGACAATGAAAGCATTCAACTTTTGTCATGTCCTTCTTCTTACCTCCATGATAATAATATGATTTGGAATGAGAAATTTTACCTTTCCCCTTCCTTGCCTTAATCGCTAAGGCACATTTCTCTTCATCATCAGTCTTTGATGAAGATCCATCCTTGATGTTCCTCCTGATCTCATCCTGCATTAAATTTGACCATAGTCGTTCCCAATCTGGCATCTTCTCCTAACCATTGAGACAGTCCTGATAGCTATGCCAACTCTTTGGGAGTCCAAGAAGAGCAAGGCTCACCATATCCTCCTTGGCAACTGTGATTCCAACACTTCCAAGTTCATCCCGACATTGAGTGAACTTGGTCAAGTACTTTGGAATCACCTCACCTTTCTCCATCTTGATTTTATGAACTTTATCCTTTAGTTCCAACTTCCTTTGATAACTGCTATTCTCATACAAGTCTGTCAGTGTTTTCCACATAGCATGTAGAGTTTCCTTGCCATGGAGACTCGAGACAATGTGGTCTCGAACTCCCTCAAGTATTATCCGCCTTGCCTTCACCACACACTTCTTCCATTCGGTCAAGTTCTATGCATCCATAGTTGCTAGCTTGGGGACTTCTTGATCACTGAATTTTTTCAAGCCATTATCTTCTAGCATAGCCTCCATCCTATCCCTCCAGGTCATAAAATTTGAGCTGCCTTCCAAGGCATACTCAAGCCTCAACCCATGGAATGCCATCTGCCGATCCTGAAGTATGCATGCAAATTCGAATTTCACCTGTAACCCAGAAACTCAAAACTTCGAAATCTCCTTGAGATCTTATTTTAAATCAACGATATCTCCCTCATCCGAACTCCAATTCGGCGGATTTTTTTTTGAATTTGGGTATATTTTCCCTAGGAATCCAACTCTGCAATTTGTTTCTGAAAATTTTGCATAGAAATTCTCATAACTTCTTTGAAAACTCTCGGCCCAAAAAACAATCTTGCTTTGATACTATGTAGAAAATCATGTAGATTCATAAGCTCATGTAATATACTAAAATAAGAGACAATAATCTACTTCTACTCTTTACAGTGGAAGCCCATAAACATAGAGCAAACAATAATCAATATAGGAAGAGAATCAAAGGCACATAACACAATAAATATCTGGGGAAAGCCACAACTCAAAACCCCACTATCTGTTTTGTATTAATCAAGAAAATCAAGATGAAATTACAATGCTTGTTCTCTCTAGAATAATCCCAGCACTCAGCAAATTCAATCTCCAACTCATAAGGAAGCTCAAGGCCAAATCTTATCCAATTGACAAGCTCTCCAAGTCTCTATTCCAATGTGTAATTCGTATGAAGGATAACTTGTATTTAAAGGGAAATAAAGCCTCTAAAAATAGCACAATCCCTCAAGGACCGGTTCTTGAATGCATGCACTATCAATGCAACTTAGAAAAATCTAAAACAAATAGTACAATGTTCCTACACTCTAGTCTCAACTGGTCATTCTTAGAATCAACATGCATGAGTTTCTGATGGTGGAATCTTCAGTTAACTAGAGTAGCACTAATTAGGTCACTAGTGTCCCAACTGACTGTTTAATCACTATTAGTTCTTGAAACTGATTGGAACTAATTTAACTAGACTTAACTCAATAAATTGAGTTAACTAATTACGACTCATTCATAACTCATCCTTAACTCCTATAAGTTAGGGAGAACATATACATCTCTTCTAAAATACTTCCAATTTGAATTTCCAAAATTAATTAAGTTAACTAAACTTAATTAATTATTTTCAAATTGCTATGAGAAAAGAATTCTATTTTAATTCACAGTTTAATTCAAGGACAAATTAAACTGGAATTTCTTGTTGCCATCTCTCAACAGTCTGATGATAAGCCTACCTATTATCCGATGTTACATAAATAAGAGGAATACTTTGTCCAACATCTCCAATTGTCTATGCCTCCTAAGCACTGTAAATATGAGGCCTTCCACCCTGATGCTATGGACAATGTTTCATGTGATGATCCTTGCCATAAGTCCAAAACACTATAAAGGCTTCCTTCCCTCACCCTTGGTCTGCTCCTCAGACTGAAATCCCTGTCCTCTATCATATGCATTGAATTTCTTGTACGACATTGCTTTCTCCTTGTTACCTGCATCCTGAGGTCTTCCTTGCTTCTTATCCCACTTTCCTTTAGTTTTATCATTACCTTTCCAACCTTGCTTAGGCTCAGTCTTATGCTTAGACTACTCATAACATTGTTTTAACTTACCAATTACTTCCTCCAACTTCCAAGGCTTATCATACTTAATCTGATCCTTAAATGCTAATGGAAATCCACTAACGAATATTTGAACCTTTGTATTATCATCTTAACTTATGGTATCTAAGTGTGTCTTGTATCCCTCCTATCTATCAAATTGGTTCAACTCCATCTCTCAAACCCCATCCCAACATACAAGAAATACTAGAGCCCTAGTAGAATTCAGAATTTTCCTAAATATTCCTTAAGCATGTAGAAAAGCACATTCCATGTCATATTGCAAGAATTTAACTAGTGCATTAAGTTGATACCAAAACAAGCTTTAAACCAACACATCAAACATGTGCTTAACAAGTATTGTACACAGGCTTGAATATACTTATCTTCTTGAAGCGTGCTCAACAACTGAGATTGGGACTTCAACTCTCCACCCAACCTTAGACACACTGCAACTAAGCCTTTCTTGTAGGAGTCACACTCGAGCCATATTGCAGAGATTGAGGAGGATTATTTAGGGGTAAAAGTCAATACCATAGTTGAAATAAGGTCTCCAAAGGTTGAACCTTATTTACCCACCAGTTAAACCTAAGATAAGATAGAGGTTGTGGTCTTGGTCCACCTTAATTCTGCAATTCTTTCTAGCATGAATACTTACAATTCAATACCAAGAGGGGAGTTCTTTCTAATTTTTGGAAGCTTCATAAACAAATAAGCTAACATGAGAGTGTGGAGATCACCCATATAGGTAGTTCATTAGAGAGTACAAGCACTAGTGTTCCCAACCTAGGGCCACACCCAGTCGTTCTTTAGCATCTCAAGTACTCGGGTGTCTCTCTCTCCTAGTTAGTAGGTTCACCAATTTGCAAGCTTTCGAGTGGTTTCATCAGCCTTTAGCAAGTCGCTCACAATGGGTTCATCAGCCTTAGGGAAAACCACTAATTTCTCAAACAAATATCATCTAACAAGCCACACAATGGATTCATCAGATGTGTTGCTAAAAAGTGAACTCTCTTTCGTTCATAATGAAATTTTGTTTCCTCCAATCTTTCCCCACCGAGCTGCCCCGTGAAAAGAAGGACTCGATAAGTAATTTTCTTTTCCTCCTAATTTTGATGCTTTCCTCCTCCACATGTATAAATTTGTGGCTTCTTCTCATTTTTTTGATGTTTGCCTCTTTCAAATGCATAGAGTCATGACTTTTCTCCCTTTCGATGCTTGCCTCTTCCAAAATTCATAGAGTCATGGCCTTTCACCCATTAAATGTTGTAGTTGTTTCCTTTGGTTGCGTGGACATACCCTCTTCGCCACCCCTATTAGTGTGCTAGCGCAACTAGATATCATTTAGTTTTGATTTTCTCTCTGTATATATTAGTATGGTTCATGACCATTCCCTTTTCAGTCGAATTCATTATGCAACTAGTTCATGAAAGCACATGATCCACCATTAATATCAACTAGGTCCCCTCAAACAAATATCCTCCCCCAAACTCTGGAATATGTGTCCCAATTTCTCAGTGATTTTAATTTGACGAAATAAAGTTAATATTTACAATAAGAGGGAATTCGCCAAGGTTGTCATACACCCATCCCCCTTGTAGGAACATTGTCCTCGGTGTTCTATAATTGAACACAAAACAAAAAGGGCCTTTAATTATCTGGAGCTTTATATACATAACTTTGTACATCTAATTTACACTTGCTTCATCCAACAAACACAAAAGGATATGTTGCCTACACCTCGCTAGCCATTTCCCATGTGGCTTCCTTGGGCCCAAAGTGCCTCCACTGCATCTTGATTTTCTCTATTACTTGATTCCAGAGGTGAGTGTATCCAGTCTAGGATGCATAGAGGTTCTGGTTGGAACTCTCCCCCTGGTTCTACTTGTAGCACAAACCAATCAATTACATGATTAGTATCCAATACATATCTTTTAAGCAATGAAACATAAAAACATCATGAAATTTACGAATGGAGGCAAGGCCAACCTATAGGCTATTGTCCCTATTCTATCAAGCACTTCAAATGGCCCACAATACCGTGGTGCCAACTTGGCACACAACCCAATTTTTAAGGATCTTTTCTTGGGTATAACTTGCAAGGATACATACTCTCCAACTTTGAACTCTTTACGTGTCTTATATTGGTCTGCTTGTGCCACCTTTAAATTCATTCTAATAGTTTCTATTTCTTTCAACATATCATGCCCAATGAGGACCCTATTCACTAGATCACTCCAGTTGATAGGAGTGTTACAACTCCTCCTATAGAGTGCTTCAAATGGGCTCATTTTTAGTGATTCTTGATACCCATTGTTGTATGCAAACTCTATGAGTGGAAGATATTACACCCACTTCCTATGTTGATGCATTACGTACATTCTTAGCATGTCCTCAATGATTATATTTATCCTCTTCATATTCCCATCTATTTGTGGATGATAAGCTATGTTGAATGCCAATTCTCTCCCAAGCCCACAAATAATTCCTTCCAAAACTTTGAAGTGAACTTGGCAACTCTATCCAAGATAATATTCTTGGGAAATCCATGTAATCTTACAACTTCCTTTATGAACACTTGAGCCACATCAATATCTAAATTGATAGATTTAACTGCCACAAAGTGAGCCACCTTTCTCATCTTTTCAACCATAACCATGATTGTATCATGTCGTCTAGAAGTACTTGGAAGCCCTGTAATAAATTCTATGGAAATCACCTCCCATTTCTATTTCGGAATGGGAATAGGCTGTAGTAGAGCAACTAGGTGCTTGCATTCGACTTTCACCTATTATAATTCTATGCATTTGGAAATAAAAGAAGCCACATCTTTTTTATTATCAGGCCAATAATACAATTTCTTGATGGCTATTAGAGTTGTTGGTTAACTCGGGTGGCCAGAATATGGCTTTGCATGGAATTATTTTAATATGAATTTCTTCAAGTTGTCATCCTTTGATACATAGATTCTATTCTTGAATCTAATTAACCCATTTTCCAAGAAACAATATAACATGTACTTTTCACTTTTTGACTCTTGCTATAGGTTTTCCTTTATTTGTTGATATTTTTTGTCATGGTGTTCTACATTTTTAATTCTTTCTCCAAGGTTATTTCTATAAGAACTTACAACCACTATAAGGTACATTTATACTCTCTTGTTGAGTGCATCAACAACTTACTTTTCTTTGCCCTTTATGTACATGATTTCAAAATCGAACTCGTTGAGTGTGACCAACCATCTTGCTTTCCTCAAATTTAAGTTAGGTTGATCAAACAAATACTTCAACCCTTCATGATAAATCATTAAAATGAATCTCCTGCCAAGGAGATAATGCCTCCACATTTTTAATGCATGAATGATGGCAACCAACTCTAGATCATGGGTAATATAGTCCTGCTCATGCTCATTAATTTTTGTGATTCAAACAACTTGGCCTTCCTGCATCAATACCCCACCAAGTCCCTCCTTGTAGGCATCCGTACAAACCATGAAATCCTTATATGGATCTACTATTCTTTACATTGATGCATTGGTGAGCAATTGCTTTAGTTGATCAAAGCTTGTAGCACATTCAACTGTCCATTCAAATGCTTCCCTTTGTTTTGCAAAGTAGTGATTGGATAAATATTGGAGAAGTTCTTGATGAACATTTTGTAGTAGCCTACCAATCCCATAAAGGATATAATCTTCGTCACGTTCTTCAATGTTGTCCATTCCATGATGGCCTTGATCTTCTTCGGTTCAATAACTAATCCCTCCTTTGCAACAATGTGTCTAAAATAATGGATTTTTTACTTGAAGAAGTCACATTTTCTAAGCTTTGCATAAATCTTATGTTCTCTTAGTAGCTGTAGTACTGCAATTATATTCTCTTCGTGCTCCTCCTTAGTCTTTGAATAGACCAAAATGTCATCAACAAAAACTACTATGAAAGTGTCCAAGTAAGGGCGCACCATGTTGTTCATACTCACATAAAAGTTTTAGGCGCATTAGTAAGCCCAAATGGCACTACCACAAACGCATAATGCCCATACCTTGTCTGGAATGTTGTCTTATGAATGTATTTGACTTTACTGTGAACTTGATGATACCCCTATCTTAAATCAATCTTGGAGAAGACGGTTGTTCCACTTAGTTGATCAAATAAGTCATCGATCTGTGATAGGGGGTATCTGTTCTTAATGGTTACCTTATTCAACTACCTGTAATCGATGCACAACTTGAGTGTGCCATCTTTCTTCTTCACAAACAAGAGTATTGCTCCCCATGGGGACACACTTGGCCTTGTGTAGCCTTTGTACAACATTTCTTTGAGCTATAATTTTGGCTATATTAGTTATATATTGCTCATTATATATGGAACCTTGGATGTTGGGGATGCCTTTAGAATTAATTCAATGGAGAAACCCACTTCTTTGTGAGGAGGCATACCAAGAATTTCTTTATGAAATACATCTTGAAATTGGTTTAAAATGAGATGCTTCTTTAGAATGTCCTGGCAATCACCTTCAACATTATTATTAGCTTTGGTGGTGTTGTTAATTTGAACAATAAATAAGATCCAACCCTTCATTTGAATTCTTTTGGCTTGCATGGTTGTAATTAACCTCATGGATGTGGGTTTTAACTTCTGTTGTAATATTCTTATCTCCCCGGACTCATCTAAGCATTCTATGGATTTCTCAAAGAAATCTACCTTGGTGAGATGCATATATAGTTAGTCCATTCCTAGTAGTGCGTTTTACGCTCCCAGTGGTAATACGTTTAAATTGGAAATCGTTGGAATGCCATTTAGCTCCAATGGGCACACTCTCACCCAATGCTCCACTCTTTTCTTTGATCATATAGCCAATTGGCCTTGCCATGATTCATCATGCGATTTATTGGCCAATAGGCATTTCTCCACGATTTTTGGGCTAACATAACTATAGTTAGATCCTAGATCAATTAAAATAGAGATAGTTTGGTCACAAATCTTACCTTCCATCTCAATTATGGATGCTTGATAGTTAACTTGTTTGTTGTATAACACTGTGTAGATCCTGGGTACGCTCTAGGCCACTTCCTGAACTGCTTTGGCTTCCCGGATGTTGTGCAACTTCAAAACATCATTTCTATGTTGTGGGAAATCCTTCCTCAAGTGTTTTTCCATGCAATTCAAGCATTTGTGTGGTCCGCTACCAAAATTATTGATATATTATCTCATGGATTGGGTAATTCGACCTTTGTTCTTATAATTAAATTTATGCTAGGGTCGAGTTTGATTCGCTAGAGTCAAACCTTCCCTTCGGTTCGTAGCTTGCAGCCTCCACTCCTCCATATGATTTTTTCCTTCGTATCTCATACCAGCTCTCACCTTCTAATCACTCTTTAATTTTGGTCTTTGTTTTGACTTTTCATAAGAGTTCATGAATTTTTAGATCGAATCTTCCAATGTTTATGGCTCATTGAATTTGATTCTGTATTTGAAGGACTGTGGCAGTCCACTGATGAATCTCCAAACCTTTGCATTTTCCTCCTTGAAGTAAGGCACATAGCATAGTAGCTCCAACAATTTAGTAATATTCTCCTCATTAGACATTTGTCCCATTCGAAGCTCATAGAAGTCCTTTTTTTTGTTGTCATAATACCTTTCAAATAGATATTTGCTCCTGAAATGTCCCTCGAACTCACCCCAATAAATTTCTTCTTCTCTTATGCCTTTTACATTCTTTAAGTCTTCTCACTAGATTTCATATTTTCGTTTCAAGATGAAGATAGCCACTTATGCTTTCATATTCTCAATGTATTCATGAAATCTGAAGATCTTTTTCATCTCGAGCAACCATGCTTCAACATCTTCTGCTTTATTTTCCTCACCATCAAACGTAGGAGGTTTGAATTTCTTAAATTATTTTGGTGCATACTCCTTTCCCTTTCCCTTGTTATGATGATGATGGTGGTGGTGTCTACGAACATCACTCTGTCATTGCCTCTAGTAGTTTTTCCTGTGTTCTAGGGTATCCAATTGAGTACCCCCTCATATGGTGTCCTCACTTGACAACCTATGCCTTTTCTTGGATTTTCTCTCATATAATTCATTAGACTTTTTTTCTTGTTTTGTGGAAATCTTCCTGCCTCTATGGCTAGCTCACAACTCATGTTGCTTTTGCCTCTATAAGTCTAAGAGGATTTGCAATATAACCGCAATGAATTCTGCTTGTCTCTTTGATGCTCTGACAAGCCTTTCATTGTCACCCTTGCAACTCCTAATTTAAGCTTTAATGCTCCATATTTTATCCATCCAATTAGGAGAATCTGCCCCTCCTCCTTGATCAACTGATCTTTCTTCCTTCCCATGTTGTGAATGGCCAGAACTGTACATTACCATCATGTTATTCATTCCTTGGTCATTCATTTCTATATTGTGCCATTTTTTGTTGTTCACGTGGTCTTTGACCTTCATGTGTTGTCACACACACACACACAATTGTTAGTTTTAAACATACATAAGTGCATCATGTAGGTCATCACCTTGACTTTTATTGGAGGATGTTGGTATGAGGCTAGATGAAACAAGTTAGTTCAAGTTAGCACATAAATATTAATTAAATCATGCCAAATCATCAATACTATGCTACATGTAGATATCACAATAAAGTACACCAAGCAACACATATAACCAATACATAAAACAATCAGGATTTGACACATATCACATGCTCTAAGGCCTCATCTGATTTGCAAAGGTCCATTGTGAAACCTTTGTCAACATTTTTTCTCCAATATAAGTGTTGAACATGGAAGCTCTAATATCACTCTGTAATACACCCCCTACTATCCATAGCTCCTACTAAGGATAGAAGGAGGTAATCACTGTGTTGACCCAACTTCCAAAGTCCAATAATGGAAATCATGTCTAATTTTTTTTATTTTTTATTATTTCGCTATTTTTCAACTTCCTCAAAAATTAAAATGGACAATGTCGTTGCATTCGTTTTGTCATGAATTTTCCAATGATATACAATTTGTCTCCTTGATCAAAAGATATGGCCATTTAAAGTCCAGCCTATATGGTCTTGCCACGTCATCTAACATTAAAGAAATTTTGAGGTAAAAAATGGGTCTCAAAACAAAAATGTACAAAAAAAATAAACTTTATAAGAACCAATAGGATTCAATATAATGATGTCAACCATGGGGGGATGATTCACAATTTTTGGAGTAAAAAGTTAAAAAAGATAAAAAAGTAAAAAAAGTCTACATTTTTCAACTCGTATTTTCAACTTATCTACCTACGATTTAACTCAAATTTCGAGTGGGAACACTCATTGGATACGTAATTTATTTTTTCATCCAAGGAGTATCCATGTTGCATACTTTCGATGGACCGTACTAAACAAAAATTGTGAAATACATGAAAATTTGTGATTGCAATCACATTTTCTCATGTATTTCACATTTTTTGTTTACTAGGATCCATTGAAAGTATGCAACAAGGGTACTCCTTGGATGAAAAATTAAATTACGCATCCAACGAGTCCTCCCGCTTGAAATTTGAATAAAATCGTAGGGAGATAAGTTGAAAATACGAGTTGAAAATGTAGTTTTTTCTTTCCTTTTTTCCCTCCAAAACTTAATGAGGTAATCTAATATTATTTTACTATTTCCACTATTATTTTATAATATTCCTTAGGAGTCCCATTTTAGACCTCAAAAAATCTCTAATGTCTATGTCTGCTGTGTGGCGCCCACGCGGCTACCCAAGTCATATGCCATGTCACCCCCACATGGCAGCTACTGACTCATGCATGAATTCCTATTATTTATGGGACCCAATGCATATATTGTTGTATTATAATGTCATGGCATTCGTTAGAAACTAGGCCCACAATGCCACCTCACCCCATAAGTAAAATCCTGGGAATTCCCAACACGGTCCCTTGTCTAATATATCGAGAAATAATTGTTAGGGTACATGGAACTACCACCTGCCATACTGACACATTAGTCCACCAGGGAACACACTCAACCAATTGCATGGGGTCATACCTCCCCCGTGGTCCATCCTACTCGCATTATGTTGCCTTTCCTCATGGTCTCACATGTGAGACCCACCTCGACCACATGACCCCGGGTATAAAATCCCGAAGAGATTACCTTAGGTTTTGTTGATGGCCAAAAATGACCTCATCAACATTAGGGAAGGCTACCTGGTCAGAGTCCCAAATCAGACTCTTACCTGTGTGTATAATGGCTCCAACTGGTTCAATTAGGTCCAGTTACCCCCTCTCTCTCCCTTCTGGCTTATAGTTTATCTATTACTTGCCAATAGAAAGAGAAAAATCACATCTGCTCTCCTGTTGTACACATGCAAGCAAACACATCCTTCAGCTGACTTGAGGGCTCAACTAAGCTACACATAAAGTTTTCCCTTGCGTAATAGGACTTCTAGAATGTAGACTTGAATCTAAATGTATATCTATTTTAAGATGCAAGTGATAAAAACAAATTCTAAATCTATCTCGATTAAGAAGATATAGGTCTATCAATAAATAATTGAGGGGTTTAACATGTCTCGTTTATGATGAATATCCAACTAATAAAATAGTTCTATTAGCTGATATTATAATTATCAAAACATGTTATGTTTGAAGATCTTATAACAATGAATGATTTACTATTAAAACTAGGAAAAAGTTCTCACATTTTCAATTATTATTATATCAATTTTAGATGACAGATTTATGAGTAAATAATTACTCTGAAATCTGATTTAAATACTTCAGCAAAGAGAAAATTAACAACAAATCTATGAGACTAATGAATTAGGTAGCTAATCCACAAGATATTCATCCTCACATTGAACAAGAATGCTCAATGTGAGAAACGATACACAAATCTGTTATTAAATAAATAAAATTTACATTATAAATAGAAGTATTCAAATATAAATTAATGAAACCTGGTCTCTTTCTCTCTTCCTTGAGTCGATCTCCAATATTATTTCACAAATCATGAACTCTGCCACTAAAAGAAAGAGTTGCAATAGTGCGATTATTTGCCTCCAATACAAAGTACATATTTGAAAAGAAAAATCCCCATTAACCCAAATATGAGTTTTCCCCTTGCTTCTACAGTTAAAAATCCATTACAAAAGTGCTTCAGAATCCCCTAGATGCAAAGAAGAGGAACCTCTCACTCATTCTCAAGATTGATATTAATAATTTACAAGAAATATCCCAAAATGAAGAGTTGTTGGGTGTATTTTTTTCAGATCCCCAATTAGAGTTGCAAATTCTCCATTTTTTCTTTGTTGGTGCAACAACATTTCTCCCAATCTTCTTTGCCTCATCTCCCAAATTGTTCTCCTACCAAAAACCATTCAAAAATAAAACAAAATAAATTAAATTGCATATTAAAATTAGATTTACAAAATATGGGAAAAACCAACTCTCCAATCAAAATCAAATTAAATAAATAAATTGAAGGAAAATTGTGCTCTCGTTGATCATTATCAACACTTCTATGGTTTAAAGGAGATGTCATCAAACAAATTTGCAACGACAAAAGTTTGGGTAAAGGAAATTGTTTCAACGGATTTTCCCAAATTGATTTTTTGTTACAATTTAGTAACCACATTTTCTAATAAATTTTTAGAATATTAAATGTGCAGATTTGGTTGAATTAATGCTCTGAGATTGTTCACCTCGATTCTAGCTTTCCAACGAGCCATCCTGGGCCTCATTTGGCCAAGTAGAAATCAATATATGCCTCTCCAAAATTAAGGTGTCAAAACTATGAAAATTCTGAAAAATGCATGCATAGGCCAAAAATTAGAGATTTTTTTATTAAAAATCTAATTCTAAATTATATTCCTAATTTAAAAATTATTTTAAATAAACTAAATTAAATAAACCTATTATCATATACAAACTAAATTAATTTAATTAGTTAAATAAACTATAAATTAATTAATTAATATATATATATATATATATATATATATATATATTAAATAATGTTAAATTAAAAATTATTTAATAAAATATATTAGTAGTTTGGGTTTGATTGAATGACCCATGACATCATCACGTAATGGGAGGTACGAGGGAGTTATAGGGAGGACTTTAGTAGGTGAAGGGGAGCTGAGAGAGGAGGGAGGTCCGTGGGTCTTTTTTCCAACGCCTACAACCACTTTATAATTTCTCAATCGATTTCCAAGATCAATTTTTTTTTTTTGGGTTTTTGTTTTTAAATATTTTGAATTATAATAATACTGAGTAGTAAAAATAACAGAAATTTTAAATAAATGTCATTTGCAAAGCATAAGTCCAAATGAAATAAAACGAGAATCAATTGAAATCTAGCAAGAAATTAAATATAATGAAGTAATCAGAATGGAAATCCGAAGAAAACAAAAATCTCGCACAATTAACCAAAAAAATCATTAAAGAATTATATGACCAAAATTTGTGTATAGTGTCCCCATTATTATTATGAAGATAATAAATTGAAAATGGGGGTTTGCGATTTTACCACAAAAATGACGACACACACGGGGAAGAACCAATTATCTCTAGTTAAAGGTAATGAGTTTAACTTTACCCAAAGGTTAAAATGATGAATTCTATTAATCCGTCAAATAATAAAACATTTCCCATGGGTCCCACATTAGTGAATCAAGCAAATATAGGTAAGAAAATCCCTTTTGCATAAATCTTGGTAATATCAACAAAATCAATCCAAAACCAACAACAAAACCATCACACAAAAAATTGCAAACGAAAAAGAAAAATAAAAGAAAAACCTAAATTAAAAAAGATAAACCCCACGAGACTAACTATAAAAATGTCTCAACAAAAGGGAAAAATAAGACAAGCACGCGTGTTAGTTTTATGTTGAGACTTTAATGAATTCTATCTTGTAGAGTTATAAGCAATTAGGCTCTCAAACCGTAAAGTGAATAGCAATGACGAGGTAAAATGAAGCAAAATGAGAAGTTTCTACCCTTTGCAAATTTTTTGGTTTTAAAACAAAGCCTGCAGGAGAACATCTTAACAATTTTATAATAAAAATAAGGCTTGAGAAACAAACTAAAGGTTCATGGATTCCCCAATTTAGCTGATTTGATGAACATCATTACTGCTCTTCCAAAAATTCGAAAGCAAAAAAAAAAGGAGAATGATGTCAAATATGAGCTGGAAGGAGTGTGAATTTTTTTTTGAAGACCTGCAAGACAAATGTTTATACCAACGAATCTAAAAAAAAAAATGTGAAACAAAAATGCAAAGAAATAGAAAAGGATGAAAACAAGCATATGGGGCTTACCATTTGAATAATTTCGTTTAATTTTACCTTAAAGATGTCGATTTTCTCCAACAAAAGATAACCTCTCCTTTTAATTGGAATTAAAATTATGAAGAAGTGGCTTATGAAGTTTTCATTGGCCCAAAATTATCACTTATTAAATATGTAAGGCAAGCAATAAAGTTAGAAAAATAATGTTTAATGTTCAAGGAGTCAAAAGTAAACAAAATCCATCAGAAATGAAAATGAAGATGTGCTTTTCTATGAGTTGCAACGAAAATTGTTCAATTTGTTTTTTCAGATTTCATATCAACTCCAAGATTTTCATAAAATCTCATAAATCAAGACCAAGTCCCAACATATGTAGCACTTTTGAATCTTAGCATGATAAGTATGGAGCGATATATCAAAAATATGAAAACCACAAGAGAATTCAAACATAAATTTACCATGATCCATTACCTTTGCATGTTTTCTATTTGTTTACCAATTAAAAGGTTGTTGTGAAGATCCATGTACACACACCTTGAAGAATGGATATCCCTGAAGTCACCTAGTCATCCCTCGGGATGAATGCTTGGGGATTTGATGAGACTTAAAAATAAAAATACATCCTAGCTCTCAAATACCATGGTAACATGGAAATCATGATTGAATAGGCCAAATTGAATAAAGCATAAATATAAAGAGAGGTAATCTCCACGTGATCATGATGAATAGGCCAAATTGTCAAGTAATGAATGAGTTGACTAGAGGTCTACAAGATTACATAATCCGATATTTCGAGATATTGAGGGGGCTCAGTATAAAGGGAAATAGAACTCCTGGAAGAGAAATCTTGTAATTTTTTAAAAAGAAAGTTCCGAGAAAGGGAGTTCGAGATTAATGAATAGGAGTGAGGTTGGTGGGATCCCATATAAAAATATCGGAAACCATTTTATAATTTAAATTGACTTACGAGATTTAGAGATCACGAGGACTGTTCAAAGATAGTGAAGTAGGGGCCATTTTCTTAATTAAGTGTTTTATTGCGAAAACAAGAAAATTGTGAGTGACAGTCGAGGAAAGGGCCATATGGATCTAGTGTCAGAAATATCGGAATGTGTTTTAACATGCTTCTGATATAACGCGATTCCGAGGTTATGAGTCATCTCAGAATTTATGAAAGGAATGTGACTAAAAGAGGAATGCAAGATACATGACTGTAGTGTAAAGGTTTGACTCAACTCGGCAAATGTAAGTTTCAGAATGGGAAAGATAAAATCATGGACAAGAGTAATTTTACAACTTGCAACAAGATTTTTTTGCAATTTTCCTTTGCTTGTGGATTCTCTTTAATTTAACATTTAAAATGCGAGGAGTCGTAAACCCACGACAAATTTGAACAAGAAGGAGAAAAGCGTTTCATTTCAATTGCATCAACAAGAAATTGAATATGATTATTGAGTCATCTTGCAAATGTGCAAAGAAAGTAAATATGAAGAGAAGCACCAATACAAAGTACAAAAATTCTGATGAGAAAGCAAATAATTCCCTGAACATGTTTATAACTCAGAAAAAAATTAGTTGCTCGCTTTATTCTTCTATCTGTATTATTAAAAGAAGAAACAAACAAAACAACAAAGTAACTAAACAAATTCTAACCCTATCCTAACTAAATGAAAGGAATCATCACTAGGTATAGCCATACTTCCAATTTAACCATTCTAACATTTTATTTCCCACATGTATGTATAGGTCAAACATCAATAATAAAAATACAATTATAATTATACCAACAAAAATAAATCTAAATGCAGTATATACACTTATTGCTAACATATTTACAAAAAACAACTTATTTACAATCAACTTATTTGCAAGCATTCTCCCTTGGAAAGTTTCCTCCAACCAAATCTCTATGGGATCATACAAATATGGAATGATAGTTGATAGAGAATGGAAGAGGTTAATTGAAAGAGAGGTTGAACAACCATTAGTGCTATGAACATGAAACAAGTCATTAACAATCTTTGGTAGAATTTAATCTCCCAAACAACTTTCAAATGTATCAATGAAATTCAGATGCGAGCTTGTTGAATCTATTAGAAGATCATTGGTTAAAATAAGAGGCTAGACATATTGCATCAATGCACTCAAAAGTGATGATTCATGTTGAAAATGCACTCTATAAAGAAAAGTGAACTGATAAGTTATGGCCATCAAATGGAATTGGGATATCAAAAGCTTTTGGTGGTCATAATCTAAATCTTGAGATTATTTTTCACGTTCTAGCAATGCATTATGCAAATATTGGACATTTAATTGGTCAATATGGGAGTAAATGACATCTAAAAATTAAAAAATGCAAGAAGAAAAGAAATCTGAAAACAAACAAAATAAATGAAGGAAAATTATAAAATCAAATCATAATTTACACTATTGTTACAATTAATGTTACAACACAATTGGGACTGGTTTGATACAACTTCCTTTTCACCAGAATTAGCCAAGATAGTACAACTAGAATGGTCATCAGCATCAACTTGTGAAAGAGGGAAATACTCCAGATTATGAACAAGAAAGAGGACTTGATCAACATAAGAATCATAAACTGGGATGGATTATTGAATGTTGAAATCATGACAATGATTAAATGTTTGAAAATGAGAATGTATTGGAACAACTTCTGAATTGAAGTTGTCTTCAACTTCTGAATTGAAGTTGTCTTCATTTTCAAATATGGTTTGACTTGGATAACGAGGATTTAATGAGGATTGAGATAAATCAACATCCTCAATGTCAAAATAATCATCAAAAATGACTTCATGACATTCACTAGAATTCTCTTCATTCCCATACGATGCATTAAAACGAGTATTGAGCACATTTTCATCAATATTGAAAGAATGATCGCTAATTATCTCTCTATCTAGATCTAAACTAATTGGAAATTCATTCATGTCAACTCCTTTATTCTTTGGAATAACATTAATGTAAACAGGGGAAGAATTACCATCAACAAAAATATTAGGATAAAGAGAGAAATATGAGTTTAAAGAAATGAACATGAAAATATCTCTATTCGTAGAATTTTGTGTGTTTTCTCTATTGCAAATTTCAGATTCTTGATCATTCATTTGGTTATTCAAACTTTCTTGAAGACTGTTGTTTGACTGCTTTGAATTTTGTATTTGATCAACATGATAAAATTCAGAAATTTTTGTAGTGAATTGTACATTGTTGTAATTTTCAATTTGCGCTTGTGCTTGCCGATTTTTTAGCTGATTTTCTAATTTTATTTCATGTTGATTTTGAGATTTTGAGGCAGCTATTTCTTCAAATATGATGTTGGTATCTTTTTGCGGTTGATTACCAAATTCTTTCAATCTTTGTGATTATGATTCATTAACATATGGGAGTGCATCAAAGTCCTTATTAATGTTATAAGAAGTGTGCACTAAATATAAGAAATTTTCATACATGGTCGAGACAACTTCATCATGTTTAGAATGCACCTCGATATAAAAATTTTTAGTCATGTTAATAGAAGTTGCAAAAGATTTATCAAAGTTTGAAATTGTCTCATATGGATTAGGAATGCAAGGGAAGGAAACTAGTCTTCTAAACCATTATGCTAATTGAAACTCAAGAGACAATTCTTTAGATTGAAATTGAAAACAAATTAATTTGAATCTAATAAAAATTTCATCTAAAGACTCACCTTCAAATCAGTGAAGAGCTTCAAGTTGGTTGCACACCTTTTTCGTAGTTGTAATCCTGAAAAGCATGTAGGAATTTTTTTATAAACTCGTCCCAAGTGCAAATGGAGGAAAATGATAAAGTTTTACACCATTCTATTACCATTCTTGTCAAAGTGAGAGTAAACATCCATTAAACTTTGTCATTGACAAGAGTTTCACTACCTGAATTGGAGTTGAAGCAGGTGGAAGTTTAGTAAAGCAACTCCAAAGTGGTCACTTAGAAGGATCCATTCTAACAAAATCAAACTTTATAACGCAAAATATTTACAGAAAAAATATAATGCAAACCTTCCTTCTAGCGCCAAAAATGTTAATGGCCAAAAATAACCTCATCAACATTAGGGAAGGCCACTCGGTCATAGTCCCAAATTAGACTCTTACCCATTTGTATAATAGTTCCAACTGGTTCAATTGGGTCCAGTTACCCCCTCTCTCTCCCTGTTGGTTATAGTTTGTCTATTACTTTCCAATAGAAAGAGAGAAATCAGATTTGCCCTTTTGCTGTGCACATACAAGCAAACAAATCCTTAAGATGACTTGAGAGTTCAACTAAGCCACACCTAAAGTCTCCTCCATTGTAAGAGGCCTACAAGAATGCAGACTTAAATCTAAATGCATATATATTCTAAGATGCAAGTGATAAAAATAAATTCTAAATCTATCTCGATTAAGAAGATATAGATCTATCCCAACCGAGAGTGGAATAAATAATTGAGGACTTTAACATGCATCATTTATGATAAATATCCACTTAATGAAATAATTCTACTAGCCGATATTATAATTATCAAAACATGTTTTGTTTGGAGATCTTATAACAATGAATGATTGACTATTAAACTAGGAAAAAGTTCTCATAATTTCAATAGTTATTATATCAATTTTAGATGACAGATTTATGAGTAAATAGTTACTCAGAAATCTGATTTAAATACTTGAGCAAAGAGAAAATTAACAACAGATCTATGAGACTAATGAATTAGATAGCTAATCCAAAAGATATTCATCCTCACATCAAACAAGAATGCACAATATGTGAAACTTTACACAGATGTGTGATTAAATATATAAAATTTTCATTATAAGTAGAAATATTCAAATACAAAATAATGAAACCTAGTCTCTTAATCTGTTCCTTGAGATGATCTCCAATAATATTTCATAAATCATGAACTCTGCCACTAAAATAAAGAGCTGCAATAGTGTAATGCTCTGCGTCCAATACAAAATACATATTTGAAAAGAAAAATCCCCATTAACCCAAACCTGAGTTTTCTCCTTTCTTCTACCACTGGAAATCCTTTATAAAAGTGCTTTAAAATCCCTTAGATGTAGAGAAGAGGAACCTCTCACTCATTCTCAAGACTGATATTAATAATTACAAGAAATATCTCAAAATGGAGAGCTATTGGGAGTAGTTTTTAAGATCCCTAATTGGAGCTCCAAATTCTCTATTTTCTTCTTTGTTGGTTCAATAGCATTACTCCCAATGCTCTTTGTCTCATCTCCCCAACTGTTCTCCTACCAAAAACCAATAAAAAATAAATTAAATTAAATTAAATTGCATGCTAAAATCAGAATTACAAAATATGGGAAAAACCAACTCTCCAATCAAAATCAAATTAAATAAATAAATTGAAGGAAAATTGTGCTCTTGTTGATCATTGTTAGGGATTATATCAATGAAAGGAATTGTTATTAAACCAATTTACAAGAGCAGAAGAATGGGTAAAGGAAATTGTTCATTGAATTTTTGTTACAATTTCGTAACATCATTTTCTACTAAATTTTTGGAATATTAAATTTACAAATTTGGTTTATTTAATGCTCTCAGACCGTTCTCCTTGATTCTAGCTTTCCAACGAGCCATTCTGATCTTCATTTGGCCAAATAAAACTCAAAATATACCTCTCCAAAATTAAGATGTCAAAACTACAATAATAAAAACTCATACTTAGCAAAAAAACACTATATTTTTTAATTATTAAAAATCTAATTCTAAATTATATTCCTAATTTAAAAATTATTTTAAATAAACTAAATTAAATAAAATTATTATTATATACCAACTAAATTAATTTACATTAGTTAAATAAATAAATAAATTGAAAAAATAAAATAAAATATATATATAATAATGTTAAATTAAATATATTTAATAAAATATATTAGTGGCTTTGGGTCTCATTGAATGAACCATGGCATAATCATGTAGTGGGAGGCATAAGGAGGATATAAGTGGAGAAATAAGGAGGATCTTGGGAGGGATGTCTGGGGAGTTATAAGGAATAAGAAGGCAATTGAGGAGAAAAGGAAGGAGGTCTCAGGGCTTAGGGGGTAGGAGGAAGTTATAAGGTGAAGGGGAGCCGAGATATGAGAGAGGAGGGAGGTGAGGCCCACGTGGAGGTGGGTCCTCACTCCAACAACTACAATCACTTTATAATTGTCAGACAACATAAAAAATACAATCGATCTTTGATGAGTATGGAGATCTCGTAACTTTTATGAAATTGGAATTAAATAGACTTCCGATATCTACATATATATTTTTTCCCTTTAAATATTTTGAATTAATTTTTTTTTTTTTAAATTACAATTAGTTATTTTTTTATTTAAGTTTTTGTGATTTATAATGAATTAAGTAAAGTTTTTCGGTAGAATTTATATAAGAAATTTTTTTGGCCAATGCATTTCAAACTAACAAGTGTGGTTCATTATCAGGGACAATAATTTGTTATATTATATAATTTTAATTGTTATACAATCTCGACTGTGGCAGTTTTGTAGGACAGTGAGCAATAAAATAATAAATAATTAAAAATTAACAAAAAACAATATTTACATATTAAAATAAATTAATTTTTAAAGATTAAAATAATATACATTTTTAGCCGAGGCAGTAAAATCACCAAAACTTTGAATGAGTGTCATTTGCAAATTGTAAGTCAAAATGAGATAAAACAAGAATCAATGGAAATCTAGCAAGAAATCAAACGCCATGAAGCAATCAGAATGGAAATATGAAGAAAACAAAAATCTTGCAAAAATGTCGCATAATTAACCAAAAGAAAGTATTAAAGGGTGATATGACTAGAATTTGTGTATAGGGTCCACATTATTATTATGAAGATAATAAATTGAAAATGGAGGGGTTATGATTCTACCACAACACGTTCCCATCAAAACCTCTGGGGTAAAACCTATGGGACACATGGATGGTGCCAACACGTTGTCTGCATCCAATGGCTTTGGTCACCCTACCTGCACGCCCTTGGTCATGGCTCCTGGGCTTATAGCTTGATAGGGAGTTTAACTTCTAGCCCCCAGTAATGAATTTCAACGTTCATGGGCATATATGCATTTATGTTTGGTCTTATGCCCTAGCGCTTGATTACGATGCTCTATAACTCATGGGCCTATTAAGACTCGAGGGTTAGACCCTAAAACGCCTTAAGGGCTCAACCCTGTGCAAATTTATATATATATATAAAAGTTGGGTCAAAGCCACTATAAGCTTGGGTAGGATATCATGTATTCCATATAGACATAAATATTGTAAGCTCATGAGAGAGAAATCTAACGAGCTTTGCAATAATGCATATATATATATATATATATATATATACTTAACTCACATACACATAAATGTTATACTTCTTGAGCTTAAAATAATGAAAAAAGGATTAATAGCCAATTCTTTCAACTACATAATAAATATATTAGAGATTTGTCCATTCATTTATTGTTAGACCCATTGGTCAATTCTCAAGCTCACAACAAATTAGAAATCTACAGGTCTCTCAGAATGATAATAAACTTGAAAAGTAGACCATAAACACATGCAAAGATTCATTCATTTACTCACGAATTAAACAGAAATGCAACATTCCTCAAGCATGTGGAAAATCACGTTCCATGTCATATTGCAAGAATTTAACCAGTACATTGAATTGATACCAAAACGTGCTTTAAATTAGCACCTTAAACATATTATTAACAAGTAATTTACAAAGGCTTGAGTATAATTATCTTATTGAAATGTGCTCAACAACTGAGTTTCGGACTTCAACTCTCCACCCAACCTTTGGCACATTGTAGCCAAGCCTTTCTTGTAGGACTCATCCCCGGGCCAGATTTCAGAGCTTGAGGAGCAGTACATAGGGATAAGAATCAATACCACAACTGAAACAGAGTCTCCAAAGGCTAAACCTCCTTTACCCACTAGCTAATCATAACTCAAAGACAAAATATAAGAATCCACTTCCTTGGACCTCTCAACAAATCCTAGTTGTTATAGCATAGAGGTTGTGGTCTCAGTCCACCTTAATTCTACAATTGTTTCTAGCATGCAGACTTATAGTTCAATACCAAGAGGAGAGTTCTTTATAATTTTTGGAAGGTTCATCAACAAACAAGCTACCATGAGAGCGTGGAGATCACCCATCTAGGTATTTCATTAAAGAGTACAAACACCAATGTTCCCAACCTAGGGCCACACATGGTGGTTCATCATCCTCTCAAGTACATAGGTGTCTCTACCTCCTGGCCAGTAGGTTCATCAATCTGCAAGCTTCCCATTGGTTTTATAAACCTTGAGCAATCCACTCACAGTTGTTTCATTAGCCTCACAACAAGCCACTACTCTCTAAAAATTTTCTTATCCAGCAAGGCACGCATAGTGGTTTCATTAGCTGCACTGCTACAAAGTGAACTCTTTCTTGTTCAAAATGATTTTTTCCTCTAGTCTCTCCCCCACCCCCCAAACTGTCCCTTGAAAATAAGGACCCCATAAATAATTATTTTCTCCTCCTTCCAATTCCAATGCTTACCTCCTTCATATGTATAGTTTTGTGGCCTTTTCTCCTTTTTTTCGGATCTTTCCTCTTTTGAATGCGCAAAGTCACATATTTTATCCCTTTCAATGCTTTCCTTTTCCAAAATGTGCAGAGTCACGACTTTTCTCCCATTAAATTCTATATTCGCCACCTCTAGTTGTGTGGACATACCCTCTTCGTCACCCATGTAAGTATGCCAGTGCTGCTAGATCTCATTTAGTTTCGATTCTCTCTTTGCAGATATTATTATGGTTCCCAACCATTCCCTTTTAAGTCGAATTCATTATGTAGCCAATTCATTGAAGCACACAATTCACCATTAATATCAACGAGGTCTCCTCAAGAAATCTCCTTTCCCAAAATCTAGAACATGTGTCCCAATTTCTTAGTGATTTTAATTTGACAAATTATAGATAATATTTACAATAAGATGGAATTCACAAGGTTTGTCATATAAATTCTAGAAAATAGGAGATGGAAGAAGCATCAAAATAGGTGAATATCACTAGATATGAGCTAGGAATGAATATATTCTTCCAAAAGATTTATTGGAGGTTCTTCATCCTAATGGTATTTACCATATAAGTGAAGCAAGGGTGGAAGATGATGTTGGCATTAGATGGCATAATGTAGAGGATCTAGAACTAATAGGACCCCATGTAGCACTTTGGTAAATCTCTATGGATTGTTTTAACATAAGTTTCATCCCCGCTTCAGATACTCTAATAAACTAGTATAGAAAGGAAATATAGGATATGGGGACTTCATAGCAAAGTTAGGCTACCAAACAATTATGAAAGATGAATGTTAGGAGGCTCAAATTTGGTGGTGGGAGAAAATATAGAATGTGAATGGTTCCTTGAAGACAAAGATAGTCTTATGGCTTTCTTTGACTAACAAATTGCTTAGTTGGGACAATGGGAGGAAACAAGGTTGGATTGTCCCTAGTCACTACAGTATGTGTAAATAGAAAGAAGAAATAGTTTTATGTTTAATGGTTTATTGTTGCTTTGTGAAGAATGTATGGAATTTGATTGTTAGAGAGTTGAACTCAAAAACTCATTGGACAAGCACAATTTTGGAGGAGTGTATTAGGGAATGATGGATGGATAGTTAATACAATTTAAAGGTTTCCTAATGTTAGTTTACTTACAATTTATGGTGGGTACATAATAGCCCTATATATGAATATTGCTTGATCTTAATGGAGGTAGTGGCACAAATGGTATATAACTTAGTCTTGTAGTTTATAATTCTTGAGAAGGGAAAAAAGATAAAAATGTGGTCATGCTAGAATTAAACCATACTCCTTGGGGTTACTTTGGTGGAGTTAGCCAAGGGAACCTTGTGGTGGGATTTGCTAGAGCGATATTGTATTAAATCACATTGTTGTTTCAAATTAAAGTTTGCAACTGAAAGGGCTTCAACATATAAGGTGTAGTTTGTAGCTCTAGTGCCTTTTAAATGAAGCTATTATTAAAGGCCTCAAATGTTTGAAAGTTCTAGGTGATTCTAAATTGGTGATTGATTAGGAAAATTGCAAAAACACAATACAAAATATTAGATTGTCCTAGATTCTTGCAATCATCATATCAAATATTGAAGCTTTTGAATGGATTTATTTATGTCTCTCTTATGTGTGTGTGTGTATAGAGAGAGAGAGAGAGAGAGAGAGTAGAACATAGAAGTGAAGAGTTCATCAAACCATGACCTCTTTTCACGATCAATGTTGTATGTGGAAGAAGAATCCATCGATAGTAACCTCCTTGACATCAAGGAGGTTAGAAACCCATAAAATACAAGAGCATGTTAAGGGTAGTTTGGAAATTCTTTTTTTTTTTGTGGAGTAACAAATATGTATGGGTCAAAATAGGTTTGTTTGTAACAATAACTCACTAAGTAAACCCGGGGAACTGAAGGATGGTGAGGGTTTGGGAGCAGGAACTCTGGCCGGAACCAGGACCAGACAGGACGAGGGTTAGGGTTCCATTAGCAAGCACCGACCGGTGAGCGCTGTACGAATGGTAGGGAAACGGAGGATAACGACAGGAGGATAGGCAGCTGGAGGTTAGATTCAGCGTAAAGCTGACAGCTGGGAGACAAAGCGTTTTGAGATCGGTAAACGAATTACTGAGACAGTAAAAAATTAGGATCTCTGTGCTGGCAGCGAAACCGATCGGCGATCATTCCTGAACGGTCACAGTAACCATGGTTAACCCTAATGAGCTCGTGGACCTAGACCCGGAGATGGAGGATATCCTGTCGGTTTGGGGGAAAGACCCTACAACGCGGAACATTGAACGCTACTTCGGAGCGCATGAATCTTTCAGAGCTGAAACCCTCACGCCTGAATCGCTCAAGATTAAACAATCCTTTCTTCAGTTGTCAAAGGATTTCGAAGGGAATGTCTATTATCACCAGGACTCCAATGTTTCGCAGCAGACTAGCAGACCTGGTGAGGATGCGTTGCATGCAGGTCTTCATCCGAGCCAAAGCATCAAAGGGAAATCTTTTTCTGATGGGCCGTTTCATTCTGGAGGTATAGAGGACATCGTTAATTTTGGTTCAAGCTCTGGGCAGAGAAGCGAAAGGGGTCTCGGAAGGGTTTCAACGGTTACAAGGGTATCCATTGCAAAAGGTCAGGGCAGCCCTAAGGGAACCGAAGAACGGCCGGAGGACGAGATTGGAGTTTCTCCTGTACTCCAAACGGCACCTACTAGAGCATATTTGGGATCACAGGTAATTATTCAAACCCCAGTCAAACCCTTCCTAGATTCCATAGGATTTTCGGTTCCACCCAGTTTCGAGCCTGGGCTCTCTCCATTAAATCCTGGTCTGGAAGAACAAGATAGGAATGGATTAAGCAAGGAGATAAGGGAGGAGGACGCCGGGAATAAGAAAAAAGGGGAGAAGAGAAAAAAGCAGAGACCAATTTGTTCGCAGGACTTGGAAGGGAACCTGGTGCTGGGTATGGATGTGACTATCGAAGAAGCCCTGGAGGTGGCAGAATGTACATTGGTTGGCAGGGCGAGAGGGAAGAAATTCACTTCTAGTTTTATCAAAGCTTGGGGAGAACAGAATTGGCAGTCTGATCAAATTAAGGGCTTCGAGGTTTCAACCCTTGCAAAGGGTTGGTTTATGGTGCGCTTCGAAAATAAAGAGGCGGCTGACTGGGTGGTTGGAAAGAATTGGGCATTAGGGAACATTCCCGTTCTTCTGAAAAAATGGAGTCCCCTGTTCGATGCTGTCCACGAGAAAACGGATGTCTTCCCGGTTTGGGTAAGAGCACCCGGGTTGCCTTCTTTCCTGTGGGTCGAATCAGTCTTTAAAGCGATTGGGAACAGATTGGGTACATTTCTGGAAGCCGATATGTCCTTCTTAGAAACCCGGAACAAGGCCATGGCGCGGATTTTAGTCAGTCTAAACCCCAGCAGAGGACTCGCAGAAAAGATTAACCTTCAATATAAAGATTATGTCTTCGAGCAGATTTTGGATTATGAATATTTGCCATTTAGGTGCCATAGATGCCATGCTTATGGTCATTTGGCCAAGGAATGTCCCTTAGGCAGGCGAAGGCGGCGATTCCGGAGGACATCCTCTCAATGGGAGAAGGACATTCGTCAAAACCAAATTATTCAGGAAAAGGAGGCTTTAGCGGATCAGATAGCTGAAGGTTTGGAGACAGAGGTCCATCAGGAAGGGCAGATTCCGGAAGCAGCTCAACAGAATCCCTTGCTCAGTGGTTTGGACAAAGACCCAGAGCTGGAATCCGTCAAAGCTAAAGAGGAGACCTCTGGGGGACCGGCACCTTCTCAAAAACCCACCGAAAGCGAAGGAGCAATGGGTATGTGCTTAGATTCTTTCTCCCCCCCTATTCTTACTTCTGGATCAATTGAAGAAAGTCTGCCCCTGAAGTCTCCTTGCAATACTTTCATTTCTAATAATGGTATAATTGAAAATCATGATGTAACCTCTGTGGAAACTGGTATAGAAAATATCTCGGCGGCATTGCCCTCTTTAGATCTGAATTGTGAAGATGTATTTCCTCATCCAGCCCCCTCGGCCCTTCACCCATCATGCCCTTACAACCTCAGATCTCTTGACAGCAAGCCTGTTTCCTCAGAGTCAGTAGGTGGTATAGGTCTGCTCCCCACCCCAAGCCAAAAAAGAAAAAAAAGAGGAAGGAAATCAAACCTATCCATGGCCCAGATAAAAGCAAAGTTTGATGTAGCAGATGGGAAACAACAGTCTATCACTGGGGTTCTTAGAGCGGTGCAGACCCCTGAGAATGTTATAAAATGATTTTGACATCATGGAACTGCAGGGGTTTAGCCAGTAAACCCAAAAAACTGGCCCTTAGGGAGTTGATTCTAAATTCAAAATCAGATATTCTTTTTCTTCAGGAGACCTTAGGGAATGGAGCTGAAGTAGAATCGATGTTAAATGTACTCCTCCCAGGCTGGAAATTCTCGGCAATAGACTCAGATGGTCATTCAGGGGGTCTGGCAGTAGGTTACAGGGAAGGGAGAATTAAGGTTAGGAATCAGTGGGGGATGAAGCAGGTGATGGGAATGGAAATTCAATCTCCAGATTTTGCTTTTCCCCTAACTATTCTCAATGCTTATGGGCCCTGTCAAGGAAGGGAGGCTTTCTGGAATGAGCTGATGTCCAAATCGTTACTGAAGGCAAAATACTTGGTGCTGGGAGGGGACTTAAATTTCTCATTAGGAAGAGCGGAGGCATGGGGTCCATCGGCTAGGGAAGATCCCCTGACAGATTTCTTCCTTAATCTGCTAACTGCCAACAAACTAATAGATGTTAATCTGATAAAGCTAAAGCCGACTTGGAGGAATAGGAGAGCAGGGGAGGCTAGAGTGGCAAAAAGACTGGACCGTTTCCTCATCAACGAAGAATTAGCCTCCAGGATCCCTATGTTTAGGCAATGGGTTGAAGAAGGAGGGTCTTCAGATCACTTCCCAGTTTACTTAGATCTTTCCATCCCCCCTCCAAAGCCTCCTGCCCCTTTCAAGTTCAATGCTTCATGGTTGCAAGAAATTTCTTTTACCAATCTTTTCAAAGAAACATGGAGACACCCTGATAGTAGCTCCACTGAGGACAAAGGCTTCCTGTTCATGGAAAACCTTAAAAGATTGAAGAAAGCTACCATTATTTGGGCGAAGGATAGGAAGGCAAAATAGAACGAGGATCTAACCAGGATAAGTGAGGAACTACAAAAGCTGGAAAGCATAGAGGAGGATGGATATGCTTCTCAGGCTTCAAAAGAAAGGATTCTCCACCTTGAGAAACTTCAGAATCAAATTCTTTTGGCAAAAGAAGAGGAATGGAGGCTCAAGAGCAGAGCGATCTGGTTAAAAGCTGGAGATGAAAACACCAGGTTCTTCCACAATTATGCAAAAGGGAGGAAGTCTGCAAACACTATCTGGAACCTAAAAAACGAAGAAGGAAGGGAGGTACAGACTTTTAAATCTTTGTCCGCTCTAGGGCAAAGGCATTTCCAGAGTTTATTTGCAGATCCAGGAGAGGCTACTATTGCTGAGGTAATCAAAACAGCTCAATGTTTCCCAAGGTTTGTCGAGGAGGAAGAAGCGGAGGATTTGTTATGCCCGGTAACCAAGGAGGAAGTAGAATCAGTTATTAAATCCATGGCTAAAGAAAAAAGTCCTGGGCCGGACGGATGGACCATAGAACTTTTCCTCCATTTCTTTGACTTGATAGGTGCGGAAATAACTGAAGTAGTAGAAGAATCCAGGAAGAAAGGCGAAGTCTACAGCCCTTTCAATGCCACTTTTATAGCTCTCATCCCGAAGAAGGAAGTTCCTGAAAATTTTGAGGACTTCAGGCCAATTTCTCTATGCAACTGTATATACAAGATTATTGCAAAGGTGATAGCGAACAGAATCAAACCAATTCTGTCGAGCCACATTTCAATGGAGCAATTTGGGTTTTTAAACGGAAGACAAATTCATGAAGCCATCGGAGTAGCTCAGGAGGTTTTGCATAGTGTCAGACAGAAGAACAAGAAGGGTGCAGTAATAAAAATTGATTTATCCAAAGCATATGATCGGATAAACTGGATATACATCCGGTTGCTCTTAACTCACTTAGGCTTCAAATCAGATTTCATCAGCTGGATCATGGGGTGTATCACAAACGTCAGCTATGCAATTCTAATTAATGGAGCAGCTACTCCTTTCTTCAGAGGACAGAGGGGTCTAAGGCAAGGGTGCCCTTTGTCCCCTCTGCTTTTTCTCTTAGTTGCAGAAGGCTTAAGCCAGTTGATCCAAAAGGCCAGAAGGGAGGGGAAGGTAAGAGGTATTGAAGTAGCAATCAATCTATACATCTCTCATCTCCTTTTTGTTGATGACATTTTGATTTTCACAAATGGAGAGTCTAATGAAATTAAGGAATTAAAAAACATTCTAGATCTGTTTTTGAAAGCAACCGGAATGCAGATTAACTCCAGGAAATCTCAGTTGATAGTGGCAGGAGTGGACAGACAAGAGAGGACTCAGATGCAATCCCTCTTTCCTTTTCAATCTTGTTCTATGGATTCTCCTTTCAAGTATTTGGGTTTCTGGTTAAAACCAAATGCATACAAAAAAGAGGATTGGAACTGGCTGATTGCAAAGATAGAATCCAGAATCTCTCATTGGAGCTTCAAATGGCTCTCCAGAGCTGGGAGATTGACCCTTATTAAATCGGTGCTTCTGGCCATTCCAGTCTACTGGGCAGCTTTAACTTGGGTTCCTAAGGGTATTCTGGAGAAAATAAGAAGAATATGTAGCAGATTCTTGTGGGATGGTTCAAAGGAGAATCCGGTCCTTCCTTGGGTGGCCTGGGACAAAGTGGCAAGGCCAAAGGACTGGGGAGGATGGGGGATAAAAAGTCTCCCCGACTTCAGTCTCTCACTGGCAGCCAAATCAGGATGGCGACTTATAACGATGGAAAACTTATGGACAAGAGTGGTGAAAAGAAAATATATAGACCCAGCACCTTTGGAAGATTGGATAAGAAACCCGGCAAAGAATAAGAAGAATGTCTCAGCGATATGGAAGGCAACGGTGGAATCTTTTAAGGTGATCGAACAAGGATTGGCATGGAAGATTGGGAATGGAAGGAACCTGAAGATAGGGATGGACCCTTGGGTAGGATGTAATGAAAATTATGCTTTATCCCCTGGGTTAATCAGACACTTAGAAAGTAAGAGCATTATCACCTTAAATCAGGTGGAAAAGGAGGGTCACTCATCTATGTGGGGACAAGCTTGGAAAGATGGGGAAGACCTAGAGCTGAATCATAGATGGTGGAATGAATGGAACTCATATATCCAAGAACTCACCCGATCAAATGTCAGGCTAAAAGACAGTCCGGATTCGCTGATATGGGCTCACGGTGAAACTGGAGAGTACACTCCAAAATGTGGATATAAATTTATTATGTCTAGGAAGGGATGGGGAGATCCCGAATGGTGGTCGAAGCATCTCTGGAAGCTCAAATGTCCGGCCAAGGCCAGACTTTTCTTCTGGTGTCTATTAAAAAGAAAAATTCCAACTTGGGACATTCTTCAGTCAAGATTCATGCACGGTCCCGGGAGATGTCCAGTATGCAAATCTGAAGCGGAATCTATTAACCATCTTTTCCTAAATTGCACTGAAACAAAAAAGATATGGGGGGAGGTAGAGAAATTGTTGAACAAAAAGGCTGAATGGGGCAGTGGGATCTTGGAAGAGGCCTGGGCAAAATGGTGGCATCAATACCCTGATGGGAACATGAGAAATCTTCCGCTCATTATCTGTTGGGGGGTTTGGATTGCTAGAAACAGGTGTATTTTTCAGGACAAGGAAACTCCGGTATCTGTCACTGCTATTCAATGTGTTTCTATTTATTCGTCCATCCCTGATCCAGAAGTAAAAAAATCTCAAGCCCAAATTAAGGCTGTTAACATCAAAGAGGGCATCCCCTGGGCTTTCTTTGACGGAGCCTCACAAAACAATAGGGCAGGAGCTGGTATTGTCATCCATATTAACGCAAATCATATTCTCAAAGCCTCAGTTGGTTTAGGGACAGGAACAAACAATTTCGCTGAATTGTCAGCATTGAGGCTTCTCCTCTGTTGGCTCATACAAAGAAACATCTTCACAATTCAGATCTTTGGAGACTCTCTTAATGTTATAAACTGGGTTAATGGAAAAAGCTTATGCAAAAATCAAATTCTGAAACCTTTGCTGGAAGAACTGCAGGTATTAAAAACATCTTTTAACAGTTTTTCCTTATGTCATATCTACAGGGACAACAATGATTCAGCGGACAAGCTTTCTAAGGAAGGTTTGCAGCAGAATATGGGAGTCTGGAAAATAGTTGAAGACCGTCAGGGACAGATTCATACATCTGATCAGCCACCCCATGCATATCATCAATGACATGTTTTGTTTACTTTTCTTTTTCAGCTACAGTTTTTTACTCAGACTTTATACTTGTATCTAAAAGTATTGGAAAAACTATGTTTTTTTCCATGGACATTATGATCACATACTTTTTGTAAGGGTTGTTTTCCTCTTTTCTATTGAGGAGACCCACTATACGATGGTTTTTGGGATGCCCTCTTGAAGGAGGGGATGTTTTTGCACTTAGCTGAACAATACATAACAGCTGATATAATATGTTTTGCAGCTGTCTTTTTTGAGGTCAGATGGTCCAAATGGTAGAAAGGACGTCTCTTTTTTGATTGCATGAGCAGTCAAATAGTAGCAACTGAAATGCTCACAGCATATGCAATGTAACTTTTTATTTCCTTAATAAAAATTTCGCTTTTTCTTCGAAAAAAAAAAACAAATATGTATGCCATATGCTTTGATAAATGTTTATATGAAACAAAGATAGATTTGTAGATGGGCAGGAGCTAGAAATTTCTAGTAAGTTTCACCTTTATTTTATTATTTTCGAAATGAATATCTAAGTTTTGGAAGGGGTTAATAACCCTGTTGAATGTATGTTTTTGATAAAACATAAAGATGATTTTCTTATAAAAAAAAGCACCATCATTCTCTATCTTTTCACTCCTAACACCATTTTGCATCCATATTGCACCTAGATCATACATCCTATATTATAAGATGGATCTAGTCCTTGGCTGCCCTATCCAAGTCCTAGGTATTCTATGCTCCCCCCTACCCCAAAGGTATGCCATTCAATCCTAAAGTGAATGGGGGTTTGTAGGTACCTTCCTTTACCATTATTTCCATTCCATCTACCCCGTATGCTAACAACCATCTAATGAGCCCCCATAATGTAGATGATAAGGACTATATAAAATTATTTTTTGGTTCCTTTATGCTTAACAAACCCATCTTTTTGACCACAAATAATATAAAGTGTGGTTTTTTGGAAGTGGATAATTAGATGAGTGTAAATGATTATTAATATTTTCTTTTATGCCAATGTATATGTTAAAGTAAGCCATGTGGGTCGAATTCATAAGAGACCTTTCCCAACATCCACGAGAGAAATCAATAATCGTGTCCCACTTGGAGTTGCCATATCTAGCCACTGATGTGTCTCCAAGAGTCAAAAGAAAAAATATATTGAAAGGCATGGTTCTTAAAACCAAGGCCCTGAATTAAGATTTAGAGGGCAATGCAACCCTTGAATCAAGTGGTGATTGAAGGGATTGTTTTCACGATTGTTCTATGTAAAAGGAACTCGAGACTCAATCTCAAATGGTTTGAGTTACTCTTGGATCACTTTGTTACTTGATATTTTCCTTACAAACCTATGATAACTTGGGGCATTGCTCCACTACTGTTTTGTGTGTTGGTGAATCAATAAAGAATTTACATTTCCTTGATTATTAGTTTTCTTTAAGGTTTCTTGTGCTACGTGGGTAGGGCCCACTAAAGAGGGCTCAAGGACTCTTCCGTATTTTTTTTATCTTTCAATTTATAGATTAGTCTTTTGTTGTTTTGAAATGATTGACATGCTTAGAATATAGTTCTACTGCTTAAAAACAATTTTCCTCATTTCATGTAGATTAGTTACAATCATGTAAGAGGTTGTTTGTATAGTGTTTTGGTCATCAAAATATCATCCCAACTTATTTATCATGTTGTTCTTATCATAGGTCACGTTGCATCAATTTTAGGAAGATTAGTAAGTTGTGTTAATTTTTGGGAAACTTTCATGTAGTCTTGTAGGGTTGTTATAGTTGTTGTAGAACAACACATTTCTACACTTTATTGCATTTTTCACTCAAGGATTTGTACTTTCTAGGTGTCACAATGAAAGTACTAGGCTATGATGCTTTGTAAGGGGTTAATAGCTTAGTTAGGAGTCTTAATATTTTTGCAAGTTTAATTTCAGTTTAATAATACTCTATTTTATGCAAGAGTTCCATTACTATGTTTGAAGCCATCTTTATGCGATAGTATAATCAACAAGCATTTTGTTTCTATCTTTATAAATATTTAGTTGTTGTAGAACAACATGGTACTTTTTGAGCAGCGGATCCCCCGTGTAACGGTTTTGGGGCTTAAAGCCCACAATTTTGGGTATTGGTATTGTAAAGGCTTCGTGAAGTGCGCGGAGCAAGAGTTGTAATGAGTCAAGTCAAAGGGTAGTCTGCCCTAAAATATTGTAATTTAATCTAGAATGTGTCGGCCTATCCATGGTTCGTGGACCATGGGAATGTATAAATAGAGCGAGGCTCTAAGTGTAGAAGACAACTTTTGTTGAGATCAGAACTGTATGGGTTTCTGAAAGTAATATTCAATCTAAGTCTGTAAGTTTGAGTTGCGGGTTGTAGTAGTAGAAGAGGATTTGCAGCTATGTGCACAGAGGCCTAGTAGAGTCTGCAGCTGTATGCGCGGATCCCTGCAGCTGTGTGCACTAGGTAGGAAGTGGATTGTAACTGGAAGAAGCATTAATAAAGATAAGTTGGTTTTGGAATATTGCAGATCTATTTCTATATTCTAGTCTATGGTTCTGTTTATGGTTTATGATTGCACGCGTGTCTATTTATGTTAAATGATAACTGAAGTATTGGGCATACTTAATTTAATTCAAGATCTATAATAATACTAAGCACAGAAAGGGTACAAAACATTCGCTCTTGTCATCCTATCCGCGCGAAGGTAGCACTGAACAGACGGCTGCGCAGAAGTAGCGCAGCACGTAGGATCGGTTCGCGAGCTTTCCAGACCTCATTAAGACATCCCTAAGGTGCGGAAACCTAGTTCCAGCACCCTCCCATACTACCTCGGGTGATCTAAAAATGGAATTACTTGTTTAAGGGTGCAAGGTATCCATTTTCCCTAATTTCAAATGTGAGTTATACACTCCAAGTGACCTCTAAAAAGGTGAAAACTTCTTATTTCTTATACAGAGATAGACTGTAGGGGCATTCATCGGAAATGTCACCTCTAAAGAGAGGATGAGTTCCAGAGGCTACCTGGCCCTCTACAGGCTCTGCCTAATGAAATAACAAAGTAAACACTTAGAAGTCTTTGACATACACATACTTGAAGTTTGATGTCTTGCGGAATAAGACAAATAACTTTCTGCAGCTGAATAGGTGATTATGTGTGTATGCAAGTTATGTATATTTGTTGTTTAACACTTTATATCAGTTTTGTTTAGCATGTCATCTTCAGCAAATAAAGATATCAAAATGATAAAGCAGTTCACCCCTTCTGGGCTACATCTGCTGGACCAAGCCTCTCAAACTAGGCTTGTCCTCTTGTATTAAAAATGCTACAAAGGATAATACAAGAATATGAGTGTCTCGAAAGACAGATCTGACTGTAAATATAGAATTAGAAGATAGGAATTAGCTAAACATGCTCTTTCCCAAGCACTAAACAGTGAAATTGTACCTCATACAGTACTTTCCCCAATTGGCCCTGGTGGCCCTTTAGACTTGCATGGAGAAATTCGAGGTGAAGATGACCTCAATTGGTTCTGAAACCTCTGCCATTAGACTCAAAAGGTCGAAAATAGCAGACATAGGCTTTTGAATCACCAAAAATGGATGAACACAGCCTCAAACAGCTCAAGCACTGAAATGGCCCTAGTGGCCTGAAAGCTTCCCTGAAGCTAAACAGTGAGAAGAATGCCTCAACAGGAAAAAAGAGTTGTAGAAATAGATTCAGAATGCTGAAAACCTTCAAGAATGACCTTCGTTCCACATTCAATGGCTGCACAATTGCCAATGCAGCTCCCAAACTGATTTGGCCCTAGTGGCTCCTGGAACTTCCACGAAGCAAAATCACCTGCAAACGACCTCAGATGGCTGTGAAACCTATGCCAGTGGCTTCAGAAGGTCGAAGATACCCAAAAACAAAACAAAATTTGTCCAAAAAGGACTTTCCTAGCCAAAGTTATGGCTCATTAAAGTTTCTCCAGTCTGCCCTAGAAAAACTCCAGATAAAACTGGCTAACTGCCAGGTAACCCCAACAAATAAGCAATTCCGCCATTGTTGGAGCGCTCCGCCAAAAATCCGCCAACTTGACTCTCAGTTAACGGCCAGTAAATCCCGCATGTGACCGGAAAACTCGGGCTGGTGGTTTGCATTGGAGTTCACACCATAACCTTCGGTTGACGGGCAAGTTTGTTAGCCGGACTTCATGGAAATGTGACCATGCTAATATCCATATGCGGTGACCGTTAAACAACAACCGCACAGTTTCAGCGTTAAGGCCCAAGGTTTTGGGGCTGCGGTCATGTGTTATGGGGGCTGGCCCCCTTCAGGCCCCGACCCTAACCATTTGAAACTACAAATTCAATTAAGTCCGCCAACTTTACAAGATCCATCATGGTGGCTTAACGGTAAGATGGACTGTTGTTGGTTAGGAGGTCGCGTGTTCGATCCTCTGCACCCCCAAACAAATTTTAAATATGCGTCCAACCTATGATGATGTCACCCTGGGCCACGTGGCGGCCTCTGGGACTGCCACGTGGCAGCCTGCCATTCGCTGCCCACAATGGAATATTCCTCGAATATTCTATTTTATTTTTTTTGAAAAAATTCAAAAATTAAGAATCATTGAGCGATTTTATTTTTGGCATAACTTCTGCATACGGAGACCGTTTTTCGAACCGTTTGCGGTGCCGGAATCAGGAGGATGAGCTCTATCCTGTCATTTAGGTTTGAACTAGTTCTGAGAACTTTCATTTTTGACCATTTTACGACACTTGGTCTTGAGCTCCTGATCACACCTCCCAAATGAGAAGGCTTTTGGTCCCCAAAAGCTTACTGAATCTCTGAATTGAACTGTACAGCACTTGAGGAATAGAGATATCCTCTTCTGTTAAGCCAAAAGAGCATACTGATGCCCAAAATGTCCTGCCTTGCCAACTGTCGTCATGGCGACTTTTTGCTACATAAGCCAAGTACTTGTCGAATCCCGACCAAGCTATTTCGCCGGACAAATATGAAATTGCAGGAACCAGCAATGAAACTTGCTGATATATGAGCTGAAATCTTCCTCTGAACATGTGGGCTTGCCAACTGTCACAATGCCCATCCATGGCACCTCCGCTCCAGAAGAAGAGTTGCCTCCCAAATGAGAAGGCTTTTACAAAGATGAAACACTTCATCATTTCTCCTCTTTACAATCTTGGAGATCAAATTAACTTTTTCCAAGTCAATATTACATTACATGCATGGTTAAAAACAAAGTAATCAACCCTTCAAGTTAATCACACATACATGTTTAAAATACAAGGAAATCATCATGATCCCTGTGCTCATGCATATCATTCTCATGCATGCAGTTTATCCTTCAACTTTCTCTTAAGTACAATCATAAGTACAAGATCCTCAATCACATGTACATGTACTTTCAAAGCTGAAATGAATATAACTTTCGCTGCGATAGAGTGAGTCTCATACTCAGCTTTTCCATCTTGCAACTTGCATTCCCTTAACACAGAAATGAATTCAATCAAAAGACATGCAACTTTAATTGGATAAGAATTCTAACCATTTCTTACCAATCCATTTAAAAGGCGCTTCCTTTAACTGCACATCGATATCAGCATGTGTATCATCCTTACACATATCAATGATGGAAACTTCCTTCCCATTCTTGCCATACTCTTTCTCCAATTTCTTCAACTTTCGTGGAAGCATTGTTGGATTCAGAGTCCAACACCTTTCAGCAGTGTGTCCATGCTTATGGAAATACGTGCAACACATGTTCATCTTCTTGATAGCATGATTTGCATTGTTCAATGGAACTTTGGCTTCTTGCCTCCTTTCCTTCAAAAGTTTCCTGTATGTTGCCATTCTTTTCCAACATCTAGAAACACTATGGTTAACCAAACCACAAAAAGAACATGCAATTCTTTTCCAATGCTTATGTGGAAATTCACCATGCTTTACATGATCAAAGGAAATATGATGGAAATTAGATTTATGCCTTTCTCTTTCACCTTCATTACCTTCATAAGGAGGTGAATCGAAAGAAGAAGAAGCTCCCTTTGGAACACTATCAGTCCCTTCAATGGTTTTAGAGCTTTCACCACTTTCTTGTTCAAGTGCATGCTTATGCACACCTTCTTCCTTCATGGCTGCTTTGGAACTTTCTCCATAAGATTGTCCATAGCCAAGACCCAAATTCTTAGGCCTTACCTCAACCATTATTGGCTCAACTATACCCTGTGCATGTTTGCCCAATCCTTTTCCTTCATATCCCATTTTGGACATCAACTTGGACCCTATGCCTCTGGTATGTTTCTCAAAAGAACCAACATAAACATTCTTATAAGAATTTGAAGACAAACTAGAATTGTTTACCTCTTCTTCAAGCTCATACTCGGCTAAGGCTTCTTTGGCAGCAAAGAGTTGTGTCTCCAACTCATGCATCCTTTCCAAATTCATATTTGCAATATGAAGTCGGTCTTCCATTTCCTGCAATTGGTCAGAAACAACTGCTTCTCTTCCCTCATGGAATTCAGTTGCTCTTCAAGTCTAGAGCTCTTTCTTTCATCCTCATACATTTCTCTCACCATATTCATCATGATGAAAAATTATTGCTTCAAGCCTTCATCAAAGAATCTTGTGAAGGAAGATGATTTTGAGAACTTACTTATGGAAGTTGTCATTATAAAAATGAACAAAAGAGCTTCAGCAAACTCAAACAACAAGTAGTTTGCAGAATAATAAAGCAGTCAATCTTCAACACTGCTTAAGACACCTTTCAAGTTACACAATCAAGCTAGTGATGTCAATCAAGCAAACCTAGAGCTCTGATACCATCTGATCTGAAAATGGAATATACTTGTTTAAGGGTGCAAGGTATCCATTTTCCCTAATTTCAAATGTGAGTTATACACTCCAAGTGACCTCTAAAAAGGTGAAAACTTCTTATTTCTTATACAGAGATAGACTATAGGGGCATTCACCGGACATGTCACCTCTAAAGACAGGATGAGTTCCAGAGGCTACCTGGCGCTCTACAGGCTCTGCCAAAAGAAATAACAAAGTAAACACTTAGAAGTCTTTGACATACACATACTTGAAGTTTGATGTCTTGCGGAATAAGACAAATAACTTTCTGTAGCTAAATAGGTGATTATGTGTGTATGCAAGTTATGTATTTTTGTTTTTTAACACTTTATATCAGTTTTTCTTAGCATATCATCTTCAGCAAATAAAGACATCAAAATGGTAAAGCAGTTCACCCCTTCTGGGCTACATCTGCTGGACCAAGCCTCTCAAACTAGGCTTGTCCTCTTGTATTAAAAATGCTACAAATGCTAATAAAAGAATATGAGTGTCTTGAAAGTCAGATCTGACTGTAAATACAGAATCAGAAGATAGGAATTAGCTAAACATGCTCTTTCCCAAGCATTAAACAGTGAAATTGTACCTCATACAGTACTTTCCCCAATTGGCCCTTTAGACTTGCATGGAGAATTTTGAGGTGAAGATGACCTCAATTGGTTCTGAAACCTCTGCCATTAGACTCAGAAGGTCAAAAGTAGTAGACATAGGCTTTTGAATCACCAAAAATGGATGAACACAGCCTCAAACAGCTCAAGCATTGAAATGGCCCTGGTGGCCTTGAAAGCTTCCCTGAAGCTAAACAGTGAGAAGAATGCCTCAACACGAAAAATGAGCTGTAGAAATAGATTCAGAATGCTGAAAACCTTCAGGAATGATCCTCGTTCCACATTCAATGGCTGCACAATTCCCAATGCAGCTCCCAAACTGATTTGGCCCTAGTGGCTCCTGGAACTTCCACGAAGCAAAATCACCTGCAAATGACCTCAGATGGCTGTGAAAACTGTGCCAAGGGCTTCAGAAGGTCGAAGATACCCAAAAACAAAAAAAAAATATTCATCCAAAAAGGACTTTCCTAGCCAAAGTTATGGCTCATTAAAGCTTCTCCAGTCTGCCCTAGAAAAACTCCAGATAAAACTGGCTAACTGCCAGGTAACCTCGACAAATAGGCAATTCCGCCATTTTTGGAGCGCTCCACCAAAATTCCGCCAACTTGACTGTCAGTTAACGGCCAGTAAATCCCGCATGTGACTGGAAAACTCGGGCTAGTGGTTTGCATTGGAGTTCGCACCATAACCTTCGGTTGACGGGCAAGTTTGTTAGCCGAACTTCATGGAAATGCGACCACGCTAATATCCATATGCGGTGACTGTTAAACAACAACCACGTAGTTTCAGCATTAAGGCCCAAGGTTTTGGGGCTGCGGTCATGTGTTATGGGGGCTGGCCCCCTTCGGGTCCCGACCCTGACCATTTGAAACTACAAATTCAATTAAGTCCGCCAACTTTACAAGATCCATCATGGTGGCTTAACAGTAAGACGGACTGCTGTTGGTTAGGAGGTTGCGTGTTCGATCCTCCGCGCCCCCAAACAAATTTTAAATATGCGTCCAACCTATGATGATGTCACCCTGGGCCACGTGGCGGCCTCTGGGACTGCCACGTGGCAGCTTGCCATTCACTGCCTGGTGGGCTCCAGTATTGTAGCAATTAATGCTACAACTCCTGGAGCTTCCTTCTCTAATTTTATCAACCCGGTAGTTCGTAACAAACTTGGAAGCGACGGTGCTGTATGCACAAGTACTAGCTCTTGCCGCAGCTGTCACTTGGTCAGCTGGCACAAGTCCACTAGGGGCTCAAGCCAACTTCTATGAGCTCTTAGAAGAAGCTTTTTAACCGATGAACGAAAGCTAACTCAAAGGAAATTAACCTACTTTGCAAAAATGAACTGAAAGCCAACAAGAAATGCAAACCTTAGCAAACCCTAATTCTACCAGCTAGTCCTACTGATGCAACGGTGAGAATGCAAACTACTGAAAGTGATGCCATTACTTCTATTAAGGTGAGATGCATGTGTCTAGACTACTTTTATCTGAAGAGAACATATTTTTGTATTTTTGTTCAAGTTGTTGGAATTATTACACATGTGCTTCTAACTGGGTCTTTACTGTGCAGGGGTAGGTCAAGGGGAGAAATGCTTGGAAGAGGTCAGGAAGGCTCAGAGAGGGTCTAAGGAGTCCCTAACATCCTTTCAGAGAGTTTCACAAAGTTTGGATGCCAAGCAACCGTGTTTATGAGCTTCTACAGGAAGTTTGCAGGGGTTCTACAGGATGTTCAGAATTTCTACAGGAAGTTCAGTAATTCCTACAGGATGTCCTATACTCGGGTTTTTGGGTGATGGGTGAGTGGAAGAGGCTGCATGGATGGATAGGGAGGTAAGGGAGGAGTTTGTAGTGACTTAGTGACAGAGAGATGAGATGAAGAGGGGGTGTGCTAAACTAAGTTGTCTTAAAGAGGGTAGTAGGAATGGAAGGTCGAAAAAGGTAGAATAACGAGGGTGATAGAATGGTTGAGAGATAGGGGTCTAATTGGGAGATGAGTAGTTGGCCTAGGCACGGTTTAGAAGGATAAGAGAGTGAGGGAGTAGTACTGCACAGTGTAAATGAAACAAATCATCCACGTCCTGCACATAACCGAAATATCATGATCCTATTCTAACTGTTTAGTAAAACCAAAGAACAGCAACGTTATTGCTAAGGAAAATCATGCATGGTACTGCAGCAAAGAATCATTCCACAAGATCTGAACGCATGGACAACTATTACAGCGAAAACATTGTATCAAAGATTGCATGAACATGTAAAACATTGTTTTTGGTGGGTGGCACTGTCTGCAATTCCAGCCCCTAAACAGAGGTGAAAATGAGTGTGCAGTCAACCCTTTTTTGGAACTCTTATTAACTCCAATCTCTTTACTCTATTCTAAAACTGCTGAAGCAACTCTGTCTCATAAGATTAACCTACTTAACCACACCAAACAATCTAGCTCAGCAAACTACGTTTCCAAATGCAGGTAAAGGAAAAGAACAAAAACACGATGCTGAAAGAAAGATAACAATACAAAGGAAGGAGACCTTATGTTCTCAGGTTGGGCCCAACCCCGAGAGCTATGGCTCCTTTAAGAACTCAGAACTAAACTCAAATCTGCCTGCTTTCCATTAAAAGATAATAATCATAAGTCAAATAACATGCCAATAATGGCTACAAAAGAGCAAAACAGAGTTAACAGCTCATAATCCAGAATGTGCAACAAGGTTTCAAAATTCCTTTTCGAAGGCTACAGCCTCATCATTTATACATTACGAGGGCCAAGCTAGCCTCCTAAATTAGTGGGATTTGGCTGACCAAACTAAGAGTGATTTGCTGCTTCCTCAAAATCCGTTTGGCTGCCTTCTAACTCGGTGGTGGTGGCTGTTGGAGCTCAGAGTTGGGGGTGAAGATCACGAGGAAGGCCATTCAATGCTGTGGACAACCTTCCTACAAAATCTCAATCCCATCTTGGTTGTCTCCTAGCCCTCATCTGCGTGGTTTTGCTCCATTAAATGTCAAAAAACCTGAAATAAGCACGTGTTAGCCACCTAGGAATAGTGAATGCCCTCATTCGTACAAATGACATAAATATACTAAAAAAATGATGCATAAGTTATGAAAAATGAAGGGTTGAGCAAGGGTAGTTAGGCCAAATGAGCCCAAAATGTTACCAAATTTGGGGCTCATCAATGCCCACCATAGAATATTCCTGGAATATTCTATTTATTTTTTTTGAAAAAATTCAAAAATTAAGAATCATTGAGCGATTTTGTTTTTGGCATAACTTCTGCATACGGAGACCGTTTTTCGAACCGTTTGCGGTGCCAGAATCAGGAGGACGGCCTCTATCTTGTCGTTTAGGTTTGAACTAGTTCTGAGCACTTTCATTTTTGACCATTTTACGACACTTGGTCCTGAGCTCCTGATCATCGAGTGAGACCTTAGTTCATGCTCTGCGGGCTGTTTCTGAAAGGGCTGGCAGTTTTGGGATTTGTTTGGCTAAAACACTTTGAACCTAGGTCAAGCCCCGATAAGCCAACAAATGGTTCTGTTTCCAAGACCGGGATCTACCTAAGGGATGTTTGATGTCGGAACACTGGAACCCTACGAAAAAGGAAATTGAAGATTGGTTGGTTCAGAAGCTTCACGAGTTCGTGGTAACCCCACAGATATTTGAGAAGAGGTGGCTGGATCGCTACGTATATATGGAAATCCATGAGATCTTCTTTGCATCTTTCTCTTCAGAGCTGTATGATTGGATCGCGAGGCTAGCAGACAGCCAGGGAAGGTGCAAGCTTGATCAACCGATAGTGTGGACTCCAGAGTTGGTGCGCAGGCTAGAGGCTTCAGAAGATAAGATCGCACGGGCAGTAGACCATTGGCTCAATCAAATAATAGGAGGTTTTATCATTGAATTTGCGATAGACATGACTGTAAGCTACAACAAAGCAGAAAGACGTTTTCTTAAGGGACCGCGAGGTAAGTACATCAAATCTTTGAATACCTGGATTAAGACGTTGTTATGTGAAAAATGGGTGGTGCGAATACATTAATGAGTGGAATGATGTGGAGCAGAAAGGTCTACAAAGGTAACGAAGGGTTAGAAAATAGTCCTTTAATTTCACCTCCGTGAGCGAGCGAGGAAGAGTGCGCGTGGGTTTCTCCGAGGAGTGCAGTCAGTTTGATAAAGCAACGCATTCCCTAGTTACCATCCCCACGTACGTCGCCACCCACATCACCTAATTCGCCTCCATCTTTGCCCACACCACCTCCACCAAACCAACAGTTCAGCATGGCGAGTGCGATCAAGTTTCCTGTATTCAGAGTAGGGAATGAAGATCTAGATCAGTTTTGGTTTGTAGTAAGAGTAGTATGGGAAGCACACGAGGTTACGGATGATAACATTAAGAAGGCCACATTGGTAAGTGAATTGTAGGACTGTGTGCTGAATTGGTATATCAAGCACTCAAATGATCACCCAAATGCAGGAATAGCGAAGATCCATATCGCATTGAATAGAAAGTTTAACCGGCCAAAATCCGAAACGCAGTCGATCATTGGATTTAAGGAAATCGCGATGCTTCCAGGCGAAATCCCCTGGGATCTGGATCAGAGGCTGAAGAGTATGATCTGTGAAGCTGATATGACATTAAGGAATGCGTAACACCACGCACGGTTTGTGGCGTCTTTGACACCACACCTGAGGACGACGCTGTCACAGCAGAAGTTCTCAACCTAGGTAGAAGCATTGGAAATGGTGATGAGGTTGCATGATACATCGATATAGGATCCAGGGTTGGGAGTCCAACAAATCCATGCGTAGCTATAGAACCTATGCTTGGAGATGCAGAGTTTGAAGCAGGATAGGGCACCCCGGCCGGAAGCGAGTGAAGAAGTGTGGTGCATAAAATGTAAAGGTCAGGGTCACGATAAGGATCACTGTCCAGTATTTGTGAACTATTTGGCGGGAGGGGGACCAATGTTGTTGAGACCAGAGGCTCAAGTGGGGCCAAGTGTGGCACCCACACTCTCGTGCGCGATCTGTCAGGTGGGAGGAAAGAACACTATGGAGAACTGTCACCGGTTGCAGAAGTATACGCAAACTCCGCAACAGTTATTTTGTAATTTTGGTAGATCAGTGGGCCACGATGAGCGGACATGTTGGAGCTATGAGCTAATGATGGATAGGACTCCAGCCTATCGAATTCAAACAGAAATGCAAGGCCTCGATCTAGCCACAGCAATGGCATGCAGTGGATTCCAAGGACGCGGACGAGGACGAGGAGGAATGGGACGCAGATGAGGGCGCGGACAGCTAATCGGTTACAATTGCGGAGGACAAGGGAACTACGCTCATGATTATACCAACCCAATGAGAATATCTTGTCCGTACTATGAGTAGTTTGATCATGAAATGGTAGATTGTCCGGCGCTAATCACACAAATGCACAAGAAAGGGGTACTATAGCCTACTCCAACTCAAAATATCCAAATGATGAGGTCGGAACCGCGTGAAGAAGACCCCAATGTGAACATGATGCTCAGAAGTGGCACGACCACAGGGGAAGATAAGGGGAAGCAGCCTGAGGAAGATACCTGGGTACGCAAGGCTCCTACAAAGGAACCTGAGTTTGACTTGGAATGTGCTAAGGAAACGTTTATGGAAGCTAAGAAGAGCTTCGCGGGGGCCTCTACTTCAGGTAGTAAGGATCCACCAGAGACAAGAATGGATTCTTCTATGCTTACTACCTTTTTAGAGACATGCATGAAGCTGCTACACGACAATAAGGCAGTTAAGGGACTACAAGAGTTGATCACTAGGTGCGCAGGACTGGGTGAGCCACGCGTAGTCTGAAAAATTGGGAAGGCATGCTCTGCATACCATGAGGGAAATGAGATTGACGGCGCTGATTGGCGAGTATGAAATGGATCAAGTGATCTTAGACTTGGGTTCGGAGGTGAATGTGTTACCAAAATAGACTTGGGAACGCATGGGCAAACCCGCGTTACAATGGTCCCCTATTCAATTACGGATGGCAAACCAGCAAAAGATTTTACCCATGGGAAGATTGCAAGGGGTAACAGTGGATATCGAAGGTGTGAACACGCAGATGAACTTTGAGGTAATAGAGATTGTGGATGATAGTAACCCTTACCCCATGTTGCTAGGAATAAACTGGGCCACGGATATGAATGGAGTCATCAACCTAAAAAAACGGAAGATGATATTCGAGAAAAAGTCCTTATGTGTAGTAGTTCGCTGGATCCAGCCGAAGGAGAACACTACATTGACCCCATGCACAACGATGGAGACGACGAGGAGCTAGATTGTATTTACAAGATAACCGCGTGAAACCAGGATTGGCTAAATCTGACTTCAGGTAGAAGGGTCTCGTGGGAGCGTGCAGGTTCCTGCCATTCGGATTCAGACGAAGAAGATGAATGCTGGCACAATCGATTGAGTGAAGTGCCGACGCTAAATTGTAATATGATGACAGAATCACTACAATGCGTAACCACCCAGGCTCGATATCTACCCACATATGATGGATTAACAGTGGTAGATGAATTCTTGAACAAGTTTGAGAGTGTCGTACCAGAGCACCAGAGGTTCGATGCAATAAAGTGGGTGTTGCGCACGACACCTACGTGTTGGTGGGGAACACATGAAAGAAACTTTGAAACCTAGCACGGCTACAGGAGAATGATGCAGCTAAGGTTTGGGAAGCCAAAACTACGAATAACCGAGAAATACGATGGACGCAATGACCCGCGCACACACCTCACAAAATGGACCAAAGCCTATGGAGAAGAAACCCAGCCTGAATGGGTACACTTATTTTATCATACTCTGGATGTCATCCCAAGAAACTGGTATACCAAGATAGAACTCCGACATGGTACGAGCGAATGGGATATCTTGCACAAAGGATTTTTGTTAACGTTCTCATTTGAAGACCTATGGGCGGATGCTGTTGACGATGGGATGCAAGCTGTGAAAGCCACCATTTTCAAAATACCACGGGAACCACAGGAAATAATTCAACCAATATGGTCACCTCAGTTAAGCCATGCCATAGAATGTTATAACATGCAAGTGGAGGATGATGATGATGACCCCCGAAATATTAATATTCCAGAAACAGAGGGAATCACGAAGTTTGAGGACCGTCAATCGAGGACCCCGACATCATTGTGCCACTGAAAACGAAACAAGTAAACATTGGTACAGATGCAGAGCCGAAGTATGCAATTCTTGGGGACTATTGGGATGATTCCACGGTGGATAAGGTCATCGAGTTACTTCGCGAGTATCAAGACTTATTCTCGACCAAAATCACGAAGTTAAAAGGGATCCTCGGTGACCTAGGAATGATGAAGATAACTATGAAACCGGACGCGAAGCCAGTTAAGCAGCGTCCTTACCATCAGAATCTGAAGTATAAGGAAAGGGTCCGTGAAGAATTGGACAAAATTCTGGTAGAAGGAATTATTGAACCATTGGAAGAGTCTGATTGGTTGAGTCCTATGACAGTGGAGGAGAAAAAATAGAAGGGCGAAATTCGAATCTGCATGGACCTCAGAAAACTTAATGATTCCTATGTTCATGATCCATTCCCGATACCATTTACAGATGAATTCATGCCCATAGCATACATTGTACCCAGTTTGTGGATATCAGCAATGACAGGCATGGCAGACTGCGAAGACTTGGAAGAGAGGCTCGCACAACTAGAAGAACTTGAGGAAGAACGATTTCTAGCGGGATTCCATCAACAGGTACAGAAACAACGCGAGAAAGCTTGGCACGATCACCATATCAAGTTATGCACGTTCAAAGTAAACCATTTAGTATTTCTGTATGATAGCAAGTTTGAAAAATTCCCTGGGAAACTCTGAATGCATTGGTTGGGATCATACGTAGTCAAAGAGGTTATAGACGGAGGCGCGATCCAGCTCGGCAAGCTTAATGGAGAGTCCTTCCCAGGAAGACTAAATGGCAGTCGCCTAAAGCCCTACACGAGTGGGCCGACTGCCTGACTAACCGACCGGAGCACAGTCTCAGTGCTCCAAGTAGTTGAAATAAGGTGCGAGACAATAAATGAGTTTGCAGGAAAGTTGCGTGGAAACAGGGTTCCGCGTAAGGTGAGCCTATCGCAGGCATCACTATCGCGCATAAGGGGCTGCGTTGCGGCGCAGACATGCTAGAAAGTGATCATTGAGTTCACTATTCATGACAAGATGGTCAATTCAAGACAACGAGGAGCAGATGGCGGGAAATTAAGACATGGAGTCAGAACTGGATTTGAAATGATCTACAGACAGTATCGCATTAATGAGCCTAAAAAGGAGGGAACGGTCGAATTTGAAAATAAATAGGCCTATAAATCACAGCTGGTCATCCATCGAACAAACCATGGTACCTTAAGACTTAATTTATTGTGTTATCTGATAGATATGGACCCGTCCAACTTCGATGTTTTGAGAATAAACCGAGATCACTTATCGCGAATTAGTAGGGGCAATGGAGCAGGAGCTTGAAGAAGTGTTGCAGGAGGCAAGGATAGAGAAACAGAGAATAGTGCGTCACTCACAGGGATGGTGGAACGTGAAGCCTTGGCAGTGCATCTCGCCGCATCGACGAGTGACTTGGGATAAGTCACGATGATTGTGTTGGGTAGCGGATCACCTGCGTAATGGTTTTGGGGCTTAAAGCCCACAATTTTTGGTATTGGTATTGTAAAGGCTCCGCGAAGTGCGCGGAGCATGAGTTGTAATGAGTCAAGTCAAAGGGTAGTCTGCCCTAAAATATTGTAATTTAATCCAGAATGTGTCAGCCTATCCATGGTCCGTGAACCATGGGAATGTACAAATAGAGCGAGGCTCTAAGTTTAGAAGGCAGCTTTTGTTGAGATCAAAAGTGTATGGGTTTTTGAAAGTAATATTCTATCTAAGTCTGTAAGTCTGAGTCGCAGGTCGTAGTAGTAAAAGAGGCTCTACAGCTGTGTGCACAAAGACCTAGTAGAGTCTGCAGCTGTGTGTGCGGACCACTACAACTGTGTGTGCAGGGTAGGAAGTGGATTGTAACTCGAAGAAGCATTAATAAAGATAAGTTGGTTTTGGAATATTGCGGATCTGTTTCTATATTCTAGTCTATGCTTCTATTTATGGTTTATGATTGCGCGCATGTCTGTTTATGTTAAATGATAGATGAAAGTATTTGGCCTACTTAATTTAATTCAAGATGTATAATAATACTAAGCACAGAAAGGGTACAAAGCATTCGCTCTCGTCATCCTAGTCGCACGAAGGAAGTTGCACTGAACAGATAGCTGCGTGGAAGTAGCACATCGCGTAGGATTGGTTCGCGAGCTTTCCAGACGTCATCAAGACATCCCTAGGGTGCAGAAACCTGGTTCCAACACCCTCTCATACTACCTCGGGTGAGACCTCAGTCCGCGCTCTGCGGACTGTTGCCGAAAGGGCCAATAGTTTTGGGATTTGTTTGCTAAAACACTCTGAACCTGGGTCAGGCTCCAATAAGCCAACAATACTACACTCTATTGCATTATTCACTCAATGATTGGTGTCTTTTCTAGGTGTCATAATGATAGTACTAGGCTATGTGCTTTGTAAGGGGTTAGTAGCTTAGTTAGTTTAGTTAGGAGTCTTAATATTTTTGCAATAATTTAATTTCAATTTAATAATACTTTATTTTATGCAATAGTTTCATTACTATGTTTCAAGCCATATTTATGCAATAGTCTAATCAACAAGCATTTTGTTTCTAGCATTATAAAATATCTCCTTTTTGCAAATTGCTTGTTTAGATAGTTTTAAATTGATTTACAACAATCAATACTTAGTTCAATTTTTAGTTGGCATGTTAATAGTCAGATATTACTTTCCATTCTTAATGGTTTTCCCCTTATTGAAGTACTTAGAGTAAGACTTGGAATATCACCAGTCCTAACCAATAGGTAGGTAAATAATGTATTAGATAAGTAAATGATAAAGCAAATAGTTGTGTTCTATATATATACTGCACAACACCTAAAAAGTTTGTATGAACCCTTGGATGATAGTTAAAGTAGTGAATTGAGGAAGGATAATATTATTGTTGCTATTCCAAGGCCCACCAACCTTTGGCATCATTACTGGGGAGGTGATAAAAGTTCACATTTTATTTCTTTCATTTCATTGAAAAAATCCATTTTTTTGCTAAGTAGCTACATTTTAAGATATATGCCTCACCTTAGGGATGAACTAGGAATATTTTTTCCCAAAACCCCCATTAATTAACCAAGAATAGACAATTAACAACAATAACAATTTGATTATGATCGTCCTCACAAGGGACGCAGAATATTTTTGAGGACTTCTTAGATAAGGAGGTAAGATATGTTACAAATATCTCAAAGGAAGATGGAGCCCCATCTCACTATACAATGGTTGATGGTGGAGATCAAACAAAGGTCTTTGGATTCCCTATTCAAGGAACTAATGGAGAGACAAAAATGAAAAACCTTAACCCATATGCACTTCCTCACTTCTATGGCCAGACTTCAAAATTCCTTGACACTTTCATGTTTGAGTTTGTTGTCGTATGCAGGATCTATGATTATACTTTAGATGAGCAATAACTCAAACTCTTTTCTTCCACATTGAATAACTCCTCCTTGAGATGGTTCATGAATTTAGAAGGTAACAACATTACTAGTTGGGACCATGAAGAAACTTTTAGCAAAAAGTATTGAGGTTATTGTAAAGCAAGAAATATAAGAGATGACTCAAGGGGTGAATGAATCTGTTAGGTTCCTATACCAATAGGAGTCGTAATTTTGAATGACTAAGGTTAAGCCTTGTAATATTGTACATACCTTTGCTTTCTGCAAATGTTTTCCATATTAAAAAATTGAAAAATTAAAGAGGGTATGTCCTAAAAGAATAATCAAAGGACAAAAAGAATAAGAAAAGGTCCAAAAAAATGAAAATATATGAACCCCAAAAAACAAAAAGAGACCATGAAAGTGAGCAAGTCAAAATGCCACTACTATTTACTTTTATACATAATAATGATTGTGTGCAGCTTGTTATTCATGCCACAATCCATGGTAATCAAACTGTTTAATCTTGATTATACCATGCTTTGAATTTCATGTTTATAGTTAGAGAATAAAATTTGACCAAACAATTTAACCTTGGCAGATCATTAGATAGGTAGAGTAAATAAAAGGAGCTCATCAGTTTAATCTGAGCCCTTGGATGTTATAAGGTTAGAATTAGATAGTTTTGTTTGTAAAAGAAAAAGATTGATAAGGGTTTGCTAGCCTAAATGCACCCAAAGAAAATGAAGAAAAAATGATAGGATGAGTAAATGGGTAAGTAGTAGAAAGGTTGCAATAATATCAAGTGATTGCAAAAAAGAACTTATGTCAAGTTTAAATGCATTCTTCAAATGTGCATAAGCAGTAAACAAAGCAAAGACAATGGTTCACAATATGTTTTATTTAACATCCCATCATTCATTCCACCCCTTTACTTTACTAATTTCCCATAAATAAGTTCTAGTACTTAAATCCTACAAGTCAAAGGGGCACAGAGAATTTCTCTGACTTTTGGAGGGACCGGACCCTCGGCTTGATGACTTATGGGCATAAGTGCTAGAATCCCCTTCATCAAAAATTCATCTCCCTTCATTTCCCCTCATTTCCCTAATAAAATCACACTTTCCTATGGTTGACACCATTGACCTAGGAAAAGTGGAAACCCCCATGTAAATCCCTTTTCACTCAAAAACCCATGAAAAACACTTTATACTAAGTATTGAAGGTATGAAAAGCATGCAAACATGATATTCCACCTTTTTACTTAGAAAAAAACCCACTCTACCATTTATATTTTCATATTAATCACTAACTTTATTATATAGATTCCCCAGAGTCCCCATTATCCCGTATTAAATTAAATCTCTATATAAAATACCCCAACCTTTGGTTTTAATAAAAACTAATACAAATTACCCGTACCCCGATATAATCTTACTAAGTTTACCTAATCCCAGTAAAACTTAAGTTAATCCTGGTATTAACATCACTCGACTCCCTAATCCCTCATTAAGCTCGGCCCGATCATTTTAAACCTCTGATTTATCCCTAAACTAATCCCGAATCACCATGATTAAATCCCTGCCCCCCCCATCAACTCCCGTCATTTCCCCCCGCGCAGCTCTTTTGCTTGACTATTGTTGATCATCACCCCCCTCTCATCCAATGGCGCACAGCCATATCGGCCGCACCTGATGGCTGAATGTTAACCACCCGATAAAGTGGTTTTCCCCGACCCCGCGGATGCTACGTGTCAAACGTTGTATCGCATTGGGTGACCCCTCCCGAATACCGCTCGCACCACAAAAGCGGTGCGATGGCCCTCCAAAACCACTTCCCCCACTTAACTGAAAAACCGTCAACTGTTCATCTGAAAGTGAACCCGCCAAAATTAATAATTTTTTCTATAAAAGGTCATGAAGCCCTCTTTCGCCCTTTTTATACACATTATCTGTGTAAATTCTCTAAACCATTGCAATCCCTACGAACACCAAATTTACGACCAGACTTTCAAGACCGCTCCAGAAGACGCTACAGACAACCCAAATGACTTTTCAGTTTGTACCAAGACCACGCCAACCACTGCAGTTGCCGTGAACCACCATTTTTAGAGCCAATTCGCCCAATTCTAGGTATTTCACCACGAATTACCCCTTACCCCTGCAAATTTCAAAACCTTTAACCTGTGTAGTGTTTTAAGTTAAAAATTTGATTAAAGAATACTGCCAATTTAAGAATTGCTTGCCTAAACCCTCTGAAAATCCCAAAACCTTTGATAAAGCCCCCAGAGCCTAATTCAAATCCACAAGAACTGAATTATGGCTACCCCTATCGCCATGGACATTAGACCCATTACCACTCCACATTTAGACCTGGACCACCTTCCCCTGGCTGACAGGGATTTCCAAATCAAGGACACAACTTCAATAGAGCTCCTGCTAAAAATTCATTGCTTAAGCAAAGACAGACACCTAAACCATACAGATGATATTGGCCTCCGAGGGTCCAATTTACCCAGATACCAGTTCCCCCAAGTTCATATCTTTCCTAAAATCGTTCACATGTGCTATGCATGCTACGTCCCCAGCCATAGAGCCATAATGTCTCCTGACCAGAAGGTTCTATTCACCATCACCACTGAGTCCATTAATGAAATGTTACAATTCTAACCAGGGCCAGACCTAACCCCACTCTCAATTGGAGACCTTTTGGACCAGTATCCCAAGCTAAGCCCATTAAGATTGGCCCAGTTGTTTCAAACCTTCATTAGAGAGGAAAAACACATCTGTAAGGACCCCCCTCCATATGTATCAGCTATTTTCTCTCAATGGGGCCAGTACATTGTAACCATGATATCATGTGTTTTGGGTTACTCTACCAGTGAATACATTGATGAACTTATTCTTGCTTTCATGTCCATTTATACCCCAGGGCAGCTTCCTGCAATCACATATGGCTTTGCCAAATTCATAGCTGATAGGATGCATGAGCAGTTCACAAGAATGGGCAATGAGAGAGTATTGAAATACTCCTTTGCATTGTACCATCTATTTTTGTATTATCAGTCAGATAAGTTTCCTTTTACTCTCCAAAAGCTTGACACCAGGGGCCAACCTAGATCTGTCATTTTTTGGACCCCACTTTTCAATGAGTTTAGATCCCCATATACATACTCTGACTTCATAGTTTCTTTTGTGTATCCAATCATGACTATGCTCACTGGAAGTCCTCCACCTAGGATAAGTCCAAAGATAAAAAGAGTCCTCCAGCTTTCCAAGCAAACCAAAGTGGTAGATTGGTACCTTTACCAAAACCACACTAAAATCAGAATATATGATTTCCTGCTTGCACCATATAAGTTGCCAAGATACCTCCCCATGAGGTTGTTTGCCTTAGAATATTACAGACAGATCATCAATGCAGATGAGGTCAAATTTGTCAATGCCAAGAAGAAGGCCAATTTCAAAATCAAAGACCAGTTAGGTCCCTTCATATGCAATTCCAGAGAGGCAGGGAAAGAGGCAGACCTGATCCTGCAAAGCTTGTAATTCCAAAGGAGTTTTTATGGAGATATAACCCTTTAGAATTCATTAACAAAAAAGGCAAAAGGTCAAGCTATGACCTTTTATCCACCACCCCATACCAAAAATAGAGGCATATGCCAATCAGAAAGAGTGGGTGGAAAATACCGTAGTAGACAGCGACAACACAAGGGTAGATGTAGAAAATTTTCTGATTGATTTGGAAAAGCAGCTTGATGAGAGCTCTTTTTTGCAAGTACTAGAAGAGAAAGAAAGAGCCATGAGGACCTCTCCAGTCACACAAACTCCTCAGAATGAAGAGAAAAATCCAAAAAGAAACAGAGAGGGAGCTTCCACTTCAGGGATGGACACCTCTAATCTGCAGTAGGAAATGAGTCACAGCAAGAGGCAAAGGCTCAATCCGGCCTCTGAACAGGAATATACAGAAGGACCAGCACAGGTAACCAACACAAAGGTAGAAAGAAGCAGGCCCACAACTCCATCTGAAGACATACAAGAGCCTTCCACATCACAAACTCAGATGTTGGAAAGGCGGCTTAGTGTGGAAGTGTCTTCCTTCAGTAGGCCTACTGACAAAGGCCAAGACATAAAAGACAGGTATAAAGAAATTAAAATGAGAAATGAGAAGCTTAAAGCCAAAACATATGCTCAATACCTAATGCTCACTCCCACAAATCAAACAAGGCTAATGTCAGCCTTTGACATCAAGGAGGGAAAGCTACAAATGTCTTTTATCAAACCTACAACACAACAGCCCAAGACATCATCAGATTACAAAAGGGTTGACTTTGAAGTGTTGGCAAGGATATTCATCCCATAGACCAAATATAATTGCATAAATAGGCTGGAGAAATGATACTCCAGCCTCACAGGTAAAGACATAGCTACCCAGCAGCTACAAAACTCAGTAAACAACATCTCAACACACTTTCAGTTGGAGAAGGCCTCCTCACAGGCCAAGGATACGAGGATTAAGTCTTTGGAAGACTTGGTTATTGAGTTGGGACATGATCCCAAAGATATAAAAGCTATTGAGTAGCTGATAAAGAAGAAGAATGATGATATTGTTGCACTGAAGAAGCAATTGAAAATTCCCAAGTTGCAACATCCTCAAACACTGGAAGTTTTGGAGAGCCAAACCAGACATGAAGAGTTGATGGACTTGGTCCTAAAACTCAATGATTAGCTAAAGGAAACAGAGAAATAATTGGATAATTTAATCCAAATGCAACAAACTGACATTGCATCAACTTCTGCAAACGTCATCCCTACAGTGTCTACAACAATTCCTTCACGCTGGTAGCTTCACTTGCACCAACAGCTCCACCTGCCACATCATTGCTAGTTACTGCAGAATCTACATCAGCAGCAGGTACACCAGGGGAGGATGCAGATAAATTAGTCAAGGTCATGAATGAAATGTCCATCCAAGCCACTGAAATGAACAGACTAAGAGAAAAGGTGGCAAGTTTAGAAACTGATTACAAACTTGCCCAAATTATGCAAAAAGAAGAAACTTAGAAGGCCAACAGGATGAATGAAAGGGTCAAAGCCTTGGAAAAGGACCTAACATTAGAGAAACCCCTTGGATAGGCCAAGGAACTGTTATGGGCCAATATCATTGACTCCGTCAAGGATATTTGGCCATCTATTCAAGTTATTTTTGAGCAGATATAATTGATAAAGATAGCTATAGTAGCTATCCAGAAAGTCAAGGACGAATTGGGTGACATACCAGAGGATGCCAATAAACTCGTACATTTCCTTAATAGCAAAAACAGATATGAGCTTCAAGAGCTAAATATAGAAGACAGAACTGAAACTATTTTGGAAATAAGAAAGGTTCTTTCCAAGAGGAACCTAATGCTAAACTTGGAGGAAAAGTGCAAGAACATGCAGGTGGCCATTGATAGATTCATGGCCAAATTCCAAATTTTGAGGGAGAAAGGATTGCCCAGTCCATTGGTCATCAATGACAAGCTTATGACACAGCAGGACTATGACAATAGACTCAGGCAGTTGGCTAAAGAACAAGCTAGCACTTCATCTATTAAAGCCCTGCCAACAGGAAAAGTTTTATATAACACTTTTGAGAACCTATTTTTCCTCCAACATGAGGTAAAACACTTATTCATCACCAAGCCCAATTTTTCCAAGTATACTGAAGCTGATGAGATATACCGAAGGATGATGAATGTCAAATTACCTGATGTAGAATGGTGGGAAAGCATGACTGATTTACTGTGAGAAATTTACAGTAAAAAGTTATTGCATAGTAAAAATAGAGCAGCCAGGTAAATAGATGAAAACAGGACAACAGGGTCAAAGAGTATCAGGTGAAAGATAAAAGTTGAAGAAGATTCCAGCGTAAAAGACCACAACTACAAGCCAGCATAAAGGGCTACAAATCCAACCATAAAAGCCAGCAGTACCACAATAAAAGGGACAACATGAAATAGTTCAATAGTTGTCTCTATCTTCTTGCAAGAAGATATTTGTATTTCCTAGATTAAATCTCAAGTTTGTTTTGAGATATTTTGTAATAATTTTTGTATAAATACTTCACCATTCGAAGTATGTAGGGTGGATTCTTAGACATTTCTATAGACCTTTTGATCAAAGACAATAAGCTATTGTATCATTGTTTGGACCAGCAAGATGGATTAAGGAATAAAGACAAGAAATTTCACTGGATTCATGTGTAGAGCGAAGTGCAGACAAGTATTTTCTCTTGTGTTGTTATTTTTCTTTAAAAGTTTTTCTACAATCTTTAATGTATCTGAAATCTGAATGCTATAATATGGAATGATATCTCAGAATTTGCTTCATTGCACTCTATTTTAACTATTATGCATTTTAATGTTTTCTGCTAAATTAAGGAATTATTGATTGCTCCTTAGTCTAGGTAGTCTCTCTGTGGGCTATAGCAAAGGATTCTTAATTGCCCTTTGTTCATGATTATCCTTTGCTCCTCACTTTAATCTCGGTATGAGAATTTTGTAGAGCTCTCTCACCCTGGTTAAGATCATTTCACCCATCTGGCTTAAAGACCTTCACTTTACTCTGCTAGCTTGCCCTTTGAACACTCCCTTTAGTGAGTTAATTCCAGTTTTGCTGCCCTCCTTTGACTCCATAGCCCAATGGTCCAAAGACATCAATCTATCCATCTGTTTTAAGAATTCCACCATCCAACCATTCAATACAAATCAAAACCCCCTGAACCTTCAGAACTAGCCTAAAATCCCAGCAAACAAAGCTAAATCATATAGAGAGAGCCCTCTCTGAGTCATAGGTTGGCTAGAGCCTATACTTAAAATATTGGTTTGTGGTTACCTCGATCCTTTCCTTCTTCTGAAAACTTCTAGGGAAAAGTTCTGAGTGATAACAGAATCCTTGGAATACTTTGAGGATAAATTTCAACTAAGCTACGAGAGAGCTTAAGAATACACTTTGGATGAAGATTCACTAAAACTTGTCTTACTTAGAGGAGTAAGAGAGGAACACATGTAAACATTGAATCTCCCTGCAAGTGGAGAGATTTTTTAACTAGACTATATAGACATCAAGAAAAACTCCAAGAGTTACTCCAGTTCCTCCATGAAAATAGGTAGAAATGGTAAATGTATGTTGAACTCTTCTCATTCTTCTATACTTTTTTAGATTTGAGGTTTATGCGATCTGAGTTCTGTTGGGGATTTGTTTATGTATCCATCGCCTGAGATTTTGGATTATCGATGTTTCAAACCTAATTATGAGCTTTATCATCATGATGAGAATGTGGAAAAACATGATCATGCCTAGCAATAATAAATAGGAAATGGAAAAAAAGACTAATTGTAAAGAACCAACGCATAAAAAACCCTAAAATATGGAAATAAATTTACAATATGTTGATTATATACATATATATATAACGATATATATTAATTAATATATATCAATATATTTATAATATTTCATAATGATATATATATATATATATATATATATATATATATATATATAATAATAGTATATTATCTTTAAAATACTTATAACATATCTTAATATATTATTTATTTTAAGATTATTAATTTATATTAATTAATATATGTATTATATTTGTGAATGTATATAAAAAGAATATGATAGTAATAAATTAATTGTTAATATTTAATATTAAAAATTAATAAATAGTACATTTATTAATTTCTTATATTATTAATTAATTAGTAGTATATAATTTTTTTTTGGTTAGTCTACCCGTAAGGATTTGAATTTTGAATTTCATGCTTTACATAGTATTTCATAACAAGATGATCACTGATTGAGCTACACCCCGTGGGCCAATAGTATATACATTAATTAAAATAGTACATTATTATAATAAAATACTATCACAAGGAGCATGGCAAGATTATTAATGATTAATACATATTAATAATATATTCTTATTTATTAATGTATAAATGATGTTAAAAAAAAAAATAGAGATCAAGAAAGGGATAAACACCAAAGGAAGAGAAACAAAAGATGAAAGAGAGGGGGGGAGGATTAGCTTGGGATGGCTCTTGAGGTGACGGTGGGAGTCCAATTTTCAATGATTTTCCACCCATCATCTCTATTGAGGTTATTGGGGTTCTCCCTGATTTCAATTGCCTCCCTGAATTTTTTGTGGTGGTATTGGTCAACTCTAGCCAAGATACTTGCATTTTCAATGAAAATGTGATGTTTTGTTTTTATCTAGTGTTCAACTAGGGTTGAGGAGCACGGGAGATTGTGTTTTTATGTCAGCACAATGTTCTTGTATTCTAATTTTTATGGAGCGACCAATTTTTCTTACATAGGATTTATTGCATGAGAAAGGGATCAAGTATACACCCTTTTGATTGGTGGCATCAACGAGATCTCTGATAGATCTTAGGTGGCTAAAAATGGTGTTCACAAGTTTAAATGTAATGGTGATCTTTTCCTTATTGAGAATATGGTATATTTTCCTTTAATGTAAGGGAAATAAACTTTGGAGACCACATTGGTCATATCATATTTTAATCTGTTGAATTTTGATATCTATAGTGAGTCTTCATAATTATATTTTAACCCTTATAATGTATAAGGAATTTGTAAGAAATGTTTTTCATGTCATTTTCATTATTTAGTGCTTGAAAGAATTATTATAAGACATGTTCTTCATGTTGGAATTAAAAGAGAAAATTCAAAATCTGAATTTTTGAATTTTTGGCTCCAAACTAGTCAAGTGGGCCCTCCCTCAAGTCAAGTCGAGCCCAGATAAGAGACACAACAGTTTGTGAAGGAAAGACACTATATAAAGGCATTCAACGTCCTCCACAAATGCACCATTCAACTTCACACAAGCAAGAAAGTTTTTGGGCAGCCAAGTGAAGGAGAAGAAGGACGACGAAGAAGAAGAAGAAGGAAAAATTCATCTTTGTTATCTATATCTCTCTCTTGACCTCACACGTGTGACTTTTTGAGAAGAAGTTTCTGGATAGGTTGAAATTCTAGGCAGTTTTTGGGAAGGCTGAAATTCCGAGTAGGCCAAAATTTTGGGCAAATCAGAGAGTGCGAAATTTGAAGAGAATGGGTTTGACTTGAATTGACTTAACTAGAGGTCTTCTTGACTAGGTTTGAGCATAGCTTGTTGATCAATTTGATCTCATAGTTGACTAGCAGCATTAGATGTATATCTTGTTGAATGGAATAATTTTTCTAACTTAAATTGACTTAACTAGAGGGATGCTTGACCAGGTTTGACCATAGCTTGTTGATCATTTTGATCTCATAGTTGACTAGCAACATTAGATGTATCTATTGTTGAATCGAAGAATTTCTCTAAGGAAAAGGTTGTTGGATTTTTTCCCAAGTGGGTTTTCCCAATGTAAATCTTGTGTTCTCTTTATGCATTATGATCTCTACTATCCATATGGATTTATGGTTGAATTTATGAAGTGTAATTTATTAATGATAAAATGGAATTGTCAAAATAATAACTATATCATTATAAGTAATTATTAATATTTAAGAAATATTGTGCTTGTATCTATTGCACTTGAAAAATCAACATGGAACCATAGCTTTGGTGAAGGAAAGGAAATTGAGATCACTCTTGGAAAGCTTTTGTAAATGGAAGAGCATTATAGAAGACCTCATCGAAGATCTATTTTCTTGTCTATGATTATGGGTTCCCGTATGAAGTCTGCATGAAAAAAATTGGAAGGATTGACAAACTTTAGGGCTTGGGAAACAAGGATTGACTTCTTCTTGTAAAGAATGATCTCTTGGATATTGTGAAGGGGAAGGTTGTTGAACCTGAAAAAGATGAAGAGAAATTAAAATTTGAAAAAGATGACATTACAGCTAGAAGTATCATTGTGGATTTCATTAGAGATAAATTAATCCCATATGTAGAAAACCTTGACTCTTCAAAGAAGATGTATGATGCCCTAATTGGATTATACACCATCAACAATATTGGTCAAGCAAATAGTTTGGAGAATGAACTTCGTGATGTTAGAATGACAAGGAATGACACTATATCCTCATATTGCATGATGATTTCCCAATTGAGAGATCAACTTCAAGCAATCGATGAAATCATTTCTGAAAAGGAATTAGTAACTACAGCACTAATGGTTTACCTGAATCATGGGACTCATTTGCATCAAGCATTTGTACTAAAAAGGAAGCTCCAAAGTTTCATGAACTATGGACTTCATGTACTTAAGGAGAATCAAGGCTTATTTCAAGAGGGAGGGTTCTAAGATATGAAGAAGGTGACCCTCAAGCATATGAAACATGTTTCAGGAAGGTGAAGGAAGAAGGAAGTTTGGTTTTTAAAGAAGAAATGGAGGAAGATGAAATGATGGAAGAAGACCCAAAGAAAGAAGAACTTCTCCTCAAGAAAAGAGAGACATGTGAAAAGTTCAATGCTATCATTGTCATATATTTGGTCATTATAGAAGTGATTGTCCTAAAGGATAAAAGGATAGAAAGAGAAAGGGAAACCAACATGCTACGACGATAGACACGGATGAACTTCCAAAGATACCTAAGACTAAAGATCTAGGTACTAAAGATTTTTTTTATTTCTCTACCCTTACATGTTTTATTATAGATAGCAATGATTTGTGGCTAGTAGATAGTGGTACCTCAAGGCATATTACAAGAGATCATGAAAACCTTACAAGCCTAAAGGAAATAAGACTATCTCAAAATATAGAACTTGGGGACAACAACAATTATGCAGTTAAGGGCATTGAGAAGACTTCTACTAAGTTGGAATCAGATAAAAAATTTCATCTAAGCAACACATTATATGTACTAGATTTGAAAAAGAATTTGGTTTCTATTTCATGTTTGGAAGTTAAGGGAGTGTTATCACTCCAAGAAACTCTCCTAGGTTGTAGCTTGGAGATGCCTGGTAACATATAATCTTCAATATTGTTCTAGGAACTATTGGAATGGCTGATTGTTTGGCTCAAGCCAGATAACCACTTCAACTCTGTTTTCACTCCAAACATGCATGAACACCTTCAGTCCACAAGGCTTTAGACCACTAATGCTCAATAATTTGCAGATTAAGTGAATAAATGAAGAATACTAACCACACCAACAGATGCATACATAACATATGATGGCCGGCTGCAGCCAGTAAATGAAGCTTGTGAATCTAATCTATCTAAGCAGAGATAAAATGACAGTTATCTAGAATTAGATACAGAAGAAACATAGATGATCTATTCGATAACAAATCCAATTCACCGATGCAGAGATAAGATGACAGTTATCTAGCATTAGACATAGGAGAAATCATGAGTAAACCCATCCAGGTGCAAGTTTAGAATAGGAGGGAAATGGGCGTTGAACATGTAACAACAAAAGAAGCTTGTATTACTAAGAATGAAGATGAGACACTACAAGGAACAGAATATCTACAGTCTCCAGAAGTTGAACCTTGATTATATCTTTCTTTCAGCTATTTATAGTTTACTTTTACAATGATCCTTAGCTGTTTAGGGCTATAGATGTCTTAATCAACCACCTACTGTCATTAACTGTCTAATTGCATTACAGGATGTAATTTCCTTTCCATCACGAAAATATTAATCAATTCTGGTACTATGTTGCCCTGTTAGGTGGTTGAATGGATTATGGCAGTGGAGCTCCATGACTGTTTAATTTTGTTTGCTGAGTCGTGCTGTGTCCTTCTTCCTTTGGCCATGCTTTCTGTTAATTCGGTTCAGCAGTCAGACTGTCCCCAGGCTGACAGAGTCGGCCATCTTCTCCTTCGGGTAACAGATAGGGAGTGGAGTATGGAGTGCATGGGTGGATGGACATGTCGAATCGGACGGACAGAGAGGTGACAGAGTGATGGAGGATGATCGTGAACGAGGGCTGTCGGATCGGGGAAATGCACGGTGGAGATCGTGTGCAGGGGATTTGAGGTCGTGGTGGGAGTGGGACATGTCCGGACCGTTAGATCTTGGGTGGATAGATCGGACGGTTATTGGGTGGAAGAGGCGCGTGGATGATAACACCCAAGGGTGGTTTGGCTTGGGCGGTTATGGTTTTTATCGGAAAGGCATTGGGTGGTAAGTGGTAAATGTCATAACTTGCCTAATTCCATTGAATGGACGACACATAGCAGCGGAGGAGAGAGAGAAACCCCCCTCATCGGACAGGTACTTTTTGCGCTAGTTGTCCATGCGATATGAGTGAGAGCCATTAGATCTAGCAGGGGTGATCTAATGGAGGGGAAAGGTCGAGAACGTTTCAGTGATCAGGTGAAATGCAGGTCGTCAGATAGGTAGGGAAAGATCAATGGCGGAGGACGTAGAGGTACGGGGTGTCCTCAGGAAATGTGCGGAAGGAGTGCATGGTGGAAAGGTGAGGTTTTGCAGTGGTTTTTGGTTAATTTTCTTAAGGCTAAGGAGAAAGAGGGTTTTGTCTAGATGTGAGGGTTAGGTTAGGAAATGAGCAGAGTGAAATGTGAGCGGAGTAAGTGAGAAAGTGGGGTAATGGCCCATGTGGGGCCTTCTTTTGGATAGCAAAGTAGACCGTGTCCTTCCTTCAGCCTTCAAAACATCAGCATTGCACCTTAGGGCTAACACTGGCTCCTTCTGGGGACAAAAGCCTCCCTGTGAGGTTTCAAGAACGGCAGACCACTACCTTTCCAGTAAACAACAATGTTAAATCTACTACATAGTGTTCCATTGGGCATGGAGTCTAGCTAGTCTGAAATAAAACTGAAAAATATATTTACAATACCAAGGCTTTAAAGCCTTAAACGAAATAAAGTTTCAAAAACTTCCCATTGACTAGGCCATCAAAAACATCTTCTCCCTCTAAATTTTTCAGAGTGAAAGTGTTGTTCATATGAGCTCGAGCAATGACAAACGGTCCTGTCCATAAGGCATCAAATTTACCATGGTTTCCCTTCTTTTCCTTTAATGCATCCCATTTGAGAACCCAATCACCAACCTAAAAACTGTCCATCTTTGCTTTTTTATCAAAGACCTCCTTGATCTTCTTTTGATGCACTACTGATTTCTCAATCAGTTGATCTCTGATCTAGTGAACTTCAACTAAGTCACTCATTCTTCTTGCCATGTCACTTTCCTCATCCTGCTCTTCTTGCAAGAATTTGGCCATGGGGAGGGTCAATTGGATTGGAAAAACAGCCTCAGTACCATACACCAGCTTGAATGGAGAGTTCCCTATGGATTTCTTAGTGGTAACTCTGTCAGCCCACAGTGAAAACTTCAACCTGGAATCCCAGTTTCTTTTGTTGTCTTCAAGCAACTTTTTTATTATCCTTACTAGGATTTTATTAGATGATTCTGCTAAGCCATTGCCTTGAGGATAATATGAGGTAGAATGCACTAATTTAATGCCCATTGATTCACACATATCAACCAATTCCTTCGCTCTGAAAGCTGTTGCATTATTAGTAACTAGTTTGGTTGGGCATCCAAATCTAGTGAAGGTATTCTCAGTTAAAAACTTCATGACAACCTGGTGATCAGCTTTCTTAGTGGGCATGGCTTCAATTCATTTGGTAAAATAGTTAGTGGCCACCAAAATCCACCTATGCTGGCCACTGGACTGTGGATTAATCTCTCCTATGAAATCCAAACCCCACTGTTGGAAAGGGCCGCTAGTGTGTATTGGCTTCAGGGGCAAAGACTTTAGTTGTTGCCTCCCTGCAAACCTCTGGCATTTGTTACAATATCTCACAAATGAAAACACATCAGAGAATAGAGTCGACCAGTAATACCCAACCCTTAGAATCTTGTGGGTTGTGGTCTTCCAGTAGTGGTGCCCTCCACAAATGCTGGAATGAAACTAGTGCATGACTTCGAGATTGTTCTTTGTCCAGACATCTTAAGAGGATTCCAAACGGGTCCCTCTAATAAAGTAGGTTCTTATTGATATAGAACTTGGATGATCTGAGCTTAATGGTCCTGGCCTGACTTGAGCTAAGCCCTGGAGGGACTTCTAGCTTCAACAAGAACTGAGCTATACTGGAATACCACTCACAAGTAGCAAAATTCTCAACCAATGACTGGTTCTGCACTCGTTCCTCTATTTCTTCCTCTGCCTATTCAACACCTGAATCTACACCTATGCAATTTATGTCCAGCAAACTGCAATTTTCCTCGGCTATAAGTTGAACCGGCCCCTGGCCTTTGACAAGCTTGGTGGGCTTCACTTTTATGCTGAACTCTATGAGTTTTGCAATCCACTTGGCCCTTCTTCCGTCAACATCTGGCTGTGTTAGGACATCCTTTACCGAAGCTGAAGGTACATAGGCAACTACTTTTGAGTGCAGAATGTAGATTCAGAATGCTTTTAAAGACTTTATTAGCGCATATGCCTTTTTTTCAATGAGATCATACCTTAATTCAACATCCCTCAAAGTTTTTCTGAAGAAGGCCACTGGGTGTTCTATACCTTCATCATTTTTCTGCAACAAGACTGCTGCAAGTGTATCATAAGAAGCAAAAGAGAAAATATAAAACTCCTTGGTGTAGTCTGGGCTGACTAAGGTCAGAGCATCCATGATAACTCTTTTGATGGCTTCGAAAGATCTTCTTGCAACCTCTGTCCATTTTATCTCTAACCCCTTCTTTAGCATAGAGGTTATGTGCTTCACTAGTTCCGCAAAATTTGGAATAAACATCCTCACAAAGTTAATCTTACTTAGAAAAGATTGAACGACCTTTTTTGACCTTGGGATGGACAATGTCTGTATTGCTTGAACCCTTTTTGGATCAATCCTGACACCTGCAGTAGAAACAATATGTCCTAAAATTTTGCCTTCTTCTAGAGAAAATTGTGACTTCTTGGGATTTACTGAGATTCCAAACCTTCTGCACTTAAGGAAAACCTTCTTCAAATGCTGCAAGTGTTCCATGTGACTGCTAGAAAAGACTGTTATGTCATCAAGGTAAATAAGGACAAACTTGTCCTTCTCTCCCACAAAGGCTATATCCATGGCCCTCTGAAAAGTAGCACCAGCATTCATTAGTCCGAATGGCATCTTGGAGTACATGAAAGTTCCCCAAGGAGTAGTGAAGGCAGTCTTCTCTTGATCTTCTAGGTGTACAGCAACCTGATTGTAACCTGAGAAACCGTCTAAGAAAGACATGACTCTAGCCCCAGAAACTTTCTGCAGCAAATGTTCCATCTTGGACAAGGGGTAGTTGTCTTTCTTAGAGCACTTGTTCAGATTTCTGAAGTCAACACAAAACCTGATTTCTCCATCTTTCTTTCTTACTAACCAAGTTAGCTATCCACTTTGAGTATCTTAGGGGAACTATGATCTTCGCGGCCAACAATTTCTTAATTTCTTTTTCAATCAAGGGTAGTAATAGAGGGCTGATAGGTCTTAGCTTCAGCTTAAAAGGGATGGTGTCTTTCTCCAGTGGAATCTTATGTTGGATGACATTTTTGTCATAAGTCTTAAGTTCACTGTATTCCCAGGCAAAGACATCAGCAAATTGCTTCATCAGGGTGCAATATTCAGAACTTTGGGCAGCAAACAAGTGGGTGGACAAATTTATGTACTTTGGGTGATCTGGGCTCCCTATATTGTGTCTATGGATTGGAGACTCATTCTCTATCTGGGCAGGTTTATAAGGTACATCATTACGATCAAACAACTTCTCTAGAGGCACTAACCTTTTGAGTATATGGTTACTAGGCAGTTGTACAATGTTGTCTTGACCAATTTTGTTTCTCAGCTAGGACTGATGGCATTCCTCCATGGCCTCATTCTCTTGATCAATTTGCATTTTACAGAATTCATCAATGACTTGTAGAAACCTATTGACCTCATCATCATCTTCAAAGGCTTTCCAATACTTGACATTATCAGGCAATGACGGTCTGTATTTTACTTGGATTTCATAAGTCAATCTAGGAGTAAAGGAGGAACAAACATACTCGTAGACACAACAAGGGAATCAGAAAGATGATTCTTAGCCCTAGGGATGTATGAAATACTAAAGCTATTGAATGATTCCTTGAGCTTCCATACCTCATCTCTGTATGCCTTCAGCCTGGGGTGCCTCACCTGGAATGTCTTATTCACCTGTTGAATAATAAGGTCTACATCCCCAAACACCTTCGGATGCTTGATGCCCATTTCTTTAGCAGCGTTCAAGCCTAAGATCAAAGCCTCGTATTCTACTATATTATTTGTGACTTGAAAAGTCATCTTGAACAATAAATGTACGCATTCTAGTGTGGGAGATACCAGAACTACACCCGCTCTTGCAGCTTCCCTAGAGCAAGCTCCATCAAAGAACATGTCCCGAATTTGTGGGCCTTCTTTCTCTGTGACCCGACAAACTGGTTTCCTGAGCTGCATGGAGGCCAACTGGGATTCTTCAATTTGGAGGATACAGGCTCCAAAATCAGTTTCAATAGCATAGATGGGGTGATTAGTGGGGTTCTTCTCATCACTGATGATATAAGCTAACTGAGCTTCCCTGTATAATTTCCTACTCTCACCCCCAAAAACTGGGATAGTAGCATAGGACATATCATTCTGTAATGTTCCACCCAATCTTTTGATCCATCCCCTGGAAAGAAGCATGCCAAACTTAGGGGGAACATCTGCTACTACTATATCCATCATCATGCTCTTCATGGGAAGCTGAGCCAAGGTGATGGCTAGGTCTTTGATTAACCCCAAACTTTTCACCTTTCTCGAATCAAAAGAAAACAAATCATGATAAGGCCTAGTGATGTCAATACCTAATTCATCCATGACGGCCTTGGGCATTATATTATGGCTAGCACCTGTATCCAGTAGATAGTTGTGAAGGATTTTGTCATGAATAGTCAAGGAGACATAGAATGATGGGGAATTGTCATCAGGAGGTTCAGTCATTGGGCTAAGAACAACTGCAGGTTTGTCATCTTGTAAATTCACATAGTCGTTTGATGCTTGTGTGGCCTTAAGCTCAAGGGCCTCAAGGATGGGTCTCTTAAAGGCTTCATTCTTCACTAGTTCCATCAGAGGTATAGATATTTTCAGCTTCTGGATTTCTGATTCAAAATTGAATGGAGAAGGGGACTTGTCAAGGCCTCTTACCTCTTGAGCTGGAGCTTTTAGAATGATGGGATCAGCTGCTGGTCGTTTTTGCTTGTTAGCTTGTTGTATTGCAGGAACATCAGCTCTTTGAATAGGGGTTTCTTTGGCATTGTTCATTTTTTACCTCATATTATATCTTTTTTGACCTTCAGTTTGTAGAACAGCTTCACCATCCCACTCTTGGATGATTTGGTCAATGGATAATGACTCCTCATAGGCAGCTAAGGTAAAAAAGGAAGCACTGCCTTTGTCTTCCATACAATGGATCTCATCATCTTCTTCAGACTACTCCTCTTCCATGACTACATTCTGGAAAGGGGTCTTCACTCTTTTGTCTTTATTTGCATCTTTGCTTCTTTGCATAATCTGCAACTTCTCATTGGATATTTTATATGGATTTGGATTTCTAGGAGAAAAATTATTAGGAATTCTTCCTTTCACAGGGTGTTGTTCCACTTTTAATTTGGAGATTCAGAGGCTAGTGACTCTATCATCTTGGACATCTTATCTATCTTGGGGTCTAAAGATGTGGAAGACTCACCCCTCTGTCTCCTCCAGTCAACATATCCCTTGAGTTCCTCTGCAGCCATGATGTTCGATTCTACCTCCAAGGCTACATCCTGCATTTCGATCAGAGAAGCACATCTTCTTTCCCTCAATAGTAGATAGAATCAGAATCGAAGCCATTAGCATAGGTGAGCTTAGCAGAGGTAGGGGTGGGTTTCACTTCAGCTGGTATCTTGTTGTACATACGATTAAACCTTTTATTGAAATCAGAAAGTGACTCCCCATTTTCCCTTTTCAGGTTCCCAAACTCAGTATGGTAGTAGAGCAGATCTTTCTTATCTCGCCAATGCTTTAGGAAAACATCATCTAAGGCCTCAATATCTGTTATGGATCTAGGGGTCAATTCTCTGAACCATTTTATGGCCTCTCCATCTAGGCTTTGGACAAATACTCTCATCCACACATCATCTTCACTAATTTCTAGATTATCAGCATAGCTATAAAAGGACTCAATATGCTCTTCAGATGTAACTCCTTCAGTCCCGGTGAATTTAGGTATGTATTTTTTATATTCTCCAGCAGGCATAACATTCAAAGGAACAGGTAGTACTAGAGGTCCATACCTAGCAGCTATAATTCTCTCCATGTTGGTGGGTGCTTGTGGACCTGCCATAGTTGTGGTGGATAGAGGAGTGTTGGCAGCCTGAATGATAGGGAGTTGAGGAGTGACTAATAGGACTAAAGGAGTATGGGGGATAGGAGGTGAGGTTTCCTTTGGGCTTAAAGCAAAAAGAGAACCTAAAGAATAAGGAGCTTTATGAATCTCTGAAATTTTTTCTTCACTGCTAGTGTCAGAGGCTATACTCTTAACATGTATTTGTTCTATTACTAGCCTTTCTTGCAGAGATATAGAGGATTGTTTAGATTTACCTGATCTTGATGCTCCTTCCTGTGACATCTTTCTTTCTTCGATGATTTTTTCAGGGTCAGGTACTGGGTCAGCTGGTGACTTCTGAGGATTTCTTCGAGTATGCCTCACAACCTGAGGCAGAACTATGATGTGGAGTCGCCAAGAGGTTCGGCCTCCAGTAGAGTCGCCAGATAGATGATTACAACAAAAAATGTGTCCACTTTGTCTATCATAAAAGTTGGATCTGTGTCGTCTCCTAGGGAATCTGAGCGCAATCTTCTTTCCCTAGCAACGACGCCAATTATGTTATCACTCCAAGAAACTCTCCTAGGTTGTAGCTCGGAGATGCCTGGTAGCATATAATCTTCAATATTGTTCTAGGAACTATTGGAATGGATGATTGTTTGGCTCAAGCCAGATAACCACTTCAACTCTGTTTTCACTCCAGACATGCATGAACACCCTCAGTCCATAAGGCTTTAGACCACTAATGCTCAATAATTTGCAGATTAAGTGAATAAACAAAGAATACTAACCACACCAGTACATGCATACATAACATATGATGGCCGGCTGTAGCCAATAAATGAAGCTTGCAAATATAATCTATCTAAGCAGAGATAAAATGATAATTATCTAGCATTAGATACAGAAGAAACATAGATGATCAATTTGATAACAAATCCAATTCACCAATGTAGAGATAAGATGATAGTTATCTAGCATTAGACATAGGAGAAAGCAAGAGTAAACCCATCCAGGTGCAAGTTTAGAACAGGAGGGAAATGGACATTGAACATGTAACAACAAAAGAAGCTTGTATTACTGAGAATGAAGATGAGATGCTATAAGGAACAGAATATCTACAGTCTCTAGAAGTTGAACCTTGATTACTTATTTCTTTCGGCTATTTATAGTTTACTTTTACAATGATCCGTAGCCGTTTAGGGCTAGAGATGTCTTAATCAACCACTTATTGTCATTAACTGTCTGATTGCGTTCCAGGACGCAATTTCCTTTCCATCACGAACTTATTAATCAATTCTAGTACTGTGCTGCCTTGTTAGGTGGTTGAATGGATTATGGTAGTGGAGCTCCATGACTATTTTAATTCTGTTTGTTGATTCATGCTGTGTCCTTCTTCCTTCGGCCATGTTTTCTGTTAATTCGATTCAATAGTCAGACTGTCCCCTAGGCTGATAGAGTCGGACATCTTCTCCTTTGGGTAACAGATAGGGAGTGGAGTATGGAGTGCATGGGTGGATGGACATGTCGAATCAGACGGACAGAGAGGTGACAAAGTGGTGGAGGATGATTGGGGATGATCGTGAACGAGGGCCGTCGGATTGGGGAAATGCACGGTGGAGATCGTGTGCAGGGGATTTGAGGTCATGGTGGGAGTGGGACATGTCTGGACCGTTAGATCTTGGGTGGACAGATCAGACGGTTATCGGGTGGAAGAGGCACGCGGATGATAACACCCGAGGGTGGTTTGGCTCGGGTGGTTATGGTTTTTATCAGAAGGGCATCGGGCAGTAAGTGGTAAATGTCAGAACTTGCCTGATTCCATTGAATGGACGACACGTAGCGGCAGAGGAGAGAGAGAAACCGCCCTCATCGGGCAGGTACTTTTCGCGCTAGTTGTCCGTGCGATATGAGTGAGAGTCGTTAGATCTGGCGGGGGTGATCTAATGGTGGGGAAAGGTCAGGCACGTTTCAATGATCAGGTGAAATGTGGGTCGTCAAATAGGCAGGGAAAGATCAACGGCAGAGGACGTAGAGGTACGGGGTGTCCTCAGGAAATGTGCAGATGGTGCACATGGTGGAAAGGTGAGGTTTTGTAGTGGTTTTGGGTTAATTTGCTTAAGGCTAAGGAGAAAGAAGGTTTCATCGGGATGTGAGGGTTAGGTTAGGAAATGAGCAGAGCGAAATGTGATCGGAGTAAGTGAGAAAGTGGGTTAATGGCCCGTGTGGGGCCTTCTTTTGGATAGCAAAGCAGACCATGTCCTTCCTTCAACCTTCAAAACATCAGCGTTGCACCTCAAGGCTAACAGGGAGATAGGGTAGAATTTTTTGATGGTAAAGTTCTTGTATGGGAAAAAGGCTCTAGTACGTGTTTTGCTAAAATCATTGGAATTCGTGAAGTAAGGTTTTATAGACTTTTGAGACAACCTACTCAAGCACTTGTACATAATGATATTAAACCATGTGATATTTAGCACAGAAGATATGCTCATCTTCACTTTAGAGCTTTTCCAACCCTAAAGAAGATGCTCATAGGTGTTCCAAATCTGTATTTAGAACATGAAGAAGTATGTAAAGGATGTGTGCTTGGGAAGAATGTCAAGAAACCTTTTCCACACAACTAAAGTAGATCTAAGGAAATTATAGATGTAGTTCATTCTGATGTATGTGGTCGAATGCCAATGAAATATCTTGGAGGATCTTTGTACTATGTAACATTTATTGATGACTTCTCTTGTAAGACATGGATTTACTTTATGAAGGTGAAGGATGAATTCTTTGACAAGTTTCAGGAATTTAAGGTTGAAGTAGAAAAATTGAAGGGAAAGAAGGTGAATATCCTGAGATCTGATAATGAAGGGTAGTTGGGATTAAGAGGGAGTTGATAGTCCTTATAATCCACAACAAATTGGAGTTGTTGAAGAAAGAATAGAACCATTAAAGAATCTGTCAAGGCAATGATGCATGATTAAGACTTTCCTATGTTTCTATGGAGTGAAACATCTATGACAGTTGTCTACATTCAAAACATAAGTCCTCATCTAATTTTGGAAGACAAGACTCTTGAAAAAGCTTTCACTGGACATAAACCTCGAGTTGGCCATTTAAGAATACTTGGTTGTCATGTTTATATCCATGTACCACAAGGTAAGAGAAGGAAGCTAGAGCCTTCAAGAAAGAAAGGAATATTTGTTGGATACAGTGAGTCATCAAAGGCCTATAGCCTATCTATGTTCTAGATCAAAGATAGGTTGAAGTTAGTAGAGACGTGACCTTTGATGATTCAAACGTTTCCTATTGGAAATCTAAAGAAGTATCCATGGACTCTGATAATGATGAAGAATGTGAAGGTCCCAAGGATGAAGCTTCTGGGCCATCCAATCTTGCAGAACATCCATCAGATCATCAATAAGAACTAAAAGGGCCTAAAAAACTAGTGGATTTGATTGTTTTTCTTGAAAACAAGAAGAGGCTAACTTGGCTTAGATCTACCTTGCAAGAAGTAGAAGGACATGTAGCACCACATGGCACCTTTAGGGAGAGAAGAAGACCTAAGAGGTATTCTCAATATGCAACTGTGATGACAAATATTATTGATTTTGAACCTTCCATCTTTGAAGAAGAAACTAGCCAACAAGTATGGAAGGATGCTATGTTAAAATAATATCAATCAATTATGAAGAATGATGTATGGGAGATTGTGCCTAGACCTAAAGGGAAATCAATGGTAACCTCCAAATGAATATTCAAAATCAAGAATGAAGTGGATGGTAGTATCAAAAAATACAAGGAAAGATTTATGGCTAGAGGATTCTCCAAGAAAGAGGGAGAGGATTTTGATGGGACTTTTACTATGGTTACCATGTACACTATCATTAGATATATTATTTCTATTGCCTCCTCTATGGGTTGAAATTTACATCAGATGGATGTAAAAAATGCTTTTCTTAATGGCATGATTGAGGAAGAAGTATACATAGAGACACCTGAAGGTTTTGAGGTCCATGGAAGAGAGTATCACATTTGCAGAATGAAGAAATCGTTGTGTGGACTTAAGTAAGAACTGAGACCTTGGTATACATGAATTGACAAATATCTGACAAGACTTGGTTTCTCCGAAAGTGATGTTGATCTAAAAAAAAAATTCAAAGTCGAGAAGATTGAACTTGTGATTCTATTATTATATGTTGATGACTTATGTCTAATAGGTGTGGAGGATCTCGTTATTTAGTGTAATAGGGATCTGAATTTTTAATTTGATATGAAGGATTTTGGGTTAATGAACTAATATTTGGGGTTAGAATTATGGAAGAAGCTCAGTGAAGTATTTCTTGGTCAAGGAAAATATTTTATCAAGATCTTAAATAATTTTGGAATGATGGATTATAAGTCAATGCCGACTTCCATAGTGACAAACCTAATGTATTTGGTTAATACCAGGCCAGACATTTGATTTGCAATGCACACATTGAGTTAGTTCCATGTGGAACTGAGGCATGATCATTGGATTGTGACAAAGCATATATTAAGATATTTTCCTAGTACAATTGATTATGGTTTGAGATATGTTTCAACCGGTGACATATAACTGTAGGGGTATACAAATACAAATTAGGTAGGGAGTGTTGAAGATAAAAAGAGTACCTCTAAAGGGTTCTTTAGTTTCGTCTCTTTTATGATTCCGTGGATGAACAAGAAGCAGACATTTGTTGCACTTAGTACTAAAGAGGAAAACTATATTGTAGCTAGCGTAGCAAGTTGTGAAGCAGTGTAGCATTAGAAGTTACATGAACTGCTTTTTGATCATGTGTTATAACCAACTATGATATACGGTGATAATCAAAGTTGTGTGAAGGTAGTTACAAAGAATTTGGTTTTCCACGAAAATTCGAAGTAAATGGACATGAAGTACCACTTCATTTGTGACTTGGTGCAGGAGGGAGCAATGAAGCTCCAATATGTCTCTATCATTGAGCATATTGTTGATATTATTACAAAGCCTATATCCAGAGTGAAGTTTGTATACATCAGGGAAAAGCTTGGACTTGTTGAGAATACCTCTCTCATTGAGAGGGAGTGTTGATGATACAACATTGTGGACTGGTATTCTCCTTGTGTCATATATGACCAGAATCAGGGAGAATGGTCTGAAAGATGACAATCATTCTTCCCATGTCAAGTATATTGACTAGAATTAGGAATAATGGTCTTAGAGGCTCAAAATTACTTAGATAGAATGTGGTATTTCAACATCAAGTTCATTATCATCAGGCTCAAAATTATTCAAATAGAGAATGGCCTTTGGGGATTCACCATGTGTCAGGCACCAACCAGAATAATGGTGAACCAAGATTAGTTTATATATTATATGACAAATAGACCAAAGCTATGGTGGATAGTTGATGCTAATGATGTGTCATGTGTTATAGGTACTGACTTGAATTATACCTAATCTAACATGTGTCAGGAGTACCCACCAGAATTATGGTGAGGATACACTATGTGTCAGAGGTATCGACTAGAATTATGGTAGCTTGTTGATGTTGATGATCTACCACGTGTCAAAGTTATTTGGCTAGATTTATGATAGTTGATTTATGCTATTGGTTTACCATGTTTCACAATTGTGACCCAATTATGGTGATGATTTGCTATAACCTTTTCTTAGAGAAATTTGTCAACATGAAGAACATTTGTGTAGTCATTATGAATACCTCCCTAGCTAAAAGGGAGTGTTGGATTTTTGTACCTATGGTTGGTCTTCATAATTATATTTTAGCCCTTGTAATGTATAAAGAATTTGTAAGACATGTTTTCCATGTAATTTTCATTATTAGCCTTTGAAATAATTATTATAAGACATGTTCTTCATGTCATAATTAAAAGAGAAAAATCCAAAATCTCAATTTCAATTTTTTGGCTCCAAACTAGTCAAGTCAGCCCTCCCTCAAGTCAAGTCGGGCCCAATGAATATACACACCCATTCATGAAGGTAGAACACTATATAAAGGCATTCAACCTCCTCCACAAAGGAACCATTCGACCTCACATAGGCAAGATAGTTTCTGGGCACCCAAGTGAAGGATAAGAAGGAAAAAGAAGAAGAAGAAGGATGAGTTAATATTTACCATCTATCTTTGTCTTTTGACCTCATACGTGTGAATTTATGAGTAGCAGTTTCTAGATAGTCTGAAATTCTAGGTAGTTTTTGGATAGGTCAAAATTCAGGTAGTTTTCTAGGAAAAAAATTCTTGGTGAGTCGAAATTCTCGGGAGGCTGAAATTCTTGGCAGATTTGACAGGGCCAAAATTTGAAGATAATAAGTTTGAATTGAATTGAATTGACTAGAGGGCTTCTTGACCATGTTGGACCATAACTTGTTGATGAATTTGATCACATAGTTGACTAGAAACATTATATGTGTCTCTTGTTGAACTGAATAATTTCTTTAAGGAAAAGGGCGCTACGCTTTTCCCCCAAGTGTATTTTCCCAAGCTAAATGTTGTGTTCTCTTTATGCATTGTGATCTCTACTATCTGTATGGTTTTATGGTTGAATTTCTAAACTATAATTTCTTAATGATAAATTGAAATTGTTAAAAGAAGATCTATATTGTTAGAAGTAATTATCAATATTTCAGAAGTATTGTGCCTGTATCTATGCATTTGAAAAACCAACATAATCTAGGCCTTTTATTGGACTTAATGAAAGCTTTAATATATTGGTTCCTACTGTAGCCATTTTTCTTAAAAACATTAAGGAGATGGTCCTTCCCAATTCCTAAATGTTTTTATTGAAAATTCCCAGGGATCTTGTGGCCAAGGCAATAAGAACCCCAAGTTTATGGGTGGGATGATGGTGGGAATTAGCATGGACGTATTTCTTAGTATGTGTTTGTTTGTGGTAAACCTGATGAGAGATGAAGCCATCATGATTCCTTGTAACAAGAACATCAAGAAAGGGAAGGCTACTGTTAGTTTCAATTTCCATGTGAATTTGATAAAATAAGGCTGGTTACTAAGATGTTGCTTGAAGATTTCCAATTTATCATGTCCATGGGGCCAATTAATGAAGGTGTTATCAATAAATGTCTTCTCAATTTTGGGCTTGAATGGGGTATAATCTAATGCTTTGGTTCAATTTATTCCATAAACAAATTGGCAACCACAAGGGAAAGAGGGGAGGCCATAGCCACCCCAAATTTATGTTCATAATTTTCATTTTGAAAACTAAAAAATGTGGAATTAAGATATATTTCAATTAATTTTGTAGTGATGGTATCAATGATTTTATTGATAGCGTTCATGGCACCACCAATGGGAATATTGTGTGAAGAGAAACCATATAAAAATTGATAAATAGTTCATATTGTTCAAGTTTTATATCCTTAATTTCATTAGAAAAATGGGTAGAGTCTTTAACAAAGGAGGTGGTATTAGCTACGTGAGGCTTGAACTTCTGGGCTAGTTGTTAGCAAGTAGGTAGGTGGGTCCTCCAATGGTATTAACACGGGGTCTCAAACGAACCCCATCCTTATGGATTTTTTGGAGACCATAGATCCTAGGTGTGGAGGAATGGTTTTCAATTAATTTCATACTCTCACGCTCATTACAGGTCTTAATGGAGTTGGAGAAATTCTAAGAATTTTTCTTTAAAATATTTTTACTTAGCTGCTTCTAACTTCCACTATTGATGAGGTGGTCAAGCATTTTCTCATCATATTATTTTTTATTCATTATAACCACTGCACCTCAATCGTCATATTTTAGTACAACAATGTCAAGGTTATCTTTTAGGTTATTCTTGCTTACTAATGTTGTTTTTAGGAGTTTGGTTTTCCGTAAATAATAGAGTAGCCTTGTCCAATTTTATCTTTAATGGTTTTGGGGAGATATTTGATGTCATATTCAATGTTACATAATATGTCATCAATAGGAATTTTTCAGGGGGGAAATGGTGAAATTTGGACCTTTTTCAAGAAGGTTTTGAGTGTGGGGATCTATTAATTTTAATATTAATATAAATAAGCATTAGTTGTAAAAAAATTGTAAGTCTAAATTTTTTATTAATTCAAATCAAAGATACATTGTGAGGGGATGAATATCAAAAAACTTCCAACCTCATTCCTACCAGAATTGTTGGCCAAAATATAATAACAAAACCACATGATAAACAAAAGAATCAAACTAGAGAACCACACATAGATAGCCCAATGATACCAAAAAACCCCAAGAACTTGGAAGTAACCAACGTTCATCCCTGATGTAGAGGGTGCATTGGAGCTAGGTTGTTTGTTCTGTTACCTAGGGATGGAGGTTGAGTGAGAGCACAATGAACATGTTCTTCCATGTGCTCCAATATTCCTTATAGTAGCTCCATTCTCTCATGAATCATTTTTCGGCCTCGTCGAAGAGAAGCCAACCTATCCATCATGTGTCATTGGTTCTACTAAAGGTCATTCACGAAACCAATGTCATCATTCCTTTCCTCATGCCTACCATGACCAAGTTGTTCCAAGAGCAGTGTGGTCAGTTAGAGACGGTCATCCATAGAATCAAAGGGAGGGGGCGATGCAAAACCCCAACAGGTAGGGTAGGCAGGGGTCGTTACTCCGCTTTCAAAGAAAGAGGACTTACTCTATGTCTTTATTTTTTATTATTTATTCCTTATTCAACAATATTTCTCCTTTGGATTGATCCAGGTGGATATTGGTGGCCACCTGCCAAGTCCACCTGGACCCCCACCATTGTCTTTCTCAGCATTTTCAGTTTCCTTAATTGTAGCACAACTTACTATTTTTAGCAGTTTTTCGGGTCCTGAACTTCCGGAGCCGTTTTGAGGCCCTAAACGACGTTTTTTTGGGAATCCGGGGGCAACATGGGTCCAATGTTGCCCATTCCAACAATGATAGTGCTCGGATAGATCTTTCTAATGAGCTATTGTACGCGTCAAACGGAGATCATATGCCAAAGTTACGACCCCGGGAAGTTGATGTACCAATTTACCCCAAACGGGGCCCACAGTTTGGCGTTTCATCTCCTAGGGTTAGGTTTTGGAATGTTAAGGGTTTTCCATTGTTTCTCAACAATAAATAGGCCTTCGAGCCTCATTGTAACACAGTTCAGAGGCATGTAGCCATCACATCTCTTCTCAGAGATAAGCTACCATCGCCCTAGCTGGCTTATTTCCATTTCTGATTGTAAGCATATTTCAGTATTTTCCATTAATGAAATGAAGTATTATTTCCGCTGCATCTTTGTGTATATGGTTATCTCTGTAATTTGTTGCGTTCCTGTTTAAATCCGGATCAGTGGTATCAGAGCGGTCTGCTTTTTCTCTGTTTTTCTTTGCATGTCCCCAACAAGGTCGGGATATAAGGAGTTAGGGCTTGAACTGGTTGAACCTTTGCAAGACCAGCCTCGCAAATCCCGACGACCTCCCATGGCGGACGAGAAGAAAGACGAGGGGGCAGGAGATCCCATCAAAATCTTGCTCGAAGAAGCCCTCGAGCGACAACGGAACGCGATGATGGATAGCTTTGCCTAGATCCTTCAGCGGCTACCCAGAAGCGGCGCATCGGCTTCCAGCAGCTACTCTGGAAACGCCACACCCTTTAAGGTACAAGTTAATTTTGAATTCCCCATATTCGAGGGTCAGATAGACGCAGATTCCGTAGATAAATGGTTAAATCTGCTAGAGGGTTATTTTTCTGTTCATGAATTTTCGAGTCGGGAAAAGATTGTTTTTGCTCTTCTCAAAGCAGCCCCCCACGTCAAGGACTGGTGGGAAACCTACTGCGAGCAGAAGGATGAAAGTACTGGATCACTATTTTCAGCCGCACCCACCTGGGATTCGTTCCGGGATGCCATCAAGGAGCAGTACTACCCTGTCGGAAGCTATGAGGATGAATACATAAAGTGGACCACGCTGCGGCAGGGAAGGGACCAAGACGTGCCGGAGTTCACCAATCTTTTCCATACCCTTCGCACAAAGTTGGGTATCAAGGATTCAGAGCAACATTTGATACTCAAATACCGTGGCTGCCTGCACAAGTACATTCAGGAAGAAATACAATTCCTAAACATCCCCTCGCTCGGCGCAGCATACTGATATGCCGTCAAGGTCGACCAGAAGTTTAAACAAAAGAAGCGAGGCTTCGGATCTGCGAATCCAAAGCAGGGGAAAGGTGCCCCTAAACCACAGAACAAAGGACAAAGCCAAGGCGGGACAGCCCAAGACAACCAGCCAAAGCTGCAAGCAAAGAACGGCGTCGCGAAGCCGAGAAAGGACACTGGAAAATGGTGCGAGGTCCATAAGAGCTCCACTCACAACACAAGTGAGTGTCGGGCCAAGCAGTCACTGGTGGCTGAGCTAAAGGTTTCAGAATCAGATGCATGTTCCGACTCTGAGTCAGAACCCGATAAGGGGTATGAAAAAGGGAAGCAGATCATTGATGCGGATCCCAACGCCACTGTTGCTACCGCAAAGATCCAGAAAAATGAACCCGAAGATCCAGAGGAGGAGGAGCGTCTCTTCCACTCCCAGATGTGGGTAAAGGGCTCCCCGATACAGTTCATTGTTGATAGCGGGAGTCAAAAGAACCTCATTTCGGCAGAGGTCATGAATCGGTTGGGCTTACCGACCACAGCGCATCCACAACCATACACCATTGGGTGGCTTCACCAAGGACGAGATCTTCGCGTGAGCCAGCAGTGTCGCCTTCCATACAACATCAAGCCCTTCACGGATGAGGTATTGTGTGACATTGCTCCCCTTGAAGTTTGTGATGTATTACTAGGACAACCATACTTGTGGAAGCGACATGCTGTGTATGAATCAAGGCCCTGTGCTGTTATTATTACATTGGGAAATAAGTTGTTCAGGATACCAGAGGTAGCACCACCTGCCGCCATCTCTTTGATTACTGCGAAACAATGCAGTAAGATCATTTCCAAAACCAGGAAATTTGTTTTCCTGATGATACGCCCTCAAGGAAAGAAGAAGACAGTGGCCGCGGCCTCCAAACGGGGTCCCTCTGCACGACAACCACAGATGGACAAGGTTGTGGAGGAGTACGAGGACATCTTCACCTCCCCGGCAGGGGTTCCTCTGCACTGTCAAGTCAAGCACTCCATCGATCTGACCCCAGGTGCGCCGCTACCCAATGGACCAATTTATCGGCGCTCCGTTCTGGAGAACAATGAAATCAAGAGGCAGATTTAGGAGCTCCTGCAGAAAGGTCACATCCGTTCGAGTTCATCGCCCTGTGGGAGCCCGATCGTGTTGGTACAGAAGAAGGATGGGACGTGGAGACTCTGTATTGACTATCAAGCGCTGAACAAGATCACTGTCCGTAATAGGTACCCGATCCCGCGGATTGATGACCTCCTAGACCAACTAAAGGGGGCGAAATATTTCAGCAAGATCGATCTGAAGTCAGGATATCACCAGGTACCAATCGAACCCTCTGATGTGTGGAAGACTGCCTTCAAATCCAAGGAGGGCCTCTTCGAATGGTTGGTCATGCCTTTCGGATTGACGAATGCTCCTGCAACCTTTATGAGGCTAATGGATGACATCTTGCGGCCATTCACCAACTCCTTTGTAGTAGTATACTTGGATGACATTCTGATCTTCAGCCAGAGTTGGGAAGAGCACCTCCACCACATCCGACAGGTTCTCCAAACACTGCGGCAACACAAGCTATGTGCCAATTTGGAGAAATGCACTTTTGGCATGACCCAGGTTCAGTATCTGGGATACATCATTGATGAACAGGGGGTGCATGTCGATCCAGCCAAGATCCAAGTCATTCGGGATTGGCCCTCTCCAACCACTCTAACAGAGCTCCGCAGCTTTCTAGGTCTTGCCAACTTCTACCGCAGGTTTGTGTTGGGGTTTTCTCATATTTCTTGGCCCTTGAGTCAAGTCACCAAGGGCGGGGCGAAAGCAAAATTCTTTTGGTCTGAATCTCAACAGAAGGCATTCAGGGAGTTGAAGGATCGCCTCTGCACGGCACCAGTGCTCGCGTTACCAGATTTACAACAACCATTTGAGGTCGAGACAGATGCTTCTGACTATGCTATTGGGGCAGTCCTTACTCAACATGGACATCCAGTGGCATATCACAGTGAAACACTTTCAGACACAGTCCGGAAGTACCCCACTTATGATAAAGAGATGTATTCCATTATACAGGCCTGCCGACAATGGAAACATTACATTTTGGGGAAGGAAACGGTCATCCACATAGACCATCGACCTCTGCAGTTCATACAGACCCAAGGGAAATTGCAGAATGATCGCCATCAGAAGTGGTCTACATACCTGCAACAATTTCACTTGAATATCAAGTATAAAAAGGGTAGCACCAATAATGTTGCAGATTGCCTCAGTCGACCACTGATCATGGCGCTCACCACCGTGCTCAACTCTTGTGGGCACGAGACTTCTGATTGGCCACTTCTCTACAAAAGCGACCCAGAATTCGGCCGCACATAGCAGACACTCTTGGAGGGTCGACATGTTGCAGATTTTCACCTCCAGGATGCCTTATTATGCCACCTCGGTCACCTTTGTGTTCCTTCAAGCGAGCGTGCCAAGATGATTTGGGAAGCACACTACAGTCGGGCTGCTGGGCATTTCGGGGTCGAGAAAACAGTGGCAGTACTACAAAATTATTTCTATTGGCCGAATCTTCGACAGGATGTTGGGAAGTACATCCGATCATGTACTGCCTGTGCCATTGCCAAACCGACCATTAAGAAGCACGGCCTCTATACCCCGTTGCCTACCCCTAGTCGACCGTGGGAATCCATCTCCATGGATTACATGTCAGGCCTTCCTTCCACTAAGCATGGAAATGACTGTGTTTTTGTGGTCGTCGACAGGTTCTCGAAGATGGCCATTATGGTGGCCTGCAAGAAGAATATCACAGCAGAAGCCACTGCTAAACTCTTCTTTGAACGAGTGTGGGTGCACTTTGGGATCCCACAGTCTATCATCTCAGATCGGGACAGTCGGTTTCTCAGCACATTTTGGTCCAGTCTCTGGTCAATGCTGGACACCAAACTCACGAAGTCCACAGCCTTCCATCCTCAAACTGATGGCCAGACGGAGGTTGTCAATAGGATGATTGTGCACATTCTGCGCATGTATAACTCAAAGCATCCACGCACATGGGATGAGAGCCTCCCCTATGTTCAGCACAGCTACAACCGAGCTCTTCACAGCTCCACTGGCCATAGCCCTTTTCAGGTGGGTTTGGGATTCCAGCCACTATGCCCCATTGATGTGGCCATGCCACTTGCAGCTACTCACATGAATTCAGCTCATGTCCAGTCCGAAACAGATAAGGCCACCAGCTTCATTGAGCGCATCCAACATATTCGCCAGCAGGTCCATGACATTCTTGAGAAATCAAATGCCAAGTACAAGCAGCGACATGATCAACATCGGGTGCCACACAAGTTTCAGGTGGGCGACAAAGTCTGGTTGCATTTGTAAAAGGAACGCCTTACTGGAGCCTATCGGAAATTGAGACCACTCCTATATGGTCCTTACACCATTACTAAGGCTATGGGAGACAATGCATTTGAGCTCAGCATTCCCCCATTCCTTGGCCTGCACCCAGTGTTCAATGTGGACCGCCTTCGGCCATACTTTCCACCATTGCTAGACACATCCGACATTGCAGAACATCTCAAACCCACAGAATTAAATCCAGATTGCATGGAACAAGCTGCAACTGATCGGATCATGGACACACAGATCAAGAACACTCGCCAACAGAATATCCAACTGTATCGAGTTGTCAAAGCAGGCCAACTCCTTCAGCAGGGCAAGTGGCTCACCAGGGAACAAGTTCAGCAGAAGTTTCCTCATCTCATGGAGGAGCTCAACGCAATGGGGACCATTGCTTCCTAAGGGGGGAGGAATGATCCAGGTGGATATTGGTGGCCACCTGCCAAGTCCACCTGGACCCCCACCATTGTCTTTCTCAACATTTTCAGTTTCCTTAATTGTAGCACAACTTACTATTTTTAGCAGTTTTTCGGGTCCTGAACTTCCGGAGCCGTTTTGAGGCCCTAAACGACGTTTTTTTGGGAATCCGGGGACAACATGAGACCAATGTTTCCCGTTCCAACAATGACAGTGCTCGGATAGATCTTTCTAATGAGCTATTGTATGCGTCAAACGGAGATCATATGCCAAAGTTACGACCCCGGGAAGTTGATGTACCAATTTACCCCAAACGGGGCCCACAGTTTGGCGTTTCATCTCCTAGGGTTAGGTTTTGGAATGTTAAGGGTTTTCCATTGTTTCTCAACAATAAATAGGCCTTCGAGCCTCATTGTAACACAGTTCAGAGGCATGTAGCCATCACATCTCTTCTCAGAGATAAGCTACCATCGCCCTAGCTAGTTTATTTCCATTTCTGATTGTAAGCATATTTCAGTATTTTCCATTAATGAAATGAAGTATTATTTCCGCTGCATCTTTGTGTATATGGTTATCTCTGTAATTTTTTGCGTTCCTGTTTAAATCTGGATCATGGATTCTAAGAAGTATTGGCTTATTCAACAATCTTTGTCCTTTGGATTCTCGTCAAAGCCATTTTTGAGTTCTTAGATTCCTCTAACTTAAGATGTAGTAGGCTATGTAATGTTTTGCATGTGTTGTTATTGTATTGGATCTTTGGTCAATAGGATATTTCCCCCTCGAAGAGGCTCGTGAATATTTATTTCACTTTTTGTTTTGTCCCAGGAAAATCTAGGCAGATCTGCCGGAAGGGATCACATCCCGTCGACCAAACTAATCAGATACTAACCCTGAGGGCATCAGGAGAATTTAACCAGTGACTTTGCAGTGGCAAGTTGCTTTAGCAATAAGTACTCAACTAGTTGAGCTAACCCTCGAGGCTCTTCACTTTTTTGGATTTTCAATACAAGGGTTATATTTGCAGGTTCTATGTCATTATCTCTCTTATTTACTTTTTCGTAATTTTATATATTTTAAATAATTTCCAAATAACTAGTATTCTTGTTGGTTAGCTACATTACATAATGTGAAACTTCATATTTATAATATTATCATGCCTGTTTGTGGTATCCAAATTCACATCCCTAAGTTGCTTATTCTTTTTAAAAAGTTCCAAGTTTTAAGGATGTAAAATTGGACATCAATAGGGGCATCATTTTTCTCATATTTTAACATCATTTTTACGTATTTTTGTCCTTTCTTCCTATTGTATATCCACTTTTCATTCCCCCTGTGTAGTTTTCCCAAATTTATGCACTAGTTTTGCATCCCTAGTGGTTCCCTTTTACATCAATTTTAAGTCTCTCTTATGCATTTTCCTTACATTTTTTTTATGTCCCTAATAGATTTTACTATGTCAATTTGGAAATACATGTGCATATTTTTCTTAGTATGCATCTAAAGTGAGTCTCTTTTTCATCTATTTTGTAATTACATCATTTTTTGAGTCATGTTTGCATCTCATTAGTGGAACTTCATTGTTCCTTTTTCTGCAAAGAAATAAATTTCTTTCACCCTCCCACGTATTAATGATTCAGAGTGAGGAAGCTAGTAAATTACTAGTGCCTCAAAAGTGTACCCCCCCACCCTGGTTTTATATATGAATAACATTATTAGCCACTAGTTGCAGCAGTGATTAGTTATCTCCCAAGATTTAGGGGAAATGGATCTCAGGACCTATTTTTTAATTACTCATTAGAGGAAAAGTTTTAGCCAACCTAGTTATCACATGGAGTTTTTCAACATCCTTTTTTGTGCATATGGAATCCTATTTTTGCATAAATATTTCCAATGAAAAAATAAAATAAAATTAGGTGTCTTAATTGGCATCTCATTGGCATCCTTTTCTCCATACCAAAATTATCTTTCCAAATTCTTTAGTTCTATGACATCCTCCATATAAGTATATAACATTAAGGCACTCACGCAAGAGGGTCTAAGAAATACATAAGTTGGAATAAGGGATGGTTTTCCCATTTAATTTAATTAGTTTAATTAAATTCCACATGTGCTCCCATTTTTATTTTCATGTCAATTTACATTCATTGTGTATTTGATCTAACAATTATAGATGAAAAAGGATAAAAACCACACCTCCACGTTAATACCATAGGTATTAAGCCTTAAGAAGGAAAGGAAAGAAATCGATGTGCAAACCTCTTAGATCTTAAAATATGGAGTTAATATGGATCTATAATGGTTTCTTCTTCTTATTATTATTATATATATTTGTATGTGCATCAATTGGTTTAGACTTGGGTGGTTGATAGGAAAAATTTTATCTTGTCTACTTGGATTTAAATGCCACTTGTGACATGTTCACCCTTTGTTAGTTGATATTTGATTGAGGCTTTTGGTGAACCGCTTGTTGTTAAGCCTAGTAAGGTATCAACAATCTCTTTCTCTCTTCTGTATTGTTTTCCAAGAAAAAAAGAGTATATTTGGAATTTCAAGGATAAAGCAAATTATAGATAGTTATGTGCCTTTCCATTACTTTGGTGAATAAAATCACTCGTGTTGGGGACAAAAAATGACCTAGAAACATCCTACATAAGTCTACATATACAATCTTATAGAATATCATGACACATAACACCATAGCAAAATAAAGCTTTAAGCTAAAATTCCCTACTATAGAACACAACTATTTCTTTCTTTTTTCATCTCTAAAATGACCAAGATACAATCTTGAATCGATAGAGTTTCTTTAAAAATATTATTATTTTTCTCATTCAGTTCTCTGATGACATGTGGAAAACTAACCATTCTAAACAAGTTTTTTAGCTCAATAATTTTTGTCCATAATGAAAGAAGAGTTACGTTTTCTAGTTTTTTTCTTTGCATTTTCCCAATCAATTGTAAGCTTAGAGTTGACCATACTTAAAGACTAGTTATATCTTAGTCCAATGATATTTTTCATAACCACAATCCACATAACATTGTCCTATTGTTTGTACCTCGAAAACAAGCTAATTTGAATGAAATAAGATGGTTTTCTACCATATATAAAATACCCCCTGTTGCACATATACCTGGGGATCGTTGGCATGCTCCATAAAAGTATCATGATGCCTTGAAATATTATTTCAATATTATTAAATACATTAAATTTCTTGGTCTTCTTAATTCCTCCATATGTGTAACTTATTGTAGACTAACATGTGTTATAAAAAACCTTTTGTCCTCATTCCTTGCAAACCATAGAGTCCATAATATAGTATAGAAGCCTTATGCTCTAAAACTATTTTAGTATGAAAACACCTTTAAAACATTCTATGATAATTTATCCAATCCAAGACCCTTTTTATGTTTGTAAATTTAAAATCTTCCAAACACACTTGTTTTATGAAAGGACCATGCATAAACAAGTGATTTATTGATTTATTAGTAAATTTGGGTAAGGTACACCTATTATGGCCTTGCCAAATCCTCTTTTAGTAATTACCTAAGTAATAAATTTGATGGATAAAGTTGACCATAAAAATACTCTATCTTTTAAAGGACATATATTCTTCCATATTACCTTCCTCCAACATTTATTTCCTCTCTCTTCTTCTTCCATCGTAAACTTATATCCTAATTTTCCAGCATAATTTTTTTAAGTTCACTAGACCATTTTTTTCCAATGAAAAAAATCTTGTAATTGTATTTATAAAAATAGAATTGCATTTCATAGATGCCATAAAGCTTCCATATTTAGCTTCTTAAACCCTATAAAAATTGAATTGAGTAAGGCCCTTTATAAAATTAGAACACAAAATTGCTACAAAAATTTTAACCTATCTGTAAAAAATTGAACAATTTGTTTAAGCTTCTCAACCACTCTCCTAGTGCCCTCACAAAATATGAGTATGTCATCTACAAACAATAAATTTGTGAACAAGAATCACTTAAATTTATTCCTTTAAAATTTCCATTCCCAACGACATCATTTAGATATCTACTCAATCCTTTAACTATTCAAATATAGAGGAGTGGTTATAGTGAACACCCTTTTCTAAGTCCTCTCTATAGCCTAAAAAAGGGGTAGTTGCACCATTTATGAGCATAAGAAAATATACAAATGTTAAACAATTCATTATCTAAGAAACAAATTGAGAAAAAAACCCCAAATGGATAATAACTAATCTTAAAATGAACCAACTGATGTAACACCCCCTCCCAACCCCTTAAACTATATGGGGTTGTGGAAGGAATTACTTCATAACTCACCCAACCTCTAAGGTCTCATTATGTAAATGGGGTTAAAACATTCTTGTTTTTCCAATTCCATCGAAACCCAAAACAAAGGTGACCATTGCATTGGGCTCGTCGAGATCTTCTCGATGATATAAATTTTATCTCAATGTAACTCTCACGTTGAAAGTTATGCCCATTTGAAGTATAACCCATGTAACCTTGCCATGTTAGTGAGATATTGCCACATAGCATCCTCTTGTAACCCAAGGGAACCTTCCATGTCAGCATTGAGTTGTCACATGGCATACACGTGGCACTTTAGCATTGGCCTATCTAGGGTCCACATCACTTGTGGATCCATAGTGGCACCTACATGGCTATAAATGTGCCCTCTTGGCATTTGCCACCTCATTAATTCTATAGGTCCCATAGGGTCTAGCCTTCGTGTGTTATTTCATAACCTCGTGCTATATTGAATTCAAGTGGAAATCTAGGTGCACATTATTTTTCCTAAGTGGCATCCTCCCCGAACCCCATGACCATCAAATTTTTCCAACTTCAAAGAACATTTGGTCTCGGTCCCACCAGGACTCCTATAGATATCTAGGACGCTTCATCAAATTAGGTGCACACTTAGTTATGCACGATTGATAATCCTTTGGACATATGGATCTCATACCAAGTATCAAGGTCATCCATCCCTTTTGCAAATTCAACTTCACAATTACCTTAGCCCACTTCAGATATGTTGGCACTAAATTGAATTCGACCTTCGTTAATGTGTGCTACGTGACCAACAAATACCAATGGATACCCACCCTTTCAACATCACTTGTGAAATAGGTGAAGTCTCACCCAAGGCACCGATGGGAGTTGCAATAACTAGGTTTCTACAATAATGAGGGGAGTGGGAATATGATATGCACAAACATTCTACAACACTCAACATTTTCTAGAAAAACTAAACCAATTATACATATTCACAATGATAGTAAAAATTTTACCAGACGAACTTAAAAAATTTGAAAGGGGTGCCTCAGTTATTCCTAAGAGTGTGTTTGATACATCCATACATTGCAATCATAAGAAAGGAACACAACTACAATAGAATATGATCAATCCACTAAACATAAGAAAGTGGAGACAAATAGGCTTCCACCATTTTCCATTAATAACAAAAAAAGGTGCTTGGTGCAAAACATACATCACAGGACCATTGTTTCACCACGACTCATGAGACTAATTGCAACATTACAATATTATAAAAACTACCCAAATTACTGAGCCTATTGACCAAAAACCCAAGAAACCAACAACTAACTATGAGCCAACCATCCAATCAACACCAATCCCTTTACGTCTGCCAATTTATACATAATTATATAGATTGAAATACCATGGGAAATATCAACGAAAATAATTGCCATGTGCAAGCATGTTATGGTTGCTACACTGGAGCAAATCAAACATAGGAAAAATGACACAATCAAACTTAGCCATTCTCACCTTTCTGCTTTTTCTACTACTCGTTTCTACACAGTTCTCCAATCTATGATGATTTTATGCACTTCCCCTTCTGCAACCTATGCATGTGCTACCTTTCTACATTATTTCTATTTTGTTTCTCCTACACGCACTCCCAAAATTGATTCAAAATTTATCATTTCTCTTTCTTCAAAAACTGGCTCCAACACGCACCCATGGCTCATCCTGAGTCACTCAGCCAGTCTTCATTGAAGGGATTTTCTCCTTAACCATCTCTTTCAATACTTTAAGGGATTTATGTATGTTATCAACTTTCAAATTCATCTGAGGAAAATGTGTTGTGACTTGAGTAAATATGTTTAGTTGCATGCCAGAGGTCAACCATTTCTCTGTGTTGGTAATAATGACCTTAATTTCCTATTGTATTGTCCCATCCGCACTCATAATCTATAGAACTTCCTCCCGCAAATCTTTCACTTTTCATGTTAATTCTTGTTGAGCGACCCTCATTTTCTTCTACTCCTTATCATACTGCAACTTTATGTTTATAATGACCTTCTTCTCAGTGATAGGTAGGTTATTGAAATCGATAACAATTTGTCCCATTTTCTAATCTATAACTTCTAAATGTTGAGTGATGTCATTCAACTCTTGGTTTTGGAAAATATTAGTCTATAAATTTAGTCCTTCTTCATACAAAATTGGACAATATTCTTGTAATTGTTGTAGTTAGTTAAAATATCTAAGGGCCTTTTTTTCTTCTGCACGACATTATTTCTCCTCGAGTGTTGTACACGACCTATGTTTCACTTTGAGCTCCTAAATTTATGCTTTTGATGCCTACATAGTTTCTCCAATATTGTTAACTTGGCTTTCTGCTCGGGCATTCTCCTCCACTGGATCTACAACGACTAGCTTATACACAGCTTCCATGGTTGCGTGTAGTCCCATGTCTCTATTTTCAACTTGTTTCTTCTCGTGTGTTAATTGTGTATTCTCATGCTGCAATACTTTCTGTGTGATAAGTTTTTGTACTAACTCTAGAGTTGTAAATGTGGTGCGTGATTGTGGTTCCATAATGACACCACTCTATAAACGGTGTAAACTATCCAAAGATAAATCAGATAAAAACAAATTGATATGTGTCAAACTTGGAACACGTTGTTATACTTCCTTAGTAGGGAATTCAACCATTTGTGATGAAATCTAAAGTGCTCTACACTCTCCATAAGTGGTAATACATTATTGACAGTTCTGATATAGTGGACGAAATATGGCCTTCGTTAGTTCAACTATTTCAGTTGTAGTCGGTGGTGCAATGGTCGATGTACTGATCTCGAGCAACTGGCTTAAAAGTTCTAGTGTGTGATGTTGATCATGTTGCACCTTACAAATAGCCTCTTTGGTTGTGTCCTCTACCTTACCTAGTGCCTCCTTTGTCTTCTCATCAACTTTTTCAATAATATGTTCTATATCATATTTATACATAGACTCGATTTTAGTGGTATGAATCATTTTACGTTTCTTCCTGTCATGATAAGGACCTTCACTTATGCTTTTTATAGTGGTTCTCTTCACTCCTACACTTGCTACAATGTAAATATCTTCATAATTTAGTGTTGCTAATGGGGCCTCTGACTATTCAGGTTCTTGACTCTAGATTTGCTCCTCTTAGTCCTCATCATTGTCTAAACTTTCTCTATTTTTCCCCACTTCAACTCGTAATTTCCAACTCTCTTCCCTAGCATCAATATGTGCCTAAAAATTGCCAATAATGAACTAATAATTACACTAATGTCACTGTTGATAGGGATCTCTCTTAGCTTGAATATATATATATATATAATGGGGATTGACATTAAACCTTGCAATCTTCTCATACTAATCGACAACTTCCATGAAAATTCATGGATTTCTTTTATTTCCCAACTTATCATCTCCTAGTAAACAAATAATATAATATTAATCTCTATTTTCTATCAAGGGATTGAAGTTTCCCACAAATGTTGAAGGAGCATGGTTGCAATAGGGACACAGGTGCACTTCACAATCTGTGTGTCTTCAGGCATCTCCGAAGTAGTGGGAGCTATCGAGATCAGCAACCAAGCTTAATGAAACTCTGCACTAGTATCTAGCGTGTCCTAAAAATCCTCCAAAAACTCCTTGAGCAACAAGGTCACCGAATTCATCTATACACCTTGCACACACTTAACTATTGTGATAATCACACCTACCAACACCTCATCCTTTCTTCACTTCCTAAGTAATTTACATGCAATTACTTGTGTATCAAACTGAATAACTTGATCACTTATGTCTACAACCAAAAATCCATGCATCCCCCTTTGTGTGTGAAACTTTTTTTTGCATCTCTGCTCCTAAGGTCTTTGTATTGTCTTCATATAAAAGATTGAGGCTCTCTTCTACTTTAAAAAAACAAGTGATATCCATGATTACTTGTGGGGAAATTGCAATAGCACGACCCAACCCTAAGTAACCACCATGCAAACAACTTAACAAAAAATTAGTGACAAAAGTTATCTCGTTACTCAGCCCGAAATGGGGAATTTTAAATAAGTTCAAAGTTCCCACTTGTTTTAATCCCAAAGACCAACCTTGTGGTTCAAGCACAATAAAATTAGATATGTATGCTCCACCCTTTTCAAGTACCCTACTAGATTTGAAAATTTCATCTTGTCTTTAATATCATGATATGAGTGTTTGATCTTCCCATGTGACCCAGCATATCACCCTGAACCAAAACTCCTTTGGGAATCTAAAAAAAAGTTAAAAGGTACTTGGGGTACTTCTATAAATCAATTGTCTTAGTCATGCCCTTGTGAGGCAGGATATATTATCTTATCGATACAAATCCTTGAGGTCGCAACGATGATACAACACTGCCAACCACATCCCTTTCTTTTGTAACTTGTACTTCTTGTTCCATCTCAGATTGTGTATGAACAAAGGGATTCTTTGTATGAGGCCTACACACTAATGAAGAACTTGCAACCCATCCCATATGGTTGAACCATACCTCTTTTCTAATGTTACTCCAATCATGCACAACTAGGTACTCTAACTCTTGACCCCTAGCTCTCTACCAACTGCAAAGGACTTTGAACGATGAATAACAAGGAACCCCCTACTCTATAATTATAATGTTTAATCCCATGCGCGATATCTGAAGGCCTTTATGACTCAATATTTTGTCATAACCCTACACAAATCTAACTTATCTTGATGTACAATATGTCCTTGTCGATGTCTCATTGACAATCATTCCAAATAATTTATGGTAATGCAATCAATTTTTTGGCAATAAAATACGTCACAGGAATTAAGCAAGTTTCCTTTCACATGAAATTGAAACAATCATTCCACTAATGTGACCAATGATCACATTATCTCTCTCTCTCTCTCTCTCTCTCTCTCTCTCTCTCTCTCTCTCTCTCTCTCTCTCTCTCTCTATATATATATATATATATATATATATATATATATATATATATATTATATATTAAAAATGTTTGCCACTCAACAATAGCGCAATGGCCCCCAACACTGTGTGTTGCGAACTCCTGCAATAGATCCAAGTGGATTACTCCTTTGTGCGCAGTACTTCCCTCTTTGCTGCATCACTCGCTTTTTATGACAACCCACACAAATTTGTCTTGTTGTGATAATCTTAAACACAGAGTTTGTGTGAGGTATAAAACCATCATCCCTGTTCTTAGTGAACTCAAATTACCCTTCTACTATAATTTGGGACTTGAAGTAGTGAACCCACCATCTTTGCTTTCCATTATCTTTCATCCATCTATACTCGTTTTGATAGGCATAGCCTAATCCTTAGATGCAAAGGTTTGTTTCTCAATAGATTTTAGAACTTCATCTAATGTATCGCCTTCATCTAGAAAAACAAACGAGGTTATTAAATTTTGAATCATCTTGTCCCATTGCATTGTGCATTTGCGCATTTATGAATCCACATACCAGGTCATGGGAACCAACTCTAGAGTATGCAAAAATGTATGGACCCATTACTTCTATGCTAACTTCCTTCGATTCCAGGAAGCCACACAACTCTTCACATGGGTTGTTAGACAGTCCAACATAGTATACTTGACTCCCCTAACCTCAGAGTCAAACCCCAACCAAATACATAACAAATTCTTACATTCCAACCAAGTCTCTACAATAGCCTTATGTGTTTCCCACCATCGTGCATGAGTTGATTTCAAGGCAACATCTAATGCTAACAATCTTAATTTCTCGGGCACTTTTTGTTCAAACTCCTAGACAAAAGATGTAACATCAGTTAATCCATCATACATGGGTGGATCTTGCACCTCAGTCCCGATCCATCGCACTGCACAAGTCACATGCGTGCACCTCTTGTTATAGACTTCATGTAGCCGATTATACCAATTTTCTATCCCTTCTTTAGAATTTGAAGCACAAGAACCAATGATGCACCAACTTAGTACACAATCTACAGTTGGGTTTACATAATCCTCCCTCCACGTAGTAATCTTGTATATGTTGTGTAATGCCTCTACATCAAATTAATCTCAAATAGTATCCACATGCCTATCACCTTCACTAGGATCCAATGGCATAATCACTTGAGCATCGCCTCATTCAAAAATCATCTGCCTTCTCTTCAAATTGATGATTACTTGATTATCGAAGGGCAAACCAATACCCAACAATGCTAGATAGTGGCTAGTATTATCAACAATCTTGATCACTTAAAAGTTTGCAACACTCTTGACCATGTCGATCTCTACTTCCACACCTATCAATCGACCAATAGGGAATATTTAGTTTTAGTTTTCCAACCTCAATTGTATAGGGGACCATGTAAACTTATGTCTCCCATCATTTCCCATGTCTTCTTCCGCGGGATATTAATCTTGGATCCCAAATCCAAAATAATATTGTCCATATCAAAATATTTTGTTTATGAACCAAACCTGAACTCCCAGATTTTTCTCCTCTTTTGCGCAACCTGATTGATTGCATGTCCTATGGCATGTGTTGTTGTAGCTTTAGATTCCTTACTACAATGGTCGATGTTATAGCCCATTTTTTCACCTCTGCTCAATAGACCTACAAACTGGATCAAACAACATCCATGAACACCTTGTCATCATCCTTATACAAATCCCTAAGCATGACTCTTCCAAATCCCTGAGTTTCTGGGTCTAACTACCTCAAGTCAATGTTTTTAAGGCCCAGCACACCTTGGCCCTTTAGGGGACTGCGTTCAGCAACAGGTTTCCCACTTCTGCACCAATGTTTATCAGCAGCAGGATGTCCCTTGTTGGGGGTGTGTTGATTCTAGAAATTTTGGAAAATTAAAAAGAATCTCAAAAATTCCTCTTCTAGAAGATTCTAGGAGTTGTTTCAACCATTTACCTTGGATAAGAACTTTGAAGCCTATCTGATCTTAACTTGGATATTTCACCTCTTATCCCTTGAGATCATTCTCCCATCAAGAGTGGATCTCAAGCCTAGATTGGTAAATGGATAAGAATTCCTAAAATACCACACTCTCCTATAAATCTACAACATTAGGGTTGGATTTTAGAGACTAATCATACCCTCATGTTCCTGCTTTGAACCTAAGAGATTTATCATCTTCATGCATTAGGGTGACATTGAGGTGTTCTAGGACAAGTCAACTTGGGGATATCTCTACAATATCAACTTCTATTCTTGGTTGTAAACTCTCTCCTCTTCATATTAATACAAAGATTATATCATTTTCCTATATGTGTTATGTTATTTTTACATTCATATATTTCAATGCTTTATTGATCCATTGAATAAAGTCATTGAATAATGCTACATAGATGTCGTATATATGTGGCATGTGTTAATTGTATGTGCAGGTTCTAATTATAGCAATCAGAGCTACAATCGGAGCTTACAAGCCGAGAGGAGAGAAGAGCTTGTGCCAGATTCCAAGTAAGCCTCTTTACATTCTCAAATTTCTCTAAGGGAAACTTTATATTCTTTGCTTTATGTTGTTCTAGACCAGTCCACTATGTCCAGGGAAGATACTTCTGTCTGTAGTCGTAAATTCCACATAAAAATTTGGTGACTCCACTATGGAACATTTCTTTCCCTTAGTGGTTTCCTTGACCTTAGAACTTGTTTCACCTCTTGAGCCGACCTTCCTTGCCTTACTCAGATCTGGATTGACCTTAGGAAGACCCTTTTCTAAGATTGAGTTTATTTTGTATGTCGTAATTTGGTCAGATTGGTATTAACGCTCCCCCTAGTCTAGAGATATAGAACTTCAGCGCACCATAGCCTTCTCTACACCTATGTTGCAGAGCACTGGTGCCCTTTTTGCACCTACATTGGCCCATGTTAGATGCAAAAAATTGATTTCCTTGCCTTGCTCTCTGATTTGCTTTGGTCCAGCTTGTTTCTGAGGGTGTCTATGTCTCTTTGAAGCCAATACAACACTTGATTTTGTGTGAGATTGAGTGAATTTATGTTTGGTCATTACTCAGATGTTTGCTTCAATTTCTTAACAATTTCTTAGTGTTTTTACTTTCATTTTTGCAAAATCCACCCCCCCGATCATTGAAAGGGGTTGGGGAGCTGAATTGTATATGAGTGTTAGTAACCTCTGAGTGTCATCACCTTTTTTATAAGATTTTGTTTTGTTCTTTCTTTCTTCTTGTCAATTTGGATTTGTATACATAGATTGATTGTTGAATTTGAAAAGTAACTTTTACATTACAGTTAAATTCTGTGTAGTTTCTTTTCACCAACGATCAAGTTGCATTCATATGTTTCTTTCCATTTGAAACAATAAAAGAAAAGAAAAAAAATGCATTGCATATAGGGATTTGATTTTGATTGGAATAGTGAAGTTGAGGAGATCAATTGTTGCATCACTTGTTTGTTGCATTGTTGATTGATTTCTTCTTTCCCTGCTTAGTTAGGCCTTTCATTGTTAAAAGGCAAATGAAAATATTTCTTTTTTTCATATTGGTTGTATCATAGGTGTGTTCAGGTGAAATCGAGTTTTGAGCCTTGAAATAGAAACATAATTCAAGACAAACTCTAAAATTTACTGAATCAACCTAAGGAGCATTTGAAACATAATGACACACATAGAGGTCTATGCTAGAGACATGATCCAACGTCTTTAAACGTAGGAGTTTTCATTTTTTTCCAGTGTTGCATTCCAGGGATGATATCCGATTCCACGTACGTAAGTGTATTAGACCGTTCTCCATGTACCTTCAGGTATATCTAATGGCACTCCATGCATGGTAATTATATGGGAACGCTCTCATAGTACGGTTACGCATTCGACAAAACTACTATGGATTGCGCTTCCACGTACCTTTGGGAATATTTTGGAAGTCCACCATAGGTTTCTATCCTCATCTTAGGTAACTGAGTCAACCGCCTTGTATACTGTGATACACCGAACACAACATTCGGGGAGATTTCTTTCCCGTACGTAAATTATTGGTTTACCAAGGTGGTATATTGTAGTTCACAGTTACTTGGTAAACCATTTTTCCTAGTTACCCCTTTGTTTTATTTTGTGTCTTTAATTTATAAAATCAATTGATTGACCGCAAAACAACATCCTCCCTATGGAACAACTCCTTAGTGGATATTAGGTTGAGACTAATGGCGATAGTTACCGAGTCTACCAATTATGAAAACCCCTCTGACAAGAATCCTAGTCCTTTTCATTTTTTTGGAAATATTGGTGCTACTTATATGGAAATGTTGTCCCTTCCCGCATTCACCATTGGTTTTCAAGTTTGCTTATTTTCAACCTCTTTGGTTTCGAATGTCCAAAATGCTTTTCAACCAAGTAGTCCTCCACCTGAACAACATCAACCTCAAGTTGATCCTAAAGTTTACCTGTTGCCTTCTTCACCTATTGTTTCTTCATCCCTTTCTTCCTCCTCGCCTCGTGAAAGTCTTGATTCTAGTAACCAAGAAGCTAATAAGAAGAATAAAAGGAAGAAGAAGCAAAATAAGCGGGGGGGAAACCAAGAAACCATTGCTATGGATGCAACTAGTATGGGGTTACCTTACAATCAGCCCCACAAAATGAAATTACCTTGGATTCTTTGTAAGGGTGATCACCTTCTAAGATATTGTCGTGGTATTCCACAAGTATTAGAAGTGTGCTCCACAAGCTCACATCGACATTTGTCATCAGCTTCTAGAGATCATGCTAGTGACAAACCATCGACTAACATTCATAAGGTTCATAGGAAAAAGGGTAAAGTTAAGTTTCCATGTAGGTTATGTGAAGGGAATCATCCTATTCACCTTTTCCCTTATATGAATGAAGCTTGGAAACCCTTATTGCTTCTCAAAAGTAGCTTTCATTCAGTTACAAGAAGCTTTCCCCTAATCCTCCACTAGTTGATGAAGTGATTGATTAGATTCCAAATCCAATCAATCCCTCTCCCTCTAAATGCGAATCCCATGAGTCTATTCCCAACCATCCATTGGTTAAGGAATTAGTTGACTTGATTCCACCTTCAGTCGATCGTACATTTTTCGTAAAGAGTGAGTCTCATACCACTCAGGTTCTTCTCAATTCTTTAGGTTCCAATGAACTGTGAGGCAATCCTCTCATTCCAACAGTACAAGGGGGTAGTTCTCCCATTCCCATGACATAGGGGGGGAATCCTTCGATTCCCATAGCACAAGGGAGTAGTTATCCCATTCCCATAACACAAGGAGGCAATTATCTCGTTCCCACGAGACCCCCTCCAAGTAGTATGGTCACTTCCTTTGATTGGAGTTGACTGGAAGGCTATTTTCTTCCTCCTTACGTTCCTTTCTAGATCATTGTATAGACTTAGAATATGATCATACCTGGCACATTCATAGATAAAGGTGCATCTGTTAGTATTTTTTCCTCAACTGCTTGGAAATATTTCGGTTCCCCACAACTTGTGCCCGTTACCCAAAATTTGTTAGCTTTTAACATAGGAACTAGTCAACCGTTAGGGATCCTTGCTCAGTTGCCTATTAATTTGGGAGGAAATACTATCTATATCAATGTGATGGTAGTCCAAGGCCCTTTGGATTTTAATTTACTCCTTGGGCTGATTATGTTTATGACATGGGAGCTCGTCTCTTCACTTTTTCATGTGATTTGTTTCTCGCATGAAGGAAGAACCGTGATCATTGACCAACTTTCATTCGTTAATCCTAATTTTCCTCCCAATCAACCAACATCCCTAAATGGTACTTATATTCAAGTGGTACCTGTTATCACTCCAGGAAACTCTCCTAGGTTGCAGCTCGGAGATGCATGGTAACATATAATCTTCAATATTGTTCTCAGAACTATTGGAATGGATGATGGTTTGGATCAAGTCAGAGAACCATTTCAGCTCTATTCTCACTCAAGACATGCATGAACACTCTCCCCAATACAAGGCTTTAGACCACTAATGCTCAATAATTTATAAATTCAATGGATAGATGGAGAATATTGGTTGTACCAACAGATTACATACATAAACACATATGAATGGCCAGCTACAGGAAGTAAATGAGACTTGCAAATCTAATTTATCAATGCAGAGATAAGATGATAGTTATCTGGCATTAGACACAGCAGAAAACCTGAATAACCTATTCAAGTGCAAGCATAGAACAACAAAGATAATGGACATTGAACATATAATAGCAAAAGAAGCTTATATTGCTAGAATGAAGATGAGAATATTAAAGGAACAGAGGAGGAACAATCTCCAGAAGTTGAACCCCAGTTACATTTTACTTTCAGATATTTATAGCTTTTTACAATGCTCTCAAACCTTCTGAGGCTCAAGAGGTCTCAATCTATTTGATCTATCTTGTTAACAACTTTGATGCCCTCTAGGCAAGCATGGGCTTAGAGGTTTCTTCTTTTGACAGAAGAATAACTGCATTCAGATATTTTGGGTAGCTTGTTGTGTTGTCTGGGAGCTCTCTTGTGCCAGAGATGCCCCACAATGTTTGTTGTTGTGGCTGTGTCATGCTATGTTGCTCTGTGGCCCCTTTTATTCCCTTTCCGGTCTCTATTTTCCAGCAGCCCGCCTCTTGGACTCTGCCATGTAGTGGAATGGGTCTTCGGCCTCTGTAATCCCTTTAAAGGTTTCCTTTGACTATTTCCTGTATTTACACAGAAAATGCTGCAATCACTGATAAATCTTGCCTTCTCTGTGTATTTTGGACTTTAAAAGTCCTCAAAAATAGTTTATTAATCTCTCGCGTCTGCCCTTGTCGCCATCGCAAGTCGCAAAAAACCCGATCCCGTGTATTTTCCTCGTATTATGAAATACGCAAAAAACACTAAAAAATGCATGAAAATTGATTTGGCGGACTTGAAAATATATGCATTTCTATTTCAAAACCCATCGGGTCCGTCCATGTCACCATCGCAAGTCATGCTCCGCCTATCCTATGGTTTCCTTGTATTTTGTTTAAACAATGAAAACAAAAAAATACATTGAAAAATCGGCTTTGGTGGATTTTAAACAATATATATTTTACTTCCCAAACCCTTTTGGGTCCGGGCTTCATCGCAATCGCACTGCCCCAAAGCTCCCTTCGTATTTTCGTTATATAACGAAAATACACGAAATACATTAAAAATGGCCAATCCGCAAACTTAAAATATTATAAAACATCATATATAATGTCGTCGAGTTCGGCTATTAGGTCGCCCATATGTATATGCAAAGGCCCTGCCCCATGGTTTTCGCCGATAGCGATCCAGCGATGTAACATGGGTCGTCGATCTGCGCATGTGATTGACGGTCCATGTTTATTGTTGTTCGTGGTCGCAACTTCCATATTGTCTGCGCCGATACCACCGATTGTGACCTGTCGATTCGATCATTTGCGATCGCTAATCGGTGGTGTCTAGCGCCGATTGCCACTGCCCGCCTGTGCCAATGCAATCCACCATTTATATTTGAGTCGTTGATCAGCCAGATCTAATGGTTGATGTGCCTTCTTGGTTTTAAGCTCGCGATAATGGTTTTTTGACTGTTTAAATGCGTTTTTCGCCTTTCGATAGTGCATTTCTTCCCTTCCAAGGGCTCTCCTCCCTCGCTTGTTTTGATCGATGGATGATCTTAAGCACTTTTGAAGACTTAGGGAGTGCTTTGGAGCATATTTGGATCCTTTGGCATGATTTTAAGCAAACCTTGGAGACTTTGGGAGTGTTTTGGGTCTGTTTTTGGGCCAAACGACTCCAAGGCTAACATTGGCTCCTTCTGGGGATGAAATCCTCCCTGTGAAGTTTCAAGAACTATAGAACAATGCCTTTCCTATAAAAACAAGATCAAATCTTCTTCCTAGTGTTGCATTAGGCATGGAGTCTATTTAGCATAAAATAAAAACTTGAAACCAACATATTTACAATACCAAGGTTTGAAAGCCTTAACTGAAATAAAGTTCAAAGTAGCCCATTGATTGGGCTGTCAAAAACATATTCTTCCTTTGATGCATCCCTTTTGAGAAACAGTCACCAAACTGAAAATTGACCCTTTTTACCTTTCTATCAAAGGTTTGCTTTCTCTTGGTCAATGTGCATATCAGCAAAATCATCAAAGACTTGCAAAAGCCTATTGATTTGATCCTCTACTTCAAAAAATTTCCAGCACTTGACATTATCAGGCAAAGATGGTCTATATTTCACCTCATCTCTGTATGCTTTTAGCCTTGTATGTTTTGCTTGGAAGGTTTTGTACCCCTACTGAATGATAAGATCTATTTCATACTCTGTTGTGTCATTTGTGACTTGAAAAGTTAATATAAGAGATGAATCAATGCATTCTTGTGCGGGGGACACAAGGACTTCACCTATTCTTGCAGCTTCCTTAGATAAAGCCCCATTAAAGAACATTTCCCAAATCTGTGGGCCTTCTTCCTCTCTGATCTGGCAAACTGGTTTTTTAAGCTGCGTAGAGGCCAACTGATAAGGCTTGGTAATGTCAAGACCGAGCTTATCCATGACAACCTTCAGCATTGGATTATGGCTGGCTCTAGTGTCCATAAGGCAATTATGAAGGATTTTATCATGAATAGTCAGAGAAACATAGAATGATGGGGAGCTGTCTTCACAATTTTCAATCATTGGGCTGAGAATAACAGCTGGTTGGTCATCTTGCATATTTACATAGTCAGTGGAGGCTTGGATCGCTTTAGGGTCAAGATCCTCAAGGATGGATGCTTTGAAGGACTCATTCTTCACTAGTTCAATCAGAGGCATAGGTATTCTTGGCTTTTTAATTTCTGATTGAAAACTGAAAGAAGAAGGGGACTTGTCAAGGTCTCTTACCTCTATGGCTTTTGCTTTTAGGATGATATGATCAACTACTGGTTGCTTCTGCTTATTAGCTTGTTGTTCTGCAGGGACAATAGATTTACGAGTAGGATTTTCCTTGATATTATTCATATTTGACTTCAAATTATATCTTTGTTGATCTTTAGTTTGTAGAAAAGCTTCACCATCCCATTCTTGGCTGATCTGGTCATTGAATAATGACTTCTCATAGGCAACTTTGGTTAAAAAGGTGGTGTTGCCTTTGTCTTCCATACAATGGATCTCATCATCCTCTTCAAATTGCTCTTCCTCCATGACTACATTTTGAAGAGGGGTCTTCACCCTTTGGTCTTCATTGGAATCTTTGCTTCTTTGCAAGATCTGCAACTTCTCATTAGCTCTTCTATATGGATTTGGATCTCTAGGAACAAAGGTATTAGGAACCCTTCCTGTCCCAGAGTGCTGCTCAACCTTTAATTTGAAGATTTCATAGGCTAATGACTCTATCATCTTGGTCAGTTTATCAATCTTGGGATCAGAGGATGATGAAGGCTCACCCCTCTGTCTCCTTCTGTCAGCATTACCTTTGAGCTTTTTTGCAGCCATGATGTTTGATTCTACTTCCAAGGTTGCATCCTGCATATCAGCCAAAGTAGCACATCGCCTCTCCCTCAACAACAAACAGAAGTCAGAATCAAAGGCACTGGCATAAATGAGTCTAGCAGAGGTAGTGGTGGGTTTTACTTCAGCTAGTATCTTATTGTACATGCGGTTAAATCTCTTATTAAAATCAAAAAGTAGCTCACCATTTTCCCTTTGTAAGTTCCTAAACTCAGTGTGGTAGAAAAGGAGATCTTTCTTATCCCCCCAATGCTTTAGGAAGGCATCATCTAAGGCCTCAATATATGCTATAGATATTGGGGTCATTTCTTTGAACCATTTTCTAGCCTCTCCATCTAGGCTTTGGACAAAGACTCTCATCCAGACATCATCTTCACTAACGTCCAGGTTATCAGCATAGCTATGGAATGACTCAAGATGTTCTTAAGTTGAAACATCTTCAGTCCCAGTGAAATTAGGTATATACTTCTGATACTCTCCAGTAGGCATGGCATTCAAAGGAATGGGCAGTATTAGAGGTCCATACCTAGCAGCTATGATTCTTTCCATTTTGGTAGGTGCTTGTGGACCTGCCATAACTGTGGTGGCTAAAAGAGTACTAGCAGTCTGAATGATAGAGGGCTGAGGAGTGATTGATAAGACTAAAGGAGTATGGTGAATAGGAGGTGAGGTTTCCTTTGGGCATACAATAAAGGGAAAACCTAAAGAATAAGGAGCTTTATGAATTTCTGAGATTTTTTCTTCGCTGCTAGTATTAGAAGCTATACTCTCAACATATATTTGTTCTATTACGGGCCTTTCTTGAAGAGATATAGGAGATTGTTTAGGTTTACCTGAACCTGATGCTCCTTTCTGCAATACCTTTCTTTCTTTGATGATATTTTTAGGGTCAGGCACTGGGTCAGCTTGTGACTTCTAAGGATTTTTTTCGAGTATGCCCCACAAATTGAGCCAGAACTATGAAGTGGAGTCAGGAAGAGGTTCGGCCTCCAGTAGAGTCGCCAGATAGATGATTACAACCAAAAAAGTTCCCAAACTTTGTCTATCATCAAAGTTGGATCTATGTCATTTCCCAGGGAAGATGAGCTTCAGTTTCCTCTCCCGGCAACGGCGCCAATTATGTCATCACTCCAGGAAACTCTCCTAGGTTGCAGCTCAGAGATGCCTGGTAACATGTAATCTTCAATATTGTTCTCAGAACTATTGGAATGGATGATGGTTTGGATCAAGTCAGATAACCATTTCAGCTCTATTCTCACTCAAGACATGCATGAACACTCTCACCGATATAAGGCTTTAGACCACTAATGCTCAATAATTTATAAATTAAATGGATAGATGGAGAATATTGGTAATACCAGCATTGCATACATAAACACATATGAATGGCTAGCTACAGGAAGTAAATGAGACTTTCAAATCTAACTTATCAATGCAGCGATAAGATGACAGTTATTTGGCATTAGACACAGCAGAAAACCTGAATAACCTATTCAAGTGCAAGCATAGAACAACAAAGAGAATGGGCATTGAACATATAATACCAAAAGAAGCTTATATTTCTAGAATAAAGATGAGAAATCTCCAGAAGTTGAACCCCAGTTACATTTTACTTTCATATACTTATAGCTTTTTACAATGCTCTCAAGCCTTCTGAGGCTTGAGAGGTCTCAATCTATTTGATTTGTCTTGTTAACAACTTTGGTGCCCTCTAGGCAAGCATGGGCTCGGAGGTTTCTCTTCTGATAGAAGAATAACCGCATTCAGATATTTTGGGTAGCTTGTTGCGTTGTTTGGGAGCTCTCTCGTGCCAGAGATGCCCCATAATGTTTTTTGTTGTGGCTGTGTCATGCTGCGTTGCTCTGTGGCCCCTTTTATTCCCTTTTCAGTCTCTGTTTCCCAGCAGCATGCCTCCCGGACTCTGCCATGTAGTGGAATGGGTCTTCGGCCTCTGTAATCCCTTTAAAGGTTTCTTTTGACTGTTTCCTATATTTACACAGAAAACGCTGCAATCACTGATAAATCTCACCTTCTTTGTGTATTTTGGACTTCAAAAGTCCTCAAAAATAGTTTATTAATCTCTTGGGTCTGCCCTTGTCGCCATTGCAAGTCACAAAAACCCTGCTCCCGTGCATTTTCCTCGTATTATGAAATACGCAAAAAACACTAAAAAATGCATGAAAAATGTTCTGGCGGACTTGAAAATATAGGCATTTCTATTTCAAAACCCATCGAGTTCGTCCATGTCGCCCTTGCAAGTCGCGCTCGGCCTGTCCTATGGTTCCCTTTGTATTTCATTTAAACAACGAAAACACAAAAACACATTGAAAAATGGGCTTTGGTGGATTTTAAATAATATATATTTTACTTCCCAGGCCCTTTCGGGTCCGGGCTTCATCACAATCGCACTACCCCAAGGCTCCCTTCGTATTTTCATTATATAACGAAAATACACGAAATACATTAAAAATGGCCAATCTACGGACTTCCAAAATTATAAAAAATCATATATAATGACGTCAGGTCCAGCTATCGGGTCGCCCATATGTATATGCAAAGGCCCTTTCCCATGTTTTTCGTCGATAGCAATCCGGTGATATAACGTGGGCCGTCGATCTGCACGCACGATCGACAGTCCATGTTTAATTATCGATTGCAGTCACAACTTCCATATTGTTTGTGTCGATACCACCGATTTTCCTCCGCTGATTGCGACACACCAATCCGATCATTAGCGATCGCTGATCGGCGGTGTCCAGCGCCGATTTCCACTGCCCGCCTGTGCAAATCAGATTTGCCGATGCAATCCACCGCTTGGATCTGGGTCGTTGATCGGCCAGATCTAACGGCTATTGTGCCTTCTTGGTTTTAAGCCTGCAATAATGGTTTTTTTACAGTTTAAATGCGTTTTTCGCCTCCCGATAGTGCATTTCTGCCCTTCCAAGGGCTCTCCTCCCTTGCTTGTTTCGACCGATGGATGATCTTAAGAAATTTTGAAGACTTAGGGAGTGCTTTGGAGCATATTTGGATCCTTTGGCATGATTTTAAGAAAACCTTGGAGACTTTGGGGGTGTTTTGGATCTGTTTTTGGGCGAAACGCCTCCAAGGCTAACAGTACCTCCCATGTCAAAGATTAATTATGTGGCAACCTTTTCCATGCCCGCATCTACTAACGATCTAGTAGACGATGTAGTGCATCATGTTCTAGAAGTGTTGGCGCCTAATCTTTCCTTTGGATCCTTTGATATGTATCCTTTCCAGAATATTGCTCTCCCATCTGATGACAACCTCTTGGAAGCCATGGCCTTTTGGGGTCCTATCTAGTCAATTTAGTGTCCAAAATTGCTTTACATAAATTATCAATCTGGGTATCGTAAATTGATGAAGTGTGGTGCACTATATGTGCTTAGTTAACCTTTTTCTTACTTTGTTGTTTTATAGTTTATGTTGTTTTTGGGGGTTTTGTTTCTTATGCTTAAGGAAGTTAATCTAAGAAATAAAAGTTATGCTTCTAGATGAAATTCTCTGAATGTTAATGGTCAAATCTAATGACTTTTAATATTAGAATCTAATTTCTAAAGAAGGAAGGAAAGGGAATGAACATTAGATAAAAACAAATCAAAACTTTGAATAGTTAGATTAGTCTAAGCCAGCAAAATATCTATGAAAAGAAAGCAAAAATGATAATTCTATTTGAAATGGAAAGCAAATGCAAAGCATGTAACTAAATGAAGTGTTTTGTCACTCTGCTACACAATTTTGGGAGAACTATCTCCTTGTGATAGCATTTTTTTGAGGGACTCCATACTGCATTGTTCTAAAACTGAAAATGAAATGCAAGGAAAAACTCAATCATTAGTAAAACATTTCACCAGTTAGTCTTAGGTTCAACCATCAATGAAGGGCTTTTGGAAATATATATTTAAATCATGAGTTACTAAATTGATAAGAAAATGGCATTAAACTATTTAACTCTAAACTAATTTTTGGGTTGTGTTATATTCTTTCCACATAGTTAACAGGGGGTTTGAGGGGCACCCGTAACCCCACTTTATGGGTTTCGGGGCAACGCCCTGGAAAATTTTGGTTTTGGACCCTATGTTAGGTTGGGCAAACCCACCTATGGTTTTGTGCATGATTTTCACACATGTTTTTTGGACGTGATGGTTTTCAGTCCATGGTATTGGACGCGATGGTTTTTGGTCCATGGTATTGGATGCTTCAGCATGTATAAATATGTATTATAACATTGAAAGGAACATAATGAAAAATCAAGCTGGTAGTCCCGATTTTGGGATCCAGGGGAAAATCTCTGTGTACATGTGTTTTATGTGTTCTGCTCTAGCATTATTTATTTTCTACGTTTTAGAATTTGTATGCAGGTAATCTCTGTACGGGGTTAAAACCTACATTTGGTATCAGAGCAGATTTGGCTTCAAGGGGACGCCTTTTTTGTCGAGGGGTTTTGCTCGGGCCTGTGGTAGACCCTGTTCAGTGGGAGATTTGCGAGATTGATTCTGGTGGTGAAAGAAGATGGCGAGTAGTGGAAAGATAGAGATTGAGAAATTTAATGGTTAGAGTTTTGAGTTGTGGAAACTCAAGATGGAGGATCTGTTGGTGGATAAAGATCAGTGGATCACGGTAGATCCGGGTACTAAACCAACGGGAGTGTCCGATGAAGAATGGAAGAATTTGGATCGAAAGACAAAGAGCACAATATGATTGTGTGTCTCAGATTTAGTATTGCTAAATGCATTAGGGGAAGCTACAACAAAGGCTTTGTGGGACATGTTAGGGACTTTGTACCAATCTAAGTCTCTGGTGAATAAATTGTTCTTGTGAAAAAAGTTGTATAACTTGAGGATGAAAAATGGAGACTCAGTGACAGAGCATCTGAACGCATTTAATACTGTGGTAAGTCAGTTAGCATCTGTTGATATTAAAATTTCAAATGAAGATAAGTGCATCAGTTTGTTGGGTTCTCTACCAGATTTGTGGGATAGTTTGGTTATTGTAATAGGTAGCAATGCAACTGCCTTGCAGTTTGATGAAATAGTCTCATCCTTGCTGACGGAGGAGATGAGACGAAAAAATGTGGAGAGCCAAAATGGTGATGCCTTGTCTGTACAAGTACAGTCCTAGAACAGAAACAAAAATAAGTCATCGAGTGGGAGATCTGAATCTCCAGGAAAACCTGTAAAGTGGTGTGCTGGAAATGTGGAAAGGAAGGCCACTTCAAAAGGGACTGTAAATCTAAAGCTCCTGACAAAGGAAATGGATCTAATGAGGCTCTTTCTGCAGAGGCAAAAACCACCTCAGATGAAGTTGGGGATGTATACTTGGCTTCTTCAAGTACACATGTAGATCATGAGGCATGGTTGATTGACTCGGGTGCATCCTTTCACTTCACACCCCATAGAGAGTGGTTCTGTGAGTATGAGAAATATGATGGTGGTGATGTCTTCTTGGGGGATGACAGGAAGGCTAGAATCATTGTTCGTGGAAAAGTAAAGTTGAAGCTGCAAGGTGGAAGGGTTAGAACACTTCCGAGTGTTCTGCATATTCCTGCATTAGCCAGAAATCTGATTTCTGTTAGTAAGTTGGATGATGCATGTGTAAAAACAGTGTTCGAAAAGGACACCTACAAGATGGTTTGGGGAGCACTAGTATTGATGTGGGGAGTTCGGATTGGAACTTTGTACAAGCTACAAGGTAGCACTATTGTTGGTGGGTGCAACAGTTATGTGGTTCCTGAAAGTGGAGCAGAAAATCTAGTGGTCTCTGGAGAAAAGACCATGTTGTGGCATCAAAGGCTTGGACATAATGGAGAGAAGGGCATTCGAATACTTCATGGTAAAGGTATGGTAGAAGGTATGAGTAATATCTCTTTGGATTTTGATTGCTATGAAAATTGTGTATACGGGAAGCAGAATCGGGTAAGTTTCCCCTCTGGTGGTAAGAGGGCGAAACATATATTAGAGCTTGTGCACAGTGATGTGTTTGGACCTATGAAGGTTCCATCACTGGGTAAGTCTGTGTACTATGTATCATTTATAGATGACTTCTCAAGGAATACATGGATATATTTCCTTAAGAAGAAATCTGAAGTCTTTGATAGGTTTAAAGAAAGGCTTTGGTGGAAAACCAGACAGAGAAAAAGATAAAGGTTTTGAGGACAGATAATGGTGGAGAGTTTTGCAGTAAGGAATTTGAAGAATTCTGCAAGAAGTGTGGTATAGTACGGCAGAAGACTACTCCATATACACCTCAGAAAAATGGAGTTGCAGAAAGAATGAACAAGACGTTGATGGAAAGGGCAAGAAGCATGCTCAGTGGTGTCGGGTTAGGACAGGAATTCTGGGCAGAGGCGGTGGATACTGCATGTTACCTGGTCAATAGGTCACCTTCATCACCGTTGGAGGATAAGACTCCACAAGAGGTATGGACTGGTAAGAAACCCTCTCTTTCACATCTGAGGGTATTTGGATGTGATGCATATGTACAAGTTCTAAAGGAGAAAAGAACAAAGTTGGATAGTAAATCTGAAAAGTGCATTTTTATTGGGTATAAGGATGGTTTAAAGGGTTATAAGCTTTGGAACCCAGTAACAAGGAAGGTTATGTACAGCCAAGATTTGGTGTTTAGAGAGGTGAGAGATGTTATTAAACATGAAGTCCAACCAAAGGAACTTGAGAAGATAGAGTTTGAGCTAAAGGAGGAGGAATCAGACTCTACAGCAGAGGAGGAATTAGAAAATGAAGAGCCACAAACTCCGGCTGTGAGAAGATTAGTTCGAGAAAGAAGGCAGCCAGAAAGGTATAGTCCATCTTCTTTCTGTTCAAATTTTGCTTTGTCTGTTACTAAAGATGATCCCAGAGCTGTGAAGGAAGCAGTGGATTCAAAGGATGGAAAACTCTGGAAAGAGGCCATGGTTGATGAAATGGCATCTTTGCACAAAAATGAGGCTTGGGATTTGGTGGAGTTGTCGGCTGGAAGGAAACCCATTGGTAGCAAATGGGTGTTCAAAAAGAAGACAAATGGAGAAGGAAAAGTGGAGAAATACAAAGCTCTGTTGGTAGCAAAAGGTTATTCCCAGGTGTCGAGAACTGATTTTGGTGATATTTTTTCCACTATTGCCAAGGTAACTTCTATTAGATTACTTTTATCTGTTGTTGCTGCTTTTGATTTTGAGGTACAACAGATGGATGTGAAGACAACATTTCTTCACGAGGATCTGGGAGAGGAGATCTACATGAAGCAACCTGAAGGCTTTGCGGTGAAGGGTAAGAAAGAACTGGTATGCAAGTTAAAGAAATCTCTGTATGGGTTAAAAAAGTCACCAACGATGTGGTATCATAAATTTGATACATTTATACGGGGACTTGGCTTCACCAAAAGCAAAGCAGATCACTGTGTGTATTTTAAATTAATTGGTGACCGTGTTATTTATCTGGTCTTATATGTGGATGATATGTTGCTGGTTGGAAATGACAAAGAAATTATCCAGGATTTGAAGACCCAATTGTCCTCCAAATTCGACATGAAAGATCTTGGTGCTGCAAACTATATTTTTGGCATGGAAATTAAAAGAGATCGTACAAAGAGGAAGATTTGGTTAAACCATAGGAAGTATGTCGAGACAATACTGCAGAGGTTTAATATGTAGGATAGTAAACCGGTGAAAGTTCCTATTCCTGTAGGTGTGAGGTTATCTGCTGAATAGTGTCCTGAGACACAAGAAGAGGAAGAGGACATGTCCCATGTTCCATATGCAAGTTCAGTCGGTAGCCTGATGTATGCAATGGTTTTTACTAGACCAGACATTGCACATGCAGTGGGAGTATTGAGCAGGTTTATGTCAAAACCAAGAAAGGAGCATTAGACAGCAGTGAAGCGGGTTTTCAGGTATTTGCATGGTACTAGTGCTTATGGTTTGTGTTACCAAGGAAGACCAGGATTGGACAGAGTGTTGGATATTCATGGCTTTGTTGATGCAGACTGGGCTGGAGATCTGGATCAGAGAAGATCTACAAGTGGTTATGTGTTTAACCTATTTGGAGGTGCAGTCAGTTGGATGAGTAAGAAACAATCTATAGTGGCACTATCAACTACAGAGGGAGAATACATCGCAACCACTCATGCAAGCAAGGAAGCAGTTTGGTTGCAGAGATTGTGTTCAAGTATGGGGTTAGTACAAGAAGCTATAAGGATAGACTGTGACAGCCAAAGTGCAATTTTCTTGGCAAAGAACCCCGCATATCATTCAAAGACAAAGCACATTGATGTTCAGTATCACTTTGTGAGGGATATGATAGAAGAAAAAAAGGCGTTGCTAGTAAAGGTGGACACTTTGAAGAATACTGCAGATGCATTGACAAAATATATGAGCTCTAAAAAGTTCTCTTGGTGTAGAGAGACAATGGGCATTTTAGGGCTGGAAAAATGACTAAGCTCTCTTGTGGCCCCCTGTGGAAAGAAAACAACAAGTGGGAGAATGTTGGGTTGTGTTATATTCTTTCCATGTAGTTAACAGGGGGTTTGAGGGGCACCCGTAACCCCACTTTATGGGGTCTAGGGCAGCGCCCCGGAAAATTTTGGTTTTGGACCCTATGTTAGGTTGGGCGGACCCACCTATGTTTTTGTGCATGATTTTCGCACACGTTTTTTGGACGTGATGGTTTTCGGTCTATGGTATTGGATGCTTCGGCATGTATAAATATGTATTATAACATTGAAAGGAACTTAATGAAAAATCAAGCTGGTAGTCTCGGTTTTGGGATCCAGGGGAAAATCTCTGTGTATATGTGTTTTATGTGTTCTGCTCTCGCATTATTTATTTTCTGTGTTTTATAATTCTATGCAGGTAATCTCTATACGGGGGTAAAACCTACACTAATGAACAATAATAAATCTCATTCATAAACATAACATTTCACCATTTAGTTTGAGGATAAACCATCAACGAAAGGCTTTGGAAACATCTATTTATGTAATGAGTGACTACTCTAATAAGAAAATACAAAAACATGTAAAGGAAAACTAATCTACTGTGTGCTCTAATGCTCCAATCACCAATTGGAAAATACTTTCTTGGACTATTTTGCTAAGCATAGATTACATAGTTAGATAAATCTACAATCAACCGGTTGAACACACTTGCATGAATTAAAATTGCATGAATGGAAAATCTAAACTTGAAAACAATCAAATGACATACTTGAATGAAATTAAAGCAAAACTACAAAATAAAATCTACTCTGCCTTACATTCTAATATGCTCCATGACATCTACTTCACATCTCCTTCCATGTTGAGAACATCAAAGCTTTATTCAAATTCTTCAAAATTACAAAAGTTTACAAAGCTCTCCAAAGCTTCCCAAAACTAAAAAGCTACCAAGCTATAAAGCTCTAAGCTAACAAATGAAGGAGAGAGATTTCCTATTTATACAAAAAGATGAGAAGTCATCTCATTAATAAGAGTCCATGAATCTCTCCCTATACCTCTAGAGTCCTAATCAAAATAGGAAATGATAAGACACATGTCTTCTTAGAGTTTCAATACAAATAGGAAATGTGACACATATCCTCATGATCCCATGATCCTCTCCACTCAAATTCGAATTTGGCCTTAGGGTGCCACATAAAGGTCTTCTAGAAGCCTCCTTTTGACCTACACATGTCAACAATCTCAACCCACTTGTTAGGTATAAACATATGTACATTATTTTCTAATTTTTAACCACAAATTCACTTAAAAGGGCTAAGAATTAATAAATTTTGGAAAAACATAAATGTGACCCAATGATAATGAAAGTGAGATGAATGTAGTGACATGGTAGTGAAATGAAGGTGAAATGGAGGTGATATAATGGACATAATAGTGAAAGTGTAATGGAAATGAATGACAATTTCAAGACCTAACATACCCCCCAACTGAAGCTATTGCATGCCCTCATGCAATATATATTACATTAATTTTTTTTTATCCTTGGACTTTGGCTTAACTTTGCATGATATCATTTGATAACTTCATACTTCTGCAAAGTGTTTTACTTGAATTGCAACATGGTTAGTTCTTGTGTTACAACCATATTTTGTTGTTGCATTCTATTTTGATCTTTGAACTTTGCATAATGATAATTTGATTATTGTTGCAAAGTATATCTTTATTGGATTGCATGATGGTTGGTTCTTGTGTGACAACCATGATTGTGTTTGTATCCAATTATCCTTTAAGCACTTTTGAAAATCCATTATATGCTCATAATAATAATGTAATAGTTAATATATTTTGGAAGTATGTGGGCTTCTGAATATAATATGAACATGGTAGGATATGAATATGAATGTATTCCCCCCCCAACTAATGGTATTGGAAATTTTATGAAATGAGGAAGAGAAATGTTTTTCCAACAATTATCATTCTAGCTTTTTATGGAATTCTATGGTCAAAAGTTAGAAAATGACGTATCTTAACTTACCCTTTGAAATGGATGAGTTGTATGTGTGGTGGCTACAAAATTTTGATCATAATCTTCTTCAAGTGGCTAGACAAAAAGAGTCATGGATAAAAGAGTCAAGATGACTTTTTATTTCTTCTACTAAAACTTGTTGAATCTGCTCTAAAATGCTGAAAATAATAGTCTTCATGTCTTCAAAACTCATTGGCACAATTCCTACTATGTGAAGAGATGTTATGAAGTCGAACATAGCAGGAAATTGTTGACTTAGTGGCCATTGATGGATTCCATTAGTCAACATGAGAACTCTCACCATTGATGACAATGAGAGTCAAGATACCCAAACACATCTTGTTAGGTATGAATAATTTTGCCGATGTCGAGTCACCTAGAAGATCCGATGAACAAGGGACATTAATGTATTCCCATTGTTTGTCGGCATGAGGACTTTCCATTAAGGCATGCAAGCCTCAAGGTGATTTTGCAAGGAACTTAGACTCAAAGGACTATGGACTTAAGAATTTGCATTGAAGCAGGGCTTATTTGCGAAATGAAAATAGGAAAGGGAAGATGAGAATGGAAGATGGCAATGGAAAGTAGAAATGGCGATGGGTAATAAGCATGTGACTGAGCCTCTTGCTTTTATTTGTGGGTTATGAGTGGACAAAAAGTAATCGAAAGTGTATGTGAATGTAAATGGAAAATATGAAGGGAAATGAGGTGAATGGTTTATTATGAAATATGGATGTAATGGAGACAATAGTATCTGAAAGTTTTTCAAGTGCTTGGATCTGATTTTGCATTAGCATGTTTCTTCTTTGTTGTTGATCATCCTCTTATGAAACAAATTGGTCTCTTAAGAGAGACAATATTCACTTGTAGTCATTTGTCCTTCCTCCTGGAACCTGCAAAAAAACTAATACTTCTTCTACAATGGAATGTAATATTATCAAAAGGGAGAGGTGGCCAATCTCTCTAGTTATGATATTTACACACAAACTAAGAATTTGTATTAATGAAACAAGTTCACGAAGGAAAACCAAAAGAATTTATACCTGCATTGGAATTAGTGCCTCAAGTTGAATGTTGTTTCTTTTTAGCAATTTATTTCATTTTTTATTGTTTCAACCTTTGATGATGGGTTTCTCATTGTGTAGATCTCGTCGATATTTTTCCAACGATACTTGAATCATCGAAATATGATGTTGTATGAGAAAGTTAGGTTGATTTGAACAATGAGGTTTTTCAGCTGCAAATTGATGTTTAGCTGCAGAATTAGAACAACTGCGGAATGTAACACAGTTTCTGTAGCTAAAAATCTTGAACAAAAAGTTAGCCATCCATTTTCATCATCAGTCCAAAATTAATCGATACCTTCAGAGAAGTGAGCAAATAACTTACTCATTTCATTGATTCAAATTTTTTTACCTGTGAATCTTTGGTTTTGTTTTTTTTTCTCCTTGACATGCGGCAACTTAGTGATAACACACACTTTGACTTCCCTTTGACCGGAGTCCTCCTCATTGATCTAGGCCAGATGGATAGGATATGATCCATGCACTGATGTTTTCCAAGATGCCCATATGGTCCTTTTCCTCTCTTGACACCTGTAACCTACAAAGGCGTGGAGATGGCTGCAGAACAGACGATTAACTGCGGAACAGGGCTGCATTTCATAGCTAAAAGACAGCCAGCCATTAGTTTTCTGATTTAAGTTATTGGCAAAGAGATTTTATGCAACCAAGTACCAGGGAGAAATCCCAAAATTGTAGCTGGTGCACATGACCAATTATTCATGAGCTTCTCTGTTATTTTTTGTTAATTTTCTTCAGTGTCTGCATGGAAAAAAACTCTGTAAACATTATTGGCATATGAAGCAAAATAGTTTCAGTGATGGAAATGGAATATCAGAGTACCGTGGAAAGAAGACGAAAACATGGAGGGTATATGAAAAACGAAGTGGCTGTATGCGTGAAAAAAATGCGGAAGATGTAAGGACTGGTGGTGTTGCACACGTGGACAGAGTATGAAAACAGAGTGTTGTTGAATGAATAATCCAAGAAATAGGGATGTAAAAGAGCCGTATCCAGCTGGGTCAAGTTATATAATTAGTTGTTAAACAGGTGGAGTAGAGAAGTTCGGTTGAAAATGACAAATCAGTTTGGAAGAGTTGTACTCAATTGGGATACACCATGTAATCAATCGTTAATATGAAGTAACAGTGAAGTACGAGTTAAAGATGGGAGGCATTAAGTCGAAAAGCATGGCGGAGTAAGATTGAATGCCACAGCTTCAACAGTCATAATTAGTCTTCAAACCGAATTTCCCTTTTTAAGCATGTCGTGTTAATCAACAGCCTGTTCATTAATTCAAATACGTTTTTCTTCATGCGGCATGAAAAAAGAGGCTTCAAAGAACCGAGAACTTCTCCCAAACTACCATGAATTTCTTAAAACTGTTTCCTAATTAGGAAAAAACCCATGTTTTATTTTTTCCTAATTATTTTTCATTTGGCCGGATCGTGCAGTTGAAGTTTGACATTTTTTTAATTCTACGTTTTTGTGAATTGCTGCATTCGGCTGTAAAATAAATTTCGAATTTTTCTTCTGCTATTGTTTCATCTTTCGCTTCCTGTCCTGCAGGTCCTTATCCTCATAGACACCAAGTCTCCGTCCTTTGGATTGAGCTAGAATTCTAGCAATGGCCTTCCCAAAGCTAAGGCCTTCTTCATATGAATAGCCCTCTCTTTCTACCACCACCGCCACCCACAGTGTAAGCACGAGCGCCCTATTTATCTGTATTCTCTCCACTTCATATTTTTCCTTTTTTGTTTCAGTCAGCTCACTCACGTTCTCATTTTCCACCTATTTCTTTGCATCCTCCATAACTTTCTTTTTCTGTCCTCGGCCTCTTCCTGCCATTGTGATAAGAAAGCAGAAGAAAGAGATGTTTTCTCTTCACAGCTCCAAATAATTCCCACAACTTTCAAATTTGGGTTGAGGCCAAAGAACAGAGGATATTTCAAGCTGCAATAAAAATGGGAGAATTGTTTATACACTTTAGATGCAATCAACAGCAAATGAACCAGTTAATTTCGATGATATAGCCTCCATCAGTAAGGCTCTCACTCCCCGGCAACGGCGCCAAAATGTCTAGTCAATTTAGTGTCCTAAATTGCTCTACATAAATTATCAATCCAGGCATCGTAAATTGATGAAGTGTGGTGCACTATATGTGCTTAGTTAACCTGTTTCTTACTTCGTTGTTTTATAGTTTATGTTATTTTTGGGGGTTTTGTTTCTTATGCTTAAGGAAATTAATCTAAGAAAGAAAAGTTATGCTTCTAGATGAAAATATCTGAATGTTAATGGTCAACTAAATCTAATGACTTTTAATGTTAGAACCTAATTTCTAAAGAAGGAAGGAAAGGGAATGAACATTAGATAAAAACAAATCAAAACTTTGAATAGTTTGATTAATCTAAGCCGGCAAAATATCTATGAAATGAAAGCAAAAATGATAATGCTATTTGAAAGAGAAAGCAAATACAAAGCATGTAACTAAATGAAGTGTTTTTTCACTCTGCTACACAATTTTGGGAGAACTACCTCCTTGTGCTAGCATTTTTTTGAGGGACTCCATACTTCATTGTTCTAAAACTGAAAATGAAATGCAAGGAAAAACTCAGTCATTAGTAAAACATTTCACCACTTAATCTTAAGTTCAACCATCGACGAAGGGCTTTTGGAAATATCTATTTAAATCATGAGTTACTAAATTGATAAGAAAATGGCATTAAGCTATTTAACTCTAAACTAATGAACAACAAGAAATCTCATTCATAAACACAACATTTCACTATTTAGTTTGAGGATAAACCATCAATGAAAGGCTTTGGAAACATCTATTTATGTAATAAGTGACTACTCTAATAAGAAAATACAAAAACATGTAAAGGAAAATTGATCTACTGTGTGCTCTAATGCTTCAATCACCAATTGGAAAATACTTTCTTGGACTATTTTGCTAAGCATAGATTACACAGTTAGATAAATCTACAATCAACCAGTTGAACACACTTGAATTAAAATTGCATGAATGGAAAATATAAACTTGAAAACAATCAAATGACATACTTGAATGAAATTAAAGCAAAACTACAAAATAAAATCTACTCTACCTTACATTCTAATATGCTCCATGACATCTACTTCACATCTCCTTCCATGTTGAGAACATCAAAGCTTTATTCAAATTCTTCAAAATTACAAAAGTTTACAAAGCTCTCCAAATCTTTCCAAAAGCTTCCCAAAACTAAAAATCTACCAAGCTCTAAAGCTCTATGCTAACAAATGAAGGAGAGAGATCTCCTATTTATACAAAAAGATGAAAAGTCATCTCATTAATGAGAGCCCATGAATCTCTCCCTATACCTCTAGAGTCCTAATCATAGGAAATGATAAGACACATGTCTTCTTAGAGTTTCAATACAAATAGGAAATGTGACACATATCCTCATGATCCCATGATCCTCTCCACTCAAACTCGAATTTGGCCTTAGGGTTCCACATAAAGGTCTTCTAGAAGCCTCCTTTTGACCTACACATGTCAACAATCTCAACCCACTTGTTAGGTATAAACATATGCACATTATTTTCTAATTTTTAACCACAAATTCACTTAAAAAGACTAAGAATTAATAAAGTTTGGAAAAACATAAATGTGACCTAATGATAATTAAAATGAGATGAATGTAGTGACATGGTAGTGAAATGAAGGTGAAATGGAGGTGATGTAATGGACATAATAGTGAAAGTGTAATGGAAATGAATGACAATTTCAAGACCCAACAGGTCCATGATCAGGTCTTGGAGCAACGTTCCTTTTCTTGTGTCAAGCTCATTAAAAAATGCAACAAGGTCCTAGAGCACAGTTCCTTTTCTTATGTAAATCTCGTTAAAAAATTAAACAAATTCCCTTGAGAATAGTTATTTTCCTATGTTAAGCTCATTAAAAAATGAAATAGATCCCTTCCAATTGGAGTCTTTGATTAGATCTCATAAGTTCTCAGTCGTTTCTTCCACTTGATCTCGTAAATGAACCTTCATTCCATCCACCTATTAGTATCCAATAGTATACTTAGGTGGATGAAATTAAGCTTGGGGGTATGTGCCTAGAATTGAGTCATTATGCTCGGGGCATGCAAACTTATTTCAAGCATATTTTTTCTTTGTTTCAAGCTAGTGTAAAAATGAAACCATGGACCAGTTATGGACAAAAACCTCTCTCAGTTTTAAAGCTGAACGGATGGCGATCTCCCGCTCCAGGACGCGGCCCTGACTCCCTCCCTTGCCCGAGCTTGGCAGCTCTGCTGCCGGGCTGCAGCAGCCTGCTGCGGGCCCCCTCCGCCTGAGCCCTCCTGCCCCCCTCCCTTTCGGGCCTCCTGCCCTGTCCTCCCGATCGCGCTTGGCAGCTCTGCAGCTGTTGGCAGCCCCCTGCTGCTTCCTTTTCTCAGGGCCTCCTGCCCTCTCCTCCTCCTTTTTCTCGCCTGTCGTCGAGTGCCCCTGTGTGGCTCGATGGATCCTCCCTCTCTAGAACAGGCTGAACTGGAGAAAGCTTTTGCATCTCTTATCCCAGAGAATAACTCGGAAAGGATTCGGCCTTCAGCCTCAAAGTTTGTCAAGAAGCTTGATGAAATCCCGGAAGTCCCTCTTCCCCCAGCTCTTCCAAGGAGATCTGCTGTGGCCCTGGCGGAACGCGGCCTGGTTGGCCAGTTCACGGGGTTATGGCCTTCCCCTCGAACGGTTCAGCGCTGGGTTGAAAGAAACTGGAATGCTATGGTACAGGGGAAAATCGCAATAAGGTTTTGTGGAAGGGGCTTCTTTACCTTCCTTTTTGAAACGGTGGAGGATCGTAACCTCATCTTCAGGAATGGACCATATTTCATGGACACCAGAGGCCTTTATCTCAACCGCTGGACCCCTGACTTCGACCCAGAAATGGACGTTCCAAATGCAGTCCCTGTCTGGGTTCGTCTCCCGCATCTTCCGCTTCACTGTTGGGCTAATGAATCCGTCCGGGCCATCGGAAACGCAATAGGGAAATACGTGGACAGATCGGAGCCAAAGGAGAATATGCATGCATGCGCAAGGATTTGTGTAGAAGTAGACTTGGGCAAAGGCTTACCAAAGGCAATCAAACTCAAAGTGGATCAGTGGATGCACATTCAGCAGGTGGACTATGAGCAGCTCCCCTTCAAATGTAAGGTATGTCACGAGTACGGTCATTTTGCTAATAGGTGCACTAAATCTAGATCAAATGATAATAGCAATATTGAAACCCCTGAGGAAGCATGGGAAATAGTCAGGAAAAAGAAGAAGTCAAACCCTCCCCCTGAATCAGCAGTGCCCTCCTCTGAAACTCCAACCCTCTCCACTCATCCTTCAAGCCCGGGCCACCACATCCCCACATCCTCCAACCCCTTTGAATCCCTAGCTCCAGAGGAACCCACATCCCCCCCTCCATCCCCCAAGGGCCCCAGAACCTCCCCCTCTTCTCCCCTCCAGGCCTCCCCACCTCAAACAGTTGAAAGGATCCTAACGAGAAATAAAACAAAGGAAATCATAGCAGCCACGGATCCACCAAGAAAAGTAGGAAGAAAATCAAACAAGGAAATAAGAGATGAGAATGCAGCTAAAGAAATGACTACAGGGACCCAGCAACCAATAGACACATACCTGGACAGGAACAAGGGAAGTGGCGAGAAGATGAAGGAGAAAAGCGGGATCCACAATAAACCAGGTAAATGATGATTTTGGTCTCTTGGAACTGTAGGGGGATGGGCTCCTCCCTGAAAGCAAATGCAGTCCGAGACCTTATTAAAGCAGAACAACCAGACTTCCTCCTACTCCAGGAGACCAAAATCAGTGACCAAGAATTCCAAAACAGCTTCATAAGAAATAGAAAGTATGAAGGAATAGCCACGAGCGCCATAGGAGCCTCAGGAGGTATAGGAGTAATATGGAATAAAAGTAACTGGAACCTCATAAATAACAAACAAAACAGATGGTGGATTAGAATTGATATGCAGAGCACAGATCTGAAGGAGGAATACACAATCTATAACGTGTATGCTCCACCACACTTCAGAGACAAAGCTACCTGTTGGGAATCTTTGACAGCAGATATTGAGACTACCCAAGGGAGGAATATCTTCCTAGGAGGAGACCTGAATTTAATAAGGAATGCAAAGGAGAAGCTAGGAGGGAAGTTTTACATTGACCCATATAGAGAAAAACTGGAGGACATCATACAAACTCACAAGTTCATAGACATTCCTCCCCAAAATGGCCGTTATACATGGTCAAATAAAAGGACAGGCAGGAACAATATCAAAGAAAGACTTGATAGAATCCTCGTTCAGGAGCGAGCAGCTGCCAACTTCCCGAGGATTCGCAGCACAATCATCCAGGGACTCATTTCTGATCACAAACCCGTGGCGCTGTACCTAGACAAAGACGAAGATTTGGGTCCGCTGCCATTCAAATACAACAAAGTCTGGGACGCCAGCGAGGACTTCAAAGACATGATAAAAGAAATCTGGAGGACAGAGATAACAGGCTCCCCGCACTTCGTTTGGGAAACGAAGATCAAATTGCTAAGGGTAGCCATAAAAAATTGGGCGAGGAATCATGTGAAGGAGGAAAGGAAGGCAAAAAACGATCTGCAAATGAAACTGGAGAAATGGAATCAGGAAAAAGAGGCAGTCCAAGAAACGGAAGAAGACCAAAGGAAAGAAGGGGAGATGTATAAAGCACTGTACAATCAACATCGTAAAGAAGAGGAAGAGCTAAGACAAAAGTCAAGATGTCTCTGGCTCAATTCTGGGGATAAAAACACCTCGTTCTTCCATAATTGTCTCAAAGTAAGGAGAGCTGGAAATAACATTGAAAGGATAATGTTTGAAGGGAAAGAGCTAACGGATAAAGAGGAAATCAAGGAAGCTGCCTCAAATCACTTTCAATCTTTGCTCACAGCCGATCCCCTCTATCAGGAAAACACAGATTTCGCCAACATCATTGAGAGGAAGGTCACAGAAGCCCAAAACTGTGAACTGGACAAAGAAATCTCAATAGAGGAGGTTGAGTGGTCAATCAATAGCATGCCTCTTGATAAAGCACCCGGGCTGGATGGCTTCACGGTGAGCTTCTACAAAACACACTGGGATATCATCAAGAAAGACTTCATTAGAATGGTGAGAAATTTCCACTCAAAAAGTAAAATGGGCAGCAGTATCAAATCTTCGCATCTTGCTCTAATTCCAAAAGAGCCCAACCCTCAATCCTTTGACAGGTTCAGACCTATTTCATTATGCAATGTCTCATACAAAATCATCTCAAAGATTCTGGCACATAGGCTGAAAAAAATCCTTCCCTCACTCATCTCGGACAACCAAGGAGGATTTCTCCCCAAGAGACACATAACAGATAATGTAATTCTGGTTCAGGAGGCGATACACAGCAGTGTTGCTAGAAATGAGAAGGGTATGATAATTAAGCTGGATATGGCGAACGCCTTTGACAGGGTTAACCACACATTTCTGAGGACTGTGCTTTCAAACTTCGGGGTATCAGAGCATTTCATCAACAGGGTTATGGAATGTGTTTCCCAAAACTGGACAGCTCCTTTAATCAATGGTAGGCCATGCAGAGCCTTCAAGAGCACAAGAGGCTTGAGGCAAGGCTGTCCTCTTTCCCCTTTCCTCTATATCATCATGGCAGAGACATTAAGTTTGCACTTGGAAAACAAGCGAAGGTTAAAAGAAATAACAGGAGTGGACATCATTCGAGGAGCCAAAGGGATCAATCACTCCTTATTTGCAGATGACACCCTTCTAATAGGCGGTGCTTCAAGCCTCATGGCCAGGAGATTCAAAGCCATTCTGGACCTCTTCCTCCAAGCCTCGGGGGGCAAATTAAACAACAACAAATGCATGATATATACCTGGAATGTTCCTAGATACATAACCCAAAGGATCTCTATAATTATGGAAATCCCAGCTCAATCAAGTTGGTCCCACTTTATGTATTTAGGACTGCCTCTGGCCAAAGAGACAATCAAAAGCGAAGTTTGGGTCAAGCTAATTGAGAAGCTGAGAGGGAAACTTCAGGGTTGGGGGATGCATTGGCTTAATCTGGCGGGCAGAACAATCCTTATCAAAGCAATCCTTTCAGCCCTCCCTATCTACCAATTTGCCATTACCCTCGCCCCATCAAGCATCCACAAGCATATGGAGCTGATCCTAAGAAGCTTCCTCTGGAAGGGAGGAAAGCAAGATACGAAAAAATTCAGTTTAGTAAAATGGGAAAAGGTCATCCTCCCCATAGAAAATGGTGGACTAGGAATTAGAGTTCCCAGGCTGGCAAATTTGGCAATGGGCTTTAAACTAACCTGGAGAATCTTAAAAGAGAAGGGATCCTGGTGGGCAGAGGTTCTCAAAAAGAAATATATGAGTGGGAGCAATAGCAACATCCTCTCTGATGTAATCACAGAAAGGCAATGCACCCCTGTTTGGAAATTGATCAAAAAAACCTTGCCTCTCCTCAAGTCCCATATCTCTAAAGTCCCAGGTAATGGGAAACATATCAGTATATGGAGGGATAGAATAATGGGTTCGGAAGCCAAGGAAAAGTCCATTAATCTGAGGCCGCTGCAGCTGTGGATGTTTGAAGCCAACCTTAAAACCCTCTTCGACATCTCAATTTGGGATCATAACAGCTGGAAAGGTTGGAAAAATATGCACCTTCCAGAAGAATTAGACGACCTATGGACCGATCTTAAGCTATCTCTTGCAGGGGCAGCCCCTTCAAGCAGAATGAGAGATGACAGTTATGCTTGGGATCCAACTGGAGGCAATTACACAGTCAAGGAAGGTTACAAGGCGCTACAAAACCTAACAGCACCCAACAATTGGCAATCCTACAAGGCAGCCTGGAAAATTGAAAGTCTTCCGAAGATCAAACTTTTTAACTGGACCTTGCTACATGGCAAAATCCTAACAGTAGAAAATCTTAGGAAAAAGGGTATTCAGGGTCCTTCAATTTGTTTTATGTGCAGGAAGGCGGAAGAAAACATCAATCATCTCTTCATTGAGTGTTCAGTAGCATCGTCCTGCTGGAAACTCATAACTAGCCCTCTAGATATAGGAGATCTACCCAATCAGGTCTCACTACTTCAGAAAGGATGGGGGAAACTCTTCCCTTATGCAAGCAAGAACATGACCCTCGCCAAGAGATTATGGACCAGCATCCCTTCAAACCTCTGCTGGCAATTATGGTTAGCCAGGAATGAAAGTATTTTCAAAGACAAAAAACCTAGTGTCACAAGCATTCTGGCTAAAACAACAGCGCTCATAACAGAGACCATTGAATCTAATGGGATCCATCATGCTGACCCGGACTACACAGATGAGAGGGAGAAGGAATGGGTCTGAAGATTCAACTACAAGCTAAAAACGAAAAGCAAACCAATAAAAGGAACTGGGCAGAAGGAATGGAAACTCAGAGGGACAAAGGAGGAAGTCAATAGTTGGATTCAAAAGCAAAAAAGGTTCACGCTCCACTTTGACGGGGCCTCAAAAAACAACCCAGGCAAAGCTGGAGCAGGGGGAATAATAAGAGATCCTCAGGGGAAAACAATCGTCACCTATGAGTGGAGTTTGGGTACCATGTCGAACAATAAGGCTGAAGCATACAGCCTTCTATTGGGGACCTCCATTGCCCTGAAGCTGAGCATTCATGATCTCTTAGTGTTAGGGGACTCTGCAATTCTCATAGCAGCCATGAATACTGGGAAAGACTTCAACCAAATTGCATTAAACAGAATCAAAGAAAGAATAATGGATCAAACCAGGGGCATTAGCAAAGTGACCTACAAACACGTCCTAAGAAGCTTCAATTCGGCAGCGGACGGGCTGGCCAACAAGGCCACGGGAAGACCCACGGGTAAGGTTAAAGAAAACAATGAGTTCTATGACAAAGACATTCCTTAGTCAACATGCTATCCTCTTGCACCAGATTACTAGTCACCTCAGGCATCCGCTTCAATACTGTTGGCCTGCTCAAACTCGATCCTCTACAATCCATATCCTTCTCGACTGCCGAATTAGGGGAAATAGGACAATGTATCGGCCTCCGGAATCGAGGAATGCAGGAAAAGGCAGGAAGTCATCATTGTACAACTCAGATAAAATCAGAGGACGTGATCACGCCCATGCTGGCTTCAGACCTCAAGGACGGGCAAAAATCAACTCAAAGGATCTCATGATAGCCAAGATCAGATTCACCACCCCCCATTACAAACGTGAGCAAGCCCGCTTCGCTCCTATAAATCACAGTAAGCCTCTCAGCGCTTCCACAAAACATTGCAACCTGAGACAGAGGCGAAAAGCTCTCTGGAGGCGGGGTCAGCGGTTAATAGGCCTCTTTCAAGACTGCAAAACCAGTATCGGGGTTAAAGGATCCACCGAGCTCCTCTCGGTCGGCACTGCTCTCTCTAACATCAAGCATCATTCGAAGACGCCCTATCTGTTCTGGGATTCAGTCGACATTCTTCTGTTCAGGGTAACCAACTCTCCTTATTTCTGTGATATTACTACTTCTAATAATCTGGTTTATGTCCTCAGCAGCGCCCACACACAGCAGCGGAGCCTTCAGTCTCATATTGATCCGATCAAGCAGCCCGGCAGCAACAGCCTTTCGCCTTCCATAAATCCGGATACTTCTCGAGGCACTGTCGAATCTGTTCCAAACAAGATGGCTGAGCAGCACAATCAGCCTGCCAATCAACCCCAGCCTAGAAACCCCATGAGCAATATCTTCAACAACAGGGAGTGTCACATGTGCAAAGCACATGTTGTCATGATCAATGCCCTGAACAAGCAAGTGAAGGAGCTGACTGAGGATTACCACGCCGACAGAAACTCCAAACGCAAAAAGCTGGAGAAAAGGAAGAAAGAGATCGAAGATTTAAAGGATCGCTGCATTCATATGGAAGCTGCCATAGACCATCTTCGTTCCCTCACCGAAAGCCAGCAGGCTGAAGCCTCAACTAGAGTAAGCAGGAGGGAACACCTCCCGGATGACTCGATCACACAGCACTCTCCATAATACCTATGCATTGCAAATTTAGTTGGCTAGGAGGCTCGTTCGTCAGGCAATATAGCCGTTGGCTTTTAGTTTTATGTTTAATCAAGAGAAGCTTTGAGGACTATGGGTCTGCGCACCCAATTTTGAACCTCAGCTCTCGAAACCTTCCCTTCTTTGTTCTAGATTTCTGAACTGCTGTTTTATAATACACAAGTAGACGACTTTGTTAAAAAAAAAAAATGAAACCATTTTCAAGCATAGTTTTTCTCATGTTTCAATCTCGTGAAAAAATGAAACCATCTTCAAGCATTCTCGCAAATAGTTTCCACGTGTTTCAAGCTTGTGTAAAAATGAAACCATTCTCATCCTATTTATTTTGATTGCCATTTTTATCAACCTGTTGTTGTTAGATGAGCCTTGGTTTTCTCATTTCATCATCACCATCTGCTTGTTCTATCATATGCTTTCACTTGGTTGTTACCCTTGCTTGGGGAACCACTGTGATGAGTGGTATTATTGGCCTGCCTCTTGACCTCTATGTGTTTTGAGAATTCCATCATGACCAAAACTAGTTTATACTCTTTATACCACTTGTTCCTCTAGAAGGAGTCCTCTTTCAGATCTTTTCAGACTCCTAAAATATGAAAAGTCTTTTCTGAGCACTTGTATTTTTGATCTTGTTAAAGTAAATGAAATGATGTCTACTCAGTATAAGTTTAACCCTTTTCTGGACTAAGATAGACTATTTACAAAAAATTAATACCTTAGTAAAATATGGCTAAGAGGTTCTCTTGAGTATTGTTTTCTGCCTTTTCGGGCTCAAAGGACTATCTATGAAAATGAACCTTTAGAGTTTTCTTTTTCGCCTATTTTTTAAACTCTCTAAACATGAAAAAGAAGTTGAGTTGGACCTTCATTGGACTCATAAAAAACATCAAACAACGATGGACTCGTCAAACGTGATGTGACCGAACCACTCCTTCTCAGGGTTCATTGAAGATACTCAAAGGGATTCATCTGAACGATGAACTTATAGATCAAGAATATCTTAAGGCCTCCTCAAGATTGTAAAAAAATAAAGAGGTACTGACCAGAAATGATTGGGGAAATTGGGAAAATAGTGTACTCTACCTATTAATGGAAGTGATTCACTCTTGAACATGACACTCTCCCACTTCATGTTCGTGGATGTTGGGTTGGTGAATTTGCTTGTCTTTTGGTTCATGGCACCATTTCAAAGCCTTCATTTTAGATTTTGGGTCAATGTTGCCAACTCCATTTAGTGTCGCTGATGTGTTCAAGAGAAGTCATTCAGTTGATATATACTGCAATAATATTAAGCCTTCATTCCATGACTGCCATTCCTGAACCAGATCTACATCAATGTCATTCTGTCTCAAATCATGATATATGTTTCGTGTCATTGATGGGGGATACATCAAGAACCTCCTACAATGGGTCACTTCCTGTCGACATCGACTCATTATCTAGGAAGGTGACTTAGAAACTCTTCCTTCAGTACCTTAGAGATTTCATACATCAATGGAAATTTTCCTTGCTCTCGATGACAAGTTTTCATCATTGGCCTTCCATCGACAGATTCTATGTGGTGTTCGACATCAACTCATTCATTCACACCATACAGATTGTACTTTTGTACCTTGAGAGCCATACATCATCAGTGGTTCTCTCTCATTTGTTAACGACTTACAAAATTGGTCAGTAATCAGATGGTGTCTCCCATGTTTGACTCCATCTCCTTTATTCACATGGTTAGACTCGTACATTGGGTGACCGAGTGAATGAAATAGAACACCCAAGATCTAGTTCCATTGATCTAGGCTGCGATTTTAGGGTTAATGCAAGATTACAAAGAATGATGGCTATGAGCATACAGACAGTCATCCAATCATGGATCCACACTTTATCATCAATGGACATGACTTCTTGATTATTGTACATGTAATGTTAGCTTATGTGTTGAGCATGGGTATGCTTCCCTCAACAAAAATATCATGATGAAAATATATTGTAACAGATGATGATTCAACGAGTTGTTCTTGATCCAAACTTTTCACAAGGTAAAGCACTTTAGTCATCAGTTTTCATTTATGAATTTTCACTTTAGGGGGCAATTTGTTATAAGCCATTTTGTCACCTTTGTTCAATAGGCCTACAAACTTGATCAACCAACATCCATGAACAATTTATGATCATCCCTACACAAAGCCCTAGGCATGACTCTCCCAAATCCCTTATTTTTTGGGTTTGAATACATCAAATTTGTGCTTTTAAGGCCCAACAGAACCTGGCCCTTTAGGGACCTGCGTTCAGTAGCAGGTTGCCTAGTTTTGCACCAACAATGATCAGAGTAGGTTGTTCCTTGTTGGGGGTGCACTGATTCTAGAAATTTGGTAAAATTAAAAAGAATCCTGAAGCTTCCTCTTCCATAAGCTTCTAGGAGTTGTTTCAACCATTTACCTTGGATAAGATCTTTGAATCCTAGCTGATCCCATCTTGGATATTTCACCTCTTATCCCTTGATTTCATTCTCCCATCAAGAGTGGATTTCAAGCCTAGATTGGTAAAAGGATAAGAGTTCCTAAACTACCACAATATCTTATAAATCTACAACCATCTACAACATCAAGGTTGGCATTTGGAGACTAATCATGCCCTCATGCAACTGCTTTGAAGCTAAGAGAGTTATCATCTTCATGCATTAGGATGACATTTAGGTGTGTTTTGTGACAAGGAAGGACAAGTAAACTTGGGGAGATATCTATAAGATAAACTTCTATTCTTGGTTGTAAACTCTCTCCTTTTTATATTAATACAAAGTGTATATCGTTTTCCTATAAGTGTTATGTTATGTTTACATTCATATATTTCAATTCTTTGTTGATCCATTGAATAGAGTGATTGGGTAGTGCCACATAGATGTCGTAGATATTTGGCTTATGTTGATTGTATGTGAAGGTTCTAATCATAGAAATCAGAGCTACGATTGGAGCTTACAAGCCGAGAGGAGAAAAGAGATTGAAATGGATTCCAAGTAAGCCTATTTCCATTCTAAAATTTCTCTAAAGGAAACTTTATATTATTTACTATATGTTGTTCTAGACGAGTCTACTAAGCCTAGGCAAGATACTTTTGTTCACAGTTGCAAATTCCACATAATATTCGATAATCTTTTGAAGCTTTTGCAGGGATCCATCATCCTACATCAAATCCAAGCAACTCTTCAAAAATTCCTTGATTGACCCATCTTCTACTTCAGAATTGTTAGCAATAGTTTTATCGTAAATTCATGGTATATCATAGATTGGACTATCTTCTAAAACATCTTACTCTGATGAAACTAGTTCTATCCATGCCTCCTTATAAGTAGCATTCTCCTTTGGAGATTCAGAAAACTTCCTCACCCACTGTTGATTGGTGTTATTCTATTTGGAACCATCCAACCTGGTCTTGGTGCCTCCTTGTGTAACCACATTTACACAGGACTGATCTTGGCACGATTCCGTAGTAACCTTCTAAATTTATGTGCCTTATTCTAGTAAATTTTTGTGAGCAGTTGAGGGAAATAATCTGTTGCATGATCTAAAGGCCTACAATATGTTCAGGTTGACCATGGATTAGGACAATGTCTAGCGAGATGATCATGATACCTGCAATTGTATCAAATGATTGGTCCCCTTCCTTGTCTAAATTCTCCTCATGGTTATCGCGGTCCTCCAATTCCTCTACCCATCATACCTTCGCATATACCCTATTAGTAGTTATGCACCATTCCATCTTTCCCTTCCTATACCTTGTATGAATCCATGGTACAATCCTGCATTAGCTCAAATTCATAGCAAGTATGGATATCATGACCAACAAATTTACAAAAGTGGCAGAATAAAGTCCTTACGAACGTCTCATATTTTTACAGAATAGAACAAGTTTAGTTTGTATGACCCGGCACTCTACAAATCTCACACCATAATCCTCTCCCTTGCATCAACAGAGTAGTTGCACTAGTTTCCATATCATATGTCATTATTAGGCATTCATTTCTATGGTTCCCCTCTTTTTTAAAATTGTGTACTAGATCTTGGAGCATTGTTCCTTCTCTTTCTATAACTCCTGCTATTGATTTGTGAGAGAGGCCATCTACGATTGAAGTTGGGTGATGGTAGAACTTTCTCCTCCTACTGGAGATGCTTCCAACTTCAATGCAATATCTAAATATTAATCCTTAGTTTGAATTTTCTACTGAGTCAAATACACACATATATGAAACAATAATCCCATAATTAACCACTTCTTATTCCACTCATTTGGGATCTCGAATGAAAACTGGCCTAACAACACTTTGAACCATTTATCATAGTCCCAAACAAATTCATTTTTCTTGTGCTTAATTTACTCTGTGATACACTAAGGAGTATACTTAGGCTTGTGAAATTCTTTCATCATCACCTACTTAATATATCCTAAGGTTAGGGGTGGTAGGAGGGGGATGGATTTTATATAGTCCCACTGGAATAGCTGAAATCATATACACATGGGGATTGGCAAGGAAAAATAACAACCAAGTTGAAATTTATGGCCTTTATCAAGGCCTCAATATTGAAAATATATAAATTTATTAAATACATCATCTTCTTGGGGGATTGATTGATAACAATCATGTATCTTTCTAAACCATGTATCCCAAAGGACAATTCCCTCTTCCAGATCCTTGTTTGCATAAAAAATTTAACAAATTCTTCTCTCTAAAAAGTTCTACCATATTCTTAAAGGAAAAAACTTGGAAGCTGATTTGGAAGCAAATAAATATTGTTCTTTAGGAGAAGCCATCCTTGATATTAATGGTACCATTAATCTCAACCTCATTCCCTAAGGGCCAATGATCTTTGTTCCTAGAAAAAAGTTTGACCCCATCGTTTTACTTGAACTGAAGTTTGAAATTAAGGTTTTTTTCAATCCCCTATTGTCTCCTTCTAGGATGCATATACCTGCTCCCTCTCCTTAAAATCTCCCTTCTTTCTCCCCTCTCCCTTCTCTCTCCCCTTACTTCTTTCCCTTAGCCTTTCCCTTATTTTCCTTATTCCCCTCCCCCTCTTTCCTTCCTCCCTTGCCTCTTCCTTATGCAATTTGAGGCTTTTCGTGCATTTTTTTGTTTGATCATCATTATTTTGTTAATTAAAATGTCCTCCTTCAAAAAATTCATTAACGTGGTTGTTTATGGTTCTTGCCACCATGCAATGGTGGTTCTCTCTTATTCACATGCTTTCACTTCTATTAATTTAAGGCCAAATTCTTGGAATCTCCATCAAAACGAAACTCTGATGACTTTTTATGAAGGGTATTCAAGCAAAATTAATGAAGGATTTGTGCCAATCATGTGGAAACAATTGATGATAAAATGGATCTCCTCCTCAATCATACTCCATCTAGAAATTTGGTAATTATGTGTTTCTGTCCATGGTTGAGCAATTGGGAAAAATTTTGGTTGGTGCATTCATCTATGGCATCAATTCGGGCTTCCTTTGATTTTATTTGTGAAGAGCCTCTAGTCAAGACCTTGGCTCTTTATCTAGAAGCTATGGATTCCAGGGCTCATCACTTTTGTTCGTGGGTTATTTGGCACAAAGGCCTCTCTCACTCACAGTGTTATTCAACAAACACTGGCTCCATGATCCTTTGGAACAATAGGTCTCTCCATGCAACTAAGCTCAGAGGTATCGTGTCCCCTCTGTTGAATTTTGAAATTTCTCAGTCTCTATGGGAAGGTCAGTTCCTTCAGTCTATATTTCAATATAACAATTTGAGACTTCTCTTTGTTTCATATGCTTGTTAATAGCATGTGGGAGCCTTTGGTTTAGGGGCACTCAATAATACTACTCTAGGGTGGTGTCTAGGTTGGGAATTTGGGAAACTGTTGGTTGGTTAACCTAAATTGTCACGATTTTACCTCTAATGAGTTGACTCCCTCTCCATTCGCTCACTCTAAAATCTTTCTCTTCTTTGTCAGTTGGGGTCATCCTATTATGGCACCATAGTTCCCTTTTATCAATGGATTTTAACTCAAATTATGATGCACCTTAGAATGATCATCAATGTCCTAATTGGAGTTCTAAAATTGAAGCATTGCATCAATCAAATTATGACCTACAAGTGAAATTTTGGAAGTTTTATCATATGCAGTTTGAATAAGAGGAGCGCACTTTGGCTCTCAGGCAACAAATGGCCAAGTTGGAGGATGAGGTTGATGCTCTCAGATGGATTCTCACATACTGCAAGCTCAACAGGATTGAGCCTGGCCTTTTGGACTAGCCCATGGACACTTTTTTAAAGCTAGATATTGACCTTAAAAAGTCAACTACAAAATCAGAATGATCTCCAAGTATTTTTGTTGGGTTACAATTCTGTGGTTTTTTTTGAGGTTGTAAGTTTAACGGATAGTATCATTTTAAGAAGGTTCAATTTTGTAAGTCTTGGTATGCCACTGTCAGTTGAAGTAGCAATGTATTCCCTTTTATCGGCAGTGTCGAGTTATATGTCAATAGGTTGATAGGTAGACTTCAGTTTTGAGATAGCAAGATGGTTATGTGGATACTATGAATCTAAAAGTTATACTCCTTGTGTATTTTCTATGACCGAGCACAATTTTACTAATAATATTACTCATTTCTGTTTAAAAATAAATACATATCTCTTATGGTTCTCGGTCGACCAGCTGGAGAAATGTTCTTATACTTCATATACCAAGTCAAGGCCCGGTCTCTAAAAGTAATCTCCAATCGTATAATCTTTGTGGCATCATCTTTAACATTATTCGTGTTATCACTAAACAAATTTCAAAGGAAAAGGGTAAGGTAAGAAAGATTTGGTCTTGGTTATTGTCATGCTCCTTTCATGCATAAGAAGCACTTGGCAAACTCAGGGTCAGCATACATAAAAGTTCTTTGAAGGCTCAAGCAAGGCAAGCAAGTTTCAAGGCAGATGAGAAGGACATTTCAAGATAAAGAAGCTCAAGACAGTCAAATTTGGCATGTAAGCTGTGTTTTTGAAATTACACAGCAGTTTCGTAGCACGCTACGAAACTGCTGTAAGTGATGCCTAATGCACAACAGTTTCGTAGTGCGCTACGAAACTGCTGTAGCTACATATTGTGATTTGATGGACCATTTTTGTAAGAAAAAGGGAAATATTATTTGAAGAGGAGGGTCTGAAAGGGAGCATTCACGAAGTATAAGTGTCTAGCAAAGGCAAAATAAGGAAAGACTTTTATGAACTCCAAAGTTTTATGTTATGAAAAGAGCAGTCGACTTCCAAGGGGATTAACAAGCAGTTAAAAACTCATCTCTGAAAAGTGAAAGAGGTTTTCATTCCTAAGATTCTGAAGTACAAAAACCTCTTCCACTTTCTTCAAATCCATTATTATTTGAGAGAAATGAATGATCAAACTTGCGCTACGAAACTGCTGTAGGTGCAGTTTTTCACAAGCATATTTTTACACCTGTTTTTCAAAGACTCATTCTGGGCGGTAGGAAGGATTTTTTATGTTCAGAATATGTGATGTTGTCCTTTTCTTAATTCGTACAGTGGTATGGATGTATAATCACTCAGAATTCACTGAATGTGCTCTGACTTCCTGTATACATTTATAAACTGTGTGGTCCCATATGAGTTTATGTTCTGAATGTTTAAATGCTGAATGCCCTGACTTCCATGTAAGGTTGAGTTTATTGTTATATTGAGGTGTTGTTGACTCCATAAGCCCAATGGATAGTTTTGTTTAATGTGTTTCCACCATTCATATTTTTCACAGTTGTTCTATAAGAGTTAGCCATCTTATCTTTAATCAAAATCATTAATCCATCAAGAGAGAGCCCTCTCAGGTTGAGGAGGCTAAGCCTCAGCCTAAAGTAGGTTGAAATAGTTACTTAGAGTCAACCTGACCAGTAGCCTATCAGGATCTGATTTTGAGATAACATTTTGGTGCGTCTGCCGGGAGCCTGAAGTCTATTCATTCCCGAAATTAAGAGACTGAACTTCTGAAGGTAGCAGGAGCTCAAACATCTTTTTGAGGCTGCAAAACTACCTTGGCAACTCCACAAATCGAATAAGAAATTGGAAGGTGACTCCACTTCTAGAAGATCAGTAGCTTGATGAAGTTTCAAGATGAGTTCCACTGCAAGAATGAATGCCAAGTATGCTCCTATGAATCGGTCTCATATCCCTGGTTTTCCAAATCCTATGCCAAAGGTTGATTGGTTAGAGGATCTTCCGATATTCAAAGATGAAAAGAAAGACAATGCTGCTCTTCATTTGGTTAGGTTTCATATGCATGTACGCAATCTTAAGGTTCACTTTCCTGAGGATTGTCTCATGAGGATGTTTATGACCACTTTAGAAGGAAAAGCATGGTCTTGGTATAAAAGTTTGGAATTTTGGTTCATTATATTCTCTTGCTGATTTCCATGATGTGTTCTATGACATGTATAAAGAGTGTCATCCCTCCTTATTGCTGGTCAAAGATTGTTGTAAACATTCTACGAGTTTTATTCAATATTTGGAGGATTGTTATGATGATGATGAATTTATGGATGAAGAAATTTTAGAGGCTCTTCATAACAATGCATTTCAACACCAAGAAGAAAGTATAACATCTCATGAAATGCAGCATGAAGATCAGCAGGGGTTTACTTATGAAAATCATATTACATCCTCTGAGATTGATGTAGAGATGCAGCAGATTTGTCAGGCTTCAGATCATTATGACTATGAAATTGATTGCAAACAGCAAGAAGAAGTACTGGAAAATAGCTTTTATAGCCCTCAGGCAGAGGAAAAGGTTGTTCAATTTTGTAATTCCTTGCAGCAGCTTACTTCAAAGAATGATCACAATAGTGAGGAAAATTACATTGTCTATGAGAATCATGCAGAAAGGCAGTTGGATAGCACATCAAAGGAATTTTGTGTGGCTGAGGATTAGTTGTCTGAAGAGATAGAATGTTATGATGATTATCAAAATAACCATGTTTTCTTTGACCCTATAAATGAATACATGGCAAAGTTTTGCACATCAGTATTTCATTTTCATTTGCTTTATGAAGATCATATACATTATAATTTGATTTGGTCATCTCACTATCATGGTTATTTTGAGGTTGAATGCAATCAAGAGCCTCCAATATCAGAGAGGACAATTGATTGGCTTTATTGGAAATATCATGTTGCTTGAGCTACAAGTGGAGCTTGCAGCTGATAGGGTAGGTAGGTAGGAAAATGCAAATAAGCTCAAGGTTGACTGAGCATTTTTTTCAGTAGTGGTATATTTCTTTCTCCTACAGTGGTCATCAAGCTTAAGCCCGAGGTGAAGGCTCAAGAAGCTTAAAGGGAACACTTGTCAAGCAAATTTTAGTTTGTCATAAAAGGATAAAGCACTGGACCTGCGAGTTCTTAGTGTACTACAGGAGCACACTATCCCAAGTGGAGCCATTGTTATCACTAAACAAATTTCAAAGGAAAAGGGTAAGGTAAGAAATATTTGGTCTTGGTTATTGTCATGCTCCTTTCATGCATAAGAAGCACTTGGCAAACTCAGGGTCAGCATACATAAAAGTTCTTTGAAGGCTCAAGCAAGGCAAGCAAGTTTCAAGGCAGATGAGAAGGACATTTCAAGATAAAAAAGCTCAAGACAGTCAAATTTGGCATGTAAGCTGTGTTTTTGAAATTACACAGCAGTTTCGTAGCACGCTACGAAACTGTTGTAAGTGATGCCTAATGCACAACAGTTTCGTAATGCGCTACGAAACTGCTGTAGCTACATATTGTGATTTGATGGACCATTTTTGTAAGAAAAAGGGAAATATTATTTGAAGAGGAGGGTCTGAAAGGGAGCATTCACGAATTATAAGTGTCTAGCAAAGGCAAAATAAGGAAAGACTTTAATGAACTCCAAAGTTTTATGTTATGAAAAGAGCAGTCGACTTCCAAGGCGATTAACAAGCAGTTAAAAACTCATCTCTGAAAAGTGAAAGAGGTTTTCATTCCTAATATTCTTAAGTACAAAAACCTCTTCCACTTTATTCAAATCCATTATTATTTGAGAGAAATGAATGATCAAACTTGCGCTACGAAACTGCTGTAGGTGCAGTTTTTCACAAGCATATTTTTACACCTGTTTTTCAAAGACTCATTCTGGGCGGTAGAAAAGATGTTTCAAAAAACCAAGAGAGGTTTTTTTTCAGCATGGATTGGTTCAAAAAAGCCTCCTTCAGTTTTTCGAAATACATTTTTTATGAGAAGTTATGAGCTCTATCCCAAGACCTATTTTTCAGCCAGAACAGAGCAAGGGACAGTCTCCTAGTTTCTAGGAACAGCAAAAGGATGAGTCATCAAGGGCCAGCTGGAAGGTTATGAGCACCATCAAATTCGAATTCATGGAGTTTTAGGTGTCAAATAATGTTTTAAATGTTTAGATAAGGTTGTTGTAATCATAATAAGGAGTTACACTCCTAGTTGTATTAGGTCTCTAGGACTCCTAGTTAGATGTCCTTTGTATTAAATAGTTAGTTTTAAGTGTCAATAGGTGTCAAATTAGGAGGAATTCGAATTCCCCTCATGCTGGAGGAAGGAATCTACATGAACTCTATATATGGGAGAAGAAATAATGTATTAGGGGTTGGAAAATTTATGGAAAAGCTTCTATTTAGCCTATGTAAGACTCATTTTCAGTAATACATGCTTGACTTTACTTCTCAGGATTCATGAAGGATTTTTTATGTTCAGAATATGTGATGTTGTCCTTTTCTTAATTCTTACAGTGGTATGGATGTATAATCACTCAGAATTCACTGAATGTGCTCTGACTTCCTGTATACATTTATAAACTGTGTGGTCCCATATGAGTTTATGTTCTGAATGTTTAAATGTTGAATGCCCTGACTTCCATGTAAGGTTGAGTTTATTGTTATATTGAGGTGTTGTTGGCTCCATAAGCCCAATGGATAGTTTTGTTTAATGTGTTTCCACCATTCATATTTTTCACAGTTGTTCTATAAGAGTTAGCCATCTTATCTTTAATCAAAATCATTAATCCATCAAGAGAGAGCCCTCTCAGGTTGAGGAGGCTAAGCCTCAGCCTAAAGTAGGTTGAAATAGTTACTTAGAGTCAACCTGACCAGCAGCCTATCAGGATCTGATTTTTAGATAACAATCCGTAGCCCATACTACCTCAAAAACAAAGAATTTTTTTTTCTGTATCTTCATTTCCAAAACCATGGAAGATTGACATCTTTATAGTGTCTGCCATCTTTTTCTAACTACTAGCTCCTGACAATGGTCTACTAGGTGTAATCACCAGCTGATGTGGCACACCTTGTACAATGTGCTTCAAGAGAGGACATTTTGGTCCACTTCTTCCCAAATTACTATATTGGCTCCTACTACTATCCTGACTATCTCCGTTATCTTTTCTAACTAAGGTATGTAAAGCACTAGTTGGGGAACTTACCTTTGTATGAATAGGTGTGTGCATGATCACGAGTTCAACACATGGCATATTTTAAGTAGGTTCCTCGAGATGCAAGTCCTCTGCTATTCCTAAGCTAGACTACAAAGGTTCCCCCATGCTTTCCTTCTACATGGCGTATGCCAATGTGCTCTCTTTCAAGACTTTTCTATTCTCCACTACTTCTCCTTCTCCTATGAACTCTTGTTATCTCCTTCGCTAGAATTTAATCAACTCCAGGAACCAACGAAAACCTCTCTCATATTTCACTTCTACCTCAGAACCTTCTTCCACTGCTCAAAACACCACTCCCAAATTTTGTCATATTTTACCTTCCATGCACTGTCTACCTTAAATTTTCTTGCATAACTCTTCAAAATATCATTTAGGTATCTTCCCCAACTCCTTTGGCCTCTTCTTCCTTCTACTTCTATATCCTATCTCTATCCCCTCAAATTATTCCCTAACCAACCCCCATCTCGCCCTTAGCATACGAGGGGTTTTAGCTACTCATGGTGTCGAATTCCATCCTCAAAACACCTTTCTCACACAACAACATCTTCACAAAAGTAGGTAATTCCTGAATGAATCTGCCTCGTGGGACCTTCAAGAATTTTCTCTCAGCAACATTATAGGAGATTATACACTTGATTGTGAATTCAAACAATCAAAAATTAACTGCCTAGGAAATTTTGTTATCCACATACTATAACCTTTGAATTCGCTTAGGAGTCCACCTTCTAGGTTTGAAAGATTTCTACTTCCTAATCATATCATTGAATTTATGGATCCACTCTAGAAGAAAATTTGGAACTCAACAAATAAGGTTTCATAAATATCGGTAAACACATATTGTTGCAACCATGCATCAACACTGATATGTCGCTTCCCAATTGTGCTAATAACAAATTCTTGCAACTTTTACTCATTCCAATGAATTATTTGTTCCTTTGCAGTATTCCACATCCCCTCCAATCATGAACCTTGGTCCTAAAATGGACCATTTGTTGGCGCTAAATTGAATCTGACCCAAGTTAATGTGCTCAACACAATCAACAAATCCCACTCTATACCAAGCCTTTCGGCATCACTGCTGAAATAGGTGAAGTCTCACTCAAGGCACTAATGGGAGTTGTGAGAACCATGTTTTTGCAACAATGAGGGGAATCATAATTCAACATGCCCAAACATTTTACAACGCTCAGGCTTTGCTAGAAAAAGTAAACCTGATTATACATTTCATAATTATAGTAAAAACAATACTAGATAGACTTAAATTTTTTGAAAGGTGTGACTCAATTATTCCCAACATTGTGTTCGATACATCCATACATTGCAATCATAAGAAAGAAGCACAACTAAAATATAATGTGATCTATCCACGGAACACAGGAAAGTAGAGATAAACATGCTTCGAACATCTTCCATTAATAACCAAAAAGGTGCTTTGCACAATACATAATCACAAGACCATTGTTTCACCATGACTCACCAGCCTAATCACATCGTTACATGATTACAATAGTTACCCAAAATTACTCGGCCTATTGAACAAGAACCCAAGAAACCAACATATAACTAACTAACAAACAACCATCCAACCAATTGTTGACAATGTTGGACCTTTCAGCATTCAAAGTGGTCTCCCCGATATGAAGTGCCAATTAGACCTCGCACCGTTTGGTATAGGAACCCCATCTAGAATATGGCCTGATTGTCATCTACTTAAATATTAGCCTCGACTTTAGCTTCCATGAAGAAAAGAATCACGTATGTGCCTTCGAAAAGCAATTAAGTGTGCCCAATGAATGTTTGGTTTCAAGTACATAAAGGTTCTTCTACAGCGGAGGGAGGAGAAAGTGAGCATCTAAGAAAGAGGTAATAGTACCACTCTAGTAGAGACACCACAAACAATAAATATTTGTCTAACATCCAGCAGAATAGTCCACAAAGATGCGACGAGCATTACAACCATTACAACACATTATCAATATGATAAGCACTAAAATAACCAAAATAGTTCAACTACTTCAGTACAAGTGAAAAGAAAACATGAATCATAAACGTTTACAAAACAATCTTACAAATATTCATAACCCATGCATGAAAAAATTGTTGGCCATCAGAATTCAAATATTAAGTAAAAGTCCCAAGATTCATGTATACGACGAACATCACTTGCTCCAATAGTGGAGAGTTGGAGCCACTACTTGCTCCCAAAAAGTATTAACTCTATCTCTATGATGCCTTATGGGAGAAGCCAAGGTGAAAATTTCTTTGCTTGTACAATGAGGGTGTATATATAACAAATGGGGTGATCCTTCACCTCCCTTATGAATGTTGGACTACCCTCGTGACCGTTTGAATTCCCTATGACTTTTCAACTCTTACATGACTCTTTACATTTTGTACATGCCCTTTGGACTTCCACTTTATAATACATTTCAAATAAGAATTTACATAATCCAAAAAATGATGTGGCACAAGATGACTCATGACATGACATGATGACATGGGTTGCATGATGGCATGGCAATGTCAAGCCATTCTTTGTTGTTCCTTGCTTTGTGTTTTCTTGAGGATAGAATAGGATATCTTCTTCCACCTCCATATGGCTAAAGATGAGTAGTCTTTAGTTTATTAGATCTTGAGTTGTTGTCGCAAAATGATGTCCCTTTTCTTCCTCCCAATTGATCAACTTGTATTTACAGCTTCATAGGTGTCTTATAGCATGGTTTCCTTCTCTATCTCCCTCTTCATCATCCTTTCAAAGCATGATAGGGTACTTGTATCTACAATTCACTCATGACAAGATGATGTCATTTCGATAAACCCATAGTCTGAGATGGTGCATGATGATCCAATAACTAAGCTGGAACTAGGTGGCAAGCCAAGGGAGAGACTCAGGGACTGCACAATTGCATACCTCAGGCAATCATGGGTCAGGACTGAGCCTTTAGATTGCACAATGTGCGATTCAAGATGGACTAGGCTTGAGGATTGCACAATTGAGCGATTCAAGGATCTAAACTGAGGGCTTGAGCACTGAGTTTTCCCATTGTGTAGTGTTGGAAGGACAGAGAGGCCAGGTGATTGTGCAATTCAGGAGCTCAAGGCTAAGGCTTGAGGACTAAGAGTGCGGAATGTGTAGTTCAAGGCTGACTTGAGGGAAATATTGCATAATATTGGAGCTAAGTGGTTGGGCTTAAGCACTATGATTGTGAAATACGCAATTATGGGAGGCAAAGACTATGCATTTCATAGTGCCAAGAGAGAAGGATATTGCTTGAGGGCTGAGACTGCACAATGCATAGTCCAGGTTGGCTCAAAGAGGCTAAGTGGCTAGGTCAGGGAGTTTTCCCAATTTGACTAAGTGTTAGATTAGTGAAAGGAAGATAGGAAAAACCATGAATCTGAACATGATCACGCACTTAAATCACTTGACGAAACAACATGGAACACTCAAAACACATGAAAAACATCCTTTCCTCAATGCGACAACTTTGTGACGACTTACATTAAGTGCGACACCAAAGATACACTTTGCGACGACCATGATGACACTTGTGCAACAATGCTTGAAACTTTGGAAATGAGTGTGATACATGTTTACATTGTAAGTCCACTCATTTACATAGAGGCTACCCCTTGAAACCACAAAAACTAGATTTTTTGAATTTTGCGACACTCCACATGCTAAAAGATGACACTTTTATTTTCTCTCAAATGGGACAATGACACTTAGAGAAAACACATGCAATAAATCTTAATTCTTGTGAAGACAACATCAAAGTAAAATTAGGCTCTGAAATTTGGATGTAGGCCAAAATTTTGGAGGGTGTTGGAGCAGCGATAACACTTGGTGACACACTGGTTGAATTCTAGATTCTATGCCTTGGTTAATTCTTTCATGCAGGGTCTAGTTCTTTAGGGAGTATTGATTCATTATGTAGATCACCTTGGTTTCCCCACTTACCCCATGAATAAACATAGTCCCCTCTGTCTCGATTGAACATAAACATAAAACAAACAATATCGCAATGTTTTGAATCAGGAAAGGGTAGTATAGTTCACGAGCTTAAGATTTTCAGAGTATAATTTTTCATCTCTGGTGTTGCTCAACTGCGAGCATACCTGGACAATACCCTGACAGAGTCACTACAGGAACACAAACATTGCTCTGCTGCCAGTGAGCTTTGATACTACCCTAGTGGAGTTTCTTGCTTCACCTCCCTATGTAGGAAGCCTTTCTCTTCTTTCACCATTTATTTATGTATTTTATATAGGATTGCGCATAGGAAATTATTCATTTCACGGGTGGAAGAGGGATCCTGAATTATTGAGAGCAGAGGAGGTTTTTCCTTTAGAGAGGCATATAAATGCCTCTGATTTAGATTTGTTCGCTTATATTTTTCCCCTTTTCCTTCTCTACTTGATTGGATAAGTGTGGAAACAGCGAAACATAAAGAACCGAGTACAGGCATAAGGTTTCCAAAATAGACACAGGTATCATGGCTCAACACAAAACTCTCCTTATGAAAGGATCGTATTTTCCGTCAGAACATCATTGACCAAAATATGTAACCAAAAAAAAGAATAAGGACCGAAGGTTAGCCAAATTTTGTAGTGTCACAAGACTCTTTTCAATTCAGCCACACACAAATCAACCATAAAACACGTTTACACACGACACTTATTTACATAGATGGAAAACTGAAATGCAAGACCAAACAAACAAACAACCAAAAGAAAAAACTATGTACATAGGGTAGGGCACAACCCTAGACCATCATTGAAAATAATGTTTTAAATCTGGCCATTAATAGGAAGAGAGTCAATCTTCACATCTAAAAATTAGAGATGATATGTGTGTTGGACAAGCTTCTTATGCACAGTATATGGTCTAATCCATAGGGACTAGAACTTAGTATGTTTACCCTTAGCTTCATGGGCTTTGTCCCACTTCAAGACCATGTCACCCACACTAATATTAAGTTTTCCTTGCATAAATATTGTCAAACCATCTCTTGATATGACTCTTATGGAGGGAGAATTTTTCTTTAGCTTTCTATCTTTCTTCTTGTAACTTGCGAAGGGTGTCTATCCTACTCTGAACCAATAGGCATGGCTTACCCTGGGACTCTTGTGAAAGTTGAAGGGCAGGAAAATAGATGTTTGGGGGTAGGATGGCTTCTATTCCATACGCCAAGAAGTAAGGAGACCTATTCATAGAAGGCTTAGGCATGACTCGGTTGAAGCATAGGGCGTTCACCAAAGAAGAGTGTCAGTTCCTCTCTTTAGAGAAAACAATCTTATTGATGATGAAGATAAGGTTCTTAATAGTGGACTCAACAAGACTATTTCCCTACAGATAGTAATTAGCAAAATGTTTCAATATAATACCATTTTCCAATGCAAAATCCTATAATCTCAACCATGAAAAATATGTTGCATTATCAAAACCAAGTGAAGTCGGAATGCCAAACCTAGAAATGATATTCTATTTGAGGAAGTTGATGACTTCTTGATCGTTCACTTGCTTGAGTGGAACTGCTTTTGTCCACCACGTAAAGTAATATTTGGCAGTACGAATATAACGTTGTTGCTTCGATGAGTGTGGAAAAATATCACTGATAACATCCAAATCTATGATTGTTGAAATGGCTCTTCCACAACTATAGGTTGCAACGGAGCAACTGACTTCTTTCCTCAGCTGGCACACTTCTGACAGACCATACACTTGTAGGCATATGCGTGAGCATCTTTGAATAGTGTGGGGCAATAAAAACTAGCCCACATGACTTTGTGTGTTGTAGTGTCTCCCGTGAAGTGCCCTCTGGCTAGTCCATCATGAAGGTCACGCAACACATTTTCTGAATCCTGTGCTTCTAAGTATCTGAGTAGGACTTCGTTATTGTGCTTTCTAAAAATTATCCCATGTACCAACTCGTAAGATAAATATTTTAATATGACTACCCTCTTTTGTTGTGTGGACAAATCAGAGGGGAGAGTATCGTGCTCAAGATATTGTCGCACATCTACATACCTAGAGTTTGAGATATTAGTGGGTGTAGCTCGCTCAACATTGTACATCTCGATCTCATGCTCCCATCCAGATGAATCATATTTTGGTGCATTCATTACTTCTACTGCCAACCGAAAAAGACCATGGCCCTTGATAGTGTGAACTAGTTTGAATTCCATATAATACTCTTGTAAACCAGTCATCTAGTTCACTCTTCTCTCACCCAACTCTTATTGAACAAACAACGATCTGACTGTTGGGTGCGGCACAAAGATAATACAATGATTCTTCAAAAGATAGGGTTGGAAGTGCTTCACCACCTTGTAGACCACATAAGCATTTTTATCAATAGCAATATAGTTGAGTTCAGGTCCTTGTAAGTTAACACTCATAAGGGATATAGGTCGCTCATTATTTTGATCATCTTTCTGCATAAGCACGATGACAATAGAGGTATCAGAAGCAAAGGTGTAGAGCAGGAAATCCTTGTTGAAATTTGGGTTATACAAGGGTGATGCTTTTGCAATTGTTTGTTTAATACGGGAAAATTCATCCTTTTCCTTTTGTCCCACTTTTATACTACATCCTTCTTCACCATCTCCTGCATGGGTTTCACTATTTGGGCGTAATCATAAATGAACTTGCGGAGAAAGTTTATCTTCCCTAGGAAGGACTACATGGCTTTCTTGTTCGCTAGGAAGGGAATATGCATGATAGTCTTGACCATTTTGGGGTCTAATTTAATCCCAGTTTTTGCTATGATGTGGCCCAAGATATTTCCATCCGACACCGCAAAAATTCCCTTTTTGGGATTAAAAGTTATTCCGTATTTTTTACATTTCTCAAAAAATTTCTTTAGGTGGCGCAAGTGGTCAGATCTCTTCTTTGAAAACATAATGACATCATCAAGATACACCACCATGCGCTGACTGATCAAACCGTGGAATGCGATGTCCATCGCATGTTGGAAGTTTGCACTGACATTGACCAACCCAAAAGGCATTCTTTTGAAAGTGAACTTGCCCCACTTCATTTGAAATGTTGTTTTTCTGTCTGTCAGACTCTGAGACTAGAACCTGGTTGTAACCAGAAAATCCATCTAGAACAGAAAACATTTTTGACCCCAATATTGTGTGTAATATCTACTCCATTAACGGCACTGAATAATTGTCTTTGTCTTCGGCGTGATTTAGACTCCAGAAATCTACGCACAAGCATATTTGCTCAAACTTCTTCCGTACTAGGACTAGATTAGAAACCCACGTCGACTATCACACTTTATAAATAATTTTAGCATCTAGCAGCTTCCTTAACTCCTTCTGAATGAGGGTCTCAAGCGTCAGATCACTACAAGGAAAAGACATTCTACTGGATATTTTTGTGGAGGGCCTTAGAAAAATAGCCAAAAAATATGTTTATAGTGGAGGTCACTAGAGGAGGTGGGCGGGTATATGTTTTAGTACATGTTTCTTTGATGGTGCGTTTAAATTATTCGAGTGCGCCAATGCTTTATTATCAATACACACACCAGGGATGCATATAACATGGTGCACTGTAGATTTTTTTTTTGAAAAATAAAAAACCACACTGCCTTAAATACCCAAACGCACCAGTGCTTGAAAATTTACTAGCACCAGAGTCCTTCATATAGTAAAATGTATCGTTGTTATTAGAGAATGAGGTCCCAGTGTGATAAACGTATAACAACACCCTGGGGCATCTTACAAAGCATCCCAATAGACAATTTCTAATTTCTACAAAAAGAGGTGCATCTCGATAAAGCATCATGATATAAAAAATAAAATAAAAAATAAAAAAGAACACCTGGTGATTTTGGATATACCCTGCCCCAGTGTGCTTCGCGAAACGCACCAGAGGAGGGTTAAATAAATAAAAGCCCTCCAAGCCGTAATTTTCATTTTTACATATACAGTGCGAGAGAGATATGAAGCACCAGTGCCACTCTTTTCATGTGAAAGTTCCCTATTGTCGGTGACTTTCTTGCTCACCACCTTTCAGTACCATGCTTATTGTTCGAGTTTCCAATTTTTTCCAAACAGTGTGAAAAATTGTTTTTTTCCATTACATGTCCATAGTGCCTCCACGATGACCAAATGTCCAGGTAATATCTATGCATTAGGGGAATTTTGAGGTCTAAAATGGGCCTCCTAAAGAAATTATAAAATAATAAAATAAGATTAGATTACATCATCAAATTTTAGAGGGAAAAAAGAAAAACTATTTTTCAACTTATATCCGTATGGGTTTATTCAAATTTCAAGCAACAACACTCATTGGATGTAGAATTTGATTTCTCATCCAAGGATTACCCATGTTGCATACTTTCAATGGACCCTGCTACACGAAAGCAAAGAAATACATGAAAAAACGTGATTGCAATCACGTTTTTTCATGTATTTCTCATTTTTCGTGTATCAGGGCCCATCGAAAGTATGAAACATGGGTACTCCTTGGATGAGGAATCAAATTTTTCATCCAACGAGTACTCTTGCTCGAAATTTGAGTAAAACCTTAGGGAGATAAGTTTAAAATACGAGTTGAAAAAGTATTTTATTATTTTTTGAACTTTTTACCTTTTTACTCAAGAAAGGGTGAATCATCCCCCATGGTTGACATCATCATCTTGAATCCTATTGGTTATTATAAAGCTTTTTTTGGTTGTACTTTTTTCTTAGGAGGCGGGACGAGAAAAGGGATTAGAAGGAGGATGCCAAAATAACATCTGAAGTAGCTCACATTAAATTTGAATATTTGATGAGGGTAATAGAGCAATGGGAGAAATTAGCGCTCTTTACCAAATGAAGTCATCTTCCTTAAGAAATACGAGGAAATGGTCAGTAAGCTTAAGAAGGAGTGGGGTCAAAAATTAAGAATTGTAGAATTTGTGAAAATTCAGAAGGAGAGGAATCAAACAATGAAATAGATGAAGGAACTGCAAGGAGAGGTTAAGTTGTTACAACACGAAAAGGAGTTCATTTAAGAGATCATTAATGGTTTATTGTGTGGTAGGATTACTTATCCTTCTTATCCTTTATATTTGTAAGAAAAATAGTATCCCTTCCAATTAATAGCCCTGAAGGAAAAGCGACCATATAAGACAAGGGAGATACACGACTTCCTGGAAACATTTCAAAGTGTTAATTTCTCATAACAACATTTGTTGTGCAAGTTGTACCTGCATGATCTCGCTTGCTTTGGGGACAAATCATTCAATCTAACATCCTATGTTGGAGATGTAAAACTTAGGGCTTTTGTTTCTTTTATGCAAAATCAGATAGGTTGGAAAGTTTCCCATGATACTGTAACAACTAATGAATAATGGGTAGAACTATTTATTAGAGGAGAACATGGTTAAGTTGAAGTTTTTGCACACAAATGCAATAAAATATGGCGATTTCCAACCACTAAGACGTTAGTGATGGACCATCTAGAATCAGTTCTACGGAGATGCCAAAGAAATATACAAGGAATGAGATCTGGTGCCCTAGAAGGAAACAAGTTGAGATGGGATCTTTCTCGACAAGAATTGAAGAATGGAGACACCTATTGTTATCAGAATTTTGAGCAAGCACTTTACAAAGTTCATTAGTATGTTGATTGTATTAGGAGTGGTGCAGGATGTATAGGAATTAGATTCAAGTTCCCTCTTGTTTGGTTACCCAACTATCTGTATCAACATCCATATAGTATCACTAATAAGTTTTGGGAGCCAAAATTGGTTATTTCTCGAGGATATAGGGTTAGAGGTAAAGATATGGTAGGAAAATACAACCTCACACAAGTTCACTCTCAACATGTCAGGCATCAGTGACATGATTTTACATGAGGACATGCAAAAGCTTTAAGCAGGGGGAGATGTTGGGTCATGAAATTGTCATCTTTTTCCTACTTATTTTCCTATTTCTTTTATCCTTTTTTTACCAACAGGTCCATATATTTTTACTGTAACAACCCTTATTCACCTAAGTATGTTCTTTTTCACTTGTTTCTTTCTTAGTCCAATTCTACTTATAGTTTGACATTAGAACTACTTTCTTAAGCTTCTTTTTATCATAAAACTAATGTATGGGTTGTTTTAGGTTTGGTTGGTATGTAGAAGCTTATTGTTACAGGATTACATTTTCAGTTCCTTTACCGATTTGGTTAATTAAGGTTCTGGGAGTCGTTGCTTTACACAAACATTTTCTTAAGAAAATGTTTCCTTTCCTAACCAAACTAGATCTAGGAGCGCATACAAGTCAAAAGAAACAAATCATCACTTTGAGATATTTATGGAGCATCCATATCATTTGGTTGAGATATTTTATAGCTCTATTTGTAATTAAACTAAACTATTATAGTTTTACCCCTTCCATGGAAATCGATGTGCAATTGTTAAGATATCCTTTTATTCTAAGATCGCATGAGAATCGAAAGATTCTCATGATCATCTTCTCATTGTAATTAAGTTCTATAAAAGAAAAGATTGTTTTCCCGTGAGGTTTAGAGCGAAGAATTGGAGAATAGAATTGGAAAGGGGAAAAACCAGAGCTCTGTAATCCTTATACTTTTATTAATGCAAATCTCAACTTTGCGGTTCAATAATTTCCTCTGAGTATTTTGTGTGTTTTTTAGTGCACCATCGAGGAGGAAGGGACCTCCTTCTTTGCAGGGATCACTAGTTAGTTAGAGTGGAATACTTAATTGCATAAATATTTCTCAGTTATGTATAATTTAATTAATTGCAATAAGTTTTGGATGGTGGGAAAGCTTAAGTCTTGGACCGATCCCCAAGTTTAGTGTGGAAGTAAATTATTTTATTTATTGTTACTCTTTGGATTTCACTTCCTTTTTGTGTGTAGATTGAATTAGTGATGGTTTTAAGGAGTGTTATGAGAGTGTTTGAATGACAGAGTAGCTTATTCTGCAGTATTTCTTCGCATTGAATCTGTGTGGAGTGTGTAATAGCTTTGTTGATTGCTGAGAGTGTGTGCAACAACTTTGGGTTGAGATTATTTTATACTAGTCATCATATACCTTAGCATAGACTTTGCGCGACAATCTTGTAAAAATTAAAGCCTACCTAGATCAATAATCGAATGTAAGAGTGGGTTGACTAACATTAAAATGAAAACAATATAAAAATAATGAGGTTAACAAAGTTGCTTATTCAAATCATTGTAAGATATTGGCATTAATATTTTATTAAATTTTATGTCTTCACAAACATATGTTGATACAAAATGAATGGAAGCATTCAAGTAATCCTAATTTTTTCTGCCAACAATTCATACCATATCTTGAACACTTTAATTATATTGCAATAGGTAATTTGCATTGACACAAATAATACTAAAGCATTTCAAAGTTTAAGCTATAAGAATTGTCACTTTTTAAACACAGATTTAAAATAATTCTGAAAATTTAGAAGTCTTGGTCATTAGCATCATTGCTTGCAACAATGTCATCCATTGTAGCATTGTCAATGTTCATATGATCTTTCAAGTAGTTAATGTTATCATCATCCTTGTCTTGACTTGCCTCATCTTCATCATCATTGAAATCTGATTGTAGACCATCCATATTGTTACCATATATATTTGGATCATCATTTTCCATACCATCCATATTTTTGTCTTTTGTAACATCATATAACTCTGTATTGTTGTCTTCTTGTGCTTGAACATAACCATCTTCAGCATCATCATGGATGTTTATTTCTTGGATGTTCTCTAATCCCTCTCTCTCATTTTGTTGGCCATAATTGTTTTTCTCAGTATCCGCTATTGTATCATTAAATACATGCCTTACTCTTGGATCATAATGTATGACAAATATCCATTTCGAGTCAAGAATATATTCATATAAAAATACTTGTACATGAACGAGTACATACATATATTAGACGTGTTATAACAATTTTATTGATTAATAAACACATGTATATATTCACAATAAACAATGTATTAATAAATATTGATCATTGTCGCTTCTAATTCTTTGAGTTAAAGAAATACCTGCTCATAATGAATTGGTAGAACATAAGGCTCCTTGTCCTATGGTAGGAACTTTTAGGAATCTATAGAAAACAATCCACTATGGGTATCATGTCTTCATGTCCTCTCAAATGCTTCATACCATCTACACTTAAAAATACAACATTTAAAAGAGTGGTAATCCAACTCAATAATTTCTTGTATTTTCCCAACATATTGAAGTTTCCCTTCAATAATATTCTTATATTTTGAGCTTGATCAACTGTATTTCTTGAAGTCAACGATGCTTCCACAATCGAAGGATAATTTCGACCATATGCCCACATTGTTGGATATTTCCTTGCTTGTGAAAGACCATTTATTTCGATTAAAACAAATATAATGATGAATATTAATATAGTTAATAGTGTCAAAACTGTAAGGAAACAACATTCTGTAAAATTCCAAGTGTACCTTTCGTTCACATCCTCTAGACATGTTGATTTAATCTTATGTTATGTTTGAATCTATACTTGCATCTTCTATTTGATTTTGAATTTGTTCAGTAACCCATTCTAGTGTGCAATCTTTGCCCCATTCCCCTTGCAGATCAATAGGAAATGGGGTATTCCTTGGGTTCGATCTCTTAAATTGTCTCCTTGCTTCTAACACTTCTTCTCTCTTTTTATCATACAAATCAATCCATTTGTTCATAAATTCCATGTGGTACAAAATGAACTTGTTGAGTATAACACTTTCGTCTACACCTATTACATTTCAACATGCTTATTTCAAACTCCAAAGGCCATGTTGTTAATTTGACAAATAAATTACAGAGTAAATTAAAGATCACAATAAAAACAACCACAATGATCATGATTTTACTAACTTATTTCTACTTTAACACCATTAGATTGTGGTTTTTCTCCATCAATAATATCTAATTTGCGTTCTTCATACTGGATGCATGGCCCATCTTCACAATCCTTACCGAGGAATTCACATAGGAATAAAATGCTTCATTCAATACATACCCTTCAACCATGCAACCCTATGGATGTGCCTTTTGTCAAACATATATTTTCATAGTTTTCATATACTTCTCAAACAAAAGCATCCACCTGGTCGATACGACACCTACCAATTCAATGTCATCAACTAGGTGTATAAGTAAATGGACTTGTAGATCCATGAAACTTGTACGGAGCTCCTTCTCAAATACATTGACAATTATGTAATTTCCTTCTTCCATTTAAGCACTTCACATTCGTGGATCTCCTTGGATGTCACCCACATAACATAAGAATACTAAATTAATATGAACCTTTAGAAAAATATTAAAATTCAATACAATATATCTATGTCTCTCACACATGAACATTCCATACCACATGCTTTGAAAATTCTGACAATCGACATATGGCATTCCTTAAGTCAATGGTAAGACATGATCCCCCCTAATTACCAATGGCATGATATGTTGTCAAACACATTTGTCAAAGATAATCATTAATTATTTTTGTCACACAATAGAATATCATAATATATTTAGTACCTAATCAATTTTACCAATAAATGTCAAATATTAATGACATATAATACCTTCATAGAATTATGAAAATCATGTGTTTTAAATCTCGTGATATGTCCATCAACTATAAAATATTTATTTAATGATGAACCATAGCTAGTAGGTGTCCTTATTGAGCGTATGACATTTTTAAGTTTGTCTAGTTCTTTCTTTTCAAAATCCATGGAGCTTCTGCATATTTTTCATTTTCCCTATTTGGCCACAAATGTTTTCTATAAAATTTGGTATGTGAAAGAAAAATATCTCTCCTTGAAGACAAGGTGCCCTTCTCTTTGCCTGTTGTATGTCGGAAAAATGAATCTAGGACATTTTTGAAGATGTGCATGGGATCTAATAGGTGAGATATTAATATATCATTCCAATATGGGAGCTCATAAAATATGGATTTCTTTTTCATCCCTTCTGGCATCTTAATTACAACTTATGTTGGTTCTTCAATAAAATAACCCGCATCAAACAAATCTTGCCAAGCTTTCAATTCAAAATCTTCATACTTCTTAAGCTAATCATCTGGACCCATAATCATGGGAGGGCCTTTATTTTCAAATTTTTCATCAAATTGATTCTTATGGCTGTTTCTAAACCTATGATATGCTGGTAGAAAAATCTTGTTGTTTCCATAAAAAACTTTATGAGATATTTATAATACCACCCTTGAAATTGTTTTGCACATCTTGTACATGCAAATATCCCCTTTGTTTGAAGCCCCGCAATTCAATAAGGTTAGTAACATCAAAATAGTAGTATAAAACTAAGTATGAAAGTTGGGATGACAATAAATTCTGAGTGTAAATAGGTAAAAAAAATTATCTTACCGAAACAAAAACCAAGTCCTGGGAAATCATGAATAGTCCAACATAGCACACCGTACAATAAGAAGGACATATTTGATGGCAGACGTGATATGTCATACATTCGTATGCCTTTCCATAGCAGTTGCATCTCATCAATAAAAGGCGCAAGACAAACATCCATGTTTTTAACTTGATGTTTTCTTAGAACAATGAGAGTCAACATAAGGTGCTCCTTTCTAAAACTCATCCACGGGGGAATATTGTATGTTGTCAATTTGACTAGCCAAACCCTATAATTTGAGCTCATGAAAGAGAATTGGCACACTCCAACAATTGCAATACCAAACCTGATGCTACGGGGTTCATCTTTGAATTTTGTTGGCCATTTTTCCTCTATGTGTTTCAACGCTTTGGAGTCGGCCGAAATTTGCATCAATCCATATTTACTCCTGTTTTTTGCATGTCAGTCCATCAATTGTGCAAGTGACTTACAATGAAACATTCGTTGAAGTCTAGGTATAATTGGCATGTGATGTAAAACCTTCTTTGGAACTGTAGGACCTTGTACATATGTATGATATCTCTTCTCTTTGCATACATGGCATTCTACCTTGTCTTGATATTCATCTTTGTATAAAATGCAATCATTTTTACATGAATTAATTTGCTTATATTCAATCCCCAACTCAACCAACAACTGACGCGCCTCTCTACAAGTTGATGGAAACACATTCTCTTTAGGAAATATTTTAGTTTTTAGTGCCCTGTAAGATTTCCAAAGATTAGATCAATTGAATGTTTGACTTATGATGAACATGTTTGATATGTCAATCTATATTATGATTATTCATATACAATATGTGGTTTTAAAATATACTTAAAGAAATATAAATGAAATGATGGATATTTACAAATTACATACACCAATTGACAATACATTGTAAGAAATAGATTTCAACTCACTTTAGTGGGGTGGTGAATCCTTTGTCTGACCAACCAAATAGTGACTTGACTTCTAATTATATTAATGTGCATGTCAGTTTTGAGGTTTTACTTGCACCTGATTTGAACACGGGTGTCTTTGTTTCTTGTTTGATGGAGTCTTTCAGCAGGTTGTTATCATCAACATTACGTTGGTGGTAATTACCCTTGTCGTAATCGTTACTGTCAACCATATGTTCATGATTATTGTCAGCATTGTTTCCATCCCCAAAGAAACTTGTAAGAATTTCATTTAATCCTTCTTCATGCACCACATTTTCACTATCATGATCATCATCATTAAGGCCACTAGGTAGCATGTCATCAACGTATGTGAATCTCACTAGATCTTCAAATTTCTCAGGTGGTAGAGTTCTCTTTAAATATGATCTTTTAGCCCTGGTGTGGTTTAAAGGATGGTTTGGATCATCCCATCCAAATATTAATAACCCAGTAGGATCAACTTGGGTATTAGTATTCATTATTCCATCATCATATTCTACCTATCGATAAACGCAACCATTATTTAATGTTTAGCAAGAATTCGATAAATCATAAATTTATCAATTTCAAAGAAATATAATCAAATGTCGCTTAAAAAATCCCATCCCATGTACTATAGTCTTAACCAACCTCTTCTTCAGTGAAATTATTTGTTGTGTCTAAAGTATCCATTGTCATATCCTCTTCCACCCACTGCGTTGTTTGTGATTTAACAACTTTAGGTCCATGCCCACGTACATTATATGTTTTTTTTCTTTTTCAAGTTGTATGCTTAGGTTGTGCATTTGTTCCAATCTCCATCTGAAATAGTAACAACATACATTAATTTATTTCAATATTGGATAATACACTATATATTCTAATAATACTACGAAAAAGGATGTATGTATCACAAAATTCTTGCTAAGTTAAGTCAAAATTTGATTACTTGATATCCTGCGACATCTGTTGTGTCCTTATTTGATATGAGATGATATGTTGCCATGGCCTCATCTTGCCCATATAATACATAACATAGTCAATGATGTTTAGTACACCAATTATATTATTTCAACCACTATGTTATTCAACAGGAAACCTCACTTTACTCTTATATTTCACATATCGATATCATGTTTTGGATTTGAAGAAAACAACAACATATTTTATATAAATTTATCTCATATATATTGTAACAGTTGTGAATTCATAAACATCGTCCTCCTTTGGTTGAGGTTGTTTTGTCTTCTTACCTTTATTGTATCTACATATTTCGTATTCGATTCTATGGCCACCCACTTTCCTCTTGTTGATTTAGTAGGTCTACATCGTCCATGTCCTCCTCTAGATTCTGTAATACACAACAATGACATTAGTCACATAACATCTATGCACTTCATTGTCGCTGCATCCAATTTGCTAAACGCACAATCAATTTAAGCTTGATTGGTTTTCACTACACCTTTCTATCTAAAATGCCCTTATTTTCAATATATACCATTTTTGTTAATTTCTACTCCCAAAATGGTGACATGACACAACCCTTATAAATGTTAGATGAGGATTATGAAAACTAATCGACTACTTTTTCTTTTTTTTCATATTTTCATTTAACTCAATTCAAACCCTTCATCCATAATTTTAAACCGCCAAATATTTGTATTTTTGTATATTTAAAAAAAAAAAAACCTATGACCTTATATGTTAGAGAATATACTGTTTTCAAATTTTGATTTTTAAGTCTTCTAAATGAACTCAATATATAATATAATAATTAGTATAAGTTAACTTGTGGATGAGATATATTTTCAACGCCACCATCCACCCTATAAAAGAGTAAAGAGTGAGTGGCGGGATTGAAAATGCCTTCATCACATGTATACATAATCACTAAGCAACACAACCTTTAAAGGTGAAAATGTGTGTCTGTGACTTTAACTAGTGGATTGTTACATTATGAATCATTGGCTATTAAAATAAAATTAGAATGTTTGATATCACACCAAATTCATTTCTGGGCTAGGAAAATATAACATAAAACACCCTTCATTTCAGGGTCAAAACACCATTTATTGGGCTTTACATCAACCAACATTTCAGCTTATCCCATGTGCCTATGCACATTGCACATCCAATATTGGTATTCAATCAAACCTCATAAAAAATGACAATAACATTTAATCCTCCCACGTCGACATTGCAAAGTGAAAAGATGACGATGAATACAAATCATACCAAATCGCAAAAAAAAACAAACCCGCCAATATATAATTGGTGCATACAATGGATAAACCTATTGTGTATCCTAACTATTCAACCAAAACAATGTAATACATTCACCATATTTCCATTCTCATACTCACTAATTGCAAATCGAGGGAGATTTGAAGTTTTGTGCGGAGTTGGAGCAAACCACAATTGGAGCAATTCATTGAGGCTATGAAAGAAAATAATTAATCAATTGGATCTTTGTTGATGGTGGGCAGAGATATTGATGAACCTCTCCTCCCCTGTTGTGGATTTCAATAATAATAAAAAATTGATTTGTGGGTGTGATTCGGCCTCTAGCAGTCACGAAATCAATTTGTGCATCTCATTCACCCCCTACCAGAGACGAAAATCAAACCCCTGTCCATCCATTTTGCATTATTGTTGTTTAAAACAGTTAGAGGGAAGGGAGCAAAATGTAGGGAGAAAAGAGAAGGAATTTTCCACAATGTGGAGGAAAAAAATCGCTCTAGGACACCAAAAAAAATGTCAAGCAGTAGTAGAGGGAAACGAGCAAAGGGATCTAATTCTTGCGAGAATGAGGCATTTCATACTCAACTTATGGATTTTCACATGTTTCCATTGGTTGTTTGAATTGTATATTTTAGTATTTAGTTTCAAAATTATAAAAGAAGAAATCATGGTTTTTTTTTTTTTCTAATTTTAAAATAAAAAAGGTATTGTACATATATATGGATATGACAGTGAGAAATTGAAAGAGGCAATGGCTTCTATATTGGGGGTAGAAGCAATGTATAAACTCGAATAAATGGACTTGTTCATACTTTCCAAATACACGGAAGAACATACTAAAGGCACTGAAATGGACTAACCAAAGCAACCCTGTCAAAGGGAATAGTTTGATTCCCCATTAACTCTTGGATCAAGCAAAAGATATAGGAAAAAATAAATCACAATAACCTCTAAGAATATGGAACAAGGGACAAAGATGTCTAATGTCCCACCCACTCTTGGGACACATATTTCTTCCATGACCAGTACAGGTAGTTATGCAACTTGCATAGCTACATACGAAATCGATGTAGAATATGACGTTGTCTCTCGGTAAATCAGAATGAAAAATGTTGGGAAAGTGTTCAATTGTAGGTCAAAGGAATCATGCCTTAAATGCTTCAAATGGCATCAACATCTTCCATGACATGCAGACTAAATTTGGGATAGGTTGGTTTGTAAAGCAAGTAAAAAAACAAATGACTCAAAACTGCAAGAGATTTCATTGCAACCAAACAAAAAATATAAAATAAATTCCCCCTGAGCTAAAGGACAAAATAAGGCTAATTGGTGTAAGTATAATAATATGGAAACTGCTCATGAAAGCATAAGATAGGGCAGATGCATAGAGGAAGTCTGGCGAGGAGAGCATATAAGTATTTAAATTTGGTCATAAGATTATTTCAAATTCATTAAATTATTTTTATATTTTAATGGTGCATAATTAAATTTAATTAGTGTATGCTTCAGGACAAGGCCTCGAAGACCAGGCTTGCCAAATATCGTGCCACACATCATAGTGGTCAAGCAAGTTTAGAAGCCTTAGCATTCAAATTTGTAAGTATATTTAATATCTGAAATTACATATGTTTTTTAATTTGGTACAAAAAAGTAAATGATTGGATATTAATTACTTTAACTTGTCCATCTACCATGTTTTTACAGGAGCAACAATATGGCCATTATCCACCACAATTGGAATTTGATATGACTTTCAATAACTTAGTTGGATATTTTTATGTTAATATGTCAATTTGCATTTCTTGTGTTGAGTTGTTTATTTGTGTGTAGCTTGAGTTATTTTGTGGTCCTATCGGTCATAACACCCTTATAAATCACCAACCTTTCACTATGATCAAGTCCTTAGAAATCAATATCCAAACATGGATTTATCAAGTCCTTTGCCAAAAATCCTAGACCAAAGGAGGGATGCAAGGCCATGTAATACATAACTCATAGACAACAAAACAAATTACGTGGAATTGCTTATAGATGCTTGGGTTGAGAGCACATAACATGGGATTGGTTATGGACCCAAGATACATGTGTTGAGGAGCATGGGATGATTGTCTTGGAAATCAAGAAGCCTTATGATGAAGAGCACTTGACACTTGCAACCCATGCTTAGAGAGTGCATCACCTGAGGATTGATCTCTTGACGTGTATACATTGAAGAGAGAACACTTTACTTGGAGACCTTATCTTGTGCATTAAATTAAATTTCTTTGTAATTATTCCACTTTACCAATGTCGGTCTCCCTCACCTACTTTGTGTAAAGGAAAGATAATGTTTTCTTCTACACTATACTCATTATTCCATATATATAATTGTCATGGGGAGTTATTAGTTCTTTTGAGATGCAATAGAGGAAGACCTTGAGTTTGTGACGTAAACCCTATAGAAGAAATGAAGATTAATGCTAGCACTAGGGATGATATTGAATCTTATCACATGTCTTAGAAATTATTTTCCATATGGTAGGATGAAGGGTGTATTAAGGTCTAAAAAAATTGTTTTGTACTGATATATATATATATTGAATGAATTAAGCAGATATGTAGGGACATGGCTATTAGAATAGTAACATTTACGATGTAGGCTTGTGTTGGATCCTGTTTGAACTTTGAAGGCCTGGTTTGAAAGAAATTACCTAAAACTCTATATGACAATTCCCTTTCTAATCCTATGGGGAGTATGGTTAGCACACAACTTGGTGATTTTTCAAAACATAATTCATCCTACAATCTAGACTACAACACAAGTCTCATCACTATTCCAACTCTATCAGACCCTTATCAATCCTAAAAAAATCACACAAGTGGGGCAGGTGACGATAGACCTTTGGATGCGATGTGAACTAGTTTTTGGAGAAACTAATGAATAAATTCAATTGGCATAATTATTTGTGATTACAGCCTTCAAAATTGACGTTTTAGTATGGAGAGAAGAACACAAATAAATTTGAGGCTTAAAGCATAAGGCTAAACAAAATCCTAAAATAGATCTACAACAGAGAGCATGAAATGAAAGAAATTAAGATGCAGAGGCTGTAGAGTGCTTCATTAGGGTTTCTTAGATAAAAGTCACAGGTATCTCAACTATTCACACAACATTGATAAATATGTTAATGAAATAAACCAACAACTTTATTACATAGGTCTCAAAAGAAGAATAACACAAATGCAAAGTTACTAAGAAACACCTATTTGGTTTCCCACTTTCAACTTTGACAAGCAAAATGAAATGGCTTGTCGTTACAACGTCTGTTGTTACAACATCTATTATTACAACACCCATTGTTACAACATTTTATTCTCAATCCGTTGTTACCTATGTTTTTGCTTCTCAATTTGTTTTCCTTATCCCCCAAGTGCTAGTGTAGTATTGGGTGGCAGAAACATCTCTTTGGATGCCCACTTTCAAGATTTGACAACCAAGATGAAATGATCTTCTACCCCCTCAATTGTTACAACGTCTACTATTACAACATTCATTGTTACATCATCCGTTGTAATGGTCATTGTTTCAATAGTAGCAGTTGTTATAGCATCAAATTTTACAGCAATTTCAGCATTTTCAACAGTAATGGGTGTTACAGCATCAACTGTTACAACATTTTCAGCATATTTAACATTGACATGTTATTATGGCATCTGTTGTTAAGGTATTTATTGTTACAACATCCATCATTACAACATTTGCTTCTCAATTTGTTGTTACCTATTTTTGTGCTTTTCAATTTGTTTTCTTGATTCCCCAAGTGTTGGTGTAGTGTTGGGTGGCAGAAACAACTCTTTGGTTGCCCACTTTCAAGATTTGACAAGTACGATGAAATGAATTTCTACCCCCTTAATTTTTACAACATTTTTTGTTACAACATCTAATGTTACACTATCCACTTTAATGGTCAGTGTTTTAGAAGTTTCAATAGTAGTAGTTGTTATAGCATCAACTTTTACTACAGTTTCAACAGTAATGAGTGCTAAAGCATCAGTTACCGAAAATCAAGAATGGTTTTAATTATTTATTACCGAAAACCGAGAATGTTTTTTGCACCTGGGGGGTTAGGCGATAAGTAGTAATGAGTGAGGGGGGTGCACAATTCATATGTCCTTTCCACATTGCAAAAGTTGTTTTGGAAAAAAAACTTTTTGTACTCGCCCTCAGCGCGCCCCCCCCCCGGGGTTAAATGTCGAAGAAGTGGGGTAGTTGTGCAATAGAACAAGATTCGTCGATCATTAATAGCTGCCAATAGAAAATGCATGATAGTTAGTGTGCGGTGATTTGACATTTTATTTATTAAAATAAAACAAAATAATATGTTGTAACATTATAGATTTTCACGCAAACTATTACAAAGTGCAATAAAAACAATTTCTTTTGAAATTTTCAATGTAACAAGAAAACGTTACAACACCCAAAGTGTTGGTTTAGTGTTAGGTGGCAAAAACACCTCTTTGGCTGCCCACTTTCAAAATTTGACAAGCAAGATGAAATGGCTTTCTAACCCCTCAATTGTTACAACATCTATTGCTACATCATCCATTGTTACACGCAGAAACACCTCTTTGGCTGCCTACTTTCAAGCTATTACAAGCAAGATGAAATGGCTTGTTGTTACAACATCCACTATTACAACATTTTCTTCTCAATTCATTGTTTTTTTTTTTTTTCTAAGTAAGGTTAATCTATTTATATGATACAAAAAGTAGTTACAGAGTTTCTTGGCCAAAAAGGGATCCGGCCTCAATCATCACGCAAGCATGAAAGTTGTTTGAGATTGCCCCAACAAATGGAAAACCAGTCTAGAAGAAAATAAGTCCAAAAAACAGCCAAATTTAACCCACAATTTTCCTGACGAGACCAACCGATCAAAACCAACATCAAAAAACCACCCTAGAAACAACAGTTTATCCTGACTAAACCAACCAACCAACATATTATCTTGAGGACACATAAGACTAGACAAAACTAGACCAAGAACTAAAAGAAATTCCACCTAGCGGATGAGATACATGTCTCAAAGTCTTCCGGAGCATGTTCCTCCACAATTGGACACGCCCAGTCATCTGGGTTGTCCGACTCGCCACGTCCCACCACCTGATGGCCTTCCTCCCTGCTTCCTACCTCAACCTATGGGCCCGACGTGTCATCCAGATGGCTCTCCACGGCCTGCTTGTCACTTTGAATGCCCATCTCATCATGCGAGCTGCCAGCAATGGCTTTACCATGCCTTTTGTTCCAACCTCCATCACCTTCCTGCTCATCATTGTTGCCCCTGTTCCTGCTTGGGCCAGCTCTGTGCGTCTCCTCCATGGAAATGGTCATGGGAATGTGCTGCTCAGTCTCTTCTGTAATGGAGATGGAGACAGTGGCAACAATAACCGGGCAATTCAAAGAGCTACGGAACCGAAACTGCGTTGTGTGAGGAACCGGATGCTGAGGCAGAGGAAAGGTTGCAGTGCGAACAGCCGCCTCTACGTGTCTTGAGCTGTTGAGGCCGGCTCTGCCTCTGCCACTCCTAGTATTCAGATACTGACCTGCAAGACTGTACTGGTAGGGATTTTCGGCAAAGGAGGCAGGGGAAGTGGAGTTATGGCTATGCAAATCAGGGGAGCGAGAACTTCTGCCTCGCGTGCCACCGCATCAGCTACGCATTCGATGGCAGACCATGGTGGAAATGGGAACAGGTAAAGAGTCAGGAGGAGCAAAAGAGGAATTGACAGAAGAGCTTTGCGCGGAAGTCACAGAGTGCTAGAGGACGTGAGTCGAATTGTAGAGGTTTGTATGGGAATGGTGGAAGCCATTACCCAAATCAATACAACTCACAATCCAACATCTGCGCCCAGTGCTGGTTCGTTCAGTCAGCTCTCCCGCCTGCGGAGGGCATGTACAGTGGAGCATAGGCAGAATGACATGCATGTTCTCTGGCTCCATGGTTATGCAAGTAATGGCTTTGCCTCGACTTGAGTAGGCATTAAATGCCGCCTGCGAGGTGCCATGAATGTCATTCATGGTGACCTTGGGATGGTTGCAAAGGGCCATGTGGCCACCCTGCCCGCCGTCGCCCCATCTCATCATCTTAATAACCTTCATTAACATCGACATCCAGGGCTTCTCAATTCATTATTACCTATGTTTATTCTTCTTAATTTGTTTTCTTGATCCCCCAATTGTTGGTATAATGTTGGGTAGCAGAAACACCTCTTTGGCTACCCACTTTCAAACTTTGACAAGCAAGTTGAAACGGCTTTCCACCCCCTCAATTTTCTCCTCAAGGTGATACATCTCCTTCAAGGCTACAAATTTAGATGTTTTAATAACATATGATCCATAAACAGTAGGACTATGGTCAATTTATCTTATCAACATGGATCATTGTGAAAATAAATATAAAAGAAAATAATGATGTCTCTAAAACTCAATGATTGTTTCCAATGCAATTCATTAATCAATTGTCAATGCATTTGATTTACAAAACCAGAACTTTGTCAAGTCGAGTTCAAGGATCCTTTGTTAGTCCAAGAAATTTAAAGGATCTTATCCATGATGCATTGTTGTAATTGACGTAACCAATGTTCAACCTTCAACTTGTTGAGCCAAGAGGCTCATTATACAACCGAATCTGAGAGAGATGTGTAAGTATGTCCATGTTCAACTTGGAGTTGACATGTGTCCCTTTTAAAATTAAACAAAACTCTTTTAAAAAAACATGTGATATAATAGAAAACAAAAATGAATATATGTTAATTAAAGTATTAATAAATGTGATTAATATAAGTTGAAGGCATCATTTTGCATCACTTGCAAATGAAGCCAATCAACTTTTGCCAATCAACATAATGTAATAGTATTTATTAATATTACTATTATTTATATTAAAAACGTTATTGTCATTGATAATATTAATATATTTTTTTGTGACTCAAACTTTCTATTAGTTTCCAAAAGAGTTTACATACAATACCAAAAAGCTAGTGGTCTCACCCTGACTAGGTTTGTTGACCATCGATAATTAACCATTGCAAAACATCCAAAATAAACAAAGGTTTGTCACCCAAATCCAATGAGGCCAAAAACACCAAAACACTAGCAAGATACATGGCCACCCAGTCACCATGACTAATCATCAAAAGTGATGGATGTTAGATTGTCAAGGCATGTCCCTGGGGTGGGAGGAGGGTGATATGGGAAGTCTACATGCTTCTCCAATGAGTTAGCCATGCTTTCAATTTTTCCATCTTTTTCGACAGAAGATCCTGGCCATGCCACACCACAACCACTCACTCACGAAACTGGCATTGGAAGTATTGTAGTTGTTGGAGTGTTGCCATCACTGCCTCATGTTCCTCTTGGTGATTCTTGTCCTGACCCTCCAACATTGCCCGCATAGAATTCTATGATGAGCTGGATGAAGTTGCATGATGAGGAAGGCCCCCACTCCCATTCCCAGTGGGGTTCCTACTACCACCCTTGCCACCACGTTGATTCGTGCCAACACCACCACCATGACCCCCGCTTATAATTCAGCCACCTCCATGACCACATAAAACCCTAGCACCCTCACGACCATTGTTCCCAATTAAACTAGGTGGGGATGGAGAGGCTTTGGCCACATGAAAAAACCTTGAGGCCAACTTCATATTAGCTTCGAATCCATAGGAAACTCTAGAAATCCAACAAACGCGAACATAAGCTATTATTCTCCTACCACCCCAATACCATTGTGAAACTCCCAAAGAGTGCACAAGTCCTTTAACCAATCCACCTCTACCAACACTAGAATAAATTATAAAGAGGTTCCCACCCCAAAACCGACACTCGCTCCCTAGACCAAAAACTTTCACCTCTAGCTAGATGCCAATCCACCAGCACTTTTGTTGTCACTGGAGAACCACTCTCTATATGCACACATATTTCTGCTCCCCCAACGGCCTGTACTTCCACCACCATCGGAGCCCCCTATCCAGCATACAACGTTGACGTGGCTCGAAAAATTGTTGCCTTGCCAGGACCAGAGGAGAGAGCCCCGCAGAACCCCAGAGTTCACCTGTCACAACAAGAAGTAGCACAATTTCTACCTCAACCGAATAATTAAACCGAAGAAATAACTCCTAAAGCACCAAACATGACAAGTCCCAGAATGAAAAGGAGAAAATGGAACCTAAATATTGAAATCATCCCCAAAGAACCCCATGCACAGTCTACCATAACAACACATGACCTTGATAAAAACAGTTCGTCACCCACAGCGCCTAGAGTTTGCTAAGAGCAGAATTCATGGAAAACTCAAGCCATTGAAAAAGGGGGTAGACCTCCCAGCTGGATAAATGCACCAGGATGAACAAAAACAAACCAGAAGGTAAAGACGATCACACTTACTAATGGTTCCCTACCATCCTAGAGTCCAGGCTTGCGCTCTCAGCCAAAGTTTTCGAGATTCCTACCTACACCATAAACGACATGCACCATATTTCCTTTGATACCCACACTAGTAAACTGCGTATGCCACAAAGCTTGTTTTCTCAAATGTCTTAGCCATCGAATGGCCCAGCCATACACCCTCCCAATTCTTTAAACACATCCCTTTATACTCCTGCTATCCTAGAGAGTCTTTTCAATCACACGCTTGTCAATTAAATGAAAAAATACGGAGGGTTGTGGGGGGGGGGGGGGGGAGGGGGTGCGGCTCGCATGCCCTCCCACCACCTCACATTTAATCTTCTATCATGTCTCCACGCAAGGGCTATCAACCACCCAACTATCCTCCTCCTAGGAACGCACCCCCATCGGGGTATTAATATTATTCATTAAATATTGTTAATATTAAAGTAATATAAAACATAAAACCTAAGATAAAATGTTTTATAAATACGCTAAAGTGCAAAAGAAATGTTTGATAATTAATTTTTTAATAAATTAAAACGTGAGCGTTTCATAAATTATTTTCTAATAAATTAAAGATAGGAGGAGAGCAAAGAAATTAAAAAATGATTAACATACTTGATATATTATTCATTGGATCATGTATTAGACGAAGAATATTCAAATATTATCATATATTAGCCATTCATAATTTAAAAATTGGAAAATTCTCAAGCTCAATCCCAATATTCTTACTCTCAAGGGCCATAATAAGGAGAAGTGGTAAAAATACTTCACTCACTCTCAACCATAAATAAAATATATAATAAAAAAAACAAAAATGAATATATGTGTTTGATTTGTTTAATTAAAAGTATAATAAAACATCAATAATCTCACTCTCAATATCCATACTAAGGAGAAGTGATAAAAATATTTCGCTCCCACTCTCAACCATAAATAAAATATTTCAATGTCCATATGAAACAACATAATCTTATATCAACTTTATAGAGAAATAAAGTAGTTAAAAAGTTAAAATAGAACTATATATACATCATACAAAGCAATTGAAAAATAAAATAATAGTTAAAAAATATTAAACAGTGTGACTATTTTATGCCCAAGTAAATTTCATTCATTTTATACATTCAAAATGCAACATAAACAATGAAAAATTACAAGTGCTCTCTCTCTCTCTCTCTCGGGATCAAATTTGTCTACGTGCAAACATTTTATTCAAAATTTTCACTCTAAAAAAAGTTTTCACGTCAAGAGATTTGATCCCTCTCGGCTCTTGCTAGATCCGTGGTTAAGATGGATCTATACTAGTATACAATTGACCAAAAGAAACATTTGTTGGGATCAATGTTCTTGATCAACAAAGGGTTCAATAGACGATGTATGCATTAGGTTTCAAGTCTAATTCCAAATGGATTCCAACATGATAATTCATCAATAAGAGGTTACTTCATAAGCAAGTTCAATTTATTTAGTTGAAAATTGTTGCAACACATAAAACCCATAGGTTCACCAGTGAATAGAGGTTCATCATGCCCAATATGTGAAGTGATCGATGCCAATTCATAGATTCGATGGATTATCTTGATTTTGACTTTGACCCCTGTTGTAGCGGCTACAACCACCCTCCAAAATTTTGCCCTGCACCAATTTTGAAGCCTCCCTTGAAGAGTTTCACTTGATCGCTGCACACACTCGGGTTCACTCCGTGAGCTCATGTGTGTCTTCACATCTGCCTTAATTAATTCATTGCATTCAAGTTTTTGCATGCTAATGTCTGAGTCATGCTTGCGATAGTGTTTTGGTTATGCTCATAGTCTTCGTTTTGTATGTGCTTGTTGTATTCGCTATGAAACCATCTGTTGCACTCACACACAGAGTCACATTCACTGTTGCGCAAGCGTCGTCTTGATCAATGAATGATCAATCATGAGTGTCGCTCTTGTCGCATACATCATCGGTCAGTCTTGTTGAACATGTGTGTTTGGATGGTTTGGTCGTCTCATCATCAAGTCATGCGAGTGTGTGTTCCTATGATCACCTATACATCTTTCGATTGTTCACACACTTAGCCATTTTTGTCGAAAGTTCTAACAATCAGACTCCCCTTTGACAGTTGGACCATCACCCCACCATCGACTTGATCGACTATCAACCAGAACAACTAATAAGCACCAAGCTAGTCTTTTTAAGCTGTGTTGTCCGCAATCAATTCAATCAACTCTCATGCTGGCCACCCAGACAGTCAGACCCAACAGTCACCCCGACACTAACTCCCCTCAAAAATTGCGTAGAGGCCACTGACCTCACCTTCTCAACTGATTGAGGAAATTGCACAGACAGGTCGGATAGACACCAAGTGCCCATCCCTGTCTCTCTCAGAAAATTACACAGTTTTCCCAGTCATTCATCTCGACAATCGACCAACTGTTCATCTTATAAATTGCGCAATGTTCATGAGTAGGACTTCCACTACACATCAATCATCTCAACTCAGAAGTTGTGTAGAGATGATCAGCAAGCTAGCCCCCCGGCCTCAGTGCAGTTTTCCTTGCCAGTAGCCCCTAGCGGCAGACTAAAGTTCCCTGTCAGAATTGCACAGTTTCTGTTGTCGGTCTCCTGGGTAGCCAACTGGCAATTCCCTTTGGGAATTGTGTAGTTTTGGCTGCTAGTGACCCCAGCAGCCAACTGGCAGTTCCCTCTGGGAATTGCACATTTTTGGCTGCAAGTGACCTGGGCAGTTCCCCAGGAAAACTGCGCAACCCCTGCCTGCTGATCCTGCATGCAAATCAACCCGTTCCTCTAGAAAATTACGCAAATTTGGTTGTCCAACCCCGCTTCCCATTTGTTCTAAAAATTGCACAGAGCCTGCCTACCTTGCCTTCCAGCGGACCGGACTGCTCCTCCCAAAATTTGCGCATTTTACCTCCCAACCAAGCTAGACCTTACAGATAGTCACTGTCGACTGAGATTGCTTGTCTCCATCTCTCAGTGACTCTTGCCAATTTTCATCAGTAGTTTCTTGAAGCCACCATCCCACATCACAGCCTTCCTGCCTCTCCCAGTCACCTGCATCTGAATTATTATGTGTCATGGTAGACTAGGAGGTTTTGGATTTGATGCCGTCTCGTCATGAGTGAATGTAGGTACATGTACACCAACGAACATGGCAAGACGACGAATGGGATGAACGAAGGGAGCACAAGCGGAATGACAAGTTCACCAACTGAAAAACTAATGAAGCATGCGAAGCGGACAAACGCGATGAACATGCACCTTCCCGAACAGATGATCCTGTCAAACCTTCCAACATGAAAGAAAGGAACAACATGGTAAAGCTTCATCAAGTGAACCAAGGACCATCAAATACTCTACACACTTCACCAAGCGGAGGTGAAGCTATGATACACCATGAAGACATCCATCATCCAACAGCACTATAGCTCGACATGCACTCCAGCAGCAACACGAATGTATCAGCATTATCATGTCAAGTCATGTCGAGTCACGTCATGAGTCATGTCGCCCACATCTCCACCATGGGCTTGTTTTCAATCAATGTGATGTAACGTGGAAGTCCAAGAGACCCACTTGTTGAAAAAAGAGTCATGTAAGTCAAAGAGTCATGGAAGTCAAACAGTCATGAGGGTAGTCGAACAGCCACAAGGGTCAGTTTCACCCTTGGCTATAAATACCCCCTCATTTGTGCATGCAAAAGACTTTTCACCTCAACTCCTCCCACATAGCCAAGAGAGTCTGTAATCTTTTCTTTGAGGAGTAAGTAGTGGCTCCAACGCCTCGCTGACGAGGTTAGTAATGTATGGTGTAACGATGTGTCTTGGAACTTTTGCTTAATTCAGAAGCCTGTTAACAGGCCAGCATGTTTTCACACATGTATTGTATCTGTTGTAAGATTGATATTTAACACTTGTAATGCATGTCGATTTAACCTGTGTTCTACATCTGAACTGTTTTATTTGTTCTAATGCATAATATATTAATGGAAATGTGTTATATATGTTGTTAATGTTGTCCCGTCCATGTCAACTGCTCTACCGGACATCAGACAGACCTTTCACCTGAACCTTGTTGTAACAACTGTTACACTCGTTCAAATTGTTTCGTGAGTGTTGTACGTGTTATCTTACCTTGTATGTTGCGACTGTTGCATCCGAGTGGACTACTCCGCTAAAAGCTGTGTATGTCCTTTTGTGTTGAGTGTTCATAGCCGAGTTGGGACTGATCCCTTTAAAACTGGAACTCACCTTCACCTTCTTCCCCTCGCAATGAAAGAACCATTGAAACAAGTACACTTACACTCACCAGGCATGCGAACTTCACTTCTTGAAGACAAAGCGAACCACTCTCTTGTGCTGACAAGCAAGAGTTGAGGCAAATCCTTAAGACAATGGCAATCGGGCCATCATACCAGATGGGAATCCCACACCAAACGGTGTGAGGTCTAGTTGTTACTTCATATCGAGGTGATCCCCTAATGTTGGTAGATCCAGCAGCGTCAACATTTTGGCGCTAGAAGGAGGGCCAGATGACAAGCTAATCTCGTACATCTGGGTTGAATCTCTTACCTAATGAATAATACATGATTCGTGCTCCTGGGGTGTTTCGCTCATTTCTCCCTTAATCAGTTATCAATCCCAGATGAGCTTCTCGATCACTTGTCCTTGTTAAAGTTTGACGGTGAGGACGGAACATCTGTAACTGAGCACATTTATGATTTTTTTCATTTCTGTGAATCTCGTGAAATCGATGGTGATTAGCTTGCTTGCGTAGTCTTCTTCCTCACCCTTGAAGGTCGTACTAATCGCTGGTGTCAGACCCTGCCACCTGCTTCTGTTTATTCCCTTCTCACTTTCGCCACATAGCTATGAATCCTAGTGAATCAATTGAGGACTTTGCTACCCACTTCCTTCACCTATGTCACGAAATTCCTGAGCAGTTTGTGGACCTTGACTTCATGAGCCAAGAGTTGAAACGCTTGGTTCATGTCTCCCGAAATGGTGAACTTCCTGATTTCCCTTCTTCCTCAACTCTTTCGGATCACAAGACACCTCATGTCTCGAAGAGGGTGCCCCCTCGCAGCAGTTGCAAAGCTGAGAAATCTATGCAACATGTTCCCAATCCATCTGCTCAGTTGTCTCCCACCCCAACGGAGGAAATTCCAGAATGGTTAGGAAAGCCTATGGTGAAAACTCATCCCTCCATTCTGCAAGAGGACATCACCATTCCTAACCCAAGTCTTGAGTCTAATCTACATTTCTGCCATCCTCCATCATCTACAAGCCATGACTCCTTGCACCATGACTCGCTTGAGCGATCTACTTCACAAGCTAGTTGCATGCACTCTCTTGATTCTCGAGCTGCTGGCTCAAGTTGCAGTCATGTGCAAGGTAGTCTCATCATACAGGCGGAGGAGCAGGATGGTGAAGACACAATCAATTCCTCTCAAAACATTGAGCTTCCATTCTTGATCGATCCTCGATCTACAAATCTTGGTGTAACATCATGCATAATCAATTATTTTGATCAACCTCCAGCCTTGGGCTGTCATCACTCCCACGCATCTATATGTTGTGATGAACACCCAAGCACATCATATGATCTATTGTCATCTCATGTACACTCTAACTCAGATCTGGAATATGCATTGGTCAAAGAAGACATCCATATCGAAGCTTCCTCTACACCTCACTTGTCTGTGTGTCATATTATTCACAGCGCATCAACATGCGTCGGAGACACTCCACATTCTCTTGCTTCTTCATCTTCTGAGTTATCTCCTCGATCGACACAAGGCAAGGCTTTCCATGATGAAAATAGTTTCAACACACAGGATTCTTCCCACTCGTCATCATCTTGTGTGTTGCATGAAGACAGCTTGTCAAGTCAGCTTGCTGAAAATTTTGATGAAGCCTATGACAGAGATGGTTGTCATCCTAAGAGAAGTTATGAAATTAGTAACAACAGCCATCCTCAAGCCATGCATGATCTAGTTCACATCACAAAATGAAAATTTTCAATTTTGCAAAGTTTCGGGACATGCCAGGGAGTCAAGTCACTTCAAAATCCATTGATGGTTATGTCAGCACCTCGCAACTCTAGTAAGCCCATCAAACCAAATCAAATCTTGTTTCTTACGCACAATCCATCTATCTGCATGGTTGCACTCGACGTGGATCCTCGTGTAAAGAATATTTATTGTTCGGGGTATGATATTTCAAAATTTCAGATTTTTGTTAATGATCAAATCCACAAGTCCATTACAACATGTTTGTCTTCATGCACCTCTCTTACATCCAATTCAGGTTGAGAGTGTCCATCCCTCATCCAATCATGGGACAGTAAAGTTGATCATCTCTATTCGGAATCACACTTATCAGATGTTCTCTCTCGTAATCAACTTCTTGGTCTTTTTGCAAATTTTACATGTCAAATCTGCCCACTCATCACACTAGCAATCTCCTTATGTGATGTCGAGCGCACAACCTATCGTGCAAATCAAGTTATTCTCATTTCGCCACGCCCCAATCGATTTCACACATTCACATTGTTGGCATCCTTTCTACATTTCTGTGATGACCATGATGCCTGTGCACTTTTTCACCAGTTGTGGGTGGGTGTTCTATCATGCCTATCACATAACGAACTTGGTTCCCTCATTCATAGTGTTCGTACAATTGTTCAAAAGGTTTCTTTGTTCATGTCAAACTAGGAATCTAGCATCTCAACTGACTGGTCTAATTTCTCTTCTATCTTGGGTAGTTGTCATGTAGTTTATCATTTTCCCAAGAATACATCCAATGACAGTCACTTCGCACACTATGATCTTCACCAAATAACATATTTCTTTTTAGACTTATGTCAAGCAAGTGAGGCATTTCAGTTTGCATCGATGGCTATGGCAGGCCCTCACTGTCTTGACATGGCTGATGAGAATGACCAGATTTATCTATCCGTATCAGATTCCCATCATGATCCCCTCTCTCGAATCAGGAATCCGTCTACTCAAAGATCACGAATTTTTCAGAACAACCATCACAAATTATATGATCCAATCATTGAATGGCTAGAACAATCTTACTTGGTGAGTCATGTTGAGGGTAACAAGCTTCAGTCCTTCCTCGCACTCATTGATAAACTTGGTGTAGAACAACACACACTAGCAAGAGGCCTCCAAGGTTTGTTGAAAAATGGTAGTCACGGAAGAGGTAAGCATGTGTGTTGGGTGGTTGTGACACATTCTTCCACCCACAAGTGAGACCTTCTATCTCGTGTGCAAGTTTTTCAAGCTTTTTCATTTTCTATTGCACACTATTTTTTATTTTTTTTAATCGCTCGTATCTTTGTGATTGCAAGTCGGGTACGCCTACAGTGGCTTCATTGGAAATTTCATTTCACATAACCCCGACCATTTAACATAGGAGTAGGAGTAGTGTTTGCTTTTTCGCTTGTCTTTTCTTTTTGGTTTGCATGATTGTTTGCTTGCTGACTTGGTTGCTTTGCTTACTTGTTATTGTTTTCACCTTGTTTGCTTTGCTTACTATTTTTGTTTATGTTTGTTTTGTTTGCTTGGTATATTACTATTTTTGTTTCTAGAAATAAGTGCTACCAACTACTACATTTTGGCTTTTGAATAGAGTATGTGGCTGAAATTTGAAGAGACTTGTGACATTGCAGCACTTGGCTAGTCTTTTGTCCGTCTTCTCTGTGCTTGGTTATAACCTTCGGCGAATGAAGTATTGACGGAAAATATGAACCGTCTGCAAGGGAAGTTTTGGCCCAACCATGAACCTGTGTCCACACTAGGAAGCCCCATGCCTGTACTCAGCCTTCTGCTCTGTGTGTTCAAGCTCATCCAACTAATAGAAACAGAGAAAGGGAAAACCTAAATGAGAAAACCTATGTCAGAGGTCTTACATGCTTCTCTGTATGAATAACCTCTTCTGCTCTCAATAGTCAGGATCCCTCTTCCGCCCCAAAAATAAATAAGTGCCTATGCACAGTCCTCTTGAAAAGTATAAAGACGAAAGAAGAGAAAGGCTTCCTACATACAAAGGTGAAGCATGCAACTCCATAGAGTCATTGACTAGGCTCGCTGGCAGTGGAGCAATGTGTGTGTTCCTATGTGACTCTGCCAAGGTACTGTCTAGGCCTGTTGGTAGCGGAGCAACACCAGAGATGAAAACTTATACTCTAAAAATCTTCGACTCGCTAGCTAAACTACCCTTCCCGGATTCGAAACACTGAGATCTAAGCTGAACTTTTGATTGTGTTTGACTAAGTTGGAAAAAGGTGAACCATGTATGTCCATGGGGTAAGTGGGAAACTGAAGTAACCTACACAACAATTCAATACTCCTCGAAAGACCAAGGCCCTATGCTAGAAATGAACTGAAACAGAGAAGCTAGAGTTCTACCAGTGTGTCTCCAAGTGTTTTAGCGGCTACAACCACCCTCCAAAATTTTGTCCTACACCAATTTCGGAGCCTCCTTTGAAGAGTTTCATTTGATGACTACACACAGTCGAGTTCACTCTGTGATCTTATGTGAGTCTTTACATCCGCCTTGCTTGATTCATTGTATTCAAGTCTCTACATGCTGATGTCTGAGTCATGCTTGCGATCGTGTTCTGGTTATGCTCAAAGTCTTCATTTTGTATGTACTTATTGTATTCACTATGAAAGCATATGTCGCACTCACACACGGAGTCACATTCATTGTTGCGCAAGTCTCGTCTTGATCAATGAACAATCGATCATGAGTGTCGCGCTTGTCGCTTACACCATCAGTCAGTCTTGTTGAACATGTGTGTCTAGATGGTTTGGTGGTCTCATCGTCAAGTCATGCGAGTGTGTGTTCATATGATCACCTATGCATCTTTCGTTTGTTCACACACTTAGCCATTTTTGCTTAAAGTTCTAACGACCAGACTCCCCTCTAACAACCAGACCATCACCCTATCATCGACTCAATCTACTGTCAACCAGAGCAGCGCAGAAGCATCAAGATAGTCTTTTCAAGTTACGCTACCCGCAAGAAATTAGTCTTTTCAAGTTACGCTGCCCGCAAGAAATTCAATCAACTCTCATGTTGACCACCTGGACAGTCGGACCCGGCAATCGACCCGGGACTGAATCCCCTCAAAAATTACGCAGAGGCCACTGACCTCACCTTCTCAACTAAATTAGGAAATTGCGCAGACAGGCCAGACAAACATCGAGTGCCCGTCCCTGTCTCCCTCATAAAATTATGCAATTTTCTCAGCCAGTCATCCCGAAAGTTGACCAACTATTCATCTCAAAAATTGCGCAATGTTCATCTCAGAAATTGTGCAATGTTCATCTCAGAAATTGCGCAATGTTCATCTTAGAAATTGTGCAATGTTCATCTCAGAAATTGCGCAATATTCATCTCAGAAATTCTGCAATGTTCATCTCAGAAATTGTGCAATGTTCATCTCAGAAATTGTGAAATGTTCATGAGAAGGCCTTCCACTGCCCATCAGTCAGCTTAGCTCAGAAATCGGGCAGAGATGATCAATAGGCCAACCTCCCAGCCTCAGTGCATTTTTCCTTTCCAGTAGCTCCTAGTGGCAAACTGCCAGTTCCCTCTAGGAATTGCGCAGTTTCTACTAGCAGTTCCCTCTGGGAATTGCACAGTTTCTGCTGGCAGTTCCCTCTAGTAATTGCACAGTTTTGGCTTCCAGTGACCCCAACAACCAATTGGAAGTTTCCTCTGGGAATTGTGCAGTTTTGGCTACCAGTGACCCGTGCAGTTCCCCAGAAAAACTGCGTAATCCCTGCCTGCTGACCCTGCATGCATCCCAGCCCATTCCTCTGGAAAATTGTGCAAATCTTGCTGTCCAGCCCCACTACCCATTCATTCCAAAAAATGTGCAAAGACTGCTTGCCTTGCCTTCCAGCAGCCTAGACTGTTCCTCCCAAAATTTGCGCAATTTTGCCTCCCAACCGAGCCAGACCTTGCAGACATTCATTGTCGACTCAGATTGCTTGTCTCCATCTCTTAGTGAATCTTGCGCAATTTTCATCAATAGTTGCCCAGAGCCATCATCCTGCATCACAGCCTTCCTGCCTCTCCTAATCACCTGTATCTAAATGATCATGTGTCATGGTAGACTAGGAGGTTTTGGATTTGATGTCGTCTTTTCATGAGTGATTGCAGGTATAAGTACACCAATGAACATGGCAAGACGACGAATGGGATGAATGAAGGGAGCACATGCAGAATGACAGGTTCACCAACGGACGAACGAACGAAGCATGTGAAGTGGACGAACGCGATGAACATGCACCTTTGCGAACAGATGAGCCTATCAAGCCTTCCAACATGCAAGCAAGGAACAACATTGTAAAGCTTCATCAAGCGAACCAAGTACCATCGAAGACTCTGTGCACTTCGCCAAGCGGAGGTGAAGCTATGATACACCATGAAGACATCCATCATCCAACATCACTATAGCTCGACATGAAATCCAGCAGCATCATGAATGTATCAACATTTTCATGTCAAGTCATGTCGAGTCACGTCATGAATCATGTCACCCACATCTCCACCATGGGCTTGTTGTTAATCAATGTGATGTAACGTGGAAGTCCAAGAGACCCACTTGTTGAACAAAGAGTCATGTAAGTCAAAGATTCATGGAAGTCAAACGGTCATGAGGGTAGTCGAACATCTACAAGGGTCAGTTTCATCCTTGGCTATAAATACCCCCTCATTTGTACATGCAAAAGACTTTTCACCTCAGTTCCTCCCACATAACCAAGAGATTCTGTAATCTTTTCTTTGAGGAGTAAGTAGTGTCTCCAACACCTTGCTAACTGGGTTAGTGATGTATGGTGTAACGATGTTTCTTGGAACTTTCGCTTAATTCATAAGCTTGTTAACAGGCTAGCACATTTTCACACATGTATTGTATCTATTGTAAGGTTGATCTTTAACACTTGTAATGCATGTTGCTTCAACCTGTGTTCTACATCTGAATTGTTTTATTTGTTGTAATGCATAATCTATTAATGGAAATGTGTTGTATATGTTGCTAATGTTGTCCCATCCGTGTCAACTTCTCTGCTAGACATCAGACAGACGTTTCACCTTAACCTTGTTGTAACAACCATTGCACTCGTTCGAACTGTTCCGTGAGTGTTGTACATGTTATCTTACCTTGTATGTTGTGACTTCCACATCCGAGTAGACTGCTCCGCCGGAAGCTGTGTATGTCATTTTGTGTTGTGTGTTCCTAGCTGAGTTTGGATTGATCCCTTTCAACCTAGAACTCACCTTCACCTTCTTCCCCTCACAGTGAAAGAACCATTGACACAAGTACACTTACACTCACCAGGCACGCGAACCTCACTTCTCAAAGACAAAGCAAACCACTCTTCTGTGCTAACAAGCAAGAGTTGAGGCAAATCCTTAAGACAAAGGCAACCAGGCCATCATACCGGATGGGACTCCCACACCAAAAGGTGTGAGGTCTAGTTGGGACTTCATACCGGGGTGATCCCCTGATGTTGGAGGATCCAGCACTGTCAACAACCCCTAATTACTAGCCCTGACAAACTCTATCTTGAATATGTTCTCAAACAGTTAGGCAAGAAAAAATAATTTGTAACAATAATCTACATGGAAAGTGTTTACCCTGTAGAAGTTGCAATGAACAATCAACTTATAGTTTTAGTGCAGGCCTATAGCAACCCTTTAGGAAAACCTTATATCAGCTCTAATTCACCTTCCTTGCCTTCATTCTTAGACTAAAGTCAAGTTCTTTCGTCATCCCACAAGTCGTTGACTTGTTTTGACCTCTAAGCCTAAGCCTATGTTGGAATTATCCCTCTATATCCTAACTATTCTACATGTAAGCCTCAAACAAAACCATTTCTCCAGGAAGTGACATAGACAAAGAGAATATCCCTTTCACCACTTCTTGCAACTAAAGAGTTAGTGCTACCAATTGCAATTGCATTTGTGTCATTCTTGTCTATCTTTATGCTCCACCTGGAGTTGACTCTAGTCTCATTCCCCATAACCATTTCATCTTCAACACCTTTAATACATTTAGCTAGTCAACATTGAAAGGAAACATTGATCATCCCTTCACTTGAGTGTGGAAATGTAGTGTATATATAGCACAAAAATTTACAAAAGCTTGACTCAAAGAGCCCCTATATCTCCCTTTTCTTTGTGTGTGTGTGTATGTGAATTTATTTATCTTGAAAAACAATTATAAAATAGCTACAACACCATGTTTTTAGAAAGACTTCTTCAAATTGTTGAAAAGTGGTGATATTACCAGCTTGAAGGGATCTAAATGGGTGTCACAACATTAACTATTATAGTATTTTCAATAGATTTAACATTAATAGTTTTTATTGCATTTATTATTACAACATTTGTTGTTACAACATTTTTTGTAATGGTCATTGTTTCGGTAGTGATCTGGATTTAAACAGGAACACAATAAAGTACAGAAATAAACACAAATACAGAGATACGGCAAAAATAATACGTCATTTCATTAATGGAGAATACTGAAATATGCTTACAAAGAGAAATGGAAATAAACTAGCACGGGCGATGGTAGCTTATCTCTAAGAAGAGATGTGGTGGCTACATGCCTCTGAACTGCCTTACAATGAGGCTCAAGGGCCTTTTTATTATTGAACAATAAGAGAAAACCCTAAACAACCAAAACCCTAACCCGAGGAGATGTAACACCAAGAGTTTATGGGCCCCATTGGGGTGAGTTGGACAACCAACTTCCCGAGGTCACGACTTGGTCATATTATCTCTGTTTTACGTGCATGATAACCGTTGGAAAGATCTCTCCGAGGACTACAATGGAAAAGACGATATTAGGTAAAAAATCGTTGGCGGTAGTTTTCCAAAAAAAACATCGTTTAGGGCCTCAAAATGGCTTCGGAAGTTTAGGACCCGAAAAACTGCTAAAAATAGTAAACTATGCTACAATTAAGGAAACTGAAAAAACTAAAAGAAACAATGGTGGAGGTCCAAGTGGAATTGGCGAGTAGCCGCCAGTATCCACATGGATCATTCCTCCCCCCCGGGAAGCAATGGTCCCCATTGCGTTGAGTTCCTCCATGAGATGAGGAAACTTTTGCTGAACTTCGTCCCTGGTGAGCCACTTCACCTGGTGAAGGAGTTGGTCTGCTTTGACAACTCGATACAGTTGGATCTTCTGCTGGGGAGTGTGCTTGCCCTGTGTGTCCATGATCCGATCAGTTGCAGCTTGTTCCATGCAATCTGGATTTAACTCTGTTGGTGTGAGTTGTTCTGCAATGTCAGATGTGTCTAGTAATGGTGGAAAGTATAGCCGAAGGCGGTACACATTGAACATTGGATGCAGGCAAAGGAATGGAGGAATGCTGAGCTCAAATGCATTGTCCCCCATAGCCTTTATAATGGTGTAAGGACCATATTGAAGTGGTCTGAGTTTCTGATAGGCTCCAGTAAGGCGTTCCTTTTGCAAATGCAACCAGACTTTGTCGCCCACCTGAAACTTGTGTGGCACCCGATGTTGATCATGTCACTGCTTGTACTTGGCATTTGATTTCTCCAAAATGTTATGGACCTGCTGGTAGATATGTTGGATGTGCTCAATGAAGTTGTTTGCCTTATCTGTTTCGAACTGGACATGAGTCGAATCTGCCTGAGTAGCTACAAATGGCATGGCCGCATCAATGGGACATAGTGCCTGGAATCCCAAGCCCACTTGAAAAGGGTTGTGGCTAGTCGAGCTATGGAGAGCCCGATTATAGTCGTGTTGAACATAGGGGAGGCTCGTTGTGGCCAGTCGAGCTGTGGAGAGCCCGGTTATAGTTGTGTTGAACATAGGGGAGGCTCTCATCCCATGTGCATGGATGCTTTGACTTGTACATGCACAGAATATGTATGATCATCCTATTGACAACCTCTGTCTGGCCATCAGTTTGGGGATGGAAGGCTGTGGACTTAGTGAGTTTGGTGTCCAGCATCAACTAGAGACTGGACCAAAATGTACTAAGGAACTTGTTGTCCCGACCTGAGATGATAGATTATGGGATCCCAAAGTGGACCCACACTCGTTCAAAGAAGAGTTTATAAGTGGCTTATGTTGTGATATTCTTCTTGCAGGCCGCCATAATGGCCATCTTTGAGAACCTATTGACGACCATAAAATACAGTCATTTCCATGCTTAGTAGAAGGAAGGCCCGACATGTAATCCATGGAGATGGATTCCCAAGGTCGACTAGGGGTAGGCAGCGGAGTATATAGGCCTTGCTTCTTGATGGTCAGTTTGGCAATGGTGCAGGCAATGCAGGATCTAATGTACTTCCCGACATCGTGTCGATGATTCGGCCAGTAGAAATACTTCTGCAGTACTGCCACTGTTTTCTCGACCCCGAAATGCCCAACAACCTGACTGTAGTGTGCTTCCTAAATCATCTTGGCACACTCGCTTGAAGGAACACAAAGGTGACCCAGGCGGCATAACAGGGCATCCTAGAGGTGAAAATCTGAAACATGACCCTCCAAGGTTTTCTGGTATGTGTGACCAAATTCTGGGTCACTTTCGTAGAGAAGCGGCCAACAACAAGTCTCGTGCCCACAAGAGTTGAGCACGGTGGTTAACGCCATGATCAGTGGTCGACTAAGGCAATTTGCAACATTATTGGTACTACCCTTCTTATACTTGATATTCAAATGGAACTGTTGCAAGTATGTTGACCACTATTGATGGTGATCATTCTACAACTTTCCTTGGCTCTGTATGAACTGCAGGGGCCAGTGGTCTGTGTGGATGACTTTTTCCTTCCCCAAAATGTAATTCTTCCATTGTCGAAAGGCCTGCACAATGGAATACATCTCTTTGTCATAAGTGGGATACTTCCAGACTATGTCTGAAAGTGTCTCACTATGATATGCCACTAGATGCCCGTGTTGAGTAAGGACTGCCCCAATAGCATAGTCAGAGGCATCTATCTCGATCTCAAATGGTTGTTGCAAGTATGGTAATGCGAGCACTAGTGTCGAGCAGAGGAAATGTTTCAACTCTGTGAATGTCTTCTGTTGAGGTTTAGACCAAAAGAATTTTTCTTTCGCTCCTCCCTTGGTGACTTGACTCAAGGGCCAAGTGATATGAGAAAATCCCAACATGAACCTGCACTAGAAGTTGGCGAGACCCAAAAAGCTATGGAGCTCTGTCAAAGTGGTTGGAGATGGCCAATCCTGAATGATTTGGATGTTGGCTGGATCCACATGCACCCCTCATTCATCAATATGTATCCTAGATACTGAACCTGGGTCATGCCAAAAGTGCATTTCTCCAAATTGGCACATAACTTGTGTTGCCGCAATGTTTGGAGAACCTGTCGAATGTGGTGGAGGTGCTCTTCCCAACTTTGGTTGAAGATCATGATGTCATCCAAGCATACCACTACAAATGAGTTGGTGAATGGCCACAAGATGTCATCTATTAGCCTCATGAAGGTTACAGGAGCATTCGTCAACTCGAAAGGCATAACCAACCATTTGAAAGGGCCCTCGTTGGCTTTGAAGGCAGTCTTCCACACATCGGAGGGTTCGATTGGTACCTGGTGATATCCTGACTTCAAATCGATCTTGCTGAAATGTTTTCCCCCCTTCAGTTGGTCAAGAAGGTCATCAATCAATGGGATCGGGTACCTATTCCAGACAATGATCTTGTTTAGCGCCCGATAGTCAATTCAAAGTCTCCAAGTCCCATCCTTCTTCTTTACCAACACGATCGGGCTCCCACAGGGTAATGAACTTGGTCGAATGTGACTTTTCTGTAGCAGCTCCTAAATCTGCCTCTTGATTTCATCGTTCTCCAAAACAGAGCGCTGATAGATTGGTCCATTGGGCAGCGGTGCACCTGGGGTGAGGTTGATGGAGTGCTTGGCCTGACAGTGCAGAGGAACCCCTGCGGGGGAGGTGAAGATGTCCTCGTACTCCTCCACAACCTTGTCTATCTACAGTTGTCATGCGGAGGGACCCTGACTGGAGGTCGTGGCCATTGTCTTCTTCTTTCCTTGAGGGTGTATCATCAAGAAAACAAATTTTCCTATTTTGGAAATGAGCCTACTGCATTGTTTTGTAGTAACCAAAGAGATGGCAGTAGGTGGTGCTATCTTCGGTATCCTGTACAACTTATTTGTCAAAGTAACAATAACTTCACGAGACCTTGATTCATACACAGCATGTCGCTTCCACAAGTATGGTTGGCCTAATAATACATCACAAACATCAAGGGGAGCAATGTCACACAATACCTCATCTGTGAAGGACTTGATGTTGTATGGAAGGTGACACTGTTGGCTCACGCAAATATCCCGTCTTTGGTGAAGCCACCCGATGGTGTATGGTTGCCGATGTGTTGTGGTCGATAAGCCCAGCCGTTTCATGACCTCTACCCACATTTATCTCCCACTATCAACAATGAACTGTATCAGGGAGCCCTTTACCCACATTTGGGAGTGGAAGAGGTGCTCCTCCTCCTTTGGATCTTCAGGTTCCTCTTTCTAGATCTTCGTGGTGGCAACGGTGGCATTGGGCTCCGCATCGATAATCTGCGTCCCTTTGTCATTCCCCTTGTCGGGTTCTGACTCAGAGTCAGAACATGCATTTGATTCTGAAGCCTTTAGCTCGGCCACCAGTGACTTCTTGGCCTGACAGTCACTTGTGTTGTGAGTGGAGCTCTTATGGAACTCGCACCACTTTCCCGTGTCCTTTTTCGGCTTCACAGTGCTATTCTTTTCTTGCGGCTTTGGTGGGTTATCCTAGGCTACCTCGCCTTGGCTTTGTCTTTTGTTCTGCGATCTGGGGGCACCTTTCTCCTGCTTCAGATTTTCAAATCCAAAGTCTCGCTTCTTCTGTTTAAACTTTTGCTCGATCTTGACGGCATATCGGTATGCCGTGCTGAGCGAGATGTTCAGGAATTCTATTTCGTCCTGGATGTACCTGTGTAGGCAATCGTGGTATTTGAGTACCAAATGTTGCTCCGAATCCTTGATACCAAACTTTGTGCGAAGGGTATGAAAAATATTGGTAAACTCTGGAATGTCTTGGTCCCTTCCTTGTCGTAGTGTGGTGCACTTTATGCATTGATCCTCATAACTTCTAACAAGGTAGTACTACTCCTTGATGGCAGCTCGGAATGAATTCCAAGTGGGTGTGGCTAAAAATAGTGAGGTCGTACTTTCATCCTTCTTCTCGCAGTAGGTTTCCCATCAGTCCTTGTTGTGGACGGCAGCTTTGAGAAGAGCGAAAGTAATCTTTTCTTAGCCAAAGAAATCATGAACAAAAAAATACCCTTCTATAATATTTAACCGTTTATCTATAGCATCTGCATCTATCTGACCCTCAAATATGGGAATGTCAATGTTAAATTGTACCTTAAAGGGTGTGGCGCTTCTAGAGTAGCTGCTGGAAGTAGATGTGTCACCCCTAGGTAGCTACTGAAGGATCTAGGCAAAGTTATCCATCATCGCGTTCCTTTGTCGCTCGAGGGCCTCTTCGAGCAAGATTTTGATAGGATCTCCAGCCCCCTCGTCTTTCTTTTCATCCTCCATGGGACGCCGTCAAGATTTGTGAGGCTGGTCTTGCAAAGGTTCGACCAGTTCAAGCCATAACTCCTTATATCCCGACCCCATTGGGGACATGCAAGGAAAACATAGAAAGAGCAGACCTCTCTGATATCACTGATCCAGATTTAAACAGGAACGCAATAAAGTACAAAAATAAACACAAATACAGAGATACAGCATAAATAATACTTCATTCATTAATGGAGAATACTGAAATATGCTTACAAAGAGAAATGGAAATAAACTAGCTCGGGCGATGGTAGTTTATCTTTGAGAAGAGATGTGATGGCTACATGCCTCCGAACTGCCTTAAAATGAGGCTCAAGGCCTTTTTATTATTGAACAATAAGAGAAAACCCTAAACAACGAAAACCCTAACCCGAGGAGATGTAACACCAAGAGTTTATGGATGTCGTTGGGGTGAGTTGGATAGCCAATCCCGAGCTTGCGACTTGGTCATATTATGTTCGTTTGACACGCATGATAACCCGTTGGAAAGATATCTCCGAGGTCTATGACGGAAAAGATGACTTTTGTCGGAAAATCTCTGGCAGTAGATTTCCAAAAAACCGTCGTTTAGGGCCTCAAAACGGCTCTGGAAGTTTAGGACCCGAAAAAACTGCTAAAAATAGTAAAATGTGCTACAATTAAGGAATCTGTAAAAAAAAACATAAAACAAAAAAACAAAAACAAAAAAACAAAAACAAAAACAAAAAAACAAAAACAAAAACAAAACAAAACAAACAAACAAACAAAAAGGCAATGGTGGGGGTCCAATTGGAATTTGCGGGTGGACACCAATATCCACCTGGATCAAGTAGATTCAATAGTAGCAATTATATCATCAAACTTTACAGTAGTTTCAACATTTTTAACAATAATGGTTGTTACAACATCAGTTGTTACATCATTTTCAGCAGATTTAACATTGATAGTTGTTATGGTATTTGTTGTTATGGCATTTTTTGTTACAACATCTTGTGACCACCCATGGTTCTATCATAAAATGCATTGTAAATATTTTTTACAAATATATGAAATTAAGAAAAAGGGACTGATTCAAAGGGACAATGATTCCAGAGCTGGGGAGGAGGATTGTTTGCTTGGGAGGTTGAAGTTTTCTTGTGGAGAAAATCTGAAATGTTTGGGACAACCATTAAAAGCTGGTTGGTGCATGAATTAAAGAACTAGTTCTTAAAATTGAATGAACTACAAAGAAGGTACACAAGCCCATGCACTTGGGAACCTTCACAATGAAAAGGGATAACAAACCAAGAGGGGAACTACTCAGTTCAAGAAATCAAGGACGAAGCAGTAAATGTGAGTGAGGAAAAGAAGGAAAGGCATGGTATTTGATTCATGCTGAAAGAGAGAGGAAACACAATTCAAGCAAAAGAAAAATAGAGAAAATTGGTTCAATCAGCAGGCATCACAGAACAGGAGAGAAGAAAAGGGGATTGGCTCTTAATTTCCCCGGAGGCTGTGGGTTGAGCTACTAGTCTTTGTAGCCCTGTAACAATTTAGGGTTCCTTGGGGGCTATGGGTTGAGATAGGATCCCTAGAGCCCTATAATAGCTTAGGTCCCTGGAGGTTGTGGGTTGACACAGAGTCTATGGAGCCTTGTAACAACTTGGTTCCCTGGAGGCTATGGCTTATGATGTAATCTATGGATCCTGTTAACAACTTGGGTCCCCTAGAGGCTGTGGGTTGAGATAGCAAGCTATGGAGCCCTAGACAACTTGGGAAGAGGCTAATATTGTTGAATCATCAAAAAAAGTATTTATTAAAGACCTTGGTTACTGCGTTATTGTTACAGTGGATCCTAGACTCTCTGGAAGGGTGTGAATCATTGTGTATGCACTTGGGGTGAGGCAAGAACCTTTGGACTCCTTGTACTGAGAATATGGCAGCATCAACTGGTGGAATTGAGGAAGAGGCCCTCTAGATTCCCTATTTCTATTGGCATTTAGTGTTCTAATCCCATAAGAAAGGACCCCCCTCAGAATCTGGAACCTGGCTTGGGCATGATAACTACAAGTAAGTGTGGTTGTAGTTGTCTATGGTTTGGGTGGAGAATCCTTGTCCCACAATCAATTGCCATGGAACTTCAAATATAATTTTTTGTTTGTGTTTCTTAAATATTAATGAACTTATGATGCATTTTTGGTTGAAATGGTTTGGATTATTTTTGGACTATAACGGAGTTGTTAATGTGATGAGCATATGGATGCCTCTCTATGCAAAGATAACATTATAGCTATGATAAATAAATGCATACATAAACACTATGTCACACCTCTGAAATTAACAACGTTGACAAACAAGTTGAATTAGTGTATGCATCTGCAATGGAATGAAGTGTTGTGTTAAATGCTCATTATCGTAGTTCATAACATATACTCTGCAACAAAATGTGTAATGTTGTATACAATAAACTAACTTGAGTCATGTTCTTGAACTTGAATCATGTATTGGGGTAAATTCTCATTCATACTGATTAACAATGCATATGTAAGTAATACAAAGATGTCATGAAATGCCACAGGCATCGGAAGGATCCATAAGGATTTGGAATAAAAACTTGGAACATTGGGCACAAAGACCTTTTTTATTAACATAAAATAAGTACATAAGAGACCACCCACTTGGCAGGGTCTGTACATATACATGGATGTTCCTTCACTAGGATATAAGCCCTTGAACCTATGCAAAAGGCATTGAGTCAACACTGGAAGGGTTATCCTCCCTTTAAGTGTAGGAATAGCCGAAACCCATGCAAGAAGGCTTCACCAACCTTGCATTATAAGCAACCTAGATATCTTCTACTTGCATCAAGGTGTAGCTAGCTCGGCCCTGAAAGTATCTGCATATCGCCATGGAGTTTCTTACAGACCTACTTTGAAGCCTGAAACCTTTGGCGTGTGGTAGGTGAGGTGGAGACCTTTCAAGAGTTCACACACAACTGGTGGTAGGTAAGGGATGCAAGAACACTTATGACAACATGCATGGGATTCCATGTCTAAGAATGGGGAATGCATAAGGGCCAAGAACTCCTTAGAGATGGATTGGCTCAAGCTCAGTAGGGGTAGCACCATAGGGCACCTTAATAAGCCATCAATGTCAGCACCAAGTACTAGCATTGATATGGACATCTGTAGCACCTTTAAGACAAAGCCATGGTTGAAATAACTAGCTCAGGAAAATTATGGCCAGGTCGAGACTTTCTCTTATGATGGTTGTAAAGATCCCTGTCTGATACATTTCTTAAGGTAGGGTCAAGATCCCTTGGTTGAGCCATGACAGAGATTGAAGGCAAGCTTGATATGGTGCAAGAGGGAAAGCCTTAAACTTATAACGAAAATTTGGAAAAACCTTGTATGGATCAAAACCTTAGCCATGGAGACTCTTCATTGGCGTGGCCTAATTTTTCCTTTAACGTAATTAGATGAGGAAGTGACAACGTCGCTCATAGGTACAAACCTGAAATATTACCTAGGAGGATTGCATTGCATAACTATGAGATTGACCATGATGATGTCAATCAGAATGAGCTGGCTGACACGCCATGCCGAAAGTCCTATGATTGGTCAGAGGTGGACCCTCTTGACCGGTCAGCAACGGGCTGATGTGGTGAGTAGAGGTCGTTGCACGCGGCAAGGCCCGCTATATATATATATATATATATATATATATATATATATATATATATATATATTAACAGCTCTAGTTGTGAGGCCCTTATGACAATTTGGGAAGTCAAGTAGAGTTCGAAGGAAACTAATAAATAAATATGTTTTACCCCATTCCTCTAATAGTATGAGGGTTTGGGTGATGTTACATATCCGTTTTTACAACATCTACTTCTCAATCTAGTATTTCCTATGTTTGTGCTTCTCAATTTGTTTTCTTGATCCCCCAAGTGTTAGTGTAGTGTTGGGTGGCAGAAACAACGCTTTGGTTGCCCACTTTCAAACTTTGACAAGCAAGATGAAATGTATTTATACTCCCTCAATTGTTACAACATTTGTTATTACAACATCCATTTTTACAACATCTGCTGAAATGGTAACTGTTTCTATAGCTTCAATAGTAGCAATTGTTGTAGCATCATCTTTTACAACAATTTCAGCATTTTCAATAGTAATGGGTGTTACAACATCAGTTGTTATAGAATTTTCAACGTATTTAACAATAACACCCCCCCCACATTTAACCAATTTCACTAACCTGCCAAAATAATCATGAGGGGAAGAGCTATTATGACATGACCTGACCTCCTCGGTTCCATTACGGAAGTGGGGCTGACCATGGAAGACAAACTTACATCTCATAACATTCTACATAGGCTACAGGTCACTTAGAGGTTGAGTAAACACTCCAGGTGGCCAAAACTTGAGTTGGACACCCTTTCTCTAACCTAAGTCCCTAACTTCTCCCATAAAAAGCCATCCATGCGGTTGGAAGCCTCCAATCGCAAGCACAAACATACATCCATGTGGTTGCAAACCAAATTTATTAGTTAGGAGCATGTGGTCCTAAGATCTAAGCCTAGATTCCAGGTCAGCCTCCAAACCACTACCCAGGAATTCCTGTAACTTCTTAGAATCAATAATGACATCAATACAAATCTATTCATACAAAATTTAATCAAGGACTTGAACTAACCGGGCCTAACCATGACAGTCATTTTGTTAAACATGTTGAGGAAGTGTAATCTACATGTCATGATGACATATTTAAACATGTGCTTATTTGAGAATCGTCAAAAAGATCTAGTTTCCTCTCATAATAGTTGCAATAACATCTATTAGCTCATGCATTCATTAACCATTCATTAACAAAGTAAAACACATTCAGATCCATAGCCAATATACATCATATAACTAGTATATAACCAGCAAATGAAAAACATATACACCATAATAAAATAACCATCAAAGCCACATAATAACAAATACAATTACTTTGGAAAATACAAGAGGAAAATAGCTCTTATTAACATATGCAAAATCCAACCAAGTCAGGGACTTCCACATACCACCCGACCATAGATTAGGCTTAACCAAATCTCTCTTTCAGCCAATCACCCCGTGCCATATCCCAAGCATGAATGTGGCATCTCATGGAATAAACCTAACAACACCATACCAAGTTTTCTAGAGGCCAAACCACCTCAACCCTCAACCATTGATTCCACCTCATGGTCCGACATCACTAACACCAACTAGATCAGTCTCTACCAAAGTTGTCCAGGGCTCTAGAGAATTTTTCCCAACTGCGGCTCCAAGAACTAATAAATCAACCCACAACCTTCAAAGGCTCCAAAGCGTTTGTCCAACCAACACTCCAAGACTAGTAACTCAACCCACCAAGGGCTCCAAAGCATTTTTCCAACCAAGGCTCTAGGACTAGTAACTCAACCCAAGTTGTTCCAGGGCTCTAGAGTGTTTGTTCCAACCAACGGCTCTAGGAACTAGTAACTAAACCCACAACCATAAGGATCCTGAGCACCAATCAGAACAACAGGTGCAAAACCCACAACACTATGGTTATCCAGGAAATGGCAAGGCCAAGAAAAACCATTGTCAAACTAAGAAAACCTCCATGCCAATGACATATCATAACCAAATAACCACATGCATATACCATGCATGCCAAAACTAGTAAGGAAATCATACATGCAACTCGATACCTGCAAGGAAATCCTGTTGTAGTTGTTGATCTCGTTGTCCCCTTGCGATTTCCTGCTTTTCCTTTGCCTTCTTTCTCCAAATCCAATGAAAACTAGAATGCTCCAACAATGCTCCAAGATTTCTTTAAGTTTGCAAGAGTATGAGAGAGAGAATAGAGAGAGAGCTCCAAAAATGAACTGACAAAAGCTTTCACACACTGACCAAAGCTGTGAACTGATCCTCAAAATCCTTTTTATCATTGAGGCCTCTATTTTCTTCATTTTCCTCTATTTTTCCTTCAATTTTCCTCACATGCAATTATGTGACCTTTCACCTTCCTTTTCTCCTATTTTCCATTATTTTCATAAATAAATGTCGATTAATGCCACTTTGTCTTTGCCAATGCCTTTGTCAAATTCCATAGCCATTTATTAATCACAAGTGATCCCCATCGCTATGGTTTTTCCCAACATTCATCTTGGAATATGTGTCTCGTGACCTTGGCTATTATTTTATTTATCTACATAGAAAATCAATTAGGGGTTGTTACAAACCCTTCCCCTTGGAGGGACACCATCCTCAGTGTTCAATGACACTTATAACCCCGCAAAACACATGCTTCCCATGGATCTTTATAACACAACTCGATATAACATTTACATCATATCATATTTCTAAATACATAACCAACATATCATGTACACCATACTGCTTATTAGAGTTTTATAACACAACTCAATGTGATATTTATATACATATGCATATACATAGACATAACCAAAACATATATCAAAGCACATCCGCTCAATCAGTGAATAGAGAAGGATACATAGCCCACATCTGATCAGCCATGTCTCATGTAGCTTCATCCGAACCAAAGTGTTTCCACTACACTTTAACTTGCTCGATTGCTCGATTGCGGAGCATGAGAATCGTTCGCTGCAAAATGCACTAAGGTTCCAGCTATAATTCTCCTTCTGGATCCAACTACAATACAGACCATTCAATTACATGATCAACATCTTTCACATACTTCTTAAGCAATGGCACATGGAAAAACATCATGAACTTTCACTATCGGAGGCAATGCAATTCGGTAGGCCACTAGTCCAATCCTCTCAAGGATCTCGAAAGGCCCGCAATACTGAGGTGCTAGCTTGGAACATGATCCAACCCTCAAGGAGCTCTTCTTGGGATTGATGTGCAAGTACACATGTTCCCCAACCTAAAACTCCTTAAATTCCCTACATTGATCTGCATAAATCTTCTATATGTCCTGTGTTTCCTTTAGATTCTTCTTGATAACCTACATTTCCTATTCCATCTCTGCCAACATGTTCAGTCCTATCAATACCCAATTCACTGGATCACTCCAACTGATAGGAGTATTACAACTCCACCCATAAAGTGCCTCAAATAGACTTATCCTCAAAGATTCATGATACCGATTGTTGTAAGAAAACTCCACCAACGGAAGATACTCCTCCCACCTTCGCTGCTGATGCATAACATACATTCACAACATGTCCTCCAAAATATTGTTGACCCTCTCTGCCTGCCCATCTATCTGCGAATGATAAGTTGTACTGAGGAACAAATATGTACCCAAACCTACAAATAACTCTTTCCCAAAACTTGGAAGTGAACCTGGTATCTATGTCTGACACAATCTTCCTAGGAATACCATGTAACCTCACTATATCTCTAATGAATACTTATGCTACCTCACTAGCCGAATAAGTAGACTTCATTTGAATGAAGTGAGTTACCTTAGTCAACTTGTCAAACATAGCCATAACAGAATAGTGTTGTCTAGATGTTTGCAGAAAACTTGTAATGAAGTCCATGGAAATGACCTCCCATTTCCACTCTAGAATTGGAATCGGCTGCAATAAACCACCTAGATGCTTACACTTTGCTTTTACCTGTTGATAATCCAAACATCTCGCCACAAACTCTGCCACCTTCTTCTTTAGGTTCGGCCAATGGTAGAACTTCTTAACCGTTGTCAATGTCTTCTGATATCCAGTGACCTAAATATGGATTAGCATGAAATTCTCACAAGATAAGCTTCTTGATCTCGTTGTCATCTAACACATAGATCTTGTCCCTAAATATAACCAAACCATCTGCCATGAGATGATACTCCACATCTTGTTTTCCTATACCCCACTGATGTAACATGTGCTTAAGTTGTTCGTTCCTACCATCCCGTTATCCTGCCGGCAAGGTCTGATCCTATAAATCTATCCCATATGAACTCATAGCTGCTATGTGATTTACCTGTACTCTCCTGCTAAGAGCATCTACAACCATGTTCTCTTTACCCTTAATGTACCTGATCTTGAAGTCAAACTCATTGATCGTAGCCAACCACCTAGCTTTCCTGGCATTCAAATTAGGTTGGTCAAATAAGTATCTCAATCCACTGTGATCACTCATCAAAATGAAACTCCTATCAAGAAGATAGTGCCTCCACATCTTTAATGCATGAATGATCACTGCCAACTCAAGATCATGCATCACATAGATCTACTCATGCTCATTCAATTTCCTTTATTCGTAACATACTAGTTGTCCTTCCTGCATTAGAACTCCACCAAGTCCTCTCTTACAAGCATCTGTACACACCACAAACTCTTTGTATGGATCTGCAATATTTAGAACTAGAGCATTTGTAAGCAAATACTTCAACTGCTCAGAACTAGCCACACATTCAAATCTCTTTCCTTTTTCCTGCAAAGATGTAATAGGATAGAAAATATATGAGAATTTCATGATGAATCACCTATAGTAACATGCTAACCCCATGAATGATCTAACCTCATCAACATTCCTAGGAGTTTCCCACTCTATGATAACTCTAATCTTTTCCAGGTCCACTACTATGCCTTCCTTGGAAACAACATGCCCCAAGTAATGAACCTTCGTCTGAAAGAAACTACATTTGCTAAGCTTTGCATACAATTGATGCTCTCTCAACAAACATAACATTGTTGCTAAGTGTTCGATATGTTCTTCCTCATTCTTATAATATATCAATATATCATTAATTAATACAATCACAAACTTGTCCAGATAATGGCACAACACACTGTTCATCAAACACTTGAAAGTAGGTGGAGCATTAGTCAAACCAAAAGGAACTACTACAAACTAATAATGCCCATACCTAGTACGAAAAGTAGTCTTGTAGAGGTCCTCTTCTTTGATGCGTACCTAATGATATCCTGATCTCAAATCAATCTTCAAGATCACCACTGCTCCTTTAAACTAATCAAACAAGTCGTCAATCCACGGAAAAGGGTACATGTTCTTGATCGTCACCTTGTTCAACTGCCTGTAATCAATCCACAATGTGAGAGTACCATCTTTCTTCTTCACAAACAACATTGGTACACCCCAAGGTGACACACTTGGCCTAATGTATCCCTTGTCAAGCATTTCCTTCAACTGCAAATTCAGTTCCACTAACTCTAGACTGCTTATCCTGTATGGGCCCTTTGATGCTGGTGCTACCCCCGACATCAACTCAATAGAAAATATCACTTCCCTATGAGGCGGTAACTTTGAAATCTCTACTAAAAACACATCCTGAAAATTATATAAAACTAGATACCTCTTCAATACCTTATCATCCTCAACATCCTTACCTTTGTCACTAGAAATATGAACCGCAAACATCACACATCCTTTCCTACGACTGTGCTCTTCCTGCATAGTTGTAACCATTCTGATTGATGTCACCTTCTTCTTACCTTGCAAGATTCTTTATTCTCCATTGTCATCCAAGAACTTAATAGGATTTTCACAACAATCCACCTTAGTCCTATGAAGATACAAACAATCCATGCCCAACATCATATTGCAAGATCCCAACAGAAGCACATTTAGATGTGTTGATGTAGACATACCATTCAAATCAAATGCACAAACTCTTACCCAATGATGAACTCTTTTCTTGTTACCTGTATCTAACTGCACTAACCAAGACTCTACATGTACTTCTTTATTCAAACCACACTTATCCACCAGGTCAAGATTGATATAAATATAGTTAGATCCAGGATCAATCAAAATAGAAACAACTTGATCACAAAGCTTACCTTCCATCTCGATAATATATGCCTGATGATCAATCTACCTATTATCCAATGCTACATAAATATGAGGAATACCCTATCCAACATCCCTTGTTATCTATGCCTCCTTATCACTATAGATCCATGGTTTCCCACTATGATGTTGTGAACAATCTCTCCTGCGATAATCCTTACCACAAGTCCAACACTGTAAAGGTTTCATGTCATCACCCTTGCTCTGCTCCTCAAATTGAAATCCCTATCCTTTGTCAGTTGCATTGAAATTCTTATGTGGTGTTGCATTCTCTTTATTACCTGTATCTCGTGGTCTTCCTTGCTTCTTATCCCACTTTCCCTTATTCTTGTCATTACCTTTCGAATCCTTCTTAGACTTAGTCTTACGCTTTGATTACTCATAACAATGTTTCAACTTCTTGATGGCTTCCTCTAGTGATCTAGGTTCATCAAACTCAATCCTATCCTTGAATGACACCGACAACCCACTAGTGAATCTCTGAATCTTGGCCTTCTCCTCCTTAAGATAAGGAAAATATCTCAACAACTCTAAGAATATATTAGTATAGTCCTCATCGGTCATAGATCCCATCTTCAAATAATAGAACTCCTTTGCCCTGTCATCATAGTATCTCTCAGATAAATACTTCTTTCTTAAAACTCTCTCAAACTCACTCCAAGTCAACTCCTCTTCTCGAATGCCTCTGACATTCTTGACATCTTCCCACCAAATGTATACTTTCCCTTTAAGACTAAAAGTAGTTATATTAGCCTTCATATTCTCTGAGTGATCATGCAATCTAAAGAACTTATTCGTCCCAAGCAACAAATATTTTGCATCTTGTGACTTATTTTCTCCATCAAATGTAGGATTCTTTTCTTTCTTGAATTCCTCTAGCAAGTATTGCTTCTCACTCCTCCTATACAAATGGTGATGGTGATGACGATGTTGTCTTTATAATCCAGAACTAGAATAGAGTCCATGGTCATTACCCCTCCTGTCAAGTGTATCCAAAAACCTACCATCTATAACTATATCATCCATGCCAAACCTATATCCTGACTGAGACCTGCTTCCATATGCCCCATTGGTCCTTTCCTCCTATCCATGGTTGATCCTAATCGATCCCTTCTCTGCAAATATGAAAAACTCTGAAGGACAATTGCTTTAACCTCTACTTGTTTCTCTTATGCCCTAGCAAGCCTTTCCTGTGACTAATTATTTTGTCATTTTCAGCTTTACAACTTTTGATATCTGCTTTCAAACTTCTCAATGTGCCTACTATGTCAGGGGAGTACGCATCACCATGTTTCTCATATGATTTGTAGGTAAAATCACGTGAATTGTAGTCCACCATTTTGCCTTTCATCTTTGATCCTCTACTTATTGTAGGCATACCATGTTAGATAATTAAATATGAACATGATCAAATGTACCTCAATGAATTCAGTGGAGGCGATCTCTTCTTCAATATAATTTTGGATTAGCACAACATATGTATATATATAATGAAATCCATATATCAATCATGTCAACATCAACATCATCAATCTCTACATGATGACACAACTGCAACAATGACCATCACAATGCATGCATAACAACACATAAACAACTGACATGCATACATGACCAACACATTTCTCCCATCGAGTCTAAGTGTTTGAACCTGGGAACTTTGATACCATTTTGTGGTATCAAATATTACCCCAAAGAGAGAACAATCTGCTCTGATACCATTCTGTATCACCCCCCCTCCTAATTTTACCCAGTTTCACCAGCCTGCTAAGATAAACATGAGAGGAAGACCTACTATGACATGAACCGACCTCCTCGGATCCGTTAAGGAAGTGGGGTCGACCATAGAAGACAAACTAACATCTCATAACATTCTACAGGGGCTACAGGTCACTCGAAAGTTGAGTAACCACCACAGGTAGCCAAAACCTGAGTTGGACACCCTTTTATCTAACCTAGGTCCCCAACCACTCACACAACAATTCATCCATGCAGTTGGAAGCCTCCAACTGCATGCACAAGCCTCCATCCATGAGGTTGCAACCCAAATTTCTCAGTTAGGAGCACGTGGTCTCAAGATCTGACCCTAGATTTCAGGTCGGCCTCTAGACCACTGCCAAAAACTTCTTGTAACTTCTCAGAATCAATAATGGCATCAAGACAAATTTGTTCATACAAAATTTGATGAAGGAATTGACCTAACCAGGCCTAACCATGACAGTCATTTTGTCAAACATGTTGAGGACATGTAATTTATAGGTCATGAAGACATATTTAAACATAGAGTTTTGATACTTATCTAAGAATCATTAGGAAGGTTTAATGCCCTCTCATAATAGCTGCAATAACATATATTAGCTCATGTATTCATTAACCATTCCTTAACAAAGAAAAACACGTCAAGAGCCATAGCCAATATACATCATATAACGAGTGTATAACCAACAAATGAACAACATATACACCATGATAAAACAACCATAAAATCCACATAATAACAAGTACAATAACTTTGGGAAATACATGAGGAAAATAGATCTTATTAACATATGCAAAATCCAACCAAGTCAAGGACTTCCATGTACCACCTGACCATAGATTAGGCTGAACCAAATTTGTCTTCAGCAAATCACTCCTGCGCCATATTCCAAGTGTGAATGTGGGATCTCATGGAATAAACCAAACAACACCATACTAGGGCTCCCTAAGGCCAAACCATCTCAACCCTCAACCAATGATTCCACCTCATGGTCAGACATCACTAATGCCAACCAGATCAGTCTCTACCTAAGTTGCCCAGGGCTCCAAAGCATACGTCCCAACCGTGGCTCCAAGAACTAATAATTTGACCCACAACTTTCCAGGGCTCCAGAGTTCTTGTCCAACCAAGGCTCCAGGACTAGTAACTCAACCCATCAAGGGCTCCAGATAGTTTGTCCAACCAAGGCTACAAGGCTAGTAACTCAACCCAAGTTGTTACAGGGCTCTAAAGCGTTTGTTCCAACCAACGACTCCAGGAACTAGTAACTCAACCCACAACCATAAGGAACTTGATAACCAATAATAACAACAAGTGGAAAACCGACAACACTATGGCTATCCAGAAAATGGCAAGGCTAGGCAAAACCATTGTTAATCAAGGAAAACCTCCATGCCAATGACAGATCATAACCAAATAAACATATGCATATACCATGCATGCCAAAACTAGCAAGGAAATCATACATATAACTCAATACCTGTAAGGAAATCCCATTGTAGTTGTTGATCTTGTTATCCCCTTGTTCTTTCCTACTTTTCCTTTGCCTTCTTTCTCCAAATCCAATGAAAACTAGAGTGCTCCAAGCATGATTCAACAATGTTCCAATATTTCTCTAAGTGTGCAAGGGTATGAGAGAGAGAGAATAAAGAGAGAGCTCCAAAAATTAACTGACAAAACATTTCACACTGACCAAACTGTGAACTAATCCTCATGAGCCTTTTTATCATTTAGGCCTCTATTTTCTTCATTTTCCTCTATTTGTCCTTGAATTTTCCTCACATGTAATTTTGTGACCTTTCGCCTTCCTTTTCTCCTATTTTCCATTATTTTCATAAATAAACGCCAAATAATGCCGCTTTGCCTTTGCCAATTCCTTTTCCAATACCCATAGCCATTTATTAAACACAAGTGATCCCCATCACTATGCTTTTGTCCAACATTCAGCTTGAATACGTATCTCGTGACCTTGGTTATTATTTTATTTATTTACAGAGGAAATCAACCAGGGGTTGTTACATTAACATTGACATGTTGTTATGGAATTTGTTGTTACAACATCTGCTTCTCATGTGTCGTTACCTATGTTTGTGCTTCTCAATTTGTTTTCTTGATCCCCCAAGTGTTAATGTAGTTTTGGGTAACAGAAACACCTCTTTCGCTGCCCACTTTCAAGCTTTGAAAAGCAAGATGAAATGGCTTGTTGTTACAACATCTAATATTATAACATCAGTTGTTACAACATTTGCTTCTCAATATATTGTTATCTATGTTTGTGCTTCTCAATTTGTTTCTTGATCACCCAAGTGCTAGTGTAGTGTTGGGTGGCAGAAACACGTCTTTGGCTACCCACTTTCAAGCTTTGAAAAACAAGATGAAATGGATTTCTACCTCCTCTATTTTTACAACATCTATTGTTACAACATTCATTGTTATAGCATCTGCTATTACAACATCTGTTGTAATGGTCATTGTTTCAGTAGTTTCAATAGTCGCAGTTGTTATAGCATAAACTTTTACAACAATTTCAACATTTTCAACAGTAATGGGTGTTACAACATCAAATGTTACAAAATTTTCAACATATTTAATATCGACATGTTGTTATGGCATCTATTGTTACACCATAAAATCTTACAACATTTGCTTCGCAGTCTGCTTCTACCTATGTTTGTGCTTCTAAATTTGTTTTTTTTATCCCCCAAGTGCTAGTGTAGTGTTTGGTGGCAGAAACACCTCTTTGGCTACCCACTTTCAAGTTCTGACAAGCAAGATGAAATGGTTTGTTGTTACAACATCCGTTGTTACAACATCTTAGTTTAAACTTATTTGAAAATTTATTATCGTATGTGCACTTTGATATGATGTAATATGATTATTGTTTCATTTCATATGTCTAATACTATATATATAATAGAGAAATTAATTATTGCATGAAATAAATAATAAATTTTCATTCTAAATGTTTTTTTCTGCATAACAAGGATCTTTCAAAATATTCAAATTATCCTCATCATATAGATCCAGATCACATTGGTCCGATGCTGAGATGGCAGATGATGCTCATCATGACACATATACATATGACAACGAGGCCAATGTTGATATAGAAGATGATGATCATATCATGATCACGATGGTGTTGATGATCATGAGGCAGTTGTTGGTAGCAACTAGTGACAATCGTGATCATATAGAATGCATCATGGATCATTTTTTATATATTGTTATGATGTCGATTTTCATGGTTACTATCATATGTATCATTTTCACAGCCTCTTGTACCATATTATTGATTTGTATTTTTTTACATGTATCATTTTGATTTATAGCATTTGGACATGATGTATCATATTGACTTGTATCATTTTGTCTTACATAATTCATCATTTTTATTTACATCATTTGTACATGATGTATCATTTTTACTTACATCTACTATTAGACATGCGTCATTTTCACATGACATTTTATTTTTTTAAATGAATGAGTATATTTCTATTAATCAAACTGGAATATGGCTAGTTCCATTACATTCAAAAGCATCAAAATTTCTAGAGTCCTCCAAAATTGCTATGACCAATATCTTTGGGCATGTAGTAATGTTTTTTCCAGATTTACTACATCATTCTTCTTGTAATTTCTCCAAAATACCCCATTAATACTTACATACCTACATAACATAATCTACCTATTACTATGAAATTAACTACATGGCTCCCTCCACATTGTTCTGACTGAGTTCCTCCATAATAGCCTTGTTCGCTTCCTCCTCCTGTAATGGTTATGCTGCTCCTTATTTCCCCTACTCCTGTTGCAACTCCTCTTGATCGAGAAACACCAAAGGGAGAGCCCCTCCCTCACCAATCACCATATCATGTTCACCGTTGTCACTAAGGCCAAATATTTATTTTAACACTAAAACAACTACAGTCTCCACCTTGACCTCATATTTCACCTTGTAATCAGGATTTTCTATCTCTAATAAGATTACCTCCACCGTCGCTTGCACAATCTCAACATTTTTTTTCAAACTTTCCAATTGACCAGTTACCAGGGTGAAATGAGAGTGACCCTCATAAATTAATTTCCCACCTATCCTGGATATCATCTCCTTGATTTCCTACTCGAACACCCGATCAATCTCATCTAGGGAACCACCAGTACCTCCTGATGAGGAGGCCATCTCTTCAGCTCGTAAAGAATGTAAGGAGATCCATTGTACATGAATTCTGCTCAACCATCCTCTTATATCCAAACTTAACTCCAAAATGATGGTGGGGGGAATCCCTTCGATTTTAATGTTGTTCACATTCATTGCACACCCTGCAAATAATTGTGAATTCATTGCTTCTTGGTCTAGACCATAAAGACACATTGTCGAACTGAGATGTTCTTCCTCAACCACAGAAATATCAAATCCTTCTCTGCTAACCTTCCTTAATTCTTTTCTGACGATATCTAACTTGTATACGTGCTTAACATTAATCCTTGTGTTTAACCATTTGTTGGATGAATCACCGACGAGATTTTGTACCATGAAATGACTACCAAATTTATGCAACCTATTAGTCAGATTATCCTCCTTAATTACCCTTAAGAATCTCAAGATCCTTGGGTTATGAGCAATCATGGTATGTGACATATAGTTGTTCTTCTGCCCTCCTCCATCAACTCACCTTGAACCAAATTGACACCTTTGTTGTCTTAATCATCTGCCAAATTGTTGTTCTCTCTCTTGATATGATAGAACTCCAAAATTTCAAATTTATCCATGATCAATTGGATTCTTTGTAGAGTTGGTCTTGTATTTGGGTCCTTGTAATGATTCAATTTGATACATTTTTGAATTGTAATGAGAGAGTCTCCAAAGACACTTAATTGGAGGATTCCTTCAGCTGTTGCCAGCTTGAGCCCTTGCCATAGCCCTAATTCTTTTGCTTGATTATTTGAGGCAAATCCCAAACCCCATGCAAATTTTTTTTCAACTTTTCCATCGGGGCAAAAGATAACCCCTCCCGCTCTTGCCTCCCCCCATAGATCATTTTCACATGTTATTGATCTACTAGTATATGTGAATTTCACTTGTTTTAGTTATATATGATGATGACCTTATAAATATTGACTTGTAAATTTTTATATGTTGAAAGTATTTGATGATTTGGATGCATATCTATTAGGTAGATGGATTTAATATACGGCTCATGATGGATGTTGTCAAATTCACTTAAATTATAGATATTTGACTCACTTGTTTTAATTATAGATGATCATCATGTTACAATAATTATCTTGTTATTTATATATACTGGATGTTGTAGATTCTATTTTGATGGAAATTTTATATATGTAATGATGTTTTTAATTTGTATGGATGTTTGTTTCCCTAAAATTTCTTTATAAATGTTATCCTATAAAATATTTCAATTGCATTCATATGACACATAATCATATAACTTATTTAAAAGAAATGATATATTTAACTAATTAAATTGAAATAAAACATAATAATTTAACTATATGCAAAAGAATAATAATTTCTTGGAAGCAAAATTGGAAGCCACACTAGAAGCAAAACTAGTAGCAAAATTAGAAGCCACACTAGAAGCAAAAATGGAAGCCACACCATAAGCAAAATTGGAAGCCGCACCAGAAGAAAAAATAGAAGCAAAATTGGAAGCCATGTTAGAAGCAAAACGAAAAGAAAATTAGACATTAAACTGGAAGCCAAACTCAGAGCCAAATTGGAAGGAAATCCTGGCGTTATTTCCCTCACTAAAATGGCGCTATTCTCGGCTTTATTCATGTCACTATTTACAGTGCAACTCCGGGCAATATTTTGGGCACTATTTAGGGTGTCATTTATGGAGCTATTTCTGGCACTATTCTAGGTACTATTTACGATGCTAGCTTTGGATCAATTTACAGTGCAAGATCTGGTGCTATGATAAACATACCTGGTTGCGCCCATTTTTGCGTCAGTAAAGGTGTCCAATTCGTGAACAAAAAAACACTAAATTACAAAAACGCTATTTTTTGCACTATTTGCCTATTTTGTTGTAGTCATATTTTACAAGTAATTTAAACATTGGCAAAGCTATTTAACTAAAATTTTCTATAAATCTCTTACAATAGCCTGTATAACCCAAGAAACTTCTAACATCTCACTACGTTGATGGAATTAGTAATTTGATAATTACTTTTTTTTTTCCGAAGAAAAAGCGAACTTTTTATTAAGAAAAAATAAAAAGTTACATTGCATATGTTGAGCATTTCCAGAAGCATAAAAGCATTCCGTAAACTGCCACAAGGGCACGAGTTCTTTCGCACCCCACGCATCGTTAGAGGACTAACGTGCACAAAGAATAAGAAAAATAGAAAGAGAGGAGGGAGGGGGGAGGGCATTTCCGGCAGTGAGTAAAAAACTCACGCTTCAGGTTTTCCTCCCCTTTTTCTTTTCAACCTTGCGCCACTCTCCCACAGTGGGCTCGGTCGAAGCAATGACTAACTGTGTTGTTACATTCGGATGCCCTGTTTCTTTGTCTGAATCTGAAGTATCTGAGTGATGATGCCGTTTGATGCCTCCCATGCCTTGATCCACGCTTGTCATCTCTGCCTGATTTTGCTGGGTCTCTGCCTGATTTGAGTGTGACTGTGAATCCTTGTTGACTGCTATATTTTCCTTCTGGTTCTCTATTTCAGCCTCCTCAATGGTGGTATCATCCTCCTCTGCTTCTGTTTCTTCGTCTTCTGATACTGAGTGGGCTTTCTTTCCCGCGGTTCTCTTCTTCATGACAGAATCTATGTTCTGCCATCCTTTGTGCTTCCTTTGTTGTGGCTTGCTCTTGTTTAGACTTTTGCATGCATTGAACAGATGACCTGTTTGTTGACATCCCCTGCATCTGAATGCTGTATTCTCATAGTCCAGAGGTTGTTTCCACTGTGTATTGTTGAAATTTAGGATGATGCTTTCCGGTAACCCTTGGCTGAGATCTACCTCGACACATATTCTAGCAAAAGTAAAAATTCCTTTTAAGTGTCTATCTGTATCGATCTTTAACATTTTTCCAAGAGTATTCCCTATAACAGATAAGGTCTTGAAGTGCCAGAAATGTATCGGAAGGTTATGCAACCTTACCCATACCGGCATCCTTGATACCACCATGGTATTTGGATCAAATTCCGGGAACCAAGGGGTAACAAATAATCCCGCACTGCCCCAGAACCATGGTCCTTCAGTGAGTACTTTTTCCCTTTCTTCTTCAGCGCGAAAAATTACTATGAAGAAACCCTTCGAGCATAGGTGGATCTGGCAGTTTGTTGTCCAGGCCGTATGGATCCATTGATACAAAGTATCTGTTCTAGGCCAGAAGCCGTTAAATCTACAAATAACGGCTTTTTTTTGTAGATCTGAGAATATGCACTTTACCTCTGGGATATCCAGCGGAATGGAGGGGCTCTCTGGTACTTCATCCACAATATACTGCCCTGGAGGTATATTAACAGTTGCATGTTCTTTCCCCTTTGTAGGTTCTTTCCCTTTTGCTGCGTCGCGGTAGGATCCTGTAGGTTTTGATGTAGATCCCTTAGATCCACCTCGCAATCGATGAGTGAGGATAATTGTTGAATCCTTTGCAACCTTGTAATGCTGGAGTGTGTATTGTTCCTGCAAGCATACCCCAGAAAGTATTAGGATTTGGAGTGCCACTGGAATTCCCAATCTGTCCTGGATCTCGTTTTTTAGCTCCCAAATGCTCAACCATTGGCAGATGTGTCTGCCTTCTGTAGTTTTGATGAAGATTTGTTTCAGATCTGCTGTATCTGCCTTGCTCAAATCCCGTTTTTCAGTTTTGTAATCTGGATCTGACGAGATATCATTTTGTTTCTGCCTATCTCTGTCCAGATCTGGTAGATCCATCCCTAACCTACCATGCGGAGCCCTGATCTGCTCTGCAGAGGGCGGATGAAACTCAAAACCCTGGGGGGCCAGGTCCATATTCCCTACCCATACTTGATCTGAGATCGGCCCTAGATCGGCAGCTCGGATCCATGTTAAAGGCGTCAGCAGTGTGGTAGATCGGATCCGCATTATACCAAAAATAGACATATGAATATGCAGCCGGATCTGTTTCCCATTAACGCAGACAGAGCAATCTATCCAGGGAACATCGCTCACTTGGGAGGCCGATTCAACCTCAGATGCAGTGAGGATCCAAGGATTTTTAACGTAAAACCCCGGACAGTGGAGAGGGGAGCCCAGCGGCGCCCTCATGAAAACGCACCGTGCCAAGAAAGGGGTTAAGAGGCCCAATACCTGATTTTCTTTTTTCGTGGGCCAAGTCCTGTGGCCATCCTTGGACGCTGTTGATGCTGCGTCCCGACTCCAAGCCGTTCCTACATCAAGCGAAACCGTGGGGGCAGCGGCGGTGACAATCTGTCCTGCTGAAACCCTGCGCTTGCATACGCCAGCCATCGCTCCTCCAATTTCCTCCTACCTATCTTTTATTTGATAATTACTTCTATCTTAGTTGGATTTGCTTTTATCCCTGCAATACACACATGATGATCTAGTACAATTCCCTTAATTAGCAACATAAAGCATCTTTCATTGCTAAGTGTTAATTTTTTCTCTAAGCATTTTATTAAAACTTTTTGTAGATTAACTAAAGCTTGTTCAAAATAATATCTATACTAGAAATCATTCATGTAGACTTCTACATCTCCATGTATTAAATTGTAAAAAATATCTATGACTACTCTATGAAATTTAGCAAGTGAAAGTAAAAGTTGTATTGTCCTAGTATTCTAAAGCATTTGTATTCTAAATATAGCTATTGATTGCAAGAAAGTATCTCTTTCCTACTAAAGTGTACAAGACTTGGTCAATGAAAGGTAAAGGGATGTGATCTTTCAGAGTTTCTTTTTTCGGTTCCTAATAATCAACACATATTCACCATTTCCCATTCTTGTTAGGGACTACCACCAAAGGAGAAACCCATTAGCTATCTAAGATAGGATAGATAAAGTCTAAGTTTAATAAATTTTGAAGTTTTTACTATCTACTTTAATATTGGGTTCATTCTTCTATGTTTTTATCTAATAGGTCTCACATTATCCTTTGTATAAGCATGATGTGTACAAGTATTTGGATGAATATATTTCATATTTATATATATCTAGGCAAATGATTTATAATATTTTTGTAAAAATTGAACTAATTGTTCTTCATGAGACTTTTCAATATTTTTGCTACAAGAATCTGACATCAAGTTTATAGGAAATATAGTGCAAAGAATTTATCGTACAACTTTCTTGAAAACTTTTTTGTAACAGATGATTAATGGAAATTTGCTGAGAATATTCCAATTGTTTAACATATTCTGGATCGGAAATAAATTGATTAAGTAGAGTTTCATCAATTTCTACTTTAAAAGTTATAGTTTAAACAATAGATAAAATAGGTTGAACAACTTATTATTCCAAGTCTGTCTCTTGAAACCATGATATTTTTTCCAATTCATTTAGGGATTTGGCAAGGGGGATAGGGTCTAACTTGCTTTCTTTCATTTCCTTTTGAAATAGTCACATTTCATTATTTGCAACTATTGAGAGCATTACTTGTGACTAGACAAGGTCTTCCAAGGATTATGGGAAGTCCTCCTAAACTAGTTGTAGGTTGTTGAATTACAAAGTCTATGGGATATTCCCAAGAATCCAAGATAAGATAATATAACCTTTTACACCCTAAGGTTTTACTATAGATCTATTTGCTAATTCTAGTACTATGGGTGCAGGTTGAAGATTTATTAACTTCAAATTTTGCATTCTTTCCATAGTTGTTGCATTCATAGTTGCACCTAGGTCAATTAAAATATTAAGAATAAGATGATTGTTGATAAAAATTGTGGTACATATGGATCAACATACTTTTTTGTTGTGATCTTTGTTGATATCAGACTAGCTGATTTTTTAATAACTTGTATTGTCCCGATATCTTAAGACACGATTCCCTAATTATCTTTACATAAATTGGAATATATTTTATAACTTGTAATAAAGGAATTTTAACAAAAATATACTTTGATTCATCTATGAAACCATATTTAGGAGGTTTCATTGATTTTTTCAAAATCAATCTATCCAAAAAAGGGGGTGATTTGGTAACCTGAGACTGATCTTATTCAAACTTATGTGTGATTGTTGTGCTAGCTTTATTAGGAATCTCATCATCTTCTTCTTCTTTGATCACTAGGGATTCCTTTTGAATTAATTTAATTTCTAGATCTTAGGTGAATGTCTTGTACAAAATCAATTGAATAAGTAGGAAAAGTCTCTACATCATTATTATAAATAGGTTTATCCGCTTTATTGTTAGGATTTGCCACTCGTTGGGCTAGTTGTTGGGCAGGTATGGGGTGGTTGGTTAGAAGGGAGTTGTAGTTGCTAAGGTTGGGTTATTTGTTGATGTTGAGGTGCAGTATACATTGGTTGCATACATTGAGAATATTGAGCAAAGGGAAATTGTTGATATTGAGGATATTATTGTTGTTGATATGACTGAAGGAAAGCTTCTTGTTTGAATGATTGTTGAGAGAGAGATTGTTGTTGAATGGTTGTTGTAGAAAGGGGAATGATACTATGCTTGATGATTATTAGGAAGCTAGTGTCCACAAGTAGGTCCTCCTCAACCTTGTTGATAAGGTTGGTTTTGGGCCTACTATGGAAACCATGTGTGCAAGGGCGTAGGAGAATTCCAAGTATTTTGTACATGATTTGAATTACAATATTGATAAAATTGTTGAGTAGAATCTTGAGTCATACCTATTGTTTGAGGCTTCCAAGGCCTTCTATGTGTAACTGCTTATAAATATTCCATCACTTCATTTTCTATGTTGTAAATTTCTTTTAACGCTAGCAATGTTGGACAATTCTCTACAAAATGATTTTTGCATAGACGCCGCAAAGTTGAATGATATATATTGGACAATATCTTAAAGAATGTTTTTTCCTACATTTATGAAAAAAGATTGAGAATTGTTCATTTTTTTAGTCGTGTACCTTCTTGACTTTATTTATATCCATCTGTGAGCCAAGTGTAGTCAAGAGATAAGTTTTAAGTTCTCTAATATATTTCGTAATTCCACTCTTGTCACACTTCCTCTGCCTAACTTGGTGATTTTGGAAAGCATGTCTCTTTGTCCTATGCCAACTTTAGCTTTTCCCATGGAATACTTTCTATACAATTCAAAGATTTGATTAAAAGGTAGATATGAAATATCACTTACTCCCATAAGATTAAGCATATCTATATATTCATTTATGACGCCTTTTAAGAATTTTGTTTGAACAGTAGTTGCATTCAATGCACTCTCTTTGGATTTTTGTAGATTATAATTAAACCTTTCTAAATAATCCTCTAAATTTCCATATTGTTGTTGAGACATCCTAAATATATATTCTTTGGAGTCCCTAGGTATACAATAATGTTGATATTTCTTTAGAAATATTTTACACACGTCATCTTAATATGCTATAGTATGTTCTCCTACACCAATAAAGCATTTTAAAGCTGCTCGTTTTAAAATGGCTGGAAATAAATGTAGTTTATGGGTGTCATTTATATATCCATAGGTGTGACAAAAGATGTCAAATTCAAATAAAAAGGAATTAGGGTCTTCAATTGACACACCATAAAAATTTGGAAGGACAGATGGTAATATTTTCCTCAATTTTACCTCTATACCAAAAGTTGTAGGTGTATCAAAAATAGGAAATCCAAAAGTGACTTCATTTTCTACTCTTGTACTCCATATCCTTCTCCTCTTCGCTTTCTTCTTTTTCTTGCTACTCCAACATTATATCCTATTTCATCATTGTCTTCTTTTGCCTTCCTTTCTCTTTCTCTTGCTTATGCAATCTCCACGTTGATTTCTCCCTTTGGTTCTACCATTTGATCTTCCCACAACCCAATCTCTTTCGTCCACTTCTGAGAACTATCCCCTGATATATTGCTAAATGAACTTGTTTGTATTTGTCCTCTTAATGACTGTCCATGTACCACCTCATTTCTTGGAGTTATATTAAAAAATTGGGGGCGGTTGTGGGAGAGGGGGGGGGGGATGGTTGGTTTAGTCACTTTAATTTCTTTCCTAACAAATGGGCCTTTACCATCTCTATGTATAATTAGCATATGCATATATAAGCATGGCGAGGGCTTCTGAAGACTTCCTAAAGTGAATGTGTAGGTTCTTACCTCTTGTCTTACAATATTCACTCCTCGTCCTTAATGTTTATATTAAAAAATAAATAAATATACAAATCAAATGATTAATTTAAGACTAATTATAGTTGCACTTCCCTCCAACGTCACCAAGAATGTCAACTTTAATTATTTGCATGAATTAAGACATCATTATATCAATATAGAGTTCGTAAGCTTACGAATTACACTCACTATCTATGAAATATTAGTCGAGTACCATCCGAAGATACTGATTAATAAATAATGCAAACTCTAAACACTTTCAAATTAAGAATGAAATCCAATTTAATCACTATAATTGAAAGAAATATGGATGTTAATTAAACCATTGTAGTGTAAAAATGAAAATTTTAACTTGATATCATAAGCAAAATAATTGTTATTTATGGTTCAACTATTTCAATGCAAACTACAAATTCTAAATTAACAATAAAGCCTTAAAAGAAAAACAATATCCAATCTTCCCAATCTTAGGTTACCATAACTTTCATAGGTAGAAAAACATGTTGTGAAATCTTATTGCTTCAAGTGGTTCCCACAAAAAAACTCTATGTTCTTATGGAGTTTAATGATTGAAAAAGAATTCTAACATTCAGTCATCAGATAAGAACTATCTATCTAGATTAAATAGCAACTTAGTCAAATTTAACTGTCTTATTGATGATGGGCCTCTAAATTAGACATCAATTAAGGCCCATATACCATCCTTCAGCATATTAAACCTCTCTTTTTGTATTAGATAATGTATTTTTAACTTTAATATGTTCATTAGGAAGGTTTATGGATAATTGCATATTTGTGCCTAATATTATTTATTTTTGTGGAATATTGTGAGAATATTGGGAAGATTATGAAGATTTGGAGGAGGAGATAATTTAGGGACTTGCTCCCTACTACAAGAGGATCAATATTAAATAATAAATCAACAAGATATTCTGGAATTATGGCACAGATTGTGGAGCTCCAATGATTGAGAAAATCTAGGAATGTGTTCCCTGCCATTTAATGCAGATTCCTAGTATTGGGAACGAGATCCACTAATCAAGGGATTTTGGTGGGGAAAGCTTCCTCCTTTCATGGGGAATAATTCATAATAATTTTGTATAAGTACCAAGTCGAATTTGCCTCTAGGGGTGGATTTTTATTAGTCTTCTTGTGGAGAGAACTTGTATTTTTGCAGCTCCATTGTCATTTCTTGCAGGGATGTAATTGTATTGATGGAAATAATGAAGATTGGTGACATGTTCAGCTTCTAAATCTTGGTATCTTTCATAGGAATCTGAGTTTCCTTGGGCTTTTCCATCCCAGGAGCCTCAAAACCCTTTTGTATCATTTACTTTTATTCATTTCATTTCTTATTCACATGCATCTCTTGTTCTTATCTTTTTTTCTATTTCTGCATTTAATGTTAATGATTTATTGTTGTAGGATTGGGTTAAATGGTTGAAGTAAGTTATTTTGCAAGCTCAAAAACATCATTTCATCCTTGGAACAACTTTGGAAGGTCATAGTAATCATTGAGATACTTGGATTAGTTTGCTTATTCTCAAATCTAGATTTCTCATCTTTTGTGGCAAATAAAAGTAAATTTCTAATATTTTTTAGAGCATGCTAACGAGCTTCAATTGAGTTTATTTCACTTGCATTATATCACAAAAATGTTCTAGTTAATAACAAAAACTACCCCATTGCATTTTCACTTGATTAGGTTAGGCATTTTATAGATTTACAAGCTCACTAGTTCTCGAATTTCTAGATTTTAGACTAGTAATTTAATGCCATCTTTTAGCATGGGTTAATAGAGATCTTTTTGAGTGATTCCACTTGGAATGGAAACCTAAGACATCCTAGTCAATAACAAAATTTGTCTCATCCAATTTGGATTTGATTTTCTTGGTCATTCGGTGAATTATATCTCCCTATAGCAAATCTGTTGTTTCCTATAGTAGTATTATAGGAAACCCTGTAGTAGCCTTCCAACATGCATATACTTGCTCATATTCGCTCAAGAAGCTTGGTTATTGTTCCTTAGGGTTGAATCAAGATCCCTAGGCTCTAAACCAATGATTAGGGAAGACCAAAGACCACTTAGGACTTGCCTCTTTACCCATGCAAACATTTCAGCGATTTGGGTTAATGGACAAATTTATGAATTGGATAATACAATGATGATTTTCTTGATTGCCACATCCAATGAACTCTGTTAATGGATCTAAATTCTTTGAAATGTAATAATTGACATTTATTTCATGATATTTACTTTATGTAATTAGAATAGGTTTCTTTCATTGTACTTTCTTTCTTGCAATAGGTTAAGGTTTCCATTTCAAGCATTTCATTTTATGCAATTAGTTTCGGATTTGATTTCAGTACATGTACTTTGTTACATCATGATAGCAAAGGAAGGATGCACTGTATGTTGCACATATAGTGCTAACACCTCTTAAGTTTGTAGGAACCCAGGGTTGATAATTAAAGCTGGTAGCCTTGGGAGTAGCAGCATTCTTGTTGCAATACCGAGGCTCATCACTTTTTGGTGTCGTTGTCGGGGAGGTGTCAAAGTATGCATTGTTTTCTTCCCTAGTTGATTCGTTTCTTTTACTTTCTACAAAAAAAAAAAACAAAAAATTGCATTAGGAATCTTTCATTTCAAAAACATAAAATCTCATTGCATTAGTGTTCTCATTTAATCATAAAAACAAAACAAAAATTCTTCAACACCAAACCCCCCATTTGATCACGTGGTGTAGTAAGACCCACATCACCATTCATTTTTGTAAGTAGAAAAAGAAGAGGTGACAGAGAAGGTAGAAAAAATGGATGGAGATAATGACAATGAAGAAGAGCTTCTCAGATTCCCCATTCAAGATACTAATGTTAGTGTGCATACGAAGAACATCCCTTCATCTTTGCTTCCAAACTTTCATGGTCTAAGGTCAGAGGATCCAGAAACCTTTCTCTTTGAATTTGAAATTGTTTATAGATCTTATGATCACTTATTAAACACTCAAAATTTGAGATTGTTTCTGGCAACCTTGAAGCATAGAGCGCTTAAATGGTTCATGAGTTTAGGGACTAATTCAATAAGATCATGGAATGATATGTAAAAGATATTTCTAGAAAAATATAAAGATCATGGTCTTAAGGAAGAAATATTTAGAATGAATCAAAGAGAAGATGAGAACCTTGAGGATTTAATAGAGAGGTTCATGTATAATGTTAAAAGGGAAAAATTACATCATTTAGGATTAGACACACTAAAAACCCTCTTACTTAGAACAATTAGGGATGAGTGGATTGATATCCTTGATATCATGAGTGGAAGTGATGTATACCAATTATCATTTGAAGAAATTTGTGAAACATGAAAACACATATTAAGAGGAAGGGCAAGAGTAAGTCAATCAACATCAAGATCGGTAGTCAAGCTAAACTTGGAAAATTGCTCGATAACTTTAAAACACAAATACTTAACAATCTAAGTGAACGAGTAAAAATGTCAAGGATGCAAGATGAAGAAAAAGAATATGTTGATATTTGTGTTGTCCATGCAGAATCACGTAATGTTAAATATTGTCCATCATTACCAAGGTTGAATGAAGTTTATCAAGAGGACAATGGAGCAAGTCAATCACCAAAGCAGCTATGTTATGTAGCTCCAAAATGACCATGGAAGCCTAGTTAACCTAATATGATGCAAGAGCCTAATTCACAATTTCAAGGTTATGCATATCCACCTCAAACTCATTGGAACACACCCTTTCCTTGGCAACATTGGCCATCTCAACCCCAAAACCAAACTTGGCAACAAGGCTGACAAGGAACTTATGGGAGCCATCCACAATATCCTCGATACTTTCCTCAATACCCTCCATACCCAACTCCATGTTATCCCTACCATCCACCTCCTCCACAACCACAACCCGAACAACATCCATCTCAAATATCCACTCCCACTCAACTACATGTACCACCATTTTCAAACCCACACATTGAAGTAGCTCAACCCACTTACAATGCTGAGGTAAAACACTTCCAAACATCTCCTCTTGAGCTAAATGGTATTCACCATATCTCACGAATAGTATTGCAAAAAATATATTCTCTTGATATCATTGAAGGACCACATCCAGAAGAAGAAGATTCAAATGAGAATACAAAAGGATCATGGGCTACATTTGAGGAAGAGAAGACATCAAAATCCTGAACCATCCAAACAGAGAGGAAATGCTCGCAAACCCTATATAGTGGAGCAGCTGCCCCACAACCCAGAATTAAACATTGATATGCCAGAATCTGATGAGCAATGCGCCTCGTTTGAATCTCTAGCTATTATTTGTCATTTTAACTGCTACTGGCCCAAACCAGTAGAGCTCTTCCACTAGATCTTAAAAAATTGGTCATTAGAATGCGACATCCACCTCTGCTCCAAAGGTTTCTTTGTAGTTAAATTTCCATCCCCAGAAGTTAGAGACAAAATTCTACAGGAAGGACCATGGTTCTGGGGTTCAACCAGCCTGTTCACCACTCCCTGGTTCCCAGAGTTCGACGCAAACACCATGGTCATCTCTAGGATGCCAGTTTGGGTCCAAATGCACAATCTCCCTCTTCATTTCTGGGAGGACAGAGTTCTGGCTGGTATTGGCAACAACCTAGGACAGTTTATAAAAAAGGACTCCCAAAGAATAGAGGAAAGGATTTTCACCTATGCACGAATATGTGTCGAGGTTGACCTCAGCAAAGGCCTTCCGGACAGCATCCGTTTAATCCACAACAAGCGAATTTGGACATAGAGTTTGGACTACGAGAACACAACCTTCAGATGTAGGAATTGTAGACAAACAGGGCATTTACACAACTTGTGCCCAGACGCCAAAAAGGATACCAGAAGGAAAAAGAACCAAGGGAAAAAACCCAAAGGATGGCAATACCCCCCACCTGAACCTGAAGAGGAGGAGGATGAAGCCCCAGAGGAACCTTTCCCACAAGAGGAAAGTCAGATACCAATGGAAGCTGATTCACAAGGAGGATCTCTACAAGACCAATCAGTTGCAAAGAATCACAGGGTACAGGCCGACTTACACCCCGATGAGGGGGACATCAGTGGGATTAAGCGCCTCCACACATCAGATACCTCAGACTCTGACAAGGACAACACCAATATGGATGCGGGTCTCCATTTAGCGCTGGTCTCTGCGTCGCCATCCCAAGGGGAATGGCGCAAGGTTGAAAAAAAGAAGGGGTGGAAAGCATAGCTTCCCCCACCATGTACATTATTTTCTTCTTTTCTGCTCGTCATTGCTTAACATCTGGTCACTGACTTGATGTTGCTGCTTCTAGCCAGTACAACATGTAATTTTGTTAATTTATTAATCAAAATTACACTTTTTCCTTGGAAAAAAATATGTAGTTTTAAAGCCCAATAACACGTCAAATTCTGATGCATCGGTTCTTGTTATTAATAGAAATGCCCTAGTGCTTTACATTGGGTCTTCAAAAATATGTCATATGCACCCATGATTAGTATAAATATTTTGAAGCCTCGATGACTATCAATATCAACACACCCATGCATGTTTATATGATTTGCACACTAGTGCACATTATTAATATTAGCATAATAATGAAAAAAATTCACTAGAACCTCCGTTTGTCGTGAAGTTTTAGTTATAGAGAAAATCCATCGAGGTCCATTGATACTTTGCTACCAATTGTGAAGGTTTAATGGAGGTTTTTTTGATAATTTTGTTCAATAATGCAACACTAAAAAATTCATTAGAGGGCAAAGCTTTGCGAACTAAGGGGATAGATGTTACCAGTTTTAAGCAAAGCTTTGGGAACCAAGGGGGATATATGTTACCTCCACCGTCCAAGGAAAAGATAAAACCTTAGTTCAGGTAGAATGTAGAGGTTCGTAAAAAGGGAAAGAAATATTATATTTCTTGCCCATTGCCTTTAAATTTTCAAGTGAAGGTGGGTCCACACACTTTTAGTCTCTTGGAAATGAAGAGACAAAAAATCGATAAAAGGAGAATGAGGGTTTTTTTAGAGTTTTTACCAGTTCCATGAAAATGTCAGGAGATAGAGAGAGAATCAACCTTCCACCTATAGAGAGAATATGTGGAAGGGAGAGCTTGAATGTTCATGGAGAGTAGCAAAACCAAGGTGAACTTACAAACGTGTGACATTCTAGGGTTATTATTGATTGATGTAATTGGGCATTACAATATTATATGAGAATTGTGCATTTTGTAGTGGGAATAAGAAGGATATGTCTTTCTAGAAGAGATGGATATTCAAGAGCCATTGTCATAGCCAAGAATCCTAGAGTAAAAGGATAAGACAAACTTGCAAGTTAGAGTTTGCATCAAAGGATCACCTCCAAGTTGTTTGTTGAGGAAAAAGGACTTGTACTTGAGCATTTGTGCCACTACTTGATTTACTCCATGAAAAAAATACTTACAAACAAGACTATGATTCCTCCCTTAAACGACACAAGTGAAAATTTTATTAATTTGGCTTACTTCATGATCTCAAGAGAAAAAAAAAAACTTAGAAACATAGCTAATTCAAAGTGGATTATTATATAATTTTTCATCTATATTGGTACTTTATGGGGGAGAGGGGGGGTGGAAGAATCAACTTGTAAGGCCAATTTTAGGGGCAAGTCCTAGGCTAATGATTTAGGTGCTAGAAAATTCTAGAGCTTGTTTAAAGAATAAAATGACACTTTTTGGGGTCAAAATTTGAAGACCTTATCTCTACCACCTAATGCTTTTCTACATACCATAAGCTTTCCAATGGTGCAAACTTCACCTCAATCAAAATTGTATGTTGAGGTTATATCTCTTACAAGTTGACCTACCTTATTGACCACCATGGTGTTGAGTGGATGCCACATGGCCCTCTTTACTCACACATGTGGCATTGGCCATGTGCAAACTTTCAAGAAGATTCTACAGGGTCCAAAATACTGGTGCTAGTTGAGGGTTGAGGCATTCAAAAGCCTTATCCCTACCCCTACATGATTATTAGGTTATGTTAAATAATGGGCCACTACGAAAGGAAGGGGTTCCATTCTTTTGGTATTGTTATTGTTCCATAGTTGAGAAGAGCATCTACAAGTTGGATATTAAAGCATGATAGATGTGGTATAAAATTCTATAGTAGTCATTCAAATCATAGTGTCCATGGAAACTCCATAGTGACTTGCATTTCTTAGCTAAGAAAAAGAGAGCAGAGCATAGGCCTCACCTTCTAGCTAGGTTTTCCAAGTCACATCTTATATTCTTTTATGTGAATGGTGTGTTTATTTGCTTGTTTATTTTGTTTTAGTTCTATTTATTTCCATAATTTTTAGCAATATGATAATATTATTAAATCTAAGATCTAAGGTAAGAAACTACATAAGAAAATATTTTAGAATTTTATGATGAATTGTTCCAGTGGAATATCGATGGTAGTTTACATATCATTTTAGTACTAGAGCAATTTTCTTTTTCTTTTTCTTTTTTGGTTTGGGGGGCGGGGGGGCGCGGGTTTTATAGGGAAGTTTTAAGATCTAGGAATTGGCTCAAGAAAGAAGTCTTGGAAACCTAGTAATGGTAAATGAGTCCAAGCATAACAACCCTTGGGATGAGGTGGAGGATATCTTTGAAGCTAGAAGAACAAGTAATTAATATCTCTTACAAGATGGCCCTCCTCATCGCAACTTTAGCAAACAAGCTCAAACCTTTTGGGGTAGCTGGTGGCTCTAACTAAGAAGTTGGATTGCACTAGAAATTGGGAGATAATGAAAACCTAGAAAAGGAGCCAAGACAAGAGCCAAAGAAAGAGAAACTAAGTTTCCGTGTCATCACTCATTAATAATATCTACATTTAAAAAGAAAACAAAGGCAAACATCAAATCTTACTAAGGTGAGATTGATTTTGTTAAGTTGAATCATTGGTTGCAATAGTTAGAAGTTTATTTCAATATCCATGACATAGAAGAAGAACACGAGTTTTCATTTACTTGACTAAAAATAGAGTCTAATGGGAAAAAAAAAAATAGACACTTAAGTTGGAGGGTAGTTCATTGTAACCAAGTGGGAAGTGTTTAAAATCATCTTGATGTACTAGTTCTATCATATTGGGTATGTAAAAGACCAATGGATCTATTGGAATCAATTCAAGTAAAAGAAAGGGTAGAGTGTGTAAGAATACATGGCCAAGTTACAAAGCATGGTGATTATGTTGGGTATATCTCTAAAGAAACCAAATGTACTCCTCAAGTATCTAGGGGGTTCTACATAGTCATCTATCGAGCAACTAAAGCTCTTTAAATCTAGGATAGTTCATGAGGTCCATGTGTAAGCATAATAGATATAGAATATAGGTAATAAGAAAGGACAACAAAGTGGTTCCAAAAGGAACGACAATTAGGATGCTTCCAAGTAGGGAAGAAGAAGTGGAAAGGAAAGGATAAGAAGATAATAGCAACTGCACATGAGTGCAGTGATCCAAACAACCACTACAACCATCGTAATATCAATGGTCATATTGAACATGAGTGTTGGAAGCTACATCCAAAGTTGAATCCAAAGAATTATAAGTAGGATGTCGACAAGAAGAACTTACTGACCGTGGATTCAACCAAGGTGGTAGAGATCAGATTGAATGTAGATGAAAATATTGTCTACACTATAATACAAAACGAGGTGAACTTGAGTAGCCTTCACAACAAGGAAGAGAAGGAGATGAATAAACTATTACATATGAATATTGAGGTTAAGAAGCTAAAGGTGGATGTTCTATTCAATTTTGGTTCACATGTTAATCTCATAATAGAAGAGCTAGTCAACACGCTTGGATTGGAAGTTTGTGATCATCCTAACCCATATCCATTAAGATGGGTAAATAAGGATGTAGAGCTCAAGGTCCCTAAATAGTGTAAGATCATATTTTCTATAAGTGCAAACTATATTGATTAAGTTGAGGTATATGTAGTACCACTTGATGTGTGTATTGTCGTGTTTAGAAGCCCCTACATGTATATGGGAGATGCAATCTCCATGAGAAGAGAAAACCACCACTTCCTAATCCAGGATGGGAAGTATTTTATCATCAATGCACACAAATATAATTCCAATATCTCTGTGATAAATGCTAACCTCACCAAGAAAATGATATTTTTGGTAGAAAACTTGAATTATTTTTATTGAGAGAAAATCAATGGGGTGATGAATCAATAAAAGTTAAGGCATACCCAAAGGGATGTACTAAAGTGTAGAAACATTAGTTTGAGAAGTTGTTGTAGGCATGTAGAGAAATGTTTAAGAATCCTTAGGGGTTACCACCTAATAGGGGAGTGAAGTGTAGGATATAGTTGTTGCTTGACTCCCTATTGTTAAATATAAAGTTTTATAGATAGTTTATCTTGGAAACAAATGAAGTGAAAAAAACAAATGTAGTAGTTGCTAGAGCAGGGAGTAATTCAACTAACCACCTCACTATGTGGGTTACCTGTCATCATAGTACTCAATAAGTATGGGGCTTGGTGAATATGTATTGAATATAAAGCTTTGAACAAATTCAACTTCAAGAATCAATACTCTTTATCTAAGATCAATGATTTGTTAGATTATTTGCGACATGTTAAATATTTCACCAAGTTGGATCTCAAAACAGCATACCACCAGGGACAAGTTAAAGAAGACACTTAGAAGACCACCTTCAAGAAAAGGCAAGGTATATATGAATGGTTGGTAATGAATTCTAGTTTATGTAATGCTTGGCTACATTTATGTGTTTGTTGAATGATGTCTTATGTCACTTTTTATGTTCATTTGCAATGATGTGCTTAGATGATATATTGTCTTATAGTTCTACCTAGGAAGAGCATATATCACATCTAAAAAAGAATCGACTAGTAGCTAACTTTAAGAAATGTGAGTTTGTTCAACAATGATTGGTGTATTTAGGGTATGTGATTGATGAAGTGTAACTCAAGTTAGATCATGTAAAGATGGAGGCATCCTTAGGTGGCAATTTCTTACTAATGCACTAAAGTTGGGAGTTTTGTTGGGGCAACTTAGTATCTACAAAAGTTTACAACGTCCTTTTTAGCTGTAATTGTGTCATTTCATGTCAAAATAACTAGTGGTAAGAGTTTCCAATGGGGGAAAATCAATATAAATATTTTGATGAGATTAAATGGAAGATCTATCAAGCACCAATTTTTGCAATACTTAATTTGTATAATCCTTTCAAAGTGAAGTCCAATGCAACTAGATAGGCTATGGAGGTAGTCTTGATGCATGAGGTGAGCCAATATGCTACCATTCTAAGATGTTTCATGGTGGAGTCTTAAACTACCTTGCATATGATAATGATCACTATGCCCCAATTCAAGCTATTAAGAAGTGGAAGAAATATTTCATGGGTAAGGAAATCATTATCCACGATAATCACTAGCCACTACAACATTTACAGGTCTAGAGTAAGCTTTAATGAGCAATACACTAAATAAGGATGGGGTTTTGTAGTGATTTCATCTAGTCATAAAATATAAGAAGGTAGCACCAATGAGTTGGTGGACATGCTTTAAAGCCATCCACATCCAATATTTCAGCTTTGGGAACCCTTATGCACATGGATCCTTTTATACATGATGTATACATAGAGGAATACAATGAAGATTGGGATTGTGAAGAGGTGTTTCACAAACTATAGAGCTGAATTTGTGTAGAATAAAGTGACATTAAGGTTGACTATTATCTCCATAATGGGTTACTCTACAAGTTAGACAAACTCTATGTTCCTAAAGGTGAAAAATTATAGATTATTAAAGAGACTCATACCTCTAAGTTCATAGGGAATTTTAATGTGTTGCCAAGTTACAAAGGTATGTTTATTGGTTCAAAATGCAAGAAGATGTAGATTTATTTATTGTAGGATACATACTTTTTTGTACCGACAATCCTAGTAAAAAAAAGCAAGGTTTATTCCATCCCTTACTTGTACCCACTAGACTGTGGGATAACATCTCTATGAATTTTGTGGGTGGCTTTCGAATAACTAGGAAGGGACATGAGTATCTACTTGTGGTAGTTAATAGGTTCAACACTATGTGCATTCTTATGTCTTGTAAAAAAACCATCAAAGGACAAGAAGCAATAAACATTCTCTTTGAAAAGGTTTGGGTGCACATTGGCCTACCAAGGAGAATCATCCTAGATAGAGATACCCAATTTCTCAATGCATTTTGGACTACACTCTAGGAAAATATGGACAACAAGTCAAAGAGATCTACAACTTTCCATCCATATACAAATGGGTAGATTGAAGTAGTCAACAAGACATTGGTTCATCTTTTGAGGGGTTACAATCAAAAGCATCCAAGGACCTAGGACGAAAATTTGATTTATATTCAAAACTCTTATAATAGAGTGGTCTACACTTCTATTAGTAAGTCCTCTTTTAAAAATTGTTTTAGGATTTTTCCACCATAACCCTTGGATGTTGTATATGGATAACAATGAAAATTGATGGAAGGCATCATAAGATATACATTAAAAGAAGAAAAAATTGTTGAAGAATTAGGTAGATCCCTTTTCAAGTGTATGAGACATTGAATATGTCACAAGAAAAGTACAAGACTCAACATGATCAACGTAAAATTGAGATAGAGTTTGGTTGCATATGAACAAAGAAATGCTACAGGGTCCTAGTGAGATGATCATGACTTTGTGATATGGTCCTTTTGAAGAATTTGATAAGGTGGGAGATAATGCCTATAGTTGCATACTATCGCCATATTTATGAATTTGCTTAGTAGTGAATGTGGAAAATTTGATTTTCTATGAGCCTTCCATGTTAAATAAGGAAACTAAGGAAAAGGTCTTGCCTATCATGGAGGACTTAGAACTAGAATCTCAAGCATAGTTGATAGAAGATATAGTTCCGTAAAAGAATTTTAGAACTACCAAATAGGGGTAGAGCTCAAGTAGATAATATTGAAACAAAAACTTCCATGCAAGGCCAAATGGTACTCTAGGGAGAAGGTAGAGGAAAATTTTCCTCACTTTATTTAGTAAAAAAAATTAAGGACCAAATGGTTGCATGAATGGGGATGTATGATCCATAATAATTCATTATATAATTAGTCATCCATATTAGTACCTTTTAGGAGAAAAATTTGGAAGAATTGGCTTGTAGGGCCCATTTTGAGGGCAAGTCATATTTTGGTGTTTTGAGCTCCAAAATATTATCGATACCATTTGAGGCATAAAATGACATTTTATGAGCTTATCTCGCTCCCTCAAATGTTATTCTACACATTGTAAGCTTTTTGATGATGCAAGAATCACCTTAAAGAGAGTTTAGATGTGAAAGCTACGTCTCATGCAAGTTTACCTATATTGTTGACCAACATGCTATCAAGTGCATTCCACGTCAACCCCCAACACTAATTCAAGGTCGTGGCACATAGAAACCTTCACCCTAACCCTAGATTATAATTAAGCTATGATAAATATTGGGTCACTAGGAAAGGAAGGGGTTTCATTCTTTTGGTATTCTTATTTTTCCACAATTAAGTAGACCATTTAGGAGTGAGATATTAAAGCATAATAAAGAGGGTAGATGATTTTGTAGCAACCGTTCAAACCATAATGTCCATTTTAACTCCATTGCAAGTGACCCTTCTTTTAAACTTGAATTTCATAATTGAGAAAAAGAGAGCAAAGCATATGCCTCACCTTGTAGATGAGTTTTCTCATGTATTGGGTTTCCAAGGTCGCATCTTGTGTTCATTTGTGTGGATGGTTGTTCATTTGATTATTTCTTTTATTTTGGGTCCAAATATTTCCATAATTTTGAGCATTATGTTATTAATATTAAATATGAGATCTAACATAATAAAGTACGTGATAAAATGTTTTAGAATATTTCAAGATTGTTGAAACATTCTATTCCAATGGAATATCCATGACAATTTACTAATTAGCACCAATTCTAAGTCCTAGTTGAATTATGGAAGAAGGGTGTGAAGCATTGAAGACAACATAGAGAAAGCAATATCTTCTTTAGCATTTGAGGCATTGACGTATGAATAGAACTCCATGAACAAATCCCTTTGTAATATGCACTGCTATGAGAAACCTTGAAGCCAGGTAAAGCCTCCTTTTGTAATAGGGTTCTGCATGGTAAAATTTATGTGTCTTGTTGTGTGTGGTGGTTTTCTTACATATATTCTTTGTTTGAATACACAATAATGTTAAGATAACATATCACAATCATAATCTAATTACACAATAGAAATAAAACACTAGAAAGAACAAATAAGCTTAACACATGATTCCTAAGGTGAATTGAGTTGGCCATAAGCTAACGATTATGGATTTTTGGAAGATTCATTGACTTATCACAAGTAGTACTTTGTTTGAAGACATGATTGTCCAATACCACCTCATATTTAGAGTCTTTTGTCCTTCTTTAAACATGTATTGCATAGGGTTGTAAAAATGATCTATTTGTGAGTGCTAACTTGTCTACCAAATCAATTGTTTGAACACCTCCCAAAGTTACCATAGAGTCTTAAAGCGACGAACTTGCTATTTAAGGATTTCCAATTGTCCTTGAATGTTGGCTAAGCAACATTGGTAGTCAAGAACCTCTTTCACAGAGCAAAGAGGCTTTTGCATAGTAGCATTCTACAAAATTTCCTTTGCCACAAGGTTCATAAAGTAAAGAGGCTTCCTACATGGTGGCATTATAGAATACTTCATCCATGAATTTCATAGAACTCAAAGGTTTCATGCTTGCTGGTGTTTTAGAAAAAATTAATTGAGAGTTGAGATGAAAAGAGAGAGGACCCAAAGTGAAGAGGGTGTATAAAAAAAGAAGAAGTATCCCAAAATAAATGAAGGTGATAAATTTAATAGGGGTAGCATAATGAGGAGGATGAGGGGGTATTGTGGAGGAGGGGAGACTTTCCTCATTTAAATTAAATCCAAATACCTTATTGCAAGGGCACTTGCATCTACCTTGAACATCCTATATGAACTTTATAGTAACGGGTCATATTGAAGGTTGAAGCTAGTAATATACTTTGATTACTATCTACATTATATATCTATCTATAGATATTTGACTTGTTTCCTATTAGTTTATGATTATTATAGATAATTCACAATATTCAAATTGATATCCTTTGGCTAAAAATCCACAAGTGGAGGCAATCTATCTTGCAAAAGCCCCTCAAGGCTTGTGCTCAACAACTTTACGCATGGTGGAATTCTAGAAAACTGCATCTTCCATGAAGTTCATAGAGCTTGGAGATTTTATGCATGGTGGTATTTTAGAAAAAAAAAATTGAGAGTTGAGATCAAAAGAGACAATACCTAAAGTGAAAAGGATGTAGAGAAATGAGAGAGGTGATACAAAAGAGATGAAAGTGACAGAATTAATGCGGGAAAACCCATGGTGAGTGAAGAGGATATTACAGGGGAGGAGATTTCCTTGTTTGAATTAAATCCAAATATCTCCTACACTAGCAAGTGTACTTGCATGTACATTAAATTCCTTGAGACATTGTGATAACATATTGTATTGAATATTGAATCTAATAATTGGCTTTGATTCTCTCTCTCTCTCTCTCTCTCATTCACTCTCTCTCTCTCTCTCTCACACACACACACACACACATGTATATATTCATTCCAATTAGTTTACTAATTTTGTAGCTTACTCACAACACACAAATCAAGATTACTTGGTGAAGGAGTTACGAGTGGGGGTATTTATACCACAAAACGCTCCCATGACTTGTACCTTACATCATGCATTATCACCTATGTAAGTAGAAACACATAAGAGGTGTGCCAAACATGTGCCCTTATCGTGTCTTGAAATATAGACACGTGTCTTGTGAAAAAGAGGCCTACTACCCATAAAATCACACTTTCCCCTCATTCAAGCTCATTTCACTCACAGATTGGAAACCTCACTTACACACCTAAGTTAATGTGGGAAAAATCCTCAACCCCACTAGGTGTGGACTTAGTGGAAAATCTCAGAGAAGGGGCTGCCACCTAATCCCAGTTCTCTCCTAGTTAAATCCAAGGGGGGTGGACGTATGGAAGGTTTCTAAAGAGCACTTGCTAAAAGTAACAAGTCCTAACAGATATTAGTAAGTTAATTAGAGCATCAACCATTCAACAACTTGAAATATAACTTGAACCAATAACATGGTCTAGCAAGTACAAATGATCATGAGCATGTAATCAACATCAAAAGTAGATATATCAAAATTATTCAACAATATATCCTACAAGGCAAATGTAAGTGGACCAGTGCAAAATATAATCTTGCAAGAAATGAAGTGTATACTCAAATGAATAAAGTACTTGCAATAAATGGAAATGTCTTCAAGATCAAATGGAATGAAAAGCTATAAGACAATTGCTATATCAACCAATAGCAAAACTATGATATGATGGCACAACTTTGAAAGGAAAAACACTTAAATAGAATTGAAAGCTTTCAAATAAATATTGCTTGTACTTGAAAAAGGATATTTGACTTGTTTCCTATTAGTTTATGATTATTATAGATAATTCACAATATTCAAATTGATATCCTTTGGCTAAAAATCCACAAGTGGAGGCAATCTATCTTGCAAAAGCCCCTCAAGGCTTGTGCTCAACAACTTTACGCATGGTGGAATTCTAGAAAACTGCATCTTCCATGAAGTTCATAGAGCTTGGAGATTTTATGCATGGTGGTATTTTAGAAAAAAAAAATTTGAGAGTTGAGATCAAAAGAGACAATACCTAAAGTGAAAAGGATGTAGAGAAATGAGAGAGGTGATACAAAAGAGATGAAAGTGACAGAATTAATGCGGGAAAACCCATGGTGAGTGAAGAGGATATTACAGGGGAGGAGATTTCCTTGTTTGAATTAAATCCAAATATCTCCTACACTAGCAAGTGTACTTGCATGTACATTAAATTCCTTGAGACATTGTGATAACATATTGTATTGAAGATTGAATCTAATAATTGGCTTTGATTCTCTCTCTCTCTCTCTCTCTCGTTCACTCTCTCTCTCTCTCGTTCACTCTCTCTCTCTCTCTCTCACACACACACACACACATGTATATATTCATTCCAATTAGTTTACTAATTTTGTAGCTTACTCACAACACCCAAATCAAGATTACTTGGTGAAGGAGTTACGAGTGGGGGTATTTATACCACAAAACGCTCCCATGACTTGTACCTTACATCATGCATTATCACCTATGTAAGTAGAAACACATAAGAGGTGTGCCAAACATGTGCCCTTATCGTGTCTTGAAATATAGACACGTGTCTTGTGAAAAAGAGGCCTACTACCCATAAAATCACACTTTCCCCTCATTCAAGCTCATTTCACTCACAGATTGGAAACCTCACTTACACACCTAAGTTAATGTGGGAAAAATCCTCAACCCCACTAGGTGTGGACTTAGTGGAAAATCTCAGAGAAGGGGCTGCCACCTAATCCCAGTTCTCTCCTAGTTAAATCCAAGGGGGGTGGACGTAAGGAAGGTTTCTAAAGAGCACTTGCAAAAAGTAACAAGTCCTAACAGATATTAGTAAGTTAATTAGAGCATCAACCATTCAACAACTTGAAATATAACTTGAACCAATAACATGGTCTAGCAAGTACAAATGATCATGAGCATGTAATCAACATCAAAAGTAGATATATCAAAATTATTCAACAATATATCCTACAAGGCAAATGTAAGTGGACCAGTGCAAAATATAATCTTGCAAGAAATGAAGTGTATACTCAAATGAATGAAGTACTTGCAATAAATGGAAATGTCTTCAAGATACAACCAGATCAAATGGAATGAAAAGCTATAAGACAATTTCTATATCAACCAATAGCAAAACTATGATATGATGGCACAACTTTGAAAGGAAAAACACTTAAATAGAATTGAAAGCTTTCAAATAAATATTGCTTGTACTTGAAAAAGGAAATATGCTCATGTATAACAATGATATAAAACTTAAACTTGATCCAAATGAGCATAAACAAGGTACAAGAATGAAATTAAAATACTTGCAAATGAAAGATGTAAGTGCTTTCAAAATCTATTGCATGTATTTGAGAAAGAGCTACATAATGAAATGTTCAATGAGATTCCAACTTCAAATGCATGCAAGACAAACCATCCAAAATTATATGGTGTTTGTGTGCTAAGGTGTTCTTGGTTGATTTTAGTTAATGCCTATTCTAGGGTGATTCTTCCTCTCAACTCCTTCAACTTGCTAAGGCCTAGAGGTTCTTGCAAGAAGGCTAGTATGAGAAGGTTAAGGCCTCATTAACAATACCCCTCCTAGTTCTTCAAGACAACCCACGTGCCTTCCTTCCTACGAGGGACTTGGCCACAAGAGAATTGCGAGGTCATGTGTTTTAACCTTTGTTAAAAACTCAAGTCGAGGAAATTGAATGAAAGCTAGGGAAGTTTGTCCTAAATTTCTATCAATCTAGCTTATGCTTGGAGGTTAATTTTAGAAGTGCAATGGAAATGCAAATGAATAGATGTATCTTGCAAGTAGAGATAGTGTCTCAAATGTGAAATGCTTCAAAATGGTTCGAGTAAATGTGTTCATTCATAATTAAGGCAATAAAATACTTGCATAAACAATGGAAATGAAACTCAATGATGTGAAGAGGTAGCTGAAAATTAAATGTTAAAATCACCAAAATTTACATGAGTATGGAGCAATATTAGCATGTGAAAATGACCATGTGTGAAAACTATGAAATAATTATATGAGAGGACATATATATCAGCAACTAAATAAATTATATCAGCTGCAAGAAATCAGATCTAAAATGCTTAAATGAACAATGTAAAGTGAGAAATAGAATCACTAAACTAGCCCAAGGTAAGAGTGTGAATTGCTATATCTATAGCATGTAAAAATGATAATAGAAATGCTAGAAATTAAGCAAATGAAATCTAGTACTTGAAGGAAAGAAACAAAACTCAAACAACAAGCATGCAAAGGATCCTCTCCCAAAAAGAGAGAGGGGTGGGATGCCAAGAGGATAATCCTCAAGCTCCCTCAAAGAAACTTTTTGTTTTATTATTGAAAATGAAGCCCTCTAATGGGAATGAGGGACTTAGGCTTTGAGGGGAGTTTACAAAGAGCTCAAAAGAGCAAATACTCCTCCTAAAATAAACTTAATGAAAATAGAAGAACAAATACAATGCCTATAGAGATACAATAAGAAGCTGCCAAATGGGATAGTTCGCTTTCCTCAAGGTGTACGATCTTGATTGCTCAACTCATTGGTCTTCAAGAGGAAATATTTCGCATTGGGAGAAGAGAGAAAAGAAATGGCTATGAGAGAAGATCTTGATGGACAAGAAGGCTCCAACAATGTATTCTTTGATCCTCAAATAAACTCCTTGAAATGAAGCTTAAAAAAACCCTCAAATCCTCATAGGAATCTGCACAAGGAATGAGAGAAACACAAATTAGATTAATGATTATTAAAAAATAGTAATATACACTATGAAAAAAGTGCATGCAACAAGAGAAGGAAGAGACTTCCTCTCTTGCACAAGCAAGGAAAGGCTAAGCCTTCCCTTTGAGCTTCTCAAAAGCTAGATGGCATCAAATAAAACACATATTAAGAAAGTTGAATTTAATTTTGTGACTTTAGCAAACTATAGTAGAGAAAACTCCCTTCTTCAAATTCACTTGATAAGCCCTTGAGAGAATGCTTGCTTGATGTGAGTTCTTACAACCTTTGCCTTGAGAGTGAGTTCATTCAACCGAGAATTTACCCCATGCTCAAGTTTCTTTCCAACACAAAATAACTTCTACACACTTAAAGGAAACATTAGCATCACAAGGGACTAGATTGAGCAATGAGAGAAGAGGCTAGATGTTCAACCAAGAACATTCTAGTGCTCGTCACTCTAGAGCATCTCTCTAGGCCAAAAATCGATACAAGATAACTTGCATAAATCAATCCACAAATACAACAAATGAGCTAATAATTTTGACTTCAAGAAATGTAGAGAATGAAAACACAAATGAACAATTTTACCTCAAAGATAGAAGAACAACATCACATCAAGAATGAACCCCCAAAGTCTTGACTTTATTAGCATAGAAAATAAGTGAGTAAAAAATCTTGTAGAGTTTCCCCAAACATAATAGCCTGTCTAAAGATGATACAATAGGAGCCCAATGGCTTAATTTATGGACAAATTGGAAAACATCCCAATGTCAAATCAAATGACAAGTGGAGAAGTGACAATATTAAGGCAAGGAAATCAAATTCCAAGTGTGGGGTAGTTGCTCCATGTGTAACTCGATTTGTTGTAGGTGGCATGAAAACAAGCAACATTTTCTTCTTTCCTCCATGCACACAAATTCAAGCTCCATATGCACTACCATGTGTAAAATTGAATGGGTAGATGGGAGACACACTCCCACTCATCTCTCAACCACTTGAACCAAAATATGACACCTCCTCAAGATGCCAATTGAATTGCCCTATGTGGATTTGAAATTGTTGTGCGTATCTTTCATGAAGAGGTTGGGTAGGTGCTGAAAGGAGATAATGTGTACGAGTGTGGGATATGTGGAGATAAGTGGGAGCATATCTCCTAAGTTCTCTCCACTAAATATCTTAATTAATTTTGAACCAAACATTAATCTCTAAAGAAGAAATCAAGCTGCCATATGTGAGAGCCATATCACCAAAGCTGGCCCACAAGTCAATTTTTCCCATGTGCTTCAATTATTAATGATGTGTGATGCCAACTCATTCTCCACTTGACCTTTGACTTTACTTTTGCCTTGGGTGATTTTCCACCTCATTTCCACATCATTATGGCATGTGGGAATATTTATTTTTCTCCAATTTTTTATTTTTCTCGGTAATTTATTGCCACATTTTCCCCTAGACTTAGGAAAAGTGGGTTTTTTGGGGGTAAAGTGTTTTCTCACCCCTCACAGCGTGTCTTAGTAGAAAGTTGAGGTGTAGAGGTCTAATTTTGATTACTCACACCCCATAAAACTTCTATAGTTATCACTTACTATAATTTATACAAAAAATTTATTAAAAATCCTGCCCAACGAGAAATTTTTAACAATTAAAAAATGACCCCTAGACATAATCAAATTCCGCGAAATTTTACAAGTGATCTAACATGGTAATATACATTGACTCTAGGCACTAGGACTCACCTGAGGCCTTACCATCAGGTCGCAATCCAGCTTTGGGGTATATTTGGGAGAAAAAACTCAATTAATTATTAAGCGCTGAAAAGCACAAATAATTAATTAAGTGAAAAAAAACTCCCTAGAGTGAACTCACTTGATAGAAAAATTCTAAGCTAACTAGGCCTATTACATGGATTTATTCATCATGCTAGCCTCACATTTACAACATCCCCACAATGTTGCAGAATCTAAGTACAAAATGAAGAAATAGAGAAGAAAGGAGCTTAGAAGCCCTGATGAAATCTAGAACTTTGAATGATTTGTAAGTGTAGGAATGCTATGAAACATCCTTGGGCATGGAGTCTTCAAGTGCAACTTTAGTGGTCAACAATAGGTCCAAGATTTTTTGGAGTGTAAATAAGGGTTATTATGTAGTGTTAGAAGGGATTCCAAGTGTCAAGTTAGTGGACTTGTCTATGAGTCTTCAAGATTTTTCCTACATTAGTCCATCTTCTCCTTCATTTCATAGAAATCATGGCTCAATCATCAAGGGAAGCTAGAAAAGGGCAAAGGAAAGGGAAGAATTCCACCACTGTAGTTGTTCCCCCTCCTTCATTTTCGTCATGGTTTGCTAGTGTTCCATTGCTAGAAATGGGACTACAACAATAGATTCAAATGTAAAAAAAAAAACACTATTTTAGAAAGACAATGGTCTAAAGAGCAAAAATATCCATCATGGAAGTATGTTACTATACATTAACAACCCGAGACCAAGTTAAAGGGAGGAGGGAATGTTCTTTGGACATGTAGTTTTTTCCATAGTCAATTTAAGAGCACCTAATTTAGAGTTAAGGGCCACTTGTTGGGCACACCTTATGGACTTGGAGCATGTCTAAAAGTGACTGCACCCTAATGAAGAGAATTGGAGAGAGGCTAATGTTGCCATGGAGATGGTGGCGACATCATGTAGGAAAACCAAGAATGAGGATCATATTCCATTCATGAGGAAATTATACAGCAATTATCCACTTGGGAGTGGGAACATAGTTCAAGCAACAAAAAAGAGGACAACTGGCCCAAAGGACAAGATATTTCAGCAAGAGAGGGGAGATGAGATTGATCTTGCCAATGGGTTTTTTATTTTTATTTTTTATGTCTCAACTTTATCTCATTTAATGTTGCATGAACATCTTTGTTTATTGAGATGTGTCAAGCTCTAGCTCAAGGGGATCCAACAGGGTATGTGCTACCTTGTTCAAAGAAGCTTAAAGCCACATAGTTGGTTAAGGAAAGAAGGAGGTGGATAAAATGCTAGAGGTTATTAAATCATCATGACCCTCATCTAGGATTAGTATTGTTTCTACTAGATGGATATATGGAACACACCATCCACTCATCAACTTCATGGTGTCTTCCTTGAATGAACCAATCTTCTTGAAAGTGAGTTGTTCATTAAAGTTATTAACGATGTAAGTGTTGATTCTCATTTACAAATAATTACATATAATGCACCTGTTTGCAAGGAATTTGCCATGATTGTGGAAGCATGATATCCACAAATATTTGGGACACCTTGTATTGTTCATTCTTTGAATTTAACACTTAAAGCTATTGATCCCAATGTGAAATGGATCACAAGTCTTATTGAGGATGCACGTCATATCCACAATTTTGTACAAAACTATACCAATACCCTCACAATCTATAAAGAGTCACACATCTATCATTAATGAAGGTTGTAGATATGTGATTTGCCTCCTCATTCATCATGCTTAAGAGATTGAAGGAGGTCAAGACCACTCTTTGGTCCATGGCTACATTAGGATTTTGGTCTCTTGGAGAAAGAAAGATCACGCTTCTTTAAAAAGGGTTAAGGATATAATGCTATATGTTGGTTAGTGGGAAGGGTAGATCTTATAATTAAGATCATGGACCTAATTATCTCTTTGTTGTAATTTATAGACAAAGACTAACCCATCCCAGGAGAGGTTTATGAAGGGTGGGATTCCATGATTGAGTTTGTGAAGAGCAATATTTTACAAAATGAGTGCCTTGAGTATGGGACATCAACAAAGACTTTTTTCACCACCACACATTATATTCTTGTTAGCATGTGGAATACAGATTGCATACCTTTGAATTGCTTTGCTCATTCATTAAATCCAAAATGCAACAACAATGATTGGCTCAATGATGTGCCTTCACCCAGATTCCCTCCTCACATGGATGATGGTATTTCATAGGGGAAGGATGCAATTAGATGGATATATCAAGGTAGGGCATCCCTTGATGAGGTGAAGAAGGCCTTCATAGAGTTTTCCACTAGTACTGGGAGATTTGGATGCTATGATGTGCTTAGAGACAAAGGGTCTAAGAAGCCCTACGCTTGGTGGGCAACTCATGTGGCAACATGCCCTCTTCTATAATAGTTAGCCATGAGGGTCCTCGCTCATGTTACTTCATCCTCTTGTTGCAAGAGGAATTGGAGCACTGTATAGGTAGAGACAATGGTGTATGTGCACATCAACCTTCATATTATTTATAGGCAGAGGGAGGAGTGGTTGAAGGGAAAGACAAATATGTGGAATGTGTTTCCTTACGATATGGGTTTGGACAATAATGTTGAGTTGGCACTAACCAACTTGGATCTTAATGAACCAATACTAGAGTTAGGCATTTTTGATGATGGTGTTCCTCTTGAGGGGTCATCATCCACACCAATAGATGTAAAGATTGGATTGGATATAGAGGAGGAGAATGGAGGAGAAAGCAATGACAATGATGTTGATTTCGATGATGATGACATGGAGGACTATTGACGGTCATGAGCTATGAGATTCTTCTATCTACGGTCCTAATATCTACCCTATTTTATATTTGCCATTGGCATTTGTACATACGATAATAGTGACTCAATATAGATGTAATACATTTTGAGTTGTCATTTTATCATTACCGATGTAATAGTAGTTATATGATTAAATTTATATTAACATCACATAAATATTTTAGCTTCTAAATTCTAGAAAGAAAATTTAATATTTATCTCTATTTAATTTATTAATTTATTATATATATCATATCCGATATTCAAAATTATTGTGTGAGGTTGACACTTACATTTTTATGTCTTTTATATCCTATATCCTACACTTAAATTTCCATATTCTCCTTCTTCCATATTATTGTGTCAAATAACTTAAATTATCACCCATATAAATAAATGACATATTATTGAACAAACTTAAAATGCAAAAAGGTTAATCACAATGCTCCACATTCAACCACTTCACAAGTCACCATTAACTTTTGTGAAATATTTCCACTCACATGACAATATAAACTCCCATCACTATATGTATGGCTGGGTTAGAGTCACCTACCCTCAATTTTCCCATTGTTATTCTTTTCTTTTCGAAACCATCCCATCTTCATTCTTATAGTTAAAAGATAGTTTGAAGTTTGTGACTTTAAGATAGTTTGAAGTTTGTGACTTCACTCGGTACTCATGCCTCTCTCATAGTTTGATGCCTTTTGTATTGCTGTCGCTCTTGGCAAAAGCCAGAATTTGGCCTTTTGCCGCAACAAAGAAAGTGAGTCTCTAATATGGGCGGAGTTACATTTGACCACTGAGCTTATACACTGCCATGGTGAAACCCTTAAGAGGACTAATTAGGCCAAATATATATGGAGTCGTAGTCATCCCTCAGCTTTCTTGACGACGAAGCAAGTTTGGGCAATTAAACGTCACATCCTGGGTGACCCCGAAATTCATTTCTGGAATAGAAACACTAGGATACTCTTCGTAACAATTCGATACGATTCGATCCCATCCACGGTTCTTTAAAGAGGTACGGCGTTTCTCTGATTGTTTTGAGAAATTTAATACAATTTTCAGGGATTTATTTATTCTCTGAGATCCCTGTAATATTTCGAGTTATCAGGGGTCTGTTTTGTGTTTTTAAACCTTGCTTTTGCGGGTATCTGCTGTTTTTGTGTTCAGATTTAAATGAGTGGAATTCATGGGAACACTTGCTTGTACAACAATTTTGAATAACTTCAGCAGTCGTTGGAAACTTGTAATTTATAATAGGCGTTATTATGAGAACAAGTGTCAAAACATAAAAAAACCCTGGAAACATACGGAGCCCTAACTGCTGATGTAGCTTACTGCAAAAGAAAGACGATAGATAGAAGATGAAAGACGAAAAAGAGCGGATCACGACCAGATGTTGAACCCCTTATGTATTATCTTCACTGGTATGCACTTATTTTTGTGATCAGTTATAAGGGGATTTTACCTTCTATTACATCCAGATTCGTGGAATAAACAATATTTGAGTGAATGAGATGATTGGTAGCATAATTTTTGTGTAACGAGGAAACCCATATCCTTAGATGAGAGGTGTACACTCCTGGAGGGAGTAAATTTTATTTTTCTTTTCCCTCCATGTATCTTACTTCCATTGCCATTTCCATTCCAAAAATTGGCACCTTAGTATTTTAGCAATATCTGAGGACAGCAACATCGGATGCTTCTTTCCTGTTGTATATTGTCAAGAAAGGGTTGTCAGTGTTCCTTCAGAGCTACATTTTTTTGCAGGGTTGACTGTATTTCATTCAATCTGTGCCTAATCACTTTAGCTTTTCGAAGAAATCATATTTTGAATGCTTGGCATTCAACTTAGCATGGAGGGAGTTCTAAATGTGTTTAAGTCTCTGCATCGTTCTTGCCATAGACATCATGTATAAATACAACAGAGAAATTTATGGAGACGATGCGTGAAAAGGTTATTCATTAATCATGAATGTGGTTGGAACATTTGTAAGCTTACAAAGCATCACCAAGAACACATTATGTCCTTTCAATTTTAACTCAGTGGTAGTCACTTCTCCAATTAATATAGAAATATAGTCGCACCACTTATACTACTCAATTTTTTTTATTTTCGAGTTTGTGAAGATCAGGGGTCGAAGTTAACTGCATGCATATTAGGCATCTACAATGTTGGTGTGGCTTGGGAGTTTGATATTGCCTGCTCATAAACTTTCACTTGTCACGATTTTCATGCTTATAATTTTTCTCACTGCATTGAGATTTTTATGGTGACTTATTCAAGACTAGAGAATTTTTAGTCTAAACACATTCTTTTAAGACTGTCGACTTTCTTCATCAAAAGCACTGAGACACCGAAGAGTACTTGGAGGTTAGATTGAGTCCCTTTCGGAGAAGCTTCGTTATCCACTTTCAACCTGTTTTTTAAACATCACTTACAAAAATGGATTAATGTACAATTGTCTTCCCTTTCTTCCCTTTCATGAGCGTTTTTAAGAATGAAGAAATGTGGCCATGGCTACCATTAATTTAGGGTATTTTTGGACATAAATAAAATTTGTTATAGCCTTGTGGGCTAGCTTGAGTGGTTGAGTGCTTTGAGCTTTATGAAGGAGGTCTTAGGGTCAATCCCACCTTTTGGCTGCCTCTATTGAGAGGGTCCCACTTGATACCCCCATCACGCCAAGCACTGTAATCAACACTGATGGGTTGTAATGTCCCCGATGGATTAATTGCATATGGGAGGACGGAATAGCCTATCCAACCCTGTAGGCTATAGTCTTGATGAAGGGGGATAACCCAATTATCCAATGTTTTGGGGTAACATTGGATAAATTTTGGGTCGATTGGGGCAAAAAGCCCACATTGGTTGCACTTGCAACCCGTCACATGAGAGTGAACCACATGAGAAAATCTATAAATAAAGGGGAGTTGGAATCATTTTGGATCATCGATTTGGATTGGATATCTCTGTTTTCTTGAGTTAAGGTTCTGAGGGTTTAAGACCATTTCTTCTTGATTAGCTTTGGTGGAGGTGATCCCACCCTAACTAGACACCATCTTTCTCTGTTCTTGTGCAATTTATCCACGTGAACCAACTCAACACTATCTTGGTTAGTAAGGGAGAAATATTTCTCGTGACATTGAACAACTATCTCTACCTCAAGCCAACAAAGGTCATCAAGAGCAACAAAGCATTGAAAAACGACAGGCATTGAAAAGCAGCAAGACGAATCTGTGTTGGACTGTAAGGCCGCAGGAGGGTCAAAGTAAATTTCTTTTTGGCAGCTGAAGCGGGTTGGAGGGTAAGGACGGATCAGGTAACAGAAACACTAGCACAACCAATCCAGGATCAATCAAACTGTTTGGTGGTAGAAAGTTCTAACCCAGGGCTACCAGAAGCAAAGAGGGCCCCCCTTGATCTTTTAAGAGGCAACGGTTGCAAACTTGGAACAACATAACAGGGCATGTTGAATTGTTGAATGTAGGAGAAGGGAATTCGAATCTCTGTGGCAAGACAACCAACACAACTGTTACAACAAGGATTTCCCCATCACAAGTGGAACTTGGAGCAAAGGTAACATAACAGTTAGCCGGTAGTTAGACATTAGTCTAGTAACCAGTTATAGTTAGAAGATTGGATTATAGAATTTTGACATTGCACTTAAAGTATATTGTTGGGCGATTTACTACTATGTGGGCAATTAGCCTTATCTTTTGTGTTTTTGCTATAGAATAATATTACTGTTAACAATCTAGTACATTAATAGTTGAAGTGCTATATTGTGCATCTTTGGTCGAATCTACTGTTCATTGGATGCCCTAGTTAATCGATGATTGGTTGGAGAATTATATTATTGTTGAAGATCTTTATATTCATGCACATTATAAATGAACACTTACTGTTATATATAAATGAATGATTATGTTCTGTTGTTGATCCATTAAACACCCTAGTTCAAGTGAAATCCTAAGGGCAAAAATTACCCTAGGACGTTACAGTGGTATCCGAGTTGTGCACTATGCTAGCTTGTGAGTGTATGAGCCTTGTATGCTTCCAAGTTCTAGGGGATACATGTAACGTTACAGTCAGAAAGAAAAGAATTAACCACAATACAACCATGCGGGATAGGGAAGAATGAGGAGGGACAAATATTAATGATCTCTTACGTGTGCTAATTCACGGGCAAAGAGAAATAACTAGTTTGTTAGTGCAAGGGCAACAACAATTTGCCTAGGGACAAGAACAAAGGACACAACTCATTACCCAAGCTTTGGGAAATTTAAACTACATCTGCAACAATATTGCTAATGTGGGTAACAAGATCGGTGTTGAGGGGAGCAACAACCACAATCTTGGTTTTTTTGCACAACCCAACACAAGGCCAATCGATGGAAGTAATTATAGACGCTTAGTTCCTCAATTTTTGGACAACCAATCGACAACCAACCAAGGGACAGTAGACCAAAATGATTTTACAGAGTATTTCTGAGAATATGCAGCTTTGGGAGAAGATGTTTGAGTGCACATGGCGTTCAATGAATACAATGGCATTAAGTACAGGAGCAAGCCCAAGGCACAACAAAATCAGGATCTAATGTGCAAGATGGAGAAGTTGTCCATTCCCTCCTTTGATGGATCGACCAAAAGTTCAGCTAGGGCATGGGTACAAACGTTGGACACCTATTTCTGGCTAAATCCCATGTAGGAAGCAGACGCTATCCAATTTGCCACACTACATTTGGAAGGGGAGGCACATGAATGGTGGTTCCATGGATTGGTCAGCTTGGGGAACTTTGGCATAACATCTTATATGGACTTCATCTAAAGATTGATAAAACATTTTGATCGAAAGGATCCTTAGATTCATTTTGGAGAATTGGCACAATTCAAACAGATTGGAACACCAAAGGCTTTCATTGCAAAATTTGAACGAACAACAGTCAGGGTGATAGACATCTCGGAGCAGAGGTTGATCATGCTATTTGTAGAAGGTCTAGTTGAACCCCTACATGGTTGGGTCGAGGCCTTTAGGCCCACTACCCTACAGGAGGCCATCACCAAGACTCGAGATATGGGAGGTGCAGCACCAAAATTGAAGAGTCCACCCATTCCACAAATCCCTTCGATGGAGAAGAACAAGAAGACATCTGAGAAGGACGAAAAGAAGAAGGACTGATTGGATGAAGAAGCTCGAAACAAGCTTAGAAGAAAGAAGCTCTGCTTTACTTGCAAAGAGCCATGGAAATCTGGTCATTGATGTTTGGGAAAGGGAAAGATTCACTACATTGAAGTATTGTCTGATAGTGACAATGAGAGTGATACAACACAGGCACCAAGCAAGGAGCCTAGCATTTTTGAAGAAGCACCATCCCTAGAAGAGGCTAAGAAGCCATGTCCGAGAGTTGAAGGAGGTAATATTGCCACTCTCTCAGGAGTCCCTCAATATCACACCTTCAAAATCAATGCTATCCAAGGGCAATGAATCATAGAGTTGATTGATGGTGGAGCAACGCACAACTTCATTGATGCAACCGTGGTGGTAAGGAGAGGCATCCTTGCCCAATGAATCATAGAGTTGATTGATGGTGGAGCAACGCACAACTTCATTGATGCAGCCGTGGTGGTAAGTAGAGGCATCCTTGCCCAAGAATTTGAAGGCTTCGAATTGAGGGCAGCTGATGGGTATCATATGACATGCACACAGGTAGTTCCACATTTGAGCGTTACATTAGGTAAGTATACACTTCCTCATGATTTTTATGTGATATAATTGGCAGATACTAATGTGGTGTTAGGAGTACAATGGTTGTACTCGCTAAGAAGATTCTTAATGAACTACCTAGCGATGGAAATGGAATTCCGAGACTCAAATGGCAGCAAGGTAGTACTAAGAGGCATGACCAATGGTGGCCCCCGAGTTGTAACGACCAAGCAAATGTAGGCTGTACCTAAGCAAGACGAAGTAATTTGCGTGCAGATTGTAGGAGTGCAGACCCTAGATCGACAAGTTACGACCTTATGAGTTGGGATGCAAAGAGAACATTGAACATGAAACATGCACATTCTCGAGGGATTGGAAAGCTCACCTCTTAGTAGAGTATTCCAAAATAATTTTTCCTGCGAATTGTTGGATGGATTCATCCAAGATGATAGGTACAAGGTAGAAGATGAGATCATCTTCTATGAAGATCAGATATATTTTGTCTCTGAATCTACACTCAGGAAAAGCTCATTAGAACTTCACATGACAGACCAGCTGAAGTCAGGTTGGAGCTTCACCCTCAAATCGGAGGTTGCACAAATATGGAACGGCTAGTTGGCAAAAACGGGTCAAAGACAGATGGCAAAGACCCCAAAGAAATTCTGATCGCAGCAGCAGATTCTCCTGAGGTTGAGGGCAGTCTTATAAGAGGGAACACAAGACATATTGGCTGTAAGAAGCACCATCAAAAGCATGAAAAAAGGTATGTGGCAATATAAATGAATAGGGAAAATGCTAAGTTCTTTATACACAAATTTTCTGTGTTGTGTAAGAGCCATTGTTTACAGAATTGGGTAGCAAAGGCTGCTGATTTTCCAGAAAAAGCTCATGCCCTTTTTCCAGAAAAAGCTCATGCCCTTTTTCCAGAAAAAGCTCATGCCCTTGAACTATATGCCCCATTCTGTTATAGAATTGATATTGCACTCAATACTGCAATTTGCTGTGCTGCAAATTATTTTGGGACAGCAAAAGCTATGGAAAGAGAAAATCTAGTCCCCAAGAAGGATATGATTCCCGCCTCAAGTTTATTTCAGAATTTCGTTATTGTATTACAGACTGCCAAAACAATTGATCCTCCAAGGATTAATTGGTTCTTTACTTATGCAAGGGTGAAATTATGTGAAAACAGTGTCTTAAAGATTGAGAACAAGTCACCTATAAATAATGAGGAGACAGCAGCAAACACAGGGGCATCTTGTGGAGACTGTTATGAACTTATTATCAATTTTCTGCCGTTATTAGAACTATGGGAAGGTGCTACTGTATCAGGAGAAGTAAAATCTACTTCAGCAGTGACACAGCTGTATTTTTTTCACCTATGATATAGTAAGAAGGAGCAGCAACTATTGCATGATGACATTTCCCATCAGCATTATGTTTATCAGACTGCGAGTGGAAAAAGGGGGTGCTGGTATGCTCAATATGACGTCTGTGAGGCACCTAGACATGCCATTGCTTGAGGGCAAGCAATGTTGGGAAGGGGAGACTGTAAATAGATTAATTGCCCATGGGAGAACGGAATAGCCTATCCAATCCCGTAGGCTATAGTCTTGATAGAGAGGAAAAACCCAATTATCCAATGTTTGGGGGCAACATTGGGTAAATTTTGGGTCGGTTGGGGCAAAAATCCCAGATTGGGGGTTGCACTTGCAACCCCTCACATGAGAGTGAACCCCATGAGAAAATCGATAATTAATAGGGACTTGGAATCATTCTGGATCATCGATTTGGATTGGATATCTTTGTTTTCTTGAGCTGAGGCTCTGAGGGTTTAAGACCCCTTTTTCTTGATTAGCTTTGGTGGAGGTGATCCCGCCCTATCTAATCCTTTTGTCTAGTTTCGGTGGAGCTGGTCCCACCTTACCTAGACACCATTTTTCTCTGTTCTGGTACAACTTATCCATGTGAAGGCTGAATCAACTCAGCACTATCTTGGTTAGTAAGGGAGAAATCTCTGTGGTGACGTTGAACAGCTATCTCTGCCTCAAGCCAGCAAAGGTCGTCAAGGGCAGCAAAGCATTGAAGGACGAAAGGCATTGAAAAGAAGCAAGACGATTCTGTGTTGGATGGCAGGCCGCAGGAGGGCTGAAGTAAATTTTCTGTTTGATATCTGAAGCAGATTGGAGGGTAAGGACGGATCAGGTAACAGAAACACAAGCACAGCCAATCTGGTATCAGTCAAACTGTTCGGTGGTAGAAAGCCCTAACCCAGGGCTACCTGAAGCAGCGAGGGTCCCCCTTGGTCTTTTAAGAGGCAGCGGTTTCAGATTTGGAACAGTGGAACAGGGCATGTTGAATTGTTGAAGGAAGGAGCAGGGAATTCGGACCTTTGTGGCAAGACAGTCAGCACAGCTGTTACAGCTAGGATTTTCCCATCACAGGAGGAACTTGGAGCAAGGGTAACAGAACAGTTAGCTGGTAGTTAGACATTAGTCTAGTAACCAGTTACAGTTAAAAGATTGGATTACTGAATTTTGACATTGCACTCAAAGTATATTGGTGGTCGATTTACTGTTGTGTGGGCAGTCAGCCCTATCTTCTATGGTTTTGCTATAGAATCATATTACTGTTAACAATCTAGAACAGTAGTAGTTGAAGTGCTATTAATACTGTGCATCTTTGGTTGAATCTACTATTCATTGGATGACCTAGTTTATTGATGATTGGTTGGAGAATTATATTACTGTTGAAGATCTTTATATTCGTGCACTTCATAAATCAATGCCCACTGTTATATATAAATGTTCTGTTGCTGATCACTAGGTACCATCCATGAAATGCAGGGAAGTGCCCAGGGGTTTCCCCACGAGATTTTCCTTGGTTCCTTGGTAGAAATGCAATAAAATCCATTAAATTTTTGGACCTTTCTGTCATAAAGAGAAACAAGAGAGATCGATAATAATGTTGTCTTAACTGTTTATGAAAATGAAACCTAGGCAGATAAGGTTGTAGGTTTTCTGTAAGTTGTTATTTGGTTGAAATTGGCATTGTAATCTTTACATGAAGAATGGGTATGCTCTGGAAAATTCCCTGATATATGAATTGTTGTTAAATTATTGGAGTAAAACAGCTTGACAGGGGGAAAAGATCATAAAATTGGCACAAATTAAACCTGTTGAATCTTCGAATAGAAGAAAGCCTGCCCCAGAATGAAGTTTATTTTACAAGCTACATTACAAGATACATAATTTATGCTCCAGAGAGTGTAGAAGTTTTCCAACTTTTGAAATTAAATCTTTTAGACAGAAAATATGATTATCATTAGATTGTTACACAATTAATGTTTGGAAAATTGTGATGGGAACATCTAGAAGAAAAGCAGCCCCAAGTTATTTTTCCTTCAAGTTCCACCTGAAATGCAAAATCCATGTAGTAAGAGCTCCTTGAAGGACCTATGACACCTTGAGATCAGTGGAATGTTGAGCATCAGTTGTTAAGCACACACTTTTGGCACAAGAGTGTGTGCCTTGAATTGCCATTGGTGACTTTGATTTGTAAAGCAATGCACAATTGGTTTTACAATATGTACTGCAGCTGAGACACATGCACCTCCTTGAACAAAATAACTCTAAATTGACAGATTGAGAGCCTAGTGGACTGTTAGATTTAGAGCCATTTTCCAGGGAAAATGATTGCCAATTATTTGAAGTAAAACACCTTTCATGAGATATAGGAAGTACTTTAAGAACTTGGCATTATTTTGTGCAATTGGTCAAAATTTATCCAATAGAATATAAAACAGAATAATATGTGAATTTCTTCTTGTACTTAATTGTGTGAAAATGGGTCAGTTAGATTGAAATTTTAATGCAGATCAAATGTTTGGGTTTTTGCACTGAAATGTGCTAATTTTTGTCAGGGAAAAATAAAATGACAGTAATGAACTGAATTTTTTTGACCTGTAAAGAAGTTCACAACCTACGCAAATACTTGAGGTTTAGTTCATAACCCACTTTGAGCGAATACTCGAGGTTTAGTCCACAACCCACTTTAAACAAATGCTTGAGGTTTAGTTGACTACCCACTTTGAGAAAATACTTGAGTTTTACTTTGGTTTATGTTGACAGAAAACACCTATTTGAAGTTATATGAGAATGTGTCTTACCAAAAGAAAGCTCTGATGTGATAAATTCTCAAAAAAAGATTTAATTGGAGTAACTTAGCTTGAAAGAGGGAATGTTCAATGATGAAGCATCTCCTTATCATCCTTTACTCATTTCCCTTGGCTCGATAGAGAAACCTTGAAAATCACTCTTTTTTACATTCTAGTTGTCCATTGAAATGTCCAAATGATTTCAGCAGTTAAAACATCACTGTTATTTTCCATATGTAAATACAAGGTGGACAAATGTTTAGGTTACAAAAAGCTCCTATAGATGCATGAATGCTGAAGATTTTTCTGCAATAACATGTTTGGCTATCAGAATACAGAGGCATACCTTTTGGGATTGAATGACAAGAGTGACTCTGATGGTTGTTTTTATCTAATAAATCAGTTGTTGCATGTCATGTTTTCTGAAATAGCTACAAACGCTTACCTTTCGTTAAACCTATTTTTGGTAATTTATGGCTTATAAAAATGCTTTTGGAGAGGCTCTCATTTTATGTTGTTCATAATCAAGTTAGTGAAAGGAAGAATTTGACTTGTGAAAACAGAAAATCAATCGAGGTTTGTGCCAACAAATTACAGTTAGGGTTCTGTCACTCTGTGTGGGTTTAGGATTGTTTGATGGTCAAATTTTGTGATTTGCAGGTTGTGTGATACTCAAATCATAAATTTCCTTTGCACAGTAAGAAGCTATTGGGATTATTGAAATGAATTTTTGCTTTGGCAATCTCATTTGAAAGGACCTTAGAGCTGTTGTAAATGTTTAAATTTATTTGTTGCGTTGCTAGTTATATTTTTGAATATGACAAATGGACAATTTTTGTTGTGTCCTACTTTCTGGTGGTTCATTTTGTTGAAATTTGGTAGCTTCAGTCGGTATTTTCATTGGCAAAATCAAAGGAGAAACCATTTATATTCCAGGTGTCCAAGTCGGCCTCATTTGCACAAGTCGGCCCCAATACTTGAAGGGGTTTGACCCTGTGGTCAAAATCCACCTCTTGACTCACATATATATTGACATTCGATTAACCTCATTTGGCATCCATCCATCACTTCACTCATTCTATCAATCAAGGAGTTCTGTTCACATGTGCGAAAGAGAAAGAAGACTGAAGTTTCTAGTGAAGTTTGACCTTCTCTCATTTCTCTTTTGACCAGCGTTGACTTGGGCATTCTAGGTGCTGTCTGACCGAGCTTTTGACTAGACTTGGAGGCCGAACTTTCTGTGATTCATTGACTGGTTGTTGACTGAAGATCTGCCCCTGTTCTGGGCCGTTGACCGCATGTCAACTTCTGAATTTTGACCAAGACGTTGACTATGGAATTGGAGGCTGAAATTTGGCCCCTGTGACCAGCTATCTCAGGACCGAAATTCGACCCTCTTGTGGAGAGTTTGACTTTGAACTGTGTTGACTTTTTCTCTCTCATTTGACTAGTTTTGACTTGGAAATTATTGAGGTCAAGGTTGGCATTTTGACTGGAATATTCTGATGTACTATTGATGAATTGAACTCTCTCTCATAAGGAAAGATTACCGGTTTTCCCCCTTGTGGGGTTTTGTCCCAAGAAATTTTGGTGTCTCTTGATTTATTGTTCTGTGATCTCTATTGCTCTATTGAAGTTTATGGTTGAAATTTTCAAGTATAACTACTTAATGATTGGAATGCTCTAAAGAAGTCAAATTGTATCATTGGAAGTAGTTATCAGTTTGAAAATTGTTCTAGTCTTGTTTGCAACTAGAAAATCAACATGGTATTAGAGCTTTGGTGAAGAAAAAGAGCATTGAAGAGAATTGAGATCACCTTGAAGAGCATTGAGATCCTGCATCTTTTGTCTTGATTGGTAATCTTCATCATGGATTTCCTTCATGAAAACAAAAAACAAACTTGAAGGAGCTACAAACTTCAGAGCATGGAAGACTAGAATTGACCTTGTTCTTGCAAGGCATAACATTTTGGGTATTGTGAAAGGAAAGGTTTCTAAACCAACTGATCAAGCGGGAAAAGACAAGTTCCAAGGAGATGACACCTTGGCTATGAACATCATTGTGAAATCTGTTAGAGACCATCTAATTCCTTTATTGCTGATCTCAAGTCTCCCAAGGAAGTGTATGCTGCTCTCATTGGTTTAAACTTTATACACCATCAACAATATTAGTCAATCTATAAGTCTAAGGAATCAACTTCGTGATGTGAAGATGACAAAGAATGATACATTGGCATCATATTTTGTAAGGATATCTCAATTAAGAGATCAACTCAAAGCTATTGAAGAAGAGGTACCTGATAAAGAACTAGTAGCTATAGCAATCAATGGTCTGCTTGACTCTTGGGATTCTTTTGCATCAAGCATTAGTGGAAGAGAAACTGCTACTTTTGATAAGCTATGGGCTGCTTGCACTCAAGAAGAATCTAGGCTCATGTCCAAAGGCAAGATTCCAAATCCAGGTGAAGATTCTCAAGCTTTTGCAACCCACTCAAAGAATAGCAAGGGAAGAAGAAATTTTGGAAGATTTCAAAGAAATACAAGTAGAAGACCTACTTTAAGATCTGCTCGAAGACCTGCTCGAAGACTTGCTCTAGGTAGAGGACTTTCTCAACAATGAAGATCTCCTCCTCCTTCTCAAGAAAGAAGGGACATGTCTACTGTTCAATGTTTTCGTTGTCAAGCATATGGTCAATATCAAAATAGGTGTCCTCAAAGGAATGATGATTGAAAAAAGGAAAGGGAAGCAACATGCTTTTGCAACTGATATTAATGAACCTGCATACAAGAAGAGGAGGCTTAGGAAGGATTCTGATAATGATGAATATTCCTTTTATTCTACTTTTACAGGTTCTATTGTAGGTCATGATGAAATTTGGTTGGTGGACAGTGGTGCCTCTAGGCACATGACTGGAAGTCGTGAGAATCTCTTTGAATTGGTTGAAAAGAAGATAGCTCAAAGGGTTGAGCTTGGAGACAATGGCAAGTATGAAGTGAAGGGAATTGGTTCATCATCCTTCCAATTGGAATCAAGACGTAATGTCTCTATTAACAAATTTTATATGTTCCTAATTTGAAGAAGAATTTATTGTCCATTTCATTTCTTGAAGAAAAAGGATATAGAGTTGCCTTCGTTGATGGTCAAGTTCTAGTATGGAAGAAAGACTCCTCCTTTGAATTTGCCAACGTCATTGGTGTATGAATAGGAGGCCTATATAGTCTCCTTGGATGCTCAATTCAAGCTTTAATACATAACACATTTGATCTTTGTGAATTATGGCATTGAAGGTACACCCATGTTCATTATAAAGCTTTGACTGAATGAAGGATTTTGTTAAAGGTGTACTTTAAATCAAGATTGAGCATGATAGAGTTTTCAAAGGATGTGCTCTTGGGAAAAATGTCAAAAGAAGATTTATTAGCAGTGATAGTAAGTCCAAAGGAATCTTGGACCTTATTCATTTTGATGTTTGTGGACCTATGTCTAACAAATCCTTGGGTGGACAATTTGTACTATGTCACTTTCATTGATGATTACTCTCGTAAAACATGGATTTATTTCTTGAAATCCAAGGATGAAGTGTTTGAAAAGTTTCAACAATTTAAGGCACAGGTTGAAAATGTTACAAGAAGAGGGATCAAGACTTTAAGATTTGCCAATGGAGGAGAGTATGTATCCAAGGAGCTGATTGCTTTCTGCAGGGATGCTAAAATTAAGAGGGAGCTGATAGTTCCTTATAATCCCTAACAAAACGGTGTTGCTAAAAAGAAGAACAAAACTATTATGGAAGCTGCCAAAACCATTCTTCATAATCAAGAGTTGCCTATGTTTCTATGGGGAGAAGCTTCAAAGACAACTGTTTATGTTCAAAATAGATGTCCACACTGAATCTTGGATTATAAGATTCTTGAAGAAGTCTTCATAGGTGAGAAGCCTAATGTTGAACATTTGAGAATTTTTGGTTGTCTTGTTTATGTTCATGTTCCCAAGGAGAAAAAACAAAATCGGAACCTTCCAGGAAGAAGGGAACTTTTGTTGGCTATAGTGAAAATTCAGTCTTTCAGAGTCTATGTACCGGGACAATGATCAATTGAAACTTGCAATGATGTCATTTTTGATGAGGATGTTGCTTTCTGGAAGTCCAAGGGATCACACTTGGACTCTGATGATGAGATGCAGGTGGCTCCTAAGATTGTAGAATTGAAACATAAAGAGCCTGAACCTATGGATCAATATTCTCTTGAAGAGTTAGATGAACCACATGAATTTGTTGATTCACAAGAGTCACTGTACTTGAGACTAGAAAGAGACCAACTTGGCTTGAAAGAACTTTAAAAGAAGCAGAAGGACATGCAACACCTTGTGGCACCTTCAGAGAAAGCAAGAGGCCAAAGAAGTATTCAGGTTATGCAACATTGATGAGTAAGATCATTGAGTTTGAGCCATCGACCTATGAAGAGGCAACTGAACATCAAGTTTGGAAACATGCTATGATTGAATAGTACTAGGCCATATTGAAGAATGATGTATGGGAAATCGTGCCAAGACTTGAAGGAAAATCTGTTGTGTCTTCCAAATGGATCTACAAAATCAAGCATGCCGCTGATGGAAGCATTGATAAGTACAAGGCAAGATTTGTGGCTCGTGGATTCTCCTAGAAAGAGGGAGAAGATTATGAAGACACATTTGCTCCTGTTGCTAGGTATTCTTCTATTAGATCTATTATTGCTCTTGCTTCTATTACAGGTTGGAAATTGCATCAAATGGATGTGAAGACTACTTTTCTGAGTGGAGTCATTGAAGAAGACATTAGAGAAATTTTGAAGTCTAAAATGGGCCTCCTAAGGAATATTATAAAATAATAGTGGAAATAATAAAATAAGATTAGATTACCACAACAAGTTTTGTAGGGAAAAAAGAAAAAACTACTTTTTCAACTTGTATTTTCAACTTATCTCCTTGCAATTTTACTCAAATTTTGAGTGGGGCACTCGTTGGATGCAAAATTTAATTTTGCATCTAAGAAGTACCCATGTTGCATACTTTCGATAGACCCTACTACATGAAAAATGTGAAATACATGAAAAAATGTGATTGCTCATTGCATACTTTCGATGGACCCTACTACATGAAAAATGTGAAGTACATGAAAAAACATGATTGCAATCATGTTTTTTCATGTATTTCACATTTTCGTGTAGGGTCCATCAAAAGTATGCAACATGGATGCTCGCTGGATGCAAAATTAAATTCCGCATCCAACGAGTGCTCCTGCTTGAAATTTGAGTAAAATCACAAGGAGATAAGTTGAAAATATGAGTTGAAAAAGTAGTTATTTTTTATTGTTTTTATCTTTTTGCTTTTTTACTCCAAAAATTGTGAATCATTCCCCATGGTTGACATCATCATATTGAATTCTATTGGTTCTTATAAAGTTGATTTTTGTTGTACATTTTTTCTTGAGGCCCATTTTTGACCTCAAAATTTCTCTAATGAGTACATATTGAACAACCTCAAGGCTTTGAGATTCATAATAGAAAGACACATGTTTGTAAATTGAAGAAACCCTTGTATGGGCTTAAGTAGGCTCCTCGTGCATGGAACTCTCACATTGATAGCTATTTGTTGAGTCTTGGTTTTACAAAGAGGGATGTTGATCCAAATTTGTACTTCAAAGTTGTTGAAGGTGGTGAGCCCTTGATTTTGGTGCTATATGTAGATGATATATTTTTGACAGGCCCTGAGAATCTCAATGTCCAGTGTAAGAGGTCGCTGATTTCTAAATTTGAGATGAAGGATCTTGCTCTTGTGCATTACTATTTGGGATCGGAAATATGGAAAAATCTTGGTGAAATATTTGTTGGGAAAAGAAAATACATCATTAAGGTCCTTCATAAATTCGGCATGATTAACTGCAAGTCCATGGACTCTCCCATGGTTACAAATTTGAAGAAGTTTTGAGATTGTGATTATGATTTGGTTGATCCCTCTTTGTATCGCAAATTGATTGACTCATTGAACTATCTAGTGAACACTAGATCTGATATCTGCTACACTGTGAACATGTTGAGCCAATTCTTGGTTGAGCCTCGTCATGTGCATTGGGTTGCAGTGAAACATATGTTGAGATATCTACGTGGCACTATGAATTATGGTTTGAGATATGTTTCAAACTGAGAATGGCAACTGCATGGTTTTACAAATGTTGATTGGGCTAGATGCACTGAAGATAGAAAGAGCACTTCTAGTTTTTGTTTTAGCTTGGACTCTGCTATGATACCATGGTCAATTAAGAAGTAGACTTCTGTTGCTCTTAGTATGGTTGAAGCTGAGTATATAATTGCCTGTTCAACTTGTTGTGAAGAAGTTTGGCTTTTGAAAGCTATTTGCTAAGGTGTTGGAATCGACTATTGTATATTGTGACAATCAAAGTTGTGTAAAGTTTTCTGAGAATCCAATTTTTCATGACATGTCGAAGCACATTGAGATCAAGTATCATTATATCTGGAATATTGTTCAGAGAGGAGCTGTGAGGCTTGAATATGTTAAAATTTGGGTAACAGAGGACAAGTGGTTCCCTAAGACCTTGTTCTTTGGCCTAGGGAAAAGTGTCCAAATTTATTTTTTTACTTTTCTCCTAAAGTGACTTTATAAGTGGTAAAGTAAAATTAATTTAAAAGTGACTTTATAAGTGGTAAAGTTACATTCTAATTTAAAGGTGACTTTATTAAAGTCAATTAAGAATTAGAAAGTGAAAAAATGACTATGGAAATAAAAGGCTAAGTGGGTGAGTCAAAAAATAGAAAGTGAGAATTAAATGCATATTTATTCTCATCCCTAGATCTAAATGAATCTCAGCCATTAGATCTTAAGGTAACCCAAAATGTCATTTAGAGAACAAAATGAGAAGAAAAGAGGAAAAGATCATTCATTCTTTTATGAGCATTTGAGAGAAAGAGAAGAGAGAGCAAGGAGAAAATTTCTGAGCAGTGAGGAAGTGAAGGACAACAACGAGACATTTCAGCAAATCTGGGCAGCAACATTTATTGGCACGCATCCCAAGGCAAAACCGTACAGTAGGAGAAAGGCACAGAAATTGAGGAAGAGGGACATCATAGAAATCAAAGAAGAGGGAAAGCAAAAAGGGCACGAATTTTGAGGCAGATTTGGGCACAAATTTCGAGGCAGCCATACTGCTGAAATTCGTACAGCCAGTACAACAAGTTTTGGGCACATTTTTCGAGGCAGGCCATACAACATTTAATGCTGTTTTATTGATGTAAAAATTTCTGTTTTGGCTATTTGCTGATTGGCACAATTTTCGAGGTGGAGTTTAAGCATGGAAATTGAGTTAAGTTGTAATTTGTGGTTTCTGGAATTTTCACTGTGTATTTCAGTTTCTGTATAAAAGCATTTTCAGAAATAAAGAAGAGATCTCAAATTGGCTTTCCCCAAGAGTTGTAGGGGGTTTTTCTAGGGTCACATTGACAAAAAATCACTGTGTTATTTTCTGTGTGTGGCTGTCATAATTTTGCTGTGTTTTATTTTTGCAATTTCAACTGTTGTGAAATCTCTAAATTTGTGTTTTCGGAAAAATATTGTCATTTCCAAATTTTAGAATTTTTATCATGTTTGGATTTAAAACTAAATGCATGGAGTGATAAGGAAAACTGATAACTAGAGTGGGGGTTGAAATTCCTTCAGAATACATCCCCATTGATGAGCAGGTTACTGATGTTTTGACAAAGCCACTGTACCAGATGAAGTTTGCTTATTTCAAAGAACAACTTGGAGTTGTTGAGAATCCGTCTCTTAGAGAGAGGGAGCATTGATTGTATAGCATCATGAGATTGACAATCTTCCTTGGGCTTAGCTGAGAGACCATGGTTTATGGTTGGGATGGTTGTCCTGGTTACTCCCTTGAGTCATTGAGATTCACTAAGAAACCAATGTTGTTGGGGAGTTTCATTTTGAGGCTTAGAGTGATCCCTTAAGTGATTGTGTTTGACTAAGAGACCAGTGGGTTTTGTTGGGGACACGGATTTTGAGTTCTCTTCCTTGAGTCATTGTGTTTGATTGAGAGACCAAGTGGACTTAGTCGGAAAGATTGATTTTGTGTACTATCTTGAATCATTGTGCTTGACTCAGAAACCATTTCATATGGTTGGAGAGGTTGGCCTCATCGATTTAATCCCATGGTCAGTTGGGTTTTGACCTTGATGCCATTGGGTTTGGCTCGTGGGATGAATTTGATGCTATGTATCTTTCCTTATGATGAGACTTGTACAATTGATTTTGTGATCTCTCCCTTAGGTCATCACTAAGAGACCAATGGATTGGTCGGGGAGATTGAACTTGAGAGAGAGAATGAAAAGTACCTCCCTAGGTAAGAGGGAGTGTTGAAATTTGGTAGATTCGGTCGTTATTTTCATTGGCAAAGTCAAAAGTCAAAGGAGAAATCATTTATATTCCAGCTGTCCAAGTTGGCCTCATTTGCACAAGTTGGCCCCACCACTTGAAGGGGTTTGATCCTATGGTCAAAACCCACCTCTTGGCTCACATATACATTGACATTCGATTGACCTCATTTGACATCCATCCATCATTCACTCATTCGATCAATCAAGGAGTTCTGTTCACACGTGTGAAGGAGAAAGAAGACTGAAGTTTGTAGCGAAGTTTGACCATCTGTTATTTCTCTTTTGACCAGTGTTGACTTGGGGATTCTAGCTGCTGTTTGACTGAGCTTTTGACTGGACTTGGAGGCTGAATTTTCTGTGATTCGTTGACTGGTTGTTGACTGAAGATCTGCTCCTGTTCTGGGCTGTTGACCAAAAGTTGACCACAGGTTAACTTATGAAGTTTGACCAAGACTTTGACTGTGGAATTGCAGGCCAAATTTTGGCCCCTTTGGCCAGCTAGCTCAGGCTGAAATTTGGACCTCTTGTGCAGACTTTGATTTTGAACAGTGTTGACTTTCTCTCATTTGACTACTTTTGACTTGGAAATTATTGAGGTCAAGGTTGGCATTTTGACTGGCATATTCTGATGTACTATTGATGAATTGAACTATCTCTCATAAGGATAGATTACTGGGTTTTCCCCCATGTGGGGTTTTGTCCCAAGAAATTTTGGTGTTTCTTGATTGATTGTTTTCTGTGATCTCTATTGCTCTATTGAAGTTTATGATTGAAATTTTCAAGTATAACTGCGTAATGGTTGGAATGCTCTAAAAAAGTCAAATTGTATCCTTGGAAGTAGTTATCAGTTCGAAAATTGTTCTAGTCTTGTTTGCAATTAGAAAATCAACACATTTGTACTTGATCAGAATTTTCTTTGTTCCAGGTATGGACTTCACTACTTCTGCTACATTTTACTTATCAGTATACGCTGACAAATGCATGGGTTATATGAAGTTAAAACACATTTAGACAATTTGCTGAACCTGTACCATTTTTCCTTATGTTACTCAGAAACTTTCTTTTGTATTTTTGTACTTCTTCTCTTATTCAGCGGTTTCTTCACTTGTGTCTATGAACAACTCTTCAGACTTCGTCTAGTTACTCAGATGCAAAGGTAGTGATCACCGTTTTTTGTATTGCTTATTTTAATTTGGAAGTAAGGCATTACACTATAACCTGCATGTAGCTCAAAGCATGTTACTTTTTATTATTTGAGCTGGTCAAACTCAGGGTTGAGATGTAAATTGCACTCATTAGTTGCCAAATTCATTCTTTGTGATGATGTTGCACTAGCCCATGTGTTTAACAATGGGTTGTCCTGGTGACCTGGGACATGTTCCAAGTTGTCTACCCCTATGAGAGGATGAATGGGAAAAGCTTACCACTTCAGATAGAAATTGTAGGGTTTTGAAATACTAATTGATTGATATTATGTGACAGGTAAAAGTCTGGAAATGCGATTGTAGGAGTTTATCCTGTCTATCAGAAAAGGAGGGAATTCTTTTCTCCATAGCTGAAACTTGGTCCGAGCTTGATAGAGCAAGACTGCCAGTAAAACCTTTCGAGGTTGCACCATGGTTTCCTTTGAGATGAATGATCGGAAAAGTGAGTTCATTTTATCTATTTCTCAACTTTAAATATTATTTATAAATGACCTTGTGTTAACTGTGTTCATGTGTTCAGCAAAAGTATTATTTGATATATGTGAAAGATTTCATTTCTATCAGGAATCAGGATATTTGTTTGATCTCACTAGAAATTTAATTTTTCAGATTAACTAACTTGATTTATGACAGAGTTTTACATGTAGATTTAAGTATAACGGTCTCTCTCTGTGATGTTCAATTTTTCTCAAAGCTGTTTTAACATGCAAAAAGGCAGGTATAAAAATGCTTTGCAGTCGCCTAACAATGACTCTCATCCTAGAATCTAATTACAGAAAACGGACACAGCTCTGATGATGCTACCAGCTAGAATTTCCTGAACGCATTATCATAAAATTATAGTTCTACGTATCAAAATATGTAAAAAATGCATGTTTAATCTTTTTTCATTTTTTACATAGTATTTCACTATTTTCATAAAGTTGCCAATAGAAGAGATCGAGGCTAAGGGGGACATGGCGGCACTTCTCATGTGTTGAGATCAGAGAAGAGAGAGAATGATTGAATGGAACCACCAGAAAACCCTAAATCAGCATGAATCATGAGCACATTATAGAGAGAATAGAAGGTGAACCCATGAACAAGAGACACAGGATATGGTGCTTGTAGGCTAAAGAGTCAATCACTGTGAATCAATGTGATGAGATGATACAAATGAGAGCCTGTATTGTGTATGTATACACAACTTGAGTGAGATGTCCTTTCAAGAAGGGAGGCATCCTTTCAAAAGGGGGTTATCGTCCCACAAAAAAAGGGTACACACCCCAAGAGGGTGGCTAGGTGGACCTAGTCAAATATATAAAAAATACAATAGAGAGGATGCTTAGCCATAAATAACCACATGTGAAGATTACCATCATTCCAGTGTCCTCCCTTAATCTTAGCATGGGGACATGAAGAAGGATGATAAAGTACAGCTTATCTCCAAAATTTGTGGAGTCAATAACAAGAGTATCATACTCTGAATCTGGTACAGGTCTATTTGTAGAGTACACCACCATGTGTAACAAAGCAGTCCATCTGGTCCAGAAAAGAGAAGTCATTGTGAAGACTGCAAGAGAACCCACTAAAGGGGCCCAGAAGTGGTTTGAAACCATATAATAACAGTGATTCAGAAAATGTCACTACCAAGAAATTGTCTGGGTGAATAGAACCAGCGCTGGTCGTAAAAACCACAGATTTTTAGCTGAATGACAGCAAAAAGATAGTGCGTCAGCCTAGAAGAGGGTACAGCACTGCAAAAAGTCTCATTGGTTTTGCTGCAAGGACCAAAAAAGTGCCAAAGAAGAAGGATGCTAGTGAAAGAGGCTAGAAACCCTAGAAAACTGTGTTGTCTCAAAACATGCTGAAAACACCAACTTTCAGACCTAGAACCAGCTCTTGGGCAATTTTTACTGGCATCGGGCTCTTAACTCCAGATTGGCTTTAAATGAGGGGCTGCATAATGAAGAGGAAGTTCACAGTTGCTTTGATATCATGTTGAGAGCACAGGAGAGAGAGAAAGATCGAATGAGACCACCAATGAACCCTACATCAACATGAACCATAAGCACATCATGAAGAGAAAATGAACTCATGAACAACAGAAACAGAAGATATGGTGCCCCTAGGCTAAAGAGAAACAATCACCGTGAATCAATATTATGAGATGAAGCATTGAGAGTGTGAGATTTATATTTATATGTTATTCAGGTGAGGTGTCCCTTGAGGAAAGGAGGTGTGCCTTCAAAAGGGGGTTATGGGACCACAAAACAAGGGCACACACTCCTAGAGGGTGACTAGGTTGACCTGGTTAAATATATAAAAAATACAAAAAAGAGGACACTTAGCCATAAATGACCATATTTGAAGATTACTATCATTCCAAATTCCAACATTGTATATGTGAGGAGGGTTTGCCTACATTGTTGCTGCGTACATCACTAATTTATACTATTATATAAATGATCATATTTGAAGATTACTATCATTCCAAATTCCAACATTGTATATGTGAGGAGGGATTGCCTACATTGTTGCTGCCTACATCACTAATTTATACTATTATATACCACTATATCTATTTTCTGTTTAGTAATGTAATATAATATGGGCACTTTAAGAAGAAAAACATCACTAGTTTCTGCTTTTTTGATATTGCTAATGTGGATAGAGATTATTTTTCTTGTTTTCTAAATATATGAGTTCATAATCATATATTGACACAGAACGATTGTTATAACAAATGTCTGTAGAATCTCAATAAAGTCTACTTCTGGTCCAGTTATAGTCAAGCTAGTTTTCCTATCACGATGTGATCCTTAGACATATAGTTCTTTTACTTACACTTAAAAGGCTTTACACACCCATATGTTACATTTATTGTTATCAGCAATTTATTGCTGGGGGTCTGAAAATTAAATTATTGGCATCATTGGGGAAAATATATGAAATTATTGGGAAACTTAAAAAAAAAAATACAAAAATATATATATTTTTTTTCAAAATTTTAAGCTTCCAAAGCAACATTAACATCAAACAAACACATTGTCATATAAATATGAACAAAACTGCAATCTAAAATGTGTTAAGTGTTGTTAAATGGTACATCAATCATTAACACTGAAATATGCTATTTGTCCTGCAGTCATAAGGTCTTAGAAACTAATACAAAATCACATCAAAACAAAAATAAATGCATCTCACGAGATGATCATCATGAGGTGTCTGCATACCATTAGGATTATTTGATAATCATAATGCACTAAGAAGGTGTGGCCGAGGATTAGGTTTCCCTCACCCTTGAGAAGCTTGTGGTTTCCATGCAGTTCCTCAATTCTTCCCTCTGATTTCTCTTCCTAGCAATATCAAGAATTGAGTGCTTTGTAATAAGGATAATGTGTGGGGTAGCTATAGGGAAAATACCCACTACATGCCCTAGGAGTTTGGCAAGGTGGTATTTCACGTGGGTGATTTGTCAAACATCTCTATTCCACAGCTTGCAACTCAGCTTTGTTCTATTATCACCCTCACATGGTTCAACATACTCCCACATTGGATCAATGTCTTTGCCATTTGGTAGAGTACTAATTAAATTTTTAAAATTTAAATCTATGACACAAAACAAATGGGGAAATTCAGAATCCAAATCCACAAAAAAGTCAAAAGAATGTTGTGATTAAAATATCGTAGCCACATAAGTGTTAAATTTCCCATTAAAAAAGGGCACGAAGGGGTATATCTAATGGAATTTGCAAATCCTATACCAGATCATTGAAAAACAATGAAAATGAAAGTGCGCGCACACATATTTTTAATGTACCTGCGAATATGGATATGGTAGATTGGAGTAGATCCCTAGTCCACAAATGCTTAGTTGATGGCATTGAAAACAGTAGATTTCTCCTTGTTTGCTTGACGGGAAATGGTCACACTAGCCTCAGAGCTCGATCCTTTTGGCAAAATTTGCAAATGAGGTTGAAAACCCTGAACTGACATCTTAAACTGTAAACAGCAGGGCAATAATTTGGTTCGTCTCACGATAATTTCAAGAGGAGCAAATTGTTGCGATACTTTGTGTCAATATTATTGCCAAGTTCAGTTTTGCCAATATTGTTGCTGTAATTACGTGACAGTGATAATTGCAACGCTGATATATACTGCTGCCACATCTCTAAATTTTGTATTTTGACAGATGAGTTCTTACTGGTAGCCTGGATACGTACTATGAGATAACTTAGTTCTATATAGCATGATAGTTACCATGTTACTGTTTTTGTTGGCCATATAAGTATAATCCAATTACGTTAGCATGCTACATGGCATGATTGATTAGTTTGACTAACCTTATCTTCTGCGTGAATCAGAAATTGGCATAGGTCTTACAGGCTTTGGTGTACTTTTCTCATTTTTAGGAGTCATTTTCTTCTTTGACAAGGGTCTGTTGGCAATGGGAAATGTAAGTCCTCACTGCTCAAGACTTATGGGAATTGTTGTATGCTTGAAAGCAACTCTAGCAAACTAACTGGATGGTTGTTTCGTGATGTTATCAGATCCTATTTTTGTCTGGTTTGGCATTGACAATTGGTGTGAAGTCAACTTTACAGTTTTTTATGAAACGTCAGAATTACAAGGTATGCAGTTTATAGAGCTTCTGATTCTGTATTGCCTGTGCTCTTTGTTGTTTTGCAATTTACATCCATGTTGGCATGATATAATTCATTAGTTTAAGATTGGATATTTTATTTCTATATATTTTCAGGATTTTTGTCAATTGTTTGTGTGTATTTATTTAATTTTTTCCGAGGAAAATTTTGTGGGGAAACCCAAAGGATGCTTCCTCATATTTGTGGATGGCATTCCTAGTAAACCAATTGGTAGAAGACTAGTGCAGCTTATCCAGGAGCATTTGAACCGGGCACCTGCCAGCAAAAAACTAGTGAAATGCCTAGCAACATTGGTGACAACTGGTTCAGAAAACCTTTTTGGATATATATATATATATATATATTAGTAATATTATGGGTAGTTTTTTTCCACTTTACAAGATCATGCTGGTTAAACATGTCCTTATATCGTTGTTCTTTGCATTTGGCTGCACACTGTAGTTAGATGATTCAATATATTATATATGCCTTAATTACATCCCCCATGGCAGAAAAAATCATGTTGTTATATATATAAAAACATGGTCTTTGAAACAAATGGATGCATTTATTTTGTTCATATATACCGCAGGGCACTATATCCTTCATCATTGGATTCTTGTTGGTTCTTGTTGGATGGGCTCTTTTTGGCATGATCTTGGAAGCATATGGATTTATTGTTCTCTTCAGGTTAGTCTATATGACATGAATTGTTCATCTGTTTTTATTTAAGCTGTAACTCATTTTTGTTCCATGATGAAGTAAGATCAGCGTTTTGGTAAACGTTAAAGATAAAATTCTGTTTCTGTGATGCTTAATTTTACATTGCCTATTCTTGCAGTGGTTTCTGGCCCACTGTTGTGGTCTTTTTACAGAGGATTCCTGTTATTGGTTGGATATTCCAACAGCCATTTCTTGTTTCGGTAAGTGACACACACACATGTATACAGATAAACATCTGAGCTATTGTTTATAGTATGTGCAGCGTATAGGATTGTATGCTAATTCATTCTCTGGATACCTAACTAGATTTTGCATTGTTTGGCAGCTTTTTAGTCGTTCTCGGCAGAGAAGGGTCCCTGTGTAATCTATATAACTATGTTTAAGCAAGGGTTATACATTTTAAGTAGCAATGCGCTGGGAAATCGTGTTTGAAGATCTTTTGTATATGTTACTGGTTTAATTTTTCTCCAGTTCCATCTGTAAGGACACGTTTACATTTTAAGCGAGTTTCATTTCAGATTATTCCCTTCAAGTGCATAATTTGAATGTAAGACATCAGCCTCACACTTAATGTGTGGGGTTTATAGATGAAGTTCAAATAGTGATCCTTAGAATAAATTCTCTCCAAGTTAATTGTCAAGTGAAAAGCACCTACATTGCTCTTAAAAATCTTGGGGTTCAAAGCCGTCTACGCGAGTTTGCTTAACAGATCTATTCATTTAAATTCAAATAAAATGCTTATTCTTTGAAATACATTATTCTAAAAAACATCTCTCTTTAGATATGCGTTTGTGTTGTAGAGCGATTTCGACATTCAATGCATGCATCAAACTCTAAACCCCTGAAATTTTCGCTAAGAATAATCCCATTAAATTGTAACTAATTGGCTTATCCTTGGTCAGGTTCGAAATAAGACTTTACTTGGTTTTTCGGCTACGCAGTAAATTTGATGTTTTGCATAGCTCATTTGGCGGCTCTGTTTAATTTCTCGGTCTAAGTTTTGTTCTATTGTTAAATTCTATTCCTTAATTATATAATTAAAAAAATAATTATATTTTTATATTTATATTCTTATTATTATATAATATTACCACTCTGGATTAGTAGTTTTCTGTAAATTTTGGGAAAACTTCTAGTAGTTCCCGACACCTGGTACCCAACGTTCCCACGTTCCAGAAACTCATGCAACATAGTTTTTAATCTATAACCTTAATCTAATTCTCTTCTACTTACATTAATCTAATACTCTTCTACTTACTACGGCACTACTCACAATAGCTAAGAAAGGAAGTTAGCCAGTAGTAGAAGAAAGACTCACCCACCTACTAGCTTAGCTAGGGAAGGTAGTAGGAGACGAAAATTCACTTATTAAACTAGGAAAGAAATTAAACTAAGAAAGGAAAGAAATGAAGATATTTGGAAATAATGCTTACATCAGTAAATTAGTAAATAGGTAGATTTGTTTGTTGAGTGTATTGTGTTGTTGAGATATTTTCTCAACAACAATCTCTTATTTTAAAAATTGTTGGATCTCAAGAGCATTATTTATGTGACATGTATCTGGGTTTTATAGTTGAATAATACTAATGAATTTTATAATTAAATAATACTAATAAATTTTATAATTGAATAATACTAATTATTTTGAATAATCTGTGCACCATGTCTGTTTTTCTAATTTCCTTTTAAGATAAGAAAAGGCAATAGTTTAATTCACTCACTAAAGAAAAAGATAAGAGTTTTTAACCCAGTAATAGCAGTTTGAGGAGTAAAAATATTATTATACTTAATTTATAATCTTAATCTAAAAGTATTATCGTATTTTATGTTGATTTATATATTGAATTTATATGTCATAGAAGTTGATTTTATTTAATTAAATACACAAGTTAAGATACAATACGACAAATTCGTTGTGGCAAGCACGATCATGGTCATAGGCACTTGGATGGTTTTTGCAAGCGTGTAATGGGCAAGTCAACCTCGCTGGCCAAAGAAGATGGCTCTCTTTGATGACCTTGTGGGTTTTCACGAGCCATACGTGTGAAAACCTTCGAATTTGTAAATATTTGAGTAAGGTACTCCTTTAATTATGAGTAACAAGGAAAGTTTAGCACATTCTTAATTCTGATTCTAAATGAAACAATATTTTTTCTATTCAACCGAATTTAATGAGCCAATTTGTTTGCCCTTTCTTGATATTTGGCCGATTTAGAATTTAGTCGGGCCAATTTAGAATTTAGTCATAGAATGTAGCCCAATGTGGTGGCTATGATTAGAGCAAATATTATTGATGCTATTTGTTATATTACCTTAAAAATTATTACAGAAAACATTTAGAACAGAGTAGAATTAGAACATAGTAGAACACTGGGTTGGCACTCATCCTTATATGCTTATTTAGTTTTTTTCCGGGTGAAAAGTAAATTGTTTTATTTATTGCTTTTTAGACTTACTATTTTTTTTTTTTTTAGGAAAGTGAGAAAAATATATCAAATTATTTAATAAAAGTGGTTCAAAATTTCAAAATCCATTTGCCATATTATATTTGTTGTTGTTTTAACGAATATTGTTTTTCCACTTGCCAAATTATTGTTGTTGTTTTAAAGGACATTGTTTTTTATTTTTATTTTTGAAGTGTTTTGAATTATTGTTACAATTTATAAATGTTTCTTGTTTTTTAAGGGTTTAAAGATGTGAGAAAAATTATAAAAAACACGGGGAGACAAGAAAAATTAAAGTCTACATTTGGAAGACTGATAGATTCTGTCCTATATTTATATAGTTGTTATCTATAAATTTTTTAATTAAGGTGGCCAAAATGATTAAAGATAATCACCATGGTTTTGATCAATATTGATAATACAATTTTTAAATGATTAAAGATAATCACCATGGTTTTGATCAATATTGATAATACAATTTTTTTTCATGTTGTACAATTTTTTTGAAGAGAAGCCATTCTAGATGTTGAGAAGAGTTATCTTTCATATAGGGCTTCCCTTTAACCTCCTATATATGTACATCGATTTTGATTTATTCTTCCAAAACGTACTCTTGCATCCTAATGAGTTCAAACATACATATTTCTTTTTTATTGACTTCTAACCATGCTCATATTGATTGGTATCTAAATCTAAAGACCAAGATTTGTGCATATCAATATTTTTTTTGTTATAACCTCACATCTAGATATTTTTATGGATATGGTTTAACGTCCAAATCTAGCTAAAAAACCAAATAGTAACATTGTGGTAGGCATATCACATCACTAGTCTATTAGTGATAAACAATGCTCAACAAAACAATTGTTGCATTTTGGGTTTTTGATATGACAAATTGTTCAATGTTACATTGACTACGTTAACACGATGCCTATCAAGTTGGAAGTGCAAGAATTGTATGAACTTCTAGGATCAAACTTAGCTGATTATCCTTTTCCTTAACTTAGTTTGAGATGGGCTTGGTGAATATTATTATCGTAGGAGCAAACTTTCCAATTTGCATTGATGATTGTTAGCAAGGTGAAGGAGACATCAAAAATACAAAAGTAGACATTGGGAAAGGTTTCTCCTACCTTTTCCTTACTAGTTTGGATATCAATATGAAATTTGCAGGACAACCAAGGATTAGAGGTACCTTGAGTTATGTATGAAAGTTAAATGCACTCATTGGATAAGCAAACAAACACAAAATTGAGTTATGCAAGTGAATTATCAATGAACAATATGATGAAAATAATTGATTCCATTAAATGAAGAGGGTACAAAATATCTATGAGAAGATATGTGAAAAGGGTTTAAAGAGTTTGTAAAACAAAATCCAATTACAATAAACTCCTTTGCCAACTATGCGTCAAAAAAGAATATAATGTCATATTTATAGCAATTTTAGAAGAACCTACATAGTTGGGAAAATTAGGCTAAGAATCATGGAAATTTTTATGTTTAGAAAGATATGGATGAAAAAGAGTATCTAGAAGCTTCCTTGCAAAATTTCGCCATGTGGAATTGATTGCTTCATGTTGGATTGCACGTTGAAGAACATGCTTGATCTCTATTGTAATGTGCTACACATGGATAAGTGCAGAAGACCCATGTTGTTGGACACGACACTAACAAGATGCTCCTTGTCATTGGTGCAGTGACTTTGTGTGTTAGTTGATGTTAAGTGCATTATTGATGCTCTATATCATTAGTGTAGAATGGTTTATTACTAGCAAACTTGAATTGAGTTGTTGGAGCTAAATTTCTAGTGTTGGTGTTGCCATAATACTTGATATGTGTAAGGGTTCATGCAATCATTAAAAATCACCAGTGAGAAAACACTTGCTAATGCTCATGTCACTCACATGATCCACTCTCCCCTTGGTTAACAATGCTCCCCATTGCATCTAGTAAGCTTTAGCACTAATTGAACTTGCTCCAAGGTGAACCATTTGGATTATGTGGGTGTTGTCCAACATTGATGTCTCTATATAATGGAAACATCTTGTTGCACCTTTGCTTAGTAAATCATGTTAGATCTCATCATTCCATTTTGATGCACTAGATATTGGATAAAGGTGTCTTTGGTTGCATAGTCAATGGTCCCTACAAAGTTGTGCTATATGGATGGTAGTAAGTATAGGTTGAAATTTAGATGTAAGCTTGAGTGAGGCATCATTAGCACCATCTTGTTTGAGAATGGTACAAGGTCAATAGTGCAAGGGCCTCAACATATGATACAATGCTTTGAAATTATCTTTGTTGATGTGAAGTTAGGCTCAATTGCTACCTAAAAGCTATGAGGAACTTGGTGTTTCTCATGTAAAAGCTTATACTACGTGTTTGCCTACTCTAAATTAACACTCGTTCATTGACTCAAAATTACAACCAATTTTACAAATTGAATTGATATATATATATATTTGGGGGGTGTGGGGTGGTTAAAATACCTTATTTTAGTTATTATAAAACATCTCTCACACACGCATATGTTTATTTGTGATTATATAGAAATATCTACATCATATAACACGTTATAATATCTCTCTATATGATGTGCTATATGTTATTGTATACACATATTTTATTCCTTGAAAGATACATCATACCATTCATGCTAATATATGTAGGTAATTGCATATCAAATTTCATATATTAACTTCTATAATATATTAACATATTAATTTCATAATATGTTTTCTCTAATATTTCTCCCTACCCTTTCCCTCATGAGGGTCAGAATTTAACCATGATATCAAATGTAATTGTAATAATTTTATAAGTTATATTAATGATATTTGATATATATTTTTATTTGTAATTATATATTATAAAGTTTTATAATAGTTTAATATGTTGTAAATAAAGATGAGGGATGAGTATGATGTACATATAGTAGAATGTTTGAAGTGATTATTTAATATTGTTTGCATTAATTTTATTAATAAAAGAGAAATTCAACTATATAAATAGAAGAAATATAAATAAAAGAAATGACAGTGAGTTGAAAATTAATAATTTTGTGTTAAATATATTTTCAAACAAATATGTTTGAAATGATTAAATATATATATATATATATATATATATATATATATATATATATTTTTTAATGTAGGACAAAAGTAATAAATGTTTTACATAAATTATAATGATTAATTTAAAATTAGATCATTATATTATTTGTCATCTAATTTTTTTAGAGTGCAAAAATTGGAGGAATCAACTTGCAAAGTTATTTTTATTGGCGGGTCCTAGTTTGGAAAATTTGGGTCAGAAACCTTCTAGATGTTGGAAATGTAAGTAATTTCGGTCTTCATAAGTGTCGTTGTACTCATTTCAATATGTATCTTATGTGAGAAACAAAAGAAGAAAAGAATAAAGTTATTATTGTAAAGCTTGAGTTTCATGCTCTTTACTGATGGTCTTCTAGGTAAAAGCATGTTCTTCGTGCTTATAGGGTTTGTTAGGTCATATGATTTATTACCATGAGTCAAAAGAGTCAACATCATGTTTATAAGACCCTTCTAAGCAAAATATATTTTGTAAACAAACTTATTTTGAGTCTAGAAAGCCTTGGAAACCTCCAAAATACAAGTCAGCACTGGAAGCTTCAAGTCAAGCTAAAGGAGGGAATTCAACCCCTTGGAAAGGCTATATAAACCTCATTTGGAACTCACTCATCAACAAGTTGATCTTCCAAGAAAAGGTTCTATCTAAGGATAAGAAAGGTAAGGGAGGTGAAGCAAGGCACTATAAGGCAAAAGAGGCAAAGAAATATTGTTTTTGGTCTCTATCTCTCTCACACGTGGGGGTTCTAAGGTTACGACAACTATAAAGAAGGCCGAAACTACAGGTCCGAGTTGCAGGAGGATAAGGTGCAATATTAAGTTGCTGGAAGGAGAAATATTCTGTCTTGATTTCATCGACATTTGGAGGAGTTGTCTTGATCTAAAAAGGATCTCCTGAAGAAACAAAATCAGGGTTTCTGTAGTAGCTATAGGGTCGAAGTTGCCATAACGAAGTTGCAAGGTTGAATCTATGGTTGAAGTTGCAACTAGAAGTTGGTTGAAGCAGGATTGAGATGTGATATTGGAAGGGTTGACTTGGTACTTGGAGGAGGACTTGGTATTGAGCTTGAGTCTTTGTTGTCTCATTTGAAGCATATTTTATAAGAAGATAAGAGTTCTTGGGTTTGCCCCTAGCTTGGAGCCTAATTTCTGTGTCCACTTTCTTTACTATTTTGCTCTTGATATTTCTTTGATGAATAAGATATAATAAATAAACATAAGAAGAATAATAAAGTTCACAAATAAATATTAAGGTTAAGGAAAATTGGAATTAATACTTGTCACCTTGAATTTTCCAACACTAGAGCCATCTTGAGGCATTAGACAATGTTGTTTGGGTCAAAATTTTCCGCTTTAGCATTGCCCTAAGACATTGATCTACACTCATAGACCTTTCCAATGGTGCAAAAATTGTGTCAATTAGAGCTCGTATGCAAAAATCATTCCTCCCGCAAGTTGACCAATGTTAAATTTGGAAACTAGGGCCAAACTCCACCTTGGACAACTCATATGATGGAGATGATATTTTTGTTGGATTCCTCTTTCCGAGAAGTGGAGGATTGATCTAAAGATCATTTCATTTTGACAAGTATAAATGGAATTATGAATTTATTTATTCTATGGACAGATTGTCAAGATCGACCAACAATCTAATGTAGGCTCAGAAGCCCAAAATTCACGTCTCTTCACCATCAACATTGCATATAAATAGGAGTAGCATCTACCTCATTTGGACATTCATCATCTCACACATCTCTCTCTCCCCTCATCTGATTGGGTCGTATGAATTGCAGGGCAACCTTCCTCTCCTCCACATGTGTGAAAGTTTGACTAGGGGTTTCTGATTTCTGCATTGACCAAGTTGCAGTAGGTTTGACCAGCATTGACCGAGCAATGTTTGACCTTGTTTGAATGTGATTTTTGTGGTATTATCTATGTTTGGGCAGGACACATTCTTTGGCACAAAAACCGAGATTTTTGGTGTTGTTTGACCAACATTGATTGCAACAAGTTTGATCACAGGTTTGATTGTGCGTTGACCAAGTTTGATTAATTTCTTTAGGACTATTTTGGGTTGATTTGGACTGTCTTTGGGAGGCCGAATTGACTGGGTTTGACTGAGTTGATTTGGATGAGTAATTTTGCTGATTTGACCAATGTTGACTTTCTAGTTAGGGCACCCTGTTGACTGCAGTTTGACTGTATTTGGGCAAGTGAATTTTGTATATTGCACTCTCTCTCTCTGCTGAACTTTTGAAGAATAATAAGAAGAATTGATCAAAGGGTTTCCCCACATTGGGGTTTTCCCCTAGCATTTGCCAAATATTATGTCCTTTTGTCTTGGCTTGTCTTCTATTTTTTATTTATGTTCTATTTGCATTTACTATCATGTTAATGTGATTGCTAATCTAGAAATTGATATTGGGCTAATAAGAAAAATTGAAGTAAATTTCTCTTAAGCATAGAACATACCATTGTTATCTAAATTTAACATGGTATCAAAGCTGAGGTGAAGACAAAGCCCAAGCAAGAGTAAAAAGAGTAATCACTGAGACTTGTTGGACAAGGACAAGATTCAATGGCCTCCGCATCTTACTTCAAGCCGAATGAAAAGCTCAATGATAAGTTTGATTATCATGCATGGAAGATGTCTCTTGATTTGACTTTGAAAGAGTAGGATGTTATGGACTATGTGCAGGGAAAGATCATTGAACCTCCTTCAAATGCACCGGCTGCCACTAAGTCGAAGTACAAGAAAGGTGAAGTCAAAGCTAAGAAGATCATCAAAGATTCTATTAACAAGCATTTGGTTGCATACATCTCCGATTTCAACACATCTAAGGCAATGTATGACGGATTGGTTGGCATGTTCAAAGTTACGAATGCAAACCAAGTCCTCTTTCTCAAAAACAAGTTGAAGGACATAAAGAAGGGGATAGGTGAAGATATCCAATCCTACTTCATGAGGATTACCAAGATAAAAAATGATCTTCTTTCAATTGGAGAAGTTATTGCTAATAGGGAGCTCACTCTCATTTCCCTTGGAGGTCTCCCTTGTGAATGACATGTGTTCAACACTACTCTCCTCAACAGTGACAAGATTCCAGGTTTTGATGAATTGATGACTAGATGTACTCAAGAAGAGACAAGGATGACAAAGAGAGACATGCTTTCAAATAGGAATGAACCCACTACATTCTACGCTCATGCTAAAAAGAAGAACAATGCAGGTTCAAAGAAGCAATGTCAAGGAAGACCGGGATTCAAAGATGGAAGGAAGGGAAGATGCTTCATTTGTAAGAGGTTTCTCCACTATGTTAGGGAGTGTCCTAATATAAGGGATACACCTTGGGATGATGACAACAACAACCACAACAATTTTAGGGGCAACAACAATAAAAGGAATGGAGTATTCACAACAAAGGAAAAAGGAATGCTCTTGCTACTCAACATGGAAATGTTCGACCTCCCAAAATATCAAGAAACTCCAGGTATGATGAGTCTAATGTTGTAGATAATAAGAAAAAATATTTTTATCTTATATTTTCCCTCTCTACTGCCTCTCCTTCGGATACCTTGGGAAATTGTTTAATTGATAGTGGTGCCTCAAGGCACTTTACTAGGTATAAGGAAGCTCTTTCAAATATGATAGAAAAAGATTCAAATTTGAAAATCATTCTTGGAGACAATTCCACCTATCCCGTGAAGCGAGTTGGGAATGTTACTCTTCAATTGAATCAAGGTAACACCATTCATCTACAAGAAGTACTATATATACCTGATCTAAAGAAGAACTTGGTATCTAACTCGGTGATGGAAGACAAAGGATTCAAGGTGGCATTCATTGATGTAAAGGTACGTGTTTGGAAAATAAATTTGAAAGAAGCATTTACTCTTTGATTTAGGGTTGATACCCTATATCAAGTTGGAGGAAGCCCATTGGGAGCTATGCCCTGTGACACATCTCTTCAATCCAAATTAAGGTACCAAAGGTTTTCTTATCTATATTACAAGGCTCTACCTGATGTGAGGAAGATGATGACAGGTATGCTTGAATTTAAAGTAGAACATGAAGATGTTTGTCAGGTATGTGCTGAAGGAAAACGTACAAGGGGACCATTCCCCTCAAGTGATAGCAAGACTATCAACATTTTTAAATTGGTTCATTCTGATCTATTTGGTATGTTGCCCATGACATCTTTGGGAGGATATTTATATTATGCTATCTTTGTGGACGAATTCTCTTGCAAAACTTGGATTTATTTCTTGAAGAAGAAGGACAAAGTGTTCACATGGTTCCGTTCTTTCAAAGCCTTGGTCGAAAATCAAACAGGGAAGAAGATTAAAATATTGAGGACCGATAATGGAACCGAATATGAATCAAATGAGTTCAATGACTATTATAGAGAAGCTGACATTGAGAGGGAGACTACTACTGGATATACTCCTAAGCAAAACGGTGTTGCTGAAAGGAAGAATCATTTATTATAGAAGCCACTCATGCCATGCTTCAAAGTTCCTATGGGCAAAAGCTGCCAATGCTACTGTGTATGTTCAAAATAGATGCCCTCATCAAGCATTGGACTCCAAAACTCCCGAAGAAGTTTTCACCGGTAAGAAACTTGATGTTTCTCACTTTATAATTTTTGGTAGCCCTATGTATTTTCATGTGCCGAAAGAAAAGAAAAGCAAATTGGATGCATCTGGGAAGAAAGGAACATTTGTGGGCTACAGTGAAACTTCTAAGGCATATAGAATCTATGTGTATGGGCAATGAGAAGTGGAAATAAGTCATGATGTCACCTTCGATGAAGATGCTACCCTTGGGAAGATTAATAACCTCCCTATTCCAAGGAAGGAAAAAGAAGAAAATACAAGAAAGTAGGGACATAGGATGAGCTAATGCCCGATGTTGAAGGATCAATGGATCCCATTGATCCACCTCCTCATGATCCCTCCTAAAAAAGGAGGCCCTCATGTCTTAGGTAAACTCTCGAAGATGCCAAGAATGATTTTGCTCTTAGGGAAACTTTTCATGAAGTAAGAAGCCAAATAGGCGCCAAGGGTACTTAGCTGCCATGAGCACCATTGTTCAATCTGAGCCTTGCACATTCGAAGAAGCTGTGAAGCACCAAGTTTGGAAGGATGCTATGAACAAAGACTATGAATCAATTATGAAGAATGATGTCTAGGATGTGGTCCCTAGACCCAAGGACAAAGATGTTGTCACCTCGAAATGGCTCTATAAGATCAAGCATGGAGCCGATGGAAGTGCTAGAAAGTTCAAGGCTAGGTTTGTTCCTCGAGGCTTCTCTCAAAAGGATGGTGTGGAATATGATGAGATATTTGCACCAGTTTCCCGATATACCACCATCCATTTGATTATAGCCCTTGTTTCCTCGCAAGGATGTAACCTACACCAGATGGATGTCAAAACCACCTTCTTGCATGGTTCAATTAAGGAGGAAGTCTATGTAGAACAACCCGAGGGGTTTGAAGTTCAAGATTGTAAGACACATGTATGCTGGTTGAAGAAAGCCATCTATGGGTTGAAGCAAGCTCCCCAGGCTTGGTATGAGAGGATCGACAACTATATGATGAAGTTGGGTTTTACAAGAAATGAAGCTGATCCGAACCTTTACTTTAAGGTTGAGAATGATAGACCTCTCATCTTGGTACTTTATGTGGACGATCTCTTTTTGACAGGTGTAGACCCTCTCATTCATCAATGCAAGTGGGAGTTGGATTCCAAGTTCGAGATGAAGGACCTAGGACTGATGCATTATGTCCTAGGGTTGAAGGTCTAAAAAAAGCCAGGTGAGATTTTCCTTTCTCAAGGAAAATACATTGTGAAGCTACTTGAAAGATTTGGGATGGTGGATTGCAAGTCCGTGATTACTTCGATGGAAATTAACTTCAAAAATTTATGCTGAAGTGCTGCTGATCCTGATTTGGGAAATCCTTTTGAGTATCATCAACTCGTGGGGGCCCTGATGTTCTTGGTGAACTCTCGTCTGGACAAATGTTTTGCAGTGAATACATCGAGTCAATTCATGGTCGAGCCTCATCACATACATTAGATTGCTGCTAAGAATCTTCTGAGATATCTTTAGGGCACAATCACCTATGGACTGAGATACACTACCGGGAATGTGAGGCTACATGGCTATTTTGATGCTGACTGGGCTGGAAGTGTGGTGGATCGTAAAAGTAAATCGAGATGTTTCTTCTCACTAGTTTCTGCTTCGATATCTTGGATGAGCAGGAAGCAAAAATCAGTGGATTTGAGCACTGCCGAGGTTGAATATATTGCTGCTAGTATGGCCTCCTGTGAAGCTGTTTGGTTGAGGAAGCTCTATTGTGAGTTGTTTGGACATGTGCTGGATATCACCGTGATCTTCTGCGACAATCAAAGTGGAATTCATCTTTATGAGAATCCCGTGTTTGATGACCGCTCCAGGACTCATGGGAAGTACCTTTCATCTGGCCAATGAGTTGGGAAATGAGGATAGGGACCATAGTACTACCGATGGACATATGATGTACTACTATACTCCCTATGCTATGGAGACCGACTTTAGGTTAGTGGAGAGTGGTATGATACACTCTCGATCATTTATTATTCATAGTTCAACAGAACAGAGCAGGGATGACAAGGATGGTACATATTGTCAAATGGTTTGGCAGGTGGAGTTTTCCCTAGTTGAGAGGGAGTGTTAAATTTGGAAACTAGGGCCAAATTCCACCTTGGATAGCTCATATGAAAGAGATGATATTTTTGTTGGATTCCTCTTTCCGAGAGGTGTAGGATTGATCTAAAGATCATCTCATTCTGACAAGTATAAATGGAATTATGAATTTATTTTTTCTATGGACAAATTGTTAAGGTCAACCAACAATCTAATGTAGCCTTAGAAGCCCAAAAGTAATGTCTCTTCACCCTCAACGTTGCATATAAATATAAGGAGCATCTACCTCATTTGTACATTCATCATCTCACACATATCTCTCTCTCTCTCCTCATCTGATTGGGTTGTACGAATTGCAGGGAAACCTTCTTCTCCTCCACACGTGCGAAAGTTTGATTAGGGTTTTTTGATTTATGTGTTGGCCAAGTTGCAGTAGGATTGACTAGCGTTGACCACACAACATTTGACCTTGTTTGACTTCAATTTTTGTGCGATTATCTTTGTTTGGGCAAGCCACATTCTTTGGCACAAAAATCGAGATTTTCTGTGCTGTTTGACCAGCGTTAACCGCAACAAGTTTGACCGTAGGTTTGACTATGCATTGACCAAGTTTGACCGATTTATTTATGACTATTTTGGGCTGATTTGGACTTTATTTGGGAGGTTAAATTGACTGGGTTTGATCGAGCTAATTTGGAGGAGTAATTCTGTTGATTTGACCAACGTTGACTTTCTGGTTAGGGCATCCTGTTGACTACAGTTTGACTGGAAAAATTTGTCTGTATTTGGGCAAGTGAATTTTGTATATTGTACTCTCTCTCTCTCTGTGCTGAAATTTTGAAGAATAATAAGAAGAATTGATCAAAGGGTTTCCCCATATTGAGGTTTTTCCCTGGCATCCGCCAAATATTGTGTCCTCTTGTCTTGGCTTGTCTTATGCTTTTTATTTATGTTCTATCTACATTTACTATCATGTTAATGTGATTGTTAATATGAAAAATGATATTGGGCTAATAAGAAAAATTGAAGTAAATTGCTCTTAAGCATAGAACATACCATTGTTATCTAAAATTAATGACCTACCATGTTGATCACCATGGTATGAGTGGATGCCATATCATCCCCTGTTACTCATGTATATGGGGTTAACCACATGCAGATTTTGAGGAATAATCGTAAAAGTTTAAACGTATAATTATAGTTGAAGGTTAAGGGAGTCAAAGATAACCTTTAATTCACTGTGAGGTTATGTTAAATACCCGACCACTAGGAGGAGTAGGGGTTCCATTCTCTGCTATTGTATTTTGTTCCATGGTTTAGTAAAGCAATTGGGAGTGGGAAATTTGAGAGTAAAATAGATGGAGTTAAGACTTTGTAGTAACCATAAAGTCCGTAGGTCCTACTAACTCCATAAAGAATATCTCTTTCTTTGTACTTGCACATTTTCATCCTAGAGAAAAGAAAGCGTAACAACCTCACCTTCTAGCTGGGTTTTCTCTCGTAAGAGTTTCTTGGGGAAATTTGTTTTCTATTATGGATTGTGCGTGCATTTATTTATGTTCTATATTTCTCATAGTTCAACTAATTTATTCATTTGATCATAAAAACATAAAATAAATAATTTGAGATCTAAAAAGAATTAACATTCACAGTAAATATTTCAGTGGTTTATTAGATCTGTTGTGATGAATTGTTTTGGTGGAATATCCATTACAGTTTATAGATCAATGATCAATTGATTAGAAGGATGAATGAATATAATGATCTTAACTCATTCATCTCCTTGCATATATAGAAATTAAAATTAATGAGAAATGTACGAAATAAAGCGTATTTCATTTTAGTGGTTGAAACAAGTGAAATATGTTGCCTCTGTATCGTCAGTATTTCCATTATAACTACCTTGAAATATATTTTTGTTAGAAAATATGAGTGAACATTATTGCACACAAAATTGTGCTTATCACTCTACATTAATCAAATAATGTAATTGTACAAATATACATATACAAATGTTGTCTCAATGTAGACTTACTATTTTGGTCACAATCTACTAGTTGAGCAAATATCTCAACCACACACCAATCTAGGAAGCTAACTAGTTGGAGAGAACCTCTCAAAATTAACTAGATCTAAATACCTCCTATAGACTAAGATAGACTCTCTACATATAGATAATCTCTATCTAATAATTACCACTAATCAAAATAACCAATAATGATCACACATATAAGACAAGTACAAGTTACATACTCCAACACTTCCCCTTAACGACTACTTGTCATAATCTCAATAAAGTGAGGTCTTAATATCGATTGGTTGAGGTATTCACCTACATCTTCTTTGTAGTACACGCTCCATTGAATAACCTACTAATCAACACATACTACCTCTGGTCAATCCTGATATTTTTCTTGTACCTTGATCATGTGGACATCACCAAAATGTTGATGTTGATATAAAGAAAAAACTATCCACTGGAATGCATGGGTACTTAACCGCTGCAATTTTTAGTTTAATAGGATGTCCCTTCGCCTACATGGTTCATTCAACTTCTTGATGAAGTCCTCCTGAATGTAAAACTTCACCTCCTAGAGTCTACAACTAATAAAATGGCCAGCTCATAGAGCATCTAGCCAACACATGACCCACTTCTAGTGTTAAAGAACTCACTAATAGAGGTTACTGCATTATACTAGACAAGTTATCCAAGTCATCATGGACACATGGCAAAGTGTATGCATTCCTATCCAGGTCTTATAACAATATTCCCTAAACATGTTACATAGATCAAGTACATACATATACACTCCATTTAATGGAGATACCAAATATAACCTTAAAACTTTCAAGGACCACTACATCAAATAAAATATATGACATATAAACTTGATTACAAATACTATATGTGGATCATATTATAATATGGTCATGAATATACTATTATTTGTACAATTTTACCTACATTGTCCACTACCATCCAACCTCTGCTGCTCCCACAACCAATATCCTTTGTTTCCATAATTATTTCATAGGAATCTTCTTTCCTTGGACCAATCTAAAGAACTCTTTGTTGTATCCAGGACCTCTCTATCCTCCCCGCTACAATCCCACCATTTCTCTTCAAAACATTCATCCCACAATCAATCTTGGTTTCTTAAGCGAGAACAATGCAAATCACCTCCACCTCAGAAAGTATCCATGCTCCTCCATTCACATGTAGAACTATTCTCTCAAACACGTAACAATTGGGAACTAACTGTACCACTCATACCTCAATTGGCTAGGAACTTGTTGCACTTCAGGGCCTAACACAATTTTAAGTTTAAAGATCAAGAAACAAGCCATCCCATGGACATACTTCCATCTAGTGAGATGCATATGCGCCATTCATTGTACTTGTCGATTATCTAGGAAAATAGATTGGATACAGGATGTATCCATCTAAATCTTACATTCTCTGCACCTGCCAATGAGGCCTTATAGTACACCATTTGAGAAACAATTCATGGAGAAAAACATATAGCCATAACTCCCTTCTAGCTATAATACTTCTTACTATGCAAACCTAGGAATGACATGTATGTTGCAAAAAGTATTGCAGCATTAAAAAACACTAGCATGAGATAGATGGCCAATGATTGGAATACCATATTCCTTCTCTCCAATTGTTCACATCATGGGCATCTTTGTATTTATCTTCCACATCTTTGTTCAATCTTTGATCTCCATACTTTCTTGTCAATTGTTACAATTACGAATTCTAACAAAAGAATTTCACTAGGAAATTGTTAGAGTAGCCAATTCTAACAATAACACACTCACGTATTGAGTTGACTAGGCTCAATATGTGAATTTTACAAATTCCAAGAAAATCCAAGGATTCAAATTCAAATACCACACCCATTTCCCATTAAAAAATGTGTACACATGATCTATAGGTTTTAAACCTGTACATAAATTACCTGCATACGAATTCTAAAAATAGAAAATAAATAATGGCGAGAACATAAAACACATATACACAAAGATTTTCCCTTGGATCCCAAAACCGGGTCTACCAGATTGATTTTTCATTATATTCCTTTCAATGTTAAAGTATATATATATATATATATATATATATATATATATATATATATATATATATATATATATATATATATATATATATATATACATGCCGAAGCATCCATAAACCTTGGATTAGAACATAACCATAGTTCCCTTGACTGGATCTACAAAATACCATGGATAGAAAACTATCATGCCCAAAACCATGTGCGAAATCTATGCACAAAACCATAGGTAGGTCCGCCCTTCTAATATAGGGTCCAATTTTTTTTTCCTGAGGCACTACCCCAGACCTTGTGCAGGGGGGCTACTTCCCCCCCTGTGACCCCCATCGCTGTGCTCGACACAATGAAGGGGGAGCTATCCGCCCACCCTCTAACCCCCCAACTTCACGCATAGGGCTAGTCATGGAAATAATATAACACACACCCAACATTCTCCCACTTGTTGTTTTCTTTTCCACTCAAGGGGTCACATGAGAGCTTAGTCATTGGTCCAACCCTGAAATGCCCATTGTTTCTCTACACCGAGAGAAATTCTTAGTGCTCATAGACTTTGTCAATGCATCTACAATATTCTTCAAAGTGTCCACCTTTACTAGCAACACCTTTTTGTCCTCGACCATATCCCTTACAAAGTGATGCTGAACATCAATGTGCTTTGTCTTTGAATGATAAGCATGGTTCTTTGCCAAGAAAATTGCACTTTGGCTGTCACAATCTATCCTTATAGCTCGTTGTACTAACCCCACACTTAAACACAATCTTTGCAACCAAAATGCTTCCTTGCTTGCATAAGTGGTTGCCAAGTATTTTGCTTCTGTAATTAAAAGTGCCACTACAAAATCTCTCTTACTCGTCCAAGTGACTGCACCTCCAAATAGGTTAAACACATGCCCACTTGTATATTTTCTCTGATCCAGATCTCCAGCCCAGTCTGCATCAACAAAGCCACGAATGTCCAAAACTCTGTCCAATCTTGGTCTTCCTTGGTAGCACAAACCATAATCACTAGTGCCACACAAATACCTGAAAACCCGCCTCACTGCTATCCAATGATCCTTCCCTGGTTTTGACATAAACCTGCTCAATAATCCCACTGCATGTGCAATGCATGGTCTAGTATAGACCATTGCATACATCAGGCTATCAACTACACTTGTGTATGGAACACGGGACATGTCCTCTTCCTCTTCTTTTGTCTTGGGACACTGTTAAAAAGATAAATTTACACCTACATGAATAGGAACCTTCACCGGTTTACTATCCTTCATATTAAACCTATGCAGTATTGTCCCAAAATACTTCCTCTAGTTTAACCAGAGCTTCCTCTTTCCCCGATATCATTAATTTCCATGACCAAAATATAGTTTGCAACACCAAGATCTTTCATGTCGAATTTGGAGGAAAATTGGGTCTTCAAATCCTGGATAACTTCTTTGTTATTTCCAATCAACAACATGTCATCCACATACACGACCAAATAAATAACACAGTCACCAATTAATTTAAAATACACATAATTATCTGCTTTGCTTCTAGTGAAGCCAAGTCCCCGAATAAATGTATCAAATTTATGATACCACATCCTTGGTGATTGTTTTAACCCATGCAAAGACATTTTTAACGTGCATTCAATTTCTTTCTTACCCTTCACTGCAAAGCCTTCAAGTTGTTTCATGTAGATCTCTTCTTCCAGATCCCTGTGAAGAAATGATGTTTTCACATCCATCTATTCTACCTCAAAATCAAAAGCAACAACAACATATACAAGTAATCTAATAGAATCTACCTTGGCAATAGGAGAAAAAATATCACCAAAATCAATTCCTGACACCTGGGAATAACCTTTTTCTACCAACCGAACTTTGTATTTCTCCACCTTGCCTTTTGCATTCATCTTCTTCTTAAACACCCATTTGCTTCCAATGTGTTTCCTTGCAGAAATTTTAAACTTCCAATAGAGAGTGAACCACTAGGATGCATGTGTATTCCAAAAGATAGGCAAGTCAGTTACATAGATAGGCAAGTTAGTTAGAGATCAATGAGGATAATGTTTTGTACATCGTTGAGAACATCAACGATGCAGGTAAATTTAGAAATACCCAAGTGAAATGTTTTCGAAGTCAGAGTTTTGTTAAATTTAGAAATACCCGAGTAAAATGTTTTTGAACAGAGTTTCGTCAGCTATTTGAGCATTGGGGTGTGCCTGAATTGATGTGGAGCAGAAAGGTTAATGTCAAACAATTGATCTCTTTCCTCACTATTAGATTCTAGGACATTTCCAGAATCTGCAATTCACTCCTGACTATCCGGTTTTTGGATATTTTTGGAATTTCCAAGGATGTTTTTGGAAATTTCCAGAATTTGCAATTCATTCCTGATTATCAAATTCTTGGATATTTTCAGAATTTCCAATGATGTCTTTGGGACATTTTATATTTGGATTGCAGATTTTTAAAATATCTGGGAATCTGGAAAGCAACCAGGTAAATCTTTGCACTTTGATGTTGAGAGACATACTATTTTGATTTCCGGGTTGTTCATCCTAGATGTTTTTAGAATCTGCAATTCAAAATGTAAATTGTTTGACTTCTCTGGGATATTTCCAGAATCTGCAATTCAAAATGTAAATTGTTTTACTTTGCTGCTGTCCATCCTAGATGTTAGCAGAATCTGCAATCCAAAACATAAATTGTTTAGCTTGGTTGCTGTCCATTCTGGATGTTCACAGAATCTGTAGTGCAAAACATAAATTGTTTGACTTTGCTGCTGTCCACCCTAGATGTTCCCTGAATTTGCAATTCAAAACTTTTGGGTGTCGTCTCATGACCCCAAAATTTTGTCCACACCATGAATTTCTGGAAAAAATCTTGTGAGAAAATTTTGGGGAAATCTGTGGGAGTGTTTAAATCGTTGTTTTGATGGCGGAAATGGATTGGCACCATAAAAAAAAGGCTTGGACATAGGCTGCTAAATATTGCACTGATATAACAATTATGATGATTGATGTTTGCATTGTTTGCAAGTTTAAAGAAATAAACTAATACCTCTTTGGCCAAGTGGGCATAATATAATGCGACTGACATGCTGACACATTGCTCTACTACTAAGTTACATGCCCCCTTCAGGAATGACACCCTTAATGGTTCAATTGAAGATAGGGATTGCTACCTCTAACCCTTGTTTTGCAAACCAATTTTTGGCTCCTGTTTCCTAGCTGCATTGAGCCTACCCGATCTAATACTGGACTAGGAGTTGAACCCAAAATTTGGCCTTCACCAATGGCCTACTTTGCCACTAAGATACATGCCCCTTTCATGGTAGGCAATGGCACCTTAAAGATTCAATATAAAGGTGTGAATTCATTTTTGTTTTTGGGTTCCTGTAGTGGCCAATCTAGGGTGCTAGATTAGACTAGATTTATTATCAACCAGGGTCAGTAAACTTCGAGGCATGCGTCTACAGTCTATAGACATAAAGGATTCCTAAATAAGTGTTTATTGTGATAGGTTGCAGTAATTCTTTACAGAAGGTTAACATATGTTTCCTCTCACCTTAACACTCAGATCACCTAACTTATCTAACTGTCCTAAGGATACAGCGTATTACTAGACTGAGATTTTAATCCCCTTACAAGGATGCTATGCACAAAAGCTCTGTCTAGTTAACACTTGAGCATTCATGAAAAATCAAAAGCACACTAAAATTTAAATGCATGAAAAACAGAGTCTATGGAGATGCTTCAAAATATAACGATGGATCAAATCTCTTACAAGATATGGTTCAATGATCTTAACGATGAAATCTTCAAGCTATCACCATAAATACCATTTGTGAGAATTTCTAATCAAATCGACAAAATCATAAGCATGGAAATAACATTAAACACTATGCGTTCTATTCAAATTCAAAAACTGCTAAGGAAATGAAATTAACAGTATACCAATCCACGCAGGGCCCGTCCACGTTTCAATGGTACACTGAAGTAAACTCAAGCAACGAGAGGATTAATGCATAAACACTGCTGAAGTAAAACCGTGACTATATTCAAATGCTGTAGATTGCAATCACATACAAAAGTTCTGTTCTCAAACGATGCACAAAGATAATAATCATAACCGTCCTGTTAACAAAATAATACGCAGTCTTTATCTGCCTGTCCCTATCTGAATTGAATGTACATTCATTAAGCAGTTGTTTCCGCTTTTACAAAGGAATGATTTTTGATCATTTCTAATCTAAACCGATTTCCAAAAAGAAAACAAAATGAAATCGGTTTGGAAACCATGGCTTTTACTACCTTTGTAACCAAAACGCTGAGGTTTGACCAGCGTGGACCACATAACCAGGAGCTTTTGATTTGTTGTAGAATCGATTTTTCACCATGCTTGTACATTCCAGTTTTCGTTCCTATCCATTGCTTTGGCTTGCCTGTCATGCCACGTGTTAGATGATAAACCATTTACAGGATGTTATGACTTCCTATAATCTTTTTATTGAAAATTCCTAATTTCTAACATAAAAACTCATAAATTAACTTTATTGCAAACTAACAACTATAATGCTATGGAAAATAAGGGGTCTATGGAAGAAAAAGGTAGACAAATGATGGTGTTTTTAGAAGAAAAAGATGGTAATGGAATGGTACCAACATCTCCCCCAAGCTTAATGAATTAGCATGTCCTCATGCTAATCCTGATGTGCTGCGTCTAAACTCTGTCCCTGCCTGTACCTCTGCTGCTTTCAACAATGCATCTATGTTCTTCTTAGCTTGGGCATCTTTCTGAATGTGGAGCTCATGTTTCAAACTCTTGTATTTCTCCTTGAGGGATTTCTTTTGGGTATACCATTTGGTTGCCCACTTGCAAATGTCATTTTTTTCAGCCTAGATTTCTTTGATTTGCTCCTTCAACTTCTCATTTTTCTGTTGAGTCTCCTTACTCTGTGCTCTCAGCATTTCATTCTCTTTCTTGATGACTTTCTCCAGCATGTTGGCCTCCATCAGTTCTTCTTTTTAACTTTTCAATTTGCTTTTCCAGCCTCCTTTGTTTCTTAATTGCAGGTGGTGACTCTTTTCCTTGCCTATTGTTGCTCTCAACCTCCATTTCGGCTTCTGGTCCAGGCTGTGAGTGAGCACTGCTCCCGATGTCCATAGGTGCATGTGCATTTGATACTGGTTGGTTTTCTTGTGGCTGGGTATTTTGTGCTCTCCTGAATCTTCTTGTATATGTAGTGAAAATTTTATCTTGCTCCATTTTCTGGGCATCCTCTTGTCTCATTTTTCTCGTCCTCACACTACTAATGGGTGGAGGGATATTGCTTGATTTGCGCACATGAATCTCTTCATCAATGTCATGCATAAATCTTGAGTGCTCTTGCTGTTCTTGCTCATCCTCTTCATCTTTGATTTGATTGGCAGCCAAAAATTCCTTCCATGTTTTTCCCCTTCTCTGTAATTCAAATTCAATGAGAATTTTAATTAACCCAAAATGACATAAACTTTTATCTTCATTACCCTTTCTCTTTTGGATAGTTTTTGACATCTTGGTCAAGCTCTGCAAGAGGAAATATGGTAAACTAATGGTGCACTGCCCTTTTAAATGTAACAGGAGTTTGATGTGGTATAAAAAGACTATGCTGTAGCGACCCTCACACGTAATAAATTTTTGAATGATATACACCATTTCGTCCCACGGATGCATCAGCCAGCTCCTAGGGACACCCTTCTTCCAGTTAACAGATGAAACCCTCGACCTGGACATGAATTGGGTCCATGATTTTTCTTTGAATTGTTTTGTTTTGGAGTATTTTTCTCCTTCCGGGCTGATCCCCAAGGATTGTGCTATGGTGTCTTCTGAGATCCTGAATGAAAAATTGCCTATCAATGCTTTCTCCCCATTAAATGTAAAGGAAAATTGTTTAGTTACTTCCTCATTGCTCCCATTAAACTTCTCCAAGAAGGGTAGCCATTGTTTTTCTTTTAAAATTGCAATGCAGTCATCGTGGTACTGAGAACTATCAAATGTGCTTGGCTCTACCCTATTAGTCATTTTGACAGAGAAAATCCTGCTCTAACCCTCTTCGTTTATGCTTACTAATTTAACAAGGGTATTTTGGTTTGTTACCTCTGCTTTTCGTTCCACACAATTGACCTGGTGGCACCGTCTGTTCTTCGAGATCAGCTCCTTCAATGGCTTAAGCAGTGACCGGGTGACTGTCCTTGAATTATGGCGGAGGTGGAAACTTGTGAGCCTGATTACTGTGCTTTCCTTTCGTAGCACTTGCTGTTCTCGGCCTTTGCTTTTGAAATCACAACACTTGAATTGCTAGTATGGAACGCCCCTTTTTACAATTGAAAATGAAATGGAATTTTAACAACCGACTTGACCCAATTCACTATAATGATAACAGAGCATATTCATATTTTAATGACAGAGGAGTGACTATACCGGGTTGTATGAATATTATCATGAGAACGCCGTAAGCATGTATGGAGTACTGGAGTATAATAACAGATAGTTGTTTGCATGAGTCGACTTGGTCGAACAATCATGTTATAGCTCAGCCGATTCAAAAACAATGAATGAAACTGTATAACATTTGGCTTTCCAATAGTTCACCACCTGTCCCTTGCTTATTGGTATTTGGCCGAATAAGGAGATGATGAACCAATAGTAAAGTTTGATGGCCGATAAGGGGTTAATAACAAGGCTGGGAGGGTGGTATAATAGAGGATTTAAAAATCATAGGAGGAGGAGTATGGGGATAGGCTAGAGTATTGGGAAATGATAGGAATTAGGAATATGACGAGGCTGATGTATATGTGGGTGTTTTTGAAATTGATCATAAGCAGTCATAGTCATCACATTTAACACTAAAATAATCTAAGAATTTAAATGTTAAAAATAAAAATTACAATAATACATTACACTTTTATTGGTTGATCAAGAGTTGAGTTGGCATGCATAGGTAGGACTGGTCTTTCTTGTTTAGATATGACTAATCTTTGCTGTCCATAACAGGTCCCTATGAGATGAATTTGGATGCAACAGGTCCCTCTGAGATCTGGAGAATATTTGTGTAGCTTCTTTGAAATCTAGAAAAGAACTTTATGTGTGCAGGTTCCTTGATCTTTGGTGTTTGATGGAGCCTCGGTGACAAGCAACCTTTGAATCTTTGTTGAAACTTTGTTGAAGCTTTGCTGAAGTAACTTGAGATAGCAGTCTCTAATAGGTCCCTTTTATGTTTGCTGAACAGGTCCCTCTAATGTTGGTGCTGGTAACATGGTCTTCTGAACAGAACAGGTCCCACTGCATAGTGCTTTAAACAGGTCCCTCTAATTAGAACAAAGACAAAAACAACTTCTTTATTGAAATCTGAAGTGTTGAAACAAACTCTTTAAGAATTTACAATGAGGAGATGAGATAAGAACCAAAATGTTGATGCTTCTCCCCCACTAAAGCTTTGACTTGTCCTCAAGTCATTATTCAATCGATGAATCAAACATGAAACAAAAAGAAAAGGAATTCTTACCAGCCAAAGAATTGGTTTTCAAGTAAGAATTCTGGGTTAGAGTGTGCCAGAGTCTGGTTTTCACATCTAAACCATTATTTATTTTTTTAATTATTTTTTTTTGAACTTTTTTTTTTTATAATTTATTTTGAATTTCTAAATTGAAATGAAATGAACTAAGGTAGAGATACTACAGCTGAAGGCTGCAATATCTCAACCTCCCTTTGTTGAGATACAGTTTGAAGAAAATTTTGCTTGCTGATGGGCCTAGTGTAAAGTTTCAAGCGATGGCCATTGACAGTAAAGGGGTGGCCTTCTCCATTAGTGGTAATGAGCTTGACTGATCCATTGTCATAAACTTGAACGATTTCGTATGGGCCCATCCAATGTGTGGTAAATTTGGCTTTATGATCTCTGAATTTAGAATCAAAGAGTAAAGCCCAGTCTCCTTCTTTGAACTGCTTCTTCTTGATATGTGCATCATGCCACTGCTTCCTTTGTTTTTGCATGAGGAGTGTTGTCTCCTCTGCTTGCTGCCTCATTTCATCCAACTGGTTCAACTGCTGAATTCTTTCTTGTTGTGCTTCATTAAGATCAATTCCAAAATCTGCAGCCATCTTAAAAGTATGTAATTGAAACTCAATAGGAAGCATTACCTCTTTGCCATACACCAACAGATATGGTGTAAATCCTGTAGTATTCTTCCACGTGATTCTATAAGCCTAGAGTGCATCTTTGAGCTTCTCTTCCCAATTCTTTCTGTTCATTGCCACAATCTTAGTGATAATTCCTTCTAAAGTTTTATTTGTGGATTCCACCTAGCCATTGGCCTGTGGATGGTAAGGTGTATTTCTTCTGTGCTTGATTTGATATTTTTTTGTGATGTACTTAACTAACTTTGAAGTAAACTGAGTACCTTGATCAGTCACTATCTCCCTTGGTACTCCATACCTTACAAAAATCTCTTCAAAAAGGAAGTTTACCACTGTTTGTTCAGTTGCTCGGACTAGTGCTTTAGCTTCAGCCCATTTTGTTACGTAATCAGTACATACTAAGATGTACTTCTTACCATTGGAAGTTGGATTAATGGGTCCTATGAAATCTAGAGCCCATTTTTCAAATGGCTCTAGGTGTACTTGAGGTTGAAGTGGCATCTCATCTGTAGCTGTTGGCCTACCCATTCTTTGACAGCTATCACAACTCTTCACGTACTTCTTGGAATCCTTAAAAATAGATGGCCAGTAGTATCCAAGACTAAGAATCTTGAATGCTGTTCGTTTAGCTACAAAATGCCCACCACACGGTTCATCATGGCAAGATTTTAAAATATCAATTATTTCATCATTTCTTACACATCGTCTAATAATCATATCATAACTAGTGTAAAATAAATCGCCATTAATCCATGAGTATCGAGCACTTTGTTTGACTAGCCTCTTCTTTTCCTTTGGAGTAAAGTATGGAGGTGTTCTTCCCGTGGACAAATAATTGGCCAAGTCAGCATACCAAGGATTCACTATTGAAATTGCAAATAAATTTTCATCTGGAAAAGAATCTTCAACCGGAACAACCTCACTTTGATTTTGCAGTCTAGAAAGAAAATCTGCCACCTGATTCTCCTTACCTGGTCTATCTAATACTGTGATGTTAAATTCCTGTAACAATAACAACCATCTGGTAACTCTGCCACTAGTTACTGGTTTATTCATTAAATGCTTAATGGCAGAATGGTCAGTATGTCGGAATTTATTCACAACATGTACGATGACAAGCATTTCTTTTTCTGTGACTGTGTAGTTTAATTCTGCAGGTGTTAGATTTTTGCTGATGAAATAGATGGCATAATGACAAGAATCCTCTTTTTGGCCTAATGAGGCACCTACTACAGTATCAGATGCATATGTAAAGATGTGAAATGGTAGGTTCCAGTTAGGTCCTTTTAATACTGGTGTGGTTGATAACTTTTCTTTGCGTGTTTCAAATGCTTGCTGACAATGCTCATTCCAGTTGAAAGGTGTATCTTTTGCTAGAAGTTTAAACAGAGGTGAAGCTATTTTACTAAAATGTTCAATAAACCTTCTGTAATAGCTTGCATACCCAAGGAAACTTCTTACGTCTTTTTGAGTCTTCGGAATTGGCAAATTGACAATGATCTAGATTTTCGATGGATCAACTTTAATGCCTTGAAAAGAAATATAGTGGCCTAATACTATCCCCTCATTTAACATCATAAAACACTTTTCATTGCTCAGGGATAGATTAGCTTCAATACATCTCTTCAAAACTTTTTCAAGATTCGTTAATGCATGCTCAAATGAATCACCATACACTGAAAAATCATCCATGTAAACTTCAACACAATCATGAACTAAATAAAAAAAAATAGCTAATACAGCTCTCTGAAATGTAGCTGGCGCATTGCAAAGTCCAAATGGCAAAACATTATAAGCATAAGTGCCCCAGGGACAAGTAAAAGTGGTTTTGTCCTGTTCCTCTAAGGCTATCCTGATCTGGTTGTAGCCACTGAAACCATCAAGAAAAGAGAATGATGATTTCCCAGCTAATGTGTCTAGCACTTGGTCAATAAATGGTAGTGGGAAATAATCTTTGAGCGTTGCTTTGTTCAATTGTCGGTAATCAACACAAATCCACCACTTACCATTTTTCTTGGGCACTACTACCAATGGGGACCCACTGACTGTCAGAGATAGGATAGATAAAATTGACTTTCAACAGTTTTTGTAACTCCTCTCTAACAATATCATGAAGCATGGGGTTCATTTGTCTCTGCGATTGCCTCACTGGTTTGATATTACTATCGGTATAAATATGGTGAGTGCATGTTTCAGGGTGAATCCCATGCATATCGGTGTAGTCCCAAGCAAATGCTTTCTGGTATTTTCTCAATAATTGAATCAATTTTTCCTCCTGAGATGAGTATAGGTGAGTTCCAATATTCAAAGTTTTTCTTGGACTAATCTCTATGGTCTTGCTCTGTGTGTTTGTGATAGATTGAATGGGAAAAATGTCTTGAAATGTTGTTTGCAAAGATTGAATGGTGCATGTTTCCTGAAAATTTTGTGCCAAAAGTTCATCTGCAACATGATATTGGTCATTTCTCAAATCTTCGGAAACATCAGGTTGAGAAAGGAACAACTCTACCAAATCATCATTATTATGTTCTTGAAAATCATAGATTTGGTTGATGCTAAAAACAGATTGAACTTCTTCTTTGTCATTTTATTTATCGTCAAGCCATAAATTGTGTGCTACTGCCGGTGATTGTGCTGATGGGTAAAGAGTAAGTTGTTTTCTTTCAGTTCCTCGTGAAATAATCATATTACTCGATCGACATCCTATGAATGCATCAACAGTTGCTAACCATGGTCTACCAAGGATGATAGGGTGTCCTCCTAAATTAGATTTTGGTTGAAGAACTAAAAATTCCACTGGATACTCCCAAGGGTCCAGTGAAACAATTATGTCCTCCAAAATCCCTTCAGGAATCACTTTAGACCTATCAGCGAGTTCTAGAACAATTGTTGTGTGTTGCAAATTTGTGAGCTGGAGTGTTTTCATGGTTTCAAGAGTCATCACATTTATTGCGGCCCCAAGATCAATTAAGGTGTTTGGAATATGTATGTTGTTAATGATTGTAGTGACTCTGGGAATACCAGGATCAACATACTTTTCCATTGAGATGGTGTTTGTCATAAGGCCAGCTAGATGTCCAATAACATGAATGGTTTGTGGATCAACTCTTTTCCTAGTAGGCTTTTTAAGGCACAGTTCTTTGATGGCTTTAGTATATATGGGAATGTCTTTTATGGATTGTAGTAGTGGAATTTTTATATAGACATTCTTTAGCTCATCTAAAACATCAAACTGTGGTATAGACATGGGAAGTTTTGTTTGGACCAATCGGTCTGGAAAAGGTGGTGGATGCAACGGTTGCATTTATTTATTTTTGATGTCATCATTTTGTTTCCTTTGAATTGAAGTTTCATTTTCATTTTCTTCGTTTTCTTCTTGTTTATCAGTTGTTGGAGATTCTTTGTGAAGTACCTTACCAGACCTCAAATTGATATTTTGCAAGGGTAATGTGGGATATGAGGTTCCCTCATCTACATTGTAGGCTGGTCTCTCTGCTCTGTTATTTGGATTTGGTACAGGTTGAGCAGGGATTTGAGTAGGTCTGGGAGGTTGTGAGTTAGATGGAAGTTGTAATTGTGGTGGATTTATTGGTGGAGGAGTAGGCAATGCTTGTTGAGTGGGTTGAGGTTGATGTGGGTAAACAACTTGCTGCTGAGGATATTGCTGATATGATTGAGGATATGGCGAGTATGGCTGATGATATTGTTGATATGGATGCGAATATGGTTGGTATGGTTGAGGATATGAGTGATATTGTTGAGAGTATTGCTAAGATGGTCTCCATTTTTGTTGTGGGTAATTTTGGTGCTGCCATGGCATGGGTACATTCCATGAATTCTGAGCATACATCTGATCATGTATAGGAAATTGCAAATTCTGGTTTGGGAACATACCTTGAGGTGCTGGTTTTGGCTGCCATGGTCTCTTTGCTCCCATGTAATACACATTTTCCATATCTGTGTTTGCTGCCACATTACAATTCTGCAAAACCTTGACTTTAGAGCAATGAAATATATCATGATTTTCGGTACAAAAGGCACAAACTTGAATGTTTTCTAATGGGTTGTCTTTTAAGGCATGTTTCTTCCGGCATTTTGGGCAAAAGATAGCCATCATTTGATCTTCCTCTTCTTGTCTCTTCTTCGCTTTTAGAGTGTCAATTTGGGTTCCTAAGGTACTTAATAGATCTGTTTTGAATTCCTCTAATAGGTTCCTATGTCAACCCTTATGACACTTGCTGAAGCAGATTTTGTGGCTTTGGATGATATGGTTCTTTTTCCGATTTTGGCTTTGCTCCTAGAATACTTTTCACATAACTCAGCAATTTCTTCAAAAGGTAAAGTGGAAATATCACCTTTTCCCATCAAATTAAGATCATCTAAGTATTCCTCTCGAATGCCTTTCAAAAATATTGTTCGAATCAGATCAAGAGGCATGGTTCTGTGTTTTGATTTTTGTAAATTGTACACAAACCGCTCTAAGTACTCCTCTAAATTTTCATCCTCTTGTTGGTTCATCCTAAAGATATCATCTTTGGAATCTTTCGATCTACAATAAGGTTGGTATTTCTTTAGGAATATTCTTCTCATGCCATCCCAATCAGTTATCGCATGTTCACTAAGCCCCATGAACCATCTTAATGCTGATGCTTTTAATGTTGCTGGGAAGAGTCTAAGCCTATGGGCATCATCCGTGTAACCATATGTTCGACATACAATGTCAAACTCAAACAAGAATGAATCTGGATCTTCTGAAGCCATGCCATAAAAGTTTGGTAGCATGGATGGGGGTATGTTTTTCATTTTTATTTCGTCATCCTCTTCTAGTTCTTGGATAGGAAATTTAAAGGTTGACTCTTCCTCTTGACCTTGATTTGGTGGTCCTCTTTCTGATCCATGTCCCTCTTTAGCCATTTTGATAGGTTTCTCTGTTGATTTAATTTCTTGTTCAGTGTCACTTGTTTCAAAGAGAAGTTCAAGGAAAGATTGTTGAGTTACTGTGCTACTTTCTCCTTTTATAGAGGATTCAGGGAAATGTTTCTTCTATGATTTGTATGCTAATAGGATTTTCCTCTCGATGAGTGTGAGTCTTTGCCCTGATTTCTGTTTATCCTCTAATTTTTGTATGGTGACTTCCTCAGCTAATGTTGTGTGTTCAATGTTTCCTAAAGGGTCTGCTCCTGATGGTAGGTTAGTTTTTGGATGGGGGGTTTTTATGAATCTACCTTTATTATCTCTAGATCTAGGCATAAGTAAACATGACTTCTAAATCTATGTTTTTGCTTGTTTTTTTTTTATTTAATTTTTTTTTTATATTCTAATTTTTTCCCGAAACCCTCTAACTATGCCTCCCCGGCAATGGCGCCAAAATGTAGTGGCCAATCTAGGGTGCTAGATTAGATTAGATTTATTATCAACCAGGGTCAGTAAACTTCGAGGCATGCGTCTACAGTCTATAGACATAACGGATTCCTAACTAAGTGTTTATTGTGATAGGTTGCAGTACTTCTTTACAGAAGGTTAAGATATGTTTCCTCTCACCTTAACACCCAGATCACCTAACTTATCTAACTATCCTAAGGATACAACGTATTACTAGACTGAGATTTTAATCCCCTTACAAGGATGCTATGTACAAAATCTCTGTCTAGTTAACACTTGAGCATTCATGAAAAATCAAAAGCACACTAAAATTTAAATGCATGAAAAACAGAGTCTATGGAGATGCTTCAAAATATAACGATGGATCAAATCTCTTACAAGATATGGTTCAATGATCTTAACGATGAAATCTTCAAGCTATCACCATAAATACCATTTGTAATAATTTCTAATAAAATCGACAAAATCATAAGCATGGAAATAACATTAAACACTATGCGTTCTATTCAAATTCAAAAACTGCTAAGGAAATGAAATTAACAGTATACCAATCCACGCAGGGCCCGTCCACGTTTCAATGGTACACTGAAGTAAACTCAAGCAACGAGAGGATTAATGCATAAACACTGCTGAAGTAAAACTGTGACTATATTCAAATGATGTAGATTGCAATCACATACAAAAGTTATGTTCTCAAACAATGCAAAAAGATAATAATCGTAACTGTCCTGTTAACAAAATAATACGCAGTCTTTATCTGCTTGTCCCTATTTGAATCGAATGTACATTCATTAAGCAGTTGTTTCCGCTTTTACAAAGGAATGATTTTTGGTCATTTCTAATCTAAATCGATTTCCAAAAAGAAAACAAAACGAAACTAGTTTGGAAACCATGGCTTTTATTGCCTTTGTAACCAAAACGCTGAGCTTTGACCAGCGTGGACCGCATAACCAGGAGCTTTTGATTTGCTGTAGAATCGATTTTTCACCATGCTTGTACATTCCAGTTTTCGTTCCTATCCATTGCTTGGGCTTACCTATCATGCCACGTGTCAGATGATAAACCATTTACAGGATGTTATGACTTCTTGTATTCTTTTTATTGAAAATTCCTAATTTCTAACATAAAAACTCATAAATTAACTTTAATGCAAACTAACAACTATAATGCTATTAATTACTCAATTTCAAGGAATATAAGGGGTCTATGGAGGAAAAAAGTAGACAAATGATGGTGTTTTTAGAAGAAAAAGATGGTAATGGAATGGTACCAACAGTTCCTTTCAATTAATAGTTCTGGTTTTATTTGTCTCTGGTTTCATTTGAATATTATCAATGTTATGACACCCCCACTTATCAAGTGTCAGAAGCCATTTATATAATCCTTTCATAATTTTGTTGTGTGTACAGAGTATTGAGAGCCAGCTGCCATTTCTATTTACTAAGAGTAAAAAGCCATCTCTATTTCTTGGATTAGCTTTGTCAATTTTGTTATTAACATATGTAGTCAACCACGTTCTATTTCTTGGATTAGTTTTGTCAGTTTTGTTATTAATATATGTAGTAAACCACGTTCTGGTAGAGGCGTCCATAACGAAGTAACTTGCTACACACTCGGAAAAAAACTATTTTTTAAACTTGCGTTTAAAATTTAAAGGAATTAATAGTGTGAACTATAGTATATTTAATAGTCCAGATTTCAATTTTGTTTTTGAGTTCATTTGAATATTGGTCAACCAAGTTCTGTCAACAAGCTATTGAGCTTTTAAACTAGTTTAAGGGTTCCCATTTGGGTTTCAAATATAATGGAAAATGTTGTCGAGAAGTGTCTGTTGGTCAAATCTAGCTTGGCTTAAAAATGCTGAATTGTTGTTGTTAAAAACTAAATCAATTGAAGGTAAATCTCACAATTGATTGTGGCAAATTATACATTCCTTAGCCCAGCTTAAAAATGCTGAATTGTAAAACAAGATTTGTTGTTGTTAAAAACTATTTGGATGTATCACCTGGATCTATATCAATTGAAAGTAAAACTCACATTTGATCAAATGCTGATTAAAGATTCAATATAAAGGTTCTATTTAACAGATCTTCCGTTAAAAAACCACGTATTATAATCTTTCTCCATTTTTGAATTTTGAATTTAATTGTTTACGCTACAGTGAAATTCATAAACAATTTTCATCTGAAAATGGAAATTCATAAACAAATTTCCTGTGAAAACCATCGACTGGTTTCATAGGGTTCGAACAGTTCAAGTCTGACAAGCCAAAGGGTTTTTCCCAGCATGCATAAATTCATAAATTCGTCTGAAATTTCTGTAAGCACAGAGGTTAATTTACCTCACGCTTGAGGGCGCACAGAATGCCGGGATTGAGCACCGTGAGCGGACCTGCGAGGTGGGTGAGCGAGCACTGTGAGCGCGGGCGGTGTATGCTCGAGACGGGTTGCAGAGGCAGAGCAGCGTCGACGGGAGCGCGAATGGAGCAAATGGCTCTTTTGGCGCGAGCGTTGGTTTGAAAATGGGTCGGTGCCAGCTCGGAGGTGGTGGGTCCCGCGTTCCCGGAAAAGGCATGATGCGATGGGCCGTCCTGCTGCCGGATAAACGATGGATGGACGATGGATGCGGGCATGAAGAGCATCGACATGCATGGTAAAGGCCGCCTCCATACGGGCATTTAATGCCCTATGGCAGGCTGGTTAGCTCTTGCCTATGGTGTAATCCCGACGATTATGATACACATTTAATGCTAAGGGATCGACAATCATGGGGTTGACCCTGACCGTCCGACCCTTTTCCAGCGGCTCCAACCTTACCTTAATAAATATATTATCCATACCTCCATTAACCAAGTGGCGTAATAGCTCATTGGGTGAGTGGAATCCGGCGAAATCTTAGTATTGTGGGAGGTCAAGGGTTCAATCCTCCCTGGCCCCCAAATTTTGGAATTTGTATGCCAATATTGGGCAAATCTGGGCTGCCATGTGTCAGCATTGGATTGGCCCATGTGAACCAATCAAAAACTACCACGTCATCTTCCTTGCTGACATCATCAAAAACATGTAGCGCATTCCTAGGACGACACGTGTCCTGCTGGCGTAAGTGTTGACCATTGACCAGTTTGACTTTGACTTTTTGTCCTAGTTTGCCTTGAAAATTTGACTGGCTTTAACTTCTTCATCCGAACTCAGATTTTCGTGTTGTTCGCACTGTTGGAATCATCTCGTCGAGCACTTCGACTTGATCCCACTTTAAATTGAATTTGAAGACTTTGATCCGGATGCAAAACTGAATCCATTTTGGATCAATGATGGGCTTGAATTGAATTATTTTACATAAAATTTGAGCAAATGTCATACTCTCTACTTAAAAGCTTACAAAAATAATTAAAGAAGCCCTACTACCATTCCAACAAATCACACCATCCATCTAATGGTATTTGATAAGATTACTGGTTGTAAGAATAGAGGTGTTGAAACTATTTAGCTAAAATTTTATTTTAATGCCTTTATTAGCAATTTGTTATTTTAAGTTACATCTTTTGTCTTTCTTAGATCACTGGAAAATTGAATATTTGGAAAATTGAAGATTTAGTATCATTAATAGCATATAAAATCATGTTTTCTTTTTTATTTCATTTTAATTATGAGATTACACATGGACGAGTTTGCGTAAATGTCAAAGTCAAGAAGAAGATCACTCTAAATCTTGCCCAATCTTTTGAGCTCTATATTAGTAAATGATTCATCTATTTTGACTAGTAACAATATTACAATACATGTGTTGAGACAAATATAGCCATATATTTTATATCTCCCCTTCCCTCGATACCAACCTAAAATGATTGTATGCTCTATTTTCTTTGTCCTATAAAATTAATTTTAAAGTATACTTTTTTTGGTAGTCATTAAAAAAATAATTCTCCCAAAAAATATATATATTTATTTATTTAACGCCAAAAAAATATATTTATTTATTTAACGCAAAAATATATACTTTTTTACCACCTAGTACAACAACGGGACGCCAAATGTTTATTTTTAATGTATGGGATTTTGAAATTAATTTTTTTATTGGTTTAGTACGGTTTATTTGATTTCATTGTTTTAATAAACCTAATAAATTTAACCCAATACGATTTAAGTGGTTTATTTGATTTCATTGTTTTAATAAACCTAATAAATTTAACCCAATACGATTTAAGTTTCAAATTTTGAAACATTTAAAGATCGTTATTTTTGTAATTTTAAAAATAATATAAACTTTAAATGGTTTTTAATATTCACATTTTAAAATAAAATAAAATTTATTATTATAAATAAAAAATTTAAATTTACTAATATAAATAATGTATTTTAATCAAGTCAAAGTAAACATATTTAATTAAATTAAATAAAAATAAATCATATACATTAAAATAAATTGAATTAATTTTTTTATGATAATGAAATAGTTTTTATATGCTAAAATGATATTTATATTAAATTGATTTTTTTTTTATGATAATGAAATAGTTTTTATATGCTAAAATGATATTTATATTAAAAGTAAATATTAAAATTATTAAAGTTACCATGTTTAATTTTATGTTAAACTAGTATGGATTTGAATCCTATAATATGTAGAATTTTTTTCCTGGAGTTTAGTTGTAAAGATTATGTGATTGTAATATAATGCAATAAGATTACGTGATTGTAATATAATGCAATAATGTTGATAAAAAAATTCATGTAATAAATAATAATTAATATATTTTGTTATGGAATAAATTTACATAAATAGTGTATGTATCAGTAATAATATTAACAATATAGAATTTATAGTATCTATTTGTTAGTGATCTAGTTGTGGTATAAAATTTCTTGTTGCTATGTATATAGTTGAGTACATGAAATCTTAATACAATGATCATATATACCATACATCCATATAACTAATGCAACCATATAAATTAAATGGTTGGTAAAGACTAATAAGAATTAATTCATGATAGCATCAAAATACTTACTTTATGATACATCTATCGTTGCTAAAATTTAAAAAATGATAAAAATTAACTAAAATATAACAACAACGACTACTACTACTTATTATTGTTATTATTATTATAAAAAGAATTAATATATAAATTAAACAAACACACACACACACACACACACATATATATATATATATTTTGAAAAAGAACATGTAACAAGATTCTTATTCATGGATATTCATATCCATTTTACCATGGAGATTCTTAATCTATGAATAGGCTTTGTTACAATACCATGGGAGAATACCATGGCTTATTAATACCACATTGCCGAAAAATCATAACTCATTTCATATGACACTTGTTCATGACTTTTTTTTTTTAATTAATCAATTTAATTAAAACACAAAAAATGTCATAACCACTTTGGAGATAAATATCAACCTATGATTTGTGAATATTGTTAAAAATATTTTAGAATATTGCATGGCCGTTAAATCCCTACAATCCACTTCATAAGTATTCACAATTGGATTAAAATTCTGGAAGCCCTCAAGGGACTTTATGTCTCTTGGAACTTCATAGTAGATGGATATATAATAGTATATATAAGTGAAGAAATGTTATAATAGAAGAATTACTTATGTTTGTTAGGTATTAAGTTATTATTGGATGAGCGTTTAGATAATCACTCAGTTAATTCATCTCTAAAAATAATAAGTTTGACCTGAGGTGTAGATGAGTTGGTGATAGAGTATATTATTAAGGGAATATTTGTGACACCATTGGTTCAAACCTTAAACAACAATGAGCACCATATGAAGGAGGTTGCCATGGTCACTAAAAGCAAGGTCGTTTGATCAATTTTCGTGAATTGTGTGAAGAAACTGAAAACTAGAATGGAGCAACATTCACAAGAAAAGGACACCTTGGGTCGAGAAGGAGATTCCCATTCTAGAAGGGTAAGTACTAGTATGTATGTATAGGCATTTGGATTATTCCAAATCCATGGTTGGATATATATAACTATCAAAATGAAAGTATGTGGATCATAAAATTTCCATTAAGAGAAATGCATTAGAGGAATTTGTATTGGATAAACATTCTCTCATTTTAGACAAGTCGAAAGGAAGTTAAAGATAAATTTGGAGGTGTGTCCAAATAAAATAGAAAAAGAAGGTACATTGAAGTTCAAGTGAAATTACCCGAATGCGGGTGCCAATAGCGCTAATTAAAGTGATAAGACGGACCGCCGATGGACAGGAGTGCCATATGGATACTAACATCGTCCCGCGTGCCAACCTCAGATGAATTCATAACACATTGCAAAAGGTAATAAATGACCTCGAAAGTTGTGATACATTCACCTCCCTCATAGCCATGGCCCCTACAGATCGATTTGAAAATCCTCCTCTTCTCCATGGTGTCTGCCCTCCACAAGTTGTTGAACTGTGTATTTGCACTGCAACTGGCAGCTGTTATTGCATTCTTCCTTGCCTGGATCTTGGCAATGGTTTCCATTTCTCTCATTCCAGCCTCTGTATTTTAGACCAAGCTCCGACATCCCCTGCTCACTCTCCGCGTCGTTATACCTCCAACTCCTCTACTGTCAACTTAATTCATAATTCTGCTATGGCTCGCCTTAGGCATCCCATGTGCAGTAGGCGCGGAGGAACCCGTGGAGGATTCATCCGCTCGCAGGATTCAACCAGCTCCACCACCGCTTCCCTGGATTCTTCCACTGAGACGCTCAATCCTCTCAACTACCCCTCTCGACGCTACCTGAATACACGAAGTGGCAGAGGTAGGAGAGACGGAGCAGCTCACTCTGTGGATTTCCCTCTTCCTCCTTATCCCGGCTCTCACAGCACTCAATTCCACTTTTGCATTACCTTAAATAGGCCTACAATCACTGCCACTATCACAATTTCCTTCGCGGAAGATCCTGAGCAGCAAGCTCCTCTGTCTGGCCTCTGGGACAAGTAGAGCGGGGAGGCTTCAGGCTGCCAAGGAATCAATAAACATCAAAGTGAAGGCAGAACGACTCTACATGGCAAGGCTAAAGCTGGCAGTTCATCAGCTGAGGACGACATGCATAATGGCACGAAGGCTTTGGGAAGCAGGCAGAACGACACTTCTGAGAGGTAGATGGGCATAGGTGGCAATGAGGAGGCTCCACCAACTCAGGGACGTGGCATGTCTGACGCGGATGATGACTGGTATCAATTTGCATGCAGGATTGAGGAGGAACCAGGCCCGGAGGAGCCATCGACTTAACACGTGGCCTCCAGCGAATGCGTCTTGCTGCCAGGTGGATGTGTCTCTCTGTCTTTTGGATGTGTCTCTTTGTCTTTTTGGTTCTGGAACTGCATGTTCTCTTTGTCTTTTTGGAAAAACAATGTATACCCGGCTATGGTCTTTTTCTTTATGGTTCAATGGGCTAGTTTCCCCCATAATAGGGGCAGTCTTTATGGCTTCTTGGACTGGTTTCCCCTATGTAGGGGCAATCCAAAACAAACAGTTTCAATTTTTGATGATGATTGATGCTCAACAACTCTGAGGTCACGCCTCTCTGTAACCATTTTTGTACCATATCAATAGAACAATATTACTTAGAAAAAAAAAAGTTCAAGTGAAATCAAGATGATTCTAATTAAGTTGTAACTTGCAAAAGCATCATAAAAAGTTCACGTCATGAAAATTTGAAATGGTCAAAGTAATGATATCTTTGTGTAAGTAAGTTTAATCTTTTTAAGCCTAGCATAAGTGGATATGGAGAGTAAGTGTCAATTTAATGTCATCATCATGCATTATTGTCCACCAAGGTGACCTTTGACACATTAGCATGATACTTTTATCTTCAATAGTCTTCCTAAATGAGGAGGAAAGTAGGGACACTTTCAAACTAAATAGGGACAAGTTTATGTGATGTATGAAGATATACAAAGTAATTTTTTAAAGACTTTCAAGTTATGCACCATAATACTATATCTTGGCCAATATTGTAGTCCTTGAAGTGCATGCATGCACTTATTTTTTATTTTTTATTTTAATCTGCTATACATTAGTTATTTAGATTTTTTATGATTTCTTTTAGCCTCAACCTACATGCATTCATATACTAAGGGAATTTGTTGACACATTGTGAAATTATAAAAGCCCATTAGGTACTTGACAAATAAAGACAATTAATTTTTCTTTATGGTATTCTTCATCTTTTCTATTTATTTCCCATGTTTTTATTTTAATATCACATTTAAATAGTTTTACAATGTTCTTACCTTCTCGATTCCAGTATTTTAGCACAAAAATATTTGAAGTTTCATCACATGGATTTAGATCTGGAGAACAAAATACGTACCATGGATAGAATCTTTGCATTAGGATTGAAATAATGATGAAATTCCATAGTTTAACATTTCAAGGGTATCATTTCCTAAGCCATGCTTGAAGGTCAAGGGTTACACTAAATCCTTGCTTGATACATTACATGTTCCTCTATCTTATCTTTGTGCTTCCCTTTCCACATCTATTGATTATTGAGAACAACTGTAGAAAAATATTGTCTTCAAATGGGTATAGATTCATGGCATGATTGATCAAGCTACACGTCCCTAGGAAATGGAATTTACTTAATTAATTTAATTAGGATATTCCTAGTAGAATGACACTATATCTTTAATGTTGGCCCTTTATAATATCTTTGTACTAGCATCAAAATGTGCAAAAACTATATATAAACATTAACTTCACACCTTAATATCAAAATCAAGTATTACATCATTAGGTTACTTGGTTTTTATTAATAATTTTAATATTAAGGATTCAAGGCAGATCCATGACATGAAGGTTGGTAACCCTCGGTGCCTACAGGTGGTCGGAGTGGAGGTGGAGTTAAGACCATCTGTCTAACATATAAACTCAGGTCCTCAGCTTCTTAGGGAGCCTAAGTTTGATGTTCACAGGTTCATGGTGCTGGAAACGTGAGAGGTATACGTAATTGTTTCCTATCTCAGTTCAAGGTTGGCATATAAAGTTTGGTATGTTATAATGTTATCTTTGTATCCTGGGTTGGGGGTTGCTACTCGTGATAAGCCTTGCGTCCGGAGGGGAAAGGAAACACTGGTTAAATTAGCAGTTTCTGTGACTGGCAATATTGGCCTTCTTGACTATGTAATGTCGATTTCTATCTTTTTTGGCAACATCCTTTCTCGCATGGGCATGTTTAATGGTTTTCGGTTTTTTCTCGTGATGTTTCCTTTGCATATTGATAATTGGGTTCCCTATTTTAAGCTTGAATTGTCTGGGCAAGCCCTATGGTAAATTATCAGGGCCGAGTTTATGAAATCAAGGCTCAGGGGTGCATGGGGGCCACCGTTTTATTCTGGTGGTACCTCCCAATCCTGGAAGGTTACTGTTTATGTATGCATGCTGGCTTGGGTGATGGAATTCTGAAGGGACACAGTGTTGTCCGACGCTTCATTTGTTTTTCTGGTCATACATTAAATTAATGTTTGTCTTTCAGGTGGTTCTCTGTATAAATCATATTCCAGGTCTACCTATGCTGTATCCACTTTCGACTTATATACAGTGGGCTGGTTTACGAGCATGTGAAGGTGGGAGAAGGGTGAATAAAGGGGGCTCGACCTTGGCAGATATGGTGAAGTCTCAACTTCGTGGTGGAGCCTCAGGCTAAGGTGGAAGGGGCTGCAGACACCAAGAAGGCAAAGGAAAATAAGTTGGTTCGTCTTCCGGTCAGATTGCGCGGTAGATGACTACGCAAAAGAGGATTGTAAAAGATAGGACCGTGCGATAGATGACTACGTGGTAGTGAGGTTGAAAAATGAACTCTGATATTCTTCAGGGCACGGTTCAAGCATACTGCGAAGGGACCCCAACGTAGGTGAAACAATTGATCATGAACTAGGAGGTAGAGTTGAACTTGAAAGTTGAGATTGAATCGCCCACCGAATATTGGGGGGAGCTAATCACTGACCGTGGGTACACTCGTGGTCATCTCACCATGTTTAGACAGTCCGTCCATCTCTACTAGTTAATGAAATGCATAGTGGCTAAAGCAATGGTTGTGACCACCAACACAACAGCACAAAGTGAGGTCGAGTCGAGCATATGAGAAATTCACAAAGAGCTCAAGCTTATTCAACTTCAGTTGTAGAATCTAAACACTCACCTGGGCCGCATTGAGCGACATATCCCATGTCTACTGCAATCTGAATTGCCAGGATCAAGTGCTAAATATCCTGCTCCAGTGGAATTGTCAGATGATTAGTTGGTCAAAGTTATGCCTATTAATTTTGGCTTAATTTTGGTTGTATATGTCGGGTAGCATTTATGTTTCAATGTTATGATTACTAGTTGGTTTCCAGACTATCAGCCTTATAAAGCTTAGTTAAATAGACTCAAACTATTCATGTTTTGGATGGCTTATAATGCGATTCGGTGGCCAACAGACCTGGTTTTCCACTGGGCAAGTTGAGGCTACCAAACGACTTCTATATTTGTAACCTGCCTGTTTATAGATGAATGAATGAAGGTACAACTAAGCTTACAAAGAAAAAATATTAATATTAAGGTTAATACAATTAATGTGGCTATTAATAATATTTATATTAGGTAAATAGTAATTATTTATTAATAAGGTTTAATAACTTTATTAATAATATTATTTAAACCTTACCAACTTTATAATACTATACTAATAATTGCATGTGAATACATTAATTTAAACATTAGCACATTAATACATTTATCTACACATAATAACACACTAAATATATTAGTATATACATTAACACATGTCAATCATGATTGACATGGTCAACCATAATTATCTATAGACACTATAGGTATTAGGTTTATTAGTAATAAGGTTTAATAGCAATAATAACAATAATAATAATGTTCTATTAATAAAATTAATGTTTGTTAATAACATTAATATTAAGATTAATAGCATTAATTTAGCTATTAACAATGTTAATATTATTTATATTAAGGTTTAGTAATTTTATTTATTAATAAGGTTTAAGGTTTATTAATGATGATATTATTATCAGGGTTTATTAATAATAATATTTATTAGTATATTAATGAGGTTCTTAAACCATTTTATACTATTATTTAAACCATAATAGCTTTATAATATTGCATTAATAAGTATGCATCAACAAACGAGGATGCGATGGCGAGCGAGAGTGCTAGGGTTTCACACGCAGGCACCGGTGCAAGAGTGGAGGCTAAGAACAAGCTCAGGGCCAGAGGGAATGAGGATCACAGGTATGTCGCGACTGAACACTGGTGGTTTTTTCCCTCCAGATGGGCATATGCAATACTATCTATGATGGGTTGGTGACAAATACTCTAGATAGCAGAATACTGGATACAACCTAAGGTAGGTGTAGAGGAATCCATGGTGGACACCCTGATAATAGAAAATAATGAAAGTGAGTTGTGGTTCCGAAAGAATGGTCCTGAGCAATGGGGGTGGCGGCGGCAGAGTGGGCATCTGTGGATCTATCGCTTCGTTATAGTTTTCTATTGCATGGCCACAACAGATCTAAAACGGTTGGAGTGTATGCGATTAGAAACCCTCCTATTTTCCCAGACCCTCTGTATCATCGGCCTGCCGGCAGTGAAATGGTGGAAAGGGTTTCTATGCAAGCAAGTCTGCACACTATTATAGAAGGGGATTTACTTTCTACGGCACTGGGCCTGCGGGACATTGAGGTAACAGTCAAACTACTCTTGCCTCTAGATCATGACTCATACACGCGATCTCCATTGACTGAAACAGAGCACCTAGTGATCATGGGGTTTTCTCCTGTCTTGCATCCACACAACGTTTTGCAAAACAAAGTACTTGGAGCAGCACAACAATGAAAATCAAAGGCGGACACAGATTCCCCACATCTGGTAAACTTTCATTGATTTCAAGTTATTATTAAAACCCCTCCAGGGTCATCTTTTCTGCTTTGGGTTCTCGCAACTAATAATGTATTGCATATAAAGCATCTCATTTCCCAACATATTGGATATCTTGTCGGATTTCAACTTTTGATATTTGGGGGCAGAGCACTACAGGACTCTAGACTCTTGAAGGACTACAACATTATGTCATTGTCCACCATAACACTCAACCTGAGGCTGCGAGGTGGAGTTGCGGCCTCTAGTAAAACAAAACATTCAGGAGGAGGAATTGGAAGTAGTACAACAAAAAACAACGAAACACAACAGAAGCACAAAAATGGAGGACTTTCTTTCAAGAATATCCTACAAGGAAAAAACACACCTACAACAACATCAAAGCAAGCTGGAACTGAACCCAGTCCATATATTGTGGAACAACTGAATGACATTCCAGAATTAAACATAGATATACAAAAAACAGACATCCACTGTAACAATTTTGAATCACAAGCCATAATATGTAGATTCAACTGTTACTAGCCAAAACCCATGTGAACACCATAACTGTGAACATTAACCGTTTAATGTGACTGCTAACGGTCACCACCACCGCTTGACCGCCGGACTAAACCGCCATCAAGTGAACGCGCCTTCGTTAAACTACAAATGTTTAATGTGACCGTTGGAGGGAGGGGGCCAATGTCGGGGGCTAGCCCCTAGGCTCATGGCCCCTCCATATGACCAATATTTTGGTTTTGTAGGCCTCAATGGCAAAATTAATGGTCCTACAAATCCGCCCTAAAATCGGCGCAAATGTCGCTCCGTTAGAGCACATGGTAGGTGAAATTGTAGGATGATGACGAATTTTGTGTAATTTGTAGAGTGAAGAGTGGAGAAACTATGAGAGGTCCTAAATTCTCCAGTTTTCAAACAAATTGAGTGCAAAAACGAGGCTAGGTAGCCATTTTTGGACATTCTGGACTTATTGGAGCAGGTTTCAAAATCAAAGGATCACTTCTAGATAGCCTTTTTGTAGATTGAAGTCTATGGGTTCCATGGTCAACCAGAGTGTTGATTCAGCTTATGGAGGAGTTTGAAGATGAAGATGACCTTGCAGGGGTTTTCCAATCTTCATGTGCTTTCTACAACCGTTATTACATCAGTGTTGTAGCTTTTATTCCTCTTTCTCTATGTGTTTTTGGAGAAGAGACTTGTTTATGTGTTTCAAGTGGATTGTGGTATTATTGATGCTCTTTGAAGTTGGAGTATGGGGTCTTGGTACAAGATGCCTTTGTTTGTTGAAATTTTACATGTTTGACTGTAGGTTAACAAGTATATGGAATGATAACTCTTGCAGAGGTTTGTTTCTTTGAAGGAGAAACTAACCATTCCATATCAACACTTCATGTACTCTTCTTTTCTAAACATTGAGAATAATGAGAAGAGATCATGCCATTAGAGCTGATCCAAGGAGATGTAGCCCAGGAGGGGTGAACTCCTTTAACAATGGCTAGTGTATTACTGATTGATGCATGCTTCCATTCAATATTTTGATCTCATGTTTAAAGTTTTTCAGGAAATTAACTTAAGAAAAACACACATAAAAACTCATGCTTTTACTTGTTATTTTGGAGTACAAACCTCAAGCACATTTTTGTATTCTCATGAGAATCTTAGCAACAACAAACTAATATTCCACATTCAGATCAATAATTAAGTTGGAAATTGAAGTCTTTTATTTAGGAGAGAGATTGAAATTATTATTATTATTATTATTTAAGTATTATTTTATTCTTATTAAATGTAATGTTATGGGAAAACATTAGAACACTTAAAAGGACATATTAATGGTTAGTAAAAAAATAAACTTTCACTCTTGGTAAAAAAAAAAAAATGTGTTTCATTTTAACTTTAAATTATTTTTTAATTCTATTAAAAATTATTTTGTGATTAATTAATTATTACATATATGTTACTAAATAAATAAATTAAATTTATAAAACATCCTTTTTTAAAGCTTTACACCAATTCATCTTCACACATCTATCTACAATTTTCTAATAAATCACATCTATCTATAATCTTTTAACAAATTAGGTTCACTATATCACACCACCCATATAAAAAGATAAACTAAATATCTTTAGATTAGTATATCAAATATCATTGACATCTTCCAAATTAATCAACACCACATATTAAATAGCACTTTCTACTAGACCAGCCTAGATCCATCTTAACTCTGGATCTACCAAGCATCTTAATATATTTGCATCCCAAAAAAATTGATCCCTTTGGGCCTTGGTAGATCTGGAGTTAATAAGAATCTAGGTTGGTTTAATTCCCACCTTTAAATAGGCTATATTCTACATGAATACCATGGGTAATGTTGTACATGTTTCCGTAGGCAGTCCTTGGCTGTAAAAACTACACTAGGAAACCAACTCAACCAACATTTAGGTTCAAGTTGGCCCTTGAACCAGAGGGGGATCCCTCAATTGTTACGAGGCTTTGTTTAACGATGTTCACCTATCACTGAACAACAACCTTTGAAGCACAATGACCAGATTTATGGTTTTAATTGGGGATGGTTGGCGATCAATAATAATCCCTAATCATGATTAAAAGCCTCTCTCACAGGGTCCCTTCTGAAAGTGTCAGCTTCCAACCTGATAGAATGACTTAGCTTTTTCAAGAATTATGGTAGAAAAATGTAAGGGGATTCCTAATAATTGAGTAGTCAGACTGACTACTTAACAACTAGGGAAATTTAGATGCGTGTAGAAGATTTCTACAGCCCAACAAAAACATATTCAAAGGTAACAAAAGGCCAAAGTGAAACCGATTCCAAGAGGAATTACTTCAGACAGATAGTCTAATAAGCTAATCTCTTTTAATGGCTATCAGAAAACATAAAGCAAAAAACAATCAAAGAGGAGTTATCTTGGACAAACAGTCCAATAAGCTGATCTCTTTCTAAAGGTAAAATTGTGTCATAACCGAGCCTAAAGGCTTTTACTAGAATTCTACAAAAGAAGCTATTACATAATTTAAGAGCCTTGGCATCAAAAGCCAACACCTTTCATCTCAATTGATGAAGTATTTATACAAGTATTACAAAATATCAAGATTTGTTACAAATACCTTTGGAATAATATCCTAAACAATATACTAAAGATAAAACAATTCTTGGATACTCTACCAGAAATTCGGAACAGTTTGAAAGTATGGTGCCTGATATCTGGAAATTAGTTGAATGAGTACTGAAAATCTGCAGAAAAGAAATCAATCCGTTGATCTTCTCCTGCTAGGAATTTTAGACTGATCTTCATTCCCTTAGGCCTAGAAAAGGGCTGAAACTATTTTCCCATAATGTGCCAACTATCCCTTTAAATCTCATTAGTCTGCCATCTGCCCCTTTGAATTCTATTTTTGTCATTTTCTAATTTTCATCATCCTTTATTTTGTCACAAATATTTGAGGAATATAAAATTTTCAAATATTTGATTAAACTCTTCATTGAATTTTAGGATTTAAAAGTTCAATATATTTATTTAAATTATTTGATAAACCATCTAGTTTTCCAAATCCCTGTATTGTTTTCCTTTTCCATGGATTCACAAAACCATGTGTAGTTTTTAAAATCCATGGCTTGTTTATCCTTTTCACCTTGGTCTGTAAATTCATTTCATGTCTCTAAAATCATTTTACCCTTGTAGAATACTAGATGGTTTTGCAAAACCATGTGTTGATTTGTGTGGTTGTTAGAGTATTTTCACTTCACTCTTTTACTTTCACCTGCAACATGATTTTACACCTGTAAATTGATTTCACCATGCCTATAAATGATTTCACCATGACTGTAAATTGATTTCACCATGTTTCTTTTACCTTAATCTCTTATCGTGAAATGCATTTACATGAATGCCATCTTTGCTCACGTGTACATTAATTTCATATGAAATTTTCCCTTTTATTTTCTCTGATAAATTCATGGCATCCGTAAATTTCATTTTATGTGTCGTTGTAAAATCATTTTACACTTATTTCATTTCACCAACTTGGTCTTCCATCTATGAATTTCTGTAAAATGTAGTTTCACCTTATCTTTTGCATTCAGCCTCCCATCCACATAACATTTATTTCATAATCGTATCAAATTCCATTCCCACAACATTTATAAAAGTCAAAACAATAAAGTTCATGATTTTCCGAGGGGGTAGTGGTAAGTGGTTTAGGAAGGGGGAGGGTCTCAACAATATTTTTAACACTTGGATTAATGTGCCCATATCTTGAGGCATGGGAAAAAGGGGGGTTTTAAATGGTTGAGTGTGGGGTGGGCCATAAGATTTTACCTTCTGACTTGGTTTGCAATTAGGATCGAATTTTTATAATATAATTTTAATTTTAAATAAATATTTCCATAAAAATATATAATTATATTTTTATCAAAATAAATTATTTAAAATAAAAATTATCATATATAAAAATTAACCATTCTAAAGCATAATAAATATATATCTCAGCTTAGTGGCAATCTCTCATTGATTTTTTATTTTAATTTTTACAACAGGCAATACCATGGGTTCTCATAAACTTGGAGCTCAAAAACCTAACTTGAACAAGTCAAGTTTACCTTAACTACTCCATATATATATATATATATATATATATATATATATATATATATAATCTAGAGTTATTTTTATTTTTATTTCAAATTTATTTTAACTATCCAACAAAAATTGATTAAAAAACAATATCTTAGAATTTTTATTTTAACATAAGATTATTTTTTTCACTTGAGTCAAAATATTTACAAAACTGCACATTACATCTCTTACATATTAGGTTAGAGAGTGCCAACAATAATAACAACTTTTTTACAAATATGTTGAAGACTAATTAGCATCACATATCAACTATCACTCTTTAATAAATAATAACAACTGCTTACAATTATATAAAATATAATGAAAAATAAGATTAGTAATTGAATTTGGTAAAAGAAAAATGGTTGCAAGTAAAATCTAAGTTATAATTTAGGATTTATTTTGTTTATAAAATTTTCACATGACAAATTGTTTTATTTTTAAATTTAAAAATTGATTTCTAATTAATAAATAATATTGCAAATAGATATGTGGAGCTTATGTGGAGCTTAGTATGATACATATGTTGTTTAACATTTTTGACTTGATCAAATTACATATAAATAAAAATTAAATTAAATTAAATAAACTAATAATTAAAGTAAAATACTTAATTTAACATTAGCAGTTTTTGGACTCTAGATTTTGAATATAATATTTTAAAATTTACTATTTTTATTTTAAAATATAACCTAACATTTTTATTTTTTAATAAAATTATTTATTTTGTACTACCCGAGAAATTTTTTCCAAATGTCAAAATAAAATTAAAATTAAAATTAAAACATGGTAGAAATATGTAACTTTTTGTAATGTAATATAAATGTGTGAAAATAAAATTAAAATAATCCCATAGAAAATAAAAAATAAAAAAGAGTCGGGTGGTCTCCACTCTGGTGATGGGATTGTTCGAAGAAGAAGGCGACGATGTTGAGGAAACGGGGATGGGCCAGAATGGGCATTAACCCACATGGCTATCCAGGAGAGTGAGTGGGCAGGGTGGATGTGCAGCTTGAGGACGAAGGGGAAGGTGCAAAAGCGGAGGGTGAGGTCTCCCGTGATCAGGTTTAGTCCCCAAGTTGTGCAGAACAGTGATCGTCATTGGCACTAATAGCGAAACAATTGCCTGGTATTTTAGCAAGCCTGGATGCTATTTGCCATCAGAAGGTATGATGATCAGAATGAAATTGTTGCCTATATCAATGATGTGCAGTATAGCCAGGGTGAAATCATAGAATGCCTTGCCTCGATGAGGCTATAGACACGCGTTGCACACATAGACTACCATGTGCACAAAGGGCATGGCAAGCTCAGAAGCTTGAACGGACACCTCCCCCCACATGAAATCAATTGGTTTTATCTTGATTTTGCTTATGTTTGGGTTACACTGCTCTGTTATCTGGTCAGAGTGAAGCTGGAGAGTTGAAGACAACAAGATTGTAAGCACTATCTTTCTAATAATTTAATGGAAGTTTTTTTTTATGGAGAAAAAACAAAAATAAAAATAAAAATAAAAAATCATGTGGAATATAACTTATTTAAGGGGGAAATTAAACTAGCCTAGATACTTCTTAGATTGGTGTTATATTTAGATACATAATTAACTATATAAAATGATGGCATTGAATCCATGCAACCTGTAAAAATAAAACTTTTTTATAAATATCTTCGAGCTATACGAATTCATATGGATTTTGTTCAATGGCTCTATGTATTTTTGTATGCTTTGTTTTTATAATTGAATGGATCAATACACCACTTACAGCGCTACACCTTCCTCAGCATAATTAGTTATGTCATTTAGGGTTTAGGGTTCTTAGCTGGATTCATTATTTTAAGATGTGTAGGGTCCTGAGCAGCGAATTAGGCTTGAGAGCTTCTGTTGTATGCATTAAAAAGAAACCTGAGACGAGAGAATACATCACACATCCTCGCAATGGTGGTCCTTCCCTAGGCTGAGGGAAACACGTGAGCAGTTCGAAACCAGAGTTCGAATTGTTATATTGTTAAGGTTTTGTTGAAGGTGATTTAGATGTTTTTAATAAAATATACCCTCCAATTTTACAAGTTGATTCACTGGCAAGACCACTAATATGGGAAGAGAATAGAATAGTATACGGTTTCTAAAAGTGGATTTATGTTATTGTGTATCTATATGTTGTCCATGAGAATCTCATGTGAGTATTTTGTACATTATTTAATGCAGCTACTAGAGAATGTGAGTATTTTGTACATTATTTGATGCAGCTACTATATGGACAAGATCTAGAGTCAGCTCCCCCATGTGCCTGTGGCAAGCAAAGAGAGGACCGGGGCGTTGTGACCTAACTTACGCATCACGCTCTTGTAGGTTATTCAGTGATTCAGGATGGTGTTTTTAAGAAGAGTAAGTTTAAGGAGGACGGCACAATATACATAATCATAAATACTTCTTCATTATAATGGCTTTTATGATAAACATTTTAATATAATATATGTAATATATTCTCTTAATTTATTTGTAATAATTATTCTATAGAGCGTTTAGAAATGACTAAGCTTAATTATGAAAGTGAATTGGGTTGAGAAGAGGAGGTGGAGGAAATATTAGGTAAAATGTAATTATTACATTTTATCTAATATTTTTTCCTACCTCCATCCACTTTTACTAGGTTATATTGGGTAAAATATAATACTATATTATTATATTTTACACAATATTTCCCCTCAACTAGTCAACTTATTGTAATTTTTATTTATATTTGAAGCTTAAAAGTAAACAAAACCAACTTTAAAATTAACAGGGGTGAGGAAAATATTGAGTAAAATGTAATATTTAGGGTGGGGGTGAGGACAATATTAGGTAAAATGAAATAATACTAGCAATTGCACCATATGTTGCAAAGGAAGGGAAGATATTGAGTAAAATGTAATATTTAGGGTGGGGTGAGGAAAATATTAGGTAAAATGAAATAGAGGATCACTTAATATAAAAATTAGTAAACAAAATGTCATTCAAAGTTAGAAGATAAAGAGAAATCACTTAGATTATGCCAAATTTGCATATTCTATAACCTTTCCAGCATAGATTGTCTCTCAATCTTTGAAGATGTTTTTTTAAGTTCCAATAGAAAATATTTGATCAAAAAGATGCTCTTTTCAATATTCAACTGTCAAAAGCTTATAATCTTTTACCACTTGCTCTTAAGGTGATTGGATTTTCCTTTGCTTGTTCTTGCTTAACTTCTTTTGGGCATTTGGAGTGGTTTGTGTCAAAGAGGTTTATTAAAAAAAAAATTCCAAAATGACAAATTCAAAATTTACTATTGGATGAACTAGTTTAGAGCAGAGCTACTAAATAGATATATAAATAAAGTTAGTCATTGACATAACAACTTTGCATTGTTTGATAGGAGAGAAACGGATCTTTTGTTGAGCATTGATTATATAATTTTTTTAGGTGACACAACAACTTTAATTCACGATTCATAGGTACCATGGTGAACCCTTATGGTAGCACCCATGAGATTTCCTTTATTCATCATGATATTCTACAAGACTTAGCTATGTATTTGACCAAGCAGGGGCCTATAAATAAACGCAAAATGATTTTTACGCCTCAGAAAGTGTATTCTATTCTAAAAAAGTGGAAAAAGGCTATGAAGTGTACATTTGATGTTGATATTGTTTCCTTACACATAGGTTTGGTGCATATTTCTTTCTCCTCTCATAGTTGTTTCTGTGCATTTTTCAATATTGAACTATCTCACTTGATCAAAATCTTGTAGTCTTTTACATTCTAACTGCACATAATTTGATTTTGAATGTGCTACTTTATGCATTATTGTATGTCAAGGTACAATGGAGGAGAAGGATTGGTGTCATAGATAAAATTCATAATTATCGTTAAGTTACTTGAACATAATGTCTGATACATGAAAAAAAATAAAAACAAAAACATAACTCTACATGTGCATTTTTGTACCTTCTCTGCTTGAAGCAAATAATCTTCAATTTTCTCTTCACATTGTTCAATCCACATTCTTTGGAAAAGTTATGACCTTTCACCATGTTGCATGGGGATCCATCTTAGCAATTCCCACACCAAGGTGGGTATATCTACTAGGAACAAAAAATTGACAAACAAAGAAAAATAGATTGACTTGTGCAAAGTGATATGAAAGTTCCTTGTGATTTTTAAGGATGCCAAACCTTGATTACCAATATGAATAACACAACCAACTTCAATTGCAATATGATAAAAAGGTACAAATTTGAGTGACAAATCATGAAAAGTCTCCTAACTTCAATTGCAATCAAATAAAGAACTAAAAAATGTTAATGTTAATGTGACTCATGAAAAATCGATGAACAGTTTCAGAATTTGCTAATTGTTTGATTGGTTGTTAATTACTCTTAGGATATATTTAATATTATGGAAAAAATATCAGGTAGCCATGTGATTATTCAACTGGGATTATTTTGTCACACCCCGTCTCTCTGTTTTTCACATGCACTACACAATTAATTGCAGCTGAAGAAGTTTTACTTTACATGTTTCTTTATGAAACTACTACACATGTTCAGAGAATAGGAAGGTAGATATGATTGCAACACCAAAGAGTCTTGACTGTGTAGTACATCATGATATTGAGTAAGTTGAATGCCTAGGTCCAATCCTTTCACAACATAGCAGTAATAGTACAATATTAGGAATGGATGAATCATGAGAAAGACTACTCTTACATAAAGGAAAATAGGCTCTACCATACCCCCTAAATGTTTTCATAATAAGTTGGGTTCAATTTTGTTGCTTAAAAAAGTTGTCGTAATTTCATAATACATGGTTGATTTGAGCCTAACAGAATATTATCATACAATATTGATAATTGGTGGAGTGCCCACTTAAAATATTTGTGAGAACAATATAATCAGAGCAAAAGAGTATCTAATCAAAAAGAAAAAGGCTATCAACTGCTCTCATATATTTTAATCTACAAAACCTAGATTACTAATATGAATAACACAACCAACTTCAATTGCAATAAAATAAAAAGCTAGAAGTTTGAGTGACAAATCATCAAAAGTGGTTTCTAGGTTCATGTCAAGTAAAAAGAATTATTTCTGACTATTGATTCTACACCTCATATTGATGACTGCATCTAATATAGGAGAAACCATGAACCTCATTCAAATGCTTCTTGATTCCATCAATATTGGAACATTATGTAACAACCCTGGTGAAAAATTCCATGTAAAAATATAAAAGGTCACGGTCGATGGGACACATATTCCAAGTTGAATGGTGGGGGAAACATCCTAGTGGGTGTTGATTCGGTTATTATGGTTGAGGAAATTGGCAAAGGTAATGGCTAAGGCTTTGGAGAGGAAAAATGGCATTTTTGGCACAATTATTTATGAAAATAATGGAAATTAGGAGAAAAGGAAGGTGAAAGGTCATAGGTTGCATGTGAGGACGAAAATGAAGGAAAATAATGGAAAATGAAGAAAATAGAGGCATGATAAATAAAAAGGCTTATGAGGATCAGTGGGCAAGACTTGATCAGTTCAGTTTTGGAGCTCTCTCATTATTCTCTATCTCTCTCATACTCTTGGACACTTAGAGTTTTCTTGGAGAACTCTTGGAGGGTGTGGCATACTTGGATTATTTGAGCAAGAAGGCTAAGGAAAATAAGGAAAGCGCAAGGAGGCATCGGGATCAACAGCTACAACATCTTAGCTTGCAGGTATCGAGTTGCATGTATGGCTTCCTCACTAGTTCTGGCATGCATGACACATTCATGTGGTTTCTTGGTTATGATCTATCACTGGAATGGAGGATTACTTGAATTGACAGTGGATTTGCCTAGCCTTGCCATTTCCTAGATAGCCATGGATTTTGTGGGTTTATTTCCTTATTTTGTTTTGGTTGGTTCTCATGTTTCCTTATCTTGGGTTGAGTTATTAGCTCCTGGAAGCCTTGGTTGGAAAAACTCTCTAGAAGCCCTATAACGGCTTGGGTTGAGTTTACTAGTCTTGGAAGCCTTGGTTGGAAAAACGCTCTAGAAGCCCTGTAACAATTTGGGTTGAGTTACTAGTCCTGGAAGCCTTGGTTGGACAAACGCTCTGGAATCCCTTGGTGGGTTGAGTTACTAGTCCTAGAAGTCTTGGTTGGACAAACACTCTAGAAGCCCGACAGGAGTTGTGGTTGAGTTACTAGTCCTGGAAGACTTGGTTGGACAAACGCTTTGGAGCCCGGTGGCAGCTGTGGGTTGAGTTATTAGTCTTGGAAGCCGGGTTGGAACAAACGCTCAGGAGCCCTGGAAGACTAGGATGGAGACCAATCTGATGATGGTTTTATGACGTCTGACCATGAGGTGGAATCATTATTTGATGGGTTTAGGTGGATGGCCTCTAGAATCTCTGGATGAGTTTTGATTGATGTGTTCTATGAGATCCCACATTCATGCTTGGAATATGGCATGGAGGTGAATGGATGAAGATAGATTTGGCTCACCCATTCTACTGTCGGGTGGAATGTGAAAGTCCCATCCCGAGTTTGGATTTTGCATCATCAATGAAAGTTATTTCTATTGGTATTTCTATGAGTATTATGATGGATTATATGTGTTGTATATGGCTATGATTTCATTGTTTTTTTATCCCTATTATGTTGGTTATGTATGTGTTTTATGACAACATCCATGTGTGGCTCTCATCATGTTATTACTTTTTATTGAATGATCAATGTATCTATGACCTAATGGATGAAATGACAACTAATCTGATACGGAGGCATGCTTCATAGCGAATCTCAGATAAGTATGAGACCCCTATGCTCAGATATGTTATTTACACCTATAGATTACATGCTCATAATATGTTTGATGAAATGCCTGCCATGGATAGTAGGGGTTTGGCTAAGGTCTTCATCATATCATTGATTTTGCATCATTGTTTCCCTATAATTTTCCTGATTTTAAGCATTCACTCCATTCTTGGCAGTGGCCTGGGCTCTGGGCCTGAAAAAGTGGCTTAAATCCTGGGGTCACTAGCACTAAACTGGCAATTTTGGTCCATAGTCGCTGGTAGGTAGGCCTATGAGAGCGACTTTGGGTTTCTGGTCGCTCCCTTGCCCATAGCATGAGAGAGACCATGGCCTAAGAGGTCCAGAATAGCAGTAGGACGTAGGGACAGGCTGTCTGAGTGGTTGACTTGTCTTCTGAGGGTTATGTTGATGATGTTGGGTGATTGTGTGTGATGTTCCATCGATTCCATTTCCTTAAGGTTACCTAGGAGTTCGAATCATATCATAGTGGCCTCTTGTCACATGTTTACCCCGGTTGGCCAGTTACTTGGGTAGATATGGAAGGAGGGTGTTATAGAGTGGTATTAGAGTGTGGTTGCACTCTCCTTGGGTTGTGTGTTGATCATTCTTTCATGTTGGTTGCATATGTGTTCCTTATGCATGTAGTCCATGTGCTTCTTGCATTTGCATAGCATTGATCATTGTTGTAGTGTTGTCGCCATGTGAAGGTTGAAGGTGTTGGTGTTGTCGTGGAGTATGTCTTCATGTGTGTATGGTTGATTATTCATTGTTATGCACATTAGTGTTCACATGTTATCAAATGCACGTGAGGTGGTTATTGTTGTCATGCATGAGGTCATGGTTTTTGTAGTTGATATGGTCATGCATTGATTATTGGACTCTAGCTATAATGGTGTGTATATGGTTTTGCACTGATGTGTTATGTCTATATGCAGTTGTTATGCATGTATAGTCTTGGTCATAGTTATGCATGAATAGTAGGTCAAACATGCCTTGTGAAGTCATGGTATGAAATTTAGGTCATCATGATGCTATTGGTTGTTATGATGCTAATGTGTTGAATGAGGTAAAGAAGGAAATGCAGATCATCAAAGTGAATTTGTAGCATTGGACCTCGAGGCGAAAGCATGTCGTCATACATGTTTGTATGTTGGGCATGCAGATATGTAGGTTAAGGAATGTTATATGCATTAGGTTATATACATTAGGTTTATGTACATGTCTTTTGATGTTATGGTTACATACATGATAGATGATAATTGATTAGTATAGTTATATGCACTTGAGTCAGATAGTCAAGAATGATAGTAGCATGCGGTTGTAAGCATTACTATTGCTAGTTAGGTTAGATAACTTGATGATTATGTTATATGATATGTTGTTGATGAGTATGTTATAGGTTAACTTGTTGTTGCTATATGACAGTTAGCTTGATGATTAGGTTTTATGTTATTGATAAGCATGATATATAACTTATTGTTGTTATGTGCTATTAACTTGATGACTAGGGTTATTTCATTGAGATCTTTATGTTGTAATTTGGATTGGTCATGTGTGTGATGGTTATGTTCATTGTGTTGAATATCTTGATGTTATATGTATTATGCTAACCTGGTTGACCTATGCAGATGGTTATGGTTGCGATATTTAGGTATGAGCCGACATATTTGTGATATGGTGTCATACTAATCTAGATTGATCGTACATATGTGATTGTTATGCATGAACGACAAATGCTTATGAGCTTATGACATGAACATGTTAGTTAGTTACTATTATGGATATCATGATTTATGTTTGAGTTGATATGTTGTGAAGTTGTATCGTGCTAACCTAGCTTTATTGTGTAGACAAGATAGCCTCCCCTGATATACATTAAGGTATGAGTTTTCTTATGTCGTATATTTGGTGCTTGGTTGTTTGATTATGACGTCTATTTGGTGTTTGAGTGTTTGGTGCCTAGTTGATTTATTTAACATGGTATGTTTGCAAGTTGGTTGAATGTTTGATGAATTTCATAATATGAGTATGCGTTCCAATGATCTTGTTTTAAGATGGTTTTACTAACACATATGTGTTGAAACAGTTGATATGTACTTGAGTGTAGTAGGTGATAGTTGTAGCATTATGTCTAATGAATATGAATTGACTATGGATTATGACATGATTGTTTGGAAAAGTTGATTTCAAATTGATAGATTATTGTCTTGATATTTGGAACATGTGGTTGACATGTGTGAGAAGTTGCAGGAAACATGCTTGGTATTAGCATGACGAGGTAATAATTGATGTGTTTATATAACTAACAGTTGGGTGATGTGACATTATATAGTAAGATCCAGTTGCAACAAGGTAAAGGCAAAAGAAAAGAATCAGGTAAGAATTCCTTTAGTTATGTTTGGAAACCCTAATTCCAAACGAAAGAGTGCTTTGCATACAGGGAGTCTTCTTAACCTTGATTTTATTTGACATTATGTGGATATGTGCTAGATTCATTAACATGTACTTGACAGGTATATTAGCTAGTGTTTAGTTACAGGTGGATTTGTCAAAGGATTGGAGTCCCTTGAGAGATGGTGTGGATGTGTTCAGTTGCAAGCAACATGCTTGGTACAACAAGATAAGGTAATTGATGTATTGTTATGTTTATTTATGCACTGGAATTATGTGTTTATGGCAGTATAAAACAGGGAGTTACATGGAAAGAGATATTTCCATGAGTCTTGAAGAAGGCTCAGGTTGAGCTTTCCCTCGGAAGCATTGGGAACCATGGGGATTGAGTCATGGTGTCTTTCATTAGTCTTGTGCTTTTGGTATTTTGTGATTGTTGCACTTGACTTGCGATTTTGACTGTGTCTAGTGCATAGCTATGCCACTTTGTTGTGGTGTCATATTTCTTTGGGTTTTCATGGTTTTCTTCTTAGTCGTTTCTTGTCTTTCCTTTTATGTTTTGAGTCTTAGGAATTGTTTGTGAAAGAGGAAAGCTAATGGAGCTCGAGGAGAGTTGTGTGGTACCCGAAAGGTAATGTAAGATTTAGATGAAGCTTTGTGCATGCGTAAGCATAGTGGAGGGTAAGATTGTGACAGTGGGTTGGAATGGATGGGTCCATTGTGGTAAATGGACGATGGCTGTAAAAACATGAGAAAGGTAATCAGAAAAGGTAAAGTAAATGGATTTGAGGTGTCAAATGCCTTGGCTTTGTTGGGAACTGTTGTTCTCAATGTCATGCATGTTGTGCACAAATAAGGAAGTTCTATTAACCTAGACCTCATTTCATCTGGTAATTATGTTATGAGCATGACTATGTTAATGTTTATATGTATGCATGTATGAATGTCATGTCTGACAATATTAACATGGATCGTGATTATTTTATGCTAATGTTTATATGTACCTATGTATGTCGTTGACAGACTAGATCATTATTATTCTATCTTGATGTTTATGTATATGTATGTATGTATCCATGTATTTATGTCACTATCCAACAGGGCATTAGGAATCATTCTCATGGAGGAATGACTGTTGATGCAGGAGAATGGCATGACGCGGTTGTTGGTCTTATGGGAATCAAATTGGAAGAGTAGTCATGAAAAATATATGAGGTTAGTATCATGTGAATAATTTGAATTTTATGCTTGTATTATGCCTATGTTTATGTTATGACAGGTAATGTGGAAGGATACATCAGCAAAATGAAAGCAGTGTGGTCTGCGGCATGCTAGGATAAGCATGGATAAGACACTGGAAGCAAGGTTGCTTGGTAAAGAGTCAGTGTGGTTTTGAATGTGTGGGACGATTGTTGTGCATATGTTGTATATGTTGTACTTGTTGCACCTGTGACGTTGTGTGCATGCGGTGTGGTGTATATTTAGTGTGTGTACATGTTGATTATGTAATGTTATGTACATGGTGTAGTATATATAGTGTTGTATGAATCTTGCATATTTAGTGCTGGGTACAGATGATGATATGTACGTGTTGGAAATGCAGTGTTATGTACAAGTGGTGTTGCATGCATGTTGTACATGTGGTGCTATGTGCATATGGTGTGTTGTGCATGGTCGTACAAATGGTGTTGTGTGTATGTGGTGTTGTGTACATGTTGTACAAGTGGCGTTATGTGCAGGTGGTGTTGTGTACGTCTTCTTGCATGTGGCGTTGTGTACATGTGGTATCACATACATGTTGCGTGTCTGGTACTGTGTACATGTGGCATTGTGTACATGTTGTACAGTGGTGTAGTGTACATATGGCATTGTGTACACATTGTGCAGGTGGTGTCATGTACATGTGATGTTGTGCACACGTTGTGCAGGTGGTGCTTGGTACATGTGGTATTGGTGTACGTGTGGGATTGAGTGCATGTCATACATGTTGTGTTGTGGGCATGCGGTACTATGTATGTGCATTGTGTAGTCATGGTATCATGACATATGCATTCATTGTGTTGCACTGTAGACACGTATTTGTGTTATGATTGTGTTGTACACCAGATGTAGGCATATGTATTGTGCTTTGTTGTACATCGGGTATAAGAGTATGAGTTGTGTTGTATATCGGGTATATATGTATGCATTTTGTGGTGTCGCACATCGTGTGCAGATGAATGTCTTCTAATGTACATTGTGCACGTATATGTACGTACACTGGGTGTAGGTGCATGTGTTGTATGCTAGGTATAGGTGCATACGTTGCATGGTTTTGTATGGCATGTGTGGTTGTATGTGTGTGATGCATGTTATGTGTATGTGCACCTGGTTGAGGAAAAGGCACTGGGTGTTTGTTGGGTGTGGAAAATGATCCAGTGTGCATACAAAATAAGAACAAAGGCATAAGTAAGGATCGATGAAGGATAAGTATTGGTATTGTATTTCAGTTTTACTATGCATATGGTTTATGACTCTAGTCTATGACGATTACATGTGATCTATGATTCTAGTTTATGATTGTTACATGTGATTTATTATTTTGATCTATGATGGTTATGTTTTGAGCTAACCCGATGTGATGTTTTTATACATGATGCTAGTTTGACTTGTTGTGATAGGAAGTAAACATGATTACAAATGTAACTTATTGACAAGCTACCAATGAGGTATGATTTGAGTTTATTTCAATTTATTTTGAATCTAATGGAAGTTATGTGCTTGGTATAGGAATGCATGAACATGCCCGATTGGATGATTGAAATCAACTACAAGAATTAGTAGCGTCAGCAAAAGGAATTGGAAAATGCATCAGTATGCTGGTAAAGCCTTCAGGAGTAGGGCCATTGCGGGACACGGGTGCCCAATACTGCCCATTGATTTCCATGAGCATGATATGACCAATATGATGGTTTTAAGGCAGGCATATGCCTTGGTTGTTGTATCTTCCGATGCGAGGAAGCCTTGCCAAGGGATGGACTACCTAGGATGGGGGTGCCAGCGGAACTTGGAAGGTGAGTGACTGCACAGAAGGGATGACTAGATTTACCGAGGGACTTTGCAGCAGAGAAGGGAAGGTCACAAGTGGATTTGTTTGGGTCATTAGCATTTCCAGGTGGAATCATATACACATTGGGAGAACACCCTGGAACAATGAGCCAATAACTGTTCACTGAGAGGACAAGTGGTGCAGGATTATAGCGTTGGACATTGGATGCAGATTTGACTTTGGAGTGGATTATAGACTTCCTGGGAAGGAGGTGAATCCTGGTATTACTTTTAGGGTGGAGGTGTGAGCCTCTAGATTCCCTTGTTGCGGAAGCAGACATCATATCCTTTTATTTTCTGCATGAGAAAATGTATATATTTGTATGTGTGTATATTATTGTAAATATTGTATCGAGTTGGTTTATAAAGCTCCATAGACAGTATGGTTATTTTCTGGTTGAAGAAAATGTGTATTTGTATATGTGGTTATTGTAAATACCGTAATGAGTTGTGTTATAAAGCTCCAGTAAACATATGTTTCTCATGTTTCAGTAGTGGTCATTGTAAATACTGCAACGAGCTATGTCATAAAGCTCCATGGACAGTATGTTTTGTTCTCAGCAATCTTGTTGGTTATAGGTGTCATCGAACACCGAGGATGGTATTCCCCCAAGGGGGAGGGTTCTATAATAGCCTTGGTGAAAAATTCCATGTAAAAATATAAAAGGCCACGGTTAATGGGACACGTATTCCAAGCTGAATGGTGGGAGGAACATCCTAGTGGGTGTTGATTCGGTTATTATGGCTAAGGAAATTTGAAAAGGCAATGGCTAAGGATTTGGAAAGGCAAAATGGCATTTTTGGCACAATTATTTATGAAAATAATGGAAAATGAAGAAAATAGAGGCCTCATTAATAAAAGGGCTTCTGAGGATTAGTGGGCAAGACTTGATCAATTTAGTTTTGGAGCTCTCTCATTATTCTCTCTCTCTCTCGTACTCTTGGATACTTAGAGTTTTCTTGCAGCACTCTTGGAGGGTGTCATACTTGGGTTCTTGGAGCAAGAAGGCAAAGGAATCAGGATCAACAGCTATAGTAGCTTTGCTTGTAGGTACTCAGTTGCATGTATGTCTTCCTCACTAGTTTTGGCATGCATGGCACGTGCATGTGGTTTCTTGGTTATGATATGTCACTGGAATGGAGGATTGCCTAGATTGACAGTGGATTTTCCTAGCCTTGATCCAGGAGGATCTTGTCAGATCAGTTGCACAGGTTTAGTTTCGTCGTCAGCATTCAGTGTCTGGTATCTTCAACTTCGACAGGAATGTTATGGTTGTTTGGTAATGTCAATATTTGATATGGTTTTCATGATGATATGGTTTTGTACCTGGTTGTCAACATGTGTTTGTCGTCAGTTCCGCCAGGATTTTGTTGTCGACATGGGTTTATCGTCCGTCTCGTAGGATTTGGTTGTCGACGTGGGTTTGTCATCCGTTTTGCAGGGTTTAGTTGTCGTCGTGGGTTGTCATCATGTGATGTTTGTTGCAAATGCTGCTTTGTGACAAAATAAGTGTGCATGGGTTTGTTTTAGATGTAAAAATCTAAAGCCTACATTCCAAACCCTAATCAAAATTCATTTATCAAAATGACCTAACCCTAAACTACACCTAAAACCCTAACCTAAATCCTGAGTTTTAAACCCTCTCGGGCCATTACATTACATACAAAACTATGTAATAAACATTACAAACCAATTAGCTAAACCACAAGTTCCTAACTGCATTGGAACCGTGGAAATAACCACGATCATGTGAGCGGATTGGGGGGATAACCGTCAGGGTTAACAGTATTAGGGACTGACTGCGTGGAGATTTCAATTGTAACTACATCAGGAGAAAACCTCGGCATGTGAATAGAGTTAGCCGCATAGTTAGACTATCCGTAGTAGCTAACCGCACGGGGAACGAAACCGTCGACGATAGTTGTCACATGCTACAGAAAAACTGCACCAGTAGCTGGAACCATCGGGTATCAGCCACTAGGTGGCAGCCTGCAGTTAGATCGCAGTTGTTCACATGGTAACAATCATCTTTTCTGCGTCGTTTATTGATCGTCAACGAGATATATGTTATCCAAAGTTTTATTTTGGGTTTTGAATTGTTGTTATGAGCTAAACTAATGCAACCACCATGTGACTAGGTACTAAGGTGTTCCCTAGTGGTTATACCGAGTCTATAATGATGGTTAATGCCTAAACTTAGAATCAAAGAGTTCGAATGAACCCAAAATAATTATAAATTCACCTTTTGTATCATGAAGAGAGGATCAAAGTGGTTTTGAGTTTTGTATGCAGATTCTGGAGGATATAGGTTGTTTTTGTTTTCAGTGTAACAAGAGCATCCGAATTGGGAACCGTGACAGGTGTTGGAAAGCTAATTCAGAGAGATTTCTTGCGACACTGACCAGAAGTGCCTGTGTGCATAATCAATCTAGTTAATTTTCTATGTAATCGACCTCCTTCGGATTCAATTCTAATAAAGCGGACGCTCATCTTGAAAGCAAACCCAGAGACGTAGTCCATCAGGAATGAACTACGTAATCAATATTGTTGTCTGGTATCATTGTGTTTTTGTTGTTTTTCACTTCTGTTTTCATCTTGCTTATGTTTCAATTTTGCCGTCAATTCATTCCTTTTCAGGCAGTCCTCACGGTTAAAGCACTTTAAGTTAACATTCGATTCACTGATGGCATTAACCAATTCTACTTCAGTTTAACATATGATCATTTCATATCATATAATTTGGTATCAGAATAGGTTGCATTTGTAGAATTTTTCCAGTGAATGTTAACCAGGTCAAAGTCGCAACGTGGATAAGGACACTCGAGGAGATTGATCTAGAGATTGGAAAGCGAAGAGTCGCTCATACATCGACCATGACAGGATATGATGTAGGTGAAAATCCTGAAACTAAGATGAGAGAGGAACAGTTTCAACAAGCATTCTTGAGTATCCAGCAGATGTTGGGATAAATTTACGAAGATAAGAAGGCGAGAGATGCATCTTATTCTTCAAAGACATCAAAGAAGGACAAAGGTAACGACAAGGTTGATAAACCTCCTTCACCTCCATTATCTCCATCATCATCATCATCTTCTTCTTCTTCCAGTGCAGAATCTGAAACAGAAAAGAAACCTAACAAAATATCTCTTTTGAAACTTGATGTAAAATTTGAGTTACCTATTTATGATGGCGAAATGAATCCTGAAAATCTAGATAACTGAATTAAGCAGTTAGAAGTGTATTGTCATATTCATAAAATTTCTGACGATAAAACGAAAATTCAGTTAGCTACACTTAGAATGGGGGGAACATCTTTAATCTGGTGGGAAAATAAAACTCAGATAGATGTAAAGAGGAAAGGTAAAGTCATCTATTTATGGTCTAAGTTTTTAAAATCTCTTAGGAAACAATTCTATCCTTTAGGATACATGAAACAAGCTGTTATTGATTGGTAGAATTTGAGGCAAGGTAAAGGGCAGAGTGTTCAAGAGTTTACTCAGGAGTTCAGAAAGAAAGCATTGGCACTTGGTATTTCATTGGATACACGTGAAACTTTATTAAAATACATCGACAGTTTACATTCATATTTGCAGCATACATTATTGATGTTTAATCCTGATGATTTTGATGAAGTGTGTGTTCAAGCCATACATATTGAATCAGGTGGTAGACCATTCAAATTTTCACCACAATCATCCAAAGAGTTGGAAATCAAGGATTCCAATGACAGTAAAGGGAAGAACAATTCGAAGAGAAAGAAATCAATGATAGCTCAGAAGGAAAGACCTACTTGTTCTCATTGCTAGAGAATCGGTCATGATGAATCTAGGTGTTGGAAACTTCATCCGAACTTAAGCCCAAAAAGTTCCTTAAAGAGAAGGATGAAAAGAAAGCAATGCAGCAATCCAGCAAGATCTAGGTTCCGATTCAGGTGATGAAAGGAGGATAACTGCCATAGTTTCGACAAGTAAAACTTCTGACACTTGTTCAAGTTCGAATACTATTGCATCTTCATCAAACATAAATCCTTCAAATGAGGATAATAGAGTTGAATTATTTAACATAAGTATAACTTCTAAGCACACAAAGATAGATACAATGTTTGACAGTGGATCACAAACAAATTTAATATCTGAATATTTAGTTAAGAACTTGGGTTTCGAGACACAGAATCATCCAAGACCTTACCCATTAGGATGGCTAAATAAATCAACTCAGATAAAAGTCACAAAGCAATGTCGGTTAGAATTTTCCATTACGACTAATTACATTGATGAAGCAGAATTAGATGTGGTTCCAGTAGACATATGTGGAGTTGTCTTGGGAAGTCCTTACCTTTATGATCGTGATGCAGTGTTTTATAGGAGAGAGCATAAATATCACCTTAAGAAAGATGGGGTTGAATTTATTGTCATGGCACATCAAAATAAAAATCACTTGAATTTAGTTGTTGCTAATCAGATGAAGTGATTAATAAGTTCAAATAAGAGATTTGTAATCACGTGTGTAAAGGCACAACATAAGAATCAACATGATGTTTGTTCAAGTTATGAGTCTTAGCTTAAAGATAGTTTGGTCAAAGAGGTAGAAACTTTTTCAGTTCTATTTAAAGAAACCAAACTTCTTACTCATAAGCAGGGAATACAACATGAGTTACAGTTGATGCCCAAAGCTCCTCTTCCTAATGTCAGAATGAATTATTTCAGTCCAAGTTTGGAAGTTATAAGTTACAGGGATGCAGGTCAGTATTGGGGAAATTCAGTGTTACATTTATCTTGTATTGTATCACCATTTCATGTTTCAAATAGTTTGGAAGCCTCTTTTCAAGTGGAGAGGAAGCCCATTTGTTTTCATATCAAAGTCTTTTCTAAACCAGTGTCAAAGTATCCAATACATCTAAGGGAAACTTATGCATCATGGGAATGTGCTAATCAATGGACGCATCATTTAATTAATGAAGAAACAATGATTCAAACAAATCAACAACCACTTCAATATTTTCAAAATCAAACTAAGTTGTAGCAGTTTTCACATCACAGTTTGATGGGTTTATTGTAGCAAGTTCACTTAGTAATCAGGAATCAAGAAAGTATCTCAAGTCAAGTAGCTGGTATGGTGCCAAGAATGTCTTTGAATGTTTCTGTTATTCTACAAAATAGATTGTTAGTATATGTCAATGGTATTGAACAATATTATGCAAAGATTGTTTTCAAAGATGCTTATGAATCACTAATTCATGGTACTTTGTGGAAAGAAGTTAATTGACATGTTCATAATAGGTTGTTTAACCATCTTCGCAAGTTGTGCATACTACAAATGGATGGAACAGTTCAAAGATTCAAAATGTGCCATGATCAGCATCATCAGGGTCATCACTTTCAGGTGGTTGATCAAATGTATTAGTACATCATCAGGGCAAGGTGGAGAGTGAGGGAGCTCTACCATCATTTACTATCTATTTAAGTCAAACTTTTGTGGTCCAAAAGCTCTCAAGTAGAGAGGAATGATCTAGGAGGATCTTGTCAGATCAGTTGCACAAGTTCAGTTTCATCGTCAGCATTCAGTGTTCGGTATCTTCAGCTTCGACAATAAGGTTATGGTTGTCCGGTAATGTCAATAGTTGATATGGTTTTCATGATGATATGGTTTTATACCTGTTTGTCGACATGTGGTTATCGTCAGTTCCGCCAAGATTTGGCCGTCGACATGGGTTTTTTGTCTGTCTCGCAAGATTCGATTGTTGACGTGGGTTTGTCATCCATTTTGCAGGGTTTGGCTGTCGACATGGGTTGTTGTCATGTGATGTTTGTTGCAAATTTCGCTTTGTGACAAAAGAAGTGTGCATGGGTTTGTTTTAGATCTAAACATCTAAAGCCTACATTCCAAACCATAATCAAAATTCATCTATCAAAATGACCTAGCCCTAACCTACACCTAAAACCCTAACCTAAATCCTAAGTTTTAAACCCTCTCAGGTCATTACATTACATACAAAACTATGTAATAAACATTACAAACCAATCAGATAAACTGCAGGTTCCTAACCGCATCGAAACCACGGCAATAACCACGATCATGTGAGCGGATACATGGGATAACCGTTATGGTTAATGGTATTAGGCCCTGACCACGCAGAGATTTCAATCGTAACTCCATCGAGAGAAAACCTCGACATGTGAACAAAGTTAGCCACACAGTTAGACTAACCATAGCAGCTAACCGATCAGGGAACGAAACCGTCAGCGATAGTTGTCACATGCTGCGGAAAGACTGCGCCGGTAGTTGGAGCCACCAGGGATTAGCCGTTAAGTGGCAGCTTGCGGTTAGACTGCGATTGTTCACATTGTAACAGTCATCTTTTCTACGTCGTTTATTGACCATCAGTAGGATATATGTTATCCAAAGTTTTATTTTGGGTTTTGAATTGTTTTTATGAGCTAAACTAATGAAACTACCATGTGACTAGGCACTAAGGTGTTCCCTAGTGGCTAGACCGAGTCTATGATAATGGTTCATGCCTAAACTTAGCATCAAAGAGTTCGAATGAACCCAAAATAATTATAAATTCACATTTTTTATCATGAAGAGGGGATCAGAGTGGTTTTGAGTTTTGTATGCAGATTCTAGAGGATATATGCTATTTTTGTTTTTAGTGTAATAGGAGCATCCAGAGTCGGAATTAGGAACTGTGACAGGTGTTGGAAAGCTAATTCAGAGAGCTTTCTTGTGACAGTGACCAGAAGTGTATGTGTGCACAATCAGTCTAGTTAATGTTTTGTCTAATCGACCTCCTTCATATTCAATCCTAATAAAGTGGACACCCATCTTGAAAGCAGACCCGGAGACGTAGTCCATCAGGGATGAACTCCGTAATCAATATTGTTGTCTGGTATCGCTGTGTTTTTGTTGTTTTTCACTTCTGTTTTCATCTTGCTTATGTTTCAATTATGTCATCAATTCATTCATTTTCAAGTAGTCCTCACGGTTAAAGCACTTTAAGTTAACATTCAATTCACTGATGGCATTAATCAATTCTACTTCAGTTTAACATATGATCATTTCAGATCAAGCCTTGCCATTTACTAGATAGCCATGGAGTTTGTGGGTTTATTTTCTTATTTTGTTTTGGTTGGTTCTCATGTTTCCTTAGCTTAGGTTGAGTTATTAGCTCCTAGAAGCCTTGGTTGGACAAACACTTTGGAAGCCCTGTAACGGCTTGGGTTGAGTTACTAGTCCTGGAAGCCTTGGTTGGGCAAACGCTCTAGAATCCCTGTAACAACTTGCGTTGAGTTACTAGTCCTGGAAGACTTGGTTAGACAAACGCTCTGGAATCCCTTGGTGGGTTAAGTTACTAGTCCCGGAAGCCTTGGTTGGACAAATGCTCTAGAAGCCCAACAACAGTTGTGGGTTGAGTTACTAATCATGGAAGCCTTGGTTGAACAAACGCTCTGGAGCCCGGTGGCAGGCATGGGTTGAGTTATTAGTCTTGGGAGCCATGTTGGAACAAACGCTCTGGAGCCCTGGAAGGCTGGGATGGAGACCAATCTAATGATGGTTTTGTGATGTCTGACCATGAGTTGGAATCACTATTTGATGGGTTGAGGTGGATGGCCTCTAGAAGCCTTGGATGAGTTTTGATTGATGTGTTCTATGAGATCCCACATTCATGCTTGGAATATGGCACAGGGGTGAATGGCTGAAGAGAGATTTGGCTCAACCATTCTATGGTCGGGTGGAATGTGGAAGTCCCATCCCGGGTTTGGATTTTGCATCATTAATGAAAGGTTATTTCTCCTGGTATTTCTATGAGTATTATGATGGATTATATGTGGTGTATATGGTTGTGATTTCAGTGGTATTTATGTCCCAATTATGTTGGTTATGTATGTGTTTTATGATAGCAACCATGTGTGCATCTCATCATCTTATTACTTGTTATTGAATGATCAATGTATCTATTACCTAATGGATGAAATGACAACTAATGTGATAAGGAGACAATGCTTCATAGCGAATCTCAGATAAGTATGAGACCCATATGCTCATATATGTTATTTACACCTATAGATTACATGCTCACGATATGTTTGATGAAATGCCTATCATGTCTAATAGGGGTCTAGCTAAGGTCTTGGTCATCTCATTGCTTTAGCATCATTGTTTCCCTGTAATTTTCCTGATTTTAAGCATTCATTCCATTTTGGGTAGTGGCTTGGGCTCTGGGCCTGAAAAAGTGGCTTAAATCTTGGGGTCGTTGGCACTGAACTAGCCATTTTGGTCCACAATCGCTGGTAGGTAGGCCTATGAGAGTGAATTTGGGTTTTTGGTCACTCCCTTGCCCATAGCATGAGAGCGACTATGGCCTAAGAGGTCCAGAACAGCAGTAGGACCCAGGGACAGGCTATCTGAGTGGCTGACTTGTCTTCTGAGGGTTCTGTTGATGATGTTGGATGACTGTGTGTGATGTTCCATCGATTCCATTTCCTTAAGGTTACCTAGGAGGTCGAATCATATCATATTGCCTAGTTGCTTGGGTAGATTTGGGAGGAGGGCGATACTAATTGTTGTTTTTTCATTACAGGTTTTAGTTTTGTCATCACTTGTTGTAGAGATGCCTGATACGTACAAAAGGATAAAAATAATATTTATAATTAATTCTAAGAAAAGGGTGGATCATGTTGGAACTAATTTTGAGGGATATGTAACTCAAGGGGGTTTTCCAAAAGTGGAATTCCAATGGATGTTGAACCGATTGAAGAAAATGGAGATCGAATTAGGGAAGACAATAAAGACCATGAAGTGAGGAATGAGCCAATTGAGCTGGAGGATCCTCTTGAAGATGTTGTTGACTCATAAAATAAATGCCTAGAGAAGTTAAAGATAAATTTGGCCCTTGAAAGATAGAAAATGTGTTCATGCCCATCATGTTCCTCCTTTGATGAATTTGTACCTATGCCTGAAAAGTGCAATAAAGTTAAATCTAGTCTTGAAATATGAAAGTAGAAAAAATATTTTATTTTCTCAGGAATACCCTAGAATTAAAATTGTCCAACAAACTTCCAAGGAGAGTGATTACATGCAACATGGTGAATGGATGAATTTTGATGAATTGAGATTCAGACATTCGGCTTGGAGCAACTCTTGCTCCATTGTGAGACTCACAGTGATTGACTTAGCTTTGGATTCATACATATGGCATGGAGAAAAACTAACAGTGATTGACTTTTTCTCGTAATAAACAGTAATTGACTTTTCTCCCTTGCCTTTAGATGCATAGAATGCCTTTCGTACAATTGAAAACAAAGAATAATTGACTTTACTCCATTATTGCACAAAATGCCTAAAATTTTTACATTATAAATTGTAATATAGTTATGAAAGACAAACCTAACCATTAAATTTAGTCTATAGCCTTTGCTTACACATCATGCCCTAACTTTTTTGTTTTTAATAGTGCAAATTGTAATATAGTTAAGAAATAGTGATGATGACCATATGTGGGTGTGTGCTTTTCTCCGTGGCTACCTTTCAATTTTCGTGTCGTCGAATAACCCTTGAACGCACATTCATCTTGGAAGTTGGATACGTATGACCTTCCCTTCGCACCAGAAAATAATTAACTGTAGTCATTGGCTTTATTTTTAAATGGCAGATCTAGTACTATGTTGCTTCTGCCTGTGATTGACCCGGCCTGCTACATAAGGGAACCAAAGTAAGAGTTGCATAGCTATATAAAGTTTATGAATTTATACGGTCAGACAAGGAGGAAGCTTGTAACTGTCTGAATTTTAAGATTTTTTTTTCGTATTTACATTATTTCTTTTGAAACTAAATATAAAAGTATTTTATAAATTAAACATTTCAAAATCCCCAAAACAAAACCATACAAAACTGTCATTTCTCATCTTAATCAAATACAATACATTAAAGAAAATAAACATGTAAAATAGTTATATATTATCTAGATCAAATCTAGTGCATCAAAAAAATATTTTGTCCATGCCTAAAACTTAACCATTTTGTGATGCCTAAAGCTTTCACGGTGTTGCGATGCTTAACCTTCCAGCGACACACTGGAAACACTAAATATTTGGATGTTGTTATAGTTCAACTTAAAGCATAGTTATAAATTTCGAGCACCACAATCGCCGTTACATGTAGAATATATTTGTACTTCTTAGGGCTGGGCTGGAGGTAAATAAAAATGTCACAACTAAATTTTGGATTATATTTATATAGTTGATGGGATGCAAATATTTGGAAGTGGGTTTTATTTAAAATCGATAGTAGAGGGAACACATTACCCAATTGTTACAGAATTATAGACATCAAGGACTACAATCCTATCCTACAACGCCCTGCTACCTAGAAGATATTTATACTTCTTATGGTTGGGAAAATTTCAGGACTAAAACTTGAATTATATCCAAATATTTGAAAGAATGCCAATAATTAGAAAGAATTCCAAATATTTGAAAGAATGTCAATATTTAGAAGTGGATTTTATTTAAAATTACGTGTAAAGATGAAAACATGACATAATCATTTAGCTCCAAATATGAAATCTCCAGTCTCATCTTTATTTTGAAATCTCCAGATATGAAATCTCCAGGTATTTTTGATAATTTATATAAAAATTGAGAGGAGGTGAGTTTCAAAGATCAGATGTGGGATTTGGAGCGGTACCCTCAGATGTTCACTGATGAATCTAATGGGGATCTCTTCCAGCCTGCCAATTTGGAGGAGATATTGGAAGTTTTAAAATCCTTTGCCAAGCTAAGCGCCCGAGCCTCAACGGATGGACGGTGGAATTCTTTCTGCACTTCTTTGATCTCATGGGATAAAACATCCTGGATATTGTGGAGGAATCCAAGACTATGAGTAAGATATTGGGTGCCATCAACTCTACTTTTCTGGATCTTATTCCCAAATCCTCAAATCCCACTAATTTTGGAGATTTCCGACCCATATCCCTCTGCAACATCTTATATAAGACTATCTCTAAGCTGATTGCGGGTCGAATTAAAAGAATATTGTCCCTGCACATTACTGGTGAGAAATTTGGGTTTTTAAGTGACCGGTTAATACACGATGCTATTGCTTCGGCACAAGAGGCTATTCACACCATCCACACACAAAAAAAGAGAGGCTTTGGTTATGAAGATTGATCTTCACAAGGCTTATGATTGCGTGGATTGGTCTTATACCCGCCTCTTGCTGCATAAGATTGGACTCCAAATACACAATGTGGAATGGATCATGGCATGTATTACATTTGCTAGTTTTGTTATTCTGATCAACTTCCTTCCCACTCCCTTTTTTTTGTGCTGGTAGGGACCTCAGACAAGGCTGCTCGCTCTCATCTCTCATTTTCATACTAGTTTTGGATTGTCTTAGTTTAAATATCAAGGAGGCTAGATTGCTTGGACAGTTTCAGGGTTCAACATCACTAGGAAGGTAAACATCACTCATCTATTTTTTGTAGATGACATCTCGACTTTCGGTATTATTTCCAGGTCCAAGTGGTTAGTTCTACATCATATTCTTCACAAATTTGGCGCAGCTACGGGTTTGATATCCAATGGTAGTAAATCGTTCATATATCACTGAGTTGAGGATATGCAAGATATTGGATATATTTCTAATTTGTTTAATGTGCAGACAACTCCTATTCAAGCAAGATTTCCTTATCTGGGTTTTAGGCTCAAACCCAATAGGTATGTTGCGGGGGATTGGATGTGGCTGGTTGATAAATATAAGAAGAAATTGTGCACCTGGACAAACTGGTTTCTCTCCTTATGGGGTAGATATATTCTCACACAAGTTGTTATACAACAATTAGTTGTGTACTGGACACATTTATACTCCATCTCGTCCACCATTGCTAATAGGCTCCGAGCTATCACATCACATTTTCTCTGGGTTGGGAATAGTCATGTGTTTAAATACCAACTATGTAAATGGAATGATCTTACGATCCCCAAGGAATGTGGGGGATGGGGTTTGCTAGATCAATGTATCTTTGGGAAGGCGTTGCTTATCAAATCTCTGTGGTGGGAAATAAATGGTAGTGGGATTTGGCAGGAGATATTCAAAAACAAGTATATGAAGGGTCAGGATATGGAATTTATTTATAGGGACACAAACATTCGACTGACCAGAGGATTGTTGATATGGCGCTCTTTTGTCAAAATCTGGGACTGGTGGCGGCATGGAATGGCCTGGGAGTTTGGCAATGGACATAAAATTTTAATCTGCTCGGACCTGATTAAGGGGATTGACATTGCTTCTATGTTGAGCGAGCACACCTTGTCAATGATTCAGCGTGGAGGCTTCTTCTTCATATCTCAGATCATAAAAAGATGGGAGGTTAGTTGTCCGATATGGAAAAATGCGACGGAGCTGAACCTAGCAGGCAGATGTGCTCTTGAATGGGAGGCTTATGTAAATATATTGAGCAGTGCGGGGTTGTGCTATGACAGAAGTGGTGACTGTATCAACTAGATTGGAAGGATGGCTAAAGATGCACCCATTGTGGTTGACTCATATAGGTGGTTGTTGGCACAAAAAGACGCCCAGATGGATAGATTGTGGTTTTCCAAAATATGGAAATGGAAGGTTCCCACCAAAATCATTCTATTTGCTTGGTTAGTCCGGAGAAACAAGATCCTTACTTGGGAAAGGGGACATTTGGGCATGGGTATTTGTATCTTTTGCAAGGCAGATTCGAAATATGTACGACATATTTTCTTCTTGTGCCCATACACAAATCGGATCTGGAACTATTATGCAACGACACTTCAAATTACTTTTTGGCGAATGAACAACTTTGAAGAGTTTATGATTGACTGGATTAATGTTCATAAAATTTTTTATGGCACTTCCCCTATTCTGGGAAATTTGGAAGGCTCGTAATTAGTTCCTATTTGAAGGTCGGAAAATTGATTATCGTTGGATTAAACATAAGATACTATCTTGGATGAACACCACCTCACATATTGCAGATAAAGTTATTGATCACTCCTACAGATTGAGGCCCCCCACTATTCATTTCCTAGTTGGCTTCTTTGATGGTGTTGCTCAACATGGAAGTTGTGGTTGTGGTGTTGTCCTACACCTTGATATGGGCAAACAATATCATCTGTGGTGGCATGGTGACTCTGGATCCAACACTAGAGCAGATATTATTGCTTTGTGGGGGTTGCTATGGTTTGCACAGCACAAGAAAATAAGCTCACTGAATATCTATGGGGACTCTAAGGCTCTTATTGATGGTATCAAGGGAACTACAGGATTCTTTCCCCCTTTCTTTTGGGCTGGCTTAGGAGGATCAAGCACATTATGGGATCTCTCTATGTATATACCATCTCTAATGTATACCGGGAATGTAACATGGTGGCTAACAGTATTTCAAAGGTTCGCCTAGGTATATCCTCTGGTTTCTTACACTATCGATACAATGTTGACTACTTGGTATTGGAGGAAGGTTGGCTTTGCCTGCCATGAATCGCTTCGACACTCTGCATCAGGACTTTATGTGGGATTTACAGTTTATGATATTCTCTAGTCTTTTCTATTTTTCTTTATTTTGCATATTTAATTTTACATCCTACAGAAAATGTTGTCGTTTAAGATGTTAAGGACTACATTATATTTTGATTTTTGCAGCCTTTGACTTATACTGGGGTCTTTCTTCTATCTTGGCTCACTTGTTGTCTAGATTAATGAGACTATATTATTATTATTATTATTATGAAATTAATTTAACCAGAATCGATAATCATCATGTTTTGAACCATTTCTTAAGGAAACATGGGTTATGTCATAGGTCCAATTAACCCCAACCTTCGTGTCTCAATACTAAAATATTGTATTGGCTAATGGTATGATAAAAGTTGTGTTTTTATTAGGGTTAGATTGTGTTTTTGTGTGCACATAACTCTCTTTCCAATTCAATGTCTCTTGTTATAAATTTAATTTTTATATCATGGATGTCTAGTATAGATTTGTTATGGCAGTATGGATAATGATGAAATTCCATGTTTCCAAATAAAAAAATAAAAAAAAAATATCCAGAGCGAATAATATTATGCTTAATTTTGAATGTATATATTTAACCAAGAAGAAAGAAATGCAAAGAGAGAAAATTAGATGCAAAGATAGAAAATTAGAGCTAGAATATAATATTTAACAATACAAGGTTTGCGCTAATTTATTTCTTGTTGACATCTAGATGGGAATCAAAAGTGGCAACTAATATTTAACAGGCCATAGCTCCATTAATGCGGTTAGGTTGTATATGCTTGACCGTTAGATTTAAACAAGTATAAATCTAATGATGGGCATATATAGCCTAGTTGCATTAATGGCTCTATAGACTGGGAAATAAGTGTCTCCATCAGAAGTTGGGCCATTAGAGTATTGTTACTCTTCTCATAACATAGTACCAGTATATCAGTACGAACTTTACCTGTTAAAACTCTTACAATAGGTGGCATTTATTCCACCATTATGTCTACCATTATTCGTAGAGGACGAGGGGGAATAGATGAGTGAAAATGTGATGAAGAGCAGAATGATTAGTTGATTTTTTGGGGGTTGAGCCACGGTTCCCAAAATCAATAAAGCTAAAAGTAAGAAACTCTACAAGAAAAGTGAGAGCTTGGAAAAACATGGAGACATCGTGAGATTTTTCGATGCCAACAAAGGCTATTGACGAATGGGAAGTCTTAGAAAATTTTCGTCAATTTTGGGTAGTCGCTCACATCTAAAACTTAGTCACTTGCAAGCTAAAGCATAACTAAGCAACCTTACTCTGTCACTAGAATTAAAATCGAAAAAGTAATACAGTGACCAAACCTTGAATGGTTACTACAAGAACTCGAGTCTGCAAGGACTGATGAACAAATAGACCAATAACCCTCTTTTGGAGAACCAAGATTGGAATAAACCTCGGCATTAAGCCATCAAGAAATCGTTCAACAAGAAGCAGTGGTTTGATTACGTTTTGAACATGCCCATTATGCCCCTAACTATTAGTTTTCTCTTAACTATTAACTATTAATCGGATGGCCTAAATAACTTCAATCGTGTAACATTTCCCTATGGTGTACACTGGTACACAGTGGCAACTAGGGAGTTGTTTTCAAAGAGAATGTCTTACGACTTAATAACTATATTTTAATTAGTATTTCTCTCCCAACCTTGACCACTTTTTATTGGGTGGGGGTGGTAATAAATATTGGGTAACATAGAATACTATAATATTATATTTTATCCAAGATTTCCCCTCACTGGATCCTCTTTTTATTAAAAAAAAATTATATTTGAGGTTCATAAGTAAACTTAACTCCTATGTAAACATTTGGTCCCAGTATGGTAGAGATGTTGTAATCTTTAACATTTTGACTCGGTAAAAGTAAAATAAATAAAAATGAAAATGTAAAATTAATAATTATAACTATTATTGATTATAATTAATAATTAAACCAACCTATATCCATCTTAACTCCTCATATACCAAACCCAGAAAGGGATCAAATTTCTTGAGATGCAAACCTCTTTTAAAGTGAAAAGAGATTTGATCCTCTGGGGGCTTGGTAGATCCAAAATTAAGATGGATTTAGACTGGTTTAACTCATTATTCTAATAACTTGCATGTCATCTTAAAGATTCATTACTTAATCTAATTTTATTTTATTTGTTTAATTCAAATTCATTAATTTTTATTTTGTTAAGATCTCACACACCATGAATCACACTATATTTTCATAATTATTCTAAAAAAAGACAATGTAATAAGAGAAAGCCAGAAGAATGAACCATACTTCATAAGAGAAAACAAGATAAATTAACTAGATTTTATGAGCCAACCTCTTTATAGTGGGTATTGTAGTAAAGACACATTCCAAAATGCTTGAACATAAACATATTTCCATATGTTTTCTAAAAACCATGTTGTTGCAGTATACGACTCTTAAGTATCTTGTTATAGGATCATTGAGCTTCATATTCATAAACTCTTCAAATTCCCTATCTCAATTCTAAGTTGTTTGGAAATGTATAAACTATTAATAAAAAATTTATTAGTATTGTCTTCTCTTTTTTTATGTAAAAGGAGTATTGCAAGGAACAACATAACCTAGGCATCAATGAAAGTATGCCATGCCAAAATGAATTTGGAATCTTGTGATTTCCATATGGTATAATCATTTGCATCAAATGGTTCTATTCTTCTAAAAATGTGTTCATTATTGTATGAAAATATAAATTAATGAGATAATAAAAATTGACCTCTTACTATAAAGATCATTGTCTTCTTTCAAATTTAAAATCTCAATCATAGTTTCCAATTTTATTCATCATTAATTTTCCTCTGATAAGGTTTGAAGATTCATTACCTCTATTTCTATAACATCTCTCAACAATTGTAGTTTTTCTTTACTGCTTTGAAATGCCCTCTTTTAGGACAAGGCTTTTGTTTTGTTAGTACTATCATAGATTCTCAATTATGGACATGTGTAGGTTAGCCTATGTTACAACTATGGACATATATACTTTGTCAAATGATATATATGGTGCTAATAACAATGCCAAACACTATTGACGCCATAATATTATATTAATTTTCAAAATATTGAATGCACAAATTAGATATAGAAAGAGTGATTTTACTAAGATTTCTATATACTTGCAACAAAGGGGATGGAGTGTTTTAGAGATGATTATATTTACAACAAACAAAACACGTAGAAGCACAAAAGCTTTAGATTGAAAGTAATGTTCTAAAACATTGTTTTTTAATGTAAAAACCTCACATGAACATAAAACTTAATCACTCCTAGTTTCTTATACTACCATTGAATGTTTTGACATTAATTGTGGAGATAAAAGAAAACAAAACAATTAACTGTTTTAAAACAGTTAAAAATAGAGTTACATGAAATCACTAAATATTATAATAATACTCTATTTTATAATTAAAAAGTAACCCTAAAACCAGATTACGTTTACTTCAAAATATATAACAAAATAAAATATAAACTTCAATATAAATTCCTTAAAAAAAAAAAAACCTTTTTCATTTACCTTTTTTTTTCTAAGTAAAGGCTAATTCTATTAATAAAAGGAAAATATAGTTACATGGAGGTCAAGACCTCAGAGGAAGCCGAAGCTGTCCAACAGAACTGACAAACTATCCCAGGGTTGAGATAACCAGATACAAAAGACCCAGAAGCCATACATACAAAGAAACTGGCCATAATGGTAAACCACAGTACAGGTCAAAGGAGAGCTGTAGCCAAACTTTCTATGCTGCCCGGATAACCATATGCAAAACTGAAAAACCAAGGACCTGATAAACTTGTCGAGCCAAGACCTGATATAAAACATATTGACAAAAGATCTGATAAACTTGCCGAGCCAAGACCTGATACAAAACACATTAACAAAAGTCGTAATAACACTGCACATTGGACAAAAGGACCAGAAGAGAAATTGCGACATCAGACAAGGCCCCGGAGGCATCAAGCATCTGTCAGGGGGTCCTGAGCTTCCTTCTCCACCAGGCCAGGATTTCCCATCCACGAGTCATCAACATTGTCCTCAGCACCTGTACCGCTGCCACCTAGAGGAGCTGCCAAGCGCTGATTTCCATCGGAGGAGTTCGCCGGATTAACATAAGTCGAGATATCCTGTGTGTTGTCTTCTGGAGACTTGAAAACATCAAGGACACACCTTTTTCATTTACTTAATATCACTTTATATTTGTAATATTATATATAAATTTAATTAATAAAAAAAATTATAATTATAATAAATAAATTATATTCTTTCTCATTTTAATTTTATAATATTAAATTTCATCATTTTGAATATTACTATCACTATGTATGCATATAAAGCAAAAGGTAATAAAAACAAATGAGGTACATAAAATGGACAATGGATAACAAAGGTAAAAGCAGGGACTAAGGAATCGTATTGCTGGTTGGAATTAAGCGTTAAGATATGATCGAATCTTGTCCTTGCCGGTGGTAGTTGGATGGTCTAATTGTATGGAAAAGGTTAATGGGTACCAACCAAATCGTTGATGTCTTTAGTTGGATCTTTTTAATGCATTTTTACCATTATTCATAAAATATTCCTTTGTGCTTAATATATTTTAATTAAATAATGTTTTTGGTTTTTAAATATTTTATAATGTTGTTTTATGGGTTTAATTTGAATTATTGGTAAAATGGTTTATTATCTTTTTTATTTAGGTTAAATTTTTTAAAGAAATATGTTAGACTTATTGTAATAAAGTTTTAAGAGTGGTTGCTTTTTCTAGTGATCCATGAGTGGAATTTTAGAAATCTTAATTTTTATTAAATTATAAATTACTCACATACATACATGACTTATAGGTTGTTGAATATGCTTTTATTGTTGAATATGCTTTTAATATTATAATGTTAGTCCAAATATTTGATTATAAATCTTATCCAAGTTATTGTAATGAATTATGGATTTATAATAATAATAAAATAAAATTCACAATGATATAGACATTCAATATTCATATATACATAATTATTCAATATTCATATATAAAATAATTATTTAATATTCATATATACATATAATGTATAAAATAGTAGAAGACAATACTAAAATGACATGGGCATTCACTAAGTTGGAACACCAAGACATTGTATTATGAATAATATTTTGAAAAAAATTCACCATGTAATTCAAACATGTACTTTTGTTGATGATATTATAAATAATAAATAATAAATATTGAAAAATTGCATATATCTTTAATATTAAGATTTTTTATAAGTTTTTTATAATTTCAGCTCAATATTGACCAGCAATATATTTTTATTGTAATTCAAAAGTGTATTTTTTGGATGATATTATAAATAATAAATATTGAATAATTGGATATATTTTTAATATTAAGATTTTTTATAAGTTTTTTAATAATTTCAACTCAATATTGACCAACAACATATTTTTATTGATGACATTGTAAATAATTAGTGAATAATAGGAAATATTTTTAATGCTAGCATTATTTATAAGTTGTTTTAATAATCTCAACTCAACATTAACTAGTGACATGATTTCATTAAAGACTATCTATCACATCCAAAAAATTCTATACGTAAAAAGAAAATGTCAATTTGTATACTACTATGAACATAGATTAGCCCCATGTATTTCAACAATCTTTAAATACCATGCAAACTCATACATGTTTGTGATGTTCATATTGAGATTTATAATTATTTTAATGGGTGCAACTTGGTAGTAATTGTGCATGGGAAGAAGGCAGCATACACCACGGGCATTTCTCTTCTTCCTATTGTATTGATCATATGCCTTATATAAAGAATGAGATCAACCACACAAACACTCTCACATAGGGGGTGTGTCCCTAGCATGCACAAAGATTTGCAATGAAAATTCCTCAATATTCAGTTGAATTAATAAGCCTAGTTGTTATCCAACGCAATGGATTCTTGTTTATGAAGTTAAATGGGCTTCATCAAACAATGGCCATGGCTTCTACCTCCACCCAATGACTATAAATAATATAAGCTGTAAAATTGCTAATGAATATTTACAATATTAAATTCAACCCACATAATATGTTTAAATAGAAGCTCCCTTCACACAACATGATGCACTAACTTATTAGTTTTGGTTTGTCAGCTACACAAGCAATTCAAACTCTAAGTTAAGCAATCAACTTCGTAGAATCAAGTGTATCCAACAACTGAAGAAGTTTTTGACCAATGCATAGGAAAAAATAATGGAAAGTTGCGTCAAATGAAGACTAACATTAGAGACGAGACTAGTGGATTTTATGATTGGGTCTACTCTAAAACCTGGGCCCAAAGAGGGTTTGGGGCTTGCTCCCCAATTAATTTTAGGCGTTTGAGGAATGTAGCACTAATGAAAAGCGTGTATATAGAAAACACCAATGAATATATAGGGTTTTTTGTGTTCTTTTTATCTGTTTTTTTAAGAATAACTTAAAGCTAGGTTGTGACTACCTTCAACAAGTTTCATGTTCATTTCCACTAAATTAAGATTATCTCCATGATTAGTAGGTAAGAATGTCATCCCTACCAGAGTTATGTACTTTATCCATGTGGATTTATGCATAAACACCCATTCATTCATAAGTCTTTCTAATCTTTGAAATATATGTATAATATTTGGGGTTTTAGTAATAGTTTTGCATAGAGAGGGAAACTTCAACTAGTTTACAACTTGGAAGTGTCTATGATTTGGCGCAACTAAATATAAGGTTGATCATGTGGCAAAAATATTTTGATGCTTTGTTGGACATGCAGTAGTAGGAGGCTTGCATATAATACACGAACCTAGTTCAATTCTGTAAGAAAAACAAATATATATAGGGTTGAGTGTACCATTAACTATTTCTCCATGAATATTCAAACAAGGGTTTTTAGTGCTAGTTTTTCCCTAAGAGGGGCTTAGGGTTTTAAGGTTAGAGCCAAAGATTGTGGGGTTTATGCATCTCTATGGTTTTTGAGGTTTTAATGATAGGGGAAAAGGTTCAAGCCATGATTACATAGGGGAAATTAGAGTTTCAATATTCATGGAAGGCATAATGTACAAAGTAAGCTTGTTGAAAGAAAGATGGTTGTTAGAAGTTGAGAGGGAGCTCAAACAAAGATGTCCCTTATTCCCCCATATCTTTATTTTAGTTGAAAGCTAAGTAGGCTACATAAAGAATAAGATGGAAATGGTAGTATAAAAAGAGTATCTATTAGAATATCATGCAATAATACACATCTATTATATGTAAATGATATTATAATTTTTGGTGAAGGCGCCAAAAGAATCGTTAAGGAATTGTAGGGCATCATGGATTTATTCTACAAAGCCATCAGAATGATCATTAAAATGGAAAAATATATGACGACCTTATGGGGGATATATGAGTAGGAAAATTTATATGTTACTTGGCTTTTCCTTGTAAGATCATTGATACAGAATATGGGCTAAAGTATCTAAGATTATTTGTGAAGCTAAATACATCTAAAAAATGTGGTTGGAATTGGTTGATAGCTATATAAACACTCGATGCATATATGGTTGTCTAGGAGAGGTTGATTGGCTTTGGTAAAAGTAGTTCTAGAAGTAATTCTAGTTTATTGGATATTGCTTGCCTAGGTTCCAAAAGGTGTTCTAGAAACCATTGTGAAACTTTGCTACAAGTTTATCTAGTCTGGATACCAAAAAAATAAAGGACTGGTGTTGGCCCCTTGAAAAAAAATGACACTACCAAAGGTCGTTGGAGGATGGGGCTTAAAAAATCCTTGTTTCTTTTCAAAGGATCTAGCTACAAATAATATATGGAGGTTAATTCAAGCACCAAATTTGTGGGCTCAAGTAGTAAGAGTTGAGTAAATAGCCCCTAATACCATGGAGAATTAGATTAGGAATCCCTTCGAATAGCAAAATAATTCCTCAATAATTTGGAAATTTTTTATTTATGATTTTCATCTATTTGGCAATTAGTTGATTTGACAAATTAGAGAAGGGGATAAAGTGAAAATTGGCCTTGACTCCTATGGAGGCAGCAAAGGTTTGTATAGAATTCCCCTTCACATGATTTAGGAGTTAAGGAATAAAAATTATTTTAATCTTAGTCATAAATTGGAAAAGGTCCATTAATTGGCAATAGTAGTGGTCATCATGGGAAGAAATTGGTTTAGGGGTAGAGTATGCAATAAATGGAAAAGATACACAAATCTCTTAATACACAGCAATGTTAGGCTCAAGGAAGAAGAAGATAAACTAATATAGTATATGAATCCAGCTTAAGCTTATGTTCCCAAATTAGGCTAGAATGCATTAATAGATGAAGGAAGAGAATATTAGTAGGTCCAGTGGTTGAAATTTATATGGAAATTAAAATGCCCAACAAAAAACAAGATCTTTTTGTGGTTAATATTACACAACCAAGCTCCTACATGGGATGTTCTATAAAAGAGGAATTTTATAGGGAAACGGAGATGGTTTTCCAATGCCACAAAGTAAAACAAAATATCGTTCATCTCATGTTTGAATATTCATACTCCAAGGATATATGGAAAGAGGGGGAAAAATTAAATAGGATTATGAATCTCTAGGAAGGGTGAAGTTTTGAAGAGGCATTTAAAACCTCATGTAATAGAAACAAGACTTAAAATATCAGAGCGCTTCCATTTAACATAGTCTAGGGAGTATGGATTAATATAAATCTAAATTTATTCCAAGCTAAAGAGACTATTCCCCTCACATGTGCTATCCAATCCTTAAATAGTTTAAATGCCTACCCAAAGGTGTAGGAAAATTCCATCTCTTATATACAAGGTGAAGTGCTTATAAATAAGGATATACAATGGGATTTTTTTATGGTGCATCATAAAGTAACCCTCCAAAGGTAGGTTCAAGAGGCATACTATACTTATATTTAGATCGCAACATTTCTTTTAAAGTGGGAATCAGTCAAGGAATAATAAATTTTGTGAATTGATGGCTTTAAATCTAGCCTAGAAACCAGAACAAGAATTGGTGTAATCCATTTACAAATCTTGGAGACTCAAAGCTAGTTATATGGTGGATGTATAAAGAAATTGCCATTGGTAATTTTACATTACAACCCTTGTATGAAGAAGTTCTCATTTTAGTCACAATTTTATCATATACATCTATTTCTCATATTTATAAGGACAAGAACAATGTTGTGGATGGGAACTCAAAAGCTGGAGTTGGGCTAAAATGAGGAAGTTATATTGTTTTAGTAATCTAGAGTGGTCATACTGCATGATACAATGATGAACCATGGACTTAACTATAGTCATTACAATTTCAATCCTAGTATTTGTATAATGATATATTTTTAATTATCTCTAGATGAAATATTAAATTTTCATTTGGATTTTGTTTGAAGAGGCTAGTGATGTAACTAAATAGGAAACACTTTCAATTTTTCTTATGATGATAGATTAGACATAAGAATGTCATGTCAAGGGATTAAAAAAACTTACGAATTCCATGGGAATGTAACAATGTATTTTTGTTATCTTAATAAAACAATCTGATTGTTAGCAAAAGAATCAACAATCACAAGGAAAGGTTCTCCATTAATAGCATTAAAAATTAAGTAAAGGTCCACGCCCATTTACATAATAATAAAGGCAGTTATGTCACAAGTGTTGATGTGTTGAATGCTACAATAAGAAAAAGTTTCAATAGATATGATGAAGACATTTACTTATATGTGTTCATTACAAGGCCCTCACAAATTATATGATCACAACTTACATTATTAAGTAGGGCCTACCTAGTGCTTGAAGCTCAAATATTTGCCTACACCATCAAGTAGGGCTTGACTAGTGCCTAAAGCCTAGATCTTCTTTTTCAATATTCCACAACAACAATGAAAAGCATGAACTTAAATATTAACAATGCCTAGAAAGTGCATTTAAGTTGTATGCATAGGTATGACATAAAATTTTGCAAGTTGAATATCATATAAAATAGTAAAGTAGTCTTAACCCTTCTTGTTCAGCTCTCTAGAAAAATGCAAGTAGACAGTCCTCACAATGAAACAAGTTGATAATGAGATAGTTAGTAAATGAATGCTGAGAGAGTCATAATCATGTTGTGTATGCCTCTATACTATGGCAATTCTAATCACTTTAATCTTAATGTGAATATGACATCAATAGTGAAACTTTAAAGCCTTGTCAACAATTTATCTTTTTAAATTAGGAGATGAGAGATATATTCATGTTTGGCAAATGATTAATATATTATTAAAGTTTAACTTAGAAGATGGGATATTTAGTTTAACTTAGGAGATGAGATATGTATTTATGTTCAGCATGCAATTAATACATATGTCTAGAAGCAAAATCATCTCAGATTTCATTACTGGACCACATAGCAAAAATGAAATTTCCCCCTAACTTAAAACTTTGCTTGTATTCATATGAAGAAAGATAATTCTAATAGTTCCTACTGAAGTTGGGCAGGGACTAATAATACCTTTGAACCTTTATATTCCATCATAACTTGCAAATGTGGTACCTAGTTTTTGTTAGATATAATTCTCAATAGATTCATTGCATATTAATAATATTGTTTTCATCAAACTATTATTAATTAATTTACAACAAGATCATCAACCTATGTGGTCCTTCACAACTTGACATCACAACACCCAACATCACATAATAATACCCCATCCACATTTTGACACTAACATATGTGCATCTCTGTGTAGGCATGGTAATATATGGTTCCTTGTTCTTTCACAAACATCAGATTGTATCCATAAACATTGTAGCATTTTTTCCAAGCAATATATCCCAAGGGAAATTGCTCGATAAGTTCCCTCATTATAACGATGGTACCCAAGGTAAACCTTAAATTCTTCAAGGCATAAATCCAAGTCAACAACTTAACATAGATCACATATAACTCATCAACAATTGACTCACTAAGAGAAAGCATGTTGAAAAGTTGGATTTGAATCTTAATGGGGATGGTGACAACTTGTCCTCACAACCACGCAAACTACACCCAATTGACATTGATATAGTTCCATATGGTTCCACAATATCATATTGTATTCATATAAGTAGTTTGGTCAACCTTTCAACTACAAAAGAGTTATCTCCAAAAGAAGCACATTCTAGTTTAGCATAATCAAAATCAATTCCAAATGTAAGAGTTAACCTATTTAAATAAACCAAATATATAGTAAACAATTGTGGATTAAGTTTGAATGCATTCCTTATCCCATTAATATTTGGAATAATTCTCCCATTACTTCACTTCATTATCTTTCCCCAATTATGATAAGGATAGAATCTCTCTAGTCCTAATGAGTTCAAATTAAAAAATTTGAAACTTCTATCATTTCTAGTGAAAGTTTTATCTCCTCAACTAAAAAATCTTAGAGGCTTATGTCATTGTTGGGATTTAACATGATACACTATACCTGTACCTATATATACTTCCCCTTTGTGCTTGGAAATTTTTCATGTTTGCAAAGAGTTGAGGTTAGTGGTACTTGGGACATTTTTTTCTTCTTAAAATATATCGAAGTGTTCCTATAACCATGATGTTGTATTGATTTTTTATATGTCAAGGCAATGGAAGGTGAGGGTTTGGGGTCTAACTCTTTTGAGGTTTCTAAATTCAACCTTTAACTAAAGCATTATATTTTTACCATGAGTGTATATTGATTTTTCACATGTTGAGACAATGGATGATTAGGGCATGGAGTCTAACTCTTTTGAAGTTTTCAAAGTTGACTTATTCACTCATTCCTACGAGTTTTGAAAAAAATGTGTAATTAAACCCTGTTTGAAGTATATTATATATCATAACAATGTGTGATGCAACCTTGTTTAAGTTATATTACTTGTATGTTATTCTCTTATAGTGTATAGGTTGTTTCTAAATGAAGTTTAGAAAAGGTAGCTTTAAATAGATCAATATGATTTTGTTGATGTGTAAATTTGGCATGACATTGTCTAAGGATATGTTTCCCATTTGTTATCAATATTGGTGGAATAAAGAAAATACTTTAAAATTTTATGATTTTATTAAAGATTGACTCATGTCTAGTATGCTTACTTACACTAGGGATAAAGAGGAAATTTCATCATAGAGGCCAAACCTCACTACCTAGTATTTTACAAAAGAGGATGTTTCTTGAAAGTTCACTTCACCTACAGTTACAATTTGAGTAGAAAATAAAAATATGGGCTCTTAGTAGAAGCCCTTGATAATCATCACCCTACGCTTTGATATATTTTTGGTTGATGGATACATGTTCCTAAAACTAAAAATCAAGTTCAAATTTATAAGGTGTTTAATATGGATCTCCAAAATCTTTGGGTTTAGTTAAATAAATAGGGTTTTGATGAAAAAAAAACCACATTTTCATAAGGCGTTGAGGCTAGCTTGTAGCATCCTTTCTTTTTCAATAGTAATAAGACAAGGGTAGAAACATCCACTACGTCCTTGAATGACATTAAAACTTAATAGTGATGAGATTAGGCATCATTTAAGTCCTCTTAATACCAATGAATTACATAGAAACAATCAACACAAATAAGGAATAAAATGTGACATAACTAACTCTTAAAAAAAAGTGAAAGAAGGAAACATGAGAAATGGCAACTTAGTCACATAGTTTAGTAGCAACAAAAATAATCCCAAGGACACCTATTGCAATTTCTCTTTTGGGTTTAGAATATAATATTTCAAAACTAAAAGAGTAGACTCCAAAAAATATACTAAATGTCATTTTTACTAACTCAATGATGTAACTTCATTCCAAGTTTGACATCAATGGAAATTGAAAACATTAAGTATAATTACTTCTAAATTGTGTGCATTGATTAAGATGCCTACATAGTGGAGAATTAGACTTCATTAGATGCTACCAAACAAATGTGTTTGCATCCATGAGCAACATGCACTACAAGGAAATTTCTTTCTATTCTGACAACATTTAGTCAAAATATCCAATTAACTATTAAAGGTGAAAAGAAAAGTTTAGAATATCATGCTAGAAACCATTAACATTATAATATGTACTTGCATCACTAGAGAAATAATCAAAACAAAGAAAAAGTTATAGAAATAACAAATGGGTTAATATAGAGAATTTTACAGTGAAAATCTCATCAAACTGTCATGACTATCAAAGTTATAAGATGTAAAGTTTAAAATAATGGAATCATAATGAACATGGTATTTTCATAATAAAACCTAACAAATATGAGTTATATGAAACTTCAAGGCTCCTCAAGATGGAGGATGCAACATATTGTTTATGCATTGTAAGCATCTTGATCCTCTCATATGTTAGAAATTATAACAGGAAAGGCTCAATTTAAATCGTTCCTTAATCAAATTGAGTAATTCAATTTTCCACATCAGTAGGATGACGTGGATTGCAGTTAGCTTAAGTGACATGGCCTTGTCACTTAGTTAGATCAGCAAATTTGATTTTGCAAGATTGGAGTAGAGTTGTGCATGTAGTGATTGCTAAAATTTAGCAATCTAGTTCGGTTATTTTAAGTTGAACTCAGTTAACTCGGCTCAAGTCATTAATTGAGTCAGTTGAAGGTTAGTTGAGTAGTAGAACTATTGTGAACTCAGTGGTCTCTCAGTTAAACTAGTCAATCAGCTAAGAATATCCGAGACATGCATGGAATTCGAATTGCCTAGATGGAGTGGAGGAAAAGGCACATTGTAATCATCAATCATATACTAGTTGAGTGTATAGGCTTGGTAATTAAGCAGGTGATCAACTCCTTGGGAATTGTGTAAGGAAATGGGGAATTCCCATATTATTTAGGATCTCAATTTCTCCTGAATTATGGAAGGAAATACGAGGAAGTTGGGGGCTTGAATTGGCTAAGTGTTGGCTAGAGCAGGATAGTCAGTAAGAGAACATGTTTACAATGTAGGGTGTGCTTCAGAGTTGAAGCAAGACATTGTAATAGTTTTTCATTCTCATATGATTAATGAAAAGTAGTGGAGGGGTTTTTCCCAGTTGGGTTCCCCTGTAATTCATCGTGTTCCTTTGGTTTTGATGGTTGCATGTCATTGCATGTGTTTCTAAATTGTGATTTTCATTCTGCGGAATTTTAGAGGAAATTTGTAATCTCTTGTTTTCAGTTTGAATTCATCAGTAGTAGAAAATTTGTATTGATTTCTAAATGGTATAAAAGCTTGAAATCACATTAGAAACCATTCAATAGATCTTCTCCTTCAGAAATTTCTATTTGCAGATTTAGTGAAGCAATTTTTCTTTCGTGCGGGAAAATGTCTTTCAACGAATTGAGATTAGTGTATGCCCTAGAGGGAACCTCAAATTTTAGAGCCTAGAAGGATGTGATGGAAGTTGTACTTGATGATAATAGAGTGCTGGAGTACACCAAAACTGACATTCCAAAACTAGCAGTATCAGATGCACAACAGTCAACGCAGTGGAAGAAGGATACTGCAAAATCCAGGAGGATCATCCTGGAGGTTGTGAGAGACCACAAAGTCTTGAATTTACATGGAAAGGATACTCCATTTTCTATGTGGAAGACTTTCACTGATTTATTCGAAAATATTTGTGATGTCAGGAAATTGGCATTGGGGGACAAGATCAAAAACATATGATTGCAAAAAAATGAAACCATTCCACATTACCTCTCCAAATTCACTCAAGTTCGATATGAACTTGGAGGAGTAGGAGAAAACGTTTCCTCTTCTAAGCTAGTGAGCCTAGCTCTCCTAGGCTTTTTGAAATACTAGCACAGCTACCAAGACTCTGTAAATAGAAGGGTCAAATTGCCAAATTGGGAGAGACTTTGGTTTGATTTGGTGTGGGAAGAAATTTGAAGGAACACTAGAGATGGAGTAACATACAAAGCTGAGGAGGAAGGGAATTTTTCCTTGGTTGGGAAGGGCAAGAAGGTCTAAATCAAGCTAGAGTACAGCTAGAACAATGGTAAGAAGAAGGACCTAAACAAGATAAAATGTTTTCACTGCCATGAATATGGGCACTATGCAACAAAGTGTTTGAACAAGAAGTCTAAAAAGAAGCCTTCAAGAGGAGTCGGAGGTGAAGTGCTTGCCTCATAATTAGAATTAGAATTCACCCTGATTTCTTGCATGGAAAACATTGTAAAGGGGAGTGTGTGGTATCTAGATTCAGGTGCCTCGTTCCATATGACAAGATGCAAAGAATTATCTGGTAGCCTAGAGGAGAGGGATATCCATATGCACATAGAACTTGGGGATGATGGGAGATAAAATACCAAAGGAATTGAAACTATAACCTTTGAAAGGGAGTGAGGCTCCCATCTTCATATGGAAGATGCCATGTACGTACCTGGGTTGAAGAAGAATTTGATATATGTAGTTGTATTTGAGGATAGAGGCTATGATGTTTTTTACAGTGAGGGGAAAGCCTTCCTAAGACATGCAGCTACCAAGCAAGTGAAACAGATTGGAGTTAGAGTGAAAAATATCTACAAACATGAGGTGGAATTTTGTGTTGCATTAAGTAGCTAGGCAAAAAAAGTGAAAAGTTGAGATGTTGGAGAACTCTGGCACAGGTGCATGGGGCACTTGTTTAGTCAATTTAGTGTCCTAAATTGCTTGCATAAATTATCAACCGAGGTTTGTATGCTGATGAAGTGTGGTGCACTATATGTGCTTAGTTAACCTTTTTCTTACTTTGTTGTTTCATATTTTATGTTGTTTTTTGGGGGTTTCTGTTCTTTGATGTCTAAGAATGTACAACCTGAAACTATGAGAAAATTTAAGTGAATATATTGAATTTTAAAGGAAATGAAATGTTCCTAAGTTAATCTAATTTCCTAAAAATGGACCAAGAATTGTTGGCTAGTTAGAACCTAATTAAAAAATAGAGCATCTATCTTATCTTATCATTAGTCCTAATCCATGGATCTAATTCTTAAAACCAAGAATGAAATTGGTGCAGAAGGTAACTCAGTGATTGCATTCATTAAACATTCAACCATTCAATTTTGGAATGTGATTAAATCAATCTCCTTGAAATGATTATTGGGAATATCAGTGATGCAACTAAGTGAGGATCTGAAAGCAAAAAGGTAAAAGCATGTAAAACCAATTGTAAACAACTAATGTATTTTTTACTTTCTCCAACATTCAAATGTGAAGCATTACCCTCTTGAAGTGATGTGCAAGAAATCAATTATACTTTAGTTCCTAAGTTCCTAGGAAAATAACAATGTACTAAGTAAATTCAATCATTGTATGAATTAGACATTTAACCATTTAGTTTAGGATCGTCATCATCTTGAAATGGCTTTTGAAAACATCCATTAACACAGTTAATTGACAATTCTATTCTAAGAAAATGAATGACAAAACAGTAAGAAAACTAAGAAACTGTGTATTCTTATTACTTCAATCTTAATTCAGTTTGGAAACAGAGCCATTTTTCTCCACAAGATATCTTAGAAGAACAAGGTTGCATAGTTGTGATTTATCATTATGCTATTGATTAAAAACTGAAATGAAATATCATCCTAGTTTAGAAAACAAATTTGTTGAAAACAGAGTAGTGGAAATTGAACTAAAAACAACAAATGGAAAGCCTCCTTCACTGCAGGGGCCCTCTGCAACTGACGTGGCTGGGATGCTAGCTAGTTAAGGATGCACTTTAAACGATCATTGGAAACATGAAGTTTGTGTTATAAAAAAATGAAGTATGAATACAGAGTATCAACAAAAAGCCTGAACTTAATGTAATTCCTTCTAATTTCTCTCGGTTACATGCAACCAATATTTAAAGGAAAATAACATAATTGTTTATGAGATAAACTTGCTACAAGTGGTTAATTTGAATTAAATGTAACATGATTGTTTATGAGATAAACTTGCTACAGGTGGCTAATTCAAATTGCAAGAGGATTGTTTAAACTTTTGATTAGCTATAGTTGGCTAATTCGAATTAGATTTGCAAAAAAAATGTTAGACTCTTGATTAGCTACGAAAGAGAAAATCAAGAGTCCTACTGCTTTCGGATAACGTACTTTGACTCCATCCTTGACCATGACTTTAGGCTTGCTTTTTCGTTGATCTGGACCGAGTGAATATGATAGAATCCATGTGGAGATGATTCTAGAAATGCCCATGTGGCCCAATTCTTCATTTGACACCTGGAACCTACCAAACCATGAGAGTAGCTACGGAATCCACAGTTAGTTGTATAATAGGCTACGTTCTATAGCTAATTTGCAAAAATCTATTCAAATAGCAAGAACATGAAAATATAATATGGCGATCATTTTAATGCTTTCCTTAAGAAAAAAACTAGCATTTATCATTGATTGGGTTTGTAATCTTATGAGAAAGTGAGGGAAAAAGGTGAGAAAAAATGTCAAGGAGAGGGTAATTCTGAGGTTCAACAACACTTACACCATGGGGCCTTAAAAATCATGCAGCAGATTACCATCAGTCTCCCAAAATGTACCCTTAACCAACATGATGTCTGCAAGGGATGCACATTGGGGAAATATGTCAAACCCACCTTCTAGGGTTGAGATAGCAGAGCTAGAGAAATCTTGGAACGAGTCCACTCTGATGTATGAGGACCACTTTCTACAACCTCTATAGCAAAACATAAGTATTATGTATTTTTTGTTGATGACTTTTCTAGAAAATGTTGGATTTTCTTCATGAGGAAAAAGGATGAAGTGTTTTCCAAATTTGTTGAATTCAAAGAATTGGTTGAAGACTTATCAGAAATTAAAATCCCTGAGAAGTGACAATGGAGGAGAATTTGTTTCTAACACCTTTAAGGAATTTTGTACCAAAGAGGGTATTAGAAGAGAATTGATAGCACCCCATAACCCATAGCAAAATGGTGTGGTTGAAAGGAAGAACATAAACATAGTGGGAGTAGCAAGATCCATGTTGCATGATCAAGGGTTTCCATTACATCTACGGGTAGAAGCATGCAACACCACTGTTTATTTGTAGAACATAGGCCCTCACAGAATACTTGGCATGATCACACCCAAAGAATATTTCTCTGGGAGAAATCCAGATGTATCTCATTTTTTAATTTTTGGAGCTACTGTCTATTTTCATGTCTCCAAGGATAGAAGGAAGAAATTGGAGCCTACAGCCGAAATGGGGGTATTTATAGGATACATAGAGACTCCACATAGTTTTAGGGTGTATTTTCCCTCACTCAGGGTGACAGTAGTGAGGAGAGATGTCAAATTTGATGAGGAGAAGGCTATGAGATGCTCTCTAGAGCAAGAGTTGAGTATCCCACCAGAGGAGGAGCTTCTAGCTCCAAAAGAGGAGTCTCATGTAGAGCTTCGGGATGTTGTGGAGCAGCCATAAGTGAAGGAGAAAACAGGAGTCTGAGTGGAGGTACCCCACTCAACTAGAATCTTCTAGAGAGGGGAGGAAGAGAACCAGAGAAGCTAACAGATTTGTGTAGGATGCACAGGAGCATGTGATATATTTTACATCCTTGAGTTGGCATAGGAGGTCACCAGAAAAGTATACCAGTTACATGGAACTCATGACAAAATTCATTGATTATGAGCCTTCTTCGTTTGGGGACGAAATTTCTCATCTAGTGTGGGTTGATGCCATGGTAGAGGAGTATGACTCCATCATGAAGAAGAGTGTATGGGAGGTGGTGTCGAGACCAGAGAAGAAGTCAATGGTTGGTTCCATATGGATATACAAAGTGAAGCATGCAGTTGATGGGAGAATCGAGAAGTACAAAGCCAGATTTGTGGCCAACGACTTCTCACATGTAGAGGGAGTTGACTATGAGTAAATTGTTTCCCCTATGGCAAAGTATTCCTCAATCAGGACCATTCTAGAATTAGTTGCACAGATGAGGTGGAAGATCCACTAGATGGATCAGAAGACCACCTTCCTCAATGGTGTTGTTGAGGAAGAAATTTACATAGAGAAAATAGAGGGATTTGAGTCATATGGTCTCAAAGAGGCATCCCAAGCATGGTACTTAGATTGAAACATATCTCCGTGGATTGGGCTTCACCAAAAGTGAAGCAGATGCCAATCTATATCACATTGTGGTAGATGGCAAGTTTCTTAGCTTGGTATTGTATTTTGATGACTTGATACTTATAGGGGATGAGCAGTTGATCCACTCTTGCAAGGAGGACCTTGCAAGAGAATTTGGGATGAAAGAGATGGGATTGATGCATTAATTACTTGGGCTGGAAGTATGGCAGGGTGATGGTGAGATGTTTGTGAGTCAGGGGAAGTATTCCTCTAAAATATTTCAGAGATTTCACATGGAGAACTGCAACCCTATGGACACACCTCTAGCTAAAAATTAGAGTAAGGAGCATGGTTCTTCAAGAGAGGCAGTACATGCTACCATCTATAAAAAACATGTGGGATCCTTGATGTATCTGGTGAACACAAGGCTTGGCATATTCTATGCAATTAATCAGTTGAGTCAAGCCATGATGAAGCCTACCAATTTGTATTGGAAGGTAGCAAAGCATATGTTGAGATACCTCGGAGGCACAACCAAGTATGGGTTATGGTATAGGAGGGCAAAGGGAGTGAAGCTCCATGGCTTCACTAATGCATATTAGGCAGGGAGTCCATTAGAAAAGAAAATTACTTCAGGTGTTATCTTCAGTGTTGGGTCTACAACTATTTCTTGGTGTAGTAGGAAACAGAGGTTTGTGGCACTCATCTCAACAAAAGAGGTTTGTGGCACTCATCTCAACAAAAGAGGTTTGTGGCACTCATCTCAACAAAGGTTGAATACATAGTTGCAAGTCAAGCAGCATGTGAAGCCATATGGATGAGGAAAATACTTGTGGGTATTTTCAATTAGGAGATGGATCTGACAATGATTTATTGTGATAATCAAATTTGTATTAAACTCTTTGGGAATCTATTATTTCATGACAAGTCCAAACACATTGATATCAGGTACCATCACTTGTGGGATTGTGTGCAGAGGAGAAATATAATGCTACAATACATTCCAATTGATGAGCAGGATGAAAATATCTTGACAAAGGCATTGTCAAGAGGCGAATTCGAATTCCAAAGGTGTAGGATAGGGGTGGTGCAAAATCCTTTCTTGCTAAGAGGGAGAGTTAGAAATTGTAGCAAGAAAGGCTCAATTTGACTTGTGCCTTAGTCAAATTGAGTAATTCGATTTTCCACATCAGCATGATGACTTGGATTGCAGTTAGGTTGAGTGGCATAGCCTTGTCACTTAGTTAGATTAGCAAATTCTAGTTTGTAGGCTTAGAGTAGAGATTTACATGTAATGATTGCCAAAATTTAGTAATCTAGTTCAGTTATTTTCAGTTCAACTCAGTTAACTATGTTCAAGTCATTAATTGAGTCAGTTGAAGATTAGTTGAGTAGTATAACTATTGTTAACTCAGTGATCTCTCAATTAAACTAGTCAATCAGCTAAAAATAGCCCAGACATGCATGGAATTCGAATTGCCTAGCTGGAGTGGAGAAAAAAGCACATTGTAATCATTAACTGTATACTAGTTGAGTGTATAGACTTGACAATTAAGCAGGTGATCAAGTCCTTAGGAATTGAGCAAGGAAATAGGGAATTTCCCTATTATTTAGGAGCTCAATTTCTCCTAAATTGTGCAAGGAAATAGGAGGAATTTGAAGGCTTATATTGGCTAAGTGTTGGCCAGAGTAGGAAAGTTAGCAGGAAAACAGGTTCATAGTGTAGGGTGTGCTTCAGAGTTGAAGCAAGACCTTGTAATAGTTTCTCATTCTCATTTGATTAATGAAAAGTAGTGGAGGGTTTTTCCCAGTTGGGTTCCCCTATAAATAATTATGTTGATGTGGTTTGGTTGCATGTCATTGCATGTGTTTTTAAATTGTGATTTTTATTCCGCGGAATTGTAGCGGAAATTTATAACCTCTTGTTTTTAGTTCAAATTGATTAGCAGTAGCAAATTTCTATTAATTTCTACATCATATACCATGTAAGGACACTCAAATTACAAAATAGTCCTAACATAATAATATCATTAATTGGCTTAAAGGGTGATTATACGTTTGTTGATGTGAAGGAGGTGATCACTACAGGGCCACTCCATTAGGTACATACAAAAAATAAGATAATAACCTCCTATAAACAAAATCAAATCAAAAACAATTTTCAAAGCTCCATCTCAAGTTCTGGTAGATAGGAAAAATTGAAATACTCTTGTTAGTTATTTATGGTTTGAATGATCAAGTGAAAAAAATTAGTTGGAAAAATATTTTTATTATTTTCAAAACTCATTAAGTGTATTTTCTTATTATAAGCAACATCTATATAAGCTTGGTGGGAAAAAAGTCATAAGAATTGCATTACCTTTAGAAAGGTTGAGAAATTTATAAGCCCTCTCCATTCCTAATGCTTGAAGTGACTCTAGCCTAACCCTAGTAAGGAAAAAGTCCATTTGACAATAACCATGTCTTCTATAAATCCATATTTTTTTTCCGATAAATGTTGAGAGTATTAATATAGAACAAATCCCAATCATAATATATGACATTGTAGTAGTCAAAATTATAGTTATAATGGGCATCACATTTTCTGTGAAAAAAACACTCTTTACATCCTCCACTTTCCACAAAGTTCAATATTGCAATTTTATCCATCCCTATACATAGGTTGTTGCATCTCAAAAGTGAACATAATTTAATGTGTTATTATAAAAATTGTTGTGTGCAAAATAAATAAAAGAAACATAAACATCTACATATGCATACCAAGGGCTCCTGTAATTTGGTCAAATTGGGGAATTTGTGTGTTTGAGAATAGTTGTTGTAATAGGTGTGATATCTTCTTCAATGAAGATGGGGAGCTCCCTATTTAAGGCCTCATTCATAATTATCTCTGTGAAATATATAACATCCCATTCTTATAGACATCCTTCTTAGCCTTCTTCTTTAGCCTAAGTCCAATCATTTCAATGTAGAGTCTTTCCACTAACAAAAATATTTTCTTCTTAAATTCAAACCTTTGGTGAGCATCTGGTTCATTCATGTGCCTCAATATTGCCCCAAACCCTGTAAGCACATGGAATATATTCTTGTTGGTGATCTTATCAAACTTAAACATTTTTGAGTTTAGGGAACTAACGCCGGATTGGGTATGGTATATCATGTTTGTGCATAAAGTTAGCATACCATCCTTGGTGTCAAACCTACTTTGCAATTGCATATTCTTCTTTTTAGAGTCCTTGGAATAACCTTTGTGTTATTCCTTTGGATTTGCGATTGTCACACTACTAATTGGAAATAAATTACATGTAGTAGAAACACTCCTAACAATGTTTATGTTGACTAATGTGAAAATTGAGATGAGTATCCCTTGACCTATTCTTAAGACTAGAAATTCATAAATCCCAATCCCCTTCACTTAGGGTGGCAAGTATAATATGTCAATTCATTAATGATAGGGTGCATTTGGATGCAAATTCCTACAAGGGAATGTACTAGGAGGTGCACCTAGATTGAGGGTAGAAATTTCATTCTCACCTATCATTAGGGGTTGGAGTGATGTGGAGTGGGGATGGTTAGATCCTCCACATGGAGTAACATGTTTAAAAACTTAAACTTTTCAATTCCCCTCTTTTGCACTAAAAGGATATTTTAAATAAATGAGATTAGAGGGACTTAATTACAAATTCTTAGTTGGTGTTGTCTCAAAGTGTTGACCAAGGTTCATGATGGAAAAAGTGTTGCGGCGCATGCATTATTATATCAATCCCTTATTGCAGGAAATGTCTCACCCAAGTTGCAATACCAGGACTTTGCATTATGCAAGATCACCAACAACAAGAAGACACAATAGTAATTAATCCACCATACATCACATTAATCATTAGATCCACTGCCATAAAGCACACACATAAGAATAACTTAAATGGGGCATCATTCCTCTATTTTTAATCCAAAATATGTACATTATTACAACAACCAACAATGCATGTTTTTCTTGACTCAACAACCTAATCCTATAGGTGAAACATAGAACCCATAACCTCCCAAACTTAGTATCTCATATCTACTCATCTAGGGGTCAACCTTTTCTAGGTTACAAACTTTACATTTACATAATTCACCCTAAAGAAAGAAGACTAATTTAAAACCCTAGTAATTAAATGTGTTGGTATCTGCATTAATCCCTGCTACTCATTCCTTCATTGCATATACCAACTACAAGCAATATTATGCCACTTTTCCTCCTCAAACTAGTGATCATTTGAATGGAATCTAACTACCTACTTCCTTAACTCATTTTTTGTTTGAATTCATCTCCCAAATTTGGATTTGGAAGCTCACAATAGGTGGGAAACTCATGGTTTATGTCTTCAACCAAAACAAAGGGGTCAATAATCCCACCCCACAATTATTGACTCACCCTCAAGTCAACTCAACCTTACCTCTTTCTCTAATCCCTTCTAGGCACCATTTGGCCATGTTTCTTAATGTTTCCCTTCAAATGAAGAGGTAAACTTCGGAACCACCTACAAATTCCTATTTTTTTATTTGCTCAAAATTTTATAAATCCAATTGCTTGTAGAAAATAATATTTTCTCTAGCCATTAGAGCCTAAGTTTGCTTGGGGTCAGGTCTGGATAGTTGTGCACTCTGTATTATGCCCTAAGAAATATCAATGATGATGTTCATTTTTGATAGTTCTTAGTAGTGCTTTGACACAACTAGCATTAACTATCATATTTTCACTTGGGCCTCCTAGAAATCCTTGAATAATATGTATAACTACTCATATACTTTCTATATTCCATCTTGTATCTAGATCCTCTTTTTGGGATCAATCACTAGTGCAACCCACTTTCCAACTGTTGCTTGTGGATTTGAAGTTTATTTTCAAGTTTTTCTCAAAGCTCGATGATATCTAGCTAATGTCAGACAATGTAGTGAATCATCCTAGTCTATTTTTTCACACCATGGAGTTTTGCCTTAGACTACTCAAGTTACTTAACTATTCAGTTGATCATTTCCATGAGTTCTTGAGTCTTGAAGTTGTTGTATTGGAATTCAACATCCAACCACAATTGTACGTAAGTCTTTCACTCCTTGATTTGCACCAAAGAAGTATGAAACTTCTCAACTAATTTGACAAGTCACTCATCACCGATAATGTCTTCAAGTTAAGTGTTACTAGCTTGGCCCAAGGACCACATTTATGTGAGGTGATGACAAACTACTCTAATTTTATCCAACAATGCATTCTCAGTGTTCCATGTTCAACCAAGGTGTCATCTAATTGAATCTAAAGATATTGATTTTTTTGTCATGTGCTCTATCTGTTGGTATAATTTTGTATACAATAGGTAGCTCTCAAAATGTGGAAGGTAACATTAAATGGCTAACAACGAGAATATTGAAGCCAAACACTACTAAATCCCAAACTTTATAACCAAAAATCATTCATGATGAGGAGGTGGGACCTGTCATGTATCACTCATGCTACCATAATTAAAATAATTTTCAATGATTGTTTTTAACCAACAGAATAATTATTTATCTTGGAGAACTAATGCCAAACTAGAATGTCCCATTATTCACATTACCTAACCTAGTGCATCCTTGATGCCACCTCTACTTTTTTACACATTCTATCCTTGATGTGACCCTTACCTTATGATGCAACTTGACACTAACACAATATTCGACCCTTTTCAACAAACTTAACTTGATTTGGGTCTTTAAATTCAAATTTTCCATGAACAATTCTCAACAAAAAATAATCTTGAAATGGTAAACAAACCTCCCCGCCCCAACCACCAACCACATAGGTGTGGCCTATTATTTAAAAAAAGGAATTAAAATTAACTATAGACTTGAATGAAAATGATGCAACCCAAATTTGGAAATTAGAAGACTTGCACAACTCAAAGGAAAATGCATCCAAGGACCAATGCTAGACTCCACCCAAGAAAAAAAAGAAATTGTTAGATTCATGCTAACCTAACCTATTCCTACAAAAGGTGGAGTCAAATACAATTTATTTAGTATGGATAAAGGGCTTCAAGTAGGCTCCATCTACTCATCTCTACCTAAGTACACCATCCAGTTTAACCAACTAAATGAATCCAAAATCTTTGATTTTTAAAACATGAAATGGACCTAACCAATGCATTTATAGCTTGTTGGGATGTTTCAATATTTATTGTCATCTAACAATACCATGTCTCCTTTATCAAAGGTCTTGTCCTTGATGTGTTCATCATGCAAATCATTTTATCTTGCCTTATTCTAATGGAATTCTACACGGAATCTATCTTCCTCTAGTGTCATTAGTTATGTTAGTTGCTCCTATATTAATTATTCTTCTAACTGATTAGTGTCTTGGGAAATGAACAAACGTAGGACTACAAATAAATCATGCACAACCACGTATTTTCTATAGACTAGCTTGAAAGGGATGTGTTTGGTTAATTTTTTAGTGGTGGCCCAATATTCCCAAAGCACTATTTAGACTTGCTCATCTTTGCCATCTTTCTTAATAGAGTAAACCTTGTTTGTTCCATGTCATATAATTTTGTTGAAGGATTCCATTCTACCATTGCCCTTTGGGTCATATGGACTTCCTTTTAATGGCCTCAATACCCGCAGGATAACTCTTGTGATACTAAACATAAATTCCCTTGTCATAGTTCTAACGATTTTATTAATGAAATGATTTCAATAATCACTCTTTAAAATTTGTGGTAGCCAAACTTAGTGAAGATGTTTTAAAAAATATCTAAAGATATTGATTTTTTTGTCATGTGCTCTATCTATTGGTCTAGTTTTGTATACAATAGCTAGCTCTCAAAATGTGGAAGGTGATATTAAATGGCTAACAACTAGAATATTGAAGCCAAACACTGCTAAATCCCAAACTTTATAACCAAAAATAATTCATGATGAGGAGGTGAGCCTTGTCATGTATCACTCATGCTACCATAATTAAAATAATTTTCAATGATTGTTTTTAACCAACAGAATAATTATTTATCTTGGAGAACTAATGCCAAACTAGAATGTCCCATTATTCAAATTACCTAACATAGTGCATCCTTGATGCTACCTCTACTTTTTTACACATTCTATCCTTGATGTGACCCTTACCTTATGATGGAAGAGGACCCAGAGGGAAGCAGCAAGAAATTAAAGAAGAGGACCCAGAGACAAAATAACCCAGCCCCAAACCTAACGTGGACTCTTATTATCGGTTTATTGAAGGAGGCAGGGTCATACCTCAAAAATTTTCCATCCCACTGTTCTTCGAGCTTGAGAAGGAGAGGGCTAGAACTCATCGATGGATGCAGATCACTAAATCAAAGGGGGTGGAAGACATTGGGCAGATGGAAGAGAAACTCAAGGAGATGGGCAAAGAGGTAAGTGGCTTGAGGGGCAGAGAATCCATAATGAGAAATCAACTAGAGACAGAAAATGCATGGTTGAGGTGACAACTACAGGAAAGAGAGAATAAATTGGCATGTATGGCCAATCTCTCTTTGGAAGCAATCTAGTGTAGGATGCCAGCTAAATCCTATGCTTTATACCTCAAAGAACAGTGGATGCAATTTCAGATTAAGACCCTAACACAGAGAGGCACCATGCCATTTCAGGACTACGGGTAGTTTATTGATCTTTATGATCAAAGTTCACCAGAAGATAGGGCCAAAATGGCTGAGTTTTATTTACACAACATGGCCTTCACGAACATGAATGTATGGGACCCTAATGCCAAGCTAGCAGATTTACAATTAATGGCTTTGGCATCATGGATGAACCATGAGGAGTCAAGGGCTGCAAAGATGAAAAGGATATTGGCAAGAGAGAAAACTGAACCTCTTCTGATCAGAGCTGAACAATCAAATCCCATGGCCCTCATTAGTACCCATAATTTGATTGCAAATGATCCTCAGCTGGCACCTAGATATCTTGCTACCCAAAAGCAAGCAATTTCACATTTTGAGGACATGTTTAGGTTGCTAGGAGATGATAGCATACATGCTTGCCCGAGGAGATGGAACACCCTACCTTACAGCTTAAAGATAAGAGAGTATCACTCTCCTCAAAGGTTGAGAGAGGCAATAAATAGGACACCTATGTATAAGCAATCTATGCAAAGGTTGAAGGTCAATTAGATTGGCCTAAAACTCAGTCCACCACTACTCTTAGGGATACTAGAAGGGAGAAAGGAAGAAGAAGAGTAGAGGCAGTGGGAGGAGGTACAAAAGAAAGCTTGCTTCTATGAACAAGAAGAGGAGACCATAGAAGAAGCATGGGATGTCAGAGAGGCCACTAGAGCCATGAAAGATATGGATATTGATTAAGTTGCTTAGAGGATGAGCAACACTTTTAGTAGGGGCGTGATGATGAGCCTCATCATTGGGTAACTATATGGGCCTTAATTCACCTCCTAGCTTAGTCAAACCAACTTTTCTCATAACTTATTACATGTTTTTTATTATATTTTGTTTATGAGGTGAGCTAGAGTTGGATATTATGCTTTGTGGACTAATATGCATTGAATGCAGGATTAAAGGAGAAAATCAAGGGATTTTGGCAAAGACTAAGGTCAAAACTCGAATGGGACAAGGGAGAGGGATTTTAGGAGGTAAATCCTCCTCATTTACTACTCCTCCATTCGAATATTCCTCCTTTCATCATATCAACTCAGAGTGAAAACAATGAAATCATGAGGACTAGAAGGCAGCTGAGCAAGTGAGAGACAAAGCACCAATTTATCTCGAGTTTGGGAGCTGAGCCTCCCTAATTTTAAGGAATTTGTTGGCGACTTTAGATGTATAAGTAGAGAGGCATAGGACTTCAGTAGGATTCGGATTTTGATTGTAAAACTCTAAGCTATTTTCGAGTTGCAAGACTGTGAAAGTTCTATTGATGTAATTTGTTGTTTTGGTAATAAGAATGAGTTTTGTTTGAGCCAACACTGAGTTAACTCAGAGGGCTGAAGCTCTTGGGTTAGGGCCCAACTCTAGCAGCCAAGGCTCCTCTTTATTGTACATGTATGTTTGGTGTAGTTTCATAGCTTCATTGTTCATTTGCTTTTTAGATGCATTTCCATTACAAGTAGTGTAGATTAGATTGGTTGTTTAATAGTTTGCTTCCATTTGTGCCTTATTTCAAGTAGCAGGTTAGCAGGGATAAAAAGGATCACCACAAGGTTGTCAGCAAGTGTCTCGGCCTCACTTCCTCCCTCCGGGATCATGACTTGAGGAAGGGACCCTCAAGCAACCCCAAAAACAAAAATTTCTAGTTCTTTTATGAGCTTTGGAGTTTGTTGTATTTAATTTAGTATTTGGTTAGTCTTGCAAGGTAAATTTCCATTGTTATCTTTTCCATCTCCATTTCTGCAATAGATCTCATTCATGCTTTCATTCCTTTCAACAACTTTCTTCATGCATAGTATAGGCAGTTGATTCATTAATTCTGCTTTTCTAGTTTATGAAAATGTATCTTGTTGCATAGCCTTTTCGAAGACACACATGTTTCATGCAAAGCAGGTGCTTCAGGAGGAGACTAAGACTTCAAAGGAAGTATCCACCTTCCACTTCATCCACCTTAGCCATCTCTTGTTTTCACCATCAACTTCACTAATTTTTCATCATTTTTCATAGAAATTCTCTCAAGCACATTGAGCGAATCCAACCATCTACTATCTTGGATATTGACTTCTGAGTGATCCTAGACCTTCTCCCACTCCATTCCACCCATCACACACCTTTCCTAGGCCTCCCATCACCTCCAACACCTCACATTTCTCTCTCGGTTGTATCTTGTAGCTTTCCTGTAATTCCTACAGGATCATCCTGTAGGTTTCTAGTACATCTTGTAGGTTTGCCTGAAACGACCTGTTTTGAGGTCGAATTGATGGAAAACCTCTAGGAAGTCACCAAAATCCTCCCAGGGGTCCTCCACACCATCCAACCATTTGACAACCCTTCCAGCCATCCTCAAACATCCGTAATTCACCTGTCACATCTACAAGAACAATTAGTTTGCATACTTGATTTTGCATAAAAAGACCAAAAAAAGCAAAAACAAATTTAGTTTAGTCTCTTTAATTGCACATTAGTGTTTTTGATGCTTCTTACTTCTACAACTTAGATAGTAGCATTTGTTTCATGTTGATTTAGCATTTCTGCGTAGCATAGCTTCTTAAATGGTTAATTAGGGAATGGTGTGATTTAGCATTACATGTCGACCTTCTACATTATTGCAGTAGAGTAACTCCCTTAAAAGTAGATTTACCTTTCTTCCATCAAAGAATCAAGCTTCTTCTGACTCCATAGCAGTCTGGCTTGGAACCCTAGTGGTCTCTCGCCAGCTGAACAGTGACAACAGGCAGAACCATCACTTTTACTCGTGCATACAGAATTTTCACCCAAGTTTGTACAAACCCCGGGTTGATAAGTAAACCTGGTAGCCCAGGAGTTGCAACATCCTTGCTACAATACTGGCGCTCATCACCTTCCACTAGTTCCTCCAACAGTTGGAACTAGTTTAACTAAAAACAACGCGAGATAACTAACCTTGATTGCTACAAATTAGTAATCACACATGCTTAACTGAACTCTAACTCTTCCAACTTGAATTTATTGAGTAAATCGGGTGAAACATGTCATGTCACACAAGTTAATTGCATACAAGTTGTCTTCTAATGTGGAAATTCAAATTTTCTCAATTTAATAAAGGCAAAATCAAATTGAGAATTTCTTTCTGCATTTTTTAGCACATGCTTCTAAATTCAAAATGTAACTAAAATATTTTGTGGAATATCCCTGGTGAAAATTGCATGTAATAAAAGTTAATAAAGGTAAAAACAATAACCACCATTTATGGGACACTTATTCCAATATGAATGTTGGGCAAGGCATCCTAGTATGTGTGTTCATTTGGTTTATTATGGCTAAGGAAATTGACAAAGGCAATGGCTAAGGATTTGGAAAGGCAAAATGGAATTTTTGGCACATTTATTTATGAAAATAATGGAAATCTGGAGAAAAGGAAGGTGAAATATCACAAGTTTCATGTGAGGAGGAAAAGGAAGGAAAATCATGGAAAATGAAGAAAATAGAGGCCTAATTGATAAAAAGGCTTCTGACGATCAGTTGGTACCTTTTGTCAGTTCACTTTTGAAGCTCTCTCATTATTCTCTCTCTCTCTCTCTCTTGGACACTTAGAGTTTTCTTGGATCACTTTAGCATTGGATCAAGAAAGGCAAAGAAGGCAAGAGGAAGGGAGTAAGCAAGGAAGAGCAGGATCAAGAAGCTACAACAATATTTTTTGTAGGTATCGATTTGCATGTGTTTTCCTTGATATATTTGGCATGCATGGTAGTACATGTGGTTCTTTGTTGTTATGGCATGGGTTTTTCCAGGTGTGACAATGTTTCAGCCTAGCCTTGCCATTTCCGGATAGCCATGGTGTGATGGGGTTCTCATGTTTTGGTTGAGCTGGATTGTCGGATGGATTCGAAGCTTAGTGAGGTGGATCTTCGAATGATAGAACACATGGCCTAGTAACCCTTGAACTGGACTATGGGTTATGGTAAAGCCGAATTTTTTGTTGCCTCAATGTGCATATGAATCCTCAACCAGTGAATGGCGGGATATACGGTAAATCCTAGAGGTGGTTTCCCTTGATTAGGCATAGGAATCCTTGCAAGTGAATGGTGGGATATATGGTAAATCTTAGAGGGTGGTGTCTCGGTTTAAGACCTAGTGATCCTTGGATCGGACTATGGATTACAGTAAAGCCTAAGAGACTAGGAGACATGAAAATTCCTCACAGTGTAGGTGGAGAAATCTGGTGGAATCCATGTTTGTTTTGGCCTAGTGATCTAGTATAGATCATGGAAAAGCTTGTCATTACATGTTTATTATGTTAGCCTAGTGATTTGGGATGGATTATGGTAAAGCCTGGTTTCTATTGAATAGGGTGAGATGGTTTAGCCTCAGGATGCTCTGGTTGGTTATTTTGGTTTGAGTCACAAATTCATGCTTGAAATATGGAATAGGGGTGAATGGATGTAGAGAGAATTGGCTCAATCATTCTATGGTTGGGTGGAACGTGGTAGTCCCATGTCGGGTTGGCTTTTGCATCATTAATATGAGGTTATTTCTCCTTATTAATTCATGAGTACTATATTGGTTTATATGTGGATTTTATGGCTTTTGTATCCTTGATATTTATGTTGCTGTTATGTTGGTTATAAGCATGTATTATGACAATGATGATGTATGGATATCCTCATGTTTTGATTTGTAAATGAATGAACAATGTATCTCTGACCTAATAGATGATAATGCAGCTAATGATATAAGGGAACAATTCTTCTTAGTGATTCTCATATAAGTATGAGACACCTATGCTCAGATATGTTGTTTACACCTGTAGATTACATATTGGTGATATGTTTGACAAGATGCATGTCCTGGTTAGTATAGGTCCAACCAAGTCCTTGTTCAAGTAATTCCATTTGTATCAATATTCCTCTGTTATATTTCATATCTAAAGGGATCATTTAGTTATGGGTAGTGACTTGGGCTCTGGGCATGAAAAAGTGGCTCAAATCCCAGAGACATAGGCACAACATTGGGCAGAAAATTCCCTGGACACTGGCATACCCATGTTGTGGGAGCATCCAAAGCCTCTTGGACGCATGCATGCCCATATCAAGGGAGTGTCCTGGAGTGTAATGGTTTTAAAACTCAGTGGAACTGGGGCGATGGTTACCTAAGAGGTTGGGATGATTCCTGGGAGTCCTGTTGTCAATGTGGAAGGTCTTTATGGTGTGTTTTCATTGGTTCCACTTCCTTAAGGTGGCTTAGGAGGTCAAATCATATCATAGTAACTTCTCATCACATGTTTACACCTATTAGTTCATTACTTAGGATCTTGCACATAGGTCAGAAGGATGTTAGGTATATGGAGATTGTGCACAGGTTGCAATAGAGTACAGGTACATGTACAAGTAGTGGTACAGGTACAGGTACAGGTGTAGGTGCACATAATGTGAACTATTGTCTTACAATAGATGGATTGGTCAAGTTTAGAGATAGGATATATGTGTCAAACAACAGTGAGCTCAAGAAGGTGATCTTGAGGGAGTTTCATGTGAAACCATATTCAGGTCACCCAAGCTATCAAAAGACATTGACCGCAGTGAAGAAGTTTTATTATTGGCCGAATCTGAAGAAGGATGTAGCAGATTTTGTCGCTAGGTGTTTGGATTGTCAGCCAGTGAAGTAGAATGTAAGCACCCAAGTGGACTGTTATAACCTATTGTGATTCCAGAATAGAAATGGGAGGTCATTTCCATGGAATTTATCACAATATTATCGAGGACAGTGAGACAGTATGATTCCATCATGGCTGTTATGGACAGGTTGACAAAGGTTGTGCACTTCATTCTAGTGAAGTCTACATTCTCAGCGAGTGATGTAGCACAAGTCGCCATTAGATATTTATTCAAATTGCATGGTATTCCAAAGAAGATTGTGTCAGAATGGGATGCGACGTTCATTTCCAAGTTTTGGAAGGAGTTGTTTTCAGGATTAGGTATAGAATTGCCTTCAATACAACCTAGCATCTACAGATAGGTGGAAAAACTGAGACGGTCAATAGGATATTGAAGGACATGTTGAGGATGTACGTGATGCATCAGCAACAAAATTGGAAAGATTATCTTCCACTGGTAGAGTTCATTTACAACAATGAGTATCAGGAATCTTTGAAGATGAGTCTGTTTGAGGCATTGTATGGACAAAGTTGTAATGCTCCCATTAGTTCGATTGATCTGGTTAATAGGGTGTTGATTGGACCAGACATGTTAGCAAAAATGGGATAGGAAATGTAGGTAATCAAGAAGAATTTTAAAGTAGCATAGGATAGGTAGAAGAGCTACGAAAATCGGAAAAGGTTTTTCAAGGAATTCTAGTTTGGGGAACAAGTGTATTTAGGAATCAAACTTAAGAAGAGATCCTTGCGGATTGGATCAAGTGCCAAGTTGGCACCCTAGTTTGTGGACCTTTTAGGATTATTGAAAGGATTGGGCCAGTAGCCTATCAACTTGCACTGCCTTCGACAGTGAAAGTCCATGATGTTTTCCATGTGCCATTTCTTAAGAAGTATGTTAAATATGTTGATCGTGTAATTGATTGGTTTGTATTGCAGGTGGATCTACATGGAGAATCACAGTCGGAACCTCATTGTATATTGCAGAAAAAGGTTCCCATGCTTTGGAATAGAGAAATCGAGTAGGTTAAAGTGCATTGGAAGCCCTTTGGGCCCAATGAGGCTACATGGGATATGGTGGATCAAATGCGGGCTATGTATCCTTCCTTATTTGCAGGTTGAGTGGATGTTTTGGTATGATGTTTGGTATATGTTTTGGTACATGTTTTGGTGATGTTTTAATATATGTACATATGTATATGGATGTAAATACTGCCATGAGCTATGTTATACACCTCCAATAAGCAGTATGGGTGTTATTTCATTATAGTTGTCATGTTGATATTTTATCATGTTGGTTTGCTTTCAACAGGGTGATCATTATAAATACAACATCGAGCTATGTTATAAAGCTCCATGGGAAATATGTCTTCTTTTCAGTGGTTTTGCTAAGGTATAGGTGTGGTTGAACACCGAGGATGGTGTCCCCCAAGGGGGAGGGTTCTCTAATAGCCCTAGTGAAAATTCCATGTAATAAAAGTTAATAAAGGCAAAAACAATAACCACGGTTGATGGGATACTTATTCCAAGTTGAATGTTGGGCAAGACATCCTAGTGTGGGCGTTCATTTGGTTTATTATGGCTAAGGAAATTGGCACAAGAAATGGGTGAGGCTTTGGAAATTCAAAATGACATTTTTGGCACATTTATTTATGAAAATAATGGAAATTATGAGAAAAGGAAGGTGAAAGGTCGCAGGTTGCATCTGAGGAGGGAAATGAAGGAAAATAATGGAAAATGAAGAAAATGGAGGCCTAATTGATAAAAAGGCTTTTTAAGATCAGTTGGTACCTTTTGTCAGTTTAGTTTTGGAGCTCTCTCATTATTCTCTCTCTCTCTGTCACTCTTGGACACTTAGAGTTTTCTTGGAGCACTTTGGCACTGGATCAAGAAAGGCAAAGAAGGCAAGAGGAAGGAAGGAGCAAGCAAGGAAAAGCAGGATCAAGTAGCTACAACAATATTCTTTGTAGGTATCGATTTGCATGTGTGTTTTCCTTGCTAGATTTGGCATGCATGGTAGTGAATGTGGTTCTTTGTTGTTATGGCATGGGTTTTGCCAGGTGTGACTGTGTTTTCACCCTAGCCTTGCCATTTCCACATAGTCATGGTGTGATGGGGTTCTCATGTTTTGGTTGAGCTAGATTGTTGGATGGATTCAAAGCTTAGTGAGGTGGATCTCTGAATGATAGAACACATGTACTAGTAACCCCTAAATCAGACTGTGGGTTGCGGTAAATTTAGATTTGGTGTTGCCTCGATGGGCCCAGGAATCCTCGACCGATGAATGAAGGGATATGTAGTGAATCCTATAGGTGGTTTCCCTTGATTAGGCCTAGGAATCCTTGCCAGTGAATGGAGGGATATACGATAAATACTAGAGGGTGGTGTCTCAGTTTAGGGCCTAGTGATCCCTAGATCAAATGGTGGATTACGGTATGCCTGAGAGACTAGGAGACCCGAAAATTCCTCACAGTGTAGGTGGAGAAATCTAGTGGAATCCATGCTTATTTTGGCCTAGTGATCTAGTGGAGATCATGGTAAAGCCTATCATTACATTTTTATTGTGTTGGCCTAGTGATCCAAGATGGATGACGGTAAAGCCTAGTTTATATTGATGAGGGTGAGGTGGTTTAGCCTCAGGATGCCCTGGTTGGTTCTTTTGGTTCGAGTCCCACATTCATGCTTGGAATATGGAATGGGGGTGAATGGCTGAAGAGAGAATTGGCTCAGCGATTCTATGGTTAGGTGGAATGTGGTAGTCCCATCAAGGGTTGGCTTTTGCATCATTAATATGAAGTTATTTCTCCTTTTAATTCATGAGTATTATATTGGTTTATATGTGGATTCTATGGTTGATGTATACTTGATATTTTTGTTGTTATTATGATGGTTATAAGCATGTATTATGACAGTGATGATGTATGTCTCTCCTCATGTTTTGATTTGTAAATGAATGAACAATGTATCTATGACATAATAGATGATAATGTAGCTAATGATATAAGGGAGCAATGCTTCTTAGTGATTCTCAGATAAGTATGAGACCCCTATGCTTAGATCGATTGTTTACTCATGTAGATTACATATTTGTGATATGTTTGATGAAATGCATGTCATGGTTAGTAGGGGTCCAGTCAAGTCCTTGTTCAAGTAATTTCATTTATATCATTATTCCATTGTTATATTTCATATCTGAATGTGTCATTTAGTTCTGGGAAGTGACCTGGGATCTTGGCCTAAAAAAGTGGCTCAAATATCGAGGATGCAGGCACAACACTTGGCAGAAAAGTCCTTGGATGCTGGCATACCAATGTTGCAGGAGTGTCCAAAGCCTCTTGGATGCATGCATGCACATATCAAGGGAGCGTTCGGGAGTGTAATGGTCTAAAAACTCACTGGGACCTACGGGATGGTTACTTGAGAGGTTGGGATGGTTCTTGGGAGTCCTGTTGCTAATGTGGAAGGTTTGTATGGTGCGTTTATGTCGGTTCCACTTCCTTGAGGTGACTTAGGAGGTTGAATCATATCATAGTAATTTCTCGTCACATGTTTACTCCGGTTGGCCGATTACTTTGGTATATGTGGGCGGAGGGTGTTACATTTTGTTCGCCCAATCTACAGTTGTCTTAGAATCTCCGAAATTATAATCTTCTTTAAATTCTCCATTCTGGATAAATACAAGAGACCCCAAAGTCTAATAAATATTTCCTTTTCAATAATGCCCTTCCCTAACCCCAATTTAATTAAAAAATTTAGAAGGATAAAGATAAAGGGTCATCCCTACTCCACATTAACCTTGAGAACATGCTCCATCAAAAAGTACATAAGGAAAACTTTCTTTATGTTGAAGATCTTGTACTTGCGTTACTTTCATTGTCTTCTTTAGCTTAATTTGTTCCAAAAATGCACTGCTAATTTTGTGAGCTTGCAATGTAAATTTAATATAAGCATTCTAAAATAAAATTTTATTTCTAGAAATCCATAATCCCCATAAAACAAATAAAGGAAGGAATTTGAACTTGGAACCTACAAAGCTTTTTATCCAAAGCCAAAGACTTTCTTCCACTGTAAAGCCCTACAAATTTCCCAAACAATTCAGCTCATTCTTCACGTGTTTCTAAATAAATTTTGTGATAGGAAAATGTATAAAAAGGTGGGGAATGTTTTCTTCTTGTCTCTTACACAACATACATATGTTGGGCCCATTCCATCCTCTCTTTCTACAAACATCCCACGTCATAATTTTGTTTGAAAATATAAGCCACATAAAAAGCCTAACTTTAAGTTTTCCTTGGCTTTTCCATATAAATTTTTTCTACCAAGGAGCTCTCTACTGCATAGAGGTATCCAAAATAGCTTGATATGTTAATGTGGTTGTAATGTCTCATGTCTGTAAATTATAAGACCAAACCACTCTATGATTAACATGTTCCCGTAATATAAACCCAGAGAATTTAACCATATAAATATAATTCTCCCATTCTACTTGCATGGCTCATCAAATCCTAAACTTACTACATGTATCCAAGTTTTAGAATTCGAGACACAATCATGTTGAACCGAAGCATCGGCTAATGTAAACATCTGTTTTTTATGAAGGAAAGACAATAAACCTTAATACAAACTGAATTGTCCTTTTCCTCCTATCCAAGGATCCCTTCCAAGTAATACTTGATGCCCTGATCCCACATGCCATGCAATTCAACTCTCAACCTTATTTAATACTTGGACTAGATTTGACCAAATAATGGAGGATCCCTTAACACATTTACACTCTAACCTAAGCCAATCCACCATGGAGTCATGTTTAATATATTTTGTAAAAATGATTTCATTCCACAACCCAGGATAGAAAATAGCTCGCCAATAGCTCTCTGTTGCCAATGCATCACCAAATATAACTAGATCATGAAAACCCCATCCACCAAAACACTTAGGTGTTGATATTTTTCTCCATTTAACCAATGCATTAAATTTTTTGGAATTTTTACCTACCCATAGAAATCTTTTGCATATTTTTTGAAGACCTCTAAGAACACTTCTAGGAATTCTCAACAAGGTCATCCAGTAAACAGGGATGGTCTCTGAAACTGATTTCACTAGGATCCATCTACCCTCATGGGACAACCATCAGTTGCACTAAAAACCAATTCTATCCTCCATGTTTTTAATCAACCACGGCCAACCCGCTACTCGATAACCATTGGGTTTAAGGTAAAAATAAAAATATTTAAACCCTTCATCCAAAAGATGAAAATTATAAGGTACAACTAATTTAAGAAGTTTTGTTCTTTCTTGATCAATATTGGAAGACATATAAAAATAATTATTTTTGTTGACTAGCATATCGGACGCATTACAAAAAAAAAATAGGATCACCTACATAATTCTCTATTCCCCTATCATTGCTAAGCCAAACAAAAGCACACAATCTATAAAGAGTAGATGAGTAAGTGAGCAGTGCACTAAAAGGTACACCTTTGATATATCTATTGTTTTCAACTTTTATAATAGTAAATTGAGTCCCTCAATAATCAGAATGAAGAGAAGCAGAGATAATGGACATCCCTACCTACACCTTGTGAAGCTTTGGAAAGTTGAGAAGGTATACCATTTGTCAGAATTGCAAAGTTCGTCAACGAAACACAACCTGTAATTGAATTCATAACATTAAAATCCAAACTAATTTGAATCATAATTAAACTGAGAAAAAAACAATTAATTTTTTCATACGCCTTCTATAAATCTACCTTGAAAACAACTGCAGGGATCTTATTTGTTTTAATCAAATGTATAGCCTTTCGTGCCACCCCTAAAGCATCATGAATCAACCTATTTGAAAGGAATCCAAACTTAATATTACAAATGTGACTTGAAATCCCCTCCTTAATTATATTTTCAATTACCTTTGCAATTGTCTTGTAGATTACATTGCAAAGAGAAATCAGGGGAAAATCCTCAAAGGATTTGAGTCTATATCTCTTAGGAATTAAAGTTAGAAATGTGGAACTCAAACTAGAAAAGATGTCCCCTTCTTCCTAGACTCTTCAACCACCTTTAATATGTCTTCTCCCATAAGCTAAAAAAATGCAAGTGTAAATCCATAATCCACCCTTCCAGACTTGGAATTTTGTCCCTTTGCATTTTGGCTATTATCAACCTAATCTCTTCTAGGTCCACCTGTCTACTCATTCAAATTGATTCATTTTCAAAAGAGAATCAAGGAAAAAGTTTGATTACTTCCATATGTTCCCTTATGTTGAATTCCCCAAGATCCTGAAATAGTTTTAAGAAATATCTTACCCCTTATTCAACAATCTCTTCTTGCTTTTAGTATATCCCTTCATCTCTCCCTTTGATCTCCCTTATGTGACTGGCATATCTTATATTCTTAGCATACCTATGAAAGTACTCTAAATTCCTATCCCCTTTTGAAATCCATATAGCCCTTATTTTTAGACACCATTTATGTTCTTCCATTTCCACTATATTATGCTTCTTCCTTTCTAAATCAAGAATTCGCTTCTTTTCATAATCAGAAAGGATCCCTTGTTGATTTCTGTTCAAAATACTTGTTATCTTTTCATCCACCTCTCGAATGAAATGAATATTTTGTTCTTGTTTTTGTTTATCCCATTGAGATACTGCCCTTTTTATATATTTCATTTTATTGATAAATTTATCCATAAAGGACTGAGATTGAGAATCCACCAAATGTGACCAATTATCCTTTACTAGCTTGTCAAATTCCTCCACCCCCTACCAACCTTGATTAAATTTCAAAGGGACAAATTTATTTGGTTTGAAGTTCTCAAATTTCAATATAATTGGATGGTGATCAAAGTGTTGTTCAATTCCCACCCAAGGGAAATAATCTTTAACTTCATTTAAAATATATTTTGAGATCAATAATATGTCAAGCCTCTTGGTTATAGATTCTTCTCCTTTTCTCCCATTTCTACAAGTAGGAACAAGTTTTATGGGCTCCACATCTACAAGCTCGTACCTTTCAATAAGGTGTTTAAAGAAGCTAGCTAAAGTGTCCACACTAGCATTCGAATCCCATACTTCTCTGCAAGATAAAGTGAAATTGATATCTCCCCCTAGAATCGTATCATTTCCCTAAATAATTCCTTCCTGATCTAAAGAATTCCAAAATTGCTCCTTTTCTTGGTAAGGAGCATATATATTGACTAGAGAAATAACCCTTTAAAGATCCATATAGAAGCCATGAATAAAATGACCAGCCACACAAATCATTCCTGAAAGGGAACTTGGTCTCAACTATCAACCAGAGCATAAACCCCTAGATAGACCATTTGCATCAATAGTAATAAAGTCCCTATCAATAAAAATGAAGCTAAATACTCCACTATTTTAGTTCCTTTGCACATTGTCTCTTAAGAAATAAAAAGTTGGGATTGTAATCCAACAACATTCTCTTGAGTGCTCTTCTTTTCTAAGGGGCCCCAAACCCTCTTAGATTTAGAGAAATAAGCTTCATTAGGTAAATTTATTGCCAAGTAGCTCTATGTTAAAATCCCTATAATAATCTCAACATTCTTCAGAATTAGACCCCTTGCATACTTGAGGCTTTTGTTTTGTTCCTCGACCTCTTCTATAGCCATAATTTTGAAACTTGGCTAGACCTCCTTGAAATTTCACATAGTTACCATTTATACAACCCAATCATTCTTCCCCTCACCTAAATTTAACTCCAAAAAAAAAACTTTCATATACTAAATTTCTTAATATTAATATTATTTTTATTAAAGGAATGACACATCTCAAGTAGAAAACAATTATAGATGAAATTGAATATATATATGTTATTATTATTATTATTTTGTTTTATTTTTGGTGACCCAGAGCCCACCTAACAAATAACTACTAGTAAACTTCTGGGGGTCTACAACGTGTCCTCCTCTCCATAAATTTTTGGGGGTCTACAGCCTATCCTCCTCTCCATAAATCGGGTCGCAAACAGGGGGATTTGAACTTGGGTCTCTCGAGTTTCAATGATTTCACATATCTCGGATTACCAATTGAGCTGCCTCGAGACTATTTAAAAATAATTTACTTTCAATTACTTTTTATATTTTTATATAAAGTTGTTATATAATTTATCAGGAGCTCAAAATTTGCCAAAACATCCAAGTTTTCATAATAGGTTCGAACCTAAATGAACGCGTAGATCTCATCATCCTAAATCTGGTGCAACTCGTTTCACGTGAAACAGACACCGTATGCTCCCAGAAACGCGGTTTGTTCACTTTGTCAAACAAGTAAAAAATTTGCAGGTGCTGACAAGGATGTTGACTCGTCATCCGCACAGCCCAGTCAACAAAAGGAATATTATTGTTATATTCCTCTAGTATATTCCTTCAGTATATTCTTAGGAAAATTCTTCAAGCTTGGTGGCTATTGGTCCACATGTTTTTGTTTGGGCGAATGAGGAGGTGACACGTTGCTAAGCCTGAGGCCGCCACGTGTCCTCTTAGTGGCATATCAAAATTTGTTATAGCGGACAGGGTGGAGATCAGACTCAACCCCGCGACCTCCCATACACTAACACAACGGTTTAACAATGCACCAAGCGGATATGACTTAACCTACTATGGTTGCGCCCACTATTTAATGTTGATTGCCGCAATGGTTGGGCACTCAAGCGAACTTAACCCCCCCCCCCCCCTCCCCCCATGTGAACACCATAACTACCAACATTAACTATTTAATGTGACCACTAACAGTCGCTTCCACCGCCTGACTACCAGACTAAACCACCATCATGTGAACACGCCTTCGTTAAACCAAAAACGTTTAATGTGACTGCTAGAGGGAGGGGGTCAATGCCGGGGGCTAGCCCTGGGGCGCATGGCCCCCCCCATATGACCAATCTTTTTGTTTTTAGGCCTCTGAGGCAAAATTAACAGTCCTACAAATCCACCCAAAAATCGGCAAAAATGTCACTCCGTTAGAGCGCATGGCGGGCAAAATTGTAGGATGATGTCAGATTTTTTGCAAATTATAAAGCGAATAGTGGAGAAACTAGGAGAGGTCATAACTTCTCCAGTTTTCAACCAAATTGAGTGCAAAAAAGAGACTAGGTAGCCATTTTTGGACATTCTTGACTCATTGGAGAAGGTTTCAGAATCAAAGGAGCACTTCTAGATAGGCTTTTTGCAAATTGAAGTCTTTGGGTGCCATGGTTAGCCATAGTGTTGATTTAGTTTATGGAGGAGTTTGAATATGGAGATGACCTTGCAGGGGCTTTCCATCCTCGATGTGCTTTCTACAATAGCTATTACATCAGTGTAGTAGATTTTATTCCTCTTTCTCTATGTGTTTTTGGAGAAGATACTTGTTTATGTACTTCAAGTGAATTGTGGTACTATTGGTGCTCCTTGAAGTTGGAGTATGGGGCCTTGGTACAAGATTCCTTTGTTTTTTGAAATTTTACATGCTTGACTATAGGTTAACATGTATATGGAGTGATAACTCTTGCAAAGGTTTGATTCTTTGAAGGAGAAAATAACCATTCCATTTCAACACTTTATGTACTCTTATTTTCTAAACATTGAGCATAATCAGAAGGGGTCATGCCATTAGAGCTGATCCAAGGAGATGTAGCCCAGGAGGGGTGAACTCTTTTAACAATGGATGGTGTATTATTGATTGATTCATGCTTCCATTTGGCATTTTGATTTCATGTTTAAAGTTTTTCATGAAATTGACTTAAGAATATACACATAAAAACTCATGCTTTTACTTGTTATTTTGGAGTATGAACCTCAAGCACATTTTTGTATTCTGATGAGGATCTTATTGACAACAAACTAATATTCCACATTTAGATCAAGTTGGTATTAGAGCACTAGTTTGCTTTTTTCAAGGAGGAATTGACTTTTGTTTGCAAGTAAATGTGTTTTGAAGCTCAAGTGAGGAGAAGATTTTGGAAAGGGGAGCAAGATTGTTACAATATCTACCACCAGTTCTACCTCAAGTTGTGGTAGAAGCTTCAAACAAAGAATGTCCCAAGGAGGAGAACCTACAAGAATCTCAGAGGATGTGAAGGCTTTTAGAAAATTTTCTTAGGCATGGCAAAAATGGTGAAAGTCCTCTATGAAGAGAGGAATACCAAATTGCAAGGTGAGAGCTCTAGACTTCCAAGAGGAGAATGTTCTCTAAGGGAAGAAGGTAACAAGAATGATGATAAACCACCATCATATCCACAATATTCATGTTTTTCTACAACTCTTATGCTAGATGTTAGTGTAGAAATTCCCTCAGAGAAGGTAGATGGACAAGTTTGTACCTTTTTTCCACATGATGTGGTGGATGAGGTTCAATAAACACCAAAATTCAAGGAGTTGAAAGAAGAGAGCCAAAGAGTCCAAGAGGGCACATCTAGAATCAAAAGAGAGTTTGAAAACATCTTTGTATGTCAATCAAAATATGAGGCAAATGGTAAGAATTTGCATGCTTCTTATTTACATGAAAGTGTTGATGTAAATTCATTTGCAGCCTTTGAAAAACATAGTAAAGGCATTGGATCCAATCCCTTGACCAAGATGTGTTACAAGGGAGGATGCCTTGGAGTGAACCATCAAGGCATTAAAAATCCAACTGAGGTAAATCAGAGGCATAAATATGAAGGATTAGGCTATGTTGCAAAAGAAGAATGGTCTTCTAGCGACAACTCATGGGTATCATGTTCTTTTTCCATAAGAGAGGACATGAGGAGGCAAGATGTTCAGATTTGCATCCTGAATTGGTACCCGCTTGGTTCCTCAAGAATAAGGAGGACTTGAAGTGCAAAACATCTCCAAAGAGAGATGAATAAGGTGAAGAAGAAACAAATCTAAGTTCTTCTTGCCATGAAGTTCCTCACGCGAGAAGCGTAAGCCAATGGACAACAACAAGAGGTATAATCGTCTTGTTAATTCAAATGCTTTTCATAATGGAAAACAACATGTTTATTTGAATAACTTGTTGAGGAATGTGTTTCCATGCACCTTTTTCCTTTCATCTAACCATTGTGTAGATAAGTGCTATAAAATGAAATCAATCATCAAGAAGATGTTTATGTCTAATGGAATTGAAACCAAAAAGAGAAAATCTCATCCAAGGTTAAAGACATGTGAGCGAAAAGAAGAACAAAAGAACTTTTGCACTCACTGCAATATCAGTGGGCATTGGGTCAATAATTTATGGAAATTGTTTCCACAACTTCAGCCTGACAAGGGCAAGCAAATTATGCAAGCACCAGAAGAGGAAGCGACAAAAGAAAAAGTGGTGCAAGATCTGACCATCCTTGAACCAACTCCAGAAGAAGAAAAGTTTCAAATAGAAGGTTCATTTGCCTGGTTAGGTAAGAAATGGGAGGACTATTTGTCCAACTGAAGTTTGTAAATATTTGTTTTTCACTAGCTGCATATCCCCATAGTTGGGAAATTTGTAAAATTAATGTTCATAAACAAATCACTTATATGCAAGAGTGTTTTATTTAGGCATTGTTATGCTAGTTTGGCTTGTTGATAGTCAATTTGAATGGAAAATTTAGGAGTCAATTTTATTCCATCTTGTAATATGCATTTCTATTTGTAGTTTAAGAATAATTTTAAAACTATTGTATGAGTAGTTGCAGCACATTCAATATATTACAAATGTGTTAAGCACTCATGTTATATAAGTATTCACTATGTGAAACTTGTTTTGGTTCATTTTTCAAAGTCTTTTTGGGATCTTGTCCTTGATAAGGATTTTGCAGAAGAGCGCCATGGGATTTATTATTGGGAAGGATGTTGTTTTGGATGACCATAGTGACATGGACAAGTCAAGAACAACATTGAATTTGAATTCTTTGGTCAGGTTATATTTCAAGTTCAGCTTGAAAATGAGCCAAGACAAGTACAAGTCAAGATACTACAATCATCAATTGGATCGAGTTTGGAAAATTGGAGGAACTGTACCTTCAAATGTTGAACTATTGAAAGTGAAATTTTGGGGACCAAAAGTTTTCAGTGGGGAAGAGTGATCAAGAGCTCAAAATTTGCCAAAAAATCAAAGTTGTCAGAATGGTTTGGAACCTGAACGACCCTGTAGATCTCGTCGTCCTGAATCCGTCGCAACTCGTTTCATGCGAAACAGACACCGTATGCTCCCAGAAACGTGATATGTTCACTTTGTCAAACATGTAAAAATTTTGCAGGTGCTGACAGGGATGCTCATTGGGCATCTGTATAGCCCAGTCAGCAAAATGAATATTCTTGGTATATTACTATGGTATATTCCTTCAACATATTATTAGGAATGTTCTTCAGGCTCGGTGGCTATTGATCCACGTGTTTTTTGTTTGGGTCAATGAGGAGGTGACACGTGGCTAAGCCTGAGGCCGCCACGTGTCCTCCTAGTGGCATATCAAAATTTGTTATGGCAGATAGGGCAGAGGTCGAGCTCGACCCCACGACCTCCCATACACTAACGCAATGGTTTACCAATGCACCAAGGGGATATGACTTAACCTAATATGGTTGCGCCCACTATTTAACATTGATTGCCATAATGGTTGGGGGGTTGGGCGGAATTAACCGCCGCCCCTCACCCCCTCCCATGTGAACACCATAACTGCCAACATTAACTATTTAATGTGACCGCTAATGCTCACCAACACCGTCTGACCACCGGACTAAACCGATATCATGTGAACGTGCCTTCGTTAAACCGCAAATGTTTAATGTGACCGTTGGAGTGACGGGGCCAGCGCTGGGGGCTAGCCCCTATGCTCATGGTCCCCCCATATGACCAATCTTTTGGTTTTTAGGCCTCAGCAGCAAAATTAACAATCCTACAAATCCACCCAAAAATCGGCGAAAATGTCGCTCCGTTAGAGCACATGGCGGGCGAAATTGTAAGATGATGTCGGATTTTGTGCAATTTGTAGAGCGAATAGTGGAGAAACTATGAGAGGTCATAACTTCTCCAGTTTTCAACCAAATTGAGTGCAAAAGAGAGGCTAGGTAGCTATTTTTGGACATTATGGACTCATTGGAGCAGGTTCCAGAATCAAATAATCACTTCAAGATAGCCTTTTTTCATATTAAGTCTATGGGTGCCATGGTCAACCAGAGAGTTGATTCAGTTTATGGAGGAGTTTGAAGATGGAGATGACCTTGCAAGGGTATTCCAGCCTCCATGTGCTTTCTGCAACCTCTATTACATTAGTGTTGTAGCTTTTATTCCTCTTTCTCTACGTGTTTTGGATAAGAGACCTTTTTATGTACGTCAAGTGGATTGTGGTATTGTTGATGCTATTTGAAGTTGGAGTATGGGGTCTTGGTACAAGATGCCTTTGTTTGCTGAAAGTTTGCATGTTTGACTATAGTTTAACATGTATATGGAGTGATAACTCTTGCAAAGGTTTGTTTCTTTGAAGGAGAAACTAACCATTTCATTTCAGCACTTTATGTACTCTTCTTTTCTAAACATTGAGCATAATGAGAAGGGGTCATGTCATTAGAGTTGATCCAAGGAGATGTAGCCTAGGAGGGGTGAACTCCTTTAACAATGGTTGGTGTATTATTGATTGATGCATGCTTCCATTCAGTATTTTGATTTCATGTTTAAAGTTTTTCATGAAATTAACTTAAGAAAACACACATAAAAACTCATGCTTTTACTTGTTATTTTGGAGTACAAACCTCAAGCACATTTTTGTATTCTAATGAGGATCTTAGCATCAACAAACTAATATTCCACATTCAGATTAATAATTAAGGTGGAAATTGAAGTCTTTTGTTTAGGAGAGAGATTGAAAGTTTTTTTTGTTATTGCCATTTTTTAATTTGTTAATGTAAGTAATATTTTTTTATTATTAAATGTAATGTTATGGGACAACATTAGATCACTTAAAATGACATATTAATGATTATTCAAAAAATAAACTTTCACTCTTGATAAAAAAAACTAAAATGTGTTTCATTTTGACCTCAAATTATATTTTAATTCCATTAAAAATTGTTTTGTGATTAATTAATTATTACATATATTTTATTAAATTAATTAATTAAATTTATAATACATCCTTTTTTAAGGCTTCACACCAATTCATCACCACACATCTATCTACAATTTTCTAATAAATCACATCTATCTATAATATTTTAACAAATTAGGTTCACTATATCACACCACCCATATAAAAAGATAAACTAAATATCTTTATATTAGTATATCAAATATCATTGTCATCTTCCAAATTAATCAACACCACATATTAAATATCACTTTCTATTTGACCAGCATGGATCAATCTTAACTCTAGATTTACCAAGCATCTTAAGATATTTGCATCTCAAAAGATTTGATCCCCTTGGGCTTGGGTAGATCTGGAGTTGAGAAGAATCTAGGCTGGTTTAATTCCCACCTTTAAATAGCCTATATTCCACATGAATACCATGGGCAATACCATGGGTTCTCATAAACTTGGAGCTCAAAAACCTAACTTGAACAAGTCAAGTTTACCTCAACTACTCAACAAAAATTAATAAAAAAATAATAATAACGTAAAAAATGTTTTTAACCTAGAGTTATTTTTATTTTTATTTCAAATTTACTTTAACTACCCAACAAAAACTGATTAAAAAACAATAACTTAGAATTTTTATTTTAACATAGGATTATTTTTTTTACTCAGTCAAATTTACAAGGTCGCACATTACAACATCTCTTACATATTGGGTTGTGGAACACTTCTCATGTAGCAATAATAACTTTTTACAAATATATTAAAGACTAATTAACATCACATATCAACTATCACTCTTTAATAGATAATAACAACTTCTTACAATTATATAAAATATAATGAAAAATAAGATTTACAAATGTTTATTTTCACCAATTTTACCATGGAACCTTATAATGTGTGGTAATCTCCAAATGCTTACCATTCTCAAATGTGTGAGAGAATTACTTAGGTATAAAACACTTCAATTTACTATTCTATAGACACGCTTTTGTTTGAAGACATATTTTACAAGGTAACAAGGAATATACAACATAGTAGTTAGTCCTAAATAATTGAATTTGGTGAAAGAAAAAAGGTTGGTAAGTAAAATCTAAGTTGTAATTTAGGTTTAATTTTGTTTACTTAATTATATAGAAAAATTTCACATGACACATTGTTTTATTTTTAAATTTAAAAATTGATTTCTAATTAATAAATGATATTGCAAATAGATATGTGGAATTTAGTGTGGTAGAGATGTTGTAATGTCATGTTCATGTTTAACATTTTGACTCACTCAAATTACATATAAATAAAACTTAAATTAAATTAAATTAAATTAATTAATAATTAAAGTAAAATAGTTAATTTAGCATTGGCACTTTTTGGACTCTAGATTTTGAATATAATATTTTAAAATTTACTATTTTTATTTTAAAATATAACATAACATTTTTATTTTTTTAATAAAATTATTCATTTTTTAGTAGGGCTAAGAGGTTCTCTCGACATGACAAAATAAAATTAAAATTAAAATTAAAACATGATGGAGATATGTAACTTATTGTAATGTAATGTAATGTAACATTTTAACTCATGAAAATAAAATAAAAATAACCCTCTAAAAAATAAAAATGGCCCATGGTATTAAGAATCCATGGTATTGTCGTGCAAGTCTCTCGGTAGAGAAATACCTCAGCCTAGTCAATTACAATGTTTTAAGTGAAATATGTTATACCTCAGCCTAGTCAATTATAGTGTTTTAAGTGAAATATGTTTCTGGTTGGCCTTCGTGTGGGTGTTATCTTGAGGGAGGATTTTATGCAGAAGCATGCATGGGGTTCGAGAGGGGAAGGGTCGGGTGACATTTGAACCTTTCAGGCCTCAAGGCCTTGCCTTTGTACTTTGTTCCTTTTCGGGTCCAATGGTGGTCAACCTTTTGTGGAGTCTTTGTTTGAAGTGGGGTGTGCCTTTCTTATTTCTGGGTGATATTAGTGGGGCTTGTAGGATCGGGTGGTCTCCACTCTGGTGTTGGGATTGTTCGCAGAAGAAGGTGACGATGTTGAGGAAACGGGGATGGGCCAGAGAGGGCATTAGCCCACATGGCTATTCAGGAGAGTGAGCAGGCAGGGTGGATGTGCAGCTTGAGGACGAAAGGGAAGGTGCAAAAGTGGAGGGCGAGGTCTCTCATGACCAGGACCAGTCCCCAAGTTGTGTAGAATAGTCATCGTAATTGGCACTATAGCGGAACAATTGCCTGGTATTTTAGCAAGCCTCGACGTTATCTGCCATTAGAGGTATGATTATCAGAACAAAATTGTTGCCTATTGATCTATTGTTGAATGTTAGTTTTGTTGTTCTAATTTCAACTTTAGAATTAAAAAACAATTTCTCATCATTTGCTTCATGTGCATAGGTTTTCTTATGGTGTTTGTGAATGTAACAAGTAAATTTGTCAAGTTTTATGTCAAATTCATGAGCAAAATAGCATGTAAATAAAGTGTTGAATAGCAGCCAAACAATATACATCAAACCATCAAAATGAACACTTAATACAATGTTTTGAATCTTGATGAAGGAGTTCACTCCTCCTGGGCTACATCTCCCTGGACCAGCTTCCATGGCTTGGGCCTCTATATTAGCTCAAAATTGAAAAAAGTGTTGTTTACAATGCTCTACTTCTCCTAAAACCTATGTCAATGTGCTCAGAACATCAAAATCATTTAGGAATGACTCTTTCTGAGCCAAAATTGGTCGAAAATTGCAAAAGTTATGGCCTCTTTAGTTTTCCCTATGAAAACTCCACCAAATCTAAAGAAACTCTAGTTAACCCCGCCAAAAATTGAGCAATGTCGGATTTGTTGTACCTGCCAAACTGTTGCCAAGTTAATTTGTGCTTAATTAATGGGACAAACATGGTTCAATTAGTATAAAAATCCACTTAGCGCATTAAGCACGCAGTTAGCATTAAGCACTAGCGTTTGGTTATGAGGTGTTGGTCACATGTGGAGAGGGCTGGTCCTCTCCTCCCCCAACCGCCACATGCTATGACATGACATACAAACTATGCCCATTGTATGTTAAGAAACATTGGTGTGGCATAGTGGTAAGGCTTTGGGTTTGTGTGGGTGAGGTTGCGGGTTCGACTCCACCAACCTACCAAATAACTTTTTCTTTGTGTGCCAATTCTGATAGGCCCTTGGGGAGGGACACGTAGTGACCTCCGGGCTTGCCACATGTCATCTTCTCATTGGTCCTCCCCCGTCCAATAAAAAACATGCCAACTCATCAAGTTGTCAACCAATCAAAAAGTGCCACTTGGCGTGATCTCACTGGTTGTTGACCCAAAATTTTGACGTGCACAGTCACTTGCCATGTCAGTAGTACGGACTGTTGATTGGGCAGTGACTGTATTTTTTTCTTGCAAAATTCTTCTTTTTGGCAAAGCAGACAGAATTCTCTATATTTCTCATATGAACTCCATTTTGAGTGAAACAAGTTGCGTTGGGATCGTATCACTGAGACAGACACATTCATTCAATTTTTTAGCGATTCTGAGAAATTTGATTTTTGAGCTAAATATTGATCACCTGATCATTCCTCCCCACTAGAAGCCTTTTGGACCCTAAAAGATATTATCAATTGTTCAGTAGGTGAGGGTACAATTCCTTGACCTTCTCAATCTTCATCCATTTGGCTTTAGAAGGATTTTTTCGGGTATTCGATATTCCCACTCTTTGAAGTTTTGGTTAATCTGTCAAGTATGAGATCTTGTTGAAGTTCATCAAGATATTTTGGCGAAAAATCATCTATTGATGGCAGTTGAACATGCTCTCCTTGATTATTAATCAAAGGACGCTCAAACAATCTCAAATTATCAACATTAACAACAGAGTATATTTGCATATAAGGAGGCAAATCTAGCTTAAATGCATTGTTACCAATCTTTTCCAGAATTTTAAAAGGACCATAATGGCTTGGCTTCAACTTTTTACCTTCCCCTTGAAGTCTCTCTTTGGTAATACATAACCAAACCTCTCCACCAACTTAAAATTTATGATTGACATGGTGGTTGTCATGCCTTGCCTTGTAGTTGCTTTTACTATTTTCAAGTTGTTCTTGCACTATGTGATGTATCAACTGAATTTGATCAATGAACTTCCTTGCCTTATCAATGTTGCTATGACCATCAATAGCAACATATTTCTCAAAGATGAAGTCTAATGGTGATCTTGGAAAGTACCCAAAACATGCCTCAAATGGCGATGTGTTTGTGGAAGAATGCTTTGCCTTGTTGTATGCATGTTGTATGTAATGCAAATGTTCATCCCACAACTTGGGATGTTTGCTACAATATCCTCTAAGAATATGAATGACTGTCATGTTGACCACCTTGGCTTGTCTATATGTTTGTGGATGAAAGGTTGTACTCTTCTTCAAATTAGGGTCGATCATGTCCCACAAATTTGACCAAAAATTCCCAACAAATCAAGAATCTCGATCACTTACAATGGAAGTAGTAAGTCCAAAATGAACCCAAACATTTTGAAAAAGAAGATGAGATGTTTGTTCAGCTGTAATTTGCTTTTTACATGGCGTTAGTGATCCGGATTTAAACAGGAACGCAACAAATTACAGATATAACCATAAATACAAAGATGCAATAGAAATAACACTTCATTTCATTAATATCAAATACTGAAATATGCTTACAAACATAATGGAAATAAGACTAGCTCTAGCGATGGTAGCTTATCTCTGAGAAGAGATGTGACGGCTACATCCTTCGAACTGTGTTACAATGAGGCTGAAAGACCTAATTATTATTGAGAAACAATGGAAAACCATAAACATCCAAAAACCTAACCCTAGGAGATAAAGCGCCAAAACTGTGGGCCCCATTTGGGTAAATTGGTACATCAACTTCCCAGGGTCGTAGCTTGGGCATACGCTCTCCATTTGGCTATCATAATACCTCGTTTCGAAGATCTCAAAGAGAAGGCCAAAAATAAATTGGGTAGCTCATTTGGGGCATTTCTTGTCTCTCCATTTTCACTAAAAATATCGTCTAGGGCCTCAAAACAGCTCTAGAAGTTCAGGACCTGAAAAACTGCCAAAAATAGTAAACTTTGCTACAATTAAGGAAAACGAAAAATTGAAAGAGACAGTGTTGGGTGTCCAAGTGGAATAGGCAAGTGGCCACCAATATCCACCTGGATCATTCATCCCCCCTTAGGAAGCAATGGTCTCCATTGCGTTGAGTTCCTCCATGAGATGAGGAAACTTCTGCTGAACTTGGTCCCTGGTGAACCACTTGCCCTGGTGAAGGAGTTGGCCTGCTTTGACAACTCAATATAGTTGGATCCTTTGTTTTCGAGTGTTCTTGATCTGCGTGTCCATGATCCGACCAGTTGTGGCTTGTTGCATGCAATCTCGATTTAACTCTGTAGGTGTGAGCTGTTCTGCAATGTCTCATGTGTATAGCAACGGTGGGAAGTATGGTCGAAGGCGGTCCACATTGAACACTGGGTGCAGGCCAAGGAATGGGGGAATGCTGAGCTCAAATGCATTGTCTCCCACCACCTTGGTAATGGTGTAAGGACCATATCGAAATGGTCTGAGTTTCCGATACGCTCATGCAAGGCATTCCTTTTGCAAATGCAACCAGACTTTGTCGCCCGCCTGAAACTTGTGTGGCACCCGATGTTGATCATGTCGCTGCTTGTACTTGGCATTTGATTTCTCCAGAATGTCATGGACCTACTAGCAGATATGTTGGATGTGCTCAATGGAGTTGTTTTCCTTATCGGTTTCGGACTGGACATGAGCCGAATCTACATGAGTAGCTGCAAATGGCATGACCACATCAATGAGACATGGTGGTTGAAATCCCAAGCCCACCTGGAGAGGGATGTGGTTAGTCGAGCTGTGGAGAGCCTGGTTATAGCTGTGTTGGACATAGGGGAGGCTCTCATCCCATGTGCATGGATGCTTTGAGTTGTACATGCGCAGAATGTGTACGATCATCCTGTTGATGACCTCTATCTAGCCATCAGTTTGGGGATGGAAAGTTGTGGACTTAGTGAGCTTGGTGTCCAACATCGACCAAAGACTGGACCAAAATGTACTGAGGAACCTACTATCCCGATCTTAGATGATAGATTGTGGGATCCCAAAGTGTACCCACACTCATTCAAAGAAGAGTTTAGTAGTGGCTTCCGCGGTGATATTCTTCTTGCAGGCCGCCATAATGGCCATCTTTGAGAATTTGTCGAGAATTTGTCGACGAATACAAAAACACAGTTGTTTCCATGCTTAGTAGAAGGAAGGCCTGACATGTAATCCATGGAGATGGATTCCCAAGGTCGACAAGGGGTAGGCAGCAGAGTATAGAGGCCTTGCTTCTTGATGGTCGGTTTGGCAATGGCGCAGGCAGTGCAGGATCTGATGTACTTCCCGACATCCTGTCGAAGATTCGGCCAATAGAAATACTTCAGCAATACTGCCACTGTTTTCTCGCCCCGAAATGCCTAGCGGCCCGACTGTAGTGTGCTTCCCAAATCATCTTGGTATGCTCTCTTGAAGGAACACAAAGGTGTCCCAGGTGGCATAATAGGGCAACCTAGAGGTGAAAATCTGGAACTTGCTGACCCTCCAAGAGCATCTAGTATGTGTGGCTGAATTCTGGGTCGCTTTTGTAGAGAAGTTGCCACTTAGAAGTCTCATGCCCACAAGAGTTGAGCACAGTGGTTAATGCCATAATCAGTGGTCGGCTGAGGCAATCTGCAACATTATTGGTGTTGCCCTTCTTATACCTGATATTCAAATGGAGCTGTTGCAGGTATGTGGACCACTTCTGATGGCGATCATTCTACAACTTCCCTTGCATCTATATGAACCGCAGGGGCTGGTGGTCTATGTGGATGACCGTTTCCTTCCGCAAAATGTAATGCTTCCATTGTCGGTAGGCCTGCACAATAGAATACATCTCTGTCATAAGTGGGATACTTCTGGACTGTGTCTGAAAGTGTCTCACTGTAATATGCCACTGGATGCCCCTGTCGAGTAAGGAATGCTCCAATAGCATATCTCGATCTCAAATGGTTGTTGCAAGTCTGGTGATGTGAGCACTATGCAGAGTAGATGCGATGTTTCAACTCTGTGAATGCCTTCTATTGAGATTCATACCAAAAGAATTTTGCTTTAGCTCCCCCCTTGGTGACGTGACTCAAGGGCCAAGTGATATGAGAGAATCCCAACACGAACCTGTGGTAGAAATTGGCAAGACCCAAAAAGTTGCGGAGCTCTATCAAAGCGGTTGGAACTGACCAATCCTGGATGACTTGGATCTTGGTTGGATCCATGTGCAGCCCCCATTCATCAATAATGAATCCCAGATACTGAACCTAGGTCATGCCAAAAGTGCATTTCTCCAAATTGGCACATAGCTTGTGTTGCCGCAATGTTTGGAGAACCTATCGGAAGTGGTGGTGGTGCTCTTCCCAACTTTGGCTGAAGATCAAGATGTCATCCAAGTATACCACTACAAATGAGTTGGTGAATGGCCGCAAGATGTCATCCATCAGCCTCATGAAGGTTGTAGGAGCCTTCGTCAACCCGAAAGGCATAACCAACCAATCGAAAAAACCCTCCTTGGCTTTGAAGGCAGTCTTCCACACATCAGAGGGTTTGATTGGTGCCTGGTGATATCCTAACTTCAAGTCAATCTTGCTAAAATCAGTGGGTCTAGAAGGTCATCAATCCATGGGATCAGGTACCTATTCCGCACAGTGATCTTGTTCAATGCCCGATAGTCAATACAGAGTCTCCAAGTCCTATCCTTCTTCCATACCAACACGATCGGGCTCCCACAGGGCGATGAACTCGGTCAGATGTGACCTTTCTGCAGCAGCTCCTAAATCTGCCTCTTGATTTTGTCATTCTCCAGAACGGAGCACGGATAGATTGGTCCATTGGGCAGCGGCGCACATGGGGTCAGATCGATGGAGTGCTTGACCTGACAGTGCAAACGCACCCCTACGAGGGAGGTAAATATGTCCTCATACTCCTTCACGACCTTGTCCATCTGTTGTTGTCGTGTGGAGGGGCCTTGTGTGGAGGTCATGGCCATCGTCTTCTTCTTTCCCTGAAGGCGTATCATCAGGAAAACAAATTTTTCGATTTTGTAAATGATCTTACTGCTTTGTTTTGCAGTAACCAAAGAGATGGCGGTAGGCGGTGCTACCTTCGGTATCTTGTACAAATTGTTTTCCAAAGTAACAATAACAGCATGAGGCCTTGAATCATACACAGCATGCCGCTTCCATAAGTATGGTTGGCCTAATAATACATCACAAACATCAAGGGGAGCAACCTCACATAATACCTCATCCGTGAAGGGCTTGATGATGTATGGAAGGTGGCAATGCTGGCTCATGCGAAGATCCCGTCCAAGGCAAAGCCACCCGATGGTGTACGGTTGTGGATGTGTTGTGGTCGGTAAGCCCAGCCGCTTCACGACCTCTACCGAAATGATGTTCTTTTGTCTCTCGCTGTCGACAATGAACTGTAGCGGGGAACCCTTTACCCACATCTGGGAGTGAAAGAGGTGTTCCTCTTCCTCTAGATCTTCGGGTTCCTGCTTCTGGATCTTCGTGGTGGGAACCGTGGCGGGGATCCACATCGATAATCTACTTCCCTTTGTCATTCCCCTTGTCGGGTTCTAACTTAGAGTCAAAACATGCATCTCATTCCGAAGCCTTTAGCTCGACCACCAGTGACTGCTCGGCCCGACAGTCACTTGTGTTGTGAGCGGAGCTCTTATGGAACTCACACCACTTTCCCGTGTCCTTCTTTGGCTTTGCGGTGTTGTTCTTTGCTTACAACTATGGCAGGTTGTCTTGTGCCGCCCCGTCTTGGATTTTCCCTTTGTTTTGCGGTTTGGTGGTACCTTTCCCTTGCTTTGGATTCGCAGATCCAAAGTCTCGTTTCTTCTATTTAAACTTTTGCTCCATCTTGATAGCATATCGGTATGTCGTGCCAAGCAAGGAGATGTTAAGGAACTCCATCTCTTCTTGGATGTACCTGTGTAGGCAGCTACGGTACTTGAGAACCAAATGGTTCTCAGAATCCTTGATACCCAACTTCGTGCGAAGGGTATGAAAAACAATGGTAAACTCTGGTACATCTTCGTCCCTTCCATGTCACAGCGTTGTCCACTTTATGTATTTATCCTCATAGCTCCCGATAGGGTAGTACTACTCCTTGATGGAATCCCGGAACGAGTTCCAAGTGGGTGCGACTGAAAACAGTGAGTTCGTACTTTCATCCTTCTGCTCACAGTAGCTTTCCCACGAGTCCATGACGTGGGGGGCTGCTTTGAGGAGTGCAAAAGTGATCATTTCCCAGCAGGAAAAGTCATGAACAGAAAAATATCCTTAGCAGATTTAACCATTTATCTATAGCGTTTGCATCTATCTAACCCTCAAATATGGGAATTTCAAAGTTAACTTGTACCTTAAAGGGTGTGGCGCTTCTAAAGTAGCTGCTGGAAGTAGATGTGTCGCCCTTGGGTAGCCACTGAAGGATCTAGACAAAGTTGTCCATCATCGCGTTCCTTTGTCGCTCGAGGGCTTCTTCGAGCAAGATTTTGATAGGATCTCCTGCCCCCTCATCTTTCTTTACATCCGCCATGGAAGGCTGTCAGGATTTGTGAGGCTAGTCTTGCAAAGGTTCGACCAGTTCAAGCCCTAACTCCTTATATCCCGACCTCGTTGCGGACATGCAAAGAAAAATAGAGAAAGAGCAGACCGCTCTTATACCGTTGATCCAGATTTAAACAAGAACACAAAAAATTATAGATATAATCATAAATACAAAGATGCAGTAGAAATAACACTTCATTTCATTAATATCAAATACTGAAATATGCTTACAAACAGAATGGAAATAAGACTAGCTCAAGCGATGGTAGCTTATCTCTGAGAAGAGATGTGGTGGTTACATGCCTCCGAACTGTGTTACAATGAGGCTCAAAGGCCGATTTATTATTGAGAAACAATGGAAAACCCTAAACATCCAAAAGCCTAAACCTAGGAGATGAAGTGCCAAAACTGTGGGCCCCATTTGGGTAAATTGGTACATCAACTTCCCAGGGTCGTAACTTGGGCATACGATCTTCGTTTGGCTATCATAATACCTCGTTTCGAAGATCTCAGAGAGAAGGTTGAAAGCAAATTGGGAGGCCTTTGTAGGACATATCTAGTCTCTCTGTTTTCCTTAAAAACGTTGTTTAGGGCCTCAGAACGACTTCGGAAGTTCAAGACCCGAAAAAACTGCCAAAAATAGTAAATTTTGCTACAATTAAGGAAACCGGAAAACTGAAAGAGACAATGTTGGGGGTCCAAGTGGAATAGGCAGGTGGCCACCAATATCCACCTAGATCATTCCTCCCCCCTTAGGAAGCAATGGTCCCCATTGCGTTGAGTTCCTCCATGAGATGAGGAAACTTCTGCTGAACTTGGTCCCTAGTGAGCCACTTGCCCTGGTGAAGGAGTTATCCTGCTTTGACAACTCGATATAGTTGGATCCTTTGTTGTCGAGTGTTCTTGATCTTTGTGTCCATGATCCGATCAATTGTGACTTGTTCCATGAAATCTGGATTTAACTCTGTAGGTGTGAGTTGTTCTGCAATGTCTGATGTGTCTAGCATTAGTGGGAAGTATGGTCGAAGGCGGTCCACATTGGACACTAGGTGTAGGCCAAGGAATGGGGGAATGTTGAGCTCGAATGCATTGTCTCCCACCACCTTGGTAATGGTGTAAGGACCATATCGGAGTGGTCTAAGTTTCCTATGGGCTCTGGTAAGGCATTCCTTTTGCAAATGCAACTAGACTTTGTTGCCCACCTAAAACTTGTGTGGCACCCGATGTTGATCATGTCGATGCTTGTACTTGGCATTTGGATTTCTCCAGAATGTCATGGACCTGTTGGTGGATATCTTGGATGTGCTCAATGAAGTTGTTTGCCTTATCGGTTTCGGACTGGACATGAGTAGTTGCAAATGGCATGGCCACATCAATGGGACATAGTGGTTGGAATCCCAAGCCCACCTGAAAAGGGTTGTAGCCAGTCGAGTTGTGGAGAGCCCAGTTATAGCTGCGTTGGACATAGGGGAGGTTCTCATCCCATGTTCATGGATTCTTTTAGTTGTAAATGCGCAAAATGTGTACGATCATCCTGTTGACGACCTATGTCTGGCCATTAGTTTGGAGATGGAAAGTTGTGGACCTAGTGAGCTTGGTGTCCAACATCGACCAGAGACTGGACCAAAATGTATTGAGGGACCTATTGTCCCGATCTTAGATGATAGATTGTGGGATCCCAAAGTGTACCCACACTCGTTCAAAGAAGAGTTTAGCAGTGGCTTCCGCTGTGATATTCTTCTTGCAGGTCGTCATAATGGCCATCTTTGAGAATCCGTCGATGACTACAAAAACATAGTTGTTTCCATGCTTAGTAGAAGGAAGGCCCGACATGTAATCCATGGATATGGATTCCCAAGGTCAACTAGGGGTAGGCAGCGGAGTATTGAGGCCTTGCTTCTTGATGGTCAGTTTGGCAATGGCACAAGCAGTGCAATATCTGATGTACTTCCCGACATCTTGTCGAAGATTCAGCCAATAGAAATACTTCTGCAGTACTGCCACCGTTTTCTCAACCTCGAAATGCCCAGCGGCCCGATTGAAGTGTGCTTCCCAAATCATCTTGGTACGCTCTCTTCAAGGAACAAAAAGGTGTCCTAGGATAGGGCATCCTGGATGTGAAAATCTGGAACTTGCTGACCCTCCAAGAGCGTCTAGTATGTGTGGCCGAATTCTGGGTCGTTTTTGTAGAGAAGTGGCCAATCATAAGTCTTGTGCCCACAAGAGTTGAGCATGGTGGTTAATGCCATGATTGGTGGTCGGTTGATGCAATCTGCAACATTATTGGTGTTACCCTTATTATACTCGATATTCAAATGGAACTGTTGCAGGTATGTGGACCACTTCTGATGGCGATCATTCTACAACTTCCCTTGCGTCTGTATGAACTGCAGGGGCCGGTGGTCTATGTGGATGACCGTTTGCTTCCCCAAAATGTAATGCTTCCATTATCAGCAGGCCTGCACAATGGAATACATCTCTTTTTCATAAGTGGGATACTTCTAGACTGTGTCTGAAAGTGTCTCATTGTGATATGCCACTGGATGCCCCTGTTGAGTAAGGATTGCCCCAATATCATAGTCAGAGGCATTTATCTCGATCTCAAATGGTTGTTGCAAGTCTAGTAAAGTGAGCACCAGTGCATAGCAGAGGCGATGTTTCAACTCTGTGAATGCTTTTTGTTGAGATTCAAACCAAAAGAATTGTGCTTTCACTCCCCCCTTGGTGACGTGACTCAAGGACCAAGTGATATGAGAGAATCCCAACACGAACCTGCGGTTGAAATTGGCAAGACCCAAAAAGCTGCGGAGCTTTGTCAAAGTGGTTGGAGCTGGCCAATCTCGGATGACTTGGATCTTGGCTGGATCCACATGCACCCCCCGTTCATCAATAATGTATCCAGATACTAAACCCGGGTCATGCCAAAAGTGCATTTCTCCAAATTGGCACATAACTTGTGTTGTCGTAGTGTTTTGAGAACCTGTCGGATCTAGTGGAGGTGCTCTTCCCAAATCTGGCTGAAGATCAGGATGTCATCCAAGTATACCACTAAAAATGAGTTGGTGAATGGCCGCAATATGTCATCCATTAGCCTCATGAAGGTTGCAGGTTAACCCGAAAGGCATAACCAACCATTCGAAAAAGCCCTCCTTGGCTTTAAAGGCAGTCTTCCACACATCGGAGGGTTCGATCAGTACCTGGTGATATCCTGACTTCAAGTCTATCTTGCTAAAATATTTTCCCCCCTTCAATTGGTCTAGAAGGTCATCAATCTATGGGATCGGGTGCCTATTCCACACAGTGATCTTGTTCAGTGCCCGATAGTCAATACAGAGTCTCCAAGTCCCATCCCTCTTCTGTACCAACACGATCGAGCTCCCACAGGGTGATGAACTCAGCCAGATGTGACCTTTCTACAGCAGCTCCTGAATCTGCCTCTTGATTTCGTCATTCTCCATAACAGCGTGCCGATAGATTGGTCCATTGGGCAGCGGCGCACCTAGGTTCAGATCGATGGATTGCTTGACCCGACAGTGCAGAGGCACCCCTACGGGGGAGGTGAAGATGTCCTCGTACTCCTCCACGACATTTTCCATCTATTGTTGTCGTGCAGAGGGGCCCTGTCTTGAGGTCGTGGACACCGTCTTCTTCTTTCCCTGAGGATGTATCATTAGGAAAAAAAATTCCCAGTTTTGTAAATGAGCTTACTGCATTCTTTTTCAGTAATCAAATATATGGCGGTAGGCGGTGCTACCTTCGGTATCCTGTACAACTTTTTTCCCAAAGTAACAATAACAGAACGAGGCCTTAACTCATACACAGCGTGTCACTTCCATAAGTATGGTTGGCCTAATAATACATCACAAACATCAAGGGGAGCAACGTCACATAATACCTCATTCATTAAGGGATTGATGTTGTATGGAAGGCGGCACTGTTGGCTCACGCGAAGATCCTGTCCTTGGTGAAGCCACCCAATGGTGTATGGTTATGGATGTGTTGTGGTCAGTAAGCTTAGCCGCTTCACGACCTCTACCGAAATGAGGTTCTTTTGGCTCCCGTTGTCAACAATGAACTGTAGCAAGGAACCCTTTTACCCACATCTAAGAGTGGAAGAGGCGCTCCTCTTCCTCTCGATCTTTGGGTTCCTCCTTCTGGATCTTCATGGTGGCAATAATGGCATTGGGATCCGCATCGATAATCTGCTTCCCTTTTTCATTCCCCTTGTCAGGTTCTGACTCAGAGTCAGAACATGCATCTGATTCCGAAGCCTTTAGCTTGGCCACCAGTGACTGCTTGGCCCGACACTTTCTTGTGTTATGAGTGGAGCTCTTATGGAACTCACACCACTTTCCCGCGTCCTTCTTCGGCTTCGCGGTGTTGTTCTTCTCTTGCGACTTTGGTGGGTTTTCCTCAGCCGCCCCGCCTTGGATTTGTCCTTTGTTATGTGGTTTGGTGGTACCTTTCCCTTGCTTCGGATTCACAGATCTAAAGTCTCGCTTCTTCTATTTAAACTTTTGCTCGATCTTGACAGCATATCGGTATGTCGTTTCAAGCGAGGAGATGTTCAGGAACTCCATCTCGTCCTGGATGTACCTGTGTAGGTAGTCGCGGTACTTGAGAACCAAATGGTTCTCAGAATCCTTGATACCCAACTTCGTGCGAAGGGTATGAAAAACATTGGTAAACTCTGGTACATCTTTGTCCCTTCCTTGTCGCAGCGTTGTCCACTTTATGTATTTATCCTCATAGCTCCCGACAGAGTAGTACTACTCCTTGATGGCATCCCAGAACGAGTTCCAAGTGGATGCGGCTGAAAACAATGAGTTTGTACTTTCATCCTTCTGCTCACAATAGGTTTCCCACCAGTCCTTGATGCAGGGGGCTCCTTTGAGGAGTGCAAAAGTGATGTTTTCCTGGATGGAAAAGTCATGAATGGAAAGATATCCTTCTAGCCTATTTAACCATTTATCTACAGCGTCTGCATCTATCTGACCCTAAAATATGGGAATGTCAAAGTTAACTTGTATCTTAAAGGGTGTGGCACTTCCAGAGTAGCTGCCGAAAGTAGATGTGTCGCCCTTAGGTAGCCGCTGAAGGATCTGGACAAAGTTGTCCATCATCACGTTCCTTTGTCGCTCGAGGGCTTCTTCGAGCAAGATTTTTATAGGATCTCCTGCCCCCTCGTCTTTCTTTTCATCTGCCATGGGAGGCCATCAAGATTTGCGAGGCTGGTCATGCAAAGGTTCGACCAGTTCAAGCCCTAACTCCTTATATCCCGACCTCGTTGGGACATGCAAAGAAAAATAGAGGAAGAGCAGACCGCTCTGATACCACTAATCTAAATTTAAACAAGAACACAACAAATTACATATATAACCATAAATACAAAGATATAGTAGAAATAACACTTCATTTCATTAATATCAAATTCTAAAATATGCTTACAAACAGAATGGAAATAAAGCTAGCTCGAGCGATGGTAACTTATCTCTGAGAAGAGATGTGGCGGCTACATGCCTCTGAACTGTTTTAAAATGAGGGTCAAAGGCCTATTTATTATTGAGAAACAATGGAAAACCCTAAACATCCAAAAACCTAAACCTAGGAGATGAAGCGCCAAAATTGTGGGCCCCGTTTGGGTAAATTGGTACATCAACTTCCCGGGGTCGTAACTTAGGAATACGATCTCTGTTTGGCTATCATAATACCTCGTTTCGAAGATCTCGGAGAGGAGTTTGAAAAAAATTGGGAGGCCTCTCTAGGACATTTCTGGTCTCTCTGTTTTCCCTAAAAATGTCGTTTAGGGCCTCAGAATGACTCTGGAAGTTCAGGACCCAAAAAAACTGCCAAAAATAGTAAATTGTGCTACAATTAAAGAAACTAGAAAACTGAAAGAGACACTGTTGGGGGTCCAAGTGGAATAGGCAAGTGGCCGCAAATATCCACCTGGGTCATTCCTCCCCCCTTAGGAAGCAATGGTCCCCATTGCGTTGAGTTCCTCCATGAGACGAGGAAACTTCTATTGAACTTGGTCCCTAGTGAGCCACTTACCCTGGTGAAGGAGTTAGCCTGCTTTGACAACTCGATATAGTTGGATCCTTTGTTGTCGGGTTTTCTTGATCTGTGTGTCCATGATCCGATCAATTGTGACTTGTTCCATGTAATCTGGATTTAACTCTATAGGTGTGAGTTGTTCTGCAATGTCTGATGTGTCTAGCAATGGTGGGAAGTATGGTCAAAGGCGGTCCACATTGGACACTAGGTGCAGGCCAAGGAATAGGGGAATGTTGAGCTCGAATGCATTGTCTCCCACCGCCTTGGTAATGGTGTAAGGACCATATCAGAGTGGTCTAAGTTTCCTATAAGCTCTGGTAAGACGTTCCTTTTGCAAATGCAACCAGACTTTGTCACCCACCTGAAACTTGTGTGGCACCCGATGTTGATCATGTCGATGCTTGTACTTGGCATTTGATTTCTCCAGAATGTCATGGACCTACTGGCGGATATCTTGGATGTGCTCAATGAAGTTGTTTGCCTTATCGGTTTCGGACTAGACATGAGTCGAATCTGCATGAGTAGCTGCAAATAGCATGGCCACATCAATGGGACTTAGTGGTTGGAATCCCAAGCCCACATGGAAAGGGTTGTAGCCAGTCGAGTTGTGGAGAGCCCGATTATAGCTGTGTTGGACATAGGGGAGGCTCTCATCCCATGTGCGTGGATTTTTTGAGTTGTACATGCACAGAATGTGTACGATCGTCTTGTTGACGACCTCTGTCTGGCCATCAGTTTGGGGATGGAAAGTTGTGGACTTAGTGAGCTTGGTGTCCAACATCGACCAGAGACTGGACCAAAATGTACTGAGGAACCTGCTGCCCCGATTTGAGATGATAGATTGTGGTATCCCTAAGTGTACCCACACTCGTTCAAAGAAGAGTTTAGCAGTGGCTTCCGCTGTGATATTCTTCTTGCAAGCCGCCATAATGGCCATATTCTAGAATCTTTCGACGACTACAAAACCACAGTCATTTCCATGTTTAGTATAAGGAAGGCCCGACATGTAATCCATGGATATGCATTCCCAAGGTCGACTAGGGGTAGGAAACGGAGTATAGAGGCCTTGCTTCATGATGGTCGGTTTGGCAATGGCATGGGTAGTGCAGGATCTGATGTACTTCCCGACATCCTGCCGAAGATTCATCCAATAGAAATACTTCTGCAGTACTGCCACCATTTTCTCAACCCCAAAATGCCCAACGACCCGACTGTAGTGTGCTTCCCAAATAATCTTGGTATGCTCTCTTGAAGAAACACAAAGGTGTCCTAGGTGGCATAATAGGGCATCCTGGAGGTGAAAATATGGAACGTGCTGACCCTCCAAGAGCATCTGGTATGTGTGGTCGAATTCTGGGTTGCTTTTTTAGAGAAGTGACCAATCAGAAGTCTCATGCCCACAAGAGTTGAGCACGGTGGTTAACGCCATGATCGGTGGTCGGTTGAGGCAATCTAAAACATTATTAGTGTTGCCCTTATTATACTTGATATTCAAATGGAACTGTTGCAGGTATGTGGACCACGTCTGATGGCAATCATTCTACAACTTCCCTTGCATCTGTATGAACTGCAGGGGCCGGTGGTCTGTGTGGATGACCGTTTCCTTCTCCAAAATGTAATGCTTCCATTGTCGGCAAGCCTACATAATGGAATACATCTCTTTTTTATAAGTGGGATACTTCTGGAGCGTGTTTGAAAGTGTCTCATTCTTATATGCCACTCGATGCCCCTGTTGAGTAAGGGCTGCCCCAATAGAATAGTCAGAGGCATCTGTCTCGATCTCAAATGGTTGTTGTAAGTCTGGTAATGTGAGCACTGGTGCAGAGCAAAGGCAACGTTTCAACTCTGTGAATGCATTTTGTTGAGATTCAGAACAAAAGAATTTTGCTTTCGTTGCCCCCTTGGTGACGTGACTCAAGGGCCAAGTGATATGAGATAATCCCAACACGAACATGCGGTCGAAATTGGCAAGACCTAGAAAGTTGCAGAGCTCTGTCAAAGTGGTTGGAGCTAGCCAATCCCGAATGACTTGGATCTTGGTTGGATCCACATGCACCCCCAGTTCATCAATAATGAATCCCAGATACTAAACTCGGGTCATGCCAAAAGTGCATTTCTCCAAATTGGGACATAGCTTGTGTTGCCGCAGTGTTTGGAGAACCTCTCGGATGTGGTGGAGGTGCTCTTCCCAACTCTGGCTGAAGATCAGGACGTCATCCAAGTATACCATTACAAATGAGTTGGTGAATGGTCGCAATATGTCATCCATCAGCCTCATGAAGGTTGCAGGAGCATTCGTCAACCTGAAAGGCATAACCAACCATTCGAAAAGGCCCTCCTTGGCTTTGAAGGCAGTCTTCCACACATCGGAGGGTTCAATTGGTACCTAGAGATATCCTGACTTCAAGTCAATCTTGCTGAAATATTTTTCCCCCTTTAGTTGGTCCAAAAGTTCATCAATCCGTGGGATCAGGTACCTATTCGGCACAGTGATCTTGTTCAGTGCCTGATAGTCAATACAGAGTCTCCAAGTCCCATCCTTCTTGCATACCAACATGATCGGGCTCCCACAGGGCGATGAACTCGGCCGGATGTGACCATTCTATAGAAGCTCCTGAATCTACCTCTTGATTTCGTCATTCTCCGGAACGAAGCACCGATAGATTGGTCCATTGGGCAGTGGCGCACCTGGGGTTAGATCGATGGAGTGCTTGACCCGACAGTGTAGAGGCACCCCTACGGGGGAGGTGAAGATGTCCTCGTACTCCTCCACGACCTTGTCCATATGTTGTTGTCGTGCGAAGGGGCCCTATCTCGAGGTCGTGGACACCGTCTTCTTCTTTCCCTAAGGACGTATCATCAGGAAAAAAAATTCTCGGTTTTGTAAATGAGCTTATTACATTCTTTTTCAGTAACCAAAGATATGGCGGTAGGCGGTGCTACCTTCAGTATCCTGTACAACGTTTTTCCCAAAGTAACAATAACAGCACGAGGCCTTGACTCATACACAGCATGTCGCTTCCATAAGTATGGTTGACCTAATAATACATCACAAACATCAAGGGGAGCAACGTCACATAATACCTCATCCGTGAAGGGATTGATGTTGTATGGAAGGCGGCACTGCTGGCTCATGTGAAGATCCCGTCCTTGGTGAAGCCACCCGATGGGGTATGGTTTGGGATGTGTTGTGGTCGGTAAGCCTAGCCGCTTCATGACCTCTACCGAAATGACGTTCTTTTGGCTCCCGTTGTCGACAATGAACTGTAGGAGTGGAAGAGGCGCTCCTCCTCCTCTGGATCTTTGGGTTCCTCCTTCTGGATATTCATGGTGGCAACAGTGGCATTAGGATCCTTATTGATAATCTACTTCCCTTTTTCATTCCCCTTGTCGAGTTCTGACTCATAGTCGAAACATGCATCTAATTCCAAAGCCTTTAGCTCGGCCACCAGTGACTGCTTGGCCCGGCACTCACTTTTGTTGTGAGTGGATCTCTTATGGAACTCACACCACTTTCCCATGTCCTTCTTCAGCTTCGTGGTGCTGTTCTTTGCTTGCGACTTTGGTGGGTTGTCCTAGGCCACCCCACCTTGGATTTGTCCTTTGTTCTATAGTTTGGTGGACCTTTCCCTTGCTTCGGATTCATAGATCCAAAGTCTCACTTCTTCTGTTTAAACTTTTGCTCGATCTTGACAACATATCGGTATGTCATGCCGAGCAAGGAGATGTTCAAGAACTCCATCTCATCCTGGATGTACTTGTGTAGGTAGCTGCGGTACTTGAGAACCAAATGGTTCTCAGAATCCTTGATACCCAACTTCATGCGAAGGGTATGAAAAACATTGGTAATCTCCAGTACATCTTGGTCCCTTCCCTGTCACAGCAGTCCACTTTATGTATTTATCCTCATAGCTCCCGACAGGGTAGTACTACCCCTTGATGGCATCGTGGAACGAGTTCCAAGTGGGTGTTGCTGAAAACAGTGAGTTTGTACTTTCATCCTTCTGCTCACAATAGGTTTCCCACCAGTCCTTGACGTGGGGGGCTACTTTGAGGAGTGAAAAAATGATCTTTTCCTGGGAGGAAAAGTCATGAACAAAAAATTATCCTTCTAGCAGATTTAACCATTTATCTACAACGTCTGCATCTATCTAACCCTCAAATATGGGAATGTCAAAGTTAACTTGTACCTTAAAGGGTGTGGCGCTTCCAGAGTAGCTGCCGGAAGTAGATGTGTCACCCTTGGGTAGCCGCTGAAGGATCTGGACAAAGTTGTCCATCATCGCATTCCTTTGTCACTCATGAGTTTCTTCGAGCAAGATTTTGATAGGATCTCCTGCCCCCTTGTCTTTCTTTTCATCCGCCATGGGAGGCGTTGGGATTTGTGAGGCTAGTCTTGTAAAGGTTCGACCAGTTCAAGCCATAACTCCTTATATCCCGACCTCATTGGGGACATGCAAAGAAAAACAGAGAAAGAGCAGATCGCTCTGATACCATCGATCCAGATTTAAACACGAACGCAACAAATTACAGATATAACCATAAATACAAAGATGCAATAGAAATAACACTTCATTTCATTAATATCAAATACTGAAATATGCTTACAAACAGAATGGAAATAAGACTAGCTCGAGCGATGGTAGCTTATTTATGAGAAGAGATGTCTCGGCTACATGCCTCTGAACTGTGTTACAATGAGGCTCAAAGGCCTATTTATTATTGAGAAACAATGGAAAACCCTAAACATCCAAAAACCTAACCCTAGGATATGAAGCGCCAAAATTGTGGGCCTCGTTTGGGTAAATTGGTACATCAACTTCCCCGAGTCGTAACTTGGGCATACGATCTCTGTTTGGCTATCATAATACCTCGTTTCGAAGATCTCGAGGAGAAGGCCGAAAACAAACTAGCTAGCCTATTTAGGATACATCTATTCTCTTCGTTTACCCTTAAAATGCCATTTTACATCTAGTCTCTTCGTTTTCCCTTAAAATGCCGTTTAGGGCCTCAAAACAGCTCCAAAAGTTCAGGACCCGAAAAATTGCCAAAAATACTAAATTGTGCTACAATTAAGGAAACTGAAAAACTGAAAGAGACAGTGTTGAGGGTCCAAGTGGAATAGATAGATGGCCACCAATATCCACCCAGATCAGTTAGAATACACATCTTTCTAAACCTATCTACAACTACATACAAGTAATCATGACCTTTCCTTGACAATGGAAGACCTCCTACAAAATCCATTGAGATACTCTCCCATGGACATGAAGGTACCAAAAGTGGAGTGTACAATCCTAGTTCCCTATTGCTAGGCTTACTTATTGCACACAAAGAACATCCTCTAATGAAACAAGATACATTATCAAACATGTGTGGCCAATAACAATACCTTTGGAGATTCACTATTGTCTTACCTACACCAAAATGTCCAGCAATCAATGAAGTGTGCGCCTCGGTTATGATATTGTTTCTTTCTCCCTATGGAATACATAACTTGCCCAAGTGATACAACAAACTATTATATACATGGTAATCTAACTTTTCAATTTGGTTTCCTTGCCTCAAGCTTGCATACACATCTTGAAATTCATTATCATATGCATATTGCTCAATGTAAATTTCGTGTAAAACATAATTGTGCTCGAGTATAATAGATGAATTTACAATAGGCCTAGAAATCATATCAGCTACCTTATTGTAGATTTACTTTTTGTACTTGATAACCAAATGGAACTGTTGTAGAAAACCCATCCATCTGAAGTGTCGTGATTGCTTCAACTTTGACTTTGATTGTAAGTACTCCAATGGTTGATGGTCGGTATGGATAATGGTCTCCTTTCCCATCAGGTAATGTTTCCATTTTTTAACACTTTGTACCAATGTGTAAAGTTCTGTCATAAGTGGGATAGTTAGTCACAGCACCATTAAGAATTTCGAAATGAAATGAAATGGGCCTACCATGCTGCATGAGAACTGCTCCCATGGCGTAATCACTAGCATTTGTCTGAATCTAAAATGGTTGTTTAAGATCCAGAAGAGCCAATACTGGTGTTTAACTGGTCTTTTGTTTTAAAGCATCAAATGCTTTTTATTGCACATCTCCCCAATGGAATACTTTCTTGACACTAGTCAATGCATGTAGTGGAGAAGCAATGGAAGAAAAATTAGCAATAAATTTCCTCCAATATTGTGTTGCCCCTAGAAAGCTTCTTACCTTTGTAACTGTATTGGGCTTGGGCCAATTCACAATGACCTCAACCTTAGAGGGTTCTAACTTCAGCTCACCTCCTCCAACAATGTGCCCCAAATACACTAAAGAAGTCTTGCCAAATTCACACTTTGACATCTTTAAAATTAATTGTTCTTTTCTCAAGACATCAAGTACTTTGTTCACATGCATGAAATGTTCAAATCTGGATTTATTGAATATGAGAATATCATCTAAGTAAAAAATTACAAAATCATCTAGAAATGGTCTCAATACATCATTCATAACTCTCATGAAAGTAGCTGGAGAATTTGTAAGACCGAAAGGCATAACAAGCCACTCAAACAATCCTTGTTTAATTTTAAATGCGGTTTTCCAAATGTCCTCTTCAGCAATTCTAACTTGATGATAACCACTTTGTAAGTCTAACTTAGTGAAATACTTTGCATACCTCAATTTATCAAGCAAATCAACAATTCTTGGGAGTGGATAATGATTCTTTACTGTTATCTTATTCAGTGCACGGAAATCCACACACATGCGCCAAGTCTCGTCCTTCTTTGGCACCAATCCAATTAGTGAACCACATGGCGAAGTAGATGGGCGTATGATACCTTTTCTCAACAATTCTTGAATTTTCTTCTTGATTTCTATGCTCTCCATGATCGACATGCGATACATGCCAATGTTTGGAAATGGAACATCCTGTTGCAGTTGTATCTCAGATGAATTCCCCTCTTGGGAGGTAACCCCTTTGGTTCCTGAAACATCTCACCATGCTTGCTTACCACATCAAACAAATAAGATTTTAACTTATCATCAAAACCTTCAAAATATTCATAATCTATATCATTCTTTTTATTGATCATGAGAAGCACAAAATTTTTACTTGCATTTACTAGTCTCTTCATCTGACCTGCATTAACCAAAGAAATGTTTAACTTTTTGCGATGGGCTCTCACAATATACTCCACTCCATCCTTGAGCAATTGATATTTGTTTTCATGGCGATAAAATACCGCTTTCCGATCATACAAATATGAGCTTCCCAAAATAATTCCTGAGATGTCAAATGGAACTACATCTAACTCAACTTTATCAATGAATTTTGCAGTAATTGCAAACCTGAATAAGCATTTCCTAGTATCCTGTAAATTTTCATTATTGACTATCCAACCCAAAGGATATGGCTTATGATGAGGTACAGTTTCAAGGTTAAGCTTTTTTACCAAGTCTTCTGAAATTAAGTTCGCTTGTCACCCACTATCAAATAATGCATCAATATTTGTATGGTTTGAGATCACCCTTACATGGAACAACTCTATCCTTGATTCTTCATTTGGAGTGTTGTTGTGACTATGTGAGGAACTAGTGCTTGCTATAGCTTCCTTTCCCTTTGTGACCATGGTTTTAATCTTGGTCTCATCACCGGAATCAGATCCAAGATCATGTTGTGTGGTAGCGGTTGTCTTTTGTTTCCCCTTATTGTTTGGTTTCTTAGGCCTTAGTTCGGGATGTAGTTTCCAACAGTGGGCTTCATCATGCCCCTCTTTGGAACAATGTTTTCATGTAATCTTCTCCCCTTCTTTATTTACACTTGCATTCCTCTTTCCTTTCCATTTTCCACCCTTCTCTTTCTCCTTACCCTTAAATGGCTTCTTCTTACTACCCTCTTCCTAAATGTTCTTTCCTCTTGCTTCAAGGTGCATGGCTTGCACACATACCTCATCTAAATTGCTTGGATTGAACATAAGGATAGTGTGTTTTAAGTAGGAATGTAAACCCCCAATGTATTTCAATAGAGTATCTTGGGAATTCAATTTTACTCCTAACAACAAAACCCTTTTCCTAAATTCCTGGGTATAGTCTTGAATTATTTGACCCTTGAGTTGCCTAAAGTTTTGAACTGTTTGACCCTTGATTTGCCTAAAGTTTTTCCAACTCATAATGGATATTTTCATGTAGGCTAAAGGATAAAATTGTCTTTTAATTGAAGAAACAAATTCAACCCAAGAAATGGATATCTTACCATGAATTCTCATTTCCTCTTGAGTCTTTTCTTCCCACCAAACTAGTGCTGCTCCTTCTAGCCTTAATGAAGCCAACTAGATCTTTATGTCATCTTCTTAAAGGTTTTGAATTCTACAATAAACCTCCAATTTTCAAATCCAATTGTCAAACTTTTCTGCATTTACCTCACCATTGTACATGGGAATTTAAAACTTAATTTCCAATTTGAGTAAGGGGATTTTTCCTTTTGGGGTTTGTGAATGAGTATGAACAGTTTTTGTGGTGGAAGTGGAAGATGATGCTATTTGTGATGATGAGGATGATGAAGATGATGAGGTATATGATGAAGATGGTGTAGATGGAGGATGCTTTCCTCCATTACCCTTTGAATCCTTCTTTTCATCTTTTTTATCTTCTGAGCTTCCTTATCGATGTGGAGGCTTAGAACTCTCTCGAGTCATTCTAGTATTCCTCTCTTCATAGAGGACTCTAACTATGTCAGTTAAATCATAGAAATCTTTCTTGAATGCTTCCTCTTCTGAAAGACCTTCAGTATCTCTTGCTCCAGACATGATGGCTTTGGATTCAAGCTCAGCTTCTGGTACTACTTGTACCTCCTCAATCTCAACTGAAGGTAAAACTTGAGGTGCTTCAAGTGCAGCTAGGATTGAAACTTTGGGTGGAGATTGTGGCCTTATGGCTCTCCTTCTGGGAATCACCTCAGGATTTGAAACCAATAGTTTCCCTTCTCCTCTCTGCAACTTTAACCTTGTAAGCATCACAAATTTGCAACCAATTAAACCCTACTTGCACAAAACTCAAGCAATCAAGCAAATAACCTTTACTTTGATACCAACTTGATCTATTGTTGAATGCTAGTTTTGTTGTGCTAATTTGACCTTCAGAATTAAAAAACAATTTCTCATCATTTGCTTCATGTGCATAGGTTTCCTTATGGTGTTTGTGAATGTAACAGGTCAATTTTTCAAGTTTTATGTCAAATTCATGAGAAAAATAGCATGTAAATAAAGTTTTGTATAGAAGCCAACAAATATATAGCAAACCATCAAAATTAACCCTTAACACAGTGTTTTGATGAAGGATTTCACCCCTCCTGGGCTACATCTCCTTGGTCCAACTTTCATAGCTTAGGCCTCTGTATTAGCTCAAAATGGAAAAAGGTGTTGTTTACAATGTTCTATTGCTCCTAAAACCTGCTTCAATGTGCTTAGAACATCAAAATCATCTAGGAATGACTCTTTCTGAGCCAAAATTGGTCGAAAATTGCAAAAGTTATGGCCTCTTCAGTTTTCCCTAGGAAAACTCCACCAAATCTGGAGAAACTCTAGTTAACCCCGCCAAAAATGGAGCAATGTCGGATTTATCGGACCTACCAAACTACCGCCAAGTTAATCTGTGCTTAATTAATGGGATAAATATGGTTTAATTGGCATAAAACTCCACTTAGCGCGTTAAGCGCGCGGTTAGCATTAAGCATCAACCTTTGGTTATAAGTTGGTGGTCACATGCGGAGGGGGCTGGCCCTCTCCTCCCCCAACAGACACGTGCTATGACATGAATTACAAATTGCACCCATTGTATTTAAGAAACATTGGCACGGCATAGTGGTAAGGCTTTGGGTTTGTGTGGGTGAGGTCACAGGTTCGACTCCACCGACCTGCCAAATAACTTTTGTCATTGCGCACCAATTCTAATAGGCCCTTGGGGAGGGACACGTGGTGGCCTTTGAGCTTGCCACATGTCCTCTTCTCATTGGTCCTCCCCCATCCAATTAAAAAATGCCAACTCATCAAACTGTCGACCAATCAAAACGTGCCACTTGGCATGATCTCACTCGCTGTTGACCCAAAATTTTGACATGCATAGTCACTTGCCATGTCAGCAGTATAGACTGTTAACTAGGTAGTGAATGTATTTTTTTTTTTTGCAAAATTCTTTTGTTTGGAAAAGTGGATAGAAGTCTCTATCTTTCTCATATGAAATTTGTTTTGAGTGAAACGAGTTGCGTTGGGATTGTATCACCGAGATGGATGTGGTCGTTCAGTGTTTGAGCGATTTTGAGCACTTTTATTTTTGAGCTAAATACTAATCACCTGATCACCTATAGCAATGATGTGAAGTATAGCCATGGTGAAATCCTAGAACGTCTTGCCTCGATGAGGCCAATCTGCATTGCAACATTGATAGATTAGACGAAATAAAGGCATGCTTTGCACACTTAGACTACCATGTGCACAAAGGGCATGGCAAGGTGGTGCTTAGAGGCTTGAACCCCCACCCCCAACATGAAATCAGTTAATTCTATCTTGATTTTTCTTATATTTGGGTTATACTTCTCTGTTATTTTTGGGACTTATGTACATATTCGATATTTTCGCTATGTTTTTGTGGTGCTCTCTCGACTAACAAATTTGGTCGGAGTGAAGCTGGGAGAGATGAAGACAACGGGATTGTAAGTAATATATTTCTAATAATCTCATGGAAGTTTTTTTTCAACAAAAAAATAAAAAAATAAAAAAATAAATCCATGGTATTGACCCATGGTATTCATGTGGAATATAACCTAGATCCTTCTTAGTTTGGTGTTATATTTAGATACATAATTAGCTATATAAAATGATGTTGTTGAATCCATGTAACCTATAAAGGTAAAACTTTTTTATAGATATCCTCAAGCTATACAAATTCGTATGGATTTGTTCGGCGGCCCTATGTATTTTTGTTTCTATAGTTGAATGGATGAATACATAATGTGTATATATGTGTAGAAGCTTTAGAGCTCTACATTTCATTTGTTGGTCAAGACCCTTCACCCGACCTCTAAAACCTACCACTTACAGCGCTACGCCTTCCTTAACAGAATTAATTATGTCATAGATCTTAGGTTTTAGGGTTAATACCTCAAGGTTCTTAGCTGGATTCATTATTTTAAGATGTGTAGGGTCCTTAGTAGCAAATTAGGCTTGAGAGCTTCTGTTTTATGCATTAACAAGAAACCTAAGACGATAGAATACATCAAACATCCTCACAATGATTGTCCTTCCCTAGGCTGAGGTTAACACTTGAGCAGTTCGAAACCAGAGTTTGAATTATTTTATTGTTAAGATTTTATTCAAGGTGATTTAGATGTTTTTAATAAAATCTACCCTCCAATTTTACAAAGTTGATTCACTGGCAAGACCAAGAATATGGGAAGAGAATAGTATTCTGAAAGTGGATTTATGTTATTATGTATCCATATGTTGTCCATGAGAATGTGAGTAGTTTGTACATTATTTAATGTAGCTACTACATGGACAAGATCTAGAGTAAGCTCCCGCATTTCCCATGTGACTGTGGCAAGCGAAGAGAGGATCGGGGGTTGTAGGTGCATGTGGCATGCCAGAAATGGCCTAACTTACTCATCATGCTCTTGTAGGTTATTTGGTGATTCAAGATGGTGTTTTTAAGAAGAGTAAGTTTAAGCAAGATTGCACAACATACATAATAATAACTACTTCTTCATTCTAATGGCTTCTATGATAAACATTTTAATATAATATATGTAATATATTCTCTTAAATTATTTGTAATAATGATTCTATAGAGTTGTGATAATCTAGGATGATATGTTTAGAAATGAATAAGCTTAATTATGAAAGTGAGTTAGGTTGAGAGGAGGAGGTGGGGGAAATATTAGGTAAAATGTAATTATTACATTTTATCTAATATTTTTTCCTACCTCCATCTACTTTTTACTAGGTTATATTGGATAAAATATAATACTATAATATTACATTTTACACAATATTTCCCCTCAACTAGTCAACTTATTGTAATTTTATTTTTATTTGAAGTTTAAAAGTAAACAAAAGCAACTTTAAAATTAGCAGGGGTGAGGGAAAATATTGAGTAAAATGTAATATTTAGGGTGGGGGTGAGGAAAATATTAGGTGAAATGAATAATACTAGTAATTGCACCATATGTTGCAAAGGAAGGGAAAATATTGAGTAAAATGTAATATTTAGGGTGGGGGTGAGGAAAATATTAGGTAAAATGAAATAATACTAGTAATTGCACCATATGTTGCAAAGGAAGGGAAAATATTGAGTAAAATGTAATATTTAGGGTGGGGTGAGGAAAATATTAGGTAAAATGAAATAATACTAGCAAGTGCATCATACGTTGCAAAGGAAACGTTGTAAGGCATAAATTCGAGAAGAAATTCGGGAAGAATTGTGACATATAGAGGATCGCTTAATATAAAAATTAGTAAACAAAATGTCATTCAAAGCTAGAAGATAAAGAGAAATCACTTAGATTATGCCAAATTTGCATATTCTATAACCTTTCCAACATAGATTGCCTCTCAATCTTCAAAGATGTTATTTCAAGTTCCTATAGCAAATATTTGATCAAAAATATGCTCTTTTCAATATTGAACTGTCTCACTTGATTTACGCCTCAGAAAGCATATTTTGTTCCCAAAAAGTGGAAAAAGGCTATGAAGTGTACACTTGATGTTGATATTGTTTCCTTACACACAAGTTTGGTGCATATTTCATTCTCCTCTAATAGTTGTTTCTGACCATTTTTCAATATTGAACCATCTCACTTGATCAATCGTGTAGTCTTTTACATTCTACCTGCACATAATTTGATTTTGAATGTGCTACTTTATGCATTATTGTATGTCAAGGTACAATGGAGGAGAAGGACAAGTGTCATAGATAAAATTCATAATTATTGTTAAGTTTCTCAAACAAAATGTTTGATACATGAAAAAAAAAACAACAAAAACAAAACTCTACATGTGCATTTTTGTACCCTCTCTGCTTGAAGGAAATAATATTCAATTTTCTCTTCACATTGTTCAATCCACGTTCTTTGGAAAAGTTATGACCTTTCACCATGTTGCATGGGGATCCATCTTGGCTAAGACAAGGGAATCAACCCCACGAAGCTTCTTTGCAATTTTATTATATGTAGGTTCTAATGCTTGGCAATGCCCACACCAAGGTGGGTATATCTACTAGGAACAAAAATTTGACAAACAAAGAAATATAGATTGACTTGTGCAAAGCCATATGAAAGTTCCTTGTGATTTTTAAGGACGCCAAACCCAGATTACCAATATGAATAACACAACTAACGTCAATTGCAATACGATAAAAAGGTACAAATTTGAGTGACAAATCATTAAAAGTCTCCTAACTTCAATTGCAATCAAATAAAGAGCTAAAATTTTTTAATGTTACTCATGAAAATTTGATGAATTGTTTCAGACTTTGCTAATTGTTTGATTGTTTTTTAATTACTTCTAGGATAGACTTACTATTGTGGAAAAAATATCAGGTAGCCATGTGATGATTCAATGGGGATTATTTTTTCACACCCCGTCTCTTTGTTTTTCACATGCACTACACAATTAATTGCAGTTGAAGAGGTTTTACTTTACATGTTTCTTTATGAAACTCCTACACATGTTCAAAGAATATGAAGGTAGATATGATTACAACACCAAAGAGTCTTGACTGTGTAGTATATCATGATATTGAGTAGGTTGAATGCCTAGGTCCAATCCTTTCACAACATAGCAGTAATAGTATAATATTGGGAATGGATGAATCATGAGAAAGGATGCTCTTACATAAAGGAAACTATGGCTCTACCATACCCCCTAAATGTTTTCATAATAAGTTGGGTTCAATTTTGTTGCTTAAAAAACTTGATGTAATTTCATAATACATGGTTGATTTGAGCCTAACAGAATATTAAGATACAATATTGATAATTGGTGGATTTTCCACTTAAAATATTTGTGAGAACAATTTAATCAGAGCGAAAGAGTATTTAATCTACAAGAAAAAGGCTATCAACTGCTCTCATATATTTTAATCCACAAAACCTATATTACTGGTATGAATAACACAACCAACTTTAATTGCAATAAAAGAAAAAGCTAGAAGTTTGAGTGACAAATCATCAAAAGTGGTTTCTAGGTTCATCTCAAGTAAAAAGCACTATTTTTTACTATTGATTCTACACCTCATATTGATGACTGCATCTAAGATAGGAGAAACCATGAACCTCGTTCAAATGCTTCTCAATTCCATCAATATTGGAACATTATGTCACAGCCCAGGTGAAAAATTCCATGTAAAAATATAAAAGGCTGCAGTATATGGGACACATATTCCAAGTTGAATGGTGGGGGAAACATCCTAGTGGGTGTTGATTCGGTTATTATGGCTAAGGAAATTGGCTAAGGCTTTGGAAAGGAAAAATGGCATTTTTGGCACAATTATTTATGAAAATAATGGAAATTAGGAGAAAAGGAAGGTGAAAGGTCATAGGTTGCATGTGAGGAGGAAAATGAAGGAAAATAATGGAAAATGTTGGCAAGACTTGATCAGTTCAGTTTTGGAGCTTTCTCATTATTCTGTCTCTCTCTCTCTCGTACTCTTAGATACTTAGAGTTTTCTTGGAACACTCTTGGAGGGTGTGGCATACTTGGATTCTTGGAGCAAGAAGGCAAAGAAAAAGCAGGAAAGTGCAAGGAGGCATCGTGATTAGCAGCTACAACATCTTTTCTTGTAGGGACCGAGTTACATGTATCTCTTCCTCACTAGTATTGGCATGTATGGAACATGCATGTGGTTTCCTGGTTATGATCTGTCACTGGCATGGAGGATTGCCTGGATTGACAGTGGATTTGCCTAGCCTTTCCATTTACTAGATAGCCATGGAGTTTGTGGGTTTATTTCCTTATTTTGTTTTGGTTGGTTCTCATGTTTCCTTAGCTTGGGTTGAGTTATTAGTTCCTGGAAGCCTTGGTTGGACAAATGCTCTGGAAGCCCTGTAATGGCTTGGGTTGAGTTACTAGTCCTGGAAGCCTTGGTTGGACAAATGCTTTGGAAGCCTTGTAACAACTTGGGTTGAGTTACTAGTCCTGGAAGCCTTGGTTGGACAAACACTCTAGAATCCCTTGGTGGGTTCAGTTACTAGTCCTGGAAGTCTTGGTTGGACAAACACTCTGGAAGCCCGACAACAGTTGTGGGTTGAGTTACTAGTCCTAGAAGCATTGGTTGGACAAACGCTCTGGAGACTGATGACAGCCATGGGTTGAGTTATTAGTCTTGGCAGCTAGGTTGGAATAAACGCTCTGGAGCCCTGGAAGGCTAGGATGGAGACCAATCTGATGATGGTTTTATGATGTCCGATCGTGAGGTGGAATCACTATTTGATGGGTTGAGGTGGATGGCCTCTAGAAGCCTTGGATGAGTTTTGATTGATGTGTTCTATGAGATCTCACATTCATGCTTAGAATATGGCATGGGGGTGGATGTATGAAGAGAAATTTGGCTCAACCATTCTACTGTCGGGTGGAACATGGAAGTCCCATCCCGAGTTTGGATTTTTCATCATTAATGAAAGGTTATTTCTCCTGGTATTTCTATGAGTATTATGATGGATTATATGTGGTGTATATGGCTATGATTTCATTGGTATTTTTGTCCCTATTATGTTGGTTATGTATGTGTTTTATGACAACATCCATATGTGGCTCTCATCATGCTATTACTTGTTATTGAATGATCAATGTATATATGACCTAATGGATGAAATGACAGCTAATGTGATAAGGAGGCAATGCTTCATTGATCAGGAGCTCAGGACCAAGTGTCGTAAAATGGTCAAAAATTAAAGTGCTCAGAACTAGTTTGAACCTAAACGAATGGATAGAGCTCGTCTTCCTGATTCCGACGTCGTGAACGGTTCAGAAAACGGTCGCCGTATGAGAAAGTTATGCCAAAAAGAAGAATTGCCCAATAACATTGAAATTTTGAATTTTTCAAAAAAAGATTTAAAATAGAATATTCTTTGGAATATTTTGTTTTGGGTAACGAATGGTAGGCTGCCATGTGGCAAGCCCAGAGGCCGCCACGTGGCCCAGTTGACATCATCATGATGTCAGCTCAGTTTTTTGGCATGCATTAAAAAGTTGGCAACGGAGAGATTTGAACACCCGACCTGCCTCAAATCACTTCAGCACTTTACCAATACGCCACCGTAGGAGGACTTGCCTTGTGAACTGCACATATTAAAGTTGAATTGCAAATTTGTTTTGGGCAGAAACCAAAGCGGGCAAGCCCCTAAGGGCCAGCTCCCTATACACGTGACCTCACGCCATCGACCAGGTGCCAAACTCCTCAACCGTCGGGGTAAATAGTTAACGTTTATGTTATACGTGGTCACATTTCAGTTTAAAGCGGGCTAATCAACACTTAACGGGTAGTTAACCCGAAGGTCATGGCACGTAATCCCATGCAAACACACCGCCCAAATTTTTGGTCACATGCCATTAATCACAAACAATTAACTGCCAATTGTGATGGCGGAGTTTTTGGCGGAGCGCTCCAAAAATGGCGGAATTGCCAAATTTAGCGGGGTTATTTGGCAGTGAGCCAGTTTTAACTGGAGTTTTTCTAGGGCAGACTGGAGAAACTTTAATGAGCCATAACTTTGGCTAGGAAAGTCCTTTTTGGACGAATTTATTTATTTATTTTGGGTCTCTTCGACCTTCTGAAGCCATTGGCACAGGTTTCACAGCCATCTAAGGTCGTTTGCAGGTGATTTTGCTTCGTGGAAGTTCCAGGAGCCACTAGAGCCAAATTAGTTTGGGAGCTGCATTGGGATGTGTGCAGCCATTGAAAGTGGAACGAAGGTCCATTCTAAAGGTTTTCAGCCTTCTGAGTCCATTTCTACAGCTCGTTTTGCCTATTGAGGCATTCTTCTCACTGTTTAGCTTCAGGGAAGCTTTTAGGGCCATCAGGGCCATTTCAGAGATTGAGCTGTGCTGGGCTAAGTTCATCTGTTTGAGGTGAAACAAAAGCCTATTTCTGCTGTAAGGAACCTTCTAAGTCCAATGAAGGTGTTTCCAGAAGCATTTGGAGACTTCTAAAGGCCGAGATACTGAAGAGAAGTTTCAGGCAGCCCAGAGTCGTCCATGGGAGAAGGCCTAGATTGGGGATGCAGTGCTCATTTTGAGCAAATGAACAGTCATTTGTTTATGTCAGATATGTGTTGGAGACAGTAGCAGAGGTTTCAGAGACATTTGAAGCATTCTGAAGGAGTTTGTGCCATTAAGAAGCTCAGGGAAGCTTAGTGCACCTATTGAAGGAATCAAGTCCAAGGGAGCCTAGATCTGCCTGCACAAAGAGGACAGCCATGACAGGGATGTATATGGTTTTTCTAAACCCATAGGTTCAGTCAGTAACCTCTTGGAGTTGAGTGTGGAACTTGTAAAAGAATTCAAGCCATAATCCCAAAGAGCCAAGTCTAGTTGACTAGAGCTCACAGGAGTCGTAGCCCACGAGATTGGGGTGAACTCCTTATTAAATTTGCTGTTATGCGTTATGTTTATTTGCTGCATTATATGTCTGATATATATGTTTAATATCAGCTGAAACAAATCAAGTTAAAATACATAAACAGAAGAAAAGACATACACCTCTTTCAAGCTAAGATTCTGCATAATGTCAAGTTCAAGCAAGGTCTTGGTTTTAATTGAATCTGGGTGTTTACTTTTTATTTCTTTAGGCAGAGTCTATAGAGGGCCAGGTAGCTTCTGGATCTCATCCTTTCTTTAGAGGTGACATATCCAGTAAATGCCCCTACAGTCAATCTCTGTATTAGAAATAAGAAGTGCACATATTTGCAGATTTAAACTTGGAGTATTTGTGTACTCATTTACATAAAAGGAAATGGATACCTTGCACCCTTAAACAAGTACATTCCATTTTCAGATCATTCATAGTGAATCCAAGATAAGTATGAGACCCCTATGCTCAAATCTGTTATTTGCACCTATAGGTTACATTCTCATGATATGTTTGATGAAATGCCTACCATGGCTAGTAGGGGTTTAGCTAAGGTCTTAATCATCTCATTGATTTTGCATCATTGTTTCCCTATAATTTTCCTAGTTTTAAGCATTCATTCCATTCTGGGCAGTGGCCTAGTCTCTAAGCCTAAAAAAGTGGCTTAAATCTTGGGGTCCCTGGCACTAAACTGGAAATTTTGGTCCACAGTCACTGGAAAACGAGTCTATGAGAGCGACTTTGGGTTTTTGGTCACTCCTTTTCCCATAGCATGAGAGCGACTATGGCCTAAGAGGTACAGAACAACAGTAGGACCCAAGGACAGGCTGCCTGAGTGGTTGACTTATCTTCTGAGGGTTTTGTTGATGATGTTGGGTGACTGTGTGTGATGTTCTGTCGATTCCATTTCCTTAAGGTTACCTAGGAGGTCGAATCATATCATAGTGGCCTCTCATCGCATGTTTACCCTAATTGGTTGGTTGCTTGGGTAGATGTGGAAGGAGGGCGTTACAGAGTGGCTTCAAAGCGTGGCTACGCTCTCCTTGGGTTGTGTGTTGATCATGCTTTCATGTTGGTTTCATATGTGTTCCTTGTGCATGTAGTCTATGTGATTGTTGCATTTGCGTGGCGTTGATCATGGTTGTAGTGATGTCGCCATGTGAAGGTTAAAGCTGTTATCGTGGAGTATGTCTTCATGTGTGTATGGTTGATTATGCATTGCTATGCACGTTAGTGTTCACATTTTATCAAATGCACGTGAGATGGTTGTTGTTTTCATGCATGAGATCATGGTTTGTGTAGTTGATATGGTCATGAATTGATGATTGGACTATAGCTATAATGGTGTGTATATGGTTTTTCACTCATGTGTTATGTCTATATGCAGTTGTTATGCATTTATGGTCTTGGTTGTAGTTATGGATGAATAGTAGGTCAAACATGCCTTGTGAAGTCATGGTATGCAATTTAGCTCATCATGATGTTATTGGTTGTTATGATGCTAATGTGTTGAATGAGGTAAAGCAAAAGATGCAAATCATCAAAGTGAAGTTGAAGCATTGGACCTCGAGGCGAGAGCATGTCGTCATACAGGTTTGTATGTTGGGCATGCAAGTATGTAGGTTAAGGAATGTTATATGCATTAGGTTATATACATTAGGTTTATGTACATGTCTTTTGATGTTATGGTTACATACATGCTAGATGATAATTGATTAGTATATTTATATGCACATGAGTCAGATAGTTAAGAATGATAGTAGCATGTGGTTGTAAGCATTACTATTGTTAGTTAGGTTAGATAACTTGGTGATTATGTTATATGATATGTTGTTGATGACTATGTTATAGGTTAACTTCTTGTTGCTATATGACAGTTAGCTTGATGATTAGGTTTTATTTTGTTGATAAGCATGATATATAACTTATTGTAGTTGTGTGCTATTAAATTGATGACTAGGGTTATTTCATTGAGATCTTGATGTTGTAATTTGGATTGGTCATGTGTGTGATGGTTATGTTCATTGCAATGAAGATCCTGATGTTATATGTATTGTGCTAACCTGGGTGACCTATGCAGATGGTTATGGTTGTGATATTTAGGTATGAACCGACATATTTGTGATATGGTGTTGTACTAATCTAGATTGATCGTACATATGTGATTGTTATGAATGAATGACAAATTCTTATGAGCTTATGTCATGAACATGTTAGTTAGTTATTGTTATGGATATCATGATTTATGTTTGAGTTGATATGTTGTGAAGTTGTATCGTGCTAACCTAGCTTTATTGTGTAGACAAGATAGCCTCCCCTTATATACATTAAGGTATGAGTTTTCTTATGTTGTATATTTCGTGCTTGGCTGTTTGATTATGACATCTATTTGGTGTTTGAGTGTTTGGTGCCTGGTTGATTTATTTAACATGGTATGTTTTCAAGTTAGCTGAATGTTTGATGAATTCCATAATATGAGTATGTGTTCCAATGATCTTGCTTTAAGATGGTTCTAATAACACATATGTGTTGAGACAATTGATATGTACTTGAGTGTAGTAGGTGACAGTTGTAGCATTATGTCTAATGACTATGAGTTGATTATGACATGATTATTTGGAAAAGTTGATTTCAAATTGATAGATTATTGTCTTGATAGTTGGAACATGTGGTTGACATGTGTGAGCAGTTGCAGGAAACATGCTTGGTATTAGCATGGTGAGGTAATAATTGATGTGTTTATAGAACTAACAGTTGGGTGATGTGACATTATATAGTAATACTCAGTTGCAACAAGGTAAAGGTAAAAGAAAGGAATCAGGTAAGAATTCCTTTGCATATGTTTGGAAACCCTAATTCCAAACGAACGAGTGCTTTGCATATAGGGAGTCTTCTTAACCTTGATTTTGTTTGACATTATGTGGATATGTGCTAGATTCATGAACATGTGCTTGACAGGTATATTAGCTAGTCTTTAGTTACAGGTGGATCTATCAAAGGATTGGAATCCCTTGAGAGATGGCGTGGATGTGTTCAGTTACAAGAAACGTGTTTGGTACGACAAGATAAGGTAATTGATGTATTGTTATGTTTATTTATGCACTAATGTTATGTTTTTATGGCAATATAAAACAGGGAGTTGCATGGCAAGAGAGATTGCCATGAATCTTGAAGAAGGCTCAGGTTGAGCTTTCCCTCGGAAGCAATGGGAACCATGGGGATTGAGTTATGGTGTTTGTTGTTAGTCTTTTTCTTTTGGTATTTTGCGATTGTTTCACTTGACTTGCGATTTTGACTGTGTCTAGTGTATAGCTATGCCACTTTGTTGCGGTGTCATATTGCTTTGGGTTTTCATGGTTTTCTTCTTAGTTGTTTCTTGTCTTTCCTTTTATGTTTTGAGTCTTGGGAATTTTTTGGGAAAGATGAAAGTTAATGGAGCTCGAGGAGAGTTGTGTGGTACTAAAAGGTAATGTAAGATTCAGATGAATCTTTGTGCATAAGCGCAGTGAAGGGTAATACTATGACAGTGGATTGGACTAGATGGGACCATTGTGGTAAATGGACAATGGCAGTAAAAACATGATAAAGGTAACCAGAAAAGGTAAAGTAAATGGATCTAAGGTGTCAGATGCCTTGGCTGTGTTGGGAACTGTTGTTCTCAATGTCGTGCATGTTGTGCACAAATAAGGAAGTTTTATTAAACTAGACCTCATTTCATCTAGTAATTATGTTATGATCATGACTATGTTGATGTTTATGTATATGTATGTATGTATCCATGTATATATGTCACTGTCCGACAGGTCATTAGGAATCATTCTCATGGAGGAATGACTGCTTATGCACGAGAATGGCATAACGAGGTTCCTAGTCTTATGGGAATCAAATGAGAAGAGTAGTCATGACAAATATATGAAGTCAGTATCATGTGAATATGAATTTGTATTGTATGCTTGTATTATGCCTATGTTTATGTTATGACAAGTAATATGGAAGGATACATCAGCAAAATGAAAGCAGTGTAGTTTGCAGCATGCTAGGATAAGCATGGATAAGACATTGGAAGCAAGGTTTCTTGGTAAAGAGTTAGTGTGGTTTTGGATGTGTGGTACGACTGTTGTGCAAATGTCGTATATGTTGTATTTGTTACACCTGTGATGTTGTGTGCATATGGTGTGGTATATATTTAGTGTGTGTACATGTTCATTATGTAATGTTATGTACATGGTGTAGTATATATAGTGTTGTATGAATGTTGCATATTCAGTGCTGGGTACAGATGATGTTGTGTACATGTTGGAAATGCAGTGCGATGTACAAGTGGTGTTGCGTGCATGTTGTACATGTGGTGCTATGTACATATGGTGTGGTGTGCATGATTGTACAAATGGCATTGTGTGCATGTGGTGTTGTTTACATGTTGTGCAAGTGGCGTTGTGTGAAGGTGGTGTTGTGTACATGTCTTGCATGTGGTGTTGTGTACATGTGGTGTCGCGTACATGTCACGTGTGTGGTACTGTGTGCATGTGGTATTGTGTACACATTGTATAGTGGTGCAATGTACATATGGCATTGTGTACACGTTGTGCAGGTGGTGCCATGTACATGTGATGTTGTGCACACGTTGTGCAAGTGATTCTTGGTACATGTGGTATTGGTGTACGTGTGGGATTGAGTGCATGTCATACATGTTGTGTTGTGGGCATGCGGTACTATGTATGTGCATTGTGTAGTCATGGTATTGTGACATATAAATTCATTGTGTTGCACTCTAGACATATATTTGTATTATGATTGTGTTGTACACCGGATGTAGGTGTATGTATTAAGTTGTGTTGTACATCAGGTATAGGAGTATGAGTTGTGTTGTATATCGGGTATACATGTATACATTTTGTGGTGTCGCACATCTTGTGCGGATGAATGTCTTCGAATGTACATTGTGCACGTATACGTATGTACTGTTGTACCTTAAGAAACCAATTTCCTGGTTGTGTAGAAATTGTGCTTAAGACATTAATGTTTATAGTTATTGTCACTTGTTTGTCACTTAATTATATGTTGTGTTCTCAAATGAAGGACCTGGGAGACTTGGTTTTTAACCCTCAATACTTAGGTGACAAGGAAATATCAGAATGCCATTTGATTGTTGAATATAAATGATGAATGAAGAAAAGCTTGAATAAGTCATAGACAATATGTTGTTTTACACAAGATCTACTATCTGTGACACTTGGAGAAGTTAAAGATAATATGCTGTCTTACACAGAAACTACTATCTGTAACTTAGAAGAATTACAAAGGTGTGAACTTCAAGTATAGGAGCGCTCTTTTAAGGAATTTTAACTTCATTTACATAAGCAAATAAAGACCTGCAGCTTCATTACCATACTTAAAGGAAGAAAACATAAGATGACACATAACAGAGAAGTCACAAAATCATACCCAACAATATATGGAAAACTTCTGATTCTTTCATTAATCAACAGTTGTATCAGGAATTCACTGGCCTAGTATTCAGGTTCTCCAAAATTCGAACCCCTTCTCTCTAAATTTTCCCTTTTTTATACATTATGAGACAGTTGGTAGTCACCAAAATTGTCAAACTACTTAACTATTTCCCTAATTGTCTAAAGTAAAAAATATTACAGAATATTACACAGAGGGTAAAAGACACCTCAAAGAACATAAAATAACTGGAAGTAATGGAACTTAGAACATTATGGTCATTCTTTGTTCGAAACTGTATCTTGAGCCTTAACGAAGAAGTGGATGAAGGGTGGAAGGCTTTAGAAGCACTGTGGGGGTTAAAGAGTGTCTGAGAGCATCAACGAGGTTGAACCCCCGCAGTGATTCATGGCCCCACATTTTGGTCAACAGTGCTAACGTCACAATCAACTGCGGGGTTCGAGCTCTGATTAACCTTTGTGCTCATTTCTTCCCTGCAGCGCGCCTTAAAGGACTTATCAAACTATCACTTGATCGTGCTTGTCGAACTTGTATGACATTTAAATGATGGCAGGCCCACAGAACTTAAAAATAATTAACATTGGTTCATAAAACCTATCACATCCACCTTTTCAACGCGCCTTTGACTCCCTTACAAACCCGATAGGACATAAACTGTATTTAATAATTCATCGGGTCTGATATTAAAGACTGAACCCGATGACTTTGCCGACTCGATAGGAAATAAAACTGAATTTGATGATTTATCGAGTCCGATCAAAAGATGAAAATTTATCACTTTCCGACCCAATATTGCAACCTGATATCTGACGAATCGCGCCTCCTCTGATGGACGACTGAGATTAACCCATACTTCAGTAAATTTAAACTATTTTTGATACACCATCGCATCCAATCTCCGAAATAAACCCATTCTTAGTTAACTATGCGATTGTCGTTGGATCTGTGGCCTATTGATCGGATGGCCCAGATCTTCTCGCGGGTTTATTACTTTCAAAGCCCTTGAAAATATAAAATCAACTATTTCTTTCATGTTTTTTTATTTTTCTCTCATTTTGTAATAAACTGAAAATAAGACTTAAATAACAATGGAAAATGAGTGCTACAACATCTGGCTCCACCTGGGGATAGTGCTTTTGCCACAGAAGCACTAAGAACCGCAGATCAGTGCCTTCACCTTGGGCATGGAGTCATATATTGCTTGATCAATTTAAATTCTATGGCATTTGTACACTTGTTTCACTCTGGTATCTACAATAATTGGATGCTTGTGCTTTGATAGCAAAGTGTTGAGAATAGTATATCAGTAGCCTTAGTTGGGCATGGAGTCCAAAATTCTGAAAACCCTAAAATTTGAAAGACTAAAACCTGTCGTTCTTGAAACCTGAAATCTCTGCAAACTAGTTTCCAACTGGGACAATCACCCTTATTTATCAGCTAAAATTAAACTAAAGAACTGGAACTGGAAACCAAATTCTCAACACCTGAACTTATTTATGTACAGGTTCTTACCTATGTACATGACTGATCTCAATCAGGTGAAGTCAATCTTCCAATGGTACCAGGTTAGCATTTGAGTGCCTGATCTAGAACCATTCTGCCAGTGAATTTTGAAAATACAATTCATCCTGAACAGAAAATTAACTATGCATAAGGGTAGCTCACAACAAAAATTAGGAATACATCCACAAAATGGTATGTGTAGGCTGCTAATAAATTTATCCAAGTAATCTGCCATAGGATCTTCAAAAGTGTAAGAAAAAATATGGTCCTGATCAGCTCCAAAAGGAAAAATCTCTATGTATGAAGGTTCTTGCTCGAATAAACCTTCTATTGGGATAACATGCTCAATAGAACAATCAGCAACATCTTGAAGAAAATGATCTATATCACTTTTATGTCTCCACTTTTCATCTTTGAGCTTTGATTGAAAATAATTTGTAATTATGACCTTAGGAAATAAAAGAAAATTATGACGAATGGCCAACAAATAGATTGTTTATCTGACATGGGTACCATTGTGTTCTTCAATGCAATGATATACAATCTCTTTATCAGTTTTATTTTTACATAAGATAGCCTCTTTTGCTATGATAAATGACTCAACATATTGTTGTCCAACATTTCCCACTCGTTGGTTTTCTTCTCTATGTCCAACACCCAACTGATGAACTCGAAGACCTTCATCATGTTCCTTATCTAAACCTTTTTTGTTATAAATAGGAGGATCATCAAATTTAACAAAATAAGATCTCTGGGGATTTATTTGCAACTTAATTATTTCTCCCTCTCTCAACTGCTGGGCAGAAATTCTTGATGCATGTGATTTTTTTATTTTTTTTTTAACTTTTCCGCATCATTTTGAGAATATGATAGTTCTTTGCTTTCAGATATTTTCTCATAATTAATTTGGTTATAACCTCTTTGAATGCTTAATATATTATCAAAATGATCATTAGATTTTTCAGCAAGGTTATCATGAGCTTTTAAAATTTCTTTAGAATCATAATATTCACAACAACCTTCAAAAAGAAACGTGTGTGAATAAGAAGTTCTACAAAAAGAATTGAACACTAAATGGAAATCTTTCAAAGATGAAATGCTTGAATGAGGCAGAGACCTATACCAAACCGTAGCTTCTTGGTCCAAAGAAAACATAAACAACTTCATCTTCGCATCTTCATGAATGATGCTCTATTGCTCCATGCATTCATGAAACTCTTGGAGGTGTTGAACCGGATATTCATATTCATTTCCACTGAATCTTGGAAGATACTCATTCCACTCATGAAATGTAGGCATATGATGAGGATAGCCAATGATCCCAGTAAAATCTAGTGGGCCAAATTTATTGGCTAAGAATGCAAGGATAGCCATTAAATACCAGAAAAGAAAACTCCAAAGTGAAGGTCGCAGGGGTTACTGTACAACCAACTATTAAAACTTGTCACCCTCAAGAATCAGCTTCAAACTTAATAAACCAAGGGAAAAGTGTTCTTATTCAATTCTTTTGCAAGTTGTGGTTCTTGTTCTTGTGGAGTCGCCTTTTGTAAGGGAGTTGGAACTTGCTGCTCACCTTCATCTTCTTGACTTCTAGATCTTTTCCTTGATCTCAATTCATATTTCTTATGTAGCTCTACCTGCATAAAATCAAAAAACCGCTTCCAATATTCATCAATTTCATTGTGATGAACTGTTGCCTGGTGCAGACAGTGTAGGACTTGGTGTAAGTGGAGTTTTAGGCCTTCCAACCCTCTTGAAAACTATCCTCTCAGGATCTGAAAGGGCTTGAACTTTCTTTTATGAGGTGTCTGATCTTGTATGGGGTCTTCTTGGAGCCAGAGTTATTGCTTTTATCCAAAACAGCCAAAAATTTCCTCCTCATTGAACAACCAGAGGAAACTATTGAAAACCCAGGGAAGAGTGTTATTGTCTTCTCTCCCCGGCAACGGTGCCAATTAATGTTGTATCTTAAGAAACAAATTTCCTAGCTGTGTAGAAATTGTGCTTAAGACATAATGTTTACAATTATTGTCACTTGTTCGTCACTTAATTATATGTTGTGTTCTCAAATGAAGGACTTGAGAGACTTGGTTTTTAACCCTCAATACTTAGGTGACAAGGAAATATCAGAATGCCATTCGATTGTTGAATATAAATGATGAATGAAGAAAAGATTGAATAAATCATAAACAATATGTTGTTTTACACAGGATCTATTATCTGTGACACTTGGAGAAGTTAAAGATAATATGTTATCTTACACAGAAACTACTATCTATAACTTAGAAGAACTAAAAAGGTGTGAACTTCAAGTATAGGAGCGCTCTTTTAAGGAATTTTAACTTCATTTACATAAGAAAATAAAGACCTGCAGCTTCATTACCATACTTAAAGGAAGAAAACATAAGATGACACATAACCGAGAAGTCACAAAATCATACCCAACAATATATGGAAAACTTATGATTCTTTCATTAATCAACAGTTGTATCAGGAATTCACTGGCCTAGTATTCAGGTTCTCCAAAATTCGAACCCCTTCTCTCTAAATTTTCCCTTTTTTATACATTATGAGACAGTTGGTAGTCACCAAAACTGTCAAACTACTTAACTATTTCCCTAACTGTCTAAAGTAAAAAATATTACAGAATATTACACAGAGGGTAAAAGACACCTCAAAGAACATAAAATAACAGGAAGTAATAGAACTTAGAAGATTATGGCCGTTCTCTATTCAAAACTGTATCTTCAGCCTTAACGGAGTAGTGGATGAAGGGCGGAAGGCTTTGGGAGCACTGCGGGGGTTAAAGAGTGTGTGAGAGCATCAACGAGGTTGAACCCCCGCAGTGATTCTTGGCTGCACATTTTGGTCAACCGTGCTAATGTCACAGTCAACTGCGAGGGTTGAGCTCTGATTAACCTTCGTGCTCATTGCTTCCCTGCAACACGCCTTAAAGGACTTATCAAACTATCACTTGATCGCGCTTGTCGAACTTGTATGACATTTAAATGATGGCAGGCCCATGGAACTTAAAAAGAATTAACACTGGTTCATAAAACCTGTCGCATCCGCCTTTTCAACGCGCCTTTGACTCCCTTACGGACCCGATAGGACATAAAAAATTGTATTTAATAATTCATCGGGTCCGATATTAAGGACTGAACCCAATGGCTTTGTCAACCCGATCTCCGGACCCAATAGGAAATAAAACTGAATTTGATGATTTATCGGGTCCAATCAAAAGATGAAAATTGATCACTTTCCGACTCGATAATGCGACCCGATATTTGACGAATCCTGCCTCTTCTGAGGGACAGCTGAGATTAACCCGACTTCAGCAAATTTAAACTATGTTTGATACACCGTCGCATCCGATCTCTGAAATAAACCCATTCTTAGTTAACTATGCGATTGTCGTTGGATCTGTGGCCTGTTGATCGGATGGCCCAGATCTTCTCGCGGGTTTATTACTTTCAAAGCCCTTGAAAATATAAAATCAACCATTTCTTTCATGTTTTTTTATTTTTCTCTCATTTTGTAATAAACTGAAAATAAGACTTAAAAACAATGGACAGTGAGTGGTACAACAGATACACTAGGTGTAGGTGTATGTGTTGTATGCTAGGTATAGGTGCATACATTGCATGGTGTTGTATGGCATGTGTGGTTATATGTGTGTGATTCATGTTATGTGTATGTGCACCTGGTTGAGGAGAAGGCATTGGGTGTTTGTTGGGTGTAGCAACCGATCCAATGTGTGTACGAAATAAGAACAAATGCATAAGTAAGGATTGATGAAGGATAAGTATCGGTATTATATTTCAGTTTTACTATGCATATGGTTTATGACTCTAGTCTATGATGATTACATGTGATATATGATTCTTTTTTATGATGGTTACATGTGATTTATGATTTTGATCTATGATGGTTATGTTTTGAGCTAACCTATTGTGATGTTTTTATACATGATGCTAGTTTGACTTGTCGTGATAGGAAGTAAACAGGATTGCAAGTGTAACTTATTTACAAACTACCAATGAGGTATGATTTGAATTTATTTAAATTTATTTTGAATCTAATGGAAGTTATGTGCTTGGTACATGAATGCATGAACATGCCCGGTTGGGTGATTGAAATCGAATGCAAGAATTAGCAGCGTCTACAAAAGGAATTGGAAAATGCATCAATATGTTGGTAAAGCCTTTAGGAGCAGGGCCATCGTGGGACATCGGTGCCCAATACTATCCATTGGTTTCCATGAGCATGATATGACCAATATGATGGTTTTAAGGCAGGGATATGCCTTGGTTGTTGTATCTTCCGATGCGAGGAAGCCTTCCCAAGGGATGGACTAACCAAGATGGGGTTGCCAGCGGAACTTGGAAGGTGAGTGACTGCACGAAAGGGGTGACTAGATTTCCCGAGGGACTGTGTAGCAGAAAAGGGAAGGTCACGATGGATTTTTTTAGGTCATTACAATTTCCAGATGGAATCAGATACACATTAGGAGTACGCCCTGGAACAATGAGCCGGTAACTGTTCACTGAGAGGATAAGTGGTTCAAGATTATAGCATTGGACATTGGATGCAGATTTGACTTTGCAGTGGATTCTAGACTTCCTGGGAAGGAGGTGAATCTTGGTATTACTTTTAGGGTGGAGGTGTGAGCCTCTGGATTCCCTTGTTGTAGATGCAGGCATCATATCCTTTTATTTTCTGGATGAGAAAATATATATGTGTGTGTGTGTGTGTGTGTGTGTGTGTGTGTGTATTATTGTAAATATTGTATCAAGTTAGTTTTAAAGCTCCATAGACAGTATGGTTATTTGCTGGTTAAAGCAAATGTGTATGTGTATATGTGGTTATTGTAAATACCGTAATGATTTGTATTATAAAGCTCCAGTAAATGGTATGTGTGTCATGTTTCAACAATGGTCATTGTAAATACTACAACGGGCTATGTGTTGGTATCATCCCATGACCCCCTTTTTCCTCCTAAAACATATCATTTGCCCATTCCTTTTCATCATATATCTCTTAGAATCCTTGAAAATTGATTAGTTAATAGTTCTATAGTTATTAAAATGCATTGAAATTGATTTAGGAAGTTTATGTTAAAGAATTAGAAGTTTTTGGTGAAATGGTTACAGGAAGTTCCAACATCCTGTAATTAGCTCATTGTTTGACATGTGGCACAACATCTAGGCTGGAGCGAAAGGCATGGATGAAAAGTAGAATGTCCAAGCATGGACAAACACCTATCCTACAGCAGAATCGACCCTCCTACATGCGCGGTCAACACAGGTCAAAGCATGGCACACTGGCGACAAAGGTAGCAACAGCAGCGCATTCTAATTTGATTTATCTTTTGTTCTTTTTGAAATCAGTTAGGATAGAAACATTTTGAAAATCTCGATGTAGTAAAAGCGGCAACAGCCATATTCCAAATGTACATTCATTTTCAAAATGACATGGTTGTAATAGACATATGTAAATACAGTCCGGGTAATGAACAATGGTTAATAGTTGTATCATTCTGAAACAGAGTTTTTAAACTAAATACTAAGAATCCAGTTACAATTATGACTCGTGTCTTGTGCATTGATTTGATAGTCGGTTGAATATAGTCCAGTATACCTCTAGAACGCGGACAGGCCCTGCGTTAAACCAGTATACTGTCCTTTTCATTTTATTTGCGCTTAGGGTATTATATGGTTTGCACAGTAGTTACGATTGGTTTCCGATTTCAATAGCTCTTGATTTCAATTGAATGTATATGGTTTGCATTTATGGTAATGCTTGAACAGTCATCGCTGAGATCTTGAAGCGCGTCCTGTAAGGGATTCGATCCCTGTGTATGTCCTTTAAAAGCAATGTCATGAACTTTATTTTCATTTCAAAATCCATTTATGATCTCTGTATATTTTTACCTTGTGTAAATATTAGTGAATGCTGGGTGTTTGCTGAACAGGGGTTTTATGTTTGATGTCTCTGTAAGGAGATCAAAAACTTGGTTTGCAGTGATACACAGTGTTTAGGTTCAGTATTTAATTTGGTAAAAGCATTTAGTGATAGTATTGTAATCAGGTATGTTAGCAGAGTGACCTGAGTGTTTGCATGATAGGTAACATACCCCAATCTTCCGTAAAGAAGTACTGTGACCTACATCATAACCACTTAGCCAACAATCCTTTATGTCTATATACTTTAGACGCATGCCTCTAAGCTTACGCATCCTGGTCGATAATAAATATAGTCTAGTCTAGTACCCTAGCTAGAACACTACATTTTGGCGCCGTTTCCGGGGAGGCGTACTTAAAGGATTCAGACAAAAAGAAAAAAATTTCAACACACAAAAATAAATAAAAACACAATTAGAAATCATGTTCATTTATGCCTAGATTTAGAGACAGTCAAGGTAGATTTGTAAAAACACCCCACCATCTAAAAACTAACCCATCATCATCAGGAGCAGACTCTCTAGGGAATACAACACCGGCTGAGGAAGTTATCCAAACATTGGAAGAAAAATTTTATTCAGGACAAAATCTTACTCTTATTGAGAGGGAAACTTTATTCACACATAAATCGCAGAAGAAGCACTTTCCTAGACCTTCTACACAAGGAGAAAGTAGTACAGTTACCGAACAATCTTCCTTTCTCCTTTTTCCACCAAGTGACACTGACACAGAGAGACCAGTTAGAATGGCCGAGGAAGGATCTGGATTAGTACCACGCCAAGGAGATGAAGAGGAGTCAACTTTTAAGTTCCCTATACATGAACCACAGGAGGATGAGGAGATCAAAATGAAAAACATACCCCCATCCGTGCTACCAAATTTCTATGGTATGGCTTCGGAGGATCCAGACTCATTCTTGTTCGAGTTTGAAATTGTATGTCGAACTTATGGCTACACAGATGATGCCCATAGGCTTAGATTGTTCCCAGCCACATTAAAGGCATCAGCCTTAAAATGGTTCATGGGGCTAGGTGAGCATGCTATAGTTGATTGGGATGGCATGAGGAGAATATTTCTTAGGAAATATCAGCCTTATTGCAGATCCAAAGATTCTAAAGATGATATCTTTAGAATGAGTCAGCAAGAGGATGAAACCTTAGAGGAATATTTAGAACGGTTTGTCTACAACTTACAAAAATCTAAACACCGAACTATGCCTCTTGATCTGGTCCGCACAATATTCTTGAAAGGTATCCGAGAGGAATACATGGATGATCTCAACTTGATGGGCAAAGGTGACATTTCTGCCTTACCCTTTGAAGAAATCGCTGAGTTGTGCGAAAAGTATTCAAGCAGTAAAGCTAAAATGGGAAATAGAACCCTGTCATCAAGGGTCACAAAATCTGCCTCTGCAAGTGTCACAAGGGCCGAAATAGGGAATCTTTTAGAAGAGTTTAAAATAGATCTGTTAAGCACTCTAGGGAACCAAATTGACACTTTAAAAGCCAAGAAGAAACAAGAAGATGAAGATCATATCATGGCTATCTTCTGCCCAAAATGCCGGAAGAAACATGCATTAAAAGATTGCCCTCTAGAGAACATCCAAGTTTGTGCTTTCTGTACTGAACATCATGATATGTTTAACTGTCCTAAAGTTAAATTTTTGCAGAACTGTAATATGGCAGCCAATGCAGAGATGGAAAACGTGTATTACATGGGCACAAAGCGACCATGGCAGCCAAGGCCAGCACCCCAAGGTATGTTTTCAAATCAAAATCTGCAATTTCCTATGAATGATCAAATGTATGCACAAAACTCATGGAATGTACCCATGCCATGGCAGCACCAAAACCAACCACAACACCAATGGAGACCGTTTCAACAGTACTCCCAATCTTATCATACATATCCTCAATCATACCCACCTTACTCACAACCATATCAACAATACCAATAGCCGAATCCATCACATTCTCAACCATATCAGTAGTATCCTCAGCAAGTTGTCTATCAGCCCCAACCTCCTCAACAAGCACTGCCTGCTCCTCCACCAATAAATGCACCACAACTGCAATTTCCAGCTAACTCACAACCTCCCAGACCCACTCAAATTCCTGCTCAAACTGTCCCAAATCCGAATAATAGAGCAGAGAGGCCAGCCTATAATGTAGAAGAAGGCACCTCATATTCCACACTGCCTTTGCAAAACATTAATTTGAGGTCTGGTAGGGTGCTCCACAAATATTCTCCAATAACAGATAAGCAAGAAGAAAACTTAGAAAAGGAAAATGAAATGACAAATCAAACAAAACCAAACAATGATACCAAAGATAAACAGATGCAACCACTGCATCCACCTTTTCCAGACCGATTGGTCCAAATAAAACCACCACTGTCTATACCACAATTTGATGTCTTAGATGAACTTAAAAATGTCTACATAAAAATTCCACTGCTGCAAGCTATAAAAGACATTCCTATCTATACCAAAGCCATCAAAGACATGTGCCTCAAGAAGCCTGCTAGAAACAGGATTGATCCTCAAACCATTCATGTTTTAGGAAATTTAGCAGGCCTTATGACCAATACCATCTCCATGGAGAAGTATGTTGATCTTGGCATCCCCAGTGACCACCATCATTAACAACATATGGATTCCAAACACTTTGATAGATCTTGGAGCTGCAATCAATGTCATGACTCTTGAAACCATGAGAACACTCCAGCTCATAAATTTGCAACATACCACGATTGTTCTAGAACTAGCTGATAGGTCCAAAGTCATTCCTGAAGGGATTTTAGAAGACATCATTGTCTCACTGGACTCTTGGGAATATCCAGTGGATTTCTTAGTCCTTCAACCCAAATCCAATTTAGGAGGACACCCTATCATCCTTGGTAGACCATGGTTAGCGACTGCTGATGCATTCATAGGATGTCGATCGGGCAACATGATCATTTCAAGAGGGACCGAAAGAAAACAACTCACCCTTTATCCATCGGCACAATCACCAGCAGTAACACACAATTTGTGGCTTGATGATAAATTTAATGATAAAGAAGAAGTACAATCTGTTTTTAGCATTGACCAAATCTATGATTTCCAGGAACAAGACAATAATGATTTGGTAGAATTATTCCTTTCTCAACTTGATATGCCTGAAAATTTGAGAAATGAACAATATCATGCTGCAGATGTACTTCTTGCCCAAAGCTTTCAGGAAATATGCACCATCCAATCTTTGCAAACTACATTTCACGACATTTTTCCAGTTCAATCCATCACCAACACACAGAGTCAGATCATAGAGATTAGTCCAGGGAAAACTCTGAACATAGGCAATCACCTAGACTCATCTCAGCAAGAGAAATTGATTAAACTCTTGAGAAAATACCAAAAAGCCTTTGCTTGGGACTACACCGATATGCATGGGATTCACCCCGACACATGCACTCACCATATCTATACAGATAGCACCATTAAACCAGTGAGGCAACCACAGAGAAGAATGAACCCCATGCTCCAAGATATTGTCAGAGAGGAATTGCAAAAACTTTTGAGAGTTAATTTTATATATCCTATTTCTGACAGTCAGTGGGTATCCCCATTGGTTATAGTGCCCAAGAAAAATGGTAAGTGGCGCATTTGTGTTGATTACAGACAGGTGAACAAAGCAACGCTCAAAGATTATTTCCCACTGCCATTTATTGACCAAGTGTTAGACACCCTAGCTGGAAAATCATCATTTTCTTTTCTTGATGGTTTCAGTGGCTACAACCAGATCAGGATCGCCTCAGAAGACCAGGACAAAACCACATTCACCTGTCCTTGGGGCACCTATGCTTACAATGTTTTGCCATTTGGACTTTGTAACGCTCCAACTACATTTCAGAGAGCTGCGTTAGCTATTTTCGCTGATTTAATTCATGATTGTGTTGAAGTCTACATGGATGATTTTTCAGTATATGGCAATTCATTTGAACATGCATTAGAAAATCTTGAGAGAGTTTTGAAAAGATGTATTGAAGCTAACCTGTCCCTCAGCAATGAAAAGTGCTTTATGATGTTAAACGAAGGGATAGTGTTAGGCCACTATATTTCTTTTCAAGGCATCCAGGTTGACCCAGCAAAGATCCAGATCATTGCTGATTTGCCAATTCCACAGAATCAGAGAGAGGTAAGAAGTTTCCTTGGGTATGCAAGCTACTACAGAAGATTCATTGAACATTTTAGTAAGATAGCTTTACCTTTGTTTAAACTTCTAACCAAAGATGTACTTTTCAACTGGAATGAGAACTGCCAACAAGCATTCGAACAACTCAAAAAGAAGTTATCAACCGCACCAGTCTTGAGAGGGCCTAATTGGAGCCTACCATTTCATATCTTTACAGATGCATCCGACACTGCAGTAGGTGCATCCTTAGGCCAAAAAGAGGAATCTTGTACTTATGCCATTTATTTCATTAGCAAAAATCTAACACCTGCAGAGTTAAACTATATAGTTACAGAAAAGGAAACACTTGCCATCATTTATGCTGTGAATAAATTCCAACATTACATAACTGGTTATGAGGTCTTTGTACATACTGATCATTCGGCCATTAGACATTTAATGAATAAACCAATAACTAGTGGCAGAGTTACCAGATGGTTACTATTGTTACAGGAATTTAACATCACAGTGTTAGATAGACCAGGCAAAGAGAACTAGGTGGCAGATTTTCTCTCTAGACTGAAAAATCCAGGTGAGGTTGTTCCAGTTGAAGATTCTTTTCCAGATGAAAACTTATTTGCAATTTCCATAGTAACTCCTTGGTATGCTGATTTGGCCAATTATTTGTCTACAGGAAGGACACCTCCACACTTTACTGCAAAGGAAAGGAAGAGACTAGTCAAACAAAGTGCTAGATATTCATGGCTTAATGGCGATTTATTTTACACTGGTTATGATATGATTATTAGAAGATGTGTAAGAAATGATGGGGTAATTGATATTTTAAAATCTTGCCATGATGAACCGTGTGGTGGGCATTTTGCAGCGAAGCGGACAGCATTCAAATTCTTACTCTTGGATACTACTGGCCATCCATTTTCAAGGATGCCAAGAAGTATGTAAAGAGTTGTGATAGCTGCCAAAGAATGGGCAGGCCAACAGCTACCGATGAGATGCCCCTTCAGCCCCAAGTTCACTTAGAGCCATTTGACAAATGGGCTCTAGACTTTATAGGACCCATTAACCCAACCTCCAATGGTAAGAAGTACATCTTAGTATGTACTGATTACGTCACAAAGTGGGCTGAAGCAAAAGCACTGGTTAGAGCAACCGAACACACAGTAGTAAATTTCCTTTTTGAAGAGATTTTTGTGAGGTATGGAGTACCAAGGGAAATTGTGACTGATCAAGGTACTCAATTCACCTCAAAGCTAGTGAAAGACATCACAGACAAATACCAAATCAAGCATAGGAAAAGTACCCCTTACCATCCACAGGCCAATGGGCAGGTGGAATCAACAAACAAAACCTTGGAAGGCATCATTACTAAAATTGTTGCAATGAACAGGAAAAATTGGGAAGAGAAGCTCAAAGATGCACTCTGGGCTTACAGGATTACCTGGAAAGATACTACAGGATTTACACCATATCAGTTGGTGTACGGCAAAGAGGTAATGCTTCCTATTGAGTTCCAAATACATACTTTTAAACTGGCTGCAGATTTACAAATTGATTTGGACCAAGCAAAAAAAGAAAGAATTCAGCAGTTGAACCAGCTGGATGAGATGAGGCAGCAAGCAGAGGAAACCACAATCCTCATGCAAAAACAAAGGAAGCAGTGGCATGATGCACATATTAAGAAGAAGCAGTTCAAGGAAGGTGACTGGGCTTTACTTTTTGACTCAAAATTCAGAGATCATAAAGCCAAGTTCACCACCCATTGGATGGGCCCATATGAAATTGTTTAGGCTTATGACAATGGTTCAGTCAAGCTCAAAACTATTGATGGAGAAGGTTACTCCTTTACTGTCAATGGTCATCGCCTGAAACTATACACCAAGCCCATCAACAAGCAAGATTTTCTCCATACAGTATCTCAGCAAAGAGAGGTTGAGGTATTGCAGCCCTCAGCTGCAGTATCACTGCCTTAGTTTCTTTTATTTCAATTTCAGAGTCAAAAAGAAATAAAAAAAAAAAATTTATATAAAACAAAAACTAAAAAAATATATATATATATATATATATATATAAAATATAAAAAAAAAATAATGGGTTAGATGTGAAAACTAGCCTCTAGCACACTCTAACCCGAATTCCTACTTGAAAACCAATTCGTTAGCGGGTAAGAATTTTCTTTCTTTTGTTCACTGTTTGATTTATCAGCTGAATCATGACTTGAGGACAAGTCAAAATTTTAGTCGGGGAGAGAGGCATCAGCATTTTGTTCTTTTATCTCTCCATTGTAAATTCTTAAAGATTTCTTATCCTATATCTTCACTGTAAATTTCCAAAGCAGCTTGTTCCAACATTCCAGACTTCAATAAATAAGCTGTTTTTTCATTGTTTTATCTCAGAGGGACCTGGTTATAAACATTATGCAGGGGGACCTGTTCTGTCCAGACATCTATGCTACCAACACCAGCAGTAAAGGGACCTGTTTAAGACACCCAGAAGGGACCTGTTAAAGAGATTGACACCAAGGGCTACTTCAACAAAGTTTTATCAAGTTTCTACAAGAGTTTCATCAAGTTTCTACAAGGATTTGGGCACCAAGACTCCATCAAATGCCCAAGTTCAATGAACCTGTATACATATAAGGAGCTGCATGAACATCTTCAAATCTTTCTCAAGGGACCTGTTGCATTCAATCTTTCTCAAGGGACCTGTGCATTCAATCTTTCTTAGAGGACCTGTTACAACAAGCAAAAAAACAGTCAAAAGGGACTAGTCCTACTCAGCATGTCAATACAACAACAACCAACAAAAGAGTAATATGTTTCTTATTCTTAAACATTTAATTTCTTAGATTGATTTTTAATGTAAATTTGATGACTGTGAACTGTTATGATCGATTTCAAGGACACCTACATTTCCTATTATCCCTTATTCCACCGATTCGTATCAACCTATTCATACTTCTAAACCCATTACCAACACATCAACTTTGTCATACATCCTACAGTCATACCAACATCCTCCATCTGACCGAATACCAACCGAAACAGGACACGTGGTGGATTGTGTTTTTAAATACAAGGGAAAGAAACAAATGTAAAGCGGCCTGGCTATTGTATTCCACACGGCCAAATCATGACTCCACCACCCGACGTACCCAAGTGATTCAAGGGACTCCCCGAAATCATACCCAGCATTATATATATATGCTCCCAGCGCTCTTGCGGTGACATCTATGTAAGCGTACAACACTCCTCTGTTCTAAAAAATGAATACGCTGTGAGTAAGTACAGCTGGTTATCCCACCATCATTTTCGGGTTATCTTACGTTGGCATTTGATTTCCCGTGACTTTCAAAGTAGAATCAGAAGCAGTGAGTGCCGAAAGAAGTATTACCATTTGGGTTCGACTTACACAGTGAGGATTGGAAGCAGTGAGCACCGAAAGAGGAAAATATAACCACTCTGTTTCGAATTCCACCGCAGTCATAAGACAATCGACCGACCGAGCATCATATTGAAGATTAAGGGAAGCGATACACCGGGTAACAAATTTGAAATTTCTTTGTTGAAATTGTAGAAACATAAACAGAGAAGGGTTAGAGCACGACCCTCTGCCACTATGACTAATAGGGTCGAGCCGAGTGTGTTCGACAATTCACAATATCATGAAGATTGCATTGAAATTCTCAGAGAGATACAGTGGTTACCATTCTTAGAGAAATTTCATGGAAGTAATGAAGAGGTTACCAAGCAATTTGCTTTCACCTTCAATGGAGAAAAAGCCCTGATAGGTAACTTCTCATTCAGGGTTTCAGAGGATACTATAGCTCAGGCAATAGGGATTAGTCCAGAAGGGGAGAAGTATTTTAAAACGAAACAATTTAAAGAGAAATCGTGGACACAGTTTATGTCTAGATCCAGAGTCTCATCAGTTAACTGGAAGAAAGGTGTTCCCAGAAGTTGGTTGATGCATCCCTGGGATGAGATGGTCTACATCCTTCAAAAATTCATAACCTACGAAGGCCATTACAGTATTGTCTATCTATACCATATTAAACTACTGCTCCACTTGAAGAAACAATGTGTTATCAGTCTACCATATTTTCTATTACAAAGCTTAACCAAGATGTCCAAGACTATCCAGAAGCAGAAGGGGAATGAAGACAAGAGCCTATATCACTTTGACTTAATTAAAATTCTTATTGAGCATGAATTGCAGAGAAGAGGGAAATCGTGGAAAGAATTCCTAGCTGCTAATCAAATTAGAGATGTGGAAGATAAAGAAGAAGTGCAAGAGGACTCAGGGTTCATGAAGGATATTGATGAAGAAATCCCAGTATCCAAAGCCAGCAAGGCACCTCTACCTGTGGGCAGCATAAGGACCAGGAACATGAGAAAGGAAGATGCTAAGAGGGCCGAACAAGATAAAATTTTCACCACTTACTCACGAAGAACAAGGAGGACACCAAAAGCCCAGTTACAAGAAGACCAGCTTGAATCCAATGCACCTGCACAAATGGATGTTGAGAGTGGTGACCATTCACTACCAGGACCAGAAGTTGATATAGAGGTAGAAAGCAATAACAAGCAAGAAAAATGTTCACCACCTCCCATTAAGAGACAGAAGAAATTGGAGAAACAAATTGAAGAATTAAAGGAAGAGCTCATGGAGGCTAATATGCTAGAAAAAGTTATCAAGAGAGAAAATGAAATGCTCCGGGCGCAGAGTAAAGAAACTCAGAAGAAGAATGAAAAGTTAAGGGAGAGAATCAGTGAACTGGAGGCTGAGCAAACAGAGATTTCTAACTGGGCCACTAAGTAGTACAATCAGAAGAAGACCCTCAAAGAAAAATACAAAAGGTTAAAGCAGGAGCTCAAAGGTTAGAAAGATAACCAGGTGAAAAAGAATGTGGACACATTGCTCAAGGCAGCAGAGATCCAGGCAAGGACAGAGTTCAAGGGAAGCACTTCGGGGATAGCATGAGGACATGCTAATTCCTTAAGTTGGGGAGAGATGTTGGTATCATCCCATGACCCCCTTTTTCCTCCTAAAACATATCATTTGCCCATTCCTTTTCATCATATATCTCTTAGAATCCTTGAAAATTGATTAGTTAATAGTCCTGTAGTTATTAAAATGCATTGAAATTGATTTAGGAAGTTTATGTTAAAGAATTAGAAGTTTTTGGTGAAATGGTTACAGGAAGTTCCAACATCCTGTAATTAGCTCATTGTTTGACATGTGGCACAACAGCTAGGCTGGAGCGAAAGGCATGGATGAAAAGTAGAATGTCCAAGCATGGACAAACACCTATCCTACAGCAGAATCGACCCTCCTACATGCGCGGTCAACACAGGTCAAAGCATGGCACACTGGCGACAAAGGCAGCAACAGCAACACATTCTAATTTGATTTAGCTTTTGTTCTTTTTGAAATCAGTTAGGATAGAAACATTTTGAAAATCTCGATGTAGTAAAAGCGGCAACAGCCATATTCCGAATGTACATTCATTTTCGAAATGACATGGTTGTAATAGACATATGTAAATACAGTCCGGGTAATGAACAATGGTTAATAGTTGTATCATTCTGAAACAGAGTTTTTAAACTAAATACTAAGAATCCAGTTACAGTTACGACTCGTGTCTTGTGCATTGATTTGATAGTTGGTTGAATATAGTCCAGTATACCTCTGGAATGCGGACGGGCCCTGCGTTAAACCGGTATACTGTCCTTTTCATTTTATTTGCGCTTAGGGTATTATATGGTTTGCACAGTAGTTGCGATTGGTTTCCGATTTCAATAGCTCTTGATTTCAATTGAATGTATATGGTTTGCGTTTATGGTAATGCTTGAACAGTCATCGCTGAGATCTTGAAGTGCGTCCTGTAAGGGATTCGATCCCTGTGTATGTCCTTTAAAAGCAATGTCATGAACTTTATTTTCATTTCAAAATCCATTTATGATCTCTGTATATTTTTACCTTGTGTAAATATTAGTGAATGATGGGTGTTTGCTGAACAGGGGTTTTATGTGTGATGTCTCTGTAAGGAGATCGAAAACTTGGTTTGCAGTGATACACAGTGTTTAGGTTCAGTATTTAATTTTGTAAAAGCATTTAGTGATAGTATTGTAATCACGTATGTTAGCAGAGTGACCTGAGTGTTTGCATGATAGGTAACATACCCCAATCTTCCGTAAAGAAGTACTGTGACCTACATCATAACCACTTAGCCAACAATCCTTTATGTCTATATACTTTAGACGCATGCCTCTAAGCTTACGCATCCTGGTCGATAATAAATATAGTCTAGTCTAGTACCCTAGCTAGAACACTACACTATGTTATAAAGCTCCATGGGCAATATGTTTTGTTCTCAGCAGTCTTGTTGGTTATAGGTGTCATTGAACGCCGAGGACAGTATTCCCCCAAGGGGGAGGGTTCTGTAATAGCCCTGGTGAAAACTTCCATGTAAAAATATAAAAAGCCACGGTCGATGGGACACGTATTCCAAGATGAATAGTGGGGGAAACATCCTAGTGGGTGTTGATTTGGTTATTATGGCTAAGGAAATTGGAAAAGGCAATGGCTAAGGATTTGGAAAGGCAAAATGGAATTTTTGGCACAATTATTTATGAAAATAATGGAGATTAGGAGAAAAGGAAGGTGAACGGTCACAGGTTGCATTTGAGGAGGAAAATGAAGGAAAATAATGGAAAATGAAGAAAATAGAGGCCTCACTAATAAAAAGGCTTATGAGGATCAGTGAGCAAGACTTGATCAGTTCAATTTTGGAGCTCTCTCATTATTCTCTCTCTCTCATACTCTTGGATACTTAGATTTTTCTTACAGCACTCTTGGAGGGTGTGGCATACTTGGGTTCTTGGAGCAAGAAGGAAAAGGAAAAGAAGGAAAGCATAAGGAGGCATCAGGATCAGTAGCTACAACAACTTTGCTTGCATGTACCGAGTTGCATGTATGCCTTCCTCACTAGTTTTGGCATGCATGGCACATGCATGTGGTTTCTTGGTTAGGATATGTCACTGGCATGGAGGATTGCCTAGATTAACAGTGGATTTTCCTATCCTTGCCATTTCCTAGATAGCCATGGAGTTTGTGGGTTTATTTCCTTATTTTGTTTTGGTTGGTTCTCATGTTTCCTTAGCTTCGGTTGAGTTATTAGTTCCTGGAAGCCTTGGTTGGACAAACGCTCTGGAAGCCCTGTAACAGCTTGGGTTGAGTTACTAGTCCCAAAAGCCTTGGTTGGACAAACGCTCTAGAAGCCCTGTAACAACTTGTGTTGAGTTACTAGTCCCGGAAGTCTTGGTTGGACAAATGCTCTGGAAGCCCTTGGTGGGTTCAGTTACTAGTCCTGGAAGCCTTGGTTGGACAAATGCTCTAAAAGCCCGACAACAATTGTGGGTTGAGTTATTAGTCCTGGAAGCCTTGGTTGGACAAACGCTCTGGAGCTCGGAGGCAGCCGTGAGTTGAGTTATTAGTCTTGGGAGCTGGGTTGGAACAAACGCTCTAGAGCCCTGGAAGGCTAGGATGGAGACCAATCTGATGATGGTTTTTTGATGTCTGACCATGAGGTGGAATCACTATTTGATGGGTTGAGGTGGATGCCCTCTAGAAGCCTTGGATGAGTTTTGATTGATGTGTTCTATGAGATCCCACATCCATGCTTGGAATATGGCACGGGGGTGAATGGTTGAAGAGAGATTTGGCTCAGTCATTCTATGGGCGGGTGGAATGTGGAAGTCCCATCCCGAGTTTGGATTTTGCATCATTAATGAAAGGTTATTTCTCCTGGTGTTTCTATGAGTATTATGATGGATTATATGTGGTGTATATGGCTATGATTTCAATGGTATTTATGTCCCTATTATGTTGGTTATGTATGTGTTTTATGATAGCAGTTATGTGTGGCTATCATCATGTTATTACTTGTTATTGAATGATCAATGTATCTATAACCTAATGGATGAAATGACAGCTAATGTGATAAGGAGAGAATGTTTCATAGTGGATCTCAAATAAGTATGAGACCCCTATGCTCATATATGTTATTTACACCTATAGATTTCATGCTCAGGATATGTTTGATGAAATGTTTTCCATGTCTAATAAGGGTTTGGCTAAGGTCTTGATCATCTCATTGCTTTTGCATCATTATTTCCCTGTAATTTTCCTGATTTTAAGCATGTGTTCCATTCTGGGCAGTGGCCTAGGCTCTAGGCCTAAAAAAGTGGCTTAAATCTTGGGGTAGTTGACACTGAACTGGCCATTTTGGTCCACAATTGCTGGCAGGCAGAGGCCTATGAGAGCGAATTTGGGTTTTTGGTCACTCCCTTGCCCATAGCATGAGAGCAACTATGGCCTAAGAGGTCCAAACAGTAGTAGGACCTAGGGACAGGCTGTCTGAGTGGCTGACTTGTCTTCTGAGGGTTTTGTTGATGATGTTGGGTGAATGTGTGTGATGTTCCATCGATTCCATTTCCTTAAGGTTACTTAGGAGGTCGAATCATATCATAGTGGCCTCTCATCGCTTTTTTACCCCTATTGGCTGGTTACTTGGGCAGATTTGGGAGGAGGGTGTTACTAATTGTTGTTTGTTCATTACAAGTTTCAACTTTATCATCACTTGTTGTAGAGAAGTTTGATACGTACAGAAGGATAAAAATAATATTTGTAATTAATTCTGAGAAAGAAGTGGAGCATGTTGGAACTGATTTTGAGGGATATGTAACTCAAGGGGGTTTTCCAAAAGTGGAATTCCAATGGATGTTGAACCGATTGAAGAAAATGGAGATTGAATTGGGGAAGATAATAGAGACCATGAGGTGAGGAATGAGCCAATTGAGTTGGAGGATCCTCTTGAAGATGTTGTCGACTCATAAAATAAGAGCTGGAGAAGTTAAAGATAAATTTGGCCCTTGAAAGATAAAAAAATGTGTTCACGTCCATCATGTTCCTCCTTTGATGAATTTGTACATATGCCTGAAAAGTGCAGTAAAGTTAAATCTAGTCTTGAAATATGAAAGTAGAAAAAACAGTTTATTTTCTTAGCAATACCCTAGAATTAAAATTGTCCAACAAACTTCCGAGGAGAGTGATTACATACAAGATGATGAATGGATGAATTTTGATGAATTGAGATTCAGACATTCGGCTTGGAGCAACTCTTGCTCCATTGTGAGACTCACAGTAATTGACTTAGCTTTGGATTAAGACATATGTCATGGAGTAAAACTAACAGTAATTGAGTTTTGCTCGTAATAAACAGTAATTGACTTTTCTCCCTTGCCTTTAAATGCATAGAATGGCTTTCCTACATTTCAAAACGAATAATAATTGTTTTTACTCCATTATTGTTGGATGCACAAAATGCCTAAAGTTTTTAGGTTATAAATTGCAATATATTTATTATAAATTGTAATATAGTTATGAAAGACAAACCTAACCATTAAATTTGCTCCATAGCCTTTGCTTACACATCATGCCCTAACTTTTTATTTTTAATAGTGCAAATTGTAATATAGCTAAGAAATAGTGATGATGACCATTTGTGGGTGTGTGCTTTTCTCCGTGGCTACCTTTCAATTTTCATGTCATCGAATAACCCTTGAAACACTTTCATCTTGGAAGTTGGATACGTATGACCTTCCCTTCGCACCAGAAAATAATTAACTGTAGCCACTGGCTTTCTTTTTAAACGGCAGATCCAGTACTATGTTGTGTCTACCTTTGATTGACTTGACCTGCTACATAAGGGAACCAAAGAAAGTGTTACATAACTATTTAAAGTTTATGAATTTATACCGTCAGACAAGGGAGAAGCTTATAACTGTCTGAATTTTATGATTTTTTTTTGTAATTACATTATTTCTTTTGAAACAAAATATAAAATTATATTATTTTCTTTATATATTTGATTAAATATATTTTTTTTGAAACATTTCAAAATCCTCAAAACAAAAACATATTTCTCTGCCATTTCTCATCTTAATTAAATAGAGTACATTAAAAAAAACATATAAAACTGCTATTTATTATCTTGATCAAATCTAGTACATCAAAAAATATTTTGTCCATGCCTAGAACTTAACCATTTTGTGATGCCTAAAGCTTTCACGGTGTTGCGATGCTTAACCTTCCACCGACACAATGGCAAAACTAAATATTTGGATGTTGTTATAGTTCAAGTTAAAGCATAGTTATAAATTTTGAGCACCACAATCAATGTTACATGTAGAAGATATTTGTACTTCTTAGGGCGAGGCTAGAGGTAAATAAAAATGTCACAACTAAATTTTGGATTATATTTAAGATGGGATGCAAATATTTGGAAGTGGGTTTTATTTAAAATCGATAGTAGAGGGAACACATTAGCCAATTGTTGCAGAATTATAGACATCACACACTACAATTCTACAATGCCCCGCCACCTAGAAGATATTTATACTTCCTATGGCTGGAAAATTTCAGGACTAAATCTCGAATTATATCCAAATATTTGAAAGAATGCCAATAATTAGAAAGAGTTTCAAATATTTGAAAGAATGTCAATATTTAGAAGTGGATTTTATTTAAAATTACGTGTAAAGATGAAAACATGACACAATCATTAAGATCCATATATGAAATCTCCAATCTCATCTTTATTTTGAAATCTCCAGGTATTTTGATAATTTATATAAAATCGGGAGGAGGTGAGTTTCGAAGATCAGATGTGGGATTTGGATCGGTACCCTCGGATGTTCACTAATGAATCTAATGGGGATCTCTTCCGGCCTGCCAATTTGGAGGAGATATTGGAAGTTTTAAAATCCTTTGCCAAGGATAAGTGCCCGGGCCCCAACGGATGGACGGTGGAATTCTTTCTGCACTTCTTTGATCTCATGGGACAAAACATCCTGGATATTGTGGAGGAATCCAGGACTACGAGTAAGATCTTGGGTGCCATCAACTCTACTTTTCTGGCTCTTATTCCCAAATCCTCAAATCCAACTAATTTTGGAGATTTCTGACCCATATCCCTCTACAACATCTTATATAAGACTATCTCTAAGATGATTGTGGGTCGAATTAAAAGAATATTGTCCATGCACATTACTGGTGAGAAATTTGGGTTTTTAAGTGACTAGTTAATACACGATGCTATTGCTTCGGCACAATAGGCTATTCACACCATCCACACACACAAAAAAAAGAGGCTCTGGTTATGAAGATTGATCTTCACAAGGCTTATGATTGTGTGGATTGGTATTATACACGTCTCTTGCTGCATAAGATTAGACTCCAAATACACAATGTGGAATGGATCATGGCCTGTATCACATCTGCTAGTTTTGTTGTTCTGATCAACTGCCTTCCCACTCCCTTTTTTGGTGCTCGCAGAGGCCTCAGACAAGGCTGCTCGCTCTCATCTCTCATTTTCATACTAGTTTTGGATGGTCTCAATTTAAAGATCAAGGAGGCTAGATCGCTTGGACAGTTTCAGGGGGTCAACATCACCAGGAAGGTAAACATCACTCATCTGTTTTTTGTAGATGACATCTTGACTTTCGGTATTATTTCCAGGTCCCAGTGGTTAGTTCTACATCATATTCTTCACAGATTTGGTGCAGCTACGAGTTTGATATCCAATGGCAGTAAATCGTTCATATATCACTCAGTTGGGGATATGCAGGATATTGGATATATTGCTAATTTGTTTAATGTGCAGACAACTCCTATTCAAGCAGGCTTTACTTATCTGGGTTTCAGGCTCAAACCCAATATGTATGTTCCGGGGGATTGGATGTGGCTGGTTGATAAATATAAGAAGAAACTGTGCACCTAGAAAAATTGGTTTCTCTCCTTGGGGGGCAAATATATTCTCACACAAGTTGTTATACAACAATTAGCTATGTACTGGGCACATTTATACTCCATCCCGTCCACCATTGCTAATAGGCTCTGAGCTATCACATCACATTTTCTCTGGGTTGGGAACAGTCCTGTGTTTAAATACCAACTATGTAAATGGAATGATCTTACGATCCCCAAGGAATGTGGGGGATGGGGTTTGCTAGATCAATGTATCTTTGGGAAGGCATTGCTTATCAAATCTCTGCAGTGGGCAATAAATGGTAGTGGGATTTGGCAACACATCTTCAAAAACAAGTATATGAAGGATCAAGATATGGAATTTATTTACAAGGACACAAACATTCGACTGACCAGAGGATCGTTGATATGGCGCTCTTTTGTCAAAATCTGGGACTGGTGGCAGCATGGAATGACCTGGGAGTTTGGCAATGGACATAAAATTTTAATCTGCTCGAACCCAATTAAGGGGATTGACACTGCTTCTATGTTGAGCCAGCACACCTTGTCAATGATTCAGTGTGGAGGCTTCTTCTTCATATCTCAAATCATAAAAAGATGGGAGGCTAGTTGTCTGATATGGAAAAATGCGATGGAACTGAACCTAGCGGGCATATGTGTTCTTGAATGGGAGGCTTATGTAAATATATTGAGCATTGCGAGTTTGTGCTATGACAGAAGTGGTGATTGTATCAACTGGATTAGAAGGATGGCTAAAGATGCACCCATTATGGTTGACTCATACAGGTGGTTGTTGGCACAGAAAGGTGCTGAGATGGATAAATTGTGGTTTTCCAGAATATGGAAATGGAAGGTTCCCACCAAAATCATTCTATTTTCTTGGTTGGTCTGGAGAAACAAGATCCTTACTTGGGATAATCTAGGGAAAAGGGGACATTTGGGCCTGGGTATTTGTATCTTTTGCAAGGCAGATTCAAAATATGTACAACATATTTTCTTCTTGTGCCCATACACAAATTGGATCTGGAACTATTATGCAACGACCCTTCAGATTACTTTTCAGCGGATGAACAACTTTGAAGAGTTTATGATTGACTGGATTAATGTTCAGAAAATAATAATAATAATAAATAAAATGAAATAAAATAAAAAAATAAAAATAAAAAATAAAAACAAAAATAAAAACAAAAATAAAAATAAAAAAATAAAAATAAAAATAAAAATAAAATAAATAAATAAATAAAATAGATAAATAAAATAAATAAATAAATAAATAAAATATAATTAAAATTAAAATTAAAAATTAAAAATTAAAAATAAATAATAAATAAATAAATAAAATAAAATAAGTAATAAATAAAATAAAATAAAATAAAAAAATAAAAAATTTATGGCACTTCCCCTATTCTGGGAAATTTGGAAGGCCCGTAATCAGTTCCTGTTTGAAGGTTGGCAAATTGATTATCGTTGGATTATACATAAGATACTATCTTGGATGAACACCACCTCACATATTGCAGATAAAGTTGTTGATCACTCCTACAGATTGAGGCCCCCCACTATTCATTTCCTAGTCGGCTTCTTTGATGGTGTTGCTCAACATGGAAGTTGTGGTTGTGGTGTTGTCCTGCGCCTTGATATGGGCAAACAATATCATCTGTGGTGGCATGGTGGCTCTAGATCCAACACTAGAGCAGATATTATTGCTTTGTGGGGGTTGCTATGGTTTGCACAACACAAGAAAATAAGCTCACTGAATATCTATGGGGACTCTAAGGCTCTTATTGATGGTATCAAGGGAACTACAAGATTCTTTCCCCCTTTCTTTTGGGCTGGCTTAGGAGGATCAAGCACATTATGGGATCTCTCTCTGCATATACCATCTCTCATGTATACCAGGAATGTAACACGGTGGCTAACAGTCTTTCAAAGGTTGGCCTTGGCGTATCCTCTAGTTTCTTGCACTATCGATACAAGGTTGACTACTCAGTACTGGAGGAAGGTCGGCTCTGCCTGCCATGAATCACTTTGACACTCTGCATTAGGATTTTATGTGGGATTTACAGTTTATGATATTCTCCAGTCTTTTCTATTTTTCTTTATTTTGCATCTTTAATTTTACATCCTATAGAAAATGTTGTCATTTGAGATGTTATGGACTACATTATATTTTGATTTTTGCAGCCTTTGGCTTATACTGGGGCCTTTCTTCTATCTTGGCTCACTTGTTGTCTAGATTAATGAGGCTATATGCTACATATATGTACTATTTTTATTTTAATAAAAGCAACATTTTTTTTCTTCTGAAAATATATATATATAATTATAATATTACGTATATATAAATAATACCGTAATATTATTTTTTAATATATCTTTTTAAATAATTATTTTATTATATTTAATTTAAAAATATAATATTTAAAACCATAAAACAGTGTATATTTCACTGGCTAAAACCATAGAGAAGAGAAATAAATGGATAGAAAACAATATCTTGTTATTATAATTGGAGAAAGAAAAGGATTCTTGAGAGGACAAAAAATCATAAATAAAACTACCCAACAAATAAAATTGCGTAGCCATATTAAAATAAGCATAATTTATAATGTACATTTTAATCTAGAAATAAATAATAATACACACAAAATTCAAATCATTTATTAAAAGAAAGGAAAAAAGGAATTTAAAAGAAACACTAAAATTATCAAAGACAAAACCTAAATTTGAAAATATAAATTTAATTTAACGTGGCATATCACATATCAAAATGTTTAAGAAAATTTCAATAATCGAAAATACATTTATGAAATTAATTTAACCAGGATCAATAATCATCATGTTTTTAACCATTTCTTAAGGAAACATGGGTTATGTCATTGGTCCAATTAACCCCAACCTTCGTGTCTTAATACCAAAATATCGTATTGTCGTATTGGCTAATGGTATGGTAAAAGTTGTGTTTTTATTAGGGTTGGATTGTTTTTTGTGTGCACATAACTCTCTTTCCAATTCAATGTTTCTTGTTATAAATTTATTTTTTATATCATGAATGTCTAGTATAGATTTGTTATGGCAGCATGGATAATGATGAAATTCCACTCTTTCCAATTCAATGTTTCTTGTTATAAATTTATTTTTTATATCATGAATGTCTAGTATAGATTTGTTATGGCAGCATGGATAATGATGAAATTCCATATTTCCAATTAAAAGGAAAAAAAATATTATTCGGAGTGAATAACATTATGCTTATTTTTGAATGTATATATTTAATCAAAAAGAAAGAGATGCAAAGAGATGCAAAGAGAGAAAATTAAAATCAAATTATAATATTTAACAATACAACGTTTGTGCTAATTTATTTCTCGTTGACATTTAGATGGGGATCAAAAGTGGCAACTAATATTTAACAAGCCATAGGTCCATTAATGTGGTTAGGTTGTATATGCTCGATTGTTAGATTTAAACAAGTATAAATCTAATGGTGGGCATATATAGCCCGACCACATTAATAGCTCTATAGACTGGGAAATAAGTGTCACCATCAGAGGTTGGGCCATTAGAGTACTGCTACTCTTCTCATAACATAGTACTAGTATCTTAGTACGAACTTTACCTGTTAAAACTCTTACAATAGGTGGCATTTATTCCACCATTATGTCTACTATTATTTGTAGAGGACGAGGAGGAATAGATGAGTGAAAATGTGATGAAGAGCACAATGATTAGTTGATTTTTTGGGGATTGAGCCACGGTTCTCGAAATCAATAAAGCTAAAAGTAAGAAACTTTGCAAGAAAAGCGAGAGCTTGGAAAAACATGGAGACATCATGAGATTTTTCGATGCCAACAAAGGCTATTGACAAATGAGAAGTCTGAGAAAATTTTCGTCAGTTTTGTGTAGTCGCTCACATCAAAAACTTGGTCACCTGCAAGCAAAAGCATAACTAAGCAACCTTACTCTGTCACCAGAATTAAAATCGAAAAAATAATACAGTGACCAAACCTTGAATGGTTACTACAAGAACTCGAGTCTGGAAGGACTGATGAACAAATAGAACAATAACCCTCTTCTGGAGAACCAAGATTGGAATAAGTCTCCACATTAATCCATCAAGAAATCGTTCAACAAGAAGCAGTGGTTTGATTATTTTTTAAATGTGCCCATTACACTCCCTAACTATTAGTTTTATCTTAATTATTAACTATTAATTAGGCGGCCTAAAGATCTTCAATCATGTAACAATTCATCCTATGGTGTATACTAGTACACAGTGGCAACTAGGGGAGTTGTTTTCAAAGAGAATGTCTTACGACTTAATAACTATATTTTAATTAGTATTTCTCCCCCACCCTTGACCACTTTTTATTGGGTGGGGGGGTAATAAATATTTAGTAACATAGAATACTATAACATTATATTTTATCCAAGATTTCCCCTCACAGGATCCTCTTTTTATTAAAAAAAATCCTTATATTTGAGGTTCATAAGTAAACTTAGCTTGTATGTAAACATTTGGTCCCAGTATGGTAGAGATGTTGTAATCTTTAATATTTTGACTCGGTAAAAGTAAAATAAATAAAATAGAAAACATAAAATTAATAATTATAATTATAATTGATTATAATTAATAATTAAACCAACCTAGATCCATCTTGACTCCTGATATATCAAACCTAGAAAGGGATCAAATTTCTTGAGATGCAAACCTCTTTTAAAGTGAAAAGAGATTTGATCCCTCTAGGGGCTTGGTAGATCCAGAATTAAAATGGATTTAGACGGGTTTAACTCATTATTCTAATAGCTTGCATGTCATCTTAAAGCTGCATTACTTCATCTAATTTTATTTTATTTGTTTAATTCAAATTCATTAGTTTTTATTTTGTTAAGATCTCACACACCATGAATCATACTATATTTTCATGGTTATTCTAAAAAAAGACAATGTAAGAAGAGAAAGCTAGAAGAATGAACCATGCTTCATATGAGAAAACAAGATAAATTAAGTAGATTTTATGGCCAAGAGTTTATATGGAATTACTATACCTTCTCGTTATATGGAATTACTATACCTTCTCTTTAGAGTGGGTATTGTAGTAAAGACACATTCCAAAATGATTGAACATAAACATATTGCCATATGTTTTCTAAAAAACATGGTGTTGCAGTATACCACTCTTAAGTATCTTGTTATAGGATCATTGAGCTTCATATTCATAAACTCTTCAAATGCCCTATCTCAATTCTAAATTGTTTGGAAATGTATAAACTATTAATAACTTCTTCATTAGTATTGTCCTTTTTTTATGTAAAAGAAGTATTGCAAGGAACAATATAGCCTAGGCATCAATGAAAGTATGTCATGCCAAAATGAATTTGGCATCCTGTGATTTCCATCAATTTCCTTGGCTTATTAGATATGGTATAATCATTTGCATCAAATAGTTTTATTCTTCTAAAAGTGTATTCATTATTGTATGAAAATATAAATTAATGAGATAATAAAAATTGACCTCTTACTATAAAGATCATTATCTTCTTTCAAATTTAAAATCTCAATCATAGTTTCCAATTTTCTTCATCATTGATTTTCCTCTGACAAAGTTTAAAGTTTCATTACCTCTATTTCTATAACATCTCTCAACAATTGTACTTTTTCGTCACTACTTTGAGATGCCCTCTTTTAGAAAAAGGCTTTTGTTTGGTTAGTTCTATCATAGATTCTCAAGGACATGTGTAGGTTAGCCTATGTTACAACTATGGACATATATACTTTGTCAAATGATATATATGCGGCTAATAATAATGCCAAACAATATTGACACCACAATATTATATTAATTTTCAAAATATTGGATGCACAAATTAAATATAGAAAGAGTGATTTTACTAAGATTTCTATATACTTGCAACAAAGGGGATGGAGTGTTTTAGAGATGATTATATTTACAACAAACAAAACATGTAGAAGCATAAAACCTTTAGATTGAAGATGATGTTCTAAAACATTATTTTTTAATGTACAAAACCTCACATGAACATAAAAATTAATCACTCCTAGTTTCTTATACTACCATTGAATGTTTTGAAATTAATTGTAGAGATAAAAGAAAACAAAACAATTAACTGTTTTAAAACAGTTAAAAATAGAGTTGCATAAAATCACTAAATATTATAATAATACTCTATTTTATAATAAAAAATAACCCTGAAACCAAATTACGTTTACTTTAAAATATAACAAAATAAAATAAAATAAAATATAAATTTCAATATAAATTCTTTAAAAAAATTACTTTTTTCATTTACTTAATATCACTTTATATTTGTAATATTATATATAAATTTAATTAGTAAATAAATTATAATTATAATAAATAAATTATATTCTTTCTCATTTTAATTTTATAATATTAAAATTTCTATGTAACTATAACATTCATCTCTTGTAAGTGTAATTTTGAATATTACTATCATCTCTTGTAAGTGTAATTTTGAATATTACTATCACTATGTGTGCATATAAAGCAAAAGCTAATAAAAACAAATGAGGTACATAAAGCAATGGACAATTGATAACAAAGGTAAAAGTAGGGTTATTACTATCTCTCTTGTAAGTGTAATTTTGAATATGTGCATATAAAGCAAAAGGTAATAAAAACAAATGAGGTACATAAAGCAATGGACAATGGATAACAAAGGTAAAAGCAGGGTTACTACTATCTCTTTTGTAAGTGTAATTTTGAATATGTGCATATAAAGCAAAAGGTAATAAAAACAAATGAGGTACATAAAGCAATGGACAATGGATAACAAAGGTAAAAGCAGGGACTAAGGAATCGTATTGCTGGTTGGAATTAAGCGTTAAGATATGATCGAACCTTGTCCTTGCCAATGGTAGTTGGATGGTCTAATTGTTGGTGTCTTTAGTTGGATTTTTTTAATGCATTTTTACCATTATTCATCAAATATTCCTTTGTGCTGTTTTTTTTTAATTAAATAATGTTTTTGGTTTTTAAATATTTTATAATGTTGTTTTAAGGGTTTAGTTTGAATTATTAGTAAAATGGTTTATTATTATTTTTATTTAAGTTAAATTTTTTAAAGAAATGTGTTGACTTATTGTAATAAAGTTTTAAGAGTAGTTGCTTTCTCTAGAGATCCACATGAGTGAGATTTTAGAAATCTTAACTTTTATTAAATTATAAATTACTCACATATATGATTTATAGGTTGTTGAATATGTTCTTAATATTATAATGTTAGTCAAAATATTTAAATTATAAATTACTTACATATATGACGTATAGGTGGTTGAATATGCTTTTAATATTATAATGTTAGTCAAAATATTTTATTATAAATCTTATTTAAATTATTATAATCAATTATGGATTCATCATAATTTATAAAATAATAATAATAAAATAAAATTCACAATGACATATATAAATAATTATTCAATATTCATATATACACATCATGTATAAAATAGAAAAAGGCAATACCAAAATGACATGGGCATTCACTCAGTTGGAACACCAAGACATTGTATTATGAATAATATTTTGAAAAGAATTTACCATGTAATTCAAACATGTACTTCTGTTGATGATCTTATAAATAATAAATATTGAATAATTGGATATATCTTTAATATTAAGTTTTTTTAAAAGTTTTTTATAATTTCAGTTCAATATTAACCAGCGATATATTTTTATTGTAATTCAAACCTGTACTTTTGTTGATGATATTATAAATAATAAATATTGAATAATTGGATATTCTTTAATATTAAGATTTTTTTAAAGTTTTTTTAATAATTTCAACTCAATATTGACCAACAACATATTTTTATAAAATATGATGACATTGTAAATAATTATTGAATAATAGGAAATATTTTTAATGCTAGCATTATTTATAAGTTGTTTTAACAATCTCAACTCAATATTAACTAGTGACATGATTTCATTAAAGACTATCTATCACATCCAAAAAATTCTATATGTAAATAGAAAATGTCAATTTGTATACTACTATGAACATAGATTAGCCACATGATTTTCAACAATCTTTAAATACCATGCAAACTCATACATGTTTGTGATGCTCATATTGAGATTTATAATTATTTTAATGGGTACAACTTGGTAGTAATTGTGCATGGGAAAAAGGCAGCATACACCACGGGCATTTCTTTACTTCCTATTGTATTGATCATATGCCTCATATAAAGAATGAGATCAACCACACAAACACTCTCACATAGGTGGTGTGTCCCTAGCATGCACAAAGGTTTGCAATGGAAATTCCTTAATATTCAGTTGAATTAGTAAGCCTAGTTGTTATCCAACGCAATGGATTCTTGTCTATGAAGTTAAATGGGCTTCATCAAACAATGGCCATGGCTTCTACCTCCACCCAATGACTATAAATAATATAAGCTGTAAAATTGCTAATGAATATTTACAATATTAAATTCAACCCACATAATATGTTTAAATAGAAGCTCCCTTCACACAACATGATGCACTAACTTATTAGTTTTGGTTTGTCAGCTACACAAGCAATTCAAAGTCTAAGTTAAGCAATCAACTTCGTAGAATCAAGTGTATCCAACAACTGAAGAAGTTTTTGACCAATGCATAGGCAAAAATAATGGAAAGTTGTGTCAAATGAAGACTAACATTAGAGAGGAGACTAGTGGATTTTATGATTGGGTGTACTTTAAAACCTAGGCCCAAGGAGGGTTTGGGGCTTACTCCCCAATTAATTTTGGGCGTCTGAGGAATGTAGCACTAATGCAAAGGGCGTATATAGAAAACACCAATGAAGATATAGAGTTTTTTTGTGTTCATTTTATGTTTATTTAGAATAACTTAAAGCTAGGTTGTGACTACCTTCAACAAGTTTCATGTTCATTTCCACTAAATTAAGATTATTTCCATGATTAGTAGGTAAGAATGTCATCCCTACCAGGGGTATGTACTTTATCCATGTGGATTTATGCATAAACACCCATTCTTTCATAAGTCTTTCTAATATTTGAAATATATGTATAGTATTTGGGGTTTTAGTAATAATTTTGCATAGAAAAGGAAACTTCAACTAGTTTACAACTTGGAAGTGTCTATGAATTGGCACAACTAAATATGAGGTTGATCATGTGGCAAAAAAAATTTGATGCTTTGTTGAATATGCAGTAGTAGGAGGCTTGCATATAATACACGAACCTAGTTCAATTTTGTAAGAAAAACAAATATATATAGGGTTTAGTGTACCATTAACTACTTCTCCATGAATATTCAAACAAGGGTTTTTAGTGCTAGTATTTCCCTAAGAGGGGCTTACGGTTTTAAGGTTAGAGCCAAAGATTGTAGGGTTTATGCATCTCTATGGTTTTTGAGGTTTTAATGATAGGGAAAAAGGTTCAAGCCATGATTACAATAGGGGAAATTAGAGTTTCAATATTCATGGAAGGCATAATGTACAAAGTAAAAGCTTGTTGAAAGAAAGATGGTTGTTAGAAGTTGGGAGGGAGCTCAAACAAATATGTCCCTTATTCCCCCTTATCTTTATTTTAGTTGAAAGCTAAGTAGGCTACTTAAAGAATAAGATGGAAATGGTAGTATAAAAAGAGTATCTATTAGAATATCATGCAATAATACACATCTATTATATGTAAATGATATTATAATTTTTTGTGAAGGCGCCAAAAGAATCGTTAAGAAATTGTAGGGCATCATGGATTTATTCTACAAAGCCATCAGAATGATCATTAAAATGGAAAAATATATGACGACCTTATGGGGGATATATGAGTAGGAAAATTTATATGTTACTTGGCTTTTCCTTGTAAGATCATTGATACAAAATATGGTCTAAAGTATCTAAGATTATTTGTGAAGCCAAATACATATAAAAAATGTGGTTGGAATTGGTTGATAGCTATATAAACACTTGATGCATATATGGTTGTCTAGGAGAGGTTGATTGGATTTGGTAAAAGTAGTTCTAGAAGTGATTCTAGTCTATTGGATATCACTTGCCTAGGTTCCAAAAGGTGTTCTAGAAACCATTGTTAAACTTTGCTACAAGTTTATCTAGTCTGGATACCAAAAAAATAAAGGACTGATGTTGGCCCCTTGGAAAAATATGACACTACCAAAGGTCGTTGGAGGATGGGGCCTTAAAAATCATTTTTTCTTTTCAAAGGATCTAGCTACAAATAATATATGGAGGTTAATTCAAGCACCAAATTGTGGGCTCAAGTAGTAAGAGTTGAGTAAGTAGCCCCTAATACAATGGAGAATTAGATTAGAAATCCCTTCGAATAGCAAAATAATTCCTCAATAATTTGGAAATTTTTTATTTATGATTTTCATCTATTTGGCAATTAGTTGATTTGACAAATTAGAAAAGGGGATAAAGTGAAAATTGGCCTTGACTCCTATGGAGGCAGCGAAGGTTTGTATAGAATTCCCCTTCACATGATTTAGGATTTAAGGAATAAAAATTATTTTAATTTGTCATAAATTGGAAAAGGTCCATTAATTGGCACTAGTAGTGGTTATCATGGGAAGACATTGGCTTAGGGGTAGAGTATGCAATAAATGGAAAAGATACACAAATCTCTTAATACGCAGCAATGTTAGGCTCAAGGAAGAAGAAGATAAACTAATGTAGTATATGAATCCAACTTAAGCTTATGTTCCCAAATTAGGCTAGAATGCATTAGTAGACAAAGGAAGAGAATATTACTAGGTCCAGTGGTGGAAAATTATATGGAAATTAAAATGCCCAACAAAAAACAAGATCTTTTTGTGGTTAAGCTTACACAACAAGGCTCCTACATGGGATGTTCTATAAAAGAGGAATTTTATAGGGAAACGGATATGTTTTTCCAATGCCACAAAGTAAAACAAAATATTGTTCATCTCATGTTTGAATATTCATACTCCAAGGATATATGGAAAGAGGGGGAAAGATTAAATAGTATTTTGAATCTCTAGGAAAGGTGAAGTTTTGAAGAGGCATTTAAAACCTCATGTAATAGAAACAAGACTTAAAATATCATAGCGCTTCCATTTAACATAGTATAGGGAGTATGGATTAATATAAATCTAAAGTTATTCCAAGCTAAAGAGACTATTCCCCTCACATGTGCTATCCAATCCTTAAATAGTTTAAATGCCTACCCAATGGTGTAGGAAAATTCCATCTCTTATATACAAGGTGAAGTGGTTATAAATAAGGATATACCATGGGATTTTTTTATGTTGCATCATAAAGTAACCCTCCCAAGGTAGGTTCAAGAGGCATACTATACTTATATTTAGATCACAACATTTATTTTAAAGTTTGAATTAGTCAAGGAATAATAAATTTTGTGAATTGATGGCTTTAAAGCTAGCCTAGAAACCAAAACAAGAATTGGTGTAACCCATTTACAAATCGTGGAGACTCAAAGCTAGTTATATGGTGGATGTACAAAGAAATTGCCTTTGGTAATTTTACATTACAACCCTTGTATGAAGAAGTTCTCATTTTAGTCACAGTTTTATCATATACATCTATGTCTCGTATTTATAAGGACAAGAACAATGTTGTGGATGGGAACTCAAAAGCTGGAGTTGGGCTAAAATGAGGAAGTTATATTGTTTTAGTAATCTAAAGTGGTCATACTGCATGATACAATGATGAACCATGGACTTAACTATAGTCATTACAATTTCTATCCTAGTTTTTGTATAATGATATATTTTTAATTATCTCTAGATGAAATATTAAATGTTCATTTGGATTTTGTTTGAAGAGGATAATGATGTAACTAAATAGGAAACACTTTCAATTTTTCTTATGATGATAGATTAGACATAAGAATGTCATGTCAAGGGATTAAAAAAACTTATGAATTCCATAGGAATGTAACAATGTATTTTTGTTATCTTAATAAAACAATCTGAGTTTTAGCAAAAGAATCAGCAATCGCAAGGAAAGGTTCTCCATTAATAGCATTAAAAATTAAGTAAAGATCCACACCCATTTACATAATAATAAAGGCAGTTATGTCACAAGTGTTGATGTGTTGAATGCTACAATAAGAAAAAGTTTCAATAGATATGATGAAGGTCATTTACTTATATGTGTTCATTACAAGGCCCTCACAAATTATATGATCACAACTTACATTATTAAGTAGGGCCTACCTAGCACTTGAAGCTCAAATCTCAACTTACATTGTCAAGTAGGGCTTGGTTGTTGAAGGTCATTTACTTGTATATGTTCATTACATGGCCCTCATAAACTGCTCAACTAGAGTTTACATTATTAAAAGTAGGGCATAGTTGGTGCTTGAAGCTCAAATCTTTTCCTACACCATCAAGTAGGGCTTGACTAGTGCCTAAAGCTTAGATCTTCTTTTTCAATATTCCACAACAAAAATGAAAAGCATGAACTTATATATGATCAATTCCTAGAAAGTGCATTTAAGTTGTATGCATAGGTATGACATAAAATTTTGCAAGTTGAATATCATATAAAATAGTAAAGTAGTCTTAACCCTTCCTATTCAACTCTCTAGAAAAATGCAAGTAGACAGTCCTCACAATGAAACAAGTTGATAATAAGATAGTTAGTAAATGAATGTTGAGAGAGTCATAATCATGTTGTGTATGCCTCTATACTATGGTAATTCCAATCACTTTAATCTTAATGTGAATATGACATCAATAGTGAAACTTTAAAGCCTTGTCAACAATTTATCGTTTTAAATTAGGAGATGAGAGATATATTCATGTTTGGAAAATGATTAATAGATTATCAAAGTTTAACTTAGGAGATGGGATATTTAGTTTAACTTAGGAGATGAGATATGTATTTATGTTCAGCATGCAATTAATACATATGTCTAGAAGCAAAATCATCTCAGATTTCATTAATGGACCACATAGCAAAAATGAAATTCCCCCCTAACTTAAAACTTTGCTTGTATTCATACGAAGAAAGATAATTCTAGCAATTGGTTGAAAACAAGTGGACTAAGTGTGAAGCTTATTATATTAATGAAAATAAAATTCTAATAGTCCCTACTGAAGTTGGGCAGGGACTAATAATACCTTTGAACCTTTATAGTCCATCATAACTTGCAAACACAACACTAGACACATATATGGTACCTAGTTTTTGTTAGATATAATTCTCAATAGATTCATTGCATATTAATAATATTGTTTTCATCAAACTATTATTAATTAATTTACCACAAGATCATCAATCTATGCGGTCCTTCACAACTTGACATCACAACACCCAACATCACATAATAATACACCATCCACATTTTGACACTAACATATGTGCATCTCTGTGTAGGCATGGTAATATATGGTTCCGTGTTCTTTCACAAGCATCAGATTGTATCCATAAAAATTGTAGCATTTTTTCCAAGAAATATATCCCAAGGGAAATTGCTCGATAAGTTCCCACACTATAACGATGGTACCCAAGGTAAACCTTAAATTATTCAAGGCATAAATCCAAGTCAACAACTTAACATAGATCATATATAACTCATCAACAATTGACTCACTAAGAGAAAGCATGTTGAAAAGTGGGATTTGAATCTTAATGGGGATGGTGACAACTTGTCCTCACAATCACGCAAACTACTCCCAATTGACATTGATATAGTTCCATATGGTTCCACAATATCATATTGTATTTATACAAATAGTTTGGTCAACCTTTCAACTACAAAAGAGTTATCTCCAAAAGAAGCACATTCTAGTTTAGCATAATCAAAATCAATTCTAAATGAAAGAGTTAACCTATTTAAATAAACCAAATATATAGTAAACAATTGTGGATTAAGTTTGAATGCATTCCTTATCCCATTAATATTTGGAATAATTCTCCCATTACTTCACTTCATTATCTTTCCCCAATTATGATAAGGAGAGAATCTCTCTAGTCCTAATGAGTTCAAATTTAAAAAATTGAAACTTTTATCATTTCTAGTGAAAGTTTTATCTCCTCAACTAAAAAATCTTAGAGGCTTATGTCATTGTTGGGATTTAACATGATACACTATACCTGTACCTATATATACTTCCCCTTTGTGCTTGGAAATTTTTCATGTTTGCAAAGAGTTGAGGTTAGTGGTACTTGGGACATATTTTTCTTCTTAAAATATATTGAAGTGTTCCTATAACCATGATGTTGTATTGATTTTTTATATGTCAAGGCAATGGAAGATGAGGGTTTGGGGTCTAACTATTTTGAGGTTTCTAAATCCAACCTCTAACTAAAGCATTATATTTTTACCATGAGCGTATATTGATTTTTCACATGTTGAGACAATTGATGATTAGGATATGGAGTCTAACTCTTTGAAGTTTTCTAAGTTGACTTATTCACTCATTCCTATGAGTTTTGAAAAAAATGTGTAATGAAACCCTGTTTGAAGTATATTATATATCATAATAGTGTGTGATGCAACCTTGTTTAAGGTATATTACTTACTTGAATGTTATTCTCTTATAGTATATAGGTTGTTTCTAAATGAATTTTAGAAAAGGCAGCTTTAAATAGATCAATATGATTTTGTGCATGTATAATTTTGGCGTGACATTGTCTAAGGATGTGTTTCCCATTTGTTATCAATATTGGTGGAATAAAGAAAATACTTTAAAATTATATGATTTTATTAAACATTGACTCATGTCTAGTATGCTTACTTACACTAGGGATAAAGAGGAAATTTCATCATAGAGGCCAAACCTCACTACCTAGTATTTTACAAAAGAGGATGTTTATTCAAAGTTCACTTCACCTACAATTACAACTTGAGTAGAAAATAAAAATATGGGCTCTCAGTAGAAGCCCTTGATAATCATCACCCTATGCTTTGATATATTTTTGGTTGATGGATAGATGTTCCGAAAACTAAAAATCAAGTTCAAATTTATAAGGTGTTTAATATGGATCTCCACAATATTTGGGTTTAGTTAAATAAATGGGGTTTTGATGAAAACAAAACCACATTTTCATAAGGTATTGAGGCTAGCTTGTAGCATCCTTTCTTTTTCAATAGTGATAAGACAAGGGTAGAAACATCCACTATGTCTTTGAATGACATTAAAACTTAATAGTGATGAGATTAGGCATCATTTAAGTCCTCTTAATACTAATGAATTGAATAGAAACAATCAACACAAATAAGGAATAAAATTTGACATAGCTAACTCTTAAAAAAAAAGTGAAAGAAGGAAACATGAGCAATGACAAATTAGTCACATAGTTTAGTAGCAACAAAAATAATCCCAAGGACACCTACTGCAATTTCTATTTTGGGTTTAGAATATAAGATTTCAAAACTGAAAGAGTAGACTCCAAAAAATATACTAAATGTCTTTTTTGCTAACTCGATGATGTAACTTCATTCCAAGTTTGACATCAATGGAAATTGAAAACATTAAGTATAATTACTTCTAAATTGTGTGCATTGATTAAGATGCCTACATAGTGGAGGATTAGACTTCGTTAGATGCTACCAAACAAATGTGTTTGCATCCATGAGTAACATGCACTACAAGGAAATTTATTTCTATTATAACAACATTTAGTCAAAATATCAAATTAACTATTAAAGGTGAAAAGAAAAGTTTAGAATATCATGTTAGAAACCATTCACATTATAATATGTACTTGCATCACTAGAGAAATAATCAAAACAAAGAAAAATTTATAGAAATAGCAAAGGGGTTAAGATAGAGAATTTTACAGTGAAAATCCCATCAAACTATCACGACTATCAAAGTTATAAGATGTAAAGTTTAAAATAATGGAATCATAATGAACGTGGTATTTTCGTAATAAAACTAACAAATATGAGTTATATGAAACTTCAAGGCTCCTCGAGATGGAGGATGCAACATATTGTTTATGCATTGTAAGCATCTTAATCCTCTCATATGTTAGAAATTATAACAAGAAAGGCTCAATTTAAATTGTTCCTTAATCAAATTGAGTAATTCAATTTTCCACGTTAGCAGGATGACGTGGATTGCAGTTAGCTTGAGTGGCATGGCCTTGTCACTTAGTTAGATCAGCAAATTTGAGTTGGAAAGATTGGAGTAGAGTTGTGCATGTAGTGATTGCTAAAATGTAGCAATCTAGTTCGGTTGTTTTAAGTTGAACTCAGTTAACTCAGGTCAAGCCATTAATTGAGTCAGTTGAAGGTTAGTTGAGTAGTAGAATTGTTGTGAACTCAGTGGTCTCTCATTTAAACTAGTCAATCAGCTAAAAATATCCGATACATGCATGGAATTCGAATTGCATAGATGGAGTGGAGGAAAAGGCACATTGTAATCATCAATTGTATACTAGTTGAGTGCACAGCCTTGGTAATTAAGCAGGTGATCAACTCCTTGGGAATTGTGCAAGGAAATGGGGAATTCCCATATTATTTAGGAGCTCAATTTCTCCTAAATTACAAAAGGAAATATGAGGAAGTTGGGGGCTTGAATTGGCTAAGTGTTGGCTAGAGCACGATAGTCAGTAGGAGAACATGTTTACAATGTGGGGTGTGCTTCAGAGTTGAAGCAAGACATTGTAATAGTTTCTCATTCTCGTATGATTAATGAAAAGAAGTGGAGGGGTTTTTTCCAGTTGTTTTCCCCTGTAATTCATCGTGCTCCTTTGGTTTTGATGGTTGCATGTCATTGCATGTGTTTCTAAATTATGATTTTCATTTTGTGGAATTTTAGAGGAAATTTGTAATCTCTTGTTTTCAGTTTGAATTCATCAATAGTAGAAAATTTTTGTTAATTTCTACATGGTATAAAAGCTTGAAATCACATTAGAAACCATTAAATAGATCTTCTCCTTCAGAAATTTCAATTTGCAAATTTAGTGAAGCAATTTTTCTTCCATGCGGGAAAACGTCTTTCAACGAATTGAGATTAGAGTATGCCCTAGAGGGAACCTCAATTTTCATAAACTAGAAGTACGTGATGGAAGTTGTACTTGATGATAATGGAGTGCTGAAGTACACCAAAACTGACATTCCAAAACCAACAATATCGGATGCACAACAGTCAACCAATGGAAGAAGGTTACTACAAAATCCAGGAGGATCATCCTGGAGGGTGTGAGAGACCACAAAGTCTTGAATTTACATGGAAAGGAAACTCCATTTTCTATGTGGAAGACTTTCATTGATTTATTCGAAAATATTTGTGATGTTAGAAAATTGGCATTGGGGGACAAGAGCAAAAACATATGACTGCAAAAAAATGAAACCATTCCACATTACCTCTCCAAATTCACTCAAGTTCGATATGGACTTGGAGGAGTAGGAGAAAACATTTCCTCTTCTAAGCTAGTGAGCCTAGCTCTCCTAGGCATTCTGAAATCCTAGCACAGCTACGAATACTCTGTAAATAGAAGGGACAAATTGCCAAATTGGGAGAGACTTTGGTTTGATTTGGTGCAGGAAGGAATTTGAAGGAACACTAGAGATGGAGTAACATCCAAAGCTAAGGAGGAAGGGGATTTTTCCTTGGTTGGGAAGGGTAAGAATACCTAAATCAAGTTAGAGTATAGCTAGAACAATGGTAAGAAGAAGGACCTAAGCAAGATAAAATGTTTTCACTACCACGAATATGGGCACTATGCAACAAAGTGTCTAAACAAGAAGTCTAAAAAGAATCCTTTGGGAGGAGTCGGAGCTGAAGCGCTTGCCTCATAATTGGAATTAGGATTCACCCTAATTTCTTGCATGGAAAACATTGTAAAGGGGAGTGTGTGGTATCTAGATTCAGGTTCCTCATTCCATATGATAGGATGCAAATAATTATCTAGTAGCCTAGAGGAGAGGGATATCCATATGCACATAGAACTTGGGGATGATGGGAGATAAAATACTAAAGGAATTGGAACTATAACCTTTGAGAGGGAGAGAGGCTCCCATCTTCATATGAAAGATGTCATGTACGTACCTGGGCTGAAGAAGAAATCGATATATGTAGTTGTATTTGAGGATAAAGGCTATGATGTTTTTTACAGTGAGAGGAAAACCTTCCTGAGACATGTAGCTACCGGGCAAGTGAAACAGATTGGAGTTAGAGTGAAAAATATCTACAAAGATGAGGTGGAATTTTTTGTTGCACTAAGTAGCTAGGCAGAAAAAGTGCAAAGTCGAGATGTTGGATAACTCTGGCACAGGTGCATGGGACACTTGTTTAGTCAATTTAGTGTCCTAAATTGCTTGCATAAATTATCAACCAAGGTTTGTAAGCTGATGAAGTGTGGTGCACTATATGTGCTTAGTTAACCTTTTTCTTACTTCGTTGTTTTGTATTTTATGTTGTTTTTGGGGGGTTTCTGTTCTTTGATGTCTAAGAATGTACAACCTGAAACTATGAGAAAATTTAAGTGAATCTAATGAATTTTAAAGGAAAGGAAATGTTCCTAAGTTAATCTAATTTCCTAAAAATGGACCAAGAACTGTTGGCTAGTTAGAACCTAATAAAAAAATAGAGCATCTATCTTATCTTATCATTAGTCCTAATCCATGGATCTAATTCTTAAAACCAAGAATGAAATTGATGCATAAGGTAACTCAGTAATTGCATTCATTAAACATTCAACCATTTAATTTTGGAATATGATTAAATCAATCTCCATGAAATGATTATTGGGAATATGATTAAATCAATCTCCATGAAATGATTATTGGGAATATCATTGATGCAACTAAGTGAGGATCTAAAAGCAAAAAGGTAAAAGCATGTAAAACCAACTGTAAACAACTAATGTATTTTTGACTTTCTCCAACATTCAAATGTGAAGCATTACCCTCTTGAAGTGGTGTGCAAGAAATCAATTATACTTTAGGTCCTAAGTTCCTAGGAAAATAACAATGCACTGAGTAAATTCAATCATTGTATGAATTAGACATTTAACCATTTAGTTTAGGATCATCATCATCTTGAAATGGCTTTTGAAAACATCCATTAACACAGTTAATTGACAATTCTATTCTAAGAAAATGAATGACAAAACAGTAAGAAAGCTAAACAATTGTGTATTCTTATTACTTCAATCTTAATTCAGTTTGGAAACAGAGCCGTTTTTCTCCACAAGATATCTTAGAAGAACAAGGTTACACAGTTGTGATTTATCATTATGCTATTGATTAAAAACTGAAATGAAATATCATCCTAATTTAGAAAATGGATTTGTTGAAAACAGAGTAATGGAAATTGAACTAAAAACAACAAATGAAAAACCTCCTTCAGTGCAAGGCCCCTCTGCAACTGACATGGCTGGAATGCTAGCTAGTTACGGATGCACTTTAAACGATCATTGGCAACACCAAGTTTGTATTATAAAAAAAAACGAAGTCTGAATACTGAGTATCAGAAAAAAAGCATGAACTTAACGTAATTCCTTCTAATTTCTCTCAGTTACATGCAACTGATATTTAAAGAAAAATAACATAATTGTTTATGAGATAAACTTGCTACATGTGGCTAATTCGAATTAAATGTAACATGATTGCTTATGAGATAAACTTGCTACAAGTGGCTAATTCAAATTGCAATATGATTGTTTAAACTTTTGATTAGCTACAGGTGGCTAATTAGAATTAGATTTGCAACAGAACTATTCGACTCTTGATGAGCTAGGAAAGAGAAAATCAAGAGTCCTACTACTTTCGGATAACTTACTTTGACTCCATCTTTGACCATGACTTTAGGCTTGCTTTTCTGTTGATCTGGACCGAGTGAATATGATAGAATCCATGTGGAGATGATTCTAGAAATGCCCATGTGGCCCAATTCTTCATTTGACACCTGGAACCTACCAAACCATGAGAGTAGCTATGGAATCCACTGTTAGCTGTAGAATAGGCTGTGTTATGTAGCTAATTTGCAAAATTCTATTCAAATAGCAAGAACATGAAAATATAATATGGCGATCATTTTAATGCTTTCCTTAATACAAAACCTAGCATTTATCATTGATTGGATTTGTAATCTTATGAGAAAGTGATGGAAAAAGGTGAGAAAAAATATCAAGGAGAGGGTAATTCTGAGGTTCAACAACACTTACACCATGGGGCCTTAAAAATCATGTAGCAGATTACCATCAGTCTCTCGAAATGTACCCTTGATCAACATGATGTCTGCAAGGGATGGACATTGGGGAAATATGTCAAACCCACCTTCTAGGGCTGAGATAGCAGAGCTGGAGAAATCTTGGAACCAGTCCACTCTGATGTATGAGGACCATTTTCTACAACCTCTACAGCCAAAAATAAGTATTATGTATTTTTTGTTGATGACTTTTCTAGAAAATGTTGGATTTTCTTCATGAGGAAAAAGGATGAAGTGTTTTCCAAATTTGTTGAATTCAAAGCATTGGTTGAAGGCTAATCAGAAATTAAAAGCCCTGAGAAGTGACAATGGAGGAGAATTTGTTTCTAACACCTTTAAGGAATTTTGTACCAAAGAGGGTATTAGAAGAGAACCGATAGCACCCCATAACCCATAGCAAAATGGTGTGGTTGAAAGGAAGAACAAAAACATAGTGGGAGTAGCAAGATCCATGTTGCATGATCAAGGGTTTCCATTGCATCTATGGGTAGAAGCGTGCAACACCACAGTTTATTTGTAGAACATGGGCCCTCACAGAATACTTGGCATGATCACACTCGAAGAATATTTCTCTCGGAGAAATCTAGATGTATCTCATTTTTGAATTTTTTGAGCTACTGTATATTTTCATGTCTCCAAGGATAGAAGGAAGAAATTGGAGTCTACAGCTGAGATGGGGGTCTTTATAGGATACATAGAGACTCCACATAATTTTAGGGTGTATTTTCCCTCACTCAGGGTGACAGTAGTGTACAGAGATGTCAAATTTGATGAGGAGAAGGTTATGAGATGCTCTCTAGAGCTAGAGTTGAGTATCCCATCGGAGGAGGAACTTCTAGCTCCAAAAGAGGAGCCTCATGCAGAGCTTCAGGATGTTGTGGAGAAACCATAAGTGAAGGAGAGAATAGGAGTCTGAGTGGAGGTACCCAACTCAACTAGAATCTTTTAGAGAGGGGAGGAAGATAACCAGAGAAGCTAACAGATTTTTGCAACATGCACAGGAGCATGTGGTAGATTTTACATCCTTGCGTGGGCAGAGGAGGTCACGAGAAAAGTATACCAGTTACATGGAACTCATGACAGAATTCATTGATTATGAGCCTTCTTCATTTGAGGAAGAAATTTCTCATCCAGTGTGGGTTGATGCGATGGTAGAGGAGTATGAATCCATCATGAAGAAGAGTGTATGGGAGGTGGTGTCAAGACCAAAGAAGAATTCAATGGTTGGTTCCATATGGATTTACAAAGTGAAGCATGCAGTTGATGGGAGAATCGAGATATACAAAGCCAGATTTGTGGCCAACGACTTCTCACATGTAGTGGGAGTTGACTATGAGTAAATTGTTTCCCCTGTGGCAAGGTATTCCTTAATCAAGACCATTCTAGCATTAGTTGCACAGATGAGGTGGAAGATCCACTAGATGGATCAGAAGACCACCTTTCTCAATGGTGTTGTTTAGGAAGAAATTTACATAGAGAAAATAGAGGGATTTGAGTCATATGACAGGGAGACACATGTGTGTAGACTTAGGAGAGCCCTTTATGGTCTCTAAGAGGCATCCCGAGCATGGTACACTTAGATTGAAACATATCTTAGTGGATTGGACTTCACCAAAAGTGAAGTAGATGCCAATCTATATCACATTGTGGTAGACAGAAAGCTTCTTATCGTGGTCTTGTATGTTGATGACTTGATACTTAGAGGGGATCAGTAGTTGATCCACTCTTGCAAGGAGGACCTTACAAGAGAATTAGAGATGAAAGAGATGGTATTGATGCATTAATTACTTGGGCTGGAAGTATGGCATGGTGATGGTGAGTTGTTTGTGAGTCAGGGAAAGTATTCCTCTAAAATATTTCAGAGATTTCACATGGAGAACTGCAACCCTATGGACACACCTCTAGCTAAAAATTGGAGTAAGGAGAATGGTTCTTCAAGAGAGGTAGTACATGCTACCATCTATAGACAGCATGTGGGATCCTTGATGTATCTGGTGAACACAAGGCTCGGCATATGTTATGCAATTAATCAGTTGAGTCAAGTCATGATGAAGCCTACCAAGTTGTATTGGAAGGTAGCACAGCATATGTTGAGATACCTCAGAGGCACAACCAAGTATGGGTTATGGTACATGATGGAAAAGGGAGTGAAGCTCCAAGGCTTCACTGATGCAGATTAGGGAGGGAGTCCATTAGACAGGAAAAGTACTTCAGGTGTTATCTTTAGTGTTGGGTCTACAACTATTTCTTGGTATAGTAGGAAACAGAGGTTTGTGGAACTCATCTCAACAAAGTTTGAATACATAGTTGCAAGTCAAGAAGCATGTGAGGCCATATGGATGAGGAAAAAACTTGTGGGTATTTTCAATTAGGAGATGGATCCGACAATGATTTATTGTGATATCCAAAGTTGTATTAAACTCTTTGAGAATCTATTATTTCATGACAAGTCCAAGCACATTGATATCAGGTACCATCACTTGCGGGGTTGTGTGCAGAGGAGAAATATAATGCTACAATACATTCCAATTGAGGAGCAAGATGCAAATATCTTGACAAAGGCATTGTCAAGAGGTGAATTCGAATTCCAAAGGTGTAGGATAGGGGTGGTGCAAAATCCCTTTCTTGCTAAGAAGGAGTGTTAGATATTGTAGCAAGAAAGGCTCAATTTGACTTGTACCTTAGTCAAATTGAGTAATTTGATTTTCCACATCAGCATGATGACTTGGATTGCAGTTAGCTTGAGTGGCATAGCCTTATCACCTAGTTGGATTAGAAAATTCTAGTTTGTAGGCTTAGAGTAGAGTTTTACATGTAATGATTGCCAAAATTTATTAATCTAGTTCAGTGATTTTCAGTTCAACTTAGTTAACTATGTTCAAGTCATTAATTGAGATAGTTGAAGGTCAGTTGAGTAGTAGAATTGTTGTTAACTTAGTGATCTCTCAATTAAACTAGTCAATCAACTAAAAATAGCCCAGAAATGCATGGAATTTGAATTGCTTAGCTGGAGTGGAGAAAAAAGCACGTTGTAATCATTAATTGTATACTAGTTGAGTGTATAGACTTGACAATTAAGTAGGTGATCAAGTCCTTAGGAATTGCGCAAGAAAATAGGTAATTTCCCTATTATTTAGGAGCTCAATTTCTCCTAAATTTTGCAACGAAATAGGAGGAATTTGAAGGTTTATATTGGCTAAGTGTTGGCCAAAGTAGGAAATTTAGCAGGAGAACAGGTTCATAGTGCAGTGTGTGCTTCAGAGTTGAAGCAAGACATTGTAATAGTTTCTCATTCTCATTTGATTAATGAAAAGCAGTGGAGAGGTTTTTCCCAGTTGGGTTCCCCTATAAAAAATTATGTTCATGTGGTTTGGTTGCATGTCATTGAATGTGTTTCTAAATTGTGATTTTTATTCCGCAGAATTGTAGAGGAAGTTTATAACCTCTTGTTTTCAGTTCAAATTCATTAGCAGTAGCAAATTTCTATTAATTTCTACATCATATACCATGTAAAGACACTCAAATTACAAAATAGTCCTAACATAATAATCTCATTAATTGGCTTAAAGGGTGATTATGCGTTTGTTGATGTGAAGGAGGTGATCACTACATGGCCACTCCATTAGGTACATACAAAAAATAAGATAATAACCTCCTATAAACAAAATCAAATCAAAAACATTTTTCAAAGCTCCATCTCAAGTTCTAGTAGATAGGAAAAATTGAAATACTCTTGTTAGTTATTTATGGTTTGAATGAACAAGTGAAAAAAATTAGTTGGAAAAATATTTTTAATATTTTCAAAACTCATTAAGTGTATTTTCTTATTATAAGCAACATCTATATAAGCTTGGTGGGAAAAAAGTCATAAGAATTGCATCACCTTTAGAAAGGTTGAGAAGTTTAGAAGCCCTCTCCATTCCTAATGCTTGAAGTGACTCTAGTCTAACCCTAGTAGGAAAAAAGCCATTTGAAAATAACCATGTCTTCTATAAATCCATATTTTTTTCCGATAAATATTGAGAGTATTAATATGGAACAAATCCCAATCATAATATATGACATTGTAGTAGTCAAAATTATAGTAATAATCGGCATCACATTTTCTATGAAAAAACACTCTTTACATCCTCCACTTTCCACAAAGTTCAATATTTCAATTTTATCCATCCCTAATTTAATTTGTTATTATAAAAATTGTTATGTGCAAAAGAAATAAAAAAAAAACATAAACATATACATATACATACCAGGGGCTCCTGTAATTTGGTCAAATTGGGGAATTTATGTGTTTGTGAATAGTTGTTGTAAGAGGTGTGATATCTTCTTCAATGAAGATGGGGAGCTCCCTATTTAAGGCCTCATTCATAATTATCTTTGTGAAATATATAACATCCCATTCTTATAGACATCCTTCTTAGCCTTCTTCTTTAGCCTAAGTCCAATCACTTCAGTGTAGAATCTTTCCACTAACAAAATATTTTCTTCTTAAATTCAAACCTTTGGTGAGCATCTGGTTTATTCATGTGCCTCAATATTGCCCCAAACCCTGTAAGCACATGGGATATATTCTTGTTGGTGATCTTATCAAACTTAAACATTTTTTAGTTTAGGGAACTAACACTAGATTGGGTATGGGATATCATGTTTGTGCATAAATTTAGCATACCATCCTTGGTGTCAAACCTACTTTGCAATTTCATAGTCCTCTTTTTAGAGTCCTTGGAATAACCTTTGTGTTATTCCTTTGGATTTGCGATTGTCACACTGCTAATTGGAAATAAATTACATGTAGTAGAAACACTCTTAGCAAAGTTTATGTTGACTAATGTGAAAATGGAGATGACTATCCCTTGACCTATTCTTAAGACTAGAAATTCATAAATCCCAATCCCCTTCACTTAGGGTGGCAAGTATAATATGTCATTTCATTAATGATAGGGTGCATTTGGATGCAAATTCCTACAATGGAATGTACTAGGAGGTGCACCTAGATTGAGGGCAGAAATTTCATTCTCACCTATCATTAGGGGTTGGAATGATGTGGAGTGGGGATGGTTAGATCCTCCACATGGAGTAACATGTTTAAAAACTTAAACTTTTCAATTCCCTTCTTTTGTGCTAAAAGGATATTTTAAAGATTAGAGGGACTTAATTACAAATTCTTAGTTGGTGTTGTCTCAAAGTATTGACCAAGGTTCATGATGGAAAAAGTGTTGCGGCACATGCATTATTATATCAATCCCTTATTGCAAGAAACATCTCACCCAAGTTGCATTACCAAGACTTTGGATTATGCAAGATCACCAACAACAAGAAGACACAATAGTAATTAATCCACCATACATCACATTAATCATTAGATCCTCTTGTTGTACTCTAATGTAACACAAATTATCATACTAATGCAAATAAATTCAACATAACATTAGATTAAATTCATAGGAAAGAAACACCACTGCCATAAAGCACTCACATGAGAATAACTTAAATGGGGCATCATTCCCCTATTTTTTATCCAAAATATGTACATTATTACAACAACCAACAATGCATGTTGTTCTTGACTCAACAACCTAATCCTACAGGTGAAACATAGAACTCATAACCTCCCAAACTTAGTATCTCATATCTACTCATCTAGGGGTCAACCTTTTCTAGGTTACAAACTTTACATTTACATAATTCACCCTAAAGCAAGAAGACTAAATTAAAACCCTAGTAATTAAATGTGTTGGTAGCTACATTAATCCCCACTACTCATTCCTTCATTGCATATACCAACTACATGCAATCTTATGCCACTTTTCCTCCTCAAACTAGTGATCATATGAATGGAATCTAACTACCTACTTCCTTAACTAATTTTTTGTTTGAATTCATCTCCCAAATTTGGATTTGGAAGCTCACAATAGGTGGGAAACTCATGGTTTATGTCTTCAACCAAAACAAAGGGGTCAATAATCCCACCCCACAATTATTGACTCACCCTCAAGTCAACTCCACCTTACCTCTTTCTTTAATCCCTTCTAGGCACCATTTGGCCATGTTTCTTAATGTTTCCCTTCAAATGAAGAGGTAAACTTCAGAACCACCTACAAATTCCTATTTTTTTAGTTGCTCAAAATTTTATAATCCAACCACTTGGAGAAAATAATATTTTCTCTAGCCATTAGAGCCTAAGTTTGCTTCGGGTCAGGTCTGGATAGTTGTTCACTCTGTATTATTCCCTAAGCAATATCAATGATGATGTTCATTTTTTTTAGTTCTTAGTACTGCTTTGACACAACTAGCATTAATTATCGGATTTTCACTTAGGCCTCCTAGAAAGCCTTGAATAATATGTATAACTACTCATACACTTTCTATATTCCATCTTGTATCTAGATCCTCTTTTTGGGATCAATCACTAGTGCAACCCACTTTCCAACTATTTCTTGTGGATTTGAAGTTTATTTGCAAGTTTTTCTCAAAGCTTGATGATATCTAGCTAATGTCAGACTATGTAGTGAATCATCCTAGTCTATTTTTTCACACCATGGAGTTTTGCCTTAGACTACTCAAGTTACTTAACTATTCAGTTGATCATTTCCATGATTTCTTGAGTCTTGAAGTTGTTGTATTGGAATTCAATATCCAACCTGATCCGAATTGGATCCTAAAACACTCTCTAAGTTTTCATAACTCTATAAAATTCATGCCAAAGTTTCAAAGACTTACAAAGGTTGAGCTTATCAGGAATACCCTCGGAATAGTTGTAATTTGTAAGTAGCACGGAGCAATGAGGACCCTCGGTCAAGCGCACAGACCGTGGCCCATGGTAACACGCGCTACCACGAAACAACGAAACGGTAGGTCTTTTGGAGAAACGGGGGAGGTTTCTGATATGCGATTAGAGAAAAGTCACTAATCGCATGTCGCCAAGCAAACCCCTCAGTGAAGGAAAAGCCCCAAGCGACCGGAACCAAAAAGTAAAAAAAAATCGTATGAAATTCGTTGATTCCGTCAAACGCTGGTCCCACAAGAAAACCGGCAGGATATCGGAAGGGCTTTGAGTGGTAAGTGGTTTCAACCGAGTCTCGCCCGATGCCACACACTAGGTGCCACGCGTCCGACAGAAGAGAGAGAAAACCGCTCACATCAGATGCGTAAATGTCATGCAACTTACCCGCCCGATATGGATGGAGATTGTAGGATCTGGAGGCTCCAAATCGATGGCGGACATGTGATCCGACGGATGACCGGATTCAACGGGGTAAACAGGCCAGGTTATATAAAGTTTGAAGTCCAGCATGAACGATGAGTTAGTAGGGGAATCATGTTCGCAGGCAATCTGGGAGTTAAACAGAAATAATGACCATTCAAACATTTCCAAGAGAACTAACACACAGTTCATTATGAAACAGGTGGCCACCTCCCTGTGAAGCGTTACACAGTGATGATGACACAGAACTGGGGAATTCAAACCGACAGAGGCAGAAGAACCAGAACGTCGGGAAGTGGAAACGAACAGTCAGAAAGAAGATTGGCTTTAAAGCCACAAACTGACAGAGACAAAGCAAGCAGTGAGAAAGCAGCTAGAGAGCATAAAGAAGTGAGAAAAGCGAGTAAGAAAGCTAAGAGCAGATAACAGAGAAAATAAGTTTAGCTGACCTACAAATCAAAAACAACGTCGAGACAAAGCCAGAGAGAGTCAGAGAGTCTGTGTACTCTAGAGAAGGCTTGAGAGGTTCAACCAAACTCCTCTGTATATGCCTGTCATGTATGAGTCTCAGATTGGGCTCATACTACTGTGACCAGTAGAGGTCAAGTTTCAATAAGGAGAGTCTTTGTACTCCAGTCCTACTGATTCATATCTATTGAATGAGACTCAAATTGAGCTCACTATTGTAAAAAATCTACTTTGAAAACATAATAGACAGGCCACCACTAAAGGCTAGACCAGGAGACATAGCCCAGGTGCATTGGGTGAACTCCTTATTAAACTTGTTGTGTTACATGTTTTCCTATTGTGTTTTCCCTAACTGCTTCAATGTCTATGTATTTCGCAATCTTATCGATCTATTGCATAAAGTAACATAGGTACATCCATGCACATGAGTCTGTAATACCTTTAATTCTTTGTCCTGGATAAATTCTAGATCAAGTGGTATCAGAGCTCTAGGTTACTAAGGTTAGACAAGCTTGTGTTGGATTTTGTTGTTGAATGCTAACTAGATCAAAGCTTAAATTAGGAGAAGAATAATTGGTTGAAGCTAACCCTGAAATTGGAAGAGTCTATCCTAAGAGGAAAATGTCAGAAGAAAGTCCCTTGGAATCAAACTCCCAGTTCATGGATGGTTTCATGACCATGAAAGCCATGGTAGAGGAAATGTATAGAGAATTTAAGAAAGGTAGAGAAGAAGATCCATCAAACTCCAAATGAGATAAAGGAGCAGAAGAATCTTTCCTCCATGACCACTCTAAAGGCAAAGGGAAAGAAGAAAAATTTCCCACACCTCCTAGTAGCCTTGAAAATAAAAATAAAACATCTTTGATTAAATTAGATGTTAAATTTGATTTACAAATATATGATGGAGAGTTGAATGCAGAGAAGTTGGATAATTGAATTAGACAGATTGATGTTTATTGTAGAGTGCAGAGCATGGATTCAGACAAGACTAAGATTCAGCTGGCCAGCCTACGCCTTGGAGGCACTACCTTGGTATGGTAGGAAGGCAGGACACAAGCTGACATGAAGAAGCATGGTAAAATTCTTTATGTCTGGAGTGAATTTTTTTCTGCAATTAAAAAGAAATTCTATCCACTAGCCTATATGCAGCAAGCCATGATGAGCTGGCAAACTCTTCACCAATTAAAAGGGAAAAGTGTACAAGGCCACACTCAAGAATTTAGGAAAAGAGCTTTGATTCTAGGAATTTCTTTAGACTCACTTGAAACTCTGCTGAAGTATATAGGTGGTCTACGCAACTACTTAAGGCACACTATTCTCATGTTTAATCCCACTAGCATAGATGAGGTATCTGTTCAGGCTACACATCTAGAGGCTAGAGGCAAGAATGTGAACCCAGAAGTTGGGGGATCATCAAAACCCACTGCAAGCAAAAGCGAGGAAAAGAGAAAACAGAAATGGAAAGAGAGGAAGACAAGTATTGTACAAAAGGCCAAATCTTCATGCACTCACTGTAAGAAGGATGAGCATGATGATGAACACTGCTGGATCCTGCATCCGGAGCTGAGACCCAAGAAGTTCGAGGGCAAAAAGAAGAAGACAACTGTAGCTATTCAAAAGGATTTGGGGTTAGACTCAGGAGATGAAACAACAATTGCAGCCACAGGTATAAAAGGTAAAAATTCTAAAGCATCTACTAGTAATTCTGCACAATCTACTGATAATGAAAAAATGAGAGGAAAAGACATAAGATTTTTCATATTCGAGTTATTTCCAAGCATCAAAAGATTGATACTTTGTTTGATAGTGGCTCACAAGTAAATTTAATTTCTGAAGCAATTGTAAAAAAAGTTGGGATTACTAACCACACCTCACAAGAAACCATATCCATTAGGTTGGTTATGTGATAAAGCAAAGCTACAAGTGACTAGACAATGCAAACTTAAGTTTTCTTTTGGGTCAGCATTGTAGACGAGGTTGAGTTAGATATAGTTCCTTTGGATATATATGGAATTGTTTTAGGAAGTCCTTACTTGTATGATAGGAAAGCTATTTTCTATAGAGCTGAGAACAAGTATCAACTCGTTAAAGATGGAATCGAATATATTGTAATATCTCATAAACTCAAGAATAATTATACTCTCATAAACTCAGGGCAAATGAAAAGAATTGTAAACTCATGCAAACACTTTTTACTAATGGTTGTAAAGGAAAAGAAACCTGATAAAACCAATGTATTTGAAGGCTGTGATGCTAAACAGCAAGCTGATTTAGAAAAAGTTCTTTCAGAATATGATATACTATTTCAAGAACCTAAAGGTCTGCAACCCAAAAAGGAAATAGTACATGATATTAATTTGCAGCAAGATGCTCCATTTCCTAACATCGGAATGTACAGGTTGTCCTCATTAGAGAATGCAGAAATCAAGAAGCAGCTACAGGAGCTGCTTGAGAAAGGGTTCATCAAACCTAGCACATCACCATGTGGGTCTCCAATTGTCTTGGTGAGAAAGAAAGATGGTTCATGGAGAATGTGCATTGATTACCGATCACTGAATAAGATAACGATCAAAAATCGTTATCCCCTTCCTCGCATAGATGACCTATTAGATCAGTTAAAAGAAGCTATTTATTTTTCCAAGTTGGACTTGCATAGTGGCTATCATCATGTCAGAGTTGCAGAGCAATATGCATGGAAGACTGCTTTCAAAACAAAGTAGGGATTGTATGAGTGGTTGGTTATGCCTTTCGGCTTAACTAATCCTCCTGCTACTTTCATGAGAGTAATGAATGATGTACTCAGACCTTTTCTTGATGATTTTGTCATTGTATATTTGGATGACATTCTTATATTCAGTAAAACATGGGAAGAACATTTAAAGCATGTCAAGCAGACTCTAGATGTTTTGAAAAGAGAAAATCTTTATGTTAAGCTCTCAAAATGTGAATTTGGCAAAACATCTTTGAATTATTTGGGTCATATTGTAGGGGGTGGTGAATTGAAGATAGATCCCTCTAAGGTTGCAGTCATTGTAAACTGGCCTAAACCCAAATCTGCTACAGAAGTTAGAAGCTTCTTAGGAGCAGCACAGTATTGGAGAAAGTTTATTGCTAAATTTTCCTTGATTGCAGCTCCCTTACATGCTTTAACAGGATTGAACAAGGTGTTTCAGTGCGGTGGCAGACAGCAAAAAGCCTTCGACACCTTAAAAGAAAAGATTGATACAACACCAGTACTAGCACTGCCTGATCTTCAAAGACCATTTGAGATTGAAACGGATGTCAGTGACTATGCCATGGGAGCAGTGTTGATGCAGCACAGTAAACCCATATGTTATCATTCTGAGACATTTAATGCTGCACTAGTTAACTATCCCACATATAATAAAGAATTGTATGCATTAGTACAGAGTGTGAAAAAGTGGAAACATTATCTAATGGGCAAAGAGACAGTTATACATACTGATCATCAACCACTTCAATATTTACACTCCCAAACTAAGTTGTAGCAATCAAGACACTATAGATGGATGGGTTTTGTACAACAGTTTCATCTAGTCATCAGATATAAAAAGGGCATACACAATAAAGTTGCAGATATGTTATCCAGACCAATCATAAATGCATCTACTATACTTAAGCATAATTCAGTATTGCATGAAAGCTACATTGAACAGTATGGTCAAGATATATATTTTAAAGATGTATATGCAACTTTAAGTCATGGCAAACAAGTAGAAGAATTGGATTATCATGTTAAGGACCAACTCTTGTATCATTTTGGAAAGTTATGCATTCCACAAACTGAAAGAGTAAAGATAATTCGAGAAGCACACACTTCTCTAATATCAGGTCACTTTGGTGTAACTAAAACAGTTGCACAACTGCAAAGATTTTGTTATTGGCCAAAAATGAATGAGACGGTTTCTAGATATGTAAGAGGGTGTACCATGTGTGCTAAAAGCAAGCCCAGCAATAGAAAACTAGGCTTGTACACTCCACTACCAGTTCCTTCTCATCCTTAGGAAAGTGTTTCCATGGACTTCATTGGGGGACTGCCTAAATCTAGGAAAGGTCATGTCTATTTATATGTTGTTGTGGATAGGTTCAACAAAATGTGTATTTAATACCTTGTAAAAAATAGATTACAGCTAAAAAAACTGCAAAGTTGTTCTTTCAACATGTATGGGTTCATTTTGGATTACCCACTTCCATTATATCTGATCAAGATACCCGATTTGTTGGGAAATTTTGGTCAAGTTTGTGGGAATTGATGGACACCAGACTGAAAAAGAGCACAACTTTTCATCCACAAACAGATGGCCAAACAGAAGGGGTCAACAGGAGAGTGATCCAGTTGCTCAGAGGCTATTGCAACAAGCATCCCAAGCTTTGGGATGAACACTTATGTTATGTGCAGCATGTTTACAACCGAGCTAAACATTCTTCTACATAGAGATCTCCTTTTAGGACCTGTTTTGGTTTCACACCAAGGTCTCCCTTGGATTTTGTCTTTGGTAAAGACATAGCAGTTGATGGACACAATGATGTGGACAAGGCAACCAAGTTCATCGAAAAAATCTAAGAGATTCACCAGGCAGTACAGGAACAGCTGGAAAAGAGCCAAGCCAAGTACAAGGCAAGGCATGATAAGCATCGGATGGAGCATATTTTCCAAGTTGGTGATCAAGTCTGGTTGTATATCAACAAAGACAGAATGCAAGGTGAAGGTAAGAAGTTGAAGCCAATAAGGTATGGACCTTTAAATATACTTGAGAAAATTGGTGAGAATGATTTTCGCCTTGATTTACCAACTTACATGCACATCTACTCAATTGTTAATGCAGACAGCTTGAGACTATTTGAACCTTCATTAATTGAATATCCTGAAGAGCAGAGTCAATTGCCTTCTATTGATGATCCGTTGCCTGAATATCTTAATGAATTGCAGGAAGATACAGTTCTGGACCGGAAGGTGAGAACTACGTGCAGAGGGGATGTTGAGTACCTCAGGATTGGACTCAAAGGTTCAAAACCAAGCAGTGTGAAATGGATAGAAATTGGGCAAGCGATGAATTTATACCCTCACTTGATTGATGCTTAAAAACCAACTTTTGGTGGTCCAAAGGATTTTTCAGTGGGAAGGTCGTGATCCGAATTGGATCCTGAAACACTCTCTAAGTTTTCATAACACTGTAAAATTCATGCCAAAGTTTCAAAGACTTACAAAGGTCGAGCTTATCAGGAATACCCTCGGTCAAGTCACTAATCGCATATCGTCGGTCAAACCCCTCCGTGAAGGAAAAGCCCCAAGCGACCAGAACCGAAAAGTCAAAAAAACCATACAAAATTCGTTGATTCCGTTAGAGGCGGGTCCCACACGAAAACCGACAGGATATCAGAAGGTCTTCTAGCGGTAAGTGGTTTCAAACGAGTCCAAACCGATGCCACGCACTAGGTGCCACGCGTCTGGCGGAAGAGAGAGAAAACCGCTCACATCGGACAGGTAAACGTCATGCAACTTACCCGCCTGATATGGACAGAGACCATAGGATCTGGAGGCTCCAGATCAACAGTGGACATGCGATCTGACAGATGACCAAATTCAACGGGGTAAATAGGCAAGGTTGTATAAAGTTTGAAGTCCGACATGAACGATGAGTTAGTAGGGGAATCATGTTCATGGGCAATCTGGGAGTTAAACGGACATAACGACCGTTCAAACATTTCCAAGAGAACTGACACGCAGTTCGTTATGAAATAGGTGGCCACCTCCCTGTGAAGCGTTACACAGTGATGATGACGCAGAACAGGGGAATTCAAACCGACAAAGGCAGAAGAACCAGAACGTCGGGAAGCGGAAACGAACAGTCAGAAAGCATATTAGCTTTAAAGCCACAAACTAACAGAGACAAAGCAAGCAGCGAGAAAGCAGCTAGAGATCAGAAAGTAGTGAGAAAAGAGAGTAAGAAAGCTAAGAGCAGAGAACAGAGAAAATAAGTCAAGCTGACCTTCAGAGCAAAGGCAGCATCGAGATATAGCTAGAGAGAGTCAGAGAGTGTGTGTACTCTAGAGAAGGCATGAGAGGTCCAAGCGAACTCCTCTATATATGCCTGTCATGTATGAGTCTCAGATTAGGCTCATACTACTGTGACCAATAGAGGTCAAGTTTCAGTAAGGAGAGTCTGTGTACTCCAATCCTACTGATTCATATCTGTTGAGTGAGACTCAAATTGAGCTCACTGTTGTAAAAAATCTGCTTTGAAAACATAATAGAGAGGCCACCACTAAAGGCTAGACCAGGAGACGTAGCCCAGGATCATTGGGTAAACTCCTTATTAAACTTGTTGCGTTACATGTTTTCCTGTTGTGTTTTCCCTAACTACTTCAATGTATATGTATTTCGCAATCTTATTAATATGTTGCATAAAGTAACATAGGCACATCCATGCACATGAATCTATAATACCTTTAATTCTTTGTCCTGGATAAATTCGATATCGCAACCACAATTGTACGTAAGTCTTTCACTCCTTGATTTGCACCAAAGAAGTATGAAACTTCTGAACTAATTTGACAAGTCACTCATCACCGATAATGTCTTCAAGTTAAGTGTTACTAGCTTGGCCCAAGGACCACATTTATGTGAGGTGATGACAAACTACTCTAATTTTATCCAAAAATGCATGCTCAGTGTTCCATGATCAAACAAGGTGTCATCTAATTGAATCTGTAGATATTGATTTTTTTGTCATATGCTCTATCTATTGGTCTAATTTTGTATACAATAGGTAGCTCTCAAAATGTGGAAGGTAACATTAAATGGCTAACAACGAGAATATTGAAGTCAAACACTACTAAATCCCAAACTTTATAACCAAAAATCATTGATGATGAGGAGGTGAGCCTTGTCATGTATCACTCATGCTACCATAATTAAAATAATTTTCAATGTGTTTTTAACCAATAGAATAATTATTTATCTTGGAGAACTAATGCCAAACTAGAATGTCCCATTATTCACATTACCTAACCTAGTGCATCCTTGATGCTACCTCTACTTTTTTACACATTCTATCCTTGATGTGACCCTTACCTTATGATGCAACTTGACACTGACACAATCTCCGGCCCTTTTCAACAAACTTAACTTGATTTGGGTCTTTAAATTCAAATTTTCCCTGAACAATTCTCAACAAAAAAATAATCTTGAAATGGTAAACAAACCTCCCCGCCCCAACCACGAACCACATAGGTGTGGCCTATTCTTTAATAAAAGGAATGAAAATTAACTATAGACTTGAATGAAAATGATGCAACCCAAATTTGGAATTAAAAGACTTGCACAACTCAAAGGAAAATGCATCCAAGGACCAATTCTAGACTCCACCCAAGAAAAAAAAAGAAATTGTTAGATTCATGCTAACCTAACCTATTTCTATAAAAGGTAGAGTCAAATACAATTTATTTAGTATGGATAAAGGGCTTCAAGTGGGCTCCATCTACTCATCTCTACCTAAGTACACCATCCAGTTTAACCAACTAAATGAATCCAAAAACTTTGATTTTTAAAACAAGAAATGGACCTAACCAATGCATTTATAGCTTGTTGGGATGTTTCAATATTTACGGTCATCTAACAATACCATGTCTCCTTTATCAAAGGTCTTGTCCTTGATGTGTTCATCATGCAAATCATTTTATCTTTCCTTCTCCTCATTCTAATGGAATTCTACAAGGAATCTATCTTCCTCAAGTGTCATTAGTTATGTTAATTGCTCCTATATTAATTATTCTTCTAACTAATGAGTGGCTTGGGAAATGAACAAACTTAGGACTACAAATAAATCATGCACAACCATTATTTTCTATAGACTAGCTTGAAAGGATGTGTTTTGTTAATTTTTTAGTGGTGGCCCAATATTCCCAAAGCACTATTTAGACTTGCTCATCTTTGTCATCTTTCTTAATAGAGTAAACCTTGTTTGTTCCATGTCATATAATTTTGTTGAAGGATTCCATTCTACCATTGGCCTTTGGGTCATATGGACTTCCTTTTAATGGCCTCAGTATCCGCAAGATAGCTCTTGTGATACTAAACATAAATTCCCTTGTCACAGTTCTAACAATTCTATTAATGAAATGATTCAATAATCACTCTTTAAACTTTGTAGGTAGCCAAAATTAGTGAAGCTGTTTTAAAAAATAAACCTTGCTATAGTGTCAAATGACTAATCCTCAATAGGAGAAACCTCTTCCATACAATGAGATATCTAATTGTGGTAATGATATATTGGGCCTCATATTTGTTTATGGGTTAATTGGTCGATTTCTTTGATGAATTCCAAGATCCATTTTTAGTATGGTTGTGAGGAAATAACAAGGTTCATGGGAATTTTATCTCTATGTGATGGTCTACCAATTCTCTAGCACACATCACAACATATTGCATGCTATTTGTCACTATTAAAGTTTGTAAGGTGCCATAATCTTGCTTGCAACACTTTCCTAAGAGTGACTTTTCTTCCAACATGCCTAACCACCCCCTGCTTGCAACTCTCCTATGCCATTCCCATAAGATATTGTATTTCTCATCGTCTAAAACACATCACTTAATAGTGCCATCATTTCAAAACATGTATAATTGGCCAAATATAAGCTAGTGATTGTCTATCTTAGTCATCAAATGCCTCTTTTTTGAGTTGTGGAATAATTGGCTAGTGCCACCCTTGTGTTCAAAAGTAATGTGATTTCCTATAAGTAGTATATAATAATTTATACTCCGAAGAGATCAACCTATGGTAGTCATCCACATAACCTTTCCATTCTTCTAATTCAAAGCACAAGAGATGGTCATGTCCTACAATGTGCTTCCTTAGTTTAATAACCACCTCAAAATCAAAGTCTTGGATCAGGAGCAGCCACTATAAATGCAACCTTCTAGCATATGATTATTAACTAGGTATTTTGAAATACAATGGTCAATGAAGAACTTACAACATCCTCTAATTAACTTCTAGAGTGCATACACCATTACTAGTCCTTCGTGTTCATTAATAGTGTTATGTTATACTTGAGATAGTTTTATGCTAGAAAAGTAGATGTGGTGATCCGAATTTCCCTCCACAAGTTGGTCTACAAATGCACCAAGTCCAATATTGAAATTGTTGACATGTACATTGAATTAAATTGACTAATTAAGAGAAATTAACATTGGTGCACTCACAATTTATGCTTTAGAATGTTGAGGAATCCTCACATTTCATCTCAATATATACAAAATGCTTAGTCTTCTTCAGTAAATGTTCCATTGGTTCTATGATTGCAACATAACTTTTAATGAATATCCTATCGTATATGTCTTAATGTTGACCACAATGTGTGAACATTGTTTTGTACTAGCAAATTAATAATGATGACAATCTTGACAGACCAACCAAGACTCCATCCAAATAGATTGCATAACCCAACAACACCCCAAAAGGAGTGAAAAATACCACTTCTTCAAATTTAAAGAAACATAAGGTAAAACATCACAACACAATCCTTGGACATATTATGCACTATCTAGACATACAAATACACCTCCAAGAGTTTGTGGATATAGTTGCGAAGCACTGCAAGAACCATCCTAAGGGATATAAAAAGGGACATTATTCAAGCCAAAAGGCAACGCACTATATGAATAAGACCCACACTCGATCATAAAATTTGACTCTTTTTTATCCTTCTCGACAATTTGGACTTAATAGTATCCAAAGAATCCATCAATAAATGAGTAGGCTACTTTCCTTGCAACATAGTCCAATGCTTCATCACTAAAGGATATCAAGAATAGATCATGGAATAAATTGGAATGAAGTCCTCTAAAATCCACACACACTCAACTTTTCTCCCACTCTCGACTTATTATCCTAAATTACATTGGACTAATCCAAATTTATTCTTCCACTAAGAATATCAATCCTACCACCACTATTTTTTCTATATCTTCTTTGATTTCTTTCTTAACCCCAACGTTTGAACATATAGTATCTAATAGGATTGGCACTAAGCTTCAATGATATCTTCATCTCTTATAGTTCTCCTTTTATCCCCCCACATATTTCTAATTCTCTAGAGAAATAGGTCTGCATACTATTTGAGAAGTTCCACAACCCATGACATTCATCCCATTATCCCCAACTCTTGTTATTCTAGGTTTCTCTTTTGTGTTGATATTCATTATTTTAGTTTAAATATTTCTAAATTTGTCTCGTCTAAATCACCTATAACCTGACTCAAAGGCCACTTACCTTGGTCTCATTGGATTTAAGGAGATGCAACTCATTAAAGTCATCATCATTGTCTTCATCTTGCCTAAAATTATGGAAACAATTTAGAGGTTCAATATGTTCTCCTTCCTATTAGAAAAAATCAAATATTTGATCCTTTCAGAAAATATGAAAGGGCTTCTTGCCTAGTTGATCATTGAAAAGAAATTTCTTGATAGCCTTGAGCATAATAATGGTGTTAGGAATATTAATAATGTAGGACAAAGTTGCACAAAAGTATGGATGTACCGCATCCCATTTCTTTGCTTATCATATTCCTTCCTCATGCAAGTACTAAACCCTAGGAATCAATCCAAGAGTTTAAAAAAATAGATGGGTCTATAACTTCTCACGAAACCCTTTTCATGTCCATCTTCTCACATAGTTCTCTACATGGATTTTAGGATTAGTCTTTCCTTGGGAAAGTGCCAAAACATCAAATTTGAATCCTCATCTTGCAAAGTTTCCCACTTTTCAAACTTGAGCATGGAAGGAATTGATTCTTCGCAGTGGGATGAATTTTATCCCAACTTTGTGAGATTTTATTATGGGATTCTTGTTATCTCTCAGAATTTTCTCCAGAAGTTATCAGAAGAAAGAAAATGACCGAGTAACCACAAACCAACTTTTAAGCATAGGCTCTAGCCAACGTATGCCTCAAAGAGGGCTCTCTCTATATGATTTAGCTTTGTTTGTTGGGATTTTAGGCTAGTTCTGAATGTTCGAGGGGTTTTTGATATGTATTGAAGATTGGATGGTGGGATCCTTAAAATAGATGGATAGAATCATGTCTTTAAACCATTGGGCTATGGAGTCAACAGAAGGGCAACAGAACTGGAATTAATTCACTAAAGGGAGTGTTCAAAGGGCAAGCTAGCAGAGTAAAGTGCATTTCTTTGGACCAAATGGGTGAAATGATCTTAACCAGGGTGAGAGAGCAATTAAGAATTCTCAGACCGGGATTAAAACGAGGAACGGAGGATAATCAGAAACAAAGGGAAATTAAGAATCCTTTGTTATAGATTACAGAGAGACAACCTAAATTAAGGTGCAATTAAGAATTCCTTAACTTAGATAATCATTAGAAAACATTTAAATGTATAACAATTAAAACAGAGTGCAAATAAGCAAATTCTGAAATAGCATTCCATGTTAAAGCATTCAGATACATAAATACATTAAACATTGTGGAAAAACTTTCAAGAAAAATGACAACAACATGAGAAAATACTTGTCTACACTTCGATGTACACTTGAATCCTATAAAATATCTTGTCTTTATTCATCAATCCAACTTGTTGGTCCAGTCAGTGATACAATAGCTTGACAGTATTTTGATCAAAAAGCTCTATAGAAATGTCTAAGAATCCACACTACATACTTCAAATTATGAAGTATTTATACAAAAGTTTATTACAAAATATCTCAAACTAACTTGAGATTTAATCTAGGAAATACAAATATCTTCTTGCAAGAAGATAAAGACAATTATTGAACTATTTTCATGCTATCCCTTTTATTGTGGTACTGCTAGCCTTTATGGTTTGGTTTGTAGCCCTTTATGCTGACTTGCTATTGTGGTCTTTTACGCTGCAATCTTCTTCAACCTTTAACTTTCCCCTGATACTCTTTGACACTGATACACTTTGGCATGCTGACCTATTTTCATCTGTTTACCTGGTTGTCCTACTTTTGCTGTACAGTAACCTTTTTACTGTAAATTTCTTATAGTAAATCAGTCATCTTTTCCCACCATTTATCATTAGGTAACTTGACATTCATCATTCGCCTATATATCTCATCAACCTTAGTATACTTGGAAAAATTGGGCTTGGTGATGAACAAGTGTTTTATCTCATTCTGGAGAAAAAACAAGTTTTCAAATGTATTATACAAAACTTTGCCTGTTGGCAGTGCTTTTATCGCTGAAGTGCTAGCTTGTTCTTTAGCCAGTTGCCTGAGTCTCTTATCATAGTCGTGTTGTGTCATAAGTTTGTCATTAATGACCAATGGACTGGGCAATCCTTTCTCCCTCAAAATTTGGAATTTAGCCATGAATATATCAACGGCTACCTGCATGTTCTGGCACTTTTCTTCAAGTTTAGCATTAGGTTTCTCTTGGAAAGGACCTTCCTTATTTCCAAAATGGTTTCAGATCTATTTTCTATATCCAACTCATGAAGCTCATACCTGTTTTTGTTGTTAAGGAAGTGGATGTATCTATTGGCATCCTCAGGCATGTCTCCCAATTCCTCCTTGACATTTTGGATAGCTTCTGTAGCTATCTTTATCAATTCTGTCTGCTCAAAAATAACTTGAATAGATGGCCAAATATCCTTGACAGAGTCAATGATATTGGCCCATAACAATTCCTTGGCTTGCCCGAGGGGTTTCTCCAATGTTAAGTCTTTCTCCATAGCTTTGACTCTTTCACGCATTCTATTGGCCTTTTGTGCCTCTTCCTTTTGCATAATTTGGGCAAGTTTGTAGTCAATTGTTAAACTTGCCACATTTTCTCTTAGTTTGTTAATTTATGTAGCCTGAATAGACATTTCATTCAAGGCTCTGATTAATTTGTCTGCCTCTTCTCCTGATGTACCTGCTGCTGATGTTGACTCTGTTGTGACTGGCAATGATGTGGCAAGTGGATTCGTAGGTGCTAGTGAAGCTGCTAGTGTTGAAGGAACTATTGTAGATACTGTTGGGATGACATTTGCCGATTTAGTGGCAATATCACTTTGCTTCAATTGAATTAAAGTGTCTAATCCCTTCTCTGTCTCCCTTAACTTATCATTAAGCTTTAAGACCAAGTCCATCAACTCTTCATGTCTGGTTTGGCTTTCTAAGACCTCCTATTTTTGTGGAGGTTGCAGTTGGGGTATTTTTAATTGCTTCTTAAGTGCAACAATATCATTGTTTTTCTTCTTTATGAGTTGCTTTGAGGCTTTAATATCTTTGGGATCATGTCCCAACTCGATAACTAAGTCTTCCAAAGACTTAATTCTGGTATCCTTGGCCTGTGAGGAGGCCTTCTTCAACTGAAACTGTGTCAATATATTGTTCAATGAGTTTTGTAGCTGATGGGCAGCTATGGATTTACCTATAAGGGTGGAGTATATCATCTCTCCAGCCTGTTTATGCAGTTTTATTTGGTCTATGGGATGAATATCCCTTGCCAATACTTCAAAGTCAACCCTCTTGAAGTATGATGATGTCTTGGGTTGTTGTGCTGTAGGTTTGATAAAGGACATTTGAATCTTTCCCTCCTTGATGTCAAAAGCTGACATCAGCCTTGTTTTATTTGTGGGAGTGAGTTTTAGATATTGAGCATATGTCTGAGCTTTGAGCTTTTCATTTCTCATCTTGATCTCTTTATATCTATCTTTTATATCCTTATCCTTATCAGTAGGCCTACTGAATGAGGACACTTCTACACCTAGCTGCCTTTCCAAGATCTGGGTCTGTGATGTAGATGGCCCCTGTGTTTCCTCAAATAGAGTTGTGCCTTTACTTCTATCTAGCTCAGTATCATTTATTTCTATTGAGCCTTCTATGTCTTTCTATTCTGTAACAGGATTTAGCCTAGGCCTTTTGCTCTAACTGGTCTCATACTGTATATTTTATGTGCCCATTCCTAAACTTGAGGGCTCCTCCCTAGTCCTTTTGGGTTCCTTTTCCTCATTTTAAGGAGTCTGCATGATAGGAAGGGTGTGCATGGCTGGCTCTTGTTGTTCAGGTACCTGCATAAACGAGCTCTCATCAAACTATCTTTCTAAGTCACATAAGGCATTCTCTACATCTACCTTTGTATTGTCTCGGTCTACAAGAGTGTTTTCCACCCACTCACATTGATTTTCATATTTTTCTATCTCTGGTATGGGGTGGTGAATATAAGGTCCAAAAGTGGCCTTTTTTCTCAATCTGGTCATAAATTCTTGAGGGTCATACCTCCACATGAAACTCATTTGGAACTTCATTTGCTGCAAAATTTGGTATGTCTCCTTCCCTGCCTCTCTAGAATTGTAGATGAAGGGGCTTAACTGGTGTTTTACTTTGAATTGTGATCTTTTCTTGGCTGAGACAAAATATATCTCATTAGAGTTCATTATTTTTCTATAGTACTCTAGAGCAAATAACCTCATGGGGAGGTACTTGGGTAGTTTATATGGTGCAAGCTGGCAACCATAAATCCTTATCTCTGTGTGGTTTTGGTAAAGGTATCGATCTCCCACTTTGCTTTGTTTAGACAACTGAAGGACCCTTTTGATCTCTGGACTTATCCTGGGTGGAGGGCTTCCTTTCAGCATAGTCATCATTGGATGAACAAAAGAATCTATGAAATCTGAATAGGTATATGGTGAGTCATACTTATGGAACAGAGGAGTCCAAAAAATAATCAATCTGGGCTGGCCTTTGGTATCTAGCTCCTTGAGGGGAAAATGAAATTTGTCCGGCTGATAATATAAGAACATATGGTAGAGGACTGATGAGTATTTGAACACTCTTTCATTGCTCATCCTGGTGAACTGTTCATGCATTTTCTTAGCTATGAACTCAGCATAATTGTACACAACAGCAAGACATTGTCCTGGGGTATAGATTGACATGATAGCCAGGACAAGTTCATCAAAAAATTCATCAGCAGAGCAGCCTAGGACACACGATATCATGGTGATGATTTGTTTGCCCCTTTCAGAGAACATGGCATAAATATATGGGGGGCGGGATTTTTAGGAATGTATTGCTCCTCAACGATGAAATCTTGGAACAGTTGGGCCAGTATAGAGGGACTTAATTTGGAATAGTGGTCTAACAAATCTCCAATTCAGAGTGGAGTCAGGTTTGGTCCTGGTTGGAGTTGTAACATTTCATTTATGGATTCAACTGTGATAGTAAACAACACCTTTTGGTCATGAGACATTATGGCTCTATGGCTAGGGATGTAGCATGCATGGCACATATGAAAAATTTATGGGAAGATATGTACTTGGGGGAACTGATATTGGGCAAATTTGACTCCCAAAGGCCAATATCATCAGCATGATTGAGGTATCTGTCCCTACTTAGACAATGGATTTTAAGCAGGTGGCCCTGGGTAGATGTATCCTTAATTTGGAAGTCCCTGTCAGCCAAGGGAAGGTGGTCAAGGTCCAAATGGGGAGTTGTGATAGGTCTAATGTCCAAGGCAACAGGGGTAGCCATTATTCAGTTCTTGTGGATTTGAATTAGGCATTGGGGGTTTATTCAAAGGTTTTAAATGGAAATTGGAAACTATCAGAGGGTTTGGCCATAGGTTTTCAAATTTAAGGTATTTTTCAATTAATTTTACTTAATGAAAATACTTGACAGGCTGAACATTTCCAATTTTGAATGGGGAGTGGTATTCTATGGTGAAATACCTGGAATTGGGTGAATTGGCTTCAAGTTGATGGTTCACGGCAGCTACAGAGGTTTGTATAGTTCTGGTATGGACTAAGAGGTCAGTTGGGTTGTCTGCAGCATCTTCTGGAGCGAATTTGGAGGTCTGTTGGCAAGTTCAGCGTTTGCAGGAGTCGCAAAGGTTTTCAAAGTTTACAAAGAAAAATGAGTGAAAAGGGCGAAAAGAGGGCTTTGCGTCCTTTTATAAAAAAACAATTATTTTTGGCGGGTTCATTTATGAATGAATAGTTGGCAGTTTTTTCGGTTAAGCGAGGAAGTGGTTTTGCTTGGCCATCGCACCGCTTTTATGGAGGGGGGGTATTTGGGAGGGGTCACCCAATGTGCTTTAGAGCACGACATGTAGCAGTAGGGGGGTCAGAGAAAACTGCTTTATCAGGCAGTTAAAGGTCAACGATCGGGTTCGGCCAATATGGCTATAGGCCGTCGGATGAGGGGGGTGATGATCAAATGGGAGTCAGGTGAGGGAATTGCACGGGGGATAAAGCAAAGGATTTTGGGGGGGCATGGCTTTAATCTTTGGCGATATGGGATTAGTTTAAGATTTAATCACTGGATTAGCAGATCGGGCCCTGCTTAATGACAGGATTAGGCTATCCAGCGTGGTTAAATTCCAAGATTAATAAATTTTGTCGAGATATAGGGTAAAGTGTATAGTTTATAACTAAACTAGGGGTTGGGTTATTTATATAAATGAATTAATTAATACGGGACAATGGAACTTTAGGGATTATATCATAAAATTAAAAATTAATATGAAGTGAATGAGTGGAGTGAGTAATATCCCTTAAGCATAATGTAACATGTAACATTTGCACCCATATGCTCAATACTTGGGATAAAAGGTTTTTTGTGAGTTTTTGGGTGAAAAGGGATTTTCATGGAGTTGTTTTTCTTTTCCTAGGAAAAAGAGTTTAACCATAGGAAAAGGGGGTTTTATTAGGGAAATGAAGGGGGAATGGATTTTATGAAGGGGATTCTAGCACTTGTGTCCATAATTCATTAAGCCGAGGGTCCGGTCCCACCAAAAGTCAAAGAAATGCTCTGAGCCTCTTTGACTTAAAAGATGTAAGTACTTAGAACTTATTTATGGGAAATTAGTAAGTACAGGGGTGAAATGACTGAGGGGATGTTAAAATAAACCAAGTTATAAACCATTGTCCTTGCTTTATTTATTTCTTATGCACATTTGAAAGATGTATTTAGACATGACATAACTGCTTTTGTGTAATCACTTGATATTTCAGCAACCTTTCTTCTACTTACCCATTTACTCACCCTATCATTTTTTCTTCATTTTATTTGGGTGCATTTAGGCTAGCAAAAGCTTATCAATCATTTTCTTTTACAAAGTAGACTATCTAATTCTAACCTTATATCATCCAAGGGCTCAGATTAAACTGATGACCTCCTTTATTTTCTCTACCTATCTAATGATCTGCCAAGATTAAACTGTTTGGTCATATTTTAATCTCTAACTATAAACATAAAATTTAAAGCATGAAAAGTCAATATTAAGTTGTTTGACTTATCATGGATTATGGTATTTTAAACAAGCTACGCATAATCATTATTTTCAGAAAAAGTAAAATAGTAGTGGCATTTGAATTTGCAGACTTTCATGATCTATTTTTATCTCTTTTTGTGGGGTTCATATTTTTTAACCTTGTTTATTTTTGTCCTTTGATTGTTCTTTTAGGACATACCCTATTTACATTTTTTAATTTGGGAATACATTTGCAGAAAGTAAAGGTATGTACAATATTACAATATTGACCATAGTCAATTCAAAATTATGAATCCTATTATTATAGGACCCTAACAGTGGCTCCACATGGGGATGGCATTTCCTTCTGAGATGTCAAGAGCATCGTCGACTAGTAGCCTGATCCATTGGGCCAATCCGAAACATGTATATGCTTTGTTGTATAATCTTTGTGACTGAAACTCTTGAACTGAAAATACACCCTTTTCTGCAAATTGAAATATGATCTGAAACTGAAAGAAGGTGCTGCAATTCTCAAACCAAACTAATAGATCATCAGATCTTTAGGACCTTCTTTCTGGGCTTCAACTTCTAATGAATTATTTCATAACTTGATGAAAACTGAAAACTAAAATAAACTGAATTCCTACCTACTTACTCTAATCAGCTGTTCAATTGCTGGTTAGGTAAAATGAAACAGCCAATGCAACCATTCAAGCATTATGTAACTTAGATAGATACCAATGCACATTTGAAAGATGTATTTAGACATGAAAATGCACATTTGAAATATGTATTTAGACATGACATAAGTGCTTTTGTGTAATCACTTGATATTTCTACAACCTGTCTTCTACTTACCCATTTATTGGAGGTATGACCCTCAAGAATGTATGACCAGATTGAGAAAAAAGGCCAAGTTGGGACCTTATATTCACCACCCCATACCAGATATGGAAAAATATGCAAATCAATTTGAGTGGGTGGAAAACACTCTTGTAGACCGAGACAGTACAAAGGTAGATGTAGAGAATGCCTTATGTGACTTAGAAAGACAGTTTGACGAGAGCTCATTTCTGCAAGTACCTGAACAGCAAGAGCCAACCATGAGCACCCATCCTATCATGTAGACTCCTCAAAATGAGGAAAAGAGCACCAAAAGCACCAAGGACGAACCCTAAGTTCAAGAATGGGCACATCAAATATACAGTATGAGACCAGTCAGAGCAAAAGGCCTAGGCTAAATCCTATTATAGAACAGAAAGACACAAAAGGCTCAGTAGAAATAATTGATACTAAGCTAGACAGAAGTAAAGGCACAACTCTATCTGAGGAAACACAGGGTCCATCTACATCACAAACCCAGATCTTGGAAGGGCAGTTAAGTGTAGAAGTATCCTCATTTAGTAGGCCTGCTGATAAGGATAAGGATATAAAAGATAGATATCAAGATATCAAGATGAGAAATGAAAAGCTCAAAGCTCATACATATGCTTAATATCTAAAACTCACTCCCATAAATCAAACAAGGTTGATGTCAGCTTTTGACATCAAGGAGGGAAAGCTTCAAATGCCCTTTATCAAACCTACAGCACAGCAGCCCAAGACATCATCAGACTTCAAGAGAGTTGACTTTGAAGTATTGGCAATGGATATTCATCCCATAAACCAAATAGAATTGCATAAATGAGCTGGAGAGATGATATACTCCACCCTTAAAGGTAAAGCCATAGCTGCTCATCAGCTACAAAACTCATTGAATAATATCTCAATACAGTTTCAGTTGGAGAAGGCCTCCTCACAGGCCAAGGATACCAGGATTAAGTCTTTGGAAGACTTAGTTATCGAGTTGGCACATGATCCCAAAGATATTAAAGCCTTAGAGCGGCTCATATAGAAGAAAAATGATGATATTTTTGCACTTAAGAAGCAATTAAAAATACCCCAGCTGCAACATCCTCAAACACAAGGGACCTTAGAGAGTCAAACCAGACACGAAGATTTGATGGACTTGGTCTTAAAGCTTAATGATTAGTTAAGGGAGACAGAGAAGGAATTAGACACTTTAATTCAATTGAAGCAAAGTGATATTGCCACTACATCAGAAAATGTCATCCCAACAGTATCTACAACAGTCCCTTCCACACTAGCAGCTTCACTAGCACCTACGGCTCCACCTGCCATAGCATTGTTATTCACAACAAAGTCTACATCAACAGCAGGTACATCAGGAGAAGAGGCAGACAAATTAATCAGAGCCATGAATGAAATGTTTATTCAGGCTACAGAAATGAACAAACTAAGAGAAAAGGTTACAAGTTTAGAAACTAACTACAAACTTGCCCAAATTATGCAAAAGGAAGAGGCACAAAAGGCCAATAGAATGAGTGAAAGTGTCAAAGATATGGAGAAAGACTTAACATTGGAGAAACCCCTTGGGCAAGCTAAGGAACTGTTATGGGCCAATATCATTGACTCTGTCAAGGATATCTGGCCATCTATTCAAGTTATTTTTTAGCAGACAAAATTGATAAAGATAGCTACATAAGCTATCCAAAAGGTCAAAGAGGAGTTGGGAGTCATGCCTGAGGATGCCAATAGACTCATCCACTTCCTTAACAACAAAAATGGGTATGAGCTTCATGAGTTGGATATAGAAGAAAAAACTGAAACCATTTTGGAAATAAGGAAGGTCCTTTCCAAGAGAAACCTAATGCTAAACTTGGAAGAAAAGTGCTAGAACATGCAGGTAGCCATTGATAGATTCATGGCTAAATTCCAAATTTTGAGGGAGAAAGGATTGCCTAGTCCATTGGTCATTAATGACAAACTTATGACACAACATGACTATGATAAGAGACTCAGGTAGCTGGCTAAAGAACAAGCTAGCACTTTAGTGATAAAAGCACTGCCAACAGGCAAAGTTTTGTATAATACATTTGAGAACTTGTTTTTTTCTCCAGAATGAGATAAAACACTTGTTCATCACCAAGCCCAATTTTGCCAAGTATACCGAGGCTGATGAGATATATAGGCGAATGATGAATGTCAAGTTACCTAATGATAAATGGTGGGAAAAGATGACTGATTTACTGTAAGAAATTTATAGTAAAAAGGTAACTGTACAGCAAAAGTAGGACAACCAGGTAAACATATGAAAATAGGTCAGCATTCCAAAGTGTATCAGTGTCAAAGAATATTAGGTGAAAGCTAAAGGTTAAAGAAGATTCCAACGTAAAATACCACAATAGCAAGCCAGCATAAATGGCTACAAACCAAACCATAAAGGCCAGCAATACCACAATAAAAGGGACAACATGAAAACAGTTTAATAGTCATCTCTATCTTCTTGCCAGAAGATATTTGTTTTTCCTAGATTAAATCTCAAGTTAGTTTGAGAGTAATAAACTTTTGTATAAATGCTTCATAATTCGAAGTATGTAGTGTGGATTCTTAGACATTTCTATAGACCTTTTTTATCAAAAGCCTGTAAAGCTATTGTATCACTGACTGGACCAGCAAGCTGGATTGATGAATAAAGACAAGATATTTCACAGGATTCATGTGTAGAGTGAAATGCAGACAAGTATTTTCTCACGTTGTTGTCATTTTTCTTAAAAGTTTTTCCACAATCTTTAATGTATTTCTGTATCTGAATGCTATAACATGGAATGATATTTCAGAATTTGCTTAATTGCACTCTGTTTTAACTGTTATACATTTAAATGTTTTCTACTGATTATCTAAGTTAAGGAATTTTTAGTTGCTCCTTAGTTTAGGTTGTCTCTTTATAATCCATAACAAAGGATTCTTAATTTCCCTTTGTTTCTATTATCCTTTGTTCCTCGTTTTAATCCCGGTCTGAGAATTCTTAATTTCTCTGTCACCCTGATTAAGTTCATTTCACCCATCTGGCTCAAAGACCTGCACTTTACTCTTCTATCTTGCCCTTTGAACACTCCCTTTAGTGAATTAATTCCAATTTTGTTGCCCTTCTGCTGAATCCATAGCCCAATGGTCTAAAGACATCATTCTATCCTTCTATTTTAAGGATCCCACCATCCAATCTTCAATATAAATCAAAAACCCCTCGAACATTCAGAACTAGCCTAAAATCCCAGCAACCAAAGTTAAATCATATAGAGAGAGCCCTCTCTGAGCCATAGGTTGGTTAGAGACTATTCTTAAAAGTTGGTTTGTGGTTATCTCGGTCATTTTCTTTCTTCTGCTAACTTCTAGAGAAAATTTTGAGAGATAAAAATTCCCATGAAAGGGTGAGGGTCGCCTTGAGCATAATGTCCAATGCTATAACTAATTTATCATGATCAAACATCTACTCAACCAAGTCTAGAAAGTTGTTTACCTCACATGTACCATCATACAAAAGTGGCCTCACAAATCTCACTTCAATCCATCTTACATCAACGATTGAGGAACAATGCTTAGAGGACAACTTATGTCACAGTCTTGCCAATTTTTCATTTAGTTATTTGATTTGATATCCATCAAAGGTATATCATGCTAACTCACAGAACCACCTATTGTCAAATTTACAGTCATCCCTCATCCTCTGTGTTGAGTTGTAGATATGATATACCATTGACCACTTTGTTAGGCTCAATGTACCTAGGTCCTTCATGTGGGTTAAGAGGTTGCACCACCAATGTACCCTCGTACTCAAATGACATGTTTCCCTTTTTTGAGTCAATATTGGAATCTATGAAATTGTGTGCCATTAAAATCCTAACAAAGTTGTGTAAGGGTCATTCCTCATCTATAATTTAATCACTTACAATATGTTATTCTCTTGAGCTTTGTAAGGTCAACTTTGATATTTTTCAATATTCCGGTTGGAGAAATATTGTATTAGTTGGTGAGGCACAATTGAACTTAATGATCCCCGTCATTTCCTAGGAATTATTTACTAGAATATTCATGTCAGACCCCAAGTTTAACATGGCATACTTCATTTCATATCTTGCAACATATGCAACTAGTTGAAATCTTGATGAATTCTCATCCTCTTCTTGCTTCACACTCTATGAGTGTGTCTCTCAAGGAGGGGTGCATTAATTTCTTTATTTCCTCCCTCAATTAATTACCTAACATCAATATGGAACTTCAATGATATATTCTCAATAACCAACACTTCACAATTATAGCTCTAAAGATGTCATGGATGGACTCTATTGGTTCTTCTACCTCGTCGTGGTGGGTTCCAAACCATAATCATTCTTCTTAGTTCTAAGATTGGAGAGAGGGATTTGGGTAGCAACCATAGTACTTGACCTTATGGGAATAAGTTCCTTCCGCATAATATTAAAAGCCTCCATAAAGCATTTTTTACTTAATTATATCAAAATATGGTGCGACATGAGAAACTTACCTATTTTGGAATGGTTTATATTATCTATGATCACAACTTATATGAGCTCTTCCTCATGTTGACATATTAAAATTGGGTTAGTTGTTGTCTTTAACAAATCATAACTTTGAGCTAGTTAGGTTAGGATTTATTTTTCTGGATCAAGACTCCCACTTTTCCAATAGGTCGAGATAGTCTTCTATGGCATGCCCTATATTTCTACTATGGCCACATCTCAATCTCCTTAGTTGAGGAAAATTTATGGAAATATGTTCTACCTTATCATAGTTATAACACTTAATTGGTTCTACAAGCCTCCACTTCAACCTCCTCAATATCCTCTTCCTTGATAATGACTATCATGAACATTCTCGTTATTTCTTTTCTCGCGCATGGAAATATGTCTTCCCAAAACATTTTGCCAAATATTGTAAAGTTATATAGTTCTCATTGTCCTATATGTTGGATTAACATCACACACCATATTCATTAGTGTTAATCAATTCTTCTAAAGGATGGGGCATGGTTGTGAAGAATGGCCATAGGCCTCCAAATTTTGAAGAATGATCATTTGAAGGCCTACTTGTAAATGGGATTATGGTTGGATTAGGTGAAACCACTCTTTTGAGTGTATGATAATCATTGGCCAAGTGACCCTCTATCTTATAGATTATGCACCACAATTTCTCCTAGTGTGCCTTAACCTTAGTGAGATCTTGTATTTCTTTAGTTATAGATAAAAATAGTTGATTTTGGAACTGGCCTATTTCAGGACTTGTGTTTGAACAAGGAACCAATGTTGCTTGCGTGTGAGTAGACAGTAGAGCCATTGCCATCGACTCAATTCTCATGGCTTGCTCTAAGGGTTTTCTCTAAAAGCCCATGTTTATTACATGAGGGGAATCTAGATTAAAGGTAATAGTTCTCATATAAACAAATCCTTATGCTAGGTATCATGAATGATAAGTTAGTCTACTCATAAGGTCTTGGAATATTTAGTTATATCTAGGTATTCACTCTCATTGTCTATTTGATGTCATTCAATGCCACTATATTGTTCATTTTTTGGTTTCTAGAATTCTATGGTGAAGGTTTGTCTCACTTCATCCAATGTTTTAGAGGGGTACTTTGCAAATGCTCCATATATCATTACAATCCCACCTTTCGAAGGTCATTTGGAATTTTACCAACTCTGTATTAGTGACAATGGTGTTATTGCTAATCTAAATGGTTTCCGATATTAGCATCTAGTATTGAATTTCCTTTGCCTTTTCCTTTGCCTTTGCCCAAGAATTTGTAGGCACATTGCATAACCAACATGAAATTCAACATACTACTGACCAATGTATGGATAAAAAACAAATGCTTGTGCCCTTGGTTGAATCACTAGTTTCTGATTTCCACACACAAAAAAACTAGTAATTTGTCGACTTCCACTATGACATATAAAACCTCTTGAATTTTTCAAACTAATTTGCAGCACAGCTAAGATATAATAAACAATATTTTCCTCCCTTGGTTTGGAATGCATAAGGGATGACCTTTATACCAGGTTGTCTTTGATGTTTGTTACCGCTTAAACTAGCAGGGGTCCTAGGAGGGGTTCCTATAGAGCAACTACTAGGTAGAGGTAAATAATGGAGCGATAACCCACTGTCACCTCAGCTAAGGCTCCCTACTCTTTACGGACTTTTGTTGATGGGAGGAGTCTTGGTATATGATGAATCACGAGAATATATGGTTAATGATAAGATAAATAAGTGATTCTTAGGCCTATTCACAAGAGAGACTTAACTAAATGGGTTGCTTACTTTAGGAGCAAGGTGATGGGTTCTCTAGGAAGGGCTAAGAGGGCCTTTGAGGATAGGGTGTGAGAGTATGCCTTGTCAAGGTAGCCCCTATTCTCCAAAGGCCATATAGATGCTTAACTTCTAAGTGATATTTGTGGAATTCGAGTCAACAAGTTGTAGGACCACAAAGGGCCAAGTGGACCCAAAATTAGGTAAAGGGTGTGGAGTTGATCAACCAAGAATGTACTTGACCTAATTGGGGAAAGGAAGAGTATCAAAGAGATAATATTTCTTTGATGATTTAGTTCTATGATCCCAAAGAGGTTACTAACCAATGGGAAACCAAGGGCAAGAATTGATCTTCAAGCTAGGGCTTGAAATATCTCAAGATCCCACCGTCAAAATCTCGTGAAATTTGGAGAGCTTCTTGAGGACACACCGGTGCAATTGTGGGAAAGAGATCGAATTATTTTGATGGATAAATCATGAGAAATTTGATGCCCTAGGTGACCTATGGAGGTGTTGTACGGAAAAACCAACACCCCCCATTTTTTACTTATTTATTTCAAATAATGGGGACCCTTTCCATAAGTTTTTTGCTAAAAACACCTTTTAATATTTTCTTTTGGTTAAGTGTCCTACAATTTTGTCATTTTTTCATTTTCGTCGGATTTCTATTTTGATTGCTTCATTGAGTTTGACTTTTCGCTAGTTTACCATTGGTACTTGTTTCGTCTCATTTTGTTACATGGTTTGCAATTGGTGTTCATCCGAAGTTCGATAATTTTTACCACATGGGTTAAAAAATTATAAAATGTATATTATTTTAATTTTTTAATTAAATTAGTAATTCATTGTAAATATTAATTCCTAGTTGATTTTTACTATTTTCATTTTTCACTAACAGTCCTACAAAATCGCCCAGCCAAATTGTAGAACAATTAAAATTATGTGTTTTCGGGATCTCGGTAATTGATTCCAATTTCTAATTTTAAAATAAATTATGAGACCCAAAATCTCAAAATTGCAAAGTGGTTGTAGTTCATTTTGTAAGATTTTTAATTGCCAAAGTGGTTTTAGTTCATTTTGTAGAATTTTTAGTTCCACCTTAAGTGGTTCCCACTTCACCTCACCTCCTTCCTTCCTTTACAAAAGTCCCGATATAAAAAAGACCCGATACATTTTTTCCCGATATTTAAAAATCGCCAATATAAAAAGTCTCAATATCCCGATATCGGAATATCGGTGTTTTCATTCGGTGCGTATTTTAAAAGTTCCAATATTAATTTTTCTCCGACCTCTCATATTTGATTTTATGTTGTGGCTATTTTAATTTAATATAAGGTCTCGCTTCCCGCTCCTCGTCATCCATATGTAAACCTTATAATGTATAAAGCCCCTCAATTTTTATTCGATCGACCATGGCTATGTGAGGGTTTTGTTTTTTGGGTTTGGTGTATATATATATATATATATATATATATATATATATATATATATATATATTTAATTATAATCTAATATTATAATTTTAAATATTTGAAACACTTTCGGTAGAAACCACATTAGAAAAGATTAGTCGACGCGTTTCAAACTAGCCAGTGTGGTTCATCATCAGGACAAGATGAAGAATCAGATCATGGCAGCAGGTTAAATAGAAAACAGACCTTACTAATGGCTAAAAGGAAACGACTACATCTCACTAGGTAAAAATAGAGGAAAAATTAATATAATCTTAATTTTTTTTTTTTGTAAGCTAGGATGGTACCCTTTCTATTACTTGATCAACAGAACATTACATCATTTCAAAACTGTTTGCAGCCCGCCCACGTGGGGAAACCGGGTCAAAAATCCACCTATAGTTTTTAATTGCAGCCCAAAAATAGAAGGTCCACAGCCTAATTGTCTTAGCTAAATAAACGATGCAGTCTTGAAACTTACTAATGCTACTAATCTGCACTACTTGCTTTTTCCTATCTTTAACATGTAAAAAGCCATAATCAAAAAAACTATTGCAGTTTCTAAACATATCTTATGTCAGTCATTGCCCGCATCTGGTTGTTGGTTGGTTGCTCCCGCTGGTTCTGGTTGGTCCCTGTTCAGCATTTGTTGGATTGCATCCAGCTTCTCCTCCTGCCTTGCCATTGTTATGCGAATGAAGCTCAGTTCTCTGCGAATGTCTGGATTTTCTTGGGCCAACTCAACCATCTCCTTTGCCACTTGCTCCATAGCCTTGGCCATCAGTCCCTTCATCACCCAATAGATGTGTAGAGACTGTTTGAACAATGACATTCGCCCCCTGGTATGACCGGGGTCATGGAGAAGAAACTCCCATTCCTCCATCTCCTCTGCAGATTGGTCCTGTAACGACTCCTCTTCAAGATGCTGCATGATTCTACGCACAGCAGAGTTGGAGTTACGATAGTAAGCCTGTTCAGCCCTTCGAATTCTGTGGTTCACAGTCTTCTTTTGTTTTTTGTCTTTACTCTGGCCGCGCCTGGAATTCTCCCCCTCCTCCTGTGCTTTCCTCCTCTGCCCTCGGTCTCTTTTCCGCTCCGACTCCCCTTCCCTATTGGGTGTCTTACTGCGTTTCCTCAAGCCATAACGGCGGACCTTCGAGTCCTGCGACTCGGACTGGTCCTCCCCCGCCTGCTCATTTACATCATCCGCCGAGTTCATTTGAGGGTAGAGGCATTCACACCCTGCGCCAGGAACCAGATCCTCCTCCGAATCATCCTCAACATCCCAAATCTTAAATGGTGGTTCGTCCTGCATAATGTTTTTGCCTTTTCGGCTCCTGTTGCCCACCTCTGCGTTCTGTTGCTCCTCTGCTTCTCTCAATTTCTGTCTGGTCTCCATGCTGCCCGTGGGTCTGGCACGCGCCACTCTCTGGTTATCTAAGATCTTAGATTTTCTTTGCTTCCTCTCAATTGCAACCTCCAAACCTCCCCAAATTAGGAAATCACATAATGTTTTTACGATCATCCTGCTTTGGATATATATCGTCCTCCTGTCCTCGGGGTACCATCTTGGTTCTACTTCCGATTGCCGCCGGTAGTTTTCCGATGAGCCACTACCCTCAACCATCATTTCTCTATTAATCTCCTCTGCTGTGAAGTCTGACGGACCGCTCCCATTACCTCTGATGGTTCGAGCATTTATTAACTCACCTTGAGTGTACTCCTGCCTACTCGCCCCTCCCGCCGTCGCTGTACTGCCACATACCTCCTGATCATACACCCTGTAATCTGATAAGATGTCTTTACCGAAGCCCGATTGAAACATGTTCATATATCGGGATCTCCACTGCCTTCTATTAATCCAGCTCACTGATCCGTGTGTTGTCATCTGTGGCCTTATCATGATCAGCCTTAATGATGTCCGCCAGCTCCTTCCACTCCCTGTTTCCCTCCACGGCTCTCCACTGACTGTCAATCGTGCTGCCACGTCCCCTGCAGCCCCAATTGGCCAGCCAATCCGCAGCCTGATTCCCTCTCCTTCGAACATGGTTTATAATTTTGTAGTCAATTCGTTTTACAAGATCAGCAATTTCCTGAACGATACCCGCAGTCCGCCAACTTTTAGTGACTTTCTCCCAACCCTGCCCGTTGTTGAGCCTCCTTAGCATGTCCACTGCAATCTGCGAGTCACCTGTGATTTCCAGATTGGTGTAGCCATTCCTAACAGCTATTCGTAATCCTTGATGCAGAGCCCAGAACTCGGCCTCATTATTGGTCATCTCTCCTCCCCAATCTGCAAATATCCACCTTACTTGTTTATTGCTGTCTCTGAAGATCCCCCCGAAGCCGGCTTCGCCCGGGTTCCCCTTCGAGGCCCCGTCGAAGTTTAGCTTAACAAAGTGATCTCTCGGGTATCTGAATTTGTCGGGGCTTTGAATTCTCATATCGTGGCGGGCCGAACATTTAAATTGGACCATCTCAAATTTTAAATTTAATTTGTTCAGAATTCCTTGTTCTTCCTGGTTCGCCTTCCAGTCATCTCCCTCCCATTTCTCAACTAAGATAGTCTCTCGCATGCTCTCGACCACCCGTTCCCAGATTATCTCTGGTTCCTTAGCAGAATTCTGAAATACCCTCCGATTTCTCTCCTTCCAGACCATCCAGAGTATAAATGCAGAGATAAGGTTCCATGCCCTCTGGACTACTCTACAGTGAAAGGTTTCCTTGCTCCATTGGAAAACCAGTTCATTAAATTCTCTGATATTTATTCCAAGTTTATTAAAAGTTCATCTAGTAATCGTCCAAAGATTCTCTGTGAACGGACAATTAACCAGCAGATGATCCCTGGTCTCTTCATCATTATTGCATAGGTAACATCGCGAGCGGCCATTGAAGCCCTTTTTCTGAATACGATCCCAGGTTAAGATTTTGTTTTTTGAGGCCAGCCAAACAAAAATGGACACCTTCGGCCACCAATTACTTTCCCAGATTGTTTTCCATTCCAAATTCCTGTCACCTCTGTTTTGAGAATCCATTAGGTAGTAAGCCTCTTTGGTTGTAAACGAACCTTTCATGGAATTCCCCCACCGGAGGATATCCTTCCCATTACGAGCTCTGATTTTCCTAGATCCCATTTCTTTCCTGTAAATTTCTTGGAAATCTGTGCTAAGCTCGCGGTCCCATTCTACCGGGTCTTCCCAGACTCTCCATCCCTCTGCCATATCATTTACTTTCCAATAATCCCTTACACACGTTCTATCTCCTTCAATTCTACCCCGGATCTGGTGAAGGTTCTGAATTCTGTTCAATCTTTCTCTTTGTTGCCACCTGTCTTCCCAGAAGTTGGCCTCTGTACCCCCCCGGATTTCCCAAAAAATATGTTTCTCCACCAGATCCCTGTTTTGACAGGCTAATTCCCAGATTGTGGATCCTTTGGGGGTTTCCTGCTGCCTTAGGATCTCAACCGGAGAGTCAGGCATTCTGTATTTAGTCTTCCATATGGTTTTCCAGAGATCATTTCCCCCTCTGAGCCATCGCCACCACAGTTTGGCTCCCAGAACTTTATTAAGAACTTCAGGGTCCCTTAGCCCCAACCCGCCTTTCTCCTTTCTTTCTGTTAGCTGACTCCACGATACTAAGGCCCATTTTTTCTTTTGATCAGACCCTCTCCATATGAACTTCCTTATGATTTCCCTGATCTTAGCACAAACCCCAACAGGGGCAGCCATGATCGATAAAGGGTAGATGGGGATGGCCTGTAGGACCGATTTGGCCAAAACAACTCTTCCAGCAATGTTTAGAACCCTGAAAGCCCAGTTTGCAACCTTGTTACTTAGTTTATTCAGGACACCCTGCCAATTTTTCATCCTTTTAGATGTGTAGTCCAAAATATTGCCCAGATATTTTGTAGGTAGTTCACCTCTTTTAAATCCCAGTAATCTAATGAGATGGGTTTTGATCTGATCCACTGTGTTGAAGATGAAGATACAAGATTTATCTTTATTGATTTCCAACCCTGAAGCCTCCGCGAACAAGTCCAAGATTCTCTTAAGGTGCTTTACTTCTCTTACCGTTGGTTCTCCAAACATCATAATATCATCAACGAATTGTTGATGAGTTAGAGGCAGATTGTTTCCCCATATTTTCAGACCTTTTATCCTGTTTGCTGCTCTCTCTTGTTTGATGAATCGACCCAGACCTTCAGCGGCTAGAATAAATAGAAACGGGGACAAAGGGTCTCCCTGTCGAATGCCTCTAGAGGCGTTGAAGGTTTTTGTGGGGCTTCCATTAACTAGGATAGAAAAGTGAGGAGAAGAAATCAGATTATGTATCTAGGCAATCCATCTCTGGTGAAAACCAAATCTTTCCAGGACTGTTTCCAAGTATTTCCAATTTAATCTGTCATAAGCCTTTGACAAATCTAATTTGATCATCTTTCCTTTTTGCTTTTTAACTTTTAGGGAATGGATAACTTCCTGAGTAACAACTAGGCCATCGAGGATCTGCCTGCCTTCCACAAAACCTGTTTGTTCAGCCGAAATTAAATTGTCCAAGAGGGGTTTTAATCTCTTGGCAATCAGGGATGTAATCATCTTGTAAATGACATTACACAGTGCTATCGGTCTAAAGCCATTAGCATCTTCTAGATTGTCTCCCTTAGGAATGAGGGCATAAAAAGTAGAATTAAGAGCAGGCCATACCTTTTGGTTCATCCTTGATTCTTCCACTAGATCCAGAATCTCCCTTCCCAAGAAGTGCCAGCCTGCCTGGTAAAAGTCCACCGTGTAGCCATCTGGTCCAGGAGCTGTCCCTTTCTTCATTGCTTTCACAACTTCCTCAAGCTCTTCTAAGGTCACAGCCCTCATCAGCGCTTTGTTTTGGTCCTCAGTAACCAGTCTGGGGATAGCCGAGCAGATCTCCTGAATGGCTCTCGTTCTGTCAGCTTGAGGTTCTGTTAAAATTTCTTTGTGGTGATCCATTAGGACTTGTTCAATCTCAGTCTGCTCCACCACTCTTTCCCCATTCTTGTCTTTGATCGATAGAATCCTATTACCCTGTCTATGCTTGATCATAGCCTGATGGAAGAATTTAGTGTTTCTTTCCCCCTCCCTTAGCCATTTTATCCTTGATTTTTGTCGCCACAAAATCTCCTCTTGCTTCCGTCTCTCTTCCAATCTGCCAAGGATTTCCCCTTCCCTGTTTATGCTTTCCTCTGTTCTACCTTCCAAAATCATCTTCTGCTGAAGATCCTCCATTTCCCCTTCTAGTTTTTGCTTATCTTCCAGAATGTTACCAAACTCCTCTTTGTTCCATTTTTTTATTTTTCCTTTCAGCTCTTTCAGTTTTAGTTGGAACGTATGCATTTTACCTCTGCCCTGAACAGTACATTGTTTCCACCATTCCTCTACTTTCTTGATGAATTCAGGATCCCTCAGCCAGAAGGCTTCAAATCTGAAGGGCCTTTTCCCCTGATTCCTCTTGATATCAACCTCTAATCGAATCGGCCAGTGGTCAGATCCCAGTGATGGAATGATCTTAGCTTCCACAAAAACATCTTTATTCATGATGGCTTCAGAAACTAGGAATCTATCCAATCTTGAAGCAATTTGGTTTTTCCCTCCTCTTCTATTGTTCCAGGTACAAATCCCATTAATGGTCTGGATATCAACAAGCCGTAGTTCCTCTATCATTTCATTGAATCTGTCCATGAAGTGGTCCATCTTCCTAACCCCTCCTTTTTTCTCTTCTAAGGATCTGATCAAATTGAAGTCGCCTCCAATGATCCAAGCAGCTTCAGAGTAAAGTCTACGGATCGTTTTAATACTGTTTATGAAATTCTCTTTTGCCCCAGGAGAAGGGGGGCCGTAAACCCCTGAAATGACCACCTGTTCCTTGGTTCCTACTATCCTACCCAGACCAGTGAGGATTCCACTCATGCTGGTCCAACTATCTAAGATGATTTCATTCGGATTCCACAGAACTGCAATACCTCCTGCAGAACCGATTGCATCTTGCCCTATCACTTGATATTGCAATCTGCTTTTTTCTATTATTTCTTCAAGCTGCTTAACCAAAATCTTTGTCTCCTGTAAAATCATGATGCTAGGCTTTTCTTTTTTCAGCTTATCCTTCATATACCTTTGTTTACCTTTACTATTCAAACCCCTAATATTCCAACTAATAACTATCATTTAAAACTTTTGGAAGGAGGGAAAGAATACCTCAGACAGAGGTATCACCTTACCTGAGTTTATCAACGTTTCTCCCACCGTCTGAATAGCTTCACTCATTGTTTTCCGGCCTCTTTTCCTGTTGTTTTTGCCAGAGCCGCCCATTCCCGTCGCTTCATTCCCCTGTTCACTGCCGGTCATTACTGGTTTATCCGGGTGTTCCCCTTTTCTCTCCTTGTATTTCTGGAATACCTCCTTGTACAACTGTTTTTGTTTTTCAGGTATGAACCTGTTGTCAAGATACTTCCATTCCTGGATTAATCTTCTCATGATTTTCTCCTCTTCAGCTTCGCTTTCAGGTTGGTTTTCCACTTCCATCTGAGATTCCATTTCTGTTTCTTCTATCTTCTCCTCCGGTCGTTCTCTGCTGGTTTTGTTCAGGTTCTTTTCCTTTCCTTTCTCCTCTCCGGCGATTTCCATAGGGGTATTCCCCGGGTCCTCATCGTCCTCCAAGTTTACTTCGTATTCCTCATTTTCGCTCTGCAGTACCTGAAACTTGTTTTGATTGTTTCTTTGGCTGGGTTTCTCCTGAGATTGGGTTTTTGGTCCCTCTTTATTCTGCCTCTTCTTCCTTGTAACCTGCTGAAAACCTCTCTCCGATTCCTCCATTCTCTCAGTACTTCTCTGATGATCCGCTTGGCTTTTCTTAGACTCTTCCTCTTTATTCAGTGGGCATTGCCTATATAAGTGGCCATATTCATGGCAGTTACGACATCTGAAGGGGATGTGTTCGTAATCGATTGGCTGCTTCCAAACCTCATCGTGATACTCCACTTCAACGTTTTCCGGGAGGGGTTCTGCCAGATTCATGTATACACAAATCCTCGCATAAGCATTATATTTACCTCGTTTCATGGCCTCTGCAATTTTAACAAAGCTCCCAATCGTGTTCCCTATTCCTTCCAAAATATCAGGGTCCCAGAATTCATCAGGAAGCCCAAACAGGCGAACCCAGACTGGTGCATCAAGTAGTTTTTCCTTTTCTGGGCTGTATCTCTCCTCCCAATATTTCATGAACAGGCCTGCATTGTTCAAGAAATATGGCCCTTCCTCAAAGATCATGTTCTTATCTTCCAGATTCGTAAAGATTGCTGTGAAAAAACCCTGGGCTCCCAATTTGAGATCCACATGTCCTTTAGGTCTCCATCTCTGATCAATCCATCTGTATAGCTCCTTCTCTGAAGGCCAGTACCCTATGAACTTACATATTAGGGCGTGGTCTTTCATGTAACAGTTATATTCTTCCAATTTGTTGCAGGGAATGACATACCTTGGCTGTTTTTGTGCCCTAGGTAGACATTTTCCTCTCATTCTTTTCTGCCACAGGTTGCCCATTACTGGGACATGACTTTCCCTCTCGTTATGCTGAACACCACCTGTGCTTGTCTCGCCTATTACCACGTTTTTGAAGGAGGGGATCTCTCCCCCCCCCCCGGCTCTCCCATTTCGCTCAGGGCGTATTTTTAGGGTTAAAACCCAGCTCTGCCGCTGAGGTCTTCGAAGACTGAAACGCGCTTACCACGAGGATTCGCTGCCCAAGCGGATCAGAATCCGCCTTCCACAATCTGATCCCTGCTATTGCCTCTGTCAACGCTGTCCGGCTGCGCAGGCCCTAGCGCGCATCGTTCCTCTCTCCTCCAATATAATCTTAATTTAAATAATTGAGCTAAATATATAAAAATAATGATATTGTTTGTCTGTTTTTTTATTTATTTTAAATCTTGAACTAATTAAAATATACATATTAACCATTTAATTATAATTTAAATAATTAAATATATTAAGTAAATAAATTAAAATTCTAGAAAAATAATGACTTTTGACTAGACTAAGAATAAATAAATATCTACAAATATAAAAATAAAGGATTATAACATACTCCATAGATTGAGGCTAGGGTTAAGGGAGACATTAATCAATGAGAAAATTGATTAAATATAATTTGCTAAGTCAAAATTGGAATATAGAAAATTAAGGTTCATAAAATTATAAACTAAAGAATTAATTTATTCTTAATTTAAATAATAGAGGTAAATAAATATAAATAGATATTGATATTATTTTAATTTAATCTTCAATTAATTAAAATTAAAGAAAAAAGTTTTTAATTTTTTAGAAATAATTTAAATAATCAAATATATATAAAATTATAGATTAAAATCCTAGAGCAATAATTTAGACTTGATCAAGAATAAGTAAATATAAGTAAATGGATTTTAACTCACTCCATAAATTGAGGCTAGTGACAATAATTAAAATAAGGGAAACATTATTCTTATAAGAAAATCAACCAAATGTAACCTCTTAAGTAAAAGGAAAAAAAAAAAAAAAAAATAGAATTAATGAAATTATAAAATAAAGAAGGAGAAGGGAAAGAAAGGAGAATCAATAAACTCTAGGGGGAGAAATCAAAAGAAACCCAAATCAAAGAAAAAAAACTGAAAAAACCTATAGACTGAGAAGGAGAAAAAAAAAATTAAGAGGAAAGGGCAGGAATCCAACTGCTACTAATTTTCGATTTGTCATCTCTATTTAGATTACTTGGTCTCCTCTCAATTTCAATGGCTTCCCTAAACTTACGATGATGAAAATGAGAAACCTTGGTAATAAGCCGATCCTCGCATGCTTGATGTCAGTTGAGCATTCCTTAATCCTCTTATTAATAAACCAATCAATTTCGCTAATATATGAGGTTCAACAAGAACATGGGATGGTATAAACATCTTTCGTATCCCTTGGAGGTTACATTTGGTTGATTCTCTTATAAGAATAATGTTTCCCTTATTTTAATTATAGTTAATAGTCTCAATTTATGGAGTGGGTCAAAATCCATTTATCTATTTATATTTATTTATTTACCTATTCTTAGTCAGGTCTAAATTATTGCTCTAGGATTTTAATTTGTATTTTTATATATATTTGAATATTTAAATTATTACAAAAATATTAAAATCTTTTTTCTTTAATTTTAATTAAGTTAAGATTAAATTAAAGTAATATCAATATTTATTTATATTCATTTATCTCTATTATTTCGATTAAAATTAAATTAATTCTTCATTTTATAATTTTATGAATCTTAATTTTCTATATTCCAACTTCGACATAGGAGGTTATATTTAATTAATTTTCTCATTGATTAATGTCTCCCTTAATCCAATCGAGTATGGTATAATCCTTTATTTTTATATTTGTAGATATTTATTTATTCTTAGTCTAGTCAAAAGTTATTATTTTTCTAGGATTTTAATTTATTTACTTATATATATTTAATTATTTAAATTATAACTAAATGGTTAATAAATAAAAAATAGTTCAAGAATTAAATATATATATATATATATATATATATATATATATATATATATATATATATATATATATATATATATTTTTTTATACGTTTAGCTCAATTATTTAAATTAAGATTATATTAATTCTTCCCCTATTTTTACCTAGTCAAATGTAGTTGTTTCCTTATAGTCATTAGTAAGGTCTATCTTTCTATTTAACCTGTTGCCATGATCTGAGTATTCATCTTGTCCTCATGATGAACGACACTATTTGGTTCGAAACGAGTCGACCAATCTTTTCTAATGTGATTTCTACCGAAAGTGTTTCAAATATTCAAGATATGGATAACATAAACCTAAATTTGATTATAATTTTAATATAATTTAATTATAATATTAATATAATATAACCCGGATGCGGGTGATTTTCATGCTCATTAATGGTGACAATTAAGAGTGACGGTGTTCATCCCTGCCAGCTGCTGGCCAGTGCTATTCTCCAAGCCCATACTTGGCTCATGCTAGCTCACATAAGGCGCGAGCAGGTCTGCCTACAGATTGAATTTAATGTTCACATTGGCCGAGACAAGGCAGCTGTTGGTTTAGTTATGGAGCATTCGGCCTTCAAACCCATTGTTTGCTCCCTGTTCTCTAACCTCTGCCCATCCAATGTAGGAATCCTTTGCAGCAGAACGGTTTTAAGCAATTGTTGTTAGCTCCTGTTGGCTTTTGATTTTGGAATTGGATGGTGTTTCTCCCATTTTTAGCCTTGCTCTCTGAGCCCTTCTCTGGATCTCTCTGTGTAGTCTCGGCTCCCCCCTAAAGTTTCCAGTGCTTCCGAGCTTTCCCCTCGCCACTCAGCCATGGTGCGTCATCGCATGAGAAGCCGCCATGGAGGGTGCCGTGGTGGTCACTGGTGGGCTCCAGTATTGCAGCAATAATGTTGCAACTCCTGGGACTCCCTTCTTTACTCTTATCAACCCAGTAGTTCGTAACAAACTTGGAAGCGACGGTGTTGTATGCACAAGTACTAGCTCTTGCCGTAGCTGTCACTTGGTCAGCTGGCACAAGTCCGCTAGGAGCTTAAGCCAACTTCTATGAGCTCTGAGAAGAAGCTTTCTAACTGATGGATGGAAGCTAACTCAAAGGAGGCTAATCTATTTGCAGAAAGAGACTGAAAAGCTAAAAGGAAACACAAACCCTAGCAAACCCTAATTTTACCAACTAATCCTACTGATGCGGGAAAGAGGATGAAAGCTACTGAAGGAGATGCCATTGACTTCTGAGAAGGTGAAATGCATGTGTCTAAGCTACTTCTACAGTAAAATCTGGAAAAAAAAAAAAACTTCTTTTTGTATTTTTGAGTAAAGTGTCAGAATTGTCACGCATGTGCTTTAACTGGTTTTTGACTGTGCAGAGGTGGATTGGCGAGAGGAAATGCTTGCAAGAGGTTGGGAAGGTTAGAAGAGGGCCTAAGGGGTCCCTAGCACCCTTCCAGAGAGTTTCACTGAGTTTGGCTATCAAGAAACCGCTTCCGTGAGCTTCTACAGGAAGTCTGCAGGGGTTCTACAGGATGTTCAAAAATGGGATTTTGGAGGGTGGATGGAGAGAGAAAGGTGGAGAAGTGAGTATGGGGGTAGGATAAGGGTGTGAGGAGGTCTAGGACTTGGTGGATGGACCTGAGGAGAGATGAGGATGGTTGGATTTGTTCAAGGAGGAGTGGAGCAATGTTGCACAAAAATATGGAAACTAGGTCAAAGTGAGGGAACGTAACAAATGTGAGGCAAGAATCCGAGTTAGGGGATGGAGCAGATGGGATTGATGGAGTACGCGTAAATGGAGAGGTGTTACAGGTGCTTTGCAAGTTACTTCTCAAACTGAACAAACAATGACTTGGAAAACCAATGACCTAGCTACTTTATTCTAATCTGGCCTAACTAACAGCGAAGGAAATGAACAGAAGTTTTTTTGCAATGAAATCACGTGAAATAGTTATGCAAACTGAGCAATCACGAATCTGAACGCTTAACCACAACTGGTATCAACTTCTGCAAATGAGAATCTAACACTAATGATTGCATGGTGAGGCAAAGACAGTGTTTTTGTTGGCAGCAAGGTCACCTTTGTCCCAACTCATGATCCCACTAAGGTAGAGGTGAGATCAGAGGTGCTTGATGGCCTTTATCTGAATATCTTCTCCGTTATTAACCTATCAACTCAATCTGAACATAAAAAGCCTTTCTAATCATCAACAATGACCTAGGTAACCAGCAAGATTTTAATCTACTTAACAGAAATTATTTTGCAAAGACATAAAAAGCAAATAACAATACATAAAGGAAGCCTTGGCACTTGGGTTGGGCCCAACCCCAAGAGCTATAGGCTCCTAAGAAAAACTTAGAACTGATGCCAAGTAAAGCTGCTCTTCATTACTCAAAAATAATCATGTCACAAGAAAGTTATACAGCAGTAGCTACAAAAATGAGCTGAGACAATGATAGCACTATAGTGCAAAACCCAACAGTTCCAAAAGTAAACTACGAAGGCTGAAGCCTTCCTATTTATGCACTACGAGGGTCCTAGCAGCCCTCCTTAACTCAAGGGGCTCGGCTGTTCAAACTTCCAGTAAACATTCACTCTTCACAAAGCTGCTCGGCTGCCTTTAGGATTCGTTTTGGTGGCCTGCTGAGCTCCGAGTTGAGGGTGGTGTCACATGGAATAAGTCGATCTTGCGGACAAGATAGACCTTCCTAGAATCTAAAGAAGACCTAATGACAAGAAAACCAATCACACACTATCTTTCTCTAAATATGCTTTTATAAACAAAGGCAAACAAGTGTTTTAGGGCCTACCTTAGGTCCAACGCAAGTTTGTGGAAGCCTTCACTCCTTCGATCCAAATGAGCTCCTTTGTTGCGAATCTGCAAACAAATTAAATAGCACCTGAAAAGCCAATATCATAAAACATATTTAACATGAAAGTCAAGGAATTCATGAAACAAATAACATGAGATACTTGTTGAGAAAAATGAGTTTGATTGTATTAATTCAAAAGAAGAAGAACTTTACAACCTGTGCCTTGACGCTATACAAGCTCCTCCCAGGGTCCAGCAAGAAGTCTCCTCTACTTTGACAAGTTTCCCTCTCTTCCCAATGAAGCCAAAAAGGTATGTGATCTCTCCTCTTAATCTAACCTAGGAAGTCTTAATTTCACCAGCATTTACCCTCAAAAATGTTCAGCTTCTAACCTCTCTAGCAACCAGCCCAATGCCTGAATTTATAGTGCAATGCAGGGAAGTTACTAGGTCCTCCTTCAAAGGGATAAAGCCCTCCTTCAAAGGGATAGCTCCTCTCATCAAGGGATTAGCTCCTTCTCTTTTGGGATGCATGAACCACCTAAGAGCGGCAAATCCACGTCAAAATTCCTTCTAGAATCATCTAGAATTAACCCAAAGTGAGTTTTTAGAATAAACTTGTGCCTTTTTGAATTTCACAGGGGTCCGCACCCACACCTTTAGGGACAGAGCGGACAGGTCCGCAGTTTTTGTAAACAGAAGGTGCGGAACCGCAGGTAACAGTGAGAGAAAGTGCGGAACCAGAGTTTCATTGATTTTTAATGTCTTTCTCTTATTTTCAAAGCCTGACTTGAAGAGCTGAGGTCTGAGACTTGCTTAGGAGGACAGTACAAGTGATGATAGACCCATACTGACTGCAAATAATCATAGTGACGATATTTTTGTGTAACAAATTGCCCCCTAAAGTGCGAAGTCTGTAGTAGATGAGGATTTCATTTATCATTTAGGAAGAGTGAAGTACTTTATCATTTCGAGGATCATCTTGTGGAGAGCCCGGTTGGAACCTGTAAAAACATTCAATGCAAGATATATATATGAGATCATATCATCGCTGAGGTAGGCATTCCCATACTCAGATTAAAACTGACTTAAAAAACTAACTACTGCTCTGATACAGGAATGATCTTGTAAAACATCACAAGTATAGACTCATGTGGACACAGTATGGACGCAGCCATCTGTTTATGAATAGTCCATTATATAATGAATACAAAATTCCTCGCAGCCTGGATTGTGGAAACTAGATCCAGGGTCTTCATTTCTGCTTCCCGAAACAGTACGATTCTATCCATGCGAATGAATGTGTTGATGTCGAACATGGTAGAAACCACTTGATTACCAGTCAATGATGTAAACTATTAACAAGTGTGAGAGAAACCACCAGTGATGTCAATGGCTCTCAAAGTACCCAGTACAATCCATGAGATGTGAATAAATGTGTTGATGTCGAACATGTCACGGAATCCTTTGATCGAAGGTCAATGATGCAACTTGTCGTCAAAGGCGAGAAACCTGCCATTGAGGCATGCAGATCCCAAGGTACTGACGATTTCTAGATCATCTTTCTAGATAATGAGCTGAAGTCGATAGAAAGCGATCCATCACAGGCAAGCCCACAACACGAAATCATAGATCAATTTGAAGAAATTTAGTTGCAAGGACTGGCTCAGGGATGGTCAAGATGGATGACAGATATTTTGCAAATGAATGGCTTATTGGCAGTGACCCCTTGAACACATAACGACACGATAGATGGCTCGGTGACAATTGACCCAAAGTTAATACCCAAAAACCGGTTGAAGACTTTCAATGTGGTTTGATCAACTGTTAGGCAAAGGATTTCCCAACCCAGGTGAATAAAAGTGTCGTGTTCAAGAGTGGTTACAAAGTATGACAAACAGGCTCATTTTTCTCTCTTTTCCCCCACCATTTCTGGCAAGTACCTCTTTATTTTTGACAAGCTTGAGGAGGATAACATTTGCTTGATTATAAGCTCACCCTTCGGATGAGTCCAACTTAGTTTAAATTCGAACCCTAAGAAGGAGTGGTTCGTTCCTGTTTGTAATTGAACAGGTCCTTTACTGTGAAATTTTAACGAGTCCAGTATAGGAGAAACTCGACGTTTTTCAATTTTAGAGAGTCTGAAAAAACTTAAGAAGACTCCAAGGTTGACCTTTTTCGTAAATTTGTGTCTCCCAAGCCCGAAAAATTATAAAATAATACTTGAGAGAACTGCTTGATCTTTTACGACCAAGGAGTACTTTTCATAATTAGTGCCCTTGATCCGAAAAATTAAAAAAGCGATCAATGACACGTCGTTTTATAACCAATATCGAATTTGAAACGAAAAAAATCCGGCAACCTTTTCATGTTTTTACGGTCAGAAAAGAGTTGTAAGTGGACCGTCTTTTAATTCCGTTTTAACGAGTTTAAAAGAAAAACTCGGCGATCTTTTCATGTTTCAGGAGTCAGAAAAGAGCTTAAAGGTGACTCTAAATGTTTTTCCGTCGAAAATGATAGATTTCGACTGAATAATCCATTATCCTGAATAAAAACGCAAACATTACTCATACCTGTTTGAAATGGATAAAAATGTCACAAAAATACCTTTCCAAAGTGAAACATAAACAAATTTGCAATTTATTTACTCAAAAAACTTATAAAAAGGGTCTTTGTCAATTCATTTTTACCGTTTGAGTTTTGGGTGAGAAAATAGTGCTTTTGTTCAGAAAACTTCCCGTGAAGATTGCGGAAAATCCAACCGTCGGAATCGAACACCGTCTTCTCCAGGTAATCCACATCATCCTACTCTTCATTTTTAACCATTTCATTTCTTGTTTTAGGCTTTCATTTTATTTTTTTGAGGGTTTTTAGGCTTAAAACCCGTGCGCGGGGGCCCGCAGGTGTACCACTGCTAGCCTACGGACCCCGACTTTTTCTCCATTGGGAAAAAGTCAGGGGTCCGCACCTTCCATGTAGACAAGGTGCGTACCCACGCACTGTGTCTAACCCGGAGGGTGCGGTCCCCGCCGCAAGGGTTTTTAACCCAAAATTTCTCAAAAATGGCCCAAACAAAATAATTTATAGCATCCTAATTTATCTTTTTACTTGATGCAGAGAGTACATCATGCTAGATTGGCGTGAACGAGAGCATGAGGACGTGGATGCTGCCGCATGGAATCATCAACCTTCGCTTGATGCTTTGAAGGCGTGCGGCTTGTACAAATTCTGGGTCATTCCTGGCATGAGGGCTCAGGTGGATTTCTTACAGTGGCTGGTTGACAGATGGAGCATACAGGACCAGTGCTTCTTCATTGGTGGCCACCAGCTCGAAATCGAGCCGGCAGACATATATTTCTTGACTGGTTTGCCTAAGAGAGGCGAAGACTTGACTCTATTCGGGGCTAGGCCAAGTGGCCAGTCTGTCGATAGCCTCAGGCTAGAGTTCTGCAACAGCCAGGCTAGAGACAAAGGGATAGACATAAAAACCATATCCCTTCCTGAACTCATGGTGATCACATATACTGTCACCAGACTTTGCGGGAGTGCCGCATTACATATTTCCACCGGATCCCAGATGCGTATGGCAGTTGACTGCTTTCGAGGCACCATCTTCAACCGGTGTGATGCTGTGTTGGCCAATGTGAAAGGCCAACTGACCAGGGCCAAGAACGAACAACTAAAGACCTTTGTTTATGGGGCTTTGGTTGTAAGTTTTGGTCTGGAGAGGGTTCCCATGTTGATCCCGCAGCACCTTACTGTTAGAGCTGGGCTTCCTCGAGAGCCCAAACTGATGCGATGGGTCGCAGTTATGGCTCGTCATCCGGACAAGAGGACAGGGGTTGCTCAATTCAAACCTGAGTATTTCCAATGGTTAGAAAACCATGTTTTTTCTATTTAGGACTTCCCTTACGCTGGGGTAGATTTTCGTGGTGATCCAGACATGGCTCTTCCACCAGGAGAGCAGTGGGATGACTCAGGTAAAATTATTTTCAACATTTTTCTTATTTAAATTTTTTTTATTATTTTTCCATTGTGCCAAAACTGATAGAAAAAGTTTCAAATGTAGATGTGGGTCCACAGCGACCAGCCGCTCTCCGACCTTACGAGAGGAAACAACCAGTTGCAGCCGCGCCAGCCCCACAGGACGAATCAGCAAAGGTTTTGGCCAAGTTGGAGGGTCATCTCGAGCGCTTGACAGGAGATATTCCGGAAACCACTATAGATGACATTCCTCGTCAACTTCAGCGCTATGTGATTGGGGTCCCAGGACCTTTTAGGAGGTTCCTTTGCAAGGTGGCCCGTGCAGTGGTTTCTTATCGAGATCATCACCAGTGATAGGATGATCGCCGATCATAAGGTGTTTTTCAACCTATGATCGAGGACGATGTATTTTTTGACACACTCCTATATATATATCACTATTACCGGCTTATCTTGTAAATCATGTTATGGAATGGTTTTAAATTTACATGTATGATTATTGCAAATGTCTACTTAACATTCGAGAAGCAATTGCATCTGCTAATGTATTTAAAGATCTTGGAATATGCTGATATTCAATATAATCAAATTCACGTTCCAAGAGACGCACTCTCAAAAATAATCTTAATAACACTAGATTTCTGATGGCATACACTCTATTAAGCTGTAATACAATGAGTTCAGAATCTAACCTCACTATAAAACTCCGAATCCCAAATGAAATAGATTCAGATAATAACTCAATCACTGCACTATACTCAGCAATGTTGTTCGTTGTTTGACCGAGGCTTACCCCATGCATAGATACTAACTCGTCAGAGGGCGAATAGATAACCCAAGTTGTAGAAGAAATGTTCCGTGTATTACGACAAGCACCATCAGCGAAACCAATGTATGTTTGGAGAGGCATCGACATCTGCAATATCAAGAGTAAAACCAAGATAAGCAGGAATAATGACGAAAAAATACTCTCTAAGCTAAGCACACTTTTTAAACTAAAACTCACCAGCTAGAAAGAAAAGCTATCCTAACTAAAAAATCTCCATACCCATCTTTTAAGCATAATACCTCTTCAGGTAAAGACCATTTCTGGGTTTACCTAAAGAGTCCCCGTCAAAGTCCACCAATTCATAGGCCCCTTTTGCTAGCTTTCGCTTGACAACATAGGGACCATGCCACAGAGGAACGAATTTTCCAGCGCCTAATTTATCATTAGCTTGATCGTAAACTAAGACTAGATCTCCTTCCGAAAAATTTCAAGGGGTCACATTTCGATCAGACTGAGCTTTCATACGTTTTGCGTGAGTCTCGATCGCCAATGCAGCATCACGTTGATTCTCATCTAATTGCACCAAGTATAACAAACACTTTTCCTCTTCAGAAGTGGCTGGAAGTAATTCGATGGCCATTTGCAGTGACGGGATTTCGCATTCAATGGGTAACACAGCTTCCAGACCATAGACTAGTTGGAAAGGAGTGAACCCTGTTGATGTTTTTATTGAAGTTCGGTATGCCCAAAGCACTGAAAATAGCATGTTATGCCAATTCGACCGATGAATCCCAATGATTCTTCGGATCATGATGACTAAAACTTTGTTGATGGATTCAACCAGACCATTAGCTTGTGGATAATAATGGGTTGAACTATCGTGACGCAAACCAAGCTGGCCTGTAAGTTCGGTCATCATAACGTTTCGAAAATGACGCCCATGATCAGTGATTATCACTTGTGGGACACCAAACCTAGCAATTATATGATTGAACACGAAAATTGCAGCTTTCTTGTCGTCTGCCTCAAATGTAGGCATCGCCTCGGCCCACTTGGTAAAATAATCTACCGCAAGGATGATATACGCATGCCCCCCGGCCGAGTGAGGGTTACATGTAATAAAATCGATACCCCATTTGGAAAAAGGGCCAACGGAAATTATAGGGTGGAGAGGAGCAAGTGGAGCGCGCATCTTTCGATCAAAAATTTGGCAGTTGTGGCATTTTCGGACCGCAGTAATACAATCTTTAAAAAAAGACGGTCAGAAGGCCAGCGAGCAATATCTTTTGGGCTGTGGCATACCCAGACATATGACCGCCACACGCTCCAGAGTGACAGTCATTTAGAACCCTTTCAGCTTCCTCGTGAGTTAAGCAACGTCGAAAAATAGAGTTCACCCCACGGCGATAAAGAGTATCTCCAATAATCTTGTATTGTTGGCACTGGAATCGAATTTTCCAACGTTCTGACCTTGAAATTTCTGGCCGAAAGGATTGGGTCTGGAGATAAACGATGATATCCCCATACCACAGATCTAAAGTGCTGATTAGAAATAAGGATTCGTCCGCAATGGGCTCCTCCACCACAGTTTCCGTGTCAGCACGCGGGAAGTCACACATTAATTCCGCAAAAACTAAAGATTTCTTAGACTTAGATTTTTCAAATTCCAAGTCGAACTCCTGCAGGATGACGATCCATTTAGAGTACTTGCCCCCTAGCAATTGCTTGGTCAAAATGTAGATCATAGGGTTGCAATCCGAAATCACTGTAGTTTTACATAGTAAAATGTAGTGACGAAAACGTTGGACAGCTTGAACAACTGCCAATGCCAATTTCTCCACATGTGAGTATATTTAGCTCAGTTGGATTTAAAGTTCAACTAAGGTAATATATCACGTGCTCAGTTCTGAATTCATCTTCCTGAACTAAGACCATTCCAATGGTGGAATGAGAGGCGGCGAGATACAAGAAGTAATCCTGGTTGTAGTTGGGAGGATGCAATAACGATGCATGGGTCAACGCGTGTTTGAGTGCATCAAAAGATTTCTGAGCTATCTCATCCCAATAGAATGGAGTATTATGTTTCAACAACCGGGTAAAACCCTTTGTAACCTCGGTGTAGTTAGGAATGAATCGTCGTAAAAAGTTTGCTTTCCCTTGCAAACTTTGGAGTTAGCGAAGACTCGAAGGAGGAGGCAATTTGACGATAGCTTCGACCTTCGAGGGATTGATGCAAATGCCGGCTTTCGAAACTACAAACCCCAGCAATCGACCCGTTTCTATACAGAAGACACATTTGTGTGGGTTCAACCGAATCTGATAATGCCTACACCTCATAAAGATTGCTCGTAAATGGACGAGGTGATCTGCTCGATGTAATGAATGAGCAGGCAAGTCATCGAGATAGGGTTGCACAATGTGCTTGATGTCATGAAATGCATAAGACATGACCCTTTGAAAAGTTGCTCCGACATTCTTGAGCCCAAAAGGTAACTTGAAATAAGCAAATGTCCCCCATCGACAAATGAAAGCCGTTTTTGGTGATCGGCAGGTAGAATATTGATTTGATTGTATCCGGAAAAACCATCCATAAAGGAGAATATTTCGCTACCGGCACAATCATCAATGATTTGATCGATATAGGGAGTTGGGTAATTGTCCTTTGGACAGGCTCGATTAATGTACCTATAATCGATGCATATTCTTATTGTTCCTTGCTTTTTGTTAACCGGAAAAATATTCGATACCCAATCCGTTAACAGAATCGGATAAATGAAACCTACTTTGAGTAATTTTTCAACTTCTGCTTTAATGCAGCAGCTTTTCTTGGGTGAATCTGACGCAAACGTTGCCGGACGGTTTTAGCGTCCGGGTAAGTCTTTATTTCATGAACAACAATCGCGGGATCAATTCCTAGCATTTCCTCATAGGACCAAGCAAACACGTCGCGAAATTCTTGAATAGGGCCTTATATATTTGAATTTCGTCGTCTATACACGAGGCACCTATATGAATGTTCTCAACAATTCCAGGCTTAACCGAAATGTCAATTGGAATAGTTCGAGAGATGTTTCCGAAAATTTAACTCTTAATCGGGATGTTTCATTGGATTCTGAGGTTCCTTGACATATTCAGTTGTAAATATTGATGAAAAATCATTTTCAAAACGATCATTCTCGGGTAAAAATGAAGATCTGTGATGGAGATCTTCCCATGGTAAATCATCTACACATAGGATTTCACGAATTTTTTCATCAGAGTGAACAAGTTCAGAAAACGTGATTGAATCCGAGCATGACGTGAAAAGTTATTCTTCACGGACCACATTCATTAGGTCGATTTCGGTTGAAAATGGGTCAGTAAACGATTGCACAGCCTCATACGCGATTTCATATGGACTCAAAGGCATGACATTACCAAATGAGTCTATCTCAGATTCAGAAGGAACGATCCAAGGATCATCATAAACAATGGTGTCTAACGTAATCATATGAATGGTTGCAAATGAATACGATGCGTTGATCGGAGGAAAAGGAAAAGTTCCCAGTAAACCGGCATCTTTAACTAGTCCTACTCCAACATCCTTATACGGGATAGTCGTTTTACCGACATGCTGAATACTTTTAGAAGAGGCTGGGTCGGATGAAAAGTAAGCCAGTTGGTCTATTGTTACGATCTTTCCATTATGAGGAAACTTTATAACCCGAAAGACCGATGAAACGATCGCTGTCATAGCGTAAGACCAACTTCGACCCAAGAGAAGGTTGTAATCTAGAGGGGAATCAACCACCTCCACATCTAGATTAACGGTTTTTCCTTCAACCCCTATAGGCAATCCTGTAGAATGCCAAAAGGATGAAACCCACGGCCATCAAAGGCCTTTAGAATCGTCGGGGATTGATTTAGCGAAGGAGAACCAAGTGATCTCCAACACTGTATCGACATAATACACGTTGAGGCTCCCTCATCAATTACAGTCCGATGAATAGGCCTGTTTTTTACTATCACTGGAATCTAGAAAGCCATTTGATGAGGTAAGCGCGGTGTACTATTTTCTAGATCGAAAATTATTAGATTCGAGTCTTGAACGTCAACAGCTCCTATAGCCGACAAAAGTAATTTACGTTGTGCTAGACATGATTGCAGCACTTCCAAAGCCGACATCGCTGAGGGTGAAATAGCTAAATCCTCAACAATGTTATAATTCTGAGCCGCTCTCACATGTGGATTGAAAGCTGACTTTTGAATTCTACCCTTGGCGGGCGGTTTGATTACCAAGTCTGGATTAGGTTTCTCGATCTGTAGTGGATCGGAACCGGGAGCTGAGGTTGATGGATTAGAATGAGAAGATTCTGCTTCTTTACCATCAACAGGAATTTTACTACCATAATCATGCGATCGAGTCGCAATCCTAACATGGGACATCATCAGTATGGGTTCTTCATTGGCACTCGAGGAAGAACCTATCATCTTACTGTCTTGAGCTGGAAAAGGATCCTTCAAAACAGCAGGCATTTGGGAACCTTTGACAATCTTCGCAACCTCTGCACGATGAGGGCAATCTCTTGTAAAATGTTCATCGTCACAAATGAGACAAGGATAACGAGGTTTGCGTTTTTCATCATTGGATTCTGATTTTTTAGGTTTCTCCTTTGAATTTTTGTCCGTTTTATTCTTCTTCTTTCCTTTCTTCTTCCCACCGAATTTTGATTTGGCTGTAGATGACTTTACAACGTGAATATCGGCGGAAATCTCCGCAGAAGAATCTCTTGTCGGGGAATCAGGCAAGGTTATGATAGGAGAAGAATTCTTGGAAGACTTCTTCTTACTTTTAGTGTTAACCGCACCAATCATACCATCGACGGCATGAGATCCCGAAGGAGCTGCAGCGATTTGATTTTTCTTGGGAAGATCGGGGATTTTCTCGTGTAACGTACCTAACTGAGTATAGACCAAGTCAAGGTACTGTGCTTGAGCAATTACTTGCTCTTCAGTAACAACTCCGGCTTTAGCTACATCTTCAGTGATCTTTGGCAACAAAGATTTTACAAACCACTCAGCCAAGATCTGATCCGGAATAAAAACCTTCACTAAACACCGTCGACATCTCCACTCATGAATATGATCTGAAATGTAAGTGGACGTCGATTACTTTAACGAAGTTAGTAATTCTGTGCCATTGTCATATCTGACTGGCAACTGAAAATGAGTTAAAAACGAGGTAGCTAACTGGCTAAAATTATAAAAGTCCCTCATGGTAACTCAATGTACCACTTGGCCGCAAGACCAATTAGAGTGCGCTGGAAAATTCTTAGACAGATTGAATCATCTAAGATGGAGTTAGACGCACACCAGAGGTGATAAGTCATCACATGGTTCGACGGGTCCTCTCCTGATTTGCGTTCGAACTTAGGAATATCACTAGGCAACTTATTCGGCATTGGCGGCCAAAACGGAAGATAATTAATGGGATCGTTCGTTAGGCACGACAAGTCAGGCAAGTCCAAAGTTACGATAAACGGTAACTAACGATTAGGGTCCCTAAAACTCTGGGTCATGAGACCAGCCCCAGGAGGAGGATATCCAGGATAACTAGGAATAGGAATTGTATTTGGGATATTGTATCCTCCCGAAAAACCAGGATTAACTGGACCATACTGGGGTTGTTGAGGTTGTTGATAAGTGTACCTAGGGTACGGTTGATACTGATAGACTGGCCGCTGCACAGCAGGACTGAATTGGTACTGTCCCTGGTACGGTTGATAAGTAAATTGTGGTTGACTTGTGAGAGCCATACTTGAAACAGGTTGTCCTACAAGCATTTGAACCGAAGTTTGAATCGTGGATCCAGACGGTGGTAAAGATGTCTAAGGAGTAGATACAGGAACAGTAGAAACCGGAGCTGTCGATACTCCAGAAGTAGGTGGGGTAGATTGAATAGATGTTGCGGCAGTTGCAGCAGTCGTTTGAGGCAGAGTACGAGGCGTACTAGGCCCAGGCTGAGAAACTACCGAAGGTACAGAAGTTTGAATGTTAGACTGGACTGGTTGCTGGGGTGTACCAGAAACTAAGGGTTATCCATTTTGAGATGACAACTGTACATTTGGCTGCAACACCTATTGAGTTTGCGATGGATCCCACACTATATTCATTCCGGGGTACGGACCCATAACAGGTTGAGAATATTGAGGACCATAACTGGGTTGAGGGTAGGATTGATAATTTAAAGGTACATTTCCCGTTCCTTGAACATATGTTTGACCGGAGGGTGGTTGGAAACCTTGGTTCGAGTACTGACCTTGGGGTTGATACCCTTGAGGCACGTACTGATACTGGGGTTGACCTTGAGGTATAAATTGATACTGGGGTTGACCTTGGGGTACATATTGAGTCTGGGGTTGACCTTGAGGAATGTACTGTCACGTGGGTATGTAATTTCCTTGAGGTTGCCCCCCAGGCGATAATTGAGGTTGCCCCCCAGGCAGTAACTGGCCACCTTGAGGTTGAGGATTGGGAATAGAACCTAACATCATGAGAATATCTTCTACGCTCAACGGCTTAGTACCATTGCTTCCAGTTAATAACCCTTGCTCAATGGGTTGAGGATATGCTCCCGAAAAAGTACCAGAAAATGACTGATACCCAGAGGGAACAGAAGGACCGTCGTACAAAAAGGATTCGGGCGATTGAGTAAACATGGACGACTGTCTTGACATATTTAACGGAGGATAATAACCTCTAGGTGTTGGGTGATAAGGAACACGAGGTGGTGAAAAACTTAACCCTGGGTTTTCTAAGAAATTAGTCAAAGAAAGATACCAAGTACTGCTCCTAGGTGGACTGTAAAAAATTGATTCACGCTCCCTTAGCTCAATAACAGGTTGATTTTCAGGGATAGGGATGCCTACTTCTTCTTCCGGAGTAGCAAGTTCTTCGATAGCTATAAGTCCAGAAGGAAGATCTTGGGTGATTACTCTTTCTACCCTAGGTGAACCAGGACCACTAGAAGCTGGAGAAGCAAACCCCGATGTCGGAGTAGCAGCAAATTCACTTTCAGGTTTGGATATTTCAGGTTCCTCACCTATATCACTAGTAGATGAAAAGCTACCAGTAACTTCGGAAACAGACACTGACTGCGGATTATAATCTGCTACTAACGCTTGAAAATCAGGATGTACCACCAAAGAAGACTCTCCTTCTTCAGGTGACCCAACTCTACTGTCTCTAGGAGTTACGAGGACTTTCAAGCCTTCAAGCTGGCTCGGTGAAAACTCAAGAGGTTGGCCCCGAAGTCTACGGGACTTCCTCAGTAATTCAGCCACGGTTAAAAACTTTTAACTACTTCACACGCAAACAAAGTAAAATCTCAATGAAAATCACCTAAAGCCTCTAAAGAACCAAACAAATTTGAATCACACGCCTAAAGAATCTAGGAGATCAAACACACACAAACAGTAACTTTCCGTACTGAAAACACTAGTTGGTGATGAAATCCAACGTCGCAAAGTTCAATACAGAAATGGTGGTTGGAACAGTTACCCCGGCAACCTGCTTAATGAATAGACTGGCACAAGTTCCTCCACTTAATCGTCTCGAGTGAAGAGAACCCCCAGAAAATCCAAGTGAGTCTAGCCGACGTCGGCTCCAGGTACAGTGGGATCTTCCCACCACTATCACCTCAGGAAGAATCCTAAAGAATATGGCCACTAAGGTTACCAACTGAAACAAATATACCTGGGGGAACAGTCTACGATCTGATACGCATGCAAGGGCAGAGTAGCAAGCTCAATCCCCTTGAAGGCTCCTTGACATAATCCAAGGTTTACCAACAAGTGACCCCAAGCTCCTCGACAATGGTTAATCTGAGGTTTACCGTTTTTAATACATGAATATCTGGCGTCGTTCCCAATGAGGAAGGATTGATTCCCACACTGGTTCGGACACGATCTCGTGCTTCTCCTTTAAGAGGAGCTTTCCCAAAGCATAAATGCAACAATTGGATTTCTTCCCTACCACAAGATACAGCTACTTGTTTGTTTTTACTGTCTTGGAGAGTTAATTACTCTCCTACTCCAACACACTAGCCTAAGCTAAGTTGGTGTATCAGAGCCTTGGAAATAAAAATGTTACTAGATGAATTTTACTTTAAGCGTTATTTTTATTGGTTTTTTGTTTAAGTCAAAAGGTGTGGAGATGAAACTCATGGTATGAAGACTCGACTCAAAATCACTAAAAATGCACCTAAGATGATTTAAACAACCTTTTCTTTTTGATGAACTTCTAACTGAGAAAGAGTTTGAGAATGCAAATACTTTGTAAACACAAATCTTTCTTAACAAACAAATTAAAAGAAGAGCTTTTGTCCTTTCCAATGCACTCAAGACGAGACAACTAGTTATTTCACAAAAATTTCCCTTTTTCGTTTCAAAGCACTCAACCACTACAAAAAACAAACCTTTTTTAAAAATAATTTTTTTTATTTTTTATAAAACACTCAAAACTATGCAAAGAACTAACTTTGAGATCTATAAACTATAAAAACCTATTTGAAGTCAAAGCCTACAAGATGTCTTTTTTAAGGATGTTTTACTTAGCTAGATGTAAGCTAAGGACCAATTTATGCAGAATCATAAATCAGTCAAGAACAATCAATTTTGTTTTCTTTTTAAAAATGAAAATCCAAACTTTTAAACACAAGCTTTTCGAAGTTTTGTAAAGAGAAAACACAAAGCGGATTCCTCAACAAGGGGAGATTTCATAAATGGTCAGACTCATAAGAAGGCTGGTAGACACCAAGGTGATCTGAGGTCCCTACAGCTTCTAAGCTCAGAGCCACTACAAGACCAAAATGAAAAACAAGCCCAACAAGCAAAACTCCTAGGAATTTCACCTAAAACACTAACACCATTGAAATCAACCTAAGGAAAGCTTCTGACAGGTTATATGCAGGTCTGGGCAGTGGATAATAACTTCTAAACAAAAACTAAACTAACTAACAAAGGAAATATTAGGTTTTTCAAAATTTTGACAGGGTCCGCAGGCCCACAGTTAACACAGGTGTGATCCTGCTCTGTGCTAAAAGAAAAGGTGCGGATAGGTACGCACTGTGTCAAAAGGCTAGGGTGCGGTCCTCTCCCAAAGCTATAAAAAACGAAAAATAACCCTGGATCTACAAAATCTACCCAATTTCACACACAACAAGCCAAAAACATAAACAAAAACACAGTTTCTCAGGTCAAAGTAAAAACAAGGAAAAAATCAAGTCCCCAGTGGAGTCGCCATTTTGTCACACGGAATAAGTCGATCTTGCAGACAAGATAGACCTTCCTAGAATCTAAAGAAGACCTAATGACAAGCAAACCAATCACACACTATCTTTCTCTAAATATGCTTTTATAAACAAAGATAAACAAGTGTTTTAGGGCCTACCTTAGGTCCAACGCAAGTTTGTGGAAGCCTTCACTCCTTCGATCCAAATGAGCTCCTTTGTTGTGAATCTGCAAACACAAACAAGCAAACAAATTAAATAGCACCTGAAAAGCCAATATCATAAAACATATTTAACATGAAAGTCAAGGAATTCATGAAACAAATAAAATGAGATACTTGTTGAGAAAAATGAGTTTGATTGTATTAATTCAAAAGAAGAAGAACTTTACAACCTGTGCCTTGACGCTGTACAAGCTCCTCCCAGGGTCCAGAAAGAAGTCTCCTCTACTTTGACAAGTTTCCCTCTCTTCCCAATGAAGCCAAAAAGGTATGTGATCTCTCCTCTTAAGCTCAACTAGGAAGTCTTAATTTCACCAGCATTTACCCTCAAAAATGTTCAGCGTCTAACCTCTCTAGCAACCAGCCCAATGCCTGAATTTATAGTGCAATGCAGGGAAGTTACTAGGTCCTCCTTCAAAGGGATAAAGCCCTCCTTCAAAGGGATAGCTCCTCTCATCAAGGGATTAGCTCCTTCTCTTTTGGGATGCATGAACCACCTAAGAGCGGCAAATCCACGTCAAAATTCCTTCTAGAATCATCTAGAATTAACCCAAAGTGAGTTTTTTAGAATAAACTTGCGCCTTTTTGACTTTCACAGGGGTCTGCACCCACACCTTTAGGGACAAAGCGGGCAGGTCCGCAGTTTTTGTAAACAGAAGGTGCGGGACCACAGGTAACAGTGAGAGAAAGTGCGGAACCAGAGTTTCATTGATTTTTAATGTCTTTCTCTTATTTTCAAAGCTTGACTTGAAGAGCTGAGGTATGAGACTTGCTTAGGAGAATAGTACAAGTGATGATAGACCCATACTGACTGCAAATAATCATGGTGACGATATTTTTGTGTAACAGGTGGAGATTTCGAGGAAGGGCCATTTAATGCAAGAGACACCCTTCCTTCGAATCCTCACCCTTGTTCCTTCATGCTTGGCTGTCACCTGGCTCATAATTGCTTGGCTTTGTTCCAAAATTTGTCCAAAAAACCTGAAATAACCACGTATTAGCCTCCTTGGTAAAGTGACCACCCTCATTCGTTCAAATAACATAAACATACTCAAAAAACATGCACAATCTATGAAAAATGGTGGATTGATGAAGAACAGTAGGCAAAATGAGCCCAATAAGTTACCCATTTTTGGGGCTCATCACCACCCCCCTGCTAAATGGGTTGCTCATCCTCTGAGCAACTAATCTAGCTCATCATCCTTTATAGCTTTGACTTCCTCCCTCACGTCCCAGGCCTCCGCGGTGATATCTTCTTCCCGGTTGTAAAATCTTGCTTTCTTTTCCACTTCCTCCCACTGTTTGTTTTCCTCCTCTTCCTTAACTCCTTCTAGCAATCCCAAAAGCAAGGGAGGACTGAATTTCAGGCCGATCCAATTGGCCTACAGATTTTTCATTGACTGTTTGTAGAGAGGTACCCTTGCCAAGGCCTCTCTCATCCTGGTGGGAGAGTGGTATTCTCTTATTTTCAAGCTGTGAGGTAGTGTGTTCCACCACCTTGTGCAGGCATGAAGGCAATTATCCCCCAACAGTCTCTCCATGTCCTCAAAGTGGGCAATAGCTTGAGCCTATTGCTCAATGTATTCTGGTAAATCCCGAGGGCTATTGTCCAAGTGCTGGTGGGCGCTTATCACTGCTGAGGGGTCCTCCGACCCTGCTCTGATCATTAGTGGCTCACTGAGTTCCCTGCTCATAATATTGTGGACCTCTGCTACTCTTTTTTCCTCATGATACATCCAAGAGGCCATGGCCATAAGTTGGACATATCCTACCACAGTCTTGGGATCCCATGAATTCATGTTCGGAAGGGCTAAGTTGTGCAAATAAAACTCTGATAATTTAGCCTTGTCCTCTTATGAGCTACTGTCACATAAAGCCACAAATTGATGATAATTTTGAAATGGAGTGATGCCCCTTTGGGCCAAGGTGTTAATCTGAAATTGCAACCACTGATCCTTAAGGTATAAGGTGTATGATTTGGCAGGCTTCCTACACTACAGAGCTTCCATCGCCCATCTGGCCATGCAGGCTAGTTGGACCTCCTTTTCTTGTACCTGTTGTTTCAGAGACTGTATCTCCTGGCCTGCTTGCAAGTACTTCTCCTGTAGCTGTCTAGTCAGTGTCTCAATTTCAGCCTGCAACCCATCTCTTCTCTGCTGTTCATCAGGGGTTTATTTGTCTGTTGTGGGATCCTCCTGTTGCTGTTGTTCTCCCAAGATGTGAGGCCTGTCTTCCTTATGTTGTCCCTGTAGCTGTAGATGCTGTTTAAGCAGCTCGTTTTCTTCCTATAGCTTGGCTCGTTGGCTGCTTTCCACATGCCGTACCATAGCCAATTCCTTTCTCACCTCTTTAAGTTGTTCCTCCAGGGGACCTATATCTGCCACACCCTTGGACTTAGCAATCTTCATCCAAGTGTGGGTCCTCACTCTCTCTTCTTCTAGTGCAAGGAAAAGTGGCACTGCGAATTTTTGGGGAATGATCTTTCTGGCTTCTAACAAGTTATAGTAGGAGCCCAAGCTGGGCTTGGGGCTAGGTTCCACAAAGTTCTCCACCTTTTCTTCCTCCTGTGGTGATTTAGCTACCTCTCCTTCCATTTCTTCGGTCTCCTTTAGCCTAGCTAGTGTTTCCTGTAGAACAGTCTCAGCATCTTGTAGAGAGGTCTTTGTGTCCAGCATTTTCATCCTTTCTCTCTAGGTGGATGTTTTCGGGCTTCCCCGTTCATAGGTGATGGATACCTTTGAAGGCGACCTTTCCTTTTGTTTAGCTGGGGTGTCCACAATTGTAATTGGCTCCTTTGACTGTGGCTGGGGTCTGCCAGTTTTTATCCGCATGCTCCTTCTTGCCTTAAAATACATGGAAGGCTCCCTTTTTCGCTTCCCTTTTTTCTTTGGAGATGTGCTTAGGGCAACCAGCACTGTTGCCGCCTCCCTGGCCAAAATCTCAGGCGATTTCTCCTTTTTCGACTCTGTTTCCATGCTTCCTGTAGAAAGTCCTATGTCGATTATTTTCATGCTTCCTGTAGAAACAATTTTCATGCTTCCTATAGAAACAATTTTCATGCTTCCTGTAGAAACAATTTTCATGCTTCCTGTAGAAACTGTTTCAACTATTTCGGTCTGCTTGGCTGGATGTGTCTTTCCTTTTAATTTCTGTGTGGTTGCCTTGGTTGTGCCCTCCTTTGTTTGGACTTTTTCAGTCCTCTCTGCTCTACTCTGCAATCGTTTCTCCCTTGGTGTTTGTGCCTTTGTTCCTCCCACAGTTTTGGGCTCAGCAACTTGGCCTTTCCCTTGTTTCTCTTCTTGTTCTTTTTGTGGTGGTCTGTCCTGTGTTTCTTTACCACTGGCTTTCTCTTCTACCTCAGTGTGTTCCCTTTCTTCACTGCTGGATGAAGTGAGTTCCTCGGCCAGAATTCAAATATCATCATCTCTGGACATGTTGCGGAAAATCTCCCAGGAGAGAGGGACAGTGTAGGTATGGAGGGCATCTTCCACTAGAAGCTTGATGAGCCCATGATGGGCTAGTTGATCCGGTGTCCCTTCCTTCAATTTTGTGCCACACTCAATTAATGATTGCAGGAGAAAATAGGGGATGCTTAACTTTTGTTCTGGAGGTAAATCCATCCCATGTCTGAGTTCACTCAGCAACCAGAAGTGATAGTCGTAGACAATACTGAACCGCCCCTCACAGGTAATGTATTTCATGATCTGAAAGCTAACTTCGCTCCAAAAGGGATGTAGGCTGGCTCTTCGGACCCCGTTCTTGTCTTCTGCAAACTGTTCCTCTGGTAGGAAGAATTCTTTCTTGGATTTTTGGCCCAATGCCCTCTCCTTTTTGCTCCAGAGTATCCCCATGGCAGATCAGTAACTCGACTAATGAGTTGTGGGGTAAGATTTAGGGTCAACCCTCTGAAATTCACAGTGGCGAGTGTCTTTGATTTAGGTTGCAGGGACATTAAGAACTCCTCCATTATCTCATCGTCATGACCCTGAATTCTATCATAAAAGGTCATCCAATTCGCATGGGTGAAGAGGTTCACCACCTCGGGATGTTCACGCAATTTTTTGGAATCTGAGGGTTCCTTCCTGATAAACCCCCCTGGCATGGTGAGAGTTCTCTGTTTTGTTCTCTGAGCAGAGAGGACTTGTTGTTTTATGGTTTCCTCCTTCGAACTTGAAGACAGTATCTCTCAGGTGTTTATATTTTAACCTTGCACCAATTCCCTGGTTTTAAAAACTTGATTGTCCGTGTATAAAAGGAAGACTTGGGTTTCCCCAGACAGAGTGTAGAGCTCAATTTCATCCCTAGCATACATATAACCATGTAAAATTCACATTTTTCCTACACAGGTTAGCCCTGACAGTGCTTTATCTTTTTTGCAGGAGGAATTTTCTTAACAGGAATTGTGGAGGAAAATTTGGACGCAAAACCAACGAAGAAATTACATGAAACCACAAGTAAACTGCTATTTTTGACTCACAGGCAGACTTGTCTCTAACCCTCCAATTCAAGACAGCTCAATTCACCATTTTTTGAACTATACCATGCATGGAAGGGTGTTTTTGAGCCTACCTCTTTCGGAACTCCAAATTTGACGTAGAAAAGTCTAGGCTTCTCTACTCCGAAAGGCTATGCTATATTTCCTGTAGAGCTTCTTCCTGTAGAACGCTTTGCCGGCTTCTGTAGGATGTCACGACGCTTCTGAACGAGCCTGGGACACGGGAGAATTTTGAAACATGCCGAAAAGCTCGGTTTAACAGACTGTGGAGGCAGAGGACGCATACTTCACTAAGAACGGTTGCAAGTGCAAATGAACAGCGGTTAACGCGAGTCTTCGGCCGAGCATTTTTTAATTACGGCGCAATTCATGGCGAGGGGGTGAGGTGGCCGAGCCGATCCATTAGCCAACGTCACGGCCATCATTCCTCTGTGTGTCCCTGACCGCTATTACCTCTCCTCTGCCATTAACCGCCACCACCTCTGCTAGTCTCGCCGATTTTCACCAACTGGACACTCCACACGTGTCGGTTGCTCATCTCGTTGGAAAATTCAAACGTAACCGAGCTTGTTTGGATCCCACGAAGCTATGCGACTGACTGTGGGTGGCCAGTTGACTGGCCACTAAATTCGTTCGATCCGAACCATTTTCACAGACAGACAGTTTTTGAAATATTATCTATGCAATTTGACGAATAAGGTTAGACACTTACCCGCGTGGCCATGGACGTGTTCTGCAGGCTTCGGGACTTGGAACGACTACTTCGCTTGCTGCTGCCTCGTGCACAGGTGCTAGAACCCATTCTTTCATTGGTTGATGTTGTATGCATGGATTTGGAACCCGATCCTCGGTTGGCAACGCTGCATGCACAGGTGGTGTTTGGTTTCAGCCGTCGAGGATGTTTTCACGTCTAGGAGGAGCCTTTTTACATGTTTCCTTTTGCTGGTTTCGGCTGCCCCTGCCTCTAGAGTGTGTCTTCTAGAGAGATCAGCCACTACAGGACGCTTGTAGGATGTCCTGTAGCTGCTTCTCCTCCTGGGATGCAGGCTAAACGAGCAAGGCTAAATTCGTTGATGAAGAGTCTAGATGGAGCTTGAACAGGTAGAGTGTGCGGGCCTTTGTTGCCTGATTTGTCACTTGAAAAATTTTCTATCCATCTGAAGAAAACAGGATTTCTTGTATGACTGTGCAGGAACACATAACCAGGTGGTTGCAATGGCGATGGAAAGAGATGAAACAGGTGATGGATGGAATATAGGGGTGGCTGCGGGCCTAACCAACAGACTCCAAGCTTCAAATCCCCTTCCAAAATCGAATTTGGCTCGCCCGAAGGCTCTACAGGATGTTTCCTGTAGAAATACAGAACTTCATGTAGAAAGCCCAAAGCTTCCTGTAGGAGGTGGAATCTCGACCCGAATGTGATCAAATCCTGGGAAAAGCGAGTGGCCATGGAGGGAGTGTCTGTAAGGATGTCCTGTAGCCTAGTACAGACCCCTTTCCTCCTTTTGCGCGACCTTCTTTATCTGCAATGTATTCCCTGCAACCTGCAATAATTTTACAGAGATTAGGCTTGTTTCTTTTTTCTCTTTTTCCTTTCGTTTTTCTCTTTTTTCTTGAGAGACAGTTGGGGCGCCTCCATGAGGTTTTCACCCCCACTATCTGCCCTAGGCACCTCAGAGAGGTTTTCACCCAAGGATCTTTTTTTATTTTTTAATTCCATTTCTTTATTTTTGAGAGACAACTGGGGCGTCTCCATGAGGTTTTCACCCTCACTATCTGCCCTGGGTACCTCAGAGAGGTTTTTACCCAAGGATATTTTTATTCCCTTTTTTTTTTATGATCAAGGTGTGGGCGAAATAGAGGCAGAGCCCTGCTCTACTACCAGCACTGATTTTTCCAAAGTTTCAATGAACTCCTGCCTCGAAAGGGGTTTCTTGTAGATTTTCAATCGATGCCCATTGACAAGCATGGGGATGGCTTCTTACTCAATGGTCCTGATAAGGACTGAACCATTGTCATTGCATTTTTCCACCGTATATGGTCCTAACCATCTTGTCCTCAGCTTCCCTTTGAAATCCTTTTATCTTGAGTCATACAGCAGTGCCCAATCTCCCAGCTGGAATTGTTTTTCACTAAGGTGTCAGTCATGCCATATCTTCCTCTGGAGTTGAACTACTTCTGAGTGGAGGAGGGCATGCACTCTATGTTCATCTAATCCATTCAGCTGCAGTAATATTTCACGTTGAGCATGGCTGAGATCTAAGTCCAGCTGAGCTGCCACCCTCAATGTGTTGTACTCGAACTCTATGGACAGCAAAGCTTTCTTCCCGTAGACCAGCTCATAAGGTGTGAAGCCTGTTGTAGTCTTCCAAGTGGTGTTGTAGGCCCAGGTGGCCTCAACCAGGTGATCTTCCCAATCCTTTCTGCTACTGCTCACCACCTTAGTCAAAATACCTTCCAATGCTCTATTAGTGACTTCCACCTACCCATTTTCTTGTGGATGATATGGGGTGGAAGTCTTGTGCTTGATCTTGTGATGAGCGAGCAAGTCTTCAATCAGGTTAGAGGTGAACTGGCTTCCTTGATCGGTGACTAACTCTCTTGGGTAGCCAAACTTGTAGAAGATATTTTCCCTTAAAAACTCAGCCACCTTTTCTTCTGTCGCTGCTTTGATTGCCTTTGTTTCTGCCCACTTTGTCAGATAGTCGGTGCACACAATGATGTAAGACCTTTGCTTTGAAGGAGGGTTGATAGGACCCACAAAATATATGCCCCACTTCTCAAATTGCTCGAAGGTCACTTGAGGTTGGAGAGGCATTTCATCCCTTGGAGTCGGTTTCCCCATCCTCTGACATCGGTCACACTGGCTGATGTATCTTCTAACATCTTGGTGAAGAGTAGGCCAATAGTAGCCTACCTGTAGAATTTTGAAGGTAGTCCTTTTTGCTGCAAAGTGGCCTCCACAGGGCCCATCGTGACAGGTTAGGAGGATGTCAAAGACTTCCTCCTCCCTAACACAACGCCTCAAGATCTGATCTGGGCCAAGTTTGAACAGGTTGCCCCCGATCCAAGTGAACAAGGCACTCTTCCTCACAATTCTGCTCTTCTCCTTTGAGGATAGATGCGAAGGGAACTGTGTTGAGACCAAGTAATTTGCTATATCAGCAAACCATGGAGAGAGTACTGAGATAGCAAACAGGTGTTCATCTGGCATCTGGTCATCCATTGTCCCTTCTTCACCTACAGGCAAATCCAATCTAGACAAGAAGTCAACAACAACATTTTCCTTACCTGGCTTGTCGACAATAGTCAAATCAAATTGCTGCAACAAAAGTAACCATCTAATGATATGAGCATTTACATCAGGCTTATTCATTAAATATCTAATCGCAGCATGATCAGTGTGTACAAATGTTTGATAACCAATGATGTAGTGTCTGAACTTGTTTAGGGAATGGACTACAGCCAGGAACTCTTTCTCGGTTACAGTATAGTTCATTTCTGCCTTGGACAGGTTTTTGCTGACGAAGTATATGGCATATGGTAGTTTCTCCTCAACTTGTCCTAAGGCTGCCCCTATGGCTTTGTTCGAGGCATCAGTGTGGATGTGGAAAGGTAGGGCCCAGTTTGGACCTCTTAAGATCGGGGCAGACACCAGCTTATCTTTCAACTCATCTAGAGCCCCTTGACAGTCGTCGGTCCATTTAAACTCAACATCTTTCCCTAAGAGGCCAGACAATGGCAAGGCCGGCTTACTGAAATCTTTAATGAATCTTCTATAATATCCTGCTAAGCCTAGGAAACTCCGAACATCTCTCACCTTTTGAGGAGGTGGATCTTGTGGATGATAGCAATCTTGTTAGTATCCACCTGTAATCCTTGCTGAGAAATTGTATGACCTAGCACAGTCCCTTTGGTCATCAGGAATTCGCATTTTTCGGGACTGAGGGATAGGTTCATCTCAATACACTTGGTTAAGACTTTTCCCAAGTTAGTCAATGCTTCTTGGAAGTTGGACCCATAAGGAGTAAAGTCATCCATATAGATTTCTACCGAATCGTGGACCAACTCAGAAAATATGCTCAATACTGGGCTCTGGAAAGTAGCAGGAGCGTTGCATAGCCCAAAGGGAAGGACTCGATAGGCAAAGGTACCCATGGACAAGTGAAGGTGGTTTTATCTTGGTCCTCAGGGCTGATTTGGATCTGATTATACCCGCTGAACCCATCTAGGAAAGAGAAGAACTTCTTCCCTGCCAGTCCATCCAACACTTGATCTATGAAATGCAAAGGGAAATGGTCTTTCTTGGTGGCTTTGTTAAGTTCTCGATAATCTACACAGATTCTCCACTTCTCGTTCTTCTTGGGCACAAGCACTAGAGCTGAGACCCACTCACTGTCAGAGATGGGGTAGATGAATCCTGCATCCAACAATTTTTGCAATTCTTCTTTGACAATGTATTTAAGGGCTAGATTCATTCTCCTCTGAGGTTACCTGACTGGTTTACAATCTTCTTTAATGTAAATGTGATGGGTACAGACTAAAGGGTGGACTCCTTTCATCTCCTTATAGCTCCAAGCGAAAGCATCCAGATGATTGTTCAGTAAGCTACACAGCTCCTTCTCCTGGGAGGGAGATAAGGAGGAGCTGATCTTTAAGGTTCTTTCGGGGCCAAATTCCACATTCTTAACTCTGGGAGAGGTCAGATCAGTCACATAGAGGTACACTAAAGCACTAGCTTGGGTATCTTCCACCAACTCCTCTAAGGACAGTGCACTGGGAGGTGGATTTTGAATCAAATTCTCAATCAAGTCATCCTTGGTTTGAGGGCCTCCCCTGGTGGTTTCTACTATGCAAAATGGTGCAGAATAGACCTCATCCTCATCTCCCTCTTCCAACCAGAGTGGTAAGTCATGTTCTAGCAGAGGTTGGGCAGGAGGGTATAGGACTAGATGTTTGGACATAGGCCCATTCTTGATGGTCATGCTTCCAGCTCGACAACTGATGTAAGCATCTGTAGTGGCTAACCAAGGCCTTCCCAAAATGAGGGGGTATCTAGTGAGCTTTGCCTTTGGCTGAAGGACCAAGAAGTCCGCAAGGTACTCCCAAGAGTCAACAAAGACCAAGACATCTTCCACAATCCCTTCGGGAGTCACAGTGGAGCGATCTGCTAACTGCAGGACTGTCGAGGTCTTCCTTAAGGAACTCTTAAGGTTGAGTTTAAGCATGGTGTCCCTGGTTAATGGCAGCCCCTAGATCAATCAAGGTATGGGGGATTATGGTTCCATTGATGTGGACATCAACTACAGGACTCCCAGGGTCCAAATCCTTTGGACAGATTACTTGCCCCAACATTAGATCGTACAGTTGTCCTATGACATTGATAGTCGAGGCATCTCTCTTTTGCCTGCCTGGGTGCCTGAAACACTTCTCCTTAATCAATTTTTTGTATACTGGTACATATTTTATGGCCTGGAGAAGTGGTATTTTCACACACAGCTGTTTAAGTTCTCCCATAAGTTCAGTCTCCTCTGGGTTTGGTTGCGTGGTTACTGTTAGTCGCTCAGGAAAGGGTGGAATGGCTTTGGGTTCACTTCCCTGTTTCTCTTCCTCGTCCTCCTGGGGAGGAGGTTGGCGATCTGGAAGGACCTTCCCAAATCATAGGTTGATCTTCTGGATCTCCACAGCATAGGTAGGGCATGTTGTCTCCCCAGTGTATACCTGTGGGCCTGTTTGTTGTTGGGGTTCGGGTTCGGTTGAGCAGGCATCTGGGGTTGTCTTGGAGGAGCAGGAAGTAATGGTTGTGGCTGAGCTGGTGGTGGAGGTAAAATGGCAGGAGGAGAGTTGTATTGGGGCCTCCACCCGGTTGAGGTGCATCCCACTGAGGTTGTGGCTGGACATGTGAGTGAAACGAATGTCAGTGGGTTGAGTATGGTATTGAGATGGAGAAGACCACAGAGGAGGTGCGGACTAGGAAGGATGAGCAAGGGGGCCTCAAGAAGGTATGTCAGTAGATTGGTTGGGGCTATAATAAGCTTGGGATGTCCCTTGCATCCCCTGCTGGTAAGGTCTGGGCCCATGCGGCCTCCTTTGGTTGAGGAAGTAGAGAGGTTCAGTAGTTGCCTCAGTCCCTTGGTACATGGCTTTAAATCCGTGTAAGGTTGGGCATTGGTTTGTGGCATGGTCTTCCTCACAAACAAAACATACCTCTACTAAGTGCAATGGACACTCGTTCTTAGGGTGCTTCCTCTTACATCTGGGATAGAAAATGGCCAAATCCCTCTCAGCTTCCTCTTTCTTTTGTTGGATTCGGAAAGTATCAAGTTGCATGGCAATGGTCTGTCTCACCTCACTTTTGAGGTCTTCCATCTGATTAGAAAACTCATGCTTGGAGAAGGCGGTACTAGCTGAAAGCAGATTCCCCCTACCTCTTTTTCGGGCTGCCCTAGAATGGTTTCTAAACACAGTATTTATGTCCTCATAAGGTAGTTGGTAGATGTTCCCTCCAGCTAGCAAATGGAGGGTATCTAGAAGGTCTTCAGGGACTCCTCAGAGCAGAACCATCTTCAGAGATTCAGGGTCAAGTGTGCACCTGGCCCGTTTATAGCTAAGTTGGAACCTTTCCTCGTAGTCTTCTAAAGACTCATCATTTCCCATGGTCATCCGGAAGATTTCTCCCTTTGTTTCCTTTAACCTACAGTAGTCCCGATATTTGTTGTTAAAGGCTTGATGCATCTAAGCCCAAGTTGTGATACTGTTTCCAGGTAACCCCATGAACCAACGTAATGCTGCATCCTTGATGGTAGAGGGAAAGAGTTTCAACTTTTGCTCGTCTTCTGCATAGTCATAAGTTTGACAAAGGACAACAAACTCAAACAGGAAGGTATCAGGGTCTTCAGTGGTCAATCCATGGAAATGAGGTAAGGCTGAGGGACTTATGTTTTTCATCTTCATGTCCCCGTTGGTCTCTCAGATGGGGAAGGTACGTTCTATTCTCTCATCATCTTCTCTATCGTTTTTGTTTTCATCCATGGTCTCAAAAGTAATGTTTTCTTGCTCTTCTTCTCTTATAGGATCTTCGTATATCTCAGGGGGTTCACCTATAGGTTCTTCTGGATCACTGCCAAAAAAGAAGAGAGAAGGGTGACTCAGTGATGTGGTGGGGGTGTTGGGTAGGAATTTTCTGGTATTACCTCTGTTCCTACGAGGTATGAAAAGATTTTTGGTTGCTTTTGCTTTTTTCTGCTTGTACTTGCAAAACTGGAACAGATGGAATTGCAACTAACTAAAATCTATCTTGCGGAAATGAAAATGCGGAATTGAAATGAAAGCAGGAAAGGACTAATCTATTTTGTTGAAATAAAATTGCAGGAATGAAATGCTATTCTACGCTTGCAAAATTGAAATGTTATTCTACGCTTGTAAAACTGAAATGTTATTCTACGCTTGTAGAATTGAAATGCTATTCTACGCTTGCAGAATTGAAATTGCGGAATTGAAAGGCTAATCTATGAAAGCAGGAAATGCGTAATCTATCTTTAAATAAATGAAATTGCAGAATGGAACTGAAATAAACTACTTAGCAGAAGGTTGGAGTAGAAAAATAGAAGAAAAGCAGCAATCACAAATACTCTGACACTTCCTCGGCAACGACGCCAAAAAGATGGTGGGCTCCAGTATTGCAGCAATAATGCTGCAACTCCTGGGACTCCCTTCTTTATTCTTACCAACCCGGTAGTTCGTAACAAACTTGGAAGCGACGGTGTTGTATGCACAAGTACTAGCTCTTGCCGCAGCTGTCACTTGGTCAGCTGGCACAAGTCCGCTAGGAGATTAAGCCAACTTCTATGAGCTCTCAGAAGAAGCTTTCTAACTGATGGATGGAAGCTAATTCAAAGGATGTTAATATATTTGCAGAAAGAGACTGAAAAGCTAAAAGGAAACACAAACCCTAACAAACCATAATTTTACCAGCTAATCCTATTGATGCAGGAAAGAGGATGAAAGCTACTGAAGGAGATGCCATTGACTTCTGAGAAGGTGAAATGCATGTGTCTAAGCTACTCCTACAGTAAAATCTGGAGAAAAAAAAAAAAAAAAAACCTTCTTTTTGTATTTTTTAGTAAAGTGTCAGAATTGTCACGCATGTGCTTTAACTGGTTTTTGATTATGTAGAGGTGGATTGGCGAGAGGAAATTCTTGCAAGAGGTTGGGAAGGTTAGAAGAGGGCCTAAGGGGTCTCTAGCACCCTTCCAGAGAGTTTCACCGAGTTTGGCTATCAAGAAACCGCTTCCGTGAGCTTCTACAGGAAGTCTGCAGGGGTTCTACAGGATGTTCAGAAATGGGATTTTGGAGGGTGGATGGAGAGAGAAAGGTGGAGAAGTGAGTAAGGGGGTAGGATAAGGGTGTGAGGAGGTCCAGGACTTTGTGAATAGAGCTGAGGAGAGATGAGGATGGCTGGATTTGTTCAAGGAGGAGTGGAGCAATGTTGCACAAAAATATGCAAACTAGGTCAAAGTGAGGGAACGTAGCAAATGTGAGGCAAGAATCCGAGTTAAGGGATGGAGCAGATGGGATTTGTTAGCCTCCTGTTGCAACAGGTGTTCATATTTCATGATTGACAGTTTTACATACCAAATATGTCATACTTTACATCCTGCAATGCTCCATATTTCCAGAAAAAGGCCAAAGAAGAGGCCATGAAAGTGTGCCAGTCCAAATGCCACTGTTGTATTCCAATTTTGATGACTTAACCATTTTTGAAGAATGTTCTATTAAGGGAAGTCCAGATAGCTTAATCTTGGCTTCCCTAGGTTTCAATTTCTTGTTTTAGAATATAGAGAATTGATATCTGTCCAAACAACTTAATCTTGGCAGATTTGTAGACAGGTAGAGAAACAAAGGACTCCAACTGCTTAATCTGGGCCCTTGGAAGAAATAAGGATAGATTTAGATAGGAGGGCAGTCAAAAAGAAAAAATTGTAAAGCAGGGTCTGCAAGTCTAAGTGCACCCTTCCTGAAGTAACAAAAAATGCTAGATGTATTAGGCTGGGTAGGTAGCCTGGGGTTGCAGAAGCAAGATTATCTTCAGTTTTGGCTTTAACAAGGAAAGCTCATCTCATCAGTGTTAGAGGTAGCAAAGCAGTGTTTTGGTGGCAGAATTCTGGAAGCATGTCTAACTTCCCTTCACTCCCCCTCAAAGTTTCTTACTAACACCCCTAAAGGACCTTGGGATCTGCCCAACAAGTCCTGAGTCCATTTCATTTTTGTGAAACATTAAGTCAAAGTTTTGACTTTCTTCATGAAAAGAAGCCACATTTCTTGTGTAAAAGTCATGTTTTCATCTTCTACACAAATCTCTATGTCTATCACCACTTCATAGACTTATCATTGGTCCCTTTCATTTCCACTCTACCAGATCATATTAACTCCTGATTCTACTATATAGCTCCCTAACTGTTCCCCATCCCCATTTACTACTAAAACTATATAAAATCCCAAAAAATATTAAATAACCCCCCTTGGCACTATAGCCATATGTTCTAAAAACTGGGGAAATATTAAGTCCATCTGGGACTTATATTTAACCTTTCCTCGTTTTGTCCCTTGGGATCAGTTAACCCCTGGTTGAACTGATAGCCATTTATTCCCCTTCGCAGTCATCATTCCCAAAAGTTAAATGTTTAAATGTTATGTTAAACGTTAAACTTTTAGTTAACCCCCACTCGATATGAACCCAAAACCCACTTTATTAATGTTTAAACCTCCCCGCCGCATGAATAATTAAATGAAATAGCAGGCGGGTCCCCGCCCTAACCTTCCCCCGCTTCAACCGTCCCGCCAGCCATTAGATCTGGCCCACCCAAGATCTACGGTGGGCGGGGCTTTTTCATACGCCAACACGCCGAGGGTTAGCGTCCGGGAGTTCGGCAGTTTTCCCACCGTACTCCCGCCACGCGTCGCCCTCCCGACTGTGGCGGAGCCCCCTCCTCCCAAACCACCCAGGCGCTAAAGCGGTGTGCCCGAAACCACCAAACCGCCCTCCCCTGGTGACGTCAGCGCCACATCCTCCGCCCAGTGACGCCCTCACTGACGTCATCAACCTGCGTCGGCCTCTTGCCACGTCACTGCCACTGTGTACCACCACGTCACTGCCACTATGTACCACCACGTCACCCACCGTACTGCTGACGTCATCCCGCCACGTCACCCGCCGTACTGGGTCCCACCCGCTGACGTCATCACTCAAAAAGGCGCGAAAGGAGAAAATCGTGCTTAGGAAGCACGGATTCAGATTCTGAGGCAGTTTTTCATGCGCGATTAGCACCTAACACTAATCATGCATGGCTACGGGAAATGGGCCAAAATGGAAAGCCCTCATCGCGTAGCCCCCAGCAAGCCCGAAAGGCGCAGAATGACCCATTTTTCTTTGCGAAGCATTCAGAAAGGGGAAAACACACTTTTTAAAGCAACAGAAGGTTGAGCATCTGCCATGAAGGATCGATGGGACAGTCTAAACCATTCAGAAGATTTTAAAGACTCCAGGATCAGCGCCAAAGAGTATCAGGAAGCGGCAGAGAGTATCAGTTCAGCAACATCAAATCAGGTGAAAGTTAAAAACCTTCATCAAAGTCAGCAAAGCAGTTAAGGCCATTTAAAAGCCTATCTGGTCGGGATTAGTGCACATTAATGCCAACAAAATAGCAGCAAAACCAAGTTAAAGGTGGAGATAAAGGACAAATCACAGTTATTACAGAAGGACTGCACCAGGCTACCCAGGACAGACATTAACTCAGTTTTGAGACAGCTGCCCTCAGCGCAGCCCAAAGATATTTTCATGCATTTATTTCTGGATAAGATTAGGTTAAAGTAATCATTTTCTTTCAGACCTGCTTAGGTCAGCTGTAATAAGTTAGTTTTTGATAATTTTCCCTATATATACTGACCCTCTGTATTGTTTAAAGGGTTGGTTTGTTGATAATCCTCATTAGAGACTCACACTGGATATTAGAGATGTTTTACTTAATCAAAGATTGTTGAAAAGCTTTGGAGGAACGACTGTCTGCTCTGTGTCTAATGGTTTGAAGAATTGAATGTGGAATTCTTGTGCTGCTATATGAATCAATAAGTTTTCCTTATCTCTGTTATTTCAATTTCACATATGCTCAAGTCACAGAACAAAGGATTGGCTCAGAACTTGCTTGGTTGCACTCTATGCTCAGTTTCTGTGGCTTCTTAATGTTTTCCTCTTGAATTAGGCATAAATATGAATTCTGTTATGGCTCATGTTTGACCTATTTTCATATATAAATGACTGTTATCTAGGAATTCTTAACTGCTCCTAGATAGGGCTCATTTGTCTTCTTTCTGCTAATCTGAATGAGAGATTCTTAAATTGCCCCTCATTCCTTAGCCTTTAATCCATCCCTTTTACCATGAATGATTGTTTCATACGCAACTAGCTTGCTCCATATTCCCTCTTGTGACCAAGAAAATGCACGAGCAGTCCTACTCTTTGACTCCACGCCCAATGGTTCTAGAACTTTCATGCTGTCCCTGCCTCCTTACTTGAAAGCATCATCCTTCTCACCAAAAACAAAACAAAACCCCTTGAACTCAATAACTAGCCTAAAACATTATCAACAAAGATAAATCAAAAAAGAGAGAGCCCTCTCTAATTGCAGGTGGGCTAGAACCTGCAATCCAAAGATTGGTCTGTGGTTACCTCGGCCGTATCCTTTTGATGCCGACCAGAAGGACAACCTGAGTGATAACAGAATTGATGGAGTACGGGTAAATGGAGAGGTGTTACAGGTGCTCTACAAGTTACTTCTCAAACTGAACAAAAAATGTTGGGTCCCTATAATACTAGTGATTACCCCATTACTATTGTAGTTATACCCCTTATTTATATTGTTGTGCCCCTATTACCCCCATATTGTTATTTCTGTGCCCCATAGAATCCCTCTATTGTTATTTTTGTGGCTTTATATTATTATTGTTAGGTCGGCTGGATTATATTGTGACTCCTTAGACTCCTATATATAAAAAGGAGGTTTTGTCATTTGTATCATCCAAGAATTGTTCATTTATGTAATGTAAAGGAGGTTTCCCCCTCGAAGAGGCTGAATTCTAAGGCGTTGATCTATCTTTTCTATCTTTTCTTGAGCTGGTTTCATAACATTTGGTATCAGAGCTTTGGATTCTAGGGTTTCGCTGCTCCAAACAGGTCATCGTGGCATTTTCACTATAACTTTTTTTCTGTGACGTTTCAGAAGTCGCAAAAAAAACCCGTTTGAGAAGAAATCGCGCTGAACCTTGGGTCCACATTTCAGAGCTTTTCGTGTGATATTTGCGAAGATATGATCTGAGGAAGTTGGTCTTTTTGCAAACTCCTGAATTACATTCAAAACAGGTGACCTGGGGAAAATCATCATAACTTTCTCTCTTGGGATCGGATTGAAATTTTGTAAGAAGGTACAGAAAAAGGACAGACTGTAGTTTCTTGTATGTGTGTTTCAGATTCAAAGGTTGAAACAGTGACTCGTGGCACGTCGTACAAGTTCGCTTTACTGAACCAGTCTAAAATCAAGTCAATGTGGGAGATTTCACATAACTCTTCCTTGGAGAATCCAATTTGGCTCAGACTTGTGGCATTGGAAAGAGGACGCAGAAGGCTACTACAGGTAGCAATTTCAAAACTGGATGATCCGCAATTACAGAGATACATCAGATTCAATATCAGGCTTCTATAAAGTGAAAAAAGGTGTGTAGTTTTTTTTTTTAATTTTTGTGTAAGCTTGGTTTAACGGAATTCAAAGGGCATAGTAAAGCATTATTATCGGTAACTGATGCCCCGAGGAAAGAAAATGCAAACACCTAGTAAGGAACCTGAAAGCTCTAGCATGACTCATGAAGAAGAGGAAGAAATGCTACATGATATATCAAAATTACAAGAACAAGTGCAACAAATGTCACGCTCACAAAAGCTAACAGAAGCTAAGATAAGTGGCGTGGAATCTAAGATAAATGGCGTGGAATCTAAGATAAAGGGCATGGAAGCTAAGATGGATGATTCGAAGACAGATTTGAAGAGAGACATGGCAGATTTGAAGACAGACATGGAAGAATTGAAGAAGTTGCTACAAGAAAGGGTCACTAATGGTGAAAAGGTAGTAAAGGAAACTCATGATGAGAACAAAAGAAATGTTAATCATGATTCCATAGACGCTAATGTTGGATCGAAGAATCACCATATTCCAAAAATCGATATGAGGAAGTTTGATGGCAAGGATCCCGCCACATGGATATTACAGATGGAGCAATTCTTCGATCTCAATAATGTGCAAAACGCACAAAAGGTACGTATGACAACTGTATATTTGGAACCAAATCAGTTTGTATGGTATCAATGGCTTTGCTCTCGTAAACAATTTATCACTTGGGCAATTTTTACGGAAGAATTGATAGCACATTATGAAGATACAAAAAGCAACACTTTTTTTAGCCAATTGATAAGTCTCAAACAAAAGGGTTCAGTAATGGAGCACATTGAGGAGTTCCAAAAATTGAACATAAGGGTAAAAGATATTCCAGAGGAGTATAGGATTGATGTGTTCATAGGGTCTTTAAAGGATAATATCCAACATGATGTTCGCCTTTGGGAACCTGATTCATTAGAGAAGGCATTCAGGTTAGCAAGAAAAATGGAAAGCAAAATTATGGCAACCAAGAAGCATACCACTCACAACTATAAAGACGGAAGTGTTGTTGCCCCTAGTCTTCCACAACCTATAAGGTTGACACCACAACAATTGGAAGAAAAAAGAGCAAAAGGGCTTTGTTACAGTTGTGATAGCAAATACACTAAAGGTCATAAGTGTGCTGAGAAGAAATTATTCTACATAGATTGTGAAGAGGAAGAAGAAAAGGAGCAAGAAAGGTCAAAAGAAGAAGATATACTCCAGGAACAAAGCCTAGATGAAGAACAAATAAATCCAACCATATCTTGTAATGCATTGGCCGGAATTACACTCCTCAAACTATCAAGATAGAAGGACAAATCAAGAAGAAAAAGGTAATAGTGTTGATTGATTCATGAAGCACCCACAATTTTATTCATTGTAGGGTAGCAAAAGAATTGAATTGCTTCCTATATCCAGCACCAAAGTGTCAAGTGATGATTGCAAATGGAGGAACAATAAATTGCTCTGGAAAGTGCCATAATATCAAGCTATCCATGGGAGAATATGTATTGACTAGCCCAATGCTTTCCATTCCAATGGGAGGTGTGGATGTTGTACTAGGAGTCCAATGGCTACAATCCTTGGGTACAATAGCTTTTAATTTTCAAGAACTTTTCATCAAATTTTCTACGGAAGGAAAGGAAGTTGAATTAAGGGGTCTTGCAGGGAAACCAGGAAAGATAATCAGCTCTCATGGTATGACAAAGCTTCTAAAAAAGGAGCAAAGAGGTGTAATTGCACAATTATGCTCGCTAGATGTTTCCACATTGGAATCATCTATTTCTCCAGATCTCCAAAAAGTCCTGGACAATCATTCCAAGGTATTTGAGACTCCCAAGGGTCTCCCACCTATGCGTGATCATGATCATGCTATTCATCTGATTCCAGGAAGTGTTCCTCCAAACATCAGGCCGTACAGATATCCCTATGTCCAAAAAAGTGAAATTGAACGTATGGTTGCAGAAATGCTAGAGGATGGTATAATTAAACCGAGTCAAAGTTCTTTCTCAGCTCCAGTAGTATTGGTGCACAAGAAGGATGGATCATGGCGCATGTGTCCAGATTATAGGGAGCTCAAAAAGCTCACTATTAAAGATAAGTTCCCCATTCCTATTATTGATGAATTACTGGATGAATTGCATGGATCAATTTACTTCACCAAGTTGGATCTTCGTTCGGGATATCATCAAATCAGAATGAAGATTGAAGACATTCTGAAAACGGCATTTAGAACTCATGAGGGTCATTATGAATTTTTGGTCATGCCTTTTGGCCTTACCAATGCACCTTCAACATTTCAAGGTTTGATGAATTCAATTTTCAAACCATTCCTTAGAAAATTTGTGTTAGTATTTTTTGATGATATACTAATCTACAGCAAGTCTTGGAAGGATCATGTTGAACATGTTGACAAGGTGCTACAACTATTGGAGGAGAAACAATTATATGCAAAAAGATCCAAATGTTTCTTTGGAGTCCAGGAGGTGGAATATTTGGGTCATATTGTATCTCATGAAGGAGTTAAGGTAGACCCTAGCAAAATTAAAGCCATTAAGGAATGGAAAATCCCCACATCCATAAAGCATCTGCGAGGATTTCTTGGGTTGACAGGGTATTATCGCAAGTTTGTTAAGAATTATGGGAGAATAGCAGCACCTCTAACAACATTATTGAAGAAAGATTCATTTTCATGGACTCCGGAAGCAACAAAGGCCTTTGAACATCTTAAAGAGGCAATGTGCCAAGCACCGGTCTTAGCTACACCGGACTTCACAAAAACCTTTATTGTGGAATGTGATGCTTCAGGAAATGGAATTGGTGTTGTTCTAATGCAAGATGAAAGACCCATTGCTTTTGAAAGTCGTCCAATCAAGGGAAAGTTTTTAAGCAAAGCTATTTATGGGAAGGAAATGTTGGCAATACTCCATGCACTTAAGAAATGGAGACCCTACCTAATGGGAAGACACTTCAAGGTAAAAACGGATCATGATAGCCTTAAATACTTTTTAGAACAAAGATTATCCTCTAAAGAGCAACAAAAGTGGGTCACAAATATGTTGGGTTATGACTTTGAAATCATCTACAAAAAAGGGAAGCAAAATGTGGTGGCAGATGCACTCTCAAGAAAGGATGAGGATGTGGAAGCATTGTTGTGTGCCATTTCTATTATCCAACCAGATTGGATAAACGAAGCAAGGGAGGAATGGAAGAATGACGAAGAAGTGTGGGCACTTATTCGAAAGCTACAACAAGATTCCAGTACTTCTGATACATTTAGCTGGCAAAATGATTCATTATGGTACAAAGATCGCTTATACCTCTGTAAGAATTCCCAGCTAAAACAAAATATTCTTATGGAATTGCACACTTCTCCCTTAGGAGGGCACTCAGGATTTTTAAAAACTTACCACAAGGTTAAGAAGGAATTTTTTTGGGATGGCCTTAAATCAGATATTCAAAAGTTTGTGGCGGAATGCTTGGTTTGCCAACAAAATAAAGTTGAAACAATTAAGACACCGGGTCTATTACAACCTTTATCCATTCCAAGCCAACGTTGGGAGGAGGTTTCAATGGATTTTATCATAGGTTTACCCAAGTATGAGGGAAAGAGTGTCATCATGGTGGTAGTTGACAGACTTACCAAGTATGCACACTTTTGTGCATTATCACATCCATTTAAAGCCAGTATAGTTTCTACTGCATTTATGGAAATAGTTCAAAAGCTACATGGAAACCCAAAGATTATTGTAAGTGACAGAGATCCCATTTTCACTGGAAATTTTTGGACAGAATTATTTTCTTGTCTTGGTACTCAGTTAGCTCATAGCTCATCTTATCATCCTCAATCTGATGGGAAAACTAAGATAGTAAACAAATGTTTGGAAGGATATCTTCGTTGCTTTGTATCTGATAAACAGACACAATGGGTCAAATGGTTGCCTCTGCTTGAATGGTGGTATAACACTTCCTTCCATACAGCAACAAAAATGACCCCATTTATGGCACTTTATGGGTATCAACCACCATCCATCACATCATATTTAAGAGAAAATTCTAAGGTTCAGGCAGTGGGACATCACATCGAACATCAACAACAAGTCCTCCAACTCTTAAAGGATAACCTCGTGTTGGCACAAAATAGAATGAAACAACAGGCAGATCAACATCGCAGTGAAAGAAGTTTTGATGTAGGTGATTGGGTATTCCTACGGCTACAACCATATAAGCAAATGTCCCTAAAGCAAGCTAAGAAGGATAATAAATTATCACCAAAGTATTATGGTCCATACAAGGTGTTGCAAAAGATTGGTACTATGGCATACAAATTGGAGCTTCCTGCAGCTTCTCGATTGCACCCAGTTTTCCATGTTTCATGTTTAAAGAAGGTTATAGGTGACAAGCTCCCAATTCAAACAATATTGCCAGAACTTGACGAGGAAGGAAAATTATATTGGAACCGGAAGCAATCACAGAAACAAGAACTCGACAGCTATGAAATCGATCAATTTCAGAGTATCTTATCAAGTGGAAGAACTTATCCGCTGAAGATTCCACATGGGAGGATGAGAATTTTATGCAGAACTACTCAAGCGTTGAGGACAACACTTTTTTGAAGGAGAGGGGCATGTTGGGTCCCTATAATACTAGTGATTACCCCATTACTATTGTAGTTATACCCCTTATTTATATTGTTGTGCCCCTATTACCCCCATATTGTTATTTCTATGCCCCATAGAATCCCTCTATTGTTATTTTTGTGGCTTTATATTATTATTGTTAGGTCGGCTGGATTATATTGTGACTCCTTAGACTCCTATATATAGAAAGGAGGTTTTGTCATTTGTATCATCCAAGAATTGTTCATTTATGTAATGTAAAGGAGGTTTCCCCCTCGAAGAGGCTGAATTCTAAGGCGTTGATCTATCTTTTCTATCTTTTCTTGAGCTGGTTTCATAACAAAAAATGACTTGGAAAACCAATGACCTAGCTACTTTATTCTAATCTGGCCTAAGTAACGGCAAATGAAATGAACAGAAGTTTATTTGCAATGAAATCACATGAAATAGTTATGCAAACTGAGCAATCACGAATAGGAATGCTTAACCACAACTGGTATCAATTTTTGCAAATGAGAATCTAACACTAATGATTGCATGGTGAGGCAAAGGCAGTGTTTTTGTTGGCAGCAAGGTCACCTTTGTCCCACCTCATGATCCCACTGAGGGAGAGGTGAGATCAGAGGTGCTTGATGGCCTTTTTCTGAAGATCTTCCCTGTTATTAACCTATCAACTCAATCTGAACATAAAAAGCTTTCTAATCATCAACAATGACCTAGGTAACCAGCAATATTTTAATATACTTAACAGAAATTATTTTGCAAAGACATAAAAAGCAAATAACAGTACATAAAGGAAGCCTTGGCACTTGGGTTGGGCCCAACCCCAAGAGCTATAGGCTCCTAAGAAAAACTTAGAACTGATGCCAAGTAAAGCTGCTCTTCATTACTAAAAAATAATCATGTCACAAGAAAGTTATACAACAGTAGCTACAAAAATGAGCTGAGACAATGATAGCACTATAGTGCAAAACCCAACAGTTCCAAAAGTAAACTACAAAGGCTGAAGCCTTCCTATTTATGCACTGCGAGGGTCCTAGCAACCCTCCTTAACTCAAGGGGCTTGGTTGTTCAAACTGCCAGTAAACAGACACTCTTCACAAAGCTGCTCGGTTGCCTTTAGGATTCGTTTTGGTGGCCTGCTGAGCTCTGAGTTGAGGGTGGAGATTTCGAGGAAGGGCCATTTAATGCAAGAGACACCCTTCCTACGAATCCTCACCCTTGTTCCTTCATGCTTGGTTGTCACCTAGCTCATAATTTCTTGGCCTTGTTCCAAAATTTGGCCAAAAAACCTGAAATAACCACATATTAGCCTCCTTGGTAAATTGACCATCCTCATTCGTTCAAATAACATAAACATACTCAAAAAACATGCATAATCTATGAAAAATGGTGTATTGATGAAGAACAGTAGGCAAAATGAGCCCAATAAGTTACCCATTTTTTGGGCTCATCAGTCATGCGCAACCTCAGACGGCTCAATCAGTTGATCAGCCTCTGCCCCCTGCCTCTCCGCCTTCATCCCAAGAGAATTCTCCTCCTCCCAGCCCTTCTCGCAGACCTTTCTCGCACAATGCCTTCCAAACTACTCATTTCAAATTTCAGAGTAGCCTGAATAGGCCCATCATTACGGCTAATATCACCATCATTTTCTCTGAGGAAGAAGCTCAGATTCAAGCTCCTGCGCGTACTGTGGCAGAGCATCCTCAGGGCATTCACAGAACTGTGGGTTGCCTTGCCACTGTGCAGAATCCGGCAGAAGAAGGTATGGCGGAAAGGCGTGGCGATTAGCATGGGGAGGGTGAAAATCCAGGCAATGCTCGGCCACCATGTGGCAGCTCACATGATGCCACAGTCTCGATGACCATTGCGGGCAGCTCTAGCGGCACTCATCCAGCGGAGGAACCTCCAGGCGGTAGCGGGGATGGTGTCGTGGTTCGGGATGGAGAAATCTGGTATGGCAATGCATGCCCTATCATTGAGGAGCCACTAGACCCCATGTGATGCCACCTGGACTCCTTCGTGTCTTCCCAGAGTTTTCTTATTCGCTCACTGGTCAAGTTCGGACGTTTATGGTTTTGTTGTTCTGGTTCTGTTTCTGTGGCTCGGTAGTCTGGTTCTATGTCTATGTGGCTCGGAAGTATGTGGTTTTATGGCTGCCATGTACAGCATCTTGGTCTTTAGGTGTTTGTCTCCACTGTTTCAAAGAGGGCTATCCCAAGTCCCCATTTTGGCTTTCTTGCAGTATTCAGGCTCCTATGTATGGTTTTTTGCTCACGGTAACTAGTTTTCCCAATTCTGGGACAGTTTTGATGACCTAAAAGTAGTCAAATGCTCTCGTCTGAGGCTTCTACCTCTTTGTAATTTTACTCTTTTTTCCTTTTAATAGAATTAGTCTTTATAGAGAAAATATCTATATATATATATATATATATTAATATAATATAATTATATTTTTAATTAACTTTTAAATTCATTTTACTTTTTAAATTAAATTTTATTTTAATTATATAAAATTAGTTTGTAATTAATTTTGTAATTAAATATATATATATATATATATATATATATATATATTAATTAACTAATAATTGTTAATCTAATTTAGGATTAGATTTTAATTAAAAAATCATAGTTTTGGCCCCAACAACCATTTTTCCAGAATTCTGGCAAACTCAACACTTCAACTTTGGACGCTCATAAGTTGAGTTCTATTTGACCAAATGAGCACCAGGACAGCTCGTTGGGTAGATAAAATGATGGGGAATATTTCTATGGTGGTTTCATAACTAGATTTGATCATTTAATGAGTTCAAAATTTAGCAGAGGATCAAGCTTCGAATTTTTAAACAAAATTAATTGTCTGAGTTTAATTTTCTGCATTTTCATTTGCTCATAACCTCTCTTGAATACAATTCCATTCGATTATGTTCTCCTTGAGCAATTAGATCTTTACAGTGATCAATAGAAATCTCATATTTCCTTTTATTTATTTATTTAGATGAGTTTTAATTGAAGATACTTTATTTTTCAGATTTTTTATTTTTTATTTTAATTTGCATTTTAATTGTTTTTTGTAGGAAAACAGTTCAAGAGATGAGGAGGAATAGATTTTAGTCAATGGAATTGCTCCAGCAATAGAAGAGAAGGAATTTGCACCAATGAAAATTGTTGTAGAAGAATTACTCTTCAATAGCTCTCCTATTTGGAATTCATTTTTGTAAATTGTAAATAGTGGTTTGTAGAATGTACAAATGGCTTCTCTCTTCTGCAATTTTGTAATTCCTAAAGCACTATTGTAATAGGGGTTTCAAGTTGTGGGTAGAGAGGATCAATCTCAGATCTAGGAATTATTGGGATTTGTCTTTTTCCTTTTTGAATTGTGTATGAGAGACAAAGCTTGCACTATTGCAGCTCTTTCTTTTAACAACTAATTTTATGCTTTGGAGAAGATTGTAGGAGATCAAATTCAAAGAACAAAGGAGGGGAACAAGTTCAGATTAATTTGTATTAGAAATACTATTATTTTTAATATGAAATTCATCTTCGATGGCAGAATTATGTTAATTCGATTTATATTATGCAATATTGTAGATATGACTTCATGTCTTACATATTAGCTATCTAATATGTTTGTTTTATAGATCTGTTGTTAATTTCCTCTTATGCTTTTCTGCTTGAATCATATTTTTGAGTAACTATTTACTCCTAAGTATGTCATCTAATTCTGATTTAATTTCCATTGGCATTATGAGAACTACTTCCTAATATTATTAGTTCATCATTCATTTATAATAGATCTTTAAATAGCATGTTTGGTAAATTATAATATCAGTTAATTGAACTACTTCATTAACCATATATTCATCATAAACTAGACGTGTTGAAATCTCAATCATTTATTTACTTTTCTCTCGGTTGGGTTAGATCTATATCTTCCTAATCAAGATAGGCTTAGGATTTCTTTCCTTTTCTTGTATTTAGATTTAATTCTACATTTCTAGAAGTCCTCTTATCAAAGAGACAAACTTTAATTGTGGTTTGGTTGAGCCCCAGATCAGCTTAAGGATCACTTTCTTGCCAAATCAGCAAGAGAGTTGATTTGATGTCTCTTCTATATTGGTAAGTGAAATTCATACTTTAAGCCGGTCGAGATAGAGAGAAAGTAAGTGGACCTAGTTTAACCTGTCGGAACCACCATTTCAACGGATAAAGAGCTTCTCTAAGTTCCCAATCAGGTGGTCTCCCTTATCATGTTGTAGGCAGAGATTTTCGAGCCTTCAACATTTTTTGCGCTAGAAGGAGGGCTTGAAGGCCTGTTGTCTTTTGGAGTTTTTGTATTTTAAAGTTTTATTTCAATCGCAATGGCTCCTCTCAAACTTCCAATTTGACGTTGTATCTTTGGACGTGCATCTGCTAATACTCCACTAGAAATAGCAAGACACTTGTCAAAGGTAAAGTTTAACGGTAAGAAGAATTTTTCTTCATTTAATCATGCTTTACAATTTATTCAAAATTTTGCAAATTCTACTTTTCATGATATTGATGAAGGTATTCTATGCAGGGCTTTTACTCTTACATTCTCAGGAAAAGACAGAAACTAGTGTCAATCTCTTCCAGTTGCCTCTATTCACAATTGGGACCAACTCATCATAAAATTCCTTTATAAATTTGACAGATATTATTATGAACAAGTATGTGATGAATTTGAAGGTCTACGAAGGTTTGAAAATGAATCTCTTTTAGATTTTACCGTTAGATTTCAATTAATTTGCTTGAGATTCAAAGCTGAAGATAAACCTTCAAGAATTGAATTGATAGATTGGTTTGAATATATTTGTTCTCTTCCTCCCATTTCAAATCCATATGAAACAATTGCAAGCTTTGATGACTCTCCTTCAACTTCTAGTAATATTATAAAAAATTATGATATAGAGGTGCATATTAATCATGATGAAGTGGCCTCAGCCATGTATGATAAATTCCTAAATTTAGTACATGCCTCTTACAATATTAATGATAATCATGCTAATGAATCATTCTCACAAATCTTGCAATAATTTGATAATCAACCGCAAGAAGATAACAACAATAATCTTGAAGGACCATCTGCCACGAAATTTGAAAATCACTATGAATTAAATTCAAAAAAAAAAACAGATTATAAATCAACAAGTACAAGCAGAAATTGAAGTTTTCAGTAATATGGATATGTTGTACAAAATTATGAATTTGATCATGTTGATCAAAAGATAAGTTCAAAGCAACCAAGCAATATTCTTCAAGAAAGCATTAATAAACAAATGAATGATTATAAATCTGAAATTTGCAATGAAGAAAATGCACAATAATTCACAAATAGAGATAGCTTCATATTTATTTCTTCAAGATTTAATTTTTCTCTCTATCTTGATATTTTTGTTGATAGCAATTTATCCCCTTTTTGCATTAATGTTGTTCCATAAAATAGAGAGGTTGATTTAAATAAATTTCCTATTAGTTTTTATCAATATAGAGAGACAATTATTGATCATTCTTCTGGAATTAATGAACATATGTTCCATGTTCCTTCTTGTTTTGATACTTTGGCTAAGAGTAAAGAGAATTTTAATGAATTTCGTGAAGTTATTTATAATGATTGCATTGATATTGAAGATGTTGATTTGTCCTCTTCTCAATTGAATCATCATGATCAAAGTCAAATCACATGTGAAAATGAAGAACACTCTAACTCAGAAAACGTTTCGACTAGTTCTCAATTTCAAACAATTAATCATACTCATTATTTCAGCTGATCATAAATCTGAAATTTGCAATGAAGAAAATGCACAAGAATTCACAAATAGAGATAGTTTCTTATTCATTTGTTCAAGATTTCATTTTTCTCTCTATCCTGATATTTTTGCTGATAACAATTTATCCCCTCTTTGCATTAATATTATTCCATAAAACAGAGGTTGATTTAAATAAATTTCCTATTAGTTTTTATCAGGATAGGGAAACAATTATTGATCATTCTTGTGGTTTTAATGAACATGTGTTCCATATTCCTTCTTGTTTTTATACTTTGGCTTGGAGTAAAAAGAATTTTAATGAATGACGTGAAGTTATTTATGATGATTACTATGATATTGAAGATGTTGATTTGTCCTCTTTTCAATTGAATCATCATGATCAAAGTCAAATCACATGTGAAAATGATGAACACTTTAACTCAGAAAATGTTTCAACTAGTTCTCAATTTCAAACAATTAATCATACTCATTATTTCAGTTAATCATAAATCTAAAATTTGAAATAAAGAAAATGCACAAGAATTCAAAAATAGAGATGGTTCCATATTCATTTCTTCAAGATTTCATTTTTCCCTCTATCCTGATATTTTTGTCGATAGCAATTTATCCCCTCTTTATAATAATGTTATTCCATAAAACAGAGAGGCTGATTTAAATAAATTTTCTATTAGTTTTTATCAGGATAGAGAGACAATTATTGATCATTCTTCTCGCATTAATAAACATGTGTTCCATATTCCTTCTTGTTTTGATACTTTGGCTAAGAGTAAAGAGAATTTTAATGAGTGTCGTGGAGTTATTTATGATAATTACTCTAATATTGAAGATGTTGATTTGTCTTCTTCTCAATTGAATCATCATGATCAAAGTCAAATCACATGTGAAAATGAAGAACACTTTAACTCAGAAAATATTTCAACTAGTTCTCAATTTCAAACAATTAATCATACTCATTATTTCAGCTTTCAAGAACCCATTCCAATCTATGATTTATATGATAATCGAATTCTCACTCCTATTCATAATTCGATCCTCTCTCTAATTCACAAATTAGTATTGGTGATCATTATAATTCCATTACTATGGTAAATTCTTGTGAAAAGGAAATTGCTTTAAAACAGCCCCAATTGTGTTGTGAAAATAATTTTAACAATAATGTAAACTATGATTTGATTTTGTTATTTTTCTTTCAATTATTTTGTTTAATTTCATATTTATTTTTCTGTTTTTGTTTTTCACTTTTTAGATATATTATGTTGGCATATTGAGTGGTCTAGTATTGAACACTCAATTAATGCATTGTCTGAATGGGAAAATAAAGTTTCAGATCATACTCATGAATATCAAGAGCTATTACTCTTCCAATTCCAATTGATGTTCATTTCTTATCACTTGCTTCTTTCTTCTCAAAAGTAGTGCCAACAAGAGAGTGTATTTTCACATTATGACCAGCCATCTAACCCAATTAATGATCTTTCGTTGAATCTATAAAACTTCCATCTATATTTCATAGACCCATTTGAAAAATACTAGGAAAATTCTCTTATACGAAAGATTATTAATAATTTAACATATGTACGTAAGACTTACAATTTCATACAAGTCATTGTATCTAAAAGTTCATTTCCACAATCTGGCCTGTTATCTTCTCCTTTAAACATCTTCCAATCATTAATGGAAATCCATCCAAATTTCTATGATCTAATTGAAATTCAGCTAGAAAGGACATTTCAAAGGAAGGTAATAATAAATAAGTTATTTTTTGTAAGTATATTAGCAATAAATGTACATTCTTCATTTAGATTTAGTTCTGTTAGTTTAATTATATTTGTATTTTTGTTACTAGTGTTTGATCTGTACATACATGCAGGAAACAAAATGATTGCATGATTACATTGGAAGTATGACTATACCTAGTCATGTTTCCTATTCATTCAATTAGCAATAGAAATAGATTAATTTAGATTTAGATTCTTTTTTTGTTTGCATTTATTTCATTATTTCAAAAAAATTTGATAAGCAAGTCATGAATCTGAGTTTTTTTTTTGCATCTCTTTTCATTTTATGGCAAAGTGGTTTAGAACATATCAAAATTATTATAGAATTGGACCATACACACTTGTGAAGCACTTGATTATATTGTTTTTGCAAAAAACTTCATCGCATTGTTAAAAATGTTTTTAATCATATATGAAGAAATTCCAAGGAATTGTTATGGCTTGGAAATTTTTGATTCACAAGTATTTCTAAAAGCTCATTTTCACCACTCTTCTATTATGACATAAATTTGAGGAGAATACAATTTGAAAGTTCATTACTTCGCATTTTAGATTAAATAAGGAGATAAGGTTGAACATGTGTGAATTTTGAGAAATGCATGGGAGAATTTGAAGATTCATGAGGTAAACTTACAGTCAAAATTCTTTCAAATATGCATTAGCAAGTTCATCTTCATCTGTTGCTTGATTTTCTATTTTGCATAGTTTATTTCTTATTTCAGTTTTGTTTGTTTTTGCAGGTCTTCATTGGCTTGATTTTGGAGACTTGAAATAAGAAAGTAGCCAACCCTTTCTAAATCTGCAACATGTTCATGGAAGTATGTGTCGTTTCGTCATAATTTGGGTATTCTTTAGTTTTACTTATATTCATAAAACCTCGATAGGCCTTTAATTCATTATTGAAAGATTCATATCGAATCATTATAATATCGTAACTCTCCTCATAAGAAAGTTACGATAAAATCATTCTCCGATCAAATATTCCCAATAGTTAATATAATTATTAAATGGCCTTTTTGTTAAAAAATGTGAAGTTGAGTTGGGCACTTTCTTTTGAATTAAATACTTAGTTGACGGCCCCACAACTGCCACTTGGCATATCGGCCTTCGCAAATATTGTAACTTCTAAAATGGGTTATGCTCAAATCTCTCTATATCCCGATCATCTGATATTTTGATACTCTCATATCCCAATCATCCGGTATTCCCATCCTCGGCTTATATCGATACTTTCATATTTGATGCTTGCTCTTTAAATCCCCGATATACTATTGCCGATATAAAAGTTCTAATATCACTTCCCGCCTCTTCTTATTATCCGTTATTTCTTTAAATATGATTTATCGGAAGTCGCAAATATCATAAATTTCTAAAAATATAGCAAAGTGATTTCACCGATATTTTTCTTCCAATACACTCATGTGTGCAGACCCACATGAATTCATGCTTTTTCACTTAGAAATATGAGTCAATAATCATATTCTACCTCTCATCGATGCAACTGAAATGAAACTATTACATTCTTTATTTGCTCAGATTTGATACAAACTGAGGAAAATCTCGCACAAAACTCTTGCAGCTTAGGATCTTATCCATGATTTTATGTGCCTATTCTGAATCTTACAACTACCGAGTTGAGTTGAACCATTGCATCGCACTCATTCATATTTTTTTCCCTTCAGTCATATTCCTTTATTCCAAAGGGACTCAAAGCCTCTAATTGATGAATTTTGGAATCTTAATCATCTGCTTTTCATTTTGCCGAGATCTTTGCTTAGAATTTCGAACTTTATGGCTTATTGGACTCTTGGGTTTGTATTTATCAGAAGAATTTAAAACAAATCCTGAGATGTACCTCTCTGAGATCCACACTTCCTTTTCCTTCACTATCATGTCCATTACACTTAGGAAAGGAGATGGCCCATATTTCACTATCTTTACTAGAATCTTGCCGTCTTAAAGTCTTGTAAGTTGATTTGAGCTTCAAAAAGGTTTTTGAGATCTCTGACACTCGACTTATTCTTATATTTATTAATTCTCAGACTCCTTTTCTCGAAATCTTATTTTACAGGTAAATGTAAGTGTTCTTGCAATTATTGTTTACAAAACTTCGAGTTATCTCATTATCAAAATGAAAGTCATCGAAACTACTTTATAAACTCTTACGAAACTTTTACCTCTGATATGTGAATGTTTGATGAACTACAAAGGAATTCTTCCCATATTATACGTTTAAAGCATTCTTTATCAAACATGATCAATATCGTAAGTTTTGTTTGTAAAAATTACAAAAAAAAACTTTTGTTCCAAAATCTTGCTTCCCTTTAATATTCTAAATATTGGGACTTCTTATATCGTAGGTGAAATTTAAGTAAACTTCCGAAAACAAATGTCGTCGAAAACATTATGAAACAAGGTTTTTATTTATCAGAGTTTTCCCATTAAGAATTTTTGGAGAACTTGTTCCCTTACCTTTCACTTTGATTCTCTTGGAAACTCATAACTTCATAATATCGAGTTAAGTATCTTTATAGGTCTCTGATCAATTCATTTTGATCTTTCACTATTCTTAGATGAAGTCTTGTTTGATATATATATATATATATATATATATATATGCTTACTTTCATATTATCATGGTGGTAAAGAGCTTGGATATATTTTAATCATAATTTCGTCAAATCCAAGTATTCATTCATCGGGATGACTTTGTGACTATAGGGATATACATTCTTCATGGTGTATGCACATGGGCCTCTTTTACTCTTCTCGAGAATCTGCTTGGCTAATGAGAAATTTCATCACCTGTGGTTCTCACTCCATACTTATCATATAAGGATTCAAGTCCTCTTCATATGCATAATTGCTACATTAATAAAGAAACATATATTCAATCTCATTTCTGGTGGATTTGGTTTACTTCTCATTCCTTGAACATGAAACATTGTTTTCTTTTAGTTGACTACTTGATTTAGTTTACATTTAATAAATGATGATTTTGGGTCAATAAGAATTCAGTCAATTCAACTTCTTCATGCTTTTAATTATAATTAAAAGAAGAAGTTAGTTTTTATTGGAAAAGATGATATCTCTAAGGTAAGATTAAATTAAATTCTCCAATGGTAAGTTTCATACGCCCACTTTCATTCATTTTCATTTCTTTACTTTTGGTTTCAGTTTTATTTTTAGTTTTTGCTGATATAAAACTTTGTTTTGCATCTCTTCATAAAAATTTCATGCCTCTACCAAATCAGATTTGGAGCCCATTCTCCTTTGTCTAGTTTGCTTTCAAGATGTTGGGAGAAGCAGTAATGATCCTCATCGAAACAGTGAAATTGGGGAGTTTCTGAACCTTTATTTTGTTTCTTAGCATTTCTTTTATTAGAAAATGGTTAAGATGTTTTTATGCAAGTTTTTCTTTGAAACAAGAAAATTTGTAGCATACAATGACTTCTCATTAGCTTACTATCTCTTATCATTGTTATTCACTCTTTATATTTTGAGAGTCTCATTTATTATAACTCTACAAGATAAAATTTATTAAAACCTCAACATAAGAAGGAGCGTACACATGCTTATCTTCTTTTACTATTTTGTTGAAACATTTGTATGTTAATCTTGTTGGAGTTGGTTCTCTAAATTTGGATTTTTCTTTTAGCTTTTGCTTTCTTCAATTTTTTTATATATATTTTTGGAGTTTCTTGATTTCTTTTTCACTTCAATTTGGAATACTTTTCCTTTGTCTTTTGGTTTGATTTTGGTGACACCGCTATAATTCATGTGGAAGTCATTTTCCTCACTTAACAATGGTTGGCATACATGAGAAATCTTCACTTTATCTATTTCAGTGAATTTCATTTATCATTAAAGGTATATCTTTATGGAACCATAAAACCCTCTTGTTTTAATTTTTTTCAAGGAGGAAGACACATCCTTTCTAAGTTATAAGGTTTACCTTTTTAAGGAAAGAACTTACCTAAGTTTAACTCAATGGATCCCTACCACCCCTCCACTTTATAAAAGCCTCCAATTGATAATCGCAGCGAATTTTTTTGGATTCAACATTATGAAAGCATTATATCCATCAACATAAGTCTCTATTACCATCTCACCTCTTTCACTCAGGTACATCATAAACTAAAATATCATAAATGGGCTGATTAAAATAGGAAGCATGGGAAATACAAGTAAACTCGTTGGGGCTATGGACGCTCGATGGCAGTGGGGCTAGGCTTGTATGGCATAAAAGACAACTTCGTTGAGGTATTGTTCAAGCTCACCGGCAACGAAGCAATGTCAACGGCCATTCATAACAATGGATATATGCTTTATCAAAAAAATTCGATCTGTACCTTTTTCTATTTCTCATAAGAGGTAATTTCAAAATAAATTTTTCCGAAATTTTAGATTCATGATTTTTACTCAAGTTTGATTTTGAGTACTTATCTTTTCAAATTCATATTGCTTAATCTATTTATGTGGGACCCATGCAAATATTTTATTGTTTGATGATTCAACGAACTCCATTATTTTTAACCTTTGTGTAAATTAAATTCAATATCTTTAACTAGAGATAACTGGTTCTTCCCAGTGTGTCGTCAATGTTGTAGGGAAAACCCAACACCCCTAATTTTTTACTTATTTATTTCAAATAATGGGGACCCTTTCCATACTTTTTTGGCTAAAATCACCTTTTAATATTTTCTTTTGGTTAAGTGTCCTACAATTTTGTCATTTTTCATTTTCGCCAGATTTCTATTTTGATTACTTCACTGAGTTTGATTTTTCGTTATCTTTCCATCAGTACTTATTTCGTCTCATTTGGTTACATGGTTTGCAAATGGTGCTTATCCGAATTTCGATCATTTTTACCACATGGGTTAAAAGATGTATATTATTTTAATTTTTGTAATTAAATTAGTAATTCAATGTAACTAGTAATTCCTAGTTGATTTTTACTAATTTTTTATTTTTCACTAACAGCCTTACAAAATCGCTCAGTCAAATTATAGAACAATTAAAATTATGCATTTTCGGGATGTCGGTAATTGGTTCCAGATTCTAATTTTAAAAGAAATTAGGAGACCCAAAATCTTAAAATTGCAAAGTAGTTGTAATTCATTTTGTAGAATTTTTAATTACCAAAGTGGTTGTAATTCATTTTGTAGAGCTTTTTACATATCTTATCTTGGCATATTGAGTGGTTTAGTATTGAACACTCAATTAATGCGTTGTCTGAATGGGAAAATAAAGTTTCAGGTCATACTCATGAACATCAAGGGCTATCACTCTTCCAATTCCAATTGATGTTCATTTCTTATCACTTGCTTCTTTCTTCTCAAAAGCGGTGCCAACAAGAGAGTCTATTTTCACAATATGACCAGTCGTCTAACCCAATTAATGATCTTCCCTTGAATCTATAAAACTTCCATCTATATTTCATAGACTCATTTGAAAGATACTAGGAAAATTCTCTTACACGAAATATTATTAATAATTTAACATATGTACGTAAGACTTAAAATTTCATACAGGCCATTGTATATAAAAATTCATTTCCACAATCTAGCTTGTTATCTTCTCCTTTAAACATCTTCCAATCATTAATGGAAATCCATCCAGATTTCTATGATCCAATTGAAATTCAGCTAGAAGGGACATTTCAAGGGAAGGTAATTGTAAATAAGTTTCTTTCTGTAAGTATATTAGCAATAAATGTACATTCTTCATTCAGATTTAGTTCTCTTAGTTTAATTATATTTGTATTTTTGTTACTGATGTTTGATCTCTACATACATGCGGAAAACAAAATGCTTGCATGATTACATTAGAAGTATGATTATACCTAGTCATGTTTATTTTTCACTCGATTAGCAATAGAAATAGATTAATTTAGATTTATATTCCTTTTCTGTTTGCATTTATTTCATTATTTCAAATTTTTTAATAAGCAAGTCATGAATCTGAGTTTTTTTTGGCATCCCTTTTCATTTTATGGCAAAGTCGTTTAGAACATATCAAAATTCTTATAGAATCGGATCATACACATTTGTGAAGCACTTGATTGTATTGTTTTTGCAAAAAACTTCATCCCATTGTTAAAAATGTTTTTTAATCATATATGAAGAAATTCCAAGGAATTGTTATGGCTTGGCAATTTTTTATTCACAAGTATTTCTAAAAGCTCATTTTCACCACTCTTGTCTTATGATGTAAATTTTAGGAGAATACAATTTGAAAGTTCATTACTTAGCATTTTAGATTAAATAAGGAGATAAGGTTGAACATATGTAAATTTTGAGAAATGCATGGGAGAATTTGAAGATTCATGAGGTAAACTTACAGTAAAAATTCTTCCAGGTATGCATTAACAAGTTCATCTTCATATGTTGTTTGATTTTCTTTTTTGCATAGTTTAATTCTTATTTCTATTTTGTTTCTTTTTGCGGGTCTTCATTGGCTTGATTTTGGAAACTTGAAATAAGCAAGCAGCCAACCCTTTCTAAATCTGCAACATGTTCAGGGAAGTATTTGTCGTTTCGTCAGAATTTGGGTATTCTTTAGTTTTACTTATATTCATAAAATCTAGATAGGCCTTTAATTCATTATCGGGAGATTCATATCGAATCATTATAATATCGTAACTCTCCTCATAAGAAAGTTACGATAAAATCATTCTTCGTTCAAATATTCCCAATAGTTAATATAATTATTAAATGGCTTTTTTGTTAAAAAAGGTGAAGTTGAGTTAGGCGCTTTCTTTTGAATTAAATACTTTAAGAGTTGACAGCCCCATAACTGCCACTCGGCATATCATCCTTCGCAAATATCGTAACTTATAAAATGAGTTATGCTAAAAAATCTCGATATCTATATCATCTGATATTTCGAAACTCTGATATCCCAATCATCTGGTATTCCCGTCCTTGGCTTATATCGAAACTTTCATATCGGATGCTTGTTCTGTAAATCCCCGATATACTATCGCCAATATAAAAGTTATGATATCACTTCTCGCCTCCGCTTAGTATCTGTTATTTCTTTAAATATGATTTATTGGAAGTCGCAAATATCGTAACTTTCTAAAAGTATAGCCAAGTGATTTCACCGATATTTTTATTCCAATACACTCATGTGTGCGGACCCATGTGAATTCATGCTTTTTCACTTAGCAATATGAGTCAATAATAATATTCTACCTCTATTCGATGCAACCTGAAATGAAATGATTACATTCTTCATTTGCTTAGATTTGTTACAAACAGAGGAAAAATTCGCATAAAACTCTTGCAGTGAAAGATCTTATCCATGATTTTATGTGCCTATTCTGAATCTTACAACTACCGAGTTGAGTTGAACCATTACATCACACTCGTTCATATTGTTTTCCCTTTAGTCATATTCCTTTCTTTCAAAGGGACTCAAAGCATCTAATTGATGAATTTTGGAATCCCAATCATCTGCTTTTCATTTTTCCAAGATCTTTCCTCATAATTTCGGACTTTATGGCTTATTGGATTCTTGGGTTTGTATTATATTAGAAGAATTTAAAACAAATCCTGAGATGTACCTCTCTGAGATCCACACTTCATTTTCCTTCACTATCACGTCCATTACACTTAGAAAAGGTAATGGCCCTTATTTCACTATCTTTACTAGAATCTTGTGGTCTCAAAGTCTTGTAAGTTGATTTGAGCTTCAAAAAGGTCTTCGAGATCTTTGACACTCGATTTATTCTTATATTTATTAATTCTCAGACTCCTTTTCTCGAAATATAATTTTACAGGTAAATGTAAGTTCTCTTGCAATTATTTTTTACAAAATTTCGAGTTATCTCATTATTGGAATGAAAGTCATCGAAACTACTTTATAAACTCTTACGAAACTTTTACCTCCAATGCGTGAATATTTGATGAACTAGAAAGGCATTGTTCTCACACTATACATTTAAAGCATTCTCATCGAACATGATCAATATCGTAAGTTTTTTTTGTAAAAATTACAAAAAACTTTTGTTCCAAAACCTTGCTTCCCTTTAATAACCTAAATATTGGGACTTCTTATATCAGAGGTGAAAGTTAAGTAAACTTCTGAAAACAAATGTCATCGAAAACATTATGAAGCAAGGTTTTTATTTATCGGAGTTTTTCCCATTAATAATTTTTGGAAAACTTGAGCTCTTACCTTTCACTTTGATTCTCTCATAAACTGATAACTTCATAATCTCAAGTTAAGTATCTTCATAGGTCTCTGATAAATTCATTCTGATCTTTCACTATGCTCAGATGAAGTCTTGTTTGATATATATATATATATATATATGCTTACTATCATAGTATCATGGTGGTCAAGAGCTTGGATATATTCTAATCATAATTTTGTCAAATCAAAGTATTCATTCATCTAGATGACTTTGTGACTATAGGGATATACATTTTTCATGGTGTATGCACATGGGCCTCTTTTACTCTTCTCGACAATCTGCTTGGCTAATAAGAAATTTCATCACCTATGGTTCTCACTCCATACTTATCATATAAAGATTCAAGTCCTCTTCATATACATAATTGCTACATTAATAAAGAAACATATCTTCAATCTCATTTCTGATGAATTTGGTTTATTTATGATTCCTTGAACATGAAACATTATTTTCTTTTAGTTGACTACTTGATTTAGTTTAAATTTAATAAATGATGATTTTGGGTCAATAAGAATTCAAACAATTCAACTTCTTCATGCTTTTAATTCTAATTAAAAGAAGAAGTTAGTTTTTATTGGAAAAGATTATATCTCTCATGCAAGATTAAATGAAATTCTCCAATGGTAAGTTTCATACGCCCACTTTCATTCATTTTCATTTCTTTACTTTTGGTTTTAGTTTTTTTTTTAGTTTTTGCTGATATAAAACTATGTTTTTCATCTCTTCATAAAAATTTCATGCCTCTACCAAGTCAGATTTGCAGCCCATTCTCCTTTGTTTGGTTTGCTTTGAAGTTGTTCGGAGAAGCAGTAATGATCCTCATCGAAATAGCTAAACTGGGGAGTTTCTGAACCTTTATTTTGTTTCTTAGCATTGCTTTTATTAAAAAATAGTTAAAATGTTTTTATGCAGGTTTTGCTTTGAAACAAGAAAATTTGCAACATGCAAAGACTTCTTATTAGCTTATTATCTCTTATCATTGTTATTCATTTTCTATATTTTGAGAGCCTCATTTCTTATGCAAGATAAAATTTATTAAAATCTCAACATAAGGAGCGTACACATGTTTATATTCTTTTACTATTTTGTTGAAACATTTGTATAGTTAATCTTATTAGAGTTGGTTCTCTAAATTTGGATTTTTCTTTTAGCTTTTGCTTTCTTCATTTATATATATATATATTTTTGGAGTTTCTTGATTTCTTTTTCACTTCAATTTGGAATACGTTTCCTTTTTCTTTTGGTTTGATTTTGGTGACACCACTATAATTCATGTGGAAGGCATTTTCCTCACCTAACAATGGTTGGCATACATGCGAAATTTTTACTTTATCTATTTCAATGAATTTCATTTATCATTAAAGGTATATCTTTATGGAACCATAAAGCCCTCTTGTTTTAAATCTTTTTCCAATGAGAAAGACACACCCTTTCTAAATTATAGGATTTACCTTTTTAAGGAAAGAACTGACTTGAGTTTAACTCAATGGATGCCTCCCACCCCTCCACTTTATAAAAGCCTCTAATTGATAGGCACGGGGAAAGATTTTTGGAGTCAACATTATGAAAGTATTATATCCATCAACATAAGTCTCTATTACCATCTCACGTCTTTCACTCAGGTACATCATAAACTAAAAGCTCGCAAATGTGCTTATCAAAATGGTGATTAAAATAGGAAGCATGGGAAATACAAGTAAACTCGTCGGGGCTATGGACGCTCGATGGCAGTGAGGCTAGGATTGTATGGCATAAAAGACAACTTCGTCGAGGTACTGTTCAGGCTCGCTGGCAGCGAAGCGATGTCAAAGACCATTCATAAAAATGGATATATGCTTTATCAAAAAATTCCTATATGTACCTTCTTCTATTTCTCATACAAGGTAATTTTAAAATAAATTTTTCCCAAATTTTAGATTCATGATTTTTACTCAAGTTTGATTTTGAGTACTTATCTTTTCAAACTCATATTGCTTAATCTATTTATGTGGGACCCATGGAAATATTTTATTGTTTGACGATTCAACAAACTCCATTATTTTTAACCTTTGGGTAAATTAAAGTTCATTATCTTTAACCAGAGATAATTGGTTCTTCTGAGTGTATCGTCAATGTTGTAGGGAAAACCCCAACACCCCCCATTTTTTACTTATTTAATTCAAATAATGGGGACCATTTCCATAATTTTTTTGGGCTAAAATCACCTTTTAATATTTTCTTTTAGTTAAGTGCCTTACAATTTTTCCATTTTTTCATTTTCGTCGGATTTCTATTTTAATTACTTCATTGAGTTTGACTTTTCGCTAGCTTTCCATCGATACTTGTTTCCTCTCATTTGGTTACACAGTTTACAAATGGTGCTCATCCGAAGTTCGATAATTTTTACCACATGGGTTAAAAAATGTATATTATTTTAATTGTTGTATTTAAATTAGTAATTCATTGTAAATAGTAATTCCTAGTTGATTTTTACTAATTTTTCATTTTTCACTAACAGTCGTACAAAACCGCCCAACCAAATTGTAGAACAATTAAAATTATGCATTTTTGGGATGTCGGTAATTGATTCCAATTTCTAATTTTAAAGGAAATTACGAGACCCAAAATCTCAAAATTGCAAAATGGTTGTAATTGATTTTGTAGGAATTTTAATTACCAAAGTGGTTGTAGTTCATTATGTAGAATTTTTATCTCCACTCCAAGTGGACCCCACTTCACCTTACCTCCTCCCTTCCTTTACAAAAGTCCCGATAAAAAAAAAAAAAAAAAACCTGATACATTTTTTTTCGATATTTAAAAATCGTTGATATAAAATTCCCGATATCGAAATATCATCGTTTTCATTCAATGCGTATTTTGAAAGTTTTGATATTAATTTTTCTTCGACTTCTGATATTTGAATTTATGTAGTGGCTATTTTAATTTAATATAAGGTCTCGCCTCTTGCTCCTCCATTAACCTTATATTGTATAAAGCCCCTCCTCCATTTTTATTTGATCCACCATGGCCACGTGAGGGTTTTGGGTTTGGTTTATATATATCTATATATATATGGGCAAAAAAAAATCGATTTTGGTAACAAGGATCTTCCATTGTGCGGGGGCGAGGAGGCTGAAACCTAGCCGTCTCTGCTCCCAGTTTCGAGCCTCTGCGTCTTGGCCAGGATCCGTTGGTTTTCACTACTGTAGATGGTGCAAGTTGGCTGCGCGCTGGCATGTCTTTTGTTGATATTTGGAGTGTTGAGGGAACATGGGTGTGGAGGACCTGACCGACATTGTTCTTGTTTCGTGCCACTGCAACTTGGCTGGGTGTCTTAAGGTTTCTGAAGGCTGATGTGGAAGATCAGTGGAAGTTTGTATTTTTTCTGGTTCGTTTGATACATGAGAAGAGTTTGAGGGGGCAGGAGAGGAGTGGCTACCCTGGCATCTTTTCCCCTTTTTCGTGCCTCTCTTTCTTGCCTTAGCTTCCAGGGATTGAGCTTACCTCTCACGGATTCTTTTATCAGGAATCTTCGTTTTCACCTGTGGTGGTCCAGTGCTAGGATGAGCTGTTCGTGGTCCAGTTGGTTCTGCCATCTCGGCACGGGTCCTCTCTTGGGGCTGCACCACTACTTTTTATTTGTTGTGTTTTGTAGTGGGTATGGGGTTTCTCTACTACCCTCTACAGGACTGCTCTGAGGCTCATTTTCTGGGCAGAGTATGACCGGTTTATGCAGGGTTTCAGATACCTGGCTTTGGCGGGCATATGTCCCTAGCACGGTTTTTCTGGATAATGTCTTTTGCCCCTTTGGGGTGTCTGGGCACTTGTTTCTGCAGGATTGTTGGGGTTTTAATGCCCGTTTTTTTTGTTTTTTGCCGTGAACACTGTTCTTCGGGCTTTTTCACGGATACTCCATTTGAAGTATTGAACTGTAAGTGGCTCTACCCACTATTCTACATATGCTTTTTGCATCTACAACATGTAATTTTCTGAACAATCAATGAAAATTACGATTTTCTCCCCGGCAAAAAAAATATAGTATAATTATATTTTTAATGAACTTTTAAATTAATTTTATTTTTTAAATTAAAATTTATTTTACTTATATATAATTAGTTTGTAATTTATTTAGTTTAATTTTGTAATTATATTTAAATTAATATTAACTAACTAATAATTGTTAATCTAATTTTTTATTAGATTTTAATTAAAAATTTCTTATTTTTGGCTGCAGCGATTTTTCTAGAATCCTGACAAACTCAACACTTCAACTTTGGAAGCTCATAAGTTGAATTCTATTTGACCAAATGAGGCTCACGACAACTCGTTAGGTAGATAAAATCATGGAGAATATTTTTGAAGTGGTTGCATAACTAGATTTGATCATTTAATGAGTCTAAAATTTAGCATAAGATCAAGCTCCGAATTTTTACACAAAATTAATTTTCTACACTTTCATTTACTCATAACCTTTGTTGAATACAAATCCATTCGATTATGTTCTCTTTGACCAATTAGATCTTTATAGGGATCAATAGAAAGCTCGGATCTCCTTTTATATATTTATTTAGTAGAGTTTTAATTGAAGACATTTTTTTCTTCTGATTTGATATTTTTTATTTTAATTTGCATTTTAATTGTTTTTGGCAGGAAAACAGTTGAAGAGATGAGAAGGAACAAATTTCAGTCAATGGAATTGTTCCAGCAATAAAAGAGAAGGAATTTGGGCCAATGAAAATTGTTGGAGCAGAATTACACTTCAACGACTCTCCTATTTGGAATTCATTTTTGTAAATTATAAATAGTGGTTTGTAGAATGTGCAAATGGCTTATCTCTTCTGCAATTTTGTAATTCCTAAAGCATTATTGTAATAGGGGTTTCAAGTTGTAGGTAGAGAGGATCAATCTCAGATCTAAGAATTATTGGGATTTGTTTTCCTTTCTAAACTGTGTATGAGAGGCAAAGCATGTTGAAAATAGCAATAAGAAATGTTAAAAATAACATCTATAAATTTTAATTTAATTTGTCCTTGAATTAAATTGAGAATTAAATTATATAGGGAATGCAACCAGATTTTCAATTAGCTTAGGGGAGGAAGCTGCAAACTGGCCTAGAGGTACATGGATGATACTGGAACAGAGAGACGGTGAACACTATCAATACTGTCACCGACCATACATGGATTTCAGAGTATAAAGGCTCGGAGGGCCCTGTTTTTACTTGGGTACTTTTTTGCATATTTATCAGTACATACTTACCGTTTACATGATGTATATAAAGGCAAAACAAAAATTGTACTTCCTGTGTGGAGCATTTTTTAATTTTGATCTTTTTTGAAATTGTACTCTCTGTGTGGAGCCATTTTGAGCTTTGATATTTTTTATGGGAGAGTCGCCCCACATTAAAGCATATCCTACACAGCATCTACAATATGTAATTTTCTTACTATCAATGAAAATTACAATTTTTCCTTGTGGGAAAAAAAAATGAAAGTTAAATTGTAATTATTTTCTCATAGAAACTCGTAATAGTTAACTAAGTTAAATTGGCTTAGTTAACTTAGGAATTTCGAGTTAGAAGTTTATCTGGAGTCATGTAAGTGTGATCCCTAAGTTTTAGGGGTCCAGATTGAGTTTATTGGAGTTGTAATTAGATAACTCAGTTCAACTGAGTTATAGACAGTTAAACTAGTTCTAATTGTTTGTGGAACTAGTAGAGGTCTAGTAGTGAGTTGGTGCACTAGTGCATCCTCAGTGCCACACCAGCTAATTGAAGATTCACTCAAGAATAACTCATGCATGTCAGTTCAGAGGAAGACCCAGTTGAGACTAGAGTGCAGGGACAATGTACTATCAGTTGTATAATTTTCCGAGTTGTACAGATGGTGCATGCAATCAGTTGAGGACCTATGTTTGGATTACACAGTTATAGAGTGAGGATTTCCCTTTAAATACAGGCTAATTATCTCAGGAATGTGCAAAGAATTAGAAGCTTGGGGTCTTGGAAATTTGGCTAAGTATTGGCCAAAGGAAGTCAGTCAGGCATAGGATAGAAAATACTTGTGCAGGTTGAGCTCAAGGTTGAGAAGAGCGTATTGTATTCATTCAAATTCTTTGACCAAGGGTGCAAGGAAATAGGGGCTTGGAGAGCTACAAAATAGGCAAAGGATTTGGCTTGAGCTAGCTTGTGAGCTGAGAGTTGATAATACTTGTACATGGATTGTTCTTGTGAGAACAAGCATTGTATTCTCATCTTGGATTTCTAATTAATGCAATATAGATAGTAGGGGTTTTGAGTTGTGGCTTTCCTCGGATACTTAATGTGTTATGTGCCATTGATTATCTTCCTCTTGTCGATTATTGTTTTCATTGATCATTGGTTTCCATTGTTTAAGATTAGGGTAGATTCTTGCCTTAAGTTTTAGGAAATTACATGAGTTGTGAATCTACAGGAAAATCTACAGATCTTGCACTATTGCAGCTCTTTCTTATAGCAGTAGAGTTTATGATTTGGAGAATATTTTAGGAGATCATATGCAAAGAACAGAGCAGGAGAATAGGTTCAAATTTATTTGTATTAGAAATATTGTTATTTTTAATATGAAATTCATCTTTGATGGCAGAATTATGTTAATTGGATTTATATTATCCACTATTGTAGATATGAATTCATGTATTACATATTAGCTATCTAATCTGTTTGTTTCATAGATCTGTTGTTAATTTCCTCTTATGCTCTTATGCTTAAATCAGATTTCTGAGTAACTATTTACTCAAAAATTTGTCATCTAATTTTAATTTAATTTCCATGGCATTATGAGAATTGCTTCCTAATTTCATTGGTTCATGGTTCATTGTTAATAGATATCTAAACAACATGTTTCATAAATTATAATATCAATTAATTGAACTAATTCACTAGGCATATATTCATCATAAACCAGGCCTATTGAAATCTCAATCATTTAATTATTTTTCTCTCAATTGGGTTAGATCTATATCTTCCTAATCGAGATAGGCTTGGGATTTCTTTTATTTTTCTTGCATTTAGATTTAATTCTACATTTCTAGAAGTCCTCTTATCAAAGAGGTAAACTTTAATTTTAGTTTGGTTGAGCCCCAGATCAGCTTAAAGATCACTTTTTTGCCAAATCAGCAAGAGGCATGATCTAATGTCTCTTCTCTATTGGTAAGTGAAAGTCATACTTTAATCCAATAGAGATAGAGAGAAGGTAAATGGACCTAGTTTAACCAGTGGAAACCACCATTTCAACAGAAAAGGGGCTGCTCTAAGTTCCCCACCGGGTGGTCTCCCTTATAATGTTGCAGGCAGAGATTTTTGAGCCTTCAACAGGAGGCTAGACCTAGAAAAAGAGGGGAAGGTGAGAGGAATTGTCTTTGAAAATAACCACCTATGGAAGGATTAGTGCCTAATCCTTTGGGGAAAATGGAATTAAGATGAAATTTGTGATTTAGAGGAACTACACCCAATCAAGGAGTCTCCTAGGTAACTTTGAATCAAATTAAGGGCATGAGAGCAGTTGCTAGAAGATTTTATACTTCAATGTGCAATAATTGATGGCTTATCAAGACGTGTTCAATGGAAACAATCTCTAGGAACATTCGCCCATTCACACATTATACATGAAATGATGCAACGCTATAACAGACTAATATTTCCACAATTTCGCATAAGAAAAGAAATAAATTTCATACCTAGTATCTATAAATAGATTACAATGTTTTATAGATCTCTAAAGCAACTACAAACTTAGAATTTCATTGCATGAATTTTGGCCATGAGATCCCAACAAATCAATTTGAGAATAAAATCAAATAGGTTTTGAAGGATTTTAGGATAAAAAATGAGCCCGGATTTTTTCATAATGATCTTCTTGCCATGAATTTGATAAAGAACAACTCGTTCTAGCCTCTTTGTTGACTATGCATTAAATAAAAAATTGAAAAATTGTTTATCCGCGTAATCTGTAAAATAAGGCTCCAAATAACTTCAAAAATCTCTCAAATGGTAATGAATTCAAGAAAACCACTATCATGGAACCTAATTGGGCCTATTTTGAACAAAACCCATGTTTTTTTTTCCAAAATTCACTTTAATTTGCTCAAAAAACGCGTCTTAAGTTGATTTGTCAAAATTGTTGCGTTTTTCCCTTGATTTGATGTTGGAGGTCCACACGTGCGATCTGGGTGGAATTTGACCAATATAAATCCATATTGGAACATTTAGAAATAATGTCAATGTGTCAGATTTCCTTCTTGAGTGGTGCTACTACCTCAACCATGAAGACAGCTATGGAAACTTGACAAAACTGCAGAAACTTGAACTTGCTAAATTGTCATTAGTGAAACCATGCAAAATATTCATAATTCATTAAAAATAATGAAAATATTAATAATAAACCATGTAAACATGTATGTGGGAATTTTGTGCATTTATGAAGAAATATGGCTAAAAATTATGACAATGGGTGAATGGAATGATGCAAAAATGGATGGTTTCATCAACAAAATTATGACAAATTGGAGGCCTAACAATAACAACAATACTTTTGCTAAGAAGCCCACCAAATAGATCAATAATGTAAAGATAAGCCCCTAAAGATGGTCAAATGATAAACAAAGTGATTCGGTGGGCCTTTGAGGAGGCCTAATGAAGTCCAAGGGGTGCCATGATGTAGTAATGGACACCAAACATATTGGACAAGGGGTTGTCCCCTTGTTTTCCAAACAAGAATCTATGGTGCTCCCAAGTGGGTGTGGGGGCACAAGGACGTCCTCATGGGTCTCCAAATGGATCGAATATTCCTGTAGACCATCTATAAGGGTTGGAGTAATGATATAAGCCCTCCCTCTATAACAGGAGTCATCCTCTAGACCTTGGAACATCTGCCAAGTGTATGGTGCAATTGTGGGTCGACTAGGCATGGTGAACCAAGTGCATCATCCTCGTCCCAAAGGTGTAACACTAGCAATAAATGAGCATTTTTTGGGATCCATGAAGTAATATTTGTTATGGCGAAGGCCCATGCCTCTCAATGCTCACCCTATAAGTGCCAATGTGGCCCTATGGAGGGTTGAGACCCCATATAGGGAGACCAAGCCCCAAATGAAGAACCACCTGCAATCCTGCATAAGATCCAACGTGTCCCCTTTCCCTTCAATACAATAATTCATTAGGATAATCAAGTAATAAATCTTACAAGTCATGGGATCAATGGGACACTTCATGGTGGTATGCCCTTCCATAGTGGGCTTTGGCATGTACAAGTGTCTCCAAGGTCAATAGGGGATTAACCAAGGACTCTATTAAGTGTTTTCAATCTCTGAAGGGGGTGGCATGTCCATGATACATCCCTCATGTGGTAGGTGGAAAATGGTATAATAATGAATGGAGTGGGGATCAGGGGAATCATCCAGACCACATGTCAAGGTGCAAGGGTAGCTATAATAAGGAAAGCCCACACCTAGGTATATGAGTGTAGGAGGGAGAAAATCATGGTACATGAGTTACCCCGACCTTTTTTTCCATCGTTCTTCATATACCTTTTCCATTTGATTGATTTTTCCTCATAATTGTTCGGGGCTCCAGGGAATGGGGAGCATGATGTGTAATATGTAGCAGTGGATACCCCCTTGAGGTGGGTTAGTTCATCGCCCACCCAGGATTGGGACAATAATGGATTCCATAATGATGGAAAGGGATCATCTAGGGCCCACAGGAACCAGGGTGATGGCCATAAATAAGGTGTAGAGCTCATGTTTGGCTTTTTCCCACGTGCTAAATTTGTGTGTCTTGGCCATCTTTTGCAATTTTGTGGTACATTTCCTGTTAAGAGTGGCCAAATTATGCTTTTTTATTTTCATTTTAGATACATCAACCTCTGGGGCATCGTTCCAGGCCTAGCCCAAGGTGTGGACAAGGGAAGAGGGAGGATAACCCTATGTGGACCCAGATGGGAAAATAGATGAATGGGGCTAAAATGAGTGGAAGGGGAGTGATGTAGGTGGTATGTAGAAGTGGGACCACGCAACTAAAATCAATATTTCCCATGTAGTGTCGTCCCTAAAGCTAATGGTCAGTAAAGGAGATCCCACGGGACTAGGATATAAAGGAAACCATGAAATTGGGTAGTGGAGACAAGCATACAGACCTAAACCACTCTTTCTGTCAAATCCCCCACCAATTAATGCCAAAAAATGCCCATGACAAGTAAGAAAAATTACTCAAATCTACTAATGAAAATCCATACCTTTGGGGTCAGGAAGCCCACCTTCAAACATGCATTCATAATAGATGGGCGAGGGACCACATGGTTGGCTCAAGTGGTGGAGAAAATGGCACATCGAGCTATTTGAGAGCTCCAAGGGGCTATTGGATGTCAGCTAAAGACCATCTAGGAGAAAATTTTCTCCTTTGCATACTACCCATAGGTGGTGGGTAACATCTGCTCCAACTGGGACATGATCTCTAAGAAAGTGCGCAAATCCAATAGAATGGGAAGTCATGATAACACCAATAATATCTTTCTACCATATACCTGTTACCTGCACAGGTCAAAGACCAAGCACACAAAGCAACATGTTTTTGTTGTGTCTTATGATCACCCATGCTTTGTATTAGGCTGTAAAAATCAACAAGAAAGTAAAAATATGCAAATCAAATCTAAATGCAACTAATCTACCATGAAAATATCATATGATGTTAGTTCTGATGTGAACATAAGCATGCAATGCATCCTACTCTAACATGAATATGGTATAATGTCAAGTGCCCTCAGGGTGATACTCTTTCAAGAGTTGCCCATTCACAGGAAGCGGAATGGACTCCGCATCAGGGGTTTCTAAATGATAAAATTTTGTTCATGCTATATCAGTTATCTTGAACGAACCTACCCATAGGTGGTCTCATTTCTTGTGCATGTCAGGCTTCTCCCTTCTCTTATCCCACAAAAGCACAAGGTCACCAGGTTTAAAGGCTTTAATTCGTACATGTTTATCAAAAGAAACTTTCATTTTATCATGGTTGCAGCCAAGTTGATCAATGGATTTTCTTCTATTTTCATTGGCCTCAATTATTTGGTCAATACAGGGTTGTATGACATCTTGTTGATTGGGGAAATATTTTAAGCATTCAAGGATGGGAAACTGGAGTTGAAAAAGCAGTTTGGCCTCAAAACCGTGGACTAATTGAAATGGGTTAAATCTGATTGATGCCTTCATAGTTGTTCGAATTGCCCAAAGGGCATATTTAATCTTGCTATCCCAATCCTTCTTATGTTCCCCAACAGTTCACATGATTATCTTTATGAGGTTTTTATTACTTGATTCAACCTGGTCATTTCCTTGAAGATAATAGTTAGATGAATGGGACAGGATTATAGCATATTTATTACGCAAGGATGTTAAAGCCATGGAATCAAATGATTTATCATTGTCAATCATGATCTTGGCAAGAACACCAAATTTGGTAATAATTTTCTACTCAAGGAAATCCATAACTACCTAGTCAATTACTTTCTTGGTTGGTATAACTTCAACACATTTAGTGAAATAGTCAGTAGCCGTGAGAATCCAACTGTACCCATGGCTTTAGTTATCCTTGATTTAACCAATAAAAGCTAAGCCCCATTGTTCGAATGGTGCATCCACAACAACATTTCTCAAAGGCATGGTAGTTAATTTTTGTTTTCCAGCAAATAATTGGCATGGTTGGCATCGTTTCAGAAAGGTCAATGTGTCAGAGAAGGTGGTGGGACAATAGTAACCAACCCTCAAGATCTTGTAAGTAGTGGTTTGGGCAGCGCAATGTCCCCCACAAAACCTAGCATGGAATTATCTCATTAGCTTTTCAGATTCTTCCTTACTAACACACCGAAGGATCACCCCATCAAGACTCATCCAACCTAGGCCATCTTGGGTCAAGCAGAACTTAGATGCCTTCAATCTCAGGGCTCTTCTTTTGTGATCAACTAGGTGAGGAGGGGTTGATAAGTTGCACAAATAATAAATAATGTCCTTATACCAATCATCCCCTTCAAGTTTAATAGAAGTGGCACGTAATTTCTCTTCTTCCCCTTCTTTAATGGCTTCGTTGTTGCTTTCAGTTAGCATTTCAGCTTGTCCTTCTCCCTTGATGTCTTTCTTGGGACGGATATTGTTGAAGCCCAAAATTGTCTCTTTTTTACAACCTTCTTACACTGCATCCTCCTTTTTTACTTTAATAACTCTAATTGAGCATCAGTTTACAAGGTTCATATAAATAGTAGGTACTTAAACATATTTTATTTCATAAGTTTCATTGTCCTTTATTATTTAACTCAATATTTGCATAGGTTACTGAATTTCACTAATTCTGCAACTAATGACAGATTTTGTAGCATAGTTGAAGGTTCGATGGGTTCCAGAACTCCAGCCAAAGAACAAGACATATGGGCAGGTGGCTAATGGCTGGCATAATGATATTTACCTATCTTCATGACCTGGATCGATGATGAGAACACCGCATAAGCCCAATCAACATAGAAGTCAGTGAGCAAAGAAGGAGCCGAAGGCGAACCAGGCAAGCGAGAAAATTAATGGAAGTAGATATTTAGCCTCATGATTTTCTTCTTTGATAACAAATCATCAGGAAATCATGAGATATTATCTTCTTATGTTGTTTTTAGCCTATGTCGAGTAGAATAGGCTCGTAAATATCTAAAACAATTATTGATAGAGGTTATAAATCTCTCTCTCGGCATGATAAACACAAACTTGAATATTATTGTTTTTGAAACTCTGTTTGCATTTATATAGGCATTTTTTATCATTCTACTAAGCAATTGTCTTGATATGTTAGTTTCTGAGTAATCATGCATACCTACAAGTCACAAGAAGGCCCCCTGGAGCTGTAAGGTCTTAGTTATTTTTCGACAACATTTATTTTTGCATTTTAAAGCGCTTTGAATTGTTTTATCTAACCTTTCAATTTCGATTGTTAATGAATGATTTTAACAGTGATAACAGAGTTCATTATAGAGTATGATTTGTTTAATCATTTTTCTATAGGATGAATGGGTGAAGCCGAGATCTCTTATGCACATGAAAAGTAGTATGACAGAGTGTGGATTGATTTACATTACATTTGAGTGAAGAAGATTTCAATTTCTAATTAGTGTGATTATAGAGTTAATTTCTCTTTTTATGTCAAGGTGATTTATTTTTAAATTTCATTATTTAGTTAAGAAAGTGTGATATTTATTTTGAGCAAAGTGTGATATTTATTTCTGCAAGTGTGATAATTATAGTTTCATTTTTGTTAAGTGTAACATATTTACTTTCATGTAAGAGTGATAGTTGTTAGAGAAAACATGTGCATCTCAATATCTCAATTTAATCTAGGAATTGCTAGAATAATAAGGACTTCTAGTACATATAGTGCGCACACACTTCATCAATATACTAGCCATGGTCGATAATTTATGTAGTAATTTAACATCAATTAAATTACCAAACAGATATCAAGGTCATATTCCTGGATTTTGGATACCCACTTTCCCCTGGACCCAAGACAATTAGTTTGTGATAACACATCTCTTACAGTGGGATAAGGGATATATGAATATATTATGTTGTATCCCACATATGCTCTAAATTACTTGAGAGACTTGACAAGGGCATAAGCTTGTTTTTCAATGATTATGTATCTTGTCTTAGCGTCACACAGTGGTTTGCTCATAAAGGCTATGGGCCTTTCTCTCCCTTCATCATCCTTTTGCATAAGTATGCCAGCAATAGTATCTTTAGAGGCAAAATAGTAGATGATGAAATCTTTGGTATAATCAGGGCTAACAAGGACAAGGGTAAAGGCGATTCTTTCTTTGATTTTTTCGAAGCGCTATTTGTTGCATGGTTCCATATGTAGGGAGTGTCCTTTTTTAGGAGGTCATTCATGGGCTTAACGATATCGAAAAAGTTTGGTATAAATATTCTCACAAAGTTGATTTTTCCGAAGAAAGACCTTAGGGCACCTTGGTCCTTTGGAGGAGGAATATCTCTGATTACTTGGATTCTTTCGGGGTCAATGCTAATCCCATCTTTGGAGACTACGTGCCCAAGAAATTTACCTTTGTCAACACCAAAGATTGATTTCTTAGGGTTCAGGGATATGTTGTATTGTCTACATTTCTTGAATACTTTCCTCAAGTGTTTACAATGGTCTTTCCTTTCTTTGGAAGCAATGGTCAAGTCGTCTTGGTAGATTTCCATGATCTTCCCAATGAGATCCCTGAAAGAAAAATCCATGGCCCTTTGAAAAGTAGATCCAGCATTGAGTAGACCAAAGGGCATCCTGAGGTACATGTATGTTCCCCATGGCATAGTGAAGGCAGTTTTCAAACGATCTTCCTCTTTTACAATGACTTGGTTGTACCCAGAAAACCCATCCAAAAATGACATCATTTGTGACCCAGTTATCCTTTGTAATAGGTTCTCCATGTTAGGCAATGGGTAATTGTCCTTCAAGCACACTCGGTTGAGATCCCTAAAATCAATGCACATTCTAATGTTGCCAATCTTCTTGCGAGTGATCACAGGGTTGGAAATATAGGATGAGTGTAGTATGGGAGTAATCATCCCACCATCAACCATATTTTGGAGTTCTTCTTTTACCAAGGGAGCAATTTTCGGGTTCATTCGTCCTAACCTTTTTTTTAACAAGTCTTGTCACTTCCTTGAGAGGAATGGTATGTTGAATCATTTTGGGGCTATAGGATTTTAAATCATCGTAAGACCAAGAAAAAACATCCTTTAATTTTCTTAACAAATTTTCAAGTTCATCCCTTTCCTATTTAGAGAAGCCTTTCCCAATCTTGATTATTTGAGGAGAGGTTTTAGATCCAAGGTTGAGGTCCAATATGTCAGGTGACTCTTGGTTATCGGGCTTGGTCATGCTAAGATCATTTCTATCAAAATTTTGTTCATTGATCATGGTTTTGAATGAAGTTGTTTACGTCTCGATCATCTTCGAAAACAGGGAAATGGTCTTCATAATCAGGAACAAAAGATTTGTGAATGGTGTCCATCACACATCTCCCTATTTTAGAAATATCATTATTAATGATTAAGGAAGTAGATGTGGCTACAGCTAAGGCATTGGCCATGTAGTTGATGGATCTGTTGAGGGCTCAAAAGGACACCTCCTTAAAGCCCTTGATCATGTGGATCATCCTTTCTCTATAGGGTTTCAACCTCTCATGCTTTGTATCGAAAGTTCCTCTTATTTGCAAAACAACCAGGTCAGAGTCCCCTATTATCAACAATTGTTGAATTTTCCTTGATTAGGCAGCTTCAAGTCCCAATAGTAGGGCTTCATATTCAACAACATTATTGGTACAAGTGAATTGGAGTCTCAAGGAAAACATCAAATATTCCTCAGATGGAGAGATGAGGACAATACCTGCCCTAGATCCTGATTTAGAGTGAGCTCCATCAAAATACATTATCCAAATTCTAAGAGGAGGTGGGGCTTTGATGTGTTCATTCTTGAAAATCCTCCATTCCCCAAGCTCAATGTTTTCTTCTTCTAAGACTTTGTCAGGATTTTGGGAGGAAGCGATCATGGGAGCAGAAAATTCATGCCTAGGAATGGATGCATAGGAGTTTTCTTTCCAAGGGAGGTATATAGTGGATTTATCTTCACTAATGGACAAGTTTAGATCCTCAACTAGTTTCTTAGACACAATCATCCCCCATGTAGGGTCAATCTCCACTATGACTATGTTTACGGTGAATTCCTTTTTAGGATATGTATGAAAAAATGCATTTTCCACTTCCACTATTACACATACCCTAAACTCATCATAATTTAGGTTATTCTATTTCATCTAAATTGCTTCATTATATTTTTTGTCATCCATCTCTATGCATTTGGAGTGGAAAAAGTGGAGGAATCAACTCACGGGACCGTTTTTACCGGCGGGACCCAATTTGGCGAAACAGGGTCTGAAACCTTCTGGGAGCATTTTGAGGCATTAAATGACATTTTTGGGGGTAAAACCTTTCCAAAATAGTTCAACGCCTTTTCATGTTAGTATACACATAGAGATCTTTCTAATTGTGCTAGAAGAGCGTCAATCGGAGTTCATATGCAAAAGTTATGCCACTCAAAAGTTGCCCTTCCTTTTTTCACACCTATAGTTCGGGAGGATGTCACACCAGTCCCCATTATTTATGGAAAAGGGGCTAGATACATTTTTTTATGTAAAATACTCTAGAAGAGTCTATATTGTAACTCTAGTTAAGAGTTGATGTAGTCAAAATTAACCACTAGTAGGCTATCGGGAAGTGTTATAACTAGGCCACTAAGAGGAAGAGGCATTCCATTCTTTCAAGAGAATTTTGTTCCATATTTGAGAAAATATAGCCAGGAAAGATAAGAGGTAGAGCACACAGAGAGGATTTGTTCACTATAGTATCTCGTGGGCCACAGGCATTACTTCTTTGTACCTGCAGCCATATTTCCAAACAGATAAAACGAGCAAAGCAGGGTCACCCTCCAGTTGGGTTTTCTCCCGAAAGGGTTTCCCATAGAGAATATCTTGTGTCTTATGTGTGTGAGAGCATATTTTTTTCGTTCTACACTTTTCTGCATATTTTTTCAATTCGCATACATGCACTAATTATAATAAAATCTAAAGATCTAGAATTTTAATAAAATTGTAATAGTGTAAAAATATGATATTTTCATATATTGTTATCAAATTTGGTGTGACGAACTATCGAGTGGAATATCCACGACATTTTATAGGCCATTTTGTATCAGAGCACGTTTATTTGGGTATTTGTGGATATTTCCAAGGTATCTAGGTTGATAGGGTCGAAAATCTTAAAACCCTAATCATGGCCAACAAATCTGTAAATGAACCTCGTGATCCTCCAGAGGTGAGGTTTTCGCAGCTCGAACAACAAGTCGCAGATATAAACGCAATGTAAACCTCCTCATGGCAACCCTAAGAAATAAGATGGGGATATTTAAAGAAGATGGGGGTTTGAATGCAGAGGAAAAATTAGAAGGGGGATCGGGAGATCGAGAAGACACGGAGAACCAGCCGAAGAAATAACCCGGAAAAGATCAACCTAGTTCTAGTGTCGTGCATAAATCCCTATTTAAAGTGGAAGAAAAATTCTATATCAAGTCGTACCACAGTGAGATCGATGCACTAAATCTGAACCACTGGTTGCAGCAACTGGAAGTTTATTTCAATGTCCATCAGATTGAGTAAGGGAAAAAGATCTCATTCCCATGGCTAAAATGGGAGGGCCATGGACTGACTTGGTGGGAGGGCCACACAGAAACCCTGGGGTTGGAGGGATAACTCTAGTGACTAACTGGGAGGATTTCAAAACCCTCATTAGGTCACAGTTTTATCTCATTGGGTACGTGGAGGACCAATGGATCCAGTGGCATTACTTCGGGCAAAAATCAGGCTAAAGCATGCAGGATTACACCACTGAATTCAGAAAGATGGCTATAATGTTGGGTATCTCTCTAAAGAACCCAGATGTACTCCTAAAGTATTTGGGGGTGTTTGCACCGCCATCTGTGTGAGAAAGTGATGTTTTTCAAGCCCAAATCGGTGGATGAGGCTTGTGTACAGGCACAATACCTAGAGAACATAAGCCTGAAAAGAGCGCAATCAAGTGGATCGAAGCAGAAGGAGAAACAGGAAGCTTTTAAGGAGGGAAAGAAGAAGAAGAAAGGGGGAAAAGATAAAAATATGGCAAAACCAGCACATCAGTGCAAAGATCCTAGCAACCACTGCAACTACAGAGGAGAAGTGTTGGAAGTTGCATCCAAAGCTAAACCCAAAGAACAAGAAGAAAGATAATAAGAAGAAGAATCTCATGGCCACTGATTCGAGCAACCAAGTTGAAAGTAGCTTGGACATGGATGAGAAGATCCTATGTACATCATTGTAGAAGGACGTGAATTTGAGTAGCCTTCAACAACATGAAGAGAAAGAAATGACTGAACTCTTCCATATAAAGGTACAGGTCAAGAAGATAAAGATTGATGCTCCATTTCACTCAGGATCACAAGTGAATCTCATTGCAACAAAGCTGATCAAGAAGTTTTTGTTGGAAGTTCATGATCATCCAAACCCATATCCACTAGGATGGCTAAATAAGGATGTAGAGTTGAAGGTAACAAAACAGTGCAAAATTAGATTTGCTATCAGTGCTGATTTTATTGATGAAGTAGATCTGGATGTGGTTCCCCTTGATGTATGTGGAGTTTTTTTTGGGAGTCCATATATGTACATGTGTGATGCAATATTCATGAGGAGAGCTAACTAGTATCATCCCATCAAGTATGGAAAATCGTTCATCATCAACGCGCACAAAGGCAAGTCAAAAATTTCACTGGTGAGTGCCAACCAAGCCAAGAAATTGATGAGTTCCAACAAGAAGTATGTTTTATTGTTTTCAAGAGAAATTCAATCTGAAGAGGAGTTAATAAGAGGCCAGACATCCCTAGAGGGGTGTATTAAGAAACAAAAACAACAATTGGAGGAGTTGTTACAAGCATACAAGGATGTGTTCCGAGAGCCTAAAGGGTTACCACCTAAGAGAGAAGTGGAGCATGAGATCCAACTATTGCCAGACTCCCCATTGCCAAATATTGGGTTGTATAGGCAGTCTGTTATAAAAGAAAGTGAGGTGAAGAAACAATTGCAACAACTGCTAGAACAAGGTGTCATTCGACCGAGTACATCACCATGTGGGTCACCCATCATCATTATGCCAAAGAAGGATGGGAGTTGGTATATGTGTATATATTAGAGGGCGTTCAATAAAATCATGCTCAAGAATAGATACCCCCTGCCCAGGATAGACAATTTGTTAGATCAGTTGCAGCAAGTAAAGTATTTCACCAAGTTGAACTTGAAGTTTGGATATCAGCAGGTTCGAGTCAAAGAATAAGATACATGGAAGGCCGCCTTCAAAACCAAGCAAGGTTTGTATGAGTGGTTATTTATACCATTGGGCCTATGTAAAGCACCAACTACATTTACGATATTAATGTATAATATATTGCGCCCTTTTATAGATTTATTTGTTATTTTTTATCTAGATGATATACTAGTATACAGTGCTACCTGGGAGGAGCATATTTCACATTTGACGTAGGTGTTGGAAACATTTAAGAAGCACCAACTGCTAGCAAATCTCAAGAAGTGTGAGTTTACACAACAATATTTGGTGTATTTGGGGTATGTGATCAGTGGAGGAAAGTTGAAGATAGATCCTTCCAAGTTGGAGGCCATCATGAAATGGTTGGTGCCTACTAATGTTTCTGAGGTCAGGAATTTCATTGGAGTAGCATAGTACCTGAGGAAATTCATAGCCTCACTTTTAGTGGTAGTAGCACCGCTCCATGCCATAAGAACAAGTGGTAAGAGTTTTCAGTGGGGAAAAGATTAGCAAAAGGCTTTCAAGGAGCTAAAGAAGAAGATCAGTCAAGCACCAGTTCTAGCATTACCAAACTTATAGCGTACCTTTGAAGTGGAGACAGATACGGGTGGGTATGCTATGGGAGTTGTCTTGATGCAAGGAGGAAGGCCTGTTTTCTACTTGTTTGATAATTTAATTAACCTTAAATTACTTGCATAAATTATCGTCCAGGGATAGTAAGCTGATGAAGTGTAAGTGAATGGTATATAATATAAGTCTTTGATTATTCACACCAATTCTAAATTAAGATAAGTTATCGAAATATAAATTCTAGATTAAATTATTGAAATGCACATGATCAAAGCAATTATTCCTAGAAAATAAAATGTTCACTCTCTTTTACCGAAGACCACTTATGAAAATCTCACTCTCCTTTAAAATAAAATCTAACAACTCTACATATAAGTAAATCAATCCCATACTTATTGTAAATGAAAATTAATTGCACTCTTATAAAAATTGTATCTAATTATGAAATCCACACAACCAATAAAAATCTCAGACTTATAAATCAATCTCACACTTGTAAAATGAAATTCAATTCATAAAACACACACACACTCTGCTATATATTTGAAATATGCTTTGTAAGAATCAACTCACTTATCGAGCTTGAAAACCCCGGAGCTGCTGCGCCTGAAGCCGCCTCGACCCTGTGCCTGAAGCCGTCTCGGCCCTGAGGCCGTCTTGGAGGGCTCCCCTTCTCTGCGAGACGCTCCTTCTGCGAGTTGGCTGTCACTCTAATCGGTGGATCGACCCTTGCTCCTTCCTGGGGCTCCTTTGGAGCGGCTCTGGGGGATATGATCGCAGGTTTTGGGTGAGCTCGATCAGATCAAGCTATGGCTGCCTCATCGGGGTCCCCCTCGCCCCCTTCTTCTGAAGTCAAGGCTTTTGTCGACCTGTTGAACTCTCTTCCAAAGAAGAAAATGACAGAGGCTGCGAAATTTGTAAAGCGTCTGGACGACATCCCTGAGATCTCGCTTCCCCCTGAGAAGTCGATCCAGGTCGCCCTTTCATTAGCGGAGCGAGCTTTGGTTGGGCAGTTCATTGGGCTCTGGCCCTCCCCCAAACCACGGAGAGCTGGGTCGCAAGGAACTGGGCGCCGCTCATTAAAAGTAGAGTCACCTCGTACTTCCTGGGGAAGGGTTTCTTCCTATTTGAGTTTGCTGAAAAAGAAGATAAGGAGCTGATATTCCATAATGGTCCCTATTTCATGGGCCCTCAAAGGCTATATCTTAACAAGTGGATGCCCGACTTTGAACCACCAGTTGACGTCCCCTCAGTTGTCCCTGTGTGGGTTCGTTTGCCCAATCTGCAAATGCACTGCTGGAACTGGGAATCCCTCAAACACATTGGAAATACCCTAGGAAAATTCATTGACCGCGCCAACAGCAGAGATCAATTTGACTGTGCTAGAATCTGCGTTGAAGTGGACCTTGAGGTCGGTCTGCCTAAGGAAATAAAGATTAGGGTTGGAAGCTGGTCGCATGTCCAAAAACTAGATTACGAGCAGCTTCCGTTCAAGTGCAGGAAGTGCCAGGTCTACGGCCATTTTTCTAGGGACTGTCCAAAAAATAGTGAAGCAGATAAAAGCGAGGGGGAAGGATGGACGCAGGTCAAAAGATCCAAAAGAAAAGCCCCAAGAAATGGAAACAACAATACCAAGGCTCCCCGGACAGGCTCTAGGCTTCAAATTCCTCACTTGGAAGAACAAGGAAATAAATTCATCCAGCTAAGCTCAGCAACAGAGGACACTCAAGGTATAGAGATACAGAATGAAGGATCGCCTCCCAAAGAGCCCCCCTCGGAGCCAAAGCAAGTCGAAAACAATGTAGACAAAACGTAAGAGATACCCTCAAAAGAGGCTGAGGAAGTGCAAAGCTCGGATGACTCAGAAGAAGAAGGTGAAATAGCAGGCTCGCAATCCTCGGCCAGAATATCATTGAGAGGCCGAAAAACTGCCCGCGAAAAAAGGGAGCAGGAGACTTACAAGGACAAATTGCAAGGAAGCCAGCCAACCCTTGAGAAACTGTTGGCTAAAACCCCGAAGATGACTAGAAATCAGCTCCGGAGCTCTAAAGGAGCTCCCCACTCCAAAAGTAAGTGATGAAGATGGTCTCCTGGAATTGTAGGGGTATGGGAAGCAAAAGAAAAGAAGAAGCCATCAAAAGTCTGATAAGATCTGACTCTCCCGTCATACTCCTAATCCAGGAGACCAAAATGGAGGATAAGGTCTTCCTCCATATTGGAAAAAACTTATGGAAAAGAAGTGAAGGACAAGCAGTCTCAGCCAAGGGGGCCTCAGGAGGCCTGGGTACTCTCTGGAATGCAAACAAATTCTCAAAGGTTAAAGAGGTTTCCAACCCACATTGGCTATTCACTAAGCTGAAACATGCAGACTCAGTGGAGACCCTCTGCCTCTTTAATGTGTATGTTCCAGTTAGCGCAGGAGAGAAAAAGAATTGTTGGGATTCCATCAGAGGACTGGCAGAATCTGAAGATTTAGCAAATATCATCATTGCTAGAGATCTAAACCTCACTTTATCTCTAGCGGAAAAATGTGGAGGAAGCATAGTAAGGGATCCGGCATGCGAATGGGTGTAGGATCTGCTCCAGGATTGGGATATGATCGACATCAAGCCTTCGGCGAGCAAGTACACTTGGACCAACAGAAGGCTCGGCCTGGGACACATAGCTGCAAGGTTAGACAAATTTCTTGTTCAAAGTTCCTTTCTTCTTCTTGGTTTAGAATCTAGAATGCATATTCTCCCTTGCAGTGTTTCTGACCACAGACCCATCAAACTTGATCTGGTGGCCCACATGGATCAAGGCCCCATTCCTTTTAAATTCAGTTCCCTTTGGGTCAAGGAACAGTCCTTCTCGCAATTAGTAAAAGACACTTGGAAGCAACCTGTCAACGGCTCTGCCTTCTTCGTTTGGGAAGAAAAGCTTAGGAGAGTGAAAGCAGCCTTGAAAACCTGGGAAAAATCCCTTCCTAACCCAGCAATGGAAAGGAAAAAGATTCAAGAGTGCCTTAAGAATCATCATCTGAAATCGGAAAAGGAAGTGATCACAAAAGAAGTCCTTGATAAGGAGGCAGATCTTCAGCAAAAACTTCTCAAAGCAAGCTCAGCCGAGGAAGAGTACTGGAGGGTCAAATCTCTGAGGCTTTGGCTCAAGGTAGGAGATAGAAACTCTACCTTCTTCCACAAGCAAGCTCAAGCACGGAAAAATTTCAACTCCATCTCAGAAATTAAGGTAGAGAATATCAACCATAGAGATCTGCAAAGCATAAAAAGGCTGCCTTCCTTCATTTCAAAAACCTGTACAGTGAGAAAGAGACCCTGAGGCGACTTCCACCTTAGTCAATGAGGTGCCCACTCTGATATCGGCTAGAAAGAATCAGTCCTTGGAAGCAGAAGTCAACAACGAAGAAATCAAAATCGCTCTTTTTGCCATGGAACCGGACAAGGCCCCGGGCCCAGATGGATTCAATGCCAGATTCCTGCAGAATTGTTGGCAGATTGTGGAAAAAGACTTGTGCAGAATGATCCGGAAATCCCAAGCCTTTCAGAAATTAGGGGGCAGCACCAATTCAACTTTCCTGGCCCTTATCCCTAAGGAAAAAGGAGCCAATACTTTCTTCGGGTTCCGCCCCATCTCCCTATGCAACATTGGCTACAAACTGATAACAAAAGTGATTGCCAACAGGCTGAAAACTATTCTTCCTTCCATTATCCCAGAGAATTAGGGAGGTTTCATTCAAGGAAGATAGATAGTGGATAATTATATCCTAGTCCAAGAGGCGATTCGCTCAAGCTTGACCCGGAAAGAGAAAGGAATGGTGGTCAAATTAGACCTGGAAAGCGCCTTTGATAGGTTGAGACAAAGATTTTTGTTTGATGTTCTGCATAAGTTTGGGTTTGGGGCCAAATTCATCAGCTGGATCAAGGCATGCATCAGTGAGCCATGGATCGCCCCCTTGGTAAAAGGGAGGGCCACTGACTTTTTCAAAGCTTCTAGAGGGCTGAGGCAAGGGTGTCCCCTATCCCCCTTGCTCTTTGTTCTCCAAGCCTCTGTCCTCGGCTTCCTCTTGAATAAAAAGCAGACTGACCAAGAAATAATGGGACTAAACATAGCAAGAGGTGTTAAAAGCATAAATCATGCACTGTTTGCGGATGACACTCTCCTGCTGGGTGCTGCCTCCTTGACCTTGGTTGTAAGATTCAAAGACGTGGTGGATGCCTAATGCGAAGACTCAGGAAGCAACCTCAACAAAGGCAAATGCCATATTTACTGCTCGAATGCAACGATCAGATTGATTCAAGCCATATCTAACTGTTTTGGTTTTGGAGTCTCTTTTACTTGGTCATCCTTCAAGTATCTGGGCCTCCCGGTCTTCCAAAAAAGAGCCCTCAGCAGAGATTGGATGCCTCTGATGGAAAAATTCAAATCTAAAATTCATTCCTGGGGCTTCAACTGGCTCAACTTAGCAGGTAAGACAGTGCTTATAAAAGCTGTTCTAAATAGCCTTCCCATTTACCAGGTTGCAGTGATGATAGCTCCCATTGGCATCACGAGGAAAAAGGAGGAGTATATTAGAAACTTCTTTTGGAAAGGTGGCAAAGCAAATGAGAAGAGAACTCTGTTAATAAGCTGGGACACAATCTCCTTGCCCAGAATGGAAGGCAGGCTGCATTTTAAGAATATAAGCAATCAAAATATAGCATTGGGCGCAAAGCTGTTATGGAGGATAATTGCTCCAAATCCAGGCTGGGCTCAGCTTGCGCTCTGGAAAAAATACTTCCGTGGGCAAAGAGCACGCTGCTTGGACAACCTTATTTCCTCCACTGTTACCATGATACATAAGCTGTGCGAGAAAGCCTCAGCCTTAATTAAACAACACGTCCATTGGATACCTGGTAACGAAAAGCACATTAATATTTGGGAGGACCGCATTATGAGCAGCGATCCCATTGTTGATGATCGTTCCCTATCTCAGTTAAAAGAATGGATGGATCGAGTAGGCGTTAAAACGCTGTGGGATCTCTCGCAGTGGGAGAACAGAAGCTGGCAGAGATGGCGATATCTGGAGGTGCCACCGCATTTATCCATCGATTATGCCTCCCTCCTCACTCACTTAAAAGGCAAAGCCCTTTTGAATACCAGGAAATCAGACACGAGGGGATGGGATTCGATCCTGGGCATTTATACAGTTTCAAAAGGTTACAATCAGCTCTCTCAGAAACCGAATGTGCCGCCAGATCTGAAGCGCTGGCAAGGGATCTGGTCTCAGTCAACGTTTCCCAAGATTGACATATTTTGCTGGCTCCTCTGTCATCACAGGATCTTGACTGAGGACAGGCTTCGTAAAAGAGGCGTTATTGGACCCTCTCGTTGTTCGTTGTGTGAAGACCACGAAGAAACTGCCGCCCACATGATGCTCTCCTGTAGCTTTGCAGCCGATCTATGGAAGGAAGTGTTAAAGCCTTTAAACATTGACCTCACCCCTCCTGTTCACTGCTCAGAATTGTTCTCGATATGGAAGCGCATGTACCCAGGTGGATCACCTAGAATCTGCACATCAAACAAGCCTAGCTTGCCATTCCTAAAATAACCTGCTGGCACATATGGCTGGAAAGAAACCATAGGATCTTCAATGGAAAAAAGAGTGACTTCAGGATAATTTGGGCAAAAATCAAAAGTCATTTGAAAGAATGCTTGGGTGACCAACTAGACAGAGCAGACCTTAGCGATCAGGACGTTGTTTGGGGCGATGCTTTGGGCCTCCATTTCATTGAAAAACTCAGTCCCCCTCATATCCTTAAGCATTGGAAAATCTAACTCAATGCTGCAGAGCTCGTTGATCTTTGCAAAAACAAGGCAAGAAAAACACTATTCTTCGACGGTGTTGCTAAAGGCAATCTTGGTAGCTCCGAAGCAGGGGGTGTTATTAAAAACGCAGATGGCAGAATCGAATCCAGATATGCTTGGGGAGTGGGGTTCAACTCCAGCATTCAAGCTGAAGCTCTAGCTCTTCTCCAGGGTCTCAAGCTACTCCTTTTTTTGGGCATCAAAGATGCAACTATTTTTGGAGATTCCCAGTCCATTATTAAGGCCATGGTGGATAATTCTTCTCCCACAGATTTAAGATTATCATGACTTCTGAGCAGAATCAGATTCCTGACAAAAACCTTTCAGAATGTGGAATTTCTTCATATAAAGAGAGACAACAATAAATATGCCAATGCTGAAGCCAACAAAGTTGTTCTCCTCCCTCTTGGAGTCCTTGTAAGAGACGAAGACGAAGGTTGGGACTCCATCCCTTAACCGCATGTTTAAAATGTTTTATTGCCTCTTATTACAGCAGTTTGTTTGCATTTGTAATTTAGGAAAAATAGACAAAGCTACAAGAATCACAGCTAGCAAAAGTCACAGGCTCACTAGAAAGGAAGCCACGGGGTGCCCGGTAGATGAGAATTCTGATCTTTTTTCACCTCATTGTAACCTGAATTAAGGCTTTCCAGCCAAGAATCAATATATCAACATAACCGTTCCTGTTAAAAAAAAAAAGAATCAACTCACTTATCAATATAACACACTCTTGCATGAAAAACCAAAATAAATTGAATCTCTGCTTAAATATGTTCACACTTTCTCATTACTTATAAATCACTCATGCTTGAAATATAACCTGCAAACAAATCCTCTATTTTACGAAATACAGTTTTACTCTAAGTACAAACTCACACTATTGTTATCACTATTGTTAAACTTAATTCATGTGCATCTATAAACAAAAGAGATGATTAGTAAAACAATCATAATTTGAATCTGAAAGAAATTAAAAACACATCTATTCAATTGAACAGAACATAAAGCTTATGAAATTATACAAAAATTCTATCTACTAAAAACAAACAAGAATCCTTACTACTCCAGGGGGCCCTCCACGAGAAGCAGGTAATCACGCAATCAATCAAATAGTCAACCACAAATGGAAATGAAAAAGGTTCATGATAAACTGAATATTAAAAACAAATTTTAATTCTTCACTGTCACATAAAAAAAAATCATCGTGTTTGGATTTGTTGTAAGGTCTTTTATAAAGGTCGTATCATTAAATGTTCAAAGGTCTATGCCTATCCTTGCTAACAGAATGCTAAAATTAACTATGAAAAGATAACATAACAAAATTCACTCACGATTTTCTATTAACAAAGCAAATCGTGAGGCATATATCTCATTCCTCGCTCGCCTGTTATAGCTGATAGAGTTGACTTTATCCTTGACCACGTAACTAGAAACTTCTTTTATCAATCTGGTTCATGAAGGTAGGAGGGAATCATTGAGTCCATTGATCGCCACCTTTCCTTATATTTCTCTCTCTAGATGGCACCTTGGAACCTATCAAACCATGGACTTGGCTACAGAATCATCCCAATTCGGTAGCTAAAGAAAATATTAGACTAATAATAAAGAACATTATCAACTTATGAAATACAAGACAATTATATACTTGCCATGCCATAAATCCTATGATTTGATTCCCATTGAGTGATTGTGATGGCCAAAGAAGAATAAAATAGGCGAGAAACTGTGTCAAAAAGAAACAATTATGAGGCTCAACATTCCCCCACATGGAGGTCATTGCATGTCCTCATGCAAAAATTCAAAATTAATAGCCTTTCTCTATCACTGCACTCCTTTAGAAACTTGAGCCAGAACATCCAAGTTTGTTTTCTTTACCTTCTTCTTAGCAACTGCCATCCTGGGCTTCTTCATCAAAATTTTGTATTTCAAACTTATGACCTTCCTCTTAAGAGACTTGTTCTTTTCCTTTAACTTTTTATTCTTGTCATACCACAAAGCAAGATGTAAGAGAATGTTGTCATTTTGAGTCTTTTGTATTTCATTTTGAACTTTCAATGTTTCATGTTCCTATTTTAAGTGTCTGTTTAGTGTCTCCAATTCAAAAATTTATTATTTGAAAGTATTCACAATTGGAGATTCTTGTGGACTATCAGACTGAATTCTTGATGCAGTGGCATTTTCTATAGCTTTCTTCTCCAAAGGCTCTATGTAATCATATATATCTTGTTGAACTGGGTCAATTTTAGGTGTTCTTCTCACTGTATTAGCAATTGGTGATGAAAAAGGTGATAAAGTTGGTCATAAAATTGGTGATAGAACTATAGGCGATGGACCCTTCAGATATTCATCTTCCTCCTAGTTGAAAAACTCTACAGATTGTCGAGATGATTCCTTTGTTGATTTTTTGAGTCTGGCACTTCTCCTAACAATAGATGAAGTTTTAGTAATAGGAGTTTTATTTTGAAATTTTGCTTGCTCAGTCTTTGCCTATTCCATTTCCTTCGATTTCTTTCTGGGTGTATTTCTTCTTTTTCATTGGATTTCTTTCTTCTAACACTTTTCTTCTTTATGTTTTCTAAAACTTTTACAAGGGGAATTTCATCTTTTGAATGTTGTTATGGTTGTAGAAGTGAGTTATCATTAGGGTTTTCAGAAAATTTTCTTCTACTTCTCTTTACCTTACTGCTACTAGGTTCTTCTTGCTCTATCTCCTTAAAATTATTTCTGATTAGTAAACTCTCCCAGTTATCTCCTGAACTCTCAAGATGGACTTGAATAAGCATTTTTACAAGACCATGATGATACATGGTATTTTCAATGAGTTGTATTTTTCTTTGAGTATTACTAGACATCTTCTTTAAGCTATTAAGTCTAAAATAGGGCAAATTGATTTCATTTCCTTCAAGGAAGTGCATCATTAAACGGACATGGTATAAAACCATGCTACTGAATCTACCCTCACAAGTAATGAACTTCTGAATAACTAACAGTAAATTCCTCCATTTGATTTTGAGAGTTTTGCTTGGAATACCCTTTTTAAAAATAGTAATATCCATACCTGGGTTATTTAGAAATGTCTTCCATTCATTCCCTTCAATTCCCCTGTTTTTGAACCACCTCTCACCAACCCTGGGTAGTCCAATTACCTCGGCCATGAAGGATTTTGTCACCACTATTTTGATGTCCTAATTTTTGCTTCAGTTCCATCAAAGGGTCGGGAAAAATACTTGGTTACCTCTCTACCATAACCATCAAAATTTTCTATAAAATCCAACCACTGCACTTGCTGTAGCATCTGCTTGACCTGTGGGTACCCTTCCATAAACTTCTTTCCATTTGGCTCTGTTCTAACAATGACTCCCATGTTGGTGAAGTTTTACTCCACAATTTTTTCTTTGATAGGGTTTTGGAATGATATCAGTTTCGGAAATATGAGTATGGACGAGAGTGAAATGGTAAATGGAAATGAGTAGAATGCTCTTGAGAAAACAGAGTATGAATGGATATGAGTGAGCGGAATTATCAATGAAACAGGGTTTCAAAAATGAAGTGTTTGCGTAATGATGAATGGAAAATGGGCTTTTCCGGCTAACTTCATTTATATGACATGATATTTATAACTTAGTCCGAAGTTAGAACAGTAATCATTATTTCGAATGGCAATACAACGTCTATATTATTTCATAATCTAATGTTTTTACCTTTATTATTAAATCCAATATTTACATACCTTCAAGTTTTTTATTCTAATACTTTATTGTTCTTTTTGAATTGTCCTCGAGTGCTTTCAATTGTAGGCTTGATCATTCCCTTCTGCTAAAATATTTGATTATCCCAGTCAATGGTTCCTGTCAATATCACCTACAGAATTTTGTCAAAGCTGCAGATTCTCAACAATTTTGTAGCTACTTATTCTGAAATTAAAAAAAGGGATATAAATAAAATGGGATTAAAACATGGTTTAAAAAGAAAATCTAGGGTGCGAAGAATTCTTGGTTTTCATCCTAAATTTTATGTATAAACATGCCAACAGAGTTGGTTTTCATGTTTATATAATTTTATTTTATTTTTTATTAATTTATTTTTTTTCATTTTTTTTAAGAAAACAAAAAGCTTTACAAATAAAGTTGGACAAGAATGAAAATACTTCCTAATCATCTTCAAATCAATATTGTCTTGCGGGTTTTTAACAAATTCTTCCTTTGTCAATGGCTTGTGATAAATTCTCAATCAATGAGCATTTACAAGGAAGGTCACTCTTTCTTCATCAATGGTTTTGATCCTGACTACACCATTATCAAAGACGGTTTCAATCTCATAAGGCCCAAGCCAATGAGTTTCAAATTTCCCTTTAAAATATTTAAACTCTGAGTCAAAAAGTAATGCCTAATCTCCTTGTTGAAAATTTATTTCCTTTATGTACTTGTCATTCCACCTCGATATTTGTTGTTGAACTATGTTGGTTCTTTGAATAACATCATGTCTTATCTCATCTATTTCATCTAGTTGCTCCATTCTTTGTTTATGTGCTTCAGATAGATCAAGACCTAATTTAATTGATGTCTTGAAGGTCTTTACCTAGAACTCAATAGGAAATAATACTTGTTTCCCATAAACAAGTTCATAGGGACTATGTCCTGTATTGTTTCTCCATGTAGTATGGTATGCCCATAAATATTCTAGAAGCTTTTTTGCCCAGTCTCTTCTATGCAGATGCACAATCTTGGTAGGAATTGCTTCAATTACTTTATTGGTGGATTCCACCTATCCATTTGCATGTGGATGATATAGAGTGGAATTCTGATGTTTGATTTTATATTCCTCCATTATCTTTTGTACCAACTTGCATGTAAATTGAGTACATTGATCTATCACAATTTCCCTTGCGACACCAAAACAAGTAAAAATATCCTGGAAAAGAAATGAAACTACAACATTTTCAGTAGCAAAAGAAAGTGCTTTAGCTTCTAACCATTTTGTAACATTATCGATGCAAACAAGAATGTACCTTTTTTGTCTGGATGGTGGATTAATTGGACCAAAAAAATCCAGAGCCCATTTCTCAAAAGGTTCAATGAGTACCTGAGGTTGTAGAGGCATTTCATCTAAAGAAACAGGTTTCCCCGTTCTTTGACAACTATCACATCTCTTTACATATTTTTTGGCATCCTTGAAAAGGGAAGGCCAATAATATCCTAAGAGAAGCATTTTGTAAGTAGTTCTTTTATCAATGAAGTGTCCTCCACATGGTTCATCATGACAAGCCTTTAATATCTTTGGTACTTCATCTTCTTTGACACATCTTCGAATAATCAGATCTAACCCTATTTTGTACAATTCTCCATTTATCCATGAGTAAGATGCACTAATTTGAATTACCTTTCTTTTATATCAAGGAGACAAATATAATGTTAACTTCCCTGTAGTCAAATAGTTAGCAATATTTGCAAACCAAGTAGATTTATTAGATACTGCAAATAATAATTCATCAAGAAAATTGTCTTCTACAGGTACATCATTATTATCATTTTGAATCCTAGATAGAAAGTCAACAACTTTATTTTGTTTCCCAGGTCAATCCAAAATAGTAATATTGAACTCTTGTAACAACAATAACCATCTTGTAATTCTGCCATTAGTAATTGGTTTATTCATTAAATACCTAATTGCAGAATGATTTGTATGTACAAAGGTTTCGTAACCAGTGATGTAATGTCTGAATTTATTAATGGCATGGACAACAACTAAAAACTCATTTTCTATTACGGTATAATTTAACTCTACAGGACTCAAATTTTTACTGGTATAGTAAATGGCATAAGGAGTTAAATATTTTTGTCCTAGTAGAGCTCCTCATGTTGTATCTTAAGCATTGGTTGAAATGTGAAAAGATAATTTCCAATTTGGTCGTCTTAGAATGGGTGCTTCAGAAATATTTTCTTTCAATGTTTCAAAAGCTTTTTGGCAATCAGAATTTCAGTGGAATTCACAATATTTTGTGAGCAATTTGAAAAGTGGAGAAGCAATGTTTGTAATTTTCTCTATGAATCTTCTATATTAACCAGTAAAACCAAGAAAACTTCTAACATCTCATTGACAAGTTGGAATTGATAATTCAGAAATAACTTCGATGTGTCCACTCTAATTCCATTTCCTAAAATATGGTGTCCTAAAACAATCCCCTCAGTAAACATCATAAAACATTTTTCATGGCTTAATGAGAGATTTGCTTCCTTACATCTAATGAGAACTTTTTTCCAAAATTATAAGAGCTTCTTCAAAATAATTTCCATAGACAGTAAAATCATCCATGTAAACTTCCACAAAATCATGAATTAGATCAAAAATAATTCCTAAAACTTTTCTTCGGAATGTTGCAGGTGCACCACACGACCCAAAAGGAAGTACTCGGTGGCATAGGTTCCCCATGGACAAGTAAAAGTGGTTTTATCTTGATTTTCTGGAGCTACCTGGATCTGGTTATATCCACTAAAACCATCTAGAAATGAGAAATATTTCTTTCCTGCCAATGTGTTTAAAACTTGATCTATGAAAGGGAGTGGAAAACGATCTTTTAGGGTAGCTTTATTCAATTCCCTATATTCAATCCATACTCTCCATTTTCCATTCTTTTTAGGAACAATTACCAGTGGTGAAACCCACTAGCTATCTGATATTGGATAAATAAAATTCACATTTAATAATTTTTGTAATTCCTCTTTAACAATTTCTCTCAAAGTTGGATTCACTCTTCTCTGAGGTTGTCGGATTGGTTTAGCATTTTCTTCAATGTAAATATTATGTATAGAAGTATTACGATCAATTCCTTTCATGTCAATGTATTCCCATGCATAAGTAGAGGAATGTTCTTGTAACATCTTTATTAAGTATTTCTTTTGAAATTCTTCCAGATTATTATTGATATTCAAGGTTTTTTCTGGAAGATTTCTATTGGAGAATTGCCAAATTTTTCCATATAATGTAAAGATAATTGACGAGATGATAAATATTCAATATTGCATTGTTCTTGAAAACTTTGATTAGATTCACATTATGAGGAAGACTCGTTATTTTCCATTAAATTCAAAATCTGATCTTCTTCATCTATTTGTGAAGTAACAAAGATTGGTCGTATATCAATATCATCATCTATCCATTCTTCACTTTCTACTTCTATTGTTGTTTTTGCAGGAGGATATAATGTGAATTTCTTTGTTGAACTTCCATCAGAAATAAACATATCACCATATCTACAACTTATAAAAGCATCATTTGTAGCTAACCATGGTCTTCCTAGAATCAATGGATGTCCTCCTAAATTACTTTTGGATGTTGAAATCAACAGGATACTCCCAAGAATCTAAGCATACAAATATGTCTTCTAATACACCATCGGGTTTAATAACAAATATGTCTGTTAATTGAAATAATTTAGGTGTATATTGAAGATTAGGAAGTTTCAATTGATTCATAGTTTGTTTACTCATGATGTTTATAACTGCTCCTAAATCAATCAATGTATTTGGAATTTCAATACCATTGATATGTGTTTTCACAATGGGACTTCCTGGATCAAGGTATTTCTGAATTGTTGTTTTTCCCATCATGATATCTGCAATTTTTCCAACTAACTGAATTCTTTTGATTTCTTTTCTCTTTCTTCCTGGCCTTTTAATACTCAATCCCTTGTTGTCTTTGCAAATATTGGTATTTCTTTGATAGCTTGTAAGAAAGGAATTTTTATACAAACATTCTTCAGTTCATATATCATATCATAATCAGGCAATAAAATCTGTTTTTCTACCCCTTTATCAATTTTTAATCTCTCGGGAAAAGGTGGTGTTTGGACATATACTGAAGGTTGTTCTATGATAGGAGTTGAGTTTACTGGAATATCATCAGATGTACAGGGGTGGTTTGTTTTTAGATTTTTCTTCTTAACTAAGAGATTTTTCTTTTTCAGAGAGATTCTCCTTTTCAAATTCCTGAATAACAACTAATGGGGACTTCCTTTCCAATACTCTACTAGATCTAAGTTGGACATTGTTTAGATCTAGTGGAGTTATCATGTAGGTTTGGAAATTATGTCCTTCCATATTGTAAATAGGTTGTGACTTTTTATTATTATTTGGATTTGGAAGTGGTTGAGCAGGCAATTGATTTCATCTTTGCCGAAATTGTAATGAAAGTTGTGGATTTGGATTCTAAGGTTGAGTTGGTTGAACATGTTAAGGAAAATATTGTGGTGGAAAAACAGGGTAAGGTTGTTGATATTGAGGATATTTTCCATTAGGATTTTTCCATCCTTGTGCCCGAGGTTGAGGCCAAAATTTCCAAGGCATGGGTGCGGTCCAATTGTTTTGTGATGGTTATGCAAATGCTTGAGTGTTAAATCCCTAAGTCAAATTTGGTTGTGAATTTTGCCATGGTCTCTTAGCAATAAAACATAGGGGATCTACTTGATTTAGTATTATTTCCTCTTGATAAACAACTTTAAGACCTGGTATTGAAAGACATTCTTTTGTATCATGATTTTTTGCACATATAATTGGTATCTACACTTTTTAAGTCAAGAGGGCATTCTCTCAGAGCATGTTTCTTTCTAAATTTGGGGTAAAAGATTGACAATGCAACATTTTTAGCATTTTGCTTGTTTTGCACTTTAAGGGTATCTATTTGTTCACTAAGACTTCCAAAAATATTTGTTTTAAAGTTGTCGGGCAAATTACCTAATTCAACCGTACTTATTGTCCCAGTTGTAGATTTATTAATCCGAGACATGAGAGGATCTCTTGGATTTTTCCCAATTCTTGCCTTGCCTCTTGAAATGTGTATGCATAACTCACAAATTTCTCCAAATGATAACTGAGAAATATCTACCTTACCCAACAAATTGAGAAGATCAATCCCCTCATCTCTGATGGATTTTAATAAAAGAGCTTTCAAAGTTTCTTCATCTAATTCATGCATTTTAGCCCTTTTAACATTATAAACAAATCTTTCAATGAAATCTTCAAGATTTTCATCTTCTTTCTACATCATTTTAAAAACTTCATCCTTAGATTATGGGGCATAAAATAATCCTTATATTTCTCTAATAATGTAGTTTTCATTTCTTCCCATGTTCTTAGAAGATGTGCTCCTAATCCCATGAATTATTTTAGTGATGCATCCTTAAGAGTTGCTGGAAACAATTTCAACTTTTGAGTGTTAAGCAAGTAATCGTAAGATCTACACAAGACTTCAAACTCAAACAGAAATGTCTCAGGATCCTCACTTCTTAATCCATGAAAATTTGGAAGGATGGAGGGTGAGATGTTTTTCGCTGTAGATGTTGTATCTTCATCGAGGATAGGAAATCCAAAGGGTTCTGGATCTCCTCTACCTCCTCCTCTACCTCTTCCTCCACCTCTTCCACATCTTCCTCCTCTATTCCCTCCTCTTCCTTCTCCAATCCTAGGTTTTTCACCATTAAGATTATGTACCTCTCCTTCCCCTTCTCCAGCCATTGTAGATTCTTCAGAACTATTATAGGGTTCCAAAATTGGGTTTTCTAATTCTTCTTCTAGCTCTTCTGGTTCTGTTTCTTCTATAAATGGTAAGTTAAAATAAGTTTATTCCTCTTCTTCTTCACTAGGGATCTCTAGCTCTTTTCCTAGAAGTATTCTCCAATTGAAGATAGGAAAACTACTCCTTTTGTTGGGGATGTAGGATATTCTTCTTCTATTACTGCTTCGGTTGATGAGGTTGGTGAATCTCTAGGTTGAATTTCAAATCTAATTACCTCAGGAAGTTTATGTTTGCCTGCATATGATGGAATATGAATTTGAGTGGGTGGTGTGGTACTACGAGGTCATGGTGGGGTGAGTGATGATGTTGGAATTAAACTTTTACCTCTACCTACAAATCTACCTCTAGAATATCTTTCCCTATGCATATCATTTCTTTTAAATAAAAAGAAAAGACTCTTATTTACACTTCCCCAACAATGGTGCCAAAATGTTTGGTAATTTAATTAACCTTAAATTACTTGCATAAATTATCGTCCAGGGCTAGTAAGTTGATGAATTGTAAGTGTATTGTATATACTAAAAGTCTTTGATTATTCACACCAATTCTAAATTAAGTTGAGTTATCAAAATATAAATTCTAGATTAAGCTATTGAAATGCACATGAGCAAAGAAATTATTCCTAGAACATAAAACGATCACACTCTTTTACCGAAGACTACTTATGGAAAATCTCACAAATTTGCATATAAGTAAATCAATCCCACACTTATTGTAAATGAAAATTAATTGCACTCTTATAAAAATTGTATCTAATTATGAAATCCACACAACCAATAAAAATCTCAGACTTATAAATCAATCTCACACTTGTAAAATGAAATTCAATTCATAAAACACACACACTCTGTTATATATCTGAAATATGCTTTGTAAGAATCAACTCATTTATCAATATAACACACTCTTGCATGAAAAACCAAAATAAATTGAATCTCTGCTTAAATATGTTCACAATTTCTCATTACTTATAAATCACTTGTGCTTGAAATATAACCTACAAACAAATCCTTTGTTTTACAAAATACAGTTTTACTCTAAGTACAAACTCATGCTATTGTTATCACTATTGTTAAACTTTATTCATGTGCATCTATAAACAAAAGAAATGATTAGTAAAACAATCATAATTTGAATCTGAAATAAATCAAAAACGCATCTACTCAATTTAATAGAACATAAAGCTTATGAAATTATACAAAATTCTATCTACCGAAAACGAACAAGAATCCTTACTGCTCGAGGGGGGACTCCCCGAGAAGCAGGAAATCACGCTATCAATCAAACAACCAACCACGCATGGAAATGAAAAGGTTCTTCATAAACTGAATATTAAACACACAATTTTAAGTCTTCACTATCGCATAAAAAAAAATCACCGTGTTTGTGTCTGCTGCAAGCTCTTTTATAAAGCATGTATCATTAAATGTTCAGAGCTCTATGCCTATCCTTGCTAACAAAATGCTAAAATTAACTATGAAAATATAACATAACAAAATTCTTTCACGTTTTTCATTAACAAAGCAAATCTTGAGGCGTATATCTCGTTCCTCGCTCGCCTGTTATAGCTAACAGAGTTGACTTTATCCATGACCACATAAATGGAAGCTTCTTTTATCAATCTAGCTCATGAAGGTAGGAGGGAATCATTGAGTGCATTGATCGCCACCTTTCCTTATATTTTTCTCTCCAGTTGGCACCTTGGACCTATCAAACCATGGACTTGGTTGCACAATCAGACATTAGCTGCAGAATCATCCCAATTCGGTAGCTAAAGCAAATATTAGACTAATAATAAAGAACATTATCAACTAATGAAATACAAGACAATTATATACCTACCATGCCATAAATCCTGTGATTTGATGCCCATTGAGTGATTGTGATGGTCAAAGAAGAATAAAATAGGTGAAAAGGGTGTCAAAAAGAATTAATTATGAGGCTCAACACTACCATTCTGAAGTATTTCATGGGGCAGTTCTTAACTACCCTATCTCCGATAAGGAGCTGTATGTCAAGGTGCAAAGCTGTGAAGAAGTGGAAGCACTATCTGATGGGAAAGGAGACAGTAATCCACACTGATCACCAGCCATTATAATACTTGTAGGCCTAGAGTAAGCTATGGCCGACCAGGCATTACAAGTGGATGGGGTTTTGACAGCAGCTTCATTTGGTGATCAATTATAAGAAGGGAAACACAAACAAGTTGGTCGATATGCTTTCAAGGCCACCCACATCAGAGATTATTGTTTTGGGGACTCTTATGCACATGGAGCCATTCACCCATGATGCATACAGAGAGGCATATTCAAAAGATGAGGAGTTCAAGGAGGTGTATCAGTAGTTGTAGAGTCAGAGTCATGTGCATGATGGCGACAACACCGTTAATTACCATCTCCAGGATGGGTTACTCTACAAGTCGGATTTAACAACCCTGGTGAAAATTCCATGTAATATTGTAAATAAAGGCAAAAAAAGAACCACGAGTAAGGGACATGTATTCTGAATGTTGGGCAAAGATTATCTAGTGGGCATCACTGGATGTGTGTTTTGGCTAAGGAAAATTGGCAAAGGCTAGGGAAAAGGCATTTAAATAAAGGAAAATAGGAGAAAAGGAAGTTAAAAGGTCACAGGTTGCATGTGAGGACGAAATTGAAGGAAAATAATGGAAAATGAAGAAGTTAGAGGCCTCATTAATAAAAAGGCTTCTGAGGATCAGTTGGCAAGCTCTTGGCTCAAGCTTAGTTAATTCAACATTTTGTCAGTTCAAGTGGATTTCTCTCTCATTATTCTCTCTCTCTCTCTCTCACTCTTAGTCACTTAGAGTTTCTTGGAGCACTCTAGCTTTAGATCAATGAAGGAAAAGCAAGCAAAGGGAAAGGAAGGAAAGAAAGGATCAAGGAAGGGAAAGCAAGATCAAGAAGCTTGAGCAAGAATACTTGCAGGTAACCTTTTGCATGTATTATTTCCTAGTTGGTTTGGACATGCATGGCTTTGTATGTTGGTGTATGGTTCTCTTGTTGTCAAGGGCATGGTTTTGTCGAGTTATGACAGTTGTTTTCAGCCTAGCCTTGCCTTTTTTCGGATAACATGGTTTGTTGGGATGTTGATCTCAGTTTTGTGATTTGGAATTGCTAGTTGGATTTCGGAATCTAGGGCGGAGGTGGTCTCAAGGTTCATTCACAAAGGCCTAGGAATCCCTTGACCGGTTTTGGCAGGATACATAGTAAAGCCTGAGGGAGCAGTCTCAGTTTAGGGCCTAGTGATCCGGGTTTGGATTGCGGTAAAGATTGAGAGACAAGGAGATGGAAAATTCCTCAAGGATAATGATGGATTTTGGATAGCATTCCAAGTTCTGTTCGGTTGTGATCGGAGCACCGATTTTGGTTTGATCACAGTTTGATGAGGGTGGATGTGGTTTAACGTTTGGATTCCCTTGGTTGTTCTTGGATTAGTTGTTCTATGAGATCCCACATTCATGCTTGGAATATGGCACGGGGGTGGCTCGTTGAAAGAGAGATTTGGTTCAGCCATGTCTATGGTCGGGTGGTATGTGGAGGTCCTGAACCTGGTCAGATCTTCCTACAAGTAATAAAAGTTGAGTTCTCTTACTTTTGCATTGATTTATATGTGGATTTAAAGGTTGTCATATCTCTAATATTTATATGGTTTTATGCTGGTTACAAGAATGGTTGAATGACTGGTCTATGTTGTGGTTATTTCATATATTTACTTGTAACTATTAAATGGATGGATGCAAGACTTAATTGATGATGTAATAGTTCAATGGAGAAGGAGGTGATCCTTTTGGTTATGTTTCATAAGTTGTTTCGGTCATTTATGCTTTGTCTTGTATCCTAGACCTGTAGGTTGCATTGATGCCAAGTGTTCAACAGAATGTTAGTCCCAGTTGGGGATGCTCAGGCCTAGTCCTGAGGGTGATTTTTTATTGATCAACATTGTTATCCTGTCTTTAATGAATTTTGGAAGTTACAACAAGTTTTGGGCAGAGGCCATGATTCTGGTCTATAAAAGTGGCTTAAATCCAGGGGTCGTTGGCACATAACTGGCAATTCTGGTCCACAGTCGTTGGCAGGAAGTCCTGTGAGAGCGAATTTGGGTTTAAGTTTGCTCCCTTGCCCATAGCATGAGAGCGACTATGGCATAAGAGCTGTAGAATAGAAGTGGGACCCAGGGATAGGCTATTTGAGTGGCTGACTTGTCTCCTGAGGGTTTTGTTGATGATATTGGATGACTGTATGTGATGTTTCGTCGATTCCACTTCCTTAAGGTGACATAGGAGGTCGAATCTGATTGTAGTAGCATCTCTCCTCATGTTTACCCCAGTAGATCATGGTTACTTTGGGTAGACCTGGGAGGGGGTGTCATAGAGTGGTATCAGAGCATGGTTGCGTTCTCCTTTGGTGAATGTGTTGGTCATGCATGCATGTTAGTTGCATGTGTGTCTCTTACACTTGCATTCCATGTGCTTGTTGCATTGCATAATGATTGATCATGGTTGTAGTAAGGTTGTCATGAGGAACTTGATGTTGATTTTATGGAATGCATCGTTAGGAGTATATGACTGGTTACATAAGTATATGCAGCTTGATTACATCCTTATATGTTGGGTTTCATTCTTGGTTATTTGATTACATGCATCAGTATTGTAGGTTGATTACAAGAATTGATCGCTTATGCTCGACTACATGCGGTTATGCATATGTGTAGTTGATTAAGCATTGCTTATGCAGGTTGATAGTTGCATGAGGTAATGTGTACAATGGAGTAATGGTTGTGGTCATGCATGTATGGTCTTGGTTATAGTTATGCATGAATAGTAGGTCAAACATGCCTTGTGAAGTCATGGTATGCAATTTAGGTCATCAGGGTGATATTGGTATGTTATGATGCTAATGTGTTGGTTGAGATAGAGTAGGAGATGTAGAGCATCATAATGAGGTTGCAACATTGGACTTTGGGGTAAGAGAAGATCGTCATACTGTATTGTATGTTTGGCATGCAGGTATGTAAGTCAATGATTGTTATATGTGTTAGGTTTATGTACATGTCTTTGATGTTATGGTTACATTCATGATAGATGTTAGTTGATTAGTGTAGTTATATGCACATGTGTCGAATAGTCAAGAATGATAGTAACATGTAGTTGTATGCATTGCTATTATTGTTTTATATTAGATAACCTGATGATTATGTTATATGTTGCTGATGAGTATGTTATAGGTTAACTTGTTGTTGTTATATGACAGTTAGCTTGACGATTAGGTTATATGTTATTGATGAGAATGATAGTTAACTTGATGATTAGGGTTATAGCATATATCCTTGATGTTATATGTATCATGCTAAATTGGATTGGCCTATGAAAATGGTTATGGTTACGATATTCAAGTATGAGCTGACATATTTATGATATGGTGTTGTATTAATCTAGATTGACTTTGCATATGTGTGAATGATAATTGTGTGTGAGTTATGATGTAAACATGTTAGCTAGTGGCTATTCTGGATATCATGATCTTATTTATGTTTGAGTTGATATGTTGTGAAGTTATATTGTGCTAACTAGATTGATTGTGCAGACAAGATAGCCTCCCTTGAGACACAATAAGGTACGAGTTTGCTTATGTTGTATATTTGGTGCTTGATTGTTTGATTATGTCGTCTAGTTGATTTATTTAACATGGTATGTTGCAAGTTGGTTGAACGTTTGATGAATTGCATAATATGAGTATGTGTTCAAATAATCTTGTTTTAAGATGTTTGTGCTAATACATATGAGTTGAGATAGTTGACATGTACTTGAGTATGAAAGGTGATAGTTGTAGCATTATGTATTATGACTGATGACTATGATTTGACTATAGATTATGACATGATTATTAGTCCTAGTAAAGGTTGATTTCGAATTGACAGATATGATTGTCTTGATATGTGGAACATGTGGTTGACATGTGTGAGCAGTTGTAGGAAACATGCTTGGTATTAGCGTGACAAGGTAATAGTTGATGTGTTTATATAACTAACAGTTGGGTGATGGACAATGCATAGGAAGCCTCGAGTGCAGCAAGGAAAAGGTAAAAGAAAGGAATTGGACACGAATTCATTTGACTGTGTTTGGAAACCCTAATTCCAAACGAATGAGTGCTTTGCATACAGGGAATCTTCTTAACCTTGATTTTGTTGAATTTATGTGGGTATGTGCTAGATTCATGAACATGTACTTGACAGGTACATTAGTTACAGGTGGATGTATCAAGTGGATTGGGACCCCTTGAGAGATGGCGTGGATGTGTTCGGTTACAAGGCAATGTGTGTGGCACAAGAAGATAAGGTAATTGGTGTATTGCTATGTTTATTTATGCACTAACAATTATGTGTTAATGATGGCATGATGCAGGGAGTTGCATGGCAAGAGAGATTTCCATGAATCTTAAAGAAGGCACGGGTTGAGTTTTCCTTAGGAACCATGGGGATTGAGTCATGGTGTCTATGGTTAGTCTTGTGATTTGGTCTTTTGCGATGGTTGTGCTTGATTTGCGATTTTTCATGTGTCTAGTGCATAGCTATGCCACTTTATTGCGATGTCATGTTGTTATTGGTTTTCATGGTTTCCTTCTTGGTTGTTTCTTGGTATTGCCTTTTATGTTTTGAGTCTTGTGAATTGTTTTGGAAAGAGGAAAGTTAATGGAGCTCAGGGAGAGTTGTGTGGCACCTAACAGGTAATTTAAGACTTAGATGAAGCTTTGTGCATGAGTAAGCGCAGAGGAAGGTAAGACTATGACAGTCGGTTAGACTAGTTGGTCCATAGTGGTAAACGGACAGTGGCAGTATGGACATGTGAAAGGTAACTAGAAAAGGTAAAGTAAATGGATCTGAGGTGTCGGATGCCTAGCTATGTTGGGAACAATTGTTCTCAATGTTGTGATGTTGTGCATGAATAAAGGAAGTTCGCATAACCTAAACCTTATTTTATCTGGTAATTATGTAATAATCATGATTATGCTGATGTTTATATATGTATGCATGTATATATGTATGTCGTTGTCTGACAAGATGATGATTGTTTTATGATAATGATTATATATGTATGTATGTATGTTGTCACTATCTGACAGGGTTGTCAGGGATCATTCTTGTGGAGGAATCAAGTGGGAAGAGTAGTCACAAAAAATATACAAGATGAATATCATGTGGATATGAATTGATTGTATACTTATATTATGCTTATGTTTATGACAAGTAATGTGGAAGGATACATCAGCGGAATGAAAGCAGTGTGGTCTGCAACTTGTTGGGACAAGCGTAGATAAGACGGTGGGAGCAAGGTTTCTTGGTAGAGACAATGTGCTTTTAGATGTGAGGTACTATTGTTGTGCATATGTTGTATATGTTGTATATGTTGTACATGTTGCATCTATGATGTTATGCTCATGCAGTGTTGTGTATACATAGCGTGTGTACATGTTGTTTATGCAATGTTATGTACACAATGGTACAGATAATGTTGTACGAATATTGTATATGCAGCGTTGGGTATAGATGGTGCTATGTACATGATGGATATACGGTGTTGTTTGCATATGGTGTTGTGAACATGTTGGATATGTAGTGTTGTGTACAGATCATGTTATGTACATGTTGGATATGCAGTGCTATGTACATATGGTGTTCTATGCATGTTGTACATATGGTGTTGTGTGCATGATTGCACGAGTGGTGTTGTGAGCATGTGGTGCCATGTACATGTTGTACATGTGGTGTTGTGTACATGTCGTGCATGTGATTCTATATACATGTGGTGCGGTGCACATGTTGTACATGTGATGCTATGTACATTTGGTATTGTGTACATGTTGTGTAAGTGGTGCCATGTACATGTGATGTTGTGCACACATTCTAGAGGTGGTTGCAGTGTATAGGTGGTATTGTGTACATGTGTTACATATGGCACTGGTGTAGATGCATGTATTGCATGGTGTTGTATGACTTGTGTAGTTGTGTGTGATGCACACTACGTGTATGTGCACATGGCTGAGGAGAAGGCATTGGGTGTTTGTCTAGTGTGGCAACCGATCCGGAGTGCGTACAGAATAAAGACAAAGGTGGAAGCTAAGGATTGATTAAAGGATAAGTATCAACATTTTATTTCAGTCTTATCATGCATATGATTTATGACTATGGTATATGATGATTATATGTGATCTATCATTATGGTTTATGATGGTTACATGTGATTTATGATGTTGATCTATGATGGTTGTGTTTTGAGCTAGCCAAATGTGATATGTTTATACATGATGTTTTGATTAAACAATTAGTTTGACTTGTTGTGACAGGAAGCGAACATGATTGCAAATATACCGTATTGATGAACTACTAATGAGGTATGATTTGAGGTTATTTCAATTTATTTGAATCTAATGGAAATTATGTGCTTGGAATAGGAATGCATGAACATGCCCGGTTGGGTGGTTGAAATCGACTGCAAGAATCAACTACAACAACGAAAGAAATTGGAACATTTAACAGCATGATGGTAGAGTACTTTAGGAGCAAGGCCATTGTGGGACACTGGTACCCAATAGTGTTCATTGATTTCCATGAGCATGTTATGGACGGTATGATGGTTTTGAGGTAGGTATATTCCTTGGTTTTGTATCTTCTTATGTGAGGAAGCCTTGCCAAGGGATGGATCGCCCGAGTTAGGGGATTCTAGGGAACTTGGAAGGTGAGTGACTACACGAAAGCGGGTGACCGTATTTCCCGAGGGATTGTGTAGCAGAGAAGGGCAGGTCGCAGATATATTGGTTTGGTCATTAGCTTTACTGGAAGGAATCAGATGCACATTGGGTGTGAGCCATGGAACAATCAGACGATAACTATTCACTAAGAGGAAAAGAGGCACAGGATTATAACGTTGGAAATTAGATGCAACTTTGACTGTGGTAGTGGATTTTGGACTTCCTCGAAAGGAGGCGAATCCTGGTATTACTTTGAGGGTGGAGGTGTGATCCTCTAGATTCCCTTGTTGATTGATACATGCATCATATCCCTTATTTTCTGGTTTAGGATATGTGCATATGTGTATATGTGGCTATTGTAAATACCGTAAAGAGTTGTGTTATAAAGCTCTAGTATGCGATATGTTGTCGTGTTGTCATGATGTTTTGCTTTTGAGAAGGTATTTCATTGTAAATACTACAAAGATATAAGTTATAAATCTCCATGGGCAGTAGTTTATTTTCAGTGGTTTTGCTAAGGTCTTGGTTTGGTTTAACACCGAGGACGGTGTTCCCCAATGGGGATGGTTTTGTAACAACCCTGGTGAAAATTCCATGTAATAATGTAAATAAAGGAAAAAAAAATACCACGAGTAAGGGACACATATTCCAAGATGAATGTTGGGCAAAGATATCCTAGTGGGGATCACTAGATGTGTGTTTGGCTAAGGAAAATTGGCAAAGGCTAAGGCAAAGGCATTAAAAGGAAAAAAGGCATTTTGGCATATTTATTTATGAAAATAAAGGAAAATAGGAGAAAAGGAAGGTAAAAGGTCACAAGTTGCATGTAAGGAGGAAATTGAAGGAAAATAATGGAACATGAAGAAATTGAGGCCTCATTAATGAAAAGGTTTATGAGGATCAGTGTCCAAGCTCTTGGCTCAAGCTTAGTCAATTCAACCTTTTGTTAGTTCAAGTGGATTTCTCTCTCATTATTCTCTCTCTCTCTCTCACTCTTGATCACTTAGAGTTTTCTTGGAGCACTATAGCTTTGGATCAAGGAAGGAAAATCAAGCAAAGGGAAAGGAAGGAAAGAAAGGATCAAGGAAGGAAGAGCAGGATCAACCAGCTTCAGTAGGAATACTTGCAGGTAACCTTTTGCATGTGTGATTTCCTAGCTGGTTTTGACATGCATGGATTTTCATGTTGATGTATGGTTCTCTTGTTGTCGGTAGCATGGTTTTGTCAAGTTATGACAGTGGTTTTCAACCTAGCCTTGCCTTCTTTTAGATGCCATGATGTGTTGGGATGTTGATCTCGGTTTTGAGCTTTGGAATTTCCTGATGGATTTCAAAATCCAAGGCGAAGGTGGTCTCAAGGTTCATTCCCAAAGGCCTAGTAATCCCTTGACTGGTTTTGACGAGATACATGGTAGCCTGAGGGAGCAGTCTCAGTTTAGGGCCTAGTGATTCAGGTTTCGATTACGGTAAAGCCTGAGAGACAAGGAGACGGAAAATTCCTCAAGGATAGTGATGGATTCTGGATGGCATTCAAAATTTTGTTTGGTTGTAATTGGAGCACCAATTTTGGTCTAATCACGGTTTGATGAGGGTGGAGGTGGTTTAACCTATGGATTCCCTTAGTTTTTCTTGGACTGGTTGTTTAATGAGATCCCACATTCATGCTTGGAATATGGCACGGGGGTGACTAACTGAAAGAGAGATTTGCTTCAGCCATCTCTATGGTCGAGTGGTACGTGGAGGTCCAGAACCTGGTCGGATTTGCTTATGAGTAATAAAAGCTAAGTTATATTACTTTTGCATATGTGGATTTAATGGTTGTCATATCTCTGATATTTATATGGTTTTATGATGGTTATAAGCATGGTTGAATGACTGGTCTATGTCATGGTTATTTCATATATTTACTTGTACTATTAAATGGATGGATGCAAGACCTAATTGATGATGTCGTAGTTCAATGGAGAAGGAGGTGATCCTTCTAGTTATGTTGCATAAATTGTTACAGTCATTTATGCTTTGTCTTATATCCTAGACCTGTAGGTTGCATTGATGCCAAGTGTTTGATAGAATGTCAGTCCCAGTTGGGGATGCCCAGGCCTAGTCCTGAGGGTAATTTTTTATTGATCAACATTGTTATCACATCTTTAATGAATTCTGGAAGATACAACAAATTATGGGCAGAGGCCAGGATTCTGGGCTAGAAAAGTGCCTTAAATCCCAGGGTCGCTAACACAAAACTGGCAATTTTGGTCCACAGTCACTGGCAGGCAGGCCTGTGAGAGCAACTTTGGGTTTATGGTCGCTCCCTTGCCTATAACATGAGAGCGATTATGGCCTAAAAGCTGCAAAATAGTAGTGGGACCCAGGGACAGGTTGTTTGAGTGGTTGACTGGTATCCTAAGGGTTCTGTTGATGATGTTGGATGATTGTAAGTGATTTTCCGTCGATTCCACTTCCTTAAGGTGATATAGGAGGTTGAATCTAATTGTAGTAGCATCTCTCCTCATTTTTACCCCGACAGAGCATGGTTACTTTCGGTAGACCTATGAGGGGGTGTTACAGTATAAGCTATGTATTCCTAAAGGTGAGTGTTTGTAGCTGATTAGAGAGGCTCACACCTCGAAGGTTGCATGTAACTTTGGTGTAGTGAAGACCGTGGCTAACTTGCAGAGGTATGTTTATTGGCAAAGATGCAAGAGAAGCTAGATAGGTTCATAAGAGGATGCATGTTTATTTGTACCAGCAAGCCTAGCAACAGGAAACAAGGTCTATATCATCCCTTACAACACCTACTCGTCCTTGGGAAAGAATTTCCATGGACTTTGTGGGAGGTTTACCAACAACCAGGAAGGGACATGTCTCCCTGTTCGTGGTAGTTGACAAGCTCAGCGAGATGTGTGTTCTGATGCCCTGTAAAAGACCATCAGTGGACAAGAAGAAGCAATGTTGTTACTTGGATAGGTTTGTGTGCACTTTAGGATACCGAGGAGCATCATTTCAGACAAGGACACACAATTTCTTAGTGCATTCTGGACTACATTGTGGGAGAATATGGACACAAAGTTTAAGAGATCTAAAATATTCCATCCACGGGCAAATGGGCAGACAGAAGTAGTCAACAGGACTTTGGTGCAGCTTCTGAGGGGATACAACCAGAAGCATCCGAATACTTGGAATGAAAATATGGTATATATACAACATTCTTATAACAAAGTAGTTTACACTTCTATAGGAAAGTCCCCATTCGAGACTTGTTTTGGATATTTTCCACCTTCACCTTTGGATATTTCATATGGGCGACAAGGAGGAGTGGGGGAAGATCATATAGGAGATGCTTTGAGGGCTGAAAATTTTATAGATAAGATGAAGCAGATCCATCTATAGGTATAAGAAACACTGCATAAGTCACAAGAGAAGTACAAGGTCAAGCATGATCAACATAGAATAGAGAAAACATTCAAGGTGGGAGACAATGTATGGCTATAGTTGAACAAGGAGAGGCTACTGGGGCTTGGTAAGAAATTTGAGGCTCTAAGGTATGGTCCCTTTGAGATATTGGACAAAGTGGTTGATAATTCATACCAATGCAGTTTACCACCATATATATGCATTTACTCAGTTGTGAATGTAGAGAATTTGAAACTCTATGAGCCTTCCATGCTAGATCAGGAAGAGGAAAAGGTCTTACCACCTATGGAGAATTTGGCACCAGATGCTCAGGCGCAGTTGATAGAAGATACAAATTTGCAGAATAGGTCTAGAACTACAAGGTAGGGGCAACATGACCTTTGGCAGATTGGGTTGAAGGGACAACTTCCAGGCAAAGCTAAATGGTACACCAGAGAGAAGGTGGGGGAAAAATGTCCTCACCTCATTCAGTAAAATATTTTTAGAACCAAAAGCCTCCCAAATTGGGGAGGTGTGATTCAAATCGGATCATTATGTTTTTCATCCATATTTATGCATTTGGAGTGGAAAAAGTGGCGGAATTAGCTCACAGGACCCTTTTTTTATTTTTCTTTTTTTTTTCTAGCGAGACCCAGTTTAGTAAAATGCGGTAGCGTTCTGAGGCATCAAAGGACATTTTTTTGTGGTAAAACTTTTTCGCTTATGCGACACCTTTTCATGTTATTCTACACACAAATATCTTTCCAATGGCGCAAGAAGCACATCAATCAAAGTATGTATGCAAAAGTTATGACACTCAAAAGTTGACTTTCCTATTTTCGCACCTATAGTTCAAGAGGATATTGCGTCAGCCCCAATTATTTATGGAAAAGTGGCTAGCCACGTGTTTGTGATCCAAAAGACTCTAGAAGAGTTTATATTGTAACTCTATTTAAGAGTTGATATAGTCAAAAATAACCACTAGTAGGCTATCAGGTTGTGTTATAATCGAGCCACTAGGAGGAAAAGGCATTCCGTTCTTTCAAGAGCATTTTGTTCCATATTTGAGCAAAGATAGCCATGAGATATATGAGGTAGAGCACACGAAGAGGATTGTGCACTGTAGCAGCCCACATGCCATAAACATTACTTCTTTGTACTTGCAGCCATATTTCCAGACAGAGAAAGAGAGTGAAGCGGCCTCACCTTCTAGCTGGGTTTTCTCCCGAAAGGGTTTCCCAGAAAGCATATCTTGTATCTATGTGTGTGTGAGATTATTTTTTCGTTCTCTACTTTTCTGCATATTTTTTCCATTCGCATGCATGCACCAATTACAGTGAAATCTAAACATCTAGAATTTTAATAAAACTATAATAGTATAAAAATGTGATATTTTAATATATTATTATCAAATATGTCGTGACGAACTGTCAAGTGGAATATCCACGGAAGTTTACAGATCACTATTGGGGAATTCTCTTGAGAGATTGAGCCCTAGTTTCTCCATAATACTTAAGGACATGATGTGAATTGGACTACCAGAATTCAAAATACAATTTCTTAAGGTGTGACCATTTATCCCAAGGGAAATATAGAAGGGGTCATTCATGTTCAAATCTAACCTCGGGGGAAGTTTCGTGGCAACAAGGTCAGGAGGTTTCTTCTTGTAGCCCTTTCTTGTTTTCTTCTTGGTTTCAGGAAATGTATTGCTTTCGTGGAGGGGTATTTCCTTGTCATTTGAGGGGTGCTATGATCATCAACTTGCACCATGTTAATGGAAGTTTGCTTCATGGCTTGATCGAGATAAAATATGATATCTTGGGCTTGAAGGAGATTAGTAGGGTTCTTGTTTCTAACATCAAAGGTCAATTTCCCTGTGAAATCATTGAAGTATGTGGCTAGGGTCACCTCTTTTAGGGGGGCTATTTCTTGGGGAATAGAATGAATGATCATGTTAAATCTTTGGTTGAACTTGGCTATGGATTTGTTATCAACATTTTTGCTAGACAAGAGACCTTTGTACAATTCAACTACATCCTTTTCATGGACCCACCTCTTTTTGAATACACCAACAAGATCTCCCTAGGAAGAAATGGAGGATGGGGGCAATGATAGATACCATACTCGGGCATCCCCTTCTAAGGAGAAGGCGAAGGAAGTCATGTAGGTGAATTCATTATAGGATGCCCCACATGTTTGATATTCAAAATTTAAGAGATACTCTTGGGGATCCTCCTTCCCAGTGAATTTGGGCCTATCAGGATCTTCAGGAGGGGAACTAAAAAGGCCTCCAATCATGTTGGAAAGGTTTAAAGGAATGAAAAATTCATGCTTTTTCTTCCTATTGTTTATCCTTCTATCAAAAAATGGAGTGTGGGGTTTTGCATTCTTTTGTCAATGGTATGTCATGGTTTCAGAGCTCTCCACTTTAAGAAGGATGTTGTGGAGTCGCCAGAGGAATAATTAGAATGTCGTCAATGAATCAATTCCTCAGTGATTCCCTATGGAGGTATACCTACTTCCTCCCCAGCAACGATGTGAAAAATTTTACTGCTCAAACTATCAGGGGTCCTAGGAGGGGTTCCTATTGAGCAACTACTAGGTCGAGGGAAACAATGGAGCGATAGACCATTGTCACCTCAACTAAGGCTCCCTACTCTCTACGAAATTTCATCGATGGGAGGAGTCTCGGTATATGAGGAGTCATGCGAATATATGGTCAATGATAAGATAAAGAAGTTATTCCTATACCTATTCACAAGAGAGACTCAACTAAATGGGTTGCTTACTTTAGGAGCAAGGTGATGGGCTCTCTAGGAAGGGCTAAGAGGGCCTTTGATAGGGCGTGAGAGTATGCCTTGTCAAGGTAGCCCCTACTCTCAAAAGGTATTGTGGATGCTTGATTTCTAAGTGATCTTTGTGGAATTGGAGTCAACAAGTTGTGGGACCACAAAGGGCCAAGTGGACCCAAAATTAGGTAAAGTGTGTGGAGTTGATAAACCAATAATATCCTTGACCTAATTGGGTAAAGGAAGAGGATAAAAGAGATAATATTTCTTTGATCATTTAGTGTTATGATCCTAGTGAGGTTACTAGTCAATGGGAAACTAAGGGCAAGAATTGATCTTCGAGTAAGGGCTTGAAATATCTCAAGATCCCATCGTCAAAATCTCGTGAAATTTGGAGAGATTCTTGAGGACACACCAGTGCAGTTGTGGGAAAGAGATCGAATTATTTTGATGGATAAATCGATAGAAAAGTGATGCCCTATGTGACCTATGGAGGCTAAACCTGGAAAAAGAGGGGAAGGTGAGAGGAATTTTCTTTGAAAATGATCACTTATGGAAGGATCAGTGCCTAATCCTTTGGGGAAGATGGATTCAAGATGAAATTTGTGATTTAGAGGAACTAGACCCAATCACGAAGCCTCCTAGACAAATTCACATGGCAATAAGGGCATGAGAGAAACTGCTAGAAGAGTTTATACTTCAATGTGCAATAATTAATGACTTATCAATATGTGTTCAATGGAAACAATCTCCACAAGCATTCGCCATTCACATATACATGAAATGACACAATGCTATAAAAGACCAATATTTCCATAATTTTGCATAAGAAAATCAGTAAATTTCAAACCTAGTATAACGAAAATCCCAACAACATTCATGAATTAAAGTAAATAACAAGAATATACATGAAAATGTCACTTACATGTATACACAAGTATATCCAACCATCATATTATGGCAATAGTGGAGCTCCGAGACAAGAGATAAAAGATCCAAACATCAAAATTCATTCATATCATCTAAATTTGTCCTCCAAAAGGAATAGCAAAAATCTCACAAGAGAGAGAGAGACCCAATCCAAGTGATGATGATGAAAATGAATCATCTCACTTATATTTATACACTCTCTAATGAATTCAATTTAGCTAAATTGGCCTAATTGAGCCCCTAAAATAAAATAATGTGCATAATAACAATAATTTTGGCTACAAGCCCACCAAATAGCTCAATAATGTAAAGATAAGCCCCTCAAGAGGGTCAAATGATCAACAAAGTGAGTTGTTTGGCCTTTGAGGAGGCCTATTGAAGTCCAAGGGGTGCCATGATGTAGAAATGGACTCCAAACATAGTGGACAAGGGGTTGGCCCTTTGTTTTCCAAAAAGAACCTATGGTGCTCCCAAGTGGGTGTGGGGGCACAAGGACGTCCTCATGGGTCTCCAAATGGATCAAATATGTCTGTAGACCATTTGTAAGGGCTGGAGTAATGATATAATCCCTCCCTCTACAGCGAGAGACATCCTTTGGACCCTAGAACATCTGTCAAGTGTATGGTGCAACTATGGGGTCGGTTGGGCATGGTGAACCCGGGGCATCATCCTCATCCCAAAGGTGGAACACGAGCAATCAATGAGAGTTGTTGTGGATCCATGAAGTAATATAAGTTATGGCAGAGGTCCATGGCTCTCAATGCTCACCCTACAAGTGTGAATGTAGCCCTCTTGAGGGATAGGACCTCGTATAGGGAGACCAAGCCTCAAATGAAGAACCACCTGCAATCTTGTATAAGATCCAATGCGTCCACTTTCCCTCCAATACAACAAGTCATTAGGATAATCAAGTAATGAAGCTTACAAGTCATCGAATTAATGGGGCACTTCTTGGTGGCATGCCCTTCCATAGTGGGCTTTGGCATGTACAAGTGTCTCCAACCACAATAGGGGGTTAACCTAGGACCCTATAGGTGGTTTCAACCTCTAAAGGGGGTGACACGTCTATGGCACATCCCTCAAGTGGTTAATGGAAAATTATATAATAATGGAATGGAGTGGGGATCAGGAGAATCATTCAAACCACATGTCAAGGTACAAGGATAGCTATAATAAGGGGAGCCCACACTTGGGTATATGAGTGTAGGAGGTAGCAAATCATGTTACATGAGTTACCCCAACCATTATTTTTCCACCCTTCTTCATATGCATTTTTACTTTGACTGATTTTTCTTCATAACTGCTCGGGGATCTAGGGGATGGAGAGCATGATGTGTAATATGTAGTAGTGGATACCCCCTTGAGGTGGGGCAATTCATCACCCACCCGGGGTTGGGACAATCATGATTTCCTTAATGATGGAGAGGGCTCATCTAGGGCCCACAGGAACCAGGGTGATGGCCATTGATAAGGGGTAGAGCTCATGTTTGGCTTTTACCCACGTGCTAAATTTGTGTGTCCCAGCCATCTTTTGCACTTTGTGGTAAATTTCTTATCGACATTGGCAAAATTATGTTTTTTATTTTCTTTATAGCTGCATCAACCTCCGGGGCATCATTCGAGGCCCAACCCAAGGTGTGGAGGGGAGGGGGGCGACTAACCCCATGTGGACGTAGTGGACACATGTGGACTCGAATGGGAAAATAGATGAATGGGGCTAAAATGACTGGAATGGGAGTGATGTAGGTGGTATCGGGAAGAGGGACCATGCAACACAAATCGAGATTTCCCATGTAGTGCCATCCCTAAAGCTAATGGCTAGTAAAGGAGATCCCATAAGACTATGATACAAAGGTAACCATGAAATCGAGCAGTGGAGACAAGCATGCAAGCCTAACCCACTCTTCCGCCAAATCTCCCCACCAATCCATGCCCAAAAGTGCCCATGAAAAGTAAGAAAAATTACTCAACTATACCAATGAAAATCCATACCTTTGGGGTCAAGAGGCCCACCTTCAAACATACATTCATAACAGATGGGCGAGGGATCACATGGATGGCTAAGGTGGCGGAGAAAATGACACATGGAGTTATCTAGGGTCTACAAGGGGTTGTTGGCTGCCGGATGAGGACCATCTAGGAGATTTTTTTCTCTTATGCATACTACCCACAGGTGGTGGGTAACAATGCCTACATGAAGTAACATGCTTATTACCTACCTTCTCTTCTCCAAACAACTAAAACACATTTATGAGAAAATCATTATGTCGCAACTCCATAGTCAAGCTCATGTTAAATGGTCCATTAGAGTATTCTTGGATGCATCCCCTTATTGGAATGTCTATGATCAATATTTATGTACACTTGCATTAAAAAATTAAGCATCTTTAGCTTGTCCATCAATTCTTATGAACATCCCTCCACTTTCTCTTCACTTAGTTGGATTCTCTACCAATATCAGGCTAGTTTCTTTTATCATATGAATGCATTTTTCTCCTTTCTTCGTCACACTCTTTATTTATTTTAGTCATGACTCCTTTCTTCATTCTTTGTTCATCTCCTTTTACACTATTTCATTGTGTTCATAAATCATTCCCATATGATTCAAAAATAACCAATTAGTTATTACAACATGTTTTGGGGCTCCTTCCTTTTGTTCTCGGGCTTGCACTTCCTCCATGGTACCTTATTCCTTCAACAACTCATCTTCCCCAACATTATTTAAGACCCCCCCCCCCCACATCATTGATAGATCAAAGGCAAACATCTCCTTCTCCAACATAAACATTTTAAGTCATGTAGGGATCTCCTTCACCAACCTCCCACACAAGTCTTCCATGAAGTGTTCTTCATCGTGTGAATATCAATAATGCAATTCCACCACAAACTCTAGAATATATACTTATAATATGGCTTTAACTAAGAACTCAAAAATCCTTGTCACTGGATCATCACATTGCTAAAGTACTATTGAATTTTGATCATTCCATGTAACATATATTCCATCCTTCCAATTAATTCTTGGATTCTCTTCGAATCTTCACAACCATTAATACAAGCTCACTAGGAACTCCATCTAAAAGATCTCATATATCTATCAAAGACTAACTCATCCTTAAAATTTTGCATGTTTATTCCAATCAACAAAGCTTCATACTTTGCAAAGAGGTCAATGTTCTCATCAAACTAATATTGTATATCCGTTGCCATGAGGTGATGCATCACACTATCATGACCTCACACATAACATGATTAAGATTCAATGATGAAATTTTGTTGGCATATAGTGTTACCTAAGGTCAATGATGGTGTCCAACAAAGGCATTGCAGTCTAAGCACCAAAATATCAATATTGTATTACAAGTTCTCACTTGAGGGGCATTTCTAGGACTTTGGATTATGCAATATCATCAACAACAAGAAGGCACAACAACAACTAATATACCATCCATCACATTCATTGCTTGATCCACTTGCTATATATTAGTGCAAATGCATTCATCATAGAATAATATGTTACTAACAAGATATAAACGTCGTTGCCATAAAACATACACAAGAAAATATTTTAAAGGGGGGCGTCATTCCTTTAACCTCGATCAGAAATAAATACATTCTTATAATAACCAACAAAATATGATGTTCTCAACTCAACGCCCTAATCCTCAAGGTGCAATATACTAATAACTTACGAGACTTAACAACCCACCACGTATTTTCATTTAGAGATCAACCATTTTCCATGCTAAATTATTTGCATTTATATACTTTTCCCTAAGGAGCTAATACTAGTTCAAAACCCTAGTTAGTGGTACCGATAGTGGGATTAAATTCCACTATTTGTTCCTTCATTACAACCACCAACCCATGCAATATTTCATCACTTTTCCTCCTCATTGCTCAAGATATGAGATCACATATTTGGAATGTTGCTACCTACTTCTTTAATTGTTGTTTTATTTTACTTTATCACCAATTGGCTTTGAAAGTTCCAAAACATGTGGCACAACCCGAGGCTTGTTCTTTTTTATCTAGCATCATTATGTATTCAATCAAAATGAAGGGGCCAACAATTGGATAACTAACATATAATATTACTTGTAGAAATTGTTATGTGATTGAATTCCCATTTGTCAAATTTTTTTTTTGTCTTTTATATCTAAGAAATTTTGTTTAGCATTTGTAATGAAGGTTGTGAGCTTCTCCCTTCGAGATGGTTTATGATAAGTTTTGAGTCTCGTTTAAGATTATCTATTTTATATCATTTCCTTGATGCTTTTGTTGTACCGAGTACCAAATCTTCCATCTTTTCTTAATTGTTAGATTTTGTCACCAAAAACTTAGCTAGGATCCCCAACATGTGACCATGTTTACCTTTGAACACCCCCTATCCCCACAGGGTATTGGTTACCATTGAATGTTGTAGTAAATCTGAGTTTAATTCATCCTTGTGTAGGGAACTTCTAAGTCTTGTTGCAAATTGTCTTACTTAACCATTGTCCATGATTGGGAATAAATCTCCTCCATTTCTTAAGCTCTTCTTTACACATTTAATGTTATTAATATTGTTGTAACTTGAATCATTGGTATTACAAAACATAAAAAAAAAATGACTATATGTTGTCATATTGTTGGCTTAAGCCTATATGAGAGATGATTTTCCCTATGTCCTATGATCTTTTGGGTTTACAAAAAGTCATAAACTCAAAACCAAAATACTCAATTCCATTTAATGACGTGAACAATTCTTATTCATGATTAATAACATAACCTTAATAATGAATTCATTAATAGACTATTCTTAAATAAACGAGAACTAATCAATCCAAACCCTTATCATATTATACCATATCCTAGCTATAAAAACACACTGATATATCCATATCCCACATATCTCTCCTTCTACATTTATTGCGTCAAAAGGCGCTCTACAACCCAGTATAGGGTGGATGTATGAGCATTAGATGTGAAATGTGAGCGTTAGATGTGAGATGTTAGATGTTAGACGTTAGATGTGTAGGTGCTCTACAACCTAGTATAGGGTGGATGTGTGAGCGTTAGATGTGAAATGTGAGCGTTAGATGTTAGACGTTAGATGTGTAGGCGTTAGATGTGAGATGTTAATTTTGAGATGTGAGATGTGAGATATTTTTTAAATTCAATTTTTTTTATATTGTAATTTTGTTTTTTATTAATAAAATTACGAACATTTTTTTAGATAAAAGAAAGTATTTACAATATAACAAGATTTTAATCATGAATATTTACCATGGATATTATTAACTTCTAAATAGGTTTTTTACAATACCACGGGATCAATACCCAGAAGAGAAAGATATAGAGAGGGAGGGAGAAAGGAAGGAGAGGAAAAAAAAAATCATAATACCATGGGCCATCTAGGCTTTTGATTATTATGTTATGGATCTAGGCTTTTAATTATTTTGTGACAATACCATGTGCCGATACCATGAACATTGGCTTATCAATACCAGATGCCCAAAAACCATAACTTATTTCAAAATCAAAATATTTTACAATATTTTATTTTAATTTAATTTTACAACATTTTTTAATTAAATCTAGAAACAAAATGGTTATAATTACTTTTAAGGTATATCTAAACCCACCATCCTCACGACTACTAACAATATTCCCATAGAGATTAAATCGAGGTCTTAATAAATAAAAAATGAGAATACTTCTATATATACAAATGTGAAATTTATATAATATAAATAATATTATAAAGAACGAGGATAGATGCATTTTAACCAAAGATCCAAGCAAAGAGAGAAAGAAAAGTGACTAGCAATGATAGAGGAAAGATATTGCATGATTCTTTTAAGTTTTTTGTTATTGTATTTTCTTTGACATGATTGATCCAAAATATAGGTTTGATATTTTACAACCAATTATGTTTTTTTTTAGATACTTTCTTAAATAAAATACAATGGGGTCTTATTTAAGAGAGAGAGTGAGATGAAAGGGAAATAGAGTGGGGGTAAGAGACATAGAGGTGGGAGAGATGGTAGAGAGAGGAAGGAAGAGAGAGAGGAGAGGGAGGGAGGGAGAGATGGATTTGGAGTGGGGAAAGAGAGGGAGGGAAGAACAAAGACATTGAGAGATAGAGGTGGAGAGAGATGAATATGGAATGAGGGAGAGAGGAGACGAGGGAAAGGAGAGAAAAGGTGAGGATATAGATAGTGAAAGAAGGGGAAGAGAGAGATAATGAGACATAGATATGGTGGGGGGAGAGAGGGGGAGAGCGAGAATGAGAGAGAGAGGGAGATAGTGATAGAGTTGGAGGGTGGAGAGAGAGTGTGTGATGGGGGATAGAGACAGAGGGAGTTGGGAGAGAAAGGGAGAGAGAGGAAGGAAAAGAGAGGGGACTTGAGAGAGAGGAGAGAGAGGGGGGGGGGAGAGATGGAGTTGGAAGGGGGGAAGGGGGGGCAGAACAAAGACATTGAGAGATAGAGGTGGAGAGAGAGAGGGAGTGATAATTGAGAGATGAAGATGGAATGAGGAAGAGAGGAGACGAAGGAAGGGAGAGAAAAGGAAAAGATAGAGATAGGGAAAGAAGGGGAAGAGAGAGATAGGGAGACATTGATATGGAGGGGGGAGAGAGGGGAAGAGCGAGAAGGAGAGAGAGGGAGATAATGACAGAGTTGGAGGGTGGGGATAGAGAGTGTGTGATGGGGCGAGGGGAGACTGTAAAATCCATGGTGAAAATTCCACGTAATAAAAGTTAATAAAGACAAAATAATAACCATGGTTGATGGGACACTCATTCCAAGTTGGATATTGGGCAAAACATCCTAGTGTGGGTGTTCAATGGTTTATTATGGCTAAAAAAATTAGCAAAGGAAATGGCAAAGGATTTGGAAAGGAAAAATGGATTTTTTGGCACATTTATTTATGAAAATAATGGAAATTAGGAGAAAATAATGGAAAATGAAGAAAATAGAGGCCTCATTAATAAAAGGCTTTTGAGGATTAGTTGGTACCTTTTGTCAGTTCAGTTTCGAATCTCTCTCACTATTCTCTCTCTCTCTTTCTCTCACTCTTGGACACTTAGAGTTTTCTTGGAGCACTTTGGTATTGGATCAAGAAAGGCAAAGAAGGCAAGAGGAAGGAAGGAGAAAGCAAGGAAGAGAAAAATCAAGCAGCTACAATAGGATTCTTTGCAGGTATCGATTTGCATGTGTGTTTTCCTAGCTAGATTTGGCATGCATGGTATTGCATGTGGTTATTTGTTGTTGTGGCATGGGTTTTTCCAGGTGTGGTAGTGTTTTTGGCCTAGCCTTGCCATTTCCAGATAGCCATGGTATAATGGAGTTCTCATGTTTTGGTTGTGCTGGATTGCCAGATGGATTTGAAGTTGAGTGAGGTGGATCTTTGAAAGAAAGAATACATGGCTTAGTGATCCCTAAACCAGACTGTAGATTGCGTAAAGACATTGGCCTAGTGACCCTCGAACCAGATTGTGGGTTGTAGTAAAGGCAGGTATTGTGTGCCTCAGTGGGCCTAGGAATCCTCGATCGGTTAATGGCGGGATATACGGTAAAGCCTAGAGGTGTTTGCCCTTGATTAGGCATGGGAATCCTTTCCAGTGAATGGCGAGATATATGGTAAAGCCTAGAGGTGGAGTCTTGGTTTAGGGCCTAGTGATCCAGTGTGGATTGTGGTAAAGATGAGAGACTAGGAGACATGAAAATTCTTCATGGTGTAGGTTAGGAAATCTAGTGGAATCCATGCTTGTTTTGGCTTAGTGATCTTGTGGAGATATTGGTAAAGCCTATTATTACATGTTTATTGTGTTGTCCTAGTGATCTTGTGTAGATTGCAGTAAAGCCTAGTTTCTATTAATGAGGGTGAGGTGGTTTAACCTCGGGATGCCCTGGTTGGTTCTTTTGGTTTGAATCCCACATTCATGCTTGGAATATGGCACGGGGGTGATTGGTTGAAGAGAAACTTGGCTCAGCCAATCTATGGTTGGGTGGAACATGGTAGCCCCATCCTAGGTTGGCTTTTGCATTCATTAATAAGAGGTTATTTCCTTTGTATCTTATGTGTAAATGTATTGGTTTATATGTGGATTCTATGGTTGATGTATTCTTGATATTTATGTTGTTATTAGGGTGGTTATAAGCATGCATTATGACAGTGATGATGTATAGCTCTCCTCATGTTTTGATTTGTAAGTGAATGAACATTGTATCTATGACCTAATAGATGATAATGTAGCTAATGATATAAGGGAACAATGCTTCTTAGTGATCCTCAGATAAGTATGAGACCCATATGCTTAGATCTATTGCTTAAACCTATAGATTACAATTTGTGACATGTTTGACAAAATGCCTATCATGGCTAGTAGGGGTCCAGTCTAGACCTTGTCAATGTTTTTGCAAATGTATCATTGTTGTGTTGTGTAAATTCATTTCTGAACTTGTCATTGATTTTTGGGCAGTGATCCAGGTTCTGCGCTTGAAAAAGTGGCACAAATCCCAGAGTCGTTGGCATAGGTCCGAGGAGAAAAGTCCCCAGATGCACACATGCCTTGTTGTGTGAGTGTCTAGAGCCTCCCAGATGCACTTTGTCCATATCAAGGGAGCGTCTAGTGGTTTGATGCATTAAAACTTCAGTTGGTCTCAGGGGCTGGCTACCTGAGTGGTTGGGATGGCTCCTGGGAGTTTTGTTGCTGATGTGGAAGGTCTGTGTGGTGTGTTTTCGTCGATTCCACTTCCTTAAGGTCACCTAGGAGGTTGAATCCAATTATAGTTGCCTCTCATTGCATATTTACCCTGGTTGGTCAGTTACTTCAGTAGATGTGGGATGAGGGTGCTACAAAGTGGCATCAGAGCGGGTTGTGCTCTCTTTGGGTCATATCTAACACCACGGAGTGGTATCAAAGCATGGTTCACACCTTAGACTAGATGGGTGGTGTGTGTTGATCATGCATTCATGTCGGTTGCATGTGTGTTAATCATCCTTATGGACTATGTGCTTCTTGTGTATGCATGGTGTCAGTCATGATTGTAGTGGTGTCGACATGTGAAAGAGGATGTTGTTGTTGTGAAGTGTGTCGTCACGAGTGTATGATTAGTTACATGTTGTTTATGCTTGCGTATTGTTAGTGTGCATTAGTATGGTTATTGTTTCATGCATGAGGTCATGTTATGTGTAGTTGATATGGTCATGCATTGATGATTGGACTCTAGCTAGAATGATGGTTACATGGTTACATTCTTATGTATTATATGTATATATGTTGTCATGATTATGTTATACATGTACTACGTTGATTGGTTGATCTTGCATATGAGATATCCTCCCCGAATTTTGCTAAGGTACATTGGTTTATTGTGATTTGGTTTAGCAGACATAATATGCCTTGCAGGAAAGAGATAAAAAAATGACTAGCAAGATGGTAGACTACAAATATTCTCCCTATGAATCATATGAGAAGCGTGGTGTTGGACACTCTTCTGACTTAGCGGAAACATTAAGAAGCTTAAAGGAATACATAAGGAGTTATAAAGCGAACAATGACAAAATCATGCAGGCACAAGAGAAACAAGTTGAGGTTAATACAATACTCCTTCAGAGTTTGTCAGAATTGCAGCGACAGGGGCCGCTTCAGACCAATCATGGATAGGAGGACAGAACTAATGGGGCATATGGAAGTAGGTCTCATGGTGGTCATAGGTCGGATAGAGATGAAACGATTAGAGATGACTGATTGTTGGATACTCCGGATATGAGAGGTGATGGATACATGTATTATTCTAGTTCTGGTCCTGACAGGCATCATGATCGTCCTTACAGGAGGAGTGATAGGGATACATGTCAGATGAACTTAAGAAAGAAAAGCCACATACTTTTGATGGAGACTTGAAGAAACCAGAAGATGTAGAGGCTTAGATACTTGGGATGAACAAGTTCTTTGAGTTGCACGAGTACACAGAAAACATGAAGGCTAGAATTGTTATCTTCGACCTGAAAGGTAAAGTAAATATCTAGTGGGAAGATGTGAAGAGGGTTAGAGACATCAGGATGGAGGACTTCAGTGTGCATGAGTTCAATAGGATTTTCGGGAAGAAGTACTTGCTAGAAATTTATTACGATGGTAAGGCCAAAGAATTCTATGAGCTAAAGATGGGATCAATGAAAAATGAAGAGTACACGACTAAGTTCCTAGAGCTATTGAGGTATGTACCATATCTTAAAGATGAGAAAGCTAAACTTCAGCTATTTATCAGTGGTTTTCCATTAGCATTTAGAGATCAAATTGAGTATGATGAGCCTCGGTCACTTAAGGAAGTTATTGGGAAATTGAAGCATTGCTATGAACAATCAAAGGGTAAGAATGAATCTCAACAATGATGCAAAAAGGAAGGATAAGGATAAAGGTAAAGGCAAATGGAAATCGAAAATAACAAGGCCTCGAAATGTAGAAGAGAAAGAAAGTGTGGCACCAATAAAGAAGTTCAATGCAGCTAGACAGGGACATGGATCACAACAACAAGATAGAGGTGATGGTACTAGATGGTTGGAGTGTTAGACATGCGGTAAGGAACACATTAAGAGAGATTGTCCATAGAATCAAGGTGGTAGGCCTCAGAACTATAGTGCATAGGAGGCACAAAATGTTGGGGATGTTGGATAGAGCATTCCTCGTATCTATGCAGCACTAGACAACATACATGAAAACCATTAGGCATCTATCATTGAGATGGACGATAATCTTTGTGATCAAGTTGTTTCTATTTTGATTAACCCTAGATCTAATTATAGTTATGTTAATCCTGACTTGGTGGATAAGTGTGGTTTGAATAAAGAAGTGCATGCAGAATCTTGGTTAGTGCAGTTGGATACAGGTACAAAGAAAAGATTTCATCATTGGGTAAGAGCTTGTGCATTTGAGTTGAATGGCATGTCTACAGCAGCGCACTTGAACATATTGTCATTGGGATCATATAGTATGCTATTGGGTATGGACTGGCTATACCTTCACAAGACCAAGGTGGATTTTTATGACAAAGCCATTGAGTGCTTGGATGACAATGGGGAACCAAGAGTCTTACAGGGAAAGAAGAAAGCCACATCAGTTAGGATGGTGACAACTATGCAGGCCAAGCATAGTCGCAGGAAAGGGTGTGTGTTATTTGCAGTACATATCTCTAGTGACAAAGGTAAGGAAGTTGAGGATGCAAATGTTTTGAGTAGGTACCCAGTTCTACAATAGTTTTAGGATGTATTTCCTGCAGATATTTTAGAGTTTCCACCTCACAGGGAAGTAGACTTTTCTATTGAGTTGGTGCCAGGGGCAGCTCTAGCATCAAAAGCACCTTACAGGATGAGCACACCTGAGTTGGTAGAGTTAAAGTTGCAGCTGAAAGAGATGCTTGACAAGGGATACATTAGGCCAAGTGTATCACCTTGGGGCGCACCAATATTGTTTGTAAAGAAGAAGGATGGTACTCTCATATTGTGCATTGACTATAGGCAATTGAACAAAGTGACCATCAAGAACAGGTATCCATTGCCAAGGATTGATGACTTGTTTGATCAGCTGAAGGGAGAAACAATGTTCTTGAAGATTGATTTGAGATCCAGATATCATCAAGTATGCATTAAAGAGGAGGACATTTACAAGACAACTTTCCAAACAAGGTATGGGCATTATGAGTTTGTTGTAGTTTCATTTGGTTTGACTAATGCTCCAACTACCTTTATGTTTTTTATTAATAGTGTGTTGCTTACCTATTTGGATAAGTTTGTTATTGTGTTCATTTATGACATATTGGTATATTCTAAAAATGAAGAAGATCATGTCGATCATTTAGCAACAGTGTTGAGATGGTTGAGAGAGCATCAATTGTGTGTTAAGCTCAGCAAGTGCAGTTTCTTTCAGTCTGAGTTACATTACTTGGGACATGTTGTCTCCAAGGAGGGCATAGCAGTGGATCCTAGAAAATATAAGGGCTATCATGGAGTAAGTGGATCCTAGAAATGTAGATGAAGTGTGATCCTTCATGGGATTGGCAAGTTATTATAGGAGGTTCATCAGGAACTTCTCACAAATTTCTTATCCTATTACATCATTGCAGAGGAAAGGTAAGAAGTTTGAATGTACAAAGGAGTGCGAGGCTAGTTTTGAGCAGCTTAATAAGTTGTTGACACATGCTCCAGTGTTAAAGATTGCAGATTCAGACAAATAATTTGTAGTATGTACAAATGCTTGCAAGAGAGGATTTGGTGGAGTCCTTATGTAGGATGGAAAGGTGGTATGCTATGAGTCACAGAAACTGAATGAGCACGAGTAGAACTATCTGACGCATGATCTTGAGCTAGCAGTGATTATACATGCATTGAAGATGTGGAGGCACTATCTTCTTGGCAGGAGGTTGTATTGATGAGTGATCACAGTGGATTGAGGTATATATTTGACCAACCAAATCTAAATGCCAGGCAAGCTAGATGGTTGGCCATGATCAGTGGGTTTGATTTTGAGATCAGATACATCAAGGGAAAAGAGAACAAGGTTGTAGATGCTCTTAGCAGGTGGATATAGGTGAATCATATAACAACTATGAGCTCCTATGGGACATACTTATAAGTATAGGATCTTGTAGCAGAGTACATGTACAAATACATATAGTGCTACAGGTACAGGTGTAGGTGTATAGGATGTGGACTATCGTCTCACGGCAAATGGATTGGTTAGATTAGGGACAGGATATATGTGCCAGACAACAGTGAGCTCAAGAAGGTAATCTTGAGGGAGTTTCATGCGAAACCATATTCAGGTTACCCAGGCTATCAAAAAACATTGACCGCAGTGAAGAAGTTTTATTATTCTTTGAATCTGAAGAAGGATGTAGCAGAGTTTGCGGTTAGGTGCTTGGATTGTCAGCAGGTGAAGGCAGAGTGTATGCATCCATATGGATTGCTACAACCGATTGCGATTCCATAATGGAAATGGGAGGTCATTTCCATGGACTTTATGATAGGTTTGTCAAGGAGAGTGAGACAGCATGATTCCATCATGGTAGTGGTGGACAGGTTAACAAATGTAGTGCACTTCATTCCAGTGAAGTATACATTCTTAGTGAGTGATGTAGCACAAGTCTTCGTCAGGGACGTCGTTAGAGTGCATGGAGTTCTGAAGAAGATTGTGTCAAACAAGGATGTGAAGTTCACTTGCAATTTTTGGAAGGAGTTGTTTGCCGGATTTGGTACAAAATTGGCCCTTAACACAACTTATCATCCGCAAACAGATGGAATGACTAAGAGGGTCAACAAGATATTGGAGGACATGTTGACGATGTACATGATGAATCAACAATGAAAGTAAGAAGAGTATCTTCCACTAGTAGAGTTCGCTTACAACAGTGGATATCAAGAATCTTTGAGGATGAGTCCGTTTGAGGCATTGTATGCGCGGAGTTGTAATACTCCCATCAGTTGGAGTGATCCAGTAAATAGGGTGTTGATTGGACCAGACATGTTGGAAGACATGGAGTGGGAAATGCAGGCAATCAAGAAGAATTTGAAAGCAACATGGGGTAGGCAAAAGAGCTATGTAGATCAAAATAGGTTGTTCAAGGAGTTTCAGGTTGGGGAACAAGTGTACTTGCGCATCAAACCGAAGAAGAGCTCTTTACGGATTGGATCATGTACCAAGCTGGCCCCACGATTTTGTGGACCCTTCGAGATTCTTGAGAGGATCAAACCAGTAGCCTATCGACTTGCACTGACTCCGACAGTAAACTTCCATGACGTTTTCCATGTGTCATTACTTAAGAAGTATGTTAAAGATGTTGATCATGTGATTGATTTGTCTATATTGCAAGTGGAGCCGGATGGAGAATTCTAGCCGAAGCCTTAGTGTATGTTGCAAAGAAAGGTGCTCATGCTCTAGAGCCAAACAATTGAGCAGTTTAAAGTGTAGTGGAAGCATTTTGTTCCCGATGAAACTCTATGGAAGATGGTGGATCAGATGCGGGCTATGTATCCTTCATTGTTTGCTCGTTGAGGCAAGGCAGTTTTGGTATGATGTTTGGTATATGTTTTGACATATGTTTGAGTGATGTTTGGATATGTACAAATGTAAATGGATGTAAATACCGCCATGAGCTACGTTATAAAGCTCCATTAAGCGGTATGGGTGTCATGTCATTATAGTTGTCATGTTTTTATGTTGTTATGTTTTCATGTTGGTTTGCTTCTCAGCAGGATGATCATTGTAAATATTGCATCGAGCACTATGTTTTATTTTCAGAGGTTTTCCTGAGGTATAGGTGTGGTTGAACACTGAGGACAATGTCCCCCAAGGGGGAGGGTTCTGTAACAACCATGGTGAAAATTCCATGTAATAAAAGTTAATACAGGCAAAATAATAACCATGGTTGATGGGACACTTATTCCAAGATGAACGTTGGGCAAGACATCCTAGTGTGGGTGTTCATTGGTTTATTATGGCTAAGGAAATTGTCAAAGGAAATGGCAAAGGCTTTGGAAAGGAAAAATGGAATTTTTGGCACATTTATTTATGAAAATAATGGAAATTAGGGGAAAAGGAAGGTGAAAGGTCACAGGTTGCATGTGAGGAGGAAAATGAAGGAAAATAATGGAAAATGAAGAAAATAGAAGCCTGATTAATAAAAAGGTATTTAAGGATCAATTGGTACCTTTTGTCAGTTCAGTTTTGGAGCTCTCTAATTATTCTCTCTTTCTCTCTCACTCTTGGACACTTAGAGTTTGTAACATCCCTGGTGAAAATTCCACGTAAAAATATATAAATACCACAGACGATGGGACACGTATTCCAAGATGAATGGTGGGAAGGACATCCTAGTGGGTGTTCATTTGGTTGTTTATGGCTAAGGAAATTGGCAAAGGCAATGACTAAGGCATTAACGAGGCAAAAAGGTATTTCGACACATTTATTTATGAAAATAATGGAAATTAGGAGGAAAGGAAGGTGAAAGGTCATAGGTTGTTGACGCAGGCGGAAACAGTGGCTTAAGAAACCCCAACAATCACCCCGCTATTCACCCTTTTTTCACAATTCTGCCTTTTTCCTTTAGAACCGGAATTCCTTTTGAACAAGGCCAAAACAATGCATTTGGGCTTTATAAACAGAAATGTTCGCGATTCATCGAAGATCATGATCTAACTGAACTGACAGTCCAGATTAAATCTCATCATCGCTAGTCACAAGGGTCTTGATCCGGAGCTTTCCTTTGTTAAAGTCCCGATGTGATTTATCTCGCTGATCGCTTATTGGCGGTCGTTGCTTTCCCCGACTTAAGCCCTTATTGGCCCCACTCAAATGTTCCGACGTGATATGTCGGCAATCGCATGTCGCAATGTTTCAAGGGTGGGGCCTTTACCATACGTCGCTCTGATATTGCGATGCAATATGTAATGGTTCACGGACCTGACAAGTTACAAAAGCTCCATGTATAACATTTCAAATCCAGATTTCGGATCCGCTAAGTGTTTTGCGCCAATTCTTAATGTAACTTGGATTTTCACCTACAGGACCAAAACCATGTCAATTAACTCCGTCGATCCTATATCGGTGATCCAACAGATGGGGTTTAAAGCGGCATCAACCAATGTTATTTATATAAAAGGCCTCTGTCTTCTATCAATATGGAGATTTATGACGTGAAACATAAACAAGCAAAGGGATAATCAACTCTGCCTCGAATACAGAGAAAACGAAAGCATAACAAGGAATTCTGCATGCTTGATAACAATCATACGCACAACATCATTTATTCATAATAAAAGAATTATAGAGTCTCGGCCTTGGCCCGATTACACAAATAAAAGACCTTTGTTTGAAATTACTAACCACACGCTACTCTTACTCTCGCTCCCTCAATCCACTCTACTCTTTCATTACATTTTTCCTTCCTTTTATCAATAAGATATCACTCTAACTATGTCTAACAACTCAATCTCTATTTTTAATAAATCTAACACCAAATCTCTAATTCCTAGCTCTATGCTAACAACTTAACTTTGAATCTAAAATAAGACAATTTCTAACTATTACAATAATAAAATACAACTCATTTCTTGAGAGATCCAACCCTCTCAGTAAAAATGGCTTTTGACCAATCAGGTCAATGAAATTCAAATTTTTTAGCCACAACATATGAACAAACTTTCACATTGCTGACTAAGTCTGGATGCTCCTGCATCAGATCCCTAGGGAAGAAAAGAATCGTCCTTCAAACTTTCAGGACTTACTCCATACTTTTGCAACTCTGTTGTTGTCAACCAGCTAGCATCCTCCACTGGTTGTCCTTGCCATTTGACTAAATATTGAAAATAATTTTGTCCTCTAGTTCTTTTGGATACTCTTTTCTCCAAAACAAGTTCCACTTCTTTCTTAGTTGTCTTTGGCATTTGTTCTTCCCAGTTCACAGTTTGAACTTCATCTCCTATAGTTTCCTCCTGTAGCTCTGTCTCTGCCTCTTTGTATGGATACAAATCTACAACACTGAAGATAGGTGATATTCCAATCCCTTTTGGCAACTCAATTTCATATGCATTAGCTAAAAACTTTCTTACAATTCTACATGGTCCTATCTTTTTCATTTTCAGTTTATTGTAAGTCGTAGCAAGAAATCTTTCTTTTCTCAAATACACCATCACTAAATCTCCCACTTGGAATTATTTCTCTCTTGTTTTCATATCTACCCTCTTTTTGTATTTGCCGCTGCTTTCCTGCAATCTGCCTTTTACATCTTCTTGTAGTCTCTACATCTGCTCTGCAAACTCTTCAGCTTTTTCACTTCTTGTCTCCTATTTACCAAAATTTCTGAGCTCATACACACCTCTTGGATTCATTCCAAAAACAATCTGAAATGGACTCATTCCAGTACTTCGGTTTGGAGTATCGTTATAAGCAAATTCAGCCTGAGCTAATGCTAAATCCCACTGCTTAGGATTTTGATACACTAAACTTCTCTATCAGACACAATACTTACAGGAAATCCATGTAATCTTACAATTTCTGATAATAATAAAAATAGCTATATGTGTTGCATCACTAGTCTTCTTGCAAGCAATGAAATGTTCCATCTTAGAAAATCTATCTACCACAACATAAATAGAATCATTCCCCCTTTGAGTTTTAGGTAAGCCCAAAACAAAATCCATGCTAATTGCATCTCATGGTCGGTTTGGTGTTGGAAATGGCTGGTGCAATCCTGTATTCTGGCTTCTCCCTTTAGCATGCTGACATATCTTGTACTTCTCAATGAATCTCTTAATATCAGTCTGCATCTTTGGCCAATAATAAAAAGCATTTACTTGTGCAAAGGTTTTGTCTTGTCCAAAGTGACCAGATAATCCTCCACTATGTTTCTCCTTTATTATGTTTTCCCTCATAGAACATTTTGGAATGCACAACATGTTGCTTTTAAAAAATAAGCCTCCTTGAATGAGAAAGTCCAACCACTGACTTCTATTATGAACTATTGGATTCTGAACTGTTGCATAGATATCTTTGAAATCTGCATCATCTTTGTACATTTCAATCATTTCCTCAAATCCTATAACACCAACTTTGAATTCTTGCACAATAAAACTTACCCTGCTCAATGCATCAACAACTTTATTTGACTTACCACTCTTGTGTTTTATCACAAAAGTAAAGCTTTGAAAAAATTCTACCCACTTGGCATGTTTTTGGTTCAGTTTCAGCTGGTTATTAATGAACTGTAAGGCATGATTGTCCGAATACAATATGAATTCTTTTGACAGCAAATAATGTCTCCATTTCTTCAAGGTTTGTACAATAGCGTAAAACTCTTTATCATAAGAAGAATACTTCTTCTTCGCTTCATTCAATTTCTCACTGAAGTACGCTATCAGTCTTTGTTCTTGACTTAGAACTGCGGCAACTGCAACTCCACTAGCATCTGTTTCAACTTGAAATACCTTTTCAAAATCAGGTAAAGCCAAAACTGGTTTCTCTGTGATTTTCTCCTTTAGCAACTTAAAATTCCTATCTGTTGCTTATGTCCACTTGAATGGTTGATTAGTCTCCTTGATTGTTTCAAGAATTGGTGCACAAATCTAACTAAAGCCTTTGATAAACTTTCTGTAAAAACTTGCAAGACCATGGAAGCATCTTACCTTAAATATATTTCTGGGAATAGGCCAATTCCAAATCGCTTGGACTTTCTCTCGATCCATTTTCAATCCTTCTTTAGAAACTACATATTCCTTCAAGACTTCATTCATTAATCTCATGAACGTGATAGGTGCATTAGTGAGTCAAAAAGGCATCACTAACCACTCATACAACCCATTGTTTGTTTTAAATGCAGTCTTCCATTCATCACCTTCTCGAAGTCTTATTTGATGATATCCACTCTTCAAATCTATTTTGGTAAAATATTTGGATCCACTCAAACAATCCATCAAATCATCCATGCATGGTAAAGGAAATGTATACCTGATAGTGATTTTGTTTATAGCTCTGGAATCTATACACATTCGTCATTCACCTCCTTTCTTTGGACTGAGTATTGTTGGTACAACACATGGACTAAGACTTTCTCTGATTAGCCCCTTATCCATCAATTCTTGCACTTGTCTTCTAACTTCTACATTCTCCTGAGGAGTTAATCTGTATGCTGCTTTGTTTGGCAAACTTGCTCCTGGTATTAGATCAATATGACGACTAATACTACTGATCAGTGGCAATGCATTTGGCAACTCATCCACAACAAAATCAGCAAAATCATTCAACAAAGTTTTGATTTCTTCAGGTAAATCATCTAAGTTTGTGGAAGTCAAAATTACCTTAGGTCTCCCTATGACAGCAAAATGCATTTCTTCACCCTTTTCAACCTCTTGTAATAGCTCCTTCCCACTTATCAGCATAACACTATTTTCAAGTGCTCCCTTGTCAGCTTCATCCTTCAATGACAACAGTGTATGTTTAGTTCCATCCTTCTCCATAGTATAAGTGCTTCTCCTCCCATCATGAATAACTTTTCGATCAAATTGCCACAGTCTTCCCAGTAATACATGGCATACATCCATGGGCATTACATCACATAATATCACATCTTTATACGTACCAATTTGTATCTCAACCTTGCATTGTTCTGTCACAATAATCTGATGTCCCTTCTGTAACCATGACACTCTATAAGGAGTAGGGTGTATTGTCTTTACCAACCCTAGCTTGTCCACCATCTCTGTAGAAACAAGGTTATCAGTGCTTCCACTGTCAATTATCACTTTACAACATTTACCTTTAGATTTGCATGTAGTTCTGAACAAACTCTTCCTCTGAGCTGGTTCTTCAATCTCCTTCTCTGTCTTAAGCAAGGTCCTTCTCAATAACAGAGATTCTCCTACTTCAGGGGGTTCTTCCTTTTCCATAAGTAGAGGTGTTTCTGGCTTTTCCTCAGCCACATTCGCATTCCTCTGACTTGCTGGTTTATTATGAGGACAGTCCCATGACACATGTCCCAATTCTCCACATGTGTAACACCGAACATCTCTTCCTCGGCCCCTTCCTCTAGGTGCAAATCTTTCTCTATTAAAGTCTCCCCTCTGTGGTGGTCTGCTATTTGAGCTGCTTGCTTCATGCTGATGTTGTTGTCCCCTTGGTATGGTAGTTCCTCTACCTCTTACTGAGCTTCTTCCTCTATTCCTTTGAGTCTGTTTTCTCAACATCTTCTCTTCTGCCTTCAAACCTGCTTGATAGGCATCTTCAATAGTCTTCAGACTCAACAAGCTGATCTCATCCTGGATGTCATACCTCCAGCCATTGATATATCTAGCTACCTTCTCCATATCCTGCTCTAATACTCAATATATAAAACTCTTCTGTGTATTCTTTAACAAACATTCCTTTTTGCCTTAAATTTTGCAATTGTTTGAAAAGATTTCACTGATAATCTTTAGGCATAAATTTGGCTTTAATTTTACTTACCATTTTGTCCCATTGCTTGATCTTGGACTTTCCTTTCCTCGATATGGATGTTTGTAGTTCATCCCACCAAATAGCTACATGACCCTTCAATCTGGTAACTGCAAATTTCACCTTCTTTTTGTCATCGGTTTCCTCTTCATAGTCAAAATATTTGTCCAATGCATTGATCCAATCCATTAGCTCTTCTATATTGAGACTCCCTTCATACATAGGAATTTCCATCTTTGATTTTCCTCCTACTTTCGCCAACATCTTGATAACTTTGGTAGTTTCATTTTCCTCCTCTTCTTTTTCCTCAGAAGATTCTTCTTTAGCACTGTCAGCTCCTTCATCAGGTATTCTTCTCTGAGTAGTCTCAATTGTTTCCATTCTCGTACGCAGACTTCGGATCTCCTCTAACAGAACTACATTTTCTTCAGGTCTTCCTCGACCAATGCTAGCTCCTCTCCTTGGCGGCATTTTTGCTACAATCAACCTTCACTTCTGCTCTGATACCACAAATGACGCAGGCGGAAACAGTGGCTTAAGAAACCCTAACAATCACCCCGTTGTTCACCCTTTTTTCACAATTCTGCCTTTTGCCTTTAGAATCGGAATGCCTTTTGAACAAGGCCAAAACAATTCATTTGGGCTTTATAAACATAAATGTTCGCGATTCACCGGAGATCACGATCTAACTGAACCGATGGTCTAGATTCAATTGCATCATCGCAAGTCGCAAGGGTCTTCATCCAGAGCTTTCCTTTGTTAAAGTCGCGGTGCGATTTATTGCGTTGATCGCTTATCGGTGATCGCTGCATTCCTTGAATTAAGGCCTTATCACCCCCACTCAAATGTTCTGAAGCGATATGTTGACAATCGCATGTTGCAATGTTTCAAGGGTGGGGCCTTTACCATACACCGCTCTGATATTGCAATGCAATATGTAATGGTTCATGGACCCGACAAGTTACAAAAGCTTCGTGCATAACATTTCAAATCCAGATTCTGGATCCACTAAGTGTTTTGTGCCAATTCTTAATGTAACTTGGATTTTCGCCTACGGGACCATACCCATGTCAATTAACTCTGTCAATCCGATATCGGTGGTCCAATGGCTGGGATTTAAAGCGGCATCAACCAATGTTATTTATATAAAAGGCCTCTGTCTTCTATCAATACGGCGATTTATGCTATGAAACATAAACAGGAAAAGGGATAATCAACTCTGCCCTGAATACAGAGAAAACGAAAGCATAACAAGGAATTCTGCAGGCTTGATAACGATCGTATGCACAACATCATTTATTCACAATAAAAGAATTACAGAGTCTCGACCTTGGCCTGATTACACAAATAAAAGACCTCTGTTTGAAAATACTAACCACACGCTACTCTTGCTCTCACTCCCTCAATCCACTCTCCTCTTTCATTACATTTTTCCTTCCTTTTATCAATCGAATATCACTCTAACTATGTCTAACAACTCAATCTCTACTTTTAATAAATCTAACAACAAATCTCTAATTCCTAGCTCTATGCTAACAACTTATCTTTGAATCTAAAATAAGACAATTTCTAACTATTACAATAATAAAATACAACTCATTTCTTGAGAGATCCAACCCTCTCAGTAAAACTGGCTTTTGACCAATCAGGTCAATGAAATTCAACTTGTTTAGCCACAACATGTGAACAACCTTTCACATTGCTAACTAAGCCCGAATGCTCCTGCATCAATTGCATGTGAGGAGGAAATTGAAGGAAAATAATGGAAAATGAAGAAAATAGAGGCCTCATTATTAAAAAGGCTTATAAGGATCAGTTGGCAGGCTCTTGGCTAAGACTTGATCGGCTTAGTTTTGGAGCTCTCTCATTATTCTTTCTCTCTCTCATACTCTTGGATACTTAGAGTTCTTGGAGCACTCTTGGAGGGTGTTGCATACTTGGAGTTTTGGAGAAAGAAGGCTAATGAAGAGCTAGAAAGCACAATAGGGCATTGGGATCAACAACTACAATAGTTTTGCTTGCAGGTACCGAGTTGCATGTATGATTTCTTCACTAGTTGTGGCATGCATGGCACATGCATGTGGTTTCTTGGAGGTGATCTGTCATTGGCATGGAGGATTTTCTGGATCGACAATGGATTGCCTAGCCTTGGCATTTCTTGGATATCCATGGTGATTGTGGGTTTACTTTCATGATTTGTTTTTGGTAAGTTCTCATGATCCCTTAGCTTGGGTTGAGTTATTAGTTCCTAGAAGCCCTGGTTGGATAAACGCTCCGAAAGCCCTGTAATAGCTTAGGTTGAGTTACTATTCCTGGAAGCCTTGGTTGGAAAATGCTCTGGAAGCCCTTGGTGGGTTGAGTTACTAGTCCTGAAAGCCTTGGTTGGACAAATGCTATGGAAGCTCGATGACAGTTGTGGGTTGAGTTACTAGTCCTAGAAGCCTTGGTTGGAACAAACACTTTGGAAGCCCTGGAAGGCTTGGAGGGAGACCAATCTAATGATGGTTTTGTGATGTCCAACTGTGAGGTGGAATCACTATTTAATGGGTTGAGGTGGATGGTCTCTGGAAGCCCTGGATGAGTTTTGATTGATGCGTTCTTTGAGATCCCACATTCATGCTTGGAATATGGCACGAGGGTGAATGGATGAAGAGAGATTTGGCTCAGTCATTCTACGGTTGGGTGGAACGTGGAAGTCCCATCCCGAGTTTGGATTTTGCATCATTAATGAAAGGTTATTTCTCCTTGTATCTCTATGAGCATTATGATGGATTATATGTGGTTTATATGGCTATGATTTCATTAGTATGTATGTCCCTATTATACTGGTTATTTAGATGTTTTATGACAGAACCATGAGTGGCTCTCATCATGTTTTTACTTTCATGTGAATGGATAATGTGTCTATGACCTAATAGATGAATATGTAGCGAATGACATGAGGAATAAATGGTTCATAGTGATTCTCATATAAGTATGATATCCCTACACTTAATTATGTTGTTTACACATGTAGGTTACGTGTTCACGATATGTTTGATGAAATGCATGTCATGGATTGTAGGGGTTTGGCTAAGGTCTTGAACTTCTCATTGCTTTTACATAATTGTTTCCCTATAATTTCCTGATTCTAAGCATTCATTCCATTATGGGCAATGCCCTGGGCTTGGGCCTGAAAAAGTGGCTTAAATCCCGGGATCACTAGCACAAAACTAACAATTTTGGTCCATAGTTGCTGGCAAGCAGGCCTATGAGAGCGACTTTGGGTTTCTGGTCACTCCCTTGCCCATAGCATAAGAGCGACTATGGCCTAAGAGGTCCAAAACAACAGTAGGGCACAGGGATAGGTTGTCTAAGTGGTTGACTTGTCTTCTGAGGGTTTTGTTGATGATGTTGGATGACTGTGTGTGATGTTCCATCGATTTCATTTCCTTAAGGTTACCTAGGAGGTCAAATCATATCATAGTGGCCTCTCGTCGCATGTTTAGACCGGTTGGCCAGTTGCTTGGGTAGATGTGGGAGGAGGGTGTTACAAAGTGGTATCATAGCATGGTTGTGCTCTCCTTGGGTTGTGTGTTGATCATGCTTTCATGTTGGTTGCATATGTGTTGCTTATGCTTGTAGCCCATGTGCTTGTTGCATTTTCATGGTGTTGATCATGGTTGTAATGATGTCACCATGTGAAGGTTGAAGGTGTTGTTGTGGAGTATGTCTTCATGTGTGTATGGTTGATTATGCATTGATTGCACGTCAATGTTCACATATTATCAAGTACATGTGATGTGGTTGTTGTTTTCATGCATGAGGTCATGGTTTGTGTAGTTTATATGGTCATGCATTAATGAATGGACTCTAGCTAGAATGGTGTGTGTATGGTTTGGTACTCATGTGTTATATGTCTATATGTAGTCGTTATGTATGTATGGCCTTGGTTATAGTTATGTGTGAATAGTAGGTAAAACATGCCTTGTGAAGTCATTGTTTGCAATTTAGGTCATCATGGTGCTATTGGTTGTTATGATGCTAATGTGTTGGACTTTTGGGTAAGGACCACCATACATGTATGGTATGTTTGGCATGTATGTATGTAAGTTAAGGATCTTTATATGCATTAGGTTTATGTACATGTCTTTTTGATATTATTGTTACATTCATGATAGATGTTAGTTGATTAGTGTAGTTATATGCACATGTGTTGGATAGTCAAGGATGGTAGTAACATGTGGATGTATACATTTCTATTTTTTTGTATGTCAGATAACTTGATGATTAGGTTATATGTTGTTGATGAGCATGATATATAGCTTATTGTTGTTATATTATATAAACTTGATGGTTATAGTTATTTCATTGAGATCTTGATGCTGTAATTTGGATTGGTCATATGTGTGATGATTATGTTCATTGCATTGAAGATCTTGATGTTATATTTATTGTGTTAATCTAGTTTGACCTATGCGAATGGTTATGGTTGCGATGTTCAGGTATGAGCCAACATATTTGTGATATGGTGTCATACTAATCTAGACTGATTGTACATATGTGATTGTTATGCATGAACGACAAATGTATATGAGCTTATGATGTGAACATGTTAGTTAGTTAGTTATTGTTATGGATATCATGATTTATGTTTGAGTTGGTATGTTGTGAAGTTGTATCGTGCTAACCTAGATTGATTGTGCAGACAATATAGCCTCCCCTGAAATACACTAAGGTGTGAGTTTGCTTTGGTAGTATACTGGGTGCTTCATTGTTGATTATGTTGTCTATTTGGTGTTTGAGTGTTTGGTGCCTATTATGTCGCCTAGTTGAATTATTTGACATAGTATATTTATAATTTGTTGAATGATTGATTTATTTATTTTTTTCTAAGTAATACTAAACTATTATATTACAGCAAGAGCAGAGTTACATTGTGAAAATTACAACGGGGCCGCGGCCCTGTAAAATTTGTCCGTGGACAGACAGTAGACACTTGAGAATTCTTGCCAGAATTGCATAGGACACATGGACAGAGGACACATGGATAAAGACTTAGAGCCACTTTCATGCAGCTGACACATGGACATATACACTTGCAGAACATCGACACAGAACAGAGATAACATAAAACCGACACCATTACATAGAGACAGAGTGACAGACTCATATATAACCGCATAGGAAGCTGACTGAGAAAAATTCTTGCTGTAGAACCTGGAGTGCGAGCTGGGCATGTCAATCTTCGTCAGTGGTCTGCGGCTCATCTTCTGCCTTGCAGCGTGGAGGCTGAAGGATAGCTTTGCCAAGGTTGCGCGCTCCACGGTCGCTTGGGCCAGCGCCTGAGTCACCAACAGGCTCTCTTAGGCTCGCTCCGGGTCATGTAAGGGCCGCATCATCTCAACAGCAGGGAATTCCATATCCACCATGGGAACAATCCCAGGAACACGCGGAGGGTTGGCCCGAGGGATGTCATCCTCATCTTCCCATGGATTGCTACAATGCTCAACAGAGACAGTCACAAAGAAAGTGGAATTAGCTAAGGTGCAGGGGAGGTGGTAACGCACCATTGGGTGTTCCGTGTGCCCACAATCCATGCGCGCAGGCTGTTCCCCCATTCTGCCTCTGCCCGGGGGCCTTCCCCTCGGCCTTCTGCATTCAGAGGATTCCTCAATTGAGGAGGAAGTCGAGGGGGCTCTGCCACTATACCCACCCTGCCGCCGCTGCCTCTTCCCCTAGTACGCTGCATGCTGGTCTTATGAGCAGAGCGCTTAATTCCACAGTGAAACAGCGGAGTCGGCCTAGAAATGCTGCCAGACCAGGTTTGAGTTTCCCAATTGCCGAGAGCAGTGGCAGCAGAGCCTTGACCCTCTTTCTTAATGTTTGATTGAGGGCTGAGACTCTGAGCCTCCACACTTTCTAACGAAGCCAGAACAGGACTTAACAATGGACGCGGATATGAGCTGAAGCTCCGAGTGCCCTCACCTTCTAACGAAGCCAGAGCAGGAGCTAACGAAAGGCGCATACAGAGAGGCGTTACCAAATTCTCAGAGGCGCAATTGGCTTGCTTGTGAGCTTGCCAATTGCCCCACTCCTCCGCAGCATCACACTCACATTCACCATCAAAGTTCAGAACCTCCGTCACCTCCGGCGAGAACGAAACAGTTGCAGCGAGAAATGGCATAAGAATGTCTGGGAGAAGGCTGTTATGAAGCGCCATGATGCGCTTCTCAAGAATCGCCTTGATGGTCGACAGGACTTCTCTGTCAACCTTCTTAATTCCCCTCCTTAAATGCTGAAGGGTGGTAGAATGTATGCGTGTCCTTCTGTCATGCTTGGCTCGTCCGGGCGGACACATGCCCTTTGGACGAGCCTTGTGTGTCACATGGCTAGCGATCACCCGCATCCGGGGTTGAATGATTGATTTATTGCATGATATGAGTATGAGTCTATAGGGTGTCATGAAGGATTAGTCTTGTATTAAGATAATTATGCTAACACTTATGTGTTGAGACAGTTGATATGTACTTGAGTGTAGTAGGTGATAGTTGTAGCATTATGTCTAATGACTATGAGTTGATTATGGATTATGACATGATTGTTAGTCTTACTAAATGTTGATTTCAAGTTGATAGATATGATTGTATTGATACTTGGAACATGTGGTTGACATGTGTGAGCAGTTGCAAGAAGCATGTTGGTATTATCCTAACAAGGTGATAATTGATGTGGTTATATAACTAATAGTTGGGTGACGTGACAGTACATAGTAAGACTTAATTGCAACAAGATAAATGGTAAAAGAAAGGGTTGGGGTAATAATTCCGTTGGCTATGTTTGGAAACCCTAATTTCAAGTGAATGAGTGCTTTGCATACAGGAAGTCTTCTTAACCTTAATCTTGTTTGACATTATGTGGATACATGCTATATTCATGAACATGTACTTGACATGTATATTAGCTAGTCTTTAGTTACAGGTGGATCTGTCAAAGGATTGGAGTCCCTTGAGAGATGGTGTGGATGTGTTCAGTTGCAAGCAACGTGATTGGCACAACAAGATGAGGTAACTGGTGTATTTTTATGTTTATTTATGCACTAACAGTTATGTGTTAATGACAACATGATGCAGGGAGTTGCATGGCAAGAGAGGTTGCCATGAAATCTCGAAGAAGGCTCAGGTCGAGCTTTCCTTGGGAACCATGGGGATTGAGTCATGGTGTCTATTGTTAATCTTGTGCTTTTGGTCCTTTGTGATGGTTGTGCTTGATTTGTGATTTTGCATGTGTATGTGCATAGCTATGCCACTTTGTTCGTAGTGTTGTATTATTGTTGGTTTTCCATGGTTTTCTTCTTGTTGGTTTCTTGGGTTACCTTTTATGTTTTGAGTCTTGGGAATTAGTTGGGAAAGAGGAAAGTTAATGGTGCTCGTGGGAGAGCTTTGTGGTACCCAATAGGTAATGTAAGACTTAGATGAAGCTCTGTGCATGAGTAAGTGCAGTGGAAGGTAAGACAATGACAATCGATTGGACTTGTTGGGTCCATTATGGTAAATGGATTGTGGCAACACATACATGAGGAAGGTAACTAGAAAAGGTAAAGTAAATGGATCTGAGGTATCAGATGCCTTGGTTATGTTGGGAACCGTTGTTCTCAATGTCGTGCATGTTGTGCATGAATAAAGGAAGTTCTCTTAACCTCGACTTTAACATCTGGAGATTATGTTGATGTGTATAAGTATACATGTCTATGTGTATGTATGTCGTTTTTTGAAAGGATGATGATTGTTTTATGCTAATGATTATATATGTATGTATTTATGTATCTATGTCACTGTCTGATGGGGTTGTCAGGGATCGTTCGTGTGGAGGAATGATTTCTTATGCAGGTGAATGGCATGAAGAGATTCCTTGTTTATGAGGAATCAAGTGGGAAGAGTAGCCTAACACATCTACGAGGTCAGTATCATGTAGTTATGAGTTGATATTATGTGATTATATTATGTTTATGTTATGATAAGTAATGTGGAAGGATACATCAACGAAATGAAATAAGGGTGGTCTATGACATGCTAGGATAAGCATGGATAAGGCACTGGAAGCAAGGTTCCTTGGTAGAGACAATATGTTTTCAGATGCGAGGTATTACTGTTGTGCATTTTGTATGTGTTGCATCTGGGATGATTGTGCGCATGCAACACTGTGCATATGTAGTGTGTGTACATGTTGTTTATGCAATATTATGTACAGGATGTTAGTGCAGATAGTGTTGTATGAACGTTGCATATTCAGTGTTAGGTACATGTTGGATATACGATGTTGTGTGCATGATGATGCTATGTACATGTTGGATATGCAGTATTAGGTACATGTGGTGTTGCGTGCATGTTGTACATGTGGTGCTATGTACATATGGTGTGGTGTGCATGATTGTACAAGTGGTGTTGTGTGCATGTGGTGCTATGTACATGTTGTATAAGTGGCATTGTGTGCAGGCGGCGTTGTGTACATGTGGTTTCCCATACATGTCATTCATGTGGTACTATGTACATGGGTATTGTGTACACGTTATACAAGTGGCGTAGTGTACATGTGGCGTTGTGTACACGTTGTGCAGGTGGAACCATGTACATGTGATGTTATTCACACATAGAGCAGGTGGTGCGGTGTACGGGTGGTATTGTATACATGTTGTACATATGGTACTAGTGTACGTGTGGTATTGTTTGCATGTCATACATGTTGTGTTGAGGGCATGTGGTACTATGTATGTGCATTATGTACATGCATGTATTGTGTGTTGTTGTACATCGGGTATAGATGTATTGCGTTATGCACTGGGTGTTGGTGTATGTATTATATGCCGGGTGTAGGTGCATGTATTGCATGGAGTTGTATGTCATGTGTGGTTGTATGTGTGTGATGCACACTATGTATATGTGCACCTGGTTGAGGAGAAGGCACTGGGTGTTTGTCAGGTGTGGAAACCGATCTGGTGTGCATACGAAATAAGAACAAAGGTAGAAGTAAGGATCAATGAAGGATAAGTATCAATATTTTATTTCAACTTAATATACATGTGGTTTATGATGATTACGGGTGATCTATGATTATGGTATATGATGATTACATGTGAATTATGATTCTGGTTTATGATGGTTACATGTGATTTATGATTTTGATGGTTATGTTTTGAGCTAACCTAATGTGATATTTTTATACATGTTGATTTGGTTAAATATGCTAATTTGACTTGTTGTGATAGGAAACAAACAAGATTGCAAATGTACCTTATTGACGAGATACCAATGAGGTATGATGTGAATTTATTTCAATTTATTTTGAATCTAATGGAAGTTATGTGCTTGGCACATGAATGCATGAAATGCATGGTTGGGTGATTGAAATTGACTGCAAGAATTTGCAACAACAAAAGGAATTGGAACATGCAACAATATGTTGGTAGAGCACTTTAGGAGTAGGGACATTGTGGGACACTGGAACCCAATAGTGTCCATTGTTTTCCATGAGCATGCTATGGCCGGTATAATGGTTTTAAGGCAAGGATATGCCTTGGTTTTTGTATATTCTGATGCAAGGAAGCCTTTCCAAGGGATGGATTGCCCAGAATGGGGGTGCCAGCGGAACTTGGAAGGTGAGTGACTGCACGGAAGGGTTGATCAGATTGCCCGAGGGACTGTGTAGCAGAGAAGGGCAAGCTGGAGATGGATTTGTTTTGGTCATGAGCATTTCCAAATGGAATCAAATGCATATTGGGAGTGTGCCCTGAAACAATGAGCCGGTAATTGTTCACCAAGAGGACAAGTGGTGTAGGATTATAATGTTGGACATTAGATGCAGTTTGACTATGGCAGTGGATCCTTAACTTCCTGGGAAGGAGGTGAATCCTGGTATTACTTGAGGGTGGAGGTGTGAGCCTCTAGATTCCCTTGTTGTGGATGCAAACATCATATCTTTTTATTTGATGGTTTAGCAAATTGTTGTATCGATCTGGATTTATAAAGCTCCATAGATCATATGGTTATTTGCTAGTTGAAGCAAATGTGTATGTGTATATGTGGTTATTGTAAATACCATAATGAACTATGTTATAAAGCTCCAATAAATGATATTATTGTCATGTTTCAACAGTGGTCATTGTAAATACTGCAACGAGCTATGTTATAAAGCTCCATAGGCAGAATGTTTTGTTTTCAGTGGTCTTGTCGGTTATATGTGTCATTAAACATCGAGGACGGTGTTCCCCCAAGGGGGAGGGTTATGTAACATCCCTGGTGAAAATTCCATGTAAAAATATATAAATACCACAAACGATGGGACACGTATTCCAAGTTGAATGGTGGGTAGGACATCCTAGTGGGTGTTCATTTGGTTGTTTATGGCTAAGGAAATTGGCAAAGGTAATGACTAAGGCATTAAAGAGGCAAAAAGGAATTTTGGCACAATTCTTTATGAAAAGAATGGAAATTAGAAGAAAATGAAGGTGAAAGGTCACAGGTTGCATGTGAGGAGGAAATTGAAGGAAAATAATGGAAAATGAAGAAAATAGAGGCCTCATTAATAAAAAGGCCTCAAAGGATCAGTTGGAAAGCTCTTGGCCAAGACTTGATTAGTTTAGTTTTAGATCTCTCTCATTATTCTCTCTCTCTCATACTCTTGGATACTTAGAGTTCTTGGAGCACTCTTGGAGGGTTCGACATACTTGGAGTTTTGGAGCAAGAAGTCAATGGAAGAGTAGGAAAGCACAAGAGGGCATTGGGATCAGTAACTACAACAATTTTGCTTGCAGGTACAGAGTTGCATGTATAATTTATTCCCTAGTTTTGGCATGCATGTGGTTTCTTGGTGGTGATCTGTCATTGACATGGAGGATTTCCTGGATCGACAATGGATTGCCTAGCCCTGCCATTTCCTGGATAACCATGGTGATTGTGGGTTTACTTTCATGATTTGTTTTTGGTTGGTTCACATGATTCCTTAGCTTGGGTTGAGTTATTAGTTCCTGAAAGCCCTAGTTGGATCTAGAAGCCCTGTAACAACTTGGGTTGAGTTACTAGTCCTGGAAGCCTTGGTTAGACAAACACTCTAGAAGCCCTTGGTGGGTTGAGCTACTAGTCCTGGAAGCCTTGATTGGACAAACACTTTGGAAGCCCGATGAAAACTGTGGGTTGAGTTACTAGTCCTAGAAGCCTTGGTTGGAACAAATGCTCTGGAAGCCCTGGAAAGCTTGGATGGAGACCAATTTGATGATGGTTTTGTGATGTCTGATAGTGAGGTGGAATCATTGTTTGATGGGTTGAGGTGGATGGCCTCTGGAAGCCCTGAATGAGTTTTGATTGATGTGTTCTATGAGATCCCACATTCATGCTTGGAATATGGCACGGGAGTGAATGACTGAAGAGAGATTTGGCTTAGCCATTCTACGGTTGGGTGGAATGTGGAAGTTCCATCCCAGGTTTGGATTTTGAATCATTAATGAAAGGTTATTTCTCCTTGTATCTCTATGAGAATTATGATGGATTATATTTGGTTTATATGGTTGTGATTTCATTAGTATTTTTGTCCCTACTATGCTGGTTATTTACATGTTTTATGACAACAACCTTGATTGGATCTCATCATGTTTTTACTTGCATGTGAATGGATAATGTGTCTATGACCTAATAGATGAATATGTACCGAATGACATGAGGAATCAATGGTTCATAGCGATTCTCGGATAAGTATGATATCCCTACACTTAATTATGTTGTTTACACATGTAGGTTACATGTTCACGATATGTTTGATGAAATGCTTGTCATGGCTAGTAGGGGTTTGGCTAAGGTCTTGATCATCTCATTGCTTTTGCATTATTGTTTCCCTATAATTTTCCTGATTCTAAGCATTCATTCTATTCTGGGAAGTGGCCTGGGCTCTGGGCCTACAAAAGTTGCTTAAATCCCGGGGTCGCTGGCACAGAACTGGAAATTTTGGTCCACAGTCATTGGCAGGCAGGCCTATGAGAGCGACTTTGGGTTTCTAGTCACTCCCTTGCCCATAGCATGAGAAAGACTATGGCCTAAGAGGTCCAAAACAGTAGTAGGACCTAGGGATAGGTTGTTTGAGTGGCTGACTTGTCTTCTAAGGGTTTTGTTGAAGATGTTGGATGATTGTGTGTGATGTTCCGTAGATTCCATTTCCTTAAGGTTACCTAGGAGGTTGAATCATATCATAGTGGCATCTCGTCGCATGTTTACCTCGGCTTGTCGGTTGCTTGGGTAGATGTGGGAGGAGAACTTTGGTATTGGGCCAAGAAAGGCAAAGAAGGCAAGAGGAAGGAAGGAGCAACCAAGCAAGAGCATGATCAAGCAACTATAGCAGGTATCGATTTGCATGTGTGTTTTCCTTGCTAGATTTGGAATGCATGGTATTGCATGTGGTTCTTTGTTGTTATGCCATGGGTTTTGCCAGGTGTGACAATGTTTTCAACCTAGTCTTTCCATTTCCGGATAGCCATGGTGTGATGGGGTTCTCATGTTTTGGTTGAGATAGATTGCTAGATGGATTTGAAGCTTAGTGAGGTGGATCTCCAAAAGAAAGAACACATGGCCTAATGGTCCCTGTACGAGACTGTGGATTGCGGTAAAGCCACTGGCCTAGTGATACTTGAACCAGACTATGGGGTGCAGTAAATCTAGGTATTGTGTGTCTCAGTGGGCCTAGGAATCCTTGATGAGTTAATGGTGGTATATATGATAAATCCTATAGGTGGTTGATCTTGATTAAGCCTATGAATCCTTGTCGGTGAACGCCGAGATATAGGGTAAAGCCTAGAGGGTGGAGTCTCGGTTTAGGGCCTAGTGATCCAATGTGGATTGCAGTAAAGCTTGAGACTAGGAGACATGAAAATTCCTCACGATGTAGGTGGAGAAATCCGGTGGCATCCATGCTTTTTTTGGCCCAGGATTTGGTGGAGATCGCGATAAAGCTTGTTATTACATGTTTATTATGTTGACCTAGTGATCTGGTGTGGATTGCGATAAAGCATGGTTTCTATTGATGAGGGTGACATGGTTTAGCCTCAGGATGCCCTGGTTGGTTCTTTTTTTTTAGTCCCACATTCATGCTTGGAATATGGCATGGGTGTGATTGGCTGAAGAGAGACTTCGCTCAACTAATATATGGTCGGGTGGAACGTGGTAGTCCCATCTGGGTTGGCTTTTGCATTCATTAATAATAGTTTCTTTCCTTGGTATATTATGTGTAAATGTACTAGTTTATATGTGGATTCTATGGTTGATGTATTCTTGATATTTCTGTTGTTATTATGCTAGTTATAAGCATGTATTATGACAGTGATGATGTATGGCTCTCCTCATGTTTTGATTTGTAAATGAATGAGCAATGTATCTATGACCTAATAGATGATAATGCAGTTAATGATATAAGGAAACAATGCTTCTTAGCAATTCTCAAATAAGTATGATACCCATATGCTCAGATATCTTGTTTAAACCTGTAGATTACATATTTGTGACATGTTTGATGAAGTGTTTCTCATGGCTAGTAAGGGTCTAGTCTAGACCTTGTTAATTTTTTTTCAAATGTATCATTGTTCAGTTGGGTAAATTCATTTATGAACCTGCCATTGAGTTATGGGCAGTGACCTAGGCTTTGGGCCTGAAAAAGTGGCACAAATCTCGGAGTTGTAGGCACATGTTTGAGGAGAAAAGTCCCCAAACGCACGCATGCCTTGCTGTGTGAGCATCTAGAGCCTCCCAGATGCACCCTTGTCCATATCAAGGGAGCGTCCAGGGGTTTGATGCATTAAAACTTCAGTTGGTCTCAGGGGCTGGTTACCTGAGTGGTTGGGATGGCTCCTAAGAGTTCTGTTGTTGATGTGGAAGGTCTGTGTGGTGTGTTTCCTTCGATTCCACTTCCTTAAGGTCACCTATGAGGTTGAATCCCATTATAATGGCCTCTTGTCGCATATTTACCCTGGTTGGCTGGTTACTTCGGTAGATGTGGGATGAGGGTGCTACATAGACAAAGGGACGTGGGAGAGAAAGGGGGAGAGAGGAAGGAAGATATTATAACAACTTTGGTGAAAATTCCATGTAATAAAAGTTAAAAAAAACCATAACCATGAATGATGGGACACTTATTCCAAGTTGAATGTTGGGCAAGACATCCTAGGGGGTGTTTATTTGGTTGTTTACGACTAAGGAAATTGGCAAAGGAAATGACTAAGGTTTTGGAAAGTCAAAATGGCATTTTTCGCACATTTATTTATGAAAATAATGGAAATTAGGAGAAAAGGAAGGTAAAAGGTGACAAGTTGCATGTGAAGAGGAAAATGAAGGAAAATAATGGAAAATGAAGAAAATAGAGGCCTCATTCATAAAAAGGCTTCTGAGGATTGGTTGGTAACCTTTTGTCAGTTTAGTGTTAGAGCTCTCTCTCATTATTCTCTCTCTTATACTCTTGGATACTTAGAGTTTTCTTGGAGCACTCTTGAAGGGTGTGGCATAATTGGATTCTTGGAGCGAGAAAGAAAATGAAAGGTAGGAAAGCGCAAGGAGGTATTGAGATTAGTAGCTACATCATATTTTCTTGCAGGTACCGAGTTGCATGTATGATTTCTTCACTAGTTTGGACATGCATGGCATATGCATGTGGTTTCTTGGTTGTAATCTGTCATTGACATGGAGAACCGAGACTTCGCTCAGCTAATATATGGTCGGGTGGAACGTGGTAGTCCCATCCGGGTTGGCTTTTGCATTCATTAATAAGAGGTTCTTTCTTGGGTATATTTTTTTTTTAACAGGATCGTCTACTCTTGTATTATAAAAAACTGCTGTAAGCAGGAGCTGTTACATAAGATGAAAAGAGAGAGAGGGAAGAAGTCCAAAATAGGCTCGCAGTCCTTGACTTCTGAGAGTTAAGCTTAGTGAAAATGAGTTGAAATAGGTAACGGCTGTATTGCCTAACGAAGAGGCCGGCCAGAAGACAAAATTTGCTTGACATATGACTGTTTACCAGAACTGGTTAACCGAGTCTTCCACCTGGGGCTCCTTTTTGCTGGCCTTGGTAGATGCTTCTGCTTGCATGCTTTGCGCGATGGACTTTATGTAGGTAATGGCCTCCTCCAGGTGTTGGCATCTTTCCTTGAGTTTCTCTATTTCTGCCTTCTGTTTCTCGAGTTTCTTCCTCTTGGACCTGCTGTCTGCATGAAAGTCATCTTCGAGCTCCTTGTGGTGTTTAACGAACCGGGCAATCATAAAGCAGTGTTCTTTGCAGAGGGTGCAGGTGTCATTTCCCAGAACGCGGTCCAGCGGGGTCTCCTTCTTTTCTTGGCCCTTCTGGGCTTCTTTCTGCTTTCTGTTCTCAGATGGCTCTGCCATTTCTAAAAAAGAAGGAGTTAGATAACAGAGATACGATGAGTGATGCGGTTTATACCTGAGAGCTGAAGAAGGAGCTATCTCTGCACGGATGCTTTGCTGTCGGCCTCGCTTGATGTTGAATGACTGATCCCGGTAATGAAGCAACAAGCGCTTGGTGAGACAAGCGCTCAGTTGGCTTCTGCTGCTGAGGGCGATTCTATTCCTATCAAAACCCACTTCGATCCACAACTGATTCAGATTGCACAGAGAAATGCTGGGACGGTCTGGAGAGGGAAGATGGATATAAAGAGGAGAGGGAGGCCTGTCATGATGAGAGGTCAGATTATTTTTATTGGGGAAATCTGAATGCGTATCCTGAACCATATCCCTGCTGCAGTCGGTGAGGGGGAGGAGGGGACGTTTACCAGCATTCGAATGGAGAGAGGCACGCGTGAAATAGAGATGCTTTGCGCTGATAACGGAGGTGTAGAATGAGGAAAGCATGGAAGAGAGTGCGTGGTGGAGATCGAGGAGAGATTGGCTACCAGATTGACTGAGGAGAGGACGAGTTCTGAGGGCGCTGGACAGATTGTCTGAATGGCGGCTGAATCTGCTAAGGGATTGCCTTGTCATAAATCTTTTCATTCTCACGCACTTGTCCTTGCTGTCTGCTGACAGCCTTAGTTGCTAGGTGATCTGCATCTGCGTTGTTTTCTCTTAGAATGTGAAGGAAGGTTGGGTCTCCCAGGTGTCTGAGGTTGTCGTGAATCCTGATCTTGATGTTGTTGAGGCCTTCCTTAATAAAATCTCTGCCTGAAACCATAGCAGCAATAATAATAGCCGAGTCCCCCAAAATTAGTGCATTCCTGATTCCCAATCTAAGCAGAAGAGAGGTCCCTAGGAAAAGGCTGTATGCTTCAGCTGCATTGTTGGAAGCGTTCCCCAGGCCCCATTCATAACTGAGAATGCTTTTCCCGTTTTGATCTTTGATGATGCCCCCTGCTCCGGCTTTTCCCGGGTTGTTCTTCGAAGCACCGTCGAAGAGAAGAACTGGGCGCTTCTGATTTAAAATCCACTGTTGGACCTCTTCCTTGGATCCTCTGAGTTTCCAATTTGGCCTTGCTTTGTTAATTGATGCCTGAGAAGGCTGATTTTGATTGTGATTGAGACTAAATTTGCTATACCAGTCTCTCTCTTCTTGGAGCCAGCTCGTTTGGTCTGGAGGAGCTATGTAATTTGCACTGATGGATTCAGAGATGCTGGCTATTGTCTTTGCCAGAATACTAGCCATGTTTGGCTCTTTGTTGTTAAAAACATAGTTGTTTCTTGCTAGCCAGAGGTGCCAGCAAAGGGTGGCAGGGATGCATTTCCACACTCGGATGAGATTGTGCTTACCTTTCCTGGTGTAGGGGTAGCTGTTCCTCCAGTTTTTCTGAAGGTTGGGAATCTGATCAAGGCTTTCTCGAGATTCCATGGGACTTATCAACTGTTTCCAGCAGCGATGTGCTAAGGGGCAGTTTAAGAAGGTGTGTTGGATAGACTCCTCCTCTGCTCGACAGAAGCAACAAATTGAAGGGCCCTGAATTCCTCTTTTCCTTAAGTTCTCAGCTGTAAGGATTTTCCCCTTGAGGAGTGTCCAATTGAAATATTTCACTTTGGGGAGGCACTCTGACTTCCAAGCCACTGTGTGCAGATTCCACTTTGCTGAGGGAGATAAGTTTTGCAGAGTTTTGTATCCTTCTTTCACTGTGAAATTCCCTCCACAGGGGTCCCAGATATATCTATCTTCAGTCCTCATATTTGTTGGAGCAGAGCCAGAGAGAGAAAGCTTGAGGTTGATCCATTGATCCTTGAGGACGGGGGGTGTTTGAATATCCTTCCAGTCTAGCCATCTATTGTGGTTCCATAAAGAGATGTCAAACAGGGATGTTAGCTTTCGTGCTTCCATCCAATCCTGCAGGGGTCGAAGGCCTTGTAGAAGGTTTCTCGGTTTTGAACCCATGATGCGGTCCAACCAAATCTTGGTGTCCTTTCCATTTCCTGGGAGTTTGGATACATTTTCTTTAAAGTGAGGCAGGACTTTTTTGATCAGTCTCCACATTGGTGTGCAAGGCCTGTCTACAATTGCTTCAGTGAGGATGTTAGAATTCGGACCTCTGAGATATTTCCGTTTTATGGCCTCTACCCACCATGATCCTTTGTTTGAGAGAATTTTCCAAATCAGTTTGAGCCCCAGAGCTTGATTTGAGAGATTTGGGAGTTTAATGGAGAGGCCCCCTTTTTCATAAGGGAGGGTTACCTGATCCCACTTTACTAGACTGAATTTCTTGGTCTCCTGCTTTCCTCCCTGCCAGAGGAAACTTCTCATGATGAGTTCCATGTGTTTATGAATGCTGACCGGAGCCATAATGACTGCGTACTGGTAGATTGGAAGAGCTGAGAGGACAGCCTTAATAAGAATTGTTCTACCGGCTAAGTTGAGCCAAGAAGCTCCCCAGCCCTGAAGGAGGCCTCTCATCTTTTCTATATGTTTTGTCCAGACTTCAGACTTAACAGAATCCTTAGCCAGAGGCAGTCCTAAGTAGGGGAAAGAGCTCCAATTCCTTTGTGCTGGAATGTCCAAAATCAGAGATATTCTTTGTTGAATTTGGGGAGGGACATTCCATGTGTATATCCTGCATTTTCTATTGTTCAGTTTACCCCCAGAAGCTGAGAGAAAAGCATCCAAAACTCTTTTGAATCTCCTTGCCATTAAGCTGGAGGCTCCACCAATTAAAAGAGTGTCATCCGCGAAAAGCGAATGATTTATCTCTTTTATCCCTCTTTCTATACAGATTCCCGGGATCTCTTTGTTGCTGCGAAGGTGATCAAGATGGGTGCTCAGAGTCTCAGCCATGATAATGTAGAGAAATGGGGAAAGGGGGCAGCCTTGTCTCAGCCCTCTAGAACTTCTGAAATATTTGTTGGGTCGGCCATTAATCAAAGGTGCAGTCCAAGGGTTGGAGATGCACCCATTGATTATGCTAATGAAGTTGCTTGAGATCCCAAATTTTTTTAGAGCTGCTGTTAGGAAGGAGTGGTCCACACGGTCGAAGGCATTGGCCATGTCCAGTTTGATTATCATTCCTCGTTCCCCTCTGTTGTTACTGCTGTGGATGGCTTCTTGTATGAGGATGACATTATCTGTTATTTGCCTGCTTGGAACGAAACCCCCTTGATTTTCAGATATTAAAAGAGGAAGGACTTTTTTGAGTCTATTTGCAAGGATTTTTGTTATAATCTTATAAGAGACATTGCATAAAGAAATGGGGCGAAACCTGTCAAACGAGAGGGGGTTTGCTTCCTTGGGGATCAGGGCAATGTGTGAAGATTTGGTGTTCTCTCCCAGCTTATGATTTCTGAAGACATTCTTTATCATCCGGACAAAATCTTTTTTGATTGTTTCCCAGTGTTGTCTATAGAAGGCAACCGTGTATCCGTCCGGACCCGGAGCCTTATCTTGCTGCATGCTGAATGTTGCTGCGCGAATTTCCTCTTCAGTGATGTCTTGGTCCAGCTCTTGGTTATGTTCCTCTGATAATTTACACTCTATTTTACTGAGAAAGTCTGCGCTATCCATTTGCTGAGGTGCTGCAGAGAGGAGGGCCTTGAAGTGATTGTAGGCTGCATCTTTGATTTCTTCTTGGTCCTTCACCTCTTTCCCATCGACCTCAATTTTGTCGATTTGATTGCCAGCTCTCCTGAGTTTAATGTTATTGTGGAAAAATGAGGTATTCTTGTCACCGACTTTCAGCCATAGGCAACGAGATTTCAATCTTTGTTCCTCCTCCTCTACTCGATTTTGTCGATAGAGTTCCCTGTAAAGATTTTTTTCCAGCTCTAAATCTTCTTCTGAATATTGGATGGACTCTTTGTCTTTATGCCACCGCTCCATCTTTGTGATCAAGTCTGTTTTTTTTTCCTTTCAGCGATCGCCGCTTCCTTTGCCCATTGCTTAATGACAACACGGAGGTGTTTTAGTTTTGTTTCCCAGACAAAATGAGGCGATCCGATTACTTCCTTTTCCCACTGATTTTGTATGAGGGCACGAAAATCTTCTTGAAGGTCCCAAATTTTATTGTATTTGAAGGGGAGTGGCCCCAGATTGCGGTCTTTGACCAAGTTGAGGATCACTGGCTTATGGTCCGATGCTGAGGCGTGGATTAAGTAACTCTTAATGGACTGATAGTTCTCTGCTATTCCTTCCTGAATTAAAAACCTGTCCAGTCTCTCCTTAATATTATGAGAGCCTGATCTTTTATTGTTCCATGTATATTTGCCGTTTGACAAAGGAGTGTCGAGCAGATTGTATGACTGAATGATGGATTCTAGCTTATCCCGAGAGGTGTCTGCATGAAAATTTCCCCCAAATTTTTCTTGCACATTTCTTATGACATTCATGTCGCCCCCGATGATTATTCTACTGTTTTGGATAGAAAGGAGATCTGCATCTATGGTATTCCAGCAGCTGACTTTATCCCTGTAATGATTTGGGGCATATATGTTGTAGATGTGGAAAACTTCCTGGGTGCCTTTGTTTTTCATATCTGTTCTTATCCACCAAGTGCAGAGGTGTGAGTTGATAATTTCCCAGTTATTCTTGTTCCATATTGTTCCTATCCCTCCTGATGCTCCGTCTGAGCCTATAGATAGACCTGTGAAATTTTTGAAGTGCTGTATTTGATGTTGAAAGTCCTGTTCAGTGATTTTGGTCTCCTGGATAAGGAGAAGATCTGGGTGTTCCTGATTTAACAAATCCTTTATTGCTTTCCACTTTAAGGAAGAGCCCATCCCCCTGCAATTCCAAGAGACCAAGATCATTATTTACCATTTGTTGGGTGGGATCCAGACTTCTCCTTTACCTTTTCTCCACTCCCTTTTAGCTTGCCTAGGTATGAGTCCATAGGTTGCTGTGTTCCCGTTGCCATTTCCTTTGCAGCTGTTTCATCTCTGAGTTCCTTGTTTGTCTTTCGGCCCACTTTCCTCGGGGGGTCGGTGGGCTGATTGGCTTCTTTTGCTTTGTTTCTGGTGAGAATTCTTTCGATGGTGGGAGGGGGGGAAGGGGGAGGGTTCGAGCGGGGAGAAGCTGCCCGAGGGGAGGGAGGGGGAGAAGAAGGTTCTTCGGCAGACAAAGATTCGAAAGGATTGGAGGAAGAGGGGAAAGCTGAGTTTGATGGGGGGGGGCGGGGGGGAAGGCTAGATTCCGGGGGGGGTTTGTGAGTGTTTCCCTGAGTGGAAGAAGGCTTTTTCCTTTTGACATGTTCCCATGAGCCCTCTGCATTTTCCTCGATATTCTCTACTTCATTAGCTTTTAACTTAGTGCATCTATTTGCAAAATGGCCATACTCGTGACATACCTTGCATTTGAAGGGGAGCTGCTCGTAGTCCAGCTGCTGAATGTGCATCCATTGGTCCACCTTTATCTTTATAGCTTCTGGCAGTCCTTTCCCTAGGTCTACTTCCACGCAGATCCTTGCGCATGCATGCATGTTCTCCCTTGGTTCAGATCTGTCGATGTATTTTCCGACTGCATTTCCTATTGCTTTGACTGATTTGTCCCCCCAGCAGTGAAGCGGCAGGTGAGGGAGACAGACCCAAACTGGGACCGCGTTTGGCATATCCATTTCCGGGTTGAAGTCTGGGGTCCATCTGTTCAGATAAAGGCCTCTTGTATCCATGAAATAAGGTCCATTGCGGAAGATGAGGTTCTTGTCTTCTTTCGATTCAAAGAGGAATGTGTAATATCCACGTCCGCAGAATCTGATGGTGATCTTTCCTTGAATCATTGCACTCCAGTTGCGCTCGACCCATTTTTGGACTGATCTTGGGGAGGGCCAGAGCCCGGTGAACTGGCCTACAAGGCCTCTTTCTGCCAGTGCTATTGCAGATTTCCTTGGCAAGGCAGGAGGAAGATTGACCTCAGGGATTTCATCCAGTTTTTTTATAAACTTTGTTACTGAGGGACGAGGTCTATCATCTGAAGGTTCAGAGAAAAGAGAGGCGAAGATTTCTTCTTGGTTCTCAGAGACTGGGGGAGGAGGGGCGGGCCCTGCCATTGCAGGCCCGCTAGGTCAAAGAGGAAGCAAAGCGGAGGGGAGGAGGGGGGCCCCGAAGGCAGGTGCCCGTGGGAGGAACGAAACACAGGAGGAGGTGAGGAGCAGAGCCCAGCCAGGCAGGACCTGGAGGGCGAAGGCAGGCGCGCGCGGGAGTTTCAGATCGCCAGAGCCGCCTAAAAAAAAACCTCTGGGTATATTATGTGTAAATGTACTAGTTTATATGTGGATTCTATGGTTGATGTATTCTTGATATTTCTGTTGTTATTATGCTAGTTATAAGCATGTATTATGACAGTGATGATGTATGGCTCTCCTCATGTTTTGATTTTTAAATGAATGAGCAATGTATCTATGACCTAATAGATGATAATGCAGTTAATGATATAAGGAAACAATGCTTCTTAGCGATTCTCAAATAAGTATGATACCCCTATGCGAAGATATCTTGTTTAAACCTGTAGATTACATATTTGTGACATGTTTGATGAAGTGTTTCTCATGGCTAGTAAGGGTCTATTCTAGACCTTGTTAATTTTTTTTCAAATGTATCATTGTTAAGTTGTGTAAATTCATTTATGAACCTGCCATTGAGTTATGGGCAGTGACCTAGGCTTTGGGCCTGAAAAAGTGGCACAAATCTCGGAGTTGTAGACACATGTTTGAGGAGAAAAGTCCCAAATGCACGCATGCCTTGCTGTGTGAGCATCTAGAGCCTCCCAGATGCACCCTTGTCCATATCAAGGGAGCGTCCAGGGGTTTGATGCATTAAAACTTCAGTTGGTCTCAGGGGCTGGTTACCTGAGTGGTTGGGATGGCTCCTAGGAGTTCTGTTGTTGATGTGGAAGGTCTATGTGGTGTGTTTCCTTCGATTCCACTTCCTTAAGGTCACCTATGAGGTTGAATCCCATTATAATGGCCTCTTGTCACATATTTACCCTGGTTGGCCGGTTACTTGGGTAGATGTGGGATGAGGGTGCTACATAGACAAAGGGACGTGGGAGAGAAAGGGGGAGAGAGGAAGGAAGATATTATAACAACTTTGGTGAAAATTCCATGTAATAAAGGTTAAAAAAAAACCATAACCATGGATGATGGGACACTTATTCCAAGTTGAATGTTGGGCAAGACATCCTAGGGGGTGTTCATTTGGTTGTTTACGACTAAGGAAACTGGCAAAGGAAATGACTAAGGCTTTGGAAAGGCAAAATGGCATTTTTCGCACATTTATTTACGAAAATAATGGAAATTAGGAGAAAAGGGAGGTAAAAGGTGACAAGTTGCATGTGAAGAGGAAAATGAAGGAAAATAATGGAAAATGAAGAAAATAGAGGCCTCATTCATAAAAAGGCTTCTGAGGATTAGTTGGTAACCTTTTGTCAGTTTAGTGTTAGAGCTCTCTCTCATTATTCTCTCTCTTATACTCTTGGATACTTAGAGTTTTCTTGGAGCACTCTTGAAGGGTGTGGCATACTTGGATTCTTGGAGCGAGAAAGAAAAGGAAAGGTAGGAAAGCGCAAGGAGGTATCGAGATTAGTAGCTACATCATATTTTGTTGCAGCTACCGAGTTGCATGTATGATTTCTTCACTAGTTTGGACATGCATGGCATATGCATGTGGTTTCTTGGTTGTGATCTGTCATTGACATGGAGGATTTCCTGGATTGACAATGGATTGCCTAGCCTTGCCATTTCCTGTATAGCCATGGTGATTGTGGGTTTACTTTCATTGTTTGTTTCTAGTTGGTTCTCATGTTTCCTTAGCTTGGGTTGAGTTATTAGTCCTAGAAGCCCTGGTTGAACAAATGCTCTGGAAGCCTTGGTTGGACAAATGCTTTGGAAGCCCTTGCTGGGTTGAGTTACTAGTCCTAGAAGCCTTGGTTGGCAAATTCTATGGAATCCCTATATAAGTTGTGGGTTGAGTTACTAGTTTTGGAAACCTTGGTTGGACAAACGCTCTGGAAGCCTTGGATGGAGACCAATCTAATGATGGTTTTGTGATGTCCGACTATCAGATGGAACCACTGTTTGATGGGTTGAGGTGGATGGCCTCTGGAAGCCTTGGATGAGTTTTGATTGATGTGTTCTATGAGATCCCACATTCATGCTTGGAATATGGTACAGGGGTGAATAGATGAAGAGAGATTTGGCTCAGCCATTCTACGGTCGGGTGGAACGTGGAAGTCCCATCCTGGGTTTGGATTTTGCATCATTTATGAAAGGTTATTTCTCCTAGTATTTCTACGAGCATTTTGATGGATTATATGTGGTCTATATGACTGTACTTTCATAAGTATTTTATGCTGCTATTATGCTGGTTATGTATGTGTTTTATGACAACAACCATGTGTGGCTCTCATCATGTTTTTACTTATAATTGAATGATCAATGTATCTATGACCTAATGGATGGAATGGCAATTGATGCATTGAGGCATCAATGGTTCTTAGCGATTCTTAGCTAAGTATGATACCCTTATGTTCAGAACTATGAATTACACCTATAAATTACACATTTGCAATATGTTTGACGAAATGCCTGTCATGGTTTGTAGGGGTCCAATCAAGGCCTTGGACAAGTATTTGCTGTAGTACCATAATTTCCATGTTATAGAGATGGATCGCTTATGGGCAATGACCTGGGCTCTGAGCGTGAAAAAGTGGCTTAAATACTGGGGTCCCTGGCACAACACTGACAATTCTGGTCCACAATCGCTGGAAGGTAGGCCCGTGAGAGCGACTTTAGGTTGCTAGCCGCTCCCTTTCCCATAACATGAGAGAAACTATGGCCCAAGAGACCTAAAACAACAATGAGACCCAGGGACATGTTGTCTGAGTGGTTGTCTTGTCCTCTGAAGGTTCTGTTGATGATGTTGGATGTCTGTATGGTGTGTTTTTGTTGATTCCACTTCCTTAATGTGACTTAGGAGGTCGAATCATATCATGGTGGCATGTCTTTGCATGTTTACCCCGGCTGGACGGTTGCTTGGGTAGATGTGGGAGGAGGACATTGCAGATAGAGAGGACTTGAGAGGGAGGGGGGGGGGGGGGAGAGAGATGGAGTTGGAAGGGGAAGAAAGACATAGAGAGAGAAAGGTGGAGAGGGAGAGGGAGTGACAAGGGAGAGATAGAGAGATGGTGAGAGAGAGAGAGAGAGTATGTTTTGGGAGTGAGAAGGAGAGACAAGGGGAGATAGAGATATATATGGAGGGGAGAGGGGGAGAGAGAGAGAGAGAGAGAGAGAGAGAGAGAGTATGTTTTGGGGGTGAGAAGGAGAGACAAGGGGAGATAGAGATATATATGGAGGAGAGAGAGAGAGAAAGGGAGAGCATGACATGTGTTTAGGTGGCTAAGATAGAGACACAAATAAGGAGAGATGGAGGGAGGCATGTATATAGATGGCAGAGGGAAGAGGGAATAAGAGAAAGACAGAGAAAGAGAGGGACAGGTGGAGAGAGAGAGAGAGGAAGGAGAGCGGGAGGGGGAGACAGAGAAGGATAAAGGGAGGGAGATAGACACAAAATGGAAGTTTGAGAGAGAGGGAAGAAGAAAGAAGAAAGATACACACAAAGACAAATAGAGACATAAAAGTTAGATCTAAAAAGTCGCAGTTTTTCACTAAAATAGATGTATTGATTTCAGTGTAGTTGTTGATTTCTAATCCTATTTGATCGCTTACAATAGATGCATTGATTTCAGTGTAGATGTTGATTTCTAATCCTATTTAATAACTTACACTAGATGCATTGATTTCAATATAGATGTCACTTTCTACTCCTATTTGATTGCTTCCACTAGATGCATTGGTTTTAGTGTAAATATTGATTTTTAATCATATTTGATCGCTTGCACTAGATGCATTGATTTTAGTGTAGATGTCAATTTCTAATCCTATCTAATACCTTACACTAGATGCGTTGATTTTAGTGTAGATGTTGATTTCTACTCTTATTTGATTGTTTGCACTAAATGCATTGATTTCAATGTAGATGTTGATTTCTGATTTGATGCAACTAGATGTATGATGTACATTATTTTCAAAGTAATTAGATTAATAATGTGCATTGATTTCGGTGTAAGCACATATTTGCCCCCTCAATCTATATCTCTATCTCCCATTGTCTCTCCTTCTTTATCTCTCTATCTCACCCCCCAAACATACACACACTCTCTCCATATTTGTATCTCTCTCTCTACCTCCCTTTTCCACTTCCTCTCTCTTTAACACTTCTCTCTCCATATCTATATCTCTGCCTCCCTCCCTATCTTCGCCTCTCTTCCCCCCTCCATCTATATCTCTATTTCACCCCCAAAACATACACACACTCTCTCAGTGTAAGCACATAAACATTATTCATGACGTGAATTGACTTATGTGTTACAATAATTCAACCATAAATACAATACTTGAATTTTCATCCTAAATAAAATATTCATGTACCCGAAATGTCTTCTTCTTGAAACTGTAAACTATTTGTAATTGGCTACATTCTTATTATTCCCATTTTCCATCATTCAACATTGTTAATCACTTTGCATTCAAACACAGTAATAGAAAATAACTAATAGGTGTGACAATAAGAATAGTAGAAGAAAATAGTTTCAGATTGATCGCAATGAAGATTGTTTGTAATTGACTATATTCTTATTATTCACATTTTCTATTATTCAACATTGTTACATTGTCACTTTGCACTTAAAATTTTTGTTTCATCATTTTTCATCATTCAAGTTACTAACAGTGTTGAGGTTTTTTTTTTTTTTTTTTTTTTTTTTTTTGTATTTTGGGTTTCTTTCTGAGTCTATTTTTGTGATATCTGCTCAGAAGAACTTTCCTCTGGCTTATGGTTTATGTATTTTGCAAGATATGTACCATCTGGAACTGTTTATACAGCTCAATATAATACAAATTATGCTTTTTTCTCTCTGAAAAAAAACAGTTTCTCTCATCTCAACAAATGAGGTAACTAAACAAAGTTAAAATTAAATTGACCAAATTAATCTTAAACATATTTAGCATATTTAAAATGATCAAAATAATTAGATGTTCAACAAATTTTGTATAATGGCACACGATTGAAACCAACCTAGATCCATCTTAACCTCGAATCTATCCAGCGCCGAGAAAGATCAAATTTCTCGAGGTTTTGAATGTAAAAAATTTGCATCTTGAGAAATTTGATTCCTCTCAGCACTTAATAAATCCAGAGTTAAAATGGATCTAAACTAATTTTAAAATCAAATTACATCTTTAACTTGTAATTATTAACTATAAAATATAATAAATATAAAATTATTATATTGAAATATCTATGTTACTAGATTTCCTTCCACATCAATAATCTAATTTAATTTCTAACTTACTATATTGAAATATTTATGTTACTGGATTTCCTTCCACATCAATAATCTAATTTAATTTCTAACCTAATCTTTATTACAATGGCATATCTATGTTCTTGGATTTCGTTCCAAGCAACTTCTTTTCGAACTAAATTGAGAAAGAATAGACTCCCTAGGAATTGCAATAATGCTCAGGAAGGATCCACTAGACTGATTAAAGTAAAAAAAAGAGGAACGCCTGAATGTAAATGTGAAGCAAATAGATAATGATTAGATTTACTGCCAACAAGCACACACAACGTATCCATCCATTCATCCATCATGCATTCTGCCTATCCATCTTCCCCGAAACCGTTGCATCCCTGCCTCCTCATTTCATGTCTCCCTCCATGCACATCTTAACTAACACATACACATTGTATATACATCTTTTCCGTAGTACCCACTTCTCTGCCCTGCTGCTGCTGCTACTGCAGCATCCTCCCGTGCACAGCCCTTATACTCGACACACACATCGAGTAATTAGACCCTCGGTTCCAGTTTTAGGCATATGCACGTCGAGTATCGATCCATCTGCTCGGTCTGCAATTTGAAATTTTCGATTATTTGTTTCTGATTCGGAAGGATGGCCACCAGGGTGAATCCGCCTAACGGAGTTTTTGTGGAGGGGAAACACTACTATTCGATGTGGCGCAACACATTCGAGTTAGACGCCAAGTATATTCCCATCAAACCTATTGGGAAGGGCGCCTATGGAATTGTTTGCTCGGCCAGAAACGCAGAGACCAACGAGAAAATTGCCATTAAGAAGATCATCAATGCATTCGAGAACCAGACCGATGCGAGGAGGACGCTCAGGGAAATCAAGCTTCTCAGGCTGTTCGCCCATGATAATATAATTGCCTTGAAGGATATCATGACCCCTGTTACTAGGACTAATTTCAATGATGTTTATCTGGTCTATGAACTTATGGACACTGACCTACACCAGATCATCAAGTCTTCTCAGGTCCTCACTGATGATCATTGCAAGTACTTCATCTATCAGGTAGAGAAAAGAAGGAAAACTATCTGTGTTTGCCCCTTTGTACAGATTGGATTTTGTGTCAATTGCTGCTTGTGGGATTGTGCTTTTGTAAGGGTGTATATGTCATACATATAGGGGCTTCATACATAATAGATGTAGAAGAACACAAACCCACAAAATTATGGTTGCATGAGCTCCTGAGTTGATTAGGCCCTGGTATGCATCGGGTATAAAATTTAACTGTCTATTCACTTGATGAGTCCATGGGGAGTGACCACCTGGATGTTGGGAGGAAGCAGAAATCAGTGAGACTCCCCTGAAATTTGTTTGCCCCAGTGGAGTGATGGGGATTCATATCTGATTTAGACAACTTGCTGGGTATTTTGATTTACCCAGTTGATTGGATCTGGCAATGAGAAGAGTGCTGCATGTGAACAACATATTGATGTTCGGATATTTAGTCTCCAATGTCTTTTTCGGTTCCATAATGATGGCCACATGCACAAAAATGGATCTTATTGTTTAGGGGTGAGGATGTGGCCCAAAGTTGATTTCTTTGGATCAGTATTTGGGTAAAGGTGTTAAAGAGGTTTTCCTTAATGCGTGGAGTCTTGTTGGGGCTGGTTTCTGTTGTCATTCTAGGAGTAAGGTTTCTGGTAGGGATGTCAAATTTAATGGGCCACTGTTGAATCACTGAACAAATATTTTCATCAGCTTTCGAACTAATGTTCAGTGATGTAACAGTGTGCTTCTTCAGTGGGTGGTTGCCTCAATTTGGTTCCTTTGTGTTTTTCTCTTCAATTTAAGAAGACTATATTGTCCTTTTCTAGGAAACCTGTGGTTTTATGCCCTTCCCTTACATCCACAAGAACATATGTTTTAGTGATGCTTTCTGTGTTCTACATGCGATCTTGGTTCTGAGGTATGCTACCCATGCTACTGTAGTGAAACTGGTTCATGTCATTGACCGACAAAGATCACTGTAACTTTCAACAAACATTTAGGGACAGATGACCAGAATGGGACACGATAAATTTTTTGTATGTATCTGAATTGGGTCATAGTAAAGCATTAATTATCTGCTATTATGTACTTGCTAACTTCCCCTTTTTGGTTCATCTTTACGCCTCATGGATGCAACAGGTACATCCCAGAAATGTTCCGACTACCTGTAAGCTGCTGGTAGGGCAGCAGTGGATTTTTTGTTTTTCAACTTTACAAAGTGTTCAAACCGTATTTGATAGTAAATAACGATTGATACTAAGATGGAGTATGGAATCATATATTTGCATGTATCATGTGAATGTTAAGCTACTATTTGTTTTGGTGTTGGTCTAAGGCATCTGTAAATAACACAGACTATTTGGTTTCTAATAGATGATTGACATTAGGATTTTGTTTTGGATCGGATGGGCATTTGTACATATCATGTGTATTGTTGTAATAGATGATCAGTATTAAGACAGTAATAATCCTGATTAAACCATTTTTTTTTCCTGCTGGGCAAAGGCATCTGTACTATTTAGCAGGAGACATGCTAATCTTGATAGCTTATTCTGTAGCATCAGATATATATAAATGTTGGGATTCATTTACCGAATAATCTTTTGAATAGGCATTTTGATGTAGGTAGCAGCCATGAACATTGAAAAGTCTAAGTATGGCCGTGGGTGGCCTGTGACAGGAAAGCGAGGTAGAGGAAAGTGCAGGTGGAAAAGCATAAGCACAATAGTATGTATCAGCACGGACATCATATGGTGCAGTATACTGTTTTGACGCAAAGGAAATAAGTGCACAATAGTCAAAGGTGGAGTCTGTGAAGGATGACATCAACAAGCAGCGCTACAAATATATAACACAAAACAAAAACAATGCAGCGATGAAGGTGCAGGATGATTGCAACCAGAAGACAATGGGACACATAACAATGTGATAGAGATAGAATGCACAGAAGGAAGATGAAAGGTTGCGGCAAAAGACGAAGCTGAAGAGTCAAACAAATAGAGAGAGTCAACCATGAGAATAAATAAGTAGATGGGCATTAGAGGTTAGCCGATCTAATGAAGGAGCTAGCTAGTTGTTGCTATGTTAGAATAAAGAGCAAGAGTTAGTGAGTCACGTGAGTATCAAGTGGGGAGGAGAGAGAAAGCTGAGAGCTCTTGATTATATATCATTGAATTCCAATCATTAGTACAATAGAGCCCATAAATGTTAGGGCTGTCTCTATATGATTGTAAAATTGCAGGTTGCTACAGAACAAAAGTGAGCATTGGAACACCTCCTGACTGTGTCATTTGGTATTAGAGGAAGGTTGAAGCTTTTTTAGAGAGAGAGACAGAGAGAGCGGAAGTGCTCACACAAGGCAGCAAAGGTTGTTTGGGAGAAAAAATGGTGGGAAAAGGTGGTAGAATGACAAAAAACAGGGAATTCTAAGGAGAAGCATTAAGGAGCTGACAGCAATCCATAGAAGGTGAAGAAAGTGACTGAGAACTAGAAGAAGAGGAAGAAAAGGAAGTGGAAGAAGGTTGTCATGGAGGGCTAGTTGTGAGCTTTTTAAAAGAGTAAAAACAAACAAAGGTTGAAGTTTTTTTCTATGGTGGAATCTTGAAAATAGAAGAGTTGCTAGATGGGCTCAGTGAATTGGGAAAACAATTCGAGTTATAAAAGATGGAAAAATCCTAAATGATGAAATTCACCATTATGAAGTTGAAGGGACAGGTTGCCATTTGGTGGGCTTTTGTGCATCACGAGTGAATTTGGAAGGGTAAACAGAAGACAAGGAGCTGGCACAACATGGTCACGAAATTGCAAGAGAAATTCTTACTTTTGGTAAAAAGCAAACGTTGTTCAAGCAATTACATAACCTGAAGGTAGAAGGACACAATATACAAGAGTATGCAAAATAGTTTTACAAAATATTGATTTGAGTTGGACACGAGGATGAGCAAGACCACGTCTCATGGTATGTGAGTGCACTTTGCTTTGTGATATAAGCTGAGATAAATTTACCTAAGCTGACTTTAGTAGAGGAGATATATTAGTTGGTGCTAAAGGTAGATGAGAAATTAGCATGCAATGTGGTTGAGGACAAGGTGCTGCTCACAGAGGTAAAGCGCATAATTCCAGGCAGAAGGTGGATGGTGTTCATGAGTGAGAAGGCATAGATGTCAAAGGAGAATGCCGTTATAGAGTAAGGTAGAGGTAGAGGTTGTAGACACTTTAGAGGTCGAGGAAGAGGGTATGGTGATTATAGGAATAGGTTTATTGTTACACTTGTGGAACATAAGAACACAAGTCTTTTGAGTGTCCAACCAAAGAACCGTGCATAAATGAACAAAGGAGCATATTGGCATACAAAAAGAGTTCGTATGAAGGAGAACAATTTCAGCAATGGAATAAGGTGAGGATTTGATGATGCACAGAGGTTTGTTTGTGCCAACAAAGCAACAAAAGGCTCCAGAGCAAGATTGACCACTGAGGAAGAACATCTTAAAAACAAAGTGCAAAGCTAGATGTGCAGAAATATTCCAACTCATGGTAAACAGATTCTGCACTGTAATACAATTCCTACTGGGAACTAAAAACAGCAGAACTAAAAATCTATCAAAACAGCTCTGTAATAAATTCTAGAATCTCTAAACACGTGTTGGAGAAAACAAAGAACATAATTCAGTAGATGACTGTCAAAACCTGTCACTGTTTTTATTAATTCTGTACAAGAAAAAAATCTGCTACAGGAAAATACCCCTAAACTGCTAGCTTCTATATTCAAACCTCAATGAATGAATCTGTATCTCTGCCCTTTCTCTTATGGTTATAAGAAAGGGCATACTATAGGGTTGACAAGCATGTGACTGAAACCCAGAAATAAAATTTACTAAATAAATAAATAAAATCAAATAAACTGAAATTATTGTTATTGTGACTTGAAAAATAAAACCAAACTTAATCTTTAACTGGTGGCACATACCTCTAAGGGTAGCTGGTAGTGGCATGTGTTATCTAAGGTTAGCTGGCAGGCACATGCATGCAGGCGCTCTCTCGCTTTGTAAATCAAGAATGATGCACCTCATTGAGAATTGTGATGCACCCTTTCTAGCTTCTATAGGACACAATATAGTGCTGCTAAACAGGTGCCGGGATCTGCTTCTGAGGAAGACTGTCGGAGGTACACTTACTAACAAGAAGTTATCATTGATGGAGGTAGCATGGAGAATATTATCATGGTGAAAATGACAGAAGTTGAATTTATCATGATAGAAACACCCATAATTTTATATTTTATTTTGGTTCCAAAAAGGTTATGAGGTCATGGTGTCATATCAGCGCAAGGTGGCAATCATATAGGATGTCAACCTTGTGACTAATGAATTGGTGCATTGTTGGGGAGAAGGAATTGACCTAATGGGGAGGTATTGGACCTTGGCAAGTAAGTGACATGAGTGGGCATGTCTCAAATTGTAATTGATAATGAAGTGGTAACTCAGATGAGGGCTTGATTGATAGGGCAAATTTGGAAGTATATAGGTGTTGATCACTTTTTCTGACAAGGGAAAATGAGTAACATTGAGAGAAAATTTTGTGGGGAGCAATAAAAACTCTCCTCGTTTTTACAAAGCTGGTACTCCTCTCTTGATTGATGGAAGATTCTTTTATGGTCTTCAAATGAATGCAGTGGGTGAGTGCTAAAGAGCGAACCCCAACAAATCTTCCAATAAAGTTTTCATCTAGTAGATTTGCTTGTAAAGCACATCATCCTTTTCATGTAAAGATAAGGGAATAGATATGACAGGAAAAGATTTTATCAACAGGGTTTGCATGTGAAAAGTAAAAAGACTCTTCTCATGGAAATGGTATCAACAATGATATTCACATCATAAGACTTTTTAAGAGTAAACGTTGTGAGAAGATTGCCTTCGAGCATAGCAATGAGTAAAACACACATGTCATATACACTTAAATGTGTATTCAACAAGATTTGCCTAGATCCAAAAAGGTGGCACAATGAGCTAAACTTCACTGCTTATGAGCTAAAGAAAGAAAAGCAAATAAAAAAACACATATGAACATATGAAGCTAAGTGCGATAGTAATCACATAATTTCTCTTTCCTGCCCTTCTTTTTTTTCACTTTCTGCCATCCTCCTATGCTTGGAGCAACAAGAACTACTGCCAATTCGCTACTCACAGTCTTTGGAGGAGATTCTTTGCTTGAGTCCGAATGTTCAAAAACATGAGCTCTTTTTGTGCCCCTTGCCCCATTTTCTGAAGGAGTCTTGTTTTTCTGCTGATTTGATGCCTGGATCTCTTGTATTTCAATGTTATTTTGCTCATGGGATATGATTCCATTATGGTCTCGTGCTTTCCCTTTTGCTTGTTTTCGAGGATCCTCCATGGTTTCTTCTTTGAGAGTTGGGGATCAAAGGTCTGCTAACCTTTTGATTTGTGTGCCTACCCCTTCTTTTTTGGAATCTTTTTTGCCTGCGGACATGTGTTCTACAATTGTCCTGCTTGGAAACATGTTCGACATCTGAATGTCGTATTCTCATATTCTAACATTTGGGTCCGCTGAACGTTTTTTATGTCTCAGTTGGATGTGATCCGATAGACCTTTGATGAGGTCTATTTCTACAGAAATTTTGGTGAAAGTAAATAGACTTTTCCCTGTTCTTTCACGGTCCATTTTTTTGAATTTTCCCAAGGTATCACCATTATTTTCTAGAACCTTGTGGTGCGAGGAAGGGAGGAGGATATTTAGAAGCCACACCCAAACCGGCATTGTGGAGACCACCATTTTTATGGCATCAAAATTTGGAAACCATGGGGTGATGAAGAGCCCAACGCTTCCCCAAAATCAAGGGCCATCATTTAAAACTTTCGCCAGGTCTTCCTGAGAATCAAATTGGACTATAAAAATTCCTTTGGAACATCAATAGATGTCATAGTTGGTGGTATAGGAAGAAAAGACCCACTGGTGTAAAGCATTAGTTTTAGGCCAAAAGCCATTAAACCTACAAATCACGACCTTAGATTGAAGAGTAGAAAAGAGAGAGTTTACCTTTGGGAGATTAACCTCCATGGCATACACTTGTTTCATTTGTTTTACAATGTAGGGTCCTGGGATGTATTGGGACTGATCCGCTGAACTGGAGACCTTCCCTTGCACTACGTCCTTTTAAGAGGCATATCCACTAGGCATTTTGGAACCCAGAGCTCCTCCTCACATCCTTAGGTTCATGATAATGGTTGAGTTCCTTAATATGCTGTAGTTTTTTATCTGAGAAAATCCCTCTGGAAACTTCCCTTCAAAAAGCAGGTACTGTGAATTTGAAGGTATGCCCAACCTGTTTTTAATGCACCTCTTCAGTTATTTTACCTTCTCAAAGGCCCCAGTCCAAAACAGGAAGGGTCCCCCATTAATATTTTTGATGAAGATCTAGAATATTTCCAGATTCGACTTTCCCTTTCTTCCCATCAGATTGGAACTAGGAGAGCAAATGTGTTCTCTTTGAGAAAATGGGGCACCCTTGTGCTCAGACATCTGCGCTGCCACAATCCGTGAACCCAACTTGGCATGGCCCGCCGATAAGAGAAGGAAAAATGAATTCGAGCAATAGTCATGAAGTTTTGGCTTGCCACAACCTGTCCTTACTTGCCATGCTACTGCCAATGATGCAAACTTGGAGGTGCTTGTTGAATTGTTGATCCTTGACCCCATTTTCATAGTGATCCTTGTCGTAGGAGTCTACCACAGAGCCAAATCATCAGGTGCCCTCATGGGACATAGGCGTAGGACAACGGGGGAGCGACCATTTCGTTGCAAGCAAAACTAGAAACGATCAACTTCCATTGCCATGAAGAGAAGTGATCTCATCTTCCCCATTCCTTGAACCTCCTTCGACGCTCGTAACAAGCTCATGAACGGTGGTGACGCTTGGCGAAACTCTGCAGGATAAGAAAACCCTAACACTCTGTGAAGAGCTCATTTTTTTCCAAGGATCATGTCATTGAGCAAGATGAAAAGAAATGGACCATATTTGCAGAGAATTTAACATGATATTTCCACTTAAACTCATAGGGATGAAAGTAGTTACACACATGCAATCTTAAGTTCAAAACTAAGTCAAAAGATCACACTAGCAATGGACTCCTGAGAGTTGTCTGTGGAACCTCAAATACAAATATTTAAAAAGAGTTCATAATGTTCAAAAAATTAAAATGCATTTGTTCAAAATGAACTTAATTGAGCTTCCATGGACCATGTAAATAAAAAGACTTGGAAGAGAAAGAGGAAAACAATTAGAAATTGGCTCTTGTCATTCAAAATCACTTTGAAATGAAAGGTTGGATGATTACTAACGGAGAATAATATATCGTAGGACTCAGTTAGGAGGTTACTTCACTGACTATGTTGGAAGGGATTTCTCTCTCTCTTTATGAATGTTCTTCACATTTCCTCTTCATATTCTTGGAATTGATTTATGGTTAGGGTTTTTCCCCTTTGTGCTAATTCAATTAAGTGCTTTTGGAAAATATAAATTTTAATATTTGTTCCCCAAAAAGGCCCCTCTTTAAACATTCAAAAATTCTTTTAAATTAGTCATTTTTTAAAGTAATTTGCTAACTAGTCAGGAATGGTTATGATTGTCATTTAATTTTTTAGGCATGATAGATTCCATTTCGGCCATGGAAACAATCTCCATGGCGTTCTTCACATCTCTAGCTTTCCAACAAGCTCTCATTTACCCAATTTGGACATTGGGAACTCAAGCTATGGCCTCCGTAAGTTAGTGACTCAATAGTCGTTGATCTTCTCCATGTGAATCTTGGCCTTTCATTTATAAGTTGATTTATAAATCTGCCCTACATATCCCACATGCATTGTGGGAGGGCACTTGTAACAATTTATAAGGAAATAAGCTCCCAATATTATTTGTGTATGAAATAGAAAATTGAAAGTGCCATGGATCCTCGTGTAGCTTGTATGTAGTGTAACTGTAAACCTTTGGTCACCACCTCAATGCCCAGTCATCATGCCAAGTCACTGCTCGATCATCTGTGTCCAACCAATACCTTCTAGATGCCATCTAGAGATATTGCCATGTGTTATCGGGAGGCATGTCAGAGAAAAATGGGAGAAATACTTAGGATATTAAAGTGCATGAAAATAATCTATGGAGAATAATGCAGGTGAGGAGGATAACGTAGAGAGGGAAGAGTAATGTTGAGAAGTAAAGTAAGAAAAATGACTAGCAAGCACAAAAATCCTAACTTGCTCATTAGGGTTTGGGTAGTGGGATATGCCCTTCAGTGCTTGTTGCACATGATTTGCATGTGCTTTGAGTATAGAAGGCGACCCAACAATGCACAATAGTAGATGAGGATGAGGGTCAAGCAACACAAAGTGGTTGGGGTCAGAGGTGGAGTGCGAGAGGTTAGGCGGGTGCATCTGCGACAAGGAAACGTCAAGTGCCTAGACAAGGAGCAGAATTGCCACATGGTAACAAGACAATGCTGCAGCTGGAAAGAAAGTCTGAATTGAGCATGGACAAGGTGGACAGTAACTGCGACATGTTCAATGGTAGTGGAGTAGTTGACGAGCAGAGCGTAGGGTTGTGCGGGCTGAGTGGAGTCAGCTACTGGGGTCGACAGGGCGCTATGGTAGAGTTGATAGGGCTGCAGAGAATTGTGCCAAGAGTGCTATGGAGACAACACAAAGGATCATGTTGTGGGCAGAGTGCCACGCTGGGCATGATCGAGTAATTGCAGGATGTAGTGGCCAACAAAAGTTGTTGGGCAGGGGATCTACTGCAATAGGCATGAGTTGGTAGTGGCTGACAGAGCATGGTACGTACTACGAAGGATAGTACTAGTAGGATTGGCGGAGGTCAGTGCTCAGAAGGAGAGAGGGAGACTATACAAATGTTGCACGAAGCAGGGATGCTTTTTGGAAGCGTAGTGTCAGAAGCATTATTTTTCCAAAAATCTTTGGACGCGAAGCGTCCCGAAAGCATCTATTATATATATATATATATATGTATGTATGTATGTATATTATATCATTGCATTTATATTCAAAAAAACATCTAGAGTGCCAAATTAGTTGCAGAATATATCAAAGCATGCATATTGTACACAAATCAAGATAGAAATGGCATCCATAGTACATTAATGATTAATTATTCGAGCATCAACCATCTAGAATCTAGATTCCTCTCCTCTTGTCTAGCCTTTGCCTCTACTTCGATTCTCTAGGGATATTAGTCAACATTGCCCAATTTGATCAAACTGCCTAATCCAAGCCTTATAATATGGTATAAATAATAAAAGGCTTAATATGCTTGATCAATGATTTTAACTTGAGTGAAGGGTGCATTTTTGCTAAGGCTGTGACAAAGGAGTTCAACAATCAACACCACCAATATCGGGTTACATATGGGGCTTGGTGCTCTTGATTAAATGCCAATCACATACCCTCATACATGATAATCTAATGAAATACCACAATCCCATTGATCTCGAAATCTTGAAAATTGTTAAGTCTGTTGAATTTTGAATGGGATATGAAATTCTATTTTCTCCATATGAAGTTCTATGAGGTTGGAACCACCCTCAAACATCTTGAGTCATTTCATGGTAATGCTAAAAATTTCAGTAAAAATATGAAAATGAAAGATAAAGGAGAATGTCACCTTTACTTTAATAATTTAACATTACCATTAGGGAGCATCTAGGAAGCATCAAGGGAGCACCTTGGGAGTGTTTGGGATGCATTGTTCCTCACATAGGAGTTCGAAAATTCCAAAAAAAATTCCCTCCGAGCTGTGGCAGAACCGTAGTTCAGGCCTACAGAATTGTGGTTTAGAACTATCATGGTTCCGAATGTCTAGGAAGTGTGATTTTCTAGCAAAACCATAGTTCTGCTCGTGCTTCGTCCGCAGATCTGCATGGGATGCGAATCCGCCCACAAAATTGGGGGGCGGGATAGTTCCTGTAACATTGGACTGTACCAGTTAAGGGTATGGCAGTAGATTTAGTGGATGTCTCAAAGGATCAAGACAGATTCATGAGGAACTATCTTTGCAGATCTATAAACCAATATGTTTCTTGTGGGTGCTAGAAGGACTTAGCGCAGGGGCCACAAGCAGATCAATGACAGAGTACAAGGAGTAGATAGCTCCAAAGGTTAAGCAACTCAGAGGGAGTCATGCTTCAAGTTCAGGAGGGAAGGAATAGTCAATAAATTCCCCCAAGTCTGTCAAGGTGGTCTCTTAGTATGAGATGACCTTACAAGATGTTCAGGAGCATGAGACTTCTAGGAACTAGGCCAAGGACAACAAGATTTCGAGGATGTTTCCAAACCAAATGGCAGGGAGGGCTTTCAGTTTAGAGGGAGCAACTAAGGCAATAGATCTAGTTCGGGGATCAAACTCAGTTCTAGGTGACAGAAGTACGCTCCTCGCTAAGAGGGAGAGTTGATGTTTGTAGCCTAGGCAATTACCTCTGCACAAGCCTAAGTGTTTAGGCATGTAGAAGTTGCCCACAGTCTCCTTAGAATGCTTGCTCTAGAGAAAGAAAGGTGTTTTTGTAGCTTAGCCTAAGTTGGACTTAAGAAAAGCACATAAGTATTATGTTGGCTTATGGAGCTAAAGTAAACTTAGGAAAAGTAAAGTAAATTACTTTAGTGATTATGTTTTAATCTCAAACCTTGATCTTAAGTGAGGCGAGATCTAATCTTAGTCGTCAATCACTTTGGACATTAGGGTTAGGGATTTAGCCCAATGTAAAGTTATAAAAGCAAGGTTAGGGAGAAGGAGAAGACACCATGCAATAGTGCAAGATTGAGAGAGGCATCTCAGTGAGTGTGTTGGGTTCGAGGAAGCGGCAACAAGGAGATCCAGATTAACTGAGTAGGGTTTGATCAACTGGATCAGATTTAGTGAGTGTGTTGGGTTCGAGGAAGGGGCAATAAGGAGATCCATCTTAGCTAAGTAGGGTTTGATCAGCTGGATCAAATCCAGTCTTGTATGTAATTCCTCAGGTTGGCCATTTTCCCAAGAAGGATGCCCATGTAATTTCGTAAGTTTAATGTAGAACTATGATTGGGTAGAATCTGTGTCATTTTTGTGATTGAGATTGGTAAATTTGCTTTCTGCTGAATTATTTGGTTAATACCCTATCTGGTGCTTTATGTAGTAGAAGTATATCTGCGCGGAACTAATCGCTGGCTGGTTTGCCAAGGTAAGAAAAATTAACAAATTCTTGATCTATTCTATCTTTGAAGGATATACAATGATTAAGAGAAAAATATATGATTCCTTCTGCACCTCGTGTGGTAGGACTTCCTTGTGAGGCACCATCAAGCTATGCCCAAGGGCTAGCCTTGCCTATTACCTCTTCTTTCAACTCTCATATCTTTTTTTTCCTCACTTGTGGATAAGCATTTAGGATATTTAGAGATTGGATTGCAAATGTGAGAGGAAGAATCTCCTTTCCTTCAAATAGCTTTAAATAACTAGCAAGCCATACTCCCCAAACTATGTTGAGTGGGAGGGCTCTAATCTTCTTTCTGTCTTTCTTTGAATACCATGATTTGAAAGATTCTTCTATGTCTACTTCTTCCCAAACATTTTTTAGCCCTATCATGCTTTCCACTTCTTTCCAAACCTTCTTTGTAAATGGATTGTTCACAAGTAAGTGTTCTATGGTTTCATTTGCTTGTTGACATAGGTTGCACCAACCCGGGCCATTGAAATCTTTTTCTAAAGTACCTTCCATGTAGGAGCCTTATTGTTTAATATTAACTACATCAAAATTTATTTTTCAGGGGATACATTAATTTCTAGATTGTTCTCCATCACCAAATCGCTATCTCACCAATCCTTCCTCAACAAGTGCTCTGTGGCTATTTAAGCACATATGTTCTAGTGGGGTTGAGGCACCATAATAGTTGATAATTATCTCCTCTTATTTTAACATTGTCGTCTTTTAAAACATCTATATAAACCTTCCAAGCTTCAACAAAATCTTCTCCTAAACCAATCTTATCCCAAGTACCCCATTGTTGCTAGTTTTTAGATCTCTCCTAATTCACAGTTTGTCTGAGAGTCTAAAATTCTTTATTTCTAAGGTATTGGATCAACTGAGGAGGTAATCTGTGCAGTCCCTTGTTGCTTATCCCAGGGTCAAGACCAATTTTAACTTTATCACCTTTGCCCATTTTCCAAATCAAACAATTGCGTACCAAATGAAAGGGTGAATTCAAAACTTTCCAAATGATTGAGGCATTATGTATTTGTTTTTCTAGGTTCCTTACCCAATCCTCTACTATAGATGGGGCAATGTACTTGGCTCTAATTACTTGGACCCACAACCCCGTTCTCTTGTAATTGTTGAAGAATGTAACGAGTGTCGGTCTTCATAATTGTATTTGAGTCAAGATGTATTATATTTGTCAAAAGAAAGAAAAATAAAATTTATTATAAAAGAAAAATTATTTATTAGCATGGGTTTCATGCTTTATTTATTTTATTTCTAGGTCAAAGCCTCCATTGTAGGCATCTAGGGTTTATGTCAAGATTCCTAGTTCATGTCATCATATAATAGACCCTTCTTGGGCTTTATCTGTCAAGAAAGAAAATTATTTTTGATGTAAATTGAGTCAAATAAACCTCCTCCACCAAGCTGGCCTCATTAAGGACAAGTTGGCCTTAAATGGAGATAAAAACCACTATATAAAGGCAACAACTCGACCTCATTTGGTACACAAGACAAGCAAGTTTGATATGCAGTTGTTAAAGGAGAAAAAGGAGAGTGAAATACCTAAGAAGGAGAAAATCCTAACAAAGGAGGAGACACTTGTCAAACAAAAGAACCCAAATTTTCTCTCTCTACTGCCACATGTGTGAAGTTTCTGGCTTGCATAAGGGCCGAAAATTTCAGAATTGCAAGGGGGCCGAAAATCTGGGAACTAGAGGGTGAAAATTTTGTATAGTTGCTGAGTTGAAGCTATTTGACTTGAAGAATACTATTGAAGTTTGATAATCATCCTGGAAGGCTAACTTGGTGGAGTGAGGACAATCTTTTGGTCTAGTCGAAGGTCTTGGTCTATTTCAATTTGATTTGAATCTACTAGTGGAAGATTTTGACTGAGTTTTCCCCTTCATAAGGGATTTAGCCCTGGCTGAGTGCCTACTTCTGGTGTCATTGATCTTCATGCTTTTGATTTGATGGTTGCTTGATGAAAAGAAGATAAAGAACATAAAGAAAGACAATAAAAATAAAAGAATATCACAAGTAATTGTCAATATAAGAAAATCTTTTTGCCTTTTTGATTTTCTAACATGGTATTAGAGCTAAAGGTAAAAGAAGAGAAAAAGGCAACTTGAAGATCTATTGAAAGAAGGAAGGATCAAAAGGACAGAATTCAGGACAAGATCATAAGAAGGAGGCTTATTAAGGGGAAGAATCCACATCTAAGAAAATATATGGCAACTTCAATGAAGACAAAAAACAAGCTAGAAGGAGTCACCAACTGTAGAGCATGGAAGAAGAGGTTGGATTTCATCCTTGTAAAACACAAAGTATTGGATTTTGTTCATGGAAAGGTGAAGGAACTCACAGATGATGTAGGAAAGGAAAAATACAAGGAGACAGAGATCTTGGCTATGAATCTTATTGTAGATGGAGTGAAGGACAATCTAATTCCCTATATATCCCATATAGAAACTGCAAAAGGGATGTATGAAGCTCTCTCCAAATTATTCACTATCAAGAACATTAGACAAGTTGTTAGTCTCAAGAATGAAGTAAGAATAATGAAGATGACAAAATATGACACTGTATCTTCATATTTTGTAAGGATCTCCCAAATAAGAGATGAGATCCAAGCCATTGATGAGATCATTCCAGACAAAGAACTTGTGATTGCTGCTCTACTAGGTCTACCAAAATCATGGAGCTATTTTGCATCAGGGATTAGCAGTTGAAAAGAAACTCCACCCTTCGAAGAAATGTGGAATGCATGCAATGAAGAAGAAGCCCACATCTGATTAGCAAGTAATAAGAAAGAAGAAGATGAGGACAACACTTCAAAGGCATATTCTGCTCACTACAAGAAAAAGAGAGGAAACAAGAAGTTTAAAGGACCAAAGAAGAAGATTGACCTATCTAAAGTAGAATGCTATCATTTTCATAAGATGGGACATTAGAAGAATCAATGTCTAGAAAATCCTAGGAACAAGAATAAGAAAAGAGAAAGAGAACATGCAATAGTTGCAGATGAAGCTCCACCTAAGAAGAACAAGGCTATACCCTACCTATTTTATGGTGTATTAACATATGGAAAAAGCTTTTGGGAGAATCTGTTTCGAACGATTCAACGAATGCTTATAGTATTGCTCCTACCTATGACTATGCCTTTGATGCTACTGAAATAGGTTCTGCTACTAGATGATTTGCATATAGATATGAAACAGGCGGAAACATAGATATTGCTTAAGTGCGAAAGGTTGACGCTTAGGTATTATGCCTGGTTGCACATAGTAGGTAGGTAGAGTAAGAGAGAGTCCGAAGTTAAAGACTTATACTATTAATTCTTTTAGGGACATTATCCCTTACATATCCTTCTACTATTGTTTTAGATTTTTGATTTCTAGAGACCATAGATCTAATTAATCTGTCTTGTTAGAATTTTTTGAAATGTTTTTAATAAATTGTAGGTATCCCTCAGAAAGATTGGATTAAGAGGGAGCCTTCACCATTTTACCAAAAGATAATTATATTGTTCTTTGTTTGCTCTTTCATATTTGTTTTCTTCCACATATCAAGATTTGTTTGTATTGCATACTCATAATCCTTTCTTTGTATTTTTCTTTGGTAGGAAAGCTTACATATTACACAAAGGTTATGGAGGAAACTTGAAGGAAAGACTTTTATCTTGAAAAGTAAGCTTGTTGCTAAAGAAACTCTACAAGGTTTGTTAAAGAACAACTCATGGTATGTCTGATTTGATTTAACTCGTTGCAGATCTTCTTCACATAAGAAGGTATGATTATTATTCATTTAAAATTTGCTTTATAGTACTAACTCTCTTATGTCTAGGGTTTTGAATCATAAAGATTCTTGTTAGGGTGATTAATCTCTAGATTGAATCTACCCTTATCATACTATCTCTTGTCAATTTGTTCATGTTGATGAAGCCCTAACCTTTAGGGTTCTCTATAAAATCCTAGCCTCTTGATGCTTAGAGTATATTAATGATAAAACCCTAGTCTACTTCAGGTTTGTTGATAATGTTTAGATCTCATGATGAAATCATACTCTCTTGATGTTTAGGGTTTTGGTAATGTTATGTTAAAACCCTAGCCTTTTTAGGGTTTGTTGTTGATGTTTAGAAACCCTAGATTTTAGGGTTCAATAAATTAAGGTTTACGACAAAACCCTTGCTATAGTCAATATAAAGTACTAGGAATGAAACCCTAGGTGTATGTACTTCTGTATGATTGAAACCCTAACCTGGCCAGAACTATTATATATCTAATTTTGGAATTTGATGTTTGTATCTAGGGTTTGATGAAAACCCTAGTAAGAGATTGATATAAGTTTCTAGGGAATAATAATGAAACCCTAGATATGAAATGCTAGAATACTAACCTGATTATTGATATTCTTTTGTTGATGAATTCCAGGGTTTGCCACAAAACCCTAGTAGTATTTATCATGAAATTCTAGAGCTCAATGTTAAATGCTATGATTGGATTGTTAACTTGATTTAATTACTGATATCTAAGACTTTAAGTCTTGATGATAGAATCTAGGGTTTGTGACAAAACCCTGACAAAATTAGTGAAGTCTAGGATATAAAGGATGTAACCCTTTTTGATTGTAAACCTAACTAGGTTTAGGTATTTGATGTCTAAAGCTTGATTATTTTTATGCTTCCATTGCATGACATAATTTAAATATAGTTGGCTTCATGCTTTTATATATTTGTATTTGGTTGTACTTGCTATTGAATATTTACAAGTACATAATATTCAAGATGTTGAAGATATTTCATAATTGAAGATAATGACGAGCATAATGGATAATGGAAGTTGTAAGAAAGATATAAAAGATGAATAGATGACCTTGTTGCCATAAGAAAGAATGATGTTCCTGAAGAAATGAAGCTTTGAAAGGTTGAAGTTTCTCCGATGATATAAGAATGAGGCTGTTGATCTCCCTAATTTTAGAGGGAGCTTGGATGAAAGAAAGGGTATATCTCCCAAGTTAAGTGGGAGGGCATATAATGATAGTTATAGTGAATACCTTGAAAGAACCAATAAGACCTAAGAATGAAAGTACTGTAGATGGACGTTCTTGATTCATGAAGTTGCAAACAAAGACATGGTTGTGTTGAGTAGTACTGAGGCTGAGTTTGGCACTACTATAAGAAGTTAAAGAAGAAAGCTTCCAACGAAGATGTGTTGGATAATACAATGATGACCTAAGAAGCATTAATATATTTGAAGATCCTAGAGGTTTGCATTAACTTGTATATATATTTGAAAGTTTATTGCTAATTGGGATTGTGATTGTATAGGCTAATCTCTCCATAAAAGGGTTGAACATTTTGAAGCATGTTGGAACTGATGGACATACTTGATTTAGTTTATAGGGAGAGATGAAGCTTCTTGGGGCGACAAGGCGCTTGGGAGGACATCTAGCTGGCTTGCGATGATGTCTAGATCTCGAAGTAGGGAGGGTGGCGTTGGACTTGGAGCTTTGACCTTGGATATGCACCTAAATCCCTGGGTTAGTGTTAAAGTGGAAGCCTGATGGTACCTAGAGTCGCTGAAGCTTGGAACACACCTTAGTCCCAACCTGATTGGATACCTTGGTCAAGTATCCAATCTGTAGCACTGCATGTGTTGTGACTCTTCATAGGGCATATCGTTTTGAGATCTTCCATGTACCTTAGTATATATGTAATTATGAATACCTTTCTAGTTAAGAGGGAGTGTTTAAGTGTAACTACTGTTGGTCTTCATAATTGTATTTGAGTCAAGATGCATTATATTTGTCAAAAGAACGAAAAATATTTTTTATTATAAAAGAAAAATTATTTATTAGCATGTGTTTCATGCTTTATTTATGTTATTTCTAGGTCAAAGCCTCCATTGTAGGTTTCTAGGGTTTATGTCAAGTGTCTTAGTCCATGTCATCATATAATAGACCATTCTTAGGCTTTATTTGTCAAGAAAGAAAATTATTATTGATGTAAATAGAGTCAAATAGACCTCCTTCGCCAAGTCGGCCTCATTAAGGACAAGTCGGCCTCAAATGGAGACAAAAACCACTATATAAAGGCAACGACTCGACCTCATTTGCTACACAAGACAAGCAAGTTTGATATGTAGTTGTTAAAGGAGAAAAAGGAGAGCAAAATACCTAAGAAGAAGGAGAAAACCCTAGTGAAGGAGAAGGAGACACTTGTCAAACAAAATAAGACGAATTTTCTCTCTACTGCCACACGTGTGAAGTTTCTGGGTTGCAGAAGGGCCGAAAATTTCAGAATTGCAGGGGGCCAAAAATCTGGGAAATAGAGGGCCAAAATTCTGTGTAGCTATTGAGTTGAAGCTGTTTGACTTGAAGAAGACTATTGAAGTTTTATAATTATCCCGGAAGGCTGACTTGGTGGAGTGAGGAAGGTATTTTGGTCTAGTCAAGGTCTTGGTCCGTCTCAGTTTGATTTGAATCTACTAGTGGAAGAGTTTGACTAGCTTTTCCCCTTCATAGGGTTTTAGCCACGACTGAGTGCCTACTTTTGGTGTCATTGATCTTCATGCTTTTGATTTGATCATTGCTTGATGAAAAGAAAATAAAGAAGAACGAAAAGAAAGATAATAAGAATAAAAGAATATCACAAGTAATTGTCAATATAAAAAAAATCTTTCTGTCTTTCTGATTTTCTGATAGCAATAACCTCCACACATTTGTTGTAGCCAGAGACTTGGAGAAGAGAAAGGGATATTTTGACCGCATACTCTGTTGAAAAATGTGTAACTAGGTTCGGTCTTCATAAATATGAAATGTACTTTTGATTCTTGTATATTGTAAAATGAAAGAAAAGTTATTATTATTATTTTTTGAGCATGGATTTCATGCTTAAGGTCTTTTATTTTATAGGTCAAGAACCCATTGATTGCTTCTAGGGTTTTTCCTAAGTCAAGAAGTCAAAAGAGTCATTGTCATAAGTTGAAAACCCAATCGGGCACATTGTAACTTGTTAAGAAAATTATTTTTGTCACTAAAAGTGTCAAAATACCCTTCAATACCAAGTCGGCTTGGTAGTTGAGAAGTCAAACTATTTTTAGGAGCTACGTCCACCTTAAGAAGCCTATATAAAGGAGGAAACTCGACCTCCTTGGAACACATTCATCACTCACTTATTTAAGCGAAGGAGGAAGAAGAAGAAGGCAACGAAGAAGGAAGAGGATGAAGAAAAACTTTTTTTTGGGCTATTTCTCTCTCACACGTGCGAAGGAAGGCTAGGGTTTCTATTGTTGGTCTAGGGTTTTTCTTTTGCAGGTTCAATCTTGAAGAAGGAAGAGAAAGAAGGTCAACAAAGGTCACATTAGGCCATCATTAAGCACCAAAAGGAAGAGAAAGCCAAGCGAAGGTTTGAAGAAGCCTTGGGACGCCAGAATAAGCTCACATGTGTGGCAACTGCTGCTGCAGGGAGCGTTGAAAATTTTAGACCTCTAGTAGAGGCTGAAATTCTGAAGTTAGAAGTCGAAGTCGTGCTACTAGAAGAGATTTGACTGGGTTTGACTTGGACAAAGCAAGCACATCATCCAGAAGGGTTGGACTTGGTCTTGGTCTAGGAGGGTATTGATCTTGGTCTAGAGGTCTTGGAATTCGTCAATTGAAGAATCTATAAGAAGAGAAGAGATTTGCGCGTTTTCCTCATAAGTGGAGAGGTTTTGGCTCTGGCTTGCAACCTACATTCTGTGTTCTTGTGTACTATTGTTCTTCTTGTTTTTGTAGCTATTTGATGATATACAAACATAATAATAAGTAAAGAAGGAATAAGTAAGAAAAAGTAAAAAGACATCACAAGAAGTTAGCAGGAAAAGAGAAATCACTCTAATCATTGCCCTATAGATTTCTCAACATGGTTTCAGAGCTAAGGTTGGCCAAGGGCATTATGAAGATATTTACTACTCTAAAGAAGTTTCTAAAGAAGTGTTCAAAGGTAGCAAGCCATCTTAAGAAGAGCTTCAAAGAAGTATGGAATCTTCTATTCACTCCAAAGAAGGAAGTGATCAAGACAAAGGACGAAGGACTCTTCTCAGCACTCACTGGCACATTTCAAGATGAAAGCATTTGGGTGATCAATAGTGGAGCATCAAGACATATGACTAGCCATCACAAGCAACTAAAAACTCTGTCAAAAGGAAAGTCCTCTTACTCCGTAGAGCTTGGTGATAATAAGGGCTATCCTGTGAGAGGAGTTGGATCAACCTCACTAGAGCTGGAGAATGGAGGAAATATTCATCTCAACAACATCCTACTTGTTCTAGGCTTGCATAAGTATTTACTTTCCATTTAAAGCCTAGAAGATAAAGGTGATAGAGTGGCTTTCATTTGTGGAAAAGTTGTAGTATGGGGTAAAAACTCAAGCATAGAAAATGCTAGAATGATTGGGATTCATGAAGGAAGACTTTACAGGTTGCTAACTCCCCTTGCTCAAGCTTTAGTTCACATTGAAATCAGCCCATGTGAACTTTGGCATAGAATATTTAGTCATCTCCATTTCAAAATCTTTCCAACCCTAAATTCAATAGTAGATGGAATCCCGAACTAAAAGAAGATCACGAAGGAGTGTGCAAGGGATGTGCATTGGGTAAGAACGCCAAGAGACCATTTGGAAGTAGTGCTTCAAGGTTAAAAGAAATCTTGGATCTTATTCATTCTGATGTCTGTGGTTCTATGACTCCTAAATCACTAGGTGGTCATCTATATTATGTCACATTTATAGATGACTATTCAAGGGAAACTTGGGTTTACTTAATGAAATCCAAAGATGAAGTATTTACCAAATTTCAAGAATTCAAAGTTGAAGTAGAGAACCTTATAGAAAGAAGAATTAAGATATTAAGATTTGATAATGGAGGAGAATACACATCCAAGGAAATTATAGCCTTTTGTAAGGAGTCTGAGACTAAGAGGGATCTAATAGTCCCATATAATCCCGAACAAAATGCAGTTGCAAAACGAAAGAATTGATCCATTGAAGAAAGTGTAAAAGCTATGCTACATGATCAAGATTTATTGAAATTTCTGTGGGGTGAAGCTATGAAGACAACTGTATACATACAAAATTGAAGTTCCCACTGGTCACTAGATAACAAGACTCCCAAAGAAGTATTCATTGGGAAGAAACCAACTGTGGATCATCTCTGAATTTTTGGTTGTCCTGTCTATATTCATATACCTAAGGACAAGAGAAAGAAGTTGGATCCATCAAGTATGAAGGGAACATTTGTTGGCTACAATAACTCTTCTAAGGCCTATAGGATTTACGTAAAGGAAGGACACCAAATAGAAGTCAGTTGAGATGTGATATTTGACGTAAGTATTGCATTCAAGAAATTAAAGGATCGTCCTATGGTCTCTGATGATGAAGAACTTTCGGTATTTGGAGATGAAGTCACTAGGGAGGAAGAAGAATCAAATCATAAAGACGAAGGTCCCAGGGAACCTATACAACCTGTGGTAATCCCCGAAACTAGAAAGAAACCTAACTGATTGAAGTCTACACTACTTGATGCAGAAGGTCATGGAGTAGTTCAAGGCACATTCAAGGAAAGCAAGAAGCCCAAACGATATTTCGGGTATGTATCCTATATGATGAAATTGATAGAAGTAGACCCATCCACCTTTGAAGAAGATGTCACACACCAAGAATGGAAGGGTGCCATGAATGAAGAGTATCAATTGATAATGAAAAATGGAGTTTGGGAGATAGTACCTAGGCTTGAAGACAAATATGTGGTAACTTCCAAGTGGCTCTACAAGATTAAACATGCAGTAGATGGAAGTATTGATAAAATAAGGCAAGATTTGTGGCTAGCGGCTTCTCTCAACAGGAAGGCATTGATGATGAAGAAACATTTGCTCCAACAACAAGGTATACAACTATACATTTGTTGGTCTCTTTAGCAACATCTATGGGATGGAACATCCACCATATGGATGTCAAGACTGCATTCTTGAATGTCACAATTGATGAGAAAGTCTATATAGAGCAACCCTTGGGATTTGAAGTTAAAGATAGAGAGGCATATGTTTGCAGATTAAAGAAGCCATTGCATGGCCTCAAGCAAGCACCAAGGGCATGATTCACAAAGAGTTATGCTGATCCAAACCTTTATATTAAGGTTGTGAAGGGAGAGCCGGTAATCATTCTTCTGTATGTGGATGACCTCCTTTTGACAGGTGTGGAAGGTCGAATTGAAGAATGTAAGAAGCAACTAGCAGTAGAATTTGACGTGAAGGATCTAGGGATGATGCACTACTATTTGGGATTGGAAGTCTGGCAAGGACTTGATGAGATCTATCTAGGTCAAGGAAAGTATGTGATCAAGATGTTGAAAAGGTTTGATATGATGGATTGCAAACCAACGACAACCTCGATGATCACAAACTTGAAAAGACTAAGGAGTTCCGAATCGAGCCCTGTGGATCCTACCAGGTATAGACAATTGATTAGCTCACTGATGTACTTGGTGAATACACGACCAAACATATGTTTTGTAGTAAATGTTCTCAGTTAATTCCAAGTGGAGCCGAAGCATGATCATTGGATAGCAGCAAAACATATACTGAGATATTTGCAAGGAACAATCCACTACTGCCTAAAATATGATAGGAGGAATGATGTCCACTTGATTGGATATATAGATTCCAACTGGGGAGGTAGTGAGCAGGATGGAAGGAGCACTATAGGAGGATGTTTTAGTTTGGGATCCTCCATGATCTCATGGATGAGCAGAAAGCAAGATACGGTTGCTTTGAGTAGTGTTGAGGTTGAGTATATTGCAGCATGTGAAGTAAGCAGAGAAGTTGTCTGGTTAAGGAAGTTGTTGTCCGACTTATTTGAAGGACCAATGGACCCTACAGTGATACATTGTGATAACACCAGTTGTATACGATTGTTTGAAGACCCAATGTTTCATGGAAAGACAAAGCATATCAATAACAAGTATCACTACATTCAGAAGCTAGTACAAGATGGTGTGCTGCAGCTACAATATATCTCCACCGATGAGCAAGTAGTTGACATATTGACAAAATCTCTTCCTAATAAGAAGCTTGTGTATTTGAGAGACAAGCTTGGTTTGGTTGATATATCCTCCCTGGTTGAGAGGGAGAGATAGGCACATCATTCTTGTCTTCACTTGGGAAGATAAAATGGAGGATTGGGTAAGCATTTGGCATCCAATACTCTTTGAGGATGAGGTAAGGCATCCAAGATAAGAATAGTCCAAGGAAGGACATACTCTGTGAACACCCGGGTGGGGTATGTACTTTGAGAGACAATGATGATGGTGTTTATACACCATTGGTCTCGCCAACACTGTGCACTCTTCTTGTGGAGAGATAGCACTGTTAGTCAAGGCCTTGCTATATGACAAATGCTGGTTGATATGATGCTAAACAAATGGGTTACCAATTTGACTCTTCTTATGAGATCTCTTCATATTGTCTATGTCCATGTACCATTTATGAATACCTCCCTAGTTAAGAGGGAGTGTTGAAAAATGTGTAACTAGGTTCGATCTTCGTAAATATGAAATGTACTTTTGGTTATTGTATATTGTAAAATGAAAGAAAAATTATTATTATCATTTTTGGAGCATGGGTTTCATGCTCAAGGTCTTTTATTTTATAGGTCAAGCATCCATTGAGTGGTTCTAGGGTTTGTCTTATGTCAAGAAGTCAAAAGAGTCATTGTCATAAGTTAAAGACCCCATCGGGCACATTATAACTTGTAAAGAAAATGATTTTTGTCATTAAAAGTGTCAAAATACCCTTCAAGACCAAGTCGGCCTAATTTGAGGAGCTACGTCCACCTTGAGAAGCCTATATAAAGGAGGAAACTCGATCTCCTTGGAACACATTCATCACTCACTCATTTAAGCAAAGGAGGAAGAAGAAGAAAGCAATGAAGAAAACTTGTTTTTGGGCTATTTCTCTTTCACACTTGCGAAGGAAGGCTAGGGTTTTTATTGCTGGTCTAGGGTTTTTCTTTTGCAAGTTTGACCTTGAAGAAGGAAAAGAAAGAAGGCCAACAAAGGTCACATTAGGCCATCGTCAAACACTAGAAGGAAGAGAAAGCCAAACGAAGGTCTGAAGAAGTCTTGGGAGGCCAAAATAAGCTCACACGTGTGATAACAACTGCTGTAGGGAGGGTTGGAAATTTCAGGCCTGCAGTAGAGGCTGGAATTTTGAAGCTGGAGGTTGAAGTTGTGCCACTGGAAGAGATTTGAATGGGTTTGACTTGGACAAAGGAAGCACATCATCCAGAAGGGTTCGACTTGGTCTTAGAGGGTATTGATCTTGGTCTAGAGGTCTTGGAATTCATCAATTGAAGAATCTAGAAGAAGAGAAGAGATTTGCGTGCTTTCCTCTCAAGTGGAGAGGTTTTGGCTATGGCTTGCAGCCTACATTCTGTGTTCTTGTGTACTATTGTTCTTCTTGTTTTTTTAGCTATTTGATGATATACAAACATAATAATAAGAAGTTAATAAGTAAGAAAAAGTAAAAAGACATCACAAGCAGTTATCAGGAAAAGAGAAATCACTCTAATCATTGCCCTATAGATTTCTCAACATACTCCACTTGCTTATGGAACAACCAATTTTTTCCATGATGCCAATACAAGTACCTTCTTTTTTGGGTATCCCAACTAGATAAATTTGTAGCACATTTCCTAATTATCTCCAACATTAAATTTTGGAACACAAGCCAATGAAATATACTATACTAGTATTGCTTCCACTATTGCTTTATGAAGTACTAGTCTACCCCCTTTAGAGAGCCATTGATTGTTAGTTTTTGATGGATATGGTAGCATCAGACAAGTGTTCTAGTCTCTAAGGTGTTAGAGAGGCTAAGGAACACGAGGACTCCAAAACCCAGAAAAGGTTTCGAGAGAAAACACTTGGAAACCACTCAATTAAATTAATTGATCAATAATTAAAAAGTTCCTAAGTCTAACTTAGGAAAGTTGATTAAATAATGGGTACTAATTGAGGAAATTGATTTGTCCCTATAGACTTCTAGAAAAAGTAATTTGATGGAGTGTAAAATGACCTTGAGCCATCAATCATGATTAGATCTTGGCCGTTGATGCTATAGTGAGAGATTATAAGAACAAGTCGATGGGGCTTGGAGAAGACACATCGAATAACAAGAGAGTAAGGCAGATCGAATTCCCTAGTTTGCAGTTTTAAGTGAGGGTGCAGATTGAGCCAGGGAAGAGCATCAGAGAGAGAATGCACAAAGATTTAGAGTAGCAGGATTTTGGAGAGATTCGTTGTGATTTTCCAGTGCCAAAGAGACAAGAGAAGGGAGGCCGAACTATCTGTAGAGAGGGCCTCTATAGCTAGTGCGAAAAGCTAAAAACCCCAGTTCAAGTTGCCAGAAGAGTGTTTGTTCAGTTTTCGGAGGCTGGATCTAGTTCCAGGAGGCAAAGTGAATTCTTTCCAGAGGTAGAGGGAAGTAGGACGTCTCAGTTAGAGACAAATTCGGGGCTGTGCTTGTGGATTTTGAGCAACAATGCACGTTCCCAATTTGGTAGTGTGAATTGCCAAGGAATGTGAGTTACTGGGACAAAGCTAGTTTGAATTGTAGAGGGAGATCTTGGATCTCCAATTTATTTAGCCAGTTGAGATCAATATATTTCTAGAGGTTTGTTGGTTGGCAACTAGTAATTATTCTCAAATTGCTGCAGAATGAAATAAACCCTCATTTGCTGCACCAGTTCTCCCATCGGGGTTTTTTATGGGGATGTTTAGTCCAAAATAACGGTTTCATAATTTTATTGTGTGTGCATCTATTTCTCAGTTCCAGTTTTATAATTTTGCAACGTTTTTATTGTGAAGAATGCATCAATGATTTAATCGTTATTTGCTATAAACAAATAAACTGCTAATAGTTAGAAGATTAAACTCCAGTTGTTGCATTTGTGGAAATTTCACATTGATTGCTCTAGGTGTTTATTCTCTCTTCCACGTTGCAAATCAACAATTGCCAATCACCTATTTTATATAGGTTAGGTTTTAGATGGATTCCCAGATGCTTTATAGCTTGGTATAAATCAATTGCCTAGTAGGGAAGTAAATGGAAGAAATATCCTTGTTCTTGCTCAGTTATATCTCACATGGATATAGTGGATTTGTCAAGATTTATAATCATACCTATAACTTTACAAAATAACTTCAACATATTTTGAATTTCTCAACAATCCTTCAAGTATCTCTATAGAAAATCAAAATATCATCCACTAACAAGAGACGTGTTATATTACATGTTGGACTAATGCATATCCCTTTGGAACTACCATTTTTTGAAGCCTCTATTATTAACCTACTCAATCCTTAATCTATTAGAATGAAGGGAGAGGGGAAGTTGGGTGTCCTTGTCTAAGACACTTGCTTGGTTTGAAAAATATGGATGTAGCCTCATTGATTAAGATGGAAAAGAACACAGAGGTAATGTAGTTCATCACCCAAACCACATCTTAATTAATAAGATAAGATAATATAATTTTATTAATGTCCAATGAATGACCACAAAAGTGGGTCAAAGGGATTGAAAAGTACATCCAGTATGAATACAAAGTGGGAGTGCAAATGCAACTTCGAGGAAATGCAAAGAGTGCTAAAAAAAATAAATACACACATATAGTGCTAAAAAGAAGTACACACATATAGATAGAGCTAACATAGGGAAGAAACAAGATCTACAATAAGGGATTCTCCTAGTGTAAGTAACAAGGCCGTGAGTCCAATGATATCAAGGTTGCCGAGATTTGATGGCGAGCTAATCTTTGGCTCGCTTACGGAGTCTACTAGAGTTATCGAAGGTGGGCATACTTGTGCGATCCTGGGGGGATGTAGGAGTTAGGGATACTCCTAACATCTGAGGCCGAAGGGAAGAAACCCTGAATAGATCTCCAACTACCCCTCCGGGATATTGAAGTATGTGGATGAGCAGAATGGCGTTGACTCTGTATCCACTTGGAATTGGTATCATCGGTCCTCGGTAGATGTGTGGATTGATATACCTCAATGATATACTCGACAGAGGGGGCAAAAGAGATATATGCGGTCTCACAGTCGAGGGCATTATGAGACTCGGCTTGTTGCTTGTTGCTACGATCTGACGAGACCACTTGAAAGTAGGAGGTGGGCCTCCTGTTTGTCCCTGGACGGGGTATGGCATGCAATATCTAGGATTTGTTGCGGAAAATCTCCTTGATGAAAAGTGCTAGGCATCTCTAGTTCTTGTAGCATAAAAAATTGGAAAGGGAGCCTCTCGACTCTCTATATAGGCAATGATATGATCCTTTGATCTCATAGTATATGGGGCATCGAAAAGTGAGGTGTATCTCGGTCTCCGACTCTTGTAGGTGGCACAACTAGCAGACCTTATCGGATCGTGGTATATGGTGATCCATCTCCACCCAAAGTTGATAGGCACCAACTCGAAGCTGCTTCAGTGGGATCCTAAGCGAGTGCATCCAGTGCTTGTGAGTATAAGGGGGTTAGACAATGAGGCCATCTTGTAGCTCCAAAAAGTGCTCTAGGTAGGATAGCTTTGAGCCAAGGTTCATCGAGGGGGATGTCCAAGTGACTTGAATGTACAATTTGTACCAAGCGGGGATGTCCAAGTGACCTAAATGTATAATTTGTAGATATCCACTTTGATGCCCTGATTTCTTACCTACTGAGTCGGTCGAGATATGTTGGTTTGTCAAGGGGGAGACTAAATGGAGGAAGGCACTCTGTTGAGATGGTCATCGAATGAAGGAGCCAAGATGCCTCTGCGAACCATCCACGAGCACAACTTGAGGGGGTATTTCTCTCTCCTGGTAGCAAAGTCTTAGGTAGAGCCAACTTACCCTATCTTAAACTTTGGAAAGGTCCACTTTGATTACTAGTGATCTTTGATTTTTGATCTTCATCAAGTGTAAGCTTTCTTGTGCTATCACACCTGTCTCATGGATTTGTCTTCTCTCTAAAAACCCAAACTGCTCTCTAGAGACTTGTTTTGATAATACCATTTTTAGTCTTTTGGCAATACCTTTTGAAATAATTTTGTAGATACAATTGCCTAAGGATATTGGCCTAAAATTTTCAAAAGATCTAGTATTATATTCTTTAGGTATTAAGGCGATAAAGTTAGTGTTATAGGTCCCAAGCATTTTTCCACTGGTTTTGGCGGCCTTCAACGCCCTCCTTAAATATTCTTCTATGAATTCATGGCATCTTAAAAAGAATTCCATGTGGAGGCCATCTAGCCTTGGACTTCTATCCCCTTGGAAGCTTCACAAAGTTTGTTACAATTCATCATTCCTTGCTTCTTTCATTAGTTCTAGTTGTCCTCTTGATTGATAAAACTGGGAAAAGAGTTGGAAAGCTTGATTACTTTAGTAATTGTAGCCAGGGAGTCCTCTCTAAAAAGGGTTGGGAAATACTTGATTTCCTCATCTTCAGTATCTTAAGATTTGTTGAAAATAACTCAGGCTCCGCGACTCTGTGGGTTTTTGACACCCTGGTGTTTTCATCAGCTTAATGACTAGTTCGGGGGGGTCTGTGCCCTTGCCCTCCTCCGCCTGCTCTTGATATAGATGCCTTTAACTCATTGGTTGCGAATGGGCCGAGGTTTCATAAGGCAAAGCCTTCTTGTTTTGTCAAGAAATTGGAGGAAACCCCAAATGTGGAGGTATTTGAACCTCAGTCAAGAAATTGAGCTCTGCAACTGGCCGAGTGCGACCTAGTTGGCCAGTTCATGGGGATTTGGCCCTCTCTGCATTCTGTGAGGTTGTGGGTGGAAAGTAATTGGAAACACATGATCAAGGGTTCCGTCTCTTCGACTTTCTGTGGAAAAAGGTTTTTTACTTCTTCGAAAACAAGGTAGATCGAGAACTTGATCTTCAAAAGTGGGCCTTATTTCATGGGGTCTCAAGGGTTATATCTGGATCAGTGGAGTCCAAATTTTAACCTGGAAAGTGATGTTCCATATGTAGTCCTAGTATGGGTGAAACTCCCCTTTTTGCCATTGCATTGTTGGAATGGTACCACTTTCAAAAGTATTGGGAATGCCATTGGCAAGTATATTGATCATGCCATGACAAAAGAGGGGCTTTTCTCTTGTGCTAGGATCTGCATGGAAGTGGATTTGGATAAGGGACTCCCACTAGCCATAAGTATCAATTCAAATAGTTGATCCCATATCCAAGAGGTAGACTACGATCAACTTCCATTCTAATGCAAAGTATGCCATGAATATGGTCACTTTGCAAGAAGCTGCAAAAAGAAACAGGAGGAGAAACAAAAACAAGGGGAGGAAGGAGAACAATGGCAACAACAAAAAAGGAGAAGAGGCTTAGTAAAACAACAAAACAATAAGACAAGGCAATTGGATCAGACTGTGAATAAAGGGAAAGGGATAACCTCCCCCAAAAAACCAATCTTGGAAGCGGAGAAGAAATCAACAAAGGGAAGAAAAAGAATCGTAACAACTATGAGGCATTAAATATGGTGAATGAAGAAGGGGAAATTCCACAAAATAATCCCTTCGTGCAAGAGAAAGATAAAAAATCGGTATGAGATCAAAATCTAGAAAGAATTGATGAAAATATGCCGCCGTTAGCAGGAGCTCCAACACCAACACAACAGATAGTAGAGTCTTCTACGGAGGAAGAAGAATTCCTATCCCCTAAAAACACCAAGATGGGATCGTCTTTTCCAAGTTTAGCAAACGAGAAATCGAAGATTGAGATGGAAAAAGAACTAGAGAGGCTCCAACGAAAGGCAGGTAGAAAGATTAACAAACAGGTGAAATTGGAGAAAACGAAAAAATATAAGGAAATGGTCACTTGGTCAATTCTAGATCCAAAACTCAAAGGATATAGAAACACTAGAAAAAGAGGAAACTCTGCCCCTTAGCAAGGAGCAACTCATGCAAGCAGTAAGTAATGAAGGTTCTCTCCTGGAATTGTAACAAGGGGTGTAAATTGAGGATATGTGAATTAAAGATTAATGTCCAAATAAGGCCTGCTATAATTCCCTATTGTAGCGTCGTGTTGTAAATTTTGTGTTTTGTTGGAGCAGATTTGTAATGTATACACCTACAAAACCCCTCTTTTTGTTGCTCAAATATATTCTCCTATGGAAAAATCATATATTCCTATTGGAAAGGAGAAAACGATTGGAAAATTTTGATGAATTAGCTCTATAATGCCTGATGTATTCGCTGCAAACCAGGCACAAAATTATATAATACAAATACTCTTTCTGATAAAAAATCATGTTAAAATTTGTTGCCTGGTTATCATTCCCATTTGTTAGTTCTCCAAATAAAGTTAATGCTTTTCCTATTGTTTACATATTTATGAAAGAACTTGGTATTTTCATCACCTTATTGTAGCCAAATGACCCTACTCTAAATCCTCCATCCTTTCTCTTTCTCCAACCACATGTTCCTCATTTTTTTTCTTCCAAGATCTTCTCTTCCATCTTTAGAGCCTCTTTCAAATAGTCAAATCCTTCACTGTTATAAAGAGTCTACATACTTTCTTCCACTTCATTGAGGAGTCTGCGATTTTTTTGGTTTGTATCCCCTGCCCATTCAGTTGCTATACCCTTTGCCTCTTTCTAATGTTGTTCAAATTGAATAGGTGCAGACCCTCTTAAGGTTGCATCACAAGGTTTTTGACAATCTTTAATCTTGTTTAAATACTTCTCCATCTTCAAGTATTCTAGATTTATTTTGAAAGGGTTGGCAATATTTTTCCCTGACTAGGAGCTACTTCTAGTACAACTAGATTATGGTTGGACTTGCCTGTCGAGGTGACCAACTATTTTACTCGAGTGACTTCATCTAGACAACCTCTAGAGATTAAGAACTAGTCAAGCCTCTTGGCAATTTTGTCATCCTCTATTCTCTTATTCATCTTGGTGGGGGTTCACTTTGAAAGTTCAATGCCTAGCACATTGTTGTTGGGAATGGGGAACGGTAAGTGCAATTTTAAATAATCTTTCACGAGTGAAGTGTTTCGGGAGCATTTTTTATATAATACATATTTTAATATATTTTGATGCATATATTAAAAAAACATGCAGGATACTGAATCAATTGTAGAAGACATGAAAACATAGATTTAACTATTAGATTAGTGATGACCATTAAAGTGCCAACCATTTATTACACATATAGAATCAATCATCTAGTAGTTATAACATTGTCATCAAATGATCAATCATCAACCACAACATCAACCTTCAAGTTTCAACATATAAAATTTGTCATCAACAAATTGTAATAGATAACATCAACCATGAAATCAAATAGAGTGTCGTATTCATGAACAAAGAGTTGTAAGATTCAATCCATAGTTCAAAGGTAGGTGCCAACTTCAAAGTTAAAATTGAAATTGCCATATAATGTTTACAAAATAAGTCGAAATAAAGACATACAAGTTCTAGAGACTACTACTAAACAGGGAAAAAAGAGATTTAATATCCACTAATATTTCCTCTTGCCATGAGAAACTTCTAGTTTCTTTTCTTGAAATCTATGAAGAACAGGAGTAGGAATAGGTGGAAGTGTTCATGGGACATAACCAATAGTGCCCCCCCCATAATGTTGGATGCTGTGAAGATAAAGGACAAATTCTTGGTTTTAGAAACTTGCTAGTGGATGGGGATGGCTTGTTTGCTCCATGAATATGATTAGTTCAGCTTCCAAACACTCTAAAACTATGGCTCCATCCTTCAAATCAGCCACTTATGGATTGTTGTCCCAAGTCACCTATGTTTTTTCATTCTCCACTTCATCACAATAATGGGACAATCTCAAATTGTAGTCAACATCAACCAAGCTTTCTGCCTAGTCTACATTCAAGTTGTTTCTCTTAATGTTGTGGATGAAGCTATAGGTGCTCCAACACCTCTCTGTAGAGGAAGTGCTAACAACCTGTGAAAGCATCCTCACTGCCAATTTATGCATATCTGTGGTAGATGAGCAATACATGTTCCACCATTCAAAATGACTTAGCCTATTTCAATCTTGAGTTGCACAAAAGTTACCAAGGACAACATGTTCACTAATACATTTGTTCAATTGGCTTCGAACTTGAGCACACTCTCCTTCATCAAGAACTAATTTGTCTAATGCAAGCATATACTATCTTGTACCTCTGGATCAATATGTGGTTTTCTCCTAACCCCACTCGTAGTTGTTGGTTACATAACCAAGATGGAGAATAATAATTTGGTGTAAGGACATATGCTTGGACATGGAGTGGAACATTTAGAGTATTCCACCTTTTCACCACATGCTTATGGACTTGATCATACAAGATTGCATCTCTGGGCTCAAAATTGTTTTTGATTTGGCCTAGCATGCTATCCATTTGCTCATACACCTCCCCAATCATTGGCTTCTCTATATATGGAAATTGAATCATACTATAAATGGGCTTGTTGAACTGTAGAACATACCTAACTTGTTGCCAAAAACTGAGCATCAAGCATTGTATCCTCCACCTCCTAAAATTCATGTCTATTAGATGTGGATGTAGCCCTGTCTTTCAATTATTGCCATGAATTGCTTGAGACCATATTAGCCCATGCCTCTCTTACCTTCAAAAGGTGCTTGAAGATGATGTAATAGCTAGGAAATTTGGTCTTTTCAATCTTTAGTAGCTCCAATATAGAGTGATTATGGAAGATGTAGTGGGCCATGCTGTAATTGGTTATAAATTTTATCATTTTCTTCCGTCTACTACAATGCACCAATCCACCATAATCATGGTTCTTTATCTTAATAATGTTATGCATCAAGAGGTTCAATGTGTGAAATAAACACCCTGACCAAAATACACACAGATTTTTGGTCAACTTAGATCCAAGCAAAACCCCTTCAATCTTCTTCGGAGAAAACCTATTAGAGAGCTCTTCGAATTTATTTGTCTTTCAAGTTCAGGAAAAATACATTTGCAGACAAAACAAAATAGCACAATACAACTTATCTCTTCAGTGCAAAACTCCTTGAAAATCGTGCCCACTTTGCCTCGATTTTCGTGCCCACTTGAAGTTGAAAATATGTATTGTACGAATACGACTCAGTACTGCTGTACAAACTATACGGGTTTTTTTTCAAAAATTTCTCTCGAACGATGTGCAGCTCACAACATTCAATGCTGTTTCTACTGTACCTTTTGCTATCTTCTAAACCTTGATTTATATGCCCAACTTTACCCATAAATCACTCCTTTAGCGCGTTGCAACAAATTTCTCCTTCAGAACTTTTCTCTAGCTCTCAGCCTCCTTTCTCCAATCTGCTCATGAAGAATGAATGCAGTCCCTTTTTTCTTTTCCCCCTTTTGTTTCCCTAAATGAATTTTGGGCAACTCTAAGATCTAATGGCTTAGATTCATTTAGATAAAGGGATGAGAATAAATGTGCATTTAATTCTCACTTTCTATTTTTTAACTCACCCATTAAATAAAGTACCCACATTGTACTTTATGTCTAAAGTCACTTTTCACTTTATAATTTAACATTGACTTTACCACTTATAAAGTCACTTTCACTTTATAAAGTCACACTTAGGAAAATAATTATTTTGGACACTTTTCCCTAGGTAGAGACTAACCCATGGGAAACCACTTGTCCAAGGTACATTAAAAATCAACACTCCCTCTTACTGAGGAAAGTGTTTCTCACCACACCCATTTTGTCCTTGAAATGGACATGCTTGCCTCTTGGCAAGGACTTCGTGAGAACATCAGCCACCTGCTCATCTGTTGATATATACTCCAACTTCACTGCCCCCTTTTGAACATAGTCCCTGATGAAATGATATCTGATGTCAATGTGTTTTGACCTGTCATGAAACACTGGATTCTCCGTGAGTTTAATGCAACTCTAATTATCACAGTGAATAACCGTCGGTCTCAACTCTTGATCAAATAGGCCATACAACAACTTGCAAAGCCAAATGGCCTCACAACTAACCTAGCTAGCAGCCATATACTCAGCCTCAGAAGAGCTCAAAGCAACTAACTTTTGCTTTCGATTGAACCACGACACAACTGCTGAACCCAATCCGAAGCAACACCCTGAAGTGCTTTTCCTGTTAGAAGCACAACCTGCCCAATTTGAATCTGTGTAACCTGCCAATCTCACTCCATCTCCCCACCTATAGTCCAGACAATAATCAGCAGTCCCCTACATGTAGCGAAGAATGTGCTTTGCAGCTACCCAGTGCACCTTCTTGGGCTCAACCATGAACTGGCTAAGTGTGTTCACTGCAAAGCATATATTTGGCCTAGTGTTGACTAGATACATCAAGGACCAATAAGCTGCCTATACAATGTGGGATCTACCAAGAAAGAATCTGAAGCATGAAGCTTCTTCTAGTTGGTGATCATAGGTGTAGACATGGGTCTATAGTCTGCCATGTGAAATCTGCTCAACACATCCACAACATACTGCCCTTGCCCCAGAAGGATATGCCCCTCCTCCTGCCACACCTCTAGCCCCAAAAAGTAATGCATCAGCCCAATGTCCTTCATCTCGAACTCCATAGCAAGATCCTCCTTGCAACCACTAATCTGTCTCTTTGCCCTAGTATGAACAAGTCATCAGCATACAACACAAGAATGAGCGGATCATCTCCTACAACAATGTAGTATAGGTTCAGATCTGCATCACTCTTCGTGAAACCCATCTGCTGCAAGTATCAATCCTCGAATACCAAGCTCTCGAAGCTTGCTTAAGTCCGTAGAGTGCTTGCCTCAACCGACATACATGGGTCTCCCGCCCAAGTACCTCAAAGCCCTATGGTTGCTCAACATACACCTCCTCCTCTATAACTCCATTCAGAAATGTGGTCTTCACATCCATCTGATGGATCTGCCAACCCATTTATGCAGCAATAGAAATAAGGGACCGGATAGAAGTGTATCGAGCTACGAGAGCAAAGGTCTCATCATAGTCAACTCCCTCTGTCTGTGAGAACCCTCTAGCCACAAACCTCGCCTTGAACTTCTTAATGCTGCCATCCGCAACATGCTTGATCTTGTAGAGCCACCTGGAAGTCACAACTGACTTGCCCTCAGGCCTAGGCACCACTTCCCAGACATTGTTCTTAATGATAGAGGCATACTCCTCCATCATAGCCTCTCTCCATACCTCCTGGTTGGCAAACTCCTCATAGCTAGTAGGGTCAAAGTCAACAACGTTGGTAGCCTTGGCTGTATAATAGCAAAACCGCTCAGGTGGCACACTCTTCCTATTCACCCTCTTCAGAGGACCAACGAGCTCTGCTTCCTTCGAGGTGTCTTGAAGCCACTTGGGCCTCCTCTTCCCTGAAGAAGCTTCCCCATAGGGAACTTCATCCTCTGCCCCCCAATTTGGTGAACCTGAAGGTTTGCCTATTGACCCTGGTGTGCCTGTACCAACACCTATCCTCGAAGAACCTGTACTAGCACTTGTGCCTGTGTCAGCTGAAGTGCCATGTGAACTCTATACTAGTAGACTCCCTAAAGAAGTGCTCGGTGAACTTGCCATTGGTGCCCCAGATGTCACTGACACTGAAGTACCCTTGTATCAATCAATCCAAAACCCTGAGATCCTGCTCCTTGTACCTGACCTCCTTGTTGAGGAGAAGTCTGTGATTCTCGCTCATCGTACTCCCGTGATCTCCGATAGGCCCTCTCCTCCTCGAACTTCACATCCCTCCTAATCATCACTCTCCATTTAGAAGGAATGAAGATCGAATAGGCCTTCGAAGTCTCGTTGTAACCCATAAAGATACCCTTCTCTGCCATGGGTTCCAACTTCGTCCTCTGCTCCTTGGGGATATAAGAATATGTGAGACATCCAAAGATACGAAGATTTCCCACATGAGGCTTCTCTCTAGTGAAAGTCTCCGCTGGAGTCATATTCCCCAATACTCTGTGAGGACTCCTGTTCTGAAGATAAACAAAATTATTGTAGGCCTTAGCCCACAAAAACAAAGGCAACCCTTGATCATGAATCATCGCTCTCGCAGCCCCAACAATAGCTCTGTTCTTCCTTTCAGACACCCCATTTTGCTAGGGGTTGTAAGGAACCGTGAACTCTCTCCTAATGCCCTCCTGTGCACAGAAGTCGGAAAACCCACCTTTGGTGCACTCACCACCATTGTCTGACGTCAAGACCCGAATCTTCCTACCTGATTACTTTTCCATAAGAGCTTTGAAATCTTTAAAGCGACTGAAGACCTCACCCTTGGTCTTCAGGAAATATATCCACGTCCTCCTAGAGTAGTCATTAATGAATATAACATAATACTCATAACCACCCAAAGACACATGAGACATACGGCCACTAACATCAGTATGAATCAAGTCTAGTATACCTGTAGATCTGTTGTCGCTCGCTGGGAATGGTAACTTGGTGTACTTGCCCAAAGCACACCCTCTGCAGACCTCATAATGCTTGACACTGAAATCAGGAACTCCAGTAGTGATCTCCCTCAGTACTCTCAAAGCTCCATGATGCATATGCACCATCCTTTGGTGCCATAACTCGCACAAGTTTCTACTTCTGGTGGTACTGGTGTGAGTGCTACCAGATGTGCTACTCACCAATGCTCTTGCCGACTGAAAATTGAACCTGTATAGTTTCCTAGAGCAGACTCCAATCACTTTGGCCGAAGTGATGGAAGCTCCCCTGGGATGCATCAATACTTGCCCTCCTGAGAAAGTGACGTCAAACCCCTTCTCCTCCATAGCAGACACTGAAATCAAGTTCTTCTTCATCCCCGGAACATACAAAACATCCATGATCTTCAAAGGAGGCAAAGACTCCCTCTTAAAGGTCACGGTCCCCACGCCAACAACTCTCACAGTGCGACCGTCTCCTAGTACAATCTCAATATCAAGTGCCCTCTCTGCAAGCTCTGAAAATAACTCACATGCACTTGTCATATGGCAGGAAGCCCTGCTGTCTATGTACCACACATCGGATGATGTACTCATACTAGATGTAGAAGTAATAAATGCAAAGTCCTGATCAAACTGTGAAGCAAACTGCTCCACCTCTGCTGAAGTTGCAGTACCCTTCTTCCCATTGTTCTTCCTCTCAGGACACGTAGCAGCATAGTGCCCCATCTTCTAACATGTCCAACATTTGACCTTGGACATATCCGTATCTTTCTTCTTCTCCTTCTTTCCGTTAGCCCCATCTGATGAGGCCCCTTTCTTGGCCTTCCCTTTGTTCTTCCCCTTGGCTGTCAAGGCTACATCCTCTTCATCTGCTATCTTCACCCCATCACTGCCAGTCTTCCGTATCTCATGCTCTACACTAGAATCTATCCCAATTGGGAAGATTCTTCCTAGAGGTAACAATATCTATAAAGACCTCCCAAGACTTAGGAAGTCCCACTACAACTATCCTGACTAACTCTGTGGGTGCAACTGTTTCACCAATAGAAGTCAAATCATCACGTACATGTTTGACCCTGCCAAGATAATGAACTACACTTTCAACCTTTGTCATCCTAATGTTCTTCAATTGTTCTTTGAGTACCATCTTCCTGCTCTCATTGGTACTCTAATAGAGAGTGGTTAGAGTTGTCCACATCTGATATGCATATGTGTTTCCTCTCACTTGAGGAACCACATGATTCTTCAGACTGTCCATCAAAATCCTTTTTGCCTTTGCATTATTTTTTGTGAATTTAGCAAGTTCATCTGCAACAGTAGGAGGTACAACCACTTGCCGCACTATGTCCCAAACTGCTGCCTCCTTAAACACTATCTGAATTCTGTCCTTCCAAACGGCATAGTTAGATATCCCATTTAGTTTGTCCTCTATCGTTAAGAACATGGCCATGACTACTGTTAAGGCTACATCCTCCTCATCTACTATCTTCACCCCACCACTACTAGTCTTCCGTATCTCATGCTGCACACAATCATCCCAAAATCTATCCCAATTGGGAAGATTCTCCCTAGAGGTAACAACATCTCCAAAGACCTCCCAAGACTTAGGAAGTCCCGCTACAGCGATCTTGACTAACCCTGTGGGTGCAACTGTCTCACTAATAGCAGTTAAATCATCATGTACCTGTTTGACCCTGCCCAAATAATGAACTACACTCTTAGCCTTTGTCATCCTAATGTTCTTCAATTTTTCTTTGAGTACCATCTTCTTGCTCTCATTGGTACTCTGATAGAGAGTGGTTAGAGCTGTCCACATCTCATACGCATATGTGTTTCCTCTCACTTGAGGAACCACATGATCCTTCAGATTGTCCATCAAAATCCTTTTTTCCTTTGCATTATTTTTTGTGAATTCAACAAGTTCATTTGCAGCAGTAGGAGGTACAACCACTTGCGCCACTATGTCCCAAATTGCTGCCTCCTCAAACACTGTCTGAATTCTGTCCTTCCAAACGGCATAGTTGGATATCCCATCCAGTTTGTCCTCTATCCTTAAGAACATGGCCATGACTGCTGTCCAAAATTTACAAAACCAAAAAAATGGAGAAATGAATTTTCCAGCACACGTCGCTGTCCCAAAATATCAGTTTGCTGTCCAAAAATTTAGTTTGTTGTCCAAGCCACTGTTTGCTGTCCCAAACTATTGTCTGCTGTTCAGACTGCAATTTTTAGCTTGTAGCTCTGATACCATGTTGAAATTTGATGACTAAAAAAAAGTTTCCAACAATCCCAACCCGGTTTTAATTTCATCTTATCACTCCCATTCAGTTAAATGCTCTTTCCCATAAACATCCATTCAACATATAGAATTCTGGAAATGAAATTTTCAAATTAAAACACATGGGACTGTCAACACATGCTGAAAATAAATATGGACATAACCAGACCAGCGACACACATAAAAATATACACAGATTTTTGTCAACTTAGACCTAGGCAAAATCTCTTCAATCTTCTTCGGGGAAAACCTGTTAGGGAGCTCTTCAAATTTATTTATCTTTCAAGTTCAGGAAAAATACATTTGCAGACAAAACAAAACAACAAATTATAACTCATCTCTTCAGCTCAAAACTCTTGAAAACCGTGCCCACTTTGCCTCGATTTTCGTGCCCACTTGAAACTGAAAATATGTACTATACGGATACGACTGTACAAACTTCTGTAGCGTTGTATGGACTGTATGGATTTATTTATTTATTTTTTTTCAAAAACTTCTCTCAAACGACATGCAGCTCACAACATTCAATGTTGTTCGTACTGTACCTTCTGCTGTCTTCTAAACCTTGATTTCCATGCCCAACTTTGCCCAGAAATCACTCATTCAGAACTTTTCTGCAGCTCTCAGCCTCTTTTCTCCAATTTGCTCATGAAGAATGAACGCAGTCTCTCTTTTCTTTTCCCCCTTTTGTTTCCCTAAATGCATTTTGGGCAACCCTAAGATCTAATGGCTTAGATTCATTTAGATCAAGGGATGAGAATAAATGTGCATTTAATTCTCACTTTCTATTTTTTAACTCACCCATTAAATAAAGTACCTAAATTGTACTTTATGTCTAAAGTCACTTTTCACTTTGTAATTTAACATTGACTTTACTACTTATAAAGTCACTTTCACTTTATAAAGTCACACTTAGGAAAATAATTATTTTGGACACTTTTCCCTAGGTAGAGACTAACCCGTGGGAAACCACTTGTCTAAGGTACATTAAAAATCAACACTATCCTTAAGAGTTGATTTTTCTACCTTACAGTTAGTAACATTATCAATGATGGCTTGAATGACATTGTATGGTCCAATCTTGTGAATGGTTTCAATTAAGGCTTCTGCGATACTAATACCAAGATTATAAGGATTTGAGTAGTCATGAGATGAAAGGAATATTGCACCATCAACACATACACCAAGAATATTTATTAATGGTCTGACTTTAACATTTGACCAACCATCAACTATAGTGGATACCTCATGATGGTTCCAAGCATTTGTAAAATTCCCAGAGCACTATGGATGTTGGCTCATTCCCTACCAAGTCCCAAGGTTTTGGCTTTGTCATACTTGAGGCTCTTTTATCCTTTAGGGACACCATTGATGCCTTGCACCATTTCATGTGAATAGAGTGAATGAAAAACATTGAATGGTACACCACATGTAAAGAGAAACTTGAAATTTTTTGCATCCGCATCGTCCCTACAACTTTGGTCAAGGAAATTTGATATTGTTCTATGCCCTAAATGCATAGAAGAAAATCCACTATCATGGGGGGATGGGGATTGACCTTTGGACATTCTTTGTGAACTTTCATATTCAACCCTTGATTTTTTGGAGTTGTTGTGTTGCCTCCTGTTCCTTCTAGTATTTATTTCTATCTTTGACTAGCACATGCTGATAGGTTTTGACTCCTATAGTCTTACCTTCATCCCATGGAAAAATCTCACATAAATGCTTTCTCATACAGGTATAGGAACTTGTGTAAGTTTAGTGACAATGGGGGCATATAAGTTTTTTGGTTCCATCCCCATTCCCTTCCTCAAGCTGACTCACATACTTCCACAAGGGCATTGATATGTCTTTGGGTTTTTTGCATCATCATTATCATTTTCATCATCATCATCCCCTTCCATTTCTTCCTCCTCTCTATGGTATTTGTTGTATATTTCTATTTCTTCCTCACTATTATTGTTTCTTCGATGTCCATCATAATAAAAAATGGAACCAAAAGGATATACCACATTGACATGCCCATCATGCTTGTTGAATCTTGAGAATAACTTGCTCCCAATAATAGAATGATAGAGAAGGAGAAATGGGAAAGAGTAAGAGGAGAATGTTCAAGTATTCAATATAGCATGATATACTAGTTTACAACCTATGGACTTCAAAAAAAAAAAAGAACAAAAGCAAGAATGGGCTTTGGACCCTACTTGTTCAACTCTCCAATGTTGATTGAATGTAACTATCGTAGCTTTTAATCTCTGTTCCAAGCTCTCATAAATTTGCTCCTCAGGAACTAGCAAGAATCTCACTCAAAACCCGAGCAAGGTTGAGTGAAATGAGAAATAGAATGAGAGCAAAATGGAGTGAGTGTTTTAATCCATAAAAGATGCTAGCCATGCCTTTTGGAACCATTTGTAACCTTGACTTCGTTCCCAAAAATAGAAAAAATTGCGAAATTTGCCTCATCGTATGAGAGTACTTAAGGAGCATTGAGGTAGTGACATTTTTGCTCTCGGGAGTAGCACAAAAGCATTATGGAATTACTTTGGTGGTGCTTAGGGAGCGGTCTGGGAGCAATACTTCCTAAGATGGAAAGGGAAAGCAATGAATTTTTTTAAGGGGGAGCACACTCCCATAAGGGAACGTTCAAGAATCACACTCCTTGGTGATTCTGGAATGCTCCATTTGGGAGCCCGCTTTGGAAGTGAAGTTTTTCTTAAAAAGTAACTTGAAAGACTATTCTATGTTGTAGGTCCCCATATTCTAAAGGCTCCTATAGTGAAGTTTAGGTCTTCCACAATCACCATAAGGCCATTTGGATTACATTTCAATTTGAATAACTTATCCTAGTACTCCACCCTATTCGAGTAAGGACTATATACATTTAGAATAAAGGTATCTTTCTCCATATCCAAAGAAAAAAGGGATATCCCTAGACTTGCAGGAAAATTATAGGAGTTTGTAAGGGTATAGGAGCATCTTTGCCAATTGGTTATGTTCCTAGTATCATCAATATAACTGAAGTCCAACCCACTCATAAATTTTGAGAGGTCTTGAGTTATTTTCTCTCAATCAATGATAATTTGTTGAAGTAGGATAATAGAGGATTTTAAAGTCTCTATTCGCTTCTTAATGGTTAATTTCTTTGAGGGATTGGATACTCCTCGATAATTTAGGGCCAGAAAGATAATTTTAGACACTCACAAGGTGCATTTGCTCTAAGGGCCCCTATCAATGATAACTATATTTGACATTTGATCTTTGAGGATGCTTGTTTCTATGCCATGAACCTGTATGACTTCTTCCCTCTTTAATTTGGTTTTTGACCTTTCTCATCAAGGAACCCTAAACCTTTTGCCACCTTCCTAAGGAAGTTGAGGGCTCGTTTATTCTTGGTTCTAAGGTTGTATTTTGTGGATTCTGGGGAAGTGGAATTTCATGAGGTCACCCATGTGTTTGTTCCTATCCTATAGGGGATGTGGATGTCTCTACTTGGACATTATCATTTGCTAAAGGTCTTTCAATTAGAGGTACAAGAGTGATGGTTGGGGAGTTGGATTTTAATGCCTGAAAGACTAGGCAAGAATTCACTAATAGACTCCAATCCTTTAGATTCTACCTCTAGCCCCCAAGTTCCAACTACTAGGTTTTCAAAGGATTTGCTTTTGTCCAAGAAGCTCTAGCTTGAGGACAAAGGTTGTTCTTCTAGTTTCAGTGGGGTATTCAAAAGACATTCACTAGGATTCTTGTTCCCTTTATTCTTTGTCCTTCTTGGATTATGAGGGATTTCCATCAGATCCACTCCCAATATTTTTGATTGATTTTTCTGACCCCGCACTTTCCTCCGTGATGGTTATGCACAATCTATTGCTAAATGCCCATAGTTATTGTAGTGCGCACACCTAAAGGGTATGCATTCATAGTCAAGGGTTAGGTGGTATAGGTTTACACCCCACTCAATGACCATCTCCTCTACCAATTTTTTGCTTATCATCTCTATTCTCACAAGATTTCTTGCAAGAATATGGGATTGCCTAGATTGGTTGGTTGTCCATTGGGTTATCCAAGTAATCTATCATCTCCTCATCCATCATTAGTTCTTACTAGCCTTAGCATAAAACTAATGTTTCTAGGGGATTATGCCAACTGCCCTTTATTATTATATCATTTCCTCTAATAACATAGTGGGTCTATTTATTACCACCAAATATCAAGTGGCCAATTCCATGATTATGGTTGCATTACTTTCATTATCCACTTGGGCGCCTCCATTGGTACCCCATATTATCCTCCCTAGGCACATTACATTCCATCTCTTTTTGCATGTTGCATCCTTGAAACATGAGAAGAAGCCACATAATATGACCTGCTAAGGCTAAACAGTGTAGCCAATTGATACTATGCATGAGCATCCATCTATCCTAATGAGATGTAGACATGGAGTCCAATTGTGGTCTTTCCTCTTCGATCTTGATTTGGTTGCTCCTTGGGTTCCATGTTGTCATTGTGCTACTCTAATATGTCATTTATTGCTTTTAGTTCTCTGTGCATCTCTATATTGGTTGCCTTTATGGTTCCATGTTGATAAATAGTAAGTTCACTCATAGTTGCAGGAAGCGTCCCCCCCCCCCCCGGTCCCAAGGCCCGAAGCGCATCCCGTGCGGATTCGTCCCCGGAAGCGCGCTTCCAAAATTCCGAAGCGCGCTTTCGCCTGTTTTGGACGCTTTCGGATGCTTCCGCCTGTTTTGGATGCTTCCTAGACGCTTCCGCCTGTTTTGGACGCTTCCGCCTGTTTTGGACGCTTCCGCCTGTTTTGGACACTTTCGCCTATTTGGGGTGTTTGTTTTGAGTATAAATGCAAAAATAAATATAAATATAAATATAATATATATATATATATATATATATATATATATATATATATATATATATATATATATATATATATATATATATATGAAGCGTCCTTGATAATTGTTGTTTCTCCAGGTGGTGTGGGTGTGGCGATATACAACAACGTTAGCTATAGGTTCCCCTTTCTTTGACTCTTCAACATGTCGCTGCCTTGAGTCCTTTCACTCTTTTGCTTCTTCTTTTATGCCCTTCCTAGGGCTTTTCTTCATGAGTTTTCATAAGCTGTTCTTCAAATTGAACCTCAAACTCTCCATCTGATGTGTTAGTAGGTACTGTAATTAGTTTCTCTGCAAGGATTTTTCAGGTGCTCCCTTGGGCCTTTCTTTTTTAGTAAGAGAAATATCCTACAATGTAATTGATTTGCCAATTGGATTGTTGCCAAAGAGGAGGATAGATGGACTTGGTTCTAGGTGTGAGTTTTCCAAATAATGTAGTGTGTAGGATGAGTTTGATGGGGGGCATGGGGTTGAATAGACATGTTAGAGAGTTGTTTTCAAAATTTTTGATTAAGGAAGGTATAAATCCATATGTGCTTCCAATGTTGATCACACAAAAGAAGGATGGATTGTGGAGGGATGTGTGTGAATGCTTTAGCATTGGATAAGATCATAATTAGGTACATGTTTCGATTGCAAAAAATGGATGGCTTGATTGACAATTTGAGTGGCGCCATATAATTTCCAAAGTTAACCTCAAAGAGTGAATATCACCAGATGAATTAGAGAAGGAGATGGATAGAAGGCTACATTCAAGACAAATATGAGTGGTTGGTTATGCTATTTGCTCTGAACAATGTGCTTAATACCTTCATGTGCCCAATGAGAAAAGTTTTGAGTCTTGATGCTATATTTTGGTAAGTTTATAATTATTTACTTGATGATATTTTGATCTCCAGTGAGAGTAGAGAGGAGCACTTGTGACATTTGAACTTCTTGTTTGAATCATTAAGGAAGGATGAATAATGCATTAACTTGAAAAGTGTGAGTTCCTCAAGGAGGAACCAATGTACCTCAGTTTCATTGTGTCCAAGGACACTCAGATCTTGAGAAAGTGAAGATGGTCTTGGACTAGCCCACACCATGTAATGTTGTAAAGGAGAGAAGTTTTAATGTCATTACTAATTTTTATAGGAAGTTCATTAGAGGGTTGTTATCAATCAAATCTACATCAACAGACCTGTGTAATCATTATTGACCATCTAGCCCTGTCATCGCTAGATGCTTCTTTGTTTGCACTGGTGCTTTTCTTGTCTTAGGGGGGTGTCCCTAGGGGTCATATGCTATCATCAAACTAATAAATCTATGTAACAATTAGCACACAAAAACACATTCTTGAGAGGCCTGTAAGTAGTCGAGAGCAAGGGTAAACTATTAACAAAAATCAAGATGGTTGAGATCATATTTCTAAACCTACTACAACAGTGAACAGAATGAACTAGCTGAAAAGAATATGCACCTTAAGTGATTAAGAAATCAAAGCAAGTGCATCAAAGCCAACCAAATCACTGCAATACTATCAAACCAATATCCAACCAAGTGATTCTTAAAGCCAGAAACTAGGCATAATAGAATCAAATCAATGTATTAAAGAGACATGGGTTACATCATAGTAAAAACACATGACATGCTGCCATTGGTCCAATAGGATACAATGATGGAGGTGGATTGTTGGAAGTTGGAACTGGTGGGTGTAAGGATGTTGAGAGTTTGACACTACTGCATTCTACTCATAAAGCACACTCACCTTCTTGACTCCTCTCAAGCGTGTATATGTAGAAGGCCAAACCAAGGATGCTGTTTCTCACAATCCTGTAGCCGTTGTTTGCAATTTTACTTTATAGGAAACTACCTCTTAACATATCTAAACCATAATTTTAAGACTACGACTCGGATTCAGAATTGGGCAAGGGTCGACTCTGACTCCGACTCTGACTCAGTATCGACTCAACCTAGTTGATTTCAATGACTCGTCGTTGTAAGAAATACATCATATATATATATATATTTTTTTTTTTATGAAAAAACATATTTTTAAAGATTTTCATTCATGTTTCCAAACTCAAAGAATTATAATATAGATACAAGACAACATATGATCAAAGTATGCTCATGAATATATATATTATATCAAAATGGTACCTAGTGCACTGTCCAATACATGTAATATATAAAGATCAGAACAAAAACACATAACCAAGGAGGCTCTAAATGGCCTCTACAACAAAACATCACTAGTCACTATTGCTAAACAAGGCAAGATCATCTGGCTTAGACTCTGAATCAGAGTCAGACGGGGAAACCCATGGCTTCTCCTCACTACTGCTCCAAAAACCAACTCCAACTCTTCACAAAGTCCTCACAAATGCTCACACAAATGCAATGAGATAGTTGTGAGTAAATGTGAGGGGGTTGGGTCACTTTTATAGGCTTGGGAGAGGGGTAGAGGCATTAAGAAAAAAAACCAAAAAAAAATTGAGTTTGAAGTTCAAGTTGCCGCCTTTTTTCCCCGTGGACTAGCTCGGCTGGTTTAAGACAGGCTTGGTCGAACCGACCGACCCATTACTGAACCGGCCGAAACGGTGTCTGGCTCTGTCGGTTTGGTAACAGACCGATCGTTAGATTGATATTTCTACCTAGCCGACCCGGCCAGGGGTTTGGCTCGGTCAACCAGGTTGAAGCCGATTCGGACCGGCCTAGTTTTAAAACATTGATCTAAACCTGCTACAAATGGCCCATCCCAACACTGATTTTCGTGTGGAATATTGTTGGTAATTGACTATTACTTCCATTCCACCTTTAACCCATGCCGTGTCTTCATAGCTCTAGTGTTTTTCCTTAAACAATGAAGTGATATGCCGGGAAGACACCTCTCACCTACACACAAGCTTCCATCTAATCTCCAGTGAACTTCCTTTTGGAGGATAAAACTCTCTACGAATATCTCTCGTGCATATTAAAGGCAAAGGGAATATAACTCAACACGTGCTAATTACAATAAGGGAAGTCGACTTGGGTTTCATGTATACCAACTTTAGAAATATCCATTTTTTATTAAGCCTTTTCTTTTCATGCAAAGATTGGATAAGAAAAAGCAAATTAGGCTTTTATTCTTCGTGAACTAGCAAAATCGCTAAATACTTCAAAGAAATCGAACTGGCTTTTCTTGTTTGACAAAATTAGCAATAACACTTCAATTTAGTTTTTTCTTGGCTTGGTAAGATTAGCAAATTGAGTTAGGGTTAGGACTTGACAAAGATGGTAAGGTGGATTGTGGTTTTGGAAGTAAAAAATGGCGAGAATGACCATGAAACAAATCAATTCGAATTAGGGTTTTGGATCGACAAGGTGAATTAGGGTTTTGGACTTCCACATGAGCCAACCAAGCAATAACAATTCATCAGGACTCAGAAATTGATTGGGCTTTTGGCACTAGTCAACTTTAGAACCTCACACAGTGGAAACCCTTCAACTATCTAGCATGCTCACATTGGGAGAACAATCCACCTGCTCAACACAATTCTTGACTTATCATCGTTCACCTATTGAAATCCTAGGACCACTCCACCATTACACATTGAAACCTATACTTGCCACAAATAGAAACTGTCTAAATATATATAGGCTTGAAAAAGCAATCTAGCTCCAAAAAGGTTTGAAAAGTAAGAAATACTATAAGTTAACAAATGTGAGATTATTTCCAATTATAACATGTCTAAAAATGAGCGTTGCTAAAAAGAGCTATGTCTGGCATGCCAATTAAAGCAGTCTCATTAGACTTGCTTTTTTGCAAAGAACCCAAATATATGCTCATAATTGATGTGCAAGCCATGAAAAGAAAACTACTAAAACTACTAGTGTTGTGAAACTATTTACATGTTACCCTGAACAGTGTCATCAGTATTGTGATCTTTCAAAGTTCAAGAATTTGTAAAAATCTTCGATATGTAGGGCCTGGATCTTTGGTTATTTGAAGAAAGTAGTTTACTGTCATCTGTATTGTGATCTTGCAAAGTTCAAGAATCTGTAAAAGTCTTCGATATGTAGGGCTTGGATCTCTAGTTATTTGAAGAAAGTAAGTTGCTTAAAAAAACCATTTCTTAGAATCTGGTGAAGACTCTTTAGTAGGCTTTGATCACTATGAAGGCCTGTATGCACCTGCACTGGAACCAAAATGATGTAATCTAGCTGGGTCTTAAACCTTAGATTGGTAGACTATTTGGGGGTTAACAATGGTTCAATAGTGTATGTGCACCTTTCATAGAATGTTTGTAAGCATGAGAATTTCAATGGAGCTTGATGACACAATGCAGTTTTGAATCATTGAAGAAGAAAACGATGGAAACACCAGTGTTGGCACTACTAGATTTTGGTAAAATGTTACTAGTCAATTGTAATGCAAGGATAACAACTATTGGCATGATGTTGCATTAGGGAGGGAGGTTGATACATCACTGAGAAGTAGATTGAAGTGTGAAGGAATTATTCAACATATGACCTGGAATTTCATGTTATTGTGTAGACACTGAAGATTCAAGAATTAGAGGCATTACTTATTGTCTAAGGAGTTTGTTTTGTACACATCATCGAAGATATCAACACATTTGTGAAGTTGAATGGATCACACCTGAGATTGGTGGAGTTCTTAAAGAGATACATGTTTATAGTGAAGCACAAGACAATGAATGAGAACAAGGTCATTGGCGCTTTGACCATAAGAGTATTGATGTTAGTGATGATGAATTGAGACTATAGGATTTGAGTAGTTCAAGGATTTGGATTTGTATGACAATGGCAAAGATTTTGCACAAGTTGCATAACTATGTAGGAATTCGACATTTTAGGCTAGGACAATGTAGTTGGATTGTTTTTCTAGGATGGCTATTTGTTCAAAGTGTTGGATGGTGTTGTCATTGATGTCAACCCTAGGGTTTGACTTTGACTAAATGCCTGTAATTGATGTCAAACTATTAATGAATGCTCTTATATTTCTCTGAATTACATCAAGTTGGAAGCTCCACTGTTGGATGGTTGAAAACTCTAGTTCTAGGTTTTGGGTTTCCTAGACTAAGGACATATCCCACACTTGTCGAGGGTTTTTGAAGAAGCTGATCTTTGATTTTGTCCTGGAGATCCTCATCAATGGATTCTCCTTGTCGAGCTGATTCTGGTGGTATGTGGTATGTTCCGAGAGGTCTTCTTGTTTGAAAGATATTCACATGTTTGAAGTTGAAGACCCTGATCAATGGGTCAAAACCTCATAAGGTGGCACCTACTCCTTAATGAAGTCAAATGATCATGTCATATGACCCCTCATCAAGAATTAAAATAACATTAGAATATTTGGTTCTTAAATCAAAGGCTAAGTCAAATACAAGGTTTTATGGTCCCAAGGTTAAAATTCCATTCTAAGGTTAACCTTCAAGATCTTAAGGATATTTTAATTAAGAAAAATGATTAATCTTCAACTAATTGATTTTTGGGATCTCCAAAATGTTATCTATATATATATATCTTTAAGTTTCTAATTCTATTTAAATTAAATTAAGGATTATTAAAATCTAAATAGGCCCTTTTAACAAACTAAAATGTCTCCCTAACTTATGGAGTTTGATGCCCTTAGAAACCCGTAACTAAATTATAAAAAATTAAATTTCAAACAGTCCCATCCTTGGATTTAACTAAAAGTTAAACTTCAACTTTCATCTTAAAAGATCCTAAACTCCCTCCAACGTCAACCTTTGGAAGCTCCTCCTAGCCCAAAACTTAGCCTATAAAATAAGACCTTACACGTCCTCCAAAAGTAAGGACTTTAACAAATGATCTTATGAAGAATATCTGAAATTCTTTCGACATTTTTTGAGGAATGTTGAAAATCTAAAGTGGGTAGGTTCTAGTTTGTTGATTGGCTCAGGAGTTAGGGCTACAGTGTCTCAAAAACCAACAAAGTTCCTTGACACAAAATTGCAGAATCGCATGACTTACTTTGCTTATCCTCTAATCTTTCGAACCTGTAATTCACACTCAACAGAGACTTGATATTACCTTTGGCCCTAGTGACAGATCAAAGCTTCCTTTTATTATTGTAATTTTCTTTGGGTGATTGGGATTCGTTTGGGTTTGCAGTTCTGTGTTTCTGTTTATGGTTCAGGGTTTGGAATCTCGATCATTGTGGGATTCGTTGGGGTAGATCTTCATTGCAGGTAAGAAGGCCAACACTTTTGTGCATTAGATTAGAGTTTTCAGCCCTCAACTAGGGCGTCATTTCTGAAGCTTGATTACTGCACTCTCAGCCTTATTCTTCTTTATTTTTCCGTGGTTTATTGATACAAGATCTGCAAAGAGAACAAACCTATGCGGCCTTCTAAATCCAACCCTAATCTAATATGCTAAACTCTACATTATGAACACTAGGGTTTCTAATTATTGTCATGAATGAATTTGAATCACAATCTTCAAACAGTTGTAGTTGTATTGTTTTAAATAATTGTCTCTTGGCGAATCTCTCCTTAGAGCAGCAAGGAGTCTTATTCTTAAATCCTGGAAGTAACAAACTTTGTAATCTACATATACCCTGCGGCCTAGGTCTTCCTCTAGGCACCTACGAATCTGAAGTCGACCTTAAACATCAAAAGGAGATCAAATTAACTAAACTGTGTATTTTTTTGGAGATTTCACTGAGTATTGAGTGGCAATCATATGCAACAGTTGAAGGTGTATAGTTGGCAGCAAATGAATTAAAAGTTTTCTAAGAGTCTCAATGTCACCTACAGTGACAAGTTGGACAGTACAGGCAAACCATTATTAGTGTCAAACATGATGACTGCAGTGTTTGACAACAGTGTACAGTGGCATATGAACAATTGTGTTTAGCTGTAAGACTGACACAGTGACAAATAGAACAGTAGTATTGTGCCAACTCTATTTTGACAATATTACTGTAACTGGGAACCTTGATGATAACAGACCTAGAAGTAATAGTGGTAACCTGTGACAATACCATGGCATATATATATACCAACAACCTTTGATGTCAGTGCTGTAAGATATCACAGTGTCTCTTATAGTTATAAGTGAACTTGTGATCCTACCCTTTGATATATATGATTGAAGTTGATAAGAACTTTAAATGACTGTAACCCTTGATGTACTAAGAGCTTTGGGAAATGTTAACTTTGTTGTGCAAGTAACAGTGACCTACAGTGCAAGTTCATTTGACTTGACAACATTGATGATAGTAACTCTTGTTGTGGTGTGATGATTTGACTTGACAGTGACAGTGACTTGATACGTGACAATAATATATTTGAATATAATAGTGACAGTGATCTTCATGGAATTGATCTTGACAGTACTGAATATTGACGAGTGTGAGAATTGACAGTGTTTGTTCATGAGAAGCTACTTGGGCAGAAGCAGGATTGTTCATGGTCCTGATGTACAGAGTGAGCAGTGGTTTAATTTGGCAGAGGCAGGTTTGGGTATGACCGTGAATATTGCTTGAGGTACGTTTGTGCAGGTGCCAGATTGAGCAGAGTTGAGCAGTGAAGCTGCCAGACTAGACAGTAATATCTATACCGAGCAGAGCAGTAGAATCTTTATTACAGTTTCTTTATATTGATTCAGAGGTCAGGTGGATCCAGTGTGAAAATTGTTAAACATGGTCTGCCGATGTGAGTTGAAGGTTGGAGCCTTCAGGGCAAGTGGCAACTCGCTGATTAGGGTGGTAGGGTGGTGCAAGGTAGGTGATTGGAGTCACCTTCAGGTTGTATCCTGAGAACATTTTAGGGCGGCAGGGTGGTGCTAGGGCAGGTTGTAGCATGCACAGGGCGTTGGAGGGTTCGTTCAGTGGCAGTTGGTACATAGGGTGTTGGAGCATCTGTCAGGTTGGACCAATGTTACCAGACTCGGAATCGGCAATAAATCGGCGAGGCAAAAGAGCGAAGAGTTTTAATCGGATCGGGAAAAAATCGGGAAAAAATCGGCAAATTCAATAAATAAAAATATACACATATATTGAATTAAAAAAACCATTTTTCATTAATATTGGGTAAAGGTATGTCCAAACAATGCATAATATCAATAGATGGCCAAAATATCATGAATAAATAAGTATCTCATATATGTTATGAGTCCACACATGATCCAAAGCACTGAGTCTTGAGTCCTTAGAAGCATATGCTTCTAAAAGTTTACAAAAAAGTTAAAAACTGCATACTAATCAGAAAAAAATCAGCAACTAAGAGTCTAAGACTCTTAAGAGTGAGAACTAGAAGCGATTCCTCCCACTCCTTCGCTTGCTTGACTCTCAAAGTTCTCCAAGTCATGAAGGCTGAAAAGAGGAGGCTCATCTAATTGAACCCATTCTGCCGCATTTGTAGCTTGCAAATCTAACTCTTCAAGTTCGATTGGTGAATGATCAATACCTGTCATTATCATGAGACATTGAAATGTGAATTAAAATTTCACTTTGAAGTTTGAACTTTAAACTTTTAAAGTACGGACTAGATTATGAAACCTTCAAATTCAAGCTCTTGAATCTCACCTTGTATTTGTTTGTTGCGAAGTCGTAGATTGTAATGGACAAATACAAGGTCATTCAAGCGCTTTTGTGTCAATCGGTTGCGCTTCTTAGAATGTATTTTCTCAAACATGCTCCAGTTGCGTTCACAACCTGAAGCACTGCATGCTTGGTTTAAGATTCGAATGGCAAATCTCTTCAAATCTGGCGTATCACTACCAAAGTTTTGCCACCAAAGACCTAGCAAGTGGTAAGGGTTTGTGAGTAGAAGACTATAAGTACCAAATTAGTAAATAGTAAAAACTTAAAAAGAAAAGAAAATTTAATAAAACATTTAACATACAAAATAAAGTTTAAACAAATTTAATGAATTGATGAAGCCTTCAAGCTGGGTACCTGGCAACATCTTTGACCTTTGTCTTATAGCACTGGTATAGGCAAACAATTTAGATGGTGCCCTATAATCTTGTAGTTGGGAAAAGACACGACTTTGTTGTTCTGGATCAGGGAAGCACCTTTCCAAGCATGTCATAAGTCCTCTGCCAACCTCCCCATCCTCATTAAATTTGCTCTTATCATAAAAATATTGTGGGTTTAAGAAGTACCCAGCAGCATGTAAGGGGGAATGCAATTGCCTATCCCAACGTGCATCTATAATGTCCCAAAGAGGCATATACTTTGTCTCATCATCCCCATATCTTCTTTTGATGGCCTCCTTTGCGAGATCCATCGCCTCATAAATGTAACCCATAGCGGGTTTGTCACCATCAACCATCCTGAAAGTTCAAGCATTCAAATTTAAAGAAATATGAAACATTGTAAATAAAAAGAAGCTTGAAATGAAATTTAAAAAATGAAAAAGTTAAAAGACTAAAAGTACCTGAGAACTCTAACAAGGGACTCCGTCACAGCAATAATCTCTTTAGCATCTTTCTAGAAGCCATCATTAAACACAAGTGCAGCAATTTCGATGCCTTCAGGGGTCTTGGAATGTTCAGATCCCATCCACTCAGGTCCCAAGAACATCCTCTTCAGATTTATCTTTTGCTCAACCACAGATTGCAAAGATATGAAATTTGTTGCAAATCTAGTCACTGCAGGTCGAACAATTTCTTTACCTTCAGTGTATATTCTCATAGTGTTTAGGACAATAGTGTGGTTGTATAGGTATTTGGTTATGGATTTTTCCTTCTCCACAACCTCATGTATCCAATGAAGCTTACCAATGTCCTCAAGCATTAAATCTATGCAATGGGCAGCACAAGAGGTCCAAAAAATAGTGGGGTGCCTCATCTCAAAAAGTCTACCAGCAGCCATATAATTCGCTGCATTATCGGTGACAATTTGTACAACATGTTCTTCTCCCACTTCTTGAACGACTTCCTCCATCATTTCACAGATAAGTTGGGCAGTCTTAACCTTATCTGAAGCATCCACTGACTTGAGAAACATTGTGCCTGCGGGACAAGATACAAGGAAATTTATTAAAATTCTATTCCTTTGATCTGTCCATCCATCACTCATGATGGTGCACCCTGTTTCTACCCATGATGAACGAAACTCAGCTAGCACAAGCATGACATCTTCAACACTCTCTAACAACATATCTGTCCTAAGGCTCTCTGATGTAGGGGCTTTGAACCCTGGACCTGCAGCAGCAATTGCATCAATCATAGCTTGCCAATAAGGACTTCTGGCACAGTGGAAAGGTATGTCAGAATAGTACCAAAAGTTAGCAATGGCCTTCCTTGCCTGACTATGGATATTTTTTTTCCAACCAGTGCCATCCAAGGTAGGTTGGGAACGGGGTTTTGTGCGGGGAGCAAAAAAGGTGTTTATGTTTCCACCTCCAGTGTTGAAGGAAGGAGTTGAAGGACTCGCATGGCTTTGAGTTTGACTTGGCCTTGGAGGCATGTGTGGAAAACTTGGGAATGGCATTGAGGATTCAACAGATTGAGGTGACATGGGGCTAGTGGCAGAAAAAGTATCAAGTTCAACTCCAACAGTTCCTATTTCAGCATTTTGCTTTGCTTTCTTGGCATTATGCTGCTCTAACATCTCAAGGGCCAAGGCTGCTTGGTGTTTGACATTGTCGTCAACCTTGTCGCAAATACCTATATCATGGCCAGTTATTTGTGCAAGGTGGAACTTGAATCTATAAATGCCTCCACTACATTTTGTTTTGCAAAATTTACAAAGGAGCCTGGGGTCTCCGGGAATCCTGTCACAATAAGCCCAAGCAAAGTCCTTCTCTCTCGGCATTGTTGTTGCTTTGAACTTGTGTTTAATTTGTGGCTTCTGTTAAGATTTGGAGTCCGGCTTCTATTTAATTTGTGGCTCCTGTGAAAGACAACAAAAAATCAAATTTAAAAATCATCCAAAAATTTAAAATATGCTAGAAATTTAAAAAAGTAAATGAAGACAGATGTCAGTAAAGTTGTAAACAAATAAAAGCAGAACCCTGTGCTTGGAATCTGGATTATTTCTCTCTCTCTAGTGTACTTGTGCTGGGGTTTATTTTTCTCTGTAGGGCTGCACAGTCTAAACCTCAGAGCTTATCATCAGTGATCACAGTCAATATCAATGAAACAGGGGTTTATTGGGTCCACCCACACCTAATTTATGAAATAAATTGAAGGAATTATCTGTTAGACAACAGGGTCAACATTTTCATACTGGAATCTACTGGGAAAATTCATAACAGTGACTCTGTATTCACATAGTGAATCTATGGCTCGCTACCTATTCTCTATGGCTTACATAAGAGTGATACTATGAATCTATGACTCTTAATATTCAATTGATTAGCATCATGTTCTATGGCTCTCGATATTCATGTGTGAGATAGGACTATTGACAACAGTGACACTTGATGCAAACCTAATAACTTCAGCAGCAGTGGGAACAGACTCCGGATAGTTGTTGTTTGACAGCCATTATGTATCTCCAAGTCCTTGCATGGAAATCCATTCTATATTTCAGAGTTGTTATATTGTACAGCCATTTTCTATCTTGTGATCTGCAGAGGAAGAAAGAAAGGAGTATCTGTTGCACGTAGAACTTTGTATCTCCAAGCTTTAATGGCCTTGATATAACCTGGATTTCTTTTAGCCAGAAGGGTTCTTTTCCAGTTATAAAAACTGTGTATGTCTATGGCATAAATGTTCTTTTTATTTTGTTGTAGCTATTACCTTGTTTGCGGTTCAATTATTAACACAGATCAGTAGGTAACATAGCTGCATTTTGAAGTCCAGAAGCATGCAGATAGGAAATTCATATCAAAACAGGAATTCTGTGAAGATCTGTAAGGAACAGCTTCTGCATGTTGTAGCCATAGTTTAATACTCCCAAGTATAGCATGGCCCTGAGACAAGCACTTGGCTCAATATAGTTGAGTCCTGACTACCATTGACTGACTATCGAAGCATTAATATGCTAGTAATAACAATAATGACATTCCTTTGATGACAGTAATCTCTAATCATTAATGTAATCTCTAATCATTGGGTTCACCGTTCAACTCTATACCTTTGAAGAAATCCCGAAAAGAGGCCGAGTCCTTCTTCAACTCGACAAAAGATTCCGAACAAGGCACTGGGTTTCCGCCGGTAACCTACGTTGATCATGCCAAGACAGAGGGTGTATAAGTCTGTTGATGACAGCAGAATTAAAGACTGAGTTGTTAGTAATGAAATGGACCACTGTACAGGAATGCAGCGGCTCGGGCTCACGCAGGTTACCTCGTCTTCAAGGCTGAAGGCGGCTCGGGCTCACGCAGGTTCAGCAATCCGCCCGTGCATACGTAACCATTCCGGCGGCGTCGAAGACTCGAATCTCTGCGTCGATAGTGAAACTCACGTAGCCACTCAGCGATCCGGCGGCGTCGAAGACTCGAATCTCTGCGTCGATAGTGAAACTCACGTAGCCACTCAGCGATCCGGCGGCGTCGAAGACTCGAATCTCTGCGTCGATAGTGAAACTCACGTAGCCACTCAGCGATCCGGCGGCGTCGAAGACTCGAATCTCTGCGTCGATAGTGAAACTGTGAAAGTTCTAACTTCTAAATGCCTCGGCCCCGATACTAATCCGAAACCCGAAATACGCTTTACCCGCCATAATCCGAAACCCGAAAAAAAAAACTGGCGGGACTCGCCAAAAAAACGCAGAACCGGCGATTTATTCAGAATCGTGAGTCAAACTCGCGTTGACCACGATTCAAAATCGGTCAACGCGAGTTGACTCGGAAAGTTTTCGATCGGATCGTTTAGCCGCCGAGCCGATTTAAACTCGCGATTTTGCCGATTAAACGGCGATTCCTGTTTCACTGGGTTGGACCCTGAGATCTAGTGCGTTGGAGCATCCTCCTAGTTGCAGTTGGTAAACAGGCTATTAGAGCATCCTATAAGTTGGAGCCTCCTTTAGTTGGAGCTGAAAACTTGATGTAGTTATTTTTGAAGACAAATATTAAGAAGCGTTCGGTGGTTTTTGACTTGGAGGGGTTTTCCATGTAAAAGTCTCTATGTCCACTGTCTTGATTATTGTGCATTGTTGAATGGTGTTGTTTACTGTTGATGAATATTTATATTTATCTAATGCTAATGATAATTAATGCTCTGAAGGTTAAAATTAACTAATTGGAAAGAAATATTGATTCACCCCCCTCTCAGTATTTCCAACAATTGGTATTAGAGCAGGTTCCTTCAATAACAACTTAGCAACTGGAAGGCAGATCTCAGAATACAGAGATCAGAAAATCAAAGAAGCAAGCCACCAAGCGTTCAAAGGAAGTTCCAAGTATTGAAATAATTTCAGATCCTATTACTACTGATAACAGGAAGGAAGCTCCTGAAGAAGAAGATGAAGAGATGAGTGAGATCAAATTTCAAAATGAAATTGTCAGAGTTATAAAGGAGCTTAAGGGTGAAAAAGAAAAGGTTAAATTTCTGGAAGCAAAACTAAAGATAGCAAAAGGACATGTCAGAAGCCTTAATAAGAAGAATGAAGAATCAAAGGAAATCATCAACAACCTTAAAGTGTAGCTGGAAGAAGCCAGAAAAGTTGAAGAGTCACTTAGAAGAGAACTTGAAGAAAGTAACAAAGAATGGAAGAACACAAAAAAAGAAAATCGCGAACTCAAAGAAGAATTTGCTCTATTGAAACTCTAGGTGCAGGAAGCAGAAAAGAAAGAGAAAGACCTGATAAACCAACAAAAGGAATCTGGTAAAAGGTACGTATCTGAAGTTGATCAAAAGAAAAGGGAACTGGATACAACTGTTGCAAAAATAGACAGGCTTAGGAAGGAAAATGGAAGGCAAAAGGAACAGATACAAGTTCTCAATAAAGAAGCATAAAATGTCACTCTTCTAAAGCTACAAATAGAAGAAGCAGAAAGAAGAAGACAAATCTTGAAAAGCTGGTTTCAAGAAGACCTTGCTCAAAAGAAAGAAGAACTTGATGCAACTCTTACTAAAATCAACAAGTTCAAGGATTAGCAAAAGGAACACTTACAGGTTATTGACAGGAAAGATAAAGAATTGACTCAATTGAAGATGAAGGCAAAAAAAGCAGGTAAAGCTCCATGTGATGAAGGCACAAGCTCCAAGACTTCGCAAGATCAAATTGATGAAAAGACTGATCAAGATGAAAGACTGAAGAAAATTAAAAATGTTGTGGCTCCAAAGAATAATGCTGAAGCAATCAAGAACAAGGATCAACAAGGGACTGTACCACCTCCAAAGAAGAATGAATACAAAAGACCATCCAGACAAGATAACTCATCCAGGTATGTTAATTTGGTGTAGTATGATCCGGATTATCCACAATATTATATTCATCATGTCTACGTTTCGAACCCCAAAGGGGGTCCATCATCAGGACCAAAAAATGGTAGATTATGAATGATCGTTTTTTGAGAGAAGAATCCTCCAACCAGCGTATATATAAACCTAATTAATCCTAAATAGTGAAAGCCGACTTAACCTACATATATTAATTTAATTTTATTATTATTTTATTTATTTCAGTTTTAATTATTTTTGTTTTAATTAATTATTCTAATTTTAATTATTTTAAATAAATAAATTATTAATTCTTAATAGATACAACCGATTAAGACTAATGAGAGAAGTAAACTATTTAATTGGTTTAGTTAATTAATTAATTAATTAATTTAATTTAATTGATTAATTAATTAATTAATTTATAATTTTTGTTTTGATGATTTTATATTTCTTTTTCTTTTATTTTTTCCTCTTTTTATGTTAATTTTATTTTTAATTAATTAAACCCTAAGTATCTAATTGATAAATAAGTAACCTATTTAATTTATTTAATTAATAAATTAATTTAATTAATTAATTAATTTAATTGATTTATAATTTTCAAATGTTAATTTATAAAACTAATGTTACTATAATCCATAGTCATTAGAATAAATTTTATTTTGTTATATTGGTTATTATTAATTAATTTAATTATTAATTAATTATCTAATTTATTTTATTTTGGGGAGAAACCAGTGATACTAAGCTACAAAAGATTTGGAGGGATTTATTTGTCTAATCAGGGGAAGCCAATTTCCACTAATCTCGCTCCCATTGTCCCTGTTGAGGTTCTGAGGAAATTTCATAATTTCGATGGCCTCTCTGATTTTTCTCTTTTGATAATGATCCTCTCTTGCAATGATTTTGGTGTCTTCTAAACACACATGATGTTTGGTTTTGGATGAGTGTTCTGCAAGGGCTGATGTACGGGATCTCCCATTCTTAATATCAACGCCGTGCTCTTTAAGTCTTGTTTTCAGAGATCGTCCTGTTTCCCCAATATAACTCTTGCCACATGAGCAATCAATCTTGTACACACCCTTGAGTTGTTGATGATCTATGTTATCCTTGACTGATCTCATCATTTGCCTAATTGTTCCACATGTTGTCAACTAAGTGTTTATGTCCTTTTTTTAGAATTTTTGCAATCTTATCCGTAATTTGTTTAATGATTATTGTTTTTCATGTACTAACTTTGGACATATGGCTAGGGATTGTAAAGCTTATGACATGTACAATTATCAAAGCATTATCAAAACCCTAGAAGCAGGTTTTCTAAATCACAGGACATATTTCAAAACAACTTTGCCAACAGAAAGCATATACCATCTGCTCAAACATTCTGGCCCAACATTGAATGTTATAAATGCCATAATTATGGGCACATAACTCGCGATTGTAGGTACAACCCTAACATCAGGTATAAGAAGGCTTGGAGAAGAAAGCAAAAGGAAGGAGACCAAGTAAATGAGAAAGTCTCAACAATTGTGCTTTCAGGTTTTGTAAAAGAAGAAGGATATGATGAATCTATGATGGAAAATGTTGAAGTTTAGGATGATTCAGCCTAAGAGCCGAGTGATACATTATTTTGAAGAATCTAACATGATGACTTCCTAAATATTGCAGAGGGGGTGTTTAAGAAGCAGTAGTTGCACATTTGAAGATCGATCATTGACAAGTTGACAGATGGAAGACATGAAGGAATATTATGGGCAATTTCAGTGTTAGGCAAAGTGATCCATATTGACAGGTATAATCAGTAGTAACAATTTGTATGAAGCATAGTATGTCAAGGGGAGACAGGTTGTTGCAACAAGTATTGAGGAAAGCATTTCAAAGACTGACAGGTACTTTGTAGGAAGACTGAGGAATGCTTCTTCTCAGGGGGAGCACAGGTAGATTATAGGTCCACCTTGACCTCTTTCGGTTTGGCAAGACAAGAGGAAGCAAAAGCAGATTACAGGTCCACAAGAAGTAGGCAGATTGTTAGGGACAGTCACCATTTTCCATTGATGTCAAAGGGGGGGAGAAATCACAAAAGGAGTACGTGTGTTGCCATCAATGACAAAAGGGGGAGATTGTTGGATAGTGTTGTCATTGATGTCAACCTTGGGGTTTGAATTTAACTAAACACTTGTAATTGATGTCAAACTATTAATGAACACTCTTATAGTTGTTTGGATTACATCAAAGTTGGAAGCTCCACTATTGGATGGTTGAAAACCTTAGTTCTAGGTTTTGGGTTTCCTATACTTAAGGACATACCCCACACTTATCAAGGGTTATTGAAGAAGCTAATCTTTGATTTGGACCCGAAGATCCTTGTCAATGGATTCTCCTCGTCGAGCCGATTCTGGTGGTGTGCAATATGCTCCGAGAGGTCTCCTGGTTTGAGAGATATTCACGTTTGAAGTTGAAGACCCAGATCAATGGGTCAAAACCCCATAAGATGGCACCTCCTCCTTGACCAAGTCAAATGATCATGCAATATGACCCCTCATCAGGAATTAAAATAACATTAGAATATTTGGTTCTTAAATCAAAGGCTAAGTCAAGTACAAGGGTCTACGATCCAAGGTCAAAACTCCATTCTAAGTTTAACCTTCAACATCTTAAGCATATTTTAACTCAGAAAAATAATTAATCTTCAAATGATTGTTTTTTGGGATGTCCAAAATGTTAAATATTTTTTCCCAAGGAAAAATCACAATTTTATTCATAATGAACAAAATTACATATTGTAGATGCTAAAAAAGCATATGCATAATATCAGGTCCTAGTATCCAAGATCAATAAAAACTCACCAAAGAGATGAACTAGTTTAATCTTTCCTACCTTTCTTTTTTCCACCTTCTGCCAACCACTAGAGTTGGGAGTGGAAGATACAATAGTCAGTTGATTCTCTTTTACATTTATACGGAGTTCTTTATCAGAATCCGAACTTTCTAAAGCATGAATTCGCTTGGTTCCACTTGCTTCTTTTTAGATGGAATCTTCTCAATCTGCTGCTGTTGTACTGAAGGCATTGGAACTAATGATGAATTTTGCTCGACCTCATTCTTCTGCATGGTATCTTGGGAATTCTAGTCATTAATGTTTGAGGTGTTTTCTAGGATTTCTGCATCCTCTGCTTCTACTTCCTGGAATTTTGAAAACTGTCAACCTTTTGGCTTTTGAGCTTGTCTTTTTTTGCTTGAGGGCACGCGTTTCGAAGATGGCCAGTTTGAAGACATACGATAATGAAATGTCGTATTCTCATAGTCAAGAGGCTGGGACCACTGCAGATTATTGTGAATCAGAATAATACGATCAGGTAGAACTTTATCAAGGTCTACCTCTACACAGAGTTTGGCAAATATAAAAATGCCTTTGGAGACGCTGTTTGCATCCACCTTGAGGAACTTCCCCAAAGAATTCCCTATCCCTTCTAATACTTTGTGATGCCAAAAATGCAGGGGTAGATTATGTAACTTGACCCACACTGGCATTTTGGAGACCACCATGGTATTTGCATCAAATCCCAGAAACCAAGGAATCATGAATAGTCCCGCATTGCCCCAAAACCATGGTCCCTCGTTTAATACATAATCCATATCTTTTGTTGTGTCAAACTTTACAATAAAAAAACCTGTGGAACATAGGTGGATATCACAATTTTCCATCCAAGTAGAGAAAATCCATTGATGTAAAGTCTCTGATTTGGGCCAAAATCCATTAAATATGCAGATAACTGCTCTTGCATGGAAATCAGAGTAGAGCTCATTAACCTCAGGCAGGTTGATTGTCAAAGCTGACCCCTGGTTTATCTGCTCCACAATATAAGGACTAGGAATATTGGTGGATTGTTCTGAATTTTTTGTGGATCAGTCTGCCCTTTTACTGCATCCTTGAAAGATACTGGACCTTTGGAACTAGATCTAGGACAACCTCCAAGAAGTCTCATGTTAAGGATGATGGTTGAATCTCGTACAAGGCCATAGTCCGGCAACCTGTAGTCGTCTTGCAATGTTTTCCCTGCATAAATCATATTTTGGAGTCTTGTTGGAATACCCATCTGTTCTTGAATATTTTGCTTAAGCGTTTGTAACCAATCCCAGTTCTAGACCCTCATACACATAGATTTCCCACTCAACGTTTTAATAAAAATTTGAAGCGACACTTCTTCAAGTAGATCTGAGGATTGATATCCACGATCCATCCACTTATTAGACCCGACTAGTAAATTCAAGGGTGGATTGGGAATCCAAGAGAAGTTTTCTGAATACTGGTAGGGAAAGGAGTTGAGAGCCTCCCCGTCTTCGAAAGCCTCCCCGTCTTCGAAAGCCCCAAAACTCCTATCCATATAGTTCCTGAAATCCCACAGTTCTGAAAAAACTCCATGAGTTATTGACTCGGCAGGGTTCTCCAGATCTATGACGGGAGGAGAATCCGTATTTTGTGACCAAGACTCGAAGATCAAAATCCTTTCATTGTGTTCAGGGACCAGATGTTGCGTAACCTTTAGCTCTCAGATGCTGTAGAGTCCACCAATTGGTATCATCATACGCAATATGGTAGCAAAAGATGCTGCTTATCGGTCCTCCGGTTGTAGTCACACGCTCTTCATCATCTTTCCAATAGATTCGCCAGATCACGCTCCCAGACCCTAGATTGATATGGAAAAAGCGAGACAACCAATCTTTGAGAGACCTTTCCGCCCACTCTCAAGTTAACATGGCCAGATCCAACAGAAAATTGTGTATCTATCCATAGATATACTCTTTCAAATTCACTATCAGTCCCAGGAAGAGCAAGGGCTTCATTATTTACCAAGTTCCCCCACCAGATCTTCTTGATGCTGAGAGATCTATGCTTGCCCAAACCCCACTCCTTAAGTTTCCAAATGCGTAGATCTGAATCTAAAAAATCTCTTCTTCCGTGATTAGATTTGGCTTCATCGACATCAATCTTGGCTGCATGTGATTTTGCAGGTGGAACAGGCTTGGGAATAATAACCTGATCCAGCTTCCCCGCTTCCTCCCCTTGGTAGTAGGGAGCACTGACCTTGGCATGAGGGAGATCGAAACTGATGCTGTTGATGGAGGGGTAAACTCTCGCAAGTTTTGTCCTTGCGATTCCATCCCCACTGCCTACATTCACCAAAAAAATCAGGCCATCAAAATCTTGACATTTCAATAGAAGATCCATCTGACAGAGCCATTGTTGTCGATATCCGCAGCCGTGAGGTCTCCCACGGTCATCTCTCTCTGCAACACCCATTTGGCGATGGCACGGTTCCTCGATCGATCCTGAGCTCCATGAAAAAATGAGCTCATATCTCCAAAATATATATATATATATTTATTTATTTATGTATATATATTTAAGTTTCTAGTTCTATTTAAATCAAATTAAAGAATCTAAATAGGTCCTTTCAACTGTTATATACCTAGGGGGGATAATATGGGGTACCAAGGGACGTACCCAAGGTAATAATGTAATAATGGGATGGGCCATAGTAATAAATAAGGTGGTTAACCTATATCATGTAAGGGACCACAAGTAGTTAGTAATAATGTAATGGGCCCATGGTATTAGTTGATGGTAGGAGGGAACCATGGTATTGTATGTATGAGGCCTATATAGAGGTTAGAGACTCCACGTCAAGGAATATTGTGAAGGAATTATGTCAAGGATTATTGTATGAACAAGCATATGGCTTGTGGAGTGTTCTCCTTCCTTAAGGAGTGAATGTATGGTGTTGCCCTACCTTAAGGGTTCGATATCAATAAAGTGAATCATTTTTATCTATTTCTCTCTTATTGTTTCTGGGTATATTTGCATTATCTTATATTTTTGGATCATATCTATAACAAGTGGTATCAGAGCACTTTCTTGGGCAAAAGTGGAGAATTTTTTATTTATTTATTTATTTATTTGTTTTTGCAGGATTTCAGGGGCGGCGAGTTTGCAGATCAGATCTGTACATTTTGGTGCAAGATCTGCAAAATCTAATTGCATCTTTGTGAAAAAATAGCCGATTTAAAAAAATAAAATCGGTTGAATCGGAGTTCGGATGAAGAAGATATCGCTGATCTAAAAATCAGTGGGGTTGCAAACAATTTTTCAGGGCAGCGAGTTTGCGGCGCAGATCTGGACGTCCTGGTGCAAGATCTGCAAAATCTAATTGTAGATCTGGAATCTTTGTGAAAAATACCTAATTTCAAAAAAAAAATCAGTTGAATCAGAGTCCGGATGAGGAAGATATCGCTGATTTAAAATCAGCTCTTTTTTTTGCAGAAATTGTGGTGACGGTGGGAGAGTAGCAGCGCAGATCTGAAATTCTAGAGTCTGGATCAGGATTTCTATCACATGGGCCGATGCAGAATGGTTGTTCCATTTCCGAAAACATGTCATAATATGAATTCTGAGCAATATTGACGGAATTGTGACCATTTCAAATTTTCGCCAATTTTTTTTGTGATGGTGGCCCTAGGTCAGAATTTCAGGGACTTGTATAAATTTGATGGCTCTCATCCAGCCAAATGGCTAGCACAAATGGAGAAATATTTTAGGTTAAATTACATCATGGATGATGAGACTCAGTTGAGTGTGGGAAAACTGTACTTGGACAATGAAAGACGGCAATTGTGGCAATGGCATCAACGTTACTATCGAAGGCCCTTGACTTGGGACACATTCACAAAAGATCTTATGGACCATTTTGACCGTAAAGTTAATCTTGTGGATAAGCTCACACAGACAGACACACAACCTAGCAAAGATGTTATTTTAAAGAAGGAAACCAATGAACCTAAAGGGTTATTTTCTGCTGGTATCTCCTTATTGCAGGTTCATGGATTGATTCAGAAAGAGAAGATCATTGTTTCTATAAATCCTAGTTGCAAGCATAATTTCATCAATGTTAATTTGGCAAAAAAATTGCAAATTCCAGCAAAACACATTGAAAACACACAAGTGGATAATGAGGATGTTCTAGTGTATAAGGATTTGAAGATTTCTATGGATAAGTATGTGTTGCATGGTGATTTTTATACTTCAGAGATGGATAATATGGATGTTGTTTTGGGATATCCTTGGATGGAATCTGCGGGTACTATCAATATTAATGTGCAGAAGAAATTCCTGAAGCTCCAGTATAAAAAGAAGAAAATTATATTACAGGATATTTCCATCAATAAACAGGTCGAGTACATGGAGGCTGAAGCAGAAGATGTTCCAGGGACTGACATATCAAGTGATGAGCCTTTGATGATCGACAATCAAACACAAACAGAGGTTGAAGCAGAAAAGGTTACAGGTACATCAGATGAGGGCTCAGTGGTTGAAGTCATATTGGAAAAGAAGACACCACAACAGGCACCACAGCAGGGTGAATTAAAGAAAAAGACACTGTGGGTTAAAACTTCAACATATCATCACCCACATCACCCCGCAAGACAACCATCAAGATGGCAACCAATTAGCCACACGGACAACAACCCCCGCAGGATAGATAGAGAGGAGCAAAGATCCACCTACTACACATCAACACATAAGAGCTACCACGGTCAACTTCCATCTCAAGCGAGCGAGGCACCAGCGAGACCGAGGGTACACCTCTCTCTTGGATGGCTAGATGCACGTGCATGGTATCAATGGACTACTCTTTGGAGTAGATCTTATTATTTATGTTCTTCCCATGTTTCGGGGACGAAACATGCTAAGGGGGGTGGAATGTTATATATCTAGGGGGATAATATGGGGTACCAAGGGAGGTACCCAAGGTAATAATGTAATAATGGGATGAGCCATAGTAATAAATAAGGTGGTTAACCCATATCATGTAAGAGACCACAAGTAGTTAGTAATAATGTAACGGGCCCATGGTATCAGTTGATGGTATGAGGGAACCATGGTAATGACCCATGGTATTATATGTATGAGGCCTATATAGAGGCTAGAGACTCCACGTCAAGGAATATTGTGAAGGAATTATGTCAAGGATTATTGTATGAACAATCATATAGCTTGTGGAGTGTTCTCCTTCCTTTAAGGAGTGAATGTATGGTGTTGCCCTACCTTAAGGGTTCGATATCAATAAAGTGAATCATTTTTATATTGTTTATGGGTTTATTTGCATTATCTTATATTTTCATATCAGATCTATAGTATTTCCGGGTCATATCTTCAACATATCATCACCCACATCACCCCGCCAGAAAACAACCAACAAGATGGCAACCAATTAGCCACAAGGACAACAACCCCTGTATGACGGATAGTGAGGAGCGAAGATACTACACATCAACAAAGAAGAGCTACCATGGTCAACTTCCATCTCAAGCGAGCGAGGCACCAGCGAGATCGAGGGTTCACCTTTCTCTTGGATGGCTAGATGCACGTGTATGGTACCAGTGGACTACTCTTTTGAGTAAATCTTATTATTTGTGTTCTTCCCATGTTTCGGGGATGAAACATGCTAAGGGGGGTGGAATGTTATACCTAGGGGGGATAATATGGGGTACCAAAGGAGGTACCCAAGGTAATAATGTAATAATGGGATGGACCATAGTAATAAATAAGGTGGTTAACCCATATCATGTAAGGGACCACAAGTAGTTAGTAATAATGTAATGGGCCCATGGTATTAGTTGATGGCAGTGTTGCGGGGGAGCGCCCCCCCCCCCCCTCGCTCCCGCCCCCGATCCGCGCTCCGGGCGGGAGCGACTCGGGAGCGAGTCGGGAGCGCGCTCCCTAAAAAAAATTTCGCTCCCTGCCTTTTCGGGAGCGTTTTGCCTTTTTTGCATTTTTTTTTTTTGTAGTAATGTTCGAAATGCAATTTTTTTTGAAAGAAACAAATAGTTTTTGAGTGGGGCAACTTAATGATCAAGTCTAGGCCCTAGTATTGATATGCTATTCATGGTAATGTTAAATTCTTAAAGTAAAAGTGACATTTTCTTTAATTTTCATTTTCATCCTTTTACTTAAATTTTTAACATTACCATGAAATGACTCAGGATGTTTGAGAGTGGTTTCGTCCTCATTGGATTTCATATGGAGAAAGTAGAATTTTAGATTTCATTCAAAATCCAGCAGACTTATCAGTTTTTCAGGATTTCAGGATTGGGGGATTGCAATGTTTCCATTGAATTTTGTCATGTATTAGGGTATGGAACTCATATTTAATCAAGAGTACCAATCCCTCTATGTACCTTGATGTTAGTGACATTGGTTGTCGAACTCCTCTATCATGACCCTTCTAAAAATGTACGCATCACTCAAACAAAATCTTGACTTGACATGCTATGCTTTTTCTATCTTATGTTAATGCTTAGAGGGTGATATTAATGACAAAGATCCCTATACAGATACAAAGGTAATGACAAAGATACCTCTGGATATTAATGCTTGGAGGGTGATATTAATGACAAAGATCCTGATTTTGCAACAAGACTAAAAAATTAGACATTTCTCGTGGTGGCAAGAGGCCCAAGCATAAGAAATAGATAATAGATTTACTTCTCTTTTCTAGTTTCTAGTAGCTTTTATAACTATTGACTCTTTCATATTTATTATGATATTTTTTTAAACAATATATGACAATTTAAGTTTGAAGTTGGCAATTATAACTCATTAGTAATGAATTATGAATATGATGCTTCATGAAAGTTGAAAGTTGTTTCATTTCATTTCATTTTATAACATTTCATTTCATGTTAGATATTATTTGTTGTAATGGTTACACTTAGCTTACAAGTACAACTTTGGTGATCAATGATGATAAATGTTATATATTGAATTTTGAAAGCTTGAAACTTTAAGATTGATGAATCATGAGACTCAATATGTTGTATGTTACTATGTTACTAACTTGCGGACGTGGTTGATGAAGATTATAACTTCTAGATGATTGTTGTTATATGGTTCAATCTATGCTTTTTTATGTTTTTTATATCTAATTTATCATTCTACATGTTTTTGTTGACATATATGTATCAAAAATTAAAAAATTAAAAAATATATATATATTTTTAAAAAATCGCTTCGGGATTCGCTCCCAAACCGGGAGCTTCTGAAAATGGTCGCTCCCGCTCCCGCTTCCGCTCCCGCTCCCCGCTTCCGTACCCGCTCCCAAGTAACATTGGTTGATGGTATGAGGGAACCATGGTAATGACCCATGGTATTGTATGTATGAGGCCTATATAGAGGCTAGAGACTCCACGTCAAGAAATATTGTGAAGGAATTATGTCAAGGATTATTGTATGAACAGGCAATATGGCTTGTGGAGTGTTCTCCTTTCTTAAGGAGTGAATGTATGGTGTTGCCCTACCTTAAGGGTTCAATATCAGTAAAGTGAATCATTTTTATCTATTTCTCTCTTATTGTTTCTGGGTATATTTGCATTATCTTATATTTTTGGATCAGATCTATAACATCAACAAACTAAAATTTCTCCCTAACTTATGGAGTTTGATGCCCTTAGAAGCTCCTTCCTAAGTGATAAGAAATTAAATTTCAAAAAGTCCCATCCTTGGATATTACTCTAACTAAAGTTCAAACTTCAATGTTCATCTTAGAAGATCCCAAACTCCCTACAATGTCAACCTTTGGAAGCCCCTCCTAGCCCAAAACTTAACCTATAAAAGAAGACCTTATACATTCTCCAAAATTAAGGACTTTAATGAATGATCTTATGAAGAATATCTGAAATTCTTTCAACCCTTTTTGAGGAATGTTGAAAATCTGAAGTGGGTAGGGTCTAGTTTGTTGATTGACTCAAGGTTACAGTGCTCCATATTTTTGAAATTCGGCTAGGTTAGTGTCTCAAAAACCAACGAAGTTTCTTGACACAAAATTGCAAAACCACAAGACTTACTTTGCTTATCCTTTAATCTTAATTCACACTTGACTAAGACTTGATATTACCTTCGACCCTTGTGACAAATCAAAATTTGCTTTTATTATTGCAATTTTCTTTGGGTGATTGGGATTCGTTTGGGTCTGGAGTTATGTTTTTTTGTTTTTGGTTTAGGGTTTGGATCATTGTGGGATTCCTTGGGGTAGATCTTCATTGCAAGTAATAAGACTTACACTTTTGTGCATTAGATTGGAGTTTTCGGTCCTCAACTAGGGCGTCATTTTTGAAACTTGATTAGTGCACCCTCAACCTTATTCTTGTTTATTTTTCTGTGGTTTATTGATACAAGATCTGCAAAGAGAACAAGCCTATGCGATCTTCTAAAGCCAACCCTAATCTAATTTGCTAAACTCCACGTTTTGAACACTAGGGTTTCTAATTATTGTTGTGAATGAATTTGAAGGAACAATCTTCAAACAATTTTAGTTGCATTGTTTTAAATAATTATCTCTTGGGGAATCACTCCTTATAGCAGCAAGCAGTCTTATTCTTAAATCCCTGAAGTGACAAACTTTGTAATATACATATACCCTGCGGCGTAGGTCTTCCTCTAGGCACCTACGAATTTGAAGCCGACCTTAAACATCAGAAGAAGATCAGATTACCTGAATTGTGTATTTTGTTGGAGATTTCATTGAGTATTGAGTGGCATTCATATGCAACAGTTGAAGGTGTACAATTGGCAACAAATGAATTAAAAGTTTTCTAAGAGTCTCAATGTCACCTACAGTGACAAGTTGGACAATACAAGCAAACCATTATTAGTGCCAAACATGATGACTGTAGTGTTTGACAATAGTGTATAGTGACATATGAACAATTGTGTTTAGCTGTAAGACTAACACAGTGACAAATAGAACAATAGTATTGTGCCAACTCTATTATGACAATATTACTATAACTGTGAACCTTAATGATCGCTGATCCGAATCGGATCCTTAAACACTCTTAAAATTTCTTGAACTCTGTAAAAACTCATGCCGAAGTTTCAAAGCCTTATGGATGTTGAGCTTATCAGAAATAACCTCTAAACAATAGCAATTTGTGATAAGCACGGAGCAACGAAGACCCTCTGTCAAAGCGCGCACACCGTTGGTCTATGGTAACTGCGCGTTGGCACAAATTGATAAACGGGAGGTCAAATCCAGAAACAGGGGTAGTTTTTGATACGCGATTAGCGCTAAAGCGCTAATTGTGTATCGTAGGGTGTCCCCCTCAGTGAAGGAAAGCCCCTAAGCACTCAGTCCTGAGAAAAACATAAAACCGTACGGAAATCGCCGATTCTGTCAGAAGGCGGGTCCCACACTAAAACCGGCAAGATATCGGAAGGGCTTCAAGCGGTAAGCGGGTTCGACCGAGTCCCGCCCGATGCCATACACTGGGTGACACGCGTCCGACAGATGAGAGAGAAAACCGCTCACATCGGACGGGTAAAAGTCATGCTACTTACTTGCCCGATATGGACGAAGACCGTAGGATCTGGAGGCCCCAAATCAATGGCGGAGAAATGATCTGATGGATGACCGGATTCGATGGGGAAATAGGCTGAGTCACATAAGATTTGAGGTCCGGCATGATTGATGAGTTGGCAGAGGAATCAGTTTCACGGGCAATCTTGGAGCAACGGAAATAACGACTGTTCGAAGAGAACTGACGCTCAGTTCGTGAGGAAACAGGTGGCCACCTCTCTGTGAAGCGTTACACAGTGATGATGACGCAGAGCAGGGGAATTCAAACGGACAAAGGCAGGAGATCCAGAGAGCCGGGAAGCGGAAACGAACAGTCAGGAAGCGGATTGGCTTTAAGTCATGAACGGACAGAGAGTAAGAGCAGGCAGAGAGAGAGAAGCAGAAAGCCAAGAGGCAAGAGAGAAGTGAATTGCAGAGAATAGAGAAGCCGAGCTGACCTGCAAAGCAAAGGCAGCATCGAGCCAGACAGAGACAGAGAGAGTTCGAGAGTCTGTGAACTCCAGAGAAGGCTTGAGAGGTTCAAGCAAACTCTTCTGTGTATACCTATAAGGTATTGAGTACCAGATTGGACTCATACCACTGAGACCAGTTGAGGTCAAGATTCAGTAAGGGGAGTCTGTATACTCTAGAGACTTGGGGGATCCAAGTACAATCCTATTGATCATCATCTATTAAGTGAGACTCAAATTGAGCTCATTATTGTAAAAAATTTGCTTTTTAAAACACAATAGAAAGGCCACCATTGAAGGCTGGACTAGGAGATGTAGCCCAGGAGGATTGGGTGAACTCCTTATTAAACTTGTGTTTATGTGTTTGCTTATTGTGTTTCTCTTACTGCTTCGATGTCTGTGTATTTCGCAATCTTATCGATCTATTGCATAAAATAACATAGGCACACTCCAACACGAGTCTGTAATACCTTCATTAATTCTCTGAGATCATTTACGGGTGATTTCAGATCAAGTGGTATCAGAGCGATCTAGGTTGTTAAGGTTAGACAAGCTTGTGCTGGATTTTGTTGTTGAATGCTAACTAGATCAAAGCTTAAATTACGAGAAGGAGAGTTGGTTGAAACTAACCCGGAAATTGGAAGAGTCTATTCTAAGAGGAAAATGTCAGACGAAAATCCCTTGGGATCAGACCCGCAGTTCATATTTCCTGGCCATGAGATCCATGGTAGAGGAAATGTATAGGGAGTTTAAGAAAGGTAGAGATGCAGATTCATCACACTCCAAAGATAAAGGAGAAGAAGAATCTCTCCTCCATGACCACTCTAAAGGCAAAGGGAAAGAAGAAAACTTTCTCACACCTCCTAATAGCCCTGAACATAAAAAGAAGACATCTTTGATTAAATCAGATGTTAAATTTGATTTACCAATATATGATGGAGAGTTGAATGTAGAGAAGCTGGATAATTGGATCAGACATATTGATGTTTATTGCAGAGTATCGACTCAGACAAGAGTAAGATTCTGCTGGCCAGCCTACGCCTCGGAGGCATTGCCTTGGTATGGTGGGAAGGCAAGACACAAGCTGACATGAAGAAACATGGTAAGATTTTTTCTGTCTGGAGTGAATTTGTTTCTGCAATCAAAAAGCAGTTCTATCCACTAGCTTACATGCAGCAAGCCATGATGAGCTGGCAAACTCTTCGCCAATTTAAAAGGCAAAGTGTACAAGGTTACACCTAAGAATTTAGGAAAAGAGCTTTGATTCTAGGAATTTCATTAAACTCACCTAAGACTCTGTTGAAGTACATAGGTGGTCTACACAGCTACATGAGGCACGCTATCCTCATGTTTAATCCCACTAGTATAAATGAGGTATCTGTTCAGGCTACGCATCTAGAAGCTAGAGGTAAGAATTGGAACCCAAAAGTTGGGGGATCATCCCAACCCACTGCAAGCAAAAATAAGGAGAAAAGAAAACAGAAATGGAAAGAGAGGAAGACAAACACTGTACAGAAAAGCAAGTCCTCATGCACTCACTGTAAGAAGGATGGGCATGATGATGAGCACTGCTGGATTCTGCATCCGAAGCTTAGACCTAAGAAGTTCGAGGGCAAGAAGAAGAAGACTGCTGCAGCTATTTAGAAAGATTTTGGGTCAGACTCAGGAGATGAAACAACCATTGCAACCACCGATATAAAAGGTAAAAATTCTGAAGCATCTACTAGTAATTCTGCACAATCTACTAATAATGAAGAAAATGAGAGGAAAAGACATGAGCTTTTTCATATTCGAGTTATTTCTAATCATCAAAAGATTAATACTTCGTTTGATAGTGGCTCACAAGTAAATTTAATTTCTGAAGCAATTGTAAAGAAGTTGGGATTACTGACTACACCTCACAAGAAGCCATATCCATTAGGTTGGTTATGTGATAAAGCACAACTACAAATGACTAGACAATGTAAACTTAAGTTTTCTTCTGGGTCAGCATTTGTAGATGAGGTTGAGTTAGATATAGTTCCTCTGGATATATGTGGAATTTTTTGAGGAAGTCCTTACTTGTATGATAGAAAAGCTATTTTCTATAGAGCTGAGAACAAGTATCTACTCGTTAAAGATGGAATCGAATATATTGTAAGAGCTCATAAGCTCAAGAATAATTATACTCTCATAAACTCAGGGCAGATGAAACGAATTGTAAATTCATGCAAACAATTTTTACTGATGGTTGTAAAGGAAAAGAAACCTGATAAAACCAATATATTTGAGGGCTGTGATGCTAAACAAGAAGTTGATTTAGAAAAAGTTGTTTCAGAATATGATATATTGTTTCAAGAACCTAAAGGTCTGCCACCCAAAAAGGAAATAGTGCATGATATTAATTTGCAACAATATGCTCCATTGCCTAACATCGGAATGTATAGGTTGTCCGCTTTAGAGAATGTAGAAATCAAGAGGCAGGTACAGGAGTTGCTCGAGAAGGGGTTCATGAGACCTAGCACATCACCATGTGGGTCTCCAATCGTTTTGGTGAAAAAGAAAGATGGCTCGTGGAGGATGTGCATTGATTACTGAGCACTGAATAAGATAACGATAAAAAATCGTTATCCCCTTCCTCGCATAGATGATCTATTAGATCAATTAAAGGAAGCTATTTATTTTTCCAAGTTAGACTTTCATAGTGGCTATCATTAGGTCAGAGTTGCAGAACAAGATGCATGGAAAACTGCTTTCAAAACAAAGCAGGGACTGTATGAGTGGCTGGTTATGCCTTTTGGCTTAACTAATGCTCCTGCTACTTTCATGAGAGTAATGAATGATGTACTCAGACCTTTTCTTGATGATTTTGTTATTGTATATTTGGATGACATTCTGATATTCAACAAAACGTGGGAAGAACATTTAAAGCATGTTAAGCAAACCTTAGATGTTTTGAAAGGAGAAAATCTTTATGTTAAACTCTCAAAATGTGAATTTGGCAAAACATATTTGAATTATTTGGGACATATAGTAGGGGGTGGTGAATTGAAGATAGATCCCTCTAAGGTTGCAGTCATTGTAAACTGGCCTAAACCCAAATCTGCTACAGACGTTAGAAGCTTCTTAGGAGCAGCACAATATTGGAGAAAGTTTATTTCTAACTTTTCTTTAATTACAGCTCCCTTACATGCTTTAACAGGATTGAACAAGGTGTTTCAGTGGGGAGGCAAACAACAGAAAGCCTTCGACACCTTGAAAGAAAAGATTAGTACAATGCCAATACTAGCACTGCTCAATCTTCAAAGACCATTTGAGATTCGAACGGATGCCAGTGACTATGCGATGGGAGCAGTGTTGATATAGCACGGTAAACCCATATGTTATCATTCTGAGAGATTTAATTCTGCAGTAGTTAACTATCCCACATATGATAAAGAATTGTATGCATTAGTACGGAGTGTGAAAAAGTGGAGACATTACTTAATGGGCAAAGAGACAGTTATACATATTGATCATCAACCACTTCAATATCTACACTTCCAAACTAAGTTGCAGCAATCAAGACACTATAGATGGATGGGTTTTCTACAACAATTTCATTTAGTCATCAGATATAAAAAAGGCATACACAATAAAGTTACAGATATGTTATCTAGACCAATTATAAATGCATCTACTATACTTAAGCATAATTCAGTATTGCATGAGAGCTACATTGAACAATATGCTCAAGATATAGATTTTAAAGATGTATATGCAACTTTAAAGGCAAACGAGTAGAAGAATTGGATTATCATATTAAGGACCAACTCTTGTATCATTGTGGGAAGCTATGCATTGCACAAACTGAAAGAGTAAAGATAATTCGAGAAGCACACACTTCTCTAATATCAGGTCACTTTGGTGTAAGTAAAATGATTGCATAGCTGCAAAGATTTTGTTATTGGCCGCAAATGAATGAGACAATTTCTAGATATGTAAGAGGGTGTACCATGTGTGCTAAAAGCAAGCCCAACAATAGAAAACTAGGCTTGTACACTCCACTAGCAGTTCCTTCTCATCCTTGGGAAAGTGTTTCCATGGACTTTGTTGAAGGACTGCCTAAATATAGGAAAGGTCATGACTATTTATATGTTGTTGTGGATAGGTTCAGCAAAATGTGTATTTTGATACCTTGTAATAAACAGATTACAGCTGAACAAATTGCAAAGTTGTTCTTTCAACATGTATGGGTTCATTTTGGATTACCCACTTCCATTGTATCTAATCGAGATTCCCAATTTGTTGGGAAGTTTCGGTCGAGTCTGTGGGAACTGATGGACACCAAACTAAAGAAAAGCACAACCTTTCATCCACAGATAGATGGCTAGACAAAAGTGGTCAACAAGACAGTGATCCAGTTGCTCAGAGGCTATTGCAGCAAGCATCCCAAACTTTGGGATGAACATTTGTGTTATGTGCAGCATGCTTACAACCGAGCAAAACATTCTTCCACACAGAGATCTCTTTTTGAGACCTGTTTTGGTTTCACACCAAGGTCTCCCTTGGATTTTGTCTTTGGTAAAGACATAGCAGTTGATGGACATAGTGATGTGGACAAGGCAACCAAGTTAATTGAACAAATCCAAGAGATTCACCAGGTAGTACAGGAACAACTGGAAAAGAGCCAAGCCAAATACAAGGCAAGGCATGACAAGCATCAGATGGGGCATAGTTTCTAAGTTGGTGATCAAGTTTGGCTGTATATCAGCAAAGACAGAATGCAAGGTGAAGGTAAAAAGCTAAAGCCAAAGGTATGGACCTTTTAAGATACTTGAGAAGATTGGTGAGAATGCTTTTCGCCTTGATTTACTAGCTTACATGCACATCTACTCGGTCGTTAATGCAGACAGCTTGAGACTATTTGAACCTTCATTAATTGAAGATCTTGAAGAGCAGAGTCAATTGCCTTCTATTGATGATCTGTTACCTGAATATCTTAATGAATTGTAGGAAGATACAGTTCTGGACAGAAAGGTAAGAACTACGCGCAGAGGAGATGTTGAGTACCTCAGGATTGGACTCAAGGGTTCAAATCCAAGCAGTGCAAAATGGATAGAGATTGGACAAGTGAGACAGCTATACCCTCACTTAATCGATGCTTGAAAACCAACTTTTGCTGGTCCAAAAGCTTTTTCAGTGGGAAGGCCGTGATCCAAATCGGATCCTTAAACACTCTTAAAATTTCCTGAACTCTATAAAAACTCATGCCGAAGTTTCAAAGCCTTATGGATGTCGAGCTTATCATAAATAACCTCTAAATAATGGCAATCTGTGATCAGCACAGAGTAATGAGGACCCTCGGTCAAAGCACACATACCGTTGGCCCATGGTAACTACGTGTTGGCACAAATTGATAAAAGGGAGGTCAAATCCAGAAACAGGGGTAGTTTCTGGTACGCGATTAATCGCGTATCGTAGGGCGTCTCCTCAGTGAAGGAAAGCCCTTAAGCGCTCGGTCCTGATAAAAGCATAAAACCGTACGGAAATCGCCGATTCCGTTAGAAGGCGGGTCCCACACTAAAACCAACAGGATATCGAAAGGGCTTCAAGCGGTAAGCGAGTTCAACAGAGTCCCACCCGATGCCATACACTGGGCGACACGCGCCCGATGGATGAGAGAGAATAATGTAGTTCGAATAGGGGAAATGAGGAAAGAAAATAAACATTCAGCTATACATTTGACCAAGAGAAGCTCATAACTAACTGGAAAACTGAATTCAAACACACAAATAACAACACAGGATTTACGTAGTAAAACCTTGATAGCGTGTCAAGGAAACATCCACAGGGCAAGGGATTGGAATCTCTATTCAATCAACAATGATTCTTCATGATGACGTTTCTTGGGCATTCACTAGTTTTATACAAGCCTCCTCCGTTACATAACTGTTGTTTCGGTATAAAACTAACAAGTAGTAACTAATACAATTATTACTCATATTTACATAATTCGTTGTCAAACTTCCAACAAACTGCACCTTGACAACAATTTTCCTAATCCCTTGCCCATGCCCATTCATCATCTTTTCTGCAAGCCAAGAGGAGCTAAACACCATCACAGCTTCTCTACTGTAACTGGCTTTGTGAATATGTCTGCACAATTCTCTCGCGTATGGACCTTTTGAAGAGCTACTTTTCCGCCATCGATTACATGTCTTAGAAAATGATACCTTACATCAATGTGCTTGGTTCTGCTGTGATAAGCAGGATTTGTAGCCAAGTGAATAGCACTTTGACTGTCCCAAAATACATCTACTTTCTCTTGCATCCTTTCAATCTCATCAAGCAGACCCTTTAACCAGATTGCTTCTTTACTGGCATCTGAAGCAGCTATATATTCAGCTTCGGTAGTGGACAATGCAACTGTTTCTTGAAGCTTTGACATCCAACTAATTGCTCCACCTGCAAGAGTAAAGACATAACCTGTAGTATATCTTCTTTTGTCTAAATCACTTGCATAATCAGCATCTACATATCCGTAGACTGATCCTTCACTACCACTAAAGATGATGCAATGGTCACTTGTGCCTCTTAGATATTGAAGCACCCATTTCATTGCTCGCAAATGTTCTTCACCTGGATTTGCCATGAACCTACTGACAACTCCAACTGCATGTGAAATGTCAGGTCTTGTAGATACCATTGCATACATTAAGTTGCCTACAACATTTGCATATGGTACATGAGACATATACTACTTTTCTTCATCAGTTCTAGGACTCAAAACTGAAGAAAGCTTAAAATGGGAAGCTAATGGAACATTAACAAGTTTCACATTGTGCATTCAGAACTTTTCAAGTACTTTCTCCACATACTTCTGCTGTGATGACCAAAGCTTACCATTTTTCCTGTCTCTATGTATCTCCATGCCCAAGATATGTTTTGCTGCTCCAAGATCCTTCATATCAAACGTCCTAGAGAGCTGAGCCTTTAACCTGTTGATCTCTTCCATGCTTTTGCTTGCAATAAGCATATCGTCAACATACAAAGCTAAGATAATGAATATGCCATTGAAACTTTTGAAGTACACACAATGATCATACTCACTTCTTATAAAGTTCTGGCTCACAATCAAACTTCTTGTACCATTGTCTGGGAGACTGCCTCAAACCATACAATGATTTCCTGAGCTTGCAAACTAATCTTCTGCTGCGACCTTGTACAAAACTTTCTCGCTGTTCCATATATATCTCTTCATTCAAATCACCATGTAGAAAAGCTGTTTTAACATCTAACTGTTCTAACTCAAGATTAAGTAACGCAGTTAGTGCCAACACAGTACGAATAGAAACAAGTTTTACAATTGGAGAAAAAATCTCATGAAAGTCTATACCTTCAACCTGAGAATACCCTTTTGCTACCAGTCTCGCCTTATACCTTTCGATACTTCCATCAACTTTCCGTTTCAGTTTGAAGACCCACTTGCATCCAACAACACTTCTCCCTTTAGGAAGCTCTACAAGATCCCAGGTATTGTTCTTGGCTAAGGAATCCATTTCTTCTTCCATAGCCGTTTTCCATTTTTCGCTATCTGTATCATCTACTGCTTCCTGATAATAAGAAGGTTCCCTATCTTCAGTAATCAAAGCAAAAGATGAAGCAGAATTTTCATACCTTTTGGGAGTTTTTCTTTCCCTTGTAGACCTTCTTAGAGCGATTGGTTGCTGAACTGGTTCAGAAACTTGAACTGGTTCAGAAGCTTCAACGACTTCCTTTGTGTCTTCAACACCTTTTTCTCCAGAAGTCTCTCCTTCCTTTTGACTGTCATCGAAAGGTCTAGCCTCCAACTGAACTCGTTGATTTGGCGATACCTGTTCCTGTTCAATTCTTTCAACATTTGATTTTAAAAGAGAAGATTCATCAAATGTTACATCTCTACTAATGACTATCTTCCGCAATGTAGGATCCCACAACCTGTATCCTTTCACTGCATAGTCATACCCAACAAAGACATAACATTTCGATTTTGGATCTAATTTTGAATGCTGATTTTTAGGAATAAGAGAATAAGCATCACAACCAAATATCCTCAAATGTGAATAATCACAAGACTGACCTGTTTAAACTTCTTCAGGAATTTTACAATTAATTGCTACTGAAGGTGATCTGTTAACTAAATAGCAAGCAGTAGATACTGCTTTTGCCCACAACTCCTTTTGCAAGTTAGCATTGCTGATCATGCTTCTGGCTCTTTCCATAAGAGTTTGATTCATACGCTCAGCAACACCATTTTTCTGAGGAGTATAAACAACAATGTTGTGTCTAATAATTCCCTCATCCTTACAGTATTGTTCAAAATCAATTGAAGTGAACCCACCACCATTGTTAGTTCTTAAACATTTAATAGATTTGCCTGTTCTTTTCTCTACCATTACTTTAAATTGTTTAAAGACATTGAATACATTAGCTTTCTTTTTTAGCATAAAGACCCAAACTTTATGGGAGGAATCATAAATAAACGTTAAAAAATATAGAGCACCTCCATATGATACAACAGGGGATGGTCCCCACAGATCATAATGAATATAGTCTAAAGTATCTTTACTATAATGATTTCCAACTTTAAATCTCTGTTTACACTATTTTACATACACACAATGTTTACAGAAATCTAACTTTAAGGATTTCAGATCGGGAAGAGATTTACGTTTCATCAGTATCTGAAGACCTTTCTCGCTCATATGACCTAATCGCTCATGCCATAGACGAGTACATGCTTCTTCCTTTTCTGACGCAACCGCCGCTTCATTGACCTGAGTACTTTCTTTTAACCTGTAAATATTTCCGACCTTTTTCTGCTTTCATAACCACTAGGGCTCCTTTAAAGACTTTTAAGACGCCATCCTGACCTGTAAGCTTATAACCATCTGAATCCAACACTCCCAAAGAAATCAATTTTTTCTTCAAATCAGGTACTTGTCTAACACTAGTTAATGTTCTAACTGTGTTATCATACATCTTAATCCTGATATTCCCCATCCCAACAGTCTAACATGACACATTATTACCCATAAACACCGAACTACCATTTACATTTTCATACGAAGTAAACCAATTTCTGTGTGGACACATGTGATGAGAAGCACCAGAGTCTAACAACCAGCTTTCTAAACCTTGAGAGACATTACATTCAGGTGAAGTTTCATCTATCATACATAATTCTTCAGCAGATAAAACTTCGTCTATCATGCCTGAATCGACCTGATTCGCTTCCTTCTTCGGGTTATCGGATTCTTTTCGTTTCCAACAACCTTTCTTCAAGCATCCAATTTTATTGCAGTGCCAACATTTTGCCTTACACTTCTTTCCCTTCGATTTAGATCTGAAAGACCCCCTTTGGTTTTTCTCCTCTTTCCTTTGAGCGTCCTCTAGCTACCATGGCTTTTGATGCAGCTGTTTCAGTACTGGATTTCCTTCATACTTCTTCAGACAAGAGAGCTCCCACGATTGATTCAAACTTCAAAGAATTAGCAGTGCTCAAGCTGATTGAAGTTACGAAGTGATCCCATGATTCGGGTAGAGAACACAACAAGGTTATGGCTTTATCTTCTTCCTGAATTTTAACTTCCATATCTGTTAATTGGTATATAAGTGTATTAAAAACATTCAAATGTTCTGCAACTTTTGAACCTTCTTTCATTCGAAGACTGTACAACTATCTTTTCAGATAAATTCTATTGGTTAATGACTTTGTCATATAGAGTTTTTCCAGTTTTTCCCACAATCCTGAAGCTGTACTTTCTTCAACAATGCTGAAGAGAACCTCATCCGCCAGGCATAACCTGATGGTATTGAGAGCTCGGGCATCCAAGTCCTTTCAGTCTGAATCAATCATGGTTGCAGGTTTCTTAGTTGCCCCATCCAATGCCTTGTGCAACCCTTGTTGCACAAGCAGATCCCTAACGTTCAGTTTCCAAAGAGCAAAATTGCTCTTTCCGGTGAATTTCTCCACCTTGAATTTTGCATTTGACATCTTGGCCATTTTTCTAGGGTTTCAATCTTCAGTCTTTCAACTAGGGTTTATATTTTTCTTAAAAAAAACTTTTGTGTAAAGAAAATAATTCCCCAAAAAATAACCATTCAACAATTTTTTTATTTATTTGCAAACCCTTTCTTTCATTTCAAACCCTTTGTTTTTGTGAAAACAAAAAAAGATTTTCTGGAATTTTTTTTTTCTCCAAATTTGAATAAATCAACTCCTCCTATTTGTTTTCAACAAAATTTCTGATTTGATTTTCTTGAAGTTCTTTCCTCCAAAATTTGAATAAATCCACCCCTTTATTTTTTTTTAAATTTTTGAAAATTTTCTAGAAAAAAGAAATTTCTCTCAAGCATTAAAAATACCTGGATCCATATCTACTGATTAGGCTCTGGCAGCACGCAGGGCAGAGGGTCTTCTCCAGCACGCAATTCAACAGACACCCTCCCTTCCTCACGTAGAGAATACACGCACAAGCAGAGGGTTTGTGGCACATGCAACAACTCCTCACGCCTTTCTCTCTTTCACGCAACAATGCTCAACCACGCAGCAATGGAGTACTGGCAACAATCGCGCCTTTCACACAACAATGGTCAGCTTTGGTCTTCCAACAATGATTCTGCAGGCAGGTTTGTCCTCCTCTCCTTCACGTAGGCAGTAAACCTTCACGCAGGCAGATGGGCTTCATGCAGGGTAGAGAGTTCTTTTCCAGCACGCCTCCACTCCTCACGGTTTACAAACCAAACCGGACCTCAGAGAATACGCGCAGGTGACACGCGGCTCTGGTCTTCACGGGGCCAAAGAGAATACACGAGATGACACGCGGCTCTGGTCTTCATGGCTACTCAGCCTTCGGCAATATTTAACACGTAGCAATGAGCTGCTTCTGTTCGTCTTCATGCAGATATGCAACAACACCTTCATGCAGGTTTCCTTGCAGATAACAACCCACGCAACACTCCTCTTCACGCGGATGACAGGCTGCTCGCACAGCTCTTCTCTTCACACGGATGACAGATTGCTCACTCAAAAAACTAAACTAAATGCTTTGATACCAATTGTAGTTCAAATAGGGGAAATGAGGAAAGAAAATAAACATTCAGTTATACATTGACCAAGAAAAGCTCATAACTAACTGGAAAACTGAATTCAAACACACAAATAACAACATAGGATTTACGTGGTAAAACCTTGACAGGGTGTCAAGGAAACATCCACGGGGCAAGGGATTGGAATCTCTATTCAATCAACAATGATTCTCCATGATTACATTTCTTGGGCATTCACTAGTTTTATACAAGCCTCCTCCGTTACATAACTGCTGTTTCGGTATAAAACTAACTAGTAGTAACTAATACAATTATTACTCATACTTACATAATTCGTTGTCAAACTTCCAACAAAAACCGCTCACATCGGACCGTAAAAGTCATGCTACTTACCTGTCTGATATGGACGGAGACCGTAGGATCTGGAGGCCCCAGATCAATGGCGGAGAAATGATCTGATGGATGACTGGATTCGACAAGGAAATAGGCCAAATCACATAAGATTTGAGGCCTGGCATAACCGATGAGTTGGCAGAGGAATCGGTTTCGCGGGCAATCTTGGAGCAACGGAAATAAGGACTATTCGAAGAGAACTGACACTCAGTTCGTGAGGAAACAGGTGGCCACCTCTCTGTGAAGCGTTACACAGTGATGATGACGCAGAGCAGGGGAATTCAAACGGACAGAGGCAGGAGATCCAGAGAGCCGAGAAGTGGAAACAAACAGTCAGGAAGCGGATTGGCTTTAAGTCACGAACGGACAGAGAGTAAGAGCAGGCAGAGAGAGAGAAGCAGAAAGCTGAGAGGCAAGAGGGAAGTGAATTACAGAGAATAGAGAAGCCGAGCTGACTTGTAGAGCAAGGGCAGCATCGAGCCAGACAGAGACAGAGAGAGTGGACAACTCTTAAGCAAGAGGAGCTGAGGAGAGACTTGGTCAAGTGTAAACTTGATGAAAGCAACATCAGTGGGTCGAAGCCCAAGGAGGAGGAAGAGAATGTAGCCCTCGCATCCAAGGGGTAGCAGGAGCAATGGAAGAAGAAGAAAGATGTTTCGAAGATCAAATGCTTCAGATGTGGTGAATTCGGTCACTACGCAACACAATGTCCTCTCAGGAAGAAGGACAAAGATGAGAAGCATGATTCGAAGGTTGTAGCCACGAAGATCAAGGAGGAGGAGTTTGCCATGACAACCCAAGCATCTCCAGGAGGGAGGTGGGGTGATTTAGAGTTGTAGTTCGAAAGGACTGCAAATGGGCAGGCCTCTTGAGGAGCCCACCTCTCGGATCAATTCCTTGCTATGGGAGCCCAGATCAGTAGTAGCAGGATGGGTCAGTGCCAGTTGGTGCAGAGGAGTGCTAGAGTGATAGTTGCAGTGGCTAGGAGCACCAAAGACTGAGCAACGCATAGCTAGAGTTGACAGCAGTGCAGTTGGCATAGAGCAGAGTCAGCAACAACGCAGAGGCTTCAGAGGGCCACCACAGAGACTAGCAGCAGTCAGAACTCCAACAATGAGATGCATCATACTGAACACCAGTTCAATAATTTGGGATGCTTTTTAGTGTTGATGCAGTAGCAACAACAGTTGGAGAAGGTTGTAGTGCGGATGCAGAGTTGGCAGTGGCAGGGCCAATAGCAGCACAGATGTAGAATTAAGAGGGAGTTGCAGTACGGATGCAGTGTTGACAGTGGCAAGGTCAGCAGCAGTACAGATGCAACATTTGTGCAGTGGTTGGTGGACAGGATGTCGGACATCAGTAGCGTAGAGGGAGATGTTACAAAATAGGGTGATGCTTCAACAAGGTGCATTGCCAGAGCACATTCCTTGCTAAGAGGGAGTGTTGATTTTTGGTAGCATCGGATGTGCTCAAAATTTGAAAGGAGGCTTAAACACATGCATTCTCCAATGCCCAGAAATCGTTTTGGGAAATTCCACCCGGAGACAGTTTTATTAAAATAATTAATTATTTTTAATGGGACCCTGAGTCTAAACTTAGGAAATTAAAATAATTAAAAGGTATTAATCTAAACTGTGGGTGTAACTTCTAGAAGAAGACGAGGATCAAGCCAAAATGATCTAAGCCATTGATTAGAAGTTAATCTAGGCCATTGGTTGTCCAACAGAAAGATATAAGAAGAGGCTTGAGGGGCACTTGGAGAACACACAAAGGGGAGATCATCAATTTGATTTTCTGAAGCAAAACATCTGTAGGAGAGATTTTCGATAGTGAACTTTGGCAGGGAGGGGCAGGGATAGTATCCGAAGGGAAATCTTTCTTGGTTGGAGAATACTCAGCAGAGAAGAGAGAGAGATCTAGTAGAGACAGTGCAGAGCCAGAGAGGCTGACGCAGAGCCACGCAGAAGCTAAGAGGGGATTCAGAAATTTGCTGAAGGAATCGATTGCAGAAGCCAGAAGCCGAGGTGTGAGACTGAGAGGTGAAAATCGAAGTTCCTTGGCAACAAATCAATCAGCTGAAGGGGTAACGCTGTCCCTAGAGGGTGTGACTCTAGGCTGACGCAGTCACTGCGCAGAGGTAACCAGGGGCGATTCTTTCAGTGGCTGGATCAACCAAGATTTCCAGTGATAGTGTGAGGTAATCTCACTTATCTCTCTGTCCGTGATATTCTCTGTACTAGATAGCTAGAAGGGCATCCAGAGATTGTATTTAGAAATTACTACTGCATAATAATAAAACCCTTAGCTGCTGCACCGATTTTCCCACACTGGGTTTTTCCTGGGACATTTGTCTAAAAATAACTGTGTAGATGTGTTGTGTATTTCTTTCTTGTACAGTTTCTTGTTTTTGTACTTTATTTAAATGGTGAAGGCTGTAGTGTATTCATTTCAGTGTTTACTGTAGGAAACAATAAATAATTTGGTTATGTAATTAACAAATAGGAGAAACGCAATCAGTTGTTGCAGCAGGAATTTGGGCATCCAAATTTTCACAAGGAGGATGTTGAAGATACAATGCAGAAGCATGGGAGTTGTTGAGAAATCTAGGCATTACCATTATTTGATTTCTCTTTCATTAGTGACTGCTTGTGAATGATTTTACTTCTTTAGATTATGATCTTCTTCGTGTTAGATTATTAATGTTCTTCTTCAGCAAACAATAACCAGTGTTCCACGGGGACTCGCCCCCCCAAGGGTCTAGTTTCCTCGCTCCCCCGCGCTCCGAGGACTTGGGGACGAGTAGGGGACGTTTCCCCACGCTCCCAAAATGGAGGAAACTCAGGGGGACGTGCCAGGGAAACATTTCCCTTCCCTGAGGGGGCGTTTCTAAAAAGGGGGACGTGGGGGGGCGTGGGGGGACGAGAGGGGACGAGGGGGGCGAGAGGGGACGTGGGTGGACGAGGGGGGACGTGGCACACCTTTAATGCATTAAAACCAGTTTAATTAACTAAACGCTGAACTTAATCTTAATTAAGAGTTATTAACATTTAGGGTTTTGGAAAATCATTGTTTCATGTTATAAAAACGGCACCCTGAACCATGAACAACACACTCACAACCTTTGCAAGTTCGCTGAGCGCTCCACTCACAGCGTTGGATTTCACTGTTCGGATTTTAATAAACAGTGCCTGTATCATTATTGATTGTATTAGGAATTGTATACAAAAGGTAAATTACCTAAAAAAAGTCAGTGAATTAATACAATTTGTTGAAAGTGCAAGCTAGGAAAACCAAGACCTTGAATCAGTTCAATATGGGCTCTCCCCGTTCATGGTGATAGTAGGTTTAGGAAAAGGGCCTACTGTCACATGTTCTGAAAAGTGGATCTGACTATTTTGTTTCCAGGAACCAATTAACCACAAGTATGGGTGAAAAATCCGACTTGTAAAAACTTAAAACACTGCCTCCTTGACTACCATGCGTTGTGTTGATGAGACCTGACTGAAATATAATATTGTTGATATAATAAGACCTGATTAAAATACAGAACGTTAATATTCCACCAGCCACCCAACTACTTTCCTATATGATTTCTCAAAATTCTGCCCTGACATCTAATTTTGATCCCATGAGAACTTAAAGGGTTCAAAATATACATTCGCTCAAAGAAAGAAACCAGCAGGATCTGTAAAATGGAAACTAACTAAGCAGTCTAACAACATGAAAAGAAGAAAGTAACTTCCACTTACGTGTCTATCATTTTTTGCATGAGATTGCCGATGGAAAAATCTATGGCACAAGGTTATGGCTGTCGCAATGGTTACCTGGGAATTGAATAAACAATAGACAGTCAGCCTATTACTATATTAGGCCTATGGTCTTTACCTGTGGAAAAAGCATCCAGGTTCCGTTTAGTCCAAGTTCCAAAAATGATTTCTTTTAGACTTTTTCTCTAGGTTAGCAGTATTTAAAACAAAATTGTGAAGGTATATCAGACCTATGGGCTAGTCCTATGGAAGCATTGCCAAATAGGCTATTCATATATTAATATTATTAGTTGAAAATCTACGGCCTGCCTAACTAATATGTCAAGAACTTAGAAGTCCAGTTTCTCAAAATCATTATACATAATCCACTATAGTTCTGAGTTCTCTCTATGTTTAAGTTTTCTTCTAAGAAGGACAGTTCTCTCTTTGTTTAAGTTTTCTTCTAAGAAGGATTGTGTAAATTTTCAAATTCATTGCTTTCTTGCTCCAGGAATTCATATCAATGATCATGCTTTGCAGCTTTTCAATTCAAACCAAATTGTCATAGTGGACTCAATTAATAAATTATATTTTATATTTATAAATTTTTAAGACCTTGATGCTCCCCCACGTTTCCTAAAAAATGGTAGGGAGCTTTTGCAAAGGCCGCTCCCGCGCCCCCTCGCTTCCTCGCCCCCTCGTCTCGGAACCTTGGTGGAACATTGACAATAACTAATGCATAAACATAAATAGGCAAGATACACAGCATGTAGGCTATGAGCCAGTGCCAAAACCTCTCACACTTTGAGAGGAAAACCCGCACACATTTTTCTTATAGAGATTCCAATTGACGAATACCAAGACCAAGACCCTTGACCTAATAGCCACTCCAAGCCCAAGACACAAGGTCTCTTGACAATCATTCTTCTTCTCTTCCACTTCGACCTTCTTCATAGCATAAACTGAGATCATCTCTTCTCATGACAACGAATTGTCATGTCATCAAAGATAGCTCCGAATCCTTGAGACTTCTTCCTAGCAGAGATCCAAACTTCATGTAATGACTTGATCTAAACTAGTCACTGTGATCCGAATTCAGGGATACATCCTCTATTTTGTGATCCGAGTTCTGAGAGAGATCCGAGATTCTCTTCAGCCCTTACACTTCGCTTCTCCCTTATCATTTTACTTGCTGTCCCTTTGTATTCATAACTAGACATTCGAACTTGTCACTTTATCACTGTCCCTGTGGTCTAAATCTTAGAGGGATCCGAATTCCCTTTTCTTCCCACAGAATTGTAGTCTTCGAACCGTAGCCTTTAAAATGAAGCCTTCATCGAGATATCTATCCGAATTGGAGGTGATCTGAACCTCCTTTTTTGTCACTTCTTCACCGAAATCTCAGACATGCGAAATTTTGTACTATACACTAAGGCAAAGTTCCTACCCACATATACATAGTGATTCGTCCTATATAATAAGTCGACATTAGTATCCGAATGGGTGTGTCTCCTTGAGTGAGCTGACATGAGCCATTACTTCATCTTGCAGGCTGACATGAAGAGAAGGACTTGTGCTTGATGTTGGAGGGCTTTATAGACTTCTATACATTTGACCTATGCTCAAGAAGAGATCTTCATACATGACATTGACTCTTTGTGACACTGACTCTTTGAATTTAAAGATAAATCCTAAGGCTCTCAATGGGAGCCATCTATGTAAAACTCGTGCTCATGAAACCCATGAAGCAAGCATAATAATAAATCCATATTTATTCTTTTCATCATTTACAAAATCACAATTACAATGTCATTATGAAGACTGAACCTAGTTACATTTTACAACACTCCCTCTTAACTAGGGAGGTATTCATAATGGTACTTGGTCATTCTCAATCTTGAAGAATTTCTTTTAAGAAATCGGATTGGTAACCCATTTGTTTAGCATCATATCAACCAACATTGTTACATAGCAAGGCCTTGACTAATAGCTTTATCTCTCCACAAGGTCTGAGCTCAATGATGACGAAACCAATGATTTGTAGACACTCTCATCATTGTCTCTCTCAGAACATACCCTACCCGGGTACTCAGGGTGTGTTCCATGAGGACTATTCTTATCTTGGACTCCCCAACCCTCAAAGAATATCAGTCCTCCACGACTACGCTTCTCTCAGGTACCCTATCTCATCCTCAAAGAGTATCAGATGCCAAATGATCAACCAATCCTCTCATTCTGTCTTCCCAGGTGATGGTGAAGACCAGAATGATGTGTCTATCTCTCCCTCTCATTTAGGGAGGACATACCTATTCTATTAAAGCAATTAAAGCAATTTACTCATTCCTACATAAGGAATGTACCTAAGCTCCCTCTTGGCCTAGGAATTTTCAAGTTTCTTCCAAGTAAGAAACTTTCCAGGTGACCTCTTAATTAGGGACCTACAACAGCTCCTCAGGTGGAGATAATGGGCCAATCAGCGGCTTGAAGAACTCCTTTCTTCGATGTCATGAATTTCTTCTTTGTTATGGAGTCTTCATCTTTGGGACTTCTTCATAGGGTACAAACCATCCATCGCTTATATCCATTAGTTAGTCATGTCATCATTTTTTTCATCAGAAAGTGATCCATCAGCCTTCATCTGGCATTGCTTCATGTTATGCTACCTTCATCAAGCTTTCTTTCTCCGGAAAGTTCTTGCATCCTTCTGCAGGTTCTTCATGGAAGACATTCATAGTTCTTCTCTTCGGTAGCCCTGCATAAGCCCATCCAGATACTTGTTCAAAAATAAGAAATGAACACTTAAATCAAAATTAGTTTTGTGATGGTCTTTCATCATGACATCTTCCTGTAGTTATCATCATCCTACATACATGTTGACATATCTCCCAAAGATATTCATTATCAAGGGTCTCCATCTTTCCCAGACTTCCATCAGAGTCTTCATACCTTTCCGGGAGATTTCCTAGTCAAATCTTCTTGGTCTTCTGGATGTTGATTGCCTTTACCATGGTTGCATATTTCATTATCTCTTCCTTCCTTTCACACACATTTCATTTCATTCCCAAGAGCTTCTAATTAGAGTTCCTTAATTGTAGTCAATCACCTCATACTTCATATTAAGACATATTATGTTGATTTCAGGTGGTGTGACCTATGCCTTCCTGCATCTTTTTAGAGGAGAAGATCCTTTCCTTTGATCATGCTTCTCAAGATCGAGCAGTGATCCATGTTACCTGCAACCATACGACATTACATTATAGTATTGAATACAAGCATACATACCTCATTTACCTTCAGGTCATCTAGGTTTCTTTCAACAACTTCCTTGATTGACAATATCTTCAACCCCTTGATCTGCTTCATTTCTTATGTCATCATACCATCATCCCATGAATTCCACAAGTTGGAGTTCCTGATGAAACACTTGCTTCCACTCTAGATCGGTGAACCCTTCGATGAGGATTCCATCAAAGGATCTCGAGTATCTCGCATATCCTTATTCAACAGATGTTTCCCTTTGCCTGATGTATGATGAGACTTGTCCTAGATGACTTCCCCCTTTGATCTTTCAATGAGGTCACCAAGAGCTATATCCTTCAAAGTTGGCTATCAGACATACTTCATGTTTCTTATGGTGATGTCAGGAGCTCTTTTAATGCTTTTCCTCTTCCTTGGACTTGCTTCTTCCAGCTTCCTCCACTTCTTCGGTGAAATGGACTTCTTCTCTATTCTTCTTGTTATTGCCCTTGAACTTAGAACAATCTTTCCTGTAGTGCTCATAGCATTGAATCTTAGCTATGTTCTTTTTCCCTATTGACAAATGTCTGAATACATTTGTCCTCAACCTGTCTTCTTCTATCTTGCATAGAAAACACAAGTTGTTGAATGGGATAGCTTTCTTATCCTCAGACATTTGTTACATTGTTCATCAGTTAGTGCAATTAGAACAATGAGGATTATCTCTCCCAGATCTTGCAATTGAGATCTTATGAAGATAACCCTTTATCCTTTGATTCCTTCAATTTGAGTAGATAAGATCTAAGTGATGTGACCTTCTTTATCGCATCTTCAAAGAATAGTTCTACTAGCTTATCATATATCTCTTTGATGTCTCTAGTCTCGCTATATGGGGATTGTTAGGGTCCTATATTTCATAGGATGAGTTGTTTTTACTTGATGATTTATATTTGAAAAACGTAAATAATATTTCATGTTTGAAATTTATTTCAAAAAAAAATAAAAAAATAAAAAATAATATATATATATATATATATATATATATAGAAAAGGAGAAGAAAAATAAATTGTAGGGGACAAAAAAAATAGAATAAAGAAAGAAATGAAAGAAAAGAAAAGAAAAACAAAGAGAAAAAAAAATGAAAATGTCCCCCTAGGTGAGCAAGTCTAAATGCCACCAAGAAAAATCAAAATTGCATGAAAGCATACTTCAGGAATTTTTGTAAATAAAGCGTGCAGCTTGTTTAAATGCCACATTGTAAATAGGAGAATTAGAAATAGTTAGTCTAATCACACTGTTTAAACGTGATTAGGCTGAAAATAAATTTAATTAGGTGAGTGAATAAATCAATCACACAGTTTAATTGTGATTGAGCTAGATTAGTGGAGTTAATTGACAAAAAAAAAAAAAAAAAGTTAGAAAAATGAATAAAAGGGGCTTGCAAAATCAAATGCGCCCTAGATTTGATTAATTTGGTTTAGATTAGTTAATTTGATTTGAAATAAATTAATCATGTGGTTAAATGTGATTAATTACTTGTAATAGCATATATTATTCATAAATGTTTCAAAGGTTTTAATAAAGTTGGAATGTGACCAATAAGTTTTATTGGCATATGATTTTCAACTGTGCAAGAATCAACGGTTAAGATCTCCCCTGCCCAGATCAACGATGGGGGATTGCTTTCGGGCCCCCCCGAGCTCCATCCCACTTTACCCACGCGGGGGGGGGGGGGGGGGTGGGCGCGGGGCTCCGAAAGGATTCGCTACGTGTCACCCTCACCATGCTTCACATCCCCCCCCCGAAAAGTCATCCGACATTGACCACTTACTCCCGCGCCAACAATCACTTGCCACCTCAGCTGACTTTCCCTCCACTCATTGTCTGCGAACTCACCACCGCGGACCCCACTCCCCCAAAATTCCGTCCATCAAACTTTTCCAAATATACTCTACCACTCCCAATGAAAAGCTGCCATCTGGGACTCTCTCGCCCACATAAGCAAACCGTTACACCAATTAAATCTCTCTCGCTCCTATTGCAACGAACCTGCTCCGGGAACGGCAAAACAAAATGGTAACTTCAAAATTACCTTATTAAGCACTGTTAAGCTGCAAATTCTTTCTATCGTTGTTTTGCACCGCCTGTTCAAGTTTTCAATCCTCCATGCAGTCGCAGTAACCAGAAAATTGTTCGACGACAGTAATCCAATCGCTATCAGAGACCCCACTTCAGCATTCTGCAGTTAGTTTCCTGTTCCAGGTAATCCTAGTGTCGTCGTCCCTCTGTGTTTGCTTTTAAAAATCGATAATGCCTCCTAAAAGTAGAACCCCTAAGGACAAGGGAAAGAAACCAGAGGAAAATCCCATGTTACCCCCTCCTATTGACTTGGATCATCTACCCTTAGTCGATCTACAGTATAAAATCGTTGAGACAAACTGTGAATTTGACTTGTTCGAACTTCACTGTTGGTTGAAGCAAAAATTCTTAGACCAGAGCAATGAATTGAATCTATGGGAGTCTACCCTCCCCCAATTCATGTTCCCACAAACCCATCATTTCCCTGAGCTAGTCTCTTGCTGTCAAGTGAGCTATGTACCCTCCCAAAGAGAAATTGTGAGCCGCAATGGTGAAATTCTGATCACCATCACAACCGAAGCCATATCTCAAATGATCCAAGTAATAATTCCAGAGTCTTCCAAGCCACTGTCAGTAGACTCTCTCATAGAGTTCTACAAGAATTTAACCTTCCCATAGAGAGCTAAGATATTTGAAATCTTTCTTCCCGAAGATGCCCAATTACCTAAAACAAACCCTCCATATTCCTCTTCTATGTTCCTTGAGGTAACCAAGCAAATAATCAGCATCATCTCGTACCTACTTGGTTATCACTCTGATCAGTGGGTTGATGAGGCCATTGTTGGCTTCTTGTCAATTTTTACCACTAGTGAGAAACTTGTTATTTTTAATTACAGTGAATTTATTGCAGATGCAATGCATGATCAATTCATGAAGTTTCCTACAGAGGGAGCTTTCAAATATTCTGCTGTTTTAGTTTACATGTTTATTTATCATCAAGCAGACAGGTTTCCCTTTACTTTGCAGAAGATGGATGAGCAGGGTAATGCTCAATCAGTCATACATTGGACCTCTCTAGTTAGGAAAAACTCCACAGAGTTTACTTTCACAGACTATGTTGATCAGTTCTTGTACACAGTTATTTGTTTGCTACATAGTGATTTGGAGCCTAGGATAGGAGCAGATATTCAAAAGGTTTTGCATCTTAGTGACCAGGTGAAGATAGGTGACTGGTATTTATACCAGAACTACACCGAGATCAGAATCTATGGGTGTGAATTGCCACCCTATAGGCTGCCAAAATTTGTTCCCATGAGACTGTTCTCATTAGAGTACATCAGACAAATGATACATATGGATGACTTACATTTTGTGGCAGCTAAGAAGAAGGCACAATTTAAAATCAAAGCACAGGTTGGACCTTTTGTGTGCAATACCAGAACAATTGGTAAAGAAGCTGATTTGTTGTTGAAGCAATTAAATTTCAAGTTGAGCTTTACTTGGTCTTATGACCCTTTTGGTCTAATTTCAAAGTTGAGGGTGGAGCAAAAGACTACTCCCTACACACATACTCCTCGGCTAGAGATCGAGCAATACATGAACAAAGATCAATGGGAGGAGAACACCTTGCAGGAAGCGGAGGAGCAGATTTTATCTACAACCACCTCACAGACACCAATCCCTTAGGATAAGCATGATAAAAGGACCAGAGAAGAAGAGTCTTCTCAAGTGACAGAAATTGAAGCCAAGCAGTTCTTAATCTATACAAAGAAGCCTAAAAAGAATCCACCACCAGTTTTTATGCAGGATGAAGAAGGACATACTACTATAGTCATGACAGGTAAACATGTTTCAACAACATCATAAGACATTTTAGCAGGTACAAGACAGGAAGACATTTTTATAGGCTCTCCATCTTCCTCTGCTTCACAAGATCCTCCAGAAACACCACAAACAATTGACTTGGCTCAAGACAATGCTGAGCCTAATATTTTTGCCAAATACAAGGCAATCAAACAAAGGAATGCAATTTGGAAAGCCACAACCTACACACAATTTTGGACACAGACAACTACATCACAACACAGGTTCCTTTCAGCATTTGACACGGAAAAGGGCAAAATGCAAATTGCATTCCTTGAAGCTAAAGTGCTAGCCCCAAGGACACCAACAGATTATAAATAATCTGTGTTTAGTTTTGATACACAGCAAATTCATCCAATAGATCAAATGGACATGCACAAACAAACCAGTGAAATGATGTATTCTACACTAACTAATGTTGCCATGTCCGCTTCTAGGTTGCATGTATCATTAAACAACACATAGTCACAACTAAGTTGGAAAGGATTTCATCCTTAGCCAAGGATACCAAGATCAAGTCACTGGAAGACTTGGTGATCAAACTGGGATATAATCCCAAAGATGTAAAGGCAACAGAAGAGCTTGTGAAAAGAAAGGATGCTGATATAGCAACATTGAGGAAGCAACTAAAATTGCCTACCACAGAAGATCCACAGGCTAAGGAAGTCAGAGAGATGGAAAAGCAGAAAGAGGATATGTTCCGAATAGTGATTGAACAAAACAGCCAGATCCGGGACATGGAAGTAGAACTGGAGAAATTGCTCAAAGAAAAAGAGCAGGAAACATAGTTGGCCATAGTTCCACTTACAACAGTCCCAATTTCAGTGACCACAACCCTAGGAGCATCTACATCAACTTCAACACCAGCACAAACATCGGATTCTGCAAGTGAACTTGTTAAATCCATGGACGATCTGTCCATTTAGGAACTAGAAATTGCTAAGTTAAAAGCTCAACTCAAGACACTGTCAGAACATAAATTAAAAATTGATAATTCTTATGTGGCAGAGTTGCAGAAAACCCATCAACTTAATCTAAAAATTGAACAGTTGCAGAGTGAATCAGTTATGACTCAAACTCTGGCCCAAGCTAGAGAAAACATATGGACAGAAATCAATGAAGCCATCACAGAAATATGGCCTTCCATACAGATTATTTTCGAGCAACAAGAATTAATACAGAGGTCCAAAGAGGTAATAAGGCAAATCAAAATAGACTTAGGACAAAAACCTGGGGAAGCAACAACAATTATCAAAATCTTGAATTCCAAAAACAGAGAAGAATTAGAGCAGCTGGGAATTCAAGATAGGACAGAGACTATTCTAGAAGTGAAGAGGATGCACACCAAAAGAAACCTTATGCTACAGCTGGACAATAAATGTCAAAATCTAGAAACCAACATACAAAGATTTCATAAGAAGATGCAGGTACTGAACAGGAAAGGTCTACCAGGACTGATTGGTATGGGAGATAAACTCATGAGCTTGACAAAGTACCAGGAGAAACTATGCAATATTGCCCAAAACAAGTCAAGATTTACAGGTGTAAAGGGGGATATAACAGAGAAAGCATTCCTGGAGGCCTTAGATTTCGACTTGTTCATCAGTCATGAGCTTAGACATTTGTTCATCATCAAACCAACTTTCTAGAAGTACACAGATGTGGATGAGACCTATAGAAAATTAGTTAAATTTTCTATCCCAAGTGAAGACAGATGGGACAAGCTGTGTGAATTACTTGAGTAATTGTTTTTATCTTCGACAACAAGGCAAACAACGCAACAAATTTGGAGGCTTAGTCATCAACAATCATCCCCAACAATAGGGCCAGCAGTCCCAAACCTGTAAACTCTGTACTTGGTCACCTCAAACCTGTGACTCCATTTGCCCAATGCCCTTTCTTCCCAGTTTCAACACAACAACACAAAAAACCCAAACTTGAATTTAATAGCTAGCCTAATACCTTCAGTGAAACAAAGCTAAATCATAAAGAGAGATCCCTCTCTGAAACTGGAAGGGCTAAACTCCCAGTTTCCAAAGTGGTTCTGTGGTTACCTCTGTGATTTTTTCCGCAACCTCTAAAATTACGGAGTGATAACAGGGATGAGGGGACCTTTTACTGATTTCATAAGAACCACTTGAGCCCTTTGATCCCTTTCCATGTATTCATAGGAGACCTTTTCATAGATATGTTCAATGACTTCACTTTCTTCGAGGACTATGTCTATCCTCCTTTTCCATGCAAGGACTTTTGAAGACCCAATCAGATTATTGATTTCCTTGCGAAACGAAGTCATTTTACCAAATTTGATTATAGAATGAAAGATACTTACTTGACAAGTGAAGATGAAATCTTCAACTTGATCTCTTTGATAGTGGTTGAAGAAGATGTATTAATGCTCCTTTTGGATGATCTTCTTCCAACTGAAAAACCTTTCTTCAACAAAGGAGATTGCGTTATAGGTTTTTAAGATGATGATAATGCATTTTTGCCTCCAAGATACTTCGACTTCTTTTGTAGTGCAGATCAGAAATGCTTCTAGGATTTTGAGTTTCTCCAAGATGATGTGATCTTCGACTTTAAAGTACTTCGAGCTACCTTGCTTTGTAGATAACTTGATGAGGGTCTTTGTGGTCTTTTGATGATGACTATAGGATCCAACACTTTTGCTGGAGTATACTTCTAGCTGCTTTGATGTGTAGATCTATTTGCCTTGAGTAGGAATAAGGCTTTGGCCTTGATTGATAATCCCAAGACTTCTTCTGAAGTAAACCTTCTTCTATGATCTAGGGTTTGATTCTCCAAAGTAGATCTCGACTTTACTTTGATATTCTTCAATCTTGCTTTGATGCCTTTCTTGAAATTCGATCCTTGAGTGTCTCTTGATTGCCTGCCCTTTTCTTGACTTTGACACCTTAGCTCTGATACCATGTTGAGAAATCTAGGGCATTAGCATTAGGTGATTTCTCTTTCATTAGTGACTGTTTGTGAATACTTTTTACTTCTTTAGATTATGATCTTCTTGTTAGATTATTAGTGTGCTTCTTCATCAAACAGTAACCAATGCATAAACATAAATAGACAAGAGACACAACATGTAGGCTACGAGCCAAGGCCAAAACCTCTCACTCTTTGAGAGGAAAACCCGCACAAATTTTTCTTATAGAGATTCCAATTGACGAATACCAAGATCAAGACCCTTGACCTAATATCCACTCCAAGCCCAAGACACAAGACCTCTTGACAGTCATTCTTCTTTTCCACTTCGACCTTCTTCATAGCATAAACTGAGATCATCTCTTCTCATGACAATGAACTGTCATGTGATCAAAGATAGCTCCGAATCCTTGTGACTTCTTCCTAGCAGAGATCCGAACTTCATGTAATGACTTGATCTAAACTAGTCACTGTGATCCGAATTCAGGGATACATCCTCTATTCTGTGATCTGAGTTATGAGAGAGATCCGAGATTCTCTTCAACCCTTACACTTCGTTGCTCCCTTATCATTTTACTTGCTGTCCCTTTGTATTCATAACTAGACATCCAAACTTGTCACATTATCACTGTCCATGTGATCTGAATCTTAGAAGGATCTGAATTCCCTTTTTCTCCCACAGAATTGTAGCCTTCGAACTGTAGCCTTTAAACTGAAGACTTCACCAAGATATCTATTCGAATTGGAGGTGATCTGAACCTCCTTTTCCGTCACTTCTTCACTGAAATCTCAGACATGCGAAATTCTGTACTATACACTAATGCGAAGTGCCTACCCACATATATATAGTGATTCGTCCTATATAATAAGCCGATGTTAGCATCCAAATGGGTGTCTCCTTGAGTGAGCCGACATGAGCCATTACTTCATCTTGCAGGCCGACATGAAGAGAAGGACTTGTGCTTGACGTTGGAGGGCTTTATAGACTTCTATACATTTGACCTATGCTCAAGAAGAGCTCTTCATACATGACATTGACTCTTTGACTTTAAAGACAAATCCTAAGGCTCTCAATGGGAGCCATCTATATAAAACTCTTGCTCATGAAACCTATGAAGCAACCATAATAATAAATTCATATTTCTTCTTTTCATCATTTACAAAATAACAATTACAATGTCATTATGAAGACTGAACCTAGTTACATTTTACAACAGGAGTGAGTTGAAAGCATGCTTGGAACAGCATGACTATGACTGTATATTATCATTTATGAGTGCAACAAGAAGACAATGCGATAGAGAAAAACAATTTACTAAAGGAAGATGAAAGGTCACAATAGAAGATGAAGTTGAAGAGTAAGAGAGGCATATGGAGAGCCAAAGAGATCTTGAGGAGTCAACAATGAGAGTAATGGGAGGATAGGCAGGTTAACTAATCTAGTCTGGGAGTTAGCCAACTGAGTTAGCGATTCATAGCTATGTCAGAATAGAGAGGAAGAATTATTGAGTCAGCCAAAAGCCATGTAGGGAGGAGCGAGTTAAAAGCTCTGATTGTATTTGTAAATACTAAATATGTTTTCTGACCATTAATACAAGGTTAAATCATTTCTCCATGAATTCTGTCAATGTGATGGAGTGCACCTTTTATGGTGTCAGTGCTCTTTGTATGACCGTAAATTGCAACTCTTTACATGACAAAGGTGAGCACTGGGACACCATGCCCTCAATTGCATCACAGTTCCGTGCAAATCTCTTAACATAGATAAATAAAAATATCAGAATTATAGAAATTTTATCCATATACAATGCACTGTAATTGGTCCTTCCCAGTTGAGATGGAGATAACTATTATCTCTTAACAATTATCAATAATACTCTAATGGACCACTTCAATAAATGTTACTCCTCCCCTAACCATTGTTTGGATAGAAAGTGTGTTCAAAAAACAAAGAAACTGATATAATATTCTATGAAAGCAAGTAAAGGCAATGGACGAGTTTCATAGATTTGTTTACTAGCTATGCTTCAGTGTATGTATCTTGTATGGTTTGCCCGTTCAGCCTGGTTCATTGAGACAGTCTTTTGCGACAGATGTTGGTTCATGTGAGTGATTGAACAGGTGCTAATGTCGAAACGTGACACAATATGGTTTCTCCTGGTGATGCAAATTTGGGAGTAAACACAAAAATTCAGTTTCACAGGAGCTACCTAAGCATTGAAGATACATAACTAGAGAAAATCCATTATATGTGATCTTCCTACACTTTCTGTTATCATCACATGCTATTTAGTATGAGGAGATTTGAGAGGAATCCAAGAGAAATCTGTGCTCTGCTGATAGTTTAGGAAGTGGATCAATTATAATCATTCTGTTATGACTGTCTTCATACTGAGGCGAAGAAGGCCATTGCAGCACTTACGGTAATGTTAAGATTGGGACGTTAATTTGGTTTGGAAGATTTCACCTTGTTTTGGCAGTATTGAAGATGTGGTGGATATGTGCATGTAGTTGGTGATCTCTGGAGTCTACTGAAAAGAGTGAAGATGGAGAGCATCTTGGTTCATCTTACTTATATTTACATTTGCATTGCTATTCTATAAGCAGCTTAATTTGGGTACTATAGGATGCAAAGTAACAAAAATGAAATTGTTTTATTGTCTTTATAGTAAAAGTGAATTTTGAAAAGCCAGAAATAGCTACGCTACTTTTCCTGAAATTTTGAAGTGTACCTTCTGGGAGGGCATCAGTGGTGCATTTTTCTTTATGCTGATAGTTTGTGCATTTGAACAATAAAAGGAAAAACATAGCTAGTTAAGTTTTTGATTCTTCTAGTCAAGTCGTTGATTTTACTGTCATTACCATGAACGTGAAGTTTGAAAAAGCCAGAAATAGCTATGATGCTGTTTCTTGTATTTTTTTTTTTTTGGTGCAGTGTATCTTCTGGGAGGGCATCAGTGGTGCATTTTTCTTTATGCTGATACATTGTGCATTTGAACAATAAAAGTAAAAACATAGCTAGTTAAGTCTTTGATTCTTCTAGTACTAGATAGCAAGATTGTCAACTTTGAGAGTGCCTCTGAATTTACATCTTTTGTTAAAAAATGATCTGACAGACAGGTGAGAGACATCAATATCCGATTGCCACCATGGAAATGGTGAACTCTGGAGTTTCTGCCATTGGACTTTTCTGCATTCTTGTGTTTTTCCCTGCTGGAAGTAGCTTTTTGCTCCTAAATGTTATGCCCGTCTCTGATTGTCTTTTCTTTATCCTCAATTCATCTCTCTTTTGTTTTGCCTGAAGTCTTGTGGGTTGCTTTTGGCTTAATGCAAGCCTTCCATTCGTAAAGCTTGTTTACTGCTATGTTGCGAGGAGATGTCTCTTGTATCTACCCCTCCAGATTCATGTAAAAGTCATTGGATGATCAACAATAGTCATATTGCTGGATGCAACATGATTTTTTTGAAGTTTCATTTTTATACTGGTAAGTAAGGATGGGTTCTGCAAGAGATTGCACCCATTGCAAAGTGCTTGCATGCATTGTCACAGAATGTTGAAGTAGATTGAAAAGATTTTAGAGACCTTTTTTTTCTGTTTTTTTGGGCTGTGTATGTTATGGAGTCTAGTTGCACTTGATTGGGCTGTAGCAATACATGCTGACGTCTGTCAAATACATTTAGACGTCTGCTCTACCATATTCATATTAAATCACTAACCATATTGTTATAGGTGTAACTGTATCATATCACATTCTAATTTGTTTTGAAGTGCAAAGCAATTGTTTATCTGACTTTGTTAGTAAGTCATTATTTCATGATTTGATTTGCATCTTCAATATTGTGTTTTTACTTTATTCTTAAATTTGTTTTGGAAGTGATGTGTTTTTATATCTTAAGAGGCTATTTGCACTAACTGTTTGTATTACTCTCTTAGCAGTTGCTGCGAGGACTAAAGTATCTGCATTCTGCCAATGTGTTGCATAGAGATTTGAAGCCAAGTAATCTATTATTGAATGCCAATTGTGACCTTAAGATATGTGATTTTGGCTTAGCTCGAACAAACTGTGAGAAAGGACAGTTCATGACTGAATATGTTGTCACACGATGGTACAGGGCTCCTGAATTGCTTCTGTCCTGTGAGGAATATGGTACATCTATCGATATTTGGTCTGTAGGCTGTATATTTGCAGAGTTATTGGGACGAAAGCCCATATTCCCTGGTAAGGATTATATCAACCAACTTAAACTGATTGTCAATGTACTTGGCAGCCCAGATGAAGATGATCTAGAATTTATCGAGAGCCAGAAGGCCCGCTCCTACATAAAATCACTTCCTGTTACTTCCCATGCTTCTCTACAACGTTTATATCCTCGAGCAAATCCTTCTGCCATCAGCCTACTAGACAAGATGCTAGCTTTTGATCCTCGCAAAAGAATCACTGTTACAGAGGCTCTTGAGCACCATTACTTTTCTGGACTTCATGATCCAAGCCTAGAGCTTTCTGCAACAGCACCCTTTGATTTGGACATGCCTGAGGAAGAACTGAAAGAAGAAGAATTGAAGGAGATGTTCTGGAACGAAATGCTACATTATCATCCAGAAGCTGCAAATACATCATAGATAGGTGTAAAAATGTCCATTGTCTTGTGTTGGATGACTTCATGGAGGAGAAGATGAGACAGAAAGATGGCCTGGCTTTGAATTATATCTTGAAGTGGGGCGAGAAGTTTTGTTCAATATTGTACATGTATACAATTTCAATTTGTGTTTTCTCTCTGGAAATTTTCTGAGAATTGCGGACTTTTATTTTCAATGCTCTGAAAGTATGAAGAGAGAGTGAGTCTTTTATAACAGGTTATTTCATTGTAAGAAAGCACACTTATTTATGTGTAATTTATTCATCATATTCCCATTGTAAATAAGATGGACTGCTAGTTGTCTAAATCAATAATATACTCTTTGATACGCAAAATTCAGACCTGAATTTCAAATTTCCTTGCAAATTTAAGAAGTCAGCAATCAATTTTCTACGAATGCTTTAGTATTTTCAAATCTTGCTGAAACGGTTTTATATTTAAATGCTCAACTTTATCAAAAGAGGTACGATCTTACTTATCAAATTACAGAGTCTATCTATGCTAAGAAAAGTATTGGAGATGATAGATTAGTCCATTTCTGAAGTAAAAAAACTTCTGATACGCAGAAAATATGTATAAATATTTTATTAAAAGATGAAATTACAGATGATGATATTACAATTGCGGGTGCCTGGCTTATATATCGCCATGGACACCTTTTGGGGAAAGGGCATGATTTTATGATCGTGCCCTTTCATCTAATTTAACTGAAAATTAAATAATAACCTAATTTAACTAATTTTTTACATAACATTGCCTTCCTCTCGAAAGAATGCTTTGTCCTCAAAGCATACGCAATGACGGATGTTGTTGACAAAATGCTTCATTCTCCCAAGAAGCGTCTTCTTCGGTAAGTCCTTCCACTTGATTATATATTCCAAGATGATCAAGGTCCCACACTTTAAAAGGTCTTGGATTAATCTCTCAATTTCCGTTTTTTGGTGATGTGAATATCGGTATGGCTTGACGTTGACGGGGTCTGATCTTGCCTTGACTTCTATTGTATGCTCAATTTCTCTATTAGGTGGCATCTTCATAGGTAGGTCTTGAAATACTTTTTCATGCTTCCGAATCAGATCTTGTATCTCTGGTGACTCTTCTCTGGTCATATTTGCAGATAACATTTCTAATTGGTGACATTGTATTGCATAAGCAGGTGCTCTTCTTCGACTCAGCTTCATCATCTGAGATGATGATACAACTTGATTTTCTGGTGCTTGGAATCCGTGTAGCTTGTACTTCTGACCTCCCCATTTGAATTTTATAAATTGTACTTGATGGTTGGCGGCATAAGTACCTAAAGTTCGTAACCATTAGATACCTAAGACTACATCTACTCCTCCTAACGGTACTGTGAAGAATGGAGAATCTAGATTAAAGTCTTGAATCTGCAAATTGACCTTAAGGCATTTCCATACATTTTCAATCTTCTTACCATTAGCTACCATCACTTTCATGTTTGGTAAGGGAAATGAAAAGATATTGAGTCTCTTTGCCACGGTTGCATCTAAAAAATTGTGTGTGCTTCCAGAGTCGATGAGAACCACTACGTTGTTCTTCTTTATGTGTCCTTTTAACTTTAAAGTCTGAGGTTGTGATATACCTGTCATAGCTGATAATGACACTTGTGGAATACTTCTGTCATCTAATTCTGGTGAGAATTCTGGGGCGTCTTCTGTGTCTTTTATGTCATAATCTTCACTGTTTGAATCATTGGTTGCTTCACAATTATATAGGTTCTTTGGTTCTTTTCCTTTAGCACATCTATGTTTGGGGTCCCATTTCTCACCACAACGTTTACATTTACCCTCTTTTATCCTTTGCATTTCCACATTAGATTTTTCATCTTCACGACGGTGTGGTGGAACATATCTTGTATTATTTGAGTCCACATACTGGGGTATCCTTCGTCTTGCATAAGTTTTTTCCGCTTTTGACCAAAATATTGGTTCGGATTTCTTTTCGGCTGTTTTTGCTTTTCATCTTGCTACTTCTATAGATGTAATGTCATGCATCTCAAGTTCTGCTTGTAAATGGGTTTTGAGTCCCGAGATGTATCACTGAATTAGACGAGACTCTGATAATCCAGGTACTCGTGTTACTAAGGTCTCCCATTCTTGAGTGTATTCGTCCACACTTCCTTTTTGTCGTAGTTTGATGAGTTTTGAAAAGAACTCTTCTTCCTTTACACCTTGGAATATTTTGAAGAATGCATCTTTAAATTTCCTCTAGCTAATGACATGTGTTGTCTTTTTCCACCACATATACCAGTTATATGCTTCTCCCTCCATTTTCATGGATGCATGTCTGAGCTTTTCGTCATCGTCAGCGATGTCATATATCTCAAAGTATTCTTCTGCTTTATTTATCCATGCAACATTGTTTTTTCGTTTCCATCGAATTTAGGCATCTCAACCTTTGCCCTGTTCTGGTATGTGGCTAATGGTTGAGCAAGAAAGGGGTGTTGATTAGTAAGGGTATCCCAAAGTTGCTTGTTTGTAAAGGCTGTGTTACTTGCTTCTTGGTGGGGTGTTGCTGATTTTCTTGGGGATTCAACCTTTTCATGAGAATCTGTTAACCTTGTTGAATCTGATGAGAGGTGTTTTTGATTCTCTTCACTTTCTTTTAATAGCTCTTCGGGTGTACAATTCGACTTTTTACACAGAAGTCTCAGCATTGTTAAGGCATCTCTGAGGTTTACTTCTGTTTGGACATGTTGACTTTCCATCTTTATCTCTATTTGATTTGTCGTATCTTGAAGATTTTTGATTTTGTCGGCTTGCTCCCCAAGCTTGATCTCGAATTCATTTAGTCTTTTATTGACCTCATTGTGGTTGCTATTTATCTTATGCTCTGCATCCAACAATTTTTTTTGGAAATCCGCCATTGTCATTGTCGACATTGAGCGGGTTTGCGGGGGCGTGTATTTATTTTCCAGCGAAAATATTTTTCCTCTTTTTTTTTTTTTTAAACAGCTAAAATAAATTTTATACATATAAATTTTAATTTATAAAATAAATTTAATTAATTAATTTACACACACATATATATATATATATATATATATATATATATATATATATATATATAACTTTTTAATTAATTAAAATGATTTTAATTAATTAAATTAACTTTATATATATATATAAAACTTATAACTAAATTAAATTATGTATTATATATATATATATATATATTTTTGATGTTATATATAAACAAACGTTATATATTTGATGTTATAAGTATATTATATTATATTTATTGTGGACCGTCATGTTAATTGAAAGTTTGATTTTTTTTTTTTTTTTGTGACGGATTACCGCAGACGTGGTCGGACGACAGTAAAAACTGGACAGCAGCAATTACAGGCACGGCTGAATGAACCGAGGGTTTGACCTATCACAAAAACACCTTCGAGCAAATACACGGTTACACCGTCGACTCAACACAATGGAACCCACAGATATCACTGCAGAGGGTTTGACTTTTGAATAGGGATTGATGGCCAGAGGTTTCGATGGATGATTGACGTTTGGCCGGTGCGAACTGCGTGAGTTTTTTTCAGGATTGGCGGCTAGTTGATATGTTCTTTGGAGAGGGAGATGACAGCAGGGGGGTCAGCGGGTTTGAACAGACAGTCGGATCAACAAAACCCGAGGAACGAACTTGCTCTGATACCAATGAAGTAAAAAAACTTCTGATACGCAGAAAATATGTATAAATATTTTATTAAAAGATGAAAATTACAGATGATGATATTACAATTGCGGGTGCCTGGCTTATATATCACCATGGACACCCTTTGGGGAAAGGGCATGATCATATGATCGTGCCCTTTGATCTAATTTAACTGAAAATTAAATAATAACCTAATTTAACTAATTTTTTACATAACAATTTCCATTCTCTCGGAGAAATTAAAGATGCTTGGGCCAAAATAACTTTATCAAGGGGTTACTTAGCTTTTACAAAGTCCTCTTCCTTCTTTGTGATCAGAGATAGAACAAGGGGTTTTGAGCCTGTTGGTAAGTACTTTAGTAATAACCTTGTGAACCACGTTCCATAAAGAAATGGGCTTGAACCCATCCAAGTTGGTGGGGTCGGTTTTTGTCAGAATGAAAGCTAATAAAGTAGAGCTTCTGCTCTCGTTAATATGTCCATTGGGTTTTTAATTGCTCCTGGAGGATCCTTTTAACTTGAATGCCGAAGTTGTAGAAATTGATGTGGATTCTTTCAGAGCTGGAGCTTTATCTTTCGCTATTGAAAGGTAATTGTTTTCAAATTCTTCCAGAATTTATACAAGGATTGGAATTATGCATTTTATTATTGATTGGGAATAGAATGTTTTCCAACGAGTCAACATTATCTCTTTTTACTTCCTTGAAGGTTTTCGGAAGAACACCTAAGAAGCGATTAAACACTAGCCTTTTCTGAAGTGAGTCTTCTCCATCTTTGCATTTTCGCTCTAATACTTTATTGGAATAATTTAGTCTGTTGGTCTCAATTTTCATTTTCCTGATCTTCTTTTCCACAAACTATTTATCGATCCTTGAAGCTTGCATTCTCAATCAACTAAAAAGTGATTAAACACCCAAACCTTTTCCAAAATGAGTCTTCTGCATCTAGCAAAATCCTGCCTTCTTCCCATTGTCCTTACTGGAAGAATTTAGTTTTTCTCTCCTAAATAAAATTATCCTAGATTAATCTCCATCCTGATCCTTTATTGCATAGACTATTTCCCATTCCTTCAAACCATTCTCTTTTACTAAAAGTGAGTTTGGCAGTGCATTCATTAGTATACCATCCCTTCTTGCTTCTAGTCCTTTGGAAAACATTTCCTTGGCCATTTTATTCGGGACTTAATTGTCATTTAATTGATCTTTCAAGTTAGTCAAGTATTTTTTTAAATTTTCCTTAGCGAATTTGAGCAGAGCAGATCCTTACATAGGTTTCTTTTACCACCGGATATTCATCTAGTCCACTCCTCAACTTAACGAGAGTTGGACCTATGTTAATAGAATCTAATTTGGTCAAATTAATTAGCCAATGATTACTCCTATGACATTGAGGATTTTGGAATTCCTTGAAGTTTGTATCTCAAGTCCCTCACTAACTTGTAACCTCTCCATCTTTATGATAGGATCCTCAAACCTTTCCTTTTCCTCTTGGGAGAAAATTCTCTTCCTCTAGGAGTATAGCCATCTCTTTCATGAAGGGGTCCCTTGACCAAGCCTTTTTTCTTTTCTTTTCATCTTTATGGAGGGACATAATCAGCCCATCGAGCTAGGTGAATGGTTGATGTCTTGAAATAGAAAGCATTAGTTGGCCAATATTGGGGCCCCACCTAGGTTCGAAACTTGGTTAATCCACCTAGCATACTCGTGGGCGGTTGCGTTAGGCTCAAAAATATATGGGCGGACCCTCCAACTTGACCCTGGGCCTCTTCGGTGATAGGCAATAGGTCTATCAGTTCTCTTGATTAGGACTATCCCTTGCTATAGTTTAGCTTTTTATATTAAGGTTCCTCTGATCATCCAAGACAATTGACTAAATCAATCTCCATTCTTGGAAAACAATTTACACCCATAACATTTGTAATAGAAACTTCTCCCTGAATTGGGATGTCCATGTTAATCCTAACGAGAAATCATATAAAAAACTCTTCGTACAAATAAAGTTTTGATTCTTCAAAAAGATAGGTCGTCCTTAATGATATACAAACTATTTCATGTTTGTAATCACTACATTTCTAGATTAATCTTTTAAGATTGCAGTAGAGATTTATCGAATGTAATTCCTTACACAAACTTCGTTCAATTATGTTGATGATAGTAGCATCAGATAGGTACTTCCACGTTGTAACAAACTAAATTTATATAAAAATAAACAAAAGTAATGTAAAAGACAACAAATAAGATTAATGATTAATTAGTTAGCAATTAATGAAAAGGTATGTCCCTAAGGGCATAACCGTTAGTGAAATGATACTTACCTGGTTATATATACAGGACCCTCATTTTCATGTGTAATCATCATACATCAATTCTTTAATACAATATACACTTTACACTTGCCATCCTATGATGGATGTATTTGTCTACGAAGTATTTTAATATTTCCGCTGCATATACGACTAGTGGTCGTTACATTGGTATCAGAGCTTCCCCTGATCCAACCTCGGGCCATCAACCTAGTCGTCAACTATGTTGCCGTCGTGATTCTAGCATTTCACTACCAGTTTTGGAGTTTCTCCAGCTTGCTGTCACGGGGGCTTCACGAAATGAACCTCTGTCATATCACGTGCATTCATGGCACACTAAACAATACCCCTAATTTGACTACGTAATGAAAAATATTATTTAACCCTCTACCAATACAAACCCAATACACTTTCCCGATTTAAAAAACCCCCACTTTCACTAGATATTGTAGGTATCCATTTTTTCATTAACATTTTTATGCCCCTTTATATTTGTTCATTAACTTTGAACTCCATTTTTTATACCTACCAATATAAAAACCCTTTATCCCCTATATATCTTCCAATATATTATGTGATTTTTTCCTTCAATATATATCCCCCAATATGAACCCACGTGGTATGATATTATTCCCCAGCGAAGTCCCCGTACTTGCTGTTAGGCTTTTGGCCATTAAAAAAAATAATAATTCGAAAGTAAAAAAAAAGACTTATCAACCATAAAAAAAAAAAAGATTATTGAAATAAATAAATAAATATTAAAAAAAAAAAGGTGAAAAAAACTTCAATTTTTTTTTGAAGGGAAAAAATACTATTATGAAAAAAAAAATTGAAAAAAAAAACTATAGAAATAAAAATAAAAAATTAACAATATATATTTATTTAAAAAAAAAGACAACTTACCTATGTTGTCGCTGCAACCACGACGTCGTCAAATATCGTTGCCGCCATAGGTAACGCGTCCAATAACAAGCATCGACCCTTGTTGGGTCCCCAACACCTGGTTGCCGCAATTTCCACACATCGCAAGATCATTTTTCTACCACCTTCTCCAGCCAAGGCTCGGACCGTTCGACGCTGCTGCCATCACACCGCTCACTACTCATACCCTGTCGCCCTCGAATTTACCTCCTGCACATCACCACTCTTCGAATTGTGCATGAATTTGTGCGGCTATTCTTGGGTTCTGCGTTTGTTTATCAAACTCTTTAGAACATTCCAAATATTAATCACATCCTGCGGTGTTACCTTTATGTAGCTTCCGCCCTGCCACCTCAGGTCGCGCCACGACTAAATTACTAGACAAAAGTCACTGATAGGCTTTGGCCCCACCGCTGTCAAAGCTTCTCCACCGCCACACTGTTTCCTGCCTTTGTCTACCGTGTTCTACACCACCGCAACTTGTTTGGCCCACCGTCGCACAACACAGTGCGATTCCTCACTGTTCATTTCGTTGCTGCCCACGCTGCAACCATTGTTCGTCGTCATGTGGGCAACCATTGTTCGTCGTCATTACTGTTCCAGCCGCATTCCTATCACACTGCCATCCAGAGTCTCCATTGTCCACGCTTACCGCCTTCCGGAGCCTTCATTGTCCATGCTCACCACACAATCCAGATAGTTTTCACGCCGACGTCCCCCGATAGAACCCCGTCATCTAAGCATATAACAGTGCGGTCAATCGGGTTAATTCCGGTCAAACGGTGTAAATTCATATGTATCGGTCCATCAAGCTTTACTAAATTAATTTAATTTTTACAATTAAATTAATTTAATTATTTAAAAGAGTAATAATAATAATAATAATATTTGTTATTATTATTTAATCAATTAATTAAAAAAACACAGAAAAAAACAAATTTATATATATATATAATTTAAAAAAGAAGGGGTTATATTAAGAAGAAGAAAAAGGAGGTGGCGATTACATAATACCCTAAGGCATCTCGACAAAACAAATGAGATCAATCATTGAAAAAAAAATGATGGAGCTCAATTCTAAAATGACGAAGGAAGAAAGGTTTTCCTATAATGGTCTTTCAGTTACAGATCACAGACTAATTACATTAAAAGGAAGTATCCAAGGAAAATAAGTTAATGTCGCCATCAGCCCAAGCAACGATAAAAAAACATATCAACATCAATTTGGCAAATCAACTTTAATTCCAGAGCTAAGCATTGGTGTAAAGAAAAATATTTTTGACCAAAAATAGTATAAAATTAGTGATTTACAAGTGACAATAGGTCATTATGAGTACATATCTCAATTTCATGTTGTAAGGACAGATAAAAAGATTGACATCATACTCGATCAACCTTAGTTTAAGGATTTGGGTACATTCATGTTAAACATAGAGAAACAAGTTTTCACGTTTCCATATAAAGGGAAGATCGTCATGTTTCGAGACATAACAAGTAAATCAAAATCAATAAAATCTTCATTAGAAGACCTTAAGGATATCTCAGGCTTGATGTTTCAAGATAACGAAAAACAATATCAAAGAAGCAAAAAGAGCTTGAAGAAGTCATCTGCAGCAAAGACAAAGAAATTTTGCGTCTCAGAGATCACCAAGAAAAACTACCCGAACAAGTCAAGAAAGCTAAAGCATCAAAGAAGGAACTCAAGGAGCATTTATTAGAATAAGAAGAAGAAAATTTACGTTTAAAGAGCCTTAACCCAACATTAGTAGAACAAATCAAGTGTTTAAAAGATGAGAAGTGAGAAGGCCAAAATAAAGTTGACTTAGAGAATGAGGAATGCTTACGTCTTAAAAATCATAATCAAACTCTGCTCAAACAGATTAAAAAATGCAAGGACAAAAATAAGTCATTGATGAATAGGTTCAAAGAACTTGTCACAAAGTGTTAAAATTGGAAACTAGGGCCAAACTCCATGTGGGTCATCTTATTTATGGAAGCTGATATTTTTCTTGGATCCCTTTCATCAAAAGGTGTAGGATTGATCTAAAGATCATCCGATTTCGATAAATATTCATGGAGATATGAATTTATTTGTGTTATGGACAATTCGTCAAGGTCGGCCAACAACTAAATTGCCCCCTCTTGTGCTCCACGTTTTGGTATAAATACAAGTGCCTTGCAAGTCATTTGTACACACAACTCTCTTGAGATTTCTTCTTCTCCATTTGTTTTGGGTTTTAGTGGAAAGAATAATCTCTAAGGGATAAACCTTGTCCTAAAAGGATTCCCTAAATACAGTCCTAGATGATGCCCTAGCAACTCTACGCATGACCTAGATCAAGGAAGAAAGCCCTCATCTATTACGCTGTCAAGGAAGAAAGCCCTTATCTACTATGCTGTCCCAAGGGTGACCCTAACCACAGTTATGGAGATGCCCTAAATACACAGCCATGGAAATGAAGGTAGAAACCCTAGCTGCATGTCTAAGGAGGAGAGATGCCCTAATATTAATTTCTACGTTGCCTAATGGAGATGGTACCTAAATGCTGTCTTAGAAGAGAAGTTCTACACAAGTAATGCCCTCGCTGTCATGGAGCTCTCACACTTAAATGCTGAGGTAAAGAAGCCACCTCCAACTATCCTTAACGCTGTTCTCTAACTGCTGTTTTGATTGTCATAGATTGTTGTCTTAATGGAAGCCTATTGTTGTCACCTAAATGCTGAGAGGAGAAGACATTGGCATTGCTATGTGCTAGGCCGCAGGCCATAGCACTATAGCTAGCCACCTTGAATATGACAGCTGGATGTATAGTGCAACATAGTGCACAATGGGACAACAATGGTACAACAATGTGAGAACAATGGAACATGGTGCAACATATGGTACATCAATGGGACAATAATGGTACAACAATGGGACAACAATGGTACAATGGTACAACAATGTGACAACAAGGTACATGGTGCTGCAAACTCATTGGACAACATAATGATGGGACAACAACATGTTAGGACAACACAATGATTAGGATAGCTATGACATTGTGCAGCAGTGGCACAATAGGACAACAACAACAAGAAGAAGTACATGGTCGCTGTACATAGTGGTATGGTACATGGGACAACTGTATTTAGTGCAACAAGTTCATGGAGCTGCAATAGTATGGTACATGGGACAATAACAACAACAAGGTGCAACAAGCATAGTGCTACAAGCACATTGGGACAAAAGTATGGTACTTGGTGCAACAAGTACACAAAGCAGCAATGGCACAACAAGCACATGGGTGACAACATGGTGCAGCAGTGGCACAAGGTAAAACAGTGCTAGACATTGGGACAACAATGCAACAATATGATGTGTACAACATGGTCATAAGGCCCAACATTGTGATGATGGGTGTAGCATGGTGCAACATGGTGAGGTGCAACATGATGACGAGATGCAACACAATGATTGGTGAAGGAGTCATCTTGGAGAATCAGTTTAAGCAACATGTATTCAATTGATCTCATGTATCATCTTCTTAGAGATGATCTATGCTCTTATCTAGATAAGTCAAAGTGTTGACCTCTGTTGTAAATGTACTATCTCTCTCTCTCTGCTGAACTATTGAAGAACATATAAAAAGAATTGATCAAGGGTTTGTCCCTGGCTAGTACCACATCTTGTGTCCTCTTGTCTTGGCTTGTCATCTGCGATTTATGTTTATGTTCTATTTGTGGAAAGAAATACAGCTGGCTTGTTTGTAATAAGTTCGGCCATTATGCAAAGGAGTGTCCGAATGGTAGGGACAAATATCATGATGAAGATAACAATCATTCCAAGGACATCTTCAATGATTGGAGGAATGAAAGGTAATGCAGGTCATCAAGGAAATCACTGACTCTTCAAAGAAAGCAAGGAACCCCAGGTATGAAGAATCAAATGTTGTTTCTGATAAGATAAAGAATCAATATCTTGTATTGGCCCTGTCCTTCAGATTCTGTGGGAATCTGGCTTATTGATTGTAGTGCTTCAAGGCACTTCATCGGATAGAAGGGTGATCTCTCTAATTTGGTAGAGATGGAAACAATTGTGGGATTATACTTGGAGCCGATACCACCTATCTCGGAAAGAGTGTAGGGAATGTTACCCCTCAATTGAATGAGGGTAACTCGATTCATTTACAAAGATCTCTTTTGTGTACATGATTGCAAGAAGAACCCAGTTTCCATTTCAGCAATGGAAGTCAAAGGTTTCAGGGTGGCATTCATTGATGGAAAGGTACGTGTTTGAAAATAAAATTTCCAAAGATGCTTTTACTCATGGGTTTAGGGTTGGAAATTCGTATCAAGTTGCAAGATGGTCTACTTATGGGGCCCTACCCGATGTGAGTGAGATGGTGACAGGGATGCCTGAATTCAAGAAGAGCATGAAGGTACATGTCTGAGATGTGCCGAAGGAAAATCTTACAAGGGGACCATTCCCCTCATGTAGCAGGTCCACAAGTTTGGAACAACCCGAGGAGTTTGAGATTCATGATCGGGAATCTCATGTATATAGGTGGAAGAAATCCCTCTATGGCTTGAAGCAAAAGCCCCGGGCGTAGTATGAGAGGATTGATAGCTATCTGATGAAGCTGAGATTCACTAGGAGTGAAACCAATCCAAACCATTGCTCGAAGGTTGTGGATGATAGACCTCTCATACTGGCACCTTCTGAGGATGACCTATTTCTGACAGGTGCAGACCCTCTCATTTGCAGAAGTAAGAGGGAGTTGGGTTCTGGATGTGCAATGGTAAACTGCAAGCCCATGACTACCTCGAGGATCTTAAATTTTAGAAGCTATATGGTAGTGATGTCAGAGCAGATTTGGGAAATGCCTTTGAGTTTCATAAAGTCATTCGCGTTGGTGTTCTTGGTGAACTTCCATTCGGACATATGTTTTGCGGTTAGCATGATGAGCTCATATATGGTTGAGCCTCACTGGATTGGTGCCAAGAATCTTCTGAGATATCTTCAGGGAACAATCTCATGAATTGAGATACACTGCCAGAAATGTGAAACTGCATGATGATTAGAATGCTGACTAGGCACGCAGTGTGGAGGATCTCAAGAGCACTTCTGAGTGATGATTGTCTTTGGGTTCTGCGCAATATCCTGGATGAGAAGGAAGCAGAAGATGGTTGCTTTGAGCACCACTGAGACTGAATACATAAATACAAGTATGACCTCGTGTGAAGCTGCCTGGTTGCGGGAGCTCTTCAGTGAGCTGTTTGTACACATGATGGATACCACCGTGATGTTGTGTGTCAACAAGGGGGGGATTCGATTGTTGAGGAATCCCGTATTCTATGATTGCTCCAGTATATAGACATCATATACTACCTTATATGGGATATTGTACGTCGATGAGAAAGGATGCTCTATCACGTTAAGACTGATGTACAGGTTGCAGACATTCTGTCAAAGCCTCGGGGAAAGGTCAAACCTGTGACTTTCCTGAACGACTTAGAGTATTTGAGAGACCTTCTTATGAGGGTCCTGCATGTTGCATGCATTGAGCTCTGGGAGCTACGGGGGGCTTGGGGTACTACTGGAGCAACACGGGGACCATAGGGCGACTCACCCTCCCCTAATGGTGCACTGTGTATAGGGTGAATGGCTCAACCTTCCCCTGTGATAACCCGAGGCGACTTAGGGACAAGATGAATGGTTCTCCTGTCGAGGCATCCTACCCATGCAGTCTGGGACTCATGGGAAGTACCTCTCATTTGGCCATTGAGAAGGGAAATGGGGTTAGGGACCATAGTAGTACTATCGATGGACGCATCGTTGTATCTACCGTACTCCTTATGCTAGGATGACATCCATTGATCTGGAATCAATATGAGTGGTTTGAGACACTCTTTTGTGATATTGATCTGGGATCAATAAAACTAACTTCGGGTCAGTAGAGAATGGAATGAGACATTAATAGATTAAAAATTTAATATTAATACAATTTACTAATTAATTTTAATACATCAACTATTATTAATATTAATGAAAAATTTTAAAATTTTAATACAATATTACTATTCATTAGATACTAATATATATAATAATAATAATAATAATAATAATAATAATAAATAAATAAATAAATAAATATTTATTTCACATTATTAAAATTATTAACAATATTTAATAATTATTAATATTATTTATTAAGTTCATTATTAAGGTTTGATATTATTAATACTTATTGAGTTCATCATTAAGGTTTAATTAAAAAAAAAAATTAAAAATCTGCAATTAAAATTCTTAAAAACAAAGCCGACATTCATCTCATCCTAAAATCCACTCTCCTCACAACTATTTAAATCCCTCAATTAAGCTCTTCTTCTATCAACATTCAAGAAAGTCCTGATGATGTATCCTAGTTTGGATTTGAAACGTTGACGAAAAATAAGTTTTACTGTGGATTCTCTGGTAACTATGTCTAAAGATATATACCACAGATGTCTTAAATCTAGAATGAGACATTCTCAATCAATTCTTCTTCTTCATGGTTCAACAGAGCAGAGCAGAGTAGAGCTCAATAGAGCAGAGTAGAGCAGAACAAATCTTAGTAGAGCAGAGCTCTGCAGAGCAGAGCAGAGCAGTGCAAGGCACTGATGGCAGAGATAGTACAGTCTGGCAGGTGGATCTCTCGCTAGTTGAGAGGGAGTGTTAAAATTGGAAACTAGGGCCAAACTCCATGTGGGTCATCTTATTTATGGAAGCTGATATTTTTCTTGGATCCCTCTCATCGAGAGGTGTAGGATTGATCTAAAGATCATCCGATTCTGATAAGTATTCATGGAGATATGAATTTATTTGTGTTATGGGACAATTCGTCAAGGTCGGACAGCAACTAAACTGCCCCCTCTTGTGCTCCACGTTTTGGTATAAATACAAGTGCCTTGCAAGTCATTTGTACACACAACTCTCTTGAGATTTCTTCTTCTCCATTTGTTTTAGGTTTTAGTGGAAAGAAGAATCTCCAAAGGATAAACCCTGTCCTAAAAGGATGCCCTAAACACAGTCCTAGATGATGCCCTAGCAACTCTACGCATGACCTAGATCAAGGAAGAAAGCCCTCATTTACTACGCTGTCAAGGAAGAAAGGCCTCATCTACTACGCTGTCCCAAGGGTGACCCTAACCGCAGTTATGGAGATACCCTAAATATGCAACCATGGAAATGAAGGCAGAAACCCTAGCCGCAGGTCTAAGGAGGAGAGATGCCCTAATCTTAGTTGCTACGCTGCCTAATGGAAATGGTACCTAAACACTGTCTTAGAAGAGAAGTTCTACACAAGTAATGCCATCGCTGTCATAAAGCTCTCACACTTAAATGCTGAGGTAAAGAAGCCACCTCCAACTATCCTTAACGTTGTTCTCTAACTGCTGTTTTGATTGTCATATATTGTTGTCTTAATGGAAGCCTATTGCTGTCACCTAAATGCTGAGAGGAGAAGACATTGGTATTTCTATGTGCTAGGCCGCAGGCCATAAAACTATAGCTAGCCACCTTGAATATGACATCTAGTTGTATAGTGCAGCATAGTGCACAATGGGACAACAATGGTACAATGGTACAACAATGTGACAACAATGGAACATGGTGTAGCGTATGGTACAACAATGGGACAACAATGGTCAATGGCATATAGTGCACAATGGGACATCAATGGTACAATGGTACAACAATGTGACAATAGGGTACATGGTGCTGCAAATTCATTGGACATCAAAATGATGGGACAACAACATGTTGGGATAGCAACATGTTAGGACAACATCATGTTAGGACAACAACATGTGGGGACAACACAATGATTAGGACAACTATGACATTGTGCATCAGTGGCACAATAGGACAACAACAACATCAAGTACATGGTGGCTGTACATAGTGGTGTGGTACATGGGACAATTGTATTTAGTGCAGCAAGTTCATGGTGCTACAATAGTATGGTACATGGGACAACAACAAAAACAAGGTGCATCAAGCATAGTGCTGCAAGCGCATTGGGACAACAATATGGTACTTGGTGCAACAAGTACACAAAGCAACAATGGTACAACAAGCACATGGGTGATAACATGGTGCAACAGTGGCACAAGGTACAACAGTGCTAAACACTGGGACAACAGTGCAATTGTTGTAGATCTAACCCAGAATATTATAGATCTGATATAAAAGTATAAGAGAATGCAAATAAACCCAAAAATAATATGAAATGATACTTTATTGATCAAACCCTTAAGGTAGGGCAACACCATATATTCACTCCTTAAGGAAGGAGAACACTCCACAAGCCATATGCTCGTTCATACAAGAATACTTCACTTCATCTTCATATCTCTCCATGTGGAGTCTCTAGCCTCTATATAGGCCTCATACATACAATACCATGCATCATTACCATGGTTCCCTCATACCATCAACTAATACCATGGGCCCATTACATTATTATTAACTACTTGTGGTCCCTTACATGACATGGGTTAACCACCTTATTTATTATTATGGCCCATTCCATTATTACATTATTACCTTGGGTACCTCCCTTGGTACCCCATATTACCCCCCTAGGTACATAACATTCACCTCCCTAAGCATGTTTCGTCCCCGAAACATGGGAAGAACATAAATAATAAGATCTACTCAAAAGAGTAGTCCACTGGTACCATGCACGTGCATCTAGCCATCCAAGAAAAAGGTGAACCCTTGATCTCGCTGGTGCCTCGCTTGCTTGAGATGGAAGTTGACCGTGGCAGCTCTTCTGTGTTGATGTGTAGTAGGTGGATCTAGGTGCCTTGCTGGGGTTGTTGTCCTTGTGGCTAGTTGGTTGCCATCTTGTTGGTTGTTTTCTTGCGGGGTGATGTGGGTGATGATATGTTGAAGTTTTAACCCATGGTGTCTTTTTCTTTAATTCACCCTGCTGTGGTGCCTGTTGTGGTGTCTTCTTTTCCAATATGACTTCAACCACTGAACCCTCATTAGATGTGTCAGCACCTGTTACCTGTTCAGCTTCAGCCTCTGTTTGTGTTTGATTGTCAACCATCAACTGCTCATCATCTGATATGTCAGTCCCTTGAACATCTTCTGCTTCAGCCTCCATGTGCTCTACCTGTTTATGGATAGAAATATCCTGTAATGTAATTTTCTTCTTTTTATACCATAGCTTCAGGAATTTCTTCTGCACATTAATATTGATAGTACCCACGGATTCCATCCAAGGGTATCCCAAAACAACATCCATGTTATCCATATCTGAAGCGTAAAAATCACCATGAAACACATACTTATCCATAGAAAGCTTCAAATCCTTGTACACTTGAACATCCTCATGATCAACCTGTGTATGTTCAATTTGTTTCGCTAGGACTTGCAATTTCTTTGCCAAGTTGACATTTATAAGATTTTGTTTGCAACTCGGATTGATAGACACAATGATTTTCTCCTTCTGAATCAATCCATGAACCTGCAATACAGAGATACCAGCCAAAAATAACCCTTTTGGTTCCTTGGTTTCCTTCTTTCCTGTAAAAATAAAATCTTTGCTAGGCTGTGTGTCTGTCTGTGTGTGCTTATCCACAAAATTTGATTTACGGTCAAAGCGCTCTATAAGAGCTTTTTTGAAGGCATCCCAATTCTGAAAAGGTCCATTGCAACGCTGATGCCATTCCGCCCATATCCATCGTTGATTGTCTAGGTACTTGGTCCCCACCATAAGCTTAGTCCAATCATCTAGGATATGATTCAATCTGAAAGACTGCTCCATTTGTGCTAGCCATGTTGATGTGTGAGAACCGTCAAATTTATATAAGTCCCTCGAATTCCGATCTAGGCCCGCCATCACAAAAATATTGGTGAAAAATTGAAATGGTCACAGATCCGTCAATATTGCTCAGAATCTCTATTATAACCTATTTTTAGAAATGGAACAACCACTCTGCATCTGCCCATGTGGTAGAAATCTTGATCCAGGTGCTTGAAATTTCAGATCTGCGCTGCTACTCTCCCGCCGTCACCCAAAATTTCTGCAAAAAGAGCTGATTTTAATTCAGCGATATCTCCCTCATCCGGACTCCGATTCGACTGATTTTTTTTTTTTGAAATTGGGTATTTTTTCCCAAAGAATCCAGATCTGCAATTAGATTTTACAGATCTTGTACCAGGACTTCTAGATCTGCGCCACAAACTCGCTGTCCTGAAAATTGTTTGCAACCCCACTGATTTTTAAATCAGCGATACCACTTGTTATAGCTCTGATACCACTTGTTATAGCTTTGATACCAATTGTTGTAGCTCTGATACCAATTGTTGTAGATCTAACCCAGAATATTATAGATCTGATATAAAAGTATAAGAGAATGCAAATAAACCCAGAAATAATATGAAATGATACTTTATTGATCAAACCCTTAAGGTAGGGCAACACCATACATTCACTCCTTAAGGAAGGAGAACACTCCACAAGCCATATGCTCGTTCATACAAGAATACTTCACTTCATCTTCATATCTCTCCATGTGGAGTCTCTAGCCTCTATATAGGCCTCATACATACAATACCATGCATCATTACCATGGTTCCCTCATACCATCAACTAATACCATGGGCCCATTACATTATTATTAACTACTTGTGGTCCCTTACATGACATGGGTTAACCACCTTATTTATTATTATGGCCCATTCCATTATTACATTATTACCTTGGGTACCTCCCTTGGTACCCCATATTACCCCCCTAGGTACATAACAGCAACAGTGTGATGTGTACAACATGGTCATAAGGTCCAACATTGTGATGATGGGTGCAACATGGTGTAGCACGGTGAGGTGCATCATGATGAAGAGATACAACACAATGATAGGTGAAGGAGTCACCTTGGAGAATCAGTTTAAGCAACATGTCTTCAATTAATCTCATGTATCATCTTCTTAGAGATGATCTATGCTCTTATCTAGATAAGTCAAAGTGTTGACCTCTGTTGTAAATGTACTATCTCTCTCTCTCTCTCTCTCTCCCTTGAACTATTGAAGAACATATAAGAAGAATTGATCAAGGGTTTCCTCACATTGGGGTTTATCCTTGGCTAGCGCCACATTTTGTGTCCTCTTGTCTGGCTTGTCATCTGCGATTTATGTTTATATTCTATCTGTAGTTTACTTTAATGCTAATGTGATTGCTAATAGGAAAAAATATTGAGCTAACTGTGAAAATTGAAATAAATTGCTCTAAGCATAGAACATACCTAAACTTAACACAAAGGAAGCATAAAAATTTCTAGATGTAGCAGTCCAAACTAAAGAAACAAACATCAATACGACTAATCTTGCAGTTCAGGCAAATCCAAACCCTATTGAAGTAAAAACATACTCAGAGGTTGTCGTTCAAACAAAGGACACCCCAAACAAAGATTCAGTGGTTAAGTCAACAACAACAATGCCTGATGGAAATAAGGAAACTGCCACAAAAAACGTTTAAGGAAGTTCAAACAAGAGAAATTCCTTATCTACATCTGAATTACAAGAGTAGACACCTTAACATATCTACAAATATATATCGCACAGAACATAAATAAACTTATGTTTCGAAGAATATTGAAATAAGCTCAATCTAGTGATACGATAACTATTCACCACACATATCCAAGGGTCAAAAGATTTCCCAGAAGATTAATCTAGGATGGTCTGATCCGTTTTCAATATGACAATTATGTCTATCGCTCAGAACATCATATTGTCTTGTATCAACAAAGATGAAAGTTCAGAAATGAAAAAATATTCTGAACGACAGAAGAGATCCGATCCATCATCAATAAGCTTTGAGGACAAAACTTTTTGAAGGGGAAGACAATGTAACCAACTAAATTTATATGAAAATAAACAAAAATAGTGTAAAAGAAAACAAATAATATTAATGATTAATTAGTTAGCAATTAATGAAAAAATATGTCCCTAAGGGCATAACCGTGAGTGAAAGGGTACTTACTTGGCTATATTTACAGGACCCTCATTTTCATTTGTAATCATCATACATCAATTCTTTAATACAATATACACTTTACACTTACTATCCTACAATGGATGTATTTGTCTACGAAATATTTTAATATTTCATTGTGTATATGACTAGTGGTTGTTTTACACACATATCTAAGTGTCTAGACATATATAAGTTCTCCAAAGGGACATCTAATCTTGGTAATAAATAAGAGAATTATTGAAGTAATTGACTTTTATAAGAAACAATGAGTTAATATTATGAAGTGCAAAGGTTATTTGCATTAGTGAATTAGATGAATTTCAATTGTTGATTTCAATTGAAGTTGAGATCTATTTTCAATGTGAGATTAATGTTGTGGATTCGGTCAATAATTCAAACTTATAAAGGAAGGCTAGGCTAAGGGAAAAGACAAATTTAGAGAACACAAGATATAGTGAGATCTCAATCATTGGGTGGAGAAGGGAAATCATCGAGGTGTGTAAATTATAAAAAAAAAACAAGGGGAAACAAGGGAGAATGATTCATCAACTAGCAAGATTGAATGATAGGTTTTGAGGGTTTTATTAGGTGGACAAATTTCAGGTTTTGCTAGTCGTAATTTTCCTCAATGGGCATTTAATTTTCAGGAAGGGAAGCCCTTATATGCTAAAAACTAATGTTAATGGACAATAATTTGAAGGGCATAATTTTTGTATGCATGTGTATGAGATTAGTCAGTTTTGTTTCCACTATCTTTATATTTTATTTTTGTCCAATAATTCTTTTACTTAATAAATATGCAATTAATAAATTTACAAGTGATTTGCTAGGTAATAAATTGCCAGTAGTTGGAGTTATTAAAATTAACATGGTATTAGAGGTTGCACTTTAAGAGGGAGGCTAATTTTTGGGATCTGCATAGATCAATCAACATTGAAATGGTGGAGGTCATTCTTTAGAGGGGGAGAGGGAGGCTGTACTAGTAAAGGGTTTGGTGGAGATAAATTTTTTGTGGGCGTTCTAAAGGATCAAAACATAGATCCATAAGGAGATCTTAGCAATTCTATAGACCAACGCCATTTTTTATTCTTGTGGGTGATAGAAGGACTTAGCACATGACAAATTTTATGAGATCTAGCAATACCAATAACTAGTCTTAGATTGAAGACCTATTGGATGGAGCATCTAACTTATTGTCATGGAAGGGGAGGGTGACCTTGCTTTTAGACGAGCATGACCTTTGGGAGATTACAAAAAAGGTTGTTCATATATTGAAAGATGCAAAACTTAAGGAAACTCATGAAAAGAAGAACATCAGAGGCAAGAGAGTGATTATGGATGCTATAAAGGATCATTGGATCGTGCACTTGGAAAAGATGCAATCATTTAAAGATATCTTTAAGGCTCTAGTGGACCTGTTATGGAGTGATAACATGAATAATAAGATGATCTTGAGAAACAGGCTCAAAACCATCCAAATATCAATGTTTGATATCATAATTACTTCATGAGGATCACACAGATACAAGATCAACTTGTAGGCAATGGGGAGAATCTAGATGAGACAAAACTTGTCAATGTGGCACTGAATGGGTTCACCAAGCCATGGGAACCATTTGTCAAGGGTGTTTGCGCTCGAGACAAAATTTCCAATTGGGAGAGGCTTTGGGATGATTGCATCCTAGAAGAGGCTCGAGAAGAGTCTAAGGTCAATAGGCAAGGAGATGGAGAGGATAACCTAGCCCTGGTTAGTGTGGCCAATAAAGTAAAAGGGAAGGGTTCCAAGGGTAACAAGGAATGATCACAACTAGGGAAAAAGAAGCAATTGAGCAAGTTCAAGTGTGTTGATTTCCACAAGAATGGGCACTATGCATCATAGTGTTTGGAGAAGAAGAATGGAAAGTGGAATTCACAACAAACAACAACATCAATAGACATAACTTGACGAGTTTGCAATGAATTTCGAGAAGGACTTCTCAACAGTCTCATGTCTTTCTACCAACACCATCACTAGGAGTGCTTGGTACTTGGATTATGGTGCATCATGCCATATATAGAAGTGCATGAGTAGTTTAGTAGTATAACAGAGAGAATTAGGGGTTCATGTTGAGCTTGGTGATGATGCCAAGTATGCTGCAGTGAAGGGAGGGGGAACTGTTACGTTCTAGCTTGAGTCAAGAGGAATGTTGGAAGCCAAGGATATGTTGTATGTACTAGTACTAAAGAACTTACTCTATCTTAGTTGTGGAGGGAAGAGGATTTGTAGTCATGTTTCAAAATGGACATGACCTCAATATTAAGGTGGGGAAGAGCCGAGAGCTCCTTCCAATTATTTTAGGAGACCTAGGTGGTTTGAAAAAACATTGAGGGATGTTTAGGAGCATGTGGAGGATCCTAGGAGCACATTTAAGGAGAGTAGGCCTTTGAAGTTTTTTTTGAACGATATGGTAGTGATGCGTAGTGTCATTGAAGAGATAATGTACTAGGAGGTTTGGAAGCAAGTCATAGTAAAATATGATGCATGGGACATTGTGCCAGGATCAGAGGGGAAGCTGATTCTAGGTGTATATTTGAGAAGTACCTTCCTTTCTATGAGGAAGTGTACTTAAAGAAAGAAAAATAAATTTGTCAATTTTTTAATTTTTTAATTTTTTTTTTGTAAAAGAAAAATATTTTTGAAGCATGGGTTTCATGCTTTATTTATTTATTTTCTAGGTCATAGCCTCCATTGAAGGCTTCTAGGTTTTGTCAAGAATCAAATGAGTCTTTGTCACATTTATTAGACCCTTATTGGGCATTTGTATCATGTAAAGAAAATTATTCTTGAGTCAAAAGTGTCGTTTCTCACATCCTCACAAAGTCGACCCTATACTGATGAATTCAACCCAGATTAGGGCTGTTCGACCCAGTAGAAGTGGTATAAATAAAGGCAACTCGACTCATTTTGAACCACACACTCTCAAGTTCGATCTACAAGAGAAAGAGGATGGAAAAAGAGAGTCAACTATAGGAGAAGAAGACCTAATTCAAGAAATAAGAAAAATCAAAGTTTGGAGCATCTCTCTCTTTCACACATGCGAGTTTTGTAGGGTTTTTGGGCAAGTTACAGGGGCTGAAATATCTGTAGTAATTGCAAGTCCGAAATATTGTAGTTGGGGGTTCAAAATTCTGGATTGAAGCAGTTTTTGAGGAGCTAACACTTGGAGGATTTGGTAGAGTTTGTTTACATGAAGGAATGTTTGACTTGGTGATTGGAGGTCTTTGTCTAGGTGAAAAGGTCTTGAATTATCTCATTTTGATTTGAATATACTAGTGGAAGAGTTGGATTGGGTTTTCCCCTATATAGGGGTTTTGCCCTCGCTGAGTGCCTATATATGGTGTCCCTTATTCTTGTGATATTCATACATTTGTAATTTGGTAATTTATTGATGAAAGATAATATAATTAAGAAGTAAAAGAATCCAACACACAACACATGTAATTATTAAGAAAAAAAGAATCAAATCCTAATATCTACATGCATTGATTTCTCAACATGGTATCAAAGCTAAGGTGAAAGAAGGACTATTTGAAGATCTTTTTGTTGGCTATCATTTGAAGAAAAAAATAACTCTTGGAAGAAAATATCACTTTCTCAATGACAAGCTATTTGAATATGGGACTCAATCTCTTGAAAATTGTAGGAAGCTTTATTGGAAAGATCATCTACAATTTATCTAGGAGAGTCAAGAGTGAAGGATTCTTGGCTGCACCTATAATACACTTGATGATGAAAATGCATGGATTATTGATAATGGAGCCTCAATACACATAGAAGGAGAAAGTGGAGAACTTCATACTTTATCAAAGGGATCATCATCACATGTAGTGGAGCTTCGAGACAACAACAACTATGCAATCAAGGGCCTTGGATCTACATCATTGGAGCTAGAAAGTGGAAGAAATCTATATCTCAACAATATTCTCTATCTCCCAAGTTTGAAAAAGAATTTACTTTCCATTCTCGTTTAGAAGACAAAGGAGATAGAGTTGCTTTTGTAGATTGTAAAGTTTTGATTTGGGGAAGTTTTGAAAAAGCTAGGGTTATTGAGATTCATGAAGGAAGATTATATAGAGTTATAACACCATATCCTCAAGCCCTCATTCACATGGAGATTAGTCCCATCGAAATTTGGCATAGAATATATGGACACATTCACTACAAGATAATATCCTCTTTAATTCAAATGGTGAAGGGCATCCCCAACATTAAGGAGTACAATTAAGGAGTGTGCAAGGGATGTGCTCTGGGAAAGAATACTAGGAAACCCTTTACAAGCAGTGACACAAGGTCTAAGGAATATTAAACCTCATTCATTATGATGTATGTGGGCCCATTTTTAGTAAATCTCTTGGAGGCCACCAATACTATGCAACCTTCATTGATGATAACTCCAGAAAGACATGGCTCTATATTCTCAAGACAAAGGATGAAGTATTTGAAAAATTCAAGGAATATAGATCCAATTTTGAGACCCCATTGAAAGAAAGATAAATACTCTTAGATATGACAATGGGGGTGAATATAATTCAAAGGAACTTGTAGCTTATTGAAAGGAAGGATGCATTAAGAGGGAGCTCATTGTTCCCTACAACCCCAAACACAATGGAGTAGCAGAAAGGAAAAGTATAACCATTGAGGAATGCATAAGGACTATGGTATTTGATCAAGACCTATCAAAATTTCTATGGGGAGCAACAACCATGAAAATAGTATACATAAAAAATAAAAGTCCTCATAGAATCCTTGATAATATGACACTAGAAGAAGCATTTCCAGGGAATAAGCCATGTGTAGACCATCTCCGAATCTTTGGATGTCTAGCATACATTCATGTTCCAAAAGACAAGCGAAAGAAGTTAGACTCTACAAGTATAAAACATATATTCGTTGGTTATAACCTTTCATCAAAGGCTTATAGAATCTACATCAAAGAAGAAAGACAAATTGAAGTTAGCAGAGATGTTATATTTGATAAAAATCATGCCTACAAAAGATCCAAGGATATACCTATTGAATCTGATGAAGAAGATGTACCACTATTTGATGAAGCAGAGCAACATGACAAGTCTCCTACAAATCAAGAAGAAGAAGGACCAAATGCTGCTATTCAACCTATAATCATTCCCGAAACAAAGAAGATGCCAAATTGGTTAAAAGCTACACTTGAAGATGCCGAAGGGCATGGAGCAACAAAATGAACTTTTAGAGAAAGCAAAAGACCAAAAAAATACCCAAGATATGTAACATACATGAAAAAGTTAATTGAAGTAGAACCCACTACTTTTGAAGTAGCCGCTCATCAAGAAGAATAGAAGAAATCAATGTAAGAATAATATCAATCTGTCATGAAGAATGGGATTGGGAAATTGTTCCTAGACCTAGTGACAAATTTGTTGTAACCTCAAAATGGATTTACAAGATTAAACATGCCATTGATGGAAGTATAGACAAATATAAAGCAAGATTTGTTGCAAGGGGTTCTCTCAAAAGGAAGGGATAGACTCTGAATAAAATTTTGCTTCTACTACCAGGTACACTACTATTAGGTCTTTGGTTTTGTTAGTAGCTTCTATGGGATGTAATATCCATCAAATGGAAGTCAAAACAACCTTTCTAAATATAACCATTAATGAATAAGTATATATTGAATAACTGGAACAAAGTTACCAATCAAACGAGAACTATTACCTCAAAACAAGAACTCTAGCAAAAAACCTAAAAAAAACATGAAAAACAACCAAAAAAACGAAAAGTGTTGATGCTGCACCAACATTTTAAAAAAATGACAGTGAAAACCAATTATTTATTTATTTTTTTGTGTGCAAAAAACATGCTGAAAATGATAAGTATTGATGCTAGAATAATGTTGTTGTTGTTTTTATTTATATTTTCTTGGGTAAAATTTCAACATTTTTTCACAGCAATGTTAAAGATAAAATATCATGACTTTGAAAAACCTTAAAAATCCAATGATTTTCAGGCATGGAATTAAAGATAAAATATCATTACTTAAAAAAACCTTAAAATTTTGACAAATTTTCAACCATGGAATTAAAATCAAAGATCATGACTATAAAAAACCTTAAGTTTTCAACATATTTCAACCATGGCATTATGGAAAAATTTTATGACTAAAAAAACTTTAAAAATGAACACGTAAATGAAAGAGTTATTACACAAAGTAATTCTTTTTTAAATGCTAAAAGTATAACGTTTTTAAAATCTTAGCCTAGGACAATTTGATACATTCCAAAAAAAATTTAAAAATCAACCATCAAATTGACACATAGTGTAGGCGAACTCGACCCATTGTAATGAAAACATAAAGACCAACCATGAAATTGACACATTATGGGGGTGGATTCAATCCATTATAACGAAAACTTTAAAATCAATTATCAAATTGGCACATAATGAGATCATGTTACTAGTCGATCATCAACACAAACTCTGCAGAGAAAAATAAAATAGAACAACATAATAAATAAATAAAAATGAAAAATACGAAAGAAAACAAAAATTTAAACATTGAAAAAAAAACAACTAAAAAAACACAAAAAATAATAAGTAAATAAAAAAATATATTAAAACATAAAAAATAAGAAAACATAACAAAAAAAATCAAATATAAACAATATACATAAAAAAATAAAAATAAGTAAACATAAAAAATGAAAAAAAATAATAATTATAAAAGATAAAAAAAACCAACAAAAAATTAAAAAATATAAAAAAATAAATTAAAAAAAAGAAAATATTTCTAAAAAATCATAATTTAAGAAATAAAAAAAAAAATAACCAAAAAAAAACAAAATGAAAAACACATAAATAATGGAGTTGTCTTTAGTGCGACCTTTTGGACTTTCCGGTGCTGGAATCAGGAAGAAATATTTGAGGTGAAATCTTGAATTATGTTATCTAAACTAGTTTTTTGACTGTATATATGGATTCAACACCCTGAAAAACCCATAAGGCACTTCCAATGTGCAAGGGTTACCCATCAAGATTGTGATTTCAATAAATTCCTGTCGGATTTTAGAGAAATTAGACTGGAAAAACTCACCCGAAAAGCTTCCAAAAAGTCTCATTAAAGACAACTCGATAAATAATACCGATTGAATAAATAAAAAAATAAACAAAATAAAAAACCTAAAATAAATAAATAAATAAATAAAATATTAAAATAAAATTAAAAACATTAAAAAAACACAAAAAATAATTAAAAACATTTGAAAAAACACAAAAGATAATTAAAAAACATTTGAAAAAACACAAAAAATTAATAAAAAAACATTAAAAAAGAATTAAAAAACATTAAAACATTTTTTTTGAATATATATATAACACAATATTCAAGTCTCAATCCTCCAATCCGTACTCAAGTCTCAATCCATTGAAAGACATTTTTCTTGCACTAAAGAGAATTTGCAGCCAAAACTCTACAAATCGAAATTTCTTTGAGAGAATATTTGGAACAAGGTTTGTATGTAGTCTTCCAGAGCTCCGATATCATGTAGAAATTGCAAGAAATTTTCTACTGCTAATGAAATTAAACTGAAATCAAGGGACAAGAATTTCTTCTACTGTTCTGCGGAAAGGAAAATACATGATAGAAACACATGCAATAACACGAAACCATCAAAACACAAGTAACATATTGATTTTACAGCGGAATCCAATTGGGAAAACTCACTCCTCTGTTTGTATTATATCAAATGGGAAAAAATTGATCAATTACAATGACTACTTCACACATGAAGCAAACAATGCACTACAATTCTGATCTCCTCTTCCCGAGATTGCTCTGCAAAAGACTTAGCCAAATCTTGGCCTCCTATTCCTATTTCCTTGCACAATTCCTAAGGAATTGGCTCCTAAAGAATAGGATAAGTCTCTATTTGCTTGCACAATTCCCAAGAGAAAAGTCTCACTCACTGCATACAAACTGTATACACTCTCTAGTATACAATAGTAAATACATTGATTCCTTTTTCCTCCGCTCAACTAGGCAATTCAAATTCCATGCATGACTAAGACTATTTTTTAGTAAATTGATCAGTTAACTGAGACATCAGTGAGTTAACAACTATTATAACTACTCAACTGAACTCCCATTGACTCTATTAATGACTAGAGCTCAGATAACTGAGTTTAACTAATAATAACTCCACTAGATTGCTATATTTTAGCAATCAACCCATGCACAACTCTACTTCTAGCCTACAAACTTGAATTTATTGATTTAACTAGGAGATAAGGCCATGTCACTCTAGCTAACTGCAATCCAAGTCATCTCGCTAATGTGGAAAATTCGTATTTCTCCATTTGTCTAAGGCACAAGTCAAATGGATAATTTGATTGCTACAATTTTAACACTCCCTATAGGAAAGAAAATGATTTTGCACAACCCCAATCCTTCTCCAATGGAATGTATTGTAACACAATTAACAATCCCTCTCACTATTGTTGTTGCTACCATGAAACTGAGAAGCATCCAAAATTTTTAAGCATCTGTGTATTTGATTTTCAACTATCTCCTAAGTCTCTGATTGCTACTAGCCTGCAACTTTCACTCAAGATCTGATTGCATCAACTGACACTGATCCTTTTGTTGCTGAATACTGTGGGCCCTTGTAGCAAGGGTAATGGTCCGTGAGGACTATACTGCAACTGCTACTACTCTCCTATTGACACTGCCAAAATATTTGCAACTCTAGGACTAAGGCTCTACATCGCCCCACCTGACTCCTGGAGGTATAGTTGCATGTATGGCGAAATCTACCTCTAGCTTGTAGATATTTTAACTCTTAACACTAAATTGTTTTTCTTATCTAGTAGTAACGTGCTTCAGATATGCCTCCTCTCTACGAACATCACATCATATCCTCTGTCTTCAAGTACAACTACAAAAATCAAAATTTTCTTCACACCAGGCACATACATTACATTCTTTAGGTGAATATGGGAGCCCAACTCCCTCTTAAAGGTGATAGTGCCAATCCCTTTGGTATTATACCTACCATCATCTCCAAGTTCTATGTGTAATTGTAGGTCCTTCTCCAAATTTCTGAAGAACTCCTTACTTCCTGTCATATGATACGAAGCACCAGAGTCTAGGTACCATTCACTCCCTCTTAATGTGCTTACCATGCAAGCAATGAGGGTGGAATCCAACTCTAATTGTGATGCAAGAGCATATCCTCCTACTCTTGATGCAGACTCATTACTAGATTTCCTGTACGGACACTTGGTTGCATAGTGTCCATAATCACGGCAGTGAAAGCATTTAATTTTATTGAGGTCTTTCTTCTTGCCATGGTTCTGGCTGGATTCTTCCTCGCCTTGGACCTTCATGCCTTTGGCCATATTTGCTTTACCAACTATAGAACTATATTATTCCTCATCTACAATGGATGTGACACCATCTCTAGTGTTTCTTTTGATCTCCTCCCGAACCAAATTAGACCAAAATCTTATCTCTTCCATTAACAAAATCCTGATAGTTTTTTCAGGATTTTGGAAGGCCAAGTGCTAAACTCACAAGTTCAAATCATGGCACATTTTCTCCTACTCCAATTTCATCTCGAACTTGAGTGAATATGGAAAAGTATTGAGGAATGGTTTCATTTTTCTGTATTCAAATGCTCCTAAGTTTATCTCTTAATGCCAATTTCCTAGCATCATTGCTGCTCTAGAATAAATATGTGATAGTTTTCCACATTGCAAAAGGAGTCTCCTTTCCATGCAAGTTCGAAACCACATGATCTATGACACCCTCCAAAATAATTCTCCTGGATTTTTCTATCTTTCTTCCATTGAGAAAGTGCTTGTGCATCTGATGTTGCTGGTTTTGGAATATCAGTTTGTGTATATTCCCATACTCCATTGTCATCCAGGACAACTTCCATTCTGTATTTCTAAGCACAAAAATTCGAGGTGCCCTCCAATTCATACTCAAGCCTCAATCCATTGAAATACTTTTGTCCGGCACTAAATAGAATCTAAACCAAAAATTTTGCAAGTCAGAATTTATTTGAGAGAATATCTGGAACAAGGTTTCTATGTAGTCTTCTGGAGCTATAATACCATGTAGAAATGGCAAGAAATTTTCTACTGTTAATGAAATCAAATGAAAATCAAGAGACACAAATTTCTTCTAATATTCTACGAAAAGAAGAACGCATAATAGAAACACATGCAATAACATGCAACCATAGAAACACAAGGAACACAATGATTTTACAGGGGAAACCAACTGGGAAAAACCTCTCCTCTTTTTATATTATATCAGATGAGAAAAAATTGATCAATCACAATGATTGCTTCACGCATGAAGCACACTCTGCATTGCAATTTTGATCTCCTCCCGCTGAGACTACTCTGCAAAAGTCTTAGCCAAATCTTGGCCTCCTGCTCCTCCTGTTTCCTTGCGCAATTCCTGAAGAAATTGGCTCCTACAGAATAGGAGAAGTCCCTATTTTCTTGCACAATTACCAATAGAAGAGTCTCCCCCATTGCATACAAACTCTATACGCTCTCTAGTATACAATAATAAATACATTGATGCCTTTTTGCTCCACTCACCTAGGCAATTCAAATTCCATGCATGAATGAGACTATTTTTAGTAATTGAGCAATAAACTAAAAGATCAGTGAGTTAACAACTATTATAACTGCTCAGCTGAACTTCTACTTACTCCACTAATGACTAGAGCTCGGATAATTGAGTTTAACTAACAATAGCTCCACTATATTGCTAGATTTTAGCAATCAACCCATGCACAACTCTACTTCTAGCCTACAAATTCGAATTTACTGATTGGTCCCACAATCAATTTAACTACTTCATTTCATCCTCTTAATGGCCATATCTATTTGGGAATGCTTAATTGGAGACCCACTGGGTCAAACCTTCCCTAACTCTTTATGATTTCTTAGCACCAACTGCAGTGTGACTTATTTGGATGTACCACATTTTTAAGCTACATACACATAATACAATGCGATTTATGGGGAAAATACAATGCATTATATGTTCTTGAATTCAAAACTCATGACCAAAACTTATCTTATGCTTCCTTTGTACTAAATATTTCACCCGACAACGAGTCTGATGTTCACTTAATACTTGAGTTTAATTACTTTGCTATATATATCACCCATATCCTCTTTGTCAAACTTATTTGAACCTTATTTCCTCCCCTCATTATCGTGCAAGTGCACTACTGGATTAGCAAAAATCTTAAAATTTCTCACCTACTCTTCTTCCATGCTCTCAGGTTTCTTGGCTCTATCATCTCTGACACCTGAATATGAATCTCTTATTTTGTCTTGGTTCCTTTCTTGAAGTCTTGTTGTCTTGTGTTGGGGTGTCTCCATTAGCTTTGTCCCCTCCCACACCTTGGATAATTTAATTCTTCTACCTCATGGGAGATTCCAACACAACTAAGACAAAAAAAGTACCACTTTTTTAAGGTCAATTTAGGTCACCATAGTATCATAGATTGAGATCAAGTCATTTGTAGGAATGAATATTTTGGAAATTTGGATAGAGGACTAAAGAATAGTCAATTGAGACATAAGAGTGATCTGAATTTAAATAGGAATGCAACAAATTATAGATATAACCATAAATATAGAGATGCAACATAAATAACACTTCATTTCATTAATATCAAATACCAAAATATGCTTACAATCATAATGGAAAATAAACTAGCTTGGTTGATGGTAGCTTATCTCTGAGAAGAGATGTGGCGGCTACATGCCTCTAAAATTTGTTATAATGAGGCTCAAGGGAATACTTGTTATTGAACATCAAGGGAAAACCATAAACAACCAAAACCCTAACCCCAGGAGATGGAACACCAAGAGTTTGTAGGCCCCATTGGGGTTAGTTGTGCAACCAACTTCTCGAGGTTGTAACTTGGTCAAATTAACTCTGTTTGGTGCGTACAATACCTTGTTGGAAAGATCTCTCCGAGTACTATAGGATTTGTTGTAGGTACTTTCCTATGGATATGGGCCTAGTGCAGACCTCAAAAAAAAGCCATTTAGGGGGTAAAAACTGTTCCAGAAGTTCAGGACCCGAAAAACTGCTTCAATAGTAAATGTTGCAATAAACAAGGAAATAGATGAAATTGAATGGAGGTATAGGTGGAATAGGTGGGTGGCCACCAATATCCACCTGGATCATTCTTCCCTCCTTAGGAAGCAATGGTCCCCATTGTGTGCAGAGCCTCCATGAGTTGAGGAAATTTCTGTTGAACTTGGTCCATAGTGAACCACTTTCTCTGGAGAAGGAGTTGGTGTGCTTTGACAACTCGATATAGCTGAATCCTCTGTTGGCCAGTGTTCTTGATCTGTGTGTCCATGATCTAATCAGTTTTGGCCTGTTCCATGCATTTTGGGTTTAGCTCTATTGTTGTGAGATGTTCTGCAATGTCATATGAGTCCAGCAATGGTGGAAAGTATGGCTGAAGATGGTCTACATTGAACACTGGGTGAAAAACAAGGAACGATGGAATGATGAGCTTGAAGGTATTGTTCCCTACAACCTTGGTGATGGTGTATGGCCCATATCGGAGCAGGCGAAGCTTGCGGTGAGGTCCAGCGAGGCGCTCCTTCTGCAAATGTAGCCAAACTTTGTTGCCCACCTGGAGCTTGTGTGAACTTGATGCTGATCATGGCGCTGCTTGTGCTTAGCATTGGATTTGTCCAATATATCATGAACCTATTTGGGGATGTGTTGAATGCGCTCAATGAAGCTGTTAACCCTGTCGGATTTGGACTGGACGTGAACCAAATCTACTTGAGTAGCTGCGAATGATATGGCTACATCAATGGGACATAATGGCTGAAATCCCAACCCTACTTGAAAGGGGTTGTCGCCCGTGGAGCTATGGAGAGCTCTGTTGTAGATGTGCTGGACATAGGGGAGGCTTTCATCCCATTGTGTGGATGATTTGAGTTGTACATGTGCAGAATGTGTACGATCATCCTGTTGATGACCTCTCTTTGGCCATTAGTTTGGGGATGGAAAGCTGTGGAACTAGTAAGTTTGGTATCCAACATTGACCAAAGACTTGACCAAAATGCACTATGGAATCTTCTGTCCCGATATGAGACAATGGACTGTGGGATCCAAAAGTGTACCCACACTCACTCAAAGAAGAGCTTAGAAGTGCCCTATGTTGTGATACTCTTCTTGCAGGCCGTCATAATGGCTATCTTAGAGAATTTGTAGAAGGAAGGCCTGACATGTAATCCGTGGAGATGGATTACCAATGTCGAATAGGAGTAGGTAGAGGAGTATGTATGCCTTGCTTCTTGGTGTTTGGTTTGGAAATGGCGCAGGTAGTGCAAAATCTAATGTACTTCCCAACATCCCGACGAAGGCTTAGCCAATAAAAATATTTCTGCAACACTGCCACTGTTTTCTTTAAACCAAAATTTCTAGCGATCCGACTGTAGTGCACCTCCCAAATCATGTTGGAATTCTTGGTTGAAGGAACACATACATGTTCTAGGTGGCATAATAGTGCACCTTGGAAGTGAAAATTTGGAACTTTTTTACCTTCCAGGAGTGTCTGGTATGCGCTGCCAAATTCTGGATCGCTCTTATACAAATGCAGCCACTGCGAAGTCTTGTGCCCACAGGAGTCAAGCACAGTGATAAATGTCATGGCTGGTGGTCAGCTGGGGTAGTCAACCACATTGTTGGTGTTTCCCTTCTTGTAATTAATGTTCAAATGGAACTGTTGTAGATATGTGGACCAATTCTGATGGCGATCGTTCTGCAACTTCCCTTGTGTCTGTATGAACTGTAGGGATCGGTGGTCTGTGTCGATGATAGTTTCCTTCCCCAGAATGTAATGCTTCCATTGACGACAAACCTGCACAATGGAATACATTTCTTTGTCATTAGTGGGATACTTTCAGACTGTTTCTGAAAGTGTCTCACTATGGTAAGCCATCAGATGCCCCTGCTGAGTAAGAACTGCACCAATGGCATAGTCAGAGGCATCGGTCTCAATCTCAAATGGTTGTTGTAGGTATGGTAATGTGAGCACTGGTGTAGAGCAAAGGCGATGATTCAACTCTAAAAACACCTTTAGTTGGGTTTCATACCAAAAGTACTTTTCTTTCACTCTGCCCTTGGTGACTTGACTTAAAGGCCAAGTGATATGTGAGAACCCAACACGAACCTACGGTAGAAATTGGCAAGACCCAGAAAGCTACAGAGCTTTATTAGAGTGGTTGGGGCTTGCCAATCTTGAATGAATTGTATCTTGGCTGGCTAAAAATGCACACCCTGTTCGTCAATGATGTACCCCAGATATTGAACCTGGGTCATACCAAAAGTGAATTTCTCCAAATTGGCACACAATTTATGTTGTCGCAGGGTTTGGAGGACCTGCCGAATATGGTGGAGGTGTTCTTCCTAGATCTCTAGCTTAAGATTAATATGTTATCTAAATACACCACCATGAATGCATTGGTGAAGGGTCGTAAAATGTCATCCATCAATCTCATGAAGGTTGCAGGGGCATTCGTTGACCCAAAATGCATGACCAACCATTCGAAAAGGCCCTCCTTTGATTTGAAGGTAGTATTCCACACATCAGAGGGTTTGATAGGCACCTGGTTATAACCGAAATTCAAGTTAATCTTGCTGAAATATTTTCCCCCCTTGAGTTGGTCCAGAAGCTCATCAATTCGTGGGATTTGGTACCTATTCTGCACAATGATATTTTTCAACACTCGATAGTCAATAAATAGTCTCCATGTCCCATCCTTCTTCTATACCAATACAATCAGTCTTCCATAGGTTGATGAGCTTGGATTGATGTTCCCTTTCTACAAAAACTCCTAAATATGCCTCTTTATCTCATCATTCTCCAGAACAGAGCATCAATAGATCGATTTGGGTAGCGACGCACTCGGGGCCAAATCAATGGAGTGCTTGACTTTACATTGCAAAGGTAGCCCCTAGGTGAGGCAAAAATGTCCTTTTATTCTTCCACGACCTTGCCCATCTGTTGCTACTGTGCGGAGGAGCCCTGTCTATAAGCCATGGCCACAATCTTTTTCTTGCCCTAAGGGTGAATCATAAATAAAACAAATTTCCTAGTCTCTGAAATGATCTTACTGCATTGCTTTACAGAGATCAAAGAGATGGAAGTAGGCGAGGCTACCTCTTGTATCTTGTAAAACTTATTTCCCAAAGTAATAATCACAAAGTGAGGTTTAGACTCATATACAACATGTCGCTTCCACAAGTACGATTGTCATAATAATACATCCCAAAGTTCAAGAGGAGAAACATCACACAATACCTCATTCATGAAGGGCTTGATGCTGTAGGGAAGGCAACACTGCTTGCTGATGTAGAGATCTCGTCCTTGGTGAAGCCACCTGATGGTGTATGGCTACAAATATGTTGTAGTTAGTAGGCCCAGGTGCTTCATGAAATCTGTTGAAATGAGGTTCTTTTGACTCCTGCTATCGGCAGTGAACCACAACGGAGAACCCTTCACCCATACTCGTGACTGGAAGAGGCATTCTCCCTCCTCTGGATATTCAGGCTCATTTTTCTGGATCTTGGTGGTGGCCACAGTGGCACTGGGATTTGCGTTAATGATATTCTTCCCTTTTTCATTCCCCTTGTCGGTTTTTGACTCAGAATCAGAACATGTGTCTCATTCAGAAGCCTTCAGCTCGGCCACTAGTGACTGCTTGGCTCGACACTCACTTGTGTTGTGAGTGGAGCTCTTATGGAACTTGCACCATTTTCCCATGTCCTTCATTGTCTTTGTGGTGTTTTTCTTTGCTTGTAACTTTGGCGGTTGTCCTGGGTTGCTCCACCTTGGCTTTATCTTTTGGTCTACATTTTGGGGGCATCTTTCCTTTGCTTAAAATTCACAGATCCAAAGTCTCTCTTCTTTTGCTTAAACTTCTGCTCAATCTTGACAGCATATCGGTACACCGTGCCGAGCAAGGAGATGTCCAGGAACTCCTTCTCGTCCTGGATGTACCTGTGTAGAAAAATCCGGTACTTGAGTACCAAATGTTTCTTAGAATCCTTCATACACAACTTCGTACGAAGGGTATGAAAAACATTGGTAAACTTCGGCACGTCTTGGTCCCTTCCTTGCTGCAGCATGGTCCACTTTATGTATTTGTCCTCATAGTTCCCGACAGGGTAGTACTTCTCCTTGATGGCATCCCAGAATGAATTTCAAGTGGGTGCGGATGAAAAATAGTGAGGGTGAACTTTCGTCCTTCCTCTCACAGTAGGTTTCCCACTAGTCCTTGATGTGGGGGGTGGCTTTGAGAAGTGTGAAAGTAATCCTTTCCCGACAGGAAAAATTATGAACAGAAAAATATCCTTTTAGCAAATTTAACCATTTATCTATAGTGTCTGTGTCTATCTAACCTTCGAATATGGGATTTAAAGGGTGTGGTGCTTCCAGAGTGGCTGTTAGAAGAAGACACATCACCTGTGGGTAATCGCTGAAGGATCTGGGAAAAGTTGTCCATCATCGCATTCCTTTGTTGCTCGAGGGCTTCTTCGAGCAAGATTTTGAAAGGATCTCTTGCCCCCTTGTCTTTCTTCTCTTCCACCATGGGAGGCCGTCATGATTTGCGAGGCTGGTCTTGCAAAGGTTCGACCAGTTTGAGCCCTAACTCCTTAAATCCCGACCTCATTGGGGACATGCAAAGAAAAATAGAGAAATATATGATCGCTTTGATACCACTGATCCGAACTTAAAAATGAATGCAAAAAATTATGGATATAACCATAAATATAGAGATGCACTAGAAATAACACTTCATTTCATTAATATCAAATACTGAAATATGCTTACAAAAAGAATGGAAAATAAACTAGCTCAGGCGATGGTAGCTTATCTCTGAGAAGAGATGTCATGGATACATGCCTCTGAACTATGTTACAATGAGGCTCAAGGGTGTATTTATTATTGAAAATCAAGTGAAAACCATAAAAAACCAAAACCTTAAACCCAGGAGATGGAACACCAAGAGTTTGTGGTCCCCATTGGGGTTAGTTGGGCAACCAACTTCTCGGGGTCGTAACGTGGTCATATTATCTCTATTTAGCACGTACGATACCTTGTTGGAAATATATCTACAAATACTATAGGATTTGTGGTAGGTCCTTTCCTATGGAAACGAGCTTGTTGCGGACCTCAAAAAACGCCATTTAGGGGGTCAAAACTACTTCAGAAGTTTAGGACCAGAAAAACTGCTAAAAATAGTAAATGCTGCAATAAACAAGGAAACTGATGAAACTGACTGAAGGTGTAGGTGGAATAGGTGGGTGGCCACCAATATCCACCTGGATAATTACTCCCTCCTTAGGAAGCAATGGTCCCCATTGCATGTAGAGCCTCCATTAGGTGAGGAAATTTCTGTTGAACCTGGTCCCTGGTAAACCACTTGCCCTGGTGAAGGAGTTGGCTTGCTTTGACAAATCGATATAGTTGGATCCTCTGTTGGTGAGTGTTCTTGATATATGTGTCCCTGATTTGATCAGTTGTGGCCTGTTCTATGCATTCTGGGTTTAGCTCTGTTGGTGTGAGCTATTCTGCAATGTCAGATGTGTCCAACAATGGTGGGAAAGTATGGACGAAGGCGGTCTACATTGAACACTAGGTGCAAACCAAGGAACGGTGCAATGGCATTGTACCCTACAACCTTGGTGATGGTGTATGGCCCATATCGGAATGGGCGAAGGTTGCGGTAAGGTCTTGTGAGGCACTCCTTCTGCAAATGTAACCAAACTTTTTCACCCACTTGGAACTTGTGCAATGCTCGATGTTGATCATGGCACTCTTGTACTTAGCATTGGATTTGTCAAATATATCATGGAACTAATGGAGGATGTGTTGAATGCACTCAATGAAGTTGTTAGTCCTGTCGGCTTCGGACTGGATGTGAACCAAATTTGCTAGAGTAGCTGCAAATGCTTTGTCTACATCAATGGGACATAATGGTTGAAATCCCAGCCCTACCTGAAAGGGGTTGTGGCCCGTGGAGATATGGAGAGCTATGTTGTAGCTGTGCTCGACATAGGGGAGTCTTTCATCCCATGTGCGTGGATGCTTTGAGTTGTACATGTGCAGAATGTTTATGGTCATCCTGTTGACGACCTCTGTTTGGCCATTGGTTTGGGGGTGGAAAGCCGTGGACTTAGTAAGTTTGGTATCCAGCATCGACTAGAGACTTGACCAAAATGCACTCAAGAATCTGTTGTCCTGATCTAAGAAAATGGACTGTGGGAACCCAAGGTGTACCCATACTCGCTCAAAGAAGAGCTTAATAGTGGCATATGTTGTGATACTCTTCTTGTAGGCTGCCATAATGGCCATCTTAGAGAATATGTCAACGACCACGAAAACACAGTCATTACCATGCTTAGTAGAAGGAAGGCCCGACATGTAATCCATGGAGATCGATTCCCAAGGTCGACTTTGATTAGGACAATGAGTATATAGGCCTTGCTTCTTGATAGTTGGTTTAGAAATGGCACAAACAGTGAAAGATCTAATGTACTTCCCAACTTATTGATGAAAGTTCGACCAATAAAAATATTTCTGTAGCATTGCCATTGTTTTCTCTACTCTGAAATGTCCAACGATCCGACTGTAGTGTGCCTCCCAAATCATCTTGGCACTCTTGCTTGAAGGAACATAGATGTTTCCTAGGTTTCATAAAAGTGCATCCTAGAGGTGAAAATTTGGAACTTTTTTACCTTCCAAGAGTGTCTGGTATGTGCTACCAAATTCTTGATCACTCTTGTACAAATGCAACCACCTCGAGTATCGTGCGCATAGGAGTTGAGCACAGTGATCAACACCATGATTGGTAGTCGGTTGAGGCAGTCTGCAATATTGTTGGTGATGCCATTCTTGTACTTAATGTTCAAATGGAATTGTTGGAGGTATGTGGACCATTTCTGATGGCGATCTTTCTGCAACTTCCCTTGTGTATGTATGAACTGCAGGGGTCGGTGGTCTATGTGGATGACCGTTTCCTTCCCCAGAATGTAATGCTTCCATTGATGACAAACCTACACACTGGAATACATTTCTTTTTCATAGGTGGGATACTTTTAGACTATTTCTGAAAGTTACTCACTGTGTTAAGCCATCAGATGCCCCCGCTAAGTAAGAACCACAACAATGGCATAGTTAGAGGAATCAGTCTCAATCTCAAATGGTTTATGCAGCCCTGGTAATGTGAGCACTGGATGGAGTAGAGATGATGCTTCAACTCAAAAAAAGCCTTCCATTGGGTTTCATACCAAAATAATTTTTCTTTCGCTCTACCCTTGGTGAGTTGACTTAAAGGTCAAGTGATATGAGAGAACCCCAACGAACCTGCGGTAAAAATTGGCAAGACCCAGAAAGCTGCGGAGCTCTGTTAGAGTGGTTGGGGCTGGCCAATCCTGAATGACTTATATCTTGGCTGGGTCAACATGCACACCTTGTTGATCAATGATGTACCCCAGATATTGAACCTGGGTCATGAAAAAAGTGCATTTTTCTAAATTGGCACACAACTTGTGTTTTCACAAGGTTTGGAGGACCTTTCAGATATGGTGGAGGTGTTCTTCCCAGCTCTAGCTGAAAATCAAGATGTCATCTAAATACACCGCCACGAATGCATTGGTGAATAGTCACAAGATGTTGTTCATCAATCTCATGAAGGTTGCAGGGGCATTTATCAACCCAAAAGGAATGACCAACCATTCAAAAAGGCCCTCCTTGGATTTGAAGGCAGTTTTCCACACATCAAAGGGTTATATAGGCACCTGGTGATAACCACACTTCAAGTCAATATTGTTGAAATATTTTCACCCCTTGAGTTGGTCTAAAAGGTCATCAATCTTTGGGATTGGGTACCTATTTCAGATTGTGATCTTGTTCAACACTTGATAGTCAATATTGAGTCTTCATGTGCCATCCTTCTTCTGTACCAATACAATTGGGCTCCCACATGGTAATGATCTTGGCATGATGTTCCATTTTTGTAGCAGCTCCTAAATTTGTCTCTTGATATCATTTTTCTCCAGAACAGAGCGTCGATAGATCGGTCCATTGGGTAGTTGCGTTCCTGGGGTCATATCGATGGAGTGCTTGACTTGATAGTGCAGAGGTACCCCCGTAGGTGAGGCGAAAATGTCCCTGTATTCCTTAACGATCTTGTCCATCTGCTGCTGCTATGCGGAAGAGTCTTGTCTAGAGGTCATGGCCACAATATTCTTTTTTCCTTGAGGGCGAATCATAAGGAAAACAAATTTCCTGGTTTGTAAAATGATCTTACTGCATTTCTTTACAGAGATCAAAGAGATGGTGGTAGGCGAGGATACCTTTGGTATCCAGTACAACTTATTGCCCAAAGTAATAATCACAGAGAGAGGTCTAGACTCATATACAACATGTCACTTCCACAAGTATGGTTGTCCTAATAATACATCACAAACTTCAAGAGGAGAAAAATCACACAAAACCTTGTTCGTGAAGGGCTTGATGCTGTAGGGAAGGTGACACTGCTGGCTAATGCAAAGATCTCATCCTTGGTGAAGCCACCCAATGGTGTATGGCTGTGGATGCGCTGTATTCAGTAGGCTTATCCGCTTCACAACCTCTACGGAAATTAGGTTCTTTTGGCTCCCTGTTTCGACAATGAACTGCAGCGGAGAAACCTTCACCCACATTTGTGAGTGGAAGAGGCGTTCCCCTTCCTATGGATCTTCAGGCTCATTTTTTCTGGATCTTGGTGGTGGCCACGGTGGCACTAGGCTCCACATCAATGATTTGCTTCCCTTTGTCATTCCCTTGTCAGTTTTTGACTCAGAGTCGGAACATGCATCTAATTCAGAAGCCTTCAGCTTGGCCACCAGTGAGTTCTTGGCCTAACACTCACTCGTGTTGTGAGTGGATCTCTTATGGAACTCACACCATTTTCCCATATCCTTCTTTGTCTTTGTGGTGTTGTTCTTTTCTTGCAGCTTCAATAGGTTGTCTTGGTTTTCTCCGCCTTGGCTTTATCGTTTGGTCTACATTTTGGGGCGCCTTTCCCTTGCTTCAAATTCACAAATCCAAAGTCTCACTTCTTTTGCTTAAAATTCTGCTCAATCTTGACAACGTATCGATACACCGTGCTGAGCGATGAGATGTCCAGGAACTCCATCTCGTCATGGATGTACCTGTGTAGACAACCGCGGTACTTGAGTACCAAATGTCGCTCATAATCCTTCATATGCAACTTCGTGCGAAGGGGATGAAAAACATTAGTAAACTCTGACATGTCTTGGTCCCTTCACTGCCGCAACGTGGTCCACTTTATGTATTTTTCCTCATAGCTCCTGATAGGGTAGTACTGCTCCTTGATGGCGTCCCACAATGAATTTAAATTGGGTGTGGATGAAAAATAGTGAGGGTGAACTTCCATCCTTCCTCTCATAGTAGGTTTCCCACTAGTCCTTGACGTGGGGGGTGGCTTTGAGAAGTGCAAAAGTAATCTTTTCCCTGTTGGAAAAATCATGAATATAAAAATATCCTTCTAGCAGATTTAACCATTTATCTACGATGTCTGCATCTATTTGACATTCAAATATGGGGATGTAAAAGTTAACTTGTACCTTAAAGGATGTGGCACTTCCAGAGTGGCTGCTGGAAAAAGATGTGTCACCTGTGGGTATCTGCCAAAGGATCTGGGCAAAGTTTTCCATCATTATGTTTCTTTGTCGCTCAAGGGATTCCTCGAGCAATATTTTGAAAGTATTTACTACCCCCTCTTATTTCTTCTCTTCCTCCATGGGAGGCCATCGAGATTTGTGAGGCTGGTCTTACACAGGTTCGACTAGTTCGAGCCCTAAATCCTTATATCCCGACCTCGTTGGAGACATGAAAAGAAAAACATTGAGAGAGAAGACCGCTTTGATACCATTGGTTTGAAATTAAACAAGAATGAAAAAAGTTACAGATATAACCATAAATACTGAGATGAACCATAAATAACACTTCATTTCATTAATATCAAATATTGAAAGACGCTTACAAACAGAATGGAAAATAAACTAGCTCGGGTGATGGTAGCTTATCTCTGAGAAGAGATGTGGTGGCTTCATGCCTCTGAACTTTGTTACAATGAAGCTCAAAGGCCTATTTATTATTTAACATCAAGGTCAAACCCTAAACAACCAAAACCCTAACCCCAAGAGATGGAACACCAAGAGTTTGTGGGCCCCGTTGGGGTTAGTTGGGTAGCCAAATTCTCGGGGTTGTAACTTGGTCATATTATCTCCGTTTGGCGCATACAATACCTTGTTGGAAATATCTCTCCGAGAACTATAGGATTTGCGATAGGCCCTTTCCCATGGTTATGGGCCTATTACGGACCTCAAAAAAACTTCGTTTAGGGGGTTAAAATTGCTCTGTAAGTTTAGGACCTGAAAAACTACTAAAATAGTAAATGCAACAATAAACAAGGAAACACATGAAACTAACTGGAGGTCTAGGTGGAATAGGTGGGTGGCCACCAATATCCGCCTGGATCAAAGAGGTAGGAAAATCTCAAGTGTGGTATTGAGGGAAGAAAATATTTCCAACTTGACATATCATGATTGAGGAGAACATGCCATTCAACAGGAAGATTTTGAAACTGTAGAGGCTTGGTTCGATAAAGCTATTGAGTATTCGAGAACAAGATATAACACTTTCTCCATGCATAGTAATCATTAATTTCTAAATTTCAGATTTGGTATTAATTACTAGTAACTTCTTATAACCCATAAAATGCTTCTGGAAATACTGACTATCAAAGACATTGAAATCTGAACTGAAAAATTAAATAGAAAAACCAAACACAAGAAATAAATAACACATAAATTTATCCTCCAAGTTTCAACTAATCTTCACTTTTAATTATCTGAAAAATGAGGCTCCCTTACTAGGAAATTGGCCCACAAAAAAAATTAAAGAAACTATTATAGCAAATAAACCTGGAAAAATTTCCCTAAGAAATATGATCTGCATCCCTAAAGCACTATAGGGCCCATAAAAATTGTCTCTTTCCACACATGCATCCTATTGAAGCCACCTTCATATTGCATGTCCAACCTAGCTTCTAAAACCATACCACTTGTGAGCAGTATCCCTCACTACAAAACTTGTGCTAAAAAAATGGTAGGGAATCCTTATTGAAGAGCCTCTACTCAATCTACGTCTACATAATTTTACTCTCACCACTGTACACTTTTTTTCTCTTCATCCCTTGAGAAAACGACTCTCTCAAGCTCTATTAATTGTTGTTTCTTTCTCCTCTCCTTAAGCTTTCTTTTATAATTTCTCATTGAGCTAAATACCTAACCCTAATATCCAAAGTTATGTATGACTAAGATTAAATCCTAACCACTTGAGATCAATGGTTGGTATTATAAAAAAATTCTCTAATGTAATTAAAATTACATTTCTTAGTTTTCCTAGCTTAATAACTAACATTAATTAATTAAATTAGTTAATGTGATTTTCCTAAGTTAGTTTACATCATAAAAACAACTTAATAAATTGAGCAAGTTTCCTAAGGAGGCTTTGGATGATTCCTACATACTTGACACCTAGACAATGCAAAAATTTTTGTCTGCAAGGAAGGAAGGTACTATGCACCACTCCTAGCTTATTGTTATAGAAGAAAAAATTCCCCTTCACCAAGGGCTTGCTTAGAATATCTGCAACTTGGTCATATGTGGAGATATACTGAAGCTTCACTATTCCTCTCTAGACCCTATCTCCGATGAAGTGAAATATGATCTCAATATTCTTAAACCTATCATGAAACACTAGATTCTCTGAGAGTTTTATGCAACTATGATTATCATAGTGAAATACCTAGGTTTCAACTCTTGATCAATGAAACTCTTAAGCAACTTGCAAAGTTAAATACCCTCACAACTCTCTAGACTCACTATCGTATACTTTTCCTTCACTGAACTAAGTTTTATGGAATCTTTCTTATCGTTTAACCATGAAATCACTACTGACCCCATACTAAAGAAACTCCCTAAGGTTGTTTTCCTATCCACTGCAATCCTAGTCCAATTTGAGTTTGTATATCCCTGTATCTCTACTCCATCACTCCTCATATATCTTAGTCCAGACTCCATTGTTATGTTAGTCCATAATCTGTTGTACCATGTAAGTACCTGGGCACATGCTTTGCTGCAATCCAATCATCCACCTCAATTCCATAATGAATTGGCTCAACGTGTTTACAAAAAAGCATATATTTGGCCTAGTGTTGACTAGATACGTCAAGGAACTAAATAATTGCATATACAATGTCAAATCCATCACATTTGAATTCAAATCACTCAAATTATTTAGATTGTTGATCATATGTGTAGCCATAGGCCTACAATCCACCAGCCCGAACCTATTTATAATATGAAATGCATACTTTCGTTATCTAAGGAATATCTCTACTGGTTGTTGCTACACCTCCAATCCCTAGAAGTAATGCATCAAGCCAATTTCCTTAATCTCGAATTTGAAATCAAATCCTGTTTCAACATGCAATGAGACTTTCCACACTTGTAAGAAACAAGTCATCAACATACAACACCAAGATGAGTGGATTATCTCCAACAAGTATAAAGTACAAGTTGGGATCTGCCTTATTGTTTGTGAAGCACATCCTCAACAAGTACCCATCAATCCTTGAGAACCATGACCTTAGTGCTTACTTGAGTTTGTACAAGGATTTCCTAAGACTACACACATGAGAATCCATCCCACAAATCTCATATCCTTGATGGTTCTCAATGTACACCTCCTCCTCAATAACTCCATTTATGAATGCTGCCTTCTCATCCATCTGATGTATCTTCCACCCCAATACTGAGGCAATATATATGAAAAATGAATGGAAGTATACCTAGAAATTAGAGCAAAAAATCCTCATAGTTCACTCCCTTCTTCCATGAGAACCCTCTCCCCACAAACCTTGCTTTGTAATTCTATGTGTTTCCATATATAACATGATTGATCTTGAAAATCCACCTAGAGCTCACGACCGATTTTTCCTTCGGTTTCAGAACTATGTCCCACACATAATTCTTCATATTGGAGTGATACTCCTTCATCATGGCATCCCTAAAAAATCACTAGTTTTCTGACCCCTGAAAATTGGTAGGTTTAGAATCAATGATGGTGACTCATGAGAACCATATAACTAAGAAACTACCTTGGAAATCTAGTCTCCCTAAATGTGCTCCTAGGAGCTTACACATGCTCTTGAGCATCCTTCAATGTCTGATCTAGCCATCACCACCTCATCCTGATAGGAATGGAAGGAGCCTCCAAATCATCCTCCTGACATGAATATTGAGTCTTAGATCTAGGTGATGATGAACTTTTCTTAATCTTTAGAGCCTACTGCTCCTTGTATTTTGTCTCTACTAGAAGGGGCTCATGTGACTTAGTTAATGCTTTTCCCTCATCAAAACTAGCATCTCATCTCACTAAGGTATTCATTTTCCTTGGAATGAAAATACTATATGCCTTTGAAGTCTTGCTATACCACATAAAAGGCCCTTTATTGGTGAAGGATCCAACTTTTTCCTCTTCTCCATTGGTACATGGACATATCAGACAACTGAAAATGTGAAAGTGACCAATATCCACCTTCACTCCAAAGAATGCTTCCTTTGAAGCCTTGTCCCCCAAGAGCTTAGGACGACTCCTGTTTTGTACATACAGTGTCATATTTTATATCTCCACCTAAAGAAACATGAGAAGATCTTGGTCATGAATCATCACCTTGGTGACTCCAAATATGAATTGATTCTTCCTTTCAACAACCTCGTTTGACTATGGGTTGTATGGAATCATCGTATCCCTCTTGATCCCTATAAACTTTGTGTAGAAATATTGAATTCATTGAAGGTATATTCACACCTGTTATCGGATCTCAAGACTCTGATCTGTCTTCCTTTTTGATTCTCCACTAGAGCCTTAAACTCCCAAAATCCACTGAAGACCTTATCCTTGGTCCTCATGAATAAAATCCACCCTCTCCTAGATAAATCATCAACGAAGGTCACATAGTAATTGGAACCCTTCAAAGATGATATTAACATTAGACCACACACATATGTATCTACTAGATCCAAGATCCACATGGACATGATCTCGCTTCTTGGAAAAAAAACCTTGGCATACGTGCCAAGAGCACATCCTTTGAATAATCCCTCCTGCTCCATGTTGAACTCGAAAAGATCATTGGCAATCTCCCTCAATATGGGGAACACTCTATGATGTAAGTGATCCATCCTCATGTGCCAAAGATCGCACTAGTTATCACTATTATGAACCGGGGCTCATATAGGCTAAGCCTTTAGCATGTACATATTATCCTCTTTTCCTTAAATCACTCACGTCAAGGCTAGAATTTCTCATCTAAATGAGAACTTGTCCATCCTATAAATAGACAACATAATCTTTTTCCTCTATGGATGAGACTAAGACTAGATTATTTGTTAGCCTCAGAAAAAACAACACATCCTTCACCTCTAGAGAACCTCCTGCATCTAGCTGAAAAAAAATGGTCCCAACTCCCTCTACACCATATTTTCCATTGTTTCTAAGCCCCACATGCAAATATAAGTACTTTTATGACAAACTGGTGAATACCTGCTATGATCCCATCATGTGATGAGAAGCCCCACTTTCCACAAATTAGGCACCCTCGAAACTATGCCAGAAAGGAAAGACACCAACAAGAACTCCTTGAACCTCACAACAAACTCATTGACTTGAGCATTTATATGTATTTCTATCTACCACAACGTACCCTTACCCTTTTCCTTGTTTAGATACTATGAAGCATAAGTATGACTCTTGTGGAAAACAAAGCATTTCACTTTGATCAGATCCTTCTTCCTTACAAACCGTGAAGTAGCATATACACTTGTGACCATATTAAACTTCCCTTTTCCCTTTATTTCCTGGATGGCAAGGGAAAGGTTCTGATCATCACCCTTTTGTTAGCCTCCTAGAGACTCGTCATGAATCTACTATTGGGAAAAATCATCCCATAACTATCCTAATCAGGAAGATGATCTTGTGCAATGATTCCATTGATGAAAGAAGCCCATGACTCAGTGAAACCATTCAGGGCCATCCATTCCATCTTCTCATCTATCATAGTCTTCCCATCCGTTTCCAACTCATCATGTACTTGTGTGATCTTGGTGAGATAACATGCCATAGTATCTATTATGGTAATCTTGGTGTTCTTGAGTGTCTCTCTCAACACCATCTTCCTATTTGTGTTATCACTTTGATAAAGCCTTGTTAGAGCCTCCCACATATCCCTTGTCGTATTTTTCTTAGATGGATGAGAATCACATTATCCTTCATTGAATCTAAGGCTATTCTCTTGGTTTTCACATCCTTCTAATTGTGGAGACCAATTTTGCAACATATGTAGGTGGAGTGAGTTTGGTGTTCTCAAACTCCCATAAACAATTCTCTATCAAGATCAATGTTACCCTTTCCTTCAAGGGAATGGAATTTGATGCACCCTCCAACATGTCCTAAAGTATTAATCCAGTTACAACCATTTCTCATATAATTTTTTTTTTTTTAGTATTGTAAAAAATAAATCTACTATTGGAAATATAGATCTTTTATAAACCTATATAAAATATGATTTACCCTTCTTCAAACTTGATGCTCTGATACCATTTTAATTTCTAAATTCTAGAGTTGATTTTAATACCTATTAATTTTTATAATGAAGGAAATATTTCTGCAATAACTAAACATAAAATATATTGGAATTTTTAACTCAAAAAATTAAATAACAGAAGCAAGCATACAGAATAAATCCCATAGAAAATTTTCCTCCAACGAATATTCACTTTTACTTATCTGAATAGTGAGGCTCTTGTACTAGGAAATGGGCCCACAATGAAAATTATATAAATTATTACAAAAAATAAACCTGGAAAATCTTCCTCGAAGAAATCCAATTTACACCATAGAAGCATTGTCTGGACCACACATAGCCTCTCTTTCCACAATGCATCTTGTTGAAGCTACCCTTGCGTAGTACATGTGGCCTATCTTCTAAACTTTCATAGCATGTGTGAGAAGAAATCCTTTCTCCAAAACTTGTGCTTAGAAATTGGTATGGCCTCCTTGTTGAAGAGCCTCCACTCAACCTCCTCTTGAATTTTCCTCTCATTGTTGCATGCTTATTTTATCTTAATCCATTGAGAAAATCAATCTTTCAATATATTTCAATTGTTTGGTCTTTCTCCTCTCCTTAGGCTTACTTTTATAATTTATCATTGAACTAAATCCCTAACCCTAATATCCAAAGTAACAGATGGCCAGGGTTAAATCCTAAACCACTAGAGACGAATGATTGAAATTAAAAAAATTCACTAATGTAATTCAAATTACATTTCCGTAGTTTTCCTATCTAAATATCCAACATTAATGATTTAACTTAATTAATGTGGCTTTCCTAAGTTAGACTCAGGGTAAATCATAAAAACAACTCAATAAATTGAGCAAGTTTCCTAAAGAGGTTTTGGACAATTTGTGCATGCTTGACATCTAGCCAATGTTGAAATACTTGTCCATTACTACAAACATCAACGGCAATGTGTGTAGGCTCATTTGAGAGGAAAAATCCTCTTGGAGGCATGCACCATCTGTCATATTTATCCCAAGAACTTTAATAAATTTTCTTCTTAGTGAGTTCCTTCCTTTTCACATCTCTTTCATCTTCACAAATTAAACTAATTAGCTCATGAAAGGATACTAGTAAATTATCCCAATATAGTTTTATTTATTAACTTCTTGTTATATTCTACATGCCATTGAACCCTATTTGAATGAGATTTAATTATTTTAAAAACCCAGGTCACATAATCAATCCTAAAACCTTAATTAATTGGGTGGACTTCCCTCCTTTTTCCTTCTCTATACTTTCCATGCAAAGGTTTCTTAGTTTTTCCATAAAACCAAGTCATGAATACACTCTCCTTCCTCCTCATGGTAGCATGCTACCTCAACCTAACCTTCATGCTTAATTTTGGAGACTCCACTAGGGAGTTCCCATCAACCTTTCCTCCTCATCAAAAAATGAATTTCATTATTCTAACCCTATCCTCCTACCATAGGAAGTGTTGAGTCATTTCCCCCTAATACAAGGAGGGTTCCTCTTCTTCCTCTGCAACCTTCTACCCAATTAGTTCTTGAAATAATTGTTTCTCTTAGATTCTATATATTTGTGATCGAAATTGTGCAGGGAATTATCACCATTGACATGGCTGATTACATCGTAGGGAATGGTCACCATCCCCCTTTTTTTCATTAGGCACACCTTCAAGGCATTGAATGAGAGTTCTCTCAAGGTATTAACTTTTTGTTAGCTCCTTGCATTCAAATTCTCATAATCTTGTGTGGATTGGGACCCAGATCTATTTTGAACATGAGGATGACCCCTCCTCTTAAATAAAGGGTCATTTACCTTTTTTGAGCCTCCTCTAGTTTCCTCAACACCCTTGTTTATATATAATATCTCTTCATCTCTACCTCTTAAGTGACTCCTCTACTCACTAGACATGTACTAATTTAATTTCGGTTCTACCCTTAAACTTCTCACTTGTCCTTTCAATCCATGGGTCTTGGTACTTCTTTTATGGTTCAAAAAACCCTACCTCAAACTTTTATCCAAATAATATAAGTATATACAGCCTTAAAAATGAAATTCTCAATCCCATCCAAATGCCGACAAAGGGAAAGCTAATGTCCTACCCCAAAACTTTCAACATCCTCCAAGGTTCCCCTCTTATCGATGTACTCACAAAAAAAATCTCTAAATGTGAACCAAGTATTCATGTCAACCTCTACACAACCCTTGAACTAAGCATACATCCAAACACTTCCCCATTTGTAAAAAGAAGCATTCTTCCCAATGTTCTCCTCATCACTTAGACAATCATTAATGCTAATAGTGACATGACCTTCCAATGCCAACTTTCAAGAAACTTTGAAACCAACTATGAGCATGCTCAACACCCCTATCAGCTATAACATAGGTCCATATCCTCAACCAACTATGGGATTTTGTGGCAATGTGCCACCCTCTAACACAACATGCCCCTTATGGGGTTATTCTAGTAAAAGATTAGGCCCTAGTTATGGAAGGAGGAATGCCTCATTTAGGCTTTCTTTTGTACAAATATTTAGACAACCTTCCACCTGTCAGATTACATTCATCACCTCTTCTAAACCTATATGAGGTTACCTAAACTCAATGGAATTATAGGTGAATACCTTGAGTACCACATAGAATCATTTACTATTTTCAATGCCAAGTTTATTGATGACAACAACATCACTATAAGCCTCTTTCATCACTTCTTACTAGGTGGAACCCTACATTGATTTCATTATCTATCTAAAGGGTTAGGTTATGATCTCCACCTATTAGCATACTAGTTCATTGAACACTTTAACATCCCTAAAGAACAAAAAATTGGTATTCTTTCCCTAGTAAACTTAAACAAGAAGACAAGGAACCCGTTTAAACTTTCCTCCATTGATGGTACAAGGATCTACATGATTATATGGAAAATATGCACAATAAGAAAGATTTACCATATGTCATTAGTGTTCGGCGCTGAGATAATAGACTAAAAATTTATATCAAAGATCTCATTTCAACATAACCCTCTATCTCTACTCGAGACTCCTCGAATCAGAATTGATGGAAACCTCCGCCTCCTCAAATGGAAAGAATAGGAGAGAAAGATGTGGAAACCTCCTGCTCTCAACTATCACCTTCAATAGAAAATTTCTATATGAAGGCTATTATGGAAGTTAGCATAACTAAAACATATAAACACCAAGTTGCTAATATAAATGCAATGGGTGAGCAAGTGAGAGAACTGTCCTCACCCAAAATTGAAAATAGTACCATATTTGGCACTGAATAAAACTACCAGGCTGATCCTTGAACCTCATAGATTGACAAGTGGCTTAAAGAACACAAGTCCAAAAAATAGCTAATTAGAAAAATTTAGTCCCTAAAAATTTCTCTGATTGAAGTTTGGAAACTTCGCTTCTATAAGATACTGTGAAAGTGTCTGCAACTTGATCTTTCATAAGGAAAAATAACACTTCAAGAACACGATCATGAATGATCTTTCAAACAAAGTGTTGTAGCTCAATATGTTTGCTACGCTAACATTGAACTAGATATTTTGTGTGCTTGATGGCACGCTGATTGTCACACCAAAGGGTGGCTAGATGATACTACTAGATTCCAAACTCTAAAATGATCTGTCAAAGCCACAAGGATTCTTGATTTGTATTAAATATTTCTTAGTACTCTATTTTTACTAATAAAAGAGCAACATCATGTTGATTATTACAAATCTAAGTGACAAGTCCTGAAAAGACTAAAAACATAACCTGCAATAGAATTCCAAACATTAGGGTTGTTGGCTCAATTTGAATTAGTGAAACTTTTATGCAACCAACTCGCAAATAGATAGATCAACGAGTTAAAATTTATCCCTTCGAGGGCGAAGCCTCCTTCACATTACATAAATGCACAATTCTTGGATGATACAAATGACAAGACCTCCTTTGTGTATATAGGATTCTATGGGGTCACAATATAATCAGAGCCTACATAACAATAATAATGTAAGTGCACAACAATAACAATAGTGACATTCTATGGGTCACATCAATAACAATATGGGGGCTACATGGACACAAAAATAATAATAATGGGGATAAAATAACAATAAAAATAAGGGGGCTACACTAGTATTATAGGGACCTAACATGCCCCTCTCCTTCAAAAAAGTGTTGTCATCAACGCTTGAGTAGTTATGGATTCTTCTATATAAAATTCTCTTCCTCCCATGTGGAATCTTCAGCGGGTAAGTTCTTCCATTTAATGAGATACTTTGAAATTGATCGATTCCATAGCTATTAATTTCTTGTTTTGTGATTTCTTCAAGCTCAAATATGATTAGAAACACTGTTGAACAAGAAGCTTGTCACCGATAACCTTATTTAAGCATGAAACATGGAAAAATGGGCGTACTCAGGAAGATGCAGGCAACTCCAATTTGTATGCCATATTACCAATCTTTTGCAACACCTTGTAAGGACTTTAGTACTTGGGTGATAAGTTATTATCCTTCTTAGCTTTCTTGTGAGACATTTGTTTGTGTGGTTGTAGCCATAAAAATACCCAATTACCTACATCAAAACTTCTTTCACTACGATGCTGATCTTCCTGTTGTTTTATTTGATTTTGTGCCATAGTGAGGTTATCCTTTAAGATTTGGAGAACTTGCTGTTGATGCTCGATGTTATATTCCATTGCTTGAATATTAGAATTTTCTCTTAAAGATGATGTAAAGGATGGTGGATGATATCCATAAAGTTCCATAAATGGGGTCATTTTTGCTGCAGTATGGAAGGAAGTGTTATACCACCATTCAACTAGAGGCAACCACTTGACCCATTGTGTTTGTTTGTCAGATACAAAGCAATTAAGATATCCTTCCAAAGATTTGTTCACTATCTCAGTTTTCCCATCAGATTGAGGATGATAAGATGATCTACGAGCTAATTGAGTACCAAGACAAGAAAATAACTCCGTACAAAAATTTCTAGTGAAAATGGGATCTCCGACACTTACTATAATCTTTGGGTTTCCATGAAGCTTTTGAATTGCTTCCATAAATGCAATAGTAACTATACTAGCTTTAAAAGGATGATATAATGTACAAAAGTGTGCATACTTGGTAAGTCTATCAATTACCACCATGATGACACTCTTTCCTTCAGACTTGGGTAAACCTGTGATAAAATTCATTGAGATCTCCTCCCAACGGTGACTTGGAATGGCTAAAGGTTGTAACAGACCTGGGGTATTAATTGTCTCAACTTTATTTTGTTGGAAAACCAAACATTCTACCACAAACTTTTGAATATCAGATTTAGGAACACCCCAAAAAAAAATCCTTCTTGACCCCATGGTATGTTTTTAAAAATACCGAGTGCCCTCCTAAGGGAGAGGTGTGCAATTCCAAAAGAATATTTTGTTTGAGTTGGGAATTATTACAAAGATATAAGCGATATTTGTACCATAATGAATCATTTTTCCATATAAATGTATCAAATATATTGGGATCTTGCTGTAACTTTTGAATGAGTAACCAAACCTCTTCATCATTCTTCCATTCATCCCTTGCTTTGGTTATCCACTCTGGTTGGATAATAGAAATGGCACAAAGCAATGCTTCCACATCCTCATCTTTTCTTGAGAGTGCATCTGCAACAACATTTTGTTACCCTTTTTTGTAGATTATTTCAAAGTCATAAGCCAACATATTTGTCACCCAATTTTGCTTCTCTTTTGAAGATAATCTTTGTTCCAAAAAGTATTTAAGGCTATCATGATCTGCTTTTACCTTGAACTGTCTTCCATTAGGTAATGTCGCCGTTGTTTTAGTGCATGTAGTAATGCCAAAATTTCCTTCTCATAAATAGGTTTGGGTAAATACTTTCCTTTCATTGGATGATTTGTTGAAATATGGCAACAAGAATATTCCAATTTAATTTGTCCTTGAATTAAATTGTGAATTAAAATCGAATTTAGTCATAGCAACTACTTGGAAATAATTGATTAATTTATTTTAAATTAATTAGTTGGAGAAATTCAAGTTAGAAGTCTTTATGAAGTCATGCAAGAGTTATCCATTAAATTAAGGAGATAAAATGAGTTATATTTGAGTTGTAATTAGTTAACTCAGTTTACTGAGTTAAGTCCAGTTAAATTAGTTCCAAACTGTTTGAGGAACTAATAGAGAGTTAACATTCAATTGATGCATTAATGCACTCAACTAGTGCTACTCCAGTTAACTGAAGATTCCCTCATTCGAAACTCATGCATGTCTATTCTAAGAAAGACCCAGTTGAGATTAATGTTCAAGGACAATTTACTATTAGTTTCATGTGTTTTCTCATGGAGAAAACTCATGCATGCAGTCAAGGATTTATCCTTGAGGATTGTGCAATTTTGGAGGATTGGTTTTCCACTTGGTAAAGGCTAATCATCCACAAGGAACAACGCAAGGAAATAGGAGCTTGGAGGGTAGAAAGGAAGGCTAGAGAGAAGCCAAGATTGCCTATGAGCACCTGTGAGGATTGTACTGAGAGCTGGCTAGCTGTGTGAGCTAAGGCTTTGTATAATTCCTATGTATTTCCACCATGTATGATAATACAATAATGTGGGGTTTTTATCTGTGACTTTCCCCAAAAGTATTTTCATGTGTATTGTGCCATTGATTCTTCTTCTTCTAGTTATATTGTTCAACTCGATCTTTAAGCTTCCAAAAATTGATAGTAGAAGTAGGTTATAGTATTCTTCTTTAATTTATATTGAATTATCAGGTTAACCTATCACATATTTTCTACATGGTATCAGAGCTATGAACAACATACTGAGAAGAGAATTCGAAGTTTGAAGTTTGGGGTTGCAGGTGCAAATCGAATTCATATCATACTTCAAGGTTAGCCAATGGTGTTCTATGGCTTGAGACTCGAGTATGCCTTGGAAGGTTGCTCGAATTACATAGCATGGAAAGATAGGATGGAGGTTGTATTAGAAGACAATGGCTTTAAGGAATTAATTGATCAAGAAATCCCAAAGCTAGCTTCAACTAATGCACAAGGGTTGTCTGAGTGGAAGAAGTGTGTGGGAAGGCGAGACAGATCATCCTTGAGGGAGTTTGAGACCATATTGTCTCGAGTCTCCATGGGAAGGATACTCCATTTTCAATGTGGAAGACGTTGAAGGAACTCTACCAAAACAATAGGAACCAGAGGAAATTGGCGCTCAAGGATAAGCTTCGAAGAATCAAGATGGAGAAGGGTGATACTATTTCCACATATCTGAACAAGCCCACCACCTGCAGAGATGAGCTTGGCAGCGTGGGAATAAATATTTCCGATGATGATATGGTGAGCCTCACTCTCCTTGGCCTTCCAAAGAGTTGGAATAGCTACCATGACTCTATGAATGGAAGGGAGAAACTGTCGGATTGGGAACGGATATGGTCAGATCTTATGCAGGAGGAGATCAGGAGGAGCACACGAGATGGTTCTTCATCCAAGAATCATGATGAAGAAAATATGACCTTAGCAAGTAAGGCAAGGAAAGGGAAGGGGAAGGCTTCCCATTTCAAATCAAGTTCTTCGCATGGAGGGAAGAAGGGTGACATGTCTAAAGTAAGCTGCTTTAATTGTCGCAAGATGGGACATTATGCGACTAATTTCCCATCGAAGAAGTCTAAGAAGGGATCCTTGAAAGGATCAGAAGCTGAGGCATTAGCCTCTCAGTTCGAAATGGACTTTACCCTCATCACACACATGGTGTCATCGATGATGGGTTATGTATGGTATCTTGACAGTGGAGCCTCATTCCACATGACCAGTGATAAAAAATTATTCAGTGCCTTGGAGGAGAAAGACCTCAAGATGCACATAGAGATGGGTGACGACGGAAGGTATAGTGTTTCAGGAATGGGCACGATTGCTTTTCAGAGGGAGCATGGAGCTCCTCTCACCTTGACAGATGTGATGTATGTGCCTGAACTGAAGAAGAACTTGGTATCGGGCGCGATGTTGGAGGACAAAGGCTACAATGTTGTCTTCAACGAAGGAAAGGCGTTCCTAAGACACATAGCCATAGGTCAGACCAAGAGGATAGGGATTTGGGTGAAGAATCTATATATACCAGAGGTAGATGATTGTGCAACATTGAGTAGGAAAGTAGAATTGGTGCAAATCCAAGACATTGGAAAGTTGTGGCATAGGTGATTGGGCCATTTGCATCATGAAGTTTTGAAGATAATGCAACAGATATCTACAAGACTTCCCAAAGGTAAACTTGAGCAAGTTGACACATGCAAAGGTTGTACCTTGGGAAAGTACACCAAGTATTCCTTTCATGATCAAGACAGTTGAGAAGAGGCTATCTTAGAGCGAGTTCATACTGATTTGTGTGGACCATTCTCGACGACATCCACAACGAAGCAAAGGTATTATGTGATTTTCATTGATGACTATTATCGTAAATGCTGGATTTATTTCATGCAAAAGAGGGACCAAACTTTGACAAAATTTTGTGTGTTCAAAGCTTTGGTCGAGAAAGATTTAGGGAAGAAGATCAAGGCCTTGAGAAGCAATAATGGTGGAGAATATGTCTCTCAAGAGTTTAAGGACTTCTGTGCAGTGGAAGGAATTAAACGAGAGTTGATGGCACCTCATAACCCACAGAAGAATGGGGTGGCCGAGAGGAAGAACAAAACTATTGTAGGGGTAGCACGGGCAATGCTGCATGACCAAGGCCTACCACTTCACTTGTGGGCTGAGGCATGTAACACAATGGCCTATTTTTAGGATAGAAGCCCACATCACATACTTGGGATGAAGACACCAGAGGAAGCTTTCTCCGGTAAGAGACCAGATGTGGGTCACTTCAGGATCTTTGGCTCATCGGTATATTTCCATGTGAAAAAGTATGCACGGAAGAAGCTTTAGCCGACAACAGAGTTGGGGATATTTGTAGGGTACATTGATACACCTCACAACTATCGGGTGTACTTGCCTACTAGTCGGAGGACAGTGGTTTGCAGAGATCTCAAGTTTTATGAGCAGAAGGCCATGCGAGTTTCCCTTGAGAGGGAGCTTCAACTACAGGATATGGAGGAACTATTGGTTCCTAAGGAGGAGGAGCCTCAGACTGATGCGGAGCATCCACATGTAGAGGTTCTAGGAGTGGAGACATCCACTCAAGCAGAGAATTCCAGAGATGGACAGAAGCGCACAAGAGAAGCTGACAGATTGTTGGAGGATGCGAGAGAATGTGGGAGCACCATCTTCTCAGCACAGACAGAGGAGGTCACCTGAGAGGTACACTAGATACACGGCCCTTGCTGGGGAATGTGTTGAGACCGAGTTATATTACTTTGAGGAATTAGTGCAACATCGGATTTGGGTTGATGCTATGGTGGAGGAGTATGACTCCATAGTTCGTAATAGTGTTTGGGACGTGGTTCCAAGATCGGAGAACAAGTTAGTTGTGAGTTCCCGTTGGCTTTACAAGGTAAAGCAAGTTGCTGATGGTAGTGTGCAAAAGGATAAGGCAAGATTTGTTTCTCGTGGCTTTTCACAAGCGAGGAGGATCATGTTGCTACAGTATATTTCAACAGAGGAGCAAGATGCTGACATTTTGACAAAGGCATTGTCAAACTGTAAATTTGAGTTCCATAGAGACAGGATCGGGGTGGCAGATAATCCCATTCTTGTTGAGAGGGAGTGTTGAAATATGGCAACAAGAATATTCCAATTTAATTTTTCCTTGAATTAAATTGTGAATTAAAATCAAATTTAGTCTTAACAACTACTTGGAAATAATGAATTAATTTATTTTAAATTAATTAGTTGGATAAATTCAAGTTAGAAGTCTTTCTGAAGTCATGCAAGAGTTATCCCTTAAATTAAGGAGATAATATTGAGTTGTAATTAGTTAACTCAGTTTACTGAGTTAAGTCCAATTAAATTAGTTCCAAACTGTTTGAGGAACTAATAGAGGGTTAACAGTGAGTTGATGCATTAATGCACTCAACTAGTGCTACTCCAATTAACTAAAGATTCCCTCATCAGAAACTCATGCATGTCTATTCTGAGAAATACCTAGTTGAGATTAATGTTCAAGGATAGTGTACTATCTATTGCATGTGTTTTCTCATGGAGAAAGCTCATGCATGTAGTCAAGGATTTATCCTTGAGGATTGCGCAGTTTTGGAGGATTGGTTTTCCACTTGGTAAAGGCTAATCATCCACAAGGAACAACAAAAGGAAATAGGAGCTTGGAGGGTAGAAAGGAAGGTTGGAGAGAAGCCAAGATTACCTGTGAGCATCTGTGAGGATTGTACTGAGAGCTGGCTAGCTGTGAGAGCTGAGGCTTTGTATAATTCCTATGTATTTCCACCATGTATGATAATACAATAGTGTGGGGTTTTTATCTGTAACTTTCCCCAAAAGTATTTCCATGTCTATTGTGCCATTGATTCTTCTTCTTCTGATTATATTGTTCAACATGATCTTTAAGCTTCCGCAAATTGATAGTAGAAGTAGGTTATAGTATTCTGCTTTGATTTATATTGCATTATCGGGTTAACCTATCACATATTTTCTACATGATTTTCAAAATCAATGGGTCTTATTTTTTGCATTAAAACAACACCAATTCCATCTCCTAAGGCATCATATTCCACAATCATTTTTTTGTGAAGTCTGGTGTAGCTAAGACCGATGCTTATCACATTTCCTCTTTAAGATGTTCAAAGGTGTTCATTTCTTCAGGAGTCCAAGAAAATGCATCTTTCTTCAGTAATGATGATAGAGGTGTCATTATTCTCGCATAATTCTTAACAAACTTGCGATAATACCCTGTCAACCCGAGAAAACCTCGAATATGATTTATGGTTATGGGGATTTTCCATTCCTTAATGGATTTAATTTTGTTAGGTTCTACCTTCACACCCTCATGAGATACAATATGAACCAAATATTCCACCTCCTGCACTCCATAGAAACATTTGGAGGTTTTTGCATATAATTGTTTCTCCTCCAATAGTTTGAACACCCTGTCAACATGTTGAGCATGATCATTCTAGGACTTGGTGTATATTAGTATATCATCAAAAAATACTAACACAAATTTTCTAAGGAATGGTTTGAAAACGGAATTCATCAAACCTTGAAATGTGGAAGGTCCACTAGTAAGGCCAAAAGGCATGACCAAAAAATCGTAATGAAACTCATGAGTTCTGAATGCTATTTTCAGAATGTCTTCAATCTTCATTCTAATTTGATGATATCCTGAGCGAAGATCCATCTCGGTGAACTAAATTGCTCCAAGTAATTCATCCAAAAATTCACCAATGACAGGAATGGGAAATTTATCTTTAATAGTGAGCTTGTTGAGCTCCCTATAATTTGGACACATACGCCATGGTCCATCCTTCTTGTGCACCAATACTACTGGAGCAGAGAAATAACTTTGACTAGGTTGAATTATACCAGCCTCTAGCATTTCTGCAACCATACGTTCAATTTCACTCTTTTGGGCATAATGATATCTGTAAGGCCTGATGTTTGGAGTAACACTTCCTGGAATAAAATGAATAGCATGATCCTAATCATGAATAGGAGGGAGGCCTTTGGGAGTCTCAAACACCTTGGAATGATTGTCCAAGACTTTTTGGAGATATGGAGAAATATATGATTTCGATGTTTGAACCTCTAATGAGCATAATTGTGAAATTATGCCCCATTGTTATTTCTTCAGAATATTCTTCATGCCATTAAATATGATTATATTTCCTGGTTTCCCTATGATACCATTTAATTCAACTTCCTTTCCTTCCCCAAAAAAAAATCAAGAAAAGTTCTTGAAAATCAAAATCTATCATCCCCAAAGATTGTAATCATTAGATTCCTAGTACAACATCAGCACCACCCACTGGAATGGAAAGAATTGGAATATTCAATACATATTCCCCCATTTTTAGCTTGATATCATGGCACTTTCCAGAGCAATTTATAGTTCCCCCATTTGCAACCATCACTTGACACTCTGGTGTTGGATATAGGAAGCAATTCAATTACTTGGCTAACTTACAATGAATAAAATTATGGGTACTGCCCGAATCAATCAACACTATTACTTTTTTCTTATTTATATATCCTTCTATATTGCGAGTTTGAGGAGTGGTAATTCCTGCCAATGCATTACAAGATATGGTTGGATTCGTTTCTTCTTTGTCTGGGGTTGGTTCCTGGTGTATATCATCCTCTTTTCATGTTTCTTGCTCCTTTTCTTCCTCCTCTTCACAATCTATGTAGAATAAGTTCTTCTCAACACACTTATGACCTTTAGTGTATTTACTATCACAACTGTAACAAAACTCTTTTGCTCTTTTTTTCTCCAATTGTTGTTGTGTAAACCTTGTAGTTTGGGGAAGATTAGGAGCATCAACACTTCCATCTTTATAGATGTGATTGGTAGACTGCCTTGTTGGTATAATTTTTCTTTCAACTTTTCTTGCCACCCTGAATGCCTTCTCCAGTGAATCTGGTTCCCAAAGACGAACCTCATGTTGGATCTTATCTTTTAAAGTCCCTATGAAGAAATCAATCCTATTCTCCTCCCGAATATTCAATTTTTGGAAGTCTTCAATGAGCTCCGCCATTGAACCCTTTTGTTTGAGATTTATTAATTGGCTAAAGAAGGTGTTGCTCTTTTTATCTCCATAATGTACATTTAGTAAAAATTGACTAGGTGACAAGTGGTTTATGAGAAAAAATCCATCTATACCATGCAAACTGAATTGGTTCTAAATATAAAGATGCAATACATACCTTTTGTGAGTGTTGCACATCTTGTAGATCAAAATATTGCTCCATCTGTAGTATCCATGTTATCGAATCCTTGTCATCAAACTTCCTAATATCCATATTTGGAATGTGATGGTTATTAAACCCTACATTGGAGTCTTTAAAATCATAATTAATATTCCTTTTGTCCTCATCATGATTTTCAGGGATTATCTTGTCATCACCGGGAAGCATTTATTGCAAGAACTTTGTCAACCCTTCCAACTTGACATTCATTGCATCCATGTCTACATTAAAAAATCCATGTTTCCTTTTATACCATCCAAGTCCCGTTTTAAGCCATCCATGTCATCTTTGCTAGCTCTTTGTGAGAAAGAAATTTGTTGCACTTGGTCTCGTAACTTTGATATATCATGTTGCAATTCTTCTTCTTCATGTGTCATAGTAGATATTTCTGAGGGTTTAATGGGTGTAAAATTCTTTTGTTTAGGAGGAATTTTAGAACCAAATACTGATATCTATGCTTCAATATGCCCTTTTGAATCACTTCAAACTGATATTTCAAACAAAAGGTATGTAAAATTAAAAAATACACACCTTTTTATTGATTTTTAGGAGCTCGATTTTGAAATGGTCGTAACCTTGTAATTTCGTATCTCCAAAGTCTAAAATTCAGTCCCGTGTTAGCCTTATTAATAATATTTTCCAATGCCACAAGTCATACCAATATTGGATTCTTTAATAAATAGTTATGTTAAATCTCCCATGATGGCCTGATTATGGACTAGTTCAATAGAGTGAAGTTATATGGGATGCCACATGTCACTGTTTCTATATTCAAACCTAAATTTTCTACATATGAAACTAAATTCCATTCTATTTCATCCCATCTTTACATAATTCCATTATGATTCCTGAAATGAAATTTATGATGATTTTACCTAGGTCACTTGTTTGAGACTGAATTCTGGAGCATGAAAAAACCCTAACTTCTTCGGACCATATCTCAGAAAATATAGTGAACAAAGATTTGAAATTATAGAAAAAACTTCACTAAGATTTCAAATCCAATTTTTTGCAATTTTAGCTTTTGAAGCTTCTTGGAAAATAAGTTATAGCGAAAATTCCATGGTTTCCTGTTTGAAACAACGAAACCCTAGAAACCCGACTCTGATACCAAATGTTATGCAACCAACTCACAAATACATAGATCAACGACTTAAAAATTATCCTCCTTGAGGGGGAAGCCTACTTTACATTAAATGAACAATTCTTGGATGATACAAATGAAAAAACCTCCTTTGTATATATAGGAGTATAAGGGGTCACAATATAATCAGAGCCTACATAAAAATAATAATGAAAGGGTACAACAATAACAATAGTGGGTTTCTATGGGGCACAACAATAACAATATGGGGGCTACATGGGCACAACAATAGCAATAATGGGGCTACAGTAACAATAACAATAAGGGGGATACATTAGTATTATAGGGACCTAATAGAAACCAACCAACAAAGGAGTTCCCCATGTACTGTAATGTATCCCAAAATGAACTATACCCAGGATATAAAAATGAACATTTTTGATACTTTCCAACGACTTTCATAAGGTGTTTTCATATATTGAGTAACTCCAATAATAAGAAATGAAATATTAGGATGGGTATGAGTCAAATATAAGAAGCAACCAACTAATTGATGGTACAAAGTGAGGAGGAGAACAAATTCCTTTGTTCTACGCCCCACTTGGCTTCAATTCCTGCAAAGGACATGTTGACACATTATGATAAGGTTAGAAGGGTAGATTCCCACTCATGAGTGGGGACCGCTTGCGGGATTGTCTTTGGATGTCTTGGCCCTTGCTAAGTCTTTAGTTTCCTTCTAGTCACTCTCTTGCGAGCTATTGGAATTATCCTAGAGATTATAATGACAATGAACCAAATTGGAATTCGGGCCTTGCCCAAATAATCTCAAATTCCTCTGAATATTAGAAAAATAAGATTTAATCCTAAACCTCACCCAAGTAAACCCAAAAAAATACCTATTCCACCTTTATGTTATCATACACCTCCACTTTGCCTGTAAGTGAATATACAATGGGGCTCTGCTTGGGCTATACAATTTAAAAGACATTTGTCATATGAAGTGTGAAGCACAATTTTCAACTACATACTTTGTTTAATTCAAATTCTTGGAGGATAAACACACATGTTGAGGAACAATATTTTATTTTGATATAATATTGTGCACACCTTTGTTGGGATCATGTTAGTTGTATCATTGTGCTATTGTTTGGTTGTCTATTTCGATTTTTGGGTTTATCTATTAGGGAGTTGAGAGAACCCATCCTAGTTCTTTAGATTTAGGTACTTCAATGGGGCTATTGCTAGAATATCTAGTTATACAAATGGTTGGGAGGAATAAAACCCAAAAGTGCATATTTTCCCCAACAACATGGTTTCCTTAGATTTGGAGAAGGATTGGTTTACTCTAGGAGGAGGGACTTCATCAAGGTGTTTTGGATACATATATGTTTTTAATTTTATGATTAAAACTTCCACTACTTATCTTGATTATTATTTGTTCATTTTTTCTAAAAAATGTTATAGAGAAGGTTAAACTTTGTTGTTCCTTACTATAGGAAAATGACATTTAAGTTAATATTGTTTTGAATATTCCTTTAGAACAACTATGCAACAATATTGTTAGGAAAAGTGGGCCCTCTTATCTCATATGGAAAGCCCCAAAACAAGTTCTTATGTTTCATCACTTATGATTAAGTAATTGCAGATATCACACTATTACCCTACTCCCTCTTTTGTTTTCATATTAATGTTTACTTTCATACTATAGTTTCCATTCTGTCTCATGGAAATTGGGCTTACATGCATTCTGCATTTCATAATATAACTTCTATTTTACTTCATGATAGTTATATTTTCTCACACCCTATTCCATAGTTTAACTATTGTTTTACTTTCATAGTATTTAGAATTTTTTGTCTCCCATCCCAACATTCTCTGCTTGCGCCACATATTTTAGGTTTTCTCTTATTATTCTATTTCTCTTTAGTGACTTCATTATTGTGCCTATAAGGATCCTTATAGATTTGATTTTTATTGATTATTGAGAATGTAAGTCTTGAAATGATAATTGGGCATAAATGCCCTAATCAATGAAGGATTCCCCAAAGATGATGGATCATTAGTACATGTGCACGTACATATCTTTCCCTCATGCATCATTGCTTTCTATTGTTTCCATATTTGTTTTATATCACTTTGTTCATTAATGCTCCTTCATTATAGCTTGATATCATTCCAAACACATGGATAGTAACTTCTGCAAAGAAGGAAATATGTAGTCTATGGATTTCATGCTTTAGTATACACATAAATCTTTCCATTCAGATAAACCGTGGTGTAGTCCGTTACCCACCAAGTGTGTGAGCCCTAGGAGAATTTCTTTTTCCCTCATTTTATCTAGATTGCCAGCCAATAATCCTATGAGATCTACATATATGTAGCCTTAGTTCTTTGTGACATCTATCTTACTTATCAGGTGAAAGTGGGCCATATGTTGTAAGGTACATGAACCCTCTTTGTAATCAATTGATTTTATTTAATGTTTAAAAGAATATCAATATGGATCATAGTTGAGTTGGATGATTGACCAATTTTGGTTGTATTCTTCTTCCCATGCTTCACCTTGGTGGTTATCCTCGACCCTTAGTCTAGTATGACTTTCTTTGAGGAATTTCCTTTCCATTATCTAGAAGGGGCACACATAGGAGGCATTGATAGATGTTGCATGTCCATGATAATCCATACTTAAAACTTTACACCTATCCCTGTATCCACATCCCAATATTTGGTTTGATTACTTTTTGTCACTAGTATTAGCTCCCTATTTTCCCCATTCTTGAGTGGGGGCTTGGAAAATTTTACCTAAGAGGTTGATGGTGGGTTAGTGAAATGGAAATAAAATAAAGGGCATGAGACATTATGATAAAATGCAAAAATTGATTGGTATATAATGAAGTACATCTACAAGGCCTAGCCTGAGCTCTACCCCATCATTATCCCTAACCTATTTCCTGGATAATTTATGAACAAATAAAAATTAAAAGAACTTTGATATGCCAACCCTGATGAGCAATAAAATGCTTCATATTTAAGGAGTAATTGGTGCATAAATAAAGCTTGTGACCCAAGTTGGGTAAGAAAATAAAATTCATTAAAGAAAAAGGCACATAAGAGGAGTGGTAAATAATAGGTTGAGGTAAGGGATAATTTAGATCCCACGATTCCCCTCTTCACATTATAATGCTCAGGAATGATGGTATTTCATATCCTATATATGTATCGTGGCCTCTTCCATGAATTAAAACCTCACCATACCACTATCCACTTGCAATTGTTGATTAATGTGTCAATCTAGGAAATGTTCTTCCCCTCAGGGCTGGAAGCACCTAATAAGGCCTCTAAATGAACCTTCCATATCTAATCATGGTAACTTGTTTACAAACCCTAAGCTAGAAAGACATTTAAAGATGATGCCCATGTGAAGTACTCTTGTGCATTTTGAATTAGATATGGTCCACTGTGATACTCTTATGGTTACTTTATCTATGATGATACTCTAATTTTATTTTGAGGGTATGTTTTAGTTGTTTTCTCTCAAGTATAACTATTATTATTTGATGGATTGGTTGAGACTTCTTTATCACTTCAAAGAGGTTGTTTAACACCACTTGATGACACGTCAAGGAAATGATCTAGGATTTTTACCACTTAAAGAAGAGCATTGACTTTAGGATGTATCCAAAATTGATTATTACCAACTCCTCTCCCTCTAGAGCTTAAAACACTGATCACCGAGGCTAGGACATTCCCTAGAAAAAATATGTACCCTAGAGACCACATGACTCCCATAGGATGAAATTACACCTTCTTTTTGTATGTTTCCCTCATTCTAGACCAATTTAACGATAATGAGAACTTGAGATACCTTTAGAAGGGATGGTACACATTTTTGGATGATGAAATCATTCCCTAGGCTTGTGACATCATCCTCATAAGGTCTAGAGTGATGATGTGGGGCTTGATTAATGATGATATGATGAGGAGGATGCTTTTTCTTGATGATTCACATTTGTTGATGGGGAGATGAATTACAATGAGGATCACTCTTCTAACCCATCCTTAGCACCTTTTAAATAGATATATTCACAATTGGAGGATGAAATCACTCTTAAAGATCCTTTTTCTTACACATGTGGGTTGGAGGCCTTTTGTTATGTTTATTCATTTATATAGCTATATTTTATGTCATCTTGTGACCTACTTGGCTTGTAAACACAAACTTTTTTTTAGGGATTTTAGTCTAATTTTACACTAAATTGACTTGGTTTCCCTCATATAAGTAGAGAGAAATCGATTTAGGAGGATCATTGTCACACACACTCATCATTTATCTTGTGAGAGAGTGCGCACTCAGTTTCTCTTGTCTCTTGGATGCAATGGATCACTAGTGATAGAAAATTGTCTTAGGGAGGTTTGCTTGGAGGGATTCTCTCTTGAATTGAAGAAGTGATGTTGTGATGAATTGTGCTATTTTGTTGTGAGTATCTTCTTCCATTTTGCAATGTTTTAGAATTAGAGTTTTTATGAAGTTTTCATTATATGTTGAATATTTATGGCTTAAAAATATCCTTTGCAAGATTTTCCACCTAGAATCCATCAAGGAACTTAGAACAATGTTTCTTTACATTAAATGTTCAATTGATTGAAAATATATAGGGTTAGATTGAGAGTCTTTCTCTCTTACTCACTCCAACCAAGACCTTCCACTTTTGACCTCACCTTTCTTTTTTTGACTCCATATACCTAGTCCTTATGTGCTAACGTTTTAAAAAATTTAATCTTTTTCTTATTTTTTATGGTAGACAAGGGTTAGGTTATGAAAAAAATCGCATTAAATAATATAAGACACCTTAAATATCATAGTCCTAGGGTTAGGATTTGTATTTTTAATTGAAAAGCGAAAAATATCATTTTTTGCATTTTTCAGACATAATTCTAGGGCTGATATCTAAGGTTTAATAGCTCTTTTATGCATTTTCAACCATTAAAAATTTTCTAAAATACTTGCCCTTGTTTTACCATTAAATATCCTTTGATATTTTACTGTTAATCATCAATTGTGGGTTGCTTTTTCTAGTGTTATCATAAATTTGCATACTGTAAATTGTCCTTATTTTAAGCCCTAGTTTATAACAACAATCATTTAATTAAGGTAGCATGTTTTTGAAATCTATTTGAGCATCTACATGACTTATATCATCCTTGTAGACTTAGCCATAAGATATTTGAAGTTTGAACTCACTACCTCATTTCACATAGAGCCCCACGTCATTGAATACTATTCTAGGGTGCCTAATTAACTGATTCCTTAGAGGGTATTTAGCCTAGGAACCCTTGGGTTACTTAATCTTCAAGACATGTTGGGTAAGCCTCCCTTGTGGGTATAATAAATACACAAAACAACATGGGAACAACCACTAATACGACAATGGTGATAGATCTCATTCTTTCCCTTAACCTAGAGTCCCTAGTGAGGCTTTGTAGTAGGCTATTAGATTTATGGAAACATTTTTGGCATCATTTCTAGAGAGGATCTAAGTCCTTCTCCTAATAATTCAAATTATATGTTTCAAAATAATTTGTTGGGATTATTTATCCCAAATTTAAGCTTAAAATTTCTCTTCTAAAAAATTCAAACTCTTATTCTATCTCATAAGCTTCTAAACAAGGACCTAGTAAGAAAGCTAATATTCCTCCAAAAAGGAAAGTTTCCCCAAAGACTCTTATATCCATAATTCTCTTCAAGAATCCATCTACCTTAGCCAAAATGGTGAAGCCATGACTCATAAATGATTTCAAACCCTTGGAAACGAGTTTCATTTAGGGACTTCCCAACACAATGCCTAATAATTTTGAAGAGTGGTTACCAAAGTTCTCAATAAATCACAACTAAAAAGCACATTGATTTATTTCACTGAAATATTGGTGGAAGAAATATTGAAGAGGAAGATGTAGTCATGAAACCATTTTCCATATATTTTGAAGACAATGCTAAATCATGGTACCTAGATTTTCTTAATGGAGGAATTAAGAACTAGGATCAATTCCATGAAGCCTTCAATAAAAGGTGGGAAACAACCAAAGATAAAATGTAATTGATGGCTTAGTCTAAGGAAGCTAAAAATAAAGACAATGAAATGTCAAGGAATTTACTTAGAGGTTTGAAATATTAGTTAAGCATATACCAACTAACTTCAAACCCATTGTAGACACAACAATAATGCAATATGTCAACGCCTTTGATGGACACTTTGGTTATGATCTTAGAGACAAGGAACATACAAGTCTATACCGATCAAGGGCATTTGCTATGAATATTGAACATAATCTTGCAACTTCCAAAGTAGGCTTTCTCTCCTATCCTACAACCAAGGTTGAAACAAGCCTAAATATTCAAGTCATATTTACCCAACCTTACAAGATTTTTCCCATAAATTTGATAAACTAACTAATGGGATTATGAAGTGTCATATTACAATGATGAATAAATTTACTCCCTTAGATAAAGAGAACTAGTTCACATCGAAATTAACCCTTTAAGCCTATTATAATAATGCCAAACAACCTATGAGGAACCCAGGCTCAAGTAGTGGCAAGCATTATCCTGAAAAAATGTGCATAACACCTTACCTCTATTGAAATGATCTATCATGAATGAATTCCGTAGTGTCCTTATTGTAATGCTTTCCATTGTAGAGAATAATTCCCTCATAACTAGGCAAGTGAGGAGGAACTCCCGAAAAATTTAAATTTGAAAAATGAGTTGTAACATACCCAACCCATTAAAACCTGATTGACACTATAAGGTATCCCAACTAGACCTCCTAAATGAAGTTGGGTTTTCAAGGTTTTAAACATCAATTAATCTAATACTCCGAATGCCCTTTTCTTGTGGAAAGTGGCTCAAAATGGCCATTTCTTCAGTAACAACAGACTTGGGAGAGGAGGAAACATCTTTAAAAATTTCTCGATTCTAAGCAAGCCATATACCCTAGCAAATAATAGTGGTACTTCTTTGAATGTTTGAGAGGATGGGATAGAAATCTAGTTTTGCCAAGCATCTTCAATAGACATACCAGTCCATGAGCCTATTGAAACTTTGACTAATTGGCAATGAGACCAAATTTGCGGACCAAATAAACATAAGAGGAAGAGATGAGTGATTGATTCATCTCAAATGGACATAGAGAGAACCACCTTGGACCACAAAAGAAACAATTTCGGAGAAAATCCCGAGTCGATACTTTCCCATACAAGATGCACCACATAAAATATTTGCTTTTGGTAGGCAATGATATTTTCAATAGAATTCCACCATCATCGAGGGTCAATAGGATTTTGTTCAAAATTTATAAAACCATAATCTTTCTTAGGGGAATATATGCCCAATGGAGACAAATACCACACTAATTCATCTTCCTTATCAGAAATTATGATATGGTCCTGAATTAATTCCTGTAGGAAGGATCGCCATGACTCATTAAAGTTTTTAGGGATGCTCATCTTAGTTGAGGATTTCCATCTGATGAGCCTCAGTATTGCAACAAGAGTGTTGCAACTCCCAAGGATACCAACTTTAATTATCAACCCAGGGTTCGTACAAACTTAAGAGGTATCGACACCATATGTACAACATACAATGTGTCCTTCTTTTGTTGATATGATGTAATGGAGTGAATTTCATGAAATCAAAGCCTAAACTAATTGCAAAAATTGATTTTTTACTCTATTTGCAAGAAATGGAAATGCTAGTTTCTCAACTTGCTAACTAATCAATTCATGAAAGGAAAAAGGTTAATCTACTTGTAGAAAGAAAGTTATTTGCATAATTCATAAAACTACTAATTAGAATTGCCTGTACCATCTACCTAGTTCACACTCCTTGTACATTAGTAACCTACTTGCATCATACTTGTGATAAAGAAATGAAGTCTACTCTGTTTTTGCAGTGAATAAAAGGAAGGTTTTGAGTGGCTTTGGAGCTTCCCATGATAATAAAATCATATCTAGGGATCATTATTCTTCTATAATAATTCATATTTGTAGTGGGGGTTAAAACTAATCAAAGAAAGTGGTGTTACAGGTTTGCTACAAGAAGTGACATATTTGCTACATGAGAAGACATAATTGCTACAAGAGGATATAACTCACTGAATGACCAAGTAAATCAAATGAAAATGGGATGGGAATTTTTTTTTACTGATTAGGATGTCTTAGGTCTCCATTCCAAGTGGAATCACTCCAGAATACCCATGTTAACACGTGATAAAAAATAACAGAAAATTACTAGTATAAAATCTGGAAATACGAGAACTAGTGAGCTAGTTAACCTATCAAATACCTAACCTAATCAAGTGAAAATTAAATGGGGTGATTTTTTTTATTAACTTGAATGTTTTTACGACCTAATACAAGTGGAATCAACTCAAATTAAGCTCATTAACATGTTCTAAAAAATAGGCGAAAATTACTACTATTTGCTACAAGGGACTTCCAAAAATTTTAGATTTACGAATAACTAAACTAATCCAAGTAGCTAAATGATTACTATGACCTTCCAAAGCTGTTACAAGGATGAAATCATGTTTGTGACTCTGTAAATAACCTGCAAAAGGACTCACTTCAATCATTTAACCCAATCCCATAGCAAAAAATCATCAATACTAAATGCAAAATTAGGATAAATAAGAACAAGAGATACTGTATGAATAAGAAGTGAAAGGAAGAAAAGTAAATTATAAAAAAAGGGCTCTGAGGCTCCTTGGATGGCCAAGTCCAAGGATACTTAGGTTACTATGAAAGAGACTAAGATTTAGAAGCTAAAAATGGCACCAAACTTCATTATTTGAATCAATCTAATTACATCCATGCTAGAAATGAAAGTGGAGCTGCAAAAATACAAGTTTTCTCCAAAAGAAGACTAAGAAAAACCTCCCCTAAAGGAAAATTCAAATTGGTACTTATACAAAATGATGAGGAAGAATTATCCTTGAAAGGAGGAAGCTTTCCCCTCAAAAATCCCTCAAATAGTGGATTTGGTTCCCAACACTAGGAATCTGCATTAAATGATAGGGAACACATTCCTATATTTTCTCAATCATTGGAGATCCAGAATTTGTGCAATAATTCATAATATCCTGTTTATTTATTATCCAATCTTGATCCTCTTGTAGTAGGGAGAAATTCCCTACATTATCTCCTCCTCCAAATCTTCATAATCTGCCCAATATTCTCACAGTATTCTAGAAAAATAAATAATATTAGGCACAAATATGAAATTATCTATAAACCTTCCTAATGAATATATTAAAACTAAAAAACATTATTAAGTGTAGAAGGAGAGATTTAATATAGCCTTCATGTTCCTAAGAAAGGTTAGATGGGCCTTAATTTGTGTCTAATTTAGAGGCCCATCATACCCCCCTGCTGAAACTGTTGCTCATCCTCTAAGCAACCTATCCATATTCTTGCCCTGTTTTTATTTTCTTGTGCCTCATATGACTTTCATGATATCCCATACTAATTTGGATGTAACTGCCCCCTTTTCCTAATGTTTCTTTCCACCTTCTTAGGGTTTGAGGGCAATGTTGTTCGCTATGAAGCTTCCTATAGCAACCTGTGACTTTCTTGTAGCACTTTTTGCAGATCCTGTAGGTTCCAATGCAGTGGAGGTTATTGTACCAAAATAAGTTTTTGACATTCTTGTTTCAAGGTTGAGGAAATAAAAATTACAAGATGCACCCTTTCCTTATTCAACACACCATATTCTTAAGAAAATGCTCAATTAATCGAATTGTTTTCTCTTAGTAGAATCCAAACTATAAATTTGCAGAGTACTTTTTCTTGATGATAGAGGTGCTTTTGGAATCCTTATGCCAAATGTTGGAGATAAGGAATTTTTACTTACTTTTGCTTTGGATATTTCATTGCTTCCCAAGTCTTCGGTGACTGTTCTGGGCGAAATTTGCCTCCTTGTAGCACTCTGATAGCTTCCCGTAGCAAATTTTTCCTTCCTATAGAAAATATGTTCTTCCTATAGCAGTTTTGTTTTCTCCTATAGCAACCAACCCGAATCCTATAGTAGCTATTCTTGCAAGTGGTGGGTTCAACTTTTTTTAATTTTTATTTATTTTTATTGATTTTTTCATTATTTTTCTTTTTTGAAATTTTGTCTCTCTTTTTTCACTGCACGTAAAATAAAATCAAAGTTCTTTGAGTTAACTAAGTTGGCCCTCACTTATCCCTTCACACTCCCTATCCTCCATCACTACTAAATGATTATAAAACACTTTCTCAAGTCCTCTTCACTTTTGTTTTGTTCCTCTCCCACACATGTGGGTGTGTTGGCGGAAAGGTGAAGTTATTTGCTAGATAAGGCCGAGGTTGCTCTACTACTCATTTTGGCTATATAAAAAAAACCTTTTCCTTCATACACTTGCAACGTTTTTCAAGCTAAAATAAGTTCATCGGAAAGTTTTAGAGGATTACATACCTATCCTTACCCTTGATGTGTTTTTGCAGGTGATATTGAGGCTGCTGATATGACTGTTGAAGCTACCTTTGGTGGTTCTGAAACTTCTACTGATGATCCTGGAGTTGCATGTGATAATCTCCTCGAGGTCCTATTGCTAATAGCCTCGAATTTGGTAGTCTTCTCAGTTTTTGTTGTTGTTGTTGCTGCTTCACATCCCTGGATAAAATTCTGTTGTTGAGATGTTCAGGATGTGAGTGTTGTAGTTGATGATTGCCTTGATGCTTGCATGAGGATATTGGAACATTGATGAAGTTGTTGGAATTATCTTTGAGGTGCAAAATGCCATTTTCATCAATCTTTTTTCATTGGATGAAATCTGCTCATTGCTGATTGAAGTTCTATGTGATAAAAATATAGGTGCCACCATGGATTAGAGGTTGTTGTTGGAGATGAACAGTGATATTGCAGCAATATGTAAAGGTCTTATAGTTTCCCAAAATTGAGGAAATGAATCTCCATTGTCTTTAAGATTATTTGTTCTTCATAGTAGTGCTATCAAATATGGTTTTGTAAGGTAATTGTAGAATGCTACAGGAATGTAGTTCTTCTTGTAGCAATAACAAAAACCCTTCTATGACAAAAATATCCTTTAGATAATGCTCCCAAAAACACTGATAATTCATGATCAATATATGGACAAGGATAAAAAACCTTGGTTGTGGTGAAAGTAATGAAATAAGGGGTGAAAATGGAGATTTTTCATGGACATGGATGAAAATGAGAGTGGAGAAGAGGTCGAGTGATGTGGAAAATCAATGATGAGGCTATGGTGGACCTATCTCAACATTTTCTAAAGAATACATGACCTTTTGGCCTTTTTCTCCAATCATATATGCCTCTTGTAGCAATTCTGGTCCCTCCTGTAGCATTTCAAGACAACCTCCTGTAGTAGAATTGTTTTATCCATCTCTCTCAAATAGTAAACTAGATTAACTTGAATTGGCATGGCCTTTGTCTTGTTGGAGCATTTGGGGAAAGGAGGAGAAATCCAAATTTTGACTTCCTTTGACTAGATTTTTGATCAATTTTTTCCTTTTGGTGCTAAAGTGTTCTTGGTGCTTGCAAAGGTTGGAGAGCACCTACATTCATCAGAGAGAGATACATGGAGCAAATAATTTTTCTTTCTTCTTTTAGGCCTACTAGCTACTTCAATGAGGTTTTCAATTAGTAGGTTTTCCTAGGCACCCCAAATGAGGTTTCCACCTAGGATTTTTTTTTTTTTTTTTCTCTCTCTCTTTTCTCTTTTTTCCAACCCATTGACCGCATCATGGAGGTTCTCAATCAATCAACCAATCGCAGGTTCCTCAAATGAGGTTTTCAGTTGATATTTTGTTTTTTCCTCTAATTTTTATTTTTAATTTTTTCTATCCTACTCCACTTGAAAAAAGCAAAATCTCTTTCAAGTATAGGAATACTTTCAAGGGAACCATGTGCACATCAAGATGGCAGATTAAATGATGTGTACGATTGAAATATATGCTTTTACATGTACCTGAATTTCAAAGACCAAATGCTTTGACTTAGACAATATCAATCACATTTGAAGAAGAGAGTGATGCTCCATCTTGTTGATTTTCTGGAACCAAACCTCAATATAGCTTTGATGCCCTTAGTTTGTTTGCTCATCTGGATCATTATTCATGTCTTCTTCTACCATGACATTCAAATCTTCCTCTTTTTGCAATTATTCTCTTGAACACATGGAGGATCTAATGGTAAATATGAGGGAACTTTCTCAATCTCTGATTCTGATGCCCGATCTTCATCAAGTGCAACCCTTGATTCTTTGGTATTATCATTTGAATCTTATTTTTCTGCATGTTTTCCTTCAATGGAATTAAGAGAATCTCTTATTTTCAATACTCTTCCTGAGCTAAAATGAATACCATTGAGATCAATAGGAGATGTTAGGAAGTGTGGTACCTCAACATTATAAGTGGGTTGAGCTACTTCCTTATGTGGGTTTGCAAATGGTGGTACAGATAGCTGAGTGGGAGTGGATTTTTGAGATGGATGTGGTTGGGGTTGTGGTTGTGGTGGAGGTGGATGGTAGGGATAACATGGAGTTGGGTATGGAGGATATTGTGGATTTCTTTGATAAGGTTTTTGTCAATCTTGTTTCCAAGATTGGTTTTGGGGTTGAGAGTCTCAAGGTTTCCAAGGAAATGATGTGTTCCAATTACTTTGAGATGGATGTGCATAACCTTGAAATTGTGAAGTAGGCTCTTGCATCATACTAGGTTGACTAGGTTGCCATGGTCCTCTTGGAGCTACATAACATAGTTGCTTTGGTGATTGACTTGCTCCATTGTCCTCTTGGTAAACTTCCTTCAACCTTGGTAATGATGGGCAATATTTAACAACATGTGATTCTGCATGGATAACACAAATATCATCATCTTATTTTTCCTCATCTTTCATTCTTAACATTTCTACTTGTTTTCTTAGATTTCTAAGAATTTTTGTTCTAAAGCCATCAAACAAATTTCCAAGTTTAGCTTGACATACCGATCTTGATGCAAATTTACTTACTCTTGCCCTTCCTCTTGATATGTGTTTGCATGTTTCAAAAATTTATTCAAATGATAATTGGTATACATCACCTCTACTCATGAGATCAAGGTGATCAATCCACTCATCCTTAATTGTTCTAAGTAAGAGGGTTTTTATGGTGTCAGATCCTAAATGATGTAATTTTTCCCTCTTAACATTATACATGAACCTCTCAATTAGATCCTCAAGGATCTCATCTTATTTTTGATTCATTCTAAGGATTTCTTCTTTAAGATCATGATCTGTATATTTTTCTATAAATATCTTTTGCATATCATTCCATGATCTTATTGAATTAGTCCCTAAATTCGTGAACCATTTAAGAGCTCTATCCTTCAATGTTGCCAAAAATAATCTCAATTTCTGAGTGTTCAATAAGTAACCATAAGATCTACAAACAATTTCAAATTCAAAGAGAAAGGTTTCTGGATCCTCTGACCTCATACCATGGAAGTTGGGAAGGAAATATGGAGGGATGTTCTTCATATGAACATTGATATTAGTATCTTGAATGGGAAATCCAAGAGGATATTCTTCATTTTCATCATCTCCGTCCATTTCTTCTACCTTCACTGTCACCTCCTCTTCTTTTACCTACAAAAGTGGATGGTGATGTGGCTCTTATTGCACCACGTGATAAAATGGGAGGCGGGGGGTTGGTGTTGGAGAAGTATTTTTAATTTTTTTTGAATAAGAATGCTAATGCAATTCAAATTTCTGTTTTTGAAATGAAACATGCCTAATGAAAACATTTTTTATTTTTTCAGAAAATAAAAGAAATGAATTGACTAGGGAAGAAAGCAATGCATACTTTGACACCTCCCCGACAACGATGCTAAAAAGTGATGAGCCTCAGTGTTGCAACAAGAATGCTACAACTCCCAAGGCAACCAACTTTAATTACCAACCAGGGGTTCATACAAACTTAAGAGGTATCAACACTATATGTACAACATACAATGTGTCCTTATTTTGTTGATTTGATGTAATGGAGTGAATGCCATGAAATCAAAGCTTAAAATAATTGCAAAAATGAAATTTTTACTCTATTTGCAAGAAACGGAAATGCTACTTGCTCAACTTGCTAACTAATCAATTCATGAAAGGAAAAATGTTAATATAGTTGTAGAAAGAAAGTTATTTCCATAATTAATCAAAATACTAATCAAAATTTCATGTACCATCTACCTAGTTCACACTTGCTTGTAAATCAGTAACCTATTTGCATCATACTTGTGATAAAGAAACTAAGTCTACTCTGTTTTTGTAATAAATAAAATGAAGGGTTGGAGTGGATTAGGAGCTTCCCCTGATCATAAAATCTTATCTGGGCTCATTATTCTTCTAGTCTAATTCATAGTCGCGGTGGGGGTCAAAACTGATGAAGGAAAGTGGCGTTACAGGTTTGCTACAGGAAGGGACATATTTGCTACAGGAGAAGACAAAATTTCTAGAGGAGGAACTCACCGAATGACCAAGTAAATCAAATGAAAATGGGATGGGACTAATTTGTTTATTGATTAGGATGTCTTAGGTCTCCATTCCAAGTGGAATCACTCCAAATTACCTTTGTTAACATGTGCTAGAAAATGGCATAAAATTACTAGTCTAAAATATGGAAATTCGAGAACTAGCGAGCTAGTTAACCTATCAAATTACTAACCTAATAAAGCGAAAATTAAATGGGATGAATTTTGTTATTAACTTGAATTCTTTTATGACCTAATCCAAGTGGAATCAACTCAAATAAATCTCATTAACACGTTATAGAAAATAGCATAAAATTACTACTATTTGCTACAAGGGACTTCTAGAAATCTTAGGTTTGTGAATAAGTAAACTAATCCAAGTAGCTAAATGATTAATATGAACTTCGAAAGATGTTCCAACGATGAAATAATTCTTGTGACTCTATAAATAACCTACAAAATAACTCACTTCAACCATTTAACCCAATCCTACAACAAAAAATCATCAATACTAAATGCAGAATTAGGAAAAACAAGAACAAGAGATGCATGTGAATAAGAAGTGAAAAGAAGAAAAGTAAATTACAAAAAAATGGATTTGAGGCTCCTAGGATGTCCAAGCCCAAGGATACTTAGAGTCCTGTGAAGGGGACCAATCTTTAGAAGCTAATAATGGCACCAAACTTCATTATTTGAATCAATCCAATTACATCCATGCTAGAAATGAAAGTGGAGCCGCAACAATACAAGTTTTCTCCACAAGAAGACTAATAAAAATCTCCCCTAGAGGTAAATTCGAATTTGTATTTATAAAAAGCTATGAGGAATAATTATCCTTGAAAGGAGGAAGCTTTCCCCTCCAAAATCCCTCAAATAGTGGATTTGGTTCCCAACACTAGGAATCTGCATTAAATGATAGGGAACACATTCCTAGATTTTATCAATCATTGGAGATCTAGAATTTGTGCAATAATTTAATAATATACTATTATTTATTATAAAATCTTTATCCTCTTGTAGTAGGGAGAAATTCCCTAGATTATCTCCTCCAAATCTTCAAAATCTGCCTAATATTCTGACATTATTCTAGAAAAATAAATAATATTAGTCACAAATATGAAATTATCTATAAACCTTCCGAATGAATATATTAAAGCCAAAACAAATTATTAAGTGTAGAAGGATAGGTTTATTATAGCCTTCATGTGCCTAAGAAAGGTTAGATGGGTCTTAATTTGTGTCTAATTTAGAAGCCCATCACCATCCCTGGCACCAAATAGTAGTAGAGGTTGGATTTTCAATGTGGGCCAACTTAGAGATACCATGGTACCAAAGGAGCTAAATAAGAGGAGGAGGAAGAACATGGTCACGACCACTCCCAGGTCATGGATCCTGACCAATATGGATTTTTACACTAGATCCCACTTTCCAAGCCAGTCCTCTATGGATTTTTTGAAAGTATTTACCAGAGCACACCAAATGATTGAGATGTTTCCTTTGGGATTATCAACTCTTCGAACCTAATATTCCACGGAGAGTGGAGAGATATATTTTGTAGTAACCACTATAGACCCAAAAGTTTCCAAGGACAACAACTTCCATCCACTTTTATTAGCGGAGCCTGCGAGAACGTGAATATGTTTTTAAGGCTCCAACCCCCCTACACTTTAGGACGAGAAATTACCCCCACCCAACCCGAGGCAAAGTATCCTCCTCTTTTTTTCTAGACCATAAGAATTTGAAACAAATGCACCTGATGTGCTCTAGAATGCCTTTTGGAATCCATGCCAAGGAAGCCCAATAAGTAAGTATTGCTTAAATAAAGGATTTGATGAGGACTAGACTCCCAACTTTAGAAAGCCATCTATTACTCTGATTTTTTATATGCTTCTCCACTTTTGAAATCAACCAAAGCCAATCAGTATTGCGATATGTATTGGGTTTTAGATGATACCCTAGGTATTTAATACCTTCATGAGAGGGGACCATCAGCAAAAAAATAAAAAATATTTGAAGTTCAACAACTCCCAAGTTTGAGATAAGAAGAGTGGATTTCTAAAAAAATTATAATCATACCAGTAGCTTTCCCAAATATTGGTAAAATGTTCTTTAAAAGAGCCACTTCCTATGAGGAGCCATTACTAAAGATGATAATGTCATAGACAAATAATATATGAGATAGCTAGTGTTATAGTCACCAAACAACCTTGGAAGTTTCCCCTTTGTTTATCCTCCATCAGGAGGTGACTCAAACCCTTAACCACCAGCAAAGAGAGAAGGGGTGAAAGAGGATAGCCGTGTCAAAGAGGACAGAATTAAAGAAAGGGGAGGTTGCTACATTTATCAACACAACAAAAGAGATAGTCTAAGTTCAAATCATTGCCCACATTATAAAATCAAGACCAAAACCGACATGTGTTAAGAGAAGCCAAAGATATATCCAACTAACTCTATCCTGTGCTTTAGATAAGTCAATTTTAAACACTTCCCCTTTTAGATTCATTGATTTTAGACTATGTAGGCCTTCTTGTGTAACCACAATGGACTTGTGGATTTACCTACCTTCAAGGAAACCAAATTGTTCTTTTGTTACGGAGGCAGAAACAATGGGCTTGAGTCTTAAGGCTATCACTTTTGTTATAATTTTGTATATCACATTACATAAATAAATAGGCCAATATGCTTCAAAAGATGAGTTATTTTCCACCTTTGGAATCAAATAAATGAAACTATAATTAAAGGTAAGGATCATTATGCATTCCCTTATAGATTCTTCAACCAATAATAAAAGATTAGGACCTAGAGTTTCATAGAAACTTAGAAAAAATTCAACACCCCAAGTATCTAGACTAGGACACTTTTCCTTTTGGAAGCTACAAAGAAATTTCTTTATCTCATATTTGGTTACCTTAGACATTAGAATCCTATTCCTAGATTCATTAATAAAAATAGGAAAGGGGAGAGAAGTGTGAATGATTTCAGCAATAATAGCTTCTTCTTGATCCTTTAAAATATGTTAAAAGTGTCTCTTCCTTATATCTAGTAACAAGGAGAAAGAGGAGGTCACACGACCATCCTGAGCTCTCAAGGAGAAAATAGTATTTCTCATTTTGGTTCCTTTGGAAAAGGCTTGAAATAATTTTGTGTTGTTGTCCCCATGATCAAGCCAGATGGCTCTACTTTTTAAATGCCAATTTTGTCTCCCGAGATTCTAAAATTTTCTATTTCTAGGACTCGAGAAAGAAGAGATTTTCCTTTGAATCCACTAATTCAAACCCTTCCTCACCCCTGTCTGCAAAAACCTGTAATTTATGTTCAATCTCCTAGAGCTTCACATTTTTAGCCTATGTTTTGTCCCGAGCCCATTCTTTAGTCTTCTCTTTTATACATTGAATATTTTTAGCAAATTTCTTCCTCGGTGAGCCACCCGACAAAGGATTGAAAGGGTTCTAGTTTGACCTAACCAATTCCAAAAAGGAATCATCTTTAAGCTAGTGAGAATTCACAATGAGAATTCATTTGAAAGGAATTGTAGGTTTATGTGTGGCTCCTTTAATCTCAAGAAATATGGAGGAGTGGCCCGAGACACCACCTGCAACTACACATTGTTTTATATAGACATAAAGATCCATTATATGATTAGAAACCAAGCAACGATCAAGGCGTTTGGAAATTTGGTTCGTCCTCACTATTTTATTACGCCAAGTAAGATTTAATTTAATATGATCCACATAATAAAGGGATTGACATGTTAAATGATCAATGAAGAAGTCATTCGAAGGATTAACCACAACCCTATCACCCCAAGACTCCGTAGATCCAAAATAAAAAATTAAATCACCTCTGTTGATTGAGGGAGAATTAATAAAGGATTTTTTGAAGAAGGATTCCTAAAATTCCTTCCTATTTTGATTGGGCCCATAAACATTAATCAGAGAAAAAGCTTGACGCAAATCCTTAGAAAAAATATTAATAGATAAGTCAGAAACAAAGCTCCAAAGTTTGTTAATTTAATGGATTTCTTTTTCCATCCAATCGCCAAACCATTCGAGACATAAAAATCCCCGACCACCCAAAAGACCTTCCAAACATCTAGAGATGGATTCATTGGAGCTAAGAGTTTCTTGGATAAACGTTAAGTAAGGAAAATAAAATTCACAATATGCTCGAGGGTAAGTCATTTTGGGAGACTTGCAAGGCCTCGAGAGTGAAAGGACAATATTTCATTCGAGAACCTCAATGGGGGAAACAACTAATCTAAGGGACCCTTGAATTGGATCTTATCTCCCAACAGGAAAATCCACTTTGGCACACTCCATGGATTTGGTCAAGTTTTATTTTCCCCCATGCCCCCTATGATCAGGACAAGAGATCTGTAGCTGCCCCAAATCGACAATGTGAAGGAAATTAAACATAATTTTACATCGAGAGTGAAGATTATAGGAATATGAACCAGCCCTTGCGGAGTGGGAGGGGGGAGAATATGGAGAAATAAATGGGGAGGAAAGGTCACCCATACCCAAAGAAAGAGGACACAAATTTTGGGGGAACATCGAGGGAAAATTAAGAAGGGAGAATAGGATCAAATTGATGGCAATCAGATGAAAGAGAGAGAGAGATAGAAGAAGGGATATGCATACATTAGTTAAAAAAATTATAAGATCTAGTTGGATAAGTATGTAAAATACTTGGAACATGTGGCTCAAATGGACACTGTTGATCCCCATCCACCAACATAGGATCCATGGGGGCACCACAACCATAGACATAAGTTCTTTGGAACGTCTAGTAAGGATCCCATACTCCCCATGGGGTGAAGGAATGTTATTGAAAGGATAAAAGTCCTCCCAAATAAAATTATCTTCAACCTCCTCCTCCGACAACAAGATAGGACAATTTTTAACCAAATGGCCATATTGATGGCACTGTCAAAATATAAATGGAATCCCCTCGTAGTAAAAGTCCTGAATGAAACCCTCCTCACAACCAAGATCCATATCCTCTAGAAGGTCGTCCCTTAGATCAACCTTAATTAATATTCTTGTTGTAACCATCTCAGCTAAAGAAAGATAAGAGGAATCATGTGACAGATAGGTACCAATGGAATTACCTATACCTTGAAAGATTTCATCTGCCCAGAAAGCCAATGGAAACCATAAAATATAGACCCATATGGGTACAAAATTTGAGTTCTCCCTATGATCATCGAACAAGGGGGTCTAAAACTTGAACAAAATAGGATAGGAGTAAATAATATTGACCTAGTTGACAATGCGATTTACATCCTCTACATCTTCAAATTTGAGGTGAAACCATCCCCTAGCTAACCTGTTGACACCTAGAGGGGACTTCACATGAGGAAAAACATCCTTTGCTACCCAATCTCTGAGGGTTTAAACTAAAAATATTTAACCCTAAAAATAAGCCACCAAATACTTTTACGCCAAAGTCAGAATTCGTTCCATCTTGATGTACCCTCCCAGAACCAACAAAAGCAAAGTCCTTTTTTCTATCCTTGACGCAATGAATTATTTTAACACACCCCTCCTAATGTAGTTGGAATTTTTTCTCAGCTTTTACTTCGAGGACCGGGATGAAAACCCTTGAGAATGAAATGAAATGATAGGAGGGACTGCATTATGAGTTGAAACTGGAAAATTTTAGCCACTCACAGGAAGATTCTGAAATCAGAAGGAGTTTATGTATGGAAGAGGAGTCATAATAAAATTTTTGTGATCCTAACAAAAACCATTTGAAATACCCACAACCCCTGGGAAAACAAAGGCATTTTTTTTATGGACTGTTAGACATAAAATTGTTTAACCAAAATTCGAAGAGCGATAGAGGCCGGGAAGGGCCTGAACCCCAAATTGATCTTATGGACCCAATAATCCAACCTTTCAAAAACGGCCATGTGTCCGAGGGGATCCAAGTGGGAGCACAAAAATTTCCCCACCAGATACCATTGTAAGCAGGAGATCTACCATAACTGAGCCTTGAAAACGACAACCACTTGTGGCGCCCTGCACAAAAACCACTAGAATAGGAGATATTTTGAGACCACCTATGGAGTCCATGAAAATACAAAAATGGGGAGAGTGAGAGGGACCATAATCAACAAGGTCCAAGTCCAATCAAATCCCTTGAGAATTACAAAGACAACAACCAAGGGGAACATTACAGGCCACCATAATTTAAAAACTTAGAAAACCTCCAACTGTTCGAACAATAGGAAACTGGATAGTCAACTAACATATAAGGTCAAAGTAATCCATCACCATTGGAAAGAAACCAACACAACCTAAGCTCACAACGATCTAGATGCTAAAAATGTGAAAACCAAGAAGGAAAAACCCTTGATGAGCACCGCGATGGCTAGGGTTTCCCATCACTGCTCATCTCATATAGATAGGTGAAGTCCAATTTTTAAGCCCTAATATATAACAACAATAATTTAATTAATGTAGCATATGTTTGAAATATATTTGAGCATCTACTTGAATTATCTCATCACTATATAATCAGTTATAGGATATTTGAACTCACTACGTCATTTCACCTAGATCCCTACATAATTGAATACTATTTTAAGGTGCCTAATTAACAAATTCCTTAGAGGGTATTTAACCTAGGAATCCTTGGGTTACTTAATATTCAAGACATGTTGGGGAAGCCTCCCTTGTGGGGATAATAAATCCACAAAACAACATTATAAAATCCGCTAATATGAAAGTGGTGGTAGATATCATTGTTGCCCTTAACCTAGAATCCCTAGTGAGGCTTTGCACTAGGATGCTATATTTATGGAATCATTTTTGGCATTGTTTCCGAAGAGGAGTTGAGTCCTTCTCCTCATAATTCAAAGTACATACATAAAATTCATTTAGTGGGATTATTTATCCCAAATCCAAGCTTAAAATTTTTCTTATGAAAAATTCAAAGTCTTATTCTATCTCATGAGCTTCTAGACAAGGACATAGTAAGAAAGCTAATATTCCTCCAAAAAGGAAAGTTTCCCCAAAGACTCTTATAGCCATACTTATCTTCAAGAATCCATATACCTTAGCCAAAATGGTGAAGCCATGACTCATAAACACTTTCAAACCCTTGGACATGAGTTTGATTTAAGGACTTCCCAACAAAATGCCTAATAATTTTGAAGAGTGGTTACCATAGTTTTCAGTAAATCACAACTAAAAAGAACATTTATTTGTTTTACTGCCATGTTGGTGGAAGAAATATTGAAGAGGAAGATGTAGACATGAAAATGTTTTCCCTATCTTTTGAAGACAATGCTAAATAACAATACCCATATTATCTTAATGGAGGAATCAAGAACTAGCATCAATTCCATGAATCCTTCAATAAAAGGTGGGAAACTGTCAAAGACTAAATGTAATAGATGGATTAGTTTAAGGAAGCTAAAAATAAAGATAATGAAAGTGTATAGGACTTTAATTAGAGGCTTGATATATTAGTCAAGCATGTACCAACTAACTTCAAACCCATTGTAGACACAATAGTAATGCGATATGTTACTGCATTTGATGGACACTTTGGTTATGCTCTTAGAGAAAAGGAACCTAAAAGTCTATACCAATCAAGGGGATTTGCTGTGAATATTGAACATACCATTGCAACTTCCATTGTATACTTTTTCTTCTACCCTACAACCAAGGTTGAAACCAAGCGTAAATATTCAAGTCATATTTACCAAGCCTTACAAGCTTTTGCCCTAAATTTGATAAAGTAACTAATGGGATTATGAAGGGTCATATTACAATGATGAATAAATTGAATTGCTTGGATAATGGGAACTACTTCATGTCCAAATTTACCCACTAGGCCTCATTATAATAATGACAAACATCCTAGAAGGAATCCAGGCTCAAGTAGTCGCAAGCCTTATCCTCAACAGAATGTGGCTAACACTCTTGCCTCTATTGCATGATATATCAGGAAGGGATTCCTTGGTGTCCTTATTTTAATGATTTCCAAATTGAAGAAGAATTCTCTCATAACTACGCAAGTGAGGAGGAAATCCATAAATATTTAAATTTGATAAATGATTTGTAACATACCCAACCCCTTAAACCCTGATTAATGATACGAGGTATCTAGACTCAACCTACTAATACACCTTAATGAAGTTGGGTTATAAAAATGACTCTTCCTTCAACCACCTCAGAACTTATTTATGGGATAATCATCATCTCACACTCACCAAGAGCTTCCCAATGATATAAATTTCATCCAAATCATATCTATGGACATAAAGTTATACCCATTTGAAAGTATGCCTTCCAAGCACCATATCAACAAAAATACCAATTCCATTTGGTAGTCCCTTTTCCCATGTGTCACCATCATAAAATTCCACATCAGTGGACACATGGCTGAAAAGTGGCCATCCTTGTTAATGTCATCTCACCATGTTAGCAACTTCCATGTCATTTCCATGGTCAAACCTTTTGGGTTTCATTAGTATTGGGTATCGATAGTCTCGAGGAGGTCCAATAACGAAGTCCAAATCCCTTGATACTTGAAAACATGAATATTGACAGATGGATAGTCAACCATCATTAGACAAAAACCATTATTTGATAGTTACTATTGTTTCAGGGTCTATTCACATTGAGAGGAAAAACTTGATGAGAAGGTTCCCTACCTTTGACACCCAACCACTGAAAGCTTGATATCCACATCACCTATATATTAGGTGCACATGGGAGCCACCTAAACACCACATCGGTTCTCCAATCCACACCATCCTACCTGAAACATGAATATTGACAGATGGATAGTCAACCATCATTAGACAAAAACCATTATTTGATAGTTACTATTGTTTCAGGGTCTATTCACATTGAGAGGAAAAACTTGATGAGAAGGTTCCCTACCTTTGACACCCAACCACTGAAAGCTTGATATCCACATCACCTATATATTGGGTGCACATGGGAGCCACCTAAACACCACATCGATTCTCCAATCCACACCATCCTACCTTTTCAAGTTGCCATGATAGTGCCATGTTAACACACCACCTCATCATGACATGTGATTGTTGAGCTAATTTATTCACACAACTTAACACAAGTATTCATTATCAATCCAGGTTTGTAAAACTTGGAGGCAAGTCCACAATATATGGATATCAGGTATAACCAAGCTTAGAACATGAATTTTCAAGAACTAAAGAAGTACATACTACAAATATAAGCCTATATTAACAATTTCTAACTCACTTTTGCAATGAAAGAAAGATGAAGTGGCTCTTAACTTAAGAGATCCATTTGTGTCTTTCTCTCTCAATTATCACTTAATGAATAGAAATCATAAATCATGAATTAACAATAGCTTAATATGCATAAATAAACAATGAAGGAGACTCTAACTTAAGAGATCTTTGGGAATTTTTCATCACAATTCATTCATCATTATGCTATCATTTGAAAGCTGAAAATACATAAGAAAAATTGCTTGTATGTAACAAAGGAGAATTCTAGTTTTGATCTATCAATTTAATAGAAGGAGAATTCAACTTGAAAAATTTGTTGTCCCATCTTACTAAAGTGATAAACAAACTAAAATTCAATAATATAAGTCATCACACATCAATTCATAATCAAATATGAAACAAAGCAAATAAACAAATTCTAAAGTAACCAGTTCATGGAAAATTAAGCTAATCTAACAATGAAGTGTACTTAGCTTAGAGTGGGGGCCCTCCACCCTTGCTTTAAACACTTGAGGTTGATATCAAATGCTGAAACTTCAGTCACTCATCCACATCAATAAAAAATAAAATTAAAGTAGAACAAGTTCTTCAAACTAATCTCCAAAATCCAAATGTCTCAGCATAAAATTATACAAAAATTACATATCATAAGCCTTCAAAGTCTTCGCCTAATAGAAGTTTATGAAACAAACTGATCTAAAGTCTCTCTAACCATCATATCTACTCATATCCATCCATCTAAGTCGAATTCATTCAATCCATCCCAAGGAATATGGACAATCCCATAAAATCCCAAAACTGCCCTATTTCCTGGGGATTTTTTGGGTGACTAGTCATGTTTGACCAGCCTTGACTGGGCCTAATAAAGCTTGTTTTGACTGAACCAAGTGGAATTAGTTTAGTCCTAGTTCCCAATCTTTCCATCCATGCATCTAACTCGAGCCCAAGTGTCCTGTAAACATGTCATCCACATAGCTATTATGGGAATTTCTGATTCTGTCAAAATTTGCATTTGAAATCAAATTTTCATAAAAACTTTAGAAATTTCAAAATTAAAATCAAATACCTGAATATGCATGAAATAAATCAAAATGGGATGGATATAATGGAAAATATAAGGATTAAGTAAGTTTCCTCCAGCAAAAATAGACCAAAATTGAGGGCCAATAGTGATCAAGGAATCACTTGGTGCCATGTCATTGTGACACATCAAATCCATGTCAGCAAGCTGCACTTTTATGCCACATCATATAAAATCCACCCATATCATGTAGCCAAGCACACCTACCAATTTGATATCCATCCATCAATTAAAAAACCTACACTTCCATTAATTGATGAACTTGTTGGATTGTGTTTGCATTGGTATATTTGCAATTGGGGGGATGGTTGTACTCCTGAAATTCGATACTCAAAACCTCAACAGTCAATGTTAATGACCAATCCATCTTCCATCTACTAATGTCTCTATCTAATTAATTACAATCCCATTGGGAGGATTAATGTGCATTGGGAACTCTGCTTGCCCCCTTTTCTTGATCTGATAATGGACAACAAATAGTAGAAGGATATCCATAAATCAACAAACATGTTGGATTTTTTCATTATTAGGAGATTATGATAGGTTCCATTTGAAACTTTTATTTATAGCTGATACTTGTTTCCCAATATCGGTGTTCCAATCATTCAATATCCCCTTTCCTACTAGTTCTTAGGCATGAATCTCATGTCAACCATGTGACCAAGGGATAAGGTAAAGGAATTCTATTCCCGAATTTCTAATTTATATCCTTGAAATTATAACGGTAAATCGTTTAATTATTACAACTTCCAATAGGATCTCAATGTAGTTTCAAAGGACTAAAGCTAACTATAATGGAGCAAAGAAATTTCCCAAATATTTCTAAAGGATTAGTGGCCTTAGAAAACCTACAAAGGTTTCTCAAACATTATAATTATCAAGAAATATTCCCAAGGAAAAACATAATAGGGCCAATGGCCAAATATCCCCAGTTTCACTCAACAAAGATGAGATCACCCTTCATTTCTTTGGGCTGCAAAAATTGACACTTCAAACTTAAAAACACTTACAAATATAAGGAAAATATTCTAGCTTATCTCTTTAGGAAATAAGTCCTCTTAATTCATGGCAACAATTCAGTAAAATGCACTTAAGCACTAGTACATAAATATATGTATATGTAAAGAGTATTGAAGCTCATTCAACCTTTGATCTCTATTTTCCAATACAACACACTTCCAAACTATTAAAATAACATGCTTTAATGCATTCTCCTACATATAGAATTCATTCTTATATATATTAACCAAAACCATTTATCCCAATGTTAATCTCACACATAGTAGCCCAAAATAAAAAACTTCATGTAGCAGTGGACAACAATATCATTTCATTAACGACGAAAAAGTACACTTTTTTGGTTCTCTTAAGTTTTTTGGAAACTGAAGAACATTGAGCTGCATTCCACCCCACCACAAGCTTAGTTGCACTACAATATTTCTTGTAGTTGGCCACCACCAAGCCGGATATGACGCCTTAAGGGAAAGCTTCATTCAAGATTCAACGAGGTTCAAAATGAGGTAGAGTACATGAAGACCACTCTCCTTCATATACAAAAGATAAGCACTCAACCTTTCAGCTGATGAGTTGGGGATTGGTAACATTCATAGTATAGCCACTACATTCTTGCAAAAAAAAAGGGATCCCCTTCTCTAAATCCCTTGATTCTTCCCTTTGGTGCTTCATGTGTTAAATCAAATTCATACTAAGTTTCATGGTACAAGGAAATGAAAAAGCACATATGAAATGGGAATGTGCTAGAAATGTGACCCCTAAGGAAATGGGGAAATGTGATATAGACACACATACACTCACACATACATATACATATACATATACATATACATATACATATACATATACATATACATATACATATACTTTCAAAATATTGTACTGAAACTTTAGGTTTTAACAATATAATTTAGAATACAGATATTGATTCATGAATAAATGAGCAAGTGCTAAGGCCCAAGGAATAAGAAAATCTTCCTACAAAAAACTACATCTCATCAAAAGCATTTACTATATTGGGATCCTCATCATCAATATCACCATATAAGCATTAAAATAAGATAGAAAATGCTTAACATGTGAAGCCCATATTTTATTTGAGTGATGGGTACACTTTTACTAAGGACATGGTATAGGAGTTCAATAGTCAATGCCACTAATATTATGGTACATAGAGGGCTTGGTGTTTTTTACTAAATTCTAGTTCCATACCTCGTAGAAGACAAAATCTAATAGAAATGTTGCAATCCCCTCAATCCTAAAATCCTAAAAAATGTTAAGTTTGAGGAATTTGGAGTAGGATCTAAAATTCTACTTTCTCCATATGAAATCCAATGAGGTTGGAACCGCTATAAAAACTTTGATTCAATTAATGGTAATGTTGAAAATTTAAGTAAAAGTATTTTAATTTAAGAGTTTAACATTTCCATTAATTACATAGCATTAGTAGGGCCCTAGGGTTGAATATTATGATGCTTCACTCCTAAATTGTTGTTGTTTTTTTTGAATAATTTACATTCGACCACACATTCCACACATGCATGTTGTATTTACACTCACTTATTGTATGGATGATAAAATATGATGTACAAAGGCTGAAACGTGGGGGTTGGTGCCTGAAACACATTTTACTCGGGCTGAAACACATTTAAAAAAAGTGTAACACATTTTAGGCATGTGTAAGACATGTTTTAGGATTTCCATACTGAAACAATATTGGTATGTGGGGGGTCCCATGTTTCTTGCAACTTAGCATTCATAGTATGACCATTACAGGCCTATACAAAATGAAGAGGGAGCCCTTCACTAGATTCACAATTCCTTGGCACTTCTCCTTTTCCCAATGCTTTAGGTGAAAATTTACGATCAATTATCTAAATAATCTTCTATCCTTTTACTGAGCTTAGTGGTTTCCACACATCGACTTGTTTCTTCAATCAAGTCACCCATGATCTTACATTGGTTAATGCTGCTTAGAAGGATTTATCTCACCTTTTGGTTAGAACCACAAAATTAGTTCACATGTAGTTCACAATATAATTCAAATTGGTTGCTATGTCTCAAAGGTTCTCTCCTCTTTTCCCTCTTTCACACCACTATGAGTTCTCTTCCTCTATCCCCCACTTCCATTTCCCAAATCTAGTGTCCTTCCATCAGCTAAATGGTAAGTATGAATTCTCTAGAAAGGGGTATCTGTCCTGTTGTTGTAAAATCTAGTAGGCCTCATAGAGGGGTGACTTACAAGGCAAGCACTATACCAAGTGACAAAAATAAGGTACTATCCCATTGTCACTGTAGATAATATCACCTACTCTTTATGGATTTTCACCAATGGGAGGATTCCCAATATATAGGTCACCTGAAAGATAATCTAGGTTTATAGGTAAAAGGTGACACAAAAGGTTTCAAAGGGAAGATTTGACGTAGGTACACAATTCAAGCATTGAAGAAGAGGCAATGTGCTTCCCTTAGATAAGCCAAAGTAAGGAATTATAGGCCTAGTGTTCGAGTTATAACATGGAAAAAGGAATGTCCCAAACTCTAGGTGCAAAGAAAAGGTTCCTAACAATAAGTATTGGCACAACAGAGGCACATGGAACCTTCAACCTCAAGTTGAAGCTATAACCTAACTAGGGTTTCCTACCAGGGGAAAAAAACTAGGCCAAGAGAAGTTATGGAGGAAAATGAAAATATATCCACCAAGAGGAATGATATTGAGGAAACCACTACAAACCTTGATGTTGAATACTTTCATGGCCAAAAATTCCCTTTCCAAGCAAATTAGCACTAAGCCGCAATTGGGCCGCTTAGCCTTAAGTGTTGGAGAATTTACCTAGATTCGGTCTTCATAATTACCATTGTACTTATGACATTGTATATTTCTGTAAAAGGAAGAAATTTTTTTATTATTTTAGGCATGGGTTTCATGCTCAAGTTGATTTTTCTTCTATTTCAAGCATGTTGTTCATGCTTCTAGGGCTTATCAAGTCAGGAAAGTCTTTGTCATATATATAAGACCCATTTGGGTAATTTGTAACAAGAAAGAAAAAACATTTATGAGTCTAGAAAGTCAAATTAACCTCCAAGACCAATTCGACCTTTCTAGTGAAAAGTCAGCCTGGAAGAGGCCTATTCGACCTCTTGAGAAGGGTAAATAAAGGAAGGAACTTCGACTCATTTGTACACACTTCAAGTTTGATCTAGAACAAGAATAATGAAGCAAGAAGAGCGAAATACAAAAAGAAAAGAGAAAGTCAAAGGAGAAGGAAAATATACCTTTTTTTCTTGACTTCTCTCATACGTGCGAAATTAGGGTTTCTAGGTGACTGAAGCTAGCCGAAAATTGTGGTTCGAACTGTAGGTCTGAAATAGAGGGCCGAAACTCTGATTTGAACATAAATTTTGAAGTTTAACTTTTGCTTACCTTGTTGGCTAGAGCTTGTTTGAGGAAATGATTTCTTGGAGGGATGATTTGGTGCTTGGAGGAGGCATTGGCTTTGGTCTTTGGGTCTTGTATCTGTCAGTTGATCTGATTCTATGAAAAGAGAAGAGATTCTTTCTGGGTTTTCCCCTTTGGAGGGGTTTTTTCACTAGATTGGAGGCTATATTTTGTGTTGATTTCCTTTTATGATCTTCATGAATTATGATCTTGATAATTTTTAGATGAAAATAATCTAACAAAGAATAAGCTATGATAACATAAGTTCACAAGCTTTTATCAAGGATAAGGAGAATTGTTTAAATAGTTTCCCTACTTGATTCTCCAACATTAAGAGGGTCAAGTTAGAGAAGACATAAAGAGAGATAAATTCACTTTGTGGATAAAAGTTGACTTGATCACCAACAAGACATGGCTAGTGCCTAGTCCTATGGTTTATGGAGTCTACAAATTCTTGGCTAAAATTTATAAAGGAATAAGGATGTCTTGATCCCAAACAACAAAATGCTAACTATTACCTTTTCGAGGGATCAAAATTCACTTGGGAGAGCTAATGTAAGATTCATGAAGGGGATTGTCATTCACATATCATACATGAGTAATGCATGTAATAATGAGACCTAGCTTCCACAAAATTTAACTTCAATAACAATAGTGCAATAGAAAACCCTAGATCATTAATTTATTCCATACATCAAGCATAAAATTAGAATTTTTCAATAGTAAGGCTTACAAGACAATATGCATGAAAAATACAATTATTTCTCCAGTGAAACTTCTGCAAAGACAAGAATATAGCTCCAATACACAAAATTCTACATACATCACATCTCTCCAAAGGTACAAGAAGGTAAAATTTTTCCAAGAGAGGTCAAATTGTCACAAGTGATGATGAATGACATGAAAATTCCTCTCCTCTATTTATATGAGGAGAAAGAGTCATATTAGCCTAAATTCCCATATTATCAAGCAAAATCACAAGAAACACTTAGGTTACAAGCCAACCCACTATATTTTAATGAAAAATTTCAAAACAATCGCACACGTGTGAGTCACTAGCCTTCTACAGCTAATTCCATGCATGAAATGTGCTCCAAATGCCATATGTTGGTGCTACATGGTGCCAAGTGTGATATAGTAGCATGTACAAATTATGATTTGAGGGTTGGCCCTGAAATCAACCTTGATGGCTCTCCATGGTACTGAAATCCAACTAGGGCACCACAAAGTGCTTTCCATGGGTCTCCAACTGCTCATAATGTCCATCTCTGTTGTAGCATTGAGGGATCTAATAGCCCTATTAGGTCTCTCAAGGTGAGAACATACTCATATGGGCCATAAATAAGCTTCCATATCGCATATGGTGCTAAGGCCAGCCTGGGGCCATGTTCGTCCAAGTGTATCGTCCTAGGCACAGGAGGAGCCTAGTGTCATGTGTGATGTCCTATTGCTACTTGGTGGCCCAAGGCTCTCAAAACTTAATCTATGGGTGATCATATACTTTTCTGGTAGTCTGGTATCTATGGGTAAGGTGCCCAAGGCATGGGCTATTGAACCACTTGACAATCACAACATAAGGTCTAGTGAAAGAAACCAATCATTACGGACAATAATCATTATTGTATCTAAGTGAACCAAGATTAAACGTAATGGGCTATTTAACACTTCAAAAAAGGATTTCCTTCCAAAACCAGGGCCTTGAGCTTGTAATGGTGTTTCCTACCTAGGTAGGAATAGCTAAGGGACAACCCTATTAGGTGATTCCAACCCCTAAGTAGTAGTAACATTTCCTAAATCTATCTTTCAATTGATAAGTGTTAGTGAATAATAATGATGGTATAAAGGGGAGGAGAATTCATGGTCAAGTGCCATGGTCAAAGGGACCATCATGATGCGGATCCACATGCTAAGTGTATATATGTGATAAGGGAGAAATCATGGATGCATGGGTTACCAACTTGGTCTTTCTTTTTCCACACCTCTCGTGCACCTTTTACTTTTGCTTGATTTTTCTTTGTATTACTACTTGTTTGGTCAATTTAGTGATGTCTAAATTGCAACTTTTAAATGTCAACCCGGGGCTCGTAAGCTGATGAAGTGAGGTGTACTGTATGTACTTAGATAACCTTTTCTTAATCTTTTATCGTTTTTATCTTTTTAGTTTGTTTTTGATTTATCTTTCCTAATGTGATGTGATGGAGATGTAATCAAGCGAGTGAATGTGTGTGTTTGTGGCGACTTCTAAATGATTTCTTGAAATTTAAAGAGTATTCTAAAGAAAGCTTGAACAATAACTGAAATGAAATCAAACCTTTAAAGGAAAGTAAAGGCATCAAATAAAAGACCAATGGCATCGGCCCAGTACCTCTACTGCTAATGAAAATGAAAATGAAAATGACATCTACATTAACTCAATTAAAAACAAGAACAACTACTTTAACTCTTCAATTAAATCTTAAGCAATGTAAAATCTAGGTGACAAATCACACCACTTAATTTTCCCTTAACCTTTTTGCCTTCAGCTGGATTGATCATGTAAGAAAGAGTTATGAGCAAGTTAGCAATGTGAGTCTTAAAACAAAATAAACCAAGCTGCACTAAGTGATATTTTGGCTCTACTAAAGTTAGTTGATTATGATAAAAAGAGCCATCAAAAGATGAACAACTTGATAAGCTATGAGCAGAAAATAAAGTGCAAACTAAAGCAATGATACTAATGAAAATAAAAAATAAAGATCAGCAGTCTAGATAAGACGATCACAAATGCCACTAGTTGTAAAAAGAGAAGAAAGAAAACTGTCCCGGGCTCCTAAGAAATCTGCAAAAACACACTGATCAGTCATGAACAAAAGTGCAGAAATGTAAATCAGCATAATTCAAAGTTTATGTACAATAATATACATGTTAAAAGAAAATAAAATGCAGCAATTCAAACTGTACATTAATATACATGAAAATCAGAAAAAAGAAATGCAAGAAAATAAAGTAAAGACTACTGTACAGTGGCTGTAGCAGACAGGGGCCCTCCGCCTACTTCAACCAATCCAAAAGATCAGTTACACGCTTAGAAACAGAACGGTCTTCTCATGTATTAACAACACATATGAAAAATACAGTGGGGAGCTTACAAAATGCTTATAACAATATGTCTCAACAGAGTTTACAACTGATTACAAAGACTAAAAGACTAACTATCCAGCGTTTAGAGACGCTTTATTTATAGCAGAGAAAGCAAACTAACTTAACGCAAACTGGGCTATTCTATCAGCTGTGTAAAAACACATAATCTAGCACTGTCCTCGGATTTAGGCAACGGTCGTTATGGGCTATCAATCTTCTGTTGGATTCTTGTTTCCCACGGTCCTCGTGGCTGAGGAAGAGGCCAGCTGTTCTTTACGTGCTCCAAACCGAACACGCAGAGCCGTGCCACCGCCAATGACCTCCGTTTGACCGTTTTTGCTTCCGCGTTGACCACGGGTTTATATGACCAGTTTGGGTGAGCTGGAAGGACACACACCATGTCCTTGGTTCCACGAACTTGCCCATGTGGCTCTTCTAGCCGGAGGACACCTGGAACATAGCATTTAAGAAAACAGCTGCGGAATCCGGGGTTGGCTGCGGAAACCCTGTGTGAGCTGCGGAAACGCAACACTTTGTACCAAAATTCTAAACCAACAACAGTCGTTAGCATAATTAGCAAATCATGTAAAAAGTCCTATAATACAATGATTTGAGCAATTTGATGAAGGAAATGAGTGGCAAAAGAAGGAAATGAGTAGGAAAAGGAGGCTGAGAGGATGTGTAAAGAAGTGCAGGTTTGAGGCTCAACATACCCCCACTGTGAAGGTGTTGCATGTCCTCATGCAACCAAAACTTTGTCATTTTTCAATCCATATGCTCAGATGCTTCTGCCAAAACATCCAGCCTTCTTCTCTTTCTTCTTGCTGCCAAAATTGTCCTTGGTTTTCTGACTAAACACTTGAATTTCAAATTGATCAAGGCCCTGCTCAGCTTCTTACATTTTCTCTTCAATTTTCTGTTCTTCTTCTGCCAGAGTCCTAAGTGAAGCATGGTATTGTCATGGACAATTTTGTCCACCTTGCTTTGTTCTTTCAATGCTTCGTTTTCTTGTTTAATATGCCGGTTCAGGACTTCTAGCTCAAACACCTCCTGTTTTAAAGATTTGACCTGTTCATCAAGGGGCAATATAGTGCTTGGACCTGCCACTGATTGCTCCAAGGTCTCTAAGTAGTTATAGGCTTCTTGCTGGGTGGAATCAATCTCAGGTGTTTTTCTCGGCCTGAACTCAAATTCTGATAAAGGAGGATTGTTTTCTCTTTCCTGTTGAAAAGGACTCTCCTCACGTGGAGGACTTGCCTCTATAACTTGCTGAGCTGGACCTTTTTCAGGTGTTCCTAAGTCAATGAAATGTGATTGTTTAGTCACACTCGTTTTTCCTTTAAGTCTACTGCTTCTTCTCACTTGTGCACTAGTGCTCTTTTGCTGGGCACTTTGTTTTTCTTTTTGTTTCTTCTTTGAGAGGGCAACAGCTTGAAGTTGTGCTAGTCTATCAGCCAAGGTTTGAGAGTCTTCTTCTACTGAAGGTTTAGGTGATGGATGTGATTCTTGAACAATTGTTTTCCCTTTATCCTTTTTCTGCTTCTTAGTTCTGGCTCCCTCCTCTTCTTCTTGAGAAATTTCTTGGGTTTCTACTATAGGAGGATCTTGGGCTGCAACATCTTTTCCTCTTCTCCTACTTCTTTTTGGGATTCTAGGGGAGCTGCTAGAGGCTTCAGTTACCTCTTGGAAATGGTTTCTGACTAAAAACTTTTCCCATGTATCCTTGTTATTTTTCAACTGTTCTTCAATCAAAATTCTAATGAACCCATGATGATACAAGTGGGATTCAATATGGCCTACATGCTTTTGGACAACGAAACTCATTTTCTTTAAGCTTGCTAACAGAAAGTAGGGTAAGTTGAGGGCATGGCCTTCCATGAAATTCATCATAATTCTTGCATGGTACATATACATAGTGCCAAAGCGGCCCTCGCATGTGATAAACTTTTGAACAAGCAATAACAATGCAGTCCATTCTTCCTTAATTACATGCACAAGAATCCCTTTAGTGAATATTGAAGTGTCCATACCTGGGTTCTTAAGCATGTTTTTCCATTCCTGATCTTCCACTCCTCTGTTCTTGAACCATCGTTCTCCTTGCTGAGGTAAACCGGTTGCTGTGGCTATGGTGGTCTCTGTTATTGGGAACTTCAGGTCCCCTACTTCCACGGTATTTCCATTGAAGGACCGGGCAAATGCCTTCATTACCTCTTTGTTATACCCTTTGAATTTTTGAATAAACTTTAACCATTTTGCTTTCTGTAATGCCTCCTTCATCTGTGGATACCCTTCTAAATATTTCGGACCCTCAGGTTCTGCTCTAAGCAGCTTCCCCATCTTCGGCTCTCAACTTCGGCTGAAGCTTTGACTGTGTATGGATGCTCAAGGAGGATGTTCACGGGAAAAATGGGTGGATTACGGCTGTAAGTGGAGTAGTCGATGTTTACGAGAAAGAACACAGGTGGATTACGGTTGTAAGTGGAGTAGCCGTAACGAAATGTAAGCGTATTGCAAACTGTAATCGGGGCTTGAACAGAGATGTGGAGTTTGCAGCGGAAACGAGAGTGGAAATGGTGTGAGTACGAGAGAGTAGAAGACAAACATGGGAAATGAGTTCATGCATGTGGTAAATGGAGTGATAAGTGGATGGAATAACGGCCGAATCCTTTAGAGTCGGGTGGCTTACACACACGTCTCAATGTTGGTTGCGGAAATGACGGTAAGGAGAGCTGTGGTACATTGGGTTACGTCACAGAGGTACGGCCAGTAATGGAGGAGCAACCTCATCTCAAGTTTTGAATAAATGATGATTAGGGGACCGTTAGAGAGGTATGAGGTGGATTAAGCATTATCGTGGAAGAGGAGTGGGGTGATCTTGCCAAATCATTGTATTTAGTGGCTCTTACCACGATTCAATAATTATGCATAAAACGACATTAAATTGTTGTTTGGAAAAGAATTTTGATCATACCTTCATGAGTTTGCCATGTGTTGATTAAGGTTGCTGATCCATTATTGCTTTCTGACCTTGCAGGTGCCTCATATCCTTGCTGCCCTTTGGTGATGATGATACCTCTGACTGTGATTTTTTTTTCTTTTGAAAACAGAGTGGTCCTGGTTGTAGAGACAGAGTGTGCTGGCTGCGGAAATCGTTTCGAGCTGCGGAAACTGGTGTTAGCTGCGGAAACGGTTCCCAGCTGCGGAAACTGAGACAACACTCCGTTCACTTCACAAAATAGTTAGAAAAAGAACTAACTAAATGAAATAGTCCTGAGAGGGACTTTTATTGATGGAATGGAGTGAGATGAATGAAATGGAATGAAAATGAAGTGGAATGGAGATGATGGGATGGATGAACTGAAATGGCGAATGAGATGGAAAGAGAGAGAGAATTTTTTTTTTTTTTTTTTTTTTAGAAAATACAAAGTGTCAGGTGCCCCTGATTTTCACCTTATATTTTCTGCATAAGACTGCCAATTCAAGATTGGTTTTCAGGCTTATACAAGAGATATTTATTTATTTTTTTATTTTTTAACTGAAAGAAACAAAGACTAGGCTGATGGAGGAGAAGAATTCTTCTCCACCAGCCTCATTGCAGAATCTTCTTGGAACATTTTAACAAATTCCTCCTTTGAGAGTGGCTTGTGGTAGACTTTCAATCGGTGGCCATTCACAATGAGAGGAGTCTGAAACTCATCAATGGTCTTTACTCGAACTGCTCCATTGCTAAAGACTTCATCAATCTCATATGGTCCAAGCCAATGAGTTTGAAATTTTCCTTTGAAGTCCTTAAACTTGGAATCAAACAATAGTACCCAATCTCCCTTCTGAAACTTTTTCTCTTTAATGTATCGATCATGCCACTTAGTTCTTTGGTGCTGAACTAGATCAGTCCTTAAAATTGCATCTTGTCTTATCTCATCTAGCTCATTTAGCTGCTCCATTCTGTGCTTTTGGGCTTCTGATAGATTCATCCCCAAATGAACTGCCATCTTGAAGGTCTTGATTTGAAACTCAATGGGGAGCAAGACTTCTTTCCCATAAACAAGTTCATAGGGAGAATGTCCTGTTGTGTTCCTCCATGTAGTTCTATAGGCCCATAAGGCTTCAGGAAGCCTTTCTGCCCAATCTCTTCTATGGAGATGAACAGTTTTGGTGATGATGCTCTCAAGAACTTTATTTGTGGATTCCACTTGACCATTTGCTTGCGGATGGTATGGAGTAGATTTTCTATGCTTAATTTTGTATTCTTCCATCAGCTTCTCCATCAAGTTAGATGTAAATTGGCTTCCCTGATCTGTTACAATTTCTCTTGGGACACCAAAACGAGTAAAAATATCCTCAAAAAGAAATTGAACAACTGAATTTTCAGTGGCAGAAGGCAATGCCTTGGCTTCTACCCATTTAGTAACATAATCAGTGCAAACCAATATATACTTCTTTTGTTTAGATGGTGGATTGATAGGTCCAATGAAATCTAAAGCCCATTTTTCAAAGGGTTCGATGAGTACCTGTGGTTGTAATGGCATTTCATTTGAAAGAGTTGGTCTCCCACCTCTTTGGCAGCTGTCACACCTTCTAACATATTGTTTTGCATCTTTGAAGAGAGAAGGCCAATAATATCCCAAAGAAAGGATTTTATAGGCAGTCCTCTTGTCAGCAAAGTGTCCACCGCACGGTTCATCATGACATGCCTTAAGGATGTCAGGCATTTCATCTTCCCGAACACATCTTCTGATCACACAATCTAGCCCTGTTTTGAACAATTCATTAGAAATCCATGAATACTTTGAACTTTCCTGAATGATTTTCCTTTTCTCATTAGGAAATAAGTGTGGAGGTAGCTTCCCTGTAACCAAATAATTAGAAATGTTTGCATACCAAGGGGTTTTAGTAGTTATTGCAAACAAATATTCATCTGGAAACTTATCCTCTACAGGAGAATCTTCATTAGTATTTTGGATTCTAGACAAGAAATCAACTACTGTATTTTGTTTCCCTGGTCTATCTAACACAGTAATATTGAATTCTTGTAAAAGTAAAAGCCATCTTGTAACTCTGCCATTAGTAACAGGTTTATTCATGAGATATCTAATTGCAGAATGATCAGTATGGACAAAAGTTTCATAGCCGGTTATATAATGTCTAAACTTGTTGATTGCATGAACAACGGCTAAGAACTCTTTTTCAGTCACAGTATAATTTAACTCAGTGGGAGTCAAATTTTTACTGGTGTAGTAAATGGCATAAGGAACCAAATCCTTTTGTCCCAAGACAGCTCATAGAGCTGTATCTGAAGCATCTGTAGAAATATGGAAAGGAAGTTTCCAATTTGGCCCTCTCAGAATGGGTGCTTCAGATATCCTTGTTGTTAAAGCTTCAAATGCAGATTGGCAGTCAGGATCCCAATTGAATTCATAGTCTTTTGTAAGTAATTTGAAAAGCGGAGATGCTATCTTGGTGAAGTTTTCAATAAATCTTCTATAATATCCAGTAAATCCAAGAAAACTTCTAACATCTTTCTGACAATTTGGAATAGGTAATTTGGAGATGACTTCAACTTTTGATCTATCAACCTTAATCCCATCTCACGAAATATGATGTCCTAAAACAATCCCTTCAGTAAACATCATAAAACATTTTTCATGACTTAATGAAAGATTTGTTTCTTTACATCTTATAAGGACTTTTTCCAAATTTTCTAATGCTTCTTCAAATGAGTTACCATAAACTGTAAAATCATCCATATAGACCTCTACACAATCATGAATTAGATCAGAAAAGATTCCTAATACTGCCCTTTGAAATGTTGCGGGTGCATTACATGATCCAAAAGGAAGTACTCGGTAAGCAAAAGTCCCCCATGGACAGGTAAATGTGGTTTTGTCCTGATCTCCAGGTGCTACCTGAATCTGATTGTAACCACTAAAACCATCCAGAAATGAGAAATACTTTTTACCTGCTAAAGTATCTAATACTTGATCAATAAAGGGTAAAGGAAAGTGATCCTTCAAAGTTGCTTTGTTTAATCCCCTATAATCAATGCAAACCCTCCATTTACCATTCTTTTTAGGTACTATAACCAAAGGAGAAACCCACCGGCTATCTGAAATGGGGTAGATGAAGTTTACATTAAGTAACTTTTGGAGCTCTTCTTTCACTATTTCCCTAAGGTTTGGATTCATCCTTCTTTGAGGTTGTCTGATTGGTCTACTATTTTCCTCTATATAGATGTGATGAATGCAAGTCTTCGGGTCAATACCTTTCATATCTGTATACTCCCATGCAAATGCAGTAGAATGCTTTTGCAAGACTTTGGTTAGCTCTTCCTGTTGTGATTTTCCCAAGTTTTTGTTGATATTCAGTGTTTTTCCTGGAAAAATCTCAATGGCAGAACTACCAAACTCTTCCATAGAGAAAAGAGACATCTGTCTAGATGATAGACACTCAATGTCAGAATCCAACTGAAATTGTGTGTGGTCATATTCTGAAGATGGTTCAAAATTTTCTAATGTGTTCAGAATTTGAATATCTTCACTAATCTCAGAAATGGTAAAGACAAGTTGTATAGTATCTTCATCATCAAACCACTCATTATCCCCTATTTCTGTAATTGCTTTTGTTGGAGGATACAGATTGAACTTCTTTGTCGAATTACCATCAGAAATATACATATCCCCAGACCTACAACTTATGAAAGCATCAGCTGTGGCTAGCCAAGGTCTTCCTAAAATAAGAGGATGTCCTCCTAGATTACTCTTGGGGGTTAAAATCATGAAATCCACTGGATATTCCCAAGATTCTAGGGAGACTGGAATGTCTTCTAATACACCATTTGGTTTAATAATTGATCGATCTGCAAGTTGCAATAAAGTAGGTGTAAAAAGAAGATTAGGAAGTTTTAGCTGGTCCATAGTCTGTTTACTCATGATGTTGATAGCAGCCCCTAAATCAATCAAAGTATTTGGTATTTCTACCCCATTGATATGTGTTTTGACAATTGGACTACCGGGATCTACATATTTCTGCATAGTAATTTTTCCCATCATGATATCTGCAATTTTTCCTACCAGGTGGATCCTTTTGGTATCTCTTGGTTTCCTTCCTGGACTTTTAAGACTCAACTCCTTTATTGTTTTTGCTAGAATAGGAATCTCTTTAATGGCTTGTAACAAGGGAATCTTGATACAGACATTTTTCAATTCATCTAGAAAATTATAGTCAGGCAACCAAATTTGTTTTTCCACTCCTTTATCAATTTGTAATCTTTCAAGGAAAGGAGGTGTGGATAAGGATGCAGGTTGCTCAACTATGGGAGTTGTGGGGGTTAATTCTTTTTCTTTTTCTTTTTGAGTGTTTGGGTTTTGAAGAGATGCTTCAGAACCCTTATTGGCTTCAAGAGACTCTTCCTCAAAAATGATTTGCCTTTGATCATTTATAGAAGGTTTATCTAAGACTCTACCTGATCTGAGTTGTACTTCATTGAGAGGAACAATCATATAGGTAGGAAATTGCTAACCTTCCATCATGTAGGCATTTTGAGGGTTTTTATTATTGGGGTTTGGCAATGGCTGAGAAGGAAGTTGATTTGACTTCTGTTGGAATGAAAGCAAGAGTTGAGAATTTGGATTCTGTTGGGAAGGTTGTTGTTGTGGAAATGGCAATGATAGTTGTGGATTTTGATTTGGAAGTTGTGGAGCTTGTTGGCTTTGAAAAGATGGAGGATATTGGTAAAATTGAGCAAATCTCCCATAAGGATTTTGCATACCTTGTACCCATGATTGAAAAGAATTTTGAGGTTGGGACCAAGGTTGTTGCCAAGGATTCCAATTTGGTTGGGGTTGAAAATTCATAGAGTTGTTAAACCCTTGATTTTGTTGCCCCTGCCAAGGTCTCCTTGCAACAAAACAGAGAGATTCAATTGTATTTGGATCTTCTTGAAAGACAGCTTTGAGCCCAGGAATTGAAGGACAATCCTTGGTCTCATGGTTCTCTGAACATATTACACATGTTTCTACAACTTTTGCATCCAAGGGACATTCCCTTAGAGCATGTTTCTTTCTACACTTTGGGCAAAAGATGGCCAAAGCCTCAGCTTCTGCTTTCTGCTTATTGTGAATCTTAAGGGTGTCTAGTTGCTCACTAAGACTCCCTAAGATATCAGTTTTGAATTCATCAAGCATGTTTCCAATCTCAACCCTACTTATCGATCCAGTTGCAGATTTATTTGCTCTGATGAGAGAAGGATCTCTAGGCCCTTTTTGAGTTTTGGATTTCCCCCTTGAGAGATGGACACATAATTCTGCTATATCAGAAAGTGGAAGTTGAGATACATCTCCTTTTCCCATCATATTCAAAAGATCTATCCATTCATCTCTAATGGCTTTTAGTAAAAGGGCTTTCAAGGTCTCCTCATCCAAGTTACTCATTTTTGCTCTTTTCAGATTATATTGAAATCTTTCAATTAATTCCTCCAAGTTTTCATCTTCTTTTTGCATCATTTTGAATACCTCATCCTTGTGATTGGTGGGCATACAATAGTCCAGGTACCTATCCAAGAATGTCTGTTTCATATCATTCCAAGACCTAATGGATTGAGTGAGTAATCCCATGAAACATTTCAAGGCCGATCCTTTCAATGTTGAAGGAAACAGTTTGAGTTTTTGAGAGTCATCCAGATAATAATAAGTTCGACACACTACCTCAAACTCAAATAGAAATGTTTCAGGGTCCTCATTCCTAAACCCATGGAAGTTTGGGAGGACAGATGGTGAGATGTTTTTCATTGTGGCTCGGGAGTCCTCATCAACTATAGGAAACCCGAATGAGTTATCCCCATCCCTATTTCCTCCATTGTTACCTCTACCTCCTCCATTGTTTCCTCCTCCTCCTCTACCTCTACCTCTACCAAATCCAGTTGCTCCTTCCTCTGTCATGGTAGTTTCCCTGGAGACTTCAGAGTCTTCTGGTTCTTCTACTAAGGGGGTATGAGAAGGAATTTCTCCCTCTTCTTCAGGTGATTCTACTTCTTCAATTACAATTTGTCTCTCTGGAGAAAGAAGGAAAGGATCTCTCTCTAATTCAGATTCGATGGAAGGTATGGGAGAGTCGACTCCTGCCTCTTGAATTCCAGGAATCCTAGGGCTAGGAGTGTAAGTTGGAGATGATGGAAGTGTCTCTTGTCTATTCCTTGAAGTAGATGGAGTTGTAAAAATCGAACTTTTGGCTCTAGCTAAAAACCTTCCCCTAGAATCTCTTGCCCTATGCATGTCATTTTTTATTTTTATTTATTTTTCTTCAAGTCGGGCTAATAATTCTCTTTCTGATCTTCCAGGTCACTCTAGGTGCAAGAAGAGAGCATACTCAAGAAACTATTAAACCAATAACTCTCTCTTTTCTGATCCTCCAGATCACATTAAGTGCAAGAGGAGAGCATACTTTGAGATGTTATCAATTTCCTTCCTTGAAATTTTCTTATTGTGTTTTTTTTCCTAAGAATCTGGCTACCTAATTTCACTTCCCTAGCAACGGCGCCAAAATGTTTGGTCAATTCAGTGATGTCTAAATTGCAACTTTTAAATGTCAACCCGGGGCTCGTAAGCTGATGAAGTGAGGTGTACTATATGTACTTAGATAACCTTTTCTTAATCTTTTGTCGTTTTTATCTTTTTAGTTTGTTTTTGATTTATCTTTCCTAATGTGATGTGATGGAGATGTAATCAAGCGAGTGAATGTGTGTGTTTGTGGCGACTTCTAAATGATTTCTTGAAATTTAAAGAGTATTCTAAAGAAAGCTTGAACAATAACTGAAATGAAATCAAACCTTTAAAGGAAAGTAAAGGCATCAAATAAAAGACCAATGGCATCGGCCCAGTACCTCTACTGCTAATGAAAATGAAAATGAAAATGACATCTACATTAACTCAATTAAAAACAAGAACAACTACTTTAACTCTTCAATTAAATCTTAAGCAATGTAAAATCTAGGTGACAAATCACACCACTTAATTTTCCCTTAACCTTTTTGCCTTCAGCTGGATTGATCATGTAAGAAAGAGTTATGAGCAAGTTAGCAATGTGAGTCTTAAAACAAAATAAACCAAGCTGCACTAAGTGATATTTTGGCTCTACTAAAGTTAGTTGATTATGATAAAAAGAGCCATCAAAAGATGAACAACTTGATAAGCTATGAGCAGAAAATAAAGTGCAAACTAAAGCAATGATACTAATGAAAATAAAAAATAAAGATCAGCAGTCTAGATAAGACGATCACAAATGCCACTAGTTGTAAAAAGAGAAGAAAGAAAACTGTCCCGGGCTCCTAAGAAATCTGCAAAAACGCACTGATCAGTCATGAACAAAAGTGCAGAAATGTAAATCAGCATAATTCAAAGTTTATGTACAATAATATACATGTTAAAAGAAAATAAAATGCAACAATTCAAACTGTACATTAATATACATGAAAATCAGAAAAAAGAAATGCAAGAAAATAAAGTAAAGACTACTGTACAGTGGCTGTAGCAGACAGGGGCCCTCCGCCTACTTCAACCAATCCAAAAGATCAGTTACACGCTTAGAAACAGAATGGTCTTCTCATGTATTAACATCACATATGAAAAACACAGTGGGAAGCTTACAAAATGCTTATAACAATATGTCTCAACAGAGTTTACAACTGATTACAAAGACTAAAAGACTAACTATCCAGTGTTTAGAGACGCTTTATTTATAGCAGACAAAGCAAACTAACTTAACGCAAACTGGGCTATTCTATCAGCTGTGTAAAAACACGTAATCTGGCACTGTCCTCGGATTTAGGCAACGGTCGTTATGGGCTATCAATCTTCTGTTGGATTCTTGTTTCCCACGGTCCTCGTGGCTGAGGAAGAGGCCAGCTGTTCTTTACGTGCTCCAAACCGAACACGCAGAGCCGTGCCACCGCCAATGACCTCCGTTTGACCGTTTTTGCTTCCGCGTTGACCACGGGTTTATATGACCAGTTTGGGTGAGCTGGAAGGACACACACCATGTCCTTGGTTCCACGAACTTGCCCATGTGGCTCTTCTACCTGGAGGACACCTGGAACATAGCATTTAAGAAAACAGCTGCGGAATCCGGGGTTGGCTGCGGAAACCGGGATCAGCTGCGGAAACCCTGTGTGAGCTGCGGAAACGCAACACTTTGTACCAAAATTCTAAACCAACAACAGTCGTTAGCATAATTAGCAAATCATGTAAAAAGTCCTATAATACAATGATTTGAGCAATTTGATGAAGGAAATGAGTGGCAAAAGAAGGAAATGAGTAGGAAAAGGAGGCTGAGAGGATGTGTAAAGAAGTGCAGGTTTGAGGCTCAACACTACTCATAGCTCAAAGAGTTAGAGCTTGCTTTAAATGATATTGTAGTTGTATTACCCCTTAAGGATGAGTCATTTCATTTCTCATCAGGGTTGGGACATGTAAGGGTTCCTTTTTATGATGTAATGGAGCAACATGTGCTAAGGAACAACATGTTGACCATAATGAGTGAGGTAGAGCTCCTGTTAGGCTTTTTTCCATGTGTTGATTCATGTGTCCTAGCCATATTTTGCATTTTAATATCCTTTTGATTTTGTTTTGTGTCCATGATATGCTATTTCCTTGTATTTTAGTTGCATCAACCTCCTAGGGAAAGGTCTAGGCTCTAACCAGGTATGAGGATGTATAGGTTCCAAATCCTAGAGAAGCAATGTCAGTTGAACCCAAATAATGTATGTGAGATAAAGGCATGTAATGTATGATGCAAAGTGGTAAGTATGGAACAGAGTGTTGGCATTATGATACATATGTTGTACTTGATGGCAACCCACTCATCTCAGATAATAAATTATAATGTAGAGAAAATTTCATGCACTTATATGCAGAGAAAAGTTTATTTCATGTAGAGAAAAGTTCACGCACTTTTATGCAGAGAAAAGTTTATTTCATGTAGAGAAAAGTTCACGCACTTTTATGCAGAGAAAAGTTTATTTCATGTAGAGAAAAGTTCACGCACTTTTATGCGGAGAAAAGTTTATTTCATGTAGAGAAAAAGTTCATGCACTTTCATGCAAGGAAAAGCGCGTATATGTTGGAGAACTTACCTTTGGTCCATGGTAGTTAGTCCTTGGTATTTGAACCTATGGTTTTGGACCATGGTACCTCGTCAGAAGTGTTGATCCCAAGTATTGGGTTCGTGGTATTGGTTTATTATGGTTTTGGTCCGTGGTATTGCATGTAGAGAAAAAGTTCATGCACTTTCATGCAAGGAAAAGCGCGTATATGTTGGAGAACTTACCTTTAGTCCATGGTAGTTAGTCCTTGGTATTTGAACCTATGGTTTTGGACCATGGTACCTCGTCAGAAGTGTTGATCCCAAGTATTGGTTCATGGTATTAGTTCGACAGTTTTTGATCCTATGGTTTTGGCTCGTGGTATTGCATCCAAAAGTGTTGATCTCACGCACTTTCATGGTTGGTTCATGGTATTAGTTCGACAGTTTTTGATCCTATGGTTTTGGCCCGTGGTATTGCATCCAAAAGTGTTGATCTCACGCACTTTCATGGTTGGTTCATGGTATTAGTCCAATATTTTTTTGATCCTATGGTTTTGGACCGTGGTATTGAGAAAGGACTAAGGCTATAAAAGAGGAAGGAGATCATTTGACAAAGCATCTTCTGAATTATTGAATATCTGATAAAGTGCTAGATCTGGAATATTGTGATTGGGTTATGGTGTAGATCTGGATTTGAATGAAGAAGGAACCTGAGCATAAGGAGAAGGATAAGTTCTATTGATGGGTCAAAATATTAAGGCTGGAATAGTGGTATCTCTATATGATTTTGATCTGTGATATGTGGCATATGCTTGATCTATAAATCTAATAATCTGGGTCTGAATTATTGATGCATGTTTTATTTTACACATGTTATGATCTGGGTATGTCTGATGTATGGAACAACTGCAAAGTTATAAGGAAATATTTGCAGATCTATATGCGAGTTGGCTTTGGTGAAACCAGAGATTGATGATGCAAGTGTAGTTGATGTTTGTTTGTTTTTGTTTGTTTGTTTTTTTTTTTTTTTTTTATGTTCTTGGATCCAGTCTGAAAATTAATGAAAAGTGGTCCTTGAAAGAAAATAAGTAGGGGGTTGTAGCTCCCTTCCAGGAGAGAGTGGAAAACGAGAGAGAGAGTTGTAGCTCTCTGCAGGTTGTAGCCTGCGTACTGGTAAAGGACTGCACCAGTACAAAATCATTGTAAAAGGAGTTTCTTATTAAAAGAAGATAGAGACATATTGCAGCAGGTGGTTTTCACCCACATTGGGTTTCCACCTTATATCTGGTGTTCTTTTGTGTGACTATTTGATTTTCTTGTTCCTGCTCATTATTTTATGATTCTGACATACAAAGTAATGATCAATATTTGAAGAATTATTCAAAGTATAAATAAGGAAGATATATTGAAAAGAATTTGATAATGCTGATTCACCCCCCCCTCTCAGTATTATTTCCAACAATTGGTATCAGAGCAGGTCCTTCTGAAGAAGCTTGATCACTTGAAGGAAGATCTAACATCATGAGCAACTACGAGAGGGAAGCATCAATCAGGCCACCGATTTTTGATGGGACAAACTTCGTATATTGGAAGGTAAGAGTTACTGCCTATCTTCAATCTTTGGGTATAGAAGTATGGGACATTATAGAAACAGGGTATACTTTTCCATCAGCTACTCCTACAGATTCAGCTGAGAAGAAGAAATATGAAACAAATGCAAAGGTGGTTAATACTCTTCTAGGATGTCTATCTCAATCTGAATTCGTGAAGGCTATGCAATATAAATCCGCAAAAGAAATATGGGACAAGATTGTTTTGAGCTACGAAGGAGATGAACAGGTAAAACGTGAAAAACTTCAAACCCTTAGGATTCAGTATGAGAATCTCAGAATGTATAATGATGAAAGTGTGGCTAACTATTTTCTTCGTGTGGATGAGATTGTTAATTGTATGAAAAATTTGGGTGAAGAAATAAAAGAGGCTGTTGTGGTTGAAAAAGTTCTAAGATCTTTGTCACCTAGGTTTGAATCTAAAGTTTCTGCTATAGAAGAAAAGGAGAATCTACAACATCTTAAAATGTCACAACTACATGGAATTCTAACTGCTTATGAAATGAGAAAAGGAGGTCCATCTGACAGGAAAGAAGCTGCCTTCAAGGCTTCAGGTAAAGGAGAGTACTATGAATCAGGACATGGGTCACAAGAAGAAGAAGAATCAAATTTTGTCAGAAATCTTCAACGGGGTGCTGGATGGTTCAGAGGTAAGTTACCCTTCAAATGCTTTTCTTGTGGAAGAGTAGGTCACTATGCTGCCAAATGTCCTCATAAGGATAATATCGACAAGGGAAAGGAACCTATTAGATGGGACAAGAAACAGAATGCAAATAAGAAAAGCTACTACACTCATGAAGACAGTGATGGTCTATCAAATAGTGATGAAGATGAACGAGGTAATGACTATAAACTTTTAATGGCATTTGAAGATGATGATTACATGGATGCTATAGATGTGGATAGGTTTTATGAAGAGATTTCTAGACTTAAGACATGTATAGAAGAAAAGAATATGATCATTGATACTCTACAATTTCAAATTGATGAAAAAGAAAAATATCTTGAAAAGTTAGAAGGTGAAATTGTTGGCCTTAGAAAAGAAATTGAGAAAACAAAGGCTATTAATCTTAAGTTTGTCAAAGGATCTGAAACTCTGGATGAGATCATCAATGCACAACGTTCTCCGCTAAACAAGACAGGTCTGGGGTATAATGGAGAAACATCTCAAGCATCCACCTCAAAGAGTTATCTTGATGCAACAAGAAAGAATGAGCAAAAGCACAATGGAGATCATCAGGTAAAGCAGGGACAAAATACATCAAGAACGAACAAAGACTATCAGGTAAACCAGGGGAAATCTGTCTTAAGGATGAAAAAAAGCTACAACCAGCCACAGGTAAAATCTTCTCAATTTGCTTCAAGAATGGATGACAATAGAAATTACAATCATTTGGCCGGTAGATTTGATAATCGCAGAAGTTTCTTCAATGGGCAATGTTTCTCTTGCCATAACTTTGGTCACAAAGCAACTCAATGTGTTGCATATAAAACAATCATGACTAGAGAAGCTCAAAAACAAAGAAGTATGATCGGGATTACAAAAAGGACCTATAACAACTTTTCGGCTCTTGAAAATGAAGTTGAATGTTCTATTTGCAATAACTTTGGTCATGAAGATTCTGAATGCAGGAGCAGGTTTCAGCAGACAAAGGAACAAGCCTCAAGCACCAGAAAATGGAGAATAAAGGAACCACAAATAGAAAGATGTGGGATAGCCTTTTATGCAGAGGGACAGGAAAATCTATGGTACATCGACAGTGGATGTTCGAAGCATATGACAGGTGATAAAGAAAAACTTGAATCATATTCTGCTTTAGAAAAGGGAAAGAAAGTTTCTTGTGGGAATGATACTCTAGCAGCTATATAAGGAAAAGGCACAGCTCAGTTAAAATAAAAGGTTAAAGCTGGAAATGTTTTGTATGTTGATGGCTTGAAGCATAACCTTCTGAGTGTCAGTCAGATGTGCGATCAAGGAACCGAGGTAATATTTCGATCAAATGGATGTAGCGTTCGTGATCTTGATACAGGGAAAACAGTGATCAAAGGTAGAAGAACTCCAAATAATCTATACATATTTGAAGAAGGACAACAACAATACTATTTGAGCAAGGATGATGAACATTGGTTATGGCACCGGAGGTTGGGGCATCTAAGCTTTTCACAAATAAGGAAGGCATACAAATATCAGGCAGTTTGTGGTCTTCCAGATATCAAAATTCCAGACAACACTATATGCAAATCATGTCAGTTTGGTAAGCAAACCAGAACCAACTTCCCGGAGAAGGAAGGATCAGCCAGCAGCCCTCTTGAACTAGTCCATACAGATGTATGTGGTCCTTTCAGGACGAGGTCACCTCGAGGAGAAGAATACTTGATATTATTCATTGACAATTTCTCCAGGTTTGTTTGGTTAGGACTTTTGAAGCACAAAGACGAAGCATTCAAAAATTCAAATCCTTCAAAGCCTTGGTTGAAAATGAATCAGGTTACAAAATTAAGTGCCTCAGGTCCGACAGAGGTGGGGAGTTTACCTCAAATGAATTTTTCGATTTCTGTGAAGAACATGGGATAAGAAGGGAATTCTCTACAGCTAGAACTCCTCTGCAAAATGGAGTGGTGGAAAGGATGAAAAGAACAGTCCAACAAATGGCCCGTGCTATGCTTGATGAGTCCGGAACTCCCGCAACTTTCTGGGGTGAAGCTGCATATGCTGCGGTTGTTATTCTCAATAAAACAAATGTCTGAGTGAACAACACTCAAACTCCTCATGAACTCTGGTATGGTGAGACTCCTTCGGTAAAACACTTCAAAATCTTTGGGAGCAAATGCTATATTAAGAATACTGATGAGAAACTTGGCAAACTTGAACCTAGAGCAGATGAAGGCATTCTTATTGGTTATTCTCCACACAGCAAAGCATATAAGTGCTACAATAAAAGACTTGGAAGAATTGTTGACAACATTGATGTAGTGGTTGATGAAAAAGGATACATTCCTAGGCAAGTAAATCATGAAAATATCGAAGAAGATGAAGACTACCCTCAAAGACAGAATGATGAAGAAGAAGAACCTCAAGAAGCACCAGAGGAACAGATAAGGGTAGAAGAGAAGACTTCATCCAGGTACGTTCAGAAGAATCATCCAGAATCTCAGATTTTGGGGCAAAAAGAAGCAGGTGTACAAACAAGAAGAACAATTGCAGAAGCTTCAAGCGATTTGGCATTACTCTCATCCACTGAACCACAAAATATAAAAGAGGCATGCAAAGATGAATGTTGGGTCAAAGCAATGGATGAAGAACTTGAGCAGATCGAAAAGAACAACACTTGGGAGTTGGTTCCTAGACCAAAGGATAAGAATGTTATAGGGACAAAATGGGTCTTCAAAAATAAGTTGAATGAAAATGGGGAAGTAATTAGAAACAAGGCCAGACTTGTTTGTAAAGGGTATGCGCAGCAAGAAGGAATAGATTTTGAAGAAACTTTTGCTCCTGTTGCAAGACTTGAGGCCATCCGAATGTTCCTTGCTCTCTCAAGCTTTCAAAAGTTCAAAGTATTTCAAATGGACGTGAAATCAACCTTTCTGAATGGAGACTTAGAAGAAGAAGTATACATTGAGCAACCAGATGGTTTCATTCTTGGAAATGATCCAAATCTTGTATGCAGATTGAAAAAGGCTCTCTATGGTCTTAAACAAGCTCCAAGGGCTTGGTACTATCGTTTGGACAAATATCTTCATCAACAAGGTTTTTCAAAAGGATCAACAGATAGCAATCTTTATATAAAAATTGAAAATGACAAATTGCTGATACTTGTTGTGTATGTAGATGACATTATCTTTGGCAGCAATGAAGAATCTATGAGTCAAAGCTTTGCCTTTGTGATGCAGAAAGAATTCGAAATGTCCTTGCTTGGAGAATTGACATATTTTCTGGGCCTGCAAATCCAACAAAAGGAAGGAGGGATCTTCTTGTCTCAAACCAAGTATCTCAAGCAGATTTTGAAGAAATATGGCATGGAAGATGCAAAACCAGTATGTACACCCATGGTCACAGGATGTAGCCTCAGTGCAAATGATGAATCAACAACAGTACATCAACCAACCTACAGATCTATGATTGGAAGTCTACTTTATTTGACAGGTACCCGACCAGACATCATGCATGCAGTGGGAATAGTTGGAAGATTTCAGGCAAATCCAAAGGAAACTCATCTTCAGGCAGTAAAGAGAATCTTCAAATATCTTCAAGGGACTCAAAATTATGGCTTATGGTATCCTAGAGATACAGATCTCACACTTCATGCTTATACTGATGCAGATTAGGCCGGAAGCGTGGATGACAGGAAGAGCACAAGTGGTGGTGCAATCTTTATGGGTTCCAGATTAGTATCTTGGTTCAGCAAGAAACAGAGTTCGATTGCCTTGTCTACAGCTGAAGCAGAATATGTTGCTGCTGCATCTTGCTGCACTCAACTCCTTTGGATGATGTAGACCTTGCAGGATTTTCAAATCACTTGTACACCACCCATCTCCATCTTATGTGATAATACAAGTGCAATCAGCATTTCAAAGAACCCAGTCATGCATTCAAAAACCAAGCACATACCAATCAAGTATCACTTTGTCCGGGAACAATTGCTTGAACAAAAGGTCAAGTTGGAGTATGTTCCTTCTAAGGAACAGGTTGCTGATATACTCACCAAACCATTGCCTAGGGAGACCTTTGAATACCTCAGGAAAAAGCTAGGGGTTGTTGATGCATCATCTTGTTGTTGAATCTCTTCTGATTGTTGGTTGTACGCAAGGTTCATCTGAAGTATATGCGTACATGTGATGGGTTGCGGATTGGTCAAAGATCGAATGGCACAGGTTCAGGGGGAGCATATCATGCAATGTTGGCATTATGGAGGAATTACAGAAGGAGATCATGGATGCTGGTCTGAATATTGCTGCAATACGTCTCTATCTCTTTCATGGTCATGGATTATGGTTTTTCTTTGCAGATCTGGTTTATAGTCAGGGGGAGCATGTTCTTAGGGGGAGCATAACCCTTTGCCCTTGATGTCAAAGGGGGAGAGTGATTGGTTGTTGTTGCCATCAAGTCCAAAGGGGGAGATTGTTGGCATTATGATACATATGTTGTACTTGATGGCAACCCACTCATCTCAGATAATAAATTATAATGTAGAGAAAATTTCACGCACTTATATGCAGAGAAAAGTTTATTTCATGTAGAGAAAAGTTCACGCACTTTTATGCAGAGAAAAATTTATTTCATGTAGAGAAAAGTTCACGCACTTTTATGCAGAGAAAAGTTTATTTCATGTAGAGAAAAGTTCACGCACTTTTATGCAGAGAAAAGTTTATTTCATGTAGAGAAAAAGTTCACGCACTTTCATGCAAGGAAAAGCGCGTATATGTTGGAGAACTTACCTTTGGTCCATGGTAGTTAGTCCTTGGTATTTGAACCTATGGTTTTGGACCATGGTACCTCGTCAGAAGTGTTGATCCCAAGTATTGGGTTCATGGTATTGGTTTATTATGGTTTTGGTCCGTGGTATTGCATGTAGAGAAAAAGTTCACGCACTTTCATGCAAGGAAAAGTGCGTATATGTTGGAGAACTTACCTTTGGTCCATGGTAGTTAGTCCTTGGTATTTGAACCTATGGTTTTGGACCATGGTACCTCGTCAGAAGTGTTGATCCCAAGTATTGGTTCATGGTATTAGTTCGACAGTTTTTGATCCTATGGTTTTGGCCCGTGGTATTGCATCCAAAAGTGTTGATCTCACGCACTTTCATGGTTGGTTCATGGTATTAGTTCGACAATTTTTGATCCTATGGTTTTGGCCCGTGGTATTGCATCCAAAAGTGTTGATCTCACGCACTTTCATGGTTGGTTCATGGTATTAGTCCAACAGTTTTTTGATCCTATGGTTTTGGACCGTGGTATTGAGAAAGGACTAAGGCTATAAAAGAGGAAGGAGATCATTTGACAAAGCATCTTCTGAATTATTGAATATCTGATAAAGTGCTAGATCTGGAATATTGTGATTGGGTTATGGTGCATATCTGGATTTGAATGAAGAAGGAACCTGAACGTAAGGAGAAGGATAAGTTCTATTGATGGGTCAAAATCTTAAGGCTGGAATAGTGGTATCTCTATATGATTTTGATATGTGATATGTGGCATACGCTTGATCTATAAATCTAATAATATGGGTCTGAATTATTGATGCATGTTTTATTTTACACATGTTATGATCTGGGTATGTCTGATGTATGGAACAACTGCAAAGTTATAAGAAAATATTTGCAGATCTGTATGCGGGTTGGCTTTGGTGAAATCAGAGATTGATGATGCAAGTGTAGTTGATGTTTTTTTTTTTATGTTCTTGGATCGAGTCTAAAAATTAATGAAAAGTGGTCCTTGAAAGAAAATAAGTAGGGGGTTGTAGCTCCCTTCCAGGAGAGAGTGGAAAACGAGAGAGAGAGTTGTAGCTCTCTGCAGGTTGTAGCCTGCGTACTGGTAAAGGACTGCACCAGTACAAAATCATTGTAAAAGGAGTTTCTTATTAAAAGAAGATAGAGACATATTGCAGCAGGTGGTTTTCACCCACATTGGGTTTCCACCTTATATATGGTGTTCTTTTGTGTGACTATTTGCTTTTCTTGTTCCTGCTCATTATTTTATGATTCTGACATACAAAGTAATGATCAATATTTGAAGAATTATTCAAAGTATAAATAAGGAAGATATATTGAAAAGAATTTGATAATACTGATTCACCCCCCCTCTAAGTATTATTTCCAACACAGAGATATATGGAACTACCTTATCTCAATCAAGGCTTCCTAAGTAGCACCCATCCTATACCTGTTAGGTCTGTTACTGCTCAGACTAGCAGGGGTCCTAAGAGGGGATCTTATAGAGAAACTACTAGGTCAAGGGGAAAATATGGAGTGATAGACCACTGTCACTTCAACTAAGGCTCCCATATATTTACAAACTTTCACCGATGGGAGGACATCTGGTATAAGAGGAACCAAACTGATGAATATATCAATGATTGGATAAAGAGTGATTCCTAAAGCCTATTCACATGAGAGGCTCAAATAAATGGCTTACTTGCTTGAGAAGTAAGGCGATGGGATCTATAGGAAGTTATAAGAGGACACTTAAGCTTAGTTTTGGAGGATATCTCTTGATAATAAGTTTCCTATACCTAATATTCCTTGTGGAGGAGTGGCTTCTATGTAATCCTTGTGAGATTTGAGTTGTAAAGTTGTGGGACCACACAGAACCCAAGTGGACCTAAGCAAGGTCAAGGGTATGGAGTTTATCACAAATTGAGGGTCTTGAATGGACTAGGGAAGAGAATAGGATCAAAGGACTAATTTTATTTGGAGTGAAAATGTAATGAACCAAGTGAGGACACTAACCCGAAATCCGCCTAGGGGAAGAAATGGTCTTGCTTCCAGGCTTTCTATATCTTGGGATTCCACCTGTTGATCCCTAAACTTGCATCTTTCCTATACACCTTCCTAGACTTTTTCCATTCACCTGTACCTCCTAAGATATCAACATCATTGCATATTAATCATAAAAGAGCACTTAAAGTGGTTTTTAACTATGTTTTGTGTCTGCTGTTTGAATTAGATTTTTGCTCATTGAGCTGTGGGATCCTGTCACTTTCCGCAGCTGCTTCAACTTTCCGTAGTTGTTTTTGTTAAAGTCTATATTGCAGGAGTCATCAGGCAAATTGAGCCACATGGGCAAGTTGGAAATGACTTGGACATGGACCGAGTCCTATTGGCTCATTCGGATTCATCAGAGGAGGCCATGGTCAACGGTGGTCAAACAGAAGAGTCCTACGGAAATAGGACTCCGTTTCCAAGCACGTGAAAGATTTTCGTGGCCGTTTATAGATTTTTGGAGGCACGCTGAGACCTGTAGGTTTCCCACGATGTGAATCCAACAAGCTATTTTCAATAGATTGCATAATCTCGGCAGCATGACGCTAAATCCATGGACGCTATCGTTTACGTGTCCTCTATCAGCGCAGTTTATAGGAAAACCGTTATGTAATCTTTTGTTATAAATAATGTGTTTCTATACGCATAATAGTTAGTCTTTTGAATATAGTTTTGCTGTTAAAAAGCCCACTGTGCCGTGACACTAGTTTCATTATTGTGACTGCGTTCTGAAATATATGAGAAGACTCTGTTTCTGAGCATAATTCTTGATTGATAGCTATTACTCGAGGTTGTGCAAAGGGCCCCTGCACATGCTGAGGTTTTGTTTCTTATTGCTGTACAGTTTCATGCTGTGTTTCTTTATGTTTATTATGCCATAGTTATTCACTTATGTATATTTCATTTACTATGGTACTAATGTTTCATTCTTGTCCATGATTTTACATGCTTTACATTGCTGTTAACGCTGATCAGTGTGTATGTTCCAGATTACAGTAGGAAGCTCGGGCATTTGCATATAATTTTCACAATGACTAATGACATGGAATCAATCTTTCTGCTGACTTACTTTTCTTAGATTTTAATTCTAGTTCTGTTTTGTTTATTTCAGTTTTTTCATTGGCTTTATTAGTTAGATTAGATATTAAATTGCTCAAGTTGTTGATGATTACCTCTGAAAGCCATAACGAGACTAACTGGCGAGGGGTCAGACTATGAATTGATGTGATTTGATTTTAAGTTTAGTTTTCTGCAATTAGATGTCAGACTGCTCAAGTTGTTGATGATTACCTCCGAAAGCCATAGCGAGACTAACTGGCGAGGGGTCAAACTATGAGTTGATGTGATTTGATTTTAAGTTTACTTTTATGCAATTAGATATCAGATTGCTCAAGTTGTTGATGATTACCTCTGAAAGCCATAGCGAGACAACTGGCGAGGGGTCAAACTATGAATTGATGTGATTTGATTTTAAGTTTACTTTTCTGCAATTAGATGTCAGATTGCTCAAGTTGTTGATGATTACCTTCGAAAGCCATAGCGAGACTAACTGGCAAGGGGTCAGACTATGAATTGATGTGATTTGATTTTAAGTTTACTTTTCTAAAATTAGATATCAGATTGCTCAAGTTGTTGATGATGAGACTCTCCCACACTATCCATCAAATCTGACCTAGGGAAAGAACCTTTCTTCACTTCTACAGGGGAACATATTGTAATCGAAGAAGTAGAATCACCCGAAGAAGAAGAGGGAGAAATTCCTCCTCATTCGCCATTAATAGAAGAACCAGAGGACTCTGAAAACTCTGAGGAAACTATCATGACAGAGGAAGTAGTAAACAGATTTGGAGGAGGAGGTAGAGGTAGAGGTAGAGGAGGAGGAAACAATGGAGGAGGTAGAGGTAACAATGGAGAAAATAGGGATGGAGATAACTCATTTGGATTGCCTATATTTGATGAGGAAACTCATACAACAATGAAAAACATCTCACCATCTATCCTCCCAAACTTTTATGGGTTGCGAAGTGAGGATCCTGAAACATTTCTATTTGAGTTTGAAGTCGTGTGCCGAACTTATGACTATATGGAAGACTCTCAAAAACTAAAATTGTTTCCTTCAACATTGAAGGGAGCTGCTTTGAAATGGTTCATGGGATTAGTCACTCAATCTATTAGGACTTGGAATGATATGAAACAAACATTTCTGGATAGATACCTGGACTATTGCATGCCCACCAACCATAAGGATGAGGTATTCAAAATGGTGAAAAAAGAAGATGAAAACTTGGAGGATTTACTTGAAAGATTTCAATACAACTTACAAAGAGAAAAAATGAGTAACTTAGATGAGGAGACCTTGAAAGCCCTTCTATTAAAAGCCATTAGAGATGAATGGATAGATATTTTAAACATGATGGGAAAGGGAGATATTTCTCAACTTCCACTTCGTGACATAGCAGAACTATGTGTCCATCTCTTGAGGGGAAAATCTAAAATGGGAAAAGGGCCTAGAGATACTTCTCTTATTAGAGCAAACAAATCTGCAACTGGATCAGTAAGTAGGGCAGAGATTGGCAATATGCTTGATGAGTTCAAAACTGATTTTCTAGGGAGCCTTAGTGAACAACTAGACACCCTTAAAATACAAAACAAGCAGAAAGCAGAAGCTGAAGCCTTGGCCATCTTTTGTCCAAAATGTAGGAAGAAACATGCTCTAAGGGAATGCCCCTTGGATGCAAAAGTTGTAGAAACATGTATGATTTGCTTGGAAAGCCATGAGACCAAGGATTGTCCTTCAAGTCTTGGGCTCAAAGATGTCTTTCAAGAAGATCCAAATTCAGTAGAGTCTCTCTGTTTTGTTTCAAGGAGACCTTGACAGGGGCAAAAAAATCAAGGGTTTAACAACCCTATGAACTTTCAACCCCCGCCAAATTAGAATTCTTGGCAACAACCTTGGTACCAACCTCAAAATCCATATCAATCATGGGTACAAGGTATGCAAAATCCTTAAGGGAGATTTGCTCAATTTTATCAATATCCTCCATCTTTCCAAAATCAACAAGCTCCACAACTTCCAAATCAAAACCCACAACTTCCAAATCAAAACCCACAACTTTCATTTCCATTTCCACAACAACAACCTTCTCAACAAAATCCAAATTCTCAACTCTTGCTTCCATTCCAACAAAAGACAAATCAACTACCAGCCCAGCCATTGCCAAATCCTAATAAAAAAAATCCTTAGAATGCTTACATGGTAGAAGGAAAACAATTTCCTACCTATATGATTGTTCCTCTTAATGATGTACAACTCAGGTCTGGTAGAGTTTTAGAAAAACCTTCTATAGATTCTCAAAAGCAAAGTACTTCTGAGGAAGATTATCTTAAAGTCAATACATGTTTTGAAGCATCTCTTCAAAACACAAACACTCAAAAAGAAGAAGAAAAAGAGTCAACCCTCACAACTCCTATAGTTGAGCAACCTGCATCTTCATCCACCCCACCTTTCCCTGAAAGATTACAAATTGACAAAGGGGTGGAAAAACAAATCTTGTTGCCTGACTATGATTTCCTAGATGGATTAAAGAATGTTTGTATCGAGATTCCCTTGCTACAAGCCATTAGAGAGATTCCTATTCTAGCAAAAACAATAAAGGAGTTGAGTCTCAAAAGACCAGGAAGGAAACCAAGAGATACAAGAAGAATCCACCTGGTAGGAAAAATTGCAGATATCATGATGGGAAAAGTTACCATGCAGAAATATGTAGATCTAGGTAGTCCAATCGTCAAGACAAATATAAATGGGATAGAAATTACAAACACATTAATTGACTTAGGGGCTGCTATCAACATTATGATTAGATAGACTATGGAACAACTTAAAATTCCTAATCTTGTTTTTACACCTACCTTACTGCAACTTGCAGATAGATCAGTAATCAAACCAGATGGTGTATTAGAAGATATTTCAGTCTCAGATTCTTGGGAATATCTAGTAGATTTCATGATTTTGACTCCCAAGAGTAATTTAGGAGGGCACCCACTCATCTTAGGAAGACCTTGGCTAGCCACAATGATGCTTTATTAGTTGTAGATCTGGAGATATGTACATTTTTGATGGTAATTCGACAAAGAAGTTCAATTTGTATCCTCCAGCAAAAGCAATTACAGAAGTAGGAGATAATGAATGGGTCGATGATGAGGACACTATACAACCTGTCTTTACCATTTCTGAAATTAGTGAAGACAGTCAAATTCTGAACACATTAGAAAATTTTGAAACATCTTCAGAATATGACCACACACAATTTCAGTTAGATTCTAAAATTGAGTATTTATCATCAAGACAAATGTCTCTTTACTCTATGGAAGAGTTTGGTAGTTCCACCATTGAGATTTTTTCAGGTAAAACATTGAATATCAATAAAAATTTGGAAAATTCACAACAGGAAGAGCTAACCAAAATCTTGCAAAAACATTCTACTGCATTTGCATGGGAGTATACTAATATGAAAGGTATTGACCCTAATACTTGCATTCATCACATCTACATCGAGGAAAACAGTAGACCAATCAGACAACCTCAGAGAAGGATGAATCCAAACCTTAGGGAGATAGTGAAAGAAGAGCTCCAGAAACTACTCAATGTAAACTTCATTTATCCAATTTCAGATAGCTGATGGGTTTCTCCTTTGGTTATAGTACCTAAAAAGAATGGTAAATGGAGGGTATGCATTGATTACAGAGAATTGAGTAAAGCAACTTTGAAGGATCACTTCTCTTTGCCCTTTATCGATCAAGTATTAGATACATTAGCAGGCAAAAAGTACTTCTCATTTTTGGATGGTTTTAGTGGCTATAATAAAATTCAGGTAGCACCTGAAGATCAAGATAAGACCACATTTATCTGTTCATGGGGAAATTTTTCTTATTGAGTGCTTCCTTTTGGATTATGTAATGCACCTGCAACATTCCAAAGAGCAGTACTAGGAATCTTTTCTGATCTAATCCATGATTGTGTAGAGGTTTATATGGATGATTTTACAGTTTATGGTAATTCGTTTGAAGAGGCATTAGAGAATTTGGAAAAAGTCCTTATAAGATGTAAAGAAACAAACCTTTCATTAAGTCATGAAAAATGATTTATGATGTTTACTGAAAGTATTGTTTTGGGACATCACATTTTAGGGGATGGGATTAAAGTTGATAGATCAAAAGTTGAAGTCATCTCCAAGTTGCCTATTCCAAATTGTCAAAAAGATTTTGGAAGTTTTCTGGGATTTACTGGGTACTATAGAAGATTTATAAAGAACTTCACTAAAATAGCATCTCCACTCTTAAAATTTCTTACAAAAGACCATGAATTCAAATGGGATCCTGATTGTTAATCAACATTTGAAACTTTGAAAACAAGAATATCTGAAGCACCCATCTTGAGAGGGCCAAATTGGAAACTTCCTTTCCATATTTCTACAGATGCTTCAGATACAACTCTAGGGGCTATGTTGGGTCAAAAGGATTTAGTTCCTTATGCCATTTACTATACCAGTAAAAATTTGACTCCCACTGAGTTGAACTATACTGTAACTGAAAAAGAGTTCTTTGCTGTTGTTCATGCAATCAATAAGTTTAGACATTATATAACAGGCTATGAAACTTTTATTCATACTGATCATATTGCGATTAGATATCTAATGAACAAACCTGTTACTAATGGTAGAGTTACAAGGTGTCTATTACTTTTACAAGAATTCAATATTACTGTGTTGGATAGACCAGGGAAACAAAATACAGTAGCTGATTTCTTGTCTAGGATTCAGAATACTAAAGAAGATTCTCCTATAGAGGACAAGTTTCCTGATGAATACTTATTTGCAGTAACTACTAAGACCCCTTGGTCTGTAGATATAGCTAACTATTTGGTTACAGGGAAACTTCCTCCACATTTATTTCCTGGTGAAAGAAGAAAGATTATTCAGGAGAGTTCAAAATATTCATGGATTTCTAACGAATTGTTTAAAACAGGGCCAGATCTTGTGATCAGAAGATGTGTTAGGGAAGATGAAATGCCTGATATCCTCAAAGCATGTCACGATGAACCATGAGGTAGACACTTTGTTGACAAAAGGACAACCAATAAAATCCTCTCTTTGGGATATTATTGACCATCCCTTTTCAAAGATTCAAAACAATATGTCAAAAGGTGTGACAGCTGCCAAAGAGTAGGGAAACCTACCCTTTCAAATGAAATGCCATTGCAACCACAGGTACTCATCGAACCCTTTGAAAAATGGGCTTTAGATTTCATTGAACCTATTAACCCACCATCTAAACAAAAAAATTATATATTGGTATGTTTTGATTATGTCACTAAATGGGTAGAAGCCAAAGCATTATTTTCTGCTACTGAAAATTCAGCTGTTAATTTTCTTTATGAGGATATCTTTACTCGCTTTGGTGTTCCAAGAGAAATTGTGACAGATCAGGGAAGTCAATTCACATCCAACCTGGTGGAGAAGCTAATGGAAGAATACAAAATCAAGCATAGAAGATCTACTCCTTACCATCTGCAAGAAAATGGCCAAGTGGAGTTTACAAACAAAGTTATTGAAGGCATCATCACCAAAACTGTTCATCTACACAGAAGAGATTGGGTAGAAAGGCTTCCTGAAGCCTTATGGGCCTACAAAACCACATGGAGAAATACAACAGGACATTCTCCCTATGAACTAGTTTATGGGAAAGAAGTCCTGCTCCCCATTGAGTTCCAAGTCAAAACTTTTAAGATGGCAATTTAGTTGGGGATGGATCTATCAGAAGCCTAAAAGCACAGAATGGAGCAATTGAATGAGCTAGATGAGATCAGACAAGAGGCAATTCTAAGAACTGATCTAGTTCAATATAAAAGAGCTAAGTGGCATGACAAATACATCAAAGAGAAAAAGTTTCAAGAAGGAGATTGGGCATTGCTATTTGATTCCAAGTTTAAAGATTTTAAAGGAAAATTTCAGACTCATTGGCTTAGGCCATATGAGATTCAAAAAATCTTTAGCAATGGAGTGGTAAGAATCAAAACCATTGATGAACATCAAACTCCTCTTATTGTGAATGGCCACAGATTAAAGATCTATCATAAGCCACTCTCAAAAGAGGAATTTGTCAAAATATTTCAAGATAGTTCTGCAATAAGGCTGGTGAAGAAGAATCCTTCTTCTCCACCAACCTAGCCTTTGTTCCTTTCTGTTTCTAAAAAAGTAAAAAATAAAATAATGTATAAGCCTGAAAACCAATCACTGATTGGCAGTCTTATACGGAAAATACAAGCTGAAAATCAGGAACTCCTGACGCCCTGTATTTTCCAAAAAAATCTCATTTCACAGTTTTGTGACACTCCACTTCATTTCACTCCACTTCATTTCATTCCACTCCATTTCATTCCATTCCGCCAATAAAAGTTTTTTTTCATGACCATTTTCATTTAGTCAGTTATCATCTATCCATCTCCATTCAGTCAAATGATTGCTGTGTCAGTTTCCATAGTTGAACCCAGTTTCCACAGCCAGAAGCACTTTCCGCAGCTATCACTCTATTTTTCAAAAAATTTAACAGTCAGATGTTAGTTACATAATCATGAAATCAAATGTAGGTATGACCAAGGACATATTATGAAGACATGAGGCACTTAAAAGCATCAACAAGGAGCAGCTGCTCAAAGATTAATGGACAAAAAGTGGCAAGAATTCCAAGGTATGAGTAGAAATTTATTTCAAATAGCATTCAAAGCACATTTTTATATAGTTATAAAACCATAGCTCCATTATATTCAATGATTGGCATTGGTAGCTCCATAATCGTTCCACGATCTCTATATGATTCCCCCACAATCCTTGCATTTATTTTCAAACGGCCTCATAATCAAGCCTTCGGTTTTAACTCGTGTTCGGCTATACTTTAATACTCCACCTGTAATTATGGGACGTGGTTGATTTGATCACGGCTTCTCTCCGCCGCACAAATTTCGCAGCCATTTCATAAGTGTGTTTACGTCCACTTCGCAACCATTCAGTTTAAAATTCTGCCGGGTTCACTTTACTCCCCTACTATTTTGTTGAAGCCACAGTTACATTTCCACCTTTTTCATATCAGTCTCTGCTCCATTCCGTGAATTCACTTCCGCTACCTGTTCTCTATTTTGCATTTACAGTCATTGTTTTCTTCTTCATAAACCCCGTAACCCAGCCGTCTTACCTCCGCTAAAACCCTTAGCAGATGAATTTTAAAAGACAGAAGGAAGGATGGGTCTGTTGTTGAGGGCAGAACCGAAAGGGCCCAAGTTTTTGGAAGGATACCCGCAAGTGAAAAGCATATTGAAAAAGGCAAGGTGGCTACGGTTTATTCAAAAATTCAAGGGCTACAACAAGGAGATTACAAAGAATTTTGCGAGGTCTTTTAACGACCTTGAAGTGGAAGTTGGAGACCTCAAGTTTACAGTCACCAAGGCATCTATAGCAGCTGCTACAGAACTTCCGCAGGAGGGTGAACGCTAGTTCAAGAACAAGAGCTTTGACGAGAAGGCTTGGAGGGTTATCCTACGAAATTCTGGTATGGATGTAACTATTTGTAAACGAGGAATCCCTGTCCATGCTTTAGAAGAGAAGTGGGCCAGTCTATTGTTGATTATTCAAAAGTTCATCACCTATGAGGGACGTTTTGGATCAATGTATATGTATCACACCCGATTGTTGATGAATTTCCTAGAAAACCAAACCCTCAATCTGCCATACTTTTTACTGAACAGTTTGAAAAAGAAATCTGTACCCGTTCAAAAGAATCCGAGGGACGTAGAACCACACTTGTATCACCATGGCCTTGTGAAAATCTTGATAGAAAAACAATTGAAAGGAAAGAAGGACGCATGGGAGCAATTTCTAATTAGAAATTTCTTTCAAGATCCACAAGAAGCCCCTGAAAGCAATACATCAAGAAGAAGCAGAAGAAAGAGAACAAGTGATAAAATTCAAAGTACTCCTACTAAGATAGTTGAAGAAACTAGTAGAGAAGAAAGAATATCTAAAAGGCGGAAGGAAAAGACTGAGGGTAAGAAGCCAACAAAATCAAAAGAGAAAAGAAGTATTGAGGCTGTGCATCAAACCCCAGAACCTTCCTCAGAAGAAGACCATCAAGTATTGTTTAAAAGACTAGTTCACCTTCAGGAATAGTCAGTTGTAGCCAAGAAGAAAGGAAAATAAAAACAGAGTAGGGAGGAAAAAGACACTAGTCTACAACATGTAAGAAGAAGCTCCAGGCTAAAAGGGAAATTAAGGACAACGCAAACCAAAGGACCCCACTTTATTGACTTGGAAGGGGAAACACCGGAGCAGCCTCTAGCAATCTCTCCTGACCGTAGCCCACACCATACTTCCATTTCATAGTTAGATTTTGACATGAGTCCTTCTCGGCCGGATTTGGAAATCAGTCCTTCTCAACAGGATTTTGGGGTCAGTCCAAAGAAAACTACACTTGAAATAGACCTGAACTAGCAAGAGATGTATGATTATATAGAATCCTTGGAAAAGACAGCCACAGGTCCAAGCACTTCATCCACTCAGCCTCACACAGCACAGGTCCAAGCACTTCATCCACTCAGCCTCACACAACACAAGAAGCTCTAGTCCAATCGTTGAAACAAGAAATTTTTGAATTGGAGGTCTTAAATAGACATATTAAAACTAAAAATGAAGCATTAAAGGAACAAAGAAGATTGGACAAGATCATTCATGACAACACAATGTTACATCTAGGGCTGTGGCAGAAAAAGAACAGGAAATTGAAGAAGAAATGCAAGAGGTTGAGTAAAGCACTTATCAACCTCAAATTCAGATGCTTGATGAGGAAGCCTAGAATGTTAGCAGTACCAAGGAAGAGGAGAAGAGGGCTGGATGTGCTGGCGGAGGTGTCAGAGCATATGGATTGAAGAGAGGATGGTCAAAATTTTGGTTGCATGGGGACATGCAACACCTTCGTAGTGGGGGTATGTTGAGCCCTGAACTTGCATCTTTCCTATACACCTTCCTAGACTTTTTCCATTCACTTGGACCTCCTAAGCTATCAACATCATTGCATATTAATAATAAAAGAGCACTTAAAGTGGTTTTTAACTATGTTTTGTGTCTGCTATTTGAATTAGATTTTTTCTCATTGAGTTGCGGAATCTTGTCACTTTCCGCAGCTGCTTCAACTTTCCGAGGCTGTTTTTGTTAAAGTCTACATTGCAGGAGTCATTAGGCAAATCGAGCCACATGGCCAAGTTGGAAATGACTTGGACATGGACTGAGTCCTATTGGCTCAGTCGGATTCATCAGAGGAGGCCGTGGTCAACGGTGGTCATGTGGTGGTCAAACAGAAGAGTCCTACGGCAACAGGACTCCATTTCCAAGCACGTGAAATATTTTCGTGGCCGTTTCTAGATTTTTGGAGGCATGCTGACACTTGTAGGCTGCCCACGATGTGAATCCAACAAGCTGTTTTCAATAGATTGCATAATCTAGGTAGCATGACGCTAAATCCATGGACGCTGTCGTTTACGTGTCCTCTGTCAGCGCAGTTTATAGGAAAACAGTTATGTAATATTTTGTTATAAATAATGCGTTTCTATACGCATAGTAGTTAGTCTTTTGAATATAATTTTGCTGTTAAAAAGCCCACTGTGCCGTGACACTAGTTTCGTTATTGTGACTGCATTCTGAAATATATGAGAAGACTCTGTTTTTGAGCATAATTCTTGATTGATAGTTGTTTCCCGAGGTTGTGCAGAGGGCCCCTGCACACGCCGAGGTTTTGTTTCTTATTGCTGTACAGTTTCATGCTGTGTTTCTTTATGTTTATTATGCATTGTTATTCACTTATTTATATTTCATTTACTATGGTACTAACGTTTCATTCTTGTTCATGATTTTACATGCTTTACATTGCTGTTAACGTTGATCAGTGTGTATGTTCCAAATTACAGTTGGCAGCTCGGGCATTTGCATATAATTTTCACAATGACTAATGACATGGAATCAGTCTTTCTGCTGACTTACTTTTCTTAGCTTTTAATTCCAGTTCTGTTTTGTTTATTTCAGTTTTGTTCATTGGCTTTATTAGTTAGCTTAGATATTAAATTTCTCAAGTTGTTGATGATTACCTTCGAAAGCCATAACGAGACTAACTAGTGAGGGGTCAGACTATGAATTGATGTGATTTGATTTTAAGTTTACTTTTTTGCAATTAGATGTTAGATTGTTCAAGTTGTTGATGATTACCTCCGAAAGCCATAGCGAGACTAACTGGCGAGGGGTCAGACTATGAATTGATGTGATTTTATTTTAAGTTTACTTTTCTACAATTAGATATCAGATTGCTTAAGTTGTTGATGATTACCTCTGAAAGCCATAGCAAGACTAACTAGCGAGGGGTTAGACTATGAATTGATGTGATTTGATTTTAAGTTTACTTTTCCGCAATTAGATGTCAGATTTCTCAAGTTGTTGATGATTACCTCCGAAAGCCATAGCGAGACTAACTGGCGAGGGGTCAGACTATGAATTAATGTGATTTGATTTTAAGTTTACTTTTCTACAATTAGATATCAGATTGCTCAAGTTGTTGATGATTACCTCCGAAAGCCATAGCGAGACTAACTGGCGAGGGGTCAGAATATGAATTGATGTAATTTGATTTTAGCTTTACTTTACTTGCAATTTTTTGGATTTCTTTGAGTACAATAGCTTAATTCATTTCTTTTGTATTTAGACAACAGCAGGGATAATGGTTTCATGATCAATAGTTCACTGTTTGTTTGATTAGAATAGTGGCACGTTTTCATTTTCTTTTAAGAATTTATTTCATCATTAGTATGTTCTAAGACCCTCTAAAGTTTGAAGTTTTGGAAATCATTATAAAGGACATAATTGCCTTGAAAATTTATATCCATACTTGTCTTTTAGAATTTCCATTTCACATTAGGAGATAAACGAAGATAAAAACCCCCAAAACAAAATAAAAAATCAAAAACGAAAAAAAGTAAAAAATAGGTTATCTTGCACATATAGTGCGCCACACTTCAACAGTTTACGACTCCTGGATTGACAATTAATATAGCAATTTAGGACACTCTAAATTGACCAAACACCACCGTCAGATTTTCCTCAAATTTGGAGGACCTCTTGAGAAAACCCCAAAGCAATAGTGGACCAAAATTCAAGGTGTTTAGATGGCTATAAAATAATTAGTATGATGCCCTAGGTGACCCTTTAGGATTAGGCCTAGAATTTGGAAAAAAAATGAAGAAAATAGGGGTAAATTTGACCACCAAAGGGATAGGAGGACCACTGCCTTATTGCTTGGGCTTAATGGAGTCAAGATACACACAAATAAATAATTTTAGCCAGATAAGGAGCCCAAATTGATCTTTGATAGCCTCTCCAAGGGAAACAACTAGGTCAATAGGGATTTATACTTCAAATTTTCCAAAGAGATGAATTTTAGAGGCTTAAAACCTATTAGGTGCCTCTAGGAACATTCATCCACTCTCTTCAAGTACAACACATGCATTAAATCACTTATTCAAGGTTACGAGAATAATTTCACATTTGGGGAGACCAAGCCCCAAATGTAGACCCACTTGCAATATTTCATACGATCCAATGTGTCCCCTTATTCTCCAATACAACCAAATATTAGAATAATCAAGTGAAAGAGCCTGCAAGTCATGGAATCAATGGGGCACTTCATGGTGTCATGCCCTTCCATAATGGGATTTGGCATGTACAAGTGTCTCCAAGCTCAATAAGGTGGTTAACCAAGGATCCTATTAGGTGGTTTAATCCTCTAAAGGGGGTGACATTTCCATGGTACATCCCTCAAATGGTGGGTGGAAAATGATAAAGCAATGGAACAAAGTGGAGATAAGGGAAATCATCCAGGGCACATGTTATGGTACAAGGGTAGGTATAATAAGGGAAGCTCACACCTGCATATATGATTTTAGGAGGGAGATAATCATGGTACGTGAGTTGAACCGACGTTTTTTTTTCCACCCTTCTTCATATTCCTTTTTTCTTTGATTGTTTTTCCTTCATATAGGATAGAGCTCATGTGTGGCCTTTTCCCACGTGCAAAATTTGTATGTCCCAACCATATTTTTCATTTTTTGGTAGATTTTCTATTGAGAGTGGCCAAACTATGTTTTTTTTTTCTTTTTAGCTGCATCAAACTACGAGCATCATTCCAGGCCTGACCCAAGGTGTGGATAAGGGGAGGGGGAGGCTAACCCTCTGTGGACCTAGTGGACACATGTGGACCTAGATGGGAAAAGAGATTAATGGGGCTAAAATGAGCAGAAGGGAGTGATGTATATGGTTTAGGAAAGCGGGACTATGCAACAAAAATTGGGGTTTCCCATTTAGTGACAATCCTAAAGCTAATGGCTACTAAAGGAGATCCCGCGGGGCTAGGATACAAGGCTGACCACCATATCAGGTAGTGGAGACAAGAGTACAAACCTAACCCACTCTTTCCACCGAATCCCCCCACCAATCCATGCCAAAAAATGCCCATGAAAAGTAAGCAAAAATAATCAACCATACCAATGAAAAGTCATACCTTTAGGGTCAGGAGGCCCACCTTCAAACAAAAAATCATAACAAGTGAGCGAGGGACCACATGGCTGGCTCAGGTGGCAGAGATAATGACACATCAAGCTATCTTGTGGTTGCAAGGGGCTGTTGGTTGCCGATTGAGGACCATCTAAGAGAAAAATTTACTCGTATAGACACTACCCATAGGTGGTGGGTAACATCTCGCTCCAACTAGAATGTGAGCTCTTGGGGAGGTGCGTGAAGCTACTTGAATGAGAGGTCATGCAAATACTATCAATCTCTTGGTACCGCATACCTGTTACCTGCACATATGAAAGACCAAGCACATGAGGTAACATGTTTTTGTGGTGTCTTGTGATCACCCATGCTTAGTATTAGGCCATAAAAAATCAACAAGAACATAAAAAATGGAAAATTTAATCTAAATGCAACTAATCTATCATGAAAATATCATATGATGTTAGTTTTAATGAGAATTGAGCATGTCATGCATCCTACCCTAACATGCACTTAGTACAATGTTAATACTAAATTAAATCATAAGTCTAGTGCAACCAACATAACATCGTATTAATATACATATTCGTGTCAATGTAATAAATCATATATAAAATCCCAAAGCAAATGTTGACACAATCATAGAGGGGATAAAGCAGGTGGGAGGTGGGAAAATATGATCTTCGTTCGAGGTAATAGGAAGCCCTAGGAAAATAAGTTAATATAGAAGTGTGGGGTTTTCCCTTTAAGTACAAAAAGGTGGTATGAATGATCATTCTCAAGAAATGCCTATTGAAATCATTGCTCATAATATTATACTTTGTGGATGCCACAAGGTCATGATGGGAGGAGAACAGAGGGTGAGGGGAGGAAAGAGGGACAAAAATAGGTTTCTCAAGGTGATATCACATTAGTGATGGGAGGTCATGGAGTGATCATATCCCGAGGGTGTGTCTAAGGGGATAAAGTATATTCAATGAGGGCTCTTCCTTGACACTATTCTCAGAAGAGGGATAGGGCTCATGGTTACTTGAGATCATATGAAAAGGGGTGAGGGAATCGCTTATGGATGACTCAAAATGATGAATAAGAAAGAAAGGCAATGGGGAAGGTGAGGTATTATTTTCAATGGGTCTCTTTTCCTAAAATCATATTCTAAAGCTCAAGTTATTTGGGTATACTCCAAGAATCACAAGGAAGGCATGTAAGAGAAAGGGCCCTATCAATTCCCTCATCATTAGTATAAAAGATAGGGTCTTCCCAAAAAGGAGAATCAATTACTTCCAAATAAATAATAATTCTCCTTCCCAAGGGTATTGATGGATATGTCATCATAAATAATGCCTGAGAGAAATGGAAGGTCAATCTCAACCTCATCCTCCTTGTCAGTATCATGAATGGGATCACAATAAAATTCATGAACAACAACTTCCCATTTCTCCTCTTCAATGTGGAACTAATTTCCAATGCCATCTTCTAAGGGGCTAATGGGATCACCTTCCTTAAGGTTTTAAAAAGGAGATTCATCAAGAGTAATATCCTTGAGATAGGTAAGGTTAGTCTCAACTTCACTTTCCATAGACTCATCCTTCCTAGAACATATGTTCTCAAAATCATCCTTTTCATCATGTGGACCCAACAAGGACTCATCTAGAAAGGGGGCTTCTTGACTCTCTTCTTATTTGTTTACCTTATCCATGGGCTTCTCAAGGTTCAAATGAGTGTTACTCTCTTTAATCTCTTTATTATTGCTAAGATTACTTTGATGGGTCCATTTCTTCATGAAGACATCCTCGAATTGGTAAAAATCTTCAATACTTCTTCGAGGGAGGTTGGAAAACTAGTCCCTAGCCTCACCCTCAAGTGACAATGCAAAGAGCATCATGAAGATATCATCATTATCCTCATTAGGAATCCTTAAGGTACATTCCCATATAAACTTGACCATATATTTATTAGCTTCGACATTATCTCCACAAAACTTGGGAAAGCACTCATAATGCTTAGCAATAATCAGGTGCAGAGAAACGTGAGAGGCTCTTAAGTTTAGTGATTTAAATGAATTTAGGTGTTGAACGACATCTTCAACCAATTTTAGTTTGATCTTCTCATATGCCAGGAAGCGGTCAACTAAAGTGGATAAAGAAGGGATACTTTTAGGCTTGCATGATTTTTCAAGCCAACCCCCAGATTTGGTCCCAATAGAGATGAGGAACTTATAAATTTGAACATTTTCATGAACAATGTTGGCCTTCGAGATATATGCCTTGAAATTAGCCACATGGTCAACTACTGAAGATGGGTCATCATCAAATCTAGGCAAGGGTTCCCCATTATCACAATTAATGGCATTTGGGTATCCCAGAACCCATTTAATATCCAATACTAGGTGCTTTTCTATTCAATCCCACATGGTGTTGAATATTCTATGGAGATCATATGTGGAGTTTCCAGGGTGATTAAAATTGCATTTACAAATGCTTGCTTCACCCTACAAGCATCAGATTTTAAGTTAAATGAGGAACTAGGGCTTCTTTCCTCCAATGGAATCACCAATAATGATATATCAATATGTCGTACAGGAAACAAAACACACATCACATGTCCTCGGCATCGGCGCCAAAATGTTACCACTGAAACTAGTAGGGGTCCTAGGAGGGGATCCTATAAAGCAACTACTAGGTCAAGGAGAAATGATGGAGTGATATCCCACTGTCACCTAAACTAAGGCTCCTTTCTCTTTATAGAATTTCACAGATGGGAGGTGTTGGCATTATGGCTAAAGTGTTGTCCTTGATGGCAACCCATTCAAGTGATAGATCACAGTACTTCAAGTCAGCAGCAGAGATTGATGATCAGCTATCAAATATTGAAGAAAATAAGGGGTACGCAGGTACACTTTACATAAGGTACGTACACGCAGGTCAGTGTTACATAAAGTGCGTACATACCCGCAGTTATCCCGTTCAGGAGGTGTGTACCCCCAGTGCACACATTTCAAGGCAAAGAAATTCACATGTGGGGTTTTCTTATGTTTTACTCTTGGTATTTAGCCGACGGTATTGTGTTATTATGATGTCGGCTCGTGGTATTGATCCATGATTTAAGGAAGAGCTTTCCTATATAAAGCAAAGGAGATCATTTGGCTTGAGCATGGTTTTGGTTGAATATCTTATGAGGGCTAGATCTGGTCTAGATCAAAATAAGGCGAATCTACTGATGGACCGAGATCTCTTCGGCGCATGTTCAGATCTGTAGATCTGACTGTCTGGGTTATTTCTAAAGTCTTGAAATCATCTATGCCCGAAGGTACGCAGGAACAAAGCGTTTCAGGTGCGCTGGTACGCAGGCACAGAAGGGTTTCAGGTGCGCCGGTACGCAGGCACAGAAGGGTTTCAAGTGCGTCGGTACGCAGGCACAGAAGGGTTTCAGGTGCACCGGTATGCAGGCACAGAAGGGTTTCAGGTGCGCCGGTACGCAGGCACAGAAGGGTTGCAGGTGCGGAGGTCCGCAGGCAGTTCAACGGACTCAGAGCGAGGTACGCAGGCTAGCAGTTGAGCAGGGTGCGTACGTAAGCAGGCGAGCAGTTGAGCAGGGTGTGTACTGTGAGGAGGCAAGCAGTTGAGTAGGGTGAGTACTGTAAGTAGGCTAGCAGTTGAGCAGGGTGCTTACGTAAGCAGGCGAGCAGTTGAGCAGGGTGCTTACTTCTCTTAAAATCTTTGTTTATCGCTGTTGTGTTCTGGGTTTGGTCCTATTATTGTTGATCTGGTTACTACAGTTGACTGGGTGATTCTCTTATACTTGATGATCATTTGATGCTTATGGATCCAGTTTGAAAATTTATGAAAAGTGGTCCTTGTAAGAAAAGAAGTAGGGGGTTGTAGCTCCCTTCCAGGAGAGACTGGAAAACGAGAGAGAGAGAGTTGTAGCTCTCTGCAGGTTGCAGCCTGCGTACTGGTAAAGGACTGCACCAGTACAAAACCATTGTAAAAGGAGTTTCTAATTTGAAAGAAGATAGAGACATATTGCAGCAGGTGGTTTTCACCCACATTGGGTTTCCACCTTACATCTTGTGTTCTTTGGTGTGACTATCTGTTTTCTTTTGTTCATGCTCATTATTTTATGGTACTGACATGCAAAAATAATTCAAAGAACAAATAAAGAAGATTTATTAAAAGAATTAGATAATACTGATTCACCCCTCCTCTCAGTATTATTTCCAACAGGAGGAGACCCAACAAAAAAGGAATCACAATGATGAATAGATTAATGATTGGATAAGGAGTGATTCCTAAAGAGTATTCACAAGAGAGCCTCAAATAAATGGCTTACTTGCTTAAGAAGCAAGGTGATGGGATCTCGAGGAAGGGATAGGAGGACACGTAAGCCTAGGTTTGGAGGATATCTCCTGATAATAATTTTTCTAAGACCTAAGAAGCCTTGTGAAATTTGAGTTGTAAAGTTGCAGGACCACACAAAACCCAAGTGGACCAAAGAAAGGTCAAGGGTGTGGATTTGATCACAAATTGAGGAGCTTGACCTGACTAGGGAGGAGAATATGATCAAAGGACTAATTTTATTTGAAGTGAAAATGCAATGACCCAAGTGAGGAAAATAACCCAAAATTAGCCTAGGGGAAGAAATGGTCTTGCTACTAGGGCTTGCTATATCTCGATATTGCAATGTCGAATTTGCCTCAAATTTGGGGGACCTCTTGAGAAAACCCAAATGCAGTAGTGGACCAAAATTCAAGGTGTTTGGATGTCTATAAAGAAATTCGTGGGATGCCCTAGGTGACCCTTTAGGATTAGGCCTAGAATTTGGAAAAGTGAAGAAAAGAGGGGTAAATTTGACCACCAAAGGGATACAAGGGCCATTGCCTTATTGCTTGGGCTTAATGACATCAAGACACACATGGATCAAGAATTTTCATGAGATAAGGAGTCCTAATTGATCTTTGTTAGCCTCTCTAAGGGAAACAACTAGGTCAATAGCGATTTATACTTCAAATTTTCCAAAGAGATGAAGTTTCAAGGCTTAAAACCTATTAGGTGCCTCTAGGAACATTAACCCACTCTATTCAAGTACAAAACATGCATTACATCACTTATTCAAGGTTCCCAGAAGAATTTCATATTTACTTTAACCCATACAAGAATAATGATAACCATAACATGCAGTAAACCAGTAAAATAACAAGATTAACATCAAAATTTGACTTACATGAGAGAGAGAGAGAGAGAGAGAGAGAGAGAGAGAGTATATATCCATTCGTTAAATTTGCATTACAAATAAGCTCCAAAGACAATAGAGAAAATCTAAACATCATAGTTCATGAGCCTCGATATTGCAATAAGAATGTTGAACTCCCAAGCCTACCGACTTTAATTATCAACCTGGGGTTCGTACAAACTTAAGAGGTGTCAGCACTCTATGTGTGGCATACAATGTGTCCTTACTTTGCTGTCATGATGTAATGGAGTGCATTTACTAAAGTCAAATCCTAAACTAATTTCAGAAAATGAAATGTTCGAAATGGAACCTTAACCTATTGTAAGAAAGAAAGTACAAGGAAAGAGACGAAAATTCAATGCTAAATCACACCATTTCCTAATTAACTGCCAAGAAACTATGCTTTGCAATAATGCTAAATTACCATGAACCAAATGCTACTATATAAGCATGGAAGTAAGAAGCATCAAACATCACCAATGTGAAAGTAAAGGGACTGAAATAAATCTATTTTTGTCTTTTTGCCTTTTCATACAAAATCAAGTATGCAAACTAATTTCTTTTGTTGATGTGGCAGGTGAATTAAGGATATTGGAGGTTGGATGGAAGGGTTAGGAGATGGTTGGATGGTGTGGGAGACCCTTGGGAGGATTTTGGTGACTTCCTATAGGTTTTCCATCAATTCGGCCTCAAAACATGCCATTTCAAGAAAACCTACAAGATGTATTAGAAACCTACAAGATGATCTTATAGGAATTACAGTGAACCTACAGGATACAATCGAGAGAAAAATGTGAGGTGTTGGAGGTGATGGAATGCTTAGGGAAGGTGGTATATGGGTGAAATGGAGTGAGAAAATGCTTAGGATCACTCAAAACTCAAAACCAAAGTTGGGAGATGGATGGATTTTCTCAAAAAGCTTGGAGAAGTTTCCTTGTGAAATGATGAAATTGGTGATGGTTTAATGACCAAGAAAATCAAATCCAAATTGGATGGGACAAATTTGGTATTAACTAGGATGTATTAGGTCCCCGTTCCAAGTGGAATCACTCAAAAATACCTATGTTAACCCATGCAAAAAAATATAAAAACATTACTAGTTGAAAATCAAGAAATTCGAGAACTAGTGAGCTAGTAAATCTAAAAAATGCCTAATCTAATCAAGTGCAAATGCAGTGGGGTAATTTTTGTTATGAAATAGAGTTTAGTTTTTTTTTCGTTTTTTTGTTTTTGTTTTTTTTTTTTGTTTGTTTTTTGTTTGTTTGTTTGTTTTTTTGTTTTTTTTTTTAATGCAAATGGAATCAATTCAATTGAAGCTCGTTAGCATGCTCTAAAAAATAGCAGAAATGTACTGTTCTTTGCTAAAAAGGAGGTCCACCAATCTAGATTTGGGAATAAGAAGACTAATCCAAGAAACGCAATGATTATTATGAACTTCCAAAGCTTTTCCAAGGATGAAATAATTCTTTTGATCTTGCGAAAGAACTTACGTCAACCATTTAACTCAATCCTACAACAAGAAATCATTAATACTAAATGAAAAAATAGAAAGAAATAAAAACTAGAGATGCATGTGAATAAGCAATGAAAAGAAGGAAAGAAAATGATACAAAAGGGTTCTGAGGTTTCTAGGATGGCCAAGCCCAAGGAAACTCAGAGACCTATGGAGGAGAACAAGATTTAGAAGCTAAAAATGACACCAATCTTCATTATTTTCATCAATAGAATTACATCCCTGCAAGAAAATACAATGGAGCTGCAAAAATACAAGCTCTCTCCACAATAAAACTAATGAAAATCTCTCCCTAGAGGAAAATTCGACTTGGTAATTATAAAAAATTATTAGGAATCATTCCCCATGAATGGAAGAAGCTTCCCCACCAAAATCCCTTCATTAGTGGATCTAGTCCCCAATACTAGGAATTTGCATTAAATGAGAGGGAACACATTCCTAGATTTTCTCAATAATTGGAGTTCCACAATTTGTGCTATAATTACATAATATCTTGTTGAATTATTTATTTATAATTTATCCTCCAGTAGTAGGGAACAAGTCCCTAAATTATCTCCTCCTCCAACTCTTCATAATCTATCCAATATTCTCATAATATTCCACAAAAAATAAATAATATTAGGCACAAATATTCAATTATTCATAAACCTTCCTAATGAATATATTAAAGTTAAAAATAAATTATCTAATGCAAAAAGAGAGGTTTTAATGTGCTGAAGGATGTTCATAGGCCTTAATTTATGTTTTAAATTAGAGGCATGAGCCTTAATTTATGTCTAATTTAGAGGCCCATCAATAATGCATCAAGAAAACTCCTAAAAGTTTACCCAACAAAAAGTGTGTAAATCCAATCTAAGTGATGATGATGAAAACGAATCACCTCAATTGTATTTATATAATATCTAATGATTTTGATGTAGGAATTTACAGGGTAAGTTCCTCAGAAAGAACACCAAAAGGACACCGCTCACAACCAGATCTCAAATCAATACACCAGTATTTTGACGTGGTTAAAACCCTCAAAGAGGGAAACAGTCCACGGCCTGAGCCAACGTGGCCACTTCAGGCAATTTATTAATCAAAGAATGAAAATTTACATAAGCTTTCTCTCATAGACGGATTACCCAAACAATGACCCTCCATGCGCTTTAAATAGAACTCATGGACCAATCGGGTGTCAAGCCACGGATCAAGTGTCGGTAATACTGAGGAGAGAGTGAACCGTCGGATCACTACATATCGTGACCGTCAGATTGTAAGTTACAAAATGTACAACGGTAAAGAAACACACTTTACCTAACTCTATACCTAACTCTATACTAGACCAAGTTGAACTTAACTATTTCCTATGTGTTGGAATATCCTAACATCCCCCCTTAAGAACAACTTGGGATAGGATTGAAGGATTTACAAATATGACACAATAGGAGAAGGAAGGAGGCACTAGAGCCTATCCCCCCTTAGTGACAACTTCCTGAACTCCAAGCATATATCGAAGTTTAGTGAACTTCGCCTCTGTGAGAGCCTTTGTGAAGATGTCTGCAACTTGATCATCTGTTGAACAATATTGCACTTCAAGAACATGGTCATGAATGAGCTTTCTGATGAAGTGCATGTGTAGTTCAATGTGTTTGCTGCGCTGATGCTGGACTGGATCTTTGCATAGCTGAATGGCACTTTGATTATCACACCAAAGTGTGGTTGGATGCTGCTGCTCAAAGCCAAACTCTGATAGGATCTGCCGAAGCCACAAGGCTTCCTTACTAGCTTCCACGACACCACGATACTCTGCTTCTGCTGACGAAAGAGAAATGGCAGCCTGTTTCTTACAAGCCCATGTAATAGGTCCTGAACCAAGAGTGAAGACATAACCGGTAGTAGACTTCCGATCATCAGGGTCACCAGCCCAATCAGAATCAGTGAAACCAACTAATAGAGGAGCTGCTTTGGCACTGTAATGAATCCCAAACTGTACTGTACCTCGAACGTAACGAAGTATTCTTTTAGCTGCTTTCCAATGACTTTCACGGGGGTTTTGCATAAAACGAGCAACAAGGCCAACAACAAAGGAAAGGTCAGGACGAGTATGGGTTAAATACAAGAGTTTTCCTACAAGTTGACGGTATAAGGTAGCATCAACTTCAGGAGAAGTACAAGAGACTGAAAGTTTGACTCCAGACTGAAAGGGAGAAGGGGCTGGCTTACAGTCTTCCATGTGAAAATGACGAAGAATATCACAAGCATACTTGGACTGGGAAAGGGAAATACCCTCCTTGGATTGCAAGACTTGAAGACCGAGAAAATAGTGTAAGTGTCCTAAGTCTGTCATTTCAAATTTCTTTTTAAGGCTGGACTTCACATGGTTTATAAGGTTGGGATCACTACCAGTAAGAATAAGATCATCAACATAAAGAACAAGGATGATAAGAGAGTTGCCCACTTTCTTGGTGTAGACAGTATTGTCAGAATAACACCTAGAAAAGCCAGATTCTAAAAGAAAGCTATCCATTTTGGCATACCAAGCCCGAGGAGCTTGCTTGAGACCATAAAGAGATTTCTTAAGTCGACATACAAGGCTGGAGTCTATTTGGATGAAGCCAATGGGTTGTTCCATATAGATTTCTTCATGCAAGTCCCCATGCAAGAAGGCAGATTTAACATCCATCTGATGGACTTCCCATTTTAAAGAGGCAGCAAGGGAAAGAACAAGGCGGATAGAGATCATTTTGGCAACAGGGGAGAAGGTTTCAGTGTAGTCAATGCCTTCAACCTGTGAAAAGCCCTTAGCAACAAGACGAGCTTTATGTTTATCAACTTTCCCATCTGGTCCATACTTGGTTCTGTAAACCCATTTACATCTAACAAGTTTGCGTCCCTTTGGTAGAGGAACAAGATCCCATGTATCATTTGCCAACAATGAATGATATTCTTCATTCATAGCTACTTCCCAATGTGGATGGCCTGAAGCTTCTGCAAAAGTGTCAGGATCATGATTTACTGGAGCTTGAGCCAGTAAAGAAGAGGCTCTTTCAAACTGAGAATGTGTACGTTGCTGATCTGTAGGATCACCGGCAAGATCACCTGCTGCATCCCGAGTAGCACGGACCCATCTTGAAAGTTGAGGATCCTGAGAAGGTGGGGGAGGATTGTCATCCTCACTTTCATCATCTGAAGAAGAAATGTTTTCAAAAGTAGAAGAGATAGGAAGAGGTGGCACATCCGCCGGACTAGGCTCGCAGGCCGATTTATTTTCATCAAATTTTACATCTCTTCTAATGATAACATTTTTGGACTTAAATGGAATAAGTCTATAACCTTTTACATCTTCAGAATATCCAACAAAAGTACATTTCTCACTCTTAGGTTCTAAAGCTTTATGCTTTTCATCTGGAATATGGGCCCATGCTTCACTTCCAAAAACACGAAAGTGACTTACATCTGGTTTAATGGAACTCCAAGCTTCTTCTGGAGTGATATTCTTTAGAACCTTAGTAGGAGTGCGATTGATTATATAATTTGCACAATTAATTGCTTCGGCCCAAAAACTAAGACTGAGTCCTTTAGATTGCAGCATACAATTAGCCATTTCCTTTAAGGTGCGATTTTTCCTTTCAACTACACCATTTTGTTGTGGAGTGTATGGAACAATATGTTGCATTTGAATTCCATTTTCGGTGCAAAAGTTGATGAATGTGTTTTTAACATATTCTCCACCATTATCAGTTCTTAGCTTAAGAATTTGATGTCTAGATTGTTTTTCAACAAAGGCTTTGAAGGCCAAAAATGTGTTAAATACTTCGCTCTTGAGTTTTAAGAAGTATACCCAAGTGCGTCTGGAGAAATCATCAATGAAAGTTAAGAAATACTTGCAGCTAGAGAATGAAGCAACAGGAAGTGGACCACATAAATCACTGTGCACAAGTTGTAAAGGGGCCGAGGCGTGCCAAGAGAAACGTTTTTCAAAACTGTCCCGATGATGTTTTCCGAGTACACATCCGGAACAAACACCACCTCTGCAAGATACCATAGGAAGACCTGTCACCATATTTTCTTTACATAGATGCTGAAGGGAGCGATAGTTTAAGTGACCAAATCGCTCATGCCAAAGTTTGCTCACTTCATCATTATGAGCAACAAATACTGAGGGAAGATTTGATGACCCAAAGTTGTGAAACTTATACAACCTTGTGGAATCATCAGCAATACCAGTAGCTAGAATCTGTTTAGGATCTCTTAGATCCTTGATTACAACATCATGAGGTGAAAATTCAACAATTTTACCTTCACCTGAATGAGTTATCTGATATATAGATAGAAGGTTGCAGGATAAGGTTGGAACACATAATACATCATTAAACTGACCATTGTCTAGATGAACAGTTCCAGTCCCTACAACATTAAGAGATCTATCATCACCAACATATATATTTTTGGTGTTACAATCATTTAAAGAAAAAAACATGGATTTGTTTTTGGCCATGTGATAAGACGCTCCAGAATCAATGAGCCACTCATGAGAATGAGAAGAAGAAAATACATTTAATGCATAACCAGACTGAGATGATTGACAACGACATGCAGAAAGTGCCATTCCTGAAGATGAAGTTGAAGTTGAAGTTGAAGAATGCTCCACATGGATGTTATGTTTCTTCATTGCGGCTTCCAAGGCTTCCATCTTCTTAAACCATTTAGATTCTAAGTGGCCATCTCGATTACAAAAGTTACAATGTCTATCAGTCTTCTTCCATTTGTTTTTATTGGTCTTATCATTTTGTTGAAATGATCTTTCATTTTGAGGCTGAGTTTGCTTAGGACCCTTGTTTGGTTTAGGACCATTCTTTTTAGGATATGACTTCTTAGGATTCTTTGAATTTGGTTGCTGCTGGGCGGCTAACGCTTTCTTGGAAGAGTTTCCAAGATTAAGAAGACCAAGGTGTAAGAGTTTTTCTTGTTCTCTTATTAAAGAATCACAAAAAGAGTCAAAGGAAGGGGCCTTGTAGTCTTTTCCTTGACAAATGAAAGCTTCCCTTGTAGAATGGAAGGTGGAAACAAATACAAAGTAGGCTGGTCCCAACTTAGTAAGGATGGAATAAATAAGGTTACTATCTTCTTTCTTAACCTTAACACCTTCCAAGAGATATCTAAGGGTCTTGAATTTGGACAAGAAATCTTCAATGCAAGAAAAATTATTAGGATCCAATGTAAGCAACTCATTTTCAAGTTGATGGGCTCTAATTTCATTTTTAATCCCAAAAACTTTAGTGATTTGTTCCAATGCTTCATGAGGAGTATCAAGTTCTGCAATATGGAATCTAAGATCAGGAGAAATAGACATCCCTATCAAACCACGTGCTTGATCTTGTCTATTTTCCCATTTTGCAGCCTTGTCTTCATCTTTTGGTTTCTTCTCTTGGCCTGTGGCTATTCTGTAGAGACCTTTACTTCTAAGTAAATCTTCCATGTAGGATATCCATTGAAAGTAGTTAGTGCTGTCAAGAATGACTTGGCATGGACTTTCCATTTTAAAAAAAACTGAAGCTGAAGATGCTGAAAGTAAGTGTTCCAATGGATAGATCTCGAAAAATTAGGCTGTTTTAAAAAAAACGGCTCTGAAAAAGGCTTCCGGATGAAGAAGTTATGGCTTTTTGAAAACAAATTTGTTGAAGTTGCCGGCAAAGGCGCGAATGTGCGGGAATGAAAAAAAATGCCCCCACAAAATGGAGATTTGAACCCAAGACCTCTACTCTCTTAAAATAGCTTTGAACCAATTGAGCTATACAAAAAATTTGAGAGAGAGAGAGAGAGGGAGGGAGAGAGAGAGAGAGAGAGAGAGGGGGGGGGCCTTGGGTTGCGTGCTTGCCTTGAGAAAGCTCCTTTTTCCTACAAAACAAAAACACAAAACCCAACACGAATATGCAAAGAAAAATGAACCTTACGGCTCAAAGTTATCTTTAGCCAGAACTAAATATTTTTCTCAATGTTTCTAATTTTCCAAGATCACACTCAGGTGCAGGGAAAAGAGCATACGCATGAGAAAAAAAACTTCCTTTCTGTTTCTGATTTGCCCAGATCGCACAGAGTCGCAGGGCAAAGAGCATACGCAGAAATGAAAGGTATAGATCCGGTAATAAAAAAGGCTAAATAAACAGAAACCGAAATAACCAGAGAGAAAATAACAGTAAACTGCAGATAAACACTGTATACCTCCAGATCTTAAAAATGACGTAGATAGGGCTACCGGAAACCTTTTCGCGTGAAACGAAAGGGGTTCCTCAATGGAACAGATGCTCCGAACACAACAGAGCAGTCCTCTCGGCCCAAAAGCAGTCAGAAACAATAGATCTAGGAAACGACAGCCGCATGCAGTTCTACCGGCTTCAGATTTGGATCACCAACGGACGCGGCCCTCAAATAGCTCTGATACCATGGAGGAATTTACAGGGTAAGTTCCTCAGAAAGAACACCAAAAGGACACCGCTCACAACTAGATCTCAAATCAATACACCAGTATTTTGACGTGGTTAAAACCCTCAAAGAGGGAAACAGTGCACGGCCTGAGCCAACGTGGCCACTTCAGGCAATTTATTAATCAAGGAATGAAAATTTACATAAGCTTTCTCTCATAGACGGATTACCCGAACAATGACCCTCCATGTGCTTTAAATAGAACTCATGGACCAATCGGGTGTCAAGCCACGGATCAAGTGTTGGTAATACCGAGGAGAGAGTGAACCGTCGGATCACTACATATCGTGACCGTCGGATTGTAAGTTACAAAATGTACAACGGTAAAGAAACACACTTTACCTAACTCTATACCTAACTCTATACTAGACCAAGTTGAACTTAACTATTTCCTATGTGTTGGAATATCCTAACATTTGAATGGCCTAATTTGGATTAATAATTCCCCTAAAATAAAATAATGTGCATAAAAACAATACTTTTGGTGACAATCCCACCAAATAGATCAATAACATAAAGATAAGCTTCTCAAGAGGGAAAATGGATCAACATAATGAGTAGTTGGGCCTTTTAAGAGGCCTAATGAAGTCTAAGGGGTGCCATGATGTGAAAATGGACTCCCAACATAGTAGACAAAGGGTTGACCCTTTGTTTTCTGATCTGAAAATGGGGTGTTAAAGGCTTCTTTTCTAACCTACAAGAACCTCTCCCACCTCCAAAGCTTATATATATGTTCCTAGACCTTATGATTAACCAATTGCGGAATTAAAAAGTGCTTGTAAATAGGTGCATGCTTGTGTTTGTTTTTTTTTTAACTGCTTAAGTTCTTTAAGTTCTGTTTGCTTTGCTGATATTTAAATACACACAACAGTAAATGCAATGCAACAAATAAGCAAACACATAACAACAATATTAATATGGAGTTCACCCAAAACTCTTGGGCTACGTCTCCTTGAGCTCTAGTCAACTCAACTAGGCTCTCTAGGGTTATGGCATAAGTTCTTTTAAAAGCTCCATTCTCAACTCCATTAGATTACATAGAAACAATGGGCTTAGAACACCATCTTATCCCTGGCTTTGAAGCTCTCAGGTTTTCTGTCTCTGGCTCTTAGCTCTGGCTCTGGCTCTTCAGCTCTGGCTCTGGCTCTTCGACTATGAGAGTCTATCGGCCTCTGCGTGCCTCTGTAGTTAGCTTGACCTCCAAGCGACTCTTAGCAACCTTCTAGCGACCTTTAGCAACTTTCCACTGTTGTTCACTCGACCTCCAAGTGACTCCAAAACTCTTGTGCTCTCTCAGCCTCTGCGTGCATATCTTCCGCTGCTGTCAAGCACACTCTCTGGCTTTTGTGAGGCATTCTTAGACTCTATGGATCCCCCATCCATTCCTTTGTCTCTCATCATGAGGAATCATTCCCTTGCAGCTCTTCAGCCCTTCGACTGGCCCTTTGGCTCACTGGCTCTATGGCTTTGCGTCTAGCCCTTTAGCGCTCTGGCTCTGTGGCTTTGCGTCTGGCCATTTGGCTCTATGGCTCTATAGCTCTCTACATGTAACGCATCATTGTTTCAAATGCCCGCTTACAGCGTGGCAAGGAGAATGGGACAGTTACAAAAGAAATACATAGAGATTTATCGTAAATACACTATCGGGCGCAAAATCTCGAACTTCAAATTCTATAAAATTGCACTCATAATCCCTATTGGGTCCACCCTTTTATGGTTGTTGCAAGCCCACCATTGATCTACATGATCTTCGATCCAATGACTGACAACCATTTCGGGTGGTTTATGTGCACAGAGATTACCCGCTCGAAAAGGCGGTTTTCTCTCTCCTGTGCCATGCCACGTGTCGGCTAGTGCATGGGGTTGGGCAAAGCCCGTCCAATACCACTTACTGCCTGAGGCCCACCCGAAATCTCGCTTACCAGGAAACTCAAATAACATGAAGCTGCATCTATAAACCTCGGGTCTGACTTTATCGTTTCGGGTCATTTCCTTTGTATTTCTATTTTATAACAGAAATGCGCTAATACACAGAAAAAGCCTGATTTTTTTTTTTTTTGTTATATCAGAACTCAAAATTTATAGAATCACATCCATAATCCCATCAGGTCCACCTTCGATCGCAATATCGCTATCGCATCGTGGCATGGCCAAAACCCAAATACACGGGAATACATTGAAATTCTGAAATTCTGAAATTTCAAATTCTATGAAATCGGGTCTATAAAACCTATCGGGTTCGTGCCCTAATCTCTAATCACAATGGCGCTGTGTCAACAACCCTTTGTATCAGGGATCACATATCTCTCGATCATTGATTAAATCTAGACCGTTAATCCCGCTCCTCGATCCGACAGTCGGCATCACACATCGCATGTCACTATTGCAACGGCCCCGGGGGTCTTTCCATATGCCATGGACCATGCCGACGTCGATCCGCCGATCGCTGATATATCTGATCATCGCTATCGGCTCCAATCGCAAATCGCAAGCAGCATATCGCAGTGCCTGGGGTCCCAATATCGCATGCGGGCCTATCTCTGATGCGATAAGTCGGAGGTCGCAGTCGGGGGAGTCCTTCTGCCTTTGCCTGAAGTCCACCCCTTTGCACATTTGCGATGCAATTTCCTTAAGGAGCCTTTTATACCATTTTTATAAGAAATGCATCCTTTGTCAGAGGACAAAGGCAATCTTCTTTCTGCGATAACTTCTTCATCTGAAGTCCATTTTAGCACATTCAAATTGCATCAGATTCAGAGTGAAAACATATATGCAATGTGACTATTTCCAAGAGCATCCTTGGACTTCCATTTTCCTCTGTGAGGGACACCTTAGACTGAGAAGTCTATCCAAGATCCATTTTGGATCATTTTCCAAGCAAGAACCTGTGGTGCTCTCAAGTGGGTGTGTGGGCACATGGAAATCCTCATGTGTCTCCAAGTGGATTAAAAATTTATGTAGACCATATGTAAGGGTTAGTATGGTGATGTAAACCCTCCCTCTACAGTGGGAGACATCCTATAGATCCTAGAATATCTACCAAGTGTATGGTGCAAGTGTGGAGCTAGCTAGGCATGGTGAACCAAGTGCATCATCCTCATCCAAAAGGTGGAGCACAAGAAATCAATGAGTGGTATTGGGGATCCATGACATACTCTCTACTATGGTGGAGGCCCATGGCTCTCAACACTCACCCTACAAGTACCAATGTGGCCCTTTGGAGGGATAGAACCCCGTATAAGGAGACCAAGCCGCAAATGGAGACCCACCTGCAATCCTGCATAAGATCCAATGTGTCCCCTTGCCCTCCAATGCAAAAAATCATTAGAATAATAAAGTAAAAGAGATTACAAGTCATGGAGTCAATGGGGCTCTTCATGGTGGCATGCCCTTCCATAGCGGAATTTGGCATGTACAAGTGTCTCCAAGGTGAATAAGGTGGTTAACCAAGGACCCTATTAGGTGGTTTCATCCTTTAAAGGGGTGACATGTCCATGGTACATCCCTCAAATGGTGGGCGGAAAATGATAAAGTAATGGAACAGAGTGGGGATCAGGGGAATCATTGAGACCACATGTTATGGTACAAGGGTAGCTATAATAAGGGAAGCTCACACCTGGGTATATGAGTGTAGGAGGGAGAAAATCATGGTACATGAGTTTCCTTGACCTTTTTTTCGACCCTTCTTCATATGCTTTTTTCCTTTGAATTATTTTTCTTCATAATTGCTCGAGGATCTAGGGAGTGAAAGCATGTTATGTATTATATAGTAGTGGATACCCCCTTTAAGGTGGGGCGGTTCATTTCCCACTAGGGGTTGGGACAATCATGGGTTGCTTAATGACGAAGGGAGCTCATCGAGGGCCCATAAGACCCATAGGAACCAGGGCGATAGCCATGGATAAGGGGTAGATATCATGTGCGGATTTCCCCATGCTAAATTTATATGTCCCGACCATATTTTTCATTTTGTGGTACATTTTTGGTTGAGAGTGGCCAAATTATGCTTTTTTTTTTCTTTTGGCTGCATCAACCTCTAGGCATCATTCCAAGCTCGACCCAAGGTGTGGACAAGGGGAGGGGGAGACTAACCTGATGTGGACTTGGATGGGAAAAGAGATGAATAGGGCTAAAATGAATGGAAGGGAGTGATGTATATGTTTTTGAGAAGCAGGAACACACAACCAAAATTTGGGTTTCCCATGTAGTGCCGACCCTAAACTTAATGGCCAGTAAAGGAGATCCCAGAGAAGAAGAGTAGAAATTTTTCTCCTATAGGGTTACCCATTTTGGTGGGTAATCTTGTCGCTCCTAGAGACAACCTCGGATTGCTTACAAGACTAGTGCTTGGGAACATCTAAATTTGGAATGTCTCAAATGATTCACAATAAAGGGAGACCTCACTTATATTCTATATTTATATATAATGGTTTTGTTCATTCACCTAAATGAGTAAGACATGAATTTATTGGTACTTCTTCCCATATGCAAATCTCAGAAATATGTATGAAACAGTGGAGGCCAAGTAGTCCAAGGACTTACAGTTTAATAGACTTTTGTATAGCAATGATAGGGGCCGAGGAGGAGGAGTAACTCATCATATGGAGCTTGCAACATCAAGAATTCTATGCATAACACATAGAGCTTGCAGCTTTAAGAATTCATATACTTATTTGAGTCATAAGTAGGTATAATGGGAATAAGAGAGGCTGTGTGCTATAATTCATGACGAATCCATGCTGGAACTAGCATTAAAAATATTGATACAAATGAATCTATGAGGAACTTACAGGCACATGCATAACATATTGATACCAGCGAATCTGTGAGGAAGTATTGAAATATTTCTAACAACAGTAATTACATGAATTCAAAGAAGAAACATGAACAAATTGGGTTTTAACAGAGGGAGACCATACTGTAATACTTGGAGGGGGAATCACCACCATTTCTTTTCATATTCTAGAAAATCTGTATTGTAAAGCCATACATAATGAAAATAACATATAGAGTTTTCTTTAGAATTTTTTAACCTTTGTTAATTCTTGCTTTCCCCTATTTATCTGGAGAGGGGAGCAACAACATTCATTACAACAAAATATCTCTAGTCTAGACTCAACTATTGGGTTGACTAGCTGTCTCAGTCATAAATGGCTCTGTGGCCCAAAAATATTACATAATTAAATGCCTCACGAAAGGAGGCATGTTACAGTATAGTAAATAAGAAATACTCAAAATAAAAATACACAAAAAAACTCTCCTTACCCATCTTGTGATCATCTCCACTTCAGGGGTTGTTCTTCTTGTGGTATGGCTTCCTGCACTACTGCGCCAACCTCTTCCTTTATTTCACTTAGAACCAACTTTTGGATCCGTGTCACAGTAGGCTTCTTCTGGATCATCCCATCCTCTGCTTTAAATGCACCATTTTTTTTTTAAAACCACAACTGTCGACCCATCACGCCCTTAAATCCCTGTCCTGCACTATTAGTGCCTTAATGTACTAGGTGATTCTCTCTTGATGGAAATATGGGGGCACTTTCTCATTCTGGCCTTTGGCTATACAAAATGTTGTGAAACAGATGAAACCTAACCTCCCTTAGCCCTTTTCACTTTAGCTCCCCATTTGTAACTTTATCCATATGATTGGGGGCTCGAACCAGGGGCTTATCCCTTCGGGCGCTAAATCTTTCCACTATTGTACAGGGGGCCTTTTCCTTTATAATACCAAAAATGCCTTTGGTAACTCTTTATATCACATCGATCAATATCCCATAAGCAAAATGTTTATAGACCATGCCATAATAAATTGTCGCATCCCAGGGCCTTTTTCCTTATCGCAATCGCAATCGCAGGATGGGAGGGATATCGGTCGAGAATGAAGTTTCACTTTGTGGGATCGTTGATCTAGGGGTGACTTCATCATTGCCACATGTCACCCTGTGAGTGGTGACACGTGTGACCCGGAAACAACCCCATAGAACCCCTGAAAACACCGAAATTGAGTGCCACGTGTCCTACATACTACCATGTCATTGATGACATTAGCTGCCATGTTAGCCATCAAGAGAAATCACATTATGCCACGTGGCCCCCAGGAAGAGAGAGAAAATGGCCCCCCCAGCTCTATTTTTGCATGGGTTTCCTTTGTAAATGATGTCAGCCTTCCCCGACAATTTTACACAATATCGCAGAATCACACCTCGGAAGGTTTTGGAGTGGTAGCCCCTCTGTTCCGTAGGTTTCCAATAATGTGGGATTGCAGGATGCGGGATTGTGGGATTGCCCAACGTCGATATGCTATAATGCCACATGGAGGAGAGAGAAGGAGGTCACTAGGCCTTGGTTTTTTCATGGAATTCCTTCGTTAACGATTCTCGGCCTCCCCTGACGATGTAACAATGTATCGAAAAATTGGCGGTTCACTAGTCTTTTAAGTTTAGAATCCCACCAATTCGCCAATCGTCAATATTGTGGGACTGCAATATCATCGTTCGACACTGTGAACCATCGATAACCTTAAGTTTGTGCCCCAGGTCCTCGATGATAGCCAATATGCAGGATATGGGATGCCTGATATGCGAGAGTACAATATTTACCGTATTCTGCCACGTGGAGGAGAGAGAAGGGGGAAACCCAGATTTTGGTTTTCATGGAATCCCTTTGTTAAATAAAATCGGCCTTTCTCGACAACTTTACATTATATTGGTGAATCACAACCTCGTAGGTTTTCTTGAGTGGCAGCCCCTTTGCTTCGCCGATTTGCTGATGACCGGTAGTGCGGGATTTACTGTGCCCGAGCCTGATTTGCGATCTGCCTTTGTCCTTTGGGCTTTTCTCTTTGTTTTCTAGCTTCTTAAGGGGCAATTTAAAATTTCTCTATCTCTTGATCTAGAAGTCCATTCTTGGACTTCCATATACTGTTGGAAATCTATTTCCGAGCACTATGTAATGGGGAGGGTCTGATTTAGCTCTGAGATCTTCTATGGCCTGGGAAGGTGACTTCAAATTTCACTACTCTTGGGCAACCTTGACCAATTGAAACCCACAAATTAGTGAGTGAAAACATTGGCTTCAACTAGGGATAGTGCCTTGCTGGCAAGGTGCTAAGAACCTGTAGACCAGTAGCTTTCCTTCCATCAGGCATGGAGTCATTCTTAAACAAAATATAAGTCTATGAAAATGGAATTTTTCCATCATAAACTAAAAAATTCAAATAACAATTAAAATACATGCACACCAGTATTTAGTGTAAAACATATACCTCTAATTTTGAAAATAAATTTGAGGAACTGACCATTTACTGGAAGTTCCAGTAATTCATCATCCAGGTTTTCAAGCAGGTAAGTGTTCTTTTCCCTATCTTCTGCAATCTTTAAGGGGTTGAACCATAGCAGATAAAATTTCCCATGTTTGCCTTTGTATTCCTGTCGGACATCCCACCTGAGAACTAATTCTCCTGGATGAAGAGGTTGTTCCTTTCCCCTCTTGTCAAACAAAGATTTCATTTGCTATTGATAATTGGACAACTTGGTCCCAATCTATTCTCTGTTTTCGTGAAGCTCAACCAGCTGATTTATCCTTCTATTCAAGGCATTTGGCTCTTCCTCTACTTCTTGTAGTAATATCACCACCAACATTGCTAATTGGATTGGAAAGACTGCAATCTTACCGTATATTAGCTCAAAAGGTGATTTCCTCGTGGATCGTTTAGTTGGGAGTCCCAGTTTCACTGATTTTCAACAATGATCTTTTTAGCACCCTTTTGACAGTTTTGTTGGAGGACTCAACCAAGCCATTATCTTGAGTATAATAGGTAGTAGAGTGCCCAATGATGATATTGAACTTATGGTAGAAGCTGGTGAACTTGGCATATTTCAAGACCTAGGAATTATGAGTGATGATTTTGGAGGGACACCCAAAACGATACAATATGTTCTCCTCCATGAATTTGATTACCATTGCAACTGTAGAATTTCTGGCTGGGATGGCCTCTACACACTTGGTGAAATATTCAGTGGCCGTCAATATCCACTTGTGTTGGCCACTGGATGGTGGTTTTATTTCTCCAATGAGGTCTAGTCCCCACTATCTAAAAGGTTCCTCCACATGTACTTGGATCAGGGGGAGGGGAGAAAACTTTTTCCTCTCAACAAATACTTGGCACTTCTGGCATGACGTGACCTAGGAATGAACATTCCCAAATAGTGAAGGCCAATAGAATCCTTCCTTAAGAATTTTATGTGCCATGGTATTCCACTTGAAGTGTCCTCCATAGACTCCTCCATGAAAATATTCTACCACCTTATGGGTTTCGCCCTCCACCATACAAAATAGCAATACCCCTGTCAGGTCCTTCCAGTAGATCAGACCATTGGATATGATATATTTTTGCGCTTGCAGCCTCAGGGCTTGGTATTTGGATTTATCTACCCCCAACAGGCACCTCAGGAATAAGAGATAATGAACAATGTTCTTATACCATGGGGATCCCTCATATTTGGCATAGATTTTCTGATTTTCCCTCTCTGATGATCCTCGGGTATGCCCTCCTTTGTGATTAATTTTATCCCAAGAGCTTGGGAGTTGGATTTAGATAAAATCTTGGCCAACCCCTGGCCTTTGATGAGCTTGGTAGGATTTATTTCTAGCTCATATTCTTGTATTTTAGCTATCCACCTAACTTAATTTTCTTTTTTGAGCATGTCTGTAATACCCTTGACAATTTCTGCGTAATTGAGAATGAACCTCCTCAAGAAATTTATTCTCCCCAGAAAGGCTTGAACTTCTTTCTTGTTTCTGGGCAGGGGAATAAGGCTGATGGCTTTGACTCGTTCAAGATCAATCTTTACTCCTTCATGTGCTACTATGTGTCCAAGTAGCTTCCCCTCACTTAGGGTGAACTGGGATTTCTTAGGATTCAGAGAGAGACCATACCTCCTGCTTTTTTCAAAAGTGAGTTTTAAATGGCGGATGTGCTCTTCATCAGTCTTAGAAAAGATTGTGATGTCGTCCAGGTAGACCACCACGAATTTTTCCCATTATCCAGTGGGACCAGTCCATGAGGGACGGTATTCCCTTTCAATTGCAAAATTTTGCACCCAACCACTGTGTCTCTCCACGAAGTGGATTCTTGATCTTCTTCTTCTTCTTCTTGATCGATGGTGGAGTGGGAAAAATCCCCAACAACTTCTATGAATCTTTTTATCTGCTCGTCATCCTCGAATACCTGCCAGTTCTTGACATTATCGGGTATTGAAGGTCTGTACCTGATTTCTACCTCATATATGATGAGAGGATTTTGCGGGGGCCTAAAAGTGCTTGCAGCTAAAACAAGGGAGTCTGCCATTCTGTTTCCTTCCCTGGGAAAAAATTGGATATTGAAAGTCAGTTAGAAATGATCAATTAGGTCCCATACTTTATTTCGCTATGTCTTCAGATTGGGGTGTTTGGCTTGGCATTGGTCTCGGATCTGCCTTACGACTAGCTCAAAGTATCCATAGACTGACAGGCATTCAATATTCATATTTCTTACAGTTTACAACCCAAGGAGAAATGCTTCATACTTCGCCACATTGTTGGTAGCCTCAAATTCGAGCTTGAATGGGAGGGGTATCATGTTGCCTTCCGAAGATACCAACAATATTCCAACTCCATTTCCCTCTTTTGAGTTGCTCCGTCGAAGTACAATTTCCATACTTCGTTTTCATTCAAGTGCTAGTATTTCAACTGCCTTGTCAAGTGTACTGATGCTTCTCCTAAGATGTTCCCATCTTCTTCTAAGAATAGGCAGGAGAGGTCACTTTCTTTCCCATGCAATGGGGAATTTTCTGAGCCTGGGTCACAGTCTTTATAAACCTATATTCTCTGTACAACCTCTTTTCTTGCCTCCAAATGTGGGAATTGTGGCATAAGTTAGATAGAGCTTGATAGATCCCCCCACCTTGGAACCCCAAGATCTAGATAAGAGCATTCCGAAATGAGGAAGAATATCTTCCACCACTATGTACATCACCACACTCTTCGTCGAGATCTGAGCTATGTTCATGATCAGGTCCTTTATCATCCCTAAGCACTTGACTCTCTTGGAGTCGAAGGAGTACAGGTCCTTGTATGATCTAGTGATCTCCAAGACCAAATGTTTCATTACCACTAGTGGCATGACGTTGTGTAAGACTCCAGAGTCCAACGTACAGTTGTGTAATAAAATATCATGGATCACCAAAGTCACATGGAAAGGTGCGGTAGAAGGATCGGGTTCTTCTACATGCAGCCCAAAAACAACCATTGGCATCTCCTCTTGGAGATTTAAACTATAATGGGTTGGTGCTGAGATAGAGGGATACATGAATTGAGAGACTTTAGCTTTATAAGTATGCTACTTTAGAAGCTCGATCAGAGGGACAAAAATATTTACCTTTTCAAGCTCCTTCTAGAGATTGAATGTAGGTTGGGTTCTATACCTCCGGGCTATGTTCCTTTTTCATTGCCACTGGCAGGTTTCAGCGGAGCAGGTGCCTCCTTTTCAATGTGTCCCTATGCACTATTTCTTTCCTTATTTGCAGAGACTTTCATCTTGGAAGGGTCAGGATTTAGCTTTCCTTTCCCTTTGTCTGGTACTAGAGGAATAACTCGGGGAGCAATTTCCTCCTGTTGCTTTGGTTCTCTTGACCATTTATTTGAAGATCTTAGATTATATTTACATTGTGGTTGTGCTTGCATGAAATCTGCAAACTGTTTCCAATAATAATCTATATCTTCCTCATCTACCACTTCTCCATCATGATTGACCTCTTGGTGAGCCATATTCTCATGTTCTTCTTCAAGGAAATCATAATATAAGTTTCCCTGCATCTCTTGTGTATTCGAAAATTTCTCATTGGGACCATCTTCTAAGTATAAAGGATGAGGGATCTGGTCGAGCTACTCCTTTCTCTCCCTTGGAAGTATTTGCAATGGAGGTCTTCTATACTGCGAGTTGTAACCCCGGTTGTTGACTTGAGCATTCTGTTTGGAGAGGCTCTTGTTCTCAATCTCAAGCTTTCCAACCTTCTGTGATAAAATCCTGATGAGTTTTTCTAGTTCATCCATCTTCAGGTCTGGTGATTCTCTATCTCGACCAGAGGAAGATGCCTCTTCTTTCCCTCTTTTGTTCTTAGTAGGTTCTTGCTTTCCTCTTGACTTTCCTGCTGAGGCGAAATTTTCCTCCACCTCAAGTGCATCGATTTGGAGTTGATCTAGAGTGAGAGACTTCATTTCCCTCAGAGTAAAGCCAAACTCAAACTCAAATTCTCCCAAAAAGGCTACATGGGTAGCAGATGGAGGAGGCTTTATCTCAGTTGGCAGGTTATGCTATTGCTTGTTGAAGGAAAAACTAAAACTAAAACTAAAACTAAAACTGAATCTGGAAATTACTATCTATGTATCTGTCCTCTGTGGTTGCAAGCATTAAGCATCGGCTTGAGGAGAGTTGGTTATCCGACCTCGGACTTTAGTTGCCCTGCAAAAATAGAATCGGCAAGTGCTGGCACTATCTTCTCGGTAGAGTTAGTGAGGCATTTGAGAGTCATGCATTGACTGTATGGTTTAACCAAGTACTGCGAGTAAGAACCTCTAATAAATACCACTAGTTTTTAGATCTTGGGTTTTTCCCTTTTAGCTTTTAGCATTTTTTCTTACAATTTTCTGGGCTTTCAGGCGACTGAATGCTCAGAGGCTTTCCTTCTCAAGGGGTTTTACCCAGCGATTAGCGCTTAGTGTGCTAATTGCGCATAGGAAACTGCCTCCGTTTCTCGATCCGGGCTTCCCTAGTGCCAGTTTTCGCCTCTTGCGCGTTCTTGTTAGATGACTTCAGAAATCAGAGCTTTTCCCTTCTTCCCCATAACACTGCTACGTATACCTTCCCGCTTTCCGCTCCTGCAATTTACAAATAAAGGAAAGAGTAATGATAAGAATAAGGTGACATGAAAGCTTTAAATGCTGAAATCATATAAAATATACCACCTTGCGTGAAATGACCTTTCGATCAGATCGAAACCTTATCTCATTAATGATCATCAACTAACTTATTAAATTAACATTAATGCACATAACTTGACATCGGATTACGAAAAACTTTTTGGAACGATGTGCCCTGCAGATCTGTGATAAAGCGATTTTGCGATTTACTTCGTAATATCGCAGATCGAAATATCGCTAATCCGTTGTGTTTGACAATCATTCATTACCATGTGTTTCTGCAAAATGCGATTTGCGAGACGCATTATCGCATATCACTGGTTTGAGGTATTTCACATTAAGTGATACTTGAGGCATATGAAAATTGCAACGTGCGATGAGCTTCTTCGGTGTGCAATCTCACATCGTGATTTTGCAATCTTAGGAGTTTGCTTATATGGTGCCATCCATTACCTTTTTGCGATGTGATGCGATGCTTTTTGAGAGAAAGATTTTGTTCGAACTTATCATAAAACTTAAGTCCTTTTGGATTTTGTGGGGATTTTCCTAAGTTTATGATAGTAATATTTATTCAAAAAGGGAATACAAGTTCTAATTTATTTTATTTTTTAGATGAAGGGTCCCCACTTATTTAGTATTGGTAATAAAACTAAAATAAGAAGGGGGGTTGTTGCTGGCCACAACAATTGGTGATTCACTTGGAAGAACCTGTTGAGAATGCAACAAGATGATGGAGCTTAGTGGAAAGGAGTCGCCTTCACTAAGTGGGCCCGCAGGCAAATTATGGCGCAAACTCTATTTTTAGACTATGTCTATTTTTAGACATATGGATCATGTCTATGAGTTGCAGGATGTTGTTTATGGATGATTGGTCATGTTGGGAAAAAATAGATGGACTTCTATTTCTGGTTCACAGCAGGAGTGATCAAAGTCTATTTTTAGACTACCGGGTTAAAAATAGAAAAGTCAAATATTATTGTCTCATAATAATATTTAGACTATAAACTTTATCTTATCCTCTTGGAGCACTTCAATTTGAGCTACAGATGTGGCACATGCAGCTGTCAGAAGGAAATATGCTTTTCTTATGAGTCAGTTGAGCTATTGCATGCATGACATCAGTTAGAACTCATGCATGTGAGTTCTGTGGAGTTGGATGTGGAGTTGATGGAGTTGTGTTCAGTTTGACTTGGTTAAACTAGTTGTAATTATTCTAACTGCAAATAGACTAGTGATGAGTGATGTGAATTAATTGATTTAATTAATTCACTAATTATTAACTCATAATGAAACTGAAGAATACATCAGTTAACTCAGTGCATGTACAGTTCAGTGGAGACAGGTGTTAGAGGTTGAGATTGCTATCAGTTGTGGCTATAGTTGTGCATGAGGTCTTGCATAAGCATGTATTGAGTATGCCAATGAGTATTGCCTAGTATATGCCCAGTGAAATAGCCTGTGCTCACGTGATTTCTAGTGTGAGTGATTTTCACAAGGTATTGTGTGTAATAGAGGCAGGCAAAGCAGCGGAGGAGATTTGAACTTGTGACTTGTTCGGATCTGAGCTAGTTTTGTGTGTAACAGGTGGAGATAGTGCTGGATACTTGAGAGGAGTATTGTATTATGTAATGTTACATGTTCTCAATCATTAATATACAAATAGTGTGGGGTTTTCAGCTGTAAGCTTTCCCCGGGTTACATACTGTGTTAATGTGGGCATGCGATTGATGTTTCATTGTTTTTGATGTTGCTAAATTGTTGATCAATGTAGAGGAGCTTATGTATTGTGCATGTATTCTGCAGTAGTGTATAATCGGGATAATATCTATTGAATATGTGTTTATATTCAAAATTTTTACATGGTATCAGAGCTGTTGATCATCAGATCTACTATTCAGAAAGTGTTTACATTTTATTTCTTCAGGAAAAGTCTGTAATCGGGCCAGGTAGCCTCTGGATTCATCCTTCCTTTGGAAGGTGAGATATTCAGTAAAAGCCCATACAGTCAATCTCTGTATGAGAAATACTTTGTTCTCATGAATTCTAGATCGGAGACGGTTGAGTTTGGAGCTGGTGGAATTCGAATTTGCAACAGTGTTTTCTTGGTATCAACGTGGCAATGTCTTTCAACGGATTGCGATTGGAGTATGCTCTTGAGGGAAGCTCGAACTATATTGCATGGAAGGACAGGATGGAGGCAGTGTTGGATGATAATGGGCTAAAGGATTTCATAGAGGCTGATGTCCCAAAGCCTACTGATGCTACGCAGGTTGATGCTTGGCAAAAGAAGACATCAAACTGTCGAAGGATTCTGTTGGAGGGCGTGAAGGATCACATTGTGTCCAGCCTGCATGGAAAGGCTTCTCCATACTTTATGTGGAAAGCGTTGACAGATATAATCCAAAGCAAGAGCGATCAGAGGAAGCTGGCGCTCAAGGATAAACTCAGAAACATCAAATGTGAGAAGGGAGACAGTATGCCCAAGTATCTCACGAAGTTCACTCAGTGCAGAGATGAGTTGGGAAGTGTGGGGGTGACTGTCGATGATGAGGACTTGGTGAGCTTGGCTCTCCTTGGTCTTCCGAAGAGTTGGCATTCCTATCAAGACTCTGTCAATGGTCGGGAAATTGCCAGGATGGGAGGGACTTTGGTCAGATCTTGTGCAGGAGGAGATCAGGTGGAATACCAGGGACAAATCTTCATCAAAGGGACCTAATGAAGAAAATTACGCTTTGGCTGCCAAAGCAAAGAAGGGGAAGAGAAAGAAAGCTTCTCAGTCTGGTGCGAAAGGCAAGAAGCAGGACATGTCCAAGGTGAAGTGTTTTCACTGTCACCAGCACGGACACTATGCCACTAATTGTCCGCAGAAGAAGAAGAACAAGCAAGCTGCTGGATCTACAGCAGGAGAGGCTCTAGCCTCGCATTTTAAGCTTGATTTTTCATTGATTGCATGCTTGGTTTCAAGTGTGATGGGATTGGTGTGGTTCTTGGACAGTGGTGCGTCTTTTCACATGACAGGAGATCGAGATTTGTTTTCTAATCTGGAGGACAAAGATCTTGGAGTGCACATTGAGATGGGCGATGATGGTAGATACAGTGCGACTGGTATCAGTACCATTTCCTTTAAGAGGGAGTCTGGTAAACCCTTCGTATTGAAGGAAGTGATGCATGTTCCAGGATTGAAGAAGAATCTTATCTCTATGGCGATGTTAGAAGACAAGGGATATGATGTTGTTTTCAGCGAGGGAAAGGATTTCCTGTGCAGCAAGACAACTGGAGAAACCCAGAAGATAGGGGTTCGAGTGAGGAACCTTTATCAGTTGCATGTAGATGGATGCGCAGCAATGGCATGCAAGGCAGAAGGATTGGTGAGCTGGGATGATGGCGAGTTGTGGCACAGGAGATTGGGTCACCTTCACCATGGAGCCTTGAAGATACTGCACCAGATCACTACAGGGCTTCCTAAAGGCACTCTTGCGCAGTCAGATTAGTGCAAGGGGTGTACTTTGGGAAAGTTTATGAAAGCCACCTTTCACGAGAAGGATAGTCGCGCCACGACGATCCTTGAGAGAATTCACACAGACGTGTGTGGACCTTTCTCAGTAGCTTTGACAGCAAAACACAGGTATTATGTGATTTTTGTTGATGATTTCTCTCGTAAGTGCTGGATCTTCTTCATGCAAAAGAAGAACGAGACATATTCAAAGTTTTGTGAATTCAAAGCATTGGTCGAGAAGGGGTCAGGGAAGAAGGTGAAGGCTCTTAGAAGCGATAATGGTGGTGAATACATCTTTGGTGAGTTCAAGGATTTCTGCAGTGTAGAAGGGATTCGAAGAGAGCTCATAGCTCCCCATAACCCACAGCAGAATGGGGTTGCTGAGCGGAAGAACAGAATGATCGTGGGTGCTACACGGGCAATGTTTCATGATCAGGGCCTACCCCTTCACTTGTGGGCGGAAGCATTCAATACAACAGTTTATGTGCAGAACCGTTGTCCTCACAGGATACTTGGCATGAGTACACCCGAGGAGGCTTTATTCTAGTAAGAAGCCTGATCTTTCTCATTTGAGGATTTTTGGTACTAACGTTTACATGCATGTGACGAAGGATGCCAGGAAGAAGTTGGAGCTGACTGTAGAGGTTGGGATATTTTTGGGGTACACTGATACGCCCCACAACTATCGTGTGTATTTGCCAGACAGTGGTAAGACTGTTGTGTGACAAGATATAAAATTTTAGGAGGATAAAACCATGAAGTGTTCGCTTGAGAGGGAGCTACACTTGCATGCAGATGAGGAGCTATTAGTTCCTAAAGATGAGCTTCAGGACGTGGATCAACCACAGGATGAGGTTCATGGAGTGGCAGAGACCACTCATGCAGCGCCAACCATCAGAGGGTGAAAGCGCTTGACAGAAGCTGAGCGACTGGCTCAAGATGCAGAGAAAGTTGTAGGACCACCTACAGCCCAACGTAGGCAGAGACAGTCACCTGATCGGTACACTGGATACATGGCTCTTATGAGAAAATGTGTTGTGACTGAGCCATCCTCTTTCGAGGAAGCTGTGGAGGATCCCGCATGGGTAGACGCCATGGTGGAAGAGTATGATTCTATTGTTAGAAACAGTGCATGGGAGATTGTTCCTAGACTGGAAGGGAAATCAGTGGTGGGTTCAAGATGGATCTACAAAGTTAAGCAGGCAGTTGACGGGAGTGTGGAGAAGTACAAGGCAAGATTTGTTGCCCAAGGCTTTTCACAGATAGAGGGGATCGATTATGAGGAGACCTTTGCACCTGTCGCAAGGTATTCTTCCATATGGACGATTCTTTCTCTCTCAGTGCAGATGGGGTGGCACATTCATCAGATGGATGTGAATACTGCGTTCCTCAACGGAGTCATTGAGGAGGAGGTGTACATTGAACAACCCGAAGGTTTCGAGGTCTTCAGCAGCAAGTCGCATGTGTGCACGCTCAAGAGAGCGCTGTATGGGTTAAAACAAGCACCACGTGCTTGGTACACACGGATAGACAGTTATTTCACCGGACTTGGATTCTCCAAGAGTGAGGCGGATCCTAACCTATACCAGATTGTGGTGGAGGGTAAGTTGCTTATCATTGTACTTTATGTAGATGATTTGATTCTAATGGGTGATGAGTTGTTGATACTTTCATGCAAGGATGATCTTGCTAAAGAGTTTGAGATGAAGGACTTGGCCCTCCTTCATTATTTCCTGGGATTGGAAATCTGGCAGCGCAGTGATGGACTATTTGTTTCTCAGGGTAAGTATGCTTAGGAGATACTGGAGAAGTTCAACATGCATGGCTGCAAGCCTGTTGATACTCCTCTTCCTGAAGGTTGGAGGAAGGAGGATGCCACTTCGGCAGAAGAAGTGGATGCCACTGTTTATCGACCGTTGGTGGGGTCGCTTATGTATCTGGTTAATACACGACCCGATATATGCTATGCTGTTAACTAGCTTTCACAAGATATGGTTAAGCCTACCAAGCTCTTCTGGAAGGCGGGCAAGCATGTATTGCGTTATTTGAGAGGCACATTGGGATATGGTTTGTGGTACAGACAGGAGGATGAGGTGAAGCTATGTGGCTTCACGGATGCAGATTGGGCAGGGAGCCCAACAGACAAAAAGAGCACATCAGGAGGGGTCTTTAGTATCAGGTCGACATCATTTTCTTGGTACAACAGGAAGCAGAGATCCGTGGCACTCAGTTCAGCAGAGGCCGAGTATATGGCAGCAAGTTTGGCTGCATACGAGGCTATATGTATGAGGAAGATTCTAGTCGGTTTGTTCGGTTCTCACTTGGATCCTACTGTGATTTACTGTGATAACCAGAGTTGCATTAAACTCTCAGCTAATCCTGTATTTCATGATAGATCTAAGCACATTGACATTAGGTACCATCATATCAGAGATTGTGTGCAACGGAGAATCATGTTACTTTCATACATTCCAACGGAGGATCAGGATGCTGATATCTTGATGAAGGCGCTCACTAGGAGCAAATTCGAATACCACCAAGGCAGGATAGGGGTTGTTTATAATCCATATCTTGTTGAGAGGGAGTGTTGAGAATGAAACAAGATGATTGAGCTTAGTGGAAAGGAGTCGCCTTCACTAAGTGAGCCCGCAGGCAAATTATGGCGCAAACTCTATTTTTAGACTATGTCTATTTTTAGACATATGGATCATGTCTATGAGTTGCAGGATGTTGTTTATGGATGATTGGTCATGTTGGGAAAAAATAGATGGACTTCTATTTCTGGTTCACAGCAGGAGTGATCAAAGTCTATTTTTAGACTGCCGGGTTAAAAATAAAAAATTCAAATATTATTGTCTCATAATAATATTTAGACTATAAACTTTATCTTATCCTCTTGGAGCACTTCAGTTTGAGCTACAGATGTGGCACATGCAGCTATCAGAAGGAAATACACTTTTCTTATGAGTCAGTTGAGCTATTGCATGCAGGACATCAGTTAGAACTCATGCATGTGTGTTCTGTGGAGTTGGATGTGGAGTTGATGGAGTTGTGTTCAGTTTGACTTGGTTAAACTAGTTGTAATTAGTCTAACTGCAAATAGACTAGTGATGAGTGATGTGAATTAATTGATTTAATTAATTCACTAATTATTAACTCATAATGCAACTGAAGAATACATCAGTTAACTCAGTGCATGTACAGTTTAGTGGAGACAGGTGTTAGAGGTTGAGATTGCTATCAGTTGTGACTATAGTTGTGCATGAGGTCTTGCAAAAGAATGTATTGAGTATGCCAATGAGTATTGCCCAGTATATGCCCAGTGAAATAGCCTATGCTCACGTGATTTCCAGTGTGAGTGATTTTCACAAGGTATTGTGTGCAATAGGGTCAGGCGCCAAAGCAACGGAGGAGATTTGAACCTGTGACTTGTTCAGATCTGAGCTAGTTTTGTGTGTAACAGGTGGAGATAGTGTTGGATACTTGAGAGGAGTATTGTACTATGTAATGTTACATGTTCTCAATCATTAATATAAAAATAGTGTGGGGTTTTCAGCTGTAAGCTTTCCCCGGGTTACATACTGTGTTAATGTGTGAATGTGATTGATGTTTCATTGTTTTTGATGCTGCTAAATTGTTGATCAATGTAGAGGAGCTTATGTATCGTGCATGTATTCCACAATAGTGTATAATCAGGATAATCTCTGTTGAATATGTGTTTATTATTCAAAATTTCTACAGAAACAGTTATCTTTGATTTTCTTTTGAATTTTATAAACTTCCAAAACAGAGGGGTTTTTGGAAAATCAAAATTTATTATAGAAAGATAAACTATATCATGCTTTCAGCTGTTAATGCTGGTTTGTTTCTTTTATGTTAACTTTGATTATTTACTTCCTAAATATAGTCATCGTATTTACATCAACCACTACTTGGTTTATAAAGATAAAAACAAAGTCTCCTCTGTAAATCAATTTTAAATATGCTCATTTGTCGTAGGTAGAGCCTCTGCTGCCAGCAGGCGTTTATAGCCTCGACAGGGTTACCTGTTACCCAGCAATGATCTTGTATCCTACTTGGAGAAATATATGATTTTCAAAGGGAAATCCATATCCACACTTATCGCTTTTATTTTCTTTTAATCCTTAAAGAACAATTCCTTGGTTTGGTAGCCAAATTATGACAGTGCCACTCACTTGATTTATAATTTTGCTGAACAAGCTGGCTCGTGATGAGACCCCTTGTCTTTTGATTGGAACAATCTTGAATCATTGCCTTGTTGTGGTATGCAGTTTTGGCAAAGTCAGCAAGCTATAATATCGATGATCATGATAAGTCAGCTCGTGATGAGACCTCTTATTCTTTAAGTTTAAAGTGTATCACTAGATTATTCCTTGAAGCTCGTAATTCTCTAGGTGGGGAGGAAGTCATTGGTTCCTTAAGAATAGCTCTGGACGACAATAGTAGAGTTTTTGGAAAGAGCTTTTCTGCAAAGAGTCTTTGTTTTTTTTATTGATGTTTTTCATTGACTTATATAAAACAAATTCTCACTAAAGGTTGCTTTTTATCAAAATTCACAAGGTTGAAACTAGTATCATTTCCAAGCTTATAGCCTTTGACTATAGCTTTCAATAATAATGACCAATTTTCCAAATCAGTTCCATTTATACAAGCGAAAAAACAAAATCTAAAAGAAATACTAGTCTTTTTCGTGAATTCCAAACATAACTATTTACAATTGGTTTCATTATCAAAATAAAAGGAAAAACTAATTTACAAAAATAGAAAAATGATCTTCTATGGAAATTATTTTTTAAGGATCTGCCCATTAACAGGTAAAGATTCTCTTTTCCTTGCTAAATTCTGCAACATAAAAGTGGATGGACCAATGATTTCCGTAATTTGGAATGGGCCAAGCCACATTCGTTGGAATTTCGTATGTTTGCTTTTTTCTTCGTGAGCCTTATCCCATTTTAAAACTAAATCTCCAATTTGAAAGTCCTTTCTGGATACCATGTTTGAATCAAAATAAGCTTTTACTAATGCTTGATGATTAGCATGAGTTCTTTTAGCCTGTTCTCGTTGTTCTTCTAGCTTAAGAATTTGCAGTTGTCTTAGCTGTAAGGATGAATTTGGTGTTTCGTCAATAAATTGAACTAAGGCCAAAGAGGGAATTGCTAGATGAGTTGGGAGAACCACTTCTTTCCCATAAACTAAATTAAATGGAGAAGTGCCAATGGAGGCTTTCTGTGTTATTCGGTCTGCCCATAGAGCATACATCAAAGATTTGTGCCAATTCTTATGGTTTTGATTGATGGTTCACTTAATGATTCTGATTAAGTTTTTATTTGTTGATTCAATTAAACCGTTCCCCTGTGGGTAATAATTGGCAGAGTATTTAAGTTTAAAACCTCTTTTGAGCGCAAATTCGGTCATAGTATTTCCAGCAAAATACGATGCGTTATCAAACATTAAAGAAGAGGGTAAACCAAACTTGGTGATTATGAACTGATCTATGAAATCGATGATGTGTTCAGTATTAGCTGTCTTGAGAGGAACGACTTCTACCCATTTAGTAAAATAATCTATAGATGTAAGGATATACCTATGCTTTTTAGAAGAGTGAGGAACGATATCACTTATTATATCCAATCCCCATTGATCGAAGGGTTGATCAATATTGACTGGTTGCAAAGGCAATGATGGTTTCTTTTGTCTTCCAGCAGCAGTTTGAAAAACTTGACATTTCCTTACATAGCTATGCGCATCTTTGAATAGTGTAGGCCAATAGTACCCTGCGCACAAGATATTATGTGTTGTAGCATCTCCAGTGTAATGTCCACCTGTCGGTCCATCATGGAGTTCTTGCAACACTTTTTCAGTTTCAGATTTCTCAAGACATCGAAGGAGAACATAATCATAATTCATCCTAAATAGTACATCTTTTACGAGTTGATATTTCTTAGCCTTCAATGTTAAGGATCTTTTCTTTGTATAATCCAGGTTTGAAGGAGCATATCCGTTCTTTAGATAAAATATGATATCAACATATAATGATTCAGTATCGTTTAGGTTTACCTCATACATTTGTACTTTTGAAGATGGTATTTCAGAAATAAGCAATGCTCCAGCCAGCATTTTGCAAAATCCTTGACCTTTTACAATATTTGTTGGTTTAATTTCAGCGTCATATTCTTGTAAGGCCGTAATCCAATTTGCTCTTTTCTCACCCACGTCTTTCTGTACTAAGAGATTTCTTACCGCTGGAAACGGTACTAAGATCTTTGTATGGGTTTTAAGCAGGAAGGGTCTGAAGTGCTTGATCGCTTTGAAAACAACATAAGCTTGTTTCTCGACGTCATAATAATTTAATTCAGCTTCTTGTAGATTTGAACTGAAAAAGGAAATTGGGGCTTCCGCCTTATCTTAATTTTCTTGAGTGAGTATCGCATCATATGATCTATCAGATGCAAATGTATATAAAATGAAAGGATCGGAAAAATTTGGAGTCGCTAAGGATGGGGCGTTTACAATCGCTTGCTTAATCAGATTGAATGCTTCATATTCCTCTTGGCCCCATTTGAATATTTAATTCTTTTTAATCATTGCTTGTAAGGGAGATACAATCCTTGAGAAGTCTGGAACAAATCCCTTAACAAAGCTAATTTGGCCAAGGAAGGATTCATGGCTTTCTTGTTGTGAGGAAAAGGTATTTCAGAAAACTCCTTAATTCTATCGAGATCAATATGGATTCCAAATTTTGACACTATAAATCCAAGAAGTTTTCCTTCACTTAATGCAAAAAAGGACTTTTTTGGATTAAGTGAAATCCCATACCTTTGGCAACGTTAGAAGATCTACTTTAAGTCTCTGAGATTATTACCACGTTTCTTAGAGTATACAGTTATATCATCCAAGTAGATTACTACTGATTTGTTTACTAATCCCTTAAATACGATGTCCATGGCCCTTTGAAATGTGGCACCAATGTTGATCAGACCAAAAGGCATCTTTTGATATGCGTAAGTACCCCATTTGGTTCTGAACGTAGTTTTTAGTTGATCATCAGGATGGACCAAAACTTGGTTGTAGCTGGAGAAACCATCCAAAAAGGACATTAATTCTGATCCTGTAATTTCTTGCAATATTTGCTCCATGGGAGGCAAGGGAAAATTATCCTTTTGGCAGGCTTTGTTCAGGCTTCGAATTCTAATGTCTCCGTTTTTCTTTCTGATGGGAACTAAGTTGGAAACCCATCTAGAATGTCGAACAGGAAAAATAATTTTGGCTTTCAATAACTTGTTGAGCTCAGACTTAATCTGGTTTTCCAGATTAGGATGGATCTTCCTTAGCTTTTGATAGACAGTTTTTTCATCGGTTATCATTAGGATAGTATGCTGAATGATAGAAGTGTCGTAAGTCTTTAGATCATCGTAGTTCTAGGAAAAGACACTTTTGTATTGTTTCAGGAGATGAACATAAGCTAATCTTTCTTCTTTGGTTAGGCCAAGACCTAGGTCGATATTCTACGGCTTGGTATCAGTTCCTAGATTTACTAATTCATAGTTCAGGGTTGAGCTCTGAAGTTTTGAATTGGTAGATCTCTTGAATCGATCTTTCAAATCATATAGGTCTTCCAACTTGACTACTGATTTTGGCATAACATTATTAGTGCTTTCTTGTTGAAACTGTTTGTCATGTTGGTCCTTGCCAATTATCTGATTAGTGTAAGATCCCTCTTATGTGAGGAAGCTTACAATATCAGGATCGTCGTTGAAAATTCTCCAGTTTGTAACATTATCAGGAATTGAGGGTCTAAAGATTAATTCGATTGAGAATCTGTCTGGGCTATAGTCTTCTAAGGGAATGAGCTTGGAAGCTACGTTTTCCAAGAGGTCAGCACTAGCATTTTGGAGTCTGGGAATTGGTGAAATATTAAATGCTATAAAATGTTCAGTCAGATCTTGCACTAAAGATTGATAATGCTTTAAATGACCTGATAGGAAATGTATAGTATTTCGTACCTGTCTAATAACAATTTCAGAATCTCCGAAGACTTGTAGATACTTGATATCTAATCCGATTGCCTTGTATAATCCTTGGACTAAAGCCTCGTATTCTGCAGTGTTATTGGTGCAATTGAACTCGAGTCTACAAGTTAGCATAGTTTTGTTTCCCTCTGGACTAACTAATACACATCCTGCTCCTGCTCCATCGTTAGACTTAGAACCGTCAAAAAATAACTTCCAAAATAAAGATTTATTTATAGGACTATCTATAAAATTAACACATTTAGAACTATTTGTTTGGGAAAAATTTTCTACTTGAGACAAAACATAATGTTCTAAGTAAGGCAAAGTATGAGCATTAAAATTTCGTAAGAAAGAATAAACATAATAGTTGCCAATTATATTGTTGTTGTATGTTATAGGTTCATTTTCTCCTCCAATTCCGTTACTATGTATTTTTGATGTCTTTCTCTCTCAACTTTTATCTAATTCAATTTACCATTGTAAGGGAGCCACATGTGTGACCAATCAGTAGCAAAGTATCCATGAAGCTTTTCAAACCAATCCCTACTAAGAATTAAGCCATAAAATTCTGGAATGTCTGTAACTAGAATATCAATAACTTGACATACCTTTGGATTCGATGACAGCCTTATGGTAACTTGATTTAGTTCACCGATCACTTCAACCTGTGACCGGTCCAGCTGAACTATGCGTACTGCAGATTTTTGAGGTTGAACGTTCAACTTTGCACATATTGATTTAGGTAGGATATTAGATGAAGCTCCTGAATCTACTAAACAATTATGCAAATTTTTGTTGAAAACTTCGTAAGTAAGAAGAAATTGGGGAGTATGAGATCTTGACCTTCCTCCAATTAAAGTGATATCATTTGGATCAACTTTATTAATCACATTAATTGGAGGTCTTCCCATCTCATGAGAAGCTTGTGAGATTACAACGGTGGGCAGAGGTGCAATCAGTTTCACGTGTAACTCTTTCAAAAGGAGATTTTGTTGATGTTTTAATTTGCTCAATTCATGAAAGGTTATGTTAGCCCTAGTCTTCTTCATGTCTTCTACGATATTATACTCCATCTCATCAGAAACAATCAATGTTTTGGATGGAGTTGGCGAATCAGATTGGACTGGGCTTGTTTGAGTCGCTTTCTGTGACGTTTTCTTACTGCAACTTTGTCTTTAGACATCGAGATTGCGCTCTTATGTTTAGGATTTGTTTGTGGAGGATCAACTTGATTTCTAATTCTGGTACTGACTGGTGATGCCTCTTGATCCTCTTCGTCAGGGAGAATGAAGTCCCACATTCCTTGCACTTCTACAACTTCTTCTTCATTAGTGGGCTCTTCATTAGAAACTTCCTCTTCTTCTTCTTCTGATTCTGCATTTGTAATAGCATTGGGAGGCTTTGAATCAGTTGAAGGATTTCTTCTATAAGGCCTGTAAGGCTTTTTGGAAGAAATCTCTGCTACTTGTTTCTTAATATCAACCATCTCATTAGACATGGTTTTGAAAACTTTCTGCAATCATTCTAAATCAAATGGGTCTTTTGGTTGTTTTTTCTTGGGATCTTCTTTAAAAGTGACCTTCTTAGATTTTTGTTCATCAACAACGTTTTTCTTCTCTAAGGCTATGATACGTTTTTTTTGCCGCTATTCCTTCTTTCATATTATCAGCCAAAGTTGTTTTGGCAGACCTGTCGACAAAGATCGCTATGTTTGATGGTAGAGCAGATATGTACCATTCTTTTCGAACTTCTTCTCTAGGCTTGGAAGTGGCAGGAATTTTATTCAAAAGTTTATTGAAACGCGAGTTAAAATCTTTGATAGGTTCTCTTGTTTCAGTCTTAAGATTTGACATGTCATTGATCAATGTCGCAGTAGACCTATCATCACTGAACTTAGTCAAGAATTGCTCTTGGAAAATATCCCAACTAGTGATAGATCCAGATGGTAATGAAAAATACCAGGATCCAGCTGCTCCTTGCAAAGTGTAAGGGAAGAGCTGGACAACAACATCTTCATTAGTAACTCCATTGAGATTTATAGATAACATAAAGTTGTTGATGTGTTCTTCTGCTAGCATGCCTGCTTCAGGATTAAACTTAGGCAACCATTTTTCAGGATGGGCCGATAATTGACTCAAGGGCGCAGGCATTAAGACTACCCCTGGGTTATTCCATGGGTTTTGGGCCATCGTTGAACTACTAACAGAAGAAAGCGCAGAAGATGTTCCTTGCAGTTGGAAAGATGAGGATATTACAGTTCCAGATGATTGTGAAGCATATGTTGAAGTTCCAATGCTCTGTTGGACAATAATTTGAAGTGGAGGAGTGGATGGCTGACTTCGCAGTCGAGAGATCGAGATGGATGGCGATGATGAAAGAGTCTCGCTATCAGACCCTTCAGGTGATTTCCTTGCTCTTTTCCTTTTAGGTAGAGGTAATTCAATTGGTTCGATACCAAACTTTTCACTCTGCAATCTGGTAAGAGGATGAGAAGGGTTATATTGTGAAGTCACACTACCTTGAGATATTTCAGATTTCTGGGGTGATATAAAAAATCCTTGAAGCTTATGGATCAAAGATTCAACTTCAGGAGGTTCAATAGTCGATTTCTCTGAAATGTTCAGGTTTGTGGCAGTGGTTGTTGTTTTAGCGACTTCTCGCTCAAGATTTAAAGCTTCTAAGAGCGATGGAGAAGTCGAGGGAGATGTTGAGGGAGATTTACTCTCAGAATGGTATTTAGATTTAGATTTACTAGCCATTCATAGTTCGGACCCTCCTTCTAGACGCAAATATGTTGAAGCCCCGAAAATCGGGTCTACAACAAGGGGGATACCCACCCAGTCCGAACCTTGGTTAGCAGCTCCTTTTCTGTTTGGGATGGTGGATCCGACTGGGGATAATGGGACCAGTTTCCCAATTTGTGTGTGTGTGTGTGTTGAGAATTGATATTTCCTTTCTAATAGTTCCTAAGTAAAATGCTTTTATTCTAAATCTAATTTAACAACATGAAATTGTCTTCTAATGAATAGAAATATCTAATTTTAAAACTAACCCGGGATTTAATATTTCAATTATGCGATCTAAAATAATTTCTAACAACGATTGGTAAGAAAGATCATTCAATCGCTATGAGAAAAGAATTCAATAAAGATGAACCGTTTCGTATAAAAAGTTAGCCGAAACAATTGTGAAAAGCATATCGCATAATAAGTCATTCATATATTAAACATAAATAGAATAGCCATCGCTGTAAAAAAGTGCCAAATGATAACTCAAACATTCAAGCATTCATATATAAATAACTGAACATAAATATCACTTAAACACATAAGCAGAAATCGTTAAGAGATAAAAGTACCATTGATAACAAGTTCTACTCATGAGCTTCAAAAATAATGATTTATCTCTTCTTAATTCAACATCTACTAAGAGTTAAAAAGTGCATTTCAGTAGCAGATATTAAACACAAATAACAATAAATCTTGTTCCATTCATTCATCAAAACCTCCTCCGAGGGTGCAAAAGTGCATGTTCTGAGGAAACGTTTTTGACAAATTTTAGGACCCTTCTCTAAATGCATGAGAAGGGTTGAAATACTACTAGCTAAATTCTAAAAATAGTCTATTACAAAAATATAGGAAGAGGTTTAAATGACCATCCTCATCTAAGGCAAAATAGAACTAAAACTAAAACTAAAACTGAATCTGGAAATTACTATCTATGTATCTGTTCTCTGCGGTCACAAGCATTCAACATTGCCTTGAGGAGAGTTGGTTAGCCGACCTCCAACTTTAGTTGCCCTACAAAAACAGAATTGCCAAGTGTTGGCGCTATCTTCTCGACAGAGTTAGTGAGGAATTTGAGAGTCATGCATTGACTGTCTGGTTTAACCAAGTATTGCCAGCAAGAATCTCTGATAAATACCACTTGTTTTCAGAGCTTAGGTTTTGCCCTTTTAGCTTTTAGCACTTTTTTCTTACAATTTTCCGGGCTCTCAGGTGACTGAATGCTCATAGGCTTTCCTTCTCAAGGGGTTTTTCTCCGCGATGCGCGATTAGCGCTAATCACACATCGGAAACTGCCTCCGTTTCTCGATCTGGGCTTCCCTGGTGCCAGTTTTCGCCTCTTACACGTTCTTGTTAGATGACTTCAGAAATCAGAGCTTTTTCCTTCTTCCCCATAACACTGCTACATATACCTTCATGCTTTCTGCTCTTGGAATTTACAAATAAAGGAAAGAGTAATGATAAGAATAAGGTGACGGGAAAGCTTTAAATGCCGAAATCATATAAAATATACTACCTTACATGAAATGACCTTTCGATCAGATCGAAACCTTATCTCATTAATGATCATCAACTAACTTATTAAATTAACATTAATGCGCATAACTTGACATCAGATTACGAAAAAAAAATTTGGAACGATGCGCCCTGCAGATCTGCGATAAAGCGATTTTGCGATTTGCTTCGCAATATCGCAGATTGCAATATCGCTAATCCATTGTGTTTGACAATCATTCATTACCATGTGTTTTTGTGAAATGTGATTTGCGAGACGTGTTATCGCATATCGCCAGTTTGAGGTATTTCACATTAAGTGATACTTGAGGCATATGAAAACTGCAACACACGATGTGCTTCTTCGGTGTGCGATCTCGCATCGTGATTTCTCAATCTTAGGAGTTTGCTTATATGGTGTCATCCATTACCTTTTTGCGATGCGATGCGATGATTTTTGAGAGAAATATTTTGTTTGAACTTATCATAAAACTTAAGTCCTTTTGAATTTTTGCGGGGATTTTCCTAAGTTTATGATAGTAAGATTTATTCAAAAAGGGAATACAAGTTATAATTTATTTTACTTTTTAGATGAAGGTTCCCCACTTATTTAGTATTGGTAATAAAACTAAAATAAGGAGGGGGGTTGTTGCTTGCCACAACAGGTCCCAATTAGCATGTGACATAATTTTTTTTTTTAATTCATTCAAGTCTCCTCTTCCTTGTGGTCACTCACCCATCCAAGCTTAGGTAATCCCCTACTATGCTATATAGCCCCTCATGCAATCGACCTTGGCAAGGATTTATTGCATAGGAATACTAAAGGGACTTAAATAATCTTATAGCCAAGGTGTCACTCTTACATTCTCTATCATAGCACAAAAAAATCACATGTCATTACTCACAATGACTAAGACATTCCATAGGGTCCGATGTCACAATGGTTACCTTGTTCCTAGACATTCAACTTTGCAACTGTCATATATCCTCCTTGGAGACATATCATCTAACTTGGATTGGTTGCATACAGTTCCTATGAGATTAATCATAAAGTTTGTTTCATATAGAAGCTAGGTCTTATTACCCATGAAAATGGGTAACCCCCTAGGAGAAAAAAAATTCTCCTATTTTGGACAACCATCTACCTAGAAACCCTACGCATTTGCTTGATTATGATGATATGCGAACAACTCCATCATCTTCACCAATCATTACACATCTCACCATTGAACATATTCTTTGATTAAGGTTGGTTACTACACAATAGGTACTTGGTCATTTTACAATTGGGTGCTTTTACTTAATGTTTTGGGAATTTAGTATAGATAAAGGGGTGATCTGGATGATTGACTGATCTTGATTGTAAAATTAATCTCTCACCATACTAGGGAGGTTAATATTTATCCTGAGTCTAGTGGGACCTGCCCTAAGGCCTTAGGGTTATAGGATGGGTACTACTTGGAAGACCTAGATTGAGATAGCATTTTCATTCTCACTTTACCATACTTGAAATTTTCCATATGATATTTTATTATCCCTTTATACCATCTCCATTCTTCAGGGTTAATTGTCATTGGTTCATTGGAAAATTTCACTCTCCTATTCACATCTTTGAGTAGGGATGTAAAACATTTCCCTAGAGGTTGTTGCAGCTAAAAGAATGGAAAAACATAGTATGGCCAAAAATAAAATAAAATAATATATATATATATATATATATATATATATATATATATATATATATATATATATATATATATATATATATATATATATATATATTAAATTTAAAATATGGCCAAGACATAAGGTAGCGCATGGGAAAAATCCTAACATGAGATCAACCCTCCTCATTAGCCATCACCCGGTTCCTGAGCACTTGATGATCCATCTCATAAAAAGGAATCCTTGCATGCCCCAACTATGATGAGTGATAAATTGCCTCATCTTAAAAGGAAAATTAAATGCTATATCATAAAAAGAAAGCTTTTATCCTTGAGCTATCCACCAAAATACAAAGTATTATAGAAAAAAAGTAAAATGTGTACTAGAGGGGTGGAAAAAGCAGGTCAAGGCAGGTAAATCATGTATCTATGATTTATCCTTCCATTACATCTGGATACTTAGGACGTGGACTACCATTAGCTGGTCCCCTGGCCATGTCACTTTTCTATGAAGTATTCCACTCCATTCACTTAATTACACCAACACCTATTGATTGAAGGGTTCACTTTCGAAATGCCACCTCCACTTGGGGGCTAGAATTACCTAGTAGGGTTGACTACTTAGCCACCCCTATAAAGATAGGGAACACCATTCAATACTTTTTTTAGTTAGATATTTGAAGGTGATCCTAGTTTGAAGTATTAATATTCCCTTAACACTAAAGTATGGACCACTTAGATGCCTTTATGATTTTAATCTCTAATGAATGGTTGCTTTCACTTTTATTTGAGTTGGTTTTTCCAAGCATTTCAAAGAAACAAAGACCTTGATGGAACCCAACTCCACATGATGCCTAGGCCATATACTCCATTCTAGAGAGCATGATGAATAAACAGATGCAACATTTTCCACTTTTGGTAGAACATTGCACCTTTTGATGACTTGAGAAGTCGATATACATCCTAGAGCACCCTAGGAGCCAAACTGTTGGGATTCTCTTGCTTAGCATGGAGGATTATTGATGATGTACGAGTGGACCCAAAATTTCCATAATACAACCTTGACACTACTTGATGGATATGCCATGATCTAGGTTCTAGATGAGGATGGTCATCCTCAGTGCGATTGAGGAGGGCTTGCCAGACTTGATGGAGCCCTAATAATGGGGAGAGGAGGCACCACATTTCTCACATGGAACCCATGGAGATGATGTGTGGTACACACAACTTAATTTTGGACCCTTGGAGATACTTTGATGGATGATTTTAGGATTTTCCTCAAGTGGAGGATGATCATGATGATTTGGGACATTTTCATCCTTGACTTTGCCTTGATGGAACACTTGGACCTCTAGGTATAATTCAACTATGGCTTGGACATTAAGTTGATTTGAGGTCGTTTCACCTTCTTGATCCTTAAAAAATCAAAATATAGCAATTTTCATGGTTTAAATTGCTTCCCTATGGTTGGTGTCATCAATCCTACGCAATTATAGGGCTTCTATAACCCTAAATCTACATTCAAGCTTCAACTTAGGGTCTTTAGAAGGTTTGTTATTTTATTTTTTGATCATATATTGTAAACAAACATTTTCCCTTTCACTTATATGCCTAGATGTGCCATTATTGAGCCACATATTGAAAACCCTAGGCTACAACCTTTGCCTCATAGGCCTCTTCATAGTACACTACTCCTTATCATAAAGAATTGAGCCTTGTTCCTAGTTTGAAGTACCTTGACTAATCCTATCAATATGTCACCTTGATCCTAATAACCTATAATACCTTTAGGTGACCTATATTGGGAAGCCTCCTGTGTGGTGGAAATTATAATAGAGAGTAGGTGGTGGAATGTTAAGGTTAAAATGACATCCACCTCATTTTTATGTCCTAGTCTGACTTTTGCCTTGTAAGGCCTATCAAAAGACCTACTAGATTTTGAGGCAACATTTCCGGTGTCGCTGTCGGGAGGAGTTGAGTCAACCTCCTTGTAATTTGAAGTCTTAGATTCATTTATTGGATTGAGATCCCATTTAAAAATATAATTCTACTCATCCAGTGACTCTATTGGAATAACAAAGGCCTAGTTCTTCATTGAGATTTAAATGTTTCCATGCTTGTAGGGTGAAGAAAGCATATTTCAAGGCATTTTGAATGCACTCCGATGTCTCCATATTTGAGTATTATGAAATTTGTTTGTGACAAGAAATGGCTCACTAGGAGTTGCATAATAAGTATTGGTTCCTAGATATTTAGGATGTCCTAGGATATCCAAAGCACCTCTACCCAGATTGTTATGAAAATTATCCCAAATTGAATGGAAATTCATGTTCATATATCAATCACATGATCAACGTCATGAAATATGTGGTAGAAAATAATGTTCTTATTAAGATGCATTGGTAACACTGTATGTGGAATCTTTTGAAAAATTCAAAGAGAATGGCTTAAATATTTTTTGCAATTGGAAAATGCTATATTCTGTAAAGAGATTTATTGAATTTTTTCTCAATATTTGGGGATCAAGATCTCAAATCTATGAAGACAACCTTCAAGAAATAATCACGATCCTTGAGAAATAATATCTCATAAATATTTTTGAAGGTGCTAAAAGGGGGTCAAAAAATTAAGATTACCATAAACACAAGGAATATAATGCTTAGGGAAAGGGATCTCATGTTCTTATGTAACCATCTCACAAATTGATAGATCAACGACTTAAAAAGTATCCTCTTCGAGGGGCAAACCTCCTTTACATTACATAAATGAACAATACTTGGATGATACAAATTAAAATACCTCCTTTGTATATATAGGAGTCTAAGGGGTCACAATATAATCAGAGCCTACATAAAAATAATAATGTAAGGGCACAACAATATAAATGCTGGGCTTCTATGGGGCACAACAATCAAAATATGGGGGCTACATGGGCAAAAAATTAACAATAAGGGGGCTACACTAACAATTAAAATAAGGTGGTTACACTAGTATTATAGGGACCTAACATGCCCCTCTCCTTCAAAAGATTGTTGTCCTCAACACTTGAGTAGTTATGGATGCTTCTGTATAAAATTTTCATCCTACCATGTGGAATCTTCAGCGAGTAAGTTCTTCCACTTAATGAGATACTCTGAAATTGATTGATTCCGTAGCTATCGAGTTCTTGTTTCCGTGACTGATTCGGGCTCAAATATGATTTTTCCTTCTTTTTCAAGTTCTGGCAACACTGTTTGAACTAGAAGCTTGTCATTGATAACCTTCTTTAAGCATAAAACATGGAAAACTGGGTGTACTCGAGAATATTTAGGCAGGTCCAATTTTTATGCCATAGTATCAATCTTTTGCAACACCTTGTAAGGGCCATAGTACTTGGGTGATAATTTATTATCCTTCTTAGCTTGCTTGAGGGGCATTTTCTTGTATGGCTGTAGCCGTAAAAATACTGAGTCACTTACCTCAAAACTTCTTTCACCATGATGATGATCTGCCTATTGTTTCATTTGATTATGTGCCAGAGTGAGGTTATCCTTTAAGAGTTGGAGAACTTGTTTTTGATGTTCGATGTGATCTTCCACTGCTAGAACCTTAGGCTTTTCTTTTAAAGATGATGTGATGGATGGTGGATGATATCCATAAAGTGCCATAAATGGGGTCATTTTTCTTGCAGTATGGAAGGAAGTTTCATACCACCATTCAAATAGAGGTAACCACTTGACTCATTGTGTTTCTTTATCATATAAAAAGCAACGAGATATCCTTCCAAACATTTTTTTACTATCTCAGTTTGACCATCAAATTAAGGATGATAAGATGAGCTATGAGCTAATTGAGTACCAAGACAAGAAAATATTTCTGTCCAAAAATTTCTAGTGAAAATGAGATCTCTATCACTTACAATAATCTTTGGGTTTCCATGAAGATTTTGAATTGTTTCCATAAATGCAGTAGCAACTGTATTGGCTTTAAAAGGATGAGATAGTGCAAAAAAGTGTGCATACTTCGTAAGTCTCTAAATTATCACCATGATGACACTATTTCCTCTAGATTTGGGTAAACCTGTGATAAAAGGGATTGAGAATTCTTCGCAACGTTGACTTGGAATGGCTAAAGGTTGTAATAGAATCGGGGTCTTAATTGTCTCAACTTTATTTTGTTGGCAAACCAAACATTCTGCCATAAACTTCTGAATATTAGATTTAAGTCCATCGCAAAAAATTCCCTTCTGACCCTGTGGTAATTTTTTAAAAATATTGAGCGCCCTCCTAAGGAAGAGGTGTGCAATCATCAAAGGAATATTTTGTTTGAGTTGGGAATTCTTACAAAGATATAAGTGATATTTTTACCATAATGAATCATTTTTCCAACTAAATGTATCAGATGTGCTGGGATCTTGCTGTAAATTTTGATTGAGTGTCCACACCTCTTCATCATTCTTCCATTCATCCCTTGCTTCTGTTAACCACTCAGGTTGGATAATATAAATGAAACAAAAAAATTCTTCCACATCCTCATCCTTTCTTGAGAGTGCATCTGCAATAACATTTTTCTTCCCCTTTTTGTAGATGATTTCAAAGTCATAACCCAACATCTTTGTGACCCATTTTTGTTGTTCTTCTGGAGATAATATTTGTTCCAAAAATTATTTAAGACTATCATGCTATGTTTTTACCTTCAAGTGTCTTCCCATTATGTAAGGTTGCCATTGCTTTAGTGCATGTAGCATTTCCAACATTTCCTTCTCATAAATAGGTTTGTGTAAATAATTTCCTTTGAAGGGACAAATTTCAAAACAAACGGGTCTTCCTTCTTGCATTAAAACAACACTGATTCCATTTCATGAGGCATCACATTCCACAATAAATGTTTTTCCGAATTCTGGTGTAGCTAAGACCGGTGCTTGGCACATTGCCTCTTTAAGATGTTCAAAGGCCTTAGTTGTTTATGGAGCTCAATAAAATGCATATTTCTTCCATAATGATGTTATAGGTGTCGCTATTCTCCCATAATTCTTCATAAACTTGTGATAATACCCTGTCAAACCAAGAAATCCTCGAATATGCTTTATGGTTGTGGGGATTTTCCATTCCTTAATGGCTTAAATTTTGTTAGGGTCTACCTTAACACCCTCATGAGATACAATATGGCCGAAATATTCCACCTCTTATACTCCAAAGAAACATTTGGAGGTTTTTTCATATAATTGTTTCTCCTCCAACAGTTTGAGCACCTGTGAACATGTTGAACATGATCCTTCCAAGACTTGTTGTAGATTAGTATATCATCCAAAAATACTAACAAAAATTTTCTAAGTAAGGGTTTGAAAATGGAATTTTCAAACCTTGAAACATTGAAGGTGCATTAGTAAGGCAGAAAGGAAAGGCACGACCAAAAATTCATAATGACCCTCATGATTTATGAATGTTGTTTTTAGAATGTATTTATTTTTCATTCTAATTTGATGATATCCTGAACGAAGATCTAGCTTGGTGAAGTAAATTGCTCCATGTATTTCATCAAAAAATTAATCAATAATAGGAATGGAAAATCTATATTTAATAGTGAACTTGTTGATCTCCCTACAATTCGGACACATGTGCCATGACCCATCCTTCTTATGCAACAATACTACTGGAGTAGAGAAATAACTTTGACTAGGTTGAATTATACCAACCTCTAGCATTTTTGCAACCATATGTTCAATTTTACTCTTTTCAGCATAAGGATATCTGTAAGGCCTAATGTTTGGAGGAAGACTTCCTGGAATCAAATGAATAGCATGATCATGCTCATGAATAGGTGGGATAGCTTTGGGAGTCTCAAATACCTTGGAATGATTGTCCAAGACTTTTTGGAGATCTAGAGAAATAGATGATTTCGATGTTTGAACATCTAGTGAGAATAATTGTGCAATTATCCCTTATCGTTATTTATTTAGAATATTTTTCATGGCATTAGAGCTGATTATATTTCTTGGTTCCCCTGTGATATCCCTTAATTCAACTTCCTTCCCAAAAAAAATTCAAGAGAAATTCTTGAAAATTAAAATCTATCATCCCCAAAGATTGTAAACACTGGACTCCTAGTACAACATCAAAACCACCCATTGGAATGGAAAGAATTGGAATATTCAATGCATATTCCCCCATGGATAACTCGATATTATGACACTTTCTAGAGAAATTTAAAGTTCCTCCATTTGCAACCATTACTTGACACTCTGGTGCTCGATATAGGAAGAAATTTAATTCCTTGGCTATCTTACAATAAAAAAAATTATGGGTGCTACCCAAATCAATCAATACTATTACCTTTTTCTTCTTGATATGTCCTTCTATATTGAGAGTTTGAGGAGTGATAATTCTTGCCAATGCATTACAATATATGGTCGGATTCATTTCTTCTTTCTTTGGGGTTTGTTCCTAGTGTATATCCTCTTCTTTTGAGGTTTCTTGATTATTTTCTTCCTCCTCTTCACAATCTATGTAAAATAATTTCTTCTCAGCACACTTATGACCTTTAGTGTATTTACTATCACAACTGTAACAAAGCCCTTTGCTATTTTCTCCTCTAATTGTTGTGGTGTCAACCTAATAAGTTGTGGAAGGCTAGGAGCAACAACACTTCCGTCTTTATAGTTGTGAGTGGTAGACTTGTTGCCATGATTTTTCTTTCCACTTTTCTTGCCACTTTGAATGCATTTTCCAATGAACCAGATTCCTAAAGGAAAAAATAATGTTGGATGTTATCCTTTAAAGTCCCTATGAAGACATCAATCCTATGCTCCTCTAGAATATCATTTACCCTAATATTCAACTTTTGGAACTCCTCAATGTGCTCTTCCATTGAACCCTTTTGTTTGAGATTTATCAATTGGCTAAATAAAGTGTTTCTCTTTGTATCCTCATAATGTGCTATCATTTTCTCCGTAAAAGTTGACCACATGACAAGTGGTTTACAAGAAAAAAGGCATCAATACCATACAAACTTATTTGATTCTAAATATAAAGATGTTATGCGTACCTTTTGTGTGTTGCACATTATGAAGATCAAAATATTGCTCCATCTGTAGTATCCATGTTACCATATGCTTGCCATCAAACTTCCTCATATTGATCTTTGGAATATGGTGGGTCTTCAATCCAAAGTTAGATTCTATGAAATCATGATTAAAATTCCTTTTTTTCTCATCATGAGTTTCCTCTAATACCTTTTCTCCATTAGGAAGCATTTCTTGTAGCAACTTTGTCAAACCTTCCTTCAAACCTTCCATGTAGGCTTTTACACCATTATTCAAATCTTCTGTGTTGCCTTTCATTTTTGCTTATATGCCATCTTTCAAACCTTCCATGCCTAATTTTAAACCATCCTTCAAACTATCCATCTTAGCTTCCATTTCATTTTTGGCTACTATTTAAGCGAGCGAAATTTGTTGCACTTGGTCTCGTAATTTTGATATATCATGTTGCATTTCTTCCTCTTTTTCATGTGTCAAAGACACTATTTCTTGTTGCTTACTAGATGTGTCAATGCTTCGCTATGCCCTTTGAATCACTTCAAACTGATTTTCCAAACAAAAGTTATGAAAATTTTAAAAAATACACACCTTTTTCTTTATTTTTAGGAACTAAATATTGCAACTGTTGTATATCTGTAATTACGAATATACAAGATCTTAAATTACGTCCTATAGTAGCCCTCTAAGTTTTCTTTCCAACCCAACAAGTCAGACTAAGATTTGATTCTTAAATAAAGGGTTATGTTGAATCTCCCATGATGACTTGATTATAGACATGTTCAATAGGGAGAAATTGTACGGAGTTCCATGTGTCACTATTTCAACTTTCGGCCATGAAAATGATAGCCAAAAAACTATAGTCTATCCTTTTTCCTTCCATTTTTACAAAATTCAAATCCCATGCTCAGAGAGAAAGTTATCATGATTTTCCTTACATAACCTATTTGAGATGGAATTTCGAAGCCTGCAAAAATCCTAATTTCCTCGGATCATATCTCTGAAAATATAATGAAACAAGATATGAAATCCATACAAGAAGTTCACAAAGATTTTAGCTCCACGTGGTTGAAATTTTAGCATTTGAAGCTTCATAGAAAAATTCAACGATGGCCTTTTTGAAGTAACGAAACCCTAGAATCCAAAGCTCTGATACCAAATGTTATGCAACCAACTCACAAATAGATAGATGAATGAATTAAAAATTATCCTCTTCAAGGGGGAAACCTCCTTTACATTACATAAGTGAATAATTATTGGATGATACTAATGACAATACCTCCTTTCTATATATAGGAGTAAAAGGGGCCAAAATATAATCAGAGCCTACATAACAATAATAATGTAAGGGCACAACAATAACAATAATGAGATTCTATGGGGAACAACAATAACAATATGGAGGCTACATGGGCATAAAAATAACAATAAGGGGGCTGCACTAAAAATAACAATAAGGGGGCTACACTAATATTATAGGGACCTAACACATGCATTACTATATGAAATTGATACAAGCTCCCTCCTTTTCATGGATATTGGGTTTGGTGATATATCTTGTAAATTCCTTGAAGAGGATTATCCCATAAGTTCCCTAAGGAATGATATTGGTGATCCAATGTATATATAAGCAGGGAAGTGGGATGTAAGTGGTTGTCATTTTATCAAAGAGTCCATTTATGAAGAAAATGGCGAGTCTATGAAGGAAGTTTGGGATGCATATTGGGGGGTTGGCTATGAATATAGAGTCACTTGTGATAGAAAAGAAGAATAAAGTACCATAGAATCTAGAAATAATGATAAAAATGTTGTTGGAAATAAACATGAGGAAATATGCTCACATCAAGTCATGAATATTATCCTAATGAATGGATGACTCTCTTCTACATTTTTCATAATGATGATTATTGGTCTATTAGAGAAGATTTATTGATTCCATCTAGATGAGTGCATTGATATCCATGACAAAAAAAGAATTGGAAAATATCCTTAAACACTTGGTTTCTATCAAAAGGGAATTTTCTTCATGTTTTACCAAGACAACCCTAGTTGTAGCATTGAGAGTGTTGGAAAATCATAAAGGAAAAAAGATTTTCTTATGTTGATAATTACTTGTGACATTTAGTTATCTTCTTATAGATTTTATTTGATTTCTTTATGTCTTCATATCATCAAGAAATTACCAAAAAAAAGTCATGAAGTTCAATGACACAAGATTTAGGCACTCAGTCAGGGCAAAACCCCTCTTTGAGGGGAAAACCAAAAAATATCCTCTCTTCTTCAAGAACCAAATCAAATGAGACAACCAAGACCTTTTTACCAGGACCAAGACCTTCTACCATCCATCATGTCAACCTCTCATGATGAGAAGTCAAACTGTAGTGAAATATTCAAAAGTCAACATAAATAAACTCTATAAAAGGTTGAACTAGGGCCTCAAACCTCCCTGCAACTCTGAGATTTTTGGTCCTCTCTACAACTGTAATTTGATCCTCTCTACAACATTGTAAGTGTCGACCTTCTCTGTAATTCAGGTCTAGAAGGATAGAAGATACAAGAACTTGGAGATAGAAGAATAATAGCTGCAAAACTCAGATAACATATACTTCCACAGAAGATAAGAAACAAAGCTTGGATACCTATAGGAACATATTTCATATGCTTTACACAAAACAAAAATAAGATCTCTTCCATAGGTGTATATAATTCAGATGTTTTCCCTTCGTTCCTTAGGAAACTCACACATATTACAGTTACCATCTTAGAAACTTGCAATCTTCTCCAACGAATTGGTTTTCTATATATAGTTGTTTTTGAGTGCTCTATTAGGCTGACATGAGGATATTGAGGTTGACTTGTAGGTCAACTTGATGGTGGAGGAGTATTACATAAAAATAATTTTATCTATTTGATACAAAATGCCCAATAAAGGTCTAAACCATAATGAGAAGAACATAGACTCATGCTTAAACCCTAGAAGACTTCAATAGAGGCTTAGGCCTAGAAATAAAATAATAAAACATGTAACCCATGCTAATAAATAATTTTTCTTTTATAATAATTTAAATAAAATTATGAAGATTGATACTAATTACATTTCTCAACACTCCCTCTTAACTAGGGAGGTATTTATAATTGTTCAACAAGTACAAGGTTGACATCAATTTGAAGTGTTCATCCAAGAAGAGTACAACAAAATACACAATGCTAGGGATACGATCACTTCCAAGGTATCCTCACATCAAAGATCCAAGTGTCATGACCCTTATACAAAGAATCCAACTCAGGGATTCCAGTGCCATGAAATCATCCAAGGATCTAAGACACTTATCAAGAATTAGGTGTTATCCATGCATCCACCACTATAGGTACCATCAGGATTCAACCCTAACACTAACCCACATGGATCTAGGTATCATATCCAAGGTCATAGCTCCACAAGACCAATGATACCCTCCCTCACCAGGATCTAGACATCATCAATGAGCCGACCAAGATGTCCTCGCAAGTACCATCGTATAGGAAGTTTTATGGTACTTCATCTCCCCCTCTCAATCATCAGTCAAAGCATGCTTGTAAAATATTAACTTCTTAGGGAGAGATTCACACATTAGCTACTTGTTTAACCATTAAAACATCTAGTAGCTTCACAACCCCAACCAATATCAAACTTCCAATGTATATGTTCTTGTATGCTAGCACAAAATTATGGGGTCTTCAACTATTTTGATGCTGCTTAATTTATCACATAATCCAAACACATCTCCATGAAGGCTTCCTTCTTTAACTTCTCCAACAACACCCAACTCAGCCTTAACACATCTTCCAAAAATTTCTAAGTCAACTTTATGAATCACGAATAACCATCAATAGTGCTTCAACTATTCTCTGGTCTCAAATATCCTCATGTCCTTTTCATCATGTCATCAACTATGGAGGAGATTCACTTCTCTTCAAGCTCTCTCTCAACTAGGGAGATATACACTTTACTTTATCCAAGTTCCTTCTCAACTAGGGGACAAGTCCATCAACTATCTTATTCTTCCAGTCACATGGGCTCTTTCTTTTGCATCATCATTTCATCAAAGAATTTTGACCTTTCAAAATTAATTTCTTTAGGAACATCATTCCTTCTAACTTCACATGGCAACAAGGTCATCTATCAATTTTTAATTCCAACAAGATACTTAAAACTCCATCTTTCCATCATGATCATCAAGTCATTATGATGTAGGTAAACATCTTCAACATCATATGTACCTGCAAATCTTCAACAATAAGTTCAACCAAGTATAAACATATATGTACAAGAGATATTTCATGGTCTTCAACTATTCTGATTCTGCTTAATTTATCACATAATCCAAACACATCTTGAAAAAATCTTCCTTCTTTAACTTATCCAACAACACCCAACTTAGCCTCAACACTTCTTTAAAAAATATCCGAGTTAAATTTATCAATCACAAATAACCGTAAATAGTGCTTAATCTATTCTCTGGTCCCAAACATCCTCATGGCCTTTTCATCATGTCATCAAATATGGAGGAGATTCACTTCCCTTCAAGTTCTCTCTCAACTAGGGAGATATACACTTTCCTTTATCCAAGTTCCTTCTCAACTAGGGGACAAGTCCATCAACTATATTATTCTTCTAGTCACATGGGATATTTCTTTTGCATCATCATTTCATCAAAGATTTTTGACCTTTCAAAACTTCATTTCTTCAAGAACATCATTCCTTCTAACTTCACATGGCAAAAAGGTCATCTATCAATTTTTAATTCCAAAAAGATAATTGCAACTCCCTCTTTCCATCATGCTCATCAAGTCATTATGAGGTAGGTAAACATATTCAACATCTTATGTACCTACAAATCTTCAACAACAAGTACACACATATATGCACATGAGCATGAAATCAATTTTATCAATGTTAACATATCATCACAATGGGAGCATCTTGGATTATCAAAAAATTGAACAAGAAATCAAACTTTAGAGATCCAAGACCTAAACATAGTTAGGTTTACAGTTAATAAGGGTTACATCTTTCATACCCTAGAATTCTTACAAACATCTATGCTAAGGTTTTTGTCACAAACCCTAGATTACTTCATTGAGAGTAAATCTTTAGATATCAACAACTATATCAAGTTAGAATTCTAGTCATAGTGAAAGAATTTTACATCTAGGGTTTCATTATCATACCCTAGAATCTTATAATAATCTTTGCTAGAGTTTTATCATAAACCCTAGATAAAAACATAAACACTTTAATGTTAGATAACAACTCGACCAAGCCATGGTTTCAAACAAACGAAATAATATACACCTATGGTTTCATTCCCAAGATCTTTCATTATTACAAGGGTTTTGTCATAAACCCTAAATAATCAAACCCTACAAGCTAGGGTTTTATCATAACATTACCAAAACCTAAACATCAAGAGAGTAGGATTTCATCATATGTTCTAGACTTTATAAATAAACCTTAAGTATACTAGGGTTTCATCATTAACATCAACACACCCTAAGCATCAAATGGATAGGATTTTTATAGTGAACCTTAAAGGTTAGGCTTTTACCAAAGTGAACAAAAGATAGATGGTATAGTAAGGATTTATTTAGTCCAAAGAATGATAATCCTAGATAACAATCTTGATGATTCAACACCCTAGACATGAGAGAGTTAGTAATATAAAGCAAATGCAAAATGATCATACCTTCTTATATGAAGAAGACTTGCTACAAGTCTTTATACATACCTCGAGTTGTTCCTATCACAAACCTTGTAGGGTATCTTCTGCAACAAGGCTTCTTTTACAATATACGTCTTTCCTTTGAAGTCTCCTTCTGAATCTAGCCATAATCCTCATCCCCGCAAGCTTAATCCTTCCAAGGTAAATAAAAGAGAAAGAACAATAAAGATAAATATAGATATATAAACAAAATACTTATCTTTTGTAAGAAGGTGGAAGCTTCTTCATGAAGTGCTCCCTCTTACCTTTGCAAGTGAATCCATTTTAATGATAGAGTTCTATCTTATTCAATTATGTCTTCAAAGATGCCAAGTTAAGATGATATTTTTAATTTTCCTTCTTTTGTTTAAGTTGTTTTGCTGTAGATATTCAACTTATATTTTATTACATCAAGCATTCCTAAGAAATTACTTCTTGGATATATCTGATATATTCTTATGCTCAGATTTCTGGGTTTCAATCAGGTGCTGTGGTGGTAACTTGCATCATATAAAAAAGGATGTTATCACATGATTTATTGTACTCAGAACTGTATAATGAATTTGTTCAAGCTTGGGCTTCTTTCCTTTCTCTGTAGTTTTGTCTTATAGATTTCCATGTTTTCCTTTTTGAGGTTGCATATATCTTAGAGAAATTGTTTTCATCACTCAGAAAACAACATGATCTTCCTTTTCTTGATCTTCAACAATAGGGCTGGTCCCTTTTCAAGATAATGTGGATTTGATCTTTTTCATGATGGCACAATTTGTTTAAAGGAGATCCTGCTATAGGCCTTGTTAAAGTAAGGTCATATTTAATTTTAATGCATATGTATGCATATTATTTGGTTCCTTTTATTCTATGGTGACCTCTTCAAAAAATTGACAAGTAAACTCTTTGTTTGGTATGGGGACTTTTTCTAGTCCACAAAGAATACTCCAGAACTCCATAACTTTATATTGATGAATATATCTTTTTTTTATTGTTTTCTTTTATTGGTTGTTAGGACTAATTCTTAGTCCAATTCAACTTTGATTTAGTCTCCTAATATTTATGCTTAGAATTTAAATCTACTTCATTAGGTACTCGACCTTGATTAGGCTTATGATTTGACTTGTTGAATTTTCATTGAGATACTTCCTAGTTCCTTAAATTGATTTTAAAATTCAAACTATGTGACTCTTCTTCTCCTTATGATGGGAGAAATTGAGCATCATGGCTTCCTTTTTCTACTTATACACCTTAGATTTGATACCATGTTCGAAAATCATAAAGGCAAAAATATTTTCCTATGTTGATAATTACTTGTGACCTTTATTTATCTTCTTATTTAATTATGTCTTCTTATCATCAAGCAATTAACAAAAACAAAACATGAAGATCAGTGACACAATATGTAGGCACTCAGCTAGGGAAAAACCCCTCTTTAAGGGGAAAACCCAAAAATATCTTCTCTTCTTGAAGAACCATATCAAACGAGATAGCCAAGACCGTTTTTACCAAGGCCAAGACTTTCCACCATCCATTAAGTCAACCTCTCATGATGACAAGTCAAACTATAGTCAAATATTCAAAGTCAACATAAATCAGCTCTCCAAAAGGGTGAATCAAGGTCTCAACCTTCTTTGCAACTCTAAGATTTTTGGTGCTCTCTGCAACTATAATTTGGTCCTCTTTGCAACATTGTAAGTCTCGTGCTTCTCTATAATTCAGGTCTAGAAGTATAACAGATGCAATAACTCTGGTATAAAATAATAACAACTAAAAAACTCAGATAATGTACACCTTCCACAAAAGATAAGAAAAAGAGCTCAGATACCTACAAGAACATAATCCATATCATTTACATAGAATAAAACTCAAATGTATTCCACATTTCTATATAATTTGCATGTTTGCCTTCATTCCTTAGGAAAATCACACATATTATAGTTTCCATATCAGAAACTTGCAATCTTCTCCAACGAACTGTTTTGCTATATATAGTGGTTTGTGACTGCTCTATTAGGATGAAACTAGGATCTTGACGTTGACTTGTAATTCGACTTGATCAGTGGAGGAGTATTACATAAAAATAACTCTATCTCTTTGATACAAAATGCCTAATAAGGGTATAGACCATAATGACAAGAACATAGATTCATGAATCAACCCTAGAAGCCTTCAATGGAGGCTTAGACCTAGAAATAAAATAATAAAGCATGCAACCCATGTTAAGAAATATTTTTTTTATAATAAATTTTGCTTTTTATAAATACATTACATCATGACTCAAATACAATTATGAATACCTATACTAGTTACATTTCTCAACAGAGAGCAGTGACAGAGAAAAAGAGGCATATGATTTCAGTAATGAAGATAACCATAGATATAATATGAGGGAAAAGGAAATTCTCAAAGTTTAATATAAATGACTATGGTTATTCTCAAAATATGAATATTACCTTGCGCCTTATACAATGATCAGGAAGACATGATTTATTATGTATTTGAGCCATCCTTATATCCTCCTGTTTTCATCCCTCATTCAAGTTCAATTCACATAAGTGTTGGACATGATGATCCAACATTGATTGACCCTTTTAAACATGATTATTGTGACAAGGATAATGTTTGTCAAGATATTTTCCTCCAACCATTCTCCTCCTCATGCCACACACAACACGTCCCTAGGGACATCAATGATAGTTTTATGCTTGAGATAGATATTGGGCGAGAATTCTTGAAAATGATCATTGATTGCTTCATATTCAATTTGCAAGATTGGATTATCAAGTGTAGAAAAAAATAGATCCCCCCTCCTCATCCTCAATCCCTTATCATGGTAGAAAATTTGATCCATCGATCATTTGTTTTTCCACCTCCCACCTTGGTAATTCAACAAGTGAGTATTATGATATAGATGACTGTGATGTTTCCTTGTTTTATCTCATAACTAGTCATAGGGGTAAAAGGTATTATATTGATCCAATAATATGTTGGCTACATTGATTTTATGATTATACTTAAGTGATGTATTGTATGCTAGAATAGGTTAGAGTAGGTAGTTGCCTGGCATCTTAATTATTGATTTTATTACGCTATTGTGTTGCATCATAGATTACTCTGCGTTTAGTTAGTTTTTTTTTTGTTTTTTGTTTTTGTTTTTTTATGAATTTAATCATATTATAAAAAAGGGTGATAATCAACACCCAATGCACATGATTGCAAATAAATTGACTTGAGTATGCAGGTATTAGGTTTGTGATCCCATGGATTGTTTTGGTTCTCTTGAACTCACCATTCAAGCATATGGATCATACGCTCTATAGTGAGCACATGCCCTCGAGTTGGAGCTAGATGTTACCCACCAAAATGGGTAACCCCCTAGGAGGAAACTTTTTATTCTATTTTGGACAGCTAACAAGCCAACAATCATACACATTTTCTTGATGATGATGATATACCAGCTCCTCCATCATATGTGCTATTCACTACACCTCTCACCATTTGACATCTCTCTTGGATGAGGGTGGGCTACCACTCAATAGGCATCTTGATCATTTTTCAATTGGGTGCTTTTACTTAATGTTTTGGGCATTTTGTATGGATAAAGGGGTGATCTGGATGATTGATTAATCTTGATTATAAACTTGTTCTCTCACCTTACTAGGGGGTTAATATTTAGACCTAGTCTAATGATACCTCCCCTAAGGCCTTAGGGTTATAAGAGGGGCACTACTTGGAAGACCCAAATTGAGATAACATGTTCATTATTCCTTTACCATAATCAAAATTTTCCATATCACATTATTAGTCCTTGATAGCATTTCAATTCTTCGTGTTTAACTATCATTGGTTCAATGAGATTTGACACTTTCTTATCGATATTGTTGAGTAGGGCCAGAAAACATTGCTTTTGAGGTTGATATAACTAAAAAATGGAAAATCGTAGTATGGTCACAATGTGAAAAGAAGAAAATCAAAATGAAAAATATGGCCAAGACATAAATTAGCACATGGGAAAAAGCCTAGAATGAGCTCTACTCTCCTCATTATCCATCACCCAATTCCTAAGCACTTGATGCTCCATGTCACCAAAAGGAGCCTTTACATGTCCTAACACCAATGATTGATAAATTTCCTCATATTAAATTCTAAATTAAATGTTATATTATAAGTAAAAATATTTCATCCTTGAGCTATGCACCAAAATATAAAACATTATAAAAAATAAATAAAAGATTCACCAAAGGGGTGGAAAAAGAAGTCCAAGCCAAGTAACTCATGCATCCACAATTACTCCATCCGTCACATCTATACACTCAGGATGTGGAATCCCATTAGTTGGTCCCTTGGCCATGGCACTTGGCCATGAAGCCTTTCTTGTTAAAATTTGAGAGCTCAAGGATGAATTTCTCCTAGAAGAAATCACATCTTTCAGTTCTGTTTGAATCACCTATAATAAAATTTCATTTCTAACAATTCTAATATGATTTCCAAAAATAGTAAGTCACATCTCAATTTGGAAGTGACTTTCCAAAAATAGAAAGTCATGTCTAAATGATCAAGGATGATCTCGACATATGAAATCCACTTTAAAATCAAATCAATCATGATTATTTTAGTAAAGAATTAATATTTTTATTCTTACTGGTATTATTATTTATAAAATAATCTAAAGTCATTCACCTTTAATGGATTAATAAATACAAATTCTCTCATGGAATAAGTAAATTAAATTGAGAACCTCTTACTTGGAAAATCAAACCTATCTCTTGGAATAAAATAATAACTCCACACTTAAGAGAATGTAATTCTCTCTCTCTAATTCAATGTGTGGCAAAAGTGTAACTCCTCATTAAATGCACTTGTAACTCCCTCATCCAATTTTATTTGTAACTCTCACCAAATATTCTCTCATGTTTAAGTTTAACTCTCTCTCTCCCTAATTCAAATTATAAATTCTCAAGACAAGTGTACCTCTCTCTCTATTCTTGAGATGAGTTACACTTCCTCTCAAGTAACTCCTCCCTCATGGAATTTGATTATCCTATTATTGGCTCAAGGCATGAATTCATTTTGTAACTCCTCTCATTTCTCATATATTTAAGCAAGAGCAAGTGAGAGTTGAGTGTAGCATGTTCATTGTGAAGAAGAAGACCTAGTGTTGAGTTTGTGCAAGAGAAGTATGAGAGAAACGGAAGAGCTAGAGCAAGTCTGAAGGATAAGATTTGATCAAGAGAAGGTGATCTTCAAGCAAAGAGCAAGATAAATTTAGTTGCAAGTTGATTAGGAATTGGTGACTTTATTCATTCTCATTCTCTCTATCTCTCTCTCTCTCTTTGTATTTGATTGAACAATTGAAGAAATCTAATAGAAGAAAACTCATTTGGGTTTTCCCCTTGTGGGTTTTGCCTTAGTCATTAGACCTAACTCTCTATGTCTTATATTTGTGCTTGGATAATTCATATGATCCTTTAGTTTATGTTCTATCTACAATTGATGATCTAAAAAGTTTTGAAGAAGAAATATGCATTCTAAGTAATTGCAACAATATAGAAAATTCAATTTTCTGCAAAGTTAATTCCATTTTCTGCGTACATTCAATTTTCTGCAAAGTACATTCAGTTTTATGCAAAGTACATCCAACTTTATGCAAAGTAAATTAAGTTCCATTCAATTTTCTGCGAAGTACATTAAGTTCCATTCAATGTTATGCAAAGTATATTCAATTTTATGCAAAGTACATTCAATTTTCTACAAAGTACATTCAATTTTCTGCATAGAACTTTCAAGTTTCTACAAACAATTTTTAAATTTATGCATAAAACTTTAAGATTTAACATGGTATTATAGCCTTGGTGAAAACAATTCCAACAATACCAAAGATCACCCGAAGGGACCCCACTTACTGCCAACTTTTTGTTTTATCAAGGTGACTTCGTCCTACTTCAAGGTACAGGAGAAGATGAATGATGCTTCAAACTTTGGTCCATGGAATGCAAGGCTAGATATAACACTTGAAGAATAAGAACTTTTGGATTATGTTAAAGGCACAATAGCTGATCCATTAGGGAATTCAAGTGTTGCTATAAAATCTAAACAAAAAAATGGTGAAATCAAAGCTAGGAAAATTATTCTTGATTCTCTTAGTGATAATCTTATTACTTAAGTTTTTGGTTTGAAGAAAACTAAAGAAATGTATGAAAACTAATTTACATGTTTGAAATTAATAACTTGAACTATATTATTTCCTTGAAGAATCAAGTGAAGAACATCAAGATGAATAGAGGAGAGATAGTTCAAGCATACTTCCTGAGAATGACTAAAATCAGGAATAAATTATCAACAGTTGTTGAAGTTGTAACTCACAAAGAAATGGTGTTGATTTCGCTTGAAGGTCTTTCTCCCATTTGAGATAATTTTATCACCATCATCAGCAACATCAACACTATTCCCACATTTGATGAGATCTTGGGAAAGTGTATCCAAGAGGAGGCCAGAATGATCTCTAGAGGGATAATTTCACATCATGAAGAAGGAGAACCTACTGCTTTTACAACCTATGATGAGGGAAAGAAAGGTAATAAAAAGAAACCTGCTTTCAAATCAAATAAAAGGAATATAGACATGTCAAAATTTATATGCTTTAACTGTCAAAAGCATCGTCACTTTGCTCGTGACTATAAGAAAAAGAAGAGAACCTAGATTAAAAAAAAAATCTGATTATAGAAAATTCTCTTCTGAAAATAAAAGAAAAGGGCATCCTAAGAAAACAAGAAATCCAAGATATAGAAATAATGTAGCAAAAAATCAATCATAATATTTTCTTGTTTCTGCTTTTTCCAGTTCTTCTTCTGTAGATTCATTTGATAGCTGGTTAGTTGATAGTGGTGTTTCCAAACATTTAAATGGTTACAAAGAAGCACTCTCTAATATAGTTGAGAGGGAGACTAATTTAAATTTGATCCTTGGAAATAATTCTACTCACCAAGTTAAAGGTTATGGGAATGAAAATTTATTTTTTTGCAAAAAGTTTTGTATATATCTAGTTTGTAAAAGAATCTCGTATCCATATATGCACTAGAAGATAAAGGAATGAAAGTTTCTTTTATTAATGGAAAGGTTCTAACCTGGCCTTTGAACTCAATTATAAGAGAAGTCTTCACCCTTGGATCAATATGTGAAGGGAATTACAAAGTTAATTGTAAACCCATTCATGCACAGGTCCATCATACTGATCTTCAGTGTGAGCTATGGCATAGAAGATTTGCTCACCTACATTACAAAGCCCTACCTCATGTAAGGAATATGGTTTCAGGAATTCCTGAGATAGAAATGGATCATGAAGGAGTTTTCCGAGGATGTGCAAGTGGAAAGCATATAAAGGGACCATTCCCTTAAAGCAAAACAAAAACTAGTTAGGTACTTCAACTCATACATTTTGATTTATGTGGAACTATTCTTGTTACTTCTCTTGGTGGCTACTTGCATTTCATTATTTTTGTTTATGATTTTTCTTGAAAGACATTGATATTATTTTTTAAAAAGAAAGGGGAAGCATTTGACATGTTTAGATATTTCAAGGTTTTGATTGAAAATCAAACTAGAAAGCTGATCAAAGTTTTTCGAAACTGACAATGGGGGAGAGTTCACCTCCAATGATTTTAATGATATTTGCAAATATGTCAGAATAAAGAAAGAAACCATTGTGCCATAAATCCACAACAAAATGGTGTGGCCAAGAGGAAGAATATAACCATTATGGAATCAGTCAGATCCATGTTGCATGATCAAAAGCTACCAAAATTTCTGTGGAGAGAAGATGCAAATACCATTATTTATGTGCAAAAAAGAACTCCTCATTAGGTCTTAAACAATAAGGCTCCTGAATAAGTATTCACTGGTAAAAGGCTTGAGGTGAGTCATTTGGGAATCTTTGTCTGTCCTGTATGCTTCCATGTGTCAAAAGAGAAAAGGAACAAGTTGGAAGCTTCAGATAAGAAATGTACGCTTGTTGGTTATTGTGATAATTCAAAAGCTTATAAAATTTATGTACTTGGTCAAATAATTATAGAGTTTAGAAGAGAAATAACATTTAATGAAGATGAAACTCTTAAAAAAGAAAGAGACTCTCCTCTTGCCATTGTTGAAAGACAAGTTGTTAATGAAAAAGAGGTTGCATCTAAGTCTGAATTGGAACTTGAGAATGAGCTTGTTGATAATCCAATGGGTTCTGTGGATCCTCTAGATCCTCCATCACATGATCCTCATACAAGAAAGAGACCACTATGGCTGTGAGATACCTTGCAATATGCTGAAAAACATGCTGACCTAAGAGGAAAATTCAGAGAAAGAAAGAAGCCAAGTCAATTTCAAGAGTATGTTGCTACCGTGAGCAACATCATTCAAGCAGAACCATGAACCTTTGAAGAAGTTTCAAAATAACAAGTTTGGAAAGATGCCATGACTGAAGAATACGAGTCCATAATCCAGAATGATGTCTAGGAAGTGGTTCCTAGACTTCAAGGTAAATCCGTTGTCACTTCGAAATGGTTGCTTAAAATTAGACATGGTGCAGATGGTAGTGTTGAAAAATATAAGGCTAGATTTGTAGCTAGAGGTTTCTCTCAGAAATAGGGAATAGATTATGATGATATTTTTGCACCTGTAGCTCGATATACTATTATTCGATCTGTTGTTGCCTTAGCTACAAGCCAGGGATGGACTCTTCACCAAATGGATGTGAAAACTACATTCTTGCATGGCTTCCTCAAGGTAGAGGTATTTTTGGAACAACCACAAGGATTTAAAGAGCATGACAAGGAAACTCATGTTTGTAGACTGAAGAAAGCCTTATATGGGCCGAAGCAAGCTCCAAGAGCTTGGTATGCCGACATTAATAACTACCTGATAAACCTTGGTTTCACAAGAAGCGGTGCATACCCAAACCTCTACTTCAAGACAATCCAAGGTATAAATTTGATTTTGGTATTGTATGTTGATGCTTTATTCTTGACAGGAGGAGAACCTCTTATCATCCAGTGTAAGAGGGAGTTAGCTTTTAAATTTGAAATGAAATTCCTTAGTTGGATGAATTACTTTATGGATCTAGAGGTCTAGAGAAGACTTGGTGAAATTTATATTTCTCAAGGAAAATATGTTGTTAAGATTCTTGAAATATTTTTTATGGTAAAATGTAAGTCCATGCATGCTCTTATAGAAATGAACTTTAAGAAATTATGTGGCAAAGCTTTAGGACCTATTCTAACAAGTCCCACAAGGTATAAACAACTCATTGGTGCTTTGATGTTTTTGATAAACACTAGGCCTGCCATATGATTTGTTGCAAACACTTTAAGTTAGCATATGATTGATTCCTTTCATGCCCACTGGATTTCTGCAAAACATGTACTCAAATACTTGCATGGAACTACCAATCTAGGATTGAAATATACTGCTAAAAAAGTAAGACTTCAAGAATATATTAATGTTGATTGGGGCAGGTAACTCTGCTAATAGAAAGAGCACTTCTGGGTGTTGATTTACCTTGGGATCTGCCATGATCTCTTGGATGAGTAGAAAGCAAAAGTATGTTACACTAAGTACAACTGAAGTTGATTACATTGCTGCTAGCATGGCTAGCTGTGAGGTAGTTTGGATGAGAAATCTTTTTGGGGAACTATTTCAACAATTTCCAGACACAACAATTGTATATTGTGACAATAAGAGTGAGATTCGTCTTGCAGGAAATCCTGTGTTTCATGACAAGTCCAAGTATATTAAGATCAAGTATCACTATATTCAGGATATGGTGCAGAGATGAGCAGTGGCTCCATCACATCTCCACTAATGATTAGAAAGCTGGCATTCTTACCAAGCCTTTACTGAAAGGAATATTATTGGTTTTTAGAGAGAAACATGGACTTATGGACGTGACCCTTCCGAGAAGTGGTCACAACTGATTAAGAACATTGAGCTTCCTTTCCCCCCTGTTGGAGCTCATGGGATTAGGGATTGATGAGGGAAGCTCCTAAGGATGAGGGACCTCTTGTGTAGTGTTTGCCACAAGAGTAGGCCTCAATATGCATCACACCCACAGTTTGGAACGTGGGCAAAGTCACCTATCTGGCCAATAGGTGTAGTGAGACTTGTCTAGGATGCAGGCGTTCCACCACTTGACACTTGGTTGTGTTTGATTATTGTCTGTGTGACTTTCTTGAGTCTTTTCTATGTGATACCTATGTTCTATCACCTATTTTTTTTCAAGATGAAAATTGGTTGAGTGTAACTCTTGTCTATGTGACATGTGATGATCCTTTCCTTTCCAAATTTGCGTCAAGTGGATGATTCTTCTTTAGATTGTGAGTTCATTATTATAGATGTTACAAAGTAGAGTTGAATTGAGATGAATGAAAGAGATCAGAGGAAGCAAATATCTTTGGTGCAAAAAGAAATTCCCCCCTAGCTGAGAGGGAGTGTTAAAATTTGACATCTCAGGGATGAATTTCTCCTAGAAGAAATCATATCTTTCAGTTCTGTTTGAATTGCCTATAATAAAATTTCATTTCTAACAATTTTAAAATGACTTTCCAAAAATAGTAAGTCACATATAAATTTGGAAGTGGCTTTCCAAAAATATAAAGTAGTGTCTAAATGATCAAGGATGGTCTCGACATATGGAATCCACTTTAAAATCAAATCAATCATTATTATACAAGTCAAAAATTAATATTTCTATCCTTACTAGTATTATTATTATTATTATGATATTATTATTTATAAAATAGTCTAAAGTCATTCACATTTAATGGATTAATAAAAATAATCCTCTCATGGAATAAGTAAATTAAATTGAGAATCTCTTACTTGGAAAATCAAACCTCTCTCTTGAAATAAAATAGTAACTCCACACAAAAGAATGTAACTCTCCCTCCCTAATTCAATGTATGGAAAAAGTGTAACTCTTCATTAAATGCACTTTTAACTCCCTCATTCAATTCTATTTGTAACTTTCACCAAATATTCTCTCATGTTTAAGTGTAACTTTCTCTCTCCCTAATGCGAATTGTAACTTCTCAAGACAAGTGTACCTCTCTCTCTATTCATGGGATGAGTTACACTTCTCCTCAAGTAACTCCTCCCTTATGGAATTTGATTCTCCTATTATTGGTTCGAGGCATGAATTATTCTTGTAACTCATCTCCTTTCTCATCTATTTGAGCAAGAGAAAGTGAGAGTTGAGTGCAACATATTTATTGTGAAAAGGGAGACCTAGTGTTGAGTGTGTGCAAGAGAAGTGTGAGAGCAAGTGAAGAGTAAGAGCAAGGGAAGAGCTAGAGAAAGTGTGAAGGACAAGATCCGATCAAGAGAAAGAGATCTTGAAGCAAAGAGTAATAGCTCTTCAGCGGTAAGTTGATTAGGCATTGGTGACTTTATTCATTCTCTCTCTCTCTCTGTACTCTGCTGAACAATTGAATAAGTTTAATAGAGGAAGAATCATTTGGGTTTTCTCCATGTAGGTTTTTCCTTAGTCATTGGACCTAATTCTCCGTGTCTTATATTTGTGCTTGGCTATCTTCATATGATCCTTAAGTTTATTTTCTATTTGCAATTGCTGATCTAAAAATTTTTGAAGAAGAAATCTATATTCTAAGCAATTGAAACAACATATAAAAGTCAATTTTCTGCAAAGTAAATTGAGTTTTTTGCAAAGTAAATTTAGTTTTTCTACAAAGTACGTTTAGTTTTCTGAAAAGTACATTCAACTTTCTGCAAAGTATATTCAGTTCCATTCAATTTTCTGGGAAGTACATTAAGTTTTTTGCATAGAACTTTATTGTTTTTGTAAATAATTTTTAAATTTCTACATGGAACTTTCAATTTTTAACATTTCCACTCCATTGCCACTTATTACACCAACACATGTCTATTGAAGGGTTTACCTTGGAAATTCCACCTCCCCTTGAGGGCAAGAAGGACCTAATAGGGTTGACTACTTAGCCACTCCTACAAGGGTAGGGAACACCTTTATTGGACTTGGTCTAGTTAGATATTTCAAGCTGATACTTGTTTGAAGTCTTAATATTCCCTTAACACTTAAATATGGTCCACTTCGATGCATTTATGATCTTATTATCTAATGAATGGTTGATTTCACTTGAGTTTGAGTTGTTGTTTCCAAGTGGTATAGAGCAACAAAGGCCTTGAGGACACCCCACTCCACATGATGCCTAGGCCATATACTACATTCTAGAGAGCATGATCAATCAACAAACACAATGTTTCCCACCTTTTGTAGATAATTGACCTTTTTATGAGTTGAGTAGAGATGATAAACATCCTAGAGAACCCTAGGAGATAGAATGCTAGGCTTCTCTTGCTTAACATGGAGGGTTCTTTATGATGTAGTCGTGGACCTAACATGCCTCTAGGCTAGCCTTGAATTTTTTTTGATGCAACACCTGGAGCCATGAAATGGAATGATTGCATGACCTTTTAGGGCTTACAAATCAAATGTGTGGGCTCATATTGACATACTATGTTGTAAAGCTAGTGGGTTTCCTTATAACCCTAATTTATCCTTTTTCCCACAAAAATCAAACTTGTGTAGGGGATTTTAGTTATAAATTGAGATAGGTGGACCTTACATAAATAGAGAGTCACCTCATTCATTTGATCATCATCACTTGTGTATAATTCAACCTCTCTTCAAGAACTCTACATAGCTATTGTACTTTGTTACTTTGTGGAGATGTGATATTATGTGGATTTTTAGCTATTGGAAACTAGTGCTTTTTGTGGAGATGCCATTTCTAGATTGAAAGAAGGCATGCTATTGCATATATTTTGAGTACATTTTGTTGAGTATCATTCATGGTTATTGCATGTATTGAATATAGCTAGGGTTTCTACGTTCCATGTCTAAATGCTTATATTTGTATGAAAATATTGGTAAATTTTGCATCCTTTAATATTGTATACTTGGAACTCCCTAGAGAACCTCCTAGTGAGCTTTTCTCTAATGAATTTGTCCCCTCATAAAGTGATAGCTAAGGTTAGAAAGTGAAAACCTAGGTTTTCCCCCTTACTCCCTTCAAGGATTTGATATTTCCATGGTCAAAATCCCTAAGACTCCTAACACCCAAGTGGATGAAAGGAATTGGAAATCATCTTGATGATAAAAAAATTCAAAATCTTATCTTTTTATTCTCTTCCAAAAATTTTAGCCCTAAAATTTCAACCATAAAATTTCGGCCCTAAAAATTTAGCCTTGAAATTTTGGGCCTAAAATTTCGGCCCTGAAATTTCAATACTAAATTTTGGACTTAAAATTTAGGGCCCTGAAATTTTGGGCCTAAAATTTTTGTCTCAAAGTTTTGGGACCTTTAAGGTAAGCTGTAAGGGTTAGGGTTTCGGGAAGAATTCAACTAGGGCTTGGATGTTGAGCTGATTTGAGGTTGTTTCACCTTGTTGATCCTTAAAACATTAAATATAGCAAATTATATGGTTGAAAGTGCTTGCTTAGGGATAATGTCATCAACCCTAGGTAACTCTAGGACTTTTAAAACCTTAATTATATATTTAACCTTCAATTTAAAGGTTTGTCATTCTATTTGTTGATCATATCTAACAAATAGGCCTTTCCCCTTTCACTTGTATGCCTATATCTCCCATTTGTGTGCCACATCCTGAAAAAACTAGGCTACAATATTTGCTGCATGGGCCTCATGATAGGTACACTATTCATAACAAAGAATTGTGCCTTTTTCCTGGTTTGATGTACCTTGATTAAACCTATCAAAGTGTCACCCTGATCCTATTAACCTAGAATGCCTTTAGGTGACAGAGACTGGGAAGAATCCCAAGTGGTGAAATTCCATTAAAGAGAAGGAGGTGGAGTGTTGAGGTGGTAGTGTCATCCACCTTGTTATCGCCCAAAGTGTACACCTAAGGTGGAACGCTCAGAGTAGGGGCTGCCACTCAAATCCCTACTCACTCTCTTCTAGCTCTCTCCTAAAGAATCTAAGGGGAGTAGTCCCTAAAGATAGATGAAGGGTAGAAAACTTGTTGAAGCAACAAGTTCTTGGAGATCAAAGTGCAAGATCACTACCTTTCTAGACAACTTGAATTATAATGAATTGACAAGTGTTTTAATAAATGAGAAAAAATTAACAACATGGATCAATTAAGAACAATGAGGCAATAATGAGATCAACAAATATAGACCAATTCTTAATGAACAAAGCTCAAAATATATCATATCCCTTATTTCAAGTTACTAGATAAGTAAAGCTGCAAGGAAGATGTTAGTATAATGAATAACAAGATTATAAGCAACTAGAATATGAGCAATAATACTTGATGAGATCTTGCAAGGAAATATAAAATGGTTAAATACAAGAATGGGAGATAAAACTTGCAAAGAGATGAACTAGCTCACAATTCTAAGTAAAATAACCAAATGATGGAAAAGAGGACGTGCAAGATGCAGCTAGATTGCTTCAATGAGAATGTGATTCAATATAAAAATCACTTACAACCAAGATTGTCCAAATATCATGCAAAATTACAGGATTCCAATAATATTTCAATATAGCTTTTAAGGAATATATACTTCAGATACAAGAATGCAAGTAAATTACGATATTCCAATGACACTCAATGAAACAATTAAATAAGGGTTTAGATGTACAACAAATCACGATGCCTTTAGATGGTAGTGCATTTATTGGACGCTCTTTACTTTTTTAGACAATTGCATAAGTAAAGACCTTAAGAAATATCAAACTTATAGAATGGAAAACAAGAGATAAAAAGATGCAAGTTAGATACCAGATCTGCAAAAGAGAAACAAAGTTAGTACAAAAATGACAAATAGTTCCTATGACAAGAATGAATGCTCAGACAATTTGCATCAGATTTCAGAAAAATTATGCCAAGACAGATCAGTCTTTGAAAACCCACGGCCAGACAAGAAGAAATATGTATTTCAAGCATTTTGTTATTAAATTTCAAATGGGACAATCCTTATAATGATAGTTTCAGTTCTGGAGTGTTAGACCGTTTTGAGAGCTCACGAGCAACCTTAATAATCAATTAAAATTTTAATTAAGTTTTATTTCAATTTGTGAGGAAACTATAATTAAAGTTTAGGTCTTGAATCTGTTCCAAAACAATAGCAAGATCCTTCAAGCAAGATCATGACAACAATAAACTTCTTTTTCTAGGGAGCAAGATCTTCAAATGGATGATAAGAATGTCAGGTCTCAGAGGATCTCGAGATCACCAATGATCAGAGTGTCGCAGGTCCTTCTTAGAAAGATAGGTAGAGGACCGAAAACCCCCCTGAGAAAGGCTTATAATAATGAGCTATCTAGAGCACAAATACCTCTGCCTCAAGCACTACCAAATTTTACAAGGATTTGTAGGGTATTTAAGTGCTATAACAACTGGGAGAAACCCTTGTAGTCACAAAAGATCACTTAATGGAAGTACTTAATGCACACTTTTGGAATTACCATTCCTCTGCCTTTACATCAGAATTGTATACCCTTTTTCGACAAGGCTTTAAATCTGATAGCTCACTAGATTAATCAGAAAAATGCATAGAATCCTCCTTTGAAACCTCGGTTGCTAAGGAGACAAAATACCCTCGGATCTACAAAAATAAGATGCTAAACCCCAAGTGAAACCTTTCAAAGGAATCTATAAAATTTATGAACTTAGAAACCCACAAGAAATATCGATTTTAAAGTTTGGAAAGAACCCATCTGATGTTTACAGCCACCTGATATTTAAACTCAGAAATTGGATTTATAAAATTTATAATCAACCTTCAAAAAATAGTCCAGTTACCTCTACAGGAAGGATTTTTCTCTAGAATAGATCCCTGGCCTTTTGGTCTTTAGTAAAAAGGTTTGCAGCAAACAAAGTTTAAGTGCTAGATTTCCTCCAAAATGGTGTCAAACCCTTTTTGAGGAATTTCGAAATGCAATAAAATCTACAGATTTCGCATCATAGGAGAAAATAAAACCGTTTTAAAACTATCAGTATGGTACTGCAAATAAAACCTCCAAACTGGGTACTGCAAATAAAACCTCCAAACTGGCACCAAAGGATCAAGGGCTTTGTGGTTTTCTTTTTGAAACAGTCTCAAAACCCTTTAAATCATGTCCTTGGAAAAGGAAGCAGGCCCTTATTCTTACGGCTACCAATCCCTATGACGTTAAAATCAGATCCAACTTTTCCTATTTCACACTCTTCAAGAAATGAGACCAGATACTCCTGTAAATAAAGTAAAATACCAAAACCTACGCTGCTCCTCTGATTATATACAAAAAAGTCATTCATGGACATAATGGCCGTAAAGATATATTTACGAAGTTTGAAACAAGAGATTTTGAAAATTATATTTACAAAGCTAATAAAAAATAAAATACTTACACGATTTTTCATTTATCATTTCAAAATATGTTCAAAACAAAATAATAACAAAAGATAAATACCCAAGAAATTATATATACAAGAAGGAATAATGTAATGAGTTAGTGAAATAATACAAGCTGAAAGGTTGGCATATATAGGTACAAATTAGAGAAATTTTTTGAAGTTTTGAATGTGGGACAAAAAAAAAAAACCTTAAAAATAAAAAATATTAAATCTAACTAAAATAAATTTAAATTACAAAATTAAAACTTAAATAATTTTTAAATCTTAAAGTTATTTACAAAATAAAAAAAACTTACAAATTATTAGATCTATACAAAGGATAGTGAAAATTAACTACATACAAATAAACTACAATATTCACAATGGAATAGATCAAGAGGAATATGAGTCCAACTTTGTTCCCTTGATCTAGTGTTTAATAGCTTCAATTAACAGATCTATCAGATAAGCACAATGATTAGAAAAAAAATTAAAACGAGGTGCTAGCTTGATACTCTTATGCATCACTAAATGAAAATATTATGATAAGCCCAGAGCTTATTTAATTGGGCTCTTCAGAAAACACAGATAGGGAGTTGACTAGTTCAACTGAAAACTTTCCCTAACACTCGATGCTCTAACTCAAGATTTGCCTGCAAAACTCGATCTAGCCATAAAAAATAAAGCGAGAAAATAATAATAAAACTTAAACAAATAGGGATACCTACTATTATGTTCAAAATTTAAATTATTATTAAAACCCCATCAACTGAGCAAGATATCGTACTCAAATCACTCTTTAGAAGCTATCATCAATGGTTTTAGAAAAAAATATTCATGAAAATAAAACATCTTACAGTATTCACATGAAGAGTAACACCAACAGAAATTAACCCCAAAGTCTTTCTTTATTATCTAGAAAAGATTACACCAGAGTTTTTTGCTAACCACACGATTCAAAAGTCATATCTATCGACTGAAAAATGGCCTCCTATTTAAAGATAAATACTCCAACATCTAGTTCGAATGATCCTCATCAAAGCAATATCAACCGTTGATGAAGATTAAAATTTATTTTAATCTTATCCGTCGAAATATTTAAATATTTGGGGAAATTCGAAATTTTTAATTAAATGCATTTTAATTAACTCAAAAATAATTTTTTTGAGTTAATTTCCCAAAAAAAATTGACTTTGACTTTAATCCAGGGATCAAAGGTTTAAAATTTATCAAAATAATTAATTTACCTTAGTCCCAGGATGTCTTCAAATTTAATTTTTTAGGACCGACGAATTTTGCCTTTGGAGAATTTAAATTTGCTTAAGACCTAGAATTAATTAAATTTATGGCTTAGGATTTTAATTAATTTTGGGTCAAAAAAATTAATAAATTAATCTATGAGAGGATAAATTATTTTTCCAACCCTCAAGACATTTTACATCATGATTTTAATATTTTTTACATCATAAGGGGGAAAACCCATTTGTAATAGACCCTCACAAATTACCAATTTCTACGACATAAATATAATCCAACAGACCAAGTAATTTGTAATAAAATAACCCTAACCAAATAGTTAAGATTATTTCCAAATCACTTTTACATAGACTCTATCTAGAACACTATGACACACCTAAGATCTTAGTGACAAAATCCATTCCAGCTTTGGGGTAAGAATGGAGGGGAAAACTCTGCCGATCATCCGAGAATGGACCGGTGAGACAAAAAACCTCCCATAATTGAGATCATCACTATAAAGGTAGGTTTATCTAGGTTATTACATACATGCCACTATTCTGCTAAGATTATTTACATCATATACATGCATAATGGGTTTAAATTATAACATGATGATCAAGCTAATGATGATAAATGGACGGCACGAACACATCGATTAGGTGCTATCCCTTTTTCAAAAAAAGCAATGTACTGCTATGGGGTCGTTGATACAGAGTGGTCAACATCTGGCTCTACTTGGGGACACATTGCTGCATCGGAGGAATGTGAGAATCCAGAATTTGAATCCATGCAACACACAACATAACAAAAGTAGCGTCCATCCAAAAAAACCATATAACATTAAGCATCGGAAAGATATAAGCTCTTCATTTATTAATTATCCTAATAACATGAAAAACATAAATCTAACTACAAAATGAAATACTGAAATAACAGGATATAAGGTTAGAAATACATTACAAATATGCCCCATGGCATCAGATGCATTCAATATAGTACACACTTGGCATTTGCATGCTTTCAGGAAAATCTGTTGGTTGTTTCTTGGATGTGCCATTTCCAATCCTGCACACGGTAGGAATTTTTCCTAATCGAAAATCAAGCTGCTCGTGGCCATTAGATGCATCAAACCACTTTCTCATTCTCTTTATCTTGTGCCTTTTCTTTGTGGCAGGTTGTATCACTGATGATGTGGAACATTCTGCTTGAAATCTCTCAAATGAAGTATATAAGATATGCATGACATGTCTCTATTCATTCTGCATATGCTCTGTCAAGAATGATGGATCAATATCATAAGTGTCATGAGTTATAACTTGACTTTTTTTAATTTCTTCTATGATCATGTCATTCTTAGTTAAATATTCCTTAATGGAGTTAGCCTCTTTCTCGAGATATTCACAAAAATACGGGACCTGTGATTTTCTCTCTTCCAGCCTCTTATGTAATGAACTCATATCTCAAGCATGTCTTACTATTAACTTCGCTTGATTGAGTTAATTTTTCACGAATCTTTCTTGCAGAGTGACATGGTTAATGTGCATAACCTTTATTAGATTCTGGATAATCAACATCTGATTAAAATGATTAACTTCCATTATTTTTAATCTGTTTTCGATGATATCTATTCCCTCTATATTTATGACACATGGTACCTTATATTCCTCTATGGCCAGTAATCTATTATGAAGAGATATTTGACCAACTTCCATGTCCTTTATAATTTTATCATTCTTTGCTTTCATTCCCATGAAGTAGTTTTGCACATAGTTTATCTCTTTCTTATGATTTTCTTGCATGGTAGCTAACTGATTATTATAATCGAATCTCATGATGGTCATTTCTTAATCCATAATTGACATTCTATTCCGAATCAAACTTATTTATTCTTGATAACTTGCTTCCATGGTAGTCACTTGATTTGAATGATTGAATTCCATGACCATCATCTTTTCCTCTAGGGCTAATAACTTGCTTTGCATAGAATTAATTTCCCTAGCATGATCAACTGTTAATATTGCTTGATTAAGTTTCATATCTTTAATAAGTTGAGCCTGATTAACTTCTGCATTCTTGGTTACTTGAGCTTGATTTAACTTTATGTCTTTAACCAATTGAATTAACTCCTTAAAATTATTTTCAACTTATATAGTTTCCTTTACTTCAACTTTCACTTTGACCTTTTCTTTATCTCCATATCTATATTCAAAGGCATCAATGATTGATTGTAGAGAATCAAAAGTGTTATCATGGAACTTAATAAACCAATCTAAAGCATCTACAGATAAGGCGAGAATGAAAAATCTTCATTTTCACATCTTCATATTTAGAATATGGGCAACACTTTATTATAGAGAGGTTGACAATCCGAAGGTGAGTTTCGGTAGTAAAAGCATTATTACTTTGAAAAGGAGGAAATTCATCGATGGTTTCACCCAAAACATAAGAATAAACATGCAGAGCTCTCTGAATGCTAGTAAAGTCACAAGGAGCAAACAAGTCAAAATCCATGATGATCTGCTTAACGGGAAAAAGATGGGCTAAACGGATATCAGAGAGAGAGATCCCTGCTCAAGAAAATCAAAACATCTACAAGGAGCAAGCTTCTAGCAAAAATTATTGTAAGAAAATGAAGAAGTGGAGTCACCACTTGAGCATGAATCTCTCACAAAGTTTCCAAAGGCGAAATCGAAAAGTTAACGGATGGTAGCAAATAGATATTCAAGGAGGGCTCCTTATCTGGGATTAAATGAATGAATAAGTGGAGTTGCCACCCAATCAGGAAACCAACTAGAATGTCTAGGTGCAGAAAGAGAATATGAAAGGATTAGATGAGAAAGATGACGAGAGTTAAGATGGTGAGAAATGAAGAGACAAAATGACGCCACAAAAATGAGATGAAATTCCATAAAGCCAAGGTCCAATAAATTGGTCCTTGGTGGCCATGCCAACAAGTGTTGGATTTTCCAACTCGAATGAGAGATGAGAAATGAGAAAAATGATGAGGAAATGTCATTGAAATGTTGAGAATAAAATATTCCTTGGCAACGACGCGAAAAAATGTTTTCGCCCAAAGTGTACACTTAAGGCACAACGCTCAGAGCAGGGGCTATCACCCCGATTCCTACTCACTTCGTTATAGCTCTCTCCTAGAGAAGCTAAAGGGGGTAGTCCCTAAACATAGATGAAAGATAGAAAACTTGTTGAAGCAACAAGTTTTAAGAGATCAAAGTGCAAGATCACTACCTTTCTAGACAACTTGAATTATAATGAATTGACAAGTGTTTTATTAAATGAGAAAAACTTAACAATATGGAGAAATTAAAAACAATGAGGCAATAATGGGATCAACAAATATAGACTAGTGCCTAATGAAAAATGCTCAAAATATATTATATCACTTGTTTCAAGTTACTAGATAAGTAATGTTGCAAGGAAAATGTTAGTATAATGAATAAAAGGATTATAAGCAAATAGAATATGAGAAATAATACTTGATGAGATCTTGCAAGGAAATATAAAATGGGTAAATACAAGAATGGGAGATAAAACTTGCAAAGAGGTGAACTAACTCACAATTCTAGGTACAATAACCAAATGATGAAAATGAGCAAGTGAAAGATGCAATTAGATTGCTTCAATGAGAATGTGCTTCAATATGAAAATCACTTACAACCAACATTGTCTAAATATCATTGCAAAATTATAGGATTCCAATAATATTTCAATATAGCTTTAAGGAATAGATACTTCAGATACAAGAATGCAAGTAAATGACGATATTCCAATGACACTCAATGAAATAATTAAATAAGTGATTAGATGTACAACAAATCACAATGCCTTTAAATGGTGGTGCATTTATTGGATGCTCTTTACTTATTTAGACAGTTGCATAAATAAAGACGTTCATAAATATAAGACTTCTAGAATGGAAAACAAGAGATGAAAAGATGCAAGTTAGATACCAGATCTGCAAAAGGGAAACAAAGTTAGTGCAAAAATGAAAAATAGTTCCTGTGATGAATGAATGCTTAGACAATTTGCATCAGATTTCAGAAAAATTATGCCGAGACAGATCAATCTTTGAAAACCCATGGCCAAACAAGAAGAAATATGTATTTCAAACCTTTTGTTATTAAATTTCAAATAGGACAATCCTTAGAATGATAGTTTCAGATCTGGATTGTTAGACCGCTTTGAAAGCTCACGAGCAACCTTAAAAATCGATTAAAATTTTAATTAAGTTTTATTTAAATTTGTGAGGAAACTATAATTAAAGTTTAGGTCTTGAATCTATTCAAAACAATAGCAAGATCTTTTAAGCAAGATGATGACAACAATAAAGTTCTTTATCTAGGGAGCAATATCTTCAAATGGATGATAAGAATGCTAGGTCTCAAAGGATCCCGAGATCACCAATGATCAGAGTGTCGTAGGTCCTTCTTAGAAAGATAGGTAGAGGACTGAAAACCCACCTGAGAAAGGCTTATAATAATGAGCTATTTAGAGCACAAATACCTGTGCCTCAAGCACTACCAAATTTTACAAGGATTTGTAAGGGATTTAAGTGCTATAACAACTGGGAGCAGCACTTGTAGTTAAAAAAGATCATTGAATGGAAATACTTGATGCAAACTTGTGGAATTACCAATACTTTGCCTTTACATCAGAGTTGTAGACCCTTTTTAAACAAGGCTTTAAATTTGACATCTCACTAGATTAATCAGAAAAATGCAATGGAATCCTCAGAAATCTTGGTGGCTAAGGAGAGAAAATACCCTCGGATTTGCAAAAATAAGATGCTAAACCCCAAGTGAAACCTTTCAAAGGAATCTATAAAATTTATGACTTTAGAAACCCACAAGAAATATCGATTTTAAAGTCTGGAAAGAACCCATCTGATGTTTACAACCACTTGATATTTAAACTCAGAAATTGGATTTATAAAATTTATAATCAACCTTCAAAACATAGTCTATTTATCTCTACAGGAAGGTTTTTTCTCCAGAATAGATTCCCGACATTTTGGTCTTCAGTAAAAAGGTTTGCAACAAACAAAGTTTAAGTGCTAGATTTCCTCCAAAATGGTGTCAAACCCTTTCTAAGGAATTTCGAAATGCAACAAAATCTACAGATTTCACATCATAGGAGAAAAGAAACCCTGTTTAAAATTATCAGTACGATACTACAAACTGCAAATAAACCCTCCAAACTGGTAGCATGGGATCAAGGGCTTTGTGGTTTTCTTTTCGGAAGAGTCTTAAAACCCTTCAAATTGTCCTTCGAAAAGGAAGCAGACCCTTATTCTTGCGGCTACCAATCCCTATGATGTTAAACTCAGATCCAACTCGTCCTCTTTCATGCTCTTCAAGAAACAAAACCAGATACTCCTGCAAATAAAATAAAATACCAAAACCTATGCCGCTCCTCTGAATATATACAAAAAAGTCATGGACATAATGGTCATAAAGATATATTTACAAAGTTTGAAATAAAAGATTTTGAAAATTATATTTACAAAGTTAATAAAAAATAAAATACTTAGACAATTTTTCATTTATCATTTCAAAATATATTCAAAACAAAATAATAACAAAAGATAAATAAAAATAAAATGTTTACAATTAAAACATATAATATAAAATAAAATAAAAATAAAATAAAGACCCAAGAAATTATATACAAGAAGGAATAATGTAATGAGTTAGTGAAATATACAAGGTGAAAGGTTGGCATGTATAGGTACAAATTATAGATTTTTTTATTTTTATTTTTAAATTTTGAATGTGGGACAAAAAAAAACTTAAAAAAAACTAAAAATCAAATCTAACTAAAAGAAATTTAAACTACAAAACTAAAACTTAAATAATATTGAAATCTTAAAGTTGATGGATTGTAGATTTCTGTGGTTAGGTTTTTTAGTATTTTCACTCGGATATTCCACAGTTTTCATTTTTGCTTTGTCGACGTTTCGAGTCTAGACCAAGACTCATCATCAGGACTTGATTTACAAAAGAGAGAGCCAACAGTGATAAATAAGGTTAAGGTTGAGATGTCAAGTATGTGAGCCGACCAACTTACTGATTTGAATTAACTAGAATTTATTTTATTATGTATTTATTTATTTATTTATTTTTAGCATACTTGGTTATTTATTATAGTTATTATTAATTGTTTTAAGTGAAATAGTTTATGTAATAAGTTATTTATTATATTTTATTTAATAAATTAATTTACCAAAATGATTTAGTTTTTTATTATGTTTATTCATATATATATATATATTAAGGAGGATAATTTATTATTAATGCTGTGATAGCTTAAATGTTTGTTAATGTATTATAATATTTTTCTGATATATTAATTTTATTTATTATTTATGTAATTTATTATAGTTGTTTATTAATTGCTTGAATTGAATTGTTTATGTTTTAATATTGTTTATTATATTCTATTTAATAAATTAATTTATCCTAAAGATTTTGTTTTAATTAATTTATTATTATAGTTATTTAATTACTTGTATTAAGTAAATGTATATGAAATAAGTTATTTATTATATTCTGTTTGATAAATTAATTTATCCTATGATTTTACTTTGATTATGTTTATTTATTTATATATTATGTTTATATATTTATTTATTATTTTTATTATGATTTGATATATTCATTTTATTTATTAATTTTATTATTTTTATTTATTATGTTTATTTATTTATATATTATGTTTATTTATTTATATATTATGTTTATATATTTATTTATTATTTTTATTATGATTTGATATATTAAGGAGGATAATTTATTATTAATGTTGTGATAGCTTAAATGTTTGTTAATGTATTATAATAATTTTCTGATATATTAATTTTATTTATTATTTATGTAATTTATTATAGTTGTTTATTAATTGCTTGAATTGAATTGTTTATGTTTTAATATTGTTTATTATATTCTATTTAATAAATTAATTTATCCTAAAGATTTTGTTTTAATTAATTTATTATTATAGTTATTTAATTACTTGTATTAAGTAAATGTATATGAAATAAGTTATTTATTATATTCTGTTTGATAAATTAATTTATCCTATGATTTTTCTTTGATTATGTTTATTTATTTATATATTATGTTTATTTATTTATATATTATGCTTATATATTTATTTATTATTTTTATTATGATTTGATATATTAATTTTATTTATTATTTTTATTTATTATGTTTATTTATTTATATATTATGTTTATTTATTTATATATTATGTTTATATATTTATTTATTATTTTTATTATGATTTTTATTATTTTTATTATTATTTTTAAAGTTATTTACAAAATAAATAAATAAAAGAATTTACGAATTCGAATTTACGAATTCTTAGATCTATACGAAGGATAGTGAAAATTAACTACATACAAATAAACTACAATATTCACAATGGAATAGATCAAGAGGAATATGAGTCCAACTTTGTTCCCTTGATCTAGTGTTTAATAGCTCTAATTAGCAGATCTATCAGATAAGCACAATGATTAAAAAATAAAAAATAAAAGGAGGTGCTAGCTTGAAACCCTCATGCATCACAAAATGAAAATCTTATGATAAGCCTAGAGCTTATTTAGCTGGGCTCTTTAGAAAACACAGATCGGGAGTTGGCTGGTCCAACTAAAAACTTCCCCTAACGTCCAATGATCTAACTCAATATTTCCTTGCAAAACTCGATCCAACCATTAAAAATAAAGCGAGAAAATAATAATAAAACTTAGACAAATAGAGATACCTGCTATTACGTTCAAAATTTAAATTGTTATTCAAACCCCAACAACTCAGCAAGATACCTGTACTCAAATCGTTCTTCAGAAGCTATCATCAATGGCTTTAGAAAAAATTATGCATGAAAATAAAACATCTTACAGTATTCCCATGAAGAGTAACACTAGCAGAAATTAACCCCAAAGTCTTTCTTTATTATCTAGAAAATATTACACCAGAGCTTTTCGCTAAGTACATGACTCAAAAGTTGGATCTATCGACTGATAAATGACCTCCTATTTAAAGATAAATCCTCAAATGGCTAGTTTGAGTGATCCTCTTCAAAGCAATCTCAACCGTTGATGAAGATTATAATTTCTTTTAATCTCATCCATCGAAATATTTAAATATTTGGGAAAATTCAAAGTTTTTAATTAAATGCATTTTAATTAACTCAAAAATAATTTTTTTGAGTTAATTTCTCAAAAAATTTGACTTTGACTTAACCCCAAGGGATCAAAAGTTTAAAATTTATCAAAATAATTAATTTACCTTAGTCCCAGGACATTTTAAAATTTAATTTTTTACGACCGATGAATTTTGCCTTTGGAGAATTTAAATTTAACTAGGACTTAGAATTAATTAAATTTCTGGCTTAGGATTTTAATTAATTTTGGGCCCGAAAATCTATTTAATTAACCTATGAGAGGATAAATTATTTTTCTAACTCTCAAGACACTTTACATCATGATTTTCATATTTTTTACATCATAAGGGGGAAAACCCATTTGTAATAGACCCTCGCAGACTACCCATTTCTGCAACATAGATATAATCCAGTAGACCAAGTAATTTGTAATAAAATAACCCTAGCCAAATAGTTAAGATTATTCCCGAATTACTTTTACATAAACTTGATCTAAAACACTAGGACTCACCTAAGATCTTATCGAGAAAATTCATTCCAGTTTTGGGGTAAGACTGGAGGGGAAAACTCCGTCGATCATCAGAGAATGGATCAGTGAGACAAAAAACCTCCCAGAATGAAGATCGTCACTAGAAAGGTAGGTTTACCTAGGTTGTTATATACATGACATGGTTTTGCTGAGATTATTTACCTCATATACATGCAGAATGGGCTTACATTATAACATGATGATCAAGCTGATGATGATAATTGGATGACATAGGAACATCGATAAAGAGATATCCCTTTTGCAAAAAAGGGGGTGTATTGCTATGGGGTCTTTTCCACGGAGTGGTCAACGCAACTCACTGTTTTGTCTTAGTCTAAATTTTGTCTTGTAAGGCCTCTCACCGAACCCACTAGATTTTGAAGCAACAGGTCTCACAAACATGAGACTCTTCTCCTAACATTGGGTTTCTTGCAAGTGATAATCTTCCCAAATTAATCATGGGATTACATTCCATGCCATAACTAAGGAGTTCCACCTCCCATCTGCGTTTTCACTCAATGAAATAATGTTAGTTTTTCATGCATAAAATCCTTTCAATATAACATTACAACAACCATTAAATTGGTTTCCAAGGCTATCATATAGTCTGTTATTCAATCATTTCATCTACACATCACACAAATTGAAAGAAAACTATCGTTGCATTACTAATACATTCAATATAATATTAGTCATTCCAAATAATTCATATGAAAATCGTAATTTCATGTCAACAAATCAAATTAACTCAATGCTGAGAGTTCCATATTCACTCTCTCCATTGTGATATATATCTCAGAATTGATTAGATACCAATTTTACCACTTTCTTTCTATGGAGGGAGGAATTCACCACTCACTTCAATATTTCCAAAATATTAGCAATCATTTCTTTCCATGACACTCAATCCTACCCATGCTTGTCCCACACAAACATGCATGCATTCATTGCATGAAGCACATTCATTACTAAATTTTAAAATCATATTCATAATAATAAGATCCTTTGTCATACTCCATTAAGTATTTTATGACAATAATTCATTCGCATATCAACCACTCCATAACTATTCATTTCCACTAGGGATATTAATCATAATTTTTATTCTACTTCCTTACTAACACTATTAGAAATATTAATTTCCTTGGCTATTCACCTCAACCAAGAAAAAACATACATTTAGGTACATGTCACCATTTATAACATTCATCACTTGGTGATGAAATCATGTTCTTCAAACTTATAATCTTTTGGGCCAATACACATGGCCTCAAGAATATACCGCAATCTTGCATGCATTTCATGCATCACACATATCCATGCATTTATCAATGCATTATCAACCATAAATTTATTTGACCCATGAGTGTATCACTCACTTATATAACTTTTCTCCACCATGATAGTGCAACATTATAAGATTTTTACCAAATCTTAAGTGTTGGCAGCTTTCTACCTGAACCATACCCCTCATGGGTATTCTATATATGCATTAAAATTGAAAATATTTAAAAAAAAACATACAACTTAGCCTCAATAAATTCTTACCCAATTCCTTCAACTTACCGATGATTATAGAATGGATGATTTCCATAATTTACATGGATGCCTTTCTATGCATATTTAGTTGACAGTTTCTTAAGGAGTTCACTTTCCTCCTTCTTTATCCTTCCTTTTCAAATATTCCCTTGTTACGTGTGACAAACCCACCCATGGTTCTCTAATAAAATGAATTGTAAATATTTTTACAAATATGTGAAATTTAAAAAGGGGTCTGAGTTAAAGGGACACAGATTCCAAATCTGGGGAGGAGCATTGCTTGCTTGTGATGATTGAGGTTTTCTTATGCAAAAAAGAAACCTGAATTTCTTGGACAACAATTAAAGGCTGGTGGGTGCATTATTTTAATGAGATGGCTCTTAAATTAAATGAGCTGCAAAAGAAAGGACATATTCCCATACACTGAAGAACCTTAGCAAGGAAAAAAGGACATAAAATTTAAGGAGGATGAGGCCATGGAAGGCCACAAGGATAGGCATGAAGAATCCATATAGAATAAGTAAAAGAAAGCAACAGAGGAATTTGGGGGGAGTGAGCAGCAGTTGGAAGAAGGAACCACCTTGGGGAAGCATCCGAGGAGAGTAGGCAACAGGAAGTGATTGGAGAGGAGGAAGAGACTAGTGTGATCGACAAGTAGAATAGAAGTGAAGGGAAGAGAAAGAGTTTGGTTCTTAGGTTCCCTGCAGGCTGGGCTGAGCTGCTAATCTCTAGAGCCCTGTAACAACTTGGGTTCCCTGGAGGCTGTGGGTTGAGATAGGATCCCTGGATGTTGTGGGTTGAGACAAAGTTTTTGGAGCCTTGTAAAAGCTTGGGACTTTATAGGCCATGGGTTGGGATGTAATCTATGGGTCCCTATAGAAACTTGGGTTCCATGGAGGTTGTGGGTTGAGATAGCAAGCTCTAGATCCCTAGACAACTTTTTGGGAAGAGGCTAATATTGAAGCAACATCAAAGGAAGACTTAATTGAATACCTTTGGTTATTTCCTTATAGTTACATTGGATTCTAGACTTCTAGGAAGGGAGTGAATCACTGTGTGTGTACTTGGCGTGAGGTAGAGAACCTATGGACTCCCTGTGTTGAAGAAACTACTAGCAGTAAACTAGTGAGAATGAGTAAGAGGTCCTTTGGGGTTCCATGTTTTCAGTTGACAACTGATGTTCGATTCCCTTAAGTAGGCACCCCCCCTTGGACTCTAGAATAAGGCTGAGGGGTGGAAACTACAAGTAAGTGTGGTTACCACTGTCTATGGTTGGGTGGAGTGTCCTTGTCCCTGAATCAGTTACCCTGCAAATTTAAAGTTAAGTAGTCTCCTACACTTGTCTAAATGCTAATGAAATTATGTTGCATTCTAACTTGAATGACATCGTATCTCTCGATAAAAATGGACACTATCATTGCATTAACATGTGGTTGCACCCATATGGGGAGATGGTAATGATGGATATGTTAAATATATTTGTATATGTGTTGCTTCTCAATGAGTGATACTTTTAAACAAAGTAATTAAGTGTGTGCTTCTGAACTGGAAATGAAGTACTCTGTGATATGCTTATTGGTGTTGATCATAGGACATTTGATGCACTGTATATATATATATATATATATATATTGTGTCATAACCCTGGAATGGAATCCTGTCCCATGGTAAATAACTCATTCATATAGTTAACAACACACACACACACACACACATATAATAAAAATACACCATGAGTGCCACATGCAGTGAAATGATCCATAATGACATGGAATAACACTTGGAACATTGGGCACAAAGGCCCCTTTTATTAACATGAAATAATTACATAAGAGACGACCTACTTGGCAAGGTCTATACATATAAATGGATATTCCTTCACCGGGCTATAAGCCCTTGACCTTGTGCAAAAGGCGTTATGTTAATGATGAAAAGGTTGTTTTCCTTTTAGTGGAAGGATAATTGAAACCCATGCGGGTAGGCTTACCCAACCATGTGTTATCAAGAGTATGGATATCTTCCGCTATCATTAGGGCATATATCACAGGCTCTGGAAGCTTCTGCGTGGCACCATAGGGTTGCAGACAGACCTGCCATGAAATATGGAACCCTTGTTATGTGGCCGATGAGGTGGAGGCTTTTAGGAACTCACTATAGTTCCACGAAAGAGTGGGGTTGCATGAGTACCTATGCTAGTGCCTCTAGAATTCCCTTATTATAGAGTGGGGTACACTCGAGGGTAGAGAACTCGTCAAAGATTCCCTCACCCAAGATTAGGAGGGGTAGCACTGTGGGGTGCATTAACAAGATACTTTCACCATTGTCGTCGTCAAGAAGTGATACAATTCGTAATATTCACTAAACCCCTATAACAGAGATTTAGCCAGGTCAACCAGTGAGGAGCAATCAGTGAAGAGTTTGGGAAAATTTTTACGATGTTGGTTGGAATCTAGATTGGACCCATAGCTCATACGTTGATAGGGTTTCCCTGGTCAAGCCATGGGAAAAAATTGAAGTCGTAGAAGGGCAAGATGTAACCTTATGACGAAATTTGGGCGAACCTTATTCTTGCACCAATCAAAACCCTAGTTGTAGTAGTCTCATATTGGCGCACTTGATTTGTCCCTAATGTGATTGGTTGTGAGTGTATTGACATATCCTAGAGGTGGAACCCAGAAGGTTCGGCCCTGGAAATCGTGTTGTGCACTAGAGGGACGAGGTGTTAAGATGATGTGGAAAAATGATATGCACTCAAAGGTTATGCCATTGGCCGGAGGGGTGGAACACTATCCAAATAAGCTCATAAGTTTAGCCTGAAAGGATGAGATGGAGGTGCATTAGGAAGTGTCAGGAACACAAAGGCAGGATGACGTCACCTTACGTCACCCCAGAAGTCTTACCTTGGAGGAATGCTGGAGCGGAAGAATTGAATGTTATGTCAAGGCCTTGTGGGGTGACATATGGTGGGTGCGTGGTAGGGTACGCGCTATTGTTGTGGTGCTATTGGTTGGGAACTAACCCACCTATCAAGTTAGCTTGATGGGTTCACCCCAGAATATCCGCAAGCAATGGTGTAACGAAACCACAGGGGTGACGAAGCACCAGGCCTGTTAGGAATACAACTTGGAAGCGGAGGAGCGTTCCCATAGGCAGGGAGTGGATTCACTTGGGCCAATCAGAAATAGTAACTCATTGAGGTGAGACCCACCAAACCATGTAGGCCCGAAGGTCTCACCCCATAAGGTTAAATTAAGGATTCAATTGTAAATTCCAAGAGGAGATTAGAGAGATGACATAAGTCATACCATGCTGGTGGAGCATGTGTCCAATTGGTGGAAAAGTGGTCTAGCTAGCTAGGTCATACCGACACTATGACCCCAGAGAGAGAAAGAGGTGCAATAATGGAGGCATCAGGGTGAAGGAAATAGGGTGACGTGCAATAACATGCAGTGGCAGTAAGAGTGGAAAGGTGGACCAATGGGAGAGGAGGCCATATGACCCCAACCACACGTAGGCCTGATGCCATGACTTTGACAGTTATAAGAGAAGTACGCTTAGGAATCCCCCGATATGGAAAGAGCGGGATGATGTGTCTATCGATGTCATCACAGAGGTATAAGGAGGGCTAGGATGAAGACGTTGGGATGACATGGTTAATCCATGACATCAAATTCAATCCAACACAATGAAGGGATTCAACAGGTAAATGGAGGAGGTTGATCCTGAATGGTCCAAGAGCCTGAATGGCATGTAGGCTAATGGTGGAATGCCACGTGGCATCCTAATGAGGTGGTAGGGTAAAATATTTGGGAGGAAATACCTCACAATCCAAGGGTCAAAATGAGGAAAACTTTATATCACCAAATTCATCTCAATGAGAAAAAAACAAGGTTAAAAGGTACTCTGAGTTTAGAGAAGTTTGGGAAAAGTCAAAATTTTTATACCCCATTTTCATAATGGAAATTTGAAGATTGAGTATGCATAGTGACTGCATACTACTCTGGGTGTTGGGTAAGGGGTGTTGTTACAGAGTGGTATTAGAGCATCCAGGTTCAACTCTTAGACTAAATGGGCTTTATCATGAGCCAATGATGATTTATGAAAAAAATAAAGTAAGTGTAAGTGTTAAAAGTTGGTCTAAACTATTGATTTCTACCTTGACGTTAATCTTGTGCTGATGTGAGTTGTTGGGTTGTGGGTAGTGATCTAGATCTCTTAGCCAACAAAATTAACCAAGATATTTGACTTCTGTGATGTTAGAAAAATTGCATATGAAAGAGTATGAAAAACCATATATGCATACTTTAAATAAGAGTAAACATAAAGGAAAATATCAAATCAAAGAACACACACAAGTTGATAACAAAGTTCACCCAGTGTGGTTTACATCTCTGGACCCGATATCAAGAGTGGGGAGGACGCTTCATTAATTACTGGAAGATGATGATGAGTACATAATGCATTCTTTGTCAAATAAAAGGCTGAAGTTCCTTAACTAAAGTGGCATGTCTCTCCATGAGACACTCTTCTATGATAAATCTCACTCATATAAGCCCTCCTTCGACATGACAAAATAGAAATCTCTCACATAAAGTGGCATACAAAGATCCTCTCACAATGTGACATACATGGATCTCTACAGTAAATTGTCATCTCAGAAAAAATCAAAATATGATATGGCATCAGTGCATCTTATACCTCCACTGCTAGGGATGGCTTGAAAAGGCACACCTTCGCTGAAGAAACAGACTACATGGTTTAATTCTTGGTGAAAAATCATGAAATTTGACTATAAAATCAACCCCTTTCTGTCTTGGTCAAATCTAGGCTCCCCAAAAATATCAAAGATTCCTCATAAGATTCTCTTCTTGGACACGAGAAAAAATTATGCTGCTCAAATGAAGAAATGGGCTATTCCATTAGAATCCTAGTGAAAAATTGGTTCATTTGAGTATAAATGTGACATAGTTTTAACACCTTCAAAATTTCCCCCTAGAGAATCTTAAAGATTCCTCATAGAGAATATTCTTTGAAAAGTTCCCTAACATATTCTCTAACAATATTCCTAGAATCTTCTTGAGATTCATGACTTCAATGGCTTTCTTGCACCCTCATCTCTCATGTATTCTCCATGGTTCCCTTTGAACCATTTCAATGGCAATTTATAACAAAGAGTGTGGTTGGCACAATGGTTGGTATAGTCATATTAAGTTACTTGTTGTTGGGGTGGTTTTTGGTTCAAAAACCATGGACTCCCAATTTTTCTTTAATATGGTTCTAAAGCCCAATTTTTGTTTTGATATAACTTTCAAAAATTGTATATTGCTCCCAAAACCATGAGAATAAGAAAAAAATTAAGGCTGCACCATGCCAAGGCCACTTGGGCCTAATTTTAGGTGCCATGTGGCACCATGTGATTAGGCCATGTGGCAGGCTCTCATTGGTCCACATCATTTGCCACCTACTTGCCATGTGTCGACTTGTGGTGCTACCATGTCACCTACTTTTGGGTCCCCCTAGTTTTCTGACTAGACTGCCACGTAAACTTTGTGGGTCCCACAAGGACTGCTTACTTTTTTTCCATGAGGCAGCTTAGGGATTTGTACGTGGCACCTTGGGTTGACTTTGACTTTGACTTTTGCCTAGTTTGACAAAAAATTTGACTGGCCATCACTTCCACATACGATGTTGGATTGAGGTGTCGTTTGCACTGTTGGAAAGCTTGCGACAAGCTTTATGATCTGAATTTGGTTTTTATACAAAACAATGAATTTGATTTTTGAGCCTTTCCTGAGCCCTTTTTGATTCTTGAGCATTTCTAGAGCCACTTGGATCATTCCTCCCCACTGAGGAGCTTTTGGTCCTCCAAAAGCATGAACACAATATGAAATCTATTGTACTCCCTCATCTGCACAACAAGTACCCTAGCAAGCCAGACTTCCTTCTCCTTCACCTTGGTTCTTTGGAGCCATAAGTACTGCACTGACACCGGTACTCTTATGCAAACTTGTAGTACATATTGCAAAATACATGTTCAATTAAAAGAACAAACATGAACCAAGCAAACCCCATACTTGCCAAGAGTTTTTAACACACTCTTTGGTCAAGTTTACATAAAAAAACACAACAAAAACAATACCCCAAACTATCAACAAAAGGCCAAAAACATCATCATGTTGAATTCATAAGTGATGGCAAACACTTAATAACTTTTACAATCATTTCACAACATGTGATTTAAAAAATGCAGCCATGTAAAGATACTATATCTAATAAAACCATCTCTCACTCAACAAAGTGAATGGGTCATCTCCCTGTGGTTGTTTTCCTTGTTGAATAACTTTACCAACTGGTTCCTCCACCTGCGCTTTGTTCTTATTGAGACACTGCTCTGGATGGATCTCCCAACATGTGGCTCTTTGATTTCCACCTCTATTAAAATGACTTAAAATATTCTTCCTCCAGAAATGCTTAACCTTCTTCCTTCCCTGATGTGAAGAGGCCTTTCATGTCTTGTCCTCTTTCTTGCTTCCATTCTCTTCCAGCACTCTACAACCACATGGTTAAAAAAGCCACAAAAGCTGCATGGTTTTTTATGCCAAAATTCTGTTCATTCTTAATAATGTGATTGTAATAAAAATGAGCGTTAGCATAATAAGACTTTTTATACCTCTTTTGTTTGTCTTTGGTGCAATCCTGGTGATGAGAACTTGCCTTAGCTCTTCCTCTTCAATGTGCACTATCATGGGAGTATTGTGATGTGTTCCCATCATCCTCTTTCCTCAATGGTTTCGACAATGGATTAGAATCTTTGCTACCTTCGAACACTCTCCTTCAGTGAATCCAAATCCTGCAAATTGAAGCCTTTGTACAACCTCCAATGGCTGAGTTATTCCTTGGCCATTCACGCCAAGTCCTCCTCCTTTATATTCCATTTTGGTAAGGAGTCTCATGTCGGTTCCTGAAATGGGTACCTCAAGGCTTCTAATATAAATAACATCATGTGAAAATGAAATTGAATAAATATCAACACTATTTACCTCAGTCGTTGATTCTGAAGTTGGTGATGATGGCTTTGCTAAGCCTTTGTTGTGCTTAAAATTTTCCAAGGCTTTTTTGAAGCTGTAATCTTTGCTTCTCCTCTTCTGCTTCTTGTAGAATTCTCTTCAATTCAACATTCTCTACTTGAAGTCTCTCATTTATATCTTCATTCGGACGATGATAAGAAGATGAAGAAGAAGTATATTCACTCAAAGATGGAGATGGAGCATCATCCTTTGCTCTCTCTTTCTCCTGTTCCTTTTTTTCCATTCTCTCCTCATAATCTGCATACATTATATCTACCATGCTTGCCATCTTGTAGAAGGCCTTGTAGATATCTTTGTGATCCTTTATTTTATTTTCTTGTTTCACGTTCAATCTTTGGTATTCATACTCACAATTCGCATCAACAAGAAGACCGCTTTGATGCCAAACTTGATCCGGATCTCTCAACTAGCGGAATTAACCAAGATCTTTTACTTATGTGATTTTAGCAAAATTTCATATGAAAGAGTATGAAAAACCACATGTGCATACTTTAAAGAAGAGGAAACATAAAGGAAACCATCAAATCAAAGAACACACACAAGTTGATAATGGTGTTCACCTAGTGTGGGTTATGTCTCCAGGCTCGATGTCAAGAGTGGGGAGGCCGCTTCATTAAGTATTGCAAGATGATGATGAGTAGATAATCCATTCTTTGTCAAATAAAAGGCTAAACTTCCTTAATTAGAGTAGCATGTCTCTCCACAAGACACTCTTCTATGAGAACTCTCACTCATATAAGCTCTCCTTCAGCTTGAAAAAATAAAAATATCTCACATAAAGTGGCATACAAAGATCCTCTCACAATGTGGTATACATGGATCTCTACATCAAATCATCATCTCAGCAAAAAATAAAAGAATACATGGAATCAGTGCATCTTATACCTCCACTACTGGGGATGGCCTGAAAATGCACACCTCTACTAAAGAAACAAGTTGCATGGTTGAATTCCTACAAAAAATCATGAAATATGACTGTAAACTTGACCCCTTCTGTCTCGGTCAAATCTAGGCTCCCCAGGAATCTCAAAGATTCCTCATAAGATTCTTTTCTTGGACATGATAATTTTGTTTTTCTTCTTAGGTGAAGAAATGGGCTACGCCATTAGACTCCTAGTGAAAAATTGGTTCATTTGAGTATAAACTCGACATTGTTCCGACACCTTCAAAATTCCACCCCTAAGAATCTTAAAGATTCTGCAAAGATTCCTCATAGAGAATATTCTTTGAAATATTCCCTAACATATGCTCTAACAATATTCCTATAATCTTCTTGAGATTCATGACTTCATTGGCCTGCTTGCAGCCTCATCTCTCATGTATTCTCCATAATTCTCCATGGTTCCCTTTGAACAATTCGAATGGAATTTTACAAAAAAGTGTGTGGTTGGCACAATGGTTGTAATAGTCATATTAAGTTACTTGTTGTTGGGCAAGCTTTCGGTTCAAAACCCATGGACTCCCAATTTTTCTTTAATATGATTTAAAATCCCAATTTTGGTTTTGATGTAGTTTTCAAACCATATAATATATGGAAATCGTATGTCCATATTGTAACGACTCCCAAAACCATGAGAATAAAACAAAAATCGAGTTTTCGCCATGCCAAGGCCACTTGGGCCTAATTTGAGGTGCCATGTGGAACCATGTGTTTAGGCCATGTGGCATGCTCTCATGGTCCACATCATCTGTCACCTGATTTCCATGTGTCAACTTGTGGTGTTGCCATGTCACCTACTTGTGGGTCCACCTAGTTTTCTAATTAGGCTACCACATCAGCTTTGTGGGTCCCACAAGGCCTTATGACATTTTTGCCATGTGGAAGCCTAGGGATTTCCACATGGCACCCAAGGTTGACTTTGACTTTGAATTTTTCCTAGTTTGACCAAAACTTTGACGCGTCATAACTTTCACATACGATGTCAGATTAAGGTGTCATTTGTGTCGTTGAAAATATTGTGATGAGATCTACGATCTGACTCTAGTTTGTAGAAATCCAAGAAATTTTATTTTTGAGCCTTTCCTGAGCTCTTTTTTATTCTTGAGTGTTTCTGGAGCCACCTAGAAAAGGCAAATAGTAGCTCGGTGAGACTAGGATCATGGCCATAAATATGTTGTTTATTCTTAATTATTCACTCATTATAGGATTTCAGGGTTGAATGATTGATTCATATGATTTGTAAATATGTTGGCACACTAACATGGTCATTTTTTCATAACAAAAATATCCATGCCAGATCCATGAATGCAGGTTTATGGTCATGATTACATGTTTATTTATTTACCATGAAATGTCTAAAAAAGTGTGTGGTTGAAAACACATCGCAAATGGCCTAAGACAGGAAATACGACAATGAGGACCGAAATGATTAAGTACAATTCTGATCAATCACAAAACGGAAGTGACTGGATTAGAGCTAATGAAGAAGATAACTCAGTTGATGAAGTGGGGAGGGAATCACTCCCTAGATTGGATACACACCTTGATAAACTTGAGGTATGAGGTGAGGAGCTTCAAGGTTGATAATAAGAGGTTAGTAAGAGCCCAAGTGAGGCAAGTGAATATCAATGAAGTCATCTTGTACAGTCTCTCGGATTAGCAGAGGCAAAGGGAATTTGAGAAGAGGGCTAGTCATAGAGACAAGAAAATCCTTCATAAGTTAGAAGAAAACACCAACGAAGCAGATAGTGGAAGGTCTAGAAAGAGGCCCAAGAAAAGAAGTGAGTACACTGTGCCAAGAGATGTAGATTTAAGCACTCCAAGGGAGGGAACTGGCACACGAGTGGATTATTCTAGCAAACCATCTAGTTCTACTGCTTGTAGGCACCACCACCATTCTTACCATTACCATCATCATCATTCAGGAAGCAAAGGAAAGGGTCACATGCATGAGGAGTTTAAGAAAGCCAAGCCACCCACATTTGAAGGGGATATGAAGAAAGTAGAGGATGCAAAAACTTGGCTGCTGGGAATGAAGAAGTTTTTCAGAATAGATGACTATTCTAAGAATATGAAAGATAGAGTCACCACCTACAACTTAAAAGTAAAATCTGATATATGGTGGGAGGACTTGAAAAATTTTAGATCCATTATTGAGAAAGAATTGACATGGGTTGAGTTTGAGAAGCTCTTTAGAGAGCAATACTTGTTTGAATGCTATTATGATAGTAAGGCAAAATAGTTGTATGAAATCAAAATGGGTGAGTTAACTAGTAAGTTTTTAGAACTATTGAGGTATGTGCCATATATCAAGGATGACAAAGCCAAAATTCAAAGATTCATCAATGGGTTTCTTATGGTATTCAGAGATAAAATTGAGTTGCTAGAATCCAAAACCCTGAAATATGCTAGAAAGAAGTTCGAACACTGCTATGAGCAAGCAAAACGTAGATCTAATATTAAAAGTAATTGGCAGGGAAAAATTAGTGCTGGTCATAAGAAGAATTGGCCCAATAAAAGCTCAGAAAGGAGAAAAGGTAAGCACCCAACTCATATAAGATAGTCTCAACATAAAGCCAATATTGCTATTAAGAAAAATGTGTAGCAACCAATGTCAAGACAACCCAAGTTTGAAGACCAAGAGTTTCTCAAATGCTATACTTGTGGTTAGAACCATATAAGAGACAGTACTCAATAGGTTTACACATGGGTGGGGTAGCTCAGAATATGCCAATAATTTATGCTGCAGTGGATATCCACCAAGTAGATCACCAGGCATCCATCATTGAGATGGAAGGTAAGTTGCAAGCGAAAATCATTTATATTTTAATTGATATAGGTTCTAACTATAGCTATGTCAGCCCATAGTTTGTTGAGAAATGTGTTTTGGGCAAGGGGTTGCATAAAGAACCTTGTATTGTTCACTTCACAACTGGGACAAAAAGAAGGATCAACCATTGGGTAAGGTCATGTGTATTCAATCTCAGTGATATGCCCAAAATATTCCATTTGAATGTATTTCCATTAGGTGAATATGGCATATTTTTGGGCATGGACTGGTTTTATTTACATGGGACCAAGGTAGATTGCTATGAAAAATCAATTGAATGCTTTGATGAACAAGGAGAAAAAGAGTGTTGCAAGGCAGGAAAAACCCCATTTTAGTAAGGTTGATCACTGCTATGCAAGCCAAACATAGCAGCAGAAAGGGATGCACACTATTTACGATGCATTTTTCTAAGGAAGAGAAAGATGAGAGAGAAATAGTAGATGAGGAAGCTGAATTGATACAAAGGTGCCCTATTTTGCAGCAATATGCAATTGTCTTTCCAGTGGAGGTTCATGGATTACCTCCTAATAAAGAGATAGATTTATCTATTAAGCTCGTACCTAGAGAAAAACTAGCATCCAAGGCACCATATAGGATGAGCACCCTAGAGTTGTTTGAGATGAAATTGTAGCTAAGGGAAATTGTTGACAAGGGCTACATAAGGCCAAGTGTGTCTGCAAGGGGAGCACAAGTATTTTTTGTAAAGAAGAAATATGAAACACTTAGATTATGTATTTATTACAAGAAGTTAAATAAGGAGCCCATCAATAATAGGTACCCATTACCAAGGATTGATGATCTCTTTTATCAATTGAGGGGAGTAGTTGTTTTCTCGAAAATTGACTTGAGGTTAGGCTACCATCAAGTAAGAATCAAGGAGGAAGACATTCATAAAACTTCTTTCAGGACAAGATATAAGCATTATGAGTTCGTAGTGGTACCTTTTGGGCTTACCAATACCCCTGCCACGTTCATGTGCCTTATGAAGAATGTGTTAAGTCCTTATTTGGACAATCTTGTCATTGTGTTTTTGATGACATACTAGTGTATTCAATGACAAATGAAGAGCATGCAAAACATCTAGTTGTAGTGTTACAATTGTTGATGGAGAACAAGCTTTATGAAAAGATTATCAAGTGTAATTTCTTCCAACCATAGATACATTACTTGGGGCATGTCATCTCCAAGGAAGGAATCTTATTTTACCCTGAAAAGATCAAAGCCATAATGGAGTGGCCAATTCCAAAGAATGTGGATGAGGTTAGATCATTCATGGGATTGGCATGATATTTCAGGAGATTTTTCTGAAATTTTTCCAAGATAGGCCATCCCATTACAACCTTGCAAATAAAAGGAAAAATATTTGAGTGGAATACATAATGTGCATAAACCTTTGATTTGTTAAAGTAATTTCTCACCAATGCACTAAGGCTTAGAATTGCAAATCCTAACAAGGATTTCGTGGTGTGTATAGATGCCTGTAAAGAAGGACTTGGTGGAGTCTTAATGCAGGAAGGGAAAGTAGTATGCTATGAGTCCATAAAGTTAAATGAGCATGAGGTGAATTATGTAACCCATGATTTAGAATTAGCTGCCATCATTCATGCTTTAAAAATGTGGAGGCATTACCTCCTTGGTAGGAAATTTACACTCATGACAGACCATAGTGGGCTCAAGTATTTGTTTGGGCAACCCAAGTTGAATGCTAGGCAATCAAGATGGATGGCCACGCTCAGTGAATTTGACTTTGAAATCAAGTACATAAAAGGTAAAGAAAACAAGGTTGTTGATGCTTTGAGTAGAAGAATTCAAGTAAATCACTTGGAAGTTGTGAGTTCTTATACAACAGATTTGATAGAAAGAGTTAAAAGTGTTGGGAAACAAGATGAAAAATATCAACAAGTGAGTCAGAAATTGCTGCAAAGTGGCAAGGATGAAGAATGTCATCTCACTGAGGATAGCCTAATTTGGTTAAAAACAAAATTTATGTGCCAAACAGTGATGAAATAAAAACATCTCTAATGAAAGAGTTACATGTTAACCTTAGTCAAGCTATCTAGGGTATCAAAAGACCCTTACGACCATCAAAAATTACTATTATTGGCTGAATTTGAAGAAGGAAGTGGATGATTTCGTGGAAAAATGCATAGAATTCTAGTAGGTAAACGCTGAGTGCAAGCATCAGGAAGGATTGTTGCAACCTATCCCCCATTCCAGAATGGAAGTGGGATGTAATTTCTATAGATTTGATTACTCGATTACCTAGAACCACCAATCAACGTGATGCAATCATGGTGGTGGTGGATAAGTTGAGTAAGCTAGCTCATTCTCTAGGAGTCAAATCCACTAACTCCGCTCGTGACATAACACAAAACTTCATAAAGGAGATTGTGAGGCTACATGGAATCCCTAATAAGATTGTGTTAGACAAATATGTTAGGTTTACTTCCATGTTTTGGAAGGAACTCTTTGCAGGATTGGAACAAAATTGGCATTTAGTACAACCTATCATCCAAAAACAGAGAGGATTAACAAAATCCTTGAGGACATGTTAAGGATGTATGTGCTGCATCAACCTAATAAGTGGGAAGAATATCTTCCACTTGTGGAATTTTCATACAAAAATGGATACCAAGAATCCATAAGGATGTGCTCATTTGAGGTGTTGTATGGCAGGAGTTGCAAGGTCCATGTAGGACCTAATATGCTCAAGGATATGGAGCAGCAAGTTCATATTATAACACATAATTTGCAGGTGGCATAGGATAGGCATAAAATCTATGCAGATCAACATAGGGTGCACAAAGAGTTCCAATTTGGGGAGCACATCTATCTGAGAATTAAACCCAAGAATAGTTCGCTAAGAATTGGGACATGTCCAAGTTGGCACCACAATATTGTGGGACCTTTGAAATCCTTGAGAGGATTGAACCAGTGGTGTATAGTCTGGATTTACCTCCACTAGTTAGAGTTCATGATGTTTTCCATATCTCTTTGCTTAAATTATATATACAAGATTATAATCATGTGATTTATTGTTCTATACTACAGGTGGAGCCAGAGGGAGAGTTCTAACTAGAGCTAATGTGCATTCTAGATCAGAGGAGTCTCATGCTCTAGAATTGAGCCATAGAGCAATTAAAGGTGCAGTGGAAGCACTTTGGGCCAAAAGGAGGCCACATGGGAAATGGATGATGCCATGAGAGATGATTACCCCTTCTTGTTTGCTGATAAAACAAGTGTGTATATGATTGTAAATACTATACCGAGTTGTGTATATAAAGATCCATAAAACAATATGTAATTGTGTTTATTTTTTTGTGTTGAAAATGGGCAGATGAACACTAAGGGTGATGTTCCCTCAAGGGGGAGGGGTCTATGACAAACCCGTCCATGGTTCTCTCAAAAAATGAATTTCAAATATTTTTACAAATATGTGAAATTTAAAAAGGGGGTTGAGTCAAAGTGATGTAGGAAAAACCTAATTTTCCTGCAAATTTCAACTTCTCAATTTGGATTACATCCACATATTTTGATATTTAGTCATTTAACTATTATTCACCACATCTCAAAGCATTTAAAATAACAAACACAATAATAAAAAGAGTCATACACAGGGGCTTTGGTGAATCTACATTTCCATCAAACAAAGGAAACATGCATAAACTCATAATCATAGATTTCTCTCTTGCCCCGATTCTACATTCATTTGGCCATTTGTTTTCCCTTTAGGCTTACAATATTTATAATAACATATACAAACAAAATAATTTTTCCTAGATCCTTAAATCAATCCAAAAATAATTCATACTTTTCAAGGTAGACTCGCTTTTGCCTCATTGACAAAATGTCGCCTATCCATAGCTTTTCTAAATCCTAAAAGCGCCCCGAATAGTTTCTAAGATTTCTAAACTTTTTCTTATCCTAAGAACTTTTTGTTTGCTACCGAGATTTTTTTCTCCTACAACCTCTCATGATTTATTTCCTAATTTTTTCATGCCTTAAAAGGCAAATTTTCTTCTTAAAAATATTATCTACTAAATCCTATCTCTATCTATAGTTCTCTAAGAAATAAAGAAATTAAAATTATTTACAATAAGGAAATAAATTCCTTTTCCATATTAAGACCCGGTTTGGAGCTTTCTCTCCAAAAAGCTTGATGACTTGGAAGCTCTAATGCTCCTACATCAGACTCCCAAGGTAGAAAATTTTCATGACCTCCTAGTCATGTGTCATCAATTTATGAATCCTCTAGGATCCCAAACCTTGTGTTGTAGTTGTCCTTTTCTATTTGCATGTTGTTCTTCACTTGATTTGTTGATGCAAGGTATTTCAATTAGCTAAACATTCTTGTTGGTTTTCCTCTTTTTATTGCATCTTCTCTTGGATGTTCTCCTCATCAGCATCCACATTCCATCAATCTCATCATCCAACTTTTTCCTTAGCATAACTTCATGCTTGTTCTCACGTGTTTTTTAATATCCTCATTTGTCGTAAAATTTATAAAAAAGTTATTCAAATTTGGCTTACATACCTCTACAACCTGTTGGTCATACATTGCAATGTTCCCCTCAGTGTCTTTCAAGACAATTCCCTCTTCTTCCAGTTCTAATTTTTCATATTGGATATTTAGTCTTTGGCTTATTATCCTCTTCTCCAAAAAATTAAGCTCCTAATACAATTCAACAAAACCATCTTGAATTTTATTTGTAACATCCATGAAAATATCCATCACTTAGGTCAATTTCTAACAACTCTTCCAAAATATCCACATCTTCTTTTGTGCTTCCTTCCTATGACACACAGATTTCACTTAGTATTCCAATGATTGAAATCTCCTTGACCATGTCTTCATGAAGTATCTCTTCATCCTCTATAATATTGTCAGAATTATATTCTTGAAGAATTTTTGCATCATCGTCATGCTTTATGGCAAATTCCAATAATTGCCCGTCTCTAATATCTGCAAATACATGCTTACGAAAAAGATTTTCAATCTCAGTCATCTCCTCCAAAAACTTCATTTCTTCATCAACCTGCATAAGCACATCATATAAGTTCCACTCATCACCTGTAATCATACACAATGCCAGATTAAAAAATATGAGGCTTCTCATTTGATACCTTAGCCACTATATCTCCATGTTGAACTAAATTAGTTAAATATTTCATCAAACTGTGAATAAATTATTCCTCAACACCTATAGATTCCTCTTCACATCAAGGAGTAATCCTTGTTCAAAAAAACACATTTTATATTCAGTTGTTTTGAGTTCTTCCTTCATTTTTACATACAACCTTTGTCTTATCTTCATTTACAATGAATGCCATATCACCTTCTTCTTCTTCATTTTCCAACTATATATTTGGTCTTCCTCATATTCCTGTAGCAATTCCATTAGTACACTAATATGTACTTTCAATTCAACCATTCCCTCTCAAATTCCTCATCACTCATTTTCTTCATGCCAGCTATCCTGGCACTTGTTTTCATCTAATTATGACTTCTGTTTAAGCCCACTATATGGCTATCAGTAGCCATATTTACCTTTTTCTTTTGTGAATGCTCCTTGTTCACCTGCGAACAACAACAAGCCTTCTTCATCTTGTAACAATTCCACTACTTGTCATCGTACCAAGTTACCCTCTTGGTGACTCCTCTCTTCTCTTTTTCCTTGACAATTCTACCCACACTCATTGTGGAACTACTTTTTGAAACTTCTACCCAACTTCTATTTGTTGGAATTTGTCCTTCTCTTGGTTCTGTATAGTGGAACCTTTCTCCTCCTTTTAGAGTATGTCTTCTCCTTAGCTTCAAAATTTGTTATGCAATTACAATTTCACCTACACACCTTCTCTTTAGAGAGCTAATGTTGTCCTCATTTCAACAATTTAATTTTCTGCTCGGTTCTGTCACACATTCCTTCACTTGAGATCTCTACATGCTCTCATTTCCTCTGTCACAACTTCACTTGTTTCAATGGTTGTTATCTATAAATTTCCTTCTCTTCTGCCTGCAAAGACAAATTCTTTATGACTAGAATTAATATAAGAACACCATATCCATCTTTCTAATATCTGTGTGAAGATCTTATCTTCAATAGTCTTCCTTTTATTCAATCCATTGAACCAATTATTTTCTAGGAGCACACTTGCTCTGTACTTATTCAAAATAATCCCTCTCAAAAACATAACATGTCTTTCAATCTTTTGTAGTAATCTCCAATTTCCATAGAGCGTTGAAGCTCTGATACCACTTGATGCAAGAAAAAATGAATTTTCCTGTAAAGTTCAACTTTTCAATTTGGATTACATCCACATATTCCGATATTTACTCAATTAACTATTACTCACCACATCTCAAAGAATTTAAAATAACACACACAATAAGAGTCATACACAGAGGCTTTGGTGAATCTGCATTTCCATTAAACAAAGGAAAACTATACATGCATAAACTCATAATCATACATTTTTCTCTTTGTCTAATTATACAATCATTTGGCCATTTGTTTTCCCTTTCGGATTACAATATCTATAATAACATATACAAACAAAATAAATTTTCCTAGATACATAAATCAATCCACAAATCACTCATGCTTTGCAAGGTAGACTCGCTTTTTCATTATTGACAAAATATTTCCTATCCATAGCTTTTCTAAATCCTAAAAGCACCCCGAATAGTTTCCAAGATTTCTAAAATTTTTCTTATCCTAATAACTTGCTAAGTACTACCAAGATTTTTTCTCCTACAACCTCTCATGATTTATTTCCTAATTTTTTCATGCCTTAAAAGGAAAATATTCTTCTTAAACATCTTATCTACTAAATCTGATCTCTATCTATAGTTCTCTAAGATATAAAGAAATTAAATTATTTAAAATAAGGAAATAAAATTCCTTTTCCATATTAGGACATGGTTTGGATCTTTCTCTCAAAAAATCTTGATGACTTGGAAGCTCTAATGCTCATGCATCACAAAGGGACACATATTCCAGATATGGGGAGGAGGATTGCTTGCTTGGGATATTGAGGTTTTCTTATGCATAGAAGAAACTTGAATTGATTGGACAACTATTAAAGGCTAGTGGGTGCATGATTTTAATGGTTTGGATCTTAAATTAAATGAGCTACAAAAGAAAGGACATAAACCCATACACTGAAGAACATTAACAAGGAAAAGAGGACATAAAATTTAGAAAGGGCAAGACCAAGAAAGACAATAAGGACGGGGATGAAGAAAACACCTTGGGGAAGCATCCGAGGAGAGAAGGCAACATGAAGTGAAGAGAGGAGGAAAATACTAGTGTGATCAACAAGTAGACTAGAAGTGAAGGGAAGAGAAGGAGTTTGTTCCTTAGGTTCCCTGGAGGCTGTGGGTTGAGCTGCTAATATTTGGATCCCTGTAACACTTTGGGTTCCTTAGAGGCTTTGGGTTGAGATAGGATCCCTAGAGCCTTGTAACAATTTGGGTCCCTGGAGGTTGTGGGTCGTGACATAGTTTATGGAGTCCTATAACAACTTGGGTTTGTGGAGGCTATGGGTTGGAATGTAATGTATGAATCCTTGTAACAAATTGGGTTCCTTCGAGGCTTGTGAGTTGAGATAGTAGGCTCTGGAGCCATGGACAACCTGGGAAGAGGCTAATCTTGAAGAAACATCAAAGCAAGACTTGATTGAATACCTTTGGTTATTGCCTTACTATTATAGTGGATTCTAGACTTCTGAGAAGGGAGTGAATCAGTGCATGTGCACTTAGGGTGAGGTAGAGAACCTGTGGAATCCCCATGCTAAAGAAGATGGTATTAGTCAGCTAGTGGGATTGAGGAAAGGCACTCCAGGATTCCATGTTTTCAATTGACAGCTGGTGTTCGATTCTGTTAAGCAAACACACCCCCTCAAACTCTGAAAAATGTCTTGGGGGTAACAACTTCAAGTAGGTGTGGTTGCAACTGTCTATGGTTTGGTGGAGAGTCCTTGTCCCTTATTCAGTTTCCCTATAAATTTAAATATAAGTAGTCTCCTACACTTATTTAAATGCTAATGAAATTATGTTTCATTTTGGATGAAAATGGCACTACATCTTTGGATGAAAATGGAGACTATCAATTCATGAACATGTGGTTGCGCCCTTGTGGGGAGATGGTACTGATGGATATGTTAAATATATTTGCATGTGTGTTGCTTCTTTGAAATGAGTGATACTGTTAAAAAAACTAAGTGTGTGTTTCTGAACCAGAAATGAATTACTGTGTGGTATGCTTGTTGGTGTTGATCATAATACATTTGATGTATTGAATGTGTAATATATATATATATATATATATATATATATATATATATATATATATATATATATATATTATATACAAAAGATGTGTCATAACCCTTGAATGGAATCTTTTCGTGTGGTAAATAATCATTCATATTGTTAACAACACACACACACACATACATATATATACAAAGACACCATGACTGCCACATGCAGTGAAATGATCCATAAGGATCTGGAATAACACTTGGAACATTGGGCACGAAGGCCCTTTTTATTAACATGAAATAATTACATAAGATACAACCCACTTGGTAGGGTCTGTACATATATATGGATATTCCTTCCCTAGGCTATAAGCCCTTGACCCTGTGTAAAAGGAATTATGCTAACACTGAAAGTTTTATTTTCATTTAGTGGAAGGATAGTCAAAACCTATACAAGGAGGCTTAGCCAGCCATGCATTATCAAAAACCTGGATATCTTCCAATATCATCATGGCATAACTCGCCAACCCCTGGAAGCTTCTGTGTAGCACCAGAGGGTTGCTTATAGGCCTATCATGGAGTTTGGAACCCTTGCCATGTGGCTAGTGAGGTGGAGCCTTTCAGGAACTCACTATAGTTCCATGACAGAGTGGGGCTGCAAGGGCACCTACTCCAGTGCCCTTGTAATGCCCTTATTGCAAAGTGGGGTACATCCAAGGGCCAAGAACCCGTTGGAGCGACCTTCACCCAAGCTTAGGAGGGGTAGAACCGTGGGGTGCATTAGTAAGCCACTTTCTCCATCACCACTGTCAAGCAACAATGCCATCCATAATAGTCACTGAACCACTGTAGTAGAGCTTTAGCCAAATCAACCAGTGAGGAATGATTGGTGAAGATTTGGGGCAAGCTTCTACAATGTCCGTCAAAATCCAGATCGGACCTATAACTCAGAGGTTGACAGGGTTTCCCTGGTCAGCCCATGGGAAAAACTCAAAGCAACATAGGAGGGAAAGCCCTAACCTTATGATGAAATTTGGGCAAACCTTATCCTTGTATTGATAAAAAATAGAGTCTTGGTAGTCTCAAATTGGTGTACTTGATTTATCCCTAATGCGATTGGTGGTGAGTATACTGACGTGGCCCAGAGGTGGAACCCGCAAGGTTCACCCTGAGAAATCGTGTTGAGAACTAGAGGGACAGAGTGTTGGGATGATGTGGAAAAATGATATTCACCTAGTGATTATTCCATTGGCCAAAGGGTGGTACACTACCCACATAAGACCAAAAGTTTAGCCCAGAAGGATGGGATTGAGGTACACTAGGAACACAAAGGCATATGATGTCACTTGATGTCACCCCGAAAGTCTCACCTCAAAGGAACATTGGAGTGGAAGAATCGAATGCGTCGGGAAAGGCCTTGCGAGATGACGAAAGGTGGGCACGTGGCATGTACCACACTATTTCCATGGTGCTATTGGTCAAGAACTGGTCCACCTATCAAGTTAGCTCGATGGATTCACCCCAGAATATACACAAGTAGTGGCATAATGAAACCATAGGTCCGACAAAGCGCTAGGCTAGTTAGGAATAAAAATCGGAAGTGGAGGAGAATTCCCATAGGCAGGGAGTGGAGCCGCTTGGGCCAATAAGAAATAATAACTCATGGAGGTAAGATCCACCAGACCACGTAGGCCCAGAGGTCTCACCCTGAAATATTAACGTAAGGAGTCGATTATAAATGTTGGGAGGAGACTAGCGGAATGACATAAGTCATACCACATTGGTGGAGCATGTGTCTAATTGGTAGAGGAGGGGTCTTGCTAACCAGGTCAACCTGACACTATAACCTTGGAGAAAGAAAGAGGTGCAACAAAGGAAACATAAGGGTGAAGGAAGCGGGGTAATGTGGATTAACATGTGATGGCAGTAAGAGTGGAAAGGTAGACCAATGGGAGAGGATGGCATACGATCCCACCCACACATAATCTCGAAGAAACAACCCTAGTGGTTATTAGAGAAGCACGTTTGGGAGTCCTTCGACATGGAACGAGTGGGATGATGTGTCTATAGACGTCATCTTGGAGGTATAAGGAGGGATAGGATGAAGGTTGTTGGCATTATGATTCAAGTGTTGTCCTTGATGGCAACTCACTCAGAGGATGGTACAGGTGCTCAGAGGTTGGTACAGGTGATGGCAACTTAATCAGAAGACAGATCTCAGTACAGCATGCCAAGGAAGCTCATACACGCCGTTTCGTTAAGCCCAAGTCACGTGTATACGCTAGTTCGATTCATAAAAAGCGCGTGTATGTGGAAAGGTTCCTTTGTTCCATGGTGGTTAGTCCTTGGAAGTTGTGCCTATGATTTCGGACCATTGTGTCTCGACGGGCGTGTCGATCCCTAGTTTTGAAGTTGATGGTATTGTGTTACTATGGTTTTGGCTCTTGGTATTGAGCTAGGCCTAATACTATATAAGGAGAAGAAGATCATTAGGCAAAATCATCTTTCGACAAGGCTTGAATATCTAAGAGAGAAAGAGATCTGATATGCAGGTTCTGGGTTGCTTGATCTAAGCCAAGGAGAGATCACATCGGTTGATGGAAGACTAGATCTAAGGATAGATCGGGATCTAATGGTTTGAAATGCACTATCATGATATGGTTGATTATGCGTATTTCTAGATCTGCATATTGTCGCAATGTTACGTTTTGGATCTAACTAATGTCTGGTACAGCTGCAAATTGAGAAAGTTTATTTTTAGATCTGTACGCAGGTTGGATTCGGTAAAAGCGCGTGTATACGCGGGTTTTGCTCATTGAAGTAGCGTATATCTTTTGAAGCTTGATTTTGGGTTTACAGTGGGGTCTGACTGTTATTGCAGAGTTCTGTAGTCTGCTCTGTGTTCTGGTAACTGGTGATTGACAGGGTTCAGTGGTTCAGTGATTCAAAGTTTGGTTGTTTTATGCTTCAATGATCTGTTGTGGAAATTGAATGATTTGTGGTCTTCAGATTGTAATGTTGTGCTTCAGGAATATTCAAGTCTGAAAATGTATGAAAAGTGATATCTGAAAGAAGGAAGATTGTAGGTCAGCACCTACGTACTAGTAACTTGGCTAGTACAAGAGCAAAGGGGGTTGGAGCTCCCTTCCAAGGAAGTTTGGAGAACGAGAGAAGGTTGTAGCCTTCGGCAGGTTGTAGCCTGCGTACTGGTATAAGGCTGCACCAGTACAAAAGATTGTAAACTGAAGTTTCATATTAAAGAAAGATAGAGACAACTTGCAGCAGGTGGTTTTCACCCACATTGGGTTTCCACCTTATATCTTGGTGTTCATGTGTGTGGCTTTTTATCTGTTCTGTTATACTGCACATGTTTACTGTTAATGTGGTGAATAATGTCCTGATGCACTTAATTGAAGAATAAGCTAACTAAATTGTGAGTTTTCTTCTTATACGCTGTTTTACTTCGTCACAATAGCGTGTACACGCTGGTTCACTTAACTGAAGTAGCGTATATGTTTCTGAGCATTTAAAAAGTTTGATTAATCTGATAATACTGATTCACCCCCCTCTCAGTATTATTTCCAACAATTGGTATCAGAGCAGGTCCTTCAGAGAAGCTTGATCGCTTGAAGGAAGATCATTCATCATGAGCAATTACGAGAAAGAAGCATCAATCAGGCCACCGGTTTTTGATGGAACAAATTTCAATTATTGGAAGGTAAGAGTTACTGCATATCTTCAATCTCTTGGTACAGAAGTTTGGGACATTGTAGAAACAGGCTATGCTTTTCCTTCAGCTACTCCTACAGATCCAGCTGAGAAAAAGGCATATGAAACAAATGCAAAAGCAGTCAGTACTCTATTAGGAAGTATATCTCAAACAGAATTCATGAAGGTCATGCACTTCAAATCAGCAAAAGAGATATGGGACAAAATGATCACTAGCTATGAAGGAGATGAACAGGTAAAGCAAGCTAAACTTCAAACTCTCAGGATTCAATATGAGACCCTCAAGATTTATAATGATGAAAGTGTGGCTAATTATTTTCTTCGGGTAGATGAGATTGTTAATTGTATGAAAAATTTGGGTGAAGAAATAAAAGAGACTATAGTAGTTCAAAAGATTCTAAGATCATTATCCCCCAAGTTTGAATCTAAAGTATCTGCAATAGAAGAAAAGGAAAATCTCAAAGTTCTCACTATGTCTCAGCTACATGGAATTCTAACTGCTTATGAAATGAGAAAGGGAGGTCCATCAGACAGAAGGGAAGCTGCTTTTAAGGCATCAAGAAAAGAAGATTACTATGAAGCAAGCCATGTTCCAGAAGAAGAGGAAGAAGAATCAAATTTTGTCAGAAATCTTCAAAGGGGTGCTGGAAGGTTCAGAGGTAAGCTACCTTTCAAATGCTTTGCTTGTGGAAGAGTAGGTCATTATGCTGCAAAATGTCCTAATAAGGATAAAGGAAAAGAACCTGCTAGATGGAATAAGAAACAAAGTGCAAATAAGAAAAGCTACTACACCCATGAAGATAGTGATGGCTTATCAAACAGTGATGAAGATGAACAAGGTAATAAATATAAGCTATTAATGGCATTTGAAGATGATGATTATGAGGATGCTGTAGATGTGGATAATCTCTATAATGAAATTACTAGACTCAAGAGATGCATAGAAGAAAAGAGTGTGATCATTGATACTTTGCAATTTCAAATTGATGAAAAGGAAAAACATCTTGAAAAACTAGAAGGTGAAATTGTTGGTCTCAGAAAAGAAATTGAGAAAACAAAAGCTATTAATCTTAAGTTTGTCAAAGGATCTGAAACTTTGGATGAGATTATCAATGTGCAGCGGTCTCCTCTAAACAAGACAGGTTTGGGCTATAATGGAGAAACCTCTCAAGCATCCACCTCAAAGAGTTATCTTGATGCAGCAAGAAGAAATGAGCAGAAGAACAATGAAGATAATCAGGTAAAGCAGGGACGAATTACAAACAGAAACTATCAGGGACAATCCTTCTTAAGGGTGAACAAAAGCTACAACCAACCACAGGTAAAATCTTCTCAGTTTGGCACAAGAATAGATGAAAATAGAAATTACAATCAGTTGGCTGGTAGATTCAATAACCGCAGAAGCTTCTTCAATGGACAATGCTTTTCTTGCCATAACTTTGGTCACAAAGCAGCTCAATGTGTTGCATATAAAACAATCATGACTAGGGAAGCTCAAAAACAAAGAAGTATGACAGGGATTACAAAGAGGACCTATAACAACTTTTCGGTTCTTGAAAATGAAGTTGAATGTTCTATTTGCAATAATTTTGGTCATAAAGAATCTGAATGCAGGAGCAGGTTTCAGGAGAAAAAGGAACAAGCCACGAGCACCAAAAAATGGAGAATAAAAGAACCTCAGACAGAAAGATGTGGGATAGCGTTTTATGCAGAAGGACAGGAAAATCTATGGTACATTGACAGTGGATGTTCGAAACATATGACAGGTGATAAAGAAAAACTTGAATCTTATTCTACTTTAGAAAAGGGAAAGAAAGTTTCTTTTGGAAATGATACTCCTGCAACTATAAAAGGAAAAGGTATTGCTCCTTTGAAAGAAAAGGTCAAGGCTGGAAATGTTTTGTATGTTGATGGATTGAAGCATAATCTTCTAAGTGTCAGTCAGATGTGTGATCAAAAAACCGAGGTTATTTTCAGATCGAATGGATGTCTTGTTCGTGATCTTGATACAGGTAAAACAGTTCTCAAAGGCAAAAGAACTCCAAATAATCTGTACATATTTGAAGAAGGACAACAACAATGCTATCTTAGCAAGGATGAAGAGCACTGGTTATGGCATCGAAGGTTGGGACATCTAAGCTTCTCACAAATAAGAAAAGCATGCAAATATCAGGCAGTTCGCGATCTTCCAGATATCAAAATTCCAGACAACACTATATGCAAATCTTGTCAGTTTGGAAAGCAAACCAGAACTAACTTTCCAGAAAAGGAAGGATCAGCTAGCTTGCCTCTTGAGCTAGTCCATACAGATGTATGTGGTCCATTTAGGAAAAGGACACCTCGAGGAGAAGAATATCTGATATTATTCATTGATGATTTCTCAAGGTTTGTTTGGTTAGGGCTTATGAAGCACAAAGATGAAGCATTCGAAAAATTCAAATCCTTCAAAGCATTGGCTGAAAATGAATCAGGACACAAAATTAAGTGCCTCAGATCTGACAGAGGTGGGGAGTTCACATCAAATGAATTTTTCGATTTCTGCGATGAACATGGGATAAGAAGAGAATTCTCTACAGCTAGAACTCCTCAGCAAAATGGGGTTGTGGAAAGAATGAACAGAACTATCCAACAAATGGCTCGTGCTATGCTCGATGAATCAGGTACTCCTGCAACCTTCTGGGGTGAAGCTGCACATGCTGCTGTTATCATTCTTAACAAAACAAATGTCCGAGTAAACAGCACTCAAACACCTCATGAGCTTTGGAGTGGTAAAACTCCTTCCGTGAAGCATTTCAAAATCTTTGGGAGCAAATGTTATATTAAGAATACTGATGAGCAACTTGGCAAACTTGAACCTAGAGCAGATGAGGGCATTCTTCTTGGTTATTCTCCACATAGCAAAGCATACAAGTGCTACAATAAAAGACTTGGCAGAATTGTTGACAGTATTGATATAGTGGTTGATGAGAAGGGATATATTCCTAGGCAAGTTCATCATGAAGACATTGAAGAAGATGAAGGTTACTCTCAAAGGCGAAATGATGAAGAAGAAGAACCTCAAGAAGAAGAAGAATCTCAAGAAGAACCAGAGGAGCAGACAAGAATAGAAGAGAAGACTCCATCCAGATATGTCCAAAAGAATCATCCAGAAACTCAGATTGTGGGGCAGAAAGAAGCAGGAGTACAAACAAGAAGGACACTTGCAGAAGCTTCAAGCTACTTGGCTCTACTCTCCTCCATTGAACCACAAAATGTGAAAGAAGCATGCAAAGATGAATGTTGGGTCAAAGCAATGGATGAAGAACTTGAGCAAATCGAAAGGAACAACACTTGGGAATTAGTTCCTAGACCAAAAGATAAGAATGTAATAGGAACAAAATGGGTCTTCAAGAATAAGTTAAATGAAAATGGAGAAGTAATTAGAAACAAGGCCAGACTTGTTTGTAAAGGGTATGCACAGCAAGAAGGAATAGATTTTGAAGAGACCTTTGCTCCTGTGGCAAGACTAGAGGCCATCCGAATGTTCCTTGCTCTCTCAAGCTTTCAAAACTTCAAGGTATTTCAAATGGACGTGAAATCAGCCTTCCTGAATGGAGACTTAGAAGAAGAAGTATATATTGAGCAGCCAGATGGGTTCATTCTTGGAAATGATCCAAACCTTGTATGCAGATTGAAAAAGGCTCTCTATGGGCTCAAACAAGCTCCAAGGGCTTGGTACTATCGGTTGGACAAATATCTTCACCAACAAGGCTTTTCAAAAGGATCAGCAGATAGCAATCTCTATATAAAAGTTGAAAATAACAAATTGCTAATTCTTGTTGTTTATGTAGATGATATTATTTTTGGCAGCAATGAAGAGACCATGAGTCAAAACTTTGCCTTGGTTATGCAGAAAGAATTCGAAATGTCACTTCTTGGAGAATTGACATATTTTCTTGGATTGCAAATCCAACAAAATGAAGGAGGTATCTTCTTGTCTCAAACCAAATACCTCAAGCAGATCTTGAAGAAGTATGGCATGGAAGAGTCAAAGCCAGTATGTACACCCATGGTTACAGGATGCAGCCTCAGTGCAAATGATGAATCAGCAGCAGTTCACCAACCCACTTATAGATCCATGATTGGGAGTTTGCTTTATTTGACAGGTACTCGACCAGATATTACACATGCAGTAGGAATGGTTGGAAGATTTCAAGCCAACCCAAAGGAAACTCATCTTCAGGCAGTCAAAAGAATCTTCAAATATCTTCAAGGGACCCAAAACTATGGCTTATGGTATCCTAGAAATACTGATCTCACTCTTCATGCTTACACAGATGCAGATTGGGCTGGAAGTGTGGATGATAGGAAAAGCACAAGTGGAGGTGCTTTCTTCATGGGTTCCAGATTAGTATCTTGGTTCAGCAAGAAACAAAGTTCGATTGCCTTATCTACAGCTGAAGCAGAATATGTGGCTGCAGCATCTTGTTGCACACAACTTCTTTGGATGATGCAGACCTTGCAGGACTTTCAAATCACTTGCACTCCACCTGTCTCTATCTTATGTGATAATACAAGTGCAATCAGCATTTCAAAGAATCCTGTCATGCACTCAAAGACCAAGCACATACCAATCAAGTACCATTTTCTTCGGGAACAAGTGCTTGAGCAGAAGGTCAAGTTGGAGTATGTTCCTTCTAAGGAGCAAGTTGCTGATATTCTCACAAAACCACTGCCCAGGGAAACTTTTGAATATCTCAGACAAAAGCTGGGAGTAGTTGATGCTTCATCCTGTTGTTGAAGTTTGTTTGTTCTACAGAAAAGTTGGTATACGCAGGTTACGGAAGGGATATGAGCGTATACACGCGGATTCATGCAGGGTAAGTCGCGTGTATGCTGGACGCTTGTTGCAGAAAGAATATCCGCGTACATACGCTGTTTTATACAGGATAAAACGCGTATATGAAGTTCTGAACAGCAAGGGAAAAACTCTGAAGTTCTGAACAGCAATAGGAATGTCAGAATTCTTCAGGCACAGTTTCAGGGAGTGCAACAGGCACAGGTTCAGGGGGAGCAGCTCAAAAGTCTCATAAAGCATTGTTGGCATTCAGATGTTTTGGTTGTTGGTTTCAGGAGAAGGAGCTCAGAAAGAAATTCTGGTTGCTGATCTAACAAGATGATTATCAGATGCTGCTGGTGTCTTTCCTAAGTCTTGGTCTAGATCTGTTGTCTCTATGTCATGTATCTCTCTTGTCATATCTCTTTTATGGTGTCAAGGTCATGTAACGGCCTATGTTGGTTTCCCCACTATGCCTGGGATGAATGCTGTAATATAATTGGTTGTTTCTGATATGTCCCCTCTTGGTAGGGAGTATGGATGTATGTGTTGAGTCTTTTGGTGATAGGAAGGTCCCTTATGATGTATAAATCTTGGTTCTTGTTGAAGAACATCTTTTTCAGATCTGGCCTACTGTCAGGGGGAGCACGAGTCAGCACAGCCAAGCAGAGGTATCAGCATGTCCTCAGGGGGAGCACAGCCCTTTGCTCTTGATGTCAAAGGGGGAGAGTGACTTGGTGTGGTGGTTGCCATCAAGTCCAAAGGGGGAGATTGTTGGCATTATGATTCAAGTGTTGTCCTTGATGGCAACTCACTCAGAGGATGGTACAGGTGCTCAGAGGTTGGTACAGGTGATGGCAACTTAATCAGAAGACAGATCTCAGTACAGCATGCCAAGGAAGCTCATACACGCCGTTTCGTTAAGCCCAAGTCGCGTGTATACGCTAGTTCGATTCATAAAAAGCGCGTGTATGTGGAAAGGTTCCTTTGTTCCATGGTGGTTAGTCCTTGGAAGTTGTGCCTATGATTTCGGACCATTGTGTCTCGACGGGCGTGTCGATCCCTAGTTTTGAAGTTGATGGTATTGTGTTACTATGGTTTTGGCTCTTGGTATTGAGCTAGGCCTAAGACTATATAAGGAGAAGAAGATCATTAGGCAAAATCATCTTTCGACAAGGCTTGAATATCTAAGAGAGAAAGAGATCTGATATGCAGGTTCTGGGTTGCTTGATCTAAGCCAAGGAGAGATCACATCGGTTGATGGAAGACTAGATCTAAGGATAGATCGGGATCTAATGGTTTGAAATGCACTATCATGATATGGTTGATTATGCGTATTTCTAGATCTGCATATTGTCGCAATGTTACGTTTTGGATCTAACTAATGTCTGGTACAGCTGCAAATTGAGAAAGTTTATTTTTAGATCTGTACGCAGGTTGGATTCGGTAAAAGCGCGTGTATACGCGGGTTTTGCTCATTGAAGTAGCGTATATCTTTTGAAGCTTGATTTTGGGTTTACAGTGGGGTCTGACTGTTATTGCAGAGTTCTATAGTCTGCTCTGTGTTCTGGTAACTGGTGATTGACAGGGTTCAGTGGTTCAGTGATTCAAAGTTTGGTTGTTTTATGCTTCAATGATCTGTTGTGGAAATTGAATGATTTGTGGTCTTCAGATTGTAATGTTGTGCTTCAGGAATATTCAAGTCTGAAAATGTATGAAAAGTGATATCTGAAAGAAGGAAGATTGTAGGTCAGCACCTACGTACTAGTAACTTGGCTAGTACAAGAGCAAAGGGGGTTGGAGCTCCCTTCCAAGGAAGTTTGGAGAACGAGAGAAGGTTGTAGCCTTCTGTAGGTTGTAGCCTGCGTACTGGTATAAGGCTGCACCAGTACAAAAGATTGTAAACTGAAGTTTCATATTAAAGAAAGATAGAGACAACTTGCAGCAGGTGGTTTTCACCCACATTGGGTTTCCACCTTATATCTTGGTGTTCATGTGTGTGGCTTTTTATCTGTTCTGTTATACTGCACATGTTTACTGTTAATGTGGTGAATAATGTCCTGATGCACTTAATTGAAGAATAAGCTAACTAAATTGTGAGTTTTCTTCTTATACGCTGTTTTACTTCGTCACAATAGCGTGTACACGCTGGTTCACTTAACTGAAGTAGCGTATATGTTTCTGAGCATTTAAAAAGTTTGATTAATCTGATAATACTGATTCACCCCCCCTCTCAGTATTATTTCCAACAAAGGTGTCAGGATAACATGGTTAATCCATGACCATCAAATTCAATTTGATGCAATGAAGGGATTTGACAGATAAATGGAGGAGGCTGATCCTAAATGGTCCAAGGGCCTGACTGACACAGATTCCAATGGTGGAATACCATGTGGAAACCCGATGAGGTGGTAGGGTAAAATATTTGGGAGGAAATATCTCATAATTTGGGGGTTGGATTGAGGAAAAAATTATATCACCAAATTTGTCGTGATGAGATAAACACAATGTTAAATGGTACTCTAAGGTTAGAGAATTTTGGGAAAAGTAAAAAAAATTATACCCCTTTTTCATAATGGAAATTTGAAGATTGGGTATGCATAGTGACCACATCCTACTCTGGTTGTTGGGTAACTGGTTTTCTTACATTATGGTACTCAAATATCTTTTGGTGTCTAAAGTTGCTTCCTTGCCTCAAGTGCCACTTCAAATAAGTGGTATTTAAGATCAAATTCTTAAGAACCATTTGCATATTTTCTTGCTTCAAAATTTGATTCACACATCTATTTGTTAAATACATTAAAACTTGTTCCACAACATTTATAAATAAGCAACCAATTCATTTTACCCATTCATTCATTGCTAATCAAGCAAGTATTCTCAAGAAAAAATAATTTCAAGGGAAACTTCCCTTTCTTAATAATTTTTCATAGCTTGGGGACTCCACAATTTAGTTATACACATTGACCTAATAAATACCTCCTTAAATAATTACTACTTACTATTCAAATATTCCCTCCTAATAGAACTCTACATTCAACTCGACAAGGGAATATTTCCAAGCTCATCCAAAACTCCAACGCAGTGAAAATATACAAAGAATTAATTAAAGTTTGATTAAAGCCTTCAATAGGATTAGAAACCCAAATATTTCTAAATAGTCTAGGGGAACTCTCCCCCTTGCACTCTTGTGCATACATTCTATCTCATGCATAGGTTACATAAATACTATTATCTTTTTGTTTTGATAACCATTTGAGGCACATTTTTCTTCATTCGAGCATTCGCTGCTTTTTATGATTCAATAACTTGTCCATTTTGACAAAGTATTTCCATAGTCCACCCAATGGACCATATTTACATGAAATATTACATGTTGCATTAAGCCTGATCTTATCTTGATAAGACCACTCAATTTCCTTTGAGTTGACTAGTACTTGCCCAACTAGCATTCCCATCATATTCGTGCAAAAGTTGTACTTCAATTTTCATTTCCACCTCAAGTCATCTTGTTACCTCGAGGATAACAAGAACATGTACATTTTATTAATTTATGATTTTACATCAATACTTATAGCCTTATCATAGGCTTATAAAGTTTTATTTCACCTTTAGTAGCCTTACTCTTGCTCTCAAATGTATTAGGGCATTCAACCCTCTCATGACCAACACTACCTTGGTTGGTTCCTTCACCATTTATGTGTAATTCTTGCACCCATGAAATAACATATTTCAAAATATTACCCAGTGTTGCTTTTCACATCTTAGGGACAATACTAACTTTCCCTTACTATCCTTCCATTACCTTTTGTTCAACAAATCTCATAGCCTGTTAGGGGATTTCTCCTTTTGAAACTCAATGCATCCTCAAAAGCTTTCCATTGCTCGAATTGGAAATCCATATAAGAACTCTTACCACAAACTTTATGTTCTATAAATAACTCTAATATACATAGCATCCTCACTCACTTTCTAAGTGAGTAGTTGTACCAACTTTATTTAACAATATTACCATCTCCATTAAGCATATATCCTCAAATATGGTCAACATACCACAACTTGACCTTACTAGCAACATGCTTATCTCCTGCTCCATACTCACATTAGAATTCAAGCCATTTCCATGCATCCATACCACGGATTATACAAGGTATTCAAGGGTACCTTTAGATATTCTCTACATTCCTTTATATGCTCATAGCCAAACATACTCACGTGCATTACCTCACATATGATTATTTTAGTTACATTTTTAAACAAATATCATTGTAGGTGTCTACCTTCCCGCCTACTCATTCTATAACCAACATTATGGCTCTATTTTCCAAGAGATTCTTCTCTTGCACACTTGCATCCATGAGAACCATGTGCCACACCTCCTCTCGCTAAGGCAACCTAGGAAATACCATATTTTTCCACAACATATCAAGCAACTCTTTTCTTACTTAACAACTTAGTTGATCCTTGTAGATACCCTCACACATTTCAACCAAAAATCATATGAAACATTCCTTTCTAGGACTATCTTACTTCATGATTTCTTTTCAAGGCACAATGCTTTGCCATCTAGGACACCTATTCTAGAATTAAATCCAAGGTTTTCTAACATAGGTATTTTCCTCTTAGACATACAATCTAGAGAATTTTTATCTTTAGCATAATAACTTCATCCCTTTAGGATTTTATCATTTTCAAAGCTTCCAATCCTAAATTAATTTTCATCATATCCTATCATCCGTCGAAGGATCAAATATTTAATGATTTTCAGGTTTGGCTACTGCCACTCCATCCATCCTAGAAATACACTCTAACACTTTTTTAGACCATGACATTATAATACCCACATACACACATCCATATACTTGTAACATATATACTATTACATTCACTCATTTTTCAACCTTTAATTGTGCTTTATTGATTTCAAGATCAACATAAATCACAAGATACCACACTCCTTCAAACAAACTTCCTCAAGGAAGCATTTAAAAAACAATAATCTCTTGAAAGAGAACACTCATTTCACATAGTTTCTCCACATCAAGAAACACGACATTTTATCTAAGGTTAAATATGCGCAATACCACTATTACAAAACATAACCAACAAGCTCTATATCTTGCTCTAAAATGATTTATGTGGTTTATTTCTTGCACTTCAGGCATAGTGCTTGAACGCTAGAACTTTGATAATTTTATATCTCCTGAGCCCATTCAGTCCAAATGTTGAACTGAAGCTCTGATACCACTTGTAACATACCCAAATCCTTAAACCTTAATCAAGGTTGGAAGGTATCCAAACCCAACCTCTTAATTCATCTTAAGGAAGTGGGATTATCAAAATTCCTCTTCCTTTATCTACCTTAAAACTCATTTATGAGACCATCATCTTCTTCTTCTTGTCAAGGGCTCTCTAATGATATAAATTGCACCCATATCTGAGCTTTGGACATAAATTTATGCCCATTTGAAAATATGCCTTCCAACCACCACATCAAAAACCATACCATTTCCATGTGGTGAACACATGGAAATCATTTTTACCACGTGTCACCATTGTACAATTCCATATCAATGGACACATGGTAGATATGTGGTTGTTTCAGAACACATCATCTCACCACATCAACAACTACCATGTCATTTCCATGGTTGAACCTTTTGAGTTTCTATAGTTTTTGGCATTGGTAGTCTCGAGGAGGTTCAATAACAAAGTTCAAATCCACTAACACCCAATAATCAATAGCCCAACAACTGGTAGGCCTATTATCACTCAAACTAGTAGGGGTCCTAGGAGGGGATCCTACAAAGCCACTACTAGGTCAAGGGAAACAATAGAGCGATAGACCACTATCACCTTAGCTAAGGATCCTTTCTCTTTACATAATTTCACTGATGGGAGGAGACCCGATATAAGAGTAATCACAAAGAAGGATGAATCTATGATCTTCCTATGGCCTATTCACAAGAGAGACTCAATTAGATGTATTGCTTGCTTCAAAGGAAATGTGGTGGGATCTTTAGGAAGGGATAAAGGGATTCTCTAGGCTAGGGTTTTGGAATATATTTTTTCAATATGATTCTTAAACTGGAGAATCCTTATGGAGAATTGGCCTTTATGTGATCTTTGTGAAATTATAGTTGTAATGTTGTAGGACCACAACATACCAAGTGGACCAAAAATTAGGTCAAGGGTATGGAGTTGATCACTCAAGGAGGTACTTGACCTAATTGGGGAGTATAATAGGATCAAATGATTGATTTTCTTTTGAAATACAACTACAATGACCCAAGTGAGGACACTAACCCAAATCAGCCTAGGGCAAGAGATGATCACGAGGCTAGGGCTTGTTATATCTTAGGATTTTACCATTGAAATTTGTTGAAATTTGGAGGACCCCTTGAGAAATACAGGGAAGTAGTGGGGAAATTTTCAAGGTGTTTGGATGGCTAAAAATATATTCGTTTGATTCCCTAGGTGACCTTCTAGGGTTAGCCCTAGAAATTACAGAAGTAGGAAAAAGAGAGGTAAATTTGACCACCAAAGGAATATGAGGATCAATGCCTTATTTCTTGGGCTTAATGGAGTCAAGATACACAAAGATAATGAAATTTTATGAGATAAGGATCCCTAATTCACCTTTACTAGCCTCTCCAAGGGAAATTTTTGGACACCTAATCCTAAATGGGTTAGTGTGGAAGCCGAATGGACAAAAGGAGTCCAAGAGACCTTGGGATGTGAAACCCAACAGTCACAACATGTACTATAAATGTAAATCATTTGTTAATAAAAATTGTACTCTCATGTTTTATCCTTCACATTATTCTTCTTGTCCATGTGTGTTTAACATGGTATCAGATCATGCGATTACTGGTCCTGCTCCAATTTGAGCCACTTGTTTTGTAGTCTCTATATATATGTCAGTTCTGCCTTTCTCCTAATCAAAATTGAGCAGAATTGCCACCTTATAAAGCGTTTTACTGTGTGTAGACCTGTCAGTTCTACCCATTACCTATAACGATCCATTAATTCATTGTCTGCTAGAAATCTGTTGCCTCTCCTACTTGACCTCTGGCACTATATACGCTGCTGCACCTGACTCTGGCTATTTTAAGACTCTCTGTACTTGCGCTCTCTGCTTGACATCACCTGCGCTCTCATTGTCTGCCATACCTGCGCTCTCTCACTGTGCTCTCATTGTCTGACATTACTTGCATACTTTGCGTTTCAATCACATCGCTTGGGTTTGGCTTTCCATTGACATCACTTGGATTTTCATTTCCTTTTACCTGCAATATTGAACACTGTCACATGGAGGAGATGCGGTGAGCGTGGTCCCATTTGGAGTCTGGTGGAGAAGCGAGATATTGTGGAAAACACTGCTCCAATCCATGCATGAAAAGAATGCAGTCACATTGAAGAACGCGGAAACGTGGTATCGTTGTTACAGTTATTACTAATACGCATATTGTCACCATTCCATTGAACATTGTTACGTTTATATGCATATAGTTTTTCAATGAAAACGCATATAGATCTGTTAATACGCATATAGTTTTGGGGAAATGGTGTGATTTGAGGTCAAATAAATTAGAATGGACCTGATATGCGTGGTTATAATACCTAATATGTGTGGTTATGTTATTGTTAATGGAAAATGAATTCTCCGATGAGTGCAACATTGCGTGGAACGAAGTAGAGGAAGTGAGCCAGGCCAAAGCCCACTTTCGCTTACACTTTGAGAAACAGGACCCTTTAGAAGGTTACTGTAAGGAGAATCCAGAGACCGATGAGTGCCGTATATACAAGGACTGATGAGTGTTTGAAGTGGATCTGTGTTTGAAGGAACATGCAACCTTCCTTTGCAAGTGTGACTCCTCCCATCTTCAATGTGATATAATCAGGTAATTTGGGTCTCATCCCAAGTGCCTCTTCATCTTTGAAGACTGTATGCTTGAAATATATCTTTTCAGTTTGACGTTGAAAAAAAAATCGGGCTGAGTTGGAGCATAGTGGCCCAAACCCGAAGATAAGCTAGAGGTCTCAGACCATTCCTCCTTAGAACTAGCTTTCACAACCTTGGAATACTAGTGGCTAGAATTGAAGGGTGTGCAGAGAGGTTGTAAGCGCCTGGTAGCAGTGCCGTGCAGAATTTGAGTACACAAACCTTTGAGCTTCAGCATTTTCTTCTTCTTCTGTTGGAGATGGTCACAGCGCATAGGGTTTTTAACTGTGTTTGGGTGCCAAATCAAAGGTGTTGATTTTGGAAGCGATTGATATGCGAGATATATAATTTGGAGCAGAGAGATTCTCACTGAGGATGACTCTACAATTATATGCAAAGTTATAATGTTTTGTATCATATATGGCAAATGGATTAAATGCTTAGATTAGTAGTGTTAGGGCATATTGAACATAGGTGCCCATGGCTATAGCCTCCCCTTTGGACAAGAGTGCCGTTGGGATTTAACTGGGTGGAGGACAACACCAGGGGTCTGTCTGGATTCCATCCAACGTGTGCAATGGGTTGGTATCAGCGTTAAACATTTTTTACTGACAGTATGATGCCTATGCTTGTTGCAAGACGTTGCTCTGGGTGTTGAAATGAATCTAAAATTTGTGACCTGTGTTGCGATAGGTATGGTTCATTTGAAGTGGTGGAACAGTTTGCATTATATACACAATATTTAAAGCATTGAATAGAAACTTCAATGAGTGTGGAAGTCAAGTCTGCTTTCTCAAGCGCTCTGCATATTTTTTCAGATATATATCTCTTCCATTAGGAAGGCGAGTCACACAGAGCATCAACGTGTGGGAGCTGCTATAACAGTGAAGAGGTTGGGTTTCTTGCTAGTGTTTACACCAACGAAAAAGGGCTGAACATAGCAAACAGAAAAATTGTTTATTCTTGGCTCCATCTGGCTGTCAAAGGCTGAGATCTTTGTGGAGAAATTACACCAGGTTTCCCTCATAAAATGTTAAAGCTCTGCTATATTTGTAATTTCTGAGTTATATTAAATGAAGGAACAAGTATGTTATGGCTAAAAACAGTTCTTCGTCTAATTTTCCAGATCTGAAGTTTGAATTACATATCACAGGGTTTATGATCAAACAATAAGGGATGTATTATTTGTCACATTACCTGAGGATTGAGTTGTGTTTTTAGATTTAATTGTGCTTTGAAATCTCAAGGTGTCAAGGGCGAATTTGTGTTCCAAATATATTGCCTATGCCAAATTTATTAAGGAGTCAAATTGGAGGCTGAAATATTCATTATATCCATAGGTGATCTGCATCTAAATTGTATTCCTTGTGTTGCATTTGCGAAGGGGACAAATCTAGGGGCCATTGCTAGTTGAGGATTTGGAACCAATGATGCCATTACTTTGCAAACAAATGTTAAATTTGAAGAATTATTGAGTTTTGACCTTCCAAAAAGGGGCTTGACAAATCACTGCGTTACAGATACATTGTTGATCGTTTCAAAATTTTCTCGATTCTAACACTGGGTGAAGATACTTGATTCTTTTGAAGCTTTAGTTTAGCGATGAGAAATCAGTTTGCAGGGTTCGATCTAGCTTCCTTGCAATTGATTGTATTTAGTATCTTGATGACACAAACCAGGGTCTACTAAGACTGTCGACAAATTTCTTTTGCAAAGTAAGTCAAAGATTGACTCTCTTTTTCACAGTGTGAGTAGTTTGAATAATTTGAGAAGTACATTAAAGAAGCGAGTCATTTGCTACATTGAAATTGGTACTGTGCTGTCTGCTACAGTGACTTGGTGATCTAATAGTTGCAATTATTTATCATTTTATAGACCAATTTGTAGCTGAAGATAACATCACTTCTCTGATTATATTGGTATGAAATGGATAGAATAGATGATGTATTGAAACTACTGAATAATATAATACTTTCCACTGTTGATGAGATGGTTAAGATCAACAAAACCTCTCTTTCCAATATAAAAATTTGTCTCCAAAATGCACATGAGAATATTGAGTTTTTGCAGCTTGAGACAAAGCTACAACAGGAATAATTACAGCAGTGGAGTCGTCATTCTGAACCTGTTTCTGTTCAGAAGATTGAAACAGACTCCCATAAACAACAAGTCAATGATGTTATAGTTCATTCAGATTTACTACCCAATAAAGTAGCAGTTGTACATGTAGATGCAGAAACTCAGTGTGCACTTCCCAAGCCCATCATCAGACCTTGGGAACAACTTGTCCACAACAAGCACAGAACTGGTTTTGGCTATGACAAGGACTTGTCCTTTCATATTCCAGACTAATCAAATCCCATTCAGTTTCCGAGTGCTGGATTCATTCATGACAGTTCACTGTCAGCTGTTCTAGATTCTACCCCTCTTCCACAACAACAACAACAACAACAGATTGTGAAATGCCAACACTGTGACCGAGTTGGCCATTTGAAAGATCACTGTTTTGATCTTCATCCATGTAAGCACTGTCATAAAACCAGTCATTCTTCACACATATGCTTCAGAAATAAACATCCCGCAAGAACAAAGATTCATCTTGGATGGATCGCTTCTTGGCAATGGGCATCAACAACCAAGAAGATATTCCAATCACATGTCAAAACTTGTTCCAGAGTATTGAACAGTCTTGCAATTGAGTTTTCTCCATCATCTCACCTTATATCTGATAGGGGGGGAAATGATGGTCATCTACAAGCTTCAAAGTCACATCAAGTGAGCCTGAGCCACAACCTACCACACCAATTTCAGAGTTGTAGCCAGAGACAAAGATGCCCATGAACATGCCTTCAATTGGTAATCTAGGACACTTCCTCTAGCAGAAGACTTCAACTTCTTGCCAGTTTCGGAAGAATTCCAAGAACAAAATTGAGAACACTTCCTCTAGCACAAGACTCCAGCGTCTTGCCAGTTTTGGAATAGTTCTAGGAATTGCATTAAGCATTCCAGAGTTGTTGGTCATCCTTAAACCATCACAGGTTGAGACTTCCCTTTTTAGGTTGAAGTTCTCCCTTTTATGTGGGGTGAGACCTCCCTTTATTGGTTGAAGGTTTCCCTCTTCAAAACAATAGGTGCACTTCCCCTAACAGAAGACTTCAGCTTCTTGCCAGTTTTGGAAGAGTTCCGGGAACAAAACTAAGCGTTCCAGTGTTGGTGGTCATCCTTAAACCACCACCCTTTATACCAAAATTTCAGAGAGCACATTCAGCCTAGTGTTGCCATGCATTTTTTCACATTTTGTATTAAAGCTCTCTTCTTGGACTCATACATAACCCTTCGGATTAGGGGGGGAATGTTGGACACCTAATCCTCAATGGGTTAATGTGGAAGCTGAATGGAAAAAAGGAGTCCAAGAGACCTTGGGATGTGAAACCAAATGGTCACAACATGTACTATAAATGTAAATCATTTGTTAATAAAAATTGTACTCTCATGTTTTATCCTTCACATTATTCTTGTTGTCCATGTGTGTTTAACAGAAACAACTAGATTAATAGAGATTTAGACTTCAAATTTGTGAAGGGGACAAAGTTTCAAGGTCTTTAACATCATAGGTGCCTCTAGGAACATTCACCCAATCCCTCAAAGGTCAATGCATGCATTTAATTACTTATTCAAGGTCCCAAAATAAATTTTCATTACACTTAACCCATACAAGAATAAATTTAAAAACGCACATGCAATTAACTAGTAAGATAACAAGAATAACAACAAAATTTTGACTTACATGAGAGAGAGAGAGTATATCCATTTATCAACTTCGCATTAGAGAAGATCCAAAGACAAAATTGAAATCCAAACATCATAATGCATCAAGAAAAGCTCCAAAAATTCATCCCAACAAAAAGTGCGAAAATCTCATAAGAGATAATAATCCAATCAGAGTGATGATAATCAAAACAAATCATCTCACTTATATTTATACAATCACTAAGGAGTTAGATTTTCCTAATTTTTCCTAAATGAACCCCAAATAATAAAATAATGTGCAATGATAACATCCCTTGGTGACAAGCCCACCAAGATAGCTCAATAACACAATAATAAGCCGCTCAAGAGTGTCGAATGATCAATAAAAAGAATTGTTGGGCCATTGAGGAGGCCTAATGAAGTCCAGAATGTGCCATGATGTGAGAATGGACCTCAAACATAGTGGACAAGGGGTTGACCCTTGTTATCCAAGCAAATACCTATGGTGCCCCCAAGTGGGTTTGGAGGGCACAAGGAGATCCTCATGGGTCTCCAAGTGGATCGAAAGTTCCTATAAATCATATGTAAGGGCTCAGATAATGACATAAGACCTCTTCTGGACCCCAGATCATCTGCCAAGTGTGTGGTGCATGTGTGGAGCCTATTGTTCATGGTGAACCAAGTGCATCATACCCATCCAAAAGGTGGAACATGACCATTCAATGACTGGTACTGGGGATTGATGAAGTACTCTCTTCTATGGTGGAAGCCAATGGATCTCAATGCTCACCCTACAAGTGCTAATGCGGCCCTCTAGAGGGATAGGACCCCATATAGGGAGACCAAGCCCCAAATGGAGACCCACCTAAAATCCTTCATAATATCCAGTGTGTCCCATTTCCCTCCAATACAACAAGTCATTAGAATAATCAAGTAAAAGAGCTTACAAGTCATGGAATCAATGGGGCACTTCATGGTGGCATGCCATTCCATAGTGGGATTTGGCATGTACAAGTGTCTCCAATCTCAATAGGGGTTAATCAAGGACCCTATTAGGTGGTTTCAACCTTTAAAGGGGGTGACCTGTCCATGGTACATCCTTCAAGTGGTAGGTGGAAAGTGATATAGTAACGGAACAAAGTGGGGATCAGGGGAATCATCCAGACCACATGTCATGGTATAAGGGTAGCTATAATAATGGAAGCCCACACCTACGCATATGAGTTTAGGAGGGAGTAAATCATGCTACATGAGTTACCCTAGCCTTTGTTTTACCACCCTTCTTCATATGCCTTTTGCCTTTGATTTATTTTTCTTCATAACTGCTAGGGGCTCCAGGGGATGAGAGAATGTTATGTAATATATAATGGTGGATACCTCCTTAATGTGGGGCAGTTCATCACCCACTAGGGGTTGGTATAATCATGGGTTCCTTAAAAATGGAAGGGGCTCATCTAGGGCCCATAGAAACCATGTTGATGGTCATGGATAAGGGGTAGAGCCCATGTTTGGATTTTTCCCACGTGATAAATTTGTATGTCTCAACCATCTTCTGCATTTTGTGGTACATTTCCTATCTAGAGTGGCGAAATTATGATTTTTCTTTTTATTTTTAGCTACATCAACCTTCGGGCATCGTTCCAGTCCTGATCTATGGTGTGGACAAGGGAGGGAGAGGCTAACCTTATGTGGACCCAATGGACGCATGTGGACCCCAATGGGAAAATAGATGAATAGGGTTAAAATGAGTGGAAGGGGGTGATGCATATGGTGTTGGGAAGTGGGACTACAAAACCAAAATTGGGATTTCCCATGTAATTCCAACCTTAAAGCTAATGACCTGTAAAGGAGATCCCATGGGACTAGGATACAAGGTTAACTACGAAATCAAGCAGTGGAGAAAATAATACAAAACTAGCCCACTCTTTCTGCTAAATCCCATTATCAATCCATTCCCCAAAGTTCCCATGAAAAGTACAGAAAATTACTCAACTATACTAATGAAAATCCATACCTTTGGGGTAGGGATGCCCACCTTCAAACATACAATCATAACAAGTGGGTGAGGGACCACATGACTAGCTCAGGTGGCAGAGATAATGGCACATCGAATTGGTGGCTACAAGGGGTTGTTGGTTGTTGGCTAAGAACCATCTAGGAGACAAAGTTTCTCCTATATACACTACACACAGGTGGTGGGTAATAGGGTCGATATGTCACCATAACAAAAAACTGTTATTCAACAATTAGTATTGTTTCAAGGACCGCTGGTATTGGGAGGAAAATCTTGATGTTAAGGTCCCATAATTCCACCACTCAAGCCCCAAAATCCTAATATCCATGTCAATTATATCTCCAGTGCTACCTGGATGCCACCTTAGTGCCATACTAGTACCCCAATCCATGTCATCCTATCATATTGAGTTGCTATAAAAACTTCATGTCAACATGCCATATCAACATGCAACATCATCAACGATCCACTTGGTGTGAAGTCACTGTGACACATTAGTTCCTTGATATCATGACACATTAGTATGCTACATCATCAAACCACATCTTTGAAGGTATGCTTCTTGACACATCATTTATCCAAGCACCCTCGTTGATTCAACATGCTTTCATCCATTAACAAACCTATACTTCCATTAGTTGATGGTCTTGTCGAATTCCATCTATATTGGGAGATTTGCAATTAGGGGTGATGGTTATACTTCCAACAATCTAGTAATCACCGTTAAATGGATGACCCACTATTTTTCCAAGTAACGTCCCAATATTGAGTCATTGACTTATCCGGAGGATTAGCATGCACATAGAACTTTGTTTTCCCCATTTCCAAATCCAATAATAGAAAACAAACGATGTAATGATCTCCTTGAACTGAAATACATGTAAGGGTTTATCAATACCAAGATATCACGATAGGTGTAATTTGATATATTTGTTGACACTTGATACCCATTATCTGATCCTAACAACTCAATCACCTAATAGCCCCTTTTTACTCAATCTTAGGCATGTGTCTTATGTCAACCAGGTGATCATTGGCTAAGGAAAAGGAATTTTATCCCCAAATTTCCAAATTCAATCCCTTAAATTTTAATGATTATTACCCAAATTCCTACAACTTCCAATAAGCTCCCAGGTTAGTTTCAAAGGACTAAAATTGATTGTAATGGAGAAAATTACTTTCCAAATGAATTATGAAGGCTTATAGGCCTTAAAAAACCTATGAAGGCTTCCCAAACATTATATTCAACATGAAATATTGCCAAGGAAAACATAATAGGGATAATGACCAAATCTCCTTAGTTTCACTTAATAGAGATGAGATCATCATTCATTTATTTGGGTTATAAAATTTCACACTTCACACTTCAAAACACTTACAAATAGAGAGGTTATTATTATAACGTATCTCTTGAGGAAATAGGTCCCCTTAACTTGTAGCCGTGATTCATTCAAATACACTTAAGCATTGATACATAAATATTTGTATATGTAAAGAGTTTTATATCTCAATCAAACCTTTAAACTCAATTTCCCAACACAATAGACTTCCAAACTATTATGGGAACATGCTTTAATGAATAAGGGTGAGCCACATTCCACTCCACCATAGGCTCAAATACAATACAACCTTTCTTGCAGTTGGTCGCTCCCAAACTAGATTCAGTGCCTTGAGGGAAATATTGACTCAAAATTCAATAGGTTTTGAAATAGGGTATATTCCTTGAAGGATACTCTCCTTCATATATAGGAGATCAACACTCAACCTTTCAACAACTAAGTCGAAGATTGGTAACATTCACAAAATAGCCACTATGGACATGAACAACACAAAGGGATCCCCTTCTTTAAGTCAATAGTCCCTTCATGCTTCCCTTTGGTGCTTTATGTGCTAAATATCATTCAAAATATGGAAATTATGGGTATACACAACACAAAAATGGATCCCTTTACTAAAATCAATAGTACCTTAACACTTCTCCTTTTCCCAATGCTTTATGTGCAAATTCATGACAAATTTTCCATAAAATCTTCTAGCTCCTCACTTAGTTTGATGGTTTCCACGTGCCGACTTATTTATTTGATTAGGTCACCCATGAACTTTCACTTAGAGTAGAGACTTAGACCTCATGTATTTCAAAATATAATACACATTCATTGCTATGTCTCATGTGTTCTTCTCCCAATGTTTAGAATAAAAATTTCTTGCGTTCTTCTCTCTCTACCCTATTTCACACCCATAGGAGTGCTCTTCCTCTATCCCACATTGTTCATCACATGAATCCAATTTCCTTTGTTGGGTTACATGGTCAATGTGAATTCTATGCAATGCGACACGTGGTCCATACTCTTAGGAGTTTTGGTGATTTAGTTTCTAGACCAAATATCCAACTATCTAATTTGGTTGGATGGGAAAAATCTCCCAAGTTTCCCCCTTATAGCTTCACCCTCTCAACATCGGGATCAATGTTGGATGTCACCCTTCTTCAAATTTTTCAATATATTAATAAAATTAGTATCACAATTTTTTGGGGATTTTAACCCATCTACATTTACTTGACTCTATGGGCATCATTAATATAATTAGATACATTATCAGTGGGTATTAATGGCTAAAGTTTTACATGATCATTTCCTTTTAAATCTTTTACAAAATAAAACTTTCCCTATTGATAAGAAAGAACACGATGAAATGGTTAAAGCATGAGTAAAGAACTTAGATGGACATGCTAAATACTTTAGAAATAGGGGGTAATTTTAAATAGTTTCATTATACATGGAAGAAAAAACAACTGAAAAACCCTAAAGAAAACAATAAGGATGCCCCACCAAATATTGGACTAGATCATCTTTACCTTTATCTAATAAACCCAATCCCACTTCAACTGAAAGGAGTAATGCCACCTCTTTATATGAAAACTTGGGGATTGCTTTAATTAAAGGGAATGTTCTGAAATTAGCTATGATTGAACCTCAAAGAGGCAAAATAAATAGGATACTCAATCTTAATGGGGAACTGTTAACGGTTTTGGACACTACCAACATCCAAAGGGGTCTCCCTGATGAAAAGTCACAATTAGACTTGGCATTGTTTGTTGTGGGATCCCTTCTAGAATCAAGGCCCGACTTCCATGTATTCTTATAGATTTTCCTTGGCTACAAAGTTCAACACAAGAGAGAAATGTACATGAGCTTTTAGATGAACAAGTGGGAATGTCTTGTGGAATGTTCAGATGCATAATGTATCAAGGTTCTTCTATTGAAAGGAAGAGGAAATGTGAGCCTTTAACAGAGGAGTAATATCACTGATCTAATAAAGACACACGAGAATATACATAAGAATGAATCATTGATAAAACAACAAAATAGTTCACACAGAAGCAATGATTGTTAAAAAATACAACACACCATCAACAAGATAAGTACCAAAGCCACTGAAATAGTTCAATTTATTTAGTACATATGAAAACAACATACATCAAAAAGATTCAAAGAATAGTCTTACAATATTTACGACATATGCATGAAAGTGTTATGGCTCAATGAGCCTTGTAATTAAGAAAATATTCCAAGATACAACAGCATAGAGAACACCACTAGCTCAATTAGTGGAGCATTAGAGCAACCACTTACTCCTCCAAAAGAACTATCTTTCTCTCTTATGCTTGGTAGGAGGAGCCAAGGTGAAAAACCCTTTTCATGTGCTATGAGGGTGCATATATAACAAATGGGGTGATCATTCACCTCCTTTGTAACTCTTGGAATACCCTCATGACTGTTTGACTTCTCTATCACCTTTTGACTCCTACATGACTGTTCACAATACATGTCTCTTGGAATTCCACTTTATATTACATTTTTGATACAATGAAATTACATAATACACAAATGATGTGGCCAATAATGTCATTACACCTTGAAAAGACTTGAAAAGACATTGATGACATGGACTGCATGATGATGTGGCAATGCCAAGTCATTCTTTCTGCTGCTATCTTTGAGTCATGTTATTTTCTTTCCTCCTTCATTGGGCTTGAAGATAGGGAGTCTTCAAATGTTCAACTTGTCTTTGTAGCTACAAAGGTGTCTTCTATAAGTGTCTCCTTCTTCGTCTCCTTCATCATCATCTTGTCATGGCATGAAATAATACCTGCAAATGAAATATTCTCTTGACAAGATGACATTAGTCTCATAAAACCCTAGTCTAACATGCTTCATGATAATCCATTAACTAAGCTAGAACCGTGTGGTCGGATGAAACATAGGCTCAAGGATTACATTGTTCCACTGACAGTGAGCCTAGACAATACCCCAATGAAGTTTCTTGCTTAACCTCCATGCACAAGAATCCTTTCTCTTCTTTCACCCTTTATTTATTTATTTTATATAGGACTGCGCAGCGACACTTATTTATTTCATGGGTAGAAAAGGGATCTTGACTTGTTGAGAGAATAAAAGGTTGTTCCTTCAAAGAATAATATATAAAACCTATGATATTGGTTTGCTCATTTATATTTACCCCTTGTCCTTCTCTACTTGATTGGATTAGAGTGGAAAACAACAAAACATAAAAAACTAAGTATAAGGATGAGATTTCTAGAATAGACATGGATATCATGGTTCGACGCAAAGATTTCTTTACGCAAGGATCATATTTTCCTCAAAACGTCATCGACCAAAAGGTGTAGCCAAAACAAAGAAGAAGGATTAAAGGTTAGCCAAATTTTGCAGTGTCACAAAAAGCTTTTCAATTCGGCCACATACATGGGAACCCAAAACACACTTGCACATAACGCTTATTCACATGAAAAAATAAACACTAGATACGATAAACAAGCAAAAAAAAACATACTATGTACATAGGGTAGGGAACAACCCTAGACTATCATTGAAAATAATGTTTTAAACCTTTTCCATTTACAGGAAGAGAGTCAATCTTCCTGTCTAAATATTGGAGATGGTAAGTGTGATGGCCAAGCTTCTCATGAATGGCAAATAGTTTGATCCACATGGATTGGAACTTAGTTTTCTTTCCCTTATCTTCATGGGATTTATCCAACTTCAAGACCAGTTCACCCACACTAAATTCACTTTTCCCCGTAGACTTCTTATCAAACCATCCCTTGATATGAATCTAGTGAAGAGAAAATAATTCTTTGGCTTTATTTCTTTCTTCTTGTAGCTTAAGGAGGGTATCTATCCTACTTTGAACTAGAAGACAAGGTTTACCCTACGGTTCTTGTGAGAGTTGAAAGGAAAGAAGGTAGATGTTCAAAGGTAGGATGACTTCTTTTCCATACACCAAGAAGTAAGGAGAAGTATTTAGAGAAGGCTTAGGTGTGACAAGGTTAGCCTATAGAGTGTTCACCAAAGTAGAGTGCCAGTTCCTTTGTTCAGAAAAGACGGTCTTTTTTATTATGCAGATAAGGTTCTTATTGGTTGAATCAACAAGATTATTTCTCTGCAGGTAGTATTTAGATGAGTGTTTCTATAGGGTTCCATTTTCCCATGCAAAATCATAAAGTTTTAGGGATGAAAAATATGTTGCATTGTCAAAAACAAGTGAAGTCGGAACACTGAACCTAGTAATGATATTCTGCTTGAGGAAGCTGATGACTTCCTGATTATTCACTTGCTTGAGGAAAAATTTTGTCCACCATGTGACTTAATCTATAGCAGTGAGTATATAGCCATACTACTTCGATGAGTACGGAAATATCTCACTGATAACATCTATGCCCCATTTTTGAAATGGTTTTTCCACAAGGTTGGTCTATAATGGGGTAGTTGTTAGGTCCCTATAATACTACTGTATTCCCTTATTATTATTATCATTGTAGCCCCTTATTATTTTTGTTGTGCCCATTTCCCTATATTGTTATTATTGTGCCCCATAGAAGCCCACTATTGTTATTGTTGTGCCCTTGTATTATTATTGTTATGTCGACTTTGACTATATTGTGATCCCTTAGACTCCTATATATAGAAAGGTGGCCTTGTCATTTGTATCATCCAAGAATTGTTCATTTGTGTAATGTAAAGGAGGTTTTCCCATCGAAGAGGCTGATTTTGAAGTTGTTTCTCTATCTTTTCTTCTATTTTGTGAGGTGGTTGCATAACAATTGGTATCAGAGCATTGGATTCTAGGGTTTCACTACTTCAAACAGGTCAGCGTGGAATTTTCGCTATAACTTTGTTTCTACGCCATTTCAGAAGCTAAAATTAAACCCCATTTGAGAGGAAATCTTGACGAACCTCGGGTCCGAAGTTCAGATATTTTATCGCTATATTTTCGGAGACATGATCCAAGGAAGTTAGGATTTTTGCAGGCTCCTGAATTATGTGACAAATAGGTGACCTAGGGAAAATCATCATAAATTTCTCTCTGAGCATCAGATTGACATTTCATAAGAAGGTACAGAAAGAGGACGGACTCTACTTTTCTATGTATCGGTTTAAGGTACGAAGGTTGAAACAGTGACACGTGGCACTTCTTACATGTTCACTCTACTGAACCATTCTATAATTAGGCCATTGTGGGAAATTTGGAATAGCGCTTCCTTGGAGAATCCAATCATGATCCGACTTGCATCGTTGGAACGAGGACTCAAAGGGCTACCATAGGATGAAATTTTAGACCTTGGAGATTCGAAATTAGAGAGATACAATAGATTCAATATTGAGATCCTACAAAGTCAAAAAATGTTTGTAGTCTTTTTAAAATTTTGCATAAGTTTGGTTTGAAAAAATAGCTTGAAGGAATTAAAAGGACACAGTGAAGCATAATTGTCATTAATTGATGCCCTGAAGAAATAAAATGGAAACATCTAGTAAGAAACTTGAAATTTCTAGCATGACTCATGAAGAAGAGGAAGAAATGCAACATGATATATCAAAATTATGAGACCAAGTGAAACAAATTTCACTCTCACAAAAAGTAACAGAAGCTAAGATGGATGGTTTAAAGAAAGGCGTGGAAGCTAATATGGATGGTTTAGAAGTAAACATTGAAGATTTGAAGAAAGACATGGAAGGTTTGAAAGGAGGTTTGGCAAATTTGCTACAAGAAATGCTTCCTAATGGCGAAAAGGTAGTAGAGGAAACCCATGATGAGAACAAAAGAAATGTTAGTCATGATTTCATAGACTCTAATGTTGGATTGAAGACCCACCATGTTCCAAATATCAATATGAGGAAGTTTGATGGCAAGTATCCCGTAACATGGATACTATAGATGGAACAATATTTCGATCTCCATAATGTGCAAAACACACAAAAGATACACATTTCGACTTTATATTTGGAACCCAATCAGTTTGTATGGTATCAATGGCTTTGCTCTCATCCTTTAGACGAGACCATTTCATTATCAATCTTGAGCATGGTAGCTAGCGATTGAGTCAATTTCTAGCAAGCCGCTGAAACGCTGTTGGCATCCGTCTAGTTGAGATACACAGGGATCGGTTACGGGAATAGGCATCCGCACGCTTAAGATCAGACGAACGCTGTGGAGAAACACACTTCTTTTGACTTCTAATTTCAGCTCTTAGGGATCTATTACGGGAATAGTCATCCGCATTCTTAAGATCATACGAACGCTGGAGGCGTACTAGGAAAGGCTCGGCCTCTTTTCCTTTCGTAGATCTTCTCCTTCATGTTCTAAACGATAAAAAGGATCTGCTAGCTTCCCCCTCTCTTCATCTGCAGGAAGGGCAAGAGTCTCTGCATCTTCTGCATTAAACTCGTCATTTTTACGTTCTTCTCCACTAATTATAACATATTCACAGTTCTTTGGATCAGCGTGAATTACTATCTCCTGTTTGCAACATGCCGCCTTCATAGTGAAATTCCATATCTTTGTAGAATAATAATTTCCAACTTGCTTTTTTTTTTCAGCATTGAATCGACCACCCTTTGCAATCATAGATTGGCAACCACCACTCCTTTTAAAAGAAAGGCTCACGTAACATTCATTTTTTTTAATGGTTTTTAAAAAAAAAATCATGATAAGATGTATAATAAAGGTTTTGTAAAGGAGAAATAAGGTGAATTACAAAGTTTTTTTTTAATAGTTTGTAGAGATAAGGTTTTGTAATATATAGTTTGTAATTTGTAATTGGGTGAGATGCGGTATAATCATTTTATGTAATTGGAGTAATAAGGGTGATGTTTTGAAATTTTTTGGAGTAATAAGGAGTTTTTTTGTAATTTTTTGAAGGAGATCAATGTAACTCAAGTAATTTTACTTTGAGGGGGGGTAAATTTTTTTTACCAGATTGTGCAAAAGCACCATTGTAAAAAGTCAAATTTTGAAAGTTGCCCTGTAAAAATTTGAGAAATTGACTAGAGCCAAGTGCAAAGCTCAGTCAATATTCTCCTGTTTTGACGACTATTCGAGGGTCAAGGCCAAGCCCCGATAGATCGTGTTTTTTGCGTGGTGTGTTGTGCTGACTATCTTGTACTTTCTGTTCTGCTTCTTGGTGCGTCTCTTCATCGCTAAAATGTCTAAGTTGATTAACTTATTTTTTGATTCCGACAAACTTGAGGGCACTAAATCTTATAAAACATGGCATCGTCTTATTGAAAGCACACTCATTTACAATGAATTATGGCAAGGAATATGTGATGGAGATGTTAAGCCCAATAAATCCACAGATGCAGATCCACTGGCAAAATGGGAAATCAAGAATGCTAAAGCCTTAGCTCTTATTAAATCGTCTGTGAATGATGAAATGTATGTACATATAGAGAATGCCACAGATGCATGGACTGCCTTGAAAAATTTTAAAGACCTCTTTGATACTCAGCCAGAATCAAAGAAGGTTGATCTACAGTTAAAATTGTTGCAACAAAAATTAACTGAAGATGGTGATATTCTTGAATATCTCTCCAGACTTAAGAATATTAAGCAGGAAATTATTAATGCTGGTTTTCCCGCCATTGATGATAGCTTTATGGTCACAATTGTAATTGTTGGGCTTCCTTCTTCCTATACGCATTTTTTAGAGACTTTACAAGTAACTGGGAAATTAGAAAAACTAAAGTTTGATGAACTTTGTGAAATGTTAAGTCAACATGATAAAACTTTTGGGAAGAAGAAGAAAGTTGGTGAAGATGTTTTTCTCACAGAAGCTAGCACAAGTAAGTCATCAATAGATAGTTCTCGAGGAAGAGGCAGATGGAATTAGATTCAAGCAACACATAATCGAGGTCGAAGCCAAAGCAGAGGCAACAATTTTAACAGAGGAGGAAGAAATAATTTTCAAGGTAGAGGAAACAACCAAGGAAGAGGCAATTTTCAAGGAAAAGGATATAATAGTCAAGGTAGAGGACAATCTCAAAACAGAGGTCAAAGCAGAGGCAGAGGACAATCTTCAGGAAGAGGAAGATACTTAAGTCAAATTGTGTGTCGAAGATGCAACAAAGTTGGCCATTATGCTGAAGATTGTCGAACTTCACTTAATAAAATTCCCAAGTTTCAGCAGAATTCAGCACAATTTGCAAATGATCAAGATGAAGATAACTCAGAATATGTTTTTACTTCCTCACCAACATCACAATTTTCATCTCATCTTAGAAGTGACTATGAAGATGCCTGGATCTTGGATTCCGGGGCAACTCAGCACATGACTTGTCGACGTGATTTTTTCTGGAATTTTCAAGAATGCCAACTTAATTCAATTTTTCTTGCTGATGATACAAAACATACTCCTTATGGAAAAGGATTAGTAAAAGTTTTTCTCCCTGACATTGGAGAAAAATTGATTTCCAATGTATGGTATGTACCCAGTTTCAAGAAAAATTTGCTCTCTTTAGTCACGATTCGACAAGTAGGACATCAGGTGATTATGGAAGATGGTTTAGTGAAGATTAATTCAGTGAAACAGAACTTGAAAACAGTTATGACAGGTTATGAAGATGGAAAACTGTTACGGATGAAAGGGACAGTTATTCCAAGGCATTCTGATTTTGCAGGGGCAGTGACTACAGGTATTTCACCTATAAGACTATGGCATGTAAGATATGGACATTTGAATTTTGAGAGTCTTTCTCAATTGCAGAAACAAGGAATGGTTAAAGGACTTCCCACATTCAAAAGGGAAAATGCAAAATGTGAAGCTTGCATTTATGGCAAACAAAATCGAGAAAGTTTTCCAACAAGTTCATGGCGTGCAAACAGGCGGCTACAACTAGTTCACAGTGATGTTTGTGGTCCACTACAAACTTCATTTGGAGGTTGAAAATATTTCTTACTATTCATTGATGATTTCAGTAGAATGACTTGGGTTTACTTCTTGAAGAACAAGTCAGAAGCATTTGATAAGTTTAAACTTTTTCGCCAACTTGTTGAAAATGAAGTCAAAGAAAAGATAGGTACTCTCAGGACGGATAATGGGGGAGAATTCACTTCAAATGAATTCAAAACTTATTGCAGTGAAAATGGCATAAGATGACATCTCACTAATGTTTACACTCCACAGCAAAATGGAGTAGTCGAAAGAATGAATCGCACTTTGTTAGGAATGGTGAGATCCATGTTAACCTTTAAGAGGTTAAGTCCAACATATTGGGCGGAAGCCATACATACAGCTGTCTACTTAAGAAACAGATCTCCAACTGCTTCTTTAGACGGAATCACACCTTATGAAGCTTGGTTTGGTTTCAAACCTCGAGTTAAACATCTTAGAGTTTTTGGGTCAGTGTGTTATGCCTTAGTTCCGAAAGAAAAACGAACTAAGCTTGACTCAAGAAGTTTAAAATGCACAATGATTGGCTATTCTGATGAGAAGAAAGGGTATCGTCTTTTGACCAATGGAAAATTCATTGTGAGCAGGGATGTCATTTTTGATGAAACAGAGAGTAAGAGTGCTAAAGAAATTGAAAATATTCTTCACAAATTAGAAACTAAGGGAAGTAAAAGAAATGGAAAAATGAAAAGTCAACCAACTTCACCAAATTGGTATGAACTTGATTTTCCTTCCTCTGAAGATGAGTCATCCAGTCCATCTACATCAACAACATCATCCGGGTCTTCTAGCAGTTCATCCGCATCTCCAAGCAGCAACAGTTCTTCAGACAGTGAGTCTCCACATTCTTCACCTGAACGACGAACATCAATTTATATTAATCCTCTTTACAATGATGGGGACTTTACAGAAGCTCAAACAAGTGAGCACCAACTTCTGAAATGGGCAGTTAAACTTTTGAAAGATGTAAAGCCTGATGAACAAAATAAAACTGGCACCAGAAGGGCACATAGAAGTTAAGGCAATTTTGCCTTGATAGCAAATGATTTTACTGAACCTTCCACATACAAAGAGGCAGTAAAACATAAAGAATGGCAACAGGCTATGGTTGAAGAATATAAAGCAGTAATTGATAACAACACTTGGAAACTTGTTGATTGTCCAGCAAATGTTAAACCCATAGGATGCAAATGGGTTTACAGAATTAAGTATAATCAGAAGGGTGAACTTGACAAGTATAAAGCATGACTTGTCGCAAAAGGTTTTGCGCAACAGGAAGGCATTGATTATGAAGAAACTTTTGCTCCAACAACTAAATGGAACACCATCCGATTAACACTTGCATTGGCCGCTCAAAAAGGATGGAAAGTTCATCAAATGGATGTGAAAAGTGCTTTTCTCAACGGGGATTTACAGGAGGACGTGTATATGACCCAACCACTAGGTTTTGAAGTGGAAGGACAAGAACATAAAGTGTGCAAATTGATCAAGGCTTTATATGGGTTAAAACAAGCTCCCCGAGCCTGGTATGCCAAGATGGATGATTACCTTAAGAAAGTTGGTTTTCAACGAAGTGAATCTGATGATACTTTGTATGTGCGACAACAGGGAAAATATTTGGTAATTCTTGTTATGTATGTAGATGATTTGATCATCACTGGCAATCATGATGATCATATTTCACAGGTAAAAAAGGAGTTACATGCAGGTTTTAAGATGACAGATTTGGGATTACTTCACTACTATCTTGGAGTTGAAGTCTTCCAACGTCCACATCATATTTTCATTTCTCAGAGTAAGTATGCTGCAGAGGTTCTTCAGCGATTTGGCATGCAAGATTGCAAGCCCGTTCTCACCCCCATGGAGCAAAACTTGAAACTTTCAAAATTTGAAGGGGGGGAAAGGTGGACAGTACAACTTACAGGCAGTTGATTGGCAGCTTGATTTATTTGACAAATACTCGTCCTGATCTATCTTATGCAGTCAGTATTCTTTCACGTTTTATGCAGGAACCACGAGACAGCCACTGGAATGCAGCCAAAAGAGTTCTTCGATATATCCAAGGAACAAAAGATTTTGGTCTTCTTTACACAAAGACTAAAAATTTTGTACTTGGTGGATATTCTGATGCCGACTTTGCTGGGAGTATTGATGATCGAGCATCAACATCAGGTTATTTAATGAATATGGGGTCAGCAACAGTATCTTGGAGTTGTAAAAAACAAGCTACAGTGGCCACTTCTTCAGCAGAAGCAGAGTACATTTCAGCATGGGAAGCAGCATGTGAAATTGTTTGGTTGCGCCGAATTTTGCAGGACTTGGGCATTTCTCAGGGAGAAGCTACATCATTGTTCATTGACAACCAGTCAGCCATCAAACTTGCCAAGTACCCAGTTTTTCATTCAAAGACAAAGCATGTGGACACCAAGTATCATCATATCAGGTCGCTCATTGCCAAAGATGTCCTCAAACCAGTTTATTGTCCTTTCGAAGATCAGATCTCCGACATTTTCACGAAACCGCTTGGCAGAATAAAATTTACTAAGTTCAGGGATGAACTTGGTATCTGTTGTAATGTATCTTTGGATCATAGGGGGGAATGTTAGATGATCCAAAAATAATTTATTATCATAGGTTATAAAATTGAAATAAAATAATTATTAATTTAAGAAATTAAATTAATAATTATTATTCTAGAATGATTAATTATTGTAGAGACATTTAGAATTAGTATATTGTTGTAACAGGATATGACTCTCCAAATGTGTCGTATCTTAGGCTTTATTTTAGGAGATTAGTTAGCTAGTTGGTTTGAATAGCATTTAATGTAAATGGACACTTGTTATTTAATAAGTGATCCATAATTAGAGGTAGTTAGGACATGGAGCTTATAAATAGCTCATTGCAAGAGTGTTTGGTTGTTCGGGTGTAAACTCTTGCAAAATCAATTATGTAGTTGTTTTTTTTTTTCTGATTAATAAAATTACGTGTCTGAGGACACTTCTGCCATTAAAATTGTCACTTGGGAAATTTTTACGGAAGAAATGATAGCACATTATGAGGATACAAAAAGAAACAAATTTTTTAGCCAATTGATAAATCTCAAACAACAAGGTTCAATGGTGGAGCACGTTGAGGACTTCCAAATATTGAATATAAGGGTAAAATATATTCCAGAGGAGCATAGGATTGATGTGTTCATAGGGACATTAAAGGATAGCATCCAACATGAGGTTCGCCTTTGGGAACCTGATTCATTGGAGAAGGCATTCAAGTTGGCAATAAAAAATGAAAGAAAAATTATGGCAACAAGGAAGCCTACCAAACACAACTATAAAGATGGAAGTGTTGTTGCTCCTAGCCTTCCACAACCTACAAGGTTGACACCACAAGAATTGGAAGAAGAAAGAGAAAAAGGGCTTTGTTACAACTGTGATAGAAAATACACTAAAGGTCATAAGTGTGCTAAGAAGAAATTATTTTACATAGATTGTGAAGAGGAATAAGGAACAAGAAACATAAAAAGAAGAGGATACACACCAGGAACAAAGCCTAGAGAAAGAAGAAATAAATATAACCATATCTTGTAACGCATTGGCTAGAATAACCGCTCCTCAAACTATCAATATAGAAGGACATATCAAGAAGAAAAAGGTAATAGTGTTGATTGATTCGGGAAGTACCAATAATTTTATTCATTGTAAGGTAGCGAAGGAATTGAATTGCTTCCTATATCTAGCACCAGAGTGTCAAGTGATGGTTGCAAATGGAGGAACCATAAATTTCTATGGAAAGTGCCATAATATCAAGCTATCCATGGGAGAATATGTGTTGAATAGTCTAATGCTTTCCATTCCAATGGGTGGTGTTGATGCTATACTATGAGTCCAATGGCTACAACCTTTGGGTACAATAGTTTTTTTTTTTTTTTCTCTTCAGAAGGAAAGGAAGTTGAATTAAGGGGTATCGCAGTGAAACCAGGAAATATACTAAGCTCTAATGGCATGACAAGGCTTCTAAATAAAGAACAATGTTGTGTAATTGCACAATTATGTTCACTAGAGGTTCCCTCATCGAAATCGTCTATTTCTCTAGATCTCCAAAAATTCTTGGACAATCATTCCAAGGTATCTGAGACTCCCAAAGGCCTCCCACCTATTCATGATCATGATCATGCTATTCATTTGATTCCAGGAAGTGTTCCTCCAAACATCAGGGCTTACATATATCCCTTTTGCCAAAAGAGTGAAATTGAATGTATGGTTGCAGAAATGTTAGAGGATGGTATAATTCAACCTAGTCAAAGTTCTTTCTTTGCTCCAGTATTATTGGTGCACAAGAAGGATGGATCATGGTGCATGTGTCCAGCTTATAGGGAGCTCAACAGACTCACTATTAAAGATAAATTTCCCATTCCTATCATTGATGAATTATTGCATGAATTACATGGAGCAATTTACTTCACCAAGTTGGACCTTCATTCAGGATAACATCAAATCAGAATGAAGACTGAAGACATTCTGAAGACAACATTTAGAACTCATGAGGGGTGGTCATGCCTTTTGGCCTTACCAATGCACCTTCTACATTTCAAGGTTTGATGAATTCCATTTTCAAACCCTTCCTTAGAAAATTTGTGTTAGTGTTTTTTGATGACATACTAATCTACAACAAGTCTTGGAAGGATCATGTTCAACATGTTGGTAGAGTTCTCAAACTATTGGAGGAGAAACAATTATAAGCAAAAACCTCCAAATGTTTCTTTGGAGTACAAGAGGTGGAATATTTGGGTCATATTGTATCTCATGAAGGTGTTAAGGTAGACCCTAACAAAATTAAATCCATTAAGGAATGGAAAATCCCCACATCCATAGAGCATCTGCGAGGATTTCTTGGGTTGACAGGTTATTATCGCAAGTTTGTTAAGAATTATGGGAGAATAACAGAACCTATAACAACATTACTAAAGAAATATGCATTTTCTTGGACTCTAAAAGCAATGAAAGCCTTTGAACATCTTAAAGAGGAAATCTGCCAAGCACTGGTCTTAGCTACGCCAGACTTCACCAAAACCTTTATTGTGGAAAGTGATGCCTCAGGAAATGGAATTAGTGTTGTTTTAATGCAAGAAGAAAGACCCATTGCTTTTGAAAGTCATCCAATCAAAGGAAATTATTTACACAAAGCAATTTATGAGAAGGAAATGTTGGCAATACTACATGCACTTAAGAAATGGCGACCTTACCTAATGGGAAGACACTTCAAAGGTAAAAATATATCATAATAGTCTTAAATACTTTTTAGAACAAAGATTATCTTCAAAAGAGCAGCAAAAATGGGTCACGAAGATGTTGGGTTATGACTATGAAATCATCTACAAAAAAGGGAAGCAAAATGTTGTTGCAGATGCACTCTCAAGAATGGATGAGGATGTGGAAGCATTGGTCAGAACCATTTCTATTATCCAACCATATTGGATAAATGAAGCAAGGTATGAATGGAAGAATGACGAAGAAGTGTGGGCACTCATTCAAAAGTTACAACAAGACCCCAGTACATCTGATACATTTAGCTGGAAAAATGATTCGTTATTGTACAAAGATCGCTTATACCTCTGTAAGAATTCCCAACTCAAACAAAATATTCTTATGGAATTGCACACCTCTCCCTTAGGAGGGAACTTAGGATTTTTAAAAACTTACCACAAGGTTAAGACGGATTTTTTTGGGATGGCCATAAATATGATATTCAAAATTTTGTAGCAGAATGTTTCGTTTGCCAACAAAATAAAGTTGAAAGAATTAAGACCCCGGGTCTATTACAACCTTTATCCATTCCAAGTCAATGTTGGGAGCATGTTTCAATGGATTTTATCACAGGTTTACACAGGTTTACCCAAGTTCGAAGGAAAGAGTGTCATCATGGTGGTAATTGATAGACTTACCAAATATGCACACTTTTTTGCATTATCTCATCCCTTTAAATCCAGTACAGTTGCTACTACATTTATGGAAACAATTCAAAAGCTACATGGAAATCTAAAGATTATTGTAAGTGACAGAGATCCCATTTTCACTGGAAATTTTTGGACATAATTATTTTCTTGTCTGGGTGCTCAGTTAGCTAATAGCTCATCTTATCATCCTCAATCTGATGGGAAAAATGAGATAGTGAACAAATGTTTGGAAGGATATCTTCGTTGCTTGGTATATGATAAACATGCACAATGGATCAAATGGTTGCCTCTGGCTGAATGATGGTATAACACTTCCTTCCCTACTGCTGCAAAAATTATACTGTTTATGGAACTTTATGGATATCATCCACTGTGCATCACATCATATTTAAGATAAAATTATAAGGTTCAAGTAGTGGAAGATCACATCAAGCATCAACAACAAGTTCTCCAACTCTTAAAGAATAACCTCACTTTGGCACATAATAGAATGAAACAACAGGCAGATCAACACTGCAGCGAAAGAAGTTTTGATGTAGGTGACTGGGTATTTCTACGTCTACAACCATACAAACAAATGTTCCTCAAGCAAGCTAAGAGGGATAATAAATTATCACCAAAGTATTATGGTCCGTACAAGGTGTTGCAAAATATTGGTACTATGGCATACAAATTGGAGCTTCCTACAGCTTCCCAAGTGCACCCCGTTTTCCATGTTTCATGCTTAAAGAAGGTTATAGGTGACAAGCTCCCAGTTCAAACAATATTTCCAGAACTTGACGAGGAAGAAAAAATCATATTGGAACCTGAAGCAGTCACTAAAAGAGGAACTTGATAGCTACGAAATCGATCAATTTCAGAGTATCTAATCAAGTGGAAGAACTTACCCGCTGAAGATTCCACATGGGAGGATGATAATTTTATACAGAAGTATACAGAACTAGTCAAGCGTTGAGGACAAAAATTTTCTGAAGGAGGGGCATGTTAGGTCCCTATAATACTAGTGTATTCCCTTATTATTATTGTCATTGCAGCCCCTTATTGTTATTGTTGTGCCCATGTCATCCCCATATTGTTATTATTGTGCCCCATAGAAGCCCACTATTGTCATTATTGTGCCCTTACATTATTATTATTATGTCAGCTTTGACTATATTGTGATCCCTTAGACTCCTGTATATAGAAAGGAGGTATTGTCATTTGTTTCATCCAAGAATTTTTCATTTGTGCAATGTAAAGGAGGTTGCCCCCTCGAAGAGGTTGATTTTGAAGTCATTTCTCTATCTTTTCTTCTATTTTGTGAGCTAGTTGCATAACAATAGTTGACTTCTTATCTCGACCAATGCATTTCTGACAAACCAAACACTTGTGGGCATAAGCGTGAGAATCTTTGAAAAGTGTGGGCCAATAGAAACCAACCCGCATAACTTTGTGCATTGTTGTGTCACCCACAAAATGTCATCTTACTAGTTCATCATGGAGGTCACGCAGAACCATTTATGAACCTGGTGCTTCCATGCATCTGAGAAGGACTCTATTATGGTGCTTTCTGAAAAGAACTTTGTGTACCAATTGATAAGATAGAGTTTTCAATCTGGTTTCCCTCTTTTATCTTGCTGATAAATGAGAGGAAAAGTATTGTTTGGTAAATTAATTGTCTTTAATTTACTTCATTAAATGTCAACCAAGATTCATGTAATTGTTAAATGTATGTGCACTATATGTTAGGATTTCTTATGTAAATTAAGTGATCTAAGAATGAAACAAATAGTAAAGATTAATGGATGTTTTTTATACAATTTGGAGAAAATCAACGCACATGTTCTTTCAATCTAGAGTCCTAACTAAGCTGAGCTTTGAAAATAAAAGATCTTATCTATATTGCATAAATCCACACTTAATTCTAACTGTCAAAAGGAAATGCTTGAAAATTGAACATGAAAGAAAATGATTTAACTCTACTGCTATTGAATCAAACTCATTATCCACTAGTTGCTGAAAAGAAATCTTTAAGATAATTTAAAAATATGAAAAACCTATTTTGAATAATACCAAGAGTAAATAATAACAAAATCTAGATTTCAAAAGATAAAGTTTCTTCAAAAGAGAATGACAATGAAATATAAAATGTGAAATCTTAACTCAAGACTGGTTACTAATGTACACATCAACCTCTAAAGTGTTCTCTTTTTAGCATATCAAAAATTAAATGGGAACGAGGAAATGACTAAGAAAAGTTGAAATTGAATGCTAAAACAACTAAACAACGATATAAAAGATGCATAGCATAAGTAAACCCTTTTTGGTATTTTTAGTTTATGAGTACCCTGTAAAAGAAATGACTATAATGAAAAGCAAAGCTACAAGTAAATTCTAAAAAACGTTAATGTTAACAATAATGCAAAACTAAAACAAAACCTCACAGCTCGCAGGGGGCCCTCCCAGAGTGCAGGGTTGATTTAACAGTCAACGATTCTTCACGCGCACATTTAGAAAGTAACAAGAACTTATATTAAGAGAACATAGTATCAATTTGTCCACAAAATGATTATAAACTTAATAACAATAATCGCCACTACTGTGTTCTTTGTCTCGCTTACTGTTATTTATACAAATGATAAAAACAACTTCGAAAGAGTTTTAAGCCGATAAACTATAAGCAAATTTGACACCTATGAGATTGATAACTAAGAGTCCAATATCTTTATGACTTGTTATTATAAAAGCAAGTCATAGGAGATTTCATGTTTTAACAACTAAGTGCCTTGCTCGCTTGATTCTCTGCTTCTTGTGTTTAACTACAACACACAATTTCCAAGTTTGACTCAGCCTTTGACTTCAAGATCTCTTATTTCGCTTAGCTTGCCAAGAAATTTCAATAGGTGGTTAACCATCTAGAAGCTAAATGTCATATTTTGATAGTCTTCTTTCTTCTTCTAGAATGTTGCAACCTATCTAACAATGGATTCTACTATAGAAACAGATATCAATTGCAAAATATACAAAATTCGGTAATTGCAAGATACTTTTGTCATAATTTTACTCAAAATAGAGAATTTAAATATGGATGATTAATACCTTGTAGGTATTGATCTTGACCTTAATATGTTGGAGATTTTGTATAAAAATAAAATAAAGTTGGAATGTGATGGAAAAAAGGATGGTAAAAAAGAGACATTTCTAAACTTCGACATTCTCCCACATCGAAGGTTTTTGGTGTCCTCATGCACCCAAAATTTCAAAAACCGGTTCCTCCTTCCTTATTTAGTGAATGATCTCTGAGGCCTATGCAATTACATCCAAACTAGAATTCTCTTTCTTCTTTTTAATGCCAAACATGGTCCTTGGTTTCTTCATTTTAATTCTACTTTGTAATCCTCTGACCATGTTTTTAAGAAACTTATTTTGAACTTTAAGTTTCTTATTCTTTTTGTACTAGTGACAGAGGTGTAGATGTATGTTGTCATTTTGAGTTCTGAGTATCTCATTCTGAACCTTAGCTACTTCCCTTTCCTTAATCAAATGTTAAGGATCTACAATTCATAAATATCTTGCTTCAGATTGTCTTCAATGTTGTGTCCCTTTTATGTTCATGGTTTTTTTGCTGAGGTCTCACCTATTTAAAAGTGAGATAACTTTGCTTTTTGATGTGGCTTTTCCTCTAGAGATTCTACATAATCGTAGATATCTTGTGGAACTCGATTGATTTCTAGGGTCCATCTTGTTGGGCTGCTTATTGGACTGCCTGTAGGACTGACTACTCGAGGAGGTGTGGTAAATCCTTCATCTTCAATATTTATCATTTCTGGTGATTAAGTGTTCGACAGCTTTGAAATTATTTTACTCCTTAAATGTATTCCTGAGCTTCCAACGTTCTCATTTTCTACTTTGTTTTCTTCTATTTTCTTCTTTTATTCAGGTACTGGTTGGCTCAGGCTAGCTTTCTTCCTTCTAAGGTCTTGCTTATCACTTTTTTGTTTACACTTTTCAAGGTATTGGGACAGTGGAGTATTGTCCTCAAATGGGTCCTCTAGAATTTCAGTCATATTTGGCTCCTGAATTTTTTCTTCGACTCTCTCCTTTTTAGGGTTAAGGTTTCTTGTACTTTGTTTAACCCTACTGTTTGGTTCTTTTTCTAGAGCTTCTATAAAATGATTTCTTACTAAGAAATCATGCCAATTATCCCATTTTTCTTGTAAATGTGCTTCTACCAAAATCTTAACAAGTCCATGATGGTACAAAGAGTTAACTATGGACGTAGATTCTTGTTTGATACTAAATGCCATTTTATTTAAACTTTGAAGCAAAAAGTAAGGTAGATTGATTTCAAATCCATAAACAAAATGCATCATAAGTGTAACATGATATAAAAACATTGTTTCAAATCTTCCTTCACATGTTATAATTTTTTGAATTATGAGCAAGATATTTCACCATTTTCCTTTTAATTTTATCACTGGAATACCTTTCTTGAAAATATACAAGCCCATACCTAGTTCCCTTAAGAAGTGAACCCAATAATTTTCTTTAATTCTTCTATTTTTGAACTAAATTTCTCCATTCCTTGGTAAAAATGTTTCTTCAATTACAATTTACTCTGTAAGGATGAGTCTAACATCTCCAATTTCAACTTCCACTCCATCAAATTCTCGGGCAAAGGCTTTAGTAATCTCTGTTTCATGCTCATCGATTTTTTTGAAGAAATGGAGCCAACCCACCTACTGTAGTTGCTCCTTAACCCTTGGATAATCCTGGAGGAATTTCACACCATTTGGTTCATAATTAACAATCATACCCATAGCATGGAGAGTTGTTTCGGCTTGGAATTCTCTTTTCGATTGAGAAATGGAAGAGAATGAAGAGAATGAAGGGATTTGGAATGAGCACAATGAATATGGAGTAGGTTTGAAATGATGGCAAGGTAAGATATTGATGGAGGAATTCATGTTGCGTCCGACTTGTACTTACACAACTTCCCAGATCTGATTTCAAAGGACTGGTGTTATGTGCTTGATCTATTGATTGGATCTTGATGTGACAAGTGGTGTAATGATGAGGGGTTAAGGTCATAACGGTTAACATATTTATAAGGTCCTCAATATTTTGATATCACATCCATAATTTAAAATCTAAGTTCTTAAATGAAATATAACTCAAGTATTCTTACATACCTTAATGTTTCTTTTGATATCCTTCTTGCTGTTGAATTTGATTTTGATTGCAGAACTGTGAATTGGCTGCAGAATGATAAGAATTGACTTTACTTTTTATTCTTAGACTGTCTTTACCTATTAGAAGAAGGCTTCATTATTGTTGTTGTTGTTAATGATGATGGCCAATACTGATCATGAATGTAGTTTTGGCACCTGAAAAGAAAGAGAAGGACAAAATAAATAGGGACAAGAAAAAGGGGTTTTGAAAATCTAAACTACCAAGAAATCTTGGTTTTCAGTTAAGATTTTCTGCATAAATATGCCAACATAGTTGGTTTTCATATTTATACTTTATTATTATTATTATTATTATTTAATAACAAAGATTACAATGAAGTTGGAGAGTGAGGAGAAGAATCCCCTTCCTTAACCAACTTGAATTCATAATTCTCTTGCAAATATTTGACAAATTCTTCCCTTGTTAGTGGTTTATGATACAATCTTAATCTATGACCATTAACAAGGAAAGTAATTTGTTCATCATCAATAGTTTTGATCTTGATTGCTCCATTATAAAAAATAGTGTCAACCTCATAAGGACCAAGCCAATGGGTTTTAAATTTTCCTTGAAACTATTTGAACTTGAAATCAAAGAGAGGAGCCCAATCACCTTGCTTGAAATTCTTATCTTTGATAAAATTGTCATGCCACTTAGATATTTGTTGCTAAACTATGCTGGTTCTTTGAATATCATCTTGTCGGATCTCATCTAGTTCATTCAATTGTGCCAACCATATTTTATGAGCTTCTGAAAAATTAAGGCATGGTTTGACTGTTGTTCTCAAGGTCTCCAATTGGAATTCAATTGGAAGCAATACTTTCTTCCCATAGACAATCTCATAAGGAGTATGTCCAGTTGTGTTCCTCCATGTAGTTTTGTATGCCCATAATGCTTCTGGAAGCTTTTCTTCGCAATCCTTTCTATGCAAATGCATAATTTTGGTAAGAATTGCTTCAAGAACTTTGTTAGTAGATTCCACTTGCCCATTTGCTTCTTGATGATATGGATTATACTTCCGATGATTTATTTTATATTTCTCCACGATCTTTTGCACCAACTTTGATGTGAATTGAGTACCTTGATATGTTAAAATTTCTCTTGGAACAGCAAAACGAGTAAACATATCCTCAAAAAGAAATGTAACTACATCATTTTCAGTTGCAAACAAAAGATGTTTAGCTTCTGCCCATTTTGTCACATAATATGTGCAAACAAGTATATACCTTTTCTATTTAGATGGAGGATTTATTGGACAAACAAAATCTAGAGCCCATTTTTCAAAAGGTTCTACAAGTACCTATGGTTGTAGAGGCATCTCATCTGATGGAATGGGTTTCCCCATTATTTGACAACTATCACATCTTTTAACATATTTTTTGGCATCCTTAAAAATGGATGGCCAATAATATCCTAAAAGAAGGATTTTGTAAGCAGTTCTTTTACTTACAAAATGTCCTCCACATGCATAATCATTACAAGTTTTCAGGATTTTAGGTACTTCTTCTTCTCGAAAACATCTTCAAATAATCAAATCAAGTCCAATTTTGTACAATTCTCCATCTATCCAGGAATAAGGTGCATTGTTTTTTATCACTTTTTGCTTTTCTCTTGTTGACAATTGTGGTGGAAATTTTCCTGTAGCTAAATAATTGGAAATATCTGCAAACCAAGGCAATTTAGTAGATATTGCAAAAATATATTCATCAGGAAAAATTCTTTTTACATGAGCATCAACATTATTATTTTGTATTCTGGAAAGCAAAATCAGCAACTGTATTTTCTTTTCCAGGTCTATCAAGAATAGTAATGTTGAATTTTTGTATTAATAAAAACAATCTTGTAATTGCCCATGGGGCTTTGGATTGACGGTGAATGGGTGTGTTGTTAAGGCACTCCTTGCGATACATCACCGGTTCAAATCCCCCGTGGGTACTTAGGTTAGTCTTAACTAAAAAAAAAAAAAAAAAGACAACCATCTTGTAATTCTACCATTAATCATTGGTTTTTTCATTAGATATCTAATGGTTGAATGATCTGTATGAATAAAAGTTTCATAACTAGTAATGTAATGAGAATTTTTTTCTAATGGCATGAACAATAGCTAAAAACTCATTTTTTGTTATAGTGTAATTTAAGTCTGCGGGAGCCAAATTTTTACTTGTATAGTAGATGGCATAAGGAGTTAAATATTTTTGTCCCAAGATAGCTCCTAGAGCTGTATCTGAAGCATCAATATAACTATGGAAAGGAAGAGCCCAATTAGGTCCTCTTAAAATTGGTGCTTCAATAATCTTTTGTTTCAATGTCTCAAATGCTTTATGACAGTCAGAATTCCAAGCAAATTCACAATCTTTTGTAAGGAATTTGAAAAGTGGAGGAATTATTTTGTGAAATTTTCTATGAATCTCCTATAATATCCATTAAATCCTAAAAAACTTCTTACATCCCTTTGGCAAACAAGAATTGAAATTTTAGAAACAATTTATACCTTAGATGTATCCACTTTAATTCCATCACTCGAAATATGGTGGCCTAAAACAATCACTTCATTGAACATCATAAAGCATTTCTCATGGCTCAATGAAATGTTTGTCTCTTTACATCTAACAAGAAATTTTTCCAAATTTTCCATTACTTCTTCAAAAGTATCACCATACACAGTAAAATCATCCATGTACACTTCCACACAATCCTGAATTAGATCATAAAAAATACCTAAAACTTCTCTCTCAAATGTGGCAGGTGCATTACATAATCCAAAGGGAAGAACCCTGTAGGCATATGTTCCCCATGGATATGTAAAAGTAGTTTTATCTTGATCTTCTGGTGCTAGTTGGATTTTATTATATCCATTAAACCCATTTAAGAATGAAAAATACTTCTTCCCTACCAAGGTATCTAATACTTGATCTATAAAATGTAGTGGAAAATGATCTTTTAAAGTAACTTTGTTGAATTCCCTGTAATCAATGCACATTCTCCATTTTCAGGAAAATAACTAAAGGTGACACCCATTGACTATTTGATATTCGATAAATGAAATTCACATAAATGATTTTTGTAATTCCTCCTTAACAATTTCTCTCAGATTAGGATTCATCCTTCTTTGAGGTTGTCTAACTAGTTTGACATTTTCTTCAATATAAATACGATGCATACAAGTTTTAGGATCATCCCTTTCATGTCAGTGTAATCCCATGCATAAGAAGAAGAGTGTCTTTGTAGCATCTATATCAATTTTTTCTTTTGAAATTCTTCCAAATTATTGTTAAAATTCAATGTTTTATCTGTAAACATTTTTACTTCAAAATTGCCAAAATTTTCCATTAAATGTAAATCCATTTGGTGAGATGATAAATATTCAATATTGCATTGTTCTTGAAAACTTTGATCTTGCTCACATTATGAAGAAGAATCATTATTATTCATTAAATTTATCAATTGATCTTCTTCATCTAATTGTGAAAAAGTATAAAGTGGTTGCAAATCTTTAAAGTCTTCATTATCATCATCTATCCAAATCTCACTTTCTATTTCAGTTATTGTTTTGTAGGAGTATAAAAGATAAACTTCTTACTGTAATTTCCATCAAAGATATACATATCAGCAGATCTACAACTTATGAATGAATTAGTTGTAACTAGCCAAGGTCTACCAAGGATCAATGGATGACCTCCTAAATTATTCTTGGGAGTTAAAATCATGAAATCTATAGGATATTCTCAAGAATATAGAGAAACATGCACATCTTCTAATACTCCATCTGGTTTGATAACATATCGATCTTCTAATTGTAATAATGTAGGAGCATATTGAAGATTAGGAAGATTAAGTTTCTCCATTGTTTGTTTACTCATGGTATTAATGGATGCTCCTAGATCAATTAAAGTATTTGGAATATCAACACCATCGATATGGATTTTCACTATGGGACTACTAGGATATAGATATTTTTGAACAACAGGTTTTCCCATCATTATATCATCAATTTTTCCTACCAATTGGATCTTTTTGATATATTTTCTTTTTCTTCTTGGTTTTCTAATGCATAGCTCCTTGATAGCTTTTGCAAATATTGGTATTTCCTTTATAACTTGTAATAAAGGAATTTTAATGCAAATATTCTTGAGTTCATCTAGCATATCATAATTTGGTAAAATAATTTCCTTTCTATTCCTTTATGAATTTTAAGCCTTTCACAAAAAGGTGGATCTTGTAAAGAAATACAAGGTTGTTCTACTAGAGGAACTGTAGGAGCTTGCTTTATTTGTTCGTACTTTGATAATATAGGAACATATTCCTCTAGGGGAATGTCTTCTTGATCAAGATTTACATCTTTCTCAGGAACTTCATTCTCTTTATATTTTTGGATGACAATTGTTGGTGACTTCTTTGGTAAAGCCCTACCAGATCTAAATTGAACATAATTTATACTGATTGGGGTAATCATACAAGCTTGACATTTTTTTCCTTCGACATTATAAATAGCTTGTTTATTTTTATTGTTTGGATTTAGAAGTGGTTGGGAATGTTGAAAAGTGTGCAACAAGAAATGATTGTTGAGAGTGCAACAAGATGATGGAGCTTAGTGAAAAGAGTCGCCTTCACTAAGTGGGCCCGCAGGCTATTTTTGGCGCAAGTCTATTTTTAGACTATGTCTATTTTTAGACATATGGATCATGTCTATGGATTGCAGGTTGATGTTTATGGATGATTGGTCAAGTTGGGAAAAATAGATGGACTTCTATTTTTGATGAAAGTGTGAGTGATCACAGTGTGAGTGATCAAAGTCTATTTTTAGACTGGCTTTCAAAAATAGAAAAGTCAAATATTATTGTCTCATAATAATATTTGGACTATAAACTTGATCTTATTCTCTTGGAGCACTTCAGGATGAGCTACGGATGTAGTACATGCAGATCCCAGAGGGAAATACGTGGTTACCTATGGGATGACTAATATTTGCATGCAGGACTTCAGTTAGAACTCAAGTGAGTTGAGTTTAGTGGACTGGAGGTGCAGTTGATGGAGTTGTGTTCAATTTAGCTTTGTTAAACTGGTTATATTTAGTCTAATTGATCAATAGACTAGAGATGAGTTGGGTGAATTAGTTATTAATTAATTCACAAGTTATTAACTCATAATACAACTATAGAATACATCAGTTAACTCAGTTGCATGTCAGTGCATGTTCAGTTCAACAGGGACAGGTGGTAGAGAATCAGATTGCTATCAGTTGTGACTATAGTTGTGCACCAGATCTTGCACAATCAAGGGATTGAGTATGCCAATGAGTTTGCTCACATATTTGCCCAATATTGTAGCCTTTCTCACGTCCAAAAAAGTGTGAGTGATTATTTTGAGGTGAAATACGTGTTTGGGAAGCCATTCTCATCAGTTCTTGAGCAGGTATTGAGCTGGAGAGGTAGGCAAGCAGTGGAATAGATTTGGAGATCAGATCTGAGTTGTATTGTGTGTAACAGGTGGAGCTGGTACTTGATTGCTTGTGATAAGCATTGTACTTTGTAATGTTACATGATTCAATCAATATAATATACAGATAGTGTGGGGTTTTTAGCGAGATGCTTTCCCCGGGATACATACTGTGTTAATGAGTTTGATTGATGCTTCTATGTGTGCTTGTGAATGTTTCTGCTTCTGTAAATTGATCATCAACGTAGAGGAGATTATGTATTATACATGTTCCGCTTATAATTGTATGATCAGGATAATCTCTGTGAATATGTGTTAAATTATTCAAAATTTCTACAGGGCAGGTAGCTGATTGGGTTTTTGAGGGAATGGTAATGAAATTTGTTGATATGAATTTTGAAATTGAGTTGGTTAAGGAGGATAATATTGTGGTGGAAAAGAAGGATATGGTTGCTACAACTTAGGCTATTGAGGATATTTTCCATAAGTATTTTTCCAACCTTGAGCCCAAGATGGATTTTGAGATTGTGGGGGAAAAGATTGTGATGGCATGGATGCAGTCCAATTGTTCTATGGTTGTGCATATGATTGAGTATTGAAACCTTGAGTCATATTTTATTGTTGATTTTTCCATTGTATTTTAACAATAAAACAAAGAGATTCAACTTAGCTTGCCCCAGCTTCATCTTGGAAAACAACTTTAAGACCAGGTATTGAAGGAAATTCCTTTTTATTACAATTTTCAACACATATGACACAAATTTCTATACTATCAAGGGGACATTATCTTAGGGCATGTTTCTTTCTACCCTTGGGACAAAAAATAGATAATGAAACATTCTCAACTTTTTTCTTATTTTGTATCTTAAGGGTGTCTAGTTGTTTTCTAATACTTCCTAAGATATTTGTTTTGAAATTATCAAGCAAATTTCATATTTCAGCTCTACTTATTGTTCCAGTTGTAGATTTATTTATTTAGGATATCACAAGATCTCTTGTATTTTTTCCTGTCCTAGCCCTACCCTTAGAGATATGTTTACATAAATCAAAGATTTCTCCAAATGAAGTTGTGACACATCTCCCTTACCCATTAAATTAAGAAGATCAATCCATTCATCTTTGGTGGAATTTAACAAAAGAGATTTTAGTGTTTCATCATCCAAATTATACATCTTAGCTCTTTTGATGTTGTAAGAAAATATTTCAACTAGATCTTCAAGGCTCTCATCCTCTTTTTGCATCATCTTAAAGACTTCATCTTTGAGGTTATGGGGCATACAGTAATCCTTGTATTTTTCTAAGAACACATTTTTCATTTCATCCCATGTTCTAATTGTATGTGTTCCTAATCCCATAAACCATTTAAGTGCTCCATCTTTAAGAGTTGCTGGAAACAATTTCAACTTTTGAGGATCAAGTAAGTAATCATAAGTTCTACATAGAACTTCAAACTAAAAAAGAAATGTTTCAGGATCCTCATGTCTTAAACCATGGAAATTAGGGAGAATGGAGGGTGAGATGTTCTTCATTGTAGTTGTGGTATCTTCATCAAAGATGGGAAATCCATAAGGATTTGGTTCTCCCCTACCACCTCTACCACCACCTCGACCTCGACCTCCTCCTCTGCCTCTTCCACCTCCAATCCTAAATTCGTCACCATATACATTATGCACTTGTCCTTATCCTTCCCATTCCATTGTAGATTCTTTAGAGCTAATATAAGGTTCTATAATAGGATTATCTAGCTCTTCTTTTGGTTCCTCTACTAATGGTATGTTAAAATAAGGTTCTTCTTCTTCTTCTTCACTAGGCACCTCTAGTTCTTTTCCTAGAAGTTGTTCTCCTATTGAAGAGAGGAAAATTACTCCTTCTGTTGGGGATGTGGGTTCATCAACTACAACTTCTGTAGAAGAAATTGGTGAATCTCTAGATTGGATTTTTGATCTATGCACCTTAGGAAGTCTATGTCTACCTTCCAATGATGGGATGTGAGTATGGTTGGATGGTGTGGCACTGCGAGGTCAAGGTGGAGTGAATAGTAATGTTGGAATTGAAATTCTACCTCTACATATAAATCTACCCTAGAATCCCTTTCTCTATGCATAAATGTTTTTTTTATCATTTTTCAATTTTATCAAATTAAAAACTCCTAAAATGAAATGCAAGAATGGAATCCTATATACACTTCCTTGACAATAGCGCCAAAATGTTTGGTAAATTAATTATCTTTAATTTACTTCATTAAATGTCAACCAGGATTCATGTACTTGTGAAATGTATGTGCACTATATATGCTAGGATTTCTTCTGTAAATTAAGTGATCTAAGAATGAAACTAATTGTAAAGATGAATGAATGTTTTTTATACAATTTGGAGAAAATCAACGCACATGTTCTTTCAATCTAGAGTCCTAACTAAGCTGAGATTTGAAAATAAAAGATCTTATCTATATTGCAGAAATCCACACTTAATTCTAACTATCAAAAGGAAATGCTTGAAAATTGAACATGAAAAAAAATTATTTAACTCTATTGCTATGGAATCAAACTCATTCTGCACTAGTTACTGAAAATAAATCTTTAAGCTAATTTACAAATATGAAAAACCTATTTTGAATAATATTGAGAGTAAATAATAACAAAATATAGATTTCAAAAGATAAAGTTGCTTCAAAAGAGAATGCCATTGAAATATAAAATGTGAAATCTTAACTCAAGATTGGTTACTATGTGCACATCAACATCTACAATGTACTCTTTTTAGCATATCAGAAATTAAATGTGAACGAGGAAATGACTAAGAGAAGTTGAAATTGAATGCTAAAACAACTAAACAATGATATAAAAAATGCATAGCATAAGTAAACTCTTTTTGGTATTTTTGGTTTATGAGTACCCTGTAAAAATGATTGTAATGAAAAGCAGAGCTACAAGTAAACTCTAAAAAATGTTAATGCTAACAATAATGTAAAACTAAAACAAAACCTCACAGCTTGCAGGGGGCCCTCCCAAAGTGTAGGGTTGATTTAACAATCAATGATTCTTCATGCACACATTTAGAAAGTAACAAGAACTTATATTAAGAGAACAAAGTATCAATTTGTCCACAAAAGGATTATAAACTTAATAACAATAATCACCACTCTTGTGTTCTTTGTCTCACTTACTGTTATTTATAAAAATGATAAAAACAACTTCAAAAGAGTTTTAAGCCAATAAACTGTAAGAAAATTTGATGCCTATGAGATTGATAACTAAGAGTCCAATCTCTTTATGAATTGCTATTAGAAAAGCAAGTCATAGGATATTTCGTGTTTTAACATCTAAGTGCCTTGCTTGCTTCATTATCTGCTTCCTGTGTTTAACTGCAACACGCGGTTTCCAAGTTTGACTCAGCATTTGACTTCAAGATCTCTTATTTCGCTTAGCTTGCCAAGCAATGTCAGTAGGTGGTTAACCATCTAGAAGCCAAATGTCATATTTTGATAGTCTTCTTTGTTCGTCTGGAATGTTGCAACCTGTCTAACAGTGGATTCTGTTGCAGAAACAAATATTGGTTGTAGAATATATAAAATTTGGTAATTGCAAGATACTTTTGTCATAATTTCACTAAAACCAGAGAATTTAAATATGGATTATTAATACCTTGTAGGTATTGATCTTGACCTTAATATGTTGGATTTTCTGTAGAAAAATAAAAGGTGGAATGTGATGGAAAAAAGGATGGTAAAAAAGAGACATTTCTAAACTTTAACAAGTACCATGCTCTAGATACTATCGTACGTCTACGTACCAATAGGTTGGTGTATCCATGGGGGTAGCTTGTTTGATATTTTATATTTCAATCTCCTACTCCCATCCATAAGATTCATCTTATAGTACATTTTTTTCTTCTACCACTAGCTAGCATAGACCATGGCCTTTGATAGTGTGAACTGGTTTAATATCAAAATCGTACTCTTGTAAGTTGTTCATCCAGTTCGCTCTTCTTTCACCTAGATATTGCTCAAAAAACAATGATCTAACAGCTGGGTGTGGCACAAAGATAAGACAATGATTCTTTAGAAGATAAGGCCAAAAGTGTTTTACTTCCTTGTATACTACATATGCCTATTTATTAATGGAGGAGTAATTAAGTTTAGTTCCTTGCAAGCCGACACTCGTGAATGATATGGGTCACTTTTTATTATGATCATCCTTTTGCATAAGAACGACAATCAAAGATTTATTAGAAGCGAAGGTGTAAATTAGGAAATCTTTGCTGAAGTCTGGACTATATAGCGCCTATGCTTTTGCAATCACTTGTTTATTGGGGAGAGAATATATGTAATAGTTATTACCCATATCCCACTTGTATATGCATACTTCTTTATCACCTCTTGGAGTGGTTTCACTATTTGTGTGTAGTTAGAGATGAATTTGCAAAGTAAATTGATTTTCCTAAAGAAGGAATGCATGGATTTCTTGTTTATTGGGGAGCGAATCTATGTAATAGTTATGACCCTTTCACGGTCCACCTTAATCCCACTCTTTGTGATGATATGGACTAAGAGATTTCCCTCACACTCTGAAAATTCTCTTCTTGGGATTAAGAGATATCTAGTATTTGCGACATCACTCGAAAATTTGCTTCAAATGGTGCAAGTGGTTAGATCTTCTTTTCGAAAACACTTTCCATCGTCAATATAGACCATTTTTCTCTATCTGATCAAACCGTGGAATGCGATGTCCATCACACGTTGAAAAGTGGTGCCAACGTTATTAAGTCCAAATGACATTCTCTTAAAAACAAACACGCCCCACTTGGTTCAAAATCTTGTTTTGTGTATGTCAAGTTGCAACACTTGAACCTAGTTGTAGCCTGAAAATACATCCAGCAAAGGAAAACATCTCAGACCCTGATACTGTCTATAGGATCTGTTCCATCCATGGCACTGGATAATTATCTTTTTCTGAGGCATAATTAAGATTGCAGAAATCCATGCATGAGTGTATTTCCCTAGAGTTTTTTATTATCAAAACCAAATTTTACACCCATGTCGAATGTCAAACTTTGAAGATGATCTAGGCATCCAACATCTTCCCCAACTCTTTCTGAATTAAGGGCTCAAACATCGGATGAACTTTATGCAAATTCTGCTAAAAAGGCTTGGTCCCTTCCTTGATTGGAATTATGTGTTGTATTATTCTCGTGTATGTTTTTAGATCATCATATGTCCACGTGAAAACATCTTGGTACTGCTTGAAAAGGCATATGAAATATTACCGCTCTTGAGGCATGCACCAAGTACTAATATTAGAAAACTTCAAAAAACCAAGACTTTGATAATCCTTTCCCACGTGAATAACTATATACTCCTCATCCCCAATTGAAACAACTAAGTTTGACTTGATTTTGTAAGTGTGTCACCGATGAAGAGAATGGTAGGGACTACATATTTAACTCAAGCAAAGTGAACAAGCTATGGTAATCGACGTAATTGAAAATACTTCCTAAAGAGTTAGACATGGTTTACTATAGTTAAGGCTTATATAGAGAGTTGGAGTTATACTATTGTTTCATCAAGTGTTGTAGCTTCTACAACCCCCCTCCAAAATTTTTCCTATGCTTCGATTTTGGAGCTTACTTTCTGTCTATAAGGACCCATCTTTCACTGTCATCAAGTATTCTTTATGATTTTGAAGGCTTATCTTTGCATGCAGTGCTTGTGTTGTCTTGATTAATTTGTTTTGATTTTAGCTGAGTATTTTCCAACACAAGCCATCTCCTGCTCTGATCTTGCACCTATTTTTGGTCTTCCCTCTTAGAACTACGCAACCCACTGTATTTGGAAACTGCACTAGACCTTGAGGATAAAAAATACACAATCCTTGAAGACAGGTGTTATGTAGAATTCTTCTTGAACGTGTACGAAAAGAAACTACATTAGGTTGTGGATGAAAAGCAGCCCTAATAATGAAAATGGTTTTTAAAAAGTGTATATCTGTAGCGAATGATAGAAACAAAACCTAACAAAGCCTTGATCTATGCAACAGAAATAGTTAAACAATAAAATGGAATGGTAAAATAAGCACAAATAACTCCAATAATCCAACGGAAACCAGATATATAGAGAATATATTTTATTAAACAAAACCTGTGAACGGAACAAATAATGTTACCAGTCCCCCTCAATGGGATGGGTTCTTGGCTATCCTCAATGTCTTCAGCTTGTGTAGAGTATCTCTCCTCTATAATGTGTAAAACCCATTAAACAAAATGTTTGAGCTCAATGAGAACTCAAATGAAAAAGAAGATGGTGTGGGACAATGATAATAATCAGAGCTACAACGGTGAGTGCAAAAATGAAAATGATCAAAAGTGAAGAATGAATGTAAAACCCTTCTACTTATAACAAAATATTAGGTTATTCTCGAATAATGAGCAATAATAAAATATTATTAACCTCATTCCAGAATTAACCATTTGGAATATTTTATTATATTTGGTTTGGGGGAAAAAGTATTTAAAATTTTAATTAGAAATAATAAATAAATAAATGATTTATTTATCATCTCAAGAAATATGGTTAAGGAATAATAAACAAATAATGATTTATTTAAGTATTCCTAGGGGATTATCCTTACAGCGGGATGAACTATTAGGGTGGTTCTGACCTACCGCTTCCACTAGGACAGGCATGGGGACCAGACGGTAAGTGTTAAGTTGCTATTTTTATAGTGAATTTCATATTTTTATCACATGTATATGGTAATCAGTGTAAAATATGTGGTATGAAGATATAGCATCGGTAAAACTAGTAGGATATGCAGGCTGAGCCACGACACCAAGGGCTGCAGATCAGAGAACATCCTCATCCCCTCAGGGTCTAGACGGTAGTGGTCTACTCACTGACCTATGTTTTAGGTGTGATGTGTTCCTGGCTAGAGCTTCTGAGCGCGGGTGGCATGAGTTAGACGATCAGTACACAAATGAGTGTATAGGCCTTCCTTTAGAGTGGCGAGGGATCATGTGGCGCATGGCGATGGCTAGTCAGGTAGTACGTGATATATGAGCAGGTGGAGCAGAGCCTTTGGCACAGGATCCACCAAAGAGTGACTAGGGATAGGGACATGTGGGTCCCCTTTGTTTTGATTTTTGTAACATGCTATCGGCATGTCGGATGTATTTAGAGCTATGGGCTATAAACACTTATATATTTTATGTGATACATAATACGATTATGCATGCTTTATATGACGATGATGGTTCGCCACGTGTTTTGTTTATGGCAGTCTTCTATGGTATACATGTGATAAATGCCAATCTAGAATGTTATTTGCAATGGTATCTACATAGTTATTTTGGGATCTAGGAACACGAAAGAAAGTAATGGTTTCAAATTCACGTACCAATAGCTTAAGTCGTAGATATTTTCTAAATAGGATTTGGTTATGCACATGATACACACCATTCAATTACATGACAAGAAGCAAGGAATCTAAACGAACATGAAGATGGAGGATGAAATGATCAAGGGCATCAACTAACAAACCTATCACTGCATCATATTCGGCCTAGTTACTGGTAGTAGATCCAATGCACACACCATTCGAATGGACTAACATATGCAAGGGGGTGAAAATGGCCCAAGCTACCGAGGCTAGATTTCTGGAGAAGCGACTTGCACCATCGGTATAACCAATATACAGTGTGGATGATGGATCCATAAAAAAGGTGCAAAATACAACATATGAGATGATGCAAGCTACCTAACTACATGATAGAAATAAAGACATACAAATCAATGGGATATTCTACGAGTGAAATTTCTTGAGGTAGAGTGCATTGGGAGGATTAGGAAGGAGTTGGCCTTCAAAATGCTCCATAAGAGATTCCCACTTGCCTAAGTGCAAGGGTAATCAGGGGTAGAATTATCTTCCAAGATGTCCTTATCAGAATGGAAGATGGGTGGGTGGAAGGAAGACTAATTACATAATGCGACAGTGATACCTAGTGCATCATCATGATAAATAAGGTTCACATATGCATCATCTAGAATGGTAGATGACGTGCTAGTAGATGGAAAATCTACCGATGTTAAGACCTAGATTTCCAACGAAAGAGGATTGTTAGAAGTGCATGCAGAAACCTCAGAGAGATTTTCCTACGAGGAACTCAAGGATGACAACAAGTAAAGGATATGGACCGTGGAGTCCATCATCTTGACATTGGGGTCAGGGCTCATGATGGTGGGACCAGAGTCCCCCTGTTCTGGTGTAATAGTGGTACCAGAATCCACAGGTAGAGGAGTAGGTGATCCACTACGAGTGGCCTCGAAGTTGCAAAGCACTTGAAGGCAATCACGAAATTCATCGGGACGAGGGCAACAATGGGAATAGTGACCATAATGATCGTACAAGGCAGAAGGGTGATTTGTGCACAATTTTTTAAGTTGCTTGGCTGGTCCCGGTAAGGTAACTTGGACCTCAGGGATATTTGACATAGGGAACATTTCATGAACCAAACGTTTGAGACGAGGAAGTTCAAGATATTTATTGGTGGCATGCCCAAAAATCTCACACAAAGCGCACAAAGGTGTCGACTTTGGAGCTTTGGGAGCTACAGGTTATTAGGGAGCCTTGTCTTTAGGATCATCCTTCTTGGATTTCCCCCCCTGTATGCTTTCGCAACAAGAGTGGTTCTTGTTGAGGTTGCAATGGAATGGAAGAAGCAATAGGGGTTGTAGGGACCGGTTGAACTGGGCTCAAAGCATGATATGGTATGATCTGACTAGGCTGAGTGGTCATTGGGGGATCATTGTACCACACTAGGATCCAAAAATTCATATTAGAGAGAGTCAATGAAGCCATGATGGGACAGCAAATATTATAGGAGGATAAAATAAGAAAGGTATATGTTTTGCAGGGTAATGTCCTGGCAAAAAAACTACTGGATGGTTGAGACCTGGTGGAATAGTTCCTGGTGGGAATAAATGGGAGGCACCTAGAAAGGAGAAGGTCCTGGGGGGGTGGATCCAAATGGCTTAGCTGAGATGGTAACAACAGGGTGCTGAGGAGGTCATTGTTGATCAAATGTACCAAATTTCTTTTGAGCAGCCCATGATGCTTGTAATATGCAAACATTCAAAGAGCTAGGCTTAGAGATGGGATGGGGAGGAATAGGGAAAGCACCCAACAATGAGGAATATTTGTAGACTCGGGGTGAAATACTAGTGAGAGGGGTGGAAGACTACTTGTCAGACATTGATGAGATAATGGACTCAGGGGAGGTCAAGGATAACGACTTGTAGTATGTCAACTGATCAATAGTGATGACCCTCCCTTCATGGGGGAAGCATATCTTGCAGAAAACCACAGACATGACGGTTGACATGGCATAAGTGTAACTACGACCTAAGAGAATGTTGTAATCTAGAGGGGCATCAATAACCTTAATGTCTACATGAACAGTCTTGCCAACAAGAGTCATTGAACAATTGTGATACATGTCGAGAATCTGAGAGGAGTGGTCATCCCAAGCACGTAAAGTGATGGTGGATGGGGACAATTCATGTGACTTGAGTTGCTTCCAAATGGCAGTAGACATCACGCAGGTGGATGCACCTTCGTCAATAATACATCGGGAGATGATGGCATAACAGACTTAGAATGGTATCTGGAAAGAAACAGATGGAGGTAATGGATGAGATTCTGATGTATCAACAAGAAAGACAATCAAATGATCATCTGAAGGATCTACTGCACCCAAAGAAGTTAGTAGAGATTTCTTTTGAGATGGGCATGACTAGAGCACCTCCAACGTCGACACGGCAACAAGTGATTGTACCAAGTCATCTACTATAATGTATGTATGGGAAACTCGGTTGGAAGCCACGTTATGGTGTAATGGTCCCTTGGGGATCTTAGGAATTGACTCAACTTTCGGTTGAGGGATCTCTAACAGATAATTTGGTGTCGTAAGAGGCTTAGTAGATGTTTTGGTTTTCATCTCAGCTGCGAATGAAGATGATGGCTTGTCATATTGACACGACCGAGTTTGCAAGTTGATATTGGAGGTATTGACCTCGTTAGAATTCATCATGAGGATATGGTAATCACCAGGACCAGAAGGTTGGGGAGGATGGGTTGCTTAACCTTACTGAGGTTGAGCAGCAAAAAATACTTGCTGAGTGAAAGTATTTGTGAGAATGACTGATTAAGATGGTGTAGGATTCTGAGGCGATTGCTGCATGGGTGGTTGACCTCTAGAAGCTGCGTGGGCTTCCCACATTTGGGCATCTAGGGTAAGAGTGGAAACTCATGAGTATAATGTCCATGTACACCACAACATGCACAAGGTTTGTTTGTACGAATAGCCTTGTTCTGTTGTGGTTGGTCACCCTGTTGCTGGTTGTTGGTGTTAGGCTGCTTCCCCTAGGGTTCATTACCTTGGTTACCCTAGTTACCCTTGTTACCCTTACCCTTATTCTTTTTCTTCGAATTTTGGGGATTGGTCGTACTTTTCTATGCATACACTTGAACCTGAGGAGGCGGTGGTTGCTATGGGGGAGGTTGTGGCACTAATGCTTGAGGTGCTGGAGCGCTCGGAGTTGCATATCTGTAAGATGGTGAGGGGGAAATTGTTTGGTAGACAGGTTGAGTACTAGCTGGCCCTGACATTTGGGTGAATGCATAAGATGTTCTTTTTCCTGAATACACGTTGTTGATAGGAGGGGGATAAGCATTGGAGGAACTGGTGCCCACCTGCAGATGGCCATAACCCTGCTGAGTATAAGGTGAAGGATGTGAAATAGCTCCAATGATACAGTCGGCGGCATGAGATGCTCTTGGTGCATTGGCACCGCCAGGATGAGGGAGGTATAGTATAATGATATAGACATAACCAAATTGACCATAAATCAAGTCATATCTCAGAGTAGTTTGGAGAGCCTCTTCCTCTGTCTGAGGAAAGTGAGATGCGACATTTTTGGCAATAAGCGTTAAAAGGGTCCTAAGAAACCAATTGAGGTATACACGGTGTTTGAAGGGTGAGGCACGATACATGCTCCTCCTTCTACGTCATTCCTGAACATGATCATAAAGATGAGTGGTAGAGGACTGACGAAATGCCATCAAGAGCTCCGTACCGGTGTCGTATCAGAGAGATCATTAAAAATATGAAAGGAATGCTTTAACAAGCGTCATGAAAGTGGAATTGTTACACAACATTTTGTCACTGTCCCTATACTCCCCATTTCTTGATCCTGGAGGACCTCTACAGTGAACCCTACATGATTTCCCTTCTTGAATAAACTCCCATTGTGTCCCTCTTCATGAGAAAAACAATTCCCTTTTGCACCATTTCCCCAAAATCTTCTATTTTTCCCTATTTACAAGACCGTGGCTAATGGCCCTTGTCCTCCTCCCACTAATATGTAGGGATTAACATTGTCCCTAGTGCTGACCAGAGTGACTGAGCTTTGTTCCAGTCGCACTGATCCTCTTATGGAAAGTTTTTTAAATAAAGAGTCGAAGCTTCCAGCTCTAGAAGCTTTGTAACGGAAGTCTGGTAAACGGTTTGGTCGGATGGGGTCAAGGATGTCAATTTGGGATCCTTTCCCCTATAATGATGGAACTACCTCATGAGATAAGACCTTCTCACATGAGAAGAGGATCCATATTCCATTCATTCATCCTATATAAAACTCTCTTTTTCCAAGCACAAGCTAGTGTTAATGTTGGTGTGCTAGTGCTAATTAAGTTTGGAGTAAACAACAATCTATTCATAGTTGTATCTCTCTAATTGTGTGAGGGAGAAGTGTGAATTTGGTTTAGTGTGAAGCCTAAAGGGAAGAGCCTTAAAACTATTATTGTTGAGGCCACAATGGAATGCTCGCAGAAGTGTGGGGGAACCAGGTTTTGTCGAAGGAGAACAACAACGTCAAGACAATGGTTGTTATCTCTTCTTGATTCAATATATATGCAACTATCGATTGGTTTCCTACATGATGTGTCATCTTACATGTTCATGGCTTTATGTTTCTTGACTTGTTAAGTAGGTTGAATTAAAATTTGTATATTATCATGGTTGTTGTTTGTCGTTGTTTACTTGTTTCACCTTTTTGAAGAAGGAAGGAGAGATAGATGGAGCGAGCAAGCAAGGACATCATCAAACTAGATAAGTGTGCTAAGAGGTAGGCCCTCTTAATTGGTTATAACCTAAGGAAACCTTCCATAGAATGTATCAGTTGTGGCTAGACCCATTATCGGGCTAAACGAATTGTTTGTGTCCGCACTCATAATTTTACTTCACCACTAATTGGCGACTCCAATGGGAACCTTGTCCTTCTGTATGTTTATTTGAGATTTCATGGTTTTGTGCGAACTTTTCTAGTTCCACATTTTCCCTTTGGTTCTGTTTGTTTTCCTTTCCTTACTGGTCTGAGTTTGAAATTCATAGCAGCAAATCTAGTCCCAGCTTTAAATTTTTTTATTTTTTTCATGGTTTCCTCGCTTAGTGCGCTTACTTCACTGACAGTCGCATCGATCAATGCAATATGATGAGAAATAGTTGCTTCGATCTCCCTTTAGCGCTTGTTGTCAGTTAGGTAGTTGCACCGATGCATGTAAATGAAGATTATGGTTTGTCCCCAATCTTGGACAGTGTGTTTTTCTCTCATGATTTCAACCCCGTAAGATTTTTAGATTGTGTTCTCCCTGACTAGAAAGCTTCATTTAGCTTGGTTTGTGTGCTTGCTTGGTTTAGCCCACCCTCTGATGTGTTAAATCTAGCCTTACGTGAAGTTATTTTTTATTTTTATTTGAATCCCTCGATCAGTGCTAATTGTTAGTTAGGCAGTCGTGTCGCTCAGGCCATGAACGCTAGTTGTAGTACTGGTCAATCATGTCAGTGATTCCTATCGGAGCTAGTTTTTAGTTAGGTGGCCGCTCTGGTCTCTGAGTTAAGAAAAAATTAGAATTTCTTCTATTCTAGTGCCAATGTGCCTTGACCCTCAAACTCCATTCTTCTACCCAAAAGTGAATAGGATGCTTTGTTTGCTTCGTTTTCAATTGAATGAGTGAAAGAGTCTCATTTGTTCTCTTATCTCGAGTGTCTCTTTTCTCATTCTGAGCATAGATTACATTGCTTGGCTTGTCAATTGAAACATTTTGGTGTATAGTTTGTTCAATTCAGGGAAGTGCTTTCTTATAGTTTCATTTATAATGCTTTGGGTTTTATCGATGCTTGTTTGTTTGGAATTGTGAAAATTTTCATTGAAGTGCTTTATGTGAAAGATTCATTTTGCATTTTATGAAAAGGAGAACGTCATTCTAGTTTACTTAAGCGAAAATATTGCATTAGTAGCGTCATTGAGAAGCTAGAATTGCATCATCATAAGAATTGGAAATGAAATGAAATTTCTTTTATTGTTAAGGGAATATACAGTGCATTTAGGACATCTATTAGTGAAAGTTTTCATTCTTTGATTGTTGCATTGATTGTATGCCCTCTATCTCTCAGTGAGTGTTAACTTTCATCGACGAATTTTTTTCCTTTATCATATAGTTGCATGTAGGAGTTTTATTAGATGACAGTGGTAGGGCCTTATAATTGAAACCTAATTCAAGATCAATCGTTAAAATTATTGAATTAACCTAAGGAAGCATTGAAACTTAACACTCACATTTAGTGGTCTAGGCTAGAGACGTGTTCTGGCGTCTTAAAACCTAGTAGCTGTTGTTCGCTCCGGCACTAGACAACGCTAGTATGGACTTGTACTCCTTGTACCATTGTGTATATAAAGGGAGACCCCACTAGGTTGCAATCCTTTATCTATAGGAAGCCAAGTCTGCCACCTTGTAAATGTGATACACCGAACACAACATTCGGGGAGATTGCGTACCCGTACTTCTTGGTTCGCCGGGAGGTATTCTTTAGTTCACGATTACCTAGTAATCCTTTTTCCTAGAATACCTTGAGTAGTCATTTTTTATCTTTATTGACTCTTTAAATTTGAAAAGATCATCGAGCACTTGTCCTTTCGAGCTCGTTAATTCCGAAAGCGGCTAGAGTCACCTTTCGTCCTTTTCTCGACTCTTAAAATGTGAAAAGGCAAAGTTTTGTTTCAGTGTCTTAAAATTAACTGCCCACTAAATATTCATGGTTAAATTTGTCTTCATTAGTGATTCTTTAGGGTTGATTACAGTGGCAACATTTCCAGAGTCCACCAGTCAAGGATTCCCCTTAGATGGGAATCCTGGTTCTTTTCCTTCTTTTCAAAACACTAGTGCTCCTTATACGGTGGTGTTGTCCCTTCCTAGGTTAACCATTGGTTTACCTGTCTAGTTGTTTTCAACCTCGGTGGTCCTGAGCGTCCCAACTCTTGCCCAAACATATCCTTCATTTGAATCACATCACGTTGTTTCTAAAGTTGACCTCTCACCTTCTTCCCCTATTTCTTTACCTTCCTCTTCTGCTTCACCAAGCGAAAGTTTCAAATCTAATAACCAGGAGGATAAGAAGAGGAAGCAGAAGACGAAGAGGAAGAAGTCAGATAAGCGCGAGGCCAACCATGCAGCTATTACTCCAAATACACTTCTTGTCGACAAACCTTCCGATCCTCCACGGAAGGTCAGGTTTTCTTGCAAGCTGTGTAAGGGTGACCATCTCCTTTGATACTTTCCTCGCATTCTTATAGTCTTAGAGGTATGGACTCAAAATCTGGATCGACCATCCCCATCGACCTCTGGAGATCGTGTTGATGCTGCACCCTCAGTTAGTGATGGTAAGAAAAAAGGAATATTATATTCCCATGTAGGTTATGTGAAGGAGAGCATCTTCTTTACCTTTGTCCTCTTATGGATAAAGCTTCGAAAGTTTTGGAAAAACTTGAAGCTCCTCAACCCAACCTTCTTGTTGGTTATCAGAGGCTTTCTTCTAACACTCTCCTAGTTGGTAAAGAGATTGAATTGGATTCATCTCCTGACCATCCTACTCTTCCTGAGCATGAACCTTTTGTGTCTGTTCTCGACCAACCATTGGTCGGAAAGAGTGTCGACTCGATTTCGCCACCAGTTTCTCCCTCTATTTCGGAAGACAGTGGTGATCATACTACTCATGTTCTTCTTGTCTCCTTAGATTCTCATGAATCGAAGAGTGACCCTCCCATACCAATTGTTTAGGAGAGTCCTTCTCCTACTCCTGTACAGCATGGGGGAAATCATATAATGCCCCCACCAAGTAGTTTTGTCATTTCTTTCGATTGGAGTCACTTGACTGCTTTCTGCCTCCCATATTGTGTGCCTTTCTAGCTCACTGTACAAGCCTATAATATGGTAGTACATGGCACTATATTATATGAAGGTGTGTCTGTTAGCATCGTGTCTTCTACTACTTTGAAAGCTTTGGGATCCCCAAAACATGTGCCTATCACTCAAAATTTGTTGGCTTTCAATAGAGGAACCAGTCAACCCTTGGGGCTCCTTCCAAAGTTCCCTATTACTTTGGGAGGAAAGGCCATCTATATAGACGTGATGGTAGTCCAAAGTCCCTTAGATTTCGATCTTCTCCTTTGACGCGACTATGTTTATGTCATGGGAGCTCTTGTTTCTTCGCTCTTCCATGTGGTTTGTTTTCTGCATGAAGGGAGAATTGTGACCATTGATCAATTTTAGCTCATTAGTCACCAGGCGCCTCCTTTGCAACCATCATCCCCTATCATCTCTTGTTTGCAAGCAGTACCTTCCCTACCACAGGTCAATTATGTGGCTACCCATTCCATCTCCGCATCTGCTGATGATCACATAGACGGTGTTCTACATTATGTACTGGGAGCATTGGAACCTGATTTGTCTTTGGTACCAAATGACATGTATTCCTCCCAGAGCATGGTTTTTCTGTCTAGTGAGGACCTCTTGGGAGCCATATTCTCTTATGGGTCATGGACAGACGTTGCGAGGATAGTTTTTTCCTATGTGAACCTCGTTAAAAAAAGAAACAAGGGTCTCGTGGATAGGTCTTTTACTGTGTCAACCTCATTAAAAAATGAAACATTTTCCTTTTCCAAATCGAGTCCTTGATTAAGATCTTGTAAAATCCCAGTCGAGTCGTTCCAAGATCTCGAAAGTGAACCTTCATTCCATTCACCTAGTTGATTGAAATGAAGCTTGGGGGGCATGTACCTCGATTGAGTCATTATGTTGGGGGCATGAAAACTTATAGCAAGCATATTTTTTCATTTCAAGCTTGTGTAAACATGAAGCAGAGTTCTCCATGGTTCGAGCTTGTGTAAAAATGAACCGATGCCCAGTATACATCTCGTGATTATCATTTTTATCAGCTAATTTATACTAGATGAGCCTTGGTTTTTTCATTCCATCACCACCATCTCTTTGGCCTATCATATGCTTTCACTTGGTTGTTTTTCCTTTCCTGAGGAACCGCAGTGATGAGTGGTTTTTGTTAGCTAGCCTCTTGACCATTACATGTTTTAAGCAGTTCCACCATTTCTGGAACCATTTGCTACCCTTTATACCACTCGTTCCTCCAGGATGAGTCATGTTTCAACTCTTTTCTCGACCCATAAAACTCATATTAAAATATTTTCGAGTATTTTTCCCTTTTGACTTGTAAAAGAGAATAAAATGGGGGGTCTACTTTCAAGCTCTTTTCCGAACCTTTAAAAGCGAAAAGATAGCTGAGCCCTTATCGTTTCGAACTTGTTAACGGATGCGAAATGTCGTGCACCTAGTATAAATTTACCCCTTTTTTGGGCTTGGATGCATTATTTATGAAAAAGGTACTCCTTGACTGAAATGGTCAAGCGGTTCTCTCGAGTACCATTTTCTACCTTTTTGGGCTTAAGAGACACAAATGTACGAAAAGGAACCATGTGGAGTTTTCTTTTCTGTGTCTTTTTCAAACTCTCTAAACATGAAAAAGATATCGAGTTACACCTTTGTCAGACTTATTGAAATATTAAATGACATCGGATTCGTTGTCATGACAAACATGAGCTTCTCCTTGCTAAGGCTCGTTAAACTTACTAGGTCAGATTCGTCCGAAGGATGAAATTACAATGCAAGAAGATGTTATCCCCTTCAAGCTTGTGATTAAAAAATAATTGGGCTACCTGCCAGAAATGGTGGGGGAAAAGTTGGAAATCTAATCAGTTGTGTCGATAGCTCACTCTTGAACATGACACTCTCTGCTTTGTGTCAAGTTGGGATATCCTCCTTTTTATTGTTGACCTTCCGGGGTTGGGCCTTTCATATTTTCCTTCAATTTTATCTCTACCACGTCATCATGGCCACTAATCCTATGGATCCAAAGCTACCAAACTTCCAGTCCTGCCACCAATATGTTCAGGAGTTGTCTTTCTGCAGTTATGTTTACCTCTGATTCTCTGTATCATCCAAAATCATTTTCCATCCCTTTTGTCTCGTGTTGATGATTTCGAATACATTATGGCCCTCCTTCGACATGGTCACTTTCTATCGACTTCAACTCATTATCCGCGAAGTTGAAAGAGAGACTCCCTTCTAGTACCTTAGAGCTTTCATGCCCTAATGGCAAGTTCTTCGCACTCGACGACAAGTTCACATCATTGGCTTTCGATCGAGTGATTTCATGGGTGTTCAACTTCAGTTCCTTTATTCACATTATGTGTATTGTGCTGATAGTACCTTGAGGACCATTGCCATTATTGGTGGTTTCTCTCGCGCTTTTTAACAGTTTACATCATTGACTGGTACTCAAGTGACTTTCTAACATGTTCGACGTCAACACATCTATTCACATGTTAGAATTTGTACTTTGATCAGGTTGTGTTGGAGCGCATGACCCTGGGCTCAGATCACAAAAGTCCAAGTTACGAAGTGATGTGACATGGTTATGTTGATATACATGCCTCTTTCATATGGATGGCTGCGACCATAACATGAGTTATCATATGTGATCCTTCTCATTATTGGATGGATGTGACCATACCTTGGTTTCATTACGATCCTCTTTGACGAATGGCTGCACCCATACTTGGATCCATTTACGTGATCATTCTATTGATGGCTGCATCCATTCCATGATTCATGTATCATTTGACAGAGTTCTCAGTTATGTATGTGTATTTGTACTTGCTTGTAGGTTTTCCGATGGCAGACTACGGTTCCCCACGCTGATTCATAAAGCATTTCATCCCTCACTCTAGTTCGGCCTTCATGCTTTAGGGGGCATCAGTTACACATCATTTTGTCACTATCCCTGTACACCCCATTCATTGATCCTAAAGGACCTATATAGTGAACCCTACATGCTTTCCCTTCATGAAGAAACTCCCATTCTGTCCCTCTTCATGAGAAGAACAATTCCCTTTTGCACCATTTCCCCAAAATATTGTGTTTTTCCTAGTTTACAAGACCGACGTTAATGGCCCTTGTCCTCCTCGAATCGATATGTAGGGATTAACACTGTCCCTAGTGCCAACCAGAGCGACTGAGCTTTGTTCCAGTCACACCAGTCCTCTTATGGAAAGTTTTTAAAATAAAGAGTCGAAGCTTCGTAACAAAATTTTGGTAAATGGTTTGGACGGATGGGGTCGAGGATGTTAGTTTTGGCTCCTTTCCCCTATAATGACGGAAATATCTCAAGAGATAAGACCTTCTCCCATTACAAGAGGATCCATCTCCCATCCATTCATCTTACATAAACCTCCCTTTTTCCAAGCACAAGCTAGTGTTAATGTTGGTGCGCTAGTGCTAATTACGTTTGGAGTAAACAACGAGCTATTCAATGTTGTAGCTCTCTAGTTGTGTGAGGGAGAAGTGTGAATTTGGTTTAGTGTGAAGCCTAAATGGAAGAGCCTTAAAACTATTATTGTTGAGGCCATCAAGGAATGCTAGCAGAAGTGTGTGGGAACCTAGTTTTATCGGAGGCGAACGACAACATCAAGACAATGGTTGTAATCTCTTCTTGATTCAATATATATGCAACTATCGATTGATTTCCTACATGATGTATCATCTTACATGTTCATGGATTAATGTTTCTTGACTTGTTAAGTAGGTTGAATTACAATTTTTCTATTATCACAGTTGTTGTTTACTTGTTTCAGGTGTTTGAAGAAGGAAGCGAGAGATAGCTGAAGTGAGAAAGCAAGGACATCATCAAACAGGATAAGTGTACTAAGAGGTAGGCCGTCTTAATTGGTTATAACCTAAGGAAATATTCCATAGAATGTATAAGTTGTGGCTAGACCCATTATCAGGCTAGAGGAATTGTTAATGTCCGCACTCATAATTTTACTTCACCACAAATTGGCGACTCCACTGGTGACCTTGTCCTTTTGTTTGTTTGTTTGAGATTTCATGGTTTTGTGCGAACTTTTCTAGTTCCAATTTTTCCCTTTGGTTCTATTTTTTCCTCGCTCAACGCGTTTAATTCACTGACAGTCGCTCTGATCAACGTGATATGTTGAGAAACAGATGCGCCGACCTCCCTCTAGTGCTTGTTGTCAATTATGAAGTCGCATCAATGCCTGTAAGTGAAGATTGGGGTTTGTCCCCAATCTTGGCCAGTGTGTTTTGTTCACATGATTTTGACCACGTAAGCCTTTTAGACTATGTTCTCCCTGACTAGAAAGCTTCATTTAGCTTGGTTTGTGTGCTTGCTTGGTTTAGCCCACCCTCTAATGTGTTAAGTTTGGCCCTGTGTGACGTTATTTTTTATTTTTCTTTGAATCCAATGATTAGTGCTAGTTTTCAGTTAGGCAGTCACATCGATCAGGCCATCAGCACTAGTTGTAATACTGGCTAGTCATGTTGGTCGTGCCTATCGATGCTAGTTTTTAGTTAGGCAGCCGCTCCAGTCTCTGAGTTAAGAAAAAATCATAATTTCTCCTATTCCAGTGCCAGTGTGTCTTGACCCTCAGATTCTCTTCTTTCGCCCAAACATGACTAGGATGCTTTGTTTGCTTCGTTTTCAATTGAATGAGTGAAAGAGTCTCGTTTGTTCTCTTATTTCGAGTGTCTCTTTTCTTATTCCGAGCATAGATTACATTGCTTGGCTTGTCAATTAAAACATTTGGGTGTATAGTTTGTTCGATTAAGGGAAGAAGTTGCTTATAGTTTCATTTATAATACTTTGGGTTTTATCGATGCTTGTTTGTTTGGAATTGTGAAAATTTTCATTAAAGTGCTTTATGTGAAAGATTCATTTTTCATTTTATGAAAAGGAGAACATCATTCTAGTTTACTTAAGTGAAAATATTGCATTAGTAGCATCATTGAGAAGCTAGAATTGCATCATCATAAGCATTGGAAATGAAATGAAACTTATTTTGTTGTTAAGGGAAGATTCAGGGCATTTAGGACATATATTAGTGAAAGTTTTCATTCTTTGATTGTTGCATTGAATGTGTTCTCTCTATCTCTCAGTTAGTGTTAACTTTCATTGATGAAAAATATTTCCTTTCTCATATAGTTGCATGTAGGAGTTTTGTTAGATGACAGTGGTAGGGCCTTGTAATTGAAATCTAATTCAAGATCAAAAATTTATTGAATTAACCTAAGGAAGCATTGAAACTTAACACTCACATTCAATGGTCTATGCTAGAGACGTGTTCCAATGCCTTAAAACCTAGCAGTTGTTGTTCGCTTCGGCACTAGAAAATGCGAGTACGAACTTGTGCTCCCTGTACCGTCATGTATATAAAGGGAGACCCCACTAGGTTGCAATCCTTTATCTATAGGAAGTAGAGTTTGTCACCTTGTAAATGTGATACACTGAACACAACATTCGAGAAGATTTCCTGCCCGTACTTCTTGGTTCGCCGGGAGGTATTCTGCAGTTCACTATTACCTAGTAATCCTTTTGCCTAGAATACCTTGAGTAGTCATTTTTCATCTTTATTGACTCTTTAAATTTGAAAATATCATCGAGCACTTGTCCTTTCGATCTTGTTAACTCTGAAAGCGACTAGAGTCACCTTTTTTCCTTTTCTCGACTCTTAAAATATGAAAAGGCAAACAATTCACTATTACCTGGTAATCCTTTTGCCTAGAATACCTTGAGTAGTCATTTTTTATCTTTATTGACTCTTTAAATTTGAAAATATCATCGAGCACTTGTCCTTTCGATCTTGTTAACTCTGAAAGTGACTAGAGTCACCTTTCGTCCTTTTCTCGACTCTTAAAATATGAAAAGGAAAAAATTTGTTTCAGTGTCTTAAAATTAATTGCCATGAAATATCCCTGGTTAAAGTTATCTTCCTTAGTGATTCATTAGGGTCAATTCAAATGGCAACGTTTCCAGAGTCCACTAGTCAAGGATTCCCCTAAGATGGGAATCCTAGTCCTTTTCCTTCTTTTGGAAATGCTGGTGCTCCTTATATGGCAACGCCGTCCCTTCCTAGGTTAACCATTGGTTTACTTGTCTGGTTGTTTTTGACCTCAATGGTCTCGAGCATCTGGATTCCTTCCCAAACATCTCCTTTATTTGAATCACATCATGTTGATTCTAAAGTTGACATCTCACCTTCTTCCCCTATTTCTTCACTTTCCTCTTCTACTTCGATAGGTGAAAGTTTCAAATCTAGTAACCAGGAGGCTAAGAAGAGGAAGAAGAAGATGACAAAGAAGATGTTAGATAAGCATGAGGCCAACCGTGAAACTCTTACTCCAAATTAACTTCTTGTTGACAAACCTTCCAATCCTCCACAGAAGGTCAGATTCCCTTGCAAGATGTGTAAGGGTTACCATGTCCTTCGAGACTTTCCTGGCATTCCTAGAGTCTTAGAGGAATGGTCTCAAAATCTAGATCAACCATCCTCATCAACCTATTGATATCATGTCGATGCTGCACCCTCAGTTAGCGATAGTAAGAAAAAAAGGAATATTAGATTCCCCTGTAGGTTATGTGAAGGAGAGAATCTTCTTCACCTTTGTCCTCTTATGGATAAAGCTTGCAGATTTTTGGAAAACCTTGAAGCTCCTCAACCCCAACTTCCTATTGGTTATCAGAGGCTTTCTTCTAAAACTCTCCTAGTTGGTAAAGGGATTGACTTGGATTCATCTCCTACCCATCCTGCTCTTCTTGAGCATGACTCTTTTGTGTCTGTTCTCGACCAACCATTGGTTGGAAAGAGTGTCAACACGGTTCCACAACCAATTGCTCCCTCTATTCTGGTAGAGAGTGGTGATCATACTGCTCATTTTCTTCTTGTCTCCTCAGATTCTCATTAATCGAAGAGTAACCCTCCCATCCCAGTTGTTCAGGAGAGCCCTTCTCTTGCTCCTGTACAGCATGGGGGCAATCATATAATGCCCCCACCAAGTAGTTTCGTCGTTTATTTCGATTGGAGTCACTTAATTGATTTCTTCCTCCCATCTTGTGTGCCTTTCTAGCTCACTGTACAAGCCTATAATATGGTAGTACATGGCACTATATTAGATGAAGGATTGTTTGTTAGCATCGTGTCTTCTACTACTTGGAAAGCTTTGGGCTCCCCACAGCTTGTGCCTATCACTCAGAATCTATTGGCTTTCAACAGAGGAACCAATTAGCCCTTGGGGGTCCTTCCAAAGTTCCCTATTACTTTGGGAGGAAAGACCGTCTATATAGACATGATGGTAGTCCAAGGTCCCTTAGATTTCAATCTTCTCCTTGGACGTGATTATGTTTATGTCATGGGAGCTCTTGTTTCTTCGCTTTTCTGTGTGGTTTGTTTTCCGTGTGAAGGGAGAATAGTGACCATTGATCAATTGTCATTCATTGGTCACCAGGCGCCTCCTTTGCAACCATTATCCCCTATCGTCTCTTGTTTGCAAGCAGTACCTTCCCTGCCACGGGTCAATTATGTGGATACCCGTTTTGTCTCCACATTTGCTGATGATCACAGAGATGGTGTTGTACATTATGTACTAGGGGCATTGGAACCTAATTTGTCTTTGGTACCAATAAAATGTATTCCTCCCAAAGCATGGCTCTTCTGTCTAGTGAAGACCTCTTGGGAGCCATATTCTCTTATGGGTCATGAACAGACGTTATGAGGATAATTTTTTCCTAGGTCAACCTCGTTAAAAAATGAAACAAGGGTCTCGAGGATAGTTCTTTTACTGTGTCAACCTTGTTAAAAAATGAAACAAGTTCCTTTTCCAAATTGTGTCTTTGATTAAGATCTCGTAAAATCCCAGTCAAGTCTTTCCAAGATCTCGAAATTGAATCTTCATTCCATTCACCTGGTTGATTGAAATGAAGCTTGGGGGGCATGAACCTCGATTGAGTCATTATGTTGGGGGCATGCAAACTTATAGCAAGCATAGGTTTTCATTTCAAGCTTGTGTAAACATGAAACCTAATCCAAGCGTAGTTCTCCATGGTTCAAGCTTGTGTAAAAATGAACCCATGCCCAATTTACATCTCATGATTGTCATTTTTATCAACTAATTTATGCTAGATGAGCCTTGGTTGTTTCATTCCATTGCCACCATCTCTTTGCCTGATCATATGCTTTCACTTGGTTGTTTTGCCTTTCCTGAGGGATGGTAGCAACTAGTTCTTTGGTATAAGGTGTGCTTGTGTGTGTTTATTAATTAAGCCCGGATCATGTTTGAAAAAATATAAAAGATCAAGATTGTTGAAATAAACTGAAATTAAAAACAGAAAATAAACAACAAATCAACTATCTAAACCCCACCCAAACTAGATTTGTAAATACTATGCTGGTTCGTGGCGAAATCAACTGAAACACACACGAAAAATGCCAAGATATCTAAGCGTCAATGTGACCGAGATCAAATGATATTATGTTGCTCGAAAGTGGTATAGTAATAGAAAAAAACTAGGGAGGAAAATCACTGTAAAAAGATAGGGAGATGGCTGTAAATCCTAGGGAAAACAGTGGCACTCGAAGGCAAATGACCAAACAAAGTTCAAGATGAAACTTTGGATGGAAACAACCTATCTGTGAAGATTTGAAAAAGGAAGGTATAGATCTGGAAAATATGGCTGAGAGCTCTATAAAAACTCAGACTTCTTACTTAGCTAAACTACTCCTATAAAGGTGGAATCGTACTAGAATCCCTAAGAGGCTAAATTCCACTTCGACGACTAAAACCGAGTAGATCAAGGCCTAAGTAGGCTAAGATAGTGGTCAACCAACCCAGCAGATAGCTCTCAGCAAAACCCATAAACAGATAAAAAAAAATCCTAGAAACCCTAAAATCTCAGGTATTGACCTGTTTAGGGGGATATCACACTTTTTGGGCCAGAAAATGCGCTCTGTACCTCCAGATCACACTCTTGGGGAAGAAAAGTGTGATTTCTTCTCCTCAGTTCTCGAGCGGCAAGTCTTGGGAAAATTTGTTGTCTCTGTCACGGCTAGTTCCTATGACCCGCGGAAATGACCAGAAAACTTATGAAAGCTATAAATTTGACTGATCTAGGGTTAGAATGTTAGTAAACAACATTAAGGGATTGAAAAAGAAAAACCCTAAGCTGAAAACTGAAGGGCACCCAAGTTTTTGAATCATAATTAAAAATGCAGTGGAGTCGCCAATTTGTTATGTAGAATTCTTCTTGAATATGTACGAAAAGAAACTACTTTAGGTTGTGGATGACAAAAATACCTAACAATGAAAATGGTTGTTAAGCAATGTAGATCTATAGCAAATGATAGAAACAAAACCTTCCAAAGCCCTGATCTATGTAACATAAATAGTTAAACAACAAAATGGAATAGTAAAATAAGTGCAAATAACTCCAATAATCCAATGGAAACCAGATATATAAAGAATATATTTTATTAAACAACACCTGTGAAGGGAACAAATAATGTTAGCATTCCCCCTCAATGGGATGGGTTCTTGGCTATCCTCAATGTCTTCAGCTTTTTTAGAGTCTCTCTCCTATATAATGTGTAAAACCCAACGAACAAAATATTTGAGCTCAATGAGAACTCAAATGAAAAAGAATATGGTGTGCGACAATGATAATAATCATAGCTACAACAACAAGTGCAATAATGAAAATGATCAAAAGTGAAGAATGAATGTAAAACCTTTCTAGTTTTAACAAAATATTAGGTTATTCTTGAATAATGAGTAATAACAAAATATTATTAATCCCATTCTAGAATTAACCATTTGGAATATTTTATTATATTTGGTTTGGAGGGAAAATGTATTTAAACTTTTATTTAGAAATGATAAATAAATAAATGATTTATTTATCATCTCAAGAAATATGGTTAAGGAATAATAAAAAAAAATGATTTGTTTAAGTATTCCTAGTGGATTTAGTCAAAATTGACAAGGAATAATAACTAATTAGTGATTAATTAATTATTCCTAGGAAACAATAAGATAATTAATGATTTATCTATTTATTTCTCATAACTGGGTCAAATGTGACAGGGAATATTAATTAAACAATGGTTTAATTAATTATTCCTAGAAGGCAATTAAATAAATAGTGATTTATTTAATTATTCTTCATGGGTTTAATTATAAATGACTTAACAAATATGGTTTATTAAGTAATTTCTCACAGTGAAAGCAATTTTACTATAGTAAAATTGGCCCTATGTGGTGTACTTCAATCCATCTAGTAAATTATGGCTAGATGATAAATTTTTTGTGATAACAACAAGAAATGATCCAGGTGTATATTGGTGGCCACCCACCTATTCCACCTATACCTCCAGTCAGTTTCATCCGTCTCCTTGTTTATTGCAGCATTTACTATTTTTAGCAGTTTTTCGGGTCCTGAACTTTCGAAGCAATTTTGACCCCATAAACGACATTTTTTGAGGTCCACAATAGGTCCATTGCCATTGGAAGGCTTTCCTCCCACAAATAATGTATTAATCGGAGAGATCTTTCCAACAAGGTATCATACACGCTGAATGGAGATAATATTACCAAGTTACGACCCTGAGAAGTTGGCTTCCTAACTAACCCCAACGAGGCCCACAAAATCTTGATGTTCCATCTCCTGGGGTTGGGGTTTTGGTTGTTTAGGTTTTTCCTTTAACTTTCAATAATAAATAAGTCCTTGAGCCTCATTGTAACACATTTCAGAGGCATGTAACCGCCACATCTCTTCTTAGAGATAATCTACCATCACCCGAGCTAGTTTATTTCCCATTATGTTTATAAGCATATTTCAGTATATTATATTAATGAAATGAAGTGTTATTTATGATACATCTTTGCATTTATGGTTATATCTAGAATTTGTTGCATTCTTGTTTAAGTTCACCTTAAGCACATAAACCATGTTGAACCTTCTCTCTCAGTCAGAAATTGTGCAATTCATTGAGGCAATGAACTGCACAATCCCTTGTTACTAGGAATTACACAGTCCCTTATACCAATATGAATGGGTAGCTTACTAGAAATTTCTAAGTTTACATTCCTAGAAAATAAGGATTTCATAATTAATGCCTCACAAGTGGCATAAAGTTGTTAAATTTGATCTTAAGACGAGTGTTGATTTTTCCTCGATTTTAGGCATGCACATCATAAACCCTAACCCGACTAGATCTATATAATAGATGCCTCTAGAGCTCATTAGAAAATTCGATCTTGGAGTTCTATAATTCCCAACGAGATCAAGGAGATTTCAACTTAGTTTACGACACTTTCCTAGGTAAATTTCGCATGTGTCGCTTTTTATAGCTTTTGCCACTTTTGCCTTTCCAAGTGTTAGTTTACCTTTTTACTTTCATAGTAGCTAGAATTTTAACTGTTAATAGATTATACAAGTGTTGGTTCAATCTATCTTTCACATTTACAAGTGTCGCATCAACTTCTTTCTTTTTTCCTACCAGTTGTTGTTGTCACTGGGTCATTTTGTGCATATGTGTTTTTCCTTTTGCATGCTTGTTTTTGGCACTTTATTTTCATCGATATAACTTCCCTTGAGGCTGATCTACATTCCCTATTCCCGCAAGACTCAGATATAATGATTTTCTCTCCCTTCCTAGGTAAATCTACGCAATCATGGCCAACTATTACCCTTCCCAATTGTGCAATTTGAACCCTTAAGGCTCAAACTTCATACTTGCACTCTAAGACTGCCAATGTGTAGTCATTGGCTTGCACAACTATGCATTGTGCAATTCTAGGCCTCAAGCCTTAGCCTTGGCCACTAAGACTGTGAAATACGCATTCTCCTCCCTCAGACAACCCAGTTGAGACTACGCATTGCGCAATCTCAAGCCTTAATCTCCTCCCTTGCCTGCTGAGACTAAGCATTGTGCATTTCATGAGCTCAATTTGCCTCCTTCAACCCAGAAATTGTGTAATCCTTCTCTCCAGTGACTGAGTTGCTGCTTTAATTTTGCTTAATGAATATATTTTCTTGATCTAATTTGTATTCATCATGAGTGCATCTTGTGATACAGGTACTGCAACTTTTTGAGCTTATCTCTCTTTTATCAGTTGCTTTCATCATTCCTCCAAAGAGATCAGATTCAAGAGAAACCACAAAGAGCAACATCAATGAATTAGTTGAGAGTATACCTATCACCTTGCCTATTCTATCAGATGGTCAACTCTTCATAGAGAAAGATTCATATATCACATGGCACACAATAAAAGTTGCATTCACAACAACTAGTTTCAAAGAAGATCTAGAAGACATACATGTTTAAATAAATATCCAGAAGTCAGCTTTTCACAAAGTTGCATGCATGTTCCTAGTCTTCCCTTGTGCAGACATCATCAAGTTGATCTTGCCGCATATAGATGCAAAGAGCATGATCCTTAGCAACACCAGTGGACAACAACTTGCCTCATACATGGCTCATGACTTTCAATTTATGTATTATTTACCTTTCCCAGAAGCATACATGGATTCTAAGTTTTATGCAATCACCAGTTATCTGAGCGCTAAAGATGTCATCAAAGGTTGGGTGAAATATCCATCCAAAATCCTCTAGACGCCCAATAACACATACAAGACCAAATCTCTTAGAAAGGTTTTCGAGTACTTGATAGTTCTATGCTCTCGGATCTATGGTCAAAAGAGTACTGAGACCTTTCTTGAAGGTTGGTCATATCTTTTGCATCATATTGTAAATGAAGGGAAATTGTTCAACTAGTCGAAGTTTTTGGCTTAACAGTTAAATATCCATGCGGAAAATGAAAAGAACCATCCCAAGGGTAAGCAAGCCAGATTCTATATGTCCACATACTTATTGGATGAGATATGTGCTCAAAATTATTTCCCTAGCATGAGCTAGACTTGGTCACCAAAAGAGCTTGTTGTCCATATCTACTGCAAGTTTCTTTCAGAGGCCAGCTATAAAGGAGTCATGGATAAGTTGACTGATAACTTCCTCATAGCTTTGTACATGATGATTTTTTAGGAAGAGCCACCTTGCATGTCCTATGAGGCTATGGAAGTAGTAGCAGAGCTTGCTAATTGGTTTGCATCACCTGATGGCACTTACCTTAGGGTGTTTGGTTGTTAGAAGTCATCACATCTTCTATCGAGGTATGCCATAGACAAATTGGTCATGCAGGAAGTTACATACCATCTTTCCACAGGCTTATCAAGAGTCTTACAGAGGAAGAAGAAAGCACCTTGGCCCACTCTTCCTTTGCAAATATGATTGTATGAGATTAATAATATGAAGACTACAAAAACTGAAGGAAATGAGCTAGAGAACTTCAGGTTTAGTTGTATGGAATACCACATGTATGATCCCAAAAGTGTTTACAAGAAACATTGTGCAAAGATACACTTCAATTGGCCAAGAGGAACTTATTCTAGACCATAGGAGGAACATATCAAGAATTGTTATAATGTCTCTAAGCCTCGCACACCAGTCACCTTTGTAGGTCCATCTCATGAAACTTCGTAGCGGGAAGCCACTCTGGAAGTAGAACCATCATATAAACGTAACCAAGCACATTAAAAGACTAAGAGGAAGGTTGTACATAGTCTAGTGGAGGAGCAAAGTCACAAATATAAAGCAGATACAATTATCTTAAAAGTGGTTATGGTAGCAAAAAGGAGGAGGAAATAAAAGAGGCAAGAAGAAGAGTCAAGGCAGAAGGAATAACAAGAGCAGAAAGATCAAGAAGAGAGGCAAATGCAGGAAGAAGAAGTAAGAAGAAAAGAATAGGAAGCAACAATACTTAAGCAAGTAGAAGAAGTCGAGCTTAATTGGCTACTTGAAGAAGAAATTAAGCAGCAGGAAGTTAAGGAACTTTCCCAGGATATTGAATACTTGATAGTAATCCATGACATGGAGGTAGAGCCAGAGTAGTAGAGCCAGGATGTCAATCTCATGCCTTGTTCACAACAAATCACAACTCAGTCTCCCCCTCATCCAATAGAACGGAAAGCCCCGATGAAGAGGAGATTTCTCTTCTCGATGAGGGTATGGTTATGGATATCTACAACTTGACTTATGATGAGATTCAAAAGAAAATTGTTCAAGATAGAAAGAATCACTTTCCGAATGATCTCACACATCCTGATTTTATCAAGGAGAAGGTGATCGTAATGGACACTAGGAAGAATCTCGAAGCTATTGCCACACCCAACTTGGCCTTCGCAAGAGCTTCCAAGTCAAACACAAAATATTTGATGGTTGAGAAGAGACAAATGGTGAACAATATAAAAGCTACAAGGCAACATATTGAACAACTCTAGGTAGAGGTTCAGAAAGCAGCTCCTGCAAAGATTTACTTAGAAGAACTTAAGGCAGTTATACTTGGTAAAGTACCAACATTGGGAGAAATTGTTGGAGCTCAAATTGTCCCAGTAAATGAGGACGGCCTGAGACCACATCACTGAGGATCCTAGATCCTCTCGTTCTAGGTGACAAGGGTTGGTGTCCCTTTCACCATAAGGGTATTTCCTGATAATAATCTAAATTGAATAGTCGTTGTAAAATAGTGTAAATTAAATAGATTTTCTAATTAATCAAATAAATAGGAAAAATTATAAATATGGAAGTGTGTCATTTAAATAGAATAATACTTTTTAGGAAATAGAGGTGGTAAGAATATAGCATGTGAAAACTTATTAAAAATAAAATGTCATTATGACTAAGTGAGGTTTAAATTAATATATCATATTTCTCACAAAAACATAAGGATCAGCAAAAATTAAACTAGAATAAAATGAAAATACAGAAGTTAGGAAAAACTGGTTCAAATGTATTTAATAGAAATGTTGTAGTTGAAACAATATGACATCATGTGCTATTATTATTCATTCTACAAAAAAAAAATTAAATTATTTGATTTAATTTTTCTAAATAGTAAATATTGGAAAAAAAACTAAACCAATTTTAATGTGTGGAATATTAAACAATCTGATAATGCCAAAGCATTTCTAATTATGACATACTACTAGTGTAATGAATAAATGAAAAATAAATTAACAAAAAAATAAAATAGGAGGACTGATTTTATGATATTTAAATTTATGTGCCAATAAAACCTTAAATAACATGTATTATTAGAGTTTTGTTTTGCAACCAATAAATTCACATATAATTTAAAAAAACTTTAAATAACAAGTACTCAAATATTTAAATCATTTATTGTGTTCAAGAATAATGCATAATCAAGTTATGGCACTATTATGGAACAATGAACTAGTAAATACAACTTTACATAAAAAGAACACACAAAAAAGAAAAGAAAGAAATAGATATTATTAAATAAAAATCCTCATGGTTACAATGTACATCACTGTAGCAAGTACATGATGGCTTAAAACATAATAAGTGTCCATCTCCAATGAACCACCATGTTTAAGTCTGCCCAAAAAAAATTATGCCCAAAAAAATTCTTCCCAAAAACCCTTGAAATAAACCCTTACATGCTCTTTTATATTTCTGGGAATTCGTTTCCCATTTAGTTCTCGTAACTTCCAAATAAAACTACATTAATAATTATTATTGTAACTAAATGAAATACAAATTCCATCATCTAAACAAATCTCCGCTCAAATTCTCCACGTTAAAAATCCTTTGAATAATATTCATGCATTAAAATAAAAGATATAAACTAATTCTCAAATATAAAACATTATAATAAATGAAATTAAAATATAACTCACCCTTTCATAATTTTCTCCTCATCATCTCACGTACATTATTAATGAATTCTTTTTTATTTTTTTTAGGTATGGCCTAGTAAACTTTTTCTGCTATTTAAAACACTAGGTCATAAATTATGTATTTAACGTTAATGCAATTTCCAGAAACACAAGATAGAATCGAAAAAATTATATTTAAAAAATTTAATGTTATTCTCCCTTTTAAATGTTGAACACTTGCATTTCTAAAAAACCTTCCATAAAATCTCAACGTTCTTTCCATACTAAATTAATACCTGCACAATTTCTTCACCCAACCATTAAAAATAAAAATAAAAATTATTATTATTATTATTTTTTATTTTTATTTTTTTTTTCCACTGGAAAAATCCGTAATTTTCATTATATAGAGAAAATTACATATTGTAGATGCATTGCATATGCTGTAAACTGAGTCTATCATGAGAGACTCTGAGCTGTTTAGATACACCACGTAGGGTGATCTGCTTAAAAAACAAAATCAGCTGTTTATATACTGTTATATATCTGTTTCGCCTGTACATGGGCCTCGCAGGACCCCTTCCAGTATCATATCTCATATGTATAATTTACAAAATATGTTTCAATATTTTGCATTTTTGAGTTCTTTACAATAACATTTGAAGGTCAGGGGCTAGGGTTCCCCTGATAACGCTGATCTATATATGGCCGATGATAATAACGAAATTCATTAGCCCCCCTCTGCTCTTGTATCACCCATTCACCTCTGGGTAATGACGCGGCCTCCTTGGATAGTTGTTCAGCGCTGCTATTATGCTCCCTGTAAATGTGATTACAAGAGATGTTAAATTCAGCCTTGAAAATATTTACCTCATTTAGAATAATGTTGAGTGTGTGTATGTGGCAAAAAGATATGGTATTGAACCAGTTAATGATGATCTTTGAGTCCCAAAATATATTCAAATTGCAACACTGATGTCTCAAAGAGAAATGCAATAGGTGACAGAGGGTAATGAGTTCTGCGAAATTGTTGGTGCCAGCTCCTAATCCCATCTTTACTTTGTAATAATGATGTTCATTTATGAAAAGTATGAAGTCTACTCCACAGCGCTGTTGATTAAAAATAAAAATTAAATTAAAATAATAAAATCTTAAATATATATATATATTCAATTTCAAATTTAAAATAAAATTTTAATTATAAGTTTCAGATTTTAATTTTGATAATTTTAAATAATTTTTTAAATAAATTATACAATATAATTTTATATAAAATCTAAATAATACATATAATATATAAATTTGAGCTTCAAATAAAATTAAATATATATTTATAATTTTTTAATATATATATATATAAATAAGGACTTCAATATATGTATTGAATTTTATTAAAAATCTAAATTAAACATAATTTATAGCCTCGTTGAGTCCAGGAAGGAAAGAGAGAGTTCATGCAACTTAGGCCCGATGCCTTTTACGTCGTTGATGACCTCATAATGGACGCGGTAGAGTGAAAACATGGGTGGAGGTTAGGCTTGTTCGAAGGTTTGATGGATTTTAAGTATAAGTTGAACTTGAAACAGAGCATAATACATTTTTGTATGTTATCAGGAAATGAAGTTAATGAGAATATTACCCATCACTTAATTATTCGTGGTTCCAAACATCACATTAAAAGGTTATTAATCGTGGTAGCTATAGTTAATAGTGGGTAGCCACTACCCTTATTGCTTGAATAATACGTTTGGTGAAGGTAGGAGGTAATGGTGAGGTAAGTATTTGTTTGAGGTAAGGTAGGTGGAGTTATTTAAATATTAATTAATATCTAATTTATTTAATTTTTATTAATTAATATTTTAATTTTGTATTTTAATTAATTTCATTTCGATTAATTAAATGCCTCATTGGAAGTTACCTCAACAAAAGGAGTGAGAGGATTACACACTAGATTTTAATCTAATGCCATTGACCTTGCTCCACTTCCAGCGAGCATTTATAGCCCCGATGGAGATATCAACATGCCCCACCCAAGAAAACATTGGTTCCTATCCCTAGGGTAGTATGGTGATAAGGGAAGGTCTCATGTATGGTTGTGATGTGACTAACTAGTTCCACCAAAGTTTCAATTGAATTTTATAAAATCTCAATCTTATAGTTTTATGTCTATCCCTTATGACTTAATGCGATCCCTTAGTATTTACATGTAAGTAGTATTGAAGAGGAATGTGGTGAAGAATATTCAATATGAAGGTGAAATTACTAAGAAATTAAGATTTGAGCCCTTTAAAGATGATTACCCCTTAAACATGATTTACAAACCAAGTCTTTAAATATGTGTTTTAAAATCTTGTTAATATGGTTCATACTAAGGACTCATATATGTGTATTCCATTCTATTATGATCGCATAAAGACTCTTCAAGATGCAAAAAAGCTTCATCATTATTCATTCTAAACCTAGGAAGCATAAAAAGTTTATTTATATACATTTTTATATACAATGTGTTTCAATAGAATTTTTTCTTAAAGAAATCATATATCCAATGTAGCCAAGTTAAAATATTACCAACTGCATGGTTACTTTTCCTGGACTTCAAACTTATAAAGAACAGTAATGTGTTCAACTGCTGGAAAAAGCAAGGGAAGAATTCATTTACCAAGCTTTCGCAAATATGTTTGATTTATAAGTTGAATCGATTTGTTCAAAATATGCACTCATCCTTTGTTCAACTAAATCGTGTAGCTCAACATGGATTTTCAATGAATGAGGCCCTGCAGTGTTAGTAACTTGTTCATACAACTCATTGTCAAATGTCTCTCCCTCATTAATATCTCCAGTGGTCATAGGATTAGTCAAAATTTAATTTGAAAATAAAATAATGACCACAAATTCTAATACATTAATAGCCTTAAGGTCGGACGCATAGTATGTATGTTGCATAATGCAATTACTATAAACATAGTCAATATGAGGAAGATGGGGAGGTGTTTAATCATGTATACCCCCATGTGCCTCAGTATGAAAGGATTCATAATCAAGTCGTGACTGTAAACCATAACCAATATCTAAACCATCTCCTATTTCAAATTCATGATGAAAGGTTAATTTCTCATCATCATACACATGGTATATAGGTGGTTTAGAAAAATCAACATAAACATTATATGGAATGATACTACAATCATTAAAAATAGTGTCACAAACCTACACATTTGTTTGAGAAAGTTGTTCGAGAATTGATGTTTGATCTGCACAATCACGAATGGATGAAGTTGATGTTGTAATAGACACAATTTCTTCTTCAACATTCCCTGCTTCACAAACTTCATCGACATAATTATTAGGGACCAAAGTCGAGATTAGTGATTAATTCACTAGCTTCCTTAAGGTTCTCTTCATGATCAGAAAAATATGTAATGTTTTATTCAATTAAAGGTTTAGAGGGAAAATATATTTCATTAGCACCATTAGATCCATTTTTCTGACATCCAAATTCATCATTAACACAAGATTCACTTTCTTGAAACTCTAAATGAGAATCATCAGAATGTTGATCTAAACAACAATAGTTTTGAATAAGTGAATTGGAAGGATACATAGTTGCATAATCTTTATAAAAACTGTCATGGAAATCCTTTAAAAATGAAATACTACTAGGAATAAGTTTCTTATACCATTGTCGCGTGTTACCCTCTAAGGACATCATGAAAAGTTTCATCAATACATTCTCATGTTCAACAACAATCTTTGGAATGCAGTCATGGAACTCCATGAGGTGTTGAATAGGATCATCATATTCTTCTTCATGAAAATGAGGTAAGTAATTACCCCTCGTGTCTATGTCAATGAACCAATGCATAAAAATTGAAATTAAAAAGAACACAAAGGAAGAAAATAAAATAAGTGAATTATAATATTATTAATAAAACCTCCATGTCACATCGAAGGAGACCATTTGCAGCATGTGCAAGATGGTTGTAATAGTTAAAGTCTTCTCCTCAAACCTACCATCTTCCAACCTGTCAAAAGCTTCTACGTAAAAAGTTCATTCCCAAAAAGCCCTCGAAATAAACCCTTACACGATGTTTTATATTTCTGAGAATTCATTTCCCATTTAGTTCTTGTAACTTCCAAATAAAATTACATTAATAATTATTATTGTAATTAAATGAAATACAACTTCCATCATCTAAATAAATCCCCGCTCAAATCCTCCGTGTTAAAAATCTTTTGAATAATATTCATTAAAAAAAGATATAAATTAATTCTCAAATTAAAACAATTAAAATAAATGAAATTAAAATATAACTCACTATTTAATAATGTTCTCCTCATTATCTCACGTAAATCATTAATGAAATTTAATTTTTTTACTTTAGGTAAGACCAAGTAAATTTTTTCCACTATATAAAGCATTAGGTCATAAATTATGTATTTAATATGAACACATTTTTTGGGAACACGAGATAGAATCCAAAATATTATATTGAATAAATTTAATGTGATTTTCCCTTTTAAATGTTGAACACTCGCATTTCTAAAATACCTGTCATAAAATCTCAATGCTCCTCCCATGCTAAATTAATACCTGCACAATTTCTTCACCCAACAATTAAAAAAAATAATAATTAAAATATATATATATTTTCAATTTCAAATTTAAAATAAAATTTTAATTATAAATTCTAGATTTTCATTTGGATATTTTCCAATAATTTTCTAAATTACTTATATAATATAATCTGATATAAAATCTCAATAACATATATAATATATTAATTTGAATTTGAAATAAAATTAAATATATAATTATAAATTTTTAATATATATATATATATATATATAAATATAATTATAATTATAATTATAATTAAAATTAATGGAGTTTAAGGCTGGGTTGAATCTCTCATATGTGAACTTGAAACAGAACATAATACATCTTTTATGTTATGAGGAAATAAAATTAATGAGAATATTACTCATCACTTAATTATTCGTGGTTCCAAACATCACGTTAAAAGGTTACTAATTGTGGTAGCTACTAATAGTTAATAGTGGGTAGCCACTACCCTTATTCCTTGAATAAGACGTTCCATATGCTATGACTTGGATATAAGACGCTTGGAGAAGGTAAGAAGTAATGGTGAGGTAAGTATTTGTTTAAGGTAGGTTAGGTGGATTGTGTATTTTAATTAATTCATATTTATGTAATATTGAATTTAATTGTATTATTTTAATTTTTTAATATTTGTTTTGTTTATGTTATATTAATTCATAAATTTGTGTTTATTTTGATTGATTTAATTTAAAATTTTGTTTTATTTTAATTTATTATAATAATAATTGTAATTATTAATTAAAAATTAATATTTTAATTTTTTATTTAATATAATAGCGATTTTCTTACAAATTATAATGATTTTTACTATAACATATTTGATGCAGGGTAAATATGAAAATTTAAGGAGCTATTTTTTATTATGAGAGCATGATAAGAAGTTATATAAGGAAACTGAATGAAGGAGCCAATATTTAATTGGGGTCAAATTGGTGACAACATTTGGTTCCGATTGGGGATGATGCTCGCCTGCGGAGTATCAAGAACGTAGACCAAAAGCCTTCGTATTGGGCACAGAGTCGAAAAAAGAAACTGAAGAGACAAAAAGTAATAAAAAGAAAATATTTTGCATTTTAAAGACTCAATCAATCAATAGCAAGAACGAAACATGAATAAATGTAAGGTCCCAATACATATATATTAACAAGTTTAATGATTATTTACACACATAAAAGACATTTGTTTGTATATTATGCATATAGAGGTAGTTATGATAATGTTTAAGGCACTTGATCTCAAAAATGATAAATGTATTACTTCATAAGAACATCCAACACCATAACGAGTCATACCTACTTACAGTTAATGATTAAGAATCTACATAAACCATGGAGCTAATTAAGCTACATAAGAGTGATTTCCATTTTGAGTTTATTGAAACTAATGAGGTTAGTTGTAAGGGATTTTGGTTCCCTTTTTGATCCATAAAATGAGTTTCCAGAATCGTATGCCGCTTAGCTTCCAGCGAGTGTCCATAGCCCCGATAGAGTCATCCACTATCTCGAGACGAAGAACTTTCTAGATTATTGTTTGCTCTTCATTTTAGAGGCTCTTTATTCAATTTATTTGAAAATATAGGATTCACTGGATGAGAGGATTACATATTGGACTTAGTCCAATACAAGTGACCTTGCTCCACTGCCAACAAGCGTTCATAACCCCGGTGGAGATGTCAACATGCCCCAGTGGAAGTTACCTCAATAGAAGGAGTGGGAGGATTACACACTAGATTTTAATCTAATGCTACTGGCCTTGCTCCCCTTCCAGCGAGCATCTATAGCCTTGGTGGAGATACCAACATGCCCCACCCAAGAAAACATTGGTTCCTATCCCTAGGGTAGTATGGTGATAAGGGAAAGTTTCGTGTATGGTTGTGGTGTGACTAACTAGTTCCACCAAAGTTTCAATTGAATTTTATGAAAGCTCAATCTTATATTTATATGTCTAGCCCTTATGACTTAATGTGACCCCTAGTATTTATGTGTAATTAGTATGGAAAAGGAATGTGGTGAGGAATATTCAATATGAATGTGAAATTACTAAGAAATTAAGATTTGAGCCCTTTAAAGATTGTTACCCTTTAAACATGATTTACAAACCAAGTCTTTAAATACATGTTTAAAAATCTCGTTAATATGGTTCATGCTAAGGACTCATATATGTGAATACCATTCTATTATGATCGCATAAAGACTCTTTAAGATGCAAAAAACCTTCATTTTTATTCATTCTAAACCTTGGGAGCATAAAATGTTCATTTATGTACATGATTTATATACAATGTGTTCCAATAGAATTTTTTCTCATAGAAATCATAAAGCCAATGCAGTCAGGTTAAAAGCTTACCAGCTGCAAGGTTACTTTTCTTAGGCTTCAAACTTATAAAGAACAATAATGTGCTCAACTGCTAAAATAATCAAGTGAAGAATTCATTTACCAAGCTTTCGCGAAATATGTTTGATTTATAAATTGAAGAGATTTGTTCAAAATATGCACTCATCCATTGTTCAACAAAATTGTGTATCTCAGCATGGGTTTCTGATGAATGACACCCTACAGTGTTAGTAACCTATTCATACAACTTGTTTTCGAATGTCTTCGCCTCATTAATATCTTCAGTGGTCATAGGATTAGTCAAAATTAAATTTGAAAATAAAATAATGACCACAAATTCTAATAAATTAATAACCTTAAGGTCAAACCCATAGTTTGTATGTTGTACAATGGAATTATTATAAAAAAAATAAATGCGAGGAAGATGGGGAGGTTTTGAATCAGTTATACCCTCATGTGTCTCAATATGAAAGGATTCATAATCAAGTCATGACTATAAACCATAACTAGTATCTAAACCATTTCCTATTTCTAAATCATGATTAAAGTTTAATTTTTCATCATCATACACATCGTATACAAGTGGTTTAGAGAAATCAACATAAACATTATATGCATTGATATTACAATCATTAAAAACGATGTCACAAACCTGCACATTTGTTTGAGAAAGTTATTCGAGAATTGATGTCTGATATACACAATCACGAATGGATGAGGTTTATTTTCTAATAGACATAATTTATTCTTCAACATGCCCTGCTTCAGAAACTTCATCGACATAATTATCAAGGAAATTAAATGAAAAAGATCCAAAGTCGAGCTTAGTGATTAATTCACTAGCTTCCTTAAGGTTCTCTTTGTGATCAAAACAAGATGTAATGTTCTATTCAATTAAAGATTTAGAGGGAAAACATATTTCATTAGCATCATTAGATTCATTTTTCTGACATCCAACTTTAGCATTAACACATGATTCGCTTTCTTGAAACTCTAAATGAGAATCATCAGAATGTTGACCTAGAAAACAATAATTTTCAATAAGTGAATTCGAAGGATACATAGTTACATAATGTTTATATAAATGGCATGGAAATCCTTTAAAGATGAAATACTACTATGAGGAAGTTTTCTATACCATTGTCATGTGTTACCCTCTAACGACATCATGAAAAGTTTCATCAATACATCCTCATGCTAAACACCAATCTTTGGAATGGAATCATGGAACTCCATGAGGTGTTGAATAGGATCATCATCTTCTTCTTCATGAAAACGAGGTAAGTAAGTATCCCATGTATCTATGTCAAACATATGATTAGGAAAAATTGGTATCTTACAAAAATCAAGTGGAGAAAAGCATTCAGAAATAGAAGCCATAGAAAAATCCATTAGGAAACCAAGGAGTCATCACGTGAAAAATAAACTAAAGAAATTTATACTTGAAAAAACTTTAAGGTGATTTCAACTGTGATCCTGTTCACCAACAGGTCACAGAATTAGTCAATTAATCTAGTTGTCAGGAAAACAAAACTTGTTAATTTGTTCTTTGGAAACGATGCCAAAATATGTTGGTGCTCAAATAACTGGTAGAAAATGAGCAATTAGTGACTATGTGACTAAAAAGTTAGTCACCACAGCTTTTCCAAGTGAAATACTACCAAAATTGAGAAATCTTAAGTGACCAAACTAAAAACGACTAACATAAATCACTAATTTACTCACGGGTTAAAATATGTGACTAGATAATAAGTAATACAACTAAAAATGATTAACATGAATGACTAATTTAGTCTAAGAACAAAAATACAACTACCTAACAAGTACTACGATAATATGAATCGATTTTTTATGTTAGTCATCTTAATTGTGTCAAGCAATCTAAACTTACAAGTGATCGGGGATTGAAAGGTTGTTAAAGATTGGTTGAAATGTTATCCTTCCTTAAACACTTCTTCATCCTCACATGGTGTATAGGTGAGCCAACTTTGCACTATGTATCTCTAATAATTTGTAATTTTAAAAATATTTTTTTAATAAAAATATTATTTTATGTATTTATAAAAATCTATTCATTGAATCTAATTGGATCTAGTTTTAATTTGAAATTAATTTAAAGGGAAATTTTATTTTTTAAGACTATAATATCAAATAAAAACTACTTTAATTTCATATTAACCAGCCTACATCCATCTTAACCTCAGATCTATCAAGTGTTGAGAGGGGTCCAATCTCTCGAGGTGCAATCTTTTTTTCTAGTGCAAAACTTGAGGAAATGTTTTCACCTCGAGAGATTGGATCCCTCTCGGCACTTGATAGTTATAGGGTTAATATGGATCTAGGTTGGTTATATAATCCTATATAATATCTATATTTGTATTTGTGTCTTTTTGTTATTCCCTCTCTCTATGTCACCCCCCAAACATACACACACTCTCTCTCCCTCTCTTCACCTTCTCTGTCTATCTCTCTCTTCCCCTTCTCTCGCTCTCTATCTATATCCTTCTCTCTATTCCTTCCCGCTCTCCTCTCTCCCTCACTCTCTCTCCATGACTCCCTTGTCACCTTCTCTCTCTACACCTTTCTCCCTCTATGTTTTTCTTGTTCCCTCCCTCTCCTACCCCCTCCAATTCCGTCTCTCTCTCCTCATCTCTATCTTCCTTCCTCTCTATCCCTTATCTCCTACCTCCCTCTAGCTCTCCCCCCAAATCTCTCTCTCTCTCTCTCTCTCTCTCTCTCTCTCTCTCTTCCATCCAAATCTATCACTATCTCCCCCCTCCCTGTCCTTCTCCATCTCTATGTCTCCATATCTCTCCCTTCCCATTCTCTCCCTATCTCTATCCTTTCCTCTTATTTCTCTTCCCTCCTCTCCTCTCTCCCTCACTCTCTCTCCATCTCTCCCTTCTCACTCCTCTCTCTCTCCACCTCTATCTATCTATGTCTTTTTTCTTTCCTCCCTCTCTCTCCCACTCCAAATCAATCTCTCTCTCTCTCTCTCTTCTCTCTTCCTTCCTCTCGCTCCCTCTCTCCCACCTCACTCTCTTCCCCCCCATCACTCTCTCTTTCTCTCTCTCTATCCTCCAACTTTTTCACCGTCTCACTCCCTCTCTCCACCCCTCCCCAACTCTCTCTTAAATTTGATCACATTGTATTGTGTTTAAGAAATTATCTAAATTAGAAAGACTTATTTGGTTGTAAAATATTAAACCTATATTTTGGATCAATCATGTCAAAGAAAATAAAATAATGAAAAACTTTAAAAAAATCATGCACTGTATTTAATCTATTATAATTAGTCAATTTGCTTGCTCTCATCCCTTGGATCCTTAGCTATGATGGATCCCTGTCAGTTCTTTATATATATATATATATATATATATATATATATATATATATATATATAACCGAGATAGATCCATCTTAGCTTAATTTTTTTAAAACATTAATAAAATAATGAAAAACCTTAAAAAATCACGCACTATATTTAATCTATTATAATTAGTTAATTTGCTTGCTCTCATCCCTTGGATCTTTAGCTATGATGGATCCCTATCGGTTCTTTATATATATATAAAACCGAGATAGATCCATCTTAGCTTAATTTTATTAAAACATTATTTTAATTTCTATGGGAATATTTCTAGTAGTCGTGAGGATAGAGGATTTAGATATATCTCAAATTGTAGCAATTTCCCTTTTAGATTCAATTAAAAAAATGTTGTAACATTAAATTAAATTAAATTAAAATATTTTTACTATGAAATAAGTTATGGTTTTTTGGCATGTGGTATTGATAAGCCATGGTATTGGCCCATGGTATAGTAACAAAGCGTATTTACAAGTTAATATCCATGGTAAAGCGAGGGTGAATATCCATGGTTAACAATCTTGTCATATTGTTTTAAAATATTTGATTGTGAAATAATTTATGTTTTTTGGGCATGTGGTATTGATAATCCATGGTATTGACCCACGGTATTGTAACAAAGGCTATTTTTACAAGCTAATAATATCTACCATATTGTCATATCTTGTCATATTGCTGTAAAATATTTTAGTTGTGAAATAAGTTATCCCTATCGGTTCTTTATATATATATAAAACCGAGATAGATCTATCTTAGCTTAATTTTATTAAAACATTATTTTAATTTCTATGGGAATATTTTTAGTAGTCGTGAGGATAGAGGATTTAGATATATCTCAGATTGTAACAATTTCCCTTTTAGATTCAATTAAAAAAATGTTGTAACATTACATTAAATTAAATTAAATTAAAATATTTTTACTATGAAATAAGTTATGGTTTTTTGGCATGTGGTATTGATAAGCCATGGTATTGGCCCATGGTATTGTAACAAAGCGTATTTACAAGTTAATATCCATGGTAAAGCGAGGGTGAATATCCATGGTTAACAATCTTGTCATATTGTTTTAAAATATTTGATTGTGAAATAATTTATGTTTTTTGGGCATGTGATATTGATAATCCATGGTATTGACCCACGGTATTGTAACAAAGGATATTTTTACAAGTTAATAATATCTACCATATTGTCATATCTTGTCATATTGTTGTAAAATATTTTAGTTGTGAAATAAGTTATGGTTTTTGCACTTGTAGTATTGATAAGCCATAGTATTGGCCCATGGTATTGGTTGTAAAATATTAAACCTATATTTTGGATCAATCATGTCAAAGAAAATAAAATAGTGAAAAACTTTTAAAAAATCATGTACTATATTTAATCTATTATACTTAGTCAATTTTCTTGCTCTCATCCCTTGAATCCTTAGCTAAGATGGATCTATATATATATATATATATACATAAAGAACCGACATAGATCCATCTTAGCTTAATTTTATTAAAACCTTAATTTATTTTCTATGGGAATATTTTTAGTAGCCGTGAGACTAGAGGATTTATATATCTCTCAAATTGTAATATTTTCCCTTTTAGATTCAATTAAAAAAATGTTGTAAAACTAAATTAAAATAAAATATTTTTACTATGAAATAAGTTATGGTTTTTTGACATGTGGCATTGATAAGCCATGTTATTGGCCGATGGTATTGTAACAAAGCGGATTTACAAGTTAATATCCATTGTAAAGTGAGGGTGAATACCCATGGTTAACCATTTTTTCATATTGTTATAAAATATTTGATTGTGAAATAATTTATGTTTTTTGGGCATGTGGTATTTATAATCCATGGTATTGACCCATGGTATTGTAACAAAGGCTATTTTTTATAAGTTAATAATATCTAGTGTAATGTGGGGGTGAATATCTGTGGTGAAGTAAAATTATAAGTGCGGACACAAATAAATTCCTCTAGCCTGATAATGGGCCTAGCCACAACAGATACATTCTATGGAAGATTTTCTTAGGTTATAACCAATTAAGAGGGCCTACCTCTTAGTACGCTTATCCCGTTTGATGATTTCCTTGCTTGCTCGCTCCAGCTATCTCTCGCTTCCTTCTTCAAGCCCCTAAAACAAGTAAACAACAACAAACAACAACCATGATAATAGAAAAATTGTAATTCAACCTACTTAACAAGTCAAGAAACATTAAGCCATGAATATGTAAGATGACAAAACATGTAGGAAATCAATTGTTAGTTGCATATATATTGATATCAAAGAGAGATTACAACCATTGTCTTGATGTTGCGGTCCTCCTCTGACAAGACCAGGTTCCCACACACTTTTTCTAGCATTCCATGATGGCTTCAATCAACAATAGTTTTAAGGCTCTTCCCTTTAGGCTTCACTCCAAACCAAATCACACTTGTCCCTCACACAACTAGATAGCTACAACTATGAATAGCTTGTTGTTTACTCCAAACTAAAATAGCACTAGCACACCAACATTAACACTAGCTTGTGCTTGGGAAGAAGGGAGGTTTATATAGGATGAATGGATGGGAGATGGATCCTCTTCTCATGGAAGAAGGTATTATCTCTTGAGGTAGTTCCATCATTATAGGGGAAAGGAGCCCAAACTGACATCCTCAACCCCATCCGACCAAACCATTTACCAGACTTCCATTACGAAGCTTCTAGAGCTGGAAGCTTCGGCTCTTAATTTAAAAAAATTTCCATAACAGGACCGGCGCGACTGGAACACAACTCAGTCGCTCTGGTCGGCGCTAGGGATAGTGCTAATATTTGCACATTGGCATGGGGGAGACAAAGGTAATTAGCACCGGTCTTGTAAACTGGGAAAACAAAAGTTTTAGGGGAAATGGTGCAAAAGGGAATTAACCTGCTCATGAAGAGGGACACAATGGGAATTTATTCATGAAGGAAAAGCATGTGGGGTTCACTGTAGAGGTCCTCCACGATCAAGGAACAGGGAGTACAAGGACAGTGACAAAATGTTGTGTAATAGATGCCCCCTAAAGCGTGAAGGCCGAACTAGAGTGAGGGATGAAACACTTTACAAATCAGTGCGGGGAACCATAGTCTGCCATGGGAAAACCTACAGGTAAGTACATATACATATACATAATTGAGAACTCTATCAAATAATACATGAATCATGGCATGGACGTAGCCATCCAGAGAAAGATCATTTAAAGGGATCTAGGCATGGGCGCAACCATCCGTCAAAGAGGATCATAATGAAACCAAGGTATGGTCGCAGCCATCCAATAATGAGAAGGATCACATATGATAACTCATGGTATGGTCGCAACAATCCATCTGAAAGAGACATGCATATCAACATAATCATGTCACATCACTTCGCAACTTGGACTTTTGTGATCTGAGTTCAGGGTCTTGCGCTCCAACACAACCCGATCAAAGTATAAATTCTAACATGTGAATAGATGTGTTGATGTCGAACATGCTAGAAAGGTGCTTTATTACTAGTCAATGATTTAAACTGTTAACAAGCGCGAGAGAAACCACCAATAATGACAGTGGTCCTCAAGGTACTATCAGCACAATCCACAGAATGTGAATAGAGTAATTGAAGTCGAACACTCATGAAATCACTCGATTGAAAGCCAATGATGTGAACTTGTCATCGAGTGTGAAGAACTTGCCATTAGGGCATGCAAGCTCTAAGGTACTGTAAGGGAGTCCCTCGGTCAACTTCCCAAATAATGAGTTGAAATCGACAGAAAGCGATTGTGTCAAAGGAGGGCCATAATGTTTCCCACATCATCGACACGAGACGAAAGGATGCAAAATGATTTTGGATGATACAGAGAACGAGAGGTAAGTGTAACTGCAGAATGACAACTCTTGAACATATCGGCGACAGGACTAGAATTTTGGCAGCTTTTGGATCCATGGGATCTGTGGTCATGATGATGTGGTAGAGATCAAATGGAAGGCAAAAATGAACGGCCCAACCCAGGAAGGTCAATGATAAAAAGGAGTATATCCCAACCCGACACGAAGCGGAAACTGTCGTGTTCAAGAGTGAGCTGTCGATACAAATGATAGATTTCCAAATTTTCCCCCACCATTCCTGGCAGGTACCCCAATTATTTTTTAATCGCAAGCTTGAAGGGGATATCATATGCTTGCACTATAAGTTCATCCTTCAGGCGAATCTAACCTAGTAAGTTTAACAAACCATAGGAAGGAGAACCTCATGTTCATCACGGTGACGAATCCGATGTCATTTAATAGTTTAACGAGTTCGACAAAGGTGTAACTCGGTATATTTTTCATGTTTAGAGAGTTTCAAAAAGACATGGAAAAGAAAACTCCACATGGTCCTTTTTCGTACATTTGTGTCTCTCGAGCTCAAAAAGGTAGAAAACGATACTTGAGAGAACCAATTGACCATTTCAGTCAAGGAGTACCTTTTTCATAAATAGTGCCTCCCAACCCAAAAAAGGGGTAAACTTATACTGGGCACACGACATTTCGCATACGTTAACGAGTTCGAAATGACAAGGGCTCGACCATCTTTTCTTTTTTAAAGGGTTGGAAAAGAGCTTGAAAGCAAACCCCTCATTTTAGTTTCTTTTACGAGTCAAAAGCGAAAAACACTCGGAAATCTTTTCATATGAGCTTAACGAGTCGAGAAAATAGCTGAAATGTGACTTGTCACCATCGTCGAACATCCATCACCTATCACTGCGCGAAAAGGCAAAGTGTATTATCTAGTTCTTGAGGCAAAATAGGTTAAAATATTTACAAAACCCTGATATTTTCATGAAAAAATGAATAAAAAGGAGAAAAGTAAATATATTTTTACCATTTACCATTTTACCTTGCTATGAAAACTTTTTACTTACTTTTGCCCTAATTGTTCTGGAGCATATTGCGGGAGATCCGGGAGGTCAATTGTCGAGCCACTAGTTACAGGCAAAATCCAAAGCCCTGAGCTCCATTTTCATGTCCTTTATTTATGCTTTTAACCATTTTTTTAGTTTTTTGAGGGGGTTTTGTAAAAACTATTTCACCCTCGGTCAGCGTGACTTCCAAGCATGGAATCGCGCTAGCCGAGGGTGATTAACAAAGCCAGTCGTACCGTCAGTGCAACTATTTTTAAAACAGGCGCATCGACACCGTGAATAGGGAAAAACCCTATTTCCTAAAAAAATCATTGATAAAACTCAAATTTTATGGGCCAAGCATGATTGTTGACTCAAATTAATGGCTTTTGCAGGAAAGAATCACTGAAAATGGTGGACTAGAAAGAACAAGAACATGAGGATGTTGACACCTAGGCAATGAATGACCCAAATTTCCTGGAAGCTTTGAGGGCTTGCAGGCTCCTCAAATTCTTTCTCACGCCAGGGATGTGGGCCCAACCTGAGTTGCTTCAGTACTTGATTAGTCTTTGGGACATTAATAAGGATATATTTACCATTGGTGACTAGGAGTTGGAGTTGGAAACTTCAGATATATAATTCATCATTGGACTATCCCGCCGAGGGGAACCAATGAACTTGTAAGGGTCACGACCGATTGGGGAAAGCATATCTTCATTGCACATTGAACGCTGCCCTGAGGCCTTGAAATCCAAAAGTGGGAAGATAGAGATTTCTAGTGTTCAGGATCTAACAATGAGAGTGCTTTTGTTGACCATCAACAGAGTGGCAGAGTCTCAGGCGGAACATGGTACCAACAAGTCGCAGTTCCTTTATTCTCTCAACTGTACAACTCCTTCGATCTTCAACTGGGACGAGGCCATGAAGATCAATATCAAGCACCAACTATCCAAAGCTAAGGTGGGGAATCTGAAGAAATTTTGCTTTAGATCTGTGCTTGTGACCTTCTTCTTGGAACGGGTACCACTGTTCCTGTATTAGCTGACTGAGGTAGATCCTCCTATGCCACGCGATCTGCGGATGGCCCGTTGGAGTTGTTTGATGCCCAAGGTCACTCGGGGTTAGCACATGTCGTACTGACCTCCATTATTTTCATGGCTACAACGATAGAAGATCATCCTGGAGGACTAGCCATACAATGGCACCGACTTCCGTGGAGACCCAGATATGCCCTTACCAGATGGAGAGGATTTTGACAATAAAGGTAAAAAATCAACTTTTTAATTTTGAGATTTTTTAATTGTTTTTGGTATATATGTGCTTATAACATTTCTCTTATTAATGCAGAGGTTGGACGAGAGTGGCCTGCTAGGATGTTCCCAATAGCCAGGTGCATCCCCTGCCCTATTGATGTTGTCGCTCCTTATAAGGAAGGGAGTGACAACGAGGAGGAGATTGCGAGGAACATTGAGGGTTGAATTGTGGCATCCTGGAGTATGCTCAGGTAGGAGACATTCCTTGTCAGTACCAAAGACACATGGTGGGAATCTCGGATTAGATTCACTAATTGCTAACTTGTGTTGCATGAGCCGTATCATGCTACCACGATCACCATGCTTATTTGTTCCTAGGTCCAACACTTACATTTTTTGAGGCCTGCGTGCCATGGATATATGAGGCTTGGGAGCCGCCGATGTTATTTTGGACACACATATTATTTTTTGGGGTTCTGATGTATCAAACATTATCACCATATATATATATGTGTGTTGCATTTTCTTGTTTACTATGGTACAAACGGCTTGTTTTATCTTTTCACATGTTTCGTAAATGTTTGTCCAACACATGATTAGCTAATGAATCTATCAATGTATTCATGCATCTAGGAATATGATGATATGTAATGTAATCAAAATGTATTTCCAATAGATGGATACGGAGATAAATTCTCAATATTTGAGGGTTTCTAACGGAATATTTCCCTTTGAGTTGAAGGATGACATGCTGTGAATCTAGGTTGACAACCAACTCTCTAATGTCGAGAGCAATGGCTTCTAACAATAGTTCTATGACCACACTGTATTCAGCAATGTTGTTAGTTGTGCGACCTAGACAGATACCTTGAAGGTCAATCAACTCACCATTAGGGTCATAAATAGCCCATGCTGCGGATGATAGGTTCTAGGTACTACAGCAAGCACCATCAGCGAAACCAATGTGGGGAGTCGCAAACATCTGTAAAGCAAGAAAAGCATAGTAAATAGGAAAGTTGTTTGAAAACTACCACACAAAACCACACTGCACAAAAATGAATGACACACTAATGTACACAAGTAACCATGCAAGATGACCTAAGCATAGTACTTCTTGAGGTAAAGCCCGTTTTGGGGCTTATCGAGAGGATTTCCTTCATAATCAATAAGCTCATAGGCTCCTTTCTACAAAATGTGGTTCACAATGTAGGGCCCATGCCACATGGGTTTGAACTTGCTTGCCCCCAGCTTATCATTAGCTTGGTCGTATAGTAAGACCAAATCACCCTTAGAGAATGTGCGAGGGGAGATCGACTCATTGAAATGGGATTTGACCCATTTCTTTTGTGCTTCAATGACCAAGGCGGCAAGACGACGAGTCTCGTCTAGTCATTCTAAATATAAGAGGCATTCCTCTTGAGGTGATGTTTCAGGGAGGAGTTTAACAACTAACTTGAGTGAAGGAATATCGCATTCGATCGACAATGTTGCTTCCAGACCATAGAGCAACTGGAATGGTGTGAAACCAGTTGCGTCTTTGGTTGAGGTTCGGTAGGACCACAAAACTGAAAAGAGCATGAGATGCCAATTTGACTTGTGCATCCCAATAGTGTGTTGAAGCATCGTGACCAAGACTTTGTTCACGGCTTCAACTAGGCTGTTGGTCTGAGGGTAATATGGGGTCGAGCCATCGTGGTGCAAGCCCAATGCAGATGTCAGCTCAATCATCATGTAATATCTGAAATGGGAGCCATGGTCAGTGACAATGGCTTGAGGTACGCTGAACCTGGAAATAACATGGTTGAAAAGGAATTGAGTTGTTGTCTTACCATCTGTAGAGTACGTAGGCATCGCTTTGACCCATTTGGTAAAATAATCCACAACGACGATAATATAGCCATGCCCCTTGATCGAACGAGGGTTGCATGTCATTTAATCGATGCCCCATTTGGAAAAAGGACCAACGGTAATGATGGGGTGTAGGTGAGCAGGTGGGGCACGCATCTTGTGTTGGTAAATTTGGCATTCGTGACACTCGTGAATAGAAAGAATGCAGTCCTTGAAGATAGACAACCAAAAATAACCAACGTGAAGGATTTTTTGAGCAGTAGCATAACCAAACATATGACCACCACATGCCCTGGAGTGGAAATCATTGAGAACTCTTTCAGCTTCCTCGATCATAAGGCATCGGCAAAGAACTGAATCGACACCAACACGATATAAAGTATTGCCAATAATACAGTAGGGTTGGGAGTCAACGTGGACCAGAATGTGGACGTCTGGAGATACATGATGATATCACCGTACCATGGATCAAGGGTGCTAATCAGAAAGAGGGTCTCATCTGGAAGTTATTCATCTGCACTAGCAGAAAGAGACTTAGAGGGAAGGGAATAAATCAATTCGGAAAAAATGAGTGACTTCTTATATTTGGCAGTGGTAAATACTAAATCAAATTCTTGCAGGACATTTAGAATATTCCCCCCCAGTAATTGACGAGTCAGGATATAGGTCATGGGGTTGCATTCAGAAATCACTGTAGTCGTGCGCAGAAGGATATAGTGCCGAAAGCATTGAACAACCTGGATGGCAGCCAAAGCCAACTTCTCGACATGTGCATAATGTGTTTTAGTGTCGAGGAGATTCCGACTAAGGTAGTAGATCACATGTTCATTGCCTTCATCGTCGTCTTGGACCAAGACCATAGCAATGGTGCTAGGGGATGCGGTTAGGTAAAGGAAGCAATCTTGATAATAATCTAGCGAGTGCAATAAAGGAGCATTTACGAGGATGGCCTTGAGATCATCGAAGGATTTTTGGGCCACCTTGTCCCATAAAAAGGGTGTTCCTTGTTTTAGCAACCGAGTAAATCCTGTGGCTAACCCGACATAATTGAGTATAAAACAACGGAGAAAGTTGGCCTTTCCTTACAGGCTCTGGAGTTGGTGCAGTGAAGATGGAGGGGGTAAATTTACAATGGCCTCGAATTTTAGTGGATCAAGGCAAACACCATCCTTGGAAATGATGAAGCCAAGGATTCATCTAGATTCTACGTAGAAAACACATTTGTGCGGGTTTAATCGAATGTTATAGTGTCTGCAGCGTAGAAAAATTTGTCGAAGATGGTCTGGGTGATCTTGGCACCTATGAGAATGAGCAAGAAGGTCATCCAAGTAAGGTTGTACAACGTTGGGTATATCATGAAACGCATAGGACATTGCCTTGTGAAATGTAGCCCCAACATTTTTGAGGCCAAAAGGGAGCTTTTAGTACACGAACGTACCCCACTGACAGATAAAAGTTGTCTTTTCTTGATCGGCTGGTGCGATGTTGATCTGGTTGTAACCAGAAAAAACATCCATAAAGGAAAATATCTCACTCCCGGTGAATTAATCAATGATTTGATCAATGAAGGGAGTAGGATAGTTATCTTTGGGACAAACACGATTTAGATCTCGATAATCAACACAAATGCGGATCGTGCCTTGTCTTTTAGTCACTAGGAAAATATTGGACACCTAGTCTATAAGGGGAATGGGATAGATGAACCTAGATTTGAGAATTTTTTAAACTTCACCCTTAATAACGGTGACCTTCCTAGGGTGCACAGGGGGAAGTCATTGACGAATGGGCTTCGCGTGCAGATAAGTTGGTATTTCATGCACTACAATGCTAGGATCAATGTCAGGCATTTCTTCATAGGACCATGCAAACACATCATGGAATTCCTGAAATAAATGAGTTTATGTCTTGATCTCATCCGGAGAACAAGATACCCCAATATGAACGTGTTCAACGGTACCGGATTTGATAGAAATATCGATCGGCATCATTTGGGTAATATTACCCAAATTTCCTTCCGACCATACTTCGTGAGTAATGATTGGTCACTGAAATAGAGAAGAGGACTCTTCGAAAATGGTAGACATGACCGCCGGACGAGGTAGGAACAAGGAGTGGTGATGAGTATCAATCCAAGGTGGTTCCTTGAGAAACATGACTTCCATGATACCTTCATCAGCAAGGAAGGTCTTGGCTAAGGGATTAGGCGATTCCAAAGTGCCAAGCCACGGGGATTGAGAGTACATATCAAGAGAGGTCTTCGACATAAAAGAATCAGAGGATGAAAAACTCGAAGCTGAAACAATTTCCATGTAATTGACTTCGGCGGGACTAAGCGGCATAACCTCGCCCCAGGTATCAACAAGATCTGGTGAAGGTATGACCCAAGGATCAGTTTAATTGAGATCAGGTTGACGGAGGCAACATGAGGAGGTGGGAGTGGAAAAATTCCCATTAAGGTAGAATCTTTGAAAAGACCTTCCCCCACACTCTCATAGGGAGCACTAGTGTGCTTGACGTATGGAACATTTCCATCTGAGGAGGAAGAGGCAAAGAAAGACAGTTGGTCGACAGTGACAATCTTCCCTTGATGGGGAAAACGAATCACGTGAAATAAAGAGGAGGCCACGACATGCATGGCATGGGTCCAGCTTCGGTCAAGTAGAAGATTATAATTGAGATTGGCATCAACAATTTCTACCTTGACTTGTGCCTTCCAGAGTGATGGCAAGGTTAGGTAAGACACCAAAGGGTCGTGAATCGCACCCATCGAAAGCTTCCAGAGTCTTTTAAGATTGGTTCAAAGCAGGAGAACCAATAGCGTTCCAGCATGCGGTCAACATGATGCAGGTGGAGGCACCTTCATCGATGACAATCTAGTGGATGGTATTCTCATTAATGATTACCTGAATGAGAAAGGAAATCTGATGAGGGAGATGCGAAACATGGTTCTTTATATCAAAACATATCAAATTGGAATCAGTGGGATTGATGCCCCTGATAGCTGACAACAAATATTTCCGCTACGATGGGAATCTTTGGAGCACCTCGAAAGCTGACATAGTTAACGGTACGTAAGCAAAATCCTCAAGAATATTATAGTGTTGAGTGGCTCAGGCATTGTGATTATACAAGGATTTCTGCAGCACACCTCGAGAGGGTGGCTGTATAGCAAAATCAGAGTTAGGGCGCTCAATATGAAGAGGGCCAGAACTCAGGGTAAAAGAAGAAGGTGCGACTTCTTTCTCTTTCCCAACTAGTGAAGCAGGAGTTTGATAATCTTTCGATCTAGTAGCCACATTAACAGGCGTACTCATCATGAACACTTGAGATCCAGAGGAAGCAAATTGGGGTTGGTCTACCATTTGGGTTTGCTGATATGGAAATGGCTCTTTGAGGACAGTGGGGGTCCCTTTGAGCAAGCGACTAACTTCGGATCATCACGGACATTCCTTGGTGTAGTGATTTTCCTCGTAAATGAGGCAAGAATACTTAGGTTTCCGCTGCGAAGATTCGTTAGTAGATGATTTGGGAAGACCCTGTTTCGGGGCATCAACTTTACCCTTGCCTTTGCCTTTCTTCTTTCCTTTTGAGGATTTGTCCACTGCGGTAGATTGAACAATGTGGAACTTTGAGGTTTTACCAGGGCTAGGTGGATTCTGGGATGAAATATTAGGAATGGTATTTGAGACCGAATTATGTTTGGAAGAATATTTAGCAGGGGTTTGGGATACTTAACCAATAACTCCATCGACAGGAGGTATGGATTGTGACTTTGATGCTATGGGATTGGATGATGGCAGCGGAGCATTGGGTAATAACTCATACAAAGTGCCAGACTGAGAGTAAACTAGATTTAAGTACTGGGCATGAGAAATGGCTTACTCTTTAGTAACACATCCACCCATATCTATATCACGAGAAATTGGGGCCACGAATGATTTGGTGAACCATTCAGTGAGCAGCTGATCAACAATCTCAAATTTTATCAGGCGATGTCTACGTCTCCATTCATGGATGTGATCAGAGATGTGTGTCATAGTATCTTGCTTGAGCGATGTAAGCAAATAGGTGCCAGTTTCATAGCGAACTGGCAACTGAAAATGTGTGAGGAAAGCCATGTATAAAGAGTTAAAGTCATGGTAAGTACTTCAAAGTAGCTCGATTTACCACTTAGCTGCAGCACCCGTGAGGGTTCATTGGAAAAGACGGAGACAAATGGAATCATCAACATACGAGTTCGACGAGCACCAGAGGTGATATGTCATTACATGGGCCTAAGGATCTTCTTTAGTTTTCCCATTGAAATTTGGAAAATCGCTTGGTATCTTGGACGACAACAGAGGCCAGTATGGTGAATGAAGGATTGGATCATTCCTAAGTCGAGACACATCTGGCAACTCGAGTGTAGCCAAGAATGGAAATTGGGTGTTAAAAGGCATGGGAGGTTGATAAGTGGGTTCGAACAAAGGAGCCCATCCCTGCTGGTAAGGATTTTGGCCCCACAGTGGGGGATTTTGGCCATAGGGCATCTAAGGCTGCCCCCATTGTGGATTACCTTAACCATAGGGAGGATTTTTACTTTGAATACCTTGGAACTATCCGGACATAGGTTGCTAATAAGAAACATATGGGTTAAAAGGATGTTGAGCCTGTTGACCTTGGACATATGGATATTGGACCTGTTGTCCTTGAACATACGGGTGATGAACCTATTGCCCTTGAACAAGAGGATTTTGGACCTGTTGTCCTTGGGCATAAGGTTGATAGACTTGTTGCCCTTGGATATAGGGATTTTGTACTTGCTACCCTTGACCAAAAGGATTTTGAACTTGGTGACCTAGGGTGTTAGGGTTTTGTACTTGATGCCCTTAGCTAGCAGGATTCTGGACCTGTTGACCTAGGACATTAGGATTTTGAGCTTGATGCCGTAGGACTTGATATTGACCCTGCCCTTGCAAGGGTTGACCCTGCTGATATGTATACAAGGGTTGCTGTTGCCTTGGTTGGTTTTGTTGTTGTAAGGGTTAACCTTGCGGTTGCAAAATTTTTCCCTGAGGCTGCAGAGGTTGGCCCTGCAAGGACATGGGTTGGGAGGAGTGCGAAGCATATTGCATCTGGTACTGCACGATTTGCTGCAATTGTTGCAAGGGTTGACCTTGCGGTTGTTGCAGTTGACCTTTCTGCGGGATCATTTTCCCTTACAGTTGCACGGAGAGCCCTTGCTGCAACAAAGGTTGCCCTTGCGGTAACAAAGGCTAACCTTGTTGTTGTAGAGGTTGTCCTTGCTATTGCAAGGGTACTTGAACAGTGTTTGGGAAATTTCTGAACTGAATCTGGCCATAGCCAGGCTGAATCTATAGCCCAGATTTGAGGGTGTAAGGCTGATTAACCATTCCTTTAGAACCATATGGAATATAAGGAGTTTGGTATTGGAGTTGAGCCCCATAGGGTTGCTGATACTAAACATTACTTGATCCAGACAGACCAACAAGATTTTGAACCTGTTGGTACTAGACATTGCTTGATCCAGTAGGATCAGCAGGGTTGTGAATAATACCAAAAGAAGGTTGGTTCATACCAAGCATGTGAGATTGTGAGCCACTCACATTGGTGGCACCTGACACCATAGAAAAATTCAGGTTTTGCCCCCCAGGTGGTGGCACAACCTGGCCAGTGACTAGAGGGATGGAGGAATTGACAAAGACATCCTTTGAAATTGTCGGTTGTGCCTGATGGGTAATTGGGATTGACAATACAATGGTATTTGGAATGGTGGGTTGCGTAGGGACTGAGGTAACAACCTGTTGGGAAGTCGTGTTTGCAACGAATGGACCTGACGTAGGCATGGCACCTGACGCCCAAACAAGGTTATGGTAAAGTGATGAGGCAAAAAGTGTACCTGAAACCAACTGTTCCAAAGACCCATAGTTGGGTGGCAAACTGGCGGGAATACCCCCTGAAAAGGGGAAACCCTTGGGAGGAAAAGGTAGCTCTTCCTCCTCAACAATGTGTGGATTAGAAACTTCGAACTCTTCTGGAGAGGTGACTGGAGCATCACCTTTGGGTTCCATGTCTGGAAATAAACAACGGCGAATGGCCGAAGAAGTATGGGGGGATAGTTCCAATGGAACACCCGACTAGTCATACGGACTGTAAGGAGGCTACGGTGATATCACAATAGGGTCAAATAAAGGATTCAGAGGATAAATAACTAGTCCAAGTTGATCATCAGTGGTCGGTGAATCCTCAGGAGTTTGAACGAGATTGTCCAGAGATTCCAGGCCAATATCAACAAATGACCTAGTATTGAAGTAGGCGAAGGATGTGATGACAAAGGTTGAATGCTCGGAACAATTCTGGGTTCAACACCTTGGTCCTCGAGTGAGTCTGGTAACTCAGGAAATAGATCCTCAGACAATCTTTCAGACAGAGGAGAGGTAGAGGAACTGGGTGAACCAGATGGTTAAGCTACAATGACCTTGTCTTAGTCAATAGAAAAATAACTTCAAGGCTTTAAAATGTTCTTTAAGGGAAACTCACGATTTGGTCTCAGAAAAGACTAACAGGGTGTTTTTGGATCATGGGTAATCAATTATTAAGATGCATAAAAGCCTGGTGCTCTTTCATTTTTTAAGAGTCGAGAAAGAAACAAATATGACTCTATTTCTTTCGATTGGAAACGAGCTTGAAAGGACAAGTGCTCGAACGATATTTTAAGTTTAATGAGTAAAAAATATCAAATCACTACTCTGGATGATCTAGGTAAACATGATTATTGGGAAACCGTGAACTACAGAATACCTCCCAGGGAACCGAGAAGTACGAGCAGGAAATCTCCCCAAATGCTGTGTTCGGTGTATCATGTTTGCAAGGCAGCCGACTCGGCTTCCTAAGGATAAAGGATTGTAGCCTAAAGGGGTCTCCCGTTATATACTCAATGGTACGAGGAGCACAAATCCATACTAACACTGTCTAATGCCGAAGTTAATGACCACTGCTAGGTTTAAAGACCCCGGAACATGTCTCTAGCCTAGACCTTCTAGATATGATCGTTAAATGTCAAATGTGCCTTAGGTTAATTGAATTCATTTTAAAGTTTATCTTGAGTTATGTTTCAGATTTCAGGTCTTAGCAATGCGACTCAAAAAACCTTAAATGCAAATAAAATGAGACAATACCCTTTCAATTCTATGAAATTCCTACACTAGAGAGGGTAGAAACTACTCAATCAAATGCAAACAATCAAGCAATTGAAAGCGAAATGATCTTTCACTACCTTATTTTTCGAAAAATAAACTAATGAAAAATGCACCAATTCCTAATTTCATCACAAGCACATATCTAATAGTCCTTTCGAAAGAAAAAAGAGTTCTTTTCCTTTTCCAAATGCCAATGCAATTCTAGTCTTTTAATGAAGCAAGCTATTGTAGCACAATGGTGCAACAAACTATAATTTCATACTTTTTCATGAAACAACGAAATAAAATTTTTGCACACAATTCTTCGATGAAAAAGTTTCGAGACAATAAGCTCTTCAAGCAGATGAAAACATGAAAAGAGAAGCTCACTCAGATTAATGAAACATCAAATTTACTAACAACAAGACAAGAAACGTAATCCATGCCGGAAAAGAAACGTTTAGACAAGCAAACGAAAACTTTTCAAACTTGTGTAATATAGGTCAAAGTCATAAAAGGACCGAAAATGAAATGCAAGGAGTAAGTACACCTACAACTCGACTTACTGAATTCACAAATAACTAGATGGATGACAAACTATATGCCCTAATGTCGCTGACCACCCAATGACTTAAGCAATCAAGCAGAAGGATGATAAGCCAACAAGCAAACAAAACCAAGTGAAAAGCAACTTTCTAGTCAGGGAGAAAATGGTCCAAAAGGCTTACAGGGTCAAAATCACAAGAGAAGAACACACTAGCCAATATTGGCGTCAAACCCTAATCTTCACTTACAGGCATTGGCATGACTGCCTAACTGACAACAAGTGCTAGAGGCTGGTCGACACGACTGTTCCTTAGAATATCGTGCTGATCAACGTGACTATTAGCTGATTAAGTGCGCTGATTAGGGGAGCTAAGAAAAAATAAAAAAAAATTGAAACAGAGACCAGATCTGCTACTATGAATTTCAAACTCAGGCCAGTTAGCAGGACAAAAGCAATAGAACCAAAGGGAAAAAGTGGAACTAGGAAATTTCACACGAAATCATGAAATCCAAGACAAACAAAAGGATTGGATCCCCAGTATGGTCGCCAATTTGTGGTGAAGTAAAATTATAAGTGCGGACACAAACAAATTCCTCTAGCCCAATAATGGGTCTAGCCACAACAAATACATTCTATGGAATATTTTCTTTAGTTAGAACCAATTAAGAGGGCCTACCTCTTAGTACGCTTATCCCATTTGATGATGTCCTTGGTTGTTCACTCCAGCTATCTCTCGCTTCCTTCTTCAAGCCCTTGAAACAAGTAAACAATAGCAAACAACAACTGTGATAATAGACAAATTGTAATTCAACCTACTTAATAAGTCAAGAAACATTAAGCCATGAATATGTAAGATGAAAAAACATGTAGGAAATCAATCGATAGTTTCATATATATTGATATCAAAGAGATATTACAACCATTGTCTTGACGTTGCAGTTCTCCTCTGACAAGACCAGGTTCCCATACACTTCTGCTAGCATTCCATCATGGCCTCAATCAGCAATAGTTTTAAGGCTCTTCCCTTTAGGCTTCACTTCAAACCAAATCACACTTCTCCCTCACACAACTAGATAACTACAACTATGAATAGCTTGTTGTTTACTCCAAACCAAAATAACACTAGCATACCAACATTAACATTAGCTTGTGCTTGGGAATAAGGGAGGTTTATATAGGATGAATGGATGGGAGATGGATCCTCTTCTCATGGGAGAAGGTCTTATCCCTTGAGGTAGTTCCATAATTATAGGGGAAAGGAGCCCAAACTAACATCCTCAACCCCATCTGGCCAAATCATTTACCAGGATTCTGTTACGAAGCTTCTAGAGCTGGAAGCTTCGACTCTTGATTTAAAAAAAATTTCCATAACAGGACCGGTGTGACTGGAACAGAGCTTAGTCGCTCTGGTCAACGCTAGGGATAGTGCTAATCTCTGCACATCAGCGCGGGGGAGACAAAGGTCATTAGCACCGATCTTGTAAATTGGGCAAAATAGAAGTTTTAGGGGAAATGGTGCAAAAGGGAATTAATCTACTCATGAAGAGGGACACAATGGGAATTTCTTCATGAAGGCAAATCATGTGGGGTTCACTGTAGAGGTCATCCAGGATCAAGCAATGGGGAGTACAAGGACAGTGACAAAATGTTGTGTAACAATATCAACGGTTAAGAAGTTTGTCATATTATTGTAAAATATTTTGGTTGTGAAATAAGTTATGTATTTGTACTTGTAGTATTGGTAGGCCATGGTATTGGCCCATGGTATTGTAAAAAAGCCTATTCACAAGTTAATAAAATAATCAAAATATAACAAATTAAATTTTATTATTTTTATTAATTTAACTTTTTATTATTAATTGAGGTCATATTTAAATGTTTACACTCATCCCAATATCATTTTTAACTTATTCTTCTTCTTTTTAATTTAGCATCTTACCAAAAAATAACAAATTCTTATTAAAAATAAATCATTTAACCCAATTTCAATTTACGTATTTTATTTTATATTATAAATATTTCTTTTCTTTTTCATTTCCAGTTTACCGGTGGGTTTAAATAAAATATTCACAGATTACAACATCACATTGTAGCACTGTATTTTTCTCTACCTTACTTATATCTGTGTGAAAATTCCAAGAGAAGGAAGACGATCAATGTGATCTATGGATTTCATGGGATTCAAACCCTAGATGGAGTTTGCATGGGAAACACCTTAGGAGAGTTTCAACGATTAGATGGAGCAAGGGCAAGGTCACTGGGCGTGGATATTTTTGTAATTTGTACATGGGTATGAATTTGGACTCTGTTCTTCCTTTTTACTAAAGAGGATTTTTGTTTGTATGGGTAAATAATTTCAAGGGTTTATATGATCAAAGCATAAATTTTATTAGAGTTGAGGGTTTAATGATTATGATAAGGGCAAGGTCATTGGGTGCGGATATTTTGGTAATTTCACTAGTAGAAATTGGTGAAATTAGTGACTAGGTGACTAAAAAAGTTAGTCACCACAACTTTTCCAAGTGAAATACTATAAAAAAATAGCAATATTAAGATACCCAACTAAAAATATCTAACATAAATGACTATTTTAGTCACCAGTTAAAATATACGACTATCTAATAAGTAATACTACTAAAAATGACTAATTTAGTCTAGGAAAAAAAATATGACTACCTAACTACAATAATATGAATTAGTCATTTATGTTAGTCATTTTAATTGTGTCACTTACAATTCATAGGAGATTCAAAGGTTGTTTTATATTGGGTGAAAGGTTATACTTCCTTGTACACTTATTTATTGGATCAAAGGATGATTAAAATTATGGAGCTTATTAGAATATTTAGGGTCATATCATTTGATCACATTCACAGGGAATCAAATTCAAAGGTTAACAAAGTATCAAAAAGGGGAGTGGGCCAACACCTCCTTTTGCAACATGACATGACCACCTAAATATGTTGAAACAAACTTTCCAACTTATTTAGTTGGTTGCATATATATTTCACATTTCTTCTTTGTCTTGCAAAGTGGTAGTGCTAAGGAGAGGGTATGAACTTTGATCAAAGAATGTTCACTTAGTACCACTACCAAATTTCCTTCATGCAACTTGCATGATGATAAATGGATGACATTTGAATGTTACAAACATGTAAGTAGTCCACATTCAACTTTGTTGTCTTCATTGTCCTTAGTAACAATGATAGGGTTGAATATTTCCTTTATTTATCATCGCAAACACATAACTCTTTGTTGTCCCAAACATAGTTAATATTGTTGGTGTATGATCTCTTAACTGTGGAATGGTCTCTTGATGATTATAACAAACTCTCAATCTCCAATGCTCATGAATGGGATGAATGAATGATCTAATGCCTTACTTGTATAGACAATTTATGGTTCATTTTCTATTTTATTGTGCCATTGTATATATGCTTTACTAGCATCTCATGCTATATGGTTAATTGAGCAAGCTTTATCTTTCATTTTTCAAGTATAATTTGGTTGCATGAATAAGCATAGTTGTGTAATTAAAATCATTCAAAATTTGTTAATAATTCATGGTTTGTTGGACTATTCACACACTTATCCCTGACCTTTTATTTTGAGAGTGAGTAGTGTCAAATCACTAGTCTTCATTAAGGAGCTGCCTTTCATTACTCAATGACCTAGCTTAGCTCGATATTTAAGGATTCCCCCCTAGATAAGGATATCCTTCTTGTAGTCTAAAGAGTGAGAGAAGGACACCAAGGTAACATTGGGTGGCTTGCTTGATGCGTGGGGTTAAGAATTGTTTTTTCTATGAGATTGTTTGAGTGGAGCTACAATTTAGCAAATGCTTACAAGAAAAATAGTTTCCTTTATTTCCATCACATAAATTACTTCCAATAAAACCACGTGCCCCACCGAGCTAATTGAAGTTTAAACCAATAGAAATGCCTTAACAATCCATTCTATCATCAACTAATCTACACCCTTGGAAAAATTAAAAATAATTTTCATATTAAAAAATATAGCCAATTTATTTTATTTGAAAATGAATTTTAACATCTAATTTGAGGAAACTTTGTAAAACAAAATTTAATGTGAAAAACGTTAACCAAAATAAAGTTGGGGTAGATTATAAAAATAAAAATAACTAAAGTGAAATATAAAATTAATAATTATAATTATAATTAATAATTCAATCATATTACTCCTAATTTACCAAGTGTCGTAGGCATAAAATCTCTTCATATACAAACCTTTTTTAAAGTGAAAATAGATTTGATCCCCTCTACCCTTGGTAAATCCAAAATTAAGATCTAAAATTAAGATAGATCCAAGCTAGTTTTATATAAATTTATGTAATTGAAAGTAAAGAATTATTATTTTAATGAAAAGTTACTTTCAAAAATATTTGTAATTTCCTCAATTTTAAAATAAAGCTAGCCTAGTTCCATCTTAACTCCGGATCTATCAAGTGACGGGAGGGATCATATCTCTTGAGGTGCATACCTCTTTTTTAAGTGCAAAACTTGAGGAAAGGTTTGTACCTCGAGAGATTTGATCCCTCTCAGTGCTTGATAGATCCAGAGTTAAGATGGATCTAGGTTGGTTTCAGTCATGTGCGGCCAAAGAAAATCTAACGAACATATGATTAATTTTATCAATAATACATAAATTCATCTAATATTAATATAATCATTTTAAATATGCTAATATGTCTCAGATTAATCTATATATTTTAATTTTAAATTTGTTTAATTGCCTCAGTTTGTTGTGATGATAATAACTTTAATGATGAAAAATGATGAAATATAAATTTTTAATGTAAAGGGACAATGTAATAGTGTTGAATGATAGAAAATGTGAATAATAAGAATATAGTCAATTACAAATAGTCTTCATTGTGGTTAATCTAAAACTATTTTCTTCTATTATTCTTATTGTCACCCTTTTTACTTTTGTCATCTTTTCATATTGATTGTCATATTTTCATATCGATTATATGAAAAGGACAGGTTAAACCATAAACCATTTAAATCTTTAGCTCAATCTATTGTAGTAAACATCATTCCTTGTCTCTCCTTCTCTCCAATATTAATAGGTTGAATTACTATAACACAAAAATCAATGTACATTGTCAATAATTTTTTGTGCTTACATTGAAATCAATGCACAATGTTAATCCAATCACTTTAAAATTAATGTACCATCATACATCCGATTATATCAAAACAAAAATCAACATTTACACTGAAATTAATGGATCTAATGCAAGCAATTAAATAAGATTAGAAAACAACATTTACACTAAAATCACTGCATCTAATGAACGCAATCAAATAAGATTAGAAATCAGCATTTACACTCAAATCAATTCATCTAGTGCACGTAAGAAAATTGGATTATAAACCAACATCTACACTGAAATTAATGCACCTAGTCCAAGTAAGCTAATAGGATTATAAAGACACGTCTACACTGAAATCAATGCATCTAGTGGAAGCAATCAAATAGGATTAGAAATCACCATCTAGATTGAAATCAATGCATTTAGTGCAAGCAATCAAATAAGATTAGAAATCACCATCTACATTGAAATCAATTCATCCAGTGTAAGCAATCAAACATTATTAGAAATCAACATCTACATAGAAATCAATGCATCTAGTGAAAGCAATCAAATAGGAATAGAAATCACCATCTACATTGAAATCAATGCATTTAGTTCAAGCAATCAAATAGGATTAGAAATAATCTAGATTGAAATTAATGCATCTAGTGAAAGCAATCAAATGGCATTAGAAATCAAATTCTACACTAAAATCAATGCATCTAGTGCAAGAAATCAAATTGGATTAGAAATCACCGTCTACACTGAAATCAATGTATCTAGTGCAAGAAATATTCATCCCTCTCCCCCCCCATATATATCTATATCTCCCTCCATATATCCTTATTTTCCACTCTATCTCAACCCCCCAAACACACATGCTATTTCACTTCATATCTATCTATATCTTTGTCCCTCCCTCCCTCTCTTCATCTCTCTCCTCTTTCTTCCACTTTCCATATTTATCTATCTCAATTTGCCTCTCTATATCACCGCAAAAACATACACTCTATTTCTTCAATCTATCTACATATCCCTCCCTCCTCCTCTCTCTCTCTCTCTCTTCCCCTTCTCTCCCTCTGCCCCGCTTCTATCTCTCTTCCCTACTTCTTTCCTATCTCCCTCTCTCTCCATCCTCTTTATCACTCCCTCTCTATCTCTCCACCTTTCTCTCTATATTTATTTTTTCTTACCTCTCTCTCTCTCCCCCTCCAATTCCATCTCTCTTTCCCTCCCTCACTCCACTCTCTCACATCCTCTCTCTCTTCCTGTTCAGCCTCCAACTCTTACTATATCCCTCCCTCTCTCCTTCTCTCCCCCATTCTCTCCATCTCTCCTTCTTTGTCTTTATCTCAACCCCAAACATACACACTCTCTCTCCATCTCTCCATTGTTACTCCCTCTCTCTCTCCACTTCTCACTCTCTTTGTATTTCTTCTTCCCTCCCTCTCTCCCCTTCCAACTCCATCTCCCTATCTATCCCTCTCTCCTACTCCCTCCCTCCCTCTCTCCCCCTCCAACTCCATCTCCATATCTGTCCCTCTCTCCTCCTCTCTCCCTCCCTCTCTTCTCCTCTCTTCCTCCCTCTCTCCTCCTCTCTCTCAAATATTCTCTCTTATACTTCCTCTTTCTCCCTTTCTCTCCTACCTCTCTCTCTCTCTCTCTCTCTAATCCTCTCTCTTATGCCATCACTCTCCTTCTATCTCTTAAGTATTATATGTCATTATTCCTCTCTCTCACTCTCTCACTCTCTCTATCTCTCTCTACCCTCTCTCTCTCTTTTCCCTCCAATACTATCTCTTCCCCCATCTCTCTCTCTCTCTCTCTCTCTCTCTCTCTCTCTCTCTCTCTCTATACTTATGTTACTATATCCCTGCCTCTTTCCTTTTGTCTCCTTCTCTCCCCCCTTCTCTCTTTCTCTCCTTATTTATCTCTTTATCTCACCCCTAAACATACACTCTTTCGCTCCATCTCTCCCTTGTCAGTCCCTCTCTCTCTCCACTTCTCACTCTCTATGTCTTTATTCTTCCCTCCCTCTCTCCCCCTCCAACTCCATATCTCTATCCCTCCCTCTCTCCTCCTGTCTCTCATCCTTCGTCTCTCACCCTTTCTCTCCTATGTTTATCTCTCTTCCCCCGTCTTACTCTCTCTCTCTCTCTGCCCTCCAATTCTCTCACTATCTCCCTCCCACTCTCCTCTCTCTTCCCTCTCCATCTTTGTGTCTCCCTCTCCCTCTTTTACCCTTCTCTACCTCTCTCTCTTTTTATTCCTCCTTGTTACAGATCCATTTGGGCACATAAATCCCATCATTCATATCAATGTTTTAGGGCTCATCAAACCCTAATTTCAGTTGCTACATGCCCTAAACAAGTCACCCATTTGAATGCCTCCTTCCGAGATAGTTTCATGACTTGAAGACATCCAAAAATAGCTTCTAGAGGGAGCAACGCAGACAGCCCATGTAAAGGGTGTGCTACAGAGAAATTAAGTCCATGCCAGGGTACTCTGCAGAGCACTTAGGCTTCCTTTCACCTACGCTGGGTGAGATTGAGCGAAATTCACGTAGGGTTTGGGGAATATTCTTATCTTTTGGAGTCATCTATAAGGTTCCCTCACTTATCAACTCCTATGAGCTCGAAAATGGATGAGGAATGAGTTAAGGTGCATCCTATCCTCTCATCCCTTCCTCCATGGAACTAATTCTAAGTATGGAAGGCCATTCAATGCCACCATTTATGACAAAACCTCCTTCATCTCCCTATAAATTGACCACTCATTTAAGTCATCAGGGGTTGGATTATGTTGAATTGTAAGGAGATAATGTTGCTATGAGATTTGGCTTTGAAGAAAGTATTGTAATGCTACAAGTTTATCATGCTTTTGATGTGATGTGGATGGGATCCAAGCTGGAGGAATGGCTTTGAATCAGACACAAATGGTTGTAATTCCTTCTTCTATTCAATAAAGTGTTTAAACCTTTCTCCCATATGTTTGTATTGTTTTATAATTCTTATATGTGTGAAATGTATCTGATTCCTTTCACTTATATTCAATAGATCTTTTGCTTTGATCAATTCTTTGTTTTTTGTTGTGTTTACAGGTACTTCTCAAGCGTATTAAGTACAGGAAGGAGTGACACAATCGATACAAGGGAGACGAGAGGAAAGTGGAACTACAAGTAGGTCTTCTCATCTTCTCATCTTATCTATTACTTATAGAAAAAGACTAAAACACTTTAAACTATTGTTCTAGATATGGCTACTTATCTAGGGAATTAGTATTTATCTGTAGATACCAAATTATCCAAAAAAAATTGGCGACTCTACTGGGGAAGATCCTCTTTCCTAGTAGCTTATCCACCTCCTAGGACATCCTTGCAGACCTTGCTTTTATTTATTGATTGTAATTAAACTCTTTTACATTGAAAATTTGGTCAAAACTGTGTCAAATTGCCTTTTGAAATGGCTCACTGTCACCAGTACAGGCTTGTGAGGGACACAGTGCACTGTAGAGCACCCTTGGCTTAGGGATAGTGCTCTGAAGTGCACTGTCTCCCATTCAGGGCTACGCTGATCCTCCTGGGTCAGTTTCCCACCTTTGGAAAGTGTTTTTGCCAACTTTTCTTTGTTTGTTTGTTTTTTGATTGATCAATGAATGTTTGTCTCAAAGAACAAGTTTTTATCTCCTTGTCTAGCCCTACTTTGATTTTATTGATTAATTTTTATTTAATGTTTTCTTTGTCATTATCGATCTATAGTCAAAGTTAGAATATAGTTGATTAATCTTCATTCGAAAGAAAGTGTCGTAAAGTCTTCTTTTCCTTCAAAACAGAACTGTCATAAAAGTCTTCGTTCTTATGAAAGATTGATTAATTGTATGTGCATATTTCCTTTTGTTCATATTCACATTAAGGAAATCAGAAATCAATACATGCATGTTGCATTGAAAAAGTTTGTGTGTGCTCATAGGAATAGTGTAGGGAAATTGCAATAGATTGTTCTCTTTTCTCTTTGATCGAAAGAAATCTGATTGCTCTATCCTTAAGTAGCTAGGATTTTCATCATTAAATTGAATGGAAAGAATGCTTATCATGATAGTTGCATTCCTAGGAATTTCAGAATACATCACGTGGTGAACTTGAAAGGCAAATTCCCAAGCAAGATCAATTTAAAATTAACATCAATTTACCTAATGGAGCATTGTCATTAATGAAAACATTTAGCGGTTCTAGGCTAGAGGCATGTTCCAGTGTCGTAAAACAAAGCAGTTGTCACTAAATTGTTTGCAATACATCCCGAGTGTGATACCTCATTCCACGTACATGAGTATATCGTAGCTCGTCCACGTACCTTCAGGTATATAGGACGGTGTTACAGTATGTCAAGTATATGGGAATGCTCTCACTGTGCGGTTTTGCATTAGACAACGCTTATATGGACTAGGCCTCCACGTACCTTCAGGTATATATGGGAGGACAACACTAGGTTGCTATCCATCCTTAGGTAACTGAGTCATCCGCCTTGTACATTGTGATACACCAAACACATCATTTAGGGAGGTTGCCTGCCCGTACTTCTTGGTTCGCACGGAGGTATTCTGCAATTCACAGTTGCTTGGTAAACCTTTTTCCTAGCTTACCCTTTTTTTTAATTTCCTTTTGATACTAAAATTAATCAGCAATTGTGGAGGAACATCAACCCTTTCCCTATCGTTCAGGGAGAAAAACAAGTAAACCACCTTTTCCGCCCAAAGCTACACCTATTCGATCAAAACGATCTCACTTAACTGAGTCTGTTATACTCCTATACCAATAGGTGTCATATTTCATGATTGACTGGTTGAGCTCTGTAATATGTTCATCCTTTTCCTTGTTGCAAAGGTTTCCATATTATCAAAAAATCAAAAAATTAAAAAATGTAAAGAGGGTATACCCTAAAAGAAAAATCAAAGGGTAAAAAGAATAAAATGGTCAAAAGAAAAAAATGAGAAGAAATGAAACCCAAACAAAGAAAGACCAGGAAAGTGTGCAAGTCCAAAAGCCACTAATTTTTCATTTTCTGTAAATAAGCATTGTGTGCAGCTTGTTAAACTTTATGCCACAATTGATGAATGGCCAAACAACTTAATCTTGGCTAGTTCATGTTTGAATTTCCTATTTTTAGAGATAGAGAATAAAAATCTGACCAAACTGTTTAATCTTGGTAGATAAGTAGATAGGTAGAGAAGTAAAGGAGCTCAACTATTTAATTTGAGCCCTTGGAAGTAATAAGTGCAAACTTAGGTAGGCTTACCATGAAAAGAAAAGAAAAGTTGATAAGGGGTTTCCAGTCTAAGTGCACCCATAGAAAGAAGAAAAAAATGCTAGGTCAAGGAGGCTGGGTAGGTAGATTGGTGTTGCAAAAGGATACTTGTGATGGATTATGTTTCTAAAAATGTGTGTTAACTTTCACTTTATCACAAGTGCTATAGCAGACATTACACTTGATGTAGCTCAAGCGAGGCAGATTCATAACTAACTTCCCTTCATATTTTTTCCCCAAATCATTCACTAACTTCCCCAAAGGTATTAAGAATAAGCTCTTAATATCACTAAAATCACTCATTCCATTTCAAAATGATTGCCTAAGTAAAAATCTATTTTACTTAGGGAAATTGGCCATATTTCTTGTATAAACCTCTTTTTCCCCCTTCTAGCCTAAGTTTTCATGTGAAAACTTCAAACGTTGGCTTAACGCTTTATTTTTCAAAAAAACCATATTAACGATTAACTTTTATTATATAACTCCCTTATAAACATTTTTTACCCTTCCCCGTAATATGTAAATACATTAACAAAACCCTGATATAACATATTCCCGCCCCTGGTTAAGTATAACCATAGCACTGTTTTTAAAATGGAATTAATAAACTTATTTGAAGTTTATTAAGAGCCATAGCCATTACCCACCACGCTCATGGGATTAATTAACCTTGGTTAATTAATAACCATCCCCCCCCGACCAATGAAAAGAGCCTCGATACATTTTAACACATGGTGTATTGTGTCGGGCCCGCTATTTAAACCTCCACCATATTCCATGTGTGTCTGCCATTCGATCTACCGATCCACTGTCCGACGGTCGATGATCATATCACGACCACCTCCATCGCCGAGCATTAACTCGTGGGAGTCCGGCGGTTTTGGTGCCCGTACTCTGCCACGTTTTGCGCTCCCGCTGTGATCGCTTGTCCTCGGCCCGATACCACCCAGCCCCAAAATCAGTGCGGGCAAAACCGCTTACCACCATCATCCGCTGACGTCATCTGCTCACGTCCTCCGTCCCGTGCTGACATTACCCACCATGTCACTGCCACGTCACCTACCCCCATACTCCCACTGACGTCATCTGTCCTCCAAATCAAACATTCCCACCAAAACTTCATTTTGTCAATTAAAGGGTAAAAACATCATTTTTGCTATATTTTCCAGCATACAGCGCTCCAGGCATAAGATCGACTGATGTTCATAGTTCCATTTTTTCGATTGCCTTTGGACCAGAAAAGGCTCCATCAACGAGCTCGCAGACTCTGCTGACCCACCGTTTCACAGCTTCATCCTCTTCAAACACAATTGAAAGCAAACCAAGGGACTTCCGAGCTCACAAAAGAAAGAAACAGAGATATACAGGGATATTTTGTTACCATAACTAGTGAGGCCTTTAGAGCCACAAATTGCCAGAGGAAAACAAGTCAAAGTGTATTAATTTAGCATTGAAGGCAAAGCAAATCAACATTAAAGTGTATCAGACGAGCATTAAAGAGTGTTAGAGAAAAATTAAAAGCAACAGATCAGAATTAAAGAGCACATTTAAGATAGGGAGTCGACGCAAAGCTACTATAGAAGACAGTTGCAAGTGCGAACCCTAAAGGCCTGCCTCCAGCACAACATCAGTCAACTGTTTATATTTTTCTTGTAAAATGTTATTATTTAAACCTAGATATTGTCTCACAGCTGTTATGAGATATTTGTTGTACATATTTTGTTGTATAAAGACCCCCTCCATTAGAGTATTGGGGTGGTCTGTGGATTTCTTAGACTGTGTTGTAATACTGAATATTTTGGAATACAAAGTTGTTGGAACCAACTGTTGTTTGACCTACTGGATGAAGAATTGAAGCAGAGGATTTATCACAGAATTCTTGAATCAACCTCTGGATCAATAAGTCCCCTATATCTTGTGTTTTACAGTTTTCTGGTTTACTATATCATTTGTGTTTCATAATCTGCATGACAAATAAAAAGGTTAATTTCAGAATTTGCTTGACTGCACTCTGTGTTTAGTCTTTATTATTCTCTGTGTTTTCTTCAGAATTAGAATAAACAGTGAACTCTTAATTGCTCCTGTTTCCTGATTCTTTCATGTTGATTATTTGCTAAGGAATTCTTAACTGCTCCTTATCAGTAATCATCCATTTTCCCTCTTTCAATATGTTGAAGGATCCTTAACTGCCCTTCACCCATTTGAGCCCATTTCATCAATTTCAATCCTTCATTTGTTCCCTGTTTGACTACCTTGCTCTGTGAAGCCATCCTCTGTTAAGAAACCATGTCTAGAAAGTCATCTTCTTTGACTCCATCATGCCCAATGGACTGAACTATTTTGTCTTACCTCACTATTCTATTGAATCTCACCACCCAAACTCAAACAAAACCCTCGAACTTCATAACTAGCCTAAAACCTTTGAAAAACAAAGCTAAATCATAAAGAGAGAGCCCTCTCTGGATACATATTGACTAGATTCTGTATCTAAAAGATTGGTCTGTGGTTACCTCGGCAGTATTCCCTTTCTTACAAATTTTGGGAAAAATCTGAGTGATAACATCATTGGCAACTCCATTGGGGACTGAATAATTGTTTGTTACTATTGTTTATTTCATAAGCTGCAGATGGAGATTGAAGTTAGCCAGGTAGCCTTTGAAATGTTTTTGCTTTGCAATTGCAGAAGTAAATGAATGCTACTTCAGTCTATCTCTGGTCTAGTTTATGGATTGAATAGTTGGTTTCAAATACTTGATCAGTCCCTCTTTTCAAAAAATCTTTAGGAAATTTTAAAATTCCCACATCTAAAACCTCCTAGAAGAGATTGTTAAAGTTGTATTGTCAAAAATATTCCAAGAAAAACCAAAAACACACCTAGAAACTGGCTTCAGAAAAGATTCATTACACCAGATCAAATCCTGATCCAAATCCCCCACCTGTGTTTGAAAACCCTAATCTGATTTCTAGGATTCTTAGAAGATAAGAGAGCCAAGGAAATTCTTCTAGTTCACACCTTAAAAAACATTTGCAGAAATCCATACAATCTGAGCTTACCTCTGAAAGAACACCAAACCTTTATGTGATTACTACAGTTTCTCCAAGTTCACCATCAGCACCTCCAACTACCCTTTCTACTCCTCCAACTACAACACTCATTCCCATTGTTATCCCTACTCCTCGAGTTGTCACATCTATTTCTGCAACCATGGCAAACCGATATACTCCCCTAAACTTACCTGCAAATCCAGGGGCTATGCCTCAAGGCTACCAAAGTAAAATCCCTTCCTTTGAAGGTACTAACACTTACACAGTTCAACAACATACCAGTAAAATGACCAACTATTTTGAAAGTTTTGAGATTGATGATGATGATGTTAGAGTGAAAGTATTTGTTCAAAGCTTAACTGGTGATGTTAGAATCTAGTTTAGAGCCCTCCCTACAAATAAATTCAATGACCCACAAGATCTTTATCAGGCCTTCTTGAACATATGGGAAAAGAAGAAAGATCCTCTCCACATTTTATCAGAATATGAAAATCTAAGAAGAGGCACACAAGAAACAGTTCAAGATTACTGTATCAGATTCAATAATGTCTACAATGCTATCCCTCAAAATCTTAGGCCTCCTCCAGATTTGGTCTTGATTAAATTCCCTAATGCATTTGATTCTGATATGGCATACCAACTTAGGGAAAGAGCTCCTCGAAACTTAGAAGAGATGCAGAGTATAACTATCAGCGCTGAGGCCAACCAAATATCTAAACGGTCTAGAGCCAGAGCTAAAAGGAGAATACCTTTCAAAGAATAACCTTTGACCTTTGAACAAAACTTAGATGCAATTATTAAAGGAATGGATAGAATTGGAGATAGAGTGGAAACAATCGAAAGAAAATCCCCTTGGGATGGTCAACCAAGCAACACTGGGAGAAATCCAAATTTCAGGAAAAATCAAAATCCTAACATTGGAAAGACAGGGACTGACCAAAATATTAGGTCCCCATTTCAAGAAATTATGCTGAAGCCTCAACTTCTGATGAACCAATAAAAGATAGTCAAATTAATCTGATGGGACTCAACAATGAACAACAAGTTTTCTTGACCCAAGAGGATTAAGAAGCTCACATCCTTGAAAAATTCCAAACTTAGTCAGGTGAATCATTTGACTTTAGGGAGGGATATGACACAACCATTTATGAAGTCCACAAACAATACAATCTGAGGAGCAGAAGGATAGACGTCCCTGAAATCAACAAACAAAAAGATACCAAATAGCCTAAAAAAGGTAAGACCAATAATCCCTCTGTACGTATTTTTTCTGGAACAGGTCCTAACCCAAATAATCCAATTGTTGAAGATATATCAGACAATCAGCCACCTAACAAAAAACCTTCCACTGATGCTCCTTCTAAAGAAAAACAAAAAGAGCCTCTAAAACTTGATTTGGAAACAACTTCAGCCCGTAATCCCACTCCTGAAGAGGAGAAAAACGCAGAAAATCCAGCTGTCCGAAATACAGGAACTCAGAACGAAAAACCTTTCAATTTTGAGATAGAAGTAGGAAAACTAAACATAGTTGTTCCATTATCAGAATTAGCTAAACATGATGTCTACAGAAGTCAAATCAGTATATCACTCAAAATTTCTGTGAACGAAGATTCAGTAAACATTTTTGATGACCAGCCTGAATTGATATTTGGCCCTAGAGTAAATGGAAAAATAGTAGAGGGAGAAGTTCCTCCTTTCTATGTGGGTTTAAACATACATGATAAAATACTCCATAATGCCATGTTCGATTCAGGTGCTTCCCATAATTTAATGCCTAAATCTGTAATGGAGAAACTTGACATCACCAGGCTATGTAAAGACCCTTTCTTTTTTGATTCAAGTCAAGTCAAATGTTTGGGTTTAATCAAAGATTTATGTGTGTCGCTAGTCCAATATCCTGCCAAAACCATCTTAATGGACATAGTAGTAGCTGATATTCCACTGAAGTATGGTATGTTATTGTCTAGATCTTGGGGTGCAAAACTTCAAGGATCTCTACAATTAGACATGTCTTACGCTACTATTTTAGTGTTTGGTCAACCAAAGAGACTGTACAGAGAAACCTTAATGAAGTATGTAGTAAGTAGTCAAGAGAAACCTCAAAATTTCCCTATCTACTCAGTACATTTGGATTCTTTTATCCTATACAATGCTGAAATTGATCCCCCACATGTAATAAAAGATGAAACAGAAAAAATTGCAAACGAAAGGTCTAGTGTCTGAATACAAGAAATTTATAAACATCATGAAACATCATATAAACCAGAAGGAACTGAAAAACCAGATCTCCCTATTGAAAAGATCCCTGAAACTCCGGATACTAATTATGAAATGAAATCCTTTGGTACTTAGAATTTGATGGCTCCATGAACAAATTAGGGGTAGGAGCAGGAGTCTGGGTGCATAATCTTGAAAACAATCATGCTGAAGGTCATGCCTACAGGTTAAACTTTAGGTGCACTAATAATATGGCTAAATATGAAGCTCTATTGCTAGGTCTTAAACTGGTCAAAAAATTGGGAGCAACTAGAGTGTCATTCATAAGAGATTTTGATTTAATCATTCAACAGATAAAAGGGAAGTTCTTGACAAATGATCCGAGATTGAGAGAGTATAGAGGAATAGCTATAGAGATCCTCAATACATTTCTAGAAACTCAGCTTGCCAAAATCCCGAGAAAACATAACTTGCAAGCTCATAGCCTAGCAATGTTTTCCAGCACATGTAAATTACCATGTGAATCAAATCATTAATTCACAACATAAATTAGACACAGGCCAGCCATACCTAATAATGTAAAGAACAAGGATAATTTTAGGGGCGAATGTTCGCCCTTTGGCGAAATTAAGGGGTTTTAAATTTTTAGTGGGTGAATATTTTGTATCATAGTACATTTTTACAAATCACCTCAAATAGCCCACCTTATTTTAAAGGAGAGAGTAAAAAAGGTAAATTTAGCCCTTGAAATTAGGACTTACAACCTTCCATTCGCCCATTTTCAAGAATAGGTTTTATTTAAGTGAATCCATTTGCCCATTTTCAAGAATAGGTTTTATTTAAGTGAATCCTGTGGGCCAAATACCATATTTATAAAAGAGGTATGGTAAATTAATAAAAATATAAATAAATGAGAGGTATGGTAAATAAATAAAACATTTTTTATATTTACTCCATAAGTCACCTTATATACATGTAAGGGTGTAAACAAATAAAAATATAAGTAAAGTGGAGGTATGGTAAATAAATAAAACGTCTTTTTATACTTACTCAAAAGGTATGGTAAATAAATAAAAATATAAATAAACTAGACGTATCGTAAATAAATAAAACCTCTTTTTATATTTAGTCCATAACCCTCGTTCTATTTATGAAGGCTCAAGAAAGAGGTTTTATTTAAGTGGATCCTATGGGACAACTACCATATTTGTAAAAGAGGTATGGTAAATTAATAAAAATATAAATAAACGAGAGGTATGGTAAACAAATAAAGTATTTTTTTTATATTTACTCCATAAGTCATTTTATATTTACAAACACTCAAAAAATGGGTTATATTTAGGTGAAACCTATGGCCAAAATACTATGGGACAAATACCATGCACTAGATTCTTATTAATACCATGCAAAAAACCATTATTAACCCTAATATTAGAATTAATAAAAATAAAAATGGCACATGGTATTGACCCATGGTATTCACCAAAATGGCACATGGTATTGACCCATGGTATTCACCTGGAATGTAGCCTATTTAAATGGGGGAATTAAACCAGCATGTAGCCTATGCTAAGATTCACTAGGACTTTACAAAGTTTTATTATTTAGTGAAAGACTCGCAAAGATCTTACAAGATTTTATAATTGAGTAAAATATTCGCCATGCCTGGTGAGAGATTCGCCAAAAAATTATATATACATATTATATTATTGATAAAATCGCCTTCAATTCTTCTTATATACCATGGAGATTCGCCCATTTATTATATTTATAAATTTAGGGGGGGTTCTTAAAATTTTCCCTGGTAAAGAACTGGCAGGTGTTTGACAGTGATAGATAGATCAACAATTTTTTAGCCCTAGCAGAAGAATTTTCCAGCACTAACGAAGATAGAGATACGGTTAGTGAATTTGATCCAAAAAATAAGATAGAAACAGACATTTCAACAGAAAATGCAATTCAAATTCTTCATCCAACGAAATTTACCAAAAAGGAAATACAAGATCTTAAAGAAGCAGTCGTTGATGAGATTATTGAAGGAGAATCTGAAATTATCAATTTGAAAGACAATCACTTGCCCAAAGGATTAACTCTTTTGGAAGATCTCTTTGATTTTAACGACATTCCAAAGAAACCCCAGATGGAACCTCCAAAAGAAGACATCGAAGACTACAACATAGGAACTTAAGAGAACAAAACAATGATAAAATTGTCCAAATCTTTGCCCCATGATCAAAAGCTTAAGTATGTTGAACTGATCAAAGAATTCCACGATGTTTTTGCCTGGAGCTATGAAGACCTAAAATCTTATGACACCTCTGTAATTCAACATACCATACCCCTCAAGGAAAATCAAAAACCATTCAAACAAAAGCTTAGAAGAATCAACCCTGTACTACTTCCTTTAATTGAAAAAGAAATCAAACGAATGCATGATGCAGGGATATTTGCTCCAATCAGATTTTCAGAGTGGGTGTCTAATTTAGTGCCTACCAGAAAGAAAATAGGAGAAATCAAATTATGTGTTGACTTGAGGAATGTAAACAAGGTTTCTTTGAAGGACAATTACCCTTTACCCAAGATGGATCATATTTTACAAAGGGTAGTAGGTGCTTCTAGGATTTCACTTTTGGATGGGTTTTCAGATTTTAATCAGATTCTGGTTCATCTTGATGACCAAGAAAAGAATGCATTTACAACACCATGGGGTACATTTAAATATGTTAAAATGCCATTCGAACTTAAGAATGCAGTGGCAACCTTTCAATGAGCAATGGACATAGCTTTTGCAAAAGAAACTCACGATTTTCTGGTTGTATATCTAGATGACCTCACTGTGTTTTCTAGATCAGATCAACAACATTTAGATCATCTCAGACAAGTGTTTCTAAAATGCAGAAAGTATGGCATTTCATTAAATCCTAAAAAGTCTTTGTTTGGTCTAGAGGAAGGCAAACTGTTAGGCCATATCATCTCCAAAGATGGCATCAAAATTGATCCTTCTAGAATAGAAGCTATTCTGCAAATACCCCACCCCAGAAACTTCAAAGAACTTCAAGCTTTCTTAGGGAAGATTAAATTTTTGAGAAGATTCATATCTAATATGGCTGAATTAATTAGATTGCTGAAAAACATGTTAAAAAAGGATTCAAAGGTTAAATGGATAGTAGAAGCCAAACAAGCATTTGAAGAATTTAAATTGGCTTTGACCAGAACACCAGTCCTCACAAGTCCAAAGTTTGATAGAGACTTTATAATTTTCTCCTTTGCATCAGAACACACTATAGCAACTGTTTTACTTCAAAAGGATGATCAAGGATGTGAAAAACCCATAGCATTTTTCAGTAAAGCACTTAGAGATGTACCTATGAATTACAAAATCACGGAAAAACAGGCTTTTGCTCTTGTGAAAGCTACTCAAGACTTCAGAGTCTACATATTGTACTCACATGTAATAGCTTATGTGCCAAATGTTGTTGTCAAAGACTTCCTGACTCAGGATGGAATTGAAGGAAAACGAGGTAAATAGATAGCTAAGATATTGGAGTATGACATTGAAATAAAACCTACAAAGCTGATAAAAAGACAGGGATTGGCTAAACTCATGACTGAAACGAATTTTCAAGCTCTGGATATTAATGAACTAGATAACGAACAGGAGATGGCGACTCCACAAATCAGCCAGGCCTTCTTAGAATCACCTTGGTATGCTGATATAACTCATGTATTATTAAACTTGCAGGCTCCTTCAGGGTTATCCAAAACGAAGAAAAGGTTTTTAAAGATGAAAGCTTCAAAATTCTGTCTTTTAGATAATGCTCTTTTTTGGAAAAATCATGAATGTATTCTATTGAATTGTTTAATAAAAGAAGAAGCTGACAAAATTCTCAAAGAATTTTATGCAGGGGACTGCGGTGGACACCTTTATTGGAAATCAATTGCAGACAAAATCCTAAGGGCTGGATTTTACTGGCCAACCTTGTTTGCTGATGTAAAGAGGTTTGTCATTGATTGCCATAAATGCAAAATTTTTGAAGGCAAAAGGAAACTGTTACCCTTACCCTTGAGACCAATTTCCACTGAAAAGCCCTTTCAACAATGGGGTTTGGACTTCATTGGAGAAATACACCCTTCCTCATCCAGCCAACATAAATGGATTCTTACTGCCACAGGCTATTTCACCAAATGGATAGAAGCCATTCCTTCTAGAAAAGCCAATGATACAGTTATTATAGGATTCTTAGAAACCAACATCTTGTCCAGATTTGGCTGTCCTGAAAAGATCATAACCGATAATGCTGTTGCATTCAAGTCCAAGAAATTGATAAATTTATGCAGAAAATACCATATCACTCTAGGCCATTCCACAACCTATTACCCTCAAGGTAATGGTCTAGCCGAGTCTTCCAATAAAATCTTGATTAATATCATTAAGAAACTGCTAGAAGAGAACAAGAAAAACTGGCACAAAAAGCTTACAAATGCACTATGGGCAGACAGATTTACTACAAAGAGATCTATTGGAACTAGCCCTTATGAGTAAGTTTATGGCATGGAGGTTGTGTTTCCTTAATATTTTGGAGTTCCTATAATCAAATTGCTGCAAGAAGCTCAGGTGGAACCTAATGACATTCAAAGGAGAATACATCAGACCATCCATTTGCAGCAGACCAGAGAAGAAGTGCATCGAAGATCCCAAGTGTTACAAGAAAAACTCAAGAAGATATTTGATAAAAGGACCAAAGCAGAAGACTTCTACATTGGAGACAAAGTTCTAAGGTGGGATTCCAGGAGAGAAGACAAAGGAAAACATGGGAAGTTTGACTTCCCGTGGAAAGGGCTATTTATCATCCAGACATTGCAAGGGAACAATACTTACTTTCTGAAGAGCCTAGATGGTTCAGAAACAGAAGAGGGACCTGTTAGTGTCAGCCTTTGTAGCCTTCCTCCAGTGATCAAATATGCTCTTACAAAGTGATTTTAAGGTGTCAAGGTCAAATTTTGTCATTTCAAAGAGTCTTCAAGCAAAATTTGGTCACTAGGCTTTAGGTCTAGGGTTTGTTTTCACTCTTTTCAAAGTTGTCCAAATGGCAGTCCATGTCATCATTCAGCTAAGTGTATCATCATTTAGAGGGTTGTCATCATCATTTCAGGTTCTAATGGGTCATTTTACACCTTGTTCATGCTTCAGTTGCATCTAGGTAAGTTCGTTTCCCTCTCCTAGGGTTTTGAAGGCAATTTCTCTTAAATGGAAAAATCATCAGAAAAACTTGCATCCTGATTTTCATACACCTTCCCCTATCCTTAATGTACCTTATTAAACACTTCCCATCATTGAGATCCCCCAAATTCTTCATTTTTGCACAAACCCTAGTTTCTTGCCACAACTTGGCAATTTTCTAGGCTAGGCCTGTGTTTTGCCCTTTTGGACCCCTTCCCTCACTCGATCTCTGATATTCCACTTTACCCTACTTACTAACATCCCTCCCTACTTCCAAAAATTTCCCCAAGAATTTAGAAGCCCCTTATCCCCTTCATTTCGCTTCATTTCGACAAAATCCCTTGTTTCACACATCGGGATAGGTTTCACTCAAATGATGTTTCAGAGTAATAAAAGATGAATTTTGGAAAACTGAGAGAGTTTTTTGTTCAAAGCATGCCAAGGAAGAAAAACCTCCTTCACTTTTTACACAGGTATAATGGTTTTTGAGAAATGTCAAGAATATCGTTGCCTTAGGAGAATTGATGCACCTGCTGGAAGTAGTGTTGGGAGATTTGATTTCTGACAAGGTAAATGAACTCCAAATTGAAAAATTCCACTTGGGTTGGAAAGTAGACTCAAATCCCTTTCCAACGAGCTATCACATGCCTAATTTGGACACCGAGAAGGCCTCCAAAATCCTCCTGAAAAAGTGCGTTGCTCATACAAGGTGTGCGCTGCGCATATAGAGGTGCGCTGCGCATTGGGCCTCACTGGCTAGTGTAAATTACCAAGGGCGCTGTGCATATAGAGGTGCGATGCGCATTGGGTTTATGCACTGCGCATTGGGTTATAGCACCAAGAAAACTTTGTTCATGCGACCATATCTTGCCAAATCAACTCCAAAACTTGCAAGTAGGTTTTTCATGGCTGCTCAGTCAATTTTGAAAATGCTTATAGTGTGTTTAAAGTGGGGAAATTAATGTGTTGGGTATGGAGAGGTGACACCCTATGCTCATAAGCAGACTCATTCTTTAGGGTTTTAAAAACATGTTGATGGCTTTGTGAGGGTTTTCCCAGCTTGTATGGTTGATATATGTACCTATGCATCTATTGTCAAAGTGTCACTGCCCTCACGCTTTCAGTTTATCATTTTACCACTGCTGCCATTGCCATTGTATTACCACTGTTATTTCCTCTATTTATTATGGTCATTATCACATCATTTTCCTATCCTCCATTGATAAAATACAATCCCATACTCATTTTCCCCTTTGAAAAATTTTAGCCAGCATCACAAAGGCTGCACATAACACGTTTTACTCATTTGTCAAATACCATTGTGATCAAAACAGTCACTGTTTTATGCCAATCTACTTAAAAAGAGCTATTACCACTGTGGCATAGTTTGTATGATGCTTTGGTAAACATAGTAGGTTTTGAGCATACATTGAACTTTTGATTTCACTACACCTATATCAACATACATACTGCAGACATCTTGTTTTCAGAGCCATGTCAGACACAGATTCAGTTTATGAGCAGGAGGTAGAGGCTAACCGAGAGATTTGGCTTGAGAGGGTCAACATCCACTTAGAGAAGTTGCTGGCAAAGGCTAATAGAGACAAAGACATGCTCCGTCGCATGAAACATCATTATTGGGCTCGCATGCATGTCAACAAAGCAAAAATGAAGATTTTGAAAAGGAGGTTGAGCCAAGCACTAAAACGGTGAAAGAGGTTGGATCCAGTTTGAGTTTTGGCTGAGGCTTCGCTGGTTGAGCATAACACATGATGGAGGGTCTTCACTCCGAATTTGAGCGAATTCGGAGAAATTTTTGGTCCCAAAAACAGGTTTTTCGGCTATATGCGCAGCGCACATGCGCGCTCGCTTTTGATTGGGACACTTGCTGGAGGAAAACTTTGTATTTTTTGGTTTTTCATGGTAAGTTATGCATGCTCAGCTATTGCCGAAGCATTTCATCAAGTTCTGGACAGTCAAAAGGCCCAAAAACACCATGAAAACCACCTTGCTGCCACCTTTTGCAATAGCAGGAAGTACCTCTGGGAGAATGCAGTTTTGAGGGGGTAAATGAGCTCCAAATTGGAAAATTAAACTTGGGTTGGAAAGTAGACATATAGGGATTTCCAATGCGCTATCATGAGCTCAATTTGGATGCCGGGAAGTGCCTCAAAATCATCCTAAAAAGTGCACTGCGCATAGAGATCAGGGCGCTGCGCATAGAGGATTTTGGCCAATTTTTCACCTTCCAGCTCAGAATTTTGGCCAGTTATGGCCAGTTTCACCTCTTGATGTAATTTTTGGTTTGCCTTGATGTAATTTAATGTACATGATGTAAATTTGGTACTTATTTACCTATTCTAGATGATTCATTCACAAAATAGCAAAAATTTAATGAATGAATCAATTTCCTAGCATATAGGGGTTAGTTGTTTGACTACCTAGATTTCAGTTCCTTGTTTAGAATTGGTTGAAACTGCTCCTAGAAGGAGGAGCTCGACCCCTAGAGGTTATGGAATGGGTTAGCATGGTCTATATTATGTAAATTTTCAATCAGTAGCAGGGGTTGGACTCTTGGGAAGATCTTGGCACACTATTGTACATATTTTTCATATTTTGGCTAAGGAAAGATCAGAGGTTTTGCAGCACCTGTTGGGATTCTTGTGGCTTTCAATTCTTGATGGTGTTATCTCTCAGTTTATTGTAAGTTTATTCATGTTTAATGTATGCCATTCCCTTCTTATGCTTCTGAAACTAAATGAATGAGTAAATGAGGTTGAATTCATTGTTTACAGTGCTCTTCCTTTAAATTTGTTTAGTTTTACATGTTTTCGCCAGTTTGGAGAGGATCCATGTTCTCCTTTTCCCTCTTCAGCTCCTTGTCATTCTGATCCATCCATACACCTGATCAAAGGCATCAAGACTATTGCCTACCTTGCCCCAACTCGAATTCTGCAAAGATCTGACCTTAATCCCCGCACCCAAAATTGTTCTTTCCCATTTCTCCAACAAAAACCCAAAAAATCTAAATCAAATTTTCCTATCAATTTACTAGCCTAAAATCAGTTCCCATTCTAGAGTCATCTCACACCCTATTGCTCATTTTATCGAGATTGACTTGAGAGAGCCCTCTCCTGTCCTCGTAGGGCTAGCTACGAGGCTGAGCTTGGTTTGATGTTGCCTTGAGTTTTGCCTTCCTCAGCCTGAGGCAGATTTGAGTGTTAACAGGACCAGTGAATGGTCAAATGCTGAAACATTACTTTGATCCAGTTTTTTGATGAATTTTGACTCTAACATGTACATACTATATCCTTAGCAATGTCACAGTTTGGATTGGATAGAAACTTGCTACAGTTGAAGCCCGAAGAGAAGGCCCTAAGCTTAACAAGTGTGCTGTCATATATAAAAATAAAGCAACCAGCAAAGGAACATTTAAGAGCACACCAAAAGTTATTTAGAAGGCCATCTGACTTGTTGTTCTTGACTTTCCACCAGGGAAAGTCATCCCCAAGTGGAGCCACTGTTATACTCCTATACCAATAGGTGTCACATTTCATGATTGATTGGTTGAGCTCTGTAATATGTTCATCCTTTTCCTTGTAGCAAAGGTTTCCATATTTTCAAAAAATAAAAAAATTAAAAAATGTAAAGAGGGTATACTCTAAAAGAAAAATCAAAGGGTAAAAAGAATAAAATGGTCACAAGAAAAAATGAGAAGAAATGAACCCCAAACAAAGAAAGACTAGGAAAGTGTGCAAGTCCAAAAAGCCACTACTTTTTCATTTTCTATAAATAAGCATTGTGTGTAGCTTGTTAAGCTTTATGCCACAATTGATGAATGTCCAAACAGCTTAATCTTGGCTAGTTCATGTTTGAATTTCCTGTTTTTAGAGATAGAGAATAAAAATATGACCAAATTGTTTGTTCTTGGCAGATAATTAGATAGGTAGAGAAGCAAAGGAGCTCAACTGTTTAATCTAAGCCCTTGGAAGTAATAAGTGCAAACTTAGGTAGGCTTACCATGAAAAGAAAAGAAAAGTTGATAAGGGTTTGCCAGCCTAAGTGCACCCATAAAAAGAAGAAAAAAATGCTAGGCCAAGTAGGCTGGGTAGGTAGATTGGTGTTGCAGAAGGATACTTGTGATGGATTATGTTTCTAAAAATGTGTGTTAACTTTCACTCTATCACAAGTGCTATGGTAGACATTACACTTGATGTAGCTTAAGCGAGGCAGATTCATAACTAACTTCCCTTCATTTTTTTTCCCCAAATCATTCACTAACTTCCCCAAAGGTATTAAGAATCTACTCTTAATATCACTAAAATCACTCATTCCATTTCAAAATGATTGCCTAAGTAAAAATCAGTTTACTTAGGGAAATTGGCCATATTTCTTGTATAAACCCCTTTCCCCCTTCTAGCCTAAGTTTTAATGTGAAAACTTCAAACATTGGCTTAGCGCTTTATTTTTCAAAAAAACCATATTAACGATTAACTTATATTATATAACTCCCTTATAAACATTTTTTACCCTTCCCCGTAATATGTAAATACATTAACAAAACCCTAATATAACATATTCCCGCCCCTAGTTAAGTATAACCATAGCACTGTTTTTTAAATGGAATTAATAAACTTATTTGAAGTTTATTAAGAGCCATAGCCGTTACCCACCGTGCTCATGGAATTAATTAACCTCTGGTTAGTTAATAACCATCCTCCTCTGACCAATAAAAAGAGCCCCGATACATTTTAACACAAGGTTTATTGCATCGGGCCCGCTGTTTAAACCTCCGCCATATTCCATGTGCGTCTACCATCCAATCAACTGATCCACCATCCGACGGTTGACGATTGTATCGTGACCACCTCCATTGCAGAGCGTTAACTCGTGGGAGTCCAGCGGTTTTGCCGCCCGTACTCTGCCACGTGTTGCGCTCCTGCTCTGATCGCTTGTCCTCTGCCCAATACCACCTAGCCCCAAAAGCGGTGCGGGCAAAACCGCTTACCACCATCATCCGCTGATGTCATCTTCTCACGTCCTACGTCCTGTGTGAACATCACCTGCCACGTCACTGCCACGTCACCTACCCCCGTACTCCCACTGACGTCATCCATCCTCCAAATCAAACATTCTCGCCAAAAAATCATTTTGTCAATTAAAGGGTAAAAACATCATTTTTGCTATATTTTCTAGCATACAGCGCTCCAGGCATAAGATCGACTGATTTTCATAGTTCCAGTTTTTCCACTGCCTCCGGACTAGAAAAGGCTCCATCAACGAGCTCGCAGACTCTGCCGACCCGCCGTTTCACAGCTTCATCCTCTTCAAACATAGTTGAAAGCAAACCGAGGGACTTGCTCACAGAAGAAAGAAACAAAGATATACAGGGATATTGTGTTACCCTAACTAGTGAGGCCTTCAGAGCCACAAATTGCCAGAGGAAGACAAGTCAAAGTGTATCAGTTCAGCATTGAAGGCAAAGCAGATCAGCATTAAAGTGTATCAGATGAGCATTAAAGAGTGTCAGAGCAAAATTAAAAACAGAAAATTAGAATTAAAGAGCACATTTAAGACAGGGAGTTGGCACAAAGCTACTACAGAAGACAGCTGCAAACCGAACCCTAAAGGCCTGCCTCCAACACAACATCAGTCCGTTGTTTCTATTTTTCTTGTAAAATGTTATTAGTTAAACCTAGATATTGTCTCACAGCTGTTATGAGATTTTGTTGTACATATTTTGTTGTATAAATACCCCCTCCATTAGAGTATTGGGGTGGTCTGTGGTGTGTGGATTTCTTAGACTGTGCTGTAATACTGAATATTTTGGAATACAAAGCTGTTGGAACCAACTATTGTCTGGCCTACTGGATGAAGAATTGAAGCAGAGGACTTGTCACAAAATTCTTGAATCAACCTCCGGATCAATAAGTCCCCTATATCTTGTGTTTTACAGTTTTCTGGTTTACTATATCATTTGTGTTTCATAATCTGAATGATAAAGAAAAAGGTTAATTTCAGAATTTTCTTGATCGCACTCTGTTTTCATTCTTTATTATTCTCTATGTTTTCTTCAGAATTAGAATAAACAGTGAACTCTTAATTGCTCCTGTTTCCTGATTCTTTCATGTTGATTATTTGCTAAGGAATTCTTAACTGCTCCTTATTAGTAATCATCCATTTTCCCTCTTTCAATATGTTGAAGGATTCTTAACTGCCCTTCACCCATTTGAGCCCATTTCATCTGTTTCAATCCTTCATTTGTTCCCTGTTTGACTACCTTGCTCTTTGAAGCCATCCTCTGTTAAGAAACCAAGTCCAGAAAGCCATCTTCTTTGAATCCATCATGCCTAATGGACTGAACTATTCTGTCTTACCTCACTGTTCTATTGAATCTCACCAGCCAAACTCAAACAAAACCTTTGAACTTCATAACTAGCCTAAAACCTTTAAAAAACAAAGCTAAATAATAAAGAGAGAGCCCTCTCTAGATATAGATTGGCTAGATTCTGTATCTAAAAGATTGGTCTATGGTTACCTCGGTAGTATTCCCTTTGTCATGCAGAAAGAGTCAATTTTGCGGACAAAACCGACCTCCCTAGAAACCAAGGCTTTTCTAGTGACAAACAAAACAATCAAGCACTATCTTTCCCTAAATATGCATTTAAAATAAAAGCAACCAGGTGTTTAAGGCTTACCTTTAGTCCAACGCTGTTTGTAGCGGCCAAGCCTCTTCGATCCAGATGAGCTCCTCTCCTTGAAGCCTGCATACACAAACAAGCAAACGATTACATAGCACCTGAATAACTCATATAATAAAACATATTCATCATAAAGACCAAGGAGTTTATGAAACAAATTATATATAACAACTTGTTGAGAAAAATGAACTTAATTGTATTAATTGGAAACAAAAGAAACCTTACAACCAACGCCTTGGTGTTGTGCAGGTCCCTCCAAGGGTCCAACAAGAGTTCTCCTCTACTTTGATCAGCTCACCCACTTCCAAATGAAGCTAAGAAAGGAATGTGATATCTCCTCTCAAGCTCTATAAGGGAGTCCTAATTTCAGCAGCATCTACCCTTAGGCATGTTCGTCTTTCAACCTCTCTTGCCTCTGGCCCAATGCCTGTATTTATAATGCTTTGGAGGAAGTTAAACAGGTCCACCATCAATGGGATAAGCCCCTCTTTCAAATGGATAGCTCCCCTCTTCATGGGATAAGTTCCTCTTTCATTGGGATGCATGAACCATCTGGAGGCACTCAATCCACGTCAAACCATCTTCTAGAATGCTCTAGAATCTACCGCAAGTAAGTTTTTTGAAGTAAAACTTGCACCTTTTGACTTTTACAGGGGTACGCACCCACCCCTTTACAGACAGAGCGTACAAGTACGCAGGTATTATGTACTTGAGGTGCGGGCCCGCAGGTAAGAGTAAGAGAAAGTGCGGAACCAGAGTTATATTGATTTTTTAAAGGTTTTCTCTCTTTTTTGGAGTTTGACATGAGGAGCAGAGGTATAAGACTTGCCAAGGAGGATAGTATGGTTATTGATGGAGCCATACTGACTGCAAATAGTCGTGGTGACAAATTTTAGTGTAACAGATTGCCCCCTAAAGTGCGAGGTCTGTAGTAGATCAGGGTTTTATATCATCTAGGAAGGGGGAAGCAATTTATCATTTCGAGGATTATCTTGTGGAGAGCCCAGTCGGAACCTGCAAATATTCAACACAAAATACATATATGAGATCATATCATCGCTGAGGTAGGCATTCCCATACTCAGATCAAAAACTTAACTAACAAACTAACTACAGCTCTGATATAGGAATGATTTCGCAATACATCATAATCATGGACACATGTAGACACAGTATGGACGCAACCATCTGTTTATAATTAGTCTACTGTATAATGAATACAAAACTCCTCGCAGCCTGGATGGCGGAAACTAGATCCAGGGTCTTCATTTCTGCTTCCCGAAATAGTACGATTCTATCCATGCGAATAAATGAGTTGATGTCGAACATGGTAGAAACCACTTGATTACCAGTCAATGATGTAAATTGTTAACAAGTGTGAGAAGGACCATCAGTGATGTCAATGGCTCTCAAAGTACCCAGTACAATCCATGAGATGTGAATGAATGTGTTGATGTCGAACATGTCACAAAATCCCTTGATCGAAGGTCATTGATGTAACCTGTCGTCAAAGGCAAGAAACCTGCCATTGAGGCATGCAGATCCCAAGGTACTGATGATTTCTAGATCATATTTCTAGATAATGAACTGAAGTCGATAGAAAGCGATCCGTTGCAGGCAAGCCCACAACACGATATCATAGATCAAGTTGAAGAAATGTAGCTGTAAGGACTGACTCAGGGATGGTCAAGATGGATGACAGATATTTTGCAGATGAATGGTTTATTTGCAAGACTCCTCTTGAACACATAACGACACTACAGATGGTTTGGTGACAATTGTCCCAAAGTTAATACCCGGAAATCGGCTGAAGACTTTCAATGTGGTTTGATCAACTGTTAGGCAAAGGATTTCCCAACCCAGGTGAATGAAAAGTGTCGTGTTCAAGAGTGGTGATAAGGTTTTTCCGAGACAAAGTATAACAAATAGGCTCATTTTCCTCTCTTTTCCCCCACCATTTCTGGCAAGTACCTCTTTATTTTTTACAAGCTTGAGGAGGATAACATTTGCTTGATTATAAGCTCATCCTTCGGATGAGTCCAACTTAGTTTAGATTCGAACCCTAAGAAGGAGTGGTTCGTTCTTGTTTGTAATCGAACAGGTCCTTTACTGTGAAATTTTAACGAGTCCAATATAGGAGAAACTCAACGTTTTTCAATTTTAGAGAGTCTGAAAAACTTAAGAAGACTCCAGGGTTGACCTTTTTCGTAAATTTGTGTCTCCCAAGCCCGAAAAAGTATAAAATAATACTTGAGAGAGCCGCTTGATCTTTTACGACCAAGGAGTACTTTTCGTTATTAGTGTCACTGACCCGAAAAAGTAAAAAAGCGATCAATGACACGTCGTTTTATAACCAATATCGAATTTGAAACGACAAAAATCCGGCAATCTTTTCATGTTTTTGCGGTCAGAAAAGGGCTGTAAGAGGACCGTCTTTTTAATTCTGTTTTAACGAGCTAAAAAGAAAACTCAGCAATCTTTTCACATTTTAGGAGTCAGAAAATAGCTTAAAGATGACTCTAAGGCTTCACTTTTTCGTAAGTTTTAATGAGTTCGAAAAAATGATAAAAATGTACTCATGGTTTTCATTTTTTCGTAAGTTTTAATGAGTTCAAAAAAATGATAAAAATGTACTCATATGATCGACTTTCAATTTAATTTACGAGCAGGAAAAGACGGAAAGAACTCGACATTTTCATTTGTTTTACGAGAATGAAAGATAGCAAAATAATATCGGGATTTTCATGAGTTTAACGAGTCTTGAAAATAACTAAAATTGACTCGAGATAGGTTTCATTTTTACAAAATCTTGAAACAGAGAAAAACTATGCTTCAAAGTAGTTTCATTTTTACACAAGCTTGAAACAGAGAGAAAACTGTGCTTGATGCCCCCTAAGCGTAACTGCTAGAGCGCATGCCCCCCAGCTTCATTTCATTCAACTAAGTACAAGCTGGATGGAATGAAGGTTCATTTACGAGATCATTTGAAAGACTCGACCTAAAACTGTAAGAAAATTATGCAAAAACTGAAATAACTAACCTAAATATACAACTTAACATTTATGAGATCTAGTCAAACTCTCGACTTAATTAGAGGAGGATTTGTTTCATTTTTTAACGAGCTTGACACAGGAAAATAACTATGCTCGGATTTGGTTTCATGTTTACGCAAGCTTGAAACGAAAAACTATACTTGTTATAAGTTCGCATGCCCCCAGCATAATGACGCAAATCAAGGTACATGCCCCCCAAGCTTCATTGCATTCAACCAGGTGGATGACATGAAGGTTTACTTTCAAAATCTTGGAAAGACTCATGGGAGTTGTTTCATTTTTTAGTGAGGTTGACACAGGAAAAGAACTATCCTCAAAACCATTTTTTCATTTTTTAAACGAGCTTGACACAAGATAAGGAACTATGCTCATAACTACTCTCGACAATCTACCTATATAACCTACAATCTACCTGATTCTTTTTTTAATGAGGTTGAATCAGTAACAGGAACTATCCTCTAACCAACTGATTCATTTTTTTAACAAGGTCGACACAGTAAAAGGAACTTTCCTCGATTAACTGATTCATTTTTTAACGAGGTTGACACAGGAAAAGAACTATCCTCATGGCAGTCTGTTTCATTTTTTAATGAGGTTGATACAGGAAAAAACTATCCTCGTAGCATCTAGTTTCATTTTTTAACGAGGTTGAGACAGGAACAAATTATCCTCACCGCATCCAGTTTCATTTTTTAACGAGGTTGAGACAGGAACAAACTATCCTCACACTCACTGATTCATTTTTTAACGAGGTCGACACAGTAAAAGGAACTTTCCTCGTAACATTGATCATGGCTTCCAACTGGAAGAAAGACATGTCAATGGACACACCTTGATCATGGCTTCCAAGAGGTCTTCATCAGAAGGAAGAATACTTCTCTGGAAGGAACACATGTCAAGGGACTCAAAAGGGATAAGAACATCATGTTCAAGTAATCCCATAGAGTTTTCCATGTCAATTACCGGATCTAAATCAAAGGAAGATGAGCAAATAGTGAGAGGCTCACTTACATTGGTAACTGAAAACATGGGACCAGTTGCCACATAATTAACCCGTGGCAGGGTAGATACCACTTTAGAATCAGGAACATTTAGGGGTGTCATATTATTGGTAGTTGAAACAAGACTAGGGAACGAAAGCTGGTCTACAGTCACAATACTGCCATTGTGAGGGAAAGACATCACGCGAAAGAGTGTCGATACGAAAACTTTCATTGCATAAACATAGTCTCGCCCAAGGAGTAAATTGAAATCCAAGGGACCTCGAACTACCATAAGATCAATACAGACAATTTTACCTCCCAAGGTAATAGAAAACTTAGGAAGGATCCCTAAAGGTTCACTAATGGTTATGTTAAAAGCTTTCAGATTTTGCGTAATAGGTGCAAGCTGAGGGGAACCCAAAGCTTTCCAAACAGTTGAGGATAAAATACTAACAGAAGCACCTTCATCTACCTGAGTACGATGTATGTCCCTACCACCAACCTTGACAATGATTTGGAAAGGGATGGAGGAAGGAAGACAAGGTTCTGTAAGTCTATTCCAATCAAAGGAAAAGACCTCAGTACTTGGAGGGGGTTCTGTAGAAATAGGTGAAATGCCCCCCGGCGTAGAAGAATCTGATGTAACAAAAAGAACCTGAGTGGTATGAAGTTCACTCTCTAAAGGGAAAGTGGGATCGACTGAATGTGAAATTGAATCGACCACTTGATCAACTAATGGATCATCAACCTGAGTGACATGAGTTTCACTCTCCAATGGAAGAGTGTGATCGACTGTACTTGAAATTAGATCAATCACTCCGTCAGTTGACGGTAGGTTGGGAGAAATTTTACGGTAACCAGTTGGAAATTCTTGCTGTGGAACAGTAAGGTTTTCCAAAAATGTTGAGGCTTCATCCATGTGTTTGATGACTCCCTTTGCATAACTTACAAGGAAACCTAACTTTACCCTTTTTCCCAGGAACCTGACTATCACTGGTTGATGGATCAATGGAAAGTTGATGAGATTTTTCTGACCATACTTCCAGGACCTTTGGAATACCAGGACAATTAATAAGGAAGTGGTCACCCTTACAAAGCCTGCAAGGGTATTTGGGTTTACGATGCATGTTGGAGTGTTCCTCAACACAACTAACACTTACAGCCACGGTTGGTTGGTTGACTTCTTTCTTATTTTGCTTCTTCTTCTTCTTCTTCTTCTTCCCTTTCTTCTTCTTCTTACACACCTGTTTACTAGCATCAAGGCTTTTACCAAGCGAAGAGGAAGAAATGGAGGAAGAAAAATTAGGCGAAGAAGGTAAAGGGTTAACAGAAGGTTGGTGATGTTGAGATGGTGAACTCTGTTGAGTTGAAGCATTCGGTTGAGGTGGAACAATTGGAGTATTTGGGGCCAACGAAGTTGAAAATAACCATATTGGTAAACCTATTGTAAATCCAGGTAATGACAAAGTAGCCATATAAGGAGGATCAACATTTCCAAAGAAAGGAAAAGTACTAGGATCCTCGTTAAGAGGGGTTCCTAGGTTGGTAAATTCCGGAACAGTTGCCACTATATTCAACTTCAGTGAATTTTATTAACAATTTAAAACTAAAATTAACAATTCACAACTCACACCTATGGTCTCTAAAAGTAAAAACAAACAAATTAACACGCACTATCAAATCTAGGAGTCAAACCACACACAAACAGTAACTTTCCGTACCGAAAACACTAGTTGGTGATGAAATCCAACGTCGCAGAATTTAGTACAGAAATGGTGGTTGGAACAGTTACCCCAGAAACATGCTTACTGAATAGACTGGACCAAGTTCCTCCACTTAACCGTCTCGAGTGAAGTGAACCCCCCAGAAAATCCAAGTGAGTCTAGCCGACGTCTGCTCCAGGTACAGTGGGATCTTCCCACCACTGTCACCTTAGGAAGAATCCTAAATAATATGGTCACTAAGGTTACCAATCGAAACAAATATACCTAGGGGAACAGTCTACGATCCGATACGCACGCAAGGGCAGAGTAGCAAGCTCAATCCCCTTGAAGGCTCCTTGACATAATCCAAGTTTTACCAACAAGTGACCCCAGGCTCCTCGACAATGGTTAATCCGAGGTTTACCATTTTTAATACGTGAATATCTGGCGTCGTTCCTAATGAGGAAGGATTGATTCCCACACTGGTTCGGACACGATCTCGTGCTTCTCCTTTAAGAGGAGCTTTCCCAGAGTATAAATGCAACAATTGGATTTCTTCCTACCACAAGATACAACTACTTGTTTGTTTTACTGTCTTGGAGAGTTAATTACTCCCTACTCGAAGACACTAGCCTAAGCTATGTTGGTGTATCAGAGCCCTAGAAATGTAAAAATTACTAGATAAATTTTAATTAAGCGCTGTGTTATTAAGGCTGTTATTACTCAAATGGGTAAATGGATACGAAACCAATGGTGTTATGACCCAAATCAAAACTGAATGCAATCGAATATGATAATGTAATCTTTTCAATTCGATGAATCCTAACTAATGTAAGGAGAGAGTTTCCATTCACTTCCAACAATGCAAAAATTGATCACTAAGAGAAAATATAAAAAATTCTCTAATGCACTAATTTCATCAAGAAAACTAATGCAAATCAATTCCCAAACAGTTTTTATTTTTTTATTTTTTTTTGTGTAAATTCAAATCAAAGAAAACTAATCTAAATCTACGATTGAATTTTCAGAATGTAAACTATGCAATTGTAATCTATGCACAATTCACTTGAAAAGTATGCAAATGTAATCTATGCACATTTTTCATTCATATTCTGAAAATGAGAATTCTAATTATGCAAATGTGATCTATGCAAGAGAATTCTCAAACACAAGATGATTCTAATGTAATCTAAGAACCAATCAAGTGCAAGTCAGGAAAATTGGGTAAGAGTTCCAAAGATCAAAAAATAAAAAGACTCAAAGGCGATTAGCACTCATACACAATTTAGCCCCCCCCGGCGAATGAGGGGGAATTTTTTTTGCAAAAACAAAAGCAAAAAGATGCAAAATTGTGAAAAGACTGAGACAAACCTCCAAGTAATGACCAAAGGAAATAAAATTAAGAATTTCTCAAAAAAGAGACTCAAAACACCCAATTGATAAAAGCTTAAAACAGGAATGCCGGTGGAATTAACCTAAGAAAAGCCTTTGACAAGGTACATGCAGGTCTGGGCAGGGGATAAAACCTATAAACAAATTCTAAACTGATAAAAAAGAGAAAAATTTAAAAATTTTCAAATTTTTGACAGGGTACGTAGGCAACTTGTTTACACAGGTGCGTCCACGCTCTGTGCACAAAGGAAAAGTGCGTACAGGTACGCACTGTGCTTAACTCAGAGGGTGCGTACCTCTCCAAAAACTATGAAAAATGAAAGCTAACTCAAAATTAACTAAATTCACCCAATCCCACAATCATCAAGTCAAAAACAGAAACAGAAAATAGAGTTTCTCAGGTCAAAGTATAGACAAAGAAAACAATCAAGTCCCCAGCGGAGTCACCATTTTGTCATGTGGAAAGAGTCAATTTTGCGGACAAAACCGACCTCCCTAGAAACTAAGGCTTTTCTAGTGACAAACAAAACAATCAAGCATTATCTTTTCCTAAATATGCATTTAAAATAAAAGCAACCAGGTGTTTAAGGCTTACCTTTAGTCCAACGCTGTTTGTAGCGGCCAAGCCTCTTCGATCCAGATGAGCTCCTCTCCTTGAAGCCTACATACACAAACAAGCAAACGATTACATAGCACCTGAATAACTCATATAATAAAACATATTCATCATAAAGACCAAGGAGTTTATGAAACAAATTATATATAACAACTTGTTGAGAAAAATGAACTTAATTGTATTAATTGGAAACAAAAGAAACCTTACAACCAACGCCTTGGTGTTGTGCAGGTCCCTCCCAGGGTCCAGCAAGAGTTCTCCTCTACTTTGATCAGCTCACCCACTTCCAAATGAAGCTAAGAAAGGAATGTGATCTCTCCTCTCAAGCTCTATAAGGGAGTCCTAATTTCAGCAGCATCTACCCTTAGGAATGTTCAGCTTTCAACCTCTCTTGCCTCTGGCCCAATGCCTGTATTTATAATGCTTTGGAGGAAGTTAAACAGGTCCACCATCAATGGGATAAGCCCCTCTTTCAAAGGGATAGGTCCCCTCTTCATGGGATAAGTTCCTCTTTCATTGGGATGCATGAACCATCTGGAGGCGCTCAATCCACGTCAAACCATCTTCTAGAATGCTCTAGAATCGACCGCAAGTAAGTTTTTTGAAGTAAAACTTGCTCCTTTTGAATTTTATAGGGGTACGCACCCACCCCTTTACAGACAGAGTGTACAAGTACGCAGGTATTATGTACTTGAGGTGCCGGCCCGCAGGTAAGAGTAAGGGAAAGTGCGGAACCAGTTATATTGATTTTTTAAAGGCTTTCTCTCTTTTTTGGAGTTTGACATGAGGAGCAGAGGTATAAGACTTGCCAAGGAGGAGAGTATGGTTATTGATGGAGCCATACTGACTGCAAATAGTCATGGTGACAAATTTTAGTGTAACACCCTTTCTTACAACTTTTGGGAAAAACCTGAGTGATAACAGAGTCAAGTACATCAAGAACTCCTAGTTCTTCTTTTGAATTACTTGAATCATCTATTTTGGTAAGTACTGAGACTCCAGTTACTCCAACCATTTTTGGTACATCCGTTTCTAAAGAAGAAGTTTCATAATTAGTTGAGGACATTAGCACCAATCCCAGTGAAATAGTAACCTAATTTGTTCAACAACAAGTTGATCCTCAACTTGAAGTTTCTCAACAAGAAATTACTTATGAACTTGAATCAGTTCAACCAGAAGTTAATCTAGAACCTATCATAGTTCTAACAGAAGTTACATCTGAACCTAAAGTTGTTCAGGAACCTCTTTCTGAAACTATTGTTCTTTTACCCGAACATCTGGACTTCGAATTTGAACATTTATAAGTTGTTACTTTACCAGAAGACAATCAACTAGTTACCCCTTAGACATCAGTAACTACTGAAACTTCCACTTTATCAACACCATAAATCTTTTACGTACCAGACAGTGAATTTCTTCCACTTGGTTTAATTGCTGTCGAGGAAGAATTGGAAGAAGATTCTACACCTGGAACCCCATTCCACTTTGGAACTTTGCTTTATCTTTCCCTCATACTCCTCATTTTACTGCTATGTTTGATCTTGCTTATTTTCAAGTACTCGTCGATTCTTTAGGACAACTTTTGGGTCAGTTATCTATGGCTGAAAAACCGTTAACATCCCAGAATGTATCATCTGATGCAGTTATGACAGAATCTTCTGTTGCAACCACTTAGATGTTTTCTACCACACCTGAGTCGCACCTATATGGTGAATCGTCCATCCCAGTTGGTTACCAATATTTGTCTGGAACCCACTTAGGGGTTGCTTCTACACCATGGTCATCACCCATGTCCTCAACCAGAATTCTACCTAGTTCTTCTTTAACGGGAACTCAATAGTTTGATCCTGCATATCAATATCAAGCTGGGAAATCTAGTCAACAAAGACCTATGTATCCATTAAATACTGGATTGCTGCCATATGGAGAACAAAATTCTTATTCACCTTATCCTCCCTATCCCGGAGGACCGTCATATGGTAGTATCCCATAGTATTCAAGTCAGCTTGGAATTCGAGTTTGTCAATGGTAACGAACAATGCCAGTTCAACCAAGGCTTGTGTATCCAACACAACCAATGCAAACTATGTTAGCTATTCATACTACACCTGTTGTTACTACTATACCACAGTCACAAGTTCAAACTATTGTATCTCAACCGGTACAAACTGGCCCTTCTACCTCGCAACCACAAGTTTTGGGTCAAGGAGTTCAAGTTTCTTAGGCTGTTGTACAAAAACCACTTGTGTCCGAGGTTCAACAACCTTAGGTTAGTATACCCTTATCTGGAATGACTCAATCTTACACAGGTATAGTTTATTCACAACCTAGCAAACCTTTCATTGTTGGGCAACAACAACCGTTAAATCAAAAACAATTGTACCAACAAAAACAACAGTTGATTCAACAACCGTGGCAGCCCCAATTTCAACAACCTCAATTCTAGCAATTCCAACCCCAATTTGGACCTGCCCAACAGGCTCAACCTGGGTTTGGACAGTATCAAGCTTACCAAGGTCCTGGTCAACAAGGTTTTTCAAGTTATGGAAAACCACAAATTCAACCTGGTTATCAACAACCACCTTATGCTGGATTTGTTCAACAACAACCTTATAAATGTTACCAAATGCAGATGCCCTATGTTGGTATGCAAAGACCTATTGCTCAGGGAATTCCATCATATCTTGGGTATGCTCAACTTGACCTGAATCGACATTTGCCATTTGTAGCGAATTTGGAATTATCAGATTTAAATCGGCTCACTAATGATCCAATATTCTATGCACCTTGGTGGCCCGTGATTTCACATAAGTTACCTTCTGACATTTTGAAATTCAATGGAAATCCCGGATAAGACCCATCAAATCATGTCATGACCTTTCATTTGTGGTGTTCATCAAACTCCTTAAATGATGATTCAGTTAGACTCCATATTTTCCAAAGAATGCTTACTGGTCCGACTGTTAAGTGGTACATTAAGTTACCACGAGCTTCTTTCAACAAATTCACAACTTTAGCCACCACATTTCTGACCCACTTCCAGTTACCTATCGGATATGAAACTGGAACGAAACTCCTAACCAACTTTAAACAGACTACTGCTACCCATATATCATATTATATTCATGAGTGGCGGCATCATCGTCGAATGGTTAAGACATATGTTCCTGATCAACTTTTGGCTGAGTGGTTCATAAAATCCTTGTTGCCATCAATCACCAAGGATGTGGCAAAAGGTGGCGTTGTCACAGAAGAGCAAGTAATTGCTCATGCCCAATACTTGGATTTGATTTACATACAATCTAGCACGCTCTACGATAAAATTCCCAATGCCCCCCCACCAACTTTCATTGTTCCTCCTCCTCCACAATCAAGTAATGACTCTCATGTCAGCGACGGTGTGATCGGTTCTTCAAGCACGCAAATGGCAGGAAGACGATATGGTCAAACTCTTGCCATTACCAATCAAAGTACCAATGCATCAGAAAATACTCTCGCTTCCAAAGTTAATGTCGTGTCATCTGACAAAGGCAAAAATCAAAAGCAACAAGGAGGCAAGAAGAAGGGGAAAAACAAGAAGAAACAAGATAATTCCCCTCAAGAGAAATCATCTGATTCCTCTACTTTGGCAAAGAAACCTCGTTATCCATGTCTAATCTATAATGACGAAAATTTTACAAGAGATTGTCCACACCGCTCAGAGGTCTCTAAAATTTTAAATACTTCTAACACATCTGCAGTGTTGATCGATCCATTTCCAAACTCGAAGACACATTTGGTTGCAACAGAACATGCTTCCACATCCCAAGTACTCATGTTATCCATCACAAATCCACAAAAAAAAGTTTTGGTGTCAATAATAAATATATATTACAGAAATCCACCATCATCGTAGAATAACGAAGCCACTGAACAACCTAATCCTTCGACTTCGACTTCATCTGAAAATATTCCACCACCTGTTGCACCAAAATTCAGAATAAAACCACCAAAGGGAGTTGTGCATAAATAAACATTTAACCCTTGAACTAGAGCAGCTCAGAACTATAGCATAGTGGAAGATCTTGCTCAATGACCTTCTACTATGTCGACACTCGAGGTGTTACAAAATTGTCCCTCCCAGAAGTAGGCTTCACTGTCAGCAATTGGTAGAATAGACCCTACGGATTCCAATATTGTGGTTTTTAATATGCCGCATATACACCACAGTTACCAACGCATTTATCTTTCCTAATTCAAGTAAAATATCTCAATAAGAATGTTCACTAAACTATTATTGATGAGGGGGCATCTACTTGCGTTATGTCAATGAGATGCTGGAAAACACTTGGTTCACCACCGTTGTCATGATCACCAACCATGTTAAAAGCTTTTGATGGACAAACATATACTCCTTGTGGGATTTTGAGTAACCTGCAAATCGAATTAGGGGGAAAAGCAATTATTTTTGAAATTGAGGTAGTTGATGGACCCCTCTATTACAACATTTTACTGGGAAGGCCATGGGTATATGCTATGGCTGCTGTGGTTTCCATGTACTTTTGTACTATTGCATTCCCTCATAAGGGTGTAATCACAGTGATCGATCAACTTGCCTTCTTTGCCAATAGTTCACAGGCTACGGGAAGCATTCTGTTGGTACACAGACCCCCACTGTCACTTTAAAGTGTTGGAGTAGGTCTCTTTAAAGATCCTTCCCTCACCATCTGATTTGGCAGAAGTGGCAAGAGTAGAGACTTGCAACATGATTTCCTCCACCTCATCTGATTTAAGGAGGATTACCAACAATTCTGAAGTTGATAGTAATACTGAGGTTATGCCGCTAAGCCCCATTGAGCTAGCATAGCAATCAATTTTTCTGGCTTGTGTGGCAAACCCAAATCCACTTTCACCAATTGTATGGGTAGACCGTTCGTTAGAATATGGTACTTCTTCGGATCCTTTCTCATGTATACATTCTACGGATGAAGGAATCATCCAATCAATGATGATAGGAGAAGAACCTTGGGAATATTATCATCATCGTTCCCATCTTCCATATGACATCGAAGATTATTCAAATGAACTAAACCACCCTTCAGTTGTTGATTTCCTTTCGAATTCAGTTTTTATAGACACAATAGAATCTGAGTGAAACCTGTCAAATATTGAAGAAACAATTTCTATTAATATTTCGACCAAGCCTAATGTTGTAGAGAACATTCATGTCGGCAAATCTTGTTCTGCATTAGAACTTGATAGTTACCGTACTCTCTTTCGTGAATTTCAAGATATATTTGCATGGTCCTACGAGGAGATGTCAAGCATTGACTCTAGTATTGTTGAACACGAAATCAAAATGTACCCTGATGTCAAGCTAGTATGAAAATGGATTCAACCTGTTCATCCACAGAAAGCTGCTGCAATTAAAACAGAAGTTGAAAAAATTATGCGTGCTGGTTTCATTTACCATGTACCTCTTACTGATTGGGTTTTCAACATTGTTCCTATCATGAAGAAACAAGGGACAATTCGAGTGTGCATTGATTATAGGGATGTAAATCAGGCATGTCCAAAGGACAATTATCCTACTCCTTTTATCGACCAGATTATTGATGAATGTGTCAGATGTGAAATATTCTCATTTATGGATGGTTTTTCTGGCTATAATCAAATCAATATCCGCCCATAGGACCAATCTAAAACAACTTTTATTTGTCCATGGGGCACATTCGCGTATAGGAAACTCCCATTCGGTTTGAAGAATGCAGGGGCCACATTTCAGAGGGCAATGAACTATGCCTTCCATGACATCAAGAACATTGTTCAACCTTACCTTGATGATTTACCTACTCATTCACGAAAGCGGACTGATCACCCACAACATTTGAGAGCAATATTTTTACGGTGCCGACACTACAAGATACGACTCAATCCACAAAAATGTGTGTTTTGTGTTGGTTCTGGTTGATTGCTTGGATTTGTAGTGTCTAGAGAGGGGATTCGACTTGATCCATTAAAGGTTCAAGCAATTCTTGATCTGCCTCCACCTTCAAAACTTTTACAGTTACAGAGACTCCAAGGGAAGGCTAAATTTCTGAGGAGGTTCATTCCTAATTACGCTGAGATGGCTAAAGGTTTTACGCATCTTTTGAAAAAGGAGATACCCTTCCATTGGGATCAGGTTGTGCAAGCTTCCTTTGATGCTCTTAAAGATACCTTGATTAGAGCTTCATTAATGTATTCTCCAAATTATCAAAACGAATATTACCTATATCTCGCCATTGGCATGGTTTTAGTCCAAGAGGAAAATGGGATTGAAAATTCGATTTATTATTTGAGCCACAATCTCAATGATACAGAAAGTAATTACTCTTATGTCGAGAAACTAGCTTTGGCAGCTGTGCAAGTCATTCAAATATTTTGCCATTACATCCTGCTCCAAAAAACTACTGTCATTTCAGATTACAAACCTATGACATATATTTTGTCACGTCAATTGTTGGGGGGCAAATACTCCAAATGGATAGTCATTTTGCAGGAGTTTGATCTTGAATTAATCAAGTCCAAATCAAAGAAATCTCTAGTTTTCGTAGAGTTACTTTGCGACCTTCCCTCGACCTCCATTGATTCAAGATCTGAACCATCGATTTTGGATGAGTCTCTATTTCTGATATCATCATCTGACACGTGGTATGGAGATATACTAATCTATCTCCAGACCCAAACTTTCTGGCCTGATACCTCTCGCTCGTAACAACGACGTATTCGATACCAAACCAAATATTATTTGATCATTGGCGACACTCTTTACTGTCGTGGTATCGATATGATTTATGGAGGTGCCTCACACATGAGAAGGCCAAGAAAGCATTAAATGATTTCCATTCAGGTGCTTGTGGTGGACACTTATCTGGATATACAACCACACAGAAAATTCTCCATGTTGGTTACTTCTAGACAACTATATTCAAAGATTGTATTATTGCTGTTAGAAGCTATCATTCATGCCAGATATATAACCGAAAAACCAGATGACCACCTGCATCATTGCATCCAGTCGTTTCTTTTGGACCATTTTCCAAATGGGGCATTGACTTCATGACATGTAACCCCACCTCGGCCGGAGGGCATGGGTATGTTATAGTTGCCGTTGACTATTTTACCAAATAGGCCGAGGTTATGTCAACATTGAACAACAATGGCGAAACAGCTACTCTTTTCTCTTTTAACCATGTGGTTGCCTGGTTTGGTGTACCACAAGACGTATTTACAGATCATGGGTCGCATTTTCGCAATCACATGATGGCTGAGTTGACTGCTAAGTTAGGATTGTCACATGATAGTTCTACCCCTTATTACCCACAAGTGATGGACAAGTTGAGGCCATCAAAAAATTCCTGAAGCGGATGTTGCAGAGAATGATAGGGTTCATAAGTGAAACTGGAACTTAATCTTGTACTCTACCTTATGGGCATATCAAACCTCGGTGAGAAATGCAACTAGATTCACACCCTTTCAGTTGGTGTATGGTTTGGAAGCAATCTTACCAATACAATGCGAAATTTCATCTCTCAAACTCGCGATTGACCTATTACCTGACACTTTTGAAGAAGAAGCGTGTTTCTTGGAATTAATCCATATGGATGAAACCCGTCGTGATGTCGTATTGGCTAACAAAGCTCATAAGAAATGAATCAAGGCGCAATATGATAGAAATGTCAAGCCTCGTATCTTCTCAGAAGGAGACCTGGTCTTGCTTTGTGATCAAGAAGCTGATAAACTTGGAGCAGGGAAATTTGAACCAATGTGGATGGTTCCTTATATTGTCAAGCGTGTTTTGGCAAAAGGTGCCTACGAGTTATTAGATTATGTGGGATTCCATTGTCGCAACCCCGAAACAGGTTGTACCTCAAATGTTACTATGCTTGATTGAGTGTAGTAAAACTCACTATATATATGCTTTCATTGCATGTGTGTGTGTGTCTTTTAGAGTTTTTCTCTGGTTAGTAATCCGCTTTGCATTTGTTGCAGATGTCTTATGCAGCATGGGCTATTTTTCGCTCCAAGTGGTGAGTTAGTGAGTTTTCAAGGGATTTGTATCGGTTGATCGATGAAAAACATTATTGAGTATAGTGCGTTGATTGAACTTCTCTCTGATGCCATTTCACTTGGCATTCACCGAATCATCATTAGGCTAGACTCGCAACTTCTTGTACTACAACTAACAAACATTTATACTGTCCGAAATCCAACAAATTTTTGTATGTTCCTTAGATTTCGTATTTTGGAAAGACATTTTGAACACATTCAATATCAACATATTTCCATAAATCTTAACACATTAACTGATTCTCTAGCAAATTATGTGTTAAATAGATATTTGCGATGCATGTAAAAGTAATATTTTCAATTCACATCATCAGTTGAATAGGATTGCATATAGCCATAGAAAACTCTGAAAGTAAAATAGATATGTTATTTAAAAGTTTTTACAAAATTTGTGTCCAAGACACATTTGGTAATTTGACCCAAAAAACTCAAAATGCATGCAAAAAATCCTAAGTAGATCTAGTGGTGCTCATGATAACAGGTCACAACCTATGCTATCATGCGCAAAAACCTTGCTCAATGGCTAGGAACACCAATAGTGTGGCATTGCAGCCTCATAGGTAACTCCTCGATCCAGACATCAGAAATACCAAGGGTTAATCCCTTTATGTGATCCTGTAACTCTGATAAGGTCTCGGCCAAATCTAAGTCCTAGAGAACTGCATTCCCAAAGTTTCTCTGCATTGGCCCACCTGCACCTTGTTGGTGCCCCATAGGTCGAATAGTATCCACATCTGCATGCATAAGAATGATTTTAGTTTAGTCTTGGAAACATTAAAAACACAAAAAACATCTAGAAACTTGAAAAATCAAAAAATACTTTTGGTCAAACAATTTACACATAGCACCCCATTGTGCTCCAACTAGTAGAATCAAATCTGGATCTCCACAGAAATCCATCCCTGAGTATGGATTCTCCTCAATGACAAGGTGTTGTCACTCGAGCCAACTGAAGAATGCAGTGGAAAAAATGATTGTTGACTGACCTGTATGTTGAGACATCAATTCGACCCACCTTTGCATACATGGATCTCTAGGACCAGCTACACCCAGTGATACATGTTGTGGTTGCATCAATGGGATTCTCTCTAAGGTAAAAGTGATTAATATCGAACCATAGCAAAAATTCTTCATCTTACCACTTTTTACCTTAGTTAGTTGTTCTTTCAATGAAGAAAGCACAGCCTCGCACCAGTTGAAAATTTTTAGCTCTAGACACTTCAATGCATACTGCATATATGATATGTTTGTTAGATGTAGTGTCACACTACCAACCAATTTTGTGATTGTGAAGAGGATCATTCTTAAAGGAAAATCGCCTACATCCCCGATGTTTATTTTCCCATCCTTTCTAGGCTATGTACCTGGCCGACAAAACTGTCTAATATAATCTCTCACCGATTCACCTCCACAGGAAAATCTAGAAAGTGAGATGGGGGCACCTCGCCTCGACAGTCCAGTAAGAAAGTAAATATCATCAATAGAAATAGGGACCATATTGTCCCTAATGTCAAAATTCTGATCTGTTGGATCCTATGCATGAACAAGGAACTACAGTAGTTCTATTTGTTGCCTCATTCGAACATCTTGAAGTATTTGAGTAACCCACAGTTTCTGAGGGCCTCAACTGTACCTGGATTGTTTAGGGAAACCATGTCTTGTTCTTTGTGCTCTCTTTCTCTCCATATAATCGACATTATGATCCGATGAAAGCCTAAAACATAATCATAAGCTTACTTAGGATCCTTTCCATGCAAAAAACAAGACAAATTTTGGAGCAAACAGCTAAATCAAACTTTGGAAATTCGCCCAACGCAGCCCAAGCACAGAGACAGTGTGCTGCAGAGCATGCAACCTTCTATCTGGGTGCTCTTCAGCACAGTTTTCGATGTGAAGGTCTGCACTAATCCTAGGGTGAAAAAATGAAACCCAAGGGCCCTAAAAAACCCTAAAACTTGCATTAAATGACAAAAGAATGACCTGAAAAGAAAGAAGATAGGTTAAGCTCCTACCTGGTCCAGACAGCTTGAGAAATGGTCCACAGAATCTCTCGCAATCAGCTGATGAAGTTCGAGGTAAAAAACTAGCTCATAGCACAAAACTGAATGGTAAGTTCCAAATGGTAAAAATGTCATGGTAAAAACTTGTTTTATGTTTATTTCATGTTCATTAATCGAGTAAAAATTAGTATTTTCCTATTTTTGCCTATGAAACAGGTATTTTTAATCCATTTGGTGGTGTTTTGAGTAGGTTTTGCAACTGACTTACAAAATTCGACGTGCTTGATTGTAAATTGTACTTTTGACCACAGAGCACACTTTTATCTCTTTTTCGAGCTCTGTTAAAAATGAAAAGGGAACCCCCTTGGAGTCCTCTTTAAACTCTTTTCAGACTCTCTAAACATGAAAAGATTTCTGAGTGCTTATCCCTTCCAACTCGTTAATGAATTGGAAACAACATCTCTCTTGTATTATTTTACGCTTTTTTGGGCTTGAGAGATTAATTTACGAAAAAGAACTTGTGGAGTTTTCTTTTTTTCTCTTTTTAAACTCTCTAAACATGAAAAGGACCGACTTATCTTTGTCGTTAAACTCGTTAAAACATCAAATAGCGACAAACTTGTCCATCTAGAAAAGACCGAGTTTCACCTTCGCTAGACTCGTTAAAACATCAAATTGCAATGGATTCATCCAAAGGGTGGAATTATACAATAAGAATATTTTATCCTCCTCAGGCTTGATAAAAATAAAGAGGTATTGGCCAACAATGACTGGGGAAAATGGGAAAAAGAGGAAAACCACTTTATGGTAACAGGTCGCTCTTGAACATGACACTTTCACTCTATCACTGTGACTATTTGGGTTGGGTTATTAGCTTGATGGTTATCATACCGTTGGTCTATCATACCATCCATCACTTTGTTTTGGGTCAATGCTACCAATTCATTTCAGTGTCGCTGACATGTTCAAGAGAAGTCATTTAGTCAAAATTCATCTTTTGTAAAACCAAAAACCTTCATTTTCATTACCGCCATTCCTGAACCTTGTGTCATCAGTCAAATTCCATCTCTAAAATCACTACACTCATTTCACGTCATTGATTTCAGATACATCAAGGCCCTCCTACGACGAGTTGCTTCTTGTCGACATCAACAAATTATCCAAGAAGTTGACTTAGAAACACCCTTCCAGTACCTTGAGGCTTGCATGCATCAATGGCAAGTTTCTCACTTCTGGTGATAGGTTACATCAATGGCCTTCGACCGAAAGAATTTGTATGGTGTTCGACATCAAATCATTCATTCACACCATGCAGAATGTACTACAGTACCTTGAGGATCATTATCATTATCGACGATTTCTCTCACATCTGTTAACAACTTACATCATTAGCTGGTAATCAGATGGTGTTTTCCCATTTTCGACCTTAGATCACATATTCACATGGTTAGACTTGTACTTAAGTGAACTATTGAATGAGATAGAAGACCCTAGACCTAGTTTCATCCATCTGGGTTGCGATTTCAGGATTACTAAATCATATGTACAATGGCTTTACATTTATGGTCATTTCTGATCATGGGTCTATATCTGTAGACGATTGTCTATGTACATGTAATGAAAGTTTATAATTTGAGCATGGGTATGCCTTCCCTCAGTGATTCATGTAAAAATTAAATATCATGATATATGTATTGTAATTGATGCAGGTCACCTTCCACTTCAATACCTCCTCATCACATCGTAAAGCATTTCATTCGACATTAGCATTTTTCTGACTTCATGCTTTAGGGGGTAGATGTTACAGATCCATTTGGGCACATCAATCCCATCATTTAGATCAGTGTTTTAGGGCTCATCAAACCATAATTTCAGTTTCTACATTCCATAATCAAGTCACCCCTTTGAATTCCTCCTTCCCAGATAGTTTCATGACTTGAAGACATCTAGAAATAGCCTCTAGAGGGACCAGCTCAAGTAGGCCCATGTAAGGGTGCACTGCAGAGCAGTTAAGTCCATGCTAGGGTGCTCTGCAGAGCACTTAGTCTTCCTTTCACCTGCGTTGGGCGATATTGAGTGAAATTCATGTACGGTTTGGGGAATATTCTTATCTTTTGGAGTCATCTAGAAGGTTACCTCACTTATCAACTCCTATGAGCTTGAAAATGGATGAGGAATGAGTTAAGGTGCATCCTATCCTCTCATCCCTTCCTCCACGGAACTAATTCTAAGTATGGAAGGCCATTCAATGTCACCATTTATGACAAAACCTCCTTCATCTCCCTATAAATTGACCACTCATCTAAGTGATCAGGGGTTGGATTATGTTGAATTGTAAGGAAATAATACTGCTATGAGATTTGGCTTTGAAGCAAGTATTGTAATGCTACAAGTTTTTCATGCTTTTGATGTGATGTGGATGGGATCCAAGCTGGAGGAATGGCTTTGAATCAGACACAAATGGTTGTAATTCCTTCTTCTATTCAATAAAGTGTTTGAACCTTTCTCCCATATGTTTGTATTGTTTTATAATGCTTATATGAGTGAAATGTATCTGATTCCATTCACTTATATTCAATAGATCTTTTTCTTTGATTGATTGTTTGTTTTCTATTGTGTTTACAAGTACTTCTAAAGTCTATTAAGTACGGGAAGGAGCGACGGGATTGATACAAGGGAAACGAGAGGAAAGCGGAACTACAAGTAGGTCTTCTCATCTTCTCATCTTATCTATTATTTATAAGAAAAGACTAAAACACTCCTCTCCCCTCTCTTTTAGTTTATCTCCATCTCTCCCTATCTTTCTTGGTGAGATTGATGTTGTAGCTCTTTTTTTTCTCTACGGTCTTCCAACTTCCTGTATCTTGCATCTCCTTCATCTCTTCTGGTTCTTGGGACATTGGTGTCTTAGCTTCGTGATCTATTGTGTTCGTCCTCTTGAAGATAGATGGAGAAGAAGTTTGGTCTAGGAGATCTGCTTTGCTGTTAAATGAAGATTTATTTTGTGCAGTATTCGAATCCTCATAATTGTTGATGCTTGAGGGGTTGTCGAGTTCACTTTTTTGTTGCTGGGCGGGGCTTTCTCCCTGCTTGTCTTGAGAGTTGTTTCTTTCTTGTGATTTAGAGTTTTCTCTAGAGTATTCTTCTTTGATGGCAATGTAGTGTTCTTTTTGTGCTCCTTCCCACCATGTAGATCTGTGGTGGTTTTTTCTAGTAGAATTTTTCTGGGAGGCTTTTGGGCAATTTTTGGCTAGATGGCCCATCTCAAAGTAGGATCGACATTTGAAGAGGACACTTTCATAATCGAGTTTCTGGTTCCACACATAGTCTTTACTTGTTAGGTTTATTTTAGCTAGGAATCTGGTGCTGAAGTCCATTTCCACACAGATGCGTGCATAGGTGGTTCTGTCATATTCCTCTGTTTCTAGGCACCTACAGTAAAATTTCCCAATTGCATTTCCAATGGCTTTTAGCGAGGGAAGATTCCAGAGATGCAAGGGTAGGCTTGGCAATCTCGCCCAAACTTATGCTGAAATTATGACTGCTGTTGAGGGATTGAATGATGAGTTCTATGGCTTCATGAATAGGCCTGAGTTTTCCCAAAACCAAGGGCCAGAATCTAGAATACATTGTATGCTTTCAGGATTTTCAAAATCTACTATAAAGAAACCCCTAGCACAGGGGTAGATATTAATTTCATCATAAATGACAGGCTTCCATACCTCCAAGATCCAATTGTGGAGAGTTGTCAACCACGGCAAAAAACCATTGAACTAGCAGATTAGGGTACTTTCGGAAAACTTTAAAGCCTCATCGAGTGAGGCCTGGACCACCTGGACAGTGGGCGCTAGGGCTTCAATGACAATATGGGCAGGAGCTTGCCCTCTAGAAGCGGACAAAACTGAGCCAACAGCTATTTTTGCGAAGCTGGGAGCCATATTTGCCCGTAGAAAGCCCAGACCCAACTATAGAGAAATAAGGCAGAAGATTAGATCTAGAACCCAACCGCAAAGAAGATTAGATCTAGATCCAGATCCAGCCGCAGAAGATTAGATCTAGAACCCAGCAGCAGAGCCTCAGTAAGTATTTTAATCAGTAAGAAACCCTAGTAGGAAAAATCGAGAATCAAATCCTGCTCCAGATAAAAATAAATCACCGACTTTCGCTTCATGGACCACTCGATCCGGAGATGCCCACATAAAGGAGGACTTGCTCACAGATCTATTTTTGCAGATATGAGATTGGTGATCGTTATAGAGAATGCCGAAAGAAATAATGCTTAAGAAGAGCACAACATAGAAGCAGGTTTGGAGCCGCAGATCTACTCATGCAGAGACGGAAGAACTAACGCAGCTGCAACCTAAGAACTGCAGCCACAACGTTCTACCAAATACCTCCGCATACGCAGCCATAGCCTAAGAACTGCAGCCGCAACGTTCTACCAAATACCTCCGCAGATGCAGGTAATAATATCATGATATATCATGATATATTAATATATATTACAATATAACAAATTTGGTATTGGATTAAAACACAGTTATTATATTTAATAATATAAATATTATGATATATTAATATGAATATTAGATTTAATAATAATAATAATAATAATAATCTTTAATATTAATATTATGGTTAATAGTATTTTTTGCATGGTATTAATAATAATTTGGCCCATGGTATTTTTCCCATAGGCTTCACCTAAATAAAACCTATTTTTTGAGTGTTAGTAAGTGTAAAGAGGTTTATGGAGCAAATATAAAAAGAGGTTTTATTTATTTACCATACCTCTTGTTTATTTATATTTTTATTTATTTATCATATTTCTTTTATTTACAATGGTATTTGGCCCATAGGCTTGGTATATAATTAGATGTTGATTTCTAATCTTATTTGATATGTTTTTATTTATTTACCATACATCTTTATACCTCTTTTATATTTATTTATTTATCATACCTCTTTTATAAATATGGTAATTGGCCCATGGTATTAATAATTATGTGTCCAGTAGGATCCACCTAAATAAAACCTATTTTTTGAGTTTTCATAAATATAAAGAGGTTAATGGAGTAAATATAAAAAGAGGTTTTATTTATTTACCATATCTATAGTTTATTTTTTTATTTACCAAGTAAATATAAAAAAAAATCTTATTTATTTACCATACTTCTAGTTTATTTATATTTTTATTTATTTACCATAGCTCTTTTTTTACTATTCATAAACCTTTTTATATTTTAAATTTACGTTGTGTTTATACATAAGAACAACTAGATTGATTTTTAAATAGGGGCGACATTAGATTAACAATGTTAAATATTACATTTACATTTAAGTTTACATGTTTACGTTTTTACGCGAGATCTACCCCATGGGGGCAATAATTATTTTATTTTTAATTTGAAATTACAAATAACTTTGAAAAATACATATAAATAACCAAAAACAATTTTATATTAATTAAAATAAAATAAAATAAATTTCAATTAATTAAAAGTTAAAATAATATTATTTGAATAAAAATATGTTTTCTATTTTCAAAGAGACTAAAAAGATTTGTAATTATTTTATTTAAACTTTGAATTACAAATAATTTAATAATTTAAACTTCCGTAAATTTTGGGTTTTGGGTGATTTTGCCCTAAACTGTAGGGGTTATGTGATGACCCTAGGAGAATGTAAATATTTAGTTTTACTACGGTAAAAGAATGAATTTAGAAATGATATTGCAAAATTATCTCATTGCTTGTTAAAGGAAAATTTCAGAGTATTTCTTTTATTTTTTTTAAAAATGCACTTAAATGTTTAAAGGGAAAAAGAATACTCATGATATTGTTGGCAACTCTTGGGAGGGAGTTGGCAAGAAAAGTCAGTTATTGGAACTGACTTTAACCACCCTCTCTAACTGAAAATTCCCAAGGGGAAAGGGGGGGAATGACAAAAAGGTCTGTGCTGTAGAGACAGGCAGACAGAGAAAGAGAGAAAAAAAAAGTGAACTGAGGACTAAGTCTGGTTAGGACCAGATAGTCTAGCACACTGTGCACCCTTGCTGAGGATAGGGATCTGGCAAGAGGAAGCTAGGGGGGAGGCTCTGGTCTCGAAAGACGAGTCTCGTGGTTGGGCGGCTAAAAGATTATGCATGAGCTTGCAGGTGACCTACTGAGCACCTAAGGGCGGCAGCAACCAGGTAAGTAGGACGGAACTCTTACTTCTCTGCAAATGTTACAAATCATTTAAGTTAGACTGTAGATACCTATGAGGCAAATAAATAGGTTCTTGGAAAGAAAAATTACCACTGCCACATCGGTGACACCACAGTTGCGTAGGACAAGTTGCATAGTCCAAGTCATTATATATATACATCTAGAAATCTGTGTTTTGAGTTTGCAGACAAAGACCGAGTCCATAAGTCCAGAGACTTGCTCCGGAGTCTGGTGGAACGCGAACAGACCAGGCAAGTCCCGCTGTTAGAATAGAAGCGCAAGACAAGTGAAGTAAATGGCAAGGCTGAAGGCGGCACTACCTACCGAGGCGCAAAGACACGGGAGGAACCGGTTGGATCCAAGGAAAGACGGGTTACGCTCGAAGCCAACAGAGAAACCCCAAAGATGATTTAATATCAAAACTATTTCAATTAAACTCGGTTAACCTTGCATTTACAGCTAAAATATATATAAATACAGCGCACAGAAAATAAATGGACATATAACCTTGCGGTGCTGGTCACCCTTTATACGCCTTATCTCAGGAAAACGAGATATATGGGGCAGCTGGGTATCACGGTGCAGACGTTCCTATAGGGAAACGTTGATACCCGAGACCCCTCTTTAAACAAACATGCATGAACCCTCTTAGGGAAGCGTCGAGTCATGAGGACCTTTAATAAATTAATATGCAATGAACCAACAACATTCATATGTTATGCGATGAACCAACAATATTCACAGATTTAAAAAAAAATCACACTGGTTAGGAAACCATACTGTCATTATGTTGAGGCACAGAACACCTGGTTATGAAACCAGACTGTGGCTCTTGGTACGAGCGACATGTAGACCTGTTCCTTGCACAGCGCAGACATATGGCCGGCTAACCGAGCCGTCTGCACTGTCTATGGAACCGTCATGTAGGCCAAATAATCAAACAATGGGAAACATATCGAAACACATTACATATATGCATAAAAACCTTCATAAAGATAAATACTGTGGCAAAAATCAATAGAGGTTGTATGGTCAGAGTTCGAGGCATCCGGTGGATAGGATTTACCCGACCTTTAAAAGAATACCAGGAAACCAGTATTTCCGCAAACAGAGACAGTAGCGTAAATAAACTGGAATTCATTATAAATAATAAACGATTACACTGTCAATTGCTAGCTGCACATAAATCGCGAGACAGAACGGTGAAAGCCGCAAGGCTGTGTTAGATATTAAACAAGAAATCATAAGGGTCGATGCCCAAACCGTGTGCAACAGTGCCATGGCCGAAATGCCCTCCGGCATACAAATATATATATTAACAGTTTAAACTTCAAACCACAGTTATATGACTACAACATTACATTCATGTAGAACTTTCCAGACTCAACGCCGGTAGCGTTAGGGTTGATAAACCCATATCCGGCGCAGAACGGTCATGAGGTGAGACAGAGGAAGCCTTCCGTAGCCACCTGCAATCAAACAGTAGGGTTAAAGGCGGGTTACGGATAGGCATAGGGGAAAACCCTCTGTCAGCAAAAAGAAATAAAATAACCTCATTCAACTATGCACCTGTAGTCCGCAGGGGTCGCACCTGTGGTAGAGCCGCAAGCACCCAGGTTCCATAGGCGGACCTCCTTATCCGCCGCGAACCAGAGATGGATACCGCTGCATGCAACCGTGGAATAATCGTTAGTAATGGTGAAGGATCCGTTCGACGGTTGAAGAGCAAGGAAAAACCCAAATAATTCAATATGAAGTAGAGCAGTGAACAGAGGAAATAACCGGTGGAAAACACTGAAGCTTACCTCGCATTCGTAGCGGAAGGTTACCGCGGCGCCATGCTCTCGGCGCGGAAGGTTACAGTGGCGCCCGAATGAAATGGAAGGGCGCGGCAGCGGAAATACAATAACCCGAGCAAGCAGAAATTAGGACCTTATACCTTCACAGTTCGGCGGGACATTTGGATGCGTTTCCGCCGTTAGATCTTCCACAAGGCATCTCAGCCATCGATCAAGCAGTAGGGTTGGCAGAGAATTTATGGCAGCCATCTGCCCTCCACGTGATCGGACCGGCGGAGGCAATGCCGCGTACGCTCGTCACATGGCAACGCCGGCGGCAGTCTCGGGTGGCGCACTTTGACAGCACCAAGGAACCCGCCGAATCAACCCAAATATGGACCATAAATTGCAGCGATCGCAAAGTACCATAAATATAATTATTCAGATATAACATGAGTCAACAAATAGCCGAACTATGTTGCCATGACAATTATATATGTGCGCCCTTATTATTATATGGATATTATAATGTCTCCGCATGTGTAAAATAGTCCACAGTTTAGCATACGGCATATGCATATTATAGGACAGCGGTAAACCTTTGTTGGTAAATGATAGGCATTCGTTGTTTAATTATTTGTAAACCATCTAATATCCATGCTTAGAGATGGTGAGTTATTTACCAAGGAATTGTGTGATATATATATATATATATATATAATTTATTGCTGAGGGTACGGGTATGTGACAAATTGGTATCAGAGCAGAGGTTCCCATACTGTGACCTCTGGGAACGAGCCTAACCTGCTAAATGGGAGGTAATCATAGTGTTGTTTTTTTGTAGCTAAATTGTGCAAGTAACTTACAGTGCCAATATTTCCTTGATTTTATACCAGGAAAGAAGAAAGAAAAATCACAGAAGACATTAGAGATTAACAGTAAGAAATGCAGAGAGCTGGCAGCACTCCGCACAGGCCCACAGCAGAACAGGGACCTGCAATCAACCCCAGAGACAACCCAGAGCTGTGGGTACAGCTTGGGGAGGAAACACGGAGCACGAACCTGGCTATATTGGAGACAGTCCAGGACTTGAAAAATGAGATGGCCCGGTTGCGGGAGGATAACGCACGATTAACAATGGAGCAAGAGAGAATTTTGAGGAGTCTGTCAGGGAGGCAGAACCCTTCGTTAGCCAATCCTAGTGCGGAACAACAGAGAATGACGGAGGAACAGCACGATCAAGTGGAACCTGAAAATTCGGAAGAAGGTGAGGATCAATCGGGCAATGCATCCGAACTGCAGACCTCAAAACGTCAAAGGGTAGAACTGCAAGGAGAATTTTGGAAAATCAAACCCCCACACTTTGATGGAGAGCAAGAGGAGGCGGCTGAAGCATGGTTAATTAACATGAACAAATATTTCCAGCTATATGAGTACGATCATAATTTGAAGGCACGACTGGCTATTTTCCAGCTGCAAGGAAAGGCAACACTGTGGTGGGAGGAAGTCAAAATTGTTAAAGGGGTAAGCGAATGAACCATAACGTGGGAAAAGTTTCAGAAGTATTTTAAAGAGAGATACTTTACGGAGCACTTTTATGATGAAAAGGCGAAGGAGTTCCACGATCTGTGATTAGGACAACAGACCATGGATGAGTTTATTAATCGTTTTACTTCCCTGCTTCATTATGTGCCTTACCTTAAGGAAGAAAAGGCCAAAGTGCAAAGATTTGTTAGCAGTTTACCCATGTATATGAGGGAAAGGATTGAATTTGACAATCCTAGAATAATGGATGAAGCTATTCGCAAGGCCAGAATCTGTTATCAGTAGAACAAACAGAAAGGAGACATTTCCAACAGGAAATGGAGTGAGAAAAAGAATAGTAAAACTGCTGGAAACAGTAAAGGAGGTCGAGGAAGCGGAGTTAAAGGAAGCAGTAAAGGGCAGAACAGTAGAGCAGCACCAAGAGGTTCGTTCAGAACTAAGACAATCGGCGAAACTAGAATGGGTGAGCAATCTGCCAAGCTGGACAATGAAGGAATAACCAGACCCCCAGTGCAGTGCTGGGGTTGTGGCGGACCGCATTACATCAAGAACTGCCCGCAACGGAAGGGAACTGATCAGATATCCCAGATTCATGAGGCGTCAACTGTCGGCGATGTGGGACGAAGTGTGCCAAGGATAAATGCAGCTCTGGACGATCGCCAGGCGGAATACCAGCCCACCATGGTCGAATTTGAAGGTAAAATTTTAGACCTTTCAATCACTGTTCTAATAGATCCAGGAGCTACTTTAAGTTATATTAGCCCAAAGATAGTTGAACAGTGTAAATTACAACCTGAAAAATTCAGGAACCCTTGGCTGGTACAACTAGCTACGGGGGCTAAAAGGCGAGTAGTGGCAAAAATTAATAACTGTCCCTTAACAATAGCAGGACAGCCAGTGGTAGAAGATCTGAATATGCTTCCACTTGGCTCATATGATGTCCTAATCGGAATGGATTGGCTGGAAAAGCATTGGGCATTAGTGAACTGCAAGACGAAAATCATTCGATACAAGGATGATTTTGGAAAGGAACAAGAGATGCAAGGGATTAAGCGACCAGTTCAGGTCCGGCCAATCACCGCATCCCAGCTGGCAAAGTGCATCAGGAAACGGTGCCAGATATATGCCATTCAGGTGGGTTATGCAGAAACCAAGGATAAAACAGCCACGCTGGACAATCTTCTGGTAATAAAAGAATTTGCGGATGTGTTTCCGGAAGAAATCCTTGGGTTACCTCCTAAAAGAGATATTGGCTTCACCATTGAATTGCTACCAGGGGCTGCCCCAGTTTCGCGGGCACCTTACAGAATGAGTGTGCCTGAGTTAACCGAACTGAAAATGCAATTACAGGAATTGTTAGACAAAAATTACATCCGCCCCAGTGTGTCTCCATGGGGAGCTCCGGTGTTATTCGTCAGAAAGAAAGACGGAACCCTCCGTATGTGTATCGATTACCGACAGCTAAACAAACTCACAATTAAAAACAAGTACCCCTTACCCCGGATCGATGAGCTTTTTGATCAAGTCAAAGGGGAAACGGTATTTTCTAAGATTGATTTGCGATCTGGTTACCATCAGATCAGAATTAAAGAGGAGGACATCGCAAAAACAGCTTTCAGAACCCGGTATGGACACTACGAATTTGTAGTGCTACCTTTCGGGTTGACCAATGCACCCGCCACCTTCATGTGCTTAATGAACAGTGTGTTCCATCGATTTTTAGACAAATTTGTGCTGATATTTATCGATGATATTTTGATTTATTCTCGTTCTAAGGAGGAGCACGAGGAACACCTCCGGTTGGTACTGCAAACTCTTAGAGAACATCAATTGTATGCTAAACTCAGCAAGTGCGACTTCTATAAAGAGGAGATTCAGTATCTAGGCCATGTAATTACCAAGAAAGGGATTGCAGTGGACCCTAAGAAAATAAAGACCATAATGGATTGGCCTGTACCTAAGGATGTGGCGGATATCAGGTCCTTCATGGGACTGGCCGGCTATTATAGAAGATTTGTGGAAGGCTTCTCGAGGGTAGCATATCCTATTACTTCTTTGCAGAAGAAAGGAAGGACATTCAAATGGACCCTAGAATGTCAGCAAAGCTTTGAGCGACTCAAGCATTTTCTCACCTCTGCTCCCATCTTGAGTATAGCTTATCCTGAAAAGGATTATGTGGTTTGTACCGATGCTAGTCGAGAAGGCGTGGGGGGCATGTTAATGCAAGAGGGAAAAGTGATCGCCTATGAGTCGAGAAAGTTGAAAGAGCATGAGCAGAAATATTCTGCCTACTATTTAGAATTGGCAGCCGTCTTACATGCACTTAAAATGTGGCGGCATTATTTGCTAGGAAGGAAATTTCTGCTGTTAACATATCATCATAGTTTGACAAACTATTTCAGTCAGCCCACCGTGAACGCAAGGCAAGCCTGTTGGGCAGATTTCTTAAGTGGATTTGATTTCGACATTAAACATCTGAAAGGCAAAGAAAACCGCTTGGCTGACACACTGAGTCGAAAGGCGCAATGTTTATATGAAGTTACGCTCATTAAATGGGAGAATTCCTTGCACGAAAAGATAAGAACGACAACAGACCAAGATGCAGAATATCAGCAAATGAAACAACAAATACCACTCTCCAGCAAGGAAGGTCAGCAGGAGTATGAGTTAGGTGAGTATGGAATGCTGCTCTATAAAAAGAGGTTGTTTGTACCTAACGACAACAATCTTAAAAATCTGATTCTAGATGAATTTCATACCAGCCACTACGCAGGTCATCCTGGATATCAGAAGATGCTTACTGCGCTTCGAAGAGAATACTATTGGCCTGGTATGAAAAAGCATGTGGCTGAGTATTTAGCGCGGTGTTTGGAATGTCAGCAGATTAAGGCAGAACACCTACATCCAGCAGGGTTATTGCAACCCTTGCCCATTCCAGAATGGAAATGGGAAATCATATCCATGGATTTTATAACTGGACTGCCTAGAACAAGGAGGAATAATGACTCTATTATGGTAGTAGTAGACAAGTTAAGTAAAGCACTGCACTTCATACCAGTGCAGTCTACCTACAAAGCAGTACAGATTGCACACATTTTTATGCAAAACATGTTCAAATTGCATGGGCTTCCAAAGACGATAATATCAGATCGAGATGTAAAATTTACATCCGCCTTTTGGAGAGCGTTGTTTACAGAACTTGGTACGCAGCTGAATTTCAGTACAGCTTACCATCCCCAGACTAATGGACAGACAGAACGAGTAAATCAGATTGTTGAGGACATGTTAAGAGCATGTGTAATGCAAAAACCGACGCAATGGGAAGATTATTTACACTTGGTAGAGTTCGCGTACAACAACGGATACCACACATCAATCCAGATGTCTCCATTTGAAGTTTTTTACGGACGGAAATGTCGTACGCCCTCAAGCTGGAGTGGGCTGGAAGATAAATTAAGATTGGGGCCAGAAATGCTCAAGGAAATGGAAGACATGGTAAAAAGAGTGCGGTCTAATTTAAAGGCTGCCCAGGATCGGCAAAAGAGTTTTGCAGATCGGAAGCGAAGGTTCAAAGAGTATCAGGTTGGCGACCATGTTTATGTAAGAATACAAGCCCGGAAAAGTACCTTGCAATGGAGCGGTTGCGCTAAACTCGCGCCCCGCTATTTTGGACCTTTTCAGGTCTTGGCAAGGGTTGGGCCGGTAGCCTACCAGCTTGCTTTGCCAAGCCATATTAGAATTCATAATGTATTCCATGTTTCTGTGCTTAAAAAATACATTTACGACCCTAAGCATGTGATCAAATGGCAAGATATACGGGTAAGGGCTGAATTCAGTTGAACTGTTGATACATATTTTTGAAATAGAAATTTACTGATATTAATGATAATTGCAGGTCGAACCGGAAGGAGAGGTCCTGGTCGAACCGCTGAGCATTCTCGACCGGAGAGAAGTGCAGTTGCGGAAGCGAGTTATTACCCAAGTTAAAGTGCAGTGGCAGCACTATGGGCTTGATGAGGCCACCTGGGAAGATGAAGAGCTTCTTAAGAAGGTTTATCCGGAACTGTTTGTGAACAGCAGACATTGGGATGATGTCCAATCTCAGGAGGGGGAGATGTGATGACCCTAGTAGAATGTAAATATTTAGTTTTACTACGGTAAAAGACTGAATTTAGAAATGATATTGCAAAATTATCTCATTGCTTGTTAAAGGAAAATTTCAGAGTATTTCTTTTATTTTTTTTAAAAATGCAGTTAAATGTTTAAAGGGAAAAAGAATACTCATGATATTGTTGGCAACTCTTGGGAGGGAGTTGGAAAGAAAAGTCAGTTATTGGAACTGACTTTAACCACCCTCTCTAACTGAAAATTCCCAAGGGGAAAGGGGGGGAATGACAAAAAGGTCTGTGCTGTAGAGACAGGCAGACAGAGAAAGAGAGAAAAAAAAAGGTGAACTGAGGACTAAGTCTGGTTAGGACCAGATAGTCTAGCACACTGTGCACCCTTGTTGAGGATAGGGATCCGGCAAGAGGAAGCTAGGGGGGAGGCTCTGGTCTCGAAAGACGAGTCTCGTGGTTGGGCAGCTATAAGATTATGCATGAGCTTGTAGGTGACCTATTGAGCACCTAAGGGCAGCAACAACCAGGTAAGTAGGACGGAACTCTTACTTCTCTGCAAATGTTACAAATCATTTAAGTTAGACTGTAGATACCTATGAGGCAAATAAATAGGTTCTTGGAAAGAAAAATTACCACTGCCACATCGGTGACACCACAGTTGCATAGTCAAAGTCATTATATATATACATCTAGAAATCTGTGTTTTGATTTTGTAGACAAAGACCGAGTCCATAAGTCCAAAGACTTGCTTCGGAGTCTGGTGGAACACGAACAAACCAGGCAAGTCCCGCTGTTAGAATAGAAGCGCAAGACAAGTGAAGTAAATGGCAAGGCGAAGGCGGCACTACCTACCGAGATGCAAAGACACGGGAGGAACCGGTTGGATCCAAGGAAAGACGGGTTACGCTCAAAGCCAACAGAGAAACCCCAAAGATGATTTAATATCAAAACTATTTCAATTAAACTTGGTTAACCTTGCATTTACAGCTAAAATATATATAAATACAGCGCACAGAAAATAAATGGACATATAACCTTGCGGTGCTGGTCACCCTTTATACACCTTATCTCAGGAAAACGAGATATATGGGGCAACTGGGTATCACGGTGCAGACGTTCCTATAGGGAAACCTTGATACCCGAGACCCCTCTTTAAACAAACATGCGTGAACCCTCTTAGGGAAGCGTCGAGTCATGAGGACCTTTAATAAATTAATATGCAATGAACCAACAACATTCATATGTTATGCGATGAACCAACAATATTCATTGATTTAAAAAAAAAATCACACTGGTTAGGAAACCATACTGTGGCTCTTGGTACGAGCGACATGTAGACCTGTTCCTTGCACAGCGCAGACATATGGCCGGCTAACCGAGCCGTCTGCACTGTCTATGGAACCGTCATGTAGGCCAAATAATCAAACAATGGGATACATATCGAAACACTAAATACATATACGCATAAAAACCTTCATAAAGATAAATACTGCGGCAAAAATCAACAGAGGTTGTATGGTCAGAGTTCGAGGCATCCGGTGGATAGGATTTACCCGACCTTTAAAAGAATACCAGGAAACCAGTATTTCCGCAAACAGAGACAGTAGCGTAAATAAACTGGAATTCATTATAAATAATAAAGGATTACACTGTCAATTGCTAGCTGCACATAAATCGCGAGACAGAATGGTGAAAGCCGCAAGGCTGTGTTAGATGTTAAACAAGAAATCATAAGGGTCGATGCCCAAACTGTGTGCAACAGTGTCGTGGCCGAAATGCCCTCCGGCATACAAATATATATATTAACAGTTTAAACTTCAAACCACAGTTATACGACTACATCATTACATTCATGTAGAACTTTCCAGACTCAACGCTGGTAGCGTTAGGGTTGATAAACCCATAGCCGGCGCAGAACGGTCATGAGGTGAGACAGAGGAAGCCTTCCGTAGCCACCTGCGATCAAACAGTAGGGTTAAAGGTGGGCTACGGATAGGCATAGGGGAAAACCCTCTGTCAGCAAAAAGAAATAAAATAACCTCATTCAACTATGCACCTGTAGTCCACAGGGGTCACACCTGTGGTAGAGCCGCTAGCACCCAGGTTCTATAGGCGGACCTCCTTATCCGCCGTGAACCAGAGATGGATACCGCTGCATGCAACCGTGGAATAATCGTTAGTAATGGTGAAGGATCCGTTCGACGGTTGAAGAGTAAGGAAAAACCCAAATAAATCAATATGAAGTAGAGTAGTGAATAGAGGAAATAACCGGTGGAAAACACAAAAGCTTACCTCGCATTCGTAGCGGAAGGTTACCGCGGCGCTATGCTCTCGGCGCGGAAGGTTACAGTGGCGCCCGAATGAAACAGAAGGGCGCGGCAGCGGAAATACAATAACCTGAGCAAGCAGAAATTAGGACCTTATACCTTCACAGTTCGGCGGGACATTTGGATGCGTTTCCGCCGTTAGATCTTCCACAAGGCATCTCCGCCATCGATCAAGCAGTAGGGTTGGCAGAGAATTTATGGCAGCCATCTGCCCTCCATGTGATCGGACCAGCGGAGGCAATGCCACGTACGCTCGTCACATGGCAACGCCGACGGCAGTCTCGGGTGGCGCACTTTGACAGCACCAAGGAACCTGCCGAATCAACCCAAATATGGACCATAAATTGCAGCGATCGCAAAGTACCATAAATATAATTATTCAGATATAACATGAGTCAACAAATAGCCGAACTATGTTGCCATGACAATTATATATGTGCGCCCTTATTATTATATGGATATTATAATGTCTCCGCATGTGTAAAATAGTCCACAGTTTAGCATACGACATATGCATATTATAGGACAGCAGTAAACCTTTGTTGGTAAATGATAGGCATTCGTTGTTTTATTATTTGTAAACCATCTAATATCCATGCTTAGAGATGGTGAGTTATTTACCAAGGAATTGTGTGTATATATATATATATATATATATATAAATTTTATTGCTGAGGGTACGGGTATGTGACAGGTTGTAGATCATCTTGCCTTGATAATTGGCAATGTAAAGGTTATCCAAATCTCTAGGAAGATAAAACTGATCCAGATCGTGCAACTATTTTGTTGGGTCCCTATAATACTAATGATTACCCCATTACTATTGTAGTTATACCCCTTATTTATATTGTTGTGCCTCTATTACCCCCATATTGTTATTTCTGTGCCCCATAGAATCCCTCTATTGTTATTTTTGTGGCTTTATATTATTATTGTTAGGTCAGCTAGATTATATTGTGACTCCTTAGACTCCTATATATAGAAAGGAGGTTTTGTCATTTGTATCATCCAAGAATTGTTCATTTATGTAATGTAAAGGAGGTTTCCCCCTCGAAGAGGTTGAATTCTAAGGCGTTGATCTATCTTTTCTATCTTTGCTTGAGCTGGTTTCATAACATTTGGTATCAGAGCTTTGGATTCTAGGATTTCGTTGCTCAAAACAGGTTATCATGGCATTTTCGCTATAACTTTTTTTCTGTGACGTTTCATAAGTCGCAAAAAAAAACCCATTTGAGAAGAAATCGTGTTGAACCTTGGGTCCAAATTTCAGATCTTTTCACGCGATATTTGTGGAGATATGATCTAAGGAAGTTGGTCTTTTTGTAGACTGCTGAATTACATTCAAAACAGGTGACCTAGGGAAAATCATCATAACTTTCTCTCTAGCGATCGGATTGAAATTTAATAAGAAGGTGCAGAAAGAGGACGGACTGTAGTTTCTTGTGTGTGTGTTTCAGATTCAAAGGTTGAAACAATGACTCGTGGCACGTCGTACAAGTTCGCTCTACTGAACCAGTCTAAAAGCAAGTCACTGTGGGAGATTTCACATAACTCTTCCTTGGAGAATCCAATTTGGCTTAGACTTGTGGCATTGGAAAGAGGACGCAGAAGGCTACTAGAGGTAGAAATTTCAGAACTAGATGATCCGAAATTACAGAGATACATCAGATTCAGTATCAGGCTTCTATAAAGTGAAAAAAAGGTGTGTAGTTTTTTTTTAAATTTTTGTGTAAGCTTGGTTTAACGGAATTCAAAGGGCATAGTAAAGCATTATTATCGGTAACTGATGCTCCGAGGAAAGAAAATGCAAACACCTAGTAAGGAACCTGAAAGCTCTAGCATGACTCATGAAGAAGAGGAAGAAATGCTACATGATATATCAAAATTACAAGAACAAGTGCAACAAATGTCACGCTCACAAAAGCTAACAGAAGCTAAGATAAGTGGCGTGGAATCTAAGATAAATGGTGTGGAATCTAAGATAAAGGGCATGGAAGCTAAGATGGATGATTCGAATATAGATTTGAAGAGAGACATGGCAGATTTGAAGATAGATTTGAAGACAGACATGGAAGAATTGAAGAAGTTGCTACAAGAAAGGGTCACTAATGGTGAAAAGGTAGTAAAGGAAACTCATGATGAGAACAAAAGAAATGTTAATCATGATTCCATAGACGCTAATGTTGGATTGAAGAATCACCATATTCCAAAAATCGATATGAGGAAGTTTGATGGCAAGGATCCCGCCACATGGATATTACAGATGGAGCAATTCTTCGATCTCAATAATGTGCAAAACACACAAAAGGTACGCATGGCAACTGTATATTTGGAACCAGATCAGTTTGTATGGTATCAATGGCTTTGCTCTCGTAAACAATTTATCACTTGGGCAATTTTTACGGAAGAATTGATAGCACATTATGAAGATACAAAAAGCAACACTTTGTTTAGCCAATTGATAAGTCTCAAACAAAAGGTTTCAGTAATGGAGCACATTGAGGAGTTCCAAAAATTGAACATAACGGTAAAAGATATTCCAGAGGAGCATAGGATTGACGTGTTCATAGGGTCTTTAAAGGATAATATCCAACATGATGTTCGCCTTTGGGAACCTGATTCATTAGAGAAGGCATTCAGGTTAGCAAGAAAAATGGAAAGCAAAATTATGACAACCAGGAAGCATACCACTCACAACTATAAAGACGGAAGTGTTGTTGCCCCTAGTATTCCACAACCTATAAGGTTGACACCACAACAATTGGAAGAAAAAAGAGCAAAAAGGCTTTGTTACAGTTGTGATAGCAAATACACTAAAGGTCATAAGTATGCTGAGAAGAAATTATTCTACATAGATTGTGAAGAGGAAGAAGAAAAGGAGCAAGAAAGGTCAAAAGAAGAAGATATACTCCAGGAACAAAGCCTAGATGAAGAACAAATAAATCTGACCATATATTGTAATGCATTGGCGGGAATTACCACTCCTCAAACCATCAAGATAGAAGGACAAATCAAGAAGAAAAAGGTAATAGTGTTGATTGATTCAGGAAGCACCCACAATTTTATTCATTGTAGGGTAGCAAAAGAATTGAATTGCTTCCTATATCCAGCACCAGAGTGTCAAGTGATGATTGCAAATAGAGGAACAATAAATTGCTCTGGAAAGTGCCATAATATCAAGCTATCCATGGGAGAATATGTATTAACTAGCCCAATGCTTTCCATTCCAATGGGAGGTGCTGATGTTGTACTAGGAGTCCAATGGCTACAATCCTTGGGTACAATAGCTTTTAATTTTCAAGAACTTTTCATCAAATTTTCTACGGAAGGAAAGGAAGTTGAATTAAGGGGTATTGCAGGGAAACCAGGAAAGATGATCAGCTCTAATGGCATGACAAAGCTTCTAAAAAAGGAGCAAAGAGGTGTAATTGCACAATTATGTTCGCTAGATGTTTCCACATTGGAATCATCTATTTCTCCAGATCTCCAAAAATTCCCAGACAATCATTCCAAGGTATTTGAGACTCCAAAAGGTCTCCCACCTATGCGTGATCATGATCATGCTATTCATCTGATTCCAGGAAGTGTTCCTCCAAACATCAGGCCGTACAGATATCCCTATGTCCAAAAAAGTGAAATTAAACGTATGGTTGCAGAAATGCTAGAGGCTGGTATAATTCAACCGAGTCAAAGTTCTTTCTCAACTCCAGTAGTATTGGTGCACAAGAAGGATGGATCATGGCGCATGTGTCCGGATTATAAGGAGCTCAACAAGCTCACTATTAAAGATAAGTTCTTCATTCCTGTATTGATGAATTACTGGATGAATTGCATGGATCAATTTACTTCACCAAGTTGGATCTTCGTTTGGGATATCATCAAATCAGAATGAAGATTGAAGACATTCCGAAAACGGCATTTAGAACTCATGAGGGTCATTATGAATTTTTGGTCATGCCTTTTGGCCTTACCAATGCACCTTCAACATTTCAAGGTTTGATGAATTCAATTTTCAAACCATTCCTTAGAAAATTTGTGTTAGTATTTTTTGATGATATACTAATCTACAACAAGTCTTGGAAGGATCATGTTGAACATGTTGACAGGGTGCTACAACTATTGGAGGAGAAACAATTATATGCAAAAAGATCCAAATGTTTCTTTGGAGTCTAGGAGGTGGAATATTTGGGTCATATTGTATCTCATGAAGGAGTTAAGGTAGACCCTAGCAAAATTAAACCATTAAGGAATGGAAAATCCCCACATCCATAAAGCATCTGCGAGGATTTCTTGGGTTGACAGGGTATTATCGCAAGTTTGTTAAGAATTATGGGAGAATAGCAGCACCTCTAACAACATTATTGAAGAAATATTCATTTTCATGGACTCTGGAAGCAACAAAGGCCTTTGAACATCTTAAAGAGGCAATGTGCCAAGCACCGGTCTTAGCTACACCGGACTTCACAAAAACCTTTATTGTGGAATGTGAAGCTTCAGGAAATGGAATTGGTGCTATTCTAATGCAAGATGAAAGGCCCATTGCTTTTGAAAGTCGTCCAATCAAGGGAAATTTTTTAAGCAAAGCTATTTATGAGAAGGAAATGTTGGCAATACTCCATGCACTTAAGAAATGGCGACCCTACCTAATGGGAAGACACTTCAAGGTAAAAACGGATCATGATAGCCTTAAATACTTTTTAGAACAAAGATTATCCTCTGAAGAGCAACAAAAGTGGGTCAAAAAGATGTTGGGTTATGACTTTGAAATCATCTACAAAAAAGGGAATCAAAATGTGGCGGCAGATGCACTCTCAAGAAAGGATGAGGATGTGGAAGCATTGTTGTGTGCCATTTCTATTATCGAACCAGATTGGATAAACGAAGCAAGGGAGGAATGGAAGAATGACGAAGAAGTGTGGGCACTTATTCGAAAGCTACAACAAGATTCCAGTACTTCTGATAAATTTAGCTGGAAAAATGATTCGTTATGGTACAAAGATCGCTTATACCTCTGTAAGAATTCCTAGCTAAAACAAAATATTCTTATGGAATTGCACACTTCTCCCTTAGGAGGGCACTCAGGATTTTGAAAAACGTACCACAGGGTTAAGAAGGAATTTTTTTGGGATGGCCTTAAATCAGATATTCAAAATTTTGTGGCGGAATGTTTGGTTTGCCAGCAAAATAAAGTTGAAACAATTAAGACACTAGGTCTATTACAACCTTTATCCATTCCAAGCCAACGTTGGGAGGAGGTTTCAATGGATTTTATCACAGGTTTACCCAAGTCTGAGGGAAAGAGTGTCATCATGGTGGTAGTTGATAGACTTACCAAGTATGCACACTTTTGTGCATTATCACATCCATTTAAAGCTAGTACAATTTCTACTGCATTTATGGAAACAATTCAAAAGCTACATGGAAACCCAAAGATTATTGTAAGTGACAGAGATCCCATTTTCACTGGAAATTTTTGGACAGAATTACTTTCTTGTCTTGGTACTCAGTTAGCTCATAGCTCATCTTATCATCCTCAATCTAATGGGCAAACTGAGATAGTAAACAAATGTTTGGAAGGATATCTTCGTTGCTTTGTATATGATAAACAGACACAATGGGTCAAATGGTTGCCTCTGGCTGAATGGTGGTATAACACTTCCTTCCATACAACAACAAAAATGACCCCATTTATGGCACTTTATGGGTATCAACCACCATCCATCACATCATATTTAAGAGAAAATTCTAAGGTTCAGGCACTGGAACATCACATCGAACATCAACAACAAGTCCTCCAACTCTTAAAGGATAACCTCGTGTTGGCACAAAATAGAATGAAACAACAGGCAGATCAACATCGTAGTGAAAGAAGTTTTGATGTAGGTGATTGGGTATTCCTACGGCTACAACCATATAAGAAAATGTCCTTAAAGCAAGCTAACAAGGATAATAAATTATCACCAAAGTATTATGGTTCGTACAAGGTGTTGCAAAAGATTGGTACTATGGCATACAAATTGGAGCTTCCTGCAGCTTCTCGATTGCACCTAGTTTTCCATGTTTCATGTTTAAAGAAGGTTATAGGTGACAAGCTCCCAATTCAAACAATATTGCCAGAACTTGACGAGGAAGGAAAAATTATGTTGGAACAGGAAGCAGTCACAGAAACAAGAACTCGACAGCTACGAAATTGATCAATTTCAGAGTATCTTATCAAGTGGAAGAACTTATCAGCTGAAGATTCCACATGGGAGGATGAGAATTTTATGCAGAAGTATCCAGAACTACTCAAGCATTGAGGACAACACTTTTTTGAAGGAGAGGGGCATGTTGGGTCCCTATAATACTAGTGATTACCCCATTACTATTGTAGTTATACCCCTTATTTATATTGTTGTGCCCCTATTACCCCCATATTGTTATTTCTGTGCCCCATAGAATCCCTCTATTGTTATTTTTGTGGCTTTATATTATTATTGTTAGGTCGGCTGGATTATATTGTGACTCCTTAGACTCCTATATATAGAAAGGAGGTTTTGTCATTTGTATCATTCAAGAATTGTTCATTTATGTGATGTAAAGGAGGTTGCCCCCTCGAAGAGGCTGAATTCTAAGGCGTTGATCTATCTTTTCCATCTTTTCTTGAGCTGGTTTCATAACATATTTTTAGTGGATCCATGTGTTTAGTGCCCCTGAAAACCGAGATTTCAACCATCAGAGTGATTTGGGCATTGAACTAGTGACAACTAGTTGGGAACTAGAGAAAGAGAGATGTAGTGCGATGCTGAGACCTGGAAAAAAAATAGGTTTTTAGATTCGAAGTTCCTTGTAATGGAGACATGGTGGGTGCTTCAAATGTTGGTTACATATCTGGAAGTTCAGATTGCTATCAACAAATCAATGGATGAATGGATGTCGAGGTTTCTTCAAAAGTGGGTCTTTGACAATGTTGAGGAAACCTTTGGATCCGATGCTCAATTACTCTCACATTGTTGTTGAGCTAAATTAAATATTCAGCTTGCACAATGATTGATCCAACACTATGGCAAAGGTAAACTATCTTGCTTCTTGGCCAATCCAGATACTATGCTAGATCTGGTGAGTAACTCTTAATAAAGTGTGAAAAAGCATTTCGTAATTAATTTTAGATTTTCTAGAGTATTTCCATATTAGTTTTTTTTCATTAGCATATGTTTTTCATTTATATCTGGAAGATGATAGTGGATGGTTCCAAACCTAAATTTGACATTTTTTATTATTTAAATCATATTTATTTGATTTTTTAGAGCTTCTCTACATTATTTATTTCTCTTGAGAGATTAGATCTTCCATATATGTCTTCAAAACTTCAACCCAAAAAGCCATTATCATTTTTCTCTTAAATCTGTTATTTTTTTTGGTTGAATTCAAATTGTAGATATCGGCAAACATGGTTGCTAATGCAACTTTAGCAGCCATGGAAAAACATGCAAGAAATCACGGCTTAAAGGTTTATCAGGTTGCTTCTTTGATGGTAAATCCCATAACAATTCAAGAATTTTTAAAAATAATATTTGAACATTTCAAATGTAATCCCTACATTGACCGCAAAGGAAACCCAGTAAAATTGTTGAAGCAATTGACATGTGTTAATAATATAGATAATTATGGGTAGGCTCTGGACACAATAGTTAGTTCACCAAAAAACGTAAGTTGTAACGATACTCTGTGTTTCTTACTCGAAATTTTGATGAATATAAGTGGAATTTGAAAAGTTAAAAATTTACTCATGTAAATTTTACTTTAACTTTGCATATAATCTTTATTCAAGGAGTAGATTCATTATTTAATCTAAATAATTATTGATTTACCATAATTATAAAAAAAATTACATAAAATGAATCATTGCAAACTGATAGTCATATTGCAGATAGCGAGGTTATCAAGATCATCTGCAAAATATATGTTACAACAATTGAAGCACCTGGAAAAGATCTACGAGGCATATTCATTCTACGAAGGAAGGTGAATTATGTGTAATGGAGATGAAATACAAATTTATTGGTGATGTATTGTTTTAAACATTTTTATTGGTAATCAAGCAGCACACATTAATAAATTTTTTAACATATTTGTGCAAATTCGATACAATTCTGAAAAATAATTTCAAGAGCTCTCTGAAGATGAACGAGACAATTTCGGATTTGATGTGAAGATGAACGAGATAGTTTTAGATTTGATGTTAAGATTATTGAGTGGAAAAATTACATTGGAAATATTCATATTCCCTAACTTGGTGAATATATCTTAAATGGGTGAACACGGATTTGATGTTAAGATTATTGAGTGGAAAAATTACATCGGAAATATTCATATTCCCTGACTTGGTGAATATATCTTAAATGGTTGAATATGTATTAGTGGATCAGAATGGTTGCAATGGCCATGAAGACATCAATTTTCACTTCACTGGGTTCACTATTTTTGGGAGAGTGATGGGGGCTCTTGGAGCAAAAAATTGTCCAAATATAAATGGAGGTCATGCTAATGTGAACGTTGAACTCATTTCCACTAGCAATGATCTCATTAATGATTTATTTACATCGCAAGGAGGTAATTACACGTTTACAAATATTACTCCAAGGAAATATAGGCTATTTTATTCCCATCATGAATACATAAACCTCATCAATCCTTGAGCAGTATACAAATATCAGGTCATATCAAATCCCACTACATTTTTTTTCAAAAAGGAAAGGCCATGATATTTTTCTCTCTTTGCCTTCGTTTGATATGCAGAATAAGTTTGGATATTCCTTAAGGATGAGTGTCCAGAGGACACAGTAGCCCTCCATGAAATCAAACGTGAAGAAGTGGAAAGAGCGGGCTCTGTGAGCCAATTGTTAAACAGAGGAAGAAGATACAAGGTCATACCTAATGTCGATCCTAGCTAGGATGGCGCTACGCATGAGGTACAATGATTGAAGTTTATAGAGCATATGTCTATAATATTCTCTTTCAAATACGTGATTCTCATGTTCTCTTAACAATTGTCCAAAGAGGCTCTCGAGAGATGGAGTTGGGCTTTGGAAATCTAGTAGTAGATGACATCTTTTATGTCCCAAGTTATGATATGGATGGCTTATTTGTTTCTCAGGGTAACCCTATTTTAGGTGTTCATGTATACCTTTATTCAAATGATGTCCATGAGGTGAAGTGCCCTCAAAGAAGCTCCTTAGCCAAATCAAGCACTTTGTCATGCAATATCTGATGCATATGGGAAATTTGCTTTTAATTTTATTCCATGTGGAAAATAAAGGTCGTTGTCATTCTACAAGGGTGAGAATACAATATTTGACGTTTCACTTCCATCTATAGAGGTTCTTGTTGAGAACAGTCATGTTAATATATCTCAGCCATTTCAGGTCATAGGTTTCTCAGTTGAAGGACTTGTGGTGACTTCTGAAGGAGTCTGTTTTGAAGGTGTTAAGATATTAGTTGATAGATGAGAAAGAGCTACAACAAATGTCCAGGGATATTACAAACTTGATCATGGAACATCAACATGCTACACAATCAAGGTTGAGAAGGATCACTTCGAGTTTAGTAGTTTGGAGAATTTCATGGTTGTGCCAAACATGGATTCAATCCCAATGATAGAAGCAACAAATTATAATATTTTTGGTTCCCTAAAATTATTGACAAATGGCTATTATGGCAAGTGTCAAGTTGGCTTGACACATGGGCCAGAGAATGTTAAGCCTCAACTAAAGAGGGTTGATGATATGGGAAACTTCTGCTTCGAGGTTCAACCATGTTAATATCGAATATCCCCACTGACCACAATAATAGAACGTGATTTTGGTCTTCAATTTTCACCATCACATATTGATGTGACAGTAACTAGACTAATGTTTGGCATTGAACTTATAAAGGCTCTTGTTGATATCCGTGGATTGGTGATATTTAAGGAAGGATGTGATTCCTTGGTTTCTATATCACTTACTTCTCTGGATGTTAAACTCTAGGTTTACAGAAGCTTAACTCTTTAAGTTTAACAAATCAGAGAAGTGACTTCATATTTGAGAAAGTCCTACCTGGTGCATTGCATCTTGAGGTAAAACTTGGACCTTCATCTGATTTGTTAGATTGGGATGATGGCTGGTGTTGGGAGAGAAAGGTTATTAATGTCAATGGTGGTGTTTCTAAGCATTCAGAGATAGTGTTTATCCAAAAATTCTATTGGTTGCGTATTATGTCTACTCATCCTGTGGCTTCTTACATCATACAACCAAACAAAGAACCAATGAAGTGGTTGATTGATAAAGGATGGTAGCAAATTTGCTTAGAAGCTTCTTGTGTGCACATTCTTCATTTCTTGAACTCATGCATTTTCTTTGGAATGTCTTCATTAGAATTCAATATATTGAATCATAAGCCTATATATTTGACTGGTGAAAAATATCCACTGAGTGGTGAAATACATGTTGATTCAAGTTCTTATCCCAATGCACATGAGTTGTCTCAAAGCATTGTTGTACACATATGACAAAAGGAGGGTGCATTTATAGATATGATCAATAATGTCAAACTTGTTTCAAGTGCTCATGGACCAAGCAACATTTTTTTATATAAGTACACTCACTGGGCCAATCTTGAAGATGAAATGGTCTTTGTTCTGAGAGATAAAAGGAATGCTAGTGAGAAAATTAGTTTTGCAAAGGTATTGTTAATCGAAGAAGTCGGCACGTTGTTGTTAAAACTAATGGGTGCCAACCTGATATTCCTTCTTTTGTGGGGTGCCTAGGAAAGTACATTCAGGTTCAATGCGGCCAGCAATCCAAAATGTTGACATTAAAATAATTGCTCAAAATGACAGTAGCAATGGTCTTCTGAAAAAAGGTGACTTTCTTCTTCAAACTTCGACAGGATCAGATGGTCTGTTTTTGGGTGGTCCTTTATATGATGATACTGAGTACTATGTTGAATCTTCCAAGGGATATCATTTAAAAACACCTGCATAGGACCCCTTTTTAAGCTTAGTTGTATGCTCATCCAATTGATCGAACGCCCCACTCGACTATCCAAACCATAAAGAATATTTGATTGCCAGTATTCAACCTTATGTGCATTCCCTGCATTTGTGGTCCTTAGTAGAGGAATCACTGAATTTGCATCAAACAACCACTAGATATGGAAAAAACCTCTTGAATTGCATTTCTTCAAACTACAACCATTTAAGTCTGGATCTTACTATTACTTTCAATGCTTTATAATGAAACCAGTGTAAATGCAGGTTGTATGTGGATAAAATATAAGTCACTATAAATGCAGGTGTATGTGGATGTAGGGGCATACATGATAAAATATTTGAGAGTGAATGGGATACTGTTTCAAGAGATTTCATGCTCTATCTTGAGACTCAATATGCAACGTGGAAGTAATTTGATCGTACTAGAAATGGACTCATATCCCGATAATGCATATAATTTCTTTTTGGACATATTGATTGAGATGATGGGGAGCTTTAAATCACTAAAGGAGCTAGTCATATGTGTTGTGCCTTTGCCTAAAGAAATATGTGTCTTCTCAATTTGTTGTTCGAGAGGCTTCCTAATCTCCAATGCTTGTTAATGGGTGACAACTTTATCTTGGTAAAAACAGAATTTCTGCTTTTCTTTTACATGTGCAACGAACAACATGTTTCAATGTTTAAGAATGTTTGCATTTGCTACTTAGTTGTCAAGTATAGCATAAAATAAAATTATACAAAGCATATATTGGTGTAGCTTAGGTTGACTATTATGTTTTGGTTCATTATTATATCTAGTTTTCAGATTCAATACATCCAATAGATATGAAACAAAACTAAGTAACAACTTTGTTTCATATCTATTCCTTAATGAAAATATACACTACCTAAATTAAAAAAGTTAGCCTACTATAAGATCTGAAAATACCCTAAAATTTTTCCATTTTTTTTTTCCATGATGTTCATAATGAATATTTATGTCTTTTACCTCGTAAATGAGTGCAGAGTTGGCTTATTCTGGTTTTGAAATGCAATGCAGGAACTTTCAAAATATCCCATACCTCGACGTCTCAGATCCCCACTCTCTCATCTCCATATATATAGGTTTATGTAGACATAACTGAATTTCATGATAGGGAAATCAATGTATTAGGTTGCTTTCTTCAGAGCACCCTTGCTCTAGAGATGATAGAACTTCGTTTAATTGATGACTTGAATTATGACGATCCATGATATGTAATTTTTTGGAGGAAGTGATGTATTTGAATAGAGTTTCAAAGCAAGAAAGGATATTAGTATGAGAATATTCTTTTTAAATACACACTTCAAAATATTTAAACCGTTGACCAGTGTTAGCTACCTATACCAATAGGTTTCATATTTCATGATTGGCAAGGAAAGGTCCAAATATGGTCTGCTTTGATGATGCAAAGATCACATATTTCCAAAAGAATACAATCTGTGCTTAGAGCTTGATGTGGACTCAATTTTGATGGATGGTCCAACAGTCTAATCTGGATCATGCCATGTTTTAAATTTTCAGTTGTAGAATAGAGAAAGAAGTCTGTCCAAACTGTGTAATCTTGGCAGACAAGTAGTTTAGGTAGAGAAGAAAGGCTCCCAACTGCTTAATCTGGGACCTTGGAGGAAATAAGGGTAGAAGTAGATAGAAAAACAAAAGAAAAAAGCCAAAGAAAAGAAAAGGCAGATAAGGGTCTGCAAGTCCAAGTGCACCCTCCAAGAAGAAACAAAAAATGCTAGGCAAGTAGATGGGTAGGCAGTTGGGGTTGCAGAAATGTCACTCCCTACAGTTGAAGATATGTTAGCCTTGTTCACAAAGCAAAATCAATGAAGTGAGAAGGTGTTCTTCTCCATCAGGTTGCAGCAAGCAAAGAAGCATGTCTAACTTCCCAATTTTCCCCTCTCCATTCATTACTAACATCCCCTCATCAGTTGATATTCATGAAAGAATTGGTGGTTTTTAGTGGTTCTTAGTCCTATTAGAAGCCACATTTCTTGTCTAAAACTCTTTTCATTTTGATCTACTCCTTAAGCTAAGTTATTTTCAAATAAACTTAGTGTTATCTCCCCTCATCCACTCCTTTCATCCATATTAACCCTAACTCTATTATATAATTCCCCTATGATTCCCTTTCCCCTAGTATTATAACACCATGGTGTATAAACCCCAAGCATTGTATAAATATCCCTCCCCTTGGCATTATAGCCAATAAATCCTCTGTCAGGGATCAAATTGGCATCTGGTCACTTTGACGAACCTAAGTCTAACCCCCTCCCCTCTTCTGAATTCATTTGGCCCCTTAAAACCCTCATTTGCCAAAGAAAGCCTTATAAAAGACCTTGTTCTACCTATACCCACTTTAATTTGCAAAAATAAAAAAAAACCCACTTTTCTCATTTATCCAAAGTATGGGCGCCTTGTTATTTTTATATTAAAGGGCATTGAAAAACCTTTATAAATCCGCCTATACCAAGAGGTCTCCGCCAAACACAGATCCCGAAATAAATATTAAAATAACCCCCGCCCCCTTCCGTAATGTCCGATCATTTCACTAACCCGACAACTGTCGGATCAGACCCCTTTGATCCGACAGTCCTCATTCATATCGGAGCGGCCCCGACGTCCGACAGATACCTTCCGATATCTGTCAGAGGGTGACGTCAGGCCTCCGCCACGCGTCGTCCCCACAGCTTATCGGAGGTACGCCTGACAAATCCCTCTTCCGTATCATAAGCGGTGCGATGAGAAACCGCTAACCGCTCCTGGTTTTCGGTTGACCCGCCCAGCCAACGTCACCACCACGTCATACCCACGTCAGTGCCACCCTGCCGTCGCGTCAGCCCCTTCGTCCGCCCCCGCGCTGATATGTCTGCCACCTCATCATATCCGTGGACCAATCACAACCTGCCACCTCACCCGATGACGTCATGCTGACGTCATCCGACCTTGACCCCACCTGATGACGTCATGCTGACGTCATCCAAAAAACGCGCCAATATGCCAAAAATCCATATTTAGGCCAATTTTCGCATTTTTTTATACTTTTTGCCGCAAGAGCTGTTGCTTTCTCTGCATGATTTTACGTCCAAATTTGCACCACCTTTGCTGAAATCAATTCGGGGACCTCCGGCGCGCCATTTCTACAGTCATTCGTGACCACTGCTTGCTGTTTACCAGGTATTTTCCCTTATAAATCCTTCATACGCCTACTTTGTCTGTGAATTCCCTCAACAGAGCTTAGAAGACAAAAAACTTGTAAATTCACCGGCAAAATCTCTGTGCCTAGCCCCCATTTACAACTATAAGCTCGAAAAGCACCAGCCGAGCCTTGTTTGCCCACATTTTCACAAAAAACTGGACTCTGTTCGCGCAATCGCGAAACAACTTACTCAAACTGTACCTACCTGTTAAAAAAGACAGATTGAGACCACACATTGGTCTTATTTGCACTTCAAACATTATTTCAATTGCTGCAGCTGTTTCACTCACCCTCTGTTCCATACAATTCACATTTTTCCATTGAAGAAAAACTCTTTTGTGTTGCTCTGCATAGCAACTCGATCCATAATCTCAGGAGAAATCATGGATCCACCAGTAGCTCCTATAGCGTTGAACGTTGCTCCATTGAATGCCCCTCAGAGGCAATTGGAATGGCAGTCTCTGGCAGACATGGACTATCAGATTTCAGAGGAAATGCTGATGAGGACTAAGTTCCACATCCACCTGCTCAATGAATTGAAGGCCAAGCATGAGGCTGGAACAGATGTGCTGGGCATATGGGACTCATTCCTCCCTATTTTTAAGCTCCCTCAGGTTAGACAATTCCCTGATTTGATCCATCTGTGTGCTGAAAACTATAACCCCACTCAAAGGGCAGTTCTTGACCCTTCAGGATCAGCTGTGTTTTATGTCACCCCAGAAGCTATCAAGGATATGCTCTGCTTCAGGACTGAGAAGAAACTGGTCCCTCTATCACTTGTAGACCTGATAAATCAAGGAGCCAGAATGACAGATGCTCAGGTCACCAAATTAAACCAGCTATACATTGACTCTGACTCTGTGAAGTATCCTCCTATCAATCAAGTATACCTCAACCAACTGGGCAGAGATCTGGCAGACATGATTAGTCCCATTTTGGGCTACAACTCAATTGAGTTTGTTGATCAAACTGTGCTGGTAATCATGCTCATGTTTGCTCCTGGCAAGTCTCCCATCTGCTATGACTATGCCACCTATATAGCAGACAAAATACATGAGCAACTAATGAACCTGGCAAGAGAAAGAGTGTTCAGATATACCTCTTACATTTACCATTTGATCTTATATCATCAACATCAGAAATTCTCTTTTCCAATCAAAAGAGAGGATGCCCAAGGCAATCCAAGATCAGTGGTCTATTGGTCCTCTGTTTTCCGCTGTAGATTTGAGTCTCCTTATACTTATTGTGAGTTCATAGATCAGTTCATCCACCCAGCTACGTCAATGATGATGGGTTCACCTCCTCCGAGGCTCACAGATGAAATGCAAAGGATCCTGCAGTTATCCAAATCATACAGCATTAGGGACTGGTACTTTTACCAGAACCACACCATCATCAGGATATATGGGTGTGAATTGCCTCCCTACAGACTGCCCAAATATGTGCCTATGAGGCTATTTGCCCTAGAATACTTCAGACAGTTTGTCAATGTTGATGTGCTTCACTTTTCAGGCAAAGGCAAGAAAGCACAGTTGAAAGTCAGGAACCAACTTGGCCACTTTGTCTATAACCAGAGGGAGGAAGGTTGGAGAGAAGTAGACAGGATGCTTGAGTCCCTTGGCCTTCAAACCAGTTTCCTCTGGAAACCTTATGACCCCAACCACTTCATCACTTTGAGAAGGCTCAAATATAAGCTATCTGGCTATGATCATGTAAAGATCCCTCACATTGAAAAACATGCAAACCAAGCAAAATGGAGGAGAGGAACCCTAGAAGAGCCGGTTACACAAGAGGAGCTGAATCAAAGAGCGGTGAGGAATCTAAAAAAGATGGCTGACCTTGAATTTTGTTCACAGGTGTTCTCCCTTCCAAGCACACAAGTGGGAGCAGTTGCATCCTCCTCGACTGCAAATCAGCAAGCTCCCAAAGCCACTGAAAATATATCTAGCAAGGGCAAGGAAAAGGAAATGGAGACTGAACAGCCACCTCATGACAAGGTGCAGCAACAGCAGCAGTAGGTAGAACAACAACAACAACAGGAATTGCAGCAAGAAGAAGGGCAGCATGACAAAGAGCATCCCCCACAGCAAGAAGGGGCAGTTGAAGCCCCAATTTTTACAGAACAGCAGGCACAAAATACGGTGCCTCCTAGGCAAGAAACATCAGTTGATGCATCAATCCTCCAAACTCCACAAAAGGAGGATACTAGCAAAAAAAGGGACAGAGAGTCTCCCTTGACCACATCAGAAAGTCATGGTGAGAAAAGACAGAGATTGAACCCTTTCTCTGATGAGGAAATGCCAACAGGGCAGTCTCTGGGCATGGGCCCACCTAGCAGGGAAGCATCTGCAAGTTCCTTCCAAGAGGAACAGAACCGAACTGTGGGAGGAGAAGTCAGCTCCTCTAGCCAGCAGAGAGAGGGTGAACTGAGTATTAAACAACAATTCATAGACATAAAGAAAAGAAATGAGCCCATAAAAATACAGCTCTACAATCATTTGCTGAAGATGGCTCCCACTAACCAGCAAAGACTGATGTCTGCTTTTGATGTTAGTGAAGGCAAAATGATCATGAGTCATTTCTTGCCAGCTGTAGCACAGCCCCAGTCTCATGCAGATTATATAAGGACCAATCTTGAGGTCCTTGCCAAAGACATCCACCCAATGGATAAAATTGAGTTGCACAAACAAACAGGTGAGATGGTCTATGCCTCCTTGGCAGACAAAACATTGGACAATTATAGGCTGGAAAATAGCCTTAATAATACTACTGCCCAACTTGAATTGGAAAGGGCATCCTCACAAGCTAAGGACAATAGAATAAGGTCCTTAGAAGATATAATTATTGAGATTGGGCATGATCCCAAAGATATCAAGGGCATACAGGAAATATTGAAGTTAAGGGATGCAGACATGGCTGCTTTGAAGAAAAAGATCAAAATGCCAGCCACCATTCACCCTCAAACAGATGAGGTTGCCCAACAGAGGCATGATCAAGAGGCCTCAACCTTGCTGGTGTCTCTATATAAGCAGTTAATCCAGACACAAGAAAAGCTGGGAGAATCAGAGGCTGCACAGGCAGCATTACAGGCAACTTTGAAGCAAAGAGAAGAAGGTCAGACCTCCCAGCCTCCTCCTGAAGTAATAAACCTGGAGGAAACTGCTCCAACTACTGTTCCTCCTCCTCAACAAACAGAACAGGCAGCAACATCCACCTCAGCAGCACCACCAGCAACAGAGCAGGCCCCAAGCCTGGACATGCAAAAGCTGAGGAATGAGATCCAAGCCCTGGAAGCTCAAATGACAGAGATGAATGAGACCAGGGATAAATTGGCCAAAGTGAATGATAGATATGACAAATCCAAGCAGTCTGTGGCAGAAAAGGGCAGGGAGATAAAAGCCCTCAAAGACAGGATCAAAGAGCTAGAGAATGAGCTCAAATTAGATAAGGTTGTGGCTGAGCTTAAAATAGTGTTGTGGGCTAACATTGGTCAATCTATTAATGACCAATGGCAATATATTGAAACAATCCATGAGCAGTTAGAGCTCATTCCAAAAGCACAGACTGAAATTCAAAGATCAAGAGCTGCTCTAAGCAACATGCCTGAAATAACCACCAGGATGATTAATGTGCTTAACAATAGAACAAGTACTCAGTTGGCTGCCATGGGAATTTCAAATAGAACTGAGCACATTCAGTTAATCAAGAGGGTTCTCACACTGAGAAACTTGGTGCAGACATTAGAGAGAAGAACCCAGGACATGCAGACTGAGGTAAACAGGTTTTTGGAGAAGTTTCAGGTATTGGAAAACAGAGGGCTCCCTAGCTTACTGAACAGCGCAGGGAGACTGTTCACTCATGAGCAGTATGCCAAAAGGGTTAATGCATTTGCTACAAGTCAGATCAATGAGAAGCCCAGCACATCAGAGGAAACAGGGCCAGCCACAGGACAGACTCTCTACAATAGAGTAGAGAGTTTATTTTTTATAATGAATGAAATCAAACACCTGTTTGAGGTGCCTCCCAATTTTTACAAATATACAGAGGCAGAAGAGACTATGGATGCAATTCTTAGGCATCAACTACCTACACTAGAATGGTGGACTAAGGCCATACAGATGATTTTATAAACAGGAGGCCATTCTATAAATTTTGTTCATGAAAAATACAATTTGTCATACACAGGACAGTTTAAAAGAATCAGCATGCATTAAAGATGAAGGCTAAGCCACCTCAGCAGAAACTAACAGCCAACAAAGCAAGGTGAGAAGCTACAGGTGTCCAGGCCGAGAAAGCTACAGCAGAGCAGCTCCAAAAGCGTATTTTTCAGCGTTAATGCAGATCACTCCAACCGACTCAGTGGCCTCCTAAGGCCAAAATATATTCTGACAAGCATAAAGATGCATTTACTTTGTATTCAATGATGTAATAACTTTATTATCAAATATCTTGAAAAGTTGGTGAACGTATTCATTTCTGAGATAACTTAGCACTCAGATATTTTGTATAACCGATGGTATATATTTGCCCCTCGCACAAGCTTGAGGGGTTGTTGTTGATTTCTCTTGAAGAAGTTCTTATGCTGTAATCATTTCAGAGTTTAATAAAGAAAGTGATGGAATTTCTTGGAGTTCTGAAGTGTTGAATGCGTTCTGGTGTCTGTTGAAAACTGCAGGATTCCTGTGTACTTCACAATACAATAAGTTTCTGTAACTCTCTTTGTTATGTGTTTCAATCTTTTACAATCCATATATGTTTCTAATTTCTAAGTGTTTAACAACAAAGAAAAAGAATAACCTTCAGGACTTATTCATGCAATACCCTGAGTTCAATCTGTGTTGTTAATAAATGTTTTCTTCAGCTATAATCTTGATAAGTGTAATTCTTAATTGCTGCACTTTCAGAATATATCTTTCACAGTGACCTTTGTTTCAGGAATTCAAGTTTGCTCCTGAGCAACATGTTTCACTTTCACATCACCAGCTTAATGGAGAATTCTTAAATGCTTTCTGTTGGCTGACCATACATCACCATTTAAGTTTAAATTTTGTTTGTTTGAGATACTCAATAGGCCCTGCAGTCTGAACATCATCACTCCAGCATTTCAAAACATTTCACAGCACTAGACTCCATTGCCCAATGATATACTACTACCTGAACACTACACCTTAAGCACTGAAAGAAGTCCTTCAACCAAAACACAAACCAAAAACCTGAGCCTAATAGCTAGCCTAAAAACACTATCAAAACAGAGACAAATCATAAAGAGAGAGCCCTCTCTGATTACAGTTTGGCTAGAAACTGTGATCCAAAGATTGGTTAGTGGTTACCCCGGCCGTATTCCCTTGGGAGTCATAGGGAACAACCTGGGTGTTAACATAATTGGCGACTCCGCTGGGGACTTCCTCAAGACTTTCTAATTTCTGTTTATCTCTTGAAAGCTGCTCATTCCCTTTGCTGCTAGCTTTGGAAAATATACAGTAAGTTCAAATCTTGTCTGGTCTCTGTAGACACAAAAATATCCTGCAAAATACCAAAAAGAAGTTTAGAAACTGGCTCCTAAAAGGAAAACCATACATACTAGGTCAAACCCTGACCCAGAGCCACCAGCTGTTTTTGAAAATCCTAATATAATCCCTACGTTCATCAGGAAGCAGCAGGGACAGCAAACTCTGGCTGACTCAACCCTTGAAACAGGTTATCTAAACCTTGTTCCAACCCCAATCAAGGTTTTGTTTCGATCTACCCTTGATTCCCCCAGTTCCCCTTCTACATCTCACAGCCCTCCTATCACACCCACATCCACTGCACATACTCCCTTAACCAACATTCTAGTTTCTACCCCTCCCATTAACCCTGCTATACCAGCCACCCCGGTCCCATTCATCCCTGTCAACCCCTTAAACCCTGTGAATATGGCTAACCGGTATGAACCCTTGCAAATACCAGCCAATGCTGCAGCTCTACCCCAGGACTACCAAACCAAAATCTCATATTTTGACTCCAATGGCCCTTTGATAGCTGTTCAGCATGCCAAAAGGATGCAAGACCATTTTGAGACCTATGAAATAGATGATGACAGTGTGAGAATGAGGATGTTTGTTCAAAGTCTGACTGGGGATGTAAGAACCTGGTTTAGATCCCTGAATGCAAATTCCATCACAACTCCTGATGAACTGTATCAAGCCTTTACTAGCAGATGGGAAAAGAAGAAGGATCCTCTGCACATACTTGGGGAATATGACACTATCAAAAGAGGTCCCCAAGAGACTGTTTTGGAGTATTGTGCAAGATTCAACAATGTTTATAACGCAATCCCACAAAATTTAAGACCCCCTCCTGATTTAGCTTTGTACAAATTCCCTGATGGTTTTGACCCTGACATGGCCTATCAGTTAAAGGAAAGAGACCCTCAAACCCTTGCAGAGGCCCAAAGGGTTGCTGTCACAGTGGAAGCTAACCTGATTGCCAAAAGAAACAGAGCAAGGTTGGAAAAGAGAACAGCCTTCAAAGAAGAACCCTCTGCTTTTGATCAAAAGCTAGATGCAATACTCACTGGAATGAAAAGATTGGGTGATAGAGTGGAATCGGTTGAGAGAAAATCATCATGGGAAGCACCACAAAACAACCCTCCTAGGAATCCAAATTTTAGGAGAACTCAAAACCCAGACAGTGGCAAGGCCAGTGCTGACCAAGACATAAGACCTCCTTTCCAAGAAAACTATGCTGAAACTTCCACATCAACTGAACCCAATGAAGATCCTCAGATCAATTTAATGGGTCTAGATGGGGAAAGTCAAGTTTTCTTGACACAACAAGATCATGAGGATGATGAAATCAAACTGTTCCAAACTAAATCAGGTGAATCCTTTGACTTTAAACAAGGCTATGACACTGCTGTTTATGAAGTCCATAAACAATACAAGCTAAGGAGCAGAACTGTGAATGTAAATCAGCCTGAAAAGATAAAGGATAATCAGCAGCCTAAAACAGGCATAGTCACACAGCCTAATGACAAAACCAATTCACCTGCAGAAGAAGTAATTATTGAAGAGATCACTGAACCATTGTCCTTAAAACAGCAGCCTATGGTTACTTCATCCTCTCACCCTAATTTAAATGTTACTCCTCAAGAGATGGGTAAAAAGGACAAGTCCCAAAATCAAGATAAGAATCAACAAGAAGATTTAGTGAACAAGGAAAGGACTGTTATCCACAACCCTAAGACCCAATCTGAAAAACCCTTTGACCTAGAAACTGAAATTGGCAAACTAAAGATAGCAATTCCTCTCTCAGAACTAGCCAAGCATGACATCTATAAACTACAGATCAACAAGTCCCTTAAACTCACTGGCAACAAAGATGATGTTAATGTGTTGGATGATACCCCAGAATTACTGTTCGGCCCAGAAGTGGATGGAAAAACAGTAGTCACAGGGGTATTACCTTTTTATGTCAGCTTACATATTCATGATAAAATATTACACAATGTAATGTTTGACTCAGGTGCCTCTCACAATCTCATGCCAAAAGCAGTCATGGAGAGATTGAATCTAGATATAACAAGACCTTACAAGGACTCGTTTTCCTTTGACTCCAGCCAAGTCAAGTGTTTAGGCCTCATAAAAGATTTATGTGTGTCTCTGGTTCATTACCCAAACAAAACCATTCTAATGGATGTTGTAGTTGCTGATATCCCACCTAAGTATGGGATGCTGTTATCAAGATCTTGGGGAGCTAAACTCCAAGGTTCCCTACAATTAGACATGTCATATGCCACCATCTCTGTTTTTGGGCAACCAAAAAGACTATACAGAGAAACACTCATGAAGTACATGGTCAGCAGTGAAGAAAAGCCTCAAAACTTTCGCATATATGTTGTCCATTCAGACATAGACTCATACATTCTCTTCAATGACAGCACAACTCCCTCAAAAAATGATGTCGAAACCAAAATACTCATACAGGAGGAAGACTCCAATGAAAGAATTACCACCCATGAAACAACAGTCAATCAAACACTAGACACTGCTGCTGCCCTAGTTGTCAAGAATATCCAATCAAATGATGAGACTGTCCTAGAAGACAAGCCAGAGGAAAAACCAGAACTTCAACTTACATTGCCACCCCATGAACAGATCATTAAATCTCCTTCACAACAAGATATTCTATGGTTCCTTGAATTTGATGGCTCAGTCAACAAATTAGGGGCAGGAGCTGGAGTTTGGGTACACAATAAAGAAAACAGTCATGCAGAAGGCAGAGCCTATAGATTAAACTTCAGATGTACTAATAACATGGAAGAATATGAAGCTCTTTTACTAGGCCTCAAGTTAGTAAAGTTCTTGCAAGCTGCCAGGGTTTCAATCATGGGTGATTCAGATTTAGTTATCCAGCAAGTGAAGGGAAATTTTGTCACCAATGACAAAAGACTAAGGTCTTATAGGTCTGCTGTTGCTGAGGTACTAAACTTTTTCTCTGAATTCCAAATCACTAAAATTCCTAGAACCCATAATCTACATGCTCATAGTTTGGCCACATTTGCTAGTACTTGCAAATTACCATTGGAACCTAACAATTGTTTCACAGCTGAGATAAAACACAGACCCTCCATTCCAAACAATGTTAAAGATTGGCAAGTATTTGAGGATGATATGCAAATAAACAATTTTTTAACGCTGCAACAAGAGTTTGCAGGATTAAATATTGACACTGATAGAGCAAGTCAATCACAAATACTTGACAGAGCAAGTCAATCACAAATACTTGACAAAGCAAGTCAATCACAAATACTTGAAGGAGCAAGTCCATCACAAATACAGTTTCAACAGATTACTCACCCAATATCACCTAGAACAGCAAAACAAATGCTAAATCCAACTATTTTCAACGAGGAAAACATTCGGCAAATTCAACCAATCAGTTGTGAAGAAGGGGCCAATGCTGAAACTGACATCACAGAGCTGAAAGACAATTTTCTACCAACAGGCCTAACTCCACTAGAGGACATCTTTGATTCAAATGATATTCCCAGAAAACCAAAAATGCAGCCCTTAAATGCAGCCATTGAAGAAAGCAACATTGGTACCATTGACAAGCCCAAAATAATTAAATTGTCTGCTTCCTTACCTCCCGACCAAAAGCCTAAATACATTGACCTCTTTAAAGAGTTCCAGGATGTTTTTGCATGGAGTTATGAGGACCTAAAGTCCTATGACACCTCTGTTATCCAGCATACTATCCCTCTCAAGCCTGATCAAAAACCCTTTAAACAAAAATTGAGGAGAATCAATCCTATACTTCTCCCAGCAATGGAACAAGAGGTACAGAAAATGTTCAAGGCAGACATCATAGCACCTATCAGATTCTCTGAGTGGATTTCAAACTTAGTCCCTACAAGAAAGAAAACTGGTGAAATAAGGCTGTGTGTGGACCTAAGAAATCTGAACCAAGTATCCCTCAAAGACAACTATCCCTTACCCAAGATGGATCACATTCTCCAAAGAGTGGTAGGGGCCTCAAGGATCTCATTACTTGATGGATTCTCAGGATTTAATCAAATCTTAGTACACCCTGATGATCAAGACAAAACTGCATTCACAACCCCATGGGGAACTTTCAAATATGTAAAAATGCCTTTTGGATTGAAAAATGCAGGGGCAACTTTTCAAAGAGCAATGGATATTGCTTTTGCCAAAGAGATTCATGACTTCCTTTTCATTTACTTAGATGACCTTACACCTTTCTCAAAATCAGATCAAGAACATTTAAAACACTTAAGGCAGATTTTCTTAACATGTAGGAAATATGGAATTTCCTTGAATCCCAAGAAATCCCTGTTTGGTTTAGAGGAAGGTAAACTATTGGGCCACATCATTTCTAAAGATGGCATTAGAATTGACCCAGATAGGATACAGGCTATCTTACAAATGCCCCACCCAAGAAATATCAAAGAGTTGCAAGGATTCTTGGGAAAAATCAATTTCTTGAGAAGGTTTATCCCAAACTTAGCAGAACTAATCAGATTACTAAATAACATGCTAAAGAAGGATTCAAAAGTAAAATGGACTGTTGAAGCCAATCAAGCCTTTGAAGGTATAAAGCTAGCCCTTACCCAAACCCCAGTCTTGACCAATCCTCAATTTGACAGAGAATTTATCATTTTCTCTTTTGCCTCCCAGCATACTATTGCTGCTGTTTTGTTACAGAAAGATGACCAAGGAAATGAGAAGCCAATTGCTTTCTTTAGCAAAGCTCTTAGAGATGCACCTTTAAAATATCAAATCATGGAGAAACAAGCTTATGCTTTGGTTAAAGCCATTAATGACTTTAGGATTTACATCCTTTATTCACATGTCATAGCCTATGTACCAAGTCCTATTGTTAAAGACATTCTCACCCAAGAAAATTTAGAGGGCAGAAGAGGAAAGTGGATTGCCAACATTTTGGAATTTGATATTGAAATAAAACCTAAAAAACTAATAAAAGGGCAAGGTTTGGCCAAACTAATGACAGAAGCAAATTTCCAAGCCTTAGACATCAACTAGCTGGACAGTGAACCGGAGCTGGCGACTCCAAAGATCAATGCAGTCTTTGAACAATCCCCTTGGTACTCTGATATATGTTATGTATTGCAAAACCTGTGTGCTCCCCCAGGATTGTCTAGAACTAAATGTAGGTTCTTAAAAATTAAAGCTTCTAAATTCTGTGTTATGGATGGGAATTTATTTTGGAAAAACCATGAAGGGATATTGCTAAACTGCCTAATTGAGAATGAAACTGACAATATCATAAAAGAATTTCATGCAGGTGACTATGGTGGACACTTATACTGGAAGTCCACTGTGGATAAAATACTAAGGGCTGGTTACTACTGGATGTCAAGAAATTCACCACCTCATGTCATAAATGTCAAGTATTTGAGGGAAAGAGACAGTTACTGCCACTTCCCTTAAGGCCTATTGCAACAGAGAGACCTTTTCAACAATGGGGCTTGGATTTCATTGGGGAAATTCATCCCTCATCCTCAGGCCAACATAGATGGATCTTAACAGCCACAGACTACTTCACTAAGTGGATTGAAGCTGCTCCATGCAGACAAGCAAATGATTCCACTATCATTCAGTTCTTGGAGAACAACATATTGGCTAGATTTGGCTGCCCTGAAAAAATAATAACAGACAATGCTGCTGCTTTCAGATCCAAGAAGATGGTGAATTTCTGCCATAAATTTCACATTACCTTAGGCCATTCTACTGCATACTATCCCCAAGGTAATGGCCTTGCTGAGTCATCAAACAAAAGCTTGGTAAACATTATAAAGAAAGTGCTAGAAGAGAACAAAAAGAATTGGCATAAGAAGCTTGTGAATGCTCTATGGGCAGATAGACTAACAACCAAAAGATCAATCGGGACCAGCCCATATGAGTTGGTTTATGGATTAGAAGCCAAGTTTCCTTCATCACTAGGGGTGCCTGTTATGAAACTTCTTCAAGAAAGCCAAGCTGGACCAAATGATATGCAAAGAAGGATCAATCAAATAATATGTTTACAGCAAACTAGAGACCAGGTTTTCAGCAGAGTTCAAGTTCTACAAGAAAAGCTAAAGAAGGCCTTTGACAGAAGAACTAAGGCAGAAGACTTTAATGTTGGAGACAAAGTCCTCAAATGGGACTCAAGAAGAGAGGATAAGGGAAAACATGGAAAATTTGATTCCCTTTGGAGAGGACCATTTGCTGTCCAAGTTGTACAAGGAAACAACACTTTTTTCCTTAAAAGTCTTAATGAAACTGATTTGGATGAAGGTCCTGTGAATGGCAGGATGCTCAAGCACTATTTTGACTACCACCCATAAGTACAGCCTGAGTTCTCCCTTGTACATATCCAGATGTATATATTACTTTCTGTTAAGATGTAAAAATGCAATTTCTCAAAGTTTTCTTAACTACCAGCAAAAGGTAAATAGGATCAGAGGTCTGCCAAGAAGGGAAGCACACAATTTTGGCATTTCAAAGCAGCGAACTTCAAGATTGGCAAGAGCAGTCAAGGGCCAAGGCAATCTGACCTGCTGTTCTTGGTCTTTCAAATGAAAAACCATCCCCATGTGGAGCCACTGTTAGCTACCTATACCAATAGGTTTCATATTTCATGATTGGCAAGGAAAGGTCCAAATATGCTCTGCTTTGATGATGCAAAGATCACATATTTCCAAAAGAATACAATCTGTGCTTATAGCTTGATGTGGACTCAATTTTGATGGATGGTCCAACAGTCTAATCTGGATCATGCCATGTTTTAAATTTTCAGTTGTAGAATAGAGAAAGAAGTCTGTCCAAACTGTGTAATCTTGGCAGACAAGTAGTTTAGGTAGAGAAGAAAGGCTCCCAACTGCTTAATCTGGGACCTTGGAGGAAATAAGGGTAGAAGTAGATAGAAAAACAAAAGAAAAAAGCCAAAGAAAAGAAAAGGCAGATAAGGGTCTGCAAGTCCAAGTGCACCCTCCAAGAAGAAACAAAAAATGCTAGGCAAGTAGATGGGTAGGCAGTTGGGGTTGCAGAAATGTCACTCCCTACAATTGAAGGTATGTTAGCCTTGTTCACAAAGCAAAATCAATGAAGTGAGAAGGTGTTCTTCTCCATCAGGTTGCAGCAAGCAAAGAAGCATGTCTAACTTCCCAATTTTCCCCTCTCCATTCATTACTAACATCCCCTCATCAGTTGATATTCATGAAAGAATTGGTGGTTTTTAGTGGTTCTTAGTCCTATTAGAAGCCACATTTCTTGTCTAAAACTCTTTTCATTTTGATCTACTCCTTAAGCTAAGTTATTTTCAAATAAACTTAGTGTTATCTCCCCTCATCCACTCCTTTCATCCATATTAACCCTAACTCTATTATATAATTCCCCTATGATTCCCTTTCCCCTAGTATTATAACACCATGGTGTATAAACCCCAAGCATTGTATAAATATCCCTCCCCTTGGCATTATAGCCAATAAATCCTCTGTCAGGGATCAAATTGGCATCTGGTCACTTTGATGAACCTAAGTCTAACCCCCTCCCCTCTTCTGAATTCATTTGGCCCCTTAAAACCCTCATTTGCCAAAGAAAACCTTATAAAAGACCTTGTTCTACCTATACCCGCTTTAATTTGCAAAAATAAACAAAAAACCCACTTTTCTCATTTATCCAAAGTATGGGCGCCTTGTTATTTTTATATTAAAAGGGCATTGAAAAACCTTTATAAATCCGCCTATACCAAGAGGTCTCCGCCAAACACAGATCCCGAAATAAATATTAAAATAACCCCCGCCCCCTTCCGTAATGTCCGATCATTTCACTAACCCGACAACCGTCGGATCGGACCCCTTTGATCCGACGGTCCTCATTCATATCGGAGCGGCCCCGACGTCCGACAGATACCTTCCGATATCTGTCAGAGGGTGACGTCAGGCCTCCGCCACGCGTCATCCCCACAGCTTATCGGAGGTACGCCTGACAAATCCCTCTTCCGTATCATAAGCGGTGCGATGAGAAACCGCTAACCGCTCCCGGTTTTCGGTTGACCCGCCCAGCCAACGTCACCACCACGTCATACCCACGTCAGTGCCACCCCGCCGTCGCATCAGCCCCTTCGTCTGCCCCCGCGCTGATATGTCCACCACCTCATCATATCCGTGGACCAATCACAACCTGCCACCTCACCCGATGACGTCATGCTGACGTCATCCAAAAAACGCGCCAATATGCCAAAAATCCATATTTAGGCCAATTTTCGCGTTTTTTTATACTTTTTGCCGCAAGAGCTGTTGCTTTCTCTGCATGATTTTACGTCCAAATTTGCACCACCTTTGCTGAAATCAATTCGGGGACCTCCGGCGCGCCATTTCTACAGTCATTCGTGACCACTGCTTGCTGTTTACCAGGTATTTTCCCTTATAAATCCTTTATACGCCTACTTTGTCTGTGAATTCCCTCAACAGAGCTTAGAAGACAAAAAACCTGTAAATTCACCGGCAAAATCTCTGTGCCTAGCCCCCATTTACAACTATAAGCTCGAAAAGCACCAGCCGAGCCTTGTTTGCCCACATTTTCACAAAAAACTAGACTCTGTTCGCGCAATCGCGAAACAACTTACTCAAACTGTACCTACCTGTTAAAAAAGACAGATTGAGACCACACATTGGTCTTATTTGCACTTCAAATAGTATTTCAATTGCTGCAGCTGTTTCACTCACCCTCTGTTCCATACAATTCACATTTTTCCATTGAAGAAAAACTCTTTTGTGTTGCTCTGCATAGCAACTCCATCCATAATCTCAGGAGAAATCATGGATCCACCAGTAGCTCCTATAGCGTTGAACGTTGCTCCATTGAATGCCCCTCAGAGGCAATTGGAATGGCAGTCTCTGGCAGACATGGACTATCAGATTTCAGAGGAAATGCTGATGAGGACTAAGTTCCACATCCACCTGCTCAATGAATTGAAGGCCAAGCATGAGGCTGGAACAGATGTGCTGGGCATATGGGACTCATTCCTCCCTATTTTTAAGCTCCCTCAGGTTAGACAATTCCCTGATTTGATCCATCTGTGTGCTGAAAACTATGACCCCACTCAAAGGGCAGTTCTTGACCCTTCAGGATCAGCTGTGTTTTATGTCACCCCAGAAGCTATCAAGGATATGCTCTGCTTCAGGACTGAGAAGAAACTGGTCCCTCTATCACTTGTAGACCTGATAAATCAAGGAGCCAGAATGACAGATGCTCAGGTCACCAAATTAAACCAGCTATACATTGACTCTGACTCTGTGAAGTATCCTCCTATCAATCAAGTATACCTCAACCAACTGGGCAGAGATCTGGCAGACATGATTAGTCCCATTTTGGGCTACAACTCAATTGAGTTTGTTGATCAAACTGTGCTGGTAATCATGCTCATGTTTGCTCCTGGCAAGTCTCCCATCTGCTATGACTATGCCACCTATATAGCAGACAAAATACATGAGAAACGAATGAACCTGGCAAGAGAAAGAGTGTTCAGATATACCTCTTACATTTACCATTTGATCTTATATCATCAACATCAAAAATTCTCTTTTCCAATCAAAAGAGAGGATGCCCAAGGCAATCCAAGATCAGTGGTCTATTGGTCCTCTGTTTTCCGCTGTAGATTTGAGTCTCCTTATACTTATTGTGAGTTCATAGATCAGTTCATCCACCCAGCTACGTCAATGATGATGGGTTCACCTCCTCCGAGGCTCACAGATGAAATGCAAAGGATCCTGCAGTTATCCAAATCATACAGCATTAGGGACTGGTACTTTTACCAGAACCACACCGTCATCAGGATATATGGGTGTGAATTGCCTCTCTACAGACTGCCCAAATATGTGCCTATGAGGCTATTTGCCCTAGAATACTTCAGACAGTTTGGCAATGTTGATGTGCTTCACTTTTCAGGCAAAGGCAAGAAAGCACAGTTGAAAGTCAGGAACCAACTTGGCCACTTTGTCTATAACCAGAGGGAGGAAGGTTGGAGAGAAGCAGACAGGATGCTTGAGTCCCTTGGCCTTCAAACCAGTTTCCTCTGGAAACCTTATGACCCCAACCACTTCATCACTTTGAGAAGGCTCAAATATAAGCTATCTGGCTATGATCATGTAAAGATCCCTCACATTGAAAAACATGCAAACCAAGCAAAATGGAGGAGAGGAACCCTAGAAGAGCCGGTTACACAAGAGGAGTTGAATCAAAGAGCGGTGAGGAATCTAAAAAATATGGCTGACCTTGAATTTTGTTCACAAGTGTTCTCCCTTCCAAGCACACAAGTGGGAGCAGTTGCATCCTCCTCGACTGCAAATCAACAAGCTCCCAAAGCCACTGAAAATATATCTAGCAAGGGCAAGGAAAAGGAAATGGAGACTGAACAGCCACCTCATGACAAGGTGCAGCAACAGCAGCAGCAGGTAGAACAACAACAACAACAGGAATTGCAGCAAGAAGAAGGGCAGCATGACAAAGAGCATCCCCCACAGCAAGAAGGGGCAGTTGAAGCCCCAATTTTTACAGAACAACAGGCACAAAATACGGTGCCTCCTAGGCAAGAAACATCAGTTGATGCATCAATCCTCCAAACTCCACAAAAGGAGGATACTAGCAAAAAAAGGGACAGAGAGACTCCCTTGACCACATCAGAAAGTCATGGTGAGAAAAGACAGAGATTAAACCCTTTCTCTGACGAGGAAATGCCAACAGGGCAGTCTCTGGGCATGGGCCCACCTAGCAGGGAAGCATCTGCAAGTTCCTTCCAAGAGGAACAGAACCGAACTGTGGGAGGAGAAGTCAGCTCCTCTAGCCAGCGGAGAGAGGGTGAACTGAGTATTAAACAACAGTTCATAGACATAAAGAAAAGAAATGAGCCCATAAAAATACAGCTCTACAATCATTTGCTGAAGATGGCTCCCACTAACCAGCAAATACTGATGTCTGCTTTTGATGTTAATGAAGGCAAAATGATCATGAGTCATTTCTTGCCAGCTGTAGCACAGCCCCAGTCTCATGCAGATTATATAAGGACCAATCTTGAGGTCCTTGCCAAAGACATCCACCCAATGGATAAAATTGAGTTGCACAAACAAACAGGTGAGATGGTCTATGCCTCCTTGGCAGACAAAACATTGGACAATTATAGGCTGGAAAATAGCCTTAATAATACAGCTGCCCAACTTGAATTGGAAAGGGCATCCTCACAAGCTAAGGACAACAGAATAAGGTCCTTAGAAGATATAATTATTGAGATTGGGCATGATCCCAAAGATATCAAGGGCATACAGGAAATATTGAAGTTAAGGGATGCAGACATGGCTGCTTTGAAGAAAAAGATCAAAATGCCAGCCACCATTCACCCTCAAACAGATGAGGTTGCCCAGTAGAGGCATGATCAAGAGGCCTCAACCTTGCTGGTGTCTCTATATAAGCAGTTAATCCAGACACAAGAAAAGCTGGGAGAATCAGAGGCTGCACAGGCAGCATTACAGGCAGCTTTGAAGCAAAGAGAAGAAGGTCAGACCTCCCAGCCTCCTCCTGAAGTAATAAACCTGGAGGAAACTGCTCCAACTACTGTTCCTCCTCCTCAACAAACAGAACAGGCAGCAACATCCACCTCAGCAGCACCACCAGCAACAGAGCAGGCCCCAAGCCTGGACATGCAAAAGCTGAGGAATGAGATCCAGGCCCTGGAAGCTCAAATGACAGAGCTGAATGAGACCAGGGATAAATTGGCCAAAGTGAATGATAGATATGACAAATCCAAGCAGTCTGTGGCAGAAAAGGGCAGGGAGATAAAAGCCCTCAAAGACAGGATCAAAGAGCTAGAGAATGAGCTCAAATTAGATAAGGTTGTGGCTGAGCTTAAAATAGTGATGTGGGCTAACATTGGTCAATCTATTAATGGCCAATGGCAATATATTGAAACAATCCATGAGAAGTTAGAGCTCATTCCAAAAGCACAGACTGAAATTCAAAGATCAAGAGCTGCTCTAAGCAACATGCCTGAAATAGCCACCAGGATGATTAATGTGCTTAACAATAGAACAAGTACTCAGTTGGCTGCCATGGGAATTTCAAACAGAACTGAGCACATTCAGTTAATCAAGAGGGTTCTCACACTGAGAAACTTGGTGCAGACATTAGAGAGAAGAACCCAGGACATGCAGACTGAGGTAAACAGGTTTTTGGAGAAGTTTCAGGTATTGGAAAACAGAGGGCTCCCTAGCTTACTGAACAGCGCAGGGAGACTGTTCACTCATGAGAAGTATGCCAAAAGGGTTAATGCATTTGCTACAAGTCAGATCAATGAGAAGCCCAGCACATCAGAGGAAACAGGGCCAGCCACAGGACAGACTCTCTACAATAGAGTAGAGAGTTTATTTTTTATAATGAATGAAATCAAACACCTGTTTGAGGTGCCTCCCAATTTTTACAAATATACAGAGGCAGAAGAGACTATGGATGAAATTCTCAGGCATCAACTACCTACACTAGAATGGTGGACTAAGGCCATACAGATGATTTTATAAACAGGAGGCCATTCTATAAATTTTGTTCATGAAAAATACAATTTGTCATACACAGGACAGTTTAAAAGAATCAGCATGCATTAAAGATGAAGGCTAAGCCACCTCAGCAGAAACTAACAGCCAACAAAGCAAGGCGAGAAGCTACAGGTGTCTAGGCCGAGAAAGCTACAGCAGACCAGCTCCAAAAGCGCATTTTTCAGCGTTAATGCAGATCACTCCAACCGACTCAGTGGCCTCCTAAGGCCAAAATATCTTCCGACAATTATAAAGATGCATTTACTTTGTATTCAATGATGTAATAACTTTATTATCAAATATCTTGAAAAGTTGGTGAACGTATTCATTTCTGAGATAACTTAGCACTCAGATATTTTGTATAACCGATGGTATATATTTGCCCCTCGCACAAGCTTGAGGGGTTGTTGTTGATTTCTCTTGAAGAAGTTCTTATGTTGTAATCCTTTCATAGTTTAATAAAGAAAGTGATGGAATTTCTCGGAGTTCTGAAGTGTTGAATGCGTTCTGGTGTCTGTTGAAAACTGCAGGATTCCTGTGTACTTCACAATACAATAAGTTTCTATAACTCTCTTTGTTATGTGTTTCAATCTTTTACAATCCATATATGTTTCTAATTTCTAAGTGTTTAACAACAAAGAAAAAGAATAACCTTCAGGACTTATTCATGCAATACCTTGAGTTCAATCTGTGTTGTTAATAAATGTTTTCTTCAGCTATAATCTTGATAAGTGTAATTCTTAATTGTTGCACTTTTAGAATATATCTTTCACAGTGACCTTTGTTTCAGGAATTCAAGTTTGCTCCTGAGAAACATGTTTCACTTTCACATCACCAGCTTAATGGAGAATTCTTAAATGCTTTCTGTTGGCTGACCATACATCACCATTTAAGTTTAAATTTTGTTTGTTTGAGATACTCAATAGGCCCTGCAGTCTGAACATCATCACTCCAACATTTCAAAACATTTCACAGCACTAGACTCCATTGCCCAATGATATACTACTACCTGAACACTACACCTTAAGCACTGAAAGAAGTCCTTCAACCAAAACATAAACCAAAAATCTGAGCCTAATAGCTAGCCTAAAAACAGTATCAAAACAGAGACAAATCATAAAGAGAGAGCCCTCTCTGATTACAGTTTGGCTAGAAACTGTGATCCAAAGATTGGTTAGTGGTTACCCCGGCCGTATTCCCTTGGGAGTCATAGGGAACAACCTGGGTGTTAACAACCAGTAAAAAGGCTTTTGTGCTTCCTTTTCTTTTATTTTTTTCTTTACGGAAGGGTATGACCAATGTAGGTTGTATGTGGATACGAGGATGTGGACACCAGTGGAATGACCTACATAGTCTTGGGAAACATCAAGTATGGAAGCAGATGGCAGTCTCATGGAGTGGGTATGCGACATTTTGCCCCATTTTTATTTTGTTTATCATTCGTTGTTTGCGCTGGTTCTACTAGTCATTTTTAATTATTTATCTTTTTGTCATTTATATCATTAACATTCCATGTTTCCTAGGCTTCGGTTGCTTTAGATGAGCAACTAGTAGGATTAGGATGTTCCCAATGAGTTTTGAACATTTTTCCAATATGCCTTGTTGATTTTGGATTGTCATTGCAAGTTATCGCTTTAATTGTTATCTGGTTTGACATTTGATTGACAACGAAATTCCATGCTTTTATAAATTATTTGTATGTTAATTTTTATTTTATTTATTTATTTATTTTATTTTATTTTATTTATTTATTTTTATTTTTATTTTATTTTATTTTATTTATTTATTTTTTTCTCTAAGTAAGACTAATTCTATTAACAAAGTAGAGAAATATTTACATAGAGACCGAAGTTAGTACACTGCTCTTGATAAGAGGCAGAACTTTCAGGAAAAAACAGGTAAGAAGACCAAGTTCAGAACCCACTCAGGGGACCGGGATGATACTCTTATGGTTCTTCATAGTGAACAAAACATAAAAAAAAACATAGGAAATCCACAACATAGTTAACATAGCAAACTTTCCCGGTGATATCCATAGTGTAACCAAAGAATACGTCGCTAATGAGAGCATGCTAGTCAGCTTGTGGTTCTTCCACAATATGACACCATCCAAATTTAGGCTCACCCATAGCTGGAGCAGTGTTCTGATTAGAGGAACTGGGGTCGACAGGCAACATCTCTGCATCTTGAGTGCTGCAACTAGGAGCATTCTGAACTTGCCGATGCACCATAGCAATTCCAAGCTGAATAGAAGGAGAAGGACCAAAGACTACCCTCGAGCCTCCCGGATGAGAGTCTGAGTCCTCCATCTGTGTAGTCTCATGGAAAACCACTGTAATGTGGGTCATTATCCGAGGCCGATGCAGAGAACTATTGAAAGAGAAAATAGTAGAGTCGGTCGAGGAAGGAGGCCCACGGTAGTGACTGGAGGCACGACGCCGCCCTCTCCCACCGCGAGTGTCAGGGTATCGATCAGTAAACAATTCATTGGAGGGGGCAAGCGAATCCGAAGACAAGCTTGTCGGCGCGCACCGGTGTTTGCCTCTACGGCACCCCATTCTTTGGCGAAGTAGAGATATCTTTGAGGGAGCGTTAGATAGGTTGCGGACAGGTTGAGAAACTATAAGGCGAGCGAAGCAACAAAGACACGGGGACCAGAGTGGGAGCCTACAAAGGCCTTTCGCCAGTGGGAACAAATTGAGCACAGAGTGAAAACGAGCGACCTTTGGATTGACAGGACCAATCTCCCATCCCCCAATATCAAAGACCAGGCCTAAGACCAAACGATTGAATGAGGGGACAGAGGCTGTGAAGGAACTACTCAAAAACCACCCGCCAAAGCCAGAGGCAAGACCTGAGACCAGGTGATGAAAAGCTGATACTAAGATTGCCATACTATAGCCCAAAACCCCCCAGAGGAGAGAGAGGAACAGTAGGAGCTGCCCCTGGATGGCCGAGCTAAGCTTCAGAAAGGCTTTCCCCGGCAAGTGCCAAGAGACTACAGAGAGAACCGTAATTTGAGCAGAGGCGAGGGGATGAGCCCAAAGAGACAGCTCGAAAGGCTTCAACGCAAACCCAGAATAGAGCCTTGCCTTAAACTTGCCAGACATTTCTCGAGAAACCACTTCCATAACTGCAGCATTGAAGATCACCGTCATCTCTTGCAGGTTGGAGCGTGCAGAGGGAAGAGCCGTTGCAGAGGACAGGAAGAATGAACCAGGGCCACCTGAATGAGAGTTGTTATGACTTGCCTTGCGCGCATGCCAAGCGCTCTCCCATTAACAAGTATTTAACACTACGTACTGGGTGGGCAGGTGTCAAGCTGCCTCACCCCACCCCAGTCTTTTCACTTTGAATGCTGCATCAGTCACCCACATCCGAGGATTTATATGTTAATTTTTAAAAGTATTTAAGAAAATTGTTTTCAGTAGCCACACTTCAAACAATGGATTTCACACTATTATGTTTATGGTTTGGGTTATGTATTTGGTTAAAATTTCCCAAGATTTATATCATATCTCAAGTGTCAGGTTTGGGTTATTTATTTGGTCAAAATTCCAAAAGATTTATATCATATCTTAGCCTTTTGAAATTCATGCATTCATGCCATTTGAATGTAACACATCATGAAAATGGACTCTGAATTTGGTTCTTTTCCTTGACTAAACAGTATTAAGCAAAATCCTCTCATTCAAACTCAACCCCAAGTCATACTCAAAATTTTGACATGTGAATAACATTGGCTGGAAAGAAAGTTTGACTCCAAAGTCCTTGCAAGTCAGAGAAGACTGTCCATTTAAAAAAAAAATTGATCATATCGTTAAATTGTTAGCCCTTGGACTCCTTCATTAAAGAAAAGATCATTCTATGATCTTGATAAGTGGTCTATCAAAATGTGGATGGGGTGAAATATGAGTTAAAGAGTAGAGAAAGAATTTTTCGTTGACATTTCCTAGAATATTTTGAAATTTTGGGGGCACATCATGTGACACTACCATCACGACACCAACATTTTTTGGTAAAGTTCCACTGCAAGAGGCATCCACTGATTCACGTTCCACAACCCGTGACTGTAAAGATGATTCTTCCTAAACAATTTTCCTAGATGATGATAATGATATATAGTCCTTATCATCGTAAAGTATGGATTTTATTTCTTCACCCATGCTCCACCTTCCCCCTCCCAATTGTATATAAGCATCAGTTTCACTTGCATGCTTCCCTCTGATCGCAAAGTTATACCCATACCTGAAATCCTCATCTTGATATTGGTTCTTATGCTTCTATTCTTCTTTTAAGCTAAGGAATCAAAAAATCATTACCTCCCTAACACCACAAATAGATAAACCATTTTTCGTACACTATCTTTCAAGATCCACAAGAGGAATACTAAACAATTCTCGAGTTGTTTCTCCCTCTCCAATCTCCATAGAAACATCTTGATTTGGACAAAAGACATATTTTATGTCTGTAAGATTGGATTCATAACTATCAAGGTCCTTTAATGGTGGGGCATCTCCACATATTGAATGAAAGGGAGGGACATCTGAATTTCCAAATCGAAGAAAGGTAGCTCTCCATCCATTCACATAAGCATATGAAAGGAGAAACCATCTCGACCAAACCTAGATAAATTTCATCACTCTCTCCTACAAGGACGCCATAATATAAATGTAAAAAAATTCACAAAAAGTTCCACATAGTGATTACACTAATTATGATATTTTTTTATGAGTAAAAATTACCATCCGCCTTGCTAATTCATGACCAATTGTTGACACCTAATCCGAAACGGATGGGTGAACTGGACAGTCATCAAGAAGATGAACTGATCCGTCATGTTTATGTATATAAATGTGTGTTAGCTAATGAATAATAAATCAGTTTTTCACCCGCTCATTCTGGAGTTACCCTGGCCTGACATGGTATCAGAGCACAGGTCCCAGTTCCTAAAATAGTTGTAACTCCTGCCTCTGCCAGCGCTCTGTCCTCTGCGTGATTCCCTGCACCTCATTGAATCTCTGTGCATCCGTTTTCTGCTGCCTCATGACCCCTCTGTCCTGAGACTGAGCGCCTCTGTCATGAAGACTGCGCACTATACATTCGTTGAAGCGTCACTGCATTGGTAACGCCCTTCCCTCTTCCCTCACGCCGACTGGAATCATTCGAAACCCTAGCATTCTAGAGGTTGTAGCTCTGCGACCAATGTTCTTCAACATGGAAGTTGGGTTACATGCATCTGTACATTTTTGCTCAGCCGAGAGATGACAAAGAAGGTGAACACACAGTCCCTGCTCCTGGTCGGAATTCCAAATTAACGAACAGTGAGTTTTTTGGAGAATGCAAAATTATATTATGTGTTTAATTAAAATGCCTGCCGCCGAGATCCTTTCAGTTATTTGGCAGATGTAGAATTGGGTATTGACTGTAGACCGGTTGTCTATCATCTTTTCCATTCAAAGCTGGGACGTCCGCGGGTTTGATCGCGGGACCTGCCCGTGGCCCTATGAAATGATTTACCATACTTTATATCATTTTCTCCATTGCAAAAAGTATGCATACTTGTCTGTCATCTTCACTCCATGGCAAAAAGATATCTCCTTCTTGTTTTTGAATAGAATTAAAGCTGGATTTGACAGACACCCCTTTGGTGAGCCAGCGGAAGTGGCGCAGCGGAAGTTTGGTGAGCCCTTGGCTTCTTAAAGCTCCAACAATCATCCTCTGTGCGGTTCGGGCAGAAGTAGGAGGTCTTGGAAAGGGAGGTTCCAAATCTTTATCAGAAAGTAAGCTGAGAAGACTGTCATTCTCATCCAATGCACGGATATTATATTGACTATGAATGATTCGTAGTGCTTCACAAGCAGAAGCAGGTTTCCTAAAAACTGCTAACGCAATGGTGTCATTTATTCGACGAATAACAACTCCATGAACTGTAAATGCCTTAAACATATCCTCCAACTCCCTTGTTGAAACTTTTGGAGAAAAGATATCTCCTTCGTCGACTCCTTCGTCGACTCCTACTCGTATAAGAAGCCCCCAATTCTGAAGTCTTCCTACGCCATCCTCCCACATTCATTTCTCTTTCAATTCTATTAAATTCCACTGTATTACTCTTGGGCACGCTAGTTATCTGAAAGAGCTTTTGAATATTATTGATTGTTTGCGGACGGGTACCCGTAACTGCCACCATTATTTCTCTTCCTATCGAAGCAATCGTTGGCGCATTTAAATAGGCAGTTGCACAGTTTTTTATAATGCTGTATTGAAGCATAAAGTGATATAATATTTCAATGAAATTATGATGCCTTCTGTTACACATTAGAGGGATTTGTAGAAAATATAAGTGCATAAGGCTGTAAGGAATTTTTTTTTTTCAAGCAGAAGTATTGTTTACAGAATGCATTCAATCATCTCTATGGTCGGAATAGTTCTCACTGGCAAGGAGAACTATTCTGAATGGTCTCGGATGGTAAAACACACCCTCATCTACAATGAGTTGTGGAAGAGAGTGTGTGTCGGAGAAGAAGACAAAGACCCTGTGCAGCCTGCATCAGACAAAGAACTCGCCATTTGGGAAAACAAGAACAACAAAGCCTATGCATTGATCGCAGCATCTGTAAATGAAGAAGTAAGTCGTCATATTTCATCCTATTCCACTACCTTTGAAGCTCTACAAAAGCTGAAAGAACTCTATGATACACATTCTGCACTTGAAGTTGTTCAGCTCATGATTAAACTCTTCACTCTTGAACTGAAAAATAATGATCCTCTTGCTCTTGCATCTGAAATAAAGTCTATAATGCATGATATTAAATCCACTAAGGTTGAGCTGGATATCTCTCTTATTGCCTTTCTCAAAGCACTCTATCCTACCTACTCCAATTATCTTGAGTCTTTACAAGCAAATGGAAACCTTAAAGATATAACCTTTGACTCTCTTGTGAAAAAGTTTGCTGAAAGAGAGAAAGCCTTTGGAAAGAAAACAGTCCCTGAATCTTCTGAAGAGACTGTTTGCCTTGCTCATAAAGAAAAGCATCCTGCTCAAGATTCTACAAGAGGAAGAGGTGGACGAAGAGGAAGAGGAAGATACTTCAGAGGCAGGGGGGCAGACATTCTCAAGCAGAAAAGGCAGATCTGCATTGCATTCGCTGCAAACGAAATGGATCACATGATGCTTCTACATGCAAGCTACCATGGGACAAGGTTGAGCAGAGAAGAAACCAGCAGAAAGGTAAAACTGATGACACAGACAAAGGTAAAGCACCTGAATCCGCTCACTATATTGAGGCACAATGTAACATTGGAGTAAATGAAGACTTGTTTAATGCTTCACTTGCTTCTTCGAAAAATGACTGGTTGCTTGATTCAGGAGCAACCTGTCATATGACTCATAGGAAAGATTTTTTTGAAGATTTCACTGACAATGTTAATGGAGCAGTATACTTTGCAGATCAGTCAAAAATCAAGCCATCAGGGCTTGGCACAATCAGGCTTAAACTGCCTGGTCTTCCAGACTTTCTTCTAGATCATGTTCTATATCTCCCACAGCTCAAGAGAAGCTTGCTGTCACTGGTCCACATCCGCCAGCAAGGTCACTCCATTCACATGTTTGATGGCAAGCTTGAGGTAAGAAAGGCATCTGACCACTCACTTGTCATGAGGGGTATAGAAGAAGAAAGACTTCTTAAACTGCAAGGAACTTCTGCTCATGCACAACATTTCTCATATATTTCTCATCATGAAGAAGGTACACTTCCATAAAGTTTATTATGGCATGCTAGATTTGGACATTTAAACTATGACAGTCTTCGCTTATTAAAGAAAAATGGTGTTGCTGTTTTGCCTACAATTCCTAGAAAACATAAGCAATGTGATGCTTGCATTCTAGGAAAGCATAGCAAACAGTCTTTTCATGATTCACATTAAAGAGCACATAGGAAGCTTGAACTCATTCATTCAGATTTATGTGGTCCAATGCCTGTTCCTTCTGCAAATGGAAATAAATATATCATGACATTTATTGATGATTACACCAGAATGTGTTGGGTTTATTTATTGAAGAACAAATCTGATGCTTTTCAAACATTCAAGAATTTTCATAAGTGGGTTGAAAATGATGCACAATCTCATAATGGAAAAGAATATACATCAAATGAATTTGAACACTATCTTCGCCAACATGGGATTAAACATCAAACAACTGTACCTTATAATCCTCAACAGAATGGTGTAGCTGAAAGAATGAACAGAACAATTTTGAATATGGTACGATCCATGCTTTTCTTCAAAAATGTAAAGACAATGTTTTGGGCTGATGTTGTTCTATGTGCTGCATATATAAAGAATAGATGTCCATCTAGTGCTATAAGAAACAAGACTCCTTATGAATTGTGGTATGGACATGTTCCTTCGGTAAAACATCTCAGGATCTTTGGTTCCACCTGTTATGCTTTAATACCAAAGGTACATAGAAACAAACTTGGTGCTAGAAGTCGTAAGTGTATCTTCCTGGGGTATTCAAACACATCTAAAGCATACCGCCTCTATGATGAAGTAAATAAAAAGTTTGTTTTATCTAGAGATGTCATTTTTCTTGAAACATACAAATCTGACAGTGTTGTTGAGCGGCAACTTGAACGCTTGGATAGATTCACAAAACCGAAATCATTTCAAGAGTTTGATAATTAGATTCCACATCTTGAAGGGGGGATTCCTATACTAGATCAACATGTCGAATCTTCTTCTGAAGAACAATCTCCCCTGCATGACACTCCAACAACGGATGATGCTTTAAGTGATGTAATTGATAGAATTGGGAGACTCAATCTTGATTCAGACCCAACTCAATCAACAGAGTAGCCTGGACCATCTCAGAAAGGTCCCCCAAAGTGGCTGACAAAGACCCTTGAAAGTGTTCATCCTGATGAAATTGGAAAAACAATAACCAGAAATACAAACCGACAAGATGGAGGTGATGTAGATAACTCTAATTCACCTGTTGATATGGATGTTACTTATGATTGTGAATTGAACTTGTCTACATATTTTGAACCAACTTCCTTCAAAGAAGCTGCTTCTCATGATGAATGGAAAGAAGCGATGCAGAAGGAGTATGATGCCCTCATAAAGAATGGCACTTGGAAGCTAGTTGATCCTCCATTTGGAACAAAACCAATTGGCTGCAAGTGGGTCTACAAGAACAAGTACAAAGCTGATGGCTCACTTGACAAGCACAAAGCTAGGCTTGTGGCAAAAGGTTTTGTACAGAAGGAAGGGGTCGATTATGAAGAAACTTTTGCCCCCACAGCAAAATGGGCCACCATCCGGACACTCTTTGCACTAGCTGCTCAGAACGGTTGGAAAGTCCATCAAATGGATGTAAAAACTGCATTCTTGAATGGATATCTAAAAGAGAATGTTTTTATGTCCCAGCCTGAAGGATTTGCTGTGAGAGGACATGAACAAAAAGTATGCAAACTTGTGAAGTCCTTGTATGGCCTCAAACAAGCACCACGATCCTGGTATGAAAAACTAGATGAGCATCTTCTGAAACTCAACTTCAATCATTTTGATCTTGATGATGCAACTTTATTTTTCAAGAAAGTTGGCAAAACAGTTGTATATCTTGTGGTATATGTAGATGATCTTTTAATGACAGGGAACAATGAAAGCTATATTGCATCCATAAAGAAAGAATTAGGAAAATTTTTTGAAATGACTGATTTGGGCTATGTTCATTACTATCTTGGCATTGAAGTAACCCAACATCCAAAGTCCATATTTCTTTCTCAAAAGAAATACATTGGAGATTTGTTAAACAGATTTGGCATGATAGAGTGCAATCCCCTTTCTACTCCAATGGAACAAAACTTGAAGCTCACATCTATTGAAGGAAAGGAGTTTGAGGATGCAACAAAGTATAGACAGCTTGTAGGAAGTCTCATCTACCTCACTACTACCAGACCAGACATTTCATTTGCTATTGGAATCCTCTCCAGGTTTATGCAAAAGCCTTGTGAGGGACATTGGTCTGCTGCAAAAAGAGTTCTAAGGTACTTGAAGGGAACTCAACACGTTGGAATCAAGTATACACAGGTGGACGACTTCAACTTGATTGGATACTCTGATTCAGACTTCGATGGAGACAAAGAAACTGGGGTATCTACTTCAGGATATGCTATGAGTCTTGGATCAGGAGTTGTCTCCTGGAGATCACGCAAACAATCAGTACCAACAGATTCCACAACAGAAGTAGAATACATGGCAGCAGCTGAAGCAACAAAAGAAATTGTGTGGCTCAGGAAAATTCTTGAAGACTTGCAGGTAAAACAAACACAATCAACTCCACTCATGATTGATAACACCTCTGCAATAAAGTTGGCCAAGAACCCAAAGTTCCATGATCATACTAAGCACATCAATACTAAATATCATCTGATCCGACATCATGTTGAGGCCAAAAGAATCCATCTCCGTCATTGTTCCACAAACGAGCAAATTGCAGAAATCTTAACCAAAGCGCTTGGAAGAGAAAAGCTTGAAAGATTCAAAACGATGCTTGGACTCACCAACATCCCTTCAGATTAAGGGGGGGAATGTTGACACCTAATCCGAAACAGATGGGTGAACTGGACAGTCATCAAGAAGATGAACTGATCCATCATGTTTATGTATATAAATGTGTGTTAGCTAATGAATAATAAATCAGTTTTTCACCCGCTCATTCTGGAGTTACCCTGGCCTGACACCAATAAGGGGCTTGATCTTAATACATGATCTATTTTCACCATTACTATCCTTATTTAGAGTGAGATTTCGTGAATTGGTAGGCGTGTTCTTCCACATTTCTATTTTTATATCCCTCACAATTGGAATCCTGCTAATTTGGCCTCCTCTACTTCCCTAAGCTACATGTGTTAAAGAGGGTACAAAACACTAATGATATGTTATTTTGCCATAATTTCTTCTCACTTTTTGGATTAATTCTGTGGAAATTTTATTCATGCCAATTATGTGGCAAGAAATAATGTTCCATTATTCTTTCTTATCATCTCTTGTTTATGAGTTAGCATGCTTCTATTGTACTAGTTCATTACGGATATGTCATGTAAATATCAAGTTGAGTGGGTTTTACATTTGATTTCCGTTGTAGTCAACAACTGAATATATAAGTTTTCTTTTAGGTTGAATTATGGGACAACACACTTTGATTTCCACTAGTGTTCCCTTTTTCATATACTATCACAAGTGCACAAATACAAACTCACTTTCTTTTTACCTGGATAAGAAAATGATGATAACTTTGTATTTTGTAGTGACAAGGATAAGTATGTATTGGAGCTAGATCTTGAGCCCTTCATTTCATTATTTCCCTACCCAACATGACCATCTCCTATTGGTAACGGAGTTCAATTTCTGAACCAACATTTGTCTTCAATACTATTTCATGATAAATAAAGAACACAACCATTGTTGGATTTCCTTTGAGCACACAAATACCAAAGCCATGTCATTTTTCTTTCCTTGGTTAATATATTACATCATTGTGTTTGATAGTTAATTCATTATTATTCTAGGCCAATAAATCTCTATGAAATAGCAGAGAAGGATGACCTGCCTATTTTAGAGATATATAATATGAACTAATTAAAAATTCACAAGGTTATTTCGATTCTCATATTTCTATTTCACTTCTTTAGAGAAAACTATATATTCAAATACCAACTCAACTCAAACCAAAATAAAATAGAGAATCCTAGTTATGAAAATGTTTCTCTCTCCATACCTTATAATGACATTATTTTTTTGAATTATACTTCAGTTTCACTGATAATACCCTGGATTTATATATTTCTTTTAGCACCAAATTGAAATCATGGTAAAAATACAAATATCCCATTAAATATGACCTAAAGATGATTCAAATAATATCACCTTTAGTTTGAGCACGTGGCAGAGTAATTTCTGAGGTGTGAAGTTTTATTAGAGGCATTGTTTGTTTATTTGTTTTGGTTAGAAAATGGTTTTCTCTTGCTTTTATGTGACTTTCAATTTATCATATCTAGCATGTTGAGAAATGGGAAAGAATAATGTGTGACATTTATCTTGCAGAAATTGATGTTGAATGAAAGGATAAAGAGTTTAACCAAGCTACAATCCGCTTTGGTAAAGGTAGAGGGACATCTTAAAAAGTTACCTAAGAATACACCATATCCAAGATATCACAGCAAGACAAATATTGATATTTTAGAAATTGTTAGAGAACCTCATCAAGGTCAATTTTTCCGATGTTCTACTTGATTGATACATTCTCATGACAAAAAGGTTTTAAATATGAATTAATACATTACCAAAACAAATTCTATTCAAAGTTTATACATATAAAAGATAAAAACAAATGTCAATTCCTTCATTTGATTTTTACTTGACTCTGGTGTGGGCAAGTTACATGAAATGTGATTGGAAAAAGGATGGGGAGACAATATAGAAATCATGTCTTAGATATGATTCATTTGTTGTTGGAGATCCTTCAAGCACTAGCCATTGACTTTGGAAATGTTTCTAGTAAGTATTCCTATGGTTTTTAGTGTTGTGATTATTTCACCTCACGGTTATTTTGGGCAAGCAAATGTTTTAGGAATGCGTGATAAGATATTGATGGACAGTTAATTTTTTTTTTATAATTGCAATGTCCATTCCATGATATCCTCTCTTTATTCTTTGATTGTATTTTGAATGTTTATTTTGATTTTTGTTTGTATTTTAACTATGAAATTGGAATTACTTGGTATTATGTCTGTTTAAACAAAAACCAAAGCTTGAAGATGAAAATAATATTACACGATATTGATTGAAATCCTTTTAACTGTTTTGTATTGAAATATTTTCACGATTATTATAAAATTTTACTTTCATGTTGTTATTTGAGAACATGTTGTTTATATACTTGACCAGTTTCATGCATTAGATAACAAATTGTTGTTGCAAATAAAATGACAAGGATTAGATATCACACCTCAGATTATTTGTTTTAACAAGTTATTTACAGCTTGAGCTTTTTAGCATGTAACTTAGTTGGCATGATTGTGCCTAAGATTTCCCTGAAGGTTGAATACTAAGTTACTAAGGTGTTTTTTATATGGTGAATTTAATTTGTTTATATAGTTCATCTGGCCACATAGTGGCCACTATCGCTCAACTGAAGAAAACTTGTTCGAGTTTCTTTCTCTTATGGGAGAGAATGGCTTTAACATTGTTGATGTTGAGATATATGTAATATAAATTCTTTTTTAGTATACTTTCATTTATATTCTATTGTCCATCATCTTTCATGTCTTACACTTTGCATTCTAGGTCCTTTTGTTTTTAGAAAAGGAACTCAGTATCAATGGTAAGAAGCGGGATTTGAATAAAGATGAGAACACTAACACTGGAGCGACAAATGCAAAAAGAGAGAGAAGAGAACCGGTCTAGTGGTACCCTTAAATCCAATATCCTACATAAGACACACACATAGAGACTGATGTTCAAGTCTTCGTAGTTGGTGAATTCATCCGCAATGACTTGAAAACACACTGATAATGTTTTATAGTGATGGAACAACATTTCATGTGTAAATTGTACTCCAACCAATGTTAAGTTGGAAACTCATATTGTAATACTTGACATTTAATATAATTGTCAGGCCAGGCAGTAACTCCACAAAACAAAAATTGATTCGTATATTATTCCATAGGTAGGTCTTTGTTATATACAATAGGGAGTGTCTGCTCAGTTCATCTCCCGATGACTGTTCACATTCCTAATTTAATTATTTACATAAAATTCACCCAATCACAAGGATTAGGTGTCAACAGTCCCCCCCTTAATCTGAAGGGATGTTGGTGAGTCCAAGCATCATTCTGAATCATTCCAGCTTTTCCCTTCCAAGCGCTTTGGTGAAGATATCTGCAATTTTCTCATTTGTGGAACAATGACGGAGATGGATTGTTTTGGCCTCAACATGATGTCGAATCAGATGATATTTAGTATTGATGTGCTTTGTTCGATCATGGAACTTTGGGTTCTTGGCCAACTTTATTGTAGAGGTGTTGTCAATCATGAGTGGAGTTGATTGTACTTTTTTTACCTGCAAATATTCAAGAATTTTCCTGAGCCACACAATTTCTTTTGTTGCTTCAGCTGCTGCCACGTATTCTACTTCTGTTGTGGAATCCGTTGGAACTGATTGTTTGCATGATCTCCAGGAGACAACTCCTGATCCAAGACTCATAGCATATCCTGATGTAGATACCCCAGTTTCTTTGTCTCCATCGAAGTTTGAATCAGAGTATCCGATCAAACTGAAGTCATCCACCTGTGTGTACTTGATTCCAAAGTCTTGAGTTCCCTTCAAGTACTTTAGAACTCTTTTTGTAGCAGACTAATGTCCCTCACAAGGCTTTTACATAAACTTGGAGAGGATTCCAACAGCAAACGAAATGTCCGGCCTGGTTGTAGTTAGGTAGATGAGACTTCCTATAAGCTGTCTATACTTTGTTGCATCCTCAAATTCTTTTCCTTCAATAGATGTGAGCTTTAAGTTTTGTTCCATTGGAGTAGTGAGAGGATTGCACTCTGTCATGCCAAATCTGTTCAATAGATCTCCAATGTATTTCTTTTGAGAAAGAAATATGGACTTTGGATGTTGGGTTACTTCAATGCCAAGATAGTAATGAACATAACCCAAATTAGTCATTTCAAAACTTTTCCCCAATTCCTTCTTTATGGATGCAATGTAGCTTTCATTGTTCCCTATCATTAAAATATCATCTACATATACCACAAGATATACAATTGTTTTGCCAACTTTCTTGACAAATAAAGTTGCATCATCAAGATCAAAATGATTGAAATTGAGTTTCAAAAGATCCTCAGTTAGTTTTTCATACCAGGCTCGCGGTGCTTGTTTGAGGCTATACAAGGACTTCACAAGTTTTCATACTTTATTTTCATTTCCTTTCACAGCAAATCCTTCAAGCTGGGACATAAAAACATTATCTTTTAGATATCCATTCAAGAAAGTAGTTTTTACATCCATTTGATGGACTTTCCAACCATTCTGAGCTGCTAGTGCAAAGAGTGTTCAGATGGTAGCTCATTTTGCTGTGGGGGAAAAGTCTCCTCATAATCGACCCCTTCCTTCTGTGCAAAACCTTTTGCCACAAGCCTAGATTTGTGCTTGTCAAGTGAGCCATCATCTTTATACTTGTTTTTGTAGACCCACTTGTAGTCAATTGGTTTGATTCCTAATGGAGGATCAACCAGCTTCCAAGTGCTGTTCTTTATGAGGGCATCATACTCCTTTTGCATCGCTTCTTTCCATTCATCATGAGAAGTAGCTTCTTTGAAGGAAGTTGGTTCAAAATCTGTAGACAAGTTCAATTCACAATCATAAGAAACATCCATATCAACAGGTGAAATAGAGTCATCTACATCACCTCCATTTTGTCGGTTTGAATTTTTGGTTCCTGTTTTTCCAATTTCATCAGGATGAACACTTTCAAGTGTCTTTGTCAGCCACTTTGGGGGACCTTTTTGATATGGTCCAGGCTGCTCTGTTGATTGAGTTGGGACTGAATCAAGATTGAGTCTCCCAATTCTATCAATTACATCACTTAAAGAATCAGCCGTTGTTGGATTTTCATGCGGGGGAGAGTGTTCTTCAGAAGAAGATTCCACATGTTGATCTAGTATAGGAATCCCCCCTTCAAGATGTGGAATCTGATTATCAAATTCTTGAAATGATTTTATTTTTGCGATCTATCCAAGCGATCAAGTTGCCGCTCAACAACATTGTCAGTTTTGGATGATTCAAGAAAAATTACATCTCTAGATACAACAAACTTTTTATTTACTTCATCATAGAGGCGGTATAATTTTGGAGGTGTTTCAATACCCCAGGAAGATACACGTACGACTTCTAGCACCAAGTTTGTTTCTATGTACCTTTGGTATCAAGGCATAACAGGTGGAACCAAAGACCCTGAGATGTTTTACCGAAGGAACATGTCCATACCACAATTCATAAGGAGTCTTGTTTCTTATAGCATTAGATGGATATCTATTCTTTATATATGCAGCACATAGAACAACATCAGCCCAAAACATTATCTTTACATTTTTGAAGAAGAGCATGGTACCATATTTAAGATTGTCCTATTCATTCTTTAAGCTACACCATTCTGTTGGGGATTATAAGGCACAGTTGTTTGATGTTTGATCCCATGTTGGCGAAGATAGTTTTCAAATTCATTTGATGTGTATTCTTTTCAATTATCAGTGCGAATAGACCCAATATGAGATTGTGCATCATTTTCAATCCATTTATGAAAATTCTTGAATGTTTGAAAAGCATCAGATTTGTTCTTCAATAAATAAACCCAACACATTCTGGTGTAGTCATCAATAAATGTCATGATATATTTATTTCCATTTGCAGAAGGAACAGGCATTGGACCACATAAATCTGAATGAATGAGTTCAAGCTTCCTATGTGCTCTTGAATGTGAATCATGAAAAGATTGTTTGCTATGCTTTCCTAGAATGCAAGCATCACATTGCTTAAGTTTCCTAGGAATTGTAGGCAAACCAGCAACACCATTTTTCTTCAATAAGTAGAGACTGTCATAGTTTAAATGTCCAAATATAGCATGCCATAATAAACTTGATGGAAGTGTACCTTCTTCATGATGAGAAATATATGAGAAATGTTGTGCATGAGCAGATGTTCCTTGCAGTTTGAGAAGCCTTTCTTCTTCTATTCCCCTCATGACAAGTGAGTGGTCAGATGCTTTTCTTACCTCAAGCTTGCCATCAAACATATGAATGGAGTGACCTTGCTGGCGGATGTGGACCAAGGACAGCAAGTTTCTCTTGAGCTATGGGAGATATAGAACATGATCCAGAAGAAAGTCTAGAAGACCAGGTAGTTTAAGCCTGATTATGCTAAGACATGATGGCTTGATTTTTGATTGATCTGCAAAGTATATTGCTCCATCAACATTGTCAGTAAAATCTTCAAAAAAACCTTTTCTATGAGTCATGTGACAGGTTGCTTCTGAATCAAGCAACCAATCATTTTTCCAGGAAGCAAGTGAAGCATTAAACAAATCTTCATTTACTCCAATGTTACATTGTGCCTCAACATAGTGAGCAGATTCAGGTGCTTTACCTTTGTCAGTATCATCAGTTTTACCTTTCTGTTGATTTCTTTTCTGCTCAATTTTTTCCCATGGTAGCTTGCATGTAGAGGCATCACGTGATCCATTTCTTTTGCAGCGAATGCAGTGCAAATCTGCCTTTTCTCCTTGAGAATTTCTGCCTCCCCTGCCTTTGAAATATCTTCCTCTTCCTCTTCGTCCACTTCTTCCTCTTGTAGAATCTTAAGCAGGATGCTTTTCTTTATGAGCAAGGCACACAGTGTCTTCAGAGATTCAGGGGCCGTCTTCTTTCCAAAAGCTTTCTCTCTTTCAACAAACTTTTTCACAAGAGAGTCAAAGGTTATATCTTTGAGATTTCCATTTGCTTGCAAAGACTCAAGATAATTGAAGTAAGTAGGATAAATTGCCTTAAGAAAAGCAATAAGAGGGATATCCAGCTCAACCTTAGTGGAATTGATATCATGCATTATAGACTTTACTTCAGATGCAAGAGCAAGAGGATCATCATTTTGCAGTTCAAGAGTGAAGAGTTTAATCATGAGTTGAACAACTTCAAGTGCAAAATGTGAGTCATAGAGTTCTTTCAGATTTTGTAAGGCTTCAAAGGCAGTTGAATATGACGAAATATGGCGACTCACCTCTTCATTTACAGATGCTGTGATTAATGCATAGGCTTTGCTATTCTTGTTTTCCCAAATGACGAGCTCTTTGTCTGAAGTAGGTTGTACTAGGTCATTGTCTCCTTCTTCGACACACACTCCTTTGCACAACTCATTGAATATGAGGGTGTGTTTTATCATCCGGGACCATTCAGGATAGTTCTCCTTGCCAGTGAGAACTATTCCTACCATGGATATGATTGAATGCATTCTGTAAAAAAAAAAACTTTTGCTGATAGAAAATAATACTTCTGCCAATATAGAGTAAAAATGTACTCAAAAATTTCTGTGGGAAATGATTTTGGTTGTTTAATTCATATCACAGTCAATAATCAATCATTCACCGCGAGCTCTACAAAGTTGGAGTAGCAACGACATCACAATTTCAAGCTCTGATGGCAGACATCTCATGTAATCTGAGGATGTTTTAAACAAAACATTAAACATCTATATTCTAGATTTGTTGCTTACAATTTGCGGCAACATAATAGTAGAACTAATGAAATCCGAAAAGCTCACTGAAAAGACTAAAAAATCACCATAAATCCCTTTGATTCTCTAGACCTTGAAGCCACGAATGTTTCTCTTACCACGAGTTGTCTCAAATTTCCTACCCTATGATCGAACATATGGTTTAGTGTGGCTGTGCGGAACACCTGGTGCTCTTCCAAAGTGCCTGACAACCTCACGATGGCTCTTGGGGCCACGCAACAAGACTTCCTTCCAAAGTGCTTGACAGCATTAAAAATTATGGAATAGTGTTAAAAAATATGGGACAACGTTAAAACATATGGGACAATGTTAAAACTAGGAGACACATGCTTGAAGCGCCGACATTGGTAGGTAGATGGAGCTTATGGTTTCTGCTAGAGGCAAAATTCTGCTCAGATTAGTATACAGTAGGACAGTGATCAATATATAATGCGTTCTGGTGGCTATGATTCCATGAGAGGGCAGTGATAAAATATATGCTGCATTCTGGTGGCTATGATTTCATGAGAGGGAAGCTATAAAATATATGCTGTGCAATATTTATGAGGATGTTGACGTGAGTCAAGAAACGGAGAGACAATGAGCTGAAGAAAAAAACTTAAGAGCAAGAATACTAAAGGTGTCGCATATTTGATAGCCACTAGTATTTTGACTGCTTGAAACAAAGGGCGTTCACTTAAAAACGCATATGAAAAAGGGCGTAGATAATGTCAGACTGTGGAGAGGGCAATGGACAAACTCCACATAGGGCAGTGGACAGATTACAAGACAAGATGCAGAAAGGAGTTACAAGACTATGCCAAAAATGGAGTTGGCTCTGATACCATGTCAAGCCAGGAAGTAACTCCACAAAACAAAAACTGATTCGTATATTATTCCATAGGTAGGTCTTTGTTATATACAATAGGGAGTGACTGCTCAGTTCATCTCTCGATGACTGTTCACATTCCTAATTTAATTATTTACATAAAATTCACCCAATCACAAGGATTAGGTGTCAACAATAATATAATTTATGTGGTTGAAATTATTTATAGTTGCACTTGATATTGTTTAGTATTTTAACTAACATATGTAATTTTGAATTTTCATATTAGATGAACCAATTCACATTCTATGATGTTTTTTTAATTTAGTCGCAAAATCATACTAATTAATCTATGTTGATTAATAATGAACACATAAAATCAATCTAAAACTACTAAATTAATAGTTTATATTGATTAATGATGAACACAAATAAAATGAATATACAACTAAATTAGTAGTTTATAATGATTATTAAAAAAAAAAAAAAAAATGAATATAAACTACTAAATTAGTTGTTTATTTAATGAATATGAAACTACAAAAAAAATATAAATGACTATTACAAATGATTAAATTTTCATTACAAATGACAACTAAATTTTTCATATATATGACTATTAGTAGCTAATCTACAGTATCATATAACACAACAAAAATTTAGTCATATTTCTTTGTCATTAATTGGTTTCAAACGACGACTAAAATTTGTATATATATGACTATTAGTAACTAATTTACAGTATCTTATAACACGACCAACATTTTGGTCATATTTCTTTGGTCATTAATTGGTTTTCTCAAATGATCATATAGTAATATATTTTGTTGTATATTTGGTTATTAATTGTGGCAATTAATGACTAAATCAATAACTAAACTAATGACCAAATTTATGACTAAATATACTGCTAGATGATAAAATTGAGACAATCAATTAATGACTAAGCTAAAAACAACTAAAATTTGGTCGCATTATAAGATACTGTAAATTAATTACTACCAGTCACCCATTGAAAAATAGTCATTTATATGCAAGTTTTAGTCATTGTTTTAGTAACTAATTAGCCATTTTTTACTAGTGAATTGTCCTAGTAACTGAGGACATCCTAAGACCACATCACTGAGGATCCTAGATCCTCCCACTCTAGGTGACAAGGGCTGGCCTCCCTTTCACCACAGGGGGTATTCCCTGGTGATAATCAAAATTGAATAGTTGTTGTAAAATAGTGTGAATTAAATAGATTTTCTAATTAAACAAATAAATAGGCCAGATTATTGAATAAATGTATTTTAAATAAAATAATGCTTTTTGGGAAAAAGATATGATAGGTATGTAATACAAGTAAACTTATTAAATTAAAACTTAATTAATGACGAATGAGACAAATTAATATATATCATAATTCACAAAGGTTAGTGAGAAATAAAATTAAAATTTAAGAAAAGAGAGAAATTAAAACACACTGGTGTTAAATACATCTAATTGAACTATGTGGTTTAAATAACATAACATCAAGTATTATTATTATTCAACCTACATAACAATCATAATAATTTAATTTAATAATTTCCAATAATAAATATTAGAAAAACATTAAATTAGATGCAATGTGTGAAACATTAGACAATCTGAACAAGTCAAATAATGACTAATGATTTAATGTTTTCCAGTAAGGGAAAATAGTGAAAACAAAAATGAAATAAAAAAGAAAATAAAATTTAAAGAACTAGCTTTTATGGCTTTTGAATTTACAGTGCACATAACGATAAATATCATGTATTCATGGGATTAAACCTGCAACCAATAAATTCAAAATATGATTTTAAAATCTCAGATATCAAGTATTCCAAAGTATTTAAAATCATTTAATATATTTGAGAATAATGCATAATCAAGTTAAACCACCATTCTGGAACAATGAACCAATGCATAAAAATTGAAATTAAAAAGAACACAAAGGAAGAAAATAAAAGAAGTGAATTATAATATTATTAATAAAACCTCCATGTCACAGTGAAGGAGACCATTTGCAACATGTACAAGATGGTTGTAATAGTTAAAGTCTTCTCCTCAAAGCTACCATCCTCAAACGTGTCAAAAGCTTCTGCCAAAAAAGCTCATTCCCAAAAAACCCTCAAAATAAACTCTTACATGCTCTTTTATATTTTTGGGAATTTGTTTCCCATTTTGTTCTCGTAACTTACAAATAAAATTAAATTAATAATTATTATTGTAACTAAATGAAATACAAATTCCATCATCTAAATAAATCCTTACTGAAATCCTCCACGTTAAAAATCCTTTGAATAATATCCCTGCATTAAAAAAAGAGATATAAATTAATTCTCAAATTTAAAACATTATAATAAATGAAATTAAAATATAACTCACCCTTTAATAATGTTCTCGTCATTATCTCATGTACAATATTAATGAAATTTATTTTTTTTCCTTAGGTAAGGACAAGTAAAAAGTTTCCACTATATAAAACATTAGGTCATAAATTAGGTATTTAATGTGAACACATTTTCCTAAAATGCAAGAATTCTATAAAAATTGCCATGAATTCTCAACGCTCCTCTCATACTAAATTGATACCTGCATAATTTCTTCACCCATCCATTAAAAATAAAAATAAATTAAATTTAAATGAATAAAATCTGATATATATATATATATATATATATATATATATATATATATATATATATATATTCAGTTTCAAATTTAAAATAAAAATTTAATTATAAATTTCATATTTTTAATTTGATATTTTCAAATAATTTCTAAATAACTTATACAATATAATCTTATATATAATTATAATTAATATATATATATATATATATATATATATATATATATATATATATATATATATATATATATATATATATGATACCTATATTATATGTAAGGATATAAAGACTTCTAAAAATATTTTTAAGTATAATTTATAACTTCGTCAGGTCCGTGGAGGAAAGAGAGAGTTGGTGCAATTTAGGGCCGATGTATTTTAAGTCGTTGATGGATTCATAATCGACAATGGTCGTGCGAAAACATGAGTAAAGGTTAGCCTTATTTGAAGGTTCGATGGATTTTAAATAAAGCTAGCAAAAATCCTGTGGTCAAAAAAGACCCCAAAGATCGAGTCTCAGGGGTTCATCTCCCTTTCATCTAGGGGACCACTGATAAGATTGCAAGAATTCTTAGGAAGCATAATGTTCCCTCAACCTTTAGACCCCTTAACACCATCTGTAGCTCCCTTAGATCAGTAAAAGACCCTGTTGACCCCAAAGACATGAAAGGTGTCTATGTTATTCCTTGTTCTTGTGGGACCCCCTATGTTGGTGAGATTGGTCGCTCTATTAATCAGAGGATTCATGAGCACTCAGCCGACATAAGACATGGGAGGACCCAGTCTTCCGCCCTGGAAGAACATGCAGAAAAGACGAAGCATCACATATGTATTGAAGAAGCCCATGTTATTGCCAAGATTGCGCCTTTTCATCACAGGAAATTTAGGGAAGCCATAGAAATCGAAAAAAGGCCAAGCAATCTCAATAGGGATGATGGCTGGAAAATTAGCAGTTGTTGGATCCCTGCCCTTTCCTCCTAGCCACCCCTTTTCCCCCTACCCCTGCCCCTCGTGTTTCCCTTTTATTATGTTTTTCTCTGGTTGGTTTCCCTTTCTTCTCTTTGATTTTTAATCAGTAATTTATTTATTCATTTTAATTTTAAATTTTCTAACTTAAAAATGAAGAATTAGTTGTTTTTTGGGTTCTAAAAATTATTTTTAACATAATATAATAATAATCTTTTTGTCCTAATCATAGATAAATAAGATTATAATAAGATAAACCTATTAAACATGTTATACCTTGAGTAAAATAAATGAAATTATAAATCGATTTAACTAACTAATTGAAAATAATTATTTTTCCATAATTATTTTTTGACTTTTATTTATATCCTAAAAAATTGCTACATAACTAATATAACTAAATTTTACGAAACTAAGAAATTAGTCAAATAACTAACTAACTAATTAGGTATTACTCATTTATTATTTCTTCCTATTAATTCATAGAATAATATTAATATAAGTCTTTTTCTAAAAATAATTTTGAAAATTTAAATAAGAAAATATTTATTAGTTAGTACTTTGTTCAGTAAAATAAATAAAATTATAAATCGATTTAACCACACTGAACCACACTGGTGGGTTCAGAACGCGTTGATAAATGAAATATCATGTGATTTACACCGAAAAATCTCTCATAACTAATATAGTTTAATTTTTTACTAAACTAAGAATTAAGTCAAATTACTAACTAACTAATTAGATGATTACTCATTTATTTTTCTTCTTATTATTTCATATAATAACATTAATATAAGTCTTTTTCTTAAAAAAAAAAATAAAAAAAATTGAAAATTTAGATAAGAACAAATGTATTAGTTAGTACTTAATTTACTCTCAACTTAGTTGTATACAATAAATTACATTTAATCAAAAAGAAATTAATATAATAAAACAAACTAATTAATTAAATAACTAATTATATTTCTCTTAGTCTACTCTAGTTATCCAATCTATTGTAGTCATTTCCTAGTTAAATATAGTTGTTTTTGGCCAAATATAACCGTGAAATGATCTACTATCTATATTTATCTTGCAGCCATGGTCTAGTTCTTCAACTTGTCTTGACGATGAACCACACTTGTTGATTCAAAATGCATTGACAAATAAATTATGATGTAATTTTTACCAAAAACTCTTCTAAAAAACTAATATAAATCACCAAAACCTAAATTCAACCCATGATTTTGATTTTGAATCTCTCACACGTGAAATTGAAACGAAGCATAATACATCTTTTATGTTATCGGAAAATGAAGTTAATGAAAATGTTACCCATCACTTAATTATTCGTGTTTCCAAACATCACGTTAAAAGGTTATTAATTGTGGTAGCTATAGCTAATAGTGGGTAGTCACTACCCTTATTCCTCAAATAAGACGTTCCATATGCTATGACTTGGATATAATACGTTTGGAGAGTATTTGTTTAAAGTAGGTTAGGTGGAGTTATTGAAATATTTTTTAACATTTTATTTAATTTTAGTTTATTAATTATAATTAATTATATTTTATTTAATTTGTATTTTGTATTTTAATTAATTCTATTTGATTTTGTTTGATTTAATTTTTTTGTTTGATTTTAATTTATTATTATAATAATTGTAATTATTAATTAAAAATTAAGATTTTAATCTTTATTTAATATAGTAGTGATTTTTTAGAAATTATAATGATTATTATCACAATATATTTGATGCAAGGTAAATATAAAAATTTAAAGAGCGACTTTTGATTATGAGAGGAAGTCATACAACAAAATTAACTCAAGGATCCAAGATCTAATTGGGGTCAAATTGGCGACAACAAAAACCATAAAGAACCTCTATGAGGAGTTACCCACCATGCACAAAGCAATTGTCTGCTTGCATGACATACAACAGAAATCAAGAGAGAATACAAAACCTCTCAAGGTTGTTCATGTAGCTATCATTGTTGTGCATGAGTGGCAAATGAAGTATAGAGGTGAGCCGCCTGAGTTGGTAAAGAAGACGAGACAACATGCTGAGTTGGAAAAAGCTGAAGTTTAGATGCTTGTACAAAGCAACAAACAACTTGGCACCTTCATCATCAGCGTTTTTTCCTCTTATGCACGGTTATACAATAGTATGGATTCTATGGTGAAATCCCATAATATCCCTTCCATCAAGACACTCACAAAAGAAAAGGGAAGAAATGTAGTTAGACATGAAGTTGAAGAATACTTGGACCAATTTAGGTAGATTGCTACCAAAGGGGACCTGGAGGTCAATAGACATGATATACAAAAGTATATCAGCGGCCCTGCCAAGATCAACACCATGTTATTCTTATTGAAGAAGGAAACACAAACTAGCTCCAAGATAGTATACCCGGATGTAATGGAGGCTAGAGTTTGCTTCCAACCAGATCCCATCACAAAGTTTGAGGGAATCATCACACATTACAAAGCTTGACACAACTATATGGCCAAAGATCTACAAGTTAAAGATGCTTAGCTGGAGTTTCCCAAAACTCAAGCTTGATATGTTGTTTTGTCTTATTAGGCTTGTTTTATTAGACTCTACCCAATTTTGTCTTATATGGGTATTTGTAATATTGTATTTGAAATAATTTGTAAGTGGAAGTCCAAGTGTCAATTGTGGAATATGAAAGGTCACTAGTTAGAAAAAAAACAAAAGAAGTCAAAGAGTCATGAGGGAAGTCCAAGGGTCACAAAGGGAGATGAATAATCATCTCATATGTTATAAATATACCCTCATAACTCATGTAAATGGATTTTGGGCTTAGGATCGAAAGCTTGGGAGTATTGTTGAGAGGCTTTGCTTCTCCTTTATCATAGAAGGATTATCTTTCTTTGGAGAAGCAAGTGTTGGCTACATGTTCCACTATTGGGGCTAGTGGTATGTCAATTGTAAATGTGTGTCTAGAACTTTCACTTTAAATAAAGGCTTGGAGTCGGCACGTCTTCATGCATATATGTCATGGATGTAGTAAGACTATTCTTGTTAGGTTTTTGAAATGTGTTATTTAATTTACGCCAACACTTATTACCTATTTCGTTTGCCTTAGTATGAATCTTGTTGAATGTGTGCTATGTTATTTCGATCATGGTTATCTTGTGAACTATTTTGCAGGTTAACTTATGATTCTCTTACAACTCATGTGTCCCTTCTAAGCTAAGTACTATTACATTCTTCTAAGGGGCCCACTCTCTTTCCCTTTGATGTGATGAAAATTCTCATGCATTACACTTGACACTTCACAAAGTACATACACTTGTTTCTGCCAAAGTCACATATACATCATTCTATGTGTTTATTGCAACCAAGGCACACTATTAAAACCCATCATTTTAGCTATTGTCCATATTTTGGTTGGGGATCCTACTCCAAATGGTGTGGGGTCTAATTGGGACTTCACATTGGAGGGACCCCCTCACATGTTGGTGGTATCAAGCATCGTTAGTAGGAACTTGAGGATCCTCTTATAATTCTACAAAATATGTATTATGATAAAAGAAATTGAGGACACACCTTTCTTCCTTTTGTTAGTAGTGAATGATATAATTTTGCCTAATTGTATGCTTCATTTAGTTGTATTTGCGAATGTAATTTGATTAAAGGTCATGAATCAATTACAGTTACAAATTATAAGGCCTTATATAAATTTATGTGGATTTGATTCAAAATATATCTAGGTTTATGGTTTAATAAAAGGTTTAAAGATATGTTTGGTAGATAACCATGCCATTTTTTTTCTCATGGATATTGTTGTCGTAAATGTTCCCGACACCTAGGGTATGCTCTTATTTGTCTAGCGAAAATGGGTAGGCATTTGTAAATGGACTTGTCTTATGCCACCGCACCCACCTTTGATGGAAAACCATTGATCCTTTATAGAGAACCCACAATTAGATATCATGTGGAAGATATCAGGGAATCTATTAATCATATATATAATATTGGTTGAGGATTTGTGGATAGATAGCCTTCTGCAAGTTCAAAGACATCAATAAAGTATCAATATGAAGGATTATATATTCTTCCATTTTCATGAAAAGACCAAGAATAAATTAAATATTAGCATGAACCTTGAAATAACCTGGAGGAATTTTGAAACCAAATCACTCAAGGAGTTAAAAAGTCTAAAAGAGGAAATTTGAAGAAGTATATGTCTAGTCAATCCACTACCTTCTTACAAGCGTAATCCCCGTGATTATAAAACCAAAAAGAAAATGAGTTATCAAGTCAAAGGGAATATTGATATTATAATTAATGATTTTGAGGTAGGAGACCTTGTATTGGTAGAAGATGACCCTTGCCCATATAAGATTCATGGAAAGGTAGGCATATATTAATTTTATTTATCTTACCTTTATGGAGTGAAGTTTCCATTCCCAGTAGATGTCAAGATTCTTATATTGTATTATGGGAACTCTATATTTTAGTTTAAAAAGTTTAGAATGGGTAGGTGTTGTGCATGGAATTCTTTATTTGCATCCATTATATTGGTGGTATTGGGTGTTGACTACAGGGAGGGGGTATCCCGAGCATGAAGTCCCAATTAGATTTCACACCGTTTGGAGGAGGAGTCCCACCCAGATAATAGATCTAACCACCATAACTATGATCTTGAAAGATGTGTCTTGGTTGCAATAAAAAACATAAGAGATCATGCACATTTGAGGGAAATGAGTAAGATCTGTGAAATATCAATTAATGCATAAAATATTCCTTCAAGGAAGGGAGAGAGAGAGTGAGTCTCTAAAAGAAAAGTAATAGTATTATCCTAAAATAGATGCATACATACATAAAAGAGTCGTTGGTTAACTTGCAAAATAGTTCACAAGATAATAATGATCATGAAAACAAATACAACACACATTCAATAAGATATATACTAAATCTAACGAAATAGTTCATTAACCTTAGCATGTATAAAAAAACATATACTGTAAACATTTAAGAATAGTCTTACGATGTCCATGATACATGCATGAAAGTGTGTTGGATCTGAGAGATTATGATGATTAAGTGATGGTTCCAAGTACACAATACAATGATATGACACTAGCCCCAATAGTGGAACATGAAGCTACTACTTTCTTCTCTAAAGAATGATATTCTCTCATATGCTAAGCTAGACAAGTCAAGGCTAACAATTCAAAGTTTCAAGCCCCCTTGCTTGAGTTATGAGGTTTTATTTACAACAAACAAGGTGATCATTCACCTCCCCTTGTGAACTTTGAGCTCCCTCATGACCCTTGAGCTTCTTTTGTTCTTATTCTACCTAATGATTCTTCATATTCCCTATGTGAATATTGGACTTCCACTTTCATTTACATTTCTCATTATTTTTGAAATACAAAATTACAAAAGTAAAAAATGTGGCCAAAGACTAATAAGAAAAAACTGATACATCATGCTTGAGCTTGAGGAAATTGTAGCTCCACAACCTATACATGTAGTTCTGATATGACATATTGGTACCGAGACTTGTACTCTTCTTCTATGTTTTCAACCTTTGATGGAAGATCTATATTATATCTAACTCTTCCCTCCATTGCGTTCAGATAAATGGTCTTGGAGCTAGTTTGAATATTGTTCCACAATAATAACAACTCCATATTCAACTTAGAAGGTCTGACTACAAATTGTAGAACATTGTCTTTTGTGATCTCTAAATCTTCCTTAGTGGTCACCTGTCTCAAGTTGCTCAAGAATTCTTCGATCTCCTTCCTCACAACATTTCTCCCCTTTTCTTCTGTGAATGCTCCAACGGAAGGTATCTTGTGCACTAGTATCAAGGAGTCCAATCCATGATATAGTCGAGAGTAGGCAGATATGGTGTTGGTCACATAAGTGTTGAGTTATTTAATACCCTGTATAAGAATTTTGACCTCATCTTTATCTAACTCAATGTGATGCCTTCTCTTCCTGACCAATTCTAATGGTGCATCTATGTACTTAGTGCCCCATTCTCATTATGGGAATTTTTAGGTCTAAAATGGGACTCCTAAGGAAATTATAAAATAATAGTTCAAACAATAAAATAAAATTAGATTACATCATCAAATTTTAGAGGGAAAAAAGAAAAAACTATTTTTTCAACTTGTATTTTCAACTTATCTCCCTATGGGTTTGCTCAAATTTTGAGCAGAAACACTTGTTGGATGGAGAATTTGATTCCCCAGCCAAGGAGTACCCATTTTACATACTTTCAATGAATCCTGTTACATGAAAAATGAGAAATACATGAAAACTTGATTGCAATCACGTTTTTTCATGTATTTCTCATTTTTCGTGTAGCAGGGTCCATCCAAAGTATGCAACATGTGTACTCCTTAGATGAGGAATAAAATTCTGCATCCAATGAGGTTTTACTCAAAATTTGAGTAAAACCTTAGGGAGATAAGTTGAAAATACAAGTTGAAAAAACAAATTTATTATTTTATTATTTTTTAAACTTTTTACTCCTTTACTCCAAAAATGATGAATCATCCCCTATGGTTGACATCATCATCTTGAATCCTATTGGTTATTATAAATTTTATTTTGGTTGTACATTTTTCTTAGGTGACCCATTTTAGACCTTAAAATTCCCCTAATGTGGATCACATCAATGGCTATATAAACAGTCTTTAATACTTTTACATTCTCTTGTGACCACTTTTGTATTACATGTAAGGGCACAAACACCTTATGAAGGGTGATAATTTCCTCATATAATTGTCACATAGTGTCTCCCAATGATTCAATTTACTCAAATATTGTTGCTTGTAGCTCCCTCCTATCAGAAATAGCAGAAGAAAACTTCTGATTCTTGGCGAGTTGATGATTGATCTATTGCCTTGCAAAATCCAACTCCTTTGCTAATTGCTCATTCTCTTTCATCAAGATACCAATGTTTACCTTTGTAGATTCTACGAAGGTTTCATTTGTTGTTGCGACTATTCTCAAATTCTTCCTAGTATTTGACACAATTACCCTCTCTGTGTGGATAGAAACAGGATGAACAAGGTATTTTTGGAAATAATTTCATCTTTCCTGCACTATTATTTTCTTCAACTAGTCGAAGGTAACATTATAAATATCCATGACCAAATCACCTTGTGCAGGAGATATTCCCATCTCATTGAATGGAATGTGACCACCAATAAGAGGAGGTGGACGTTGATAGTTGGTATGTTCTACAATAGGCACAATGTCTTCTTCTTGGTCATCCTCCTCCTATTTAGTCTCTATGTCTTAGGCTTGTATTTCTTCCTCTATCTCTTTTGAAAACTCTTCATCCTACTTCTTCCTTCTTTCTTCTTATTTTAAATGCTTATGTCATTCTTCTTCTTCCAACTTCTTTAGTCATTCTTCTTCTTCCTTCTGCTTTTGCCATATTTCCTCTTGTCGTTTCTTTCTAGTTTCCTCTTCTTCCATTTTTCTTGGCTCTTCCTGTCTTTTTTGCATGCCTTCTTTCCTTCTTTTCTTGTTCTTATTTCTGCTTCTGTTCCTATTATTCTTCCCACTACTTCTTCTTTGATTTATCAAACTACTTTCTCCTCTTTTTTGCTTCAATGGCCCCTTTAGTAGTAGTAGGACCCGCTCTAAACTTTTAGCTCATCTTCACTTTAAGATCATGCACAACTTTCCTCTTGGGCTTGTCAATATTGACTGAAGTGGGAACTTCCTATTGATTCCCTTCCCAGACAACATCCTACTCATGAGTCATATTGGAAGGGCCTGCCTCATCACCTAGCACATGTGATTGGGAAGCATTGTACCAATTATTTATCTTTTCCTCTTATTCCAAGAAATTAGAGCCATATGGTCAGGAAAAATGCAACTTGGCACAGTGTTGTTTACACACACCTCTAGGATCATAACTGTGAAAAATAATATCACCAAACTTAAGGTATAAAACTTCCTCAACTTTTGTTTTTGCAGCCTTCAAAATCTTAAGCTCATAAGACCCCACTTGCAAAGGAAAAGGAGGCCAAGGTACCCTCTTCTTCTTCTGCAAAAATTGAGACAAACATGTGCTAAGTTGGTACCTGACCTCCTACATAGCCACTTTGTCAGTCACATACCTTGGCATGAGATTTGGAGGCCTCAAAGAACCGAACACTCTTATATCTTCGTAACTAATTTTCTAGCATCATGAGACATTTAAGGGGCTTCCACTTTAAAGATAATTTGATATAATGCAATGAATAAGTTCTCAACAAGATTTTTGTAAACTCCTTTATAGTTGTATTATGAGAATAATCTGCAATGAACATTGATAGGGAGTTTTCTTGGAGTCCACTTCCAGCTAGATATGGGAACACATGGCAGGCACAAATACCATCTATTAAGTAGGCAAACATATAGAATTGTGGTTTCTTGACATATGGTGGTTCTTTCACCTTGATCAAATTAACCTTTAGTTGTTGGGACAACATATTTGCCCAATTGAATACTTTTCCTTCTATGTCAAGTGGATAAAGAATGAATATCCAACCCTCGTCACAAAATTCAATGTTCTTTTGCCCATATATATTGCAACACATAACCATCAGGTATTGATAAACCTTCTTGAGAGACTTGGTCTTGTAGATGCCACTGGCTTTTGGAGAAACTTAGTTGGTTCCTACCACCATGACTTAATCACCTCTATGGTATTCAAATAACTCCAAGTTGCTTAAAACTGGGAATTTAAATGTTCTTCAGGCTTGGGAAACTTGTAGTACGAGTGTAAGTCATGCGGCTGGTAAGAGGCAAGTTGCTTCCCACTAACACTATTAAGCACCATTTTCTTGGTGTCTAGACCCTATAGTATCTATCTAATTGCATCAACACAAGGTAACGTAGGATACATACAAGAAAATTTGTGGAGCCTTGATTTCTTAAAATTCTCAAAAACTTCCCTATATTATAGATCCTCAAGGAAATCTTGTTGTTTGAATGTGTTTTTGATGGTCAACCGTGTAACAATAGAAGATTTTTCAATAACACATTGAGTGTCTGACATGATGGGCACTCTTGTCACAACACATTCCATGAAATCCTCTGTACTTCTATATGTGGCCTCCTTTGATGGTCCTTTTCTTGTAGCTGGAGGAATTGTGCTCACAGATGATGAAAGACTGGAATGATCTATGTTTATAGTACATGTTATCCACCACTTGTGGCTAGTGTATATAGGAGAATTTTTTTCTCCTAGATGGTCCTCAACCAGCATCCAACAACCCCTTGTATCCACCAGATAGCTCGATGTTCCATTATCTCCACCATATGAGCCATCCATGTGGTCCCTTGACCACTTGTTATGATTGTATGATTGAAGGTGGGCATCCCAACCCCAAAGGTATGGCTTTTCATTGGTATAGTTAAGTAATTTTTCTTGTCATGGGCACTTTTGGGCATGGATTGATGGGGGGATTCGACAGAAAGAGTGGACTAGGTTTGTAATATTGTCTCCACTGCTAGATTTCATGGTTAGCCTTGTATAATAGTCTCATGGGATCTCCTTTAGTGACAATTGGCTTTAGGGTTGGCAGCACTACATGGGAAACCAAAATTTTGGTTGCGTGTTCACACTTCTTAACACCATATCCATCACTCCCTTCCTCTCACTTTAGCCTCATTCATCTATTTCCCATTTGGGTCCACATGTGTCCACTGGGTCCATATAGGGTTAGCCTTCCCCTCCCCTTTTCCACTCCTTGGGTTAAGCCTGGAATGATGCTTGAAGATTGATGTAGCTAAAAAGAAGGGGAAAATCATCGTTTGGCCACTGTCCACAAGAAATGTACCACAAAATGCAAAATATGGTCGGGACATACAAATTTAGCACGTGAGAAAAAGCCAAACATCAACTCTACCCCTTACACATGGTCATCATCCCAGTTCCTATGGGCCCTAGATGATTCCCCTCCATCATTAAGGAACCCATGATTGGCCCAACCCCTAGTGGGCAATGAACTACCCCACCTTAAGGGGGTATCTGTTGTTATATATCACACAATATGCTCTCATCCCCTGGAGCCCTGGGAAGTTATGAAGAAAAATCACAAAGGCAAAAGGCATATGAATAAGGGTGGAAAAATGGTAACTCATGTACCACAATTTTCTCCCTCCTACACTCATATACCCAAGTGTGGGCTTCCCTTTATCATAGCTACCCTTGTACCATAGCATGTGGTCTAGATGATTCCCTTGATCCTCACTCCATTCCACCACTTTATCATTTCCACCTACCACTTGAAGGATGTACCTTGGACATGTCACCCCCTTTAAAGGATGAAACCACCTAATAGGGTCCTTGGTCAACCCCCTTGGAGACACTTGTACATGCCAAAGCCCACTATGGAAGGGAATTACACCATGAAATGCCCCATTGATTCCATGACTTGTAATCTCTTTTATTTTCTTATTCTAATGATATGTTATATTGTAGGGCAAGGGGATGCATTAGATCTTAAGCAGGGTTGCAGGTGGGTCTCCATTTGGGGCATGGTCTCCCTATACGGGGTACTAGCCCTCCAGAGGGACACATTGACACTTGTAGGGTGAGCATTGAGAGCCATGGGCCTCCACCGTAGTAGAGATTACTTCATGGATCCCCAACACCGATCATTTATTACTCATGATCCACCTTCTGGATGAGGATGATGCACCTGGCTCTACACTTGCACCATACACTTGGAGTATGTTCAAGGGTTTATAGGATGTCTCTCGCTACAAAGGGAGGGATTACATCACCATCTTATCCCTTACAGATGGGCTACATGCATTTTCGATCCACTTGGAGACCCATGAGGATGTCCTTGTGCCCTACACCCACTTGGGAGCACCACAGGTTCTTGCTTGGAAAACAAGGAGCCAACCCTTGTCTACTATGTTTGAAGTCCATTTTCACATCATGGCACCCCTTATACTTCATTAGGCCTCTTAAAAGGCCCAATGACTCATTATGTTGATCATTCTTCCTGGTTGAGAGGCTTATATTTATGTTATTGAGCTATTTGGTGGGCTTGTCACCAAAAGTATTGTTATCATGCACATTATTTTATTTTGGGGGCTTAATTAGGCCAAATTAGCTAAATCGAATTCATTAGTCATTATATAAACACAAGTTATTTGATTCATTTTCATGATCATCACTTGGATTGGATTCTTATCTCTTGTGAGATTTTCGATAGTCCTTTTGGAGGAGGATTGTTGGATGTAACGGATGAATTTTGATGTTTGGATGTCTCTCTATTTTCTTGGAGCTTCACTATTGGCATACTTTTGTGAGTGGATATAATATTTACACATGTAAGTAATTTTTTGTATGTCCATTTTTATTATTTTCTTTAATACATGAATTTTAGCGAGATTTTCGTTATATTAGATCTAAAATTTACTAGCTTTTCTTATGTTAAGTTTTGGAAATTTAATCTTTTGTAGCGTTGCATTATCTCATGTATCATGTGTGAAAGGGTGAATGTTACTAGAGATTTTTTATATTGAACATATCTTGATAAGTCATTAATTATTGTAAATTCAAGTATAAATTCTTCTAGTAGCTGCTCCCATGCCCTAATTGTCATGTGAAGCTGTCTAGAAGGCTACTTGATTGGGTGTAGTTCTTCTAAATTTCAAATTTCCTCTTGAATCCATATTCCCCAAAGGATAAGTCATTGATCCTTCCATAGGTGATCATTTTCAAAGACAATTTGTCTCACCTTCCCCTCTTTTTCTAGGCCTAGCCTCCATAGGTCACCTAGGGCATCACTTTTCTCACAATTTATCCATCAAAATAGTTCAATATCTTTCCCATAACTACGTTGGTGTGTCCTCAAGGATCCCTCCAAAATTAACACAAAATAATGATGGTGGGATCTTGAGATATTTCAAGCCTTAGCTCGAAGATCAATTCTTGCCCTTGGTTTCCCATTGGCTAGTGACCTCATTGTGATCATAGCATCAAAAGAATATTCCTTCTTTGATCCCCTTCCTTCCCCTGATTGGGTCAATTACATCCGTATTTAATCAACTCTATATCCTTGACCTAATTTCGGGTCCACTTGTCCCTTTGTGGTCTCGCAACTTGTTGACTCCAATTCCACGAAGATCACTTAGAATCAAGCATCCATAAGGCCTTTTGAGACTAAGGGCTTTCTTAACAAGGCATACTCTCAAACCCTATCCTCAAAATCCTTCTTAACCCTTCCTAGAGAGCCCATCACAATGCTTCTAAAGAAAGTAACCCATTTGATTGAGTCTCTCTTGTAAGTAGGCATAGGAATCACTTCCTTATCTTGTCATTGACCATATATTCTCGTGATTCCTCAAATACCATGATTCCTCCCATCAATGAAATTATGTAAAGATTAGGGAGCCTTATCTAAGGTGATAGTGGGCTATCACTCCATTGTTTCCCTTGACCTAACAATTGCTCTATAGGAACCCATGATAGTTTGAGTGGTAACAATACCTAGCGAAACATATGCACTCATGGAAACAAAAAGTAAGTTCCACAAAATATCAATTAATCTATCAATCAATCATAAGTAGAAGATAGCCACTAAGAATGGGAACTGAATAAGTCTTGAGCATAAGAGAGGAAAAGTGACTCACTGGTCACTGAAATGTGCACTGCATAGTGACTGAGAGAGGGGATTATAGAGGATGAGTTAGCAAGAGAGAGAGAATGTGGGCTAAGACTATGGAATGCACATATACTGAGAGAGGAAGGCTCCTTTAATGTGCAGTTCACATTGATAATGGACAAGGAGGGACCTCACTTATGGTTGAGAGTGCACAATGCACAATTGGGCCCAGGATTATGTATTTTTCAATCACAGTGGGTAAGAAAATTCCATTTGTTGACTAGTATTGTGCAATACGCAGTTGGAGAGGGAGGAATGCCCTAGAAACTACGTAGTTTTCTTTGACAAGAAGCAAAGCTAAAGATCTTCTGGCTGGGGGAAGGAAGAACGTAGATCAACTTTAAATTCATCCAAGAAACCATTTTCATTGAGTGAGAAGGATAATGAAAGTAAGAGGATGAACATGCATTGATATACATCAATAGCAATGATTACTTGCATACAAAAAGACAAGGAATGTGAAACGACACTAGAAAAGAAGCAAGAAAAGGTAAAATGACACATGCAAAAGCTAATAATATAAAAAGAGACACGTGTTATGTGAAAAGAAGGTAAAAAAAACACTTATGAAAGTAAAAGTGACAAAAGTGAAAGAAAAAGAAGCAAAAAGTGGCAGTTAAGAAACTTACCAAGAAAAGCGGCGCAAATGAAACCAAATCCTCCTTTTTCTCACGAGAATAGTTAGAGCTCCAAAGATGAGTGTGAGAATGAGCTCTAGGATGGCTTATTATATAGATGATCACTCATAGAGTTAGGGTTAGGGTTTTGAGTGTGCATGCCTAAAATCAAGGAGCTAAACTTACTCAATTGATACCTATAAAGATAACAACTTGAAAGGCATGGCACACTACCATCTAGAAGTGTGCATGTGATATCATAGGGAACTGCACCCCTATTGTTTTAAAGGAATGTACAATTATCTATCTTTGGGAACTGTGCAGTTCATTGGAACAAGAGACTATGCAATTAGTTGTATTAGTCAGGTGCGCAGTTCACTACCACAAGGGAGTGCACAATTTGCTTCCACAATTGATTGTGCAAGTTCTTATCACAAGGGGTTGTGCAGTTCACTCCAACAAGGAGTTGCGTAGTTAGCTACCACAAGGAACTGCATAATACCTCATATTAACGCATGCAATTCGTGTCATCAAGGAATGCCTTAGCTTATCTTCACAAAACGTGCATTTTCTATCTTTAGAAGTTGCACAATGACTGTCGACAAGGGCTGACTATCATCATGAAGTACCTAGTGACTGCTTGAAAACGACACACAATTAATGTGTTACAATCTAGGCATGAAGGATTGAGATGATGCAACACATAGGGCTCCAAGAAGAAAAAGTTACACTAAGTAAAATAAGACCAAAGGTGGCCTTAATAAGCTAAATGATAGTTCTCATTACCAAAGGGAGTCTCTAAAATCAAATCGTAGGAAAATTTTTGGAGGGGGTTGTAGCAACTACAACACATTCTTATTGTATTCATGTTAATTTTCTTGCATAATTTTATAACTTTATTATTTTCATAATTTAGTTGAATTTTTAATATTTTACCCTATCACAATGGTGACAATTAACATCTTGTTGAATTGATATCAACAATTTATTTTGAGTGATACAGGTAATAGGTTTGTGAGCACTAGGAATTGTTGGATTCTCTTTCAATCTTCATTCAAGCACATGGATCACGTGCTTTACAGTGATCACATGTCCCCAAGTTCGAATCATATGTTATCCACCCGAGTGGGTGGCCTCTAGGAGAATTTTTTTTGTCCCATTATTCCTAGCTTGCTAGCTAGTATCTCTCTAAAAATCCACATAATATAGCCTTAAAATCCCTCCATATATGCTCAAGTTAGTGTTTTGTGACATCTATCTTACATAATAGATGATGGTGGCTCATACATTGTAAGGTACATTAACCATTTTTTTAATCAAGCGCTTTCATTTAATGCTTAAGAGCATATTGGCATGGATCACAAGTTGAGTTGGATGATTGATCACTTTTGGTTGTATTCTTGTTCCCATGCTTCTTGGTGGTTATCCTTAGCCCCTAGTCTATTGTGACCTACTTTGAGCCCTTTCATTTCCATTATACAATAGGGTAACTAAGAGGAGGCATTGATTGATGTTGCATGTCCATGGTAATACATACTTAACACTTTCCACCTATCCCCATATCCACATCCCATTATTTAGGTTGATTGATATATGCCACTAGTATTGTCTCCTTATTTCCCCCATTATTGAGTGGGGGTCTAGAAAAATTTCCCTCAGAGGTTGATGCAAAAAAAATAAAAGAAAGAGGATGGGTCATTATGATAAAATATAAAAAAAAATAATTGGAATATAATAAATTAGGTGGATAAAATCCTAGCCTCAGCTCTAGCCCTAATCTAGTTCCTGACCAATACATGAGAAAATCAAAATGAAAGGAACTTTGATTTACCAACCCTAATCAGAAATGAAATGCTTCATCTTTAAGGGGTAATTGATGCATAACTAATGCTTGTGTCCCAAGGTATAAAATAAAAAGAAAAATGGCCCTAAAATCTCTAAAAAATCCTTCGCAAGGTTTGTCACCTAGAATCCATCAAGGAAACTTATAATAGCATTCCTAAACCATAAATCACTAATAGATTAAAAATCACTAGGGTTTAAATGCGAGGCTTTCTCTCTCTTACTTGCTCTAACCAAGGTCTTCAACCTTTGACCTTGCATTTCTTTTCTGACTCCATATACCCAAGATTGACATGACAATAATATTTTTGTGTCATTTTTTGAAGATTTTAATATTTTTCTTCTTTTTTATAGTAAACTAGGGTTAGGTTATGAGAAAATCTACATCAAATAACATAAAGTACATTAAATATCATAATCCTAGGGTTAGGCTTTACATCTCTTTAATTGAAAAAGGAAAAACATCATTGTTTTGCATTTTTCAACCATGATTCTATGAATGATGTCTATGGTTTAATAGTTGTATTGTGCATTTTCAGAAATTAAAAAAATTCTATAATATTTTCCCTTATTTTCCCATTAAAAAAAAATTGATAGTTTGTTGTTTATCATCAATTGCAGGTTGCTTTTTTGTTGCTATCATAAATTTTTCATGCTACAAATTGTCCTTATTTTAAACCCCAATATATAACAAAAACCATTTAAATAAGGTAGCATGTGTTTGGAATCTATTTGAGCATCTCTAGGACTTATATCATCCCTCTAGAGTAACTTACCATAGGTTCTTTGAACTTGCTACCTGATTTCACCGAAAGACCTACCTCTTTGAATACTATTACTGAGTGTCTAATTATAGAGTTCTTAGAGTGTATATAGCCTGGGAATTATTGTTTACTTAATCTCCAAGACCTACAGAAGCATCCCTTATGGGGATAATTTCCACCAATATAATAATAAGGGAAATGCCACTAAGGTGACTATGGTAGTTGATCTCATTGTTGCCCTTCACCTAGAGTGCCTAGTGAGGTTTCGCACCAAGCTTCTAGATTTTGTCATGACATGGCCTACTTTTATGTTATGTCCATATATGAATTTCCCAATGATGACTTAGTTACCTCTCATTTGTGTTAATTTTTCTTAGGGCTAGATTTTTCTTTGCTTTGATAATTACATTTCATTATTTCCATATTTAAATTCACACCATAGCATCATATCATTATTCAAATTTACATCATTATTCAACAACATATGCAACTACCAAGAAAGAAAAATATTATCATCAATGCAGTAGAACATAAAAGAACAATAGAAGAAAATCATTCACACATAGAGACACCAGGATTGGTCGAAGACTAGGGAAAAACCCATTATGGGGAAAACCCTTTCAAATTCTTCTTCTTATTAGATTTTCATTTAATGATTCAACAAAGAGAGAGTACAATGAACCATATCTTCAACCATAAATCTATCCAGAAAAAATCAACTAAACGATATCCATGAGATGAACCCAACCATGCCAATAATCAAAACCCTAATTCAGGAGCCTGTAATCAACTGTCGCTGTTTGTGGTCAACTGGTGAAAACTTCGGTCAACTAAAAAAAAAACTTCAGATTCCATTCGCATGGAGGAAGAGACATGTGTGTCACTGAGAGCTTACAATCGCAACATTGAGCCTGAAAGCCTATGAATACAGTTAAAAATTGCCTTACACAAGCCTGCAACTATGAACCAAAACCCTAGAAACACGCATGAGATTCATACCCTGTAATCTCGTACCTATACCAACCAATTTATGTGAAATTGCCTCAGACCTGTGAGAGCCAAACCAAGGAAGAGAATAGAAAAATTTCTCTTGATGATGTCCAAATGAAGTTGAGGTCACTTGTATTTATAGCCTTCCAAGGGTGTCCAATTTTCTTTAGGGTCAGCCTGGTCAAATATGCACATGTCAGCTTTTAATTCAAAAATACACTTTCCCTTGTCCAAATTGAATGCTTCAATAATCAAAATTGGTCCTCTTGAAAAGAGGAATCTAGTCCCATGGTTGGAATTTGTCACTGAGCTTCCAAATTAAAACACCCTCTCATCTAGGGAGAAATTCCAATAGCATCATGTAATCATTGCAAGTATCCTGTCATCAAATCATATCCTCTCTCAAGTATTTTGTCATCAAATGTCATCATTGCTAATCTCGATTCATCTTTGCTTAATCTTGTTTATCTCTTAATTATCCTTGTTCATATGTTGAAAATTCTTGAATCTAAAAGAAGAAAAATTTGACATCAAAGGGGAGCTCAATCTACCACCCTCTATCCATTGGGGAGCGATGACTACCAACTAGAATCACTTCTAGCGGGGAGCCCAGTGCTACTACCCAGGAAACATTAGCGGGGAACTTAATCTATGACCCACATCAACATAGGAGAGCCTAGATCAATCCATAACAACATCAGCGAGCACATCTCAACCTGAAACTGCATCAGGGAGATTAGTCTCAACCTGGAATATCATGGGGGGAGAAAAACACCTCCAACCCCATATCAAGCAATAGGTGATATAGGGGACACATCTCAACCCATCCTATTTCCCACTGAGCTTCCCAACAATGACCCTCAATATTCATGTGGTATAACACCTGCATCATAATCAGCTTCGGTTGTACACCCCCAAGTACACTCTCAACCTGTTGCCTAGACGAGGAGTGGTATTCCCAACAAGCCCAACTTGTGGGTACGATAACAACTAGGGTATAATTTGAAAAGACCAATATAGAGGAGAAACATCTCTAATACTATGGGTAATAGATAGGGGAGAAACATCTATGACTCTATTGTATAGAGATTCCTTATCCCCAGGAGCCCTCCATCTCAATTACTCACCCTGGGAGCTCAAATAGGGCGGAAGAGTTGGCTCAGTGTTCTCCATCAATCCTGCTCTTTGTAGATTAGAAACATATCATCATGCTCATATATATTAATCATCATATCTCAATAGAAACAACCTCTTGTTCATATAGGACATCAAATAAAATATTATATTAGAACAATATATATATATATATATATATATATATATATATATATATATATATATATATATATATATATATATATATATATATATATATATATATATATATATATATATATATCACAAAAAGGATACCTTGTTCAACCTGCCTCTTATGGAGGCAACAACCACAAGCCTAATCTTGTCTCATACAACAACATTGTCTCAATATATGGATGTATCTCAGCCCCAAAAATATACGAGATTCTCTTCCAATTAGAACTCTCATTATTATCATAATGTATTCATGTCATACCCAAAACTTGCTCAACCAACTCTCTAAAGAGCTTCTTCATCCTACCTCACAGCTAGCCATGCTAGAAACATCGTACTCAACCTTAGTCATGCTTAAATATACAAAATTATCATCCAAAATATCATGGAAGGTCTCATACTAAGGCAACACCCAAATGTCCTCATCAATAACAATCCCAAACATTATCAGTTTCCAAGTCAAGTTCAACAATATCTCTTCACAACTTCTTGAAATTCAATCATAGTGTCTAAGGATTTGAGATATATATATATATATATATATATGGACGTGTGTTCAAACAGAACATCAATGTTTCAATCAATTGTCAATTGCCAAGTCAAGTTCAACAATATATCTTCACAACTTCTTGAAATTCAATCGGAGTGTCTAAGGATTTGCATTTCCACTTTCCAAAAACTATTAAATAGCTTCATGATATAGATTTTCTTTTCCAAACTTCAGAAAAAGATTCATCATGCCATGATTCATTATTTTGAGATTCAGAATCCAACTCCCTCTTACTTTAATCATCATAGGCTCATTACCTGTCAAGAAAATACCATCAACATATAAAAATAAAACCAAAGCCATACCTTGGACCACTTTGGAAGTATAGTTTTGGATGGGCACATCTTCCTCGCTTTACTATATGACTGTCAATGCAGACATGTTAGGCTCGGGAAAACTTGCTTCATACAATGCTTTTTGGAAACATAAAACTTTACTAAACCAATATTCTCAACCTTACATAAATCAATATTATGAAATCAAATCAACTAAGTTATCTTATCAATTCTTAGATGCCAAATCAAAACCAATATCAAAATCATCAATATCACTGTAACAAATTCTTTGGACTAGGTGACAAGTAGAGCTCACATGAAGTTATCACTTCATCTAATGTCATGCCAACAAATTGTCATTACCAAGAAATATCAAACAAAACTTCATCAAGTAATCCTCATGATCGTAATATAAATCATTTCTTTCACTAGATGCAAATGCATACACCAATGATAAGTCATGTAGGTTCCATCCATTTAATGTGAGATTACTTCATACTGAATCATAACTGTTTATACTTCAACCATTGTTCCAAGTACAATGAGGCCAATAGAAAACCATTAGTGAATACCAATATTAGTCACTGAAAGTTACTTTGCTCACATAGCACTGTCATCAAGGCAACTCATCGGATATCAAGTTAAAACCTTAATTTATTATTACAGTGAGTTCAATCAATCCATAACCCAAAAACATATGAAGCATCATGTCAATGTTCTAGAGCATATTTATGAACTATCAAGCATCATTCCATTGCTCATCTATATTAATCAGCCAGATCTTCTCAAACCCTTGCAACTATTATCAAATATTGTCATACACTAGCCTCCTAAGGAAATTATAAAATAATAGTAGAAATAATAAAATAAGATTAGATTACATCATCAAATTTTAGAGGGAAAAAAGGAAAAACTACTTTTTCAACTCGTATTTTGAACTAATCTCCCTATGGGTTTACTCAAATTTCAAGCGGAAACACTCATTGGATGCATAATTTGATTCCTCATCTAAGAAGTACCCATGATGCATACTTTCGATGGATCCTACTACACGAAAAATGAGAAATACATGAAAAATGTGATTGCAATCACGTTTTTTCATGTATTTCTCATTTTTCATGTAGTAGGGTCCATCAAAAGTATGCAACATGGGTAGTATTTGGATGATAAACTAAATTTTTCATCCAATGAGTACTCCTGCTTCAAATTTGAATAAAAACTTAGGGAGATAAGTTGAAAATACAAGTTTAAAAGTAGTTTTATTATTTTATTATTTTTTAATCTTTGTACTTTTTTATTCCAAAAATGGTGAATCATCACCCATGTTTGACATCATAATCTTGAATCCTATTAGTTCTTATAAAGTCTACTTTGGTTGTACATTTTTCTTAGGAGGCCCATTTTAGACCTCAAAATTCCCGTAATGAACATACTAATATGCATATTTCGTTCACATGCAAACCCAAGTTTAGTCAGCACATTCACATTTTCTATAGTAAGTCAAACATCCAAATTTCCCCGCTCAAAGGGAACTCTATTCTCTGCTCCATGTCTATCGGATTTTCATATTCCTGGTGAAATCCTGATTTTATGCATAAAGCTTCACTTTTGTGACCTGCAAGCATAACCGCGCCCATATGATTTCTTTCATGCAGTTGTGAGGCTTATAGTCGCACTGATAATATTTATTCCATGTGATTGAGGTTTAAACTAAGGGAAACCCTCTATTCTTAGACCAGAACTTGCTGCAAATTATCAACATTAGATATTTAGTCTATTCATGTCAAAAATATTAATTCAACAATAAAGAATATTCTATACATATAATACAAATGATAATAGGTGTAGGGATCTTATGGAGATATTATCCCTCTATGAGCATCCACTTCAATAATTATTATTCAAGTCATCAACCTATCTATAATATTGCCATGCATCATCATAAATGTTAGATCATAAAGTCAATTTATATCATGTTCTAAAACATATATACATCATGGTCATAACACGTTAGCAACAGCTAATTCATCATTACATTATGGCATCAATATTTCATCAAGGGTTAGTGTCAAATAGTTAATAGGAGTATAGTTCAAGAATCAGGATCACAACATCACTTATCTATCACATAACTCAATCCATCAATTTAGGGCAATCAATTATTCCATTTGTCATAATTACTAACCTTATCAAAACTTAACCATGGTCAACAAAAAGATCTTGAATATCAACCTCATTTTCAAACTTCTATCATCATGGTTATCATGTTTATCACAAGCATAGTATCAAGCTACCATATATAAGAATCAACAAGCTAGCCTTATATATGAAATCAATCATGTCTATAATGAAAGATGCATGCCAAATATCAAGTATACCGATATATCAAAAATCAATGTAGCTTTATGATGACTAGAATGTAAGATACTTTTCCAATACCAAGTGCACCATCTCATCATAAGTATCGTAAATCAAAATTACTTCCATATGCATACATGAGATATTTATGAAGGTGATATTCATCATACCGTAGGGATTACCTTGCCATACTATATTGAAATTTAAGTGTAATATTGAAACAATGCATCATATATACCTTTTAGTATTCAAATACATGTGCATTTTCTAATTTGACATTGGTAGCGGGAGCACTTTATCAACTTCTTTTTCATGGGAAAATGTAGTTCTTCTCTTCCTACACTAGCCATATTTTCCTACATCTCAAATAATCCTCAAGAAGGATCCACTTATCACATATCATCGGGAGGTTAGAAGTATCAAATATTGAAATATACATGCATGAAGCATAATCAATGACCAAATCAATAAATATAAACAAAAATAAAGACACCGAAAATCACTTATCTTTTAATGAGAGGAGATCAATTCCCTCTTGAACCGACCTTCAAGAGTCGTGAATATCCATTGTCCATATAAAACTTATTTCCTTTAATATATATTCATAAACTTTGTGAATAACCAAGGTCAAATTAAGACTATCCCATATAGGGGATACATCAAATCGGTCATAAGTGCTGGAACATCTTCACACTAATCATGCTAGGATTTCTAGATTGTATATCTCAAGTTATTTCCATAAACCAGGGTTTCTCTCAAACCCTAACCTCATAATATCTATCAAACCCTAATAACCAAATTGCCTAGGGTTTCCTTCACACCCTAGTATTCTTTTAGGTCTCCACCATTATCTCTTCCATCAAATGGTGTCATCATAGGCGTGATCTTCAATGACTTTTCTTTGGCCCAACTTTGATACCATGTTAATTTTTCTTAGGGCTAGAGTGTTCTTTGATTTAATAATTGTATTTCATTGTTTCCATATTTAAATTCACCCCATAGCATCATATCATTATGTTGGCTTGATGGGCCCTGACCTAGGTTCAACGTTAAGTATCCAATCAAATCCCTACACTATTGGCCCTTTCGGCATCAATTTGCGGAGCACGGACTCAAGTCTCACCTGAAGCGGTATGGGGGGATGCAGGAACCAAGTTTCTACACCCTGAGATGGTTGTGATGTCGGTTATATGCCTTAACCCTTCCTTCGCACAGACCGATAAGCCCCTTAGGGCTTATCAAAGTGCTTCTTTTAATCGTCCTTGAAGCCTCCGCAAAAGTCTCTGATTGTCCTTCGCAGACCCTAAATAGATAGATCAGGCACTTACGTGGCTCTGTAACTAATCTTACTTCTGTACTTACTCATATTCGCTTAAGTATTGGTTAACTTTAACATGCATTACGGTTATCTTCACGTAAACATATATTCTTACTTGCGTTCATATGAAAAAGTTAAATACATAGATTCACGCATTAGTATAGCATTAATTCATAACCCCAGTATTCAACATAACATAATTGCAACATTCATAAAAGAAGTAAAATAACACATACACAGATAATTCCAGAATACTTCTCTTTATTGATAATCCATATTTCCAATATAGAGTCTCACTACCCTGCACACACAGTTGCAGGGGTCCGTGCACTCAGCTGTGGACTTCTACCATAGGCCTGCACTCAGATGCAGAGAATCTTCCTACGCTAACAATCTTCGCTCTGAGCTCTCACAGACCCATAAACTTACTCAGAACTTTACTAAAAACTTCTCAACTACCTTAGACTCTTCTAAGACTCTATTTTCATACAATCCCATGGTCTATGGACCAAGGGCAGATCTCATCAAGCCGAAACAAACTATCTAAACTAAGAGCGGAAACCATTTTTGACTGCTTACATCTTCGCGCTCCACAGACACAAAATGTGGAGACTTTACATTCTTTACACAAAACTTGGGCCTTTAGCCCCAAAACTTGGTTTTTAACCCCAAAATTGACCCCAGGGGACCCATATACTGGAAGCATCCCCATTTAGTTACGAAGGTTGTCTTACTTCTATCCTCCAGCGTGATCTTGATCTGATGGTACCCAAAGAACCCATCCGTGAACGAATATGCTTCTTGGATGCCAACATTGTCCAGGACATCATCGATGAATGCAATTGGGAAGGGATCATGCATGTAGGCATCATTCAACTTCCTTAGATCTACACATATCCTTATTTCTTCCTTCTGCTTCTTTTTCTGAACTACTATTGGGCTTACCCAATCAGATTCTTCCACTGGTTCAATAATACTTGCTGCGAGCATCTTATCTAACTCTAAGCGAAGCCTTTCTTTGTACTTCGGATTAAGGTGATAAGGTCTTTTCTTCACATATTCCACGTCAGGTTTGGGGTGATCTTCATGACACCTAGGTCCCCGATTATCCCATTCAGATCTGAAAACTTCGTGGGAAATAGATCCTAATATTCATGGAGTAGTTTGACGACGTTATCTACTGTCGCATCATCCCAGTAGTCCCCAATCTTTGCAAACTTCGGCTCTGCCTCCTGTTGTGGTCACCAACAACCCCCCTCTTTGATTGGTATTAGCAATAACACCAAGCAAATGGGGACCCTTAACAAAAAATCCAAAAAAAACATTTTATCAAAAGTTTTGTATTTTGACTCCCTAAAGCTGTATCGCATCGCGAGAAGAGAGTGAGACGTTTTCCTATGCGCATAATAAGCTGCGAAGAAGCGACGCGAAATTCATCGCATCGCTTATATTGTGGAGCACTCTTAAATGAAAAACTTAAGGAATCACCGACGGCCGATATGCGACGCCGCATATCGCAACATCGCATAAGCAGCACACAATGATTGGATGATTAAGTGCGATCTGCGATATTGCGATCTGTGATTAATGCAATCATCAATTCCTGCGATGACACATCTTGACGATGCAATCCTCGATATTGTGATGCGAGTCGCAGAAATCACTCATCACAAAATTTCCTCGACACAGTGTTCAAGGAAAGCTGTCTGTAGACCAAAATTGGGCGCGCGCCTTAAAAGAATTTAATGATTGTATGCCAAAGTATCCGAGAAGGATTGTGTTGTGTTTTTCAAAGAGTCAGTTCATTATGAGTGTCATGATTATGCATTCATTAGAGCTAAAGCTTTCATGTCAATCTTTTCGTCATTACTCTTTTCCTTTGCGCAAAACTGTAAGATAGAAACTAACATAAATCAATGTGCAGGAAACATCTAAGGAAAAGGGGAAAGCGTTAATACTCGGAGAACAGAGAAGAGATGCCTTCGCAAACAGATGCCGCATGCAGCAGGACCGCAGATTCCAGAGTATCACTCAACAGATACTGATGGAAATAGACTATCCAAGACTCAGAGTCAAAGGCGCACAAAAGTAGCATGTTTACAAAAGATCCTGAAGCTTAGACTGGGTAAAGCAAAAAGAAAAATGCTAAAGAGGGAAAACGCGCCAGAAAAGCTTGGAACAAAGAACGGAAGAAGTTTTCAATACAGAGAATTGTTTAGAGAGAAAAGTCCCTAACTTATTCAGTCATTCGCAAGGCCGGAAACTGAAATAGCAACAACACAATCAGTTTGAGAGAAATTTGGGTTATTACCAAGTATACACACAATAAATACACCAAGCCAGAGGAAAATATCTTCCAGTTTGTCAGAAAGCGGTGCCAGCTCTTGTTATTTCTATTTTCATAAATCAAAAGAAAGGAGAAGACAACCAGCTGACTCTTCCCAAGCAAATGTTGCATTGATTACAGCACTAAGGAGCAAATACAGAAACGGTTAGAAATTAGATTCAATTTTTAGAAATAAATTTGCTTTAGTAGAAGGGCGGTCATTTGAAACCGTGTCCTAAATTTATGTAATTAAGATTAATTAGTTAGCAGTATTTAAACCCTTCTCAGGCATTTGGAGAAGGGTCCGGAAATTTGTCAAAAAACTTGTCCTCAGAACATGCACTTTTGCACCCTCGGAGGGGGTTTTTGGTGAATGGATGGATCGTGATTTATCAATGTTTGCATTTAATGTCTGCTACTGATGTTGCACTTTTGTACTCTTAGTAGATGTTAGAACAAGTAGAGATAAATCGTTATTTCTTGAAGCTTATGAGTGGAACCAGTCATAAATGGTACTTTTATCTCTTGACCAGTTTCTGCTTATATTCTTAAAGTGATATGCAATTTTCAGTTGTTTATATGTTAATGCATGAATGTGTGGGTTACCATTTGGCACTTCTGTACGGTGGAGTCATTTATTTGTGCTTGATATATGAATAGCTTATTATGCGATATGCTGTTCACAATTGTTTTTCTTAACTTTTTATGCAGAATGATTTATCTTAATTGATTTCTATTCTTATGATAGTTGAATGATCTTTATTACCAGTTATTGTTCGAAATCTCTTTAGATCGCATAGTAGAAGAAATACACCCCAGGTTAGCGTAGATTAGATGTGTTGTTTTTTTGTTATTAGATTACAATAGCATAGAGTTATTTTAGAAGTTTGAATTAAATTAGATTAAAAGACTCCTAGATCAACATCATCCAAATCTACACACACACACCCTTTAGATTGGGAAACTGGTCCCATTATCCCCAGTCGGACCCGCTATACCAAACGGATAAGGAGCTACCAACCAAGGTCCGAACCGGGTGGGTATCCCCCTTGTTGTCGACCCGATTTTTGGGGCTTCAACACCTCCATGCCAATGTTCACCTGTCTGGTTTTGAGTGGCTTGGTTATGTCTAGGTTCTCTAGTTGTGGTCCTTCAACTTCGCGGTGACCTTCAGTCTCTGGAATATTAATCTTCCTCATATCTTCATCTTCTTCTTCCGTTGTTACATTGTAGCACTCCAGCGCGTGGCTCAGCTGGGTAGTCTAATCAGGTTGAATCAAATCTAGAGGATCCTGCGGTATCCTGAAAATTGCTATTGTAACCTCCTGCAATGCTTCATCGATACTTTCAAGTCCATCCTCAAAGCTGAACGTCATAAAAAATCCTCGGCGCAAAACATCCCATTCTTCAGTGCCATGGCGGAGTTCCGTCTCCAAGTACCAATTCATTAGTATAACATCCAAGGTATGAAAAAATAGATGGACCCACTCTGACTGAGGCTTCGCTCCATACACTTTAGTCCATTTGGCCAAATGGTCGCATGGATCATTTATCCCATCATATTTTTTTGTTAGCCGTACTTTTGGGTGACCAAACTGCACTCTCATCATTTTTATGCATACGTGCCAATCATCAAAGTTGTCCTTGTGAGTGCCCCACCATCTCGCAGGTGTAGCGCGCAACGCCTAGTCCAGGGTTTGGAAGCAATTTTTCTTTGGCACTTCTCTCTCAAATACATCCAAAAAGTGATCAACATCAGTTAAACCATCATATTAAGGAAAATTTCTTACCTTTGATGATACACAACACAACGAATTGGTCATCATATTACAGCACAGCGTAGATACTTCATGCAGTCGATTCTGCCAATTCTCTAGTTCTTCATCTGATTATGATGTGTAGGAACTTTTGCAGTCCCATGCAATATTTCCATCTGTTGTCAGATTCACCCAATCTTGATCTCGCATCGTTATCTTGTAAATATGGTCCAAATCGTCATCACTTTCATAATCGCAGACTGGTTTAGTATAGCACGGTCCTTCTACAGGGTCCAGTGACACCACTATGTAGAGCGATTTCTTCTCAAATATCATCTTTCACCTCTTCAGATTGATTACCCCATTCATGTTAGTGGCCCAATCGATCCCAAGGTGTGCGGGGTAGGGATTGTTGTCATCCAAAATCTCTATCACTACAAAATTAGCTAGTTCGCTCACGCCTTCGATATCGACTGTTACCCCCTACAACTTCCCCATTGGGATGATTTTTTGCTAATTCACCATTCGTAACTGAATCGGAGACCACTATAGCACAGGTCTCCCCATTCTTTGCCATGTCTGTTTTGGCAAAAAGTTCACATCGGACCCTAGGTCCAAGATAACTTGGTCCATTTTGTATTCTCCTATCTGCACGGTGAGTCTCATCTCACGTCCAGTTCTTTCCTTATGCTTACCAAAATTTCTAACTACGCACAGTCCATCAGTAGCGTTTTCCTTGCCAGCGCACTTACTGATTAGCTCTTGTAGTCCCTTCACAGCCTTGCTATCGCGTAGCAATTTGATTCAGGTCTCCAAGAACGTGGTAATCATGGACAGGTCCATTTCTTTAGTCGGCTTCTCTTTACTCCTTGAGGTAGAGGTCTCAGCAAAAATTTTCTTCACTTCCATAAATTTTTCTTTTGCACGTTTTAGATCAAATCTAGTCTCCTTTTTTGGTGCTTTGCAAACCCACTCACCTTCTTCAAGCTTCTTCCCCTTATCCTCACCAATCGTCGCTCCACTTCGTAGCACAATATTTACCCTAGGGTCTTCCTCGCAAGGCTCATCCCTCATCATCTGCAGGTTCTGAGTCAATTGTTGAGATTGCACCCCCTTCTTGCGTATCTTAGCTAACAATATAAGGAAATCCTCCATTGCATGGTCAAACTGAGTACAATAGCGGCATGACAACTGTGTTGAATTTAGGCAGTCTCATGCGTAGTGTCCTGGTCCTCCACAATTGTAACAAATAACCTTCCCTTAACCCTTACGGGGTCCTCCTCCACCTCGGCCCCGTCCGCGCCCCTGATACTCGCCTAGCACTCCCTTAGCGCCTTGATCTGTAGGCCACATTTTTTCCTGCACCCTGTATGCAGGTGACCTATCCATCATTAATTCGTAACTTTGGTAATTGCGCTCATCATGACCCACAGATTGACAGAAGTTGCAGAAGAGTTGTTGTGGTGTCTGTACGAATTTCTGCAGAAAATGGCAATTTTCTATCGCATGTTTCCCAACTACCTGATAGATAGCACACCATAGTGCGGGCCCTATACTTGGCCCTATTGTAGCTTCTGGCCTCAGAGGCATTGATCCCCTTGCTGCAACATAATTTGAAAAATCTGGATAGTGATCTTTGTCATGCCCGTGGCTTTTGCACTTTAGGCACCACACTTCTTCACGCACCTCTAGCCTTGTTATTCTATCTTTTTTCAGACTTTGCATTTCGAGGCAAAGGTTATTTAACTGCACATGAATCTGCTAAACCCCCATATTATCATCTTGCATTGGTGTCTCGTGCAATCTCATTGTGATTTCCAGAGCTTCCACTTGGGTCCTAATCTTTTGTTGTGATAGCGCAACCCTTAGATGAGGCAGGAGCGAGGCCACAAACCATTCACGGTGCTGCCCATCAGTCAGATTCATGTTAGCCTCACGGATCGTACACTTCAATCTCTAATCCAAATCCTAGGGCATCTCACCAGGCTTCATCATGATCTCTTTGAATCCCACAATTGATTGCACCTCAGACTTAGTCCTACTAAATTCATTATTTAGCGCAATCTGGATATCTGCCAACGCGGACATTGGATTATCCGTGCAGTACTTAATGTACCACATTAGTGATTAGTCCTGTAAAGCACTAACCAGTGTCGCTTTCTTCATTTTATCATCTGTGATACCCTAAGCTTCCCATACAGCCTTCGTGATGAACCAAAACTGGTCTGGATCTTCATTTCCCATGCCCTTGAACACAGGTAGCTTTATGGAGTTCACCATGTTGAATGGTGGTGGAGGTGGTAGTGGTGTGGGTGAGGGTGTAAGCGGTGGGGGTGAAGATGGAGGTGGTGTGGGTGGATGACGTATTCATGGGAACCCTTGCTTTATTAATTGAATAGTGCTCTGTGGAGAAACCTGTGTTGCTCCCTCATTGTCACTCAGAGGAGGTTCAATCAACGGGATATATTCAAGGCCTTTTCTTCCTTCGTCCCTAAAAGTGCTTCCACTTCTTGTAGCCCCAAACATCAAGGTAACTGCATAACCCGCTTTTCACATAAGAGTATCTTAATCCAAGTATTTAATTATTTCAAATACTTACCTCACAACCCTTTGAAGAAGCGGAACTCTGCTTCGTTGTAACTAACTGAGGTATCGACCGTGAACTTTTTCACAAACCATCCTATGATATGGTCGAGCCAATGATCGACAACATGCGCGATCCTATCTTCAGAGGCTTCCAATTTCCACACTAACTCTGGGGTCTAGACAATCGGACCGCCAAGCCTCCACCTCCCTTGTTCATCTACCAACTTCACGATCCACTCATTTAATTCAACTAGGAAGGAACATAAGAAGATTTTGTGTATCTCTATGTACAAATATCTGTCCAATCATTGTTCTTTTTTCAATCGCGGATTCCTATTTTCTTGCGCTGCAAATTCATGGATTTTTCTATCCAACCAGTCTTCAATCTCCTTCTTAGTTGGATTCCAATGATGTGACATCACACATCTCGTGATGCAGATCCTAGTCCCAGGAACAGAACCATTTGTTGGCTTGATGGGTCCTGGCCCAGGTTCAGCATTAAGTAGCCAAGAAAATCCCTACACTACTGGCCCTTTCGGCATCAATCCGTAGAGCTCAAACTGAAGTCTCACCCGAAGAAGTATGGGGGGATGAAGGAACCAAGTTTCTACACCCTGAGATGGTTGTGATGTCAGTTATATTCCCTAACCCTTCCTTCACACAGACCAATAAGCCCCTTAGGGCTTATCAAAGTACTTCTCTTATTTGTCCTTAAAGCCTCTGTGAAAGTCTCCAATCATCCTTCGCAGACCCTAAATAGATAGATTAGGGACTTACGTGCCTCTGTAATTACTCTTACTTCTATATTTACTCAGATTCACTTAAGTATTGGCTAACTTTAACATGCATTGTGATTATCTTCATGTAAACAGATATTCTTACTTGCGTTCATATGAAAAAGTAAAATACATAGATTTGCGCATCAATATAGCATTAATTCATAACCCCAATGTTCAACATAACATAATTGCAACGTTCATAACAGAAGTAAAATAAAGCATACACAAATAATTCCAGAATACTTCTCTTTACTGATAATCTAGATTTCCAATACAGACTCTCACTACCCTTGCACACAACTGCAGGGGTCCGCGCACTCAGCTGCGGACTTCTACCCTAGGCCTCTATGCACTCAGCTGCAGAGCTTCATCCTACGCTAAGAATCTTCACTCTTAGCTCTCATAGACCCATAAAATTACTCAGAACTTTACCAAAAACTTCTCAACTGCCTTAGACTCTTCTAAGACTCCATTTTTATATCAAGCCGAAACAAACTATCTAAACTAAGGCTGGAAACCCTTTTTGACTACTTACATCTTCACGCTCCAAAACCACATGATGTGGAGACTTTATATTCTTTACACAAAATTTGGGCCTTTAGCCCCAAAACTTGGGCTTTTAACCCCAAAATTGACCCCAAGGGACTTGTTCCCAACACATTATTCAACAACATATGCACCTATGAAGAAAGAACAATATCATCATCAATGCAACATAACATAAAGGAAAAATAGAATAAAATCATCACACATAGAGACACCAAGATTGGTCGAAGACTAGGGAAAAACCCACTATGGGGAAAACCATTTCAATTTTTTCTTATTAGTAGATTATCATTGAATGATTCAACAAAGAGAGAGTACAATGATCCATATCTTCAACCATAAACCTAACCAATAAAATTCAACGAAACAATATCCATGAGATGAACCCAACTATGGCAATAATAAAAACCTTGATTTAGGAGCTTGTAATCAATTCGTTGTCTGTGGTCAACCATTGAACTCCATGGTCAACTAGCAAAAACTTTGGTCAACTATATATATATATATATATCAATCGCATGGAGGAAGAGACATGCGTGCCACTGAGAGCTTCAAATTTCTACCTTGAGCTTGAAAGCCTGTGACTATAGTAAAAAATTGCCTTTGACAAGCCTGCGACTATGACCCAAAAGCATAGAAACACTCATGAGCTTCAAACCTTGTAATCTCGGACATGTGCCAACCAATTTACATGAACTTGCCTCAAACTTGTGTAAGCCAAACCAAGGAAGACAATAAAAGAATTTCTCATTATGATGTCAACATGAGGTTGAGGTCACCTATATTTATAGCCTTCCAAGGGTGTCTAATTTTCTTTGGGCTGACTTGATCAAATATGTATATGTGGGATTTTAATTCAAAAGTGCTTTTTTCCTTGTCCAAATTGAGTGCTTAAATAGTCAAAATTGGTCCTCTCGAAAAGGAATCTATTCCCATGGTTAGAATTTGTCACTAAGATGAAAAATTAATTATTTGGTGGAACAATATATTGATTTTATTGTTGAGCATTCATGAATTTGAAAAATGGTTAATATAACTAGTGTATTTTATACGCCACCAATCAATTTTTAGGACATTATATAAGGAGTTTTCTTTATTAAAAAAGGTTGGAATTGGAAATTATTTCCTCCTCATTTTATAAGTAAATCCATTAAATTCTTCCCTCTTTTCTCATGACATCATAAACATGGTTATGAGTAGATTTTCTCTCTCTTTACCTGTAAGATTTCCTTATTATATATGGTTTGTGAGTGTCCCATCCCTACTACTCGTGAAGGAAAGCAACATTTTTATTCATATTTATTTGAAGTTATTGAATTTTATTTTACTACATGAAGGTATTAGTTATTTTATACTTATGTAAATGTTATACCTAGAATATTGTTATTATTTGATAAGCTTACCTGAACAACTATTGAACACTACATAGTTTTTATGGCTTATGTTACTAAAATTTGAAGCAAATTTGAAGCAATGTCTTTAACATGTAGTATGTTTCCAACTTATTGACATATAAAGTTTTGCCTCTTCAGGATTCTTTTGAATGATCTATCCATTTTAGATCTTTTTTCTTTGTGAATTTATTGAAGGTTTTTTTTGTACTTACATCATAAATATTAGAGGAAATAATATTTGAATTATGAGTAAATATTTCATTTACAAATATCTTTTCATATTCTACCAAAGTTAAATTTGTGTGACCCTTTCTCATGTAACAATGCATGCTTGAATGATTCTCTAATTATATCAAGAACCTTTTTAAAATTTTAAAATTTCAAATATTATGTGGAGATTTATTTTTAGTACCTTTTAGTTTCATACATTGTTAATATCATTAATAACAATAATTATCATTCACAAGGATCTAAAAGGAGAATAATGTTGGGTATGTGTTATATACTTTTCACAGCTTGTACCACTTGCAATTCATTGCACCTACTGCAGTGCAAGGGTTGTAGAGGTTAAAGGATAACACCTTCGATTTTTTTGGGTGGTTTTGTGTCCATTTTTTGCTGTTTTCGGCACATTATTTTAAATTTTAATAGTTTTGTGGTGCATGGTAGTTAAACCCATTGTTTTTTAATTTTGATTAAGGATGTATGGTTCTATTCTAATCCAATGTTAATGGATTGAGGGTTTATGGATGTTGCAAAATATACATCTTGTATTGTAACATTTTAGAGAAAATATATACTGAAAAATATTTCTGATTTTCTTGGTTTTGGGTTTCTACGTTAAAATATTTGTGTTACGTGTGTGTATGAAATTTACAATTGTTCTATTTTTATTATGAATATATTTGTAACAATTAACTATATGGGGTTTAAACCAACATTTGGTATCAAATCAGTTTGGATTCAAGGGGACACCTTTGTGGCTAAGGAGTTTGGCTTTAGCTTGTGGAAAAACTTGTTGTAATGGTATATCTACAATATCGATTTTTGTGGTGAAATGAAATGGTGATTAGTTCACATATAGAGATTGAGAAATTCAATGGGAAATTTTTTGAGTTGTGGAAGCTAAAAATGTAAGATATTTTGGTGGACAAAGATCAATGGATTATTATTGATATGGTTATTGCATTTATGGGGATATCAATAGGATATTTGACAATGTTGGATAAAAATGCAAAGAGAATAATACAATTGTGTGTCTCATATTCAATATTATTAACCGGTTTAGGAAAAACTACAAGGCATTATAAAACAAGTTAGGGGCTTTGTATGAGTCTAAGTTCCTAGTGAACAAATTGTTCTTGCGGAAGTAGTTGTAAAATTTGATGATGAAGGATGAAGACTTAGTGACAGAGCATCTAAATTCCTTAAATACTATAGTAATTCAATTATTAGTTGTTGAGATTAATATTTCATAAGAAGGTGAGTGTATCGACTTATTGTGTTCACTATTAGATGTTGAAATTCTGATTGAAGATAGAATTTTTTATCATGGTAATTACTTGTGAGTATTTATGTATGTCTTTTCCAATTAGTTTTCACTTCATTCATTAAATTATAAAGCAATTACACAAATAAAATCCACAAAAGGACAAGAGACACAAGAAATTAGGCCCCAAGCTAGAGAAAAACCCCATAAGGGGGAAAACCCAATAATCCTTGCTTTATAGATCCTTCATCAACAAGAGAAATATAAGTAAAAAAAAACCAATGATCCAAGTTCCAAATCATCCCTCCACCAAGAAATAGTTCACATGAAGTCTACAATAGATTTTTCCATTGAATGCAATGATTTTTCCCACTAATATTCCACCAAACTATCCATACAATGCCAAATATTTGTCCACAATAGAAGCCTAAATTTCATACTTTATTTCATACTATTAACTATAGAGATAAAACCATAGAGCCTTTGCATGAACAGTGCCTCAGAATTTTAGATATGCCTTAGAATTCAAACTTATGTATCTCAAAATTTTGGATATCCATGTCTTAGAATTTGGACTTGTGTGCCTTAGAACGTATGCCTTAGAAGTCAGACTTGTCTACCTTAGAACTATGATTACTGTGCCTCAAAATATCATTAAATGATTTCCAAATGATGGAATATAGGTGCCAATATGTAATTATTTCCATATGCTAAGGGTCACATCTTTTGGGCAAGCTGACATGAACTCTAGGAGGGCCAACTTGGCAACATGGAGGAATAAATGATGCTTACAAATTTAAAATTTTCTTATTTTTATAAGGTCATGAAGAGCATTCCATTTGAATTTTTATTTTGACCAATAAAGCATGAATAACATGCTTGATAATAAAAATAAAAATAGTTTTTGTTTTTGTTTTTACATGGAACACATATTGACACAAGTATAATAATTATGAAGACCGAACCTAGTTACAATTTCGACACTCCCTCTTAACTAGGGAGTTATTCTTAATGACTTTTTTGTATATTCTCAAGTTTATAAAATTCTATAAAAATTGATCCATATTGATAAGCATCAACATATCCAACATTGTCAAAAATAGCAAGCCCTTGACTAACACGATCTATCTCTCCACTAGATCAGGGCACAATGTTGGGTGGCATAAATTTCGACATCACTGCCTCGCTAGGAACATACCCTATCCTGATGTTCACCAGGTATGTACTCACATCACTATTTTGATCTCGGATACCTATCCTCAAATAATATCGATCCTCAAGACTATTCTTGTCTTAGATACAAATCCTCAAAGAATAACAACCCCAATTTCTTATCCAATCCACCATTCTCCCTACCAGTGCCTTCACTAGGATTATAGTTGTCAGTCCTGGCCATAGTGCATGACACATGGAGAATACAGTGTTAATCCTTACTCCCTTTGAACCAGGGACAAGATCCTCATTCCCTCTCAACATGGAGAAATAATCAGAAGCCTAAGCTTGTAAATAATACTCATCAATGCATCAACTACTTGTTCCCCTGTGGAGATTTATTGTAGCTTCTTGGCTTCTATATGCATCATGTCATAACAAGATTCAACCTTCATAGTTCTCTAAAAATCTTCATGCAACTTTGAATCCAACATGTCATTAATTAGTTCATCAAACATCTTATGGAGCCAAACTTCTTCACAATTGATTGCACAAGCCTTCACATCTTCTTTCTTCATAACATAGTTTTGTGTTCATGCTCTTCCAATCAATATTAATATCTCTATTAGCATAAATATTGTCAACCCAATCAATTTGATATTGAAATAATCAGTTTTCGGTACAATGATATCATAACTCTTGAACTTTTTTTCTACAGGAGATTACCCTGGATCAATCATCTACTCTTTTTGATCACAAGATTTTCTGGGTTTTCTTGTCAAACTTTAATTAATATTGTATACATCCAAGATATTATAGCTACCTCTTTCCAACTTAGGTAAGTGAACTTCTTCTTTTGCGCTGCCATCTAAACAACGTTTTCTTCTCTTTTAAATCTTCATGTTTTTCTATGTTCTTCCAATTCTTCTATCTGTTAATCAAGCTTAGATAGATTTTGTCTTGATCTACATGCTTTATTAGAAGACTATGAAAGAAAAAAAATAGGGAAAATGTAGGTTTTAACCCTGTACATAAATTACCTGCATACGAATTCTAAAACACAGAAAATAAACAATGCGAGAGCATAACAAATAAAACACATATGCACAGATATTTTCCCCTGGATCCCAAAACTGGGACTACTAGCTTGATTTTTCATTATGTTCCTTTCAATGTTACAATACATATTTATATATGCCGAAGCATCCAATACCATGGACTGAAAACCATCATGTCCAATACCATGGACCGAAAACCATCGTGTCCAAAAAACATGTGCGAAAATCATGCACAAACCCATAGGTGGGTCCGCCCAACCTAACATAGGTTCCAAAACCAAAATTTTCTGGGGCGATGCCCTGGACCCCATAAAGTGGGGTTACGGGTGCCCCTCAAACCCCCTGTGACCTCCCCGCTTCTAACCCGTGGTTAATTACATGGGCTAGTCATGGAAAGAATATAACACAACCCAACATTCTCCCACTTGTTATTTTCTTTCCACAGGGGGCCACAAGAGAGCTTAGTCATTTATCCAGCCCTGCAATGCCCATTGTTTCTCTACACCAAGAGAACTTCTCAGAGCTCACAAATTTTTTCAATGCATCTGCAGTATTCTTCAAAGTGTCCACCTTTACCAGCAACACCTTTTTGTCTTCTATCATATCCCTCACAAAGTGATACTGAACATCAATGTGCTTTGTCTTTGAATGATATGCAAGGTTCTTTGCTAAGAAAATTGCACTTTGGCTGTCACAGTCTACACTTATAGCTTCCTATACTAACCCCATACTTGAACACAATCTCTGCAACCAAACTACTTCCTTGCTTGCATGAGTGGCTGCCATTTATTCTACCTTGTAGTTCATAGTGCCACTACAGATTGTTTCTTACTCATCCAACTGACTTCACCTCCAAATAGGTTAAACACATACCCACTTGTAGATCTTCTCTAATCCAAATCTCCAGCCCAGTCTGCATCAACAAAGCCAGGAATATCCAACACTTTGTCCAATCCTGGTCTTCCTTGGTAGCACAAACCATAATCACTAGTGCCACACAAGTACCTAAAAACCCGCTTCACTGCTGTCCAATGCTCCTTCCCTAGTTTTGACATAAACTTGCTCAATACTCCCACTGCATGTGCAATGTCTGCTCTAGTACAGACCATTGCATACATCAGGCTATTGACCGCACTTGCATATGGAACACGGGACATGTCCTCTTCCTCTTCTTGTGTCTTGGGACACTGTTCAACAGATAACCTCACACCTACAGGAATAGGAACCTTCACCTGTTTACTATCCTGCATATTAAACTATTGCAATATTGTATCGACATACTTTCTCTGGTTTAACCAGAGCTTCCTCTTTTCTCGATCTCTTTTAATTTCCATGCCCAAAATATAGTTTACAGCACCAAGATCTTTCATGTCGAATTTGGAGGACAATTAAGTCTTCAAATCCTAGATAATTTCTTTGTCATTTCCAACTAGCAACATATCATCCACATACAAGACCAGATAAATAACACGGTCACCAATTAATTTAAAATACACATGGTGATCTGCTTTGCTTCTGGTGAAGCCAAGTCCCTGTATAAATGTATCAAATTTATGATACCACATCCTTGGTGACTGTTTTAACCCATACAGAGACTTCTTTAACTTGCATACTAGTTCTTTCTTACCCTTCTCCGCAAAACCTTCAGGTTGCTTGATGTAGATCTCCTCTTCCAAATCCCTGTGAAGAAATGTTGTCTTCACATCCATCTATTCTACCTCAAAATCAAAAGCAACAGCAACAGATAAAAGTAATCTAATAGAAGTTACCTTGGCAACAGGAGAAAAAATATCACCAAAATCAATTCCCCGCACCTGGGAATGACCTTTTGCTACCAACTGAGCTTTGTATTTCTCCACTTTTCCTTCTGCATTTGTCTTCTTTTTGAACACCCATTTGCTGCCAATGGATTTCCTCCCAACCGGCAACTCCACCAGGTCCCAAGCCTCATTTTTGTGCAAAGATGCCATTTCATCAACCATGGCCTCTTTCCAGAGTTTTCCATCCTCTAAATCCACTACTTCCTTCACAGTTCTAGGATCATCATCAGTAACAGACAAAGAAAAATTTGAACAGAAAGCAGATGGACTATACCTCTTTGGCTGCATTCTTTCTCGAACTGATCTTCTCATAGTCGAACTTTGTGGCTCTTCATCTTCTGATTCTTCCTCTGTTGTAGAGTCTGATTCTTCCTCCTTTAGCTCAAACTCTATCTTCTCAGGTTCCTTTGGTTGGACTTCATGTTTAATAACATATTTCATCTCTCTGAACACCACATCTCTACTGTACAAAACCTTCCTTGTTATTGGGTTCCAAAGTTTATAACCCTTTAAACCATCCTTATACCCAATAAAGATGCACTTTTCAGATTTACTATCCAACTTGGTTCGTTTCTCCTTTGGAACATGTACATATGAATCACATCCAAATACCCTTAGATGTGAAAGAGAGGGTTTCTTACTAGTCCATACCTCATGTGGAGTCTTATCCTCCAACGCTGATGAAGGTGACCTATTGACCAGGTAACATGCAGTATCCACCGCCTCTGCCCAGAATTCCTATCCTAACCCGACACCACTGAGCATGCTTCTTGCCCTTTCCATCAATGTCTTTTTCATTCTTTGTGCAACTCCATTTTGCTAAGGTGCATATGGAGTAGTATTCTGTCGTGCTATACCACACTTCTTACAGAATTATTCAAATTCCTTGCTGCAAAACTCTCCACCATTATCTGTCCTCAACACCTTTATCTTCTTGCCTGTCTGATTTTCCACGAGAGCCTGAAATTCTTTAAACCTCTCAAAGACTTCAGATTTCTTCTTAAGGAAATATACCCATGTATTCCTTGAGAAGTCATCTATAAATGATACATAGTACACAGACTTACTCAGTGATGGAACCTTCATAGGTCCAAACACATCACTATGCACAAGCTCTAATATCTGTTTCGCCCTCTTACCACTAGAGGGGAAACTCACCTGATTCTGCTTCCCATATACACAATTTTCATAGAAATCAAAATCCAGAGAGCTATTAATCATACCTTCTACCATACCTTTACCATGAAGTATTCGAAGGCCTTTCTCTCCAATATGTCCAAGCCTTTGATGCCACGACATGGTCTTCTCTCCAGAGACCACTAGATTTTCTGCTCCACTCTCAAGAACCATAGAACTGTTGCACCCATCAACAACCGTGCTACCTTGCAGCTTGTACAGAGTTCCAATCCGAACTCCCCGCATCAATACTAGTGCTCCCCAAACCATCTTGTAGGTATCCTTCTCGAACACTATTTTTACACCTACATCATCGAGCTTGCTTACATAAATTAGATTTCTGGCCAATGCAGGAATATGTAGAACACCCATAAGTGTTCTAACTCTTCCACCTTGCAACTTCAACTTTACCTTTCCGCGACCAAGGATTTTATCCTTCCTGTCATCCCCGGAGAAGACATCACCACCATCATATTTCTCATACTTGCAGAACCACTCTCTATGGGGAGTGAAGTGAAAGGATGCACCTGAGTCAATCAACCATGCCTCATGATCTACATGTGTACTTGAAGAAGCGAAGTACACATCCCCACCTTCATCTGAGGTGGTTTTTGCCTCTACAGAAGGAGCCTCATCAGATCCCTTTCCTTTGTCAGGATCTTTAGATTTATAGTCCCTTTTGAAGTGTCCTTCCTTTCCGCATTTCCAACACACCACCTTTATAGGTTTTCTTGGAGATTTAGATCTCCCACTCGATGAATTTTTATTTATTTATTTTTTTTTTTTGTTCTGGGACCATCCTCGTACAGGCAAGGCATCACCATTTTGGCTCTCCATATTTTTCCATCTCATCTCCTCCATCAACAAGGATGAAACTATTTCATCAAACTGTAAGGCAGTTGCATTGCTACCTATTGCTTTAACTAGACTATCCCACAAATCTGGTAGAGAACACAACAAACTGATGCACTTATCTTCATCTGAAATTTTAATATAAACATATGCTAACTGATTTACCACAGTATTAAATGCATTCAGATGCTCTGTCACTGAGTATCCATCTTTCATCCTCAGGTTATAAAACTTTTTCTGTAGGAACAGTTTATTCACCAGAGACTTAGATTGGTACAAAGTCCCTAACTTGTCCCAAAAATCCCGTCGTAGCTTCCCCTAATACATTCAACAATATTGAATCTGAGACACACAATTGTATTGTGCTCTTTGCCTTCTGATCCAACTTCTTCCATTCTTCATTGAACACTCCCGTTGGTTTAGTACCTGGATCTACCGCAATCCACTGATCTTTATCCACCAACAGATCCTCCTGTTAGTGTTAGTCTTTCCAGCCTTCCTCCAGTGATCAAACATGCTCTTACAAAGTAATTTTGAAGTGTCAAGGTCAAATTTTATCATTTCAGTGAGTCTTCAAGCAAAATTTGGTCACTAGGCATTAGGTCTAGGGTTTGCTTTCACTCCTTTCAAAGTTTTCTAAATGTAAGTCTATGTCACCATTCAGCTGAGTGTACCATCATTCAGAGGTTTTCATTATCATGTCAGCTTCCACTGGGTCATTTTACACCTTGTTCATGCTTCAGTCGCGCCTAAGTAAGGTCATTTCCCTCTCCTAGGGTTTTGAAGGAAATTTCTCTTGGACGGTCAAATCATTAGCAAAACTTGTATCCTAATGTGCACACACCTTCCCCTATCCTTAATGTACCTTATTAAACACTTCCCATCACCGAGATCCCCCAAATTCCTCATTTTCGCACAAACCCTAGTTTCTTGCTACAAACCCTATTTTCAAGGCTTGGGCCTATGTTTTTACCTTTTGGACCCCTTCCCCTCACTCAATTTCTGAGATTCCTCTTTCCCCTACTTCCTAACATCCCTCCCTACTTCCCACAATTTCCTCAAGAATTTAGAAGCTCCCTATCCCCTTCATTTCGCTTCATTTCGACAAATCTCTTGTTGCACACATCGGGGTAGGTTTTACTCAAATGATGTTTCTGAGAAAGTGTTATAGAAATTTTTGTGCCTTGCATCACTGAGCATGAAATGTCAATAATTAAGGGATCCAAAGTCCCTAAACATGTTGTTCCTACCCCTAGAGGAACAAGGCCAACAAACCACAGCAGTTTATAAGGGTTCTCCACCTGAAAACACTCAAAAACAAGCAATTTTTGGATCATGTCAACTGCTCAACTGAGCATCTGCGCTGAATGTCAAGTGCTCCACTGTGTACCTACGCTGAATGTCAACTGCAAAGAAGGCCACCTGCGCTGAGCATACTTGGACAAGTGGCAGACTCATTCCTCAAGGTGTCAATGCCCAGGAAGCTTCCAAAATGACACTTGGATCAGGGAATTCGACAGGTGATGAGTAAGAGGTTCCAAATCTCCAAGTGGAAGTTAGAATCTCCAAGTGGACTCAAGAACTGAAGTGAGAGAGGACACTAGTCAGCTTCATGCCAGCCTCAAGCTGACTCATCCTTTCTCCAAAACTCCTATATATAGAGCTCTCTCATGAGGTCTAAGGAGGCTGGATTGTATTGCAAAGAATTACTGTTGGATTGTGGTTGGATCATTGGGTGTTTATGCTTTTGAAAGGGGCTGAAGAAGGAATTCCTTGCTGCTGGGAAGGAGATGCTGGGTTGGAACCCTATGGGTTGTATCTCTTCCTGAACCCTGTTTTATCAATCAATAAAGATTCTTGGTTCTTTCCTATATGCTGGTGTTTATTGTATGATTTGCATTAGTGTATTTGATTTACTTCTAATCCTGAATCATTTATGAATATGTATATTTGCCTTTGTATTGTGTCCTTTTCTTGTTGCATGTAGTTGTTCTCTTGTCACAGGTAGCTGTTCTCTTGTGATCTCGTGGGAGCAAAAGCGAGGAGGCAAGTAGCTGTGGACACACAAAGGGGAGGATCTAGATCGAGGGACAACCAAAAGATAACGGTAAGTCTACCAATCTCCTCTCTTTCATTTTCATAAAGGAAAGAAACTGAAGTAGCTGCATTCGTTTGTTGCTAAGGCCCTATCACGCCTTAGGTGGATAGGATAGTCCTACATAGGCATTTTTCCCCACAACAAATTGGCGACTCCGTTGGGGAAGAACTTTGCTTTTAGTCATTTTGTTTGAGCTTGCATCATTGTTTACCTCATAGACTCAACAACAACAATCGAACTGCTTTGCAAAGTAGAATGTTGCTGCTTTGATCCTTTACTGGGTTTTTGTCTATGATCTCAACAATGGACTCATGAATGAATTGATGATCCTTTGTGATAGTCTTTAGTACCCTTTCAAAGTATCCCTCTGTTTATACCTTACTTGTGTTTCTGATTTGGCCTGAAACAGTGGATTTTTGAGCATTTTATGACCCGGAAACCAAGAGAAACGAGAGTTTCTCCTTTCAGCACAGGCACTGTGAAGGCAGTCTGCATTTCAACACAGGTCCCGTGAGGGCTACCTGCGCTGAATGTCAAACTGACAGTGTTGCACCTGCGCTGAACCAATGTGGCCTTGTGCAACTGGGGTTCCTTGCTGTCTTTTGCCTGTTTTGATCTCTGTTTTTGCTGCCTTTAACCAGCATAGGTACCACATCTGTAATCCCTTTTCTTTGCTTGTATTCAGCCTCATTTTTGTACAAAAATACTGTGAATGTTTTTATGTGTTTGTGGCGTCACTTACAATTTTCCTTTGCATGAGCGAAATAGTCATCCTGTAGCCTTGATTCAGATCGGATTGAGTGATTGATTGTGATCTTAGAAGAGAGTTCATTGGCTGATTGCAGTTTGATTTATCATTTGCTTCTGCTTATTGGTTTGAATTTGTTACTTTTAAGTGTCGAAACAAGTATTTCTTTCGAAAAATCGCAAAGTGATTGTAATCTCTTCTACCCTTGCTGATTTGGGAAAAAGCAAACTTGTTTATTTTCAGTCATTTAAAAGCAAATTCGAAGTTGTGCAAAAGGCTTTCTTTGTAGGCATTTATACTAAGAAAGTGAAAACAAACACCTGCATTGTGCATTTGCATTTTGATAAGTTTGCATGTTGGATTTAGGAAGAGTGCGTTAGAGTGTGTTGATTGCTCTTTGAGAAAAGATAGTCGCTCTCTTTTCCCTTAGTAGCTAGGATTTTCAAAGTTGAAAGATTATAAAGCTTGCTTATCATCTTAGACTGCATTTAGGAATTTGTACCAATACATCTCGTGGTGATCCTGAAAGACAAACTTTAAAAAGATCAACTTAAAATATATTGAATGAACCTAACAACGCTTTGCAACATAACGCTCACAGTAGAGGTCTAGGTAGAGACGTGTTCCGGCGTCGTTAAACGTAGTGACTGTCGATCTCTACGAAGGTGGGTGATTCCTCCTGAGAGACGATAGCACTAATACAGACTTGTGCTCCCATGTACCGTCGCGTATATATTGGGAGACCCCTATAGGCATATATCCTTTATCCTTAGGAAGCCGTGTCGGCCGCCCTACAGATCGCAATGCAGTGAACACAGCATTCACGAAGATCGACCACCCGTACCGTAAAACGTATTCTGTGGTTTCGCGAAAGGTTTGGCACACCCTCTGCCTAGATCTCTAGAGCAGTTTCTTTTGGCCTTTTTCAGACTCTATAACGGAAAAAGTCCAACCGAGCATTTGTCACTTCGGGCTCGTTAAAACATCGAAGGAGAGTAGAGTCATCTTTAGCTTTTTCTCAACTCTTTAAAACTGAAAAAGCAAGTTGTGTCTAAAAGCATCGTTAACAATTTATTTTAAACGGAACAATCACCCTTATTCCCGCGTTGATCTTTAGGTTGAAAAGATGGAGCACACCAACCAAGGAGTTCCCCTTGGTGGGAATCCTAGTCCCTTCTCCTCTTGGGGAGATGTTGGTGCGCCCCACATGGCCACATTGTCGCTTCCAGGACTGACAATTGGCCTACCTGTTTGGCTCTTTTCAACCAATGTCATTCAGAATGCCACCATTCCTGAGCAGTCGAGTCAACAGTTAGATCAGAAAAGAGTTGCCTCCCAACCTTCTACTTCATCTTCCTCTCCTCCTTCCTCTTCGCTTGACGGAACTGATCGGTCAAAGAACCGGGTTCCTAAGGAGAAAAAGGAGAAGAAGAAGAAAGAGAAGAAGCAGAAGGAGCCTAAGCCGACTGGGGGCAAACAAACGTCATCTAACAAAAATCCACACACTGCACTCGTAAGGCCTAAATCGCCATGCGTCATATGTAGGGGAGACCACTTCCATAGAGATTGTCCATGTATCCCTCGGATACTAAGTGACTGGTCCCCCCGTTTGCACAATTCGGTAGCATCGACCTCTGATAGCCATGTCGATTGTTCACTGTCAACTAGTGGGAGTGAAGCTCCAGGACAGAGCGGGAAAGCTAAATTTCCCTGCAGACTGTGTGAAGGCGATCACGCCATCCACCGTTTTCCCTTCTTAGACGAGGCGAAAAGAGTTCTGGAAGGTCGCCCGATATTACGAGCGAATCTTCCTCCTGGATATCAAAAACTCTTGCCAAGTCCCTCGCTGGTTGAGAATCCGGTTGTACCACCCAGGTGGTCAGCCGAAGCACCTGTCATTGAAGATGAACCGTCTAGATCCATACCTGATGAAATTCAAAAGGTTGATACGGCAGTTGACCCGGTTTTGCCTTCAGAGGCTCTATCTTCGAATGACACCATCACAGAGGAGAATCAAGACGACACCGTTCAGATTCTCTTCATCAGCACTGACTCTGATGATCAAGGGGGCAATGCCACCATTCCTTTATTGCAGGAAGGAAGTTCATCAGAGCGCTATCCGGCCGTTTACTCAGTCCCACCACCAAGCAACCTGGTTGTGTCCTTTGATTGGAACCAACTAGGCAGACCCCGGTTGCCGGCTAGTATACCATTGAGAATTATTTGTCAAATATACAGAATGGTAATGACTGGCACTATCATTGATGAAGGGGCATCTGTGAGTATCCTTTCCTCTATTGCTTGGAAAGCGCTTGGTTCGCCTGCGCTTTTGCCTGAGATGAGAAATCTATCAGGCTTTGATAAAGGAACCAGTCGCCCTTTAGGAATCCTCCCCAATGTGCCAATAACACTGAAGGGGAAGACCGTTCAAGTGAACGTGATGGTCGTTCAAGGACCCTTGGATTATAACCTACTCCTTGGATGAGACTATATATATTGCATGGGAGCGATAGTCTCCTCACTCTTTAGAGTAATGTGTTTTCCAGATGGAGGAAGAGTAGTCAAGCTCATGGACCAACTTTCGTTTCCCGGATCACACATCGCAAATAGTCGCTTACCATCCCTAAATGGTCTATCCACGAAAGAAATGTCTCAACCCACGGTCCGTCCTCCTGATAAGCGTGAGTAATTCGAGAAGACATGACTGGAACCCAGGGGGCATGCACCCTGGTCTGCTTCGGCGGAGAACTCTGGGTATAAGGTAGGATTTCCGCGAAAGAATATGACTAGTCCGTACCCCGTCCATGGAGGAAAGAGGGTTGTTCTAGAATAGGATTCTTTTGTTAAGGTACTTGGAAGAGGCGGGGCCCGTCTCCCATCTTTGTCTATTTCGGTAGGCACTGCCAAGGAAGTGTCTTGTTTAACAAAACAATCTTTAGGTAACCTGAAAAAGGTAGGCCAAGGAAGTGTTTGATCTAACGAGACAATCTTTGGGTAACCAGAAAAAGGTAAGCCTCCCTCAATAACACCAATGTTTTGTCTTTGAGTAGTGTTCTTCTCTTGCGATCTTGCGAAAAATCTATTAAAAGTCGGGCTAACGAGAAGACAAGTGCCGTATAGACCCGTTAAAATTAACGAGAAGACAAGTATCGTTAAACTGAACTAGCAAGACGACAAGTAGCTGTGAACACCCAAAGAAAAATAGAAGTGAGAAGGAGGAGGGGCAGCCTTGAAATCATATTTTATACCTGGGGGCATGCAAACCCTTTTGGAGTGCAAGAAAAGAGCGGCTATTTATCTGTTTTTTGGGTTAGCTGTGTCGGAACCGGTTATTTATTTGTTTTTTGGGTTAGCCATTTCCGAACTTGCATAAAGGAAGGGTGCGGAGCAGAGCGTAGTGAGATGAAGCTCCATAAAAAATAGGGATCTCACAATGAGACAATCTTATCATATGACTGGTATTTCGAGCAGTTTTAGCATCATAGTTCATGCTCATTAAAAAATAAACATAAGCTTCGAGCAGTTTTAGCAGCATAGTTCATGCTCGTTAAAAAATAAACATAAGCTTTGAGCAGTTTTAGCAGCATAGTTCATGCTCGTTAAAAAATAAACATAAGCTTTGAGCAGTGTTTTGGGAGTATTCGAGCTCGTTAAAAAATGAACCCATCCCGGTAAATAACCTTTGAAGTGTGTAACTTGATCAACCATAAAAGCCTTGGTCGTGTTTCTGCAGCCTCACCTCCACCGTTCATTTGGCCGATCATTTACCTCCATATGATTGTTTACCCATTTTGAGGAACAGCTGCGAAGAGTGATTTCACCTAGCCATCCTTGTGACACTGCCGTGATTGGAAAATTCCAACCTGTACCTGGAATCAGTTGCTATCCCTGTTTATCACTCGTTCCTCAAAAGACGAGTCTTCTTTAAGCTCTTTTCAATTGACTCGTAAAATATGAAAAGATTGCCGAGTTTTGGCCTCCCAGCTCGTTAAATGACCGGAAGAGCTATCCCTCCTCTAGATTTTAATCTTTTTGGACCTGAGGGATTATTGCACAAAAAGATCGAGCGCTTGTTTTGTTCGGCTCGTTAAAAGTACCGAAAACTCATCCCTTCTGTATTGTTTTATACTTTTTCGGACTTAAGGGATTAGATGACGAAAAAGGAATTTTGGAGTTAACTTTATGTACCTTTTCAGACTCTCTAAAAATGAAAAGGGCCGAGTTTTCCTTGTCGTTAGACTCGTTAAAATCATTAAATAGCGACAAACTTGTCTGTAGATGATAACGGTAAGTCTACCAATCTCCTCTCTTTCATTTTCATAAAGGAAAGAAACCGAAGTAGTTGCATTCGTTTGTTGCTAAGGCCCTATCACGCCTTAGGAGGATAGGATCGTCCTGCATAGGCATTTTTCCCCACAACAGAAAGGAAATATGAATTTGGAAAAACTGAGAGAGATTTTTGTCCAAAACAAGCCAAGGAAGAAAAACCTCCTTCACTTTTTACACAGGTGTCATGGTTTTAGAGAAATGTCAAAAATACAATTGCCTCGAGAGAATTGATGCACCTCTAAAGTGACCTTGGGAAAATCAAGTTTTCTCCTAGCTTGGTCAGCCAAATAACTTTGTTGATGCATAAAATGATAACTAGACACAAATATATTTCCAATGAGCTATCATGAGCTCAATTTGAAGTTGAGGAAGACATTCAAAAGTTGACTGTAACAGCACTATGCCTTTAGGTAGCCTCATTTGGCACATTTTGACCAGTATTGGGAGATTTGATTTTTGACAAAGAAAATTAACTCCAAATTAAAAAATTCTAGTTGAGTTAAAAATTATACTCCGATACCTTTCCAACGAACTATCCTGCACCCAATTTGGACACCGGGAAGGCCTCCAAAAGTCTCCTGCAAAAAGCGCTACGTACAGGCTCTATGTGACACGCCTTCTCCCTATGCGCCGCGCCACGTGGCGCGCGCTTATGATAGGAGGCTCCAAATGCAAAAAAATTTATATTTTTGGATTTTTCATGAAAAATCATGACTTTTTGTGCATGTCCAAGAATTTTGGGCAAGTTTTGAGTCCTGAGGAGGTCAAAAACACCCTAAAAATGACCTCTCTGCCCCTAATTTCACACACAGAAAGCAACCTTGGGAGATTGAGTTTTTCGAGGAGCAAATGGGCACCAAATTCAGAAATTCCACTTGGGTTGGAAATTTGACAGGTAGGGATTTCCAACAAGCACACTTGGGCTCTATTTGGACTTCAGGAAGTGCCTCAAACGCAACCTCAAAGTGGCGCGACGCACAGAGAAATTGGCGCGACGCATAGAGAATTTTGGTTTGTTTTTCACTCTTCAGCTCAGCAATTCGCTTAGTTTTGACCATTTTTGCTTCTTGAAGTTATTCTTGACTTTTCATGATGTAATTTTACAACCATGATGTAATATTGGCACATTTTTACTTGTTCTAGAAGATTCATTCACCAAAAGGTGAAACGTGAGTGAATGAATCAGTTTCCTAACATATAGGGGTAAGTTGTTTGACTACCTAGTTTTCAGTTCCTTGTTTAGAATTGGTTCAAACAACTCCTAGAATGATGAGCTTGACCCCTAGAGGAAAGGGAATGGGTTGGTCTAGTATATATCATGTAATTTCTAAGTCATTTTCAGGGTTGGACTCTTGGGAAAAGCTTGGCACTCTATTGTACATTCTATCTCTGCATTTTTGGCTAAGGAAAGACCAGGGTTTTGCAGCACTGTTTGGGATCCATGTGGCTTTATGTTTTGATGGTGTGCTTCTCTGAGTAATTGTAAGTTCATTAGTGTTATGTGTATCATTTTCTTGCTTCTTCTTCTGAATTTGAAACAAATGAGTGATTAAGGTGGAATCCATAACTGTTATGCTCTGCCTTTGAATTTGTTTAAATTTCCATGTTTTCATCTATTTAAGGAGAATTCTTGAGACTTTCTTGCTCTCCTTAGCTCCTCACTAGTCTGATCTATCCATATCACTTGCTTTAAAGAATCAAAACGATTGCCTTCCTTGCCCCAATCGGAACTCTGCAGAAACTGTGCCTCATCCCTGAGCCCAAATTTGCCTTTCCCATTTTTTCAACAAAACCCTCAAAAAACCAAATCAAATCCCTGCACTTAATACCTAGCCTAAGATCAGTTGCAAATTTAGTCATATCGAGCCTCATTGATTACCTTTTGCCGAGATTAACCTGGAGAGAGCCCTCTCGTGTCCTCATAGGGCTAGCTACGAGGCTGAGCGTGGTTTGATGTGGACCTAGAACCTTGTCTTTTCAGCCTGAGATAAATCTAGGCTCTAACACCTCCATCTTGAATTTCCACAACTCAAAACTCTGACCATTAAATTTCTCGATCTCTATCATTCCACTGCTCGCCATCTTCTTTCACCACTAGAATCGATCTCGCAGATCTCCCACTGAACAAGGTCTACCACAGGCTCGAGCGAAAGCCCTCGGCAACAAAGGCGTCCCATTGAAGCCAAAACAACTTTGATACCAAATGTAGGTTTTAACCCAGTACAGAAATTACCTGCATACGAATTCTAAAACACAGAAAATAAACAATGCGAGGGCATAACACATAAAACACATATACACAGATAATTTCCACTGGATCCCAAAACTGGGACCACCAACTTGATTTTTCATTATGTTCCTTTCAATGTTAGAATACATATTTATACATGCCGAAGCATCCAATACCATGGACCGAAAACCATCGCGTCCAAAAAACATGTGCGATAATCATGCACAAACCCATAGGCGGGTTGACTAGCCTAACATAGGTTCTAAAACCAAAATTTTCCGGGTCCCATAAAGTGGGGTTACGGGTACCCCTCAAACCCCCTGTGACCTCCCCCCTTCTAACCCCTGGTTAACTACATGGGCTAGTTGTGGAAAGAATATAACACAACCCACCAAAAAATACAAAGATAATAGTAATAGTTGTAATCAACGAGATGTAGAGTACTTATCTTTTGATCTCCCTCTTAATCTTAGACCTGTTCACCAACCTTGTTCTCACATTAGCATGATGCTATTATTAACGAGGGATAGATCTGCCTCTTACAGTAGAAACGATTAGATACAGTTTTGTTCATAGGGTTCTTCTTAACTCAAACTATGCTAGGGTTTAAAAACCCTAGATTCCAAAGTCATCAAGACCTATCATTCAAAAATTGCAAAATTATACAAACACGTTAAAGGGTTAGTTGCAAAACCCTAGGGTCATTATTGACAAGCCTTCTATACCAAATATTTCATAAAAATCTAGTTCTTACATGTAGGGAGAAGACTTCAAATGTTATATCAACGAACTCTAGTATATCTACATAGGTATTTTCATAATATGACACTAACTTTCAAAATAGCATAAGATCAAAATAACTTTTCCCTCACGTGAGTTCATCATGATCTAGAAAACCTAGAATTATATGCACAATATGTTCAAGAATGTAACTAATGTCAGTATTCATAATTGTATTTGAGTCATCATGTAAAAATACATTTTATTATAAAAGAAAATTATTTTGAAGCACGGGTTTCATGCTCTTTTTTTTATTTTTTAGGTCATAACCTCTATTGAAGGATTCTATGTTTTGTCATGAGTCATAAGATTCATTGTCACATTTATTAGACCTTTCTTGGCCTATTGTATCATGTAAAGAAAAAAAATCGATTCGAAATTGTCATTTGTCACCTCCTCACCAAGTTGGCCCTATCCTGATGAAGTCGGACCAGATTAGGTCTATTTGAACTAGCAGAAGCAGTATAAATAAAAGTAGAGCTCGACATATTTAGCATCATCTCATTCACAAGTTTGATGTGCAATTCATGGAAAAAAAAGGAGAAGGAGAATTGAAGATGATAAATAGAAAATTGAAGTTCTTGATAATCTCTCTCTCACATGTGAAATTTTTCTAGGGTTTATGGGCAAGTTGTAGGGGCCAAAATTTGTGAACTAGTTGTAGGTTTGAAATTATGAAGCTAGGGGGGGTGATATTCTGGATTGGAGTTGCATTTGAGAAGCTCATAGTTAGAGACTTTGGCAAAGTTCATCTACTTGAAGGAAGGGTTGGCTTGGTGATTAGAGGAGGTATTTGTGTAGGTCAAAATGGTCTTGGATTATCTCATTTGAATCCACTATTGGAAGAGTTTGATTGGGTTTTCCCCTACATAGAAGTTTTTCCTGAGATGAGTGCCTATGTCATGTGTTCCTTGTTCTTGTGATCTTCATACATTTTGATTTTGTAATTGCTTGATGAAATATAAAATAATTAAGAAGTAAAAGCAGCCAACATACATCACAAGTAATTATCAAGAAAATAGAAATCAAACCCTAATATCTTCATGCCTTGATTTCTCAACATGTTATTATAGCTAAGGTGAAGGAAGGAATATTTAAAGAGAACTTTGTTGGCTATCATTTTAAGGAAGGAAAACAATCGTGATAGAAAATATCACTCTATCAATTGAAAGCTATTTGAATATGGGATTCAATATCTTAAAAATTGAAGGAATCTTTGTTGGAAGGATCATTTGCAATCTATCTAGGAGAGTCAAGAGTGGAGAATTCTTGGCTGCACTTATAGGTATACTTGATGATGACAATTAATGGATTATTAATAGTGGAGCCCCAAGACACATGATAGGAGAAAGTGGACAATTAAATACATTATAAAGAGGATCATCATCTCATTCAATGGAGCTTGGAGAGAAAAAAATTTATGAAGTCAAATTCCTTGGATCTACATATTTGAAACTATAAAGTAGAGGAAAAATACATCTCAACAACATCTTCTATGTCCCAGGTTTGAAAAAGAATTTACTTTCCATTTATTTTTTAGAAGATAAAGGATATAGGGTTTCTTTTGTATATGGTAAAGTTTTGGTTTGGGGAAAGGATTATAGTTTTGATAAGGCAAGGGTTATTGGGATTCATGAAGGAAGATTATATAGAGTCATAACACCATCTCCTCAAGCCCTTTTTCATATGGAAATCATTCCCATTCAACTTTGGCATAGAAGATATGGACACATTTGCTAAAATATAATACCCTCTCTAAGTCCAATGGTGAAGGGCATCCCCAAAATTAAAGAGGACCATGAAGGAGTTTGCAAGGGATGTGCTTTGGGAAAGAATACTAGGAAACCTTTTACAATGAATGATATAAGGTCTAAAGAAATTCTAGACCTCATTTATTTTGATGTATGTGGACCTATGTCTGTTAAGCCTCTTGGAGGTCACCTCTACTATGTGAGCTTCATTTATGATCACTCTAGAAAGACATGGATCTATATTCTCAAGAAAAAGGATGAAGTATTTGAAAAGTTCAAGGAATTTAGATCCAAAGTAGAAAACCTAACCAAAAGAAAGATAAATACCCTTAGATCTGATAATGGGGGTGAATATACTTCTAAGGAACTTATGGATTATTTCAAATAAGAAGGCATTAAGAGGGAGCTCATAGTTCCCTACAATCCCAAACAAAACAGAGTAGAAAAAAGGAAGAATAGAACCATTGAAGAATGCATAAGAACTATGAAATTTGATTAAGACCTACCAAAATTACTATGGGGAGAAGCATCCATGATAGCAGTATTCATACAAAATAGAAGTCCTCATCGAATTCTTGATAATATGACACCAGAATAAGCATTCTCAGGAAGGAAGGCATGCATAGATCATCTCTGAATATTTGGATGTCCTGCATACATTCATATTCCAAAATACAAGTGAAATAAGTTAGAATCTACAAGTATCAAAGGTATCTTTGTTGGTTATATCATTTCATCAAAGCCTTATAGAATCTAGATCAAAGAAGAAAGGTGAATTGAATTGAGCAGGGATGTCATATTTGATGAAAATCATGCCTATAAAAGGTCCAAGGATGTACCTATTGTATCTAATGAAGAAGATACACCATTATTTGAAGAAGAAGAGCAACATGAAAAGTCACTTGCAAATCAAGAAGAAGGAGGACCAAGTGAACCTATTCAACCTATTAAAATTCCTAAAGCTAAGAAGAGACCAACCTAGTCGAGAGCTACACTTGAAGAAGCAGAAGGACACAAAGCAACAAAGGACACATTTAGAGAAAGCAAGAATCCTAAAAGATACCCAGGGTATGCAACATACATGACAAATTTGATTGAAGTAGAACCAACTAATCTTGAATAAATCACTCATCAAGAAGAATGGAAGAAATCAATGTAGGAAGAATATCATTCTATAATGAAGAATAGGGTTTGGGAAATCATTCCTAGCCCTAGTGACAAATATGTTGTCATTTCCAAATGGATTTACAAGATCAAACATGCCATTTATGGAAGCATAGAAAAATACAAAGCTATATTTGTTTCAAAGGGTTTCTCTAAAAAGGAAGGAATAAACTATGAAGAAATGTTTGCTCCTACTGCCAGATTAAATGAAGCTCTATATGGCTTGAAGTAAGCTCCTAGGTCTTGGTACGCAAGAATGGATCCACCTATATTCTAAGGATTGGCTTTGTCAAAATTTATACAAATGTAAACCTCTACATCAAGATAGTGAATAATGAACTAGTCATCATACCTCTATATGTGGATGACTTATTTGTTACAGGTGTGGAGTGCAGAATTCTAGAATTTAAGAAAATCCCGGCTGCTGAACTTGAAATGAAGGATCTAGGACTTATGCATTACCACTTGGGCTTGGAATTTTGGCAGAAACTTGATGAGATATATCTTGGTCAAGGAAAATACATAATCAAGATGTTCCAAAAGTTTGGTATGATGGATTCCAAACCTATGACAACTCCCATGATCACTTATCTCAAAATGTTAAGAAGGATTGATTCAAGTCATGTTGATCCCACAAGTTACTGAAATTTGGTTGGATCCTTAATGTAATCGGTGAAAAATAGACTCGGTATATGATTTTTTGTAAATTCTCTAATTCAATTTCAGATGGAATCTCGTCATGATCATTGGATAGTTGCAAAGCACATTTTGAGATACCTACGTGGAACTATTGATCACTACCTAAGATTCGATTGATAGGTTTTACCGATTCTCATTGGAGTGGTAGTGTGAAAGATCGAAGAAGCACTACGTGTGGTTGTTTCATTTTAGGATCTATAATTATTTCTTGGATGAGTAGAAAACAATATACATTTGCTTTGAGTAGTGCTGAAGTCGAATATATTGTTTCATGTGAACTAGGAAAAGAAGCAATTTGGTGAAGAAAGTTGCTATCGTATTTGTTTGGAGGATCATTAGATCCTATAGTTATCAATTGTGACAACCAAAGAAACCTCAAGATGTCAAAATACCACATGTTCCATGTCAAGATGAAGCATATCTATAACAAGTACCATTATATTATAATTTTGGTGCAGGATGGGGTGGTGAAGCTACAATACATTCTGACTAATGAACAAGTAGCTAAAGTGTTGATGAAATTTCTTCAAAATAAGAAGTTCAAATATTTCAGAAGCATGCTTAGATTAGTAGACATGACAAATTTAGTAGCTAGGGAGAGATGAAACATCTTGGGGTGACAAGATGCTTGGGAGGACATCTAGACGACCCACGATCATGTATACATCCTTAAGTAAGGAGGGTATCATTGATCTTGTGGTGTTGTGACCTTGGATATGATACCTAGACCCCTTGGTTGGTGTTAGAGCTAAAGCCTGATGGTACCTATAGTGGCTAAAGTTTGGAACAAACATATTGTCACTGCTACAACACACTCAAAAAAATTGGCCTACATCCAAATTTCAGAGCTTAATTTGACTTTGCATATAGTCGTCGCAACAATTAAGATTCATTACTTGTGTTTTCTTTAATTGTTCTTGTCCCATTTAGAAGAGAATCAAAGTGTCATCTTTTAGCATGGCAAGCCTCGCACATTACACAAATCTAGTTATGGTTCGTTTCAAGGGATTATATTTGTGTTATTGAGTCATTATTATCATGTAAACATGTGCCACACTCATTTCCAAAGTTTCAAGCATTGTCGCACAAGTGTCATCACTATTGTCGCAAATTGTACCTTTAGTGTCACACTTGGAGAAAGTTGTCGCAATGTCATCGCATTAAGGAAAGTATGTTGTTTATGTGTTCTAGGTGATCTATGTTGTGTCATCAAGTGTTCTAAGTATGTGATTATGCTAAAGTATTTTCCTTGTTCTTTTTCACCTCATTAATCCCACACTTAGCCAAATATGGAAAATTTCCTGACTAAGCAACCTAACATCACTCAGCCTTCCTGAACTACGCACTCAACCTTCCTAAATTGTTCACTACATAGTTTCAGTCCTCAAGCTTAAACCTTACCTCTTGGAACTACGCAATGCATAGTCCTTACCTTCCAAAAATTTGCACTACGTAGTCTTAGTGCTCAGTCCCAATCCGTGAGCTCTAGAACTATGCAGTCCCTACCTTTAGTCAGTATCCTCTATGCACTATGTAGTCTCAAGCAACAAGACTCATTCTTGATCCCTTGAATTGTGCAACTGTCATGCGGAAAGAGTCAATTTTGCGGACAAAACCGACCTCCCTAGAAACTAAGGCGTTTCTAGTGACAAACAAAACAATCAAGCATTATCTTTCCCTAAATATGCATTTAAAATAAAAGCAACCAGGTGTTTAAGGCTTACCTTTAGTCCAACGCTGTTTATAGCAGCCAAGCCTCTTAGATCCAGATGAGCTCCTCTCCTTGAAACCTGCATACACAAACAAGCAAACGATTACATAGCACCTGAATAACTCATATAATAAAACATATTCATCATAAAGACTGAGGAGTTTATGAAACAAATTATATATAACAACTTGTTGAGAAAAATGAACTTAATTGTATTAATTGGAAACACGAGAAACCTTACAACCAGTGCCTTGGTGTTGTGCAGGTCCCTCCCAGGGTCTAGCAAGAGTTCTCCTCTACTTTTATCAGCTCACCCACTTCCAAATGAAGCTAAGAAAGGAATGTGATCTATCCTCTCAAGCTCTATAAGGGAGTCCTAGTTTTAGCAGCATCTACCCTTAGGAATGTTCAGCTTTCAACCTCCCTTGCCTCTGGCCCAATGCCTGTATTTATAATGCTTTGGAGGAAGTTAAACAGGTCCACCATCAATTGGATAAGCCCCTCTTTCAAAGGGATAGCTCCCCTCTTCATGGGATAAGTTCCTCTTTCATTTGGATGCATGAACCATATGGAGGCGCTCAATACACGTCAAACTATCTTCTAGAATGCTCTAGAATCGATCGCAAGTAAGTTTTTTGAAGTAAAACTTGCGCCTTTTGACTTTTACAGGGGTACGCACCCACCCCTTTACAGACAGAGCGTACAAGTACGCAGGTATTATGTACTTGAGGTGCGTGCCCGCAGGTAAGAGCAAGAGAAAGTGCGGAACCAGAGTTATATTGATTTTTTAAAGGCTTTCTCTCTTTTTTGGAGTTTGACATGAGGAGCAGAGGTATAAGACTTGCCAAGGAGGACAGTATGGTTATTGATGGAGCCATACTGACTGCAAATAGTCATGGTGACAAATTTTAGTGTAACAGATTGCCCCCTAAAGTGCGAGGTCTGTAGTAGATTAGGGTTTTATATCATCTAGGAAGGGTGAAGCACTTTATCATTTCAAGGATTATCTTGTGGAGAGCCCAGTCGGAACCTGCAAATATTCAACACAAAATACATATATGAGATCATATCATTGCTGAGGTAGGCATTCCTATACTCAGATCAAAAACTTAACTAACAAACTAACTACTGCTCTGATATAGGAATGATTTCGCAATACATCATAATCATAGACATATGTAGACACAGTATGGACGCAGCCATCTGTTTATAATTAGTCTACTATATAATGAATACAAAACTCCTCGCAGCCTGGATGGCAGAAACTAGATCCAGGGTCTTCATTTCTGCTTCCCGAAATAGTACGATTCTATCCATGCGAATAAATGAGTTGATGTCGAACATGGTAGAAACCACTTGATTACCAGTCAATGATGTAAACTGTTATCACTGACAAAATTTCAATGCTAAATTGTCTGAAAATAAGCACATGAACCCTTTTAGCAGTTTCGCAACGCTACATGTTTAGGTGGTTTCGTAGCGTGCTACGAAATTGGGGATTTGTTCGATTTTTTAGTAGAGGTCAAAATCCTAGCATGCCTATTGAACAGAGTTCTGTTACCCTCAAGAAATCAGCATCTAGTGAGAATCTCACAAGAAGCATACGCATCAACTGGTCACCGGCAAGATAATGTTCATACAGGGAGCTCTTCCAAACAGCTGTTAGTTCAATGTGCAACTGAAATATCTGAAGGTAAAGAAGGAAATGATTTTAGTTGAGAGAGTACAGCAGTACATGGATATTTTTCCGAAAAAACTGGAGGGGCATTCCTGTGTTGATCCAAACTGGCCAATGGAAAGACTCATTGAGTTCAACCAAGTTATGTTGAGATATATGCCATTTTTGCCACCTGCCCTGCGAGCAGTGTCATTTACTATAAATGCATGTGAGCAGTTTGGAATAGCTGGAAGAACAGGTCTAGTGTCCTTAATGATATATTTCGCCTTACTCCAATCTCTGATGGGAAAATACTTATTGATAATGTGGATATATCAAATGTCTCTCTCAAAGAACTCCGCTCCAGACTGACTGTTGTCCTCCAAATTTCGTTCTTGTTTGAAGGGTCTTTATGGGAAAATTTAGACCCCTTTGGTAACATTAATCCAAATGAAAGATTTGTTGTTGTATGTGGTGATGGTGAATACATAATTTATACGGCACTGGCATGGAGGAATAGATCCTTTGGATCTGCACTCGAATTTGTTTGGGCCTCAGATGGAGAATATGCAGTTCGAGAAAGTACTTCCAAGATCAAGATTTTTAGCAAGACATTCCAGGAAAGGAAGAGCATTCGGCCAACATTTTCTGCTAAAAGTACTGGGGGAATATCGTTATGTGTAAGGAATGAAAATGAGCTGCCCTTCTGTATCACTCATGTTCCAAGGTGGCGGTAATGCAACATGTCATAATATGGGTGCTTGCAAAGAGACGGTTGACAGTTGTACAAGCAAAAGTTGCGGTGGTCATGAAGTGGACATAATGCACTTTTCAATAGGAACCGCAATTCCAGGTCGTTTGTATGGCACCAACATAAGTGATAATACAAATGGCGCTGGAGGAGATAGGGTTGCCCATTTGGTTGATCTATATGCATCCACATAGTCGGTATCTTGATGAATTGGATCCTCAAGGAAATGGAAATGGTGCTAATTTTAGTGCGCAGAATGATTGGCAGGGAGCGTAGTGGCACGTTTTGATTGACAATTCCTTCGGTCTTCTGGAGAATGCAAGCCCAGCCTTGTGGCAGAGTCTAAGGATGTTTTTGATCAGAAGGCAAGTAATAAATATTGGATTGATGTGCAACTTCGGTGTGAAGACTATGATTCTCATGCCCGTGAACGGTATACGAGAGCCAAATTCTTAGACTATACAACAGATAATATGTCAATTTATACATCACCCATTGGTGTTATGATTGCAATCGATCTTGCTTACAATTTACATTCTGCATTTGGTAATTGGTTTCCTGGTTCAAAGCCTCTTTTGGCCCAAGCTATGAATAAAATAATGAAGTCAAATCTTGCCTTGTATGTGTTAAGGGAGCGCATAAGAAAGGGCCTGCAACTTTATTCTTCAGAGCCAACAGAACCGTATTTGTCATCTCAAAACTATGGAGAGATTTTCAGCAACCAAATTATATGGTTTGTGGATGATATAAATATGTATCATGTCACAATCCATAAAACTTTTGAAGGAAATCTTACAACGAAGCCTATCAATGGAGCAATTTTCATATTCAACCCGAGGACAGGGTAACTATTTTTAAAGGTTATCCATACTAGTGTGTGGGCAGGACAGAAGCGTCTTGGTCAGCTGGCTAAATGGAAGACAACTGAAGAAGTAGCTGCATTGGTACGTTCATTGCCTGTTGAGGAGCAGCCAAAACAGATAATTGTAACTCGTAGCCCAATTCTCCTCACTATGATGGAACAGACACTCAGATGAACATTCGCATGACAAAGCTTGATTTCTTCTACAACAGATGTACTGTTGTTTCTTTGATTGACTTCGGCATGGAACTGAGTGAATTAATGGAAGTCATATCTGAGAAAGCATCTCCACAGCATGATATGGCAGGTATTACAGTGAGGATGGTCATTGGTGACAATATTAACACAGCTAAAGCAATTGCAGCGGAATGTGGCATTTTAACAGATGATGGTGTTGAAGTAGAAGATCATAAACCTTCTGAGGTAGTTATCTTTTGTTCAGGGATAAAAACTCAAGACAATGAACTTCGTTTTAGCCTCTTATGTCAGGCAGCTATTGAAGCTCCAAAGATTATTAAGCTCTCAAGCAGTGAACACTTTAGTGGACCTCATGGGGAGGGTTTTATTTTCATTTTCAATGATTGGCATACATCTTTTCTTCCTTGTTACTTGAAGACAGTCAAATTTTAGGAGGAAGACTGTGTTTTTTAAATTACACAGCAGTTTCGTAGCGCGCTACGAAACTGCTGTAGGTGGTGATTTTAAATGCAGAGCTGCATACGAAAAGTTTTGGTTGGCACACCTGTTTACCAAGGAAGCCTCCAGCATATCAGAAGCATGGTGTTACCCTATTCTCTTGGGTTATTAAAGAATTAAAGTATCCACTGCTGTATACTCGGTGATGGGGGACCAGAACCGAAAATTTAGGGATATTTTCGGCCAATACAGAACAGATCAAAGCCTTCGGTATTCAAAGCCAGCATGGGACATTAATTGCCCATCTTATGCCATCTCATGCCATCTCAGCTGAACGAAGAGAAAGCCAGGTGTCAAAGTTGCAAGAAGGAATCTTCAACGAAGGAGATAGAATTAGAGTTATAATTAAATTAGGACTTTTTAGAACTTCAGTTAGTGCTGATTGTATTTAATAGGTTAGTTCAATAGCGGATAGGGGTAATCAATGGCAATCATCGAGCTCCCCTCATGCTGGAGGTGGAAGCTCTAAGAAGTTAGAAGTATGTGTCTATATAGAGGAGAATGATCTATGTAATAGGGGTTGGATATTTTATGAAAAGAGAGTGCTATTTTGGCTTGTGTAAAGAACAATTTGCAGTAATATAAGATATATGCCTTTCTTCTCAGGATTCATACAGCATTTCCATGTTCAAGATGTATTGTTTTACTTTGTCCTTCATGTCTTTTTTTAGTTGTTTAGAGGAGTAATCACTTAGAATTCACATATGTTGCTCTGACTTCCTGTACTCTTCTATGAACTGTGGTTTTATAAGAGTTATATTTTGAACATTTAAATGTCACATGCCCTGACTTCTATGTAGAGGAAATATCATTGTTTGCTGTAGCATGTTTGACTCCATAAGCCCAATGGATGTATATGTATATTTGTCCAGCCAGCAAGTTCATTAAATCTATTGTACAAGAGTTAGCCCTCTTATCAACATTCAAAATCAATAACTTTTTCTTGAGAGAGCCCTCTCAGGCTAGGGAAGCTAATCCTTAGTCAAAAGCTTGGTCTGAAACAGTTACACAGAGTCTACCTGATCAGCAACCCTTCAATGCTTGATTTTGTGATAACATTTTGGTGCGTCTGCCGGGAGCCTGAAGATTACTCATTCCCGAAATTATGAAGCTGAACTTCTGAAGGTAGCAGGAGCTCAGAAGGTTTTTGAGGCTGCAAATCTACCTTGGCGACTCCATTGTTGAAGAATTCGAAATTCATAGATTCATGGTGATTCCACTGGAGTTATGAAAGACCCAGAAGCTACCATTCTTAGTTCAAGGTATGCATGCATAGATTTTTCAGGAATTCATGGTTTCCCAAATCATTTTCCCAAGGATGCATATTTTCTAAGGAATGGTCCCAAATTTAATGGAGAAGATTTGAGTTTAACTCTGAAGCATATCTCAGATTTCTTTCATTTTGCTGAGCTTCTTAGAGTCAAACATGAGGATGTTTGCATTATGTTATTTTATGATTCACTTCAAGGGAAATGCAAACAATGGATTGAAAGTTTTCCTATCAAATCCGTTAAGTCATTTCAAGACTTGTGGCTTATGTTTTTGGAGGAATGGATAGATAGGTCAGAGGTGGTGGCAAACTCTCCTTCAGTTGAGGGTTTCAAACAATGGAATGATGATCATATTAATGAAAAAATAGGTGAAAATTTTTCTTTGTCCTTGTCCTCGTATCTAAAGTCATTTGACTGTAAAGCAGAGGATAAGATGAGATTTTTGGATGAAGTTGCTGAGGACATTGAGAAAGAAATTGAAGGTTTAGAAGGTCAAATTCAGGCATATAGTTTTCATAATCATGATCATTATTTTCAGCAGCTTTCTATGACAGAACATAAGGAGAGAGTATTGTTTCCTTTCTCTTTTACGCTTGAGGAAATGCACACTGCTGTTGAAGATCAGTTTGCACAGCCGGATCATCAAGCTGATCATGTATTCTGGGATCCTGTAGCTGACTACATGGAAGAGTTTTACTCTCAAGTTTTTCAGTTTTTCTATGAAGATCAGAGGCAATTTCAGTGGCAGTGGTCATCACAATTTCATTGTGGCTCTGAACTCCGATGCAGTCAAAGAAATCAAATAGCAGATAAAACAGAAGATTGGCTACATTGGAAATTTCACATAGATTGAGCAGAAGGAAGTTGAAATTGTTAGGGTAGGTAGGTAGGTAAATACAAATAAGCTCAAGGTTGACTGAGCATTTTTTTTTTAGTAGATGTAGTTTTCTTTCTCCTACAGTGATCATCCAGCTAAAGCCCGAGGTGAAGGCCCAAGAAGCTTGAAGAAGATGTTGGTCAAATAAATTTTTGTTCATCAAAAGAGGATAAGGCACTGGAACTGCAGGTTCTTAGTGTACCACAAGGGAACACTATCCCAAGTGGAGCCACTGTTATCACTGACAAAATTTCAATGCTAAATTGTCTGCAAATAAGCACATGAACCCTTTTAGCAGTTTCGCAGCGCTACATGTTTAGGTGGTTTCGTAGCGTGCTACGAAATTGGGGATTTGTTCGAGTTTTCAGTAGAGGTCAAAATCCTAGCATGCCTATTGAACAGAGTTCTGTTACCCTCAAGAAATCAACATCTAGTGAGAATCTCACAAGAAGCATACGCATCAACTGGTCACCGACAAGATAATGTTCATACAGGGAGCTCTTCCAAACCGCTGTTAGTTCAATGTGCAACTGAAATATCTGAAGGTAAAGAAGGAAATGATTTTAGTTGAGAGAGTACAGCAGTACATGGATATTTTTCCGAAAAAACTGGAGGGGCATTCCTGTGTTGATCCAAACTGGCCAATGGAAAGACTCATTGAGTTCAACCAAGTTATGTTGAGATATATGCCATTTTTGCCACCAGCCCTGCGAGCAGTGTCATTTACTATAAATGCATGTGAGCAGTTTGGAATAGCTGGAAGAACAGGTCTAGTGTCCTTAATGATATATTTCGCCTTACTCCAATCTCTGATGGGAAAATACTTATTGATAATGTGGATATATCAAATGTCTCTCTCAAAGAACTCCGCTCCAGACTGACTGTTGTCCTCCAAATTCCGTTCTTGTTTGAAGGGTCTTTATGGGAAAATTTAGACCCCTTTGGTAACATTAATCCAAATGGAAGATTTGTTGTTGTATGTGGTGATGGTGAATACATAATTTATACGGCACTGGCATGGAGGAATAGATCCTTTGGATCTGCACTCGAATTTGTTTGGGCCTCAGATGGAGAATATGCAGTTCGAGAAAGTACTTCCAAGATCAAGATTTTTAGCAAGACATTCCAGGAAAGGAAGAGCATTCGGCCAACATTTTCTGCTAAAAGTACCGGGGGAATATCGTTATGTGTAAGGAATGGAAATGAGCTGCCCTTCTGTATCACTCATGTTCCAAGGTGGCGGTAATGCAACATGTCATAATATGGGTGCTTGCAAAGAGACGGTTGACAGTTGTACAAGCAAAAGTTGCGGTGGTCATGAAGTGGACATAATGCACTTTTCAATAGGAACCGCAATTCCAGGTCGTTTGTATGGCACCAACATAAGTGATAATACAAATGGCGCTGGAGGAGATAGGGTTGCCCATTTGGTTGATCTATATGCATCCACATAGTCGGTATCTTGATGAATTGGATCCTCAAGGAAATGGAAATGGTGCTAATTTTAGTGCGCAGAATGATTGGCAGGGAGTGTAGTGGCATGTTTTGATTGACAATTCCTTCGGTCTTCTGGAGAATGCAAGCCCAGCCTTGTGGCAGAGTCTAAGGATGTTTTTGATCAGAAGGCAAGTAATAAATATTGGATTGATGTGCAACTTCGGTGGGAAGACTATGATTCTCATGCCCGTGAACGGTATACGAGAGCCAAATTCTTAGACTATACAACAGATAATATGTCAATTTATACATCACCCACTGGTGTTATGATTGCAATCGATCTTGCTTACAATTTACATTCTGCATTTGGTAATTGGTTTCCTGGTTCAAAGCCTCTTTTGGCCCAAGCTATGAATAAAATAATGAAGTCAAATCCTGCCTTGTATGTGTTAAGGGAGCGCATAAGAAAGGGCCTGCAACTTTATTCTTCGGAGCCAACAGAACCGTATTTGTCATCTCAAAACTATGGAGAGATTTTCAGCAACCAAATTATATGGTTTGTGGATGATATAAATATGTATCGTGTCACAATCCATAAAACTTTTGAAGGAAATCTTACAACGAAGCCTATCAATGGAGCAATTTTCATATTCAACCCGAGGACAGGGTAACTATTTTTAAAGGTTATCCATACTAGTGTGTGGGCAGGACAGAAGCGTCTTGGTCAACTGGCTAAATGGAAGACAGCTGAAGAAGTAGCTGCATTGGTACGTTCATTGCCTGTTGAGGAGCAGCCAAAACAGATAATTGTAACTCGTAGCCCAATTCTCCTCACTATGATGGAACAGACACTCAGATGAACATTCGCACGACAAATCTTGATTTCTTCTGCAACAGATGTACTGTTGTTTCTTTGATTGACTTCGGCATGGAACTGAGTGAATTAATGGAAGTCATATCTGAGAAAGCATCTCCACAACATGATATGGCAGGTATTACAGTGAGGATGGTCATTGGTGACAATATTAACACAGCTAAAGCAATTGCAGCGGAATGTGGCATTTTAACAGATGATGGTGTTGAAGCAGAAGATCATAAACCTTCTGAGGCAGTTATCTTTTGTTCATGGATAAAAACTCAAGACAATGAACTTCGTTTTAGCCTCTTATGTCAGGCAACTATTGAAGCTCCAAAGATTATTAAGCTCTCAAGCAGTGAACACTTTAGTGGACCTCATGGGGAGGGTTTTATTTTCATTTTCAATGATTGGCATACATCTTTTCTTCCTTGTTACTTGAAGACAGTCAAATTTTAGGAGGAAGACTGTGTTTTTTAAATTACACAGCAGTTTCGTAGCGCGCTACAAAACTGCTGTAGGTGGTGATTTTAAACGCAGAGCTGCATACGAAAAGTTTTGGTTGGCACACCTGTTTACCAAGGAAGCCTCCAGCATATCAGAAGCATGGTGTTACCCTATTCTCTTGGGTTATTAAAGAATTAAAGTATCCACTACTGTATACTCGGTGATGGGGGACCAGAACCGAAAATTTAGGGATATTTTCGGCCAATACAGAACAGATCAAAGCCTTCGGTATTCAAAGCCAGCATGGGACATTAATTGGCCATCTTATGCCATCTCATTCCATCTCAGCTGAACGAAGAGAAAGCCAGGTGTCAAAGCTGCAAGAAGGAATCTTCAACGAAGGAGATAGAATTAGAGTTATAATTAAATTAGGACTTTTTAGAACTTTAGTTAGTGCTGATTGTATTTAATAGGTTAGTTCAATAGCGGATAGGGGTAATCAATGGCAATCATCGAGCTCCCCTCATGCTGGAGGTGGAAGCTCTAAGCAGTTAGAAGTATGTGTCTATATAGAGGAGAATGATCTATGTAATAGGGGTTGGATATTTTATGAAAAGAGAGTGCTATTTTGGCTTGTGTAAAGAACAATTTGCAGTAATATAAGATATATGCCTTTCTTCTCAGGATTCATACAGCATTTCCATGTTCAAGATGTATTGTTTTACTTTGTCCCTCATGTCTTTTTTCAGTTGTTTAGAGGAGTAATCACTCAGAATTCACATATGTTGCTCTGACTTCCTGTACTCTTCTATGAATTGTGGTTTTATAAGAGTTATATTTTGAACATTTAAATGTCACATGCCCTAACTTCTATGTAGAGGAAATATCATTGTTTGTTGTAGCATGTTTGACTCCATAAGCCCAATGGATGTATATGTATATTTGTCCAGCCAGCAAGTTCATTAAATCTATTGTACAAGAGTTAGCCCTCTTATCAACATTCAAAATCAATAACTTTTTCTTGAGAGAGCCCTCTCAGGCTAGGGAGGCTAATCCTTAGTCAAAAGCTTGGTCTGAAACAGTTACACAGAGTCTACCTGATCAACAGCCCTTCAGTGCTTGATTTTGTGATAACATAAACTGTTAACAAGTGTGAGAGAGACCACCAGTGATGTCAATGGCTCTCAAAGTACCCAGTACAATCCATGAGATGTGAATGAATGTGTTGATGTCGAACATGTCACAGAATCCCTTGATCGAAGGTCAATGATGCAAACTGTCATCAAAGGCGAGAAACCTGCCATTGAGGCATGCAGATTTCAAGGTACTGATGATTCCTAGATCATCTTTCTAGATAATGTGTTGATGTCGATAGAAAGCGATCCGTTGCAGGTAAGCCCACAACACGAAATCATAAATCAAGTTGAAGAAATGTAGCTGTAAGGACTGACTCAGGGATGGTCAAGATGGATGACAGATATTTTGCAGATGAATGGTTTATTTGCAAGACTCCTCTTGAACACATAACGACACTACAGATGGTTTGGTGACAATTGTCCCAAAGTTAATACCCGGAAACCGGCTGAAGACTTTCAATGTGGTTTGATCAACTATTAGGCAAAGGATTTTCCAACCCAGGTGAATGGAAAGTGTCGTGTTCAAGAGTGGTGATAAGGTTTTTCCGAGACAAAGTATAACAAATAGGCTCATTTTCCTCTCTTTTCCCCCACCATTTCTGGCAAGTACCTCTTTATTTTTTACAAGCTTGAGGAGTATAACATATGCTTGATTATAAGCTCATCCTTCGGATGAGTCCAACTTAGTTTAGATCCGAACCCTAAGAAGGAGTGGTCCGTTCCTGTTTGTAAACGAACGGGTCCTTTACTGTGAAATTTTAATGAGTCTAATATAGGAGAAACTCGGCGTTTTTCAATTTTAGAGAGCCTGAAAAAACTTAAGAAGACTCTAGGGTTGACCTTTTTCGTAAATTTGTGTTTCCCAAGCCCAAAAAATTATAAAATAATACTTGAGAGAACTGCTTGATCTTTACGACCAAGGAGTACTTTCATGATTAGTGTCTCTGATCTGAAAAGTAGAAAGCGATCAAGGACACGTTGTTTTATTTCCAATATCGAATTTGAAATGACAAAAATCCGGCAATCTTTTCATGTTTTTACGGTCAGAAAAGGGCTGTAAGAGGACCGTCTTTTTAATTCCGTTTTAACGAGCTAAAAAGAAAACTCGGCAATCTTTTCACATTTTAGGAGTCAGAAAAGAGCTTAAAGATGACTCTGATGTTTTTGTTTGTAAAAAATGACAATTTTCCCTGAAAATCCTTTATCCTGCACAAAAACCAACACATTACTCATACCTGTTGAAGATAGATAAAAATACTTTGAAAAATACCTTTTCATGGTGAAAAATAAACAAATTTACCATTTATTTACCCAAAAAACCTATAAAAAGGGCTTTTACCAATTCATTTTTACCATTTTACTATTTGAGGAGAGAAAAAGGGCTTTTGGCAAGAAACTTCCTGTGGACATTGCGAAGAATCCGACCGTCGAAATCGAATGCCATCTCTTCCAGGTAATCTACAACATCCATTTAGAATTCTTTTTTAGGCCCCATATTTCATTTTTGGGAGGTTTTATGGTTTCAAAAACCGTCTCTCGGGGTACGCAGGCACCACACTAGGGACCCGTGTACCCCGACATTTTCTCAATTGGAAAAATGTCAGGGGTACGCATCTTGCCTTCAGGGACCCTGCGTACCTATGCTCTGTTCCTAAAGGCGGGGTGCGTACCCCGCGCAACAAGTTTTTAAACTCTAAATTCTCCAAAATGGACCAAATTTTTTTGATTTCATGGAATCTAATGGATGTTTTATGGTGTGTAGATTGTTCACCATGCTTGATTGGCGCGAGAGAGAGCACGAAGATGTTGATTTGGCCGCCATTAATCATCAACCGTCAATTGATGCTTTGAAGGCATGCGACCTTTATAAATACTGGGCCATACCTGGCATGAGGGCCCAAGTGAGCTTTCTAAAGTGGCTGGTAGAAAGATGGAACGTTCAGGACCAGTGTTTTTATATTGGAGGGCACCAGCTTGAGATGGAGCCGGCAGATATCTACTTTCTCACTGGTTTGCCCAAGAGAGGCGAACACTTGACTCTGTTCGGGACTAGGCCAGGTGGCCAGTCCGTCACTAGTCTCCGACTAGAGTGGTGTAACACTCAGTCTCAGGAGAAGGGGATAGAGATCAAAACTATAATCCCGTCCTGAACTTATGGTGATTGCCTTTATAGTTACCAGACTTTGCGGGGCTTCCGCTTTACACATTTCCACTGGATCCCAGATGCGGATGGCAATTGATTGCTATCGAGGTACCATTTTCAACTGGTGTGATGCTGTGTTGGCCAATGTAAAAGGCCAACTGATTAGAGCCAAAAACGGAGAGCTAAAGACCTTTGGTTATGGGGCTTTAGTTGTGAGTTTTGGCTTAGAGAGGATTCCGATGCTGATCCCACAGCAACTCACTGTTGAGGTCGGGCTTCCTTGAGAGCCCAAATTGATGCGATGGGTTGCGGTTATGGCCCGTCATCCTGATGAGGGGACGGAAGTTGTCCGATTTACTCCAGAGTACTTTTGCTAGTTAGAAGACCAGGTCTTTTCTATACAAGATTTTCCTTATGCCGGAGTTGATTTTCGTGGAGATCCGGACATGGTTCTTCCACCGGGAGAACAATGGGATGATACAGGTAACTTCATTTTTCACAAGTTTTTTAAACTATCTATTATTTTTGTTTGTTTTATATCGTCTCAAAACTGATAGTAATAATTTTCAAAATGCAGATGTAGGCCCACGACGTCCAGCCAATCTCCGGCCTTACGAGAGGAGACTACCAGTTGCAGCGGCAACGGCCCCACAGGACGAGGCCACAGAGACTTTGGCTGAGTTGGAAAGTGACCTGGAGCGTCTTACAGCAGATATATTGGAGACTACCATAGATGATATTCCAATCAGGCTTCAGCGCTATGTAGTCGGGGTCCCAGGACCTTTTAGGAGGTTCTTGTGTAGGGTGGCCCGTGCAGTGGTGTCATATAGAGATCATCACCAGTGTTTGGATGGTTGTTTTGTAGACACATGTGACATTTTGGTTTTTTGTACTTATCATTTTTGCCGATCATAAGGTGTTTTTCAACCTATGATCGAAGACGATGTATTTTTTGACACACTCCTATATATATATATATATATATCATTATTACCGGCTTATCTTGTAAATCATGTTATGGAATGGTTTTAAATTTACATGTATGATTATTGCAAATGTCTATTTAACATTCGAGAAGCAATTGCATCTGCTAATGTATTTAAAGACCTTGGAATATGCTGATATTCAATATAATCAAACTCACGTTCCAAGAGACGCACTCTCAAAAATAATCTTAATAACACTGGACTTCTAATGGCATACACTCTATTAAGCTGTAATACAACGAGTTCAGAATCTAACCTCACTATCAAACTCTGAATCCCAAATGAAATAGATTCAGATAATAACTCAATCACTGCACTGTACTCGGCAATGTTGTTTGTTGTTTGACCGAGGCTTACCCCATGCATAGAAACTAACTCGTCAGAGGGCGAATAGATAACCCAAGCTGCGGAAGAAATGTTCTGTGTACTACGACAAGCACCATCAGCGAAACCAATGTATGTTTGGAGAGGCATCGATATCTGCAATATCAAGAGTAAAACCAAGATAAACCAGAATAACGATGAAAACACACTCTCTAAGCTAAGCACACTGTCTAAACTAATAAACACACCAGCTAGAAAGAAAAACTAACCTAACTAAAAATCTCCATACCCATTCTTTTAAGCATAATACTTCTTCAAGTAAAGACCATTTCTGGGTTTACCTAAAGAGTCCCCGTCAAAGTCTACCAACTCATAGGCCCCTTTTGCTAGCTTTCTCTTGACAATATATAGCCCATGCCACATAGGAACGAATTTTCCAGCACCTAATTTATCATTAGCTTGATCATATAATAACACTAGGTCTCCTTCCGAAAAATTTCGAGGGGTCACATTTCAATCATACTGAGCTTTCATACGTTTTGCGTGAGTCTCGATTGCCAATGCAGCATCACGTCGATTCTCATCTAATTGAGCTAAGTATAATAAAAGCTTTTCCTCTTCAGAAGTAGCTGGAAGTAACTCGATGGCCATTTGCAGTGACGGGATTTCGCATTCAATGGGTAGCACAGCTTCCAAACCATAAACTAGTTGGAAAGGAGTGAGCCCTGTTGATGTTTTCACTGAGGTTCGGTATGCCCAAAGCGCTGAAAATAACATGTTGTGCCAATTCGACCGATGAATACCAATGATTCATCGGATCATGATAACTAAAACTTTGTTGATGAACTCAACCAGACTATTCGCTTGTGGATAATAAGGAGTTGAACTATCGTGACGCAAACCAAGCTGGCCTGTAAGTTTTGTCATCATAACGTTTCGAAAATGGCGCCCATGGTCAGTGATTATCGCTTGTGGGACACCAAACCTAGAAATTATATGATTGAACACAAAAATTGCAGCTCTCTTGCCGTCTGCCTCGAATGTAGGCATCGCCTCGGCCCAGTTAGTAAAATAATCTACCGCAAGGATGATATACGCATGCCCCCCGGCCGAGTGAGGGTTACATGTAATAAAATCGATACCCCATTTGGCAAAAGGACCAACGGAAATTATAGGGTGGAGAGGAGCAGGTGGAGTGCACATCTTTCTATCAAACACTTGACAGTTGTGGCATTTTCGGACCGCAATAATACAATCTTTAAATAAGGACGACCAGAAGTAGCCAGCGCGCAATATCTTTTGGGCTGTGGCATACCCAGACATATGACCGCCACATGCTCCAGAGTGATAGTCATTTAGAATCCTTTCAGCCTCTTCGTGAGTTAAGCAACGTCGAAAAATAGAGTCCGCCCCATGGCGATAAAGAGTATCTCCAATAATTTTGTATTGTTGGGACTGGAATCGAATTTTCCGACGTTCTGACTTTGAAACTTCGGGCCGAAAGGATTGGGTCTGGAGATAGACGATGATATCCCCATACCACGGATCTAAAGTGCTGATTAGAAACAAAGATTCGTCCGCAATGGGCTCCTCTGCCACAGTTTCCGTGTCAGCACGCGAGAAGTCACACATTAACTCTGCAAAAACTAAAGATTTCTTAGACTTAGATTTCTCAAACTCCAAGTCAAGCTCCTGCAGGATAACAATCCATTTAGAGTACTTGCCCCCGAGCAATTGTTTGGTCAAAATGTAGATCATAGGGTTGCAAGCCGAAATGACTGTAGTTTTACGTAGTAAAATGTAGTGACGAAAACGTTGGACAGCTTGAACGACTGCCAATGCCAATTTCTCCACATGTGAGTATTTTAGCTCAGTTGGATTTAACGTTCAACTAAGGTAATGTATCACATGTTCCGTTCCGAATTCATCTTCCTGAACTAAGACCATGCCAATGGTGGAATGGGAGGCGGCGAGATACAAAAAGTAATCCTGGTTGTAGTTGGGAGGATGCAACAATGGTGCATGGGTCAAGGCGTGTTTGAGCGCATCGAAAGATTTCTGAGCTAACTCATCCCAAGAGAATTGAGTGTTCTGTTTCAACAACCGTGTAAAACCTTTTGTAACCTCGGCGTAGTTAGGAATAAATCGTCGTAAAAAGTTTGCTTTCCCCTGCAAACTTTGGAGTTGGCGAAGACTCGAAGGAGGCGGCAATTTGATGATAGCTTCTACCTTTGAGGGATCGACGCTAATGCCGGCTTTCGAAACTACAAATCCCAGTAATTGACCCGTTTCTATACAGAAGACACATTTGTGTGGGTTCAACCGAATACGATAATGCCTACACCTCATAAAGATTGCTCGTAAATGGACAAGGTGATAAGCTCGATGTAATGAATGAGCGGGCAAATCATCGAGATACGGTTGCACAATGTGTTTGATGTCATGAAACGCATAAGACATCGCCCTTTGAAAAGTTGCTCCGGCATTCTTGAGCCCAAAAGGTAATTTGCAATAAGCAAATGTCCCCCATGGACAAATGAAAGCCATTTTCAGTTGATCGGCAGGTAGAATATTGATTTGATTGTATCCGGAAAAACCGTCCATAAAGGAAAATATTTCACTGCCGACACAATCATCAATGATTTGATCGATATAGGGAGTTGGGTAGTTGTCCTTTGGACAAGCTCGATTAATGTCCCTATAATCAATGCATATTCTTATTGTTCCCTATTTTTTGTTAACCGGAACAATATTCGATACCCAATCCGTTAACGGGATCGGATAAATGAAACCTGCTTTCAATAGTTTTTCAACTTCTGCTTTAATTGCAGCAGCTTTTCTTGGGTGAATCTGACGCAAACGTTGCCGGACGGGTTTAGCATCCGGGTAAGTTTTGATATCATGAACAACAATCGCGGGATCAATTCCTGGCATTTCCTCATAGGACCAGGCAAACACGTCGCGGAATTCTTGAAATAGGGCCTTGTATGTCTGAATTTCGTCATCTGTACACGAGGCACCTATATGAATGTTCTCAACAATTCCAGGCTTAACCGAAATGTCAATGGGAATAGTTCGAGAGATGTTTCCCAAATTCAACTCTGAATCAGGATGTTTCATGGGATTCTGAGCTTCCTTGACATATTCAGCTGTAAAGATTGATGAGAAATCATTTTCAAAATGATCATCCTCAGGTAAAAACAAAGATCTATGATGGAGATCGTCCCATGGTAAATCATCTATACACAGGACTTCACGAAGTTGCTCGTCAGATGAAACAACTTCGGGAAACGCTATTAACTCCGAGTTTGATGTGAAAAGTGATTCATCACGGACCACATTCATTAGGTCGATTTTGGTTGAACATGGGTCGGTAAAAGATTGCACGGCTTCATAGGCAATTTCATATGGACTCAAAGGCATAAAATTACCAAATGAGTCTATTTCAGATGCAGAAGGAACGATCCAAGGATCGTCATAAAAAATAGTGTCTGATGTAATCATATGAATGGTTGCAAATGAAGATGATGCGTTGATTAGATGAAAAGGAAAAGTTCCTAGTAAACCAGCATCTTTAACTAATCCTACTCCAACATCCTTATATGGGATAGTCGTTTTACCGACATGCTGAATACTCTCTGAAGAGGCTGGTACGGATGAAAAGTAAGCCAGCTGGTCTATTGTCACGATCTTTCCATTATGTGGGAACTTTATTACTCAGAAGACCGACGAAACGAACGCTGTCATAGCGTAAGACCAACTTCGACCCAAGAGAAGGTTGTAGTCTAGAGGGGCATCAACCACCTCCACATCTAGACTAACGGTTTTTCCTTCAACCCCTATAGGAAAATCCTATAGAATGCCAAAAGGATGAAACCCACGGCTATCAAAGGCCTTAAGAATTGTCGGGGATTGATTTAGTGAAGGAGAACCAAGCGATCTCCAACACTGTATCGACATAATACACGTTGAAGCTCCCTCATCAATTACAGTCCGATGAATAGGCCTGTTTTTGACTATCACTGGGATCTGGAAAGCCATTTGATAAGGCAAACGCAGTGTACTATTTTCTAGATCAAAGATTATTAGGTTCGGGTCCTGAACATCAACAGCTCCTATAGCCAACAAGAGTAATTTGTGTTGTGCTAGACACGATTGCAACACTTCCAAAGCCGACATTGCTGAGGGTGAAACAGCTAAGTCCTCAACAATGTTATAATTCTGGGCCGCTCTCGCATGTGGATTGAAAGCAGACTTTCGAAGTATACCCTTGGCGGGCGGTTTGATTACTAAGTCTGGATTAGGTTTCTCGATCTGTAGCGGATCGGAACCGGGAGCTGAGGTTGATGGATTAGAATGAGAAGATTCTGCTTCTTTGCCATCAACAGGACTTTTACTACCATAATCTTGCGATCGAGTCGCAATCCTAACATGTGACATCATCAATATGGGTTCTTCATTGGCACTCGAGGAAGAACCTATCATCTTGCTATCTTTTGGAAATGGATCCTTCAAAACAGCAGGAATTTGGGAACCTTTGATGATTTTCGCAACCTCTGCTCGAAGAGGGCAGTCTCTTGTAAAATGTTCCTCTTCACAAATAAGACATGGATAACGAGGTTTGTGCTTTTCATCATTGGATTCCGCCTTTTCGGATTTCTCTTTTGATCTCTTGTCCGTTTTATTCTTCTTCTTTCCTTTCTTCTTTCCACCAGATTTTGATTTAGTCGTAGATGATTCTACAGCGTGAATATCGGCGGAAACCTCTGTAGAAGAATCTCCTGTCGGGGAATCAGGCAAGGTTATGATAGGAGAAGAATTCTTGGAAGAATTCTTCTTACTTTTAGTGTTAACCGTACCAATCATGCCATCAGCGGCATGAGATCCCGAAGGAGCTGCAGCGATTTGATTTGACTTGGGAAGATCGGGGATCTTTTCGTGTAACGTACCTAACTGAGTATAAACTAAGTCCAGGTACTGTGCTTGAGCAATCACTTACTCCTCAGTAACTACTTCGGCCTTAGCTACGTCTTCAGTAATCTTCAGTAACAATGATTTAACAAACCATTCAGCTAAGATCTGGTCAGGGATAAAAACTTTCACTAACTGCCTTCGACGTTTCCATTCATGAATATGGTCGGAAATATAAGTGAACGTCGATTGCTTTAATGAAGTTAGTAACTCCGTGCCATTATCATATCTGACTGGCAACTGAAAATGAGTTAAAAACGAGGTAGCTAACTAGCTAAAATTATAAAAAGAGGCCCGTGGTAACTCAATATACCACTTGGCCGCAAGACCAATGAGAGTGCGCTGGAAAAGACGTAAGCGGATCGAATCATCCGAGATGGAATTAGAGGCACACCAGAGGTGGTAAGTAATCACATGGTTCAACGGGTCCTCTCCAGATTTACCTTCGAACTTGGGAATGTCACTGGGCAACTTAGTCAGCATTAGCGGCCAAAACAGAAGATAATTAATTGGATCGTTCGTTAGGCGTGACAAGTCTGGTAAGTCCAAAGTTGCGATAAACGGTAGTTGCCGATTAGGATCCCTAAAACTCTGGGTCATGAGACCAGCCCCAGGAGGAGGATATCCAGGATAACTAGGAATAGGAATCGCGTTCGGGATATTGTATCCTCCTGGAAAACCAGGATTAACCGGACCGTACTGGGGTTGTTGTGGTTGTTGATAAGTGTACCCAGGATACGGTTGATACTGATAAATTGGCTGCTGGACAGTAGGACCGAATTGGTACTATCCCTGGTACGGTTGATAAGTGGATTGTGGTTGACTTGTGACAACCGTACTTAAACCAGGTTGTCCTACAGGCATCTGAACCGTAGTTTGAATCGTGGATCCAGACGGTGGTAAAGATGTCTGAGGAGTAGATACAGGAACAGTAGAAACTGGAGCTGTCGATACTCCAGAAGTAGGTGGGGTAGATGGAACAGATGTTGCGGCAGTTGTAGCAGTCGTTTGAGATGGAGTACGAGGCGCAGTAGGCCCAGACTGAGAAACTACCGAAGGTACAGAAGTTTGAATATTATACTGGACTGGTTGCTGGGGTGAACCAGAAACTAAGGGTTGTCCAGTTTGAGATGACAACTGTACATTTGGCTGCAACACCTGTTGAATTTGTGATGGATCCCACACTATGTTCATTCCGGGGTACTGACCCATAACACGTTGAGAATATTGAGATCCAAAACCGGGTTGATAAGTGAAAGGTACATTTCCCGTTCCTTGAACATAAGATTGACCTTGGGGTGGTTGGAAACCTTGGTTCGAGTACTGACCTTGGGGTAGATACCCTTGAGGCATGTACTGATACTGGGGTTGACCTTGAGGTATAAATTGATACTGGGGTTGACCTTGGGGTACATATTGAGTCTGGGGTTGACCTTGAGGAACGTAATGTACCGTAGGCACATACTGTCCTTGAGGTTGCCCCCCAGATGCAAATTGTGTACCTTGAGGTTGCCCCCCAGGCGATAACTGGCCACCTTGAGGTTGAGAATTGGGAATAGAACCTGACATCATAAGAATGTCTTCTACGCTCAACGACTTTGCACCATTGCTTCCAGTGAATATCCTTTGTTCAATGGGTTGAGGAGATGCTCCCGAAAAAATACCAGAAAGTGACTGATACCCAGAGGGAACAGAAGGACCGCCGTACAAAAAAGATTCAGGCGATTGAGTAAACATGGACGACTGACCTGACATATTTATGGGAGTATAAAAACCCCTAGGTGGATAAGGAATTTGAGGTGGTGAAAAACTTAACACTGAGTTGTACAAATAATTAGTTAAAGAAAGATACCAAGTAGTACTTCTAGGCGGACTGTAAAAAATTGATTCATGCTCCCTTAGATCAATAGTAGGTTGATTTTCAGGGATAGGGATGCCTATTTCTTCTTCCGGAGCAAGTTCTTCAATAGCTATCAAACCAGAAGGAAGATTTTCGGTGATTACTCTTTCTACCCTAGGTGAATTAGGAGCACTAGAAGTTGGAGAGACAAACCCCGATGTTGGAGTAACAGGTTCAGATATCTCAGGTTCTTCGCTTACATCACTAATAGATGAAAAGCTACCAGCAAGTTCGGAAACCAAAATAGCTTCAGGATTATAACCTGTTTCTAGAGTTTGGTAATCAGGATGAACAACCAACGAAGACTCTCCTTCTTCAGGTGACCCAACTTTACTGCCACTAGGAGTTACGAGGACTTTCAAACCTTCGTAATGGCCCAGGACTTCTTCAGGAGGTTGGCCCCGAAGTCTACGGGACTTCCTCAACAAATCAGCCACGGTTGCAACCTCAGGAGACTGGCCCCGAAGTCTACAGGACTGTCTTGGTAATTCAGCCACAGCTAAAAACTTTCAACTACTGCACACGCAAACAAAGTAAAGTCTCAAAGCAAACCGCCTAAAGTCTCTAAAGAACCAAACAAATTCGAATCACACGCCTAAAGAATCTAGGGCATCAAACCACACACAAACAGTAACTTTCCGGATCGAAAACACTAGTTGGTGATGAAATCCAACATCGCAGAATTCAGTACAGAAATGGCGGGTGGAACAGTTACCCCGACAACCTGCTTAATGAATAGACTGGACCAAGTTCCTCCACTTTAACCGTCTCGAGTGAAGTGAACCCCCAGAAAATCCAAGTGAGTCTAGTCGACGTCTGCTCTAGGTACAGTGGGATCTTCCCTCCATCGTCACCTTAGGAAGAATCCTAAAGATAATAGTCACTAAGGTCACCAACAGCAACAAATATACCTGGGGGAACAGTCTACGATCCGATACGCACGCAAGGGCAGAGTAACAAGCTCAATCCCCTTGCCAGCTCCTTGACAATAATCCAAGGTTTACCGACAAGTGACCCCAGGCTCCTCGACAATGGTTAATTCGAGGTTTATCGTTTGTAGTACGTGCATATCTGGCGTCGTTCCCAGTGAAGGAGGATTGATCCCCTCACTGGTTCGGACACGATCTCGTGCTTCTCCTTTAAGAGGAGCTTTCCCAGAGCATAAATGTGACAATTGGATTTATCCTACCACAAGATAAGCTACTTGTTTGTTTTTACTGTCTTGGAGAGTTAATTACTCTCCTACTCCAAGACACTAGCCTGATCTATGTTGGTGTATCAGAGCCCTAGTAAATAAAAAGTTACTAAGTTAATTTTACTTTAAGCGTTATTTTTTATGGCTTTTCTTTAGGAAAAAAGGTAGCGGAGATTAAACTTATGATGTGTAGACTCGACTCAAACCCACTAAAAAGATGCACCTAGGATGAAAAAACAATCTTTCCTTTTCAATGAATTCCCTAGCTAAGAGAGTTGGAGAATGAAAAATTTATAAAGACAACTTTCTTAGCAATGAAAATCAAAGAAAAAATCTCTTTATCTTTTCCAAAGCACACAACACAAGACCACTAATTATTTCACGAAAACTTCCTTTCTCTTTTTCAAAGACTTCAAACGCTACTAAAACAAACTTTCTTCAAAAGAGATTTTGTATTTTTCCTATTTTAACAAAGCATGTAAAACTACTTAACAAAAATCAATTTTAAGATCTATGAAAATCTAAGAGAAATTTACCTAAAATCAAATCTAATGAGGTAAAAGCCTACAAAATATAATTCCAGGTTGTTTTACTCAGTTACAATTGAACCAAGGACTAATTCATGTAGAATCATAAATCATTCAAAAACAAAAATAAAAAGCTCTTGTTCTTTTTCTTAAAAATGAAATTCACAGATTAATAAACAAGCCTTCTCGAAATTCTGCAAAGAGACAACACAACGGTAGGTTTCTCAAACAAAGGTGGATTTTGCGAATGGTCTGACTCCTAAGAAGACTGAAAAGACCAGGGATATCCAAGGTTTCTACAACTTCTAAATCTAGAGTCACTACAAGACCAATACAAAAATCAAACCTAGGGCTAGAATTTCTATGAACTTCACTAAAATCCTTGATGCTAATGAAACAAGCCTAGATGAGAACTTCTGACAGGTAACCAGTGGATCCGGGCACCAATAAATAAGCTATAAACAAGATCTAATAGGTAAAAAAGGAAAAAAATTGAAATTTTCTAAACTTTTGACAGGGTATGCAGGCAGCTGTTTGCACAGGTGCGGCCCCGCTCTGTGTGCAAAGCAGAAGTGCGTACAGGTATGCACTGTGCTTAACTCAGAGGGTGCGTACTTCTCTAAAAAACAAGAAAAATAAAAACTAACTCAATCCTAATCTATTCTACCCAAATTCACAGTCAATCAGTTAAAAACTAGAAAGAAATCAATGTTTCTCAAATCAAAGTATCAATCAAAAGAGAAATCAATTAAATCCATGGATTCCCCAGTTGAGTCGCCATTTTGTCATGCGGAAAGAGTCAATTTTGCGGACAAAACCGACCTCCCTAGAAACTAAGGCATTTCTAGTGACAAACAAAACAATCAAGCACTATCTTTCCCTAAATATGCATTTAAAATAAAAGCAACTAGGTGTTTAAGGCTTACCTTTAGTCCAACGCTGTTTGTAGCAGCCAAGCCTCTTGGATCCAGATGAGCTCCTCTCCTTGAAACCTGCATACAAAAACAAGCAAACGATTACATAGCACCTGAATAACTCATTTAGTAAAACATATTCATCATAAATACCAAGGAGTTTATGAAACAAATTATATATAACAACTTGTTGAGAAAAATGAACTTAATTGTATTAATTGGAAACAAGAGAAACCTTACAACCAGTGCCTTGGTGTTGTGCAGGTCCCTCCTAGGGTCCAGCAAGAGTTCTCCTCTACTTTGATCAGCTCACCCACTTCCAAATGAAGCTAAGAAAGGAATGTGATCTATCCTCTCAAGCTCTATAAGGGAGTCCTAATTTCAGCAGCATCTACCCTTAGGAATGTTCAACTTTCAACCTCCCTTGCCTCTGGCCCAATGCCTGTATTTATAATGCTTTGGAGGAAGTTAAACAGGTCCACCATCAATGGGATAAGCCCCTCTTTCAAAGGGATAACTCCCCTCTTCATGGGATAAGTTCCTCTTTCATTGGTATGCATGAACCATCTGGAGGTGCTCAATACACGTCAAACTATCTTCTAGAATGCTCAAGAATCGACCGCAAGTAAGTTTTTTGAAGTAAAACTTGCGCCTTTTGACTTTTATAGGGGTACACACCCACCCCTTTATAGACAGAGCGTACAAGTACGCAGGTATTATGTACTTGAGGTGCGTGCCCACAGGTAAGAGCAAGAGAAAGTGCGGAACCAGAGTTATATTGATTTTTTAAAGGCTTTCTCTCTTTTTTGGAGTTTAACATGAGGAGCAGAGGTATAAGACTTGCCAAGGAGGATAGTATGGTTATTGATGGAGCCATACTGACTGCAAATAGTCATGGTGACAAATTTTAGTGTAACAGCAACTACATAATACCTTGGACTTTTTCCCTCTAGAACTATGCAGTGGTAAACCTAAAGCCTAAATCCCTCATCCTGACCCCTTGAGCCCCTCAGATGTGTAGTCATCTTTCCTTGGCAAGCCTGAACTATGCATTGCATAGTTTCAAGGCTTAGTCCTTGCCCTTAACCTCCTAAGCTACACAATTGTGCAATCCTTGAGCCTACGTCTCATCCTGCCACCTGGTTCCAACTCAGTTAATGGATTATCATGAAGCATGTTATACTAGGGGTTTATCAGACTGACGTCGTATTTTCATGAATGGATTTTAGTTGAAAGTACCATTTCATGCCATGACAGGGTGAGAATGAAGGAGACCCTGCTAGAGGACACCTTTGTATCTACAAAGACAAGTTGATCAATCAAGAGAAGACAAAGGGATACCAGATTGTGACAACAACTGGAAATCAATATTACATTGAAGACTCCCTATTTTCATGCCTCAAGAATGAGGAAGGGAAACCACATGCACCATCACTCAAGAAGTCTCAAAGATAGCAGTAGAAAGAGTGACTTGACATTGCTACATAATTATGTAGTCCATGTCATCAATGTCTTGTCAAGGTGTCATGTCATCATTAGCCACATCATTTATGGATTATGTAATTTCATTGTATCAGAAATATAATGTAAAGAGGATGTCCAAGAGACATGTATATAGTGTGAAAAGTAATGTAGGAGTCGAAAGGTCATAGAAAAGTCAAACAGACATGAGGCTAGTCCAAGAGTCACAAGGGAGGTGAATGATCACCCCATTTGTTATATATACACCCTAATATCTCATGTAAAGGACTTTTCACCTTGGATCCTCCTACGAGGCATTAGAGAGGAAAATAGTTCTTTGGAGGAAGAAGTGATTGCTATAACACTCCACTACTGTAGCTAGTGGTGTTCATTGTACCGATGTATCATTGAACTTTTGCTTAATTTTCAAAGCTCACTAAGCCAACACACTTTCATGTGTATGTCGTAAATATTGTAAGATTGTTCTTTTAAAGTTTGTGATGTATGTTATTTTCATCTATACTAAGGAATTTGAACTATTTCAGTGGCTTTGGTACTTATCTTGTTGAAGGTGTGTTGTACGTGTTTTAACAATTGTTTCTTCTATGTGAACTATTTAGCTAGTTTTCGAATGATTCATTCATATGTACATGCTCATGTGTCTTTAATATATTAGTACTATTAATTGCATTTTAAAGGTTCACTTTTCTCTCCCCTTTCGGTAGAAGAACCTTGATACATTCCACAGTTGAACATTTCGCAAGGAATATTCACTTGCTAATCCGAAAGCACCTATACATTGCTCTCTTTTGTTGAAATTTATAGCTAAGGAAAATATATAAGAACATATGGCAGCTAGACCTTAGTTTCGGAAGGGCTCCCACACCAATGGTGCAAAGTCTAATTGGAAACTTTTTTCAGGGAGACCCCTTTGGTTGACAGATTTTCAGCATCGTCAACAACACCTTAGTTCTAAGCGATTAGATACATTGGTCAAGTGTCTAATCTATAGCATTGTGTGTGTTGTGATTCTTCATGTCATTTTGATATCTTCCATGCACCTTTGTGTATATATAATTATGAATATCTCCCTAGTTAAGAGGGAGTGTTAAATAATGTAACTAGTGTCAGTGTTCATAATTGTATTTTAGTCATCATGTAAAAATAAATTTTATTGTAAAAGAAAAATTATTTTGAAGCATGGGTTTCATGCTCTTTTATTTATTTTATAGTTCATAACCTCCATTGAAGGATTTTAGGTTTTTTCATAAGTCATAAGAATCATTGTCACATTTATTAGACCCTTCTTGAGATTTTGTATCATGTAAATAAAATATTTTTTGAGTCAAAAATGTCATTTGTCACCTCCTCACCAAGTCGGCCCTATCCTGATGAAGTCTGCCTATATTAGGCCTATTCGAACCAGGAGAAGCAGTATCAATAGAAGTGGATCTCAACCTATTTGGCATCATCTCATTCACAAGTTCGATCTACAATTCAAGGACAATAAAAAGAAGAGAAAAGTAAGGAGAAGGAGGATTGAAGCTGAGAAATACCAAATCAAAGTTCTTGGGCATCTCTCTCTCTCTCTCATGTGAAAATTTTCTAGGTTTTATGGGCAAATTGTAGGGGCTGAAATTTTTGAAGTAGCTACAGGTATGAAATTATGATGCTGGGGGGTCGAAATTTTGGATTGAAGCTGCATTTGAGAAGTTGACACTTGGATACTTTGGCAAAGTTCATCTACTTGAAGGAAGGGTTGACTTGGTGATTAGAGAAGGTCTTTGTCTAGATCAAAAATTTCTTGGATTATCTTATTTAAATGTACTATTGGAAGAGTTTGACTGGGCTTTCCCCGAGATATGGGTTTTTCCCTGGTTGAGTGCCTATATCTTGGGTTCCTTGTTCTTGTGATATTCATACATTTTGATTTGGTAATTTATTGATGAAAGATAACATAATTAAGAAGTAAAAGAAGCCAACACACATCCCAAGTAATTATCAATAAAAGAGAAAACAAACCCTAATATCTTCATGCCTTGATTTCTCAACACAATAGTTTGCAATACAACTATGAAATAAACAAGAATGATACATACCTCTTTTGACCTTAACTTACTGCTTCTTATAAATATCTATATCTGATCCTTTGACCTATCTTCAGTTTTACATGTACCAACTTTATTTGAGCAAAGGTGTCTCGATCCTTAAATTATTGCACGAATCACATAAATTTCTTTGAGTTGCTAGTTTTGTCTTAGCTTCATAGATAGTTCGGCTTCATTGATGTAGTAGTTTCTTCTTTTATGTATAACAACTCCACATACTTTTACCACTAATTTCACATACCTTCATATTCCTCCTTTAAAGAGATATTATATTGCTTCTTAAATTAATAAATCTTCTCCTCGGTGATTTGAATTATAAAGTCTCGTCCTATAGCTTCAAAGATGATCTATTACAACAAAATGACATGGCTCATATATTTCAACTATTCGTTCTTTGCATGTATCATGGATATGACAAACACTTGTTTGCTCCATATATCATAACGGTGACAAAAATTGTTCTACGCATATATTAAATTCCTAATATTCCCAAATAATGATAATTTCTCAAGACTTTGCATGAAGAGAAACTCACATTATCCTCGAATCCTTCTTGTATTGCAGATAGAAGTAGTATCAAAATTATTAGTTGTTGGACAAACTTTGATCCCTTTAAAGAGGTCACTTATTAAAACTCATCCTTCAACCTTGGGCAAGATAGAGTTAGGATTGATTGTTAAGAGGCTTCAAAATTCATTGGGTACTCTTTATCTTCCTCCATAAATCACATAGAATATTGTAAATTGTAATGTTGTTGAAGGCTGAGATATCTTGTATGGTAAGAGTAGTTGTTTGGTATCATTATGAATGATTGTGTTTGTATCTTGTATTAAAACATTTTTGTCTTCTTGTAACTTGCATCATAATTTCTCTCCTATGGCTTGCACCATTGTAGAGTTAATAGCCTTCTTTGTAAGATTTCTATACTTTTGATATTCTTTATATATTTTTTCATGTTTGTTGCCTTCCTCAAAGATGTATATACAACAATGTTTTAATTTCCTCATAGATGAATTGTCTTAGAGATATAACGAAATTCTTCTTTAGATTTTCTATAGAGTTATAAAGAGATTATACTTCATACCTTTATATAAGTTCTATATTTTTCATGTAACAAAAACACATGTATGTTTGCCACATAATTCGCATAGTAGAATCACACAAAAATAAAATAATATTTGTCCTTCTAATCCACTTGAGCGAGGGATTAATTATGACTTCTGTACTATTGAAACTTAGGATATCCATAGGAGAAGGTGCTTCTGAAATTTTTGTCATTACGTACCTCTAAAACATGTTTAGCACAATTAGTTATGCCACAAATACTCACAAGAAATATGCCACAGAGATTGTAAAAAGTCACCACAGAAATTCAAATTGTTTCATAGGTTCGTATAATTTTCATCACACGTTTGGATCTTCAAAAGTAGAAATAATTCACATGTCACAAAAAGAAGGTATCATTGAAATTCGTATGCCAAAATTTTTTTGGATTTGTTCGCAAGTACAGATATAACATATATACTCCTTGACTTTTCCCTTGTAAACACTTGAGATTTTTTAATGTAGATTGTACATATAAAATTCTTACCAAACTTTGAAAATGGATTCAAAGAGACTTATTAGAGTTTTTAGGCCTTCCTTCATGTACCTTTCCATTGAAGAGAGAGAAGAGATAGGTATTTAAAAGATGTCTTCAATTGTGCCAACAATTTGTGATCTTCATGTTGCCTTCCTATAACCTTAGTTATGATACCATGTTGAAATTTTGATTGAAGATAGAATTTATTATCATGGTAATTAATTTTAATCATCTACATATTTACTTTCCAATTAGTTTTCACTTCATTCATTAAATCATCAAGAATTTACACAAATACAATGCACAAAAAGAAGGAGACACAAGAAATTAGGTTCCAAGCCAGGGAAAAACCCCACAAGGGGGAAAACCCAACAATTATTTCTTTATAGCTTCTTCATCAACAAGAGAAATCCAAGTCAAAATCAAACAATGATCCAAGTGCCAGATCATCCCTTCACAAAGCAACAGTTCACATGAAGTCTGAAATAAATTTATCCAATAGATGTCATGATTATGTCCACTGAAGAGTCCACAATTTTTTTCATACAATGCAAAATATTTGTCCACGACAGAATCCTAAATTTCATCCTTTATTTCAGCTTAATAATAATAGAGATAAAACCAAAAAGTCTTCACATGAACAATGCCTTAGAATTTTGGATATGCCTCACAATTCAGACTTTTGTGTCTCGAAATTTTTTATATCCATGTCTCAGAATTCAGAACTGTGTGCCTCAGAACTCAAACTTCTCTACCTCAAAACTCAAAGTACTCTACCTCAGAATATCATCGAATGATTAAAAAATGATGGAAGTTTGGTTACAATATATAGTTTTTTCCATATGTGTTATCAGGAAAACTAGTGTCTATGCAGAGCTGCTAGTCCCACTAAGGCTGGTAGCTACCTTAGAAACAAACAAACTAAAAACTACTTTCATTTTCCTTTATGAGAAATAGATAAGAGAAGAATAAGGAGACCAACCTCTGTCTTGCGCTTTGTTCCTTGCTCGATTCCTCTCTCTTCTGATAGGTCTTTGCCACTCGCTTCCTTGTCTACCTAGCTTCAAAGAGTACCTATAGAATCAAAGTAGCATAGCACTATCCAAGAACATAGATCTATTATCATAAACAATATAGGACCAGATGTATATTGACCACACAAATGCATAAATCATCGATCATACAAGAATGTGGACGAAAACTTGAATAGCTTTATTGATAATCAAGAAAGAGCAAAGAGGATTACAACCAATTGTTCTGACCCAGCATCATCCTCTCAGCAAGAAAGCCCTTCTTCACCTCATGAAAATCTTAGATCACCCAACATTATGATATTGCACCCAGAAACCAACATCACTTCCTTACAAGATACAAAATTCCAGCCTCTGGATCTCTGGGATGAGGGATCCATATATAGATGTTTGCAAGGGGAATGAGTTAGCTTTTGAGATTTGATTAATGTTCTCTCTCTAATAGTTCTTGATTCCACTTGGAGATTGATGATCTCTTACTCTTCCCTAGTCGAATGCAGAGAGGCAAGTGTCACAGGAGAAGTTTCTGGAAGATTCCATGCTCCTCCACCTTGCGGATTGACCTGCCATTTGTCCACTCTCGCCCATCGCACCCCATAGAAGGGCTCTTCAACATGCATCGCACCTACTGTGTTATTCAAGTGGGATGCAACGCACTTTGACTATGGAGCAGGTGAAATGGTCCAGTTTTGACCAGTTCTAAGTAGTTTTTCATGGAGAACTTCTGGGAGATGCTGTAATCAGTTGACCTTGTTCTTTTAGGGGTTGGAAAAACACCTTTAGGGACTTAGGAGCCCTTAGTTTATGGACATTTATGATTGGGGTTGTAGTGCCCAAAAGTGTCTATAACAGTTGCCCCCTAAAGCATGAGGTCGTTAATCTTTTAATATCGGGTGAAATGCTTTATCATGAGGATACAAAGTTTTTTCAAGCTGGAAGGCGACCTGTAATAAGATACAATACAATACATTATCTTCATAATATTTTCATGATCTAGCTGAGGCGGGCATTCCCATGCTCAGCTTTATAAATTCATTTTCATGTACATAGGATAGACAATCGTCTGAGTGTAGACTGATGATTCTGGTAGAGCCATCATCCCTTAGATTGGATGATTATCTGTGCAGCAATGATGTACATTTTATGCCTTTATTTTCCTGAATATATATCGCAACCCGGATGGATGAAACTAGATCCGGGGTCTTCAATCTCGTTCGATCTTCACTCAAAGTACAAGTCGATCCATGTGAGAGATGTTCTGGAGTCGAACATGGAAAGACATCGCCTGATTACCAGCCAATGATGTAAGTTGTTAACAGGCGCGAGAGGAATCACCAATAATATGATGACCCTCAAGGTACTGCAGTACAATTCACGTGGTGTAAATAAGGGACTTGGCGTCGAACAACACGCAAAATCTTTCGGTCGAAGGCCATTGATGTAAACCTGTCACCGGAAGTGAGAGACTTGCCATTGAGGCATGCAAGCTTCAAAGTACTGAAAGGGTTTTTCCTAGATCGACTTCTTGGATAATGAGCTGATGTCGACAAGAAGCGATCCGTCATAGGAGGGCCTTAGTGAATCCCACATCAATGACATGGAACGGAGCAAATGATTTTAATGGAGGTGAAAACGATCTAGTGATATAAGGTTCAGGGTGGCGGTCATGAAAGAATGGAGCGTAAATGTATTATAGTGGGTGAGACACAGGTGAATTCTCTGAGCGACTTCTCTTGAACATATCGGCGACACTGACATGATGGATTGGTAGCATTAACCCCAAATGTGGATGGTGTGATGGAATCATGGTGATGTGACCAGTGAATGGAACAACCCAACCCGACTCGGATGCGGAGTGAAAGTGTCATGTTCAAGAGCGACTTGCTACCAACAAAGTTTCTTCAAGTTTTCTTCCCAATTTTTCCCCAGTCATTGTTGACCAATACCTCTTTATTTTTGTCAAGCTTGAGGAGGATAACATATGCTTGTTCTATAATTTTCCCTTCGGGCAAACCCATCGCTATGTTTTAATGAGCCTAGCGATAGTGAAACTCGTTCTTGTCTGTTATGGACAAGTTTGTCGTTATTAGGTTTTAATGAGTTTAACGACAAAGATAACTCGGTCCTTTTCAATTTTAGAGAGTCTGAAAAGGGACGTAAAGGAAACTCCAAAAGTCCTTTTTTATCACATAATCACTTGAGTCCGAAAAAGTATAAAGCAATACAAAAGGGTTGAATTTTCGGTAATTTTAACGAGCCGAACAAAATAAGCGCTCGATATTTTTGTGTAATAATCCCTCAGGTCCAAAAAGATTAAAATCTAAAGGAGGGTAGCACTTCCGGTCACTTTAATGAGATGGAGAGGCCAATGGCTTGACAATCTTTTCATATTTTACGAGTCAGTTGAAAAGAGCTTAAAGGAGACTCGTTTTTGAGGAATGAGTGATAGATTCAGGTAGCAGCTGATTCCAAGTAAGGTTTGGAATTTTCCAATCATGGCAGTGTCACAAGGATGGCTAACAGGATCAGTCTTTGCAACTGTTCCTCAAAACGGGTAAACAATCAAGTGGAGGTGAATGATCGGCCAATACAGAGTGGAGGTGATGATGAGAACATGACCAAGGCTTCAAAGGCTGAAGTACTACATTCACGATGGTTATTTACCGGAAATTGGTTCATTTTTTAATGAGCTTAAAAGTTCGGGAAACACTTTCTCATTACTTATGTTTATTTTTTAACAAGCTTGAATTCCGCATTAAAATTGCTCGATGCGGGTTTATTTTTTAACGAGCTTGAACCCTATAGTAACACTGCTCGTGATAAGTGATGTGTAACTATAATGTAAATGGAACGCGCGCGCTCCTCTCTGCGGCTAGGTCAAACGCTCTGAACCGACGCCGCCATGGGAGCTCCTGGGGGCGGAGAGGCTTCTCCCCCCCCGCCATCCTCTTCAGCAGACGCATTCAGGAAACTGCTGTCTCAGAAAGGAAGGAAACGAACCCTGCCTGAGGTCCCAACATTTATTAAAAAACTCAAAGAAATACCTGAAATCGATCTGCCAGAAGAACATCCGATTAAAATTGCTCTCGCTTTGGCCGATAGAGGGCTGGTCGGGCAATTTATGGGTAGATGGCCTACAGCAAAATCAACAGATGAATGGGTCCAACGAAATTGGAGGCCCTTACTTTCAAACAGTGTGATCAGCTACCCTGTCGGTAGAGGTTTCTTCATCTTCGAATTCACTACCAAGGAGGATCGGGATCTGGTGTTCAGAAACGGTCCGTATTTCATGGGGAACCAAGGCCTCTTCCTGAACAAATGGACCCCAGACTTCGACCCCTCAGTCGATGTCCCAAAAGAGGTTCCTGTCTGGGTCCGGCTTCCAAATCTGCCAATACATTGCTGGAGCTATCAATCCCTTCAAAAAATTGGAAACGGGCTGGGTCGATTCATAGATAAAGCAGATAACAGAGGTCAATACACCTGCGCAAGAATATGCGTGGAAGTCGACTTGGAAGCTGGTCTCCCGGAAGCCGTTAAGCTATCAGTTGGAGATTGGCACCACTACCAGAAACTGGACTACGAGCAACTGCCATTTAAGTGCAGAATCTGTCACGAGCATGGCCACTTCCAACGAAACTGTCCTAAAGCACCATCAAAGGACAAGGTGGAAGAAGAAGGATGGAAAGAGATAAAAAAAGGCAAAGCAGTCTCAAAGTCTGTTGATCATACAAAATCTGGAACAATGGGGGAATCCCAGCCCACCTCTCAGTCCAATCCAATCACAAAAGAAGGCAACCCGTCAGGGGAAAAGGCGCTTGTAACAGAGAGTCACGAGGAAACGGAAGATCAACCGAACAATCTGGGGAAAAAAAACGAAGAAAGCCCATCCGTTCCTCCAACTATTGCAGATCAAAGGGGAAACGAAGGAGCAGAGGAACATATTAGCTTAGCTTCTAAATCGGGTGAAGAGTCAGAAGAAAGAGACTCCGAATCAGATGGCTCTCAAATAACCCCTATCAAGTCGGCTAGGGGCCGGAAATCTAAGAAGAAACAGAGAGAGGAAAAAACTTATCTGGACGTCCTGCAAGGATCCCAGAAAACCCTCAAAGGAATGATGAACACAAGATCCGGACGAAAGTAGAGCAAGGCTCCAAAAGGAGCCACCTCCTTCCAAACCAGTAAATAATGAAGTACGTCTCCTGGAACTGCAGAGGGTTAGGCAACAAACTGAAAGAAGAAGCCCTGAAAGATATTGTCAGGATCCATTCACCTGAAATCCTTCTTATCCAGGAGACAAAGATGGAGGATAAACTTCTCCTCCAAATTAGCAAGACATTTTGGCGTAAAGGTCCCGGAAGCGCAGTAAGTGCCAAGGGCGCCTCTGGCGGACTTGCCTCCTTTTGGGACAGCTCCAAATATGAGCTGATTCAAGAAGAAAACTGTTCTCACTGGATCTTCACTCAGCTCCTTCACAAAGACTCTAGTCAGCAAGTAAGTATGTTCAATATTTACACTCCGGTCCTTCCAACGGAGAAAAAACTTTGCTGGAACTCGATTCAGTCCTTTTTATTATTGCACAATCTAGGAAATATCATTATTGCAGGTGATCTGAATGTCACCCTAGCCACAGACGAGAAAAAGGGAGGTTCTCCAGTTCGGGACCCAGCTAGAGAATGGGTGGAAGACATAATGTTAGACTGGGATCTTGAAGATATCAAGCCCACTACAGGGAAATTCACCTGGTCTAACAAAAGACTAGGGCCTAATCATATAGCCGCTCGGCTGGACAGATTCCTTGTCCAATCCTCTTTTCTTACTTGTGGTCTTTCAGTCTCCTCTAAAATCCTCCCAAATTGCACATCTGATCACAAACCTATTAGCCTCGAGCTATCCATTGATGGAAACCTTGGGCCAATACCCTTTAGATTTAGCCCTATGTGGATCCAGCAAGAAGGGTTTCATGAAATGGTTTCGGAAGCTTGGAACAGGCAGATTTTGGGGTCCCCATTCTACGTATGGGAAGAAAAGTTGAGGGGCCTTAAAAGAAGACTCAAGGAGTGGGCCAAAACTCTGAAAACACCCGCTGCCAAGAGAAAAGAATCCTTAGAAAACCTTGCTGCCCACCAATCTGCAATGGAGAAATCTGTTGCTTCTCATAGTCTGATGCAAAGAGAAATCGAACTGCAAAAAATTCTCCATAGAGCCAGCAGAGATGAAGAGGAATATTGGAGGCAAAAATCCAGAAATCTATGGTTACAAGCCGGCGACAAAAATACAAGTTTCTTTCATAAGCAAACCGAAGCCCGCAAGCAATTTAAAACTATTTCAGAAATTCGGTCCCAAGATGCCATGATCAAAGATCCTGAAGGCATCAAAAGAGCTGCCTTCATCTTTTACAAAGAGCTGTTCACGTCCCCAGATAACCCACCTCTTGACCTTCAAGCCCATCCCTTCGACCTAATCCCTCATTGTGTTCAAGACTCTGTTAACTCTATGCTTACCGCACCGATCAGCATGGAGGAGCTCAAGAAGGCATTGGACTGCATGGAGCCGGATAAAGCTCCTGGGCCAGACGGGTTCAATGCCAGATTTTATCAGACATGTTGGCCTATAATTAACAAAGATCTCTTAAGAATGGTCAGGAAATCACAATCAAGTATCAAAATCGGAGGCAACACCAATTCGGTCTTCCTTGCCCTGATACCGAAGGAGAAAGGAGCCACTGACTTTGGCAGATTCCGGCCTATTTCTCTATGTAATACAAGCTATAAGCTGATCACCAAAATAATAGCCAATCGTCTCAAGAACGTGCTGCCGGACATCATACCGGAAAACCAAGGTGGCTTCATCAAAGGGAGAAAGATTCTGGACAATATTGTGCTGGTGCAAGAAGCAGTTCATTCAAGTTGCCAGCGAAAAGAGAAAGGAATGGTGATAAAGCTCGATCTGGCTAACGCCTTTGACAGGGTGAGACATGATTTCCTCTATGCCGTTATGGAGAAACTGGGCTTCTCTTCAACCTTCATCAATTGGGTGAAAGCCTGCATTGCCTTCCCTTGGATAGCGCCTCTTGTAAATGGCCGGTCAACCAAGTTCTTCAATGCCTCAAGGGGTTTAAGACAAGGTTGCCCGCTCTCCCCACTTCTCTTTGCCATTCAAGCCTCGGTGCTCAGTTTTCAACTAAACTGCTGTCAACAAATCCAATCTCTGCCTGGACTCAGAATGGTTCCCAACATTAAATATATTAACCATGCCCAATTCACCGATGATACCCTTCTGCTTGGAGGAGCGAGCATAAATTCTGCAAGATCCTTTAAGAAGGAGCTGGATATCTACAAGGAGGTCTCGGGCAGCAAGATAAACTATCTAAAAAGCACCATTTACAGCTGGAACTGTTCAGTCAAGGATCTTGCTGATATAGCCAGGTTGCTAGAAATGAAAGGAATTCAGACCTGGGAGTTTTTCAAATACCTGGGGATCCCAATCTTCAAATCCATTCCTAAAGTGGCCCACTGGATGCCAATGCTCAACAAAATAAAACTAAGAATCCAAGCTTGGGGAGCCACCTGGCTGAACAATGCGGGGATGATTATCCTGATGAAATCAGTGCTCACAAGTATGCCGCTTTACCATAACTCCATTCTGCTTGCTCCCAAAACTTTCCTCAGCAAATTGGACAGTCTGCTGCGAAGATTCCTCTGGGAAGGGGGGAAAAACAATGAAAAAAGACTTCACTTAGTCAGATGGGATACTGTTAAAAAACCAACTCTGGAAGGAGGCCTTCACTTAAGAGATCTGGGAGCCCAGAATCTCTCCTTGGGCTCCAAAATACTATGGAGCATAGTTGATGGGAAGATTAGCTGGAGCAAGAAAGTGCTGTGGAAAAAATATTTCAAGGGACAGCGGCTGAGATGCTTGGACCAGCCTCCAAAAACACGTAAAGGCTCCCCGATCTTCAAACTTTGCCTTTCAGCTATGGAGCACTTCAGTCAAAATCTATACTGGATCCCAGGTAACGGAAAAAATATCAGAATTTGGGATGATCCAATCCTTGGTGATCAATCTTTAAACCAGGTAGAAGGCCTGTCAAACATTAAAACATGGCTACAGTCAAACAATCTGAACACCTTGTGGGACATCTCAACATGGACGGAGGATGCTGGAAGTCGGTGGGCTAGTTGGAATTTGGGAGAGGTTCCCCAACAGCTGCAGGTTGAAGCCAAGATACTGTTAGACAAGCTTCAAGGTAAATCCCCAATTAAAACATCAGCCAAAGACAAAAGAGGGTGGGGCTCCCTCTCAGGCAAATACACAGTGGCTGAAGGTTACAAAAGCAGGAAAGCGATCCCTAATGTTCCCCCTGATCCAGCTCAATGGAAATTCATCTGGGCCTTCCCCTCGCTGCCCAAAATCGACTTCTTCTGCTGGATGCTTTCCCACAACAGCATCCTCACTAGAGATATCTTGAGAAAACGTGGAGTGGAAGGACCTTCCAGATGTCCGCTGTGTATGTCCGAGGAAGAGTCCGCAAATCATCTGTTATTGCTTTGCCCCTTTGCCCGTGTTGTCTGGAGGGGAGTCCTGAGAACAGGTGCTGACAAAGTCGAGATCCCTGGTAATATTAACACCCTGCTGCACAACTGGGCCTCCTTAACTCTGTTTGATCTCTCAAAAAAAAGCCTCCTCAAAACAGCCTGGATGTGGATACCTAAATTTACTTGCTGGAAGCTGTGGTTGGAGAGGAACAATAGAATTTTCAGGGATGAGAAAAGTACACCGGGCAAAATCATAACCAAAATCCAAGCTTTACTGGGAGAAACTCTGGGTACCAAACAGGCAATAAAAAATGAAGCTGATCTGGACAGCGAGGAGGAGATATGGCTCAAAGATCTGGTCCCACACCATGACACCAAGCCACTGTCCCTTGCAACCACCCATGCGAATTGGGAAATCCGTCTGGAAGAACAGATGTTTATTAAATGGCGCTCTGTCCTGGAGGAACATTGCCTCTTCTTCGATGGGGCCTCTAAGGGCAACCCCGGGGCTGTGGGAGGAGGGGGGGTTATTTTGAATCCGGATGGTTCCACTGAGCTCCGATATCAATGGGGACTGGGCATCGAATCCAACAACAGAGCTGAGGCTCTAGCTCTGTGGCAAGGGCTCAATCTAGCTCTCAAAAGGAACATCTTGAAGCTGTCAGTCTTTGGAGACTCCAGGCTAATCATTCAAGCACTGAATCTCAACACAATCCCCTCTCAGATCCTCTTAGCCTCCATTTACAAGAAAATCAAGCTTATCCTTCCTCTGTTCCAGAAAATAAATTTCTTTCACATCCTGAGGCATCTGAATGATCAAGCGGATCGTGAAGCCAACTTGGGCTCCGTTAGAGACAGACGATCCCTGTTAGTCAACTCCGATGAAGAAGACTGCATCATTCCTTAATCCTCTGTATTTGATTTTCCCAATTAATCCTCATCGCCTAGCTTTCAATATCAGTGGTCTCATTCTGTTCAGAAAGCCTGTTCCTATCTAGAAAGCAAAGACCGGGTAACAGGGTATTAAGTGATCTAAAGAAGCCAATCAGATTTCAAGTCTTCCACAAAAAAAAACGAAATTAAAGATGAAGGCTCCATCTCAGACCATTCTGATGGATCTCTACTAAGGTTAGCGCCACCGCAGGTGCCCAGGTTCGGTCGTAGAAGCAATATCTCAGTTGTGAAGATTAAGGAACAGGGATGCTGAATGACCGGTAGAAAGAAAGCTCAAGGAAAGGTTAACGAGAACTCTGTATTCATGAAGGCAGATCATTTCAAGCCTGAGCAAGACCAAAAGAGCTGGGTTTATTGAAATTCTGTCATCTGGCAATCCGAGGATTGAATCCATCTGGATCTGGTTCAATAGAGAGAAACGCTGCTGTGTATTAGCACTGTCATTTCAGATTTTGTTGTAATGTCCAAGCACGCGGCAGCTGGTTTGCCGCCCTAATTCCATTAACCGTTACAGTCTAAAAAAAAACACTGCTCGTGATAAGTTTGCATGCCCCCAGCATAATGACGCAAATCGAGGTGCATGCCCCCCAAGCTTCATTGCATTCAAAACGGTGGTTGGAATGAAGGTTTACTTCCGAGATCTTTGAAAGTCTCGACTTGGATTTTACAAGATCATAATCAAAGACTCGATTTGGAAAGGGAGTTGTTTCATTTTTTAATGAGGTTGGCCCAGTAAAAGAACTATCCTCATGACTCCTTGTTTCATTTTTTAATGAGGTCGACACGAGATAAGAACCATCCTTGGTATCCACCGTATTTACAGTATTTGATAGAAAATCGAAAACTAAAGGATGATTAAGGTTGTTGGAATAATCTTCGTGGTAATCTAGAAGATGGGAACGATGGTGGTGATTTTACCATGGTGCCTCTCCTATCATCATTGACTGAATGATTCCTTTGTCTGTAGAATGTACATGTGACCAAGGATCTGAAGAGGTGCCATATTCCTTAGACCTATCTATCCAAACACTCGATGAGCATTGATTTGGGTTTCCCCCCAGGACAAGAAAATTGATTGCTACAATATTTCTAAAATGGCGATGATCCATGCTGACAAATGGTTTAGGAATCTTCCGAATCCATTAGATATAGAAGATTTCATATTTCAGGTTTCCACTGTGGCCACTTCCGCCAGATTACTCAGAGGCGGTAGGGAAAAATACCCATTAAGGCAGGGTCTTTTTGGAGACCTACTCTGATATTTTGAAGCGAATGATTGCTTCCATGGATCATTGGAATGCTTCCCGTAGCTTGCGAACTGTTGGGGAGAAATGTTTGTTGATCGACGATTGTAATTCCTCCTTGGAAGGGAAATGCAATCTTCCTGAAGTAGATCGACACAACTGTGGCCATGGCATATATCCAGGGCCTTCCCAGTAGGATGTTGTAATCGAGGTTTCCGTCGATTACTTCAACATCAATTTCTACTATTTTTCCCCCTAGTTCAACTTGCAAGTTACTTAAAATCCCGTATGGAGTGTATGATCATCCGTCAAATGCTTTTAACATCGTTGACGATTGTGACAAGGGTGGTGAGCCTAAATTTTTCCAGCAACTCATCGACATAATACATGTAGATGCCCCTTCATCAATAATTGTTTGATGAACAATTTTGTTGAGGGCTTTCACTTGAATAAGGAAAGCTAGTTGAGCTGGTAACTGAGGGTCATATTCTTTGTGATTAAAGGATACAATATTGGAATTCATTGGCTCAATCCCACCTATTATTGATAATAGAGCCTACTTTTGGGATGGACAATTTTGCAGTACCTCAAGTGTCGACATAGCGGATGGCGATTGGGATAGATATTCCACTATATTATAATGTTGTGTTGTTGAGGATTAAATGTCAACTTATGTACTACTCCCTTTGGCGGTTTTATTGTTAGCTCTGGAATGATGGGCGGCACAAATTGTGTCAAAGTTGTTGTCAAACTACTAGGTTGATCTTTATCCTTGTTGTTCGACAGTTGTGGATTCCCGTAATCTTTATTCCTTGTCGATATCAAAGCATCATGTTGCTGCTTCAAAATCGACAACATCAGCACTTGGGACGGGGAAGCATTTTCACTAGCAACCAGATTTGTTCCTAGATTTGGAAACGGATCAATCAATACTGCCGAGGTGTTTTAATTCTTGAAGAATATTTTAAGCTCAACTTTATGTGGACAATTTTTTGTCCAATGATCCTCATCACATATTAAGCATGGATTTTTTGGTTTCCTATCTCTAGGAGGGTTTGCAGAAGAATTTTCAGGTGATGATTCCTCCTATTTCTTCTTCTTCCCTTTGTTTCTCTTCTTGCCTCCTGGTTGCTTAGTTTCTTTGCCTTTATCAGTTGAGACGGCATTTACTTTCGAGGCAAGAAGTTCTTCTTTTGCATTTTGACTAGAAATATTACGTGCCTTTTTAGATGTAGCCTTTGTCGATCTCGTGTCTGTCGCACCAATCATGCCATCACCAGCATGAGAGTCATTGTTCGATTTAGGAGGAGGAGGGACGAAAAATTCCGTTCTGGGAGCGTCAAGGATTTTATCGTAGAGCGTGCCAGACTGAGTATAGATCAAGTCTAAATATTGTGCACGAGAAATTACTTGCTCATCAGTGACAACTACTCCTTTTGCCACATCTTTTGTAATGGAAGGTAATAAAGACTTAATAAACCATTCAGCTCAAAGCTGATTAGGAACATACATTTTTACCATTCTACGATGACGTCGCCACTCATGAATATATCAGATATGTGAGTGGCTGTTGTTTGCTTGAAATTGGTAAGAAGTTCTGTTCCCGTTTCGTACCTTATTGGTAACTGAAAATGGGTTAAAAAGGTTGTGGCTAGGGTACTGAAGTTGTCAAATGAAGCTCTGGGTAACTCAATATACCATTTTTCTGCCAGACCAGTTAATGTCCTCTGGAAAAGGTGAAGCCTAATCGAATCATCGTTTAGGGTGTTTGATGAACACCACAGATGAAATGTCATCACATGATTTGATGGGTCTTCACCCAGATTTCCATTAAATTTAGGAATATCTGACGGAAGTTTATGCGGAATCGCTGGCCACCAAGGGGCGTAAGCAATTGGATCATTTGTTAACCTATTTAGATCCGGTAACTCCAAAGTTGCCACGAAGGGTAACTGTTGATTCAGGTTTGGCGAAGCATACCCAGGATAAGATGATATTGCCTAAGCAGTTGGTCTTTGCATACCAGCATAATGCATTTGATGCTGGTAAATTTGGTAAGGTTGATGGGCATAACCATTGTAGAATGGTTGATTTTGACTGTTTTGAATATACGGCTACCCACTATTTGCAAAGTTTTGTTGCTTATATCCTTGGTATACTTGTTGGAATTGTGGTTGTTGGTATTTCACCAGCCATGGTTGTGAAGCCATGTGTTGTTGTCCAATACTGACCGTTTGACCAAGATGAGGGGTAATTGTACCCGTTTGGCCTGTGTCATTCCACTAGTTGGTGATTGTGGTTGAGTCGTAGGGACAAGAGGCTGTTGCATTACAACCTAAGAAACCTGGGGTTGGCATACAACGGGCAGCGCTTGTACTTGGGACACCGTCACAATAGTCGGCGTAGTTGGTATATTTGACATAGGTAAACATTGTTGCATCGAATATACAACTCTTGGTTGTTGAGGCAGTATCGACACCCAACCGCTAGATGTAATTCCAGAATAACTTGAATTTTGTTGTGAACCCTCGTATGGTTGTCCTCATAGAGGAGACAATGAAAGGGATACTGCCCCCCATATGGTGGTAATCCGGTACTTAAAGGAATTGTTTGCCCTTGAGGACCGGACTACCCAAATTGACACCCTGAAGGATCAATTTGCTGAGACTCAACATAAGAGTTCCCGGATACTATTCCAGATGAACAAACAGGAATGGACCATACTGTCGAAATAGCCCCTGAGTGGGTTCCTTCTAGCGATTGAGAGCTAGTTGGGATAGAAGGTATGCCGGCGAACATTGTTGGAGTGACAGCAGGAAGTTCTGCCGTCGCTGTGTCGGATGACACAGTCCTAGATGTCGATGGTTGTTCAGACATTTCTAGTCTATCCAAAAGATTGCCTGGCAATTCTACAGGAGCTTCTGACGATGGTAGACTAATTTTTGATGAAGAAGGATATAGAGTGATCCCGACTCCAAATAGCAATGGAGTACTAGATGGAGGATCTTCCATAATCTTTTCTATAGCAATCAGACCAAGTGGAAGAGGTAGACCGTCAGGTCCGTAAAATATTTCTAGTGCCAAAGAAGGTATAGAATCTACAACGACAGATGTTTGGCGAATAACACCTTCTGAATCAGCTGTAGATGGAGTTGGCTCAGTAACACAAGTGTTTACCTTCACACTAGGATCAGTTCTACTGTCCTTTGGTGGCTGCTGAACTTCTTCTGTAAAGGCAGGGATACCAAAAATTTTTGGAGTAACCGGAGTCTCCGATGGTGTTGGAACACTTGTTCTAATTTTACCAGGGGATTTGGAACCAGTTAAATGAGTTCGCTTTATCTGTAACTGTTTCGACTCTGGAAACAAAGACGGTTGACTCGTAAGCCTCCAGAATGACAGGGTTTCAATTGAATTTCTTCCACGATTGTGGATTACTCGATCAACTAAAAATCAAGGGGAAGTATGTTTCCAAATTAGATGAATTTTAGACGCTTTGACACAACTTGCTTTTTCAATTTTTAAGAGTCAAGAAAAAACACAAGATGACTCTAGTCGCCTTCGATTTTTAATGAGCCTGAAGTGACAAATGCTCAGATGGACCTTTTCCATTAAGGAGTCTGAAAAGGAACGAAAGGGATTGCTCTGGAAATCTAGATAGAGGGATTACCAAACCAATCGCAAAACTGCAGAATACCTTTTACGGTACAGAAGTTAATCTTCCCGAATGCTGTGTTCAGTGCATTGCAATCGATAAGGCGACAGACATGGCTTCCTATGGATAAAGGATTAAGCCTATTGTGGTCTCCCAAAATATACTCGACGGTACATGGGAGCACAAGTCCGTACTGGCACTTATCATCTCAAAGTGGAGGAATCACCCAACCAACAGTGAAAAAAACAGTTACCAGGCTTTACGACGCTGGAATACGTCTCTAGCCTAGACTTCTAGATGTTGTGCGTTAGGTTCCAAAGAATTTTTAGATTCATTAAATTTATTTTATAGTTGATCTTGCTTAAGAAATTTTCCTTTCAGGTTCACTGCATGATGTAGATGTACAATTCCTAAAATGCAATCTAAGATGATAAAAAGTTATTTAATATTCTTTTTGCAATGAAAACCCTAGCTACTAAGGAAAGAGGGATGATTTTCTTTCAACAAAGAGCAGAGAGCACACACTATATGCAATGTCCTAAATCAAACCAACAAACAGTCTAAATGCAAATGCACATGCATGTATTTGTTTTCAGCCTTCTTAATGTGTGAATGATAAAAAGAAAGCTATGCGCAAATCTGAATTATTTTTCAAAGCGACAATTACTAACAAGTTTCTTTTCAAAAAAAAATGAGGACAATGACGACACTTTGTTATTTGGAATTGAAAACTTGCTTTCGACACTTGAAAAACTACTAATTAAAATCAAATACAAGAGTAACAGTGTAATCGGCTATCAAGAACAATCAAATTCTCTTTTATGACTGAAAAGGACACTTGCGACACTTTCAAATCAAGAAACGACAGTTCAATTACGCTACTTCTTTGTAAAGGAGAACTGAAAATGACTCAAAAATACATAAAAACATTTACAGTTCTTTGCACAATGGAGGCGGAATAACAGCAAGGAAAGGGGTTTCAAACAGAGGTGTACTGACTACAGGCAGCAAAACTCCTGAATAGAGCTGAAAAGAATGAACACAGAAACCAAAATTTAGGAACAATGCCTTGTCTAATCAGCGCACCTGTAACACAATGAAACTGAAATGCAATGCACCTACTACACTCGGGAAGTGCGATGCATTTGGAGTTCACAAAACAGACAGTGCGCTGGACCAGGGACAAGACTTTGACTGGGTTCCGAGTCACAGTTTGCAGTTCAGTTCAGGGATTTAGGCCGAGCAAGTGGTAATCTGTAAATCAATCCCAGGGGTAGATCTAAAGAGGTTACTAGAGCCACCACGAGGGAAATTAGAGAGCTTGTAAATAAATCGTTTAATTCATAAACAAAACCCGGAGATATACTGAAGCAGCATTGATCTACTTTTCACTTGCATAGCAAATGCAGTTCAAAGGCTAGTTGGCTTGAATTCAGGTTCCGTCTGTAAGTTTATAAAGTAAACAAATGTAGATAAACAAACAATCTATTCACTCCCCAGTGGAGTCGCCATTTTGTTATCGAGAAAACTAGTGTCTCTGCAGAGCTGCTAGTCCCACTAAGGCTGGTAGCTACCTTAGAAACAAACAAACTAAAAACTACTTTCGTTTTCCTTTATGAGAAATAGATAATAGAAGAATAAGGAGACCAACCTCTGTCTTGCGCTTTGTTCCTTGCTCGATTCCTCTCTCTTCTGATAGGTCTTTGCCACTCACTTCCTTGTCTACCTGGCTTCAAAGAGTACCTATAGAATCAAAGCAGCATAGCACTATCCAAGAACATAGATCTATTATCATAAACAATATAGGACCAGATGTATATTGACCACACAAATGCATAAATCATCAATCATACAAGAATGTGGACGAAAACTTGAATAGCTTTATTGATAATCAAGAAAGAGCAAAGAGGATTACAACCAATTGTTCTGACCCAGCATCATCCTCTCAGCAAGAAAGCCCTTCTTCACCTCATGAAAAGCTTAGATCACCCAACACTATGATATTGCACCCAGAAACCAACATCACTTCCTTACAAGATACAAAATTCCAGCCTCTGGATCTCTGGGATGAGGGATCCATATATAGATGTTTGCAAGGGGAATGAGTCAGCTTTTGAGATTTGATTAATGTCCTCTCTCTGATAGTTCTTGATTCCACTTGGAGATTGATGATCTCTTACTCATCCCTGGTCGAATGCAGAGATTCAAGTGTCACAGGAGAAGTTTCTGGAAGATTCCATGCTCCTCCACCTTGCGGATTGACCCTGCCATTTGTCCACTCTAGCCCATCGAACCCCATAGAATGGCTTTTCAACATGCATCACACCTACTATGTTATTCAGGTGGGATGCAACGCACTTTGACTATGGAGTAGGTGAAATGGTCCAGTTTTGACCAACTCTGAGTAGTTTTTCATGGAGAACTTCTGGGAGATGCTGTAATCAGTTGACCTTGTTCTTTTAGGGGTTGGAACAACACCTTTAGGGACTTAGGAGCCCTTAGTTTATGGACATTTATGATTGGGGTTGCGGTGCCCAAAAATTTCTATAACAATATGCGAAGGGTCATGCCTTTTGGAAAATATGACATGAACTCTAGGAGGTTTGACTTGGCAACATGGAGGAATAAATGATGCTTACAAATTTCAAAATTTTCTTTTTTTTATAGGGTAACAAATAACATGCCCTTCAACTCTTTTTTTGGACCAATAAAGCATGAAGAACATGCATGGTAATAAAAATAATAATAGTATGTTCTTTTTGTTTTTTCATGTAATACATATTGATACAAGTACAATAATTATGAAGACTGAACCTAGTTATAATTTCAACACTAGACTCGTGGGATACTCTAGTTGTTGCCACAAGTAGTAATGCAACTACTTTAAGTTTTGATGAAACAATATCATCCTTGCTATTGGAGGAGATGAGATGGAAATAGAAGGAAATTTAGAATGCATATGGCTTATATATAATTGTATTCTCTATGGATAGAAATAAAAATAAGTCTTGAAGTGGGAGATCTAGATCTCCAGGAAAATTCGTAAAGATATGTTGGAGATGTGGAAAACAAGGGCATTATAGGAAACATTATATATAAAAATGGTTGAGAAAGGGAATGGATCTAATGATGGTCCTTCCAAAAAGGTAAAAATGTCCCAAGATGAACTATGGATGTGTACTTGGATTTATGCACACATGCAGATCATGCAACACCATTGGTTGACTTAGGTGAATCTTTTCATATGACTCCTCAACGGGATTTGTTTTGTGAGAATGAAATATATGATGGTAGTGATATTTTCCTAGGAGATTAATCAACAACCAGAATCATAGGACAAGGAAAAATCAAGTTCAAGGTTATGGTTGGAAGGACTATAACACTCGTTAGTTTTTCTGCACATCCTAGGATTGGCCAAAAATTTGGTTTTTGTAAGTAATATGAGAAATCTAGGTGTAGAAATAATGTTTGAAAACGAAAAATATAGGATGGTGTAACAACCCTTTTTGCTAATCCCTCATGTAAATAGTGCTATGAATTTCAATTCATGTAATTAATGTAAAAACATAACACACTGAATAGCCGAGGGACGTAGACACAAATTCAAAGGATTGAGGAAGAGGAGTTGATTGTAAACCTAAAAAATTTGATTTATTTCACCACCTATCTCCTTGACAGATTTATGGCACAATTGACACAACATTGAATTTAAGGAATGGGCTCCCTAAGTAAAGGATGAGTATGTTGTATTGGTTCTCATGGAAGTGTAGGTGTGGTCAACGCACATGTAAAAATGTGAGAAGGAAAATCATAGGGTAGAAAAGGTGTGGAGAGAAGAGTGATTTAGGAAAATAAATTCATTCAAATAGACAGACTGTGGGGTAGACAAGCAAGAGAGTTCATTGGAAAATAGGAACCTAGAGTGTGAAGTGGTAATGTATGTGAATATACCAGCAAGAGATAACCTATGAAAAGATATTTTGTACTTGGGGATGGTATTCTCTTCATTTATTGAGGCATGTAATTGTGCCTGTGAAATGATTGGCCAAAGAGAGTTCAGTGGAGTTGTGACACTTAGGTTCTATTTGGGCTTCATAAACCAATGTAGTGCTTGCTCAAAGAGCTAATAAACACTTGGGTAATGGCTATTGATTTTTTACATGACACTTCAACTACATGTCTATGTATAAAACAAATATCATAAACACATTGAAATACCTCAACACTACTACTTTTCATAACATAATAACATACCTCAGTGAATCAACTAGGGCACGTGACAATTTTTTACTTTTAACCCACTACTGGTTATATTACAAACTTTAATACAATAGTCTTAGGGTTCACATACTAGGGATCATGGCCCTTACACCCTAATACAAGAAGACAATTAGGGCTTGGTATCAACAAATATGACCACCAATCTACCCCGAATAAGATACACTTAACCTACTTTTTGAAGGAGCACTCTACTCATCCCTTTCAGTCCATGTACCTTGAATACATATGATGGGTACTTTTCCTCCCATTCTACTACTCACAAGACTCCTACAACTTTATAAATTCTTGGCTCTTAAGCTGAAAAAAACTCCACTATCAATCCTCTTGCTCCTTCAAGAGTGACTGAACGTAGGCTCACACAAACTACCCTCTTATCACTGGTATTCCCACTTGCAACCCACTGAACTAGGGCACACAAATCTACCTCATAATAGTCCCTTCATTGCTCCAAGGATAATTGTACATGACTTATTTATGTTGCCCACTTGTCAACCTTATAGAAGCTCCAAAATGCTACTTATAAGGTCTTATTGAGTCGTCCCACTATTTTTCCCTTGCCTGCTCCAAGGATGACAGAAGTTAGGGTTTGTACCCATTACATATATTACCACGAGAAATACTATTCGCAACTTAATTTGTAATAGAACTTCACTACATTCACATAGTTTCTTTATTGCACCATGATCAATGTCATAAGGTTCATATAAATCTACCCACATATCATCTACATGCTCAACTACACATAAAAAACTAGGGCTTAAATATGAAACCAACTAACTAACCTTGGCTCCTCCCAACATATTAGTTCTTAGGGCTACATCACTAAGCCACTAACAGTTTACCAAGATATTGAACATAGGTTGCCATCAATTGTTTTTTATACGAAGAACAAGCCTTCCATACTAGCTCCAACCTTCCTCACTTTGGGAAAACCAATAAAATTTGGTCACTCCTTAAGGATATCTATACATTGGTTGCTCCAAATCACTGCCAGTTCACACCATAGTAGTTCACACTTCTGCTTACACCAAGGTTCCTTTCCTTGATGGTTATACTTCAATCTAACAACCCAAAGAGACATTTCACATTACCTTAGACATTGTGGCCTTTACCCAGTCCTCAATTACTGTCAAGTTAGGCTCCTTTGGATGACTCAGCACCCTCTCCTCCATGCACAAAAATAAGAAGATCACATAGATTTCATGAGAAGAATTCACGTGAATATGTATGCAAATAATGTCCCTCACTAGGGCACATAAAACTTTGTCCTAAAATCCTAGGATAGATCCTCCAACTTGCAAACAAATCTCCACTAACCACAACCATTACGCATCCCTTACCACAAAATTTTATAACCTTGGATTACTTTTCAAAGTGTTTGGCAACCCTCAGTCTTCATTTACAAGTTTGTGGCTTGTATCTCACTACCTGTAGCAGCCCTTAACCATGCCCAACAGATCCTTCTTTGATTCTCGGTTCACTAAGGCAACTTCAAACCTCTAGTCCACAACCAATAGGTTTCTTGGTCTAAGCATCCATCATGCATGTGCCTTGTTCCCATCTCCTTTAGTAGCAAACCCTTGACCTTATTTTCCTCTCACGAAATAGAGAATACTAGGCCTATTTTAGGTCTCTCCTTCCAAAATATCAAAATGTCAACCTTAGAGAATATTTGGCTACCTAAACATAGTGAAAACATTCCACAAGCTTAGAAAATTCAAACCCTCATTTTTTGTGGCCCTCATGAGTTTTCTTACACTTTCCTTGAGGTATCATTTAGATCTTCTTGCTCTTGATGATCTAACCCTCACACCATAGTAGTCTTCCTCCTTAGATCAATCCTTGGGAATGATGCGCCATCTTATTATGTCTATACCTCCTCCTAGGCCTCTATTAAATATTATTTTTTTAAATTTAGTAACATAGGAACCCTCTTGATCTAGGTTTGTGGTCCTCTTAACTTTATGAAATATTAACAATTTCTTTTTAGATATTAAACTCCTTTCTTGGTTCCAAAACCCCACTACTTGGGTACTTTTCTGATAAAACTCATGTGGGTTAAGTTTCTCCCAAATCCAATACCCTAGGGTTGTGGGAGTACCTCCCAAGATACACATATCAACAATCCCTCTAAAGCTATACTCCCTCTGAGTGTACACAAACTTAACCATCTCACACGGTTTCCAACACACAGTTTGATCCATTGGCCTTTCAAAGTAGCTATGATTCCATGTTGATTTTTCACACGACACTTTAGTTATAAGTCTATGTCTAAAATCACGATCACAAACACACTGAAATACCTCAACACTTCTGCTTTGTATAGTGGAATAACATACATCAGTGAATCAACTAGTGTCAATGACAATTTTAAAATTTTAACCATTACTTGTTATATTTCAAACTTTAATACAATAGTCTTAGGGTTCTCGTACCAGTGATCATGGCCCTTACATACAACCCTGATAGAAGGACACAACTAGGGCTTGGTGTCAAAAACTATGGCCACCAATGTTCCCTAAGCAAGATACACTTGACCTACTTGATGAAGGAGCACTCTACTCAACCCTTTTAGTCCACGTACCTTGAACACATCTGGCAAGAGCTTTGCCTCCCCTTCTACTGCTCAAAAGATTCCTACAACTTTAGAAATGATTGCCTCTTCAACTGACAAAATCTGCCACTATCAATCCTCTTTCTCCTTCAACAGTGATTGAACATAGGCTCACATAAACTACCCTATTATTATTGGTTTTTCCACATGTAACCCAGTGAACTAGGGCACACAAATATTCCTCCTAAAAATCCCTTCATTGCTCCAAGGATCATTGTACATGGGGTATTTATGCTGCCGACTTATCAACCTTCTAGGTACTTTCGAATGTTGATCCTAGGGTCTTCTTAAATCAGCCCACTGATTATATCTTCCCTACTCCAAGGTTGATAGAACTTGGGGCTTGTACCTACTACATACTTTCCCATGAGAAACATTGTTCACAACTTCATTTGTGAATAGAACACTGCTACCTTCACACAGTGTCTTTACTACTCCACGATCACTGTCGTAAGGCTTATACGAATCTTCCCACATATCAATTACATGCTCAACTACACATACCAAACTAGGGTTTGAATATATATCCCATTAACTAACCATGACTACTCCCAACATATGAGTTCTTAGGGCTACATCACTCAACCACTAACAGTTCACCAAGATATTGAACATAAGTTGCCATCAATTTTTATTCATACATAGAAAAAACCTTCCATGTTAGCTCCAACCTTCATCGCTTCAGGACATCCACTAACAATTCTTCACTCCTCAAGGATCTTTGTACATTAGCTACTCCAAATCATTGTTAGTTCACTACATGCCAGTCCACACTTATTCTCGCATTAGGGTTCCTCTCCTTGATGGTTATACTTTAGCCTAACAATCCACAAAGACCTACCACATTAACTTAGACATTGAGGCCTTTACATAGTCCTCAAATAATGGCTTGTTAGACTCCTTTAGATGACTCTTCGCCCTCTCCTCCATGCACAAAACCAAGCAGTTCACCATATTTCATGAGAAATAATCACATGGTTTTATATGCACAAAACAAACCTCACTATGGCACATAAAATTATTTCCTAAATTCCTAGGAAATATTTTCCAACTTGCACTCAAATCTCCACTAACCATAGCCATTACACAACCCTTGCCACAGACTTTTCTAACATCATATTACTTTTCAAATTCTTTGACAACCCTTGGTATTCATCTACAATATTGAGACCTATAGCATCTCTTAGCCATGCCTAATAGATTCTTATTTGCTTCGTTGTTCAATGAGGAAACTTTAGGCCTCTAGTCTGTGACCAATATGCTTCTCATCCTAAGAATCCATCATTCATGTTCCTCAGTCCCATCTCCTATAGTAGAAAAGCCCCGACCCTATTTTCCTCTCATGAAACAAAGAATACTTTGCATGTTTTAGGCATCTCCTTCCACAGGATAAAACTTCCAACCTCATAGAATAATCAACCGCTTGAACACTATGAGGATTTACTCCTCACCAACAGTTGTCCCTGCACTTGGCTCGCGGACGTGGATCCCACAATCCCACAGAATTCGATATGAATTTTCCAAGGTACAAAATTATGGTCACGCATTTGGTATTGAATGCGCGCTCGGCGCGAGAGACTGTGCGAGGTGATTTATCCATGGCATGGTCTCTGGTTCATGCAATTGCCCTCCTCGGCTCCTTCTACTTCCATTCGCTATTCTTCCCGCACCCCTACTTCATTCAGGTTGCTTGGAAGCTCATCTGGTTTCTAAGTCTGGACTGGTCCGCCTATGCTCGGCCCTTTCCCATTTAGTCCTGCCAAATTCCCTTCCTTGGTCTCTCAGTTAATTTGGAAATGGTTCGTTGTAGTGGAGTTTCTCGCCATGGAGGCACCACTGGCAATCGAGGCCGTGCCTCTCAATCTTCTCCCCAGAACAATGTCCCTCTTGCTTCTACCTCCCCGTCCTCTCCGCCTTCTGGTCATGCCAGGCCTCTCCCGTACAACTCCTTTCAAACAACCTGCTTCAAATTCCATAGCAGGCTCAATAAGCCTGTTCTGTCAGCCAGTATCACTGTAATCCTTGCTGAGGAGGAGGATAAGCCTAGCAGCTCGGCCCACACCACCACGTCTCAGTCTCAGGATGATAGTGTTCTTCAAGGGGAGGTGGCTAGGGTCGTGTTCAATGGTGACAACATGCAGGAAGAAGGCAACGTGCCTGAAGCTCCTCAGCCTCCGGCAGACTCTACTCAGCGCAATGTGCTTGCAGGTGAGCAAGAACATCCTCCCGGCAGCATTTTGAATTTGGTGATTCCTCCAGATGGTGGTGTCATGGGAGATGCAGATAATGCGGTCGTCACGTGGATTGGCTCTCCTAGCCAGGTGGAAAAGGATGCTCTCGACTCTCCTAAACATGTTTAATGAATTTGGTTCAATTCCTACTAATGGCATTATCACTTATGATCTGTTTCTTTTTCTGTTATGTGTCTCTGGATACTGTCAACTTTGTTCTTGCTTCAGTTCTTGTTTTTGTAACGGTGCGAGCCATTATAGTCTCATGAACTGTAACAAGTCATGGCTCAACAAGCCTTGTTTTTGCTCTAATTTTGTATATGGCTGTTATGACAGAATGTTTATCAGCAAAGCCATAGATGGCGATAGTACTGTAGTGTTAAACACAACTCTGGTTTACTTTCTTGTCTGTCAGGGACTTATAAATCATGTTTCAAGGTCTCTCAATCCTGGAAGCGTGGTTAAAAGGATCTGTGTGTATTAGAATTTCTGGTTGAGGGCTGGCTTCAGCCCCCTCTGAGGTCTTGACCTATTTGTACATGTTTTTTCTCTTTTTTTAATAGTAATAGTCTTTAGGAAGAAAAAAATAAAAATAAAAAAATAAAAAAAATCAACTGCTTGAACACAGTGAAAACTTTCCATGAGCTTAGCAAATTCAAACCCTCCTTTGTTGCAACTCTCTTAAGGCTTCTCAAACTTGGCTTGAGGACTTCTTGAGATATAATTTCACTTGAGGATACAACCCTCACACCATAGAATTATTCCTCCTCATATCAATCCTCGAGAATGACTTTCCATCTTGTTGTGTCTATACCTCCTCCTAGGCCTCTCTTAAATACCTTTTTGTCCTTTAGTCACTTGGGAACCCTATAGATCTAAGGTTTGTATCCTTCAACTTTAGGAAATAATCATAATTTATTTTTGTATCTTAAACCCTTTTGTTGGGTCCAAAACCCCACTTCTTAAGTATTTTTCCCACAAAACCCATGTGGGTCAAGATTCTCCCAAACCCAGTATCCTAGGGTTGTGGGAGTACTTCCCAATCTACACAAATCAACAGTGGCATGCCTTGAGGCTAAAAAATCACTAGGGTAATATTTGGGTCGATAAACTAATTTACGGGCTGAGCTATCTAGGAATTAGTTGAAAGGTTTTATAAACCCCTAATTGGCTAGCATTGGGGTCGATACACCACTTAGGTAGTTACTCAGTAAATTGATAAATCTCTTGGAAGTGGACTCTTTACTCATGCAATATTAATATAGCTGATAAACCTCCCTTTATACATACATATTCCTTATCCTAGAACTAAGTTGAAATTGGTTGAGCATTGGATGAACCCTTGTGGTTGATTTTCTATTGAATAGAGAGCCACTATGGTGTTACAACTCGGGGATGTTGAGAAATCACCTAAGAAATGGAATCTACATCTTATCATTTATTAATTAGTCATTGATGATAGAAAGCTTGAGCAGTTACCTCCTCAGACTCTGAATTGGGCTTAAGGGCGGTCAGCTACAAGAAAAATTACAGTGTAGTTGGCCTATGGTTTGATGGAGATTTGAATTCCCTACCCCAGTTTCCATTCATTAAGATAAATAAATAAGTGTATCTAATTATATTTATATTGCATTATAAATTTTGAATGTTATTTTTATGGGTTTTATAATGAATGTATTGTCATTTCTTATGGATGAATGGTGTTATTCTTGGTTGCTTATGATGAGATATATGTGTGATTTCTTTCATGGTTTGGAAGGTATTTGCAGATCCCATGTGACTACTGATAAACTCCTAAATGCATGGTCACTAAACTAGTTTGTATGGTTAATTTGTTTGGTTCAATAGATTGTCACTCCATGTCACTTCTATTGTTGGTGTGCATGAATGTTATGGATACCTGTTATGTATATATCGGTGGAAGTCTATGGTTGATGTGTGTAAGGCACGTTATATCAAAAAAATTGATAGAACTTGTGGTTAGGCATGTCAAAGGTCTATTCCTTGTTGATGAGCCCTATCATTAGGTAACTATATGGACTTAATACACCTCCTAGCTTATTCAAATCAACTCTTCTCATAATTTCTTACATGTTTTGATTGTATTTTTCTTAATGAGATGAGTCAAAGTGAGATATTATGCCTAATGGAATAATGTTCATTGATTGTAGGTTTTTGAGAGAAAATCATGGAAATTTTGGCTAACTAAGGGCTGAAACTCGAATGAGACAAGGAGTAGAGATTTTATGAGATAGATCCTACTCATTTACTCCTCACTCATTCAAATATTCTGTTATCACTGAAAAGATTTCAAAGAAAAAGGGTAAGGTAAGGAAGAATTGGTCTTGGTCATTCTCATGCTCCTTTCATGCATAAGAAGCACTTGGCAAACTCAGGGTCAGCATACATCAGAGTTCTTTGAAGGCTCAAGCGAGGCAATTCTCCATTTCAACAAGAGGAATGTAGCTTTGGAAGAGTTAAAAAAAAAGAAATTGAAGTTAGCAAATCTTGAAATTGCCAAACTAAGAAAAAACTCAAGGAAACATGCAATAAAAGAAGCTCATTTCAATAAAATGGAGGCTCTGTGGTCAGTTGTCATGCTCAATACTTCACCTACAATAAAAGAAGCAAGATACATCAGAAAGGTCAATGCAAAATTGAGAGCTGGGATCAAAATTATGAAGAGGCAAATCGAAGATCTGAAGATACAGCTAAATCAGCCTGAAGGCCATCCTCAACCAAGAAAAACTACATATCAAGCCTAAATTTGATGTAGACTACCTTTGAAGTTTTCCTTGAAGAATGGTGTCAAGTTATTTAGTTTTGAACAGCCTCATGTCATATGGAAGAGTCATTTCAAGGAAAATAAAGCTTAAGAAAGCTAAATTTTGGCATTAAACTATGTTTTTTGAATTACACAACAGTTTCGTAGCGCGCTACGAAACTGCTATAGGTGATGCCTAATACACAGCAGTTTCGTAGCGCGCTACGAAACTGCTGTAGCTGCATATTATGACTTTGTGGGCCAATATTGAGAATAAAAAGGATATATTTTTGAGGATGGGCAGCTAAAATGGATTACTTACAAGGTATAAACATCAAGCAAGGGAAAAACAAGGACAGGAAGGACATCCATGAAATCTAAACTCTATGTTATGAAAATGGTCATTATTTCATAGCTAGTATTGATTCACAATGCTCCGGGCACCATTAAAGAAGTTTTGTCTTAGCACAAGTATTTGAGCAGGTTCTATGGTTGATTTAATTCATTTCATGTGATTAAAGAGACAACATGGTCAGAAGAAGGATTCAAAGACAAGCATAAGAATGAAACTCTAAAAAGGAGGAACTTTGTCTCCTTGTTTTTACTACTCAACTTCTAGAAGAGTTTCTGAGTAGTTGAAAACTCATCTATGAAAAGTGAAAGAGGTTTTGATTCCTAAGATACTAAAATACAAAAACCTCTTCCACTTTCTTCAAATCCATTATGAGCTGGGAGAAATGAATGACCAAACTTGTGCTACGAAGTTGTTGTAGGTGCAGTTTTTCACAAGCATATTTCTCTTGTTTTACACATGTTTTTCAAAGACATATTATGGGAAGTAGGAAAGGTATTTCAAAAAAAAGGAGACTTTTTTGTTCAGCACGGATCGGTCTACAAAAATATCCTTCAGTTTTTCCAAATACATTTTTTGTGAGAAGATATGAGCTCTGTCCGAACACCTATTTTTTAGCTAGAACAGAGCAAGGAACAGTCTCCTAGTTTCTAGGAACAGTAAAAAGGATGAGTCATCAAGGGCTAGCTGGAGGGTTATGAGCACCATCAAATTCAAATTCATGGAGTTATAGGTGTCAAATAATTCTTTAAATGTTTAGATAATGTTGTTGTAATCATAATAAGGAGTTACACTCCTAGTTGTATTAGGTCTCTAGGACTGCTAGTTAGCTGTCATTTGTATTAAATAGTTGGTTTTAAGTGTCAATAGGTGTCAAATTAGGAGGAATTCGAATTCCCCTCATGCTGGAGGAAGGAATCTACATGAACTCTATATATGGGAGAAGAACTAATGTATTAAGGGTTGGAATTTTTTGTAAAGAACTCTCATATTGTGCTTTTGTGTAAGACTCTATTTTAAGCAATACAGTATTTGGATTTGCTTCTCAGGATTTAGAAGGAATTCAATGCTCAAAATTTCTTATGGTTCTCTTCTCATTACTCACAATGGTATGAATGTATGATTACTTAGAATTCATTAGTTATGCTCTAACTTCCTTCATACATTTGTAGATTGTGTTTTCCTTTATGCTTCTGATGTACTCTCCATATGTTGAATTCTAGATGCCCTGACTTCCATGTAAAGATAATACTATTGTCATACTGAAGCATTTCTTGACTCCATAAGCCCAATGAATGTTTACTGATCATGTTCAACCATTCATATTTCTTCACTTGTTTCATAGAGTTAGCCATCTAATCTTTATCAAAATCTTTAACCTAGTGAGAGAGCCCTCTCAGGTTGAGGAGGCTAAGCCTCAGCCAAAAGTTGGTTTGAAAGAGTTACACAAGGTCTACCTGATCAACAGCCTATCAGGGGTGGGTTTTGTGATAACATATTCCTCCATCAATCACACTAGCTCGGAGTTACAAGCAGCCAAGTCATGGATATCAAAAGGCAGTAGAGCCAGTGATAGTTAAAGAGCCAGTTTATCTCGAGTTTGCGATTCGAACCTCCCTATATTTAAGGAATTCATTGGAGACTTCAGTTGTATAAATAATGAGGCCTAGAGCCTCAGTAGGATTCAAATTTTTTCTATAAAAACACTAGTCATTTTCGATTTAAAGACTTGTGGAAGACCTTGTGATGTAATTTTCTGTTTTGATAATGAGAATGAGCATTTCCTTGATCCAGAACTAAGTTGACTCAGAGGGCTAAAGCTCTTGGGTTAGGGCCCAACCCTAGTAGCAAAGGCTCCTCTTCTTGTACTTTTATGCTTAGTTGATTTCATATATTAATGGTTGAATTGTCTTTAGCATTATTTCATTGCAAGTAGTTGTGGATTTGATTAGTTTGCTTCCATTTGTGCCTTACTTCAGCAGTAGCTTAGAAGAGATAAAATAATATCAAAAATTTGTCAGTAGGTGGATTTTGCCTCACTCCTCCCTTCAGGGTTCATGGTTTGAGGAAGGAACCCCTATGCAGCCCCAAAAAGACAAAATTCTGATTTCTCATGGAATTTATGGTTTTCTGTTACTTAGGCCAGCATTTTATTAGTTTGTAAGAATAGTATTTGATTACCATTTCTTCTATCTTTATTCTTACATTAGATCTCATCAAGGTTTCATATTATTCTACAAGTTTTCTCATGCATGAAATAGGCAACTAGCTCATAAAAGTTTGTTTTCATTAGTTAATTGAAATCCTTCTTGCTTACATGATTCATGGATAAATGTCAATGATTGATGCAATGTAGGATTTTTAGAAGTATAGATATATTTCATGATTATCACCTTCTTTCACTACATCCCCCACTAAATTCATCATTCCATAAGCATACTTCTTCAAGCTTGTTGAGAAAATCCAACCATCTCATAACTTTGGTTTTGAGCTTTGTAGTCATCATAGGCACCCCTTGCCTCATTCCATCCAAAAAACACCTTCCCTAAGCCTTACATCACCTTCCAAACCCCTCTTTTTTCTCTCAGCTGTATCCTGTAGGAATACAGGGGATCCTGTAGGAATTCAGGACATCCTGTAGAAAATATTAAGACATCATGTAGGTTGACCTATAGTGGCCAGTTTTGAGGCTGAATTATGGAAGAAGCCCATAGAAAACTAAAAAAGGACCCCTACTTTCGTCCCAAAGCCTTCTGACCATTCACCATCATCCCTAAGCCACCTTCCACATCACTGAAGGAAGTTAGCTTTCACACTTTCACACAAAAAAAGACAAAAATAAAAACAAAGTTATTTTGTTAATTTACATGCACAACAGTAGAATGTTTGATGTTTTAATTTGCATGCCTATGACAATGATTGCATACATGTTAACTTAGAATTCTTTTGAAGCGAAGCCTCTTAGCAATTAATTAGGTGTGTTTAAGCATTTTATTTCATTCTTTTTCCTTACTGCAATAGATATGATTTCTTTTATTGTAGATTTCTCTTTTCCTCAATAGTAATCAAGCTTCTTCTGAACCAACAGAAGTCTGGTTTGAAAAACCTTAGTGGTCTATCACCAGCTTAGTAGTGACAAAGAGAAAACCCATCACATTTACTTGTGTATACAAAACTGTCACCTCCAAGTTTGTATGAACCCTGGGTTGATAAAGTAAATTCGATAGCCCCAGGAGTTGTAGAATTATTGTTGCAATACTGGTGCTCATCACTTTTTGGCACTGTTGTTGGAGAGGTGTCTAAGTAATATGTGATTTATGTTTTTTTTCTTCCATTTCTTATATTTGAAATTCTGCTATTAGCTTCATTTCTGCAAAAGTAATTTAGTTTGCTTTATTTTCCATTATGAAAGTGAGATTTCATTCAAGAAGTTAGTTTTCATTTAGTGAGTTAGTTCCATTCAATTAGTGATTTCAATTCTACAATTATTTTCAAAGCTTGGAAACAACAGAAAACAAAACAAAAACACCTCTTTCATGCCTCGTAGGAATAGGGATAACTTAGGAAAACTTCTACCCAATACCCCCACCGCTTCAAACAGCCAAACTTCCCTCTTCTTCGGTAGTTATGAATTAGAGAACCCCTTAGGTGAACAACAAGAGATATTTGAAGAGCCTACAGGGGGAGAGGAAGAAGGAGAACCCATTCCAATTGACCCAATGGTTGAAAATAAAAATGACAGAGAGGATAGAGAAAGAATTGAGGGTTCCTTTCCCTTCATAGAAACTAATGGGGATACCAAGATGAAGAATATAAGCCCCTCTGTTCTTCCTCATTTCCATGTCCCGACCTCAGAAGATCCAGACACTTTCTTGTTTGAGTTTGTTGTCATATGCAGAGCCTATTATTACACCAATGATGAGCAGAAGTTGAAACTATTCCCATCCACTCTCAAGGATGCAACTTTGCACTGGTTCATGGGTTTACCCGGGGATAGCATCACAACCTGGGCTCAGATGTAGCAAGCCTTCAACAACAAGTATCGAGACTATTACAGGTCCAAAGGCACTAAAGAGGAAATTTTTAGGATGACCATAGGGCATGATGAATCCCTAAAGGATTATGAAGAAAGATTCCAACTTAGTTACAAAAGGGCCAAGTGCACACTTGATCCTGAGTGACTAAATCTATTCATGCTTAGAGGGGTAAGGGAAGATCTTCTGGATACCCTAAACTTGTTAGCAGGAGGGGACATCTACCAAATAACCTATGAAGATATCAAGACTATATTTAGGAACCATTCTAGGGCAACTAGGAAAAAGGGTAGGGGTAGTCAACCTACGGTAAATCCATCCTCTTCCAATACATCCATCAAGGGTGAAATTGGAAATATGATGTAATATTTCAAGAGTGAGATGGTGCAAACCCTTTCCCTACAGATGGACACTATGTACATCAAGAGAAAGCAGGAAGAAGCCATTTTCTGCCCTAGATGCACAAGGAGGCACCCTAGGAATAAATGTCCACTAAATTTGATTGAATTCTATTCAGTCTGTGAATAAAACCATGCCATGGACAAGTGCCCTTCTCTACCTGGACTAAAAGTTGTGTATCAAGGAACTGAAGGGGTGACTGAACAACTCTGCTACATAAATCAAAGGAGACCTCATGGGCCTCAGCCATACCAACAGGGCATGCAAGGTTCATCCCATGCCTATTACAACCCTAGCTAGACCACATCCATTCCCTCTTGGGCCTCCCCTTCTCATCCTTTCCTGGTCTAAACCTCCTCCTTGGTATTTTTCACCTAAGTACCATTCCCAACCCACCAACCAGTCATTCCAACCATATGCTTCGCCATAGCCTCAGTGGAATGCACCGCCCTAGGAGTGGAGGCCCCCATACAACAATGCTCTAGCTTTATTTCCTTCACCACATACTCAACCACAGATTTTACACCCTGCTCCACCTAAACCACCCCAGATGACTTCCCAGCCAAATCTAAAACCGAACAACAGACAGGCACACCAAGTGTATAATGGAGAGACACCCTATCCCGCTTATGCTGTGGAGATTCAGGAAATCAACCTGAGATCTGGGAGAGTACTCCCGGATAACCAACCTTTACCTCCACCTAGGGAGAGTGAGGAGGAAAGAGAGGAAAGCATGCATAGAGTAAATCCACCACCCTTTCCTGAGAGATTAACTCAACCAATCCAACCTACCCCGGAAGAGAATGAACTTATGGGTGAATTGAAAAATCTACGTGTCAAAATTCCACTTCTCCAATCCATAAAGGATGTACCTATTTACAACAAGTTGATTAAGGAGAAGTGCTTCAAACATCCAAGGAGGCGAAAAAGAGACACCCCTCCCATTAATGTCATTGGACAGTTATCCGACTTAATGTTGGGGCAAGTAATTTGCCTGAAGTATTTGGACCCTGGAATCCCTTTAGTAGATGTGCACATCAATGGCACCATTGTCCCACACACTTTGATTGATCTTGGGGCTGCCATTAATGTAATGAATAAGGACACCATGCTCAAGCTCAATCTCCAAGGTTCATTGAGAAAGACCACAACAATATTGCAACTTGCAGACTGTTCCACAGTGACCCATGAGGGGATTGTGGAGGATGAGGTGGTCTCCATTGACTCTTGGTAGTATCCTGCAGACTTCCTAGTTCTCTAGCCTAAGGCCAAGCTTACTGGTTACCCTCCCATCCTTCAGAGGCCCTCGTTAACCACTGTTGATGCCTACATTAGCTATAGGGATGGAAATATGACTATAAAAAATGGGCATATGTCCAAGCAGTTAGTCATGTACCCTCCAGCTCATCCATCTCTAGAACATGACTTACCTTTATGGCTAGAAGAGGAGGAGGAAGATGGAGTCTACTCAACCCAACTCTATACTGTAGAAACAACCATGGGAGGAGGACAACTGGATGAAGATTATTTAATTGAACAAATACTCCAAAGTCCAACTCCCAGCACATTGTCCTTAGAGGAAGTAGTAGAGGAAACCCATAACAGCCATCAAATTGATATATTCTTAGTTGATTCAAGCCCTACCTATGTCAAAACCATATAATTCAGCCCCGAGAGAACTTTGAAAATCAACCCATCTCTTTCTGTACACCAAGAAGAAAAGTTGTGCAACATGCTAAAGGAACATTTGGATGCCTTTGCTTGGAGTTACAAGGAAATGAAGGGAGTGCACCCCTTGGTGTGTACTCACCACATTTATATCAAAGAAAGTTGCAAACCAATTCGACAACCCCAAAGGAGAATGAATCCAACTCTCAAGGATATAGTCAAAGAAGAACTGCAAAAGTTGCTAGATGCAGGATTCATTTACCCTATCTCGGATAGTGAATGGGTCTCTCCTTTGGTGTTGGTTCCAAAGAAAAATGGGAAGTGAAGGATTTGTGTCGACTACAGGGAGTTAAACAAGCAACAATGAAGTACCATTTCCCTCTACCTTTCAATGACCAAGTGCTAGATGACCTGGCAGGGAAAAAGTTCTTCTCTTTCCTAGATGGGTTCAGCAGGTACAATCAAATCCAGATCAACCTGGAAGACGAGGATAAAACCACCTTCACTTGTCCTTGGGGTACTTTCACTTATAGGGTCCTTCCTTTTGGACTATGAAATGCCCCTGCCACTTTCTAGAGAGCAGTCCTGAGTATCTTTTTTGAGCTAGTCCATCATGCAGTAGAAATTTATATGGATGATTTTACACCCTATGGGTGTGATTTCTAGGAGGTTCTATCCAACTTAGGTAAGGTGTTGAACAAATGCATTGAAATGAACCTATCCCTTAGTCTCAAAAAATGCGAGTTCTTGATGACTGCAGGGACTATTCTTGGTCATTCAATATCTCAGAAAGGACTACAGGTGGACCCAAATAAGATAGCCATCATCTAGAGGGTCCCACCTCCGCAAAAATAGAGAGATGTCAAGAGTTTTCTAGGTTTAGCTATATACTATCGGAGGTTTATAAAAGACTTCAGCAAGTTAGCTTCTCCTTTATTTGGGTTGTTGGCCAAAGAGTTTGAATTTTTATGGTGAAAAAGATGTCAAGAGGCCTTAGACACCTTGAATGATAAGTTGACCACTGCACCTATTCTTCGAGGCCCAAATTGGGCCCTTCCTTTCCATATACATGCTGATGCCTCTCACAAAGCCATAGGAGCTGCTCTAGGCCAGATAAATGACAAGTTACCTTATGTATTTACTTCATCATTAAGAATCTGTCAAAGGCCAAATTGAACTACACAGTGACCGAAAAAGAACTCCCAGCTGTTGTGCATTCATTGAAACAATTTAGGCATTACATTACCGATTACCAAACATTTGTACATACTGACCATGTTGCAATTAAATACCTGATGAATAAACCAGATGTGAATACCTGGATTATTAGATGGTTAATTTTATTATAGCAGTTTAATCTAACTATTATTGATAAGCCTAGCAAGAAGAATGTTGTTGCCGATTTTTTGTCCAGATTAAATTTGCCTGTAGGGGAGGAAGGAATGGACAATGATCAATTACCGAATGAACACCTATTTGCATTTGAATTCTCTCTCCATGGCTTGCTACCATAGAAAACTACTTGGTGTCTGCACAGTTCCAACTGAATTTTTCCTCCAAAGAGAAAATCAAGATTGTGAGGAAGGGCTCCCCATTCACTTGGATTGGGGGCAACCTCTTCAAGCTAGGCCTGGATCAAATTCTAAGAAGATGTGTCAGGGAGGAGGAATTCTTTGACATCCTTCTGACCTATCATGATGGGCCTTGTGGAGGCCACTTTGTAGCCAAGAGGACAACATTCAAGGTGTTACAAGCTGGTTATTATTGGCCCACTCTTTAGCAGGATGTGAGAAGGTATACTAGTCAGTGTGATCGGTGCCAGAGGATGGGAAGGCCTACCCCAAGGGATGAAATGCCTCTGAAACCTCAAGTGACTTTCGAGCCATTTGACCAGTGGGTCATGGATTTCATTGGATCTATTGACCCTCCATCCAGGCAAAAGAAATACATCATTGTGTGCATTGACTATTTGACCAAGTGGGCTGAAACTAAGGAAATCAAGGTAGCAATAGAGGAGAAAGTGGTTGAGTTCTTAAGGGAAAATGTATTTTATAAGTTTGGGTACCCTAGAGAATTGGTCACTAATTAAGGCAGCTAGTTTACATCTAACATGATTGAAGACTTGTTAAGCCAACACAAGATCAAGCATAGAAAATCCACTCCTTATCACCCACAAGCTAATGGGAAAGTGGAGGTGACCAATAGAGCGCTGGAGGGAATTCTGACCAAAGTAATTAGCAGTAGTAGAAAAGATTGGGTAGATAGATTAGTTGAGGCCACTTGGACCTACAATACCACCTAGAAGACCACCACACGATTCACTCACTATGAGTTGTCTATGGTAAGAAGACCTTGATGTCCATTGAATTTGAGTACAATACATTAAGAATGGCAACAAAACTAGATCTAGATCTCACTGGTGCACAAAAAGAGAAATTGCTCCAGTTGAATGGGCTAGATGAGTTTAGAATGCAATCCCCCCTACACGCAGAGGTGACTCAAGTTCAAAGGAAGATCTGGAATGACAAGAACATAAAGGACAAAAAATTCCAAGAAGGTGATTGGGCTTTGTTATATGACTCCAGATACAAAGATTTTAAAGGCAAGTTAAAGAGTAGATGGTTAGGGCCTTATGTCATAGAGAAATGTCATGATAATGGTTCAGTGCAGATAAGAACCATTGATGCATAGGCTATTTATTTACTTGTAATGGGCATAGATTGAAGGTTTACAAGAAGCCCTTGAAAAATCAAGAATTCATTGATGGAATCAGCAAGACAATGATGGTGGTGTAGCAAGTCTCAGCTTCTACCTCATCAAGTCACTTAAAAAAAAAAAGACTCAGGTGAAAACCTCCATGAGGCACCTGAGTCACATTATTGGGTTGAAAACTTCTTGAGGCGGCCCAATGGCATAAAAAAAAAGAGAAATAAAAAGATCTCTGGGTGAAAACCTCTGTTGAGGCGCCCAGGGGAAGCAACTAGGATGAAAACCTCTTGGAGGCAAACTAGTTGCTTTCAAAAAGAAAAATAAATAAATAAGAGAAAAGAAAACTTTGAAAATATTGTTTGCAAGTCAGCAGGAGGAGGATCAAAGCAACAAGAGAGTATCAAAAGGACCTATACAGTTCATTTTTTCATTCCTCCATTTCATATCCTTCATCATTCCATCATTTTTTTACTCATTTAGCTCAGTTTGAAAGGGTTCTGTGTTTTCTACAGGATTCCTTGTAAACCTACAGGATTCCCTGAAAACCTACTAGATGATCCTGTAGGAGTTACAGTGTCTTGGGAATCCCAAATAAAGTGACACTAGAGCAAGGGGATGACCTGCTTATGTCAAAAAAATAAATGTCTACTTCACCATCTCATCACCATGCCTCTCTCCACCATGATCACCCCTGCATTCATCTAACAAAATGAATTTCAAAAAATTTACAGTTTTCAAAAAGAAAAAAAGAAAGAAAAAAACAGATAAAAGAGGATGAAGATAGAGAACAAGGGGACAACACCTAAAAGATATACCTCTCATTCACTAATCCCTAGACCCTTCTCTACCCATGCCAACCATCCTCGTGCTCCATAAGTGAATAAATGATTAAAAAATTTGAGGGAGAGGTAGCTATAGGATATCCTCTAGCAGCCTATCCCACAAAACAAAAAATCATAGGTTGTAGTCAACTTCAACATGGAGATCCAGAGGTCAAAGAAGCTCCTCTAGATCTTAGCATCAGGATCATTAGCATTAATATCCAGTACATGCACATCAAATAAAAACATCAAAGGACAATAAAAAAGAAGAAGAGAAAAACACATGCAGCTAATACACAACAAGGACTTCACTCTTCAACAAACAACATCAAGGCATCAGTACCACAAGTATGTATCTCCCCTCCACTCTCTTGTTAGCATAATATGATCAAACATGTAAATTTGTGAAAGAGTTGGTTTTATAAGCAAAAGTTGGCCAGTTAACTTGGCCACCTTCACTTAGTCAACAAGGAGAATATAATTAGTTCTTTCACACATGGCAGCAGTCGAGTCAAGAGAAAGGAGAGATGAGGTCGAAACTAGTTAAACTACGGATGGCCAAAGTGGGAGTTGATTACGAGCTAAGGAGAATGATGTTTTGGTAGTGGGACCAATGGTCCAAAAATGGATACTCATACTTCAACTGCCAGCACACCATCCCACTCAAATCACCCATATGAGGAAATAAAATGTTGATTCCCATGCATAAGAGGCATTCACATTCTTGAGCCTACACCAAAGCAAATTTGCTCTCGGCCCTGAAGAAATCTACAGGAAAGACAATCAGTGTTTTTTCCAACGCAGGAGCACCTACAAGATCCTACAGGATACAGAACAACACCTACAAGATTGGAAATGAGCATTTTTAAAGGAAAAAACTAGAGGTTGGCTTTGTCAGGTAGTGACAAGGAGGTAGGCTATATACTTTCCAACATTTTCTGAGTGAAAAGAATATAGAAAATCCTTCTATTTTGATTGAAAAATATTGTGGTCTAAGGGAATTGTACACTGAATTTTCATTTAAAATTCCCCATCCATTAAATTTAGTATTAGACATATACAACCCTCCACATCCATCAGAGAAAAATGACAGGGGGGTTTAACAAGAGGGAACCCACCAACACAGTGAGGATTCATCAGCACCCTCCTATACTAGAGATATTCACAAGACACAATTGGATGGGTTTCTTTGAAAAATTGAGGGGATATGATGATGAAGTAGCCAGAGACTTTTCTCTCTCCCTCATACCATTGACTAGGACCCATGCCACTATTGTGATGAAAGGCCTCTCTATAGAACTCACCCCTGAAATCATAGGTAGAATCACCACCCTTCATTTAGGGATGCCTTGGAGAAAGGAGGATAAGGGTAACAACCAAATTGCAAAGAAGAAATTCTTTTTAGAAGGAGAGGAGGCAATGGAAGACAAAAATGGGGTCAAAAGAGCAAGCCTGCCATATCCTTGGAATGAAATTACTTACCACCTTATAAAATATATATCATGTGAAGGTAGGTATAGTGTAGTAGATGAATACCATTTTAGGCTTCTCCAAGAGTTGAGGTTTGGAGCATACACACCTCCCCAAAATAGACTCAGCATACCCTACTTACTTCTTTAATCAGTGATATATATGAGCATTAAGGTTCCAGAAGGAAACCATCCACAACTATCCCATCATGGGTTAATTAGATTTATCATAGAAGATTCCCTACAAAACCTTAGACTCCCTATCACATGGGCAACTTTTAGAGACATGCAGAGAGAGGAAGACACAAAAGACCTTGAGTATGACAAAAGCCCCACTACCAGTGAAAGGGATGAAGAAGAAATAGAGAAGGATGAAGAAGAAATAGAGAAGTATGAAGAGGAAACAGAGGAGGAAGAAGAGGAAGAAAAAGATAAGGAAAGTGGTGAAGAGACAAAAGAAGATCCAAAGGAGGAAACTGATGAACAGAGTGAGGAACTAGAGGGATAAGAATAGGAGAAAGACAAGAGTGAGAAGGAGAATGGAAAAGAGGAGACATAAGAGCAGGAAGAACAAAGGTCTAAAATGCAAGGCACAGAAGGGGACGAATCACCCAAGGTATCACCAGAACCCACTAAGAGAGAGGCAACAGCTGCCCTCACTGCCCTTAGTACCCCTATCAAGCAAAAAGGGAAGAGATAGAGGTAAACTCCATTGTACTTTAGGACAAGAAAAAGTACAATAATAAGGTGAGTAAAACCTCAAACTCCCAACAAGGTTCCTATTGTCATTGAAGACTCACCAAAATAGCAGTAAAAGAAAGCTCCTCTTATGAAAAATCAAGGAGAAGGATCATCGGGACAAGCCTCTCCCAACTCTCCTATCACTTATGTTAGGAGGCCTGTCACTAGATCTACCTCATCAAAAGGAAAAGGCCTCCTGCAAGAGACACAGAAGGACCTACAGGAATTAGAGGCCATCCTACAAGAAACTCTGCTAAACCTACAGGAAACTCAGAAATTGGACAAAGAAGGGATCATGCAGCAAGAAACAAAGAAGGAGGATCCAGAGTTGAGGGAACCTAGTCCTCAACCCAACCTTGACTCCTACTATAGGTTCATTGAAGGGGGTAGGGTCATTCCATAGAAATTTTCCATCCCCTTATTCTTTGAGCTTGAGAAAGAAAGGGCAAGAACACATAGGTGGATGCAAATAGCCAAATCTAAAGGAGTAGAGGACATAGGTCACATGGAGGAGAAAGTAAAGGAGATGGGCAGAGAACTGAGCAACCTGAGGGACAGAGAGGCAATGATTAAATCTTAGTTGGAGGCAGAGAATGCATGGTTAACAGGACAACTACAAGAAAGTGAGAGTCAACTGGCATCCATGGTCAGTCTATCCTTAGAGGAAATCCAGTGCAGGATGCCAACAAAGTCCTATGCATTTTATCTTAAGGAATAGTGGTTGCAATTCCAAATCAACACTCTAGCATAGAGAGGCACTATGCCTTTCCAATATTATAGACAATTCATTGATCTCTGTGAGCAATTCATCTTGGAGGATAGGGCTAAAATGTATGAGTTCTACCTACATAACTTGGCCCTGACAGATCTGAATGTGTGGGACCCTAATTCAAAACTAGGGGACTTACAGTTGATGGCTTTGGCATCATGGATGAATCATGAAGAAGCAAGGGCTACAAAAATGAAGAAAGTAATGGCAAGGGAAGAAACAAAACCCCTCATGATAAGAGCTGAGCAATCAAATCCAATTGCTTTCATCAGCACCCATAACTTGATTGAAAATCACCCTCAACTTGCACCTAGGTACCTTGTTACCCAAGAACAAGAAATCACACACTTTGAGGACATGTTCAGGCTATGAGGAGATGAAAGCATGCAAGCTTGCCAAAGGAGATGGAACACTTTGCCCTACAACTTGAAAATCAGAGAGTACCATTCTCCTCAGAGAATGAGAGAAGCACTTAACAGAACACCCATGTACAAGCAAGCTCTCCAAAGACTCAAAGTCAATTGGGTTGGCTTCAGACTTAGTCCACCACTGCTCTTATCAACGTTGGAAGGAAGGAAGGAAGAGGAAGAAAGAAAGTAGTGGGAGGAGATAGAGAGGAAGGAAGGATTCTACGCACAACAAGAGGAAACTACAATAGAAGCATGGGATGTCAAGGAGGCCACTAGAGCAATGAAAGACATGGATATAGATTGAGTTGCTCAGAGGATGATCAACACTTTCATTAGGGGGTGATGATGAGCCTCATAATTGGGTAACTATATGGACCTTAATACACCTCCTAGCTTATTCAAATTAACTCTTCTCTTAATTTATTACATGTTTTGATTGTATTTCTCTTAATGAGATGAGTCAAAGTGAGATATTATACCTAGTGGACTAATGTGCATTGATTGCAGGTTTTGAGAGAAAATCATGGAAATTTTGGCTAACTAAGGGTTGAAACTCAATTGAGACAAGGAGGAGAGATTGTAGGAGATATATCCTCCTCATTTACTCCTCACTCATTCGAACATCCCTCCACCAATCACGCTAGCTCGGAGTTACAAGCAGTCAAATCATGGAGATCAAAAGGCAGCCGAGCCTGTGATAGTTAAAGAGCCAGTTTATCTTCAGTTTGGGAGCCAAGCCTCCCTAGATTTAAGGAATTCATTAGAGACTCCAGTTGTATAAAAAAGGAGGCATATAGCCTCATTAGGATTCAATTTTTTTATTGTAAAAACACTAGTCATTTTCGAGTTCAAGACTTGTGGAAGACCTTGTGATGTAATTTTCTGGTTTGATAATAAGAATGAGAATTTCCTTGATCTAGCACTAAGTTGACTCAGAGGGCTGAAACTCTTGGGTTAGGGACCAACCTTGGCAGCAAAGCTCCTCTTCTTGTATTTGTATGCTTAGTTGATTTCATAGATTAATGGTTGAATTGTCTTTAACATTATTTCATTGCAAGTAGTTGTGGATTTGATTTGTTTGCTTCCATTTGTGCCTTACTTCAGCAGAAGCTTAGAAGAGATAAAGGAATATCAAAAGGTTGTCAGTAGGTGGATTTTTCCTCACTCCTCCCTTCAGGGATCATGACTTGAGGAAGGAACCCCTATGCAACCCAAAAAATATAGAATTATGATTTCTCATGGAATTTAGGCTTTTCTATTACTTAGGCCGGAATTTTATTAGTTTGCAAGAATAGGATTTGATTGCCATTTATTCTATCTTCAGTCTTACATTAGATATCATCAAGGTATCATATTATTCTGCAAGTTTTCCCATGCATGAAATAGGCAGCTAGCTCATGAAATTTTGTTTTCCTTAGTTAATTGAAATCCTTCTTGCTTACATGATTTATGGATAAATGTCAATGATTGATGCAGTTCAGGAGTTTCAGAAGCATAGAGAGAATTAATTATCAAAAACCTCATTCCAACTTCATCCATCCATGATTATCACCTTCTTTCACTAAATCCCCCACCAAATTCATTATTCCATAAGGATACTTCTTCAAGCTTGTTGAGCAAATCCAACCATCTCACAACTCTAGTTTTGAGCTTTGAAGTGGTCCTAGGCAATCCCTTGCCTCCTTCCATCCACCAACTACCTTCCCTAAGCCTTACATCACCTTCCAAACCCCTCCTTTTGCTTTGGGCTGTATCCTGTAGGAATAAAGGGGATCCTGTAGGAATTCAGGACATTCTGTAGGACGCATTAGGACATCCTGTAGGTTGACTTGTAGTGGCCTGTTTTGAGGCTGAATTATGGAAAAGTCCCCTATGAAGCTAGAAAAGGACCCCTACTTGCCTCACAAAGCCTTCTGACGATTCACCATCATCCCTAAGCCACCTACCACATCACCAAAGGAGCTTAGCTTTCACACTTTCACACAAAAAAGACAAAAAGAAAAACAGAGTTATTTTGTTCATTTACATGCACAACAATAGAAAGTTTGATGTTTTAATTTGCATGCCTAGGATAGTAGGATTGCACACATGTTAACTTAGCATTCTTTTGAAGCAAAGCCTCTTAACAGTTAATTAGGAGAATGGTGTTTTTAAGCATTTGATTTCAGTCTTTTTCCTTACTGCAATAGACAAGGTTTCTTTTAATGTAGATTTCTCTTTTCCTCATTGGTAATCAAGCTTTTTCTGAATCAATAGAAGTCTACTTTGAAAAACCTTAGTGGTCTATCACCAGCTTAGCAGTGACAAAGAGCGGACCCATCACATTTACTTGTGTATACAGTACTGTCACCTCCAAGTTTGTACGAACCCTAGGTTGATAAAGTAAAGTTGGTAGCCTCAAGAGTTGTAGCATTCTTGCTGCAATACTGGTGCTCAACACCTGCTGTAAATATGTTTAATTATTAGAGAATTGGTGTGGTATTAGTTGATTCATCCCTATTATATCAATGGTGCAAAGTATTTATTGTTACCAAGAATGGATCCCAATTCCATTGAAGTATTCAAGACTTGTAAATTGGTTGTTATAGAATAATCAAGGTCTATTTCTAGATGCAATTATGTCTTGGGGAACTATAGATAGGTGTCTCTGTGGGATGGGAAACTTGTTATCATTAGTAAAAGTCCTTGAATTGATGAGAGCATGGAATAGGAAGGTTCTTGTTATCTATCGTTCATATTCACTTTGCATTGTGCCAAGGTTGGGAAGATAATTTGGGAAAAGTGGCCACAGCCGATAGGAGGTGTGGGATGGGAAAATGTTTTTCACCTACCAGCAAAGGAAAGATGAGGGTTCATTCCTTTCATGAGTGCATTGGCACTATTGATAGAGTCTGGGACAGAATTTCCTTCTGTTGTTAAATAGGAAAGTGTTATTTGCATGGTGTTCCAGGATCTAGTGGGGTCCATGGCTTAAGATAAGGTGGAGAATGCCACATAGGACATAAACAATGTGTAACTATGATGTGGCAAGGTGTTTGACATGGCACCTTCTCAGCATGGTATGTGGAAGATGGATATGGCCCTTTTGGATGGCCATGTAGCTAGCTTTTGAATAACACGTGGCACCACTTGAGGATGCCATGTGATGGGTGACACCACCTTGATGTCATAATTAGGTGATGTGGACGTTAAGTTGACATGGAATTAAAATACATGTGGTATAGGTATCATATAGAGTTTGTTGATCCAATGGTTTTGATTGTGTATCAGGTTTGAACCTATGTGTGCATTAAATATGACATTATGACCATATAAGATCTAATGATGATTGTTCTCTGAGTCTAATGGTCATAATGTGTATCAGGATTGAACATGCTCATACATTAATGCCATGACTATCACCTGATATGATAATATGCTTCTAATTTAATGAGAGTGATGTTTGTAGATTTCATGAGGTGCAAAAATGATCAAGGTTTAAGTAGTGAAGAGTTACCTGATGTGGTTGTCTGAAGGTTCAAGAGTTTGAGACATCCAGGGAAAGTACAAGAGAGAGGAGTTGAAGGGCCCATATGTGGGTCTAGGCATGTATGCACTTGTAGAGAGGAGTTAGTCTAGAGGTCTAAGGGTTTAGGGAATTTTCCATGTGATAAATGATGGGAATGTTAGACCTCCCTAATATGGATATAACGTGAAATTTTGACATAACACGCCAAGGGGGAAGACTCGCAGGACCCTAGTATTGGTTGATGTGTCAGGTGCCATGTGGACTTAGCCATGACCATGTGGGTGCCAAAAATAATGTGGAACCATCTAGGTGAGGTGGGGGTTCCATGTGGGTACCCCATAACAGATCCTTGCCTATGTGGAAATATTTAAGTAGTGAAACTTCAAATGGCCATAACTTTCAATCCATAGGTCAAATTTTGGGTTCACAAAACTCTATAATAGGTCATTCCTTCTCTATATAAAACTATCCTCACCTGTATGGATTCATTATTTAACAATGTTTATATCTTTGAAAATATCTCCACAAGCTAAACGAGATGGTGTTATCCAACGTGATTTCTACACATTTTGGGTGTGAAGGAATTTTGTAACCCCATATTCATAATAGGACCATGCAGGTTGGGTTAATTGAAGTTAACACCTCCCACTAGGCTTGGGAAGTCGAAGGGGGTGGGAGGGAGTGTTACAAAGTGGTATCAGAGCATCCAGGTTCAACACTTGGACTAGATTGGCTCAAGACTGATGAAATCAAAGGTGACGATTCTACATTGGACCCATGGGAATAATATTTGGAGCTCTATTACAAAGTGTAGTAATTATGCTAATTGTCTACAATGGGCTATGTATAGAATTTTATTGTGGACTTCATGCTACATGTAAGTATTTATTTTGATGTGATTATCATTTTCTAACAGTTATACTATCTTGAAAATGTGAAAAATCATTGAAATGCAGCAACTGGAATTTATTCTTCTAACTTATTAATTATGCAATTTATTTTTCCATGGAAAAATAATGAATAAATCACATTGCGATTTATTCACAATAAAAAAATATGTATAAAATAAACTAGAAACTAAGAAAATATATGCACATAGATAAGAAAAATGACACCATTATTTTGAACAAATGTGCTCAGAAAAACCTAATGTGGGAAAATCGGTACAGTAGATAAGGGTTTTATTATTATTATGTAGCAATGAAAATTATGAGTAAAATATGGATGCAAAACTGGAAATCCTCTCCAAAGGAATCATTCGAAAAATTATTAAGGGAAATCTTCCCTTCTCCACAAGCAATCCTACAACAAACTACTCATGGAAACTAGCCCTGGAAATCCTCTATGTAGGCTTCTGTGTAGCTTGTAAATCAAACTACACAGAACTGCCTCTGAATAAGGTGTCCTACCTATTGCTTCCTCTAGAATCAATTCTTTATCCCTCTTGAAAATTATCCTAGCCTTCGACAACTGAATAGACCTCTCCACTGGTCGAATTGAATTGCCTTCTTGAGGCATTGCGAAAGCCCTTCCGCAGCCTCTTGTGGAACAAATCGACCTCCTCTAGATGACTCTTTCGGTACTGGAAACCTCCATAAAAATATCTATTCCTACTCCTCTACCTCCGCTACTGATCTCTGGCTCGAATTCTCTTCCTGATTGAATCTCTAGGAAATTCGAGCTACCAGGATCAGAAACTCAATAGATGTGTTAATCTCCAACACAATATCATGTTCTTATAATCTCTCGTTGGTGAACCAACAACCATTATTAGATATCAATCGATTGATAAGATCATCTCAAACTCAATCTATGTGAGTTTCTAGAGCATTCTGACTTCTCTCAATTAATTCCCTTTAATTAATCAATTTCCTTAAGTTAGACTTAGGTATTTTTTAATTATCAATCAATTAATTTAATTGAGCTATCTCTGGGTGTTTTTTCATGAAATGTTTTCTAGGTTCTATATATCTTGTGTTCCTTAGCCTCTCTTACTAAAGTCAAGACTAGAACACCTATATGATGCTACAAAAACCAACACTCCCTATTAGTGAGGAAGGTGTTCTCTACCATAACATCTTCCCTCGCACTACTAATGTCTGACAACTATGATAACCTGCCACTTTCCACCAAACTATTGTGCATACTCTGATTCATCTGCCACTCTGTAGTTGAATCGTCCTGCACTTGTGTTGCTACCAACAATGCATTGTACCACCCTATACTACTGCCAACATTATAGTGTTCCACCACATATCTCATGTTATTGTTGTTGCTGCAACTACTGCAACTGAGAACTTTGAATCAACTGTCCCTGGACTGACTCTGCAATTGTCTGCTAAGTCTCTAACTACAACTAGCCTTTGCACTCTCTATTGAGTATGGTTGTGCCCTAACAAGTTGTGTTCCCCTCAATAACTGAATGTAACTAGTACTATAACTGTCCCTTAGGATTTGACTGTGCCATGATGAAACTAATCCATCTAATACTAAATATTCTGGGCCCTTGTAGCAAGGGTAATGATCCATATGAGGAGTAAATTGAAACTATTGATGCTCCTTTATGGACCCTGCCCAAATCTCTTCAAATATGGGGTCTAAATTGTTAGGACCTCATATTGTCTCCTTTTGACCATACATTTGCTATGACGTCATCCTTTTTCAACTTATATTTAAAAGTCCTTGTTATTGTTTTAACCCAAGTATCCCAAAGGTACACAATATTTCTTCTCACCACTATATGTTAAATTATTTTACATATAATTACAGGATCTTCATTATTAACCATTGAATTGATAATTTTTGAATGGTTAAAGAACAATGTGCAGTCCATGTTGCTGAAACTACCTGGAGATTGCAAGATTATGTCCATAGTTGTTGAAACAGCAGGAACGATGTGCAAATCTCGTGGCTAAATAGTTGTGATTTGCAGTCTAATATTTGACAGCAACAAAAGAAGATCACCGAAGGAGCTGCTACACTAGATGTAACGATCATGATCTAAAGACAATATTTTTGTAACAACATTTTGTTAAAGGGAAAACTGACTTCCCTATTTTTGTATAAAGGGTTAAAATAGTACTTACAATGTAATCTATTGTAATAGATGTCTCCTCTTTAAAAAGAGGAGACATCTACATTAGAAGGGGATGAAAAAACAACGAGAAAGGTTGAGTTGAAGGAACATAACTGGAATCTTTTCTTCTCTATAACATGACATATTGATAGATGAATAAAATGTTGTTTTGAACATTTCTCTCTAGTTCTTGTTTCCTGGGGGATCTTGTGAGAAGGACAGGGCCCACCTTCATCACAAGATTCACCCATTATATTTCCGTAGTGTATTAAGTGTGTCTTTCATTCATGCTTTGTTAATAGTCCTATTTACATAATATCATTTTTGCATTATTACTGAAACTCTGTCTTCTTCCCAATTGATTGCTACAATGTTTATTTTATCCACAGTTAATTCATGTATGTTGCAATTAAGTTTATAGAGTAAGGTGGCAGCTTGATAATTAGGAGCAGGTGCTGAAGATTCCCGCTCTGGGAATAGGGTCCTGTTCTCTGTTACAACATAGCCAGCGCTTTCCTCCGCAGATTGATTCTCTAGATTACTCCTTTTAAGCATTCTTTGGTAGCTGTCTGCAATATATTGTTTTTGCTGTAACTCAGAGTGGAGCTTCAATTTTCTTAAGGCAAAGTGTGACCAGTCTTTACTACAAATTTTATTTCTTTTAGGATTGAGTACATATAGTACGTAGTTGCCTTTGAAATAACATATTTCCTTGGGTTGACAATTTATGCAGCACTTTGCTGTTTGAATTAATAAGCAATTAAAGTGACCAACATTTTGGCGCCGTTGCCAGGGAAGGAAATCATAGATTTTAAAAGCATTGATGATTTTCTTTTAGATATGCAAGATGCATGGGAGGACGCAAGAAAACTAATCCTACAGGTGGCAAGGGCAAAGGAAGAGGAGGAACAAAAACTTTCATTGATGAGATTATTTCAAAAGCTGAGACTTCTCAGAGGCTAAGAACTTAGAGGCCACAGACTCAACATTCTCTCCAAATGGACTACGAAACAGAGGAAGTAGTGGGACCTGAAAGGGTTGAAGAAATAGTAGAACATACCGAGGAACCAGTGGAGGAAATTGAAGAACCAATAGAATATATTGAAGTTGAGGAACTAGTTCAGGACATTGAGAGTGCAACAGAAAGCACTGAAGAGCAGGCAAGCACAACAGGAAAACAACCAGTGGATGGAAACAATGAAGGAATCTTTGGTGGAGGACATGGAAGAGGAGAAGGAAGAGGTGAGAATTCTCTCTCCACCTTGGAATTCCCTATTGGGGAACTTCCCAGAGGAACAACTCCTATGAAGAATATCCCACTCTTAGCCTTACCTAACTTCCATGGTTTATCCTCTGAAGACCCTGATGAATTTCTTTTCAAGTTTGATCTATTGTGTAGAAGTTATTATTATGTTAATAATGCTAAAAAATTGAAGTTGTTTCCAGCAAACATTAAAAGGAAATGCACTAAGATGGTTTATGAGCTTGGGAGGTCATGTGATCACAACATGGGATCGGATGAAGGAGAAGTTTCTGGAAAAATACCAAGACTATTGCCGGACAAGAGAAAAAAGGGAGGAATTATTCAATATGGTTCATAAGAAGGATGAAAATCTGGAGGACTTTGTGGAAAGACTCCAGTATAATCTGCAGAGATCCGAGCACCCCGATGTAAGTAAAGATATTCTCAAAACAATATTATTGAAAGGGGTAAGGGATGATTGTTTAGATATGTTAAGTATGCTTGGTAAAGGGGATATATCTAAAGAATCGTATGATGAAATCGTTAACCTCTGCAAGAGATGTTCAAGAGGAGCTTTGAATAAATCAAAAAGCAGGGATAATACTTATTCAAGAGTCCAAAAATCAGACAGTGGAGGAGCAACAAGAGCTGAAATACGTAATCTACTTGAGGAATTCAAAACTGAAATATTAAGTTATTTTTCTTCATAGATCGATACCTTGCAGGTTAAAATGAAATAAGCAGAGGCAGAAGCCGCGTTGGCCATCTTCTGTCCTAAATGTAGAGAAAAAAAATCTGCTAAGGGAATGTCCATTGGACAAGGTACCAATCTGTACCATTTGTGAGAAGGAACATGAAACTCAACAATGCCCTTCTTTACTAGGGATAAAAGTAGCATTGCAACCAATTGAGGAGGAAGCTGAAGTGGGTTATCTGCTGACACAAAGGAGGCAGTGGCAACCACGAGGACAAGGTACGAACTCTAGTATGCCATTTAATCGTTGGAATAATTATCCTTCTTTTAATCAAGCAAATTACCCACCCTTCAACCAAATTCAATACCCACCCTTTAATCAAATGAATTTCCCACCCATGCAGCAAACAAACCCTTCCTTTGTAGACCCTACAATGTGGACTCCTTGGCTTCTACATCAATCTTATTTTAATCAATTGAACCCAAACTGGAGAGCTCAACAAACTCCGTTCCCAAGCCAATTTCCTCAGTTCCAACAAAAACTTTCTCTCTTGTCAGGTACTCCACTGAATAATCAAATAATGAAACCCCAGCTGCCTGTACAACCGAACCCTAACCCTAATAATAATAAAGTTGTGCAAGTCATCGATATTCAAAACTTGCCTACATCTCCTGTGCAGTGTAATGATATTCATTTACGATCTGGGAGAGTAGTTGAGCCAATTATTGACGATATTACCTCCTCTGACTCTGACAAAGAAGAGGCAGAAAAGAATAATTTACCTAATAAGGGTGTTGAAGCAGTCAAGCCACCCTCTAATAAAATTGTTGAAACAGTAGAGCCACCATTCCCTGAACGTCTAGCTCTCACTAAGACACCTGAGCCGCCTGTTTTTAATCTTCTAGGGGAATTGAAAAATCTTTACGTTAAAATTCAACTTTTACAAGCACTCAGAGATGTACTAATTTATGCCAAAACCGTCAGAGAAATATGCATCAAGAAACCTGGTAGGAAAGCTAAAGATCCCCTTACAATGCATGTGATGGGTGATCTAGCTACTTTAATGTCAGGAAAAGCTCCTCTTGTAAAATATGGTGATCCCGGCCACCCTACGGTCACAGTACAGGTTGGAAAAACTATTGTTTCACGAGTTCTGGTAGACTTAGGTGCTACTATAAATATTATGACCCTTGAAACTACACAGCTATTACAGTTGAAAAATGTAATTAGAGAGATACCAACTATCCTAGAATTAGCTGATCGTTCCACAATCAAACCAGAAGGGGTTATTGAAGACCTGATCATTTCAGTTGAATCCTAGAATTACCCAACTGACTTTGTTGTATTACAGACTAAAAATAAGTTGGGGGGGCATCCTCTTATTTTGGGGAGACACTGGCTGGCTACAGCAGATGCCTTTATCAGTTGTAGATCAAGTTCAATGATAATTTCTAATGGATCTGAAACTAAGCAACTTACTCTTTACCCTCACACTACACCTATGATTAACAATGATGATTCTGTATGGTTAGACTATGAGGATAATGACACTCAACCCATTTTGACCATTGGACAAACCTTAACTCTTAAAGACACTATGGAAGATGAAGTAATTAGTAATTTTATTTCTGAACCTTCCTCGGTCACTTTTGAAACATACAATGAGTTAACTGCAATTCTAGAACCTGAAACATAGGAAAAGCTTAAATCTGAAAATTTACCTCAAACATCAACTGCTATCTCCTCTAAAATCATAACAGTAGAAATCGAACCTGGCAAAACATTGAACATAAACCCCAATTTATCAGATGCTAAAACACAACAGCTAATGAAGTCGCTCCGTGAAAAAAAGGAAGCATTTGCATGGGACTACACAGACATGAAGGGGATCTCTCCTGAATTATGTACTCATCGTATCTATATTAAGAAGGGGGCTCGACCAATCTGTCAACCCCAGCGGCAAATGAATCCTAATTTGAGGGAAATTGTTAAGGAAGAACTTCAAAAGTTTCTTAATGTAGGGTTTATATACCCCATATCTAACAGTGAATGGGTTTCTCCATTGGTGATAGTACCTAAGAAAAATGGGAAATGGAGAGTGTGTGTAGATTATAGAGCCTTAAACAAATCCACTAAAAAATATCATTTCCCATTGCCATTTATTGATCAGGTACTGGACAGTTTGTCAGGAAAGAATTCTTTTCCTTTTTAGATGGTTTTAGCAGATATAACCAAATCAGAATTGCACCCCAAGACCAAGACAATACCACTTTTACTAGTCCTTGCGGAACTTTTGGTTATAGAGTTCTCCCATTTGGACTATGTAATGCTCCAACAACGTTTCAAAGAGCAGTGATAGGAATCTTTTCTGATATGCTTAATGATTCTATGGAGATATTTATGGATGACTTTACTCCTTATGGTGTGACTTTTGAAGATGCATTACAAAACCTTGAGAAAGTACTTAAACGATGCATACAAGCTAATATTTCCTTGAGTACTGAAAAATGTCATATGATGATGAACGAAGGAATTGTATTGGGACACTTCATTTCATTCCTTGGGATTCAAGTAGATCCATCCAAAGTACAGTTAATTTAGACCCTTCCTATTCCTAAAACACAAACTAATGTAAGAAGTTTTTTAGGACATGTTGGATATTACAAAAGATTTATCAAAATTTTTTCTAAAATAACTTCTCCTTTGTTTGTGTTACTTATGAAAAATTTTGAATTTAAGTGGACTAATGCCTGTCAGAAAGCATTCGATGAACTTAAGCATCAGCTTTCTCCAGCTCCTATTCTGAGGGGACCTGATTGGGCACTTCCCTTTCATATATCCTCTCATGCTTCGGATACTGCAATTGGAGATGTCTCGGGACAAGAAGAGAATAATCTTCCTTATGCTATCTATTTCATTAGTAAGAATATGACCCCTGCTGAGCTTAATTACACAGTTACTGAGAAAGAATTCTTAGTAGTCATTTATGCTATTAATAAATTTCGACATTACCTTACTGGTTATCCTACTTTTGTTCATACTGACCACTTGGCTATCAATTATTTAATGAATAAATCTGTCACAAATGCTCGAGTTACCAGGTGGTTATTGTTACTACAAGAATTTGATATTACAATTGTGGATCGACCAGGTAAAGAAAATGTTGTTTCTTATTTTCTTTCTCAGATAAAAACTGATGATAATACTCCAGTAGATGATTCCTTTCCTAATGAGTACTTGTTTGCAGTATCTGCTCACTCACCATGGTATGTAGACATTTCCAATTATCTGGTTGCAGGGAAGCTACCATCACACCTATCACATCGGGAGAAAAGAAAGATCATTCAACAAAGTGCTCGGTATAGCTGGATAAGTGGGTGTCTTTTTCATACATGACTTGATCAGGAAATCCAAAGATGCATTAGAGAAGATGAGGTTTATGATATATTGAAGGCTTGTCATGACGGCCCTTGTGGAGGGCATTTTGCTAATAAGAGAACATCACATAAAATTCTCATGATGGGTTATTATTGGCCCTCACTTTTCAAGGATGCAAAGAAATATGTTAGGGCATGTGATAGTTGTCAAAGAATGGGCCAACGCAATCATAGAGATGAAATGCCACTGAACCCCCAGGTAATACTTGAACCCTTTGAAAGATGGGCTCTAGACTTTGTAGGACCCATCAACCCTCCATCCAACCAAAGAGTTTACATATTGGTTTGCACAGATTATATGACTTAATGGGTGGAAGATAAGGCACTTATTAGAGCTAATGAAGAATCTATTTTAACCTTTTTATTTGAAGAAATCTTTGTTAGGTTTGGAGTGCCTAGAGAACTAGTCACAGATGGAGGACCTCATTTCAATTCTTATGGTTTTAACGCTACACTTCAAAAATATCATATTAATCATAAAATGACTACACCTTACCACCTCCAAGCTAATGGTCAGGTGGAAAGTACAAATAAAGTCATAGAAGCCATTTTAACAAAAACAGTGAAAGAGAATAGGAAGGATTGCTCTCAAAGGTTTCCTGAGGCATTGCGGGCTTACAGAACCACCTGGAGGAACACTACAGGTTTTTCACCCTATGAATTGTTTTACGGAAAAAGTGTTGTTTTTCTTGTGGAATTTGAAATTAAAACCTTAAGAACTGCTTTAACTGTTAACTTTGATTTGACTGATGCACAGACAGCGAGGTTGCAGTAGCTTCAGGAATTGGATGAAAAGAGGTTGGATGCCATCCATCAAACAACTATGATTCAACAACAAAGAACCGGGTGGAATGATAAAACTATTAAGCATAAGCAGTTCCAAAAAGGTAATTGGGCTCTATTGTATGATTCTCGGTTTGAAAATTTTCAAGGAAAATTGCGAACAAGGTGGTTGGGACCTTACAAGATAGATATTGTTTTTCCCAATGGAACACTAAGGCTCCTAACAATTGATGATTCGAGAACACCATTGTTAGTGAATGGGTATCGACTTCGTCTGTACCAACAACCAATTTCTAAGGAGGATTTTAAGGCCACTTGCATGGCAGATTCACATTATATCTTTTTGGGGGAGCCGACTGCCCCTCATTGCATTTAATCTCTACATTATATATTCTTTTATTATTATTAGATTAGATTACTTAACTAATAATCCCTATCAAGGGTTGCCATGTTATAATTTATTATTTTGCAGGTTTCAGATTGGGGGGCTGGTTGAAAAGAACAATTGTATTGCAAGCAGGATCAAGTTTCATTTTCGGAAGCATTCTCATCTCACTTCAATTCATAGCTCATCCCCCCACATTACCTCTCAACAACACTTTCCTATTTTGCTTCACAGCAACATCTCTCTTTATTTTCCCATTGCTGAAACACCAGTTTGTCCCATTTTCCCTGTTGCTAAAACAACAACTTTTTCCCTTTTCCCCGTTGCTGAAACACCAACTTTTTCTCTTTTTCCCGTTGCTGAAACATTAATTCTTCTCAAAAGAATGGATACATATTACTTTCCATTGTGAGAAATATCTATTGATCCTTATAACTTTGTTCTTTCACGACCTCCTCTTATGTTTATAAAATCCTTTCATATAAATACCCTCATATTACAAAACCCTTTTCATAACTATTCATGATCTATTAGCGACGATATTATATTTTCAAATATCAATCGAAGGTAAACATGAGGTATGCGTTTTTTATGTGTAAATATTAAACTATAGTTAATGAGAAGATTGTGACATGATTACCGCAATCGCCATACATTCAAACTTATAATTTTAGCCGTAGTTGGTGGGGGGGGGGAATACCAAAAATTTTCAATCATTTCATGATGCACCAATCACCGTCGTTTTTTACCACGATTACGTCCCGTCACCCCATCTTTGTCGTATTATGTCACGACCTTATTTCCAAAACTTACTCTGTTTTAGGTGCGGTAACTTGGATCTGTACTGTGCATTTTGCTAAAGAAAGTAACTATGGGAGGCAACGCTATTCGAAATGAACCCGACTCAACAGCTCTATCGGAATTTCACCCAGAGGTATATCAAATTTTTCAGTAGGCAGGCTAGGTAGATTATTTTCGAAGGCTCCAAGAATTTGATCCTCAGCAAATCCTTGAATTCGCACACAATCTATAGGAAGGCTACTCTACCGTTCAAGGAGTCCGAATTCCAGTAACAGAGGATGATATAGCACAGGTTTCAGGATTACCGGACACTGGCATTCGATGGTTTAGTCGCAAACACATCATTTTGAACGCACAATAGGACTTCCTTCTACCAGGAGAGCAGGTCGAGCCTAAAGGTAGGGGTGTTGCACTTCATTCATTACCACTTCCATGGTCGAAGGTTGCTGAATTTGTCAAGCACTATCTCACCTGCGAAGGACGTTACCAGGTAGTTTATCAGCATGATTTTGTCCTATTCAATCATTTAAGACATGGTCTTCTGTTAAATATGCCATATTATCTACTTGGGTTTCTAAAGAATATGTCACATTATTCCATGAATGTGAAGTACCCACTCCTTTCCCTCACTCACCATCACCTTGTTCAGCTTCTAATTCAGAGGGGCTTTTCTCAATAGAATCCCCCTCTCCTTAACAACCCACCCCCAGAACCCCATAAAGATGCTGAAATTTCTCAAGCAGCAGCTGAAAATCCCCAACAATCTGTTGAAATTTCTCAAACAGCAACTGAAACTCCCCAATTAAATGTTGAAAATCCCTAGCCACCCATAGCAGTTAACCCAATTGACCCGTCCATTGCATCGACCCCACCCCATAATTTAGCTGAATCATCCACTCCCACTGTCCATATCCCCAGTGATGATTCAAATGACAACATTCCCATTGCTAAGCTGAAAAGGAAAAGGCAAGAAAAGGTTGCGCCCCTACCAAAAAGACGAACAAGGGCCTCAATTAAAGAAGCTATCACTTCTGATGACCCTCCTACCCCAGAGAAAGCTACTCATAAAATAAAAACCATTATTCTTCCTGCCTTTTTACCAAGAAGACGCACGAGGATGTCTTCTGAAGCAGCAATTAAGACCACTACCCTAAATTCCCCACCTATTATCCTAAAACCCCATACCCCACCACAGTCCCAAGGCCCCGAATCTTTACGTACCTCACCCTCGGGTACCGAAATGCAAAATGCACAGGATTTTGTGACATCATTCCTTTCAGAGAATGTCACTATTACACAAGAACCAGCTACTGATTCAGTAGTTTCTTCGCAAGAACCAGCTACTAATCCATCAAAAGTGGATACTCAAGATGATATACAGCATGTAGCTGCCCCACAAGAACCAGCTACTGACTCAGCAGGTGCTACACAAGAAACACCTGCTGATGTCCATAAAACAAACGACCTAGACGTAGCTGCCCCACAAGAACCAGCTACCAACTCAGCAGGTGCTACTCAAGAACCACCTGATGATGTCCATAAAACAGATGACCTAGATGTAGCTGCCCCACAAGAACCAGCTACCAACTCAGCAGGTGCTACACAAGAACCACCTGCTGATGTCCATAAAACAGACAATCTAGATGTAGCTACCCCACAAGAACCAGCTACTGACTCAGCAGTTGCCACACAAGAACCACTTGCTAATGTCTAGGAAACGAATGACCAGGATGTAGTCGTTCCAGCTACAAGCTCAGCAAGTGTTACACAAGAACCACCTGCTGATGAACAAAATATAGATAATCAGGAACCAGCTACGTAGTCAGCAGCTGCCACACAGGAACCATCTGCTAATATGAAAAATGTGGATGCGCAGCATGATATAGCAGTTACAAAACCAGCTTGTGATTCAGCTGATGTCACACAAAAACTACCTGCTTAGGCTGCAAATAATGAAGCTGCTACCAAACAACAGCCCCTCCATCCATTGGAATCAGCTACTAAGACTGTGACTGCTACACAAAGCCTAGTCACCTTGGCTTCCCTTTTACAAGAAAACGAGTTTCTGAAATCAGAGCTTGAGGTTTATAAGCAAGAACTAATAGTGGCAAGGGAAGCCTATGAAAAAGAGCTTAATCTATACACCTTAGCTCATGTAGCATCTGCAGCTGAGAAAAGTGTAGAGAAAGATCAATATAGTGAATACATGTGCAGCCAATGTGGTAATATTTATCATCAAGATGGTTATAAGATAGTCGAAGTCCCATTTCCTGGAGCCACTCCTGCATCGAATCCTGTTATAGTTAGAAAGGAACGCCCTGCTGTTACACAAGAACCAGCAAGACCTTCAAAGGTTTTTGAAAAAGAAGTGAAACCACAAATATCTTGACCTACTCTGGTTGTTAAAACTGAAAGTCCTGCATCAAAGCCTACAAAGACTGTATTTACCCAGACTGAACCTCGACATTCAAAGACTGTCTTCACTCAGACCACAAGCACTCAAGCACAAATGGATGCATGGAAGAAGGAATATGTTGTGTCACAGGAAAGGATCTTGCAGGAACATAAATTATCATGGCAAAATCATGTCTATGCAAATTGAGAAGTGTTGGAACAGTCTTGTGCATAGGACAAGGAAAATAAACAGTTAAAAACTAAATTGTCTTTCATGTTTAATTTGGTTCAAAGATTACTGGCCACCAGGAAACTGTCCTTTAATTATTCTATGTTTCTGGCAGAGCGCCTAACGTTCTTCCAAGAAAAGGCAATCAGGGATGGATGATCTCATGAGGTATCTACACCTCAAGAGTTTATCAAAACATTCATAGAGGCATCATTCAGTGAACAAAATTTACTCTGTGAACTATACCTCCATAATGAAGCCATGCCTAAGGATAGAAAACTTAATCTGATTCTTCTGGTTGGGGACATTCAGATTAGAGCCTTTGTCTCTTTCTTGGCCAATCAGCTCACATGGGAAAATTCCTTCCTTTCAGTGAAACATAATGAAGATAATCGCCTTCTGTGGATTCGATCCAAACCATAGAATGTTGTTGTTTTTGTTGCTGAACATCATCGGTTTCTAAAGGAACTAGGAATGACCGAACATCTAAGAGAATTACAGGCAGCAGTCTTACAAGATTTCCAATATTATTTCAAAGCCAAGGGAGCTCTTGCCTTACAGGCAAACAATGTATTTTTGGAACACTGCCCTAAGGGGAGAAAAGAATATCATGCCTTTAACCTGCTTAATCTTCAAGCAACAATTTCACGGCTACCTAATTATGTCAAATGCATTCAAAAATGTGCTAAAAAGTGGTTAGGATATCATTTTCACTTCCCTCTTCTATGGTTGCCAGTACAACAATATAAGGCTTATTTCAGGTTGCCCAAAACGAAGGAGCTTGCAACATGGCAGAGAATACAGAGTGTCCAGGGTTTCAGAGATTTGGTTGATAGCACCTTCTATACTTACTGTCTAAGTAATTTGCACTGTACAGCCCAGTACTCGGACTCAGACTCGGAGTAAAAGTTGCATGAGGACATGCAACCCTTTCAGTTGGGGGGGATGTTAGGACCTCATATTGTCTCTTTTTTACCATACATTTTGCTATGATATCCTCCTTTGTCAACTTATATTTAAAATTCCTTGTTATTGTTTTAACCCAAGTATCCCAAAGGTACACAATATTTCTTCTCACCACTATACTTTTAATTATTTTACATATAATTACGCTATCTTCATTATTAACCATTGAATTGATAATTGCTGAACGGTTAAAGAACAATGTGCAGTCCACGTTGTTGAAACTGCTTGGAGATTGCAAGATTATGTCAACAGTTGCTGAAATAGTAGGAACAACGCACAAATCTTGTGGCTAAATAGTTGTGATTTGAAGTCTAATATTTGACAGCAACAAAAGAAGATCACCGAAGGAGCTGCTACACTGGATGTAGCGATCATGATCTATAGATAGTATTTTTGTAACAACATTTTGTTAAAGGGAAAACTGACTTCCCTATTTTTGTATAAAGGGTTAAAATAGGACTTGCAATGTAATCTATTCTAATAGATGTCTCCTCTTTAAAAAGAGGAGACATCTACATTAGAGGGGGATGAACAGACAGCGGGAAAGGTTGAGTTGAAGGAAGAGAACTGGAATCGTTTCTTCTCTGTAACATGACATATTGATAGATGAATAAAATCTTGTTTTGAAAATTTCTCTCTAGTTCTTGTTTCCTGAGGGATCTTGTGAGAAGGACAGGGCCCACCTACATCACAAGATTCACCCATTATATTTCCGCAGTGTGTTAAGTGTGTCTTTCATTCATGCTTTTTTAATAGTCCTATTTACTGAATATCATTTTTGCATTATTGTTGAAACTCTGTCTTCTTCCCAATTGATTGCTGTAGTGTTCATTTTATCCACAGTTAATTCATGTATGTTGCAATTAAGTTTACAGAGTAAGGTGGCATCTTGATAATCAGGATCAGGTGCTGAAGATTCTTGCTCTGGCAATAGGGTCCTGTTCTCTGTTACAGCATAGCCAGCGCTTTCCTTTGCAGACTGATTCTTTAGATTACTCCTTTTAAGCATTCTTTGGTAGCTATCTACAATAGATTGTTTTTGTTGTAACTCAGAGTGGAGCTTCAGTTTGCTTAAGGCAAAGTGTGACCAGTCTTTACTACAACTTTTATTGCTTTTAGGATTGAGTACATATAGTACGCAGTTGCCTTTGAAATAACAGACTTCCCTGGGTTGAAAATTTATGTAGCACTTTTTTGTTTGAATTAATAAGCAATTAAAGTGACCAACATAAATCTCAATTTCTCCCCACCTATCTCCTAAAGGTATAACTGCATACAAAGAAAATTCCTCCTCCAACCTATTTGACAAATTATCGATCTTCGCCGAAGTTGTTACCTTCTCCCGCTTCTCCTTCTTGTCCTTCTTCTTCTTGGGACATTAGGTATTGTCGTGACCAAACCCACCACATCTGAAGCACTAGATCTTCAATAGATATTTCTTCTTCTTTTCTTCTCTCTTTAAGCCTTGTCCCTGAGTAGGACCTTTATTTTCCTTCCCTTTTGATGCAAGGGCTACATTCTCCTCGTCCTTCACACTCTTTGGTCCTTTGCTACTATTTCCACTGATATTTCTCTCAACCAAAGCAAGCCTCATCTCTTCCTATGTGAATCTAGCCCATAATCAATCCCAACCAGGTAGATTATCTCATCCAGTGATACCTTGGACAAAGGTTGCACACTTCTAGGTGAAAACGTTGAGATCCATATGCACTAGCTCACTCTCCTGAGGTGCTTCTCTAACTATTGCAAGCTCATATCAGACCTTCTAAATTCTAGTGAGATAAGGAGTGATGCATTCACCCTTATGCATCCTAGTGGTCCTCAAATTCTCTTTCAAGAACATCTTCCAGTTCTCGAAAGGATTCTGGAAAAGCGTGGAAACTAAATCCCACATTTTTTGACTTTGTTCTTAGCCGCTAAGTGTGAGACTATATGATCTTGAACTCATCAAGGATTAATCGCTTCACCTTGGCCATATCCTTATTGTAATTATCTAGTTATTGTTGGTTTGTAGGTATAACTATGAATCTCTCTGCACACATCTTCAAACGATGATTATCTAGCAGGAAAGACATTCTAGCTTTCTAGATACAATAGTTAGAGGCTCCATTTAACCTATCCTGAACTCGAAGTCCTTTTGAGGCCATTTCGGAAAAACTCAAAACTGGGAAAAAAAAATGGGTCTCCTCCCTTTCCTGCTTGGCTTCCTACTCTGTAACTCACACTCCCTCCTTAAATGTGTAGTTATGCCTGCTGCTACTGCCAGATGCATTGGAAATCTCATATTTCCTCTAGAAAATTGAATCGTGAAACCCCCATATAAAGTCTGTCATGTTTATTTGCTGCTACAAAATCACAATGCCTAGATCTTCTCAATGAAATATTTGATCTCCTCACCAGAACTGCTTCCCAAAAATCCCACTGCCTATTGGAACTGCTACTAGGATGTTCAAACTTTTCCTGCACCTGCAACTAGAAATTGAACCCTTCTTACCAACAATTCGCACCACCTAGATGGACCTCTATGCAGACCCAAGAATTTTTCTCAAAGAATCCCTCTAAAGCTGTAAAATTTCTCCTCGCCACTGAGCTCCTGATATATCTTCAAACTTGCTCTAATACCATGTGAAAATTCCTTGAAATGCAACAACTAGAACTTATTCTTCTAATTGATTAATTAAGCAATTTATTTTGTTACAATGAAATAACGAATAAATCGCACCGCAATTCCTTCACAATAAAAATGCAGAGCAAAATAAACTCGAAATTGAGAAAATAGATGCATACACAATCAAAATGACACCATTATTTTGGACAAATGTCCCTGGAAAGACCCAATGTGGGAAAACTAGTGCAACATATGAGGGTTTTATTATTATTATGCATTAGTGAAATTTTTGATACAATTTTGATGCCAAAATGGCAATCCTCTCCAAATGAATCTCTAGAAAAATTATTAAGGTAATTTTTCTCTTCTCCACAAGCAATCCTGCAACAAATTGGTCCTGCAACAAATTGATCACTGAAATTGGTCTATGTAGGCTTTTGTGCTGCCTCTACATAACATGTGACTCACACTACCTGGAACTACCTCTAAATCAAAGGTTCTTCCTGTTACTACCCTTAGAAGTGATTCTTCGTCCCTCCATAAAATTATCGTGATCTTCGACAACTGAATCGACCTCTCCACTGATTGAATCAAATTGCCTTTTTGAGGCACTACGGAGGCCCCTGCGTAACCTCCTATGGACTAACTTGACCTCCTATGGATTAATTTTCTGGCATTGGAAACCTCCACCAGAATCTCTGCTACTAATCTTTGACTTGAATTCTCTTCCCAATTGAATCTCTACACTCTGGAAAATTCAATCTACCTAGATAACCCACTCAATTGATGTGTCTATCTCCAATCCAACATCATGCTCTTATAATCTCTCATTAGTGAGCCAATGAACATGATCAGATCTCCATCAATGGATAAGATAATCCCAAACTCAATATGTGTGAGTTTCTAGAGAATTCTCACTTTTCTCAATTAATTCCCTTTAATTAATCGATTTCCCTAAGTTAGACTCTGAATTTTTTAATTCTCGATCAACTTATTTAATTGGGTTGTCTCTGGGTGTTTTCTCCCAAAACTTTTCCTTGGTTTTGGAGATCTTTTGTTCCTTAGCCTCTCTAACAAAATTCAAGACTAGAACATTTGTCTCCGTTGGGTGTGGAGCCTAATTATCTTCTTTATTCAGAGGTATCACCGCATTGGACCCCAGTTCATAATGTAGAGGAAACGTCGGCCATAATATTTGCACTGCAAGGGGGGTCCGGGGGGGGGGGCGGCTGTGATCTTTAGGAGCCCCTCCTAGCGGGGGATCGGGGGAAGAACCCTCGAAGATAAAAATAGATGTAAATTTACCTTGTAAAATGTTGTAATTTCGTAGTCATACTGGATCATTCCTTAGGCGGAGATCTGATGTTAGAAGTTATGTTTAATTTAGGGTTTTTTTTTTTCCCTAGAAGGAACCCTCACTATATATGAGGGAATTGTATTACATCTATGTAGATATTTATTCTGAGTGAGAAAGACAGAGGAGATTGTGTGAGAGCGAAGAGGGAATTACAACGGATCTACTGTAGGTTGTATCTCTTCAGTTTGCTGGATAATATAAAAGGAAGGACTAGTTGTTTCCTATGGATGTAGCCCAAATTGGGTGAACCACATATATCTGTGTCTCTCTTATTTTATGTGTTTTCTATGTTTATATTTCTACAATATATTTTATGTGTTCCATTTCTTTGTAATATATAATTTCTAACAGTCTAATGCTAGAAAAACTAAAAAAAAAGTGGTGTTTCAGACAAGCCTAGAATCCATATAATTATTTCATATATGCCAAGGCAATGGGAAAGTATGATTATTTATATATTTTTCACTAATAGTTGTGTGTGTATGAAACCACATAAGAAGACAATATGGATGAACAACTGGGTGGAACGACACAACGTTGATAAATTACAACGTTGGAAAGAAGAAGAGTCATTTGGAAATAGGAGAGAGGAAGACTATCTTGATGTTGTGTAGGCAATCCTTTCTTAGGACATAAATGATCCCTCTAGTCACATGGAGACAACAAACACATACATAGCAAAATTCATTCCAATATAAACCATGTAATAGATCAAGGAATATTACACTAAATGAGCAATAATTGACACATTTATGGAAATCAAACACATAATGTATTTTTAATAGATGGTAAAGGGAGCATTACAACCATTTAAGCCTTGATGTTGGAAGCCTCCTTTAAGTGAGTTTCCAAGTCCTAGCCTTAACCTTCAAGCACTCCTTTCTCCTTAGCAAAATGGGTAGCAATTGGGCATAGTTCAGCACAAAAGGCAACCAATCATTAGCCAACCATTAGTGGACAATATGGATCTCATTTATAGGGAAGGAGAGGGAGTTTAGGATCCATGAAAGGAGAGAGAATTTCTACATATCAAGGGAAATATCCATGAAAGTAGGATCAAGGACCAGGAATGGGAGGTCTCATTGCAATCTTCATTCACCTGTAACTAGCTCGTCGTTCTTGAGACTTCTAGTAAGAGAAGCTTTTCCTTCATTTTGGGAAAAATTGTTTGAAGAGGACCAGCATGGGTTTTCTTGATAAAAGTCGTGTTGGAAATGCTAGGAGAGTATGATGCAACAAGTGACCAGCACGGGTCACTAGTAATGAAAAATGTGCTGACCTTGAAAAACAAGGTTGGAAAGTTCTTCAGAATTTCTTTCAAGGCAAGTTTTCTTCTTTTATTTAGGGATTCTTTTGAACATGTTTCATGGTGAATACACTAACAACTTTCATCATTTTGTGACATTTTTGGCATTAACGACACAAATTTCAACACTTTAGAATACGAGATGGGGAGTGTGGCAAAATATTATATAACAGATGCCCCCTAAAGCATGAAGGCAGAACAGGAAGTGATGGTTGAAGTGCTTTACAAACCAATGCAAGGAATTAAAGAAACATCATCAGGAGACCTGCAAATCAAACATAATATAATATATTTGACATTTTTGATGTAAGTATGCCTAATAATACATCTTTGAGTAGGAATCTAATAGCATGGACGCAGTCATCCTAATAGAAGGGATCACATGTACAATCATGAATACTTAACAATTCCATGTAGCCTAGATTTATGGAATGAAACCCAGGGTCTTCATTTCTATCCAAATCCAACCAAAGTAAAAATCCCACCATGTGAAACGATGTGTCAGAGTTGAACATGGTAGAAACCACCTGATTACCGGTCAATCATGTAAACAGTTAATAAGCACGAGAGAAACCACCAATGATGACGATGGCTCTCAAGGTACATCAACACAATCCACAAGTGTGAACAATGAAGCTAAAGTAGAACACTTGCATAATAATTCAATCGAAGGCCAGTAATGTGAACCTATCGTCGAATGTGAAGAACCTACCATCGAGGCATGCACACTTCAATGTACAGAAAGGGAGTTTCTAGAGCATTTTCATGAATAATGACTTGAATTCGACAGGAAGTGATCCATCGAAGGAGGGCCATAAGGTTTCCCACATCATCGACACAAAACATATGATTTTGTAGAGTTGGCAAGAGTGATTCAGGATTGTTGCAGAAAATTCAAATTGAGTATAAGGGGTTTGAATTACAGATAAGACTTCTCTTGAACATATCAGTGACATGACTTTGGAATTTGGAAGCATTTTACTTAGAATAGGATCAAAGGTCATGGTAACAATAGGATATAGTCAAGTGAGAGGAAATTGGATTCCTAAAACCTAGTAAGGAAAGTGACGAAGTGAGGATAACCCAAACCTGACATGAGATACAGATAAGTGTCATGTTCAAGAGCGACATGCTGGATTTTATAAAAAATACAATATACATGTTTCCTTCCATTTTTCCCCACTATTTCTAGTGGGTACCTCTTTATTTTTAATCTCAAGCTTGAAGAGAATACCATATACTTATCATATAAGTTCATCCTTTAAATGAATCCATCCTAGTATTTTTAACAAGCCCTGGGAAGGAGTAACTTGGTCTCATCATGGTGAAAATTCCTTCATTTTTTTAGTTTTACAATTCCAAAAGAGGGGTAACTCAACATCTTTTTCATGTGTAAGGAGTTTCAAAAAGATGTGTAAAAGAAAACTCCAAATGTCCCTTTTCATAGATAGTCTCTCGAATATGAAAATGTAAAAAACAATATTCAAGTGAACCTCTTAGCCACATGTGACTAAGGTATTCCTTTTTCGTAACTAGTCTATCTCATTTTGGAAAAGCGTTAAACTTATACTAAGTAGACATCTTTTCATTTACTTTTATGAGTTTGAAAAGACAAGTTATTAGTATTCTTTTCATATTCCAACAGTCAGAAAAGAGCTGAAAGATGACTTTGAATGGGTTCCCTTTTCATTTATTTTTTATGAGTCCAAAAAAGTGACAATATAAAACTTGATAGTTCATCCAAAATCAATTACCATTGCCAATTAGTAATAACTCGATGCTACACATGTGAATAAACGTTACCTGGTTCAATAAAAATATATAAATATAGGTAAAAATATGCCCTAAGTGGTAAAAATACTTTAAAAGGATTATATAAACTCCAAAAGTAAAAATAAATTTACCATTTGTCATTTTGTGAATTGGAGAGCACATTTTTTCCTAAATTCCCCTGATCTTCAGGCGAGGATCGTGATCCATCCAAGGAACCATTCAGTGAACTGTCTATCACATGTAAGATATTTGTCCTTCCTCTGCAATTCAGTAGAAATTTTATGTAATTTAACCCATGGAATAGGTAGCTAGGAGGGTCTGGAGAAAAATTGAGTCGGAGGTGACTAGCGTGGTTTTTAACCATCGAGATCGTGCTTCCCTCCCTGAGCTTAAAGATTATGTCACACTGGAAGCGCGGAAAAAATTGAGGACAGACGCGCTTGTGCCACAAAATAAAAAATATAGATCTCCAAAATTACTAATTGTTTTGCAAATTTTCCTCCATGGAGTCTAATTAAAACCTTGTTCAATGATGTTTTACATGTTATTTTTTGGATAAAATGGCTATTGAGTGGAAGGAAAGAGGCCATGGAGTGGAAGATCATCAAGTATCATAGGATCCTAATTGCATAAGGGCTTTTCATGCTTGTGGATTGCTTAAATTCTTCCGTACCCTTGGGATCAGAGCCCAATTGGAGTTATTACAATACTTGGTAGGATCGTGGGATGTAGACTGTCAGATGTTTATAATAGGGGACCAAGAGCTTGACATAGAAGTTGCATACATATACTTCATCATTGGTTTGTCCAAGGGAGGACAACAAGTTCAATTTTCTGGTCCTCATGCTGGAGGAGAAAACTATGACATGTTAATAGCTAAACATTGCCATGGTTCCCTGTTGGCTTGTTGGGGCCTGACCCAAGTTTAGAGTTAGTTAGCCAAACAAATCCCGGTACTACTGGCCCTTTCGGCAACAGTCCGCGGAGTGCAGACTGAGGTCTCACCCGAGGTAGTATGGGAGGGTGCTAGAACCAGGTATCCACACCTTGGAGATGTCTAATGAGTTCGACTGGTCTGTGGTTTCTCCTTGCGCTCAGGTTGCTTCGTGCACCTTCTTGTTCCTCGCGGCCTAATACACTACCTTTGCAGCCCTATCCAGGGGTTGTGCCACATTTTACGCTATTACCCAAGACCTTGCTTATATTCCAATGTTAGTTAATTATCTTTGTCTACTTGAGTTCTTTGAGTTATACTTAACCACATAAAACATTCATACAAATGCACGCAGTAAATAAATAGTATAATTGCAAGTTATATCAATCATGCATTAACCCAAGAACAGATACATAGAATTATAACCAAAATTCTCTTTATTAATTCTTTCCATGATTATAGACTCGACTCACACTGCGCACTCAGCTGCGGACTACTAGGCCTCTACACACTCAGCTGTAGAGCCTTCTCCTACTCTACGACCCAAAGACACCCTTCACACTACGACTCAACCACTTAGACTTCTCATGTTCATTATTTATTCCCTATTCTATCTATTCCCTTTACACTTAGAGCCTTGCTCTTTTTATACAATCCCATGGTCCGCAAACCATGGGTAGCTCTATCTAGCCAACATTACATTATAAAACTAGGTTGGACAGCCCTGTGACTCTATCATACTTTTACGCCCTGCGCCCTCTATTCGCGGAGATTTACAACAAGATTCAGTCAAAACTTGGGCTTTGAGCCCCAAAACATGCCTTAGGGGGATTCCATGCCCCACAGGCCACCAACACAAACATCATGACTTACCCTCGAGTCACTCTGTCGATGCAGCAATCTTTGTGCAGAGTCCTTCCAACTATTCTCAAACTACGCAAAGGTCAGTAGCGCACTAAGCTACCGCTTGCTGGATCTGCTACAGACACTGTTCTGAGACTTCTATGTCGGGAGTGCTTCTCTGCATCAATGTGTGCATCCCCTACATGTGTGCGAGTTTGCCTTCTATTTCTATTGTGATGGTGAAGGCCTCGTCGATCCAAGGTTGAACCCATGCCTTCAAGACTACTTCCTTATGTTGTGCTGCGTCCACCTTCTCCTTTAGTGCTTTAGCCTGCTGCATCCATGTAAGCCTCTAAGTGAGGACCACCTTCTACGCAGTTCCTCGGACACTATCATACTATTGTTGGAGTTCTCGCACCTCTGTCTCTAAGCACTGAATGTTGGGGTCCTCCTGCTAATTTGAGAGGACCTCAAGTGATTCTTCCAACATACTGGTGCAGTCTCGCACTACACCTCCAATTTCCTCCAACCCCGTTGTGATAGCACTAGCGTGCTATTCTTTGACTTTCAGGGGAGTGGATGGCTGCGCCTTTAACCATAGCTCGGCGATCTGAAGATTTAGCTCTAGCTGAACCTTTGTCATTTCCCCCCTCGCCTCGCGGACCCCGGCTGCTAACCTGTGGATCCGCGCCTCCGCTAGTATGGCCAACTCTAGGATGCTTTGGAAAGCATCATCTATCACCTACACCAGTTGTTTCTTTTGTGACACCAATTTGTCGTGCTGCAAGCTTAGTTGTTCCATATTTATTTTCTGCTCACTAAAGACTTGGAGTGCATGGCTCTCCATAGCTCGCATCTCTACAGCTATCCCATCCTGCAACACATATAAGGTCTCACGCAGAAGTGTAGCTAGATTAAGATTGAGACCTTTCAGCGCCCTAACCGAAGGCCTATCGGCCTCATTTGATGTCACTAGTGCCCCTTCCAGCAACACTATGGTGTTCGTCATACGTGTGCGAAACATCTACTCTGCTGCCATGGATCCGACTGCGAAGTTAGTCGAAAGGGTACCAACCTGAGGGGGGCATGCCTGTAATTCCTACAACTGCACTCTAAGGGCCCCCAACACAATATGGTTCTCCTGTATGAAATCTTGGAGAGCCTCAAAGGTGACATCATGCACAATTTCTCCAATGTCATGCAGACCACCCTAGATTAGGGTGATCGGGTCAATGGAAAACTTTGATGCCTTGACCTTCTTATGTGACCCTGCCCGCTCTATTGGGTGTTGGAACTTTAGCTATGTTGATGCATTTTGTGGGTCCGTGCCTCCTTCTTCTGTCTCTGCTCCCTCTGATTCCTGCCCCTGTGTTTTGTGGCCCTTGCCCACCTTTGTGGCTGCCTCCTGTGTTGTTGCTTCTGCGACCTTTTCCTACTCAACGACTTTCTATGTTGCATCCCACGCCACCTGTACTTCTGCTGTCGCTAGTTCCTTCCTGCACTTCTCAGCCAACTGTGCGATGCACAACTTGGCCTCGTCTTTCTTCTTTTGCGTCGCCGACTTCTCGATGTCTGGGGAGCGCCACTCCGGCAGCCATGCCTCTAGTACATTGAAAATAATGTCATCAGTGGCTACGAAGGGTAGCTTTGTCCACTGTTTATTCAGGTCCTTGCGCACCTTGATATAGATGTTATGCATGTTTGCTTTAAATTCTGCAAAACTTTGTAGACTGTTGTACACAGTGGGTGACAACTACGACTTACAGTTGATCCCCATTCTGAGGTTCATCTCCATGAACACCTAGAAGATTTTGTTGTCACATATCCTTTGTGGCCCAGAGCAAATCATACTTCGGGGTCTTCGATAGATCCCTATCAATTATGGGGAATTGACTGTCCTCTGGCAATTCCCCAGCCATGAGCACTATGGACAGCAACAACCATGCATAGTGGAATGTTTTGCCTTGTTTTTGGGCTTCACAACAATTTTCTAAAAACTCCTTGCAAAGGAATTCACACCAGTTAAACTGGACCCCCTCCGTGCACTGCTCAGTCAGTGCTACCACTGGTGCAGGTACTTCGTCTACGCGGCACTTGCGCATGACCTTTCCTGCCAGGATTTGGGTCACCATGCGCACTGCTTTCTCCTGGATGTTGGAGATGGAATAGCCCCTTTTCTTCTTTTCCATCTTGTACTTTTTCTTCATGGCCTCTGCGATGGCCAAGTCACTACCCTTCCCTTCTGATATGTCTGCGGGGTCCTCTCCTTTGCATGGAAGCCGGGAGATGTAGTGAATCGGGTCTGTCGTGATGGGGATGGGCTCCTCCAGCCACAAAAACCCATCATGCACCAGGCAGAGTAGCTGCCTAATGATGAAAATGGTTATTAGTGCGTGGTGGAAGTGCGGCACCCAAAGCAAATTCAGTAGTCCAACCTTCTGCACTCCGCGCAACCACTTTCGTGGCTCTAGCTCTGTAACCCCTGCTGCGATGTTCTGCTTGGGTTTCATGAAGTTCCTTGTCTCTGGGTGAGTGAACTTCTTGTGGTCAGCGAGGTCCCAATCTTAAAATTTCGGGCTCGTCACACGTCCCAGGTGTGTGCCTTCAAACATAATATTTTCTAGGAGGATCGGGGTTTGGAGCGAGCTCTTGGTCTTATCCATGTCCTTGGGCACTTTCGCCTTCCCTTTTCATGGGAGAACATAGGTGGGTAATTTTGTCATGTGGTGCATAGGCTGAGTGTCCTCCTCCATGCATTCATCGTCTTCCTCCGTGATGATAAGATCCTCCAAATATTCTTCTTCTTCATTCGTTTCTATAGTGACATCTTTCCCCTTCTCCTCCATTAACAGTTTGGTGCACTGCGGGTTCCACAAGGACACACATACGGGGACCATTGCTTGTTTGTCCCTCTTGGGTCTTGGTGTGTGCGGTGATTTCGGTATTTCTACCATAATCCCAACGCCTTCTGGACCATCCCCCATAGTTAGGGCCTATGCGGCCTCCTCAGCGGTCATTTCTGTTATTTCCATAACATCCTAAGCAGTTGCCATCGTACTCATCCAAAAATATAGCACTCGCGAACTTAGAGGCTCAATCAACACTTGGCTCACAACACTCGGGGCTCTGCTCAATCGCTCAATTCTCAAATCACCAAATGTTGTTTGCTAGGCAGGCCTTTGTATTTTATAGTGCTTTTTGAATTTGAATTTGACTGTTTCCCCCCAATTCCAGTTCATTAATGCTTTCTTGGTAGTAGATTTTCCCAAATATTGCCCATAAATCGCATCTTAAATGCCTGTTGCCCACTCCATTTGGCCTCAAGTCGAGCATCCCATCGTGAATAGTGACTTCAACAGTCACTTTCTGACCAACCCATGTGGTAGCGTAGCCCCCCGTGCGCAGTCGCAGACCTTGTGACTTTTTGTTTCTGCACGCAGCTCCAACCTCGCATAGCTTCCAAGCAGAGTAGTTTATAGTATCACGCTTCCTTTCAACTACTTGGAGTGCTAAGACTATATTTCCTTCAGCTAGTCAGGCATCCGCACCACCTGTATAAAGTTCCATCCTGTTCTTCGTCATGGTTCCTAGAGAATTCCCACCTTTTATTGTTACGGTCGGCATCGCGCACTTCACCATTTACAATGCGCTACCCTGGACACTATTCTTAGCAATACGCAGTCCAAGCCAAGGCATTAGAATAATCAATTCACGACTATAGTGCTCAAACTTGTTAGCATGATCATACGCACCATGCCTTACCATCCTAGTTTTTTCGGTGAGAAAATATTCCTTTATCTCGTCCTCCAACTTCTTGACTTTCGTGTCCACCAGAGCGCTTTTCTTCCTTAACTGTACCCTTTCTTCTTCAAGTTCTTAGAGTCTAAGGTTTCCCTATTGGATCTCTGCTTTGAAGGTTCCGTGAACCATCATCCCTATTAGTGCTAGATTAGGCTTTTCAAGTTCTAGAGGGCTTATAGCATTCGTCTCATATTCCAGCCTTGGCAGTGCCTACATGGTTAGGTTCTTGCATGTGGTCCTATACACCCATAGAACCACTGGTACACGCAGGTCCCAGTCAGTTTGTTTTTCATTATGGACCCTGTTCAGTACTTTGCACACTTTGTCAAAGGCTGCCACGCAGATAACCTTCTATGCACTTAGTCTTACCATACCTCCTGGTCCCAAAAGGAGGCATTGTCCACATCATTGTATTGCTTTCTCCTTCTATCGATCATGTTTCCTACCGCGCGGACGGTGTGCCTTTGTGCAGGTTGCGCACCATATGCGTGTATCCATATGGGAAGGTGGGCACGCAGGTCGTTCTGTCCATCATATTTTTCCTTTATCCGCATCTGAGGCTTTCCAAATCCTAGGCGCATCATCCTTCTACATTCACGCCAGTCCTCAAAATTCTGTGGGTGCATACCCCACCACCTTGTGGGTGTAGGCACAGTACCCATTGCAGAGCATCGAAACGTTGTTGTTCCTACTACTTTTTCAAATTTGTTCAGGAACTCCTCTACCTCACTTAACTCGTCATATGTAGGCAGGTCTCTTGTCTCCATTGCTACGCAGTGAAATGACCTTATCATCATGTTACAGTTGAGCGTGGTTACCTCGTGTAACTAATTCTACCATCGTTTTATCTCTTCGTCAAAATCTAATGTGCAGGAGCTTTCGCACTCCCATGATATTTGGCCATCCGCAGTGGGATTTACCCAGTCTTTCTCCAATGTGGTTATCTTGTAGATGCAGTCCAGATTGTCATTGTTGTCATTGTTGTGCACTGGTTTTGTGTAGCGCGATCCTTCTGCAGGGTCTAAAGATACCAATATGCGTAGTGACTTTTTCTCAAAAATCATCTTGCATTTCTTTATATTTATCACTCCATTCATGTCAGTGACCCAATTTATTCCCAATAACGTGGGATAGGGATTGTTGTCATCAACAATCTCTATCACTTCGAAATCTACTAGCGTGCTCGCTCCTTCGATATCCATTGCGATTCCCTGCAATCTCCCCATAGGCAGGATCTTTTGCTAGTTTTCCATTCATAGTTGGATAGGAGACCATTGCAGTGCAGGCCTACCCATGCACTCCTATGTCTACTTTGGTAGGACCTTCACGTCCGATCCTAGATCCAGAATCACTTGATCCAATTCATATTCCCTGATCTGCATGGTCAATCTCATCTCCATTCCTATTTGCATCTTGTGCTACCCAAGTTTTTGGACTACACGCGGCTCTCCTAGCACGGTCCCAGCACAACTAGCTATGAGTTCTTGTAGCCCCTTCACAGCCCTGCTTGTAGGTTTACAATACATATTTATACATGCCGAAGCATCCAATACCATGGACCGAAAACCATCGCGTCCAATACCATGGACCGAAAAACCATCGCGTCCAAAAAACATGTGCGAAAATCATGCACAAAACCATAGGTGGGTCCGCCCAACCTAACATATGGTCCAAAACCAAAATTTTCCAGGGCGCTACCCCGGACCCCATAAAGTGGGGTTACGGGTGTTTTTCAAACCCCCTATTAACTACGTGGAAAGAATATAACACAACCCAACAATCTCCCACTTGTTGTTTTCTTTCCACAGGAGGCCACATGAGAGCTTAGTCATTTTTTCAACCCTGAGATTCCCATTGCTTCTCTACACCAAGAGAACTTCTCAGAGCTCACAGATTTTGTCAATGCATCTGCAATATTCTTCAAAGTGTCCACCTTTACCAGCATCACCTTTCTGTCTTCTATCATATCCCTCACAAAGTGATACTGAACATCAATGTGCTTTGTCTTTGAATGATAAGCAGGGTTCTTTGCCAAGAAAATTGCACTTTGGTTGTCACAGTCTATTCTTATAGCTCCCTTTACTAACCCCATACTTGAACACAATCTCTGCAACCAAACTGCTTCCTTGCTTGCAGGAGTGGCTGCCATGTATTCTGCCTCTGTAGTTGATAGTGCCCCTACAGATTGCTTCTTACTCATCCAACTGGCTGAACCTCCAAATAGGTTAAACACATACCCACTTGTAGATCTTCTCTGATCCAGATCTCCAGCCCAGTCTGCATCAACAAAGCCATGAATATCCAACACTCTGTCCAATCCTGGTCTTCCTTGGTAGCACAAACAATAATCACTAGTGCCACGCAAACACTTGAAAATCCACTTCACTGCTGTCCAATGCTCCTTCCCAGGTTTTGACATAAACCTGCTCAATACTCCCACTGCATGTGCAATGTCTAGTCTAGTACAGACCATTGCATACATCAGGCTACCCAATGCACTTGCATATGTGTTATAGACATTTTTGTGCCTTACAGCTCTAAGCATGAAATGTCCATAAACCAAGGGATCCTAAGTCCCTAAAGGTGTTGTTCCAGCTCCTAAAGAAACACAGTCAACAAATTACAGCTTCTCCCAGAATTTCTCCACCAGAAACTGCTCAGAACTAGTCAAATCGGGATCATTTCAGCTGCTCCACTAGCTAGCTGCGTTGCAAAGCACCCAAATACACTGGCTAGGTGTGTTGCAATGCACTTGAATGCACTACCAGGGTGCGCTGAGCAGGAAATGACAAGTGGCAGAGTCATTCCAAGAGGTGGAGAGACAATGGAAGCTTCCAGGATCTTCTCCAATGACACTTGCCTCACTGAATTCGAACAGTGATGAGTATGAGGCTCTCAGTCTCCAAGTGGAAGCAAGAACTGACAGAGAGAGGCCACTAATCAATTCATGAGCTGACTCATCCCCTTTGCATACATCTATATATGGATCCCTCACCAAGAGATCCAGAGGCTGGAATTTTGTACATTGCAGAGAATTGTTGTTGGTTTTGAGATAGATATCAGAGTATTGGGTGATTTATGCTTTGTTGGAGGTGAAGAGGGGATTCTATGCTGGGAGGTTGATGCTGGATCAGGAATCATTGGTTGTAACTCCTCCTGGATCTTCTTGTTTTATCAATAAAACTATTTGAGTTTCTCCTGCATGCTTGTATATCATTGATGTTTGTTATATTTGTATGTTTAGCTTAAATCTGATCCTAAGCTATTTATGAACATAAATCCATGTCTTTGTGTAGTTTCTTTCTTCTGTGATCTTACAGGAACTTAGTGAAGCTGGGCAAGTAAGGGAGAAGGTAGCTGGAAGCTGTCAAAGAGGAGAGAGATTGGATCAAAGGACTAGTGCAAGACATAGGTTGGTTCATCCTATTCCTCTTCGTTTATAGTTCATAAAGGAGAATACAAGAGTAGTTTTCCCTGTTTGTTTCTGAGGTCACTGTCACACCTCAGTGGGATAGGGTCATTCTGAATAGACACTTTTCCCGTTAACAAAATGGCGACTCCGCTGGGGATCGTGTCTAGTTAGTTTGTTTGTGTTTCTCTTGTTGTTTGTTTCATAAACTTAGAAGTAGCGAATCGAACTGCATTTGCCATTAACAAATGCAAAGTAGACATCTGCTGCTTCAATCCATTCACTAGATCTATTTATGATTTGAACAGATGGTTCACAAATGATCTGATTACCCTTTATGATAGCTCTTAAACCTTCATTAAATCAACACTCTGATTGTGCATTACTGATTGATTTTACCCGGCCAAAAACCATAGATTAAACTGCAAACCGTGACCCAGAACCCAGATAGAATTCTCGTTTCTGCCCCATCGCAGGTGCTGTGAAGAGTTCCTGCATTTCAGCGCAGTTCCCAAGAGGAAAACCTGCGTTGCAATCCAGTTTCTCTGTGTACCATGTGCGTTGATCAGCTTAGCCCTATGCAACTGAGGTTCTTTGCTCATTTTTTCCAGTTTTGTCTCTGATTTTTGCAGCCTGTGATCAGTGTGTGTGTCTATTTAAAAACCCCTTTTCTTTGCCTTAATTCCGCCTCAGTTATATAAAAGAAACTGTATTTGTTTTTGTGTGTTTGTTGCATCATTTACAGTTTCCCATTGCAAAAGTAGAATAGCCATAGTGTCGTCCTTTGATTTAGATCTGTCGTAAGTGTCGATTTGATCTTAGGAGAAAGTTTATTTGCTGTTGACAGTTGATTATGCTTTTACTTTTGTCTTTGGCTTGAATTTGTGAATTTCTAGTGTCGAAAAAAGTGTTTACTTCAAAATAATAAAGTGTCGTAATCGTCTCTACCTTTTGATTTCGAAAAGAAGCTTGTTTATGTTTTTCGCTTGAAAACGAATTCAAATTTGTACAACAACTTTCTTTTTAAGCATCAATATTAAGAAAGTGAAAAACAAATACATGCACATGTGCATTTGCATATTGACAGTCTATTTGGCTTGATTTAGGAAAAGTGTATTTACAGTGTGCTCTTTGCTCTTTGAGAAAAGATTGTGTCTTTCTTTTCCCCTTGTAGCTAGGATTTTCATTGCTGAAAAGAGATAAAAGCTTGCTTATCATCTTTAGATTGCATTTTAGGAATTACATCTACATCTCGTGGTGAACCCAAAAGGCAAACTTCATAAGAAAGATCAACCTAAAATAAATTCAATGAACTTAACAACGCTTTGTAACTTAACGCACAACATCTAGAGGTCTAGGCTAGAGACGTATTCCGACGTCGTAAAGCCTGGTAACTGTTGTCCTCACTGATGGTTGGGTGATTCCTCCACTTTGAGGCGATAAGTGCCAGTACGGACTTGTGCTCCCACGTACCATCGAGTATATATTGGGAGACCCCTATAGGCATAAAACCTGTATCCATAGGAAGCCGTGTCGGCCGCCCTACTGATCGCAATGCACCGAACACAGCATTCGGGAAGATTGACTGCCGTACCGTAAAAATTATTATGCAGTTTTACGATTGGTTTGGTACTCCCTCTACCTAGACCTCCAGAGCAGTCCCTTTCGTTCCTTTTTAGACTCCTTAAAGGAAAAGGTCCATCTAAGCACTTGTCACTTCAGGCTCATTAAAAATCGAAGGAGACTAGAGTCATCTTTTGTTTTTTCTCGACTCTTAAAAACTGAAAAAACAAGTTGTGTCAAAAGCGTCTAAAATTCATTTAATACGGAAACATACTTTCCCTTTTATTTTAGTTGATCGAGTAATCCGCAATCGTGGAGGAATGTCAATTGAAACCCCGTCGTTCGCGGAGGCTTACGAGTCAACCGTCTTTGTCTCCGGAAGCGAAACCAGTACGGACAAAGCGAACTCGTTTAACCGGATCCAAGTCTCCTATCAAAGTTAGAACAAGTGTTCCAACAACATCAGAGACTCCGGTTACTCCAAACATTTCTGGAATCCCTGCCTCAACAGAAGAAGTTCAACAGCCACAGAAGGACAGTGGTACTGATCCTAGTTTGAGAATAAACACTTGTGTTACTAAACCAGTTCCATCTATAACCGGTTCAGAGAGTCTTACTCTTCAAACATCTGTCGCTGCCTCTTCGGCACCAGAAATATTTTACGGACCTGACGGTCTTCCCCTTCCACCTGGTTTGATTGTGATAGAATAAATTGTAGAAGATCCTCAAGCAAGTACTCCAACGCACTTTGGAGTCAGGATCACTCTATTTCCTTCGACATCAGAAGTTAGTCTACCACCAGCGGAAGTTCCTGTAGAATCGCTAGGTAATCTTTTGGATAGACTACAAATGTCTGAACAACCGTCAACATCTAGGACTGTGTCTTCTGACACAGCGACGGCAGAACTCCCTGCTGTCACTCCAACAATGTTCGCCGGCATACCATCTGTCCCGACTACCTCACAACTGCTAGAAGGAGCCCATCCAGGGGCTATTTCGACAGTCTGGTTCGTTCCTGTTTGTTCATCCGGAATTATATCCGGAAACTCTTATGTTAAGTCTCAACAAATTGATCCATTTGGAGGTCAATTTGGGTAGTCCGGGCCCCAAGGGCAAACAATTCCCTTGAGTTCTGGATTACCACCGTATGGGGGGCAGTATGCCCTGTCATTATCCCCTCTGGGAGGATATCCATACGGGAGTTCACAACAGCATTCAGGTTATACTGGAATTACTTCAAGTGGTTGGGTACCTATACTACCTCAATAACCAAGAGTTGTATATTCGATGCAACATTGCGTAACTGTGTCGAACATACCGACTGCGCCAGCTATTGTGACGGTGTCGCAAGTTCAAGCGCTGCCTGTTGTATGTCAACCTCAAATTTCTCAGGTTGTAATGCAACAACCCCTTGACCCTGGGACTCAACCACAATCGCCGACTAGTGGGGCGACACAGGCCCAGACGAGTACAATTACCCCTCACCTTGGTCAAACGGTTAGTATCGGGCAACAGCACATGGCTGGTGCAATACCAACAACCACAATTCCAGCAAGTATACCAAGGTGCTGAGCAGCAGATCTTTGCGAACAGTGGACAGCCATACATTTAAAACGGTTAAAATCAACCATTTTATAATGGTCAAGTCCACCAACCTTACCAAACATACCAGCATCAAATGCATTATGCCGGTATGCAAAGACCAACTGCTCAGGCGATTCCATCGTATCCTGGGTATGCTTCACCTAACCTGAATCAACAGTTACCATTCGTGGCAACTTTGGAGTTACCTAATTTAAACCGGTTAACAAACGATCCAATTGCTTACGCCCCTTGGTGGCCAGCGATTCCGCATAAACTTCCATCAGATATTCCTAAATTTAATGGAAATCTGGGTGAAGATCCATCGAATCACGTGATGACATTTCATCTATGGTGTTCATCAAACACTTTAAATGATGATTCGATAAGACTTCGCCTTTTTTAGAGGACGTTAACGGGTCCAGCGGCAAAATGGTACATTGAATTGCCTAGAGCTTCGTTCGACAACTTCAGCACCTTAGCCACAACCTTTTTAACCCATTTTCAATTACCGATAAGGTATGAAACGAGAACAGAACTTCTTACCAACTTTAAACAGACAACAGCCACTCACATATCTGATCATATACATGAGTGGCGACGTCGTCGTAGGATGGTAAAAACGTACGTTCCCGATCAGCTATTAGCTGAATGGTTTATCAAGTCATTACTACCTTCCATCACGGAAGATGTGGCAAAGGGGGGAGTCGTAATGGAAGAGCAAGTGATCGCTCGTGCACAATATCTGGACTTGATTTACACTCATTCCGGCATGCTCTACGACAAAATACCTGACGCCCCTAGACCGGAATTCTCAATTCCTCCTCCTCCTAAATCGAACAATGACTCTCACGCCGGCGATGGCGTGATTGGCACAATAGACACGAAATCGACAAAGGCTACGTCCAAGAAGGCCTGTAAGATTTCAGATCAAAATGCAAAAGATGAACTCCTTGCTTCGGAAGTAAATGTTGTGTCGTCAGATAAGGGCAAAGAAACCAAACAACCAGGAAGCAAGAAGAAAGGCAAAGGGAAGAAGAAGAAATAGGATGAGCAATCACCTGAAAAATCTTCTTCAAACCCTCCTGGAAATAGGAAACAAAAATATCCATGCATGATATGCGATGAGGATCATCGGACTTTAGATTGTCCACACAGAGCTGAGCTTAAAAAATTCTTTAAGAGTTCGAAAACCTCAGCAGTGTTAACTGATCCGTTTCCAAATCTAGGAACAAATCTGGTTGAAAGTGGAAATGCTTCCCCGTCTCAAGTGCTAATGTTGTCGATTTCAAAACAACAGAATGATGCTTTGATTTCGACAAGGAACAAAGATTACGGGAATCTGAACCTGTCGAACAACAAGGATAAAGATCAACCGAGTAGTTCGACAACAACTTCGACAGAAGTTGTACCACCCACCATCCCTGAATTGACAATAAAACCGCCTAAGGGAGTAGTACACAAGTCGACATTTAATCCCCGCGCTAGAGCGGCGCAGCATTATAACATAGTGGAAGATTTGGCCCAATCGCCATTCGCTATGTCGACTCTTGAAGTACTACAAAATTGCCCATCCCAAAGGCAGGCGTTGTTATCAGCCATTGGTGGGATTGATCCAAAGGATTCCAATCTTGTATCCTTCGACCACAAAGGGTACGATCCTCAGTTACCAGCTCAATTAGCTTTCCTTGTTCAAGTGAAAGCCCTCAACAAAATTGTTCACTGAACGATTATTGATGAGGGGGCATCTACATGTATTATGTCGATGAGTTGCTGGAAAACTTTAGGATCTCCAACCTTGTCGCGATCTGCGACAACATTAAAAGCATTCGACGGAAGGACATATACCCCATAAAGTATCCTAAATAACTTGAAAGTTGAACTAGGAGGGAAAACAATAGAAATAGATGTTGAAGTCATCGATGGGAATCTTGATTACAACATCCTACTAGGACGACCATGGATATATGCCATGGCAGCTGTTGTGTCGACCTATTTTAGAAAGATTGCATTTCCCTTTCAGGGAGGGATTACAATCGTCGACCAACAAAACTTCCTCCCCAATGGTTCACAAGTTACAGGAAGCATTCCCATGATCCATGGAAGCCCCCATTCGCTTCAGAATATCGGAGTAGGCCTACTAAAAGATCCTATACTAATGGGAACTTTCGCTCTTCCACCTCCAATCAATTTGGCGGAAGTAGCGTCGATAGGAACCTGCAACATGATATCTTCCACAAAGATCTCAGAAAACGATATCAACATGGATCATGCAATGGTTTTGCCCCCGAGCCTAATAGAAATATTATAGCAATCAATGTTTCTGGCATGGAAGGCAAACCCAAATCAATGCTCATCAAGCATTTGGATGGATAGGTGTAGAGAATATGGTACTCCTTCAGATCCTTGGTCGCAAGTGCATGACACCGACGAAGGAATTCTCCAAGCTATGGTAGTTGAAGGAGCACCATGGAATGATTCCCACTATCATTCTCTTCTTCCGAATTATGAAGAAGATACTCAAAATGACCTCTACCATCCTTTAGTAGTTGATTTTCTATCAAATACTATAAATACGGTGGATTCCGAGCGAAACTTATCCAACATAGAAGAGACTATAGCCATAAATATCTCGACCAAAATAGATGTTGTAGAGAATATTTATGTCGGCAAATGTTGTTCTCCGTCAGAACTGGAAGTGTATAACGCTCTTTTTCGCGAATTCAGAGATGTCTTTGCTTGGTCATACAGTGAAATGCCAGGCATCGACTCAAGTATCGTTGAACACGAAATTAAGATGTATCCAGATGTTAAACCGGTACGGCAACGACTGAGGCAGGTGCACCCCAAGAAAGCCGCTGTCATTAAGGCAGAAGTTGAAAAACTTCTCCATGCTAGTTTCATCTACCTGGTTCCTCTAACCGATTGGGTATCGAATATTGTCCCTGTTATGAAAAAAACAAGGGACAATTATAGTGTGCATCGATTATAGGGATGTAAATCAAGCTTGTCCAAAAGACAACTACCCTTCACCCTTCATTGACCAGATAATTGATGAATGCGTCGAATGCGAAATCTTTTCATTCATGGATGGATTCTCCGGGTATAATCAAATAAATATCCACCCACAGGACCAGTCAAAGACTGCATTCATTTGTCCGTGGGACACATTCGCATATCGAAAATTACCCTTTGGTTTAAAGAATGCAGGGGCAATGTTTCAGAGGGCAATGAATTATGCCTTCCATGACATCAAAAACATCGTTCAACCTTACCTCGACGACCTTCCGGCTCATTCGCGAAAGCGGACTGATCATCCGCAACATTTAAGAGCGATATTTCTACGCTGCCGACACTACAAGATACAACTCAATCCGCACAAATGTGTATTTTGCGTCAGTTCTGGTCGTTTACTTGGCTTTGTAGTCTCGAAGGATGGGATTTGTCTCGACCCGTGTAAGGTACAGGCAATCATAAATTTGCCTCCACCTTCAAATTTTCTTCAGATTCAGAAACTCCAAGGGAAAGAAAACTTTCTGAGGAGGTTCATTCCAAATTACGCCGAACTTGCTAAAGGTTATACTCGTCTCTTGAAAAAAGAGGTACCCTTTGACTGGGATCAGGTCGTGCAAGCTTCCTTTGATGCTTTAAAAGATTCCCTAATGAAATCATCATTAATGTACGCCCCTGATTATCAAAAAGACTTTAACCTGTATCTGGCTGCAACAGATATGACCATCGCAATGGTTTTAGTTCAAGAAGTCGATGGAATTGAACATCCTATTTATTATTTAAGTAAGAACTTAAATGATACAGAAAGCAAACATTCTTATGTTGAAAAACTAGCGCTTGTAGCTGTTCAAGCGACACAAAGATTTTGACACTATGTCCTCTTCCGGAAAACTACCATTCTGTCAGATTGCAACCCCATGACTTATATATTGTCGCGAAAGTTGCTGGGGGGAAAATATTCAAAATGGATAGCAATCCTTCAAGAGTTTGATCTGGAATTTGTGAAATCCAAGTCAAAGAAAGCTCTAGTTTTCGCAGAATTATTATGCGATCTCCCATCGTCGTCCAACGATGAAACATCCGAAGAATCAATCGTGGATGAAAGTTTGTTTCTAATATCTACAAGCAATGAGTGGTATGGGGATATAATCATTTATCTCCAAACCCAAAAATTTAGGCCAAACACCACCCACTCTGAACAAAAACGTATTCGATACCAAGCAAAAGACTACATGATCGTCGGTGATACACTTTACCGTCGTGGTATAGATACGGTTCTGAGGAGGTGCCTCACCCATGAGGAAGCCGAAAAAACCCCGAATGAGTGTCATTCAGGCGCGTGTGGGGGGCATCAATCTGTATATGCTACAGCACAAAATTTTTTACGAGCAGGATACTTCTAGCCAACAATGTTCAAAGATTGCATAACCGCAGTCAGAAGTTGCCATGCTTGTCAAATTTTTGATAGCAAAACCAGAAGACCACCCGCACCTCTACAGCCAATAGTTGCTATTGGGCCATTTTCCAAATGGGGCATCGATTTCATGACATGTAACCCCACCTCGACCGGGGGGCATGGGCATATTATAGTCGCAGTTGACTATTTTACCAAATGGGCCGAGGCGATGCCTACATTAGATAATACTGGTGAAACAACTGCCCTTTTCTTTTTTAATCATGTAGTCGCCAGATTCAGCATACCACAAGCTATAGTCACAGATCATGGATCGCACTTTCGAAATCACATGATGGTTGAATTAGCTGCCAAACTAGGGCTATCCCACGACAGCTCTACTCCATATTACCCGCAGGCCAACGGACAAGTTGAAGCGATCAACAAGGTCCTGAAGCGCATGCTACAAAGGATGATCGGAGTTCACAAAAGAAGATGGCACCTAATCCTGTACTCAGCTTTGTGGGCTTACTGAACATCGGTAAGGAATGCAACCGGGTTCACACCCTTCCAACTGGTATATGGCCTGGAAGCAGTCTTACTGGTCCAGTGTGAAATCTCGTCTCTCAAACTCGCAATCGATCTCCTCCCTGTAACTTCAGAAGAAGAAGCTCATTTCTTGGAATTAATCTAATTGGATGAAACCCTTCTTGACATCGCGTTGGCTAACGAAGCCCATAAGAAACGAGTCAAGGCACAGTTCGACAAAAATGTCAAACCCCGTGTCTTCTCAGAAGGTGACTTGGTCTTGCTTTACGACCAAGAATCCGATAAATTCGGAGCAGGTAAATTTAAATCTTTATGGATGGGCCCTTACATTGTTAAGCGGGTGTTAGCAAAAGGAGCCTACGAGTTGATGGATTACGACGGGATTCCACTGGCGCAACCTCGTAATGGGTTGTACCTCAAGCGTTACTACGCCTAGTAGTAACCAATATGCTTTTGTTATATTTTTGTTTTCGCTAGAGTGTTTGTTTTGGTCGAGTAATCCAACTTTTTACATTTATTGCAGATGTCAAACCCATTGGAGCCATGTGTTGGATATGCCGACGGAGCGAGTCGTAGTTCGCAGAACCTGTCCTCCGCAGCCTGGGCCATTTTTGATCCAAGCGGTGAGTTAGTAAGTTTCAGAGGTGTATGTATTGGTCGATCAACGAACAATATCGCTGAATATAGCGCGTTGATAGAACTTCTCTTTGATGCCATCACTCATGGTATACGCCGACTAATCTTCAGGCTAGACTCACAGCTCATAATACTACAACTCAATGGTATATATTCCGTCCGAAACCCAGCTATTTATCGCATGTTCCTAAGGGTTAAGATTTTGGAAAGACAATTTCATCTTATTCAATACCAACATATTTCCAAAAACTTAAACACATTAACCGACTCATTAGCAAACTATGTGTTAGATAGACATTTGCAACATTTATAAAAAGAAACACACCATCAATGTTTTACATGTGGATCACATAACTCAACCAGAATAAAACTCCGAAAATCAAAAATCCATATATAGCTGTTTATGGTTTACACATAATGTTCTGTAACCAAGACAAAATCGGTCACATGACCCAAAAATTCAAAATGCTAGGGGGTACATGTTTAGTCAATTTAGTGTTTCTAAATTGATGTCATTAATTGTCAACCCGGGGCTCGTAAGCTGATGAAGTGAAGGTGTACTATATGTACTTAAGCAACCTCTTAGAGATTTTTGTCGTTTGGGGTGTTGTTTGTGGTTAATTTATCTTCCTAAGATGGAGTGATGATTTTATAAACAGATGAGTGATAGTGTGTGTAAGGTGAATTCTAGATGAGTGAGGGTGTGTGATTGGTGGTTTCTAATTACTTGCTGAAAAGGAAAAGCTTGAAAGAAATAAATAACTTGAAATGAACTGAAAGCAAAGAACCACTTTCTAATGGCATTAGTCACTACTCATGTTGCTGCAAATAAAAAAAGATAAGAAAATCACTTCAAAGACCAATGATAATGTTTATCTCTTCCTAACTCTCTGCTTCTAACACATAGTACTGTGTAAAACACGATTAGGAAGTAGCTAAAGATAAGTCTAAGAAATGATAAAAAATGAGAAAAATCTACTTTAAAGACTAGTTATAATGTTCAGCTCTCTCTAACTCTCTGCTTCTAACATATGGTACTATGTAAAGCACGATTAGAAAGTAGTTAAAGATTAGTCTAAAAAGTACTCAAAGCCAGCTGTAATTCATTAGTATTCTGCTCTCTTAAAGATAAACAGTTTATGATAAAGAGACCATTAATCAGTTAGCATACAACTTGAGAAACTAAACTAAAAGCTAAACTAGAAAACAGAGAAAACGACAGCACTATGAATAAGACAACTGAAACTACCACTAGATATAAAGCAAATACACAAACACACACACAATCCCGGGTTTAAAAACCTGCAAAAAGAATACTGATCAGTTTAAAATGAATGCTGGAAATAAAATGACATGAAATCAAACTATTATACATGAAAATAAATAAATATTGCTGAAAGCATGGAAATGAAACAAAACACTATGTACACGGGCTGTCACAGATGGGGGCCCTCCATCCACGTAGCCAACTTGAAAGATCAGCTACTAAAAAGTGAACAGAACAGCACTGTCTTCTATTACTCCATATGCAGAAAATTACAGTCAAGAGTGCTAGAACAGCACTATCAAAACAGAGTCTTGAAATGCACTAAAATTATAACAAGTTCATAAAACACAGCAACTCAAAAGTAACATTAAGCGTACACAGACGCTAGTTTTTATAGGCATCTAAACGATTGCCTAATGCGTAAAGCTAAAAACTGAAAATTAACTAATCTGTCATGCGTAATAAAGGTTCAGAAACACGTCATGAGCCTCGTGGATGAGCTGGAGGTTCTGGTCGTTATGGGAATTGAATCCAGGGTTGGATTATGTTTCCCACAACCTACGTAACATGGACAAATCACCAGTTGCATTGACGTGACCCAACATCTTACGCAACACTATTTAAGCTGCCTTTGTTGACCATGGATTGACCCTCGTTGACCGGAGGTGTAGATGATGTGGCTGACCGAACCAATAGCACAGGAACCTTGAGCACCTTTATTCCCACGTGCCCATGTGGCTCGTTTTGCAAAATGACACGTGGAACCTTGAGATTAACAAAAAGGCTGCGAAATCACTAGATGGCTGCGGAATCACTGAATGGCTGCGGAATTGCCAGACAGCTGCGGAATCTCTGTAAATATGTCAAAATCTAAACAAAACAGTCACACATTAGCAAAGTTCACTTAATCATGCTTAAAGACATCAAATGTAATGATCTGGGTAGGTTTACAAGGAAAATAAGGCAAAAGAGAGAGATGAGTGAGGGAAAACTGTAGGTAATGATGGATAATCAAGTGCAAGTTAGAGGCTCTACATACCCCCACTACGAGGGTGTTGCATGTCCTCATGCAACAAAGACATTGTTTAGTCCACCTGCTGAGATGCCTCTGCTAAGACATCCAATCTTCTCCTCTTCCTCTGTGTGGCCACATTGACTCTTGGTCTTTTCATCAAACACCTGAATTTTAAGTTGATCAAAGCTCTGTTTAACTTCCTGCATCTCTTCTTGAGCTTTTTGTTTTCCTTTTGCCAAAGGCCCATATGAAGCATGGTATTATCTTGGACCATCTTGTCCACATTGCTTCGTTCCTTCAGTCTTTCATTTTCTTGTTTGATGTGGCGATTTAGTACCTCTAACTCAAATACTTCTTGCTTCAGTGATTGAACTTGCTGCTCCAAAGGTTGAACAGTGCTTGGACCAGCAGCTGCTTGTTCTAACGTCTCCAGGTAATTATAAACTTTCTGCTGATCTGGGTCAACCTCTGGTGACCTCTTTGGGCTAGGCTCATGCTCAAATTCAGGTTCATGTTCAAATTCAGGCTCATGCTCAAAAGGACTTTCCTCACGTGGAGGGCTAGTCTCAACCTGCTCAACATGTGGGGAGCTTTTCTCAAAGTCAAGTCTTGTAGCAACCTTTTGAGGTGTGCTCAAGTCAATAAAGAATGAATTTTTGTTCTCTGTGGCCCCCTTTTTGCTTTTTAACCTGCTGCTCCTTCTCACGGTGGTGATGCTCTGTTTTTCTTTTTGTTGCTTCTGTTTTTGTTTTTGCATTTTTTTGGAGAGGGCAGCCTCATGAAGTTGGGCCAACCTATGTGCCAATGGCTGAGTGTCCTCCTCACTAGAATTCTCAGGAGTAAAGTAGGTTTCTTGGGCTATGGATTTTCCTTTATCTTTCTTTTATTTCTTCCTACTTTCCTTTTTCTTTTGAGCAGCTTCTTGTACAATTTCTTGCAGAGTTTCTGTGATAATTCCTTGGGCTGTTTGATCAATGTCTTCAGCAGGTTCAGGGTCAATTTCATGTTCAGAATGATGGGCAACATTTTCTTCTTCAACAGGGTCTTGGACAGTTTCTTCTTGGACAACAGTTTCAGGGGTAGCCTCTTCTCTTTTTCTTCTACTCTTTCTAGGCACAGAGGTTTCTCCTGCCTCTTCGAAATGGTTTCTCACAAGAAATCTCTCCCAGGTATCTCCTTTTGCTTTTAACTGTTCCTCAACTAGCATCTTAACAAGACCATGACGATATAGATGTGGTTCAATGTTTCTTGGGTTCCTTTGGACAATTGAACACATTTTTCTAAGACTTGAGAGTAGAAAATATGGAAGGTTAATATCATCTCCTAAGAAATGCATCATGACTTTGGCATGGTAAACATATAAAACTCCAAACCTTCCCTCACAAGTAAAGAATTTTTGCACTAATAAAAGTAAAGTTGTCCATTCTTCCTTGACATAAGTAACAGGAATTCCTTTTGTAAAAATGCTGGTATCCATACCTGGATTCTTTAAGATTTGCTTCCACTGTTGGTCTTGTACTGATCTGTTTTTAAACCATCTTTCTCCAGTTTGTGGGAGTGAAGTGGCCTGTGCTATACTGCTCTCAGTGACTGTAAACTTTAAGTCCCCTATCTCCACTTGATTGTCTTTGTCTCTAAAGGAACGTGCAAAGGCCTTCGTAACCTCTTTGTGGTAACCTCTGAATTTCTGGATGCATTGGAGCCAGTTTGCTTTCTGCAAAGCCTCTTTAACTTGAGGATATCCCTCCAGAAATTTTGAACCCTCTGGTTCTGCTCTTAAGAGTTTACCCATTGGCTCTACAGCTCTGTTCTAAAACTTTTGGAAAAAAAAAGGTTACACGGCTTCAACAGTGGCCTTAACACAGTAAATTTACGGCTCTAATGTAACAGCCGTAACATACTTTCACTGATAATCAGAATTAGCAGAGAGGAAGAAGTAAAACAGAGTATGGCTAAGGTAGCAGCGTAGTGAGCACAGCGGAATAAGGGAACTGTGGAAATAAAACAGCGTGAATGGAATGATACAAGCGTAGGAGGGTTATGAAATGATGGGTAGAAACAGTTAGGTCCTTAGGCTTCGGTCATAGGTTTACACTTGGCTGCAGGATTATGACGTAGAGAGACGTAGTACAGTAGTCTACGTCACTTAGGTACGAAAACCTTAATGGAGGAGCAGCCGCAATTGAGTTTCAAAATCTTGATGAACAGGACCGATAAGTGTGGGGGATACGTGGATTTTTGTTTGCATGATGGGAAAGACTGGTAATCATTACATTAAATGGCAAAAAACATAACCCGGAAACTTTGCAAAATGAGATAACCGTAAGTTTAGGATTTAGATCATACCTCATATCCGCGCTTGGATTGCCTTTGATCATTTGCCACTAACCCTTCATTGTTTTATTGCTGTTGCATGACTCTTTTCCACTTATTGTTGATGACTTCTGAACTATAAATTTCTTTTCAAACAGACTGTGTTTCTTTTATGCAGGCGCAGAGAGCTGCGGAATTGCTGAATGGCTGCAGAATTGCCAGACAGCTGCGGAAACTGCAGTGGTACCCTCCGGCTGCACAAAACAACTTTAGTTATCTAAAAAAAACTTTATTGATGGAATGAAATGTAATGGATGGATGAATGAAAAGAAATGAGGTGGAGTGAGAGTGGTTGAATGAATAAGATGGTGAATGAAGTGGATGAAATGGCGAAATGAGATGGAAGAGAGAGAGATTTTTTTTTTTTGGAAAACATGAGGTGTCAGGTGACCCTAATTTTCACCTCAAGTTTTCTGCATAAGACCGCCAATCAGAAATTGGTTTTCAGGCTTATACACTTATTCTTTTTTTTCCTTTTTTTTTTCTTTTTTTTTCTTTTTTTTTTTTTTTTTTTTTTTTTTTTTTTTCAAAAACCAAAGATTAGGCTGATGGAGGAGAAGAATCCTTCTCCACCAACCTGATTGCAGAATCTTCTTTAAACAATTTGACAAACTCCTCTTTTGAGAGTGGCTTCTGGTAGACTTTCAGGCGACGGCCATTCACAATAAGAGGAGTATGAAATTCATCAATAGTTTTCACTCGAACTACTCCATTGCTAAAGACTTCATCAATCTCATATGGCCCAAGCCAATGAGTTTGAAACTTTCCTTTGAAGTCTTTGAACTTTGAATCAAACAATAGAGCCCAATCTCCTTTCTGAAACTTTCTTTCTTTGATATGACGATCATGCCATTTAGATCTTTGGTGCTGAACTAGATCGGTCCTTAGAATTGCATCTTGTCTTATTTCATCTAGCTCATTTAGCTGGTCCATTCTGTGTCTTTGGGCTTCTGTGAGGCTCATTCCCAATTGGACTACCATCTTGAAGGTCTTGATTTGGAACTCAATGGGGAGCAGGACTTCCTTCCCATAAACAAGTTCATAGGGAGAATGTCCTGTTGTGTTCCTCCATGTGGTTCGATAGGCCCATAAGGTTTCAGGAAGCCTTTCCGCCCAATCTCTTCTATGAAGATGAACAGTCTTGGTGACAATGCCTTCAAGAACTTTATTGGTAGATTCCACTTGGCCATTGGATTGCGGATGGTAGGGAGTAGATGTTCTGTGCTTGATCTTATATTCCTCCATCAGCTTCTCCATCAATTTAGATGTAAATTGGCTGCCATGATCTGTTACAATTTCCCTTGGGACACCAAAACGAGTGAAAATATCCTCAAAAAGAAATTGAACAACTGAATTTTCAGTGGCAGAAGGCAATGCCTTGGCTTCTACCCACTTAGTAACATAATCAGTACAAACCAGTATATACTTCTTTTGCTTTGATGGTGGATTAATTGGTCCAACGAAATCTAGAGCCCATTTCTCAAAGGGTTCGATGCATACCTGAGGTTGTAGTGGCATTTCATTTGAAGGAGTTGGTTTCCCAACTCTTTGACAGCTGTCACACCTTCTAACATACTGCTTTGCATCTTTGAAGAGAGAAGGCCAATAATATCCTAGAGAAAGGATTTTATAGGCTGTCCTCTTGTTAGCAAAGTGCCCGCCGCATGGTTCATCATGACATGCCTTAAGGATGTCAGGCATTTCATCTTCCCGAACACACCTTCTGATTATACAATCTGGCCCTGTTCTGAACAATTCATTAGAAATCCAAGAATAATGTGAACTCTCCTGAATATTTTCCTTTTTTCATTAGGAAATAAGTGTAGAGGAAGCTTCCCTGTAACTAGATAATTAGCCATATCTGCATACCAAGGAGTCTTGGTAGTCACTGCAAACAAGTATTCATCTGGAAACTTATCTTCTACTGGAGAATCCTCATTAGTGTTTTGGATACTAGACAAGAAATTAGCTATTGTGTTTTGTTTTCCAGGTCTATCTAACACAGTAATGTTGAATTCTTGTAAGAGTAAAAGCCATCTTGTAACTCTACCATTAGTAACAGGTTTGTTCATTAAATATCTTATGGCAGAGTGATCAGTATGGACAAAGGTTTCATAGCCGGTTACGTAGTGTCTGAACTTATTGATCGCATGTACCACAGCTAAGAACTCTTTTTCTGTAACAGTATAATTTAACTCAGTGGGAGTCAAATTTTTACTGGTGTAATAAATGGCATAAGGGATCAAATCCTTTTGTCCCAAAACAGCTCCTAGAGCTGTATCTGAAGCATCAGTAGAAATGTGGAAAGGGAGTTTCCAATTTGGCCCCCTTAAGATGGGTGCTTCGGATATTCTAGTCTTTAAAGCTTCAAAGGCAGATTGACACTCAGGATCCCATTTAAACTCACAGTCTTTGGTAAGCAATTTGAAAAGAGGAGATGCTATCTTAGTGAAGTTTTCAATAAATCTTCTGTAATATCCAGTAAACCCAAGAAAACTTCTAACATCCTTCTGGCAATTTGGAATAGGTAACTTAGAGATGACTTCAACTTTGGATCTATCGACCTTAATCCCATCTCCCGAAATATGATGTCCTAAAACAATCCCTTCAGTAAACATCATAAAACACTTTTCATGACTTAAAGAAAGATTTGTTTCCTTACATCTTACCAGTACTTTTTCCAAATTTTCCAAAGCTTCTTCAAATGTATTACCATAAACTGTGAGATCGTCCATGTATACCTCTACACAATCATGAATCAGATCTGAAAAGATTCCTAGTACAACCCTTTGAAATGTAGCGGGTGCATTGCACAATCCAAAAGGGAGTACTCGGTAGGCAAAAGTTCCCCAAGGACAAGTGAATGTGGTTTTGTCTTGATCTTCAGGTGCTACCTGAATTTGATTATACCCACTAAAACCATCTAGGAATGAGAAATACTTTTTACCTGCTAAAGTGTCTAGTACCTGATCAATAAAAGGTAGAGGGAAATGATCCTTTAAGGTTTCCTTGTTCAATTCTCGATAATCAATGCAAACTCTCCATTTACCATTGTTTTTGGGCACTATAACCAAGGGAGAAACCCATTGGCTATCTAAAATGGGGTAAATGAAGTTTACCTTGAGCAATTTCTGGAGTTCTTCTTTCACAATTTCCCTAAGGTTTGGATTCATCCTTCTTTGTGGTTGCCTAATAGGTCTGCTATTTTCTTCAATATAGATGTGATGAATACAAGTCTTAGGATCGATTCCTTTCATGTCAGTGTATTCCCATGCAAAGGCAGTGGAATGTTTTTGCAACAGTTTAGTTAATTCTTCTTGTTGTGGTCTTTCCAAGTTTTTGTTAATGTTCAATGGTTTTCCTGGAAGGATTTCAACTATAGAACTACCAAACTCTTCCATTGAGAAGAGAGACATCTGTCTAGAGGAGAGATATTCAATGTCTGCATCTAACTGAAACTGTGTAGAGTCATATTCTAAAGGTATTTCAAAATTTTCTAATGTATTTAGAATTTGACTATCCTCACTGATCTCAGAGATGGTTAGAACAGGTTGAATAGTATCCTCATCATCAACCCACTCATCTTCTCCTATTTCTGTTATTGCCTTTGCTGGAGGATACAAGTTGAATTTCTTGGTGGAATTACCATCTGATATATACATGTCCCCAGACCTACAGCTTATGAAAGCATCAACTGTGGCCAGCCAAGGTCTTCCTAAAATAAGAGGATGTCCTCCTAGATTGTTCTTGGGAGTTAAAATCATAAAATCAACTGGATATTCCCAAGAATCTAGAGAGACTGGAATATCTTCCAATACACCATCAGGTTTAATGATTGATCTATCTGCAAGTTGCAGTAAAGTAGGTGTAAAGAGAAGGTTAGGAAGCTTTAACTGATCCATGGTCTGTCTACTCATGATGTTGATAGCGGCTCCTAAGTCAATCAAAGTATTTGGGATTTCAACCCCATTAATATGAGTTTTGACAATAGGGCCACCGAGATCCACATATTTTTGCATGGTAATCTTACCCATCATAATGTCTGCAATTTTTCCAACTAGATGTATCCTTTTAGTATCTCTGGTTCTTTTTCCTGTTTTCTTCAAACTCAACTCCTTTATTGTCTTCGCTAGAATGGGAATTTCCTTAATGGATTGTAACAAGGGGATCTTGATACAGACATTCTTCAATTCATCTAGAAAGCTATAGTCAGGCACCCATATTTGCTTTTCCACTCCTTTGTCAATTTGTAATCTTTCAGGAAAAGGAGGTGTAGCTAAAGGTGTAGGTTGCTCAACTATGGGAGTTGTAGAGGTTGATTCTTTTTCTTTTTATTTTTGGATATTTTGGTTTTGAAATGATACTTCAGAACCTTTATTGACTTTGAGAGATTCTTCCTCAGAAATGCTTGGTTGTTGAACACTTGTAGAAGGTTGATCTAAGATTCTACCTGATCTGAGTTGTACTTCATTGAGAGGAACAACAATATAGGTAGGGAATGGTTGACCTTCCATCATGTAAGCATTTTGAGGGTTCCTATTATTTGGATTTGGTAATGGCTGAGAGGGAAGTTGATTTGATTTCTGCTGGGATTGAAGCGAGAGTTGAGAATTTTGATTTTGTGGAGGAGGTTGTTGTTGTTGAGGGTATGGCAATGATAGTTGTTGACCTTGATTTGGAAGTTGTGGAGCTTGCTGATTCTGAAATGATGGAGGATATTGATAGAATTGAGCAAATCTCCCATAAGGATTTTGCATGCTTTGCATCCATGCTTGAAAAGCATTTTGAGGTTGAGGCCAAGATTGTTGCCAAGGATTCCAATTTGGTTGGGGTTGAGAATTCATAGAGTTATTAAACCCTTGATTCTGTTGCCCTTGCCAAGGTCTCCTTGCAATAAAACAGAGAGATTCAAGTGTACTTGGATCCTCTTGAAAGACTGCTTTGAGGCCAGGTATTGAAGGACAATCCTTGGTCTCATGAGTTTCTGAGCAAATTACACATGTTTCTACAACGTGTGCATCTAAGGGACATTCCCTTAAAGCATGTTTCTTTCTACATTTCGGGCAAAAGATAGCCAAAGCCTCAGCTTCTGCTTTTTGTTTATTGTGAATCTTAAGGGTATCTAGTTGTTCACTAAGACTCCCTAAGATGTCAGTTTTAAATTCATCAAGCATATTGCCGATTTCAGCCCTACTTACTGATCCTGTTGCAGATTTATTTGCCCTACGGAGAGAAGGATCTCTAGGCCCTTTTTGAGTTTTTGATTTGCCCCTTGAGAGATGGATACAGAGTTCTGCTATATCATTGAGTGAAAGTTGAGAAATATTCCCTTTCCCCATCATGTTTAGGATATCTATCCATTCATCCCTAATGGCTTTTAATAAGAGGGCTTTTAAGGTCTCTTCATCCAAGCTACTCATTTTTGCTCTTTTCAAGTTATATTGAAATCTTTCAAGTAAATCTTCTAAGCTCTCATCTTCTCTTTGTATCATTTTAAAAACCTCGTCCTTGTGATTAGTAGGCATACAATAGTCCAAATACCTATCCAAAAATGTCTGTTTCATTTCATCCCAAGACCTAATGGATTGAGTGAGTAACCCCATGAACCATTTCAAGGCTTGATCCTTCATTGTTGAAGGGAACAATTTTAGTTTCTGGGAGTCATCCAGGTAGTCATAAGTTCGACACACCACTTCAAACTCAAACAAAAATGTTTCAGGGTCCTCAGTTCTTAACCCATGGAAATTTGGGAGGACAGATGGTGATATGTTTTTCATAGTGGCTTGGGAATCCTCATTAACAATGGGAAACCCAAATGAATTATCCCCATCTCTATTTCCTCCTCCAAGGGGACCTCTACCTCCATTATTGTTTTTATTTCCTCCTCCTCCTCTACCTCTACCTCTACCACCTCCTTCTTCCTCTGCCATGATGGTTCTCCTAGGGATTTCAAAATATTCTGGTTCTTCTACAAAAGGTGAATGAGAAGAGATTTCTCCTTCTTCTTCAGATGATTCCACTTCCTCAATGACAATTGGTTTTTCTGTAGGAGAAAGAGAAGAGTCTCTTCCTAGTTCAAATTCAATAGAAGGTGTAGGAGAGTCAACTCTTGGCTCTTGAATTCCAGGAATTCTAGGACTAGGAGTGTCGGTTGGAGATAAGGGGGATGTCTCTTGTCTATCCCTTGAAGCAGATGGACTTGTAAAAATTGAACTTCGAGCTCTAGCTAAAAACCTTCCTCTAGAATCTCTAGCTCTATGCATGTCATTTTTTATTATTTTTCTTCAAGTCAAGTTAATAGTTCTTTTTCTGATCTTCCAGTTCACTCTAGGTGCAAGAAGAGAGCATACTCAAGAAACTATCAAATCAATAACTTTCTCTTTTCTGATCCTCCAGATCACCTTGCAGTGCAAGAGGAGAGCATACTTTGATAGGTTATCAACTTCTTTCCTTGAAATTTTTATGTTTTTTTTTTTTAAGAATATGGCTACTTAATTTCACTTCCCCGGCAACGGCGCCAAAATGTTTAGTCAATTTAGTGTTTCTAAATTGATGTCATTAATTGTCAACCCGGGGCTCGTAAGCTGATGAAGTGAAGGTGTACTATATGTACTTAAGCAACCTCTTAGAGCTTTTTGTCGTTTGGGGTGTTGTTTGTGGTTAATTTATCTTCCTAAGATGGAGTGATGATTTTATAAACAGATGAGTGATAGTGTGTGTAAGGTGAATTCTAGATGAGTGAGGGTGTGTGATTGGTGGTTTCTAATTACTTGGTGAAAAGGAAAAGCTTGAAAGAAATAAATAACTTGAAATGAACTGAAAGCAAAGAACCACTTTCTAATGGCATTAGTCACTACTCATGTTGCTGCAAATAAAAAAAGATAAGAAAATCACTTCAAAGACCAATGATAATGTTTATCTCTTTCTAACTCTCTGCTTCTAACACATAGTACTGTGTAAAACACGATTAGGAAGTAGCTAAAGATAAGTCTAAGAAATGATAAAAAAAAGAGAAAAATATACTTTAAAGACTAGTTATAATGTTCAGCTCTCTCTAACTCTCTGCTTCTAACATATGGTACTATGTAAAGCACGATTAGAAAGCAGTTAAAGATTAGTCTAAAAAGTACTCAAAGCCAGCTATAATTCATTAGTATTATGCTCTCTTAAAGATAAACAGTTTATGATAAAGAGACCATTAATCAGTTAGCATACAACTTGAGAAACTAAACTAAAAGCTAAACTAGAAAACAGAGAAAAAGGCAGCACTATGAATAAGACAACTGAAACTACCACTAGATATAAAGCAAATACACAAACACACACACAATCCTGGGTTTAAAAACCTGCAAAAAGAATACTGATCAGTTTAAAATGAATGTTGGAAATAAAATGACATGAAATCAAACTATTATACATGAAAAAAAACAAAGATTGCTGAAAGCATGGAAATGAAACAAAACACTATGTACACGGGCTGTCACAGATGGGGGCCCTCCATCCACGCAGCCAACTTGAAAGATCAGCTACTAAAAAGTGAACAGAACAGCACTGTCTTCTATTACTCCATATGCAGAAAATTACAGTCAAGAGTGCTAGAACAGCACTATCAAAACAGAGTCTTGAAATGCACTAAAATTATAACAAGTTCATAAAACACAGCAACTCAAAAGTAACATTAAGCGTACACAGACGCTAGTTTTTATAGGCATCTAAACGATTGCCTAATGCATAAAGCTAGAAACTGAAAATTAACTAATCTGTCATGCGTAATAAAGGTTCAGCAACACGTCATGAGCCTCGTGGATGAGCTGGAGGTTCTGGTCGTTATGGGAATTGAATCCAGGGTTGGATTATGTTTCCCACAACCTGCGTAACACGGACAAATCGCCAGTTGCATTGACGTGACCCAACAGCTTACACAACACTGTTTAAGCTGCCTTTGTTGACCGTGGCTTGACCCTCGTTGACCGGAGGTGTAGATGATGTGGCTGACCGAACCAATAGCACAGGAACCTTGAGCACCTTTATTCCCACATGCCCATGTGGCTCGTTTTGCAAAATGACACGTGGAACCTTGAGATTAACAAAAAGGCTGCGGAATCACCAGATGGCTGCGGAATCGCTGAATGGCTACGGAATTGCCAGACAGCTGCGGAATCTCTGTAAATATGTCAAAATCTAAACAAAACAGTCACACATTAGCAAAGTTCATTTAATCATGCTTAAAGACATCAAATGTAATGATCTGGGTAGGTTTACAAGGAAAATAAGGCAAAAGAGAGAGATGAGTGAGGGAAAACTGTAGGTAATGATGGATAATCAAGTGCAAGTTAGAGGCTCTACAGTACCCTAGTCTAATGATGCTCGTGATAGCAGGTCACAACCTGTGCGATCATGCGTAAGAGACAAGTCCATCGTCTGGGCACACTAGTAGTGTGCCGCTGTAACTGCAAAGGTAGCTCGTCGATCCTCACATCTGGAATACCGAGAGTAAGGCTCTCAACCTGCTCCTGCACAGCTGTAAGAGTCTCGGCCACATCAAGGTCACGAAGAATAACCCTTCCGGCTGCCTCTCCTATTGGGGCAACAACTGGTACTCTTAGGCGAACTACTGGACGAACAGGACCAAAATCTGCATGTACACATGAGTTTGATTAGAGTCTTGATAGAACAAAGTAGAAGGACATTATAAACAAAAAGAGTAAACAACAATATGGTCAGAGATTTACCAATAACACCCCACTGCTCGCCATCCGGTAGTACCAAATTTGGATCACCCCGGAAGTCCATGCCAGCATATGGATACTCGGAATAAACCATCTCCTGACGATCAAACCACCTGAAGAAGGTATCAGAAAATGAAATCTGAGACTGACCAGCATGCCTAGACATATGGTAAACCCATCTCTGCGTACGTGGTTCAGTAGGAGAAGGAAAATCGAGTGCAATGTATTGCGGCTGCATCAGTGGTATCTTCTCCAAGGCAAAGGCGGTCAAAATAGAACCGAACCCAAATTTCTTCAACCTCCCGTTCTTTATCTTGGTCAGCTATTCTTTCATTACAAGAAGTACTGCGTCGCACCAGTTGAACACCTTCGGTTGGAGGCATTCCAAGGCATGCTGCATATAGGATCTGTTGGCTACATGAAGAGATGCGCTGCCGGCCATCCTACCAAAAGTAAATAGGATAGTCCTAAGGGACCTATCAGTGACATCACGGATGATGATCTTGTCGTCTTTACTCGGCTGAGATCCTTCCCTGCAATACTGGCGGACATAATCTCTCACAGAATCACCTCCTCGGGTCGAACCTGACAAAGAGATGGGGGCACCCCGCCTCGACAAGCCAGTCAAGAAATAGATGTCTGCTGCATTCAAGGGGATAGATTTGCCCCTAATCTGGAAAACCTGGTTGATAGGATCCCAAGAGTCAATCAAATACTTCAGTAAGTTAATCTGTTGTCTCATGCTAGAGATGCGGAAGAACTTCAGCAAGCCGCAATTCCGCAGCGCGTTCACTGTAACAGGATCATGTAGGGCAATCATGTCCTCTTCTTCATGTTCTCATTCTCGCCATGTAAGGGTCATTTTGCTCCAAGATCTCTGAAAAAACAAACAAGAGAGGAGATTAGATCCTGATTTTGATGAGAAACAGGAAAAAATTCCACCAAAAACTGTGCAACAAATCCTCTTTCTGCGCCCAACGCACCTGCAGCAGTGTTACAGGTGCGTTGAATGTCAAACTGCCTTCATACAGGCCAACATTCAACGCAGGTTTCGATGTGCTCAGGGTGCGTTGATGGCAGAACGAATCCATCAAACCCCAGGGACTCAGAAAATCAGGGAATAAAGCACAGAATGCAAAAAGGAAACCATGAAATGAAAGAGCTTAGGTTTAGCTCCTACCTGGTCCAGACGGCGCCGAGAATCATCCACAGAATCTCCCGAAATCAGCTGATGAAAATCAAGGGGGAAAACACCTCCAAAGCTCCAACAAACCAAGTTCAAATGAAATGGTAAAATGAGAGGTAAAAAACACTTTTTAAATACTTTTACGTAGTTCAAAGTAAAGTATTAGCGTTTTAATCTCATTTTCAAAGCAAATATTGTTCATTTCTAACTAGTTTGATGAAGCAGTTGAAAAATACAGTATTATCTTTGGAAGGAAAAAGCTATTTATGGTAAAAAAATCAAAGCAAGACCATAAGATCGAGTAGTTTTTAGCGCATAGTTCAAGCTCGTTAAAAAATAAACATAAGACCGAGCAAATGTTTCCACCCGCGTTTAAGCTCGTTAAAAAATGAACTATCCCCCCGGTAAATAACCACCATGAGTGAAGCATTTTCAGCCATTAAAGCCTTGGTCGTGTTTGCATCGTCACCTCCACTTTTCCATTGGCCGATCATTCACCTCCATTTGATTGTTTACCAATTTTGAGGAACAGCTGCGAAGAGTGATTTCACTAGCCATCCTTGTGACACTGTCGTGATTGGAAAATTCCAAACCTTACCTGGAATCGGCTGCTACCCTTTTTATCGCTCGTTCCTCAAAAGACGAGTCTTCTTTAAGCTCTTTTCAACTGACTCGTAAAATATGAAAATATTGCCGAGTTTTGGCCTTCTAGCTCATTAAAGCGACAGGAAGTGCTATCCCTCCTCTAGATTTTAATCTTTTTGGACCTGAGGGATTATTGCACAAAAAGATCGAGCGCTTGTTTTGTTCGGCTCGTTAAAGCTAATCGAAAATTCATCCCTTCTGTATTCTTTTATACTTTTTCGGACTTAAGGGATTAGATGACGAAAAAGGAATTTTGGAGTTACCTTTACGTACCTTTTCAGAATCTCTAAAAATGAAAAGGACCAAGTTATCTTTGTCGTTAGACACGTTAAAAAGATTAATAGTGACAAACTTGTCTTTAGGCGAGAACGAGTTTCACTATCGCTAGGCTCATTAAAACATAGCGATGGGTTTGCCCGAAGGGAAAATTATAGAACAAGCATATGTTATCCTCCTCAAGCTTGACAAAAATAAATAGGTACTGGTCAACAATGACTAGGGAAAAATTGGGAAGAAAACTCAAAGAAACTTTATTGGTAGCAAGTTGCTCTTGAACATGACACTTCCACTCCATGCCTGAGCCGGGTTGGGTTGTTTCATTCACCGGTCACATCACCATGGTCACGCCATACCATCCACATTTGGGGTAAATGCTACCAATCCATCACATAAGTGTCGCCGACATGTTCAAGAGAAGTCATCCAGAAAAGTCACCCGTGTCCCATCCACTACCGTACATTATACTTCATTCTTTCGTGACCGCCACCCTGAACCATATATCACGAGATCGTTTTCACCTCCATCAAAATCATTTGCTCCATTCCGCGTCATTGATGTGGGATTCATTAAGGCCCTCCTTTGACGGATCGCTTCTTGTCGACATCAGCTCATTATCCAAGAAGTTGATTTAGGAACAACCCCTTCAGTACTTTGAAGCTTGCATGCCTCAATGGCAAGTTTCTCACTTCCGGTGACAGGTATACATCAATGACCTTCAACCGAAAGATTTTGCGTGGTGTTCGACGCCAAGTCCTTTATTCACACCACGTGAATTGTACTGCAGTACCTTGAGGGTCATTATCATTATCGGTGATTCCTCTCACGCTTGTTAATAGTTTACATCATTGACTGGTAATCAAGCGATGTCTTTCCATGTTCGACTTCAAAACATTTCTCACATGGATCGACTTGTACTTCGAGTGAAGATCAGACGAGATTGAAGACCCTGGATCTAGTTTCATCCATCCGGGCTGCGATATATATTCAGGAAAAATAAAGACATTGAAATGTACAGCATTGCAGCATAGATAATCATCCTACCAAAAGGATGATGACTTCATCAGAATCATCAGTCTACCATCAAACGATTGTCTGTCCTATGTACATGAAAATGAATTTATAAAGCTCAGCATGGGAATTCCCGCCTCAGCTAGATCATGAAAACAGTATGAAGATAATGTATTGTATTGTATCTTATTACAGGTCTCCTCCCAGCATTGAAAGAACTTCGGATCCTCCTAATAAAGCATTTCACCCGATAAACGGCCTCATACTTTAGGGGGCAACTGTTATAGACATTTTTGTGCCTTATAGCTCTAAGCATGAAATGTCCATAAACCAAGGGATCCTAAGTCCCTAAAGGTGTTGTTCCAGCTCCTAAAGAAACAAGGTCAACAAATTACAGCGTCTCCCAGAAGTTCTCCACCAGAAACTGCTCAGAACTAGTCAAATCAGGATCATTTCAGCTGCTCCACTAGCTAGCTGCGTTGCAAAGCACCCAAATACACTGGCTAGGTGCGTTGCAATGCACTTGAATGCACTACCAGGGTGCGTTGAGCGGGAAATGACAAGTGGCAGAGTCATTCCACGAGGTGGAGAGACAATGGAAGCTTCCAGGATCTTCTCCAATGACACTTGCCTCACTGAATTTGACCAGTGATGAGTAGGAGGCTCTCAGTGTCCAAGTGGAAGCAAGAACTAACAGAGAGAGGCCACTAATCAATTCATGAGCTGACTCATCCCCTTTGCATACATCTATATATGGATCCCTCACCAAGAGATCTAGAGGCTGGAATTTTGTACATTGCAGAGAATTGTTGTTGGTTTTGAGATAAATATCAGAGTATTGGGTGATTTATGCTTTGTTGGAGGTGAAGAGGGGATTCTATGTTGGGAGGTTGATGATGGATCAGGAATCATCGGTTGTAACTCCTCTTGGGTCTTCTTGTTTTATCAATAAAACTATTTGAGTTTCTCCTACATGCTTGTATATCATTGAAGTTTGTTATATTTGTATGTTTAGCTTAAATCTGATCCTAAGCTATTTATGAACATAAATCCATGTCTTTGTGTAGTTTCTTTCTTCTGTGATCTTACAGGAACTTAGTGAAGCTGGGCAAGTAAGGGAGCAGGTAGCTGGAAGCTGTCAAAGAGGAGAGAGATTGGATCAAAGGACTAGCGCAAGACACAGGTTGGTTCATCCTATTCCTCTTCGTTTATAGTTCATAAAGGAGAATACAAGAGTAGTTTTCCCTGTTTGTTTCTGAGGTCACTGTCACACCTCAGTGGGATAGGGTCGTTCTGAATAGACACTTTTCCCGTTAACAATATGGAACACGAGACATGTCCTCTTCCTCTTCTTGTGTCTTGGGACACTGTTCAGCAGATAACCTCACATCTACAAGAATAGGAACCTTCACCGGTTTACTATCCTGCATATTAAACCTCTGCAGTATTGTCTCGACATACTTCCTCTGGTTTAACCAGAGCTTCCTCTTTGACCGATCTCTTTTAATTTCCATGCCCAAAATATAGTTTGCAGCACCAAGATCTTTCATGTCGAATTTGGAGGAAATTGGGTCTTCAAATCCTGGATAATTTCTTTGTCATTTCCAACCAGCAACATATCATCCACATACAAGACCAGATAAATAACACGGTCACCAATTAATTTAAAATACACACAATGATCTGCTTTGCTTCTGGTGAAGCCAAGTCCCCGTATAAATGTATCAAATTTCTGATACCACATCCTTGGTGACTGTTTTAACCCATACAGAGACTTCTTTAACTTGCATACCAGTTCTTTCTTACCCTTCACTGCAAAGCCTTCAGGTTGCTTCATGTAGATTTCCTCTTCCAAATCCCCGTGAAGAAATGTTGTCTTCACATCCATCTGTTCTACCTCAAAATCAAAAGCAACAGCAATAGATAAAAGTAATCTAATAGAAGTTACCTTGGCAACAGGAGAAAAAATATCACCAAAATCAATTCCCAGCACCTGGGAATAACCTTTTGCTACCAACCGAGCTTTGTATTTCTCCACCTTTCCTTCTGCATTCATCTTCTTCTTGAACACCCATTTGTTGCCAATGGGTTTCCTTCCAGCCGGAAACTCCACCAGATACCAAGCCTCATTTTTGTGCAAAGATGCCATTTCATCAACCATGGCCTCTTTCTAGAGTTTTCCATCCTCTGAATCCACTGCTTCCTTCATAGTTCTGGGATCATCATCAGTAACAGACAAAGCAAAATTTGAACTGAAAGCAGATGGACTATACATTTCTGGCTGCCTTCTTTCTCGAACTGATCTTCTCACAGCCAGAGTTTGTGGCTCTTCATCTTCTGATTCCTCCTCTGCTGCAGAGTCTGATTCTTCCTCCTTTGGCTCAAACTCTATCTTCTCAGGTTCCTTTGGTTGGACTTCATTTTGAATAAAATATTTTACCTCTCTGAACAACACATCTCGGCTGTACACAACCTTCCGTGTGATTGGGTTCCAAAGCTTATAACCCTTTAAACCATCCTTATACCCAATAAATATGCACTTTTCAGATTTACTATCCAACTTGGTTCATTTCTCCTTTGGAACATGTACATATGCATCACATCCAAATACCCTTAGATGTGAAAGAGAGGGTTTCTTACCATTCCATACTTCTTGTGGAGTCTTATCCTCCAACACTGATGAAGGTGATCTGTTGATCAGGTAACATGCAGTATCCACCACCTCTACCCAGAATTCTTGTCCTAACCCGACACCATTGAGCATGCTTCTTGCCCTTTCCATCAATGTTTTGTTCATTCTTTCTGCGACTCCATTTTTCTGAGGTGTATATGGAGTAGTCTTCTGCCATGCTATACCACACTTCTTACAGAATTCTTCAAATTCCTTGCTGCAAAATTCTCCACCATTATCTGTCCTCAACACCTTTATCTTCTTATCTGTCTGATTTTCTACCAGAGCCTTAAATTCTTTAAACCTGTCAAAGACTTCAGATTTCTTCTTAAGGAAATATATCCATGTATTCCTTGAGAAGTCATCTATAAATGATACATAGTACACAGACTTACCTAGTGATGGAACCTTCACAGGTCCAAACACATCACTGTGCACAAGCTCTAATATCTGTTTCGTCCTCTTACCACCAAAGGGGAAACTCACCCGATTCTGCTTCCCATATACACAATTTTCACAGAAATCAAAATCCAGAGAGCTATTATTCATACCTTCTACCATACCTTTACCATGAAGTATTCGAAGGCCCTTCTCTCCAATATGTCCAAGCCTTTAATGCCACAACATGGTCTTCTCTCCAAAGACCACTAGATTCTCTACTCCATTTTCAGGAACCATAGAACTATTGCACCCATCAACAACAGTGCTACCTTGTAGCTTGTACAGAGTTCCAATCTGAACTCCCTGCATTAATATCAGTGCTCCTCGAACCATCTTGCAGGTATCTTTCTCGAACACCGTCTTTACACCTGCATCATCCAACTTGCTTACAGAAATCAGATTTCTGGCCAATGCAGGAATATGTAGAACACCCGGAAGTGTTCTAACCCTTCCAACTTGCAACTTCAACTTTACTTTTCCCCGACCAATGATTCTAGCCTTCCTATCATCTCCTAAGAAGACATCACCACCATCGTATTTCTCATACTCGCAGAACCACTCTCTATGAGGAGTGAAGTGAAAGGATGCACCTGAGTTAATCAACCATGTCTCATGATCTACATGTGTACTTGAAGAAGCCAAGTACACATCCCCACCTTCATCTGAGGTGGTTTTCGCCTCTGCAGAAGGAGCATCATCAGATCCCTTTCCTTTATCAAGAGCTTTAGATTTACAATCCCTTCTGAAGTGCCCTTCCTTTCTGCATTTCCAGCACACCACCTTTGTAGGTTTTCCTGGAGATTTATATCTCCCGCTCGATGACTTATTCTTGTTTCTATTCTGGGACCGTCCTCGTACAGACAAGGCATCACCATTCTGGATTTCCATATTTTTCCGTCTCATCTCCTCCGTCAGCAAGGCTGAGACTATTTCATCAAACTGCAAAGCAGTTGCATTGCTACCTATTACAATAACCAAACTATCCCACGAATCTGGTAGAGAACACAACAGACTGATGCACTTATCTTCATCTGAAATTTTAATATCAACAGATAATAACTGACTTACCACAGTATTAAACGCATTTAGATGCTCTGTCACCGAGTCTCCATCTTTCATCCTCAGGTTATACAGCTTTTTCCGCAGGAACAGTTTATTCACTAGAGACTTAGATTGGTACAAAGTCCCTAACTTGACCCACAAAGCCTTTTCTATAGCTTCCCCTGATACATTCAGCAATACTGAATCTGAGACACACAATCGTATTGTGCTCTTTGCCTTCCGATCCAACTTCTTCCATTCTTCATCGGTCACTCCCGATGGTTTAGTACCCGGATCTACTGCGATCCACTGATCTTTATCCACCAACAGATCCTCCATCTTGAGTTTCCACAACTCAAAATTCTGACCATTGAACTTCTCAATCTCTATCTTTCCACTACTCTCCATCCTCTTTCACCACCAGAATCGATCTCGCAGATCTCCCACTGAACAGGGTCTACCACAGGCCCGAGCGAAACCCCTTAGCAACAAAGGCATCCCCTTGAAGCCAAAACAGCTCTGATACCAAATGTAGGTTTTAACCCTGTACAGAAATTACCTGCATACGAATTCTTAAACAATGAAAATAAACAATGCGAGAGCATAACCCATAAAACACATATGCACAGAGATTTTTCCCTGGATCCCAAAAGCGGGACTACCAGCTTGATTTTTCATTATATTCCTTTCAATGTTACAATACATATTTATACATGCCGAAGCATCCAATACCATGGACCGAAAACCATCGCGTCCAATACCATGGACTGAAAAACCATTGCGTCCAAAAAACATGTGTGAAAATCATGCACAAAACCATAGGTGGGTCCGCCCAACCTAACATATGGTCCAAAACCAAAATTTTCCGGGGCGCTACCCCGGACCCCATAAAGTGGGGTTACGGGTGCCTTTCAAACCCCCTATTAACTACGTGGAAAGAATATAACACAACCCAACACTGCTATCATGCAGCAGCTTCATGCATGTCTCTAAGAATGTAGTGAGCATCGATGGGTCCATTTCTGGTTCCAATCTATCTTTACTACCTAAAGTGGAGGCATCCACGAAGCTCCTCTTAGTTTCCATGAATGTCTCTTTAGGGCACTCCAAATCACATTCAGGTTCCTTCGTTAGAGCCTTGTGAACCCAAGTACTTTCTTCGGGCTACGTGCTCTTATCATCCCCTATGGTAATATTGCTTCGAAGCATGATATTTACATTATGTTCTTCCTCGCGTGGCTCAGACCTCATCATTTGCAAGTTCTGAGTTAAGGGAGGTTGGAGTGCTCCTTTATCACACATCCTCGCTATCAATGTTGGACAGTCCTCTATCTCATGATTGAACAATGTACAATACAACCACAATGGTCGCATTGGATTTTTACAATTGTGGTTATAATGTCCTGGCCCTCCGCAGTTGTAACACATCAGTTGGTTGTGACCTCTTCCTGGTCCCATTCCTCCTCAGCTTCGCCCGCACCCCTGAAATCCAGTGCACGCCATTCCTATGTTTTGATCAAGGGTCCGTGTTTCAGCTTGAACTCTGTAGGTAGGAGTTTAATCCATCATCAGTTCATAACTTCTACAGGTGCACTCATCATGTCCCACCGATCTGCAGAAATTACAGAACAATTGTTGGGAATTCTGTGTATACTTATATAATAGATGTTATTCATCTGTAGCATGCTTCCCTCCTATCTGACTAATCGCACACCACAATGCAAGCACCGCTCTTGGTCCTACTTGTGCCTCTGGTCTCAATGGCATTGGTCCTCCTCCCGCAAGGTAATTCACGAACACCAAGCAGTGGTCCCACGGGGTTTCGCCTAGTAGCATTGTGATTTCCTTGAATCCAATGATCGACTGTGCTTCTGATTTTGGTCTACTAAATTCCTTGTTTATCGCGGCTTGGATATCCGTTATCCCTGCATTCAGATTGTCATTGGAATGCTTAATGTACCAGGTCAGCGCACGATCCTACAGAGTGCTAAGCAATGTTGTGTTCTTTATATTGTCGTCCATGACACCCTGTGCTTCCCATACCACTTTTACCACAAGCCAAAATTGGTATGGATCTTCATTCCCTACTCCCTTAAACACTAGTAGCTTTATCGCGTTGGCCATACTACTTCGCAGTGGTGGAAGAGGTGGTATGGGTGAAGTCGAGGGTGAAGATGGTGAAACTGGTGGTGGTGTGGGTGGGGGTGGTATGCGCAGAATTATCTACTTTATCACATTGATCGCACTTCTTGGTGAAACCTTCGCGAGTTCTTCTTCGCCTCTGTGCGGAGGTGAAATCAAGGGGCTAGTTTCTAGTTCTATGCTACCTTTATTTCTATAGATCCTCTCACTCCGCATAGCCCCAAACATCAATCTATTCACATAACCCGCTTTTCACACAATAACATTTTAATCTAGGTGTTCAAAGATTTAATTTACTTACCTCGTGGCCCCTTGAGGAAGCATCATTCTGCCTCACTATAGCTTACTAAAGTATCTATCGCAAACTCAGTGATGAATCCTCTGATGATTTGATCCAACTAGTGATCGACAGTGCGTGTGATCCTATCTTCTGATGCTTCCAGTTTGCGTACCAACTTTGGAGTCCACACAATAGGTTTGTGGAGTTTACACCTTCCTTGGCTATCTTCTAGCTTCGCGATCCACTCAAACAACTAAGAGGGGAAGGATGCAAAGAAAATTTCGTGGATCTCTGTATACAAGTAGAAATCTAACCACTCTTCCTTTGATAATCATGGATTCCTATTTTCCTGCATTGTGAACTCATGAATCTTTCTGTCCAACCACTCATCAATTCCTTTCTTTGTCAAATTCAAGTGGTATGACATCAGAAATCTTTATGTAGATCTCAGTCCCAGCAACAAAACCATTTTTTGGCTTGTTGGGGCCTGACCCAGGTTCAGATTTAGTTAGCCAAACAAATCTCGATACTACTAGCTCTTTCGGTAACAACCCATAGAGCGTGGACTGAGGCCTCACCCGAAGTAGTATGGGAGGGTGCTAGAACTAGGTTTCTGCACCCTGGAGATGTCTGATGAGTTCGATTGGTTTGTGGTTTCTCCTTGTGTGCAGGTTGCTTTGCGCACCTTCCCATTCCTCGTGACCTAATACATTGCCTTCGCACAACCCTATCCAGGGGCTGTGTCGCATTTTGCACTATTACCTGAGACCTTGCTTATATTCAAAAGTTAGTTAATTATATTTGTCTACTTGAGTGCTTTGAGTTATACTTAACAACATAAAACATTCATATAGGTGCGCACAATAAATAAATAGTATAATTGTAAGTTATATCAATCATGCATTAACCCAAGAACAGATACACAAAATTATAACCAAACTTCTCTTTATTAATTCTTTCCATGGTTACAGACTCGACTCACCCTACGCACTCAGCTGCTGGGGTCCGCGCACTCAACTGTGGACTACTAGGCCTCTTCACACTCAGCTGCAGAGCCTTCTCCTACTCTACAACCCAAAGACACCCTTAACACTGCAACTTAACCACTTAGAATTCTCATGTTAATTATTTATTCCCTATTCTATCTATTCCCTTTACACTTAGGGCCTTGCTCTATTTATATAATCCCATGGTATGCGGACCATGGGTAGGTCTATCTGGCCGACATTACATTATAAAACTAGGGTGGATAGCCCTATGACTCTATCATACTTTCGCGGCCCGCGCCCGCAATTCACATAGCTTAAGATTCGGTCAAAAATTGGGCTTTGAGCCCTAAAACATGCCTTGGGGGGATTCCATGCCCAACATTCCCACAAGACAAAAATTGGGAAGATAGACATCAAAATGATCACAAATATTCCATTAAGAACAATTATCTACACCATGGTTTGAATGCCTGGGGTACAATCCCTACATGAGGCAAGAAAATCCCAATTCCAATAAGCAGTGGATTGCCTCAGCCCGACCATGTTCAACTGGTGTGAAGGATTACTGGTCAATATGAAATACCATCTCACCAAATTCAAGACAGGTAAACTCAAATAATTTGGCGACATATCAATTCTGGTAATGTTTCTAGAGTGTGTTCCAATGTTCATATATCAGTGGGTGGAGGTAGAATCTCCCGGACCCAGGGATCCACATTTACTGCAGTGGGGAAAGTTGATGTCTCGTCATGGAGGTGGTCAACAAATGTCCTTTCTACCTGCGTTTTTTATATGGCTACGTCAGCAGCTCATCATGGTGGATGATTGAGCCTATGTTGGGATAGATTTTTTAGGAGATCTCGATCTCCCAATTCCACCTGGAGCGCATTGGAATGACTCAGGGAAAGAACAACTTCTTTTTTTAAGTTTTTCAACATTTTTAATGTTTTTTAATTATGTGAACTAAGACTGAGACTTGTCATATTTTGCAGATGTGGGACCAGAGAGACCTCCAGGGGTTTCTTCGATAGTGAGGAGGGTGGAACAACAGCTCGAGGATGCACCATATGTGGAAGGAGTCGATCCTACAGTGGAGGTGGAGCACAATCTAGAGGCCTTGACTAATGGTATTCCAAATTATGCTACTATTGATGAGGTGCCACTTCGGTATTAGAGGCATACCATGGGGGTATCACCTAGACTGCATCAGCTATTAAGCTGAGTTGTTAGGGCTATATCATGCTATCATGAGAATCATGTTGGCAGATAAACATGTCTCTAGTCTTATTTTTGCACTTATGTAGGCTCAAGGATCCATGTGTCTCAGAACATAAATTTTGTTTTTGATGTAAGAAAAAAATTGCAAAATCTATATGGTGATCTATATATACATGTTTTACCTTATGTGCCTAATGTTCCTATCATACCATGGCTTTTATTTTTACATATGTTTCAAATGTTGATCTAAAACACGATTAGCTAATGCATCTATGTTGTGGGGAAAAATGCCTATGCAGGACGATCCTATCCACCTAAGGTGTGACAGTGCCTTAGCAACAAACAAAGACAGCTATTCTAGTATTCTTCCTTTATGAATTAAGAATGAAGAGAGATGGATGGACTAACCGGTGTCTTCCGTTTGTCCCTCGATCCGACTTCTCTTCTCTTTGGGAGTTCACAGCTACTTGTCTTCTTGCTCGCCCAGCTTCAACAGGTCTCTGCAAGATCACAAGAGAAGAACACTACACAAAGACATAGATTCATAATCATAACTAGTTCAGGATTAGAAGTGAACTAAACATACTAATGCAATCATACATCAAATATACATCAGTATATAGGAGAAACCAAGATAGCTTTATTGATGAATAACAAGGTTCAGGAAGAGATACAACCCAGAGGGCTCCAATCCAGCATCTCCTTCCCAGCAAAATGGAATTCCTATCTTCACCTCCCTTCAAAGCATTAAGCACCCAATGATTTCAATCTCAAACCAACAACAATTCTTTGCAATAACAAAATTCCAGCCTCTAGATCTCATGGAGGAGAGATCCATATATAGATGTTTGGAGAGAGGATGAGTTAGCTTGAGATCTAACTAGTGTCCTCTCCCTCTGTCAGTTCTTGATTCCACTTGGAGGTTCTTGCTTCCACTTGGAGATTTGGAACCTCTTACTCATCATAGTCGAATTCCCTGAGGCAAGTGTCATTTTGGAAGCTTCCTGGGTTTTGACACCTTGAGAAATGAGCTTGCCACATGTCCACTCTCGCTCAGCGCAGGTAGCCAGTGTTGGCTTTGACATTCAGCACAGGTAGCCAATGGAGGCTTTGACATTCAGCGCAGACAGCTAGTGGAGCCACTGAATTGATCCTGAATTGACTTGTTTTTTAGCAGTTTCTAGTGGAGAACTTCTGTGAATTGTTGTGGTTTGTTAGCCTTGTTCCTCTAGCGGTAGGAACAACATGTTTAGGGACTTTGGATCCCTTAGATTATGGAAATTTCATGCTCAATGCTGTAAGGCACAAAAATGTCTATAACAGTTGCCTCCTAAAGTATGAGGCCATTTATCGGGTGAAATGCTTTATCCAGGAGGGTCCGAAGTTCATCCAATGCTGGGAGGAGACCTGTAATAAGATACAATACAATACATTATTTTTCATACTGCTTTCATGATCTAGCTGAGGCAGGCATTCCCATGCTCAACTTTATAAATTCATTTTTCTGTACATAGAACAGACAATCGTCTGATGGTAGACTGATAATTTTTTATGAAATTATCATCCTTTGGGTAGGATGATCATCTGCTGCAATGATGTACATGTCAAATGTCTTTATCTTTCCTGAATATATATCGCAGCCTGGATGGATGAAACTAGATCCGGGGTCTTCAAACTCATTCGATCTTCACTCTAAGTACAAGTCGATCCATGTGAGAAATGTTCTGAAGTCGAACATGGAAAGAAATCGCTTGATTACTGGCCAATGAGGTAAACCGTTAACAAGCGCGAGAGGAATCACCGATAATGATAATGACCCTCAAGGTACTGCAGTATAATTCACATGGTGTGAATAAAGGATTTGGCGTCGAACACCACGCAAAATCTTTCGGTCGAAGGTCATTGATGTATACCTGTCGTCGGAAGTGAGAAACTTGCCATTGAGGCATGCAAGCTTCAAAGTACTGAAGGGGTTGTTCCTAGATCAACTTCTTGAATAATGAGCTGATGTCGACAAGAAGCGATCCGTCAAAGGAGGGCCTTAATGAATCCCACATCAATGACATGGAACGGAGCTAATGATTTTGATGGAGGTGAAAACGATCTGTGACATATGATTCAAGGTGGCGGTCATGAAAGGATGAAGGATAATGTATGGCAGTGGATGGGACATGGTTGACTTTTCTGAACGACTTCTCTTGAACATATGGCGACACTGATGCGATGGATTGGTAGCATTACCCCAAATATGGATGGTATGGCGAGACCATGGTGATGTGACCAGTGAATGAAACAACCCAACCCGATTGTGGTACGGAGGAAAAGTGTCATGTTCAAGAGCGACTTGCTACCATCAAAGTTTTCTTTGGTTTCTCCCAATTTTTCCCCAGTCATTGCTGACCAGTACCTCTTTATTTTTCTCAAGCTTGAGGAGGATAACATATGCTTGTTCTATAACCTGCCCTTCGGGCAAGCCCATCGCTATGTTTTAACGAGCCTAGCGATAGTGAAACTCGTTCTCGTCTAAAGACAAGTTTGTCGCTAATTAATGATTTTAACGAGTCTAACGACAAGGATAACTCGGTCCTTTTCATTTTTAGAGAGTCTGAAAAGGTACATAAAGTTAACTCCAAAATTCCTTTTTCATCATCTAATCCCTTAAGTCCGAAAAAGTATAAAACAATACAAAAGGGATGAGTTTTTGATAGTTTTAACGAGCCGAACAAAACAAGCGCTCGATCTTTTTGTGTAATAATCCCTCAGGTCCAAAAAGATTAAAATATAAAGGAGGGATAGCACTTCCTGTCCCTTTAACGAGCTGGAAGGCCAAGGACTCGACAATCTTTTCATATTTTACGAGTTAGTTGAAAAGAGCTTAAAGAAGACTCTTCTTTTGAGGAACGAGTGATAAACAGGGTTAGCAGCTGATTCCAGGTACAGGTTGGAATTTTCCAATCACGGCAGTGTCACAAGGATGGCTAGGTGAAATCACTCTTCGCAGCTGTTCCTCAAAATGGGTAAACAATCATATGGAGGTGAATGATCGGCCAAATGAAAAGTGGAGGTGACGGTGCAAACACGACCAAGGCTTTAATGGCTGATAAGGTTACATTCACAGTGGTTATTTACCGGGTGGTGGTTCATTTTTTATTTTAAAATGAGCTTAAACACTGGTGGAAACACTTGCTCATTGCTTATGTTTATTTTTTAACGAGCATGAAGTCCGCGTTAAAACTGCTCGGATCTTGCGTTTATTTTTTAACGAGCATGAACTGTGTGCTAAAACTGCTCGATTAACCCAGTCATATGATAAGAGTGTCTCATTGAGATTCTATTTTTTATGGAGCTTCATCTCACAAAGTTATGCCCCGCACCTTTCGTTATGCAAGTTCGGAAACGACTAATCCTACGAGTTTAAAGGGTTAGAGGTCCTAAAAATTTAAAAAATAAATAGTCTCCCTTTGCTTGCACTCCAAAAGGTTTGCATGCCCCCAAGTATAAAGTATGATTTCAAGGTTACCTCTACTTCTTTTCCGTCAAAACATTTGTTTTAACGAGAGAGGCTTACCTCTTTCAGGTTACCCAAATATTGTCTCGTTCGCGGCCACGAATAAAACACTTCTTCAGCGATGTCTACCGAAATAAACAAAGGTGAGTGATGAAGCCCGCCAACTCACATAACTTTGACAAAAGAATCTTATTCTAGAACAACCCCTCTTCCTCTACGGATGGGGTACGGACTAGTCATGTTCTCCCACGGAAACCTACTCTATACCCAAAGTTTCCCTGCCGAAGCAGACCAGGACGCATGCCCCCTGGGTTCCAGTCATATCCTCCCGGATTACTCGCGCTCATCAGGAGGACGGGCCGTGGGTTGAGACACTTCTTGCGTGAAGAGACCATTTAGGGATGGTACATGACTATTTGCGATGCGTGATCCGGGAAATGAAAGTTGGTCCACGAGCTTGACCACTCTTCCTTCATGCGGAAAACACATTACTCTAAAGAGTGAGGAGACGATGGCTCCCATGCAATATATATAGTCTCGTCCGAGGAGTAGGTTATAATCCAAGGGTCCTTGAACGACCATCACGTTCATTTGAACGGTCTTCCCTTTCAATGTTATGGGCACATTGGGGAGGATCCCTAAAGGTCGACTGGTTCCTTTATCAAAGCCTGATAGATTTCTCATTTCAGGCAAAAGCGTTGGCGAACCAAGTGCTTTCCAAGCAATAGAGGAAAGGATACTCACAGATGCCCCCTCATCAATGATAGTGCCAGCCATTACCATTCTATATATTTGAACGATAATTCTGAATGGTATACTGGCTGGCAACCGGGGTCTGCCTAGTTGGTTCCAGTCGAACGAGACAACTAGGTTGCTTGGTGGTGGGACCGAATAGACGGCCGGATATCGCTCTGACGAACTTCCCTCCTGCGATAAAGGAATGGGGGCATTGCCCCCTTGTTCATCAGAGTCAGTGTTGATGAAGAGAATTTGGACGATGTCGTCTTTATTCTCCTTTGTGATAGTATCATTCGAAGATAGAGCCTCTGAAGGAAAAACCGGGTCAACTGCCGCCTCAACCTTTTGACTTTCGTCAGGTATGGATTCAGACGGTTCATCTCCAATGATAGGTGCTTCGGCTGACCACCTGAGTGGGCCAGCCGGGTTCTCAACCAGTGAAGGACTTGGCAGGAGTTTTTGATATCCAGGAGGAAGTTGCGCTCGTAAAATCGGGCGATCTTCCAAAAATCTTTTAGCCTCGTCTAAGAAGGGACAACGGTGGATGGCATGGTCGCCTTCACACAGTTTTCAGGGAAATTTAGCTTTCCCTCTTTGTCCTGTGGCTTCACTTCCACTAGTTGACGGTGAGCAATCAACATGGCTATCAGAGGTCGACGCTACCGAATTGTGCAAATGGGGAGACCAGTCCCTTAGTATCCGAGGGATGCAGGGACAATCTCTGTGGAAGTGGTCTCCCTTGCATATGACACATGGCGATTTAGGCCTTGTCAGTGCTGTGTGTGGATTTTTGTCAGACGACACTTGTTTTCCCCCAATCGCTTTTGGCTCCTTCTTCCTCTTCTCTTTCTTCTTCTTTTCCTTCTTCTCCTTAGGAACTCGGTTTTTTGTTTTACCAGTTCCGTCAAGCGAAGTGGAAGGAGGAGAAGAAGAATTATTTGAAGTCGAAGGCTGGTGGGCAACTCTGGTCTGGTCTAACTGTTGACTCGACTATTCAGGAATAGTGGTGTTCTGAACGACATTGGTTGAAAAGAGCCAGACCGGCAGGCCAATTGTCAATCCTGGAAGCGACAACGTGGCCATGTGGGGCGCACCAACATCTCCCCAAGAGGAGAAGGGACTAGGATTTCCTCCAAGGGGAATTCCTTGGTTGGTGGGCTCCATCTTTTCAACCTAAAGATCAACGCAGGAATAAAGGGTGATTGTTCCGTTTAAAATAAATTTTTAAGGACGCTTTAGACACAACTTGCTTTTTCACTTTTAAAGAGTCGAGAAAAAGCTAAAGATGACTCTAGTCTCCTTCGATGTTTTAACGAGCCCGAAGTGACAAATGCTCGGATGGAATTTTTCCGTTATAGAGTCTGAAAAAGGCCAAAAGGAACTGCTCTGGAGATCTAGGCAGAGGGTGTGCCAAACTTTTCGCAAAACCGCAGAATACTTTTTAAGGTACGGGCGGTCGATCTTCCTGAATGCTGTGTTCAGTGCATTGCGATCAGTAGGGCGGCCGACACAGCTTCCTAAGGATAAAGGTTTTATGCCTATAGGGGTCTCCCAATATATACGCGACGGTACGTGGGAGCACAATCCGTACTGGCGCTATCGTCCCTCAGGAGGAATCACCCACCTTCAACGAGATCGACAGTCACCAGGCTTTACGACGCTGAAACACGTCTCTAGCCTAGACCTCTATGTTGTGCGTTATGTTGCAAAGCGTTGTTAAGTTCATTCAGTTTATTTTAAGTTGATCTTTTTAGAATTTTGCCTTTCTGGATCACCACGAGATGTATGATACAATTCCTAAATGCAGTCTAAAGATGATAAGCAAGCTTTATATCTTTTCAACTTTGAAAATCCTAGCTACTAAGGGAAAAGAAAGACACCATCTTTTCTCAAAGAGCAATCAGCACACTCTAATGCACTTTTCCTAAATCAAACATGAAAACTATCAAAATGCAAATGCACAATGCAGGTGTTTGTTTTCCACTTTCTTAGTATTGATGCCTACAAAGAAAGCTTTTTGTACAACTTTGAATTTGCTTTTAAATGACTAATACAAACAAGTTTACTTTTTCGAAATCAGAAAGGGTAGAAGAGAATAAAACACTTTACGAATTTCAAAATGAGCACTTGTTTCGACACTTAAAAGAGACAAACTCAAACCAATAAGCAAAAGTAAATGTATAATCAACTGTAAACAGCCAATGAACTCTCTCCTAAGATCACAATGAACAGATCTGAATCAAGGGCTACAGTATGATTATTTCACTCATGCAAAGGAAAACTGTAAATGACGCCACAAACACATAAAAACACTCACAGTCTTTTTGTACAAAAGGAAGCGGAATTTAAGCAGAGAAAAGGAGTTATCAGACTGGTACTTATGCTGGTTACATGCTGCAAAAATCAGAGATCAAAACAGGGCAAAACAGAGCAGAGAACCCCAGCTCCACAAGGCCAAACTGGTTCAGCGCAACCTCAACACTGGGGTTTTGACATTCAGCGCAGGTAGCCTTCACGGGACCTGTGTTGAAATGCAGAACCTCTTCACAGGGGTCGCGCTGAAGGAGAAACTCTCGTTTCTCACTGGGTTCTGGGTCACAGATTGCTGATTAATCAACGGTTTCAGGCCAAATAAAAGCAACAAGCAAGGTACAATCAAAGGGATGCTTTGAGGGGGTACTAATATCTATCACAAAGGATCATCAAATCATTTGTGAGTCCATTGTTCAGATCATAGACAAATCCAGAGATTTGATCAAAGCAGCAACTGTCTACTTTGCATCTGAGAATAGCAGAAGCAGTTCGATTGTTGCTGTTGAGTCTATGAAACAAACAATGATAGAGACACAAATAAAATGACTTAACAGATCTCCCCAGTGGAGTCGCCAATTTGTTGTGGGGAAAAATGCCTATGCAGGACGATCCTATCCACCTAAGGTGTGACAGTGCCTTAGCAACAAACAGAGACAGCTATTCTAGTATTATTCCTTTATGAATTAAGAATGAAGAGAGATGGATGGACTAACCGGTGTCTTCTGTTTGTCCCTCGATCCGGCTTCTCTTCTCTTTGGGAGTTCACAGCTACTTGTCTTCTTACTCGCCCAGCTTCAACAGGTCTCTGCAAGATCACAAGAGAAGAACACTACACAAAGACATAGATTCATAATCATAACTAGTTCAGGATTAGAAGTGAACTAAACATACTAATGCAATCATACATCAAAGATACATCAGTATATAGGAGAAACCAAGATAGCTTTATTGATGAATAACAAGGTTCAGGAAGAGATACAACCCAGAGGGCTCCAATCCAGCATCTCCTTCCCAGCAAAATGGAATTCCTATCTTCACCTCCCTTCAAAGCATTAAGCACCCAATGATTCCAATCTCAAACCAACAACAATTCTTTGCAATAACAAAATTCCAGCCTCTAGATCTCATGGAGGAGAGATCCATATGTAGATGTTTGGAGAGAGGATGAGTCAGCTTGAGATCTGACTAGTGTCCTCTCCCTCTGTCAGTTCTTGATTCCACTTGGAGATTTTGAACCTCTTACTCATCATAGTCGAATTCCCGAGGCAAGTGTCATTTTGGAAGCTTCCTGGGTTTTGAAACCTTGAGAAATGAGCTTGCCACATTTCCACTCTCGCTCAGCGTAGGTAGCCAGTGTTGGCTTTGACATTCAGCGCAGGTAGCCAGTGGAGGCTTTGACATTCAGCGCAGACAGCTAGTGGAGCCACTGAATTGATCCTGAATTGACTTGTTTTTGAGCAGTTTCTGGTGGAGAACTTCTGTGAATTGTTGTGGTTTGTTAGCCTTGTTCCTCTAGGGGTAGGAACAACATGTTTAGGGACTTTGGATCCCTTAGATTATGGACATTTCATGCTCAATGTTGTAAGGAACAAAAATGTCTATAACAATCTGTCAATGTATTTAGATATCTTGGAATGTGTTGACATGTTATGTAATCAAAATTTCTTTCCAAGAGATGAACATGCAAATACATTATTAAAATGTTAGGGTTTCTCACAGAATAATGCATGTTTAATTGTAATACAATGAGTTTTGAATCAAGTTTAACAACCAATGCTCTAATACCAAGAGAAATAGCTTCTGATAATAGTTTGATGACCACACTATATTCTGTTATATTGTTAGTTGTGTTTCCTAGACATATACCCTGTAAACTCACTAACTCGTCATTGGGAGCAAAGAGTACCCATGCCGTGAAAGATAGGTTTTGTGTACTACGACAAGCATCACCAAGGAAATCGATATAAGGAAGAGGGTCCGTCAACATTTTTGAGTCGCAGTTACCAATGTGGCAATTTAGCGAGTCTCGTCAAGACGTTCTAAGTAAAGAAACCGTTCTTCTTCGGGTGATGTACCACGAACTATTTAAAAATCTAGCTTCAATGATGGGATCTCACACTCAATGCGTAGAGTGGATTCTAGACCATATACCAATTAGAAAGGTTTGAAACTGGTTGTCATTTTAGCAGCATTCGATATGCCCATAGGGCCAAAAAAAGCATAAGATGCTAGTTCTTTTTATGCATCCCAATACTTCGTTCAAGCATAATGACCAAAACTTTGTTGACAACTTCAACTTGACCATTGGCATGTGGGTAATTTGGAGTTGGGATATGGTGACGTAAGCCCAACTGAGCAGTGAGTTCTGTCGTCATGTAATTATGGAAATGGGAGCCATGGTCAGTGACTATGGCTTGCGCAACACCGAACCGAGATATGACATGATTACATATGAATAAGGCTATAGTTTTACCATCAACATCATATGTAGGCATCACCTCGGCCCATTTTGTGAAATAATCCATGGCAACGATGATGTACCCATGCCCCTTGGCTGAGTGAGGGTTACAAGTCATGAAATCAATGCCCCATTTTGCAATTGGCCAATGGTAATAACTGGGTGTAAGGGAGAATGTGGGGTTTGATGTTTCTAGTTATAGATTTAGCAAGCATGACATTTTGGTACTGCAAGAATGCAATCTTTGAAGATGGAAGGTCAAAAATAGTCGGTACGAAGGATATTTTGAGTTGCTGTGTATCTTAACATATGACTGTACAAGCTATAGAGTGGCAATAATTTAAATCTTTCTCAGCTTCCTCATGTTTCAAACACCTTCGAAGGATTAAATCCACACCAAGGCAGTATAAGGTATCCTCGATAATGTGATAGGGTTTGGATTGGTACTAGATTCGACATCATTCAAAGCGAGATAGCTCTGGTCTAAAGGTCTGAGTTTGGAGATATATGATGATATCTCCATACCATGGATCATAGGTGCTAATAAGGAAGAGAGATTCATCAGGAATCATCTCATCAAATATAGTTGTATCTACAGAGGGAAGATCACAGATAAATTCAGCAAAAACTAGTGATTTATTTGACTTAGCTTTAGTGAACTCTAAGTCGAAGTCCTGCAAGATGATAATCCATTTGGAGTATTTTCCCCCAGGCAATTGATGAGAAAGAATATAAGTCATGGGGTTACAATCAGATACCACTATAGTTTTGTGTAAGAGGATGTAGTGGTGAAAACGTTAGGCAACATGAACTGCTGCCAATACCAACTCCTCTACATGGGCATACCGAGTCTCAACATCAAAGAGATTACGGCTTAGGTAGTATATCACATGTTCATTTCCATCATCATCGTCTTGAACCAACACCATAGAAATGGTATTGTTAGCAGCAACCAAGTATAGGAAATAATTGTGATGGTAATTAGGAGGATGCAACAAAGGTGCACTAATGAGTGTGGTCTTTGAAGCATTGAAGGACTCATGGGAAATGTCATTCCAAATGAATGGGACCCATTTCTTCAAAAGGTGAGTAAAACCCTTGGCAAGCTCAACATAGTTCGGGATGAAGCGACGAACAAAGTTGGCCTTCCCTTGCAAACTCTGAAGTTGGTGTAAAGAATATGGAGGTGGTAGATTGACAATGGCCTCCACCTTAAGAGGATCGATTCGGATGCTTTCTTTGGACACTATGAATCCTAAGAGATGACTAGATTCAACACAAAAGACACATTTATGAGGATTTAACCATATATTATAGTATTGTCAGTGAAGAAAAATCGCTCAAAGGTGAGCCGGATCGTCTTGACGTTTAGCCGAGTGTGCAGGTAAATCATCAAGATATGGCTTAACGATATTTTTTATATCATGGAATGCATAAGCCATGGCCCTTTAGAAGGTTTCACCAGAATTTTTAAGGCTAAAAGGAAGCTTTTTATAGGAAAAATTTCCCTAAGGACAAATAAAGGAATTCTTATGTTGATCAGCAGGAAGGATGTTAATCTAGTTATATCTAGAAAAGCCATCTATAAGTAAAAGATTTCACTCCCAGCACATTCGTCGATAATCTAGTCGATAAAGGGAGTAGGGTAATTATCCTTAGGACAAGCTCAATTAATATCTCTATAATCAACATAGACACATATGATTCCCTACATTTTAGTCACTGGAATGATATTGGAAAACCAATATGTCAATGGTATGGGGTAAATAAATCCATCTTTGAGAAGTTTTTCAACTTCACCTTTAATGGACGTTGCCTTCCTTGGGTGCACCAAACGAAGATGTTGTCGAACAAGTTTGACATCCAGGAAAGTTGGGATCTCCTGCACCACAATGCTTGGGTCGATGCCAGGCATTTATTCATAGGTCCAAGTGAAGACGTCAAGAAATTATTTGAATAGGGTCATATAGATCTTAATCTCATCAAGAGAACAAGAGACCCCTATGTGAATGTTTTCTACTATCCCTAGTTTCACAAAGATGTCAATGGGTATGGTTACCGAGATGTTTCCCAAATTTCCTTCGGACAACACCTCCTGAACTAAGATGGGTGTATGAAAGGGAGCAGTCATTGTAGGGTAAACTAAAGTATCTAGATAGGTAGGAATCACACCAAGGATAGGAAGAAAAGAGGAATGATTATGCACATCATTCCAAGGGGTTTCTTCAAGAGACATGACTTCAGCGATTCTTTCATCAATAAGGAAAGTCTCATTCAAAGGATCTTTAGAATCTGAAGAACCAAGCTAAGAAGTTTTGAAATACGAGTCTAGGACCATACTCAATTGATCATTGGTTTCAAATGCATCCACAAAAGCCAAAAAGACAGCTTGGTAATCTTGTTCGACGAGGCTAAGCAGCATGGTGTCACCAAAATTACCAATTTGATCAGGGATAGGGATGATTCAAGGGTCATTACTAGACGAGATCATATTAACTGAGGCAACATTGCTAGGAGGAGGAAGGGAAAAATTTCCCATTAAGGAAGAGTCTTTGAAAAGACCCACTCCAACATTTTCATAAGGAATGATCTATTTCCCAACATAAGGTACATTACCAGTTGAAGAGTCACAAGAAAAGAAGTCCAATTGGTCTATTGTGACAATTTTCCCTTGGTGGGGAAAGCAAAGTACATGGAAAAGAGTAGAAACCACACAAAACATTGTGTGAGTCCAACTACACCCAAGTAGAAAGTTGTAATTGAGATTTGCGTCAACAACCTCTACTTACAAACTGAAATATTTCCTTCTAACTAAATGGGTAAAGAGTTGAGAATACCATATGGTTGAAAACCTTTGCCATCAAAAGCTTTCAAACTATTCGGGGACTGGTTGAGAGGAGGGGAGCCAAGGGCTTTCCAAAATTATATGGACATAATGCATGTAGAGGCTCCTTCGTCAACAACAGTTCGGTGAATATTTTTTCCCATAATGACAACTTGTATGAGAAAAGAAAGTTGAGGTGGTAGGTGAGGGACATGATTTTCAAGATTAAAAGTGATCAAGCTGAAATCCATGGGATCAATTCCTTCAATGGTAGATAGAAAATCCTTCCATTGTGATGGAAACATTTTAAGGACTTCCAAGGCTAACATCGTTGAGGGTACTTGAGCCAAATCCTCCAAAATATTGCACTATTGAGAAGCTCGCGCATTTGAATTATAAGACGATTTCCGAAGAACACCTTTAAGGGGTGGTCGGATTATGGAATCAGTGCTAGATTTATCGATATGGAGAGGACTGGAATTGGGTGAAGTGGAGGAAGAGGGCATATCAGTGGCATGCTTCTCCACCACGGGTCTTTCAAGAGTTGGATACTCTTTTGATATGGTGGCTACAAAAACAGGTTATGAGCCACTCATGAACACTTCAGATATTCTAGAGGTATGAGAGTGGGATTGGTCTACTCTTTGCGTCTATTGAGATAGGAAATGTTCCTTTAGCGTAGCTGGCATACCTGAGGTGCCTTTCATAAGTCGACTTACTTCAACACGTTGAGCGAAATCCTTAGTGTAATGATCCTAATCACAAATAAGGCAAGGATATTTAGGCTTTTGCTTTGATGAATCGTCAGTTGACAGTTTTGGGGAATCTTATTTGCGGGTATCCTACTTAGCTTTTCCTTTAACCTTTTTCTTTCCTATCAAGGATTTATCTGTTGTAGTAGACTACACAAAATTTACCTTTGAGGTTTTACCAAGATTATTTTAGTTGTCTATAGTATTGGAGGTTGCAGTGGCTTGAGCAGGTTTAGGTTTTGTAGAAGGAGTCGAGGTACTCCTAGACCACTGAGCCACAGATCCAATGACATCATCAACAAGTTGTGAATCTGTGGGTTTGGAGGTTGTAGGACCAGTCGAAGGTCGTGGGGCACTAAGTAGCAGTTCATACAATGTGTCATATTATGAATAAACAAGATCCAAATATTGGGCACGGGCGATAGATTTTTCCTCAGTTACACAACCACCCATGGTTATGTCTTTGGCGATAGAAGGGATGAATGATTTAGTAAACCATTCAGTAAAAAGTTGATCTAGGATGTCAAATTTGACGAGATGACTCCTACATCTCCATTCATGGATATGATCAGAGATATGAGTGGACGTTGTCTACTGCAAAGATGTTAAAATATGGGTTCTAGTCTCATAAAAAACATGAAATTGGAAATGAGTGAGGAAAGCCATGGCTAGAGAATTGAAATCTTGGAAAGTACCTTGAGGGAGCTCAATGTACCATTTAGTGGCAGCACACATCAAAGTGCAATAGAAAAGGCACAACCGGATTGAATCATCAACCCAAGAGTTATAGGAACACCAAAGGTGGTAATTCATAATGTGCGCTTGAGGGTATTCTCCATATTTACCTTCAAACTTAGGATAGTCACTAGGTATTTTAGTTGGTACCAAAGGCCAATAGAGTAAGTGCAGTATTAGGTCATTTGTAAGCCATGACACATGCGGAAATTCCATCATTTCCAAGAATGGAAGTTGTGGATTATATGGGATATAAGGTATTTGGTATGCAACAAACTGAGTATTCCAACCTTGCTGAGGTTGGGCCTACCCACATTGTGGTGGGTTTTGACCATAAGGAGGTTGACCATAGGGAACATATGGAGTCTGGTAAAGACCATATGGGGGGTATGGAGTCTATGAGGCAAAATGACCATACTATTGTTGGTAGGGTATCTGCTACGAATGTGGATACAGTTGCTGGTAAGGCCCCCGTTGTGATTAAAAGGGACCCTGCAGCTGCGGCTGCCAGTAAGGTTGTTGTTGTGATTGAAAGGGAACCTGTGAATGCGGCTACTAGTAAGGTCCTTGTTGGGATTGGAAGGAAACCTACAGCTGTGGCTGCTGGTAAGGTCCTTGTTGGGATTGGAAGGAAACATGTGGTTTTGTTTGCTGGTAAGGTTCGTGTTGGGATTGAGAAGAAACCTATGGCTGTGACTGCTGGTAAGGTCCCTGCTAGGGTTGGAAAGGAACCTGTGGTCGCAGATACAGGTAAGGTGCTTGCTGTGGTTGGACAAGAATATGTGACTGCAGAGGGGGATCACCAATCCCAGGAGGATACGAAGGATTGGGGCCATATTGCATTTGGATACCTGCTAATAGTGGAATTTGGGCCTATTGAGAACCAGTAGGAACATATGGCTGTTGGTAGGAAGGCTGAGTCAAGGGACTTGGTGACCTTGTAAGGGGGTCCCCGTGACAGTACCTGATATAGATGGAATTGATGTTCCACCTGAGTTATAAATAACACTAATGGGCTGATTTACCCCTAATGTGGGAGGAGGGAGTCCATAGTGTGCTTGGTTTCCACTAGAAACAAGAGGTACGTAGGGTGGATGTAGTTTCCTCATTGACAGTGGAATAGATAAAATCATAGGTTGTCCACTTTGAGTAGGGACCACAATTACCATGTCTACAGTTGAAAGAGTAGAAGACCCAAGGGGAACCTATGTTTGACCTATCATTACTGTAGGTTGGGCAAGGGTCTGCATAGGTGCTGATACGTTTGGAACAAATGAGCTAGTAGTAGGATTGACACTAGATGATCAAATGGGGTTATGAAAAAGTGAATTTGTACCAGAAGTTTGGGAAAAATAATCGCCAAGAGAGTTATAACCTGGTGGGACCAAGGGTGCACTATAAGCTGGAGTTTCACTTGGCCAACTCCTCAGATTGTAGGAAGCATAAACATAACAGAAGTTCTCCAGAGGAAGGAGTGATATAGGATCAATGTCAACAACTGCAACATGGGTTTCATATGTTTCCAAAGGAACACCCTGGGGTGTTAACTCTACAAATGGGTTATCACTATCTGTCACCATGTTTGGGAATAGTTCTCGAATGAGAATCTGAGATGCTCTAAGAGAAGGATCCAAGGGTACATTAGGAGTATCAAAAGGACTATACGAATGTGGAGGAGATAAATAGACAAGATCTAGATCAAAGAGTGGATTGGGAGGAAAAAGTAAGAACTCCAAAGTAGTTTGAGGACTAGCCGAAGGAGAGCCTTGAGATGAAGTCATCGACTCTTGAGGTGGTGTTCAGGAAGTAAGGGCTTGGACAAATAGGACGATACCAAGTTCAACACCTTATTTCTCAAGGGGTTCAAGCTCAACAGTATTGGAACCTATAACTCTAGGTGGATCAGGTGCATTATCATCTCCATAGATATTGTGTTTTGTATCTGGAGCCTCATTTTGGACTCCTTGTTGTAACCTGTTAGCTTCAAAATGTGAAGAGGATACAAAAGGAAAACCTTGTGCATCGCACGATGGAGGATTTGGTGACTTTTCCACGATGGCTTTTTCATGAAATCAATTAATAATTGTGTGTTGGTGAATACTTTTGGCTTAAATCTATTTTTACAATTAACCATTCATTTTGAGGACAAAAGGAGTTGTTTCACGGGTAGGATGTTATTCCGTGGTCAATTAATTTTAGAAATCAACAAAAAATAAATCAAAAAGGGGTAACTAGGCATGAAGGCTTACCAAGCAACTGTGAACTGCAATATACACCTTGGTGAACCAAGTATTTAACATACGGTAGCCAATCTCCCCGAATGTTGTGTTTGGTGTATCACGGTATACAAGGCAGAAGACTTAGTTACCTATGGATGGATAGAAACCTATTGGGTACTCCCAAAATATATGTGACGGTATGTGGGACTGTAGTCTGTAGTAGTGCTATCTAATGCATAATCATTCGATGAGAGCGTTCCCATATATTTACCATGCATGGAGCGCCTCTGATATACCCAAAATTACTAGAGAACAGTCCTATACACTTTCGTACATGGAATGGGAATTCACCTTCGTGATGCAATGCTGGAAAACAATGAAAACTCCTATGTTTAACGACGCTAGAACATGTCTCTAGCCTAAACCTCTAGATGTTTTCGTTAATGTTCTAAATGCTCCTTAGGTTAATTAAGATCAATTTTAAAGTTCATCTTGAATTAAGTTTCAGTTTCAAGGCTCAAAAATCTATGTCATATGAACACACCTACGATGCAACTCATATGAAAAAATGATTCTTTTCATTTCAATGAATGTTATCTATTGTAGGGAATAAATTCAAACATTGATACAACAACCAAGTATGCAACAAGAAAAGCTTCCTAACTAGATCTTTCACTTTCACTATTCCAATGCACCCACCAAAAATAAAAGGAATTTCAATTCACTAAAATGCACCTACATGATTTTTTTCACTTTTTATTTTCAATGAATAAGGATGCACTTTTCAGCTTTCAACGTTAAGCAATGTAATTTATGCTCAATGATAATCCCAAAAACGAATTTTCAATGCAATGTAATCTAATGAAATTTTGAAAAGTCAACTTTGAGATGAAAGCTAAGAAAATAAAAATTCCATTTATTTTATGGTTTTCAAAACAACTAATAATGCTTTAACCAATAGAAAATCTATATTCATTCCACACATACAAGCAGCAAACAGTAAATTCAATTGACCCAAACAACTAAAGACTCAACCAAAATTCACTTTCAGCACTTCAAACAATGGGATGGAATTTTGAAAACCAATAAGAAATCAACAAAAATACTAGAAAATTCTATGCACATGGAGTAGGACACTTCAGAGATTAAGACACACTAGACCTTTCTGGCAGAAACCCTAAAAATTCTTGATTTTTATGGACCACCACAGGTAGAAAGTGTGAGACATAGGTACAAGTGCGACTGTACTAGGTAAAATCAATGCTAAAAGCGCACCTGTTTCTGGAGAAAACACGTTGGGCGAGAAAGATTTGGAAAATGAAAAGAAAATCAAAGAGATATCCAAACTTGACATTCTAAAGAACATACTATTCGAAATGTGGACCCATAATGAACCTAAGTTATAGATCACTAGGAGGTTGTCCAAACTAATAAAAAAGACCAAACATAAAAGGAGGTTTGAAGGGTTATAGGCTCCCTAGTGGAGTCGACATTCTGTTGTGCATGCAATCCTTTTTGTGAACAAAAATGATCCCTCTATTCCTATGGTAGGATATAGCAACAAACGAAGACAAATATATGTAAATTTTCCTAGTCTATACCAGAAAACACAAAGGAGGATAGATGACCTACCTCACTCTAATGCTAACATCTGTTGGTTTTATCCTTGATTCTTTCATTTGAAAGCTCAATCTCCTCTTCATTGTTATGGATGAATACCTGCAAGGAAGATCATGTGGAGACAACAAATGCACACATAGCAAATCTTTTTCCAATATAAATCATGCAATAGATCAAAGAGTATTACACTAAATGAACAATAATTGACACATTTATGGAAAGCAAACACATAATGTATTATGTGTAGATGGTAAAGGGAGAATTATAACCATTTAATCCTTGATGTTGTAAGCCTCCTTTAGGTGAGTTTCCAAGTCATAGCCTTAACCTTCTGTTATGGTCCTATAATTTTTTATAAGATCATTTGATTATAGCTGATCATTATTATGTTTGAGATGTCGTAAATAATATTTCATCCTGCAATTATTTCCAAAGAGACACCAAGTATTAGAATTTAAGGAGATTTTTGCATGACAATGTTTAGATCAGATCAAACTGCATATTTTTTCATCAGAAAGAGCTTAGAAGCAACTTTCCAATGGTATATCATGCACTCAAATCCAATTCATGGATCAAAGGCAAGAGCAAGTTGAAGTATGCACCAGAAAGCACAGAAGAAGGCAGAAGCGAGAAATTATTTATTTTGAATTATTAAAATTAATTCAAAAAATAAATGAATAAATTTAAACTCTAAAAAAAACATGAAAAGTTGTTTATTCATTATACATCCAAAAGTCAAACCCTATGGCCCACCCCGCACTCATGCATTAATTCTCCCCCAATATTAAAGCCCTCGAGATATGTGCATATTAAAATGAAGGGTTATAAATATGTTTCGGACCGCCCCAACCCTTATGACATTCAATCAAAGGGAGGGTCCGAAAAGTGGTTTTCACTTTTACCCTCCTTTATAGCTATCACCCTCACTTTTTATTGGACCCCCCTCCCCCTAAACCTCTTACTACCTTACCCCCCCCTCTGAAAACCATTAACCATATTGTTTTGACTTTTATAAATGTGGCGAGAATGGAATTTCATACGATTATGAAATAAATGCTATGTGAATGGGAGGCTGAGTGAAAGAGATAAGGTGAAACGAGATATTAGAGGAAATTCACGGATGGAAGGCTAAATGGGTAAAATGAAATTCACAGATTCAAGGAATTTACAAGAGAAAGTACAATGAAGACTTTGCAATCATATGTTTATGAAACTAATGCATAGGTGAGCTTGGTGTAAAGGGATTTTACACATATGATGACAAGTAAAAATGAGTTTTTAGAGAGAAGCAAGATATTTTTGTTTTTACACGGATAAAAGTCAAAATAGAAATGTTTTACTAGCCATGGATTTACAAAAAACAACACAAACAAGCCATGGTTTTGAAAACAATGCATGGTTTTGGAAATTTATCCAAATATTCTAATGGCTAAAAGAAATTTATAGGTATGAATTTACAGAGGAAGGTAAAGGATAAACAACACATGGTTTGTTAAAACATTCACATGAATATGTCCAATTTTAATTATGAATTTCATTCAAAAGTTTAATCAAAATATTTTGGAAATATTATATATATATATTTCCAAAATATTTTGTGACACTAATGACATGATGAAAAGCAACAAGAAGCAAAAGGACACAGAAAATAGTGAGACCCTTCCAATAGCATATGTTCAGCACCACAGTCATCAAACAAAATGCGGCAAGAAAGAGGGACAACACAGACATCTGCCAGCAAGACAAATAACATTGCTCATTCAAAGGCCCAGTCATCACCAGAATGCCCAAAAATAATAGATTTTCAGTAGTCAGTAAACCAATTCCAGATTTGAATGCACAATGCTTGCAGGTAGTTCAGAGTTTCTAGCATGCAAATTAGAGATATTATCTTATCTTTAGTTTATTATGAAGTATTTTTCTAGAAATAGCCACAGTCAGCAATAATTCAATTTAAATTATGAACAAGAGATCATAAATAGTATAGACTTCCTATTACTTAGTTATATTTTGGGAAATATCTACATGTTTTTGGTAGATATTGTATGTAATAAATTTTATTCAAAAATTTCCAAAGATTATCAGAGAATATTTTGTAAATCAATTCCTTATTGGGATTTGATATTAGTTTACCAGAATATCTCATCATATTTTGTAAATAAACTTATAAATACTTCTCTTTTTGAAGTATGAAGGGTTGATTTTTGCATTCCAGAAAGCTATTGTACTATTTTCTTTTGATGGGTTGATCAGTAATAAAAAGGACATTCTTCACAGGATTCATGTGTTAGACTATTTGGTGAAGAACTTCTCTCACTGTATAATTGTTTATTCCTTTGTTTCCATTCTTATGTTTTCTTAAATCTGAATTATTTTACAAAAAGTTGATGAAGAGAATTTTCTGAAAAATACACTTTAATTCTAGTTGTGGATAATTTAAATGTTTTCTTCTGATATCATGTTAAAGAATTATTAATTGCTCTTTAACTTCAATTGAACATATATCTTTTCTTCTATCACACTTCATTTAAACATAAAGTATCCAGTTAGTTTGGCTAGCTCACCCTATGAAACTCCTTTGAAAATCTGAAACAGATCCACGTTAAGTTGTAGACTCCATAACCCAATGGAAGTTTCGGGAATTTAATCAACCAATCAATTTTAAAATCAAACTCTAAACTCTCATAACTAGCCTAATATCTAAATACAACAAAGTTAAATTTGATAGAGAGATCCCTCTCTGAATCTAGCAGGGCTAGATCCCAGCTTCCAAAGTGGTTTTGTGGTTACCTCTGTGGTTCTCTTTTACAACCTTGGAAAATTACAGAGTGCTAAAATTATGGTGACCATATTGGGGATCTGAACATTTCAGGTTCCTAAGAAAAGCATATCAAGTTCCATATCTAATTACCGATGGTGGGTAGTGATCAGACACAAGAAGGTTGTATCATTCACCTGGTGATTCCATCTTCATAGTATCTAGAGCTTCAAAGTTTTTAGGGCGATTCCATTGTCAAAGAATCCAGATTTTAGAGCATTCATGGCAACTCCACTACAAGTTGATCAGATTTCTTGCTAAATGAGATGACAAGGTATGTGGAAAATCCTCTATCTTGTTAAGTTTTAAATGAATTTAGGGATAAATTAGTCGATTTTAAAATTGATGAAGATTTTTCAACGACCGTGTTTTGTTGTTTGAAATCGAGAAAATTTTCTCCTGAAAGTAAAGTTTGTTTTCTTGAGTTAGTTGATGAAATATTCGAGACGAATATTGAACTTTTGGATTTTTAGATTCAGTCCTATAATTTCCAAGATCCTAAAGAATTCTTGGAAAATCTTCCTTCTCCAAAACAAGAGGAGATTGTATTTCCTTTTGATTTGCAGAGGAACGAGAGTATTTTTTTTGAAAATAAGGCTAAAACTAAATAGTTGGAATCAGGTTTTAACCTTGAGAATACAACTGATGAAATCTTCCATGCTCAATCGATAAATGAAGGCCTGCAAGGTAAACTAATTAATCATGCATTTACTAATCCTATAGCAAACTACATGGAGGTTCTTTTCAGCTCAAGTGTTCAATCATGTTTTCATGACCAGATCCAACAACATTTTCCATTACACTTTGCAGCTTTGATTTTATGGACAAAAATTCAAGTTGTCATTTTGATTTTGCTAACAAACAGTCAAGCAACTCACTTGTTTCAACAGCTACTTGACTGGCTTCATTAGCATTTTTGTATTATTTGATTCAACCTGATTTTCAGCAGTATAGGGTAGGTAGTTGTGTGCAAATAAGAGCAACACTCTGAGTGTCTTTTTCAAGCATTCTTTCCAGTTTCAGTTTTAGTTTGCAGTACAATTTTCAGTTTAGTGTATATTTCAAATTTCAGTGTGCAGAATGGTTTTGATTTTAGTTTAAGAGTTTCAGTCGCAAAGATTTTATGGCAGAACAGGTTGCACGTTTTGGGATCAACCCAATGGATCAGGCTACTAGTCTACAGTGTTCTTGTCACCTCATAAGGAGAGTGCCATCCCCAGCTGGAGCCATTGTTAGGGTCCTATAATTTTTTACAAGATTGTTTGATTATAGCTTATCATTATTATGTCTGAGATGTTGTAAATAATATTTCATCCTGTAGATTATTTCCAAAGAGACACCAAGTATTAGCATTTAAGGAGATTTTTTCATGACAATGCTTGGATCAGATCAGACTGTAGGTGTTCCAAAGATTATTAGAGAATATTTTGTAAAAAATTCCTTTTTGGGACTTGATATTAGCTTAGCAGAAGATCTCAGGATATTTTGTAATTAAACTTATAAATACTTCTCTTTTTTAAGTATGAAGGGTTGATTTTTTCATTCCAGAAAGCTATTGTACTATTTTCATTTGATGGGTTGATCAGTAATAAAAAGAACATTCTTCACAGGATTCATGTGTTACACTATTTGGTGAAGTGCTTCTATCACTGTCTATGTGTTTATTCCTTTGTTCCCATGCTTATGTTTTCTTAAATCTGAATTATTTTACAAAATTTTGATGAATAGAATTTGTTGAAAAATAAACTCTGATTCTAGTTGTGGATAATATAAATGTTTTCTTCTGATATCATGTTAAAGAATTCTTAAATGCTCTTTAACTTCAATTGAACTTACATCTTTTCTTCTATCACACTTAATTTAAACATAAATGATCCAATTAGTTTAGCTACCTTAACTTGTGAAACTCCTTTGAAAATCTAAAACAGATCCATGTTAATCTGTAGACTCCATAGCCCAATGGAAGTTACAGGCATTTAATCAACGAATCAATGTTATAATCAAACTCTAAACTCTCATAACAAGCCTAATATCTAAATACAACAAAGTTAAATATGATAGAGAGATCCCTCTCTAAAGCTGGTAGGGCTAGATCCCAGCTTCCAAAGTGGTTTTATGGTTACCTATGTGGTTCTCTTTTGCAACCTCATAAAATTATAGAGATCTAACACCTTCAAGAACTCCTTTCTCCTTAGCAAAATGGGCAGTAATTGGGCATAGTTTGGCACTAGGAAGGCAACCAATCATTAGCCAACCATTAGTGGATAGTAGGGATCTCGTTTATAGGGAAGGAGAGGGAGTTGAGGATCCATGAAAGGAGGGAGAATTTCCACATCTCAAGGGAAAGATCCATGAAAGTAGGATCAAGGACCAGGAATGGGAGGTCTAGTTACAATATTCATTCACCTGTAACCAGCTCATCGTTCTCAAGACTTCTAGTAAGAGAATCTTCTCCTCCATTTTGGGAAAAACTACCTAAAGAGACCAACGTGGATTTTCCAGATAAAATTTGCACTGGCAACACTAGGAGAGTTTGATGCAAAAAGTGACCAGCACAGGTCACTATTTATGAAAAATGCGCTAATCTTGAAAAACTAGGTTTTTGACAAGTCCTTCAGAATTTCTTTCAAGGCAAGTTTTCTTCTTTCTTCAAGGATGCTTCTGAACCTGATTCATGGTGAATACACTGGCAACTTTCGTCATTTTGTGACATTTGTGGCATTAATTACAAAATGTTCAACACTTCAAGATATGAGATGGGGAGTGTGACAAAATATTGTATACCACTTGATTGAATGAAAAACTTGAGAAGCTACAAGGCTAACAATTAAAGACTTTTCATTGCTTAGGAGAAGCAAGCAAAGGTAAATTTCATCATATTGTATATCCTATCAGACTTACAAAGGCAAAGGTAGTGTATTGTAATGTCCCTTTTTAACACTTAGAAGCAAAAGGAGTCTGATTTTTATCCTATCTAGATCCCATGGAATATTGACAAAAAAAATAAATGGGTCACCATAATAAGATAGATAATAATTAATTAAAAGGGTTCAAAAGTCACTTTCGGGGAATTAAGTGACCCATGGTTTTCGGAGGTGGAAATTATTATTAAAAGGGAGAAAGAGATTGAAGGGAAACATTAGAAGGATTATTAAGGAACATGACAAGGAGCTTTAGGGGCTGCAGAGATAAGGGGAAACCCTAGTATTTATATTTTTAATATTGGGAGGCACACCATAACTAAAGATCACTGGTATTTGTGTTGAAAGACACACCCTAGACAATTTTTGTATTGCAGGTTAATTTTGTGGCCAAGAAAATTAAATTGAAGGATGATTCCACCATTCATTGAGAAAGTTGAGCTTATTTCCTTTGGTAGCCAAGTTTGGAATATTGCAGGAATTAAGTTTGTATGTAGTAGGGATAAAGTTTGAGGATTGGTGGGAAGCAGTGATGTTGTTGATCAGGATGGATTAAACTGAATCACAGTGGCCAAAATTTTATATTAATCATTGAGGTTGAGTCTGGGGTTTGTAAGGTCAAGTTTGTGGTTTTCTATGGGCCAATTACCACATTATATTGGGTTGAGTGGCTCCATTTTGAAGCATATCTAAGGGCTAAAAATTTAAAATGGAGAGGTCCAAAGCTAACCAAGGCGGATTGGCCATTTTTGAAGTAAAAAGTTATCAAAAAATTTTGACAGTTGCTAGGTTGAATTCACAATTTTCTAGGGGAAGAATTCCTTTATTTTAAGGGCACAAATATTCCTTCATAAGGATTCATTTATCTAATGCATTGAGACTAAATTTTTGTGCCTATTGTTGAAAAAATTGTTTGAATAAGGAAGGCCAAATCAGAAGCCGAGTTTCTCTTATGCGACTTTAGCTAAATAATTCTTATGCCACACTTCCTAGATGAATTTTAGAGGAAGGTAATGAGCCCCAATATTACAATAAGAATGTTGTGAATCCTGAGGCTACCAACTTTAATTACCAACCCAGGGTTCATACCAACTTAAGAGGTGTCGACACTATGTGTGCAACATGCGATGTGTCCTTCTTTCATTGATCTGAAGGAATGAATCAAACTGATATGCATAGAGACAATTTGCAAGGCCAAGAGGGTAATGAACTAAATCTAAATCCTATTCTAGTTACATAGCCCAATAAATGTTTCAAGGAATATCAATGTAAGTTACTCCTATGCTACTGAATTCATGCTCAAAACAACTAACCCTAATTGCAGAAATAAATTTTAGTGATGAAAAGAAGATTTATAATAGGTATTTGATCTCTCTCAAGACTATTTCCAAGGCCTAGAAGACATTGTGGATTGGAAAGAAGAAAAAATTAGGTTTAAGGAGAAAATCTAGTCAAGTTCTGGTGGATTATGTGAGTTGTTACAAGATGCTTCAGGATTTCATCTGAAATCATTCTAAGCACTCTAGAAGCAATATGAAGGTGGGGGAATATGGTAGAAGGTTGTATAATAGTGAAACAAACCTTTCTAAGCCTATATCTACTTTGTAGCCCATCTTGCACAAGGGGAAAAGTCAAACTAATGGCCTAGATAACCAGTTTTGTAGAATAGTGAACTAGTAAGTTGATATAAGCACCCAAATGCCTGAGTTGATCAAGTGAAAATGATATAGTGTAAAAAAAATTATTAAGTTGGATTTTTTTAGGCTTAAATCCAAGTGGAATAAACTCTAAATAGTCTCATTAGCATGTGCTAAAATTTAGCAAAAATTTATTACTAAAACCAAAAATTTCAGGAAAATGGACTAGTAATTCAATATAAGTAACCAAATTCCTAAGATAATCAAGTGAAAATGGTGTGGGATAATTTTTTTATTAAGTTGAACTATTTTAGGACTCAATAAAAGTATAAAATCCTCAATATATACATTAACAAGTGCTAAAATTCAAAGAAAATTACTATTATTTTGCTACACGAAACTTCTAGAAATTCCATAATTGTACTAGTAAACCAATCCAAGTAGCTCAATCATGGATATGACTTTGAAAAGTTGTTTTAAGGATGAATCATTCTTGTGACTCTGTAAATAACCTATAAAATAACTCACTTCAATCATTTAACAAATGTAATCTACAACAAAGGAAACATAAATACTAGATGCAAAAATAAGAAATGCAAGTGATAAAGACATTCAAAGAAGATAAAAAAAATTGTAAAATAGGGCTCTGAGGCTCCTGGGATGGCCAAACCCAAGGATACTCAGATTCCTATGAAGGAAACCAAGCCTTAGTAGCTAAAAATGAAACCAAACTTCATTATTAAAATCAATTCAAGTACATCCCCACTAGAAATGAAAGTAAAGTTTCTATATAACAAGTTTTCTTCACAAGAAGACTAAAAAATCCATGCCCCTGGAGTCTAATTCGAATTGGTACTTATATAAATTGATGGGGAGGAATCCTCCTTGAAAGGATGCAACTTTCCTCTCCAAGATCCCTCAAAAAGTGGATCTGGTTCCCAATAGTAGGAACCTTCATTAAATACTAAGTTATGGCTTCTCCTGTAGGAGGGAACACATCCCTAGATTTTCTCAATCAAAGGAGCTCTATAACATGTCAATGATTTCATGATATCCCATTCATTTATTGGTACATCCTATAGCATGGAGAAATTCCCTAGATTATTTCATCTTCGAAATCTTCAGAATTGGCCCAATATTCTCACAATATTCTACAAAAATAAATATTAATAGACACATAATATGCAATTATCTCTAAACCTTACTAATGAACATATTAAAGCTAAAAGACTTTATAGTGCATAATGAAAGATTTAATATAGCTTTTATGTGCCTAAGAAAGGTTAGATGGCCCTTAGTTTGTATCTAATTTGAAGGCCCATCATACCCCCCTACTGAAATTGTTGCTCATCCTCTAAGAAACCTAGTCATCTTCCTTTATATGTTGTTCTTCATGTATGCCTCCAATAACTTTTATAACATCCCATATTGATGTGAATGTAGTTGCCCCTGCTGGATGGATGCCTACATGCTCTTCAATTATTTCCTTTACTTTTGGCTCAACCTGTATTTATTTATTTTCCTTTCACTCTAATTCTTTCTTTGATTCCTCACCTTCAGTATCAACTTCTTATTTTTATAAATCATCCTCCCATGGATTCAATAAAGTTTTATAAAAGTGGAACAATGAGTTTCTCTTTTATGCCACAGGGTTCTAGCATTTTTTGTGCAATCGGGGTTATTGAGGCAAGAATAAAATGGACAGTCTTTTTATGATCCTTATGAGAGGGACATACCCACAATGCAACTCAATACAATTTCATGTCATCCTCTTGTCATGGCCATCTAAAAAATACCCACACTTTACTTTTCTTCCTTCCCAAAATTACAGCAGAGACAACTATAGGATATGCTTTTGAAAATTTGAAGAGTTTTGTAAGCCATCTCATCAAAAGTTGATAAAGATAATTTATACTTACCCCTTCTCTAGTGCTTCCTTTCAATTCCTAGTGTTTGAATGGAAATAACACTTAGAATCAAGCTTCCTGGAGCTCCCTGGAACTTTCCTATAACATCCGGTGATTCTCCTGTAGCACCCGGTGATTCTCCTGTAGCACTCGGTGATTCTCCTGTAGCACCATGTAATTCTCTTGTATCACCTTGTAATTCTCATGTAGCAGCAATATAATGATCCTATAGCTTTCCTGTGCATTGGAGGTTGTTGTAGCTAAAGAATTTTTTGATAGTATTGTTTCAAAATTGAGGAAAGAAAAATTACAACATGCACACCTACCCTATTTAACACACCATGCTCATCCAATCCAATTGTTTTTCTTTCTGGAATTCAAACTATAAATTTACAAAGTGATTTTCTTGATGGATAAGGTGCTTTTGAAATACTTATTCCAAACATTGGAGAGGAGAAAATTTTACTTACATTTCCTCTAAATATTTCCTTGAATCTCGAGGCTCTTATGGTTGTTCTAGGCAAAATTGGCCTTCCTGTACACTCTGCCAGCTTCTTGTAGCAACCTGTAGGATCCTATAGCAGCCTATTTGTATCTTGTAGAAACCTGTAGGATCTTGTAGCAACTAGTTTGTATCCTGTAGTAGTGCTTGTAGGTTCTTGTAGTAGCTATATTGCATGCCAAGAGGTGGTGAGTCCACCTTTTTACTTTTATTTTTATTTTTATTTTTATTTTTATTTTTATTTTTATTTTTATTTTTATTTTTATTTTTATTTTTTTTTTATTATTTATTATTTTTTATTTTATTTTTTTATTTTTTTATTATTTTTATTTTTATTTATTTTTCTCTTTTTTTTCATAGAAACAATATTGCATGCAAAATAAACTCAGAGTGCTTTGAGTTAACTAAGTTGACCCCCACCTACCCCTTCACACTCCTTATCTTTTATCACAACTAAATTATTACAACCCACTTTCTCAAGTCTTTTTCACTTTTTTCTTGTTCCTCTCCCACACGTGTGGTTGTCTTCGCAGAAAAGTGAAGTTAACTGCTAGATAAGGTCAAGGTTGCTCTGCTACTAATTTTGGCTAATAAAAACCTTTTCCTTTATACACTTGCAACAAATTTTTGAGCTAAATTAAGTTTCTAGGAGTGGTTTTGAGGATTGCATACCTGGGCCTTACCCTTGATGTCTTTTTTCAGGTTATTATCACTTGATCTTTGCATGGAATTTATGGACATGGGTGAGGTTTCTTTTGAGTGTCTTGTGAGATTTCATTGCTTCATCTCCCTTTCTTCCTGCAATTTCTTATGAAAGGTATATTTTTTTATGTTTTTTTGTTGACTGAAGCTCGATGATGCAAGTCCTTTCTTCATGCAGGTGTAGTTTGGATCAGATGTTGTTGCTTGTTGGGTGATAAAGAATATTGTAGCCGCTGATATAGGGTCTTGTAGTTGCTTGAGGATTAGAGTTGTAATCTTTAAATGCTCCATTGTGACTGACTATTGGATATGGTGATCTAGATATGGTATGGCAAGGGATGTGAAGACTGCTACAGGATTGTGTGTCTTCATGTAGCAGTCACACAAAATTTTCTAAGACCTCTAATTTCTCCAAATACCACTTCAGAAAATTTTTCTCATTTATAGAAAAGCTAAGGATGGGTGTTAGAGAGCTATGTGGTGGAAGGAAAGGTGGATGAAGGGGCAAAAGGGATGGTTTCTTATGAACATAAAGGGGAATGGAAGTGGATAAAAGACCAACTAATGTGGTGATTGGTTGATAAGGTCATTGTGGACCTTCTCCCTTGTTCCAAAGAAAAAAACACACAGGATGCCTCTTCTCCTTGTATCGATCAACATTTTGTAGCAAATTTGGAACAATATTGTAGTAGTTCTCAGACAATCCTGTAGCAGAATTTTTTAACCCATATCTATAAAATGGTATATTTGACTCACCTAAAATATTTTTAGCATGTTTCCACCATCCTTATGCATCTCCCCATAAAACGTATTAGCCAATGGAGATACAAATCTTGAGAAAAATAAAAATGGCTATAGGTGACAGTGACCAATTTATTGAAAAATATGCACTAGAATTTATTGGAATTTTTTAAGAATGTTACCATCACCCTTATGAATCTCCCCATAAAATACATCGACCAATGGATTCACGGTTTTCAAGATGTGGTCAAAAAAAAATTCCTTGTGTGTTTTCGCAATCTTGTAGCAACACAGAACTTTCCTATAGCAACTATAGGACAACAAGGAAAATTAATGGAAAATGCTTGGGAATAATGGGTGAAGGTTGGAAATGGATGAGGGTGATTGATTGACATGGCCTTGATCCTATTGGAGCAACTTAGCAAAGGAGGTGAAAGCTCAAGCTTATTATTATGGTGTTAACTGGTTGTTCCTTGCACAAGTTGGAGAGCACCTGCATTCATTAGAGAGAGATACCTAAAGAAAAGAATCTTTTTCCTTTTCATTTTTTACTTTTTTCTTAGGCCTAATAGCTGCCTCAATAAGGTTTTCAACTAGCAAGTCTGCCTAGGAACCTTAGACCGGCAAGGAAAATTTTAAGGATGGAAAATTTTCTTGAAGTTTAAAAACATTGGCGAATCTCACTAATCCCTAATATGCAAACTATAAAATTTTTAATGATATATTTGCAAAATTAATGAAATTTATAATGATTTTATATATGGTCTCTATATAATGTTGGTGATTTTTAAGGTAAAATAATTTTATATTCTAAAATTTGGGCGAATCATCTTTTATAAAAATTGGAAATTAGCGAATCGTTTTTTGGAAAAATCATGGAAAATTAGCCCACTGGGCGAACATTAGCCCCTAAAATTTTCCATGCTTAGACGAGGTTTTCAACTAGGATATTTTTTCCCCTTATTTTATTTTTCCAACCCATTGATCATATCATGGAGTTTTTGAATCAGTGAGTCAATATTAAGTGCCTCAAATGAGGTTTTCAAATCAGATTTTTTTTTCTCTTATTTTCTTTTTTCTCGTATTCCTTTTTTTTTCTTTTTTTCTTATCCTACTCTACTTGAAAAAAAGAAAAAAATCTTTCAAGTATAGGAATACTTCCAATGGATCCATGTGCACATCAATATGAAAAATAAACTCATGTGGAGGCTCGAAATATATGCTTTGACATGTACCTAAATATGACAGACCAACTACTTTTTTGATGTCAAGAACTATTGAAGAAGAGAGTGATGCTCTAGCTTAATGATTTTTTCGAACCGAAGATCAATATAGCTTTGATGCCCTTGGTTCTCTTTCTCATCTAGATCATCCTGTATATCTTCTTATTCCATGAAATTCAGATCTTCTTATTTTTGTTTATTATTCTCTTGAACACAGAGGATTTTATGGTAAGCATAATGAAACTTTCTTAATCTCCAATTCTAATGTCTTCTTTTCATCAAATGCAATCCATGATTTTTTGGTCTCTTCATTTGAATCTTCTTTTTCTAGATGTTGTCCTTCAATGACATTAATAGAATCTCTTTTTTTCAATAATCTTCCTGATCTAGGGTGAATACCATTTATATCAAGAGGAGTTGTTTGGAAGTGTTGTACCTAAGAATTGTAAGTGGAATGAGTTACTTCATTGTTTGGGTTCAAAAATGGTTATATAGGTAGTTGAACGGGAGTAGATATTTGAGATGGATTTGTTCAAGGTTGTGGTTGTGGTGGAAGTGGATTATATAAATAGAATGTAGTTAGGTATGGAGGATATTAACGAAAAGATTGAGGATGTTATGGATTTCTCCCATAAGGTCATTGCCAACATTGTTTCCAAAATTGGTTTTGGGGTTGAGATGGCTATGGTTGCCAAGGAAAAGGTGTGTTCCAATTACTTTGATATTCTTATGCGCAACCATAAAATTGTGAATTAGGATCTTGAATCACGTGGGTTGAATAGGTTTCCATGGTATTCTTGGAGCTACATAATAGAGTTTCTTTGGTGTTTTATTTTCTCCATTGTCCTCTTGGTAAACTTCCTTCAACCCTAATAATGACAAACAATCTTTGGTAGCATGTGATTATGCACAGATAACAAAAATTTCAGCATCCTCCTTTTACTCATTTTGCATTCTTAAAATATCTATTTGTTCACTTAGATTGCCAAGAATTTCGCTTTTAAATTTATCTAGAAAATTGCTAAGTTCAACTTGACTTACCAATCTCGATGTTGATTTACTTACTCTTGCCATTCCTCTTGATATGTGCTTGCATATTTCACAAATTTCTTCAAATGATAATTGGTATACATCACATCTACTCATTATATCAAGGAAATATAAATCCACTCATCCCTAATTGTTCTAAGTAAGATGGATTTTAGTGTGCCAAATCCTAAATGATGTAATTTTACCCTCTTAACATTATACATAAATCTCTCTATTAGATCTTCAAGGCTCTGATCTTCTTATTGAGTCATTCTAAATATTTCCTCTTTAAGATCATGATCTTTATATTTTTATAGAAATATTCTTTGCATATCATTTCGTGATCTTATTGAATTAGTTCATAAACTCATGAACCATTTAAGAGCTCCACCCTTTAGTGTTGCCTGAAACAATTTCAACTTTTGAGTGTTTAATAAGTAACCATAAGATCTACAAAGTATTTCAAATTCAAAGAGAAAGGTTTCTGGATCCTATGACCTCACAACATGGAAGTTGGGAAGTAAATATGGAGGTATGTTCTTCATATGAACACTGATATCAGTATCTTGAATGGTCCAAGAGGATATTCCTCATTGCCTTCATTCCATCCATTTCGTCTACCTTCTCTCCCACCTCTTCTTCTTCTACCAGCAAACGTGGATGGCGATGTGGTTCTTACTGCACCATGTGATCAAGTGCGGGGTTGTGGTATTGAAGAAATAATTTTTTTGTGTTTATAATTTTTTTTTTAATGAGAATTTTAATGCAATGCAATTTTATGTTTTTGAAATGAAAGATGTCTAATGCAAAAAAAAAAAAAATTGTGTTTTTGCAAAAAGTAAAAGAAATGAATCAACTATGGAAGAAAACAATGCATACGTTGACACCCCAACAACGACACCAAAAAGTTATGAACCTCAGTATTGCAACAAGAATACTACAAATCCTTAGGCTAACAAATTTAATTATCAACCCGGGGTTCATACAAATTTAAGAGGTGTCGACACTATGTGTACAACATCCAATGTCCTCCTTTTGTTGATTTGAAGCAATGAATCAAACTGATATGTGCAGAGATAATTTTCAATCTCAAGAGGGTAATTGAATAAATATAAATCTTTTTCCAAGTACATAATGTAACAAATGTTTCAAGGAATATCAATTTAATCTACTCATATGCTATTGAATTCATGCTCAAAACAACTAACCCTAATTACATAAATAAATTGCAGTGATGAAAATAAGAGTTCTAAGAGGTATTTGATCTCCCTCAAGCCTATTTCCAAGTCTTGGAAGACATTTTGGATGGGTAAGAAGCATAAATTATGCTTAAGGAGCAAATATGGTCAAGTTATGGTGGATTCTATGAGGTGCTAAATGATGCCACAAGATTCCTATAGGATGCTACATGATTGCATCCGAAAGCACTCTAAGCACTCTAGAAGAGATATGAAGGTGGTGGAATATGGTGGAATGTTGTATAATATTTAAATTAACCTTTCCAAGCCTATATATCCTCATTATCCCATCTTGTACAAGGGGAAAGTCAAACTAATGGTCTAGGTAACCATATTTGCAGAATAATGAACTAGTAAGTTGATCTAAGCACCCAAATGCCTAAGATTATCAAGTGAAATTTATATGGGGTAAATTTTTTTATTAAGTTGGATATTTTTAGGATTTAATACAAGTGGAATCAACTCTAAATAAACTCATTAACATGTTATAAAATTTAGCAGAAATTTATTACTAAAACCAGAAATTTCAGGAAAATGAACTAGTAATCCAAACTAAGTAACCAAATTCCTAATCTAATCAAGTGAAAATGATGTGGGAAAATTTTCTTGATTAATTTGAATGTTTTTAGGAACCAATAAAAGTGGAAACAACTAAAAATATCTTCCTTAGCACATTCTAAAATTCAACAACTACACTTTTGCTACAAGAAACTTCTAGAAATTTGAGAATTGTGAACTAGTAAAACAATCCAAGTAGCACAATCATTGATATGACTTTGAAAGTTGTTATAAGTATGCATAATGCTTGTGAATATGTAAATAACCTTAAAAAAAACCAATTCAATCATTTAATCAATATAACCTACAAAAAATGAAGCATGAATACTAAATGCATAAATAAGAGATGCAAGTGAAAAAGACATTCAAAGAAGATAAAGAAATTGTACAGAAGGGCTCTGAAGCTCCTGGGATGTCCAAGCCCAAGGATACTTAGAGTATTATGAATGAAACCAAGCCTTAGAATCTGAAAATGAAACCAAACTTCATTATTAAAATCAATTCAAGTACATACTTGCTGGAAATGAAATTAGAGCTACTAAATATCAAGTTTTTTTCACAAGAAGACTAAAAAAGCCATGTCACTAGAGGCTAATTTGAATTTATACTTATAAAAATTGATGGGGAAACATCCTACTTTAAATGAGGCAAATTTCCCCTCCAATATCCCTCCAAAAGTGGATCTGGTTCCCAACAATAGGAATCTTCATTAAATACTAAGGTATGGCTTCTCCTATAGTAGGGAACACATCCCTAGATTTTCTCAACCATTGGAGCTCTAGAATCTGTCAATGATTTCATGATATCTTATTCATTTATTGTTCCATCCTGTAGCAGTGAGTAAGTCCCTAGATTATCTCATCTTCCAAATCTTCATAATCTGCCCAATATTTTCACAATATTCTACAAAAATAAATATTATTAGACACATAATATGCAATTATCTCTGAACCTTCCTAATGAACATATTAAAGCTAAAAAAAAAAATATTAAGTGTGAAAGAGAGATTTTATATAGCCTGTATGTGCCTAAGAAAGGTTAGATGAACCTTAATTTGTATCTAATTTGGAGGCCCATCAGAAGGGATATGTGATTTCAACATTTTTGGTGAGAAACTTCTCTCAAGCTTATTAATAGGTTCCATCTAAAAAATATTATCTAAAACTCCTCCTACAAATTCCTGCAATAAAAGAATTGTATTAGAGTTGCAATTTTCATTTTAGGGATTTACACATTTTTATTCTATTGTTGGTGTTTCCTATTTTGAAATTGTGTGGATTTATAGAATTTTGTGATAAAATTCTAATGCACTGATTTTTTAAACTAAAACCCTTGAATTCCTTGCAAATTAAATAAGGTGATTATTTTAGTGATATTAGATATGGTCTTATTTCCATATTGGTAGGGTTAGTTGTTCAAGATTCCAACATATTAGGGGCACATAACCTATAGAAAGAAGGAGTGAGAGGAAGAAAATGACCAGACAAAGGATTGAGAAAATCAAACATGGGAAAGCTTCAAAAAAATATTAAAGGACATAGCTAGAGGGAAAGAGAATTTAATACAAGAGTTAGACCGAGGAAATATGAAATGACCCAGATGGTAGATGGAGGGAAACATAAGGCAGGTCAATATTTGAATTAAGTCACAATCCATGGTCAACCTCTATGATAGTTAATATAATAATGGAATAAATGGATCACACAAAAGATACAACCTATTGGGACGAGATGATAATCAACATGTTGAATCTAGTAACTTCACCAATATGTTTCCCCCAATGGTAAACAAAACTTCATCAAATACACTCTTGGCCATGTTTTTGGAAGAGAAAGCAGATGTCAGGCAGAGGTGGGATGAAAATGTTTTCGACTACATGAGAGGGTACCATGAAATGGGAGCAAAAATTCAAGCCAAAATGTCACTCCAATATTATTGTCCCATCAAGCATAGAAACAAATCAAGGGACTGTAACAAATGGTGGATGAATAATGATATCCCAAATAAGGACATGAAAATAAATATACCCACTTTCAATGGAAATTTCATAATTTCAGCTAGAACTTAGGTGTATAATCTTAAAACATACTTTCAATTCAATCCTATGAGGGAATTGGAGGGAATACAATATGCCACCCTACATCTAGAGGGTGAATCACACGTCTGGTGGTACCATGGATTAATCACACTTGGGAATTCCAACATCAACTCCTATATAGAATTTATATAGATATTAATCCAGAGGTTTGATAAGAGGGTCTGATAGCCGCATTTTAGGGTCCTTGCACAATTGAAACAAATAGGGAGTCCAAACAATTTTATTTTAAAATTCCATAGATTAGCCATGATAATTATAGATATATTTCAGGAATGGTTAGTGATGTTATTCATGGATGGGTTAGTTAAACCATTTTGTGGCTAGGTCAAGGCCCTTAAACATAACAAATTAAAGGAGGTCATTTCCAATATGAGGGATATGGAGGAAACGGTGTTGTCGCGCGGAATGGGTCGATCTTGCGGACAAGATAGACCTTCCTAGAATCTAAAGAAGGCCTAACAACAAGCAAACCAACCAGACACTATCTTTCTCTAAATATGCTTCAATAAACAATAGCAAACAAAGGTTTTTAGGGCCTACCTTTGGTCCAACGCAATCTTGTGGATGCCCTCGCTCTTTTGATCCAAATGAGCTCCTCTTCGCGAATCTGCAAACACAAACAAGGCAAACAAATTAAATAGCACTTGAAAAACCAATTGCATGAAACATATTTAACATGAAATTCAAGGAGTCCATGAAACAAATAACATAAGATACTTGTTGAGAAAAATGAGTTTGATTGTATTAATTCAAAAGAAGAAGAACTTTACAACCTTTGCCTTGACGTTCTACAAGCTCCTCCCAGGGTCCAACAAGATGTCTCCTCTACTTTAACAAGCTTCACTCACTCTCCAATGGAACCAAGAGGTATGTGATCTTTCCTCTCAAGCTCAACCAAAGAGTCTTGAATTCACCAGCATTTACTCTCAAAATGTTTAGCTTCTGACCTCCCTAGTCCTCACCCCAATGCCTGTATTTATAGTGCAATGGAGGGAAGTTACTAGGTCCTCCTTCAAATGGATAAAGCCCTCCTTCAAAGGGATAGCTCCTTTAGTCAAGGGATTAGCTCCTTCTCTTTTGGGATGCATGAACCACCTCAGAGCGAACAATCCACGTCAAAATTCCTTCTAGAAAACTCTAGAATTAACCCAAAGTGAGTTTTTTAAGATAAAAATTGCGCCTTTTGACTTTCACAGGGGTCCGCACCTGCACCGTTAGGAACAGAGCGGGTAGGTACGCAGCTTTTGTATACAGAAGGTGCGGGACCGCAGGTGACCATGAGAGAAAGTGCGGAACCAGAGTTACATTGATTTTTAATGTCTTTCTCCCACTTCCAAAGCTTGATTTGAAGAGCTGAGGTCCTAGACTTGCTTAGGAGGACAGTACAAGTGATGATAGACCCATACTGACTGCAAATAATCATGGTGACGATATTTTTGTGTAACAGATTGCCCCCTAAAGTGCAAAGTCTGTAGTAGATGAGGATTTCATTTATCATATAGGAAGAGTGAAGTACTTTATCATTTCGAGGATTGTCTTATGGAGAACCCGGTCAGAACCTGTAAAAACATTCAATGCAAGATATATATATGAGATCATATCATCGCTGAGGTAGGCATTCCCATACTCAGATCAAAACTAACTAGAAATCTATCTACTGCTCTGATATAGGAATGATCTTGTAAAACATCATAAGTATAGACTCGTGTGAACACAGTATGGACGCAACCATCTTTTATGAATAGTCCACAACATAATGAGTACAAAATTCCTCGCTGCCTGGATGGTGGAAACTAGATCCAAGGTCTTCATTTCTACTTCCCTAAATAGTATGATTCTATCCATGCGAATAAATGTGTTGATGTCGAACACGGTAGAAACCACTTGATTACCAGTCAATGATGTAAACTGTTAACAAGTGTGAGGGAAACCACCAGTGATGTCAATGGCTCTCAAAGTACCCAGTACAATCCATGAGATGTGAGTAAATGTATTGATGTCAAACATATCACGGAATCCTTCGATCAAAAGTCAATGATGTAAACTATCGTCAAAGGCGAGAAACCTGCCATTGAGGCATGCAGATCTCAAGGTACTGATGATTTCTAGATCATCTTTCTAGATAATGAGTTGATGTCGATAGAAAGCGATCCGTCGTATGCAAGCCCACAACATGAAATCATAGATCATGTTGAAGAAATTTGGTTGCAAGGACTGACTCAGGGATGGTCAAGATGGATGACAGATATTTTGCAGATGAATGGCTTATTGGCAGTGACCTCTTGAACACATAACGACACGAGAGATGGCTTGGTAACAATTGACCCAAAGTTAATACCCAGAAACCGGCTGAAGACTTTCAATGTGGTTTGATCAACTGTTAGGCAAAGGATTTCCCAACCCAGGTGAATAAAATTGTTGTGTTCAAGAGTGGTTACAAAGTATGACAAACAGACTCATTTTCCTCTCTTTTCCCCCACCATTTCTAGCAAGTACCTCTTTATTTTTGACAAGCTTGAGGAGGATAACATTTGCTTGATTATAAGCTCATCCTTCGGATGAGTCCAACTTAGTTTAAATTCGAACCCTAAGAAGGAGTGGTTCGTTCTTGTTTGTAATTGAACAGGTCCTTTACTGTGAAATTTTAATGAGTCCAGTATAGGAGAAACTCGGCATTTTTCAATTTTAGAGAGTCTGAAAAAACTTAAGAAGACTCCAGGGTTGACCTTTTTCGTAAATTTGTGTCTCCCAAGCCCGAAAAAGTATAAAATAATACTTGAGAGAACCGCTTGATCTTTTACGACCAAGGAGTACTTTTTATTATCAGTGTCACTGACCCGAAAAAGTAAAAAAGCGATCAACGACACGTCGTTTTATAACTAATATCGAATTTGAAACAACAAAAATCCGGCAATCTTTTCATGTTTTTATGATCGGAAAAGAGTTGTAAGTGGACCGTCTTTTAATTCCGTTTTAACAAGTGTAAAAGAAACGCTCGGCAATCTTTTCATGTTTTAGGAGTCAGAAAAGGGCTTAAAGATGACTCTACTTGTTTTTTCGTTGAAAATGATAGATTTCGCCTGAATAATCCTGTATTCTGCACAAAGACACAAACATTACTCATACCTGTTTGAAATGGATAAAAGCGTTGCAAAATACCTTTTCAAAGTGAAACATAAAAAAAATTTTGATTTATTTACTCAAAAAACTTATAAAAAGGGCATTTGTCAATTCATTTTTACCGTTCGAGTTTGGGTGAGAAAATAGTGCTTTTGCTTAGAAAACTTCCCGTGAAGATTGTGGAAAATACAACCGTCGGAATCGAGTGCCGTCTTCTCCAGGTAATCTACATCACCTTATTCTTCATTTTCAACTGTTTATTTTTTTTATTTAGCCCCTCATTTTGTTTTTTGGGAGAGTTTTTAGGTGCAAAACCCGCGCGCGGGGGTCCGCAGGTTTACCATTGCGGACCCGCGGACCCTGACTTTTTCTCCATTGGGAAAAAGCTCGGGGTCCGCACCTTCCATGTAGGCAAAGTGCGGACCCACGCACTGTGTCTAACGTGGAGGGTGCGTACCCCGTAGCAAGGGTTTTGAACCTAAAATTCCTCAAAAATGGACCAATCAAAATGTTTTCTAGCAATCTAATTAATCTTTATACTTGATGCAGAGAATATATCATGCTAGATTGGTGAGAACGGGAGCAAGAGGACGTGGATACCGCCACATGGAATCATCAGCCTTCACTTCATGCTTTGAGGGCATGCGGACTGTACAAATTCTGGACCATTCCTTGCATGAGGGCTCAAGTAGATTTCTTACAGTGGCTGGTTGACAGGTGGAGCGTACAGGACCAGTGCTTTTTCATTGGCGGACACCGGCTCGAAATCGAGCTGGAGGACATTTATTTCTTGACTGGTTTGCCTAAGAGAGGTGAGGACTTGACTCTATTCGGGACTAGGCCAGGTGGCCAGTCTATCGATAGCCTCCAGCTAGAGTACTGCAAGAGCCAGGCTAAAGACAAAGGGATAGACATAAATACCATATCCCGTCCTGAGCTCATGGTGATTGCGTTTACTGTCACCAGACTTTGCGGAGCTGACGCATTACATGTTGCCACCAGATCCCAGATGCGTATGGCAGTTGATTGCTTTCAAGGCACCATCTTCAACTGGTGCAATGTTGTGCTGGCCAATGTGAAAGGCCAACTGACCAGGGCCAAGAGCAGACGACTAAAGACCTTTGGTTATGGGGCTTTGGTCGTGAGTTTTGGCCTGGAGAGGGTTCCTATGTTGATCCCACAACATCTTACAGTTGGAGCTGGGCTTCCTCGAGAGCCCAAATTGATGCGATGGGTCGCAGTCATGGCCCGTCACCCGGACGAGAGGACAGAGGTTGCTCGGTTCAAACCTGAGTACTTCCAATGGTTGGAAAACCAGGTCTTTTGCATTCAGGATTTCCATTACGCTAGGATAGATTTCCATGGTGACCCAGACATGGCTCTTCCACCAGGAGAGCAGTGGGACGAGTCAGGTAAAATCCTTTTCAACTTTCCCTATTTAATTTTTTTTTTTTTTTTTTTATTTTTCATCGTCTCAAAACTGATAGTAAAAATTTCAAATGCAGATGTGGGTCCACAGCAACCAGCCGCTCTCCGGCCTTTCGAGAGGAGGCAACCAGTTGCACCCGCGTCAGCCCCACAAGACGAATCAGCAGAGGTTTTGGCCGAGTTGGAGAGTCATCTTGAGCGCTTGACAGGAGATATTCCTGAGACTACTATCGACGACATTCCTCGTCGACTTCAGCGCTATGTGATTGGAGTCCCGGGACCTTTTAGGAGGTTCCTTTGCAAGGTGGCTCGGGCAGTGGTTTCTTATAGAGATCATCACCAGTGATAGGATGATCGCCTTTTGTGGGCACATGTGACATTTTTGTTTTTTGTACTTATCATTTTTGCCGATCATAAAGTGTTTTTCAACCTATGATCGAAGACGATGTATTTTTTGACACACTCCTATAGATATATATATATATATATATATATCACTATTATCGGCTTATCTTGTAAATCATGTTATGGAATGGTTCTAAATTTACATGTATGATTATTGCAAATGTCTATTTAACATTCGAGAAGAAATTGCATCTGCTAATGTATTTAAAGACCTTGGAATATGCTGGTATTCAATGTAATCAAACTCATGTTCCAAGAGACACACTCTCAAAAATAATCTTAATAACACTGGATTTCTAATGGCATACACTCTATTAAGCTGTAATACAACGAGTTCAGAATCCAACCTCACTATCAAACTCCGAATCCCAAATGAAATAGATTCAGATAATAACTCAATCACTGCACTATACTCTGCAATGTTGTTTGTTGTTTGACCGAGACTTACCCCATACATAGAAACTAACTCGTCAGAGGGCGAATAGATAACCCAAGCTGTGGAAGAGATGTTCTGTGTATTACGACAAGCACCATCAGCAAATCCAATGTATGTTTGGAGAGGCATCGACATCTGCAATATCAAGAGTAAAACCAAGATAAGCAGGAATAATGACAAAAAACACTCTCTAAGCTAAGCACACTTTTCTTTTTAAACTAAAACACACCAGCTAGAAAGAAAACTATCCTAACTAAAAATCTCCATACCCCATTCTTTTAAGCATAGTACCTTTTCAAGTAAATGCCATTTCTGGGTTTACCCAAAGAGTCCCCATCAAAGTCTACCAACTCATAGGCCCCTTTTGCTAGCTTTCGCTTAACAATATAGGGACCATGCCACATAGGAACGAATTTTCCAGCGCCTATTTTATCATTAGCTTGATCATACAATAACACTATGTCTCCTTCCGAAAAATTTCGAGGGGTCACATTCCGATCATACTGAGCTTTCATACGTTTTGTGTGAGTCCCGATCGCCAATGCAGCATCACGTCGATTCTCATCTAATTGAGCTAAGTATAACAAACGCTTCTCCTCTTCGGAAGTAGCTGGAAGTAACTCGATGGCCATTTGCAGTGACGGGATTTCACACTAATGGGTAACACAACTTCTAAACCATAGACTAGTTGGAAAGGAGTGAACCCTGTTGATGTTTTTACTGAAGTTCGGTACACCTAAAGCGCTGAAAATAGCATGTTGTGCCAATTCGATCGATGAATCCCAATGATTCGTCGGATCATGATAACTAAAAATTTGTTGATGGATTCAACCAGACCATTTGCTTGTGGATAATAAGGGGTTAAACTATCGTGACGTAAACCAAGATGGCCTGTAAGTTCGGTCATCATAACGTTTCGAAAATGACGCCCATGATCAGTAATTATCGCTTGTGGGACACCAAACCTAGCAATTATATGATTGAACATGAAAATTGCAGCTGTCTTGCCGTCTGCCTCGAATGTAGGCATCGCCTCGGCCCACTTAGTAAAATAATCTACCGCTAGGATGATATACGCATGCCCCCCGGCCGAGTGAGGGTTACATGTAATAAAATCGATACCCCATTTGGTAAAAGGACCAACGTAAATTATAGGGTGGAGAGGATCAGGTGGAGCACACATCTTACGATCAAAAATCTGGCAGTTGTGGCATTTTCGGACCGCCGTAATACAATCTTTAAACAAGGACGGCCAGAAATAGCCAGCGCGCAATATATTTTGGGTTGTGGCATACCCAAACATATGACCGCCACATGCTCCAGAGTGACAGTCATTTAGAACCCTTTCAACCTCTTCGTGAGTTAAGCAACGTCGAAAAATAGAGTCCGCCCCACAACAATAAAGAGTATCTCCAATAATTTTGAATTGTTGGGACTGGAATCGAATTTTCCGACGTTCCGACCTTGAAATTTCTGGCCGAAAGGATTGGGTCTGGAGATAGACGATGATATCCCCATACCACGGATCTAAAGTGCTGATTAGAAACAAAGATTCGTCTGCAATGGGCTCCTCTGCCACAGTTTCTGTGTCAGCACGCGGAAAGTCACACATTAACTCTGCAAAAACTAAAGATTTCTTAGACTTAGATTTCTCAAACTCCAAGTCGAACTCTTGCAGGATAACGATCCATTTAGAGTACTTGCCCCCTAGCAATTGTTTGGTCAAAATGTAGATCATAGGGTTGCAATCCGAAATTACCGTAGTTTTACGTAGTAAAATGTAGTGACGAAAACGTTGGATAGCTTGAACGGCTGCCAATGCCAATTTCTCCACATGTGAGTATTTTAGCTCAGTTGGATTTAATGTGCGACTAAGGTAATATATCACATGTTCCGTTTCGAATTCATCTTCCTGAACTAAAACCATTCCAATGGTGGAATGGGAGGCGGCGAGATACAAAAAGTAATCCTGGTTGTAGTTGGGAGGATGCAACAACGGTGCATGGGTTAACGCGTGTTTGAGTGCATCAAAATACTTCTGAGCTATCTCATCCCAAGAAAATTGAGTATTTTGTTTCAACAACTGCGTAAAACCCTTTGTAACCTCAGCGTAGTTAGGAATGAATCGTCGTAAAAAGTTTGCTTTCCCCTGCAAACTTTGGAGTTGGCGAAGACTCGAAGGAGGAGGAAAATTGATAATAGATTCAACCTTCGAGGGATCAACGCGAATGTCGGCTTTCGAAACTACAAATCCCAGCAATCGACCCTTTTCTATACAAAAGACACATTTGTGTGGGTTCAACCGAATACGATAATGCCTACACCTCATAAAGATTGCTCATAAGTGGACGAGGTGATCAGATCGATGTAGTGAATGAGCAGGCAATTCATCGAGATAGGGTTGCACAATGTGCTTGATTTCATGAAACGCATAAGACATCGCCCTCTAAAAAGTTGCCTCGGCATTCTTAAGCCCAAAAGGTAATTTGCAATAAGCAAATGTCCCCCATGGACAAATAAAAGCCGTTTTTTGTTGATCGGCAGGTAGAATGTTGATTTGATTGTATCCGGAAAAACCGTCCATAAAGGAAAATATCTCGCTGCCGGCACAATCATCAATGATTTGATCGATATAGGGAGTTGGGTAATTGTCCTTTGGACAGGCTCGATTAATGTCCCTATAATCGATGCATATTCTTATTGTTCCCTGTTTTTTGTTAACTGGAACAATATTCGATACCCAATCCGTTAGCGAGATCGGATAAATGAAACCTGCTTTCAACAGTTTTTCAACTTTTGCTTTAATTGCAGCAGCTTTTCGTGGGTGAATCTGGCGCAAACATTGTCGGACAGGTTTAGCGTTCGGGTAAGTTTTGACCTCATGAACAACAATTGCGGGATCAATTCCTGGCATTTCCTCATAGGACCAGGCAAACACGTCGCGGAATTCTTGAAATAGGGCCTTATATAATTGAATTTCATCATCTGTACACGAGGCACCTATATGAATGTTCTCAACAATTCCAGGCTTAACCGAAATGTCAATGGGAATAGTTCGAGAGATGTTTCCCAAATTTAACTCTGAATCGGGATGTTTCATTGGATTCTGAGGTTCCTTGACATATTCAGTCGTAAAGATTGATGAGAAATTATTTTCAAAACGATCATCCTCAGGTAAAAACGAAGATCTGTGATGGAGATCTTCCCATGGTAAATCATCTACACATAGGATTTCACGAATTTTCTCATCGGAGTGAACAAGTTCAGAAAACGTAGTTAAATCCGAGGTTGATGTGAAAAGTGATTCCTCACGGACCACATTCATTAAGTCTTTTTCGGTTGAACACGGGTCGGCAAAATATTGCACAGCTTCATAGGCCATTTCATATGGACTCAAAGGCATGGAATTACCAAATGAGTCTATTTCAGATTCAGAAGGAATGATCCAAGAATCGTCATAAAAAATAGTGTCTGATGTAATCATATGAATAGTTGCAAATGAAGATGATGCGTTTATTGGAGGAAAAGGAAAAGTTCCCAGTAAACCGGCATCTTTAACTAATCCTACTCCAACATCCTTATATGGGATAGTCGGTTTACCAACATGCTGAATACTCTCCGAAGAGGCTAGGTCAGATGAAAAGTAAGCCAGCTGGTCTATTGTTACGATCTTTCCATTATGTGGAAATTTTATGACTCTAAAGACCGATGAAACGACCGCTGTCATAGCGTAAGACCAACTTCGACCCAAGAGAAGGTTGTAGTCTAGAGGGGCATCAACCACCTCCACATCTAGACTAACGGTTTTTCCTTCAACCCCTATAGGCAAATCCTGTAGAATTCCAAAAGGATGAAACCCACGGCCATCAAAGGCCTTAAGAATCGTCAGGGATTGATTTAGTGAAGGAGAACCAAGCGATCTCCAACACTGTATCAACATAATACACGTTGAGGCTCCCTCATCAATTACAGTCCGATGAATAGACCTGTTTTTTACTATCACTGGAATCTGGAAAGCCATTTCATGAGGCAAACACGGTGTACTATTTTCTAGATCAAAGATTATTAGGTTCGGGTCCTGAACATCAACAGCTCCTATAGCCGACAAAAGTAATTTGCGTTGTGCTGGGCATGATTGCAGCACTTCCAAAGCCGACATTGCTGAGGGTGAAACAGCTAAATCCTCAACAATGTTATAATTCTAAGCCGCTCTCGCATGTGGATTGAAAGTTGACCTTCGAAGTACACCCTTAGCGGGTGGTTTGATTACTAAGTCTGGATTAGGTTTCTCGATCTATAGTGGATCGGAACCGGGAGCTGAGGTTGATGGATTGGAATGAGAAGATTCTGCTTCTTTGCCATCAACGGGACTTTTACTGCCATAATCCTACGATCGAGTCGCAATCCTTACATGGGACATCATCAATATGGGTTCTTCATTGGCACTCGAGGAAGAACCTATCATCTTGCTATCTTGATTTGGAAATGGATCCTTCAAAACAGCAGGAGTTTGGGAACCTTTGACGATTTTCGCAACCTCTGCTCGATGAGGGCAGTCTCTTGTGAAATGTTCTTCGTCACAAATGAGACACGGATAACGAGGTTGGCGCTTTCCATCATTGGATTCTGCCTTTTCAGGTTTCTCCTTTGAACTTTTGTATGTTTTATTCTTCTTCTTTCCTTTCTTCTTCCCGCCGGATTTTGATTTAGTTGTAGATGATTCTACAACGTGAACATCGGCAGAAACCTCTACAGAAGAATCTCCTATCGGGGAATCAGGCAAGGTTATGATAGGAGAAGAATTCTTGGAAGACTTCTTCTTACTTTTAGTGTTAATCGTACCAATCATACCATCAGCGGCATGAGATCCCGAAGGAGCTACAGTGATTTGATTCGACTTGGGAAGATCGGGGATCTTTTTGTGTAACGTACCTGACTGAGTATAGACCAAGTCAAGGTACTGTGCTTGAGCAATCACTTGCTCCTCAGTAACAACTCCGGCTTTAGCAACATCTTCAGTGATCCTTGGCAACAAAGATTTTACAAACCACTCAGCCAAGATTTGATCCGGAATGAATACCTTCACTAAACGTCGTCGACGTCTCCACTCATGAATATGATCTGAAATATATGTGGATGTCGATTGTTTTAGCGAAGTTAACAATTCCGTGCCATTGTCATATCGAACTGGCAACTGGAAATGAGTTAAAAACGAGGTAGCTAACTGACTAAAATTATAAAAAGTGCCTCGCGGTAACTCAATGTACCACTTGGCCGCGAGACCAATTTTGAAATTTTGAAATGAGAAAACTTTTCGAAATTTTGAAATGAGAAAACTCAAAGCGAATTCCTCAACAAGGGGAGATTTCATAAATGGTCAAACTCACAAGAAGACCAGTAGACACCAAGGTAATCTGAGGTCCCTAGGGCTTCTAAGCTCAGAGCCACTACACAACCAAAACGAAAAACAAGTTACCCAACAAGCAAAATTCCTAGGAATTCCACCTAAAACCCTAATGCTAATGAAATTAAACCAAGGAAAGTTTTTGACAGGGAACAAGCAGGTCTGGGCAATGGCTAAAACTTATAAACAAATTCTAAACTGATAAAAAAGAGGAAAATTTGAAATTCTTCAAATTTTTGACAGGGTACGCAGGCAACCTGTTTACACAGGTGCGTCTACGCTCTGTGCACAAAGAAAAAGTGCGTACAAGTACGCACTATGCTTAACTCAGAGGGTGCGTACCTCTCCCAAAACTATGAAAAATGAAAGCTAACTCAAAATTAACTAAATACACCCAATCCCACAATCATCAAGTCAAAAACAGAAACAGAAAATACAGTTTCTCAGGTCAAAGTATAGACAAAGAAAACAATCAAGTTCCCCATCGGAGTCGCCATTCTGTCGCACGGAATGGGTCGATCTTGCAGACAAGATAGACCTTCCTAGAATCTAAAGAAGACCTAACAACAAGCAAACCAACCAGACATTATCTTTCTCTAAATATGCTTCAATAAACAATAGCAAACAAAGGTTTTTAGGGCCTACCTTTGGTCCAACGCAAGCTTGTGGATGCCCTCGCTCTTTTGATCCAAATGAGCTCCTCTTCGCGAATCTGCAAACACAAACAAGGAAAACAAATTAAATAGCACCTGAAAAACCAATTGCATGAAACATATTTAACATGAAAGTCAAGGAGTCCATGAAACAAATAACATAAGATACTTGTTGAGAAAAATGAGTTTGATTGTATTAATTCAAAAGAAGAAGAACTTTACAACCTTTGCCTTGACACTGTACAAGCTCCTCCCAGGGTCCAACAAGATGTCTCCTCTACTTTGACAAGCTTCACTCACTCTCCAATGGAACCAAGAGGTATGTGATCTTTCCTCTCAAGCTCAACTAAAGAGTCTTGATTTCACCAGCATTTACCCTCAAAATGTTCAGCTTCTAACCTCCCTAGTCCTCACCCCAATGCATGTATTTATAGTGCAATGGAGGGAAGTTACTAGGTCCTCCTTCAAAGGGATAAAGCCCTCCTTCAAAGGGATAGCTCCTTTAGTCAAGGGATTAGCTCCTTCTCTTTTGGGATGTATGAACCACCTCAGAGCGAACAATCCACGTCAAAATTCCTTCTAGAAAACTCTAGAATTAACCCAAAGTGAGTTTTTTAAGATAAAAATTGTGCCTTTTGACTTTCACAGGGGTCCGCACCTGCACCGTTAGGAACAGAGCGGGTAGGTACGCAGCTTTTGTATACAGAAGGTGTGGGACCGCAGGTGACCATGAGAGAAAGTGCGCAACCAGAGTTACATTGATTTTTAATGTCTTTCTCCCACTTCCAAAGCTTGATTTGAAGAGCTGAGGTCCTAGACTTGCTTAGGAGGACAGTACAAGTGATGATAGACCCATACTGACTGAAAATAATCATGGTGACGATATTTTTGTGTAACAGGTGCCTAAAATTAAAGAATCTCCTAAAGGCCCACATCTTTAGTAGGCTATAGATAAGCTACCTCGTTGGAAGGAGGAGACCAAAAGTAGTAGGTTAGACCCTAGAACTCGAGATGATTTACAAAGAAAATCTATTATAATTACAAGGAGCCTTGGGAGCCAAAAATAGATGCAAGGAAAAGGGAAAAGTGCACAACATTGAGGTGCTCTTCGAAAGTGAGGGAGAGGAAGAAACATGACTAATGTAGAATGACGAGAATTATAATTCATAGGAAGAGTAGCCAAGGGAAGAAGCAGTAGGTGGCACTGTAACCACACTTTCAGGAGTCACTAGATACAACACCTTTAGATTAAAAGGTACCATATATGAGCATCAGTTCATTTTCCTAATCAATGGTGGGTCAAGCCACAATTTTTATTGGCTTGAAATTAATAGCTAAAAGAGGAATTCAATCAAAGGACTTTAGATCCTTTAATGTGGAGATGGAAGGTTGACTGAAGAAGGATCAACTGCAGAAAGTGACTAAGTGTGGGACCGAAGATTACAAACATAGGACCAAAACATGACCTGAACATGATCAGACACTTATATATGATAAACCACTCAAAAATGAAGCATTTATCAACATGTCATTGAAATGATGACAGAACAACACTTACTTCGAAGTGCGACACTTAAGATACACTTCACGATGACAACGATGACTCAGGTGAAAAAATTCTCGAGACTTGGGGAATCTTCTAATGAATATATTTATGATGGATGGAACATAGAATTGTAGGAGAATGCATCAGAAATTCCTTCAAGAATGAAAAAATGACTCCCTTTGACTATATGTAACATTTCCCTAACCACAAGACGACACTTGTGAAAGTAAGAGAAAAGTTCAAGAGACACTTGCAAAGTCTTAAAGAAAGTGAAAGTGACACATTCCAGAGTGAAGATAACATGAAAATGACACTTTTTAAAGTAAAAGCAAGAAAAACAACAGTTGAGAATATGAAAGTGACACTTTCAGAAGAAAAAAAAGGTGTGTCAAAGTGACAGTTGAGAAAAATCACCGAAATAGAAGTATAATTACAATCGAATTGAGAAATATTTTCAATGGAGAGTACACACTAACTTTCGACATGTACTGTGTAGTATGATATGATTATGGATTATACGGTCACTGTCACTAGTGATTCCGTAAGCCTTACCTTCAAGACTTACATAGTGCTTATCAAAGCTTTTATAGAAAGGTGTGTGTTTGTGAATTCATAAAAAACAGAGCATGTGTGAGCAAGTGAATTTGACGCTTAGAATAATATTAACACTTTTCAAAACATTAGATGACCATGAAGTGACCATAGAATGATAGATTGCAAGATCCTCAATAGGCTCCAAAATTCAAGTGTAAGCAAAATTTTGGAGGGTGTTTGTCACAACGACAACACTTAGTGACACATTCATAGAACTCTAGCTTCTTTGTATAGGTATTAGCTTTAAGTGAAAGGTCTCATCCTTTCAGGAAGTATTGATTCACCATGTAGTTTTCCCTAGATTTTCCACTTATCCTGGTAAAAGATATAGTCCCTTCTATTCCTTTCTCAATTTGGAACACACCATCAAAAGGCTAGTCATACCTCAACTTTTCGATACGGGAGAAGGATAACAAGCATACTCAGCCTTTTATGCACATTCCCCAATGTATTTATGCTCCCATAAAGTATGTTCATTACCCCGGTGGAGTCACCTCAAAGAAACACAAGCATCGCTTTGCTGCTAGTAGCCTTGTTTAGTTCCCCGACGAATTTGCTTGATTCACCTCTTTACGCAGGAAGCCTTTCTCTTCTTCACCATTTATTTTAATTTCTTAAAGATATGCTTGAATTATTTATTAAATATTTGTTGTATAGGTGGAAGAGGGATATTGACTTATTGAGAGCGGGAGAGGTTGTTCCTTATTTGAAGGATTTAAAAGATAATTGAAGTTACTATGCTCATTTTAACGTTTTTCTCTTTTCCCTTCTCTACTTGGTTGAGAAAACATGTCAAAACGCCATTCAATACAAGGTTGAGTTGGAATGAAGATCCTAATAAATATATGGGCTTTGTATTTCAATCAAAGGATTTTTTTCTAGAATGAGTCACATTTTCCATATAGACATCATCGAATTTAAAGATATGTAAACCCAAATAGAGAAGAGGAAACAGATTAGCCAAGAATTGTTCATCATCACAGTTCCCTTTTCAAATTTTACCACGTTGCCTTTTTGAGCCAAGAAAGAGCATTTTTCATGCAAAGTATTATTGAATAAAACATGAAAGAAAAGATAGGACAAAACTAGAAAACAAGATCAAAAGAAGCAAGTGGATGGAGAACTAAATTAAAAATAACATGCGCGGCAAAAATACGAAAATAAAACAAATGCAGATACTAGATGGTGAGAAAACGCATGATGAGTATGCAAGGGTAACTAAAATTCATCTAGACCTAATCCTAAGCTACCTAACTAGAAGGTAAGGGATAAGCGTAATTAAATTTCCAGTGTAGCCACTATAACTACTATCGACCTGCATACATAAAGATACTAGTGATTAAAACAAGTATAACATAATGTAAAATAGCAAAGTTAAGAACTTGAATAACTTGCACAATAGATGGAAGATATCTACTAAAGGCAAAAAGATGTGCCATAACGACTAATCTTAACCACCTATCAACCTTACCTTTTCAATGAGAAAACTAGTCATACAAACCTCAAAGGCTTCTTGTGGATGAATCTTCATCGGTGTTGTCCTTCTTAGCAAGCATCAAGAAATATCGAAACTTACTATTAGCAAACAAGCTTGATATGTAAGATGCTTCCATCTAGACATAGATTCAATCATGAAATTAAAAAAAAAAAAACCCTTTTGAAACCCACGAAATTCTTGAGAGAATGAAATTTCAATTAGCATACTCAAATTATAAGGAGAATCGATAAGATCAACTGATGTATAACAACTATCATTAGGTGTACTAATGGGAAAATGATTCATCGAGAGACAGTTGTTTGGACCAGTGTTATGACCAAATTGATGAATTAACACATGAGATTCTTCATTCTTCATTGGTTTCCTTTGTGTCCAATTCCATACTAGACCAGTAATACAAAATATTGAGGAATTAGAAACAATTGTTGGCCTTGTAAATTTGGGAAACAAATTGAAACAACATGTTGACAAAAGGTTAGAACGATATCTCAAATAAAATCTAGCATCCATATCATCATGAGGTTTTTCTCCACTAAATGATTCAAGAGTTGAATGTTTTTCAAAAGGATTAATTGGGATAGAACCAAAATGATTAGTTTAATAACATTCACGATGAATATTAGGATTTGATTTTTCACCAAAGCACTTAACATATATGAATCCTTCTACCAATGTTGATCTTTATCTTGACAATCAGAATGGTAGGCTTCATATATTTGGGAATGCATGAAAGATATACATTCCAAACCTGAATTTGATACAAGATATTTGCATAGAGAAGAATCAAGTAAAGCAAAGTCTTTTATCTAATTATAAACTTAGTGTTGAAAGTTAGAAAAAATATATCTGAGATGTTGAAAACATTTCAAGTAAGAGTTTGCATCCAATGAAACAATACGAAGGAAATAATTATGCGAGGAAATCCAAATTTGACATAGTTTAAGAATCTCACTAGGATTCCCAGAATTTTGAAAAGTTGGATAACCACATTTTGAGGATTGAGTTAGACCACAAATTCCATGTGGACAACTACTATCAGTTAAATTAACATGATCACTATTATCTAGATGGAAACCATCTCCATCACTAGTTTGATTAGATTTCTAACTTCAACAAACAGATTACTCAAGTCATAATATTTTTCTAATTGCAAATATGGATATGTATAAATATAAGAAATCTCGTGACAAACCTAATTTGAATGGGAAGAGGAAATTTCCATAAGAACTTCTTCTTTGACCAAATTAGATTCTAGATTGATATCTTTGAAATTAAAATCTTCTTGAGAAACCAAAAGATCAATTAGTGCACTTAAGCATTCATCATCATATACTTCAATAGAGTCATCATCATCAGAATGATGATTTCCCAAGCCTTTAGATTGATTAGGAAAATTAATTTCATTTGATTGATAACTGATACTAGTAGACTCTAAATCATCCAAGAATGGGGAAACATCATCTTAACATCAAGGACTTTGTAAAAGAGAAGAAAGACTGAAAGAATCTTCACCTTTCTACTCCTCTATTTGTGAAATGTGACTACTTTTGACTTAATCACTTCTTTCATTTGGAAGAGACTAATCAAGCATATCAAGGGACAAGGGGCTATGAGAATGAGATGATAGAGGAGGAAAAGCATCCAAATCAGATTCAATATTGAATTTATGATTGTTAGTACCATATTGAGGAATGGAGGGATTAGTTTTCACACTAGGATTCATAAACCATTCCAAGGTTTTCTCCATTGGATTTAGATCATGAGAAGTGGATGAAGGTTGAAGAGACGTATCAACTAGTTGATTTGTAGATTTCCCAACTTCAACATTATCACTAGGAGGCACCCAAATTGGTGTTGAAAAAGGAGGAGGACAAGGAATAAAAGGAATAGTAGGTTCCTCCTCTGAAATTAGAGGTGTCTCATGATTTACAAAATTTTGGGAAGAAGAAACATTGGGGGGTTCAGATTCACCATGAATCCCAATCCATATCTTCCTTAGGAAACTCATAAAATAGGTGAAGGAATTTATTAGAAAAATCCTCAATTGATTCATCAGGATTCATTCTTAGTTGATCCATCCTTTTAAGGACATCCTGGTAATCATACTTATCGAATGCTAAATGTCAAACCTTGATGAAGTGTTCAAAAGAATGAATGGAAGCGAGTGGTAAGGTGTGACACCATCGGTTAACTCAACATTCAAGTGTGAGGAAGAAAAGACCACAAGCCACATCTTCACAATTAATTTCATAATGTTCACAAAACTTGAGAAAAAGAGATGCATGCTCGGCTATGGATGTATCACCCTCACCATCAAACTTTAATTGAGACAAGTCATAAAGAGGTTCATTGGGGATGAAAATTTTACCAGTGGTTCTATTGGAAAAACACCCTGGGAATATAATTTGGGGATGGTTCATTTAGGATAAAAGGTTCAAAACAAACTCAAAGGGAACAAATTGTCATTTGGCCCTCCTTCTAGAGCCAACTGTTGACGGTGTTGGAAATTCATCAACCAAGGGGGTCTCCCCAATGTGAAGTCCCAATTAAACCTCACACTCTTTGGAGTAGGAGCCCCATCTACAATATCATCCCAACCACCATAACTCTAATGTTTTCCTCAACTACAATGGATAGCATAAGAGAGTATGCACATAACCTTTCAAATCAGTAAGTAAGTTGACACTGTGAAACACCAAATACGATGTGTAAAAGGAGACATTCATGAGAGGGAAATAAGAGTGAATCTCTAGAAGAAAAGTAATAGTACTATCCTAGGAGAGACACATGAGAACAAGGAAATATTTTTTAGTTATCTAGAGAAATAGTTCACATTGATACAATGAGCATTAAAGGAAATACAATACACATTCAACAAGATAAGTACCAAAGCCAATGGAGTAGTTCGATTTCCTTAGTGAATATTGTCGGGCCTCCAAAATGTCATCCTCTTTTACCCTCATTTCCATCATTTTACCATATTCTGTAACTCTTTACCATATTCTATAGCTCCATAAACCTACAATAATAACCATTTTCATGATCATATGGGTTTATCATTATTATTTTCCAAGTCATTTATTTTAATTATTTTAAGAGAATTTATGATTAAATATTAGGAAATTAACATGTTTTCATATATATCTAAAAGTGGTATGAGTTTTATGGTATTGTAAGCCTATTTGAAGATTCTAGAAGGGTCCTGTTTGACCACTTAACCACAAATTCGAATTTCAATTCCAACTCATGAAGACTTGTGGAATATTTGTAGAAGATTTGGATCATTGACTAAGTGCATTCAAAGGAGAAGAATCATGGATGTTTTGATATGTGTCTCCTATCAAAACCAGGAGAGAATTTTGAGAGGATTTGTATCTCATATTTTTAGGTGATTGGTTTTAACCAAAGGAGATAAATGTGGATCTAGGAGATATTTGTGGATCTATATTTATTTTTTAGTTATCTTAACTTTTTGTATAAATAGGAGTGCATCCTTCATACAAAGGAGTTCCATACAAGAGATGTAATTTGTAAAGTGAGGATAGGGAGGAAGAGAGTTTAATTATTGTAATATATTTGGAACTTTTTCCAAATTCATTTTATGGAATACAAGTTACTGCTTTGATCTCCAAGCTTTGATAATCGTTCGACGTGCTTGCTGAGGAGTGGAGGGCCCCCATCAACCGCTTTCCTTTGTTGTTCATTTATGCAAGTTTAGTTTACTTTATTTTATGTTATTTTGATTATATGGTTTATGTTGTTAAGATTGATTTAATTTCCTTATGTTTGGATTGGATTGGATTTCATTAATGTTTTTTTTATACGATTGATTTAATTTCCTTATGTTTGGATTGGATTGGCACACTAGTAATCTCGCACTAGTAATATCACATTAGTAATCTCATAGGTTACTAGATTCAATTATTTTTTTTCATTTCATATCTTAGATTAAAATTGTTGGTTTTTTTAGAGCTAGTGATTGAGAGAGAATGTGTGCACAAGCTTTTCATTTGCTTTCATTATTTTCATTGTAATTAGTTTCAAGTTTCTTGCATTAGATTAATCTATTCTGATAAATAATCAGCTAGTACATATAGTACACATATACCTCATTAGTTCACGAACCCTGGGTTGGAAATTTATTGACAGGGACTTAACTCACAATTAAATCACTCAACATTTTGGCACCATTGCCGGGGAGGTATACATAGGTGATTATTTTGAAATTTTATACAACTCATAATAGTTACATTCATTCTTAGATGCATGGTTAAAAGCATATTAAAATCATTTATGATGCATATTAAATATTCAATAATTTTTCAATACTTTGTACTAATCTGTGTGCAAGACAGGAAGTATCAACCAATTGGAGTAATTCACAGTTTGAAAAATGTGCTTTCAAATACTTTCTCGAATCCTAGCAACAACTGGGATATCTACCTCTCGAGAAGAGTATAGTTTAACTGTATTCAAAAACTTGTCTATCTCTCCACCTCCACAAAAAGATCTTCAAGTCTCTTTTGATTCCTCTTGTCAATCTGTTGAAGAGACTAAAGAATCATGGAATACTTTTGATGAGGAGCAACCACTAGAATCTAAGATTGAGGAATGCATAATAAAGGAGGATATTCAATGTGATCTAAACCAAGAAAGGAATCAGGAATGTCGTAGCTTTATTCAAATATGGTTCCAATCAGGGATCAAGTCACATCACTCTTTCATTCTTCCTTACTTCTTGACTGCATTATCAAAACAACTAGTCTTTCATGCTTTGATGTACTTTAATGCATATTTTTTAAACCTAAGCATGAATATATTTTTACTCCTATTATGCACATGGTTACACTGGAAATATGCATACATTTGAACCAATTTTTCTATTTCCAATAGAGTAGGGAAAAATCAATAAATAAAACCAAGTTTGGTGATGTTTTTAAGTTTTTTTAAGTTAGATTTTATTTTATTTGTAATTTTATTTTTGGTAATGTAGTAAGAGCCACCTCACTTACTAATCATTTTTCAAGAAAATCTAGAAAGAGAGGACAACAAACAAAGTTTTGAGAGCCAAAATTTGAAGTTAGAGATCGAATCATTTTACTTTGTTTTTTAAATTTTAGATTTCAAAAGAATAAAGAGTTGACAAAATTCATGAGTATGCTCTCTTCTTTCGCCTTGTGCAACCTTGAAGATCAAAAAGGAAAATGGAATAAAGTTATCTTTGAAACTTTGCAATAAAACTCATATATCTTAAAATTGGATAGGAGATCTAAATTCATTCTAAAAATACTCAAAATTTAATCTCCAAAGTTCAATTAGGTCTATCTCAAAATTTGATAAATTTTTCTTTAAATAAAGCCTTTATTTAGATAAATAAATATAACAAAAACAAAAAAACAAATTCACAAAAAAATTTAACATGTTCTTTATTTCCAAATAAAACACAAATAAAAACAATAAAATAAATAATAATAAAATAAAATAAATAAAAAACTTAACAAAATGAAATGAAAAATAAGTGCACAAACCAAAAACAAAACATTATAAAAATAAATAAAACAAAACAAATATTATATATATAAATATATATATTCATATTTATTAAAAAAAATAACCATTAAAAAATATATGTAGGGTGAAAACAATAAAATGAAAACCAAGAGCTCTTGTTTATAATGGAGGGTCAAGCATTGGGTCAAGAACACAATTTTCATTGCGAATTATTTACATGGAAAGTCACGGCTTGAAATCTTACAATCCATATGCGCCTTGACCTTCATCAAAACTTGCAATTATTAAAAAGCCAATTGTGATAATCTGAGTCTGATTGCAATTTGTAAAGCGGCAAAGCAGTGCAATGATCCTGGTTTGCACAATCATTCAAATTAATTGTGATCAGATGTGCATCGAAACATGTTTTTAGTAGGGATTGGATTCATGTGTCTAATTCTCCGGCAAATTTGTTATTCCCATCTCATGTGTCTTAGTCTCTGAAGGGTTTGTTATTTACGTGATAGTAGTGTGTGGGACTTCTAGTGATGTCAGCATTAGTTGTGGCATACATGTCCACACATTCCACTCTTCAACTGAAATATCAGAACCTATAGAACCATAGTTTCAAAATCGACGCAATCCGGTAGTTGAAAAACCAATCATCAGCTGCAAAATTGACACAATCCAGTAGCTGCAAAATTGACACAATCCAGTAGTTGCAAAATTGACGCAATTCGGTAGCTTATGAAAATTTGGCTTGTATTTTGTGGAGAAGCAGTCTCAAGTTCAAAATTGGCTAGATACACGTTAATACATCAACCTACCAAGTAAGCATGCCATGTCATCTTCCAATTTTAGCATCATGTTGCCACATGGCACCCATGCAATATTTTTTTTCATGTTTCATAAAAACTTCAAACAGTCATAAATCTTTCATACCACATCCATTTTTGATGATTCAGATGTCGATGAAAATATCTCGATAAGATATACGCAACTAGAGAGTTTTCATTAACATTTGAAATAGTAAAAAATTTAAGAATTTACCAACAAAACACCAACAGGTACTCTAAGGTACCACTTTCCAAACAGGTAAAAATGCATTTAATTTTTCTTCCTTGAATTTGTTTTATTAGTACTATTTCTATGTTTTTTGTGTATATATCAGATGAAGAGAGACTAATCACCTCTCTCTCTCGATAGTCTTACATTTTATTGCAAAAAAGTGCTAAGTTTTTGCAGGTTCCAGGACGATGAAAGAAGATCACTATATGCATGAGTGTTTTTTAAAGACCAAGTTTCTTTCAGAAGAGCATGTTCATTCCATGTCAAATCAGATCCATTACACCATTGCTAGTAAATAAGGCCTCTTAAATACCAGTTTTACCATTTCTACTAATTCTAAGCCTACAATTGATCCATAAACTTCCATCTCCCTACTGCCAAACCATGATTTCAAAACTCATTTTCCCTTTCGAATCTTCATACTTTCCTACCTCATTTTCACTCACCCTTAAACCAAAAATAAATTCATTCAGCCCCTTTACAAAGCTGAGTCACCTCATTTTCCTCTTCCTTTCTGGCAAATAAAACTTCCTTCATAATGAAAATCTTTCATCTATGGTTCTTAAAATTATTATTTTATACTCGTGTCAGATGATGGAGGATTAATTAAGGCCTCCATTCTAACAAGTCTTGACCCATCGACTCCAACACATCATCTGGGATCAAGACTAGAGATATTTCAAGTACCTTGAGGCTTGCATGCCTTAATGGTAAGTTCTCTCGCCAATAAACAATGGTAATACATCAATGTCCAATGTTTGTCGTATCTTCTAGGTGACTTGACTATGACATATCTATTCGTACCTAGTAAGATATACTTAGGCATCTTGACTCTCATTGACATCAATGGTGAGTAGTCTCGGGTTGGTTAATGGCATTCATTAATGACCAATAATCCAACAATTTATTTTCTATGTTTGGCATTGACACATCTATTCACATAGATAATAAGTATGCCACTGAGTGGGAATGAATGAAGACTATATGATTTCAGCAGCTTGTAGCAGGACTCAACTCATAATTCAGTAGACGTAGCATTGTCCTAGCAATAAAGATTCCAATTTCAAATTAGATCCATCCTCTATTCATACAACTAAGAGAAAGAAAAAGCAGATCAGATTATTTACTACACATTCCATGATCCAGCAACAACAACTACACTCTTATCTATATCTATATATATATATATATATATATATATATATATATATATATATATATATATATATATATAGATATAGCTTGTCCACTTTTCAGGTAGGTGAAGGTATGTTGTTTTCTAATCTTTAATCATGTAATTCCTTAAATGATGAAATTGTGATTTTGGAAAATCCCTCACCACATTTATATTCCCTTTCTCATTTTCCAAAAACTGAAAACACCTTTAGTTGAGGGGAAGGGATATCAATTCATATTCACATGTTACATTTCATTTCATCCTAACCAACATATTTTTCCCAATCAACTATTATTGAATTTTGATTCCAAAAGTTTATATATTTTTCAATGATCAATTAATAAACAAATTAAATGGATGACAGCCACAATGGGGCCTTAAAAAGGAATTCTCAATGTTTTCAAGTATTTTGATGCAACAAAAATAAGAAAAGGGTTGCAACACAAGAACCAATACTCATAATTTTTTTGTTGTCACACAAGAACCAACCATAAAAATATGTTGCAATCAAATGTCTTTCAAAGTACACTTTGCAAAGAGAATAAAGTTATCAAATGATATGATTATGCAAAGTTAAAAGAGAATCAATACAAAGCCAAAGTTCATATAGAAGAAAAACATTTCAAGAAGATCAACTGATGATTAAGAGAATCAATGCTAAGTTGCATGAGGACATGCAACATCTTCAGTTGGGGGGGAATGTTGGGCCTCCAAAATGTCATCATATTTTACACTCATTTCCATCATTTTACCATATTTCGAAACTCTTTACCTTATTCTGTAGCTCCATAACCCTACATTAATAACCATTTTCATGATCATATGGGTTTATCATTATTATTTTCCAAGTAATTTATTTTAATCATTTGACGAGAATTTATGGTTAAATATTATGAAATTAACTTGTTTTCATATATATCTAAAAGTGGTATGAGTTTTATGATATTGTATGCCTATTTGAAGATTCTAGAAGGGTCCTATTTGGCCATTCAACCACAAATTCTAATTTCAATTCCAACTCATGAAGATTTGTGGAATATTTGTAGAAGATTTGGATCATTGACTAAGCACATTCAAAGGACAAGAATCATGGATTTTTTGATATGTCTCCTATCAAAACTAGGAACGAACTTCAAGAGGATTTGTATCTCATATTTTTAGGTGATTGGTTGTAACCAAGAGATAAATGTGGATCTAGGAGGGATTTGTGGATCTATATTTATTGATTAGTTATCTTAATTTTTTGTATAAATAGGAGTGCATCCTTCATACAAAGGAGTTCCATACAAGAGATGTAATTTTTAAAGTGAAGATAGAAAGGAAGAGAGTTTAATTATTGTAATATCTTTGGAACTTTCTCCAACTTCATTTTATGGAATACATGCTGCTGCTTTGATCTCCAAGCTTTAATAATTGTTCGGTGTGATTTCTGAGGAGTGGAGGGCCCCCATCAACCGCAGCCTGTGCACCTCTTTCCTTTGTTGTAAATATTTATGTTATTTCATTTATGCAAGTTTAGTTTAGTTTCCTTTATGTTATTTTGATTATATGTTTTATATTGTTAAGATTGATTTAATTTCCTTATATTTGGATTGGATTGGATTTCATTATTGTTGTTTTGTTAAGATTGATTTAATTTCCTTATGTTTGGATTGGATTGGAACACTAGTAATCTCATTGGCTACTAGACTAAATTAATTTTTTTCATTTCATAGCTTAGATTAGATTTTTTTGTTTTCATAGAGCTAGTCTTTGAGAGAGAAATTGATTGAGAGGGAACATGCTTGAGAGAGAACGTGTGCACTTGCTTTTCATTTTCTTCCATTATTTTCTTTGTAATTAGTTTCAAGTTTCTTGCATTAGATTAATCTATTCTGAGAAATAATCACCTAGTACATGTATATCTCATTAGTTCACGAATGTCGGGTTGACAATTTAATGACAGAGATTTACCTCACAATTAAATCACCCAACACATATGAACAAAACATATACCACAAACATCTAAAGAATAGTCTTAAAATATTCACGATACATGCATGAAAATGTGTTGGCTCAACAAGCTTCTGATTATTAGGTGAAAGATCCAAGTATACAGTTACAATGGTGAGCCACTAGCTCTGATAGTGGAACATTAAGTCACTCCTTGCTTCTCCAAAGGATGATATTCTCTCCTATTCTAAGCCAAAGAAGACAAGGCTAGCTCTTGAAAGTCTATGACTCCAAAAATCCATTTGCTTGAGTTATGAGGTTTCTTTTATAACAAGAGGAATGACCTTCCATATCCCCTATGACTCTTTATTAGTATGAAGTATTTATGCAGGTGAGAGAAAATCATTTCATTTACATTATAGGTGACTTATAACCCTAACAACAAAACATGGTTGTGTCTATGCTTCATATCTGCAACAACGTGTTAGAAAAACCCTACAGAAAAATATGGCATGCAAATAGAAACATATAACAACAGAAATATAAGTTCAACAACCCAATGGAGAATCTGAAATATCAATTTTATTAATCAATAATAATACACATGGTGAGGAGTGATTACAGAATTGGGTTTGTAGATCCCCCTCCATGGCATGGGTCTTTCTTGACCTTGCGCTTCAACAATGTGTTTCTCTCTCTCAATTTGTGGTATTGAATGTATATCCAAGAAAACAAAAAATCTTGAACTCAAGTGGGAGCTCAAATGTTATGAGATGATAATAGAGATGATGAAAATGGTCATGGTGAAAAATGGAGAGAAAACCCTCTATTTATAAAAAAATATTGAGGTAGATTGAGAATTAGAAAATAATAAAATATTATTGATTAAATCAAAATCTAGCCACTGTGAATATTTTATTATATTTTTTGGGAGCAAAGAATATTCAAAATGGTCAAATATATTTATTTAGAAGTGGTTAAAGTGATTTATTAATCACTTTGTGAGGATTAAGACAAATATGAATTTAAAATAATTATTAAATAATCATTTAACAATTATCTCATAAGGAAAATAAGGGGATAAATATGGAATAATAAATAAATAATGATTTATATAATTATTCCAAGGAGATTAAGTCAAAAGTGATAAGAAATAATCATCAAATAATTATTTCTGGAGAATATTAAATAAATAATGGTTTATTTAATTATTCTTATGAGGTGTTTTGATTTTAATGAGAAAAAATTTAGGAAATTGGTTCACTAAATTATTTCCAATGGTGAAAGTGGGTTTTACCATGGTAGACCTCATCCTACATGGTGTATTTCGATCAACCTAGTAATAAATGGCTAGGTGGACATTTTTTGGGTGATAACACTCTTGAGTTACCCTCATGACTCTTGGACTTCTAATGTGACCTTTGGACTTCTATATGACTTTTGGACTTTTCCTAAAGACTCTTTATTCCATATATGACTATGTGATGTTTCATATTCCACATATGACTCTTGGACTTTCACACATTAAATTTTATGCTTCCCATTTGATAATTACATCATTACATCCACAAATGATGTGGTAAGACACATGGACATACATGACATTGTGATGGCACTAGTACAAGTCCAACTTGACAGTGATGACATGGACTCCATGATGAAGTGGAAATGCCAAGCTTCTCTTCCTACTACTTTGTCTTCAATCTTCATGAGAGGTGTGTTCAGTACTTCATTTCATGAAAGATATACTTTGTTCTTCATCTTCACCCTCCAAAGGGATGAATGATATGGAATCTTTATATGGTCCTGATTTTAGTCTTTTGTCATAAACTATGGTCCCTTCATCTTCTTGCTTTCATTTTTTTTTGTAGTCTTCATCAGTGTCACCTTGCATGGTCTCCTTGTCATCTTTGTTAAACATCATCTTATAATGTCAAGATAAAGTACTTGTAATTGAAATTCACCCATGACAAGAAGCCATCAGTTTGAAAAACCGCTAATCTAACTCTCTTCATGAAATCCACTGATTGGCCTAAAACTAACTATTGGACAGAGAGGAAGGCTCAGGGATTGCACAGTGTGTAGTTCCAGAGGCCAAGAGTGATGTACTAATGCTTATTATTGCGCGATGTGCAACACTGGAGGCCCATGAGACAAGACTGTGCAGTTGAGGGTCACAGTGAGGCAGGTTTTCCCATTGTAACTACGCAATGTGTAGTTCAGGAGAGAGAGAGGGATAAAGAATTATGTAGTTGTGTGGTTCAGGAAGGCAAGAATACACACTCTTGAGCTTGCAACTATTCAATGCACAAAAGGATACTTAATGGGAGGTAGAAGTGTGTAGTTCTGTGGAGAAAGAGGCAATCCTTGAGCACTATGACTATGCAGTGCATAGCCCTTGGAGGCAATGACTATGCATTGCATAGTTCCAAGAGGTAGGATAGGTTGACTAAGGCTTGATACTGTACAATGCACAGTTCAGGGAGGCAAACCGAAAAGGGATCAATTGTAGAAAATGACTAAGTGTGGGATCGGAGATCAGAGAGATTGGACCATAGCATGACTTGAACATGATCACACACTTATAGATGATCAACCACTCTAAAATGAAGCCTTTATCAACATGTCCTCATTGAAACAATGAAAAAACAACACTTACCTCCAAGTGTGACACTTAAGATCCACTTTGCGATGACAGTGACGACAATAGTGAAACAATTCTCAATAATTGGGGAATGTGTCTAATGCATATATTTATGATGGATGGAACACAGAAGTAAAAGAGAATGCATCATAACTTCCCTTCAAGAAGGTACAAATGACTCCCTTTAACTAGATGTGACATTTCCCTAACCACAAGACAACACTTGCGAAAGTAAGAAAAAATTTCAAATGACACTTGTAAAGGCTTAAATAAAGTGAAAGCGGCACATGCTAGAGCGAAGATAACATGAAAATGAAACTTGTTAAAGTGAAAGCAAGAAAATATGACAGTTTCAAATGTGAAAGTGACACTTGTGAAAAAAAAGGTGCATCAGAGCAACAGTTGAGAAAATTGAATGAAATAGAAGTACAATTATAATCGAAGTGAGAAAGATTGTCAATGGAGAGTGCACACTAAATTTCGTTGTATACTCCATAGTGCATTGTGATTATGGATTTTGTGGTCTCTATCACTATTGATTGCATAAGCCTTACCTTCAAGAGTTTCGCGGTGCCTATCTAAGCATGAACATAAAGGCGTGTGTTTGTGAATTCATCGAAGACAGAGCATGTGTGAGCAATTGACTTTGACACTTAGAAGAAGACTTAACACTTTGAAAAAAATTAGATGACCATGAAGTTACCATGGAATGGTAGATTGCAAGATCCTCAGTAGGCTCCAAAATTCAAGTGTAAGCAAAATTTTGGAGGGTGTTTTTCGCAGTGACAACAACAATGTTGGATAGTAAACAAGCCAAACACCAAGCCTTGGAAACTGAAATGGAAGGTATGATCAATAACTAGTTTGTTTCAATTTTGATCGATCCTAGATCTAATTTTAGTTCCATAAGTCCACAAGTTGCAGGAAAGTGTGCATTGCAAAGCATAACCCATGACAAGTCATGGTTGGTCTAGCTTGTCATGGGGACTAAGAAACTACTTGAACGTGTGGGAAATTCATGCCCAGTTGTGCTAAATAGCATGCCCATGACTAATATCTAAACCCATTACCATTGGGATCATATGACATGTTGGTTGAGATGGAATAGCTAGCAGTCCACAGAACTAAGGTCGACTGCTACAACAAGTCAACAAAATGTCTCAATGGAGAAGGAGAAAATACTACATTACAAGGAAAGAAAAATTCATGACAATTTGAAAAATCATTGCATTGTAATTGAAGAGGTGCAATAGGAAGGGGTGTGAATTGTTTGTTGTTCAAGTGACTAGCGAATCAGAGGTCGATAAGGACAAAGTCAAAGAGCACCCAAAAATAACACAATTTATTGAAGTGTTCCCTGAAGAGATCCCAGGACTACTGCTAAGGAGGGAAATTGACTTTTCAATTGAATTACTACTGGGATCAGCTCTAGTATCTAAAGCCCCATACCGAATGAGTAAACCAGAGTTTATAGACCTAAAACTACAATTGAAAGAGATGTTGGACAAAGGATACATTAGATATAGTGTATCACCCTAGGGAGCACCTATGCTATCTGTAAAGATGAAGGATGACACATTAAGGTTGCGTATATGCTATAGACAACTCAATAAATCCACAATCAATAACAGATATCCTCTATCAAGGATTGATGATCTATTTGACCTGTTAAGAGGAGTTGTGGTCTTCTCAAATATTTATTTGAGGTCTGGATACCATCAGGTATACAACAAAGATGAACATATTTACAAAACGACATTCAAAACCACGTATGGGCACCATGATTTTGTAATTGTGTCATTTGGTCTCACAAAGGGCCTAACAACATTCATGTGTTTAATGAATAATGTTTTAAGTCCATATTTATACAAGTTTTGTAATGTCCCCATCTACTTATGAGACATAAGGGGAATATTCTGCTAGCCTAATTAAGTTCTCGTAGCTAGGACAGGAAAATTAATCAAGGGAACACCATTCGACTAGGAGAAAACATTATAAAATCTAAGTGGGGAAAAATGGGACATGGGTCCTAGGCTAACAGAAAATCACTTTTAAATTATAAATTTAGAAAACCCACTAAAATGAATTTATTAAAATAAAAGGTAAAAATGTGATAAAAGAGTAAAGGAGTTATGTGAGTTATAAACAAGGGAAATGAGGAGTATCTCCTCATTCTTGCATTTGATCACTTGAAAAATAGATTTTGGAGACCTCTTGAGAAAGAGACAAGGGTTTTTGGAAACCCTGATTCGAGTTGCTAGTTTTTGTGTTGAAATTATACACAAAAGATAGTATTGGAGCAAGATCACTCAAATTCCAACATTGCACTTCATTATTGATGGATAAGAATGCATTGGCATAAATGGAGTGAGTTTAAATAAGTTATCAGTTGATTTTATAACTTGATCTTTGATATTCTCTATTTTCTGCAACAAATCAAGTTTATTCCTAATCTCTGAGGCCATTTACTTGAGGAGACAAGCTAATACTAGGAGGCTAAGTTTGATAAAAGAAGGGACCAAGTTCTAAGCTACACATGGGTAGAGTTATTGCTATTTTCTTGCTGCAGTTTTGGGTCAATTTTTATTTTTTTTTATTGGGTAGAAAAAATCTCTCTTCTTTACTGGATGAGATTCCTTGCATTTCTGGGCATATTTGTCATTTAACATAATCTAAGTTGTTTATATTTAAGAGGCATAGGGTCAAGTGCCACTTTTTTATCCAAGTTGATTGCTAAAATTCTTGAAGGGATGACTGATATTAAGGCCGAATTTCTAAGTATGTTCATGGAAGTTGAGCATCTCATTGAACGGTGTTGAGTTGCTTACTGTCTAGAGGTTGAGTTATTTACCTTCAAATTCTGAGTTGGATTGTTATTTATAAGGAGTAAATATATGTGTTATGCATACCATATTTGAATGCTATAGTTATGTGGTTGTCACCGTTGAAGGAAGCTCTTTTTTTTGGTAATTTTTTGAGTTCATGCAAGAGGGAAATCAGAGACATATTTTTGTTGCAAGTCATTATCCATGGTATGTAAATTTTCTAAGTTTAATATAAATTGTATATTGTTGTTTGAAGTATCTTCCTAGCTTCTATTTGGACTGTGCACACTTGTTTTAAATTAAATATAAAATAAATACACTTATAACCATATGCATGGAAACTGTTTGATAAAGAATCTCAGTAAAAAATTCAGACAAACTCAGAAATTTTATTGGGCGTTTTGAGATATTCCTAGGGGGATATCTTACAGTGGTATCAAAGCATGGTCTTGGATAGCTATGTGGTTTAAGGGGTATTTTATCACAATAATTGATGATTTTTTAAGACCACCCATACATCACCTATAAGAGACACTTCAAGGTCAGATAACCCACTCCAATTTCAAAGGAATAAGAAATTCATGAAGCATAAGAAGAAGAATAACTACCATTTGAGAAGGGTGGGGCAGTCATGGGAGATAAGAAGACCTAAGATATACCATCTTGGTTAGCATCCTAAATGATTTAGCCAAGGGCTAGAAGGTGATGATGGAGCTAATTAGGGAAATTAGCCAATAACACATTAGGGGAACAAATGAATCATGATCTCATCAACGATGAAGGATCTAACAGTGGAGAAGGAAATTAAGCATGTGCAACCATGCAAAGCCACCCACACATATATAAAAATACACCTAGACCCACTACTCCCCAATTTTTAGATGAGACAACAACAGGCCAAATAGTGCAAGTTGATGAGGATGAGCCTTTTAGGGCATATTTGGAGGAGTATAGAAGGCAACGGAAATAATTTCAAGTTACCATGACTTTCACTAACTTCTACAACCCAAAAAGTAAAAAAAATCCTAAGGGAGCCAGGAGGGCTATGATACATAATCAATAACTACAAAATACATTAGGGAAAGTGATCATCCCAAGCTTTGATGGGTCCTCGAAATGTTCAACTAAATTGTGGGTCCAAGATCTACACATATTTCCAGCTTCATTAGATGACAAAGATAAATTCCATTAATTTTGATACTTTACATTTGGATGGTGAGGCTCATGAGTGGTGGTACCATGGGTTAGTGACTTTGGGTCATGCCAAGATAACCTCATACTATGACTTTACACAAAATCTCATTGAACACTTTAACAAGAAGGAATGGGAGATTCATTTCAGAGAGTTGGCATAGCTCAAGTAGACTGGCAGTCCAAAGGCATATTTCTAAGATTTTTAGAGGTTGGGAGTGATTGTCACAGATATATTTGAAGCATGATTAATGATGTTTCTTTTTCATGGGTCATATGTACCTCTCTATGGTTGGGTTAAGCCTTATAGCCTGCCACTCTACAGGATCTAGTTGGTAGAGCTAGATACATGCAGGATGCTTTTCCTAGGAGTAGGTTTCCTCCTAAACCATCCCTTTGTTGGGTATATGACCAAAGTCCCACATTGACTAGAAGTGGGGAGGATCATGGATATATAAGGATGGACAAATATCTCCATTAGTGTGAGGCCTTTTGGGGTAAAGCCCAAAAACAAATCCATGAGGGCTTAGGCCCAAAGTGGACAATATCATACCATTGTGGAGATATGTGGTGTCCAGAGTCCTAACAACTGGTATCAGAGCCAAGTTCTATTTGGCTGATAAACTCGCAAGAAAGAAGGGTTCCTAGTTCGAGTGGGAGCAATGGCGGAAGATGGTAAGTTTAGGGTCGAGAAATTTAACAGCCAAAACTTCTCGCTATGGAAGATGCAGATGGAAGATTATCTGTATCAGAAAGATCTATACCTACCATTGGGTAGAAAAACAAAGATGCCGACGGGTATGAAAGACGAAGAATGGAACCTTCTCGATAGAAAGGCACTCGGAACAATACGGTTGTGCCTTGTTGCATCAGGCGCCTTCAACATTTCAAAGGAAACCACGACAGAGGGTTTGATGCAGACGTTGTCGAAACTATATGAAAAACCCTCAGCCTCAAACAAGGTATTTCTTATGAAACGGTTATTTAATATGAATATGTCGGAAGGTGGATCTATTGCAAACCATTTAAATGATTTTAATACAGTTACAAGTCAGTTAAGTTCTGTAGGGGTAAAATTTGATGATGAAGTTAGATCTCTGTTATTCTTGTGCTCATTACCAGAAAGTTGGAATGGTTTGGTAATGGCCATTAGTAACTCTGTTTCTGGATCTAGTACTTTGAAGATTGATGATGTTTTTGGTGCTATCATTAGCGAGGAAATGCGACAAAAAAGCTCCGGTGAGACATCGGGAAATGCTTTGTGTAGAGTCTAGAGGAAGAAAAATGGAAAGAGGAAAGAGCTTAGGATATCACAGTAAATCAAGGAAAGGCAGATCCAAGTCCAGATTGGGGATAGTGTGCTGGAAATGTGGAAAGAAAGGACACCTAAAGAAAGACTGTAGATCTCGGAAGGGAAAAGAAGAGATGCACAGCAAGAAAACAATCATGAAGCAAATGTGACAGGTGAGGTGTTACAAGATGCTTTGATTCTTTCTTTCGAAAATATTACTGATTCCTGGGTGGTAGATTCAGGGGCTTCATTCCATGCCACACCTGATAAGAAATACTTTCATGACTATGTTCAAGGAGATTTTGGACAAGTTCGTTTGGGTGATGATAAACCCTGTAAAATCGTTGGAATGGGTAAGGTTCTTGTAAAACAGCAGAATGGAAACCAATGGCTATTAAAGGAGGTAAGGCATGTTCCAGATCTAAAGAAAAATCTGATTTCAACAGGGTAGTTAGGCGGTGAAGGTTGTGTGACAACTTTCACAGATAAAGCTTGGAAGGTCACCAAAGGAGCCCTGGTAATAGCAAAAGGTGAAAAGGTTGGTACATTGTATTTGTGCAATGGTATTTCTAACTCTGTTAATGCTTTAACTTCCAAAGGAGCAGATGCAGCATTATGGCATCATAGGCTCGGAAACATGAGTGAAAAGGGGATGAAGATTCTTCACTCAAGGAATTTGTTGCCGGGTTTGAAGAATGTTGATTTGGACTTCTGTGAGAATTGCATTTATGGAAAACAGAAGAGAGTCAGATTTCTCAGAGTTAGGAAAGAAAAGAAGAATGAAAAATTAGAGCTTGTGCATACAGATGTATGGGGACCTGCTCAGGTATCATCTCTCGGTGGCTCTCGTTATTATGTTACTTTTATTGATGATGCAACTAGAAAAACTTGGATTTATTGTATTAAGAATAAATCTTATGTATTTGATACTTTCAAGAAATGGAAAGCTTTGGTTGAGATTGAGATAAGAAAGAAATTGAAGTGTCTTAGATCAGATAATGGAGGTGAATATTGTAGCAAAGAGTTTGATAGGTATTGTTCAAAGCATGGAATTCGCAGAGAGAAGACAGTTCCAAGAACACCACAAGAAAATGGTGTGTCAGAAAGGATGAACAGAACAATCATGGAGCGTGCAAGGTGCATGAGATTGCATGCAGGATTGCCTTTACAGTTTTGGGAAGATGCTGTAGATACTGTTGTTTATCTAATAAACAGAGGGCCTTCAAGTTCCTTGGATGGTGGCGTTCCAGAGGAAGCATGGACAGGTAAAAAGGTAAACTACTCCTTTTTAAAGCCTTTTGGTTGTGAGACCTTTGTCCATATTGATAAATAAAATAGAACAAAGCTTGAGGCAAAGTCAAAGAAATGTACCTTTATTGGATATTGTGTTAATGATTTTGGTTATCACTTATATGATTACGAAAATCACAAAATCATTAGGAGCAGAGATGTAATATTCAATGAAAAGGTCTTGTATAAGAATCAGTTGCAGGAAAAGAAACAGGGAAAGGAAAACAAGGAATACGCAGTTCTTGATGAAATCACTGAAAAAGGAAAGGTGCCTGAAAATAATAATAATCAACAACCACAACAACAACAACCACCACAACAACAACATGCACCCCAAACACCTAAAAGTGGTGTTAGAAGATCTACCAGGATAAGTAGACCCCCTGAACGATACTCTCCTTCATTATATTATTTATTGTTGACTGATTTCGGTGAACCCGAATGTTATGAAGAAGCAATGCAAGTTGAAAGCAGGAAGAAGTGGGAGGTAGCCATGGAAGAAGAGATGGACTCCTTAATGCATAACCAGACTTGGGATTTAGTTAGGTTGCCTGTAGGAAAAACTACATTGAAGAATAAATGGGTTTACAGGCTGAAGGAAGAAGATGGAGGAAAACAAAGGTATAAATCTAGACTTGTGGTGAAGGGGTTTGCACAAAAGAAAGGTATTGATTTTGATGAAATATTTTCTCCTGTTGTTAAAATGACTTCAATCAGAACCATTTTAAGTCTTGTAGCAGCTGAATATTTGCATCTTGAGCAGTTAGATGTAAAGACAACCTTTCTCCATGGGGATTTGGAGGAAGAGATATATATGCAGCAACCACAAGGATATGAGGTGAAAGGGAAGGAGAAACTAGTGTGCAGGTTGAAGAAGATCTTGTATAGCTTAAAATAGGCTCCAAGGCAGTCGTATCTAAAATTTGACAATTTTATGTCTGAACAAGGTTATACTAGATGTCACTCTGATCATTGTGTTTATTTGAAAAAGCAAAATGATGGCAACTATATTACATTGTTATTGTATGTAGATGACATGCTTGTTGCAGGATCTAACATGCAGGAAATAAATGTGCTCAAAAGAAAATTGGCAAATTCATTTGCAATGAAGGATTTGGGAGCTGCAAAACAAATGCTTGGTATGAGAATAACTAGAGACAGGAAAAATCGTAAATTAACATTGTCTCAGAATGAGTACATACAAAAGGTGTTGAAAAGATTTAACATGCACAATGCAAAACCAGTTAGTACACCTTTTGCTAGCCATTTCAAACTTAGCAAGGAAATGTGCCCAAAGACCCAAGAAGACATGGATTATATGTCTAAAGTTCCATATGCATCAGCAGTTGGAAGCTTAATGTATGCAATGGTCTGCACAAGGCCTGATATTGCACATGCAGTGGGAGTTGTAAGCAGGTACATGAACAATCCAGGAAAGGAACATTGGATGGCAGTGAAATGGATTCTCAGATATTTGAAAGGTACCACAAATAAAGCATTATGCTTTGGTGGTTCAAACATCTCCCTACAAGGATATGTTGATGCAGATATCGCAGGTGACAGAGATAACAGGAGGAGCACTACAGGATATGTATTTACTGTTGGAGGAACAACTGTCAGTTGGGTTTCAAAAATCCAAAGTGTTGTTGCACTTTCAACAACAGAAGCAGAGTATGTTGCTGCTATAGAGGCTAGTAAAGAAATGATTTGGTTACAAAGGTTTATGGGTGAATTAGGTAAAGAGCATGATATGGGCATGTTATACAGTGATAGTCAAAGTGCCATTCATCTTGCAAAGAACTCAGCATTTCATTCTAGGACTAAACACATACAGCTCAAGTACCATTTCATACGATCAGTGTTGGAAGATGGAGAGTTGAAGCTGGAAAAGATACACACTAGCCAGAATCCTGCAGATATGCTAACAAAATTTGTAACTAGGGAGAAACTGAGAATATGCTCAGTTTCAATTGGTCTTCAAGGATGACGACGAAGATGAGAAATAGCCAGGTCCAAAGAGGAGTCAGTGTCCAGCAAATGAAGCAGCGGTGGAGTTTCTACAATCATTCTCCAAGTGGGAGATTGTTGTGTGTGGAGCATGATTGTTCAGAGGTCTTTGTTTCAGCCAGATGTATACCCCAGGAAGTTTGTACACCCCTCCATGCGGGGGGTGCGAGGGGGACTTGTCCCCCCCGTGGGGGTCCGGGGGGGCCGATCCCCCCGGCTGGGGGGTCCGGGGGCCAGCGGTCCCCCGGCGGGGGCTCTGGGGCAGCGCCCCCAAAGCTAAAAACAAATGTAAAATTGCCTTGTAAAAGTATAGTAATTTCTAGTCAATCTGGGCCGTTCATTAGGTGGATGATCTGACGGTAGAACTTATGTTCAGTTTAGGGTTTTTTGCCCTAGAAGGCAATCCCTCTCTTTATATGAGGGTATTGTATTTTGAGGCTGTGAAAATAGATGTGTATTCGGTGAGCAAGAAACAGAGAGGTGAGACTGTGAGAGAAAACAGAGGATATTACAACGGATTTGTTGTAGGTTGTGTCTCTTCATTTTGCTGGATAATAGAAAGGAAGGACTGGCTGTTCGGGGTGGAAATAGCCCAAACTGGGTGAACCACGTAAATCTGTGTCTCTCTTGTTTTGTGCGTTCTCTGTGTTTATATTTCTACAATATTTTATGTGTTCCATTGCTCCGTAATATATAATTTTCTAACAAGTGGTATCAGAGCCATGCCTCGAAGTTAGCCAAGTGGATGAATCCTTGGAATTTCAAACGAAGGTGGTGGGCCTCGGTAATATCACGATGGGATCCGTGGATGAGCTCGGTTAGACAGGCGGTGTGCTCCGTATTCTTCATGGACGTGTCCTGGTCCCAACACGGTGAAGAGGAGTTGACCTGGGATAGAGCAAGCTCTCGAGGCAGGTGGTGCTTCCATGTAAGGCGTGTGCTTCCAACGCATTGGAGCAGAGAATCCTGGTTGGTAGAGAGTGGACGGATGGATAACCATTTGAGGGGAGGCTCGATGGTCCTTTGTTCGAGGGGAGGATTGTTGGGTATACGACCAAAGTCCCACATTGACTAGAAGTGGGGAGGATCATGGGTATATAAGGATGGACAAATATCTCCATTGGTGTGAGGCCTTTTGGGGTAAAGCCCAAAAACAAATCCATGAGGGCTTAGGCCCAAAGTGGACAATATCATACCATTGTGGAGATATGTGGTGTCCAGAGTCCTAACACCCTTCCCCAGAATAAAAAAGAGGTTAAACCCTTTCAAAAGGAATGGACCAGAAAACCAAGGCTAGATGAGGAGACCCTAAAAGAACTGAGGAAGAAGAAACTATGTTTCAATTGTCAAGAGCCTTAGCTACTAGGGCACATATGTTCATGGAAATACATGGTTGGCAAGACCCATTACATTGAGGTTTATTTGGAAAATGATAGTAATGACACTACAAGGAAAATACCTTCTAGAGAATGTTATAACAGAGGTTTTTAGTGTTATAAAATTGGAAAAAAATGTCAAAAAAGCCTCTACTACAACATCCTTTTGTGGTAGTGGATGTTTTAGCGGAGCTGATAACATAACTTCATCACAAATAAAAAGGTTTAGGCTACCGTAGGTTCTAAGAGATGTTTTCTTAGCGGTGTGGTTACTGAAAAGTTGCATCAATGCAATACTAATATAAAAGCATTGGTGCTGTAAATTTAAATAAAAGCATTGGGACTAGAAACAAACATTTGGAGCAATATTCCATTAAATTTATAAAAGTATTGGTGCTTTGATAAAAAAAAATGCATCAGCTCATTCCTAAACACAAACAACACTAATTCCTAAAAAGTATACCACCCCAATGCTTAGGTCTTCCAAAAACGCCCCAGGTAGTACTTTTTAGGAAGGGCACCAGGGCAGGAAAATAATTCTTGCAACCTTGGCTCTTTTATCTTCTCCAACACACTGAGTAGTTGTGCATAATAATGCACTCATGATGATGAGTTGTATTAATAACACCAATGCTTCAAAATTATAACACCCCATTTCTTATGTGTTTTCTAAAGCCCTGGTGTTGTACTTTTCACAAAAGGCACCGGGGCATGCAAAACAATTCTTATAGTATCGATGCTTTTATGTAATCTAACACACTGATGTGTTAAAGGTAATGAAGCACCAGTGTGTTAAAGGCGAATCACACCAATGCATGAAATGGATATCTTCCCTGTGCGTATTTATTTTACAAACGCATTGACATACCATTTTTTATTATTGTAAATATCGTTGTTGAAAAACTTGTATTCGGAGTGGTGCACATTAATATACGATGTCCCAGTATCCATTTTATCTTTTTTAGAAACATCGACCTATGAAAGTGCAATTATTGTGATTTTTAAAATCCATTATTCATCGAAAAATTGACATATATCTTATAACAATATTCGTATAAATTAAATTTTGATTGGTGCATTTGTATATGATGTTTGGATTAATTTGTTATATCATCATATTTTGCATCTCTTCATTATAATATTTAACCGTCCATATATTTAATCATTGGTGTAACATTTCATGGTGACATTGGACAACGCAATAGAATAAATGAAAATGTAATTTACTATATATGAATAAGAGGCTCTTTGTCATACAAAATGGGATAGCAATCATTGTCTTTCAATTGGGACAATATGTCCATTACATTAAACAAAATGTCTTATTTTTACAGACAATTATTTCAAAAAATATAATAGCTTGCATTGATATCCAAATAGATCGTCATTCTTCATTGGAACTATTGTCAGTGCTTGAGCTACTTCCATGATGGATTATTTGGACGAATGTTTTGTTGATTGCATCAATTATTTTCGTCTTCCTCGAGTTTCATCTACAAACATAAAAAGAAAGTGTAATGACTATATCCACATTTGTGGGAATAATGAAAATTGAAATAAATAATATAAATCAATTTAAATCGAAAAGAAATATACCATAGTTAAAGGTGAGTCCTGAATTATACACATTCTTTCAAAACCGAATTGCATGCCTTCTTTCAACAGCTCTTCTGTTGGCGTAGTTCCATACTTTGTTTCTTGCAAATTTTATACCCCATAATAAATCATAGATTTAATATAAAGGATTTTTTTTGTTCTATTAATTATAAACTCAGAAAAGTAAAACACCATAGATACTTACAAATTTCATAAATAATTTTTAGTATACCAACATATACTCACAACCCATATTTAACCCAATTTCAATCAATTCTTTCGATGGCTCTTCTTTGTATGTTAGCACCTCTTTGAAGACATTCAAGGATAGTTGCTATAAAACAACTTAAAATATACAAAAAGGAAATCTTAAGTTGTTATAAGGAAATATTAACATTAATCACAAACTTTGATATCAACCATTTTATTCCTTGTCGTCATGTTTTATGTGTTGAATGAGTTCCATTTTGTTTTCTTTTCTGCAAGAAAATACTTGAAAATTAATATTTAATGCTAAATTATTTTTTTATATGTACCTAATAGAAAAAATCAATGATTACATACATTTGAAGCACGTTGTTGTTGAGATGACTCCTCATGTGATGTAATTATATCCATTTCTTTGATCATTTCCTTGTACATTTTTTTGGACATTCCTATTGGCATGTTTTGGATACCAGTTCGTTGATCCTTTGGGATTTTCATAATCTTACTGAAATAATAATAAATTATTTAATATTAATATATAAAAGCTAAATATAACCAAATTGATATTAATAAATGAATGCTTTGTAGTAATATATACATATACTTCTAGAAAAGCATTTTAATTAGGAATATTACTTTTTGAATGATTTTGTTTTGTTGTGTATGCTTTTGCTATTGCAAGTTTAACAGGTTTCATTGGCCATTTCTTTGGAAACGCTTGTTGTAGTTTAAATATAACTTGGTTCTTGGAATCACTGGATTGATTTCTGTATTGTAAGTAGAAAATATGTCTATACATTTGTTCCACTATATCTCTCATAGTTTTGTAAAAGTTTTCCCCCCTTTCATTAACCTCCAACATCACTCCAAATGAGCTAAGGACCGATTCATCGTCATTTACATGTTCGAAAAAAAATAAAAAATAAAATAAAATAAAATCTTAGAACAACATACTTTTCCTTTGTTGTTGGTCCCTGTAGAACAGTAAACATATGTAAATTAATAAATTGTTTGAAACATGTTATCTAATATTCTTAAGTGTATTATTAATGAAAATTCAAAAAAAAAACTCATATTGAATAGTATTTTTTCACTCACATGATTCATCCTTCTACAATTTTTCTATCAGGATTTTGTGCTCTTTTACACTTAGATCAGAAAGAATCTTATCAAGCTTCATCATTTTGTGGCTTTTCATGATACACAATAACCAATACATATTTGTTAAAATTATATATAGTTCAAACATATTAATTTTGTAAAGAATTTACAAAGAAGTTGGCTTTCCTATTTTTTTGGATGTGCTATCATTATGCTGATCAATATTTTTATTACTTGACAACTTATCAGAGATTTTTTTAACAATGTAGAACTTGTACCTTTCAATACAGAAGCCATTAAATATATTTTATAAATAAATCACATAATTTAGAGCCAAAAAGAGGTCTGGTAACCGGTGCGCTTATGTGCATAAATGCACTGGTGCATTTAATTTAGTAAACACACTGGGGTGTTTAATTGTTGATCATCGACAACAATTCTTTTTTTAAATAACTTTAAATTATAAAGGTGTGATATGTAACAATAAAATCATCGTCATCAAAGTAAAAAATGAAAACATAAAAAATTAAACACAAGTTTTTTGGAACTAACGGTGCTATTTGGCAAAGGCGCACCAGTAAATAGATGTCATTTAAAAAAAAACAGACAGGGACGACAGGGTTTGGATTTGATTAAATAAGTAGTCCCCCTGCTTTACATGCCAAATGCCTTATATATAGTAACACAAACCCATTAAATCTAAAATATCTAAAATGAAAAGCCCTAATTGTGAAGTGGTAGAGGGAGTTAAACTCTAAGGTGAAATTTTGCACATATAAGGAAGAAGAAGCAAGGCTTTAAGGTAAGTATTGAATTTTTTTATTTTTTCTGAATTTTAATTAAATCTAACAGAAATTGTAAAAAAAATTATTAGTAAAATCAACAATAAAATTTAAAATTTTTACTATACAAGGTTTTGAGTGAATCATATTACCTTTCAAATTTTGATCTTCTGAAATAGTTATGTTGTTCCAAAGCATTTTGTTGCTCCACAATGCTCCCAGTATGTCTCTCTTGCAAATATCTCCCTTGAAATTTTGGGAAAAATAATGAAATAGTGAATAGCTTCTTACTATTTGTAAAACTTTATGAAATTAGATTTTGAAAAATAAATTACCGCTCATTTTTCAATTGGAAAAAACAAAATGTGTCTTTTTTTCCTTCAGTTTTTTGGAACATCGGTGAATTTCATCGTAAAAATCATCAGTGCATTTAATAGTAATGTGCACCAATTAAGATAACTTATTGGTGCACTAATTTTTTTTAACGCACCAATATGATAAAATTCTCTCTTTATTTTTGAAACCCTAGAAACCGGTACAATTATTATTTTAACCCATCGATGTGATTATTATTTTAACACATCGTTGCGGTTATTATTTAAATGCATTGGTGCGGTTAGTTTTACAAGAGCACCGATATGCTTTAAAATTTATCTAAATTTTAAATGGCATATATATCTCAAATTATCCTTTAGGATGCATCCACATGAGTTGCAGTAGTTCATAGTATACATTTTCCACTTAAAGTCACCTTATTCTTGAAAAATGGTTTGAAAACTATATTGAAATTCATATTGTGGTTATATGGTTCTCGAAATTAATTTTAGGTATGTACACAAAAAAGTATTGTTGATTTTTCCCAAATGTAAGGAGAAAATCTCATAATATGAAATGGCCAATTCTTCAAATTCCAGCTCGTTCCATATTGCTCAAAGTCTTTCGTGGAGTTCTCCCTTTCCATCTCCAATAAGTTCATATTTTATTTCTATTTCAATTATTTAATTGATTTATTTTTTTTATCCATGTCAATTTGAATAAAAAAGTATCCAGAATTGCAGGATCTTGATTCAGAATTGAGTTCAAATGTAAAAAATATTCCATCAGTTCAAAAACATCAGAATCTCTTATTAGGAGCAACATACCACAAGTAGTTGGTAGATGAAAATGGACAATCGCTTTACCCTACCAATTGTAACATGCCATCTTCCAACTGCAATCTTGGGTAAACGATGGTAATAATTTTTTGGTATAATGTAATTTCAACAAACCAATTGCATTATGCTTACTAATATCATTGATGTACTAATGTTCAATATTTTTTTAAATTAAGATTCTAGTGATGATGAGTGACCCACCTACCATCTTTCGGTGCACCCCACTACAATGTCAAATCGAGAGAAGGTTGCATTAAGAGAAAAAATCAAAGAGGAAGAATACCAAGAATGGTTGAATCAACCACCTATTCAATTCCCACTACGTCTACATTCAGAAATTAGGAATGACTACAACAATAGTAGTTCTTCATCACAAGTTGGTAATGGAGACAATCAAATAGAGGTTGGTATGGATGATTGATTATGGGATACGACTTCCATGGAGACAATTTTGTTAGATTCATTCCAAAATGATGAGCTAGGGAATGATGTTCATATCACTAATACCATTTTCGAAAGCCTGAAATCTTCTTCCACCAACCCTCTCTTTAGACCTAGCAGCTAGTCAAATTCTACCCAGTTGGGGACAATGATGTTATTGTACAACTTGAAAGAAAATTTTGGCATGTTGAATGCATGTTTCTCGGCAATATTGAGGTAATTAACCATGATCAAGTCCCTTATATTTTGAGAAATCTTGTCACACAATCAACATTAAAAATGGTTGATTTTATGAATGTTAAATATTGACATTGTACATTTATATTTCCCACCAACTACAGGTTATTTTAAGATAAGGTTCTTCTGAGTTATAATGTCTTGCCGGATAGTTGTGAAGAGGCAAAACAGTTGTTGAAAATGTTGGGCTTTGAGTACATAGCATATCATGCATGTTCGAATGATAGTATTCTATATAGAGGAGAATATGCAGACAAAGAGATATGTCCAAAATGTGGGCATGATGGGTATCATAAAAAAAAGGGTAAATCACATGGTCCTTCTCATGATATATTGATGCACATGCATATAATCCCAATGATTCAAAGGCTATTTTGTTGCAAAGAATTAGATATGTTGCAAGGATGGCATGCCTCACATAGAAGTGAGTCGGGAATTATGTGAATCCCAATAGATTCAATATCCATGAAGCATATAGAGGATACATGGCCTGAACAATTCAAGGATGAAGTATAAAGTCTATGAATCGACATACCCATGGATGGCATTAACCCATATTCCCTCCAAAACACCAACTATTTTGTTTTTCCTTTAGTAGTGATCAATAAAAATATCCCCCCATTTTTGTCCATGAAGAATGAACGTCTTATGTTGGCTCTCATAGTCCCTGGTAGAAGACAAGTGAAGAATATGGATGTCTACTTACAACCATTGGTATATGAATTGAAGGAATTGTGGAAAGCGATACATGTATATCATGTATCAAGACCCATCACAACAGATAAGAGTTTTATGTTGTATGGCATATGTGCTTACACCGCACATGATTATCTGGGCTTAGGAGTTTTCTCTATTAAATTACATGTTTATTGATTTGTTTATATACATAACAATATTGTTTCACATATTAATTTAATTCACTACAATTTTTCTGATCTTCATGATCGCTAACATGCCCTGTATACAATAATTTTGCAGATATTGTAACAAAGGGTATCATGGATATAAATATTACTGAACTTCTCTGAAGTTTAGGTGATCCAACCACCTACAAAAGTGATCTGAATATGAAACTACTTGAAATTCGTTTGCAAGGTATTCAATTCAGAAATAAACATATTTAAAAGCTTCCCATGTCTTGCAGAAATGAAACACATGATTTTTTTCAGCTGATTACAATCCATTTAAGCATAGCAGAATTATTTCCTTTTACTGTTTAACACATAAAAACGAATTTGTTCTGCAAAATAAACCAACCACATATGCACAAGAAGTTGATAAAGCAGTTCACCCCCTCCAGGGCTACGTCTGTTGGGTCCAAAGCCTCCAAATGGGCTTGTCCTTGTTTTTATTAAATGCTCAAATTGAAAATACAGCTGAATAGAAGCATCAACAGGAGAAATAGATGGTAGAAATGGATTCAGAACACATGAATCCTTCAGGATTGACTATTGGATCACCTCCAATGGATACCTGCAACCCTGTACAGTCTTCCCAATACTGGCCCCTAGTGGCTCCTAGAACTTTCACGGCTCCAAAACGTATGCAAATGACCTCTGATGGCTGTAAGACCTGCACCAATGGCTTCAGAAGGTCGAAAATACCCAAAATCAAAAAAACATTTGTCCAAAACCGACTTTCTGGGCCAAAGTTATGGCCATTTACTCCAGACTGCCAGTTTCCCCTAAAAGAACTCCAGCTAACTTTAGTGAAAGTCCAGTTAGCCCCGCCAAATATGGCGGGACCGCCAAATTTGGCGCTCCGCCAAATAAACCGCCGACTAAACTGCTGTAATATTAAATGCTTTCATCGGAGTGCGTGCTCGGCTGTTAGGTGTGCTGGCGGTTAGTTTAGCCCACGGTTCCTGGGCATGGTCACATGGAGGGCGGGGCTGGCCCTTAGGGGCTGGCCCCCTTCTTTCCCGCCCTTAGCACAATTTACAATTTTAATATAAATTCTTGCGCCCATTTAATAACAACTGATGCGGTGGCCTAACGGTAAGGCTTTGGAGTGATAAGGTAGAGGTCGCGGGTTCAAACCTGGCGCCTCCCAAATTTGAAATTTTTAAATGCGTCCAACAATGCATCGCTGACGTCATCTAGGGCCACGTGGTGCCCTCCGGGCCTGCCACGTGGCGCCCTCCGGGCCTGCCACGTGGCGCCCTCTGGGCCTGCCACGTGGTGCCCTCCGAGCCTGCCACGTGGTGCCCTCTGATTGGCTGCTGCAGAGGGAATATTCCCTTGAATATTCCTCGGAATATTCTTTTTTTAATTTTTTTTAAAAAATTCCAATTTTCTAATGTATTGGACAAAATATTCTTTTGATCATATCTTCTTCATACAGCGACCGTTTTCCGAACCGTTTGCGATGCCGGAATCGTGAGGACGAGCACTTTCCAGTCGTTTAGCTTCAAACCAGTTCTGAGCACTTTGAATTTGAGCATTTTTACAACACCTAGGACTTGAGCACCTGATCACGCCTCCCCATTGGGAAGCTTTTGGACCCCAAAAGCCTTCAACTACCTGTTAAAGAGGTGAGGGTACATCTCCCTCACTCTGTCCACCTCCATCCACTTTGCCTTGTTCGGTTTGTTGCCTTTGAAACCAACCCGAACATAATCTACACTGCCCCTCCTTGAAGTGTGTGTCCTTCTGTCAAGAATTGTATCTTCTTTCAGCTCATCTAAAAATTCTAGCGAGAAATCTTCTATAGATGGCAGCTGAACAGCACTTTCATGATCAGCAATCAAAGGAGGTTCATACAAACGTAAGTTCTCCACATTGACAACAGAATACATTTGCATGTAGGAAGGCAAATCTAATTGAAAAGCATTATTCCCAACCTTCTTGAGGATTTTGAATGGACCATAACGAATAGGCTTCAGCTTTTTACCTTCTCCTTGCATCCTTTCCTTACTAATGTACAGCCATACCTCATCCCCTTCTTGAAACTTGTGATCGACTCTATGCTTGTCGTGTCTTTCCTTGTACTTGCCTTGACTTTTCTCAAGCTGTTCTTGAATTTGCTGATGTATTTGCTGAATTCTTTCAATGAATGAACGAGCTTTGTCAATGTCACTATGTCCCTCAATGGCGACATCTTTCTCAAGAATGAAATCAAGAGGTGATTTTGGCAAGTAACCAAAACAAGCTTCAAACGGTGAGGTGTTTGTGGAAGAGTGCTTGGCACGGTTGTAAGCATGTTGTATGTAGTGCAAATGTTCATCCCAAAGCTTGGGATGCTTGCTGCAATAACCTCTCAAGAGGTGCACAATGGTTCTGTTCACAACCTCGGTTTGTCCATCTGTTTGCGGATGGAAAGCGGTGCTTTTCTTCAACTTGGTGTCCATCATCTCCCATAGGCTGGACCAAAAATTCCCCACAAATCTGGAATCCCTGTCACTAATAATGGAAGTAGGAAAACCAAAGTGAATCCATACATGATGAAAAAATAATTCAGCAGTTTGTTCAGCAGTTATAGTTTTCTTACAAGGCATAAGTATACACATTTTGCTGAAACGATCAACTACTACATATAAATAATCATGCTGCTTTCTAGATTTTGGCAAACCTCCTACAAAATCCATAGAGATGCTCTCCCATGGTCTAGAAGGTACTGGCAAAGGAGTATACAAACCAAGCTTCCTATTGCTAGGCTTGCTTGTAGCACATAATGAACAACCTCTTATGAACCTTGAAACAGAATCTACCATGCGAGGCCAATAGCAATACCTCTATAAATGTGAAACTGTTTTGCTCACACCAAAATGGCCAGCAATAAGAGAAGAATGAACTTCTCTTATGACATTTATCCTCTCCCCCTGTGGTATACACAACTTGCCCAAATGAAACAACAAATTGTTATGCATGTGATAATCATTTTCCTCTACATGATTCCCTTTACTCAAGTTAGCATACACATCTTTAAAGTCATCATCAGATGCATATTGTTCTATGTAACTATCATGTACAATGGAATCATTCTTAAGTAAAGTAACAGCACCAATAATAGGCCTTGAAAGCATATCAGCAACCTTATTCAAAGTACCTTTCTTGTACCTTATTACCAAATGGAACTGTTGCAAGAAGCCCATCCATCTGAAGTGTCGTGACTGTTGTAACTTGCTTTGTGATTGCAAGTACTGTAAGGGCTGATGGTCGGTATGTATAACAGTTTCTTTGCCCATCAAATAGTGTTTCCACTTTTTGACGCTTTGTACCAACGCATACAACTCCTTATCATATGTAGGATAATTTACAACAACACCATTAAAAGTTTCAGAATGAAATGCAATAGGCTTACCATGCTGTAGAAGAACTGCACCCATAGCATAATCACTAGCATCCGTTTGTATCTCAAATGGCTGTCTCAAATCCGGTAATGCAAGGACTGGAGCTGAACTAATCTTCTCTTTCAAAGATTCGAAAGCTTTTTGCTGCTTGCCTCCCCATTGGAAAGCATGCTTCACACTTGTCACTGCATGCATAGGAGCTCCAATATTGAGCTGCACCCAAAAAACTTCTTACCTCTGTTATGGATTTGGGAGTAGGCCACTTCACAATAGCCTCGATCTTAGCAGGATCAATTCTCAAAGCACCTCCTCCTACTATGTGTCCCAAATAAACCAAAGAAGTCTTTCCAAATTCACATTTTGACATTTTAAGAAATAACTGATTCTTCTTCAAAACATCAAGTACTTTTCTAACATGCATGACATGATCTTCTCTATACTTGCTGAAAATTAAGATGTCATCTAAGTAGACAATAACGAAATCATCAAGAAAAGGACGCAAGACATCATCCATTACCCGCATGAAAGTTGCAGGTGCATTGCACAAACCAAATGGCATCACAAGCCACTCAAAGAGTCCTTGTTTGGTTTTAAAGGCTGTCTTCCATATGTCACTTTCTTCAATTCTTACTTGATGATATCCACTACGCAAGTCTAACTTAGTGAAATATCGAGCATCTTTCAGCTGGTCTAGCAAATCATCTATCCTTGGGAGTGGGTAACGATTCTTTACCGTTATCTTGTTCAAGGCCCTGAAATCAACACACATACGCCAAGTGCCATCTTTCTTTGGAATCAATACAATCGGTGACCCACATGGCGAAGTACTTGGCCTTATGAAACCCTTGTCCAACAAGTCCTTGATTTGCTTCTTTATTTCAACATTCTCCATAATAGACATGCGGTACATGCCTATGTTTGGAAGAGGACAATCTAGATGCAAATGGATTTCATGCTGAATCTCCCTCTTAGGAGGCAAACCTGTTGGCTCCTGAAACATCTCATGATATGCATCAACTACATCATACAGATCTGATTTAAGTTTTGGATCACAATTGTCAAATGACTCATGATTCACATCAACCTTGGGCTTAATCATAAGAAGAACAAAATTCTTACTTGAATTGACCAGCCTTTTTACCTGTCCTACATTTACCATCGCTATATTTGTCTTCTTGCGATGACCTCTAACAATGAACTCCTTGCCATCTTTGAACAGATGATATTTGTTTTCATGGCGATGAAAGATCGCTTTCCTGTCAAACAAATAAGGACTTCCCAAAACAATTCCTGCTATATCAAAAGGTACCACATCAAGTTCAACTGTATCAATAAAATGTGCAGTAATTGCAAAGCGCAATGTGCACTTTCTTGAAACTTGTAAATTTGCATCCTTGCAAATCCATCCAAGTGGATATGGCTTCGGATGTGGAACGGTCTCAAGTTTAAGCTGCTTGACCAAGTCCTCTGATATAAGGTTTGCTTGTGACCCACTATCAAAAAGTGTGTCAATCTTAGTATGTTTTGAAATCACCCTCACATGAAACAGTTCAATTCTTTCTTCCTCATTAGGAGCTTGTACATGGCAGTTTGAGGTCCTAGTGCTGGCTTGAGTTTCAATTTCTTTTCCCTTCAAGTTTTTCAAACCCATGGCTGTAATTTTGGTTTCATCACCTGAATCTTCCCCTAAATCTTGTGGTGTAGATGTAGTAGCAGCAGTTTTCTGTTTCCCTTTGGATTTGTTAGATTGAGGTCTTTTTTCAGGATGTAATTTCCAACAGTTTTTCTCCTCATGGCCTGGTTTAGAACAGTGTTTACATATTACTTTCTCACTCTCCTGTTTGACAGATGCATTCTTTTTTCCTTTTCCCTTGGAGGTTTTCTCTTTGCTTTTCCCCTTGGGGGGCTTGTTTCTACCCTCTTCAAATGTGTTTTTTCCCCTTGCCTCTAAATGGGTAGCTTGGACACAAACCTCGTCCAGGCTAGTAGGGTTAAACATCAAGATGGTGTGTCTAAGGTAGCTATGCAAGCCACCAATGTATTTCAGCAAGGTTTCTTGGGTCTGTAAATCTACCCCTAACAAGAGAGCTCTTCTCCTGAATTCTTGGGTGTAGTCTTGGACACTCTGACCCTTAAGTTGTCTGAAATTTTGCCAGTTCATAATGGTTTTCTGCATGTGAGCAAGAGGATAAAACTGTTTTTTAATGGCTAACAGAAATTCAGGCCATGTTAAGGTAACCTTACCAAATTTCTTGATCTCCTCTTTAGTCTTGGCTTCCCACTAGACCAAGGCTGCTCCATCCATTCTCAAAGAAGCCAACTGAATCTTTGTGGCATCATCATGCATATTTTGGATCCTCAAGTAAACTTCCAACTGCCTAATCCAGTTGTCAAGCTTTTCTGCATTCACTTCACCATTAAACATAGGTAATTCGAATTTTACATCAAGCTTTAAAAAAGGACTTTTTCCAGAGGATCTATGCTTATGAACAGAAGAAGACAAAGATGAAGAGGAAGAAGGTGAAGATGGGGGTGGTGGATCACCATTTCCTCCATGTCCTTTCTTGGAATGATCATCATCCTTCTTACCTCCTGAAGAGCCTTCTCCTTCAGGTGGATGTTTGGACCCTTCTCCAGCCAATTTCTCATTTCTTTCTTGGTACAATATCCTCACCATTTCAGTGAGATCTAAGAAAGCCTTTCTGAAGATTCTTTCCTCTTCTCTTGGATCTGTCTCTAAAGGAATTTCTCCTCCATGTTCAGACATCCTTGAAGCTTCTGCTGAGACTCTTGAGGGTGAAATTGAAGGTGTCTGTGATGGCTCTCTGGCCTTCCTTGACTGAGGATTCTCTCTTTCTCTAGTCAACTGTCCTTCCCCTCTTTTAAGTTTCAACCTGGTAAGCATCAATACTTGCAAGACAATTAGAAGATCTTTGCACAAAAACCTTGAGCTCTGATACCAACTTGATCTGAATATGAAACTACTTGAAATTCGTTTGCAAGGTATTCAATTCAGAAATAAACATATTTAAAAGCTTCCCATGTCTTGCAGAAATGAAACACGTGATTTTTTTCAGCTGATTACAATCCATTTAAGCATAGCAGAATTATTTCCTTTTACTGTTTAACACATAAAAACAAATTTGTTCTGCAAAATAAACCAACCACATATGCACAAGAACTTGATAAAGCAGTTCACCCCCTCCAGGGCTACGTCTGCTGGGTCCAAAGCCTCCAAATGGGCTTGTCCTTGTTTTTATTAAATGCTCAAATTGAAAATACAGCTGAATAGAAGCATCTACAGGAGAAATAGATGGTATAAATGGATTCAGAACACATGAATCCTTCAGGATTGACTATTGGATCACCTCCAATGGATACCTGCAACCCTGTACAGTCTTCCCAATACTGGACCCTAGTGGCTCCTAGAACTTTCACGGCTCCAAAACGTATGCAAATGACCCCTGATGGCTGTAAGACCTGCACCAATGGCTTCAGAAGGTCGAAAATACCCAAAATCAAAAAAACATTCGTCCAAAACCGACTTTCTGGGCCAAAGTTATGGCCATTTACTCCAGACTGCCAGTTTCCCCTAAAAGAACTCCAGCTAACTTTAGTGAAAGTCCAGTTAGCCCCGCCAAATATGGCGGGACCGCCAAATTTGGCGCTCCACCAAATAAACCGCCAACTAAACTGCTGTAATATTAAATGCTTTCATCGGAGTGCGTGCCCGGCTGTTAGGTGTGCTGGCGGTTAGTTTAGCCCACGGTTCCTGGGCGTGGTCACATGGAGGGCGGGGCTGGACCCCTTCTTTCCAGCCCTTAGCACAATTTACAATTTTAATATAAATTCTTGCGCCCATTTAATAACAAGTGATGCAGTGGCCTAACGGTAAGGCTTTGGAGTGATAAGGTAGAGGTCGCGGGTTCAAACCCGGCCCCTCCCAAATTTGAAATTTTTAAATGCGCCCAACAATGCATCGCTGACGTCATCTAGGGCCTGCCAAGTGGCACCCTCTGATTGGCTGCTGTAGAGGGAATATTCCTTGGAATATTCCTCGAAATATTCTTTTTTTAATTTTTTTAAAAAAATTCCAATTTTCTAATGTATTGGACAAAATATTCTTTTGATCATATCTTCTTCATACGGCGACCGTTTTCCGAACCATTTACGGCGCCGGAATCGTGAGGATGAGCATTTTCCGGTCGTTCAGCTTCGAACCAGTTCTGAGCACTTTGAATTTTGAGCATTTTTACAACACCTAGGACTTGAGCACCTGATCAAAAAGCCAATGTATGATTGCTCCAAGGTATTCCTCCCAGAAGAACACCCTTACAGAAGAGCAACATCTACTTTCAATGGTAAATCAGAGAGAAACCAAAGGCCTCCAATGATGACACCAGTGTAATGGCTTAGAGAATATGAGAGAGGGAAGGAGAAGGACATTAGGTAAATGTTTTATTCAAATGGGGAGCCTATGTTCAATGATCCAGAATTCTTCGACACCTATGTTGAGAAATTTCCCATTGGGATGGAAAGGAAATTTGTCTTTTATGAGCTCCCATATTAGGAGCATTTTAAGATTTCCCACTTACTAGATCCCATGCATATATTTAAAAATGATTCATATTATTAATGGAGGCACATATCATCTAAATAAAATGACACATTGGCTATTAAGAGAGATCTTATTTCTTCAAAAACTAAAAAGAAACATTGGCCAAGACAAGAGAGTGGAGAAGAGATTGGTCCCTCTTGGTCTTTCAAAGAAGGAGATGCCCCATGGATTTTAAATAAAGATGATATTTATTTGGCAAAGGAATTTATAGTGGGTGTGAGGGTGCCTTCTTTATATGGGTCTTCACTACAGCGTTTCTTCACAGTGTAAGAACATTGGTCGATGTTGAAATCACATGACCATTTGAACCTTCTAAGAGTATGTGTAAAAAACATGATTTTATTATTTGTTATTATTTTTATGCCATGGGATAAAATATAATTAATTTTTGTATGTGTTTACTTTGTAGATTCATTATCCTTTGCTTGTGTGTGGGTGTGTGAACCATGACTTTCCCAAGACCTACAACATGCCATATCTAAATTATCTACATTTGTATGTTGGATCACATCAAAGGATATTCATATGGCTAGCATTTCATAGTGGCATCAAAAGATAGTTGAGATTGTTTGTATGTTTGAGAAGGAAATATCAACAAGTTTCATGGACTTGTAGGCTCATCTTCTAATTGACCTAATAGATGAGGTTGAATTAGTTGGGGTGGTTTCTTGTCATTGGATGTTCTTCTTAGAGAGGTACATGAAGAAATTAAATATTTTTGTTCGACAAAGAGAAAAACCCAAGGGGTCTATGGCAAAGGGGTACATATCATATGAGTCTTTCTATTATGCCAGTGATTACATCAAGCAAATCGACAACACACCAGGTGTGGTGATTTGGGATGACGAAAAGGATGAAGATAAAAGAGAAGGGGATCTTCTCACAACGAATGGAAAAAGGAACATGATAAAGAGTAAGTGACTTATCATTTGTCAAATTTATACACAATAACTATTCACACTGAACTTCATAATGTATATTTTGACCTCGTATGTACTATATATGTCAGTCTAATTTCATCAGCAAAATAAAAAATTGAAGCCATCAACAAATTCATTCTTTACAATTCGGAAGCAACACAGCCATGGGTTGCATTGTACAAACAAAAGAAAAGGAAATGCAATAGCGATAGGAAATAATTCAGATGGTTGAATAAAAGAAGTGTGCCTTATCCTGATCATTTAAAAGAAGATATTCCAATGATATTCCCTAACATTTGGGTTGTTGACCAAGTCAAGGAGAAATATGGTGCATTTGGTCATTACCAATGTTCTAAAGAGGATGCGCTAAACATAGGGATTAGGTGCAATAACTCGATAATAATCTCTTTCTATACATTTTTAACTTCATAATGCACCTTTGAATTGTAACATCTATATTTTATATTTTAATTATGTTTAGGTTATTAGACACATGACAATGTGATTTTTTTACTTTTTGATAGGTGCATTTGTTCCCATCTATGTGGGCATATGGACATCATTTTCGCACGAGGATATCGATGATGGATGCATGACTCAATACTGTGGAGTGGAAGTCGGTTTTGATCAATCTAGTCGTGCTATCCACTGTGATTAAAACCTAATACAAGGGACGTTAGTTTAAGCCGGAAAGATATAAGAGATCATTGAAGTGGACTTATCTTCATTTCAATGTGTTATTTTTAGGTGCAAGGGGTGGGACACCTTTGATCTAAATAATGTAAAGGATGATCGCAATAGTAAAATAATATATATCAACTCTAGAAAGATGTGACATGAAGCTAGGAAGCCTTATGGTTTCCCCAAACACTGCAACCAAATGTTTGTTTACCCATATGTGTTGGATAGGGATTGGTGGTTTGTATTAAGACATGACCCTAAATCAAAACATATTTTTGAGAATAATAGTGTTAACATGCCAAGCGAGGAATATAATCAGGGTGATGACAACGAGGAGCGATATGTACTTGTGTTATTTCATCATTTATACTATTGTTGTATGCTTTTATTTTCTTTATTTCGCTAATTATATTGTTTTTTATTCGTCGTCTTAGCATTTTATATAATTGATAAGATTCACAAACATTTTTACACTTTTTTTTTAAAGGAAACTCTTTTACACTTTAAACTAAGTATTTCTAATTGTGTATTATAATTTAAAAATTAAAATTTTAACATGTTTGTTTAATTTGGATTTTGTGATAATTTGGTTTTCAACTTCATTGTTTGTTAGTTTACATACTTTTATCATTGCTTTTGGAAATATTTAAATTATGCCCCCAATGTTGACTAAAACAACAATTAATGAAGTAATTTAAAATTTTGATTGCAATCAACTTACAAAATAATGACAAAAACACCAAATATAGGAAGATTTGCAACCATAAAATTTTAGGGTGAATAGAATGCTTATGATTGGAGATGATAACTTTTTTATAATAACAATTTTTCGGGTAGAAGATTCTATTAAAAAAGAGTAAATAATACAATGGAAAATAACTTTTATTCATGTGTAATTGTTTTTTGAAAAGGAGTTCATTTAGAGTGAATATGTATGAACTATCTATACAATCGAAAAATATTTATATCCAGAAAAAATCATGGAGCTAGGGTTTCTCACGAGCACGAACAAGTTCCTGGTTTTAGCCGCCATTTTCGACTCCATAGAGGGCTCAAAGAACAACATGAAGACCCCCTATCATGGAGGCAAGGGCTGGGATGGGCTTGTGTGGTTACTCTCCACGACCCTCCCCACGACCACCTCACAGAATGCTCCCCCTATTTATCCTGGTGCATCCACATGCTGACCCAGCAGATTGCAACTCCCTGGCGACCGTGGTAGACTTCAATTTTTGGATGGTTTCGAACTCAGGAGGCGAGCCCAGTTGGGGGTTTGCTCAGCGACTGCATAGTCTGTCGGGCTTGGTTATCACTTATCCATGGCAAGCTGCAAGGCGATTTGTGGAGAGCCCAAGATGGGTTTATAGCTATAGGGATGGATTCTGGTTAGACGCTCCCCTAGTTTTTGAAGCTCGACTGTTAAGAAGTTGGCCCCTACATCCTCCTCGAGGTCACCACACTTGTGAACACTGTGTCGGCAGACGGCCTGATCCATTGCCCCTCCACACACAGGCCCGGGTATTTGGCTTTCACGCGCGTTGTTAGGCCTATCATACTCTGTTTGATCCGACCTCTAGCAACGAATGATCTCCCCCCTGCAGCACAGATAATATGTGCCTTTAAAGCGGAAGCTGTCTCCTTGCTCCTGAAGGTCCAAACGGGACATGGGAACCAGGTAAGCCCAAACTGCTTTCAAATCTTTTTAAAAACTCCTGTTGGGGCTTCTAGTTTACTCTGGGTCAAAAACACAGACAAAGTACTTGATCTGAAGCAAAGCATCATGGGGAAATACAGATACCCTGGCTATTCACAAATCTTGATGTTTGAAGGAAAAATACTACAGGACCACCAACCCCTGAAGGAGTATCACAAACATCCTGATTCCACCATTATACTCAACATGAGGTTATGTGGGGGGGATGCAACCAAGGGTAGAATAGGGTTGGGAGGAAGCAAACAGTCAGGTTCAGGATCAAAACAGAAGCAAGCACATGAGGGTCTATCATTCAAGAACATTCTACAGGGGAAAAAGACAGCCTCTTAACCATCCAAATAGATAGGAAATGCTCCAAACCCCTATATAGTGGAGCAGTTGAATAACAACCCGGAATTAAATATTGATATGTCAGAATCTGATGAGCAATGCGCCTCCTTTGAATATCTAGAAATTATTCGTTGATTTAACTATTTCTGGCCTAAACCAATAGAGCTCTTCCATTGGATTTTAACAAACTAGTCATTAGATTACGACATCCGCCTTTGCTCCAAAGGATTCTTTGTTGTAAAATTCCCGTCCCCTAAAGCTAAAGACAAAATTCTACAGGAAGGACCATGGTTCTGGGGTTCAACCGACTTGTTTACCACTCTCTGGTTCCCCAATTTCGACACAAACACCATGGTCGTCTCCAGAATGCCAGTCTGGGTCTGAATTCACAACCTCCCCCTTCATTTCTGGGAGGACAAAGTTCTCACTGGTATTGGCAACAGCCTTGGACAATTCATAAAAAAGGACTCCCAAAGAATAGAGGAAAAGATTTTCACCCATGCACGCATATGTGTAAAGGTAGACCTCAGCAAAGGACTTCTGGACGGCATCCGATTAATTCACAATAAGCTAATTTGGACACAGAGCTTGGATTATGAGAACACAACTTTTTGATGTAGGAATTGTAGATAGACAGGGAATTTACACAACGTGTGCCCAGAAGCCAAAAAGGATACGAGAAGGAAAAAGAATCAAGGTAAAAATCCCAAAGGTTGGCAATACCCCCCACCTGAACTTGAAGAGGAGGAGGATTAAGCTCCGGATGAACCATCCCCACAAGAGAAAAGTCAGAATCCAATGGAACCTGATACACAAGGGGGATCTCCACAAGACCAATCAGATGCTAAGAATCACAGGGTACAAGCCGACGTGATCCCTGACGAGGGGGACATCAGTGGGAATAAGTGCTTCCACACATCAGATAACTCAGACCCTGACAAGGACAATGCCAAAATGGAGGTAGGAAACCATCTTGCTCTTGTCTCTTCAACGCCATCGCAAGGGGAATAGCTCAGGGTAGAGAAAAAGAAGGGGCAGAAAGCTTAGCTTCCCCCACCATGTATTTTATCTTGTTTTTTTTCTGCTTGTCTTTGCTTATCATTTGGTTTCTGACTTGATGATGTTGCTTCTAGCTAGTACAACATGTAATTTTGTTATTCATTAATCAAATTTATGCATTTTTCTCTGGAAAAAAAAATAGAAAAATATTTATGGTAGTTTTACAATTATAGTTTCAACCTTAAACTTTGTAATAAAAATATCTTTGCATTTTTTATTTAAAGTAAGTTTTTTTGCATGTAATTTCATATATATAATTTGATATAAGTTCACTAATATATAATCTATAATAAATATATATCATTTCATAAAAATAAATATCATGATGATAACCATTTAACAAACATAAACATAATCTAAAATACACATTCAAATTCACTAACATCATGCAATTATATACACCTCTAGCACATATAAATGCTATTAGCTAGCACACAAATCTAATAATTTAAAAATGCATCATCATCGTGGTCACATCTAACAATATCTCATGCTAATTATATTGTTTTTTATTCGTCTTGTTGGTATTTTATATAATTTGTAACATATTAAATTTAAATTGCTTAAAACTCTCATAACTTTAGTGATAAATTAAATTTAGTTAAAATATAAATTTTTAAGTTATATTAAATCTAAATTAATTATAAAAAATTCTCGCTTGAGTTTTTTAAATTTAACAATATATTGAATTTTATAAATAAACTTAAAAGATTATTTTTATATTTTTTAAATAAATATTATTGATAATAGTTTACTAATTTCATTTTCTTATTTATTAATTTAAACATTATAAATTAAAAAAACAATTATAATTAAAATTTAAAAATAAATATTAATTTAAAAACTATATTTTAAATAATAATTATAATTAATAAATATATATTTTTTAATGATGCTTCATTCATAATTATTTAAACTTTAATTTATTAAATTTATAAAATCAAATTAATTGTAATGTTATTTTTATAATCTAATATTTTATGAACATTTTTTTTAATTATAGTTGATTTTATAGACCAATCAGTTATATATTTTAATTTTATTATAAATATTTTGAAATTTTTATTTAATGATTACATGTTGCAATATACGTTTTGAAAATTAATTGCAAATATTAATTAGATATTGTCTAACTCTTGTATTATAAGTATAGGTCACAACTTTCTGATTTCTATGCTTGACTATGACTAGAAAGGTAGTTTTGTTTAGAGGTTTGTACAATTTAATTGTGTGTAAAATTGATTTTGTTTTGTAGTGACTATTTTTTAGACATGTTTTATAAATGCTTTATTTTTATTTCTATGTTTTCTATCAATAGGGACCATGCTACTCGCAACCCTTGTTTGAATAAGAATTTAGTTAGAATGAATAAGTATTTTTTTTTCTATGTAAAATTGATCTATTTGTAAAAACATAATGTACAAAGAGGCACCAGCCTTTGTGATACTAGGTCAGCTATATGACCAATTTAAACAGCAAGTCTTGACATCGCGACTACCCGAGTTGGGGAAACCAGTCCGAGAATGAGATAAGAAAAATTCATTTTACCCACGTAGGGGCTATAATTCCAGAATTCAAAATTTTTAACCAAAAGACTGTAAAATTCAGAAAGACAACCATAGCATAGTTCAAAATTAACCACAGTAAAACAATCCAAGAGAACCAAAACTCGGAACCCGAGCTGGACGTGAGACTCAAAAATGACCATGGTAAAACAAAAATGAACAAAACCGAACTCAGAACCCGACACGTGACCTGGCATGCAACAGCTAGGTGGCTTATGTAGGTGGCTTCTCCTCCACAATCGGACACCAGCCATATTCTTTTAAACCAGTTTCCACTTATTGCCCTCCACCTGAAGTGTCCTGAGGCACACGGTCCACCACGAGAATTCCTTTGTCTTACAGGTGGCGTCGCCTCCCAGAGTTTGCTGACGGCTGCTGGACGGATGGTTCATGTCTCTTGGCAGGGGGCTGGAGCTCGATTCCCCCTGAAGGTTGATGAGTGAAGGAGGAGCCTGGTTCATTTCCAGGCTGAGCTCAGGTTCGGGGCATGAGTCAATTACCTCTCTGAAATCCACCGTGATGGTGGCAATGATGACCGGCCTAACCATGGAGCAGCGAAACCGGAACTATGATTGTTGGGAAGAAGCAGTGGAAGTGGTGTGTTAAGCGTTTCCGCCTGAACGCCGAATTTCACGGGTGCCCATTCTACCTCAGCCACTGCAGGTGTCCCGGTATCTACCAAGGAAGCAAGAATTGGAAGGGCTAGGGGGAGGGCAGGTGGACAGGGAGGTGGAGACAGGAGGGTGTAGAGACGAAGGGAAAGTGGCACCACCCCGACTGCCACCTCGCCTGCGCCTCATTCTATGGCGATGGTGCATGATTCTCTGACTAGAAAGCTATAGCGAGCGATGAATTTCAAGGTCAGGAGGCGGAGTTATTGGCATTATGACACAGGTTTGGAACTATGGCATAGGTGTTGTCCTTGATGGCAACTCACTCAAAGGGTAGATCACAATTCAGGCTCTCATAATAAAATAAAATGAGGTATACGCAGGATCCTCTTAACAAAATTGCGTATACACGCGGGTGTACCGATCAAAAGGCGTGTATACTTATGAACGCACTTTCATGCAAAGAAAAGCACGTACATGTGGGAAAACTTATGGTTGGTCCATGGTATTTAGTCTGACATATTTGAACCTATGGTTTTGGTCCTTGGTATTGCATCCAAAGTGTTGAACCCAGGTATTGAGTCCCTAGTATTGGATCTCTATGGTTTTGGACCATGGTTTGAGTAAGGCCTAAGACTATAAAAAGGGAAGGAGATCATTTGGCAAGTGAATCAACTGAAGCATTGAATATCTTATGAAGAGCAAGATCTAGAATACTGTCATTGGGTTATGGTGCATAACTAGATCTGAATCAAGGAGGAACCTGAGCGCAAGGAGAAGGATAAGTTCTATTGATGGGTCAAGATCTTAAGGCGGCTTGAAGAGAAGTATCTTTGTGTAATTTTTGATCTGTTATATTTGGCGCATGACGTGATCTATAAATATGATAATCTGGGTATAACTAATGTTTGAATAAGTGAAAAGGATAAATTATCTTTTATAGATCTGTACGCAAGTTCAGCACAGCAGAGGCGCGTATACACGTTGGTTCACTAACTTAAAATAGCGTATACACTGGTTGGCCTTAATACAGAAGCGTATGCACGCAGGTTCCACATATAGAAGTAGTGTACATCTCATGAAATATGTTTTAGCTGCTTCTGTTTATTGCTGCAGTGTTCTGGGTTTAGAATTGGTGTTTGGTTACTGGTATTATTTTCTGGTTACAACATTCTGAGAAGTTATTGGTTGATTCAGTATTTGTTTGTACAAATGAGTTTGGTTAATGCAGATATACTTGATGTTTGATTGATATTCATGGATCCAGTCTGAAAATTTATGAAACGTGGTCCCTAGAAGAAAAGAGAAGGTTGTAGCCTTCTGTAGGTCAACACCTATGTACTAGTACCTCAGCTAGTATAAGAGCTAAGGGGGTTGTAGCTCCCTTCCAGGAGAAGTTGGAGAACGAGAGAAGGTTGTAACCTTCTGTAGGTAGCAGCCTATGTACTGGTATAAGACTGCACCAGTACAAAATCATTGTAAAAGGAAGTTTCTAATTTAAAAGAAGATAGAGACAAATTGCAGCAGGTGGTTTTCACCCACATTGGGTTTCCACCTTATATCTTTGTGTCCATGTGTGTGATGATATGTTCTGTTTTACTGCTCCTACTTACTGTTCTTATGATTAATGAAGTACTGATGCACTGATTAAAGATCAAACAATTAATGAATCTTAAGTTTTCTGATATACGCTGGTTTCTTTAGACATAGTAGCGTATATACACAGTTTCACATAGCCGAAGTAGCGTATACAAATCTGATTGTGAAAAGGAAATTAATTGATTTGATAATACTAATTCACCCCCCCCCTCTCAGTATTATTTCCAACAATTGGTATCAAAGCAGGTCCTTCAGAAGAAGCTTGATCGCTTGAAGGAAGATCTATCATCATGAGCAATTACGAGAAAGAAGCATCGATCAGGCCACCAATTTTTGATGGGAGCAACTTCGTCTATTGGAAGGTAAGAATCACAACATATCTTCAATCTCTTGGTACAGAAGTCTGGGATATTGTGGAAACAGCATACACATTTCCATTAGCAACTCCTACAGATACGGCTGGTAAGAAGCAATATGAAACAAATGCAAAGGCTGTCAATACTCTATTAGGGAGTCTATCTCAATCAGAATTTGTCAAGGTTATGCAGCTCAAAACCGCAAAAGAAATATGGGACAAGATCGTTCTGAGCTATGAAGGAGATGATAAGGTAAAATGAGAAAAACTACAAACTCTCAGAATTCAATATGAAAATCTCAGAATGTACAATGATGAAAGTGTGGCTAACTATTTCCTACGTATAGATGAGATTGTTAATTGTATGAAAAAATTGGGTGAAGAAATAAAAGAACTTGTTTTGGTTGAAAAGGTTTAAGATATTTGTCTTCTAAGTTTGAATCAAAAGTTTCTGCCATAGAAGAAAAACAGAATCTACAGAGCCTTACCATGTCACAGCTACACGGAATCCTAACTACCTATGAAATGAGAAAAGGGGGACCATCAGACAAGAGAGAAGCCGCATTCAAAGCCTCAGGAAAAGGAGATTACAATGACTCAGGACATATGTCGGAAGAAGAGGAAGAATCAAATTTTGTCAAGAACCTTCAACGGGGTTCTAAAAGATTCAGAGGTAAGCTACCTTTCAAATGTTTTGCTTGTGGAAGAGTCGGTCACTATGCTGCCAAATGTCCTCATAAAGATAAGCTTGACAAAGGTGAGGAACCAGTTAGATGGAACAGAAAACAGAATGTAAGTAAGAAGAGCTATTACACACATGAAGACAGTGATGGACTTTCAAATAGTGATGAATATGAAAAAGGTAATGATTATAGACTTTTGATAGCTTTTGAAGATGATGATTTCTTGGATGCTATAGATGAAGAAGGTCTTTATGAAGAAATTTCTAAACTCAAAATTTGCTTAGAAGAGAAAAATATGATTACAGATACTCTGACATTCCAACTTGCTGAAATGGAGAAACACAGTGAAAAGTTAGAATGTGAAATTGTGGGACTTAGAAAGGACATTGAGAAAACGAAAGCTCTTAATCTTAGATTTTCTAAAGGATCTGAAACTTTAGATGAGATTATCAAAGTGCAACGTTCTCCTCTAATCAAGATAGGTCTTGGGTATACTAAAGAAACATCTCAAGCACAGAAGCCATCTACCTCCAAAAGTTATCTTGAAGCTGCAAGGAGAAGTGAACAGGTTGACAATCGACCGCAAAGGCACAATGAAGATCACCAGGTAAATCAGGGAAAATTTACTTCAAGAATGAACAGAAATCACTAAGTAAATCGAGGGCAATCTACTTCAAATATGAACATAAGCTACAACCAACCACAGGTAAATCATTCTCAATTTACCTCAAGAATGAATGGTTATTACAATGGAAGGTTTGATGGTCGCAGGAACTTATTCAATGGCCAATGTTTCTCCTGTCATAACTTTGGACATAAAGCAGCTCAATGTGTTGCCTACAAGACCATCATGACCAGAGAAGCACGAAATCAAAGGAGTGTGACTGGAATCATGAAAAGAACATACAATAACTTTTTTGCTCTTAAAAATGAAATAGAATGTTCTATCTGTAACAACTTTGGTCATGAAGATTTTGAATGCAGGAGTAGGTTTCGGCAAACAACTCAAAAGGAGCAAGCTTCATTAATCCCCAAAACATGGAGGAAGAAAGAAACGCAACCAGAAAGATGTGGCATGGCCTTATATGCGAAAGGGCGGGAAAATCAGTGGTACATCAACAGTGGATGCTCGAAACGTATGACAGATGATAAATAAAAATTTCAATCATATAGTGCCTTCAAAAAGGAAAATAAGGTCTCATTTGGAAATGGCACCGCTGCATTCATAAAAGGTAAAGGTTTTGTTCTTTTGAAAGAAAAGGTCAAAGCTGGGAAAGTTATGTATGTTGATGGTTTAAAGCATAATCTATTAAGTGTCAGTCAAATGTGTGATCAAGGAAATGAGGTAATATTTCGATCAAATGGATGTATTGTTAGTGAGCTTGATACAGGAGAAATAGTGATCAAAGGCATAAGAACACCAAATAATTTATACATACTCAAGGGAGGACAACAACAATGCTATCTAAGCAAGAATAATGAACATTGGATATGGCACAGAAGATTGGGGCATCTAAAATTCTCTCAGATAAGGAAAGCATGTAAATATCAGGTGGTTCGTGATCTCCCTGACATCAGAATTCTAGACAATACAATATGAAAATCATGTCAGTTTGGTAAGAAAACCAAAACTAATTTCCCTGAGAAGGAAGGATCAGCTAGCATGCCACTTGAACTTGTCCATGCAGATGTATGTGGTCCATCTAGGAAAAGGTCACCTCGAGGAGAAGAATACTTTATATTGTTCATTGACGACTTTTCCAGGATGTGTTGGTTAGGACTTATGAAGCATAAAGACGAAGCTTTCGAAAAGTTCAAAGCATTCAAAGCCTTGGTTGAAAATGAATCAGATCGTAGAATCAAATGCCTCATGTTTGATAGAGGTGGGGAATTTACCTCGGATGAATTTTTCGATTTTTGTGAAGAACATGGAATAAGAAGGGAATTCTCTACTGCAAGGACTCCTCATAAAAATAAAGTAGTTGAAAGGATGAATAGAACGGTTCAACAAATGGCTCGTGCTATGCTTGATGAGTCTGAAACTCCCACAACCTTTTGGGGTGAAGCCACATTTGCTGCAGTTACTATTCTCAATAAGACAAGCGTCTGGGTAAACAACACTTAGACTCCTCATGAACTTTGGTATGGTAAGACTCCCACGGTAAAATACTTCAAAATTTTTGAAGCAAATGCTACATCAAAAAGACTGATGAAAACCTTGGAAAGTTTGAACCTAGAGCAGATGAAGGCATTCTCCTTGGTTACTCTCCCCACAGTAAAGCATATAAGTGTTACAATAAAAGACTTGGAAAAATTGTTGAAAGTATTGATGCAGTGGTTGATGAAGAAGGAAACACTCCTAGGCAAATAAAATTTGAAGATTTCGAAGATGATGAGGACTATCCTTCAACATCAAATCAAATTCATGATGAAGAAGAAACCCATGAGGCACCAGAAGAACAAATAAGGATAGAAGAAAAGACTCCATCCAGGTATGTTCAGACGAATCATCCAGAAACTCAAATTTTGGGACAGGAAGAAGCAGGTGTACAAACAAGGAGAACCATTTTAGAAGCTTCAAGCTATCTAGCATTTCTATCCTCCACTGAACCACACAATGTAAGAGAGGCATGCAAAGATGAATGCTAGGTCAAGGCCATGGAGGAAGAACTTGAGCAGATTGAAAAGAATAACGCTTGGGAGTTGGTTCCTAGACCAAAAGATATGAATGTCATAGGAACAAAATGGATATTCAAAAACAAGCTAAATGAAAATGGAGATGTTATTAGAAACAAGGCTAGACTTGTTTGTAAAGGGTATGCTCAACAAGAAGGCATAGGTTTTGAAGAAAGTTTTGCTCAAATTGCTAGACTTGAGGCCATAAGAATGTTCCTTGCTATTTCTAGCTTTCAGAAGTTCAAATTATTTCAAATGGACGTGAAGTCTGCCTTTCTGAATGGAGACTTGGATGAAGAAGTGTATATTGAGCAACCAGATGGGTTTATTCTTGGAAATGATCCAAAACTTGTATGCAGACTCAAAAAAGCTCTCTATGACCTTAAACAAGCTCCAAGGGCTTGGTATTATCGGTTGGATAAGTACCTCCATTAACAAGGTTTTACAAAAGGATCAATAGACAACAATCTATATATAAAAATTGACAATGATAAGTTGTTGATACTTGTTGTATATGTTGATGATATCATCTTTGGTAGCAATGAAGAAGACATGAGTCAAAACTTTGCCTTGGTGATGCAAAAAGAATTTGAAATGTCCTTGCTTGGTGAGCTCACATATTTTCTTGGTTTACAAGTCCAACAAACAAAGACGGTATTTTTCTATCACAAACCAAGTATCTCAAGCAGATATTGAAGAAATATGGGATGGAGGATTTGAAACCAGTATGTACCCCTATGGTAATAGGATGCAACCTCAGCGCAAACGATGAATTAGCAGCAGTGCATCAACCAACCTATAGATCCATGACTAGTAGTCTACTCTATCTAACAAGTACCCGACCATACATTATGCATGCAGTGGGAATAGTTGGAAGGTTTCAAGCAAATCCAAAGGAAACTCATCTTCAGGCAGTTAAGAGAATTTTCAAGTATCTTCAAGGAACTCAAAACTATGGCTTATGGTATCCTAGAGGTACAGATCTCACACTTCATGCATATACATATGCAGATTGGGCAAGAAGCGTGGATGATAGAAAAAGCACTAGTGGTGGTGCATTCTTCATGGGTCCTAGATTAGTATCTTGGTTCAGCAAGAAACAGATTTCAATTGCATTATCGACAACTGAAGCAGGATATGTGGTTGTTGCATCTTGTTGCACACAAATCCTTTGGATGATGCAAACATTGCAAGACCCTCAAATCACTTGTACTCCACCTATCTCCATTTTTTGTGATAATACAAGTGCAATCAATATTTCAATGAATCTTGTCATGCATTCAAAGACTAAGCACATACCTATCAAGTATCATTTTCTTCGGGAACAAGTGCTTGAACAAAAGGTTAAATTGGAGTATGTTCCCTCTAAGGAACAAGTTGCTGACATACTCACCAAACCACTGCCTAGGGAGACATTTGAATACCTCAGACAGAAGCTGGGGGTAGTTAATGCATCATCTTCCTGCTGAATCTTGTCTGTTTCAGAGAAAAGTGGTTGTACATGAGTTTCATGAGGAGGATCCGCATATATGTGTCAGTTTATGAAGATACAGTCGTGTATATGTTGGTTTAAAGAAAAACATTAGGCCAGCTTCAGGATGAAAAGAGTCTGATATAGGTCTGGCAAAGACCATCTGGCACAGGTTCAAGGGGAGCGTATACTCTTCTAATAATGCATTGTTGGCATTATCTTAAAAGATCTTGGTTTACATTCACAGTTGTTTTAATTTCAGGTGGAACAGGTGCATGAGGAAGAGCATGGTTGCTGGTCTGAATGATGATTGAGGGTTATGATGATTGATGATTGACAGATGCTAGTCTTGCTGTAGATATTTTGTCTCTATGTCATGTATTTTTTTTCTTATCAAGACCATGTAACGGCCTATCTTGGTTTCCCCACTATACCTGGGATGGATGAAGTAATGTTCTTGTTGTTATCATGTGTAAATTCTTGGTGTATCCCCTCTTGGTTGGGTAGATGAGTCAATCCCCACTTCGTTGGTAGATGGATGTATGTATTAGTCTTTGGTGATAGGAAGGTCATTTATAATGTATAAAGTCATGTTTCTTTTGTAGAACATCTTCTTTCAAACCTTACCTACAATCGGGGGGAGCTTGGACAACACAGCAGAGCAGAGAATTCAGCATGTACTCAGGGGGAGCATAACCCTTTGCCCTTGATGTCAAAGGGGGAGAATGATTTTGAGTGACTTGGGGTTGCCATCAAGTCCAAAGGGGGAGATTATTGGCATTATGACACAGGTTTGGCAATATGGCATAGGTGTTGTCCTTGATGGAAACTCACTCAAAGGGCAGATCACAATTCAGGCTCTCAGAATAAAATAAAATGAGGTATATGCAGGATCCTCTTAACAAAATCGTGTATACATGCGGGTGTACCGACCAAAAGGCACGTATACGTATGCACGCACTTTCATGCAAAGAAAAGCGCGTACATGTGGGAAAAATTATGGTTGGTCCATGGTATTTAGTCCAACATATTTGAACCTATGGTTTTGGTCCTTGGTATTGAATCCAAAGTGTTGAACCCAGGTATTGAGTCCCTAGTATTGGATCTCTATGGTTTTGGACCATGGTTTGAGTAAGGCCTAAGACTATAAAAAGGGAAGGAGATCATTTGGAAAGTGAATCAACTGAAGCATTGAATATCTTATAAAGAGAAAGATCTAGAATACTGTCATTGAGTTATGGTGCATAACTAGATCTGAATTAAGGAGGAACTTGAGCGCAAGGAGAAGGATAAGTTCTATTGATGGGTCAAGATCTTAAGGCGGCTTGAAGAGAAGTGTCTTTGCGTAATTTTTGATCTGTTATATTTGGCGCATGATGTGATCTATAAATATGATAATCTGGGTATAACTAATGTCTGAATAAGTGAAAAAGATAAATTATCTTTTATAGATTTGTATGCAGGTTCAGCGCAGCAGAGGTGCGTATACACGCTAGTTCACTAACTTAAAACAACGTATACGCTAGTTGGCCTTAATACAGAAGCATATGCACACAGGTTCCACATATAGAAGTAGCGTACATCTCATGAAATATGTTTTAGATGCTTCTATTTATTGTTGCAGTGTTCTGGGTTCAGAATTGGTGTTTGGTTACTGGTACCGTTTTCTGGTTACAGCATTCTAAGAAGTTATTGGTTGATTCAGTATTTGTTTGTACAAAGGAGTTTGGTTAATGCAGATATACTTGATGTTTGATTGATATTCATGGATCCAGTCTGAAAATTTATGAAACGTGGTCCCTAGAAGAAAAGAGAAGGTTGTAGCCTTTTGTAGGTCAGCGCCTATGTACTAGTACCTCAGCTACTACAAGAGCTAAGGGGGTTGTAGCTCCCTTCCAGGAGAAGCTGGAGAAAGAGAGAAGGTTGTAGCCTTTTGCAAGTAGTAGCCTGCATACTAGTATATGACTGCACATGTAAAAAATCATTATAAAAGGAAGTTTCTAATTTAAAAGAAGATAAAGACAAATTGCAGCAGGTGGTTTTCACCCACATTGGGTTTCCACCTTATATCTTTGTGTCCATGTGTGTGATGATCTGTTCTGTTTTACTGCTCCTACTTATTTTTCTTATGATTAATAAAGTATTGATGCACTGATTAAATATCAAACAATTAATGAATCTTAAGTTTTCTGATATACACTGGTTTCTTTAGACATAGTAGCGTATATACGCAGTTTCACATAGCCGAAGTAGTGTATACAAATCTGATTGTGAAAAGGAAATTAATTGATTTGATAATACTGATTCACCCCCCTCTCAGTATTATTTCCAACAAGAGCAAGAACGGCGGAGGGGTTGTTGAGAGAAACAGGGGAATTCAAATCCGGGCCAGAGAGGGGCCAAGACCTCAAAATGCAGGTTGCAGAGAAGGGACTGAAAAAAATGATGACCATTGCCTAGGTCGATGCAGCAAAGGAGTCTGCAACATCTTCCCGTAGCAGTGTGAAGGCTCAGCTTTGCTGCAAAGGCGTGGCAAGAGCAATTGAGAGGCCGAATGGGTGATTGCAGGGAGCTGAGCTCCATATTTATGAAATTGCAGAGAATTTCTCGATTTGCACAATTGGTTAATGGCGCCGACTGAGGAGCCTAGACCTTCCTTAATTTCCCACAAGGGAAGGCGCATGTTGCCATAAGGATCAGCCACCTGCTTGTCCGGCGGCTGATGTGCATGAATTACTCATCTAACACCCACATCTGGGGAGAATGAATAAGTATTAACTATTTATGCAATAGAAAAATATTTATGATAATTTTACAATTATAGTTTCAACCATATTAAACTTTGTAATTTATTAAAATACCTTTGCATTTTTTATTTAAAGTCATTTTGCATGTAATTTCATATATATAATTTTGATATGAGTTCACCAATACATAATCTATAATAAATATTATTTCATAAAAATAAGCATCATGATGATAACCATCTAACAAACATAAACATCATATAAAATACACATTCAAATTTGCTAACATCATCTAATTATATACACCTCTAGCACATATAAACGTCGTTAGCTAGCACACAAATCTAATAATCTAACAGGGCATCATCATTGTGATAACATTTAACAAAAAAAAAGCATTGTCTAACATCATAACCACACACATTCTAAAATATACGTCTCATATCAAATAACTATTGTAACATACACATATATCTGCAAGCACATTAAATGAACATATTTAACATGATCTAACAATATACACATCAACTCATATAAATTAAGTACATCAACATGAACAAAAAAATTGCACCATATATCTATATATATATATATATATATATATATATATATATAACAAGTCAACTAATTGCATCAAGTCAAATAACTATTATAAAATATATGATACAACAATACTAATGGTGACCTAGTCTGTAGCAGAAGACGATGGATGGTCAACTACCTCAAGAGTCGAAGAATGAGGTGGAGGAGGAGGTGGTTGGTCTGCTCTTTGAGGAGAAACATGAGGCAGTGAGTCATGAGGTGAATGAGGAGGAGGTGGAGTGCTACCAAAAGGATCACCACCCTGATCATCATGATCTAATGGGGTAGTACTGGGTGAATATTGTGTATATGTTGCATGTACATCAATTCTTAATCTTAGTATAAACCCGGTAGCTCCGACGATATGATGCATAAGACTCATCATATCACACGGAAAGTCTATCCAGAGCTCTAGGAGCCTACCATCTGCCCTAATGTCTCGATCTATCTTAGGGCAAACTCTTGCCTCAACCAAAATTCTAGAGAGTCAGTCGCTCAACTTCATCCTGAATCCAATATCAAGCCTACATTGCGGTCGCATGCCAATGGGTATCTGCATATGATTAGGATGTTCCTCACCCTCTGTGGCCTCATCCATATCCATATCTGCATCCAATGGGGGAGGAGGCATGTCCCCAACGAATGTGCCAATGTCTACAAAATATATAGTACACAACAATAATTAAACAAATTCCTTAAAGAATTTAATAAAACAAGATAAATAATGTGCTAGAATAAATTTTATTCTAATTAATTAAGACAATAAAATGAAACTGGATTAATTTAAAGAAACCACTAATATTACCTATGATCAAGGATCAGTATTTTAACTAAGAAATGAAAGTACTCAGAATTGCTTCAAGCCTAAATAACCGGATAGAGTTCATTGCCAGGATTCCAAAGCCACGAGCGATTTAAAAAATGGACATCGTATGCAAAAGTTAGAGATTTCGAAAATTTGGTAAAAGAAAGTCAAAGTCAAAGTTTGACTAGATACCCAATCCGCATGCAGAGAATATTCTCCAGTTTTAGCCAGTGACACTGTGACAAGTGTCATCTTCAGATTTTCCAAATGGTTTGTGAAGAGGTGATTTTGCCAATGACCTCCAAAGAATGAATAATTGTGGAATATTAGTTAAGTTTTGAAATTGGTATATATATATATATATATATATATATATATATATATATATATATATATATATATATATATTATTTTATATAGTTTTAATACTATATATTATAATTTAAATATTATATACATATAGATTAAATATTAATTACACCGTAAGGCGTTCTCTTTGAAATCAATTGCCCAAACTGCCCCCGTGTACAAATTTGCACCCTCCGATGAAATGTTAGACGATTGGAGTTTTGTTGACAGTCAAATTAATACTTAATAGTTGAGACAGTTACAACAAAAACTGTGTAACTCCCTTTCTTCCAGTTGAGATAGTTACGGAAAAAAACGGTATGGTTCCCTTCCTCCCTCACGCGCACATGCAGAGGAAAATCCATAACAACAGAGTTTGGACCCATTCCATTTCTCACTAGGTTTCCCAGTGAGAGCTGAACAAGAGGCATGTGCAATTTGCGAAGAAATTGCCCTTGTATCTTCTTTTTACTGTGGGGAATCTACCAGTTCTAAGAGCTCTTAAGAAACTCCAAGAAGGACATCAACATGGTGTTGATGAAGCAAAGTTTGCTCAACATAAATCTCAGGAAAGATCTAGTGCTCTTATTCGAGACAATCTTCGTGCTTTAGCAAGATGAATTCTGCACCTCCAGGACCCTGAGGCAGTACCGCCAGAAGCAGAGGCATGTCTCCATGAAGGCGGTGAAGAATTGGGTGCATCAAATATTGGAAGGATTGCATTATCTTCATAATCATAACCCTGGCATAATTCATAGAGATCTAAATTGCAGCAATATATTCATGAATGGCAATAATGGTGTTTTGAAGACCCAGGACCTGCGTTTTGCCGTTATCCTTAAAACATTTTCTCTGTTTTAGTACCTCTTTTTTTGCGGTGCTAGTTTTACATTCCAAACAATGTAGATAAGCTGTGTTTCTTAGTTAAATTGTAGATATTAAACTTTCACTACTTCCCCTTTATTTGTGTGTAAAACCCTCATCATCATTCAAATTCTTAGCACACTTTGTTTGGTTACCTAAGAGCCTAATTAATCTGTGGCGAGTTACCCTTTTTAATGTCTCTTTATTTTTTTATCTTTCAAGTTACTCACCTTTTGGTGCTATATGTCACAGGTTTGGCCAGCCTGAGAAGGAGCTTAACCAATGACCCTTCCAAGTAAATGCGTGAGGATTTTTATTTTTTACTTCTTTTTTGTCAACATCGATTTGCTTTGTACAGTTACAATTCATTTCGTCTAATTTCATTCTTTTTTTTTTCATGGCAGGTGCATTCCTTGAAATTTTATTGTTATTTCCTCCACTCAGGTGCCTTCATACTAAACATAGGTCATCGCTACGGGTCGAAAAGTATTGTTCCACATCGCTGCTCTTTATAGAAAAGAAATGCATTTTTTGGGTTTTCTACTAGTGTTATAAGACCCTTGTATGGTCCGCACACGTTAATTCCAGCAATGTCTTATTAGTTTAGTCTTTTTTCTTTGGTGTTCTGAAGATCAGGGACTTGGGTTTTCGACCTAGGTTTTGTCGCTATCCTGAAAATGTTTTCTCTGTTTTAGTACCTCTTTTTGCGCTCTGTTTTACCTTTTAGTCAATGTAGATAAGTTGTATTTCTTAGTTAAATTATAGAGATTAAACTTCCACTACTTCCACTTTATTTTTGTTTAACTCAATTTAATTATGAATAACAGAAATGCAATCCCACCCTTCGTGGTTTTCATTTTTTTCACTTGTTCCTTCTGTCGCTGAGTGTCTAGCCACTATTTTTACTGCAATATTTAAGGAAAACGTACGCCTGTTATCTCTCGACATCAACTGGCCCCGTTGCCGGAACTCTCTACATTTCGACCATGAAGATTTCATTCTGCAGCGATCGCCCCTTGTCGTTCACTGCTCCCTCCGGAGAGCTGTCATGGAGTTACTACCGGGTGAGTGCTACCTACGTTCTTGAATCCTTTTAAATAATAGTAATGCTTGAATTCTTGAAATTGAAGTAATAATGGTAATGAAGGGGAGAAGTGTAAAATTGAAGTAATAATGGTAATGAAGGGGAGAAGTGTAAAATTGAAGTAATAATGAATGCAGGTTGTAATTCCGTCGGCGAATCTGAAGGCTGTGAATCCATCTACCAACAAAGATAATCCCGTTGAAAAATATATTCAGATCGTGACGGTGGACTGTCACGAGTTTTGGTTCACGGGATTTGTTAACTATGAGAAAGCGGTGTGCAATCTGCAGGAATCGACTCGTCAGATTCAGTCCGCTCAGCTTCCAATTCATACGCATCATCCAGAACCTTCTACCTTCAACCCCACAGCTGCCCACGTGTATTAATTTTGACGGTGGAATGCGTTCATGTACAAATGTATTCGTAGTGGCGTGTAGAGTGTTTGTAATGATAATATATTTTAAATATACTTTGTTAGGTCAACCTTTGTTTTATTCTTTCTCCAAACCGCTATTTTTTTCAAAGTTTAAACAAAATAAAAATATTGTCATTTTTGTCTTTGTTGTGTGTGGTTTCTCTTAATACCCTTAATACTCTTTTCATTATGTTATTCATTTTCATGTTGCTATTATGTCATTCATTTTCATGTTGCTCTAATGTTGGGGTCATTGCTAGCCAATTATATCATTCATTTTCATGTTGCTTTAATGTTGGGGTCATTGCTAGCCAATCGTATACTTTTGGCTTTTCGCATTCAGTGAACATTTGCTTAAAAAAACAAGGGACAATAGATAGTAACGATCACATAAAGATATTTAGAAGCAAAAATTAAGTATAAGAGTATTCTAATTAATTACCATATTAACTAAGAGAGTCATAGTAACATCATTTAGAAGCAAAAATTAAGTATAAGAGTATTCTAATTAATTACCATATTAACTAAAAGAGTCATAGTAACGATCACATAAAAACATTTAGAAGCAAAAATTAAATATAAGAGTATTCTAATTAATTACCATATTAACTAAGAGAGTCCCCATCCTAAACACAAGTCACACTCTTGAAACAAACTATTTTTTCATTCTTAACAATATTGGCGCACACACAAAAATTTGATAGCCCATACTTTCGCATATCTAAGTGTTTGGAAATAAGAACTCACTTGAACCCCAAAGAATAACTTCACTTGATCCTTTATAAATAACTAACACTCCAATAACAACTTTATAAATATTTTAGAAGATGCACCTACCTCTTAAACCCCTCCCGACATTTAAGGTTTCAATGTTACGTGTAATGATTTATTTTTATTACAGAGAATTTTTTAAGTTACATAGAATCAAAAGAGTTTTGGTTTCCAGTCACGAGGAAACCTCACTTTTAATAACAATTTGTATATTACAAGAAGATACGCTTTCAGAAGTTACCCAATGTCATCGTCGACCAATATATCTCACAAATCACTTCACTTATATCCATCAAATTTGAAACTTAAGTCAAGAACAGATAGGTAAATTATATAAAAATAAATTTAATTAATAAATTAATGGTGAGTGTCGATGTGTCATCAGCGGAAGAGTTAAAATGCACCGAGGCAGTAAATGAAGCTATGTGGTGGCCGCATGTAAAATTATATTAAATGGAGTCATGTAAGAAACAAAACATTTATTGGAGTAACAAAGTTTAATTATATGTTTGTATATTTCTATATATATTTCTAAATGGTAATAAATTATAATTTACATTCTTATTTATTAGTTTTTTTTTTAATCTTTAAAAAAAATTTATATTAAATTGTTGGAATTTATAGTTCATAAGACCTAAATAGTTGAATGGGATTTGATTTTCTAGCTTCTCATTTAAATTATTGAGTAAAACTCATAAATAATTTTATGGGGTATTTTTGTTTTTGGTTTCCTAAATACGTTGAGTGTTTAGTTTGGATGTTTTTTGGAATAATTTATTTATTTTAAATGTGGATTTTAAACAATTTTTCCTCTACAAAGTAATTATGTTCACATTGATTATAAAAAAATCTTTTACATTAATTGTTATTATTATTATTTTGTTTTAAACACATTGGCTATAAAGGACTAATTAGCATTATTTTTTTTAATAAAATAAATTTTAAAAATCATGTAAAGAGCAGTTTAAAAATAAAATTCAGAGATTAAACACTTACCACAAAGGATTGGTTTTTCAATGTTAAAATATTTTTTTCCTATTTTTCTTCAAATTTGCATTGCATTGTTTGTTCTTTTGGAATATTCGTTTGTTGTTTCTTCTTCATTCCGGTCTATGAAATTTCTAAATTAAATTGTAATAAATTATAATGCACATTGTTATTTATTATTTTTTCTTCTCAATTTTTTTATTATTTTTTTAATATTTAAAACAATTTATATTAAATTGTTGGAATTTATAGTGCACATTGTTTCTTCGTTGTTTCTTCTTCATTCAGGTCTAAGAATTTTCTAAATTAAATTGTAATAAATTATAATGCACATTGTTATTGATTATTTTTTCTTCTCAATTTTTTTATTATTTTTTTCTTGAATATTTAAAAGAATTTTATATTAAATTGTAGGAATTTATAGTGCACATTGTTTCTCATTCTGGCTAAGAGATTTCTATTTCTACATTAGATGGTAAGAAATCATATAAATCATATAGTATATTAAGAGTTTTGACCCTTTGGTATCTGTATTGCAATTTTATTAATGCTTTTAATATTGATTTGATTTTTAAATTATATATTTTTGTTTCTTTTGTCAATTCTTTTAACTTTAGGAGTAATAAAATAATTAGATTATTTTATCATATATTATATTTCTTTTAACTTTAAGAGTAATAAAATAATCAGATTATTTTTATACCATTGTAAAAGGAATTTTTTATAATCGAATAACTTGTTTTATTATTAATGAAAGAATAATTCTAATAATTTTTAGTTTTTTTTCTTTTGTTTTTTGGTTGCAAATAATTTTAGTAGGGTGTTTTTAGTGTGTAAGATCTATTTCTTATATCTAAATATTTAAAGAATATATTTTTGTAATTGTGTATTACAATTAAGGGGGGTTAGGTGTTTTTCAATATGGAGAGAAGTTGTCAAGAAAACATAATGTTACATAAAAAGTTCAACATAAGATTATATTGAAAAATTAAGAACATGTAGATCTAATCTATCTTCTTTTTTTCCTTTGTATCTAAAGGAATTGGCAATTGGACCAATCTCATACTCATGCGACATGGGGTCGATTCCAACCACTACTACTATAACCTCCCACTACTATAACCTCTTGGCTAGGCGCTTAGATATGACCATTCTGCATATATATGTGAATTGGGGTGATGTGAACCAAAAACCTCTTCACATATAATACTTCATTTACTTACACAACCATCATTAGTTGAGTTGTCCCAGGGCTACAAATCTACTCCATCACATATATATATATATATATATATATATATGAATGAAAACATTTAAAAGAAGATATTTACTAATTAAAATATTTGATTCCTCTCATGCAATCACCCCTTTAAACATTTGCATGCCCTTCTCTCCTATCACCTAGGTCTACTCCAAGAAAGGATAGGCCAAGTCCTACTTTTGGGTGCCATATACATGTAATTTACAATTTTCATCTGCAAAGTAATATTTCTTTTTGTTATTTCTATTCAATAATTTACAAATTTCCGTTTCCAAAGTAATCTTTTTTTGTTATTATTATTTAAGACTTATGTGGCTATTCTCTCATTTTAACACACATTTTAACACACAGTTTCTCTCCTCACTAGATCTCACTTTTTTAGTTGCATTTCACCATACTAGACCTTTTTATTTCCTCTCATACAATATTCATGTATGTAGGTAAAATCCCAATCAGGCTTCTCTATGTTAGTTTTAGCCTCAACATATAATGCTTTGACATTTGCAACCATCTTACATTTGGGTGTCATATACATGTAATTTAAAATTTTCATGTCCAAAGTAATATTTCTTTTTGTTATTTCTATTCAATAATTTACAAATTCCATTTCCAAAGTAATCTTTGTTTGTTATTATTAGTATTCAGTACTTATATTCTCTCATTTTAACACACAGTTGATCCCCTCACTAGATCTCACTTTTGTAGTTACATATCACCCTACTAAACCTCTATTTCCTCTCATAAAATATTCATGTATGTAGGTAAAATCCCAATCAGGCTTCTCTATGTTAGTTTTAGCCTCAACATATAATGCTTTGACATTTGCAACCATCATCTCCTTCTACAAGCCACAATCCCTTGGCTTTGAAACCACTTGTCAGTAAAAAATGAGATAGAAATAAATACGTTTTATAATATATGATAACACATAAACAATTAAAAATACATGAACACCATATTTTACCCTCGAATATCTTAGGAGAAAATTGAATAATATATCTACTATTTCTCATGGCTTAAAATAGGCCAAACCATCCAAAGTGAGCCCTCCACTCAATTCACGAATATTACAATAGAGAATCGTCAAGCTTTTAACAACTTCATCACATATAATCCACAGGCTCTAAGACCATGGGCCAAAAAAGTGATGTGCCCACATTTATGATTTCCTTTTAAATTTATTATTACTTAGTACGCAATCAAATGATGTAATCACAAGTCAAAAACATACTAAATTACTCCATAATGGCTTAGCTCATCATTTTTAATACTAATAAAATTCTTCGTTATATCCCTTATAACTTTGTAAAAATCTTCTTTTAGTAAGAAGTCAACGAAAACTTCATATGGATGATCCAATTAAATACTTTCTTTTCAATATTTATCCAATTTCTAAAATTTCTTATAACATACTATAGCCTTACGGCGTTTCTATTGCAACATGTGGTGCAATTGCTAATTATATTATTTTTAAACCATATTATATTTCACAATGCGTGTTTTTTTATATGAAATGGAATAGTTCTTTTTTATATGAAATGGAATAGTTCCAAAGGTCTGAATTATATGGTGTTATAAAAAATGTGATGGGGGAGGGCAGGTTTGAACCCATGACCTCACCCTCATAACTCCCATGGCTCACCATTCCACCAACAGCACACATGTTGAAAGGGAGGCTCACATTCTTATAATTAATGCATACATGATGCTGAGGACCGAGTGGTGGGAGCTAACCCCACGGGCCAGCCCCCACCCCATATGACCTCATCCACATGACCGAGGGCCATAATCGAAGCGATATTAGTGCCATAATCAGGATTATCATTTAATTAATCCATAATTAAGTTGGCGGAATTATGGTAGAGCCACTAAATCTGAAACCGCCACCAAACTTGTTGGACTTAACTGGAGTCTCTCCAGATTTAGTGGAGATTTTCTAGGAAAAATTGGTTTTTCCATAACTGAGGCAATTCTCAGCCAAATTTCAAAAATGAATAGTCTTTTTTGGCTAATTGGCATGCTAGGAACTCATTGGAGTAGGTTGCAGAGGCAGAAGAGGTCATCTACAGGTGTTTTTGGTCACTTTAATATTTTTTAAGTCTAAGGCCACCAGGTGTTGGAGGCCATTCCCAGAGCAGCTGGAAACCAAATTGAGTAAACAAATAGTCATTTATGATAGATTTGAATGTTTTAAACTCATTTCAATAGGTTCCAAGAGAATTGGATGCATGTAACAACAATTTGAGCACTATTGAAGCTAATACAAAGGGCCACACTGTGAAGCTGGACCAAGGAGATGTAGCCTAGGAGCGCTGAACTCCTTCAACAAAAATTTTTGTATTGAGATCTATCATTTGTGCTTCTGTGTTTTTTATGTTGTTGTTTAGTCATTTAAATTCATGCTTTTAAGTTCATGCAAAACACTAAATTTCACCAAGTTTGATGAATTCGCAATCACATGCTCATGGATAAACTCTTTATGGATAAGAAAACCAAAGCAAAGAAAATTTTATATCTAGAAATGATACTAGCACAACATTAACTAGAAATCAATTTCAAATCAACCTATACCATTTTTTGGCTCATCCTATATGAAGAAGACGTTGGGACATTATCACCAATCCATCCCCACATAAGGACATGACACTGAGACGAACATGTGGTTAACCTCACTGGCCAGTAGCCCCAGTGCATTGGTGGAAATCCTAGCTAGATACTCTGATTGGCTCCTCTTTGGCATCATCTCACCAAGAAAAATTTTTAAGGACAGAAAATTATCCTGAAGTTTAAAAAAATTGACAAATCTCACCAGTCCCTAATATGGAAACTATAAAATGTTTATTGATATATTTGTAATATTCAAATTTATAATGATTTTATGTATAGTCTTTATATAATGTTGGTTATTTTTAAGGTAAAATTGTTATATTGTAAAATTTGGGCAAATCATTTTTATAAAAAATGGAAATTGGCAAATCTTTTTGTGGAAAAATCATGGAAAATTAGCCCACCTGCGAATATTAGCCCCTAAAATTTTCCATGCATCTCACCCCACATGTGCATTCACATCTCAGTCGTCGGGCTAGGAGGGCGGCAGTCAAAACTAGGCCTCGTCTTTAGAAACCTCTCAAAAAATAAACAAAACAACTCTGAAGAAAAACAGAAGTTTGCCCTCCCATGTATCATAGCATGAGATCTATCTAAAGTTATAAAAAACTGCTGCAAAAAAGTGGCAAACCATCTAATACATTGTGGCCTCTGCTTCAAAGAATCAACATAATATAAAAGAGGGAAACTAATGCACTACCCATCACTAGTAAAGTGTGCAATGATAGTCACTAATAGTGAGAGGCACCTAACCTCCTTTGCACCCAAAGAAGTGATCTGTAGTCGTCCACCAAACACCTGAAAAACCACTAGAGAAACTACATGATCCCCATCGTATCTCTAAGAGTATATGAGTTGACTCTCTGCTACAACACCATGAGGGACATCAGGGAATTGGGGAAAATCATCCCCTCTCCTGGAGAGATCGGTGATAAAATAAATGTCCTCCTAAGTGGGATCATACCACATGTTAGGACTGACACAGAAATCTTGTCAGTGGACATCCCATCGACGGATCATCTATCCCAACAACCCGGAGTGACCCTTTAGGGATTTAGCCCCTCATAGTATTTAAGGAGGCTTTGGGTCATTGTAGTAATAGGGTAAGGGTACAAAAACCTCTCCCTCTCTCATGCCTCCCACTCTCGTACCATATTTTAATGGTCAACTCTTTACTCTTGCTATTGTTGCTCCTCTCTCCTTTGATGTTCCTACATGATTGACATATAAAATACATTAGTGTCATACATAAAAAATATTTTTTTTTTAATTAAATGAAAAATGCGTTTAAAATTATGGATATATAACTTTCAATTTAAAAAAAAAAAAAAAAAAAAAAATCAACCTTGGCGCGCCAAAAAAAGGAATGCACCGTAAACGATGGGTATATCAACTTAGTGCACTTCTTTCGGTTCGCATACATATATAACATGAGTTATTTTAATTTTCAATGTTGTGCATCGACACAACATTTCGCACTAGTGTAGTAAATTTACATTAATACACCGCACCAGAACATTCAAGTTACTGAACGCACCGAGCAATAATTTTTTAATATTATGTAGTGCATTTGGTAAAAATAAACACATTGGGAAGTTACTTTTACTAGATGCACCGCCATAAAAATTATAATTTTTAAAGTGATTCGTCATGGAACTTCACGGACTGGTGCATTTCCATTTACCAAGCGCACCGAATAATATTAAACATTGCATTGTGTTAACTTTGTGCACCAATTTGCGATGCACCTTATAAATTTATAGGGTGCACCACGAATGGTATGAGCCAAAACTCTCGAACGCACCACACAGAAATAAATAAATAAATAAAATTTACCTAATTTTAAATTCTACTCTGCTAAAAATTTAAGTTAGTGAGAAACATAGACATTACTTGGACATTTTCTCATCGGGGAGGCATGGTTGTCACATAAATGAAAAAAAAATCGACCACCGTTGGATAAAATTTGAAAGGCACGCAGTGAGTAATGAACAAAAGGATGGAAAGCAAGGGAAGCATTGATGGCAGTGCACTTCACAAAGGCAAAAGTGCCAGTAGTGCTTGAGATCTCTACAACACTGCAAATGGTAAAAATGAATTTTATGGCCGGTAAGTTTTTTTATTTAACCCTATTCTGCTGCACTCAAACCCGACGCAACGGTGTAGAATTTATGAAGCGCAATGCAATTTTTTAAATTAAAAACCCCACTGTGGTGCACCATGTTATGTACGCACTAGGGCGTTAAAAACTAGTAATAAAATCATTCCTTGTGGGAATATAGCACCTAAATGGTGAAAATGAATTTTACAACCAAAATTTTGAACTTTAATCTTTGTATGGTGCTATCGATTAATATAGGCACTAGTGCTCTAGTTTCACCTAGTGCACTACTATTTTTAAATTAAAAACCCTGCAATGGTGCATCATGTCATATACACATTGGGGCTTCGTGGGGGTATAGCACTGGAATGGTGAAAATGAATTTTATGACCGACATATTTTTAAATTTAACACTATTCTAGTGCTATCGAGTAGTATACACAATGGTGCTCCATAGTTACTTAGTGCATCATTATTTATTTATTTTTTTAAATAACCCTCAAACGATGCACAATTGTCTATTAAGCACCAAGATGTACAGTTTTATTAAAGGCATCGGTGCTTATTATATGAGTAGCGCATTGATGTTTTTTTAAATTAAAAACCTTTCCACGGTGCAACATGTGTTTATGCACCGGGGATTTCGTAAAAAGATAAAGCATTGATGCTTTATGTGAGTAGAGCACCGAAATGGTGAAAACGAATTTTACGACCAACTTTTTTTTTTAAATTTAACCCTTTTCTGGTACTATCGAATAGCATACACACCGGTGTGACTTATGTATGTAGCACACCATTGCTTTTATTTGTATAAAAAATAAGTCTTCAATGGTGCACCATTTTATATTAATCACTGGGTCTTTTAGTTCAATTAACGACACTAGTGCATATAATATAAGAAGCGCACTAAAATTTTTAAATTGGAAACCCCACAATAGTGTGTTAGGGTCCTATATTTTATAGGATGAGCTAACTACTTGTTGTTGATTTTTGTATATGAGATGTTGAAAATAATCCTTCATTTTGCAAGTTATTTCCAAAAAGAAAAAAGAATAAGAAATCAAAAAATGAAGAAAAAAAAGGGATAAAAAAATTATATATGTGAAAAGAATAAAAAATCAAAAAATATGAAAAAATATAAAAAGGATGAAAAATACCCCAAAAATAATAAGTGAGCAAACACAAATGCCACTAAAAAATGAAAATTGCATCAGTAATACTTTAGAAATTTTGAATAAATAAGCTGCTAGTCAAAAAGCCACATTGAAGTAGATTAGTTATTTTAATCACATTGTTTTAACGTGATTAAGATGATTAAATAAAATTAGTTTAGGTTAGTGAATAAATCAGCCACACAGTCTAATCGTGATTGAAATAGATTAGTGAGAATAAAAGTAGTTAACCATATTGTTTAAGCATGGTTGATTAAGGTTTAACGTTAAGTAAATTGCGAAGTTCATCGCATTTCCAAAGTTAAGAATAAAGTTTATTTTGATGCAACACATTTTGTCGCCACATGATAGAGTGAAAGTATGTTCAAACAACCCTAATCCAATCCTCACGGATCAACGATGGGGAATCATATTCGAGCCCCCCGAGCCCCTCTGATGTTTAATCATAAGGGGGGTTCCGAAAAGGCCGAATTGTCTTGCAACGTGGCAGATTCTTAGCATTTTGAACCCCACCCCCCCAACCCCCCTGGCCTAAAACCGCTAACCACCCCTACCCCATCTGAAAACTATTGTCCCGCTCCCTGATCACGCTAACTATTGACCCCCTTTACTCTTGCGCTACTCACATCCTGCCAAGTGGACCTCTTGTCCCCACCTTCCTCCTACGTCAACCCATATTCCTCCACTTCATGTCTGCCACCTCACACCTACGGACCCCATTTCTCTTCTGCCAAAGCGACCTCCCGCCATTACTTTTCCCCCAATACGATGTTTCCATCTGACGCTCCTGCCACCAAGTCAGCAGATCGTTGAGAAAATAATGCCTAGATGTTCCCACCACAATGGACCCGCTCCGTTAAATGGTTAATTAGGAACGATAAGGTGGTTTTTCTTATATAATGTACTGAAACCTGTTACATCACCTCCTTTCTTGGTTTCATAATAACAGGTAATCAAGAATTGTAGTGCACAGTCAACCATACAAAATCTGCCCCAGTAACCATCCAGTTATCCACGACATCTCTCTGATCAAGCGGCATAACCAGTCACCTAGAACCAATTCCCTAGCTTTCAATTGGAATCTAGACATATGTTTCACCTATTTTTCTTGGGTAATTCTGTATTCCCTGCTTTTTCCTCTTCTATCATGGCATCGAAAGGAAAATCCAAGGTCTCCGATGATAATCTGATGTTACCTCCTACCATATATTTATATCACCAACCACTAGTGGACCAAGACTACACTATTTCTGAAACTAGTTGTGAATTTGACCTATTCGAGCTTCACAACTGGGTAAAACATAATTTCTTGGACCATAGCGATGAATTGAACCTCTAGGATTCTCTCCTGCAACAGTTCATCTTCCCTTAGGCATATCACTTCCATGAATTCATTTCCTAGTGTCAATTTAGGCATATCCCAAGTCAAAGGGGAATTGTGTCCCAAAACAATGATATCCTCTTCACCATCACTGTAGAATCCATCTCTCAAATGCTTGAATTGCAAAATCTTAACTCTCTGCAACCACTTTCAGTAGATTCACTCATGGAATTCTACAAAAAACCTAACCTTCCCACAAAGAGAAAAGGTTTTGAGATTTTTCTCCTTGAGGATGCCCAATTACCCAAGAAGAATCCCCCATACTCATCCTCTATGTTCCCTGAGATGACCAAGAAAGTGATTGCAATTATTTCATGCATACTTGGCTATCAATCCGATCAGTGGGTTGATGAGGGCATTGTTGGTTTCTTATTAGTTTTTACAACTGGTGAGAAACCCACTATTTTCAATTACAGTGAGTCTATTGCAGAAGCAATTCATGACCAATTCCTCAAGTTTTCTACTGAATGGACTTTTAAATATGCTCCAATATTGGTTTATTTGTTTCTTTATCATTAAGTAGATATTTTTTCATTCCCTTCATAGAAATTAGATGAGCAGGGTAATCCACTGTCTGTAATCCTTTGGACATCCTTAGCGAGGAAAAATTCCACTCAGTACACCTTCTCTAATTATGTTGATCAATTTTTACATGCAGTGTCATGTTTATTAAACCATAATATATAACCTAAGATAGGACCAAAATTACAAAGAATTTTGCATTTCAGTGAGGAGACTAAGACAGGAGATTGGTACTTGTACCAAAATTATACCGAGATCAAAGTTTATGGATGTGAGTTGCCACCATACAAGCTACTAAAATTTGTTCCTGTGAGGATCATCTCACTGGAATATATAAGGCAGGTGATTCATATGGATGACCTTCATTTTGTTGTAGCAAAAAAGAAATCTCAGTTCAAAATCAAGGCACATGTTGGACCATTTATTTGTAACACCAGAGCAACAGGTAAGGAGACAAATTTGCTCCTTAAGTAGATGAACTTCAAGTTGAGTTTCACCTAGTAATTGACCCTTTTGGCATCATTTTTAAGCTGAGGGTGGAGTATAAAACCACTCCCTACACTCACACTCCTAGAGCAGAGATAGATAAGTTCATGAATCAAAGTCAGTGGGAGGAGAATACACTATAGGAAGCAAAAGAACAGGTGATATCTACAACTACCTCACAGACTCTAGTACCTCAAGAAAAAAGAGACAAGAGACCAAGGGAGGAGGATTCCCCTTCAGTGACAGATATTGGAGTCAAAGAATTTGTAATATACAAAAAGAAGCACAGGACTAGTTCTCAACTAGTTTTTCAATAGGAGGATGAGGGGAAGGCCGCCATAGTCCTGACGGGTCATCATGATTCTACAAGAGGAGAAGGTATCTTCACAGGATCTCCAACTTCCTCAGCTTCCCAAGATTCCCCAGATACAACTCAAACATCAGAATTGGTTGAGGACTAGGATGAATGTTATGAAACCAGCTCACAAAAAGATAGAAAATATAGATGAATGCCTTAGAAATTAGCCTCTTTGGGGGTGCAACCTCCTTTACATTACACAAATGAACAATTCTTCGATGATACAAATGACAAGACCTCCTTTATATATATACGAGTCTAAGGGGTCATAATATAACCAGAGCCGACGTAACAATAATAATCTAAGGTCACACTAATAACAATAGTGGGCTTCTATGCGGCACAATAATAACAATATGGGGACTACATGGGCACAACAATATAATAAGGAGGTTGTACTAATAACAATAAGGGGTTACACTAGTAGTATAGGGACCTAAAAACGAACCAAATATTTTTTAAAAATACATAGAAATTAAGCAGAAGAATGAGCAGCTCAAGGCCTCCACATACACCCAATTCTGGAAGCAAACAGACTCTTCACATCACAGGCTTCTTTCAGCCTTTGATACATAAAAGGGGAAAATGCAAGTTGCATTTCTTCAAGCACATATTCCATTTCCGAAGACTCCCACTAATTACAATAAATATGTTTTCTCTTTTGATGTTGAGCATATGCACCCCATTGACCAATAAACCTGCATAAATAAACTAAAGAAATGTTGTACTCTACCTTGACCAACACTTCCATGACAGCCTCCAATTTGCAGGCCTCACTCAGTAACATACAGTCACAATTGAAGATTAAAAAGGTTTCATCTTTGGCTAAGGACACCAAGATCAAATCATTGGAGGACTTGGTAATCAAACTAGGGTATGACCCCAAGGATGTAAAAGAAGTAGAAGAAATTATGAGGAGGAAAAATGCAGACATAGCAACAATGACGAAACAACTCAAACTTCCCTCCTCTGAGGATCCCCAAGCTAAGGAAGTTGGGGAGCTTGAGAAAGAAAAAGAGAACATGTTCAAGATAATAATTGAACAAAGCAGCCAGATTAAGGATATGGAAGTTGAGATGGAAAGACTACTCAAAGAAAAAGAGTAGTCATCACAACTAGCCATAGTTCCTCTAACAGCAATGCCTATTTTAGTTGCAACCATAGCTAGAGCATCTACATCGACAACCACAGAAGCACAGACCACAGATTGCTCAAATGAATTAGTTAAAGCCATGGAATATTTGTCCATCAAAGGGCAGGAAATTAAAAAATTAAAACCCTAAGTTAAAACTTTGTAGGATCAGAAGTTAAAGATAGACAATTCATATATAACATAATTGTAGAGAACTCAGACTTTAACCTAAAGGATTGAGCAGCTAGAGAATGAGTCTGTGATGGATCAAACACTAGCACAAGCTAAAGAGTGCATATGGATTGAGATAAATGAGGCCATCACAGAAATATGGCCTTCAATTGACATAATATTTGAACAGGAGGACTTAGTGCAAAGATCAAAAGTGTTGATGGAAGGAGTCAGAAGCAGCTTGGGACAGAGGCCAGCGGAAGCTAGCAACTTAATTAAAATTTTGAATTCAAAAACTAAGGATGAGTTAGAAGATTTTGAAGTATATATATATATATATATATATGAGACTATCTTGGAGGTTAAGCTCAGAGTCCTTACTAAAAGGAATTTGCTAGTACAATGGGAAAACAAGTGCCAGCACTTGGAGACTAGCATCCAAAAGTTTCATAAAAAATTCAATGCATTGCATTTGAAAGGATTGTCAGGACTAAAGGAAATTGGAGACAAGTTAGTGTCTCTACCAGATTATCAACAGAAATTGTACTCAATAGCTCGAGACAAATCAAAGTTTTCAATCATTAAAGGCTCAATTACAGGAAAAATTTTCATGGAAGCTTTGTGGTTCAATCTGCATATCAGGGCTGAAATCAAGCACTTATTTATGGTCAAATCAACTTTCCATAAATACACCAAGGTAGATGAAACTTACAAAAAATTGGTTAAAATGCCAATTCCAAATGAAGACAAGTGGGACCAGCTGTGTCAAATTTTGCAGTAAAAATTGTTTTACTTTCAATAACAGAGAAACACTTTTTTAGGCCCAGTCATCAACAACAAGCCTTAAAGATATTTCCATATCATCACAACCTTTCAGTTATATATATTTTTGTACTATTTTTGTAAGCAGTTTAAGATATTTTCCAAAAATATTGAGGTTTTCACTCAAAATATTTTTTGGATAATTTTGTATAAGTACTTCCTAAATCGAAGTACAAATTTTGGTACTTGTAGACAGAAAGGATTTCCATCTGATGTAAAGTTTTTCACTGAACTAAAGTGATCATTTTTCATTAGTACAGACAGTGTTCCAAGATTCATGTGCCAGGCTTAATTGGTGATATTTATTCTACCTGTAATTTTGTAATATCTTTGTTCTTTTTCATACGTGTTTCTTTCCTCTAATTTTTAAAAGAAAATTATGGGATGGAACTTGTTTAATTACACTTTGTCCTGGCTTTAAACAATATACATGTTTTCCAATTGAAATTAAATATAGAATTCTTAATTTCTCTATGTTTAATTGATTCTGAACCCTTTACCTCCTTATCACTCCATCAAGCTCTGAAGATCCAACCACCTGCCTACCTTGCCCTGTTATTTCTGATCTGATATGTATGTACTTGATCACTCTAAGACTTTGACTCCAATTCCAAATAGCCTTACCTTATAGCCTCAACCAAACAATTCAAAAAACCAAACTCTAAACCTTACATCTAGCTTAAAATCCCACCACAACAAAGCTAAATCTTACAGAGAGATCCCTCTATGAGTTTAGAAGGGCTAGCTTCTAAAATTAAAAGTGGTTTTATGGTTACCTTTGCAATTTCTTTTACATCCGTAAGAAATTATAGAGTGCTAACATCATGGCAACAATACTATGGACTTCGAACAAATCTAATTTGTATTAAATTTTTTCCCTGGTAAATTCTTGTTTCAGTACTTAACGTTATTTCTAAGTTTTGTGGCTTAGAAATAGATTTTGATTTAAGGTTGTATTCCACTTCAAAAGTTGTATACATCTCATCTATGAATACTTAATAGTAGATCTGGCTCCTAAAACAATTTATAATAGAGCTAATCCAGATCCAATCCACCGAAAACTGTAGATAATCCACGAAAATAAATAAATAAAAATAAAAAATAAACAATTTAACAAACTCGAAATGTTGGTGTCTAAATTAGATCAATTTGTACATAAATCTCTTGAATCACCTAAATCCTCACATTCTTCTTCTACTGCTTCATCCCCAACCCCACCATTAATTCCACTTAGTTTTTCTTTTCCATTTGAAATTCATGTTGTTCATACTACCCCTTTACAGATTCCTACTATTTCTGCCCCTCTAGAATTTCTTGTTGTTTCTATTCCTGTAGAAATTCCTTCTATTCCTACTGCGCCTTTAATAATCACCCCCATTTTCACTACATCCATTTCATCTTCAACCAATACCACTTCTACATCAACCCAACAACATGTAATTACACCCCCTTTCATACCTTCCATACCCACACCTATTGTAGTTCCAGCTACATCTCAAAAACCAATCATGGAAACTCGATATGCCCCCTTAGTCCTACCTCCATAACTCAATGCAGTGCCTCAACATTACCATAGTAGGATTCCTCAATTTGGTATCATTGGGCCCATAACTGCTCAACAACATATTGATAAAATGAATGACTACTTAGACCTCCCAAACATAGATGATGATAATGTGAAAATGAGGTTGTTTGCTCAAAGTCTTACTAGTGAGGTTAAAGAATGGTTTAAAGGGTTACTATCCAACTCTATCCCGGACCTTGATCAATTTCATGGCACCTTCCTCAGAAGATGGGAAGTGAAAAAGAACCCTTTACAAATTTTAGAAGAGTATGAAAGTATCAAAAGAGCCCCGGGTGAACAATCAAGGACTATTATATCAGATTTAATAATGTTTATAACTTTATCCCTACAACAATACAACCTCCTTCGGGGCTAGCCCTAATTATATTCCCAGATGGTTTTGACCCTGATATGTCTTACAAATTAAGAGAAAGAAACCCTGCAGCCCTTGAGGAAATGCAGAGAAATGCAGTTAGTGTTGAAGCCAAACGGTTAGCGAAGAGAGCTAGAATGAAAGCTGAAAGGAGAGTTAATATAAAAGACGAACATGCTTCTTCTTCCTCTGATGTTAATTTGGACACCTTAGTAAGAACAATGGAGAAAATGATGGAGAGAACTTCTATAGTTGATAGAACTCCTCCTAGGAAAAACCAAGGTGGTTCCCAAATAAGAAATCCAAATTTCAAGAAAAACCAATCTCAAATTAAACAAAGAGAGCAGAGAGACCAAAATGATCAGCAACAGTTTAGACCTCCTTTTCAACAAAACTATATAGTTGAGGCAGCTAACATACTTGAAGATCCTGAGGAAAATCAAATAAATATGTTTGAGGAAGTCGAAGTTGACCACATTTTCTTGACTAAGGAAGAGAAAGACATATCCTACTCTCACAACCAAAAACCATTCCATTAGACTCTAAAGAATACAAACAAGGATATCATAACGCAATTATGGAAGTACATAGACAATATAACTTAAGGAAAAAAATATTCTTGACACTCCTCCCAAAAAGACTCCTGACACTCCTCCCAAAGGGACCCAAATTGATACGCCTTCTACTAGTCAGCCTAAAGATGATTCTCAGAAAGAAACTTCTAAGAAACAGGATGTAGCTACTAAAGAAATAGAAAAACTCCTACATCTTTTAGCATTGAAAATGAACTAGATAAAGTGAAAATTTATATTCTCCTCACTGAATTAATTAACAAAGATGCATATATGTCACAAGTCATAAAAGCTTTGAAAATAGGGGAAGGGATTGACACATCCAATTTGGTTGATGACCAACCTGAGTTATTGTTTGGACCTGAGGTTGAAGGAAAATCTCAGGAGGGAAGTGTACCCCCTTTCTACATTAGACTGAACATTCCTAATAAAATTCTACACAAATTTATGCTTGATTATGGAGCCTCACATAATCTAATGCCTAGAGCTATTATGGAGAAACTAGGCCTACACATAATTAGGCCTTACAAAGATTTATATTTATTTGATTCAAGTAAAGTAAGATGCTTAGGATTAATCAAATATTTATGTGTTACTTTAATCCAAATACCAGCAAAGAGATTGGTAATGGACATTGTAGTAGCAAACATTCCTCCTGAGTATGGAATGTTGCTCTCTAGATCCTAGGGAGAAAAATTGCAAGGCACTTTACAAATGGATATGACTTATGCTACAATTCTAGTGTTTGGTCAGCCAAGAATATTATACAGGGAAACACTAATGAAGTACATGGTTAGTAGTCAAGACAAACCCAACAATTACCCCCTGTATTCAGTACATTCAAACATGGATTCATTTATCTTGTACAATAATGAATGTGTAGAAAATGAAGTTTCACCCTTAGAAGCTGAAATCAATGATACAGAGGAAATAAAATTGGATATTGAAGAAAAATATGTAGAGGGAGAGGCTCTTTGGAATATGAATTTCGATGGGGCTGTAAGTAAGGATGGAGCAGGGGTAGGTGTTTTCATTGTAAACTCATCCACAAATATGGCAAAGGGACATGGTTACAAACTTAATTTTTAGTGCACTAATAACATAGTTGAATACGAAGTACTAATATTAGGGCTACAAATTTTAAATAGATTAGGAGCAAAACAAATTTCTATACATGGGGATTTTGAGCTATTAATCAATCAAATTAAGGTTGAATACGCTGCTAAACACCCTAGATTGAGAGCCTATAGAAATGCAGTCGTAGACTTTTTACAATGCTTTCTTGAATATGATTTGTCTTTATCCCTAGAAGCCAAAATATTTTAGCTGATGTCTGGGATGTTTCAGCCAGCACTTGCGAAATTCCTATTCATCCCAATAGGAAATATGTGGTGGAAGTGAAACATAGGCCAGTTGTTCCTGATAATGTAAGATATTGGCAGGTTATCGGTAATGATAAACAAATAGAAAACCTTTTACAAATGAAAGATGAATTTGAGTCTGTAAATATTGATGTTGAAAATGATATATATAAAAATGAAAAATAAATAGTGTTTAATGAAATTGATGATAATCAAGAAGAACTTGAGGTTCTGCAATTAAAGGACAATGTGTTACCAAGAGGAACGATAACATTGGAAGATCTTTTTTATTTTGATGACGTAGCCAAGAAGCCAAAAATAGAACACATAGGAGTTGAGGTAGAGGATTGTAACATAGGAACTGCAGAGAACCCCAAAATTGTCAAATTGTATAAATCCTTACCTCCTAAAGAAAAACAAAAACATATTGGTATTTTTAAAGAATTCTCCAAGGTGTTTGCCTAGAGCTATGAAGACTTAAAATCTTATGATACAAGTATTATTCACCAGACCATTCCCATCAGGGAAGATCAAAAGCCTCTTAAGTATAAATTGAACAGAATAAACCCAGTTTTACAGCAATTGATAGAAAAAGAAGTCAAGAAACGTTTTGATGCAAAGATCATTGTACCCCTCAGATTTTCGAAATGAGTCTCAAATCTAGTACCAACTATAAAGAAAATAGGTGAAATTAGGCTTTGTGTAGATTTTAGAAATCTTAACAAGGTTTCTCTGAAGGATAACTATCCCCTGCCCAAAATGGATCAGATTCTACAAAACCTGGTTGGTTCCAGTAGAATCTCATTATTGAAAGGTTTCTCAGGATACAACCAGGTTCTGGTTCATCCTGATGACCAACACAAAACAACATATATGATACCATGGGGCACTTTTATGTATGTGAAAATTCCTTTTGGCCTTATGAATGTTGGGGCCACCTTCCAGAGAGAAATGGACATAGCCTTTGCTGATGAAATTGACAATTTCATTGTGATTTACCTAGATGATATAACTATGTTTTTAAAGACATATCAAGAACACTTTCTGCATATAAGAAGAGTTTTTGAAAAGTGAAAAAAATATGGTATTTCCTTAAACCCTAAGAAAACTATTTTGGGTTTAGAGGAGGGAAAACTTCTAGGTCATATCATTTCTAAAGAAGGTATTAGAATTGATCCTAACAGAGTCAAAGCCATACTGAAAATTGACCCTCCTAGAAACAAGAAAGAAGTTCAATCCTTCATTGGTAGGATAAATTTTCTCAGAAGATTTATTCCTAACTTGGCTGAAATCTTAAGATCCATTACAAATATGTTAAATAAAGACATGGAAATAAAATGGAATACTGAAGCCAAGAAATCCTTTAGTGAAGTAAAGTTAGATTTAACTATTTCTCCTATTTTGATAAGCCTTGACTTTACAAAGGATTTTATCATTTTTTCTTTTACATTTGAGCATACTATTACAGTTGTTTTATTGCAGAAAAACAATGAAGGCCATGAACAGCCATAGCTTTTTTAGCAAAGCTCTGAGGGATGCATCACTGAAGTACATCATGCATAAACAAGCCTTTTCTTTGGTAATGGCATTAAAGGATTTTAGAGTGTACATCCTACATTCTCATATCATTACATTTGTCCCAAGTGTTGTGGTAAAAGATATTCTCACACAGACTAACCTAGATGGAAGAAGAGGGAAATGGATTGTTTTGATCCTAGCATATGACATTGAGATTAAACCAACCAAGCTCATCAAAGGTCGGGGTTTGACAAAGCTAATGGTTGGGTCCAATTTTCATGCACTGGATATCAATTATATTTTTGCACTGGATGAACAGGAAGATTTGGTGACTCCACAGGTATCGAAGGCCTTTGCTACCTCACAATGGTATGTAGATATTATTTTTGTATTACAAAATTTACAGGCTCCTCCTAGTTTAACCAAGACAAAAGCTAGATTTTTAAAACTGAAAGCTATGAAATTTTGTATTTTAGATCAGAATGTATATTGGAAAGATTTTGGAGGTATTTTGCTAAACTATTTATTGAAAGATGAAGCAGACAGGGTCATGGAGGAGTTTCATCAAGGAGACTGTGGAGGCCATTTGTATTGGAAAACCACAGCCAACAAAATCCTAAGGGTTGGTTTTTACTGGCCTACCTTATTCATAGACGTGCATAAGAAAGTCACCACTTGCCACCAGTGTCAAATCTTTGAAGGCAAGAGAAAGATTTTGCCTTTACCATTGAAACCCATTTCAATTGAAACTCCTTTTCAGTAGTGGGGCCTGGATTTCATTGGTGAAATCCATCCCAACTCCTCAGGCCAACATAGATGGATCTTAACAACCACTGATTACTTTACCAAGTGGATTGAGGCTATCCCAACCAAGAAAGCCACAGATACTATCATTATCCAATTTTTAGAAGGTAACATTCTGTCTAGGTTTGGATGCCCCCATAAGATTATCATTGACAATGTTGATGCCTTTAAGTCAAAGAAAATGCGTTATTTTTGTAACAAATACCACATAATATTAGGACACTCAACTGCCTATCACCCACAAGGAAATGGGCTAGATGAGTCCTCCAACAACATTTTAGTCAACATCATCAAAAAGATACTACAGGAGAATGAAAAATATTGGCATAAAAAGTTGATTAATGCCCTCTACGCTGACAAAATTAGCACCAAAAAGTCTATTGGAATGTCTCCATTGGAGTTGATGTTGTGTCTCCTGTTTCTCTAGGAGTTCCTGTGCTGAAATTGTTACGAGAATCACAAGTGGAAACTAATGATTTACAAAGAAGGATTAACCAGATCATACAGTTGCAACAATACAGGGAGGAAGTGTATAACAAAGCTCAACTTGTTCAAGACAACATCAAAAATATCTATCACAGGAGAACGAAAGAAGATTGTTTCCAGTTAGGTGACCATGTATTAAAGTGGGACTCAAGGAATGAAGATAAATCCAATCATGGTAAGTTCTACAGTTTGTGGAAAGGGCCATACAAAATCAAATCTTTCAGAGTTAATAATTCATTTTTATTGAAGTATTTGACTGAAGAAGCACTGCCTAGTGGACCTGTCAATGACAGACTTCTCAAACACTAATTTCCTCATAGTTAAATCAGTTTCATTTAGAACCATTGTACATATCATTTTACTATTTCTACTGCAAGAGTGAGGGTAGCTCACATCAGAAATTGAAGCCCAGAGAGAAGGCCCTAAGCTTCTGATGATTTGTTGTCATGTTTATGATTAATAACAGGTGGATCAGTTTCAGTTCCAGAATAAAGACAACATTCCCAAGGGATCAAGGCTACTGATCTATAATGTTCTTGACACCTCACAAGGAAGGTGTCATCCCCATTAGAGGCACTATTAGGGACCTATATTTTATAGGATGAGCTTAGTAGTTGTTGTTGATTTTTGTATATGAGATGTTGTAAATAATCCTTCATTCTACAAGTTATTTCCGAAAAGAAAAAAATATTAAAAAAGAAGAAAAATTAATAATAATAATAATAATAATAAAAGATAAAAAATATATATGTGTGAAAAGAATAAAAAATTAAAAAATAGAAAAAGGATGAAAAATACCCCAAAAAGAATAAGTGAGCAAATCCAAATGCCACTAAAAAATGAAAATTGCATGAGTAATAATTTAGAAATTTTGAATAAATGTGCTACTAGTCAAAATGCCACATTGAAGTAGATTAGTTATTTTAATCACACTATTTAAACATAATTAAGATAGATTAAATAAAATTAGTTTAGGTTAGTGAATAAATCAGCCACACAGTCTAATCATGGTTTAATTAGATTAGTGAGAATAAAATTAATTAACCACAGTGTTTAAACGCGGTTGATTAAGGTTTAAAGTTAAATAAATTTCTAAGTTCATCGCATTTCCAAAGTTGTCAATAAAGTTTATTTTGACGTTGTTATCACCAAAAAATTGATCATCTAGCCTAATTTACAAGATGGATCGAAGTACACCATGTAAAGCCAATTTTACCATAGTAAAATTGCTTTCACTATGAGAAATTATCTAATAAACCACCTTTATTAAGTAATTTATAGTTAAACCCATGAAGAATAATTAAATAAATCATTATTTATTGATTTTCTTCTAGGAATAATGAATTTAACCACTGTTTTATCATTATTTCTTGTCAAATTTGACCCAATCATGAAAAATAAACAGATAAATCATTATTTATCTTATTTTTCCCTAAGAATAATTAATTAATCACTAATTAATTATTATTTCTTGTTAAATTTGACTAAATCCCTCAGGAATAATTAAATAAATCCTTATTTGTTTATTATTCCTTAACTAATGCATTGAGATAATAAATAAATCATTTTTTTATTTATTATTTCTAAATAAAAGTTTAAATATTTTTTCCCTCCTAAACAAATATAATAAAATATTCCAAGTGGTAATTCCAAGAATGGGATCAATAATATATTATTATTGCTCATTATTCAAGGATAACTCAATATTTTGTTAGGGTTTTCCATTCATTATTCACTTTTGATTATTTTCATTGTTGCACTCACTGTTGTAACTCTTATTATTTTCATTGTCGCACACAATATTTTTGTTGGGTTTATGCATTATAGAGGAGAGAGACTCTACAGAATATGAAAGCGTTTTAGGATAGCCAAAAACCCATCCCATAGAGGGGGATTGGTAACATATATTTGTTCCCTTCACAGGTGTTATAATAAAATCATTCTTTACATATTTGGTTTCAATTGGATGTTTTGGGGTTATTACTCTTTATTTCACTGTTTAACTATGATTGCAACATAAATCATAATTTTAGCAGGTTTTGTTTCTATCAATAGTTGCAGATCTACAATGTTTAGAAGTCATTTCTATTTTTGACATCATTTTTCATCCACGATCTTAAGTGGGTTCTTTTCATAGATCATTGAGAAGAAAACACTACAAAAAATTGGCCACATCATAAAGTGAAAGTATGTTCGAACGGCCCCGATCCACCCTGCTCGGATCAATAGCTAGCTATCGTATTCGGGCCCCTCCCATGTTTAATCACAAGGGTTGTCCAAAATGGTAGAATTGTATTGCAACGTGGCTGCTTCTCGGCATTTCGCACCCCCCCCCCCCACCTGCCTAAAACCACTAACCGCTCCAAACCCCCTCTGAAAACTGTCATTCCTCTCGCGGCTCGTGTTAACTGTTGACCCCCTTTACTCTCATGCCACTCACATCCTGCCAGGTGGACCTCTTGTCCCCACCTTCCTCCTATGTAAATCCATATTCCTCCACTGCCTGTCCACCACTTCACACCTGCAGACCCCACTTCTCTTCCGCCAAAGTGACCTCCTGCCATTACTTTCCCCCAATACGATGTTATGATCTGGAACTCCCACCTCCATGTCAGCAGGCCGTTGAGAAATTAATGTCGATTTGTTCCGTTCCTTGTTTCATAATAACAGGTAATCGAAAATTGTAGTGCACAATAACCACACAAAATCTACCCCAATGCCCAGCCAATGATCCATGGAATCTCTATGATCAATCAGCATAACCAGTCACCTGCAACCAATTACCTAGCCTTCAATTTGCATCTAGACATCAGTTTCACCTATTTTTCCTGAGTATTTCTAAATTCCTTGCTTTTTCCTCTTCTAGCATGGCACCAAAAATAAAATCCAAGGTCTTTGATGACAATCTTATGTTGCCTCCTACCATAGATTTAGATCACCAACCACTAAAGACAACAATATTTCTGAAACTAGTTGTGAATTTGACCTCTTTGAGCTTCACAACTGGTTAAAATAGAATTTCTTAGACCAGAGTGATGAACTGAGCCTCTGGGATTCTCTCCTGCCATAGTTCATCTTCCCTCAGACATACCACTTCTGCGAATTCGTTTTCTCATGTCAATTCAGGTATATCCCAAGTCAGAGGGAAATTATGGCCCAAAACAGTGATATCCTCTTAACCATCACTGTAGATTCCATCTCTCAAATGTTTCAATTTCCATATTTTGACTCTTTTCAACCACTTTCAGTAGATTCCCTCATGGAATTCTACAAAAACCTAACTTTCCCACAGAGAGCCAAGATTTTTAAGATTTTTCTCCCTGAGGATGCCCAATTATCCAAGAAGAATCCCCCATACTTATCCTCTATGTTCCTTGAGATGACCAAGCAAGTGATTGAAATTATTTCATGCATACTTGGCTATCAATCTGATCAGTAGGTTGATGAGGTCATTGTTGGTTTCTTATCAGTTTTAACAACTGGTGAGAAAGCCCCTACTTTCAAATACAGTGAGTTTATTGCAGAAGTAATTCATGACTAGTTCCTCAAGTATTCTACTGAAGGGACTTTTAAATATGCTTTAGTATCAGTTAATTTGTTTCTTTATCATCAGGAAGATAGTTTTTCATTCCCTTTGCAGAAATTAGATGAGCGGGGTAATCCATAATCAGTAATCCTTTGGACATCCTTAGTGAGGAAAAATTCCATTGGGTACACCTTCTCTGATTATGTTGATCAATTTTTACATGTAGTGTCATGTTTATTAAACCATAATATACAGCCTAGGATAGGACCAGAGATACAAAGAATTTTGCATCTCAGTGAGCAGACTAAGGCAGGAGATTGGCATTTGTACAAAAATTATACCAAGATTAGATTTTATAGATGTGACTTGCCACTATACATGCTGCCAAAATTTGTTCCTAAGAGGGTCTTCTCACTGGAATATCTAAGGCAAATGATTCATATGCATGACCTTCATTTTTTTGTAGCAAAAAAGAAATCTCAGTTCAAAATACAGGCACGGGTTGGAGAATATATTTGTAACACTAGAGCAGTAAGTAAGGAGGCAGATTTGATCCTTAAGAAGATGAACTTCAAGTTGAGTTTCACTTGGTCATATGACCCTTTTGGCATCATTTATAAGTTGAGGGTGTGTAACAGCCCTGGTGAAAATTCCATGTAAAAATATATATAAATACCACAGATGATGGGACATGTATTCCAAGCTGAATGGTGGGCAGGACATCTTAGTGTGTGTTCATTTGGTTGTTTATGGCTAAGGAAATTGGCAAAGGCAATGGCTAAGGCATTTGTTATCGACATATTTGGGCACTGCAACCCCAATCACATATTTCCATAAACCAAGGGCTTCTAATTCTCTAAAAGTGTTGTTTCATACCCTAAAGGAGCAAGGTCAGCTGATTACATCATCTCCCAGAAGTTCTCCATGAAAATCTACTCAAAACTGGTCAAAGCAGGACAATACGGACTACCCAGTGCTAAAGGTGCGATGCATCTCACCTGCCACATGCAAAAAGTGTGATGCATACTGGAAAGCCCTTCTATAGGGTGTGATGAGCGAGAGCAGACAAATGGCACACATAGTTTGCTAGGTGGAAACCCAGAGAATCTTCTACAAACTACTCATTTGACACTTGCCTCTCTGAGTTCGCCCAGGGATGAGTAAGAGATATAAATATCCATGTGGAACCAGGAATTATCAGAGAGATGACACTAATCAGAATTCCAGAAGCTGACTCCCCCCACTACAAATATCTATAAATGGATCCCTCATCCAAGAGATCCAAAGGTTGGAATTGGGTAATTTGCAAAGAGGTGCTATCGGTTTCTCTATGAAGACATTGTTGGGTGATTTTGCTTTGTGTGAGGTGAAGAGGGATTTCAAGCTGGGAGGATGGCACTGGGTCAGACCAAGTGGTTGTAATCCTCTCTTCTATGACTTTTACTAATAAAGCTATTTGATTTTTCCTCCATATTCTTGTGTATCTCTGAATACTGTGTTTGTTATATGCATTTGTATGGTCAATATATATCTAATCCTATATTGTTTACAGTGAAAGATCTCTATGCTTTGATGGTATTATGCTATTGTGAATCTACAGGTGCTCTTTGAAGCTGGACAAGTAAGGAAGCAGTGGCGAGATTCTGTCAAAGGGGAAAGGAAACAAGCAAGGAGCCAAGCGGAAGACTGAGGTTGGTACTCTCTGCTTCTTTCTCATCTCTCTCTCGTAAAGGAAAAATAAGTGACTTTAATCTGTTTGTTTCTAAGATAGCTACCTGTATTAGTGGGACTAGCAGTTCTAAATAGAAACTAGATTTCCCGATAACAAAATGGCGACTCTGCTGGGGAGCGATTAGTTTGATTGCTTGTCTCCATTTGTTTGATTCATAAACCACAGACGGAGCCTGAAGTCAAGCCAACTAGCCTTCGAACTGCATTTGTTATGCAAGTGCAAAGTAGATCAACGTTGGTTTAGTTAATATCCGGGTTTGTTTATGAACTGAACAATTGACTTGCAAACATCCTAAGTTCCCTAGAGGTAGCTTGAGTAACCTCATTAGATCAGCCCTATACTTTGTAGTTACTGACTATCATTTGCTCAGCCTAAATCCCTGAACTAAACTACAAACTGTGACCAAAAACCAAGTTAAAGTCTCGTTCCTTGATTTACAGTTCTCTTTTACAAAATAGTAGCTTAATTGAACTATCGTCTTTTGATTTGGAAGTGTCGCAAGTGTCATTTTCAGTCAAAGAAAAGAATACTTCTCTTTTTGATAGTCGATTACACCGTTACTCTTGTATTTGATCTGAATTTTTTAATTATTTCAAGTGTCGAAAGCAGTTTTCGATTCAAAATTGCAAAGTGTTGTCTTGCCTTCCTGTCGTTTTTTGAAAAGAAAATCGTTAGTGCTATCGTTGGAACCTAATGCAAAAAATTTAGAAGTCTAGGCTAGAGACGTATTCTAGCGTCACAAAGCCTGGTAACTATCGCTTTCATCGAAGGTTGGGTGATTCCTCCTCTTTGAGACGATAAGTGCTAGTACAAACTTGTGCTCCCAAGTACTGTCGAGTATATATTGGGAGACCACAATAGGCTATATCCTTTATCCTTAGGAAGCCGTGTCTGCCACCCTATCGATCGCAATGCACTGAACATAGCATTCGAGAAGATTGACTGTCGTAACGTAAAAAGTATTCTACAGTTTTGCGATTGGTTTGGTAATCTCTTTGTCTAGATTTCCATAGCAGTCTCTTTTGTTCCTTTTCAGACTCCTTAAAGGAAAATGTCCATCTGAGCACTTGTCAATTCAGGCTCATTAAAAATCGAAGGCGACTAGAGTCATCTTTATCTTTTTCTCGACCCTTAAAAAGTGAAAAAGCAAGTTGTGTCAAAGCGTCTAAAATTTATTTTAATCGGAATAATGTCATTGTTCCCTCGTTGGTCTTAGGTTGAGAAAATGGAGTCCACCAACCAAGGATTTCCCCTTGGGGGAAGTCCTAGTCCTTTCTCCTCTTGGGGAGATGTTGGTGCACCTCATATGGCCACATTGTCCCTTCTAGGACTGACAATTGGCCTGCCAGTATGGCTTTTCTTGACCTCTGTCGTTCAAAGCACCATGATTCCTGAACAATCGATCAGAAACTAGATTATACTAGAGTTTCCCCCTAACCTTCTACTTCATTTGTCTCTCCCTCTCCTTCTTCCTCTTCACTTGGTAAAGATAGTAAAACTAAAAACCAAGTAACTAAGAAGAAGAAGGGGAAGGAGAAGGAGAAGAAGGAGCCAACGGCAAAAATGGGCAACTGTACATTGTCTAGCAAAAATCCACACACTGCACCATCCAAACCTAAATCTCCATGTGTCATCTGCAAAGGAGACCACTATCACCGAGATTGTCCTTGCATCCCACGGATCCTAAGGGACTGGTCTCCCCGCTTGCACAATCCGGTGTGTTACACTAAAAAATGTCACCATGACTATTTGCAGTTTGTATGGCTCCATCACCTGTCATACTATCCTCCTTGGTAAGTCTCATGCCTCTGCTTTCCATGTCAAACTCAAAGAAAGAGAGAAAAGTCATTTAAAGTCATCTCTGGTACGCAGTTTCTCTCAACCTTACCTGCGGGTACGCAATCCAAGTTCACAATACCTGCGTACTTGTACTCTCTGTCTGTAAGGAAATGGGTGCGTACTCCTGTAAAGGTCAATAAGTTCAAGTTTCACTCCAAAAAAGTTACTTGTGGTTATTTCTAGAGCATTCTAGAAGCTTGTTTGACGTGTATGGAGCGCCTCCAGATGGTTCATGTATCCCTATAGAAGAGGAACTTATCCCATCAAGAGGGGAGCTAACCCACCCAAAAGAGGGGCTTATCCCATTGATGGTGGAACTGATTAACTTCCTCTACAGCACTATAAATACATGCATTGGACCAGAGGGAGGGGAGGTTGAAAGCTGAACATTCCTAAGGGTAGATGCTGCTGGAATTAGGACTTCCTTGTAGAAGCTTGTGAGGAGAGATTACCATCTTTACTTGTTTCCATTGGGAGGTGGGTGAGCTGATCAGAGTAAGGGAGAACTCTTGTGGACCCTGGGAGGAGCTTGCACAACACCAAGGCTCAGGTTGCAATGGTTCCTTTTGTTACCTTTTAATACAAATTAGTCCATTCTTCTCGACAATTTGTTATTTATGAGTTGTTTCATATACTCCTTGGTCTATATGTTAAATATGTTTTATTTTATGTGATATTCAGGTGCTATTTAATCGTTTGATTGTTAGTGAATGCAGGTTTCGAAGGGAAGGAGGAGCTCATCCGGATCAACGAAGCTGGACTACTACAACAGCGTTGGATTACAGGTAGGATCTAAACACTTGATTTCTCATATTGTAAAAGCATATTTAGGGAAGGATTGCTCTTATTTGTCTTGTTTGTCACTAGAAAGTCTTAGGCTTCTAGGAAGGTCGGTTGTGTCCGCACTAACGACTCTTTCCGCGTGAAAAAATGGCGACTCCACTGGGGAATCCATGAATTTACTTGAGTTCTTTTTGATTTGGTATTTTGGTCTAAGAAAAATAGCTTGTTTTATGATTTTTGGCTGTCTAGCTGTGTATTTGGGTGGGTTAGCTTAGAGTCATTTTAGATTTTTAGTTTTCTTAGTTTTGCCAGCAGTACGCAGTCTCTGAGTTAGACACAGTGCGTACTTGTACGCACTGCATCTTTGTGCACAGAGCGTACCCGCGCCTGTGTCAACAGATCACCTGCGTACCCCTGTCAAATTTGAGAAAATTTCATTTTTCATCTTTTTGCTCTTTAGATTTTGTTTTTACTTTGTTTTTACTACCCAGATCCATTAGTTTACTGTCAGAGATCTTCACCTGAACTTGTCCCGTTAGTGTCGAGAGTTTTGGTGGAATTCATAGGGATTTTGCCTTAGGGTTTGATTTTTAACTGGTCCTGTAGTGACTTTGACGTTAGAGGTTGTCAAACTTTGGATCTCCTTGGTTTTGGTCAGTCCTCTTAGGAGTCGGGCCTGTCATAGAAGTCACCCTTGTGAGAGACCTACCTTTGTGTCTTCTCTTTGCGAAACTCGAAAAGTTTGTTTGTTAAAGCCTTGAATTCCATTCTTGAGAAAAAAGAACAAAAAGATTTCGATTTTGTTTTTTGATCAGTTTATGATTCTGCATGGACTGATCCTTAGTTACATTTTGACTGAGTAAAACATCCGGGAATCATCCTTGTAGGCTTTTGTCCTCATTAGTTTTACTTTTAGGTAAATTTCCTTTTAATTTACTTTTCAGTGATTTTGGTTTGATTGCCTTAGATTTGTTAAATTTGATTTTCGATAAATAGTTTTACATGCTTGGTTAATATAGGAAAAATATAAAAGATTCTTTGAAAACAAGTTTGCTTTGGTAGCATTTGTAGTCTTTTGAAGAAAAGGGATTTTCGTGAATAATTAGTGGTCATGAGTTGCATGTTTTGAAAAGATAAAGAGAATTGTTTCTTTGATTGTCTTTGTTAAGAAAGTTGTTTTCTATAAAATTTGCATTCTCTCAACTCTCTTAGCTAGGAGATTCATTGCAAAACGAAAGTAGTGTAAATCATCTTAGGTGCATCTTTGTAGTGGTTGAGAGTCGAGTCTACACACCACCAGTTTCATCTCCACTACCTTTTGTCTTAAAGAAAAACCATAAAATTAACACTTAAAGTAAAATCAACTTAGTAACTTTTTATTTACTAGGGCTCTGAAACACCAATTTAGATCAGGCTAGTGTCTTGGAGTAGGAGAGTAATTAACTCTCCAAGACAGCAAAACCAAACAAGTAGCTGAACTTGTGGTAGGATAAATCCAACTGTTTCATTTATACTCTGGGAAAGCTCCTCTTAAAGGAGAAGCACGAGCTCGTGTCCGAACCAGTGAGGGGATCAATCCTCCCTCGTTGGGAACGACGCCAGACACGCACGTATTAAAAATGGTAAACCTCGGATTAACCATTGTCGAGGAGCCAGAGGTCACTTGTCGGTAAACCTTGGATTATTGTCAAGGAGCCGGCAAGGGGATTGAGCTTGATACTCTGCCCTTGCATGCTGTCGGAGTGTAGACTGTTCCCCCAGGTGTATTTGTTGCTGTTGGTAACCTTAGTGACCATTATCTTTAGGATCCTACCCGAGGTGACGGTGGAGGGAAGATCCCACTGTACCTGGAGCAGACGTCGGCTAGACTCACTTGGATTTTCCGGGGGGTTCACTTCACTCGAGACGGTTAAAGTGGAGGAACTTGTGCCGGTCTATTCATTAAGCAGGTTGTCGGGGTAACTGTTCCACCCACCACTTCTGTACTGAATTCGGCGATGTTGGGCTTCATCACCAACTAGTGTTTTCGGTCCGAAAGGCTACTGTTTGTGCATGGTTTGACGCCCTAGATCCTTTAGGCGTGTGATTCAAATTTGTTTGGTTCTTTAGAGACTTTAGGTGGTTTGTTTTGAGATTTTACTTTGCTTGCGTGTGCAGTAGTTAAAAGTTTTTAACTGTGGCGGAATTACCGAGACAGTCCCGTAGACTTCGGGGCCAATCTCCTGAGATTGTTTCCGTGGCCGAATTGTTGAGGAGATCCCGTAGACTTCGGGGTGATCCTCCTCGAGACGACCCGAGTAATCTAGAAGGTTTGAAGGTCCTCGTAACTCCTCCTAGTGGCAGTAGAGTAGGTTCACCTGAAGAAGGAGAGTCTTCGTTGGTAGTCCATCCAGATTACCAAAGTCTAGAGACAGGTTACAATCCTGAAGCTGTTGCAGTTTCTGAGCTTGCTGGTAGTTTTTCATCTACTAGTGATATAGGCGAAGAACCTGAAATATCTGAACCTATTACTCCAACTTCTAGTGTTCCTGATTCACCTAGGATTGAAAGAGTCATAACCGAGAATCTTCCTTCTGGTTTGTTAGCTATTGAAGAACTTACTCCAGAAGAAGAAGTAGGCCCTGTTCTTGAAGATCAACCTACTCTTGACCTAAGAGAGCGTGAATCTATCTTTTACAGTCCACCTAGAAGTACTACTTGGTACCTTTCGTTAACTAATTATTTAGACAACTCAGGGATAGGTTTTTCTCCACCTCGTACTCCTTATCCACCAGGAGGTATTTATACTCCTGTAAATATGTCTAGTCAGTCATCCGTGTCTACTCAACCCCCTGAATCTTTCTTGTATGGTGGTCCTTCTGTTCCTACCAGGTATCAATCACTTTCTGGTACCTTTTCAGGAGCATCTCCTCAACCCATTGGACATGGGTCATTAGTTGGAAGCAATGGTAATAGACCGTTGGGTGTAGGAGACATTTATATGATGTCAGGTTCAATTCCCGGTTCTCAACCTCAAGGTGGTCAATCACCGCCTAGGGGGCAGCCTCAATTAACACCTGGGGGGCAACCTCAAGGTACTCAAGTTGCGGCTGGGGGGCAACCTCAAGGACGGTATGTACCTATGGTGCAATACGTTCCTCAAGGTCAACCCCAACCTCAATATGTACCTCAAGGTCAACCTCAGTATCAATTTATGCATCAAGGTCAACCCCAGTATCAGTACTTACCTCAAGGGTATCTACCCCAAGGTCAGTACTCGAGTCAAGGTTATCAACCACCTCAAGGTCAATCTTACGTTCAAAGTACGGGAAATGTACCCTTCAATTATCAATCCTACCCTCAACCTGGTTACGGATCTCAGTACCCTCAACCTGTTACGGGTCAATACCCCGAAATGATATTGTGGGATCCATCACAAGGTCAACAGGTGTTGCAGCCAAGTATACAGTTGTTACCTCAAACTAGACAACCTGTAGTTTCTGGTCCACCCCAGCAACCACAACCTGTCCAGTCAAATGTTCAAACTTCTGTAACTTCGGTAGTTACTCAGCCACCAATCGCACCTAGTACTCCATCTCAAACGGCTGCTGCAACTACCGCAACATCTACCACACTTACTTCTGGAGTATCAACAGCTCTGGTTTCTACTGTCTCTGCAACCACCCCTCAGACATCTTTACCATTGTCCGGATCTACGATTCAAACCACGGTCCAGATGCCTGTAGGGCAGCCTGGTTTAAGTACTGTTGTAACAAGTCAACCACAATTCACTTATCAACAGCACCAGGGACAGTACCAATACGGGCCTGCTGTCCAACAACCGGTTTACCAGTATCAACCGTATCCTGGGTATACTTATCAACAACCTCAACAACCCCAGTACGGTCCGGTTAATCCTGGTTTTCCAGGAGGATATAATATCCCGAACGCGATTCCTGTTCCAAGTTATCCTGGATATCCTCCTCCTGGGACTGGTCTTGTGACCCAGAGTTTTAGAGATCCTAACCGGCAATTGCCGTTTATTGCAACTTTGGATTTACCCGACTTGACGCGCCTAACAAACGATCCAATAAATTATCTTCCGTTCTGGCCGCCAATGCCAAATAAGTTTCCCAGTGATATACCCAAGTTCGAAGGTAAACCTGGAGAGGATCCATCAAATCACGTGATGACTTACCACCTCTGGTGTGCTTCGAATTCTATCTCGGATGATTCGATCCGTTTACGTCTTTTTCAGCGTACGCTCATTGGTCTCGCGGCCAAGTGGTACATTGAGTTACCACGGGCCTCTTTTTATAACTTTAGCCAGTTAGCTACCTCGTTCCTAACTCATTTTCAGTTGTCGGTCAGATACGATAATGGTACTGAGTTATTAACTTCATTAAAACAATCGACATCCACTTATATTTCTGATCATATCCATGAATGGAGACATCGAAGACGTTTAGTGAAAGTTTTTATCCCGGACCAAATCTTAGCTGAATGGTTTGTCAAATCATTATTACCGAAGATTACTGAAGATGTAGCTAAGGCTGGAGTAGTTACTGAGGAGCAAGTCATTGCTCAAGCCCAGTACCTTGACTTAGTTTACACTCAGTCGGGTACGTTGCACGAGAAGATCCCAGATCTTCCTAAGTCAAATCAAATCGCTGCTCCTCCTTCGGGGTCTCATGCTGCTGATGGCATGATTGGTACGGTGAACACTAAAAGTAAGAAGAAATCCTCAAAGAATTCTTCTCCAATCATAACCTTACCAAACTCCCCGACAGGAGAATCTTCTCCTGAAATTACCGCCGACGTTCATGATGTAGAGTCATCTACGGCTAAATCAAAAAACGGTGGTAAAAAGAAAGGCAAGAAGAAGGATAAAGCAGACAAGGCTCCAAAGGAGAAAAAAGAGAAGTCAGAATCTAACGACGAGAAACGCAAACCTCGCTATCCTTGTTTAATTTGTGAAGAAGATCATTTCACAAGAGATTTCCCTCATCGGGCAGAGGTTGTGAAAATCGTTAAAGGTTCCCCAACTCCTGTTGTTTTGAAAGATCCATTTCCAAAGCAGGAGAGTAAGATGATAGGTTCTTCCTCGAGTGCCAGTGAAGAACCCATATTGATGATGTCTCATGTACGGATTGCGACTCGATCACACGATTATGGTAGTAAGAGTCCTGTTTATGGCAAAAAAGCAGAATCTTCTCATTCTAATCCATCAACCTCAGCTCCCAGTTCCGATCCACTACAGATCGAGAAACCTAACCCGGACTTAGTAATCAAACCACCCGCCAAGGCTATACTTCGAAAGTCTACTTTCAATCCACATGCGAGAGCAGCTCAGAATTATAACATTGTTGAGGACTTAGCTGTTTCACCCTCAGCAATGTCGGCTTTAGAAGTGCTGCAATCATGCCCAGCACAACAAAAATTACTTTTGTCGGCTATAGGAGCTGTTGACATTCAGGACCCGAACCTGATAATCTTTGATCTAGAAAATAGTACACCGCGTCTCCCTCATCAGATGGCTTTCCAGATCCCAGTGATAGTCAAAAACAGGCCTATTCATCGGACTGTAATTGATGAAGGAGCTTCTACGTGTATTATGTCGATTCAATGCTGGAGATTGCTTGGTTCTCCTTCATTGAACCAATCCCCGACGATTCTTAAGGCCTTTGATGGTCGTGGGTTCCATCCGTTTGGCATTCTACAAGATTTGCTTATAGGGGTTGAAGGAAAAACCGTTAGTCTGGATGTGGAGGTGGTTGATGCCCCTCTAGACTACAACCTTCTCTTGGGTCGAAGTTGGTCTTACGCTATGACAGCGGTCGTCTCATCGCTCTTCAGAGTTATAAAGTTTCCACATAATGGCAAGATCGTGACAATAGACCAGCTGGCTTTCTTTTCATCTGACTCAGCCTCTTCAGAGAGTATCCAGGATGTCGGTAAAACGACTATCCCTTATAGGGATGTTGGCGTAGGATTAGTTAAAGATTCCGGTTTACTGGGAACTTTTCCTTTTCCTCCAATCAACGCAGACCCTTCATTCGCTTCCATTCATATGATTACTTCAGACACTATTATTTATGATGATCCTTGGATTGTCCCATCTGAATCTGAGATAGACTCATTCGGTGATGCTATGCCTTTGAGTCCATATGAAATTGCTTATGAAGCCGTGCAGTCTTTTACCGACCCGTGTTCAACCCAAATCGACCAAATGAATGTGGTCCGTGAGGAATCACTTTTCACATCAACCTCAGAACGGATAGCGTTTCCCGAAGTTGTGTCATCTGACGAACAACTTCGCGAAATCCTAAGTGTAGATGATCTACCATGGGAAGATCTCCATCATAGGTCTTCGTTTTTACCTGAGGGAGATGGCTTTGAAAATGATTTTTCATCAATTTTTACGTCTGAATATTTTAAGGACTCTTAGAATCCCACGAAACATCCTGATTCAGAGTTGAATTTGGGAAACATTTCCCAAACTATTGCCATTGACATTTCAGTCAAAACTGGAATTATTGAGAACATTCATATAGGTGCCTCGTGTACAAATGACGAAATTCAAACATACGAGGCCCTGTTTCAAGAATTCCGCGACGTGTTTGCCTGGTCCTATGAGGAAATGCCAGGAATTGATCCCTCTATTGTTGTTCATGAAATCAAGACTTACCCGGACGCTAAGCCCGTTCGGCAACGTCTGCGTCAGATACACCCTAGGAAAGCGGCTACAATTAAAGCAGAAGTTGAGAAGCTGTTGAAAGTAGGTTTCATTTATCTGATCCCGTTAACGGATTGGGTATCGAATATTGTTCCGGTTAACAAGAAACAGGGAACAATAAGAATCTGCATCGACTATAGGGATATTAATCGTGCTTGTCCAAAAGACAACTACCCCACGCCCTATATCGATCAAATAATTGATGATTGTGCCGGCAGTGAAATATTTTCCTTTATGGACGGTTTTTCCGGCTACAACCAAATCAATATTCTACCTGCCGATCAACCAAAAACGGCTTTCATTTGTCCTTGGGGGACATTTGCTTATTGCAAATTACCTTTTGGACTTAAGAATGCCGGAGCCACTTTCCAACGGGCAATGTCTTATGCGTTTCACGACATCAAGCACATTGTGCAGCCGTACTTCGATGATTTTCCTGCTCATTCTTTACATCGAGCTGATCACCTTGTCCACTTACGAGCTATTTTTATGAGGTGTCGGCATTATCGAATTCGGTTGAACCCACACAAATGTGTCTTCTGCATAGAAGTGGGACGATTGCTAGGATTTGTCGTTTCAAAAGCCGGTATCCGCGTCGATCCCTCGAAGGTAGAAGCTATCATCAAATTGCCTCCTCCTTCGAGTTTGCGCCAACTCCAAAGTTTGCAGGGGAAAGCAAACTTTTTACGTCGATTCATTCCTAACTACACCGAGGTTACAAAGGGTTTCACCCGGTTGTTAAAACAAAATGCTCAATTCTCTTGGGATGAGATAGCTCAGAAATCTTTCGATGCACTTAAGCACGCGTTGACCCATGCACCGTTGCTGCATCCTCCCAACTACAACCAGGATTACTTTTTGTATCTCGCCGCCTCCCACTCCACCATTGGAATGGTCTTAGTTCAGGAAGATGAATTCGGAACGGAACATGTGATATATTATCTTAGTCGGACGTTAAATCCAACCGAGCTAAAGTACTCACATGTGGAAAAGTTGGCACTGGCAGCCGTTCAAGCTGTTCAGCGTTTTCGTCACTACATTCTTCTCCGTAAAACTATAGTGATTTCGGATTGCAACCCTATGATCTATATTCTAACTAAACAATTGCTAGGGGGCAAGTACTCCAAATGGATTGTTATCCTGCAGGAGTTTGATTTGGAATTCGAAAAGTCCAAATCTAAGAAATCCTTAGTCTTTGCCGAGTTAATGTGTGATTTCCTGCGTGCTGACACGGAAACAATGGCAGAGGAACCCATAGCGGACGAATCTTTGTTTCTTATCAGCACTTTAGATCCGTGGTACGGGGATATAATCATTTATCTCCAAACCCAATCCTTTCGGCCCGAAGCTTCTAAGACAGAACGTCGAAAAATTCGATTCCAGTCCCAACAATACAAAATAATTGGAGATACTCTTTATCGTCGTGGGGCGGACTTGGTTTTCCGACGTTGCTTAACTCATGAAGAGGCAGAAAGGGTTTTGAATGACTGTCACTCTGGGGCATGTGGCGGTCATATGTCTGGGTATGCCACAGCTCAGAAGGTGTTGCGTGCTGGCTATTTCTGGCCGTCCATGTTTAAAGATTGTATCATTGCGGTCCGAAAATGCCACAACTGTCAAGTGTTTGATCGCAAGATGTGCGCACCACCAGCTCCTCTCCACCCTATAATTGCCGTTGGTCCTTTTGCTAAATGGGGTATCGACTTTATTACTTGTAACCCTCACTCGGCCGGGGGGCATGCGTATATCATCCTTGCGGTTGATTATTTTACTAAGTGGGTCGAGGCGATGCCTACATTCGAGGCAGACGGCAAGACTGCTGCAGTTTTCATATTCAATCACATTATTGCTAGGTTTGGTGTCCCACAAGCGATAATCACTGACCATGGGCGCCATTTTCGAAACATTATGATGACAGAGCTTACATGCCAGCTTGGTTTGCGCCACGATAGCTCAACACCTTATTATCCACAAGCCAACGGTCTGGTTGAATCCATCAACAAAGTTTTGGTCATCATGATCCGGCGAATCATTGGCATTCATCGGTCGAATTGGCACAACATGTTATTTTTCGCGCTGTGGGCATATCGAACTTCGGTGAAAACATCAACAGGGTTCACTCCTTTCCAACTAGTTTATGGTTTGGAAGCCGTGCTGCCCATTGAATGCGAAATCCCATCACTTCAAATGGCTGTCGAATTACTCCCAGCTACTTCTGAAGAGGAGAAGCGTTTGTTGTACTTAGCTCAATTAGATGAGACTCGACATGATGTTGCACTGGCAATCGAGACTCATGCAAAACGAATGAAAGCTCAGTACGATCGAAATGTGACCCCTCGAAATTTTTCGGAAGGAGACCTAGTGCTATTATATGATCAAGCTAACGATAAATTAGGTGCTGGAAAATTCATTCCTATGTGGCATGGACCCTACATTGTTAAGCGAAAGCTAGCAAAAGGGGCCTATGAGCTGGTTGATTTTAATGGGGACTCTTTGGGTAAACCCAGAAATGGACTTTACCTAAAGAGGTACTATGCTTAAATGGTGGGTGTGAAGATTTTTGTTAAAGAAAGTTAGGTTAATTTCCTCTTTCTAGCTGGTACGTTTGCTTAGTTTAGACAAGTGTGCTTAGTTTAGAGAGTGTGGTTTTTCGTCGTTATTATGGCTTATCTTGGTTTTACTCTTGATATTGCAGATGTCGACGCCTCTCCAAATGTACATTGGATTTGCTGATGGTGCTTGTCGTAGTACACGGAATGTCTCTTCCGCAACCTGGGTTATCTATTCGCCCTCTGACGAGTTAGTTTCTATGCATGGGGTGAGCCTCGGTCAAACAACAAACAACATTGCAGAATACAGTGCAGTGATTGAATTATTATCTGAATCCATTACATTTGGGATTCGGAGTTTGATAGTGAGGTTAGATTCTGAACTCGTTGTATTACAGCTTAATAGAGTTTATGCCATTAGAAATCCAGTGTTATTAAGGTTATTTTTGAGAGTGCGTCTTTTGGAACGTGAATTTGATTACATTGAATATCAACATATTCCAAGGTCTTTTAATACATTAGCAGATGCAATTGCTTCTCGAATGTTAGACAGACATTTGCGATAATCATACATGTAAATTTAAAACACATTAACATTTAATCACACATGTTCAACAAGATAAGCCGGTAATAATGATATATATATAGATAGGAGTGTGTCAAAAAATATACATCGTCTTCGATCATAGGTTGAAAAACACCTTATGATCGGCAAAAATGATAAGTACAAAAAACCAAAAATGTCATGTGTGTCTACAAAAAGTGACTAGCCAATCACTGGTGGTGCTCTCTATACGAGACCACTGCCCGCGCTACCCTACACAGGAACCTCCTGATAGGTCCTGGGACTACAACCACATAGCGCTGAAGTCGAATAGGAATGTCATCTATGGTCATCTCTGGTATGTCCGTCGTGAGACGCTCAAGGTCCTGTTCCAGCTCGGCTAAGGCCTCTACGGCCGCATCCTGTGGGGCCGGTGCTGGTGCAACTGGTACTCTCCTCTCGAATGGCTGGAGATTGGCCGGACGCTGTGGGCCTACATCTGCATTTTGAAAATTGTCACTGTCAGTTTTGAGACAATATAAAAACAAATAAAAAATTAAATAATTTAAAAAATTTGTGAAAAATGAAATACCTCTGTCGTCCCATTGTTCTCCCTGTGGAAGAACCATGTCCGGATCACCGCGAAAATCTACTCCGGCATAAGGAAAGTCTTGAATCGCGAAGACTTGGGTCTCCAACCAGTGAAATTAACCAGCAGGAAATCGAACAACTCCTGCTCTCTCATCAGGATGCCGGGCCATCACCGTAACCCATCGTACCAACCGTGGCTCCCGAGGTGGCCCAACCAGAACAGTGAGATGCTGAGGGATAAGCATCGGAACTCTCTCTAGGGCAAAGCTCACAACTAAAGGCCCATACCCAAAGTTCTTTAGTTACCCGTTCTTTACTCTAGTCAGTTGGCCCTTTATGTTGGCCAACACAGCATCGCACCAGTTGAAAATGGTGCCTCGGTAGCAATCTATCGCCATCCGCATTTGGGACCCGGTGGCAATGTGCAAGGCGGTTGCGCCGCAGAGTCTGGTAACTGTAAAGGCAATTACCATAAGTTCAGGCAGGGATATATATTTGATTTCTATCCCTCTCTCCTAGTTCTGATTGTTGCACCACTCTAGCCGGAGGCTAGCAAGGGATTGGCCACCCGGCCTAGTCCCGGAGGGAGTCAGTTGCTCGCCCCTATTAGGCAAACCAGTGAGAAAATATATGTCAGAGGGCTCTATCTCGAGCCGGTGCCCTCCGATGTAGAAGCATTATTCCTGAATGTTCCACCTTTCAACCAGCCACTCTAGGAATGGCACTTGGGCCCTCATGCCAGCTATGGCCCAGTACTTGTAGAGACCGCATGCCTTCAAAGCATCAATGGAGGGTTGATGATTTATTGCGGCCAAATCAACGTCCTCGTGTTCTCTTTCACGCCAATCAAGCATGGTGTGCACCCTGCACATCATAAAACATCTGTTAGAGTCCATAAATTTTTAAAATTTTGGTCCATTTTGGAGATATGAGGGTTTCAAAATGCGTTTTGCGCGGTACGCACCCTGACTTTTAGGGACAGAGCGTATGTATGCAGCTGCCCTTAAGGCCAGGTGCGTACGCCTTATATTTTCCCCATTGAGAAAATATCGGGGTACGCAGGTCAGCAGTGCATGACCTGCGTACCCCAAAGGGTGCATCTTGAAACCCCAAGACCTCCAAAAAATCAAATAAAATCCTAAAAATGAATTCTAAACGGATGGAAATTAAGAGAAGGATGTTGTAAAATACCTGGTGAAACGGCGTTCGATTCTGACGGTCGGATTCTCCGCAAAGTCCACGGGAAGTTTCTTGCCAAAAGCCCTTTTCTCTCCCTCAACAGTAAAATGGTAAAAATGACATGGTAAATGGTCTTTTTATAGGTTTTTTGGATAAATGAATGCTAGGTTTGTTTATTTTTCACCATAAAGAGATATTTTTCAATGTATTTTTGCCTATCTTAAACAGGTATGAGTAATGTGTTGTTTTTGTGCAGGACAAAGGGACTTTAGGGTAAACTATCATTTTTCACGAACCAAAAAAAATCAGAGTCATCTTTTAATCCCTTTTCTGACTCCTAAAACATGAAAAGATTGTCGAGCGTTTCTTTTACACTCGTTAAAACGGAATTAAAAGATGGTCCTCTTATAGCCCTTTTCTGACCGTAAAAACACGAAAAGATTGCCGAGTTTTTGTCGTTTCAAACTCGATATTGGAAATAAAACGACGTGTCCTTGATCGCTTTTTACTTTTCAGGTCAACGGAACTAAACATGAAAGTACTCCTTGGTCGCAAGATCAAGCGGTTCTCTCAGGTATTATTTTATACTTTTTCGGGCTTGGGAGACAAAAATTTACGAAAAAGTTCACTATGGAGTCTTCTTTAGTTTTTTCAGACTCTCTAAAATTGAAAAACGCCAAGTTTCTCCTATGTTTGACTCGTTGAAATTTCACAGTAAAGGACCTATTCGATTGCAAACAGGAACGGACCACTCCTTCTTAGGGTCCAAATCTAAACTAAGTTGGACTCATCCGAAGGATGAGCTTATAATCAAGCATATGTTATCCTCCTCAAGCTTGTAAAAAATAAAGAGGTACTTGCCAGAAATGGTGGGGGAAAAGAGAGAAGAATGAACCTATTTGTTATCCTTTGTTACAGAAGAACCTTATCACCGCTCTTGAACACGACACTTTTTATTCACCTGGGTTGGGAAATCCTTTGCCTTAAAGTTGGTCAAACTACTTTGAAACCATTTCTGGGTATTAACTTTGGGTCAATCGTTACCACGCCATCTGTCGTGTCGTTATGTGTTCAAGAGGTCTCTGCAAATAAACCATTCATATGCAAAATACTTGTCATCCATTTTGACCATCCCTGAGTCAGTCCTTACAGCAACATTTCTTCAACTTGAACAATGATTTCGTGTTGTGGGTTTGCCTGCAACGGGTCGCTTTCTATCGACATCAGCACATTATCTAGAAAGATGACTTAGAGATCATCAGTACCTTGAGGTCTGCATGCATCAATGGCAGGTTTCTCGCCTTTGACGACAGTTTACATCATTGACTTTCGATCAAAGGACTCCGTGACGTGTTCGACAACAACCCATTCATTCACATTTCATGGATTGTACTGGGTACTTTGAGAACCATTGACATCACTGGTGGTCTCTCTCACACTTGTTAACAGTTTACATCATCGACTGGTAATCAATTGGTTTCTACCATATTCGACATCGACTCATTTATTCACATGGATAGACTCGTACCAATTCGGGAAGTAGAAATGAAGACCCTGGATCTAGTTTCCACCATTCAGGCTGCGAGGAGTTTTGTATTTGTTATATAGTAGACTAATCATAAACAGATGGTTGCGTCCATACTGTGTCTACAAAAGTCTATAATTGTGATGTACCGCAAAATCATTCCTGTATCAGAGCAGTAGTTAGATTGTTAGTTAAAGTTTTCAATCTGAGTATGGGAATGCCTACCTCAGCGATGATATCATCCTATATATGTATTTTGCGTTGAATATTTGCAAGCTCTGACCAGGCTCTCCACAAGATAATCCTTGAAATGATAAAGTACTTCACCCTTCCTAGATGTTTTGAAACCCTAATCTATTTCAGGCTTCGCACTTTAGGGGGCAATCTGTTACACTAAAAAATGTCACCATGACTATTTGCAGTTTGTATGGCTCCATCACCTGTCATACTATCCTCCTTGGCAAGTCTCATGCCTCTGCTTTCCATGTCAAACTCAAAGAAAGAGAGAAAAGTCATTTAAAGTCAAGTTATCTCTGGTACGCAGTTTCTCTCAACCTTACCTGCGGGTACGCAATCCAAGTTCACAATACCTGCGTACTTGTACGCTCTGTCTGTAAAGCAATGGGTGCGTACTCCTGTAAAGGTCAATAAGCACAAGTTTCACTCCAAAAAAGTTACTTGTGGTTATTTCTAGAGCATTCTAGAAGCTTGTTTGACGTGTATGGAGCGCCTCCAGATGGTTCATGTATCCCTATAGAAGAGGAACTTATCCCATCAAGAGGGGAGCTAACCCACCCAAAAGAGGGGCTTATCCCATTGATGGTGGACCTGATTAACTTCCTCTACAGCACTATAAATACATGCATTGGACCAGAGGGAGGGGAGGTTGAAAGCTGAACATTCCTAAGGGTAGATGTTGCTGGAATTAGGACTTCCTTGTAGAAGCTTGTGAGGAGAGATTACCATCTTTACTTGTTTCCATTGGGAGGTGGGTGAGCTGATCAGAGTAAGGGAGAACTCTTGTGGACCCTGGGAGGAGCTTGCACAACACCAAGGCTCAGGTTGTAATGGTTCCTTTTGTTACCTTTTAATACAAATTAGTCCATTCTTCTCGACAATTTGTTATTTATGAGTTGTTTCATATACTCCTTGGTCTATATGTTAAATATGTTTTATTTTATGTGACATTCAGGTGCTATTTAATCGTTTGATTGTTAGTGAATGCAGGTTTCAAAGGGAAGGAGGAGCTCATCCAGATCAACGTAGCTGGACTACTACAACAGCGTTGGATTACAGGTAGGATCTAAACACTTGATTTCTCATATTGTAAAAGCATATTTAGGGAAGGATTGCTCTTATTTGTCTTGTTTGTCACTAGAAAGTCTTAGGCTTCTAAGAAGGTTGGTTGTGTCCGCACTAACGACTCTTTCCGCGTGACATGGTGTCGTCAACCTCTGACGATCATGTTGAAATTACACCGTCAACTAGTGATAGTGAAGTCACTGGAAAAAATGGAAAATCTAAATTTCCCTGTAGACTGTGTGAAGGCGATCATGCTCTCCACCATTGTCCCTTCCTGGACAAAGCTAAAAGAGTCTTGGATAATCGTCCTGTATCACCACAGCAACTCCCCCCTGGGTACAAGAAACTCTTGCCAAATCCATTGCTAGTTGAAAATCTGAATGAACCACCTTTGGAGTCGGTTGAAGCACCTACCATTGAAGATAAACTCTCTGAGTCCACATCGGACCAAAGTCAACAGGTCGAGGCGGTAGTCGACCCCATCTTGGCTTCAGAAGATTTACCTTTAGATGATACAGTCACCGAAGAGAATGAGAATGACGTCGTTCAAATTATTTTCGTAAACACAGACTCCATTGAACATGGGGGCAATCTACCCATTCCTTTACTGCAGGAAGGAAATTCGTCAGAGTTGTATCCGGCCGTTTATTCGGTCCCACCTCCAAGCAACCTAGTCATTTCCTTCAATTGGAATCTACTAGGCAGACCCCATTTACCATCCAATGTACCATTTCGAATCATAGTGCAAACTTACAAAATGGTCATGGTTGGTACCATCATAGATGAAGGGGCTTTTGTGAGTATCCTTTCCTCAACTACTTGGAAAGTGCTTGGTTCGCCATCACTTTTGCCTGAGATGCGAAATCTGACAGGCTTTGATAAAGGAACCAGTCGGCCGTTAGGGATCCTTCCAAGTTTGCCTATAACTTTGAGAAGGAAAACCATTTATCTGAACCTAATGGTAGTCCAAGGACCTTTAGATTACAATCTACTCCTTCGGCGTGACTACATTTATAGCATGGGAGCCATCGTCTCCTCACTCTTTCGAGTAATGTTTTTCCACATGAAGACAGAGTGGTCCAGCTCGTAGACTAGCTTTCATTCTCCGGTTCACACATAGCTAATAGTCAAATGTCATCCTTAACAGGTATTTTTTCACAAGGAATGTCTCATCAATCTCCAATCCGTCCACCTGATGAGCACGAATGATTCTGTGGTCAAGACTGAAACCCAGGGGGCATGCACCCTGGCCTGCTTTGGTAGGAAAACTGTAGGTATAGGGTAGGTTTCCACAGAGGATATATGACTGGTCTGACATACCCGTCCATTTAGGAAAATGGGATTAGACTGGAATAAGATACCTCTATTAGAAGGTAGGCCTTTCCTGATAGAACAAATGTTTTGTCTACAAATTGAAGGGTAACCTGAAAAGGTAGGCCTTTCCCGATAGAACAAGTATTTTATCTGCAAATTGAGGGGTAACCTTGGAAACTCTACTTCGCTATACCTGGGGGAATGCAAACTTTTTGCGTGAAAGTGAAAAGCGACCATTTATTTTCCTAGTTTGTAGGTTCTTAACCCTTTAAACTTGTAGGATTGATCATTCTTATCTTATATAATAAAAGGAGTCGAAGCATAATTTCAAATGATGCAAGCTCCATAAAAAATGAACCTATCGATGAGACATCCTTATTATACGACTGGCACGAGCAGTTTTACGTGAAGTTCAAGCTCGTTAAAAATTAAACCTAGCAATGAGCATATGTTCCACCAGAGTTTAAGCTCATTAAAAAATGAACCCACCTCCGGTAAATAACCTTTTTGAATGCATTTTCATCAGCTCTTGAGCCTTGGTCATGTTCTTACCATCACCTCCAATCTGTTGTTGCCGATCATTCGCCTCCATTTGATTGTTTACCCTTTTTGAGGAACAGTTGCGACGAGTGATCCTATTAGCCACTTTTTTACACTGTCGTGACTGGAAAGTTCCAAACCTTACCTGGAACCAGCTGCTATCTGAAAACATCACTCGTTCCTCAAAAAACGAGTCTCCTTTAAGCTCTTTTCATCTGACTCGTAAAATATGAAAAGATTTCCGAGCGATTGGCCTCTCCAGCTTGTTAAAGTGATTAGAAGTGCTATCCCTCCTCTATATTTTAATCTTTTTGGACCAGAGGGATTATTACACAAAAAGATCGAGCGTTTGTCTTGTTCGGCTCGTTAAAACAATCGAAAAGTCATCCCTTTCGCATTGTTTTATACTTTTTCAGACTCAAGGGATTATGTTATGAAAAAGAAATATTGGATTCTTCTTTCCATCTCTTTTCAGACTCTCTAAAATTGAAAAGGACTGAGTTATCCTTGTCGTTAAACTCGTTAAAACAATAGCGACAAACTTGTCCATTCAAACAAGAGCGAGTTTCATTGTGGCTAGGCTCGTTAAAACATAGCAATGGGTTTTCCCGAAGCGAAAATTATATAACAAGCATATGTTATCCTCCTCAAGCTTGACAAAACTAAAGAGGTACTGGTCAGAAATGACTGGGGAAAATTGGGAAGAAAACTTGAAGAAACTTTATTGGTAGCAGGTCGCTCTTGAACATGACACTTTCACTCCATCACCATGATTGAGTTGGGTTGGGTTATTCCGTTCACCGGTCATATCACCATTGGTCCACCGTACCATCCACTTTTGGGGTTAACACTACCAATCCATTTCAGTGTCACCGATATATTCAAGAGAAGTCGCTCAGAGAATTCACCTACCCATCTTGTGTCTCATCTGCTACAATACCTTCACACTTCATTCTTTCATGACCACCACCCTAAACCTTGTATCACTAGATCGTTTTCACCTCTACAAAATAATTTGCTCCGTTCCGTGTCGTAGATGTGGGATCCATTAATGCCCTCCTACGACGTTTCACTTCTTGTCAACATCAGCTCATTATCTAAGAAGCCGACCTAGGGACAACCCTCCCAGTACTTTGAAGCTTTCATGCCTCAATGGCAAGTTTCTCACTTCCGGCGACAGGTTTACACTAATGGCCTTCGACCGGAAGATTTTGTGTGGTGTTCGACATCAACTCATGTATTCACACCACGTGAATTGTAATGCAGTACCTTGAGGATCATCATCATCATCAATGATTCCTCTCGTGTTTTTTAATAGCTTACATCATTGGCTGGTAATCAGATGATGTCCTTCCATGTTCGACATCAGAACCTATTTTTCACATGGATTGACTTGTACTTCCGGGTGAAGATTGAATGAGTTTTGAAGACCCCGGATCTAGTTTCATCCATCCGAGCTGCGATATAATCAGGAAGATAAAGACATCAAATGTACATCATTGCTACACAGATAATCATCCAAACTAAGGGATTATGGCTCTACCAGAATCATCAGTCTGCACACAGACGGTTGTCTATCCTATGTACATGAAAATGAATTTATCAAGCTGAGAATGGGAATGCCCGCCTCAGCTAGATCATGAAAATATTATGAAGATAATGTATTGTATTGTATCTTATTACAGGTCACCTTCTAGTGCGAAAAACCTCGGATCCTCATTATAAAGCATTTCACCCGACATCAAAAGATTTACGACCTCATGCTTTAGTGGGCAAGTGTTATAGACATATTTGGGCACTGCAACCCCAATCACATATGTCCATAAACCAAGGGATTCTAATTCCCTAAAAGTGTTGTTTCATACCCTAAAGGAGCAAGGTCAGCTAATTACATCATCTCCCAGAAGTTCTCCATGAAAAGCTATTCAGAACTGGTCAAAGCAGAACCATACAAACTGCCCAGTGCTAAAGGTGTGATGCATCTCACCTGCCACATGAAAAAAGTGTGATGCATACTGGAAAGCCCTTCTATAGGGTGCGATGAGTGAGAGCAGACAAATGGCACAAGCAGTTTGCTAGGTGGAAACCCAAAGAATCTTCTAAAAACTTCTCATTTGACACTTGCTTCTCTGAGTTCGCCCAGGGATGAGTAAGAGATCTAAAATCTCCATGTGGAACTAAGAACTATCAAAGAGATGACACTAATCAAAATCCCAGAAGCTGACTCACCCCCCTGCAAATATCTATAAATGGATCCCTCATCCAAGAGATCCAAAGGTTGGAATTGGGTAATTTGCAAAGAGGTGCTGCTGATTTCTCTTTGAAGACATTGTTGGGTGGTCTTGCTTTGTGAGAGGTGAAGAGGGCTTTCAAGCTGGGAGGATGGCACTGGGTCAGACCAAGTGGTTGTAATCCTCTCTTCTATGACTTTTACTAATAAATCTATTTGAGTTTTCCTCCATATTCTTGTGTATCTCCGAATATTGTGTTTGTTGTATGCATTTGTATGGTCAATATATATCTAATCCTATATTGTTTACAGTGAAAGATATCTATGATTTGATGGTATTATGTTGTTGTGAATCTACAGGTGCTCTTTTGAAGCTGGACAAGTAAGGAAGAAGTGGCGATATTCTGTCAAAGGGGAAAGGAAACAAGCAAGGAGCCAAGCGGAAGACTGAGGTTGGTACTCTCCGTTTCTTTCTCATCTCCCTCTCATAAAGGAAAAACTATTGACTTTAATCTGTTTGTTTCTAAATTGCTACCCGTCTTAGTGGGACCAGCTGATCCGAACTGAAACAAGAATGCAACAAGTTACAGAGATAACCATAAACACAGATATGCAACGGAAATAATACTTCATTTCATTAATGTAAAATACTGAAATATGCTTACAAACAGTAATGGAAATAAATCAGCTAGGGTGATGGTAGCTTATCTCTGAGAAGAGATGTGGTGGCTACATGCCTCTGAACTGTCTTAAAATGAGGCTCCAGGACCTTTTTATTATTGAACAATAAGATAAAATCCTAAACAACCAAAACCCTAACCCAAGGAGATGTAGCACCAAGAGTTTGAGGGCCCCATTGGGGTGAGTTGGACAGCCAACTTCTCGGGGTCGCGAATTGGTCATATTATCTTCGTTTGACGTGCATGATAACCTGTTGGAAATATCTCTCTGAGGACTACGACAAAAAAGATGATTTTTTGAAAGAAAAATTGATGGCGGTAGATTTCCCAAAAAAACGTCGTTTAGGGCCTCAAAACGGCTCCAGAAGTTTAGGACTCGAAAAACTGCTAAAAATAGTAAACTGCACTATAATTAAGGAAACTGAAAAACTGAAAGGGACAGTTGTGGGGGTCTAGATGGGATAGGTGGGTGGCCACCAACATCCACCTGGATCATTCCTCCCCCCTTAGGAAGCAGTGGTCACCATTGCGTTGAGTTCCTCCCTGAGATGAGGAAGCTTCTGTTGAGTTGGGTCTCTGGTGAGCTGTTCTGCAATCTCTGATGTGTCTAGAAATGGTGGGAAGCATGGTCGACGATGGTCCAGATTGAACACTCGCTACAAGCTAAGGAATGGAGGAATGCTGTGTTTCAAAGCATTGTTGCCTGTAGCCTTGGTACTGGTGTAAGGACCATGTCGGAGTGGTCTGAGTTTCTGATGGGTTCTGGTAAGACGTTCTCTCTACAGATGTAACCAAACTTTGTCACCACCTGAAACTTGTGTGGTACCCCTGTGGATGAGGAGAAGTTGTTCCTGTGTTCTATCATGACCGTATCCTTTTGCTGCTGCTACTGCATGGAGGAACCCTTTGCGTGTGTCATGGATGTAGCAACGATCTTCCCCTTACTTTGGGAGCGAACCAAATAGGAAATAAATTTCCTACTCTATGATAAATTTCCTAGTCCCTGCCGCAGTGTGGTCGATTTGATGTATTTGTCCTCATAGCTTTTGACAGGGTAGCACTGCTCCTTGATGGCATCCCGGAAGTCATTCCAAGTGGTTGCGGCTAAAAATAGTGAGCCTGTACTTTCATCCTTCTGCTCGCAGTAGGTTTCCCATCAGTCCTTGACGTGGGGGGCTGCTTTGAGAAGAGCGAAAACAATCTTTTCCCGACTCAAAAATTCATGAAAAGAAAAATAACCCTCTAGCAGATTTAACGATTTATCTACGGCATCTGCGTTTATCTAACCCTCAAATATGGGGATTTCAAAATTAACTTGTACCTTAAAGGGCGTGGCGTTTCCAGAGTAGTTGTTGGAAGCCGATGCGTCGCTTCTGAGTAGCCACTGAAGGATTTGGGCAAAGTTGTCCATCATCGCATTCCATTGTCACTCGAGGGCTTCTTCGTGTAAGATTTTGATACGATCTCCTGCCCCTTTGTCTTTCTTCTCATCCTCCATGGGAAGCCGTCGGGATTTGCGAGGCTGGTCTTGAAAAGGTTCGACCAGTTCAAGCCCTAACTCCTTTTATCCTGACCTCGTTGGGGACATGCAAAGAAAAACAAAGAAAAAATAGTCTGCTCTGATACCACTAATCCGAATTTAAACAGGAAAACAACAAGTTACAAAGATAACCATAAACACAGATATGCAGCGGAAATAATACTTCATTTCATTAATGTAAAATACTGAAATATGCTTACAAACAATAATGGAAATAAACCAGCTAGGGCGATGGTAGCTTATCTCTGAGAAGAGATGTGGTGGTTACATGCCTCTGAACTATCTTACAATGAGGCTCCAGGGCCTTTTTATTATTGAACAATAAGAAAAAACCTTAAACAACCAAAACCCTAACCCGAGGAGATGTAACACCAAGAGTTTGTGGGCCCCGTTGGGGTGAGTTGGATAGCCAACTTCCCGGGGTCGTGAATTGGTGATATTATCTCCGTTTGACATGCATGATAGCCTATTGGAAAGATCTCTCTGAGGACTACAACGGATAAGACAATTTTTTGATATACAAATCATTGCGGTAGATTTCCCAAAAAACGTCGTTTAGGGCCTCAAAACGGCTCCGGAAGTTTAGGACCCGAAAAACTGCTAAAAATAGTAAATTGCGCTATAATTAAGGAAACTGAAAAACTGAAAGGGACAGTTGTGGGGCTCCATATGGGATAGGTGGGTGGCCACCAACATCCACTTGGATCACTAGCAGCTCTAAACAGACACTAGATTTCCCGATAACAAAATGGAGACTCCGCTGGGGAGCGATTACTTTGATTGCTTGTCTCTATTTGTTTGATTCAAAAACCACAGACGGAGCCTGAAGTCAAGCCAGCTAGCCTTTGAACTGCATTTTCTATGAAAGTGAAAAGTAGATGAACGCTACTTCAATCAATCTCCGGGTTTGTTTATGAACTGAACAATTGACTTGCAGACATCCTAAGTGCCCTAGAGGTAGCTTGAGTAACCTCATTAGATCAGCCCTATACTTTGTAGTTATTGACTATCATTTTCTCAGCCTAAATATCTGAACTTATCTGCAAATTATGACCAAAAAACAAGTTAAAGTCTCGTTCCTTGACCATCGCACCCTCTCCTTTAGGAAATCAGGATGCATCACACCTCCCGTGTGCAGTAGGTGGAATGCACCCCTGTTTCCCTGTGTTACAGGTGCGATGATCAGACAAGACTAGATCTACCTCCAGATTTTGGTTTTTTCTTCACTGTCTTCAGTTTTATTCAGGAGTTTTGTTGTCTGTGATTAGTAGACCACTGTTGAAACCCCCTTCTTTGCATCATCCAACCTCTATTGTACAAAGAATTGTGAATGTTTTTTATGTATTGTGCGCCATTTATAGTTCTCTTTTACAAAATAGTAACTTAATCAAACTATCGTCTTTTGATTTGGAAGTGTCGCAAGTGTCGTTTTCAATCAAAGAAAATAATACTTCTCTTTTTGATGGTCGATTACACTGTTACTCTTGTATTTGATCTAAATTTATAAGTATTTCAAGTGTCGAAAGCAGTTTTCGATTCAAAATCGCAAAGTGTCGTCTTGCCTTCCTGTCATTTTTTGAAAAGAAAATCATTAGTACTGTTGCTCTGAAAGAAGAAATAATTCAGATTTGTATTTAGCATTCTTTTTGTCATTCACACATTAAGAAAGCGAAAAACAAATACATGCACGTGCATTTGCATTTAGACTGCTTGTTGATTTTGATTTAGGACAGTGCATCTAGTGTGCGCTCTCTGCTCTATGTTGAAAGGATTTCATTTCTCTTTCCTTAGTAGCTAGGATTTTCATTGTGAAAAGAAGATTAAACAACTGTTTATCATCTTAGATTTCATTTTAGGAATTGTATATCTACGTCATGCAGTGAACCTTAAAGGCAAACTTCTTAAGAAAGATCAACTGTAAAATAAATTTAATGAACATAAAAACGCTTTGGAACCTAACGCACAACATCTAGAAGTCTAGGCTAGAGACGTATTCTAGCGTCATAAAGCCTGGTAACTGTCACTTTCACCGTAGGTTGGGTGATTCCTCCTCTTTGAGACGACAAGTTCTAGTACGGACTTGTGCTCCCACATACTGTCAAGTATATATTGGGAGACCACAATAGGCTATATCCTTTATCCTTAGGAAGTCGTGTCTGCCGCCCTATCGATCGCAATGCAGTGAACATAGCATTCGGGAAAATTGACTGCCATACCGTAAAAATTATTCTGCAGTTTTGCGATTGGTTTGGTAATCCCTCTGTCTATATTTCTAGAGCAGTCTCTTTCGTTCCTTTTCAGATTCCTTAAAGGAAAAGGTCCATCTGAGTGCTTGTCACTTCAATCTCATTAAAAATCGAAGGCAACTAGAGTCATCTTTAGCTTTTTCTCAACTCTTAAAAATTGAAAAAGCAAGTTGTGTCAAGTGTCTAAAATTTATTTTAATCAAAATAACGTCACTGTTCCCTCATTGGTCTTAGGTTGAGAAAATGGAGCCCACCAACCAAGGATTTCCCTTAGGGGGATGTCCTAGTCCTTTCTCCTCTTGGGGAGATGTTGGTGCACCTCATATGGCCACATTGTCCCTTCCAGGACTGACAATTGGCCTATCGATATGGATTTTCTCGACCTCTGTCATTCAAAGCACCGTAATTCCTGAACAATCGAGCAACTAGATGATACCAGAGTTTCCCCCCAACCTTCTACTTCGTTTGTCTCTCCCTCTCCTTCTTCCTATTTGCTTGGTAAAGATAGTAAAACTAAAAACCAAGTAACTAAGAAGAAGAAGAAGGGGAAGGAGAAGAAGAAGAAGGAGCCAAAGGCAAAAAGGGGCAACCGTACATCGTCTAGCGAAAATCCACACACTGCACCGTCCAAACCTAAATCTCCATGTGTCATCTACAAAGGAGACCACTATCACCGAGATTGTCCTTGCATCCCACGAATCCTAAGGGACTGGTCTCCTCGCTTGCACAATTCGGTGTCGTCAACCTCTGACGATCATGTTGAAAGTACACCGTCAACAAGTGAAAGTGAAGTCACTAGACAAAAAGGAAAATCTAAATTTCCCTGTAGACTGTGTGAAGGAAATCATGCCCTCCACTGTTGTCCCTTCCTAGACGAAGCTAAAAGAGTCTTGGATAATCATCCTGTATCACCACAGCGACTCCCTCCTGGGTACAAGAAACTCTTTCCAAACCCATTGCTAGTTGAAAATCTGACTGACCCACCTTTGGAGTCGGTTGAAGCACCCATCATTGAAGATAAACCCTTTGAGTCCACATCGGACCAAAGTCAACAGGTTGGGACAGTAGTCGACCCCATCTTGACTTCAGAAGATTTACCTTCAGATAATACAGTCACTGAAGAGAATGATAATGACATCGTTCAAATTCTTTTCGTAAACACAGACTCCGATGAACATGGGGGCAATCTACCCATTCCTTTACCGCAAGAAGGAAATTCATCGGATTTGTATCTGGCCGTTTATTCGGTCCCACCTCCAAGCAACCTAGTCGTTTCCTTCGAATGGAATCTACTAGGCAGACCCTGTTTACCATCCAATGTACCATTTTGAATCATAGTGCAAACTTACAAAATGGTCATGGTTGGTACCATCATAGATGAAGGGGATTTTGTGAGTATCCTTTCCTCAACTGCTTGGAAAGCACTTGGTTCGCCATTACTTTTTCCTGAGATGCGAAATCTAACAAGCTTCGATAAAGGAACCAGTCAGCCGTTAGGGATCCTTCCAATTTTGCCTATAACTTTGATAAGGAAAACCATTTATCTGAACGTAATGGTAGTCCAAGGACCTTTAGATTGCAGTCTACTCCTTGGGCGCGACTACATTTATAGCATGGGAGCCATCGTCTCCTCACTCTTTTGAGTAATGTGTTTTCCGCATGAAGGCATAGTGGTCCAGCTTGTAGACCAGCTTTCATTCTCTGGTTCACACATAGCTAATAGTCAAATGCCATCCTTAACATGTCTTATTTCACAAGGAATGTCTCATCAATCTCCAGTCCGTCCACCTAATGAGCGCAAGTGATTCGGTGGTCAAGACTGAAACCCAGGGGGCATGCACCCTGGCCTGCTTCGATAGGAAAACTTCAGGTATAGGGTAGGTTTCCGCAGAGGATATATGACTAGTCTGACACGCCCATCCATTTAGGAAAATGGGATTATAGTGGAATAAGATACCTCTGTTAGAAGGTAGGCCTTTCCCGATAGAACAAATGTTTTTTCTGCAAATTGAAGGGTAACCTGAAAAGGTAGGCCTTTCCCGATAGAACAAGTGTTTTGTCTGCAAATTGAGGGGTAATCTTGGAAACTCTACTTCGCTATACCTGGGGGCATGCAAAATTTTTGCGTGAAAGTGAAAATCGACCATTTATTTTCTTATTTTGTAGGTTCTTAACCCTCTAAACTCATAGGATTGGTCATTCCTAGCTTACATAATAAGAGTCGGAGCATAATTTCGAATGGTGCAAGCTCCCTAAAAAATGAACCTATCGTTGAAACATCCTTATTATACAACTGGCACGAGCAGTTTTACGCGAAGTTCAAGCTCATTAAAAATTAAACCTAACAATGAGCATATGTTCCACCAAAGTTTAAGCTCATTAAAAAATGAACCCACCTCTGGTAAATAACCTTTGTGAATGCATTTTCATCAGCTCTTGAGCCTTGGTCGTGTTCTTACCATCACCTCCACTCTATTGTTGCCGATCATTCGCCTCCATTTGATTGTTTACCCTTTTTGAGGAATAGCTGAGACGAGTGATCCTATTAGCCACCTTTTTACACTATTGTGATTAGAAAGTTCCAAACCTTACTTGGAACCAGCTGCTATCTGAAAACATCACTCATTCCTCAAAAAACGATTCTCCTTTAAGCTCTTTTCATCTGACTCGTAAAATATGAAAAGATTTCCGAGCGATTGGCCTCTCTAGATCGTTAAAGTGATTGGAAGTACTATCCCTCCTCTAGATTTTAATCTTTTTGGACCTGAGGGATTATTACACAAAAAGATCGAGCGTTTGTCTTGTTCGGCTCGTTAAAACTATCGAAAAGTCATCCCTTTCACATTGTTTTATACTTTTTTGGACTTAAGGGATTATATTACGAAAAAGGAATATTGGAGTCTTCTTTCTGTCTCTTTTTAGACTCTTTAAAATCGAAAAGGATCAAGTTATCCTTGTCGTTAAACTCGTTAAAACAATAGTGACAAACTTGTCCATTCAGACAAGAGCGAGTTTCACTGTTGCTAGGCTCGTTAAAACATAGCAACGGGTTTGGCTGAAGGGAAAATTATAGAACAAGCATATGTTATCCTCCTCAAGCTTGACAAAAATAAAGAGGTACTCGTCAAAAATTACTGGGGAAAATTGGGAAGAAAACTTGAAGAAACTTTATTGGTAGCAGGTCGCTCTTGAACATGACACTTTCATTCCATCACCATGATTGATTCGGGTTGGGTTATTCCGTTCACCGGTCATATCACCATTGGTCCACCGTACCATCCATTTTTGGGGTTAATGCTACCAATCCATTTCAGTGTCGCTGATATGTTCAAGAGAAGTCGCTCAGAGAATTCACCTACCCAGCTTGTGTCTCATCCGCTATAATACCTTCACACTTCATTCTTTCATGACCGCCACACTGAACCTTGTATCACCAAATTGTTTTCACCTCTACAAAATCATTTTCTCCATTCCATGTCGTAGATGTGGGATCCATTAATGCCCTCCTACAATGGGTCACTTCTTGTCGACATCAGCTCATTATCCAAGAAGCTGACCTAAGGACAACCCTCCCAATACTTTGAAGCTTGCATGCCTCAATGGCAAGTTTCTCACTTCTGGCGACACGTTTACACTAATGGCCTTCGACCGAAAGATTTTGCGTGGTGTTCGACATCAACTTATGTATTCACACCACGTGAATTGTACTGTAGTACCTTGAGGGTCATCATCATCATCGGTGATTCCTCTCACATTTATTAACAGCTTACATCATTGGCTGGTAATCAGATGATGTCCTTCCATGTTCGACATCAGAACATCTTTTTCACATGGATCGACTTGTACTTTTGGGAAAATATTGAACGAGTTTTGTAGACCCCGGATCTAGTTTCATCCATCCGGGCTGTGATATAATCAAGAAAATAAAGACATCAAATGTACATCATTTCTACACAAATAATCATCCAAACTAAGGGATGATGGCTCTACCAGAATCATCAATCTGCACACAGACGGTTGTCTATCCTATGTACATGAAAATGAATTTATCAAGCTGAGCATGGGAATGCCTTCCTCAGCTAGATCATGAAAATATTATGAATATAATGTATTGTATTGTATCTTATTATAGGTCACCTTCCAGTGCGAAAAACCTCGGATCCTTATTATAAAGCATTTCACCCAACATCAAAAGATTTACGACCTCATGCTTTAGGGGGAAACTTTTATAGACATATTTGGGAACTGCAACCCCAATCACATATTTCCATCAACCAAGGGCTTCTAAGTCCGTAAAAGTGTTGTTTCATACGCTAAAGGAGCAAGGTCAGCTAGTTACATCATCTCCCAGAAGTTCTCCATGAAAAGCTACTCAGAACTAGTCAAAGCAAGACCATACAGACTACTCAGTGCTAAAGTTGCGATGCATCTCACCTACCACATGCAAAAAGTGTGATGCATACTGGACATCCCTTCTATAGGGTGCGATGAGCGAGAGCAAACAAATGGCACAAGTAGTTTTCTAGGTGGAAACCCAGAGAATCTTCTAGAAAATGCTCATTTGTCACTTGCCTCTCTGAGTTCACCCAAGGATGAGTAAGAGATCTAAAATCTCCATGTGGAACTAAGAACTATCAGAGAGATGACACTAATCAAAATCCCAGAAGCTGACTCACCCCCCTGCAAATATCTATAAATGGATCCCTCATCTAAGAGATCCAAAGGTTGGAATTAGGTAATTTGCAAAGAGGTGCTATTGGTTTCTCTTTGAAGACATTGTTGGGTGATTTTGATTTGTGTGAGGTGAAGAGGGATTTCAAGCTGGGAGGATGGCGCTGGGTCAGACCAAGTGGTTGTAATCCTCTATTCTATGACTTTTACTAATAAAGCTATTTGATTTTTCCTCCATATTCTTGTGTATCTCCGAATACTATGTTTGTTGTATGCATTTGTATGGTCAATATATATCTGATCCTATATTGTTTACAGTGAAAGATCTCTATGCTTTGATGGTATTATGCTGTTGTGAATCTACAGGTGCTCTTTGAAGCTGGACAAGTAAGGAATTAGTGGTGAGATTCTGTCAAAGGGGAAAGGAAACAAGCAAGGAGCCAAGTGGAAGACTGAGGTTGGTACTCTCTGTTTCTTTCTCATCTGTTTCTCTTAAAGGAAAAACAAGTGACTTCAATTTGTTTGTTTCTAAGATAGCTACCTGTCTTAGTGGGACTAGTAGCTCTGGATAGACACTAGATTTCTCAATAACAAAATGGTGACTCCACTGGGGAGCGATTAGTTTGATTGCTTGTCTCTATTTGTTTGATTCATAAACCACAGATGGAGCCTGAAGTCAAGCCAACTAGCCTTCGAACTGCATTTGCTATGCAAGTGAAAAGTAGATCAACGTTGCTTCAGTCAATCTCCAAGCTTGTTTATGAACTGAACAATTGACTTGCAAACATCCTAAGTGCCCTAGAGGTAGCTTGAGTAACCTCATTATATCATCCCTATACTTTGTAGTTACTGACTATCATTTGCTCGGCCTAAATCCCTGAACTCTACTGCAAACTGTGACCAAAAACCAAGTTAAAGTCTCGTTCCTTGACCATCGCACCCTCTCCTTTAGGAAATCTGGATTCAGTGCACCTCCCGTGTCCAGGAGGTGGGATGCATCCCTGTTTCCCTGTGTTACAGTTGCGATGATCAGACAAGACTAGATATGCCTCCAAATTTTGGTTTTTTTCTTCACTATCTTCAGTTTTATTCGGAAAGTTTTCTATCTGTGATCAGTAGACCACTATTGAAACCCCTTCTTTGCATCATCCAACCGCTATTGTACAAAGAATTGTGAATGTTTTTATGTATTGTGCGCCATTTACAGTTCTCTTTTACAAAATAGTAGCTTAATCGAATTGTCTTCTTTTGATTTGGAAGTGTCGTAAGGGTCATTTTCAGTCAAAGAAAAGAATACTTCTCTTTTTGATAGTCGATTACATTGTTACTCTTGTATTTGATCTGAATCTATAAGTATTTCAAGTGTCAAAAGCAGTTTTCAATTCAAAATCGCAAAGTGTCATCTTGCCTTCCTATCGTTTTTGAAAAGAAAATTGTTAGTACTGTCGCTTTGAAAGAAGAGATAATTCAGATTTGTATATAGCATTATTTTTTTCATTCACACATTAAGAAAGTGGAAAACAAATACATGCATGTGCATTTGAATTTAGACTGCTTGTTGATTGTGATTTAGGACATTACATCTAGTGTGTGCTCTCTGCTCTATGTTGAAAGAATTTCATTTCTCTTTCCTTAGTAGCTAGGATTTTCATTGCAAAAATAAGATTAAATGATTGTTTATCATCTTAGATTGCATTTTAGGAATTGTATATCTACATCACGCGGTGAACCTTAAAGGAAAACTTCTTAAGAAAGATCAACTGGAAAATAAATTCAATGAACATAAATACGCTCTGGAACCTAATGCACAACATCTAGAAGTCTAGGCTAGAGACGTATTCCAGCGTCGTAAAGCCTGGTAACTTTCGCTTTCATCGTAGGTTGGGTGATTCCTCCTCTTTGAGACGATAAGTGCCAGTACGGACTTGTGCTCCCATGTATTGTCAAGTATATATTGGGAGACCACAATAGGCTATATCCTTTATCCTTAGGAAGCCATGTTTGCCACCCTATTGATCGCAATGCACTGAACACAGTATTCGGGAAGATTAACTACCGTACCGTAAAAGGTATTATACAGTTTTGCGATTAGTTTGGTAATCCCTCTATATAGATTTATAGAGCAGTCTCTTTCGTTCCTTTTCAAACTCCTTAAAGGAAACGGTCCATCTGAGCGCTTGTCACTTCAAGCTCATTAAAAATTGAAGGTGACTAGAGTCATCTTTAGCTTTTTCTCGACTCTTAAAAATTGAAAAAGCAAGTTGTGTTAAAGCTTCTAAAATTCATTTAATTCAGAATAACATTTTCCCCTCTTATTTTGAATTGATCAAATAATTCACAATCATGGAAGAAAGTCAATCAAAACCCCATCATTCGCTGAGACTGACGAGTCAACCATCTTTGACTCCGGAAACCAAACCATTCCGGGTCAAGCGAACTCGTTTAACTAGGTCAAAGTCTCCTAGTTTGTTTGAAACTTGTGTTTCAACATCCTCTGAGACTCTAGTTACTCCAACCATTTCTGGTACCTCTGTCTCTATAGAATAAGTTCCACGGTTACATGAGGACACTAGAACTGATCCTAGCATAACAGTAAATGCTTCTATTCCTGAACCAGCTCCATTCAGGGTTGATTCGGAAGGTGTTACCCCTCCAACATCTGTCACTGTAGAATCTATACTTTCTTCGGCACTAAAAATATTTTATGGACCTAACAGTTTGCCTCTTCCACCTGGATTGATTGCTATAGAAGAGATTACAGAGGATCATCCATCTAGTACTACATCGCATTTTGGGACTGAGATACACCTATATCCTTCTACTTCAAAAGTTAATACCCCTTCATCGCAAGTTCCTGTAGAAGCGCTGGGAAGTCTTTTGGATAGACTTGATATGTCTGGACAACCATTGACATCTAGGACTGTCTCATCCGATACAACGGTAGTAGAACCTCCTGCCACCACTCCGACGATGTTCGCTGGTATACCATCTGTCCCAACTAGCTCTCAACCGCTAGAAGGAGTCCACCCAGGGACTGTTTCGACAGTATGGTCTGTTCCCATTTGTTCATCCGAAATAGTATCAGGAATCTCTTATGTTGAATCTCAACAAATTTATCCTTCACAACAATATCAATTTGGGCAGTCTGGTCTCCAAAGGCCAATCATTCCCTTGAGTAGTGTATTGCCACCATATGGAGGGCACTACACCCTTTCATTGTTCCCTCCGGGAGAACAACCATATGAGAGTTAAATACCGAATTCAGGTCAAATTTGAATCACATCCAACGGTTGGGTGCCAATACTGCCTCAACAACCAAGAGTTGTATACTCAATGCAACCGGCTCTACCTGTGTCGAATATCCCCACTACACCAGTTATTGTGACAATGTCGCAAGTACAAGCATTGAATGTTGTATGCCAACCTCAAGTTTCTTAGGTCGTTGTACAACAACCTCTTGTCTCTGCGACACAAATGCAATCGCCAATTAGAGGCTCCTTAACTGGAGCGACTCAAGCTCAAACGGGTACTATTACCCCTCATCTTGGTCAAATGTCCGGTATTGGGAAACAACAAATGGTTTCACAACCATGGCTAGTGCTACATCAACAACCACAATTCCAACAAGCTTACCAAGGACTTGAGCAGCAAAACTTTGCAGGTAATGGGCAGCCATATATTCAAAATGGTTATCACCAATCGTCTCAAATTGGTTATGCCCAACCACCTTGTCAAAGTTATCAACATCAAATACATTATGTTGGTCTGCAAAGACCCACTGCTCAGGCGATCCCATCTTATCCTATGTACGCTTCGCCAAACCTGAATCAACAGTTTCCCTTCGTGGCGACTCTAAAGTTACCAGATCTAAATCAGCTAACGAACGATCCAATTGCTTATGCCCCTTGGTGGCCAGCAATTCCTCATAAAATTTCGTCGGATATTCCTAAATTTAATGGAAATCCCGGTGAAGACCTGTCGAATCATGTGATGACCTTTCATCTGTGGTGTTCATCCAACACTCTCAATGATGATTCGATTTGGCTTCACCTTTTTCAGTGAATGTTAACTAGTCCGGTAGCAAAATGGTACATCGAATTGCCTAGAGCTTCATTTGATAATTCAGCGCCATTGCCACAACCCTTTTAACCCATTTTCAATTACCAATAAGGTATGAAACATGGACAGCCACTCACATATCCGACCATATTCATGAATGGCGACGTCATCGTAGAATGGTAAAAACATATGTCCCTGATCAGCTACTAGCTGAATGGTTTATTAAGTCTTTGTTACCTTCTATAACAGAAGATGTGGCGAACGGAGGGGCTGTCACTGAAGAGCAGGTCATTGCTCATGCGCACTATCTAGACTTGATCTATACTCAGTCTGGTACACTCTGTGACAAAATCCCTGATCCTCCTCCTAAATCAAATAATGACTCTCATGCCGGCGATGGCGTGATATGTACGACCAGCACGAAATCCACAAAGGCTACATCTAAGAAAGCCCGTAAGGTTTCTAGTCAAAATGCAAATGAAGAACTTCTAGCCTCAGAGGTTAATGTCGTGTCGATCGACAAAGGCAAAAACCAAAGCAGCCAGGGGGCAAGAAGAAAGGGAAAAGCAAAAAGAAGAAACAGGATGATTCATCTCCTAAAAAATCTTCTGCAAACACTTATGGGAAAATGAAACCTCCTTCGGGATGTCAGATATGCGATGAGGATCATTGGATGAGATATTGTCTGCATAAAGCTGAGATTAAGAAATTCTTCAAGAACTCAAAAACCTCAGCGATATTGACTGGTCCGTTTCCAAACCCAGAAACCAATCTAGGTGCTAGTGACAATGCTTCCCCATCCCAAGTGCTTATGTTGTCCATTTCAAAACAGTAAAATGATGCTTTGATATCGACGAGGAATAAAGATTACAGGAATCCACAGCTATCGAACAACAAGGCTACTGATCAACCTAGTAGTTTGACAACAACTTCAACCGAAGTTGTGCCACCCATCATTCCTGAGTTAACAATAAAGCCGCCAAAGGGAGTTGTACACAAATCGACATTTAATCCTCGTGCCAGAGTGGCACAGAATTATAATATAGTAGAGGACCTGGCCTAATTTCCGTCCGCTATGTTGACACTTGAGGTACTGCAAAATTGCCCCTCCCAAAAGCAAGCTTTATTATCAGCAATAGGTGGGATTGACCCAGCGGATTCCAATCTTGTGGCCTTTAATCGTAAAGGATATGACCTCCAGTTACCAGCTCAGCTCGCTTTCCTCATTCAAGTGAAAGCCCTCAACAAAACTGTTCATCGAACAATTATTGATGAGGGGGCATCTACATGTATTATGTGAATGAGTTGCTGGAAAACTTTAGGCTCACCACCCTTGTCACGATCGTCAATGACGTTAAAATCATTTGATGGACGAACATACACTCCATACGAGATTTTAAGTAACTTGCAAGTTGAACTGGGGGGCAAAACAGTAGAAATTGATGTGGAAGTTATCGATGGAAACCTAGATTACAACATCCTACTAGGAAGGCCTTGGATTTATGCTATGGTTGTCGTTGTGTCGACATACTTCAGAAAGATTGCATATCCTTTTCAAGGAGGGATTACAATCATCGACAAACAAACCTTTCTCCCCAACAGTTCACAAGTTACGGGAAGCATTCCGATGATCCACAGAAGTTCTCAATTGCTTCAAAATATCGGAGTAGGCCTACTAAAAGACCCTGCATTGATGGGTACTTTTGCCCTACCACCTCCGAACAATCTGGCGGAAGTGGCCACGGTGGAAACCTGAAATATGATATCTTCTATATCTAAAAGATTCAGAAGATTCTCAAACATTTTGTCAGCATGGATCATCGCCATTTTAGAAATATTGTAGCAATCAATTTTCTTAGCCTAGGGGACAAACCCAAATCAACACTCATCGAGTGTTCGGATAGATAGGTCTAAGGAATATGGCACCTCTTCAGATCCTTGGTCACATGTACATTCTACAGATGAAGGAATTGTTCAGTCAATGATCATAGGGGGGCACCATGGGAAGATTACCACCATCATTCCCATCTTCCAGATTACCACGAAGATTATTCCAGCAACCTTAATCATCCTTCAGTTTTTTATTTTCTATCAAATACTGTAAATACGGTGGATTATGATAGTTCTTTTACTGAGTCCACCTCATTAAAAAATGAAACAACTCCCTTTCCAAATCGAGTCTTTGATTACGATCTCGTAAAATCCAAGTCAAGTCCTTCAAAGATTTCAAATGTAAACCTTCATTCCAACCACCGCAATGAATGCAATGAAGCTTGGGGGGCATGCACCTCGATTTGCATCATTATGTTGGGGGCATGCGGACTTATAACAAGCATATTTTCTCATTTCAAGCTTGTGTAAACATGAAACCAAATCTGAGCATATGTTGTCGCATGGTTCAAGATCATTAAAAAATGAACCAGGCCACGAGTAGTTTTACACGAAGTTCAAGCTTGTTAAAAAATAAACCTAGCAATGAGCATATGTTCCACCAGAGTTTAAGCTCATTAAAAAGTGAACCAACATCTGACAAATAGCCATCGTGAATGCATTATCATTAGCTTTTGAGCCTTGGTCGTGTTCTTACCATCACCTCCACTCTATTATTGCCGATCATTCGCCTCCATTTGATTGTTTACCCCTTTTTGAGGAACAACTACAAAAAGTGATCCTATTAGCCACCTTTTTACACTGCCATGATTGGAAAGTTCCAAAACTTACCTAGAACCAGCGGCTATCTGAAAACATCACCCGTTCCTCAAAAAATGAGTCTCCTTTAAGTTCTTTTCATCTGACTCATAAAATATGAAAATATTGTCGAGCGATTGGCCTCTCCAGCTCATTAAAGTGATTGGAAGTGTTATCCCTATTCTAGATTTTAATCTTTTTGGACCTGAGGGATTATTACACAAAAAGATCGAGCGTTTGTCTTGTTCGGCTCGTTAAAACTATCAAAAAGTCATCCCTTTCGCATTGTTTTATACTTTTTCAGACTTAAGGGATTATATTAGAAAAAGGAATATTGGAGTCTTCTTTCTGTCTCTTTTTAGACTCTCTAAAATTCAAAAGGGCCTAGTTATCCTTGTCGTTAAACTCATTAAAACAATAGCAACAAACTTGTCCATTCAGACAAGAGCGAGTTTCACTGTTGCTAGGCTTGTTAAAACATAGCAACGGGTTTTCCCAAAGGGAAAATTATATAACAAGCATATGTTATCCTCCTCAAGCTTAACAAAAATAAAGATGTATTGGTCAGAAATGACTGGGGAAAATTGGGAAGAAAACTTGAAGAAACTTTATTGGTAGCAGGTTGCTCTTGAACATGACACTTTCACTCCATCACCATGATTGAGTCGGGTTGGGTTATTCCGTTCACCGATCATATCACCATTGGTCCACTGTACCATCCACTTTTGGGGTTAACGCTACCAATCCATTTCAATGTCACTGATATGTTCAAGGGAATTCGCTCAGAGAATTCACCTACCCAGCTTGTGTCTCATCCGCTACAATAACTTCACACTTCATTCTTTCATGACTGCCACCTTGAACCTTGTATCACCAGATCATTTTCACCTCTACAAAATCATTGGCTCCATTCCATGTCGTAGATGTGGGATCCATTAATGCCTTCCTACGACGGGTCACTTCTTATCGACATCAGCTCATTATCCAAGAAGCCGACCTAGGGAAAACCCTCCCAGTACTTTGAAGCTTGCATGCCTCAATGGCAAGTTTCTCACTTCCGGCGACAGGTTTACACTAATGGCCTTCGACCAAAAGATTTTGTGTGGTGTTCGACATCAACTCAGGTATACACACCACGTGAATTGTACTGCAGTACCTTGAGGGTCATCATCATCATCATCGGTGATTCCTCTCGCGTCTGTTAACAGCTTACATCATTGGCTGGTAATCGGACGATGTCCTTCCATGTTTGACATCAGAACATCTTTTTCACATGGATCAACTTGTACTTCAAGTGAAGATTGAACGAGTTTTGAAGACCGAGGATCTAGTTTCATCCATCTGGGCTGCGATATAATCAGGAAAATAAAGACATCGAATGTACATCATTGTTGCATAGATAATCATCCAAACTAAGGGATGATGGCTCTACTAGAATCATCAGTCTACACATAGACGGTTGTCTGTCCTATGTACATGAAAATGAATTTATCAAGCTGAGCATGGGAATGCCCGCCTCAACTAGATAATGAAAATATTATGAAGATCATGTATTGTATTGTATCTTATTACAGGTCTCCTTCCAGTGCGAAAAACCTTGGATCCTCATTATAAAGCATTTCACTCGACATCAAAAGATTTATGACCTCATGCTTTAGGGGGCAACTGTTATAGACATATTTGGGCACTGCAACCCCAATCACATATGTCCATAAAGCAAGGGCTTCTAAGTCCCTAAAAGTATTGTTTCATACCCTAAAGGAGCAACTTCAGCTAATTACATCATCTCCCAGAAGTTCTCCATGAAAAGCTACTCAGAACTTGTCAAAGCAGGACCATACAGATTTCCCATAGCTAAAGGTGCCATGCATCTCACCTGCCACATGAAAAAAGTAAGATGCATACTGGAAATCCCTTCTATAGGGTGCGATGAGCGAGAGCAGACAAATGGCACAAGAAATTTGCTAGGTGGAAACCCAGAGAATCTTCTAGAAACTTCTCATATGACACTTGGCTTTCAGAATTTTCCCAGGGATGAGTAAGAGATCAATGAAATATCCAAGTGGAACCAAGAACTATCAGTGGAATGACACTAATCAAAAACCCAGAGCTGACTCACACCTCTGCAAATATCTATAAATGGATCCCTCATCCTAGTGATCCAAAGGTTGGAATTGGGTAATTTGCAAAGAGGTGCTGCGGGTTTCTCTTTGAAGACATTGTTGGGTGATCTTGCTTTGTGGGAGGTGAAGAGGGCTTTCAAGCTGGGAGGATAGCTCTGGGTCAGACCAAGTGGTTGTAATCCTCTCTTATATAACTTTTACTAATAAAGCTATTTGAGTTTTCCTCCATATTCTTGTGTATCTTTGAATACTATGTTTGGTCTGACCCAGCACCATCCTCCCAACATGAAAGCCCTCTTCACCTCATACAAAGCAAGATCACCCAACAATGTCTTCAAAGAGAAACCAACAGCACCTCTTTGCAAATTACCAAATTCCAACCTCCAACCTTTGGATCTCTTGGATGAGGGATCCATTTATATATATTTGCAGGGGGGTGAGTCAGCTTCTAGGATTTTGATTAGTGTCATCTCTCTGATAGTTCCTGGTTCCACATGGAGATTTTAGATCTCTTACTCATCCCTGGGTGAACTCAGAGAGGCAAGTGTCAAATGAGCAGTTTCTATAAGATTCTCTGGGTTTCCACCTAGCAAACTGCTTGTGCAATTTGTCTGCTCTCGATCATCACACCCTATAGAAGGGCTTTCCAGTATGCATTGCACTTTTTGCATGTGGCAGGTGAGATGCATCGTACCTTTAGCACTGGACAGTCTGTATGGTCCTACTTTGACCAGTTCTGAGTATCTTTTCATGGAGAACTTCTGGGAGATGATGTAATCAGCTGACCTTGCTCCTTTAGGGTATGAAACAACACTTTAAGGGACTTAGAAGCCCTTGCTTTATGGACATATGTGATTGGGGTTGTAGTGCCCAAATATGTCTATAACAGTTGCCCCCTAAAGCATGAGGTCGTAAATCTTTTGATGTCGGGTGAAATGTTTTATAATGATGATCTGAGGTTTTTCGCACTGGAAGGTGACCTATAATAACATACAGTACAATACATTATCTTCCTAATATTTTCATGATCTAGTTGAGGCGGGCATTCCCATGCTCAGCTTGATAAATTCATTTTCATGTACATAGGACAGACAACCGTCTGTGTGCAGACTGATGATTCTGGTAGAGCCATCATCCCTTAGTTTGGATGATTATCTATGCAGCAATGATGTACATTTGATGTCTTTATTTTCTAGATTATATCGCAACCCAGATGGATGAAACTAGATCTGGGGTCTTCAAAACTCGTTCAATCTTCGCCCGAAAGTACAAGTCGATCCATGTGAAAAGATGTTCTGATGTCGAACATGGAAGGACATCACCTGATTACCAGCCAAAGATGTACGCTGTTAACAAATGCGAGAGGAATCACCGATGATGATGCTGACCCTCAAGGTACTGCAGTAATATTCACATGGTGTGAATACATGAGTTGATGTTAAACACCACGCAAAATCTTTCAGTCGAAGGCCATTAGTGTAAACCTGTCGCCAGAAGTGAGAAACTTTCCATTGAGGCATGCAAGCTTCAAAGTACTAGAAGGGTTGTCCCTAGGTCGGCTTCTTGGATAATGAGCTGATGTCGACAAGAAGTGACCCATCGTAGGAGGGCATTAATGGATCCCACATCTACGACACGAAACGGAGCAAATGATTTTGTAGGGGTGAAAACAATCTAGTGATACAAGGTTCAGGGTGGCGGTCATGAAAGAATGAAGTGTGAAGGTATTGTAGCGGTTGAGACACACGCTGGGTAGGTGAATTCTCTGAGCGACTTCTCTTGAACATATCGGTGACACTGAAATGGATTGGTAGCGTTAACCCCAAAAGTGGATGGTACGGTGGACCAATGGTGATATGATCGGTGAACGAAATAACCCAGCGCGACTCAATCATGGTGATGGAGTGAAAGTGTCATGTTCAAGAGCGACCTACTACCAATAAAGTTTCTTCAAGTTTTCTTCCCAATTTTCCCCAGTCATTTCTGACCAGTACCTCTTTATTTTTGTCAAGATTGAGGAGGATAACATATGCTTGTTCTATAATTTTCCCTTCGGGAAAACCCATTGCTATGTTTTAACGAGCCTAGCAACAGTGAAACTCGCTCTTGTCTGAATGGACAAGTTTGTCGCTATTGTTTTAACGAGTTTAACGACAAGGATAACTCGGCCCTTTTCAATTTTAGAGAGTCTGAAAAGAGACAAAAAGAAGACTCCAATATTCCTTTTTCGTAATATAATCCCTTAAGTCCAAAAAAGTATAAAACAATACGAAAGGGATGACTTTTCGATAGTTTTAACGAGCCGAACAAGACAAACGCTCAATCTTTTTTTGTAATAATCCCTCAGGTCCAAAAAGATTAAAATCTCGAAGAGGGATGGCACTTCCAATCACTTTAACGATCCAGAGAGGCCAATTTATCAGCAATCTTTTCATATTTAACGAGTTAAATGAAAAGAGCTTAAAGGAGACTCGTTTTTTGAGGAACGAGTTATATTTTCAGATAGCATCTGGTTCCAGGTAAGGTTTGAAACTTTCCAATCATGGAAGTGTAAAAAGGTGGCTAATAGGATCACTCATCACAGTTGTTCCTCAAAAGGGGTAAACAATCAAATGGAGGCGAATGATCGGCAACAACAGAGTGGAGGTGATGGTAAGAACATGACCAAGGCTCAAAAGCTGATGATAATGCATTCACAATGGTTATTTACCAAAGATGGGTTCATTTTTTAATGAGCTTAAACTTTGGTGGAACATATGCTCATTACTAGGTTTAATTTTTAACGAGCTTGAACTTCGCGTAAAACTACTCATTGCTAGGTTTATTTTTTAACGAGCTTGAACTTCACGTAAAACTTCTCATGGCCTAGTTCATTTTTTTAATGAGCTTGAACCATGTGACAACATATGCTCAGATTCGGTTTCATGTTTACACAAACTTGAAACTAGAAACTATGCTTGCTATAAGTTCGAATGCCCCCAGCATAATGATGCAAATAGAGGTGCATGCCCCCCAAGCTTCATTGCATTCAACGTGGTGGTTGGAATGAAGGTTTACCTTCAAAGTCTTTGAAAGACTTGACTTGGATATTACGAGATCGTAATCAAAGACTTGATTTGGAAAGGAAGTTGTTTCATTTTTTAATGAGGTTGACACAGTAAAAGAACTATCCTCATTACTCCTTGTTTCATTTTTTAACGAGGTCGACATGAGATAAGAATTGTCCTCGGAATCCACCGTATTTATAGTATTTGATAGAATATCAAAAACTGCAGGATGATTAAGGTTGTTGGAATAATCTTCGTGGTGATCCAGAAGATGGGAACGATGGTGGTAATCTTCCCATGGTGCCTCTCCTATAATCATTGACTGAATGATTCCTTCGTCTGTAGAATGTATATGCGACCAAGGATCTGAAGAGGTGCCATAGTCCTTAGACCTATCTATCCAAACACTCAATGAGTGTTGATTTGGGTTTGTCCCCCAGGCCAAGAAAATTGATTGCTACAATATTTCTAAAATGGCGATGATCCATGTTGACAAAATGTTTGGGAATCTTCTGAATCTCTTAGATATAGAAGACATCATATTGCAGGTTTCCACCATAGCCACTTCCACCAAATTACTCTGAGGCAGTAGGGCAAGAGTACTCATCAATGTAGGGTCTTTTAGTAGGCCTACTCTGATATTTTGAAGTGAATGAGAGCTTCCATGGATCATTGGGATGCTTCTCGTAACTTATGAACTGTTGGGGAGAAAGGTTTGTTGGTCGATGATTCTAATTCCTCCTTGAAAAGGAAATGCAATCTTTCTGAAGTATGTTGACACAACAGTGGCCATAGCATAAACCAGGGCCTTCCCAGTAGGATGTTGTAGTCGAGGTTTCCATCGATAACTTCAACATCAATTTCTATTGTTTTTCCCCCCAGTTCAACTTGTAAGTTACTCAAAATCCCGTATGGAGTGTATGTTCGTCCATCAAATGCTTTTAACGTCATCAACTATCGCGACAAATGTGGTGAGCCTAAATTTTTCCAGCAACTCATTGACATAATACATGTAGATGTCCCCTCATCAATAATTATTCGATGAACAGTTTTGTTGAGGGCTTTCACTTGAATGAGGAAAGCGAGTTGAGCTGGTAACTAAGGTTCATATCCTTTATGATTAAAGGCCACAAGATTTGAATCCGCTGGGTCAATCCCACCTATTGCTGATAATAGAGCCTGCTTTTGGGAGGGGCAATTTTGCAGTACTTCAAGTGTCGACATAGCAAACGACGATTGGGCCAGGTCCTATACTATATTATAATTCTGTGCCGCTTTGGCATGAGGAGTAAATGTCGATTTGTGTACTACTCCCTTTGGCAGCTTTATCGTTAGCTCAGGAATGATGGGTGGCACAAATTTGGTTGAAGTTGTTGTTGAACTACTAGGTTGATCAGTAGCCTTATTGTTAGACAGTTGTGGATTCCTGTAATCTTTATTCCTTGTTGATATCAAAGCATCATTTCGCTATTTTGAAATGGACAGCATAAGGACTTGGGATGGGGAAGCATTGTCACTAGCAACCAGATTGGTTCCTAGGTTTGGAAACGGATCAGTCAATACTGCTGAGGTTTTTGAATTCTTAAAGAATTTCTTAACTTCAGCTTTATATGGACAATCTCTCGTCCAATGATCCTCATCGCATATGAGGCATGGCTGAGTAGGTTTCTTTTGCCCAGAAGGGTTTGCAGAAGATTTTTCAGGAGACGAATCATCTTGTTTCTTCTTTTTTCTCTTCCCTTTCTTCTTGCCTCCTGGTTGCTTTGGTTCTTTTCCTTTGTTAGTTGACACGGCATTAACCTCCGAGGCTAGAATTTCTTCATTTTCATTTTGATCAGAAATCTTACGGGCTTTCTTAGATGTAGCCTTTGTCGATTTCATGCTCGTCATACCTATCACGCCATCGCCGGCATGAGAGTCTTTGTTTGATTTAGGAGGAGGAGGAATGGAAAATTCTGGTCTTGGAGCACCAGGGATTTTGACATAGAGCGTGCCAGACTGAGTATAAATCAAGTCTAGATATTGCGCACGAGTAATGACCTGCTCTTCAGTGACGACCCCTCCCTTTGCCACATCTTCTGTTATAGAAGGTAATAAAGACTCAATAAACCATTCAGCTAGTAGCTAATCAGGGACATATGTTTTTACCATTCTACAACAATGTCACCATTCATGAATATGATCGGAGAAGCTCTGTCCTTGTTTCATACCTTATTGGTAATTGAAAATGGGTTCAAAAGGTTGTGGCAAGGGTGCTAAAGTTATCGAATGAAGCTCTAGGCAATTCGATGTACCATTTTGCTACCAGACCACTTAATGTTTGCTGAAAAAGATGAAGCCTAATCGAATCATCATTTAGAGTGTTGGAGGAACACCATAAATGAAAGGTCAGCACATGATTCGATGGATCTTCACCCAGATTTCCATTAAATTTAGGAATATCTGATGCAAGTTTATGAGGAATCGCTGGCCACCAAGGGGCATAATCAATTGGATCATTTGTTAGCCGATTTAGTTTTGGTAACTCTAAAGTCGCCACGAAGGGCAACTGTTGATTCAGGTTCGGTAAAGCATACCCAGGATAAGATGGGATTGCCTGAGCAGTGGGTCTTTGCATACCAGCATAATGCATTTGATGCTGATAACTTTGATAAGGTTGTTGGGCATAGCCAATTTGGGATGATTGATGATAACCATTTTGAATATACGGCTGCCCATTACTTGCAAAGCTTTGCTGCTCAGGTCCTTGGTAAGCTTATTGGAATTTCGGTTGTTTCGGTTGCACCAACCATGGTTGTGAAACCATTTGCTGTTGCCCAATACTAGACATTTGACCAAGATGAGGGGTAATAGTACCTGTTTGAGCTTGAGTCGCTCCAGTTAAGGAGCCACTAACTAGCGATTGTTGTTGTGTCACGGAGACAAGAGGTTGTTGTATAATGACCTAAGAAACTTGAGGTTTGCATACAACAGGCAATTCTTGTACTTGCGACACTGTCACAATAGCTGGTGTAGTGGGGATATTCGACACAGGTAGACTCGGTTGCATTGAGTATACAACTCTTGGTTGTTGAGGCAGTATTGGCACCCAACTGTTGAATGTGATTCCAATTTGACTTGAATTCGGTTGTGAACTCTCATATGGTTGTTCTCCCGGAGGGAACAATGAAAGGGTGTAGTGCCCTCCATATGGCGGCAATCTAGTGCTCAAGGGAATGATTAGCCTTTGGGGACCAAACTGCCCAAATTGATATTGTTGTGAAGGATCAATTTGTTGAGACTCAACATAAGGGATTCCAGATACTATTCCGGATGAACAAACGGGAACAAACCATACTGTCGAAATAGTCCTTGGGTGGACTCCTTCTAGCAGTTGAGAGCTAGTTGGGACAGATGGTATACCAGCGAACATCATTGGAGTGGTGGCAGTAGGTTCTGCTACCGCTGTATCAGACGAGACAGTCCTAGATGTCGTTGGCTGTCCAGACATATCGAGTCTATCCAAAAGACTTCCCAGCGCTTCTACAAGAACTTGCGATGAATGGGTATTAACTTCTGAAGTAGAAGGATATAGGTGAATCTCAATCCCAAAATGCGATGGAGTACTGGATGGAAGATCCTTCGTAATCTCTTCTATAGCAATCAATCCAGGTGGAAGAGGCAGACCGTTAGGTCCGTAAAATTTTTCTGGTGTTGAAGAAGGTATAGATTCTGTAGCAACAGATGTTGGAGGGGTAACACCTTCTGAATCAACCCTGGATGAAGCTGGTTCAGGAATAGAAGTGTTTATTGTTACACTAGGATCAGTTCTAATGTCCTCTTGTAACTGTGGAACTTCTTCCGTAGAGGCAGAGGTACCAGAAATGGTTGGAGTAACTAGAGTCTCAGAGGATGTTGAAACACAAGTTTCAAAAAAACCAGGAGACTTTGACCCAGTTAAATGAGTTTTCTTGACCCGGAATGGTTTGGTCTCCGAAGTCAAAGACTATTGACTCGTAACAGATTAAAGTCACTTGTTTTTCCTTTACGAGATAGAGATGGGAAAGAAGCAGAGAGTACCAACCTTAGTCTTCCATTTGGCTCCTTACTTGTTTCCTTTCCCCTTTGAGAGAATCTCGCCACTGCTTCCTTACTTGTCCAGCTTTAAAGAGCACCTGTAGATTCATAGCAGCATAATACCATTAAATCATAGAGATCTTTCACTGTAAACAATATAGGATCAGATATATATTGACCATATAAATGCATATAACAACACAATATTCAGAGATACACAAGAATATGGAGGAAAACTCAAATTACTTTATTAGTAAAAGTCGTAGAAGAGAGGATTAAAACCACTTGGTCTGACCCAGTGCCATCCTCCCAGCTTGAAAGCCCTCTTCACCTCACACAAAGCAAGATCACCCAATAATGTCTTCAAAGAGAAACCAGTAGCACCTCTTTGCAAATTACCAAATTCCAACCTTTGGATCTCTTGGCTGAGGGATCCATTTATAGATTTTTTCAGGGGGGTGAGTCAGCTTCTGGGATTTTGATTAGTGTCATCTCTCTAATAGTTCCAGGTTCCACATGGAGATTTTAGATCTCTTACTCATCCCTGGGCGAACTCAGAGATGCAAGTGTCAAATGAGAAGTTTCTAGAAGATTCTCTGGGTTTCCACCTAGCAAACTATTTGTGCCATTTGTCTACTCTCACTCATCACACCCTATAGAAGGGCTTTCCAGTATGCATCACACTTTTTGCATGTGGCAGGTGAGATGCATCGCACCTTTAGCACTGGGCAGTCTATATGGTCCTGCTTTGACTAGTTTCGAGTATCTTTTCATGGAGAAATTTTAGGAGATGATGTAATCAGCTGACCTTGCTCCTTTAGGGTATGAAACAACACTTTTAGGGACTTATAAGCCCTTGGTTTATGGACATATGTGATTGGAGTTGCAGTGCCCAAATATGTCTATAACAGTTGCCCCCTAAAGCATGAGGTCGTAAATCTTTTGATGTCGGGTGAAATGCTTTATAATGAGGATCCGAGGTTTTTCGCACTGGAAGGTGACCTATAATAAGATACAATACAATACATTATCTTCATAATATTTTCATGATCTAGCTAAGGTGGGCATTCCCATGCTCAGCTTGATAAATTCATTTTCATGTACATAGGATAGACAACCGTCTGTGTGCAGACTGATGATTCTGGTAGAGCCATCATCCCTTAGTTTGGATGATTATCTATGCAACAATGATGTACATTCGATGTCTTTATTTTCCTGATTATATCCCAGCCCGGATTGATGAAACTAGATCTGGGGTCTTCAAAACTCGTTCAATATTCGCCCGAAAGTACAAGTTGATCCATGTGAAAAAGATGTTCTGATGTCGAACATGGAAGGACATCGTCTGATTACCAGCCAATGATGTAAGTTGTTAACAGACGCGAGAGGAATCACCGATGATTATGATGACCCTCAAGGTACTGCAGTATAATTCACATGGTGTGAATACATGAGTTGATGTCAAACACCACGCAAAATCTTTCAGTCGAAGGCCATTAGTGTAAACCTGTCGCCGGAAGTGGGAAACTTTCCATTGAGGCATGCAAGCTTCAAAGTATTGGGAGGATCGTCCCTAGGTCGGCTTCTTGGATAATGAGCTGATGTCGACAAGAAGTGACCGATCGTAGGAGGGCATTAATGGATCCCACATCTACGACATGGAATGGAGCAAATGATTTTGTAGAGGTGAAAACAATCTGGTGATACAAGGTTCAGGGTGGTGGTCATGAAAGAATGAAGTGTGAAGGCATTGTAGCAGATGAGACACAAGCTGGGTAGGTGAATTCTCTGAGAGACTTCTCTTGAACATATCGACGACACTAAAATAGATTGGTAGCGTTAACCCCAAAAGTGGATGGTACGGTGGACCAATGGTGATATGACCGGTGAACTGAATAACCCAACCCGACTCAATCATGGTGATGGAGTGAAAGTGTCATGTTCAAGAGCGACCTACTACCAATAAAGTTTTCTTCCCAATTTTCCCCAGTCATTTCTGATAAGTACCTCTTTATTTTTGTCAAGCTTGAGAACGATAACATATGCTTGTTCTATAATTTTCCCTTCAGGCAAACCCGTTGCTATGTTTTAACGAGCCTAGCAACAGTGAAACTCGCTCTTGTCTGAATGGACAAGTTTGTCGCTATTGTTTTAACAAGTTTAACGACAAGGATAACTTGGTCCTTTTCAATTTTAGAGAGTCTGAAAAGAGATGGAAAGAAGACTCCAATATTCCTTTTTCATCATATAATCCCTTAAGTCCGAAAAAGTATAAAACAATGCGAAATGGATGACTTTTCGATAGTTTTAACGAGCCGAACAAGACAAACGCTCGATCTTTTTGTGTAATAATCCCTCAGGTCCAAAAAGATTAAAATCTAGAGGAGGGATAGCACTTCCAATCACTTTAACAAGCTGGAGAGGCCAATCGCTTGGCAATCTTTTCATATTTTACGAGTCATATGAAAAGAGCTTAAAGGAGACTCGTTTTTGAGGAACGAGTGATGTTTTCATATAGCAGTTGGTTCCAAGTAAGGTTTGGAACTTTTCAATCACGGCAGTGTAAAAAGGTGGCTAATAGGATCACTCGTCACAGTTGTTCCTCAAAAAGGGGTAAACAATCAAATGGAGGCAAATGATCGGCAACAACAGAGTGGAGGTGATGGTAAGAACACGACCAAGGCTGAAAAGTTGATGATAATGCATTCACGATGGTTATTTACCAGAGGTGGGTTCATTTTTTAATGAGCTTAAACTCTGGTGGAACATATGCTCATTGTTAGGTTTAATTTTTAACGAGCTTGAACTTCGCGTAAAACTGCTCGTGCCAGTCGTATAATAAGGATGTCTCATCGATAGGTTCATTTTTTAGGGAGCTTGCACCATTCGAAATTATGCTCCAACTCCTTTTATTATGTAAGCTAGGAACATCCAATCCTACGAGTTTAAAGGGTTAAGAACCTACAAACTAAGAAAATAAATGGTCTCTTTTCACTTTCACGCAAAAATTTTACATGCCCCCAGGTATAACGAAGTAGAGTTTCCAAGGTTACCCCTCAATTTGCAGACAAAACACTTGTTTTATCAGGAAAGGCCTACCTCTTCAGGTTACCCTTCAATTTGCAGACAAAACATTCATTCTATCGGGAAAGGCCTACCTTCTAACAGAGGTATCTTTTTCCAGTCTAATCCCATTTTCCTAAACAGACGGGTGTGTCAGACCAGTCGTATATCCTCTGCGGAAACCTACCCTACACCTGAATTTTTCCTGCCGAAGCAGGCCAAGGTGCATGCCCCCTGGGTTTCAGTCTTGACCACCGAATCACTCGCGCTCATCAGGTGGACGGACTGGAGATTGATGAGACATTCCTTGTGAAAAAATACCTGTTAAGGATGGCATTTGACTATTAGCTATGTGTGAACTGGGGAATGAAAGTTGGTCTATGAGCTGGACCACTTTGCCTTCATGCGAAAAACACATTACTTGAAAGAGTGAGGAGACGATGGCTCCCATGCTATAAATGTAGTCACGCCCACGGAGTAGATTTTAATCTAAAGGTCCTTGGACTACCATTACATTCAGATAAACGGTTTTCCTTCTCAAAGTTATAGGCAAACTTGGAAGGATCCCTAACGGCCGATTGGTTCCTTTATCGAAGTCTGTCAGATTTCGCATCTCAGGCAAAAGCGATGGCGAACTAAGCACTTTCCAAGCAGTTGAGGAAAGGATACTCACAGAAGCCCCTTCATCTATGATGATACCAACCATGACCATTTTGTAAGTTTGCACTACGATTCGAAATGGTACAGTGGATGGTAAACGGGGTCTGCCTAGTAGATTCCAATCGAAGGAAATGACTAGGTTGCTTGGAGGTAGGACCAAATAAACGGCTGGATACAAATCCAATGAATTACCTTCCCGCGGAAAAGGAATGGGCAGATTGCCCCCATGTTCATCGGAGTCTGTGTTTACGAAAATAATTTGAAAGGTTTCACTCTCATTCTCTTCGGTGACTGTATCATCTTAAGGTAAATCTTCTGAAGTCAAGATGGGGTCGAATACTGTCTCGACCTGTTGACTTTGGTCTGATGTGGACTCAGAGGGTTTATCTTCAATGATAGGTGCTTCGATCGACTCCAAAGGTGGGTCAGTCGGATTTTCAACTAGCAATGGATTCGGTAAAAGTTTCTTATACCCAGGAGGGAGTCGCTATGGTGATACAGGGCGATTATCCTTGACTCTTTTAGCTTCGTCCAAGAAGGGACAATGGTGGAGGGCATGATCGCCTTCACATAGTCTGCAGGGAAATTTAGATTTTCCTTTTTGTCTGGTGACTTCACTTTCACTAGTTGATGGTGTACTTTCAACATGATCGTCAGAGGTTGACGACACTGGATTGTGCAAGCGGGGAGACCAGTCCCTTAGGATCCGTGGGATGCAAGGACAATCTCGGTGATAGTGGTCTCCTTTGCAGATGACACATGGAGATTTAGGTTTGGACAGTGCAGTGTGTGGATTTTCGCTAGACAATGTACAGTTGCCCCTTTTTGCCGTTGGTCGGAAACAAAACCATTTCGGGCCAAGCGAACTCATTTAACTGGGTCAAAGTCTCCTAGTTTATTTGAAACTTGTGTTTCAACATCCTCTAAGACTCTAGTTACTCCAACCATTTCTAGTATCCCTGCCTTTACAAAAGAAGTTTCGCAGTTACAAGAGGACATTAGATATGATCCTAGTTTTCCACTAGAAAAATCATAATCTTTCATTAACTTGAAAAATTACATGTTGTAGATGCATTAAGCATATGTTATAGGGTTCATCTGCCTCATATGGGCTTAGTTTATAAGTCTAGGATGTCTGTTATAAAACCAAAATCCTCACGCAGGATGTTCATTTGTTGTTCTGTTTATATATACATATTGCCACGCAGGGCTTCTGATATGTAGTGTTGTCATCTATGTACATAAGCTGTTCAAAAAGTATCATTCCATATTGTATCTCATGGGTTGGCTGCCCTATGATAGTGAGTATCTATGTAAGGAGGATGGTAGTATTGATATGCGTTTGTTCCTCGCTGCTCCTGAATCATCCACTATCCTCTGGGGAGTGTCATGGCCTCCTTGGATAGTTGGTCGGCACTGCTGTTGTGTTCCCTGTAGATATGATTGCAAGTGATGTCAATAAATTGAGCCTTCAGTATATTTATTTTATCCAAGATATCACTGAGTGTGTGTGTGTGACAAACAGTAATGTTATTGAACCAATCTATGAATATCTTCGAGTCTCCAAAAATATGAATGTGCATGCAGTTGTGCCCCAGTGCAAAATGCAAGAGATGACGAAGAGTGATAATCTCTGTGAAATTGTTTGTGCCAATCCCCAGTCCCATTTTGACTTTATAGTAGTGACTTTCATTAATGTATAATAGAAAACCTCCCCCACAACCCTGTTGTTGGGCAGCACCATCAAAAAATGCCCATGGAGTGCTTTTTCTAATATGCAGTGGGTCGCGCGGTCTTCTAGAGCAAGGTTGTGGCGGCTCAGGCAGTTCATTATAGGAAAATATAATATGAGCAGTAAGATGGGGCCAGCTCACTGGTTTTTCATCAAAGATTGCCCGATTTCGAGCCAGCCAGAGGTACCAGCTAATAATAATAGGCAGACTTTGTAATTTGGAGTTTTTGTGACCATTATACCATGATTCCCAGGTTCGGATTATATCGTCTCCTTCCCAATTTCCTGTGAATTGTATAGAGGAAGATACAGATTGCCACAAGGTCATTAATGATGTACACTTTAGAAATATATGGTGGCTCGATTCGGAATCGCTTTTACACAGGGTACACCAGGTAGGTCCATAAACTGCTCGGCGCATGAGATATTCCCCTGTGGGTGCTACACCTTTAAGTATACACCAAAAGAAGAGTTTCTGCCTGGGGGGCGCGGTGAGCTTCCATAGTGACTTCCACCAAAATGAAATCAAATCCGGAACCTTGTGCGATATCAGCGATAGATAACCTGTCTTGGGTGTGTATATTCCATTCTCGGAATGATGCCAGATAAGCTCGTCCGGCCCTTGTTTAATCCTGATGTGTGACTCTGATAACGCATTTGTATATGCAGTCCATTCCTGGTGCCAGAGAGGTGGAAGATTAATCTGCAATGCAGATTTCCAGCGCTGGTCTAATATGGATGAGTTATGTGGATCAGCAATGTCAGCCAGTACTTTAATCTCTAGTGAGTGTAGGTGCTGAATGAGGGCCTGAGGTAGTATATGCCTGCCGCCGCTACCATTCCAAGGGTCCATACCAATACGAGCCAAAGATCCGTCATTGATTTTCCATACCAGATTATCTCTGATGAGAGGCATAGAATTAAGAAGAGCTTTCCATACAGATGAGATACCATATTTAGGCCAGGTTGGAAGTCGAATCCATTCCATGATGTGTAGAGGCCAGATATATTTGTGATATGTGATGTTGGTCCAGAGATTATTGCCTATGAGTAAAGTCCACCCGATTTTTACCGCAAGGGCTTGTGCAAATGTAGGCAGGTCTTTGAGTCCCCAACCACCCCATTTTTTGGGAGTAGCAATCTTCTTCCATCCTACCCAAGCGAATATGTGTTTTTCCTGGTTCCCATTCCACAGATATCTGTTGCAAATTTGTTGTAATCTAGCCAAGATGCTCCTTGGAATACAGGAAAGAGCCATCCAAAATACCGGGGTGGCCTCCAAGACGGATTTTACCAATACAAGTCTGCCAGCTCTGGATAGATATCGGTGGCTCCAAATATTGAGGCATTTCTCCAATTTTGCAACTAGCCAGACCCAGTCAGCTATCTTTTGACTGATAGGCTTGATCCAGAATCCTAGATATTTGAGGCCACAGTCTAAGGGATGGATGCAGAAAGGAAATAGATAGCGAGCCACATGGGACTCTTATATAGAGGTTCTAGACAGAATGATGGAAGATTTAGTGTGATTTGCAAGCATCCCTGTAGCAGCTGAGAATAGAGTGAGTATATTCGAGAAGGAGCGAGAATCCTTGATGTTGCCATCAAGGAAGATCATGACGTCGTCCACGAAAAGAAGATGGGTGAGAAAGCAATCATCAGATATTTTAAATCCACTAAGATCCCCATTTCTCTTTGTTGTATTGATAAGCCGACTCAGGCCGTCCATGACAATCAGGAAGAGGAGAGGAGATAGAGGACAACCCTGTCTAAGTCCACGTTCAGAGAGAAAAAATTGTGATGCTGACCCATTTATTAGAACACTAAAGGTGGGAATGGAGATACAAGCCATGATCCAAGTGATGAAGTTGATGGGGAAGCCGAGATGGATAAGAAGAATCTTGATGTAGATCCAGCTGACACGGTAAAAAGCCTTTGCTAAATCTATCTTTAAGATAGTGGCTTTGTGGTGCTTGGTCCAGATGGTGTGGAAGGCTTCCTGAGCCGCCCTGATGGCTTCATGAATCTGACGGCGTTCCAGGAAAGCAAATTGATGAGGGGCAATATTGCGGGACAGAATAGGGTGGAGGCGATTTGCTATGATTTTGGAGATGATTTTGTAAAGCACATTACATAGAGAGATGGGGCGATAATCGTCGAAGGAGGAAGTGGAGTCCGATTTGGGGATCAGGGCTATGAAAGTAGAGTTGATGGCATTATACAAAGACCCGGATACCTTGCATTCCTCCACAACCCTCAGTAAATCATTGCTGAGAAGCTCATAGAAAGTAATGTAAAACTCGATGGTCCACCCGTCCGACTCCGAGATACGATCATTCTTGAACCATTTTAGGGTGTTCTCGAGTTCCCCAGGTGTCACAGGATCAAATAATTGAGCCAGGGGGTTGTTTATAGAGATTTTTGAAGTGTGATGATCCCAGGTGTGAGAGTTTTGTGAAGGAGTCTGCTATTCCACCTTCTGGGAGAGGGAGGTTCCAAATGGTATTCTGAACCTTCCTGCCTTTAGCATAATTATGAAAGAATCGGGTATTGTCATCCCCAACTTTTATCCAGGTGGCTCTACTACGAAGATGGATGATCTCCTCTCGTTCTCTTAGGATTTTTGACTTCTAATTATCGAGTTCCACCAGATGGACTTTGTCTTTAGCAGTAGCGAACCCCAGGCCTCTTTCATCTGAAAGAGAAGATAGCTTAGATTCTATATGCAGTAGTGCTGAGTTATCCTTCTGATATTTCTCTCTGGCCCATTCAATAGAAAGGTGCTTGAGCTGTGACAGGTTTGAGCAGGACCCTTTTGCCAAGGAATCTGACCTATCAATCGGGTTTTGAGTCCAAAAATCCTTAACCGTCTTGATATATGAGGGATCCTGTATCCAGCCATGATTAAACTCGAAGGGGGCTTTAGGTTTTTTATGAGGCCCTGATATCTCCAGGTATATTGGATAGTGATCCGATATACCACCAGTACCCACCCATTGTTTATAAAAATGTAGCTATTGTATCAGAATACCTTTCATTATCAATCTATCGATCAGGTTATGTCACTCTAGTAGGTCGGTCATATACCCAGTAATCGAATCAAACTGTGCCATGGTTCCCCATGATTCGCTATATCCCAGGGAGAAGTTTAGGTCACCCCCAATTATGATGTAGTCTGCTGAGAGGATAGATAGACTCAATAAGCGGCTCCAAAAGTTTTCTCTTTGTTGACAGGGGCCATATATGTCTATGACTCTGAGATTGGAGCCCAAGTCAGCCGAAAAGAAATCCAACCCCATGACTCCCTGTCCCCCCCATGTAGCTCGAGCCCTGATGGATGCTGGGTTATATCCAATCGCAAGGCCCCCCGATCTACCAGTGGAATCCATCGCTGTAAAATGCCATCCAGGGATGATGGAGGATAAGGAGGCGGAAATGGAGTCTGCCAGGCCAAGGGTCTCTTGGAGTAGGATAATGTCTACCGGGACAGATTCAAAAAGCCTGCGCAGGGCTAGTTTCTTGGAGGCACTAGCCAGGCCTCGGCAGTTGAAAGAAAGGCACTTCATGGGGGAAGATTGCCCGGGGTTTTCACTGCTCTAAGAACCCCAACAATGGTGGATTGACGCCCAGAGGCAACCTCCGCACCCGCCCTCTTGATGGCTTTTGACAAATGTGATTTTCTCCCCTGGGCAGACAAAGGAGTTGACCCAGATGCAATACCCAAACCGGCTATCTTTAGATGAGATCCAAGAGAGTGGACTCGTGGACGCAGGTTATAGTTGTGTTTTGACCCCCAGGATGATGAAGGTGAGGAGGATGGTGAGGGATGAATATGTAAAGAGGGAGCAGAAGGAGCAATAACCGGAGATGAAGGTATAGTGCAGAATGCAGCAGACATTGATGGAGAATGCATAGAGGAGAAAGGAGAGTAAATAGATAAGGGAGGGAAGAGAGATGTACCCGAAGCAGTTGCAGAAGCTGCAGCAGCCCGAGATCTGGTAATCGGCGGAGATAATGTGTTGTGAGCTGCTCCAGGAGCGTATAGAGGAATGCGGATGGGAGGACCCGATGCCGGAGTACGCAGGGTGACCGGCGATATAGTCCTCGAGAGCACATTTGATGGCGCATGGGATGCTTCTTTTTTCTTGTTAAGAGGACAGTCCTTGAAAATATGCCCCACCCTGTGACAGCGGCGGCATCTGAAAGGCACCCCTTCATAGTCCAGTATCTAAACTCTGGTGTATTTGCCCCAATGTAAAGTAATCTTCTCCTCCAATCCTTCGCGGGTGTCCAGATGTACTAGGATGCGAGCTAGCGTTCTGTTCCTTGATTCCACGAAGGTGTGGTCATGTGAGGTATGATCCTAGAGCATTCCCGATTTGTATGAAAACTTCTTCACTCCAGTACTGAAGGGGAAGCCCTGGCAAACGAACCCACAGCGAACCAGCTCCTATTTTTTCTCTCTCTGGGTCAAATAGAGGGCTCCATCTTTTTAGCATAACCGGCGCCATCTCAATGTGCCAATACCTTGTCAGAACCAAATCTGTGTAGTTTTCCTTTGCAAAATGTAGGGCAAACCAGCCTCTGGGTAATACTTGCACCTCAGGTAATTCTTTAAGAACCCCTCCCCAAATCTCCTTCACCCAAAGGGTGAGACAGGTCACTAAATATGCTCTCCCTCGAACGTGCCCTACAAGTATGGTGTTCGCCATTCTGGTTGCTTCCCCAATAGCAGATGAATCTCCGAAGCGTATAGATATGTCCCTTGAGGTAGCTTTGACACACTTGGTCCGCTTCTTCCCAGTACGCGGAGCAGATGGGTGATCCACTAATGGATCCGGGGAGCCATCCAGGTGAGCTAATTTTGAAGATCTGACCCTAACGGCAAGGGTCTCAAAACAACCCAAGGGTGAGTGGAGGGAGACAGAGGGCACAGCAGCCGCCGATGTGGGAGGACCAGATGATGATGCAGCAAAGAAAGTAGTAGAGGGCGGATGCGGGTCGAATGAAGGCGACGGGGGAATAACAATCGATAGGAAACGAAGGGTCCCAGGCGGCAGGGGAGGGAGGTCTAGGCCAGGAGGCTCATGGGGGGAAGATCCGTCAGGCTGAAGAGAAGGGTGGTGTTACGGGAGAGTTACCACCGAGGAAGAATGTGGCGACGGAACCGGAGGTCGGCTAGGGCCAGCTTCAGAAGAAATGAAGGTAGGGCACCCGAAAATTACCTGTTCAGGGTGCGGGTCATCAGAATAGTCTACCGCCTCCTCCGTTTCCATAATATCACCGACAATATCAGTAGTCATCCTGAAAACGACAGATGGGCCTGAAAAACCGGGCCAGGTTACAGGTAGAATAGGTGCGCGGTTAGGAAGCGATCAGGTGACAGAGAGAGGGCTGGCTGAAACCCTAGCCGAAACCCTTACGGTCTGTTGCAGAGCGCGCCATCCTCTCCATTATCCTCATTTATTAATAATTATATATATATATATATATATATATATATATATATATATATATATATATATATATATATATATATATATATATATATATATTTGATCCTAGTGTAACAGTAAACACTTCTATTCCTGAACCAGCTCCATCCAGGGTTGATTCGGAAGGTGTTACCCCTCTAACATCTGTCGCTACAAAATCTATACCTTCTTCGGCACCAGAAATATTTTACAGAACTGACGGTCTGCCTCTTCCACCTGGATTGATTGCTATAGAAGAGATTACGAAGGATCTTCCATCCAGTACTCCATCGCATTTGGGACTAGGATCCACCTATATCCTTCTACTTCAGAAGTTAATACCCCTTCATTGCAAGTTCCTGTAGAAGCGCTAGGAAGTCTTTTGGATAGACTCGATATGTCTAGACAACCATCGACATCTAGGACTGTCTCGTCCAATACAGCAGTAGTAGAACCTCCTGCCACCACTCCGACGATGTTCGTTGGTATACCATCTATCCCAACTAGCTCTCAACCGCTAGAAGGAATCCACCCAGGGACAGTTTTGACAGTATGGTCTGTTCCCGTTTGTTCATCCGGAATAGTATCTGGAATCTCTTATGTTGAATCTCAACAAATTGATCCTTCACAACAATATCAATTTGGTCAGTCTAGTCTCCAAAGGCCAATCATTCCCTTGAGCACTGGATTTCCGCCATATGGAGGGCACTACACCCTTTCATTGTTCCCTCCGGGAGAACAACCATATGACAGTTCACAACCGAATTCAGGTCAAATTGGAATCACATCCAGCGATTGGGTGCTAATACTGCCTCAACAACCAAGAGTTGTATACTCAATGAAACTGAGTCTCCCTGTGTTGAACATCCCCACTACACCAGCTATTGTGACAGTGTCACAAGTACAAGAATTGGTTGTTGCATGCCAACCTCAAGTTTCTCAAATCGTTTTACAACAGCCTCTTGTCTCTACGACACAACCGGAATCGCCAGTTAGTGGCTCCTTAACTGGAGTGACTCAGGCTCAAATGAGTACTATTACCCCTCATCTTGGTCAAATGTCCAGTATTGGGCAACAGAAAATGGTTTCACAACCATGGTTGGTGCAACATCAACAACCGCAATTCCAAGAAGCTTACCAAGGACTTGAGCAGCAAAACTTTGCAAGTAATGAGCAGCTGTATATTCAAAACGGTTATTACCAATCGTCTCAAATTGGTTATGTCCAACCACCTTATCAAAGTTATCAACATCAAATACATTATGCTGGTATGCAAAGACCCACTGCTCAGGCGATCCCATATTATCCTGGGTATGCTTCACCAAACCTAAATCAACAGTTACCCTTCGCCGTGACTCTAGAGTTACCAGATCTAAATCGGCTAACAAATGATCCAATCGCTTATGCCCCTTGGTGGCCGGCAATTCCTCATAAACTTCCGTCAAATATTCCTAAATTTAATGGAAATCTGGGTGAAGACCCATCGAATCATAGGATGACCTTTCATCTGTGGTGTTCATCCAACACTCTCAATGATGATTCGATTCGGCTTCGCCTTTTTCAGCGAACGTTAACTGGTCCGGCAGCAAAATGGTACACCGAATTTCCTAGAGCTTCATTTGATAACTTCAGTGACCTTGCCACAACCTTTTTAACCCATTTTCAATTACCAATAAGGTATGAAATAGGAACAGAGCTTCTTACCAGTTTCAAGAAAACAATGGCCACTCACATATCCGATCATATTCATGAATGGCGACATCGTCGTAGAATGGTAAAAACATATGTCCCTGATCAGATACTAGTTGAATGGTTATTAAGTCTTTGTTACCTTCTATAACAGAAGATGTAGCGAATGGAGGGGTTGTCACTGAAGAGTAGGTCATTGCTCGTGCGCAATATCTAGACTTGATCTATACTCAGTCCGGCATGCTCTATGACAAAATCCCTAATGCTCCAAGACCAGAATTTTCCGTTCCTCCTCCTCCTAAATCAAACGAAGACTCTCATGCCAACGATGGCATGATAGGTACGACAAGCACGAAATCGAAAAAGGCTACATCTAAGAAATCCCGTAAGATTTCTGATCAAAATACAAATGAAGAAATTCTAGCCTCAGAGGTTAATGATGTGTCAACTGACAAAGGCAAAGAACCGAAGCAACTAGGAGGCAAGAAGAAAGGGAAGAGCAAAAAGAAGAAACCGGATGATTCGTCTCCTAAAAAATCTTTTGCAAACCCTTCTGGGAAAAAGAAACCTACTCAGCCATGCCTCATATGTGATGAGGATCATTAGACGAGAGATTGTCCATATAAAGCTGAAGTTAAGAAATTCTTTAAGAATTCAAAAACCTCAGCAGTATTGACTGATCCGTTTCCAAGCCCAGGAACCAATCTAGTTGCTAGTGACAATGCCTCCCCATCCCAATTCCTTATGTTGCCCATTTCAAAACAGCAAAATGATGCTTTGATATCGATAAGGAATAAAGATTACGGGAATCCACAGCTGTCAAACAACAAGGCTACTAATCAACCTAGTAGTTCGACAACAACTTCGACCGAAGTTGTGCCACCCATCATTCCTGAGCTAACGATAAAGCCACCAAATGGAGTTGTACACAAATCGACATTTAATCCTTGTGCCAGAGTGGCACAGAATTATAATATAGTAGAGGACCTGGCCCAATCGTCGTCCGCTATGTCGACACTTGAGGTACTACAAAATTTCCCCTCCCAAAAGCAAGCTTTATTATCAGTAATAAGTGGGATTGACCCAGCGGATTCAAATCTTCTGGCCTTTAATCATAAAGGATATGACCCGCAGTTACCAACTCAACTCACTTTCCTCATTCAAGTGAAAGCCCTAAACAAAACTATTCATCAAACAATTATTGATTAGGGGGCATCTACATGTATCATGTCAATGAGTTGCTGGAAAACTTTAGGCTCACCACCCTTGTCGCGATCGTCGATGACGTTAAAAGCATTTGATGGACGAACATACACTCCATATGGGATTTTAAGTAACTTGCAAGTCGAACTGGGGGGCAAAACAATAGAAATTGATGTGGAAGTTATCGATGGAAACCTCGATTACAACATCCTACTGGGAAGGCCCTGGATTTATGTTATGGTTGCCGTTGCGTTGACATAATTTGGGATGATTGCATTTCCCTTCCAAGGGGGAATTACGATCTTCGACCAACAGACATTACTCCCCAATAGTTCGCAAGTTACAAGAAGCATCCCGATGATCCACAAAAGCTCTCAGTCGCTTCAAAATATTGAAGTAGGCCTACTAAAAGACCCTACATTGATGGGTACTTTTTCCCTACCACCTCCAAACGACTTGGCGGAAGTTGCAATGGTGGGAACCTGCAATATGGTATCTTCCATTCAGAGGATGTCCGAAAATGATATTAGCATGGATCGTCACCAGGTGTTTCCTCCAAGCCCAATAGAAATATTGTAGCAATCAATGTTCTCAGCATGGGAGGCAAACCCCAATGAACGCTCATCAAGCATTTAGGTAGATAGGTCTGAGTATGGTACCACTTCAGATCCTTGGTCACATGTACATTCTACAGACGAAGGAATTGTTCAGTCAATGAACATACAGGGGGCACCATGGGAAGATTACCACCATTGTTCCCATCTTCCAGATTACAATGAAGATTACTTCGGTGACCTTAATCATCCATAATTTTTTGATTTTCTATCAAATACTGTAAATATGGTGGATTATGAGGATATTTCTTTTACTGTGTCGATGCATCCAATTGTGGCCTCAAATCGGAGATCGCAATCCAGACAATCGGAGATTGCTGCCCCCATGGCCGCCCTTGCAACCCTTCACCATGAATAGCAAGAAGCTGGGAAAGACATCCCAAGTAGCATGGAAACGAAACACGGAACTCTGGATTATGCCCAGAACCCTCATGCGCCCTCACCGGCGGCACATCTCGGCCACAGCGGAAGGGGGCTTCTGTATCAGAGAATAAACAAAGACAATGCAGCGCTCATGCCCACTGCAACAGGGATTTGGACGAGCCACTCTCAGAAATTCGCAGGAAAGCTGGATGCTCAGAACAATGCCATGGGAGGAAAAAGGAAGGGGGTCCTGGGCGCAGTGGGTTTTGGATCTGCAGGATTTCGCATCGGATCCAATGCTGAAATCAATAGAGGCTGGCTGCACGAAGCGGATCTGCTCCCTCCCGCCGTGAATAGATACAAACATCCCAGATCTAGCCTGGATCTATCCGATCCGGACAACAATCAAAGGAAACGCCAAGATCCAAGAGCTCTGGAACTCTGGTATGCGAAAGGCCATTGGGACTGGGACGCGCTAAACTTCAGCTACCCGGTCCATTGCGCTTTCAACAAGCATTGTTCGGTAGTGGTGATGGGTCTCGCACAGGCACTCTTCACCGATATGGTTCCCCAGATCTCAGAAGGGTCTATATGGCACGAGGATAGCCTGAATACAAAACAGAGAAGAAGAGCTCCCACGGTCTCTGTGGCGGCAACTTTACCAGATCCATGCTTCCAAATCATTATAAAGCCCCCCTCTCAGAAATCAACCCTAATCTGGGTTCAAGCTTCAGACAAGTGTCTCAAATCTAAAGAAAAACATTGCCAATCACATTGGCTTCCCAAAAGGATATCAACATCTACTCTCTGAGGGAAGATCGTTACAAGATCACAGAGCAATTGACGACTACAACATCAAGCCAGGATCTAATATTATACTCAACATGAGGCTACGTGGAGGTGCAGCAGCTAATGGCACACGAAAACAAACAGAAGGGGGCAGTGGATCTAAAGCAAAACACAGCCTAGAACCACACCAGCAGCACAGAAGCGAAGGAACCTCTTACAAGCATATTCTACAAGGGGGAAAATCTTCTTCTGCAGCTCCACAACAAGCCGGAACAGAACCCAGCCAATATATCGTGGAGCAACTGAACTATACACCTGAACTAACAATAGATACAGCAGAAGTAGAGGAGGTACGTAACATTTACGAAAGACAAGCCCTCATCTGTCGCTTCAACGGTTTCTGGCCAAAGCCCATGGACCTTTTTCACTGGATTTTCACAAAATGGTCCCTTAATTGTGATGTCATGCTCTGCTCCAAAGGCTTTTTATAGTCAAACTCCCTTCATAAGAGGTCAGGGCCCTAGTAATTCAGGAGGGACCGTGGTTCTGAGGATCTTCAGGACTCTTCATTACACCTTGGACCCCAGAGTTTGATGCAAACTCCTTCATCATTTCCAAGATGCCAGTATGGGTACGACTACATAACCTCCCTGCACATTTTTGGGACCAAAAGACTCTCGCATGCATCGGAAACTCCTTTGGCAGATATATTAAGATGGATACTCAGCGAGTGGAAGATGGAATCTACACTTTCGCACGTATCTATGTCGAAGTTGATCTCAGTAAAGGATTACCAGACCGCATAGTACTGAAGCATAAAGATCGTAGTTGGATGCAAACAATAGATTATGAAAATACAGCTTTCCGATGCAGAATATGTCGGCAGACAAAGCACTACAAAATGCATGCCCAGATTTCAAAAAAGACAGCCAAAGAAGGAGGAAATCCAGGAAAAAAAAAGTGTGGACATTCCCCCCACCAAACCCTAAGGAAGAGGAAGCAAGTGAGGATGAATTGCCCACCCAAAATGAGGAACAGCCAAGCAGAACCGCAGAAACAATCTCCACAAGTGCCCATGGAATCACAACCGGAAAAGGCTTTCGACACAATGGAACTCAGTGGAACCAAAAGGCAGCATAAATCGGACACCTCGGACTCTGACAATGAAAACCCTCGACCTGGTGAGGAAAACCCACTTCAACTCGTTCCCATTCATCCAGCCCAAGGCGAGTGAAGCAAGGTAGAGAAGAAAAATGGGAGGAAAACTTGATCTTCCCCCTATCTAGCATCTTAGTGCACCAAGCATGGTTTTTTTTATCAGTTTTTTTTTCGCTGTACTTGACACTTGTGTCAACCATTTTTTTTCAGGCTACATAGCCTTGTCTTTGCAATGCTTTGGCATCTTCAAAATGTAATTTTCAAAATTAATGGAAATTACGACTTTTTCCAAGGGAAAAAAAAAAGTTCTTTTACTGTGTCAGCCTCATTAAAAAATGAAACAACTCCCTTTCCAAATCAAGTCTTTGATTACGATCTTGTAAAATCCAAGTCGAGTCTTTCAAATATTTCGAAGGTAAACCTTCATTAAAATCACCGCGTTGAATGCAATGAAGCTTGGGGGGCATGCACCTCGATTTCTGTCATTATGTTAGGGGCATGCAAACTTATAACAAGCATAGTTTCTCGTTTCAAGCTTATGTAAACATGAAACTGAATTTGAGCGTATGTTGTCACATGGTTCAAGCTCATTAAAAAATGAACCAGGCCATGAGCAGTTTTACGCGAAGTTCAAGCTCGTTAAAAAATAAACCTAGCAACGAGCAGTTTTACGCAAAGTTCAAGCTCGTTAAAAATTAAACCTAGCAATGAGCATATGTTCCACCAGAGTTTAAGCTCATTAAAAAATGAACCCACTTCCAGTAAATAACCATTGTGAATGCATTATCATCAGTTTTTGAGCCTTGGTCGTGTTCTTACTATCACCTCCACTCTGTTTGAGCCGATTATTCGCCTCCATTTGATTATTTACCCCTTTTGAGGAAAAACTGCGACGAGTGATTCTTTTAGCCATCTTCTTAACACTACCGTGATTGGAAAGTTCCAACCCTCACCTGGAACCAATTGCTACCCGAAATATCACTTGTTCCTCAAAAACGAGTCTCCTTTAAGCTCCTTTCATCTGACTCATAAAACATGAAAAGATTGTCGAGCAATTGGCCTCTCCAGCTCGTTAAAGTGATTGGAAGTGCCATCCCTCCTCTAGATTTTTAATCTTTTTGGACCTGAGGGATTATTACATAAAAATATCGAGCATTTGTTTTGTTTGGCTCGTTAAAACTATCGAAAAGTCATCCCTTTCGCATTGTTTTATACTTTTTTAGACTTAAGGGATTATACTACGAAAAAGGAATATTGGATTCTTCCTTTCCATCTCTTTTCAGACTCTCTAAAATTGAAAAGGACCGAGTTATCCTTGTCATTAAACTCGTTAAAAGAATAGCGACAAAATTGTCCATTCAGACAAGAGCGGGTTTCACTGTCGCTAAGCTTGTTAAAACAGCGACGGGTTTGCCCGAAGGGAAAATTATAGAACAAGCATATGTTATCCTCCTCAAGCTTGACAAAAATAAAGAGGTACTGGTCATTGGAGAAAATTGGGAAGAAAACTTGAAGAAACTTTATTGGTAGCAGGTCGCTCTTGAACATGACACTTTCACTCCATCACCATGATTGAGTCAGGTTGGGTTATTCCGTTCACCGGCCGTATCACCATTGGTCCAACGTAACATCCATTTTTGGGGTTAACACTACCAATCCATTTCAGTGTCGCCTATATGTTCAAGCGAAGTCACTTAGAGAATTCACCTACCCAGCTTATGTCTCATCCGCTATAATACCTTCACAATTCATTCTTTCATGACCGCCACCCTGAACCTTGTATCACCAAATTGTTTTCACCTCTACAAAATCATTTGCTCCATTCCATCTTATAGATGTGGGATCCATTAATGCCCTCTTACGATGGGTCACTTCTTGGCGACATCAGCTCATTATCTAAGAAGCCAACCTAGGGACAACCCTCCCAGTACTTTGAAGCTTACATGCCTCAATGGCAAGTTTCTCACTTCCGGCGACAGGTTTACACTAATGGCCTTCGACCGAAAGATTTTGCGTGGTGTTCGATATTAACTCATGTATTCACACCACGTGAATTATACTGCAGTACCTTGAGGGTCATCATCATCATCAGTGATTCCTCTCACGTCTGTTAATAGCTTACATCATTAGCTAGTAATCAGACGATGTCCTTCCATGTTCAACATCAGAACATCGTTTTCACATGGATCGACTTGTACTTTCGGGCGAAGATTGAACGAGTTTTGAAGACCCCATATCTAGTTTCATCCATCTGGGCTGCGATATAATCAGGAAAATAAAGACATCGAATGTACATCATTGTTGCACAGATAATCATCCAAACTAAGGGATGATGGCTCTACCAGAATCATCAGTCTGCACACAGATGCTTGTCTGTCCTATGTACATGAAAATGAATTTATCAAGCTGAGCATGGGAATGCCCGCCTCAACTAGATCATGAAAATATTATGAAGATAATGTATTGTATTGTATCTTATTACAGGTCACCTTCCAGTGCGAAAAACCTTGGATCCTCATTATAAAGCATTTCACCCGACATCAAAAGATTTATGACCTCATGCTTTAGGGGGAAACTGTTATAGACATATTTGGGCACTGCAACCCCAATCACATATGTCCATAAACCAAGGGCTTCTAAGTCCCTAAAAGTGTTGTTTCATACCCTAAAGGAGCAAGGTCAACTGATTACATCAACTCCTAGAAGTTCTCCATGAAAATCTACTCAAAACTAGTCAAAGCAGGACCATACAGACTGCCCAGTGCTAAAGGTGCGATGCATCTCACCTTCCACATGCAAAAAGTGTGATGCATACTAGAAAGCCCTTCTATAGGGTGCGATGAGCGAGAACAAACAAATGGCACAAACAGTTTGCTAGGTGGAAACCCAGAGAATCTTCTAGACACTGCTCATTTGACACTTGCCTCTCTGAGTTCGCCCAGGGATGAGTAAGAGATCTAAAATCTCCATGTGGAACCAGGAAATATCAGAGAGATGACACTAATCAAAATCCCAGAAGCTAACTCACCCCCCTGCAAATATCTATAAATGGATCCCTCATCCAAGAGATCCAAAGGTTGGAATTGGGTAATTTGCAAAGAGGTGCTGCTGGTTTCTCTTTGAAGACATTGTTGGGTGATCTTGCTTTGTGTGAGGTGAAGAGGGCTTTCAAGCTGGGAGGATGGCGCTGGGTCAGACCAAGTGGTTGTAATCCTCTCTTCTATGACTTTTACTAATAAAGCTATTTGAGTTTTCCTCCATATTCATGTGTATCTCTTAATACTATGTTTTTTGTATGCATTTGTATGGTCAATATATATCTGATTCTATATTGTTTACAGTGAAAGCTCTCTATGCTTTGATGGTATTATGTTGTTGTGAATCTACAGGTGCTCTTTGAAGTTGGACAAGTAAGGAAGCAGTGGCGAGATTCTATCAAAGGGGAAAGGAAACAAGCAAGGAGCCAAGCGGAAGACTGAGGTTGGTACTCTCTGCTTCTTTCTCATCTCTCTCTTGTAAAGGAAAAACATGTGACTTTAATATGTTTGTTTCTAAGATAGCTACCCGTCTTAGTGGGACTAGCAGCTCTAAATAGACACTAGATTTCCCAATAACAACATTAAATAAGAAAAAAGGTATTTTGGCAAAATTATTTATGAGAGTAATGGAAATTAGGAGAAAAGGAAGGTGAAATATCACAGCTTGCATGTGAGGAGGAAATTGAAGGAAAATAATGGAAAATGAAGAAAATAGAGGCCTCATTAATAAAAAGGCTTCTAAAGATCAGTTGGCAAGCTTGGTCAGTGTAACCTTTTGTCAGTTTATCTTTGGAGCTCTCTCATTATTCTCTCTCTCTCTCCTACTCTTGGACACTTAGATATTTCTTGGAGCACTTTGGAATTGGAGCAAGAAAGGCAAAGAAGGCAAGAGGAAGCAAAGATCAACCGGGGAAAAGCAGAATAAAGCAGCCACAACAGGCTTCATTGCAGGTATCAACTTGCATGTGTATTTTCCTTGCTAGATTTGGCATGCATGGGATTGCATGTGTTTCTTTTCTACCATGGCATGGGTTTTTCTAGGTGTGACAGTATTTTCATCCTAGCCTTTCCATTTCCTAATAGCTTTGATGAGATGGGTTCTCTCATGCGGTTTGTGGGGGATGGTCGGATTGGATTCAAAGTTTATTGCGGTGGATCTCTGAATTGACAAACACATGGTGGTAGTGGTCCCTGAACCGAACTGAGGATACACTAAGCCACTGGCCTAACCCCTGAACCGGACTGTGGTTGTGGTAAAGCCAAATTGTGTGCCTCGTTGGGCCTAGGAATCCTTGCCGATGAATGGCAAGATATACGGTAAAGCCAAGAGGTAGATTTTCTCTTTTTTAGGCCTAGTGATTCTAGGATGGAATGCATGGTAAAGCCTAGATATTATGTCTCGGTGTAGGGCCTAGTGATCCCTGGATCAGACAGTGGATGCACGGTAAAGCCTGAGAGACTAGGAGGCACTCAAATTCCTCACAGTGTAGGCAGAGAACTCCAACGACATCCACATCGATTGGAGTTTTTGATGTGTTCCATGGGTCCCACATACATGCTTGAAATATAGCACAGGGGTGATTGGCTAAAGGGATACTTAGCTCAACCAATCTATGGTCGACTGGAACGTGGTAGTCCCATCACCGGTTGGTTCATTACATTTATTAATGAAAAATTCATTCCCTTGATTTTCATGTGCAAATGTACTGATGTATATATGGATTTTGATGGCTAATATGTTTATTGTACTTTTGTTCCTATTATTTTGTTTATATGCACATTTACCCTGGAAGGTGTTGCAGAGTGGTATCAAATCATAGTTCAAACACTTGGACTGGATGGGCTCTATCATTGGTGAAATGAAGAGTAAACGTTTAAATTTTAGACCTGTATTTCATATATTTTATAAATTTATTATATGGCATATTAGAAGTTGAAAATTTGTCCATATTGAAGGTAAATCCCACTGATAATGTGGTCAAAATTGCAAATATTGGTTCACAATACTTTAGGAATTATGAGCTAAAGAAGATGACCTTCCTGAATGCACCTTTAAACAGGTCATGATGGAATTTCTACAATAACTTATCTTCTGCAGGCTTTCAAAAGCTAAAAATTTATCTACATTGAGGGGACATACCACTAATTATGTTGTATAAATTTTAGATATTGGTTTGCAATAGTTTAGGAGATAAGAGTAGATGGAGTTGAGCCTTTTGAATGCTCCTAAAATCAATCACACCTCAAACAGGTCACGCTAACATTTTTGTTATAACTTTTCTTCTGGGAACTCTCAGGAGCTAAAATGTTTTATACAATGAGGGGAAATCCCACTGATATTGTGATAAAAATTTCATACATTTATTCACTATATTTTAGGAGATATGACCAGTGGAAGTAGAGATTTCTGGATACTCCTCGAATTGTGCACCAAATAGGATTGTGTTGGTATTTTGTTATAAATTTTCATCTATTAAATATCAGAAGTTGAAACTTGAACCATAGTGAGGGAAAATACCATTGACCATATGGTTCAGTTTCCATAACTTGTACTACTACAGTTTAGGATATATGCATTGAATCATTTGCTATATTAGTTTGCATGCAAAGTGTTTGATGAAATGCTTAAATGGTTCAATGATTAATTTCATACAAATTGTTTGATAAAATGCCCCAATGATTATGTAGTTTGTGGTTGGGGATAGTAATGATGTGTAATAGTATTCTTGTAGTTGATATATGCTTACTTGTATGAAAATAGTTTGCTACATTAGTTTTCATGTAAAGTGTTTGAAGAAATGCTTACATGCAACTGTAATAGTATAGTAGTTGTTTGAAGAAAATGTAAAAGTATGGTAATTGTTTGAAGAAAATGTTATTTTTTAGATGGTATAGTATTGTAGTATGATAATATGGATGTAGCTTATCTATGCCTATTTGCAAGCAAATAATTTGAAGAGTTGCATGTAAGGAAGTTTAAAGGTTGCATGCAGGGAATTTGAAAATTTGCATGTAAGGAAATGGAAAAATGGCATGTTTTTAGTAGAGATTTGGAGATCCCATTTCCATAATTAGACATTGGAGATCAGGCCATTTTAGTAACTTCCTCCTTCTACCTTAGTGTGGACCATGGATAGTAAAGGGGTATTCACATAGGTTGTTTGAATGCTTAAATAAGTGTGTGATATGTATTTGTGCTTCTGAAATTGTATGAAGGAATGCTCTTGTTTTAATACAGTTGTACTAACACAATATGTGTTGAGACAACTGATATGCACTTGCGTGCAAGTGGGTGCTAGTTTTAATATTATGACTATGATTGCGAGTTGATTGTTGACTATGACATGGTTGTTAGTATTGGTGAAAGCTGATTTCGAATTAATAGACACGATGTCTTGATTTTTGAAACATGTGATTAACTGTGTATGGATTATATGTCGCTTACATGTTGATTTCAGGATACCTACTTACATCCTTGTATGTTAGGTTACATTTTTTAATATTTTGATTACATGCGTCATTCTGGTAGGTTGATTACAAGAACTGATCGATTATGATCAACTACATGCAGTTATGTGTATTGGTAGTTGGTTTGGCATTACTTATGCATACTATGGGTTGCATGTGGCAATGTGAACAATGCAGTAATGGTTGTTGTCATGCCTGAGGTCATGGTTTGTGTAGTTGATATGGTCATGCATTGATGACTGGACTCTAGCTAGAATGGTGTGTGTATGGTTTTGCACTCATGTGTTATATGTCTATATGCAGTTTTTATGCATGTATGGTATTGGTTATAGTTTGAATAGTAGGTCAAACATGCCTTGTGAATTCATTGTATGCAATTTAGGCCATCATGGTGCTATTGGTATGTTATGATGCTAATGTACTGAATGAGCTAAAGCAGGAGATGCAGATAATCAAGTGAAGTTTCAACATTGGACCTCAAGGCGAGGACAAGTCGTCATACAAGTTTGTGTGTTTGGCATGCAGGTATGTAGGTTAAGGATTTTTATATGCATTAGGGTTATATACATTAAGTTATGTACACAGCTTTTGATGATATGGTTACATTCCTGTTGTGGTCACCAACAACCCCCCCTCTTTGCTTGATATTAGCAATAACGTCGAGCAAAGCAGGGACCCTGAACGAAAAATCCCAAAAAGTATTTTGTTAAATTTTTGTATTTTTCTCCCTAAGGCTTAAATCGCATCGCAAAGAAAGGTCGAAGCATTGCTTAAAAGCGCAAAAAAGTAAAACTGCGAGAGAGCGACACGAAGTTCATCGTGTCGCATACATCTCAAGCGCGCTCTGAAAGGAGGACCTCCAAGAAGCGTCGATCGCCAATATGCGACATCGCACATCGCAAACGTCATGCTATGACACCATGAACCATTGAATAAAATCTGCGATCTGCGATCTGAAAAGACTCATCACACGATAAACCCAAAAACCAAGCGCGCGCCTTAAAGGAAATTAATGACCGCATGCTTGAGTATCAAGGAATGATTGCATCGCATTTATCGAAGAGTCAAGTCATGATGCATGTCAGGATTATGAATTCATTAGAGTTTAATGTTGTTATGTCAATCTTTTCATTTCCCTTCTTCTTTGTGTAGACTGCAAGACACGCAACTGATATAAATCTATATGCAGGAAACATCTGAGAGAAAGGGGAAAGCGCCAATCAAACAGCAGAGAGAAGATGCCTCCGCAAACGAACGCCGCATGCAGCAGGACCGCGGATTCTAGACTATTAGACAACCGGCACTGATGAAATTAGACTATCTAGGACTGAGAGTCAAAGGCGCACAAAAGCAGCGTGTTCACAAAAGATCTTAAAGCTCAGACTGGGTAAAGCAAAAAGAGAGACGCAAGTGAAGGAGGACGCTCCAGAAAATCCTGGAACAAAGAATGGAAGAAATTCTCGACACAGGGAGTTGCCCATACAGCACGACTCCTAACTCACTCAGTCATTCGCACGACCAGAAACCAAAACAGCAATAGCAAAATCAATTCGAGAAGAACCTGGGTTGTGCTAAGTATACACGCGGCGAATACACCCAGCTAGAGAAAGGTTTTCGAAAATATCTTCTGGTCTGTCAGAAAGAGGTGCCAGCTCTTGTCATTTCCACTTTTATCTCCCGAGTAAAAGAAGAAAGCAGCCAACCGACTCTTCCCAGGAAAGCATTGCGCAGTTGACAGCACTAAAGAGAATATACAGAAACGGTCAGAAATTAGATTTAAAGTTTTAGAAATAAATTTGCTTTTAGTAAAGGGCGGTCATTTGAAGCCGATTCCCTAGATTCGTGTAAATAATATCAATTAGCTAGTAGTATTTAACCCTTCTCACGGCATTTGGAGAAGGGTCCGGAAATCTGTCAAAAAACGTATCCTCAGAACATGCACTTCTGCACCCTCAGAGGAGGTTTTTGATGAATGGATGGATCGAGATTTATTTATGTTTGCATTTTAATGTCTGTTACTGATGTTGCACTTCTGTACTCTTAGCAGATATTAGAAACAAGTAGAAGTAAATCATTATTGCTTGAAGTTTATTAGTGAAATCAGTCATAAATGGTACTTTTATCTCTTGACTAAATTCTGCTAGTATCCCCAAAGTGATATACAGCTGAGTTCTTTATATGTTACTGTATGAATGTCTGTATTACCATTTGGCACTTCTGTACGGTGGAGTCATTTATTTATGCTTGACATATAGAAAACTGATTATGCGATATGCTGTTCACAACTACTCTGCCTAACTTCTTATGCAGAATGGTTTATCCTTATCGATTTATATTCTGATAACAGTTGAATGATCTTTATTACCATCTGTTGTCAGAAATCTTTCTAGATCGCATAACAAAAGAGAACACCCCGGGTTAGCGTATATTAGATGTATTGTTTTCTGTTCATTAGATTACATTAGTATAGAAGTAATTTAGCTGTTAGAATTAGGACTAGTTCAGAGAAACCTTTAGATTAATATCATCAAACTCTACACACACACGCACACCCTTCACATTGGGAAACTGGTCCCATTACCCCCAGTCGGACCCGCTACTCCAAACGGGCAAGGAGCCACCAACCAGGTTCCGGACCGGGCCGGTATCCCCCTTGTTGTTGACTTGACTTCGGGGCCCTCAACATTTCTGGCGCTAGAAGGTGGGCACGAGCTATGAATGGCGCATAATTCAAAATCCAAATACCATTCTGAGAGCAAATCACCCTCACCAACTTCCCCGACTTCTCCAGTACGACTAAACTCGGAACTAGAAGTTGCTCAGACATCCACCGCTGCTATACACCCCGATACATTAGACCGTCCTATTATCGATCCCCCTGAAGTTCAAACTTTGATCTGTAAACTCCAGGGATTCTCTATCTTCACCCACAAGTCTGATAAATCTAAAGGCAGCTTGACTTCGCAATACAACCCTGCTCATCCCCTGACCCGATTGAAGAGTGAAAAGTTTGGCATCCAGCCAACTGAAACCCCTCTACCTACCAGGAAAAGAGTAAGGAAAGCACTTCCAGAGTCTGACAGAGAGACTCTTTCATCGACTTCGTCCATCTCAACTCCCTCTCCGCGAAGTCTACCACCCACGTCGTCACCTCAAAACACTCATCCATCTCCTACAACCCTTCCTCCGCAATCGTCGAAGGCCGTAACATCTCCATCTTCCCAAAATCAAAGATCATCTTCTGCACTTTTGTTAACTAGTCACTCAGCGATGGCCCAATCTCCATGGAACAATCCTGGGGCGGTTTTAATGCCCCCACCCCTAAGTCCAATACCTGCCCATCCTGAGAAATGGCTGTCGAAATTCAATCCGGACACAGGAATGTTAGCTGAAGAACATATCAATAATTTCATGCTTTCTGTTAATCTCAACGGAGTTACCAATGAAGATGTCGTGGTCCGACTTTTCCCCTATACAATGCAAGGGACAGCCGGGTCATGGTACTTTTTGCTGCCCTCTGGATCTATCACCAGCTGGGACATTTTTCAAAATCAATTTCTCACCAAATTCGGCGATGATAGATCGACAGCGACACTAATCAACAATTTGTCCAATCTCAAAGCTGAGGCTACAGAACCCATTAAAGATTTTAACTTACGGTTCAACAAGATCCTCAACAAAATCCCCGCTGCTTCTCAACCCAGCGAAGAAGTAAGATGCGAATGGTACATCACGGCCTTACCTTCAAACTTGGCCATCTTCGTAGATAGGGCGAGCAAGACAACCTTAGTCAAAAATTTGGCTGAGGCGTTGGCAGTTGAAAGACGCGTAGTAGCCCTAGAAAAGAGATCTACAATCGAAGAGCGTAAATCTAAGAAAATCTCTTTCAAAGAGGACACCAAGAAGAAGCAAACGAAAGATCCTTTTGACATGGAAGGATTACAAAAGGTATTAAAGGCCATGTCCAATGAGATGATTGATATAATGAAACAAGTAGCAGAATCGTCCCCAAGAAAGCCTTTTAGGAGTTTTAAGAGAAATCCGCCTATGGAGACGAAGCCACCCAACGTGGTCTCAAACGTGGAATCTGAAGAAGAAGAAGAGGAGAGCACCATCGAAACGCAGACCGACGATGAAGAAGTGGTGGAACTACAAGGAATGTGGGATTTCATCCTCCCACAAGAGGAAGATCAAGAAGCACTTCCGGTCAGCACACGAAGCAGAAATCAGCTTGATCCTCCCCAGAATATCCCAAAACAGAAGGGCGCAAGCCCTGCAGCAAAAGAAAGGGTCGCACCAAAGAAAACAACTGCTAAAGCGACCTCTTTTAGCCCAGTCCAATCAGAGCAAATGCCTCCATTAAAGACACTAATAGTGTCGGATGAAATGGAATATAATATCATCGATGACATGAAAAAGACTAGGGCTAATATCACCCTGTACGAGTTGAGCAAATTGAAACACCAACAGAAAATCATGATGAAAGAGTTACACGCCGTACCTACTACGCCTTTACCTACAGTCGTAGCTTCCCATAATATAGGAAGACCTCCAATCAACACGATCAATAAAATCGATGCAAATGACATCGCTTTGATTGGAGGGAGATCTAGATCTCATACTCCTCCTTTCCTCCTCACTTATGAAATCTTTAACAGAAACGTGCACAACTGCTTGGTTGATTCTGGTGCTTCAACCAATATTCTACCCAAGTCAATATGTGCCAAACTCAACGTTCAACCACAAAAATCCGCAGTGCGCATAGTTCAACTTGATCGATCACAAGTCGAAGTGATAGGCGAACTGAATCAAGTGACCATAAGACTGTCGTCTAACCCCAAGGTATGCCAAGTTATCGACATCCTAGTGGCTGACATCCCTTAATTTTATGGCCTGATTCTTAGCAGGGACTGGTCCGAGAAACTCCACGGATACTTTTCAACCGACTGGTCGCACATGTGGTTACCCTTCAACGGGAAACCAAATCAAATAAAGGTTGAACGGGAACTGCACCAAAAATACATAGTGACAGATTTGGAAGGAGAGAATGAAGCCATAGCATACAGCAACAACATCATAGGCAACTACTCGGTAGACTCTTTCCTCAGAAATTTCAATGCTCACATATCACCATATTTAGAAAATTCAGTTTTGTCCCAAGTAGAAAACTTTTCCCAGACTGATGATTCAAAATGTGTTAGTTTCTTAGATAACCCTGTAAATACTTCTTTATTTTGGAAATTATATTTTGATGGTTCTAAATCCAACGAGGGAGCAGGAGCAGGATGCGTTTTGATTAGCCCGGACGGAAATAAGACCATGCTCACATGCAGACTGGAGTTCGATTGCACGAACAACACAGCGGAATACGAAGCCTTGGTGCAAGGCCTATACAAAGCAATCAGCTGCAACGTCAAATATCTTCAAGTCTTTGGAGATTCTGAGATCATCGTCAAACAGGTACGTAACACCATACACTGCCTATCTAGTCATTTAAAGCACTATCAATCCTTAGTATAAGATCTCACTGCACATTTTACAGCATTCAATATTTCATCGATCCCGAGACTTCACAACGCAAGCGCAGACCTGTTAGCTAACGTAGCCTCCAGACTCATTCCCTCCGAAGACTTTAGTCCAGATAGGTTTTCGATAGAATTAATTTTTAAACCGTCTATCCCTGACAACATCACTAACTGGAGAGTATTCAACGACGACCCAGACATCGTAAGTTTCCTCACCTCCGAAGGATCCTACTCAAACCAGATAATCGACGAAGACTGTCATGACCACCAGATACAACAAAACAGCACTGATAATGCTATACCCAAATCGGTGGTCAAGCTAGAAAATTTATACGACTTAAAAAGTCGGTTCAAAAGGTCAGCTAATGCCAAACTTTACAGTTCGACTCTGAACTATGAATCAGTGAACCTAGGAACCGATGAGAAGCCGCAAAACGTTAATCTAGGCCAAGGCCTGGCTCCTGAAGAAAAATCAGCATATATTTGTCTTCTACGACAGTACAAAAACGTCTTCGCCTGGAATTACGATGAGCTGAAGAACTACAACACTTCTATCATTCAACACACTATCCCCATGATTGACAACGAGAAACCTGTCCAGCAGAAGCTCAGGAAAATCCACCCCAACTTGGAAAGTCAGATAAAAACTGAGCTGAATAAGTTGTTGAGAGCCAGAATAATCTTCCCGGTCAGACATTCTAAATGGGTATCTAATATGGTACCCGTTAGGAAGAAAAATGGAGATATTAGAATCTGCATCGACTTCCGGAACCTCAACAAAGCCTGTCAGAAAGACAATTTTCCCCTCCCACCGATGGAGCAAATATTACAGGCAGTCGCAGGCTCAGAGTTAATGTCTTTCCTAGACGGATTTTCAGGATATAACCAAGTGTTGGTGCACCCAGATGATCAGTTAAAAACCACCTTCCGAACTAAATGGGGTACCTATGCGTATCGGAAAATGTCGTTCGGTCTGATCAACGCCGGCGCTACTTTTCAAAGGGCTATGGACATCGCTTTTAAAGGTTTAGTCAACAAATTGGTAGTGATTTACCTGGATGATATAACTGTGTATTCCAAGAACCGAAACGACCACCTCAAAGATTTGAAGCAAATCTTTCAAAGATGTTTAAGGTATGGGATCTCGCTTAACCCAAAGAAATCTTTTTTCGCGTTGAGTGAAGGAAAATTGCTAGGATTCATAGTGTCCAAATCTGGCATTCACATTGAACCTGACAGAATCAAAGAAATTTCCAAGATATCCATGCCCCATAACAAAAAGACCATGCAATCTTTCCTAGGACAGATCAATTTTGTCAAAAGATTTGTCCCAGATTTTTCACGTATTATTTCTCCTCTACAAAAAATGATAAAAAAGAATTCAAACTTTAAATGGGGTCTACACGAGCACGAAGCGTTTAACTTAATCAAACAAGCCATTATCAATGCTCCATCTCTAGCAACCCCAAATTTTTCAGAACCCTTTGTCTTATACACGTTTGCCTCAGAGAATTCTTATGCTGCAATCTTGACTCAAGCGAATCAAGAAAAGGTAGAAGCTCCGATCGCATTCTTTAGCTCAAACTTACAAGGTGCTGAGCTGAAATATTCGGACGTAGAGAAACAGGCATATGCCGTTTTTAAAGCGATTAAATATTTCAGACCATTCTTGCTAAAGGCCCACACCAAGGTCATAGTACCGTTCCCAGCGGTAAGAAATCTCCTGATACAGAAGGATGTGGGCGAAAAAAGAGCGAATTGGATCACCGCCTTGCAAGAATACGACCTGGAGATCAAGCCGGCACACATCGTTCGGGGCCAAGGCTTCTGCAAGATGTTAGCTAGAGCATCGCAAATCCCCGAAAAATCGTCTGAAGAGGTACACGCATATGAGGTAAGCCTAAACGACGCAGAATCATTATATGCTGACATGATTTATTTCCTGAAGAACGGGCATGCTCCATTTCACCTGGATCACATCAAGAAGAGAGCCCTGAGATTAAAAGCCAAACAATACCAACTCGTGAATGATGTCCTATTTAAAAGAAATTATGATTCTGTGCTTCTTAGATGTCTTGAGAAAACTGAAGCCGAAAAGGTTTTGCAGGAACTCCACGATGGACCAGCAGGTGGACATTATGCTTGGGAAGCCACTGCGCACAAAATCTTACGTGCAGGATACTACTGGCCCACGTTGTTCAAAGACTCGTACAATCACGTAAGAAAATGCCAAGTCTGCCAGACTGCTGCAGGAAAACAAAAGAAGTCATCCATGCCACTGCAGCCGGTTAACATCGAACAGCCGTTCAACCAATGGTGCCTGGACATAATAGGTGAGATCGTTCCTCACTCCTCTAAACAGCATAGGTATATCCTCACGGCAACTGACTATTTTACTAAATGGGTAGAGGCAGTTCCTCTCAAGAAAGCTAACTCTGAAAATATTATTGAATTCATAGATCAGTTTATCATTACTAGGTTTGGATTGCCAACGGCCTTAATATTCGATAATGCTCCATATTTTTCTGGAAATACCATGACTGAGTTCGCGCTCAAAAGAGGGTTCAAACTGAAGTATTCTGCCAACTACTATCTGCAAGGTAATGGGTTGGCTGAATCAACGAACAAGAACCTAATCAGGATTATCAAAAAGACAGTCGACCAAAGCCAAAAGAATTGGCATAAAGCGCTAGTAAACGCCCTATGGGCAGACAGAATTACAAAGAAAGCCTCTATCGGCACTTCTCCCTTTAATTTAGTTTATGGGAGAGAAGCAGTTCTTCCTACTCACTTAGTCATTCCCTCCTTGTCTTTAGTACAATACATCGATGAAGTATCCACTTCTCCCTTACAACTAAGGCAAACGGAAATAATCAAGCTAGAAGAACAACGAGAACAGGCCAAGAAAACCCATGCTCACCACCAAGCGCTGATAAAATCCTCTTTTGATTCGAACATAATGACCAGAAAAAACTTTCAGATGGGAGATTTAGTTTTGAAGTGGGATAAGGCACATGAAGAAAAGGGCAAGCATACGAAATTCCAGAAGCTATGGCTTGATCCTTTTCAGATTGTAGAGGTCATAGGCCCGTCGATTTTTGTGTTGCAGGACTTGACAGGCAGAAGAGATTCTATGCCTGTAAATGGACAAATCCTCAAAACATACTTTCCATAGAAGGTTATCCTTCTAAATTTTTGTAGGATAATTTTAGTTTTATTTTAGTTTTATTTTTCATAAATAAAGTTGGTTGTAAGTGATCATAAATTGTATTTATGAAGAATATGCCATTTCTCTATCAGATTTTGATTTCACTTGTATAAATAGTAAAACTTTTCGAAAAAATCTGATTTTTATTATTGACAGATAGAATTAACTTTAGCCTGAATATGATGTTAGTTTCAACTTCACAAAGAAATCTGGGATGAAAGTAACTTTTGGAAAAAATTGTTTTATGCCAACGCAATGAAAAGTATCATCAATAGCAAAATAAATATTCTCTGCAAAACTGCTGTTCTTAAACTCTATTATTGTCGTCCAGAGCTTTCTTAAGGAAAAACAATGACTTCCTCCCTGTTAAGGAAAATCGCAGCATCCAGAGAAACAATCCAAGAAAACACTATATCTCAAAGAATAAGAGGTCTCATCATGAGCCGGCTTATCATGATCACAGATGTTATAACTTGCTGACTTTGCCACTACTGTCTATCAAAACAGGGCAACGACTCAAGATTGTTGCAATCAAAAGACAAGGGGTCTCATCGCGAGCCAGCTTGTTCAGCAAAAGTGTAAATCAAGTGAATGACTGTGTCATAATTTGGCCACCAAACCAAGACATTTTTCTTTAGAGAAAAAAAAAAAAAAAAAAAAAAAATCGAAAAAGAAAGAAAAGTGTCAAAAGGATTTTTCTCTGGAATGTTGTAAATAACCTCAAGCAGGAAAAAGGATCATTGTTGGATAATATGGTAACCCTGTCGAGGCTATGGATGCTTGCGGGCAGCAGAGGCTCTACCTACGACAAATGAGCATACTTTACAAAGCCAGTACGCAGAGAAGACCTTATTTTGTCTTTGAAAAAACTGAGTAATGTCTAGGTGTGAATACAAGAAATAACCCAGAGGAAGCAAACGATCGGAATAAAATAAAAAGTTGTGAACGAAACATCATTGACAGGATAAGGGGTAATACTCTATCCGTCCATAACAAAATTTAGACATAAGAAAATTTTTCTGTTTTGGAAGTGAAAATGCAATAGAACAAGCAGAGATAACTGGTTCTTCACAGTGAATCGCCATTGTTGTGGTCACCAACAACCCCCCCTCTTTGCTTGATATTAGCAATAATGTCGAGCAAAGGGGGGACCCTAAACGAAAAATCCCAAAAAGTATTTTGTTAAATTTTTGTATTTTTCTCCCTAAGGCTTAAATCGCATCGCAAAGAAAGGTCGAAGCATTGCTTAAAAGCGCAAAAAAGTAAAACTGCGAGAGAGCGACGCGAAGTTCATCGCGTCGCATACATCTCAAGCGCGCTCTGAAAGGAGGACCTCCAAGAAGCGCCGATCGCCGATATGCGACATCGCACATCGCAAATGTCATGCTATGACACCATGAACCATTGAATAAAATCTGCAATCTGCGATCTGAAAAGACTCATCACACGATAAACCCAAAAACCAAGCGCGCGCCTTAAAGGAAATTAATGACCGCATGCTTGAGTATCAAGGAATGATTGCATCGCATTTATCGAAGAGTCAAGTCATGATGCATGTCAGGATTATGCATTCATTAGAGTTTAATGTTGTTATGTCAATCTTTTCATTTCCCTTCTTCTTTGCGTAGACTGCAAGACACGCAACTGATATAAATCTATATGCAGGAAACATCTGAGAGAAAGGGGAAAGCGCCAATCAAACAGCAGAGAGAAGATGCCTCCGCAAACGAACGCCGCATGTAGCAGGACCGCAGATTCCAGACTATCAGACAACCGGCACTGATGAAATTAGACTATCTAGGACTGAGAGTCAAAGGTGCACAAAAGCAGCGTGTTCACAAAAGATCTTAAAGCTCAGACTGGGTAAAGCAAAAAGAGAAACGCAAGTGAAGGAGGACGCTCCAGAAAAGCCTGGAACAAAGAACGGAAGAAATTCTCGACACAGGGAGTTGCCCATACAGCACGACTCCTAACTCACTCAGTCATTCGCACGACTGGAAACCAAAACAGCAACAGCAAAATCAGTTCGAGAAGAACCTGGGTTGTGCTAAGTATACACGCGGCGAATACACCCAGCTAGAGAAAGGTTTTCGAAAATATCTTCTGGTCTGTCAAAAAGAGGTGCCAGCTCTTGTCATTTCCACTTTTATCTCCCGAGTAAAAGAAGAAAGCAGCCAACCGACTCTTCCCAGGAAAGCATTGCGCAGTTGACAGCACTAAAGAGAATATACAGAAACGGTCAGAAATTAGATTTAAAGTTTTAGAAATAAATTTGCTTTTAGTAAAGGGCGGTCATTTGAAGCCGATTCCCTAGATTCGTGTAAATAATATCAATTAGCTAGTAGTATTTAACCCTTCTCACGGCATTTGGAGAAGGGTCCGGAAATCTGTCAAAAAACTTATCCTCAGAACATGCACTTCTGCACCCTCAGAGGAGGTTTTTGATGAATGGATGGATCGAGATTTATTTATGTTTGCATTTTAATGTCTGTTACTGATGTTGCACTTCTGTACTCTTAGCAGATATTAGAAACAAGTAGAAGTAAATCATTATTGCTTGAAGTTTATTAGTGAAATCAGTCATAAATGGTACTTTTATCTCTTGACTAAATTCTGCTAGTATCCCCAAAGTGATATACAGCTGAGTTCTTTATATGTTACTGTATGAATGTTTGTATTACCATTTGGCACTTCTGTACGGTGGAGTCATTTATTTATGCTTGACATATAGAAAACTGATTATGCGATATGTTGTTCACAACTACTCTGCCTAACTTCTTATGCAGAATGGTTTATCCTTATCGATTTATATTCTGATAACAGTTGAATGATCTTTATTACCATCTGTTGTCAGAAATCTTTCTAGATCGCATAACAAAAGAGAACACCCCGGGTTAGCGTATATTAGATGTATTGTTTTCTGTTCATTAGATTACATTAGTATAGAAGTAATTTAGCTGTTAGAATTAGGACTAGTTCAGAGAAACCTTTAGATTAATATCATCAAACTCTACACACACACGCACACCCTTCACATTGGGAAACTGGTCCCATTACCCCCAGTCGGACCCGCTACTCCAAACGGGCAAGGAGCCGCCAACCAGGTTCCGGACCGGGTGGGTATCCCCCTTGTTGTTGACCCGACTTCGGGGCCCTCAACAATTCCTTATAGATGTTAGTTGATCAGTGTAGTTATATGCACATGAGTAAGATAGTCAAGAATGATAGTAACCTGTAGTTGTATGCATTGCTATTGTTGTTTTATATTAGGTGCCCTGGTGATTAGGTTATATGTTGTTGATGAGCGTGATATATAGATTATTATTGTTATATGCTATTAACTTAATGATTAGGGTTACTTCATTGAGATCTTGATGTTGCAATTTGGATTGGTCATATGCATGATGGTTATGTCCATTGCATTAAAGATCTTTATGTTATATGTATTGTGCTAACCTAGTTTGGCCTATGCAAATGGTTATGGTTGCAATATTCAGGTATGAGCCGACATATTTGTGATATGGTATTGTACTAGTCTAAATTGATCATACATATGTTATTATTATGCATGGATGACAAATTCTTATGAGCTTATGACGTGAACATGCTAGTTAGTTAATGTTAGGGATATAATGATTTACATTTGAGTTGATATGTTGTGAATTTATATCATGTTAACCCATATTTATTGTGTAGACAAGATATCCTCCCCTTATTATAGATCCATTTTGGCACATCACTCCCATCTTTCAGATCAGTACATTTAGGGCTCATCAAACCCTAATTCAGTTGCTACATGCCCTAGACAAGTCATCACTTTGAATGCCTCCTTCCCTGAGAGTTTCTTGGCCTAAAGCCCTCCAGAAATGCCTCCTTGAGGGACCAATGCAGCCTTAGACAGGGGTAAGTGCGCTTCATTGTAGGTAGGCCCATGTCAGGGTGCTTTTCAGAGAACTTAGGCCCAATTTGACCTGTGTTGAGCGAGATTGAGCGAAATCATCATAGGGTTCTGGGAATATTCTTATCTTTTGGAGCCTTCTAGAAGATTCCCACACTTATCATCTCCTATGAGCTTGAAATTGGATAGGGAATGAGTTAAGTAACCTCCTATCCTCTGAACCCTTCCTCCATGGAAACTAACTCTAAGTTTGGAAGGCCATTAAATACCCTCATTTATTACCAAACCTCCTCCATTTTCCTATAAATTGAGCACTCATCTAAGTGATCAGGGGTTGGACTTTGAGAATTTGTAAGGAGATATTTTTGGTTTGAGGTTTGAGATTGTAAGCAAGTATTGTTATGTTGTTGGAGTGTTGTGCTTTTGATGTGATGTTGGTTGGAACCCAAGTTGGAGGAGTGACATTGGATCAGACTTCATGGTTGTAACTCTTCCTTCTACTTAATAAAGTTGTTTACACCTTTTCCCATATTCTTGTCTTTATGTATGATGATTATATGTGTAAATTATTTTGATTCCATTTGCTTATAGTAGATAGATCTCTTGCTTTGATTGGTTTTTGTCCTATGTTTATGATTGCAGGTACTTGTCAAGCGGATTAAGTTCGAGAAGGAGTGATGGGAGCCATACAAAGGAGACAAAGGGAAAGTGAAAGATAACAAGTAGGTCCCTTGTCTTATTTATCTTCTATAGAAAAAGGTTAAGCACTTTAAATATTTTGTTCTAGGTGTAGCTACCCACCTAGGGAAATTATGTTTATCCGTAGATGCAAAATTCCACATAACAAATTGGCGACTTCGTTGGGGAATGATCATCATTCCAGGTAGTTTACCTTCATCCTAGTACACCGTAGTAGACTTTACTTGCTTCCATTGGTCTTGCTTCAGCCTTTTTGTATAGTTTTTTTGGTAAAAATTGTGCTTGTAAGCCGTTAGGATGGCCTCTCTGGCACCAGTGCAGGTTTGGTCAAGAGACAAAGCACTACAGAGCACCCTTGGCTTGAGGACAGTGCCCTGAAGCACACTTTCTTCCATTCAAGGCTACGTTGATCCTCCTTAGGTAAAAAATCTCACCTTTGACTTGCTTTTTCCCAAATTCCCTTCTGTTTTTGCTTGTTGAAAGATCAATGATGCTTATGTCTCTGAAATCAATTTGTGTTTCCTTTGCTAGCCCTACTTTGGCCTTGATTGTTTAGTGTTTTTTAAATGATTTCTTTATCACTATCATTTCATTGTCAAAGTTAGTTTATAGTTGATTAATCTTTGTTCAAAAGAAAGTGTCGTAAAAGTCTTCATTTATTTCGATAAGAACTGTTGTAGAGTATTCGTTCTTGCAAAAAGATTGATTGATTGAATGTGCATTAGCTTCCTTTTGTTCTTTTCAACATTAAGGGAATTGAAAAGAAAAACTTTCATTGAAAAATTTTGTGTGTGCTCATAGGAATAGTTTAGGGAAATTGCATTAGATGTGTTCTTTGTTCTTTTATTAAAAGAATTTGATTGCTCTATCCCTACTAGCTAAGGTTTTCATTGTTAAAATTGAATGAAAAGAATGCTTATCATATTAGTTGCATTCTATGAATTTCAAATACATCACATGGTGAACCTTGAAAGGCAAATTCTTAATCAAGATCAACTTAAAATTAACCTCAATTAACCTAATGGATCATTGTCACCTAACGTAAAACATTTAGAGGTTCTAGGATAGAGACATGTTCCGGCGTTGCAAAACATAGCAGCTATCGCTAACTTGTTCACGATACATTTTGAGTGTGATACCTCATTCCACGTATGTGATTATATTGTATCTCATCCACGTACCTTCAGGTATATAGGACGGTGTTACAGTACGCAAAGTATAAAGGAATGCTCTCATTGTGCGGTTTCATATTAGACAACGCTAACACGGATTGGGACTCCACGTACTTTCGGGTATATATGGGAGAAGTACATTAGGTTTTTATCCATCCTTAGGTAACCGAGTCGGCCACCTTGTACACTATGATACACCGAACACAGCATTCAGGGAGATTGCCTACCCGTACTTCTCGATTCGCCAGGAGGTATTATGCAGTTCACAATTGCTTGGTAATCCTTTTGCCTAGATTATCCCTCTTTTGTTTTATTATGTTATTTTTATTAAAATAAAATTAATTGACCACAGATAACATCCTCCACACTCACTCCTTAGTTGATCTTAGGTTGAGACATATGGCAACAACTACGGGATCCACCGATCAAGGAATTCCTTTTGATGGGAATCCTAATGCTTTTCCTCCTTTCGGAAATATTGGTGCTCCTTATATGGCTCCATTTTCCCTTCCGGGATTTACCATTGGCTTTCTAGTATGGTTGTTTTCAACCTCTTTGGTTCAAAATGTCGTGATTTCTCTGTAATCGAGTACTCCTCCAACTGGACAAAATCAACCTCCAGTTGATCCTAAAGTTGACCCTTTGCCTTCTTCCTCGGTTTTTTCTTCCTTCCCTTCTTCCTCTTCTCCTGGTGAAAGTATTGACACTAGTAATCAGGTGGCTAAGAAGAAGAAGAAATGGAAGAAGAAGCAGAAGAAGAAGAAAATTCAGCAGGGGTGCAACCAAGCAACCATTTCTTTGAATGCAACTTCTGATGAGAAATCATCTAATAAGCCTCACAAAGTTCGATATCCATGTAAACTTTGTACAAGAGGCCATATTCTTCAAAATTCTCTTGATATTCCTCAAATCTTAGAATAATGGTCTTCTCGTACACATCGTCCTGTGTCATCAACCTCTGGAGATCATGTTGGTGACACACCATCAACTAGTGCTAGTAAAGTTCATGGAAATAAGGGTAAAGTTAAGTTTCCCTGTAGGTTATGTGAAGGGAAACACCATATTCACCTTTTTCCCTATCTGGATGAAGCCTAAAAAGTGTGGGATAACCATTGTGCTTCTCTGCAATGACTTCCATCTGGTTACAGGAGACTCTCCCTTAATCCTTCACTAGTTGATAAGTTAACTGACCCAAAACAACCATCGGTCAAACCCACTCTCTCTAAATGTGAACCCCATGAGTCTATACCTGACCAATCACAGGTCGAGGAAACAGTTGACTCGATTTCACCTTTAGTTAATCGTACCTTTCCCATAGAGAGTGAGTATGATACCACTCAGGTTCTTTTCGTTTCTTTGGATTCCAATGAGCTTGGGGTCAATCCTCCTGTTCCATCAAGACAGGAGGAAAATCCTCTCGCTCTCGTAACTCAAGGGGTTAATTCTCCCATTTCTATGGTACCCCCTCCAAGAATTCTGGTCACTTCCTTCGGTTGGAATCGACTGGCAGGATGTCGTCTTCCTTCTTATGTGCCTTTCCAGATCATAGTGAAGGTTTGTAATATGATTGTACCTGGAATTATTATAGATGAAGGTGCATACATGAGTATCCTTTCATCCATTGCATGGCAAGTGTGGGATCCTTCCTGAGTTGCCTAATACTTTGGGAGGAAAAATTGTTTATCTCAATGTGATGGTAGTCTCAGGCCCTTTAGATTACAATTTACTTCTTGGGCGCGACTATGTTTATGACATGGGAGCTATTGTTTCAACACTCTTTCGAGTGATGTGTTTCCCGCATGAAGGCTAAATTGTCACTGTTGACCAGCTTTCATTTCCCAATCCAAATATGGCTTCCAGTCAACCATCTTCCCTAAATGATCCTTTTGTCCCAATGGTATCTTCCCCACCACGGGTCAATTATGTGGCAACCCGTTCCATGCCTGCATCAACTGACGATCAATTCTGTGATGTTGTGCATTATGTACTGGGGGCATTGGAACCAGATCTATCTAATGGGTTCCTTGCTACATATCCCTTCTAGAGCATCGTTCTCCCATCTGATGAGAACCTCTTGGAATTCATGACCTCTTATGGGTCATGATCAAGGAATATGAGCACAGTTCCTTGTCTTGTGTCAATCTTGTTAAAAAATGAAACAAGGAATATGAGGATAGTTCCTTGTCTTGTGTCAACCTTGTTAAAAAATGAAACAAGGAATCTGAGCATAGTTTCTTGTCTTGTGTCAAGCTCGTTAAAAAGTGAAACAAGGAATATGAGGATAGTTATTTTACTGCATCAACCTCATTAAAAAATGAAACAAAGGGTATGAGCAGAGTTCCTTGTCTTGTGTCAAGCTTGTTAAAAAATGAAACAAGGAATATGAGGATAGTTCTTTTACTGTGTCAACCTCATTAAAAAAATGAAATAGGTCCCCTAGAGAATAGTTCCTTGTCTTGTGTCAAGCTCGTTAAAAAATGAAACAAGGAATCTGAGCAGAGTTCCTTGTCTTGTGTCAAGCTCATTAAAAAATGAAATAAGGTCCCCTGGAGAAAAGTTTCAATTCGAGTCTTTGATTAGATCTTGTAAAATCCTAGTCGATTCTTTCACTTGATCTCGTAAATGAACCTTCATTCCATCCACCTGATAGCCATGAGTATTCTACTTAGGTGAATGCAATGAAGCTTGGGGGTCATGCACCTAGAATCGAGTCATCATGCTAGGGGCATGTAAACCAATCTCAAGCATAGTTTTTTGGTTCAAGCTTGTGTAAAAATGAAACTAAATCCAAGCATAGTTTTTCGTTTCAAGCTTGTGTAAACATGAAACTGAATCCAAGCATGGTTCCCTATGGTTCAAGCTTGTGTAAAAATGAACTCGTCTCCATTTTAACCCTCGTGATTCCCATTCTATCAGTCTCTTCCATCAGATGAGCCTTGGTTTTTCTCCTTCCATCACCACTATCTACTTGGCCGATCATACGCTTTCACTTGGTTGTTTTACCCTTTTTGTGGAACAGTTGCAATGAGTGGTTTCATTAGCCAACCTCTTCACATAAATCAACATGTTTTGAGAAGTTCCACCATCACCAGAACCAGTTGCTATCCTAGACACCTCTCGTTCATCAAAGTGGAGTCCTCTTTTTTTTCAGACTCTCAAAATATGAAAATATTGTCGAGTGCTTGTCCTTTTCAACTCATTAACGGATTGGAAACGACATCTACTCAGTATAAGTTTGACCCTTTTCCGGGATGAGATAGATTATTTACGAAAAAGGAATATGTTGATCGAACATGGTCAATAGGTTCTCTCTCATATTATTTTATGATTTTTTGGACTTGAGAGACAAATCTACAAAAAAGAACTTGTGGAATTTTCTTTTTGTCCCTTTTCAAACTCTCTAAACATGAAAAGGACCGAGTTATAATTGTCATTAAACTCGTTAAAACATCAAATAGCGGCAAACTTCTCCATCATGACAAGACCGAGTTTCACCTTTGCTAGACTCGTTAAAACATCACATAGCACTGGATTCACCCGAAGGGTGGAATTATACAACAAGCATATGTTATCCTCCTCAAGCTTGATAAAAAAAATAAAGAGGTACTAGTCAGAAATGACTGGGGAAAATGGGAAAAGGGGTAACCCACTTTATGGTAGCAGGTCGCTCTTGAACGTGACACTTTCACTTCATCACTATGACTACTTGGGTTGGGTTAGCTGCTTGATGGTCATCACACCTACGGTCTATCATGCCATCCATTACTTTGGTTTTGGGTCAATGTTTCCAATTCATTCAGTGTGGCCGACATGTTCAAGAGAATTCATTTTGTTAAATTCATCCTTTGCAATACTCATAAACCTTCATTTTCATGACCGCCATTTATAAACCTTGTGTCGTCAATCACATTCCATCTCCAAAAATCATTACACTCGTTTCATGTCATTGATGTGGGATACATCAAGGCCCTCCTGCGACGAGTTACTTCTTGTCAACATCAACACATTATCCAAGAAGTTGACTTAGAAACACCCTTTCAGTACCTTGAGGCTTTCATACATCAATGGCATGTTTCTCGCTTCCGGCAATAGGTTGACATCATTGGCCTTCCACTGAAAGACATTGTATGGTGTTTGACATCAAAACATCCATTCACACCATGCAGAATGTACTACAGTACCTTGAGGATCATTATCATTATCGGTGATTTCTCTCGCATCTGTTAACAGCTTACATCATTGGTTGGTAATCAGACGGTGTCTTCCCATGTTCGACTTCAGATCACATATTCACATGGTTAGACTCATACTTGAGCGAATGATTGAACGAGATAGAAGACCCCAGATCTAGTTTCATCCATCTGAGTTGTGATTTCAGGAAAGTACCAAATCATTTGTACAATGGCTTTACATTGATGGTCATCTGATCATGGGTCTATATTTGTAGACGAATATCTATGTACTTGTAATGAAAGTTTATATGCTGAGCATGGGTATTCCTTCCCTCAGCAATTCATGAGAAAAAATAAAAATATCATGATATTATGTATTGTAATTGATGCAGGTCACCATCCGCTTCGGAACCTCCTCATCACATCGTAAAGCATATCACTCGACATTATCATTTTTGACTTCATGCTTTATGGGGCAGTTGTTACAGATCCATTTGGGCACATCACTCCCATCATTCAGATCAATACTTTTAGGGCTCATCAAACCCTAATTCAGTTGCTATATGCACTAGACAAGTCATCACTTTCAATGCCTCTTTCCCTGAGAGTTTCTTAGCCTGAAACCCTCCAAAAATGCTTCCTTGAGGGACCAACACAACCTTGGATAGGGGTAAGTGCGCTTCAGTGCAGGCAGGCCCATGTCAGGGTGCTTTTCAGAGCACTCAGGCCCATTTTGACCTGCACTGGGCGAGATTGAGCGAAATCATCATAGGGTTCTGGGAATATTCTTATCTTCTGGAGCCTTCTAGAAGATTCCCACACTTATCATCTCCTATGAGCTCGAAATTGGATAGGGAATGAGTTAAGTAACCTCCTATCCTCTTAAATGTTCCTCTATGGAAACTAACTCTAAGTTTCGAATGCCATTCAATACCCTCATTTATGACCAAACCTCCTCCATTTTCCTATAAATTGAGCACTCATCTAAGTGATCAGGGGTTGGACTTTGAGAATTTGTAAGGAGATATTGTTGGTGTGAGGTTTGAGATTGTAAGCAAGTATTGTTATGTTGTCAGAGTGTTGTGCTTTTGATGTGATGTTGGTTGGAACCCAAGCTGGAGGAGCGACATTAGATTGGACTTCATGGTTGTAACACTTCCTTCTACTTAATAAAGTTGTTTACACATTTTCCCATATTCTTGTCTTTATGTATGATGATTATATGTGTAAATGCTTTCGATTCAATTTGCTTATAGTAGATAGATCTCTTGCTTTGATTGGTTTTTGTCCTCTGTTTATGATTGCAGGTAGTTGTCGAGCAGATTAAGTTCGAGAAGGAGCGATGGAAGCCATACAAAGGAGACAAAGGGAAAGTGAAAGATAACAAGTGGGTCCCTTGTCTTATTTATCTTCTATAGAAAAAGGTTAAGCGATTTAAATCTGTTGCTTTAGGTGTTGCTACCGACCTAGGGAAATTGTGTTTATCCGTAGATGCAAAATTCCACATAACACCCCTGATATACATTAAGGTATAAGTTTTCTTATGTCATATATTTGGTGCTTGGTTGTTTGATCATGACGTCTATTTGGTGTTTGAGTGTTTGGTGCGTAGTTGATTTATTTAACATGGTATGTTTGCAAGTGATTGAATGATTGATGAATTGGTTAATATGATTATGTGTTCAAATGATCTTGTTTTAAGATGATTGCACTAAAATATATGTGTTGAGACAGTTGGTATGTACTTGAGTATAGTAGGTGATAGTTGTAGTATTACGACTAATGACTATGCGTTGACTATGGATTATGACATGATCATTAGTCTTGGTAATGGTTGATTTCAAATTAATAGATATGATTATCTTGATATTTTGAACGCGTGGTTGACATGTGTGAGCAATTGCAGGGTAACATGTCAGTATTAGCTTGAAAATGTAGTAGTTGATGTGTTTATATCACTAACATTCGAGTGACGTGGCAGTATATAGTAAGACTCAGTTGCAAGTGACGTGGCAGTATATAGTAAGACTCAGTTGCAACAGGGTAAAGGTAAAAGAAAGGAATTAGGAAAGAATTCCTTTGCTATGTTTGGAAACCCTAATTCCAAACGAATGAGTGATTTACACATAGGAAGTCTTCTTAACATTGATTTTGTCTGACATTATGTGGATATGTGTTATATTCATGAACATGTACTTAGTTTGTTGAGAGATGGTGTGGATGTGTTCAGTTACAAGCAATGTGATTGGCACAACAAGATGAGGTAGTTGGTGTAGTGTTATGTTTATTTATGTACTAATAGTTATGTTATAATGAAAGCATGATGCAAGGAGTTGCATGGCAAGAGAGGTTGCCATGAAATCCTAAAGAAGGCTCGGGTTGAGCTTTCCCTGGGAACCATGGGGATTGAGTCACGGTGTTTATTGTTAGTCTTGTTCTTTTGGTATTTTATGAATTGTTGAGCTTGATTTGTGGATTTTTTTATGTCTAATGTATGGCCATACCACTTTTTCTGCGGAGTCATGATGTTATTGGTTTTTATGGTCTTCTTCTTGTTTGTTTCTTGTCTTGCCTTTTATGTTTTGAGTCTTGGGAGGTGGTCGGGAAAGAGGAAAGTTGATGGAAATTGGGAGAGATGTGTGGTACCCAATTGATGATATAAGACCCATATGAAGCTTTGCGCATGAGTAAGCATAGCGAAAGGTAAGCCTATGATAGTTGGTTGGACTGGTTGGGTCCATTGTCGTAAATGGACAGTAGCAGTGCAGACACAAGAAATGTAACCAGAAAAGGTAAAGTAAATGGATCAGAGGTGTCATATGCTTTGGTTATGTTGGGAACTGTTTCTCTCAATGCCTGTGCATAAATAAGGAAGTTCTCTTAACCTAGACCTTATGTTATCTGGTAATTATTTTGTGATCATGATTATGTTGAAGTTTATATATGTATACATGTATGTATGTATGTCGTTGTCTGACGGGATCATGATTGTTTTATGCTAATGTTTATATATTATGTATGTATCCATGTATCTATGTTATTGCCTGACAAGGTTGTCAGGGATCATTCTTGTGGAGGAATTATTGCTTATGCAGGAGAACAACATGAAGAGGTTACTAGTCTTACGAGGAATCAATTGGGAAGAGTAGTCACAAAAAATATACGAGGTCTGTGTCATGTGGATATAATTTGGTATTGTATAATTGTATTATGCCTATGTTTATGTTATGACAGGTAATGTTGAAGGATACATCAACAAAGTGAAAGCAGTGTGGTTTGTGGCATGCTAGGATAAGCATGGATAAGACACTCGAAACAAGGTTTCTTGGTAGAGGTAGTGTGCTTTCGGATGTGTGGCATTATTGTTGTACATATACTGTATATGTTGTACATGTTGCATCTATGACATGTGCACATGCGATGTTGTGCATACATAGTGTGTGTACATGTTTTTTATGCAGTGTTATGTACATGATGGTATAGATAGTGTTGTATGAATGTTGCATATTTAATATTGGGTATAGATGGTGCTATGTACATATTGAATATGCGGTATTGTGTACATATTGTACAGTGTCCATGATGGATATGTGGTGGTGTGCATATGGTGTTGTGCACATGTTCGATATGTAGTGTTGTGTATAGATGATGCTATAGACATGTTGGATATGCAGTGCTATGTACAAGTGGTGTTGCGTGAATGTGGTACATTGGTACAATGTGCATATGGTGTGATGTGCATGATTGTACAAATGGTACCATGTGCGTGTGGTGATGTGTACATGTTGTATAAGTGGCACTATGTGCATGTGGTGCGATGTATATGTCATGCATGTGACGCTATGTACATGTGGTGTCGCGTAAATGTCGTGCATGTGGCACTGTGTACATGTGGTATTGTGTGTACACATTATACAATGGTGCAGTGTACATGTGAATTTGTGTACAAGTTGTGTAGGTGGTGTCGTGTACTTGTGATGTTGTGCACGCGTTGTGCAGGTGGTGCTTGGTACATGTGGTACTGGTGTATGTGTGGGATTGAATGCATGTCGTACATACTGTGTTGTGGGCATGTGCTACTATGTATTTGCATTGTGTAGTCATGGTATCATGACATATGCATTCATTGTGTTGCACTCTAGACACGTATTTGTGTTCTATTGTACATTAGGTGTCAGTGCATGTATTGTGTCGTACACTGGATGTAGGTGTATGAGTTGTGTTGTATACCAGGTGTACGTCTATACATTTTGTGGTATCACATGCTGTGTGCAGATGAATGTATTATTATGTACATTGTGCACAAATACGTACATACACTGGGTGAAGGTGTATGTGTTGTATGTCAGGTTTAGGTGCATGTGTTGCATGAAGTTGTATGGCATATGTGGTTGTATGTGTGTGATGCACACTATGCATACGTGCACCTGGTGGAGGAGAAGGCACTGGGTGTTTTCTAGGTGTGGAAACCAATCCAGTGTGTGTACAGAAAGAACAAAGTCAGAAGTAAGGATTAATGAAAGGATAAGTATCATCATTTTATTTCAATTTTATTATGCATGTGACTTATGACTATGGTATGTGATGATTATATGTGATCTATGATTTTGGTTTATGTGGTTACATGTGATTTATGATTTTGATCTATGATGGTTTTGTTTGAGCTAACCTGATGTGATATCTTTATATATATGTTGATTTGGTCAAATATGCTAGTTTGACTTGCGGTGGCAAGAATCGAACAGGATTGCAAATGTACCTTATTAATAAGCTACCAATGAGGTATGATGTGAATTTATTTCAATTTGTTTCAACTCTAATGGAAGTTATGTACTTGGTACAGGAATGCATGAAATGCCCAGCTGGGTGATTGAAATTGATGGCAAGAATTAGTAGTAACAACAAAAGAAATTAGAACATGCAGCAGCATGTTGGTAAAGTATTCAAGAGCAGGGCCATTGTGGGACACTAGTACCCAATAGTGTCCATTGATTGCCATGAGCATGTTATGACTGGTATAATGTGTTGAGGCAGGGATATGCCTTGGTTTTTTTATCTTCTGATGTGAGGAAGCCTTGCCAAGGGATGGACTACCCGGGATGGGGGTGTTAACAGAACTTGGAAGGTGAGTGACTGCATGGAAGGGATTAACTGGATTGCTTGAGGGATTATTTAGCAGAGAATGGAAGGACGGGTATGGATTTGTTTTGGTCATTAGCATTGCCAGATGGAATCAGATGCACATTGGGAGTATGCCCTGGAACAATGAGTCGGTAACTATTTGTTGAGAGGGCAAGTGGTGCAGGATTATAGCGCTGGACATTAGATGCAGATTTGACTTTGCAGTGGATTCTGGACTTCCGGGGAAGGAGATGGATCTTGGTATTACTCTGAGGGCGGAGGTTTCACCCTATGGATTCCCTTATTGTTGATTCAGGCATCATATTATTTTATTTTTTGGTTGAGAAAATGTGCATATGTGTATATGTATATGTGGTTATTGTAAATATTGTAATGAGTTATGTTATAAAGCTCCAATTTGCGGTATGTTGTCAAGTTCTCATGATGTTTTTATTTTGAGTAGGTCTTTCATGGTAAATACTGCAACGAGCTATGTTATAAAGCTCCATGGGCAGTATGTTTTTTTTTCAGCAATCATGTTCATTATAGGTGTCATTGAACACTGAGGATGGTTTTCTCCCAAGGGGGAGGGCTTTGTAACAAGCCGTTTTAAAATTCCATGTAAAGAATATATAAATACCACGGATGATGGGACACCTATTCCAAGCTAAATGGTGGGAAGGACATCCTAGTGTGTGTTCATTTGGTTGTTTATGGCTAAGGAAATTGGCAAAGGCAATGACTAAGGCGTTAAAGAGGAAAAAAGGTATTTTGGCACAATTATTTATGAAAATAATGGAAATTAGGAGAAAAGGAAGGTGAAAGGCCACAGGTTGCATGTGAGGAGGAAATTGCAAGAAAATAATAGAAAATGAAGAAAATAGAGGCCTCATTAATAAAAAGTCTTCTGAAGATCAGTTGGAAAGCTTGGTCAAATTGAGCTCCTCATTTGTAAAAACTCTGCTTAAAGACACAATAAAAAGGCCACTACTGAAAGCTAGACCAAGAGACGTAGCCCGAGAGGATTGGATGAACTCCTTATTAATTTGTTGTGTTTTTGCATTTTCTTGTTGTGTTTCTCTTACTTTTTTCCAATGCCTGTGTATTTCGCAATCTTATAGATCTATTGCTTAAAATAACATAGGCACACCAACACATGAGTCTGTAATACCTACATTAATTAAATGAGATAATACATAAGCGATTTTCAGATCAAGTGGTATCAAATCTATAGGTTGTTAAGGTTAGACAAGCTTGTGCTGGATTTAGCTGTTGAATGCTAACTAGATGAAAGCTCAAATTAGGAGAAGGAGAGTTGGTCAAAACTAATCCTGAGATTGGAAGAGTCTATCCTCAAAAGACAATGTCAGAACAAGGTTCTGTGGGGCCAGACCCTCAATTTATAGATATTTTCCTGGCCATAAGATCCATGGTAGAGGAAATGTATAAGGATTTTAGAAAACATAAAGATGAATACTCATCACGCTCTAAACAAGATAAAGGAGAAGAAGAGTCTCTCCTCCATGACCACTCAAAAGGAAAGGGGAAAGAAGAAAGCTTTCTTATACCTCCTAATAGCCCTGAACATAAAAAGAAGACATCTTTGATTAAACTAGATGTTAAATTTGATTTACCAATATATGATGGGAGAGTTGAATGCAGAAAAGTTGGACAATCGGATCAGACAAATTGATGTTTATTGTAGAGTGCAGAGTATCGATTCAGATAAGAGCAAGATTTAGTTGGCCAGCCTACGCCTCGGAGGCACTGCCTTGGTTTGGTGGGAAGGCAGGACCCAAGCTAACATGAAGAGACATGGTAAGACTCTTTCTGTCTGGAGTGAATTTGTTTCTGCAATCAAAAAGCAGTTATATCCACTGGCCTACATGCAGCAAGCCATGATGAGCTGGAAAACTCTTCGACAATTGAAAGGGAAAAGTGTATAAGGTTACACCCAAGAATTTAGGAAGAGAGCATTGATTCTAGGAATCTCATTAGACTCACCTGAGACTCTGTTGAAGTACATCGGTGGTATACACAACTACATGAGGCACACTATCCTCATGTTTAATCCCACAAGTATAGATGAGGTATCTATTCAAGCTACGCATCTAGAAGCTAGAGGAAAGAATGGAAATCCAGAAGTTAGGGATCATACCAACCCATTGCAAGCAAGAATAAGGAGAAAAGAAAATAGAAATGGAAAGCAAGGAAGGCCAACACTGCACAAAAAAGCAAGTCTTCATGCACTCACTGTAAGAAGGATGGGCATGATGATGAGCACTGTTGGATTCTACATTCGGAGCTGAGACCTAAGAAGTTCGAGGGCAAGAAGAAGAAGACTCTTGCAACTATTCAGAAAGATTTGGAGTCAAACTCGGGAAATGAAACAACCATTGCAGCCACAGGTATAAAAGGTAAGAATTTTGAAGCATCTACTAGTAATTTTGCACAATCTACTATTGATGAAGAAAATTAGAGAAAAAGATATGAGCTTTTCCATATTCAAGTTATTTCCAAACATCAAAAGATTGATACTTTGTTTGATAGTGGCTCACAAGTAAATTTAATTTCTGAAGCAATTGTAAAGAAGTTGGGATTACTGACTACACCTCACAAGAAACCATACCCATTAGCATGGTTAAGTGATAAAGCACAACTACAAGTGACTAGACAATGCAAACTCAAGTTTTCTTTTGGGTCAACTTTTGTAGATGAGGTTGAGCTAGACATAATTCCTTTGGATATATATGGAATTGTTTTAGGAAGTCCTTACTTGTATGACAGAAAAGCCATTTTCTATAGAGTTGAGAACAAGTATCTACTCGTTAAAGATGGAATCGAATACTTTGTAAGAGCTCATAAGCTCAAGAATAATTACACTCTCATAAACTCAGGGCAGATGAAATGAATGATAAATTCATGCAAACAATTTTTACTGATGGTTGTAAAGGAAAAGAAACCTGATAAAACCAATGTATTTGAGGGTTGTGATGCTAAACAGCAAGCTGATTTAGAAAAAGTTTTTTCAGAGTATGATATCTTGTTTCAATAACCTAAAGGTGTGCCACCCAAAAAGGAAATAGTGCATGAAATTAATTTTCAGCAAGATGCTCCATTTCCTAACATTGGAATGTACAGGTTGTCCACTTTAGAGAATGCAAAAATCAAGAAGCAAGTGCAGGAGTTGCTCGAGAAGGGGTTCATCAGACCTAGCACATCACCATGTGGATCTCCAATCGTTTTGGTGAGAAAGAAAGATGGCTCGTGGAGAATGTGCATTGATTACTGAGCACTGACTAAGATAACAATAAAAAATCGTCATCCCCTTCCTCGCATAGATGATCTATTAGATCAATTGAAAGAAGTTGTTTATTTTTCCAAGTCAGACTTGCATAGTGGATATCATCAGGTCAGAGTTGCAGAACAAGATGCATGGAAGACTGCTTTCCAAACAAAGCAGGGATTGTATGAGTGGTTGGTTATGCCTTTTGACTTAACCAATGCTCCTGCTACTTTCATGAGAGTAATGAATGATGTACTCAGAATTTTTCTTGATGATTTTGTTATTGTATATCTGGATGACATTCTGATATTTAGAAAATCATGGGAAGAACATTTAAAGCATGTTAAGCAGACACTAGATGTTTTGAAAAGAGAAAAAATTTATGTTAAACTCTCAAAATGTGAATTTGGAAAAACATCTTTGAATTATTTGGGACATATAGTAGGGGTGGTGAATTGAAGATAGATCCCTCTAATGTGGAAATCATTGTAAATTGGCCTAAACCCAAATCTGCTACAGAAGTTGGGAGCTTCTTAGGAGCAGCACAATATTGAAGAAAGTTCATTTCTAACTTTTCCTTAATTGCAGCTCCCTTACATGCTTTAACGGGATTGAACAAGGTGTTTGAGTGGGGAGGCAAACAGCAGAGAGCCTTCGACACCTTGAAATAAAATATTAGTACAGCATCAGTAATAACACTGCCTGATCTTCAAAGACCCTTTGAGATCCAAACGGATGCCAGTGACTATGCCATGGGAGCAGTGTTGATACAGCACGGTAAACCCATATGTTATCATTCTGAGACATTTAATTCTGCAGTAGTTAACTATCCTACATATGATAAAGAATTGTATGCATTAGTACAGAGTGTGAAAAAGTGGAAACATTACTTAATGGGCAAAGAGATAGTAATACATACTGATCATCAACCACTTCAATATCTACACTCCCAAACTAAGTTGTAGCAATCAAGACACTATAGATGGATGGGTTTTCTACAACAGTTTCATTTAGTCATCAGATATAAAAAGGGCATACACAATAAAGTTGCAGATATGTTATCTAGACCCATTATAAATGCATCTACTATACTTAAGCATAATTATGTGTTACATGAGAGCTACATTGAACAATATGCTCAAGATATAGACTTTAAAGATGTATATGCAACTTTAAGTCAAGGCAAACGAGTAGAAGAATTGGATTATCATGTAAAGGACCGACTCTTATATCATTGTGGGAAGTTATGCATTCCAAAAACTGAAAGAGTAAAGATAATTAAAGAAGCACACACTTCTCTAATATCAGGTCACTTTGGGGTAAGTAAAACAGTTTCACAACTGCAAAGGTTTTGTTATTGGCCAAAAATGAACGAGACAATTTCTAGATATGTAAGAGGGTGTACTATGTGTGCTAAAAGCAAGCCTAGCAATAGAAAACTAGGCTTGTACACTCCATTACCAGTTCCTTCTCATCCTTGGGAAAGTGTTTCCATGGAATTTGTTGGAGGACTTCCCAAATCTAGGAAAGGTCATGATTATCTGTATGTTTTTGTGGATAGGTTCAGCAAAATATGTATTTTGATACCTTGTAATAAATAGATTACAACTGAACAAACTACAAAATTGTTCTTTCAACATGTATGGGTTCATTTTGGATTACCCACTTCCATTATATCTGATCGAGACACCCGATTTGTGGGAAATTTTTGGTCAAGTCTGTGGGAACTAATGGACACCAAACTAAAGAAAAGCACAGCTTTCCATCCACAAACCGATGGCCAGACAGAAGTAGTCAACAGGACAATAATCCAGTTACTCATAGGATATTGCAGCAAGCATCCTAAGCTTTGGGATGAACATTTGTGTTATGTGCAGCATGCTTACAACCGAGCCAAACATTCTTCTACACAGAGATCTCCTTTTGAGACTTGTTTTGGTTTTACACCTAGGTCACCCTTGGATTTTGTCTTTGGTAAGGACACAATAGTTGAGGGACACAGTGATGTGGACAGGGAAACTAGGTTCATCGAACAAATCCAAGAGATCCACCAGGAAGTACAGGAACAGCTGGAAAGGAGCCAGGCCAAATACAAGGCAAGGCATGATACGCATCGGATGGAACATAGTTTCCAAGTTGGTGATCAAGTTTGGCTGTATATCAGCAAGGATAGGATGCAAGGTGAAGGTAAAAAGCTAAAGCCTATTAGGTATGGACCTTTCAAGATACTTGAGAAAATTAGTGAGACTGCTTTTCGCCTTGATCTACCAGCTTACATGCACATCTAATCAGTCGTAAATGCATATAGCTTGAGATTGTTTGAACCTTCACTAACTGAGGATCCCGAAGAGCAGAGTCAACTGCCTTCTATTGATGACCTGCTACCTGAATATATTAATGAATTGCAGGAAGACACGGTTCTAGACAGGAAGGTGAGAACGACGCACAGGGGAGATGTTGAGTACCTGAGAATTGGGCTCAAGGGTTCAAAGCCAAGTAGTGCAAAATGGATAGAGATTGGACAAGTGAGAAAGTTGTACCCTCACTTAGTCAATGCTTGAAAACCAACTTTTGGTGGTCCAAAAGCTTTTTTAGGGGGAAGGCTGTGACCCGAATTGAATCCTTGGAAATTATCCAAGTTTCTAGGATTGTTTCAAATCATGACAGACTTCAAAAATCTTATGAACAACGAGCTATCAGGAAGGACCTCTAGACAATGGCAGTTTGTAGCCAGCACGGAACAACGAGGACCTCAGTCAAAGTGTGCTGACCGTTAGCCCATGGAAACCGCGCAGTGGCGCAAACTAGCAATTAGGAAGACCAGATTAGAAAACGGAGGCCATCTCTGATGCGCAATTAGCGCAAAGTGCATGGTCACAAGGGAAGCCAAGAAACCATTGGAAAAGTGCTAAAACGACAGGCGGGTCCCGCACTCCAAAACCGACGGAATATCGGAGGCATTTCGAGCGGTAAGCGGGTTTTTAGAGAACCAAGTGATTCCACACGTTGAACGACGCATGTTCGGCGGATGAGAGAGAAATCCGCCCTCATTACAGGCTAACGGTCGAGCAAGTCAACCACGCGATAAGAGCGATAACCTTAGGATCTAGAGGCCCCAGATCTAATGGTGGAGATTGCACCCGATGGGAAACCGGATTTGGAGGGGGGAATAAAATACGGCACATAGAATTTTGAAGTCTGATTTGACCGCTAAGCTGGCAGATGAATCATTTCACAAAGTAACTAAAATAACGAACCATTCGAGGAAGAGTTGGCGCTCAGTTCGTGAGAGGACAAGTGGCCACCTCCTGTGAAACGTTACACAGTGGCGATGACATAGAAGCAGGGAATTCCAAGCGAACCGAAGGGACAGAAGAGGAAGTGAACAGTTAAGGGACGGATTGGCTTTAAGCCATGAACAGACAGAGAACAAATAAGGATGACAAAGGAGATAGAATAGAAAGTGAAGGAATAAGTAGAGAACAGAGAAGTCGAGCTGACCTGCAGAGCTAAGGCAGCATTGAGCAGATAGAACCGAGAAGGCTTGAGAGGTTCAAGCAATCCCTGTGAGGATATCTGTCGGGAACTGAGTACCAAATTAGACTCATCCCATTATGACCAGTTGAGGCCGAGACTTGGTAAGGGGGAGTCTGTGTACTCTACTAGCTTGGGGAATCCAAGTGCCACCCTACTAAGCATCATTTGTTACAAGAGACTCAAATTGAGCTCCTCATTTGTAAAAAATCTACTTAAAGACACAATAAAAAGGCCACCACTGAAAGCTAGACCAGGAGACGTTGCCCAGGATAATTGGGTGAACTCCTTATTAATTTGTTGTGTTTTTGCATTTGCTTGTTGTGTTTCTCTTACTTTTTTCCAATGCTTATGTATTTCGCAATCTTATCGATCCGTTGCTGAAAATAACATAGGCACACCAGCACATGATTCTTTAATACCTACATTAATTAACTGAGATCATACATAAGTGATTTTCACATCACTATAGGAAGTAGAAGAACAGGTCATATCTATGACTACCTCACAGACTCCAGTACCTCAAGAAAAAAGAGACAAGAGACCAAGGGAGGAGGATTCCCATTAAGTGACAGATATTGGAGTCAAAGAAATTCTAATATACAAAAAGAAGCACAAGACAAGTTCTCAACCAGTTTTTCAGCAGGAGGATGAGGAGCAGGCCACCATAGTCTTGACAGGCCATCATTCTTCTACAAGAGGAGAAGATATCTTCACAGGATCTCCATCTTCCTCAGCTTCCCAAGATACCCCAGATACATCTCAGTCATCATAATTGGTTCAGGACCAAAATGAACCAAATATTTTTGCAAAATTAAGAGACATTAAGTAGAAGAATGAGGATCTCGAGGCCTCCACATACACCCAATTTTGGAAGCAAACAACCTCTTAACAACACATGCTTCTTTCATCCTTTGATACAGAAAAGGGGAAAATGAAAATTGCATTTCTTCAAGCACAGATTCCATTTCTAAAGACTCCAGCTGATCACAAGAAATATTTTTTCTCTTTTGATGCTGAGCATATGCACCCCATTGACCAAATAGACCTACATAAACACACTGGAGAAATGTTGTACTCTACCTTGACCAACATTTCCATCACATCTTCTAACTTGTAGGCCTCACTCAGTAACATATAGTCACAATTGAAGCTTGACAAGATTTCATCTTTGGCTAATGACACCAAGACCAAATCATTGGAGGACCTGGTAATTAAACTAGGGTATGACCCCAAGGATGTAAAATAAGCAGAAGAAATTGTGAGGAGGAAAGATGCAGACATAGCAGCATTGAGGAAACAACTCAAGCTTCCCTCCACTAAGGATCCCCAACCTAAGAAAGTTGGGGAGCTTTAGAAAGAGAAAGAGAACATATTCAAGATAATAATTCAAAAAAGCAGCCATATTAAGGATATGGAAATGGATATGCAAAGACTGCTCAAAGAAAAAGAGCAGTCAACACAGCTAGCCATAGTTCCTCTAACAACAGTGCCTATTTTAGTTGCACCACATCTGGAGCATCTACATCGACAACCATAGAAGCACACACTGCAGATTCCTCAAATGAATTAGTTAAAGTCATGGAAGACCTGTCCATCAAAGGGCATCAAATTGAAAAATTAAAATCCCAACTTAAAACTTTGCAGGATCTAAAGTTAAAGATAGACAATTCATATATAGAATAACTGGAGAAAACTCATAGGTTAGCCCAAAGGATTGAGCAGCTAGAGAATGAGTTTGTGATGGCTCAAACACTAGCACAAGCTAAAGAGTGCATACGCATTGAGATAAATGAGGCCATCACAGAAATATGGCCTTCAATTGAGATAATATTTGAACAGGAGGACTTAGTGCAGAGATCAAAAGAGTTAATGGAAGGAGTCAGAAGCAGCTTGGGACAGAGGCCAGGGGAAGCTAGCACCTTAATTAAAATTTTGAATTCAAAAACTAAGGATGAGTTAGCATATTTTGAAATTGCAGATAGAACTGAGGCTATCTTGGAGGTTAGGATAGTCCTTACTAAAAGGAACTTGCTGGTACAGTTGGAAAACAAGTGCTAGCACTTGGAGACCAGCATCGAATGTTTCATAAGAAATTCAATGCATTGCATTTGAAAGGACTGCTAGGACTAAAGGGAATTGGAGACAAGTTAGTGCCTCTACCATATTATCAACAGAAATTATACTCAATAGCTCGAGACAAATCAAAGTTTTCAACCATCAAAGGCTCAATTACAGGAAAAGCTTTCATGGAGGATTTGCAGTTCAATCTGCATGTCAGGGTTGAAATCAAGCACTTATTTATGTTCAAACAAACTTTCCAGAAATACACCGAGATAGATGAAACTTACAGGAAATTGGTTAAAATGCCAATTCTAAATGAAGATAGGTGGGACGAGTTGTGCCAAATTTTGGAGTAAAAATTGTTTTACTTTCAGTAACAAAGCAGCACTTTTTCAGGCCCAGTCATCAACAGAAAGCCTCGAAGATAGTGCTAGATCATCATAACATTTTACTTATCTATATTTTTGTTATGTTTTTGCAAGCAGTTTAAGATATTTTTTAAAATTCTTGAGGTTTTCACTCAATCTATTTTTTGGACAATTTTGTATAAGTACTTCCTAAATCGAAGTACAAATGTTGGGACTTGTAGCAAGAAAGTATTTCCATCTGATGTAAAGTTGTTCACTGAGCTAAAGTGATCATTTTTCATTAATATAGATAGTGTTCTAGGATTCATGTGCCATGCTTAATTGGTGATGTTTATTCTACTTGTAACTATGTAATATCTATGTTCTTTCTCATATGTGTTTTTTTCTTGGCTTTAAACAATATACATGTTTTCCAACTAAAATTAAATATAGAATTCTTAATTACTCTATGTTTAATTGATTCTGAACCCTTTTCCTCCCTATCACTCCATCAAACTCTGAAGATCCAACGACTTGCCTACCTTGCCCAGTATTTCTGATCTAATATTTAAGTACTTGATCACTCTAAGACTTTGACTCCATTTCCCAATGTCCTTATCTTGCAGTCCCAACTAAAAAATTCAAAAAACCAAACTATGAACCTTACATCTAGCCTAAAATCCCACCACAACAAAGTTAAATCTGACATAGAGATCCCTCTCTGAGTTTAGAAGGGCTAGCTTCCAAACTTAAAAGTGCTTTTGTGATTAAATTTTCTATTTCTTTTACAACCTTAAGAAATTACAGAGTGCTAACATCCTGGAAACCATACTATGGACTTCGAACAAATCTTATTTGTATTAATTGTTTTCCCTGGTAAATTCTTGTTTCAATACTTAAAGCTCTTTCTAGGTTTTGTGGCTTAGAAACAAATTTTGATTTAAGGTTTAATTCCACTTCAAAAGATGTATATATCTTGTGTGTGAATACTTAATAGTAGATCTGGCTCCTAAAAAAAATTATACTAGAGCTAATCCAAAGCCAAATCCATTGAAAACTATAAATAATCCAGAAAAGAAAAGAAAAAAAATAAAAATAAATAAATAAAATTAAAATTAAAAGATAAAAATAAAAATAAATAAATAAAAATAATAATAATAAAAATAAATAAAAATAAAAAATAATAATAATAATAATAAATAAATAAATAAATAAAAATAAAATAAAATAAAATAAAATTAAAAAATAAAATTAAAATAAAATTAAAAATTAAAAATTAAAAATTAAAAATTAAAAATTAAAAATTAAAAATTAAAAATTAAAAATTAAAAATTAAAAATTAAAAATTAAAAATAAAAATAAAATAAAAATTAATATAAATAAATAAATAAATATAAATAAATATAAAAATAATAAAATAATAAAATAAAAAATACAAAATAAAAATAAAAATAAAAATCTTAGAAAGAAAATTTTAGTTTAGAACCAAGCAAGTAATAATCCTCTCCCTAGGGCTAATTCTTTGCCTGAAAGATTTGAAACAGTAGAAGACATAGAATTTGATTTACCATTTGAACATAGTCTTTTTCGAACTAAATCTGACAATTTTGTAGCTAAAACTGTTTTTGATGAAAACATCTTAAAACCCTACATTTCAAATCATAAAACTGTGAAGTCGGACTCTGAGGATGATGTCATCAAACAATTTAACAAACTTGAAGTGTTGGTTTCTTAACTAGATCAAGTTGTCCATAAATCTCTTTAATCACCTAAATCCTCACATTTTTCTTCTACTACTTCATCCCCAACCCCACCATTAATTCCACTTAATTTTCCTATTCCATTTGAAATACATGTTGTTCATACTACCCCTTTATACATTCCTACTATTTATGTCCCTCTATATTTTCCTGTTGTTTATATTCCTGTAGAAAGTACTTCTATTCCTATTGAACCTCTAATAATCATCCCCATTTTCACTACACCCATTTCATCTTCAACCACTACCACTTCTACATCAACCCAGCAATGTGTAATTACACCCCCTTTCATACCTTCCACACCCACACCTATTGTAGTTCCATCTACATCTCAAACACCAATCATGGCAGCTCGATATGCCCCCTTGGTCCTACCTCCACAAATCAAGGCAATGCCTCAATATTACTAGAGTAGGATTCCTCAATTTGATAACACTAGGCCCATAACTTCTCGGCAACATATTTATAAAATGAATGACTACTTAGACGTCCAAGAGATAGATGTTGTTGATGTGAAAATGAGATTGTTTGCTCAAAGCCTTACTGGTGAGGTTAAAAAATGGTTTAAAGGGTTACCAACCAACTCTATCCCAGACCTTGCTCAATTTCATGACACCTTCCTCAGAAGATGGGAAGTGAAAAATAACCCTTTACAAATGTTAGCATAGTTTGAAAGTATCAAAAGAGCCCCAGGTGAATCAGTCCAAGACTATTGTATCAGATTTAACAATGTCTATAATTCTATCCCTATAGCAATACAACCTCCTCCAGGGCTAGCCCTGATTAAATTCCCAGATGATTTTGACCCTGATATGTCTTACCAATTAAGAGAAAGAAACCTTGCAACCCTTGAGGATATGCAGAGAAATTCAGTTAGTGTTGAAGCCAATCTATTAGCGAAGATAGCTAGAATGAAAGCTAAAAGGAGAGTTACTATAAAAGAGGAACATTCTTCTTCTTCCTCTGATGTTAAGTTGGACACTTTAGTAAGAACAATGGATAAAATGATGGAGAGAATTTCTATAGCTGATAGAACTCCTCCAAGGGAAAACCAAGGTGGTTCCCAAATTAGAAATCCAAATTTCAGGAAAAACCAAGCCTCAGATTAAACAAAGAGAGCAGAGAGGCCAAAATGATCAGCAACAGATTAGACCTCCATTTCAAGAAAACTATGCAGATGAGGAAGTTTACATACTTGAAGCTCCTGTGGAAAATCAAATAAATTTTTTTGAGGAAGCTGAACTTGACCATAATTTCCTGACTAAGGAAGAGTAATACATTTTCCTACTCTCACAACCAGAACCCATTCCATTAGATTCTGAAGACTACAAACAAGGATATCAAAATGCAATTATGGAAGTACATAGACAGTATAACTTGAGGAGTAAAAATATTCCTGACACTCCTCCCAAAAAGAATATTGAAACTCCTCCTAAAGGGACCCAAAATGATACCGCTTCTACTAGTCACCCTAAAGATGATTCTCAGAAAGAAATTTTTGAGAAACAGGATGCAACTACTAAAGAAATAGAAAAACCTCCTACATCTTTTAGGATTGAAAATGAACTGGCTAAATTGAAAATTTCTATTCCCCTCACTGAATTAATTAACAAAAATGCATATAGATCAGAAGTCATAAAAGCCTTGAAAATAGAGGAAGGGACTAACACGATCAATTTGGTTGGTGACCGACCTGAGTTATTGTTTGGGCCTGAGGTCGAAGGAAAATCTCAGGATGGCAGTGTACCCCCTTTCTACATTATCTTGAATATTCATGATAAAATTCTACACAATGCTATGCTTGATTCTGGAACCTCACATAATATAATGCCTAGAGCTATTATGGAGAAACTAGACTTAGACATAACTAGGCCTTCCAAAGATTTATATTCATTTGATTCAAGTAAAGTAGGATGCCTAGGACTAATCAAAGATTTATGTGTTACTCTAGTCCAAATACCAGCAAATAGATTGGTAATGGACATTGTAGTAGCTTACATACCTCCTAAGTCTGGAATGTTTCTCTCTAGATCCTGGGGAGAAAAATTGCAAGGCACTTTAATAATGGATATGACTTCTGCTACAATTCCAATGTTTGGTCAGCCAAGAATATTATACAAGAAAAAACTAGTGAAGTACATGGTTAGTAGTCAAGACAAACCCAACAATTACCCCTTATATTCAGTACATTCAAACATGGATTCATTTATCTTGTACAATAATGAATGTGTAGAAAATGAAGTTCCATGCTTAGAAGCTGAAATCAATGATATAGAGGAAATAAAATTGGATACTGAAGAAAAAGATGTAGAGGGAGAGGCTCTTTGGAATATGAATTTCGATGGGGTTGTGAGTAAGGATGGACGGCACGACCTTATAGTTCAACACATAGAATCATCGCAACAATAATGATGCTTACTTGCGATGATGCAGAAACATAGGTAAAAGGGTCAATCTTCAGGATTTAGAGAGCACTTTCTTGATATTCTTAAATGAGTGGGAAGATATGGACATGCTTATTTGATGTATGACACAGTGGAGATGTCGCTCATGGACTGACATGAGGTCGGTGACAAATTATTGTGTAACAGTTGTTTTAGCCAACACTTGCAAAATGTCTTCTCATCCCAATAGGAAATATGTGGTGGAAATGAAACAGAGGCCAGCTGTTCTTGATAGTGTAAGATATTGGCAGGTTTTCGGTAATGATAAACAAATAGAAAAAAATTTACAAATGAAAGATGGATTTGATTTTGTAAATAGTGATATTTAAAATGAAAATGAAATATTTTTTAATGAAATTGACGATAATCAAAAAGAAATTGAGGTTTTGCAATTAAAGGACAATGTGTTACCAAGAGGATTGGTACCATTGGAAAATATTTTTAACTTTGGTGATGTAGTCAAGAAGCCAAAAATAGAACCAATAGGAGCTGAGGTAGAGGATATTAACATAGGAACTGTAGAGAACCCCAAAATTGTCAAACTGTCTAAATCCTTACCTCCTAAAGAAAAATAAAAATATATTGAGCTTTTTAAAGCATTCTCTGATGTGTTTTCCTGGGGCTTAAAATATTATGATACAAATATTATTCGGCACACCATTCCCATCACGGAAGATCAAAAGCCTTTTAAACATAAACTGAGGAGAATAAACCCAGTTTTACTTCCTTTGATAGAAAAGGAATTCAAAAAACTTTTTGATGAAAATATCATTGTACACCTCATATTTTCGAGATGGGTCTCAAATCTAGTACCAACTAGAAAGAAAACATGTGAAATTAGGCTTTGTGTAGATTTTAGAAATCTTAACAAGGTTTCTCTGAAGGATAACTATCCCCTACCCAAAATGAATCACATTCTACCAAAGGTAGTTGGTTCCAGCAGAATCTCATTGTTGGATGGTTTCTCAGGATACAACTAGGTTTTGGTTCATCCTGATGACCAACACAAAACAACATTTACTACACCATGGGGCACTTTTATGTATGTGAAAATGCCTTTTGGCCTTATGAATGTTGGGGCCGCCTTCCACAGAGAAATGGACATAACCTTTGATGATGAAATTAACAGTTCATTGTGATTTACCTAGATGATATAATTGTGTTTTCAAAGACAGATGAAGAATACTTTCTGCATTTAAGAAGAGTTTTTGAAAAGTGCAGAAAATATGGTATCTCCTTAAACCCTAAGAAAACTCTTTTTTGTTTAGAGGAGGGAAAAATTCTAGTTCATATCATTTCTAAGAAGGTATTAGAATTTGTCCTAATAGAGTTGAAGCCATACTGAAAATTGACCCTCCCAGAAGCAAGAAATAAGTTCAATCCTTCATTGGTAGGATAAATTTTCTCAGAAGATATATTCTTGACTTGGCTGAAATCTTAAGATCCATTACAAATATGTTAAACAAAGACATGGAAATAAAATGGAATACTAAAGCCAAGAAATCCTTTAGTGAATTAAAGTTAGCTTTAACCACTGCTCTTGTTTTGATAAGCCCTGAATTTACAAAGGATTTCATCATTTTTTTCTTTTTCATCTGAGCATACTATTGCAGTTTTTTTATTGCTGAAAAATAGTGAAGTCCATGAACAGCCCATGGCTTTTTTCAGCAGAGCTCTGAGGGATCCATCACTAATGTACAACATCATGGAGAAACAAGTCTTTTCTTTGGTAAAGGCACTAAAGGATTTTAGAGTGTACATCCTACATTCTCATATCATTTCATTTGTCCCAAGTGTTGTGGTAAAAGATATTCTCACACAGACTGACCCAGATGGAAGAAGAGGGAAATGGATTGTTGTGATCCTAGAGTATGACATTAAGAAAAAACCAACCAAGCTCATCAAAGGTCGTGGATTGGAAAAGCTAATGGCTGAGTCCAATTTTCATGCATTGGATATAAATTATATTGTTGCACTGGATGAACAGGAAGAGTTGGCAACTCCAAAGGTATTAGAGGCCTTTGCTACCTCACCATGGTATGTAGACATTATTTTTGTATTACAAAATTTCCAGGCTCCTCCTAGTTTAACCAAGACAAAAGGTAGATTTTTAAACCTGAAAGCTATGAAATTTTGTATTTTAGATCAGAATGTATATTGGAATGATTCTAGAGGTATTTTTTTAAATGTTTATTAAAAGATGAAGCAAACAGGGTCATGGAGGACTTTCATCAAAGAGACTGTGGAGGCCATTTGTATTGGAAAACCACAACCAACAAAATCCTAATGGCTTGTTTTTACTGGCCTACTTTGTTTGTAGACGTTCATAAGAAAGTCACTGCTTGCCACCAGTGTCAAATCTTTGAAGACAAGAGAAAGATTTTTCCTTTACCATTGAAACCCATTTCAGTTGAAACTCCTTTTGAGCACTGAGGCCTAGATTTCATTGGTGAAATCCATACCAACTCCTCAAGCCAACATAGATGGATATTAATAGCCACTGATTACTTTACCAAGTGGATTGAGGCTATCTCAACAAGGCAATCCACAGATATTGTCATTATCCAATTTTTAGAAGGTAACCTTTTGTCTAGGTTTGGATGTCCCCATAAGATTATCACGGACAATGTTGTTTCCTTTAAGTCAAAGAAAATGGTTGATTTTTGTAACACATACCACATAAGATTAGGACACTCAACTGCCTATTACCACAAGGAAATGGGCTAGCTGAGTCCCCTAACAAGAGTTTAGTCAACATCATCAAAAAGCTACTATAGGAGAATAAAAAATCCTGGCATAAAAAGTTGATTAATGCCCTCTGGGCTGACAGAATTAGCACCAAAAAGTCTATTGGAATGTCTCCATTCCAGCTAGTATATGGAGTTGATGTTGTGTTTCATGTTTCTCTGGGAGTTCCTATGTTGAAATTGTTACAAGAATCACAAGTGGAAACTAATGATTTACAAAGAAGGATTAACCTAACCATATAATTTCAACAATCCAGGGAGGAAGTGTATAACAAAACTCAACTTGTTCAAGACAACATCAAAAATATCTATGACTGGAGAACAAAAGAAGATGATTTCTAGTTAGGTGACCTGGTGTTAAAGTGGGACTCAAGGAATGAAGACAAAGGCAAGCATGGTAAGTTCAACAGTTTGTGGAAAGGGCCATACAAAATTGAAGCTTTCAGAGGCAATAATGCATTTTTCTTGAAGGATTTGACTGAAGAAGCACTACCTGGTGGAATTGTCAATGGAAAACTTCTCAAACACTACTTTCCTCAAAGTTAAATCAATTTCATTTAGAATCATTGTACATATCATTTTACTATTTCTACTACAAGAGTGAGGGTAGCTCACATCAGAAATTGAAGCCCAGAGAGAAGGCCCTAAGCTTTTGATGATTTGTTGCCCATATTTATGATTAACAACAGGTGGATTAGTTTCAGTTCTAGAATAAAGATAGCATGCACAAGGTATCAAGGCTATTGATCTACAATTGTTCTTGACAGCTCACAAGGAGTGTGTCATCCCCATTGGAGCCATTGTTAGGGTCCTATATTTTGTAGGATGAGCTTACTAGTTGTTGTTGATTTTTGTATATGAGATGTTGTAAATAATCCTTAATTTTGCACGTTATTTCCAAAAGGAAAAAAGAATACAAAAATCAAAAAATGAAGAAAAAATAAAAAATAGGATAATATATATATATATATATATATATATATATATATATATATATATATATATAGATAGAGAGATAGAGAGAGAGAGAGAGAGAGAGAGAGAGAGAGGTGTGTGTGAAAGAATAAAAAATCAAAAACTAAGAAAAAATTGAAAAAGGATGAAAAAGACTCCAAAAATAATAAGTGAGCAAATCCAAATGCCACTAAAAAATGAAAATTGCATCAGTAATACTTTAGAAATTTTGAATAAATGTGTTGCTAGTCAAAATACCACATTAAAGTAGATTAGTTATTTTAATCACATTGTTTAAACGTGATTAAGATAGATTAAATAAAATTAGTTTAGATTAGTGAATAAATCAGCCACACAGTCTAAACATGGTTGAATTAGATTAGTGAAAATAAAATTAATTAACCACAGTGTTTAAACGTGGTTGGTGAAGGTTTAAAGTTAAGTAAATTGCTAAGTTCATCACATTTCCAAAGTTGTGAATAAAGTTTATTTTGATGCGACACATTTTTCGCCACATGATAAAGTGAAAGTATGTTCGAACGGCCCCGATCCACCCTACCTGGATCAATGGCGGGGGATCATATTCGGGCCCCCCGAACCCCTCCGATGTTTAATCACAAGGGGGGGTCCGAAAAGGGGGAATTTTCTCGCAACGCGATGACTTCTTGGCATTTTTCACCCCCCCCCCCCCCCCCCCACACCTAAAACCTCTAACTGCCCCTCCCACCCTCTTAAAACTACCATTCCGCTCCCTGCTCATGCTAACTGTTGACCCCCTTTACTCTCATGCCACTCACATGCCGCTAGGTGGACCTCTCATCCCCACCTTCCTCCTATGTCAGTCCATATTCCTCCACTTCTTGTTCACCACCTCACGCCTGCGTACCCAACTTCTTTTCCACCAAAGGGACCTTCCGCCATTACTTTTCCCCCAATACGATGTTTCCATGTAGCACTCCCACCACCACGTCAATAGTCCGTTAAGAAACTAACGTCTATATGTTCCCGCCACAATGGACCTGCTCTGTTAAACGGCTAATTAGAAATGGTAAGAAAGTTTTTCTTATATAACCTACCGAAACATGTTACATCACCTCCCTTCTATGTTTCATAATAACAGATAATCAAGAATTGCAATGCATAGTCAACCAGACAGAATTTTCCCTAGCACCCAACCAGTGGTCCACAGCAACCCTGTGATCAATTAGCATAACCAATCACCTGCAACCAATAACCTAGCCTTCAATCTGCATCCAGACATCACTTTCACCTATTTTTCCCACATAATTGTGAATTCCCTGATTTTTCCTCTTCTATCATGGCACCGAAAGGAAAATCCAAGGCTTCTAATGATAATCATATGTTGCCTTCGACCATAGATTTAGATCACCAACCATTGGTGTACCAAGACTACAAGATTTCTAAAACTAGTTGTGAATTCGACCTATTCGAGCTTCATAATTGGTTAAAACAAAATTTTTAGGACCAAAACGATGAATTGAGCCTCTGGGATTCTCTCCAGCCATAGTTCATATTCCATCAGACGTACCACTTCCCCGAATTCATTTCCTGGTGTCAATTCAGGTATATCCCAACTCAAAGGGCAATTGTGGCCCAAAATAGTGATATCATCTTCACCATCACTGCAGACTCCATCTGTTATGAAACTAGCTCACAAAAAGATAGAAAAGATAAATCAACGCCTTAGAATTCAGCCTCTTCGAGGGGGAAACCTCTTTTACATTACACAAATGAACAATTCTTGGATGATACGAATGGCTAAACCTCCTTTCTATATATAGGAGTCTAAGGGGTCACAATATAATCAAGGCGAAATAACAGTAATAACATAAGGGCACAACAATAACAATAGTGGGTTTCTATGGGGCACACTAATAACAATATGGGGACAATAGGGGCACAATAATAACAATAAGGGCTACAATGACAATAGTAATGGGGGAATCACTAGTATTATAGGGACCTAACATGCCCCTCTCCTTCCGAAAAGTGGTGTCCTCAATGCTTGAGTCTTTCTGGATGCTTATGTATAAAATTCTCATCCTCCCATGTGGAATCTTCAGCGGATAAGTTCTTCCACTTGATGAGATACTCTGAAATTGATCGATTCCGTAGCTATCGAGTCCTTGTTTCTATGACTGCTTCCAGTTCCAATATGATTTTTCCTTCCTCATCAAGTTCTTCCAATATTGTTTGAACTGGGATCTCGTCACCTATAACCTTATTTAAACATGAAACATGGAAAACTGAGTGCACTCGGGAAGCTGCAGGAAGGTCCAATTTGTATGCCATAGTACCAATATTTTTCAATACCTTGTACGGACCATAATACTTTGGTGATAATTTATTATCCTTCTTAGCTTGCTTGAGGGACATTTGTTTATATGGTTGTATCCGTAGGAATACCCAGTCACCTACATCAAAACTTCTTTCACTGCGATGTTGATATGCCTGTGTTTCACTCTATTCTGCGCCAACGTGAGGTTATCCTTTAAGAGTTGGAGAACTTGTTGTTGATGCTTGATGTGATGTTCCACTACTTGAACCTTAGAATTTTCTCTTAAATATGATGTGATGGATGGCGGATGATATCTATAAAGTGTCATAAATGGGGTCATTTTTGCTACAGTATGGAAGGAAGTTTTATACAACCATTCAGCCAGAGGCAACCATTTGATCCATTGTCTCTGTTTATCAGATACAGAGCAACGAAGATATCCTTCCAAACATTTGTTTACTATCTCAGTTTTCCCATCAGATTGATGATGATAAGATGAGTTATGAGCTAACTGAGTACCGAGACAAGAAAATTATGTCCAAAAATTTCTAGTGAAAATGGGATCTCTGTCGCTTACAGTAATCTTTGGGTTTCCATGTAGCTTTTGAATTATTTCCATAAATGCAATAGAAATTGTACTAGATTTAAATGGATAACATAATGCAAAAAAGTGTGCATACTTGGTAAGTTTGTCAACTACCACCACGATGACACTCTTTCCTTCAAACTTGGGTAAACTTGTGATAAAATCCATTGAAACCTCCTCCCTGTAGAATTTCCTACAAATTCTCTACAAATCTACCTCTGAGATCTATGTAGAAAATTTGACTGTAGATTAACTCGATAATGCAATATACCAAAGCAAAATACTATAATCTATTTCTACTATCAAACTTGCAAAAGATGAATCAATTTGAGCAAGATCAAGCAGAACACATATAACACAGAAGAAGAATCAATACACATAAAACACAGAGGAATACTCTGGGGAAAGCCTCAACTAAAAACCTCGCTATCTGTATTATCATACAAGGTGGAAATATCTCAGAATTACATAAAGATTTAGCTCTCACAGCTAACCAACTCTCAGTATAGTCCTCCTAGATGCTCACAGGCAAACAAGGCTTCTCAAAAACCTTCCAAGCCTCCTATTTCATTGCGTTGTTTCTCCTAGGTGATCCTAATGTTACCAAGTGTAACTCTGATCACTCACACTGATCTCACACCCTGTAAAACTGCGCAATCCTCAAGAAACTTTGTTCCTTCTGCATGGATGAGTTTCCTTTATAGGAAAACTCATGCAACTGATAATAACCTAACCCTGTCTTTAATCTCAACTAGGTCTTTCTCTAAATATACATGCATGAGTTATTTAAGAGAGAATCTTCAGTTATCTGGAGTACACTAGTTTGATGCATTCATGCATTAACTGATTGAACTCACTATTAGTTCCTCAAACTGTTTGGAATTAATTTAACTGGACATAACTCAGTTAATTGAACTAACTAATTACAACTCAAATACAACTCATCCTTATCTCCTTAATTAAGGGATAATCTCCTTAATTTAAGGGATAATTTTTGCATGACTTCACAAAGACTTCTAGCTTGAATTTCTCCAACTAATTAACTTAAGATGAATTAATTAATTATTTTTCAAGTAGCTGGTGAGACTAAATTTTAATTTTAATTCAAGGACAAATTAAAACTGGAATATTCTAAATGCTATTTTTAGCATTTCTTGTTGCTATTCTCAACACTCCCTCTCAACAAGAAAGGAATTCAACTCGATACTGATCCTAAACCTTTGGAATGTTCTACATGCAACACTTCTCTCTAGTGTTGTTGCTCCAACAACTCCAAAAAAAAAAAAAAAACCAACCTGAATCAGAATGATGCATCTGTCATCAAAGTTTCTAACTGTTATTGCCTTTGTCGACTGAAAACTCTATGCTTCTGTTGACTTTTCCTTTCTACACTGTTTTCAATCCTTCTTTGCACTCTTCAGTATCTGACTACTCCAACCTCTGTCACTTTGATCTCTGACTGCATCAATCCCACTGATTCCTCCCACTACTATGTACTTTGGGTTCCCGTAGCAAGGTATGATCCATGAGATAAAACCTCTCAATGAACCCTGCCCAACTTCAGCCTTCTTGGGACTATCACTTCACATCGCCCCACCTTACACCTGGAGGTATGGCTGCATGTGATCCCTCTGCCCACTTCTCCAATTGTGGCTCCTCCACAATTGTTTGAGACTTCTTCTGGGACTGCATGTTGAGAGGTAATTTACTCTCCCTCTAAACCACCAAGTCTCTAACATTTTTCTTGCTCTTCAAGGCTTTGCATACATCTTGAACCTCAAGAGCATATAGGTTCTTGGCTAGCACACCAATCTGTTTCATCTTTCCTGCTGTCACGAAATTTTCTGGAAAAAGAGTTGATTTTAAATCATTGATATCTCCCCCATCCGAACTCCAAGTCAGCCGATTTTTTTTGAATTTGGGTATTTTTTCGCAAGGAATCCAGATCTACTATTTGTTTTTTAAAATTTTGCACAAAAATTTCCAGATCTTCTCTGTAAACTCGCGGCCAATTCTCTTCTTCGTATATTGTTCACAGCTTTGATAAACTTGGCTCTGATACCATGTAGAAATTTCCTGCAAATTCTCTACAAATCTACCTTTTAGATCTATATAGAAAATCTGACTATAGATTAACTCGATAATACAATATACCAAAGAAAAATACTATAATCTACTTCTACTATCAAACTTGCGGAAGTTGAATCAATTTGAGCAAGATCAAGCAGAACACATATAACAGAGAACAAGAATCAATACACATGAAACACAGAAGAATATTCTGGGGTAAGCCTTAGCTAAAAACCCCACTATCTGTATTATCATACAAGGTGGAAATATCTCAGAATTATACAAAGCTTTAGCTCTCACAGCTAGCCAGTTCTCAGTACAATCCTCCTGGATGCTCAAAGGCAAACAAGGCTTCTCACCAACCTTCTCCTCTGCCCTCCAAGCCTCCTATTTCCTTGCGTTGTTTCTCCTGGGTGATCCTACTATTACCAAGTGTAACACTAATCACTCACACTGATCTCACACCGTGTAAAACTACGCAATCCTCAAGGAACTTTGTTCCTTCTGCATGGATGAGTTTCCTTTATAGGAAAACTCATAGAACTGATAGTAACATGTCCCTATCTTTAATCTCAATTGGGTATTTCTCTGAATAGACATGCATGATTTATTTATGAGAGAATCTTCAGTTATTTGGAGTACACTAGTTTGATGCATGCATGCATTAACTGACTGAACTCACAATTAGTTCCTCAAACTATTTGGAACTAATTTAACTGGACATAACTCGGTTAACTGAGCTAACTAATTACAACTCATCCTTATCTCCTTAATTAAGGGATAATCTCCTTAATTTAAGGGATAACTATTGCATGACTTCACAAAGAATTCTAGCTTGAATTTCTCCAACTAATTAACTCAAGATGAATTAATTAATTATTTTTCAAGCAGCTGGTGAGATTAAATTCGAATTTTAATTCAAGGACAAATTAAAATGGAATATTCTGAACGCTATTTTTAGCATTTCTTGTTTCTATTCTCAACACTCCCAACGTTGGCTTAGAATGGATAAAGGTTCCAATAGACTTGGGGTCTTAATTGTTTCAACTTTATTTTGTTGACAAACCAAACATTCCGCCACAAAATTTTGAATATCCGATTTAAGGTCATCCCAAATTAATTCCTTCTTAACCCTGTGGTAAGTTTTTAAAAATCTTGAGTGCCCTCCTAAGGGAGAAGTGTGCAATTCCATAAGAATATTTTGTTTGAGATGGGAATTATTACATAGGTATAAGCGATCTTTGTACCATAACGAATCATTTTTCCAGCTAAATGTATCAAATGTATTGGGATCTTGTTGTAGCTTTTGAATGAGTGCCCACACTTCTTCATCATTCTTCCATTCATCCCTTGCTTCGTTTATCCAATATGGTTGGATAATACAAATGGCGCATAGCAATGCTTCACAACCTCATCCTTTCTTGAGAGTGCATCTTCCACAACATTTTGCTTCCCTTTTTTGTAGATGATTTCAAAGTCATAACCCAACATATTTGTGACCCATTTTTGTTTCTCTTCAAAGGATAATCTTTGTTCTAGAAAGTATTTAAGACTATCATGATCTGTTTTTACCTTGAAGTGTCTTCCCATTAGGTAGGGTCGACATTTCTTAAGTGCATGTAGTATTGCCAACATTTCCTTCTCATAAATAGCTTTGTGTAAATACTTTCCATTGATTGGATGACTTTCGAAAGCAATAGGTCTTTCATCTTGCATTAAAACAACACCAATTCCATTTCGTGAAGCATCACATTCCACAATAAAAAAATTTGTGAAGTTCGGCATAGCTAAGACCGGTGCTTGGAACATTGCCTCTTTAAGATGTTCGAAGGCCTTTGTTGCTTCTGGGTTCCATGAAAATGCATCTTTCTTGAATAATTTTGTTAGAGGTGCTACTATTCTCCCATAATTCTTAAAAAACTTGTGATAATACCCTGTCAACCTGAGAAATCCTCGCAGATGCTTTATGGATGTGGGGATTTTCCATTCCTTAATGGATTTAATTTTTCTAGGGTCTACCTTAACACCTTCATGAGATACAATATGACCTAGATATTCCACCTCATGTACTCCAAAGGAACATTTGGAGCTTTTTTCATATAATTGTTTCTCCTCTAATAGTTTGAGCACCCTATCAACATGTTGAACATGATCTTTCCAAGACTTGCTATAGATTAGTATATCATCAAAAAATACAAACACAAATTTTCTAAGGAAGGGTTTGAAAATGGAATTCATCAAATCTTGAAATGTAGGTGCATTGGTAATGCCAAAAGGCATGACCAAAAATTCATAATGACCCTCATGAACTCTAAATTATTTTTTCATAATGTGTTCAGTCTTCATTCTGATTTGATGATATCCTGAACAAAGCTCCAACTTGGTGAAGTAAATTGATCCATGCAATTCATCCAATAATTCATCAATGACAAAAATGGGAAATTTATCTTTAATATTGAGCTTGTTGAGCTCCCTATAATCTGGACACATGCGCCATGATCCATCCTTCTTATGCATCAATACTACTAGAGGAACTTTTAAATATGCTTCAATATTGTTTTATTTGTTTCTTTATCATCAAGTAGATAGTTTTTCATTCCCTTTGCAGAAATTGCAGATAGAATTGAGACTCTTGGAGGGAAGGAGAGTCCTTACTAAAAGGAACTTGTTAGTACAATTGGAAAAAAAAGTGTCAGCACTGTAATGCCCCACTTAACCTTATCATGCAAATTGTATTAGTGTTTAAATTACCTAAAAATATTGACTTATAATTATCAAGAAATATTGGTAAATACCTTCATTTGGGAAACTGTAATTTTTTTGATATAAAATTCATTATTGTTATTATTCAATTCCCAACATGTCTTCTCAAATTTAATCTTGGATAGGATATGGTCTCCTTCCATTATTCCAATTTAAATATCCATATCCCCAAAATGTCCTCTCAAAATCTCCTTTGGAGAAAATATGGTCCTCCCCAATTAATTACCAAATTAAATATCCATATATTATCCCCAAAATTTCCTCCCAAATTTACTTGGGAGAAGATATAGTCCTCCCCAATTAATAACCGAATTAAATATCCATATCTTATTTCCAAAATGTCCTCTCAAATTTTACTTGGGAGAAGATATGGTCCTCCCCAATTAATTACCAAATTAAATATCCATATCTTATCCCCAAAATTTCCTCTCAAATTTACTTGGAAGAAGATATGGTCCTCCCCAATTAATTGCCAAATTAAATATCCATATCTTATCCCCAAAATGTCCTCACAAATTTACTTGGGAGAAGATATGGTAAGAAAAGTCAAAAGAAAGGATGAGGGGGTAGTTATGACATTAATGATAAGTGGTTGATGTGGATGGGAGGAAGAGGCATAAAAAGGGAAGGATGATGAGAGGAGAGGGGGATCCTTGGTCTTGGTTTTGGTTTGGTTCTGTTTGGGAGGATTTTGTTTTGGAGGAGGGAGATAAAAGTTGGATCTGGAGAGTGTTTGTTAACTTTGACACACTACATGTGGTTTGACTTGGGCTCGGAGGCCTAGGGAACCTATGGAGATTTTCTAAGCTAGGAATTACTTCCTAGTTGGCTGGGAGGCAAATCCAGTCGGGTAGTCAAGAGGAGCATGGAGCTCAGGAGCATCTCAACTAAGCTATTGGAACAGGTATTATCCATCATTTATTTTAGTTATGTAAATTGTTAAAAGTTATACATGTTGTAGATTAAATTAATTTATATTCATGCTTATGATATTTTATAAACCTGGAATTTTCCTTGTCATGAAAATCAGCGAAATTAATTTGAATGAGTGTAGTAGTAGTTAGAGGACCTATAGTTGGGTCCTCACACATGGTATCGGATCTAGTTTCAAAATCTGAGGCCTAACAGTGGCTCTCCTTCATCTAAGCAGCTGTGAGTAGGGGGTATCTATTTTGCCAAGAGCTCTGAAATGTCCATCCAAAACCGTTCTCATAGCTTCTCTATGATCTTCACTTGACCTTTCCTTGCTTTTAAATTCGTTGCTGTCAAAACTGCACAATACATCCCTCAAAATTCCTTAGCCTTCATGCTTTTACTGTAGACCATTGAAGGGATTAAATCTCGGCCTGTCATAGTGTCAGTTATGGGATCAAAGCATTCAACAAAAATAGCAGCAGCCTCTGAAAGTAGCACCCTATTGTCAGGGTCCCTTGTCTTGCCATGAAGAAACTTCCAGGATATATTGGCACTAGAACTTCATCATCGTCTTTAGGGTATGCCCATCTCTCTCCATCCCTCACAGTTTTCTTGAGAAGGCCTCCATCTTTGCAGACATATCTAACAGTTACCTAGGAGAGCATTTCCACTTCAAATTGGAGTGTGGCATTTGGGGGAATGAGGGGAGGAGACCCTGACTCTTCGTACCCAAACTCTAGAGGTATTGTAAATATGGCCTTTTTTCCCTTTTTCATATTTGCAATGCCCTGTTCCCATCCCTTTATAACTTGACCTTGGCCGATTTTAAATCTGAAAGGGGTTCCTCAGTCTAAGCTGGAATCGAAATGTGTTCCATCCAGAAGGGTGCCAGTGTAATCTATTGCAACGCAATACAAGCATTCGTATATAAACCTTAGTGCACCTTATTCTCCTTCTTCTTCTTCTTCACCATATAAACCTCCTCCTGGTAATTTTTTGTTGTGTAGAGAAAAAATTCATTCCACAATCAGAAAGTTCATGTCTGTGTAAGAAAGCTCACCTTCTACTTCATCTCCAGAGAATCGTGTTTGCCACGATTCCCCTTCTCTTAGGATCAACTTTTTGAGACCCTGATGGCTGATTTCCTTCGTGTAAGGAACAAACTCTTTGGTTTCTACAACTTTAGAATCGGTTTCCATCTTCATCAACTGCTTCCTGCAATTGGTTGCTCGACTATAATCTGGTTACCCGATTTCAGAGTTATGCCGAAGAGGATAAGGTTTAAGCGAGAATGATGGCAAATGAGTATTACCTTTGTTTTTTTTGGGTCAATGAGCATACCAAATTATTGGCACTAGAAACTTCTTCCAGACCCTTATCACATCGCTTCTTCATCATCTCTTTAGTTATAAAAGAAGGTAGGCTTTCTGGTCCATGTGAAACCAATTCTTGCAGTGCAATATGTTTTTTTGTATAATCATTGGAGCAGAACCATTCACCCTCCAGCTATTCTTTTAAATCTTCCATGCCCAGTTTTCTTAAACAACCGAGGCATAGTATACATCTGAATTGTCCACGTCCTTGATGGCAATATAGAAAATTCCCTTGAAGAGCTTTTTCTCCTTGTCCTACTTAACCAGGCTGATCCCATTCTGGAAGCGGTCAAAGACTACTTCTGTCTCTTTGTCCAAATGGAAGTCCTTCTTGTTGAAGATTGTTAAATTGCTTATGGTTGCATTAAGAATAGATAGTAGCATATCTTCTTGTTTTGTCCACTCAAAACTACCCAGTCCTTCAAAGTCCAGCATGACATAAATGTGTTTCTCTGCTGCTCTCACAGCCATCCACACTCCATCGGTACACCTTCCACCTACCACATCCAAAAGAGACCATGACAAGTGGTTTAACAAATAATATTTCCCGCTGCTCTGTTTACCCATGGATGATATGACCATAATCTCGCCCTCCCAGTTACTAAGAACTGTTTCATAAATGCCAAAAGTTATCAAATTTGTCAGAGATAAATTGTCTGTTTAACTCATTTCCAATGGCATCTAAAACCCATCCTTGAGAGCAAGTAGTCCATTATTTTCTTCTCGGGCTATTTGGATAGGAACAAGGCACGTAAGCCCGTGAATCCATGTTCCCATAGCCTTGGTTACTAAACTTGTTAGATGAACTAAATCCTCAGATATCCATGGTTCAAATCTTTTCACATCAATTCGAATCTCTGTATTTGAGAAATCTTTACCTTTTTCCTTCTCCAGTTTTTGAAGAAGAGTTCTCAAGGCATTCTTACAGGCATCCTCATTACTTTTTGTATCAATGCCTTTGGTGCTTAATATTACATTGATAAAAATAGTCTTCTTATCTTCACAGAAGAGTGCGGGACTGGTTGCAAACTTATCAAAAATATGGTATATATACTCTAATTGGGGACAAGATCCAGAAATTCTTCTTTCTTCGGGCACTTGAACTACTTTGTTTTATGTACTTTCTATTGCTTGCAATTGGACAACTTCCTTTGCTGAAATAGTTTTCAATATGTGGGAAGAAATGCTATGAGGAACTGATGCACTAAAGAAAAAAAGATGGCTCTGTGATCCAAAATTTACAATCTTCACTTGAAACTCTTCCAAATATCTAACTCTTTTGTTTAGGGGAATGGTCCTTAAGTAGCTCATGACATCATCCAAGACATATATCTCCACCACGATAGAAAATTTGATAGCTTCTACTACTTCATCATTGTTGTCTGACTTGCCAAAGACAAATAAAAATGATCCATCCATAGAAACAAGAGCTACTGAAATAGGTGAAGGAAGAATTAGTAGCCTAGGTTTCATCATCGGTTGCTGATGGAGTTCCACCACCCTGACCCTATTTGTATCATCAATCAGGATCAATTCCCTTTTACCTGGTATCAGATGCATCCAGGTTAAGATTCCCATGCCAGAAAATTTATGGAGATCCACATCTACCCCTGTCCAATCTAATTTGTGGAAAGAATCATCAAACTTGTGTACTGCAACCTTAGAGGTTAGCTTATCATATAGGGCTACAAATCAAGTACCTTCATCAAAAGACAATAAATCGTGACCCCTTCTGAATCTTTGAATAGGATTTATGCCATCTAACGTTGAACCCGTGTGCGAGCAGCTATAAACATACAGACATGGATCAGCCAAATTTTGAATGAACGCTAACAAGTGCCCTGACTTGAGGGCCACCAATTGCAGTATTCGTTCTATCTCATGGTCAAGGGTAAATAAATCAAATTGATTAGCACATGTAGGAGTGATCCGATACTCGACATTTCAGCTTAACTCCTCAAAATCATTTTTCCTTGGCATTAGCTCAGAAATCTTCCATGCAATGCTCAATTTCTCAAGTCTTTCAATTGAAACCTTCAGAACAACCTATTCATAGTAAGTATACCATATACTCTAAACTTCACAAGCCTCGATGGACCTACAAACAGGTTTGCTTGTGATCACTGACATGTCCTGCTTTATTTCTAAAAGGAATGTGTCTTCCTCTCTATGCAAGTTTTCCTGTAGCGAATTTACAGTTTCTTTGCCTTCAGATTCAAACTTCTTTTGAAGAGTAAGCCGAAACTCTTTCCAAACCATAGCTTCAATTTTTTTTTTACGAATTCTTCTCTGGATTTCTTATAAAGATGTGAAATTAGTGTTCCAGCCTGTTTATGAGATATGAGTGTGACCCATGTCGCTTGATCAAGAGGAGCTCCAACTGTTGACTTGAATTGTTTGAAAAGCTTGCAAATACCATCTAGTAGTTCGTGCTCAACACTCTTTAAGTTCTCTGTTGTCAAAATCTTTTCAATGAGAGACTTTTCAACTGAAGGCATATGTTTGTCACTAGCTTCTTTGGTAACCAGGAATGCTACAAAACCGATGTTTCTACCCAAACACTGCAATTTCTTAGGAATCAGAGACTTCACCCAATTTTGAATAATGATGGAACTGTCATTGACAACTTCAAAGGTTCCCTCTACACTCCCTTTAGAAGCTTTAGTACTCAATTTTACCCGGTCACCTGAAAATGAAAATGACGCCACAATTGTTCCTTCATTGAATTGCAATAGTGTGGCCCTTTAGTACCTTTATTACTCAATTTTATCTTCTCACCTGAAGATGAAAATGAAGCTTCAGATGTTTCTTCGTCATTGAATTGCAATAGCATGGCCTTCAATGTCTCCTTTGGATGTGAACATTTCAAAATGAGTTCTCTTCCATATCTAACAGGCCCACTCACATTCTGGGGCCCTTCAATCTTATAAATATGACCAGCATGATAATCACCAGTAAATTTAACCTCCGATCCAAAAAAGATGAGCTTCTTATCACAATACCTACCTGCTAAGATCTTACTCAACTCTTTGTGCAGTTGATCAAACCTATCAATAGAACCAGAGCCACGTAATTCTTCATGATGTTGTGAGGACGTAGTCCCAAGGGAGTCAAAAATTGTGCTCCATTAAAGTATTCTGGTAGAATTTTCAGAAAGCAGGCAACAACACTCTCCTGAATTGCTCCCATAGAGAACTCGGCAGAAGCGCCTACTCGGGCTTCCGCCATGGAAGCATTGAGAGTTTTCATGAAATTGCAGTATTCATCATATCTTGGAAATTTACCATGCTGCAGCAGAGAGATGAAATCCTTATTGCTCATTTTGCAGAAGTTCAAATCATCGTCCTTCAACCAGCTGTCGATTTGACTTCGAAGTTCATGAGTTCCTTTCAGAGTTTTCCACTCGGGCCTTGTAGAAACTCTTGAAGGCCTGTAATCTGCAGTCAAGAAAGCACATCGATTATAACCATCACAGAATACAACATTACTTGGTGCTACGGGAGGCGCCGAAGCCGATTTCTTGAATTGCCTATCAATGGCAACATTAAATCCATCAGAAAGCCAGACATCGTTCTCAGAGTTTTTCACATGGCAGCATTATTTTCTTCCAAATTTGTTGGGAATCTTGCCTTTATACTGTGCTCTAACAAAGGAATCGATCTTGCAAGGGTGCTTATTTTTCTTAAGTTTATGAATAGTTTTTACTTAACTCTATTTTCAACACTTTTGATATAAGTTTGCAGTGCATTCTCTTTTAGAGGAAAAGAGGCTCTTCTGAAGAAGAATACAGAGCACATCTGTTATGGTTATCTGCTACCACAATCAAAATAGTCCAGAGGACTCCAAAACTGTGTCCATCTCCAAAAATCTCTAAGCTTTTCAGACATTTAAAAAAGACAGATATCTACAAGACTTATCCTACTCAGAGTAGGACAAAATAAATGATAGGATCTTGCACATTACAGATATTTGTATGTATAATTGAACAACAGACATATCACTTAATAACCTCATATCAGAAGGCCGAAACCCAAATTGGTTGTGTATTGCTTGTTGTCTTCGTCTCTCTGCAATGTGTCTCACAGGTTGAATTAGGGTTTTCTCTTCAATAATCATTGGGTTTTGGCCATTGTAGATGTTGTCAAGCAGTGTATCCAGAGAGATGAGAACTATATTCTTGAAATCTTCATCTGTTTGTGATGAATAATCTGTCTTGAGATTTATAGTAGCTGAGAGGATACGTTGATGGTTCAATTCCCTTTTCTCAAACAAGGTCTGCCTGGTTTTCCCTGTTCTGTGAAGGAACATTCTAAGTGAAGTATTGTTGTTAAAATCCTCTCTTTAGAAACTCTGTTTCAGCTGCATAGAGGTGGGCAAGAGCTAGGGGTATGGGCCTCCTTGGTCCTTTTGTGCCAAGAAATTTGTGAACCATTCTTGCGTATGGAAAGGGCTATCAAGCTGATTACCACTTATAGATGCAAAGGTCGAAGTACTTGGGAAATCTCTCCCTCTTATTGTTAAGAATGCCACAATGGGAGAAGAAAAATGTGCAAGGGGGAGAAGCAAACTGCAAAAAGGTGTTTTCTCTTTTTAAAATAGTAGCTGAAACTATTATTTTAAGAAATATGTGCCTGGGAGTGCAAAGTTACATTAGAGATACCAAATGTAAAAAAATTTAGGCTATCATCTTCCAGCTGTTCAAAAATTCTTATATCATAACATGATTTGAACAACAAGACTTTCATACTATAGATCCTAGTAATATAAATTCTCCAATGCAGTCTTGATATCAAACAAAATTTAACTTCCAAACAGTGCTAAGTCAGAGTATTTTGGTATTTTTCCACTTGAGCAACTACCTTTAGATTAGGTACTAATAAGTCAGTTTTGCTAACAGAGTTGCCAATGGAGAGAGAACAATGAGTTCAAAGCAACATATTTTGGACCAGTGTTGATAAAATCGTTGATTTTTTTTTAAATCACCGTGAAAATGAGAAGCCATGTCATAATCACCAAAGTTGCTCCGTGTTGTGATTCTCTTCTTCTTCTTATTCCTACGAAATAAGAAGTCTTCTGTGTCTAAAACATAAGAAACCTTAGATGTATTGCATGTTATCTTATACTCCAATCCATTGACCACTCGAACACCCTTCATTGACTTGCAGGTTGATGTGTACTCATCATCACATGCATATTTGCGCTTGTTTCTTGCAAGGAAAACATTATGGATTTCCTTGGTATCAATTGGAAACTATCAATTGAGCTAGCCCCTTCATATGTATATATATATATATATATATATATATATATATATATATATATATATATATATATATATATATATATATATATATATATATATATATATATATATATATATATATATATATATATATATATATAAGTCACACTTGATGAAGGATTTATATATAAAAATGATATAAAGCTTGTGAATGGCATTCATCTCCCTAGCCTTTGGCATCATGTTATTACATTAGTTGCTTTATTAGTCTAATCCATATCATTTTTTTCACAATATTGAATAAAGAGATATTCCTTTTTAAATCAAGGTTGAGCATGTTACACATGGAGTATTGATTTTTTTTTTCGCATATCTTGTTACCCAAGGCACTTATATAAGTGACTATCAATTAACATCTTCTTTATACTAAGCTTGTGATTAAAGGATTATTCGATGGAGCTTAATTCTTTTATTAAGGGAAGTCATGGTTTGTGCTTACATTCTCCTTGACACTTCCCTCATGACATTGTTGATCACCTCGGGTGAGTGTTGAGGTGTCTTAAGGAGATTTTTTCTTATGCACACTTACCCAGTGTCATTGCCCTTGAAATCACATAACCATGGGGGTTTGTTACTGTGACTTATTATGGATATCCCATGTTAGATAATGCACATTATATCTATGGTTGGCATCATCATTTCTTGTTTGGAGGCTTGCATCTAGCACATATGGTGTTTGAAATGTGATTGAGGGCCTTACATAACATTGCTCAAACATTTGATTTACCCTTAGCACAATTATGATGAGGGATATCAATCATCTAAGAGTTTCTTTAAATATTGTTGGTTAATTATTGCTCCTTGACATAGTGAATTAGTTATTGGGCATGTTTGCAGGTGTTCATAGGGTTTCACTTGCATTATTGTTTCGTAATTTTGATTAGTGAACCTTGAAGTAGTACGCCCACCCTTTGGGCTAGGATGAGGCATGTTGTGACTAGTTATTTTCTTGATAGAGGAAATCACTCCCCTTATTTGACATCTTCTCATGCATTTGGAGGCACTCAGACCTTGCTTGGGTGGTCTTTTACATTGACACCTGTTAGCACCTAAATTTGCCTTAGGCTGAAGGAAGGAAAAATTCAGGGTAACCACAAACCACAGTCAGTCTGGTAGCTAGCCCTACCAGAATAGGAGAGGGCTCTCTCTGGGTCACACTCAGGAAAATAAACAATAGGGTCTGAGATGACTCAAAAATGAATACCAATTTTAGGCTAGGTAAATAAATATGATGGAGGTATTTTGATGAATGACTGAGTTTTCTGGGATGTGTGGGGCCAAGGAACAGCATGAGCAGAGAATTTAACTCGAAGACGCAGATTATTTCGTGAGGCAAGACAGGCGGAAAGTCTAGCAATTAGATTCGAAATAATATGAAGTGGAAAGATTGTTTAAGAGTGTGAAAAGGGTATAAATACATGAATCCTTTTCAACATAAGAAAACATAGAACGTGAAAACTATCCCAAGGTAAAGCAGTACGTTGAATTCTACCTTTTTTACTTAGAAAGCTTTCACTGGAAATGAATATGAATGAAAATATGAAACATAACGAAATACATATGAAACATAAAGAAGATACATTTTCTAAACTCACGTCACAGGAATATCATGAACCAGAGTTGCAATCTTTCATTAATTATATGTCAAAATGTACAATGAGTGATCGAGTTTCTCTCCCATAGTTTCCCAGAAATTCCAACCAACCTTTACAAAATGACTCTCAATACATTAAATAAGCTTTTCCATGAGAAATTCGATCAACCCAGGAAATGAAGAGCCAACCATCAGCAGTTACATTTAATTTTCTATGAGGACCAATTAGAAAAAAGCAAACATGAGCGTAGATTTTTTGGGTGGTTGTTCGCCTTCATTTGGCCACTTGGATAGAAGCAAAAAACGTTTTTTAAACTTTGCCTTTGATTTCGGGAAAAATGTATTGTAAATTATCATGCCCACTTGGAGAAAATTGTGAATCGAAATTTCGCGAAGCAGGAGTGATTTTGGCCTTTGGGTCTTTGTGCGTCGCGCCAAAAACTGTATGCGTCACGCCACTTTGGAGCTGGTTTTGAGGCACCTTATGAAGTCCAAATTGAGCCTAAGTGTGCTTTTTGGAAATCCCTACCTGTCTAGTTTCCAACCCAAGTGTAATTTCTGAATTTGGTGCCCATTTGCCCCTCCAAAACTTCAATCTCCCAAGACTTCTTCCTGTGGGTGAAATTAGGGGCAGAGAGGTCATTTTTAGGGTGTTTTGACCTCCTAAGGACTCAAAATTGGCCCAAAATTCTTGGCCATGCACCAACAGTCATGATTTTCCATGGAAAATCCAAAAATGCAAACCTTTTTTCATTTGGAGCTCCCTAGTGTAAGCGCGCACCAGGTGGCGCGACGCACAGGGAGAAAAACCTTGTTTTTTGCACAAAAATTTCCAAAAACACCAAAAATGCCCCAAATTTCTTGAAATTTGGGCTGGAGCTTCCTTATCAAGTGTTATACTCGGCTAAAGAGGCCTCGGCCAATATCTGAAGACGATCGAGCTCCCTTTTCCTCTTTTGCTTCTTGATTACCTTCCTCAATTTCGCCTTCAAATTCCTGATTCGGGCCTTGCACACTTTGTTTCGTGCCATGTAGTGGAAAGACATGTGTCTCAGAAATGCATGGTCCTTGTCGGCCTTGTCCAGAAACCTCTCTAAGTGCATGTTAAATCTCTCGAGATTGGCCTCCCAATCCTCATTAATCTCTTGCTCCAATGACGTGAGCTCAACTCTTCTCCTTTGTGCGGCTTGGAGATTCTCGCGAATGTTTTGTAGCTCCATGATCGCTTGCTAATCCTCAAGTTGTTTGTTCCTCTGCTCCAGATATTTCATGTTCCATTTGGCTCTTTCCAAATCAAGGGACAAGGCTTGAATCTCTGCTTGCTGCTCCTGGATGATCTCTTTAAGTTGTGCACTTTGCGGATCTGTATCTGTATCATCATCATGAAGGAGAACGAATTCGGTCTCTTGTTCACATGATGGCTCACCTGAAGGCCCCTCATCCTGCATTGGCTCCTTGCCTTTGTCCTGTTCCTGTGATGCTGATGGAGGAAGCGAGGCCCCTTCCACCCCAGGTGGAGATAACACTCGCTTTGCCACTGCAAACAAACGTCTGGTGCCCTTCTGATATGTGATGAAAACCGGCACACTAGCAATCTCATGGCGCTCATACCGATGAGAAGGTTCACCCTCATGCTTAACCTCTGATACTCCCCGTGAAGCTCTGAAGAAATCACGCGAGATGAAATCATCCCAAGTGATGCCCTGCAATCCAAGCTGATGAACCACCAAAATCTTGATAAGAGCAAAATGATAGACACTGTTAAGCTGCTGTTGAGGTGTTTTGCATTGTATAAAGGTGGTCATCCTCTCTATGTTCCGGAAAATGAAATACGGAATGTTCATCATCCGTACCCTGGTGAAATGCATGAGAAACTTGATGTGGTAAGCATAAAGACGAGAGAACCGTCCCTCACAGCTGAAATATTTCATGATCAATCTCATTAGTGGAGCATATTCATCCTTCAGATATCAGAACGGGAACACTCCCTTGAGATGCCTTAAGAACTGGTTTTGATGTATGGCTCATAATGCTGCCAGTCAATCTTCTGTTTCTTGTGCCATGGTTCACCAATGTTCAGTATACCAGTTGCCAATGAGACAGATTCTGGTGTAAGTGTGAAGGTGAAACCAGCCAAGATAGCTTGATCTCCGTGCAAGTGCAGCACAAAAATACGAGCCAACTCATGATGAAATTGGACACTAGCCACCTTTTGACAAAACTCATAGCATGACTGATGCTGAAAACATGACATAGCAAGAGGGCAGGCCTGCAATTCCGTAAGGGTGGTAGGTTCTTCTCTAACATGTCTGCCACTTTTATGAGGCCTCTGGGGTGCCTATTCTTCCAAGGGAGAGTCACTTTGGGTTTCCACCTCATAGTCCGATGAATGCTCAGATGCCATGATTGCTATACAAAATACCCTGAAGACAAAATGACTGCTATGTATGAACTGTGCTTGAGCTGCTCTTTTTGATGTGTTGAAATCTGCCACCAAGGGGAAAATGAAACAAGGGACTGTTAGGAAGGGGAATAATATGAAGGGGTTAGGGACTATGAGGAGGAATTTTATTTAAGGAGTAGGGAGTTTAGGAGATTTTATATGGGGTAGGGTTTGGGGTTTTACCTTTGACAAATGTGTGGAGGGGATAGGGAATAGGATTTTAGTAGAATTTTAGGATAGGGAGAAAAAAGTGGCATAAGGAAGAAGAGAATGAGGGCAAGAAGGAAAAATGACATGGAGGAGGAACCTTGGCACCAACACAATGAATTTGTAACCCTAACAGCATTTGCTTTGATGATTTTAAGTGGTAGGGTTTAAGAGTTTTTGTGCAACCATAAGCCGCCATAAACCATCATCATACTAACATAAAAATGGATGAAACACTGAGAGATTGACCCCACCTGGAAAATTCAAGGGATTGAAGGCGATTGGTTGCAAATTCTGAGCAAAATCGGGCTTCTGTGTATATGCGTCGTGCAACATACCTAGTGCGCCGCGCCGTTTGAGTGTGTCGTGCCCATGTTGTTTAACACTGTGTGGTCGCGCCCAGTGCGCCGCGCTCCCTATGTGCGCCGCACTACTCCACCTGTGCACCGCACTTCAATTCTTAACACAGTCACAACCTTTCCAAATGGCATTTTGTTCTCCAACCTCAAAATTCGACTTTGCTATAAGATTTCTTGAATGTAACTTGACACAAATGATTTATATAACTTGGAGAAATATGTTGGAAGAGTTGGATTTGATTTTTTCTTTCTCCAAAACCCATTTTGTAATGTTTTCACTTTGGCACTTTTTCACAATTAATACAACTCTACTTTTCACACTTCCTTTTGATTTCTTTTACTAAAATGATGAAATTTTTGGCAATTTTTTGCAGGGGTAGCCGACATGGAATTTGGCTAAGGAGACCAGGGTTACGCTTGGAGAAATCCACTGAGAAACTTTTGAAAATTATTACAAATGATAAACTGTTGACTTTTCTTCAAAACAGAGTTTTGAAGAACAGTCGTAATATATCGATATGACGATGGAAATCTGTGAATCACAACTTTATAAGAGCCTCCCTCTGGCCTTGCTGGCTTTATTGGACATTGTTTGAAAACCTGATCACTAATTCCTAGACTTAATGACCGAAATGACTCTCATCCACTAAAAGATCAAACATTGACTATCATGGACTTTAATACACACCTAAGCCAGCATGTGCAAGACATGAGGGGAATGAATGAGAAGGCCCCTCCATCAGATTATGGCATGCCCCTAGCGGAATGCAGCTGAGTGAATGGAGCGAGACACCTAAAAATGAAAGGCAGAAAGAGTTTTGATCTTTGACGGAGAACTGATAAGACCGACTCTAACATTGGCTCCAGTGGGGGATGGTAGCTCCTTGGAGGTGCCACGAACAGTAGATCTTTGGGGGAACAGACAGTGCCTTCGTCCATTGGGCTATGGAGTCATCATTTCGACAAATGACACGCAACTCTTGACTCATTTATTGACTGAAACTTGACTCAGACTGACTCAAATTTGGACTTAAAATGACTCAAAGACTGACTAGACAAACTCAAACCAAAACTAAAATAAAACGGTATTTACAGTGACAATGGAGATAGTAGAAACAACTCAAAAGTGGTACCGCTTCAGCAGCCAACCATTGATCAGCCCTCCTGGACAATCTTCCCCATTCATTTCCTTCAGAAGAAAGGCATTCTGACCCCGATACGCTGCAAACTTGAAGGGACCTTTCCAGAGTTTCTCGAACTTATCGTGCTTACCCTTCTCCTCATTCCTTGCATCCCACTTCAGCACTACATCATCCAGCTGAAATTTGTCTGCCTTTGCTTTTCTGTCATAATTTTTTTTAATCTTCTCCTACAACTTGGATGTGTTTTAGAAAACTTCTTCTCTGGTCTGCTGCAAATGGATCATTTGATTCAATCTCCTCTGCATAGGATCATCTTCACTGCCGGTTCCTGAAGAAGTTTGACTACCGGGGCTGCGAGAGAGGTAGGAAACAAGGCATCAACTCCATACACAAGCTCAAAGGGGGACATACCAATGGATTTCTTCTGACTGACCCGATCTGCCCAAAGTGCATTGACCAACTTCTTATCCCAGCTCTTCTTGTTTATTTACGGCAGCTTCTTAATGATGTTGACCAAAGATTTGTTAGAGGACTCCGCCAATCCATTCCCTTGCGGATGATAGGCAGTTGAGTGACACAAAATGATGTGATATTTATGACAAAACTCTACCATCCTTTCTGATTTGAAAGCTGCTGTGTTATCAGCGATTAACTTATTCGGGCAACCAAAGCGAGACAAGATGTTATTTTCAAGGAATGAAATAATTACCACATATGTAGCTTGTCTAGTGGGAATTGCTTCGATCCATTTCGTGAAGTAATCTGTTGCTGTGAGAATCCATCGATGCTAACCAGAAGAAGCGGGATGAATTTCACCAATGAAATCCAACCCGCATTGCTGAAAAGGGGCACTCACCTCAATGGGCTTGAGCGGAAAAGGCTGTAATTTCTTCCTTCCTTCAAAAATCTGGCATTTATGAGAGCTCTTGACAACCTTATATACATCAGCAAACAATGTTGGCCAATAGTATCCCTCTCTCGAAACTTTATTTGCTATTGTTTTCCAAAAAAGATTACCACCACAATCTCCTTCGTGGAAATCCTCCATGACCTGCTTTGCTTCTTCTTCCACCAAACAATTCAAAAGAACGCCACCGGGATCTTTCCAATAAAGTGCAGAGTTTAGAATGCAAAACTTGGCAGCCTTTAATTTGAGAGTTCTAGCTTTGTTTCTAGTCATGTTGGGTGGTGGTGACAAATTTTGAAGCACATATATGATGTCTGAATACCACGGAGAAAGAGCAAACATTTCAGATACCTGAATTGACGAACCTTCCTCATTCTCATCGGACATAGCAGCGATCAGATTTATGTCTAAGGCATGCAAGTTTGATTCGGCCATTAACTTTGCCAATCCATGTCCTTTAACAAGCTTTGTGGGCTTTATCTCCACATCATATTCCAAAAAAGCTGCAATCCACTTGCCTCGTCTTCCTTTTGGATCAGTCTGCACTAAAACATCTTTGACAACAGTGTTAGGAACATAAGCCAAAATATGAGAATGCAGAATGTATACCTGAAAATATTTCAATGCTTTCACGAGTGTGAGGGCTTGCTTCTCAATGATGTTTTACTTTAAGGCTGCATCTCTTATAGTTCAGCTGAAGAAAGAAATTGGTCTTTCGTGATCATCTCTTTTCTGCATCAACACCGCTGCCATAGTATGCTCCGAAGCGAACGAAAATAATATAAAATCCTGAGTGTATTCTGGGCTGATTAGAATTGGAGCTGAAGAAAGAGCCAATTTGACTAAATTGAAAGATTTTACAGCCTCTTCCATCCACTTCACTTGGCTGTCCTTCTTAAGCATATTTGTGATCTCTCTTAAGTGCTCGGCAAGATTAGGTACAAAGCGGCGTAAAAAATTCATTTTACCATTGAAGGACTGAATCTCCTTCTTATTCTGGGGAAAATTGATTTGCTGAATAGCTTGCACACGTGCTGGATCAATACGAATGCCATACTTTGAGATAATGTGCCCAAGTAGTTTGCCCTCCTCCATGGCAAACAAGCTCTTTTTCGGATTCAGCGATAGACCATATTTTCTGCACTTTTGAAAGACAATTTTCAGATGATACATGTGTTCTTCATCAGATTTGGAAAACACCATCAGATCATCAAGGTATACAACCAAAAAGACATCCTTCTCATTTGCAAATTCCAAGTCCATTGCCCGCTGAAAGGTGGCACCCGCGTTCTTCAAACCAAAAGGCATTTTAGTATAATTAAAAGTTCCCCACAGAGTGGTGAACGTTGTCTTGTCTCGGTCATCTTCATGGACAGCAATTTGGTTATATCCATAATAACCATCAAGTAGTGACATACGAGATGCTCCAACTACTCGCTGAAGTATATGATCCATTTTGGGTAGTGGATAGTTATCTTTCAATGAAACTTTATTGAGAATCCTAAAATTGATGCACAAGTGAATCTCACCTGTCTTCTTCTACACGGGCACAAAATTGGAGATCCAATCCGAAAATCTGATGGGAACGATGATTCCTGATTTGTATAACTTGTTTATCTCCTTTTCAATTGATGGCAGCAGTTTTGGATTTAGCCTTCTCAACTTCTGTCTAAAATGTTTCTGATTAGGCTTAATGGGTATAGTGTGCTGAATGATGTTGGTATCGTATGTCTTCAAGTCAGAATAGTCCCAAGCAAACACGTCAACAAATGAAGACAGCAAACTGATATATTTGGCTTTCATCTTTTATGGCAATGCTTTAGACAGTTTTACCATTTTAGGATTAGCAGTTGTTCCGATATTGACCTCTTCAACACCCTTCTCTGTCAGTTGCAATGTTGGTTTGTGGGCTACGTCATCTTGATCAAAGAGTTCTTTTAAAGGTATCAAGCCTTTAGGGATAATTTTATCCTTCAGCAGCAATATGTCCATTTGATCGATCTGCACCTCATCTTTGCCATCATCATTTTCTTCATCAATTGAGGTCTCTTTGAACTTACCTTTGTTTTGCAGAAAATCATAAATCTCCTCATCATCTTGGAAGACTTGCCAATACCTCTGATTGTCGGGGACAATTAAACGATGCTTGACATGGATTTCGAATTTATTACTGGAGTTCATTGGAATATTCAAACTACTGGCTGCCTTAGCAAGAGCATCAGCAATGTTGTTTTGAACACGAGGCACACATGTCAATGTATATTCTGAAAATAATTTCAGGATGTCTAGGACTACATTCCGATAAGCCCGCATCCGAGGATGCTTTGCTTGATATTCGCCTCTGACCTGCTTAATCACCAATTCGGAGTCGCCATATACTGCAATCCTCTTAGCATTCAGCTTTCTTAGAATCTTTAGGCTAGTAATCAGAGCTTCATACTCAGCCTCATTGTTTAAACAATCAAAAGTTAATTTGTAAGAGCATACTCGCACATTACTAGGCACCTTGTTCGGGGTGGAGAAAGGACTGCGTACCCAAATACCAATTCCAGCACCATCATTTCCCATTGCACCATCGAAATCCATGGTCCACAAACCTTCTTCCTCTTCTTCCAAGTGTTGAAATTCTGCTAGCTCTATTTTTCCTACTTGTTGTCCATTATCTTCAGCTGATTTCTCAATGGTGTTTTGTTGTTCTCGTCCTTCTTTCTTCAAAACTTCTGTGAAATTTTCTACTATTTCTGGAATACTTTCTGCTTCAACTAACTGACTATCTACATCATTAAAACTATCTGAATACAAAACAAAGGACTCTAGATCTATATGTACATAATTAATTTGATGATTAATGGGTTTCTCCTTGCTTGTAATCATGTATTTCATTTTTTGTTCCCAATACAGTTTTCTCATCTGGCCAAACACCGGAATTGTTGCATAGGAGAAATCTAGTTGTAGTGTCCCTTTCAATTTTGCTGCCCAAGACCTGGAAAGAAGCATGCCGAACCTGGGAGGAATATCTGCTACAACAATATCCATCAAAACATTCTTCACTGGGATTTGATCTAGACTTACAACCAAGTCTTTGATGAGCCTGATACATCTTACTCTGCTGGAATCAAATGAATAGAGATCATGGTATTTCCGGGTGACGTCCAAACCCAACTTATCCATGATAGCCTTGGGCATGAGATTGTGAGAAGCTCCGAAATCGAACATGGCATTGTGTAACACAAAATCGTGCAATCTTAAACTGATATAAAAAGGTGGCACATCATTATCTGGAGACTCACCATTCAATGTTGGCCCAAAAATCATTTTGGGTTGATCATCTTTGACATTCACCATATTAGACATTGGATCACAATTTAAAATTTTAGAAACTTGCCCTCTATAACTGTTGTTCTTCATTATTTCAGTCAAGGGAATGGATACCTTCAATTTAGAAATTTCATTCTCTAAACTAAAAGCGGAAGTCTTTTCTACCTCTTTGACTGGGGCTTCTTTCTTTTCTCTTTCTCTCGATACAATTTGTTGATTTGATTTTTCTGTTGATGGTGAATTACTGTTGTCAGGTTCAAGTGCCTCTTTGCCTTTCTTTTGTGCAACTGACGAATCATTCTTTAATGCCGAAACTTCCTTCCTCTTCTGAATTGAGTTAACTGGTACATCTTTGTTTCTAAGTGAATATTGTCGCTGTTGAGCGGACAGAGCATTCATATAGCCCCTTTGATACTCCTCTAATTCTTCTTCGAAAACTGTGTCACTTGCTAGAATGAAATCTGCGTCTTTCTGTGCAGCTGAACTTTCCGCATACTCCTCCTCTTCAGTAATGTAAGTAGGCAGATCATCCGGAGTAAAGAAGTGGTTCTCTTCCCCTATTACCTTCCCTTCCTCATCAGAGTCTGGTCCATTCAAAAAAATTTGCTGAAGAGGTGTCTGTACTGGCTGTTGTGCTGTTTGATCTTGGGCTCGTTGATCTCTCTGCCTTATCCTATATTGTGGCTGCTGCTGGCCACGGAAGTTAGGATTTCTAACTTGTGGCTCAGGTTTGTTGAGTTTCACCATTTCAAGCATCTGCTCTACCTTCTTGAGTAATTGATCCATCGAGGAAGACTCTTCCTTGACTGTGACCTTCTTTTCTGCTTTTTCTCTAGCTCTCTTGGACAACAGATTTGCTTCAACGCTGACTGTGATTTTCTGCATGTCTTCCATTGTAGCCGGCTCTCTCTCTCTCAGTTGATAAGCCATGTCAGCATCAAAACCATCTAGAAATTTCATCATAGCTAGTCCCACAGGTGGTCTTAGATGATCAGGAATTTCATTATAAACGGAATTGAATCTAATGCAGTAGTCTTGGACCGACTCACCAGCATTTCATTTGATCTGCTCATACTCAGCAAGAATTTGAAGAGGATTCTTTTTCACTTCCCAGCGGTCTAAAAATTGTCTTTGAAGTTCGGCAAAGGTGGCGATACGTGCAATCGGCAAACCTCTGAACCATTTCCTAACTTCACCTGCAAATGTCTGTACAAAGAGTCTCATTGCTACATTTTCTGCATCGATCTCATGCAGATCATAGAAATTTGCCATTCTGTCCACATGTTGTTGAGTGGTAACACTGTGAGGGGCACTATCAAACAAAGGGATTTTTCTTTGATAATTTGCGGGCATATCATATAGAACTTGATGCAGCACGAGAGGTGCAAAACAGGAAACCATCACTCTTGGTGGGTTTGGTCTTGGAGGTGTTGGATGGGTGTGTGCAGTTTGTAGGGAATTAAAAATTTGAGTTTGAAGTTGTGTCGCAATATAATTATCAATTGACCGGTTAGCCCTTTCAGTTTCTAGGTCTACAAGAAACTGTGGATTGGGGACAGTATAGTCAACAGACCTTTCGGATTTGGTATCGAACAATGATATTTCAAACCGTTTATCAAACTCAAGCTCTTCAAGATACTCAAAAATGTCAGGACATGAATGGGATTTGAACACGGGAGTTATAGTGCTCTCTTGACGAAGGAGTTTTGGAATCAAATTGGGGTTTTCGTAGATATGAGGAGGATCAGGACCTGGATTGGCTCTCGTATATCTTCTTGAAGCCAGCGTGCTATTTTCAAAAAATCAACAGGACATGAACAACTTACTCAGCCTATCAAATCCTAAACTTATCATTCAGAAGCTTAGAATTTTGAGAAGTATGGGGTGTTTGTAGGTTAAACCTTCCGTTTACGTAACGGAGAAGAATAACAAATAAAGAATTTCATCCCCAGTAGAGTCGCCACTATGTTAGCACCTAAATTTGCCTTAGGCTGAAGGAAGGCAAAATTCAGGGTAACCACAAACCACGCTCAGTCTGGTAGCTAGCCCTACCAGAACAGGAGAGGGCTCTCTCTGAGTCACACTCAGGAAAATAAACAATAGGGTCTGAGATGACTCAAAAATGAATATCGATTTTAGGCTAGGTAAATAAATATGATGGAGGTATTTTGATGAATGACTGAGTTTTCTGGGATGTGTGGGGCCAAGGAACAGCATGAGCAGATAATTTAACTCGAAGACGTAGATTATTTCATGAGGCAAGACGAGCGAAAAGTCTAGCAATTAGATTCGAAATAATATTAAGTGGAAAGATTGTTTAAGAGTGTGAAAAGGGCATAAATACATGAATCCTTTTCAACATAAGAAAACATAGAACGTGAAAACTATCCCAAGGCAGAGCAGTACGTTGAATTCTACCTTTTTTACTTAGAAAGCTTTCACTGGAAATGAATATGAATGAAAATATGAAACATAACAAAATACATATGAAACATAAAGAAGATACATTTTCTAAACTCACGCCACAGGAATCTCATGAACCAGAGCTGCAATCTTTCATTAATTCTTTGTCAAAATGTACAGTGAGTGACTGGGTTTCTCTCCCACAGTTTCCCAGAAATTCCAACCAACCTTTACAAAATGACTCTCAATACAATAAATAATCTTTTCCATGAGAAATTCGATCAACCCAGGAAATGAAGAGCCAACCATCAACAGTTACATTTAATTTTCTATGAGGACCAATTAGAAGAGCAAACATGAGCGTAGATTTTTTGGGTGGTTGTTCGCCTTCATTTGGCCACTTGGATAGAAGCCAAAAATGTTTTTTAAATTTTGCCTTTGATGCCAGGAAAAATGTATTGTAAATGAGTGGGCCCACTTGGAGAAAATTACGAATCAGAATTTTGCGAAGCGGGAGTGATTTTTGCCTTTGGGTCTCTATGCGCCGCGCCAAAAACTATATGTGTCGCGCCACTTTGGAGTTGGTTTTGAGGAACCTTCTGAAGTCCAAATTGAGCCCAAGTGTGCTTGTTGGAAAACCCTACCTATCTACCTTCCAACTCAAGTGGAATTTCTAAATTTGGTGCCCATTTTCCCCTCCAAAACTTCAATCTCCCAAGATTGCTTCCTGTGCGTGAAATTAGGGGCAGAGAGGTCATTTTTAGGGTGTTTTTGACCTCCTAAGGACTCAAAATTGGCCCAAACTTCTTGGCCATGCACCAACAGTCATGATTTTCGATGGAAAATCCAAAAATGCAAGCCTTTTGTAATTTGGAGCTCCCTAGTGTAAGCACGCGCCAGGTGGCGCGGCGCACAGGGAGAAAAACCCTGTTTTTTGCACAAAAATTTCCAAAAACACCAAAAATGCCCCAAATTTCTTGAAATTTGGGCTGGAGCTTCCTTATCAAGTGTTATGCTGGGCTAAAGAGGCCTTAGCCAATATCTGAAGACGATCGAGCTCCCTTTACCTCTTTTTCTTCTTGGTTGCCTTCCTCAATTTCGCCTTCAAATTCCTGATTCGGGCCTTGCACACTTTGTTTCGTGCCATGTAGTGGAAAGCCATGTGTCTCAGCAATGCATGGTCCTTGTCAGCCTTGTCCAGTAGGCTCTCTAAGTACATGTTAACTCTCTCGAGATTGGCCTCCCGATCCTCATTAATCTCTTGCTCCAATGACGTGAGCTCAACTCTTCTCCTTTGCGTGGCTTGGCGATTCTCGCGAATGTTTTGTAGCTCCATGATCACTTGTTGATCCTCAAGATGTTTGTTCCTCTGCTCCAGATATTTCATGTTCCATTTGGCTCTTTCCAAATCAAGGGACAAGGCTTGAATCTCTGCTTGCTGCTCCTGGATGATCTCTTTAAGCTATGCACTTTGCGGATCTGTATATGTATCATCATCATGAAGGAGAACGAATTCGGTCTCTCGTTCACCTGATGGCTCACCTGAAGGCCCCTCATCCTGCATTGGCTCCTTGCCTTTGTCCTGTTCCTGTGATGCTGATGGAGGAAGCGAGGCCCCTTCCACCCCAGGTGGAGATAACACTCATTTTGCCGCTGCAAACAAACGTCTGGTGCCCTTCTGATATGTGATGAAAACCGGCACACTAGCAATCTCATGGCACTCATACCGATGAGAAGGTTCACCCTCATGCTTAACCTCTGATACTCCCCATGAAGCTCTGAATAAATCACGCGAGATGAAATCATCCCAAGTGATGCCCAACAATCCAAGCTGATGAACCACCAAAATCTTGATAAGAGCAAAATGATAGACATTGTTAAGATGCTGTTGAGGTGTTTTGCGCTGTATAAAGGTGGTCATCCTCTCTATGTTCCGGCAAATGAAATAAGGAATGTTCATCATCCGTACCCTGGTGAAATGCATGAGCAACCTGATGTGGTAAGCATAAAGACGAGAGAACCATCCCTCACAACTGAAATATTTCATGATCAATCTCATTAGTGGAGCATATTCATCCTTCAGATATCGGAACGGGAACACTCTCTTGAGATGCCTCAAGAAACTAGTTTTGATGTATGGCTCATAATGTTGCCGGTCAATCTTTTGTTTCTTGTGCCATGGTTCACCAATGTTCAGTATACCGGTTGCCAATGAGACGGATTCTAGTGTAAGTGTGAAGGTGACACCAGCCAAGATAGCTTGATCTCCGTGCAAGTGCAGCACAAAAAGATGAGCCAACTCATGATGAAATTGGACACTAGCCACCTTTTGACAAAACTCATAGCATGACTGATGCTAAAAATATGACATAGCAAGAGGGCAGGCCTGCAATTCTGTAAGGGTGGTCGGTTCTTCTCTAACATGTATGCCACTTTTATGAGGCCTCCGGGGTGCATGTTCTTCCAAGGGAGAGTCACTTTGGGTTTCCACCTCATAGTCCGATGAATGCTCAGATGCCATGACTGCTATACAAAATACCCTGAAGACAAAATGATTGTTGTGTATGAACTGTGCTTGAACTGCTCTTTTTGATGTGTTGAAATCTGCCACCAAGGGGAAAATGCAACAAGGGACTGTTAGGAAGGGGAATAATATGAAGGGGTTAGGGACTATGAGGAGGAATTTTATTTAGGGAGTAGGGAATTTAGGAGATTTTATATGGGGTAGGTTTTGGGGTGTTAGGAAAATTTATATGGGGTAGGGTTTTGGGTTTTACCTTTGACAAATGTGCGGAGGGGATAGGGAATAGGATTTTAGTAGCATTTTAGGATAGGGAGAAAAAAGTGGCATAGGGAAGAAGGGAATGAGGGCAAGAAGGAAAAATGACATGGAGCAGGAACCTTGGCACCAACACAATGAATTTGTAACCCTAACAGCATTTGCTTTGATGATTTTAAGTGGTAGGGTTTAAGAGTTTTTATGCAACCATAAGCCGCCATAAACCATCATCATACTAACATAAAAATGGATGAAACACTGAGAGATTGACCCCACCTAGAAAATTCAAGGGATTGAAGGTGATTGGTTGCAAATTCTGAGCAAAATTGGGCTTTTGTGTATATGCACCGCGCAGCATACCCAGTGTGCCGCGCCGTTTGAGTGTGTCGTGCCTGTGTTGTTTAACACTGTGTGGTCGCACCCAGTGCGCCGCACTACTCCACCTGTGTGCCGCTCTCCAATTCTTAACACAGTCACGGCCTTTCCAAACGACAGTTTGTTCTCCAACCTCCAAATTCAACTTTGCTATAAGATTTCTTGAATGTAACTTGACACAAATTATTTATATAACTTGGAGAAATATGTTGCAAGAGTTGGATTCGATTTTTTCTTCCTCCAAAACCCATTTTGTAATGTTTTCACTTTGGCACTTTTTCACAATTAATACAACTCTGCTTTTCACACTTCCTTTTGATTTCTTTGACTAAAATGATGAAATTTTTGGCAATTTTTTGCAGGGGTAGCCGACATGGAATTTGGCTAAGGAGACTAGCGCTGCGCTTGGAGAAATCCACTGAGAAACTTTTGAAAATTATTACAAATGATAAACTGTTGACTTTTCTTTTGGCAATTTTTTGCAGGGGTAGCCGACATGGAATTTGGCTAAGGAGACTAGCGCTGCGCTTGGAGAAATCCACTGAGAAACTTTTGAAAATTATTACAAATGATAAACTGTTGACTTTTCTTCAAAACAGAGTTTTGAAGAACAGTCGTAATGTATCAATATGACGATGGAAATCTGTGAATCACAACTTTATAAGAGCCTCCCTCTGGCCTTGCTGACTTTATTGGGCATTGTTTGGAAACCTAATGACTATTTCATAGACTTAATGACCAAAATGACTCTCGTCCACTAAAAGATCAAACATTGACTATCATGGACTTTAATACACATTGATGAAAAGACCTAAGCCAGCATGTCCAAGACATGAGGGGAATGAATGATAAGGCCCCTCCGTCAGATTATGGCATGCCCCTAGTGGAATGCAGCTGAGTAAATGGAGCGAGACACCTAAAAATGAAATGCAGAAAGAGTTTTGATCTCTGACGGAGGACTGATAAGACCGACTCTAACAACACCCATGGTTTTCGTCACTTGGTATGTTATTTTCACATTATATCATATAAGTTCTCTTGGTTTGGGAAGCTTCTTTACCACTATATTGGAGAGTGTCCTAGCCTCATTACACAATATTTTGGTGTGTTTTAAAGTGGGGGACTGAGTTTTATTTTTATTTTTTTTGTTATTCCTAACACTATTCAGTTTAGAAAGGTATGAAGTTACCACCTTGATTTATGGGACCTCTTAGAATCAAAGAGAAAATTGGACCAATGTCCTATTGTCTTGTACTACCACCCCACTTGCATAAAACTCACGATGTTTTTATGTATCTTTCCTATAACATTATGTTTCTGATGAATCCCACAAACTCGACTAGAGGGAATTATAGGTCTCAAACGTAAGAACCATAATGATCAAACCAATATGTATATTATACCATAGGGTTCGATGGCTCAGGCATCACTCGGTGGACCAAGTTAAGATACAAAGGGGACAAGTTTAACCCAAGATCTGCTATTTGGGAGGATGCAGAGACTATATGTCGCAATTACCCCTCACTTTTGACCATTTATGATGTCCATTTTGACTTACATAGCTACCTATGCTAAGGCTCTATTTACAGTTCCATGTTATTTATTTATGAACATTATGTAATATTGATGTATTTAGTTGAACAAGTGAAACTACTTATATAAATCATTAGATGGATTAGTTATTGGTGATTGAAATGTTTGATGTATGACCTAATGTATGACTTACTTGGTTATGGTTTATCTAGTGCATGACTTATCATAGTTATTGTTGTTTCATATATGGCTTAAGCAGATATGATTTATCTAATGAATGACTTAGTGAAATTATGATTTATCTAATGTAAGATTTATTTCCAGTATGAACTACAAAATTGACACGTGGATACTAGACTTAATAACATGATGTTTAAGATCACGTATCTATATCTATTTTGTTGTTATATATATGCATGGATGAGAACTAACATGTAGATTGGAAAGAACCGTATGATAACCAAGATCTAATCTTCCACTTGGGAAAGGTGAGACATCCAATGAGGAAAGGTGGAAAGACTTCCTGACTGGATTATTCAATGACAAGTCGAACCAGCGCTATAGTGTGGTCCATATTAGGGTGTTGACCCTAGTTGTAAGGAGGGGTGGAGGTATTTCCCACCGTGTAACCTCCAAACTTGGAATTGTGGGAGGGAAGTGATGGACACACTTCCCTAGATGTGTGATGATGATTTCTAGTTGGTGTTGACCCTAGTTGTAAGGAGGGGTGGAGGTATTTCCCATTGTGTAACCTCCAAACCTGGAATCGTGGGAGGGAAGTGATGGACACGCTCCCCTAGATGTGTGATGACGATTGCCAGTTGCCTGTTGTGGAAGTTAGGTCGATATAGTCGACGCTTCTGCCATATTGGTTTTATCAGTGGTTAAATTGGTATAGCCAATGCCATAGTATATAACAGCAGAGAATGGATAGGGTGGGAACGGAAGTAGGTTAGGAAGGATAGGAGGATATAGATCATTTGGAGACTCTTGATGGAAAGTGGTATCATTGCCTGCTTATTAAATTTTACTATTATAACTCTCTCTCTATTTTGTTATGCCTTCAAACTCCTTGTATCTTTTCACTCTAACTTCGGGATGAAGTTTTCTGAAGGATGGGTGTATGTAATGCCCCACTTAATCTTATCATACAAATTTTATTATTGTTTAAATTACCTGAAATATTGACTTATAATTATCAAGAAATATTGGTAAACACTTCATTTGGGAAACTGTAATTTTTTTGATATAAAATTTATTATTGTTATTATTCAATTCCCAACTTGTCTTCTCAAATTTAATCTTGGATAGGATATGGTCTCCTTCCATTATTCCAATTTAAATATCCATATCCCCAAAATGTCCTCTCAAAGCCTTTGTTGAATATGAAGAGCCACTGAAGAGAAGCGTTTTATGTGGTTAACCATAACCATGTTGAGAAGATCCGAGGATAGAGATACCCTGTAATTCTTGTGACAAACTGTGATACTAGCAATGTGTGGCCTAGCAAATGGACTTCGATGAACCATGGGTTTGTGGATGACCCATAACCATGATGAACGAAGATCCAAGGATAGAGATACCCTGTAATGCTTGTGATCAACTGTGATACTAACAGTGTACGACCTAACAAATGGATTTTGATGAAGTGTGGATTTGTGGATGACCCATAACCATGAAAAATGAAGATCTGAGGATAGAGATACCCTGTAATTATTGTGACCAACTTTGATACTAACAGTGTGCGACCTAGCAAATGGACTTTGATGATAAGGATTTAGTGTGGTTGACCCATAACCGTGATGTTAGTTGTTGATGAAGTAGCAAGTGCCTACATAGTCTGGGGTAGGAGGGCTTGTCTCCAAATAACCCAAGCCGAATGCTGCTATGCTAAAATTGATTAATGTGAAGCAGGTGCCTACTAAAGTGGGGTGGGAGGGAACATCTCCAAAGGCAACCCGCTCTAAATGTTGCTCCAAAATTAAAATGGACATAACTCAGTTAATATAACTCAAAATTAACCTATTTTTGGAAATAGAAGAACCATTTTGCATCTTCACATGTGTTGGAAATCCTTATCTGAACACTCTAGAATCTCATATTCGCGCTACAACTTTCCACTGTCACAAAAGTTCTGAAAAAATAGCTGATTTTAAATTAACAATATCTCCCACGTCTGAACTCTGATTCGACCCTTTTTTCTTAAATAGAGAGATTTTTCGGAGCTCAGATCTACAATCACTTTTCTGAAATTATGCACCAAAATTGCAAAAAAATATAGGAGAACCGCCATCCAAAAATTGTTGTCAGAAAAATTTCTGCAACATAGTTGATTTTAACTCAACGATATCTCCCTCATCCGGACTCCAATTTGACCGATTTTTTTTTTAATTTGGATATTTTTTCGCAAGGAATCCATATATTTTATTTGTTTTTGTAAATTTTGTACCAAAATTTCAGATCTAATCTGCAAACTCACAGCCCAAAAACATTCCTGCAAAAAAATGAAAAAAGAAAAAATTTTCCAGCTTAGCCCAAGAAAATGCTTTGTGGAGGATGTAGCACATGCTTGAAGTTTGTTGAATATTGCTGCAAAATTTGAAAACTGAAATATGCATCAAACCCTCATTCCCATTGAAACATAACCTGCTCTGATACCATTGATCTAGATCTTGGGGGGAGGCCCCCAAGGTCTAAAAATTTGAAATGCCAGAAGAAAAGAGGAGAATGCCCAATAAACAAAACCACAAAGAATTTTTTTATTAAAACGGAGAATAATTGTAAAAACTACATTGTGGCGGACAAACTGTCATTTTACAAAATGTGACTTATTACTTATAGTATTTTTCAGTTACAATACCGCGGGTCAATTCCATGGGTGAATGAATACCATGGGTGGATGTGACAATACCATGGGGAAATAACATGGGTGAATGAATACCATGGGTGGATATCACTTACAATAACATGAGTGGATAAATACCATGGGTGGATGCCACTTACAATACCATGGGTAAATTCCATGGGTGGATGAATACCATGGGTTGTTGCCATTTTCTATTTGGATCATCAATAGCTTGGGACAAATCAAAGTTTTCAACAATCAAAGGCTCTATTACAAGAAAATCTTTCATGGGGGCTTTAGAGTTCAATCTGCATATCAAGGTTGAAATCAAGCACTTATTTCTAGTCAAACCAACTTTCCAGAAATACATCGAGGTAGATGAAACTTACAGAAAATTGGTTAAAATGCCAATTCCAGATGAAAATAGGTGGGACCAATTGTGTCAAATTTTGGAGTAAAATTGTTTTACTTTCAGTAACAGAGCAACACTTTTTCAATCCCAGTCATCAATAGTAAGCCTCGAAGCTAGTGCCATATCATAATAGCCTTTCATTTATCAATATTTTTGTTCTATTTTTGTAAGCAGTTTAAGATATTTTGTAAAAATATTGAGGTTTTCACTCAAGATATTTTTTGGATAATTTTGTATAAGTACTTCATAAATCGAAGTACAAATGTTGGGACTTGTAACAAGAAAGGATTTCCATCTGATGTAAAGTTGTTCACTGAACTAAAGTGATCATTTTTCATTAATACAGATAGTGTTCCAGGATTCATGTGTTGGGCTTAATTGGTGATGTTTATTCTACTTGTAATTATGTAATATCTTTGTTCTTTTTCGTATGTGTTTCTTTCCTCTATTGTTTAAGAGAAAATTATGGGTTGAAACTTGTTTAATTACACTATGTCCTGGATTTAAACAATATATATGTTTTCCAACTGAAACTAAATATAGAATTCTTAATTTCTCTATGTTTAATTGATTCTGAACCCTTTTCCTCCTTATCACTCCATCAAGATTGAGGACCCAACGGCCTGCCTACCTTGCCCTATTATTTCTGATATGATATTTATGTACCTGATAACTCTAAGACTTTGACTTCATTGCCCAATGGCCTTACCTTGCAGCCTCAACCAAACAATTCAAAAAACCAAATTTTGAACCTTACATCTAGCTTAAAATCCCACCACAACAAAGCTAAATTTGACAGAGAGATCCCTCTCTGAGTTTAGAAGGGCTAGCTTCTAAACTTAAAAGAGGTTTTGTGGTTACCTTTGCAATTTTTTTTACAGCCTTAAGAAATTACGAAGTGCTAACATAGTGCACCATATTGTTTATGCACCGACAGTTCATATATGGGTTTAGCATTGGGGCGTCGTGAGAGTGTAGTACCAGAATGGGAAAAATGAATTTTATGACCAACATTTTTTAAATTTAACCCTTTTCCAGTGCTATTGAGAAGTATACCCACCAGTGTTCATTATATACTTATTGCACCGTTATTTTTTTATTTTTTATAAAAAATAACTTTGCCAATGTGCACCCTATGTTATTAAGCACCTGTGCGTATAATTAGATAACGCACCGATGTGTTCGCATATTATATACGCACCATTAAAAAACATCATCCCACCCAACTTTGCAAGTGACCTACGCTGCAGGGATTTTTGAACTATTTATAGGGGCTTCCAAAAAAACCTCCGCTAAAGGGTCATTTCCTTGTAGTGTGAGGAGAGACACTAGGACATAGGTGAGGACACATCACAAGTTGGGGCTAAAGGCCCAATTATGGCATCCTTTTTAAGACTTCTTAGATACCATACATTCTAAGTTAAAGGGTTTTTGTTGGGACATAAGGTGATAGTATTGATTGATGGTGGGTTATCCCACAAATTTATTGACATAGCTATGGCGGATCGATGAGGGATCTCAATAGAGAAGTTTGATGGTTTCAAAGTGATCATAATATGTGGTTATCACATGAAGTGCATTAGATGGATCCCTGAACTGAAAATAATGATGGAGAATTAGACATTGACAAATCACTTATTTGTGTTGGATGTATCAAATACCAATGTGGTACTTATAGTTTAATGGCTTTATTCCAATGGGAGATACACTACTGATAAAAGGAATATGTAGTAGATGGGTTTCACAAACCATGATGACAATAAGGTAGTATTTCAACCCATGCATCAATATCCAGGCAATATAGTATCATCTCACAGCATGGAGGCAGTTTTGCGGCATGGGGACATCGAGTGGGGAGTTGATTGCTATATTTCTAAAAGGAAGCAAGTAGATTAGCCTTGAAAACACTCAGTTGATATCAATATATTACTCCTTACACATCAAAGATTTTTTAGTGATATTCCTCCAGGTAGACCCCAAATAGAGGGTTTGAGCATGTTATTGAGTTAGAGGAGGGCGTTTAGGAAGTTATAACCATCCTTTTTCGTCATCCCAAGGTATATAAGGACGATATTGAAAAGGCTATCAAAGAGTTGTTAAGGTTGGGCCACATTAATCGTAGTTCTAGTCCCTTGATCTGAATTTAAATAGGAACACAAAAAATTACAGATATAACCATAAATACAAAGATGCAGCAGGAATAACACTTCATTTCATTAATATCAAATACTGAAATATGCTTACAAACAGAATGGAAATAAGACTAGCTCGGGCGATGGTAGCTTATCTCTAAGAAGAGATGTGGTGGATACATGCCTCTGAACCATGTTACAATGACGCTCCAAGGCCTATTTATTATTGGGAAACAATGGAAAAACCTAAACATCCAAAAACCTAACCGTAGGAGATGAAGCGCCAAACTATGGGCCCCGTTTGGGTAAATTGGTACATCAACTTCCTGGGTTCATAACTTTGGAATAGGATCTCCGTTTGACATGCACAATACCTCGTTAGAGAGATCTATCTGAAGAATACAACTTTTGAGTGAGAAACAACAATTTATGACCTATGTTGTTGTCCGTTTTCCCAAAAGCCGTCGTTTAGGGCCTCAAAACAGCTCCAGAAGTTTAAGACCCAAAAAAATGCCAAATATAGTAAATTGTGCTACAAATAAGGAAACTGAAAAACTGAAAGAAACAATGGTGAGGGTCCAAGTGGAATAGGTGGGTGGCCACCAATATCCACCTAGATCATTCCTCCCCCCTTAGGAAGCAATGGTCCCCATTGCGTTGATTTCCTCCATGAGATGAGGAAACTTCTACTGAACTTGGTCGCTGGTGAGCCACTTGCCATGGTGAAGGAGTTGGCCTGCTTTGACAACTTGATATAGTTTGATCATTTGTTTTTGGGTGTTCTTGATCTGTGTGTCCATAAGCCAATCAGTTGTGGCTTCTTCCATGCAATCTAGATTTAATTTTGTAGGTGTGAGTTGTTCTACAATGTCTGATGTGTCTAGCAATGGTGGGAAGTATGGTCAAAGGCAGTCCACATTGAACACTAGGTGTAGGCCAAGGAAGGGGGAAATTTTGAGCTCAAATGCATTGTCTCCCACAACCTTGGTAATGGTGTAAGGACCATATCGGAGTGGTCTGAATTTCTGATAGGCTCCAGTAAGGCGTTCCTTTTGCAAATGAAACTAGACTTTGTTGCCCACCTAAAACTTGTGTGGAACCCAATGTTGATCATGTCGCTGCTTGTACTTTCCATTTGATTTCTCTAGAATGTCATGGACCTGCTGGAAGATATGTTGGATGTGCTCAATGAAGTTGTTTTCCTTATCAGTTTCAGACTGGACATGAGCCAAATCTGTCGGAGTAGATGCAAATGGCATGGCCACATCAATGGGACATAGTGGCTGGAATCCCAAACCCACCTGAAAAGGCCTGTGGCCAATTGAGCTGTGGAGAGCCCGGTTATAGTTGTGCTGGACATAGGGGAGGCTCTCATCCCATGTGCATGGATGCTTTGAGTTGTACATGTGCAGAATGTGTACGATCATCCTGTTGACGACCTATGTCTAGCCATCAATTTGGGGATGGAAAGTTGTGGACTTAGTGAGATTGGTGTCCAACATCGACCACAGACTGAACCAAAATGTATTGAGGAACTGGCTATCCCAATCTGAGATGATAGACTGTGGGATCCCAAAGTTTACCCACACTCATTCAAAGAAGAGTTTAGTAGTGGCTTCCGCTGTGATATTATTCTTGCACAGTGCCATAATGGCCATCTTCGAGAATCTGTCGACGACCACAAAAACACAGTCATTGCCATGCTTAGTAGAAGGAAGGCCCGACATGTAATCCAAGGAGATGGATTCCCAAGGTCGATTAGGGGTAGGCAGCGGAGTATAGAGGCCTTGCTTCTTGATGGTTAGTTTCACAATGGCGTAAGAAATGCAGGATCTAATGTACTTCCCAACATCCTATCGAAGATTCGGCCACTAGAAATACTTTTGCAGTACTGCCACCATTTTCTCAACCCCAAAATGCCCAGTGGCCCGACTATAGTGTGCTTCCCAAATCATTTTGGCATGCCCGCTTGAAGGAACACAAAGGTGCCCCAAGTGGCATAATAGGGCATCCTGGAGGTGAAAATCTGGAACTTGCTAACCCTCCAAGAGCGTCTGGTATGTGTGGCCGGATTTCCGGTTGCTTTTGTAGAGAAGTGGCCAATCAGAAGTCTCGTGCCCACACGAGTTGAGAACGGTGGTTAATGCCATGATCGATGGTCGGCTGAGGAAATCTGCAACATTATTGGTGTTTCCCTTCTTATACTTCATATTAAAATTGAACTCTTGTAGATATGTGGACCACTTCTAATGGCAATCATTATACAACTTCCCTTGCATCTATATGAACTGCAGGGGCCGGTGGTCTATGTGGATGATTGTTTCCTTCCCCAAAATGTAATGCTTCCATTGTCAGTAGGCCTACACAATGGAATATATCTCTTTGTCACAAGTGGGTACTTCCAGAATGTGTTTAAAAGTGTCTCACTGTGATATGCCACTGGATGCCCTTGTTGAGTAAGGACTGCCCCAATAGCATAGTCAGAGGCATCTATCTCGATCTCAAATGGTTGTTGCAAGTCTAGTAATGTGAGCACTGGTGTAGAGTAGAGGCGATGTTTCAACTCTATGAATGCCTTCTATTGAGATTCAAACCAAAATAATTTTTCTTTCTCTCCTCCCTTGGTGACTTGACTCAAGGGCCAAGTGATATGAGAGAATCCCAACACGAACCTGCAGTAGAAATTGGAAAGACCCAGAAAGTTGCGGAGCTCTGTCAGAGTGGTTGGAGCTGATAATCCCGAATGACTTGAATCTTGGCTGGATCCACATGCACCCCCCATTCATCAATAATGTAGCCCAGATACTGAACCTGGGTCATGACAAAAGTGCATTTCTCCACATTGGCACATAGCTTGTGTTGCCGCAATATTTGGAGAACCTGTCGAATGTGGTGGAGGTGCTCTTCCCAACTCTGGCTGAAGATCAGGATGTCATCCAAGTATACCACTACAAATGAGTTGGTGAATGGCCACAAGATGTCATCCATCAGCCTCATGAAGGTTGCAGGAGCATTCATCAACCCGAAAGGCATAACCAACCATTCAAACGGACCCTCCTTGGCTTTGAAGGTAGTCTTCCACACATCGGAGGGTTTGATTGGTACCTGGTGATATCCTGATTTCAAGTCGATCTTGCTGAAATATTTTTCCCCCTTTAGTTGGTCCAGAAGGTCATCAATCCATGGGATCAGGTATCTATTCTAGACAATGATCTTGTTCAGTGTCCGATAGTCAATACAGAGTCTCCAAGTCCCATCCTTCTTCTATACCAACACGATCGGGCTCCCACAGGGTGATGAACTCGGCTAGATGTGACCTTTCTGTAGCAGTCCCTGAACCTTCCTCTTGATTTCGCCATTCTCCATAACGAAGCGCCGATAATTGGTCCATTGGGTAGCAGTGCACCTAGGGTCAGATTGATGGAGTGCTTGACCCGACAGTGCAGAGGCACCCATACGGGGGAGGTGAAGATGTCCTCGTACTCTTCCACAACCTTGCCCATCTATCATTGTCGTGTAGAGGGGCCTTGTCTTGAGTTCATGGCCATCGCCTTCCTATTTCCCTGAGGGTGTATCATTAGGAAAACGAATTTCCCAGTTTTGGAAATGAGCTTACTACATTGTTTTGCAGTAACCAAAGAGATGGAGGTAGGCGATGCTACCTCTGGTATCCTGTACAATTTATTTCCCAAATTAACAATAACAGCACGAGCCCTTAACTCATACACTGCATGTCGCTTCCATAAGTATGGTTGGCCTAATATTACATCACAAACATCAAGGGGAGAAACGTCACATAATACCTCATCCGTGAAGGGCTTGATGCTGTATGGAAGGTGACACTGCTGGCTCATGCAAAGATCCTGTCCTTGGTGAGGCCACCTGATGGTGTACGGTTTTGGATATGTTGTGGTCGGTAAGCCCAGCTGCTTCACAACCTCTGTCAAAATGAGGTTCTTTTAATTCCTGCTATCGACAATGAACTGTAGTGAGGAACTCTTTACCCACATCTGGTAGCGGAAGAGGCACTCCTCCTCCTCTGGATCTTCGGGTTCCTCCTTCTGGATCTCTGTGGTGGCAACGGCGGCATTGGGATCCACATCGATAATCTGCTTCCCTTTGTCATTCCCCTTATCGGGTTCTGACTCAGAGTCGGAACATGCATTTGATTCTAAAGCCTTTAGCTCAGCCTCCAATGACTGCTTGCCCCAACACTCACTTGTGTTGTGAGTGGAACTCTTATGGAACTCACACCACTTTCCCGTGTCCTTCTTCAACTTCGTGGTGTTGTTATTTGCTTGCAGCTTTGATGGGGTGTCTTAGGCCACCCCGCCTTAGCTTTGTCATTTGTTCTGCATTTTGGGGCAACTTTCCCTTGCTTCAGATTCACAGATCCAAAGTCTTGCATCTTCTGTTTAAACTTTTGCTCGATATTGACGGCATATCGGTATGCCGTGCCGAGCAAGGAGATGTCTAGGAACTCCATCTCATCTTGGATGTACCTGTGTAGACAGTCGTCATACTTGAGAATCAAAGGCTTCTCAAAATCCTTGATACCCAAATTTGTGCGAAGGGTATGAAAAACATTGGTAAACTCTGGCACATCTTGGTCCCTTCCCTGTCATAGCGTTGTCCACTTTATGTATTTATCCTTATAGCTCTCGACAAGGTATTACTTCTCCTTGATGGCATCTCGGAATGAGTTCCAAGTGGGTGCAGCTAAAAATAGTGAGTTCTTACTTTCATTCTTCTCCTCACGGTAGGTTTCCCACCAACCCTTAACGTGGGGGGCTGCTTTGAGAAGTGAAAAAGTGATCTTTTCCCAGCTAGAAAAATCATGAACCAAAAAATATATTTCTAGAAGATTTAACCATTTATCTACAGCGTTTGCATCTATTTGACCCTCAAATATGGGAATGTCAAAGTTAACTTGTACCTTAAAGGGTGTGGCGCTTCCAGAGTAGCTGTCAGAAGTAGATGCGTTTCCCTTAGGTAACCGTTGAAGGATCTGGGAAAAGTTGTCCATCATCACGTTCCTTTGTAACTCGAGGGCTTCTTCGAGCAATATTTTGATAGGATCTCCTGCCCCCTCATCTTTATTTTCATCCACCATCGGAGGCCATCAGGATTTGCGAGGTTGGTTTTGCAAAGGTTTGACCAGTTCAAGCCCTAACTCCTTATATCCCGACCTTGTTGGGGACATGCAAAGAAAAACATAGAAAGAGCAGACTGCTCTGATACCACTAATCTGGATTTAAACAGGAACACAAAAAATTATAGATATAATCATAAATACAAATATGCAACAGAAATAACAGTTCATTTCACTAATTTCAAATACTGAAATATGCTTACAAACACAATGGAAATAAGACTTGCTCGAACGATGGTAGCTTATCTCTAAGAAGAGATGTGGCAGCTACATGCCTCTGAACCATGTTACAATGAGGCTCCAAGGCCTATTTATTATTTAGAAACAATGGAAAACCCTAAAGATCCAAAAACCTAACCCTAGGAGATGAAGCGCCAAACTATGGGCCCCGTTTGGGTAAATTGGTACATCAAATTCCCCATGTCGTAATTTTGGCATACGATCTCCATTTGACGCGCACAATACCTCGTTAGAAAGATCTATCTGAGGACTATAACTTTTGAGTGAGAAACATCAATTGATTACCCATGTTGCTCCCGTTTTTCCCAAAAACATCGTGTGGGGCCTCAAAACTGCTCCGGAAGTTCAGGACCCAAAAAACTGCGAAAAATAGTAAATTGTGTTACAAATAAGGAAACTGGAAAACTGAAAGAAACAATGGTGGGGGTCCAAGTGGAATAGGTGGGTGGCCACCAATATCGACCTAGATCATCCCTTTGCTTCTTTGGTTGTGTCAGCCAAGAAGAAAGATGCTACCTTGCGGATGTGTATCGATTACCATGCACTTAACAAGAAAACAATAAAGAATAGATATCTGATCTTGAGGATTGATGAGCTAAATTATGGATGAGTTGAAGGGATAAAAATATTGTTTGAAGATAGATATTTGATTAGGCTAGCACCATATCAGAGCTTGGGAATAGGACATCCCAAAGGCTACTTTCTAGTGCCATTACGAGTACCATGAGTTTTTGGTTATTCCATTTGGGCTAACCATTGCCTCCATTATATTTCAGTCTTGCATGAACCATGTGTTTGATAAACAATTACATAAGTTTTTATTGGTTTTCTTTGATGAAGTACTCATTTATATCAAGACTAGGGAAGGTCATCTTAGGTACTTGGACGAGGTGTTGAGAATTTTAGAAGAAAATTACCTCTATTCAAAAATGTCCAAATGTGAGTTTGGTATGACTGAGATGCTTTATTTAGGGCATGTGATCAGGGGAGACAGGGTTTAGGCACGCCATGATAAAATCAAGGTAATCATCCAGTGGTCTAACCCCAAGAATGTGACATAGCTAAATATATTCCCAGGCCTCTACATCTATTGCAGGAATTTTATTAAGGGGTTCTCACAACTAACGATGCCTCTTACATGCCTCATTAAGAAGGGATATTTCAATTGGAAATATGAGGCACAGGTGACCTTTGAAAGGATGAAACAAGTGACGAGTTCATGTCTTGTGCTAGCTTTACCAAACTTGACTCAACCATTCATGCTTGAGTGTGATGCTTCAGGGACAGGGATAGAAGCCGTGTTAATGTAGAATAACCATCCCATTGCTTTTGAGAGCCAAAAACTCAAGGAATACGAGTAGCATTACTCGATATACGATAAGGATATGTTGTCCATCATGCATGCATTGGCCAAATTCAGACAGTACTTTACGGGGAACATATTTAAGGTAAAGATAAATCATAATTGCTTAAGGTTCCTCATGGAGCAGAAAGAGTTGAGTGAGTATCAGCATAAGAAAATTACTAAACTCTAAGCATATTATTCTTAGATTGAGTATGTTACGGGAAATAATAATGTGGTAGCTAATTTGTTATAGACATTTTTGGGCACTGCAACCCCAATCAAACATGTCCATAAACCAAGGACTCCTAAGTCCCTAAAAGTGTTGTTCCATCCCCTAAAAGAACAAGGTCAACTGATTACATCATCTCCCAGAAGTTCTCCATGAAAAACTACTCAGAACTGGTCAAAGCTAGACCATCTCACCTTCTCCATGGTCAAAGTGCGTTGCATCCCACCTAAATGCACATGGGAGGTGCGATGCATACTGGAAAGCCCTTCTATGGGGTGCGATGGGAGAGAGTGGACAAATGGCAGAGTCAATTTGCGAGGTGGAGGATCATGGAATCTTCCAAAAACTTCTCCTATGACACTTGCCTCTCTGCATTCACCTAGGGATGAGTAAGAGATCATCAATCTCCAAGTGGAATCAAGAACTATCAGAGAGAGGACACTAATCAAATCTCAGAAGCTGACTCACCTCCCTGCAATCATCTATATATGGATCCCTCATCCCAGAGATCCAGAGGCTGGAATTTTGTATCTTGAAAGGAAGTGTTGTTGGTTTCTTGGTGTAACATCATAGTGTTGGGTGATCTAAGCTTTTCATGAGGTGAAGAAGGGCTTTCTTGGTGAGAGGATGACGCTGGGTCAAAACAATTGGTTGTAATCCTCTTTGCTATTCTTGATATTAATAAAGCTATTCAAGTTTTCCTCCACATTCTTGTATGATTGATGATATATGCATTTGTGTGGTCGATATATATCTGGTCCTATATTGTTTGTGATAGTAGATCTCTGTTCTTGGATAGTGTTATGCTGCTTTGATTCCACGGGTGCTCTTTGAAGCTAGGTAGACGAGGAAGTGAGTGGCAAAGATCTATCAGAAGGGAGAGGAATCAAGCAAGGAACCAAGCGCAAGACAGAGGTTGGTCTCCTTTGTTCCCCTCTTATCTACTTCTCATAAAGGAAAACGAAAGTAGTTTTAGTTTGTTTGTTTCTAAGATAGATACCAGTCTTAGTGGGACTAGCAGCTCTGCATAGACACTAGATTTCCCGATAACAAAATGGCGACTCCACTGGGGAACGAATAGATTGTTTGTTTGTCTATATTTTTTTGCTTTATAAACTTACACACGGAGCCTGAAGTCAAGCGAGCTAGCCTTCGAACTGCATTTGCTATGCAAGTGCAAAGTAGATCAATGTTGCTTCAGTCTATCTCCAGGTTTTGTTTATGAACAATCAATTTACAAACTCTCTAATTGCCCTTGTGGTGGCTCTAGTAACCTCCTTAGATCTACCCCTATGATTTATTCACTGAATATCACTTGCTCGGCCTAAATCCCTGAACTGTGCTGCAAACTGTGATCAAGAACTGGATCAAAAGTCTCACATTGTACCATCACACCCTCGCTTCAAGGATATCAATATGCATCGCACTTCCCGTGTGCTACAGGTGGGATGCATACTAGAATCCCTGTGTAACAGGTGTGCTAGTCAGAGAAGGCTAATTTTGCCTCCAGACTTTGGTTTTTCTTCACTCTTTTCAGCTTTATTCAGGACTTTTGCTATTTGTAGTCAGTATACCTCTGTGGAAACCCCCTTCCTTGCCATTATTCCACCTCCATTGTGCAAAGAACTGTAAATGTTTTTATGTATTGTGAGCCATTTTCAGTTCTCTTTTACAAAGAAGTAGCATAATTGAACTATCGTTTCTTGATTTGGAAGTGTCACAAGTGTCGTTTTCAGTCATAGAAGAGAATCTGACTGTTCTTGATAGTCAATTACACTGTTACTCTTGTATTTTATTTGAATTAGTAGTTTTTCAAGTGTCGAAAGCAAGTTTCCCATTCCAAATCGCAAAGTGTCGTCATTTTCTTCATTTTGTCTTGAAAAGAAGCTTGTTAGTAATGTCGCTTTGAAAAATAATTCAGATTTGCACTTAGCTTTCTTTTTTTCATTCACACATTTAGAAGGCTGAAAACAAATACATGCATGTGCATTTGCATTTAGACTATTTTTTGGTTTGATTTAGGACAATGCATATAGTGTGTGCTCTCTCCTCTATGTTGAAAGAATATCATCTCTCTTTCTTTAGTAGCTAGGATTTTCATTGCAAAAAGAAAATTAAATGATTGTTTATCATCTTAGATTGCATTTTAGGAATTGTATATCTACATCACGCGGTGAACCTGAAAGGCAAATTTCTTAAACAAGATCAACTGTAAAATAAATTTAATGAATCTAAAAATGCTTTGGAACCTAACGCACAACATTTAGAAGTCTAGGCTAGAGACATATTCCGGCGTCGTAAAGCCTAGTAACCGTTGTTTTCATTGCTGGTTGGGTGATTCCTCCACTTTGAGACGACAAGTTCCAGTACGGACTTGTGCTCCCACGTACCGTCGAGTATATATTGGGAGACCACAATAGGCTATATCCTTTATCCATAGGAAGTCGTGTCTGTCGCCCTATCGATTGCAATGCAATGAACACAGCATTCGGGAAGATTGACTGCCATACCGTAAAAAGTATTCTGCAGTTTTTCGATTGGTTTGGTAATCCCTCTGTCTAGATTTCCAGAGTAATCTCTTTCATTCATTTTAAGACTCCTTAAAGGAAAAGTTCCATCTGAGCACTTGTCACATCAAGCTCATTAAAAATCGAAGGCGACTAGAGTCATCTTTTGTTTTTCTTTACTCTTAAAAATTGAAAAAACAAGTTGTGTCAAAGCATCTAAAATTTATTTTAATCGGAATAAACATCACCTTTCCTACATTGGTCTTAGGTTGAGGAAAATGGAGTCCACCAACCAAGGATTTCCCCTTGGAGGAAATCCTATTCATTTCTCCTCTTTGGGAGATGTTGGTGCACCCCATATGGCCACATTGTCGCTCCCAGGATTGACAATCGGGATGCCCGTATGGCTCTTCTTGACCCCTGTCGTTCAGAACACCGTGATTCCTGAGCAATCAAGTCAGCAACTAGATGATACCAAAGCTACCCCCCAACCTTATACTTCGTCCGATTCTCCCTCTCCTCCTTCCTCTTTGCTTGATGGAGTTGGTAAAGCCAAAAATCAAGTAACTAAGAAGGAGAAGAAGGGGAAGGAGAAGAAAGAGAAGAAGAAGAAGGAGCCAAAGGCGAAAAGGGGCAACCAGGCATCATCTAGTGAAAATCCACACACTGCACTGTCAAAGCCTAAATCTCCATGTGTCATTTGTAAAGGAGATCACTATCATCGAGATTGTCCCTGCATCCCTCGAATCTTAAGGGACTGGTCTCCTCGTTTGCACAATCCGGTGTCAACAACCTCTGATGATCATATTGAAAGTACACTATCAACTAGTGAAAGCGAAACTTCGGGACAGAAAAGGAAAAGTAAATTCCCTTGTAAACTGTGTGAAGGTGATCATGCCGTCCACCATTGTCCCTTCCTAGACGAGGCTAAAAGAGTTTTTGATGGCCGTCTGGTTTCACCGTTACGGCTCCCTCCTGGATATAAGAAACTCTTGTCAAGTCCATCACTAGTTGAAAATCTGACTGACATACCATTTTGGTCGGTCGAAGCATCTATCATTGAAGATAAGCCATCTGAATTCACACCAGACGAAAGTCAAAAGGTCGAGGCGGCAGTTGACCCGGTCCTACCTTCAGAAGGTCCATCTTCAGATGATATAGCCACTAGAGAGAACAAGAACGACACCTTTCAAATTCTCTTTGTAAACACAGACTTCGATGAATATGGGGGCAGTCTACCCGTTCCTTTACCACATGAAGGAAGTTCGTCAAAGTCATATCCGGCCGTCTATTCGGTCCCACCTCCAAGCAACCTAGTTGTTTCCTTCAATTGGAATCTACTAGGCAGACCTCGTTTACCAGCTAGTGTACCATTTCGAATCATTGCACAAATATACAGAATGGTCATGGTCGGTACCATCGTAGATGAAGGGGCTTCTGTGAGTATCCTTTCCTCAACTGCTTGGAAAGCGCTTGGTTCACCATCGCTTTTGCCTGAAATGAGATATCTAACAGGCTTTGACAAAGGAACCAGTCGACCGTTAGGGATCCTTCCCAATGTGCCGATAAAATTGAGAAGGAAAACTATTCACATGAACGTAATGGTAGTCCAAGGACCCCTAGATTATAATCTACTCCTTGGATGCGACTATATTTATTACATGGGAGCCGTTGTCTCCTCGCTCTTTAGAGTAATGTGTTTTCCGCATGAAGGAAGAGTGGTCAAGCTCGTAGACTAGCTTTCATTCCCCAGCTCACACATAGCAAATAGTCAAATACCATCCCTGAATGGTCTTTTCACTTAAGGAATGTCTCATCAATCCCCAGTCCGTCCACCTGATGAGCGCGAGTGATTCGGGAGGACATGACTGAAACCCAAGGGGCATGCACCCTGTACTGTTTTGGCAGGAAAACCTTGGGCATAGGGTAGGTTCCCGCGAAGGATATATGACTGGTTTGATATGGGATTAGACCGAAATAATATACCTCTGTCAGAAGGTAGGCCTTTCCCGATAGAACAAATGTTTTGTCTGCAAATTGAGGGGTAACCTGAAAAAGGTAGGCCTTTCCTGATAAAACAAATGTTTTCTCTGCAAATTGAGGGGTAACCTGGGAAACTCTACTTGACTATACCTGAGGGCATGCAAACATTTTGGCATGCAAGTGAAGAGCGACCATTTATTTTTTAAATTTGTACGTCCGCTAACCCTTTAAACCCGTAGGATTTGTCGTTTCCTAACTTGCATAAAGAAAGGATGCGGGGCAAAGCTATGTAAGGTGCAAGCTCCATAAAAAATGGTATATTAGATGAGACATCCTTATTATACGACTGGATCGAGCAGTTTTTATGTGGAGTTCAAACTCGTTAAAAATTAAACATAAGCAGTGAGCAAATGTTTCCCCCAGAGTTTAAGCTCATTCATTAAAAAATGAACCAATTTCTGGTAAATAACCATCGTGAATGCATTATCATCAAACTTTGAGCCTTGGTCATGTTCTCATCATCACCTCCACTCTGTTTTGGCCAATCATTCACCTTCATTTGATTGTTTACCCTTTTTGATGAACAGCTACGAAGAGTGATCCTGTTAGCCATCCTTGTGACACTGCCATGATTGGATAATTCCAAACCTTACCTGGAATTAGCTGCTACCCGAATTTATCACTCGTTCCTCGAAAAATGAGTATCCTTTAAGCTCTTTTCATCTGACTCGTAAAATATGAAAATATTGCCGAGTAATTGGCCTCTCCAGCTCGTTAAAGTAACCGGAAGTTCTATCCCTCCTTTAGATTTTAATCTTTTTGGACCTGAGGGATTATTACACAAAAAGATCGATCGCTTGTTTTGTTCGGCTCATTAAAATTACCGAAAATTCATCCATTTTGTATTATTTTACACTTTTTCGAACTTAAGGGATTATATGACGAAAAAGGATTGTTGGAGTTTTCTTTATGTCCCTTTCAGACTCTCTAAAATTGAAAAGGACCGAGTTATCTTTGTCGTTAAACTCGTTAAAACCGAATAGCGATAAGAACGAGTTTCACTATCGCTAGGCTCGTTAAAACATAGCGATGGGTTTGCCCGAAGGGAAAATTATAGAACAAGCATATGTTATCCTCCTCAAGCTTGACAAAAATAAAGAGGTAGTGGTCAGCAATGACTGGGGAAAAATTGGGAAGAAAACTTGAAGAAATTTTATTGGTAGCAAGTCGCTCTTGAACATGACACTTTCACTCCGCATCCGAGTCAGGTTGGGTTGTTCCATTCACTGGTCATATCACCATTGGTCCATCACACCATCCACATTTGGGGTTAATGCTACCAATCCATCATGTCAGTGTCACCGATATGTTCAAGAGAAGTCGCTCAGAGAATTCACCTGTGTCTCATCCACTGCAATACATTTACGCTCCATTCTTTCATGACCGCCACCCTGAACCTTATATCATCTGATCATTTTCACCTCCATTAAAATCATTTTCTATGTTCCGTGTCGTAGATGTGGGATTCATTAAGGCCCTCTTATGACAGATCGCTTCTTGTCGACATCAGCTCATTATCCAGGAAGTCGATCTAGGAACAACCCTTTCATTACTTTGAAGCTTGCATGCCTCAATGGCAAATTTCTCACTTCCGGCGACAGGTATACATCAATGGCCTTCAACCGAGAGATTTTGCGTGGTGTTCGACACCAAGTCCATTTTTCACACCACGTGAATTGTATTGTCGTACCTTGAGGGTCATCATCATTATCAATGATTCCTCTCGCGCCTATTAACAGCTTACATCACTGGCTGGTAATCAGGTGATGTCTTTCCATGTTCGACTCCAGAACATCTCTCACATGGATCGACTTGTAGTTTGAGTGAAGATCGAACGAGATTGAAGACCCCGGATCTAGTTTCATCCATCCAGGCTGCGATATATATTTAGGAAAATAAAGACATCAAATGTACATCATTGTTGCACAGAGAATCATCCAATCTAAGGGATGATGGCTCTACTAGAATCATCAATCTGCACACAGACGATTGTCTGTCTTATGTACATAAAAATGAATTTATAAAGCTGAGCATGGGAATTCCCGCCTCAGCTAGATCATGAAAATATTATGAAGATAATGTATTGTATTGTATCTTATTACATGTTGCCTTCCAGCTCGAAAAAACTTCGGATCCTCATGATAAAGAATTTCACCCGACATCAAAAGATTAATGACCTCATGCTTTAGGGGGCAACTGTTATAGACATTTTTGGGCACTGCAACCCCAATCAAACATGTCCATAAACCAAGTACTCCTAAGTCCCTAAAAGTGTTGTTCCATCCCCTAAAAGAATAAGGTCAGCTGATTACATCATCTCTCAGAAGTTCTCCATGAAAAACTACTCAGAACTGGTCAAAGTTGTACCATCTCACCTGCTCCATGGTCAAAGTGTGTTGCATCCCACCTAAATGCACATGGGAGATGCGATGCATACTGAAAATCCCTTCTATGGGGTGCAATGGGCGAGAGTGGACAAATGGCAGAGTCAATTTGCGAGGTGGAGGATCATGGAATCTTCCAGAAACTTCTCCTCTGACACTTGTCTCTCTGCATTCGCCCAGGGATGAGTAAGAGATCATCAATCTCCAAGTGAAATCAAGAACTATCAGAGAGAGGACACTAATCAAATCTCAGAAGCTGACTCACCTCCCTGCAATCATCTATATATGGATCCCTCATCCCAGAGATCCAGAGGCTGGAATTTTGTATCTTGTAAGGAAGTGCTGCTGGTTTCTTGGTGTAACATCATAGTGTTGGGTGATCTAAGCTTTTCATGAGGTGAAGAAGGGCTTTCTTGGTGAGAGGATGACGCTGGGTCAAAACAATTGGTTGTAATCCTCTTTGCTATTCTTGATATTAATAAAGCTATTCAAGTTTTCCTCCACATTCTTGTATGATTGATGATATATGCATTTGTGTGGTCAATATATATCTGGTCCTATATTGTTTGTGATAGTAGTTCTCAGTTCTTGGATAGTGTTATGTTGCTTTGATTCCACAGGTGCTCTTTGAAGCTGGGTAGTTGAGGAAGCGAGTGGACAAGATCTATCAGAAGGGAGAGGAATCAAGCAAGGAACCAAGCGCAAGACAGAGGTTGGTCTCCTTTGTTCGCCTCTTATCTACTTCTCATAAAGGAAAACGAAAGTAGTTTTAGTTTGTTTGTTTCTAAGATAGATACCAGTCTTTGTGGGACTAGCAGCTCTGCATAGACACTAGATTTCCCGATAAAATAATTCCCTTTTCAGAGTACCACCCATAGATAAATGGGTAGACTGAGATAGTCAACAAATGGATTAAGGAGAGCCAGGACATATTGTGACTCCTCAAAGATAATTTGAAAATGGCTCAAAATCAATAGAACTTTTATGTAAAGAGGAATCATATGGAGTGTATCTTTGAGGTAGGGGACCTGGTGTATCTTCTTCTGCAACCCTATAGGCCATCATAACTTAAAATGAAGGGGGCACAGAAATTGAAACCCATATTTTATGGACCCTATAGGATTTTGAGGCGTATAGGAGAGGTGGCCTATGAGATAAATCCTTTATAGGGGTATAAGATACATAATGATTTCCATGTTTCATGCCTCAAAAATTTCCTAGGGCACTATGTCATCACCTCTGCTGAGATTTCACCAATGGGTGAAGAAGGGAAGTTGATTCTAGTTCTAGAAGAAATTTTGGAGGTAATGGAACAAAAGATAAGGAGAATAACCATTAATGAGTACCTAGGTAAATGAAAGAATTTATCTATCGAAGATGCCACATGGGAAGGAGAACATGTGCTCCAAAATCCTGGATTGAAGTTGCTTGAGGAAAATAAATCTTAGGTAGGGAGGATTGTAATGTCCCCATCCGCTTAGGAGACATAAGGGGAAGATTCTACTAGCCTAATTAAGTTCTTGTAGGCTAGGATGAGAAAATTAATCAAGGGAACACCATTCACCTAGAAGAAAACATTATAAAAGCTAACTGGGGAAAAAGAGGACATGGGTCCTAGGCTAAGGAAAAGTCACTTTTTAATTATAAAGTGAGAAAACCCACTAAAACGAATTTATTAAAATAAAAGGTAAAAAGGTGATAAAAGGGTCAAGTGATTTATTAAAAAAGGGAGGTGAGGGGTTTCTCCTCATTCTTTCATTTGATGACTTGAAAAACAGATATTGGAGATATCTTGAGAAAGAGTCTTAATTTGACAGCTTAGGGACAAATTCCCTCCTTTGGAAAACCTTCCTCATCCAGAGAATACCCTCTTTTCCCTTAGGAAAAATTTAATTTGGTCAAGGAAAATTATATGTTTAATGTGAAAACCCACATGTGCACAAAAGTACAGGTCGACTTTAAAGACAAATTGTGTCTCCAAAGAAGCATATAAATACAAGTCAAGGCCACCTCATTTGGACACACATCTCACACATCTTCTTCTTCTCTTCGAGGTTCATACAAGTATGAAATAGTAGATCTTATTTTCACATGTGTGTGTAGGAGAGAGAAAATTTCAAAAGGGCCAAAATCTATCTTTGACCATCTTTGACTAGCATTGATTTTCGAGGTGTTTGGGCATGCTTTGACTTGGCTTGACTTCAGTTTTGGATCTATTCTTGGAGGCAGCACTCCTTGGCACAGATATCAATATTTCTCTCTCTATTGACCAAGTTTGACTGAGTTGTTTGGGATTGTTTTGACTGAGGTTTGACTTTCTTGGAAGGCTGAATATTTTTACCTTTGACCAAGCTCATTTTGAGGCTATGTGACAGTTGACTTGTGGACTAGTTAGGGCATCTTTTACTACTATTGACTTTGACTAGATTTGATAGCTTCACCAGATTTGACTTTTGAGCTCATCCCTTGGATTTTTGAATATTAATTTGTTGGAAAGTCAAAGTTGTTGACCTTTGACTCTTAGTTGATGAATTGGATCATTGTAATCTCTTTGTTGAACATTTTATGACAATCTAATAAGAAGAATAATTTGAAAGGGTTTTCCCTCTTGTGGAGTTTTTCCCTATTCTTTGACCAAATTTGGTGTCTCTTCTTATTACTCTTGATTGCCTTCTATTGTATATTTCATTTATTTTTCTATCTATAATTTCTATTTATCATTGGAAGACTAAATTTGATTGTTAATTGAATAAAATAATTGTGCTAAGGTGATTGTAATAGCATAAAAAATGGAAATTTAACAAAGAGAATAGGGTTTTCGGAAACCCTTATTCTGGTTGTCAGTTTTGGTGTTGAAACTATACACCCTAATTAGTATTGGAGTGGGATCACTCATATTCTGACATTGTGCATTCATTTTTTATAGAGAAGAGAGCATTGGTAGAAATCAAGAAAGTTTAAAGGTGTTATCAGTTGATTTTATAACCTGATCTTTGGTATTCTCTATTCTCTGCAACAGGTCAAGTTTATTCCTAATTTGTGAGGCCTTCTACCCAAGGAGACAAGTTGATACTAGGAGGCCAATTTTCATAAAATAAGGGGTTGAGTTTTGAGCTACACTTGGGAAAATTTATCATTTTTTTTACTATATTTTGGGTCAAATTTATCTGTTGTTAATGGGTGGTTGAAATCTCTCTTCTTTACAGGCCAAGAGTCCTTACATTTTTGGGCATATTTTCCATTTAACACATGTTGAGTTGTTTATATTTCAGAGGCATTATTGAGGGGAAAAGTGCCACTTTGTTGGCCAAGTTTATTGTTGACATTCTATAAGGGTTGACTGATATTAAGGTTGAATTGCTAACTTTGTTCGAATTTGAGCATCTCGTCAAAAGGGGTTGAGTTTCTCATTGTGTGGAGGATGAGTTATGTACCTTCAATGACCGAGTTGGATTGTTACATATAAGGAGTAAATTTCTTGATTATGCACACTAGATTTGAAGGATAGCCTTGTGTGGTTTTCACTATTGAAGGAATCCCTTATTTTATGATAATTTTCTATATCTTTTCAGAGGAAAATTAGAGTCATATTGCTATTACAAGTCATTATCCATGGCATGTCAGTTTTTTGAGTTTAATATAAATTGAATACTATTGTTTTGAGTATCTTCCTAGCTTCTATTTGGCACTATACACACTTGTTTTAAATTAAATATAGATAAATGCACCTACAACCATATGCGTGAAAACTATTTGACAAAATACCTCGGTAAAAAACTAAGACAAACTCAGAAATTTTAGTGGGGGTTTTGAGATATTCCTATGGGGGATATCTTAGAATTTTGTACTGGTTTTTGTCAATGACATCTTGGTTTATTAAAAAAACAAGAGGAACATGAAAAACATTTATCAGCGGTATTGAAATTGTTGAGGGAGCACAAGACCTACACCAAAATCAACAAGTTTGAATTTTTCCAGTCCCAAGTTCAGTATTTGGGGCATATTTTCTCCAAGAAGAAGTGGTAGTAGATTCAAAATATTAAAGCTATTATGGAGTGACCTACTCCTCATAATGTGACTAAAGTAAGATTCTTCATGGGATTGGCCGGTTATTATGAGAAGTTCTTCTACAACTTCTCAAACATTGGACATACAATCAAAAAACTACAAAGAAAAGTATTAAATTCCATTGGAAACAAAAATGTGAAGCCAAATTTGAGCAATGGAAATTTTTCTCGCTCATGCACCACTATTAAGGATAGTAGACCCAAAGAAATATTATGTAGTGTACACGGATTCCTACAACGAAGGGCTTGGTGGAGTCTAGATGCAAGAAAGGAAAGTTGTATGATATGAGTCAAGAAATTTGAATGAGCATGAGCACAATTGTGTCACCCATGATATGGAATTATCAGTTATAGTGCATGCACTAAAAATGTGGAGGCCTTACCTCCTCGAAAGAAAAATTGTGTTGATGTCAGGTCATGGAGGGTTAAGGTATATTATTGATCATCCCAAGTTAAAGAAAGACAAGCTATATGGATAGCCTTGATTGGTGAGTTTTATTTTGAAATATGGTACATCAAAGGCAAGGAGAACAAGTAGTAGATGCACTCTATAGAAGAATATAGATAACTCAAGTGGAAGTTATAATTTCTTGTGAAGTGGGCATCCAAGAAAAGATTAAGGACGTATTACAAGGGGACGAATGCTACCAGAAAATGAAAGAATGCTTGCAGCAAGAGCTAGAAGGGGCATTGAGTAAGAGCTACTTCCTTATAGAGAATTTACTTCCAAAGTGAAAAGGAAGGTGGTATATGCCTTGTATGGGTGACTTGATGAAGCTCATATTGCATGAATTTCATAAAAGTTCGTATTTTGGTCATCCTAGTTATTAGAAATGATAACAGCCATGAAATGAAGGTACTAATGGTTAACATGAAGAATTATGTGGCATAATACATATCCAAGTTCTTAGAGTGACAGCAAGTAAATGTAGAATATATAAATCCAATGGTATTGCTACAGCTAATCCCCATTCTTGAGTGGAAATGGAAATTCATATCAATGGAATTCCTTATCAGAATCCCAAGAACATATAGGCAGTGTGATTCCATAATGATGGTGATAGATAAGTTAAGAAAGGTAGCTCATTTTGTAGCTATTAAATCCACTAATAAGGAAAGTGATATTTCTCAATTTTTTATAAATAAAATAGTGATATTGCATGATGTACCCAAGAAGATAATATCAGATAGGGAATCTAAGTTCACCTCTAAGTTTTGAAGGGTATTGTATGCCAGTTTAAGGACAAAATTAGCCTTCAATACAACATAACATCCTCAAATATATGCATAGACTGAAAGGATAAACACATTGTTGGAAGATATGCTGAGAATGTATATCATGCATCAGCGAAGGAATTGGGAATATGAGTCACTTCAAGGCTTTGTATGGAAAAAAATGCAATACGCCTTGTTACCACACAATAGAGTAGGGCCCTAAGGAAGGGAAAACCTAAGGGGCCTCTACTATACTAAGTGACAACAATGGGACAATGTCCCACTATCACCTCATTCGGAGCACACTGCTCTTTATAAAATTTCACCAATGGGAGGAGTCCTGATAGGGAGGGAATCACTTAGGATAAATATATCGATGATTTAGGTATGTCAGTATTCCAAAAATCACATTCAAGGAGACATGTGACAATGGCTCAATGCTTCAAATAAGTTAAACGCTCTCCAAGAAAGGCCTAGGAGGAGATCAAGACTTAGGGTTTGATATTTGAGATGATAGCATGTATTCCCAAGATTAAGGCTCCAAGTGATAGGGTGGGACCTCTTAAAGAAGATCTATGTGATGCTTTGATACTTCCAAGAGGCTCTTTGCTTCCTTTAAGAGACCTAGGAAAGACTTGTGATAGACCTGGATTTTTATGGATAACCGTGGGAAGAAATACTTCCAAGGTACTAAATATGTAAAGGAAAGGGAGGAGAAATGGTTTCTTATGATTTATTCCAACTAATAATATGATCATACAACCTCAAGAAAGTCCCCTAGTCTAGGAGAGAAACAAGCAAGGGTTTCCCTTCTAGGTCACACCTAGGGCACAATATTTTATGGAAGAGGAACTATTAAAAATCCTCCAAACTTGCACATCCTCAAGGCAAGACCCTAAGGAAGAGTCTTATCCTAATGGAATCCAAAATTTCACTCTCTAAAGGAATTCACTTGATTCCCTAGCCTAGTCGTCCTAGAAAAGGGGGCCTAAAATTTGAGGAGGAGGAAATATGGAGAAGAGAGGAGTCGATCGCCAAGTTTCTTAGAACAGTGCCTAGTCCTTTGGGCTATGGAGTCCTAGTTGATTTTAAATTGGCTAAAATCATCCTTATGGAGGCTAAATATTGATGCCCTATGTTAGAGTCAGTCTCGTCAACCCTCCGTCAGAGATCAAAACTCTTTGTGCATTTCAATTTTAGGTGTCCCGCTCCATTCACTCAGCTGCATTTTGCTAGGGACATGCCATTATGTGACAAAGAAAGTCATGATAGTAATTTTCCCTCATGTCTGGCCCCTGCTGGTTCAGGTCTTGGTCCATAATCACTGAAATTCATGATAGTCAAGGTCTGTTCATATTACAGGACAAAGTCATCTTTTATATTTGGGTTTAGGAAATCATCAATGTGGTCTTTGAAAAACATGTCCAGAACAAGCCGTTCAGGCCAGAGGGGGACCTTATACAGCTATGGTTCTGAAAGCTTCATCATCACCTCAAGAGACATCGACTCTTCTTCAAAACTCTGTTTTGAAGAAAAGTCAAACAAGGTCAACTATGACAAAATTTTCCAAAAAAATCGCCAGTTGACTTTTTAGATGCAGTCATGGTTTCCATGGCCAAATGCCCAGTCACATAGTCCCCACAAAGAAATGCCAAAAATTTCATTATTTGAGCCAAAATTTCAAAGAAAAAATGAAAATCAGGGTGTTTTAAAGTCAATGAAAAAAGTGCAAAACACAAACATTAGAAAGTGGGTTTTCAAAGAAGAAAAAATCAAGCCCATCTCTCCCAATCCTATATATACTTGTTGTGGCCCAAAGCAAAGCCATTTGTGCTCTTGCAAGCTTAGGAGAGACATTGCTAAGGTAAGAGAGCGAGGTTTGAGGAATTTGAGTGAGTGAGAGCCAGTTTCAAGGAGCGCGGCGCATACACCAGGGAGCGCGGCGCACACAAAGGGTGCGGCGCACTGACAACCAGCCCACAGTGGAAAGTTTGCAAGGGCGCGACCACACCCAGCACACGGCGCACACAGAGGGTGCGGCGCACTGACAACCAGCCCACAGTGGAAAGTTTGCAAGGGCGCGACGCACACCCAGCGCGCGGCGCACTGGGCTTGGCGCACGACACACACAGCCAGGGGCATAAAAACAATGCAAATAATTCCAAATCTTGGTGAAGGCTAGCAAATCAAGAGGTAGGCCCTGTTGACACCTCTCCTCTCTCAAATTTATCAATAATTTGGTGTGCATAAAATATTTAAATGGTACCCCAAAATCACAAGATCGACCATGAAAAAATCATCAAGAAAGACGAGAAATGGGGTTGCAAAAATGTGATGATAAGCACCAAGGTTCTTCTCCCCCCCCCTTGTCCCCTCACTCCTCATCATTCCCGCCTCCATTCCATCATGTTTCCTAAAGAAACCACCCTAAAACCATCCTAAAACCCTCTCCCCTATTTTTCAAGCAAGTCTGGGCAACTTTTACAGTGCGCGGCGCACTAGGAGCCCGGCCACAGTGCAAAATTGCCACTGGCGCGACGCATAATCGACGCGCGGCGCACAGACTTATAAGCCCAAAAATTTACTAAATTTCCCAAAATTTTTGTGAATAACCCTCAAGGTTGCAGAGGTAGCCCAACTACCTTCACCATTGGCATTTAAACTTGAAGAGGAATGTGATTTCAATGACCATGAATCAAATGTAAAAAAAATTTAAAAAGTAAAACAAAGATGACACAAAGAAGGTCAAGAAGCTAGGGTTTTGCTATAGTGACATTATTGCTAAAGTATGCTCCTACCCTACCCCTATCAGCTAATTCCCCTGTAACAGTTTCCCCTAATAATCACCCTAGCTCCACTGTAATCATATCCATTCGTTCCCTTTATTCCTATGGCTCAAAATACCCAAACCCTACCCCATCAAACACCATACCCAAAACACTCCCAAATCCCTAACAAACTTCTCCTTTTAAACCCCTATTCCCCTTTTCATCATTCCCCTCCTAACACTCCCTGTTTTATTGTCCCCTTGGTGACAGATTTTCAGAGCATCTATCAGTTTCATTGGACTCAGAGGCCAGCATAAAACTGAGGGTACAAACAGCAGTAATGGCATCAGAAAATTCATAAAATTATGAGGGGGAGACCCACAATGACACATCTTCAGGAGAGAGGGCCCATAGGAGACATCACCGGAGTGGCAGACATCTTAGAGATGAGCCAAACACCCTCACTGAGCTGCAGGCATGCCCACTTGCCATGTCTTGTTTCCAGCACTTGGCATGTTATGAATTTTGTCAAAGGGTGGCAAATGTCAAAGTCCATCATGAGTTGGCCCGCCTTTTTGCACTTCATCTACAGGGAGGTCAATCTGTCCTGGCTGGGGTCACTTTCACATTGACACCGGAAACCATATCAGTGGCAACAGGAATACCAAACATTGGGGAACAGTGGCATAAGAAAAAGAAGGTGGAGAGGCATCATTATGAGCCTTACATCAAAAACAGTTGCTTGAGACAGCTCACTAGAGTTTTTCCATTCAGATTTTTGAGAGATGAGTATGCCCCACTCATGAGATTGATCATGAAGTATTTCAGTTGCGAGGGGAGGTTTTCACGCCTTTATGCATATCACATCAGGTTGCTCATGCACTTCACCCGGGTGCGGATGATGAGCCTCCCATTTTTCATTTGCAACAACATTGAGAAGATGAAAAACTTCATGCAGCACAAGACCCCTCGACAGCAGCTAAACAGTGTCTATCATTTTGCTCTCATCCGGATTTTGGTGGACCATCAGTTGGGATTGCAGGGTATTGCTTGGGAGGACTTCATCTCTCGTTATTTCTTCAGCGCTCCACCAGTGGTATCAGAGGCAGAACATGAGGTGGGGGGTCCTTCACATCAGTTTGAGCACCATGAGATTGCCACCATGCCAGTATACATCACATACCAGAAGGGCAGTAGACCGTTGTTTGCAGCAGCAAAGCGAGTGTTATCTTCACCTGGGGTGGAAGGAGCCTCGCTTCCGACATCAGCACCACAAGAGCAGGGCAAGGGCAAGGAGCCAGTGCAGGAGGAAGGGCCATCAGGTGAGCAAGAGACTGAGTTTGTTCTCCTCCAGGATGATGAGACAGATGCAGAACCTACAAATGCTGAGCTGGGAGAGATCATTCAGCAGCAACAATTAGTGATTGAGAACCTGTCCCTGGATTTGGAGAGGGCCAAGTGCAACGTGTAGTATCTGGAGCAGAGGAACAAGCAACTTGAGGATTGGCTAGCTGAGATAGAGTTGCAAATGATCAAGGAAAACCGGCGACACATCCTGGCAGCACAAGGCAGACCTATGGAGCAAAGAGACGAGGACCGGGAGTATGTGTTAGAAAAAGTGAACGTTCACTTGGAGCAACGGTTGGATAAAGCTAACAGGGAGAAAGATATGTTGAGGTGCATGACTCACCACTACCAGGCCCGAAACATGAGCTCTAAAGCAAGAATCAGGAGCCTAAAGGCAAAATTGAGCAAAGCGACAAAAGAGGCAAAGGAGGCAAAGGAGGTAAAGGAGCAAGATCAGCTTCGAATCTTGGCTGAGGCTTCCTTGGCACAGCACAACACTTCTTAGGGAACCTCTAGCCCAAATTTCAAAAAATTTGGGCAAATTTTGGTCACAGGCAAATTTTTTGGACAAAAAACAGGAAATTCCTCCCTGTGCGCCGTGCCACTTGCGCGACGCTAAAATTCTAGGGCTCTAATTGAGGAACAGTTTGCATATTTGGATTCAGCATCGAAAATTACAACTACTGGTGTCTGGGCAAGAAAATTTGACAAGATATGGGTCTCCTAAAGGTCAAAAAACACACAAAAACGGCCTCTCTGCCACTTTTTTGACACACAGGAAGCAGTCTTGGGAGAATGAATATTTGGGGGGGGAATGAGCACCAAATTGGGAAATTCCAGTGGGGTTAGAAAGTAGATAGGACAGGCTTTCCAACAAGCCCACTTGGGTACATTTTTGACACATGCAAGTGCCCCAAAATAGGCTCCAAAGTGGTGTGATGCACAGAGAATTTGGCACGGCGCACAGAGGAAAAAACTGCCAATTTGCTCCCGTTTCGCGAAATTTTGGGTCGCGACTTCTCCAAGTGGGCCCGGTCATCTACACTTTGGTTTTTTGGCACCAAAGGCCGAATTTAAAGAGTTTTCTCTCCAGATGGGCATCTATCCAAGTGGCAAAGGAATGCAAAGGGTCACCCCAGCGAAATGTCATGCTTGAGAGCGCTGCACCTGTAGCTGATGGTTGGCTCTCCATCTCCTTTTCGTAATGATTTGAGTAACTTAACAACCCCTGGGTGTTCTATATCTTCCTCACACATTCTATATATTGTATGCAAGTTATTTTCAAAGGGTTGGCTGGCTTGTAACTTCTAGGAGACTGTGGGAAAGAAACTATGTTTCTGCACTGTGTATTTTTGACAGAGAATTAATGAAAGGCAGCGGCTCTGTTTCATGAGATTCTTGTGGTTGTGAGTGTAGAAAATGTGTTCTTATGTTCCATATGTATCTTGTTATGTTTCATAATTCAATTCACGTTTCATTTCAGTGAAATTTTCTGAGTGAGATTAGGTAGAATTCAATTTATATTGCTCTTCCTGTGGGAAAATTTCATGTGCAGTGTTATTCTTCCATTGAAAAGGATTCATGCGACGATGCCCTTTTCACTTTCTTCAGCAATCTTTCCATTCCATGTTACCTTAAACCAAAATTGTTGCTCTTTCCGCCTACCTTGCCTCACGGAATAATTTGTGCCTTCATATTCAATTCTCTATTCTTTACTGAGCGCCAGTCCCATATACATCCCAGAAGCTCGGTCATTTATAAAATTGTTTTCAAAATCCCTTTTCACTTACTAGCCTAAGGTAAATATTGCATTGCAAGTCATCTCATACCATTTTGCTTATCCATTCGCGAAGCGTGACTCGGAGAGAGCCCTCTCCTGCTCTGGTAGGGCTAGCTACCAGACTGAGCGTGGTTTGTGGTTACCCTAATTTTTTCCTTCCTTCAGCCTAAGGCAGATTTAGGTGCTAACATAGTGGCGACTCCACTGGGGACAAGTTAAAACCAAATCCCCTTGTTTCATACGAATTCTAGGCTTCCGGATAATGAGCTTAGGATTGGAAAGGCTGAGTAAGTTGGTTGTGTCCTGTAATTTCTCCCAATAGCACGCTGGCTTCGAGACGATATACTAGAGCGAATCCAGACCCAGACCCTCCTCATATTTACGAAAACCCCAATTTGACCCCAAGACTCCTTCTTCAAGAAATCACCATAACTCCCGTGTTCAAATACCATTCATGCCCCGACATTTTTGAGTATCTTGAAGAGCTTGATTTTGATGAACGATTTGAAGTATCTTTGTTTGAGTCTAAATCCGAAAGGGCTGTTGATTATACCATCCCCAATCTACAATTTCTTGTAGATCTTGAAACAGAGAGAGCCAATAGATTAATTTATAATTACATTGCAACACATCCCCAAACTCCAAGTGCAAGCCCCTTGCAAACTGTGCACACTCCTCCAACACCTCCAAGGCCAAATCCACCGAGAATGATGGTTGCCCATTTCGCACCCCTTGTTCTGCCCCAAGTCCTAGATGACATGCCAAATGATTATCAAAGTAAAATATCGTTTTTTGATGGGACTCCTAACAGCATTACTGCTCAGTAACATGTGGAAAAAATGGCATACTTCTATGAACTTCATGAGATCGATGCGGAGAACATGGCAATGAGGCTCTTTGTACAAACTTTTGCAGGTGATGTGAGGAAATGGTTCAGAGGTTTGACGGCTGCAAGCATCACTACCTTGGCTGAGCTACAAAGACAATTTTTGAACCAGTGGGAAGTGAAAAAGAATCCCCTTCAAATTCTGACTGAATACGAGCAAATCAAACGGAATGCCGGTGAGTCGGTCCAAGATTATTGTGTTAGATTTAATGCAGTCTACAACAAAATTCCAGACCATCTAAAGCCACCTGTGGGACTAGCGATGATGAAGTTTCCAGATGGTTTTGATGCTGACATGGCATACCAATTGAGAGAGAGAGAACCGGCTACAATGGAAGACATGCAGAAAATTGCGGTCAGTGTTGAGGCAAATCTGCTGTCCAAAAGAGCTAGAGCAAAAGCAGAGAAGAAAACCACGGTGAAAGAAGAATCTTCTTCAATGGATCAACTTCTCAAAAAGGTAGAGAAGATGCTTGAAAGGGTAAAACTTGACAAGCCAGAGCCACAAGTTAGGAATCCTAACTTTCGTGTCCAACAGCAGCCACAATATAAAATAAGACAAAGAGATCACCGAACTCAAGAGCAGACAGCACAACAGCCAGTACAAACACCTTTGCAGCAGAATTTTGTGCATGGACCGGAGTCAGATGAGGATGGGAATGTAATAGGCAAGGAAAACCATCTCTTTACTCCAGATGAGCTGCCTACTTACATCACCGAAGAGGAAGAATGTGCAGTAAATTCAGCTACACACCAAGACACTGATTTTATTCTAGCTAGCGACGCCGTGTTGGAGGAAGAGTCAGAAGAATATCAAAGGGGGTATATGAATTTTTTTTCCGCACAACAGCAGCGATATTCCCTTAGAAACAGAGATGTGCCGGCCAAACCAATTCAAAAAAGGAAGGAGGGTGAAACAACAAAAAATGATTCATCAGCTACGCAAAGAAAAGGAAAGGAGGCGGTTGGTCTGGAGAGCAGCAAATCAAAATCAGCAGAACAATCACAGCAACCAGCCACATCAAAAGAAAAGGAAAGAAAGGAGATCCCAGTCAAAGAGGTAGAAAAAACTCCCGCTTTCAGCCTAGAGAATGAGATTTCTAAGCTAAAGGTATCCATCCCTTTGACTGAAATAATGAAGAACAACAATTATAGAGGACAGGTTTCTAAAATGTTGAATTTGGACCCAATGTCCGATATGGTAAATGTAGAAGACGATCAACCCGAAATGATTTTTGGGCCAGCAACGAATGGTGAGTCTCCCGATAGCGATGTGCCACCCTTCTATATCAGTTTACGATTGCATGATTTTGTGTTACACAACGCCATGTTTGATTCCGGAGCTTCTCACAATCTCATGCCCAAGGCTATCATGGATAAGCTTGGTCTGGACATCACCCGGCAATATCATATTCTCTATTCATTCGATTCCAGCAGAGTAAGATGTATAGGACTCATCAAAGACTTGGTTGTGAGTTTGGATCAGCTTCCTATGAAAAATGTTCTGATGGATGTGGTAGTAGCAGATATTCCTCCAAGGTTTGGCATGCTTCTTTCCAGGTCTTGGGTAGTGAAATTGAAAGGGACACTACAGCTGGATTTCTCCTATGCAACAATCCTAGTGTTTGGACAAATGAGGAAGTTGTATCGGGAACAAAAGATGAAATATATGATCACAATCAAGGAGAAATCGATAAATCATCCTTTTAACTATGTACATACAGATTTAGAGTCTTTTGTTTTGTTTTCAAATAGTTTAAATGGGATAGATAGTCAGATAGTAGAAGCAGATGAAATTCTGAAAATAACAGAAAAATTTAGAGAGATCTTGAAGAAACAAGGACAAGAAAAGCAACAAAATATTGGGCAATCAGCTGAAAACGATGGACAGCAAGCAGACAAGGCACGGCAAACAGATTTTCAGCACTTGCAAGAAGACGAAGAAGGCTTGTGGACCATGGATTTTGATGGAGCAGTAAGGAATGATGGCGCTGGTATTGGTATTTGGGTACGCAGTCCTTTCTCCGCCCCAAACAAAGTGCCTAGCAGCGTGAGAGTTTGCTCTTACAAGCTGGCCTTTGAATGTTCAAATAATGAAGCTGAGTATGAAGCTCTCATTGTTGGCCTGCAGATTCTTAGAAAGCTGAATGCAAAGAGGATTTCGGTATATGGCGACTCCGAGTTGGTGATAAAATAGGTTAGAGGTGAGTATCAAGCAAAACATCCTAGGATGCGGGCCTATCGTAATGCAGTTTTGGACATCTTGAAGATATTTTCCGAATACACCTTGACATGTGTGCCACGAATACAAAATAGTATCGTTGATGCTCTTGCCAAGGCAGCGAGCAGCTTGAAGATCCCCATGAATTCCAGCAATAAATTTGAAATCCATGTCAAGCATCGTCCAACCATTCTAGACAATCAGCGACATTGGCAAGTGTTCCAAGATGATGAGAAGATTAAAGATTTTCTGCTCAACAAAGGCAAGTTCAAAGAAACCTCAATCGATGTGGAAAATGATGAGGATAAAGGGAATGGTACAGATGAAGTGCAGATCAATCAAATGGACGTATTACAGTTGAAGAATAACATCATTCCTAAAGGCTTGATACCTCTAGAAGAACTTTTTGATCAGGATGATGTAGCCCGCAAGCCAACATTGCAGCCGACTGAGAAGGGTGTAGAAGAGGTCAACATCGGTACAGCTACCAATCCAAAGTTGGTAAAATTGTCCAAATCATTACCGCCAAATATCAAGGACAAATATATCAGTTTGATGGCTTCATTTGCATATGTATTTGCTTGGGATCATTCTGATTTAAAGAACTATGATACAAATATCATTCAGCACACAATACCTATCAAGCCCAATCAAAAACCATTTAGACAAAAGCTGAGAAGGATAAATCCAAAGTTGCTGCCATCTATCGAAAAGGAGGTAAATAGGTTGTACGAGTCAGGTATCATTGTGCCTATCAGATTTTCAGATTGGATATCTAACTTAGTACCTGTACGCAAGAAGACCGGTGAGATCCACCTATGCATCAATTTCAGAAATCTAAATAAGATCTCATTGAAGGACAACTATCCACTGCCTAAGATGGACCATATACTTCAGCGAGTAGTGGGGGCATCTCGTATGTCCCTGCTTGATGGTTATTCTGGATATAACCAAATTTCCGTCCATGAAGATGATAGAGACAAGACAGAATTCACCACTCCATGGGGAACCTTTCACTATGCCAAAATGCCATTCGGTTTAAAGAATACAGGTGCCACATTTCAGCGGGCAATGGACTTGGCATTTTCGAATGAGAAGGATGTGTTTTTGGTGGTGTACTTGGATGACTTGACGGTGTTTTCAAAGTCTGATGAAGAACACATGCATCACCTAAAAATTGTCTTTCAAAAATGTAGGAAATATGGTCTATCGCCGAATCCTAAGAAGATCTTGTTCACCATGGAGGAAGGCAAATTACTTGGGCACATCATTTCAAAGGATGGCATTCATATAGACCCAGAGCGTGTGCAAGGAATTCAGCAAATCGATCTGCCCAGGAACAAAAAGGAAATACAATCATTCAATGGTAAGATGAATTTTCTGCGTCGCTTTGTGCCTAATCTTGCAGAACACTTGAGAGAAATGACCAACATGCTCAAGAAGGACAGCCAAGTGAAATGGACAGAGGAGGTTGTAAATTCTTTCAACTTGGTCAAATTGGCCCTTTCTTCGGCTCCAGTTCTAGTTAGCCCGGACTACACTCAAGATTTCATATTGTTTTCATTTGCTTCTGAGCACACTATGGCAGCGGTATTATTGCAGAAGAGGGATGACCATGAAAGACCCATTGCATTCTTCAGCAGAGCTATAAGGGATACAGCTTTGAAGTACAACATCATTGAGAAGCAAGCCCTGGCATTGGTGAAAGCTTTGAAGGATTTCCGGGTGTATATCCTACATTCTCACATTCTGGCCTATGTTCCTAATACTGTTGTAAAAGATTTTTTAGTGCAGACCTATCCGGAAGGAGAAGAGGCAAATGGATTGCAGCCTTGCTGGAATACGATGTGGAGATAAAGCCTGCAAAGTTGTTCAAAGGGCTGGGGTTGGCAAAGCTAATGGCTGAATCAAATTTGCATGCATTTTACATAAATCTGATCGCTGCTATGTCCAATGAGAATGAGGAAGGAACGTCAATTCAGGTATCTGAAATGTTTTCTTTGTCCCCATGGTATTTTGATATAATATATGTGCTGAAAAATCTATCACCACCGCCCGGCATGACTAGAAACAAATCAAGAACACTCAAATTGAAGGCTGCCAAGTTTTGTATCTTGAATTCCGCACTGTATTGGAAAGATCCCGGTGGCATTTTGTTAAATTGTCTGGTGGAAGAGGAGGCAAATAAAGTCGTGGAGGATTTCCACAGAGGAGAGTGTGGTGGACATCTTTTTTGGAAGTCAACAGCGAACAAAATTTTGAGAGCAGGGTACTACTGGCCTACTTTGTTTGTTGATGTGCATAAGATGGTCAAGCGCTGTCATAAGTGTCAAATTTTCGAAGGAAAACATAAATTACAACCTTTACCACTTAAGCCCATTGAAGTGAGCGCTCCATTCCAGCAGTGGGGGTTGGATTTCATTGGGGAAATTCATCCCACCTCTTTCGGACAGCATAGGTGGATCCTTACAGCAACGGATTATTTCACAAAATGGATTGAGGTAGCTCCTATCAGAGAAGCGATAGACACGGTAATCATTTCATTTCTCGAAAATAACATCTTGTCTCGCTTTGGTTGTCCAAAAAAATTAATCACTGATAATGCAGCAGCTTTCAAATCAAAAAGGATGGTAGAATTTTGTCATAAATATCACATAATTTTGGGTCATTCAACTGCCTATCATCCTCAAGGCAATGGATTGGCGGAATCTTCGAATAAATCTTTGGTCAACATCATCAAGAAGCTGCTGGAAGCCTCTGTGAGGTGATGTAGTAACCTTGTGTTCTGTATGGCGGTGCCCTTACATTATATATGAGCATGTGGTTTCACAAGCAAGTCACTTTTCGATCAAATCCTTCATTTGGCCCAGCTCCCTAAATAAGAAGAGCTCGAACAAGAGGTTGGTCCATGCGCTTTGGGTAGATCGGATCAGTCAGAAAAGGTCTATTGGTATGTCACCGTTTGAGCTGGTTTATGGAGTGGACACGGTTTCCCACTTCTCTTGCTGCCCCGGTGGTCAAACTTCTTCAGGAGGCTGGCAGTGAGGAGGATCCCATGCAGAGAAGGCTGAATCAAATGATCCACTTGCAGTAAACAAGAGAAGAAGTTTTCAAAAACACATCCAAGTTGCAGGAAAAGATAAAGAAAATCTATGATAGAAAATCAAAAGCGGATAAATTTCAGTTGGATGATGTGGTGCTGAAGTGGGATGCAAGGAATGAAGAGAAAGGCAAGCACGGAAAGTTTGAAAATCTATGGAAATGTCCTTTCAAGATCGTAGCATATAGGGGTCAGAATGCCTTTCTTCTTAAGGAAATGGACGGGGAAGACTGTCCTGGAGGTCCGATCAATGGTCAGCTGCTCAAGCGGTATCACTGTTGATCTATTAATGCTGCTTCCACTGTCATTGTAAATACTATTTTTATTTTAGTTTGGTTTCAATTTGTAAAGTCAGTTTTTGAGTTATTTCAAGGTCAAGTTTGAGTCAATTTCTTGGTTATTCCGGTTGTATAAATAAGTCAGAGTCTTGTGCTATTTGTCAAAATGATGAATCCATAGCCCAATGGACAAAAGGCATTGTCTAGCTCCTCTAGAGATCTGTTGTTCTTGGCACCTCCAAGGAGCTACCATCCCCCATTGGAGCCAATGTTAGAGTCGGTCTGGTTAGCCCTCCGTCAGAGATCAAAACTCTTTGTGCATTTCAATTTTAGGTGTCCCACTCCATTCACTCAGCTGCATTTCGCTAGGGACATGCCATGATCTAAGGGAGAAAGTCATGTTAGTCATTTTCCCTCATGTCTGGCCCCTGCTGGTTCAGGGCTTGGTCCATAATCACTGAAATTCATGATAGTCAAGGTCTAGTCATATTACAGGACAAAGTCATCTTTTATATTTGGGTTTAGGAAATCATCAATGTGGTCTTTGAAAAACATGTCTAGAACAAGCCATGCAGGCCAGAGGGAGACCTTATGGTTCCGAAAGCTTCATCATCACCTGAAGAGACATTGACTCTTCTTCAAAACTCTATTTTTAAGAAAAGTCAAACAAGGTCAACTATGACAAAATTTTCCAAAAAAATCGCCAGTTGACTTTTTCAGATGCAGTCATGGTTTCCATGGCCAAATGCCTAGTCACGCAGTCCCCACAAAGAAATGCCGAAAATTTCATTATTTGAGCCAAAATTTCAAAGAAAAAATGAAAATCAAGGTGTTTTAAAGTCAATGAAAAAAGTGCAAAACACAAACATTAGAAAGTGGGTTTTCAAAGAAGAAAAAATCAAACCCATCTCTCCCAAGCCTATATATACTTGTTGTGGCCCAAAGCAAAGCCATTTGTGCTCTTGCAAGCTTGGGAGAGACATTTCTAAGGTAAGAGAGCGAGGTTTGAGGAATTCGAGTGAGTGAGAGCCGGTTTCAAGGAGCGCAGCGCACACAGAGGGCGCGGTGCACTGACAACCAGCCCGCAGTGGAAAGTTTGCAAGGGCGCGATGCACACCCAACACGCGGCGCACTGGGCTTGGCGCGCGACACACACAACCAGGGGCATAAAAATAGTGCAAATCATTCCAAATCTCGATGAAGGCTAGCAAATCAAGAGGTAGGCCCTGTTGACACCTCTCCTCTCTCAAATTTGTCAATAATTTTGTGTGCATAAGATATTTAAATGGTACCCCAAAAGCGCAAGATCTACCATGAAAAAATCATCAAGAAAGATGATAAATGGGGTTGCAAAAATGTGATGATAAGCACTAAGGTTCTGCTCCCCTCCCCTTGTCCCCTCACTCCTCATCGTTCCCGCCTCCATTCCATCATGTTTCCTAAAGAAACCACCCTAAAACCACCCTAAACCCCTCTCCCCTGTTTTTCAAGCAAGTCTGGGCGACTTTTACAGTGCGCGGCGCACACACGAGGTGGCGCACTCATGGCATGCGGCGCACTGGGAGCCCGGCCACAGTGCAAAATCGCCACTGGCGCGGTGCATGCCCGGCGCGTTGCGCACTGGGCAGAGCGCGCGGCGCATAGACTTATAAGCCCAAAAATTTACTAAATTTCCCAAATTTTTTGTGAATAACCCTCAAGGTTGGAGAGGTAGCCCAACTACCTTCACCATTGGCATTTAAACTTGAAGAGGAATGTGATTTCAATGACCATGAATCAAATGTAAAAAAAAATTAAAAAGTAAAACAAAGATGACACAAAGAAGGTCAAGAAGCTAGGGTTTTGCTACAATGACATTATTGCTAAAGTATGCTCCTACCCTACCCCTATCAGCTAATTCCCCTGTAGCATTTTCCCCTAATAATCACCCTAGCTCCACTGTAATCATATCCATTCGTTCCCTTTATTCCTATGGCTCAAAATACCCAAACCCTACCCCATCAAACACCATACCCAAAACGCTCCCAAATCCCTAATAAACTTCTCCTTTTAAACCCCTATTCCCCTTTTCATCATTCCCCTCCTAACACTCCCTATTTTATTGTCTCCTTGGTGACATATTTTCAGACCATCTATCAGTTTCATTGGACTCAAAGGGCAGCATAAAACTCAGGGTATAAACAGCAGTAATGGCATCAGAAAAATCATCAAATTATGAGGGGGAGACCCACAATGACACATCTTCAGGAGAGAGGGCCCATAGGAGACGTCACGGGAGTGGCAGACATCTTAGAGACGAGCCAGACACCCTCACTGAGCTGCAGGCATGCCCACTTGCTATGTCTTGTTTCCAGCACTTTGCATGTTATGAATTTTGTCAAAGGGTGGCAAATGTCAGAGTCCATCATGAGTTGGCCCGCCTTTTTGCACTTCATCTACAGGGAGGTCAATCTGTCCTGGCTGGGGTCACTTTCACATTGACACCGGAAACCATATCAGTGGCAACAGGAATACCAAACATTGGGGAATAGTGGCATAAGAAAAAGAAGGTGGAGAGGCATCATTATGAGCCTTACATCAAGAACAGCTGCTTGAGCCAGCTCACCAGAGTTTTTCCATTCAGATTTTTGAGATATGAGTATGCCCCACTCATGAGATTGATCGTGAAGTATTTTAGTTGCAAGGGGAGGTTTTCATGCCTTTATGCATATCACATCAGGTTGCTCATGCACTTCACCCGGGTGCGGATGATGAGCCTCCCATTTTTCATTTGCAACAACATTGAGAAGATGAAAAACTTCATGCAGCGCAAGACCCCTCGACAGCAGCTAAACAGTGTCTATCATTTTGCTCTCATCCGGATTTTGGTGGACCATCAGTTGGGATTGCAGGGTATTGCTTGGGAGGACTTCATCTCCCATGATTTCTTCAGCGCTCCACCGGTGGTATCAGAGGCAGAGCATGAGGTGGGGGGTCCTTCACATCATTTTGAGCACCATGAGATTGCCACCATGCCAGTATACGTCACATACCATAAGGGCAGTAGACCGTTGTTTGCAGCACAAAGCAAGTGTTATCTCCACCTGGGGTGGAAGGGGCCTCGCTTCCGACATCAGCACCACAGGAGCAGGGTAAGGGCAAGGAGCCAGTGCAGGAGGAAGGGCCATCAGGTGAGCAAGAGACCGAGTTTGTTCTCCTCCAGGATGATGAGACAGATGCAAAACCTACAAATGTTGAGCTGGGAGAGATCATTCAACAGCAGCAATTAGTGATTGAGAACCTGTCCCTGGACTTGGAGAGGGAAAAGTGGAACGTGCAGTATCTGGAGCAGAGGAACAAGCAACTTGAGGATCGGCTAGCTGAGATAGATTTGCAAATGATCAAGGAAAACCGGCGACACATCTTGGCAGCACAAGGCAAACCTATGGAGCAAAGAGACGAGGACCAGGAGTATGTGTTAGAAAAAGTGAACGTTCACTTGGAGCAGTGGTTGTATAAAGCTAACAGGGAGAAATATATGCTGAGGTGCATGACTCACCATACCAGACCCGAAACATGAGCTCTAAAGCAAGAATCAGGAGCCTAAAGGCAAAATTGAGCAAAGCGACAAAAGAGGCAAAGGAGGCAAAGGAGGCAAAGGAGCAAGATCAACTTTGAATCTTGGCTGAGGCTTCCTTGGCATAGCACAGCACTTCATAGGGAACCCCCAGCCTAAATTTCAAAAAATTTGGGCAAATTTTGGTCACAGGCAAATTTTTTGGACAAAAAACAGGAAATTCCTCCCTGTGGCGCTAAAATTCTAGGGCTCTAATCGAGGAACAGCTTGCATATTTTGATTCAGCATCGAAAATTACGACTACTGGTGTTCGGGCAAGAAATTTTGACAAGATCTGGGTCTCCTAAAGGTCAAAAAACACAAAAAAAGGCCTCTCTACTACTTTTTTGACACACAGGAAGCAGTCTTGGGAGAATGAAGATTTGGGGGGGGAAATGAGTACCAAATTGGGAAATTCCAGTGGGGTTAGAAATTAGATAGGACATGCTTTCCAACAAGCCCACTTGGGCACATTTTGGACACCTGCAAGTGCCCCAAAACAGGCTCCAAAGTTGTGCGAAGCACAGAGAATTTGGCACAGCACACAGAGGAAAAAACTGCCAATTTGCTCCCGTTTCGCGAAATTTCGGGTCGCGACTTCTCCAAGTGGGTCCGGTCATCTACACTTCGGTTTTTTGGCACCAAAGGCAACATTTAGAGAGTTTTCTCTCCAAATGGGCATCTATCCAAGTGGCAAAGGAATGCAAAGGGTCACCCCAGCCAAATGTCATGCTTGAGAGCGTTGCACCTGTAGCTGATGGTTGGCTCTCCATCTCCTTTTCGTAATGATTTGAGTAACTTCCCAACCCCTGGGCATTCTATCTCTTCCTCACACATTCTATATATTGTATGCAATTTATTTTCAAAGGGTTGGCTGGCTTGTAACTTCTGGGAGACTGTGGGAAAGAAACTCTATTTCTACACTGTGTATTTTTTACAGGGAATTAATAAAAGGCAGCGGCTCTGTTTCATGAGATTCTTGTGGTTGTGAGTGTAGCAAATGTGTTCTTATGTTCCATATGTATCTTGTTATGTTTCATAATTCAATTCACATTTCATTTCAGTGAAATTTTCTAAGTGAGATTAGGTAGAATTCAATTTATATTGCTCTGCCTGTGGGAAAATTTCATGTGTAGTGTTATTCTTCCATTGAAAAGGATTCATGCGACGATGCCCTTTCCACTTTCTTCAGCAATCTTTCCATTCCGCGTTAACTTAAACCGAAATTGTTGCTCTTTCCACCTACCTTGCCTCACGGAATAATCTGTGCCTTCATATTCAATTCTCTGTTCTTTGCTGAGCGCCAGTCCCATATACATCCCAGAAGCTCGGTCATTTATAAAATTGTTTTCAAAATCCCTTTTCACTTACTAGCCTAAGGTAAATATTGCATTGTAAGTCATCTCAGACCATTTTTCTTATCCATTCGCTGAGCGTGACTCGGAGAGAGCCCTCTCCTGCTCTGGTAGGGCTAGCTACCAGACTGAGCGTGATTTGTGGTTACCCTAATTTTTGCCTTCCTTCAGCCTAAGGTAGATTTAGGTGCTAACACCCTAGAAATCAACCTTTAACATTTACCTACTCAAGATTTATAGATTTTTATGGAAGAAAGACAAAACTTCACCCACTAGGAGAATTCATCATTTTTCCATACAATTAGTATCATATGCGATCTCCAACTAAATAGCTTTGCAAAAATGATTTTCAATAATTAAGTCACAATAGCATTAACCTAGTTGAAACAATTCCATACATTAGACATTATTTCAAGAAAATATTCAACAAGAATCACTTACAAGATGACAATATGATATATTCATCCAAAAATCATGAGATGGCTCCAAAGAGGATCGGAAATTCCAGCTCCAAATGTCAAAATGCATCAAATAATCTCCAATAGCTTCCAAAGAAAAAGTGTGAGTTCCTTTATAGGAAAATAATCCAGGTGATGATGATGATCTCTCACAAATGAGAGCTAGTTCTATTTCTATGAAGCTTACTAAGTAGTGTAATTAACCCCCAAAACATTAAAATAATGGGCAAGAAACAAGCCTTAGTCACAAGCCGACCAAGTAGCTTTCACAAATTATAAATTATCCATCCAAATAATAGCAGAATTGATGACACCATATTGATGTAGGGTTTTTGGAGGGCTGAGTGGAGTTATAATTGTTCCAAAATTTGAAAAAGGGCTCTATAGACCTTGAACAAGTTTATGGCCCCTTGGTCTCCATCCAAGTCATCATGTGGGGACCCAAATTGGGTTTGGGGCATAAGAACTGGTCTCATGGGTCTCCTGGTGATAGAAAATCTTGTACTCCTCCAATGATTGAGGGATCTAATGATGGTGCTTTCCCTCCCATGTCTCAAGGATAAGATAAACCTCCATTGGGCCTCGTATCAAGTGCCATAATATGGTAAACATGTCAGGCACACAGGTCCAAGTGCATCATCTCATGAATAATATGGGGCAATTTTCAAATTGTTGAAGGTGTTGAAGGTGCCCATGGCATGGAATGATGCTCTAACACATGATGGAGTCTCATGGCTCTCAACACATCCCTTAGGAGTTTCAATATGATCCTATGGTGGGCTTGGGCCCTAGTTAAGTTTCCCAACCCATGATGAAACCACCTTCCAATTACATATAAAATCTAATGCACTTCCTCACCGTCAGGTACAATAATGCATTAGTGCATCTAAGTGAATTGATCTTGTTAATCAAGGTCACATTGAGACTTCATAATGGGCTTCCTTTCCAAATTTGGGGCTTTAAGCTTGTAATAGTGTTACCTCCTTAGGTAGGAGTGGCTAATAAACAACCCTATTAGGTGTTCCCAACCCCTAAGGGGAAAGACAGGTCCAAAGTACATCCTTCAATTGATAGGGGTCATGTGAATAATGATGATATGGACGGGGACATGGGGGTCTCAAAGCCAAATTCCATGGGTTCAAGGATGGTAATGATGAGGGATGCCCAGATATTTGGGTGTATATATGTAGGAGGGAGAAATCGTTGATACATGAGTTACCTTGGACTTTGTTTTTCCAGCCTTCGTTATTTTCTTTTTGTCGTTTTATGATTTTTTCTTTGTATTACTGCTTGGGGCTCTATGAAATAAGAGCATGCTATGAGAGATATGCAACATTTATTACCCCCTTAAGATGGGGTAGTTCGTCACCCACTAGGGGTTAGTACATGTATGGGTTCCTTAATGTGTGGGTCACTCAAGGGCCCTAGGAACTAGAGTGATGGCTACATGCTATATTAAATTTTGAGGCCATCTTTTGAATTTTATGATATTCTTTTATTTTGTTTCTTACTTGTTGCCGTGATATGATTTTAAAATACTTTTAGCTGCATCAACCTTTAATGAAACAATTCAAGGCCCAACCCAGGCATGTGGACAAAGGGAGGGGGAGTACCAGTGCCTTTTGGACCCAGTGGTCATGTGGACACAAAGAGGGAAGATGATGAAATAGGGATTGTAATATGTAGAGGGGAGTGAAAAATGTGGAATGGGAAAATGAGATTATGAGACCAAAATCGAGGTTTCCCAAGTAGTGCCCTTCTTGAAGCCATTGGCCAATAGGGGAGATCCCATCAGGCTAGGATTTAGGATTAACCCCCCATTTAAGGTGAGGGAACAAAACTACAGTCAAAACCCTTCATTCTTCCAAGTCACCCAATAATCTACGCTTAATATGCCCAAGGAAAGACAAGCAGAAGCACTCAATTTCACAACAAAAAACATACCCTTAGGATTGGATTACCCACCTTCAAACATATGCACTCGAAAAATGGGTAAGGTGACATATGACTAGTTCAAGTAGAGGAGATCAAATGGAACAATACATCAGTGGCTAGCAAAGGCTTCCAATTGTTGGCTAAAGAGATGTTTAGAAGAAAAATTATCCTACGGGGTCACCGACTTTTGGTGGGTAACATTTGGCTCCTATTGGTACATGAGCTCTTTGTAGAGTGCATGATCAATGTACTCAAATAGGGAGGTCATGAGAATACCAGCAATCCTCTAGGGCTACAGACGTATATCGTGCACGTCACAAACAATGTTGGAAGCATGTGTCGTGGGCATATTTAATGCCCATGTTTTCATCAAATAATAAAAGCATATTTTTCCTAAGATGCATCTATTCTAGCATGAAAACATTATATGATGATCATATCAATGCAAAATCAACATGCAATGCATCCTACTCTAACATGCATGCTACACTATGCAAGTGCTAAGTATAGTCATATAGACCATGTAACCAACATATCATCAGATCAATATCATATTTCTTACCCCTATGATCAATCACTATATATACTTGAATGAAAATATGATAATTATGACACCCATATGCTAGGTCACAAGTGTGGGGGGTGGGAAAATAAGGTGACCATGAATCATGTAAAGGGACCACGGATAAATAATGGGAACATGAATCAGGGTCACACCATCGAGTCTTCCCCTTAATCAAGAATATGGATAAATCACTGATCAAAATCCATAACTTTTTCTCAAATTCTTCTCTATTCATGGAGTTCCCTTTGATATCCTCATGCTCCTACTGGGAGGGACAGGAGGAAAAAGAAGGCTGACAAGGGGAATTACACCAACTAGGTTTTCTATTGAAAAGGATCAATCAACGTGTGCTCATCATTTTTCATTCTAAAACCAAGGAATGCTCAAAAGTGATCAATGTTTCTTGATGACATGCAATACAAGGCGATTCAAAATCATTATTAGGTTCATCATCAGCATCATAAATGGGGTCTTTTTCAAAGCTGTAACAAATAATCTCCCATGTCCCTTCTACAACATGCAAGTAGTATTCAATGTAAATTATCATGGGAGCCATGGGATCAACTTTCTCTTCAAGGGGCTCAATAGGTGTATCATTGGGAATAATATCTTTCACATAAACATGTTGGCCTCAACCTCGCTTTTCACAAATTCCCCTTCTTCATCGATTCCATAGATAGGATCTTCGTCAAAATGATGGCCACTCATATTCCATTTCCATTAACGTGAACCCACAAATTTAAACCTTTGGGGAATCAATGGTTTCCACATTTTTAATATCTTCATGGATTACATCATCCAACACCAATTTCAATTCCAAAGAATCACCTTCATCAGGCTCCTTATCATGGACCAAGGGCTTCATGGATCTTTCCTCCTCTTTGTTATCATAGTTTATTCCCAAATCTACAATCCAAAATTATTCCACATATCCCTCATCTCCTTGACTACCTATAGAATCATGATGTTTTACATTTGTAACTTCCTTAGAATCATCCCACTTCTCCTTCAACTTATCTAGATTTAGCATTTCCTCGGGAATTGAGTAACATCAATGGTGGTTGTCTTGTGGATTGCAATGCCTTTCTTGGACAACATCTCTCAAGTTTCAACTACATGGTTCTATTAAATGAACTCTATGAGAAGGGTGTATGTAGGGTTCTCTCCATATTCTCATCGCATTTCATAGAGATTCCCTCCTTACAAACTACATAGATGAAACATGAAATTCTTTTCTGAACACTCCTCTATTAGCTACCTGCAATATTCCCTATATTCATCCACTATTCCTTGTAGCACTTGGAGGCTTTCACGATCTACAACCTCTTCTTCATCCTGGTCATAAACATTTTCTTACTCATAGTAATTCTTCTTTAGCATAGTCCTTAAGGTCTTCATCAAAGTTTCCATCCAAATGATCCAGAAAGGAAAAGCTCAATGTGCTCATCGTAGATCTCATTGGCATACTCATTGAGCTCTTCCTCTTGGAGGGCAATATCCAGGTTTTGACATGCATCCTCAATGTTTTGGAAACTTGTTCCTTGTTGCAAAAAGAAACATGAAACCAACATAGAGAAAGAGAAAATTTGTTTAAGCTCGTATGATTCAAGCTAATCAATATCCATATAAATAGATAGAACAAACAATTCCATCTTGTTAAGAAGTTGGTTATGTTGAGTCTTGAAGTATACCTTAGAACCTCACTATATGATTTTCCGCTAAAAGAGGTTCCCCATCAAATACTGGCATCTCCTTCAAGCATTATGATTTTGGGTATTGTGGGATCCATGGTATATCCAAGGTAGGAAAAGGCCTAATCAAAATGTTGTTGATATTTATATATCAATGTCATGGGATTCACTAGGGTGAATGAAAAATTGCCTTAAATAATGTTTGCTTCACCCTACAAGCATTGATCTTTGAAAATCAATGAAGAACAAGGGATTTTTTCTTTCGATGGAATCACCAAAAGAGGATCTATATTGTTGTTAAAGGAATCACCTCTTCAAATCTTGACCAAGGATGAAGACTTGCTTCCTCCTCGACAACAACGCAAAAAATTCTACCACACAATCTAGTAGGGCCCTAAGGAATGGAAAACTTAAGGGACCACTACTAGACTAAGTGACAATAATGGGACAATGACCCATTGTCAGCTCAGTCAGAGTCCCTTACTCTTTACAAAATTTCATCGATTGGAAGAGTCCTGGTAGGAAGGGAATCACTTAGGATGAATAGGTCAATGATTTAGGTATGTCATGATTCCAAAAATCCAATTAAAGGAGAGACACATCAATGGATCAATTCTTCAAAGAAGTTAAACGCTCTCTAAGAAATGCCTAGGAGGAGATCAAGGCTTAGTGTTTGAGATTTGAGATGATAACATGTATTATTAAGATCAAGGCTCCAAGTGATAGGGTAGGACTTCTCAAAGAAGCTATATGTGATGCTTGGATACTTCTAAGTGGCTCTTTGATTCCTTTAAGAGACCCAAGAAATAATTGCGCTAGACCTAGGGTTTTATGGATAATTGTGGGAAGAAATAATTCCAAGGTACTCACTATGTCAAGGAAAGGGAGGAGAAAGGGTTTCTTATGATTTATTCCAACAAGTACTATGCTCATACAACCCTCAAGAAAGTCCCCTAGTGTAGGAGAAACAAGCAAGGGTTTCCCTTCTAGGGCACAATAGTTTATGGATGAGGAACCGTGAAAAATCCACCAAAATTGCATATTTTTAAGGCAAACCCCTAACGAAGAGTCTTGTCCTCGTGGAATCACAAATTTCACTCTCTAAAGGAATTTTCTTAATGCCCTAGCCTAGCCATCTTAGAAAAAGGGGCCAAAATTTTGAGGAAGATTAAATATGGAGAAGAAAGGAGTTGATCACCAATTTTCTTGGACTACTGCCTAGTCCTTTGGGCTGTGGAATCCTAGATGATTTTAAATTGGCCAAAATCATCCTTAAGGAGGCTAAATATTGATACCCTAACAATCAAGCTTTAACATTTACCCACACAATATTTATGGAGTTTATGGAAGAAATACAAAACCCCACCCACTAGGAACATTCATCATTTTCCATACAATTAGTATCATATGTGATTGCCAACCAAATAGCTTTCCAAAAATTATTTTCAATAATTAAGACACAATAACATTAACATAGTTACAACAATTCCATATATTAAACCTTATTTCAAGAAAATATTCAACAAGAATCACTTACAAGATGACAAAATGATATATCCATCCATAAATCATGAGATAGCTCCAAATAAGATCAAAAATTTCAGCTCCAAATGTCAAAATGCATCAAAGAATCTCCAATAGCTTCCAAAGAAAAAGTGTGAGTTCTTTTACAAGAGAAGAATCCAAGTGATGATGATGATCTCTCACAAATGAGAGTGAGTTCTATTTATATGAACCTCACTAAGTCAAATTAGCCTAATTAGCCCCCAAAACATTAAAATAATGGGCAAGAAACAAGCCTTGGTCACAAGTCGACCAAGTAGCTTTCACAAATTATAAATTAGCCATCCAAATGCTAGTTGAATTGATGATGTCATGTTGATGTAGGGCAGTTGGAAGGTCACGTGGAGTTCTCTTTGTGTCAAAATGTGAGAGAGAGCTCTGTAAATCTTGAATAATGGGATGGTCCCTTAGTCTCCACGTAAGTCATAATGTGGGGCCCCAAATGGGTTTGGGGAACAAGAATTGCCCTCATGGGTCTCCTGATGATAGAAAATCTTATACTAAAACAGTGATTGAGGGATCCGATGATGGTGCTTTCCCTCTCATGTCTCAAGGGTGAGACAAACCTCTTATGGGCCTTGGATCAGTTGCCATAATATGGTAAGCCAGCCATGGCACACTAGTCCAAGTGCATCCTGTCACAAATAATATGGGGAAATGAGCAGACTGTTGAAGGTCTTGAAGGTTCCATGGCATGGAATGATGCTCTAACACATGATGGAGTCCCATGGCTCTCAACACATCCCATAGGAGTGTCAGTATGATCCTGAGGTGGGCTTGGGCCCTAGTTAAGTTGCCCAACCCATGATGAAACCACCTCACAATTACATATAAGATCCAATGTGCTTCCTCAACATCAGGTACAATAGTTCATTAGTGCATCTAAGTGAACTGAGCTTGTTAATCAAGGGCACATTGAGACTTCGTAATGGGTTTCCTTCCGAATTTGGGGCTTTAAGCTTGTAATAGTGTTACCTCCCTAGGTAGGAGTGGCTAATAAACAACCCCATTCGGTGTTCCCAACCTCTAGGGGGAAATACATATCCAAGGTACATCCTTCAATTAATAGGCGTCATGTGAATAACAATGAGATGGTGTTGTACTATGAAACAACCCCCCCATTTATATATAGCAATAGCTAAGGTTAGACATATAAATGGGGACCCTTTTTAAATTTTTGGTCTTAGAATAATAAAACCTAACTCTAAGAAATTGCCTTAAAAAAAAATTAAAACAACCCAAAGATAGGATCCCCATCACAAATCACATTTTTCCATGTGATGATCATGAAACACCTTTAAAAAATTGTGATGTGTGATCAAACCTCCCACTGCGATATCTCGATCAAACAACTTACAAACTCTCAATCGCATTTCATAGAAATCGCAAGTAATTAAGCCTTGCCACTATGAACTTCATTAATGATTTGCGAAATGCGATATTGTGATGATCGCAATCGCATTTCGCCTTATAAGAAGGAAACACTACATTACATCATTTTAAAGATTGCAATGTGTGAATAGAGCAGTAAGCATGTGAAATAATTGCGTTTTAATGTAATAATGAACAGTTTGGTAGGGTAATAAACAATTAGATCCTGAGGAGAGGTAATGATTTTCCAAGTTATGGGCAGTTAACATTGGATATCTCATCTAAACCTTTCCCACGATTCAAAGTCATTTCAGAAGATCTTTCAGTGTTAATTGCCTAATACCATCTGCGCTAATATATCTCGTCCATTTCAGGAAAGCTACAAAAGACATGTCATTGAGGAAGGTGATGTAGAAATAGAAAAAAAATAGAGCATTGCAGAGTCCGAGTTTACAGAAATGGCTCCTATATTCTCTGATACGATCTGTAGCGATGACGGGGGGGCAACAGCTTGGTAGGTCATATACAACAGGCTCGAAGATGAGCATCCCAAGGTTACTATCACAAAAGAGACAATTGATTCAATAAAACCTTCAGGACTTCAATTCAAGGATGTCGCCTGTTTTTTCCTTCATACGATAGGAGCGAGAGCTAAAATCCTGTCGTCCACTGATATGATTAGATGTGTGGTAGAAAACCTCACAATTGAAGATAGGAAATTCAGGAATTCGAGAATGGAACTCATGGGGTCATTCAGAGCGGAGGACCTAAATCAAATGTACCATATACCTAACCCTTAGGATATATATGATAAGACATACGTGGACAACTTCACAAAAAAGAACCAAGAACCCCTCAAGGTGATTCAGGGCTATAGAGTATTGGAGAACAAATTCAAATTCGAGAAATCGGGTATGTATGTTATAGCCTCTTTGGAAAACCCCTACAACTATGCAGCTGCTATGTTATGTAGACTATATGGGTTACCCAATAATGCTCATTTTTCCATAGAATGGATTCCTTTTATTGATGCATGTGTTAATTCCCACATTATGAATTGGGCCACCATCCTATTTGATAACCTAGCCACCATCATCACCAAATATCGATAGAAGAGATCCTCCTCTCCAGAGAACCTTCCTCCATTCTATTTTAGTGCCTAAATTATGGACGCCATCTGTTTTTGCACTAAATTCCAATCATGGATTGGAAATGGACCTTATAGGACCCCTATCCTATCCATCTCAGTCATAATCAAATGTGGGAATCCCATTATATACCCCATTTCTATAAAATATGTCATGTTGTTATTTGTCGCTGCATCAATTAATTTTCAATAGGAAAGCCCCCAGGTTTTCCCAAGAAGATGCTACAGACCTTCTAGCTGTCGACAAATATTTTTTTGAAGAATGGTTCACCTATATTAGGGTTTTTGGTAGCATATCAGACCCACATGTCCTCCCTTTGTATATTTCTGATAAATTTTTGGCAAGGGAAATCGCCCACCAGACCGCAGGAAAAGACCTGACCAAAGTTCTCAAAGAAAGCAAAAGGTTATTATGGACATATTTTCCTATCAAGTGCAGTTCTTTTTCTTTAGCAAATTTCAATCGTGCGATAAAGGAATCAATAAGCCTAGAAGGCCTCAGGCTTCATACTTTGCCAAAAAGGCAATTTGATCTAGACAAGATAGCATATAGAATCACTATTGCACTAAAGATCAAGCCATATAACCATGAGGCTAATGATTTTGAAGACCTGTTATAGTCGGCTGAATCCTTCGAACAATCGTTCGAATGGGAAAGGGAAAATCTGAGTCCTGAAGATTTTGAAAACTTTTAGGAGTTCAAAAATAGAAAGCTCAAAATAATCCCGATGCACTTATTGAAAATCGAGGACAAGCCTACACCCAGTGTAACTGTCAATATCGAAGGACCTAGTTCTCGCAAAGAATCTCAAGTGAATACTAAGAAAACACTAGATACAGGGAAGTCCCAAGACATCGATAACACAGCAGAATCCAGCAGGAAGTCAGCGAGAAATAGGTTATGAGCACCCCACATAAAGAGATTAGTTCAGAGATCAAAAGTGATAGTTTGGAACAGGAGTGGGATCAGTTTAATAAGAAACTGCAAGACACTCCCAACATGATAGATACCCATGAAACAATGGCGTGTCAAACTCCTATGCATAATCAAGAAAATATAGAGTCCAAGCCAATGGATGAGCAAGTGACAACGTCTCAGGAGACTGAGATTACTCTTGCTCTACCCACATCAGAGATTGTCTTGAAAGTGACTAAAATCCCTCCTCTAGATGTGTTCAACAGCCCGCTGCAAAAGGTTGTAGTAAGAAGACATAGGAAAACGAGAAGGGTAGAAACACTCGAGCTCCCACATGGAAATGAGCCAATCGACATAGTTTGGAGGGACATTCCTTCTAACCGAGCTAAGAAATTGACTAGATTGTCACAGTTTACGGGAGCATATGCAATGGCCACTATGGACAAAGCCACCGAAGTCTCTATTTTGTTGAGAGAAAAGTAGGAGAAGATTGCACATCTCGAACAGCAGCTCGAAACAGAGAGGGAAAGTGTGAGCAGGCAAGCTGCTGACCAGCTCAATGACAACAGAGCATGGAGGTACTGAAGATAAGCCATGAAGCTGATATATCGACCAAAAATATGCAACTCCAAGAATTACAGCAAGCCATGGAAAGATATAAGGATACTCCTACTGTCGAGGAGTTCATTAAAGAGGTGTTGAAACTGAATTCCCTCCTAGTGAAATAGCAAGAACAATTCTGCCAAAAGATGTCACACATCACTCCTTATCTGATCATTAGTGATCAGCTAACAGATAAAGCGATTGACTAGAGAACTGAGTTTACTAATCTAAATACCAAAATCTTAGAGTTCATTGAATGGCAAGAAACAAAAGATGGGAGGAAAGGCAATCTGCCTGAGATTGAGGAGACACATAAGGACATTCTTTTCACGGATTGGGACGCAAGGATCAAACAAGCTAAGCTAGCAGTGGCAAGAGCAGCTAGGGTTGCGAAGAACATAATGAAGGCAGTAAAGCACACTCTGTTTTCCACCAACCTGGTAAGAGAAGGAAATCCAAAAGAAATGCATGATTTAGGTGAATTGCATAAAAGCTAGTAGGAAAAAGCAGAAACTCAAAGGGAAGCAATCGCAAAATTGGCAAAGACCAATTGGGATTCGTATTGGAAATACCTCATCAAGCCACATAGCTAAATCATGACCCTTAACTGCTCACTTCATTCAACTAAGCAGATGTTGCCACCTCTCACTGATGCGATTTTCACAGGACAGGCCAGAACACATTTTGGGGCACCTCCTCAAGTCAAACCGATGGCTGACATATGCGATTTGAAGGACAAGCTGGCAGACAGCAAATCATCATCATAGCCTCTGCTCATCAAGCCATTGTTTATTTTTAGAGTTAGTTAACTAGTTAGGAGGAAGGTTGTTTGAAACCTCATCAATTTTTTGTATAATTTGTTTTTGCGCATTAGTTAGAATAGTATTTATACCCTTCTCATGCATTTAGAGAAGGGTCCAGAATTTTATCAAAAACATTTGCAAAGAATGCACTATTGTAAGTTTGTGAATGCTTTGGTTAAATTATGGAACATGATCGTTTCTTTTAAATATCAGACTAATTTCCTTTATTGATGCACTATTGTATACTTGGGAGATAATTTGATCTGAAGAAAGGAGTTGATCCATGTCATTAGTCAAATGAGCAGAACTTCACACATATGGTACTTTTATCTTGTATGATTGATTCTGTTTCTATTTAATTAGTGACAACACTTTATTTTCATGAATTGTGTATGGGATATATTCTTTTTGTTAAGCATTAATTGCACTATTGTATGATGCCTAGATGAAATTGTCTACTTTCATATATAAATCATCATATATGCGATATAGTTTATACAATTTCTTTGACTAACTATTTAGTCAAAGAAATTATCTTTATACGTTATCATCTCTATTTTATGCATGATTGATCTTTATTATCACATGTCAAGCAGATATCTTTGTAGATCGCATATCACACATAAATACCTGGGTTTATATTAGAATAAGTTAGTTAGAGATTTTCATAATAGAATAGGTCATTTAGATTATCATTATTCTATTGCAATCACTTGTGAACCACCCACTCTCATCTTAAAACCCACACTGGGAAACTGGTCCCATTACCCCCAGTCGGAGCTACCACTTTAAACGGAAAAGGAGTTGTCTTAAGGTCTGTACCGGGTGGTTATCCCCCATGTTGGGGCAGCAGAAATCTGAGGCCGTGACATTTTTGTTCTAAAAGGAGGGCCATCCGACTATGAATGGCATATAAACCTAAATATCAATCGAAAAGCATTCATAAGATTCAAAACCCCTCCACAACTTCTACACCTTCTAGATATCGTTCAAGATCTCCTGATCAAAAATCTGAAGTTGTAGAAACATATCCCTCGTCTCCTGAAGTAGTAAGACAATCATCTTCCCCAGATTACACTCCCAAGTCTCCCCAAGTCCATTCTTTGATACATAAATTGGAACAAATATCCATTTCTGCCGAGAAACCAGAGAGGCCCAAAGTTTCTGAAGAAAGTGTTACTTCCTTATTACAACAAACTGGTGTATTAACTAGATTGCAAAGTGAAAGACTTGGAGTAACCCCTTTTGAGTTCCCCATCCCTCCACGATGTAGGAAAGTTACCTCACCAAGGTCTGATTCGGATACCAGCGAGATCACATCACATTTTCATCCATTCACTTCTACTCAATCCACAAATTCTCAACCATCCACTTCTCCAATTAGTACTGCTACTAATAATACTAACCCAGTAGTAATTTCGTCACCATCTATACCTACTTCTGGACCGACCTTCCCATCTTCTCAGTCTCCAACTCAAGTTATGGCCAATCAACCCGCTCAACCTTGGACAAATCCTGGTGTTGTTCTGGTTGCAAATCCAAATGCGCTCCCAGCAAACCCAGAAAAATGGCTACCTAAGTAAAATCTTGACGATGGTCTTCCTGCTGAAGAACATCTAAACAACTTTATGTTAGCCATGAATCTTAATGGAGTTGCACATGAAGATGTTTTAATTAGACTGTTCCCGCATACCTTCTAAGGATTTGCTGGATCTTAGTATTTTTCCCTTCCAGCAGGTTCAATAAGAGACTAGGATACCTTTCAAGAAGTATTTCTTGAAAAATTTGGTGATGACAGGACCATATCATCCTTGATCAATGATATTTCTAACTTAAAATCTAATTCTGATGAAAGGATCAAAGACTTCAACTCCAGATTTAACAAGTTGCTAAATAAAATCCTAGCCACATCAAAACCTGCAGTAGATGTACAAAAAGATTGGTACATATCGTCTATTCCTTCTAATATTGCAATTTTTGTAGATAGAGCCAATAATGTGACCCTTGTAGAAAACATGAAAGAATCCTTGTCTGTAGAAAGAAGGATTATAGCTTTAGAAAAGAGATCACAAATAGATGAGAGGAAGTCAAAGAAAGTAACATTTAAGGATGATTCAAAAAAGAAAGCTTCAAAGGACCCTTTTGATCTTGAAGGCCTTCAGAAAGTGTTAAAAACCATGTCTAATGAAATGGTCGAAATCAAGAAACAGGTCACAGAATCCTCTGCCCCAAGAAAACTTTTCACTCGTTTAAAAGAAATCCTTCTTCTGCATCACAACCGCCAAATACTATTTCAAATGTTGAATCTGATCAAGAAGCAAAAGAAGACTCACCAGCCGAAGAGGAAGCCGAAATAGAAGAAGAAGTTGAATTAAATGGAATGTGGGATTTCATCCTCCCAAATGAAGAAGAAGCACAAGCTATGCCAGTAACCACAAGGAGTAAAAACTCTCCTGATATGTCTATAACAAATCAGAAACAAAAGACTGCTACCCTTGTAAAGGAGAAAATACTAAGCAAGAAGTCAAACTATCCAAACTTTCCCTATTCCACTAGATCCTCCAAATTCTTTCAAAACCTTTGTGATCTCAGATACAATTGAATATAACATAGTGGAAGATATGAAAAAGACTAGAGAAAACATTTCATTACATGAACTCACTAAACTCAAACAACAACAGAAAATTCTATTAAGAGTGTTAAAAGCAATTCCTGTATCTCGTTTACCATATGTTGTAGTTACTCAAGCTTCCTACGATAAGGGAAAACCTCCCTCATCTTCAAACAAAGTAGATCCTTCAGATTTAGTCCTAATTGCTGATAGATATATTTCTCATATTCCTCCATTTCTTCTTACTTATGAAATTTTCAACAGAAATGTTCATAATTGCCTTGTTGATTCAGGAGCCTCTTCAAATATTATGCCAAGAGCTTTGTGCACCAAATTGAATATTACATCTCAAAAATCCATAGTACACAGTTCAATTAGACTGGAAAAGAGTAGAGGTACTTGGAGAAATAGCATTAGTTTTAATTAGGCTTTCCTCTAATCCAAAAGTTTCGCAAATAATTGATATTCTAGTGGCTGATATCCCAGAATTCTATGGTTTGATTCTAAGTAGGGATTGGTCTAAAAAGTTGCATGGTTACTTTGCAACTGATTGGTCTCACATGTGGTTGCCACATAATGGTAAACCAAATCAAATTAGAGTAGACCGAGAAAAGTTCATGAAATACACAGTCACTGACCTCGAGGGAAGCAATGAACCTGTTGCCTTCACCAATAACATCATTGGAAATTACTCAACCGAGTCATTTTTGGGATCCTTTAATGCTCAGAGGTCTCCCTTCCTAGATAATACCGTAGTGTCTCAAATAGAAAAAATTTCACAAACAGATGCTTCCAAGTGTGTAAATGTAGTAGATAAAATTTCAAATAATTCTTTGTTCTAGACTCTCTATTTCGATGGTTCCAAATCTGAAGATGGCACAGGCACGAGATGCATTTTGATCAACCCAGAAGGAGATAAAACCATGTTAGCCTGCAGACTTGAATTTCAGTGCACTAATAATATCGTTGAATATGAAGCATTGATCCAAGGACTGTCTAAAGCCATTGGTCTTAATGTCAAATATTTGCAAGTCTATGGAGATTCTGAAATAATCGTTAAGCAGGTAAGAAATACAATTCATTGTGTCTCTGGGCACCTTAAACATTATCAATCGTTAGCCCAGAAACTTACTTCTCATTTCACTGCTTTTAACATTTCTTCGGTTCCTAGGTTGCAAAACACAAGTGCTGACTTATTTGCTAATGTGGCATCCAAGCTTATACCCTCAAAAGATTTCAGTCCAGATATATTTTCAATAGAGTTAATATCTAGGCCATCTATTCTCGATAATGTAACAAATTGGAGAACATTCAATAACGATGTGATATAGTTAATTTCCTTACATCAGAAGGGTCGTATGAGGAACAGATCATAGATGAACATGAGAATGATCTGAAAATTAAACACAATCAAGACCAAAACCCAATCCCAAATTCTGTAGTTCATATGGAAGATCTCTATGATCTAAAGGATAGGTTCAAGAAAGTTACCAACTCCAAAACTCAAAGTTTTACTTTGAGATTTGAAGTAGTAAACCTAGGGTCAACCGAAAAACCTCAAAATGTCAACCTAGGTCTTGTCCTATCATTCGAAGAAAGAATATCATTCATTAGGTTGTTGAAAACATACAAAGGTGTCTTTGCCTGGGATTACATAGATCTCAAGACCTATGATACCTCTGTGATTCAACATACCATACCTATGACTTCGAATGAAAAACTAGTTCAACAGAAGCTTTGGAAAATTCACCGAAACCTTGAGAGTCAAATCAAATCCAAATTGAACAAGCTTCTGAAAGCTAAAATAATCTTCCCTATTAGACACTCAAAGTGGGTATCAAATATGGTGCCTGTAAGGAAAAAGAACGGTGCTATTAGGATTTGTATTGATTTGAGAAAGAAGACATCCAAAAGGTATACTCCACCTAATTTCGATTCAAATTTTACTTTGTTTAGCACTAATGACTATCTTGGAATTTTTCAAGAGGTATTGAATTTAGAGGATGGACAACTCTGAAAAAAGGCCATAGTTGAAGAAATAGTAGTCTTGGATAAGAATGAGGTTTGGTATCTAGTGGAGTTGTTGGCTAGAAGAGGTCCCTTTGATAGAAAATGAGTGCTTAAGAAGAAGTTGAATGCATAAAGCAAAGTGGAGAAATATAAAGCTAGATTAGTAGCAAAAGGTTATTCCTAGGTAGAGGGGAATGACTTTGGTGAGTCTCCTACTGCCAAGTTAACTTCTATTGGATTTATTTTATCTAATATTTGTTTCTTTTGATTTTTAGGTAAAATAGATGGACATGAAGACAACAATTCTACATGGGAATTGAAAGAAGAAATTTATATGAAGCAACTAGAAGGATTTACATGAAGTGAAAGAAAGAGATAATATGTAGGTTTAAAAAGACCCTATATGGTTTAAATAAATCACAAAAGTGGTAATTCAATACTTATATATTGGGACTCAGCTTCACAAGGAGTAAAATGGATCATTGTGTGAATTTCAAATTAGTTGGTGATCATCTTATTTATTAGGTATTGTATGTAGATGATATGTTGTGAATGGGAAATTGCAAATAACTCATCCAAGTTGTGAAAACTCAATCGTCCTCTAAATTTGACATGAAGGATATTGGTGCTAAAAAATTAATTTTGGGCATGTAAATTAAAAGATATTGGGAAAATAGGAAACTATCGTTAAATAAGAGAAAGTATGTTGAGCCAAAATGGTATAGATTTAATATCTAGGAATGTAAAGTGGTAAAGGTCACTTTTCCTATAAATGTAAATATATCTACATATAAATGTCCCAAGACATAGAAAAAAGGAAGATGACATGCCCCATGTGTTGTATGCTAGTGTGGTTGGTAGTTTGATGTAGACAATTTTATGCACTAGATTGGACACTGCACATGTAGTGGGAGTATTGAGCATGTATATGTCAAGACCAAAGGAGCATTGAACAACAATAAATAATGTTTTTAGGTATTTGTGTGGAGCTAATAGTTATGGAATGTTATACCAAGGAAGACTAGGATTGGACATAGTTTCAGACATACATGGCTTTATTGATGCAAACTATGTTGGAGATTTCGATCAAAAAATATCTACAAGTGGTTATGTATATAATTGGCTAAGTAGAAGATAGTCTATAATGGAAATTTCAACTACAAAAGTTGCATACATGGCAACCACTCATGCAAGAAAGGAAGCAGTATGATTAAAGAAATTGTGTTCATGCATTGGGTTGTTACAACAAGTTGTAAGGATAAATTGTGATAGTGAGAGTGCAATATTCCTGGTGGAGAAGTTAGTTTATCATTTTAATACAAAACATATTAATGTTTAGTGACACTTTGTGAGAGATGTGATTGAAGACAAGAAGGTGCTACTTGTATAGGTTGACACTTTGAAGAATGTTTCAAATACATTAAAAGTATATGTGAGCACTAAGAATTTCTCTTGGTGTAGAGAAACAATGGGAATTATTGTGTTGGGTTAGTTGTCATGAACTCTTGTAACCCCATATATGCAAGAAAAGTAACAAGTGGGAGAATGTTGGGTATGTGCCATATTATTTTCAAGACTATACCCATGTGTCATTTATTATGTCGAATGCAACATCCCTGATTTTTTTGGTTGTTTTTGTGACCAATTTTGGCAGTTTTCAGCACATGGTTTTCACTTTTATCACTTTGTGGCACATGGTGGTTCAAATGGTGTTGTAATTCTATTTAACTATGATTGTATTCCAATATAGTGTTAATATATTGGGGGTTATGTGTGTCATGGGACGTATAGATTGTATTGTAACATTTTAAAGAGAATATATATTGAAAAAAAATATATAATTTTCTAGTGTAAAATATTCATGTTAATGTGTGTTTGCGCACATCATTGTATCTATTCTATTTTTATTAAGGATTTTTTTGCAACAAGCCAACAAGTACCTCCTCTATAAAAATGAAGAAGAAATTAGTTGATCCCCATAGTGATTACACTTAGTGTTGATCTGCTAAACAAAAGAATTCCACTAAATAACTTTCTCACCAAACTATCTCTAATTTATTTTCAAATGTCCTAGTGTGAGGTTGAAGGGAGATTTTTCCATTTTGTTGTGTTTTCAAGCTTGTGAACAAAAAAACACACCCATACTCATTTTAAGGCCAAAATGAGTGCTTCAAAAGGGAGAGGGTGTGTTTCCTCATTCCTAACCTTAATACATTATATAATTTCATTTTTATAAATAAATAAATAAACCATGGTATGAAAAAATACTTGAATTTTACTTACTTGTACACTGTGATAAATGTTTGAAATCTACATTAAAAGAATGTTTTCACAACCTTAATTATGCATTTTCTAAAAAAATTGCAAACATAGTTACCTAAATGGTACTTTTGGTCACAAAACCCACATCTCAGTTTTTCTTGATTTAGCCTCAACTACATGCAAGTGGCGTGAAAAAATTCCTTCGGAATGGATTTGACAATGCTAAATCAGTTGAATTGACCATGCATTGACCAGTGGCTATTGATAATTTTTAGCAAGATTTTATAGGAACCATGCCATGCCATGAAGATCATGAATAATCTCTGAGTGCCAAATTTGAATTTGAAGGGATGCTATTATGCAAACAAATGATGGATTACAAAATTCAAGATTTTCTTGTAACTGAAACTATCATTTATGAGAAAAACCATCCATATCACTATTTTTCACAAGGGAACTTCTCTAGGAGTCAAAAATGCATAATTAGAATATAGAACATGTCTTAAAATGTGTCATGAATATGTTCCTCCCATGAAAATGTTTTTTTTTTCCATCATCAAGAAATTTGATAAATAGGAAAGGACATATAAGGGCAAGAAAAATTAAGCCTCAAGGATTAGCTCAATTGGTCAAGTTCCTGTCATTAAAGCACCTTGCTAATGGGAGGTCACAAAGTCAATTGTCCTTGACTCTCTTGGGGTTAGGATCTGCTAATGAGCCGATGGGAGTGATCCCTTTGGGTGGACCTTCCTTGATAGTTTTCGTGGACATAGTGACCACTGATCTCTGGTGTCTGTGAACCACATTGAAAAAAATAAATAAATAAATAAATAAATAAAAATAATAATAATAATAATAAATAAATAAATAACCCCGGATGCGGGTGACACGATGGGAGGCAACGAGGAGCCACATGCTAGTCATGTGCTGCCTCAGGTGTAGTGCTGGCATTCAATGCAAGATCGCCGCCAGGGAATAAAGGGCAGGGTTAACACAGGAATTCATTCAATGCTCCGTCCGGGTTGTTGGATCGACTGCAACGAGCAGTTATGGCGTTCGAAGCTCGAGGTTATGATGCAGTGGTTAAGAAAGGTGGCGGGATGGCTCGGCATAAGCTGGTTCATGCTCAGCACTTGGTATTTGGTGTTCAGGCTCTCGCCTGGTCTTTGGCTCTCCGGGAAACAGTTCCTGCCGTCCCTCTGTCTGTTGGATGCAATTTCAAGCCTGAAAGGCGGGGTGGATGCAAACTTAAGTTTGTTGGGTGCCGTTCGCTCGCCTCTGTGTCAATTCCGCCTCCCTATCACGCACTGTTCCTTACCCCCGGTGCTTCTGCAAAAATGGTTAGGCCTCGACAGCGCCTGCTCAGCCGTCGAGGCTCTGCCCGGGGAGGGTCCTCTCGGCCTCCAGCTGAAGAACCCCACTCCCATTGCTGTCGTTGTCGTTGCCATCGTATTGCTGAAGCCAATCCCATCCAAGCAAGCCAATTCATGGACTCTAGCAGCCCAGATTCTGACCCAGCACCTACGCCTGCCTTTGGTTCAGCCATTTTTACCTTCAGTAGCTCTATGGACAGACCCCGTATCAATGCCCACGTTTCGGTACTTTTCCTTGAGGAATCTCAGGTCGATAGCGACGGACAACGCAGCAAGGGGAAGCACCCGGGCGAGAGTTCAGAATTTGTCAAGGCGATGCCAGCGGAGGATGCAGAGCATGCCCCCAACCTTCCTCAGCCTCAGGAAGTGTCGACATCCAAGGGGGACAATGTCAACCTGGATCCCTACCCTTCTGCAGAGGAAATGGAAAAATTCGGTTGGTGCAAGGTGGTCGAGGAGGAGCCGGACGAGTAGCTGTCCATCCGCTCAGCATCACATACTCCGGCGACACTCAGGTTTTGCTTCGGCTTTCGGTTTCTGTTATGTGGTCTTAATGCCTGTTCTTGTTATGTTTTTTGTGGCCCCTGCGTGGGTAAATGCTGATGGTTGTTTGCTGCCCCTGCGTGGGATGAACACTTATGGTCCAAAGCCCCTGCGCGGGTTATCTAGTTTGAACTGGTTGCTTTTTTGGAAGTCTAAGACCCCTGCGTGGGATGTTTTGTTCAGTCATGGAGCCCCTGCGAGGGCTGCCCTTTTGATCCCTCACAATCCAGAGTGCCACGGTTTGGCCTCTGGTGAAAAAACTCTATGATTGTAATGTCTTTCTTGTTCCTGTAAATAATAGATTAGTTTTTAACGAGAAAAAAATAAATAAATAAATAAAAATAAATATATATATATATATATATAAAATAAAAAGATAAAATAAAATAAATTAATTAATTAATTAATAAAAATAAAAATAAAAAAAATAAAAATAAAAATAAAATAAAATTAAAATTAAAAAATAAAATTAAAATTAAAATTAAAAATAAATAAATAAAATTAAAATTAAAATTAAAAATTTAAAAAAAATATATATATATATATATGATGATGATGATGATGATGATGGTGGTTAACGTCCGCTGAGACCAAATAATGGTCTATCGGACCTAAAGAAACAAATTATCTATTTTGATTTTCCTATGCTCAAAAAGCTTGGAGAGAAGCCTCCCGAGCTCACTATAATTTTGACATTGTAAAAGGCTAGGAAGGTCAGTATTGTAACAAAGATTGTGAAACTGAGATCTAATGTGGTTATACGCAGGGCACTCTAAGAGGAAGTGGTTTTCATCCTCGATGTTCCTATTCTTACATATATGGTAGATCCTTTCCGTCCATGGCATTTTAGGAACTGCCCAACGACCTGTTTCACTATGGAGCTCATGAGAATTCGTTCTACTCTTTGCTATATTAATTTTCTTCTTTGAGCTAGTTAAAATAGAGAGATACTTTTGATCTTCTAGGGTGGGGTTGATGACCTTCTTATAATAACTTAATTTTCTTTTAGCCGCTAAGTCTTTCTCACAACACATTTTTTCTTTGAACTTAGAAGTAACAATATCTTTAATGTTATTTATGTTTTGCAATGCATCATTTTCGTTGATCTCCCAATAGTTTAACCAGGCCCTTGTGTCTTTATGCCACCCTCGATTGAGCCTTAGGTGGTTTTGGCTAGAATTTAAAGCTAGCTTAGGAAGTCTATGATTGTTTATGTTACTGATTTTGTGCTTGTACAACAGAAACCTAAGCATAGCTAGGCTCTCAATAGGGGAAAGACCTGCTTCTATAAGGAGAATAGGATAGGGTGTATTACTTTTAATTTTCAGGTTATAAGTTATAAAACACTTCTGGATTTGCTCAATCTTTCTCCATGATTCTCTGGAGATGCTGCAACCCCAAACCTCACAGCCATATAAGATAACAGGAGTGACTAAAGTTTCAAAGAGGAACTTCTTTTTATCCCACATTACAAGGTTTGCAATTTTACAATTATTTTCAAGACCATAGTAAGCTTTCCACCCCCCATTAATCCTTTTCTCAATGCTATGGTTCTAGTTGAGCTTGCGATGAATATCAATTCCTAGGTACTTGTAAGAATACACTTCCTCCAAGTTATTATTGTCATACATAAAATTAGCGTAAGTGTCCTTCTTGGATTTGATAATCATAACTTTTGTTTTGTCAGTGTTTACAGTCATACCCATGGTAGAGCAGAAATCCTTAAGAAGCCTGAGTTGCTTATTAAGATCAGATGGGCACCTTGCCAAAAGAACAATATCGTCAGCATAAAGAAGAAGGATGACGACTATCCCAGCTAAGATCGTGCCATCACATCCTGCTTCCTCTAAATAGCCTTCGAGCTTATCGATGTAAATGCAAAATAGGGTAGGGGAGAGGGGGCAACCTTGTTTAACTCCGATGTTACACTTAATATCTTTCGACCACCCTTCATTGCTCTTTAGCTTGGCAATTACATTCTCGTATAACCTTATAGCGGCAGCTCTCAACTCGAGAGGAACCTTTAGCTCTTCTAATCTATTCCAAAGGTTGGATCTAGGAACCGTATCGAAAGCCTTTCTAAAGTCCACAAAGCAACAAAATAAATTGGATTTATCATTACGACATTCCTCCGCAATGATCCTAAGTGTAACAAGGTGGTCTGTTGTTGAGTGATGCCTTATATATATATATATATAGAGAGAGAGAGAGAGAGAGATATAGATAAAAAATAAAAAATAAAAATAAATAAATAAATAAAAAATAAAAATAAATAAATAAAAAACAAAATAAAATAAATAAATAAAATAAAATAAAATAAATAAAAAATAAAATAAAAACAAAAATAAAATTAAAATAAATTAATTAATTAATTAAAAATTAAAAATAAAATTAAAATTAAAAATAAAAAAAATAAAATAATAAAATAATAAAATTAAAATTAAAATTAAATTAATTAATTAATTAATTAAAAAATAAATAAATAAAATAAAACAAATAAATAAATAAATAAATAAAAATTAAAAAAAATAAAAATAGACGACGACAACGACGACGACGACGACAACGACAACGACGACGACGACGACGACGATAGTGGTGGTTAACGTCCCTTGAGACCAAACATTGGTCTATCGGACCTAAAAACAAATTATTTGATTTGATTTAAGATTTTATTCCTATGCTCAAAAAGCTTGGAGAGAAGCCTTCCGAGCTCACTATAATTTTGACATTGTAAAAGGCTAGGAAGGTCAGTATTGTAACAAAGATTGTGAAATTGAGATCTAATGTGGTTGTACGCGTGGCACTCTAAGAGGAAGTCGTTTTCATCCTCGATGTTCCTATTCTCACATATATGGCAGATCCTTTCCATCCATGGCGTTTTAAGAACTGCCCAACGACCTGTTTCACTATGGAGCTCATGAGAATTCGTTCTAATCTTTGCTATATTAATTTTCTTCTTTGAGAAAGTATAAATATATATATATATATATTAAAAAAATAAATTAAAAATAAATAATTAAAAATTAAATAAAAAATTTTAAATTTTAAATTTTAAAAAAAATAAATATAAATAAATAAATAAATATAAATCAATCAATCAATCAATAAAAATAAAAATAAATAAAATAAAATAAAATTAATTAATTAATTAAAAAAATCTTAAAATCTTAAAAAATAAAAATTAATTAATTAATTAAAAATAAATAAAAATTATATATATATGAGAGCAATAAAAATATGCATAAGAAATTTTCCAAGTACAATTGTTCTAGCATTAAAGAAATTATTTCTTAAATTTTAGAAAATAAATATACCTTCAAAGTTCACCTGCCTTATAGTTCCATGAAATGATGTCATGAGAGTTAGAAGAGATGAGTTGGACCATGATGGTGAGTTGAAATGAACTGAATGAAAAATATCAATGTAGAATATCAATCATGTGGTACTTGTTGCTTGTTGTCAACTGAGATATGGAATCTTGGATGTTGTATCATAATGAACAAGACTGAGATCTTTTGATGGAGTAGAAAGTTTAAAAATTTATAACATGTGTAGCAATGAAACTCGGACAGAATTTTAATCTCTTTCACTATTTTCAAATCTTTTCCACCAACAAGATGGTTTTTAAACAAGATTAATTTGATTGCTCTTAAAAGGGATTTCACAATTAGAAATTATTATGCTCGAGGAATGCTCGCCAACAAGCTGGTTTTCAAGCACTCAAGGTCTGATGATCCCTGAGAGAAGTTTTCACCATATTTGGAGAAAAAGATAGTATAATGTGTTAACTTGTCATGGAAGTTATCTAAGTTATGTTATTGTATGGACTCAGGGCAGGATGGTAAGAAAACTCATGAAGAAAAAATAGGTTGAAGTTATAATCTACAAGTAGTAGTATCATGAAATATTTAATATTTGACAACATAAATAAATAAGAGTTTGGACTTCAACATGCATGGATTATTGAGCTCAGAAGAAGGAAATATATATAGGCATACCATAGTGAATAATTACGATGAATAACGGATCCCTTGAGAATACCTCATTTGGAGTAAAGGAAAGGTGGATGTGACAATAGAGATAATCGATTTCTCTTTGATGCTATCTTTCACTTGGTCTTCATATCATTCTTGATTTACATTGGTTTCTATCCATCTTGGAAACTTTTGAGGTTGTTAGTGTATTTAGTCAATAATCATAACAATTTATAATAAGCTTCTAGGAACTAGTGCTTCGAACATATCTTTTTCAACAACTCATGATGTCACACATTTTTGGCTTAGATGTTTACATATCACACCCTCATTCATAATTCTTCAAAATACGGTCTTGGAAATCATTTTATTATATTTTGACCTTCTAGATCCTTCTGAGACCTATAAAAACTTAACATTTTCCTAGAATAAAACATGAAATGATTGAGGAAGAAAGGGGATCGGTCTTCCTTCATTCAATAAATACACAAATAATCACAATACTACATGCAAAACAAATCCAAAGAAAATAAATAAAGAGAAATATATTTTTACTTGTTGAGAAGTGGTAGATAGTCTAGACCTCCAAGTGGTATTTTGTTTATAAAATATTTGTTTTTTATATGATTCAAGTGATTCTAAAGCCATATTGAAGAGGATTCATAGGGATATCTCTCATATAAACATGTTTTCAAATTGGTTTGAACTGATGTGTGAAACATACTAAATAATATACTACTTGATGAGGCTGTTTGTGAATTTGTGCTTAGACCAACATTTAATATTTTTAACCCATGTTTTTCCTTTGATGATGAATTGATGTGATTTCACTTGGATATTAAAGTATATTAACTTGGGTACATCCAATAGAAATAGGTTTCTATTTGGAATTTAATCGATCTATCAAATTTGATGAAGAACAAACTGCAAGGAAACATTGTTTATGACTTACAATTTAGACTTACATTGACTCTTTTAAGCATAAATTTTATGTAGTACGTTTGATCAACATGATTCTAATGGGAGATTAAAGTGTATTCATGTAGAAGTCTCCCATATAAAAAAATTAAAAATAATTTAATTCACTAGCTCAAAATTGTCAATGAATAATGAGGGAGGCAAAGTTTTTATTATGTTACTTTTAATACAAACAGTCACTAAATTATGAATAAATTTTTCATGCATGCCCAAATGAAGTGATTCAAGTTGTATTTTAGATTAGACTCAAAGATTTATATCCCTTATAAACAACTTTTGAATATTCAATGATTTGATATGTGAAATATGTTAATGAATAGTCAAGATGTAGATTTTTCAAGGTCTTGACTTTGAGGGGGTCCATCGGCTGGAAGCCTAGTTGTCATGACCCCCTCTTCCTCTTTGTGATTGGTGCTTGGTTTTCAATAGTGTTTCCTTGATCACACATGTTTTTCGTTGATAGGTTGTTTCTCTGCATTCACCCTTTTGCTGCTCTCAGGTGTGGTTTGTTATGAGGTTTGTGGCTTTGTTGGTTCACTTGCTTGGGAGCGTGTAGGGAGTTGAGGGAGCAGGCTCACTTGAGGAGGTATCATACCATAGATGCCCTTGTTTCATGCCTATTTACGTTTTGGTTCTTTGTTGTCGCAATAGTTCATTGTTCCTCTGTGTCGTTCCCCACCTAAGTGTTTTTTGCAAAGGGTTTATGTTGGGCAACTGCCCATTTTTTCATGAAGGCCTCTGGGCTTGTTTTATTGAGTCTTATTGGGTGGCCTATGCCTAGCTGACATTTATGGATGCTCATTTTTTTTTTGGTGGCCCCTTTGGGGTTTTTTCTCTAGTTTTTCAGTTAGTCCTTTTTGGGTTTCTTAGCAGGCCTGCGTGCCTACATCTTATTGTGGAATTTTAGGCCTAGCTGCTCTGCTATGAAACGGACTACTTGAATGTGTTTAGCATATATAGAATGTAAATTTTCCTCATTCCTGATGAATAAATTTACGGGTTTATTTTCGCAGGAAAAAAAAAAGATGCAAATTTGCCACAATGCAGATTTTATAACCAACAATTACTAATTTGGGCATAAACTTTTCATACCCCTCTTTTAGTTCCTCAAATATTCATTGTCCTAACTCTGTTTTTAAGGTATTCTCCAAGTTAATTTGCTTCAAAAATATGAAAGTGACCACTTTCTCCTAAAATGTGATGTCAGTATATGAGATTTTTAATAGATGTGCTTATTTTGACATAATCAATTCCTCTATAAAGGTTCTTGAATACTTATTTTGTGGATCTTAAGAAATGAATTTTATAAAACTTGAAGTTATTGAATGAATTCATAACAGTTTTTAATATCATCGCTTCATTATGCAAAATTGAACAAAAAAGGATTTACTCACGACTTAGATGATTTACCTTGAAATAGTTGGTTTTTCTTTCCAAAGTTCTTATCATTCATTTGCTTCCTTCATCAAATCAATCCATTCTTCTATAAACCTACCTACCAATGGGTTAATAAATAAAGTGGTTCCTACTACACCATAGACGGAAATTATTGAAATATGTTTATCAAAAATTATATTTTGTTGTCCCGGAATTTATTCATGCATAAAACTTATTTACCTAACCTTCAATAATTTCACTTCAATTTTTCTAGAACTACTTTACCAACATGATGAGGTCTTGGAGACACTCACTAAGTGAATGTATATGTTCTCACCTCTCATCTTACCATTTCTCTTCCTCCAAGTCATAAATGTTGGTGCAACAAAAAACTATAATCTAAAGCATACATGGTTAAAAATGAAAATGAAATTAAAATTAAAACTATGGAAATATAAAATTTTATCTACACTAGACTACTGCAATGTAATCATAAACTTGATAATGTAAAACTTCGAATAAAACAAGATTTTATCCTTCAATATAAGACTATAACAACTTCCATTAGTAGAAAATAAAGTTGCAAGGTTGTATTGCCTCAAAGGTTGAATGGTTCTTGAAACAATACTTTATTCAATGTGTAATTAATGATTGAAAGGAAATTTAGCACACCTTCATCAAATAAAGGTTATTTAACTAAAGTAAATGAAAAATAGTGAGTCTAGCATTCATTGTGGTCCCTACTAGTAGAATTGTTGGTTGCAATGATTCTTTTCAATTCTATGATTGAGAGAATCTTATCGCAATACTTTGAAGGTCATTTCAGTTGTAGCTAAGAAACATTTTCAAAATTTATTACAAGCAAAGGTATATTTAATGCCATGAAATATAATTGTAAATCTAAAGAACAAAGAAATGATATATAACAACACTTGAGAGGAATAAGAAGTATTTACCCATTAGAAGCATGCACATTGGAAATAGAGATGTGGTGTACACATAAAACTATTGCACATGACCATAGTATGGGGGCCCTCTGAATGTATTAAAATCACATGCTAATAAAAATATTACAAATTATTTGATGTCTTTAGCATTTCCCGAGCAACAATGCCAAAATGTTAGGCAATTTATTTGCATAAATTGTGTAACATTTATTATAAATCCAAAGTTTGTAAACTTGTAAAATACAAACATTATATGTGGGTAATTAAATTATTTGTGGTATGATTTATCTTTCTAAAAATATCTATTTGCATAAACATAAATTCTATTCTAATGTCAATGTGAAATCAAAACATACTACCTCTAAAATGAGAGAATTACAATATACGTGAAAGAAAATATTATGAAGTTATTTTATTTCATCATAAGAGTTTGTTGATTTTATAGTGCTAATTTAGAGAAGCACAATTTTCTACCAATGATAATTACTTCCAATGATATACAGTCTTACTTTAGCATATTTCATAACATCATGAAGCAATTATAGTTAGAAAATTCAATAATAGATGCAAAAGAAACAATAAATATCACAGTAGAAAAACCATGCACACTAGAGACCAAAAATTTTCACCCGGGAAACCCAAACTTGGGAGAAAACCCATTAATATTTTCTAAGAGAAATAATTCACTTCAACAAAAGTATAATATATTTTTTCAAGTCAAAACTTGGACAACCTAGACCAACAATCTAGCATAGGTCACATCTGGTTAAACATGCCTAAATTCAGCCTTCTACAACTGCCCACAAATTCGGTCAACCCTGAGTCCAACAAGCCAAATTCCAGCCTCTTATTTCTACCTAGAAGACTGGCCAAACTTCCCAGAGATTCAATCAAAGTACCCAAAATATACTTGGATAAATAGATCAAAATATCTGTCAAATTGCGGTCAAACAAATTGCTCAAAATTTGGTCAAATTGTCGGGATAGAGCTTGGTCAAACTACTCAGAATCTCAGTCAAAATAGGTAAAAATGACCTCAGAAAATATCAGCCAAACATATCATATTCTCATTCAAATATATCAAAAGAATCTTGGTTAACACTAGTCAAACAAACTCCAAAAGATCTTAGTCAAAACTTCAAAAGACTTCCTCCTCTCTCGCACATGTGAATAGAAGAATATATGTTTTTGTGATGATCTTGATGCCAAATGAAGGAGGTCGAATGTGTATATATAATGGTCAAAGGAGGTAGGGGAAACCTAACTTTTTGGAGCCTACATTAGCTCATAAAAAATAATTTTATTTCTTTTAATTTGGTCAACTTGTGTAGCTAAGGAATACCAACCACAATTACCCAAAAATCAACACTCCCTCTTAGCTAGGGATGTATTCACCTTGACTTGCTCATATTTCCTCTTTTTGGAACAATTTATCCATCCCAAGAAAAGATTCAATGATCCCACTATGTTAATGTATCCATCCACTTCATGTTCTATTTCAAAACCATGTGGAATGCATATTGCATCAACATCATACAAAGGATCTAGTCACCCACTACCCAAATATCCTTTGTAAAGGATCTAGTCACCCACTAGCCAAATACCTTCTCACAATATGGTCAAGTACCCGCTAATCAAAGTAAACATAAGACTAGTCTTAGGTCTCCAACTATCCAAGTTGTCACTTGGAACCAAGTCAGTATCCATGACCAATGATGAAACCTTGGGCCAATTTACCATTCTCTCATGTCATCACATGATACTTGAATCGTAAAACGCTTGTCCAATTCTATGGGGCACCCAATTTACCCACTATCCAAGTAACCCTTGGCAATATGGCCAGAACGTTCTCACTAAGGGAGCACTCTGGGCACTAATTCTCTCTAGGGCATTCTCCCTAGCCACATTACATGGCCCTGTATAAAATGTACTAGAGCCTCACTTCTCCCTTCTATACAATGTCTAGGTACTTGATCTCAATGTGCTTCGACCTGTCATGGAAAAATGGATCCAAAAGCTTCACATAAATTTGATTTTTACAATGTATCATTATCGTATCTAGAACCTGATCAAATAATCATGTGAGTAGCTTCTTAAGCCACATTGCTTCGAAACTTGCTAAGTTAGCTACAATATACTCATCCTCTATAGTGTTGAGTACAACATATGTCTACTTCCTGCTCATCCAAGATATAGAACTCAAATTGAAGCAACATCCTGATGTTCTCTTCATGTCTTCAGCAGTCCTTTCCCAATCTGAATTTATATATCCTTGCAGTTTTGCTTCATCGTTTGAGACATATGTCAATACATATCCAACTATTTCATTTCATTACCTTACCACATATTGTGTCGCATGCATCGGCTCAACCATAAATAGTTTGACTTCCTCCACTGGATCCATCACCATAGGTGCTTTCTAGTCACCTTGATTGGGTCCTCCCTCTAACACTGAAATAAATATTGTTGTGGAAATCTTGGATGATCCCTCTACCACTGTTTCTTCCTTGTCACTAAAGCATATCCATTATATGGCATGGTCCACTCATAAAATGCAAACTATAATTAGAGACTTATCATCTCTGAGCATCTAGTCTAACAATCTCAATCCCGTGGCATCCATTTGGATGACTGGTCCTTCCACTTTGTATGATTGTCTATACATCATGGGATCCACCAAATTTGAATCAAAGCCTCTCAACTTATTTAGATCGCTCACCATGGGACTGTCCATGGAATTTCAATCCATCATCCCATATATTTGAAGGATCTCAATAGTATACTTCCCTTGACTAAGGAAGTAATGCATCAAATATAGATCCTTCATCTTGAACTCAGAGGTCAATTCCCTTTGAACCAATGCTTCCCGAAGTAATCTTGATTTTTTCCTCTACAATGGAAGCAAATCCTCCTAGCACTGCTACTCCCTCTATCATGTGAGTCCTTTTGTTCCCATCAGAAACAAGTCATATAATAACAATATCAACCTTGTAGTAAATGTTGGGACCAACATTGCACTCGGTGAAACCAAGACTCATTAGATATTCATCATATGAGAATACCAAGTCCAAGGTGCTCGCTTGAGTCTATACAAAGCCTTCTTTTGTTTGCAAGCATGAGACTCCCTCTTATATACCTCAAGTCCTTAAGGTTGTTCTATGTATACTTCTTCCTCAATCACTCCATTGAATAAAGTGGTTTTTAGATCCATCTGATGTAACCTCTATCCATAATAGAAGCAATAGAATTAATAGTTCTAATAGAAGTGTACCTGGAAACTGGAGAAAATGACTCTTCATAATTCTCTCCCTCTTTCTGGGAGAAGCCTCTCACCACGAATCTTGCTTTGTACTTCTCTAAGATGCAATTTATCACATGCTTGATCTTGTATATCCACTTGCAAGTCACCACTAACTTCCCCTTAGGTCTCGACACAATTTCCCATACCTCATTCTTCATGATGGGTTGATGTTCCTCCATCATGGAATCTTTTCAAACTACCTAGTTGTCTTCTCCCTCTGAATCTTTTCAAACTACCTAGTTGTCTTCTCCCTCTGAATCTTTTCAAACTACCTAGTTGTCTTCTCCCTCTGAACTAGGAGCTCTTCCAGTCATCTGGCATGATTCTAGATGTCTGTACAATTTCTCCATAAATCACTCTTGTTGAGTTTATGCTTGATCTTGGTAGAATACTCTTGCCAAAAACTTTGATTCATTCTTCCTAATGCTTCCATCTGCTACCAAATCCTTGGAATCCTTCACGATGTACCTGCAAACCTCATTAGGAGGCCATGGAAGACATGATTATAACCAAGAAATATATACAAAGACAAGAGGCTAACTAAAACTAAAGTAATAAAAATAATAAGATATGAATTACTTATCCTTTGATCTGAGAATTGTAGGGAATTGTCAACTTCGTCTTAATCCTAAGCCTTGAACTCTTTATCCGTACTATATTAAATAATAAGATCATTTGTACTATAATTCTTGGATCTCTTCTGATGTGGATGCTCATCATCATTAATGTATGATTTTGAAGTATCTTTCTTTCCCTTCCTCTTATTATCATTCTTCCCTTCAAGGCACTTGTTTTTATAGTTACCAAACGTGTGACAACTAAAGCACTTAATTTTTGACATATCCTTCTTCTTCTATTCCTGTTCAGGAGAAGGTCTTCTACCTGTATTCCTTCTCTGAAATATTCCAAAATTTCTTCTTCCTCTACCATTCTTCACATGAGATGCAAATTCTTGAGACTCACCATCTTGAGGTCTCTCAATTTTCCCTTTTGATAATAGCCTAGACTCCTCTTGAGTATTGGTAGTCCATAGTTGATCAAATTTTGGAAATTTTGATCTACCACAAATGCTTGACACAAATGAATCCCATGAATCTAGAAACCCATTAAGAGTCACAGTCACGAGTTCTGATTTGTCAATATTTTCTCTAATGGCCTTGAGTTGATCTCTTAAATTAGAGATATTCATGAAGTAGGAAGCCACAATATCTAATCCAGTCATCTAAATATCATGAATTCTATTCCTCGAGGTCATATTTTGACCAATGTTGTTGACTGCATACAATCCCACTAGAGTATCATATATTTCCTTTAAAGTCTTCATCCCATAAACAAATGAAATCAAACAGTCTTTGATGGATTCAACAAGAATCATATTGGTCTTAATTTCAGTCTTCTTGTGTTTTACCTTTCCCTCACCATCCTGAGGTTCAATAATATTGCCTTCCACATATTCCATGACATCATTTTATTGATGAATGAGATCTATTATGGTCTTTCAACCCCTAAAATTTGTTGCACCTTCTAGCCTATTTGTAGGCTTGATAGACGAAACCATCTGATAAAGAGTTTGGTCACAAATCAGATTGCAAAATGGGTGTCTTCAAGGGGTGATATCTACTAGCCTTTCTTCACCAAACCTCTGATACCATGTTGATTTTCTAGTGCTAATTTACACAAGAACAAATTTCTACCACTGATAATTACTTCCAATGATATACAATCTTACATTAGCATATTTCAAAACATATTTAAGTAATTATACTCAAAAAATTCAACAATAGATGCAACGGAAAAAATAAAGATCACAATAGAAAAACCATGCACAGTAGACACTAAAAATTTTCACTTGGGAAACTTAAAATTGGTAGAAAATCCAACAATCTTTTCCAAGAGAAATAATTCAGTTAAGAAAAAGTACAATTTGATTTTTCAAGTCAAAACTCAATCAACCTAGACCAACAATATAGTCAAAACTTGGTCAACCTAGACCATCAATATAACACATTTCAAACCTAGTCAAAGAGGCCTAAATTCGGCCTTCTATAGTTGCCCACAAATTCGGTTAACCCTAAGTCAAATAGGCCAAATTTTTTCCTTCTACAACTTCCCACAAGTTTAGTCAACCCTGAATCAAACAGACCAAATTTTGGCCTCCTCCTACTTCCTAGAAGCTCGATCAAATTGCCCAATCAAATTAGTCATAATATACTCAATCAAATAGATCAAAATCTCGAATGAACTACGGTCAAACAGATAAGAATATCAATCAAACTATGGTCAAACAAATTGCTCATAATTCATTCAAACTGCCCAGACAAAGCTTAGTCAAACTTCACAATACTTCCTCCTCTCTCACACGTGTGAATAAAAGAATAGATGTTTTTGTGATGATCCAAATTGATTCCAAAAGAAGGAAGTTGAATGTCTATATATAGTGGTCAAAGGATGTGATTGTTTTACCAAGGGTCACACCCATTTGCATGGTGGGGCCAACCTAACTTTCTGGAGCCTACATTAGCTCATAAATAACAATTTTATTTCTTTTAATTTGGCCAACTTGTGTACCTGGGGAATACTGACTGCAGCTACCCAAAAATCAACAAAGTCTTCCATTTAAAATGGAGTGGACACTCTCATTTATGCAAAAACTAAGATAACCAATAATAAATTCAAATCCACATATCTCTCATGTGGTTACAACAATTTGTTAATGATTAGCTAGTAACATCTCTAAAAATATCTAAAAATCTTCTTATGAATATCTCTAGGATACTTGCTAACAAATCTTCCATGATTCTTCCCCATCCAAAATACTTGAGTGATCCTCCTAAATCATCATCAAATCTTCAAGGTTTGAAGAGAAAATTCGAATTTGGACCTTCATGGTAAAAATTGGATTGTTGGAATCTTCAAATATACCTGTAACCATTACCAAACTCATCTAACTTTGAAAGGTATATGAAAACATGTTATTTTTCTAATATTTAATCATAAACTCACTTAAAATACTAAAATAAATTCATTAAAAATTATTGATCCTAATCCCATATATAAGCATAGAAAGGAATAAAGCAAGGTTATGGAAGAGCGAAAAAGGATAAAATTCAAGGGAAATGTTATGAAAAGATTGTAAAAATGATGTGCAAAGATGGTAATTTTCACGACTCAACATCTATGTTCTATAGTTTTTGTATTGATACATTCCTCTGTCATTCATCTTCTCCTTCCTTACATTTACGAGTCATAGTAATCATTATAATACTCGAGGGGAGCTAACAACACTATCTGGTGTACACTTTTATGATGTTCCTTGTGGTCTTATGTTATATGGAAGAATCATTAAAATCTACAACTAGTATGATTGAGTTTACTTATATGTATTATGTTCATAATATTGGTTGAACATTGAAGGTTTATTGTTAATATAATGGATATTGTTCTTGCATTTTTCATCAATGATTAGTATATTTATTTCATGTGGTTGAACCATGGGAATTATTGGTAATAAATCTCTAATATTTTTTATAATATTGGATGAATGAATAAAAATTTAGTATTAGATTTTTCATGGTTTCATGGATATCCATGTTTTTCTTATTATCTTATGCGCGCCCATATATCAACATGTGTAATCTAATGGGAATAAAAGTACCCAATGAAAAGATTCTTTGTAGTTTAATCTTTGTTTTTACTCGTTATATTTCTTATCTAAAAAAAATCATTTAGGTTTTAATAATATTATGATTACAATAAATATCTTTGAAAGAACTTAGAAAAATCCCCTTGAGAATGAAAAACACCATCCCTAAAGACTGCAACATTACTACTAAGGTAATAGTGGGAAGTAAGCTCTACAAGTAATAAGGGTGAAACCCTTCATCTAGAAGACTCTTTCTCCTTGGATTAAGGCATGAGGTCTTATGAAACCTCCAACAAGTGATCTTGATCTTGTTCCAGTTATTTAGGAACATTGAGTAGACGACACTTTGTATGTTATTGATATTTATATTCATGAAGGTAAAGAACAAAATACAAAGCATATATTGTTAATCCATCCTACAACCACCCCATGTAAGATGCATATGAAATAAGATAACATGGAAATCAATTCATGAGTCATTAAGAAAAAAACATTATTATAGAAATAGACATTTAGAAGATGAGGTACATAACACCAATGTTACAAGGTCACACATTGCACAAGAACATAAAAATGAAATATTTTCTAAAAATTTAGAAACTCTACGGAACATTCTTGTTGAGTTTTTTTTGCACCATAGAAAAAGGATCATATGAATTGTAATAATATGGTTATCTATGATTTGACCCTAAGGAGCATAAAGGAGATAACCAAACTCAAAGCATGATATATTGACTCTTTTTAGTAAATTCAAATATTTGAAGAAGAGAAAGAACACATTTACTACAAAGATTAGATTCATCAATCAAACCACCTCAATGACCCTTAGAGGACAATGATTTATGAAAAGAGGTTGTTAATTTGGTTGTTACGAAAATATGAGATATAATTCAACATTACAGAAATTGATAACACACACAGATCTTCATATCAATTAGTTATGCATGAGGGTTTGCATGTCCATTTTGTTGATCTTTATATTTGACTATATTTTTAATTATGGTATTGATTTTGTAAGGCATGGTAATCCCATTCAATAGTGGTTAGAAGATATACTTCAAAGATGAAATTACTATCCCCTGATCGGCGTGCGAGCTGTCGAAATGATCCATTAAGACCGTCTTTATGATGAGTACACAGAAGAATGATGCCACAACCCCCCACATGCTCGAGGTAATGGGTGCAGTGGCCTTTGGTATGTTTAAGATAATCGTCACGAAGAAAGGTGGCAGAGACATTTTGGTAAGTTTTCAAATTGCTGCGAAGGATAGCAGTAAGGGGATAGAAGGTGCAGAGGTCCCAGAGCGAGAGAGGAGCAGTGGCTTTAGAAGTGGCGGAGGTTCCATCAACTCCAAACGTTGGCTATCGGGTATGTAAACTAGTTATTCTTTCCCTCCATCCTGCTTCCCTATGTCTGGTGTGATAATTGGGATATGTATGGGAGAAATTGGTTGGTGGGCGGGAGTAAGTCAGGCTGGGGAAAGTGCATGGTGTCGGGAGTCTGGTGGCAAAACCCTAGCTTCATTGGCACCTCCCTAATGTTAATCCACTATGGGATTTTCCTCTCTCGCATGGGGCTAATCTGGCTTGGAGGCAAGGGTGTTAGCTTGGGGGTATGCTTCTATCTAGCCTGCGTTGTAAACCAGGGGGTTGGGGGTTGGGATCTTGTCAACATCTTTGATATTGTCAACATTTGTTATATTGTCTTCACTGAGGTTGTTGCGGAGGTTTTGACAAGTTGGCTTCTAAGGGTAGGCACCTAACACCTGAGTCGAAAAAGTTGTGGGGATGTTGTCGAGGGGCAGGGTCATCTGGGGTTTAGGATTGGGCATGAATCTGGCGCTAGACATGCTAGCCTCAGATGGTTGAGTGGAATTCGGGTGGCAAGCAGAGCTTTGGCACTGTTTCTCGGGGCTAGATGCTGAGAGGTTATGTTACAATGTCAGTAAGGTTACTGCTGAGATGGCGTTGAGTCACTTGGGTTGGGGGACTGGTCATACAAATGTTGGCAGTGGAGGCGAGGGGCTTGGAATTAGTGGGTTTGGTCACCATACTACAGGGTCTGTGGCTAGCCAACTGTTGGGGCCTCGTACCCAAGGTCAGGTTCAAATCATCTGCAATGCAATGGTTATGACGGGGCATTAGATGGGGCAAAGGAACATGTACTAGGTTGCGGGTAATGGACATGTTTGGTATGGGATCCTTAAATTATATTGTTATGCAATTGAACCAGGGGTGGCAGATTTTGTGGAATGGCAAAGCCTGCGGGTGACGAAAAAAAAAATAATAATAAATAAAATTAAAGTAAATAAATTAAATTAAAAATAAAATAAAATAATAATAAATAATAATAATATATATATAACATATTATATATATATATATTTAACATTATTATATATATATTATATATATTTAATAAATATATATAATATATATATAATAATGTTAAATATATATATATATAATTAATGTTAAATATATATATATATATATATATATATATATATATATATTTATATATTATATATATATATATATTATTAATATTAATATATATATATATATATATATATATATTATTTATTATTAATATATATATATATAATTTTAAATAAATAAATATATATAAAAATATATATTTAACATATATATATATATAATATAATGTTAAATATATATTTAACATTATATATATATATTATTAATATATATATATATATATAGTTAACATATATAATGTTTTATATATATATATATATATATATATATAATTTTTTGGAAATTCAGGTGTTTTGTTTCCATATCAAGTCCTCAACAAGGTAATCAGTTTCGGGCGCGCAGAGCATCGAGGCTAGTCTCCTCATTTCCACAGGATTTGGTAGACATGCACAAAGATGGTGTGGAAATGGGCAAAATGACGAAAGGTAAGGGTCGAGGCAAGAGACCTCGGGTGGCTAAGGCGGTGTATGAACCAAGCTCCTCAGGCAAGCGATGCGGCAAAAAGCCAGTGGCTAACCTGATAAATGAAGCGGCCACATCATACAAGGAAGGAACCAACAACAAGATCAAAAGGCTGATAGAAGAATGGGAGGAGGAATTAAACCGACAAGCGAGCGTGAATGAATTCGAAATGGAGGACTGGAGACTCCTGGTTCCAGATCCTCGTCACACTAGAGGGGAGTGACTCAATTTAAAAAAACCTTGTATCTGTATTTACTGATGAAAAGTCTCCTGGGAAAGCCCATGGAGAAAATATCGGTGAGCATGGTGACTTCTATTCAGGATTTCCCTAATTATAAACAGGATTTTCAGAAGCTGCAATTTCAAATGCAAAAACAAGAAGGATGCCTTAGTCGCATGGAGAGACACTTCCCTTGTCTATTTTGATAAACAAAGTTTCCAGGCTCCAGTGCTAAAGATCCAGCCCCGGTCACATCTGCCTCCACCGAGCAGAAGGAATAGAAAGCTTGTTTTTAGTTATTTTTTATTAGTCTTTATGCGGATAGATTTTAATTTCTAGTTTATATTCATATATATGTAAAGGAAAATATAGTATGGATGTGGACATAATAATCAAACTTATATAGCTTGGATAGATAGACTCAGTATTTTTTTCTACTGGATGGCTTATCATGCAGTTAGGTGGTCAACAGACTTGATTTCCCGATGGGAAAGTTGAGACCACCTAACTTGTTTTTATGTGGTTGTAACTTGTTTATTTTCTAATAAAAAGTAAGAATCTACCAAGCTTACAACAAAAAAATGAAACTACTATAACATTACATTCTTTATTACTCATTCAAGGACCAAGATATATGTGTACATACATTATCCCAACCATTAGAAAGTTAAACGCATCCATCATGATGATAAAATTTAATTGGATGAATCCCATAGCATTTGCATAACACATGGTTTGTTGTATTTAAAGTAAATTCATCTTACTTAACTTATTATATCATGTGTAGGTGGGGGGCAGTTAGTTAAATACTAAAATAAGTTCCACTTCTCTCATTACTTGAAAATAAACATATATTTAGAATTTAACTTATGTTATATTAAAGTTCTCTTTTAAGAAATATTTCGAGGTTTTTCTTATATGTTTAAGTGTTAATATTAAGTTTGAAGAAGGAAAAAATAATGCCTACTAATTGTTGTAGGTAATAGAGGATTAAAATGTTCTCAAAAATCTTGTAGATGGATTTTCTCCCTTAATGCAATTAATTTTAGCACCTATAAATGCACCTCTTCCATATAATATAATAAGTTTTGTAGTTTCAATTGATGGTGGATTTTAACTCGGTTTTTTTTGGCTAAAATGGAAGGAAAAGGGAAAACTTGTGTATCTAATTGAATCACTTTAAAAATATTTAAGTGAGCCATTAATATTCGCTTCATGAAGGTTTAATGATCAATGAAGTGAGATCCATTTCATATACTAAAGAGGAATTTACAAGAATTTTTTTATAGTTCTAGTGTATTAGACACATGTAAAGAAGGACAATATATTGGTTTATGCTCAATTATTTACAACCTTACCTCTATTGTAGGTTTTGTTGGCAATTTAGCGATTACCAAAGATTCATAAATATTTTGGTGTAGATGAATGTCATAGGTTCAAGACTTACTATTTACCTCCTTTTGCCCTATGAGCTTTGATATAAATTAGAGTAGATCATTTTATTGGGTCAACAAGTTTTAGAGATTTTAGTAGTTTATGGTTTCTAAATTTTATAGGTTCCTTTATTGAACCAACTATTCAATTAAGTTTGGTTATAATGTTTTTGGGTCTAAAGGTCCAAGAGATTATAGATCCTTACATTTCCTATATTTCATTATAGGTCCTGACTTTTTCCTATATTGCATAACCCTGCACAAGGCCTCGACCTTGGAGTGTAGTGAATACCATAAATTTTCAAGATTACATGAAGAGAAACAATTTCAATGCCAAAAGATGATAGGATGTAGTCTATACATGAACTCTTTCAAAGGATCCACAATGCACATTGATGTGAAATAAGTAGAAGAAGGTTGAATTAAATTCTACTAAGTGTACAAAAAAGGATGTTGACTTGGATAATGCAAGGAGATTGGAGGGATGCATAGAAATTGTAAATGCCACATCACCATGATGATGTTAAAAAATATAATGCATCAAGTATATGGACTAGTGAAACTTGCATCACCATGATGACATTAAAAATATAATGCATCAAGTATGTGGTAGTGATGTTATCAAAAAATGGATCCGATGTGACAAGTGGCCACTCTATAGTCTAGGACATGCCATATTTACATACATGGAATATGAATATGAGTCCCTTATTTGTCAAATATTTTCTGAAGTTATTTTCCTTTTGATATCCAAATCAAACTTCAGTGATTCCTAGTAATATTTAGGGTCCATTAGTTCAAGAATATCCTTTTTTTATGCTTTCTAATTTGCACAAATTCTCCTTGGACATGACCCTTGATTTAAATATGCTTTATAGTTTTCACTGAATTGGAAGGTTTGGCCCATTGGGGGTCCTCATGTTTATTATGATACACAATATTTTCTATGGACTGAACAATGATCCAAGGATCTACGTTACATTGTTTTTAGTCAACTAAGATGGAATTTTCTATGGACTGAACAATGATCCAAGGCTCTACATTACATATTTTTTAGTTGACTAATATGGAATGGTTTAATATCTTATGTCAACAAATATTGTTAGCTATCACGTTGATGAACCAAACCATGGTTCAATATTGTTTCAGCTCTAGAATAAGATGGATAGATTTAGGAGCTTAGTGAAAAAATAACATATAAGATTAAATGTGTCTAAAAGAAAAGGATTTGACCACATGTCACTTGTTATTCCCATGGAATCCTAGTTTTGTCAACTTGTGCAACATGGGAGATGTTTTGACTAATCGAATTTTGCCACATAGAAAGGTGAAATTAGTGATAATCCAAACTAGTAGGACATATGGAGGTTTCATAAATGACCACATGGTAATGGAATGCATTTGGTGCTTAAATGGACTTAGAGCATTTTCTTTGGAAAAATATACTAAGCAATGAATGGCACACTTGATATAGGATTAATTTCATTAGAGTAAAACTTTGGGATTATATTCAAGATTGATTGAGGCAAGGCCAAGTGATAATTAAAGGAGAATGTTCAAAGGGAAACTTCCAAGTAAATCCAATTGGTACTCCAAGGAGAATGTTTAAAGGGAAACTTCCAAGGAAAGCCAATCAGTTATCCAAGGAGAAAGTTAAGGAACCATTTCTTCATCTCCTTCAATAAAATATTTTGGGGATCAAAAGCCTCCCAAAATGAGGGGGTATGATTGAAATGGATCAATCTGTAAATTTATCCATTTTAGTACTTTAAAGGGTGGAAAATTAGAACCATGGTCTTATACAAACCATTTTAGTTGTCAATATTCTCTTGGAGATTTAGGGGCCAAAAGCTTCCAAATCTAATTTTAGAAATTAAATGATAGTTTTTGGGTCAAAAAATTGTGGAAAATTTTTGCATTCCCTTGACATTGATATTCTTGTTGAGATATTTTTAATGATCCAAAAGTTCATCTCAATTGAAGTTCACATGCCTCTGTCAAGTTGGCTTGAGCTTTGACCATTGCAGTACCAAGCGCATGCCACATTAGCTCTCATTACTCACACATGTTGTGTTAGTCATGTGTGGACTTCCAAGAAGATTCTAGAGGGTCTAAACCCCTAATTCTTATTGAGAGGTGGGGCATGAAAAAACCCTAACCATAACCCTTATCAAGACATGATAACTAAGTTGTAAGGGACGAAAGGGATTTCACTTTTATTGAATATAAATTATCAAAATAAAGGAGTGAGATATCATATTGGAATATAGGAGGAAGGTGGCCTTATGGTCACCAATCATGAGCCACAATGTTTTTTGTAATCCATGGTGAGATCATATAACTTGTAATTTAATATGAGAAGAAAAGAGCTAGGTACAATCCTCATTTCTTGTTGGCTTTTCCCACTGTCAATTTCCTAGTCACTCTTGTGCTAAATGTGTCAATGACGTGCTCTATTGTAGTTTTTTCTCTTATTTTTCTCAGTAAATTTTCATATCAAACACATTATGATTATAATATTATATATTAATCATAAGTAAACACTATGCAAGAGAGTGTAACCTCATTGTTCTTATAGTAGCATTATAAATTTTATGGAGATGAATTGTCCAATGGACTCTGCGATGGCTTATAAATCATTTATATTGACACTATTGTTTATTTACACCAATAATAATTTTAAAATTGCATTGTTTATCAACACTATGATTGATACTAATAATGTTAATGTTATATCTTCCACCTCTAATTTAAATGTAATTTTGATTGCAAATAACATGGATGTTAATTCCATTTATAAAACTAACAATTTTGTAAATATAAATATAATTGCAACCAATCATCCTAGATCCATGTTAAGATGGATTTATCAAGCATATAGAGGGATCAAATTTCTTAATGTATAACTCTTTTAGTTATTTAATTCCATGCTATTTATTAATTCCTTCATATTAAAAAAGTTACGCATTAGCAAATTTGATCTCTCTCCATGTTTGATAGATTTGGGTTTAATATAGATGTAGGTTGGTGTTAAGCCAAGTATATGGTAACTCCAGAAATTGATTTTTTTTAAGAAAAACATTAATCTATACACATAGGAGAGAGACGCTTGGGATTTTCATTCTAATGTATCTTCATTTTCTTATTTTGTATTTACATATTTACACCATATTTTCCCAAACCCAGAGGATTAGGTGTCAACATTCCCACCCTTAATCTGAAGGGGTGTTTGTAAGTCCAAGCATCATTCTGAATCTTTCAAACTTTTCTCTTCCAAGTGCTTTGGTGAAGATGTATGCAATCTACTCATTTATGGAACAATGGCATAGGTGAATAGTCTTGGCCTCAACATGATGTTGAATCAAATGATACTTTGTATTGATATGCTTGATTTGATCATGCAATTTTGGATTCTTGGCCAATTTTATTACAGAACAACTGACAATTAAAGGAGGACTAGAATGCATATGGGTGAAAGCATGGAGTTGAGTTACACTTTTTAGCAAGAGAGGGCGCATTTAGGTGGAAAAAAGATGGCTCAATTGAGCAATTTAAGCGCTCAATCGAGCCTTTTTAAGCACTCGATCAAGCTCCTCAGGCGCTAAAAAATTATCTCGATCGAGGGTTAAAAACATATCCTCGATCGAACTTTATGGCTCGATCAAGCCATTTTTTTTATATTAAATATCTTGTTTGCATGTGCCATTTGCATAGACCACGAGACATTTGAGAGCTCGACCGAGAGTGTTTAGGTAGCTCAATTGAGAGTATTGGAGCTTGATTAAACAATTGAAGCATGGAGAATTCAAACCAATCTTGCTAATGTCCCAGAGGCTCAAATGAAGTTAGGTATTCTATCTTTTTTGTATTTTTTATTTAATTTTTTTTGCAAAATTAAACAAAAAAAAACCATACAAAAACCACCAAAAAAACTCTTCAAAACAACTTTAAAAATCACAAAAAACCATTAAAAAAAAACCCTTCAAAACAACTTAGAAAACCACAAAACCAACCTAGAAAACCACGAAAAAAAACATCAAAAACACCCTTCAAAACAACCTAGAAAACACTTCAAAACAACCAAAAATTTTATAATTAAAGTTTTAATTTTTTTTCTTACTTGCAATGTTTTGTTTATTAAATACATTTATTTTTTATTTTGAATGGTAAAAATGTTTTTTCTAATTATTTTACATTTTAAAGTTTTTCTTTAGGAATTTTGTGAAAAAATAAAAAAATAAAAACAAATTATTTTTTTTGTTATTTAAAATGCATTTTAAATTTCTAACAATTTTGACCGAAAATATACCCAAAAAAAACTCCAAAACAGAAAACAACGAAACTATAACCAACAAATAAGTAAATCATGAGCTTGAGATTGACATGATGAATATGGCTGCTCATGGTAAACCTCTATTTATAAAATAAATAAATTATTATATTTTATTATTTTAAATTTAAATTAATTTATATTTTAAATTTTTTTTAATAATAAATATAATATGCTTCTAGTTTTAAAAATAAAATATTAATATTTAAAGTTAAAAATCTACCCAAGAAAAATTATATATATATATATATAACAAAATTTAACTTAGTTATATATAATATTTAACTATATATATAATTATAACATAACATATATAACTATATTTAACTATTATTTAATTAAAACATCACACACACATATATATATATATAACATAACATAAAATTATATATATATAAACTAACATAGCATTTTACAACATAACCATAACTATATAATTATATATATTTAACTAAATTATATCTTAGTTATAACATCATATATATATATATATATATATATATATTTTGTTTATAACATAATTTAATTCTATAATTATTTAACATAACTTGTTATTTAACATTTAACACAACATAAAACCAGCAATTGCACCGATAGGTGCAAAGGAACGTCGATAGGAGGAGTACGGAAATATGGAAGGAAATAATCAAGAGAAATATATGGACAATTAAATACAATCAACATTTGATTTTCTATAGTAGCAGTTGATTAAATTTAAGAAAAAAACTACATTAACATAAATGTCCTAGAACAATGGCATAGTAATAATGGTATCCTTCCCCTTCCTACACACTCCACATCCTACGCTTTACTATATGACATTTTAGAAATGGAGGAAGTACCAAGGTGGGATAGGAATCAATCAATGGAAAATATGAAGAGAGAAAGTGAAGGAAAGGAAACCCTTTTCACTCAAGAAGCATAGAAAATGTATCCATGAACTCCCTCATACACTAGATCAATAAAAAAATCATCGAGCTCCTTGCCAATAATGAGAAAGAAAAGAAAAATGGAAAAAAAAATAAACTTGAGAAAGAGATGCGCATTTGAATATAACACTAGGCTCACAATCATCTCTAGCCAAATTTGGCTACTATGTGAAGTTCCTTTGAAATTTAGGTATCTTTTTTCATTGTATAAAGACAATTTGTCAAGAAATGCTCAAGTCATTTCATAGGTTAAAACAAGAAGCTCATAAAAGTAATATTCTTTGAGCATCCAATGATATTTTTATTGGTCATTGTATATTGTTGGGTGATTTAATTGTAAGTTAAATTCATGTCATTAATTGTCAACCCGGGGTTTATAGAACTGGCGAGGTATACGTGTAGTATATGTACTAGATGATTATTTATCAGAATAGATTAATCTAATGCAATTAAAACGAATCACAAAACAAATTAAATCAATCTAATCCAAACCAAACCAAACATAAAGAAATTGAAATCACACTTGCATAAAGGAAACCACGCTTGCTTGAAAATGAAATCACACTTGCTTAAAAATGAAATCACACTTGCATAAATGAAATCACACTTGCAGAATTGAAGCACATCGCAGTTGCATAAATGAAAATCACACCACACTTGCATAATTGAAATCACACTTGCTGAATTAAATCACACTTGCACTTGCTGAAATGAAAATCACACCACACTTGCATAATTGAAATCACACTTGTTGAATTGAAATCACACTCACACTTGCTGAGAATAAATGAAATAACATAACTATACTATGTTACCAATATGTACAAAGGTGTGCAAATTGTGGTTGATAGGGGCCCTCTATTCCTCAGCAAGCACATTGAACAACTATCATCACATCGTGGAGATCAAAGTGGAAGTATGTATTTCATAAAATGAAGTTACAAGATATTACAAGAACTCTCTCTCCTCACTTTACAAATCACATCTTGGATAGAACTTAGAACCTCCAACTCTTAACTAACACTAACACTAAAACTTAACCACTAGCTACCCTTAACCTCTAGCAACTTTTTCAACCCTTTGTATGAAGGGTGCACTCCTATTTATACAAAAATTGAGGATAAATAATCAATAAATATAGATCCTTAGATCTCTCCTAAATCTACATTTATCTCTTGTGGCTACAACCAATCACCTAAAAATATAAGATACAAATCCTCTCAAAATTCTCTCATCCATGATTCTTCTCCTTTGAATGTGCATAGTTAATTATCCACATCTTCTACAAATATTCCACAAATCCTCATGAGTTGGAATTTAAAATTCGAATTTGTGGTTGGGTGGCCAAATAAGACCCTTTTAGAATCTCCAAGTAGGCCTACAATATCACAAAACTTAAAACACTTTTAGATATATATATATATATATATATATATATATATATATATGAAAGCATGTTAATTTCCTAATATTTAATCACAAATTCTTTTAAAATACTTAAAATCAATGACTTGGAAAATAATAATGATAAACCCATGCGATTATGTTACTTATTGTAAGGTTATGGGGCGATAGAGTTATGGAATGAGGGTAAAATTATGGAAATGTGGGTAAAAATGGATGATATTTTGGAGGCCCAACATACCCCCCAACTGAAGATGTTGCATGTCCTCATGCAACTATTGCATTGATTTCCTTAATCATAAGTTTATCTTCTTGAAATGTTTTACTTTTATATGAGATTTGGATTTATATTGATTCTCTTTTAACTTTGCATAATCATATCATTTGACAATTTTATTCTTTTTGCAAAGTGTACTTTGAAATACATTTGATTGCAACATATATTTTTTATGGTTGGTTCTTGTGTGACAACCAAAATTTTATGAGTATTGGTTCTTGTGTAAAAATACTTTGTTATTTTTGTTGCATCAAAATACTTGAAAACATTGAGAATTCCTTTTTAAGTCCCATAATGACTGTCAGCCATTTAATGTGCTCATCAATTGATCATTGCAAAACATATAAACTTTTGGAATCAAAGTGCAATAATAGTTGATTAGGAAAAAAATGTTGGTTAGGATGAAACAAAATGTGACATGTGGCATGAAATGTGAATATGAATTTATATCCCTTCCCCCCAACTAAAGGTGTTTTTATTTTTTGGCAAATGAGAAAAGGAATATATATGAAGTGAGGTATTTTCCAAAATCACAATTTTAGCATTTAAGGAATTACATGATTAAAAATTAGAAAACAACATACCTTCACTTACCTGAAAAGTGGACAAGCTATGTATATAGAAGAATGTGGTTGTTGTTGTTGGATCATGGAATGTGAAGTGAAGAATCTAATCTACTTTTTCTTTCTCTTGCTTGTATTAATAGAGGATGAGATTGGAATCTTTATTGCTATGGCTGTTGAATTCTGAATTAAGTCCTAATGTGAACTGTTGAAATCATGTAGTCTTCATTTGTTCCACTCAGTGGCATAATTCTTATCTATGTTAATAGATGTGTCGATGTCGAACATAGAAAAGAAATTGTTGGATTATTGGCCATTAATGAATGCCATGAACCAACACGAGACTACTCACATTGATGTCAATGAGAGTCAAGATGCCTAAGTACATCTTACTAAGTACGAATAGATGTGTCATAGTCGAGTCACCTAGAAGATACGACAAATAGGGGACATTGATGTATTCCCAATGTTTATTGGCGAGAGAACTTGCCATTAAGGCATGCAAGCCTCAAAGTACTAGAAAGATCTCTAGTCTTGATCCTAGATGAAGTGTCAAAGTCGATGGGTCAAAACTTGTTAGAAGGGAGGCCTTAATGAATCCTCCATCATCTAACGTGCGTATAAAATAATATTTTGAAGGACTATAGATGAAAGATTTGCATTGAAGCAATTTTTATTTGAAAGGAAGGAAAAGGAAAATGGGGTGACTCAGCTTTGTAAGGGAGCTGAATGACTTTATTTTTGGGTCAAAGGTGTGTGAAAATGAGGCAAGAAAGTATGAAGATTGCAAAGGAAATGATTTTTTGGTAGTAAGGAGATGGAATTTTATGGATCGACTGCAGGGTTAAAATGTGTAGAAATGATAAAATTGGTATATGTTTAGTCGTAATGGTGTAATGGATCTGATCTAACATGGAATGATCATTCTCTTCTGAAACTTGGTCTTTAAAAAGGTACTCGTGCATATGGTGATCTTCTTCAGCATCCTGAAACCTACAAAAACTTAGCAATTTATGCAATAAAATGTAAGACTATCGAGAGAGAGATGATTAGTCTCTCTTCATCTGATATATACACAAAAAACTCAGAAATAATACTAATAAAACAAATTCAAGGACAAAAAATTAAATGCACTTTTACCTGTTTAGAAAGCAGTACCTTCTTCATTGTGTTCCCCAATTTTGAGCTTGGGACCTCTTCTCCACACACTTAATGCTTCATCAATAGACCATAAACCAAATTTTCATAAGCTACTGAATTGTGTCGATTCTGTAGCTACCAAAAACACAGATCATTGCATTGCCTTATCGCTTTACAACTTGCAATTAGACTCAGATGGTGGTTTGTCAATTATCATAGTTGGGTTTTTAATATTTGCATGTTTTTAGAAAATTATAAGTCTGTCACCGTATTTGTCCTTTTTCTCTAGTACTCCACCCTTTTCCATGATCCCGTGGATCAATAAAATGCTCAAAATTCAAAATTATTGGATTAGCTTGAAACCAATGCAAAAGCGTAGATCTCGTCGCCCTGAATCCAATGCAATTCGTTTCACTGAAATTTAACTTCGAATTCTCTCGAAATCATGTTCTGTTTGTTTTAGGAAAAAGTTAAAAAAATGAATTTTAAGTTGCAGGAATGCCCAGTCAGCAATCCATACACTGACTAGGTCATGACTTGGTAAGTTGACTAGACCTTCATTGGCCAATGAGTGATTGACAATTGTCACGAGTTGATTCATTGACACGTGGTTATTTTTTATTGATTCACGGTTTGTTGTGGTGGCCCAATGAGAGAGTGCCATGTGGGCCAACCATTGATTGCCACATGGCCTCCTTGTGGTGGATTAAAAAATTTATTTAAGGTCGAACCGCCCTCCATGGGAATCGAAACCATGACCTCTAACATACCACCAAAGTGCCTTTACCAATCCACCCACACGTGTTTCTTGTTAACAATAGGATCCATCATATATTTAAAGTTTAACCAGTCACTATTTTGGGGGAGGGGCTAGGGTAAGCCCTAGCCCCTAGCCACTCCAGCGTCATGGAACCACAAGCGAGGGCCAAGGGCTAGGCCTTAGCCTGACCCAAGGTCCCATGAAACCGTAATATGACCAGCACAAAAGGATAAAGGGTATGGCGGAGAATTGGGGATTAGCCCTAGGTCATATGACCTGCATAAGACCACACTTATGGAGGAAAGGGGCGGAAATCCATTAGCCCTTGATTTTCGGCACCCAACACAGTCGTATGGTGCCTATGTGCCCAAGATTTTCGGAACTCGGGCTAAATGCAGATTTTAACCGTCCTACAAATTCGACCACTGATCGAGAATGTAGGCCAGGTTTTCATGCAGTTTCCGTGTTCAGGGTGCACAGGCAGGGTTTGGGTCGAATTATAGGATTATTAACAACAAAATTAAGCAAAAACTTGAAACAATGATATTTTACTTAATTTTTGGCCAAATGAGGTGCAAAAAGAGTCAAAACAGGGGTTTTCAACAATGTTGGATCCATTGGAGACATCAGTTTTTCTGTTTGAGCTTTGTAAAAGCATGTAATTATAATTTTGAGTATAAATTTAGATCTCTTACCCAATTTTTATTGTAAAATTTTAAAACTAACTTTGTTCAATTTTCTTTTCTGATCTTCCACGTTGCAGAGAGCACAAGAATAGAGCATACTCAATAATATTGAAATCCTTTATTCATTTGGAATGTGAAATTTAAAAGACAAAATGAAAGGATTCGATCTCTAACTTCAAATTTTGGCTCTCAAAACTCTATTTGTCTCCTTCTTCTCAAATATTCCTTCTCTATCTACATCTTCCTACAATTGATTAGTGAGTTTGGGGGCTCTTACTGCACCACTAATAAATAAAGAGCAAATAAAATAAAATCTAACTTTAAAACTTTAAAAAAAACATATCACCAAACTTGGTTTTTATTCATCGATTCTATCCTACTCTACTCTACTGGAAATAGAAAAATTGTTTCAAGTGTATGCATATTTCCAGTGTAACCAAGTGCTTAACAGGAGTAACATTGTATTCATGCTTAGTTCTAAAAAACATGCATTAAAACACATCAAAGCATGAATGACCAGTTGTTTTGATAATACGATTAAGAAGTAAGGAAGAATGAAAGAGTGATGTGACTTGATCCTTGATTGGAACCATCTTTCAATAAGGTCATTACATTCTTGATTCTTTTCTTGGTTTAGATCACATTGAATATCCTCCTCTATTATGCATTCCTCAATCTTAGATTCTAGTGGTTTCTCCCCATCAAAAGTATTGCATGATTCTTTAGTCTTTTCAACAGATTGACGAGAGGAATCAAAAGAAACTTGAATGTCTTCTTGTGGAGGTGGAGAGATAGTAAATTTTCTGCATGCAGCTCAAATATACTCTTCCTGAGAGGCAGATATCCTAATTGTTGCTAAGATTCAAGAAAGTTCTTGGAAGAACATTCTTCAAATTCTTAATGGTCTGTCAATTACTCCAACTGGCTGATAATTGCTATCGTCCACATAGATTAGTACACAGTTTTGAAAATTTATTGAAATCTAATATGCAACCTAAATTATTTTAATATGCTTTTAACCATGCATCTAAGAATGAATGCAACTATAATGAGTTGTCTAAACTTTCAAAATAAACACCTATGTATACCTCCTCGACAATGACGCCAAAATGTTGGGTGATTTAATTGTAAGTTAAATCCCTGTCATTAATAATCAACCCGAGGTTCGTAGAATTAACAAGGTATACTTGTACTATATGTACTAGATGATTATTTATCAGAATAGATTAATTTAATGCAATTAAAACTAATTACAAAACAAATTAAATCAATCTAAACCAAACCAAACATAAATAAATTGAAATCACACTTGCAAAAAGGAATCACACTTGCTTGAAAATGAAATCACACTTTCTTAAAGTTGAAACAACACTTGCATAAATGAAATCACACCACACTTGCATAAATGAAATCACACTTGCAAAATTGAAGTCACGCCACACTTGCATAAATGAAAATCACACCACACTTGCATAATTTAAATCACCCTTGCAGAATTGAAATCACACTTGCTGAATTGAAATCACACTCACACTTGTTGAAATGAAAATCATACCACACTTGCATAATTGAAATCACACTTGCAGAATTGAAATCACACTCACACTTGCTGAAATGAAAACACACTTGCTGAAAAGAAATGAAATAACATCACTATATTATATTACCAATATGTATAAAGGTGTGAAAATTGTGCCCCCTCAGCAAGCACACTGAACAACTATCATCATATCATGAAGATCAAAGTGACAGTATGTATTTCATAAAATGAAGTTACAAGATATTACAAGAATTTTCTCTCCTCACTTTACACGTCACATCTTGGATGGAACTTGGAACCTCCGATAGCAACTAACACTAACACTAACACTTAACCACTAGCTACACTTAACCTCTAACAACTTTTTCAACCCTTTGTATAAAGGGTGCACTCCTATTTATACAAAAATTGAGGATAACTATTAAATCAATATATATCCTTAGATCTCTCATAAATCTACATTTATCTCTTGTGGTTACAACCAATCACCTAAAAATATAAGATACAAATCCTCTCAAAATTCTCTCATCCATGATTCTTCTGCTTTGAATGTGCATAGTTAATGATCCACATCTTCTACAAATATTCCACAAATCCTCATGAGTTGGAATTTGAAATTCCAATTTGTGGTTGGTTGGTCAAATAGGACCCTTCTAGAATCTCCAAGTAGGCCTACAATATCACAAAACTCAAAACACTTTTAGATATATATGAAAACATGTTAATTTCCTAATATTTAATCACAAATCCTCTTAAAATACTTAAAATCAATGACTTGGCAAATAATAATGACAAACCCATGTGATTATGAAAATGGTTACTTAATGTAAGGTTATGGGGCTATATAGTTACAGAATGAGGGTAAAATGATGGAAATGTGGGTAAAAGTGGATGACATTTGTAAGAAATTACCATGATTAAAGTTCTACATAAAATCAAGTTGGCCAATCATCTAAATAACTTCTCAATAGTAAAAAACAAATCATATACAAGATTTGGCACTCTTTTATTAACAATTGGTTGCATTCAAAGTGAGCACTTGGAACATCTAGAAATTGAGTTTAAAACATCTCTAGAATGAGTAAATAATAGTGAAGGCTAGTTTGTGTACAAGCTACGTGATTTAGAGGTGTAGGAGAGTATAGTGGGAACAAAATCCCATATCAAGAGAATGCCATTATAAGGACATACTTTGCAATTTACGATAATAAAAAAATGTCAATATAGAGGCATAAAGTTGCTATCAATTTGCTAAGAAAAAGAATATACAAACAAGAACATCAACCTGTCCTTGTTACTTTACCTCGGTATTCCTTCCACCGCAGTACAAAATCCAAGCTTACAAATTTTCCAACAGTTGTCAATTAGTGTCGTTAGAGTTCGTGGAAGAAATCTAAAGTTTCTAATACAAAATAGATTTGAGATATGTAGTGCCATCATGTTAATTACAGTAAGAAAAATATGTACTCTAATTTTAATAGAAAATGAAATGAGAATATAAAATAGATGCATTAAAGTGGAAATTTGCACGTTGCTAATCTACAATGGTTGAAAATTGCATTATAAATAAATAAATGCCCTTAAAAGGCTATTTTTAATTAAAATAGGGACTAAACTACACCCTCAATTTAACATTGAAAGGTCTCTATAGTAAATAGAAGATTGCTTCCTATATACATGAATAAAGCAGATGGAGAGAAGGTCAAGTATGTTATAGTTTCTACACTTGAATATGACTCTCAACGGAATAATGAGTCAAAATTTAGGAGAAATAATTCCCATAAAATATGAACAAGTTGTGTATCTTGATAGCCTTTTCAATTTTTTGATGCATCTAAGTTGCTTCAAGAGAATCAAATATATTTTTCATCCTAGGTCACAATTCAGGATTTGCTTCTACACATGCAAGAGAAATATAGAATACATCAAGTACTTATCTTGGCATGGAGTGATGGATCCACAATTTTTTATAGTGGGTGTGATGCAACCAAAATGAACTTGGCACCAACTACCCATTCTCTACACCATTAACCTATGTGAATTCACATTCACATTTCAATTCATTCCTTAACGATTCACAACGCTTCATAATCATCTTGATAAAAAAAAAATCACTCAATCAAATATAATAGAATTCATGGGAAGCACACACTATCTCACCACTCATTCTCACTTCTTCCACTAAACATCTCCTCTTCGATAAGATCATCTACTTATGTTTCAATTTGAATAAAATAATACCACTTGCTTTCTCATGAAATAAACACTCAACGTATTTCTTTGATAAACCCATTTTCGCATACAAAATTCCTTTCCTTATTAAATGATGTCTCCCCTAATTTGCATGCTTAATGTATTTCCATCCAATGAAATTTCCCATGCTACACTAAGGGTCTACCATACACTGGAGCGAAGATCCACTCCATTTTCAAAGACTGCAAGGTCAATTTTTCCCATTCAACTTAACCCGGGTTCAATTCAAACTATAACAATAAACCCCAAATCTCACGATTTATCTTATGCAGGATGTTTGTCAGTGTTTGGGTGAATTTGCATTCAATCTCGATTGCCAAGACACAATTCTTAAGGAATTGAATCCCACTTCATGTTGTTCACACCTCTTTTGAAGTTCAATGAAGGTTGACTTTCATACCTACACCACCATATTGAAAATAACATCCACAATTATCTGACTAAGAGCTAAATGATTCACTAAAGGCCTAAATGATAATTCGAATGAGAATTCTAACGGGAATCAATTCACACCAACTTCACGACTCGCGTGCTCGATTTCATCTCTTTAATGAAATTTTCCCACACTTTCCAACACAAAGAGTCAATTAAATATTTTTTTCATTTGAGAGGAGCATCATCCATGGCACCCTTTCAATTCTCAAGCATAACTTTGAACCTTCCTATGATCTGCAATCTATATGGAAGATAAAATGACAATCATGCAACTATGCACAAATTGAGAAGAAAATTTTGACGGGAAATACACATCACATAATACACATATAATTTCAACCAATGATTCTCATGGATGAAAACAAAGTTCTTCATACAAAACAATATAGTGAAAATAGTTAGAGGCAACTTACCAAGAGTTCAAAGAATTGGGCTCGAAATCCCTAGTTCAAGGGATTTCGAAAATCGGTTTTCATTTTCTGATCTTTTGCAGAAAACGATTTGTTTAGAAATGTAAGGCATTTATAATTTCAAAGATTATGAATGTTTAATTGTCTGATAAGATGTTTAGAAATGAACCTTAGCTAAGCAGTAACTATAAACACAATCTCAGAAAACTGTGTTCTTTGAAGTGTTCTGATAAGATAGTTGTATGACCATACCTCTAACATAAACTTGTGGAGGATACAAGTTCAGAATAATAAGTTCTTTTATAGAAATACCTCCAACATAAACTTGCGGATTATATAAATTAGAATAATAAGTCCGCAGGGATTCATAAGTAACATTTTAAAAAGATTAGTGGAGTACAGATTCTGAAATAGAAAAGCTTCAATGGAACAAAATGGTTTGTTTTTACAATTTTTTTCTTTCATTTTGTGATAATTGGTTTTGTTAGATAGGTTGAATGGAATATATAACTTCCAGCGACACCACTTTGGCAGATGCAAAAATAAGATATTTATACTTGTTTTAGTTGTTTTAATAGTGATTTCTAAACCATGGCTTGTACATGAATTGAATAATATGTGTAGCGATGGGCCACAAATAAACGTTAATGCAACAAATTTCTATTTAGCGGTGATGAGTTTGTTGTAGCTTTATGATGGAGATGCAGGCACCACCAATCTCATTCTCTCCACATATTCATAAACGTCACTCTCAGTGTAATCAAATCATGGGCAATGTTCCCTTCTTTTCGTGCTTGACAGAGGATTACAAAAGAACATATAGCAAAACCCCCGAGGTAAGATTGCCTGCATTTTGTAGGAAAGATCTAACCATACCAAAAAAATTACCAATTCCATGCATTCTCAAAGTAGAAAAAAAATGTTAGATTTCTCTTTAAATGTTTGAAAATTTCTAGATTCTCAAGAGTTAGTGCTAGTAAATGATAATAAGCTTTGCTTGCAAAGAATACAACTGCTCTGGGAAAAAAATGAGAAACAAGTACCTGTACAGGCTCTCTTATTTTCCTTTTTTAATTAAACAAAATCTCATAGAAAGGATCCTCTGCAATTACAAAGAGTTTACAAGATTTACTATTTATTTTGGTTCGTGAAGGTCTCAAGAACCAATAACTTCATAATTAACTATCAGCGAGAAATTTGATATAGAAATAAACTTGCTTAGAAACCACAGGCATGGTTATCAAGAGAAGAAGCGGCAGACTCAACATGCCGAAGCAGAAAACCATAAATTTTTCTCTTCAAACAATCAGTATTTTCTCCAACTTGATGTCTAGCATATCTTCCTTTTTATGCCCAAGTTGATCTAACCAGTTGTTAACCTTTTAAAATTGAGATAGCATTGCTACAATTTGGCTACTATCTTGTTGCAACTGAGTTTTGGCTATAGAGGCATTGTCATAATCTATGTTTTCCACATGAAACCCAACATCCAATACATCCTCTATAACTTTCAAAAACCAGCTCTGTGATTCATGTTGGAGATACCTATTCAGATCCACTGTCTTGTTTACTCCATTTCCTTTTATCCATCCAATGTCAATACCTTTTAATTCTGAAGAAACTTACAACTTTTATGTTGTTAGGATTTACAGGTTTTTCCAAGAGATTTGCGCTTCATTGCACTGGTCACCAAAGGAACAATTGATCTAAAATATCCTTTATCAGGAATACTATGAATTCTATCACTATTTGTCTTAGCTACAGATGAAAATGCAACCCTTGCCTGAAATTTTTTATCACGGGATACAGGGTTGGACCTTCTGGAAGACATAAAGTACGAGAAAGCTTGATTCTTGAATGACTGTGCAGTAGAAGGATCCTCTGATGTTATAGTCTGTTGGTTGTTTTGAAGGACTGCATTTGACTTCCCTTTGTTTGGGGAGTTCTTGAAAGAATAGTTAAATCCATATTTGTTGAATATGGATATGGATGACAAGTCTGTTGCTAATGCAACACCAATCCATTGAACTGCACTCTTCTCTTTTGTCGTTGAAATATTAATAAGGTCATTGGCCAATTTATTAGTAGGTGTAATATCCTTATCTTTATCTGCAGTCCTACTTATAGCTAGGATTCAACAACAATCATTGATTGTAAAAGCGTTGGATGGATCTCAAAGAACCGATCAATTGAAGGATGGGGAGTATTCGTCTTAGCAGAAGAGTATAGCTTAGAAAACATACTCAATCCTCAAATGATAACTTTAGCAGCAGAGGATTCTTGTAGCACTTCTACTATAGCTATGGAAACAATGTTTCATCTTTTCAGAGTTGAAAATAATTAATATTATATTGTATTAATGGAGAAATGGTTACATGGTTGTAACATAACTCCTTAAATTAGGATTAGTTCCTAGGTTGTAGGAGTTTCTTCTCACCTCCCTATTCTTTTGAGATGTATTTATTGTCTCATATTTGATTAATTGAACATGAGAGTGTATGCTCTAGTTTGTGCAGTCTCCAGGTGCAGCTTTCTCACCTGTGAGCTGCTAATTAATTCAATTCTTTTTTTTCTTTCCAGTTTTTCTAACATGGTATCAGAGTTCAAATTTGGTGAGTCTGGTTTACCTACAAAGCCTTATTGGCTACATTAGAGCCCTAGTGGCTACAGAGCCTTCATGGCTACAGTGCCACAGTGGAAACAGAGAAGCCTCAATGCTCACATTTTCAGAGTCTACGTGGTCGAGAGTGGCATACCTTACTCACAGGAGAATTTTATCTTTCTCACATGTCTCAGCATACCTCAAGCTGAGCACAAAGCAGTCATCATGTTTTCCATCCTGAAAGAAGCGATGATCGTTGCAGATATGAACATCAAACCCACGATGATGTGATCTTTACTTAGATCGATTTTCTTCATCGCCCCCAAAAATCACATTTTTTTAGGCAAAAAGGTGATGGTGTGTTTTTTATGGTTCTAAGCTTGATATTTTGTCAGTTTGGTAGTGGATATGAGCTACAAACATAGAGATAATGGTAGATTGGTGGCAGATTGGAGGTAGATTGGGCAGACTGGTGGCAAATCAGACAAATCTGTGATAGATTCAAAGGTTCTAGTATGTTTTGAGATTATTATTTTTTTACTGTAGCTGTAATTTTTCACTTGGTTAGAATCGACTGAAGATCGAGGGATTTGGAATCCGATTAGTCGAAAATGAACAATTTCACAAAATCTTATCTCAATGAGACTAACAAACTTGAGGTTGCTTGACGGATCGAGCGCATGGTCGATCGTCAGTGGTGATGAGAAGAAGCTAACCATTTCGGCAGGAGGTACGGCAACACTAATACAGGATTGGGATAAAAGAGAGAATAAGGTGAAAGTCTTATTGAAGATGTTTTTTAAAGACAATATTATCCCACATATCAGAGACTGTAAATCCTCCAATGAGATATAGACTACACTCAAGAACCTTTACGAGACACAGAACACCAATCGCGTCTTGTCGCTCAAAGGAAAGTTGTTTTCCATGAGGATGGAGGAGAATGAATCTATCGTTGGATTCATTGCACGGGTCAAGGAACTGAAGGACGGATTGGGTGACATTAGGGAGAAGGTTTCTAATTCCGATCTTGTCACAATTACATTGAAGGGGTATAACGGATGAATACCAGATGTTCATCACGGGCTTGTCAGCAAGGGAGAAGGCCCCTTCATTTGAAGATCTAATAGGAATCTTGATACAGGAAGAAGAGCGAGGGCAAAATTTGAGACCACAGAGTGCCAATCTTGCTCTGATGGCGAAGAAGAAGCCATACAAATGGAAACAACCACAAGGACAGAAAGGCAGTGGCAGTTTTCAGAAGAGACCATTTAGAGGTATGTCTCCAAGTAACAATGGTAACAAATCTGACATTAAATGCTTTTACTATGGGAAAACCGGTCATTTAGCTAAGTTTTGCTTTAAGAAACAGGAAGATGAGGCTAGAAATAAATAGAGAAAGCACATAGGGCACTTTTTCGATGAAGGTCATAGTCATGATCTTCAATTATTCATAGTTGATTATGCTCTTTCAGCTATTGAGGAGGATGAAGTCGAAATATGGTTCGTAGATTCAAGCGCATCATCACATATGACAGGTAATAGGCATTGTTTCAAAAATTTTGAACAAATTAATTGTGGAGCTAACATACATTTAGGTTATGACAAAAGTTATCAGATTAAGGGGTACAGTGATTCCGGTGATTTTGCCTGATGGTAATATCAGATATATCAAAAATGTGATGTATGTACCCGGGATCAAGAAGAACTTGATCTCTGTTTCAATGATGGCAGATTGAGACCTGAAAATCAACTTCTTCAGATCATATTGTGTCATAAAAGATAGCAAGAAGGAACCAATTGCATCAAGAGTGCATGTGTGATATGTTTTTGTATGATTAGTTTTTTGTGTTAATATCAATTATAGATTTATAAACATGTTCTTGTTTCTTGCTTTTTGTGTTGAGGTTTCCTTAGTTGTTGGTGCTTACAAACAGGTAAGTTTCCTAAGTTAAATAAGACATTCATGAGAAAAATAGCTTCAAAAAATAATAATGAACAGTGAACATGTTCAGTGCATCAAACCATCAAAGAGACACATTAACGCGGTGTTTTGATGAAGGAGTTCACCCCTCCTGGGATTCATCTCCTTGGTTCAACTTCCATGGCTTGGGCCTCTGTATTAGCTCAATGTGGAAAAAATGTTGTTTACAAATCTCTATGGCTCCTGATACATGTACCAATATGTTCAAAATTTCCAAATTAGCCAAAAATGACTAAAACTAACTCTGGCTTCTCTAGATATGACCCCCTTCCCTGGTGGCTATGGGCTTCCCTGAACTTCCCTGTGGAAAAATCACCTGTAGAAGTCTTCCATTGCCTCTGAAACCTATACCAATGTCTTCAAAATTTCCAAATTAGCCAAAAATGACTATTGGATCTCTGAAAACTGACTTTGGCTTCTCTGGGCATGACCCCCTTCCCCGGTAGCCCTAGGCTTCCCTAAACTTCCTTGTGGAAAGATCACATGTATAATTCTTCTATTGCCTCTGAAACCTATAACAATGTCTTAAAAAGGTTGAAATCATCCAAAATTGACTATTAATTTTCCAAAATTTGTTGAAAATGGAGCAAGATATGCTTCATTTAATTTTTCCCTTGGAAAGCCCGCTAAATGTGGAGGAGACTCCAGTTAGCACCACCAAATTTGATGTTCCCTCCAAAATCTATGCCAACTTAATCTTTAAATTAATTAATGTTAACTGGTATTAATTAACCATTAAGCGGGTTTAGGGGCGCGCTTATCGTTGGCCCCAGCCCTCGATTTTGGCACGTGGTCACATGGGGTGGGGGCTGGCCCGCAGAGCTCACTTCCTCCTTCCCCGTCATTGGAAAAACCACAATCACATTAAATACAAGTGTTGGCGCCTCCATTTAAATGTGTCCATCGTTGGTTGAATGGTAAGTGATGAGCCTCATCATTGAGTAATTATATGGGCCTTAATTCGCCTTAATTCACCTCCTAGCTTAGTCAAGCCAATTATTCTCACAACTTATTGCATACTTTTGATTATATTTTGTTTATGAAATGAGTTAGAGTTGGATATGTTGCTTTGTGTTCTAATGTGCATGAGATGCAGGAATAAAGGATAAAAGCAAGGAAAATGCAGGTATAAAGGATAAAAGCAAGGAACTATGGAAAAGACCTTGGTAAAACTAGAATGGGACAAGGGAGAGTAATTATAGGAGGTAAATCCTCCTCATTTACTACCCCTCCATTTGAATATTCCTCCACCAGCTCGGAGTGCAAACATCCATCACTTTGAAGACTAAAAGACAACCGAGCAAGTGAAAAGGACAGAAACCAGTTTTTCTTGAGTTAGAGGCCAAGCCTCCCTAATGGGAAGGAAGTCATTAGAGACTTCAAATGTATAAATAGAGAGGCTTAGGACCTTAGTAGGATTCAGACTTCTATTGTAAAACTCTGTTTTATTTCTGAGCTGCAAAGACTTGTGACAGTTTGCTCTGTAATCCATGGTTTTTATAATAAGAATGAGTTTTATTTAAGCCAGCTTTGAGTTAACTCCGAGGGCTGAAGCTCTTGGGTTAGGGCCTGACCCAAGTAGCCAAAGCTCCTCTTTACTGTACATGTATGCTAGCATAGTTTCCTGGTTTTCATTGTTCATTTTCTTAAATAGCTTCCTGGTTCTGTTTATTTGTTTAAATAACTTTCTAGTTCTGTTCAGTTGCTTAAGTAGGATTCATGGTTTTTCTAGTTATTTGCTTAGGTAGTTGTATTTTCATTACAGTAGTATAGAGTAGATCAGTTTTGCTATAGTTTACTTCCAATTGTGCCTTCTTTCAGTTTACAGGTTAGCTAGGTGAAAAATATCATTAGTAGGTTGTGCGCAGGTGTCTCAGCCTCATCTCCTCCCTCTAGGACCATGACTTGAGGAAGAGACCCTTCAACAACCCCAAAAACACAAGTCTCTAGTTCTAACATGGGCTATGGAGTTCGTTGTTTAATGCAGTCATTTTGTTCACCCACACTGGTTTTCTTTGTCATTTTCATTTGAAACCGCCTCCAGCACATTCCTCATGCATCGCTTCCTCGCCGTCCGATCACCAAAAAAACCTTCATAATCACCATCCGATTCACTATTTTCTCCAACTGTTGCCTCGCGTGGATTCCACCACTTACTTTATGAACTTTAAGTCCCCACCGTCGATCTGTCTCGCCTGATCCGATGGTCGTCGCTTCACCTGATCGCCAACTAGCTTGGCTGATCTCCACTATTGATCAGCCCCATCTGATCCGACGGTTATCCCGCAATCTCGCGCAGATTAGTGCACGAACGTTATCCGCCCAAGAGCACACGAGAAAAGTGGTTTTCTCGTGCTACATGTCGCACAGTAAGGCTAATCGTGTGAAATTTCCAAATACTACTTACAGCCTGAAGAGCGCGTGAGAAACTACTTACCGCCTTAGAAACCCACTCCCTCAATTTCACACATTTATTTTCCCCGCAATATGATCTCTACCATCCATCTCTTGACTTCACCCATGCGATAAGATCTTAGTCATTCATCACTCTTGTTAGCCTCGTCTATCCATCTCTTGACTTCACCCACACAATTAGATCTCAGCCATTCATCTCATGTTAACCTCGTTCATCCATCCACTCACATAATCCCTCGCGACACGATCTCTGCCATTCATCTGCTTTGTTCCCTTGTTCATCCACCCATTCACTTAAGCCTTCGCGATAAGATCTCAACTGTTCATCTTGTCAATTAACCATGTTCGCCCATCTATCTATGTAACCTCCTGCGATCCAATCTTCGTCGTTCATTTTCCTTTCACTCGACTGATCCAATGGTTCTTATGCATTGTTGCTCTCTCATGTCCTCCTTTCACTGATTTCGACCTCCAATTGCTTTTTTCGCTTGAAACCCCATTTAGCCTAAGTTTCTTTGTTACACCATAGTCTAGTTTTGATGCTCTCTACTTCTGCAACTTAGATCATTAGCATTAGGTTAGAGTTAAATAGCAATTCCACTTATCATAGCTGTTTAATTAGTTAGTTAGGTTATGGTGTAAGTTTAGCATTTCATGTTGTTTTCTTCATTAATGCAGTAGAGTAGCTCTCTCTTAGAATAGGTTTTCTCTCCTTCCATCAAATAATTAGGCTTCTTCTGACCCTATAGAAGTTTGGCTTGGAACCCCTGGGGTCTCTTGCTAGACAAATAGTGACAACATGTAGTACCTTCACTTCTACTTGTGCATATAGCACTATCACTTCCAAGTTTGTACGAACCCCGGGTTGATAAGTAAAGTTGGTAGCCATGGGAGTTGCAGTATTATTATTACAATACCAAGGCTCATCGCTTTTTGGCGTCATTGCCGGGGAGGTGTTTAAGTAGAAGTAATTATCGCTTTCTTCTATTTTCTAGTCTCCAACTTTCTTTTCTTCTACTTCTAGTCTTCAGTATTCTTCCATTAGTTTATTTCTGCAAAAGTAATCTAGTTTCTTTCTTTCTTTCAGTTGTCATTATCTGCTTTTATTTCCATTCTACAATTACTTTCTATCTTTGACAAAATCTCGCAAAAACCAACCCAAAAACACTTCCTTTCATGCCTCGTAGGAATAGGGACAATTCAGGTAAATTCTTGACAAATACCCCCACTGCATCCAATAGTCAACCTTCTCTCTTCTTCGGTGATTATGAAGTGGAAGAACCTTTAGGTGAGCAACCTTACATATTTGAAGAACCTACGAGGGAAGAAGAAGAGGAAGAACCCATTCCTACTAAACCAATGGCTGGAAACCAAAATAACAGGGGAGATAGAGAGAGAATTGAGAGTGCCTTCCCCATCAGGAAAACCAATGGGGGCACTAAGATGAAGAATATAAGCCCCTCTACTCTACCTCATTTCCATGGCCTGACCACAGAGGACCCTGACACCTTCCTATTTGAGTTTGTTGTTATATGCCGAACCTATGACTATACTAATGATAAGCAAAAGTTAAAAATCCATCTACCCTCAAGGATGCAGCATTGCGCCGGTTCATGGGTTTACCTAGAGATAGCATCACAACTTAGGCTCAGATGCAACAAACCTTTAACAACAAATATATGGACTATTGTAGGTCAAAGGATAATAAAGAAGAGATTTTCAGGATGACCATAGGCTAGGATGAATCCTTAGAAGACTATGAAGAAAGATTCCAGCTCGGTTACAAAAGGGCCAGGTGCACACTTAACCCTAAGTCACTAAAATTGGTCTTGCTTAGAGGAGTAAGGGAGGATCTTCTGGATACCTTACATATGATAGTAGGAGGAGATGTCTACCAATTACCCTATGAGGATATTAAGACTGTCTTTAGAAACCATTCTATGGCAGCCAGGAAAAAGGGTAGGGGTAGTCAACCTATGGCTAGTACATCATCCTCTAACTTATCCATCCAGGGTGAAATTGGAAATATGCTAGAAGATTTCAAAAGTGATATGTTGCAAACCCTTGCCTTGCAATTGGACACCATGAACATCAAAAGGAAGCAAGAGGAAGCAGAGAAAGCCTTGGCCATCTTTTGTCCTAGATGCACCATGAGGCATCCAAGGAATGAATGTCCATTAAATTGTATTAATATTTTCTCAATCGGTGAATAAAACCACTCCAAAAACAAGTTCCCTTCTTTACCTGGACCTAAAGCTATATATCAAGGAGCTGAAGGGTCATTGAGCATCTTTGCTACATCAACCAAAGGAGACCCCCTGGACCTAGACCATACCAGCAGGGTCTGCAAGGGTCATCCCATGCATATTACAACCCCAACCAAACCACAGCTATACCTTCTTGGGGACCCCCTGCTCATCCTTCCTGGTCTACACACCCTCCTTGGTCCTATGCATCTCAGTATCAATCCCAACCAGCCAACCAGTCATTTCAATCTTATGTTGAGCCACAACATCAGTGGAATACCCCACACCAGGGGTGGAGGCCCCAATTCAACAATGTTCCAGCCCTATTGCGTCCACCACCTACCCAACCACAACTCCTAAACTCTGCTCCACCCAAGCAACCCCATATGCCTTCCCAGCCAAATCCAAACCCAAAAAATAGGCAGGATCCACAAGTATACAATGGAGAGACATCATACCCAACTTATGTTGTAGAAATCCAGGAGATCAACCTAAGATCTGGGAGAATTATCTCAGATAACCAACCTCCCTCTCCACATAGAGAGGTTGAGGAAGAAAGAGAGGAAAGCAACCTTAAAGTAAATCCACCCTTTCCTGAGAGATTAACCCAACCACTCCAACCTACCCGAGAAGAAACTGAACTTCTGGGAGAATTGAAAAATCTATGTGTAAAGACCCCCCTTCTCCACGCAATCAAAGATGTTCCCATTTACAATAAATTGATTAAGGAGAAGTGCTTCAAGCATCCAGGAAGAAGAAAAATGGATGTCCCTACCATTAATGTCATTGGGCAGTTTTCTGACTTAATGCTGGGGTAGGTACTATGTCCAAAATATTTGGACCCTGGAAGCCCTGTAGTAGATGTGCACATTAATGGAACTATTGTCCCACACACTCTGATTGATCTTAGGGTTGCCTTTAATGTGATGACCAAGGACATCATGCTCAATCTCAACCTCCAAGGATCACTGAGAAAGACCACAATAGTTCTGCAACTTGAAAACCGTTCCACAGTCACCCCTGAGGGAATTGTGGAGGATGTGATGGTCTCCATTGACTACTGGGAGTACCCTGTAGATCTCCTAGTTCTCCAGTCTAAGGCTAAGCTTACTAGTTACCCTCTCATCCTTGGGAGGCCATGGTTGGCCACAGTTGATGCTTACATTAGCTGTAGAGCTGAGAATACGACCATCAAGAATGAGCATATGTCCAAACAGTTAGTATTATACCCTCTTGCTCAACCTACCCTGGAGCATGATTTACCTTTATGGTTAGAGGAGGAGGAAGATGATGATGTTTATTCTACCCAACTTTATGCTTTGGAAGCAACCATAGGAGGAGGACAACAAGATGAGGATGACTTAATTGAACACCTGCTCCAAAGTCCAACTCCCAGTTCATTACCATTAGAAGAGGAAGTAAGGGAAACCCAAAGCAATCATCCAATTGACTTATGCTTGGCCAATTCCAACCCACTCCGTGTCAAAACCATAGAATTTGGCATAGAGATAACTTTGAAAATTAACCCATCTCTTTCTGCTTTAGAAAAGGAAAAGTTATACAACATGTTGAGAGAACACCTAGAAGCCTTCGCTTGGAGTTATAAGGAAATGAAGGGAGTACACCCCTCAGTGTGTACTCACCACATATACATCAAAGAAGGTTGCAAGCTAGTCAGGAAACCACAAAGGAGGATGAATCCAGCTCTTAAAGACATAGTCAAAGAAGAACTGCAAAAACTTCTAGATGCAGGATTCATTTACCCTATCTCAGACAGTGGGTGGGTCTCTCCTTTAGTGTTAGTTCCCAAGAAAAATGGTAAGTGGAGGATTTTTGTTGATTATAGGGAGTTGAACAAAGCCACAAAGAAGGATTATTCTCCCCCACCCTTCATTGACCAAGTGCTAGATGGCCTGGCAAGGAAGAAGTTCTTTTCTTTCCTAGATGGATTCAGTTACTACAACCAAATCCAAATCTACCCACAAGACCAGGATAAGACCACATTCACCTGTCCTTGGGGTACTTTTGCCTATAGGGTCCTTCCTTTTGGCCTATGTAATGCTCTTGCCACTTTCCATAAAGCAGTATTGAGTACTTTTGCTGAATTAGTACATGATGCAGTAGAAATCTATATGGATGATTTTACACCTTATGGCTGTGATTTCCAAGAAGTCTTGACTAACCTAGGCAAAGTATTGCACAAATGCATTGAAATGAACCTGTCTCTCAGTCCAGAAAAATGTGAATTCTTAATGACTGAAGGGACTGTGCTAGGTCATTCAATATCTTAGCAAGGACTGCAAGTGGACCCAAACAAAATAGCAATCATCTAAAGGGTCCCACCTCCAAAAAAGCAGAGAGATGTCAGGAGTTTCTTAGGGTTAGTTGGATACTACCAAAGATTCATAAAGGACTTCAGCAAGTTGGCCTCTCCTTTGTTCAGGTTGTTGGCCAAATATTCTGAGTTTATATGGTCAAAGAGTTGTCAAGAGGCCTTAGACATTCTAAAGGGTAAGTTAACCACTGCACCAATCCTTAGAGGCCCAAACTGGGCCCTCCCTTTTCATATTCATGTTGATGCCTCACACAAAGCCATAGGAGCAGCCTTAGGTCAAGAAGAGGAGAAATTGCCCTATGCCATCTATTTTATCAGTAAGAACCTATCAAAGGCTGAGCTAAACTATATTGTGACCGAAAAGGAACTCCTGGCTGTTGTGCATTCATTGAACAAATTTAGGCATTACATTACAGGATATCAAACATTTGTGCATATTGATCATGCTGCAATCAAATATTTAATGAATAAACCAGATGTGAATGCTAGAATCATAAGATGGTTGCTTTCATTATAACAGTTTGATCTAACTATTGTTGATAAACCTGGTAAGGAAAATGTTGTAGTTGAATTTCTATCTAGGATGAATCTGCCTGCAGGTGAAGAAGGAATGGTGGATGACCAGTTATCAGATGAGCATTTGTTTGTTATTTCAGTTCTGTCCCCATGGTTTGTTGATATAGAAAACTATTTGGTATCAACATAGTTTCCACCAAACTTTCCCTCCAAAGAAAAGAGCAAGATAGTCAAAAAGAGCGCCCCCTTCACCTGGATTGGGGGCAATCTATTCAAACTTGGCCTAGATCAAATCTTAAGAAGGTGTGTAATGGAAGAGGAAGTCTTTGACATCCTTTTGACCTGTCATGATGGGCCTTGTGGAGGTCACTTCGCAGCAAAGAGGACAGCATTCAAAGTGTTGCAAGCAGGCTATTATTGGCCTACTCTTCATCAGGATGTGAAAAAGTATATTAGTCAGTGTGATCGATGCCAGAGGATGGGAAAGCCTACTCCAAGAGATGAAATTCCCCTACAATCTCAAGTGACTTTCGAGCCATTTGACAAGTGGGGCATGGACTTCATTGGGCCTATCAACCCTACTTCAAAGCAAAAACAGCACATCATTGTGTGCACTGATTATTTGACTAAGTCAGTTGAAACCAAGGCAATTAAGGCAGCAACAAAAGAAAAGGTGGTTGAGTTCCTAAGGGAGAATATATTCTACAAATTTGGGTACCCTAGAGAGCTAGTCACAGACCAAGGTAGCCAGTTTACCTCCAGCATGATTGAAGAACTGCTCAGCCATCGAGAAAATCAAGCATAGAACCTCCACTCCTTATCATCCACAAGCTAATGGGCAGGTGGAGGTGACCAACACGGCACTGGAGAACATCTTAACCAAGGTGGTGAGCAGTAGCAGGAAGGATTGTGCAGAGAGACTGGTTGAGGCCACATGGACCTATAATACAACATGGAAGTCCACCACTGGATTTACACCCTATGAGTTGGTCTATGGGAAAAAGGCTTTGTTATCCATTGAGTTTGAATATAACACATTGAGGATGGCAGCCCAACTAGATTTGGATCTCAATCATGCACAGAAGAAAGGTTGTTACATTTGATTGGCTTGGATGAATTCTGAATGTAGACCCTCCTACATACAGAGATAGTTCAGATTCATAGGAAGATCTGGCATGACAAGCACATCAAGGAGAAGCAATTTCAAGAAGGAGATTGGGAATTTTTATATGATTCAAGGTATAAAGACTTCAAGGGCAAGCTAAGGACAAGATGGCTCGGACCTTATCTGGTGTAAAGATGTCATGACAATGGTTCAGTGCAAATCAAAACTATTGATGAAGAAGCTATTCCATTGGTAGTTAATGGACACCGATTGAAAATGTACAAGAGGCCTTTATCAAAACAAGAGTTCATAGACAATATCAATAAGACAGTGATGATGGTGGAGCAAGTTCCAACTCCTCCCTCATTAGGACACTGAAAAAGAAAAAAGAATAAGGATTCAGGTGAAAACCTCCATGAGGCGCCTGAGTCCCATCTTTGGGTTGAAAACCTTGTGAGGCGGCCCAAGGATGAGAAAAAAATGAAGAAAAAAGAAGATCCTTGGGTGAAAACCTTCCTTGAGGTGCCCAGGGCAGATATCTAGGGTGAAAACCTCTCTGAGGCAGCCTAGGTGTTTTTAGAATAGATATATATATATATGATCATAAAAGAAAAAATAAATAAATAAATAAATAAATAATAATAATAATAATAATAATAATAAATCAATTGTTATTTGCAGGTGGGTGTGAAAGACAAGCAAGGAGCAAAGAAAAGATCCAAATGGAACCCTGCCACACATATATTCATCTCCTCCACTCCTTACCATGCATCCCTCCATCAAACCCATTGTTTTTTACTTCATTGCTTCAATTCAAGTGAAGATTGTGTTTTCTACAAAATCACCTCAACCATTACCATCATCATTGCATTCACATACACTCCTACACCCTCTGTTCATTCATTACGGCATCCTCACAGCACCAACCATCAACATGATCAATAAATTCTAAGGGAGACACCAAACATTTCCAAGTGGTAATCTAGGAGCTCCATAGCAATAGCAACATCAGATCTCTAGTCACAGACACCTCCAAAAGCCAAGAAACCATCAGCGGACATTAGAGGAGGAAAAAGAATGACTATCAGCAGAACCTCTAATCTTTGACAACTGCAGCATGGCATCAAGACCAAAGGTAAGTATCCCACTCACTCACCCATATGCATCATTTGATCAAAAGTTGTAAAGGTTAAGAGGTAGTTGGTTTATAAGTGAAAAGGTGGCAAAAATGAAATTCTTCAATAAGTCAAAAGAGAATGCAAGGGTCCATAGATATAGTATTGTTATGGCAACCATTTGAGAATGCTTGAAGAATTAGGATTTGGAGTAGAAACACCAGTTCACCATAGACTCAACATACCCTATTTCTTGATGCAATCACTCATAGACTCCAATAACAAAGTAAAGGAAGGGAATTCACAACAGTTGCCTCACCATGGTTTGATCAGGATCCTCATTGATGATGCCCTCCAAAACCTCAGGATCCCTATAAAATGGTTAGTCTTTAGAGACTTACCGGCAGAGGATGAAATCAAAACTCTCATCTATGATGTTAGTCCTCCTGTCAGTGAGGAGGAGGCAAAATAAGAAAAAGAAGATAATGAGATAGATGGGGATGAGATGGGTGAAGAATAAACTAATACAGAGGAACATGTTGAAAGAATACAAGGAGGATGATGTTGAAACAAGAGGAGGAAACAAAGGAAGAAACTGATGGAGATGCAAAAGAACAGCAAAAGGAAGAAGATAAGAAAAATAGAGAGGAAAACTGCAGGAAAATAAAGACCAACTAGCATATATGGCCAGCCTCTCCTTGGAGGCCATCCAGTGTAGGAGGCCAGCTAAATCCTATGCTCTTTACGTCATAGAACAATGGCTACAATTTCATATTAAAACACTAGCACAAAGGAGCACCATGCCATTTCAGGACTGTAGACAATTTATTGATCTTTGTGATCAAAGTGCACTAAAGGATGGGGCCAAAATGGCTGAGTTTTACTTGCATAACATGGCCCTCATAGATATGAATATTTGGGACCCTAATGCAGAGCTAGGAGTTCTACAATTAATGGCTTTGGTATCATTGATGAACCATGAGAAGTCAAGGGCTGCAGATATGAAAAGAATATTGGCCAAAGAGCAAAATAAACCTCTTTTTACCAAAGTTGAACAATCAAACCTCATGGCCCTAATCAGCACCCATAATCTAATTGCAAATGATCCTCAGCTGGCACTTAGATATCTTGCTACCCAAAAGCAAGCAATTTCACATTTTGACGATATGTTTAGGCTGCTAATATGATAATATACATGCCTTCTAAAGGAGATGGAACACTTATCCACAGAGCTTGAAGATCAGAGAATATCACTCCCCTAAAAGGTTGAGAAAAGCACTCAACAGGACACCTATGTATGAGAAATCAATGCAAAGGTTGAAGTTCAATCGGATAGGCCTAAAAACTCAGTCCACCACTACTCCTAGGGATGCTAGAAGGGAGAAAAGAAGAAGATGAAAAGAGGCAGTGGGAGGAAGTAGGAAGGAAAGCAGGCTTCTATGAACAAGAAGAAGAGACCACAGCAGAAGCATGGGATGTCAGAGAGGCTACCAGAGCCATGAAGGACATGGACATTGACTAAGTTGCTCAGAGGATGAGCAACACTTTCAGTAGGGGGTGATGATGAGCCTCATCATTGAGTAATTATATGGGCCTTAAGTGGCCTTAATTCACCTCCTAGCTTAGTCAAACCAACTATTCTCACAACTTATTGCGTACTTTTGATTATATATTGTTTATGAAATGACTTAGAGTTGGATATGTTGCTTTGTGGTCTAATGTGCAGGAATAAATGATAAAAGCAAGGAAAATGCAGGTATAAAGGATAAAAGCAAGGAACTATGGCAAAGACCTTGGTAAAACTAGAATGGGACAAGGGAGAGTAATTATAGGAGGTAAATCCTCCTCATTTACTACCCCTCCATTCGAATATTCCTCCGCGAGCTAGGAGTGTAAACAACCATCACTTTGAAGACTAGAAGACAGCCGAGCAAGTGAAAAGGACAGAAACTAGTTTTTCTTGAGTTAGAGGCCAAGCCTCCCTAATGGGAAGGAAGTCGTTAGAGACTTCAAATGTATAAATAGAGAGGCTTAGGACCTCAGTAGGATTCGGACTTCTATTGTAAAACTCTGTTTTATTTCTGAGCTGCAAAGACTTGTGACAATTTGCTTTGTAATCCATGGTTTTTATAATAAGAATGAGTTATGTTTAAGCCAGCTCTGAGTTAACTCTGAGGGCTCAATCTCTTGGGTTAGGGCCCGACCCAAGTAGCCAAAGCTCCTCTTTGTTGTAAATGTATGCTAGCATAGTTTCCTAGTTTTCATTGTTCATTTGCTTAAATAGCTTACTCGTTCTATTTATTTGTTTAAATAGCTTTATGGTTATGTTTAGTTGCTTAAGTAGGATTCATGGTTTATCTGATTATTTGCTTAAGGAACTACATTTTCATTACAGTGGTGTAGAGTAGATCGGTTGTGTTGTAGTTTACTTCCATTTGTGCCTTCTTTCAGTTTACAAGTTAGCTAGGCGAAAAAGATCACTAGCAGGTTGTGTATAGGTGTCTCAGCCTCATCTCGTCCCTCTGGGACCATGACTTGAGGAAGAGACCCTTTAGCAGCCCCAAAAACGCAGGTCTCTGGTTCTCGCATGGGCTATGGAGTTCGTTGTTTAATGCATTTATTTGTTCACCCGCACTGGTTTTCTCTGTCATTTTCATTTGAAACCACCTCCAGCACGTTCCTCATGCATCACTTCCTCATCGTGCGATCACCAACAAACCTTCACAATCACCGTCTGATTCACTATTTTCTCCAATTTCTACTTCGTGTGGAGTCCACCACTTACTTTATGAACATTAAGTCCGCACTGTCGATCTTCCTCACCTGATCTGATGGCTATCACGTCACCCGATCACTTTAGGTGCTTTAAAACCCCACCATCGATCTGTGTTGCCTGATCCGACAGTTTTCACTTCACCCGATCGCCAACTAGCTTGGCCGATATCCACCATTGATCAGCCCCGCCTAATTTAACAGTTATCGTGCAATCTCGTGCGGATTAGTGCATGAACATTATCCGCCTGAGAGCACATGAGAAAAGTGTTTTTCTCATGCTACGTGTCGCGCAGTAAGGCTAATCGCGTGAAATTTCCAAATACTGCTTACAGCCTTAAGGGCGCGCGAGAAACTACTTACCGCCTTAGAAACCCACTCCCTCATTTCCGCATGTTTCTTTTCCCCGCGATATGATCTCCATCGTCCATCTCTTGACTTCACTTGCGTGATAAGATCTTAGCCGTTCATCACTCCTGTTAGCCTCGTCTGTCCATCTCTTGACTTCACCCGCACGATTAGATCTTAGCCATTCATCTCCTGTTAACCTCGTTCTTCCATCCACTCACCTAATCCCTCGCGACACAATATCCATTGTTCATCTGCTTTGTTCCCTTGTTCGTCCATCCATTCACTTAAGCCTTCGCAATAAGATCTCCACTGTTCATCCTGTCAGTGAACCCTGTTCGCCCATCTATCTACGTAACCTCCTGCGATCCAATCTTCGCCATTCATTTGCCTTTCACTCGACTGATCCAATGGTTCTTATGCAATTTTGCTCCCTCACGTCCTCCTTTTACTGATTTCGACCTCTGATTGCTTTTTCTACTTGAAACCCGATTTAGCCTAAGTTTCTTTGTTACACCTTAGTCTAGTTTTGATGCTCTTTACTTGTGCAACTTAGATAATTAGCATTAGGTTAGTGTTAATTTAACAATACTACTTAGCATAGCTCTTTAATTGGTTAGTTATGGTGTAAGTTTAGCATTTCATGTTGTTTTCTTCATTACTGCAGTAGAGTAGCTCTCTCTTAGAATAGGTTTTCTCTCCTTCCATCAAAGAATTAAGCTTCTTTTGACCCTATAGAAGTTTGGCTTGGAACCCGTGGGTCTCTTGCCAGACAAACAATGACAACAGGTAGGACCTTCACTTCTACTTTTGCATATAGCACTACCACCTCCAAGTTTGTACGAACCCCAGGTTGATAAGTAAAGCTGGTAGCCCTGGGAGTTGCAGCATTATTGTTGCAATATCTAGGCTCATCAATAAGGCACAGAATTTGGGAGGGGGAGGTCACGGTTCAAACTCGCCCTCTGCCCCATACCATATATATTTTTCCATATGACATTTCAATGCCTTTTAAATATAGTTCGAACCTTTGGAATTGTGGATTTAATGCAGACTTTAACCATGTCTTAAAACATTAAAATGCACCATTGGATTTATAGTTTGAAACTATTGTTTGATATTTAATAGTTATTATTTAATATAATATATATATATATATAGTTAAAAAAAAAAACCTATATAATATAAATAATAATTATATATAATGTATAATAATATTAAAATAAAAACAAAATCAAATTTCAACTTAGGATATTTAGGCATTTTCACCTTCACACAACCAAACTGGCAAATCTGGAGGTGACACTTGTCACAACCCCATTGGGTGAAAACTGAAGAAGATTCCCCTTGCTAACTCGACTGCCATGTCATCATTATGTCTTATTTTGCAATTTTTTTAGTTGCTTAGGAAAACGAACAATAGTCATTTTCTCCTTCATCCGAATTCCGTTTTCAGTGAAACGAATTGCATTGTGATTGTCTTGACGAGACAGACACAGTCGTATAGTTTTTGAGCCAATCTGATAACTTTGATTTTTGAGCAAAATATTGAGCACCTGATCAGTGTGGGAGGCCTGTATAGGTTGAACATCAAGAGCATGCCACACCAAGCTCTGGCTTCAACAGGACTGACAGCCAAGAATCTTTGGCATCAAATATTTGGTCATCTTAACCTACAAGATCTCATGCTGCTACAAATAAAAGGTATGGTTGATGGACTACCTGCTTTTCAGAATGTTCATTTAGATTGTGATGGATTTTCATTACGGAAAATGCATAGGGAAGAGTTTCCTTTGAATGCTGATAGGAAGAAAAGATATATTCTAGAGCTTGTGCATACAGATATATGCGGACCTATGCAAACTAGGTCGCTAGGTGGTGCATATTATTTTCTACTCTTTATTGATGATTGCACTAGATTCTCTTGGGTATATTTTATTAGAAAGAAGATTCAGACATTTCAATGCTTTAAAGAATTCAAGAATATGGTGGAGAAGCAGGTAGGGAAATTCATTAAGATTCTTTGCTCTGATCAATGGGGAGAATACAAATTGGGAGATTTCATGAAATTTTGCAGGAATCATGGGATTATTCAACAGTTCACAGTACCTCACACTCTGCAGCAGAATGGAGTTGCAAAATGCAAGAACATAACCCTTATGGAGTGTGCACGAAGTATGCTTCAAGGTAAGGGTCTATCCAATGGTTTTTGGGTTGAAGCCATCAACACTGTAGTATACTTGAAAAATAGGAGTCCAACTAAATGTCCCAATTTTAAAACTCCTTTTGAAGCACTTTATGGATATAAGCATGCAGTGAATCATTTAAAGGTTTTTGGGTCAAAATCCTTTGCCCATATTCCCAAGGATGATAGGAAGAAGTAAGATCCTAAGGCCACGAAATGCATCTTTGTAGGATATTGCACTAGGTTTAAAGTTTATAAGTTATTTAATCCTTTGACTCATAAATTTTGTGCTAGTCGAGATGTGTTATTTCATTAGCATACTGAGGAAGGAAATAAGGAGAAAAACCTTGAAGAGTGGCACATTCCACTGTTGATGGAAGAAAGCAGTGAGGACATGCAACAGCAACAACAACAACATCAATAGCAGAAAGAGGAAGAGGTAGGTGATGTAATCAGTAAGTCGAGCCCGCTAAGGTCTGAAGCAGACAGATTTGAGGTGAGTCCCTTACCGAGAAGATCAGGTAGGAAAACTAAACTACTAGCCAGAATGAAAGAATATGCTTTAATGTCAAACATTTTAGATGTTATAGAACCCACAAATTATAAAGAATCTAGTCAATCTCATGAGTGGAGGGCCGCAATGAATGAAGAATTTGAATCTATAATCAGAAATAATACTTGGGAACTAGTTTAATTGCTTGAAGGAAAAATACCCATAGGTTGCAAGTGGCTTTATAAACCTAATTTTAATGCAGATGGGATTATAGAAAAGTTTAAAGCTAGATTAGTAGAAAAGGGTTATTCACATAAAAAGGGAATTGACTATGAAGAAACCTTTGCTCATGTAGCCAAATTGAATACTATTAGAATGTTAATTGTTGTAGCTACAAAATATCAGTGGAAGCTACACCAGTTAGATGTTAATTCTGCGTTTTTAAATGGTGAGTTAAAGGAAGAGGTTTATTTAATGCTGCCTCAAGGGTTTGTTAAACAAGGGCAGGAGCATTTAGTTTGTAGATTGAAAAAGGCCCTTTATGGTTTAAAATAGGCACCCAGGTCTTGGTACGAGAAGATTGATTCATTTTTCTTACATCATGGTTTTCATAGAAGTAAGAATGCCCCAAATCTATATTCCATGTGCGATGAACAGGCGCAGATAATTTTGATTTCCTTGTATGTGGATGGCATGATTATAACAGGTAATGCAAATGCATTAATCAAAGAAATCAAATTGCAAATGTCACAAGTTTTTGAGATGAAATGCCTTGGAAGTTTACAATTATTGTCTAGGTATGGAAGTGTGGAGAGACTCTGGGCATAATTTCCTTACTCAAGGGAAGTATGTTAGAGGACTGCTCAAAAAGTTCAAAATGGAATAGTGTAAGACAACATCAATACCTTTGCAGCAGAACCTAAAATTGTGCAGAGACAATGGCTCTAAGGAGGTGGATGTTACTTTGTATAGGAAACTAGTTGGTAGTCTGATATATCTAACTACAACTAGACCAGACTTAGCATACTCTATTAGTGTGTTGAGCCAGTTTATATCTAAACCTCTTGAAATTCATTAGGTAGCGGTAAAAAGTGTACTGAGATATCTTCATGGTACCTATGATTATGGTATTTTATACACTGATACATCTGATGTTACTTTAGCAGGTTTTTCAGAGTCTGATTGGGTAGGTAACCTGGATGATCAATGATCTATCATAGGTTATGCATTCAATGTTGGATCTGGGGTCATAGCATGGAGGAGTAAAAAGCAGAGCATTGTTTCTTTATCTTCAGCTGAAGCCGAGTACCAAGCAATATGCATAGAGACATGTGAAGCTATCTGGTTGAGGATGATTCTCCATGATGCAAGAGAAGAGCCTAAAGAAGCAATCATCGTCAATTGTGACAACTAGAGTTCCATTAAGGTGATGAACAATCCAATGTTTCATAATAACACGAAACATATAGATACTCAGTTTCATTTTGTAAGAGAAAAAGTCCACTCAAAAGAAATTTTTATTGAATATTGTAAAACATGTGACAATGTGGCTGATATTTTTACAAAGCCTCTTGGTAAAGTGAAGTTTGAATTGTTTAGCAGGATGTTATCACTTCAGGATAATCCTTTATCCATTAAGGGGGAGAATTGAAAATAATCAATATTATATTGTACTAATGGAGAAATTATTACATGGTTGTAACGTTACTCCCTAAGTTAGGATTAGTTCCTAGGTTGTAGGAGTTTGTTCTCACCTCCCAATTCTTTTGAGATGTATTTATTGTCTCATATTTGATTAATTGAACATGAGAGTGTATGCTCCAGTTTGTGCAGTCTCTAGGTGTAGCTTGATCACCTGTGAGCTGCTGATTAATTCAATTCTTTCTTTTCTTTCTAGTTTTTCTAAAATTCAGAGCCTCCTGTCCAAGTTCAGACATGTTCACAAAAATAGAATCCCAAGGGACACTTCCATCTGTCTATTCCTTATTATGAACTGTAATCTGTGGTATATTGTGGCTTGACTTATCAATTGAAGATATCTTGGTTGGGGATACACTAGAAGCCTTGTTTATAGCTATTGCCTTGGCATTTTAAGATGCATTCTTTATATCGATATCTTTTTGCTTCAATTGTGTTTCTCCTTTAGCATCGCTTAACCTATGAGAGAGAGCAACATGAGTGCACAATGTTGATTTAAGTTCCACTTTGTTCTTGGTGGAACACTTCTCCTTATTCTCCTTCGGTGCTAGGATGGGCTCTTCCCAGCTTTTACACAAGGCCCTAGAATTCTCAAGCTAGTCTGTCATCGCCCTTGATCCACTAACCACCATTTTCTTCTTACCACAATCCCTGATAGCTAGAGACAATTTACCAGCAAAAAGCCTTCTCCCACAAGATATCGAAGTCCTCCTACTAATAGGCGAGGGCTGAAGATCTCTCCTCCCAAGAAAAGGCTAAGGTGTTTTCCTCTCTGTGTTCAGCGAAGGCTGCCTATACCTAGATGGAACAACATATGCACCTTCTCTCACATGAGCCCTATTCTCTTCTTGAGCATTCAGGAGACTTTGAACAATGCACTTGGAGGGTATTGGAGACAATGCCCTTAAATTATCCTTGGTTGCAGGGGAATTATCTCAAATAACCCTATTCTTACATGACTTTCCAGCAGACAGAGACCATTTGTCGGTCATTTCGGCCTCCATTCCACTGCCATCCGACGGAAAATTTTCCAAAGAAGAAAAAATTGGCATGGTTTTCTTCCCACAAGAAAAAGCATTATGATTCAAAGCAGGCCTCTCAAAACCTTTATTGTTTTCCATCTCGATGCCACAAGTGGGCACCTTAAAAGGCCTATTATTATCAGTAGACTCTGACCTTCGGTCCATAACTTGGAAGCTAGCAACCACTTCCATTGCATTCAAATCCGTGTCTCTCAGATTCAAGTTTGAATTCAATTTCGATTCCACATACTGTATAACAAAACCATTTTGCACTGAAGGCACAACCCTGGCCACCAGATCCTCTGGGTTACCTATACAGGGGTACCTAAGTGGCAGAGTTCGAACACAACATAGACGTGGAATAGGGGAACGCGACTCAAGCCGGTCCACATAAAAGAATTGTCTGAGTTGTAGCTTGTCTGTCAAAGTAAGATCGTTATCTTCATCCAACAGGGAAAAGTAAGTAGAATGAGTCGAGTCAGATACCTTGATGTAAAAACCCTTGTTCATCCAAAGCTCTCTCTCAGCCAATGCCAGAACAATGTCCATCACTTGCAGAAGCATGAAACGATGCTCTCCAATGACCTTCACATCAGAATTCATGCACTATAGAAACTTCAACAGGATCCCCGGTGTTAAAGATGTAAAATCAACAACAAAAAACTAAAAAACCTTTGCTTCAACACTACAAAATCCCTAGATATTTAGAAGAAATTTATAGGCATGGTCTTATGGAGATTCCCCTATTGTGCAGAATCAGTTGGGTCGTTTCACCATTATCCCCTGAAGCTAAGCACCACTGATGAAAGCCATGAAACTAGAAGTTGCATCGGGACATAGTCTCAAATAATCAGAGTGTTTTCCCCTGTAGCTCAAAAATGTATTCATAAACACCACTCCCTCTTCCCATGAGACTGTTTCCATGGGTTTCCATAGAAGCAACGGCCACCGCTGAGACACTGTTCCAGTAAATCATGGCGGGAAGAGTCAGGCCTTCCTTCACAGCTTCCTCCATAATGTCCCCCATCACCGTGCCACCTTGGACTGTAATTGTCATTGCGTTCTTGTTGACTCCAATAACATATGCATAGTTTTCAGTTGAAATAATTAATCCATGGTCTCCAACACACACTAGCCTTGAGAGGCTATGAGCTAGAGTGCTTACCACTTTTATCTTTTGCTTCTTTTTTACAACCCCGACTCTAGCACATAATATGTCAGCTTATGTTTTAGGTGACACAACCTCTGCAACTCTGCAAATGTTGTGATCATCCAAAATTCCTTGATAATTAAAGATTTGGCATCCTCTTCTGTTTTTTTGTCATTCCTCTAAGGGAGGACGTGAGAAAAATGCCTCAAGGAATAATGGAAAATCAAGGAGAAATAGAATACTGAGAAGGGCAATTTTTGTGGCCCATGGCTACATGGATTATTCGAGCCCTCCAACTTGGAAAATCAGTTTCAGGGTTCGATCTCAGTGCATCCCTGGCTCTACTACACCACAACACAATGACGTCTCATTTGGAGCAGCAGGTTTCTGAGGGCGAGCTTGCAAGCCGAAGTCTCCACTTTGAGACTCTACCCTGAGAGTCGACATTCTCCATAGTGCGCATAGGTGAAGAAGGAGATCGTCAGCCTAGCTAACTACGATAAAGTACTGGACATGGTAGGCTTGTAGCTCTGAGTTCTTTATATGTCACTACTAGCCCTGGGTACTTGAGAGACGAAAATATATGCTTTTGATTGGCCAGGGAGAACAATGTTTGCTCACTCAAAGTAGGCAAAGAAAATGCCTTTCGGCATAATTATTTAACATAAAATTATATCTATATATATTTAACTATTATAAAGTTCTAACATCACATATATATATATATATATATATATATATATATAACTAAATAGTTCATAACATAATTATCTAAATAGATATATAATTTAATTATTATTAGGGGCGTCAGCTAGCATGATTGGCATGTGTGAGAAGACAATGCTGAAGAGGAAGGTGCATATGGGGAAGAGAATCGACGTCAACAAACATTGTCAAATGAGTTTAAATGTAGGCAAGTGGTAGGAGAGGGACCTCCATCTGACATTCTCCAGGTTCGCAATTTTTGGCCATTGAAGTTCATTATGGAGGAATTTCGGGGCAGAGGGCACATGAATGGGGTGTTTAATGTGAGTGTTAACATGCATTCAAAAACGCACACTTGTCCCTCTTTAGATTATGATCGTGTTATGAAACCAGCTCACAAAAAGATAGAAAAGAAAGATAAACACCTTAGAATTCATCCTCTTCGAGGGGGCAACCTCCTTTACATTACACAGATGAACGATTCTTGGATGATACAAATGACAAGACTCCTTTCTATAGATAAGATTCTAAGAGGTCATAATATAATCAGAGCCGACATAACAATAATAATGTAAGGGCACAACAATAACAATAATGGGCTTCTATGGGGCACCATAATAACAATATGGGGACTACATGGGCACAAAAATATAATAAGGGGGTTGCACTAATAACATAAAGGGGTTACACTAGTACTATAGGGACCTAACATGCCCCTCTCCTTCAAAAAGTGTTGTCCTCAATGCTTGAGTAGTTCTTGATTCTTCTGTATAAAGTGATCATCCATCCATGTGGAATCTTCAGCAGGTAATTTCTTCCACTTGATGAGATACTCTGAAATTGATCGATTTCGTAGCTTTTGATTTCTCGGTTCTGTGACTGCTTCAGGTTCCAATATGATTTTTCCTTCCTTGTCAAGTTCTAGAAATATTGTTTGAACTTAGATCTTCTACAACTTTTGAATGAGTTCCCACCTTGCTTCATCATTCTTCTATTCATCCCTTGCTTCATTTATCGAATTTGGTTGGATAATTATACCAACCTCTAGCATTTCTGCAACCATACATTCAATTTCACTCCTTTGGGCATATGGATATCTGTAAGGCCTAATTTTTGGAGGAACACTTCATGGAATCAAATGAATAGCATGATCATGATCACGAATAGGTGGGAGGCCTTTCGGAGTCTCAAATACCTTGGAATGATTGTCCAAGACTTTTTGGAGATTTGGAGAAATAAATGATTTCGATGTGGGAACCTCTAGCGAACATAATTATGAAATTGTGCCTCTTTGTTCTTTCTTTAGAAGCTTTGTCATTCCATTAAAGCTGATTATCTTTCCCAGTTTCCCTGTGATACCTCTTAATTCAACTTCCTTTCCTTCCGAAGAAAATTTCATGAAAAGTTCTTGAAAATTAAAAGCTATTGTACCCAAGGATTGTAGCCATTGGACTCCTAGTACAACATCAACACCACCCATTGGAATGGAAAGCATTGGGCTATTCAATACATGTTCTCCCATGGATAGCTTGATATTATGGCACTTTCTAGAGCAATTTATGGTTCCTCCACTTGCAACCATCACTTGACACTCTGGTGCTGGATATAGGAAGCAATTCAATTCCTTGGCTATCTTACAATGAATAGAAGTATGGGTGCTCCCCAGATGCGGGTAACCATTAATGCGTTAATGGTGCGGAGACAGGACAATGGCGAATGGGCTAGCCACTTGGCCCTCAGAAATCTTCCTAATACCAGAGACAATAATCCCCAGGGTACCTCGTAGGCGGCATTAAATGCCCGCTACAGTCGAGGCAGAGCCATGTCCTGTTTAACCATGGCGTTCGATCACAATCCAGACATTCTACCCCTATTCCATTGCGCTTGCCCTCCGCAGGCGGCAAAGCCTATTGAGAGAACCAGCACGGGGCAACGTTGTTGGATTGTCTGTTGTCTTGATTTGGGCAATGGTTACCACCATTCCCAAACAATTCTCTGCAATTCAGATGTTGTTCTCCATCATTCTGATTCCTCTGTGCAAAATTCCCCTGATTATTCCCCTTCCGCTTACCCTGACTCATTCTCTACTCCTCTTTTCACCATGGTTCGCCACCATATGCTTAGTAGACGCATCAGCATGCGCGGTGGTAGCTCTCGGTCTCAGGCTTGGCAACGAAATATTTTGGATTCCCCAACTTCCTTGGCAGAAAATTCCCACTATCGAAACACCATAAGCGAACGGGGCAGAGCAGGCCTCCACCGCTCTGGTCACGATGAGGCGGCTGTGCACACTGATCCCTTCCCTCTGCCCCTGCACCAGGTCCCCCATACCATGCAATTCTGGTTCCGTAGCTCTCTGAACTACCCGGTCATTGTCGCCACCGTCTCCATCTCCATTACTGAAGAAGCTGGGCAGAACATCCCTATGACAATATCCATGGAGGAGACACACAGAGCTGGTCCAAGACGAAACAGAGGTAACAACGAAGAACAAGGTGGTGATGATGGTCAGAACAGAATGCCTGGGAAGACCGTTGCTATCTGCTCGCATGAGGACTTGGGGATGCAGAGTGACACGCAGGCAATGGACAGCCTCATGGCAGACACGTCGGGCCCGCAGCTGGAAGTCGGCAGCAGGGAAGGCGCTCAGCAGGCGGTGGGCAATGCTGAGTCAGACAACCCAGATGATTGGGCTTGCCCGATTGTGGAGGAACCCACCACGAAGGAATTCATTGCGCAAATCGCGTCTGCCATGTGGCACTTCACCTAGTTCTTGGTCTTTTCTATCTTGTTTTTGTCCAGGTTGGCGGTCCAGTGCGGACGCATTGCTGGTTTCTGGGTGGGTTTGCAATGTTGGCTTTTTGGTTCTCTTCAGAAAGCTGTGGATAAATCCGGTGTCTTTTTGTATCTCTTTCTCTCTTTCAGACTAGTTTCCTCATTGTTGGGACAGTCTAAGATTTTGTTAATGACAGCATGATGATTTAGGCCGAGTCCCTTTCTGGCCAGGACACTCTGTAAATACCTTTTCTTTTATTAATAGATTACTCTTACTTAGAAAAAAAATAAAAGTATGGGTGCTACCCGAATCAATCAACACTATTACCTTTTTCTTCTTGATATGTCCTTCTATCTTGATAGTTTGAGGAGTGGTAATCCTAGCCAATGCATTACAATATATGGTCGGATTCATTTCTTCTTTCCCTAGGGTTTCTTCCTGGTGTATATCCTCTTCTTTTGACGTTTCTTGTTCCTTTTCTTCCTCCTCTTCACAATCTATGTAAATTAATTTCTTCTTAGCACACTTATGACCTTTAGTGTATTTTCTATCACAACTGTAGCAAATCCCTATTTCTCTTTTTTCTTCCAATTGTTGTGGTGTCAACCGTGTAGGTTGTGGAAGGCTAGGGGAAACAACACTTCCATAGTTGTGATTGGTAGGCTTCCTTGTTGCCATAATTTTGCTTTCCATTTTTCTTGCCAACCTGAATGCCTTCTCCAATGAATCAGGTTCCCAAAGGTGAACCTCATGTTGGATGTTATCCTTTAAATTCCCTATGAACACATCAATCCTATGCTCCTCTAGAATATATTTTACCCTTATGTTCAATTTTTTGAAGTCCTCAATGTGCTCCATCATTGAACCCTTTTGTTTGATAATTATCAATTGGCTAAAAAAGGTGTTGCTTTTGTATCCTCATAATGTGCTATCATTTCTTCTGTAAAAATTGCCCAAGTGACAATTTGTTTATGAGAGAAAAGTCATCGATACCATACAAACTGATTTGGTTCCAAATATAAAGTTGCAATACATACCTTTTGTGTGTTTTTCATATTATGGAGGTCGAAAAATTGTTCCATCTATAGTATCCATGTTCCGGGATCCTTGCCATCAAACTTCCTCATATCAATCTTTGGAACATGGTGGGTCTTCAATCCAACGTTAGAGTCTATGAAATCATGATTAAATTTTATTTTGTTCTCATCATGAGTTTCCTTTACTACCTTTTCTCCGTTCATAAATATTTCTTGTAGCAACTTTGTCAAATCCGTCTTCAAATCATCCATTTTACCTTCCATGTTAGCTTCCAAACCATCCATCTTAGCTTCCAAAAAATCCATCTTAGCTTCCATGGCATTCATCTTAGCTCCCATGTCTTTCTTTAAATCCTCCATTTTATCTTCCATGCCTTTCTCTAAACCATCCATCTTAACTTCTATTACTTTTTGTGAGAGTGAATTTTGTTGCACTTGGTCTCGTAATTTTGATATATTATGTTCCATTTCTTCCTCTTTTTTCATTTTTTAAGAGCTCGATATTGAATTTGTTGTATCTCTGTAATTGTGGTTGTCCAAGATCTAAAATTGCTTCCTGCGGTAGTCTTCGGAGTCCTCTTTCCAATGCCACCGGTCTGATCAAAATTGGATTCTCCAAGAAAGCATTATTCCCAATCTCATAAGATGACTTGATTATATAATGTTTTAGTACAGCGAACTTGTACGACGTCCCACGTGTCACTGTGTTGACCTTCGGATCTAAAAATATATATACATAAAACTAAAGTTCGTCCTCTTTCTGTAACTTCTTACGAAATTTCAATATGATGCTCAGAGAGAAAGTTATGACGATTTTCCCAAGGTCACATGTTTAGAATGTAATTCGGGGGTTTTCCAAAACCCTAACTTCTTCAGATTATATCTCCACAAATATAGCGAAAAAAGATCTGAAATTCGGACTTGAGCTTCACCAATATTTTGCCTCAAATGGGTCTTAATTTTAGAGTCTGACCCTTCATATAAAAAATAATTATAGCGCAAATTCCACGATGACCTGTTTGAGATGAAATTCTGGAGCTTGCAAAAACCCTAACTTCCTCAGATCATATCTCCAAAAATATAGTGAGACAAGATTTGAAATTCGGGCACGAGGTTCAAACCGATTTCTTCTCAAATGGATTTTTTTTAGCTTCTGAAACTTTGTAGCGAAACATTTATAGCGAAAATTCCACGATGACCTATTTGGAGCAATGAAACCCTAGAATCCAAAGCTCTGGTACCAAATGTTATGAAACCAACTCACAAAAGATAGAAAAGAAAGATAAACGCCTTAGAATTCATCCTCTTCAATGGGGCAACTAAATGCCTTAGAATTCATCCTCTTCGAGGGGGAAACCTCCTTTACATTACACAAATGAACAATTCTTGGATGATACAAATGACAAAACCTCCTTTCTATAGACAGGAGTCTAAGGGGTCATAATATAATCAGAGCAACATAAGAATAATAATGTAAGGGCACAACAATAACAATAGTGGGCTTCTATGGGGCACCATAATAACAATATGGAGACTACATGGGCACAACAATATAATAAGGGGGTTGCACTAATAACAATAAGGGGTTACACTAGTACTCTAGGGACCTAACAGATCACTCAGGAAGTCTTTTCCGCATATCTACTCTTCAAGTCTTAGGTTTTCTTTATAAGCACAGGGATCTCATCCCAAGGTGGCAAATTTTCACGAGTGTTTTCATGTCTGCAGTGGTTCCAAGTCTATATTTCTCACCAATGTTAGCACTCTATGAATTCAGTGAAAGTATGCCTATATATTTACACCCTTTTGCTTGAACGTTTGTTGTCAATTCATTGGTTCTTGTGTATCGTTTTGGTTTAGTAGTATGGTCGGTTATTACAAGTGCCCATATTTTTTGTTCTCTTTTTACACAACACAATGAAGGGTCCTTCATTCTAGTTGGTCATTGTGTTTTCTTTTGTGTCCTCCCAAATCACTAACTCATTGGGTATATCTTTTAGCTGTCTAATCCTTGTATGTGGTATCTGGAACTCGCACACATTTGCAATTTGGTTCTAATAGAATTACAGACGTAGCCTTTCCAAGGTTATTTAGTATAGTCCTCACACGTTATTCCCAACTGCAAATCCAGTGTCAAAGATAATTTTCCTGTCACAGGTGTGTAGGGTTGTTCATCCTACTTTTCGTCGACGGTGTCCTTCTAACATTTTGTCTTAGCTCTCATTCTAATTCCTACATCCCTAAAATACCAACTCTCCATTATTGTATTGTATGGGTTCAACTTCTGGTCATACCAATTGCGTCTGGTTACACCATCTGTTTCACCCTAGTTTGGTCACCCCAACCAAGTCTATTTACAATAATTGTTTTCATGGCTCCTTGGATGCACCAATCTAGTCATCGGGGTCGTGTCATATGATCATCCACTTCTTGTTTTTGACGTCTATTCAGTTGGCACTCAATGGCTTTCCACTTCGACTATGTTCCCCCGAAAGTAATGAATGAGATCCTTCACTTGGAAACCAAGGATTTTGGTGATCAAAGATATTTTTCTGATACTAAAATCAGTGGTAACACCTTTAGGTGGACTCCATATCCTGGGAAATTTTGTAAAAGGAGACTTTATTTTCTCCACTCAGTGGCTCTGCATCGTCAACTAGAGGCATTGCTTCATATGGTCATTCATGATAATCAAGTCGACCAGTACCAGTTATTTGCAGGACAAGAGGAGATCAAACGGATCCTACGTGACATCAGGTATAATTTGGACGACATTGTCACCAAGTTAACATGGGTGGAACGTTATGTGGTTTCCAATTCAAACTCTAGATCAGAGTCACAGCCTCACCCACCAGCTATTATCAATGCACCAACAGAGGATTCATCCAAAGCCAATTCCAATTCTCTTTCTCCAGTCATTATATTAGACTAATGGTATTTTATGGAACTTGGCTCTTTTTTGTATATGTTATTTCTACTTCTCCTATGGTTTTTTGGCTCTTAGTATGTCTTAGTATGCTCTATGTGAACACTATTTTGTTTGATTGCTCAGCACACACTAATGCATGTAATTACCAATGGGTTAGATAGTTGGAATGTTAGTAAGTTTCTCTGATTGTCTTTTTTTTCTAAGCCTAGGATCATGGGAACATGGTTTCTTCAGTCTACATGTATATGGGATCCCATAGAGTCTTTGGGGAACAAAATATATCAATGTAACATCAATGGTTTCGTAATATAAATATATTTATAAAGTTTACCAAAAAAATAAACTATAACATCTTTTATATATATATTGTAACATAACATAGCATAATTCATAACATAATAGTGTAACATGTATTGTGCATAACTATAACATAATATGACTATAACTATAAGTTGTAAATAGTTATGCTATGTTAAATGTTATAGTTATAGTCATATTATGTTATAGTTATGCACAATACATGTTACATTATGTTATGTTATGAAATATATATATATATATATATATATATATATGTTCATGTTTCAACAATGCATCATTGATAGATACATTAAATCCATCATGAAAGGTGAATTTTGTGCAGTGAATAAAAGCATTTAGGCTCTTTTCTAATTTGTACCATATTGTTTCATTATGTAGTGTGTTGTACAAGAAACATTACCTTCATGTACTTACACCTAGTACATGTCATGTGCCAAAGTCAAACATTAATAATTTAAGACCTATTGGAGTATTTTGTTGGCATGAATTTTTATTAGTTTTGTAGATAGATTTATTTCATATATATATATATATATATATATATATATATATATATATATATATATATATATATGCGCTATGAATAAAATGCATTATTTAGAAACGGGAAAAAGTGTGAAGGTAGATTAGTTTATATGTATTATATGTAATAGTTTTGTATTATATGTAATACTTTAGTCAACATTTTTTTCTTGGATTAATTTAAATGTATTATATGCATTATATGTAATATGTTGAAGCATCCCATATATGCGCCCCAATTGCAAGCCATCGCATGTTCCCACATAGCCCACCCAGAGTGCGCATTCCACTCATAGATCTTGCCTTTGACATCAATCAAAGTGTCAAATGCAGTGTTTATGTCTATGTTGATGATCATGCTACCTCTAGTGGACCTTCACCTATTTCAGGTACACCTCTTGCATTTTTAAATCCTCTTTAAACTTTATGTGTTTATGTCTTGAAATTGTCTTTAATTTTTAAATTGTCTTCAATTGATGTGTTTGAATTTAATGTATATGTTATTATGATTCTAGTTTGTTAATTATATATGTTAAATTATGTTTATGATTTGTAGGCCCTCAGCAAGTTGAAGTTGAGGATCAGAGTGCAACATCAATCCCTTGTGGGATGATGTTATAGCTCATATCACATTGGAGGATGTTACGACCCATCATACGTGGATCACATAAGAGATACGTAACATCCCTGCCAATTCACCGACTTGTTGTAGTTTGTCTTTGATGTTGGATAACATCAATAGGTTGATCGAGACATACCAGAGGTCGAGCCCACAAAGCCACCTCCTACAGTCCATACAAAGGATTATGAGGCATGAGGTTAGAGGCCCAAATACTTGGGAGGTGGTGAAAGAGGCCACTAAGAACATTGATGTTTATGGGGAGTTGTTTGACATCCCTCCGATCACCCTACTAGACATAGAGGTCTGATTCCACTGAAATATTTTAAGAATGTTGATGCAACCGCTTTTGTGTATGATAGATTCATTGGAGCTTGGGGCCAGTTCCCCCACCATGACCAGGTCGCCATTTATTTTTCCAAGCATTTATATGCAGATTTTATGTTACATATGAGACCGGATTACACTGTGTTATGAAACCAGCTCACAAAAAGATAGAAAAGATAGATCAACGCCTTAGAAATAAGCCTCTTTGAGGGGGAAACCTCTTTTACATTACACAAATGAACAATTCTTAGATGATACAAATGACAAGGCCTCCTTTCTATATATAGGAGTCTAAGGGGTCATAATATAATCACAGCTGACATAACAATAATAATGTAAGGGTACAATAATAACAATAATGGCCTTCTATGGGGCACAATAAGAACAATATGGGGACTACATGGGCACAACAATATAGTAAGGGGGTTGTACTAATAACAATAAGGGGTTACACTAGTAGTATAGGGACCTAACATGCCCCTCTCCTTCAAAAAGTTTTGTCCTCAATGCTTGAGTAGTTCTTGATGCTTTTGTACAAATTCTTGTCCTCACATGTGGAATCTTCAGCGGGTAAGCTCTTCCACTTGATGAGATAATCTGAAATTGATCGATTTCGTAGCTATCGGGTTCTTGTTTTTGTGAATGTTCCAGGTTCCAATATGATTTTTCCTTCCTCGTAAAGTTCTGGCAATATTGTTTGAACTGGGATCTCGTAAAGCTCTAAAAATATTGTTTGAACTGGGATCTTCTGCAACTTTTGAATGAGTGGCCACACTTCTTCGTCCTTCTTCCATTCATCCCTTGCTTCATGTATCCAATCTGGTTGGATAATAGAAATAACACAAAACAATGCTTCCACATCCTCATCCTTTCTTGAGAGTGCATTTGAAACAACATTTTGCTCCCCTTTTTTGTAGATGATTTCAAAGTCATAACCCAACATATTTGTGACCCATTTTTTCTGTTCTTCAAAAGATAATCTTTGTTCTAAAAAGTATTTAAACTGTCATGATACATTTTTACCTTGAAGTGTCTTCCCATTAGGTAATGTCGCCATTTCTTAAGTGCATGTAGTATTGCCAACATTTCCTTCTCATAAATTGCTTGCTTGAGATGTAGCCATAAAAATACCCAATCACCTACATCAAAACTTATTTCACTACGATGTTGATCTGCCTGATGTTTCATTTGGTTTTTCACCAAAGTGGCGTTATCCTTTAAAAGTTGGAGAACTTGTTTTTGATGCTCGATGTGATCTTTCACTGCTTGAATCTTTTTCTTCTTGATATGTCTTTCTATCTTGAGAGTTTGAAGAGTGGTAATTTCTTCCAATGCCTTACAAGATATGGTTGGACTCATTTCTTGATGCTCGATGTGATCTTTCACTTCTTGAACATTTTTCTTCTTGATATGTCCTTCTATCTTAGTAGTTTGAGGAGTGGTAATTCTGGCCAATGCATTACAAGATATGGTCAGATTCATTTCTTCTTTCTCGATGTGACCTTTCACTTGAACCTTTTTCTTCTTGATATGTCCTTCTATCTTAAGATTTTTAGGAGTGGTAATTCCAGCCAATGCATTACAAGATATGGTCGGATTCATTTCTTCTTTCTTGATGTGATCTCTCACTTCTTGAACCTTTTTCTTCTTGATACGTCCTTCTATATTGAGAGTTTGAGGAGTGGTAATTCTTACCAATGGTTTACAAGATATGGTCGAATTCATTTCTTCTTTCTCTGGGGTTGCGTCGTGGCGTATATTCTCTTCTTTTGATGTTTCTTGATCCTTTTCTTCCTCCTCTTCATACTCTATGTAAAATAATTTCTTCTCAGCACACTTATGACCTTTAGTGCATTTTCTATCACAATTGTAACAAAGCCCTTTTTCTCTTTTTTCTTCCAATTGTTGTGGTGTAAACCTTGTAGGTTGTGGAAGGCTAGGAGAAGAAAAACTTCCATAAGCCCTTTTTCTCTTTTTTCTTCCAATTGTTGTGGTGTAAACCTTGTAGGTTGTGGAAGGCTAGGAGAATAAAAACTTCCATAATTATAGTCAGAGTGGTTGGATTCCTTGTTTCCATAATTTTGCTTTCAATTTTTCTTGCCCACCTGAATGCCTTCTCCAATGAATCAGGTTCCCAAATATGAACCTCATGTTGAATGTTATCCTTTAAAGTACCTATGAAGACATCAATCCTTTGTTTCTCTGGAATATCATTTACCCCTATATTCAATTTTTGAAAGTCCTCAATGTGCTCCGCCATTAAGCACTTTTTTTTTAGATTTATCAATTGGCTAAACAAGGTGTTTCTCTTTATATCCTCATAATGTGCTATCATTTCCTCCGTGAAAATTGACCATGTAACAAGTGGTTTACGAGAACAAAGCCCTTTATACCATAAAAATTGATCCGGTTCTAAATATGAATATGCAATACATACCTTTTGTAACAGTTGCACCTCATGTAGATCAAAATATTGCTCCATCTGTAGTATCCAATTTACCAGATCCTTGCCATCAAACTTCCTCATATCACCTTTTCTTGATTTTAGGAGCTCAATTTTGAAACGATTGTAACTCTGTAATTTCATCCCTTCCAATTTTGAAATCACGACTTGTAGTAGCCCTTTGTGTCCTCTTTCCAATGCCACCAGTATGATCAAAATTGGATTCTCCAAGAAAGAGTTATGCACAATCTCCCAAGATGACTTGATTATATACCTTTTCAGAAGAGTGAACTTGTATCAAGTTCCACGTGTCACTGTTTTGACCTTTGGATCTGAAAAAAATACACAAGAAACTACAGTTCGTCCTATTTCTGTAACTTCTTACGAAATTTCAATCTGATGCTCAGAGAGACAGTTACGACGATTTTCCCAAGGTGACTTGTTTGGAATGTAATTCGGGGGTCTGCAAAAATCCTAACTTCCTCAGACTATATCTCCTAAACTATAGCGAGACAGGATCTAAAATTTGGAGCCGAGGTTCAAACTGATTTCTTCTCAAAGGGGTTTTTGGCTTAACTTCTAGAACTTCGTAGTGAAACAGTTATAGCAAAAATCCCACGATGACCTATTTTAGTTGAAATTATGGAGCTTACAAAAACCCTAACGTCCTCAAATCATATCTCCGAAAATATAGCGAGACAAGCTTTGAATTCGGACCCGAGGTTTAGCTCAAGCTCATCTCAAATGGGGTTTTTTTCTCTTTTGAAACGTCGCAGAAAACAAGTTATAGCGAAAATTCCACGATGACCTATTTGGAGCAGGGAAACCCTAGAATCCAAAGCTCTGATACCAAATGTTATGAAACCAGCTCACAAAAAGATAGAAAAGATAGATCAACGCCTTAGAAATAAGCCTCTTCGAGGGGGCAACCTCCTTTACATTACACAAATGAACAATTCTTAGATGATACAAATGATAAGACCTTCTTTCTATATATAGGAGCCTAAGGGGTCATAATATAATCAGAGCCGACATAACAATAAGAATGTAAGAGCACAATAATAATAATAATAGTGGACTTCTATGGGGCACAATAATAACAATATGGGGACTACATGGGTACAACAATATAATAAGGGGGTTTTACTAATAACAATAAGGGGTTACACTAGTAGTATAGGGACCTAACATGCTCCTCTCCTTCAATTTAACATTTAACATGGAAATAATTACAATCATGCTTCATATTGGCTTGTAGAAAGCGTATTTTAGTGCAATCAACATGTATGCTATTACAATTCAATTTTAAAAATAAATTATTTGAATTATAAAGTCATCCATATATATATATATATGATCCAGGTGGATATTTTTGGCCACCCGCCAAGTCCACTTGTAACCCCACCATGGTTTCTTTCAGCTTTTCAATTTCCTTAATTGTAGCATAGTTTACTATTTTTAGCATTTTTTCGAGTCGTGAACTTTCGGATCCGTTTTGAGGCCCTAAACGGCGTTTTTTGGGAAAATTGGGAGCAACATGGGTCCATGGAGTAATGTTTCTCTTCCCAAAGTTGTAGTTCTCGGATAGATATTTCTAACAAGATATTGAACGCATCAAACGGAGATCGTATGCCAAAGTTACGACCCGGGGAAGTTGATGTACCAATTTACCCAAACGGGACCCACAGTTTGGCGTTTCATCTTCTAGGGTTAGGTTTTTCGATTTTTAGGGTTTTCCATTGTTTCTCAACAATAAATAGGCCTTCAAGCCTCATTGTAACACAGTTCAGAGGCATGTAGCCACCACATCTCTTCTCAGAGATAAGCTACCATCGCCTTAGTTGTTTATTTCCATTTTTTGTTTGTAAGCATATCTTGGTATTTTACATTAATGAAATGAAGTATTATTTCCACTGCATCTTTGTGTTTATGGTTATATATGTAATTTGTTGCATTCTTGTTTAAATCCAGATCAGTGATATCAGAGCGGTCTGCATTTTCTCTGTTTTTCTTTGCATGTCCCCAACGAGGTTAGGATATAAGGAGTTAGGGCTTGAACTAGTCAAACCTTTGCAAGAACAGCCTCGCAAAACCCAACGGCCTCCCATGGCGGATGAAAAGAAAGATGAGGGGGCAGGAGATCCTATCAAAATCTTGCTCGAAGAAGCCCTCGAGCAACAAAGGAACGCGATGATGGACAACTTTTCCCAGATCCTTCAGCGGCTACCCAGGGGCGACGCATCGGCTTCCCACAGCTACTCTAGAAACGCCACACCGTTTAAGGTACAAGTTAATTTTGAAATCCCCATATTCGGCAGTTAGATAGATGCAGATGCCGTCGATAAATGGTTAAATTTGCTAGAGAGTTTTTTTTTGTTCATGATTTTTCCAGTGGGGAAAAGATTATTTTCGCTCTTCTCAAAGCATCCCCCCACGTCAAGGACTGGTGGGAAAACTACTGCGGCCAGAAGGATGAAAGTACCGGCTCACTATTTTCAGTCGCACCAACCTGGAATTTGTTCCAGGATGCCATCAAGGAGCAGTACTACCCTGTTGGAAGCTATGAGGATCAATACATAAAGTGGACCATGCTGCGGCAAGGAAGGGACCAAGACGTGCCAGAGTTTACTAATATTTTCCATACCCTTCGCACAAAGTTGGGTATCAAGGATTCAAACCAGCATTTGATACTCAAATACCGCGGCTGCCTGCACAAGTACATCTAGGAAGAAATAGAATTCCTGAACATCTCCTCGCTCAGCACGTCATACCGATATGATGTCAAGGTCAAGAAAAAGTTTAAACAAAAAAAGCAAGACTTTGGATCTGCGAATCCAAAGCAAGGGAAAAGGTGCCCCCAAACCACAAAACAAAGTACAAAGCCAAGGCGGGGTGGCCCAAGACAACCTGCCAAAGCTGCAAGCAAAGAACAACGTCGCGAAGCCGAAAAAGGACATGGGAAAATGGTGTGAGTTCCATAAGAGCTACACTCACAACACAAGTGAGTGTCAGGCCAAGCAGTCACTGATGGCTGAGTTAAAGGTTTCAGAATCAGATGCATGTTCTGACTCTAAGTCAGAACCCGACAAGGGGAATGGCAAAGGGAGGCATATTATTGATGTGGAGCCCAACGCCACCGTTGCCACCACAAAGATCTAGAAGGAGGAACCCGAAGATCCAAAGGAGGAGGAGCATCTCTTCCACTCCCAGATGTGGGTAAAGGGATCCCCGCTACAGTTCATTGTTGATAGCGGGAGCCAAAAGAATCTCATTTTGGCAAAGGTTGTGAAGCGGCTGGGCTTACCGACCACAACACATCCACAACCATACACCATCGGGTGGCTTCACCAAGGACGGGATCTTCGGGTGAGCCAGCAGTGTCGCCTTCCATACAACATCAAGCCCTTCACAGATGAGGTATTGTGTGACATTGCTCCCCTTGAAGTTTTTGATGTATTATTAGGACAACCATACTTGTGGAAGCGACATGTTGTGTATGAATCAAGGCCCCGTGCTATTATTATTACTTTGGGAAATAAGTTGTACAGGATACCGGAGGTAGTACCGCCTACTGCTATCTCTTTGGTTACTGCAAAACAATGCAGTAAGCTCATTTCCAAAACCGAGAAATTTGTTTTCCTGATGATACACCCTTAAGAAAAGAAGAAGACGGTGGCCACGACCTCCAGACAGGGCCCCTCTACACGACAACTACAGATGGACAAGGTCATGGAGGAGTACGAGGACATCTTCACCTCCCCCGCAGGGGTTCCTCTGCATTGTCAGGTCAAGCACTCCATCAATCTGACCCCAGGTGCCCCACTGTCCAATGGACCAATCTATCAGTGCTTCATTTTGGAGAACGATGAAATCAAAAGGAAGATTCATGAGCTGCTACAGAAAGGTCACATCCATCCAAGTTCATCGCCTTGTGGGAGACCGATCGTGTTGGTACAGAGGAAGGATGGGACTTGGAGACTCTGTATTGACTATCAGGTGCTGAACAAGATCACTGTCCATAATAGGTACCTGATCCCACGGATTAATGACCTTATGGACCAACTGAAGAGGGAAAAATATTTCAGCAAGATCAATTTGAAGTCAGGATATCACCAGGTACCAATCGAACCCTCCGATGTGTGGAAGACTATCTTCAAAGCCAAGGAGGGCCTTTTCGAATGGTTGGTTATGCCTTTCGGATTGACAAATGCTCCTGCAACCTTCATGAGGCTAATGGATGACATCTTGCGGCCAATCACCAACTCATTTGTAGTGGCATACTTGGATGACATCCTGATCTTCAATAAGAGCTGGGAAGAGCACCTCCACCACATCCGATAAGTTCTCCAAACACTGCGACAACACAAGTTATGTGCCAATTTGGAGAAATTCACTTTTGGCATGACCCAGGTTCAGTATCTGGGATACATTATTGATGAACAGGGGGTGCATGTGGATCCAGCCAAGATCCAAGTCATTCGGGATTGGCCCTCTCCAACCACTCTAACGGAACTCCATAGCTTTCTAGGTCTTGCCAACTTGTATCGTAGGTTCGTGTTGGGATTTTCTCATATCACTTGGCCTTTGAGTCAAGTCACCAAGGGAGGAGCGAAAGCAAAATTCTTTTGGTCTAAATCTCAATAAAAGGCATTCACAGAGTTGAAATATTGCCTCTGCTCGGCACCAGTGCTCGCATTGCCAGACTTGCAACAACCATTTGAGGTCGAGACAGATGCCTCTAACTATGCTATTGGGGCAGTGCTTACTCAACACGAGCATCCAGTGGCATATCACAGTGAGACACTTTCAGACACAGTCTGGAAGTATCCCACTTATGACAAAGAGATGTATTCCATTGTGCAGGTCTGTAGACAATGGAAACATTACATTTTGGGGAAGGAAACGGTCATCCACATAGACCACCGACCCCTCCAGTTCATACAGACCCAAGGGAAATTGCAGAATGATCGCCATCAGAAGTGGTCCACATACCTGCAACAGTTCCATTTGAATATCAAGTATAAGAAGGGGAGCACCAATAATGTTGCAGATTTCCTCAGTCGACCACCCATCATGTCATTAACCACCGTGCTCAATGCTTGTGGGAACGAGACTTTTGATTGGCCACTTCTCTACAAAAGCGACCCAGAATTCGGCCACACATACCAGACACTCTTGGAGGGTCGACATGTTCCAGATTTTCACCTCCAAGATGCATTGTTATGCCACCCGGGTCACCTTTGTGTTCCTTCAAGCGAGCATGCCAAGATGATTTGGGAAGCACACTACAGTCGGGCTGCTGGGAATTTCGAGGTCGAGAAAACGGTGGCAGTACTGCAGAAGTATTTCTATTGGCCGATTCTTCGACAGGATGTTGGGAAGTACATCAGATCATGCATTGCCTGCACCATTGCCAAACCGAAAATCAAGAAGTAAGGCCTCTATACCCCGCTGCCTACCCCTAGTCGACCTTGGAAATCCATCTCCATGGATTACATGTCAGGCCTTCCTTCCACTAAGCATGGAAACGACTGTGTTTTTTTGGTCGTCAACAGGTTCTCGAAGATGGCCATTATGGTGGCCTACAAGAAGAATATCACAATAGAAGCCGCTGCTAAACTCTTCTTTGAACGAGTGTGGGTACACTTTGGGATCCCACAGTCTATCATCTCAGATCGGGACAGCAGGTTCGTTAGTACATTTTGGTCCAGTCTTTGGCCGATGCTGGACACCAAACTCACTAAGTCCACAGCCTTCCATCCTCAAACTGATGGCCAAACAGATGTTGTCAACAAGATGATTGTACACATTATGCGCATGTACAACTCAAAGCATCCACGCACATGGGACGAGAGCCTCCCCTATGTTCAGCACAGCTATAACCGGGCTCTCCACAACTCGACTGGCCACAGCCCTTTTCAGGTGGGCTTGGGATTCCAGCCACTATGTCCCATTAATGTGGCCATGCCCTTTGCAGCTACTCACGCAGATTCAACTCATGTCCAGTCCAAAACAGATAAGGCAAACAGCTTCATTGAGCACATCCAACATATTCGCCAGCAATTCCATGACATTCTGGAGAAATCAAATGCCAAGTACAAGCAGCGACATGATCAACATCAGGTGCCACACAAGTTTCAGGTGGGCGACAAAGCCTGGTTGCATTTGCAAAAGGAACGCCTTACCAGAGCCTATCGAAAACTCGGACCACTCCGATATGGTCCTTACACCATTACCAAGGTTGTGGGAGACAATGTATTTGAGCTCAGCATTCCCCTATTCCTTGGCCTGCACCCAGTATTCAATGTGGACCACCTTCAGCCATACTTTCCACCATTACTAGACACATCTGACATTGCAGAACATCTCACATCCACAGAGTAAAAATTCAGATTACATGGAACAAGCTGCAACTGATCGGATCATGGACACACAGATCAAGCACACTCGCCAGCAGAACATCCAACTGTATCGAGTTGTCAAAGTAGGCCAACTCCTTCACCGGGGCAAGTGGCTCACCAGAGACCAAGTTCAATAGAAGTTTCCTCATCTCATGGAGGAACTCAACGCAATGGGGACCATTGCTTCCTGGGGGGGGGAATGATCCAGGTGGATATTGGTGGCCAACCACCAAGTCCACTTGGACCCCCAGCATGGTTTCTTTCAGCTTTTCAGTTTCCTTAATTGTAGCACAGTTTACTATTTTTAGCAGTTTTTCAGGTCCTAAACTTCCGAAGCCGTTTTGAGGCCCTAAACGACGTTTTTTTGGGAAAACTAGGAGCAACATGGGTTCATGGACCGATGTTTCTCTTCCCAAAGTTGTATTTCTCGGATAGATCTTTCTAATGAGATATTGTATGCGTCAAACAGAGATCGTATGCCAAAGTTACGACCCGGGGAAGTTGATGTACCAATTTACCCAAATGGGGCCCATAGTTTGGTGTTTCATCTTCAAGGTTAGGTTTTTGGATGTTTAGGGTTTTCCATTGTTTCTCAACAATAAATAGGCCTTCAAGCCTCATTGTAACACAATTCAGAGGCATGTAGCCACCACATCTCTTCTCAGAGATAAGCTACCATCGCCCTAGCTATTTATTTCCATTTTTTGTTTGTAAGCATATCTCAGTGTTTTACATTAATGAAATGAAGTATTATTTCCACTACATCTTTATGTTTATGGTTATCTATGTAATTTGTTGCATTCCTGTTTAAATCTGGATCTATATATATATATATATATATATATATATATATATATATATATATATATATAGGCTTGTAGAAAGTGTATTTTAGTGCAATCAACATGTATGTTATTACAATTCAATTTTAAAAATAAATTATTTGTAGGATCTACACCTTCGCACGTATATGTGTGGAAGTAGATTTAAGTAAAGGGCTGCCGGAAAATATAAGGTTGATCTACAAACAACAGAACTGGTTGCAGGTACTAGATTATGAAAACACCGCTTTCAGATGTAGGATCTGTAGGCAGACAGGACACTTACAAAGCACATGTCCAGAAGTCAAGAATAAAAAGAAGCAGAAAGGGAAGCAGAGGAAAGGATGGCATTTTTCTCCCCCAGATTCAGAGGACGAAGAATCAGAAGCAGCAGAGGAAGAACCCCCAGCAGAGAAAACTGAGGTATCTCAAGAAATGGAGAAACAGAAAGGAATCTCATCAGACAACAAGGCAGTGGAGACAAGCATGGATCCTAGTACGGGAGGCATCAAACGGCACCACCACTCCGATACTTCAGATTCAGACAAAGAACCTGGCCCACAGAATACAGAGACACAGTTAGTCATTGCTTCGATCGAGCCCACTCAAGGAGAGTGGCGTAAGGTCGAAAAGAAAAAGGGGAGAAAAACTTGAAGCGTGAGTCCTACTCACTGCCGGATTCCAGTTTTTGCCCCTTTCATACTCTCTCCTCTCTTCTCTTTTCTTATTCTTTTTGCACGTTAGTCCTCTAACGTTGCGTGGGGTGCGAAAGCACTCAGGCCCTTGTGGTAGCATTCGGAATGCTTCAATGCATCTGCTAGTGTAACTTTTCATTATCTTTTTAATAAAAAGTCACCGTTTTTTTCCTTGGAAAAAAAAAAAAATTATTTGAATTATAAATTCATCTATATATATATATATATATATATATATATATATATATATATATATATATATATATATATATATATATATATATATATATATATATATGTATATATGTATATATATATATATATATATATATATATATATGTATATATATATATATATATATATGTATATATATATATATATATATATATATATATATATATATATATATATATATATATATGTGTGTGTGTGTGTGAAAAATTTTGTGACCCACCCATATACCATCACATGGACAACTTTTTAAGTATTTCAATCAATTCCTTATGTTTGAAAGAAGTTTTATTCAAATTTTAAAAACTCAAATATGATTGAAATAAGTTATATCCAATTTTAAAAGATGTGAAGATGTAAAAGTTACAAATACAAGTTCTATTCGATTTTATTTTGTTTGAGGTTATCTACAAAAGCTAAGTCATAATGCACGTCATCAGTAATTTTTTTGTGCTTACACTGAAATCAATGTAGAATGTTAAACTAATTACCTTGAAATTAATTTACACCATATATCTATTTACATCAAATCAGAAATTAACATCTTCACTGAAATCAATGCATCTATTGCAAGCAATCAAATAGGATGAGAAATCAACATCTACACTAAAATCAATGGATCTAATGCAAACAATCAAATAGGATTAGAAATCAACATCTACACTAAAATCAATGCATCTAATGCTGCAAGCAATCAAATAGGATTTGAAATCATCATTTACATTGAAATTAATGCATCTAATGCAAGCTCAATCAAACAAGATTAGAAATTAACACCTTTAATGAAATTAATGCATCTAATACAAGCAATGAAATATAATTAGAAATCAACATCTACATAGAAATCAATGCATCTAACACAAGAAATCAAATAGGATTAGAAATAAACATTTGTACACTGAAATCGATGCATCTAGTGCAAGCAATTTTCTTCCCTTTCTCACCCCCCTCCCTCTATATTCATATCTCCCACAATATCTCCTTATTTGTCTCTGTATCTCACCCCACGGACACACACTTTCTCTCTCTCTTCATAACTATCTATCTCTCGCTTCCTCCCTTTATCTCTCTCTTCTTCCCCCTCTCCCCCTTCCATCTATATCTATATCTCCCATTGTCTCTCATTCCTCATCTCTCTATATCACCTCATAAACATACGCATTGTTTCTCCATATCTAACTATATCTCCCTCCCTCTCCCTCTCCCTCTCCCTCTCCCTCTCTCTTCCCCTTCTCTCCCTTTCTCTCCCCTTTTATCTCTTTTCCCTCCTACTCTCCTCTCTCCCTATATCCATCTCCCTTATCACTCCCTCTCTCTTTCTCCACCTTTCTCTCTCTATATGTATTTCTTCTTACCTCCCTCTGTCTCCCCCTCCAACTCCATCTCTCTTTCTCCCTCCCTCTCAAGTCCTCTCTCTCTTCCTTTGTCTCCCACCTCCCTATGTCTCTCTCCCTCGTCACTCACTCTTTTTATATATATCTCTCTCTCAACCTTCATCTTGCAACTCTATTGACTATCTCCCTCCCTCTCTCATTCTCTCTCCCCCTTCTCTCCATCTCTCCTTATTTGTCTTTCTATATCACCCCCAAACATACACACTCTCTCTCCATCTCTCCCTTGTCACTCCATCTCTCTCTCTCCACCTTTCTCTCTCTATATGTCTTGAACTTCTTCCTTCCCTATCTTTTCCTCCAACTCCATCTCTCGAGCTCCCTCTCTTTCTCGAAGACTCTCTCCTCCTCTCCCTCTCTCCATCTTTGTGTCCCCCTCTCTCTCTCTTACCCTTCTCTCCCACTCTCTCTCCTCTATATTTCAAAAATTTTAAAATACTTTAACAATTAAAATATTATGTTTAAATTTTTATTTTATTTTTATTTTGATGTTGTACAACAATTTATATATATATATATATATATATATATATATAATGAAAGATTTCAAATGTGTGTTGTACATTCACCTAGAGGGAAAGTGACAATTTTCCATGGAAATATTATCTAAAATTTTCCAAAATATTAATGTTTCGACTACCTCCATCAAAGTTACATAGAGTGCTTCATGTCTTCCAATTGAAATTGTTTAGGTTTTATTTCTTTAGGTAGATTTATGTTATGATTACGTTAGGATTTTAAAAATATTATATAGTTTATTAGATTAAGTATATAAAAAAATAGGTTAAATAAAATTAACATATTGAGTTAGCTTGTATGACTCTTTTTGTGTTAATGATTTTTTTGTTGACACCTACAACGTATATCAACCACATTTATTAATGTGGTCGCAATAGTATCTATTATAATATAACAAATTTTATATTATATTAAAGTTAATAATATTATATTAATCCAAAATCAATAAATTTAATATTAACATTAATTATTTTATATTACTATTTGATTTCATAATTTAATAATAATAATATTTTAATATTAATATTAAATTTATCATTCCTCAAAATTTATGACAGAGCTGCATCTCTCATCACCGCCCATTCTTACTGGATACCAGGCAACGGGAAAAAAATCAATATCTGGTCGGACAGAATCATGAACAAGGAGCCAATAGAAGTCAGAGCCTCCATTAATTCGCTGCGCTGCTGGATGGACAGAGAAGGACTGCGAACATTGTGGGATATCTCATGCTGGAACGATTCGATATGGGCAGGCTGGAAACGTTTAAAGGTGTCGGATAACCTGAACTCCGAGTGGATCACGCTGCTCGACTCCCTTCATGGATTGGCGCCCACGCACTCGAGGAAAAGAGATGCGATGGGCTGGGGGCCGAAAGCCAGAGGATACGCAGTCTCCTTGGGGTATGCTAAATTGAACGAGAGACCATACGTTCCCCCTGATCCAGCTCCTTGGCAAGGTGTCTGGCGACTGTCTTCATGGCCCAAGGTTGATTTCTTTGCCTGGGTTTACTGTCACGGCAAAATCTTAACTTATGACAACTTGCAGAAGAAAGGATTCCACGGCCCATCCATCTGTTCACTGTGCAATGAAAACGCTGAGACAGCAGTTCACCTAATTCTAGAATGCAGCTTCTCCAGGCAGATCTGGTCCTTCTTTACTCATGATCTGGATCCTAACTTCACTATCCCTTGCTCCACTTCTGAACTTTTCTCTGAATGGACAAACAAATTTCCAGGTTCTCCTCCTAAAAACCTGATTATTAAAGCAACATGGTCCATTCTCCCAAAGATTATCTATTGGCAATTATGGATAGAGCGTAACAAAAGAATTTTTAGAAATACAAAACAAAGCCACAAATTCTTAGAAGCCAAGATTAAATGTCACATAAAGGAGTGCTTGAATGATATAAAAGACGACTCCAACCTCAGTCAATAGGACATTGCATGGGGATCAATGCTAGAACTTCAATTTCATCCAGCAGTCAAAAAAACCCCCACTATCAAAGAATGGAAAATAAGGAAACCTGAGAATGACTTTCAAGATTGGCTTAAATCGCAAGCAAGGCACTTCCTCTTTTTTGATGGAGCAACAAAGGGAAATCTGGGCAAAGCTGGAGCAGGAGGTGTTGTTCTAAATCAAACTAGGGAAAAATTTCTCTCCTACGCTTAGGGACTTGGATATACTACCAGCATTCAAGCTGAGGCCTTGGCCCTCTTCCAAGGACTCAAGACCCTTAAAGATCTGGACATAAATGAAGCAATTGTTATAGGCGATTCTCAGGTCATTATAAACGCAATGGTTTCCAATACTCCAGTATCGGACCTCAATCTAGCAAGGCTGATTACTAGGATCAAAGGTTTGGAAAACAATTTTCAGAACTTGAAGTACTATCATGTGTTGAGAACTCACAACAAAAAGGCGGACATCGAAGCCAATAAAGCAGCCCTACTCTCTGCCGGGGTCAAGCTGAAAGAGGAAGAAGAATCATGGGAACCCATTCCATAAATAGATTGCTGCCATGTTCTACTGTCTGTTATTAAAAAAAATTGTTTGTATCTTCAAGTGGGGGAAAATCTCTGAAATCAACTCATTGGGTGTCTATCCAAGGAAGAAATCTGCAAGCTTCAGCTGCATCCTTAGCAGAGAAATGCATCAAGACAAAGAAGCTCATAATGTAATCAGATTTTCGGCATTCAGCCCAAGATTAATATAAAAGCTCCATAACCGTTTCTGTAAAATATATATATATATATATTAATATTAAATTTAATAAGATTTATGCATGACATGATAACAAAAGATAATAAATTTTGAAATTTTAAAATGTCGTAAAAACTTAAATTTTAGATCTTTATTAATTCTAAAATCTAAATTATGGGATTCAAAAAAAGAAATTATAAAGGTTCGATTGAGCCCCTGTTAACCACGTAAATGGCTTGATCAAGGGTTTACAAAACCCTCGATCGAGCTATTTGAATTTGAAATTTAAATGCTCGATCGAGCGCTTTAAGCGCTCAATCAAGCCTCTGAAGTCCTAAAATCCACAATTTCAACACCCCTTCCGCAAAATTTCCTCCAACACCATTTTGTACCCTAGTGGACTTAGGGAAAATTGTGTCCTTAGGTGGCGGGGTTGATCATGTTGGATTCATGAAGGAATCCTCTATCCAATGGAATATGAGTTTGACATTTTCGAATTCATATGATATTTTTCTTCTAATCTCTTTTAAACATAATGCTCGAAATTTTTAAAGCAATTTTAAAGAGGTTGAATAAAAAATCAATATCATAAAATATACACAACAAAAATATTGAAAAAAATACCACTATCTTCATTTACGAGCCCTCTTCAAAGGGTACTCTTAGTTTTTCAATTTATTTAAATAGTTGAAAAAAACCTTACACGAACACACGTGTCTGCAAAATGCAATTGAAATATTACTCGGCCGACTTTGAAAAACAATAAAAAATATATATAATTGTGCATAAAAAAATATTTTTTTAATATGAAAAACTTAGCTCTCTCTGTGTGGATATATATATATATATATATATATATATATATATATATTACACATTTTAGACTAAGTTATGCTATGTGAACACACGCATACCTCTTAAGATGTGTGAAAAATTGCAAGGACAAACATTTCATTTAATGGAAAATTGACATATTATACGACACTAAATTTTTTTGCAAAAAATATCATTAGGACAACAACATAATTCTCCACAATTTGTCTTTTTACTCTAAATCAAAATTCACAATGCTTATATGAATTTTGAGGGCTTCAATTCGATAAAAGAGGAAAAACTTGAAATTTCATCGCCACATTTGGCCCAAAAGTGTAACCCATCTTCATGTATTCACCCACATGTTCTTCCTACAAATTTTCAGGAATTTTCCTCAATCGCACAATCTCCTTGGTTTCTTTTGCAACTGCCACATATTCTGCCTCCGTTGTGGAATCTAGTGGAATTAATTGTTTATGTGACCTCCAGGAGATAGCTCTTGATCCAAGTCTAATAAAATAACTTGAAGTATATACTCCAGTTTCTTTATCTCCATCAAAGTTTGAATCAGAGTATCCAAACAAGTTGAAGTCATCCACATATGTATATTTGAGTCCAAAGTCTTAAGTTCCTTTCAAGTACCTTAGAACTCTTTTTGCAGTAGACCATTGACCCTCACAAGGTTTTTGTATAAACCTGGAAAGTATTCCAACAGCAAATGAAATGTCTAGTATGGTAGTAGTGAGTTAGTTAAGACTTCTTACGAGTTGCTTGTATTTATTTGCATCCTCAAATTCATTTCCTTCTTTGGATGTGAGCTTTAAATTTTGTTCCTGGACAAAGGATTGCATTCATCCATGCCAAATTTGTTCAACAAACCTCCAATTTACTTCCTTTGAGAGAGGAATATAAATTTCTTATGTTGGGTTACTTCAGTGCCCAAATAGTAGTGAACATATCCCAAATCTATCATCTCAAATCCTTTCCTCAATTCTTACTTTATGGATGCAATATAATCTCCATTGTTCCTTATCATGAGTAGATCATCTACATACACCACAAGATAGAAAACAAATTTTCCACCTTTCTTGACAAATAAAGTTGCATCATCAAGATCAAAGTGTTTGAAATTTAGTTTTAGAAGATGCTCGGTCATTTTTCATACCAAGCTCACGATGCTTTTCTGAGGCCATACAAGGATTTGATAAGCTTACATACTTTATGCTCTTTTCCCTTCACAACGAAACCTTCTAGTTGAGACATAAAAACATTTTATTTCAAATCTTCATTCAAGAAAGAAATTTTTACATCCATTCTGAGTTGCCAAGGCAAAAGAGTATGGATTGTAGCCCATTTTTCTATGGGAAAAGTTCCTCCTCATAAACCCCTTCTTTCTGTGCAAATTGTTTTGCCACGAGCCTTGCTTTGTGCTTGTTAAGTGAGCCATATGATTTATACTTGTTCTTGAATATCCACTTGCAGCCAATTGGTTTGGTTCCAAATGGAGGGTCCACCAGCGTCTAGGCTCCATTCTTTATGACAACATCATACTCTTTCTCTATTGCTTCTTTCCATTAATAATGAGAAGCAACTTCTTTAAAGGAAGTTGGTTCAAAATTAGTAGACAAATTTAATTCATAATCATAAGAAACATCCATATCAATAGTTGAATCATAATCATCTACATCACCTCCATTTTGTCTAGTATAAATTCTCGTTCTTGTCTTTCCAACCTAATCAGGGTGAACACTTTCAAGTATCTTAGCAAACCATTTTGGAGGACCTTTCTGAGATGGTCCAAGTTGTTTTGTTCACTAAGATGGGGCTGAATCAAAATTTAGCCTTCCAATCCTCTCAATCACATCACTCAAAGTGTCTTATTGATCTGAAGAAGTGGTTGGAACTTCATGAGGGGGAGAGAGAGCTTGAGAAGGAGATTCCACAGATATATCTGAGATAGGGATCCCCCCTTCAATATGTGGAATCTCATTATCAAATTCCTAAAAATATTTTGCATGCCTGAATTTTTCCAAGCAATCAAGTTGTCGTTCAACAACATTGTCAGTCTTGGAAGATTCAATAAAAATCACATCTCTAGACAATATAAACTTCTTATTTACTTCGTCGTATAGACGATATGCTTTGGAGGTATTTGAGTACCCCAAGAAGATACACTTTCGACTCCTTGCACCAATTTTTTTTCTTTTTTCCTTAGGAATCAAGGCATTACAAGTGGAACCAAAAACCCTTGAGATGCCTTACCAAAGGAATTTGGCCATACCACATTTCATAAGGAGTCTTGTTTTTTAGAGCATGTTATGGACATTTGTTTTTAATATACACCATACGTAGAACTGCATCGACCCTGAACATCCACTTAACATTTTTGAAAAGAATCATTGAATGAACCATATTTAAGATTGTCATGTTCATTCTTTCAGTGGCACCATTATGTTGAGGATTATAAGGCACTATTGTTTGATGTTGAATCCCATGCTAGCAAACATAGTTTTCAAATTCATTTGAAGTATATTCTTTTCCATTATCAGTGTAAATAGAATCAATATCAGATTGTGTATTGTTTTCAATCCATGCATGAATTTTTTTGAAAGTTTCAAAAGCTTCAAATTTATTCTTTAAAAAATATACCCAACACATTATGTATAGTCATCATATATTTATTTCCATTTGCAGAAGGAACATGCATAGGGTCACAGAAGTCAGAATGAATCAATTAAGGCTTTCTACATGCTACAGGAACATAATCATGAAATGGTTATTTGTTATGTTTTCCTAATATACAAGCATCACATTGCTTAAATTTCCTCTAAATGATTGGCAAACCAGTAACACCATTTCTCTTCAATAAAAAAAGATTTCCATAATTCAAATGTCCAAGTCTAGCATGCCATAAGAGACTGGATGGAACTGTACCTTCATTATACTAAGAACATTATGCATAGTCTTGTGCACGAGCATACATTCCTTTTAGCTTCAAGAGACTTTCTTCTTCCATTCTCCTCATGACAAGTGAGTTGTCTAATTTTTTTCTCACTTCAACTTTACCATCAAACATGTGAATTGAGTGTCCTTGCTAGCGGATGTGAACCAAGGATAACAAGTTTCTACACAACTTTGGGGGATAGAGAACATCATGCAGAAGAAAGTTAGGGAGTCCAGGAAGTTTGAGCTTGATGTTGCCAAGTCCAGATGGCTTAATTCTTGACTTATCTACAAAGTAGACTGCTCCATCTATATTGTCATTGAAACCTTCAAAAAATCTTTTCGAAACGTCATGTGGCAGGTTGCACCTGTATCAAGCAACCATGGATCTTTCCACGAAGCAAATGAAGTATTAAAAAAGTCTTTAGTTACTCCAATATTGAAATTTTCCACAATATAATGAGAATATTCAGGTGCTTTGCCTTCCCTAAATCTAGGATTTTACCTTTCTCTTCATTTCCTTCTTGCTTGATTTTGTCCCAAGAGAACTTGCATGTGGATGCATCATATTCATTTTTGTTGTAGTGTATACAATGAAGATCAATACTTCCTCCTAGGTAATATTCCCCCCTGCCTCTTTTATTCTTCTTTCCATATCCTCTTCTACTACCTCTTCCTCTAAAAGAATCTTGTGTTTGATTCTTATCAATCTATGCAAGGCACACAACCTCTTTAGAATATTAAGTAGTTGTCTTACTCTTCCTAAAATCTTTCTCTATTTTTGCAACTTCTCCATAAGAGTGTCAAAAGTAACATCTTTAAGTTGGCCACTAGCTTGTAATGATTCAAGATAGTGAGAATATGTGAAATATAGTGCCTCGACGAAGGTTGTGAGAGGAACATCCATTTTAACTCTGGTAGCTTCTACATCATGCATAATAGATTTTATCTTAGAGGTTGTGGCAAGGGGATCATCATCTTTCAATTCAAGATTGAAGAGTCTGATCATTAGCTGGACTACCTCAAGCTCTGAGAGTGAGGTATATAAGTCTTTCAACTTCTTTAAACCATTAAAAGCATTGGTAATTAGTGCAATGTGATGACTCACCTCTTCATTTACTTATGCAACAATCAAGGCATAAGCCTTGTTGTTATTGTCCTCTCATATGGAAATTTATTTATTTGTTGTGGGCTTTACAAGTGGATTCCCATCTTCTCCTTCACAAACACCTTTCCATAATTAATTGAAAATGGGGGTATGCTTTATCTTTCTAGATCATTCAAGGTAGTTCTCTTTGATGGTGAGAACTACTCCAACTATTGAGATGAGAGAATTCACTATTAAATAAAATTCTAAGTTGGGCCCTAAATAGTCAAAATGCTTGTAGCAACGATAATCTCTAATAAAATTTTAATATATATCTCTACAAACAACAGAGACCTGTCATACAACTTTGTCTCCAGTTTTCATTAAAAATCAATCAAAATAACCCAAGAGAATGATGTTGGAGTTGTTAGTTTACATTTTGCTTCCAATATAAAAAATGTTTGTTATTATATAAGCCAACTCACATATAAACCAAGTCACATATATATAATCAATTCATATATAAATAAAGGACGCTTGAATGTATTATAGCTTACACCAAAGAGTTTCAGAGAAGCATAAAGAGACATGGTCGGTTGTCACCTTGGACACAATTGATAAATCAAATTTGAACTTAATCTCTCATAAAAAAATATCTCATTCATAAACATAATCATAAAGAAAAAGATCTCATTCATAAACATAATCATAAAAAAATTGCAAGCAATAAATTAATGTGACCAACAACTTAATTGGAACCAAGAAATTCAGACCCAGAACTTCACATACATGTTAGATCTACTATGAGGCTGACATTATTTTCAAAGTACATTATCTCATAGATGAGGGAATGCGATGGGTATTCTAAAATATAATTCAAAGTGAACAATGTTGCACTATTTTGGAAGACAAATCATCTTGGAAACAAACCAATTCTTAACTCTAATTCAACGCAGATGCAACATATACCAAACAGACATACCTTTGAACTTCCACTAACATGGTAATGGCAATTAGGGTATCGAGGGAGTCCTCAAATCTTCGTGACAAGTGAGCGTTGGAGACGCCTTATGTGATTTGCCACATCTCCAAATCCTTTTGCAGAGTCTTCAGAAGGGAGAAAGTGTCAACGTCAATAAGAAGAAAAGCTTGTGAATTTGGAACAAGATTTGTAATCCCCTCCCCACTACAAATATCTCAGTGATGAAAGGTTGGTTACAAGAAATTCAAAGTCGTGCACATAAAATTGGTTGTCAAATCCCTAGGATCGAATTTCTACGACAACTCCAAAATGTCAATTGATGTGATCCTATGACTGCATATATTAAATATCTGGTTGATGAATGGAAAAATTGACTCATGCAATGGAACATGCAGAGTCTGTAATGGGACATGCAAGGATACCAAGGGATGCAAAGATTGTGCAGCGGTTGCAAAGCACAGAGCGAAACCGTTGAGGAGTAGATAAGTGACAGAGGAGTTACAAGGTTGAGGAAGCCAAAATGGGACCCGTGGACCTGCACTCTAATATCATGTTAGACCAGATATATGGTAACTTCATAAATTGATTTTTTTGTTAAGATGAACATTAATATATACACATATGAGAGAGACCCTTAGGCTTCACATTCCAAAGTTTCTTCATTTTCTTATTTTGTATTTACATATTTACACCATATTTACCAAATCCTGAAAGATTAGGTGTCAATAATTGGTTTAATTTTTTTTTAGATATTATCACATACATATATATATATATATTTATTTTATTTAATTCAAAATATTTGTATTATTTAAAATGAAACCCACTTGTATTTTTTTTAATTTTTTCTATAACATTATGTTGCTTCCTTCATTCATTTATTGGTAAAACTTTTCCTCCCTAGTAAATTTTAGAGCCTGAATAGACCTAATGATTAAGCCACATATACTTTCTTATAATCACAATGAAATATATTATTATTATTATTAAATACATTTATTTTAAACTCTTTTTATGTAAAGATATATGCTTGTATATAAAAATTTAAATAACAAATTGAGATAAGGTTGTCATGACACGTGAATATTCATAATATTCTTCATATGCCATGTGGAATATTCCATATTTGCTATACGCCATTTAAACCTGTAATCACACGTCACTTTCCCTACAAGGGTTCAAAAGGGGTTCTTTTAAAGATCTATTTTGAGGATCATATCATTTAGGGTTTCAATTTATTTTGATATTTATTTCGAGGTTTGTTGGTTTGGAGGTATATCACGATATTTATTAAAAAAATGTATTTAAACGTGAGCTTTATTTTAAAGCACGTTTTATTTGAAGGTCAACCTCATTTAAAGGTTAAATGTAAATTTCATTTTTAACTAATTCATTTGATTTGTTTGACTTTTGTCGAATATTTTTTTGTACATCAATAATTTAAAATAATGGGGTAGGTCATATTTTTGCTCTAAATTAGATATGAATTATTTTAAATGTAATGGAATTTGTATTATATTAATAGTTACATTACACATGCAAGTTGTAATGGAGGGTATTTATATATTTTTATATTAAAAATAATGGTTTTTACAATTTAAAATTTACTTTTCCTGGTATGGGTTGGGAGAAGATATGATGTGCGTAGATCGTTATGTTGGTTGTCTCGTTCAACATTATGGGAGGGAACATGTCAAGTAGCTCCCCAAAACAGAAGTTTAATGCCATAAGGTGGCAAAGGGACATCCAAAGTAATCCATTATTGTTTTTTGATGTCTCTCTTAGATCTGCTAACGTTGTGCCATGACCATTATTTCAATATTGCTCCCACGCACCTCCATGATTTTTCATCAGTGTTTTTGAATTTTGAATGTCATGGTCTACGATGCTTTCGCTCCTCAATGGCCAGCCTTAACAATGTAACCTTTAGGCTTTGTTGTCTAAGTTGTCATTTGGTTTGATGTTTCCCTTTGCAATTCCCTAGTGAATGGGTAGGTGTCATCAAGAGTCTCAAGGCTACTCCTCTTCATTGGTGCCTCACTTCATGCACTCCTCCCCCACTATTGAGTGATCCCAAGGATCTAACCTTTGGTTTGTGGAGCCCCTCCTGCCTGGTTTGTATCCTCCACTTCCTTTGCTCAATTTTAGTTAGCCCCTCCCACTTTGACCTCACCACTCTTGTTGATAATCCAATTCTTCTGCAATTTTGTCTTTAGTTATGTGCATCCACCATGCCATGCTAGTTGGAAAAATGCCACAAAGAAGCAACTTATTTAGAAACATGTGGGTGATCTTGCGCTCGTCGGAGAGAGAGGAATCCTCGACCACCATATATCACTCTAAGACGTTGTTAGCCATACAAGTAGAGCTCATGGAGGTTGAAAGAGATAATTTGGGAGAGTGTTTCTATTTATTTGACATAAACATTGCAGTGGAAGTTGCGGCTTGGGTCCCTAGTGCTAGTGATACTTGTGTAGACATAATCAATATATGCAAACAATGGACTTTACTAGCAAATGAAGACTTTGTTGGCTAGAGTTTTACTAGATAGAAATGAAGCAAAGGAGGAAATCTCCTTATGCTTGATGAGTTGCAATTGTATATTAAGTCCTTGGATCAATGCCCACAAAGGATTGAAGACCATCTCAACCTCCCTCCTAATTTGAGAAACTTTCTTGGCAGGGGAAAATCATCAATCAAAGTGATTCCCTCTCACTCATCTCCATCAACATGAGCTAGTGTTGTCTTTTAGGTTCTATATGTGGGTTTTTTGCTTATCAACATATATTAGTCACTGGGCTAGATAGGAAAGGTTTATGGACTAGACACTATGCACTTTTTTATCTCGTTTTGAACTATCGTGTATGGTTATTGAATAACTTAGGGTTTTGCCATTGACCTAGTTTCCTTAGTGGCAAAACAAGGGAACGTAATACTATAATTTTTGTTTTTTTCCGACCAATCAATAGAAATTTTAATTTACAAAATAACAATCCAAAATTTAATTTAAGAAAAGATTGTATTGTTGGATTCTAATGATGGCAAATAAAAAGGTTAAAATCTTATAATGTTTATCATTCTTCTATATTAGGGCATCCTTTGTGGGGTCTTCAAAGAGAATGATATGTGCATAACCATGTGATTCTAATGTTCCTTTTGAATGAGAGATTGATCTTCATTCTGTTGGGGAACTTTTTGACATCAAGCTTTTGTTCTTGACTTTATTTCAAAGACTTGTTTTGGAATTTTTTAGGATCCTTTTTTACTCCTCACATATGATGAAGGTGAAATTCTCATTTAGTAGAGGTCATTTTTTCTTAGATGCATATTTAGGTAATGCCTTGTTTCCCAAATCTATGTTTCTCAGTTTTCCTTTAGCAAGGGAAGGGGGATTTATGTTTCTAATTTAGCAGAGACTTATTCCGGTGAAGGATCCAACATTGAAACATTGTTTTCACTTAAGTTAGCTTTTGCATTTTCATTGGTTGGAAAGTGAGTTGAAGATGCCTTCTCCTTTAGTTCAAAGTTTTTGAAATGAAACCCATGAAAACCCATTTGAATTAGAGTTTCTCACAATCAAGTGATTACACACGATTCTAACTATCAATTTGTAGTTCTAGTGCATTATGGAGGCCTTGTTCGAGTGCATGAGTACATGCTTGATCTTAGTTAAACTTTTTCTTAAAAATATCCACAACTTTAAATTATTGATCACTTCAAGAGCCTTATCGTCTCAGAGTTTTATAGGGATGTGGAGGAGTCTAATTTAGACCAAAATGACTAAAATACATCTTTTCCTTTGAATTAAAATTAAGAAACCATGTCTTCAAATACAATCCATTGACTCAAAAAACTAATAACCAGTATGAAAAACAAATTTACAGTGTTCATTAAATAAAGCAAAAAACTCAAAACAATTAAATAAAAACCCCACCTTTCATACAACAAGCAACTAATTTTTTATTAATACTTACGAGTATTTGTGATGATTTTCTCAATTAATATTTGTTTTGCATGCATCATGGCTTTTCTCTTAGGGCATGTGAAGGGAATGCCAAATTTTTGGCATTTCATTAAGGTTTTTAATGAAAGTTGAACACTTTGAGGTCTTGGATTTGGGTCCATTTCCAATTTCCACTAATAGGTCTATTTCCAGGTCCATTCCACTGAAAGTTCTACTCAATGTCTGTTACATTTAGAGGTACCATTACAGGTTTAAGTATATTTAGGTGTGTATTTTCAAGTTTATTCAAGGTCTATTCCTTTCGAAGGACCCATTCTATATGGATGAGTTTCATATGACATGGTTTGTGTATGTGTTTCGATCTTTTCACTTTTGATTAAGGTCACATAGAATTCATGTGAGAGTGAATACCTTTTGACATTTGTCAAGGTGAAAATATGCTTTCTATAGTTTGAAGTTTAAGGTCTGAAAAATAATATACGAGGAATTGACAACGTTGTTTCCAAAAGTTATATCATTATCTTGCCAGCGATAAGAAAGACTTTGTACCTATTGTCTCATATTTCAATATCACGGGAGAATTGACTTTTTGTTAGGATTTTGAGTGTTTAATTTTGACGTGAATAGTTTTAAATATAAAATAATTGTTAAAGTGTTGTAAATATAAATGTCATTGTTCTTTTTCTTATTTAATATTTTTTATTTTTTTATATTATAATCGGTGGGTAGCCTCACATTTATGATTCGTTTTTATTTATTAAATTCAAGATTCATAATTAACTAATATTTTAATTATTTTTTAATCTATGTTCACATGAATTTACGTGTCGAATTGAAATCTAAAGTTGTTTAGGATAATTTTTTAATTAAAAATGTTAAGTTGAAAATTATTTTTCGTGCTATTAAGGAGGATTATGGCCAATTGTTTGGTTTGTAATTTACTAATTATTATTTTAAATTTGAATTTATTAGATATCTAAAGGATCAAATATATTGACTAACATATAATAGAATATATATATTCATTAGGGTTATCTCGGGTGGTTGGGAGGAAGTGTAGAAATAACTCGAAATTTGTAGCTACTAATGAAATCAAACTGAGATCAATAAACATAAATTTCTTCTACTCAATCCGCGAAAAGGAAAACATACAATAGAAACACATGTAATCATTCAATCACAATGAACACAATGTTTTTATTGAGGAACCCAACTAGGAAAATCCCCTCCCCTGTTTGTATTATATCATATGAGACAATGATCAATTATAATGATTGCTTCAATCCTTGAAGCTCAATCTGCACTGCAATATTGATCTCCTATTATTGAGTATGTTTTGCCCAATACTTAGGCAAAATAGGCCTCTAACTTCCTCCTATTTCCTTGTACAATTCCTACTCCTAAAGAATAGGAAGAACTCATATTTGCTTATGCAATCCCAGGAGAGTTCATCACTTGCTACATGCAAACTTTGTACACTCAACATTATACAATAATAGACACAATTATGCCTTTTCCCTCCACTTGACTAGACAATTCAAATTGCATGCATGACTAGGGTTATTTTTAGTAAATTGACTAGTTAACTGAGAGATCAATGAGTTAACAATAGTTACAACTACTCAATTGAACTCATACTAACTCTATTTATGACTAGATCTTAGATAATTGAGTTTCACTAACTATAACTCCACTAGATTGCTAAATCTTAGCAATCAACCCATGCACAACTCTACTTCTTGCCCACAAACTCGAATTGACTGACTTAACTAAGTGACTTGGCCATGTCACTCCTACTAACTACAACTCAAGTCATCTTGCTGATGTGGAAATTTGAATTTCTCCATTTGACTAAGGCATAAGTCAAATGAAGCCTTTTTTTGCTACAATTTAACACTCCCTCTTAGCAAGAAAACGGTTATGCACAACCCCAATCCTACTCCTTTGTAGGAATGTATTATAATACAACTAACACTCCCTCTCATTATTTCTATTGCTACTGCAACTGAGAGCATCCAAAATACTGAATCAACTGTGTCTCTAAGCTGCATATGTCTCCTGAGTCTCTAACTGTTACTAGCCTCTGCAACTGTCACTCAAGATCTAACTGTATCAACGTACATTGATCCTTTCTACTGAATACTGTAGGCCCCTATAGCAAGCGTAATGATCCATGGGAATAATATACTACAACTGCTACTGCTCTCCTATGGACCTTGCCCAAATCTTTGCAACTCTAGGACTGAGACCTTTCATCGCCCCACCTCACTCTTAGAGGTATAATTGCATGCCAGTGAAATCTACCTCTAGCTTGTAGATATTTTTAACTCAAACACCAATTTGTTTTACTTGTCCAGTAGAAACATGCTTCAAATAAGCTTTCACCTTATTAAACACCACATCATATCCACGGTCTTCGAGTACAACTACATGAACTAGATTTTTCTTCAAACCAGGCACATACATTACATTCTTTAGGTGAAGATGAGAACCTGACTCCCTCTTAAAGGTGACAGTGCCAATCCCTTTGGTACTATATCTCCCATCATCTTCAAGCTCTATGGGTAATTGTACGTCCTTCTCCTATAGGTTGTTAAAGAACTCCTTATTTCCTGTCATATGATATGAAGCACCAGAGTTTCGCACCATTATGGTCAAAGGTCCATTCGGTTTCTTGATTTCATTCATGAACTAGTTTAACCACTGAAAGGTTCTCGGGTCAATCCATGGAGGAAGAACTTCCATGCAAGAAATGAGGGTGAAATCCAACTCAAATTTTGATGTGAGAGCATCTCTTCCTGTTGCTGCTACAGGTTCCCTACTAGATTTATTGTGTGGCACTTGGTTGCATAGTTTCCATACTCATGGCAGTGAAAGCATTTAATTTTGCTGAGATCTTTCTTCTTGGCATGGTTTTGGCTGGATTTTGCCTCGCCTTGGGCCTTCTTGCATTTGGAATTCTTTTCTTTACCAACTAGAGCACAATCGTATTCCTCATCATATATGGATGAGACTCCATCTCTAGTATTTCTTCTAATCTCCTCTTGCACCAAGTCAAACCAAAGTCTCTCCCAAATTGGAAGCTTGTCTCTTCCATTAACTGAATCTTGATAATTGTTCCAGGAATTTGGAAGACCAAGGAGTGTTAAGCTCATAAGCTCAGATGGTGGCACAGTCTCTCCTACTCCTCCAAGTTCATATTTGACTTGAGTGAATCTGGATAGGTACTGAAAAATGATTTCATTTTTCTGCATTCGAATGTTCCTGAGCTTATCTTTCAATGCCAATTTCCTGGCATCACTACTGCTTTGGAATAGCTCTGTGAGGGTTTTCCACATTGCATAAGCAGTTTGCTTGCCATGCAAACTAGAAGCAACATGGTCTTTGACTCCCTCCACGATAATCCTCCTAGATTTTGCAGTATCTTACTTCCATCAAGCGAGCTGTTGTGCATCTGATGTTGTTGGTTTTGGAATATCAATTTGTGTGTACTCCAATAATCCATTGGATTTGGCACAACTTCCATTATATCTTTCCAAGCAATGAAATTCGAAGTTCCCTCCAATGCATAGTCAAGCCTCAATCCATAGAAGGACATTGTTCTTACACTGAAGAAAATACCTACACCACAAATATATTATTCAAAATTTATTTGAGAGATGATCATGAACCTGGTTTCTATGTAGTTTTTAATAGCTCTGATAACATGTAGAAATAACTCAAAATTTGCAGTTGCCAATGAAATCAGACTGAGATCAATAAACACAAATTTCTTCTACTCAATCTACAGAAAGGAAAACATATAATAGAAACACATGCAATCATTCAATCACAATGAATAAAATATTTTTACAAGGGAACCCAACTGGAAAAAACCCCACCTATGTTTGTATTATATCAAATGAGACAATGATTAATTACAATGATTGATTCAATCCTTAAAGCTTAATCTGCATGGCAATACTGACCTCCTACTCTTGAGTCTGCTCTACCCAATGCTTAGGCAAAAATAGGCCTCCAACTTCCTCCTAGGCAAAAATAGGCCTCCAACTTCCTCCTATTTCCTTGCGCAATTCTTGCTCCTAAAGAATAGGAAGAGCTCCTATTTTCTTGTGCAATCCCAAGAGAATTCCTCACCTGCTACATGCAAACTCTGTACACTCAACAATATACAATAATAAATACAATTATGCCTTTTCCCTCCACTCAACTAGGCAATTCGAATTGCATGCATGACTAGGGCTATTTTTAGTAAATTGACTAGTTAACTAAGAGATCAGTGAGTTAACAACAATTACAACTACTCAATTGAACTCATACTGACTGTATTCATGACTAGAGCTTAGATAACTGAGTTTCACTAACTATAACTCCACTAGATTGCTAGATATTAGCAATCAACTCATGCACAACCCTTTTTCTTTCCCACAAACTCGAATTGACTAACTTAACTAAGTGACTTGGCCATGTCACTCCTACTAACTGCAGCTCAAGTCATCCGGCTGATGTAGAAATTCAAATTTTTATGTTTGACTAAGGCACGAGTCAAATGAAGCCTTTTCTTGATACAATTTAATAGGAAGATATAGAATCCTCCCCACCCATGTTCAATTTTCACAAGTGACATGACAAATGTTGACAATATTGATAGTATATGTATATTCCTCATATGGAATATACAGTGTTGTACCTATGAAAAAGGTATTTTTTTCAAAGAAACATGTATTGATTTTCATATTATAAAAAAAAATTGGAAACTAGGTAAGAACCTATACATATTTCTTCATGTTCTAAATAATTACTACTTTCAAAAGTCCAGAACATGGAAATTCTATTTTTATGGCAACTTTTACCTACTATTCTAAACATATCTTGGCTATATATTTGGCAAAAATCTCCTAAGAACATTCTAAATCTACATTGCATAATAATAATAATAATAATAAAAAGATAATATGATTGTCTATCAGCACAGTTTCCTAGTCTGCCAACCTCGCCATGCAATTATATCCCCATCCTTATTTCATGGTTCAATTCTCCTTGGTGAGCCCGAGCTTCTTCTTCTCAAGTTCTCCACTGTTACCAACCACTCCCACACTAAACAGGTCCCCACCATTGACATTATCCTCAATCTCAACTATACATATGCCTAGAGATATCAGTTCGGTGTGAATTTCCGAAATGAACTATTCTAGTCTCCCCTACATTCATTCGTGCCTCATGTTCATGAGAATTTGATCATTTTTTCACTCCTACTCTTCTGCAATGTTCTTGTATTGGAGGGTATGCAACAATCCTTCGACTGATCCAAACAATCACGCCAACAATTTGTTTATTTTAACGCGTTCATCCTCCTGAGAGTTATCTCCCAAATTCGTCATTTCTAAACTGTGATGCTCCATGAATCAAGGTTGTATGAGTGATTACCACCTCTATTCATTGATTGGAATGCTCATCAAGAATGCAATGCAGAGTTGGAATTCCAAACAACACAATATATATTGATGCCTTCTCCTAAGATGCCTCTCGAAGTTATTGCTGAGAAAAATTACCATATCCATGCTTGAATCTTGAGATGCACCGTGAAATGTCATTCACATGATACAAAGGAATAAGAGAATTAACACTAGTATGTAGAACAATGAAGGCATAAGAAATGCCGAGGCATCCCACTCTTGTATAAATAGTTTCGTTTTCCTAGTTCACTAAGGATGCCAAGTGGTTGAGTGATTTAGATAAAGGTTTATTCCTATCAAACTATGCGGCCAGAGCATTAGTATGAGCCTCCCATCCTTATTGATCCAGGTGGATATTTGTGGCCACTCGCCTATTCCACCTAGACCTCCAATTGATTTCATCATTTTCCTTGATTATAGCACAATTTAGTATTTTTAGTTCAGGTCCTCAATTTTTCGGAGTTGTTTTGACCCCCTAAACGACGTTTTTTTGACGTCCGCAGTAGGCCCGTAGCCATATGAAAGGCCCTGTCACAAATATTGTAGTACTCAAAGATATCTTTCTAACAAGGTATCATATGCGCCAAACGAAGATCATATGACCAAGTTACAACCCCGGGAAGTTGGCTATCCAACTAACCCCAATGGGGCTCACAAAACTCTTGGTGTTCCATCTCCTAGTGTTATTGTTTTGGTTGTTTTGGGTTTCCCTTTGTTATTCAATAATAAAAAGGCCCTTGAGCCTCATTGTAGCACAGTTAAGAGACATGTAGCCACCACATCTCTTCTCAAAGATAAGCTACCATTGCCTGAGCTAGTTTATTTCCATTCTGTATGTAAGCATCTTTTAGTTCTTTCATATTAATGAAATGAATATTTATTTTTGCTGCATCTCTATGTTTATGTTTATATATGTATTCTATTGCGTTTTTATGTAAGTTCACATCAGTGGTATCAGAGTGGTATGTTCTTTTTTTTCTTCTTCTTTATGTGCATGTCCCCAATGAGTTTGGGGTATAAGGAGTTAGGGCTCGAACTGGTTGAAACTTTGCAAGAACGACCTCACCGACCTTGACGACCTCCCATGGAGGAAGAAAATAAAGACGAGGGAGCAGGAGATCCTTCCAAAATATTGCTCGAAGAAGCCCTCGAGCGACAAAGGAATACGATGATGGGAAACTTTTCCTAGATCCTTCAGTGGATGCTCACAGGCGATGCATCTTTATCCGACAACCACTCTGGAGGCATCACTCCCTTAAAGGTTTAAGTCAAATTTGACATTACCATATTTGAAGGCCAAATAGATGCAAATGTTGTAGATAAATAGTTAAATTTGTTGGAAGGATATTTTTTGGTTCATGATTTTTCCAATAGGGAAAATATTACATTTGCACTCCTCAAAGCCACCCCCCACGTCAAGGACTCATGGGAAACCTACTATGAGTAGAGGGACAAGAGGGAACCCTCATTGTTTTTAGCCACACCCACTAGGAATTCTTTCCAAGATGCCATCAAGGAACAATATTACCCTGTCCTAAGCTATGATGACAAGTAAATACAATGGACTACGTTGTGGCAACAAAGGGATGAAGATGTGCATGAGATGACGAATCTCTTCCATACCCCGCACACAAAGTTGGGTATCAAAGATTTCGAGAAACATTTGGTGCTCAAGTACTGCGATTGTTTGAACAAATACATTTAGGAGGAAATGGTGTTCCTGGACATCTCCTCGCTTGGTGCAGCATAGTGATATTCTACCAAGATTCAGCAGAAGTTCAAGCAGAAGAAGCGAGAATTTGGATCCGTGAACTCAAAGTAGAGCAAAGGTGCCCCTAAGAAACATATCAAAGGGAAAATCTAGGTCACGACCCCCCAGGAAAACTCCTCGAAGCCGCAAGCCAAGAATAATGAGAAGGCAAAGAAGGACACCAGAATGTGGTGTGAGTTCCATAAAACTCCCACTCATAATACAAACGAATGCCATGCAAAGCAGGGGCTAGTAGTCAAGATAAAAGACTCAGAGACAGATGCATGCTCTGATTTTGAGCTGGAACTCGACAAGGGAACTAACAAGAGAAAGCACATCATTAACGCAGAACCCACTATGATGGTAGCCACCACCAAGATCCAAAAGGCCGAACCTGAGGATCTAGAAGAGAAGGAGCTCCTTTTTCACTCACAAATGTGGTAAAGGGTTCGTTGGTGTAGTTCATCGTTGACAGTCGAATCCAAAAGAACCTAATCTTAGGCGAGGTCATTAAGATATTGAAGCTACCAACAACGCCGCAACCATATTCGTGCACCATTGGGTGCTCCACCAAGGGCGAGATCTTTGTGTCAGCCAATAATGTCGCCTTCCTTATAGCATCAAGCCCTTTGCAGATGAGGTATTGTGCAATGTTTCCCCTCTAGAAGTCTATGATGTTTTATTAGGTCAACCATACCTATGGAAGCATCATATTATATATGAATCCAGACCTCGTTCTATTATTTTTACTTTGGGTCAAAAATTGTATAGGATACCAAAGGTAGCACTACCTACTGCGTTTTCTTTGATCTCTGCTAAGCAATGTAGTAATATCATTTCCTAGACCGGGAAATTTGTCTTCCTTATGATTCACCCTCAGAGAAAGAGGAAGATTGTGGCCACATCCACAGCCTCTAGACAGGGCTCCTCTGCATGACAACAACAAATGGACAAGATTGTGGAGGAGTACATGGACATCTTCACTTCACCCACAAGGGTAACCCTATACTGTTAGGTCAAGCACTCCATCGATCTGATCCCAGGCACACCACTACTTCATGGACTGATCTATCGATGCTTTGTTTTGGAGAACGTTGGAATCAAGAGGCAAATTCAGGAGCTATTGTAGAAAGGGTACATCAAGGCAAGTTCATCACCTTGTGGGAGCTTGATATTGTTGGTATAGAAGAAGGACAAAACCTGGATTCTATGTATTAACTATCGAGCGTTGAATAAGATCACTGTCTGGAATAAGTATCCAATCCTATGGATTGATGACCTTTTGGACCAACTCAAGGGGGACCAAATATTTTCAACAATATTGACTTGAAGTCTAGTTATAACCAGGTACCAATCAAACCCTCCAATGTGTGGAAGATTGCCTTCAAATCCAAGGAGGACCTTTTCAAACAACTGGTCATGCCTTTCAGGTTGACAAATTCCCCCGCAACCTTCATGAGGCTGATGGATGACATCTTGCATCCCTTCATAAACTCATTTGTGGTAGTGTATTTAGACGACATCCCGATCTTCAGTCAGAGTTGGGAAGAACACCTACACCATATTTGACAGATCCTCCAAACCCTGTGACAACACAAACTGTGTGCCAATTTGGAGAAATGAACTTTTGGTATGACCCAGGTTCAATATTTGGGGTACATTATTGATGAGCAGGGTGTGCATGTGGACCCAACCAGGATACAAGTTATTCGGGATTAGCCAACCCCAACCACTCTAACGGCGCTTCACAACTTTCTGGGCCTTGCCAATTTCTATTGCAGGTTCGTGTTGGGATTCTCTCATATCACTTGGCCTTTGAGTCAAGTCACCAAGGGTGTAGCGAAAGCAAATTTATTTTGGTCCAAATCCCAACAGAAGGTGTTTTTCGAGTTGAAGCACCGCCTTTGCTCTGCACTAGTGCTCACATAACTAGACCTACAACAACCATTTGAAATTGAGACAGATGCCTTTGACTATGCTATTGGTGTAGTTCTTACCCAACAGGGGCATCCAATGGCATATCACAGTGAGACACTTTCAAATGCAGTCTGAAAGTGTCCCACTTATGACAAATAGATATATTCCATTATGCATGCTTGCCGACAATGGAAGCATTATATTTTGGGGAAGGAAACGATAATTCATGCATACCACCAACCCCTATAGTTCATACAGACACAAGGAAAGTTAGAGAATGATTGCCATCATAAATGGTCCACATATCTATAATAGTTCCTTTTGAACATTAAGTACATGAAGGGTAGCACCAATAATGTTGCAGACTGCCTCAACCAACCTCCGGTTATGGCACTGACCGCTATGCTCGACTCTTGTGGACATGAGACTTTGGGATGGCCAAAATTCAGCACCACATATAAGAGTGATCCAAAATTCAACACCACATACCACATGCTCCTGGAAGGTAAGCAAGTTCCAAACTTTCACCTCCAGGGCACATTGTTATGCCACCGGGATGCCTCTGTGTTCCTTCAAGCGAGTGTTCCAAGATGATTGGGAGGTGCACTATAGTCGGGTCGCTAGACATTTTGGGGTAGAAAAAATAGTTGTAGTGCTGCAAAATTATTTTTATTGGCCAAACCTTCGACATGGTGTTGGGAAGTACATCGGATCTTGCACTTCCTGCTCCATTTCTAAACCTACAATCAAGAAGAAAGGCCTGCATACTCCTCTGCCTACTCCTATCTGACCTTGGGAATCCATCTCCATAGATTACATGTTGCGCCTTTCTTCTACCAAACATGGCAACAACTGTATTTTTGTAGTCGTCGACAGATTCTCTAAGATGGCCATTCTGGTGGCCTGCAAGAAGAGTATCATAACAGAAGCCACTGCCAAACTCTTCTTTGAACGAGTGTGGGTACACCTTGGGATCCCACAGTCCATTATCTCAAATCGGGACAACAGGTTCCTAAGTACATTATGTCCAAGCCTCTAGTTGTTGTTGGATACTAAGATCACTAAGTCCATGAACTTCCACCCCCAAACTGATGGCCAAACATAGGTCGTCAACTGGATGATCATGCACATCTAGCGCATGTACAACTCAAAGAATCCATACAATTGGGATGAAAGCCTCCCCTATGTCCAACACAACTACAACAGAGCTCTCCATAGCTTAATTGGCCACAACCCCTTTCATGCGGCGTTGGGATTCTAGCCAGTATGTCCCATTGATGTTTTCATATCACTTGCAACTACTCAGACAAATTCGGTTCATATCCAGTCCAAAGTTGACAGAGCTACCAGCTTCATTGAATTCATTCATCACATCTGCCAGCAGGTCCATGACATATTGGACAAAGCAAATGCTAAGTACAAACAATTTCATGATCAACATCGGGTGCCGCACAAGTTCTAAGTGGGCAACAAAGTTTGGTTACATTTGCAGAAGGAGCGCCTCGCTGGGGACCACCGCAAGCTTCGCCCGCTACAGTATGGGCCTTACACCATCACTAGGGCTATAGGAGACAATGCCTTCGAGCTTAACATTCCATCGTTCCTTGACCTGCACCTAGTATTCAATGTGGACTGACTATGGCCATACACTTTCCCCCATTGATGGACACATCAGACATTGCTGAGTAGTTGACACCAACAGAGCTCAACCTAAGCTGTATCGAACAGGTCACGACTGATAGGATCATGGACACACAAATCAATAACACTCACCAGCAGAGGATCCAACTATATCGAGTTGTCAAAGCAAACCAACTCCTTCACCAAGGCAAGTGGCTCACCAGGGACTAGTTTCAACATAAATTTCCTCACCTCATGGAGACTTTGTATATAATGGGGACCATTGCTTCCTAAGGGGGGAGGACTGATCCAAGTGGATATTGGTGGCCACTCGCCTATTCCACCTGGACCTATAGATGGTTTCATCAATTTCCTTGATTATAACACAATTTACTATTTTTAGCATTTTTTTGGGTCCTGAACTTCTGGAGCTGTTTTGACCCTGTAAACGACATTTTTTTTGAGGTCTAAAGTAAGCCCATTGCCTTAGATATGGCATGTCGCATGTATTGTAGTACTATGAGAGATATATCTAACAAGGTATTGTATGCGCCAAACAAAGATCATATGACCAAGTTACGACCCGAGGAAGTTGGTTGTCTAACTAACCCCAATGAGGCCCACAAACTCTTGTTGTTACATCTCCGAAGGTTAGGGTTTTGTTTGTTTAGGGTTTCCCTTTATTGTTCAATAATGAAAAGGCCCTTGAGCCTCATTGTAGCACAATTCAAAGGCATGTAGTAGCCACATCTCTTCTCAAAGATAAGCTACCACCACTCGAGCTAGTTTATTTCCATTATGTATGTAAGCATCTTTCAGTCCTTTGATATTAATGAATGAATATTTATTTATGCTGCATCTCTATGTTTATGTTTATATCTGTATTATGTTGCATTCTTGCATAAGTTCATATCACTTATTAATCCGCGCCGACTCTCGATCTATGACCCATATGCCAGAAGATGGATGTGTGCAGACAAGATCTGCCTTATCACTTTGTTCATTTATTTAGCTTTGAAGGCCATTTCCTTTTTTTTTTTATATATAAACCATAGTCAATAGTGTCAATGGTCATGGAATGGGTGAGATGTATAACGTCCCATGATCCGCTTCTAATTTCGCTTGTTCCAATGTTACTCCTTTATTAGCCAGAGAATCCGCCATTATGTTCATTTATCTAAACACACGATAAAACTTGATTTTCTCAAAATTTCCTATTTGCAAAAGGATCCTCAACAGGATAGGGGATAAACTGTACTTTGAAATTCTTTGGATTTCCACATCTAACATATGACAATCATTGAATCTCCATAAACTATTATTTTTGTGTTTTTATTTGCCAAAACTATTTCTAATCCTTGCCAAAGCGCTAGATATTCAACTTAATTGTTGGATGCTATTCCAAATCCCCAAGCAAATTTTGTCTTGATTTGTCCATCAGGGCATAGGATAACCCATCCTATGAAAAAAATTATATATATATATATATATATATATACTCTATTAGTAATAGTGAGTTATACAAGTCAATTGTTATTGTCTATCATTAGCATGCCACATGGGAAAATAGACCATTGATAAAACGTAAGTTTATCAATGCTCAAAAGTAAACTATCCATAAGTATAACAAGGCCATACAAAATAATTTGGAGAAGGCTACGGGCTTTGCAAGAACCATTAGATTGTAACTACCTATGAAAGCTATCTAAATTAATCCCACTAGCCTTATTAGTCTGTCTTTTGAAAACCAAAATTAATAGCAAGTAACTAACCATAAGAAGACTAGGTGGAAGTAGAGGCATCAACCTCAATTGGCTTTGAAGCATCAAGTCTGGGGCAACTTAGTTCAATGCTTGGTATGCAACCTTCTCGATCTGCATCAATCATACATTAATTTCCTTTAATTGTAGCACCACATCATCCAGGACTAGGAGAATTTCATCTTTGACATCGTTCCTATCCAACAGGACCCTACAAAGGAGAGCCTTCATACACCATTATAGATCAATGGTATGCATATAGTTTGCCTACCATATGTGTGGCTGACATCCAGTACCTACACGACCACAACATGCACTACTGCTTGAGCAGAGCCCAAGGTTTACCTTTCAGGACCTTACCTTCACAGAGCGAAAAATAAGTGGACGGGGATATTGGCTATCGATAGAAGCAGTAGACGGGGATATCGACTAGATTCCATGGATAACGATTTGCCTGCCTCTGCCGGTTTCGGGGTAGCTCACTGGACCACCTAACTTCTTTTCTTTTTGACTCGTTCCCTAATTCAAATAATGGATAGGAGGTCTTGCTAGGGTTTTAGAGCCAAACAAAAAGTTTCACTCCCCCATTAAATTATATTCTACCTTTCCCACTAGCTCTTTTATTTATTAAGGATTTTTCTCAGGATACATGAGGGTCGAGGTTTCCGCATGTGTATGCACCTAAAAACCCCCTTGCAAGCCCCGCCCCCCCATCCCCTCGACAATTATGAGTTATCTACTGGACCATTGATACCACTTCATCGAAATGCAACAAGAACAAAGAACCCAAGAAGATGACAAAGGGGAAAACATAGTGCACTAATAAAAGGAGAAAGAATGTAAACTAGAGCAAAAGCTAGCCATGAAAAATCCAAGGAAGAGAATGGAAACTTGACAACAAAGCTCGATGATTACTGAGAAGCATCACACATACAAAGGAAAGAAACTGCATATAAGGAAAGTCTACATCTGGGTAGCTGCCTTAGAAGCTTAACTATTAGCTAGAATAATGGGATTGATTGCCACTATACTATAGAGTTTGAATGCCATGACAACCTAGAGCTAGATTGCAGAGAGGAACATTGTGTTGCATGTGCCAATCATCACAACTATACAACCCATGGCTTCAACCATGAAAATCCACTTGAAACCATTAATCTGCATGCTTTGTAATAAAACCACATCAATGCTTGTGGAGTAAGAGGGTGACACATCAACCTCACTCCATGTGGGAGGTGACAACATCCTTGTCTTCCTCATTCCTACTTACATCTGTAATCACTCGATGTAGAGGGGGTTAATATTATTTGTTATAATATTTATATCTTTTTTGGAATTGGTATGTAAGTGTTACCTATGTATGTGACAATATCTCCATTATACTAGATTGTAAAGCACCTCCGAACTCCCGCCAAAAAAATAGTTGCTTTTTACAAATTGCTTTGAGTTTGACACAACATTAGCCATGTTAATGGTGAGGTGGACCCAAAAAATATGATATGATAATAATATATAATAATGGACAAAATATTGGATGGAAATCTAAAAAACATGGGAGAGACAATTACACCTTGAGGTCGCTGAAGGTTGATATTAAGATAGATGTATTGATCCAACTACTTCAATTTTTTTTCTTTGTTTCAAGTGCACATTTATGCTCTCCAATATTCTAACTTCTCATTCCCCGTATATAGTGTTTTGCAAAGAAATCAAAATTTGACAATGATTATAAAAATTGAAGCATTGAACTTTGAAGGGGAGGTTAAATATAAAGTATAATATTAACATGCATTATATCATTTTAGCCTATTGGGAATGCATTATACCCTTTTGATGACACACAACACAAAAAAATGACGAGGAGATTATTGCTCAACTCATAAAATCTACGGGTTAGACAATTTGCTTTGAAAGTGGGATAGACCAATGATTTTTACCTTTTCTAATGAGGCATAACTAAAATTAGATAAGTCAAATCTAGCCTAAAACATGTTTGACAAATAGAGTACTTCCACGCAAGTCAACAACCTTCAACAACTCCTCACACACATAGATCAAAGATTAATACACTCGTGTATTATGTGGTTAAACCCCCCAAAGATAGAAACAATCCATAACCTCAACAATATATTGCTACTTGAGATAATTTGTTAATCCATGGCCTCAACAATATATTGCCACTTGAGATAATATGTTAATGCGAAAGGAAAAAAAATTGTACATGAGTTTTTCACAATCAATCAACAACAAATAAGCCTCCATGTTCTTTAAATAGATAACATGGACTAATTGGGTGTGAAGGCATGAACCTTAACAAAAAAATGAAGAAATCTACTAAAATTTAAATATTGAATGGCATAAGTAAATTCACAAATCTAAAAAACTTAAAATACTTGCAATATACAATCTCAATAAAATTAATAACATAACATCAAAATTTGCTAAATTCTAATGAAATTAATGTTTTTTTTTCTATGTAAGACTAATTCTATTAAAAGATACAAAAATAAAATTACAATGAGGCCCCAGCCTCAGCCGTTATGAGCATTGTTCATCAAGAGTATCTAAACTGCCCCATATTTGGGGAAACCAGTTTGTCGTAACAAAAGAACCAAACATGAGACCTTGACACAACACAGAAGAACACAAAAGAAGTTTTGACACAACATAGAATAACACAGGTGAAGTTTTGACAGAACAACCTGTTGTTCAGACCAAAAACTAACACAACAAGTGAATTGACCAAACCAGTCAGCATCTGAGACCTTAGCTGGCGCGTGGGTGGCAGCGGATGCCACGTGGCTTCATTTGGGCTCATCCGGGTCAGGAGTCTCCTCAACTATGCGACATGCATACCGATACCAGTCTTCATCCTCTTCCGCCATGCCACCTTGAGGCCCCCGCGCAGGAAGAGTGCCACTCGTACTGCCAGCCATAGCCATCGAACTAGACGCTCCAACTGAGCTGCCACCTGGTGGCTGAATGTCTTCAGTATGTCCACCTTCGGCATGCAGACCGCCACTCCGCGTTCCCCTGCCCTCTTCCTCCTGGAGCATCCCTGAGTCTCGGCTAATTCCATGACTGCGCTCCTCCTGATGCTGCGCTTCAGAGCGTCTCAATGGAACGCCTTGCTGCTCACTTTCTTCAGAGAATACAATAGTTATGTTGGCAGTGATGATAGGTCTGTTTAGGTTGCTCCGAAACCTGAACTGAGTCGAGTGAGGAGCCGGTATGGGGGGCAAAGGAAATGTAGTAGTATGAAGCCTGAAATCGCTATGTTCAGCAAATGAAGCTTGCGCACGGCCCCATCCACTGCGAGTGTGGGGATAATGCCTGTGAGTCGAGCTATGAGGGGGAGGATTTTCATGGGGACGAGGAGGTGAGGCAGGTTCAGGGCTCTGCTCTGCCTGTGGGCGAGCGCAACCGCCGCGAGTGCCACCTCTGCGGCTCCTCATGCGGTGGCGGACCATGTCAATATGGTGGGAGGAGAATTCAGTGGGAGGGACGACCGGGAAAGAAAGCAGAGGATGAGCAGAGGGTGTCTGAGCCGGATTCAGAGGGCAAAACCTGGAATGGGAGTGGTGATGGCCATTTCCAAGGTCAACACAACACAGTAGCCAGCAGCGGCTCCTGGTTACAGTTCGACTACAGGGATTTTCAGCTTGGGGCGGGCAAATACTGAGAGAAGGAGGGAAAACTGAATGGTTGGGAGGCTCCATTTCAGGGTATAAGATGTCCAGGTCTCGGTTTAAGCGGCCATTAAGTGCTGTTTGCAGGCGAGCCTGAATTCGTATCAGATGGGCATAGTATGGTGCGCTGGCCACCATCTGGCTCGTCCAAACACCGCCTAACAGTCGTTTCCTCATTAATTGCCTCGGTGGTCACCCGCATCTGGGTTAATGAAATTAATGTTAAAAAAAAATATAAAAGAAATTAAATTTTTTCATTATTAATCACTATTAATTTTTTGTTTTATTTACTTAATGTCAAGATGCTATTCTTTCCAAATCATTTATAATAAACATTTAAAAACATCCTAATTAAGTTAAATTTTTTTATTAAATGAAAAAACTTCCATAATCTAAATACACCTTGAATTACCAATGAAAAAAAATCAATATGGTATGATTCCCTTACTCCCCAAGCTAATATTATATGTCTTAGTTTAAGCACTTTGCTTAACTTACCATTGTTATCTGTGTGATGTATAAAAATGATATACCATAATGACAATCTTATCCGTGTGATGTATAAAAGTTATATACCATAACGAGGAAAATCTTACACCATAAGTGGAAACTTGCACCATCATAATAATTCAATGCATGCTTCTGGACATTGAATGATTATTGTATTCGGAGGGTGAAAATGTAAGATCATCATGATAAAAAACATGGACCTGTAACAAAGTCAACAATTATATGTTGTCACGTTACTGGTGTGCCCACTGCCAACCCACTTCTTAACCTAGGGATGTGTAACATATTCCTCCGCGTGCTTTTGACCAGGAGCCAAAATAGTTTCGAAAGAAAAATATAGAAACTTCTCAAGACTAACACCCTTGTTGGCAAATAACTACTCATCCTAATCAATCACGAAAACATCTTGGTTAGGCTATGTTGGGACTTTACTGCAACAAGCTCAAATTCCATTTACTGCAACCAATTTTGATATTTGATTCAGTAAAGTTGGTCTCTGAGTCAAGTGGGTCTCTGATATTAAAATCAGTTTGGAAAAGGTCCTGAAAAATGTATGGCCATTATTTGTTGTTACCTGTTTAATAAAATATATCTCTGTGCACAATCCCGGATCAAATCCTATATGGCAAAAAATAAAAATAACAATTAAAGCCAGCAAAACAAATGGAAAGGAGATCGTAGGTCCGTAACTATCATAGGTACACAACGCAGCATATCCATCCACCTGTCTCCCCCATCTTTCCCATCCAAACAAAATCCCGCATATTCGCCTAAATCATGCCTGCCAAATTCATGGCTACCCCTATCCATATACATACAAAATATATCTCTGTGTCTTGTTGCTGACCACTTCTTTTCCCTGCTGCTGCATCAACGTCTTCTACTTAGCCCTGTGGCTTCTGCCTACAGGATCAAGTATCCATCTTTGTTCTCTTCTGCTTTGGGTATATTTGTTGAGTATCCATCTTGTCAGTTTGTAATTTGGTTTTTAATATTTTTTGACTGGAGGGATTAGGGATGGCCATCAAGGTGGATCCTCCGAATGGGGTTGCTGCAGAGGGGAAGCATTACTATTCCATGTGGCGCAGCACGTTTGAGATAGACACCAAGTATATTCCCATCAAGCCCATTGGGAAGGGTGCTTACGGGATTGTTTGCTCGGCTAAAAACACAGAGACCAACGAGAAAGTGGCTATTAAGAAGATCGGCAACGTATTCGAGAACCGGATCGATGCCATGAGGACACTTAGGGAAATCAAGCTTCTCAGGCAGCTCGCTCATGATAACATAATTACCTTGAAGGACATCATGACCCCTGTTGGCAGGTCTAATTTCAGGGATGTTTATCTGGTTTATGATCTCATGGATACTGACCTTCACCAGATCATCAAGTCTTCTCAGGCCCTCACTGATGATCACTACCAGTACTTCATCTACCAGGTAGGGAAAAAAGGGTAAATTGATGTTTTTGTGTGTTTGGATGGATGGGTTTTCTGTCATTGTTGCTTGTGTGGGTTTTTTTTTTCTTTTTTTTTTTCTTCCCTGATATTTTCCAATTGGATTTTTTGCATCTATCTTAGATATAGGGTGTATATACATAACAGACATAGGACAACAGAGACCCATAAAATCAAGCGTAGAGCTTGAGCTCTCTGACTTGACTATAGTCTGGGACGCATTGGGTATGGCTGCCTATGCACTTGATGACTACACGGAAATTGACTTCCTGATTGTTGGGAGGAAGCAGGAACCCCTGAGATTTCCATCGATGGCGTACTGACGGGGAATCTTATCTTATATGAGCAGGGTCCAGGGGATTTTGACTGCCCCAGGTGATTGGATCTGGTCAAGTGAAGAGCACTGCATGTAATTAACTTGTTGCTGCTTGGCTGTTCCCTAATAACCTGTCTCCTGTTGTGGTTGGGCGCTGTGATTACATTGGGTAACTTATATAGATTCAGGGAGTGATTACTTTCGTTGATTCTTTCGTCTTGTCTCTTTGCATGGGTCTCTCTCTTCGGTATGAGGGAGTGGATTATTGGGGTGTTTTCAGGTAGAAGAAAACATATATTTTATAAACACTGGGTTTTATGCCCTTAGCTTTCATCGAAAAGAGCATAAACATTCACAGTAATTACATGAATCTTCATTGTCTTTGGGCTGTCGAGATAGCATCCATTACCGGCATTGAGAAGATTGTGTTGCCTCGAATCTGCAGGTTGCAACAACTTTTGAGTTATTTAAAATATAGAATAACTTTTATATAGTTAATTATGTGTGTGACTAAAAAGATTTTGGAGTCACCAGAGCTTGAAGTAACCCATTTCTTTGAAGACACAGGTTATATCTGATTCACAACTACTGTCAGATGGATATGCATCCATCATCAACAAGGGTATAGCAGTTTGCAGGTGTGAGCGGACTGGGTATAGAGGTCTGGTACCTTAGTCCTTTAAGAAAATTCTATACTTCCATCACTCAAGACTACGTGGACTGAGTTTACATCTGGTTTGAAAAAAATGTACACCTCCATTCCCTAAAACTATACATGGTTGTTAAACTGGGCTTAAAAGTGATTTGGAAGTTTGGAACTGATATACTTCTGCCAACAAAAGACTTCACATGGCAACAAAACTATGGTTGTAGCCTGCTGGCTATTTTGGAACTTGAGAATAATACGACATCAACTTTCTTCGATGTTTTTAACCCACAACCGTAAAACTTAGACACATCCATATGTATTATTGATACAATGGATGCACACAAGTTAAAGAGAATGCGTTTTACATTTATTGATGGAGAAGAGGCAGTGAGTGCACAAATCTAGAATGTGTAAGAACACAGTGTTTCCCCATACAAGTTATATCAAAAGAGAACATCCTAAACAGATAACATGAGCAGAATGGAAGTTTAAAAAATGTACTTACAAGTTGTACATTCCATTCATTGCTGACAAAGGTCACTATTTATCTGGCCCATTGCTGCTGTGTTTCATTCTTATCATGGCATAGGCAGAGTCGGGGTTGGCTACTCTAGTCTTGCCAAAGTTTTCCATGCATGTAATTTATCATGGGATTGACCCTTTGCTTTGAGTAGTGTGGCTGTTGCTCAACCTTTGATGGTGGGTTCTTGGCTTCGCTAACATTTATGCTCCTAGTTCTGTGGATGAGAGATCGGCCTTTTGGGACTAGCTGGCTGAGTGACTCCCAAAAACAGATTGGCTTATTTGTGGATACTTTAATAATATTGATTCTCAGGAAGGCACAGCGGGAGTGAATCATCTTTGTATTCCTCCATGGAAAGAACGATCTGGAATGAACTCAAAGCCTAACTTGTCCTTTATGACTGTAATAAGTTTAGACAAAATGATTTTTCTGAGCACTGGTTTAGTTGGTCTAATCTAAGAGTTGGTTTGGAAAGAATTATGAAAAAGGATGGGCAGAACAATGTTGTCAGAACAAAATCTCTTATCTTCTTTGACGATGGTGGGGGTACAACTTGCAATGCTTAAGACCACCAATGGCCAAGTAAGTTGGTAACTAAACATGAGTATATTGAACAGGGACGTGTTATCCACTATTCAAATGTTTTTTGTCACAAGGGTTGATGGTGGAACGTAAGCTGGCCATGCAGATTGCATTGACATTGCACCTAGGTGTTTGATCTCCTAAACAAGAAAGATTGTGTGACTAGGAGTTGACCTTTGCCCGAGTTGAAAAAAACCTTGATGGTGATGGTTGATAACAAGTCCCTTGGGCTTGATGGATACCCATTTGAGTTTTACAAAACCACGTTGGAATTTGTTGGGCCGAAGCTCCTAAGAGTGTACAAGAAAGTTGTTTGGAAGAGATCCTTGGGTGCACTTGGCAACAAAGATTTGGTTAAGTTTATTCCCAAAGAAAGCGATCTTGCCGTATCACTAGCTAGTGGTCGTCACATTCAAGATTTTGGTTAAAGCTTTTTGCTTTGCAACTTAGATACATTCTTCCGAATATGATTAGAGGAAATTGGTTTTATCAAAGGTTGTTTTTTTAACCTGCACAATTTTATTGTCAATTGGGAAGGCATGGAATGGGCCAAATGCTTGGGCCTGATGGCCCTTTTCATCAAATTGATTTTGAGAAGGTATATGATCAACTTGAATGCCTGTTCATCTAGATGATTCTCAAAGCTTTGAGATTTGGTCATTTCTACCTCTATGCCATGAAAAATTTCTTTGTAGACATCACTGCCTGCCTCTCTATAAACTGGGTCAAGTCAGAGGTGTTGGACATCTTTAGGTCTATTAATTAGGGGGCCTATTTGCACCAACGTTGTATGTTATGGCTATAGAGGCTTTGGGCGATCTACTTCATCATAAAAATTGGTAGGGTTTCATCAAGGGTATTGCCCTCTCAGTGTAGGAGAATGCACAATAGGACGCTTCTCCTATGCTACTTAGGAGTTGAGGCAATGTGCTTTACAAACTTGTGTTGCTTTGCTGTTGAAATACTTAGTTAAACTCGTAGGAGAGATTGAAACAGAAATACATTAGATAAGAAGGATTTAAGATATCGGTCTACTCATTCTCATTATGTTTTATGAACGTCTACAAAAATACATCCTCACATCTTAGCAATTACCAAATTCAAAGACAAATACCGATATCGTTTGGTATGGAAGAAACATGTATTTGAAAAAAACCAATCCGGTTCTAATGCATAATTAGGCATCTCATTGACATTGTATTATTATTAATATTACTAATACTACTTTTAAATTACTAATTAATAATATTATCAATTATTAAAATTGTTAATATTTTTGTTAACAATAACAGGGTATATTATATTAGGAAATTTGTGCAGAAGCACAATGAAAGTACATCCATAGCTTTCTGTAGCAAAATGTAGCAAAGCTTTTCAAAACTAGATTGCTTTGGCTATGTTGATTATGTCTCTGTCCTGCTGCTATGCTCCAACAGTATCTAGATGGATACAATTTGAAAAAAAGGCCTAAAATATAACAACTTTAGCTGGCATTAAACAAAATTTGAAACTGAGTTATGCTCCTCGTCATCTAATATGATTAAATTTTCTGCTGAGGCTAACCAATTGAGATCAGGCATTCCATTTGTAGTGTGCTGAGTTGGCTGAAATAAAGATATAATTAGAAATAAAGATATATAAGCTCAATTAATGCTCTTTAAATATTTCCTCATTTCAGTCATAGATTTAGTGGTTGATATAAGTATGAATAATATGAGAATATGTGGAAAGGGTTAATGCCAACATCTTAGGAAAATTATATCGTAATGTGAGTAGAGAAAATAACAAGGACATTTTGTGATATAGGCTCATTAACTAGGTGGAATTGGGTAAGGGATTCTAAGGATCGCAGGTGTAGAGTAAGAGGATAATCGAAATTGGCGAGAGTTGGATTTTTTTTGAAGGGGGCCAAATTTGGTTACAATACCACTCTTTCTTTTAGATTCTTGAGATCCCAGTCCATCTCTTTAATATGTTATTTCTGATTTATTGTCCTCCAGAGCACCATCTCTATACTGCCCATGAGGTTGGCTGCAAAGTTACTGGCAACTGAACTTGAGGTTGTCTATTTGTGTGTGGAAATTTTATAGGTTTTCAGTGACCCTAGATCCACTTAAGGTTCTCCCAGGACATATTCTGCTGCCAAAATGGCTATGGTACTGTTTTTATCATTTTTTCAATCTTTTGGTGTAGTGCCCCTTCTGGGTCCTGGGAGAGCATCAGCGGTGCAATTTTATTTCATGCACTGATAACCTGTCCTTGAACAATAAAAATAAAACATTTGCTAGTGAAGTCTTTAATTTTTTTGGTATTAGGTGAGGAAAGCATCATAACTTTGAGAATGTCTCTGCATTCAATATTTTGTGACCAACTGATCTCACAGCTATTAATAATCTAGACAAAATGGATAATGACTTAATTGCAACTAATAAAACAATTAAGTCTTGAGTTTCTGCTATTAGAGTTTTCTGTATTTCTGTGCTTCCTTGCTGGGAGTATTTTCCTTTTGCTTCCAAATGACATGATTGTCTATCATTGTCTTTTATTTATCCTTATTTCGTATCTCCTTCCTGTTGTCTCGAGTTGTGCAAGTTGCCTCTGGCCTTGTGCAAGCTGTCCATTCTTAGTGCCTGTGTATGTGCTATGTTGCCAGTAGATTTCTCATATCTCTGCTCCTCTGGGTTCACGTACTACTTATTAGACAACCAACAAGACTTGTATTGCTGGACGCAAGAAGACTCTTCATTCATCTGCAGGGAAGGATGAATTCTACAAGAAATTATTATCCATCAGGACCTTAGAAAATACTGCATGAGAATTTTTAAGTCCACGTTTCAAACCATAAGCTAGGTTCATCTTCTTTATTTGCTGAAGATGAACTTAGCTTAAGGTTTGAAACACGACTCGTAAAAATTCTGATGCAGCATTTTCTGAAGCCTTAATGGATGACATTGGTGACCATGGTCCACTACCCACCCAAGTGGGTAACCCCTGTTGAATTTCCATGATCTTGGGTCTAGGATAGAATCTTAAAATCTCTGACGCTACGAAACCAAGAATCTCAACGATACTACTTTGCATAGCGGAATATAAACAACAATAAATCACACATGCACAAGATATAGACAACTTTTTACAGTTTTTCAACCCAACTTCGTTATATTAAACAACATATAATACAACAGTCTAGGGCTCCCGTACCAGGGATAATGGCCCTCATACATCCACTAGTACAAGATACAAAACTGGGGCTTGGTGTCAGTCCATCGACAACCAATCTACCCTCAACAAGATACTCTGACCATTTGGCTGATGTAGTTGACTCTCTTAGCTCCCCTCGGTTGTACCCTATACCTGCCCGGCCCTTCGGCTCCCAATCTGTAGCTCCTACCTCTATCAATGCTCCAAGTCCATCTGACCATTGAACCTCGATTGTCAATCTGCTCACTAGTTAATCGTTCATCCATCAACACATCGAGACTCTCTTCGAGTTGTTCATGGATCCACTTGTGAACAACTCTCAATCTTCCCACTGTTGCTCCCCAGCTACTCAGGGACTTCAACCTACTATGGTCTTTTTGCGTTGCTCAAATGAAGACCAACATAGGGCATGGAGGGCTGCCACCTATCACTGCAAGAAGTCCATCTTCCACAATGAACACGGACTAGGAACACTGCTCCTCTAGTTGATAAGACCCTTTAGTTCAACAACTGCCTCTCTTGCAACTACCTTTGTCCATCAAGGTGTTGCTCACCGAGCTCCAACTTGGACACTATCACGCTGTCCTCCAGAAGACCATAAGTGCCCAATCACATCCACGCTAGGTCCACTCTCACATTGCCCTCCAACAGTCCATGGGTGACCAAGTCCACACTATAGCATCTGCTCCTAGTTAGGGCATCCCCACACTTGGGAGACCCTTACACATGGCTACCCACAGACTTCTCCAATCCGCTCTTTGCTTCTGCAATAGAGGAGACATTGCACAAATCTAGGCACATCAATATGTCCTCGCCCAGGACACCATCAATCCATCATACATGGGTCCATCTGCAACACACCTTGCTGCTGTCCTCTTGCCTTCTGATCTGATGTGCTTGCTGTCACCTTGGTTGTTAGGTCCCTATAATACTAGTGATGCCCCCATTACTATTGTAGTTGTATCCCTTATTAATATTGTTGTGCCCCTATTGTCCCCATATCGTTATTACTGTGCCCCATAGAATCCATCTATTGTTATTTTTGTGCCTTTATATTATTATTGTTAGGTCGGCTTGGTTATATTGTGACCTCTTAGACTCCTATATATAGAAAGGAGGTTTTGTCATTTGTATCATCCAAGAATTGTTCATTTGTGTAATGTAAAGGAGGTTGCCCCCTCGAAGAGGCTGAATTCTAAGGCGTTCAACTATCTTTTCTATCTTTTTGTGAGCTGGTTTCATAACATTTGGTATCAGAGTTTTGGATTCTAGGGTTTCGCTGCTCCAAATAGGTCATTGCGGCATTTTCGCTATAACTTTTTTTCTGCGACGTTTCAGAAACAAAACAAAAATCCCATTTGAGACAAAATCGCGCTGAACCTTGGGTCCGAATTTCAGAGCTTTTCGCACTATATTTGCGGAGATATTATCTGAGGAAGTTGGCCTTTTTGCAGACTCCTGAATTACATTCCAAACAGGTGACCTTGGGAAAATCGTCATAACTTTTGTTTCGAGCATCAGATTGAAATTTCATAAGAAGTTATAGAAAGAGGATGGACTGTAGTTTCCTGTGTATATTTTTTAGATACTAAGGTCAAAACAGTGACACGTGGCACTTCATACAAGTTCGCTCTTCTGGAAAGGTCTATAATTAGGTCATCTTGGGAGATTGTGCATAACTCTGTCTTGGAGAATCTAAATTCGATCAGACTGGTGGCATTGGAAAGAGGACACAGAGGGCTACTGCAGGTCGCAATTTCAGAACTGGATGATTCAAAATTACAGAGATACATCAGATTCAATATCGAGCTCCATCAAAGTCAAAAAATGTGTGTAGTTTTTATTAAATTTTTGCATAAGCTTGGTTTGAAAAATTAGTTTCAAGGAATTCAAAGGGCATAGTAAAGCATTATTATCGGTAATTGATGCCCCGAGGAAAGAAAATGCAAACACCTAGTAAGCAACCTGAAAGTTCTAGCATGACTCATGAAGAAGAGGAAGAAATGCAACATGATATATCAAAATTACGAAACCAAGTGCAACAAATGTCACTTGCACAAAAAGTAATAAAATCTAAGATGGATGGTTTAAAGAAAGATGTAGAAGCTAAGATGGATGGTTTAAAGAAAGGCGTAGAAGCTAAGATGGATTGTTTAAAGAAAGGCATAGAAGCTAAGATGGATGGCATGGACGCTAAGATGAATGGCATGGACGCTAAAATGGATGGCATGGATGATAAGATGGAAGAATTGAAGATAAATTTGAATAAGTTGCTACAAGAAATGGTCACTAATGGTGAAAGGGTAGTAAAGGAAACTCATGATGAGAACAAAAGAAATGTTAAATCATGAGTTCATAGACTCTAATGTTGGATTGAAGACCCACCATATTCCAAAAATCGATATGAGGAAGTTTGATGGCAAGGATCCTGCAACATGGATATTACAGATGGAGCAATTTTTCGATCTCAATAATGTGCAAAACACACAAAAGGTACGTATTGCAACTTTATATTTGGAACCAAATCAGTTTGTATGGTATCAATGGCTTTGCTCTCGTAAACAAATTATCACTTGGGCAATTTTTACGGAAGAAATGACAGCACTTTTGAGGATACAAAAGCAACACTTTTTTTAGCCAATCGATAAGTCTCAAACAAAAGGGTTCAATGATGGAGCACATTGAGGAGTTCCAAAAATTGAACATAAGGGTAAAAAATATTCCAAAGGAGCATAGCATTGATGTGTTCATAGGGACTTTAAAGGATAATATCCAACATGATGTTCGCCTTTGGGAACCTGATTAATTAGAGAAGGCATTTAGGTTAGCAAGAAAAATGGAAAGCAAAATTATGGCAACCAGGAAGCCTACCACTCACAACTATAAAGATGGAAGTGTTGTTGCCCCTAGCCTTCCACAACCTATAAGGTTGACACCACAACAATTGGAAGAAAAAAGAGCAAAAGGGCTTTGTTACAATTGTGATAGCAAATACACTAAAGGTCATAAGTGTGCTGAGAAGAAATTATTCTACATAGACTGTGAAGAGGAAGAAGAAAATGAACAAGAAAGGTCAAAAGAAGAGGATATACTCCAGGAACAAAGCCTAGATAAAGAAGAAATGAATCCGACCATATCTTGTAATGCATTGGCTGGAATTACCACTCCTCAAACCATCAAGATAGAAGGACATATCAAGAAGAAAAAAGTAATAGTGTTGATTGATTCAAGAAGTACCCACAATTTTATTCATTGTAAGATAGCAAAAGAATTGAATTGCTTCCTATATCCAACACCAGAGTGTCAAGTGATGGTTGCAAATGGAGGAACGATAAATTGGTCTGGAAAGTGCCATAATATCAAGCTATCCATGGGAGAATATGTATTGAATAGCCCAATGCTTTCCATTCCAATGGGAAGTGCTGATGTTGTACTAGGAGTCCAATGGCTACAATCCTTGGGTACAATAGCTTTTAACTTTCAAGAACTTTTCATGAAATTTTATGCCGAAGGAAAGGAAGTTGAATTAAGGGGTATTGCAGGGAAACCAGGAAAGATAATAAGCTCTAACGGTATGACAAAGCTTCTAAAAAAGGAACAACAAGGTGTAATTGCACAATTATGTTCGCTAGATGTTTCCACATCGAAATCATCTATTTCTCTAGATCTCCAAAAAGTATTGGACCATCATTCCAAGGTATTTGAGACTCCCAAAGGTCTCCCACCTATTCGTGATCATGATCATGCTATTCATTTGATTCCAAGAAGTGTTCCTCCAAACATCAGGCCGTATAGATATCCCTATGCCCAAAAGAGTGAAATTGAACGTATGGTTGCAGAAATTCTTGAGGCTGGTATAATTCAACCTAGCCAAAGTTCTTTCTCTGCTCTAGTAGTATTGGTGCACAAGAAGGATGGATCATGGCGCATGTGTTCGGATTATAGGGAGCTCAACAAGCTCACTATTAAAGATAAGTTTCCCATTCCTATCATTGATGAATTACATGGATCAATTTACTTCACCAAGTTAGATCTTCGTTCAGGATATCATCAAATCAGAATGAAGACTCAAGACATTCCAAAAACAACATTTAGAACTCATGAGGGTCACTATGAGTTTTTGGTCATGCCTTTTGGCCTTACCAATGCACCTTCTACATTTCAAGGTTTGATGAATTCCATTTTCAAACCCTTCCTTAGAAAATTTGTGTTAGTATTTTTTGATGATATACTAATCTACAGCAAGTCTTGGAAGGATCATGTTGAACACATTGATAGGGTGCTACAACTATTGGAGGAGAAACAATTATATGCAAAAAGATCCAAATGTTTCTTTGGAGTACAAGAGGTGGAATATCTGGGTCATATTGTATCTCATGAAGGAGTTAAGGTAGACCCTAGCAAAATTAAAGCCATTAAGGAATGGGAAATCCCCACATCCATAAAGCATTTGCGAGGATTTCTCGGGTTGACAGGGTATTATCGCAAGTTTGTTAAGAATTATCGGAAAATAGCAGCACCTCTAACAACATTGTTGAAAAAAGATGCATTTTCATGGACTCCAGAAGCAACAAAGGCCTTCGAACATCTTAAAGAGGCAATGTGCCAAGCACCGGTCTTAGCTACACTAGACTTCACAAAAACCTTTATTGTGGAATGTGATGCTTCTGGAAATGGAATTGGTGCTGTTTTAATGCAAGATGAAAGACCCATTGCTTTTGAAAGTCGTCCAATCAAGGGAAAGTGTTTACACAAAGCTATTTATGAGAAGGAAATGTTGGCAATACTACATGCACTTAAGAAATGGTGACCCTACCTAAGGGGAAGACACTTCAAGGTAAAAACGGATCTTGATAGCCTTAAATACTTTTTAGAACAAAGATTATCCTCTGAAGAACAACAAAAATGGGTCACAAAGATGTTGGGTTATGACTTTGAAATCATATACAAAAAAGGGAAGCAAAATGTTGTGGCAGACATCTGATACATTTAGCTAGAAAAATGATTCGTTATGGTACAAAGATCGCTTATACCTCTGTAAGAATTCCCAACTCAAACAACAGATTCTTCTGGAATTGCATGCTTCTCCCTTAGGAGGGCACTCAAGATTTTTAAAAACTTATCACAGGGTTAAGAAGGAATTTTTTTGGGATGGCCTTAAATCGAATATTCAAAAGTTTGTGGCGGAATGTTTGGTATGCCAACAAAATAAAGCTGAAACAATTAAGGCACCAGGTCTATTACAACCTTTATCCATTCCAAGCCAACGTTGGGAGGAGGTTTCAATGGATTTTATCACAGGTTTACCCAAGTCTGAGGGAAATACTGTCATCATGGTGGTAGTTGATAGAATTACCAAGTATGCACACTTTTGTGCATTATGACATCCATTTAAAGCCAGTGCAGTTTCTACGGCATTTATGGAAACAATTCAAAAGCTACATGGAAACCCAAAGATTATTGTAAGTGACAGAGATCCCATTTTTACTGGAAATTTTTGGACAGAATTATTTTCTTGTCTTGGTACTTAGTTAGCTCATAGCTCATTTTATCATCCTCAATCTGATGGGCAAACTGAGATAGTAAACAAATGTTTGGAAGGATATCTTCGTTGCTTTGTATCTGATAAACAGACACAATGGGTCAAATGGTTGCCTCTGGTTGAATGGTGGTATAACACTTCCTTTCATATTGCAACAAAAATGACCTCATTTATGGCACTTTATGGATATCAACCACCATCCATCACATCATATTTAAGAGAAAATTCTAAGGTTCAAGCAATGGAACATCACATCGAGCATCAACAACAAGTTCTCCAACTCTTAAAGGATAACCTTGCGTTGGCGCAGAATAGAATGAAACAACAAGCATATCAACATCGCAGCGAAAGAAGCTTTGGTGTAGGTGATTGGGTATTCCTACGGCTACAACCATATAAACAAATGTCCCTCAAGCAAGCTAAGAAGCATAATAAATTGTCACCAAAGTATTATGGTCCGTACAAGGTGTTGCAAAATATTGGTACTATTGCATACAAATTGGAGCTTCCTGCAGCTTCTTGAGTGCACCCAGTTTTCCATGTTTCATGTTTAAAGAAGGTTATAGGCGACAAGCTCCCAGTTCAAACAATATTGCCAGAACTTGACGAGGAAGGAAAAATTATATTGGAACTGGAAGCAGTCATAGAAACAAGAACTCGACAGCTATGTAATCGATCCATTTCAGAGTATCTCATCAAGTGGAAGAACTTATCTGCTGAAGATTCCACATGGGAGGATGAGAGTTTTAAACAGAAGCATTCAGAACTACTCAAGCGTTGAGGACAACACTTTTTTGAAGGAGAGGGGCATGTTAGGTCCCTATAATACTAGTGATGCCCCCATTACTATTGTAGTTGTATCCTTTATTAATATTGTTGTGCCCCTATTGTCCCCATATTGTTATTACTGTGCCCCATAGAATCCCTCTATTGTTATTTTTGTGCTTTTATATTATTATTGTTAGGTCGGCTTGGTTATACTGTGACCCCTTAGACTCCTATATATAGAAAGGAGGTTGTGTCATTTGTATCATCCAAGAATTGTTCATTTGTGTAATGTAAAGGAGGTTGCCCCCTCGAAGAGGCTGAATTCTAAGGCGTTCAACTATCTTTTCTATCTTTTTGTGAGCTTGTTTCATAACATTGGTTGCTTGGTAGGCCTCCCAACTATCCACGTGGGCTCCTCCAAACAACTCCTAAGGCCTCCTACAAGCAGCCCACAAACTGACCCAAACAATGGTCAACACTTTGACCCAATGCACAACAATTTTCTACTGCAAGTTTGCTGCTCAATCACTGTGGAATCTGTCACTAGAGTAGGGCATCTAATGACCAGATCTACCCGTCCTCCTTGACTTCCACAGGCTGCCCTTAAGATATGCGTTGCACAAAAGGATGAGAGAAATGACTCTCCATCACCCTCTATTTATACTAAAGAGAGGGGCTCCTTCCAATGTCACTCTAGGGCTGTCCAACTTGTTAAGAGGCTTATTTAACCCAAGCCGACCTTGACACATATGGTGTAAACCCACTCATGACCTTCAAAAATTCATAACTCCTTAACGACAACTCGAAATCGGATGATTCTCATTGCATTAGAATTGTCTCGCCGAGAGCTATCATCCTCATCCATCACATGTTGAAAACTCGTCACAGTTTTGGCCCAAACATCTATGGGTGCAAAACCCCAGGCTTGGGTTCTAAGCCCACAAGCCTACTTGTGGCGCTTTGACCTCCAACCCTCGAACACTAGGGCTTGGAGTACCTCCCAATCTACACAAATCAACACTCCCTCTTAGTGAGGGAGGTACTTCCAAGACTAGGAAGTAACCATCATCCAACGACAACACTAGCCCATCTGGCATCCATCACTGCAACGTATCCTATAGAATGAACACGACAATCTCGGTAGTGCCTCTGCCTCGTCACATCTGAACCTGAAGATCCCAAACCTCCACAGGGATGCTTCCTCTGAGGCTAGACTCCCTTTGATCCTACACAATCTCCACTGGCTCAGTCCTGCAAGCATTCATCCTCCTGGATCAAATACCACTCGTGCAAATCCTACCAATCTTGGATATGCAACATCACGATCCAATGAAGACTCTAGCCTGCTAATCTGCAGTCCATCACATAAGTCATCTTGATCAACCCGATCTCATCAATGCCAAAGCAATCCTCGAGCTGTCCCAACTATCCATGACAAATCAACTGAAGTCCATGATCAACAATTTTCCCTACAACAAACTGTTGTTCACTAGGCTTACCACCAATCCACTAGAACTCCCAGCCCATTACTATTGGATCGGGACTGACGGGACTCTCGCCATGTAACCTGTTAAGACCACATCTCCATGTCCTCAGCTGAACCTTATGCTCCGTGATCTAAACACCGACAACTCCTTTTGAGTTGCTTCGCTATGCACACTCTGATTCACTCTCCCTCGAAGTAGCTCAAATACGCTTCGATACCGTGTTGAATTTCCACAATCTTGGGTCTACGATAGAATCTTAAAATATTTGATGCTACAAAACCAAGAATCTCAATGATACTACTTTGCACAACGGAATATAAACAACAGTAAATCACACATGCATAGAATATAGACAACTTTTTACAATTTTTCAACCCAACTTCGTTATATTAAACAACATATAATACAATAGTCTAGGGCTCCTGTACCAGGGATAATGGCCCTCATACATCCACTAGTACAAGATACAAAACTAGGGCTTGGTGTCAGTCCATTGGCAACCAATCTACCCTCAACAAGATACTTTGACCATTTGGCTAATGTAGTCGACTCTTTCAGCTCCCCTCGGTCGTACCCTATACCTGCCTGGTCCTTCAACTCTCGATCTGTAGCTCCTGCCTCTACAATGCTCCAAGTCCATCTGACCATTGAACCTCGATTGTCAATCTGTTCACTAGTTAATCGTTCGTCCATCAACGCATCAACACATCGAGACCCTTATCCAGTTGTTCACGGATCCACTTGTGAACAACTCTCAATCTGCCCACTGCTGTTCCCCAGCTACTGAGGGACTTCAACCCACTATGTTCTTTCTGCATTGCTCCAATGAAGAACAACACAAGGCACGGAGGGTTGCTACATATCACTGCAAGAAGTCCATCTCCCACAATGAACACGGGCTAGGAGGACTGCCCATCATCTGTCGTAGAAGTCCTCCACACACAAGTCTCGGGCTCCACAAACTGCTCCTCTGGTTGATAAGACCCTTGAGCTCAACAAATGCCTCTCTCGCAACTACCTTTGTCCATCAAGGTGTTGCTCACCGAGCTCCAACTTGGACACTATCATGCTGTCCTCCAGCAGACCATAAGTGCCCAATCACGTCCACACTAGGTCCACTTTCACGCTGCCCTCCAACAGTCCATGAGTGACCAAGTCCATGTTGTAGCATCTGCTCCTAGTTAAGACATCCCCACACTTGGGAGACCTTTACACATGGATGCCCACAGACTTCTCCAATCCCCGCCCTTTGCTTCTGCAATAGAGGAGCTATTGCACAAATCTGGGCACATCAATATGTCCTCGCCTAGGAGACCATCAATCCATCATACACGGGTCCATTTGCAACACACCTTGCTGCTGTCCTCTTGCCTTCTGATTTGATGTGCCTATTGTCACCTTGGTTGCTTGGTAGGCCTCCCAACTATCCATGTGGGCTCCTCCAAACAACTCCTAAGGCCTCCCACAAACTGACCCAAGCAAAGGTCAACACTTTGACCCAATGCACAACAATCTTCTGCTGCAAGTTTGGTGCTCAATCACTGTGGAATTTGCCACCAGTGTAGCGCATCTAATGACCAGATCTGCCCCTCCTCCTTGACTTCCACAGGCTTCCCTTATGGTATGCGTTGCACAAAAGGATGAGAGAAATGACTCTACATTACCCTCTATTTATACTAAAGAGAGGGGCTCCTTCCAACGGCACTCTAAGGCTGTCCAACTTGTCAAGAGGCTTATTTAACCCAAGCCGACCTTGACACATATGGTGTAAACCCACCATGACCTTCAAAAATTCATAACTCCTTAATGACAACTTGGAATTGGATGATTCTCGTTGCGTTAGAATTGTCTCGCCAAGAGCTATCATCCTCATCCATCACATGTCGAAAAATCGTCACAGTTTTGGCCCAAACATATATTGGTTTAAAACCCCATGCTTGGGTTCTAAGCCCACAAGCCTACTTGTGGCGCTTTGACCTCCAACCCTCGAACACTAGGGCTTGGAGTACCTCCCAAGCTACACAAATCAACAACCTTGAGGAGAAAATATCTCTCCTATTGTTTCAACTTGCTAGCCAGCAACCCTACGATGATTCACAAGATAGCTAGCCTAAGATTCTTCTCATCCATGCTTTGGCTAGTGCTTTATTACATCTAGCCTACTCATTTGAAGAAGGTGGGTCATCAAATATGAGGTACATTAACCATTTTTTTAATCAAGTGCTTTCGTTTAATGTTTAAGGTTATTCTAGTATGACCGCTTTTGGTTGGATTCTTGTCCCCATGCTTCACCTTGGTGGTTATCACTTGCCCCTAGTCCAATATGACCGTCCTTGAGGCCTTTCTTCCCCTATCTAGGAGGGGCACAAATAGGAGGCTCTAATTGATGTTGTGTGTCCATGTTATTTGGATTGGATCATTATATTGTTTGTCATCCATCTCGATTCTTTCAGAGTGGAAAAAGTGGAAGAATGAGCTCAGGGGACCATTTTTACCGGCGGGACCCAGTTTGGCAAAATAGGGTCTGAAACCTTCTAGGAGAATTGTGAAGAATCGAACGTTGTCATTTGGGGGTAAAATTTTGCCACTTAAGTGCAACACATTTCATGCTGTTCTACACACAAAGACATTTCCAATGACGCAAGAATCACGTCAATCAGAGTTCGTATGCGAAAGTTATGCCACTCAGAAGTTGACCTTCCTATTTTCACCGCCATAATTCGAAAGGATGCCACATCAGACCCATTATTCATGAAAAAGGGGCTAGCCACGTGATTATGATAAAGAAAACTCTAGAATAGTCTATATTGTAACTATAGTTAAGAGTTGAGGTAGTCAAACCTAACCACTAGTAGGCTATCGCATTGTGTTATTACTAGACCATTCGGAGGAAAAGGGATTCCATTCTTTCAAGTGCATTTGTTCCATAGTTGAGCAAAAAATAACCAAGAAAGATAAGAGGTAGAGTACACAGAGAGGATTTGTGCATTGTGGCAACCCACGGGCCACAGGCCATACTTCTTTGTACTTGTAGGCATATTTCCATCCAGAGAAAGAGAGTGGAGTGACCTCACCTTCCAGCTGGGTTTTTCTCCCGAAAGGGTTTCCTAAAGCATATCTTGTGTTAAATGTGTGTGTGAGCTTTTATTTTGCCGTTTTCTATTTTTTGCATAATTTTGAATTCGCATGCATGCACTATTAACAATAAATCTACAGATCCATAAATCTAATAAAACCGTAATAGTGTAGAATTTCAGATTTTAAAGATAATTTTATCGGATCTGTTGTGATGAATTGCCCAATGGAATATCCATGGAAGTGTATGGATCACCATGGTAACCCATACTTAGCATTTTCCATCTCTCCTTTGTGTCCACATCCCATGTTTGGGTTGATTGCTATTTGTTACTAGTATTGTTTCCCTATTTTCCTCATCTTTGAGTAAGGGCCCAAAACCTTTTCCCTAATAGGTTGATGTAGCGGAAAAAAAGGAAAAAGCATGTGCCATAAGGATAAAATGCAAAATATTGACAGGGATAAATGAGAGTGTGTGGACAAAATCTTACCTTGAGTTCTATCCCCCTCATTAGCTCTCACCTAGTTCCTAGCTAATGCTTGAGCTATCTAAATAAAAGGAAATTTGATTGTCCCAAGCTCAATGAGCAATGAAACATTTCATCTTTAAGGAGTTAATGATGAATGAGTTAAAGCTTGTAGCTCAAACTAACTCGTAGAAGGAAAAGGAAATTAATGAAGAAAAAGGCGCACAAGAGGGGTGGTAAAAATAGGCTGAGGAAAGGGGTAACTCAGGTCTCATGATTGCTCCCTCTTCACATCATAATGATCAAGGATGACAAAATTTCATAACTGGTACGAAGATTTGGGCATCCTCCATGAAGTAAACCCCTACCATGTCATTGACCACTTGCAACCATTGATTGAGGGGTTTGGCCTAGGCACTATTCTTCCTCTTATGGTTGGAAGCACCCAATAGGGCCTTGTGAAAACCCTCTTATATCTAACCATGGTAACTTGCTTATAAATCATAAGATAGAAGGACATTTGAAGATGATGCATGTAAAATACTTTGATGCCTTTCACATTAAATATGGTCACTCCGATACTTCTTATGGTTCTTGTACTTGTAATGTTGATCTTACTTGATTCCATGAGTAAGTTTCAGACGCTTGCTCCCAGGTACACTTTCCATCCCTTGAGGGATTGTATGATGCTTCTCCAACACTTTAGAAAGGACATTCAATCCCATTTGATGATTATTTTGGCCATGGGAACTAGGGTGTTGACCACCTTTTGAGGAGCATTGACCTTAGGATGATTCTATTACTATTGATGACACTTTCCTCTCTTCTAGGATCTGAAATGGTGTTCATCTGAGATAGGGAATTGCACAGAGAGTTGATGTGCCCCAAAGATGACAGGACACCCATAGGTTGGCATTACACCTTCTTGATGGACTTGCCCTGTCTATGTGATATTTTGATGATGATGACGACTTGAGACGCCTCTGGAGGGGATGGTACACTTCTCTAGATGATGACATCATGCCCTAACATCATGACATCCCCGCCATGTGCTTTGCATTTATGACGTGGGCCTTATTTCATGATGATATCTTGTTGATGAGACCTTTGCTTGATGATGGAACACCCTTTGATGAGACGTGGCTTTTGAGTGAGGAGCATTTTATTGAGTTGTCCATGGCATATTTTGATGAGAGATGCACCTTTTGGAGGATGGTGTCACCTTTGGAGGCCTCTTAGCTCTCACATGTGGGTTAAAAAAGGCTTGTTTTTATGTTTGTTCATTGAGATAGCTATCTTTTGAGGTCAGCGCGTGACCTACTTAACTTGTAATCACCTAAGTCACTGGATTTGCTCCCCCCCATGTCACAAATCCATTGTGTCAGACATGATTTTCAAGGGACACATGTCTAATTCGAACCTGAAGCGTGTCACAAAATCAAGGTTCGTGCCCTACATGAGTATGATTTGTGTCAATGAAAAATCGCGATTTTCGAACACATGTCTGCCAAAAAGTGACCTATGGGCTTGATAAAACCCAAAATTAGGCCGCTCTTGCTCACTTGCAATCGTGGTTTGGGAGTTGTGGGACTGTGGGAGAAACCAACAAAGGAGATAGACGTGTTTTGAGGTGATTCAAGCTATAGGTATGTGGATTTCCCTTCCATTTTTTTCTAGTTTTGCTACAACAGTCTGCCTGTCCATTTTGTTTACATTTTTATTTATTTTTACAACAGTCATGGCTCAATCAAGGGCAGTAAGGAAGGGGCAAAAAAAAGGGGAGGAATATCCCCATTGGTAATGCCCCCCCTCTTTCAATTTCATCAAGGTTTGCCAGTGTTCCATTTGTTGGAAGTGGGGCTGCAACAACAACTTCAAATGTTGAGAGAAACATCAATTTAGCAAGACAACAGGCTCAAGAATGTAAATACCCCTCGTGGAAGTATGTTACAAGAGATCAAGGGCTAGGCAACAAGTTAAAGGGAGTAGGCAATGTTCTTTAGAAATGCAACTTTTAAAACACTCAATTTAAGAGCACCTATTTCTGTGTGAAAGTACATTTGTTGGGCATACCATCTTGTGGAATTGGAGCATGTTTAGGAGTGACTGCATCTAAGAGGAAAGAATTAGAAAGAGAGGCCAATGTTGGTGTGGCAATGGTGGCTACATCATCTAAAAAAACAAGGATGAGGATCCCCTTCCATTCTTGAGGAAAAGCAGTGCTAGTTATCCATTTGGGAGTTCCGGTTGGGGTGCAGGTCAAGCAGGAAAAGGGAGGGCACTTGGTCCGATGGATAAGATATTTTAGCAAGAGAGGCGAGAAGAGATTGATATCACCATTGCCTTCATTTTCTATCTCAACTTCATATCATTTAATGTTGCACACTCACCTTTATTTATTGAGATGTGTCAAGCTCTAAATCAAGGGGCTCCATCGTGGTATGTCCCTCCTGGGTCAGAGAGGCTTAGAACTACATTGTTGAGTAAGACAAAGGAGGTGGATAAAATACTTGAGCCTATTAAATCAACATGGCCAACATCTGGGGCTAGTATTGTTTCTGATGGATGGACAGTTGCAACACGCCATCCACTCATCAACTTCATGGTCTCTTCCTTGAATGGACCAATTTTCTTGAAAGCAGTGGATGCTCTTGGAAAATACAAGGATGCACAATATATGGGTGAGTTGTTCATTAAAGTTATTGAATATGTAGGTGTTGATTTTTGTGTGCAAGTCATTACAAACAATGCACCTGTTTGCAAGGTTGTTGGCATGATTGTGGGAACTAAATATCCACAAGTATTTTGGACATCTTGCCTTGTCCATTCCTTGAATTTAGCACTTAAATATATTGCTTTTGATGTGCCTTGGATTGGAACTCTTATTGAGGATGCATGACATATCTGCAACTTTGTACAAAATCGTACCAATGCCCTCACTATCTACAAAGAGTACATGAATCTATCATTGTTGACGCTTGTAGATACACAATTTGCCTCTGCATTCATCATGTTGAAGAGGTTGAGGGAGGTCAAGACCGCTCTTGGGGCTATGGTTATTTCAAAGTTTTGGTCTTTTTGGAGAAAGACAGATCAAGCAGCCTCAAAAAGAGTCAAGGACACAGTATTAGATGATGCTTGGTGGGAGAGGGTAGATCTTACTATTAAGATCATGGACCCTATCATTGCTTTGTTGTGATTTGCGGATATAGACCAACCCATCCTAGGAGAGGTTTATGAGGGATGGGATTCCATGATTGAGTCCGTGAGGACCATTATTTTTCAGAGTGAGTGCCCTGAGTATGAGACATCAACAGAGGCCTTCTTCACCACCATACAAGATATTCTTGTCAGCAAGTGGGACAAGAATTGCACACCTTTGCATTGCTTGGCTCACTCATTGAATCCAAAATACTACAGCCATGAGTGGCTGAATGGTGGACCTTCATGCAGATTCCCTCCTCACATGGATGGTGAGATTTCACAGGGGAGGAAGGATGCATTGAGACAAATATTTCAGGATAGAGCATCCCTTGATGAGGTGGAGGATGCCTTTGCAGAGTTTTCCACTAACTGGGCGATTTGTAGGCTATGACGTTATTAGAAACAGGGGGGTTAAGAAGCCCTATTCTTGGTGGGAAAATCATGGGGTGACATGCCCTCCTCTACAACAGTGAGCCATGAGGCTCCTCCCTTAGGTTACTTCATCCTCTTGTTGTAAGAGGAATTGGAGCACATACATGAATCTGTATAATTTGAAGAAGAGCAAGCTTGAGTTTTCCAGGGTAGAGACAATGGTGTATGTGCACACCAACCTTCATCTTATTTACAGGCAGAGGGAGGAGTGGTTGAAGGGAAAGAGAAATATGTGGGATGTGTTTCTTGATGATATGTGTTTGAACAACAGTGTTGAGTTGGCATTGGCCAACGTGGATCTTAATGACCCAGTGATAGAGCCTGTCACCTTTGATGATGGTGATACTCTTGAGGGGTCATCCTCCACACCAACAGATGCAAAGATTACATTGGATACAGAGGAGGAGGATGCAAAAGAGAGCAGTGGTGGTACTGATGCTAATTTTGATGTTGATGAGCTATAGGCATAGCCTATAGCCTGTTGGCAGCAGCCTATGAGATTCTTCCTTCCTATTCTACAGTTCCATGTTCTATTGTCTTCCTTGTTTTGTATTTGCTATTTTCTATTGGCATTCTGAGTCAAGAGTCCTTAGGCTAATTTCTTGTGTTTATGGTTAATTTCTAGTTGTAAACTTGTAACATTGATGATTCATGATTGTATGCATAATGTTACAAACTTACAATGTACATGTATGATTCTATGATTGAATTGGTACTTTTATCACTACGAGAATTGTGTAATATCATAAGATGATGTATCTATTAATTTTTTACTCTATATATATATATATAATGTGTCCTATTCCAAGGGGTCCCTGTGTCCCGTGTTAGACTCTCGTATTTTCGTGTCCTACATGTCCCGTGTCCTCGTGTCAGGGGACTTAGGTAATCACATATTTTAGTATTTTTTGCGCTTTTAGTCATTTTTAAGGCTAAATTGGTTTGGTTGCCCTCATATAAATAGACGGAAGTTGCTCTAGCCTTGGATCATTGTCACACACACTCATACACTCGTGAGAAAGTGTGCACTAGTTGTCTCTTTTCTCTTGGTCGTTATGGAGCATTAACTGAGCAATTTGTCTTGGGGAGGATATGGTGATTCGATGTAATTTTCTTGTGGATGATGAATGGTGAATCTATGGTGATTTGTGTAAATTTATTATATCTTCTTCCATCTTGTATTTGTTGTAGAATTATGGTTTCAGAGAATTTTTCATCAAGTGTATTGAATCTTTTATGGTTCTAACATCTTCTTTTACAAGATTATCACCAAATTTCCATTAAGGAACCTTAGTATAGCTTGCTTGCATTTTCTCCAATTTGATTGAAAATCACTAGGGTTGTGGAGTAGAGAAACCTCATTGTAGCTTTTTCTCTCTCATAAATCATTCCATTGGTCCTTTTCCATAGACCTTGCCTTAGACTCCATTAGCACCTTGATTGAGAAAGGCACTAGTCCACTATTTGTGTCAATCATCTTAACATAACAAATTTAAAACCCTAATTTTTTTTTTAATGTTTTCTAGGGTAATATAGGGTTCGATTATGACACTATCTGCATTTTATAGCATAGATTGCCTTGGACCTTATAGTCCTAGGGTTACACTTTGCATGTACTAAATTGAAAAGGCATAAATATAGTTTTTCATGCATTTTTCAGCCATTAATTAGGGCTTATGTTAATTTTTTTTATTGCTGTTCTATGTGTTTTCGGCCATTGAAATTTGTTGTAATCTATTTCCTTGTTTATTCTTTCAATAGCCTTTTGCTTCAACTTGTCTATTCTCAATTGTAGGCTGCTTTTCTTATTGCCGTTGTAGATTTTGCACACTGTAATTGTGGTGTTAGAAAATTTAGTTTTTAACAACAATTGGTAATTTAAAGATAACATATGTTTGGGAACCTAATTGAACCTCTCTAGGACTTACTAAGTTCTCTAGATCTAGCCATAGGGTCCTTTTAACTCGTTATCTTGAATTACATATCTTATTCGAAACTTCATTTATTAAACATTATCCTTGGGTGATGTTATTAGCAAATACCATAAGGGGTATTTATTTTGAGAACAATTGGGTTATCTATTCCCTAAGATATACCGTTTTGAGAAATCTATAGGGCTGCAATTAGGATGATTTCTCTTATACTTGATAATTGCTTGTGATGTATTTTTACTTTTTCTTGATTATTAGCTTATTCACTTATTATTATGTTCTTATCATAAAAAAACTACTAAAGCCATGAATATCAGTAGTACACAAGAACTTAGGATGTAGGCTGTAATCCAGGGCCAAAGCCTCTCCACTTGAGAGGAAAACCCACAAATCTCTTCTCTTCTTATAGATTCTTCAAATGACGAATTCCAAGACCTCTAGACCAAGACCAATACCCTTCCAAGACTAAGCCAAACCTTCTAGATGATGTGCTTCTTCTATCCAAGTCAAACCTAGTCAAATCTCTTCTAGCTGCACAATTTCGACCCCTAACTATAGAATTTTAGCCTCCACTGCAGGGATGAAATTTTCGGCCCTTGCAACAGTTGTTGCTTCCACACGTGTAAGTGAATTTAGGGCTTCCAAGGCTTCCTTGCTTCTTCGCTTGGGTTGCTTCTCCTTCTAGGGCTAGAAGGTGACCTAAAAGTCCCTTCCTTGACCTTCTTTCTTGTTAATTTTAGATAACAATAGTATGTTCTATGCTTAGCACAATTACTTCAATGTAGATATATGTCTTTCTTATTAAGCACATTATCAGGATTTGGCCGACGTTTCGAACCAACTAATGTGGTCCATCCTCAGGGCAAGGTGAAGAATCAATTGATCTCAAGGAATAAATAGCATGGATGCATCATTGCCCAGAGTCAGCTCTTGAAAACTAGCCGTTGGTAGATTAGTTAATTAGGTAGGTAAAATATTTTTGATAATAAGAGTTGTTTATTAAAATAATAATATATATTGGTTAGAAAACTAGCTGTTAGGAGTCCAAATAAATAAAATGTATTGAAATATTATCTATTTAAAAACTAGTAGTTAGGAATAAATTAATATTATATATCTTTTAATAATAATTGACTTGTTGAATTAAGTCTTCTGTGATCCATATCAAGTTTATGAGAAATTTTTTTTCGGCGTAAATCACATGATAATACATTTGTCGATGTGTTTCGAACCAACGAGTGTGGTTCATCGTCAGGACAAGTTGAAGAATCAAATCATGGCTACATATTAAATAGGGAGAGCAGATCTTCCAACGGCTAGGTTTGACTGAAAAACGACTATATTAGATCAGACTGGACAAACGGCTATAATTGACCAAGAAACGACTATAATTGACTTGTTTAAATATTAAAAATTAATTTAAAAATTTCCAATGTACTTTAGCAACCCAATAACAATTTCCAATTTAGTTTTCCAATAGCAATCACATTAACCATAAATCACATTGACAGTAACGGTAGATGAACAATAAAAACGCAAAAGACAAGCCAAGACAAGAGGACACTAGATTTGGCAGATGCCAAGGGAAAACCCCAAGATGGGGAAAACCCTTTGATCAATTCTTCTTATTATTATATCAAATGTTTAGTAGAGAGAGAGTACAATAGAGTCAAAAATTGACTTTCCAAATCAAAGTTAAAACAATGCTATCAAATCTGCAGTCAACTTCAACCCTAACCAAAAAGTCAAAGATGGTCAACGCAACAACAAAACATGGTATTAGAACCTAGGTGAAAGCAAAGCCCAAGAAAGAGAGAGAAAAACAATCACTAAGAGATCTTTGTAGGACAAGACTATTGGACAAGTCTCCATGGCATCTACATCTTACTTCAAGACTAAGGATAAGCACAATGACAAATCTGACTATCATGCATAGAAAATGACTTTGGACTTGACTTTGGAAGAGCATGATGCAATGGACTATTGGACAAGTCTCCATGGCATCTACATCTTACTTCAAGACTGAGGACAAGCTCAATGATAAATTTGATTATCATGCATGGAAAATGACTTTGGACTTGACTTTGGAAGAGCATGATGCAATGGACTATGTGCAGGAAAAAGTGGTGGAGCCTCTTTCAAATGCACCGGTTATTGCTAAGACAAAGTATAAGAAAGGTGCGGTCAAAGCTAAGAGAATTATCACAGACTCCATTCAAAAGCATCTGGTTGCTTATAATTCTGATTTGGGAACATCTAAGGAGATGCATGATAAGCTGGTTGGGATGTTCAAAGTGAACAATGCAAATCAAACCCTCTTTCTCAAGAACAAGTTGAAAGACATCAAGATGAATAAATGGGAGTCTATCCAATCCTACTTCATGAGAATAACACAAATCAAGAATGACCTACTATCTATTGGAGAAGTTATTACTGACAGGGAGTTCACTCTCATTGCACTTGGAGGTCTTTCAAGAGCATGGGATGTGTTTAACACTACCATTCTCAACAATGACAAGATACTTGGTTTCGATAAATTATTGGCTAGATGCACTCAAGAGGAAATGAGGATGATGGAGAGAGACAAGCCCTCAAATGGAAATGAACCCACTGCTTTCTTCGCTCATGTAAAGAGGAAGAATAATGCTGGTCCAAAGAGACAGGGTCAAGGATTCAAGTAGTGTAAAGTTTTGTAGATGTTCTATGCTAAGAGCAATTTCACTTTTCTCACAGCAATCATACAAGTAGTTAAGCAAAATGCAGATAGAACATATAAGCAGATCTTACAGAAGACAAATCAGAAACAAGAAAAATGTGTGTGTTCGTTTCGGCGGTCAACAGGATGCTTCAACTAGCAAAGTCTCCTTTGGTCAGCCAGCCCAGATGTGTCACAAGATCCCTCCAACTAGTAGATGAGTCAACCCAAGTCAATTCTACAAAAAGTCAACGCTGTCCTGAAAAGTCAACGCAGGGACATCAAGCTAAAAGTCAACGCAGCAGCAAAACGGTCAACCCTTTGACCTCGATTTTTGTGCCAGATAGTACGGCCTTCAAAAATCGAACTTCCCACCAATTTTCAGCTTGATTGGACCAAGCGTTGACCAAAGTCAACGCTGGTCAAACTTTCTGCGAACCCTAGCAGCAGAAAATCCGTACGGTCTGTCCTCTTCGTCCTTCCCACGTGTGGCTGAAATTCGTCCTCCAGGTAGCGTACTCTCTAAGATGAGAGAGGAAGATGTGAGTTGAGTTGTGATAAAATTCTCTCCAACTTTTCCTGTATATATATCCATCAATGAGGGTGTGTGACACATCTGTTGGGCATGTGAGCCTACATTACAAAACTGGCTGACCTTGCACATATAATTTATTAAGAATAATAAATTCACAATGTAAGTTCTGCTCATCGGATTAAGACTATTTTTATATGGATTTTACACCTCTCAAAAAGAGGAATCCAACAAAAATATTAGCCTCTTAATCTGAGCATCAGAACATGGAGTTTGGACCTAGTTGTCCAAATTTAACACTCCCTCTCAACTAGGGAGAACTCCATTTATTAGTGCAATCAACATCGTGAGTCATCCCGCCGAAACTTGCTTTGCTGGCTTCTTTATTTCAGAACAGAAGTGGGTCAGTCACAAAGACATCATTCCCCGACTGACATAATCAGTCCAGAGGTCCCAGACCTCACAAATCTTGATCCCAGATCAAGAGGTTGGACCATGCCATCCTAGATAGAGAGTACGGCAATCTCTGATGCGTCCATCAGTCTTTGCTAATAGTCTCTAGCTTTTCCACACCTCATTGGCCAAATGAGAGGTACTTCCCATGAGCCCTGAACTCAATGGGTAGGATGCATACGGGGCACAGATTAAATGAGTGGCGAACCAGCTCAATAATCACAAGGGTGGGGCAGAAGCATTATGAGTGCTTATAGCTTCGAGAAGCTATCCCCAAAGCCCCCCAGAGCTCCCAGAGCTCATCGTCCAACAGGACCCACATCATAGGGTCTTTCCACGACACCAAGACTCTCACGGAAGGTTAGGAACTTGACCTTCCCCAGGGGCTTAGTGAGAATATCCGCGACCTGCTCATCAGTTCCTATATGATCGAGCCTTACGGCGCCTCGCTGTACCATATCCCGGATAAAGTGGTACCTGATATCAATATGCTTGGATCGGTCGTGGAACACAGGATTCTCAGTCATACGAATCCCACTCTGATTATCACAGAGTATTACAGTGGTATCTAGCACATGTTGGAACAGCTCACTAAAGAGCTTCCTCAACCAAACTGCTTCACAACAGGCCATACTAGCAGCAATGTATTCGGCCTGCGCGGTGCTCAAAGCCACCGACTTCTGCTTCCTGCTCATCCATGAGATCGAAGCAGAACCAAGATTGAAACAGCATCCAGATGTGCTCTTACGATCCACCACACTGCCAGCCCAATCGGCATCAGTATATCCCGGAGTATCACACTCCCGGCAGTGTATCTCAGCCCATGGTTTATCGTGCCCTGAAGATATCTCAAAAGATTCTTGGCACCAACCCAGTGAAAATGATGAGGCTCAACCATCTGTTGGCTCAAAGTATTCACTGCAAAACATATGTCCGGATGGGTGTTCACTAAGAACATCAAAGCTCCTATGAGTTGACGATACTCAGTAGGATTGGCCAAGATAGGCCCTGCAGCGCTGCCACTCAACTTCTTAAAGTTGAGTTCCATTGGTGTCGACACGGACTTACAGTCCACCATCCCAAATCTTTCCAGAAGCTTCACAATATACTTTCCTTGAGAAAGGAAAATCTCTCCAGGTCTCTGCCAGACCTCTAGGCCTAGGAAATAGTGCATCAGTCCTAGGTCTTTCATCTCGAACTCAGCAGCAAGCTCCCTCTTACATTGATGAATGAGAGGGTCACCACCTGTCAGGAAGAGGTCGTCCACATACAGTACTAGAATGAGAGGCTTTCCTTCCACAACCTTAAAGTAAAGGTTTGGATCAGCATTGCTTCGAGTGAAGCCCAGCTTCATCAAGTAACTATCCATCCTCTCATATCAAGCTCTGGGTGCTTGCTTTAACCCATAGAGGGCTTTCTTCAACCTGCAGACATAAGTGTCTCGATCTTGAACTTCAAATCCCAGAGGTTGTTCTACATACACCTCTTCCTTTATTGCACCATGCAGAAAAGCGGTCTTGACATCCATCTGATGAAGACTCCATCCTTGCGTAGCAGCAAGGGTTATGATGGATCGGATGGTGGTATATCGAGCCACAGGTGCAAATATATCGTCATAGTCAATTCTCAATCATCATGGATCTGCACCTCAATGACTGTAATGTTGCTCTCATTATACAACATCACATTGCTACCCCAAATCAACAAGAATGACAGATCTGGTCTTTTCATTGTAATATACTCCTAGTGGAGATTCATATCTTCTTTGCTGTCTGTGCATCATCACGCTGCATGCTACCCATGCTGCCTTTGCATCATCACGTTGCAACACTACAACACAGTCAGATCTGCACTAATTGAGGCTTACGATCACCCAATCAAGCCTCCAAATTTGCTCCCACAGGTTGCCCAACCATCTGATCCAAAACTGATCAAATTCCTTGACCCAACACAAGGCATAAATTGTTGTTCCAATCTGTTTTCGCTGCTGCTCCTAATTGTGACTGGTTAGGGCATCCATATGCTGCAACAGCCCTTAACCAAGTCACCAAACAGCCTTCAAAAACTACGTGCTACCCTTGTATAAGTCCTCAGCATCCACGCTGTTGATTAGGGCTCAATCTAGCCCCAAAACAGTCCCACGCAATGCCTTTTCAGTGGGGTAAGGGCCTGCGGCCTACCATAGGTGGCTTCTTGTACCCACGGCCTGCTGAAACAGAGTTTCCAGCCCGCACATAATATTCAAATCAACCCAGAATTTTGTCTCCTTTATTGAGGCCTTTCTGCTGGTTAATTTTCACTCCAAAACAGTCATAGGAGTGACCTAAACGTCCCCTCTTCCTTCACTGGAAATGCCCTTACCTGCACCCAATAAAACAGAGATTTAGGGCCCAATATGCCGCAGATTTAGGGCTCCTATTCTTAGCGTGTAAGGGCCTCTTGGGACAGCGTATGAGGGCTCTTTAGAACTGCGGATTCTCCTCTAGATCTCTCTGTCCACAAAACCCAAACACGTGGAGAGAGTGCAGTGGTAGTCTCCCTCTTAATGCCAGCTTCTCTGCAGAAGTCTTTGAACTCATTTGACTCATATTCAGTGCCATTGTCAGTCCTCAAAATCTTGATCTTCTTTCCGGTCATATTTTCCACCAAGGCTTTGAAGGTACGGAACCACATGAAAGCCTCATCCTTCTTTTTCAAGAAGTATATCCAGGTTTTGCGAGAGAAGTCATCAGTAAATGTCATATAGTAAGAACATCCCCCCAGGGATGTTACAGGCAACATACCAGAAAGATCAGAATGGACCAGTTGCAATATCTCAGATGTCTTTGTGACACTTGAGGGGAAAGGTCCCCTTGTATGTTTTCCTTCAGCCCTTACATACACCTTTATGATTATTTCCAAAATCAGGCAGCCCTTCATGTTCATGATCTTATAATGCTGCCTGTGCATCATCATCATGCTGTCCTATATATCATTGTCACATCACAACCATATAAATCACTGTCATACAAGAATCACTTCCATACATCAAGAAACATTGTCCAAATATCACTAAAGTCGCTGCCCAAACATTATTGTCATAGGAACAAATATCTCTTCCATATATCATCTCCATTTGTCAAGAGAACAATATCACTGCTATGCATAACTGTTATAAGAGTAAGTGACACTACAATGAGTGCAGAAGATCACTGTCAAAAACTCTGTCATATTGTCATATTTTACTGTCATACGTACAGAAGATGGGGTCTGATAATAAGCCCACTTGACTACCCTTAAGCTCTTCCATATATCCAATTTTAAGACTCCAAATCATCTACCTTCTAACAGCCCTTGTTGTCCTTCTCAAGGGACTATACTTGGAGCTTTACCAAGCATCTTCTTACAGCCCATTATACCAGAATTGCAAACTGTCTAATCTGGACCATAGTATCTGGCAAATTCATCATTATAAAAGACAAGCACATACCTGTGATAGACGTCATATTTCTGTCCACAACTACATTTTGACCAATGCACAGGACCCTGAAATTTCGGCCCTGGTTAGGGCTTTCTGTGGCTTCTACGACAGCCCACTATACAGCCTTCAAACCTCTTTAATTCCTACGTTGATGATCAAGGGTACTGCGGCCTTCTTCCTGCTCCTTGCTGGGCCTCTCGGCCCTCTCAAAACAGACTTTTATCCCATTGTAAAGCTCAAAATCACTCAACGGCCTGTGCATAGAGAATAACCCTTGCATTTATGCTCAGAACTCCTCTTTACAAGCTCAGCTAGCCTCCTTCCTTACTTGGCCAATCAGATCATAAACAAAAGACACAGAAATACTCCTCTTCGCACTTTGGCCAGAGCCTTAAGCCTGCAGATACCTCTTCATCACTACGACTTGACTCTTCATGACTGCAGCCTCATGTCCTTATGACTGCGGCTTCCTTTATTGCCTAAACATATCCTCTACAGCTGCGCTGTATATCTTTTCGTTACAACGTATATCATTGATAGCGTATATAATCCTCTATGTACAGCGACACAAAGGCATCCATTGACTTCGATTAGAGCATGATTATTTCGATGATGATTGCTATAGATAGAGTTTGTCTTCACCTCAGCTTTGATACCATGTAAAGTTTTGTAGATGTTCTATGCTAAGAGCAATTTCACTTTTCTCACAACAATCATACAAGTAGTTAAGCAAAATGCAGATAGAACATATAAGCAGATCTTACAGAAGACAAATCAGAAACAAGAAAAATGTGTGTGTTCGTTTCGGCGGTCAACAGGATGCTTCAACCAGCAAAGTCTCCTTTGGTCAGCCAGCCCAGATGTGTCACAAGATCCCTCCAACTAGTAGATGAGTCAACCCAAGTCAATTCTACAAAAAGTCAACGCTGTCCTGAAAAGTCAACGCAGGGACAGCAAGCTAAAAGTCAACGCAGCAGCAAAACGGTCAACTCTTTGACCTCAATTTTTGTGCCAGATAGTACGGCCTTCAAAAATCGAACTTCCCACCAATTTTTAGCTTGATTGGACCAAGCGTTGACCAAAGTCAACGCTGGTCAAACTTTCTGCGAAACCCTAGCAGCAGAAAATCCGTACGGTCTGTCCTCTTCGTCCTTCCCACGTGTGGCTGAAATTCGTCCTCCAGGTAGCGTACTCTCTAAGATGAGAGAGGAAGATGTGAGTTGAGTTGTGATAAAATTCTCTCCAACTTTTCCTGTATATATATCCATCAATGAGGGTGTGTGACACATCTGTTGGGCATGTGAGCCTACATTACAAAACTGGCTGACCTTGCACATATAATTTATTAAGAATAATAAATTCACAATATAAGTTCTGCTCATCGGATTAAGACTATTTTTATATGGATTTTACACCTCTCAAAAGGAGGAATCCAACAAAAATATTAGCCTCTTAATCTGAGCATCAGAACATGGAATTTGGACCTAGTTGTCCAAATTTAACAAGTAGGGATTCAGAAAAGGAGAGAGAAGGATGTGTGAGGGAGTGAGGTGCAAAATGAGGTTGGAGGTCAAAGAGATGTGGAAGAAAGTTGTACTATCACCTTTGATGAAGATATTGCCCTTGGGAAAGCCAGAGATCTTCCCATTCCAAGGAAGGACAAAGATGATGCTGCGGAAAAATAGGATAAACCTCCGACAAATGAGCCTATGCCCGATGTTGATGGTCCGATGGATCCTATTGATCCACCTCTTGGTGACCCCTCTACCTCAAGGAAACGACCACTATGGCTCAAAGATACTCTCGAAGATGTTGAAAGACGTACTACTCCAAGAGGGACATTTCGTGAAAGTAAGAAGCCAAACAGGTATCAAGGGTACTTGGCTGCTATGAGTACAAGCGTTCAAGTTGAACCATGCACATTCGAAGAAGCTGTAAAGCACCAAGTATGGAAGGTTGTGATGAATGAGGAATTTGAATCAATCATGAAGAATGATGTCTGGGACATGGTGCCTAGACCCAAGGACAAGTCCATAGTCACCTCAAAATGGCTTTACAAAATCAAACATGGAGTTGATGGGAGTATTGAAAAATACAAGGCCAGGTTCGTAGCTCGTGGCTTCTCTCAAAAGGAAGGAGTGGACTATGACAAAATATTTGCACCGGTTGCCCGATATACTACTATCTGATCTATTATTTCTCTTGTTGCCACTTAAGGATGGAGCCTACATCAAATGGACGTTAACACTGCCTTCTTGCATGGAACTTTTAAGGAGGAAGTCTACTTGGAACAACGTCAGGGGTTCGAAGTACAAGATCAAAGGAAAAATGTATGCAGGTTGAAGAAAGACCTCTATGGGTTAAAGCAAGCCCCTATGGCTTGGTATGAGAGGATTGATAACTATATTATGAAGCTTGGATTTACAAGGAGCTATGTTGATCCAAACCTATACTTCAATGTTGAAAAGGACATGCCTCTCATTCTGGTCCTTTATGTAGATGATCTTTTTGTGACTGGTGTAGACCCTCTCATTTATCAATGCAAGAGGGAGTTGACTTCCAAGTTCAAGATGAAGGACCTAGGTCTGATGCACTATTTCCTAGGCTTGGAGGTTTGGCAAAAGCTAGGCAAGATTTTTCTTTCTCAAGGAAAATACATTGTGAAGCTCTTAGAGAGATGTGGGATGGTGGATTGCAAGTCTGTGTCTACTTCGATGGAACTGAACTTCAAGAAGCTATGTGGAAGTGTTGTTGGGCCCGAATTTGCCAACCCTTTCGAGTATCGACAACTTGTGGGGGCCCTAATGTTCTTGGTAAACTCCTGTTCAGACATATGCTTCACCGTGAATACGTTGAGTCAATTTATGGTCGAACTTCATCACATACATTGGATTGTTGCTAAGAATCTCTTAAGATATTTCTGTGGCACAATTAACTATGGCTGAGATACACTGCTGAGAATTTGAGGCTACATGGATATACTGATGTCGACTGGGTTGACAATGTGGTGGATCGAAAGAGCACGTCAGGATGTTGCTTCTCATTGGGGTCTGCTTCAATTTCTTGGATGAGTAGGAAGCAGAAATCGGTTGCTCTAAGCACCACTGAGGTCGAATACATTGCAGCTAGTATGCCTCGTTGTGAAGCTATTTGGTTGAGGAAGCTCTTCAGTGAGCTATTTGATCATGTGATGGATATCACTGTGATGTACTGTGACAACCATAATGCGATTCGCCTTTTAGAGAATCCTGTGTTCCATGACCGCTCCAAGCACATTGATATCAGGTATCACTTTATTCGAGATATGGTACAACGGGGAGCAATAAGGCTCCAACACATCAGGGCCAATGAACAGGTTGCTGACATCCTCACGAAGCCCTTCGGGAAGGTCAATTTCTTAGTCTTTCGAGAGGGACTTGGAGTCGTGGAAGGACCCTCCCATGAGGGCCTTGCTTGAGTTGGACATTGAGCTCTGGGAGCTCCTAGGGGCTTGGGGTACTTCTTGGAGCTATGAGCGACCATAGGGTGAGTGGTTCACCTTCCCCTATAGGTGCGCTGTGTACAAAGTGAGTGGTTCACCTTCCCCTGTGATACCGCATGATGTTTGACATGTGTGTAGGGTGAGTGGTTGACCTTTCCCTACGATTGATGATATATGCATAGGATGAGTGGGTTACCTTCTCCTATGGCATATGAGCAGGATGAGTGGTTCACCTTCTCTTACGGATGCCCTAGCATACATCCTACCCATGTAGTCCGGGACTCATGGGTAGTACCTCTCATCTGGCCAATGAGTTGGGAAAAGAGGATAGGGACCATAAAACTACATATGGACACATCGTGTACTGCCATACTTCCTATGTCTAACATGCATGGTGTTCAACAACTTGATCTAGGATCAAGTCTGATTGGGGTTCTACCCATGGATTGACTTTTGTCAGTGGAGAGTGGCAAGGTCTTGTGACTCACTCTCGATCAATTCTTTTTCATTATTACATCATTGTTCAATATAGTAGAGACGAGATACAGAGATGGTACATGACGACTGGATGGCATGATGATCGATGATGATGATGGATGGATTGGCAGGTGAAATTCTACCTAGTTGAGAGGGAGTGTTAAAATTGGAAACTAGGGTCAGATTCCACTTTGGACAACTCAGTTGATGGAGATGATGATTGCATTGAATTCTTCTTTTTGAGACGACCAAAATCGACCTAAAGATCATCAAATTTGGACAAGCAGAAATGTGTTTTTGAATTTGTGCCCACACATCTGCAAATTGTCAAGGTTGGCCACATCATCATGTAGGCTCATGAAGCCTAAGAGACATGTCACTTCACCCTCAACGACTTGTATAATATAAGCGACCTCCAACCTCATTTTGCGTCCCACTCACTCACACATCCTTCTCTCTCCTCTCATTGGTTCATACAACCATTGGGCATATCTTTTCTCTCAAATGTGTGGCAAGGACGAATTTTCTAGGTAGATTACATGCCAAAATTTCAGAGCTATTGCAGGGTTTGACCAATGTTGACTAGGCACTTTGACTCATCCTTTGATTGCGATCTTTGTGGGAAATTTTCGTTTTTGGCAAGCCATACTGTTTGGCACAGAAGAATTTCTCGGCACTTTGACCTGTGTTTATCGTAGCCCTGTTTGACCGCAAAAGTTGACTTCAGTTGACTGATTTGATTTCTATTTGGATGACTGTTTTGATTGTTGTTTGAATTGTTAAGGAGGTTGAGTTTGACTGCCTTTGACCGAGCTCCAAAGAGGATGTTTTTCTATTGTGTTGACCATCTTTGACTTTCTGGTTAGGGCTGAAGTTGACTACAGTTGACTGCAGATTTGACAAGATTGTTTTAACTTTGATTTGGCAAGTCAATTTTTGACTCTATTGTACTCTCTCTCTGCTGAACATTTGATATAATAATAAGAAGAATTGATCAAAGGGTTTTCCCCATCTTGGGGTTTTTCCTTGGCATCCGCCAAATCTAATGTCCTCTTGTCTTGGATGGCTTGTCTTTTGCATTTTTATTGTTCATCTATAGTTATTGTCAATGTGATTGCTATTGGAAAACTAAATTAGAAATTGTTATTGGGCTGCTAAAGTACATTGAAGTAATTCTGCTAAGCATAGAACATACCATTGTTATCTAAAATTAACATTTCTGCAACTTGACAACTTCATCCTTGTAGCTGCAAAAACTCTAGCCTTATCTTCACACGTGTGAGAGAGAGAGAGAGATAATTAACCCAAAAACTTTTTCCTTCCTCCTTCTATCCTTCTGCGCTTGCCTTTCTTTTGCCTCTTCTTCTATTGGATGATGAGGAATGAGTGAGTGTCCATAGGAGGTCAAGTTCTCTTCTATATATAGGCTTCCAAGGAGGATGGCATTCCCCAATGAGGCCGACTTCTTAGTTGCCAGCCCGACTTGGTCTTGGAGGGGTATTTTGATACTTTAAATACAAAAATAATTCTTTGACATGTTACAATATGCCCAATGGGGTCTTCTTCATATGAAAATGACTCTATTGACTTCTTGACACTAAGAAAAACCCTAGAAGTACTCAATGGGTGCTTGATCTCTAAATAAATTGACTTTGAGCATGAAAGCCATGCTACAAAAATAACAATAATAAATTCCTTTCTTTTTACAATATACAAGAATCAGGTTATATTTTATATTTATGAAGATCGAACCTAGTTATATTTTTCAACACTCCCTCTTAACTAGGGAGGTATTCATAATGTTACATGGACATTCTCAAACTGAAGAGATCTCATAAGAAGATTCAGATTGGTAAGCCATCTTATAAGCTATTATTTCAGCTTATCTCATTGCATCTCATCATATCAAGCAACATTGTCACATAGCAAGGCCTTGACTAACAACTCTATCTCTCCACAAGATTAGGGCACAATGCTAGCAAAACAATGACTGATAGACACCATCATCATTGTCTCACAAGGTATGTCATTTTAAAACCATTCCTGTCTTGGAATAAGGTATCCTCAAGGAATTTCCTCTTTGACAACTCTTACCTATTGGATGCCCTACCACATCCTCAAAGAGTAACAGAAACTAGATGCTTACCCAACCCTCCATTCTTTTTTCATAGCATGAAGACAAGAATGATGTCTCCTTCTCTTTCTAATGGCCTTCACCAAGACTTATGACTGTGAGTCCTGGTCTAGTGCATGACACATGAAGTAGAGAACCATATCTGTCACTCCCTCTTAACCAGGGAGGATCTAATCATTCCTATACAAGGAATATACCCAAGCTCCCTCTTAACCAGGGACTTTCCCAAGCTCTCTCTCAACTAGGGACTTGTTTCCAACAACAACTATCTGCTTTTTGGTGGAGATCATGGTACTATTAGCTGATTGTAGGGCTTCTCTTTCCGATGTCATGAACTTCAACTTCTTCATCATGGAGCCTTCATCTTCCAGATCTTCTTCATAGGGCATCGGCCATCTTCTTCATCACTTTCCTTCAACGAACCATAGTGTTGAACCAATAGTCATGTCATCCTTCTCTTCATCAGAAAGTGATCTTCTAGTCCACATTTGGCTTTTCTTCATACAACTACCTCTTCCAAGTCATGTTTCTTTCAGGATCTTCCATCCAATCAGTTGTAGGTGACATCTACAACTCTCTTTTGGTAGCCCTGTTTCAACCCAACCAGATGATTTCAAAAATCAAAATGAACATCAAATCAAAATTACCTTTTTATGATGGCCTTTCGTCATGACATTAGCTTCATGCAACATCAACATCCTGCACATGAATGACTCCATCTCCAAGACATTCAATATCAAGGGTCTCCTTCTTTTTTAGACTTTATTAGGGTCTTTATACCTTCTCCATGGAGATTTCATAACTAATCCTTCTAGTCAATATCACATGTTGATTCCTTATCTTATCTTATAGATACATCTTTCCACAAACTCTTCTTTCATCTTCTTCACATATTGCCTTCCTCAGGATCTTACATGTATGGTTCCTTCATCATAGGAATCATAGTTGCCAACCACCTCAAATTCTTCATGAGGTCATATTATGTTGATTCCATCTTATATGTCGCAGAGTTCAAGGTACATTGTCTACATGCCTTCATGCATCATTCTAATGGAGGAGATTCTTCTTCTTTTATCATGCTCATATAATAGAGCATTTTAACCCATATTATCTATAATCATATGATGACATGAATTCATCTATTTATTACCAAATATATGTACATACCTCTTCCTCCATGTGGTCATCTAGACTTTCTTTTAGAAACTTCCTTTCCATGCTTGAAGATAAAAGCACTTCAACCAACTTGACCTTCTGCACATTTTTGTCATCATACCTTACCAATGGATCCCACACAAGGTGGAATGTGGACTTTTTGCGAGGCACTTGCTTCTTCATAGTAGGGGTGAACCTTCTCATAAATATTCTAGTGGAGGATCTTAATGATCCTCATTCTGCAAATGCTCCTTTCTAATAATGACGATATATAATGATCTCTTTATCTTCTATTTTGCTAGATAACTTTGTCCAACCATATATACTACTACTATGGTTATCTTTCTATGCTTTCAATGAAGAGACCATGCTTACTTCCTTTCTATTATGATGACTGCTACAACCATGTAGACTTTAACTTCAGCTATCCTTCCAAGCTTCTATGACAATGTTATCTCTATTTCAACTCTAATGCATCTTGATGCTAGTGATGTTTCTACCATGATTGCTATATTCTACAAAACCGAAAAGAACTCGAGTATATTTTAGTCATAGTAGAGGTCTTTCACCTCCTCCTTTGTCTTATTCTTTTTAGGTTCTTCCACTTCTTCAGTGACATGGGCTTCATTTCTTTCTTTTCTCTTCTTGTTGTCCTTTAATTTAGGACAATTCTTTTTAAAATGCCCATATTCATTACATTCATAGCATTGTATCTTTGACATATCGATCTTCTTCTTTTTCTGAGGATCAAACTTTCTCAACTTTCCTTTTCTCTTGGCCACGATAACATATGCCTGAACTTGTTCATTTGACCCAACGTCGCTCTTTGCTTTCAACCTAGTTTCTTCAATCTTACATATTGACCGAAGTTCACGGAATGGAGTGTCTTCTTTCTTTCCATAGATACTTGATACAAAGTTGCCACATTCATCAAGTAGTGCATTGAGCACAACGGTGGTTATTTCTTTATTAGACATTATATCTCCCAATTCTTGTAGTTGATCTCTTATTTGTGATACCCTCATAAGGTATGAGGCTACCCCTTCTTCCTTTGATACCTTCATTTTGTATAGTTCGGTTCTCAATGATATAACTTCTCCTGCAGTGCTTACAGAAAATAGTTCTACCAACTTATCATAGATTTCTTTTGATTTCTCCATCTTTGCTACATAAGGGATGAGGGAATCCTTGATTAATTCTATGAGTATTCTTTGAGCCCTTACTTCCCTTTTCATGTACTTCGATAGTGCTTGAGCTTTCTCTTGTGATGGTTTGGAGATTGAACCCTTAACATGTCCAATAACTTCATTCTCTATGAGGATCAAATCTATCCTATTCTTCCATGCAAGGAAATTTGATGACCCAACCAGTTTGTTGCTTTCCTTGCAGAATGAAGTCATATTGATAGTAGATTCAGACATAATATAAAGATACTTACTTGTCAAGTGAAGATGCTCCTTTAATGTTGATATCTTCAACTTGATGCTTTCTTGATGATGTTGTTTCCTTGATGATCTTCTTCAAGGATGTTTGAGATGTGATCTTTGCTTCAATGTGAGGGAGATCACCTTGATGATGATGGAAATGCTTCTTCTTTCTTCCTTTGGATGTAGAAATGTAGAATATGGAGACTTCAAGATGCTTCAAATATAGTCCTTCTTTCTTTGTGTGGAGGTAGGGTCCTTGAGGTCTTCTTCTCCTTGTGATGACATAATCCTTGAGATGAGTACCCCTCCTTGGTATTTCTTTTTCCTCCTTAATGATTTCCTTGTGCTCGACCCCCTCGACCCCCTTATGTATCCTTCTTTAATAATGATCTTCAAGCTGCCTCTTCTTCTTGTTGTAGTCACCTTAGCTCTGATACCATGTTGAGAAATCTATAGGGCTGCAATTAGGATGATTTCTCTTATACTTGATAATTGCTTGTGATGTATTTTTACTTTTTCTTGATTATTAGCTTCTTCACTTATTATTATGTTGTTTTTATCATCAAACAACTACCAAAAACATGAAGATCAATAGTACACAAGAACATAGGATGTACGCTGTAAGCTAGGGCCAAAACCTCTCCACTTGAGAGGAAAACCCACAAATCTCTTCTCTTCTTATAGATTCTTCAAATGACGAATTCCAAGACCTCTAGACCAAGACCAATACCCTTCCAAGACCAAGCCAGACCTTCCAGATGATGTGCTTCTTCTATCCAAGTCAAACCCAGTCAAATCTCTTCTAGCTGCACAATTTCGACCCCCAGCTACAGAATTTCGGCCTCCACTACAGGTCTGAAATTTTTGGCCCCTGCAACAGTTGTTGCTTCCACACGTGTGAGGGAATTTAGGGCTTCCAAGGCTTCCTTGCTCCTTCGCTTGGGTTGCTTCTCCTTCTAGGGCTAGAAGGTGACCTAAAAGTCCTTTCCTTGACCTTTCTGCAACTTGACAACGTCGTCCTTGCAGCTGCAAAAACCTTAGCCTTATCTTTGCACGTGTGAGAGAGAGAGAGAATTAACCCAAAAACTTTTTCCTTGGTCCTTCTATCCTTCTTCGCTTGCCTTTCTTCTGCCTCTTCTTCGCTTGGATGATGAGAATGAGTGAGTGTCCATATGTGGTTGAGTTCTCTCCTATATATATTCTTCCAAGGAGGATGACACGCCCCAATGAGGTCGACTTCTTAGCTGCCAGGCTGACTTGGTCTTGGAGGGGTATTTTGATACTTCAAATACAAAAAGAATTCTTTTGACATTTTACAATCTGCACAATGGGGTCTTCTTCATATGACAATGACTCTATTGACTTCTTGACACTAGGACAAACCCTAGAAGCACTCAATGAATGCTTGACCTCTAAACAAAATGGCCTTGAGCATGAAACCCATGCTACAAAAATAACAATAATAATTTTCCTTTCTTTTTACAATATACAAGAATCAAGAGTACATTTCATATTTATGAAGACCGAACCTAGTTACATATTTCAACATATACCAAGGAAGCCTCCCTTGTGGAAATAATATCCGACCATGGAATAGCAACGGAACAGTTGCTAAGGTGACAGTGGTGACTGATCCCATTGTTGCTCTTAATCTGGAGTTCTTAGTGAGGCTTTGCATTAAGGTGCTGGATTTTGCAGTAATAGTGACAACAAAGCTTAAAAAATGTTAATTATATCCATTATTAGCTTTATCACATGTATGATTACAAGTTAAAACATGCTGAAGTAGATTGAAAAGATTGTCGAGCCCAGATTATCGTCTTTGCTTTTGCAGGGCTCTGTGCATGTTATGGGGTCTAGTTGAATGTGACTGGGTTGCAGCAATACATTTAGGAGTTCACTTTATTATGTCCATGTTGAATTACTCACTCTGTTGTTATAGATTTAACTGTATCATATTGCTTCCTCTTGTAAAATAAAATTTCTTAGTATCTGATTATGTTAGTAGAATAAATAGTAATTTCATGATTTGGTTTGCATTTTCAATCCCCTTTGTTTTTTCTAAATTTTTGAATTATTCTTGGAAATGCCTTGTTTTAGGTATCTGGTGAGTCCTGGACATGAACTAAGAACTGTTTGTATTTCTCTCTTTGCAGTTGCTGCGAGGCCTAAAATATTTGCATTCTGCCAACGTGTTGCATAGAGATTTGAAGCCAAGTAATCTATTATTGACTGCCAATTGTGACCTTAAGATATGTGATTTTGGTTTAGCTCGAACAAACTGTGAGACAGGGCAGTTCATGACTGAATATGTTGTCACTCGATGGTATAGGGCTCCTGAATTGCTTCTGTCCTGTGATGAGTATGGTCCATCTATTGATGTGTGGTCTGTAGGCTGTATTTTGGCAGAGTTGTTGGGCCGACAGCCAATATTCCCTGGTAAGGATTATATCAATCAACTTAAACTGATCATCAATGTTATTGGCAGCCCAGCAGAAGATGATCTTTACTTTGTCCAGAGCCAGAAGGCCTGCAGCTACATAAAATCACTTCCTCATGTTCCCTCTGCTTCTCTGCAACGTTTATATCCTCAGGCAAATCCTACTGCCATCAACCTACTAGATAAGATGCTAGTTTTTGATCCTTACAAGAGGATCACTGTTACAGAGGCTCTTGAGCATCCATACTTCTCTGCGTTACATGATCCAAGGCTCGAGCCTTCTGCAACAGCACCTTTTGAATTGGACATGCCTGATGAGGAATTGAGAGTACAGGAATTGAGGGAGATGGTCTGGAAAGAAATGCTATATTATCATCCAGAAGCTGCAAATATATTATAGATATGCAAAATTATCCATTTGTTTTTTGTTGGATAACTTCATGGATGAGAAATGAGATGTAGAGATAGATAAAGTTTGAATATATCTCAAAGCACGGCCTTGAGTTTTGTTCAATGTCTGTACATATGTAGACTTTCAATTTGTACTTTCTCCTATCAATTCCATAACATCATATTTCATTGTAAAAAACATACATGGTTATTTGTAATATATTCAGAACCCTCCCATTGTGAATAAAATAGATTGTTAGTTTTGTAATTCTGATAATATACACTATGATGTACAAAATATGATTTTCATTTTGAAACTGTTACTAATTATTAAAATTAGAATCCTACTCGAAAACAATTGGTACTCTTTATCTATTGATGCAATAAAGAGAGGAAGATGTCATAAAAACATTTTGTTCAATCTTTAATGTTATGGAGAACTAAAATTGTTGCACTTAAAAACTTGGTCATTAGGCAATGGTAGGACACTTGTATATGTGTCGTGTCATTATCATCCACAGGATGTCTAAATAAGTTTATCACACAGGACTAAAGCGAATTAGATTAGTTGCATAAGGCTTGCATTTGGGCTCATTGGACCCAAGATCTTTGCAAGATACTATTGACATGCCATCGAACCCTTATTCAATTGCTTCATATCTTCAATTTATACCAGGCATTTTGTGGCAAAGCTTGTGAATGTGTGGCCAATTACAAATATGGCATGATAGACTGCTCCGTAAGTGTCCATTAGAGGGAACGAAGAGAAATTGACTGCAAGCAGATTTAGTAATCCATCTTTAAACCATGATGCCACCTTCTTGTGAGCTAATCATGGTCTAAAAATCTCTCCGAATAATATGCAGAGGTATGGTAATTCTTATTATGGTTAACATAGAATTCAAAATTTTACTGTGATCAGAATCTAGTTCAAAACATTTTTTTGGGTTACATTTCCAATTCCTTTGTATGTACGATAGGCTGCTTTAGTTTTTTGTGTTTCTATACAAGCTTCTGTTGACAAGTAATAGTGGATAAAACAAGTGGGAGATCTTGAGATTGACCGGAGTCAGGATATACCTCTACCCACTGTTATCTCCCAAATACCAGATGCTTTGAAGTTATATTTGTGCTTTCTCACTAATCCATAATCATGATTTAACAATTATGGTTAGTATGTGCTCAAGGGAGGATAGATGGTAAACTCAAAAACCTATCCACTGCATCCCATCAAGCGCAAAACGAGCACTGGGATCAAACTTTAATCTTCTTTTGTGCCAGCGGCCCATGCACACAACAGTAAGTAATAACGGTTAAGAGTGATAATGTCTTCTCCCAACAATCACTCTAGCAACGAATCTACATATTTTTTGGTTTATAGATAAATCTATGCTTTGTAAATATGTTGATATTATCAAGTATAGGCATGAAGTATACTTGTACCAATATTCAGTATATGGATTAATGTATCTGTTAGGGATCCTCAAACAACGTTAAAACTTGATACACGTACACCTATATACTATATTTTGTTTTTGAGAAGGAAATATAAGTTTTGGTTTTTTATTCATCAAAATGCTCGTTGTGGATCATTAACCCCTTGAAAATGTATGTTTCATTTTGCATTTTCATGGGCTTTTCTTTTCATTGAGTAGAGAAGACCGTTTAGCAATATTTATGGTTTGAAGGATGCTTTTTTGGAACGGCATGATGGATGATAGAGAGGAAAAAAGGCCCTAAATAAGGACACCCTACCTTATATGGGCTCTAGAGCATGATTTATGGCACAATAGGGATCAAATACAACCAAAAGTAGGAAATGCCCCATGCATGAAGGTCCAAAACATGAAAGATGACAGGGAAGATGAATGCCTTACCTTGAATGAGACCATGTGGTAGTGGAAGTATTTGTTTGGAGGTCTCTCAATGAGGAGAGTTACACTTCAAGAGAGCATTTTGGTTTCCTAGTCGTGATTTTATCCCTTGTAAGAGGGATGTTGTGGGAAAGAAAACATTTAATGCATAATAAAGTGAATTTATGGGGCATTGCACATTGCCCTAGGTTCCTTCTACATATTTGGAGGTATGTTTCACCATTGAGACAATATTCCAAACTGACATGTTTTGAGGTCTGATTTTAGGAACATTCAAGAGACCCGAATTCCTCAAAGCATATCTCTAAAAGTATATTGAACCAAGATCTGAAACTTCTAACAAAATTTCCTTAGGATTTTCCCCAATTATGGTCCAGTTTTAGCTTCTAAAATCACCCAAAAGAAAAAGTTATAGCTAAAATTCCAAATTGACCTTATTTCAAGAGAATTTAGGGAGTTCAATTTTCTTAGAGAATAACTCTGAAAATATAGCGAATCAAGTTCTGAAAATTGAACTAGATTATTAGCATGATTTCTCTTCACCATGGTCCAAGTTTTAACCTCTTGAACCACCCAGAAGAAAAGTTATAACAAAAATTCCAAGATGGCATGTTTGAAGAAGCATTCAAGAAGCCCGACTTTCCCAGATCGTGTATCTAAAAATACAGCAAACCAATATCTGGAAATTGAACCAGATGATCAACAAGATTTCCCCTCATTATGGTCAAATTTTCAGACTCAGGAACTTTCCCAAAAACAAATTATAGCAAAATTCCAAGATGAATTGGTTACCCCATAAATCACATTTTGAGCTTCTACCATTAAACTTTATGAAATCACATATATCTTGTAGAGGAAATTAAAGAAAATGCAACATGAAGCTAACAAGGAAAACATGCAATTGGTAGTGAAGACATGCAATTAACAAGGAAAACATGCAATTACCCAAAATTATCATGCATTGCCCATGCATCCCAATTCATTTAAATACCACATCCAAGTGAATTCAAACCCACTACTCCATACTTTATAACCAACACAATGATCATAAATAAAACAATATAACAACAACAATTCATGCATATCACTAAATCATTCATGCAAGAAAGATAAATAATACAAAATAATATCTATATATATATATTGTAACCATAAAACACTGTGATTGACGTAGGGTGAGCCCCGTTCCACCCCACCTTAGGCTCAATTGTGTTGCAATCTTTTCTCATAGTTGATCACCCCCTTGCCAAATCTTGATGCCTTGAGGGAAAACTAAACTTAGGGATTTATCACACAGTTTTCAGATCATATTCAATAGAAAAATTGAAGGCCGTTGTCCTTCATACACAAGAAAAACTCAATCTTTGTCACATAGTTTACCACTCACAGCTCTTAACCAATCACAATGTCTAAATCTCTTTGGGTTCTACCACCGTTTCTCTTGCCAAATCAAATTTTTCACTGAGAGAGTATGATAGAAAAGCTAAGGAGAAAATAAGAACCAAGAACCCCTTGGTGGTTTCTCCTTCATATTTTTATAATCACGCATTGAACCTTCATCTTCCCAATCTTTTACTAGAAGATTCATGGGAATACCAACGATCTCATCGAGGGAAAATAATATTTATTCAAGCAAGGCTAGGATATCTAACCCCCAACCCCCTTGCATCTTTTCCTCCCTAGTCAAGTCTTCCCCCTCCCCAAGGCATCATGAGTCTGTTCTCTGCTTCCTTCCTTCAAGTCTAGAATTTTTATTAATAAAATAGAACAATACATCACATAATAAAATTTAGTACATAATCAAAGACTTCAACACATTTATTCACACATTAGGATTCATGTAGTACCTTGGGTTCCATTTTCATCATTGGTGGAACTTCTAGGCTCTATCAACATCTTTCATTATTGGTTGTTGCTTAGAGGGTATCCTACATGTGAAATTCCACCAGGTGCATGCAAGAGACATACTTGTTGGTGTTCCTTACAACTCTTCATCCAAGTGCTTCCAAATCCTTAGCCTTTTAGTTACACTTGTGTTAGTTGACGGGGGGTGCCTTAATGCCCTCTTTCCATTGGATCTTGTCCCCTTGACATCAACTCATTTGCTTTGGGAATAAGATATAGAGTCTCATTTAGTACCTTGGGCTTTGCAGTTATTGGTGGGAGATTCCTTCACTATTGATAGTGGGAATTATATCAATGTCCCCTAAAATATAGATTCTACAAATTTTTGACTTCAATTTAATCATTCACATTTGTTAGAATGTAATAGGTACCTAGATTCCCATTATCATCAATGGTGGGTTATCTCGTGTTTGTTAAAGGTATACATCAATGGTTGGTAATCAAACAATTTCTTCCATGTTTGATTTCAATTCATTATTCATGATGTATATTTGTACCTTCAGTGGTTGGTTTGAAGACCTTTGGTTTGTGAGACATCTTTGTTTGACTAGCAGCACCATTATTTTATGCTATTGGCATATTGTTTATTATATTGCTCTCCATCTTAGTAACATCTTTCATGTTGTTTCCCAATCTACTAGACGTTACCACTCTTACTCACATGGTTTTGGCACTTCAAGGAGGTTAAGTTTGTTCACTTAATTTCTCTAGATATCCTCCCACTTTCTATATTAAGACATAGCTCCATTGTGTATTGTTCGTGGCTATGATTTTTAGACATGTATCATGAGTGAACAAGGATGGGAGGAGAGAGTACTCTTATGCTATAAATTTTATTTCTTTCCCATTTCTGCAATCCCATTACTTTTTAAGCAATCCTTTAGTTTTTAGAAACCCCTATTTTATTGTCTTTCCATTATTCTTATCGGAAAGAGACTCCTCTTTCACGGTTTTTGTCGCGAAGAGGAAAACATTACGAATGAGACCTTTAGTGGCCTAGGGTAGAGGGACTTGAAGGATGGTTCTGAGTAGTCTATGCAACAAAGGATTACAAGTATCAAAGCCTTGTATTGTTGTTAATTCAATTAATAAGAATCATTTCATTATATCTCAATTTAGTATCTCTCTAAAAAACATTGTCTCATCATTGCATGTTTTGGATTTTTGGTCGAAATCCAACAATTTTTGTTTTGGTCAAATTTGGATTTTTTTTTGTTTAAAATGGGTGTTTGAGTGCATATATGGATTTAATACCCTAAAAATCCCTCGGGGAACTCAAATTTTGGAGAGTTAACAACTCGAACTTGTGATTCCAACAAATCCCTGCTGGGTTATGGGCAAATTAGATTGAAAGATATGCTAGAAAACCTTCCAAAATGTATAACAAATAGACCGTGGATTTTAAAATAGATTATGATAACAAATTATTTTCTTGAATTTCATCACAATGAGTACTTATGTTTTCTTTGAATATGTTTTTTTTGTAGAAATTAATGTGCAGATTCAAAATTGCTCAGGAAATTTACTAAATCACAAGACTTGAAGCTACTTTACTCATCTGCGAAAGTTAATTCAACATCTAAAACAAGAATAATTGACATGCAAAAGGAAACATCACACATACACAGATATTTATCTAGAGGAAAGCAATTGCTTAAAACCCCTTACTATCTGTATTGCATTAATCAAAGAATAGAGAAGAAATACAATGCTTGCTCGAGCCTGAGCACACCCTGCACTAGTATAGTCTATCTCTCTGCATGACTAACTGAATCTGGCCCGACACTTAGCCAATTTCAAGCCTTCCCAAACTCCTATTTCCTTGCGCTGTTCCTAAATGAATTATCCCCCTAATATTTAGGAAATTCCTCAATTTGGATTGTGCAATTCCTATAGGTCCTTCTCTGATTGCATGCATTAACTGTACAACTTGGAATAGTTTACAATTGATAGTAAATTGCCCTTGAACTCCAATCTCAAATGGGTAACTCAAATTATCTACATGCAACAATTATTTTGGGTTTATTGATCAATTAACTGGATGATCACTTAGTGTGAAAAAAGTTACACACCCTTGACTGAACCTCCACTAGTTCTACTAATAGTGAGAACTAGTTACACTGACAATAACTCAAATTAACTGAAATAGATTTCTACAAATTAGCAATCAATCATGTAGAACTGAACTCAAGTGTCTCCAACTCGAATTTACTGAGTTAACTGAGTGACAAGAGCCATGTCACCTCAGTTAACTACCTCCAAGTATTCTGCTGAAATTGAAATTCGAATTTCTCCTAATTTAATCAAGGGAAAATTAAATTAGGAATTTCTTGTTGCATTTTCAACACTCCCTCTCAGCAAGAAATGGATTATCAGATACCCCAATCTTGCTTCTATGGAACTCAAATTTTCCTCTTGACAAAGCCTTTGTCAAAATATATGCATCTTGTTCCTTTGTCGGAATGTACTGCAACAACATAACCCACCTCTCCACACAATAGTGGAGATGGGGATACTGAATGTCGATATGATAGGATCGATCATGAAATACTAGATTCTCAAAGAGTTTGATACAATTTTGATTGCCACAGTAAATAACTGTAGGATCCATCTTCTGACCAAATAACCCAACAAGAATCTTTCTCATCCAGATAGCCTCACATGCTGCTTGACTTGCAACCATGTACTCTGCTTTTGCTTCTGCTGAGTGCCACACATCTTTGCTTCATGTTGTACCAAGAAAATGCTGCTGACCCAACACTGAAAATTCCTCCTGAAGTGCTCTTCCTTTCTGATGGAATCCCCCCCAATTTGTATCTGTGAAGCCTTGCAACTTCACTCCCTCTGTCCATCTGTATCAAAGACCAACCTGAGTAGTGCCTCTGAGGTATCTATACACATGCTTTGTTGTCTTCCAATATAGTTTGGTTGGATTAACCATGGCTTGATTAAGCTGGTTAACCGCATAACGCATGTCTGGTCGTGTGTTCACCAAATACATGAGTGAACCCACCAGTGCTGAAAAGTGTAACTAGGTTCAGTCTTCATAATGACATGTGTAATTGTGATTTTATGTAATTGATGAAGAGAAGAAAAATAAAATTATTATTGTAATGCTTGTCTCATGGGTTTCATGAGCAAGGAATTTTATTTTAGTTATGGCTCCCATTGTGAGCCTTTCGGATTAAGTCATCTAGTCATAAAATTCAAATTGAGTCTATGTCATGTAAGAAGGACCCTTCTTGGGCATGTTACATTTTATATGAGTCATTTAATAGGTATGAAAATCCCTCCAAGACAAGCACAAGACCTCCCCATGATGTCGGCTACAAGATAGAATTAATTATTTCCTCCAACATACATGTCGGCTCACCCTCTTCATGTTGGCTAATTTTAGGGGTGAAACCATTATATATAGGCAGCTCGGCCTTAGTTGAGATCACCAAAAATTTTAGAGAAGTACGAGTCCGCAGTTTGAGTGCGAAAGGTTAAAAGGAAGAGCCTCCCAACCAACGAAGTAACAAAAAAAAAGAGCGAAGTTCTTAAGGGTGTTTTTGGGACTGTTTTAAGGACATAAAAACTTCTATATGTGAAGTCTGTTGCAGAAGTAAAGGAGAATTATGTTGCAATAGTGAAGGAGAAGCTTGTTGCAACAGTGAAGGCCGAAGGTAAGTTTGTTGCAGTGGAAGCCGAGGAAAAGTGCAGTCCTCCTAAGAAGCCGAAGTGGAAGAAGGGCTAGTCAAGAAGGCCGAAGGTCTAAAGTAGAAGGAAGCCAAGGTTGAAGAAGAAGCCAAGCAGGAATAAGGAGCTAAAGGTTGACTATCATTGACTAAGGATCTTATATCTTAGTTTTGGAGTGGAAAATAGGTCAAGGGTCTTGGTCTTGGTATTCGTAAATTGGAATCTCTATCAAAAAAATAATTTATTCGGGTTTTCCTCTCAAAGAGTGAGAGCTTTTGGCCCTAACTAATAGCTTATATTTTGTCTCTCTTGTCTCTTTATGGTTTATTCATTGGTATATGTTTGATGAAGAAGAACATTAATAACCTAAGTAAAAGAGGATCCTAATATAAAGAAGTAAAAAGAACTCATAAGCAGTTACTAATAGAAGAGAAATCACTTAATTTCTATGCCCTAGATTTCTCAACATGGTATTAGAGCTAAGGTGACTAGGTCAAGGAAGGGCATCTTATTAAGAGACACTCAAAGATCAAATCTCAAGGAAGGCATCAAAGCGAAGTTCATCTTGAAGTCAAAGGAAGCATCATAACCCTAGATCAAAGAATTCTACAAAGAAATATTGTGATCATCAAGGGGGACAAGGCAAAAAACCTACATCTATTCAAGTTAAAGTGTTTTAAATACTATTCATCCAAAGGAATCTAGATCAAAAGGCAATGCCATCTCACTCTTTGTGGGATCAAGGATCATTCTTGAAGAAAACTACCTTCATCAAGGAGAAGTTTTATATCTTTTATATCATCATCAAGGAAGCATAAATAATAAGAAGCATCTTATCAAGTAAGCATATTTATGTCCACATCTGAATTTGTCAAAATATCTTTTTGCAAGGAAAGCAACAAATTGGTTGGGGCTTCAAACTATCTTGCATGGAACAAAATGATAGATCTGAATCTTATTGAAATTGAGGTTATGGAACATGTCAAAGGTTCTATCACTAAAACAAGAAAGGAATATGCTCAATATCTTGCCAAGTATATGAAAGGGGAAGTTAGGAATCAAAGGATCCTCATAGAATCCATCAAAGATCCCCTCATCCCATATGTATTTAAGCTCGAAACTTCAAAATAAATCTATGAAAAACTGGTAGAGTTGTATTTTGTAAGCACTATCGAAGAAGTCATCTCATTAAGGAAATAACTCTATAATCTGAAGATGTCAAAGGAAGATGGAATAACCTCATACTTTATGAGGATATTTGAGATTCAAGATCAACTACAAGATGTGGGAGAAGTCATGTTTGATGGAGAAATGACTACAGTTGTATTAAATGTACTACCAAAGGAGCGGGGTAAATTTACTTCAAGTATTTATGGGAAAGAAAGAAGCTACTCCATTCTAGGATCTATGTTCACTGTGCAAGATTGAAGAATCTAGACTAAAGGCCAAATCTGATGTGGGAACATGTGAGCAAAATCAAGCTTATGCGGCAATAACAAAAAGAAAGGGACAATTTGGAAAGTTTGGTCCTCAGAAAAATAAGAATAACATGGATAAAATACAATGTTATGGGTGTCAAGAATATGGACACTACAAAATATATTTCCCTAAGATAAAGAAGGAAAATAAAAAAATAGGAAGAGAAGAAGCTCATATCACCGAAGAAGTGGAGGAAGTTGAAAACAAGAAGTCCAAGATAGAGGAAGTAAGAGATCTCTACTATGAATGAGATAGTCCTCCTCGCCTAAGTTCTTTTCAAGTTCCTAAGTCTTATGTTGTAAGATATGGCTATCATGATTCACTAAATGGGATGCATCAAGGCATCATAGAAGCATTGGAAGCAAGAGCTCGAGACATCATCATAGAGAAGCATGAAAAATGGTTAGAATCTATGGAAGTAAAGGATATATATATTGGGAATCTCATTGGAAACCTAAGTGGCAAGGTCATCTAATTCAAGGGTCATCATACATATGTCAAAAGGAAACATCTGTTGATGGGGATACTTTAGATCCTCAATATTCTCTGATGGAATCTTCAATGAATGGTTCACCGATCATGAGGGGAAGCAAGTGTTTCATCAAGAATTCCAAACTTGTGGAATTCATGGGATGATGGTGTTATAGCACCATTTACCACTCTTGGTAGATATGATGCTCTGATTATGGCCTAGGGCAACCCTTCCTTCTAAACTTGGTCCAAAATCTAAAAAACAATGTTTTATTCCCTATACGATACTTTGCCTTGTGATAAAAGCGTGTACACGCGGGTCAACATATATCCAACCCGCGTACATATGTTAAAACACTTAAAAAAATTAAATTTCCTTAATTTCGGGTGGAGTTCACGAGTTTTACCTGTTACTCACCTCCTATTGCCCGTGGCCCAACTATTTCCCAACTAAAAAAACTAATTTGGAGAAGTATAAATAAACCTCCATGGGAAGGCCTTAAGGGAGAAAGGATGAGATATTGATACTATTGTGAGATTATCCCTGATCGAGTCTGAAGAATCCCTGTGCCTCCTACACTCCCCAAAGCTTCAGGAAACCCTTGTTTCCTTGATTATAAATATCCCCCATGTTACTTGAGATATCCTTATATTGGTGATGGAGGAAGATTGTTGAAGGCCGGGAAAGGACAGATCCGGAGTACGGTTCTGCTTGAAGCTGGAGAAGGACTCAAGTCGTATTTCTCCACCTTATTTGTAGCTTACTCCAATAAAAGGAATGCTATTATATTTTTGATATGAAATGTGTTTATGCATCAAATTATGCTGTAATTCATTTATGAATCTTATACTGATGTATAATTAGTCATTCATTTATATGATTTAAATTTAACATCATGAATATGTTTTATGTTTCTATTGTCGTGGATGTTCCATTTGAATAATTTTCAGGTTTCAAGAACATCGGGAGAAGCTGAGGGTTTTCACCCTATTGGATCTACCCAAACGAAGGACATATGGGTAAGGACACTCCTACATGATTTAGTAGAATAAACATTTTTTGATTGCTTGAGAATTTCTTGTTGTGGTTTGCCCTCTGATTTGTTGGGGTTCTCAACCCAAAGCCCTAGGGTGGTTTCACCCGTAACAGATGGTATGATGACATAAAAGTGAAGAAAATCAAGGGATTGAAGCTCTTTCAATCAAGGAAGTTGTTGCAGGAAGTCTAGATGACCCAAAGGAAAAATGAGGTATGTGTGCTTACATTTGATATTGTGGAAGTCATGTCATATGGTTGTAGGTAACATGGATTAATGCTCTATCTTGAGAGCATAATCAAAAGAAAGGATATCTCCCTTAAAGGAATGCAGGAATGCATGGATCACACATTCACTAGATGAAATGAACATAGTATGTTCTCATGTGAAGTATGAGGTGGTTGACAACAATTGAGGAACTCTATTTGGAAGCTCCTGGGAATGAAATGTGTAAATAAAGGAAGGAAGATATCATGGAATATGCAACCATGGTAAAGGAAATCAACATTCGAAAGACCAATAATATTTGACTAGGATATCTCTATGAAAGATATGAAGACTCTGTTGGAGTCTGAAAAAGAAAGAGACCCTTGACAATATATATCTTTGAGATATGTGTCAATATGTATGAAGGATGATGATGCAAACTATAAGATGTCATGATGAAAGACCATCACAAAGGTAATGTTTATTTTAATGTTCATTCCTTTATTTTTGAACAAATATCTAGATGGGTTTATGCATGGATGCCGAGGGAAGATCTATGGATGTCTTCCACCACTGATGCACTTGCAGTAGGATGAAAGATACTTAAGTAAACATGGAATGAAGAAAACACCATGTCATGAAGGAAGGCTAGATATGGACTGATGTATCACTTTCTGATGATGACATGGCTAACTCATGGATGAAAGTGATGGATGGTAAATGCCCTATGTAGAATTCCTAAACATGAAGACTCTTAGATAATGAAAAGAAGTTCATGACATCACAAGGAGGCATTCTTCAAGTAGCTGGTTGTCCCATCATCTTTGCTTGAGGAACTGCTGTAGGTCCCTAATTAAGAGGGAGTCTAGAAACAAGTTTCTTACTTGTAAGAAACTTGGAAATTCCTAAGCCAAGAGGAAGCTTAGGTACATCCCTTCCGTAGGAATGAGTACATTCCTTTATTAGATATTTCCTCCCTAATTAAGAGGGAGGGTTAGACACATCATTCTTGTATTCACTTGGGAAGAGAAAATGGAAGATTGGGTAAATATCTGGCATCCGATGCTCTTTGAGGATGTATTAGGGCATCCAAGATAAGAGTAGTCATTGAGGACCGATATTCTTTGAGGACTGGGAATCCAAGATAATAATAGTTTTGGTGGAAAACACCTTGAGAACCCGGGTGGGGTATGTTCCAAGAGAGACAATGATGAGGGTGTCTATATATCATTGGTCTTGCCAGCATCTTGCTCAGATCTTATGGAGAGATAGAGATGTTAGTCAAGGCCTTTCTATGTGACAATGTTGGTTGATATGATTGATCTGATTTAGAATATTAGTTTGCAGTGCTAAGATATTCCTTAGATTATAAACAAAATGCTTTCATTGTGCTTAAGATTCATCAATTTTTGCAAGTGAAATGAAGAGTTTTTATGTTAATTTCATGAGAAATTTGACATAAACCAGAAATTGAACAATAGCATAAACATGTACAGAACATCATCAAAAACAAATTACAACAAGCACATGATAAAAGAGTTCACCCCTCCTGGGCTACGTCTCCTTGGTCCAACTTCCAATGGCTTGGGCCTCTTTATTATGCTCAAAAGTGTAAAAATATGTGTTTACAATGCTCAAATGCTTATGAAACATGCTCCAATCAATCCAGAACCATAAAAAATGGATATTTAGCCTCTTTTTGCAACCAATTTGGTGGAAAAGTGAAAAAATTATGACTTCCCCTTGTTTTCCCACTATTTGTTCCACAAATTGCTCCACATTCGACAGGTACCCACAATTTCGCTCCAAAAATCAGCTAATGGAGCGAGAATTTTGCCACGCGACGGGCCATAATCCGTTGGCATTGAATTTCCATCGCAAAATCGCAATCAGCAAGGACCGACAGGCTTAAGGTCTGTGTACGCTGTGAGCGATTGTGCGATTGCGATGTGTTGGACCTGATGGCACTATAAACTGGCACTGATAAACATTTCGCATCCAAGAACTTATCACAAATCACAGTTCAGTGGTGAATCGGAGGTTAATCATAATGCAGGACTTTGCACCATTGCGATTTGTGATTGCGATATCGCATCACAACCCAAACTTGCCGGGGCTGATTTTCTGTAATTCCTTCCCTTTGCCAATGTGAGATTGTGATCTATCGCATCGCACCTCTGGCCAATTCTTGAAAGCCTTCCCGCCTGCCTTATCACATCGCAACCCTTCCCTGTTCGGGGGATGATTTTTAACGCGAACTTCCTTTTTGTGATTTGTGACATGTGGGGGTCAATGGCGGCTTGCCACTTGGCGCCTCCTCATTCGCTGAAGGACCTTGCCACATCATCCAATCTTGCCATGTGAGCAAGTCAAACCTTAACTTTGACTTGCTCTAACCTCTGCATACGAGCTTGGATTTGAGTGCCATTCACACCATTAAAATTAGAATAACGATCTATTCGATCTAAAGCTAAGCTTAACAAGATTATGACACTTTTATTTTTGAGCCTAATTTTGAGCACTTGACCACTCCTCCCCACTGGAAGCCTTTTGGACCCCAAAAGGATCACTTTCAATTGTCCAACAAGTGAGGGTACAGTTCCCTCACCTTTCCAACCTCTATCCATTTGGCTTTTGAAGGAATTGTACCTTTGAGTCCCACTCGAAGATAATCAATACTTCCCCTTTTTGATGTCCTTGTTCTTCTGTTAAGTATAGTGTCTTGCTGAAGCACATCAAGGAATTCTGGATAAAAGTCTTCAATAGATGGAATTTTAACATTCTCTCCTTGGTCTTCAATCAAAGGAGGCTCATACAACCTTAAATTCTCAACATTAACAACAACAACGTAAATTTGCATATATGAAGGCAAGTCCAACTTGAAGGCATTGTTACCAATCTTTTCCAAAATTCTAAATGGACCATATATAATTGGTTTTAGATTTTTACCTTCTCCTTGGAGCCTCTCTTTGTTAATGTGAAGCCAAACTTCATCACCAACTTGGAACTTGTGATCTTGACGATGCTTGTCACGCCTTGCTTTGTACTTTCCTTGGCTTTTCTCAAGCTATTCTTGAACCTTTTGGTGTACTAATTGTATTTGTTCAATGAACTTTCTTGCTTTGTCTATGTCACTATTACCTTCAATAGAAACATCTTTGCCAAAAATAAAATCCAAAGGAGATTTAGGTAGGTATCAGATGCATGCCTCAAATGGCGAATTTTGAGTGGAAGAGTGCTTGGCTCGGTTGTAAGCATGCTAAATATAGTGCAACTGTTCATCCCACAACTTAGGATGCTTGATGCAATATCCACGAAGAAGATGTATCACTATTCTGTTCACCACTTTTATCTGACCATCTGTTTGGGATGAAAACTTGTACTCTTTTTTAGTTTGGTGTCTATGAATACCCACAAATTTGACCAGAAATTCCCCACAAAGCGAGAATCTTGATCACTAACAATGGATGTAGGCAATCCAAAATGCACCCAAACATTCTAAAAGAATAACTGAGTAGTTTGTTGAGCTATAACTTTCTTTTTACATGGCATCAAAATACATATTTTGCTGAAGCTATCCACAACTACATACAAATAATCATGACCACTTTTTGACAATGGAAGACCTCCTACAAAATCCATAGAAACACTCTCCCACGGTCATGAAGGAACCGGAAATTGTGTGTACAATCCTAACTTCCTATTTCTAGGCTTACTGATTGCACATAATGAACATCCTTTAATAAAACGAGACACACTTTCAAGCACACAAGGCCAATAAAAATACCTCTGTAGATGTGCAACCTCTTACTTACACTAAAATGACCAGCAATAAGAGAAGTATGTGCTTCTCTTATGATCTTAACTCTTTCTCCCTACGGAATACAAATCTTTCCAATATGGTACAACAAGTTATCATGCATATGATAATCCAATTCCTCTACTTGGTTACCTTGACTCAAGCTTGCATAAACATCTTGAAAGTCATTATCTAATGCATATTTCTCAATATAACTTTCATGTAAAACATAACTATGCTCGAGTAAAGTAGCTTCACTAACAATCAACCTAGAAAGCATATCAACAACTTTATTGTAGATACCTTTCTTATACCCTATTACCAAGTGGAATTGTTGAAGGAAACCCATCCATTGGAAGTGCCTTGATTGCTGCAACTTTGAAATTGCAAGTATTGCAATGGTTGATGATCAGTGTGAATGTTGTTTCCTTACCCATAAGGTAGTGTTTCCATTTTTTCACACTTTGCACCAATGCATACAATTCCTTGTCATATGTAGGATAGTTAATCATTGCACCATTAAAATTTTCCGAATGAAAACAGATAGGCTTACCATGCTGCATGAGGACTGCACCCATAGCGTAGTCACTAGCATCTATCTGAATCTCAAATGACTGTCTCAATTCTGGAAGTGCGAGTGCGGGAGTTGTACTGATATTTTCCTTCAACGCATCAAAGGCCTTTTGATGTTTTCCTCCCCACTAAAAAACCTTTTTCACGCTTGTCAACGCATGGAAAGGAGCGACTATAAGAGAAAAATTAGCATGAATTTCTTCCAATATTGGGATGCTCCCAGAAAACTTCTTACCTCTATAACTGTCTTGGGCCTTGGCCAATTCACAATGACATCAACCTTGGAGGGATCTATTTTCAACTCACCTCCTCCAATAATATGACCCAAATAAACTAAAGTAGTCTTTCCAAACTTGCACTTTGACATCTTAAGATACAACTGTTTTTTTTCAAGACATCAAGTACTTTTGTTACATGCATGACATGTTCATCACGGGATTTATTGAAAATTAAGATGTCATCTAAGTATACTATGAAAAATTCATCAATAAATGGCCTCAACACGTCATTCATCACACGCATGAATGTAGCAGGAGCATTACATAAACCAAACGACATAACTATCCATTCAAACAAACCCTGTTTTGTTTTGAGTGCTGTCTTCTAAATGTCTCCTTCAACTATTCTAATTTGATGGTAGCCACTTCTTAAGTCCAACTTAGTAAAATACTTTGCATCTTTCAATTGATCTAGTAAATCATCTATTTGAGGCAGTGGGTACCTATTCTTTACCGTAATTTTTTTTAATGCATAAAAGTCCACGCACATGCGCCATGTTCCATCCTTCTTTGACACCAAGACAATAGGTGAACCACAAGGCGAGGACAATGGTCTGATGATCCATTTATTCATAAACTCTTGCATTTGCGTCTTAATTTCTGTGCTTTCCATCACTGACATCGTGTACATGCCAATGTTAGGAAGAGGACAATCTTGCTGCAACTGTATCTTGTGTTGGATTCCTCTCTTGGGAGGTAATCCCTTTGGTTCCTGAAACATTTCGTCATATTGGTTAACTACGTCAACCAATTCAGATTTCAAATTCGAATCACAACCTTTAAAAGCTTCATTATCAACATCATTTTTGGGTTTGATCATGAGAAGCACAAAATTCTTGCTCGAATTCACCAATATTTTCATCTGCCCTACATTAACAAGCGAAAGATTTATTTTCTTGTTGTGAGCTCTCACAATATATTCTACTCCATTTTTTAGTAAATGATATTTGTTTTCATGTCGGTGGAAGATAGATTTTCTGTCATAAAGGTATGGGCTGGCCAAAACGATTCCACAGATATCTAACGACACAACGTCAAGCTCCACTTCATCTATGAATTTTTTAGTGATAGCGAATTTCAGTTTACACTTTCTCATAACCTGCAATTGCGCATTGTCACATACCCATCCAAGTGGATATGGTTTATGATGTGGAGCAGTTTCCAGATTTAAACTCTTGACAATGTTTTTAGAGATAATATTGGCTTGAGAGCTGCTATCAAACAACGTATCAACCTTGTTATGTTTTGAGATCACCCTTATGTGAAACAATTCTATTCTCCTCTTTTCATTTGGAGTTTCATTTTGCGTGTCTGAAGAACTAATGCTGACAACGAATTCATTTTCTTTTAACCCCATGGCTGTGAATTTATTTTCATCACCCAAATCAGATCCCAAATCCTGTTGTGTGGTTGCAATTGTCTTTTGTTTTCCCTTGTTGTTGTTTCTTTTTGGTCTCATTTCGGGATGAAGCTTCCAACAGTGAGCTTCATCATGAGCCTCTCTGGAACAGTGTTTGCACGTAATTTTCTCTCCTTTTTTAATAGACGCATTTTTCTTTGCCTTCCCTTTGAAAGCCTTTTCTTTTCCCTTACTCTTAAATGGATTTTTGCTACCTTCTTCTAGGGTGTGTTTCCCTCTTGCCTCAAGATGAGTGGCTTGCACACACACATCATCTAGATTATTTGGATTAAACATTAAGATAGTATGCCTAAGGTAACTGTGTAAAACCCCTATGTACTTCAACTAAGTGTCCTGTGACTGCAAATATACACCTAACATCAGAGACATTTTTCTAAATTCTTAGGTGTAATCTTGCACATTTTGACCTTTAAGCTATCTAAAGTTCTGCCAATTCATGATGACTTTCTGCATATAAGTTAGAGGGTAGAATTGTCTTTTAATTGCAAAAATGAAATCATTCCAAGAAATTGAGATCTTACCATGTTTTTTAATCCTCTTGGGTCTTTGATTCCCACCATACTAGTGTTGCACCTTCCATTCTCAAGGAAGCTAACTGAATCTTTATATCACCCTCTTGAAGGTTTTGAATCCCACAATAGACCTCCAACTGACGAATCCAATTATCAAGCTTCTCCACATTCACTTCACCATTATACATGGGCAACTCAAATTTAACATCAAGTTTAAAAAAAGGTTATTTACCAGTTCCTTTTGAAGAATGATGATGAGTATGAGTAAGGGTTGTGTTAGTGGAAGAGGGTGAAGATTCTTGTGAAGAAGAAGATGAAGAAGATGGTGGAGAGGGTGGAGGTTTGTCTCCATTTCCATTACCTCCTTCTCCATTACCTCGTTTTGAAAAGCCTTCTCCGTTGGGAGGTTTGGAACTTTCTCCTTGCAACTTGGTATTCCTCTCTTCATAGAGGACCTTCACCATCTTTGTCATATCAAAGAAATCCTTTTTGAAGGTCTTCTCATCTTCTGTTGTGTTTGTAGGTTCTCCTTCATGAGACATGATTTATGGAGTCTCAACTGCAACTTGAGGCTGAACTGGTGTTGGAGATTGTGGAAACCTTTCTCTCCTTCCCCTTTACCCAACTTCAGGGCTTCCAACAAGCTTTCGTTCACCACTTTTTAGTTTTAACCTTGTAAGCATTACATAAAATTGCAAAGAATTAAATCATTTTTTCACAAAGAAAACTTAGTGTTCTGATACCAAATTGATTTGATTTAGAATATTAGTTTGCAGTGCTAAGATCTTCTTCAGATTATAAACAAAATTCTTTCATTGTGCTCAAGGATTCATCAATTTTTGCAAGTAAAATGAAGAGTTTTTATGTTAATTTTATGTGCAATTTAACATAAAGCAGAAAATGAATAACAACATAAACATGTACAGAACATCATCAAAAACACATTAAAACAAGCACATGATAAAGGAGTTTACCCCTCATGGGATACGTCTCCTTGGTACAACTTCAATGGCTTGGGCCTCTCTATTATGCTCAAAAGTGTAAAAATATGTGTTTACAATGCTCAAATGCTTCTGAAACCTACTCCAATCAGTCCAGGATGATAAAAAATGGCTATCTATCCTCTTTTTGCAACCAATTTGGTGGAAAACTAAAGAATTTATGACTTCCCCTTGTTTTCCCACTATTTGTTCCATAAATTGCTCCACATCCGATAGGAACCCACAATTTCACTCCAAAAATCTGCTAACAGAGCAAAAATTTTGCCGCGCAACGAGCCATAATACATCGGCACCGACTGTCCATCGTAAATCACAATTGACAAGGGTAGGCGGGCTTAAGGTTTTTGTATGTGGCGGACAATTGTGCAATTGAGATGTGGTGGACTCGATGGCACTATAAACTGGAACTGATAAACATCTTGCATCCGGGAACTTATCGCAAATCGAAGTTCAGTGGTGAATTGGTGGGTAATCATAATGCGGGACTTTGCACCATTTGTGATATCGCATCACAACCCAAACCTTTCGGGGCCGATTTTCCATAATGCATTCCCTTCGCCGATATGCAATTGCGATCTATCGCATCACGCCTCCGGTCGTTTCTTGAAAGCCTTCCCGCTTGCCTTATCGCATCGCAACCGTCCCTGCTCAGGGACCAATTTTTAACGCCGACCTACCTTATTGCGATTTGTGACATGCGGGGGCCAATGGCGGCTTGCCACTTGGCGCCTCCTCATTCGCTGAAGGACCTTACCACGTCATCCAATCTTGCCATGTGAGCAAATCAAACCTGAACTTTGACTGGCTCTAACTTCTGCATACGAGCTTAGATTTGAGTTTTGTTCACACCGTTGGAATCAGAATGACAAGCTCTTCGATTTGAAGCTAAGTTTAACATGATTTTGACACTTTGATTTTTGAGCCTAATTTTGAGCACTTGATCAAAGATGCTAAACAAATGGGTTACTAATCCGACTCTTCTTATGAGAAATTCTTCAGATTGAGAATGACCAAGTACCATTATGAATACCTCCCAAGTTAAGAGGGAGTGTTGGAAAGTGTAACTAGGTTCGGTCTTCATAATGACATGTGTAATTGTGATTTTATGTAATTAACAATGTAAACTTTGAAACGGGAACTATAAACTCAAAACGGGAACTCTGGCAAAAAAACCCCCAAAAAACATCAAAAACAGTGCTAAAAACAAAAAGTGTTGATGTTGGAATAACACCTTTTTTTTTTTTTTTTTTTTTTTTTTTTTTTTTTTCCAGGGTAAATTTTCAACATGTTTTAAAAATGGTGGTGAAAACCAATTTTTTGTGCAAAAATTGTCCAAAAAACACCCTCAAAACGAAGTGTTGATGTTCGAATAACATTTTATTTAATTAATTAATTAATTAATTATTATTATTATTATTATTTTTTCAATGGTAAATTTTGTGCAAAAGACACACTCAAAACGAAAAGTGTTGATGCTGGGATAACAAATTTTTTTTCAAGGGTGAAATTTCAACATTTCGAAATAATAGCATAAAATATTTTATCATGACCCCGAAAAACATTAAAATTAAAAAAAAAGAAATAATAATAAAAATTAAAATTAAAACAATGAAAAAACACAAAAAATAAAATAAAATAAAAAATAACAAAACATAAATAAAAATATATACTAAAAAAAAAACCCTCTAAAAAATAAGAATTAAAAAACTAGAAAAAAATTACAAATTATAAACAAATAAATAGTAAAAAAAACATATTTAAAAAAAATGGAAAAAAAAAACAAATATGTAAACCATAAAAAAAATTGGGAAAAGTAAAAAAAAGCACATTAAAAAAAACTATAAAATTAAGTAGGTAGAAAAAATTAAAAAAAATTAACAAAAAACTAAAAAAAAAGAAAATTAAAAACAAACTAGATAAAAAAAAAATGGAAAATTAACAAAAAAAAAAAAAAAAAAAAGGTAGTGAAATTAAGATTAAAATGATGATTACTTAAAAAAATAAATGTAAAAATACATATATCTGAGACAAAAAATAAATAAAAAATGTTTAAAAAAAAATTGTTTCAGAAACCATAAAAGAATTTGAAAAAAAATAAAAAAATTTATATATATATATATAAAATTAACTAAAAATAGAAAGATTAAAAAAATCATTAACAAAAACTAGCAAAAAAAAAAAAAATTAAAAACAAATTAGATTAAACAAAAATAGAAAAATTAACAAAAAAATTAAAATTAAAAACTAGTAAAATTAATATTAAAAACATTTAGAAAAACTAAAAAGACATAAATAAGCTCAAATTATTAAAAAAAAAACTAAAAAAATATAGAAATTTTAAAAAATATAGGTCTTTTCCAATTAAAAAATAAAAAACATTTTCAACTTACAATTTTTTTTTTTTTAATAAATACATAAATAAATAAATAAATAATTTTTTTTATTAAATTTTCATTATTTATTTAAAAACAAAAAAATTTAATATAATTTTTTTTTAAACGTAAATTTTTTTTGATTTGAAAAAAAAAATCGTTACATTGTTTTAATAAAAATTATTAAATTTTAAATATTAAATTTAAAAATTAAATATTTTTATTAAATTTTAATATAATATTAAAATTTTATTATTAAACACCCGGATGCGGGTGACAGGACGGGTGGCAGTGAGGAGCCACATGCCAGCCATGTGCTGCCTCGAGTATAATCTAAGAATTCAATGCGTCTCTCGCCGCCGAGGAATAAGAGCTTAGGTGAGAGCGAAGGTCATTCAATGCAGCGTCCGGTTAATTGGTGCGACTGCAAGCTGCAGTTATGGAGAACAGGTCTCGAGGGAATGCTGAGGATATTAAGAAGGGTGATGGAATGGAGCAGGTTCATGCTCAGCGCTGGGGTAACGAAGCTCAGGTTCCTGCTTGCTGTTTTGTCTTCCAGGCTACAGCTCTTGCTGTTAAGGCCTGCCTCCAAGGCATTGAGGGCTGTCTCAAGCCCGGAAATTCTGTTGGTTGCTGTCTCTGTTCTGTTGAGTGTTGTCCCAGGTCTGCTGGGAGCGGATCCAATTCAGTTGGGGGCCGTCTCAAGCTGGGAAGGTCTTCTATTGCCACACTGCTTCAAGCCACCGGTACTCCTGCAAATATGGTTAGACCCCGGCAAAGACTGCTCAGTCGACGAGGTTCTGCTCGGGGAGGGTCTTCTCGTCCTCCAGTCACAGAGCCCCATCTCCACTGTTGTTGCTGTCATTGCCACAGAAGGGCAGAGGCCAATCCACTCCAGGCGAGCGAATTCATGGACACGAGCAGTCCAAGCTCTGAACCGGACCCTCTTCCTGCGTTTGGCTCCGCCATCTTCACTTTCGGCAGCTCGATGGATAAACCCGGCATTAATGCACACATTTCGGTTTTATTCATCGAGGAAACTCAGGATGGTGAAGGTGGCTTGCGCAGTAAGGAGAAGCTCCTAGGTGAAAGCTTGGAAGGCGACGAGGAGAGACCAGCGGGATCTCCCGAGCAAGCTCCTAATCGCCCTCAGGCTCAGGAGGCGTCGACTTCCAAGGAGAACACTGTTGAAGACTGGGACTCCTTCCCCACTGCAGAAGAACGAGAGAAGTATGGGTGGTGCAGAATTGTCGAGGAGAAAACGGAGGAATAACCTCCGCTGGTTCAATCTATCGCCCTCCATAATTGTTCAGGTCCTGTTTCGGTTTTATGTCTATTTCTATGTCTCTCTGGTTTACGCTTATGTCTATGTATGCTCTGGCTATGTTTATATGGCCCGTAAGGGATGTGGCTATAACTCTTTTTGATGCCCCTGCGAGGGATGCTTTTTGCTCCGGTACCCCTGCGTGGGATGATTTTGTATGGTATGGATACACTGTCGTGTTACGATGTCCTGTGAAGGTAGTTCTGTCTGGTCGTGCTGCCCCTGCGAGGGCTGGTCTTGTGCTGAGAAATCATGGTCCAAAGAGCCACAGTTGGCCTTGGGCAATCTGACTATATGTATGTAATGTTTTCCTGTATATAATAGAATAGAATAGATTTACCGAGAATTTTTTTTTTTTTTTATTATTAAACAATTTTAAAAATTAAATTATTAAAAAAATTTATTAAAATATTTTAATAAAAATTACATTTTAATTTTAATTTTAATTTTTAATTTTTATTTTTAAATTTTGTTTTTATTAAAAAAAATAAAAATAAAAAAAAGGGCCCCCGGCCGCGCCACCACCGGGCGGCGGGAGGGCCGCGGGGCGATTTCTGGCAGACCTTGGGCCCCCGGCCGCGCCACCATCGGGCGGCGGGAAGGCTGTGCCATGCCACCACCGGGTGGCAGGAGGGCTGTGCCGCGCCACCACCGGGCGGCGGGAGGGCCGTGGGGCGATTCCGGGGATCGCCCCACGGCCCTCCCGTCGCCCGGTGGTGGTGCGGCCGGGGGCCATTTTTTTATTTATTTTTATTTTTTAATAAAAACAAAATTAAAAAAAATTAAAATTTGATTTTTATTAGAATGTTTTAATAATTTATTTTTTATTAAAATAATTTAATTTTTTTTTTATTAAAATTATTTAATAAATGAAAATTTAATAATTTATTATTATTATTATTATTATTATTTTTTTTCCAAATAAAAAATACGTTTAATAAATAAAAAAAATAAAAATTGTTTAATAATTTTTTATTTTATTTTATTTATTTATTTATTTTAAATTATTAATAGATTATTTAATAAAAACATTTTTCATAAACATATTTATAATTAAAAATTAAAATTGTTTACTTTGGGTAGAGGCCACCACATTTTTTTTTTCGGTTTTGTTTTTTTTAATATTAATTTTACTAGTTTTTAAATTTTTTTATTAATATTTTTATTTATTTATTTTTTACTTTCCCAGTTTTTGCTAATGTTTTTTTTAATTTCTCTATTTTTACTTATATATATATATTTTGTTTCTTTTTTCCAAATTCTTTTATGGTTTGTGAGTTATTTTTTTTTTTTTTTACATTTTTTGTTTTTTTTAATATTAATTTTATTAGTTTTTAAAAATTTTTCGTTTTTTTTTTTTTTTTTTTTTTTGACTAGTTTGTTTTTAATTTTTTTTCCTAGTTTTTGCTAATATTTTTTTTTTTAATTTCTCAATATTTACTTACTTAATATATATATATATATATATATATTTTAATTTTGTTTTTCCAAATTCTTTTATGGTTTATGAGATAATTTTTTTTTAACATTTTTTATTTTTGTCTTTTTTATATATATTTTTATATTTGTTTTTTAGAGACAATTATTTCATGTGGATTGAAAATTTAATTAACGATGTATAAATATGTAGAATATCGAAAATGCAAAATATCGACCTTCTTCTTTAAATATGCAAATCAATAAAAACCCCACTACAAAAAAAAAATAAAAAAAAATAAAAACTAGAAAATATGAAGAAGAAGACCACTTCCAAAATTATTAAATTTACGAAATAATTATTTACATTTCATACATTAGAAAATTTAAAGTCAAAAAATAGGTCTTTTAAAAAAAGGGTTACGAAATAATTATTTACATTTCATACATTAGAAAATTTAAAGCCAAAAAACAGGGCTTTTAAAAAAAGGGGGTGATGCAGAATACTCACTTTTTAAAATCAGCATGAAAATCACTACCATTCTAAAACGATTCTAAAACGTAATGTACATAAAAAAAATTAAAATGCCAAAAACTATGCTCTAAAAAAACATGTTCGTTTTGCATCACCCCTTTTCAAAATCAGGTCACTTTTTTGCTATCTCTACGAAACAGGTAACAATATCAGTTCCCGTGGAACACATGTCATTATGAAGACCGAACCTAGTTACACTTTCATACCCCACCCGGGTTCTCAAGGTGTGTTCCACCAGGACTATTCTTATCTTTGTCACATAGTCTACCACTCACAGCCCTTAACCAATGACAATGTCTAAATCTCTTTGGGTTCTACCACCATTTCTCTTGCCAAATCAAATTTTTGAGTGAGAGAGAATGATAGAAAAGCTAAGGAGAAAATAAGAACCAAGAACCCCTTGATGGTTTCTCCTTCATATTTTTATAATCACGCATTGAACCTTCATCTTCCTAATCTTTTACTAGAAGATTCATGGGAATACCAACGATCTCATCGAGGGAAAATAATATTTATTCAAGCAAGGCTAGGATTTCTAACCCCCAACCCCCTTGCATATTTTCCTCCCTAGTCAAGTCTTCCCCCTCCCCAAGGCATCATGAGTCTGTTCTCTGCTTCCTTCCTTCAAGTCTAGAATGGTTATTAATAAAATAGAACAATACATCACATAATAAAATTTAGTACATAATCAAAGACTTCAACACATTTATTCACACATTAGGATTCATGTAGTACCTTAGGTTCCATTTTCATCATTGGTGGAATTTCTAGGCTCTATCAACATCTTTCATTATTGGTTGTTGCTTAGAGGGTATCCTACATGTGAAATTCCACCAGGTGCATGCAAGAGACATACTCGTTGGTGTTCCTTACAACTCTTCATCCAAGTGCTTCCAAATCCTTAGCCTTTTAGTTACACTTGTGTTAGTTGACGGGGGGTGCCTTAATGCCCTCTTTCCATTGGATCTTGTCCTCTTGACATCAACTCATTTGCTTTGGGAATAAGATATAGAGTCTCATTTAATACCTTGGGCTTTGCAGTCATTGGTGGTAGATTCCTTCACTATTGATAGTGGGAATTATATCAATGTCCCCTAAAATATAGATTCTACAAATTTTTGACTTCAATTTAATCATTCACATTTGTTAGAATGTAATAGGTACCTAGGTTCCCATTATCATCAATGGTGGGTTATCTCGTGTTTGTTAAAGGTATACATCAATGGTTGGTAATCAAACAATTTCTTCCATGTTTGATTTCAATTCATTATTCACGATGTATATTTGTACCTTCAGTGGTTGGTTTGAAGACCTTTGGTTTGTGAGACATCTTTGTTCGACTAGCAGCACCATTATTTTATGCTATTGGCATATTGTTTATTATATTGCTCTCCATCTTAGTAACATCTTTCATGTTGTTTCCCGATCTGCTAGACATTACCACTCTTACTCACATGGTTTTGGTACTTCAAGGAGGTTAAGTTTGTTCACTTAATTTCTCTAGATATCCTCCCACTTTCTATATTAAGACATAGCTCCATTGTGTATTGTTCGTGGCTATGATCTTTAGACATGTATCATGAGTGAACAAGGATGGGAGGAGAGAGTACTCTTATGCTATAAATTTTATTTCTTTCCCATTTCTGCAATCCCATTACTTTTTAAGCAATCCTTTAGTTTTTAGAAACCCCTATTTTATTGTCTTTCCATTATTCTTATCGGAAAGAGACTCCTTCTCTTTCACGGTTTTTGTCGCGAAGAGGAAAACATTACGAATGAGACCTTTAGTGGCCTAGGGTGGAGGGACTTGAAGGATGGTTCTGAGTAGTCTCCGCAACAAAGGATTACAAGTATCAAAGCCTTGTATTGTTGTTAATTCAATTAATAAGAATCATTTCATTATATCTCAATTTAGTATCTCTCTAAAAAACATTGTCTAATCATTGCATGTTTTGGATTTTTGGTTGAAATCCAACAATTTTTGTTTTGGTCAAATTTGGATTTTTGTTGTTTAAAATGGGTGTTTGAGTGCATATATGGATTTAATACCCTAAAAATCCCTCGGGGAACTCAAATTTTGGAGAGTTAACAACTCGAACTTGTTCTTCCAACAAATCCCTGCTGGGTTATGGGAAAATTAGATTGAAAGATATGCTAGAAAACCTTCCAAAATGTATAACAAATAGACCGTGGATTTTAAAATAGATTATGATAACAAATTATTTTCTTGAATTTCATCACAATGAGTACTTATGTTTTCTTTGAATATGTTTTTTTTGTAGAAATTAATGTGCAGATTCAAAATTGCTCAGGAAATTTACTAAATCACAAGACTTGAAGCTACTTTACTCATCTGCAAAAGTTAATTCAACATCTAAAACAAGAATAATTGACATGCAAAAGGAAACATCACACATACACAGATATTTATCTAGAGGAAAGCAATTGCTTAAAACCCCTTACTATCTGTATTGCATTAATCAAAGAATAGAGAAGAAATACAATGCTTGCTCGAGCCTGAGCACACCCTGCACTAGTATAGTCTATCTCTCTGCCTGACTAACTGAATCTGGCTCGACAGTTAGCCAATTTCAAGCCTTCCCAAACTCCTATTTCCTTGCGATGTTCCTAAAGGAATTATCCCCCTAATATTTAGGAAATTCCTCAATTTGGATTGTGCAATTCCTATAGGTCCTTCTCTGATTGCATGCATTAACTGTACAACTTGGAATAGTTTACAATTGATAGTAAATTGCCCTTGAACTCCAATCTCAAATGGGTAACTCAAATTATCTACATGCAACAATTATTTTGGGTTTATTGATCAATTAACTAGATGATCACTCAGTGGGAAAAAAGTTACACACCCTTGACTGAACCTCCACTAGTTCTACTAATAGTGAGAACTAGTTACACTGGCAATAACTCAAATTAACTGAAACAAATTTCTACAAATTAGCAATAAATCATGTAGAACTGAACTCAAGTGTCTCCAACTCGAATTTATTGAGTTAACTGAGTGACAAGAGCCATGTCACCTCAGTTAACTACCTCCAAGTATTCTGCTGAAATTGAAATTCGAATTTCTCCTAATTTAATCAAGGGAAAATTAAATTAGGAATTTCTTATGGCATTTTCAACACTCCCTCTCAACAAGAAATGGATTATCAGATACCCCATTCCTGCTTCTATGGAACTCAAATTTTCCTCTTGACAAAGCCTTCGTCAAAATATATGCATCTTGTTCCTCTGTTGGAATGTACTGCAACAACATAACCCACCTCTCCACACAATATTGGAGATGGGGATACCGAATGTCGATATGATAGGATCGATCATGAAATACTAGATTCTCAAAGAGTTTGATACAATTTTGATTGTCACAATAAATCACTGTAGGATCCATCTTCTGACCAAATAACCCAACAAGAATCTTTCTCATCCAGATAGCCTTGACTTGTAACCATGTACTCTGCTTTTGCTTTTGCTGAGTGCCACAAATCTTTGCTTCTTGTTGTACCAAGAAAATGCTGCTGACCCAACACTGAAAATTCCTACTGAAGTGCTCTTCCTTTCTGATGGAATCCCCGCCCAATTTGTATCTGTGAAGCCTTGCAACTTCACTCCCTCTGTCCATCTGTACCGAAGACCAATCTGAGTAGTGCCTCTGAGGTATCTATACACATGCTTTGTTGTCTTCCAATATAGTTTGGTTGGATTAACCATGGCTTGATTAAGCTGGTTAACCACATAACACATGTCTGGTCGTGTGTTCAGCAAATACATGAGTGAACCCACCAGTGCTGAAAAGTGTAACTAGGTTCAGTCTTCATAATGGCATGTGTAATTGTGATTTTATGTAATTGATGAAGAGAAGAAAAATAAAATTATTATTGTAATGCTTGTCTCATGAGTTTCATGAGCAAGGAATTTTATTTTAGTTATGGCTCCCATCGTGAGCCTTTAGGATTAAGTCATCTAGTCATAATAATCAAATTGAGTTTATGTCATGTAATAAGGACCCTTCTTGGGCATTTTACATTTTATATGAGTCATTTAATAGGTACAAAAATCCCTCCAAGACAAGCACAAGACCTCTCCTTGATGTCGGCTACAAGATAGAATTAATTATCTCCTCCAATAGAAATGTCACCTCACCCTCTTCATGTTGGCTAATTTCAGGGGGAATCCACTATATATAAGAAACTCGGCCTCAGTTCAGATCACCGAAAATTTTAAAAAAGTACAAGTCTGTAGTTTGAAGTGTGAAAGGGTAAAAGGAATAGCCTCCTAACCAGGAAAGTAACAAAAAATAAGAGAGGAGTTCTTATGGGTGATTTTGGGACTATTTTAAGGACATAAAAACTTCTATACGTGAAGTTTGTTGCAATAGTAAAGGAGAAGCATGTTGTAGCAGTGAAGGGGAAGTATGTTGCAACAGTGAAGGGCGAAGGTAAGTCGTTTGCAGTGGAGGCCGAGGAGAAGTGTAGTCCTCCTAAGAAGCCGAAGTGGAAGAAGGGATAGTCAAGAAGGTTGAAGGTCTAAAGCAGAAGGAAGCCAAGGTTGAAGAAGAATCCAAGAAGGAAGAAGGAGCTAAAGGTTGAATATCATTGACTAAGGATCTTGTTTCTTGGTCTTAGAGTGGAAAATAGGTTAAGGGCCTTGGTCTTGGTATTCGTCAATTGAAATCTCTATAAGAAGAAGAATTTGTTCGGTTTTCCTCTCAAAGAGTGAGAGGTTTTGGCCCAGTATGATAGCATATATTATGTCTCTCTTGTCCCTTTATGGTTTATGAATTGGTATTTTTTTGATGAAGAAGAACACTAATAGCCTAAGTAAAAGAAGATCCTAATCTAAATAAGTAAAAAGCACTCACAAGTAGTTACTAATAGAAGAGAAATCACTTAATTGCTATGCCCTAGATTTCTCAACATGGTATCAGAGCTAAGGTGGCTAAGTCAAGGAAGGGCATCTTATCAAGGGACACTCAAAGATCAAATCTCAAGGAAGGCATCAGAGTGAAGATCATCTTGAAGTCAAAGGAAGCATCATAACCCTAGATCAAATAATTCTACAAAGAAATATTGGGATCATGAAGAGGGAGGTGGCCAAAACCCTACATTTATTCAAGTTAAAGTGTTTTAAATACTATTCATCCAAAGGAAGATATATCAAAAGGTGGTTTCATCTCACTCTCTTTGGGATCAAGGATCATTCTTGAAGAAAACTACCTTCATCAAGGATAAGTTTTCTATCTTCTATATCATCATCCAGGAAGCAACAAGAAGAAGGAGCATCCTATCAAGTAAGTATATTTGTGTCCACATTTGAATATATCAAAATATCTTTTTGCAAGGAAAGAAACAAATTGATTGGGGCTTCAAACTATATTACAGGGAAGAAAAGGATAGATCTGAATCTCATTGAAAATGAGGTTATAGAACATGTCAAAGGTTCTATCACTAAACCAAGAAAGTAATATGCTCAAGCCCTTGCCAAGTGTATGAAAGGGGAAATTAGGGCTCAAAGGATTCTCATAGAGTCCATCAAGGATCCCCTCATCCCATATGTATCTAAACTTGATAATTTAAAAGAAATCTATGACAAAATAGTAGATTTGTATTCTGTAGACATTGCAGGAGAATTCATTTCATTAAGGAAAGAACTATATAAGATGAATATGTTAAGGGAAGATGGAATAGCCTCATAATTTATGAGGATATATGAGATCCAAGATTAACTACAAGATTGGGGAGAAGTCATGTCTGATGGAGAAATGACTACAGTTGTATTAAATGTACTACCGAAGGAGTGGGGTAACCTTACTTCAAGTATTTATGGGAAAAAAGAAGCTACTCCATTCCAGGATCTATGATCACTGTGCAAGATTGAAGAATCTAGACTTAAGGCCAAATCTAATGTGGGAGAAGGTGAGAAAAATCAAGATTATGCTACAATAACAAAAATCTAGGGACAATTTGGAAAGTTTGGTCCTCATAAAAAGAAGAAGAACATGGATAAAATACAATGCTATGGGTGTCAAGAATATGGACTCTACAAAAGATATTTCCCTAATATCAAAAAGGACAATAAAAAAAGAGGAAGAGAAGAAGCTCATATCATAGAAGAAGTGGAGGAAGATGAAAAGAAGAAGTCAAAGATAGAGTGGTCCAGGTGGCTCCAGACACAGGCAGAAGTCCCAGAGGACTCAAAAGGGGTCAAAATTCAAAGTGGGAAGATTTCTCCCAAAACAACACTAGATCGAAGTGCTTCCCGCCCTGATTCCAATGGTGTGAACGGAACTCAAATCTGAGATTGTATGAGGGAGAAAGAGCTAGTCAAATTTTTGGTCAAAGTTGGGCTGTGGGCCAGGTTTAAGTGTTCTACAAATTCACTGTCAACCGGCGTGGGAACCTAATTCCCGAAGATGGGTGAAATTGTGGCCTCTTTAAATTGCTCAATATCACTTATTTTTGAAATGTTTGAAAATGACTATATATATATATATATATATATATATGGTGGCCAACCATAACCCCCACCACCTCTATCGGAATTTGCTTGATATAAAACGAAATTTATTTAAAAATGGCCAATGGGCCATGACCCCCACCGGCCCCCAACCAACCGTATAACACAACATGAAACAGGGTGGGTGGGCCACCTTCGGTGGACTCGACCCAAACCTCAACGACATGTGCATATATCTATATATTTGGGCAGGCGGGAATCGAACTCGCCCAGCCACATGGGCAGCCCACTCCATGGGCGGCGCAACCAAACCTCAAACAAAACACGCCATAAATGTAAACGATTCCATATACCCAAAACCTTCAACGGTTACCAAAACTGTCAACACACATTTAGGTATAACATTACAATGGTTACAAAAAAAACTCACTGTGTGCCTATTTTATAATAAAAAATAAAAACAATAGTAAAGTTTGGCATGGGCGGGAATTGATCCCCCGACCCCATGCTTCTAATAGCCTATTTTTACCATTGGGCCAATGGTCAAGTCCTTGTAAATTCCACCCAAGGTAAACTACTTAAGCTCAGTGCATTTCCATAGCGAGGAAGGGGAGAATGGAAGCGCCAAACGGAGGAACGAAACCACGTTACACAGAGTAGAACAGAGGCCAAAGACTTAGCACATTTTTCAAGACATATAATTTTCAATTAATTTTTGCAGGTGGAACCACGATCGTGGAAAAGAGGCAGGTGGAACCATGATTGATCCAAATTTCTAGGAGGGCAAAATTTTGCCACTATCCAAATTGGACAAAATTTATGTCTATCCTATACCTCTTAGTGACACGAACCTGATGGCGTAGACAAAAATTTTGATATGAGCAACAAATATTCAGATGACCAGGAGGAGGGAATCTTTGAGGAATCTAGGGGGAATATAAAAGATTCCTGTAGCCCCAGATTTTCACTTTGTCAGACTTCAGAAATTTGACAGTCGGTTTTACACTATTCGACACTACAAATTTGACGGTGCAATCAGATTTCCCATTTGATCATTCTATTTTTCGGCCACTTTTCAAAGTGGAGTGCAAGTGTCAGAATTCATGTGTGAGTAGTCATTTCCATGAGATTCGACGCCGCAAGATTGATGGTATAGCCAGATCCAACAGTTTATTATCCTCTTCTTTAGATAACTCCTTGATGTGAGGTATATGAAGTGTGATCATGTACTTCTTTGTCTCTTTGCTTGAGATGCGTTATGTTGTATAGATCCCTATTTGATGTTTGATGTGGGATCTTGTTTTCTTCTTGATGTGAGATGTACTTATGTCATGTTTTTATTGAGATCCCCTTGTTTCCATGTTGACGGGATACTCATGTGTCGACATGTATGTTTGAATTAAGATCCATTGATGCCATATTGGTGGGATGCTCATTATTATCATATGTGAAATTATGTCATGCTGATAGGAGTCCTTATGTGAATGAGAGTTCCTGTAGGGGAACATCTCGTGGAGCCACTCCTACGTGAGGGCATATTCCTTGCATGATAGAGAAATCACCTTCATATACATCATCACTCTTTCCAGCACTTAATGCAGCGGCCTACACCATCTTAACACCAGGGCCCGAAGACGTAGTCCCTCCTGGACGAACTTTGTTATCAACGTCTCTTGTTTTATGTTGCTTATTCTTGTCATGTTTCTTCTTCTTTACAACATGCATGTATGTCCCTTTATGATCTTTTAAATGCAATTCTAATCACATCACAAAAGCAAAAGATCTTGGTTAAATCCGGGAGTTGAGTCAACTCGGATCAATTTTGGGATCAGAGCGATCTTTGCATGGATGTGAATTACGAGCGTGAACAATGGAACGTGCAGTGATGGAGGATGACAAAGCGATGTATGAAACCATGCTCAGAATTTACCAAAAGGTGGAAATAATGTATGAAGCTCTACAAAAAGAGACAGAGGAAAAGGAGCGATTGCAGCTTCAATTGCGAGCCACGAAAGAGGCCCTAGAAGAGCTGAAGTACAGTAGCTAGAGTCTTGAAGTAGAGAACACTGAATTGAAGATGCTTCTACATGAAGAGAAAGAGAAAAAATAGAGCTTTCTACGACAACTGCAAGCTAAGGAAGAGGCCTTGGAAAAGCTTCAGCGTGACCCATATGAGGTAAAAAGTAATTCTTCGTCTTCATGTATGTTTCTTGATGATGATTTCGCTATTTTTTGAAAATCATACCGCAGGAATTGCTCCAAACTGTTGAAGAAAATGGGGTATGAAGGAAAAGGTTTGAGCAATAATGGCCAAGGCATTGTCAACCCCATCAAAGTAGAAGAATTACCCCGTTAGGCAGGACTTGGGTATGTCAGGAAAGAAGTTGGGGCATCTGCCAAGACAGACATCGAACAACCAACAATAGATGATGAGCAGCCCTCATTAGTTCTTTCCAACTCAACAGTGGAGGTAAAAGATGTTGATTTCCTTTCAGTTTCGTCTTCACATAGTATGAGTTCTCTTGGAGATTTGGAGATCCCAATTACAGGGACAAACACATCCCTTGGAGGTTTTGTAGAGACCTCAATTTGCAGGCTTGAGATACATCGAGGGAGAATGCTTGAAGGTGTCAGATTTTTCCGAGACATTGTTGAAATCGTCGAGGAAAGAGAATGATGGGAACACATCCCCATCATCCCATGGAAGTACCCATTGCACGGAAGGAGCTGAGGCAAGCTCTCATCGCCATAATGACATCAGAGGTAGCAAGGAAAGGTATAACCAGTCTAGATATTCGAATGTTCATTTCAATTATAATCATGTTGTTAATGATGGATATAAATCAAGGCATCAAAAAACATTTACTTTTTGTCGATTACATAACCACACATTTTCTAAGTGTTGGAAAAGGATAGCAACACACAAAAGGATGAGGCATGACAGACCCTCTCAACAAAAGGCAAAGAAAAAGCATATTTGGAGGAAGAATACCTATTGCAGAAATTGCGACAGAGGTGGCCATCAAAGGGCCACATGTTGGAGGCTCCATCCAAAGAAGCGCCTTAAAGACAAAGCGTCGGTGCATGAACCAGGTGAAACAATTGTTCAACAAGAAAAAACACCACAGGGAGATGACCCTTTCACATCGATAAGTGAAAAATGGTTTCTAGATATGTTAGTTTGTCATGGTTGTGCTTTTGTAAATCATTTGTTGCATTTTAAAATGTAAAAGTGATGATGAGTTTCCCATCACTTGTTAAGCAACAATGATGTCTGATCTTATTTTGTGTTGCATTTTAAACTATGAAAGTGATGTTGTGTTTCCATCACTTGTCAGAGCAACAATAGTGTCTGGCCTTATTTTTGTAAATCACGTGTTGTAGTGATGATGTGTTTTCCATCACTTATTGACCTTGTTTTCATAGCTGGGGTATTGTTTCCATTTTGATGTAAACTTGACGATCGAGTATATGTTATAAACTCGTGGCAAGTATGGGATGCTTGGGTCATTAGTTGGTCATGTAAGTCAAGCATGTAATTTGCAGAATTGTACTACAAGTTTGCAGAGTTTGCAGGTGTCGGCTCATCACTTATGGATCCGAAGGACAAAGGTGAAGGAGAAGAAAGGGTGACATATCAGATACTTGTAAATGCAAACATGGTACAAAGAAGTTGTATATTATTTTTTCATGCTTTTGGAGGACCAAAAGCTCCTTAGTGGAGAGGATTGATCCAGGTGGCTTAATACACAAGCAGAAGTCCCAGAGGACTCAAAAGTGGACAAAATTAAAAGTGGGCATATTACTCCCAAATCAACACCATATCAAAGTGCTCATCGCCCTGACTCCAACGGTGCGAATGACACTCAAACCCGAGCTCATATGAGGGAGAAAGTTCCAGTCAAAGTTTTGGTCAAAGTCGTGTTGTGGTCCAGGTTTAAGTGTCTTACAAATTCATCATCAAATGGCATGGGAACCTAGCTCCTGAAGATGGGCGAAATTGTGGCCTCTTTAAATTGCCCAATATCCCTTATTTTTGAAATATTTGAAAATGACTATTATAATTAAAAAAGTAAAAAAAATATATAAAAAAATGGTGGCGGGCCATGACCCATGCCACCTCTATCAGAATTTGCTTAATATAAAACAAAATATATTTAAAAATGGACGATGGGCCATGACCCCTGTCGGCTCCCAACTAATTGTATAACACAACATGAAACCGGGTGGGCGGGCCACCTCTGGTGGACCCGGCCCACACCCCAACGACATGTGCATATATATATTTGGGCCGGCAGGAATCGAACTCCCCTGGCCACGTGGCCGGCCCGCTCCACGGGTGGCCCAACCAAACCTCAAACAAAACATGCCATAAATGTAAACAGTTCCACATACCCAAATCCATCAACAATTACCAAAACTGTCAGCACACATTTATGTATAACGTTACAACGGTTACAAAAAAAAAAAACCGCGCGCTTATTTTATAATAAAAATAAAAAGAAGAGAAAATTTTGGCATGGAAGGGATTTGATCCCTCGACCCCATGCTTCTAATAGCCTATTTTTACCATTGGGACAATGGCCAAGTCCTTGTAAATTCCGCCCAACGTAAATTGCTTAAGCTCAGTTCATTTCCACAGCGAGGAAGGGGAGAACGGGAGCGCAAAATGGAGGAATGAAACCACGTTATGCAGAGTGGAACAAAGGCCAAAGACTGAGTGCATTTTTTGAGACATATGATTTTTAATTAATTTTTGCAGGTGGAACCATGATCGTGGAAAAGAGGCAGGTGGAACCATGATTGAGCCAAATTTCCAAGAGGGAAAAATTTTGCCAGTGTCAAAATTGAACAAACTTTATGTCTATCCTACACCTCCCAACGACATGAACCTGATGGCAAAATTTTGATATGAGCAGTAGATCTTCAGATGACCCAGAGGAGGGAATCTTTGAGGAATCTAGGGGGAATCTAAAATATTCTTGTAGCCCCAGATTTTCACTTTGTCAGAATTCAAAAATTTGACAGTTGATTTTACACTATTCGATGCCACAAATCTGATGGTGCAATCAAATTTCCCATTTGATCATTCTAATTTTTGGCCACTTTTCAAAGTGGAGTGCAAGTATCAACATTCATGTGTGAGCAATCATTTTCCATGAGATTTGATGCTGCAAGATTGATGGTATAGCTAGATCCAACAGTTTATTATCCCCTTCTTCAGATAACTCCTTGATGTGAGGTATATGCAATGTTATCATGTACTTCTTTGTCTCTTTTCTTGAAATGCATTATGATGTATAGATCCCTATTTGATGTTTGATGTGGGATCTTGTTTTCTTCTTGATGTGAGATGTACTTATTATCATGTTTTGATTGAGATCCCCTTGTCGCCATGTTGACGGGATACTCATGTATCGACATGTATGTTTGAATTGAGATCCCTTGATGCCATGTTAGCGGGATGCTCATTATTATCATACGTGAAATTATGTCATGATGATAGGAGTCCTTTTTGGAATGAGAGTTCCTGCATTGGAACATCTTGTGGAGCCACTCCTTCGTTAGGGCATATTCCTTGCATGATAGAGAAATCACCTTCATGTACACTTAATGCAGCGGCCTACACCATCTTGGCACCAGGGCCCAAAGACATAGTCCCTCTTGGATGAACTCCGTTATCAATGTCTCTTGTTTTATGTTGCTGATTCTTGTCATGTTTCTTCTTATTTACAACATTCATAAATATCCCTTTATGCTCTTTTAAATGAAATTCTAATCACATCATGAAATCAAAAGGTCTTGGTTAAATCCGGGAGTTGAGTCAACTTGGATCAAGTTTGGTATTAGAGTAGTCTTTTCGTGGATGTGAATTGCGAGCATGAACAATGGAATGTGCAACGATGGAGGGTTACAAAGCAATGTATGAGACCATGATCATAATTTCCCAAAAGTTTGAAATAATGTATGAAGCTCTACAAAAAGAGACAAAGGAAAAGGAGCGATTGCAGCTTCAGTTGCAAGCCACAGAAGAGGCCCTAGAAGAGCTGAAGTACAACAGCCAGAGTCTTCAAGTAGAGAAAGCTGAATTGAAGATGATTCTACATGAAGAGAAAGAGGAAAAGTAGAGTTTGCTACGACAACTGCAAGCTAATGACGAGGCCTTGGAAAAGCTTCAACATGACCCATGTGAGGTAAAAAGTAATTCTTCGTCTTCATGTATGTTTCCTTATGATGATTTCGCTATTTTTGAAAATCATACCACAAGAATTGGCTCCAAACTGTTGAATAAAATGGGGTATGAAGGAAAAGGCTTGGGCATTAGTGGCAAAGGCATTGTCAACCCCATCAAAGTAGAAGAATTACCTCGTTAGGCAGGACTTGGGTATGTCAGGAAAGAAGTTGGGGAATCCGAAAAGACAGATAGAAAACCACCAACAACAGATGATGAGCAGCCCTCATCAGTTCTTTCCAAATCAAGAATGGAGGTAAAACATGTTGATTTACTTTCAGTTTCGTCTTCACATAGTATGATTTCTGTTGGAGATTTGGACATCCCAATTACAGGGACAAACATGAGGCTCCTTACCAGGATGAGGTACAAGGAGGAAAAAGAACTTGTTGTTAATAACCAAGGCATAACTCAACCATTGGAGGTTGTGCAGAGACCTCAATTTGCAGGCTTGAGATACACTAAGGGAGAATGCTCGAAGGTGTCAAATTCTTCCAAGACATCGTTGAAATCGTCAAGGAAAGAGAATGATGGGAACACATCCTCATCATCCCTTGGTAGTACCCATTGCAAGGAAGGAGCCGAGGCAAGCTCTCATCGCCATAATGACATCAGAGATAGCAAGGAAACGTATAACCAGTCTAGATAATTGAATGTTCATTTCAATTATAATCACATTTTTAATGATGTACATAAATCAAGGCATCAAAAAACATGTACTTTTTGTGGATTACATAACCACACATTTTCTAAGTGTTGGAAAAGGATAGCTGCACACAAAAGGATGAGGCGTGAAAGGCCCTCTCAACAACAGACAAAGAAGAAGCAGATCTGGAGGAAGAAGACCTATTGCAGTCATTGTAACAGAGGTGGCCATCAAAGGGCCACATGTTGGTGGCTCCATCCAGAGTAGCGCCTTAAAGTCAAAGCGTTGGTGCATGAACCAGGTGAAACAGTTTTTTGACAAGAAAAACCACCACAAGGAGATGACCCATTCACATCGATAAGTGAAAAATGGTTTCTAGATATGTTAGCTTGTCATGGTCATGCTTTTGTAAATCATTTGTTGCATTTTAAAATGTAAAAGTGATGATGGGTTTTCCATCACTTGTTAAGCAACAATGATGTCTAGTCTTATTTTGTGTTGCATTTTAAACTGTGAAAGTGATGTTGTGTTTCCATCACTTGTTAGAGCAACAATAGTGTCTGGCCTTATTTTTGTACATGTGTTGCAGTGATGATGTGTTTTCCATCACTTCTTGACCTTGTTTTCATAGCTGGGGTATTGTTTCCATTTTGAGGTAAACTTGAACATCGAGTATGTCTTATAAACTCATGGCAAGTATGGGATGCTTGGGTCATTAGTTGGTCATGTAAGTCAAGCATGTAATTTGCAGAATTGTACTACAGGTTTGCATAGGTTGTAGGTGTCAGCTCATCCCTTATGGCTCCGAAGGAGAAAGGTGAAGGAGAAGGAAGGGTGACATATCATATAATTTTAAGTGCAGATAAGGTACAAAGAAGTTTTAGATTATTTTTTTAGAGGACCAAAAGCTCCTCAGTGGGGATGATTGATCCAAGTGGCTCCAGACACAAGCAGAAGTCCCAAAGGACTCAAAAGGGGTCAAAATTCAAAGTGGGAAGATTGCTACCAATCTAGCACCAGATTGAAGTGCTCGTCGCCCTAATTCTAACGATGTGAATGACACTCAAATCCAAGCTCGTATGAGGGAGAAAGAGCCCGTCAAATTTTTGGTCAAAGTTGGGCTGTGGGCCAGGATTAAGTGTCCTACAAATTCACCATCAAACGGTGTGGGAACCTAGCTCTCGAAGACGGGTGAAATTGTGGCCTCTTTAAATTGCTGAATATCCCCTATTTTCGAAATATTTGAAAATGACTATTATAATTAAAAAATAAAAATATATATAAAAAAATGGTGGCAGGCCATGACCCCCACCACCTCTATTGAAATTTGCTTAATATAAACCAAAATTTATTTAAAAATGCCGACGGGCCATGGCCCCCGCCGCCCCCCAACCAACCATATAACACAATATGACACGGCCCACATCCCACCAACATGTGCATATATATATTTGGGCTGGTGGGAATCGAACCCGTGCAACCATGTGGCCGGCCCACTCCACGTGGGACCCAAACAAACGTCAAACAAAACAAACCATAAATGTAAACGGTTCCGCATACTTGAAACCATCAAAGGTTACCAAAACCGTCAACACACATTTATGTATAATGTTACAACGATTACAAAAAAAAAACTAACTGCGCGCCTATTTTATAATAAAAAATAAAAACAAGAGCCAATTTTGGCATGGGCGAGATTTGATACCCCTACCCCATGCTTCTAATAGCCTATTTTTACCATTGGGCCAACAACCAAGTCCTTGTAAATTCTGCCCAATGTAAACTACTTAAGCTCAGTTCATTTCCACAGCGAGAAAGGGGAGAAAGGAAGCACCAAATGGAGGAATGAAACCACGTTGTGCAGAGTGGAACGAAGGCCAAAGATTGAGCACGCTTTTTGAGACATATGATTTTTAATTAATTTTTGCAGGTGGAACCATGATCGTGGAAAAGAGGCATGTGGAACCACGATTGAGCCAAATTTCCAAGAGGGAAATTTTTTTCCAGTGTCCAAATTGGACAAACTTTATGTCTATCCTACACCTCCCAGTGACACGAACCTGATGGCACAGACAAAATATTGATATGAGCAGTAGATCTTCAGATGACCCGGAGGAGGGAATCTTTGAGGAGTCTAGGGGGAATCTAAAAGATTCTTGTAGCCCCAGATTTTCACTTTGTCAGAATTCAGAAATTTGACAGTCGATTTTACACTATTCGACGCAACAAATCTGATGGTGCAATCATATTTCCCATTTGATCATTCTATTTTTTGGCCACTTTTCAAAGTGGAGTGCAGGTGTCAACATTCATGTGTTAGCAGTCATTTCCATGATATTCGAAGCTGTGAGATTGATGGTACAACCACATCCAACAGTTTATTATCCTCTTCTTAAGATAACTCCTTGATGTGAGGTATATGCAGTTTGATCATGTACTTCTTTGTGTCTTTGCTTGAGATGCATTATGCTGTATAGATCTATGTTTGATGTTTGATGTGGGATCTTGTTTTCTTCTTGATGTGATATGTACTTATTGTCATGTTTTGATTGAGATCCCCTTGTTGCCATGTTGATGGGATACTCCTGTGTCAACATGTATGTTTGAATTGAGATACCTTGATACCATGTTGGAGGGATTCTCATTATTATCATACATGAAATTATGTCATGCTGATAGGAGTCCTTTTGTGAATGAGAGTTCCTACAACGAAACATCTTGTGGAGCCACTCCTGCGTGAGGGCGTATTCCTTGCATGATAGAGAAATCACCTTCATGTACATCATCACTCTTTCTAGCACTTAATGCAGCGACCTACACCATCTTGACACCAGGGCTCGGAGACGTAGTCCTTCCTGGATGAAATCCGTTATCAACATCTCTTGTCTTATGTTGCTGATTCTTGTCATGTTTCTTCTTCTTTACAACATGCATGTATGTCCCTTTATGCTCTTTTAAATGCAATTCTAATCACATCACGAAAGTAAAAGATCTTGGTTAAATTTGGGAGTTTAGTCAACTTGGATCATAGAGGAAGTAAGAGATATCTACTATGACTGAGATAGTCTTCCTCACCTAAATTCTTTTCAAGTTCCTAAGTCTTATGTTGTAATGTATGGATATCATGATTCACTAAATGGGATGCATCAAGACATCATAGAATAATTGGAAGTAAGAGCTCGAGACATCATCATAGAGAAGCATGAAAAAATGTTAGAATCTATGGAATTCAAGGATATAGCTCTTCGGAATATCATTGGAAACATAAGTGGCAAGGTCATCTAGTTCAAGGGTCATGATACGTCTGTCAAAAGGAAACATATGATGATGGGGATACTTTAGATCCTCAATATTCTCTGATGGAATCTTCCTTTAAAGGTTTACTGATCATGAGGGGAAGAAAGTGTTTCATCAAGAATTCAAAACTTATGGAATTCATGGAATGATAGTACAATGACATAAAAGTGAAGCAGATCAAGGGATTGAAGCTCTTTCAATCAAGGCATTTGCTGCACGAAGCTTGGATGACCCAAGGAAAAATGATGTATATGTGCTTACATTTGATATTGTGGAAGTCATGTCATATGGTTGTAGGTAACATGGATCAATGCTCTATCTTGAGAGCATAATCAAAAGAAAGGATCTCCTCCCTTGAAGGAATGAAAGAATGCATGGGTCACACATTCATTAGATGAAATTAACATAATATGTCCTCATATGAAGTATGAGGTGGTTGAAAAAATTTGTGGAACTCTGATTGGAAGCTCCTGGAAATGAAATGTGTGAAGAAAGGAAGGAAGAGATCATGGAATATGCAACCATGGTAAAGGCAATCAACATCCTAAAGACCAAGAATATTTTACTAGGATATCTCCATGAAAGATATGAAGACTCTGATGGAGTCTGAAAAAGAAAGAGACCCTTGACAATGTATATCTTTGGGAGATGTGTCAATATGTATGAAGGATGCTAATGCAAACTAGAAGATGTCATGATGAAAGACCATCACAAAGGTAATGTTGATTTTAATGTTCATTCCTTTATTTTTGAACAAATATCTGGATAAGTTTATGCAGCGCTGCCGAGGGAAGATCTATGGATGTCTTCCACCACTGATGCACATGTAGTAGGATGAAATATCCTTAAGTAAACATGGCATGAAGGAAGGCCAAATATAGAATGATAGATCACTTTCCGATGATGACATGGCTGACTCATGGATGAAAGTGATGGATGGTTAGTGCCCTATGTAGAAGTCCCAAATATGAAGACTCCTAGATAATGAAAATAAGTTCATGACATCATGAGGAGGACTTCTTCAAGAAACTGGTTGTCCCATCATCTCCACCTCAAGAACTGCTATAGGTCCCGAATTAAGATGGAGCCTGGAAACAAGTTTCTTACTCGGAAGAAACTTGGAAATTCCTAAGCCAAGAGGGAGCTTAGGTACATTCCTTCTGTAGGAATGAGTACATTCTTTTATTGGAATAGATATGTCCAACCTAATTAAGAGGGAGAGATAGACGCATCATTATTGTCTTCACTTGGGAAGACCAAATGAAGGATTGGGTAAACATCTAGCATCCGATGCTCTTTGAGGATGTACTAGGGAATCCAAAATAAGAGTAGTCGTTGAGGACCGATATTCTTTGAGGATTAGGAATCCAAGATAAGAATAGTCCTGGTGGAACACACCTTGAGAACCCGGGTGGGGTATGTTTCGAGAGAGACAATGATGAGGGTGTATATACATCATTGGTATCACCAACATTGTGCTCAGATCTTGTGGAAAGATAGAGTTGTTAGTAAAGGCCTTACTATGTGAAAATTCTGGTTGATATGATGCTAAAAATATTTGTTACCAATCCGACTCTTCTTATGAGAAATTATTCAAATTGAGAATGACCAAATACCATCACGAATACCTCCCCAATTAAGAGGGAGTGTTGAAAAGTGTAACTAGGTTCGGTCTTCATAATGACATGTGTAATTGTAATTTTATGTAATTGATGAAAAGAAGAAAAATAAAATTATTATTGTAATGCTTGTCTCATGGTTTTCATGAGCAAGGTATTTTATTTTATTGATGGCTCCCATTGTGAGCCTTTAGGATTAAGTCATATAGTCATAAGATTTAAATTAAGTCTATGTCATGTAAGAAGGACCCTTCTTGGGCAATATACATTTTATATGAGTCATTTAATAGGTATGAAAATCCCTCCAAGACAAACACAAGACCTCTCCTTGATGTTGGATATAAGATATATTGGAAATAATACTGAGAGGGGGGGGGGGTGAATCAGTATTAACAAATCAATAAAACATTTTCATTTCATACTCTGATTCATATATGCTACTTTAGTTAAGGAAACCTGCGTGTATATGCAACTGTGTTTAATGCAACCAGCATATATCCAGTAAACTTATGATTCAGTTAATCCATTATATTTGATCTTTAATCAGTGCATCAGAACTTCATTAACCATATAAATAGTGAACATGAGCAGTAAAACAAAACAGACAATCACACACACGTGAACACAATATATAAGGTGGAAACCCAATGTGGGTGAAAACCACCTACTGCAATCGTCTCTATCTTCTTTTAATAAGAAACTTCTTTTTAAAATTTTTGTACTGGTGCAGACTTATACCAGTACACAAGCTTCTACCTGTAGAAGGCTACAACCTTCTCTCGTTCTCCAGCTTCTCCTGGAAGGGAGATACAACCCCCTAGCTCTTGTACTAGCTGTTGTGTTTACTAGTACATAGGTGCAGGCCTACAGAAGGCTACAACCTTCTCTTTTCTTCCAGGGACCACGTTTCATTAATTTTCAGACTGGATCCATCAATAACATCAATCAACCATCAAATATATCTACATCAATAAATCTCCTTTGCACCAACTGAATCAAACAATCACTTCTCAGAATGCTGTAACTAGAATATAGAAACAGTAACCAGAACCCATGCTATAACCCAGAACACTGCAACAACAAACAGAAGAAGCTAATGCATATTCTATTAGGTATACACTACTGCAACGTGTCGAACCTACGTACATATGCAGTTTACTCAAGGCGAACCTGCGTATATGCTCTTTTGATATGTATACCCAGCGTGTATACATGCCTTTGCTAAAGTGAACCTACGTACAGATCTGTAAATGATGATTTTAAACTTTACAACAACTTCAGACATCAGTTATACCCAGATCATCATATTTACAGTTTACAACACGCGCCATTTATTCAGATAAGAAATCAAAACCACATAAAGATACTTCTTTTCAAGCCTTAAGGTCTTGACCCCTCAATAGAACTTATCCTTCCTCAAGCGCTCAGGTTCATCCTTGATTCAAATCCAGCTGTGCACCATAACCCAATAACCTGTATTCTAGATCTTGCTTTTCATTATATATGCAATTCATGAGTACCTTTGCCTAATGATCTTCTCATCCTTTTATAGTCCTAGGCCTTACTCAATACCATGGACCAAAACCACTTAGAACCAATACCTTGGACTGAATACCTGGGGTCAACACTTCAGACCAAATACCATGGATCAATACCGAAATACCATGGATCAAAAACCATAGACCAAATCTTAGTTTTCCAACATGTACGTGCCTTTCCTTGCGTGAAAGTGCATGTGTATGCGTACGCGCCTTTTGGTTTGTGCACCGTGTGTACACGCGGCCTGGTCAATGGGGAACCTGCGTATACTTCTTTTTCTTCATTTTGAGAGTCTGAACTGTGATTTGTCATCTGAGAGAGTTGCCATCAAGTACAACACCTATATCACCTGTATCATAATGCCAACAATCGCCCCCTTTGGACTTGATGGCAACAACAACACCAATCACTCTCCCCCTTTGTCATCAAGGGCAAAGGGTCATGCTCCCCCTGAGTACCTGCTGAAATCTTTGATATGCTGAAGTGCTGATTGAGCTTCTATGATCGAGTACATGCTCCCCCTGAACATAAGCAAGGTCTGAAAAAAGATAACATGACTCTATACGTACATCACCAAAGAACTTCATATCACCAAAGACTCATACATACATCCATCTCCCAACCAAGTGGGGATACACGAAGTTTGGCTCATCCACCCAACCAAGTGGGGATACACCAAGTTTGACTCATCCACCCAACCAAGTGGGGATATACCAATTGATTATACATGTCAAAACAAGAAAATTACATCATCCATCCCATGCATAGTGGGGTAACAAAATATGACCTTTACATTGAAAGATATATATGACATATAAAATAGAGACCAAACATTTGAAACAAGACTATGATAGTTATCATCAACTATCTTCAGCAGCATCTGTCAATCACCATCCATACCAGCAACCATGAACTCCCCCTGAACCTGTTCCACCTGAATCAAAACAACTGTGAATTTGTACCAAGACCTTATAAGATAATGCCAACAATGCATTACTATAAGTATATGCTCCCCTTGAATCTGTGCCAGATGATCACTGTTAGACCCATATCAGACTCCTTTCATCCAGTGTTTTTCTTCAAACCAACATATACATGACTGTATCCACAGAAATCGACGTATGTACGTGGATACACTCCATGAAACTTGCATACAACCACTTTTCTCTGAAATAGATAAGCTTTAACAACAAGATGATGCATCAACTACTCCGAGCTTCTACCTGAGATATTCAAATGTTTCTTTGGGTAGTGGTTTGGTGAATATATCAACAACCTATTCTTTGGAGGGAACATACTCTAATTTTACCTTTTGTTCAAGCACTTGTTCACGTAGAAAATGATATTTGATGTGTATGTGCTTCGTCTTGGAATGCATGACTGGATTCTTTGAAATACTGATTGCACTTGTATTATCACATAGAATGGAGATGGGTGGAGTACATGTGATCTGAATGTCTTGCAATGTTTGCATCATCCAAAGGAGTTGTGTGCATCAAGATGCAGCAGCCACATATTCTTCTTCAGCTGTAGATAATGCAAGTGAACTTTGTTTCTTGCTGAACCAAGGCACTAATCTGGAACCCATATAGAATGCACCACCACTAGTGCTTTTTCTGTCATCCACGCTTCCTACCCAATCTGCATCTGTATATGCATGAAGTGTAAGATCTGTATCCCTAGGATACCATAAACCAAAATTCTGAGTTCCTTGAAGATATTTGACGATCCTTTTGACTACATGAAGGTGTGATTCCTTTGGATTTGCTTGGAATCTTCCAACTATTCCTACTGCATGCATGATGTCCAGTCGGATACCTGTTAGATAAAGCAAGCTGCCAATCATGGATCTGTAGGTTGGTTGATGTACTACTGTTGGTTCATCATTTGAGTTGAGACTGCATCCTGTTACCATGGGGGTACATACTGGTTTAGAATCTTCCATGCCGTATTTTTTCAAGATCTGCTTGAGATACTTGGTTTGTGATAAAAATATACCATCTTTATTTTGTTGAACTTGTAGACCAAGAAAATATGTGAGCTCACCAAATAGGGACATTTCAAATTCTTGCTACATTACCAAAGCAAAGTTTTGACTCATGGATTCTTCATTGCTACCAAAAATGATATCATCAACATACACAACAAGTATTGGCAATTTATTATTGTCAATCTTTATATATAGATTGCTATTAGCTGATCCTTTTGAGAAACCTTGTTGATGAAGATATTTTTCAAGACGGTAATACCATGCCCTTGGAGCTTGTTTTAGACCATAGAGAGCCTTTCTGAGTCTGCATACAAATTTTGGATCATTTCGAAGAATGAATCCATCTGGTTGCTCAATATATACTTCTTCTTCTAAGTCCCCATTAAGAAAAGCAGATTTTACATCCATTTGGTATACTTTGAATCTCTGAAAACTAGAAAGAGAAAGGAACTTTCTTATGGCTTCAAGTCTCGCAACAGGTGCAAAAGTTTCTTCAAAATCTATACCTTCCTGTTGAGCATACCCTTTACAAACAAGTCTGGCCTTGTTTCTAATAAGTTCTCCATTTTCATTCAGCTTATTTTTGAATATCCATTTGGTTCCTATGATATTCTTATCATGAGGTATAGGAACTAATTCCCAAGTATTATTCTTTTCAATCTGCTCAAGCTCTTCATTCATGGCCTTGACCCAACATTCATCTTTGCATGCTTCATTTACATTTTGAGGTTCGATGGAGGAAAGAAATGCAAGATAACTTGAGGATTCTGTAATAGTTCTTCTTGTCTGCACACCTGCCTCTTTCTGTCCCAAAATTTGAGTCTCTGGATGATTTTTCTGAACATACCTAGATGGAGTCTTTTCTTCTGCTGTTATCTGTTCTTCTGGTGTTTCATTGGATTCTTCTTCAGAATTAGTCTGATTTGATGTGGAAGGGTAGTCCTCATCTTCTTCATTCTCTTTGGTTTTTATTTGCCTTGGATTTTTGCATGTTTCATCAACCAAAACATCAATACTCTCAATAATTTTCCCTAGTCTTTTATTATAACATTTATATCCTTTACTTCGAGAAGAGTAACCAAGGAGAATACTTCACCTGCTCTGGGTTCAAACTTACCAAGTTTTTCATCAGTCCTTTTGATGTAACATTTTCTTCCAAAAACTTTGAAGTATTTTACAGTAGGAGTCTTACCATACCAAAGTTCATGAGTAGTTTGAGCGCTGTTTACCCGAATGTTTGTTTTGTTGAGAATAGTGACGATAGATAATGCAACTTCACCCCAGAAGGTTGCAGGAGTTCCAGACTCATCTAGCATAGCCCGAGCCATTTGTTGAACAGTTCTGTTCATCCTTTCTACCACTCCATTTTGCTGAGGTGTCCTTGCGGTGGAGAATTCCCTTTTTATTCCATGTTCTTCACAAAAGTCGAAGAATTCATCCAAGGTAAATTCCCCTCCTCGATCAGATCTGAGGCATTTGATTTTGCGATCTGATTCATTTTCAACTAAAGCTTTGAAGGCTTTGAACTTTTCAAATGCTTCATCTTTATGCTTTAGAAGTCCTATCCAACACATTCTTGAAAAATTGTCAATGAACAATATAAAATATTCTTCTCCACGAGGTGACTTTTTCCTTGATGGTCCACATAAATCAGTATGAACAAGTTCAAGAGGCTTACTAGCTGATCCTTCCTTTTCAGGGAAATGTGCTCTAGTTTTCTTACCAAATTGACATGATTTTCATATTGTATTTTCTGGAATGCTGATATCTGGAAGATCACGAATAACCTAGTATCTGCATGCTTTTCTTATTTGAGGGAAGCTTAGATGCCCCAGTCTTCTGTGCCATAGCCAATGTTCATCATTTTTGCTTAGATAGCACTGTTGTTGTCCTCCCTTGAGTATGTATAATTTGTTTGGAGTTCTTACACCTTTGATTACTGTTTCTCCTGTATCAAGCTCATGAACAACACATCCATTTGATCGAAATACTACTTCATTTCCTTGATCACACATTTGACTGACACTTAACAAGTTATACTTAAGACCATCAACATACATAACATTCCCAACTTTAACCTTTTCTTTTAAGAGAACAGAGCCTTTACCTTTTATGACAACAGGAGTGTCATTTCCAAATGAGACCTTCTTTTCCTTTTCTAAGGCATTATGTGACTGAAGTTTTTTTTTGTCACCTGTCATGTGTTTTGAGCATCCACTGTCGATATACCACTGATTTTCTTGTCCTTCTGCTTACAAGGCTATACCACATCTTTCTATTTGCGGCTATTTCTTTTTCCATATTTTGGGACTTAATGAAGTTTTCTCGTGAGATGTTTGCCGAAATTTACTTCTGCATTCAGATTCTTCATGACCAAAGTTGTTTCAGATATAGCATTCTATTTAATTTTCAAGGAGAGAAAAGTTATTGTAAGTCTGTTTCATGATCCTTGTCACATTCCTTTGATTTCATGCTTCTCTAGTCATGATTGTCTTGTAAGCAACACATTGAGCAACTTTGTGTCCAAAGTTATGACATGAGAAACATTGGCCATTAAATAAGTTCCTGCAATTATCGAATCTACTGACCTGGTGATTGTAGTTTCTATTGATATTCATTCTTGAAGTAGATTGAGTATGATTTACTTGAGGTTTGTAGCTTCTGTTCATCCTTGAAGTAAATTGATCCTGATTTACCTGGTGGTCTTCTTTATGCCTTTGTTGACGACTGTCAAACTGTTTACTGCTCTTTGCTGCATCAAGATAGCTTTTAGTGGAGGTTGACAACTTCTGTGATTGAGATGTTTCTTTAGTATATCCAAGACTTGTCTTAATCAGAGGAGAACACTGCACTTTGATAATTTCATTTAATGTATCTGATCCTTTAGCAAATCTAAGATTGAGAGCTTTTGTTTTCTCAATATCCTTTCTTAGACCCATAATTTCACATTCCAGTTTTTCATTGTGTTTTTCTCTTTCAACAATGGAATCTCAGAGTATCTATAATAATATTCTTTTCTTCTAAATAGACTTTGAGTTTAGAGATTTATTCATAAAGGTCATCCTCATCTAAAGAATCCAAGAAATCATCATCTTCAAATGCCATTAGAAGTCTATAGTCATTACTATTTTCATCTTCATCACTATTTGATAAACCATCACTATCTTCATGAGTATAGTAGCTCTTCTTACTTACACTTTGTTTTCTGTTCCATTTTGCTGATTCCTTACCTTTATCAAGCTTATCTTTATGAGGACATTTGGCAGCATAATGACTGACTCTTCCACAAGCAAAGCATTTGAAAGGTCGTTTACCTCTGAATCTCTCGGAACCCCATTGAAGGTTCTTGACGAAGTTTGCCTCTTCTTCTCCTTCTGAAATATGTACCGATTCATGGAATTATTCTCTTCCTGCAACTTTGAATGCGGCTTCTCTCTAATTTGATGGACCTCCTTTTCTCATTTCGAAAGCAGTTAAGATTCTGTGTAGTTGTGTCATAGTGATAGTCTGAAGATCCTGCTTTTCTTCTATGGCAGATACTTTTGATTCAAACTTAGTAGACAAGGATCTTAAAACCTTTTCAACTAAAGTAACTTCTTTTATCTCTTCACCCAAGTTATTCATGCAATTAACAATCTCATCTATACGTAAGAAGTAATTAGCTATACTTTCATCATCGTGCATTTTGAGAGTTTCATATTGAATTCAGAGAGATTATAGTTTTGCACGTTTTCCCTGATTGTCTCCTTCATAGCTTAGAACGATCTTGTCCCATATTTCTTTGGCGGTTTTGAGCTGCATAAATTTGACAAATTCTGATTGTGACAGACTCCATAATAATGTATTGACAGCCTTGGCATTGGTTTCATATTGCTTTTTACCCAATGTATCTGTAGGAATTGCTGATGGAAATGTATATCCTCCTTCCATGATTTCCCAGACATCTGTTCCAAGAGATTGAAGATAGGCTGTAGTTCTTACCTTCCAATAAACGAAGCTGCTCCCATCAAAGATTAGTGGTCTAATGGATCCCTCTCTTTCATAATTACTCATGATGATAGATCTTCCTTCAAGCGATCAAGCTTCTTCTGAAGGACTTGCTCTGATACCAATTGTTGGAAATAATACTGAGGGGGGGGGGGGGGGTGAATCAGTATTACCAAATCAATATTTTTTTTTCATTTCATACTCTTATTCATATACGCTACTTCAGGAAACTCGAGTGTATATGCAACTGTGTTTAATGCAACCATCGTATATCCAGTAAACTTAGGATTCAGTTAATCCATTATATTTGATCTTTAATCAGTGCATCAGAACTTCATTAACCATATAAAAAATGAACAGGGGTAGTAAAACAAAACAGACAATCACACACACATGAACACAAGATATAAGGTGGAAACCCAATGTGGGTGAAAACCACCTGTTGCAATCGTCTCTATGTTCTTTTAATAAGAAACTCCTTTTTACAATTTTTGTATTGGTGCAGACTTATACCAGTACGCAGGCTTCTACCTGTAGAAGGCTACAACCTTCTCTCATTCTCCAGCTTCTCCTGGAAGGGAGCTACAACCCCCTATCTCTTTTACTAGCTATTGTGTTTACTAGTACGTAGGTGCAGGCCTACATAAGGCTACAACCTTCTCTTTTCTTCCAAGGACCACGTTTCATTAATTTTCAGACTGGATCCATCAATAACATCAATCAACCATCAAATATATCTGCATCAATCAATCTCCTTTGCACAAACTGAATCAAACAATCACTTCTCAGAATGCTGTAACCAGAATACAGAAACAGTAACCCGAACCCATGCTATAACCCAGAACACTGCAACAACAAACAGAAGAAGCTAAATCATATTCTATTAGGTATACGCTACTGCAATGTGTTGAACCTGCGTACAAACGCAATTTACTCAAGGCGAAGCTGCGTATATGCTCTTTTGATATGTATACCTAGCGTGTATACATGCCTTTGATAAAATGAACCTGCGTACAGATCTGTAAATGATGATTTTAAACTTTACAACAACTTAAGACATCAGTTATACCCAGATCATCATATTTACATATTACAACATGCACCATTTATTAAGATAAGAAATCAAAACCACATAAAGATACCTCTTTTCAAGCCTTAAGGTCTTGACCCCTCAATAGAACTTATCCTTCCTCAAGCGCTCAGGTTCATCCTTGATTCAGATCCAGCTGTGCACCATAACCCAATAACCTATATTCTAGATCTTGCTCTTCATTAGATATGCAATTCATGAGTACCTTTGCCTAATGATCTTCTTCTCCTTTTATAGTCCTAGGCCTTACTCAATACCATGGACCAAAACCACTTAGAACCGATACCTTGGACCGAATACCTGGGGTCAATACTTTGGACCAAATACCACGGATCAATACCGAAATACCATGGATCAAAAACCACATACCAAATCTTAGTTTTCCAACATGTATGTGCCTTTCCTTGCGTGAAAGTGCATGTGTACACTTATGCGCCTTTTGGTTTGCGCACCCGCATGTACATGCACCCTGGTCAATGGGGAACTTGTGTATACCTCTTTTTCTTCATTTTGAGAGTCTGAACTGTGATTTGTCATCTAAGAGAGTTGCCATCAAGTACAACACCTGTATCACCTGTATCATAATGCCAACAAGATATAATTAATCATCTCCTCCAATAGACATGTCAACTCACCGTATTCATGTCAGCTAATTTCATGGGTAAACCACTATTTATAGGAAACTCGACCTCAGTTTAGATCACCGAAAATTTCAGAGAAGTACAAGTCTGCAGTTTGAATTTCAAACAGGTAAAAGGAAGAGCCTCCCAACTAGTGAAGTAACAAAAAATAAGAGTGAAGTTCTTATGGGTGTTTTTGGGACTGTTTTAAGGACAAAAAAACTTCTATACATGAAGTTTGTTGCAATAGTAAAGGAGAAGTTTGTTGCAGTAGTGAAGGAGAATCTTGTTGCAACAGTGAAGGCTGATGGTAAGTCTACTGTAGTGGAAGCTGAGGAGAAGTGCAATCCTCCTAAGAAGCCAAAGTGGAAGAAGGATTAGTCAAGAAGGCTGAAGGTCTAAAGCAGAAGGAAGCTAGGGTTGAAGAAGAAGCCAAGCAGGAAGAAGGAGCTGAAGGTTGAATATCATTGAATAAAGATCTTGTGTCTTAGTCTTGGAGTGGAAAATAGGTCAAGGGTCTTGGTATTGGTATTTTTCAATTGGAATCTCTATAAGAAGATGAATTTGTTCGGGTTTTCCTCTCAAAGTTTGAGAGGTTTGGGCCCTGGATGATAGCCTATATTATATCTCTCTTATCTTTTTATGGTTTATGCATTGATATATGTTTGATGAAGAATAACACTAATAACCTAAGTAAAAGAAGATCCTAATATAAAGAAGTAAAATAACTCACAAGCAGTTACTAATAGAAGAGAAATCACTTAATTGCTATGCCCTAGATTTCTCAACAACAAGCTTCCTGTAAAGGGTAGCCTCCACTTCCTCACCTGAAGTGGCATCCTCTTTCATGTAGTTACCTAGTAGAGGAGTGTCCATAGGTTTTCTACTCTCCATGTAGAACTTGTTTAGTATCAAATTGGCATACTTTCCCTGAGAGACAAACAATTCCCCATCTCCTTGGCACACTTCCAAACCAAGGAAATAATGCATTGGTCCCATGTCCTTCATCTCAAACTCTCTTTACAAGGTTATCCTTGCAAGATACGATCAAATTCCCATCACTAGTAAGGATCAAGTGATCGAAATACAACATACTAATCAATAATTTACCTTCTACCACAATGTGATAAAGGTTTGCATCTACTTCACTTTTGGTGAAGCCCAAACTGGTGAGATAGCTATCATTCCTTGTATACCAAGCACGGGGTGCTTTCTTGAGCCCATACAACACTCACTTGAGTCTGCACACATGAACCTCTCTTTATAAATTCTCAAACCCATCTGGCTTATTAATATACACCTCCTCCTCAATAACTCCATTGAGGAATGCTATATTCACATTCATTAGGTGGATCTTCTAGCCCATCTGCACTGACAATGCTAGAATTGACCTGATGGATGAGTAAATTTCTACTGGAGTAAAGGTATCCTCATAACAAATTCCCTCCATCTGAGAGAACCCATTGGACATAGATCTAGCCTTGTGTTTCTCTAAGCTCCCATCTGCTACATGCTATACCTCGTAAAGCCATCTCGAACCAACCACTGTTTTGTCTACTAGTATTCGGACCGCTTTCCAAACACTTTTTTTGACAATGGAATCATATTCCTCTACCGTAGCATCAACCCATACAGGTTTATCTTCACTTCCTCGAATGAGGATGGCTCTATCTCTATCATATCACTCATTAGATCTATGTAGCCAATGTACCCATATGGTGACCTCCTCTGCCTGCGTTGTGATGTGGGTGATCCCACATTCTCTCTAACATCCTGTAGTAATATATCAGCTTCCATGGTCTGCTTCCTTCCTTCTCTGGATGCCTCTACTTGATTGGATGTCTCCACTCTCTCCTTTGCTTGTGGTTGCTCCACAACTTCCTGAGGCTCTCCCTTTGGAGCCAAAAGCTCCTGATCAAGCTGCAACTGAAACTCCCTATCAAGGGAACACCTCATTGTATTCTCCTCATCAAACTTCACATCCTGTCTGATCACTGTCTTCTCGAGGGATGGAAAGTACACCTGATAATTGTTAGGTGTATTAGTGTACCCCAAAAATATGACCAACTCTGTTGTCAGCTCTAGATTTTTCCTTACTTCCTTGGAAACATGATAGTAAACTGATGATCCAAATATCCTGAAATGTGACACATTTGGTTTCTTCCCTGAAAAAGATTCCTCTAGTGTACGCATGCCAAGAATCCTATGAGGACTCCTGTTCTACAAATAGACCGCTGTGTTGCATGCTTAAGCCCACAAGTGTAGAGGTAGGCTTTGGTCGTGATTTCATCCTAATGTGGTTTAATTGCAGGAAAAAGAAGAATTTTTGAGGCAATTACTATGTAGGGGATTGATGGAGACAACCAAGAAAGAATCTAGGGGGTTTGTCCACCTCCTTAACTTCCTAACTCGGCTTGGGATCACAACATCCTCTCTCACCAATTCGAATTCATTGGCAGTCAGGTGACTCCTAGTAAAAGTGAAGCTCAAGAGGAACAAGATCCACCATTTCCAAGATCAACGAGGGAATCAATCCTACTTTCAAGGGATCTACTGTTAAATTCCCTTTTGTATAAATAAACAAGAAGAAAAGCTCACAAGGATTCAAAGGTTTTGTTAGCTAGGTGTAGTTATTGAGCTTGAAGCTTGACATTGTCACTTTGAACTTTTATGTGATGTATGATACCTTTACTTTTTGATAATGAGAAGTTGGATTTTAGCTGCATCTGAGTTAGTTTCAGAGGGATGAGACCCTTGGGTTTGGGTCTAACCTAGAGGATTTGGTCCCTCTTTTTGTACTTATGTTTTGTTCTTTATTCCAAGAAGTTCATAGTTTCTTTCATTTCAGTAGAGATTAAGCTATAAAAACTTGTGGTTGTAAGCCTCTAGATCACCTCTCTTGTGGGAGAATGAGTGGAAGGATTCACAACCTTAGTCCAAAAATATTGTGTTTATGATTTCTTGGAAATAGATGAATGCTAGTTGTTCTGCTTTACATTTTCTTTCTGTAGATTAGAAGTCAATTTAGTGATTAGATTAGTGTTATGACATAAAATAGATGTTATTTAAATTCAACTCATCTTTTCCTTCAAAGGTTATGTCATCTTGTTAATGATTAATGGATGTATGCATGTGATTGATTGTAGGATTATGTTGATCTGTATGGAAGGGCACCTTTACCACTTCCATCTTGGACTCCTTCATCTTCTCTTTCCACCTTCAATTTTGTCCCAAAACTCTGTTTCCATAAGTCATTTTGCCTAGTGAACTTAGGACACCGTGAGCATTCATCCTAGTGAAAGAAAAACCTATGAGAGGTCCTGATCTTGGCTAGGGGGCTCAACCCAAACTCCCTTCATCTTCTTCAACTTCCATACACCTCTCCATACCCTCAAGACATCATTTTCACCCTCAAAATCCACTCGGAACCCATCCTTTAGCATTACATGACCTCTTGTAGTAGCCACTTGTAGCAAGCATGTAGCACCATGTTTATTCACCAGTTTTCATCCCCACTTCAATTTTAGCTAATTCAAGATGAATAATGACCCCTAACTATGATTCAATGATCAAGGAAAGCTCATAGGCCACTCCAACCAGTCCTTTTATTCACTGCAAAACATATTAGAATCAACTTTTTTAATCACAAGTATGATGCAAGTAGGCTACTGATTTTCAAGCAAGTGTGAAATAGGTAGATGAAATGTGCAATTATGATTGGTAGTTTTATGAATTATTCAAGATAAAATTGCTTCCTTTCTACAAGTAGATTTGGTATTTTTATGAATTTTGCAAGGTAAAACAAATTTCTTTCTGCAAGTAGATTAGCCCTTGTCCTTTCATGAATTGATTAATTAGCATTTACAAGTTGAGTAAATGGAATTTCCACTTTCATAGCTAGAATTAGTTTTCAATTGTACCTTCATCAACAACATTTCATTTTAATTCAGTAGGAGGAATGGTCTCTGAGCACTTTCATCAAATGTCATGATTGAGGGTGGCATGAGTAGAATCTAATCTATTGTGAATATAGCACTCTCAACTCGAAGTTTGTACGAACCCCAGGTTGATAATTTGAGTTGAGGATCCCTTGGGAGTTGTAACATTCTTGGTACAATACCAGGGCTCACCATTTTTTGGCGCCTTTGCTGGGGAGACGTCTAAGTAGATGTTGTTTATGCTTATGCATTGTTTTCTATTTAGCATACTGTTTTTGAAAAAGTGAAATAAATAAATAAATAAATAAATAAATAAATAAATAAATAAATAAATAAATAAATAAATATATATATATATATATATATATATATCTATATATATATATATCTACATATATCTATATATATATATATATATCTCTTTCATGCCTCGTAGGAGTAGGGATAATCAAGGAAAATTATTACCAAAAACCCCCACACCCTCAAACAATCAACCTTCACTCTTCTTCAATGACTGTGAGTTTCCCTCTCTAACTATAGGGGAGTTAGAAGACCCTCTAGGTGAGCAAACTATTTTTTTTGAAGAACATATTGGGGAAGATGAAGAACCCACTTCACCTACCCAAACTATGGCTGAAAATATGGACATTGAGGTTTTACATATCAGAGAGACCAATGGAGAGGCTAGAATGAAGAATATAAGCCCTACTTCCCTTCCAAACTTCCATGGCTTAACCACTGAGGATCTTCACACCATCATGTTTTAATTTTATGTTGTTGGTAGGACCTATGAGTATGCCTATTATGAGAAAAAGTTGAAACCTCTACCCTTAAGGATGCATCCTTGTGCTAGTTTATGGGTTTTCCTAGGGGTAACATCACTACCTGGGCCCAAATGAAACATGCCTTCAATAGCAAGTACATGGAATACTGTAGGTCCAAAGAAAACAAGGAAGAAATCTTTAGGATGGCTCTTGGACCTGATGAATCCCTAGAAGACTATGAGGAGAGATTTCAACTTAGTTACAGGAGGGCCAACTGTACCCTTGATCCTGAGTCACTGAAGTTAGTTCTTCTTCGAGGGATTAGGGAGGATATGCTGGAAACCCTCAACATACTGTCTGGATGAAATATCTATCAATTATCCTATGATGACATCAAAACTATATTCAAGAATCACTCTAGGGATACCAGGAAGAATGGTAGGGCTAGTCAAGGCTTGGTCAATTCCTCTCCCTCCACAACATGCATCAAGAATTATATATGGAACATGTTGGAGGACATAAAGAGTGAAATGCTACATACATTTGCATTGCAAATGGATACCATGAAAATCAAAAGAAAGCAAGAGGAAGCAAAAAGGGCACTAGCTATTTTCTGCCCTAGATGCACCAAAAGACATCATAGGAATGAATGCCCAATAAATTTCATATAAGTCTGCCTATTCTATGAATAAAATAATGCAAATGCCCTTATTTTCTAGGATTAAAAACTGTATACCAAGGGGAAAAAGGTGGGCTAGAGCAACTTTGTCTCATTAATCGAAGAAGGCCTCAAGGACTTCGACCATATCAACAAGGCATGCAAGGTGCACACTACTCTTATTACAATCCAAATTAGAATGCACCTTTGCAACCTTGGTACTATTCCACTCATCCATCATGCTCCATACATCCTTCTTGGTCTTATGATACCGCATATCCTCCTCAACTTGTCAACCATCCTTTTCAGCCATATCCACCCCAATCTTCTCAATGGGGCAACCCATCATAAGGGTGGAGGCCTCAAGTCAACCAACCTCCCTCTTTATTGCCTCCACCCCAACCTCAAGCACAAATCACTCCTCCTACTCCACTTAAGAAACCTCAAATGCCTGCTCAACCCAATCTGATCTCCAACAACAAGCAAGCACAACAGGTCTATAGTGGAGAGACATCATATCCTGCTTATGTTGTGGAAATCCAGGAGATGAACCTTCGGTCTAGGAGAGTGCTCCCAGATAACCACCCACCTTCTCCAAATGAAGAGTTTGAAGGAGAGAAGGAAGGAAGTGTTCCTCAAGTCAATCTACCTCCTTTTATTGAGAGGTTGATCCACCCTAGCCAACACACCCCATAAGAGGTTGAAGTTCTGGGAGATTTGAAGAATTTGTTTGTTAAGATTCCCCTTCTCCAGGCCATTAAATATGTTCACATATATAATAAGATTATCAAGGATAAATGTTTCAAAAATCTCTGGAGAAGAAAAAGGGACACCCCCACCATAAATTTTGTTGGAAAACTATCTGATTTGATGCTTGGTAGGGTGATGTTCCCAAAATATCTAGATCCTGGAAGCATTATAGTAGATGTGTACATTGATGGCCCTATAATCCTTAATACCCTAATTGATATTGGGGCAGCAATAAATTTAATGACTAAGGAAACCATGCTCAAGCTAAATCTCCAAGGGGCTTTGAGGAAGACCACCATAGTGTTGGAGCTCGCAGACAAATCCACAGTAGCTCCTAAGGGAGTTGTATGTTATGGTCTCCATTGACTCTTGGGAATATCATACTGATTTCCTGGTTCTCCATCCCAAAAATAATTTTAATATCTATCCTCTCATCTTAGGAAGACCGTGGTTGGTCACTGTTAATGCCTACATTAGTTATAGCATGACCATTAAGAATGAACATTTATCAAAAGAACTGGTACTGTATACTCCTGCTCAACCTTTTATTTAGCATGCCTTACCCTTGTGGTTAGAAGAGGAGGAAGAAGATGAATTGTATCACACCACCCCTACCCAATCTGCACTCTAGATACTATTACAGGCTGGGGGAAACCTGATGAAGATGACCTCATTGACCATATCCTTCAAAACCAACCTCCCATTGCCATACCAATCGATGAGTTGATGAAAGAATATGAGAGTAGTCCTTGGACTGAATTATGACCTATTGACTCAAGTCCAGAACATGTCAAGATTGTAGAGTTTGGCCCATCCAAAACCTTAAATATCAACCCTTCTCTCTCGGCCAAACAGGAAGAACAATTGTGCAATGTGCTGAGGCAACACTTGAATGTTTTTTCCTGGGATTATAAGGAAATGAAAGGTGCGCATCCCTCAGTTTGTACCCATCATATTTAAATCAAGGAGGGATGTAATACTATGCACCAACCCCAGGGAAGGATGAACCCAAATCTTAAGGACATTGTGAAAGAAAAACTACAAAATCTACTGGATGCAAGGTTCATATACCCCATTTTAGATAGCGAGTGGGTGTCACCTCTTGGTTTAGTTCCCAAGAAGAATAACCTTCATTGACCAAGTCCTAGATGGCCTTACAGGGAAGAAATTCTTCTCCTTCCTGGATGGATATAGTGGATACAACCAAATCCAGATCAGCCCTGAAGACCAAGATAAGACCACATTCACATGTACTTGGGGTACCTTTACTTATAGAGTTCTTCCATTTGGTTTGTGCAATGCCCCTGTTACTTTCCAGAGGGAATTTTAGATTATTTTTGCTGAAATTGTTTATGACTCTGTAGAAATATGCATGGATGATTTCACTCCTTATAGATGTGACTTCCATGAAGTTCTCTCTAATCTGTGCAAGGCCTTGAAGAAAAGTATTGAAATTAATCTTTCTCAGGTTGAGAAATGTGAGTTCTTGATGAATGAGGAGGTTTTCCTTTGCCATTCCATATCCAAGGAAGGGATATAGGTTGACCCAAACAAAATTTCCATCATCAAAAGGGTCCCTACCCCTCAAAAGCAAAGGGATGTCAGGAGTTTCTTGGGACTAACTGGGTACTGTAGGAGATTGATAAAATAATTTAGTAAAGTGGCTTCAACTTTGTTTGGGTTATTGGCCAAAGGTTCAGATTTCTATTGGACTAGCAATTATCAAGAGACCTTTGAAGTGTTAAAAAAAAAATTGACCACTACACCCATCCTTAGGGGTCTCAACTGTGCATTGCCCTTCCATATCCACGCTGATGCATCAGATAAAGCTATGGGGGAAGCCTTAGGACAAGTAGAGGATAATTTGCCTTATGTTATCTATTTCATTAGTAATAATTTGTATAAATATGAGTTGAATTACACTATCATTGAAAAATAACTCTTAGCTATTTTACATTTTTTAAACAAATTCAGGCACTATATCACTGAGTATCAAAATTTTGTTCTTACTGATCATGCAACCATTAAATATTTGATGAATAAGCTTGATGTTAATGCTAGGATAATTATATGGTTGTTATTATTACAACAATTTAATTTGACTATTATTGACAAACCAAGGAAAGAAAATGTGGTTGCAATTTTTTTGTCCAAATTAAACTTTCCTACAGGTAATGAGGAGATGGTGGATGATCAACTGCTAGATGAACACCTCTTTTCCATTTTGACGCTTTATCCTTGGTTTGGTGACATAGCCAACTACTTGGTTGCTGGGAGGTTCCCTCCTAATCTATCATCTAGAAAGAAAAGCAAGACTGTAAGAAAAAAATCTCCTTTCACTTGGATTGGGGGAAATATTTTTAGATTGGGACCAAAACAGATCTTGAGGAGATGTGTAAGAGAAGAGGAGGTATTTAAAATCCTCTCATCATGTCATAATGGAACTTGTGGAGGTTATTTTTCTTCTAAAAGTAAAACCTTTAAATTTTTACAGGTTGGTTACTATTGGCCCACTTTATGTCAAGATACAAGGACATACACTGCTATATGTGTTCAATGCCAAAGGATGGAAAAACCCAGAACCATGGATAAAATACCCCTACAACCTCATGTGGCCTTAGAGCCATTTGACAAGTGGGGCATGGATTTCATTGGGCCAATTTATCCACCATCAGGACAAAAGAGGTACATCATTGTGTGCACTAATTTCTTGACAAAGTGGGTTGAGAAAAAGACAGTTAAAGTAGTAAATGAGAAGAAAGTCGTTAATTTTTTAAGAGAAAACATCCTCTACAAGTTTGGGTTTCCAAGGAAGGTAGTCATAGATCAAGGAGCACAATTCACATCAAATTTGATTGAAGATCTCATGAGGCAACACCATATCAAGCACAAGACATCCATTTTCTGTCACCCTCAAGCAAATGGGCAAGTAGAGGTAAAAAATAGAGCATTAGAGAGCATCCTCACCAAGGTTGTTAGCAATAACATGAAAGATTGGGCAAAGAGGCTAGTAGAGGCCACTTAGGCCTACAACACCACTTGGAAAACAACCATTGGGTTCACTTCATATGAATTGGTTTATGGGAAGAAGGATTTGCTTTCTATTTATTTTTAATATAACACTTTGAGAATGAAAACTCAGTTGGACTTAGACTTCACTACAAAAAAGCGAGAAAGGATGCTCCAACTTAATGGCTTAGATGTGTTCAGAATGCAATCTATCCTACACACTGAAGTCATACAATTGTAAAGGAAGGTCTGACATGAAAAGTATACCAAGGAAAATAATTTTCAAGAAGGGGATTGGGCCCTGTTATATGATTCTAGGTTCAAATATTTCAAAGGGAAGCTAATGAAAAGATGGTTGGGTCCATACTTAGTAGAAGAGTTTCATGAAAATGGATCTGTCCATATTAGAAACATTGATGAGGAAGGCATTCTCTTAATTGTAAATGGTTATAGGTTGAAGCTATATATAAGACCTCTGTCCAAGGAATAATTTATCAATTTAGTTAGCAAAGAATTAAATGTGGTTGGGAGTTTCATAGCTTCCAGTCCACAACATTCCTATAAATAATAATAAAAATAATAATAACAAGTCCTGGATGAAAACCTCTATGAGGAATCTGAGGCCAACTCTAGGGTTGAAAACCTCTCTGAGACAACCAAGGAGGAAAGATAAAGAGAGAAAATAATAATAAAGATCCCTAGGTGAAAACCTTCTCTGAGGAACCTAGGGAAGGCATGCGGGTTGAAAACCTCCTCAAAGGAAACTTGTTTGTCTAAAAAAAAAAAAAAAAAGGAAAAGAAGAACACAAGGTAGAAGATTATACCATGTCTGTTAACCTTTCTCTTATTTTGTAGGATTGAACATAGTGGTAGATTTCATGGCCACAAGAAAAAGCCAAGAAGCTCTCATCCATCCTTCCATCCATACACCTGATCTCCATCCTCTCCACTCATATGACCATCTCTCTTCACGATCCCATCAACAAGAAATTCAAATTTCACCTCCTAACTGTGATGCTACAGGAAGGACATTTATTGCTATAGGAGGTCCTATAATGCTATAGAAGGAGCCTGTGAAGCTACAGGAGGGGGATCCAATGAGGAGAACAAAGCAAAAGACCATGATGCCTCTAGGAAATGATAAAGAGTGTCCTTTAATGATTTCCCAACATCCATACATCACCCATCCACTCCATGTCACCAAAAAATTGCTCAAATTTTCCACTTTGTCCTACCTCTAAAGAAAAGCACAAAAGCCACTATTTTCTATTTAATAGTGTCTGCACTACTCCTTCAGGACTCTAACCCTGTCCTCATGGATTGTCATAATCTCCCTCAACAACATCATGCAAACTGAAGAATCCAAGGGAGGATCAAAAGACTGCTACAGGAAGAAAAATCTTCATGTAGTAGCTTGTGTAGCCACAACAGAAATCACTAATATTATATTTTTTTCACCGCCAAAAGGGATGATGGAGCCTTGTCCGCAAATAGGAAGGGAAAAATCATCCTAAAGAAGGCTTTCCACCAACAAAAACAACTTGGAAATCAAAGAGGCACCTACACACACACAACAAAATCAATAGTCAAGGTATCATCAAGAATGAAGACATGCATAGGAAACAATTCAAAGGGTCAACTCCCTTGATCATCATGATATATGGCCTAGTTCCAACATGCAACCATCTGAAGTTGTTCGATCCACAGGTAGGCTTAGGTATGGCAACCTTCACCTCCTCCCTATGCATAAAATGAATAAAATGTGTTTTGAGTGAGAGAGGTGTTTTAATAGGCTGGAGGTGGTCAGTGAAATTGGACACCTTCAGTTAGTAAAATTAAGTTTGAGTTAAGTCATCCATGCAATGTGTAAATTTCAACTCAAAACGAAGGGGTGTCATTGAAGAGTGGGGTGACAATCGTGAGAAGAGAGAAATGATTACGGTGAGTGGGGACAACGGTCCAAAAGAGGAAACTCATGTCAATGCCATGCCACTAGAGTGCTACAAGCTTTTAACAAAAAGAGAATATTATGTGTTGGGATCGACTTCATTTGCACCATCACTCATTCCAAAAAATTGGTAGAGGAAGGATGAGCTATTGTATCTGACAACCTAGGGTGCCATTGAAGAGTTTTGAACCCTGTCTGCAAGTGTTATAGGAGGGTTGAGAGGAGTTACAAGAGGAATTGGGAGGTGAAAAAGGAGTCGCTGTGGCTTGACATTGTCTCAAAATCTTCATGCACACACATAATGTTTTTGAAAAGAAGTAAGTGACACCCTCCATCCTCATTTCTAAATCCATTTGCATGATAACACTGCTTGAAATTAAGAGCCTTCAACAATCAACTGTTTAGTAGGAGGTATTTTTGAATTTTTTTGTGGTTAAAAGAAGAGAAAAATAGTTTGGTTGATATCAATTCGAGCACACTTCTCCCTCACTACTATCAAGAAACTGAACACTATTTCACCACTGAGAGTGTTTGATTTTTTTTTAATTCCACACCTACATAACATCAAGGAGGAATAGTAGAAGAAATGAGGGGAGGATTTAATAGGAAAGGACCCTCAGACACCAAGAGAATTCACCAATGCCCTCCCTCTAGTGGATATCTTCAAAAGACACCAATGGTTGTTTTTTTTTTAGTTGCTAAAGGGGTATCATGATGATCTTGCTCATGAATTTTCAATGGAATTACATTCTGAAGAGGAATACAATGCCACTACTATTATCATATCGTTAGCCATATCTCATCCCTACAACCATAAGCAGAGTGACCACCTTACCTCTAGGAATTAGGTGGAGCAAAGAAGACAAGCAAGTGAGTGTCACAACTAGGAAAAAATTCTTCCTTTCAAAAGAGAAGCTTGTAGAAGATAAGAATGGAGTGAGAAGAGAAAGCCTACCTTACCCTTGTGATGAGGTAGCGTACCATATCCTCAAATATATATCTTGTGAAGGGAGATTAAGTGTGGTTTATGCCTACCACTTTAGATTGCTCCATAAGATGAGATTCAAGGCATAATTGCCTCTCCCTCAAAGACTTAGTGTCCCCCATCTTCTCCTATAGTCAATCATGGAGATGAGTTAGAAGGCGAGGGAAGGAAAACACCATCACTTAGCTCACCATGACCTCATCAAGTTAATAGTGATGGATGATTTGATCCACTTGAGGATCCCTGTCTTATGGAAAAAAATTCTGACATGGATAGGGAGACTTGCATAGAAACCTAAGCCATCACACCTAGAGAGACACCAACCTCTAGCATTGGAGGTAAATCAGGAAAAACAAAGGAAGAAGAACGAGAAAAAGCAAAGGAGGAAGAGGCAACAAGAAAAAAAGAGGAAGAGAGAAAAACAAAGGAAAAAGAGGCATCATAGACAAAGGAAGTGATGAGTGTTAGAGTCGGTCTGGTCAACCCTCCGTCAGAGATCAAAACTCTTTTTGCATTTCAATTTTAGGTGTCCCGCTCCATTCACTCAGCTGCATTTCGCTAGGGACATGCCATGATCTGACGGAGAAAGTCATGATACTCATTTTCCCTCATGTCTGGCCCCTGTTGGCTCAGGTCTTTGTCCATAATCACTGAAATTCATGATAGTCAAGGTCTGGTCATATTACAGGACAAAGTCATCTTTTATGTTTGGGTCTAGGAAATCATCAATGCGGTCTTTGAAAAACATGTCCAGAACAAGCCATGTAGGCTAGAGGGAGCCCTTATACAACTATGGTTCCGAAATCTTCATCATCACCTGAAGAGACATCGACTTTTCTTCAAAACTCTGTTTTGAAGAAAAGTCAAACAAGGTCAACTATGACAAAATTTTCCAAAAAATCGCCAGTTGACTTTTTCAGATGAAGTCATGGTTTTCATGGCCAAATGCCCAGTCACACAGTCCCCGCAAAGAAATGCCGAAAATTTCATCATGAGAGCCAAAATTTCAAAGAAAAAATGAAAAGCAGAGTGTTTTAAAGTCAATGAAAAAAAGTGCAAAATACAAACATTAGAAAGTGGGAAATCAAAGAAGAAAAAATCGAACCCAACTGTCCCAAGCCTATATATACTTGTTTTTGCCCAAAACAAAAACCATTTGTGCTTTGGCAAGCTTGGAGAGAAATTACAAAGGTGAGAGAGAAAATTCATGAGGGTTTGAGTGAAGGAGAGCCGGTTTCCAAAGGGCGCGGCGCATACACCAGGGCGCAACGCACTGGCAGCCAGCCCACAGTGCAAAATCAACAAGGGCACGACGCACTCAGGGCGAGCGGCGCTCAAAACACTTGCAAATTTGTTTTATATCCCGGTTGAAGGTTAGCAAGCAAGAGGTAGACTCGAATGAAACCTCTTCTCTGTCAATTCGGTCAATGGTTGGTGTTTCTAAGATGTTGAATGATATCCAAAGCACATTGGCCATCCATGAAAATAATCATCAAAGCAAAAATGATAAACGGGGTTGCAAATTTGTGAAGACGCCACCAAGGTTTTTCTCCCCTCCCCTTGTCCCCTCACTCCTCGTCATTTTCACCTCCATTCCACCTTGTCTCCTAAGGAAACCCCCTAGAAATCTCCACTAAGACCCTACCCCCAGTGTTCCAAGAAAATTAGTGTCATTTGACAGTGCGCGGCACACACACAAGGTAGCGCAGCGCACTTAGGGCGCGCGGCGCATTGGGAGCCCGACCACAGTGTTAATATTGCACTGGCGCGACGCATACCCGGCGCGCACGCACTTGGCAAAGTGCGCGGCGCACAGACCTGTGAGCCTAGAAAAAAACACCGAATCGCCTAAATTTTTATAAATGGCTCTCAAAATTGCAAAGGTGGCCCTAGATACCTTCACCATTGATCCTTAACTCAAAGAAAAATATGATTTTGGTGACCATGAAATCAAAGGCAAAATTTTTATTAAGTAAACCCAAAAATGACACAAAGAAGGGCAAAAAGCTAGGGTTTTGCTACAGTAACATGATTGCTAAAATATGCTCCTACCCTACCTCTATCAGCTAATTCCCCTGTAGCAGTTTCCCCTAACAGTTACCGTAGCTACACTGTAATCATCTACATTTGTTCCCTTTATTTCTATAGCTCAAGATATCAAAACCCTACCCCATCAAAACCATACCCAAAACGTTCCCAAATCCCTGATATATTTATCCTTTTAAACCCCTATTCCCCTTTTCATCATTCCCCTCCTAACACTCCCCTGTTTTATTGTCCCCTTAGTGACAGATTTTCAGAGCATCTATCAGTTTCATTGGATTCAGAGCGCAACATAAAACTCAGGGTACAAGCAGCAGTAATGGCATCAGAAAATTCATCAGAGTATGAGGAAGGAACCCACAACGACACATCTTCAGGAGAGAGGGCCCATAGGAGACATCACCAGAGTGGCAGACATCTTAGAGATGAGCCAAGCACCCTCATTGAGCTGCAGGCATGCCCACTTGCCATGTCTTGTTTCCAACACTTGGCATGTTATGAATTTTGTCAAAGGGTGGCAAATGTCAGAGTCCATCATGAGTTGGCCCGTCTTTTTGCACTTCATCTACAGGGAGGTCAATATGTCATGGCTGGGGTCACTTTCACATTGACACTGGAAACCATATCAGTGGCAATAGGAATACCGAACATTGGGGAACAGTGGCACAAGAAAAAGAAGGTGGAGAGGCATCTTTATGAGCCTTACATCAAGAACAGTTGTTTGAGCCAGCTCACCAGAGTTTTTCCATTTCGATTTTTGAGGGATGAGTATGCCCCACTCATGAGATTGATCATGAAGTATTTCAGTTGCGAGGGGAGGTTTTCTCGCCTTTATGCCTATCACATCCGCTTGCTCATGCACTTCACCAGGGTGTGGATGATGAGCCTCCCATTTTTCATCTGCAACAACATTGAGAAGATGAAAAATTTCATGCAGCGCAAGACCCCATGAAAGCAGCTAAACAGTGTCTATCATTTCGCTCTCATCCGGATTTTGGTGGACCATCAGTTGGGATTACAGGGTATTGCTTGGGAGGACTTCATCTCCCGTGATTTCTTCAGCGCTCCTCCGGTGATATCAGAGGCAGAACATGAGGTGGGAGGTCCTTCACATCAGTTTGAGCCTGAGATGGGAGGTCCTTCACATCAGTTTGAGCCTGAGATGGGAAGTCCTTCACATCAGTTTGAGCACCATGAGACTGCCACCATGCCAGTATACATCACATACCAGAAGGGCAGTAGACCGTTGTTTGCAGCAGCAAAGCGAGTGTTATCTCCACTCGGGGTGGAAGGGGCCTCACTTCCGCCATCAGCATCACAGGAGCAGGGTAAGGGCAAGGAGCCAGTGCAGGAGGAAGGGCCATCAGGTGAGCGAGAGACCGAGTTTGTTGTCCTCCAGGATGATGAGACAGATGTAGAACCAGCCAAGGTGGAGCTTATAGAGATCATCAGGGAGCAGCAATCAGAGATTGAAGACTTGTCCATTGATTTAGAAAGGGCCAAGTGGAACATGAACTACCTGGAGCGGAGAAACAAACATCTTGAGGACCAACAGACGATCATGGAGCTGCAGAACATCCGGGAACATCGCCAAGCTGCTCAAATAAGAAGGGTTCCACTCACATCTTTGGAGCAAGCAATTAACGAAGACCGGGAGTCCAACCTTGAGAGGGTCAACATGCATTTGGAGAGGCTGTTGGACAAAGCTGATCGGCACCTTGCTATATTGAGACACATGACTTTCCGCTACAGGGTGCGAAACATGAGTGCATAGGCTCGGATAAGGAATTTAAAAGCAAAATTGAGGAAAGCCACTAGAAGGGCAAAACCAGCAAAAGAGAAAGATAGGCTTAGAGTCTTGACTGAGGCCTCCTTGGCTCAGCATGGCACCCCATAGAGATCCTCCAGCCCAAATTTCAAAAAATTTGGGCAAATTTTGGTCACAGGGAAATTTTTTGGGCACAAAACAGGAAATTCCTCCCTGTGCGCCGTGCCAATGGCGCGACGCTAAAATTCTAGGGCTCTAATCGAGGAACGACTTGCATATTTGGATTCAACATTGAAAATTATGTCTACTGGTGTCCGGGCAAGAAATTTTGACAAGTTTTAGGTCTCCTAAAGGTTAAAAAACACCCAAAAATGGCCTCTCTGCCACTTTTTTGACACACAGAAAGTAGTCTTGGGAGAATGAAGATTTGGAGGGGCAAATGAGAACCAAATTGGGAAATTCTAGTGGGGTTAGAAATTAGACAGGACAGGCTTTCCAACAAGCCCACTTGGGCACATTTTGGACACCTTCAAGTGCCCCAAAACAGGCTCCAAAGTGGCACGACGCACAGGGGAAAAAATTTCCAATTTGCTCCCGTTTCGTGAAATTTCGGGTCGCGACTTCTCCAAGTGGGCCTGGTCATCTACACTTTGGTTTTTTGGCACCAAAGGCGGAATTTAAAGAGTTTTCTCTCCAGATGGGGATCTATCCAAGTGGCAAAAGAATGCAAAGGGTCACCCTAGCCAAATGTCATGCTTGAGAGCGCTGCACCTGTAGATGATGGTTGGCTCTCCATCTCCATTTCGAAATGATTTGAGTAACTTCCCAACCCCTGGGCGTTCTATCTCTTCTCCACACATTCTATATATTGTATGCAAGTTATTTTCAAAGGGTTGTCTGGCTTGTAACTTCTGGGAGACTATGGGAAAGAAACTCTGTTTCTGCACTGTGTATTTTTGACAGAGAGTTAATGAAAGGCAGTGGCTCTGTTTCATGAGATTCTTGTGGTTGTGAGTGTAGCAAATGTGTTCTTATGTTTCATATGTATCTTGTTATGTTTCATAATTCAATTCACGTTTCATTTCAGTGAAATTTTCTAAGTGAGATTAGGTAGAATTCAATTTATATTGCTCTGCCTGTGGGAAAATTTCATGTGCAGTGTCATTCTTTTGTTGAAAAGGATTCATGCGACTATGCCCTTTTCACTTTCTTCGGCAATCTTTCCATTTTGCGTTACCTTAAACCAAAATTGCTGCTCTTTCCGCCTACCTTGCCTCACGGAATAATCTGTGCCTTCATTTTCAATTCTCTGTTCTTTGTTGAGCGCCAGTCCCATATACATCCCAGAAGCTCAGTCACTTCATAAAATATTTTCCAAAATCCCTATCCGCTTACTAGCCTAAGGTAAATATTGCATTGTAAGTCATCTCAGACCATTTTTGCTTATCCATTTGTTGAGCATGACTTAGAGAGAGCCCTCTCCTACTCTGGTAGGGATAGCTACCAGACTGAGCGTGGTTTGTGGTTACCCTAATTTTTGCCTTCCTTAAGCCTAAGGTAGATTTAGGTGCTAACAATGAGCACCAGTATTGCGGCAAGAATGCTGCAACTCCTGGGGCTATCAACTTTACTTCATCAACCCAGGGTTCATACAAACTTGGAGGTGACAGTGTTGTATACACAAATATATGCAATGGGTCCACTCTTTTCTCACTGCTGAGTTGGGCGATAGACCACTAGGGCTTCTCAAACCAGCGTTCTATTGATTTAGAAGAAGTTTGATTACCAATTGAGAAAGGAGAATTTTACCCTAATCAATAGAATTGAAATGCTACCTACTGCAGTAAAGAAGAACTGAAATAGATGCTTAAAACACACCACTCATCTAGCTATTTGTTAATATACCTTGCTTCAGAAGAATTCTAAGTTAACACATGTGAAACCATAACTAACCTAAGCATGCAATATGATCTAATAAAACACTTAACTGATGTGCATATGAATAAGCATAACAACCTTTTCCATTTTGTCTTTTTGTAAAAACATGAATGCTAATTCTTCTTGATTGTATGGCAGGTGGGTTAGGTGTGGAGAGAGATGGTTGTGATGGGTGATATGGCTTGGGAGTCAAGCATGGGTCTTCTCCTATCTTTCATGATGCATTTCTCACAATTGGCCTCAAAACAGGCCACTACAGGTCGTCTTACGAGATGTCTACAAGATGTCCTAATTCACCTACAAGATCCCTTATATTCCTATAGGAACAGGCTGACAGCATGAGGAGTGATTTGGGCAGTGGTATAAAGCTTAGGGAAGGTGAGTGATGGAAGGAATAAGGCAAGGGAGTGGTTAGGATTCCCCAAGAAATCAAACCAAAGTTTGTATGATGGTTGGATTTTCTCAACAAGCATGGCAAGTTGTCCTTATGAAATGATAACTCGGATTATGGACTTAGTGGCTTTTGGCGATCATGAAGGGGTGAGGTTAGGCCAAGGTTGCTGATATGAGGTCTTCCTACACTATTGAAACTCTTGCATTATACACATCACTGTTGGAATTCACCCATAAATCATGTCAAAACAAGGAAGGTTTCCAACAACATAAGAAAACAGAATTTCATCATTCATTTGCCTAGTTCATGCATGGAAATACTTTCAGCCTATTGTGAACACACCATGAAATCTAATATAAAGCCTAAGATATAATGAATGAAAACTGCAATATATCTTTGAAAACTGAAAGATGCTGACCTAATTAACAGAAAAACCCTAAATTTCATAAGAAACCAAAATTTTGTCTTTTTGGTTTGAATGAGATTTCTCCCTCAAACCATGGTCCCTAAAAAGGGAGGAATGATGCAATATCCACCTATTATCAACCTTTTTGGTATTTATTTATCTCTCTAAAGATACTGTCAAAGCTATGCACAAATGGAAGCAAAGTAATCAAATTCACCAATACTTGTAATGTAACAACGCCACAATCAATTCAACAACTAATCTACGAAGTAACATAAGCATACAAGTACAGTAAGAGGAACCTCTACTGCTAGGGTTAAACCCTAACCCAAGAGCTTCAGCCCTCTGAGTCAACTCAGTGCTGGATCAAGGGAATGCTTATCTTCATTAACATATCAAAGAAATACATAACAATTTTTTGTCACAATCCTTCAACTCGAAAGTGCTTAGTTATCTTGCATAAAAAATCTGAATCCTAATGAAGCTCTAGGCCTTATTATTTATACAACTAAAGTTGCCAACAACTTCCTTAAATCTAGGGAGGTTTAGCTCCCAATCTCAAGATAAACTGGTCCTTAACTATCACTAGTTCAATTGCCATTGATCCTCATGACTCGGTTGCCTGCAACTCTGAGCTAGTGTGATTTGATTAAGGGGTCTTCGAATGAGTGAGGAATTAATGAGGAAGATCCATCTCCTATAATCTATCCTTCTTGTCTCATTCAAGTTCTTACACCTTAATTAGCCATAACTTGCCACAATTTTCTCCCGAAAACCTGCAATCAATGCACATTAGACCACTAGACATAACATCTTACTTTTACTCATCTCATTAAGCAAAATATAATTAAAACATGTAAGGAATTATGAGAAGATTTAATTTTAATAGCTTGGAGGTGTATTAAGGTCCATATACTTACCCAATGATGAGCCTCATCATCACCCCCCTACTAAAAGTGTTGCTCATCCTCTGAGTAACTCAATCTATGTCCATGTATTTCATTGCTCTGGTGGCTTCTCTGACCTCCCATGCTTCTGTTGTAGTCTATTCTTCGTATGAATAATTTCCTGCCTTCCTCTCTATCTCTTCTCACTGCTTTCTTTCTTCTTCTTCTTTCCTTCCTTCCAACATTCCCAAAAGCAATGGTGGACTAAGCCTCAAGCCAATCCAATTGAATTTGAGTCTTTATAGAGCCTGCTTATACATGGGGGTTCTATTTAGTGCCTCTCTCATTCTATCAGGAGAATGATATTCTCTGATTTTTAGGCTGGAAGGCAAGGTGTTCCATCTCCTTTGGCAAGCTTGCATGTTTTCATCTCCTAGGGATCTGACCATGTCTTCAAAGTGTGCGACTTACTTATCTTTTACAACAAGGTACCTTGGTGCAAGCTTGGGATCATTTGCAATGAGGTTGTGGGTGCTCATGACAACCATTGGGTTAGATTGTTCTGCTGTGATCATAAGGGGTCCTATCTCTTATTTTCCCATTACCTTTTTCATCTCTGTAGCTGTTGCCTCCTCATGATTCATCCATGCTGGTAAGTCCATCAATTGCAAGTCCCCTAGCTTGGGATTTGGGTCCCACACATTTAAATCTGTCAAGGCTAAATTGTGTAGATAAAACTCACATATTTTTGCTCTATATTCCAAGGTGCTTTGATCAGAGAGATTAATGAATTGTCTATAGTTTTGGAAGGGCATTGTTCCTGTTTGTGCTAGGGTATTTATTTGGAATTGTAGCCATTTCTCCTTGAGGTACAAGGCATAAAAATTTGCTGGAATCTTGCACTGGATTGCCTCCTAGCCATAGTTGCCAATTAGATTTCCCTTTCTTGTAGCTATCCTCTTAGTCATGTGTTCTTAGCCTCCAACTGAGATTTCATCATTGCTTCTCTGTCCATTATGCTGGTAAGTTCTCTGCCCATCTCTTTCAATTTCTCCCCCATGTGGCCTATATCCTCTACTCCTTTTGATTTGGTGATTTGCATCCACCTGTGTGTCCTTTCCATTTGTTTTTCAAGTTCAAAGAATAGGGGAATGGAAAACTTATGTGGTATCACCCTTCCTCCTTCAATGAACCTGTAGTAGGAGCTGAGGTTTGGTTGTGGGCTAGGTTCTTCCAGTTCTTGGCCTTTGTTTCTTGTTCAGTAATTCCTTCCTAGTCTCTTTTGTGTGTTTCGTGTAGGTTTGATAGAGTTTCCTGTAGGATGGCCTCTGCTTCCTGTAGGTCTGTCTGTGTCTCTTGTAGGATACCCTTTCCCTTTGATGAGGTTGACCTTGTGACAGACCTCCTAACATAGGTAACTAGAGACTTGGGAGAGGCTTGTTTTGATGATCCTTCTCCTTCATTTTTCTTTAGAGGGGCTACCTTCTCTTGTTTCTTTGGTGAATCCTCAATGACAATTGGAGTTTTGGTGGGGGTTTGAGGTCTTCCTTGTCTAATCCTAGTGCTCTTTCTTGTCTTGAAGTACAGTGGGGTTTGACTTTTCCTCTTCCCCTTTGATTTGACAAGTGTACTTAGGGAAATAAGAGAAACGGCTGCCTCTTTCTCTGTAGGCTCTAGGGATACCCTTGGCGATCCTTATCCCTCTTTGTATTGAGCTGTAGACCTCTGTCCTGTTTCCTCTTTTTAATTTTCTTTCTTATCCTCTTCTTTTTCTCCACCTTCCTCTTCTTCTTGTTATTCTTCTATTTCTTCACTCTGTTCATCTGTTTCTTCTTTTGTTTCCTCCTCTATCTCTTCCTCATTTTCCTCCTTTGTTTCTTGTTTAATATCCTCCTTTGTTTCTTCTCCTTTCTCCTCTTCTGTTTCTTCTTCTCCCTCACTAGTAGTAGGGATTCTGTCATATTCAATAGCTTGAATTTCTCCTTCTGCCTGCATGTATGTAAATGTTGTCCATGCGATAGGGAGTCTTAAGTTTTGTAGAGCATCTTCAAGGATGAGTTTGATCAACCCATGATGGGATAGTTGTTGATTTTTTCCCTCCTACACTTTGATTCTCATGTCTATCATTGATTATAGAAGAAAATAGGGTATACTCAATCTATTTTGAAGAGGTGTGTTCTCTCCAAATCTCAGTTCTTGGAGGAGACTGAAGTGGTATCCATACACTACACTATATCTCCCTCCACATGAAATGTATTTAATGCGGTTGTAACTGAATTCATTCCAAGGGTATGGAATGATTTCCCTTCTAACCCGATTTTTGTCCTCCATTGGCTCTTCTCCTTCTAAAAAGAAGTTTTTCTTTGCAAGGGTGTTGTTACCCTTGTCTTCTTTTCTCCAAGGTAACCCTAAAGGGAGTGTAGTGATTCTGCTTATAACTTCAGGGGTAATTACTACTGATAAAACTTTCACCACAACAATGGAATTGGTCCTAGTGAGGGGTATGGGTGAGAGGGAAAATTCTCTTGGCCACATCATCATCATATCCTCTCATCCTCTCAAGGAACCCCATCCATTGATGCCTTGTGAAAATTTCCACCACAGGAGGATGCTGGTGGCTCCTTGCTATGTTTGTGGGTTCTCACTTGTTGAAATATCCTGTCATCTCTCCATGGTAATTGTAGAGTCTTGTGTGGATACAATTCAAGAATTTTGGTAGGTGAGGGAGTTTTGAATGTTAACTTTTAGTGACATGCAATATAATTATCCTATTTTGAGATGCACTGTAATTTCCTACCCAAATTGAGGATTTTCTTTTTCTTTTCAAATGGAAAACGTGGAGGGTATGTATCCTACCTCAGTTTGCTACATTCTTGTGAAGATAACTATGATTTGACCTCCCTTAGTGCCCATTGACATCCTTGTAGGTTGATTCCTTTGTATCCTATAGGCTTCTTGTAGGTTTCCTGCGCTATAGATGTTGATTGTTTCCTGTAGATGCTGCTTTAGGAAGGTTGAGAGAAATCTCTTCGTACGATGAATTCTTGAAGTTTGTTTTTCTCTCTTTGTATGGGAATCAATTTTTTATTTCCATATATGGATGATCATGTGGGGTGGTGTGCTTGCTGTCCAAGTACAAACACTTCCTTTTGGACCATTGGTCCCACTATCAATCCATAAATATACCTTATTGCGTAATCATATCCCACTCCTTTCCTCTGTAGCTTAACCATTTTTGGATTTATTACCTTTTCCTCTTGATTTTACTTTTTCCACGTGTGGAGTGGTCTAACTGTTTTCTTCTCGTTGACTAGCCGAAGGTGGCCAAGTTAACTAGACACCTTTACTTATAAAATCAACTCTCACATAATCCTACAGTTTTTATCATATCGTACTAACGAGAGAGCATGAGTAAGATGACATACATGTGGGTAAGGTGCTTCGTTGATGATGCATGCTGGAGAGTGATGCCTCTTTGCTGTGTTTTTGCTGCATATTTTTCTGTGTATTTTCCTCTTTTGATGCTTGTTTCTTTTGATGTGTAGGTGCTGGAGAGTGATGCTGGTGATATTCTTGCTGCTGCTGAGCTCTGGAGGAGCTTCTTCATCCTTGGAGTCCTTGTTCTGAAGATGGATGCAAACTGTGTGGTTTTCTTTGTGGGATAGGCTGCTACAAGATTTCCTACAAGATTCCTACAGGATGTCCTATAGCTGCCTCTCCCCTAACTTTCATACTTTTTCTCAACTCTGAAGCATAAGGGATGTTGAAATGAGTGGAGAAGGGTGGTAGGGAATGGTAGACAAAATATGTTGCCTCTAAGTATGGTTCCTCTTTCCCTCATCTCTCTCTCTTCTGTTTGTTTGTTTGTTTTTTTTCTTATTTTTGTAATCTGTGTTTTTTTTGAATTGATTTTTTTGATGGATGCAAGGGTGACATGATGATGAAAGGAATGGCTATGACATGGTGGAGTAAATGGTTTTTCATCCAGACACAGGATTGTGTCATCCCTTTGCTTTTGGACTACCTTTCTTGTGATTTTCAAGGTCATTGTAATTCCTATAGGAAACTCTTGTAGGATTACAGGGAATCCTGTAGAAAACACAGAGTTTATGTAGGATGGGATGGAGGGGTTTATAAGTGGAAGAATATGTGAATAGTGGAATATATGAGATGGGTGGATTAAAACATGGCTCTTGTAGGTCCCACTATCCTTCTTATGCTGTGCTCATCCTCCTCTTCTTGATCTGCAAAATAGAATTTCAATCTTTTGTATCTTTTCTCTTTTTTTTCTTTTTTAAAACAACTAGTTTGCCTCTAAGGAGGTTTTCATCCTAATTTCCTCCCCTGGGTGCCTCAAAAGAGGATTTCAGCCAGAGAAATTTTTTTTTCCTCTTTTTTGTTTGTTTGTTTAAACACCCTTGGGCCGCCTCAAGAGGTTTTCAACCCAACAGTGGGACTCAGGTGCCTCATGGACGTTTTCACTTGAGTCTCTTTATTTTTTATCTTTATTTTTTGTCTTATTTTTCTTCTTCAGGGACTTGGTGGGGTGGAAATTAAGACTTTCTCCACCACCATCACTGTCTTGCTGATGCTATTGATGAATTTTCACTTCGACAAGGGCTTCTTGTAATCTATACCCATTGACAAGCAAAGGGATAGACTCTGCATCAATGGTTCTTATCTGCATAGCACGATTATCATGACACTTTTCTATTACATAAGACCATAACCATCTAGTCCTTAACTTACCTTTAAAATCCTTGTACCGAGAATCATACAACAAAGCCCAATCACCTTCTTGAAACTGTTTGTCTTTTATATTCTTGTCATGCCAAATTTTCCTTTGAACTTGAGTCACCTCTGTGTGCAAGAGGGTTTGCATCCTAAATCCATCTAACCCATTCAGCTGGAGAAATCTTTCTTGTTGTGCCTTGGTGATATCCAAATCCAGTTGTGCTGCCATCCTTAAGGTGTTGTATTTAAATTCAATGGAATACATGGAGTTCTTCCCATAGAACAACTCATAAGGGGTGAATCCAGTGGTGGTCTTCAAGGTGGTATTGTAGGTCCATGTGGCCTCAACTAATCTCCCTGCCCAATCCTTTTTGCTACTACTAGTTACCTTAGTCAAAATGCCTTCCAGTGCTCTGTTGGTTACCTCCACTTTGTCATTAGCCGGTGAGTGGTAAGGAGTGGCTGTTCTGTGCTTGATATTGTGTTGGATTAACAAATTCTCAATCATGTGAGATGTAAATTGGCTGCCTTGATCAGTGACCAATTATTTAGGGTACCCAAACTTATAAAACACATTTTCCCTTAAGAATTCAGCCACCTTTTCTTTTGTTGCTGCTTTCATGGCTTTGGGTTCAGCCCACTTGGTTAAGTAGTTAGTGCACACAATGATGTACTGCTTTTGTTTGGATGGAGGGTCAATGGGCCCAATTAGGTCCATGCCCCACTTGTCAAATGGCTTGAAAGTCACTTGAGGTTGCAGGGGCATCTCATCCCTTGGGGTAGGTTTCCCCATCCTTTGGCACCGATCACAATGACTTGTATACCTCCTCACATCTTGGTGAAGAGTGGGCCAGTAATAACCAGCTTGCAATACCTTAAATGATGTTCTTTTGGCTGCAAAGTGACATCCATAAGGACCATCATGACAGGCCAGGAGGATGTCGAACACTTCCTCCTCCCTCACACATATTCTTAGAATATGATCTAGACCCAGCTTGAAGAGATTTACCCCAATCCAAGTGAGTGGGACACTATTTTCTTTGGAGGACAAGTTTGGTGTAAACTATACAGACACCAAGTAGGTTGTTATGTCAGCAAACCATGGAGACAAAACTGAAATAGCGAATAAATGTTCATCTGGTAACTGATCATCAACCATTCCTTCCTCTCCTATAGGTAAAGTCAATCTGGATTAAAAAATCTGCAACAATATTCTCCTTGCCAGGTTTATCAATAATAGTTAAATCAATCTATTGCAATAAAAGTAACCATTTAATAATCCGGGAATTTACATTAGGTTTATTCATCAAGTATTTAATTGTAGCATGGTTAGTACTTACAAATTTTTGGTAACCAGTAATGTAATGCCTAAATTTATTCAATGAATGCACACCAACTAGGAGCTCTTTTTCAGTCACTGTGTAGTTCAGATCAACTTTTGACAAATTCTTACTAATGAAGTAAATGGCATAATGTAGCTTGTCCATCTATTTGGCCTAGAGCTTCTCCTATAGCCTTGTGAGAGGCATCATCATTTATATGAAAAGGAAGAGCCCAATTTGGGCCTCGGAGAATAGGTGCAGTAGTCAACTTATCCTTTAGGGTGTCTAAGGCTTCTTGACAACTTTCTGACCATAAAAATTCCGCGTCTTTGCCCAATAGCCCAAATAAAGGAGAAGCTGACTTGCTGAAATCTTTTATAAATCTCTGATAGTATCCGGCTACACCTAAAAAACTTCTGACATTCCTCTGTTTTTGTGGAGTCGGGACCCTTTTGATGATGGCTATCTTATTTGGGTCTACCTATAGTCCTTCCTAGGATATTGAGTGACCTAGAAGTGTCCCTACAGTGATAAAGAACTCTCATTTTTTTGGGACTAAGGGATAAGTTCATTTCAATGCATTTGTTCAACACCTTACCTAGGTTAGAAAGAGCCTCCTAGAAATCACACCCATAGCGTGTAAAGTCATCCATAAAAATTTCTACTGCATCATGGACTAGTTCGATAAAGATACTCAGGAATATCCTCTGGAAAGTGGCAGGGGCATTGCATAAACCAAAAGGAAGGACCCTATAAGCAGAAGTACACCAAGGAAAGGTGAAGGTGGTTTTATCCTGGTCCTCTCAGCTGATCTAGACTTGATTGTCACCCATTGAACCCATCGAAGAAAGATAATTTGTTTTTCCCTACTAGTCCATTTAACACTTGGTCAATGAAAGGCAGAGGGAAATGGTCCTTCTTTGTTGCTTTGTTTAACTCTCTGCAATCAACACAAATCCTCCACTTTCCATTTTTATTTGGAGCCGGCATCATAGGAGACACCCACTCACTACTCAAGATAGGGTAGATGAATCTTGCAACCCATAGCTTTTGCAACTCTTCTTTGACTATATCCTTGAGAGCTGGATTCATTCTCCTTCGGGGTTGTTGGGTTGGTTTGCAACCTTCTTTGATATAAATGTGGTGAGTACACATCGAGGGGTGCACTCCCATCATATCTTTGTAATTCCAAGCAAAGGCATCCAAATGCTCTCTTAGCATATTAGAAAAATCTTCTTCCTGGTGTATAGAAAGAGGGGTTGCTTTTAGTGTTCTTTTAGGGCCGAATTCTATTGTATTGACACAAGTAGGGTTTGAATCAACTAAACATAGATCAATCCAATGGTTGTTCTTGGTTTCCTCCACTACTTCCTCTAGAGACAAGGTGTTGGGAGTTGGATTTCGGAGGATGTGTTCAATCAAATCACCTTCATCAGGCTGTCCTCCTCCCATGGCAATTTCTAGGGTACAGAGTTGGGTGGAGTAGACTTCATCTTTTTCCTCCTCTTCTAGCCATAAAGGTAAATCATGTTCTAAAGATGGCTGAGCAGGAGGGTACATGATCAACTGCTTGGATAGATGCCCATTTTTGATAGTCATGTTTCCAGCTTTGCAGCTGATGTAGGCATCGACAATGGCTAACAAAGGCCTCCCAAGTATGAGAGGATAATTGTTAAATTTTGTCTTAGGCTGGAGAACTAAGAACTCTGCAAGGTATTCCCAGGAGTCAATGGAGACCATCACATCCTCAACAATCTCCTCAGGGGCTATTGTGGATCAGTCTGCAAACTGCAAGAATATCATGGTCTTTCTTAATGAACCCTGGAGATTCACCTTGAGCATGGTGTCCTTGGTCATTACATTAATGGTAGCCCCAAGATCAATCAAGGTATGTGGGACAATGGTTCCATTGATGTGTACATCTACTACAGGGATGCTGGGGTCTAAATACTTTGGGCAAATTACTTGCCCCAACATTAAGTCAGACAACTGCCCAATGACATTAATGGTAGGGGTGTCTCTTTTTCACCTCCCTAGATGTTTGAAACACTTCCCTTTAATCTTTTTGTTGTAAATAGGTACATCCTTAATGGATTGGAGAAGTGGGATTTTTACACATAGATTTTTTTATTCACCCAGAAGTTCATTCTCTTTTGGGGTAGGCTGGATTGGATGAGTTAATCTTTCAGGAAAGGGTGGTGGATTCACTCTAGGAATACTTTCCTCTCTTTCTTCCTCACTCTCCTTAGGTGGAGATGGAGGTTGGTTATCCGGGAGACTCTCCCAGATATAAGGTTGATCTAATGAATTTCCACAGCATAAGCAGGGTAGGATCTATCTCTACTTTAGACCTGTTGTGCCTGTCTATTGTTTAGGTTCAGGTTTGGTTGGGCAGATATCTGAGGTTGTTTAGGTGGAGCAAGGCATAAAAGCTGTGGTTGAGTAGGAGGTGAAGGCAATAAAGGTGGAGCATTGTTGTTTGGGGGGATCCACCACTGGGGTGGTGCATTCCACTGAGGTTATGGAGGTGTATATGGTTGAAATCGCTGGTTAGTTGGCTGGGAATGGTATTGGGGTGAAAAAGACTAGGGAGAAGGTTTAGACAAGGAGGGATGAGCAGGGGGCCCCTAAGAGGGAATGGATGTGTTTTGGGTAGGGTTGTAATATGCATAGGATGACCCTTGCATGCCCTACCGGTATGGTCGAGTCTCATGAGGCCTTCTTTGATTTATTTAGCCGAGTTGTTCAACCACCCCTTCAGTTCCCCAATACACAACTTTTAGTCTAGGTAGAGAAGGGCACTTGTCTGTGGAGTGGTTTTCTTCACAGATCAAGCATATTTATATAAGGTTTAATGGACATTCATTCCTAGGGTGCCTCCTTGTTCATCTTGGGCAGAAGATGGCTAATGCTCTCTCTTATTCCTCGTAATTCATCTTGATTTGCATAGTGTCCATCTGTGGGAAAAGGGTTTGCAACATTTCACTTTTAAAATCTTCAAACATGTTTCCAATTTCATTTTTTATAGATGTGTTGGAAGAGGATGAGCTGGCCACTGTTTGACTACCCCTACCCTTTTTCCTAATTGCCGTAGAATGGTTCTTAAAGATGGTCTTGATATCTTCATAGGGTAGATGGTAGATGTCCCCTCCTGATAGGAGGCTTAGGGTATCTAGGATAACTTCTATGATCCCCCTGAGTAGGACTAGCTTAAGTGAATCGGGATCAAGTGTGCACCTGGCCCTTTTATAGCTAAGCTGGAGTCTTTCGTCATAATCCTCTAAGGGTTCATCATGCCCCAAGGTCATTCTAAAAATTTCCACTTTAGTGTCTTTGGACCTACAGTAGTCCCTATACTTGTTGCTGAAAGCTTGTTGCACTGAGCCCAGGTGGTCGAACCCGCCCAGCCCATGTGGCCGACCCCCAAGCGGGCGACCCCAAATATAAAACATTGTGCCAAAACTTAAAACAAAATATTACAACGCGCCAAACTCAAACCAAATATGTATGCGCCAACCAAATGTGGAGGAGGGTACGGGGGCGGGCCGCCCAAGGCATGACCAACCACCCGAAATTTGATTTTTTAAAACAATTTTGGTGTAAAAAAAGGAGGAGGCGAGGTTTGACTGCCTGACCTCCTCCCTATTAACCGGAAACTTTAACTAATACGCCAAACTGAATTACATTGGTGTTTCCGCCAGTAATTTTTATATAAACCCAACATTTTACCATGGCACGTAGTTTGAGGAGATGGAGGAACCAGGAGTGGGCACGCTTTTCGAGACAAATTATTTATTTTTAATGCAGGAACCATGAATTTTGTAGGAGGGCCAAATTTTCACTTTGTCAGAATTTGACAAATTTTATATGGATTCAACACCTCTCGTCGCCACGAACGCAATCGCGTTGTCCATTCCTCCATCATGGTTCTAATTTTTTCGTCCATTTTCAGATGTGGAACCATGATTGCTGCAAAAACAGGCAGCAGAACCATGAGCCTTGAAATTTTCCCAAGGAGGTAAAATTTTGCCATGTCGGAATATAGTCAAGTTTATACTTGTTTTTCACGGTTTTCCATAAGGATTGCAATGGTGAGATCAGATTCGCCATCTTAGTTGCATATTTCCAGTCCACCCATGGAGCATAATCTTTGAGGAATCCCGGGGGAATCTAAAAGATTCCTTGAGCCCCAGATTCTCAATTTCTCAGAATTCAGATTTTGGATAGTCGATTTTGCACTACTCGATGCCACAAATATGATGGTGCATTCATATTTGTCATTCTCTCATTCTATTCTTCATCCACTTTTGTAAGTGCCAATGTAGATGTCCACATTCATGTGTAAGCAGTCATTTTCATGCGATCGATGCCGTGAGATTGATGGTACGAACGACTTCAGTAGTGTGACATCCACTTATTCAAATGGCCCTTGGTTGTGAGGTATATGATGTGATCATGTACTTCTTCTTTATGCATTATGCTGCATAGATCCTTGATTGATGTTGATGCAGGATCTTGTTTCTTACTTGTTGTCACGATTCCTTGCTTGATTTGATGCGAAATCTTCTATGTGATATACCTGCTGTCATGATTTGTCATGTTATGTTGTGAGATCCCTTTGTTGTATATTGTTGGGATACTCTTGTTGTCATCATGCATGACTTTTTGCATTGAGATCCCTTTTGTGCCATGTTGGCAGGATGCTCATCATGCATGAGTTTTGTGTCATACTGATAGGAGTATTTTGACTGAGAGTTCCTGTAGTGGAACATATCTTAGAGCCACTCCTGCGTGAGGGCATGTTCCTTGTATGATCGCGACATCATCTCTTGTGTACATCATCATTATTGGCAGCACTTAATGCAGCGGCCTACACCATCTTGACACCGAGGCCTGGAGACGTAGTCCCTCTTGGACGAACTCCGTTATCAACGTCTTGAGTTTTTATGTTGCTGATGATTGTCTTGTTCCTCTTCTTTACAGCATGCACATGCATTCACTCATGTTCTTTTAAATGCAATTTAACACATCACGAAAGTAAAAGGTCTTGGAAGGGTCCTTCGTCACACCTGGACCTGGATCACTATCCCCAGGTAGAACCATGAACCAGCATAGAGATGCATCCTTGAGAGTGAATGGGAATGATTTCAAATTCTAATCATTAATGGTGTAGTCATAAGTTCTACACATGACAAAAAATTCAAACAAGAAAGTATCTGGATCTTCTGAGGTTAGGCCATGGAAGTGAAGAAGAGCAGAGGGGCTTATGTTCTTCATATTTGCATCCCCATTGGTTTCTCTAATGGGAAAATCACCCTCAAGTATTTCTTTATGTCCCCTTTCATTTATATTTTCAGCCATTAGGTCAGTTGGAATGGGTTCTTCTTCTTCTTCCCCTATAGGCTCTTCAAAAATCTCAGGTTGCTCACCAAAGGGGTCCTCTAGTTCACAACCACCGAAGAAGAGGGAAGGTTGGCTGTTGGAAGTGGAGGGGGTATTTGGTAGAAATTTTCCTAAGTTATCCATTTTCCTAAGAGGCACGAAAGAAGTTTTTTGTTTTTGTTCTTTTTTTCAAGCTGTAAGACTAATTGAAAAATAAAAAAGACAACTGAATTGAAAGTAACTGCTTAATGAAATCACTTGCAGAATGGAAAGAAAATAAAATCAAGTTACAACTATCTTGTAGAAATGAGACTAATAGCAGAATGAAATAGATAAGAAACGGAAGAAAGAAAGAAAAAATCACATCTAATCAGACACGTCCTCGGTAATGACGCCAAAAGGTGATGAGAACTAGTATTGTAGCAAGAATGATGCAACTCCTGGGGCTACCAATTGTACTTCATTAACCCGGGGTTCTTACGAACTTGGAGGTGACAATGCTATATACATAAATAAATGCAATGGGTCCATTCTTTTATCATTGCTGATGTGGGTGATAGACCACTAGGGTTTTGTAAAGCATTCTTCTATTGATTTAAAAGAAGTTTGATTACCAATTGAGAAAGGAGAATTTTACCATAATCGAGAGAATTGAAATGCTATCTATTGTAGTAAAGAAGGAATAAAATAGATGCTTAAAACACACCACTCATCTAGCTATTTGTTAAGATACCTTTCTTCAAAATAATTCTAAGTTAACACATGTGAAACCCTAACTAACCTAAGCATGCAATCTGATCTAAACAAACACTTAGCTGCTGTGCATATGAATAAGAATAAAAACCTTTTTCTTTTTGTCTTTTTGTAAAAAATTCTTGATATTATGGCAGGTGGGTTAGGTGTGGAGAGAGATGGTTGTGACGGGTCAGATGGCTTGGGAGTCAAGCAAGGGTCTTCTCCTATCTTTCGTGATGCATTGCTCACAAATCGGCCTCAAAACAGGCACTACACGTCATCCTACAGGATGTCCTAATTCACCTACACGATCCCATGTATTCCTACAGGAACAAGACAACATCATGAGGAGTGATTTGGGTAGTGGTTTAAGGCTTAGGGAAGGTGAGTGATGGAAGGAATAAGGCAAGGAAGTGGTTAGGACTCCCTTAGAACTCAAACTAAAGTTTGTATGATGGTTGGATTTGCTCAACAAGCATGGCAAGTTGTCCTTATGAAATGATAACTCAGATTATTGACTTAGTGGATTTTGGTGATCATGGAGGGATGAGGTTAGGCTGAGGTTTCTGATATGAGGTCTTCCTGCACTATTGAAACTCCTGCAATATACACATCACTGTTGGCATTTACCCATAAATAATGTCAAAACAAGGAAGGTTTCCAAGAACATAAGAAAACAAAATTTCATCATTAATTTGCCTAGTTGATGCATGGAAATAATTGTAGCCTATTTTGAACACACCATGAAATCTAATATAAATCCCAAGATATAAGGAATGAAAACTGCAATCTATCTTTGAAAACTAAAAGATGCTGACCTAATTAACAAAAAAACCCTAAATTTCATAAGAAACCATAATTCTGTCTTTTTGGCTGACTGAGAGTTCTCCCTCAAAACGGAGGAATGAGGCAAGACCCACATGTTATCAGCCTTTTTGGTATTTATTTCTCTCTAAAGCTACTGTAAAAGCTATGCACAAATGGAAGCAAACTAATCAAATTCACGAATACTTGTAATTTAACAATGCCACAATCAATTCAACAAGTAATCTATGAAGTAACATAAGCCTACAAATACAGTAAGAGGAACCTCTACTACTAGGGTTGGGCCCTAACCCAAGAGCTTCAGGCCTCTGATTCAACTTAATGCTGGATCAAGGGAATGCTCATCTTCATTAACATATCAAAAAAATACATAACAATGTTTTGTTACAATCCTTCAACTCGAAAGTTCCTAGTTATCTTGCATAAAAAATCTGAATCCTAATGAGGCTCTAGGCATTCTTATTTATACAACTGAATTTGCCAACAACTCCCTTAAATCTAGGGATGCTTGGCTCCGAATATCAAGATAAACTGGTTCTTAACTATCACCAGCTCGACTACCAATGATCCTCATGAATCGACTGCCTGCAACTTCGAGTTAGTGTGATTTGATTGAGGGATCTTCGAATGAGTGAGGATTTAATGAGGAAGATCCATCTCCTATAATCTCTCCTTCTTGTCACATTCAAGTTCTTGCACCTTAATTAGCCATAGTTTGCCACAATTTTGTCCCAAAAACCTGCAATCAATGTACATTAGAACACTAGACATAACATCTTACTTTTACTCATCTCATTAAGCAAAATATAATTAAAACATGCAAGGAATTATGAGAAGAATTTATTTTAATAGCTTGGAAGTGTATTAAGGTCCATATATTTAGCCAATGATGAGCCTCATCATCACCCCCCTACTGAAAGTGTTGCTCATCCTCTGAGCAGCTCAATCTATGTGCATGTCTTTCATTTCTTTGGTGGCTTCTTTGACATCCCATGCTTCTGTTGTAGTCTCTTCTTCATGTGAATAAAATCCTGCCTTCCTCTCTATCTCTTCCCACTTCTTTCTTTCTTCTTCTTCCTTCCTTCCAACATTCCCAAAAGCAATGGTGGACTGAGCCTCAAGCCAATCCAATTGACTTTGAGCCTTTCTAGAGCCTGCTTATACATGGGGGTTCTATTTAGTGCCTCTCTCATTCTATCAGGAGAATGATATTCTCTGATTTTTAGGCTGTAAGGCAGGGTGTTCCATCTCCTTTGGAAAGCCTGGATGCTGTCATATCCTAGAAATATGACCATGTCATCAAAGTGCGTGACTGCCTTCTCTTGTACAACAAGGTACCTTGGTGCAAGCTTGGGATCATTTGCAATGAGGTTGTGGGTGTTGATGAGAACCATTTGGTTAGATTGTTCTTCTCTGATCATAAGGGGTTTTGTCTCTTCTTTTTCCATTAAATGTTTCATCTTTGTAGCTCTTGCCTCCTCATGTTTCACCCATGATGCTAAAGCCATCAATTGCAAGTCCCCTAGCTTGGGATTTGTGTCCCACACATTTAAATTTTTCAAGCCTAAATTGTGTAGGTAAAACTCAGATATTTTTGCTCTATCTTCCAAGGTGCTTTTATCACAGAGATCAATGAATTGTCTATAGTCTTGGAAGGGCATAGTTCCTCTTTGTGCTAGGGTATTTAGTTGGAATTGTATCCATTTCTCCTTGAGGTACAAGGCATAAGACATTGTTGGCATCCTGCACTGGATTTCCTCCATGGAAGAACTGGCCATAGTTTCCAATTGGATTTCTCTTTCTTGTAGTTGTCCTTTTAGCCATGCCTTCTCAACCTCCAACTGAGATTTCATCATTCCTCCTCTGTCCCTTATGCTGCTCAGTTCTTTGCCCATCTCTTGCAATTTCTCCTCCATGTGGCCTATATCCTCGACCCCTTTTGATTTGGCGATTTCCATCCACCCGTGTGTCCTTTCCCTTTCTTTTTTAAGTTCCAAGAATAGGGGAATGAAAAACTTCTGTGGTATCATCCTTACTTCTTCAATGAACTTGTAGTAGGAGCTGAGGTTTGGTTGTGGGCTAAGTTCTTCCAGTTCTTGGCTTTCTCCCTTTGTTTCTTGTTTAGACATTCCTTCCTGGTCTCTTTTCTATGTTTCCTGTAGGTTTGACAGAGTTTTGGACGTACCAATGGTTTTGTGCATGGTTTTCACATATGGTTTTGGGCGCGACGGTTTTTGGTCCATGGTATTGGCTGCTTCGGCATGTATACATATGTATTGTAGCATTGAAAGGAACATAATGAAAAATCAATTCGGTAGTCTCAGTTTTGGGATTTAGGGGAAAATCTCTGTGCATATGTGTTTTATGTGTTATGCTCTCGCATTGTTTATTTTCCGTTCTTAGAATTCGTATGCAGGTAATTTATTTACGGTGTTAAAACCTACATTTGGTATCGGAGCTATTTTTGTTCAAGGGGATGCCTTTGTTGCTGAGGGGTTTCACTCGGGCTTGTGGTAGACCCTATTCAGTGGGAGATCTGCGGGATTGATTCTCATGGTGAAAGAAGATGGTGAGCAGTGGAAAGATAGAGATTAAGAAATTTAATGGTCAGAGTTTTTAGTTGTGGAAGCTCAAGATGGAGGATCTGTTGGTGGATAAAGATCAATGGATTGCGACAAATTCGGGTACTAAACCAACGAGAGTGTCCAATGAAGAATGGAAGAATTTGGATCAGAAGGAAAAGAGCACAATACTATTGTGTGTCTCAGATTCAGTATTGTAGAATGTATCAGGGGAAGCTATGGGGAAAGATTTGCGGGACAAGTTAGGGACTTTGTACCAATCTAAGTCTCTGGTGAATAAACTGTAGGTTTTAACCCTGTATAGAAATTACCCGCATACGAATTCTAAAACACAAAAAATAAACAATGCGAGAGCATAACACATAATATACATATACACAAAGATTTTCCCCTAGATCCCAAAACTAAGACTACCATCTTGATTTTTCATTATATTCCCTTCAATGTTACAATACATATTTATACATGCCGAAGCATCCAATACCATGGACCAAAAACCATCACATCCAAAACCATGGACCAAAAACCATAGGTAGGTTCGCCCAACCTAATATAGGGTCCAAAAAATAACACAACAAAACATTCTCCCACTTGTTTTTTTCTTTCCATAGGGGGCCACAGGAGAGCTTAGTCATTTTTCCAGCCCTGAAACACCCATTATTTCTCTACACCAGGAGAACTTCTCAGAGCTCACATATTTTGTCAATGCATCTGCAGTATTCTTCAAAGTGTCCACCTTTACCAGCAACACCTTTTTTTCTTCTATCATATCCCTCACAAAGTGATATTGAACATCAATGTGCTTTGTATTTGAATGATAAGCAGGGTTCTTTGCCAATAAAATTGCAGTTTGGCTGTCACAGTCTATCCTTACAGCTCCATGTACTAACCCAATACTTGAACACAATCTCTGCAACCAAACTACTTCCTTGCTTGCATGTGTGGCTGCCATGTATTCTCCCTCTGTAGTTGATAGTGCCACTACAGATTGTTTCTTACTCATCCAACTAACTGCACCTCCAAATAGGTTAAACACATATCCACTTGTAGATCTTCTCCGATCCAAATCTCCAGCCTAGTCTGCATCAACAAGGCCACATATATACAAAACTCTGTCCAGTCCTGGTATTCCTTGGTAGCGCAAACCATAATCACTAGTGCCATGCAAATACCTGAAAACTTGATTCACTATTGTCCAATGCTCCTTCCCTCGTTTTTACATAAACCTGCTCAATACTCCCACTGCATGTGAAATGTCTGGTCTAGTATAGACCGTTGCATACATTAGGCTACCGACTGCACTTGCATATGGAACACGGGACATATCCTCTTCCTCTTCTTGTGTCTTGGGACACTATTCAACAGATAACTTTAAACCTATAGGAATAGGAACCTTCACCGGTTTACTATCCTGCATATTAAACCTTTGCAGTATTGTCTCGACATACTTCCTCTAGTTTAACCAGAGCTTCCTCTTTGCCCAATCTCTTTTAATTTCCATGCCCAAAATATAGTTTGCAGCACCAAGATATTTCATGTCGAATTTGGAGGACAATTGGGTCTTCAAGTCCTGGATAATTTCTTTGTCATTTCCAATCAGCAACATATCATCCACATACAAGACCAGATAAATAAAACGGTCACAAATTAATTTAAAATACACATAGTGATCTGCTTTGATTTTGGTGAAGCCAAATCCCCTTATAAATGTATCAAATTTCTGATACCACATCCTTGGTGACTATTTTAACCCATACAAAGACTTCTTTAACTTGCATACTAGTTATTTATTACCCTTCACCGCAAAGCCTTCAGTTTGCTTCATGTAGATCTCCTCTTCCAGATCCCCGTGAAGAAATGATGTCTTCACATCCATATGTTCTACCTCAAAATCAAAAGAAGCAGCAACAGATAAAAGTAATCTAATAGAAGTTACCTTGGCAACAGGAGAAAAAATATCACCAAAATCAATTCCTGGCACCTGGGAATAACCTTTTGCTACCAACCGAGCTTTGTATTTCTCCACCTTTCCTTCTGCATTTGTCTTGTTCTTGAACACCCATTTGCTGCCAATGGGTTTCCTTCTAGCCGGAAACTCCACCAGATCCCAAGCCTCATTTTTGTGCAAAGATTCCGTTTCATCAACCATGGCCTCTTTCCAGAGTTTTCCATCTTTTGAATCTACTGCTTCCTTCACAATTATGGGATCATCATCAGTAATGGATAAAGAAAAATTTGAATAGAAAGTAGATGGACTATACCTTTCTCGCTGCCTTCTTTCTTGAACTGATCTTCTTACACCTGGAGTTTGTGGCTCTTCATCTTCTGATTCCTCCTTTGCTGTAGAGTCTGATTCTTCCTCCTTTAGCTCAAACTCTATCTTCTCAGGTTCCTTTGGTTGGACTTCATGTTTAATAACATCTTTCACCTCTCTGAACACCACATCTCGGCTGTACACAACCTTCCTTGATGCTTGGTTCCAAAGCTTATAACCCTTTAAACCATCCTTATTCCCAATAAAGATGCACTTTTCAGATTTAATATCCAACTTGGTTCATTTCTCCTTTGGAACATGTACATATGCATCACATCCAAATACCCTTAGATGTGAAAGAGAGGGTTTCTTACCAGTCCATACCTCTTGTGGAGTCTTATCCTCCAACGTTGATGAAGGTGATCTGTTGACTAGGTAACATGTTGTCTCCACCACCTCTACCCAGAATTCTTGTCCTAACCCAACACCACTGAGCATGCTTCTTGCCCTTTCCATCAATGTCTTGTTCATTCTTTCTGCAACTCCATTTTGCTGAGGTGTATATGGATTAGTCTTCTACTATTCTATACCACACTTCTTATAGAATTATTCAAATTCCTTACTGCAAAACTCTCCACCGTTATCTGTCCTCAACACCTTTATCTTCTTCTCTGTCTGGTTTTCCACCAGAGCCTTAAATTCTTTAAACCTGTCAATGACTTCATATTTCTTCTTAAGGAAATATATCCATTTATTCCTTGAGAAGTCATCTATAAATGATACATAATACACAAACTTACCCAGTGATGGAACCTTCACAGGTCCAAACTCATCACTGTGCACAAGCTCTAATATATGTTTCACCCTCTTACCACCAGAGGGGAAACTCACCCGGTTTCGCTTCCCATACACAAAATTTTCACAAAAATCAAAATCTAGAGAGCTATTACTCATACCTTCTACCATACCTTTACCATGAAGTATTCGAAGGCCCTTCTCTCCAATATGTCCAAGCTTTTGATGCCACATCATAGTCTTCTCTCTAGAGACCACTAGATTTTCTGCTCCACTTTCAGGAACCACAGAACTATTGCACCCATCAACAACAGTGCTACCTTGCAGCTTGTACAAAGTTCCAATTCGAACTCCACAGATCAATACCAGTGCCCCCCAAACCATTTTGCAGGTATCCTTCTCGAACACTGATTTTACACCTGCATCATCTAGCTTGCTTACAGAAATTAATGTAGGAATATGCAGAACACCCAGAAGTGTTCTAACCTTTCCACCTTGCAGCTTCAACTTTAATTTTTCGTGACCAACAATTCTAGCCTTCCTGTCATCCCCCAAGAAGACATCACCACCATCATATTTCTCATACTCACAGAACCACTCTCTATGGGGAGTGAAGTAAAGGATGCACCCAAGTCAATCAACCATGCCTCATGATCTACATGTGTACTTGAAGAAGCCAAGTACACATCCCCACCTTCATTTGAGTTGGTTTTCGTCTTTTCAGAAGGAGCATCATCAGATCCCTTTCCTTTATTAGGACCTTTAGATTTACAACCCCTTTTGTAGTGCCCTTTCTTGCCACATTTCCAACGCACCACCTTTACAGGTTTTCCTGGAGATTTAGATCTCCCTCTAGATTTAGATCTCCCACTCGATGACTTATTTTTGTTTATGTTCTAGGACCATCCTAATACAGATAAGGCATCACCATTCTGGCTCTCCATATTTTTCCGTCTCATCTCCTCCGTCAGCAAGGATAAGACTATTTCATCAAACTGCAAGGCAGTTGCATTGCTACCTATTGCAATAACCAGACTATCCCATGAATCTGGTAGAGAACACAACAAACTGATGCACTTATCTTCATCTGAAATTTTAATATCAACATATGCTAACTGACTTACCACAGTATTAAATGCGTTCAGAGGCTCTATCACCGAGTCTCCATCTTTCATCCTTAGGTTATACAACTTTTTCTATAGGAACAATTTATTCACCAGAGACTTAGATTGGTACAAAGTCCCTAACTTGTCCCACAAAGCCTTTGCCATAGCTTCCCCTAATACATTCAAAAATATTGAATCTAAGACACACAATCGTATTGTGCTCTTTGCCTTTCGATCCAACTTCTTCCATTCTTCATTGGACACTTCCGTTGGTTTATTACCCAGATCTACAACGATCCACTGATCTTTATCCACCAACAGATCCTCCATCTTGAGTTTCCACAACTCAAAACTCTGACCATTAAATTTCTCAATCTCTATCTTTCCACTGATTTCCGTCTTCTTTCACCACCAGAATCAATCTCGTAGATCTCCCACTGAACAGGGTCTACCATACGCTCGAGCAAAACTCCTCCGCAACAAAGGCATCCCCTTGAAGCCAAAACAACTCTGATACCAAATGTAGGTTTTAACCCCGTACAAAATTACCTGCATACGAATTCTAAAACATAGAAAATAAACAATGCGAGAGAATAACACATAAAACACATATACACAGAGATTTTCCCCTGGATCCCAAAACCAGGACTACCAACTTGATTTTTCATTATATTCCTTTCAATGTTATAATACATATTTATACATGCCAAAGAATCCAATACCATGGACCGACCCTTGGTGATCCTTCTTCCTCTCTGTATTGAGTTGTAGACCTCTGTCCTGTTTCCTCTTTTCCATTTTCTTTCTTATCCTCTTCTTTGTCTCCACCTTCCTCTTCTTCTTCTTCTTCTTCTTCTTCTATTCTTCACTCCGTTCGTCTATTTCTTCTTTTGCTTCATCCTTTGTCTCATCCTCTTTTTCCTCCTTTGTTTCTTGTTTAATATCCTCCTCCGTTTCTTCTCCTTTCTCCTCTTCTATTTATTCTTCTTCCTCACTAGTAGTAGGGCTTCTGTCATATTCAATAGCTTGAACTGCTCCTTCTACCTGCATGTCTGTAAATGTTGTCCATGCGATAAGGAGTCTTAAGTTTTGTAGAGCATCTTCAAGGGTGAGTTTGATCAACCCACGATGGGCTAGTTGTTGATGTTTTACCTCCTGAACTTTGATGCTAATGTCTATCATTGATTGTAGAAGAAAATAGGGTATACTCAATCTATTTTAAGGAGGTGTGTTCTCTCCAAATCTCAGTTCTTGGAGGAGTCTGAAGTGGTATCCATACACTACATTGTATCTCCCTTCACATGAAATGTATTTAATGAGGTGGAAACTAAATTCATTCCAAGGGTATGGAATTCGCTCCCTTCTAACCCTATTTTTATCCTTTATTATCTCTTCCCCTTCTAAAAAGAAGTTTTTCTTTGCAAGGGTGTTGTTACCTTTGTCTTCTTTTCTCCATGGTAACCCTAAAGGGAGTATAGTGATTCTGCTTATAACTTCATGGGTAATTACTATTGATAAACCTTTCACCACAACAGTGGCATTGTTCCTAGTGAGGGGTATGAGTGAGAGGGAAAATTCTCTCGCCACATCATCCTCATATACTCTCCTCCTCTCAAAGAACCCCATCCATTGATGCCTTGTGAAACTTTCCCCCAGAGGAGGATGCTAGTGGATCCTTGCTATGTTTGTGGGTTATATCTTGTTGAAACCTTCTGTCATCTCTCCCTGGTAATTGTATAGGCTTGTGTGGATATAATTCAAGAATTTTGGTAGGTTAGGGAGTTTTTAATGTTAACTTTTAGTGACATGCAATATAATTCTCCTATTTTGAGATGCACTATAATTTCCTACCCAAATTGAGGATCTTCTTTTTCTTTTCAAATGGAAAACATGGAGGGTATGGCTCCTACCTTAGTTTTCCACATTCTTGTGAAGATAACTATGATTTGTCCTCCCTTAGTGCCCACTGACAGCCCTGTAGGTTGATTCCTCTGTATCTTGTAGGCTTCCTATAGGTTTCCTGCATTGCAGATGCTGATTGTTTCATGCAGATGCTAATTCAGGAAGGCTGAGAGAAACCTCTTCGTTCGATGAATTCTCGAAGTTTCTTTTGCTCTCTTTTTATGAGAATCAATGTTTATTTCCATATATGGATGATCGTGTGGGGTGGTGTGCTCACTCTCCAAGTATGAGCACCTCCTTTTGGACCATTGCTCCTACTATCAGTCCATCATTATACCTTACCTTGTAATAATCTCCCACTCCTTTCCTTTGTAACTTAACAATTTTTGGCTTTATTCCCTTTTCCTCTTGAATTGACTTATGCAATGTGTGGAGTGGTGTAACTATTTTCTTCTCATCAATTGGTTGAAGGTGGCCAAGTTAACTGGCCACCTTTACTTATAAAATCAACTCTCACATAATCCTACAATTTTGATCATATCGTACTAACAAGAGAGAATGAGTAAGATGACATACCTGTGGGTAAGGTGCTTCATTGATGATGCATGCTGGAGAGTGATGCCTCTTTGTTGTGTTTTTGCTGCATATTTTTCTTTGTATTTGCATCTTTTGATGCTTGTTTCTTTTGATGTGAAGGTGCTGGAGAGTGATGTTGGTGATATTCTTGCTGCTGTTGAGCTTTGAAGGAGATTCTTAATCCTTGGAGTCCTTCTTCTGAAGATGGCTGCAAACTATGTGGTTTTCTTTGTGGGATAGGCTGCTACAAGATTTCCTACAGGATTCCTACAGGATGTCCTGTAGCTACGTCTCCCCTAAATTTCTTACTTTTTCTCAACTCTGAAGCATAAGGGATGTTGAAATGAGTGGAGAAGGGTGGTAGGTAATGGTATATGAGAGATGTTGCCTGTGAGTACAGTTCCTCTTTCCCTCCTCTCTCTCTCTTCTGTTTTTTTTTTCCTTTTTGTAATCTGTGTTTTTTTGAATTGATTTCTTTGATGGATGCAAAGGTGACATGGTGATGAAGGGAATGGCTATGGTGTGGTGGAGTAAATGGTTCTTCTTCCAGACACAGGATTGTGTCATCCCCTTGCTTTCGGACTACCTTCCTTGTGATTTTCAAGGTCACTGTAATTCCTACAGGAAACTCCTGTAGCATTACATGGAATCCTGTAGAAAACACATAATTTGTGTAGGATGAGCTAGAGGGGTTTATAAGTGGAAGAATAGGTGAATAGTGGAAGATATGAGATGGGTGGTTTAAAACATGGCTCTTGTAGGTCCTGCTATCCTTCTTACGTTGTGCTCATTCTCCTCTTCTTGACCTGGAAAACAAAATTTCAATATTTTGTATCTTTTTTCTTTTGTAAAACAACTAGTTTGCCTCCAAGGAGGTTTTAATCGTAGTTGCCTACCATGGGTGCCTCAAAAGAAGTTTTCACCCAGAGATCTTTTTATTTTTCAATTTTTTTTTTAAACACACTTGGGCTTCCTCAAGAGGTTTTCAACCCAACAGTGGGACTCAGGTCCCTCATGGATGTTTTCACCCGAGTCTCTTTATTTTTTCTCTTCCTTTTTTTTTTCTTTTTGTTTGTTTGTTTGTTTTTTTTTTCTCTTTAGGGACTTGGTGGGGTGGAATCTGAGACTTACTTGCTAATGCTATTGATGAATTTTTTCTTTGACAGGGGCTTCTTGTAGATATTTAATCTATACCCATTAACAAGAAAAGGGATAGCCTCTGCATCAATGGTTCTTATCTGCACAACACCATTATCATGACACTTTTCTATTACATAAGGCCCTAACCATCTAGTCCTTAATTTACCTTTAAAATCCTTGTATTGAGAATCATACAACAAAGCTCAATCACCTTCTTGAAACCATTTATCTTTTATATTCTTGTCATGCCAAATTTTCCTTTGAAATTGAGTCACCTCTGTGTGCAGAAGGGCCTGCATCCTAAATTAATCTACCCCATTCAGTTGGAGAAATCTTTCTTGTTGTGCCCTGGTGATATCCAAATCTAGTTGTGTTGCCATCCTTAAGGTGTTGTATTCAAATTCAATGAACAATAGGGCTTTCTTCCCATAGACCAGATCATAAGGGTTGAATCGAGTGGTGGTCTTCTAGGTGGTATTGTAGGCCCAAGTGGCCTCAACTAATCTCTCCGGCTAATCCTTTTTGCTACTGCTAATTACCTTGGTCAGAATGCTTTCCAGTGCTCTGTTGGTTACCTCCACTTGCCCATTATCCTATGGGTGGTAAGGAGTGGATGTTCTATGCTTGATCTTGTTCTGGATTACCAAATTCTCAATCATGTGAGATGTAAATTGACTGCCTTGATCAATGACCAATTCTCTAGAGTACCCAAACTTATAAAACACATTTTCCCTTAAGAATTCAACCACCTTTCCTTTCGTTGCTGCTTTGATGGCTTTGGCTTCAACCCACTTGGTTAAGTAGTCAGTGCACACAATGATGTACTACTTCTATTTGGATGGAGGGTCAATGGGTCCAATGAAGTCCATGCCCCACTTGTCAAATGGCTCAAACGTCACTTGAGGTTGCAAAGGCATCTCATCCCTTGGGGTAGGTTTCCCCATCCTTTGGCACCGATCACATTGAATAGTATACCTCCTCACATCTTGGTGATGAGTGTGCCAGTAATAACCAACTTGAAATAATTTGAATGATGTTCTTTTGATTGCAAAGTGACCTCCACAAGGTCCATCATGACGGGCCAGGAGGATGTTGAAGAATTCCTCCTCCCTGACACATATTTTTAGAATCTTATCCGGACCCAGCTTGAAGAGATTGCCCCCAATCCAAGTGAATGGGGTGCTCTTTCTTATGATCCTCCTCTTTTCTTTGGAGGACAAGTTTGGTGGAAACTCTGCAGACACCAAGTAGTTTGCTATGTCAGCAAACCATGGAGACAGAACTGAAATGGCGAAGAAATATTCATCTGGTAATTGATCATAAACCATTCCTTCCTCCCCTGCAGGTAGAGTCAATCTAGATAATAAATCTGCAACAACATTCTCTTTTCCAGGCTTATCAATAATAGTTAAAACAAGCTGTTGCAATAAAAGTAACCATCTAAAAATTCGGGCATTTACATTAGGTTTATTCATCAAGTATTCATTTGTAGCATGGTTAGTATGTACAAATGTTTGGTAACCGGTAATGTAATGCCTAAATTTATTCAATGAATGCACAATAGCTAGGAGCTCTTTTTCAGTCACTGTGTAGTTCAGCTCAGCTTTCAACAGATTCTTACTGATGAAGTAAACGACATAATGTAGCTTGTCATCTATTTGGCCTAGAGATGCTCCTATAGCTTTGTGAGAGGCACTAGCATGTATATGAAAAGGAAGAGCCCAATTTGGGCCTCGAAGAATATGTGCAATAGTCAACTTGTCCTTTAGGGTGTCCAAGGCTTCTTGACAAATTTGTGACCATAAAAATTCTGAGTCTTTGGCCAACCCAAATAAAGGAGAAGATAACTTGCTGAAATATTTTATAAATCTCTGATAGTATCCAGCTAAACCTAAAAAACTTTTGACATGCCTCTGTTTTTGTGGAGTCGGGACCCTTTTGATGATGGCTATATTATTTGGCTCTACTTGTAGTCCTTCTTGGGATATTGAGTGACCTATAATAGTCCTTGCAATCATCAAGAACTCACATTTTTTGGGACTAACGGATAATTTCATTTCAATGCATTTTCTCAGCACCTTATCTAGGTTAGAGAGAGCATCCTGGAAATCACACCCATAGGGTGTAAAGTCATCCATATAAATTTTTACTGCATCATGGACTAGCTCGACAAAGATACTTAGGCTTGCCCTCTGGAAAGTGGCAGGGGCATTGCATAAACCAAAAGGAAATACCCTATAAGCGAAAGTACCCCAAGGAAAGGTGAAGGTGGTTTTATCCTAATCCTTTGGGATGACCTGGATTTGATTGTACCCGCTAAACCCATCTAAGAAAGAGAATTTTTTTCCCTGCTAGGCCATCTAACACTTGGTCAATGAAAGGCAAAGGGAAATGGTCCTTCTTTGTTGCTTTATTTAACTCTATGTAATCAACACAAATCCTCCAATTTCCATTTTTCTTTGGAACCAACACCAAAGGAGACACCCACTCACTGTCCGAGATAGGGTAGATGAATCCTGCATCCAACAACTTTTTCAACTCTTCTTTGACTATATCCTTGAGAGCTAGATTCATTCTCCTTTGGGGTTGTCAGACTGGTTTGCAACCTTCTTTGATATAAATGTGGTGAGTACACACCGAGGGGTGCACTCCCATCATCGCTTTGTAACTCCCAGCAAAGGCATCCAAATGCTCTCTTAACATATTACATAACTCTTCTTCCTGGTGTACAGAAAGAGAGGGGTTGATTTTCAATGTTCTTTCAGGGCCGAATTCTATTGTCTTGACACGAGTAGGGTTTGAATTAGCTAAGCATAGATCAATCTGATGGTTGTTCTTGGTTTCCTTCACTACTTCCTCTAGAGACAAGGTTTTGGGAGTTGGATTTTGGAGGATGTGTTCAATCAAATCATCTTCATTAGGCTGTCCTCCTCCCATGGCAATTTCTAGGGTATAGAGTTGGGCGGAGTAGACTTCATCTTCTTCCTCCTCTTCTAGCCATAAAGGTAAATCATGTTCTAAAGATGGCTGAGCAGGAGGGTACATGATCAACTGCTTGGATAGATGCCCATTTTTGATAGTCATGTTTCCAGCGCTACAGCTGATGTGGGCATCAACAATGGCTAACCATGGCCTCCCAAGTACGAGAGGATAACTGTTAAATTTGGTCTTAGGCTGGAGAACTAAGAATTCTGTTGGGTATTCCCAGGATTCAATGGAGACCATCACATCCTCAACAATCTCCTCAGGGGCTACCGTGGATCAGTTTGCAAGCTACAAGAATATCATGGTCTTTCTTAATGAACCCTGGAGATTCACCTTGAGCATGGTGTCCTTGGTCATTACATTAATGGTAGCCCCAAGATCAATCAAGGTATGTGGGACAATGATGCCATTGATGTGTACATCTGCTACAGGGACGCCAGGGTCTAAATACTTTGGGCAAATTACCTACCCCAACATTAAGTTGGACAACTGCCCAATGACACTAATGGTAGGGGTGTCTCTTTTTAGCCTCCTTGGATGTTTGAAACACTTCTCTTTAATCAGTTTGTTGTAAATAGGTACATCCTTAATGGCTTAGAGAAGTGGGATTTTGACACATAGATCTTTCAATTCACCCTAAAGTTCATTCTCTTTTGGGGTGGGATGGATTGGATGAGTTAATCTTTTAGGAAAGGGTGGTGGATTCTGTTATCTCAAAATCAAGCCCTGGAAGGCTGCAAACCAGGAAGACTTCAAGTAACTGTTTCAAACTAATCTTTTGACTAAGGCTTAGCCTCCTTAGCCTGAGAGGGCTCTCTCAAAAGGGTTATTGATTTTGACTATTAATAAGATGGCTAACTCTTGTGGAATAACATTGACAAATATGAAGGTTGGACAAACATTAAACTAGTTTCCATTGGGCCTATGGAGTCAATCATACTTCAGTAAATAATAGTACTGCCTTTACATAGAAGTCAGGGCACTTAGCATTTGAATATTCAGAAACACAACACATATGGAAGCACAGCTCATAAATGCACACAGGAAATCAGAGCACAATCAATGAATTATGAGTGATTGTACACCTATGCAACTGTAAAAGACATTAAGGAAAAGATAAAATCACCATTCTGAACATGGAAATCCTTTATGAATCCTGAGAAGAAAAGCAGTCAACTTATATTACTGAACTCTGTCTTTACATAAGCCAAAACAGTACTCTGTTTTATAAAATATCCAACCCTCATTACATCGCTGTCTCAGCTATATATAGAATCCTTATTTTAACTAATTCGAACTTGCTCCTCCAGCATGAGGGGAATTCGATAACTGCCTCTAATGACACCTATCAGCTATTTAACTAACTGTTAAATACAATAAAGTGCTGACTGGAGTTTTAAAGAGTTCTAAAGTAACTATGACTCTAACTCTATCTTCCATGCATAATGACTTCTCCTTGTTCTTTGACACCTGGTCCCCTTTTTGATGTGGCTGAGCTGGATGTTTAATACTCCATATCGACCTTGAACGCTAAATCCTTTAACTGCTCAGTAGTGTTGGGAGATGTCCCTTGCTTCTCGGTTCCAGTTTCCTCAAATTTCTCAAATGTACAGCAGCATGTCTTTAGCCTTTAATAACCCAAAATATGGAACACTGCCACGTTCCTGATGTGTTGGAGGCTGCCTCGATGGATATGGGTGCAAGCAAAAGTTCTTTGTATGCAACTCATTTAATACCCTTTGAACGGTGATAAAGTGGCTTTATAACAGAAACTTAGGTTAAAATATTCCACTTTTTTTTTTTTTTTAATGTACACCTGTCTTGATCTGAATGGCTGTTGTAGCTTCATCTGATACCTTCCATATCCTTTAGGTGTCTCCCTTTCAAAATTCCCGCTCATCATACCAAACTGCCTGTCTGCGTTAAAATCATCACCTACAGCAGTTTCGTAGCGCGCTACGAAACTGCTGAATTATTTAAAACAACATGCCTTTACCCGAGACCTTTATCACCGAAACATTTGATTGCCAAAACTCCCTTCGACTTTTCATATAATAGCAGGGATTTACATGTCTTCAAAAATAGTAAGACTAAGCAAATTTGACAAAAACTTGGAACAAAACCTCCCTTTGAAAAAGAAAATTCATTTGGCAGCTAACTGGCTTAGCTGTACCTTCAGGTCTTCAATCTTCTTCTTCAGAGCTTTATTCTCAGCTCTTAATTGCATATTTATTTTTCTAACGAACTGGGCCTCTTTGATGGCTGGTACTGTCCATGTGTGAAATTGTGCATGGCCATCAACTACTGAATTCAACTGGTTTTGAAAGGTTTCAGTTCCACCCCACAGAGCTTTACGATATTTTGTATACACATCTGCATGCTTTCTAACTGCTTGCTTCAGTTTGGCAATCTCATATTGGGCTGCTTCTAATTGGCTCTTCATGACTGCTATATTATCTTCTTGAGATGTGATGATTGTTCTGCTTGCATTATTTTGCCTAACTCTCTCGATTGCCTCTATCTTTGACAGTGCTTCTTTTACTTGCTTCCTTGTAATAGGTCTTCTGGGTTTTAAAATGAATTCTTCACCTGGCTCATCGAACTTGAGCTTTTTTGAGGCTTTAGACTTCTTGGTAGTTTCTGGTGATGACTGTGTCAAATCAATATGGACTGGTTCAAACTGCTCGAATTCAATGGCCTGTAATAAATCATTCAAGCTTGCCTTGGATGTTGGGCTCTCTTCCACAGCTATGGCTTTACCCTTTTCCTTATTTATTTGACCTCTTGTCCTTACCCTTGAGACTGCTTCAGATCTGCTTGTTTCAGGTGCAGTCTTCTTATCCTGAGTTTTTTCCTTTGTTGATTTCTGAGGTTGTTCTTGAATGATTAGTGGCTTCACTGGTTTTCTTGGCTGTGACTTGTTTTGCTTTTTGGCTCTTGCTTCTTTCTGAAGTTCAGCTATTGTGAGTTCTCTGACTGGTTGTGGAGTAAGGCCAGTCTTGCTTTGGAATCCAGCCATGAAAATAAACGAATTCCAGTCTCTGCCTATCTTTTGGAGGCCATCTAAAACTAACAACTTAACCAAACCATGATGAAATAAAGAGGTTTCACAGTCCTCTTTCCTTAACTGCACCTTGTCACACATCTTACTCAAACTGCGAAATAGGTAAAAAGGAATGTCTATGGAAACTTTCCCAGTGAAATGTAAAAGCAATTTGAAATGGTAAGAATAGACCTTATTGTACCTTCCTTCACAGGTCAAGTATTTTTGAATGCAGGTGAGAAGAAGAGCATAATGTTCCTTGACATAATTTCTGGGCACTGCTTTTGTTAAGTCTTCATTTACATATGCCTCCTTTAAAAACTCTTTACAAGGGTTCATATCAAATTTAAAATTTTTAAACCATTCTTCCCGTCCTCTTGGGATCTCTGTCACAGCAGCTATGGCTTCTGGAGAAACTTGGACCTCTAGCATAGCAATCTTTGAATTTAAACCAGTGAAGTTTAGTGCAAATTCTTTGGTTACCTGCGCATGTCCTCCTTGTAGCTTCTTGCAAAAGTTCCAGCAGCCGGCATCTTTGAACGCTTTCTTCACACCTTCATCCCTCAACGCTATATCCAAGCCCTCAGGTTCAGTCCTTTGGCATTTACCGGATCTGTGTTCTTTTCTCTCCATTTTCCTTTCAAAATCTTCACACACACAGAGTCTAACAGTTTCAGTTTCAATGGTAATTCAGTTCTTTTTAATTCAGCCTCGCTTGTAATCAGGCTCGCTTGAAATTCAAATTTTTTATTGAAACACTTCCATACATAATCAAACAGACAGGTCACTCATGCAGCATTTACGTCTATCATAAAGGTCTATGCACGGTAGAATCTATTGGGAATGATATTTCTGTGCATATCAACAGATCTATTAGTGGGGTAGTGGCAAATGAGCGCTCAAACGTGATAGGAGAGGCACATAAGCTGACATGAGTGGACACAACTGATGACTCAGCTACGGACTTGACATTTCGGGAAGGGTTTGCTGCGAAATGCCCGAATCCACGATTTCGCAGCGTTGTTAGTTTTAAATTCTAATGATGCGCTGCGAAACGGCCTAATCATAACGCGCTGCGAAATTACTAAACCATGATTGCACTGCGAAACTGGCCAATAGGATTACGCTGCGAAATTACTAAAAGACTCGGTGACTCGGATGAGACAAGACATGACTATGGAACAATGATGGTAGAGGAGAACCAATAGGATTTGAGTATAGTTTAAATCAAAAACTTTAAAACTCCGAATCCTAAGTAAGACATATAAAACGAAATCAACTTGACACAGACCTTTGCAATTGGAATAGGACAAACAACTATATGCATAATTTTTTTTTTATAGTTCTAAGTGATAACAGATTCACTCTAGGAATACTTTCCTCTCTTTCTTCCTCTCTCTCCTTAGGTGGCAATGGAGGTTGGTTATCCGGGAGCACTCTCCCAGATCTAAGGTTGATCACTTGAATTTCCACAACATAAGCAGGGTATGATGTCTCTCCACTTTAGACCTGTTGTGCTTGTCTATTGTTTGGGTTCAGGTTTGGTTGGGTAGGCATCTGAGGTTGTTTAGTTGGAGCAGGGTGTAAAAGTTGTGGTTGAGTAGGAAGTGAAGGAAATAAAGCTGGAGCATTTTTGTATGGGGGCCTCCACCCCTGGGGTGGTGCATTCCACTGAGGTTGTGGAGGTGTATATGGCTGGTTGGTCAGCTGGGAATGGTACTGGGGTGAAAAAGACCAAGGAGAAGGTGTAGACAAGGAGGGATGAGCAGGGGGCCCCCAAGAGGGAATGGATGTGTTATGGGTAGGGTTATAATATGCATAGGATGACCCTTGCATGCTCTGCTGGTTTGGTTGAGGCCCATGAGGCCTTCTTTGATTTATGTAGCAGAGCTGTTCAGTCACCCCTTCAGTTCCCTGATACAAAGATTTTAGTCTAGGTAGAGAAGGGAAATTTTCTGTTGAGTGGTTTTCTTCATAGATCGAGCATATTTCTATCAGGTTTAATGGAAATTCATTCTAGGGTGCCTACTTGTTAATCTTGGGCAGAAGATGGATAATGATCTCTCTTATTCCTCGTGCTTCCTCTTGATTTATATAGTGTCCATCTGTAGGGAAAGGGCTTGCAATATTTCACTCTTAAAATCTTCCAACATGTTTCCAATTTCACTTTTTATAGATGTGTTGGAAGAGGATGAGCTGGCCATTGTTTAAATACCCCTACCCTTTTTCCTAGCTGCCCTAGAATGGTTCTTAAATACATGCTTGATATCTTCATAGGGTAGTTGGTAGATGTCCCCTCCTGATAGTAGGTTTAGGGTATCCAGGAGATCTTCTATGATCTCCCTGAGTAGGACAAGCTTAAGTGACTCAGGATCAAGTGTGCACCTGGCCCTTTTATAGCTAAGATGGAATCTTTCCTCATTATCCTCTAAGGACTCATCATGCCCCAAGGTCATTCTAAAAATTTCCTCTTTAGTGTCTTTGGACCTATAGTAGTCCTTATACTTGTTGTTGAAAGCTTGTTGCATCTGAGTCTAGCTGGTGATACTATCCCCAGGTAAACCCATGAACCAACGTAGAGCTACATCCTTGAGAGGATGGGAATAATTTCAACTTTTGATCATCAGCGGTGTAGTCATAAGTTCTGCATATGAGAACAAATTCAAACAAGAAAGTATCTGGATCTTCCGAGGTCAGGCCATGGAAGTGAGGAACAATATAGGGGCTTATGTTCTTCATCTTGGCATCCCCATTGGTTTCTCTGATGGGCACCAGTATTGCAGCAAGAATGCTGCAACTCCTCGGGCTACCAAATTTACTTCATCAACCCGGGGTTCGTACAAACTTGGAGGTGACAATGATGTATACACAAATGGATGAAATAGGTCCACTCTTTTATCACTACTGAGCTGGGCGATAGACCACTAGGGTTTCTCAAACCAGCCTTCTATTGATTTAGAAGAAGTTTGATTACCAATTGAGAAAGGAGAGTTTTATCCTAATTGAGATAATTGAAATGCTACCTACTGCAATAAAGAAGGACTAAAATAGATGCTTGAAACACACCACTCATCTAGCTATTTTTTAAGATACCTTGATTCAGAAGAATTCTAAATTAACACATGTGAAACCCTAACTAACCTAAGCATGAAATATGATCTAATCAAACACTTAACTATTGTGCATATGAATAAGAATAACAACCTTTTTCTTTTTGTCTTTTTGTAAAAACATGAATTCTAATTCATCTTGATTGTATGGCAGGTGGGTCAGGTGTGGAGAGAGATGGTTGTGATGGGTCAGATGGTTTGGGAGTCAAGCAGGGTTCTTCTCCTATATTTCGTGATGCATTTCTCACAAATCAGCCTCAAAACAGGCCACTATAGGTCGTCCTACAGGATGTCCTAATTCACCTACAGGATCCCCTGTATTCCTACAGGAATAGACCGACAACATGAGGAGTGATTTGGGAAGTGGTATAAGGCTTAGGGAAGGTGAGTGATGGATGGAATAAGGTAAGGAAGTGGTTAGGACTCCCTCAAAACTCAAACCAAAGTTTTTATGATGGTTGGATTTTCTCAAAAAGCATGACAAGTTGTCCTTATGAAATGATAACTCAGATTGTGGACTTAGTGGCTTTTGGCAATCATGGAGGGATGAGGTTAGGTTGAGGTTGCTGATATGAGGTCTTCCTGCACTACTGAATCTCCTGCAATATACGCATCACTGTTGGCATTTACTCATAAATCATGTAAAAACAAGAAAGGTTTCCAACAACATAAGAAAACAAAATTTCATCATTCATTTGCCTAGTTCATGCATGGAAATACTTGCAGCCTATTGTGAGCACACCATGAAATCTAATATAAAACCTAGTATATAAGGAATGACAACTGCAATCTATCTTTTAAAACTGAAAGATGTTGATGTTGGAAATAATACTGAGAGGGGGGGGGGGGGGTGAATCAGTATTATCAAATCAATAAAACTTTTTCATTTCCATAATCAGATTCATATATTCTACTTCCACAACTTCTTATAATTAAGTTAATTGATCTTCAATGAGTGCATTAGAACATTATCAACCATATTAACAGATGCAGTAACATAGAATAGATCATCACACATAAGGCACACACATGAACACCATGATATAAGGTGGAAACCCAATGCGGGAGAAAACCACCTGCTGCAAGTCATCTCAATCTTCTTCTTAATAAGAAAATCCTTTTACAATATTTTGTACTGGTGCAGTCTTATACCAGTACGGGAGCTACAACCCCCTTTGCTCTTGTACTAGCCGATCCATTTACTAGTATGCAGGCTGCTACCTGCTACAATGCTCCAAAGATTTCCTTTAGCTCTTGTACTAGCTTAGATACTAGTACGTAGGTGCTGGCCTACAATCTTTTCTCCTCCAGGTACCACGTTTCATCAATTTTCAGACTGGATACACTGAATCACAACACATAATCTGAAAGGCCACATTTCATCCAATTTTCATACTGGACCCAACAACAACATTGAAGCTCATAATCAAACAACCTTCTGAATCACCCAATCACCAGATCAATACATATACAATGAGAGTTATCAACCAAATCTAGTCCACCAAATCATATAAGGATAAGTCATTATGAACCTGATCCATTCATCTATCAATACTGAAGCTAATCATAATCATTCACTCAATCACTGCTGTTATCAGAACATAATACCAGACATCACTTCAAAACCCAGAACACAACAATAATAAATAGGGGCAGCTAAATAGATTTCATGAAAAGTCCGCAGCTTCACCCATTGAACACCTGCGTACATCCGCACTGTTTCCAACTGCGTTCCTGCGTACCCACGCACTGTGCCTCACGGACTTCCTGCGTACCTGCGCTCTGTGTCCAATGAACTGCCTGTGCACCTCCGCATCTGCAGCGCTTCTGGGCCTGCGTATCTGCGCACCTGCAGCGCTTCTGCGCCTGCGTATCTCTGCACTTTTCTTTCACTGTACTTGCGTACCTACGGGTATAGATAATTTCAAGACTTCAAGAATAACCCAGACTGTCAGATCTACAGATCTGAACATGCGCCGAGGAGATATCAACCCATTAGTAGATCCGACTTGTAATTCTCATGTTTCTCCTTGATATTGATTCAACTCTCTCTCACAAACTGATTACAAGAATTTCAGATCTAGCTTCTCTTAAGATCTTCTAATTTCACACACCTAGCCAAATGATCTCCTTTGCTTTATATAGGCAGGCTCTCCCTAAAATCATGGATCAATACCATAGATAACCAATACAAGGGGTCCAAACCGGGGCTAAATTAGATCCTATACCACGGGCCAAAACCATAGAAACAAGAACGGCGGGCTAAATACCACGGGCCAAACATAAGAAACCCCACGTGAGCACGCTTCTCTGCCTTGAAGTGAGTGAACTGGGGTCCGCACCTTTTACATGGTGTACCTGTGGGTATGTACGCACTTTATCTATGACATGCCTGCGGGTACGCAGCTTTTGTATGGTGTACCTGCGTACCTCTTGTTTTCTTCATTATTTGTGAGCTAATCATCAATCTCTGCTACTGACCTGTTGTACAGTGATCCATCACCTGTATGAGTTGCCATCAAGGACAACACTTTAGCCATAATGCCAACAATCTCCCCCTTTGGACTTGATGGCAAAGCTTACTTGTGAAATGTCATCTGATCCCTTTGAACTGTCCTAGATCCATGTATTCTGTCATATCTGATATCTCTTCTGTGGATTCATTTGAATGTATACAAGTGAGATGATCTTCTATGAGAAGGTTGCCATCAAGTACAACACATGCATCATAATGCCAACAGTTGACCTAATTAACATAAAAACCCTAAATTTTACAAGAAACCAGAATTATGTCTTTTTGGGCTGAATGAGAGTTCTCCCTCAAACCATGGTCCCTAAAAAGGGAGGAATGAGGCAAGATCCACTAGTTATTAGCCTTTTTGGTATTTCTTTATCTCTCTAAAGTTGCTGTCAAAGCTATGCAAAAGTGGAAGCAAACAAATCAAATTCACCAATACTTGTAATGTAACAATGCCACAATCAATTAAAAAAGTAATCTATGAAGTACCATAAGCATAAAAGTACAGTAAGAGGAACCTCTGGTTTTGGGGTTGGGCCCTAGCCCAAGAGTGTCAACCCTATGAGTCAACTCAATGCTTGCTCAAGGGAATGCTCATCTTCATTAACATATCAAAAAAATACATAACAATGTTTTGTGACAATCCTTCAACTCGAAAGTGCTTAGTTATCTTGCATAAAGAATCCTAATCCTAATGAAGCTGTAGGCTTCCTTATTTATACAACTGAAGTTGCCAAAAACTTCCTTAAATATTGGGAGTCTTGGCTCCCAATCTCAAGATAAACTAGTTCTTAACTATCACTGGCTCGGCTGCCAATGTTCCTCATGACTCAGTTTCCTGTAACTCTCAACTAGTGTGATTTGATTGAGGGATATTCGAATGAGTGAGGATTTAATGAGGAAGATCCATCTCCTATAATCTCTCCTTCTTGTCTTATTCGAGTTCCTGCACCTTAATTAGCCATAATTTGCCACAATTTTTTCCCAAAAACCTGCAATCAATGCACATTAGACCACCAGACATAAAATCTTACTTTTACTCATCTCATTAAGAAAAATATAATTAAAACATGTAAGGAATTATGAGAAGAGTTTATTTTAATAGCTTGGAGGTGTATTAAGGTCCATATATTTACCCAATGATGAGCCTCATTAGGAAGGAGAAGTGAAAATCAAAGGAGATGAGGGGGATAAGAAAGTGGAAGAAAGAGTAAGCCCTAATCATACTTCTCAACCACAAGAAGCAAAAGAACAACCACATCAAACAAGTCTATTTATAGGGGATACTAAACAGGAAGTAACTACAACATTAGCTACATTGAGCACTCATGTCAAACCCAAGGGGAAGTAATCAGGACAAGGTCCCATGTATTTGAAAACTAGGAAGAGCACTAGAATTAGATAAGGGAAACCACAAATTCCTACAAAGGTTCCTATTATTATCGATGAGTCACCAAGTAAAAGGGAAGAAATAGGGCCCAATGATGGAAAGTTTGAGGAGGTCGCTCCTCGTAAAACACAAACCAAGTCACCTGTAGCATCTGTGAGTAGGCCCACCACTAGGGAAGTCACCTTCAAGAATCCAAGGACACAATCTACCTTTGAGAAAGTAGAAAAAGAGAAGCTATAGGAGGATCAGGGTTTGATATAGAAGAGACATGGTTTACTATAGGAGGGGCAGAGTTTTCTAAAGGAAGAATAGGGGAAGCTACAGGAGCCCAAGAAAGAGCTACAAAATGAATCCACCACCTCAAAGTCAGTTGGGAAAGACCTACAAGAGCTCTAAGAGCTTGACCCACAACCTAGCTTCGGGTCCTACAACAAATTTAAAGAAGGAGGAAGGATTATCCTTGAAAAATTTAAAATCCCACTCCTCTATGAGTTGGAGATAGAGAGAGGCAGAACCCACAGGCGGATGCAAATTCTCAAATCTAAGAACGCAGAGGATGTGGGACTCATGGAGGAGAAAGTAATTGAAATTGGTAAGGAGTTGAGTGATTTGAGACTCATGGAGTCTATTATGAAGGAGTATCTACAGGAAGAAAACACAAGGTTAAGAGAGAGGTTGTAGGATAAAGCAACACAACTTGCTAGCATGGAAAGTTTCTCTATGAAATCCATACAATTCATGCAACCATCAAAGTCTTATGCTGTCTTCCTCAAAGAACAATGGCTGTAGTTCCAAATCAAAACTCTAGCACAATATGGATCTTTGCCTTTTCAGTACTACAAACAGTTTATTGAGTTTCCAACCAAACTAATATGGAAGACAGGAAAAATTTACTGGAATTGTTATGCATAATCTCACTTTGACAAATATGAATTTTTGGGATCCCAATTCAAGATTGGGAGACATGAAGTTAATGGCTTTAGCATACTAGTTGAATCATGAGGAAACAAGAGCAGAGGAGGTGAAAAAGGTAATGACAAAGGATGAGAAGGAACCTTTGTATATCAAAGGAGAGCTAGAGAACCCTAAGGTTGTCATCAACAATCATAGCCTCATCTCCAATGATGATGCTTTAACACCCAAATGCATTTCTACCCAGGAGCAAGACATTATACACTTTTAAGACATGTTTAGAATGTTGGGAACAAAAAGTATGCAAGCTTTCTAAAGAAGATGGCATGCCTTACCCCACAGTCTACAAATTAGAGAATATCACTCTCTTGAAAGGTTAAGGAATGCCTTGAAGACAACACCATTGTACAGGAGAATCATGTAGAGGATGAAAATTAGGTGGATAGGACTCAAACTCAGTCCACCCTTGCTACTAGGTTTACAAGAAGGAAGAGATGAAGTAGAAGAAAAGAGAGAGTGGACAAAAATATAAAGGAATGCAGGTTTTTACCCAGAAGAGGGCACACCATTTGAGGAGCCTTGGGGTGCCAGGGAGGCCACCAAGGCCATGAAAGAGATTCACATGGATGACTAAGTTTCTTAGAGGATGAGCAACACCTTTAGCAGGGGGTGATGACGAGTCCCATAAATAGGTATATTTTGAAGATTATCATGGCATCCTCTAGCCTTAAAACTATCCTTCTCTCATATTAATTCACATTTTTTGTTATATTATTCTTAATAAGAGGAGTAAAAGGTGTTTGTCATAGTATGTTTCCTAATGTGGTTTAATTGTAGGAAAAATAATCATTTTTGAGGCAATTACTATGCAGGGGCTTGATGGAGACAACCAGTAGATAATCTAGGGGGTTAATACACCTCCTTAACTTCCTAACTCAGCTTGGGATCACAATATCTTGTCTCACCAGTTCAAATTCATTAGCAGACCAGTGACTCCTAGTCCAAATGAAGCTCAAGAGGGAAAAGATCCACCATTTCTGAGATCAAGGAGGGAATCACTCCTACTTTCAAGGGATATACTATTATATGCCCTTTTGTATAAATAAACAAGAAGAAATCTCATTAGGTTTCAAATTTTTTATTCAGCTAGGTGTAGCTATTGATATTGAAGCTTTACATTGTCACTTTGAACTTTTATGTGATGTATGAGACCTTTAACTTTTTAAGAGAAGTTGGATTTTTAGATGCATCTGAGATAGTTTCAGAGGGCTGAGACCCTTGGGTTTGGGCCCAACCCAGAGGCTTTGGCCCTTCTTTTTGTACTTATGTTTTGTTCTTGATTCCAAGCAGTTCATAGTTTCTTTCATTTCAGTAGAGATTAAGCTATAAAAACCTGTGGTTGCACACCTATACATCACCTCTCTTGTGGGAGAATGAGTGGAAGGATTCACAACCTCAGTCCAAATTTTTTTTTTTTTATGATTTCTTGGAAATAGATTGATTTTAGTTGTTCTGCTTTACATTTTCTTTCTATATCTTAGAAGTCAGTTTAGTGATTATATTAGTGTTATGACATAAAATATATGTTATTTAAATTCAACTCATCTTTTCCATCATAGGTTATCTCATTTTGGTAATGATCAATGGATGTATGCATGTGATTGATTGTAGGGTTGTGTTGATCTGTAGGGAAGGGAAACTTTACCACTTCCATCTTGGAATCCTTCATCTTCTCTTTGCACCTTCAATTCTATCCCAAAACTTTGTTTCCATAAGTCATTTTGCCTAGTGAACTTAGGACACCGTGAGCATTCATTCTAGTGAAAGACAAAACTCATAGAGGTCCTAAGCTTGGCTAGGGGGCTCAACCGAACCTCCCTTCATCTTATTCAACCTCCATCCACCTTTCCATACCATCAAGAAATCATTTTCACCCTTAAAATCCACTTGGAACCGCTCCCATAGCATTACATGCCCTCCTGTAGAAATACATGACCTCTTGTAGCAATCAACCTGTAGCACCACTTTTCTTCTCCAATTTTGATCCCCACATCAAATTTAGCTTAGTAAAGATGGATAATGACCCCAAATGTGATTTGATGACCATGGGAAGCTCCTAGGCCACTCCAACCATTCCTTTTCTTCACTACAAAACATATTAGAATTAGTTTTTTTTATTATCAGAAGTATGATGCAAGTAGGCTAATGACTTTCAAGTAAGTGTGAACTAGGTAGATGATACATGCAATTTTGATTGGTAGTTGATGATTTATGCAAGATAAAATAACTTATTTTTTGCAAGTAGATTTGGTAGTTTGATGAATTTTGCAAGATAAAATATATTTCTTTCTGCAAGTAGATTTTCCCTTGTCCTTTCATGAATTTATTAATTAGCATCTACAAGTTGAGTATCATATCTAGAATTAGTTTTCAATTGTACCTTTATTAACAAGCTTTGATTTTAATTCAGTAGGAGCAATAGTCTCTGAGGACTTTGATCTAATGTCATGATCGAGGGTGGCATGAGTAGAATCCAATCTGCTGTGCATATAACATTGTCACCTCTAAGTTTGTACGAATCGTGGGTTGATAATTTAAGTTGATGATCCATATATTTTTACTTCAAGGATGCATACAAAATTGTATATAAAAGAGCATGTAACCAAGTAACTTAAACACATGAAAAATAAGCGGAAATCATAAAACAACCATGAGATCAAAGGCATAAAATAATTTTATTAAGGAGTTCACCCAGTGTGGGCTACGTCTCTGGGCCCTCCTTAAAGTGGAGAGGCATCTTTTATTAAATCACAACAAAAATGAATTAAAATCAACTTTACATCAAATGACCCTTATACCTCCATTTTACGGCATGGACGAAAAACGCAAAGCTTAGATGCATAAACATACATGACCATTGGATTTGTGGTGCGAAATCATGCCAAACGACTACAAACTTGACCATATTATGAGCAAGTGACCTCTGGAGCTCCAAGGAATCTTTAGATTTTATCAAGATTCCTTGCAAAAAGATCCTCCCAAGATTCCTTAGGAATATTTCTTGAATTCCATGCCCGCATGGGTGTGGTTCCGGCTTGGGTGCGCTCTTGGTTCCACTTGCAAAAATCATCCTCAACTGCTCTGGTCTGCCCCTGCTGAGCAATCAAGTAAGGTTTATATACATTTTGAGTGGAGGAGTTCATAACAAAGATGTGTGCACCGTTGGTGGCAGTGAAAAATAGAACGGGGATAGATTGGGGTCAAAACTTGCCTTGCCCAAAGTTGGTCCTTTGCTTTTATTTCAATGAATGCCATGTTTTATATAGTTTGGTGATTTTGATATGGTTTGAATTTGGAGCCGCCCGTTGGCAAGCTGACCCACCTGAGCTAGGTGGGTTCAACCCCTGCTGAGTCGTCCATACATGTGAAAATGTTGTATTAAAGGGTTGTGGGGATCCGTTAGTGGGTGGTCCGCCCATTGCATTATATTTAAATATATATGTAGTGCCATTGGGGGGTGGCGGCCCACCACCCCAAATTTATATTTATATTTATATTTTTTTAAACATAGTAGTTTAAATTTCGGTGGTGGTTTTTAAGGGTCACTGAACAAATTAAAGAGTTGACAAATTCGCCCGTTCTGACCAATGTATTTCGTGTGCCATCCATTTTCCAAATTGTTGCATTTTTAGTGACTCCCATTGGGCCTAATTTGACCACAACTTTGATCGTCTATATCTTGAGCATACAAACTCAGATTTGAGTGTCGATCACGTTGTTGGAATCAGGATGACGAGGACTACGATTTGTTTATGGTTTCACTTCAATCGACTAAATTTGATATTTGTGTTTTTTCAAGGCCACTTCTATTTCTAGAGCCACCTGGATCAGTTGAGGAGCCCTTGGGAGTTGCAACATTCTTGGTACAATACCGGGGCTCACTAGTTTCTCTTTAACATTTACTGAATCTTGACAATTATGCAAACTCTTGGGAAGGCCCAAGATGGCTAGAGATATTAGATATTCTTGAGGGACAACAACATTGACCCTACCAAGTTCATCACAACATTGTGTAAACCTACTTAGGTACTCTAGAATTGTTTCATTCTTTTGCATCTTAATGCTTTGAATCTTGTCCTTGAGTTCCAACTTCCTTTGGTCACTATTGTTCTCAAACAACTCGGTCAGTGTTTTCCACACCGCGAACAAAGTCTCTTTCCCATGGAGATTCGAGACAATATGATCTCAAACTCCCTCCAATATGATCTTCCTTGCTTTAGCCACATCCTTCTTCCACTGAGCAAGATCATGGGCATCAGATGCTGGGGGTTTTGCTACATTTGTCTTGATGTATTCTAGTAGCCAATCATCATCCAATACTTCCTCCATTCGGATCTTCCATGCCACAAAATTTGTGGTTCCTTCAAAAGAATACTCGAGCCTGAGTAAATTAAAATCCATATTCTTAGTCCTCGAGAAAACCTGTAACACTGATCTTCAAATTCAAACCTCCTGCAATGACAACTTCGAAACATCTTCTATACTGTAAATCTAGCTCTTATACCATGTAGAAATTAATGTGTAGATTCAAAACTGGTCATGAAATTTACTAGGGGGAAAGAAATTGCTCAAAACCCCTTACTATCTGTATTGAATTAATAAGAGAATAGAGAAGAAATACAATGCTTGCTCAAGCCTAAGCACACCTTGCACTAGTATAGTTTATCTCTTTGCTCGACTGATTGAACCTGGCCCAACACTTTACAAATTTCAAGCCTCCCCAAGCTCCTATTTCCTTGCATTTTTCCTCAAGGAATTAGCCCCCTATTATTTAGGAAATTCCTCAATTTGGATTGTGCAATTCCTATAGGTCCTTCTCTGATTGCATTCATGACTTGTACAACTTGGAATAGTTTACAACTGATAGTACATTGCCCTTGAAATCCAATCTAAACTAGGTAACTTAAATTCTCTGCATGCAAAAATTATTTTGGGATGATTGGTTAGTTAACTAGATGATCACTCAGTGTGAAAAAAGTTACACAACCTTGATTGAACCTCCACTAGTTCTACTAACATTGAGAACTAGTTAGACTAACAATAGCCCAAATTAACTGAAAAAGATTGCTACAAATTAGAAATCAATCATGTAGAACTGAAATCAAGTGTATCCAACTCAAATTTACTGAGTTAACTGAGTGACAAGATCCATGTCACATCAGTTAACTACCTCCAAGTACTCTGCTGAAATTGAAATTTGAATTTATCCTAATTTAATCAAGGGAAAATTAAATTAGGAATTTCTTGCTGCATTTTCAATAGTTTTCACCCATTCTTGTTTCTTTTTGAGTGTAGTTTATTAGGGAATATTTTGGAGTAAGGAAACTTTGCAAGTAGATCTACTTTAGTCTTTTATTTTTTAGGTAAGTCACCAAACCCTTATGAGTGGTTAATAAAGATTTATTCTTTTCTCTCTATGATAAAATTGACCATTTATTCATTCACTATGTTATGGTTCATAACCCTAACAATAGGAAGCATTCTCTGTTAAAAATTTCTATTGGAAATATTGTTTTCATTGATGTCCAAAACAAGGGGAGACTACATATGTCCATGATAAATATTGAAAAACAAAGATTGCTGGAAATATTGTTTTTGGGCTTTTGATGCCCAATTTGGATACCCTATTTTTGAAGGCATTTTTACTCCAATTATCTAGATCAAATGGGAACATAGGATATATTGTTGTAAATATTATTTTGGAACCTTTCCAATGGTATATGACAATCCTTCTAACTCCATAGGAATGAGGAGATATGAAATATTTTGTTAGGATATCCCAATAAGAAAGTACAAGTAGGCTAACCAAACTACTTTTACAATTTGGCCCGATAAGTGAACGTAAAAGCACTATAAATCAAGGATAGATGATTTCCTTTGAGGTGTATCAAAATAATAGGATACATGAGGTGTTCAAGAGGAGCTAAGGAATATTTTTGGGGTGATTCTTGGAGATTAAAGGTAGAACAAAATATGTGATTTATGGGGTGAATAGGTCATTTGGTATTTTCTCTATAAATTTTCTTTTGGGATGTATTTGACCGTGAAACTTGTAGGATACAAATAATATCACCATGCAATTTTGGTTCAAATTTAATAACTTGGTTCACTATAATTCTAGAGATATGCTCTAAAGAAATTAGGCTTCTTGAATGATCCTGAAATTTGCTTGAAATAAGTCAACTTGCTATTTTCACTATAACATTATTTATATGACATTTCAGATAATGGGTGGAGAAATTTCTGTTTTTATTTAACACGATGGGACCTGACCTCATTGAGATGGTGGAAAAGTCTTGAGTTCAAGGCTACATTTTAGGTTCTATAAACACTACCTTTCTCACACTGATTCTAGAAAATTCCAATTCAAGTAGTTTTTCATATTTTAGACCTATCTCACTTTGTAATGTGGGATATAAAATGATTTATAAACTAATTGAAAACCAAGTTACGAAGATTTTGTCTGACCATATCACTGTGGAACAAGTCGGTTTCCTTACAGACAGAAGGATCCAGGATGTTGTTGGGATCACCTAAGGATGTATACATTCTATAAAAGCTCGTAAATTGAATTGTTGCTTGATGAAGATTGACCTTATCAAAGCATATGATAGGATTGATTGATATTTTCTTAGACTAGTTCTTAACAAAATCAGATTCCACTGCAGACACATCAGTTGGATTATGGCTTGTGTCTCGATGACCAACTTAACTATGTTGATCAATGGGATGCCATCATAATTTTTCTGGATCACCAAAGGACTTTTGAAAGGTTGCACGCTCTCCCCAAAACTATTTATTTTGGTAATGGATGGACTTGGTAGAGGATTAAGAGAAGCCATGGAGGGAGGTAGGATTAATTAATGTAGGGTAACGATAAAAATACATCTGTTACATGTAATGCTTGCTGATGATGTCTATGTCTCGGTGAGATGAAATTCTTAGAATGGCACATATTTTTTCAAATTATTACTAAATTTGGAAATGATTTGGTATAATCCTAAATAAATAAAAATCAGAAATTACCTCAGACAACATGGAGAAGGAGACTAAGAAGATTGTGACACTTTCTGGAATTAGAATTAGACCATTGGCTAGTGGTTTCAATTATTTGGGCTTCCATTTGAAGTCTAGGAATTATGAGAAGTGGGATTGGAACTGGATTATAGAGAAATTCAAAAATAAATTGACCTTGTGGGAAAATAAATGCCTTACATCGGGTGGCAAGATGAATATGATCAAGGTTGTCCTACAAGGCATCTCAATCTATTGGATGCACTTGTTCCACTTATTGATGTTGGTCATCCACAAAATTGATTCAATTATTGCAGAATTTATTTGGTTTAGTTCTAGTAAGAAATCTAAATTTCATATATCTAAACTTGTTTCCATTTGTAGGCCTATTGAGGAAGGGGGATGGGGCATTAAATGCACTAAAAATTTTAACGTAGCACTTCTTACAAAGAATCTATGGAGAACCTTCATGGGCCCTAGTATTTGGCATGATATTATAAGTGAAAAATATCTTAACCACACTAATTTGGAATATTGGGTCTTATCTGGGGTGCCATTGAAGAAAACTGCCTCATTCATATGGTGTAGCTTGATGAAATCCAAGCCATGGATTTTTGGAAATCTCAAATGGGTGGCTGGTTCTGGTAACAAAACATTCATTTGATTAGATGCTATTATTGGAATGAAAGGGGGACATCTCCTCTCTCTCCCCATTATTCAGTTCCTTAATGGGCATGGTCTCTTTACCTTAGCTCACATTGGTTTCCCATTGATCGCTAGTTTTCCCTCTACTAAATGGCCAAATGCAGATGAGTTGGAACTTCCTCATGATTTTTTTGTTGAATGGGAAAAATAAAAATCTAAATTATACCATGCAAGGATTTCCCTATATGATAAGGAAAACAAAATCACATGGGGGGTTGATCCCATAGAGGTAACATCTCAATCAAAGTGGTATACTCATACATCACCAAGAAGAATCAGATGAAACATTGCATAAAATGGTTGACTTGTATGTGTAGTTGGAAGGTTCCAACAAAACTTAAGTGTTTCACCTAGCTTGTGTTATATAATGGCATACTCACCTAGGACAATCTAGCTAAGCGTGGATTACATGGTTTGTGATAATGTCCTCTGTGTCAATTGACATATGAGGAGGTTTTTCATATATTTCTGAGTTGTCCCTTTGCGATCTCCATCTGGGAGGAGGTATCCAATTCTCTTAAGTTTACAATGCAGGTGGATAGGTATTCTATTGCATCATGCCTCCTTGACTGGTCCAATTTCCTTTTAGAATTTAGGGCAATTCCATTATATATTTTATGGGGAATCTGGCACTGTAGGAATGATTGCATATTTGAAAATAAAGCTCTAGATTTGAGATCAATCTCACTGAGAATTGTGTATTTTTTCTTCTTCTAGAAATTGGTCCTCAGAGACTTATTAGTCTTGAGCGCAGGTGGAAATTTAAGGGCTTCGATAATATTTCCCCTATTGGCTTCTTTGATGGCTCCTCTGCGAGTGGACTATGTGGGTGTGGAGCTCTTATCCTCTTTCGACCTTCCCTAACATTTCATTTCTACTGGTCAGGGGGGTATGGAACCAAAATTAAAGAAAAATCGCTAGCTCTTTGGGGGGTAATGCAATGTGCATCTTGGCTTGTTGTTGAGGAGATATTGATCATTGTAGATTCAAAAACTATCTTTGATTGGGCCACTCACCAATCCTCTATAGAAGTGCCATCATTACTTCATTAGCTAGACCAAATTAAGTCCATCATGGTTTATTTTAATTCTATCTCTTTCTGCCACATATTCTGGGAACAGAATGTCATGGAAGACTCACTTTCCAAGTGAGGGGCCTCTGTCATGCCTGGGTATATTCGGGTATATCCTTGTGGACAAAATGGGTCATATTGGTATTTTTTATATAAATTTAATTATGATATGTTTTAGATTGTGAAACCTGGATTAGATGGAGAGTACATCTCAAGGTACATATAATAGAAATTTTATATCTTGTTTCACTATAATTTCATAAATATGATCTAAGGAAGTTAGTGTTCCTAAATGCTCCTAAAACATGCTTCAAGAAGGTCATCTTGGAATTTTTTCTATAGCTTTCATTTTGTGATGTTGTAGACCATGAAATCTAGAGGAGATGAAGAAGATATCAAGGTCCTCGTGGTAGAAATTTTAGACCTTGTTTTTCTATAATTTTGGAGATATTATCTAAGGAAGTTATTATTCTCCAATGCTCCTAAAACATGGTTCAAACCGGTAAACATGGAATTTTCGCTGTAACTTTATTTCTAAGATGTTTTAATCCATGAAATATAGAGGAGACAATGAAACAAAGATATAGGTACCTATGATAGAAGTTTTAAAACATGATTTGAAAAATTGGATATGTGGCATGTTGTGTAAGTTCGTTCTTTGGAAGAAGCCAAAAGAAACACGTTTTGGGAGAAGTAGCCCTGGTGAAGGAACAAACGAAAAGTAGACTTGGTGAAGGTAAAAGAAAATAACTTACTTGGAGAAGGTAGAAGTTGTAATAATACTCGGTGAAAGAATAAGAAACTAAAAAACATTGTGAAGAATCAAGCAGACTCAATGAAGTAGGTTAGTGCCTATGAATATTTGCAGTAGTGTGGATTGGTGTCTCATGTTGGTTGGTGCCTACAAATATTATTGTAAAGGAGATTGGTGTCTCTTGTACTTTAGTGGCTACAAAGTAGCACAGTGAATTGATGTCTCTTGTAGGTTGGTTCCTATAAAGTAGTAGAGCTTGGTATTGGTGTGTACTGTAGTTTGGTACCTGCAAAGTAGCAGAGGGGATTTGTGTCTCTTGTAGGTTGGTGCCTACAAAGCAGTGGAGGGGATTGGTGTCTCTTGTATGTTGGTGCCTATAAGGGATTTTGATATAATGAAGTTTATTTGGTTTTCTCCCATGAGTATTTCCATGTATATCTTGTGTTACTTGTTAAATTTATAAGATTGATGTTTTATAATGTTTAAATAAGTAAAACTTGTCATTATACTGATTCACCCCCCTCTCAGTATAATTGTGAATCCAAAAATTAGTATCAAAGAAGGTTCCTCTAAAAGCATTTTAGCCACTCAAAAGAATATCTTTATAGAGACCATGGCTATTCATGAAGGTTCAATCAAAGCTCCAATATTTGATGGAAAAGATTATGCTTCCTAGGGGCATAGGATGAGACCTTATCTAAAGTATCTAAACTCTGATATTTGGAAATCTATAATGGATGGTTATAAATATCCATCATCTCTATTTGATTAGGATAAGGAAAAGCTTATAAAATCGATGAATTCCATTGTGAGGTTTATCATATTCAAATCTTGTTAAGGTGTTCCATTGTGAAACAACAAACTAAATGTGAGATAAGTTGTGTTGTGAAGGAAAATCCCCTCTGTGGACAAAGGCGATCTCTCTAGCCCAATGAGCGGGTCTAGCAACAAACTAAACAAACTAACATACACTTTCCTAGCTTATTTTTAACAAATGTAGAGAGAGAGTGACCTACATCGTTCTGATGCTAATCGCTCAATCCTTTGGAGATGAATTTGATTCCTTTGTTTCCAGGCTCGCTCCTTACTTGTTCTTCACGTTTGAGTACTTGCAAGAAAGATGAAAGAGTAATACAAGGTACAAGACCATATATGGCATACATCAAACATACAATACTTAATAGATCTAGGAGTATTAAGCTTAGAGCATAAACATTTACACAATTATGGAAAGTGAACATCAGATGTATATATTAATAAGCTAAAAAGGGAAGCATACAACCTATGCCTTGATATTGGAGACCTCCTTTTGGAAGATGTCCAAGTCGAAGAAAAGACTCTTCAAGAACTCCTTCTCAAAGTTAGAATGGGAAGCATTTGGGCATAATCTTAGTATAGGAATGCAAGCAATCAATGACCAACCATTTGGGGATGGAAGGGAGAGGGAGTTAGGGATCCAAAAATGGGGAGGAAGGTCCACATCTCAAGGGGAAGGCCCATAATAATAATATCAAGAGCTCCAAATGGGAGAGCTTGACCATATCTACAACAACCAATATCCGGCTCATTGTTCTCGAAGTTTCTAGCATACAAAGCTTCTCCCCCATTTTGGGAATTCCCATTAGAAGAGATTCAACGTGGGTTTTCACATCAAAACCTGCGCTGAAAGTGCTAGGGTGAAACAATGCAACCTGCCATCAACACGAGAAGGTAGTGGATCAAAGAGCACTGGCCCCAAAAATTAGGGTTTTAGCTAACCTTCTTTAGAATTGACTCAGGGCAGTTTTCCTTTGGTTTCTTAGGGATGTTTTTGTCTGTGTATCATGATGGATATACTTCATAGTTGTCAACATTTTGGCACTTCGGGATATGAAACAATAAGTGAACAAGAGGTGTAACAAAATACTATGTAACAGTTGCAATTTCTTTGAAGGAGATGATATTGAAGAAATGAAAGAAATGGAGAATTTGAAGATGGATATTGCATATGAAATGAGAAAAAGAAGTCAACTTAGAAGGAATAATTTCTCAAAGACTCAAAGAAGAAAGAAAATATCAAAACCATGAATGCCCAATCTATTAACCATCAAAATGAAGAATTATATTTGGAGGAAGAAGATATCAATTATTTTAAGGGAGAATTTATTTGTCCATTAGAATAAATAGAAAGTATTAAAAGAAAAATTAAAAAGCTAGAGGATCTATTATGGATATATGAGAAGGAAAAGAATCATGATCTTGATGAATCATTTGTCTCTGTCATGAAGTTACAACTAGCAAAGGAAAATAAAAGAGAAGAATTGTTTCTAAGCCAACTCAAAGAAAATGAAGGACATAGTGAGAAATTAGAAACTACAATTCTTTTGTTGGGAAAGGATTTTAAAAATTCCATTGATTAGCTAAATCAAAGTTCGAGTTTGGAAAGAGTTCTGAAATCTTAGATAATATTCTAAGTTTTCAAATTTCTCCTTTTATTAAAATAGGTCTTGGTTATCATAAAACTTCCAAGGAAGAATCAATCTCAAGTGCATGAAAAAATAAATGCAAAGAACGACTAAAAATCTATGCTAATGTGCTCAAAGGATTCAACAAAAATGCAAGCAAAGCCATAAATGAAGACAAGAACCAACATAGATATCACCTCATCAGTAATACAAGTAGCACCAAGAAACAAAGTGAATACCAACCGAACCCCATGAATGGATTCAAAAGATCAATCCCCCATGAAGACATTTTACATCTAGGTATCAAAATCTCTTTTATGGCTATTGCTTTTTATGAAATAATTTTGGTCATAAGGCAATACATTACAGAGCATATGTAATAAATGACTATATGATGAATAGAAGAAGGGGATCATACAATATCTCAAGAAATGATTGTATGAGTAATTATCCTAGAAGTTTCAGTAATAATGTTGTAAAAAATTATAATTCATTTTCCCCCTTACTAGATCATGTTGAATGTTTCAAGTGTAATAATTTTGGGCACGAAACTCATGAAAGTAAAAGAAGTACATTGAGGCCTCTAAATCGAAGTACAAAAGAAGGTATTATCAGAAATGAAAATCAAACAAATATTTTAAAAAAGAAGCAAGAAAGACAAGAAGAGCATGGTTTTGTACTATATGCTCAAAACCAAGATAGTCAGCGCTACACTGATAGTGAATGCTCAAAGCATGTGATTGGAGATAAGAAAAAATTTCAATAGATAAAAGAAGACATGAGGAAGTGCCACTTTTGGAAGCAATGCACCAACCATAAGAATGGGTAAAGGGATATATGTCCTTAATGAAAAAATTGAAGCTCATAACGTTTTGTATATTGATGGTCTAAAACATAATATCATGAGTGTTAGTCAAATGTGTGATCAAGGATATCATCTCACATTCCATTCTAAAGGATGTGAATTAAGAAAATCATCTTTTGGAAGAGTAGTGAAAATGCGACTAGAACCTCAAGTAATGTGTCTATATATTATATGGAGCAAAAGGAAAATATTGCATGGGGAAATTGAATGAAAGTTGATTATGGCATAAAAGAATGAGTCATATTAGCTTTGAAAACTTAGTGAAAATAAACAAAATACAAGAAGTAAGAGACATCCCAAATATCTCAAAACCAAATTATGCAATTTGCAAGCCATGTCAACATGGGAACCAAACCAAGGTCATGTTCAAGAAAAAAGAAGACTCGTCATCAAAGCCATTGGAAATTATTCATAAAGATCTCTATGGGGTAGGAAAGGCACAAACATTAAAATGTGAGATATGTTTTATGATTTTTATTAATGATTACACAATAATGACAAGGGTTAAATTCCTTAAACAAAAATATGAAGTATTTGAAGGTTTTGAATCTATCAAAGCTCTGATTGAAAATCATATGGAACTAAAAATGAAGTGTTTAAGATGAAACAGAGGAGGTGAGTTTACCTCTAATGAATTCAATGGATTTTGTGAAAACCATAGGATTAGAATAGAGTTGTTAATGGTGAGGACTCCACAACAAAATGGAGTTGTTGATGTATATTTTTACTATAAATTCAACAGCTTATGTGATATGCTAAAACACAAGGCAAGAATCTACTCTATTCTTCAGTGGAAACCAAATTTGATCGATGAAAATAATAAGTATAAAAGGAAGAATATTGATCTCACATAACATAATATTTCTTTGGGGAAAGCAACTGCTAAAACCCCAACTATCTATGTTGCATTAACCAGAAGACCTGAGAAGAAAATACAATGCTTGCTCAACCCGAAAAATTCCTACACTAGTACAATCTATCTCTCTGCTTCCTAGGCTGACTCTGGCCAACACTTAACCAATTTACCAGCCTTCCAAGTCCCTACTTCCTTGCACAAACCCCAAAGGAATTATCCTCTATTTAATGTGGAAATTCCCTCTCCATAATTGCGCAATCCAAACATAGGCCCTCAACTGATTGCATGCACCATCTGTACACCTCAAAAAATTATGCAATTCATAGTACATTGTCCCCAAACTCTAATATCAATTGGGTCTTCCTCTGAACTGACATGCATGAGTTATTTATTATTGAATATTTGGTTAACTAGTGTGGTACTGGTGAGGCACCGTTGCACTAATCCACTACTAGACCTCTACTAGTTCCTCCAACATTTAGAACTAGTTTAAATGACTATAATTCAGTTAGACTGAGTTATCTAATTACAACTTAAAACAACTCAACCTAGGCCCCTAAAGTATGCTCTAAGCGATGTGATTGGTGTAGGGTAGGCGGTGTAGGTAGGGTAGGTGGTTGGAGTAGTAGTTTGGAGTTAGGGAGTAGGGGAGTTGGTCTTTTTCTGCGGATGTCACCTCGTATTGGGACGTGAGATGGGGATTTGATTGTTACTCTCTATTTGGAATGAGTGTCAATCAGCTATGAACCCAATGGTGACTCACTCACTCGGCCCCGTACCGTGTAGGGTGTAGTTTGGTAGGGTAGAGGGTGTATTTATTAGAGTTCGTAGGGTCTATTTCGAGGTCTATTTCGAGGGCCACGGTTGGGTCTAGTTGAGGGGCGAGGTCTCCTGTCTCTTCTTATTGGAATGATGTTCTCTGTCTCAAGGCAATAACTTCTAGCTGCACCAACCATAGCTTCATCATGCTGCTGCCCCCTAATTATAGTAGGCTAGCTGCACCGACAAGAGCTAATTGCTGCACTGAAAAGACTATACATGATTCTAGATAGGCTTCCAACTCGGATTTCCTAATTCAATTAAGTCAATTTAACTTAATTAACTATTACAAGTTGCTACGAGAATATAATTTCGATTTAATTCACAATTTAATTAAAGTACAGATTAAATTTGAATTTCTAGATGCTATTTTTAATATTTCTTGTTGCAAATTTCAACACTCCATCTCAACAAGAAAGGAATTAAACTCTATCCCAATCTGGTGCCTTTGGAATTTTCTGCATGCAACACTTCTATCTAGTGTTGTTGCTACTGCAACTTCTAAAACTGAAAAAGAATCCAACCTGAATCAGTATGATGCATCTGTCACCAGAGTCTCTGACTGCTACTAGATCTACCTCTGTCGACTGAAAACTTTGTGCTTCTGCTGTTGGAATTATATCACAGGTGTTGTCCTTGATGGCAACTCACTCAGATGAAAGATCACAGTACAATAGGTTAACAACAAAGAATTATAGATTAGACTACGCAGAATGAAGAAAGACATGTATACATAGGTTCACCTTCACCAAGCTGCGTATACACGCAGGTTCATTGTATACAAGTTGCGTATACGTACACACACACTTTCACAGAAGGAAAAGCAAATATCTGTTGGAAAATTAAGCTTTTGGTCCGTGGTATTTGGTCCAAGGAATTTTGACCCATGGTATTGGTCCAAGGTATTTGGTCCGAGGTATTGACCCTAGGTATTTGATCCAAGGTATTGGTCCTAAGTGGTTTTGGTCCATGGTATTGAGAAAGGCCTAAAACTATAAAAGGAGGAGAAGATCATTAGGCCAGGTGTGTAAGTATCAAATATCTGATGAAGTGTGAGATCTAGTATGCAGGTTATTGGCTTATGGTGATGTGCTTGATCTGAACCAGGGATGAACCTTAGCACTTGATGGAGGATAAGGTCTAATGATGGATTGGGATCTTAATGCTTGAAATGAATTATCTTTATATGGTTTGATCATGTTTATTCTAGATCTGAATATTGATGCATGTGTTGTTATCTGGGTATAACTGAAGTCTGGAATAGCTGCAGAATTATGAATTAATATTTGCAGATGTATATGCTGGTTGGCTTTTGAAAAAGTGTGTATACATGCAGGTTTGACACATGGAAGTAGCGTATACCTTATAAAATATGTTTCAGTTGTTTCTATTTGCTGTTGCAGAGTTCTGGGCTCTGGTTTGGGTTTTGGTTACTGTATTCTGGTGACAGTATTCTGAATGATCAGATTGATGGGTTGCCAAAGTGATTGATTGATTCGGTTGTGGTTGGTTCAGATAGTAATTGGTTGATGTAGATGTATGTGATTATTGAATTATAGTTATGATGTTGTTGATGGATCCAGTCTGAAAATTTATGAAACGTGGTCCTTGGAGGAAGAAAGAAGGTCATAGCCTACGTACTAGTAAACATATCGGCTAGTACAAGAGTTAGAGGGTTGTAGCTCCCTTCCAGGAGAAGCTGAAGAATGAGAGAAGGTTGTAACCTTCTGCAGGTGGAAGCCTGTGTACTGGTATAAGTCTACACCAGTACAAAATTGTAAACAGATTTTATTATTATTAAAAGAAGATAGAGATGACAGCAGCAGGTGGTTTTCACCCACATTGGGTTTCCAGCTTATATCTTGGTGTTCATGTGTGTTACTTATGTGTGATGCTTTATTTTTCTTTTACAATAAATCTTTGATATACTGGTTAAAGTTCAATGCATGATAAATTGGGTAAATCAAAAGTTCTCTGCATATACGCTAGTTACCTTAAGTACAGTCGCGTATACACTCTAGTTCACTTAGCTAAAGCAACGTATACAAATATGTTTGGAGAATTAAATCATTGATATGATAATACTGATTCAACCCCCCCCAGTATTATTTCCAACAATTGGTATCAGAGAGGTCCTTCAGAAGAAGCTTGATAGCTTGAAGGGAGATCCATCATCATGAGTAATCAAGAAAGCATGGATCCATTAGACCACCAATCTTTGATGGGAGAAATTTTGTTTATTGGAAGATAAGAACCACAACCTATCTACAGTCACTTGGAACAGATGTCTAGGAAATCGTGGAAGGAGGATATACATTTCCATTAGCAATTCCTACAAATACGTCAGGTAAAAAGCAATATGAAACCAATACCAGGGCTGTCAATACATTATTGGGAAGTCTGTCACAATCAGAGTTTGTCAAAGTTATGTAGCTCAAATCAACCAAAGAAATATGGGACAAAATTTTTCTAAGCTATGAGGGAGACTCTCATGTAAAACGTGCTGAATTGCAAACTCTCAGAATTCAATATGAAACTCTTAAGATGCACAATGATGAAAGTATAGCTAGTTACTTCTTACGTATATATGAGGTTGTTAGTTGCATGAAGAATCTGGGTGAAGAGATAAAGGAAGTTACCTTAATTGAGAAAGTTTTAAGATCCTTGTCTGCTAAATTTGAATCAAAAGTATCTGCCATAGAAGAAAAATAGGATCTACAGACTATCACTATGACACAGCTTCACGAAATCTTAACTGCCTTTGAGATGAAAAAAGGAAGCCCATCAGATATAAGAGAAGCCACATTTAAAGCTTCAGCAAAAGGAAAGGAAGAACTCAATGAATCAAGACATATTTAAGAAGAAGAAGATGAAGTAAACTTTGTCAAGAAGCTTCAACGGGGTTCTGGAAGATTTAGAGGTAAACTACCTTTCAAATGTTTTGCCTGTGGTAGAGTCGGTCATTATGCTGTCAAATGTCCCCATAAAGATAAATATGATAAAGGGAAGGAATCTGCAAAATGGAATAGAAAACAAAGTTTAAGTAAAAAGAGTTACTATACTCATGAAGATAGTGATGGTTTATCAAATATTGATGAAGATGAAAATAGTAATGACTATAGACTTCTAATGGCTTATGAAGATGTTAATTTTTGGGATACTTTAGAAGAAGATGACCTTCATGAAGAAATCTCTAAACTTAAAATCTGTTTAGAAGAAAAGAATATGATTATAGATACCTTGACATACCAACTCGTTGGAAGAGAAAAACACAATGAAAAACTAGAATGTGAAATTGTGGGTCTAAGAAAGGATCTTGAGAAAACAAAATCTCTCAATCTTAGATTTGCTAGAGGATCAAAAACCTTAAATGAAATTATCAAAGTGCAGCGTTCTCCTCTGATAAAGAAAGGTCTTGGATATACTGAAGAAGCATCTCAATCAAAGAAGCCGTCAACCTCCACTAAAAGCTATCTTGATGCAGCAAAGAATAGTGAAGAATATGACAATCATCAACAAAGGCATAAAGCATATCACCAGGTAAATCAGGCTCAATTTGCTTCAAGGATGAACAGAAGCCACAACCAAGCTCAGGTAAATCATACTCAATTTTCTTCAAAGATGAATATCAATAGAAACCACAATCACTAGGTCAATAGATTTGATAATCACAGGAACTTCTTTAATGGTCAATGTTTCTTATGTCATAATTTTGGACACAAAGCTGCTCAATGTGTTGCTTACAAAACCATCATGACTAGAGAAGCACAAAATCAAAGGAATGTGATAGGGATCAAGAAAAGTTCCTATAATAACTTTTCTCTTCTTGAAAATGAAATAGAATGCTCAACCTGTAACAACTTTGGCCATGAAGAATCTAAATGCAGGAGTAAATTTCGGCAAATATCTCAAAAGGAGTAAACTTCATTAAATCCCAAAATATGGAGAAAGAAAGAACCTCAAATAGAAAGATGTGGTATAGCCTTGTATGCAGAAGGACAAGAAAATCAGTGGTACATTGACAGTGGATGCTCAAAACACATGAGAGGTGACAAAGAAAAACTTCATTCATATAATTCCTTAGAAAAGGAAAATAATGTCTCATTTAACAATGACACTCCTGCTGTGATAAAAGGTAAAGGCTCTATTTTCTTGAAAGAACAGGTTAAAGATGGGAATGTTATGTATGTAGATGGTCTAAAACATAACCTGTTGAGTGTCAATCAAATGTGTGATCAAGGAAATGAAGTGGTGTTTCGATCAAACAGATGTGTTGTTCGTGAGCTTGATACAGTAGAAACTGTGATCAAAGGTACAAGAACTCCAAACAACTTATACATACTCAAGGGAGGACAAAAACAATGCCATCTAAGCAAAAATGATGAAAACTGGCTATGGCACAGAAGATTGGGACATATAAGCTTTTCTCAAATAAGAAAAGCATGCAGATTCCAGGCTGTTCATGATCTTCCAGATATCAGCATTCGTGAAAATACAATATGAAAACCATGTCAATTCAGTAAGCAAACCAGAGCTCACTTCATTGAAAAAGAAGGGTCAACTAGTAATCCTCTTGAACTTGTTCATACTGATTTATGTGGACCATCAAGGAAAAAGTCACCTCGTGGAGAAGAATACTTTATATTGTTCATTGATGATTTTTCCAGAATGTGTTGGATAGGTATTCTAAAGCATAAAGATGAAGCATTTGAAAAGTTAAAAGCCTTCAAAGCTTTGGTTGAAAATGAATCAGATCGCAAAATCAAATGCCTCAGATCTGATCAAGGAGGGGAATTTACCTTGGATGAATTCTTTTACTTTTGTGAATAACATGGAATAAAAAGGTAGTTCTCCACTGCAAGGACTCCTCAACAAAATGGAGTGGTAGAAAGAATGAACAAAACTGTTCAACAAATGGCTTGAGCTATGCTAGATGATTCTGTAACTCCTGCAGCCTTCTAGGGTGAAGCTACATTCGCCACTATAACTATTCTCAACCAAGAAAATGTTCGGGTAAACAACACTCAAACTCCACATGAACTCTGGTATGGTAAGAAGTAAAATAATTTAAAGTCTTTGGAAGCAAATGCTATATCAAAAGGATTGATGAAATAATTGGTAAGTTTGAGCCCAGAGTAGATGAAGGTATTCTTCTTGGTTACTCTTCTTGAAGTAAAAGATATAAATCTTATAATAAAAGACTTGGGAAAATTGTTGAAAGTATTGATGTTGTAGTTGATGAAGCATGCAAAAATCTAAAACAGATAAAAACTGAAGATTATGACAATGAAGAAGATGGGGATTATTTTCCCACATCAAATCAAAATGATTTTGAAGAAGAAACAAATGAAGCACCAGAAGAAGAGATAATGGTAGAAGAAAGACTCCTTCTAGGTATGTTTAGAAAAATCATCTAGAAACTCAAATTTTAGGGAAAAAAGAGGCAGGTGTATAGACAATAAGAACTATTACAGAAACCTCAAGCTATCTAGCATTACTATCCTCCACCAAACCTCAAAATGTAAATGAAGCGTGCAAAGATGAATGTTGGGTCAAGGCCATGAATGAAGAACTTGAGCAAATTGAAAAGAATAATACTTGGGAATTAGTTCCTAGACCTCATGATAAGAATATCATAGGAATTAAATGGATATTCAAAAACAAGCTGAATGAAAATGAAGAAGTTATTAGAAACACGGTCAAACTTGTTTGTAAAGGATATGCTCAACAAGAAGGTATAGATTTTGAAGAAACTTTTGCACCTGTTGCTAGACTTGAAGCCATAAGGATGTTTCTTGCTCTTTCTAGTTTTCAGAAATTCAAAGTATACCAAATGGATGTAAAATCTACCTTCCTTAATGGAGACATAGAAGAAGAAGTCTATATTTAACAACCAGAAGGACTCATCCTTGGAAATGATGCAAAACTTGTATGCAAATTCAGAAAGGCTCTCTATGGTCTAAAATAGGCTCTAAGGGCCTGGTATTACCATCTTGAAAAATATCTCCACCAACAGGGTTTTTCAAAGGGGTCAGCAGATAGCAATCTATATACAAAGATTGACACTGATAAATTGCTAATAATTGTTGTTTATGTTGATGATATCATTTTTGGCAGCGAATCCATGAGTCAGAATTTTGCTTCAATAATGCAGCAAGAATTTGAAATGTCCTTGCTTCGTGAGCTTACCTATTTTCTTGGTCTACAAGTTCAACAAAATAAAGATGGTATTTTTCTTTCACAAACCAAATATCTCAAACAGATCTTGAAAAAGTACGTCATGGAAGATTCTAAACTAGTATGTACCCCAATGGTAACAGGATGCAATCTCAGCTCAAATGATGAATCAATAGTAGTACATCAACCAACTTACAGATCCATGATTGGCAGCATGCTTTATCTGACAGGTACTCGACCTGAAATCATGCATGCAGTAGGAATAGTTGGACTATTCCAAGCAAATCCAAAGGAATCACACCTTCAGGCAGTCAAAAGGATTTTCAAGTATCTTCAAGGAACACAGAACTTTGATTTAGGGTATCCTAGAGATACAGATCTTACTGTTCATGCATATATAGATGCAGATTAGGCAGGAAGTGTTGATGATAGAAAAAGCACTAGTGGTGGTGCATTCTATATGGGTTCTAGGTTAGTGTCTTGGTTCAACAAGAAACAAAGTTCAATTGCATTATCTACAGCTGAAGCAGAATATGTGGCTGTTGCATCTTGCTGCACACAACTACTTTGGATGATGCAAACCTTGCAAGACATTCAGATCACATGTACTCCACCCATCTCCATTCTATGTGATAATACAAGTGCCATCAGTATTTCAAAGAATCCAGTCATGCACTCCAAGACCAAGCACATACCCATCAAATATCATTTTCTACGTGAACAAGTGCTTGAACAAAAGGTAAAATTGGAGTATGTTCCCTCCAAAGAACATGTTGCTTATATATTCACTAAACCACTGCCCAGAGAGACATTTGAACATCTCAGACAAAATATGGGATTAGTTGTTGCATCATCCTATTGTTAGATCCTATTTTTCAGAGAAATGTTGTTATACGCGAGTTTCATGAAGCGTAGTTGCGTACATACACGGGTTTCTGTGGGCACAATCACGTATATGTTGGTTTGAGTAAAAGCAATAGGTTAGGCTTAGAAAAAGGGGTCTGATATGGTTTTGTCAATTATCTGATCTATTTGATGATTGTTGCAATCTGCTGATAAATGTGGAAATATGTTGGTCCTCATAAGTTGTTGATAACTTGATGTATATCTGATTGATGATGATTACTTGATATTTATTTTGATATATGCAATAATCGGATTTGATAGTGAACATTTGGCACAGGTTTAGGGGGAGCATATGCTTCTAATAATGCATTGTTGGCATTATCTTAGAATATCTTGGTACAGATCCGCCTAATTGTTTTGATTCAGGTGACTCTTTTGATGATGGAAATATATAGGCTGTTGATGCTCATGTTGCTGATGGTGCAGATCATATATGGTGTGTGATAGTTGCTGATGACTATCATGGTCTTGTTTAGATCAGTTTTCCTCACTATAAATGTCATGTATATCATTTAATGTAAAGGTCATAAAAATACCTAATTTGTAACCCCACTATGCATGGGGTGGATGAGTCAAATTTGGTATATCCCCACTTGGTTGGGAGATGGATGTATGAGTCTTTGGTGATAGGAAGGTCATTGGCGATGTATATATAGATTCATGTTATTCTTTTAGAAAATATTTTTGCAGACTTTGCTTGTGCTCAAGGGGAGCATAGACTCAATCATGGGAACTCAATCAATACATTTCAGCATATCAGAAAATTTAGCATGTACTCAGGGGGAGCATGACCCTTTTCCCTTGATGTCAAAGGGGGAGAGTGACTTGGTGTTGTTGTTGCCATCAAGTCCAAAGGGGGATATTTTTGACATTATAATATAGGTGTTGTCCTTGATGGCAACTCACTCAGATCAAAGATCACAGTACAGCAAGTTAACAACAAAGAATTACAGATCAAACTACGCAGAATGAAGAAAGAGAGGTATACGCAGGTTCACCTTGATCAAGCTACGTATACACATAGGTTCACTGTATACAAGTCGCGTATACGTACACACACACTTTCACAGAAGGAAAAACGTGTATATGTTGGAAAACTAAGCTTTTGGTCCGTGGTATTTGGTCTAAGGTATTTTGACCCATGGTATTGGTCCAAGGTATTTGGTCTGAGGTATTGACCCTAGGTATTTGATCCAAGGTATTGGTCCTAAGTGGTTTTGGTCCATGGTATTGAGAAAGGCCTAAAACTATAAAAGGAGGAGAAGATCATTAGGCCATGTGTGCAAGTATCGAATATCTGATGAACTGTGAGATCTGTAGAAATTTTGAATAATTTAACACATATTCAATGGAGATTATCCTGATCATGTACTATTGCGGAAAACATACACAATACATAAGCTCCTCTCCGTTGATCATCAATATAGCAGCATCAATAACAATAAAACATCAAGAGCATTCACACATTAACACAGTATGTATCCCGGGGAAAGCATCTCGCTAAAAACCCCAACTATCTGTATATTAATGATTGAGTCATGTAACATTACACAACATAATACTTCTCACAAGTATCTCCACCTCTGTTACACACAATACAACTCAGATCTGATCTCCAAATCTCTTCCACTGCTTGCATGCCTCCACTGCTCAATACCTGCTCAAGAACTGATGAGAATGGCTCACCAAACTCGTTTTTCACCTGCAAAATAGTCACTCACACTTTGTTGGATGTGAGCACAAGCTATAATGTGGGAAAATACGTGAGCAAAATCATTGGCATACTCAATCCCTTGATTGTGCAAGATCTGGTGCACAACTATAGTCACAACTGATAGCAATATGATTCTCTACCACCTGTCCCTGTTGAACTGAACATGCAATGAAATGCAACTGAGTTAACTGATGTATTCATTAGTTGTATTATGAGTTAATAACTTGTGAATTAATTAGTAACTAATTCACCCAACTCATCTCTAGTCTATTTGCTAGTTAGACTAAATACAACCAGTTTAACAAAGCTAAACTGAACACAACTCCATCAACTCCACAATCAACTCCACCAAACTCAACTGATTGAGTTCTAACTGAAGTCATGCATGCAACAACTCAACTGACTCATAAGAAAAACGTATTTCCTTCTGACAGCTGCATGTGCCACCTCTGTAGCTCAAACTGAAGTGCTCCAAGAGAATAAGATTAAGTTTATAGTCCAAATATTATTGTGAGATAATAATATTTGACTTTTCTATTTTTTGACAGCCAGTCTAAAAATAGACTTTGATCACTCACACTGTGATCACTCACACTTTCATCAAAAATAGAATTCCATCTATTTTTTCCCAACTTGATCAATCATCCATAAACAGCAACCTGCAATCCATAGACATGATCCATATGTCTAAAAATAGATTTGCGCCAAAAATAGCTTGCGGGCCCACTTAGTGAAGGCGACTCTTTTCAATAAGCTCCATCATCTTGTTGCAATCTCAACACTCCCTCTCGACAAGATATGGATTATCAGCAACCCCTATCTTGCCTCGGTGGTACTCGAATTTGCTCCTGGTGAGAGCCTTCGTCAGAATATCAGCATCCTGATCCTCCGTTGGAATGTATGAAAGCAACATGATCCTCCGCTGCACACAATCTCTGATATTATGGTACCTAATGTGCTTGGACCTGAACAAACCGACCAGGATCATCCTCATCCACACAGATCTCTGCTTCCTGCTGTACCAAGAAACTATTGTCGATCCGATACTGAAGACCCCTCCTGATGTGCTCTTTCTGTCCGTTGGGCTCCCTACCCAATCTACATCCGTGAAGCCACATAGCTTCACCTCATCCTCCTGTCTGTACCACAAACCATATCCTGATGTGCCTCTCAAGTAGCGCAATACATGCTTGCCCGCCTTCCAGAAGAGCTTGGTAGGCTTAACCATAGCTTGTGAACGCTGGTTAACTGCATAGCATATATCAGGTCGTGTATTGACCAAATACATCAGCGACCCCACCAACTGTCGATAAACAGTGGCATCCACTTCTTCTCCCGAAGTGGCATCCTCCTTCCTCCAACCTCTAGGAAGAGGAGTATCAACAGGTTTACAGCCATGCATGTTGAACTTCTCCAGTATCTCCCGAGCATACTTGCCCTGAGAAACAAACAGTCCACCACTGCGCTGCCATATTTCCAATCCCAGGAAATAGTGAAGGAGGCCCAAATCCTTCATCTCAAACTCTGTAGCAAGATCCTTCTTGCATGACAGTATCAACATCTCATCACCCGTTAGAATCAAATCATCAACATACAGTACAATGATAAGCAAGTTACCCTCCACCACAATCTGGTATAGGTTAGGATCCGCCTCGCTCTTGGAGAATCTAAGTCCTATGAAATAACTGTCTATCCGTGTGTACCAAGCACGTGGTGCTTGCTTCAACCCATACAGCGCTCTCTTGAGCCTGCACACATGCGACTCGCTGCTGAAGAATTCAAAGCCTTCGGGTTGCTCAATGTACACCTCCTCCTCAATGACTCCGTTGAGGAACGCAGTCTTCACATCCATCTGATGAATGTGCCATCCCATCTGCACTGAGAGAGCAAGAATCGTCCGTATGGAAGAATACCTTGCGACAGGTGCAAAGGTCTCCTCATAATCGATCCCCTTAATCTGTGAAAAGCCTCGGGCAACAAATCTTGCCTTGTACTTCTCCACACTCCCGTCAGCTGCCTGCTTAACTTTGTAGATCCATCTCGAACCCACCACTGGTTTCCCTTCCAGTCTAGGAACCATCTCCCATGCACTGTTTCTGACAATAGAATCATACTCTTCCACCATGGCGTCTACCCATGCGGGATCCTCCACAGCTTCCTTGAAAGAGGATGGCTCAGTCACAACACACTTGCTCATAAGAGCCATGTATCCAGTGTACCGATCAGGTGACTGTCTCTGCCTGCATTGGGCTGTAGGTGGTCCTACAACTTTCTCTGCATCTTGAGCCAGTCGCTCAACTTCTGTCAAGCGCTTTCGCCCTCTGATGGGTGGCGCTGCATGAGTGGTATCTTCCACTCCATGAACCTCGTCCTGTGGCTGATCCACGTCCTGAAGCTCATCATTAGGAACTAATAGCTCCTCATCTGCATGCAAGTGTAGCTCCCTCTCAAGCGAACACTTCATGGCTTTCTCCTCCTGAAATTTTATATCCCGTCGCACAACAGTTTTACCATTGTCTGGCAAATACACACGATAGTTGTGGGGCGTATCAGTGTACCCCACAAATATCCCAACCTCTGCGGTCGGCTCCAACTTCTTCCTGGCATCCTTCGTCACATGCATGTAAACGTTAGCACCAAAAATCCTCAAATGAGAAAGATCAGGCTTCTTACCAGAATAAGTCTCCTCAGGTGTACTCATGCCAAGTATCCTATGAGGACAACGGTTCTGCACATAAACTGCTGTATTGCATGCTTCCGCCCACAAGTGAAGGGGTAGGCCCTGATCATGCAACATTGCTCGTGCAGCACCCACAATCGTTCTGTTCTTCCGCTCAACTACCCCGTTCTGCTGTGGGTTATGGGGAGCTATGAGCTCTCTATGAATCCCTTCTGCGTTGCAGAAATCCTTGAACTCGTCCGAGATGTATTCACCACAATTATTGCTCCTAAGAGCCTTCACCTTCTTCCCCGACTCCTTCTCGACCAGTGCTTTGAATTCACAGAACTTTGAATATGTCTCGCTCTTCTTCTGCATGAAGAAGATCCAGCACTTACGAGAGAAATCATCAACAAAAATCACATAATACCTATGTTTTGCTGTCGAAGAAACTGAGAAAGGTCCACACACGTCTGTGTGAATTCTCTCAAGGATCGTCGTGGCGCGACTATCCTTCTCGTGAAAGGTGGCTTTCACAAACTTCCCCAAAGTACACCCCTTGCACTGATCTGACTGCACAAGTGTGCCTTTAGGAAGCCCTGTAGTGATCTGCTGCAGTATCTTCAAGGCTCCATGGTGAAGGTGACCCAATCTCCTGTGCCACAACTCGCCATCATCCCGGCTCACCAATCCTTCTGCCTTGCTTGCCATTGCTGCGCATCCATCTACATGCAACTGATAAAGGTTCCTCACTCGAACCCCTATCTTCCGGGTCTCACTAGTTGTCTTGCTGCGCAGGAAGGCCTTTCCCTCGCTGAAAACAACATCATACCCCTTGTCTTCTAACATCGCCACTGAGATGAGATTCTTCTTCAATCCTGGAACATGCATGACTTCCTTCAATACAAAGGGTTTACCAGACTCCCTCTCAAAGGAAATGGTACCGATACCGGTCGCACTGTATCTACCATCATCGCCCATCTCGATGTGCACTCCAAGATCATTGTCCTCCAGATCAGAGAACAAATCTCTATCTCCCGTCATGTGAAAAGATGCACCACTGTCCAAGAACCACACTGATCCCATCACACTTGAAACCAAGCATGCGATCAATGAAAAATCAAGCTCAAACTAAGAAGCTAAGGCCTCTCCCCCTGCAGATCCAACAACTTGCTTGTTCTTCTTCTTCTGCGGACAATTTGTGGCATAGTGTCCGTGCTGTTGACAGTGAAAACACTTCACCTTGGACATATCCTGCTTCTTGCCTTTTGCACCAGACTGAGAAGCTTTCTTGCTCTTCCCTTTCTTTGCTTTGGCAGCCAAAGCGCAATTCTCTTCATCAGATACCTTTGATGAAGATCCATTCTCACCTTTATTGTTTCTGAGTTTATCCTTGAGCGCCAGGTCGCTCATGCTTTGGAATAACATTTGAAATCCGTTGAAAGACATTTTCAACAACACTGCTGCAAATTCGAATTTCCACCAGCGCCAACTCAACCGCTTCCGATCTAGAATTCGTGAGAACACAATATTTCTCGTACAGAGATTGACTGTATGGGCATTCACCAGATATATCACCTTCCAAAGGAAGGATGAATCCAGAGGCTACCTGGCCCGATTACAGACTCTGCCTGAAGAAATAGAATGTAAACACTTCCTGAATAGTAGATCTGATGATCAACAGCTCTGATACCATGTAGAAACTTTTTCTACAATTATCTAGCTCGCTCCGATACCATGTAGAAATTTTGAATAATTTAACACATATTCAATGGAGATTATCCTGATCATGTACTATTGCGGAAAACATACACAATACATAAGCTCCTCTACGTTGATCATCAATATAGCAGCATCAATAACAATAAAACATCAAGAGCATTCACACATTAACACAATATGTATCCCGGGGAAAGCATCTCGCTAAAAACCCCAACTATCTGTATATTAATGATTGAGTCATGTAACATTACACAGCATAATACTTCTCACAAGTATCTCCACCTCTGTTACACACAATACAGCTCAGATCTGATCTCCAAATCTCTTCCACTGCTTGCCTGCCTCCACTGCTCAATACCTGCTCAAGAACTGATGAGAATGGCTCACCAAACTCGTTTTTCACCTGCAAAATAGTCACTCACACTTTGTTGGACGCGAGCACAATCTATAATGTGGGCAAATACGTGAGCAAACTCATTGGCATACTCAATCCCTTGATTGTGCAAGATCTGGTGCACAACTATAGTCACAACTGATAGCAATCTGATTCTCTACCACCTGTCCCTGTTGAACTGAACATGCACTGACATGCAACTGAGTTAACTGATGTATTCATTAGTTGTATTATGAGTTAATAACTTGTGAATTAATTAATAACTAATTCACCCAACTCATCTTTAGTCTATTTTCCAGTTAGACTAAATACAACCAGTTTAACAAAGCTAAACTGAACACAACTCCATCAACTCCACAATCAACTCCACCAAACTCAACTGATTGAGTTCTAACTGAAGCCATGCATGCAACAACTCAACTGACTCATAAGAAAAGCGTATTTCCTTCTGACAGCTGCATGTGCCACCTCTGTAGCTCAAACTGAAGTGCTCCAAGAGAATAAGATTAAGTTTATAGTCCAAATATTATTGTGAGATAATAATATTTGACTTTTCTATTTTTTGACAGCCAGTCTAAAAATAGACTTTGATCACTCACACTGTGATCACTCACACTTTCATCAAAAATAGAAGTCCATCTATTTTTTCCCAACTTGATCAATCATCCATAAACAACAACCTGCAATCCATAGACATGATCCATATGTCTAAAAATAGACATAGTCTAAAAATAGATTTGCGCCAAAAATAGCCTGCGGGCCCACTTAGTGAAGGCGACTCTTTTCACTAAGCTCCATCATCTTGTTGCAATCTCAACAAGATCTAGTATTCAGGTTATTGGCTTATGGTGTTGTGCTTGATTTGAACCAGGGATGAACCTTAGTGCTTGATGGAGGATAAGATCTAATGATGGATCGAGATCTTAAGGCTTGAAATGAATTATCTTTATATGGTTTGATCATGTTTATTCTAGATCTGAATACTGACGCATGTGTTGTTATCTGGGTATAACTGAAGTCTGGAATAGCTGCAGAATTATGAATTAATATTTGCAGATGTATACGCTGGTTGGCTTTTGAAAAACTGTGTATACACACAAGTTCGACACATGGAAGTAGCGTATACCTTATAAAATATGTTTAAGTTGTTTCTGTTTGCTGTTGTAGAGTTCTGGGCTCTGGTTTGGGTTTTGGTTACTGTATTCTGGTGATAGTATTCTGAATGATCAGATTGATGGGTTGTCAAAGTGATTGATTGATTCGGTTGTGGTTGGTTCAGATAGTAATTGGTTGATGAAAATGTATGTGATTATTGAATTATAGTTGTGATGTTGTTGATGGATCCAGTCTGAAAATTTATGAAACGTGGTCCTTGGAGGAAGAAAGAAGGTCGTAGGCTTCTGTAGGTCGTAGCCTACATACTAGTAAACATATAAGCTAGTACAAGAGTTAGGGGGTTATAGCTCCCTTCCAAGAGAAGCTGGAGAACGAGAGAAGGTTGTAACCTTCTGCAGGTAGAAGCCTGCGTACTGGTATAAGTCTGCACTAGTACAAAATTGCAAACATATTTTATTATTATTAAAAGAAGATAGAGACGACAGCAGCAGGTGGTTTTCACCCACATTGGGTTACTACCTTATATCTTGGTGTTCATGTGTGTTACTTATGTGTGATGCTTTATTCTGCTTTTACAATAAATCTATGATATACTGGTTAAAGTTTAATGCATGATAAATTGGATAAATCAAAAGTTCTCTACATATACACTAGTTTCCTTAAATACAATCACGTATACATGCTAGTTCACTTCACTGAAGTAGCATATACAAATCTGTTTGGAAAATTAAATTATTGATCTGATAATATTGATTCACCCCCCCCTCTCAGTATTATTTCCAACATATGTTGACTCTACCTCTTTGCCATCTGCACTGCTGTCAACTCTGGTCTGTGCTCCCCAATATATGACAACTGCTAGCCTCTGCCTTTTTCACTATGATATATGAATACATCAATCACCACTAATCCATCCTACTACTGTGTACTATGGGCTCTCATAGCAAGGTAATGATCCATGAGACAAAACCTCTCAATGGACCTTGCCCAAATTTCTGTGCTTTTGGGACTAATACTTCACATCGTCCCACCTCTCACCTGGAGGTATGGCTGCTTGTGATCCCTCTACCCACTTGGATCGAAACATCCCCCTACTGGAGGTCTCTTCTTGAGTGGATGTCTCCACTCGGTCTCCTCTTTGATTCTCCAATTATGGCTGCTCCACAACTTTTTGGGGTTGCTTCTTCTCTGCTTGAGTGGATCTCTCCACTTAGTCTCCTTCTCTGCTTCTCTAATTGTGGCTGCTCCACAACTTTCTGAGACTGCTTCTAAGGCTTCCTCTAGGGATTCATGTTGAGAGATAATTCATTCTCCCTCTCAACCACTAAGTCTCTAACCCTTTCCTTTCTCCTCAAGGATTTGCATGCATATTTTACCTCAAGTGCATACAGGTTCTTAACTCACACACCGATTTATTTTACCTGTCCAATGGTGATGTGTCTAAGGGAAACCTTTCCCTTACTAAAAATCACAGCATAGCCATGGTCTTCCAACAACGTGATAGAAACATGATTCTTCTTTAGTCCTAGAACATACATCACATCTGTGATTCTAAGGGGGGAGCCAAACTACCTTTGAAAGGAAACTATATTAATCCTGATAGTGCTATACCTCCTATCATCTCCAAACTCTATGTTCTGCTTGAGGTATTTCTCCTCAAAGTCACATGAGAGATCTTTATTCCCTGTCATATGGAACGAGGCACCTCCGTCGAGATTCCACACACTTCCCATTATAGTGTTGGCCATGCATGCAATGATAATGAAATCAAGTTTGAATTGTGAAGCTATAGCTTCACCTATTGCCGCTATTGTAGGCTCCTTCTTGCTTGCTTTCTTTTGTGGGAAATTCATGGAAAAGTGCTCGTACTCGTGACAGTGAAAACAATTGACTTTTGACAATTCCTTCTTCTTGCCTCCTGCCTCACTTGGGACTTCTTTCCCTTGTATTTATTTTCTTTTCTCACTAATGCAAAGTCCTCTTCCACTTCTTTGGAAGAGGTCCCATCTCGGGTATTTCGTTGAATCTCTTCTTGTACTAAATATAACCACAACTGCTCCAAACCTAGTAGCTTCTCCCTCCCATTAACAGAGTCTTGGTAACTATGATAGATCTTAGGAAGTCCTCGAAGAGCTAGGCTCACCATATCATATTCGGAAACAGTAATCTCAACACTTACAAGCTCATCCTGACAATGGGTGAACTTGGTCAAGTAATTCGAAATTGAGTTGCCCTTCTCCATATTGATAATTTTGAGTTTATGCTTCAGTTCCAACTTCCTATGGTCATTTTTATTCTGAAACAGGTCTGTCATTGCCTTCCACATTGATTATGGAGTGTCCTTACCATGGATACTCGAGACAATGTGGTCTCTAACACCTTCCAGGATAATCCTTCTCGCTTTTTCCACACACTTTCTCCATTCATCTAGATCTTTAGCATCTGATGCTGGAGGCTTAGGAATGTCATGATCTATGAATTCATTGAGGCCTTTTTCTTCCAGCACTACCTCTATCATGTCCTTCCAAGCTATGTAATTCGAGCTGCCTTCCAAGGCATACTCAAGTTGCAAACCATAGAATGACATATTGTTGCTCTGAAGTATGAACTTGCAAATTCGATTTTCACCTGCACAACAAACTTGAATTATCCTCTTCTATATTGTCTTCAACTTTGGTACCATGTAGATTTTTACTGTAGACTCAACAACTTATGTGATATGCTAAAACAAAAGACAAGAATCTACTGTACTCTTAAGTGGAAACCAAAATTGATCGACGAAAACAATAAGCAGAAAAGGAAGAATATCAATCACACATAACACAATATTTCTCTGAGGAAATAAACTGTTAAAAACCCCAACTATTTATATAGCATTAACTAGAAGATCTAAGAAGAAAATACAATGCTTGTTCAACCCGAACAATTCCTACACTAGTACAATCTATATCTCTGCTTTATAGGCTGACTTTATCCAGCACTTAACCAATTTTCCAGCCTTCCAAGACCCTACTTTCTTGTGCAATATCTAAGGGAATTAACCTCTATTTAATGTGGAAATTCCCTCTCCATAACTGCGCAATCCAAACGTAGGCCCTTAACTAATTGGATGCACCATCTGTACAACTAGGAAAGTTATACAACTGATAGTACATTGTCCCTAAACTCTAATCTCAACTGGGTCTTCCTTTGAACTTACATGCATGAGCAATTTATGAGTGAATATTTAGTTAACTGGTGTGGTATTGGTGCACTTCTCCACTAGTAGACCTCTACTAGTTCCTCCAACAGTTATAACTAGTTTAACTGACTATAACTTAGTTAGACTAAGTTATCTAATTACAACTCAAAAGAACTCAGCCTGGGCCCCTAAAATTTAGGTATCACTCTACATGACTCTAGATAGACTTCCAAATCGAATTTCCTAAGTCAATTTAACTTAATTAACTATTACAAGTTGCTATGAGAATAGAATTTCGATTTAATTCACAATTTAATTCAAGGACAAATTAAATTGGTATTTATAGATGCTATTTTTAACATCTTTTGTTGCAAATTGCAGTAGTTGAAAGAAAGAATATAACTTTGTAGGAAATGGAAAGAATAATGTTTAATGAAGCCAATCTACCTGACACATTTTGGGGAGAAGCAATCTACATTGTAGTCTACATTTTGAATAGAGCACAAATTAGAGTGAACAACAACAGTAATCCTTATGAATTATGGAAAGGCAGGACAACTATAGTCAAACACTTCAAGGTATTTGGAAGAAAGTGCTACATAAATAAAAATAAGATAATTTAGGAAAGTTTTATTCTAGAATAGATGAATTATTTTTGCTCGGTTATGCACCTAGAAGCAAGAGCTATAGATGTTACAAAAAAATACCCCGATAAAAATTGGTAGACAACATTGATGTAAGAGTAGATGAATAAATTCCTCATAAATAAAGTCATAAAGAAAATCAAGATTCGATGGAGATGATAAACAAATAACATGAAAAAGAAAAACAAGAAGAATAAGAGGAAGGGGCAAAACTTCCACATTCAAAGGCTCCATTAAGATATGCTTAGAGGTTTCATTCTAAAGATAAAATCATTGGTTATAATGAGTGAGGAGTTTAGACTAAAAGTAAATTGATGAGCACACTAGGGCAATGTTCCAAATTTGCATTTTTTTCCAAAATGGAAGCTAAGAAATTTGTCAAAGCTAGTAAAGATAAGCATTGGATCAAAATTATGAACGAAGAGCTAGATCAGATTAAGAAAAATCATACATGGGAAATTGTTCCTAGACAAAAAGAAAAGAATGTAATTGGCACTAAGTGGCTCTTTAGGAACATAGTAAATTAATATGGGCATGTGGCGAGGAATAAATCAATATTAGTTTGTAAAGGATATGCATATGTGGAAGGTGCTGATTTTGAAGAAACTTTTGCTCCAATAGCCAGACTTGAATCCATTAGAATGTTTTTATCATTTGTGTGTTTCAAAAAGTTTAAAGTATATAAAATTAATGTCAATTCAACCTTCTTGAATGGTGACTCGGAAGAATAAGTATATGTTGAACAACCATAAGGTTATTAGTTTTCAAAAAATGGAAATGATGTGTGCAAATTGAAGAAAACATTGTATTGTCTAAAGCAAGCTCCCAAGGCTTTGTACTAAAGATTTTACAAGTATCTACTACAACAAGGATTCAAAAGAGGAGCAACAAACAACAACCTTTATATCAAAACAGATAAGGAAATTTTCTTAATCATTGTAGTATATGTAGATGATATTATTTTTGGAATTGATGTTGACACAATGAGCAAGAGGCTTGTAGAAGAAATGAAAAAATAATTTGAAATGTGCATGCTATGTGAGTTTTCATTATTTCTAGCAAACAAATAATTATTCATCTCCAAAATTAAATACATTAAGGAAATTTTAAAGAAATTTGTCATGCAAAACTATGCACCTGTCAACACACTAATGGTCAGAGGATGCAGATTGAGCAAAGATGATGAATCCATTGATGCAAATCAAATTGTGTATAGGCCAATGATTAAAAAATTACTATATTGATGACATTAATACCAAATATTATGAAAGTGATAGGATTGTTTTCAAGATTTCAATCTACACAAAAGAAGACTCATGTGCAGTTAAAATAATAATTAAATATTTGAAGGGGACTCTATACTTTGGCCTATGGTATTGAAGAAGAAAATACTTTAATTTAATGTCATATACAGATATAGATTGGGAAAGAAGTGTAGATGAAAGGAAAAATAGAAGTGGAGGAGCATTATTTTTGGGAAATTGTCTGGTATCATGGTTTTAAACCTCAATCTCCTTGTCCATAGCCAAAGTTGAATACATTGCAACAACAACATGTTGTACTCAAGTTCTTTGGATGGTGCAAACTCTGAAGGATATCATAGTAGAATATGATCAACCAATATCAATTTTCTATGATAATACAAGTGAAATAAATTTTTTAAGGAACCCTATGACGCATTCATAGACAAAACACATTCCCATCAGGTATCACTTTTTAAGAAAACATATAGGTGAACACAATGTTAAGTTGGAATACACTGCTACTAAGGAATAAGTTGTAAATATATTTACCAAACCTATGCCCAAGGATAGTTTTGAATATCTAAGAAACAAATTGGGAGTAATATCTGTCCCATCTCATTAGTAATAAAGAATTAAGAGATTGCAGCAACTCATACCACATGAAGAAGACGAGAACGTTTGAGGGTGAGATGTAGGAGAAAAATGGTGAAATGGAAAGGTTGTAGGATATGGATTGACAATAGAAAGTGAAATAAATAATGTATTTCAATGAACAATAATGCATAAGTTCAAAGGGAGCAACATATTTTCCTTGATATTACCAAGGGGGAGAGTTATAAATAAGGAGAAACATAGGTTCAAGGGGAACATCCCTTTGATGACAAAAGTAAAATTTGTAGAAATGGACAAGTTAATATTAGGGGGATTTTTGTTGCAGTCAAAGGAGTTAAGTCATAGACAAAAAGAATCCTAAGACCGGGGGAGGAGTCCCAAAAAGAAGAAGTACGTGGAAGTTCAAGTACAAGGGGAGTGATTTCAATGGCATAGCTACATAAGAGGAAATGTGGCATGTAGGGACAAATAGAAATAACCTTGACAAGGGGAACCTAGTTGCAAACAAAGGAGAAGAAAGAAATTAGAGGAAGTAGTTATTTTTTTATTAACATATCAGGGAAAGAAATTGCAGTAAGAAGTAAAAACAACCCTTTTCCATTGATGTCAAAGGGAGAGAATATGAGACATAAGGAGAGATAGTAGACGGGGGAAGCAATTATAATCACTAAGAGAAGTTGTAAATGGAGAAAGAGTTGAAAACGCTAATAAAAGTTTTAGACATAATAATATTTACAGATAAAGAGAAGAAAACACTTAAGGGAAGCATCCCTATACCATTGATGTCAAAGGAGGAGAAGTTGCATGCACAAGGAGAATTTTAGACGTGGGAGTTCGTTTGTATTATCGTAGAATTGACTAAGGTTTCCCATCAATGATAAAGGGTGGGATTTTTGGGGAATATTGTTGTCATTGATGTCAAATATAGAGGGAGACTACATATATCCAAGATAAATATTGGAATATGAAGATTTTGGAAATATTATTTTTGGGATTTTGATGGCCAATTTGGATACCCTATCTTTGAAGGAATTTTTACTCCAATTACCTAGCTGAAATGGGAGCATAAGATATATGGTTGGAAATATTATTCTGAGACATTTACAAAGGTATATGGCATTCCCTATAAATACATAGGAATGACGAGATATGAAATATTTTGTCAGGATGACCCAACTAGAAAATGGAAGTAGACCTACCCAACCAATTCTACAAGTTGGCCCCATAAGTGAACATAAAATCCCTATAAATAAAGAATATATGAGTTCATTTAAGGTGTATTAAAGAAAAAATATATCTTAGGTGCACAAGAAGATCTAAGGAATATTTTTGGGGCAATTCTTAGAGATTAAAAGAGGAAACAAAAATGTGATTTATGGGGTAAACAAGTCATCTTGGAATTTTCGTTATAATTTTTTTTTATGGGATGTTTCAAATTATGAAACTTGGAGGATACAAACAAGATATTTTTATACACCCATGGTTCAAATTTCAAAACTTGGTTCACTATAATTTTGGAGATATGCTTTGAGGAAGTTAGGCTTCCTAAATTCTCCTTAAATCTTCTTCAAAGAAGTCAACTTGGTATTTTCACTATAAATTTATTTAATGTGATGCTTAAGAATGTGAAGCTTCGAGGATATAGATAGAATATCTTCATTTACTTGAGGTCAAAATTTCAAACATGGGTTCACTATAATTTTGGAGATCTTCTATGAGGAAGTTAGGCTTCCTAAATGCTCCTTAAATATGCTTCAAATGGGTTAGATTGGTGTTTTTACTACAATTTTCTTTCTAAGATGTTTCAGACTATGAAATTTGGAGGAGATAAAGAAGAGATGCCAAGGTACCTATGGTATAAATTTCAGACCTTGTTTCATTATAACTTTGATGATATGATATGAGACAATTAGTGTTCCTGAATGTTCCTGAAACATGCTTGAAACCGATCCATAAATTGTCGTGGATATTCCACTGGATTGTTCATCATAATAGATCTAGTAATATTATATTAAAAATCTTAAATCTGACCTATTACAATTTTATTAAATTTATGGATTTGTAGATTTACTGTTAATCGTGCATGTATGAAAATGAGAATTATGTAGAAAATAGAGAACAAAAAAATAAAATCTCACACACACATTTGACACAAGATTTTCTCTAGTAAACCCTTTTGGCAGAAAAACCTAGCTAAAAGGTGAGGCTGCTCCACTCTCTTTTTCTTTCTGGAAACATGGCTGCGAGTACAAATAAGTATGGACTATGTCCCGTGCGCTGCTACAATGCACCTCTGTGTGCTCTACCTCTTATCCCCTCTTGGCTATTTTTTCTCAGCTATGGAACAAATGCACTGAAAATAATGGAATTTGATGCAGGTGCATATAACCTAGGTTAAGTGTTTACTTGGGGAGTTAGTTTACAAAGCTATGATTTAATTAATTATTGTAATTTTATATAGTTTTTAAGAGAGAATGAATATTATTGTAAGTAGAAGAAGTTTCAAGAGTATTGTGGAAGGCTTGAGAGGATTATGGATTAGTTAGCTCTTATCTAGGGATAAGGGATTAGATGAGAGATTTTATGGATTAGGAGAGATATTTTGGAGTTTGTTGAGGGATCTAGAACCTACCTTGGGTTCTAATCCATTTGTATAAATTGAGCTGAGCACATCAGGCATGTAAGATGTATAAGTGTGTGAGTGAGCGTGAGAAATGAGAGGCCAATCATTGGGCCAGTTCTCCTGTAATTATTTTGTTTAGTAATTAATCATTTTTTGAGTTTATGTACATGCCTATTCCATTTTCTTTTCAGTTTTAGTGGGTGTTAATTTTATTAATGTACAGACCTATGGTTAGATGGCTGCAACAATTTTTGGTATCAAAGCTTGCAGTAGCCTCGTCTAATGTGTGTGCCTGAATTGATCGGATTTAGTGGCAACGTTATTTAAATATATATATATATATATATACACTCTTTGTGTGCGAGGGGTGTAAAGTGTTGATGCGATTTGGTAGAGATCGATGAGGTAGAGTATGTGGATCAAGTCCCTGATGTTCACAATGTTTTGTCACTGAACGTGTAATTCTGGTGTGTCAGTAGCCAAAGGAGAAATTTTGGCACTGAATGATAGAGATCGATGAAGAATTACGGTGCTTTCATGATTTCCTGTGGGTTTAGTACATATGGTTCCATCTTATTTTCGTTGGCACAAATGAATAAGTGTGTTCTTCTCTGGTGATCTGCACGAGCTGGAGCATGGGTATTGATCCCCTGCCTACCAAATCTCGTTGAAAAAAAAAACCTAAGTTTCAGATATATAAGTGCAGACTCCAGAGTATGACTGTATGTACAAATGGCAGAGTATGATTCAGTGTGTGATACATTATAATGGCGCGATGAAAAGTGGAATTGGAGGTCGTGTTTCATCTAATGGGGTCAAGAGAAACCACTGTTATTGGCTAGAATCTTCCATGAGCATTATTGCATTTGAAGAAGATGAGAACATTTCTCTGGTGGAAGCTGAGACTGTTTTTTAATTGAAGAGCTCGGGATCTGACGTTCTGGATGGACCAGAGCACCGCTGATGTGAAATTACAGTTAATCGTCGTGAAGGATACAAAATGAAGACCCACAAGGCATCAACTAAGAGATTCCATGTGAACTGGACGTGGAATATAGTGCGTTGGCATTGTAGGGAGCTATGGATGCCACATGTATTTGATCTCTTCAACAAGTTTTTGAAGGTGTGATTTTCGTGGTTTTCGTTACAAACAATGCAACAACAAAAGATTGGAACAAAAGTCAAAATCTTCCCTCAAATCCGTGAGACTATTGATGGGCTGGAACGCCCTTTGGTGACTGAATTGTGTCGTGGGATTAACTTCTTTGAAGTTGTAGCGACGTTGATATATTTTTAAACTATTGGATGGGGTGTTAGTAGCAGACTGACTAGAGAGAAGCTACACATTGGATGAGAGGTATAGCTATTTGTGATTTGAATTCCATTAAAGTTTGAATTCCTGAGAAAAGCATCATTAAAGGTGTGTATGCAAAAAAACACAAAGCTCAACAATTATATTAAAACATGATGCCAAGAAAATAAAAAATATAAATGACTAGTTATGATGAGAATTAATGAAAAGCATCATTATAATATTATTAAAGTTCATTAGAAGAGTGGAAAGCTAGGAGGAAGGAAATGTGAATATTGTAAAGACTTTTAAAGATAGATTATGGAGCGCAAAGTGATTTTCTTGGAATATAAAAGTGTGTTTGAGAAGATGGAAGAAGTAGGCAAGGAATCTCACAAGTGCATGCCAATTGGATAGTGCAACAATTTTAAGGTGGAATCATGAATTATTTATCCATCCAAAGCCATTTTGTAAGCGGTGAGAAAGCTACAAAATAGCATATGTGAATTCAAGTTGAACTAAGTAAATGTTTTAGTCATTTAAAGTAAAATTAGAAACTCATTAAAGGTCAATTCTATGTATTTGGTAAAAAAAAAAGATTGTAATGAAGGCAACTTTTGTCGAAGGTCATGAATTGAGGTAATAGTCATAATCATAAAAGTCAAGGGAAGATTGATCGAGCGCTCAAATGAACAAATATCCTTGTATAAGTTGATTTGAAGTGAGAGCATCTCCCAATTGTAAAATTCAAGTCAAAGAGTCATGTAATTGATCGAGTTGTTGTAATTAAAAAGATCAATATTTAAGAGTCAAGTACGCCAAGATCCATTAATGTAAAAGTATGGAGTCAAAATAAAATTAATTCAAGTCAACGGTGATTGTAATGGGTGCATGATCAACGGAGCCCGACACCCAAATTCTATTCATTGTAAAGGAAATCTGAAGAGTTACAACAGTTGTTGTTTCCAACAAAAAGAGAAGCAAGGAGTGCTCAGAAGTAAGGTTCAAGTGAAGTGAACTATTGGCCAAGTTCAAAGGAAATAACTTGGTAAAGTGATTCAATTGTAGGTTATAGTGAACAAGGTGAAGTTCACAATAGAAGATGCAGACTCCTGAAAAAGGCCACGATAATTCCATAGAAATTGGCATTGGTGATGACGAGAAAGAGATTGCTGAATTAAAGGCACGACTTGACGTGTTAACGGAGTTCTTAGAAAGACAAAGACACATATGGGTAATAAAACGAATAGTTAAATGGAAAATTAAAGAGTTGATGGGAAAAAGGCAGAAGCGTAAACTAAAAATTTTGGAAGCAGAGAAACTTCAAACAAACATATATATATTTGTGAACTAGAGCAAGGATCATTGCTTGGTGATGAAGATGATGATATGAGCGTGGGTTGGATTCCCACAAATGACACTATAGATTGTTCAAAAAACCAACATGAAGACCTGAAGACAGGTTCATCCTTCAAACCTTATGTTTTTAAATCTAACCATTGGTGTGTGCATGCAAGATATGTTGCTGAACAACCAATTGATACAAAAATGAAGTAAGTTGCTGATGAACTGGAAAATGATGGGCCAAATTTCAACATGAGAGATATTGAAACAGAACTAAAGTTCTTAGAAGAATGGTTGGACAATCCAAAGCTAGAGCATGACGCAAAGGAAATTAAGATGGAATGCAACATGCCTTAAAATCGACAAATTTGGTGCAACAAAAGCATAGAGATTGACAACAAAGTTCAGCAAACGAATAATAATGTACAACCAGAAGACAAGTTAAATATCAAAATTGAATAAATGAAGAAGATGAGGTTGAAAAAATCTCAGAAGATGTCCATTGAACAAAGAAAAATCAAGGATAACAATAAGATACATCTGACTACACAAATATACATCAACAAAAAGGGAGGACAACTACAACATAAAGTTTGGAAGCCTGGAAGACGAAAGAAGAAAACCATAGAACATCAAAAGTATGACAAAGCACTTGATCAACAACAAACTAAAGTGCAGGATCCAGGAGGATGTATAATCAATTATGAAGACATATGGTCAGGAGACCATGAATTCTTTTTACCTGGGGAGCCTGATGCAGGTGCATCTAACCTAGGTTAAGTGTTTACTTGGGGAGTTAGTTTACAAATCTAGAATTTAATTAATTATTGTATTTTTCTATAGTTTTTAAGAGAGAATGAATACTATTGTAAGTAGAAGAAGATTCGAGAGTATTGTGGAAGGTTTGAGAGGATTATGGACTAGTTAGCTCTCATCTAGGGATAAGGGACTAGATGAGAGATTTTATGGATTAGAAGAGATATTTTGGGAGTTTGTTGAGGGATCTAGAACCTACCTTGGGTTCTAATCCATTTGTATAAATTGAGGTGAGCCCATGAGGCATGTAAGATGTAGAAGTGTGTGAGTGAGTGTGAGAAATGAGAGGCCAATCATTGGGCCAGTTCTCCTATAATTATTTTGTTTATTAATTAATCATTTTCTGAGTTTATATCCATGCCTATTCCATTTTATTTTTAGTTTTGGTGTGTGTTAATTTTATTAATGTACAAACCTATGGTTAGAGTTTTGCATCAAAATCCCTTTTCCTTCTCATGGTACAGTAATAACATAACCCAATAGCCTACTTGTGGGTAGGTTTGACCACCTCAAATCTTAACCAGAGTTACAATATAAGCTATTATAGAGTCTTTTAAATCACAATCATGTGGCTAGCCCCTTTTCAATGAATAATGGGAGCTAACATGACATCCTCTCGAATTATGGTGGTGAAAATAGGAAGTTCAACTTCTAAGTGGCATAAATTTCACATACAGACTCTGATTAACACAATTCTATTCTACACAAAAAACATCGTTTGATGCCTCAAAATGCTCCCATAAGGTTTCAGACCTTGTTTTCCAAACTAGGTCTTGCCAGTAAAAATGGTCCGATGAGATGATTCCTCCAATTTTTCCACTCTGAAATCATTGAGATGGATGACAAACAATATAATGATCCAATCTGGATCACACCTCCCCATTTTGGGAGGATTTTGGTCCCCAAAATATTCTACTGAATGAGGTGAGGAAAATTTTCCTCCACCCTCTCTCAGGTGTACCATTAAGATTTTCCTATAAATGTTCCTTTCAATCTAATTTTCCAAAGGTCATGTTTCCCCTGTCTTATAGTTCTATACCTATTGTGAAAAACTACATATTTTGTCAACTCTTCCTGAGCATCTGGTGCCAAATCCTCCACCAAAGGTAGGAATTGTTCCTCTTCTTGATCTAGCATGGTAGGCTCATAGAGTTTCAGATTCTCTACATTCACAACTCAGTAAATGTGCATTTATGGTGGTCAATTGAGTTGATAGGAATTATCATCCACCTTTTCCAATATCTCGAAGAGACCATATCTCAAAGCCTTTATTTTCTTACTAGGCCCCTGTACCCTCTCCTTGTTCGACTATAGCCATATTTTGTTTCCCACCTTGAACGATTTCTCTCTTACGTGTTGATCATGCCTAGCCTTATATTTCTCCTGCAACTTCTGCAGTGCCTCTCATATCTATAGATGGATCTTCTTGATATTCTCTATAATTTTTCATCCATCAATGCGTCTTCTGTAAGATCTTCCCTCACTCTTTGCTGACCATATGAAATGTCCAAAGGTGAAGGTGACAAATATCCAAAACAAGTTCCAAATGGGGCCTTTCCTATAGAAGTGTGGACTGCTCTATTGTAAGAATTTTGTATACATACCAGATTTCTATCTCAAGTCTTTAGATGCTTTTGTTGTATCCCCTCAGAAATTACACCAAAGTCTTGTTGACTACTTCTGTCTACCCTCTATTTGTGGATGGAAGTTGTAGATATATTCAACTTCGTGTCCATCTTCTCCAACAATCTAGTCTAGATGCATTGATAAATCCTATAATCCTATCTGAAATGATACTCCTTGATATCCCAAAGTGTACCCAGACTTGTCCAAAGAACAAGTTTCTTATGCCTTTCCCATTGACGATCTTTTTATAGGGCATAAGAACACACATATTTCTGAACCTATCAACTACCATGAACAAATATTCATGTCCCTTCCTATTTGTTGGTAAACCTCCCACAAATTCCATGGAAATAGTTTCCCAAGGTCAAGTGGGTACAAGTAAGGGATGATATATACCCTGTTTCCTATTGCTAGGCTTGCTGGTACAACAAAGCATGCATCCTCTTATGAACCTAGCTACCTGCTCTTACATCTTGGTCCAATACATATACCTCTACAAGTTGGACATGGTATTCCCTACACCAAAGTGCCTTGCAACCTTGGAGGTGTGAGCCTCTCTAATTCGCTGTAATATATCACCTTTAGGAACACATAGCTTATCCAACCTGTAGAGTAACCCATCTTGGAGATGGTAGTCAATGGTGATGTTGACATTGCGCACATGACTCTGACTCTGCAATTGCTAAAGAACCCCCTTGAAGTCCTCATCCTTTGAATATGCCTCTTTGTATGCATCATGGGTGAATGGATCCATGTGCATAAGAGTTTCCAAATGTATGATATTTGATGTGGGTGGCCTTGAAAGCATGTCAACCAACTTGTTTGTGCTTCCCTTCTTGTACTTGATCACCAAATGAACCTGTTGTAGAACCCCATCCACTTGTAATGCCTGGTTTGATGTAGCACTTTGGGCATACAAGTACTGTAGCAGATGGTGATTTGTGTGGATTACTATCTCCTTTCCCATAAGATAATGCTTCCACTTATTCACAAATTGCACCAGGGCATAGAGCTTCTTGTTATAGATAGGGTAGTTAAGAACTGCCCTATGAAATACTTCAGAATGGTAGCATACATGCCATCCTCCTTTCATCAAGACCATTCCCATAACATACCCACTCGCATCTGTTTCCACTTCAAAGGTCCGCTGCAAGTTTGGTAATGCCAAAACTGGTGCTTGAATGATCTTCTTCTTTAGCTCCTCGAGATCCCTCTACTGACCCTTTTCACACGGGAAACTCTTTCCACTTGTTGTTATGGTGTGGAGCGGTGCTGGCACCATTGAAAACAAGGTTGTGAGTTTCCTTAGGTACTGTGCTTTCCCATTGAAACTCATGATATTAGAAATATTAGTAGGCACCAAACATTTCATAATGGCCTCCATATTGGAAGGATCTATCTTCAACTCTCCTCCACCTATCACATACCCCAAATACACCAAAGACTGTCATGCAAACTCACACTTCTTGAGATTTGCTAGCGTCGTACATCATTCATTAATTTCATAAATGTAGTTGGTGCATTGTATAGATAAAATGGCATGACTAATCAATTATAAAAACCTTGCCTGGTTTTGAAGGCATTGTTCCAAGTATATTCTTCTTTGACTCAAACTTGGTGATATCCAGACTTTAAGTGCAGTTTGGTGAAGTGCTTTGTTTGCTACAATTGATCCAACAAATCATGTATCTTTGGTAGGGGGTATCTTTTTTAGCATGATTTTTTTCAATGCCTATAATATATACGCATCCACCAAGTCCCTTCTTTAGAACAATGATGATGGGTGACACACATGGTGATGTACTTAGTCGAATGATACCCTGTTCCAGTAGCTGTTGCAATTGTTTCTTCACCTCACTTGATTTTATAACAAACTACATGTACAACCCAATGTTTGGCAATGGAGAGTCCGACAATAGTTGGATATCATGCTCCACATCCCTCTTAGGTGGTAACCATTTATGCTCTCAGAACACATCCCTATATACATGTAGAAAATATTCTAATTGTTATTTTTGTTTCTAAGTACACCCCTCAAGGGGTGTCTTGCCTCTTACTAGCTCTTCTACATACTGACTTTCACTTAAAAATAATAAAACATACTTTTTGTTGGAACTGATCAATTTCTTGGCTTGGTTGACCCTTACCAATGAAAATTTTGACTCGCCTTTGTGTGCATTGATGATGAATGATTTGCCATCCTTGACGAGTTGGTATTAGTTAGCTCTCTACATGAATTTTACATCTCACATGTACATGTAGGGACTCCCAAACATGACTCCACATACATCAAGGGGAACCACATCTAGTTCTACCTCATCAATAAAATCAACACTGCTCGTAAATTTAATTTTGCATTGTTTTGTTACCTTCAACTCTACATCGTTATTAACCCATCCTAGTGGATATGGGTTTGGATGATCACAAAATTCCAACCCTAAATTCTTGACCAACTCTGTTGCAATGATATTTGCTTGCGATCTTGAGTCAAACAAAGCATCAATCTTTGTCTTCTTGACCTGTATCTTTATGTGGAAGAGTTTGGTCATTTCTTTCTCTTCCTTTTTCTGAAGACTAATCAATTTCACCTCCTTCTTCATTGACGTACAAACAATCATCTCTTCCATGTCCGAGCTTCTTTAAACTTTGGTTCTCAAATTAGTGGCCATGAGATTATTCTTCTTATTATCTTTTTTTGTTCTTTGATTTTAGCTTAGAATGCAACTTCCAACACTTCTCCTTTGTATGACTGTTAATGTTGCAGTGGTTGCAGTGGTTTCTGGGATCTTTGCATTATTGTGTTGTCGCTGCTGTCTTTTTATCTTTTCCCCCTTTTTTCTTCTTTTTCCCCTCCTTAGAAGCATCCTAATGTTGGAAATACAGAGAGTAGGGGTGGGGTGAATCAATATTCCTTAGAAATTAGCACTTCTAAATCTTTTAAGAGCATTAGCTAATCTTCAATTATTATTAATGTTTATGCATTAATAACAGTAAATAAAAGAACACAATAGACACAAGAATTTTAGGTGGAAAACCCCTTCGGGTCAAAAACCACCGAACGCTTTTCTAATAAATTCTTTAATCTTCAGCCCCAATTGAAATGAAAGCAACAATTTCCTACAATTCTAGAAAAACATTCTTCTCCAACTCCCACTGGAAGGATGCCCCAACGCCCTAGTTTCTTCAATAGTAAACTGAATGGATGCCCCAACATCCTAGACCAACCTACCACCCTGAAGTGTTCACAGGCTCCAACTTGCAGGCGACTTCATGCACTAGCCTATCACCTCCCTGCCACCCTACAATGACTGAAATGAGGCAAGAGTGTGGATTCCCATACCAGGGATAACAATCCACGATACAATATGATTTACAATGATTTTGACCGAACACCCAATCACACTATAACCTGCAACATAACCATGACATCATCCCAACAAAGACTCCTATACCTCCCAATAATGCCTTTTCGAATCTAGGCAGATTAACTCTTTTACAATAATGACTCTTCCAATGATGACACTTTACAAATGACTCTTTTACAACTTTACAATGATGACTCTTGGCCTTGACACTTCTTCACAATATGCAGATGGTTTTCATGTATTCAAAGGATGTTCCATTGACTCTTGGCCTTGATACTTCTTCACAATATGCATATGGTTGTCATGTATTCAAAGGATGTCCCACTGCAATGCCTCCTTTTATTTGATACTTCAACTCTTGAATTCTTGCTTGAAGTTGTACTTAAATCTTCTTCTACCTGCATGCAAAATTTTCCTAGCAAAACCAATCCCAAAACAAAACAAAATACCCTTCAACTTACATATGCCTGCAAAACACATGTAAGTGCATAATAATGAATAAATTAAAATTAAAATTACAATGCGTACCTGAAGTGTGCTTTTCATTTTTGTTGTTGACTTGTTCCAGCAATAGAAAAAGACTCGCACTCTTGATATAGGCCTGGACTCTATGCAAGACTATATCCAAAACTGACCTAAAGATATATATAATAAAAATTGATGATAGACCCTAGACTTGTGATGGACCAAGTTCTAAGTACAACAACAGAGACCATTCCATAAACTATGACAAGACAAGTAACATGAACTTACAACATCATATAGATTTAGCAAACTTGGTGTAGCATCAAGAATATGTAGCATAAAATGTGTAGTATCAAGAATAGGACTTCTGAAAAATTAATTGTGACATATAGAGACATAGAGATATAACCGAGACACTGTATATACTTATGTTGTCCTGCAAAAAAATATGTCAGAGATGATACTCAAAATTCAAATGTAAACACTAGTCATACATACCTTTCTGTAGGATACTTACCCTTGACTGTTGATGTGTGATCCTTACTGCAATGATCCTTGAATGCATGCTTTTTCTTGCCTTCTAGGAGCTCGATATTGAATATATTGTATCTATGTAATTTCGGATCTACAGGGACTGAAATTTTGTCCTGTCGTATTCCTCTGAGTCCTCTTTCCAACCCCATAGATATGATCAAGATTGGATTCTTCAAGAAAGAGTTATGCCCAATCTCTCACGATGACATGATTATAGACAAGTTCAGTAGAGTGAACTTGTACGAAGTGCCACGTGTCACTGTTACAACCTTAGGTCCAGAAAACACCACTCAACAAACTAAAGTCCGTTTTATTTCTATGACTACTTACGAAATTCGAATCCAATGCTCAGAGAGAAAGTTATGGTGATTTTCCCAATGTCAGCTGTTTGACAAGGAATTTAGGAGTCTGCAAAAACCCTAACTTCCTCATATCATATCTCCGAAAATATAGCGAACCAAGATCTGAAATTTGGTCATAAGGTTCATCATGATTTCAGCTCAAATTTGTTTTAATTTCAGCTTCTGAAGCTTCACATAAAAAATTTATAGCGAAAATTCCACGATGACCTGTTTAAAGCCACAAAGTACCTACTAGAAGAGGATATGAGGGTCATTATTTATGTGAATGAAAACAATAATTGACAAGAGGAAGATAATCAAATACATATAGCACAATAAATATTCAGCAAATGCCACAACTCAAAACCCCACTATCTGTATTGCATATATCAGAAATCTAAGATGATAATACAATGCTTGTTCTCACAAGAACAATCCCAACACTCAGTATAATCAATCCTCAGCTTACAAGCAAGCTCTTGGCCAACACTTAGCCAATTCTGCAGCTCTCCAAACCCCTATTTCCTTGTGCAATTCCTATGCCTGATTAACCCATATTAATGGGAAGCCAGTGCTTCCAAAACTTCACAATCCCTTATAGGTTCAATTCTTGATTGCATGCATGATCTATACAACTTAGTAAATCATGCAAATGATAGTACATTGTCCCTGCACTCTAGTCTCAACTAGGTCTTTCTCAGAACCGACATGCATGAGTTTCTGATGAGGGAATCTTCAGTTAATTGGAGTAGCACTAGTTAATGCATTAGTACACCAATTGACTGTTAACTCATTATTAGTTCCTCAAACAGTTTGGAACTAATTTAACTGAACTTAACTCAGTAAACTGAGTTATGTAATTACAACTCACAATTAACTCATCCTAGACCCCTATAATATAGGGAGAACATATACATGACTTCATAATTCAAGGACAAACTAAACTAGAATTTCTTGTTGCCATTTCTCAACACCTTCTGATTTGTCCTCTGCATTTGAACCCCCATCTTCTCCGAATATCCCAAGGTTATTTTTCAAGGCTGAAAGGAGGATATTTATTTACGACTTATATTAGCGACTTGTTGTTCTAGCTACAAAAAACTCTCCTCTACAGTATCACAAGGGTTATTCACAAATTCGTCGATCATGAATAGGGTTTTTTTACTTTTCGCCCAACTGATTTAGATCCCTTACAAAACTCCACAAAATACCCAAAGAAACTAGCTCTAATACCAATATGATTCGTAAATTTTCATGGATGTTCCACTGAAGAGTTCGTCACAACAAATTTGACAATATTATATTAAAAATATGAAATTTTACACTATTACAGTTTTATTAGTATTCTAGATCTGCAGATTCACTGTTAATAGTTTATGCATGCAAATGAAAATTATGCAGAAAATAGAGAATGGAAAAATAAAATCTCACAGACACATTTGACACAATATTTTCTATGGGCATCCATTTTGGGAGAAAAACCCATTTGGAAAATGAGGTCGCTCTGCTCTCTTTCTCTGTTTGGAAATATGGTTGTGAGCACAAAGAAGTATGGCATGTTACCCTTGGGATGCTATAATGCACAAATCCTCTCTGTGTACTATACCTCCTATCCCTCTTGGCTATTTTTGCTTAGATACGTAACAAATGCACTCGAAAGAATGGAATCCCTTTTCCTCCTAGTGGCCCAGTTATAACACAACTCGATAGCCTACTAGTGGTTAGGTTTGACCACCTCAACTTTTAAATAGAGTTACAATATAGACTCTTCTAGAGTATTTTACATCATAATCATGTGTCCAACCCATTTTCCATGAATAATGGGAGCCGACATGGCATCCTTTCGAATTATAGTGGGGAAAACACGAAGGCCAACCTCTGAGTGGCATTACTTTCGCATACAGACTCTGATTGACGCGATTATTGTGTCGTTGGAAAAGTATATATGTGTAGAATAACATAAAAATGTGCTTCCCTAAAGCAACAAAGTTTTACCCCCCAAAAAATGTCATTTGATGCCTCAAAAGACTCCTAGAAAGTTTCAGACCTTGTTTTGCCAAATTGGGCCCCACTGACAAAAATGGTCCCATGAGCTGATTTGTCCACTTTTTCCACTTTGAAAGCATTGAGATGGATGGAAAACAATATAATGATCCAATATAGATCATAAAAATGTCAGCTTGGCATTTTGGCTATAACTTTCTTCCTGAGATATTTCAAACTATGAAATCTAGAGGAGGCAAATATCATATCTCTAACTACATATGGTAGACATTTCAGAACCATATTTGCAAAATTGGATATTTAGCATGTTGTGTAAGTTCATCATTGGGAAGAAGCCAAAATAAATAAGTTTTGGGAAAAATAGAGCTACAAAAGGAAGAAGTAGCAAGTAGACTTGGTGAAGGCAGAAACAACTAGCAAATCTGGTGAAGGCAAAAGTAACAAGTAGACATGGCGAAAGAAGAAGCAAGTTATTTAAAATGTGAAGAAGCGAGTAAACATAGTGAAGTATGTTGGTGCCTACAAATATTTACAGTAGTGGGGATTGGTGTCTCCTGCAGGTTGGTGCCTACAAATCTTACAATAGAGAGGATTGGTGTCTCTTGTGGGTTGGTTCCTACAAATCACACTACTACATTTGGATGGAAATTCTGACGGGGGAATTTGACGAAACAGATAAAATTAGAAAAAGTGTCGGGAGTTAAATGTATTTTTGGTTTTTTTTTTTTAAATTCCGATGGTCGTTGAATATCCGATAGGTGTTCTTTAACTGTCAGATATCCGATGAAATGTCTTTACCTGTTGACTATCTGATGTTTTGTATCTTTATATATATTATTTTTTTATAATACCCATCATCGTTGAATATCTGACGAGAGTTATTTTACTGTTGAATATTCGACGGTTTATCCAATATGAAAATGTGTTGTCCAATATCCGACAAATGAAAATTAACCGTTGCATAACGTTCAATTCCACCATTAATGGACTTTTTCTATTGACAACGTCTAATATGGGACCACTTTACATTGAGTTTAACTAATTATAATAAATATAACATTAATATTATAATTATATACCTTAATATATATATATATATATATATATATATATATATATATATATATATATATATATATATATATATATATATATATATATATGCCCAAACATCATGTAACTTTGACATAGTCTCTATATATATATATACATATATTACATCATATAACTTTGACATAGTTGCTATATATATATATCTATATTAGTTGCGATTGTTTTGAAAGGTTGTAGGATTGTTTTGAGGTTAATTTTTGAACAAAATCATCACTGAACATTTGGTGACAAAAAATATCAAATAACATTCCTCAAGGAGACCAAGGATACGCGGGATCAACGTCAAGGGCTTTAGAGGATCGAAGATTTTATTGCCCTTGTATAAATTGCAAGAGCTTGAGGCCAAGGAGAATTCTGATAAAATCAACTAAAATCATTGTAGAGACTATGGACATGCTTAAGGAAGACATGAATATCATTTATTAGTAAGTTTTTTTCCAAGGAAAAAAACGGTAACTTTTTATTAAAAAGATAATGAAAAGTTACACAAGCAGATGCATTTAAGCATTCCGTATGCTGCCACAAGGGCCCGAGTGCTTTCGCACCCCACACAACGTTAGAGGACTAACGTGCAGAAAGAATAAGAAAAGAGAAGAGAAAAGAGAATATGTAAGGAGCAAAAACTGGAATCCGGCAGTGAGTAGAACTCACGCTTCAAGTTTTTCTCCCCTTTTTCTTTTCGACCTTGCGCCACACTCCTTGTGTGGGCTCGATCGAAGCAATGACTAACTGTGTCTCTGTATTCTGCGGGCCAGGTTCCTTGTCTGAATCTGAAGTATCTGAGTGGTGGTGCCGTTTGGTGCCTCCCGTACTAGGATCCATGCTTGTCTCCACTACCTTGTTGTCTGATGGGGTTCCTTTCTGTTTCTCCATTTCTTGGGTTACCTCAGTTTCCTCTTCTGGAGGTTCTTCCTCGGCTGCTTCTGATTCTTCATCCTCTGAATCTGGGGGAGAAAAGTTCCAACCTTTCCTCTGCTTCCCTTTCTGCTTCTTTTTATTCTTGGCTTCTGGACATGTGCTTTGTAAGTGACCTGTCTGCCTACAGATCCTACATCTGAAAGAGGTGTTTTCATAATCTAGTACCTGCAACCAGTTCTGTTGTTTGTAGATCAACCTTATATTTTCCGGCAGTCCTTTACTTAAGTCTACTTCCACACAGATACGTGCGTAAGTGTAGATCCTTTCATCGATCCTGTCCATGTCTGTTTTGATATATTTCCCTATGCTGTTTCCAATGCCTTCCAGCACCCGTTCATCCCAAAAGTGCAATGGAAGATTGTGTAGTCTAACCCAAACTGGCATTCTGGTTACCGTCATTTTATTTGGATCAAAATCTGGGAACCATGGAGTCACAAACAGCCCTGCTGTTCCCCAAAACCATGGCCCGGTACTGATAACTGTATCTCTGACTTCCTTGGATGTGAATCTCACTATGAAAAAACCCTTTGCACATAAATGAATGTCACACTCCATGGTCCAGCTGGTGAAGATCCAGTGGAAAAGATCCATAGGTTTAGGCCAAAAGCTGTTGAAACGGCAGATTAAAGCTCGCGTTTCATAGGACTTGACGAAATCATCGAGCCCTGAGGAATCTAAGTTTAAAGCTGGGGTTTGCTCTGACTGATCTACTATGTATGGCCTGGGCAGGTGTCCTCCTTGATCTGGGGATGGCCCTGAATTTCTGCTGCCCTGTAAAATGTTTTTATAGGATTTTGGTTGGTGCTGGGCTGCAGCTTTTTTCCCCTTGTCTCCCCCTGAGGAGCTTGGCTGTCCCTGAGGCAGAGCCCCTCCTCTCAATCTGAGATTTAAAATAATGATTGATCCTGGCCCAATCTCATAACTTTCCAGAGATCTACAGTCCTGGAGGGACCGCCTTCCACTGACCAGATGCTGGGCCTGAACTGGGTACCCCATTTCTGCCCATATTTGTTGTTTTAGCTGCATGGAGGTATCTCCTGCATGAACCCATACTAATCGAGATTTCCCCTGAGGGGGTTTAATCAGGATCTGAAAACAAAAATTAGTTACCTGCTTTGACTGATGGCGAAAATCCAGATCTGGCTCCGTTTTGGTTCCTTTTTCCTTTTTCTTGCCTGGGTCTGCATAAACTCTGCCCGATCTAGGATTGATGTCTTTGTTCCAAAAGGTTAGATCTGACCAAGATCTGCATTGATTGGGCCTCAGATCTGGTAGATCCGACCCAGATCTGCCGAGATTAGGTCTTACGGTTTTGGGGTGGGTCGGATCTGCAACCCGCAGTCCCCCATCCTTGCATGCAGACTTCCTGAGGAGATGGGCAATATTCCCTCTGTTTGATCGGTGCTTATACCCACCGATCTGCTGCCCGAACTCCTGGAGATCTTGGATCTTTTCCTTTTTTGTGAGATCCGGCCTAGATCCGCTGGTTTTAGGCCATGCAATAGGGTATATGGGCGGATCTATCCCATGCAACCCTTCATCGTTGCCTGCTTGAAGAAACTGTAAAGGGGTGAGCCAGACAAACCCTTTTCTGACCGATCTTGTACATATCAGAAAGATTTCTGCCAAATTTCCGCTCTCCAAGAGAGATCCGAACCCAAAGACGAAAAGGGTCTGCAGATCTCTGGTCTCGAGCAAGGTTGCTGGCCTCTCCTTCAGATTGTCACTGATTCCTTTTGGCCCAATCATTTATTAGTAAGTTATTCATTATATTTATTTGTATTGTAGATTATTTTTGTAAATGTTTCTATGTATATTGTATTTTATATTGTATGTCTTTGCATTCTAAACTTTGTTGTATTTCTATTGTAAATGTATTTTATAATATTATTTTGGGAGGTATTTGACCTATGTTATCATCTTGATGTGGACTAGAAATATTATTTTGTTATTTTCGTTAGGGTGGATTAAGGGGTTAGGTCAAGTTAGGGGTTAAATATTGTATGGTCTTAGGGATAAGGGGTTATTGTTTAATTGTTTAAAATGTTATGTTCCTAACAAATTATTAAATTGTTATGTTCCTAACAATTTATTAAAATGTTATGTTCCTAACCACAATCTATTTTTCTCATAAAAGAGACTCTATCTCATTTTTTAAGGAAAAAAGTATGGGACACAAGCCTTGCACTTGGTGTTTCAAAATTGTTATCACCAAAAAATTGACCATCTAGCCTAATTTACTAGATAGATCGAAGTACACCATGTAAAGCCAATTTTACCATAGTAAAATTGCTTTCACTGTGAGAAATTACTTAATAAACCAACTTTGTTAAGTAATTTATAATAAAACCCATGAAGAATAATTAAATAAATCACTATTTATTTAATTTTCTTCTAGGAATAATTAATTAAACCATTGTTCAATTATTATTCCTTGTTATATTTGACCCAATCATGAAAAATAAACAAACAAATTAATTATCTTATTTTTCTCTAAGAATAATTAATTAATCACTAATTAACTATTATTCTTTGTCAAGTTTGACTAAATCCCTTAGGAATAATTAAATAAATCCTTATTTGTTTATTATTCCTTAACTAATTCCTTGAGATGATAAATAAATCATTTATTTATTATTTCTAAATAAAAGTTTAAATAGTTTTTCCCTCCTAACCAAATATAATAAAATATTCCAAGTGGTTATTCCAAGAATGGGGTTAATAATATTTTATTATTGCTCATTATTCGAGGATAACTCAATATTTTGTTATAAATAGAAGGGTTTTCCATTCATTATTCACTTTTGATTATTTTCATTGTTGCACTCACTTTTGTAACTCTGATTATTTTCATTGTCACACAACATATTTTTGCTACGTTTACACGTTATAGAGGAGAGAGAATCTACACAAGTTGAAGACGTTTGAGGATAGCCAAGAACCCATCCCATAGAGGGGGACTAGTAACATTTATTCGTTCTCTTCACAGGTGTTATAATAAAACTATTATATTCGGTTTCCATTGGATGATTGGAGTTATTACTATTTCTTTTCGCTGTTTAACTATGATTGTGACATAGATCAAAATTTTGGCAGGATTGTTTCTATCAGTTCCTGCAGATCTACAATGTTTAGTAGCCATTTGTATTGATGAGATTGTTTTTCATCCATAATCTTAAGTGGGTTCTTTTCGTACACCTTTGAGAAGAAAACACTACAACAAAAATGTTTTAGGTGACAATGAACTTTTGAAGCTAAAGCGATATAGAGCGAAGAATCCTCTATATAAAGTCTCTTTTTGTGATAAGTAAAGGGTTTCATTTGTTGTAAATTATGAGAAAACTAATTGAAGTAATATGAAAGCTATAATAGTTCTAGCAAAAGGGTAGATTAATGAAATGCTTGATAAATCATCAATAGTTATTTTTTCTAAGTTTTTCTTACTTATTATCACTCATACAAGGTAGAACATTCCATCTTAAATGTCCTTTGAAGTAGGATCAATGTTTTTATTCTATAAAATTCACTTACCTCTAAGTACAAAGGAGTGAGTTTTTGACATTTCGGTCAAATCAAATAAGTAGTCAAAAATAAAGAATATTCCATTTTGTGTAGAAGGAGAGATGTTTGACATTGTGCCTTAGTAAAAAATGATTTCCTATAAAAAAATGTCTTTAGTGGGTTCCCTACCACTTGCCTATAGAAAATTTCACTTCCTTTATGCAAGCTTAAACAAGCATAGCACTGTCCATCAAGGCATTTCATGTGCAATGTTCAACTCATGTCGACAGTTAGTGATCACTTTTGTTGACAACCTCCCTCACTTTGGTTGCATTTGTACTTATATTTTTGTGAGTTTTCTCAATTATCATATTTTTCACACTTTAATTCACTTTCACAAGTGCCGCTTTCACATCCGTGGTTGTTGTTTTGGCTAGCTTTCACTTTAATAAGTGGTGTTTTCATGTTATCTTCGCTTTGACATGTGTCACTTTCAAGGTCGTTTGCATGTGCAAGTGTCATTATCATGTCTTCTTACAGTCACAGGGGCCACTTTAAAATATGTTCACCCCTATATGTGTCACACCTTTAAACATCACTAGAGTTAGTTCTGGTGCACTTCTCTACATGAAACACTTACATATCATTAGAATATGAGCTAGACACATTCCTACAGCTCACATGTGTTGATTGTTCCTAAATTATTTTAACATAATCTTAAACATCTTACTGAATTCATGCACAAGCTTCATGATCACATTGATTTGTTGTAATTTTTTCTTTCTCTCACCCAAGCTCATGGTTTCTCACCCATCCTCTTAAAACTTCTGGTCTCTAAGTGAACTTAAGAAATAATATGACATTATAATGATGAATGAAACATAAGATCGATATGTTTTTTTTATTATGGTTGTGACTATATATCTCAAAAAGTGTCTCACTTCCTACAGGTCAAGAAAAGTAACATCTTTCTTATATTTTTTCAACATATTCTTAAATATCTCGATAAATTTCAAAAGCATCAACATTGATTTTTTGTCTTTGTTTCTTGGTATCACCTAAGTTGGTATTTATCTTTTTCTTTCTTGTCTTTGTTTTCCTTATATATTATCTTTTTAAATGGTTGTTATATCAACGTTTAAATATTTTCTATATATACTAATTTACTTTATTGATTGCAATTGTATAGTATGCCCCCCCTAGGGCATTTCTCGACGAGGACGAGGTGGTTGTACTAAAATTTGTTGTTCAAAAACATGGAACGATTAATATTGAGGGTCAAGCTAATGATCCTATGGAAGAAGGTAATGATGTTGATAACATAGTTGAAGAAGATGTGATAGATAGATTGATCTAGGATAGATTTAATAATGTTGGAATAGATGATGATGGAAACCAGTATGATGATCGTTATTTTGATATACCTGTACTTGAGAGGGAAATTAAACCTCTTTATGAAGGCTCAAAAACATATATTCTCTCTACTATATTGCTGCTAGTCAACTTAAAGGTGGTGAATGGTTTTTCAAATACATGCGTGACACAACTCCTAAGGTATGTAATATATTTTGTGACATTTAGAACTATATACATGATAAAGAAATTATTTGTTTCGTTTATTTTTAATGTTAGTACGTTGATCATCGTTTAATTAATTTGTAACATTTGGATGAAATATGTACGATTAATATTGTTTAGTACATTAAACAATCCTATTTTTTTTTATGTTGTAGATCATTAGGTGAATTTTTGTTACCACCATCAAATGTGTTACCTCGCACACACTGAGATTTACATGCCATTCTGAAAGATATTGAAATGGAGTATCAAGTTATTCATGCATGTCCTAAATATTATATTCTTTATTGTAATGAACATGTGTTGAAATACAAATGCCCAAAATGTGATGAGAGTAGATATCAAACCGATAAAGTAACAAAAAAGGTGCCTCACAAGTTTCTTCATTATATTCCCATAATTCCACGTTTGTGAAAATTGTTCAATTGAAAAAGCATAACACAACTTATGGATTACCATGAACCGAATAGAAGTGAATATGGTGTTCTTCGAATGCCTGCAGATGGATTTGCATTGGCTAGAGTTTAAAAGAATTCTCTTAAGATTTTATTAGAAGATGACTGTGTCAATCCATTTGGAGAGCTCATACCTACTTACTTGGTGTGGCTCGTTTTTGTTATCAACAATAACATTCCTCCATGGAAGTCAATAAAGAGGGAGAACATAATGTTGAAAATGAGTGTTCCAGGTATTAGTTTGTTTAGAATATTTTTTTAACACACGAACATCTCATTTGTCTTGTTTGTTTCATAACTATGTCTTATATTTTTTTGTTTACTCATAAATGTTCAATTATTCCTTATAATTATGTCTTCTATTTTTTTGTTTTTTGTTTACTCATATATGTATTAATTATGTATTGTCTGTTCAATCAATTACGTAAGTACGACGTCAAAGATATGAATTTTTATACCGAGCCTCTCATCGATGAGTTAGTGGAGTTATGGAATGGTGTCACTATGTATGATATCTCTAAACTAGTAGATGCACAAAGGGGATTTAAATTCCTTGCAATGCTTGTATGGACAATTCACAATGCCTTAGGGTTGACACATTTATGTGGTAAGTTATAACATTACCATGCACTTTAATAGTGTTTAATTTTATGAAGTTCATTTCATGTATGTTTTTAAAATAGTTTTACCTTCATTGTACATACTTTAAATAATTGATATAAAAATTATTCCATCTCTTTAGGTCTTCAAACAAAGGGTAAATTTTCTTGTCCAGTTTTTGGTCCTAAGATGAAATATTATCATTCAAGAAGCTTAAGAAAGGAGGTGTTTTATGAGTATAAGCACTTCCTTTCCAAGAACCATAGGAACTGAAGTACTGAAAAAATCTTTTCAATGGGAAAGAAGATACTAGATTAAGACCACGGAGAATGACACCTCGAGCATGGAAGTTGTAATATAATAGAGTCTCTCAAGGTATGGATTGAATTTTCTATGTATCAATATACATGATATATTTGGTTTATTTTATATGTTTATGGAATTTTCTTCATTGTACTAATTGACATATTATATTTTTGTTATAATATTTTTAATTATGATTCACATTGTAGGTCGTTAAGGCATTAATAACATGGCACTTCCACGCGGAATGAAAATTTATCCCGAGTAATTCAATAGACTCCCCTACTATGAGCATAAAGAAATTATTAATTTGTTTGATACAATGCACATTAAGAAGAATGTAATAGAGACCTTATGGCGAATCTTAGATGGAAGGAGAGATAAAGAAAAAATTGTCAAGATTTGTAATAACATTAAGGAGGCCAACCATGCATTGCAAAATGAAATTCACTCAATTAGCAATGGAGATGACCAAAAAATAAGCACCCTTCCTTGGTTATTGACATAGTGGAAAAGAAAGGATGTTAAAGAGGTTATTGAAAAAATTAAATTTCCAACTAGATTTTCTTCAAACATAAAGAGTATCCTAACAAACAAAGGTGAATTAGGTGGGGTAAAAACTCATGATTAGCATATGTTCACTAAGGTAATTATTTTGGTGTATATATATTTTATACATCGCTGAAACATCTTGTTAATTAGTGTTTTTCTTTTCTACTAATTTGGGAAATTATAATGATCGATCATTATTTTTGTTACAATAGGTTCTACCTCTATCTCTCCCAAAAAAATTTGACAACAATGTCAAACAAGTTATATATGACCTTGGAAAATACATGAGGTAAATGGAGATTTATTTGCAAAGTGTAATTTGTTCAATAAGTTGTTGTGTCACACATTTTTGACTGCATGTGTTTTAATTGTCATCATGTACTATATACTTTTTTGGTTGAAACCTATGATTTGCTTGCTTCATTTGTAGATGGTTGTCATCTAAGGAAACCGATAAAGAAGATATAAAGTATTGGAGGAAACAAATTCCTCGTATAATGTGTGAAATGAAAAAGTATCTACCTTCAACATTTTTCAATGCACAAGAACATTACCTCATACACTAAGTTGAGGAGATTTAAAACTGTAGACCTATACACACAAGATCAATGTGGATGGTTGAGAGGAACTTGAAATCACTAAAGGCTTTTCTCAGACAAAGAGAACGTCTTCAGGGTTCTATGGTATAGGGATATATGGTATATCAAACCATGGTTTATAGTCGTCAAATAGGAAAAGGTATTAATGTATTGGATCAAATTTGGGATATCAAATCCATGGACAAATTTGAAGGGGAGCACCTATTGGGGAAAGGTATAATGATAAAAGTGAGATGTAAGTAGATACTGGAGATTTATAGAACATTTGAATTTTTTTGTTTTTATGTATATTGTACTTAGTTAGTTTTTAGTCTTCCTGCATAATCCATTATTATGAAGGTATAACATGGTAACTAATTATATATATGTGTGTGTGTGTGTGAATTGTTTTATTTTAATACAATTCGTCGAGAGTGGGATGAAATATATACATTGCTAACAATCTTGATTGGATGAAGGTATGGATTGCATTATGAAACCAGCTCACAAAAAGATAGAAAAGATAGATGAACGCCTTAGAAATAAGCCTCTTCGAGGGGGCAACCTCCTTTACATTACACAAATGAACAATTCTTGGATGATACAAATGACTAAACCTCCCTTCTATATATAGGAGTCTAAGGGGTCACAATATAATCAAGTCGACATAATAGTAATAACATAAGGGCACAAAAATAACAATAATGGGTTTCTTTGGGGCATACTAATAACACTATGGGACAATAGGGGCACAATAATAACAATAAGGGATACAATGACAATAGTAATGGGGGAGTCACTAGTATTATAGGGGCCTAACATGCCCCTCTCCTTCCAAAAAGAGTTGTCCTCAACGCTTGAGTAGTTTTGGATGCTTCTATATAAAATTCTCATCCTCCCATGTGGAATCTTCAGTGGATAAGTTCTTCCACTTGATGAGATACTCCGAAATTGATGAATTTCGTAGTTGTCGAGTTCTTGTTTCTGTGACTATTTCCAGTTCCAATGATTTTTCCTTCCTCGTCAAGTTCTGGAAATATTGTTTGAACTGGGAGCTTGTCACCTATAACCTTCTTTAAACATGAAACATGGAAAACTGGGTGCACTCAGGAAGCTCCAATTTGTATGCCATAGTACCAATATTTTGCAACACCTTGTACGGACCATAATACTTTGGTGATAATTTATTATCCTTCTTAGCTTGCTTGAGGGAAATTTGTTTATATGGTTGTAGACGTAGGAATACCCAGTCACCTACATCAAAGCTTCTTTTGCTGCGATGTTGATTTGCTTATTGTTTCATTCTATTTTGCGCCAACGTGAGGTTATCCTTTAAGAGTTGGAGAACTTGTTGTTGATGCTCGATGTGATGTTCCACTGCTTGAACCTTAGAATTTTCTCTTAAATATGATGTGATGGATGGTGGATGATATCCATAAAGTGCCATAAATGGGGTCATTTTTGTTGCAGTATGGAAGGAAGTGTTATACCACCATTCAGCTAGAGGCAACCATTTGACCCATTGTGTCTATTTATCAGATACAAAGCAATAAAGATATCCTTCCAAACATTTGTTTACTATCTCGGTTTTCCCATCAGATTGAGGATGATAAGATGAACTATGAGATAACTGAGTATCGAGACAAGAAAATAATTCTGTCCAAAAATTTCCAGTGAAAATGGGATCTCTGTCGCTTACAATAATCTTTGGGTTTCCATGTAGCTTTTGAATTGTTTCCATAAATGCAATAGCAACTGTACTGGCTTTAAATGGATGTGATAATGCACAAAAGTGTGCATACTTGGTAAGTCTGTCAACTACCACCATGATGACACTCTTTCCTTCAGACTTGGGTAAACCTGTGATAAAATCCATTGAAACCTCCTCCCAATGTTGGCTTGGAATGGATAAAGGTTGTAATAGACCTGGGGTCTTAATTGTTTCAACTTTATTTTGTTGGCAAACCAAACATTCCGCCACAAACTTTTGAATATCCGATTTAAGGCCATCCCAAAAAAATTCCTTCTTAACCCTGTGGTAAGTTTTTAAAAATCCTGAGTGCCCTCCTAAGGGAGAAGTGTGCAATTCCATAAGAATCTTTTGTTTGAGTTGGGAATTATTACATAGGTATAAGTGATCTTTGTACCATAACGAATCATTTTTCCAGCTAAATGTATCATATGTACTGGGATCTTGTTGTATCTTTCGAATGAGTGCCCATGCTTCTTTTTCATTCTTCCATTCCTCCCTTGATTCGTTTATCCAATCCAGTTGGATAATAGAAATGGCGCACATCAATGCTTCCACATCCTCATCCTTTATTGAGAGTGCATCTACCACAACGTTTTGCTTCCCTTTTTTGTAGATGATTTCAAAGTCATAATCCAACATCTTTGTGACCCATTTTTGTTGCTCTTCGGAGGATAATCTTTGTTCTAAAAAGTATTTAAGATTATCGTGATTCGTTTTTACCTTGAAGTGTCTTCCCATTAGGTAGGATCGCCATTTCTTAAGTGCATGTAGTATTGCCAACATTTCCTTCTCATAAATATCTTTTTGTAAATACTTTCCTTTGATTGGATGACTTTCAAAAGCAATGGGTCTTTCATCTTGCATTAAAAAGCACCAATTCCATTTCTTGAAGCATCACATTCCACATTAAAGGTTTTTGTGAAGTTCGACGTAGCTAAGACCGGTGCTTGGCACATTGCCTCTTTAAGATGTTCAAAGGCCTTTGTTGCTTCTGGAGTCCATGAAAATGCACCTTTCTTCAATAATGTTGTTAGAGGTGCTGCTATTCTCCCATAATTCTTAACAAACTTGCGATAATACCTTGTCAACCTGAGAAATCCTCGCAGATGCTTTATGGATGTGGGGATTTTCCATTCGTTAATGGATTTAATTTTTCTAGGGTCTACCTTAACACCTTCATGAGATACAATATGACCTAGATATTCCACCTCTTATACTCCAAAGAAACATTAGGATATTTTTGCATATAAATGTTTCTCCTCCAATAGTTTGAGCACCCTGTCAACATGTTCAACATGATCCTTCCAAGACTTGCTGTAGATTAGTATATCATCAAAAAATACTAACACAAATTTTCTAAGGAAGGGTTTGAAAATGGAATTCATCAAACCTTGAAATGTAGAAGGTGTATTGGTAAGGCCAAAAGGCATGACCAAAAATTCATATTGACCATCATGAGTTCTAAATGCTATTTTCGAAATGTCTTCAGTCTTCATTCTGATTTGATGATATCCTGAATGAAGATCCAACTTGGTGAAGTAAATTGATCCATGTAATTCATCCAATAATTAATCAATGACAGGAATGAGAAATTTATCTTTAATAGCGAGCTTGTTGAGCTCACTATAATCTGGACACATGCACCATGATCCATCCTTCTTGTGCACCAATACTACTAGAGTAGAGAAAGAGCTTTGACTAGGTTGAATTATACCAGCCTCTAGCATTTCTGCAACCATACGTTCAATTTCACTCTTTTGGACATAGGGATATCTGTACGGCCTGATGTTTGGAGGAACACTTCCCGGAATCAAATGAATAGCATGATCATAATCACGAATAGGTGGGAGACCTTTGGGAGTCTCAAATACCTTGGAATGATTGTCCAAGAATTTTTGGAGATTTGGAGAAATAGATGATTTCGATTTGGGAACCTCTAGTGAACATAATTGTGCAATTACACCTCGTTGTTCCTTCTTTAGAAGCTTTGTCATATTGTTAGATCTGATTATCTTTCTTGGTTTCCTTGCAATACCCCTTAATTCAACTTCCTTTCCTTCAGCACAAAATTTCATGAAGAGTTCTTGAAAATGAAAAGCTATTGTACCCAAGGATTGTAGCCATTGGACTCCTAATACAACATCAGCACCACCCATTGGAATGGAAAGTGTTGGGCTATTCAATACATATTTTCCCATGGATAGCTTGATATTATGGCACTTTCTAGAGCAATTTATGGTTCCTCCACTTGCAAACATTACTTGACACTCTGGTGCTGGATATAGGAAGTAATTCAATTCCTTTGCTATCTTACAATGAATAAAATTATGGGTACTTATTGAATCGATCAACACTATTACCTTTTTCTTCTTAATATGTCCTTCTATCTTGATAGTTTGAGGAGTGGTAATTCTAGCCAATGCATTACAAGATATGGCCGGATTCATTTCTTCTTTATCTAGGGTTTGTTCCTGGAGTATATCCTCTTCTTTTGACATTTCTTGTTCCTTTTCTTCCTCCTCTTCACAATCTATGTAGAATAATTTCTTCTCAGCACACTTATGACCTTTAGTGTATTTGTTATCACAACTATAACAAAGCCCTTTTGCTCTTTTTTCTTCTAATTGTTGTGGTGTCAACCTTGTAGGTTGTGGAAGGCTAGGGGAAACAACACTTCCATCTTTATAATTGTGAGCAGTAGGCTTCCTGGTTGCCATAATTTTGTTTTCCATTTTTCTTGCTAACCTGAATGCCTTCTCCAATGAATCAGGTTCCCAAAGGTGAACCCCATGTTGGATATTATCCTTTAAAGTCCCTATGAACACATCAATCCTATGCTCCTCTAGAATATCTTTTACCCTTATGTTTAGTTTTTGGAAGTCCTCAATGTGCTCCATCATTGAACCCTTTTGTTTGAGATTTATCAATTGGCTAAAAAAGATGTTGCTTTTTGTATCCTCATAATGTGCTATCATTTCTTCCGTAAAAATTTCCAATGTGACAATTTGTTTATGAGAGAAAAGCCATCGATACCATACAAACTGATTTAGTTCCAAATATAAAGTTGCAATATGTACCTTTTGTGTGTTTTTCAAGTTATGGAGATCGAAAAATTGCTCCATTTGTAGTATCCATGTTTCGGGATCCTTGCCATCAAACTTACTCATATTGATTTTTGGAACATGGTGGGTCTTAAATCCAACATTAGAGTCTATGAAATCATGATTAACATTTCTTTTGTTCTCATCATGAGTTTCCTTTACTACCCTTTCACCATTAGTGACCATTTCTTGTAGCAACTTATTCAAATTTATCTTCAATTCTTCCATCTTATCATCCATGCCATTCATCTTAGCGTCCATGCCATTCATCTTAGCTTCCACGTTGTCCATCTTAGCTTCCACACCATCCATCTTAGCTTCTATGCCTTTCTTTAAACCATCCATCTTAGATTCTATGCCTTTCTCTAAACCATCCATCTTAGCTTCTACGTCTTTCTTTAAACCATCCATCTTATTTTCTGTTACTTTTTGTGTGAGTGAAATTTGTTGCACTTGGTCTCATAATTTTGATATATCATGTTGCATTTCTTCCTCTTCTTCATGAGTCATGCTAGAGCTTTCAGGTTGCTTACTAGGTGTTTCCATTTTCTTTCTTCGAGGCATCAATTACTGATAATAATTCTTCACTATGCCCTTCGAATTCCTTCAAACTAATTTTTCAAACCAAGCTTATGCAAAAATTAAAAAAAAACTACACACCTTTTTTCACTTTGTAGGAGCTCGATATTGAATCTGATGTATCTCTGTAATTTTGGATCTCCTAGGTTTGAAATTGCTTCCTATGGTAACCCTCTGAGTAATCTTTCTAACCCCACAAGTCTAATCAATATTAGATTCTCCAATGAAGAGTTATGCCAAATCTCCCACGATGATCTGAGTATAGACTGGTTCGGTAGAGCGAAATTTTACGACACGCCACGGGTCATTGTTTCAACTTTAGGTTCTGAAAATTATACACAAAAAAACTAAAGTCTGTCCTCTTTCTATAACATCTTACGAAATTTCAATCTGATGCTTAGAGCGAACATTATGACGATTTTCCCAAGGTGACCTGTTTGGAATGTAATTTGGGGGTTTGCAAACAACCCTAATTTCCTAAGATTATATCTCCAAAAATATATTGAGACAGGATCTAAGATTCAGACTGGAGGTTCAACACGATTTTGTCTCAAATGGGTTTTTTTTTTAGCTTCTGAAATGTCGCAGAAAAAAATTTATAGTGCAAATTCCACAATGACTTGTTTGGAGCAGCGAAACCCTAGAATCCAAAGCTCTGATACCAAATGTTATGAAACCAGCTCACAAAAATATAGAAAAGATAGATGAACGCCTTATAAATAAGCCTCTTTGATGGGGAAACCTCCTTTACATTACACAAATGAACAATTCTTGGATGATACAAATGAATAAACCTCCCTTCTATATATAGGAGTCTAAGGGGTCACAATATAATCAAGCCGACATAACAATAATAACATAAGGGCACAAAAATAACAATAGTGGGTTTCTTTGGGGCATACTAATAACAATATGGGGACAATAGGGGCACAATAATAACAATAAGGGATACAATGACAATAGTAATGGGGGAGTCACTAGTATTATAGGGGCCTAACAGATTGAATGATACAAAAACCTAATAATGGAAGGTTATCATGGTATGGTGTGTCTACATTGGTCAAAGAAGCTCAACGCAGTGGATATACCAATCTTACATAGAGGAAAATTGATTTAGCATATGGTTTAAAATATTATCAGGCAAGCATATTCACCCATGCTAAGTTTTTTTACAATTATATTGATGCATATGGCGTGTTTTTTTCTTAATTTGAAAAATTTTCAAGTATACATATGCTTATCAATTGGCAATGCATTTTTTTATTTGTTTTCTGTATTGTAGTTGAAACATCACAAAAAAATGTGGTGTGATGGCTACAAATTTCGAATCAAAAGGTTGGATGAAAAGATGAAAACTTCTGATAGTGGGATAACTACAATATTTCAGGTTATCAATGTTTATTGTAGAGGTGATAAACATCTAAAAGTTTTTGACAATCGATACTATAGGTATCTAAATGATATACTTGAGTGTCACTTTGAAGCCTTCAAAATAGTTATGTTCGATGTCAAATGGTTTAGGGTACAAATCCATGAATGTGACCCTGATAGAACCATTATTGAGCATGAAAATAGATTTACCATGGTTGATACAAGGAATATTTAGCTAGGATCTGAGCCCTATGTTCTTCGAAGACAATGTGAACAAGTATTTGATCCAGGTGGGAATTGGTGGCCACCCACCAAGTCCACTTGGACCCCAACCATTGTTTCTTTTAGCTTTTCAGTTTCCTTAATTGTAGCACAATTTACTTTAGCAGTTTTTCGGGTCCTGAACTTCCAGAGCCATTTTGAGGCGCTAAACGACATTTTTTGGGAAAACTGGGAGCAACATGGGTTCGTGGACCGATGTTTCTCTTCCCAAAGTTGTATTTCTTGGATATATCTTTCTAACGAGATATTGTGCGTGTCAAACGGAGATCGTATGCCAAAGTTAGGACCCTAGGAAGTTGATGTACCAATTTACCCAAAAGGGGCCCACAATTTGGCGTTTCATCTTCTAGGGTGAGGTTTTTGGATGTTTAGTGTTTTCCATTGTTTTTCAACAATAAATAGGCCTTCGAGCCTCATTGTAACACAGTTTAGAGGCATGTAGCCGCCATATCTCTTCTCAGAGATAAGCTACCATCGCCCTAGCTAGTTTATTTCCATTTTTGTTTGTAGGCATATTTCAGTATTTTACAGTAATGAAATAAAGTATTGTTTCTACTGCATCTCTATATGTATGGTTATATCTGTAGTTTGTTGCGTTCCTGTTTAAATCCATATCAGTGGTATCAGAGCAGTCTGCTATTTCTCTGTCTTTCTTTGCATGTCCGCATTGAGGTCGAGATATAAGGAGTTAGGGCTTGAACTGGTCAAACTTTTGCAAGACCAACCTCAAAAATCCCGATGGCCTCCCATGGCAGATGAAAAGAAAGACGAGGGGGTAGGAGATCCTATGAAAATCTTGCTCGAAGAGGCCTTCGAGCGAAAAAGGAACGCAATGATGGACAACTTTTCCTAGATTCTTCAGCGGCTACCCAGGGGCGACACATTTACTTCCAGCAGCTACTCTGGAAGTGCTACATGCTTTAAGGTACAAGTTAACTTTGACATTCCCATATTTGAGGGTCAGATAGATGCAGATGCCGTAGATAAATGGTTAAATATGCTAGAAGGGTATTTTTCTATTCATGATTTTTCCGGCCAAGAAAAGGTTACGTTTTCTCTTCTCAAAGCTGCCCCCCACGTTAAGGACTAGTGGGAAACCTACTGCGAGCAGAAGGATGAAAGTATGGCCTCACTGTTTTCAGCCGCACCCACTTGGAATTCATTCCGGACTGCCATCAAGGAGCAGTACTATCATGTCAGAAGCTATGAGGATCAATACATAAAGTGGACCACGCTGGGTCAGGGAAGGGACCAAGATGTGCTGGAGTTTACCATTATTTTCCATACCCTTCGTACAAAGTTGGGTATCAGGGATTCAGAGCAGCATTTGGTACTCAAATACCGTTGTTGCCTGCATGATTACATCCAAGAAGAAATAGAATTCCTGAACATCTCCTTGCAAGGCACGACCTATCGATATGCCATCAAGATTGAGCAAAAGTTTAGACAAAAGAAGTGAGACTTTGGATCTGCGAATCCAAAGCAAGGGAAAGGTGCCCCCAAACCACATAACAAAGGACAAAGCCAAGGCGGGGCGGCCCAGGACAACCCGCCAGAGCTGCAAGAAAATAACAGCGCCGTGAAGCCAAAAAAGGACATGGGAAAGTGGTGTGAGTTCTATAAGATCTCCACTCACAACACAAGTGAGTGTTGGGCCAAGCAGTCACTGGTGGCCGAGCTAAAGGTTTCAGAATCAGATGCATGTTCCGAATTTGAGTCAGAACCTGACAAGGGGAATGACAAAGGGAAGCAGATTATCGATGTGGAGCCCAACGCCACCGTTGCCACCATGAAGATCCAGAAGGAGGAACCTGAAGATCCAGAGGAGGAGGAGCGTCTCTTCCACTCCTAGATGTGGGTAAAGGGCTCCTCGCTATAGTTCATTGTCGACAGTGAGAGCCAAAAGAGCCTCATTTGGCAGAGGTCGTGAAGTGGTTGGGCTTGCTGACCACAACACATCCACAACCGTACACCATTGGGTGGCTTCACCAAGGATGGGATCTTCGCGTGAGCTAGCAGTGTCGCCTTCCATACAACATCAAGCCCTTCATGGATGAGGTATTGTGTGACATTGCTCCCCTTGATGTTTGTGATGTATTATTAGGAGAACCATACTTGTGGAAGCGACATGCGGTGTATGAATCAAGGCCCCATGTTGTTATTGTTACTTTGGGAAATAAGTTGTACAGGATATCGGAGGTCGTGGAGGACTACGAGGACATCTTCACCTCCCCCGCAAGGGTTCCTCTACACTGTTAGGTCAAGCACTCCATCGATCTGACCCCAGGTGCACTGCTCCCCATTGGACCAATCTATCGGCCATTTTGGAGAACGATGAAATCAAGAGGCAGATTCAGGAGCTGCTGCAGAAAGGTCACATCCATCCAAGTTAATTGCCCTGTGGGAGCCCGATCGTGTTGGTATAGAAGAAGGATGGGACTTGGAGGCTCTGTATTGAATATCGGGCATTGAACACGATCACTATTTGTAATAGGTACCTGATCCCACGGATTGATGACTTCCTGAACAAACTGAAGGGGGCAAAATATTTCAGCAAGATGAATTTGAAGTTATGATATCACTAGGTACCAATCGAACCCTTCGATGTGTGGAAGATGACCTTCAAAGCCAAGGAGGGCCTTTTTGAATGGTTGGTTATGCCTTTCGAATTGAAGAATGCTCTTGTAATCTTCAAGAGGCTAATGGATGACATCTTGCGGCCATTCACCAACTCATTTGTAGTGGTATACTTGGATGACATCCTGATCTTCAACCAAAATTGGGAAGAGCACCTCCATCACATTTGATAGGTTCTCCAAACATTGGGACAACACAAGTTATGTGCCAATTTGGAGAAATTCACTTTTGGCATGACCCAGGTTCAGTATCTGGGATACATTATTGATGAATGGGGGGTGCATGTGGATCCAGCCAAGATCCAAGTCATTTAGGATTGGCCATCTCCAACCACTCTGACAGAGCTCCGCAACTTTCTCGGTCTTGCCAACTTCACTTGGTCCTCGAGTCAAGTCACCAAGGGAGGAGAAAAAGCAAAATTATTTTGGTCTAAATCTCAATAGAAGGCATTCACAGAGTTGAAAGATCGCCTCTGCTCAACACCAGTTCTCGCATTACCAGACTTGAAACAACCATTTGAGGTCGAGACAGATGCCTTTGACTATGCTATTGGGGCAGTCCTTACTCAACACGGGCATCTAGTGGCATATCACAGTGAAACACTTTCAGACACAGTCAGGAAGTATCCCACTTATGACAAAGAGATGTATTCCATTGTGCAGGCCTGCCAACAATGGAAGCATTACATTTTTGGGAAGGAAATGGTCATCCACACAGACCATCGACCCCTACAGTTCATACAGACCCAAGGGAAATTGCAGAATGATCGCCATCAGAAGTGGTCCACATACCTGCAATAGTTCCATTTGAATATCAATTATAAGAAGGGAAACACCAATAATGTTGTAGATTGCCTCAGTCGACCACCGATCATGGCGTTAACTACCATGCTCAACTCTTATGGGCATGAGACTTTTGATTAACCACTTCTCTACAAAAGCGAACCAGAATTCGGCCACACATACCAGACACTCTTGGAGGGTCAACATGTTCCAGATTTTCACCTCCAGGATGCCCTGTTATGCCACCTGGGTCACCTTTGTGTTCCTTCAAGCGAGCATGCCAAGATGATTTGGGAAGCACATTATAGTTGGGTTGCTGGGCATTTTGGGGTCGAGAAAATGGTGGCAGTACTGCAGAAGTATTTCTATTGGCCGAATCTTTGATAGGATGTCGGGAAGTACATCAGATCATGCATTGCCTGCGCCATTGCCAAACTGACCATCAATAAGCAAGGCCTCTATACCTTGCTACCTACCCCTAGTTGACCTTGGGAATCCATCTCCATGGATTACATGGCGGTCCTTCCTTCTACTAAACATGGAAATGACTGTGTTTTTGTGGTCGTCGACAGGTTCTCAAAGATGGACATTATGGCGGTCTGCAAGAAGACTATCACAACAGAAGCCACTGCTAAACTCTTCTTTGAACGAGTGTGGGTACACTTTGGGATCCCACAGTCTATCATCTCAGATCAGGACAGCAGGTTCCTCAGTACATTTTGGCCCAGTCTTTGGTCGATGCTGGACACCAAACTCACTAAGTCCACAACCTTCCATCCTCAAACTGATGGTCAGACAGAGGTTGTCAACAGGATAATCGTACACATTCTGCGCATGTACAACTCAAAGCATACATGCACATGGGATGAGAGCCTCCTCTATGTTCCACACAGCTACAACCGGGCTCTCCACAACTCGATTGGCCACAACCCTTTTTAGGTGGCCTTGGGATTCCAACCACTATGTCCCATTGATGTGGCCATGCCATTTGCAGCTACTCACGTAGATTCGGCTCATGTCCAGTCCGAAACAAATAAGGCAAACAACTTCATTGAGCACATCCAACATATTTGCCAGCAGGTCCATGACATTATGGAGAAATCAAATGCCAAGCACAAGCAGCGACATGATCAACATCGAGTGCCACACAAGTTTTAGGTGGGTGACAAAGTCTGGTTGCATTTGCAAAAGGAACACCTTACCGGAGCCTATCATAAACTCAGACCACTCTAATATGGTCCTTACACCATTACCAAGGTTGTGGGAGACAATGTATTTGAGCTCAGCATTCCCCCATTCCTTGGCCTGCAACCAGTGTTCAATGTGGACCGCCTTTGGCCATACTTTCCACCATTACTAGACACATCCGACATTGCAGAACAACTCACACCCACAGATTTAAATCCAGATTGCATGGAACAAGCTGCAACTGATCGGATCATGGACACACAGATTAAGAACACTTGCCAGAAGAATATCCAACTGTATCGAGTTGTCAAAGAAGTCCAACTCCTTGACCAGGGCAAGTGGCTCACCAGGGATCAAATTCAGCAGAAGTTTCCTCATCTCATGGAGGAACTCAACGCAATGCAGACCATTGCTTCCTAATGGGGGAGGAATTATCCAGGTGGATATTGGTGGTCACCTGCCAAGTCCACTTTGACCCCCACCATTGTTTCTTTCAGCTTTTCAATTTCCTTAATTGTAGCACAGTTTACTATTTTTAGCAGTTTTTCGAGTCCTGAACTTCCGGAGTCATTTTGAGGCCCTAACCAACGTTTTTTGGGAAAACTGGGAGCAACATGGGTCCATGTACTAATGTTTCTCTTTCAAAAGTTGTAGTTCTCGGATAGATATTTCTAACGAGATATTGTGCGCGTCAAATGGAGATCATATGCCAAAGTTACGACCCTGGGAAGTTGATGTACCAATTTACCCAAACGGGGCCCAAAGTTTGGCATTTTATCTTCTAGGGTTAGGTTTTTGGATGTTTAAGGTTTTCCATTATTTCTCAACAATAAATAGGCCTTCGAGCCTCATTGTAACACAGTTTAAAGGCATGTAGCCGCCACATCTCTTCTCAGAGATAAGCTACCATCGCCCTAGCTAGTTTATTTCCATTTATTTTACAGTAATGAAATGAAGTATTGTTTCTGCTGCATCTCTATATGTATGGTTATATCTATAATTTGTTGCGTTCCTGTTTAAATCTGGATCAATATTTTACATAGATATTCTAGGTAAAGTAGGTTAGTCATATGTAGTTAGATATGATCCCAGAGCAAGGCTCGTAAAGTATAATATAGCGAAGTAAGATGAAATTGAAGAAGAAGATGATGTAGAGGAGCATGGGGTTCATGCAGCATTAGACGAATACGTTGAATAAGTTCAAGGAACATATGTGAATTGAGACAATGTTAATTTGGATGAAATAGATGATATTGACGTTCTGTTGGACGAAGAACTTCAAGAAGTTGAACCAAATGTAGAAGAGAATATTTCAGATGATGATATAAATGATGATGATGATGTTGATATGGCGAAAACTTTGAACAAGAATTCTGAACTAGATGATATAGATGATCACGAGTTGGATGAGGAAGAATATTAATGATATCAAAATGTTGAAAAGTACGAGGTATATATTTATATGTTTTCAGTTGGTTTGTTCTCTTTCGTTCACCTTAAATTTGTATTTACCTATTTTTTATGTTTGATGTTACTATATTTATTTCAAATATATTATAGTAGATAGATTGGTATCACGGAATTGAGAGTGATGTGGGGCAGTGGGGGGGGAGGAGCCATATGAGCTTCCACCTTCATGTGGTTGGCCTTGTTCAATAGAGAATATATTATTCTTGAAACAAAGAGAAGCTTATTTATGTTTATCCCATCATTTCCAATTTTGACTTAGGGTCATTAAGCAAATGTACTAGGTGAGTTGGGCGACGAGTGAATTCCCATGAAATGAGTTCCCACCAGGGGGTCTCATAATGATTTTTAGAAAATTGACTAAATTAATGTTTAGGTTTTAAAAGTCGGTTCATAATTGATTGATTATGCAACATGGTACTAAAAAATGATAATATTTTGTTGTCATTGATGAGTTGATGATTTGCACGACGGGGAAAACGCCCACACCCTAGGTGTGCTTGCACGAAGGTAGGGAACCTGTGCGCCCATGGGGTGTTGTGTGTTGGGAATGTTAGGGTGCTTTCCTGGAGGGGGTGCCCGTGTGATGAGTTGGTGGGTCGGGCCGACTTGGAAAGGGGTGCCCGCAGAAAAGAAGTAAGGTCAGCCCATGACTGCCCATGAACAAAGTTCCCAATAATGGGTCTCATAATGATTTTTATAAAATTGATTAAATTAATGTTTAGGTGTTAAAATTCAATTTATAATTAATTGATTATGCAACATGGTACTGAAAAATGACAATATTTTGTTGTCATTGATGAGTTAATGATTTGTGTTGACTGATTTTCATAGCAGGGTGAATGCCCGCATGAAGGCAGGGCATCACGTGTTGGGCACGCTAGGGCGCCTGTGTGATGGGTTGTTGGGTAGGTCAAACTTGGCAAGGGGTTCCCACATAAAATAAGTAAGGTTGGTCCATGACTACCCATGCCCACTAAAAGTGGTCGAAAAAAAAAGTTTGAATTGAAGTGCGACTGTGGGGGTGTTAGAAACTTATATATTACAGAGCAATGGAACACATAAAATATTGTAGAAATACAAACACACAAAACAAGAGAGACACAGTTATACGTGGTTCGCCTAATTTGGGCTACGTCCACGGAGAAACAACCATTCCTTCGTTTATATTATCCAACAAAATGAAGGGATACAACCTACAACAGATCTGTTGCAATTTCATCTTCGCTCTCACACAATCTCATCCCTTTTTCTTGCTCAAAATACACATATATACATAGCCACAATAAAATTCTCTCATATATAGCGAAGGGTTTCATTCTAGGGCAAAAAAGCCTAAATTAAACATAACTTCTACCGTCAGATCATTTGCCTGATGAACGACTTATATTGACTACGAAATTACAATATTTTACAAGGAAATTTTACATCAATTTTTAGCTTCGAGGGTGCTGCCCCTGAACCCCCGCTAGGGGGGACTCATTGTAGTATTCAATTTATTAAATAGCTAAGAGAACTATTCATGTGCATTTAAATTCAACTTGAACACTTGGCATTGGGTGTCATCATATTTATATTCTTAATTTTTAATTATATTAATGAATGGATTGTTGCTTTAAATATTGTGTAGCCACGTTAAACTAGGGGTTCTTCAAATGTTTAATCACAATATACCATGGGATTTCATCATAATAGTGTCAATGATACCATTACATTTCTATTCACATGTAGCACATGAAATACATGATTAATTTCAACTAAAACTATATACGATAATATGTTAAGATTACTATATATATTAATATGATATATAACCAAGATTAAGATTATATTAAAGTAAAATTAAATATAACAATTCAATTCAATTTTATATTATATTATTTTATAGATTGTTAGTTTAATATAATTTATATGTTATATTATTTTATAAATTGTTAATTTAATTTAATTTAATATAATTATATGTTATATTATATTTATATTTAAGTGTTTTGTGTTTGGGGTCCAATATAAAAAAAGAAACTAGTGTTAAGGTTAAATTTTTTGGCTTCCCGTCGATCTGCATATGAAGGCATGAGGGAACCAGGGTTTTACTCACCTTTCAGAGCTCATCACTGCTTCACTCACCTTTCGGAGCTTGACACCGCTTCACACTTATGGCTAGACGGTCCTCAAATTCTCTGGTAAGCATGTTAGATCTCTCGACATTTTGTTATTTCCCTTTTGTCTTGGATGACCTCATTCTTGTGTAGATGGGTTTGCAACCCATTATCAGAGATTGGGTTAATTAGGTGCCCAAAGAGTTGCATTATGCTTTCCTCACTTATTTGCTCCCTTGAAACGGAGCTTGAATTCTCTCCAAATGCTTTCGATCTTGCACTATATACTGTCACATGATCCCTACAATTAGGGTTTGATGAATCACCCAGAAATTTGTTTTAGATGCCTCCATAGATTTGGCCTAGGGTTATCACTGTAGGATGCACAAATCTTAGGATCTCATACCACAGATATTTATATCACTTCCATAGGTCAGCGAATACTATTATGAAAAATGGGGACTGATGCTAGGTGAATACACTTTCTCAAAGTCCTAGATTCAATCTAGGTCTCTTCTTGAATTTCGAATGTACAAAATTGATGAATAGGGTATTATGCTTATGACCAAGCCAACAAGGTATCTCGACTCCTTCCTTCAAGGAGAATATATACCTTGCAAGATGAATATGCTTAGAATTTTGATAGAGAGCTCCTTTAATGTGGCTCACTCTTCATGCACAAGTATGGAGAGAATCTCAATGCTCCAATTTTCCTTTATATCTTGCACAAATGTGAGGTATGAAGTTTGCTTGACAATAAGACTATGATTCAAAACTTTAGTACCTTTGACAAAGAGCTTGTGCTCAAAGTATCCTTTCAATGGTTTTGATCTAGGATCGAATATGTGCACAAGTGTGGAGGCAATTTCGATACTCTGTATAGGGTTTTCAAGTAACACTTATGCACATAGTTTCAGATCATAGGCAAAGGATTTGGATCCTTTATACAACTATGGTATATTCTAATAAATATGTGTTGAATGCCTTGCAAAATTATAACAATCCTTCCACAAAATTCTTAATAAAAACATTGATTAACAATGACTATAAAGTACATACCAGAGATGTGAGAGTTTCTTTAGGATTTCAGAAGAATAGATGGATATTGTAGACCTTGTGGTTTCCCCTTTTGACACTCCACTGTCAATAATTGCGACCTTCTTTGGGCTACAATCAAATCCTTTCATCCTTCAAAACTAAGCCACTACTGTCCTTTCTCTTGCAACCGTAGGTATGGTGCCTGATATAGTGATTAAGGGCTAATAGAGATATGTTCCTTTTATTAACTCTTGTTTATATGTTGAATTAAATTTTATAATATATCAGTTGTTTTTCTTTTGTTGTGCAATTCTAATTTCTTGAGGGGTCATTCCTACTTACATCACACCTAATAATAAATCATATGTCTTGGCTCATATTATATTTCATGTTTGTTCCATAACAAAAATATTGTCTTCAACCTTCAATAAAGAATCCAATATTCTCACTCATGGTCCTATTTCCACATGTTTGTGTTAGTGAATTCTCTTGAAAGAAAATAAAATGTATCAAATAACTCATGTCCTTGGTCTACTATTCAACAAACTAAGTGTGCTTGTCAAACTATCTCCATGAATCACAACTAAGTCTAAATTGTGGTTATAAAAAATAAAATAAAAACACAACTGAGTTTGCAAAATCAAAAAATGTCCATGTGTTCCTTTGAATGACCTCTCAATTGTTGGTCTTATAATTATTTTTCGCAATGTGAATATTTCCCAATATTAATAAGATTCAAACTCTATCCAATACAAAAAGTCTTACAAGAACCCATATTTCTTAGATTGTTGTCCAATATAGGAAAATTATCCAAACTTAATATTAACCTAATGTAATCATGAAAAAATTATGATAACGTGAAAATAAATGAATAAAAAAATAATATCAAGATCACACCATTGAAACAATTACACATAATATTGGAATTTAGGAGGATTGGGCACAAGTTCTTGTTTTTCCTACATGTTTAAAGGTTGAAGGTTATGAAGTGCGTTGAAAGTTTATAAAAATTTCAACCTCTATCTTCTCGATGTGAGGTTCAATGTGTTTGATTCCATTACCAAAAATCAATAAATTTTCTTTTTAAACAAAGATGGATATTTTTTGTGTTAATAGTAAAAAGAGGGGTTTTTGATCATATTGTCTAGTCTTGGCCAGTTGCATATGTTTCTCAAAGATTTCCTCTTCCATGTATGTTGCTTGGTCATATCCAAATGAACCAACTGAAGTTAGGGAACTTTTGGCTTGATACGAAAGAAAGAAAGGGAATTTTTGGCTTCATAGCCAAATCTGATTTTTTCTCTCTTGTTGAATGGGTTTCCATTTTAAGTTGGTTGGCACACTTGGGTGGGAAATTTATAATGTTCCAAGAAATATGCCCTAATAAACTTTTTAGCCCATGTATCTCCCTTAATTATAATCCTCAAATGATAGTTCCATGTAGGTTTGGTGATTAGCCAATTGAGTGAATGCATTTTTTTTGACTAAATTTTGTAAGGTAAGGAGGGGGATAAAGTCATGTGCATGCTTCCTCATGCATTCTTTGTTTCTTGTAAACAAATGTTTAGTTTTTAGGTTTTAATCTTGCCCACAAAGTCTAGTGCAACAAATGTAGGAGTAATGGGTACAAGTTCTTGTTTTGTCTACATGTTTAAATGTTGAAGGTTATAAAGTGTGTTGAAAGTTTATAAACACTATAACCTCTATCTTCTCGATGTGAGGTTCAATTAGTTTGATTCCATTAACAAACATCAAACAAATTTCCTTTTAAACAAATATGGATAATTTTTTGTGTTAATAATAAAAAGAGGGGTTTGTGATCATATTGTCCAATCCTGGCCAATTGCATATGTTTCTCAATGATGTCCTCTTCCATGTTTGTTGCTTGGTCATGTCCAAAAGAACCAACTAAAGTTAGGGAACTTTTGGCTTCATACGAATGAAAGATAGGGAACTTTTGGCTTCATATTTGGAGATAACACTAGGCCAAATCTGATTTTTTCTCTCTTGTTGAATGGGTTTCCATTTCATGTTTAAGTTGGTTGGCACACTTGGGTGGGAAACACATAACATTCCTAGAAATATGCCTGAAGAAACTTGTCAGCCCATGTATCTCCCTTAATTATTATCCTTGAAGGATAGTTCCATGTAGGTTTGGTGATTAGCCAATTGAGGGAACGCATTTTTTTAGACTAAATTTTGTACAGTAACGAGCAGGATAAATTGATGTGCATGCTTCCTTATGCATTCTTTGTTTCTTGTAAACTAATGTCTAGTTTTAGGTTTCAGTATTGCCCACAAGGTCTAGTGCAAGGAATGCAGGAGGAATGGGCACAAGTTCTTGCTTTTCCTACATGTTTAAATGTTAAAGGTTATGAAGCGTGTTGAAATTTTATAATCACTGTAGCCTCTATATTCTCAATGTGAGGTTCAATGGATTTGATTCCATTACCAAACATCAATAAATTTTGTTTTTAAACATATATGGATAGTTTTTGTGTTAATAGTAAAAAGAGGGATTTGTGATTCTACTATCCAGTTCTGGTCAGTTGCATATGTTTCTAAATGGTGTCCTCTTCCATGTCTACTGCTTGGTCATGTCCAAAAGAACCATATAAATTTTTAATTATCCTAAAGTTTCTTGATCATGCCTTCCTCCTCCTCCAACTTCTCTTTGTTGCTTTCCCAAACCTCCAAAAGAATAACTTTCCCTTTTGTGTTTTTCCAACTGGGTTGTCATACAAACTTGGGAAATTTTGTCTTCGTACGAACTTCTTGTGTCTGCATTAAGAAATCCTTCATACGAATCAATATATCAATAGTTTAGACACTTCAATCATATTCAAACTTAGGTATTTGTAGTGATTTATAACTCAGAATATAATATATTAGTTGCAACACCTACTGGTAGTGGTAAGACTATTTTTACTGAGTTTTCTTTACTACGATTGCATCAAAAGGGCCCAGAAAGTGTATTTTGATGTGTCTATATTTATCCTATAGAAGTTATTTCCAAAGATAAATATAGGGATTATGAGCATAAATTTGGAATAGAGACAAAACATAACCTAAACTGCCTCCTACTTCACTTGACAAGACTCCTTTAGGCTGTGGCTACTTCAGATGCTCTCCACTTATGATGAATTGCACTTGGTTTGGTGATAATGAGGCTTTTCCTTACTCTAATTTATATACTTTTCAAGGGCTTCATCTAATCTACCCTTGTAGGATTCACAACTCATAAAATTACACAAGATGACTTAAACAAATAATGTGCAAACCCAACACCCATATAGAAAAATCAAAATCTCATCATAGACAACTCATATTTCGATGATTTTCATTGCCTCCAATTTTTATCGAGTCCTCTAACACCTCCATGTGTCAAATCATCAGAATGCCTCATGGTTCCACATGCACTAGCTTGGGTGCAAAACCCACAGGCTTGGGTTCTTAGCCCACAAATCACTTTTGTGTGCCAATTCGTCCAAAACCCTTTAGCGTAGGTTTTGGCGTACCTCAAAAGCTACAAATCTCAACAACCTCAACATTCGAAAACTTTTCCTTTTATTCCATTGAAACTAGTTACATTCTTCAACATATTAAAGTAGTGGGTATTTTTTTGTAATGGAAGATCAAATGTTATCAGATTATGTTGAATTCTCAAGTTATTGAGTGAGTTCATTGAACATTGGTTAGGATCAATAGGTTCTCAAGTTATCAATTTTTAAAATATTACTTGAATATTTTAAACACAAAGAACTTTCTTGTAATTCACTTGTACTATTATAATGTTCTTTTCATTTCATCAAAACGTTTCTTAACATCCCTTATGACACTCGCTAACAGTTTTCTCATTTGATGGAGTGTTATAATTTTTCAATCAAACAAGTATTTATTAGATCTATCTTCATCGAGTGACGAAAGTTCAAGTAGGATAGAATAAATTGACCAAACATCTGCTACGTCATCTAGCAGGAGAATATCAGCTAGAGGTGAAAATAATAGAAGAAAATTCCATATACACATGGAATTTTTTTCTCGCTAAAGGGGGATCATGTTATTACGATAATGAGATCATAGATGACATTGAGGTTCCCTTGAGGTACAAACATCTAGTGAAATAATAGGCACCCAAGGATCTTCCTGAAATAAACACTGTTTTCTCTATCAATGAAAAGATATACAACATTGCCCCATCATCATTACATGGTTTGGGGATATTTTCCATGGATGGCATAAAGGTATATTACAGAGGATTAAATTAATTGATGGAGTATGCCGGTCCCTGTTACAGCTACAATGATTGGGTATGAATAGTCCAATATACCAAAAGTATGCAAATATATGGAGTGGCCACAAATTATACACAACTAAAAGACAATGATCAAATAAAAGGCACAACTGTGTATATTGATGGAAGGCCAAAAGCGAAAGGTAATATTGCAAGGTTTATAAATAGTACATGGTCCATTACCACAAATAAGCAACTTAATTTCATATTCAAAGTGCATGAAGGAAACCATGTATTCGTATGTGCCATTAAATCAATAGTTGCAGATGAAGAGTTGCTCATCGATTACAATTTGAATCAAATAGATACAAATATTGCTATTGTGGGGGCAATATGTATTGAATTTTACCCAACTTGTAAGCAATGTCTATCATATGTTATGATTTTCATTTACTACAATATATTGTCAGGCATCTTGTAAGTTGAGAAAACATTTTAATACGTCATGGTTAAAATACTTTGGTAGGTTTATCAAGGTCAAAGGGCACCAACCTCACAATAGGTAAACATCAATGTAGTTGTACGTAAAATAATATAACCACAAGATTTATTCTAGATTAGCATTTTATCCACTATAGAGTAAGTCAAGTTCATATTTTTAGGCATCATATAACTAAATGAAAGATTCACTATACATATGACCAACTTGAGAAAATTCACTCCTTCATCCTTTCCAAAGTATTGTTTCTATACAATATGGAATATATATTGGTCATGTCATAATACCTCTTCCAAGAGCCTTCCAATATGAAGAAGTTTTTATAAATTATAATTTTTTATATTAGCCATGATATAATGTGAAGTTTCTATATAAATTTAGACATATGTTAATAGTGGTTTTCTTATTAATATAATGATGATTAATTGTGGATGAATTGAAAATTACACTTATTTGATAAAAGGGTGATAAGGGGAAGGCACCAACCTTAGAGAAGTGCACAGATGCTCCTAAGGAAGAGCTTACTGAAGAAGAAATTTGTATGTCCGTTGATCTGATCCAAACAATAAAGAAGATTCGAATGAAAGCAAACAAAAAATTAAGTTCTTTATTTCACCTTAATGCATTGAATTCTTTAGTATGCGGTGAGTGTTGGAAATAATACTCAGAGGGGGGTGAATCAGTATTATCAGATCAATAATTTTTCATTTCCCAAACAGATTTATATATGTTGCTTCTATGAAGTGAACTAATGTGTACACACTACTATGATTAGAGAAACCAACGTATACCCAGAGAACTTGTGATTTAGTCAATTTATCATGTGTTTATCTTTAACCAATGCAACCGTAACTTATTAAACTGTTCAGTAAAAATAGAATAAACCATCACACATAAGCAACACACATGAACACCAATATTTAATGTGGAAACTCAATGTGGGTGAAAACCACCTGCTGCTGTCGTCTCTTTCTTCTTTTAATAATAAGAAAACCTGTTTACAATATTGTACTAGTGCAGACTCATACCAATACATAGGCACCCACCTACAGAAGGCTAAAACCTTCTCTCGTTTTCTAGCTTCTACTGGAAGGGAGCTACAATCCCCTAGCTCTTGTACTAGCCAATGTGTTTATTAGTATGTAGGCGCCGACCTACAGAAGGCTACGACCTTCTCTCTTCCTCCTGGGACCATGTTTCATAAATTTTCAAACAGGACCCATCAGAACTTTCAAACTGCATCAACCAATAATCAGTTAATCTAAACAGTTAGATCACTGTCACCAGAACATTGTGTTGAACCCATAAATGCTACTTTACTGAACCCAACCTGCATGTATACACTACTTCCTTTAATCAAACCTGCGTATACCTTCAAAACCACTGAAACATAAAACTTTTGAATCAAGTCTATACCAACCAACAATATATTGAACATCTATTGTCTATTTACAGATCTTTACACAGGCAGTAGCAGAGATCACCCTTCTCACTTATACAATCAATCAATCAGATATCAAACTCCTTATGCATTCAGTTTTACATTCATATCTAAGAAGACTTCATTGAAAGACAACAGTAAAACAACAGAACTGATCAGATAGAGCAGTCAAATATTGAAGAAAAGGATTTTCTTTTGTATATGCTACTTGGAAGAGTAGAACCTACGTGTACACGCTTTTATTGAGACGAACCAGCATATAGATTGAAAATATTAATTCATAACTTTGTTGCTATTCTGGACTTTAGACAAACCTAGATCATGACATTTAAAGAATAAAATAGGTGTACACAATCAGATCTGGCCCAACCAATATCAGATCATTCAATGATAGGTCATTTCAGGTCTCATGATCCTGATCCAACATTGAATTCAAGGTGCACAAAATATTTCAAATCAAATAAAAAACATAGCCCCTGCAACATAAAATATACTTCAGATAGAAGTATTCCTTAGAAGCCCTTTTCACTTGCACACCTTGACCTTATGATCTTCTCTTCCTTATATAGTTTTATGCCTTTCTCAATACCTTGGACCAAAACCACTTAGGACCCGTGGTATTCTTGGATGGGATCAAATAGTTGTTACTCAACTCAATATTGTGGGCTAATACCATGGTATTGACCCCTAGTATTGTCTCCTCTTGATTTTCCTTGATTTTCCAACATATACACGCTTTTATTCTTGTGAAAATGTGTGTATACGTATACACTGTTTTTGTTCTGTGAACCAGTGTGTATATGTTGTTTTTACTAAGTGGACCTATGTATACATCTTAAACTTCTTTTTACCATCCTTTACCTTCAACTTCTTAATTCTGATTAGTAGACTTTAGTTCCATCTTCCTGTTCTTCTGTACGAATTCCCTGTTACATCTGAATGGACCTGTTACATTGTGGGTTCCTTTCATCAAAACTGAATTGACCTATGAGTGAGTTGCCATCAACGACAACACTTGTATAATAATACCAACAATCTCCCCCTTTGGACTTGATGGCAACCATGCTGGTGTTGATTACTACAAGCTGAAGAAACTATTAGAGATAACAAGCAACACCAAAATACTCTCCCCCTTTGACATCAAGGGAAAAGGGTGGTCCAAGCTATTCTCCCCATTTGATATACATTATGTTGTCCATGCTCCCCCTGAGTGCATGCAGAGATATGTTTCAAAAGAATAACATGACTCTATAACTCAACTAAGTGAGTGTTGGCTTGTTGGGACCTGACCCAAGTTCAGAGTTAATTAGCCAAACAAATCCCTGTACTACTGGCCCTTTCGGCAATAGTCCACGGAGCGTGGACTAAAGTATCACCTGAAGTAGTATGGAAGGGTGCTGGAACCAGGTTTCTGTACCCTTGAGATGTCTGACGGGCTGATTGGGTCCAACAGTGAATACCTGCGCGCAGGTTACTCTACACACTTCCCTGACCTGCGGGTCCTTCCCGCCCTGATATACTTGCCTTCGTGTAGCCCTGACCAGGGGCTGTGGGGCTTTCGCACTGCTGGAGCGGCGATCTACACTATTTCCCCAATTCACGCCATAGATATTACTTATCTTCTTATAACAGTTAGTTATCTTCGCATAAACAGATATCTTGTATTATATTCACTTAGTTAGCACATTTAAATAAGTTCGCAGTAAATAAATAGTAAACTTGCAATTCATACCCAATAATGCATAAGACAAGAAAAGATACATAGAAATATCGTAAAACTTCTCTTTATTAATACTTCCAATGGTTACAGACTAACCTGCCCTGCGCACTCAGGTACAGGGGTCCACGCACTCAGCTACGGACTACTAGGCCTCTGCGCAGTCAGCTACAGAGCCTTCTCCTACTCTACAACCCAAAGACATGACTTACACTTTGACTTAATTCTTCATCAATTCCCTAGATTCATTGATCCATGCTTTCTTTTTTAGTTGATTTCTACACTTAGAGCCTCGCTCTATTTATATAATCCCATGGTCGGCGGACCATGTGTAGATCTTTCAATCTGACATTACATTACAAAAAAAAGGGTGGACAACCCTATGACTCTATTATGACTTCGTGCTCCGTGCCCACAATTCGTGGAGTATTTATAATGGACTTAGTCAAAACTTAGGCTTTAAGCCCCAAAACATGCCTTGGGTGTTATGCTCTTAACCTGCAAAAAGATACCCAAATACATAATATGCGAAGAAAGATACCCAAAACATAGAATAGTGAGAGACAACAACAAATATTTTATTATTCAAAAAGCAATGTTCACTGGCCTCTTCGAGGGGGCAACCTCCAATAGAGCAGAGCTCGATTCAAAAATAAGACACGATGCTCCTCGCAGGGAGTCTCTATCCTTTATATATGACTCATACATGCCATACCCTAGATCAATACCATGGGTTTTATTAATACCATCTATCTAATACTACGACCCATTTGTAGCTAACTGTGGTCCTGTCATTAATTGCGGGTTAACCACTTACAATTATTAATATGGGCTTTATTGACTCTTGACTATGACTCGATCCCATTACATAAATAAGGGGGTTAGGGTGGGACCCTAACATGCCCTCCCCGTTAAGACTAGCCTTGTCCACAAGGCTGAAGCTACGGAAATTGCTGAAGAATAGTGGCTGGTTCCCAAGTTGCATCTTCTGGAGAGGTGTCTTTCCACTTGACGAGGACTTCCCTAATCATGCGGCCCCGCAGGTGCTTGTCTCGTGTGTCTAGGACTTGTTCAAGTTGGAGCCAGATTGACCCTTTTTCGTCCAATTCAGGTAGACTGGTTTGAATTCTGCAATTGTTCCCAATCACTTTCTTGAGGCATGAGACATGGAAAACTGGATGGATTTTTGCAGTAGGTGGCAAAGCCAACTTGTAAGCCACTTCTCCAATGCGCTGAAGTACTTGATATGGTCCATAGAATTTTGGAGATGGTTTCTGACAACCCTTGTCTTTGAGTGATGTTTGCTTATATGGTTGCAGCCTCAAAAAGACCTGATCCCCTTCTTGAAATTGGCGCTCTGAGCGATGCTGATCTACCTGTTGCTTCATGTGGTTTTGAGCTTGATGAAGATTCTCTCTACGATGGGCGAGCATGGTTGTGCGTTGTTGTAGGAGTTGATCCACTTCTTGTACCTTTGAGCACCCCTTGATATAAGAAGTAGGGGAAGGAGGGAGTTGACCATATACTGCTTCATAGGGAGTCATTTTGGTGGTGGCATGATAGTTGGTGTTATACCACCATTCAACCAGAGGTAACCACTGTACCCAAAGATGTTGCTTTTCTGAAGTGAAACACCTAAGGTAGGTTTCCAGACATTTGTTGACGGCTTCAGTTTGACCAGCCATTTGTGGATGATAGGAAGTACTAAGTTTTAGTTGAGTGCCTTGTAGCCTGAAGAGTTCCTGCCAAAAATTACTGGTGAAGATCGGGTCGCGATTGGACACAATAGAAGTGGGCATGCCATGCAATTTGAAGATCTGATCCATGAAAGATTGAGCAACCAAAGTTGGTGTAAACGGGTGGAGTAGGGCGCAGAAATGAGCATACTTCGAAAGTCTATCCACAACCACCATGATGACTGACTTGTTTCCTGACTTTGGAAGACCTGTAATGAAATCCATAGAAACCTCTGTCCATATTGATTTCGGGATGGGCAACGGTTGTAATGTGCCTGGTGTGTTGACGGTCTCCCCTTTGTGGCGTTGACAGACATCGCATTTTGCTACGAAAGTAAGGATGCCCTTTTTCATGCCTGACCAAAAAAAATGATCTTCTGGTGCGAGCATACGTCTTCTGAAAGCCTGAATGTCCTGCAATGGGGGATGAATGCAATTCTATCAAAATGCGACTTTTGAGGGTGGATGTTGGTGATATTACGACTCTGTCCCTGTAGCGAAGAATCTCATCCTGCCACGAGTAGCCCTTGGTGGAATTTGGATCCGCCTGCAATTGAGAAATGAGTTGGGAGAGCCCGGGATGTGAAAACCATTCCCTGCGAGCCTCTTCAATCCATTCTGGAATGGGGAGGGAAATTGCTAGCAGAGTACTTTCCTCCTCAAATTGGCGAGATAATGCATCTGCTACACTATTGTCTTGCCCTTTCTTGTAAATGATCTCATAATCATATCCCAGCATTTTGGCGAGCCATTTATTTTGTTGTGGGGAGGATAGGCGTTGCTCCAAAAAATATTTAAGACTGTGATGGTCTGTGCGGATTTGGAAATGTCGCCCCAATAAGTAAGGTCGCCAGGTCTCTACTGCATGTAAGATGGCCATAATTTCCTTCTCATAGGTAGATTGGCCCAGATTCTTCCCACTTAGTTGTTGACTTGTGAAGGCCAAAGGTCGTCCTTCCTGCATTAAGACCTCCCCAATACCCGTACCTGAAGCATCACATTCAATGAAAAAATATTTGGTGAAATCAGGTAGTGCTAAGACTGGAGTGGAACACATGGCATTTTTGAGAGCTGTAAAGGCCTGTTGTGCGTCCTCATTCCAGAAGAATGAATTTTTCTTCAGGAGTTGAGTGAGGGGATTCGCTATGTGACCATAATTGTGGACAAATTTGCGATAATAGCCTGTGAGACCCAAAAATCCTCTCAGGCTCTTCAAGGTCCTAGGTTGAGGCCAATCCTGCATTGCCTGGATCTTTTTGGGGTCCACCTTGACACCTTCACGCCCCACAATGTTGCCCAAACACTCAACTTCTTCCATGCCAAATGAACACTTGGACATCTTAACAAATAATTTATGCTTGTGGAGCAGTTGCAAGAGTAGATCTACATGTTGAAGATGTGCGGCCCAAGTGCAACTATAGATGAGGATGTCATCGAAGAAGACAAGGACAAATTTCCTGAGATATGGTTTGAGAAAGTGGTTCATAAGGCTCTGAAAAGTAGATGGGGCATTACAAAGACTGAATGGCATGACCCGGAACTCATAATGGCCTTCATGAGTTTGGATCTTTGGAATGTCGACTTCCTTCATGCGAATGTGGTGGTAGCCTGAGCGCAGATCCAGCTTAGTGAAGAATTGAGCCCCATTGAGTTCATCCAGCAAATCATCAACCACCGGGATGGGAAATTTATCTTTGACTGTCAACTTATTGAGGGCCCTGAAGTCTGGACACATCCACCACTCCCCATCTTTCTTGAGCACCATGACCACCGGTGATGAATAAGGACTAATGCTGGGATGAATGACACCTGCTTCCAAAAGTTCCTTGATTATTTTTTCTATTTCATTCTTTTGGGTGAACGGATATTTGTATGGGTGCACATTTGGGGGTTGTTGCCCCTGGAACCAAGGTGATGCTATGATCATGTTCCCCTCTCGAGGGTGGAAGCTCATGAGGCTTGTCAAAGACCAGCAGATAGTTATTTAAAATCTGTTGCATCTCAGGATGAATCGGCAGAGACTTGGTTGCGACTGCCTGGATAGCATTAAATTGATCTATAACTCCATGATGGCCCTTTTTTATCAATTTTTCCATCCTATGCGAGCTGATGATAGAGGGAGCTCCCGGCTGGAGTCCACGGAGGGTATGTGTGGAGTTGTTCTGCTTAAAACTCATATATAACTCCTGGAAATCCATTGTGATTGGCCCAAGAGTGCGGAGCCATTCAGCGCCGAGGACAATGTCGCACCCTCCCATGTGTATGGCAAACATGTGGGTCTTCAACTGATAATCCCCCATTTGAAGTTTGAAATTTTCACAGTGGCCTTCACATTTCATTGTGCCCCCATCCGCAATTTGGACTTGGAAGTTAGAAACTGCTCGTACAAAACAATGCACTGCTTCCGCGACTTTGTGATGGATGAAATTATGTGTACTTCCACTATCAATCAAGACTACTAGTGGGCAATGTTTAATAGAATCTCTGATTTTGAGAGTTTGAGGTGAAGAAATCCCAGCCAAAGCATGCATCGAAATAACTGGTTCGTCAGGGACATGGTCCTTTTGGTTGTCCTCTTCTACCGCCTCGTGTTCCTCAAGTGGTGGATCTTCCTCTGATGAGCTGTAGTCAGTGGCATCAATTTGAAAAAATTTGGGCTCCTTGCATTTATGACCTGGGGAGTATTTTTCATCACAGTAGTAACATAATCCTTGCTTTCTTCTTTCGGCCATTTCTGCAGGTGACACCTTTTGGACCTTAAGTGTTTGAGTCGTGTTGTGAGCCCATGGGGGGCGACCCTTAGCGAAGAAATTTGGGTGACTATACTGGTCTGCTAACGCACGTTCCACGTTACGAGCTACCTTGCAAGCCTCTGTCCATGTGGGAGGGTGGTGCAGTAGGACTTGGGCTTTTATGGCTTCTTTAAGACCGCTGATAAAACATTCCGTGTAGAATATATCTAAGAGACCCCTAGTGCGGAAGGCTAAGGCTTCAAAGGTTGTAATATATTCATCCACTGTGCCAGTCTGTCGGAGCTTAGTAAGACGACCCAAAAAAGAAGATTCCTGGTCAAAGCAGTCTGTAAGATCTTTTTTGAAGTTGGTCCAAGCCAGAAAAGGTCCATTGCAACGTTGATTCCATTCCCACCATTGCCACCTTTCATTGTCCAAGTACATGCTCCCCACCATAAGCTGAGTCTCATTATCTAAGATGTTATTCAGATTGAAATACTGCTCCATTTGTGCTATCCATGCTGTTGGGTGAGAACCGTCAAATTTATGCATATCCAACTTGGGAGGTTGCTAACGGGATCGTTGGTGGGTGCCCCAGACGTGAGGAGAGTGGCTAGACTCACCCTCACTGTGTCCATTGCCATTATACGCCTCCTCGTGGGCTTCCTCCTTGCCCTTTGAGATTAGGGTAGATAGTCTGTCAAGTTGACTTTGGATGGATTGCAAGGTTAGTTCAAGTTTGTCAATCCTCTCATTGGCCATAACTTGAGCTCTAGTTTCTACCATGCACCGATAAGATGTTCTTGAGATTTGGGACTGCCAAAAAAAAAAAATTTAAGTAAGAATTGAATGGTACCACCATGCTCAGCTCGTCGTCCTGATTCTGATTGGCTAGATCACCAATAAGCGCCCCGGGAGATCCTTTTTTTTTCTTTTCTTTTTTTTCTTTTTCTGAAAACTCCTAACGAAGTTTTACTCCTTCCTTATGAATACTGCAGTCGCCAAATCCTCAAAATGTCAATGCTGCCAAAAGTCCAGCGAAAATTATGCCCCGGTGTAGGAACCCCACACAACTACTCAGATCTGGTGGATTTGAGAGATCTGAATGGCAGATCGGATAGCTCTGGGCGGTGGAACAGACTGCTGCTACGAATCTGATGGATCTAATAGATTAGAATGGCTGGTCTGCTAACTCAGAACTGCGGGACTGATGTCTGCTGCTGCTGCACCCCTTTGCACGAGCGGATCTGGCAGAGATGATGCGTGATCCCAAGATAGAAAAGGGAACTATGGTCTCGAGGAGTGTCAGGTGCTACAGATCACAATATACATAAGGGTCTGACAGTAGTACTCGGCCCAGTGTTTCAGGGCTCTAACTAAGGAGGATCAACCGTACCCTTAGCCATACAACTCGACTACCCTATCGTACGGGCGAGTAATCTCTCCGAGTGCTGTTCTCAGTGTACTGTAGCAGCAAGACAGCTGACGGTTTATCTATGGCGAGGTTGCGGAGGAGCTAAGGGGCTTCCGATATACCCAGAAGGTACTTGGAAGGCAGTCCATACACGGTTCTGTCTAATGCGCTACTACTCGAAGGGGTACCCACAGGGGTTACAAGGGAGTCCAACAAGCGTGACCACCTCTTGTATTTCCTGCGTGCATGCCTCCCCAAATCCGCAGGTTTATGCGCTCAACGACAGATCCCGTGGTTTAAAGACGTCAAAACACGTCTCTAGCCAAATTTTTTTTTTGCTAAGAAATGGAGATCCCACTGGCCCTGGAAAGTGCTTTGATACCACTTGTTATGCTCTTAACCTGCAAAAAGATACCCAAATACAGAATATGCGAAGAAAGATACCCAAAACATAGAATAGTGAGGGGCAACAACAAATATTTTATTATTCAGAAAGCAATGTTCATTGGCCTCTTCGAGGGGGCAACCTCCAATAGAGCAGAGCTCGATTCAAAAATAAGACACGATGCTCCTCGCAGGGAGTCTCTATCCTTTATATATGACTCATACATGCAATACCCTGGATCAATACCATGGGTTTTATTAATACCATCTATCTAATACTACGGCCCATTTGCAACTAACTGTGGTCCCGTCATTAATTGCGGGTTAACCACTTACAATTATTAATATGGGCTTTATTGACTCTTGACTATGACTTGATCCCATTACATAAATAAGGGGGTTAGGGTGGGACCTCTTCGAGGGGGAAACCTCCAATAGAGCAGAGCTCGATTCAAAAATAAGACACGATGCTCCTCGCAGGGAGTCTCTATCCTTTATATATGACTCATACATGCAATACCCTGGATCAATACCATGGGTTTTATTAATACCATCTATCTAATACTACGGCCCATTTGCAACTAATTGTGGTCCCGTCATTAATTGCGGGTTAACCACTTACAATTATTAATATGGGCTTTATTGACTCTTGACTATGACTTGATCCCATTACATAAATAAGGGGGTTAGGGTGGGACCCTAACATTGGGGGGATTCTACACCCAACAGTGAGTATGACCGCCCTATGACCAATGACTCATACATACATTAATCACCCAACCAAGTGGGGATACACCATATTTGGCTCATCCACCCGACCAAGTAGGGATATACCAGTTGTTTATACATGACAGAAATACAACGATTATTACATCATCCATCCCATGTAAAGTGGGGATACAAATTACATCAAATGTCCAATAGGACTTATTAACACTCCACGAAGCTCTCCTAGGTTGTAGCTCGGAGATTCCTGGTAACATATAAATCTTTAATATTGTTCTCTGAACTATTGGAATGGATGATGGTTTGGATCAAGTCAGATGACTGTTTCAACTTTGTTTTCACTAGAGACATGCATGAACACCCTCAACTTTACAAGGCTTTAGACCACTAATGCTCAATAATTTATAGATTCAATGGATAGATGAAGAATACTGACTGTACCAGTAGATGCATACATAAACACATATGAATGGCTAGCTACAGGAAGTACATGAAGCTTGAAAATCTAATTTATCAACACAAAGATAAGATGACAGTTATCTGGCATTAGACACAGAAGAAAACATGAATAACCTATTCAAGTGCAAGCTTAGAACAGAAGAGAAAATGGGAATTGAACATGTAACATCAAAAGAAGCCTATATTGCTAGAATGAAGATGAGAAGCTAGAGTAGTAGAGTATCCACAGTCCCCAAAAGTTGAACCCTTGTTACTCTGAACTTTCAAATATTTATAGGCCTTTTACAATGCTATCGAGCCTTCTGAGGCTTGAGAGATCTTAATCTATCCCCCCTGTCTTTTTAACTATTTGATTCCATGACTAGGCATGCATGAGCTTGGAGGTTTCTTTTCTAGCAGCAGAGTAACCACATTCTGGTAATTCGCTGCACTGTTAGGGAGCTCGCTTGTGCTAGCGATGCTCCACGATCACTTTTGTTGCGGGCTGCATTATGTTATGGGCCTTTTTCCCTTTCCAGCCATCTGTCTCCTGGTCTCTGTCTCCCGACCTTTGTTCTGTGATGGAATGGGTCTTCGGGCCTTTGAAATCCTTTCAAATACTAGCGATGACTGTTTTCTGTTTAATACATAAAAACATTGCAACACTGCAAAATCCCACCAAGCTCTGTTTATTTCAAACTTCAAAAGTCCTTAAACATTGTCTATTCCTCTATCAGGTCCATTTCCAATCACTGTTGCCTATTGCAAATGGCTCATGACGGACTTCAAAATCTATATATTTCCCTTCATGAAACCTTTCAGGTCCAGGTCTTATCACATATCGCAAGTCACTTTGGTCCTGCTCCAAGGTCCCCCTTTGTATTTTAGAAATACGTTCAAACTACGACAATGCATTGAAAATGACTTTCCTACAGATCTCAAAATATATGCAAAAATGCCTATATAGCCCTTGGGTTCATCTAATCGCATCGCACATATACATGTGCATAGGCCCCGCCCCTTGGTGTTGCTCCGATGCAATATAACGATGCAATCTGATTGCAATTGCAGGTCACTCATGCACGTGCCATTTGCAAGCACTCTTTGTAATCTCTGATAGTGATCCTGTGATACAACGTGGGCCGTCGATCTGCGCGCTTGATCGACAGTCCACGTTGCATCGCCGATTTCCATCGTAAGTTTCATACAGTCCGCGCCGATATCTGCCAGTTGCCACCGTCGATTGCAATCCTTCGACTGGATCTGGACCATTGATCGGCCAGATCTGATAGCTGTTGTGCATTTCATTGTTTATGCCTCCGATACTCTGTTTTTTTACTGCTTCCTTGGGTTTCTACCTCCCGATAGTATTTTTCTGCCTGTCTGAAGGTTTTTCTCTTGCGATTATTTTGATTTTTGGCTTGATTTTACTAACTTTTGAAGACTTAGAGAGCATATTTGGATCCATTTTGGGCCACATGCCAACAAGGCTAACACTGGCTCCTTCTGGGGATGAAATCCTCCCTGTGAGGTTTCAAGAATCACAGACCGATGCCTTTCCTATAAAACCAAAATCAAATCTATCTCCTAGTGTTCCATTGGGCATGGAGTTTATTTTGCATAAGAAAATAAAAACTAAAAAAAATATTTACAATATCAAGGTTTTAAAGCCTTAAATGAAATAAAGTTTCAAGAACCGCCCATTTACTGGGCCACCAAAGACATCTTCTCCTTCCAGACTCTGCAGAATAAAGGTATTGTTCTGTTGAACTTGAGCGATGACAAACAGACCTATCCATAAGGAGTCAAACTTACCATGATTACCTTTCTTTTCATTCAGTGCATCCCATTTGAGAACCCAATCACCAACTTGGAAATTTTCCACTTTTGCCTTCCTGTCAAAGGTTTCTTTGATTTTCTTCTGATGAACCTTTGACTTCTCAACCAGCTGCTCTCTACTCTGCTGTAATTCAACTAGGTTATTCATTCTCCTTACCATATCATTTATTTCATCATGTTCTTCTTGAAAGAATTTGGCCACAGGGAGAATCAGTTGGATAGGAAAAACAACATCAGCGCCATAAACCATCTTAAATGGAGAATTTCTTATGGACTTCTTGTTGGTAACTCTGTCAGCCCACAGTGCAAACTTCAACTTGGAATCCCAACTCTTTTTGTTGTCCTCCAACAGTTTTTTGATTATCCTTACAAGACTCTTGTTAGATGATTCTGCCAGGCCATTGCCTTGAGGATAATATGAGGTAGAATGCACCAATTGAATGCCCATGGATTCACACATGTCCACCAATTCTTCTGCCCTGAAAGCTGCTGCATTATTAGTGACTAGTTTGGTTGGGCAACCAAATCTAGTGAAAATATTCTCATTCAAGAACTTTATGATGACCTGATGATTAGCATTTTTAGTGGGTACGACCTCAATCCATTTGGTGAATTAATCAGTGGCTACCAAGATCCATTTGTGTTGGCCACTGGAATGTGGATTAATCTCACCTATGAAGTCCAATCCCCACTGTTGGAAGGGACCATTGACGTGTACTGGCTTCAAGGGCAGAGATTTTAGCTGCTGTCTTCCTGCAAACCTATGACATTTGTCACAAGATTTCACAAAAGAAAACACATAAGAGAACAGAGTAGGCCAATAATACCTAGCTCTCAATATTTTGTGGGCTATGGTTTCCAATAATAATTCCCTCCACAGATGCTAGAATGGAACTTGTGCATGACTTCCACAGATTTTCCTTTATCTAGACATCTCAAGAGGATTCCTGATGGGTCTTTCCAATAAAGCAAATTTTTATTAATGCATAATTTGGCCGATATGAGCTTAATGGCCCGAGCTTGACTTGAGCTAAGCCCTGGAGGGACTTCTAGCTTCTGCAAAAAATGAACTATGGTGGAATACCATTCATACGTGGCTAGATTTTCAGCCAAAGATTGATTCTGCTCTTGCTCTTCTGCCACTTCCTCTGTCTGATCATCACCTGTGTTTGAACCCATGCAATTTATGTCTAACAAGCTGCAATTTTCCTCATCCATAAGTTTAGCCAAGCCCTGGCCTTTGACAAGCTTAGTGGGCTTCACCTCTATGTTAAATTCTATGAATTTTGCAATCCATTTAGCTATCTTTCCATCAATATTTAGCTGAGTTAAGACATCTTTTACTGAGGTTGAAGGTACATATGCAACCACTTTGGAATGCAGAATATAAATTCTGAATTCCTTTAAAGATTTTATGAGAGCATAAGCTTGTTTTTCAATAAGGTCATACCTTAGTTCAACATCCCTCAAAGTTTTGTTGAAAAAGGCCATGGGGTGCTCTATGCCTTCATCATTTTTTTGCAACAGAACTGCTGCAAGTGTGTCATAAGAGGCAAAAGAGAAGATATAAAACTCCTTGGTGTAATCTGGGCTGATTAGAGTGGGAGCTTCCATGATAGCTTGTTTTATGGCTTCAAAATAGCTTCTTGCAGCATCTGTCCATTTTATTTTTGATCCTTTCTTCAGCATGGAAGTGATGTGCTTCACTAGCTCTGCAAAGTTTGGAATGAACCTCCTTACAAAGTTAATATTACCCAGGAAGGATTGAATGTCCTTTTTGACCTTGGGATGGACAATGTCTGAATTTCTTGAACTCTTACTGGATCAATCTTCACACCTTCAGCAGAAACAATATGTCCCAGAAGTTTGCCTTCTTCTAGAGCAAACTGTGACTTCTTTGGGTTCACATAAATTCCAAATTGTCTGTACTTTAGAAACACCTTCTTCAAATGCTACAAATGGTCCTTGTGAGTGTTGGAAAAGACTGTTATGTCATCAAGCTAAATAAGGACAAACTTGTCCTTCTCTCCCACAAAGGCTATGTCCATGACCCTTTGAAAAGTAGCCCAAGCATTCATCAGTCAAAAAGGAATCTTGGAGTACATGAAAGTGCCTCAAGGAGTAGTGAAGATGGTCTTTTCCTGATCTTCTGGATGTACAACAATCTGATTGTAACCTAAAAATCCATCTAAGAAAGACATGACTTTAACCCCTGAAACTTTTTGCAGTAAGTGCTCCATCTTAGTAGGGGATAGTTGTCTTTTTTAGAGAATTTGTTCAGATTCCTGAAGTCAACACAAAGCCTGATTTCTCCATTCTTCTTTCTTACTACCACAAGGTTAGCTATCCACTTTGAATACCTTAGGGGAACTATGATCTTGGCATCCAACAGCTTCTTGATTTCTTTCTCAATCAAAGGCAATAAGAGAGGGTTGATAGGTCTTAATTTCTGCTTAAAAGGGATGGTGTTATTTTCTAGTGGAATCTTATGCTAAATGATGTTTGTGTCATAGGTTTTAAGATCATTGTATTCCCAAGAAAATATCAGCAAATTGCTTCATCAAGGTGCAACACTCAGAACTCTGGGCAGAAGACAAGTGAGTGGATAGATTTATGTACTTCGGATGGGCTGGACTCCCTATATTATGTTTATGAACAACAGACTCATTTTATTTTTTGGCAGGCTTATAAGGTACATCGTTATGATCAAACAGCTTCTCTAGAGGCACCAATCCTTTGGGTATATGGTTACTAGGCAGTTGGACAATGCTTTCCCGGCCAATCTCGTCCTTTAGCTTGGACTAGTTGCATTCTTCCATGGTTTCGTTTTCTTGGTTGATGTGCATTTTAGAAAATTCATCAACGACTTGTAAAAACCTATTAATTTCATCATTATCTTCAAAAACTTTCTAGTATTTGACATTTTCAGGTAGATATGGTCTATATTTCACCTGAACTTCATAAGTCAACCTAGGAGGCAAATGAGGAATAAAAGTCCTAGCAGACATAGCAAGGGAATCAGTGAGTTGGTTCTTCATTCTCGGGATGTAAGAAATGCTGAAAATATTAAAAGAGTCCTTGAGCTTCCATACCTCATCTCTGTATGCTTTCAACCTTGGATGCTTTGCTTGGAACATTTTTTTGACCTGCTGAATGATGAGGTCTGCGTCTCCAAACACTTTCAGACCTTTGATGCCCATTTCTTTAGCAGCGTTTAAGCCCAATATCAAGGCTTCATACTCTGTTATGTTATTTGTGACCAGAAAAGTTAATATGAAAGATAAATGAATGCATTCCTGTGTGGGGGACACAAGGACTACACCTGCCCCTGCAACTTCCTTAGAGCAAGCTCCATCAAAGAACATGTCCCAAATTTGCGGGCCTTCTTCCTATGTGATCTGGAAAGCTGGTTTCTTAAGTTGCGTGGAGGCCAACTGAGATTCTTCAATCTGAAGAATACAAGCTCCAAAATCAATGTCGACAGCATAGATGGGATGATTAGTGGGATTTCTTTCATCACCGATGATATAAGCCAACTGAGCTTCCCTGTATAATCTCCTACTCTCACCTCCAAAAACTGGGACAATAGCGTAGGACAGATCATTCTGTAATGTTCCACCTAATCTCTTGATCCAACCTCTAGAAAGCAACATGCCAAACTTGGGGGGTACATCTGCTACCACAATATCCATCATCATGCTCTTCATGGGCAGTTGAGACAATGTGATGGCTAGGTCCTTGATTAATCCCAGACATTCACTTTTCTAGAGTCAAAAGAAAACAGGTCATGATAAGGCTTGGTAATGTCAAGACCCAACTCATCCATGACAACCTTGGGCATTAGATTATGGTTGGCTCCAGTGTCCGGAAGGTAGTTGTGGAGGATTTGGTCATGAATAGTCAAAGAGACATAGAATGATGAGGAGCTATCATCATAGTTTTCAATCATTGGGCTGAGAACAACAACTGGTTTGTCATCTTGCAGATTTACATAGTCGGTGGAGACTTGGATGGCATTAGGCTCAAGGGCCTCGAGGATATATCTCTTGAAGAACTTATTCTTCATTAGTTCAATCAAAGGTATAGGTATTCTTAGCTTTTGAATTTCTAATTGAAAACTGAAAGGAGAAGGAGACTTGTCAAGGCCTCTTACCTCATGAGTTGGAGCTTTGAGGATGATGGGATCAACTGTTGGTTGCTTCTGCTTATTAGCTTGTTGTACTGCAGGTATAACAGCACTTTGAATAGGAGTTTCCTTGGCATTATTCATCTTCGACCTCAGATTATATCTGTGCTGATCTTCAGTTTGCAGAACAACTTCACCATCCATTCTTGGTTGATCTGGTCATTGAATAATGACTTTTCATAGGCAGTTGAGGTAAAAAAGGAGGCACTACCTTTGTCTTCCATAAAATGGATCTCATCATCTTCTTCAAACTACTCTTCTTCCATGACTACATTTTGGAAAGGGGTCTTCACCCTTTGGTCTTCATTGGCATCTTTGCTTCTTTGCAAAAACTGCAACTGCTCATTTGCTCTTCTATATGGATTTGGATTTCTAGGAGCAAAGGTATTAGGAACTCTTCCTTTCCCATGATGCTGCTCAACCTTTAATTTGGAGTTTTCAGAGGCTAATGACTCTATCATCTTGGTCATTTTATCTATCTTGGGATCTGAATATGATGACGACTCGCCCCTCTGTCTCCTTCTATTGACATTTCCCTTGGGATTCTCTGTATCCATGATGTTTGATTCTACTTCCAAGGCTGCATCTTACATATCAACCAAAGTAGCACATTTCCTCTCCCTCAACAATAGATAGAATTCAAAATCAAAGGCACTGGCATAGGTGATTTTAGCAGAGGTAGTGGTGGGTTTTACTTCAGCTGGTATTTTGCTGTACATACGATTAAATCTCTTATTGAAATCAGAAAAAAAACTCACCATTTTCCCTCTTTAAGTTCCCAAACTCGGTGTGGTAGTAGAGTAGATCCTTCTTATCCCCCTAATTCTTTAGGAATGCATCATCTAAAGCCTCAATATCTACTATAGATCTTGGGGTCAGTTCTCTGAACCATTTTCTAGCCTCTCCATCTAGGCTTTGGACGAAGACTCTCATCCACACATCATCTTCACTAATGTCTAGGTTATCATCATAGCTATAGAATGACTCAAGATGTTCCTTTGCTGTAACACCTTCAGTCCCAGTGGACTTAGGCCTATACTTCTGATATTCTCCAGTAGGCATGGCATTCAAAGGAGTGGGCAGTACTTGAGGTCCATACCTAGCAGCTATGATTCTTTCCATTTTGGTAGGTTGTGGACTTGCCATAGCTGTGGTGGCTATAAGGGTACTGGAAATATGAGTGACAGAGGGTTAAGGAGTGATTGATAGGACTAAAGGAGTACGATGGACAGGAGGAGAGGCTTCCTTTAGGCTTGCATCAAAAGGAGAACCTAAATAATAAGGAGCTTTATGAATCTCTGAGATTTTTTCTTCACTGCTAGTATTAGATGCTATACTCTCAACATGTATTTGTTCTATTACAGGATTTTCTTGAAGAGATATAGAATATTGTTTAGATTTACCTGAACCTGATGCTCCTTTCTGCAATACCTTTCTTTCTTTGATGATTTTTTCAGGGTCAGGTACTGGGTCAGCTTGTGGCTTATGAGGATTTCTCCGAGTATGCCTCAAAAATTGAGCCAGAACTATAAAGTGGAGTCGCCAAGAGGTTCGTTCTCCAGTAGAGTCGCTACATAGATGATTACAACCGGAAAAGTGCCATGACTTTGTCTATCATGAAAACTGGATCTGTGTCGTCTCCTAGGGAAGTTGAGCTCCAGTCTCCTCTCCCCCGCAATGACGCTAATTATGTTATCACTCCAGGAAGCTCTCCTAGGTTGTAGCTCAGAGATGCCTAGTAACATATAAATTTTCAATATTATTCTCTGAACTATTGGATAATGGTTTGGATCAAGTCAGATGAATATTTCAACTCTGTTTTCACTCAAGACATGCATGAACACCCTCAGATTTACAAGGCTTTAGACCACTAATTCTCAATAATTTATAGATTCAATGGATAGATGGAGAATACTGACTGTACCAGCAGATGCATACATAAACACATATGAATGGATAGCTACAGGAAGTACATGAAGCTTGTAAATCTAATTTATAAACATAGAGATAAGATGATAGTTATCTAGCATTAGACACAGAAGAAAACATGAATAACCTATTCAAGTGCAAGCTTAGAACAGAAGAGAAAATTAGAATTGAACATGTAACAACAAAAGAAGCTTATATTGCTAGAATGAAGATGAGAAGCTAGAGTAGCAGAGTATCCACAGTCCCCAAAAGTTGAACCCTTGTTACTCTGAACTTTCAAATATTTATAGGCCTTTTACAATGCTCTCGAGCCTTCTGAGGCTCAAGAGGTCTTAATCTATCCCCTCTGTCTTTTTAACTGTTTGATGCCATAACTAGGCACGCATGAGCTTGGAGGTTTCTATTCTAACAACAGAGTAACCGCATTCTGGTAATTTTTTGCGTTGTCAGGGAGCTCGCTTGTGCTAGCGATGCTCCATGATTGCTTCCGTTGTGGGCTGCATTGTGCTACGGCCCTTTTTCCCTTTACGGCCATCTGTCTCCTGGTCTCTATCTCCCGGCCTTTGTTCTATGATGGAATGGGTCTTCAGGCCTTTGAAATTCTTTCAAATGCTAGCGATGACTGTTTTCTATTTAATACATAAAAACACTGCAACACTGCAAAATCCCACCAAGCTCTGTTTATTTCGGACTTCAAAAGTCCTTAAACACTATCTATTCCTCTATCGAGTCTGTTCCCAATTTCTGTTGCCTGTCGCAAATGACCACTTCCCAGTCTTCCCTTTGTATTTTGAAACACGTTAGAAACACTGGAAATACATTAAAAATGGCTCATGATGGACTTCAAATTTTATATATTTCCCTTCACGAAACCTTTCGGGTCTGGGTCTTATTGCATATCACAAGTCGCTTTGGTCCTGCTCCAAGGTCCCCCTTTGTATTTTAGAAATATGTTCAAACTGCGAAAATGCATTGAAAATGACTTTCCTGTGGATCTCAAAATATACGCAATAATGCCTATATAGCCCTTGGGTCCGGCTAATCGCATAGCACATATACATGTGCATAGGCCCCGCCCCTTGGTGTTGCTCCGATGCGATATAGCGATGTGATCTGATTTGGATCCATTTTGGGCCACATTCCAACAAGGCTAACAGGAATCATTCAAATATAGACCATGACAGAAGAAGTCATATCACACCCTAGATCTTTACATGACTTATGCAACAAACGATATAAGTATCTGAAACCATAGATGAAATCAACAACCATGATGCCAACAATGCTGAATGTGTGTGAAGGCTAATGCTCCCCCTGAACCTGTGCTCGCTGTGCATTGTCAACAAGTCATTCATCAAGGCATCTTTATCAGCCAGATAAAAATCAATGAACAAAGCATATCGTCAGACTGTAATCATCAATATCAGACAGAGCACCCATATCAGACTCTGACCCACTGTCTTTTTGTCAGAAAAAAGTATATGCTCCTTCAGCCACAGAAATCTGCGTCTATACGTGACTATACTTCATTAAACCCGCGTATAATAACCTTCCTCTGAAAACTGGATTTAACTGTAGGATCATGCAACAACTACTCCCAGCTTTTTTATGATATATTCAAATATTTCTCTCGGAATTAGTTTAGTGAATATATCAGCAACCTATTCTTTGGATGGAACACTATGGAAAATAGAAGCCATGCATAGTGGAACATTTTTCCTTGTTCCTGTGCCTCGCGGAAATTCTCTAGGAATTCTTTGCACAAGAATTCAGACTAGTTAAACTGGACCCTTTCTGCGCACTGTTTAGCAAGTGCCACCACCACCGCGGGTACCTCATCCGTGCGACACTTCGATATGAGCTTACCTGCCAGTATCTGGGTTGCAACTTTGACTACTTTGTTGTTGATGTTGGATATGGCATAGCCCCTTTTCTTCTTCTCCAGATTGTATTTCTTTTTCATGGCCTCCGCAATGGCCAAAGCGCTACTCTTTCCTTCTAAAATGTCTGCGGGGTCCTCTCCTTTACATGGGAGCCAGGTAATACGATGGATTAGGTGGTCTGTGATGGGGATGGGCTCCTCCAGCCACAAACACCCACCATGCACCAGGTAGAGGAGCTTCCTAATGACGAAGATAGTCATTGGGGCACGGTGGTAATGTGGCACCCAGAGCAAGTTTAGCAACCCTTCCTTTTCAACTCCGCGTAACCACTTTCACAGCTCCAATTCTATAACTCCTGCCATGGTGTTTTGCTTCGGCTTCATGAGCTACACAGTCTCTAGGTGAGGGAATTTCTCATGGTCAGTGAGATCCCAATCTTCAAGCTTCAATTTTGGCACCCATCCCAGGTGCGTGCCCTCAAAATGATGTCGCCCGGGAGGAGCAGAGTCTAGAGAGAGCTCTTTCTCTCATCAAGGTCCTTGGGCACTTTTGCCTTCCCCTTCTGCAGGGGAACACACGTGGGAAGATTTGTTGGAGGGTGTGCAACCTCGGTTTCTTCCTCCATTCCCTTGTCCTCATCTTCTTCAATTATGAGGTCCTCTAGGTCTTCTTCCTCCTCGTCAGTTTCCAGGTTAACTGCTTTCCCTTTTTCCTCCATTGTTAATCTGGTGCACAACGGGTTTCGCGGGGACACACACACCAAATCATTGGTTGTTTATCTTTCTTTGGTCTCGACGTGCGCAGTGTTTTAGGGATTTCCATAACAATCCCGGTGCCTTCAAGGGAATCTTCTATGGTTAGGGCCTGCACGGCTTCTTTGGTGGTCATCTCTGTGATTTCCTTGGCTTCTTCGGATGCTGCCATATCGTTCGTCCAGAAATTTCTCAACCGCTCACTCAAGGGCTCAAAAAATGCTCTACACAGGACAAACAAGTTTCGGTTTGGGATAGTTAGGGCACACAATAGCTCAATTCGCAAAAGACCAAGTGTTGTTTTCGGGGCAAACCTTTGTATTTTATAGCACCTTTTGAGTTTGAATTCGACCGTTCCCCCCAAATCCAGTACATTAATGCTCCCTTAGCGGCAGATTTTACCAAATATTGCCCATAAAGTGCGTCTTAAAGGCCTGTCGCCTGCTCCATTTGGTCTCAAGTCAAGCATCACATCGTGAATAGTGACTACAACGGTCACTTTCTAGCCAACCTGCGCAGCAGCGCAACCCCCCTTGCATGGTCGCAGACCTTGTGACACTTTGCTCCTACGCACAACTCCTGGGCAGAGTAGTTTATAGTCCCGTGCCTCCTTTCAACTGCCTGGAGTGCTAAGACTATGCTTCCCACGACTAGTCAAGTGGCCGTGCCACCTATATAGGGTTTCAACCGGTCATCCTTCACTTTTCCTGGAAAACATCCACCTTCATTTGTTACTGGCTATGTCGCACACTTTACCATCTGCAGCGCGCCACCATGGGTGATCCCTTTCATAATATGCGATCTAATCCAAGGCATCAGGCTGATCAACTCTCGGTGATAGTTCCCAAATTTGTCATCGTAATTGTGCGCACCATTTTTTATCATCCTGATTTTCTTATCGAGAAAATCCTTTGTTATTTCTTCCTGAAGCTTCTTGACTTCCGTTTCCACCAGAGCACTTTTCTCCCTTAATCACACCCTTTCTTTCATAAGTTCTTGGAGCCTAAGATCACCCAGTTAGATTTCTTCCTCAAGTCCCTAGCATTCTACTTCGTTCAGCTGTGCGATCCCTTCTTCCGAGGCTCCGCGAGCCGTCATATCTATCGGCGTTGCTATGTGTGGGATAGGCATTTTATACTCTATTGGGACTACAAAGTTTGCTCCATACTCTAGCCTTGGAGGTGCCTGCCCCATCAGTTTCTTGCACGTTGTCCTATAAGCCCATAGAATTGTTGGTACGTGCAGGTCCCAATCACTCCGCTGCCCTTGTCCAGTGTTTCACACACTTTTTTAAAGGCTTTTGTGTGGGTAGCCTTCTGCGCACTAGTTCCTTCCACACTTTATCGTCCCAACTGGAGGGACCGTTCGCGCAAATTCCCCACCAACACCTACTTATTGACCATGTTCCCGAACGTGAAGTCCATGTGCATCCATGCAGGTTGTTTAGCATATGCCTGTACCCACCTGGGCAGATGCGTGCACAGATCATTCCGTCCGGAAATCTTATTTGTTAATCACATCTGAGGCTTCCCAAACCGCATGCGCATCATTCTCCTGCATTCGTGCTAGTCCTCAAAGCTTCCTTGGTGTGTTCCCCACCACCTCGCAGGTGTCATGCGCAGTACCCATTTCAAAGCCTCAAAACTTTGTTGTTCCAGCACTTCTCTTTCGAATCGGTTCAGGAAAGCATCTACCTCACTTAACCCGTCATACGTAGGCAGATCTCTTACTTTCATTGACACGCAATGCAATGATCTTGTCATCATGTTGTAGTTCAGCGTGGTTACCTCGTGTAAACGGTTCTGCCATCTTTCTATCTCCTCGTCAGAATCCAAGGTACAGGAGATTTCGCGCTCCCATGAGATTCGTCCATCCGTGGTGGGATTTACCCAGTCTTGCTCTCGCGTGGTTATCTTGTAGATGCAATCTAAGTCGTCACCGCTTTGATAGTCACGCACTCGCTCTGTGTAGTGTGATCCTTCTGCAGGTTCCAAAGGTACAACTATGCGTAGAGACTTTTTCTCAGAAATCATCTTGCGCTTCTTCAGATTTATCACCCCGTTCATGTCAGTGGCCCAATCTATTCCTAAGAGCGCAAGGAGGGATTGTTGTCACCAATAGTCTCTATCACTTCAAAATCTGCCAGCGCACTTACTCCTTCAATATTCATGGTGATTCCCTGCAATCTTCCCATAGGTAGGATCTTTTTTTGGTTCTCCATTCTTAGTTGGATAGGATACCATTGCAGCGTAGGCCTTCCCATGCACTCCCATGTCTGCTTCAGCAGAACGTTCGCATCCGATCCTAGGTCCAGAATCACTTGGTCCATCTCATATTCCCCAATCTACATGGTTAACCTCATTTCTCTCCTCGTCCTCATCGCATGCTTTCCAATCTTCCGAACTATGCGCGGTTCTCCTGGCGCGGTCCCAGTGCATCTATTTATGAGTTCATGTAGTCCTTTTATAGCCTTGCTGTCACCCAACAGCTTCATGCATGTTTCTAGGAATGTTGTGAGAATTGATGGGTCCATTTCTGGCTCCGGTCTGTCCTTGCTTCCTGAAGTGGAGGCCTCATTGAAGATCTTCCTAGCTTCCATTAAGTTTTCCTTAGCGTGCTCCAAATCAAACTCTGGTTCTTTTGTCAGAGCCTTGCGAACCCAAGTAATATCTTCAGTCTGCTTGCCTTTATCATCCCCTATCGTAATTCCACTTCGGAGCACAATGTTCACGTTGGAGTATTCCTTGCAGGGCTCAAACCTCATCATTTGCAGGTTCTGAGTCGGGGGAGGTTGGAGCACTCCTTTGTCGCACAGCCTAGCTATCAGTGTGGGACAATCCTTCGTCTCATGATCAAACAATGTATAATATAGACATGATAGACACATTGGATTCATAAAATCATGAGCATAATGTCCTGGCCCTCCGTAATTGTAACATATCAGCTGTCCGTGACCTCTTCTGGGTCCTCCTCCACCTCAGCCTCATTCGTGTCCCTGAAATTTGGTTCACACCATCCCTGTGTTCTGGTAAAGGGGACACGTTTTGGCCTAAACTCTATAGGTGGGAGTCCTATCCATCATTAGTTCATAGCTTCTACAAGTGCGCTCATCATGTTCCACTGATCTACAGAAATTACATAACAACTGTTGTGAATTATTCATGTACTTCTGCAATAAATGGCAATTGTTTGTAGCATGCTTTCCTCCTATTTGACAAATCATGCACCACAACGCAGGCACTGTGCTAGGTCCTGCTTGGGCCTCCAGTCTTAACAGCATTGGTCCTCCTCCCATGAGGTAATTCACGAAAATTGGGTAGTGGTCCTTGTCATGACCCTAACCCTTACATTTAACACACCATACCTCGTTGTGCACTTCTGGGCGAGCTAACCTGTCTTGTTTCAGACTCTGCATCTCAAAGCACAAGTTTTTCAATTGCACGTGGATCTGCTGAACTCCCAGGTTAGGATCCTGTATCGGGGCTTCATGCAGCCTCATCATGATCTCCAAGGCCTTGGCATGAGTTGTTAGCCTCTGTTGTGACAACGCATTCCTTAAATGCGGCGTTAGTGATGCTACAAACCATTCACGTTGTTTTCCATCCGTCAAAGTCATATTAGCTTCGCGAATTGTGCACTTTGGTCTCTGATCCAACTCCCGAGGAGTCTCGCCTGGTAGCATCGTGATCTCCTTGAACCCAATGATTGACTGTGCCTCTGACTTTGGTTTGTTGAATTCTTTGTTCAGCGCAGTTTGGATGTCTGCGATCCCCACATTCAGATTGGCATTAGAATGCTTAATATACCAAGTTAGCACACGATCCTGTAGAGCGCTGACCAATGTCATTTTTTTTTATATTGTCATTTGTAACTCCCTGTGCTTCCCATACAGCCTTTATCACGAACCAAAACTGGTCTGGATCTTCATTTCCTACTCTCTTGAACACTCGCTTCTTTATCGCGCTTGCCATATTGACTGCGGTGGTGGCGGAGGTGGTATGGGCAGAGATGGGGGTGAAGATGAAGAAACTGGTAGTGATGTGGGTGGGGGCGGTATGCGCGAAATCCTATGCCTTATCAAATTGATCGCATTTCTCGGTGAGACCTTTGTGAGCTCTTCCTCATCCCCTCGCGGAGGTGAAATCAAGGGGCTGGTTTCTAGTTCTGCACTACCTTCATTTCTGTAAATTCTCCCACTTCGCGTAGCCCCAAACATCAATGTATTTGCATAATCCACTTTTCACACAGTAGAATTTTAATCCAAGTGTTCAAATACTTAACGTACTTACCTTGCTGTCCTTTGAGGAAGCATCGCTCTGCCTCGTTATAGTTGACTGAAGTATCTACTGTGAACTCAGTAATGAATCCTCCTATAATTCGATCGAGCCACTGATCAACAGCGTGCATGATATTATCCTCCGATGCTTCCAATCTTCACACCAATTCTGGAGTCCACACAATAGGATTATCAAGTTTCCACCTTCCTTGGCTATCTGCTAGCTTCGCAATCCACTCGTATAGCTCAATAGGGAAAGATGCGAAGAAAATTTTGTGGATTTCCGTGTACAGGTAGCAGTCTAACCACTTTTCCTTTGATAGTCGTGGATTCCTGTTCTTTTGCGTCGCAAACTCGTGAATTCTCCTATCCAACCAATCTTCAATTTCTTTCTTAGTTGGATTCTAGTGATACGACATCAGACATCTCTATGCAAATCTCGGTCCCGGAAATGGAACCATTTGTTGGCTTGTTGGGGCCTGACCCAAGTTCGCAGTTAATTAGCCAAACAAATCCCTATACTACTGGCCCTTTCGGCAACAGTCTGTGGAGCACGGAATGAAGTCTCACTTGAAGTAGTATGGGGGGTGCTGGAACCTGGTTTCCGCACCCTTGAGATGTCTGAGGGGTTGATTGGGTCCAACTATGAATACCTGTGCGCAGGTTACTCTGCAGACTTCCCTGACCTGCGGGGCCTTAATGCCCTGATATACTTGCCTTTGTGTAGCCCTAACCAGGGGTTGTGGGGCTTTCGCGCTGCTGGAGCGGCGATCTGCACTATTTCCCCAAGTGATGTCATAGATCTTACTTATCTTCTTATAACAGTTAGTTATCTTCGCATAAATAGATACCTTGTATTATATTCACTTACTCAGCACATTTATATAAGTTCGCGCAGTAAATAAATAGTAAACTTGCAATTCATACCCAATAATGCATAAGACAGGAAAAGATACACAAAAATATGGTAAAACTTCTCTTTATTAATGCTTCCAATGGTTACAGACTCGACCTTCCTTACGCACTCAACTGTAGGGGTTTGCGCACTCAGCTGCGGACTACTAGGCCTCTGCGCACTCAGCTGCAGAGCCTTCTCCTACTCTACGACCCAAAGACACGACTTACACTTTGACTCAATGCTTCATCAATTCCTTAGATTCATTGATCCATGCTTTATTTTTTAGCTGATTTCTACACTTAGAGCCTCACTCTATTTATACAATCCCATGGTCCGCAGACCATGGGTAGATTTTTCAAACCGACATTACATTACAAAAACAAGGGCAGACAACCTTATGACTCTATCATGACTTCATGCTTCATGCCCACAATTCACGGAGTCTTTACAATGGACTTAGTCAAAACTTGGGCTTTAAGCCCCAAAACATGCCTTGGGGGGATTCCACACCCAACTGTGAGTATGACCTCCCTATGGCCAATGAATCAAACATACATCAATCACCCAACCAAGTGGGGATACACCATATTTGTCTCATCCATCCAACCAAGTAGGGATATACCAATTGTTTATACATGACAGAAATACAACGATTATTACATCATCCATCCCATGCAAAGTGGGGATACAAATTACATCAAATGTCCAATAGGACTTATTCAAATATAGACCATGACAGAAGAAGTCATATCACACCCTAGATCTTTACATGACTTATGCAACAAATGATATAAGTATCTGAAACCATAAATGAAATCAACAACCATGATGCCAACAATGTTGAATGTGTGTGAAGGCTAATGCTCCCCCTGAACCTGTGCTACCTGTGCATTGTCAGCAAGTCATTCATCAAGGCATCTTTGTTAGTCAAATAAAAATAAATGAACAAAGCATATCGTCAAACTGTAATCATCAATATCAGATAGAGCACCCATATCAGAGTCTGACCCATTGTCTTTTTGTCAGAAAAAAATATACGCTCCTTCAGCCACATAAACATGCATCTATACATGACTATACTTCATGAAACGTGCGTATAATAACCTTCCTCTGAAAACTGGATTTAACTGTAGGATGATGCAGCAACTACTCCCATATTTTTTCTGTGATATTCAAATGTTTCTCTCAGAATCGGTTTAGTGAATATATCATCAACATGTTCTTTGGATGGAACATACTCCAATTTAACCTTTTGTTCAAGCACTTGTTCTCGTAGAAAACGGTACTTAATGGGTATGTGCTTGGTCTTGGAGTGCATGACAGGATTTTTCGAAATACTGATGACACTTGTATTATCACATAGAATGGAGATGGGTGGAGTACATGTGATTTGAATGTCTTGCAATGTTTGCATCATCCAAAGTAGTTGTGTGCAGCAAGATGCAACAAACACATATTTTGATTTAGTTGTAGATAAGTCAATCGAACTTTTTTTCTTGCTGAACCTTGACACTAACCGAGAACCCATATAGAATGCACCTCCACTATGCATCAATCAACATTTCCTGCCCAATATGCATCTATATATGCATGAAGAGTAAGTTCTGTATATTTAGGATACCATAGCCCAAAGTCCTGAGCTCCTTGAAGATATTTGAAAATTATTTTGATTGCCTGGAGATGTGATTCCTTTGGATTTGCCTGGAAGCTTCCAACAATTCCTACTGCATGCATGATATCAGGTCTAGTACCTGTTAGATAAAGCAAACTCCCAATCATAGATCTATAAGTTGGTTGTTTTATTGCTGGTGATTCATCGTTAGAACTGAGACTGCATCCTATTACCATGGGAGTACATACTGGTTTAGAATCTTCCATTCCGTACTTCTTCAAGATCTGCTTGAGATATTTGGATTGTGAAAGAAAGATACCATCTTTTGTTTGCTGTACTTGTCGATCAAGAAAATAAGTTCACCAAGTAAGGAAATTTCAAATTCTTGTTGCATTACTGAAGCAAAATTATGACTCATGGATTCTTCATTGCTACCAAATATGATATCATCAACATAAACAACAATAATTAGCAGTTTATCATTTTCAATATTTGTGTATAAATTGCTATCTGAAGAACCTTTTGTGAAATCTTGTTGTTGTAGATATTTGTCAAGGCGGTAATACCAAGCCCTAGGAGCCTATTTTAGACCATAGAGAGCCTTTTTGAGCTTGCATACGAGTTTTTCATGATTTCCAAGAATGAATCCTTTTGGCTATTCAATATAAACTTCTTCTTCTAAATCTCCATTAAGAAAGGCTGATTTTACATCCATTTGATATACTTTGAATTTTCGAAAGTTAGAGAGAGCAAGAAACATTCTTATGGCTTCAAGTCTGGAAACATGTGAAAAAGTTTCTTCAAAATATATACCTTATTGTTGAGCATACCCTTTACAAACAAGTTTTTCCTTGTTTCTAATAACTTCTCCATTTTCATTGAGCTTATTCTTAAATATCCTTTTTGTTCCTATAACATTTTTATCATGAGGTCTAGGAACTAATTCCCAAGTATCATTCTTTTCAATTTGGTCCAGTTCTTCATCCATGGCCTTGACCCAAAATTCATCTTTGCAGGCTTCATTTACATTCTGAAGTTCGGTGGAGGATAGTAATTCTAGATAACTTGAGGTCCCTGTAAGAGTTCTTCTTGTCTGTACACCAACCCCTTTTTCTCCTAGAATTTGAGATTCTGGATGATTCTTATGAACATACCTGGATGGAGTCTTTTCCTTGTCTATTGTACCTTGTTCTGGTTCTTCATTGGTTTCTTCTTCTATATCATTTTGATTTGATGCGGGAAAGCAATCCCCATCTTCCTCATTGTCATATTCCTCTGTTGATTTCATTTGTTCTAGATTTCTGCATGCTTCATCAATTACAACATCAATGATTTCAACAATTTTCTGAAGTCTTTTGTTATAACATGTGTATCCTTTACTTCTAGATGAATAACCAAGAAGAATTCATTCGTCTGCTCTGGGTTCAAACTTACCAAGTTTTTCATCAGTCCTTTTGATGAAACATTTGCTTCCAAAAACTCTAAAGTGTTTTACAGTAGGAGGCTTACCATAACAAAGTTCATATGGAGTTTGATTTCTATTTACTCGAACATTCGCTTTGTTGAGAATAGTCACGACAGAAAATGTTGCTTCACCCCAGAAGGTTGCAGGAGTTCCAGATTCATCAAGCATCGCTTGAGCCATTTGTTGAATTGTTCTGTTCATTCTTTCCACCACTCCATTTTGCCGAGGAGTTCTTGCGACAGAGAATTTCCTTTTTATTCCATGTTATTCACAAAAGTCAAAGAATTCATCTGATATGAACTCTCCCCCTCAATCAGATTTGAGACATTTTATTTTTCGATCTGATTCATTTTCTGCTAAAGCTTTGAAGGCTTAAAGTTTTTCAAATGCTTCATCTTTAAGCTTGAGTATTCCTATCCAACACATCCTGGAAAAATCATCAATAAATAAAATAAAGTATTCTTCTCCATGCGGTGACCTTTTCCTTGTTGGTCCACATAAATCAGTATGGATGAGTTCAAGAGGCTTACTTGTTGATCCTTCTTTTTCATTGAAGTGAACTCTGGTTTGCGTGCCAACTTGACATGGTTTGCATATGGTATTTTCTGGGATGCTTATATCTGGAAGATCACGAACTGTCTTGAGCCTGCATGCTATTCTTATTTGAGAAAAGCTTAGATGTCCCAATATTCTATGCCATAGCCAGTTTTCATCTGTTTTTCTTAGATATCATTGTTGTTGTCCTCCTTTGAGTATGTATAAATTGTTTGGAGTTCTTGTTCCTTTGATCACAGTCTATCCCATATCAATTTCACGAACAACACATCCGTTTGATCAAACACAACTTCATTTCCTTGATCACACATTTGACTAACACCCAACAGGTTATGCTTTAAACCATCTACATACATGACATTTCCAGCTTTAACCTTTTCTTTCAAGAAGACAAAACCTTTACCTTTAATGACAGTTGGAGTGTCATTTCCAAATGAGACATTATTTTCCTTTTCTAAAGCATTATATGAATGCAGTTTCTCTTTATCACCAGTCATGTGTTTGGAGCATCCGTTGTCGATGTACCACTGATTTTCTTGTCTTTGTGCATACAGAGCTATGCCACATCTTTCTGATTGAGATTCCTTCTTTCTCCATATCTTGGGATTGAATGATGTTTGGTCCTATTGAAGTGATGGCCGAAATTTTCTCCTACATTCAAATTCTTCGTGACCAAAGTTGTTACAAATTGAACATTCTACTTCATTTTCAAGAGGAGAAAAGTTATCATAGGAACTTTTCTTGATTCCTGTTACACTCCTTTGATTTCATGCTTCTCTAGTCATGATGGTTTTTCAAGAAACACATTGAGCAGCCTTATGCCCAAAGTTATGACATGAAAAACATTTCCCATTAAGGAAGTTTCTTTGATCATAGAATCTTTTGGCATTGTTTACCCGTTGGTTGAAGCTTCTAATGATATTCATCCTTGGAGTAAATTTGGTATGATTACCTGATAAGTAATTTTAGGCCTTTGCTGACGATTGACATACTTTTCACTGGTCTTTGCTACATCAAGATAGCTTCTGGTGGAGGATGACGACTTCTGTGATTGAGATGATTGTTCAATATATCCAATACCTATCTTTATTAAAGGAGAACACTGAACTTTGATGATTTCATTTAAAGTTTTAGATCCTTTAGAAAATATAAGATTATGATATTTTGTCTTCTCAAGTTCTTTTCTTAGACCCACGATTTCACATTCTATATTTTCATTGTGTTTTTCTCTTTTAGTGAGCTGGTGTGTCAACGTATCTATGATTATATTCTTTTCTTCTAAAAAATTTTTGAGTTTAGTGATTTCTTCAAGAAAGTCTTCCTCTTCTAAGGCATCCAACAAAATCATCATTGTCATAAGCCATGAGTAGTCTATAATCTTGTTCAATTTCATCTTCATCACTATTGGATAAGCCATCACTATCTTCATGCATATAGTAACTCCTATTCACAACATGTTTTCTATTTCCTTTTGCATATTCCTTTCCTTTTTCATATTTATCTTTATGAGGACATTTGGCAGCATAATGGCCGACTCTACCACAAGCAAAGCATTTGAAAGTTAGCTTACCTTTGAATCTTCCGGAGCCTTGTTGAAGCTTATTGACAAAATTTACCTCATCTTCTTCTTTTGAAATGTGTTCTGATTCATTATGCTCTTTATTTACTTTTCCCTTTGTTGATGCTTTAAAAGTGTCTTCTATCATATCTGATGAACCTCCTTTTCTCATTTCAAAGTCAGTTAGGATTCCATGGAGTTGAGTCACAGTAATAGTTTGAAGATCCTATTTTTCTTTTATGGTAGACACTTTTGACTCAAATCTAGGAGACAAAGATCTCAAAATTTTCTCAACTAAAGTAGCTTCCTTTATCTCTTCACCTAGATTATTCATACAATTAACAATCTCATCTATATGTAAAAAGTAACTAGCAACACTCTCATCACTATGCATCTTAAGAGTTTCATACTGAATTCTGAGAGTTTGAAGCTTAGCACATTTTACCTAAGAGTCTCCTTCGTAGCTCTGAATGATTTTGTCCCATATCTCTTTGGTTGTCTTGAGCTGCATGACTTTGACAAATTCTGATTCTGATAGACTTCCCAATAATGTATTGACAGCTTTGGCATTGGTTTCGTATAACTTCTTACCTGCCGAGTATCTAGGAATTATTGCTGGAAATTGATATCCTCCTTCCACAATTTCCCAAACATCGGATCCAAGCAATTGTAGATATGCCCTAGTTCTTATTTTCCAATATACTAAGTTGCTCCCATTGAAGATTGGTGGTCTGATGGATCCCATGCCTTCGTGATTATTCATCTTGAAAGATCTTCCTTCAAGCGATCAAGCTTCTTCTGAAGGACTTGCTCTAATACCAATTGTTGGAAATAATACTAAGAGGGGGGTGAATTAGTATTATTAGATCAATAATTTTTCATTTCCCAAACAGATTTATATACGCTACTTCTGTGAAGTGAACTAGCGAGTACATGCTACTGTAATTAGAGAAACCAGTGTATACCCAGAGAACGTGTGATTTAATCAATTTATCATGTGTTGATCTTTAACCAGTGCATCAGTAACTTACTAAACAATGTAGTAAAAACAGAAAAAACCATCACCCATAAGAAACACACATGAACACCAAGATGTAAGGTGGAAACACAATGTGGGTGAAAACCACCTACTGCAGTCGTCTCTATCTTCTTTTATTAATAAGGAAATCTGTTTACAATCTTCTACTGGTGCAGACTCATACCAGTACGCAGGAACCCTCCTGCAGAAGGCTACAACCATATCTCATTTTCCAGCTTCTACTGGAAGGGAGATACAACCCCCTAGCTCTTTTACTAGCCAATGTGTTTACTAGTACGTAGGCACCGGCCTATAGAAGGCTACGATCTTCTCTCTTCCTCTAGGGACCACGTTTCATAAATTTTTAGACTGGACCCATCAGAACTTTCAAACTGCATCAACCAATAATCAGTTAATCTGAATAGTCAGATCATTGTCACCAGAACATTGTGTTGAACCCAGAAACCTGCATTATCATTCAGAACCAGCTGCAACCTCAAAAATCATGCATCAGAATGTATACGCTACTTTATTGAACCCAACCTGCATGTATATGCTACTTCCTCTAATCAAAATTGTGTATACCTTCAAAACTACTGAAACATAAAACTTCTGAATCAAGTCTATACAAACCAACAATATACTGAACATCTACTGTCAATTTACAGATCTTTACATAGGCAGTAGCAGAGATAACCCTTCTCACTTATACAATCAATCAATCAGATATCAAACTCCTTATGCATTCATTTTTACATTCAGATCTAAGAAGACTTCATTGACAAACAATAGTAAAACAACAGAATTGATCAAGTAGATCAGTCAGATATTTAAGAATATGATTTTCTTTTGTATACGCTACTTGGAAGAGTAAAACCTATGTGTACACGCGCTTTTACCGAGACGAACCAGTGTATAGATCTGCAAATATTAACTCATAACTTCGCTGCTATTCCGGACTTCAGACAAACCCAGATCATGACATTTAAAGAATAAAATAGGTGTACACAATCAAATTTGGCCCAACCAATATCAGATCATTCGATGATAAGTCATTCCAGGTCTCATGATCCTGATCCACCATTGAATTCAAGGTTCACAAAATATTTCAGATCAAATCACAAACATAGCCCTTGCAACATAAAATATACTTCAGATAGAAGTATTCCTTAGAAACCCTTTTCACTTGCACACCTTAGCCTTATGACCTTCTCCTCCTTATATAGTTTTAGGCCTTTCTCAATACCTCAGACCAAAACCACTTAGGACCCATGGTATCCTTGGATGGGATCAAATAGTCACTACTCCGCTCAATATTATGGGCTAATACCATGGTGTTGACCCCTGGTATTGTCCCCTCTTGATTTTCCTTGATTTTCCAACATATACACGCTTTTCTTCTTGTGAAAATGCGTGTATACGTATATGCTCTTTTTGTTCTGTGAACCAATGTGTATATGTTGTTTTGACTAAGTGGACCTGCGTATACATCTTAAACTTCTTTTCACCATCCTTTACCTTCAACTTCTTCATTCTGATTAGTAGACTTTAGTTCCATCTTCCTGTTCTTCTATACCAATGCCCTGTTACATCTGAATGGACTTGTTACATTGTGGGTTGCCTTTCATTAAAACTGAACTGACCTATGAGTGAGTTGCAATTAAGGAAAACACTTGTATCATAATGCCAACAATGAGAAACTCATTTAATTATCCCGTTTATTTGTTTATGATTTTAATTATCTCAACCTTTATAAAAAAAACTCTTTATTTAACAGGAGTTTTTGGTGGAGTACGATCCTCATGCTATGACTATGGGGGATGACATTGGTGGTAGTGTTGATGCTCCACCTGTGAGTGATGCATCATTGAGACTGGTACACCTTCTCAACCACACACAACAAGATCTACACCTCCTTAACAACATACATTAGGATATGCAGATGACGTTGTGGATGCAGAGCATGATATCATCGCACAATTTTAAGTGAGATTTCTTGGATCTTCCCATGTTACTAGCACGAGAACACTACCAATTATATATTTGGTAGATGAGGAAAATGTTCCCATGAAAATAGAGAAACTTCCAAGTATTTAAGAAGTGTTTTAAATATGAAGTACAATCTAATTAAAATTAATGTATAGTCCGTGGTCATTTTAAACTAATGATAATATCATTTTGCAAGAAATGATGTATCTATAGGTGTTTGTATGGCCTAACCTTGAAAATATTTCGGCCCACCATTCGCACAAACTAGAAATCCTAAAGTTCCAAGTTGAAAGATGAACTTATAACTAGGATGGTTTGCTTGTTCGGTGAAGGTATCTTCAACAAAATTAGAGTTACCTCCAAGGAAAGATTACATTTAAAATATATGTGGGACCAGTATAGGTCTCATTTGCAAAGGACAAGGTCCCATGAGTTCCCTCCGACTATTCCAAAGATGGAGTGAAAAGTGCTCGTGGAAGATGCAAATCAGAAGGCACTACGAAAAGCAAGGAAGACACCACCCGAACCAGGAAGGTATGAGACACTTTTAATAATGTAATTATGATGCTTTATCATAATTGCGACATCCAATTAAGTTTTTCAATATTTTAAATATAGGCTTCTAGATACATCAATATCCATGATGACTAGAATAGACAAACATGGGCAACATCATCTTGGCCTGGGTGGTTACTCAAAACTGGATGCAAAAAATGTATGTAAAAAATTAATTTTCATCCAAATTATAAATTCTTAACAATTTTAATTTAATATCACAGAAGAAGACAAAATTCATGTTCTCATGCAAAATTGCAGGGGTCACAATTCAAATAGGCTCCCACAATGGAAGACCTGAAGCTTTCTTTCAAGCACAGCTATCAAGCTGTGGTGGAATATAGGACAAGCTTTGCATCTTCACAGTCTTCTAGAACACAACCTAACACTCAACGAAATAAAAGAAATGAATGACATTTATAAAAGATTACTTGTAAAATCTATTTGCTATTATTTTTGTCCATAAAGTAATGTGCTTGATTGTAAAATACAAGCAAGCAATGTACATACAACACATGTGCCTATTGACGGTGGAGTGCCTCTTGAGACTCATGTTTAGCTCGGTATTGGAGGCATTTCATGTGTTATAAAAAAATTGTAGTATGGAACAAATTAAAAATATTTAAATGTAAATGGTGTATTAATTATAATCTTTCTTCTTTCTACACTAGAGAATGTACATTATGAGGCTAGAGAAGAGGAGGAACATATGGCCACATCCAAAAGTATTTTGCTTCCCTCCACTACTGAAGCACGTAAAGAACACTCTACTACTCTTTTTATTAATCAAGCATTTGTAATAATAATAATAACTATGAATATGAATTTAACATTTTTTTCTTATTGCAGTTGATGCTCGGCCCCACTTGCAGTAGCATATTCATAGGACTAGGTCAGTAGCAAGACACACACTAGAGCCCACAACAATCAAAGGAGGCCAAGATCAAGATATCCTTGTTAACTACATATCAAAAAAGAGAAAAAAAACTTGATAAAAAATTACTGCACTTCTTTATTTAGAGCCTGATTTTTTGAGTACCACATTTTTGATTGAGAGGTTGAATGCATCATGGCAATTGGACAGATTGTATCTCCCTTTGCATTTCCTTCATACTTGGTTTAGTTGGTCTATCTTCCTCCTGGTCTTCTCTTTCTTTATAGGTTGTCATTGCACGGGCTAGGATGTTTTTCATGACCCAATACTACTAGATAGTTTGGCAGAATGATGTTTGGTGTCCTTTGGTATTCTCAGAGTATTTAACAATTGTTTCCCATTCCTCTGCCTCGATCTCTTGATTTTCTATGTTATTTTTTAGTTCTCTTTCCCATTCGGAAATTATTGCTTTCACCTCAAGTAGTGTTCCTACGAAGTATGCATTGATCAGGTTCTACATACTCTCCTTCCCTATTTTCCTGCCTCTTTTGCTCAGTCCTTTGCTAGAAGTCGGTTCCAAACCTTTCATCTTTTTTCCGACCTTTCCCATTCCTCTGTTTCCTTTCTTTCCTGGTTGGTTACCTTCCTTCACCATCCTATTCTCCTTCTGGCTTTTTTCCTCCCTTTCCGAGCAACGCACCTGTACCTAGGTTGGAGCATGGTTTGAGTGACAAGGCTTCGGAGTTCTCTGCACTCTTCTTTTTATATTACCTAAAACAGAAACTAGGAATACAACATTGTAAGTCATCATCATATTAATTAGAGTGGCCTCAGGCTTCCCCCATTCTGGGTGGGACTTCTCTAGCGTGAGATTTTTCAATCACTCCGTGCCCTGAGAACTATGATAAACCCCATTGACAACCTGATTCCCCCCTCCCTCAGAGAATTGGAGGATAGTGACCTCCCCTTCGTTCCGATAGCTTCCCATAGGAATTTGAAGAGCCCAGTTACCCAGCTCCCATGAGGCTTCCCTACACCTCCACCCTACTATAATTGCAACCCTACCCTGGGTATCGCCACCCCAACGAGCAAGGGATTTCTTCTCAATCTCCCACTAGGCTACAAATCTCATGCAGTCCATGAGAGAGTTATCCTTCACCATTGGGTCCCATCGAAGGAGCTAAGAAAAAGCTTTCTCAGAGCAATTTCCCTCCCCCAATTTCAACCCCAGTTACTGCCTCTATTCCCGTGGACCTTATCCAGGTCCAGGCTCGGCTCTGGATTGAGGAATATCAACCTTATCAACAATTCAAAGGACACTTCTAACCCTCCGCACATTACTAAGACACCTTCCTTCTCGAGCCACATTCTCAACCAAAACAGCTTGTTAGGATTGTTCCTATAGCCACTGTGGAAACCCCTAAGGATATCCCAGCAAGCCGCACTATGACTTGGCTTTCTGCCCTTACCCCGGGACCTATTGTTTAGTCAATTTAACGTCTTAAATTGCTCTACATAAATTATCAATCCAGGTATCGTAAACTGATGAAGTGTGGTGCACTATATGTGCTTAGTTAACCTCTTTCTTACTTCGTTGTTTTATAAAGTTATAATGTTCAACTCTTCCTAACCTTCTGCTTTCAACATATAGTACTATGTTAAGCACGATTAAGAATAAGTCCAAAAAGTAATCAAGCTCTAAGGTGACAAGTAAGAAAAACCACTTTAAAGACCAGTTATAATGTTCAACTCTTCCTAACTCCCTGCTTCAACATATAGTACTATGTTAAACACGATTAAGAAGTAGTTAGAAATAAGTCTAAAAAGTAATCAAACTTTAAACTTGCAAAGAAAGAGCTTGAAAGAAATAACTTGAAATGAAACTGAAAGCAAAGAACTTGAAATGACTTGAAAGTAAATGACCACATTCTAATGGCATTAGTCACTACTCATATTGCTGCAAATAAAAGAAATAAGAAAATCACTTCAAGGACTGATGATAATGGTTATCTCTTCCTAACTCCCTGCTTCTATCACATAGTACTGTGTAAAACACGATTAGGAAGTAGCTAAAGACAAATCCAAGAAATGATAAAAACTCTAAATGACAAATTATAACACTACTATGCCTTTTCCATCATACTGCTTCCTACATACATGATTATGTGTAACAAGTGGAAAAAGAATTAGTGCTACAAGCCAAGACTACTTCAAAACAAGCTGCAATTCATTAGTATTTGGTTCTCTTAAAGATAAATAATTCATGATAAAGAGACCATAAATTAGTTAGCATACAACTTGTAAAACTAAACTAAAAGCTAATCTAGAAAACAGAGTAAAAAGGGCAGCACTATGAATAAGACAACTGCAACTACCATTAGATATTAAAGCAAATACAACACACACAATCCCGGGAGAAAATAAAATGCAATAATTCAAACTGTACAAGGCAGGGCCCCCCTACTACCTATGAAATCAAAGCAAAATTAAACACACTTGCATAAATTAAAATTGCATGAATGAAAATCTAATCTACCTTACATTCTACAAAGCAATATTTACAAAATGAAATCTAATCTACTTACATCCTAATATGCTCCATGACATCTACTTCACATCTCCTTCCATGTTGAGAACATCAAAGCTTTATTCAATTTCTTCAAAAGTGCAAAGTACAAAAGCTTTCAAAATCCATGAGACTAACAAGCTAAAAGGACTAAGAAAAGACTAAAGGAAAGACTAAAGAGAGACTAACTAATGAAGGAGAGAGACCTCCTATTTATACAAAAAGATGAGAGCCTTCTCATTAATGATAATCCATGAATCTCTCCCTCTACCTCTAGAGTCCTAATCAAAATAAGAACTGATGAGACACATGTCTTTTAGAGTTACAATACAATTAGGAGATGTGACACATATCCTCATGATCCCATGATTCTTTCCAACCAAATTCGAATTTGGCCTTAGAGTGCCACATAAGGGTCTTCTAGAAGTCTCCTTTCAACATACACATGTCAACAAACTCAACCCATTTGTTAGGTATAAGCATATGCACATTATTTTCTAATGTTTAACCACAAATTCACTTAAAAGGCTTAGAAATAATAAATATTGGAAAAACATAAAGGTAGCCCAATGACAATGAAAATGTGATGAATGTGGTGACATAGTAGTGAAATGGAGGTGATATAATGGACATAATAGTGAAAGTGTAATGGAAATGAATGACATTTTCAAGACTCAGCATACCCCCCAACTGAAGCTATTGCATGTCCTCATGCAACATATATTACATTGACTCTTTTGATCCTTGAGCTTTGGCTTAACTTTGCATGATATCATTTGATAACTTCATATTTCTGCAAAGTGTTTTACTTGAATTGCAACATGGTTGGTTCTTGTGTTACAACCATTTTTTTTTTCTTTTTTTGTTGCCTTCTATTTTGATCTTTGAACTTTGCATAATGATATTTTGATTATTGTTGCAAAGTATATCTTTATTGGATTGCATGATGGTTGGTTCTTGTGTGACAACCATGATTTTGTTTGTATCCAATTTATCCTTTAAGCACTTTTTCAAAAGCCATTGTATGCTCATAATAGCAATGTAATAATTAATATATGTTGGAAGTATGTGAGCTCTTGAATATGTTATGGACATGGAAAGATATGAATATGAATGTATTTCCCCCCCCCCAACTGATGGTATTGGCAATTTTATGCAATGAGGAAGAGAAATGTTTTTCCAACAAGTATCATTCTAGCTTTTTATGGAATTCTATGGTTAAAAGTTAGAAAATGCCGTACCTTTACTTACCCTTTGGAATGGATGAGTTGTATGTGTGTGGTGGCTGAAAACTTCTGATCATATTCTTCTTCAAGTGGCTGAACAAGAGGAGTCATGGATAGAGAGATAAGATGGCTTTTTATTGCTTCTACTAAAACTTGCTGAATTTGCTCCAAAATGCTGAAAATAATAGTCTTCATGTCTTCAAAACTCATTGGCACAATTCCTACTATGTGAAAAGATGTTCTGATGTCGAACATAGTAGGAAATTGTTGGCTTAGTGGCCATTAATGGATGCCGCTAGTCAACACGAGATCTCTCACCATTGATGACAATGATAGTCAAGATGCCCAAACACATCTTGCTAGGTACGAATGAATTTGCTGATGTCGAGTCACCTAGAAAATCTAACGAACAAGGGACATTAATGTATTCCCATTGTTTGTTAGCATGAGGACTTGCCATTAAGGCATGCAAGTCTCAAGGTGTTTTTACAAAGAACTTAGACTCAAAGGACTATGGACTCAATAATTTGCATTGAAGCAGGGCTTATTTGCAGAATGAAAATGACAAGGAATGGAAAGTGAAAATGGAAAATGGCAATGGAGAACAGAAATGACAATGGGCAATAAGCATGTGAATGAGCCTTTTGCTTTTATTGGTGGGTTATGAATGGACAAAAAGAGATGGAAAGTGTATGTGAATGAAAATGGAAAATATGGAGTGGAATGAGGTGAATGGTTTATTATGAAGTATGGATGTGATGGATGGATGTGATGGAGACAATAGTATCTAAAGGTTTTTCAAGTGTTTGGATCTGATTTTGCATCAGCTTATTTCCTCTTTGTTGTTGATCATCCTCTTATGAAACAAATTGGTCTCTTAGAGAGACACCATTCTCTTGTAGTCATTTGTCCTTCCTCCTGGAACCTGCAAAAAAAACTAATACTTCTTCTGCAATGGAATGTAAGATTATCAAAGGAGAGAGGTGATCAATCTCTCTAGTTATGATATTTACACACAAAACTAAGAATTTGTATTAATGAAACAAGTTCTCAAATGAAAAATCAAAAGAATTTATACCTGCTTTGGAATTAGTGCCTCAAGTTGATGTTGCTTCTTTTCAGCAATTTATTTCATTATTTGCCATTTCAAACTCTAATGATATATTTCTCATTGTATAGATCTTGTTGAGATCTTTCCAATGGTACTTAAATCATCAAAATCTGATTCTGTATGAGAAAGATAGGCTGATTTGAACAATGAGGTTTTTCTGGCTGCGGAATTGAGGAACAGCTCTGTAGCTAAAAATCTTGAATAAAAAGTTAGCCATTCAATTTTCATTATCAGTCCAAAATTAATCAATACCTTCAGAAAAGTGAGAAAATAACTTGTTCATTTCATTGATTCAAAATTATTATTTTTTCTTGACATGCAGCGACTTAATGTGGCGACTCAGTGTGGCGACTTTATGATAACACCCAATTTGACTTCCCTTTGACCGGGGTCTTTTTCATCAAATTTGACCGAATGAATAGGACACCATCCATGTACTGACATTTCCCTAGCTACCCATGTGACCTGTTTTTCCTGATGACACCTACAACCTAGAGTTTAACAAAACAGCTGCGGGATCACTAAATGGCTGCGGGATTGCAGAGTGTAAAAAATACTGTGAAATGGAGTGGCTGTGTGCGAACAAACTAAGCAATTTCTCCATCTCAAACTTCGGCTGAAAAATGGAACTGTGGAGTTTGAAACAGAGCTGCGGGGTTTAATAACCTCCACCTCCACTTGACTGTCTTTATCTCTGAATGACCTTGCAAAGGCTTTTGCAACCTCCTTGTGGTACCCTTTAAATTTCTTGATGCACTGTAGCCAGTTGGCTTTCTGCAATGCCTCCTCAACTTGAGGATATGCTTCCAGGAATTTTGAACCTTCTGGTTCAGCCCTTAAAAGTTTCCCCATTGACTCTACGGCTCTGTTCTAAAACACTACTTCAATGGTGGCTTTACACAGTAAATTCTCGGCTCTGTTCAGAATTTTGTGGAAAAGAGGTTGTATGGTTTCAGCAATAGCCTTGGACACAGTGAATTCACGGCTTGAACATAGTGAAAAGGTGGATTAACAGCTTTAACACAGTGGAACGGTGGCTTAGCAGTCGTAATACAACCGTAACATACGTTCACTGGTTATATGTATTCACTGTTTCTCAGAATTAGCAGAGAGGAGAAAACAGAGTATGGTTTATGGGGGCAACGTAGTGAATGGAACGGAATGAAGGAAATGAGAGAATGGAACAGCGTGAAATGGAGTGTTATGAGCGTAGGAGGGTTAGTGTTTTGGATACCCAACATTTAACCGGCAGCGATTAATGACAGAGAGTCGTGTTTAATTGAAACACGTCTCTAACAGGTGTAAAGTCGTGTAATTTATTGTTTATGCCAGCATGTAATTGATCCCTATTAGAACTCTTTCCCTCAGGCACGCGGAATTATTCAAACAACCAGTTAATAACTCAATTTTTCACGCGCGGCAGTCAAAACTGGGCTCCAAAGAACCAAACATTTCTCCCAGACCACCACGAAGTTTCCCAAACGGTTTCTGGGTTATCTAATTAACCCACCTAGCAAAAAAACCCATGTTTTATTTTTTTGAAATTCGCTACCATTTGGGCAAATCGAGCGTGTAAAGTTTGACGTTTTTCAGGTTTTGCGTTTTTTTTTTTCTGAGTTAATTTTCTGTTCTGCACTCGGCTGTTTATGAATTTTCTCAGCTTCAAGCTGCTGCTCAAGTCGTTTCAGTCTCCAGCAAGTTTCTTTCTTGTGCACCAACCATGACTGTTGCCTCTCATCCAATTCTCTGCAATGCTGCAAGAACATAGACATTTCTTGTATAATATTCTTGTTTTGGTCTACTGTACCAGAATTGCTGCCGAGATCCATAGAGGGAGTTTCTACGTGTGAATTCCCTCTGTATAATTTTTCTTTTGCAGCTTCAGAACTCCCACTTATATTACTCAGTGTTCTGGTATTTTTCAACCATGATGAGCTGGCAGAAGGTGTGTTGGATACCACTGGAGTGCTTGAAGATGGTGAAAGGGAAAGTGTCACAGACAGAGACGAAGAGTATGTGGGGTTGGACTTTAAAACCCTAGGAGAAGACTTGGGGAAGCAGATTACTAAGCCGTTGATCAGCAAATGGTTCTTCAATCAGAAGTTACTAATTCCCTCTAGGTTTCCATTAGTAACAGAGAGAAAGAGGGCAAGCAAACACTTCAAGAAAAACATGCTAAAACCAAGACTTTGACTGAGGTCCTAGGCTGGTTTTTCATCGATCTGAGCTGGATGACTAGGATAGGATCCATGTCAGGACAATTCTGGAGATGCCCATGTGGTCGGTTTTTTCATTAGATGCCTGTAACCTGTTAAACCTTGAAACAGCTGCGGGATTGTCAGATAGCTGCGGGATTGTCAGATAGCTGCGGGATCAGGGCAGTTTCTGCAACTAAGTTGCAAAACCTTATTTGAACAAGATACAGTGTTTTGAAGACCACTACAAAGCATAACCAGACAATTTTGGACAATTTGAACCTATCAAAGCACTTGAGTTTTATTTTTTCATTTATTTTTTCATTTTTTTTTTTATTGAATCAATTGAAGTGATGAAGTTTATTTTGTCTCCTATTTTTTTTTTTTAACAATTCTTTTTCTGATCCTCCAGATCACACAGAGTGCAGGAGGAGAGCATACTCAAGAATTATTATTTTGTCTTTTTTTACTTAACAATCTTTTTTCTGATCCTCCAGATCACACAAAGTGCAAGAGGAGAGCATACTCAAGGATTATTAATTTTTTTTTTCCAGATGTAAGAAATAAGGTCTCCTAATTACACTTCCCCGGCAACGGCGCCAAAATGTTTAGTCAATTTAACGTCTTAAATTGCTCTACATAAATTATCAATCCGGGTATCGTAAACTGATGAAGTGTGGTGCACTATATGTGCTTAGTTAACCTCTTTCTTACTTCGTTGTTTTATAAAGTTATAATGTTCAACTCTTCCTAATCTTCTGCTTTCAACATATAGTACTATGTTAAGCACGATTAAGAATAAGTCCAAAAAGTAATCAAGCTCTAAGGTGGCAAGTAAGAAAAACCACTTTAAAGACCAGTTATAATGTTCAACTCTTCCTAACTCCCTGCTTCAACATATAGTACTATGTTAAACACGATTAAGAAGTAGTTAGAAATAAGTCTAGAAAGTAATCAAACTTTAAACTTGCAAAGAAAGAGCTTGAAAGAAATAACTTGAAATGAAACTGAAAGCAAAGAACTTGAAATGACTTGAAAGTAAATGACCACATTCTAATGGCATTAGTCACTACTCATATTGCTGCAAATAAAAGAAATAAGAAAATCACTTCAAGGACTGATGATAATGGTTATCTCTTCCTAACTCCCTGCTTCTATCACATAGTACTGTGTAAAACACGATTAGGAAGTAGCTAAAGACAAATCCAAGAAATGATAAAAACTCTAAATGACAAATTATAACACTACTATGCCTTTTCCATCATACTGCTTCCTACATACATGATTATGTGTAACAAGTGGAAAAAGAATTAGTGCTACAAGCCAAGACTACTTCAAAACAAGCTGCAATTCATTAGTATTTGGTTCTCTTAAAGATAAATAATTCATGATAAAGAGACCATAAATTAGTTAGCATACAACTTGTAAAACTAAACTAAAAGCTAATCTAGAAAACAGAGTAAAAAGGGCAGCACTATGAATAAGACAACTGCAACTACCATTAGATATTAAAGCAAATACAACACACACAATCCCGGGAGAAAATAAAATGCAATAATTCAAACTGTACAAGGCAGGGCCCCCCTACTACCTATGAAATCAAAGCAAAATTAAACACACTTGCATAAATTAAAATTGCATGAATGAAAATCTAATCTACCTTACATTCTACAAAGCAATATTTACAAAATGAAATCTAATCTACTTACATCCTAATATGCTCCATGACATCTACTTCACATCTCCTTCCATGTTGAGAACATCAAAGCTTTATTCAATTTCTTCAAAAGTGCAAAGTACAAAAGCTTTCAAAATCCATGAGACTAACAAGCTAAAAGGACTAAGAAAAGACTAAAGGAAAGACTAAAGAGAGACTAACTAATGAAGGAGAGAGACCTCCTATTTATACAAAAAGATGAGAGCCTTCTCATTAATGATAATCCATGAATCTCTCCCTCTACCTCTAGAGTCCTAATCAAAATAGGAACTGATAAGACACATGTCTTTTAGAGTTACAATACAATTAGGAGATGTGACACATATCCTCATGATCCCATGATTCTTTCCAACCAAATTCGAATTTGGCCTTAGAGTGTCACATAAGGGTTTTCTAGAAGTCTCCTTTCAACCTACACATGTCAACAAACTCAACCCATTTGTTAGGTATAAGCATATGCACATTATTTTCTAATGTTTAACCACAAATTCACTTAAAAGGCTTAGAAATAATAAATATTGGAAAAACATAAAGGTAGCCCAATGACAATGAAAGTGGGATGAATGTGGTGACATAGTAGTGAAATGGAGGTGAAATGGAGGTGATATAATGGACATAATAGTGAAAGTGTAATGGAAATGAATGACATTTTCAAGACTCAACACCTATCTACCCCAAGGCCAAGACCAGTGTCCCCAAACCCCCTTCCCTGGGTGACAAGCTTGTCAAATTCGCCCCAGGATAACAGGAAAAAACCCCAAGAGAAATGGGAGACCTCAATAATGAACACATCCGAGGGCATCATTACCATTAACCAGTGTTCTGCTTCTAAAAAAATATTTGTCAAACAATCATGAGTGAGAGCCGAGAGGACATACCAGTTCTTGCAGACGAAATCCAAACGTAGCTCGACGTCCTCCAGCCCTTGTCTTTCACCACCTTCAGCTGCACGTCCTACCTTGTCTTGCTGCATGAAAATTCCTCTTAGCCTAGCTTTCTTCCCTTTTTTTCTTTCTATCCACCTACCCCGCCTACGCACGAAGGACTCACCATGTGCCTTCTTCCTCCATCCACCGCCCTTTCTCTCACATGATTGTCTCGGGATGGGGTTCCCCTAACTTCCCCATAATTTCCCTGCATTAATTCTCTCCTACCGCTGATTGCTCTTGCCATGAATTTACTCCAGCTACCTCGCCACTTTCCAGCTGTCGTTGCCTTCCTCCCTCTGCCAATCTTGACACCTGGCCATCCTCTCTCACCTCTGCCCGCTTGAACAATTGTCTCTTCCCTGTACTTCCCACTGCCCCACTGCCATTTTCCTGCTCTCGTGGCCCCTGGCCAACCTCTTCTCCCTTTGCTCACCATGCCAGTTGGACGTCTGATCCCCCCTCGGCCCACCATGGTTGCTGGCCTTCCTCTCCCTTGTTTAATCCACACTGCCTTTCGCACCCCGATCGAGGGTTTTCTCCCTTCTCCTTGTCTATTCTTAGGATTTCCTCTAGACTTCTCATGCCTTCCATTTGGCTTAACTCCTCTCCCCTTATATCAAGGTTGCTACCTGCCTGCCCACACCCCCAGTTGGCTAGGTTATCTGCTGCCACGTTACCAGATCTACAGACATGCGTCAGGACAATGTAGTCTATCCTTCGTATTAGATTTCCTATTTCTTGGACTAGTCGTGCCGTCCTCCAACTTTGGCTTATTTTCTCCCATATAGTTCCTTGCTATAGTTTTTTCACCATTTCTATTTCCAGCTTCGAGTCTTCCTCCACAATCCATAGCAAAAAGACGAATGGCATTTCCTTTGGAATCTCTAAACACACCTCCAAATCCAGTGGCCCCCTTGTCCTTTTGATACTCCGTCAAAGTTAATTTTGATGAAGTCTTTCCGAGGGCGCACAAAAATGTTTGGAGAATCGCTGTGTGGGGATTTATGTTTCCAAGAGTTAGTATTCAGCATGTTGGGTTTTAGGCTTAATCGTGCCATTATTCGACCTTCCTGAGGATTGGTTTCCTAATCCTTGAAGTACCATTTATTTGTTGGGATTGTTTCTCTTATATTCTAGACAATCATCCCCCGTAATTCTACTGTTGTTTTCTTTCCCCTTTGAATATTCTTTTGTTTCTTTCCTTCCACACCACTTAGAGTAGGAATGATAATGATATCTGCCAAGCACGATTCATAACGGGATTCTAGTAAGGCTTGCTTCTCCATTTATCCATTGTTTATTTCATTCTTGTTTGATCCTTGTCGCTAAGGCCGAAAAGTTGCTCATGGTTTTGCTAGAGTATTTCGCTATAGCTGCAGGTGTTTGTTAGATGTTCCATTGATTCTGAGTGTCCTCCACAAGTGCAACAGGACGATGGTCCCTACAACCCCTTTATCTGAAGTTGATCCCAAGTGAGTGCTCTACCATGCCGAGTTATCCATAGGAAGAAAGCAATTTTTGGCCATAATTTGTCTTGCCAAATTCGATCCCATATGGGTGGTCCTTGCTAGTGGTGGTGTGCTGCTTGTAGGTGGTAGCCTTATTTTATGCTGAACAGCCCTTTGATTTTGTACCCCCATCTTATTATATCTAGGCCTTCCAACATTGAAATTTTCTGAGACTCCATCTCCTTCTCGTATGTTGCCCACTGAATGGATTCTAGAGCATTCGGTCAGTCTTGTTTCTTCTTCCATTTTCTCTAATGCTCTCTCGTGTCCGGGCTCCAAAAAATTTTCACTGTATGATTTACAGGGTTATTGGTGAATTGACATATTTCACCCAGATCAGGTATATTATGTAATTTTTCTCTCTGTTGCCATGCCTCATTCCAGAAATTATATTTGTCTCCTCCCCTTATTTACCAGAAGTTGTGAGTTCTTATCAATTCCCTATTTTCTGATACTAAATTCCATATGGTCGATCCCTTGATGTTTTCTTGGAATCTTAGCCTTCCTTCGACCGATCATAGCATTCCATATTTTCTCACCCATATTTCTTTTCATAGATCTGTTCTTCCATGGATCCATATCCACCATAGCTTGGTCCCCATGAACTGGTTTAGACTATAAGGTTCTCTGAGACCCAACCTTCCCGCTTTTAATGGCTTGTTGTGCCAATGCCAGGATAGCAAGGCCCATTTATTTTTATTTTGTTTTTGGCCCCTGCCACAGAAATTTCTTAAAGATGTTGATCATCCCTTGACACACCGTTTTGGGAACAACTTGGCTAGATAATTTTTTGATCGAGATTGAGTGAAGCACATCTTTCAACAATATTACTCGACTTGCCATATTCAGTGATCTAAAAGTCCAGTTCTGCATTCTCCCTTGGATTTTCACTAGCAGAGTCTTCCAGTTTGCCACTCTGATTTGGTGGAGACTTAGCAGGATCCCTAAGTATTTCGAAGGGATATTGCATATGCGAAAGCCCATAATTATTGCTAAAAAGGCTTGGGATGGGGCTGTAGTATTGAAGAAAAAGATGTCCGACTTATCCTTATTGATCTCCATCCCAGAGGCGCTTGTGAAATCGTTCAGGATTTCCATCAGGGCTCTGGCTTCCTTGAGGGTTGCTTTCCCAAACATCATTATATCATCAACAAATTGTTGATGTGTTAACAAAAAATCATTGCCCCACATTCTGAGACCTATAAATTGATTGCCTTGCACTTTTTCTTTTACATATCTTCCTAATCCTTCAGCAGCCAATATGAATAGGAATGGGGACATTGGATCGCATTGTCTAAGCCCCTTGGGTGCATTGAATGCCTCCATAGGAGATCCATTGAGGATAATTGAGAACATCGGGGTCGAGATCATCGACGATATCTAGCTTATCCATCTAGAATCAAAGCCAAATGCCTTTAGGATACCTTGTAGGTACTTCCAACTCAGGCGGTCATAAGCTTTTGATAAGTCTAGTTTTATCATCATACCTTTAGTTTTTTGGCTCTTCAGGGAGTGAATTGCCTCTTGAGCCGTAACAATTCCATCCACAATTTGCCTCCCTTTGACAAAGCCTGTTTGTTCTTGGGAGATTAATCCAGGCAAGATAGGTTTGAGGCAATTCACCATGATTGTGGCCATGATTTTATATATTACATTGCAGAGAGCTATTGGTCTGAATCCTTGCGGTTCTTCCGAGTGGTCAGTTTTGGGGATAAGAGCAAGGAAAGTGGAATTTAGGGCCAGATGCATTCTTTTATTGCATCGAGACTCCTCCATGATTTCCACAATATCTTCTCCCATAAATGACCAAGTTTCCTGAAAGAACTCAGCTATGAACTCATCCGAGCCTGGAGCTTTGTTCTTTGCAAGGTCTTTGATAACATCTTCCACATCAGACTTAGTGATTTCCCTTAGTAGGCCAGGTTCTGATCTCGGCTCACTAATTGGGGGATATGCCGAGTTATTCTAGATATGTTCTTTGTCCTATCTATATTGGGTTATGTCAGCAAGTTTTGGAAGTGGTGGACTAGCAAGTTCTCCATATCTTCCTTTTGAGTGAGACGATTTCCTTCCTGGTCCACTAGGGAGAAGATCATGTTATGCTGTTGGTGTTGAATCATCGCTTTGTGAAAAAATCTAGTATTCCTTTCCCCTTCCTTCAACCACTGAATTCTTGATTTCTGTTTCCACGGGATCTCTTCATGCTGCCTCCTTTCCTCCAAATTGTTGAGAAGTTGTCCTTTTGCCTCCACTAGGGTTTCAGTTCTTCCTTTATTATCTGTTGTTTTACCTTCCTCATCTTTGCTTGAAGCAGTTCCTGATCCTGTTGTATGTTACTAAACTCTTCCTTGGTCCATTTTTTAATTTTGTCTTTAAGTTATTTGAGGCGGAGTTGGAAAGTATGCATTAGGTTTCTTCCTTCTTTCTCACTTGCTTTCCACTACTCCTCCAGTTTTCCAAGGAAGGTCGGGTCTCTTAACTAGAAAGCTTCAAACCTGAAGGGTCTCTTAATTTTCCCTTGTTTCATATCCACTTCTAGTCTAATCAGCCAATGATCCGAACCCAAGCAGGGTAGGATGGATGCCTCATAGTAAACATCTTTGCTGATTAGGTTTTCTGTTGCCAAAAATCTATCTAGGCGAGACACTATTTTCTTGTTTCCTCCTCTTCTATTGTTCCACATGTACCTTCCATTGATTGTTGGGATGTCCACTAGATGTAGCTCTTCTTGGATGTCCCTAAATTGTTCCATTTCGGGCTCCTCCCTTCTAATCCCTCCTTTTTTCTCCTCTAACGATGTTATCAGGTTGAAGTCACCTACAATCAGCCAGAGCTTTTCGTCATGCATTTGGTTTAGGGTCTTTATATTTTTTAAGAAGTTTTCCTTTTCAATTGGGATGTGTGGGCCATAGACTGCTGAGAGCATGAACCATTCTTTAGTTCCTATGTTTTGGAACCGACCTGTGAGGATGTGCTGCATCCCTATCCAATAATCTGCTTTTACTTTTGCTAGCTTCCATATTATTGTTATCCCTCCTGCACTTCCTTTTTCATCCGTTGCTACTGCCTCATACCTTGGTTTCATCTTCCTCAGAATCTCTTCTAGTTTTTCTCCTGTTATCTTAGTTTCTTGGAGAAGCATAATTTGTGGCTTTTCTTTTTTCAATCGCTCCATTAAGTATCTCTATTTTCCTCAGTTGTTTAGGCCTCTTATATTCCAATATATTACTATCATTGGGAAACTTTGTTAAGTTGTTGGTATACCGCTGATAGTGGTACCACCCTGCCCGTGTTCACCAACATCTCTCCCATTATCTGTATCGATTCCTATAAATTTCTCCAGCCTCTTTTCTTTTCGTATTTTTCTCTGTTTTAGTACTCTTAGGGGTTTTCCTGGTGCATACCCAGTTGTTTTGTGATCTCAACCTGTCCCTGTCCTTGTTTGGACTTATATTGTTGAAAGGTCTCTTTGTACAATTTCTTTTGGTCCTCCGGTATAAATCTTTCATCTAAGTGCCTCCATTCATTTAACAATTTCTTAAGGACTTCCTCTTCAATGCTTAGCTCCTCCCCCTTGCTTGGGTCGATTTCCATTGTAGTGGTTTCCATCCTTACTTGTTCATATTTATCTGTGAGATCTATTTGAACATTTCACTAGGCGTTGTTTTTTCTTGACTAGAACTACTCTCTTTTCCTTTTCCCTGGTAATCCATGGGTTGGGTTTTGTTTTCTGCTTCTTCTTCCACTTGTAGTACTTCACATCTGTTTTTACTACTCGCCTGAGATTGGTTGTCTTTTTCTAAGTTATGGAGTCACTTTGGTGGCCTTCTCTTCTTCTTAACCTCTTGGAACCCCTCATTTCCTTCCCGTGGGGTTTTCGGTTGTTTTTCCTTTAGCTCGAGACCTTCCTGGTTTAATGGGCATTCTTTAAATAAATGGCCATATTCATGGAACCTTCGACATCTGAACGGAATATGCTCATAGTCCAAGGTCTATTGCCATATGTCTTCATGGTATTCTAGCTCTACTGATTCGGGTATGGGTTTTGCTATATTCATATACACACAAATTCTTGCATAGGATGTATATCGACCTCTTTTTGTGGTTTCAACTATTTTAACAAATTTTCCTATTGTGTTCCTAATTCCCTCTAATATTTTTGGATCCCAGAAGTCCATTGGGAGTCCAAAGAGTCTTACCCATACAGGGGTTGCCAGGAATTTCTCTTTATCGGGGTCATAACATTCCTCCCAATATCGCATGAACAGACCAACATTATAATGGAAATAGGGGCCATTTTCAAATACTCTTTCCTTATCTTGCAGGTTTGAGAAGATTACCGTAAAGAAGCCTCTGGCTCCTAGCTTGAGTTCGATATGGCCTTTGGGTTGCCATTTCTATTGTATCCACTTGATGAGGTCTTTCTCCGTCAGCCACACTCCTATGAACTTGCAGATCATCGCGTGGTCCTTCATGAAGCTTCGGTATCTTTCCAATTTATTCATCGGGATTACAAATCTGGGTTTCTCTGCTACACATGGAAGACACTGCCCCCTGCTTCGAGCCTATCATCGCGCCCTGAGGAGAGGAACATTTGTCTGATTAGTTGTTTCTTGGGCTTGTGACTGAGCTTGTTTTCTTTTTCACATGAGTCTACTGCCGCAACATCCCAGTAGGAAGGGATCTCCCCCCCATCTACGTTTGTCATCCCGACCTGTCTAACAACCCATTGGCAAAGCTGCTGGAGATGTCAGGAATGCAGGTTCCCGCCTTAGGTTTTGGGCATGTCAATGGCATAGGTCTACTAGGGTTGTAGAGTGCACATAGTTTTTATCAAAAACGATAACATTAATTTTGGAAAATATTATGACCTTGTTTCATATTATGTAAATATATTTTTTGTGATAAAACTTATTGATATGAAATATTTTGTGGATTTACGAATGAATGAATGATTGTTTGATATTTGGTTTTTTATCTATCTTAATGTCCTACTTTCAACTATTTCTGTCATGTCCCTTCCTAAATTATTTTGGAACAAGATTAATTTTTGTATTATAGGGCCAATTTTGGAGCTAGTGGGCCCCATTCAATTTTATTAGGAGATTAGACTTAGGAAAAGTTATTTGTGTTGTAGTTAAGTTACACATGGGGGCCACCCTCACTTTAGAAATACACTCCCTAGTTCGATTTGCATGGAGGTGGTTAAGTTTTGCATGATGGTGGTTAAGTGAGGGCCCACGATGGAGGTCAAATTGGAGTTAAAAGTGTTCCATGAAATCTATATAAGGAGAGCAACTCTCCTCATCTCAATCATCTTTTTGGTATATCAATTTCTCTTTGGTTTCTTGAGTTGCTTAGCTGAGTCACTGGTCGTTTAGCACAATTTCTTCAGGCAAAGAGCTCACCCTTTATTCAGGGGACTTCAAGTGCCACCCTAAGAAGGTTTTATGTATTTATTCAGGAGGAGGACCTCATTGTGATTTCCAGCAGTGGCATTCACTTCCTGGTGGTGCATATTACTGGAGGACGCAGTGAAGAGGAGGTCGACTTTGTTGGTGGTGTCTTATAGTGGAGTTTGGGTGTGAGATTTCCCATAGAGGAGGCTAGGGAGGATTATTGGAAGTTGGGAGAGTTTTGGAGTTGGTTGTGCTTATTGCTTTGTAGTGTGACTTTTGCACTAGCTGGGCTAGCACAGAGGCAACACTAGGAGCTCATTTGGTGGGTAGAGTATGAGTCCTTGAGGTTGAGATTTGTCGTGGAGGTTAGAGGAAATACTTGGAGTGTTGTTTACTTCTATTTTTTAGCTTGGAGGAGGATTTTGTGGCCATTCCTTGCAGGTTGTATTCTTGGAGTAGTTTGGAGGGCGTAGGCCATAGAGGAGGCCAAATTTGGGAGTTTGGATTCAAGCCAAACCCTTTCTGGGTTTTTTTGGGTTTTCTCCAAGGAGCGTGGGACTAAAGTTTCATAATTTTTTTAGCACCAGAGAAGGGGTTTCTTGTAGTTCATTTCCAACGAGCAGTGTAGTTACTAGGAGACAACATAGAGCATTAGAGGAGCAATCATCTTTCCAACATTGATATTATTGTTAGACACCTTGGTCCTGTCAATATTTCCCTTGAGGCAAGACCAAGTGATTTTCCCATTCTATTGTACTTGCTCCATTCCATTAATAAAATGGCTCAGCTAGTTTTCATTTCTAATGTGTATTGAGTGTTCGTTGGTTGTTTTATTTTTTTGTGTATAAATTGTATTTGCTTTTGAATATCACTGTTTGTTTAAGTTTGGAACATCACAATTTCCTATATAGTATATAGATTGGATATTGGGTAATTGAGAGTGATGTGAAGGGGGGAAGGGGCCATGAGAGCTTCCACCTTCACATTATTGGCCATGTTAAGAAGAGAATAAATTAGGATTTGGATAATCTTGGATCAAAACACCCTCAATCCAACAGAGCAACAATAAAGTCAATGTTGACTTCGTTGCTACTTCTTCGAGTGGAGGGAGGCTTACTCCAATACTAAACTACTCCAATAATTTATTCTCGAAACCAAGAGGAACTCATTCAGGTATGCATGCACTCAAGTCCTTTTAATTATTATTTATTCATTCAATTAAATTTGATATTTGGTCAATATTAATCTAAGTTTCCCTCATTGGTCTCATGAATATGTGTAGGACAACTAGTATCAATTCAAATGTTGAAGTGGAACAACTATTTGAAGAAAATAGCTCAAAATGGTAAGGATTTAGGTGAGACAACAATATTTGTTTTATATTTGTGTTGTATGTCTTGGTCGAGTGGGAGTTACATAAAGGTTTATAAGAAATAAGAAACTTTTCCATGAAAAAAATTCATGTAGCATTTGTCTTTCTTTGACCATTATTTTTGTATTTGAGTGAAATAAAACAAACTGTCATTTTTGATGCAGGGAAGTAGGAGAAACTCCTACTCTATTAATTGGGCATAAGGCACTGATATGTTTTTTTTTTCTATTTTATTAATTATTTATCTCATCTAACTTCTCCTCCTTCCTTTATTTTGCAGTTCATTCACATATATGGATTTGAAAGATTAAGTAGGGTTGGATTCATATACGTGAAAAAAACTCATCGAAGTACTCCTCAACTTTAGCCCACCAAGCACTTGGCTACCAGGTGCGTGATTTAGTTTTGTGTTGCATTTGATTTCAAGCAATTTTGTATTTCTATATTGGAAATCTTCCAAGGCCATAGACCCAACTTCTGTTCTTATCAAATTTAAATGAGACTTCCAAGAACATAGACCCAAAGACCAACACACCATGAGCACTTGAAGGGTTGTCCAACCTAATCAGTTGGCAGACTCTAAGACCCTTTTTAGACAAAATAAATATCTTTTTACATACCTCTCAAGGTATATACCCCACTCATATTTTCACAAGGTATGTCCCTTTAGGAATATTCTTATCATGGAATACCAATCCTCAAAGAACATCGACCCTTTTCGACCATTATTGTCTTTGATAACCTATCAGATCCTCAAAGAGTGTCAGTAATGAGACTAATACCTATATTGGATTTATAATCCTCAAGAAGTATCGGTCTCAGATGCTTACGCAATCCTTTGGATGCCATTCTCTCCTCATGGCCTTCACTAATACTTATGGTTGTTAGTCATGGTCTAGTGCATGACAACATACCCTAAGCATCAAAAGTTATGGTTTTATAGTGAACCCTAAAGGTTAGGGTCTCAACAAAAATGAAGAAATGACAAAGGAAGATTCAATCTAGTGATTGATCTTCCTAACAAGAATATTTACGATTCAAAACCCTAAACATAAGATATTAATACAAGGAAAATAAAATTTTATTGCAAATGTTATAGTTTTAGACATACCCGGAGTTGCTCCTCTTACAAACCTTATAGAGTTTCCTTTATTGATGTGTTCCCTTTGAGTTTTAACCTTTATGTCTACAATTCTTATTGACAAGTACAAAACACACGATAATAAAAGCATGATGTTAATTTTTTCAATCTAAGGTTTCTAAGCAACAATGGAGGATGAAATCCTAGGGTCAACAAATGCTAAATCTAGGAATAGGAACTTCAGATACAACTTATTATTCTCATCTAATCATACTTGACATATGCCCTAGTTAGCTCACAAACCCTAGAGTCCAAGGGTTAGGGTTTCAGGGTTATATAGTTAAGGTTTCACATGTACTATTTACAATCCTAGATAGACAACTATAAACCCTAAAACCAAATAACCAACTCAACATATAATGTTAGACTTATAATAAACAACTTATGCAGACCTCATGAATTCGTACATTTATCCTTTATGATCATGAGACTGCTATAAGGCCTTCTCATGATCAGAAAAATTGCCTTCAAGGAGTACTGTGAATTTCATTAATGTTATGCAAAAGTTTCTAACTGTAGACATCCTTATTGTTTGGATTTGTGGTGTAAAGGCCTGAAGATATTGATTGCTTTCACCAAGGATTCTTCAAGAGAGATACTAGTAACTTTTTGCTTATTTCAGTGTAGGTCATCTCACTAACTTGTATAGGCTTGAACTTTGTGTGTGTCTTGACATTGTAACTATGAATAGAACTTACACACTACAGATTCTTGTCTTCTAAGGTGATTGTAGCTTGATTATAGGCCTAATGAGCCTTAGATCTCGGTCTCCTTTATGCACAAAAATAAGGTGGGAAATCTCGGTTCCTATTATTGAGTCCTTTTAATACACTTATGCTTAGAAGAGGTCTTTCTCCACGGTGATGGATTTCACTTCTTCTAGTATTCCAAATAGGACTGTAGGATGGCTCCTAAACATGCTCATTACTTCGTCTTATTTGAGAAGATGGTAGATATAACTTAGAACTTTATGAGGAATATGTCTTGGTCTTCAATGATACTTATGCTCAGTATTTTTGGCCACTTTGGTAACTGCTTAAATTTTGATTTCATGTTATAGAACTATCACGAATTCAAGGTTCCTATACCACTGTATAGGTCCGCATTTTATCAAGATAAATGTAACAATCTCACTTTCTCTCTTGTAAGGATTGTTCATTGAGAAACCCCAAACACTAACTTGGTCACCTACAGTTCTAAGAATTTGGATCACTATGATAGCACATAGTTCATATTTTCCTTTGATGACCTTTATAGGCTTTAAGTACTTTGATTCTTTCTTTAGAATTCTTGTCCTAGACTTTCAGTCTTCCAAAACAAGGCTCCTATATTCTTTAATGCTTTTTAGTTGTCCTATCAAAGTTCTGTGGCCTAATTATAGCAACTATGACTTATTAGAGTTCCTAGAATTTTCTTTTGTAACTTCTAGAAGGTTGAACATAAGAGACTTATCTTCCTCTTCTTATCTTGAGGCCTTGGCGACCTTCTTACCGCCCCTATGCAAAAGAACCAATATTTGATACCATGTTGAGAAATTTAGGGCATTATGTGAATTAGATTCTTTAAGTGGATTTCTCTTACCATTGACATTTTCTTGTGATTGTTCTTATCTCTTTATTAGTTCTTTCTTTCAATTTGTTATGTTCATCAAGAAAAATGCCAAACAAACAAGGACAAAAGATGTAGGCATAAGGTCAGGGAAAAACCCCTATGAAGGGAAAAATCTCAGTCAAATATTTCTCTAGTAGATTAAATCAATTTAAGACAAACTTGACCCTTTGACCAGAGACCCATTACATCCACCAAGTCAACCCTTACTAAGTTCTTAATCCTTCCTGAAACTTTTGTTCTCATTTTCTGCAACAATCATTGTCTAGGATCCTCAACCCTCTGTAATTAACTTTAGAAATTAGGTTCTCCACGATATTCATTTCTTGGATTGGACTCCTCCCTATATAAATTTGCATGGCTCCTTCTTACTTTAGAAAAATTGCAGATCAAATGTTCTATTGTCATATTGTTGATCCAAACTCGATGTCACATTACAGATCTAAATTCTATGTTGTATTACAGATCCAAACTCTCTGTTGTATTGCAAGTCCAAACCCTATGTTGTATTGCAGGTCCAAGCTTTCTGTCTCTTCAAATTGGTCGAGCTTCCTTTGCTATTTATAGTGGTTTTTCATTGTACTTTGGGTTGACATGAACAATTGTCTTGAGGCCAACTTGTATACTTGTTTGGAGGTTGATTTTGAAGGATATGTGGTAGTATTTTGTAGAAGAAAAGGGATGACTTGGTGGAGGAGTTCCCTTTGACACAAAAACAATTTTATGACTTTTGATTTTGACTCAATAAAATAACCTAGAACACAATATTTTCTATGACCTAATGACCATTGACACAAGCATGAAACCTATGCTTTAATAAGTCAATCCCTTTAAATAAAAAATAATTTTCTTTTATTTTGGCAAATCATGACTCAAATACAATTATGAATATTGACACTAGCTACATTCAACACTTGGTCCTAGATGACCTGCTTCCTCTCTCTCTATGTTGAATATTTGGAAACCTTCTCTTCATAATCATTGAAACAAGGGTTTACAAAATATTCCCACACAGTGCAATAATTGAACTGGAAACCATTTTACAAAAAAATCCTTGGTGATTGTTTTTCTTCTCTTTCTTGGGCTTGTCCTCGCCTGGACTTTGATACCATGTTAATTTTAGATAACATGTTCTTTGTTATAACAATTACTTCAATATTCCATATTAGCCCAAATACAATTTCATTTCATTTACAATAGAAATCACACAAACTATTATCACATTGATAATAACTGAAGAAAGAACAATAAACACAAATTCATAAGGCAAGCCAAGATAAGAGGACACCGATATTTAGGCTTGAAACCAAAGAAAAACCCCACAAGGGGTAAAACCCACAAATATTTTCTTCTAGATAATATCAAATGTTCAGAGAGAGAGAAATACAAAAGAGTACAATGATACAAAGTCAAATTCAATAGTCAAATTGACTTGCAAATATGATGATCCAATACCATTGCATTGTAGCAGCTACAACCACCCTCCAAAATTTTGGCCTGCACCAAATTTCGGAGCCTCCCTTGAGAGTTTCACTTGATGACTGCACACACTCGGGTTCACTCCGTGAGCTTGGGTGAGTCTTCACACCCACCTTGCTTGATCATTTCACCCAATTTTTTGCATGTTGATGTCAATGTCATGCTTGCAACCATGTTCTGGTCATACTCAAGGTCTTTGCTTTGTGTGTACTTATTTTTTTCGCTATGTAAACATCGGTCTCACTCAAAACACAAAGTCACATACACTATCGCGCAAGCGTTGTCGCGGTCGACCAACAATCAATCACAAGTGCCACACTTGTCACTTACACCGTCGGTCAGTTATGTTGAGCATGTATGTCTGGATGGTTTGAGTTGTCTTGTTGTCAAGGCATGTAAGTGTGTGTTTGCAAGATCATGTATGCATATTTCGCTCGTTTGCATACTTAGTCACTTTGCTGAAGTTCTGACAACCGAATCCCCCTCTAATAGTCGAACCATCACCCTACCATCAACTCGATCGACTATCACCCAGAACAACGCAGAAGCACTAAGCAAGCCATTTCAAGATGCATTGTCTGCAAGCAAGTCAATCAACCTTCATGCTGGTCAACCAGAGAGTTTGACCCAACAACCACCTAGGGACTGACTCCCCTCAAAAATTGCGCAAAGGTTGAGGACCTTGCCCGCTCCACTAACTGAGAAAATTGCACAGACAGGCCAAACAGACACTTAGTGCCCATCCCTGTCTCCCTCAGAAAATTGCCCAGTTTTTCTAGCTAGCCCTCCTGATAGTCAACCGACGTCTCATCCAAAAAATTGCGTAGTTTTCATGAGCAAGTCCTCTGCTACCCAGTAGTCCTCTCAACTCAGAAACTGCGCAGAGGTGACCAGAAGGCCAACCTCCTAGCATCAGCGTAGATTTTCCTGCCAACAGCTCCTGACAACCGACTGACAGCTCTCCTCAGGAATTGTGTAGTTTTTTTTGCCAAGCTCCTAGCAGCTGACTACCGGTTCCCCTCAGGAATTTCACATTTTTTGCTTCCAGTGACCCAACAGCTGACTGCCAGTTCCCTCTAGGAATTGCGCATTTTTTGCTGCCAATCTCTCGATGCTTGCTCTTTCCGAAAATTACGCATATTTTTCCCACTAGCCTTTTTGCAACCCAGATTGTTCCTCCTAAAAACTACGCAGTTTTTTCCTCCAGCTGAGTGATATCCCATGGACAGTCACTGTCGATCCAGATTTCCCATATTCATCACCCAGTGACTCCTACGTAGTTTTCATCAGTACTATATGGAGCCTCCATTCCGCCTCGCAACCTTATCACCTCTCTCGGTCACCTGCATCCGAAATGATCATGCATCATGGTAGACTAGGAGGTTTTGGATTTGATGTCATCTCGTCATAAGTGACTGCAGATATGGGTACACAAACAAACATGGCATGACAAAGGATGGGATGAACGAAGGGAGCACATGCAGAAGAACAGGTTCACCAACAGATGAACAAATGATGCATGCAAAGAGATATGCTCGTGAATGGATGATCATGCAAAGATGTGTTTGCAAACGGACAGACGAGCAAAAATGCAAGATGTTTTCATGGATGGACAGATGGACGAACATGTACCTTTTGCGAATGGACGAACCTGTCAAGATTACCAACATACAAGAAAGGATCAATGTCTGAATGCAACATCAAATGAACCAACGACCATCGAAGACTTTGTGCACTTTGCAATGTGGAGGTGAAGTTGTGACATGCTATGAGGAAATCCATCACCCAGCAGTACTACAGCTCGACATGCACACCAACAGCAGCAGGAATGTACCAACACTGTCATGTCGAGTCATGTCATGAGTTATGTCGTCCACATCTCTACTGTGGGCCATGCGGTTAATCACTGTAATGTAATGTGGAAGTCCAAGAGACCCACTTTTTGTATGAAGAGTCATGTAAAGTCGAAAATTCAAGGAAGTCAAACAATCATGAGGGTAGTCAAACAGCCACAAGGGTCAGCTTCACCCTTGGCTATAAATACCCCCTCATTTGTACATGCAAATGACTTTTCACCTCAGCTCCTCCAACATAGCTTTGAGAGTCTGTGATCTTTTCTTTGCGGAGGAAGTAGTGGCTCCAACGCCCCGCACACGGGGTTAGTGATGTATGGTGTAACGATGTGTCTTGGAACTTTTGCTTAATTCAAAATCCTCCTAACAAGCCATCACATTTTCACACATGTATTGTAACTGTTTTATGACTAATCTTTAACACTTTTAATGCATGTTGCTTTAGCCTATGTTTAACACTTGAACTAATTCACTTGTTGTAATACATATATTTTAATGAAAATGTGTTGTATATGTTGTTAATGTTGTCTCGCCCGTGTAGACTACTCTCCTGGACATTAGATAGACCCTTCACATAAAACTTGTTATAACAACTGTTGTACTCGCACAACTAATCCGTTGAGTGTTATACATGTTATCTTCCTTTATGTGATGTGATTTCCGCATGCGTGTGGACTATTATTCTAGAAGCTATGCACATCCTGTTGTGTTGTGTGTTCCTAGAAAAGTTGGGACTTCTCCCAACTGACTTGTGACTCACTCCCACCCTCTTCCTCTGCAATGAAAGAACCATTGACACAAGATACACTTACAATCACCAGGCACACGAACCTCACTTCTCGAAAGACAAAGAAGACCACTCTCTTATGCTGACAAGCAAGAGTTGAGGCAAATATTTAAGATAATGGCAATCGGGCCATCATACCGAATGGGACTCCCACACCAAACAGTGTGAGGTCTATTTGGGACTTCATACCAGAGTGATCCCCTGAATGTTCGCAGGCCCAACATTTTCAACACACTGCTCATAGTCAAATAGATGGCCTAGTCAAAGTCTACAATTTTGTTGTTAGTCAACAATAGTCAAATGTTGCCCTAAAGTCAAAGGTTGGTCAAAATATTCCAAAACAGCTCGGTAAAAATAGAGACGAACTCAGCCTCTCTTAACAATCAAACAACAACAAAACAATCAACTTTGGAATAGTCAAACTTGGTCAAACAGAAGGTCAAACCTGCAGTCAGACTACCACCTCAGGCATGTGGTCAACATAGGTCAAACCTAACCATATTTCCTCAATTACTGTGCCATTCAATGTGGCCTAGTCAAAAGAGTCAACCCTTCAAAAATTACAGTCAAAATAGGTCAAATGAACCTCAGTGAAAGTTGTTTAATGCTAGTTGAAACAAGAAGTCATCGCAAAGATAAAAGGCCTAGTCAAACTCTTGCATGTTTGAATAAAATAACTACCCTTGAAGGTCGAACCATTTAGAAGAGGAGAGAAAAATATGTGTGATATGAAGATGCCAAAATGAAGTTTCCTTGACCTTTATTTATAGAAGTCAATGTGGGATCCTTAATAAAATATGCAATGCATACCTCAAGGTTACATACCTTTGTCGTAGTGACCTTCTATTCTGGAAGCAATGGTATTTTTATCACTTTTCTTTAAGGTTTGCATAATCTCGATACATTCTTTACTGTATCTATTTACTGGCCTATTCTTGCTTCAGATGTATATGTTGCTGCTCTACTGCTCGCTCATTAGTGATGCAAAAATCTAGAGAACTATCTACAACAGTATCCCTTTTACCCAATAATTTCTTGAAATGATTGTCAACAAAACTATCTTGTATTGATTCTTGCTATTACTACCAGCTACTAATGCAATGAAAACTCTTTCCCATGATGGAACAAAATCGAAGATTTCCTAATCTTTAGTGATAAGCTGAGAACAAACAAAACCTTCCTTCAAAGAGATGACTATGACAATGACCCTACTTACTACCTCTGGACTGCTATCTGTTCAAAATCAATAAATTCTTGCTTCTTTTCTTGCAACTTTGTGATGCACAGGCCCCACATCATTGACTATTGCAGGTGCAACAATATTCCTTATACCCAAAAATTTATTCAAAATGTTTACTTGAGTATTATAATGACTAAACATAAAATAGTTTTGCATTGAATTTTATGACATTACCATTGCCTATAGCTTGTTCTTTCAAATGTGACCAATTATATTATTATACCCTTGAATTAGGGCTTTCAAACATAGACCCTTATTCTTGTTGACAACTTTATAGAGCTACACTAAAAAATGATTCCAAAAATAATACCACTGTAAATTCAAATAGATGTACCTTTCAATGAAGGTCAACTCACTGGTTTTCATAGGCTCGGACAATGCATTTTTATATGCCAATCTCATAACATAACCTACACAAAGATTCTTGTATTCTTATGCCACTTACATAGGTCAGTGAATTCTATCTTGATCAATGGTGACTATAGCTTTTAAGATAAGCTGAATTTTCATTTAAGAGATTTGATCTAGATCTCTTTTGTTCAGAATTAGAATAGGAGGCTCGACTCCCTTTTCAAGATGATTGATGCTTCAATTTATGTCCTTTTGAAGTGTATTTATATCTAGAATAAGAGGAGATCTAGACTTGTTTCTTTATAAGACTGAAATTACTTCTTCTAAATTTCCAATTAGGCCATTATCCCATATTTGATTTTTGATGAATGAGAGAATTGATCCACACTTGCAATATGACAGTCTAAACAAGGAATGTGTTGAGAATGCAACAAGATGATGGAGCTTAGTGGAAAGGAGTCGCCTTCACTAAGTGGGCCCGCAGGCAAATTATGGCACAAAGTCTATTTTTAGACTATGTCTATTTTTAGACATACGGATCATGGTCTATGAGTTGTAGGATGTTGTTTATGGATGATTGGTCATGTTTGAAAAAATATATGGACTTCTATTTCTGGTTCACAGTGGAGTGATCAAAGTCTATTTTTAGACTGCCAGGTTAAAAATAGAAAAGTCAAATATTATTGTCTCATAATAATATTTAGACTATAAACTTTATCTTATCCTCTTGGAGCACTTCAGTTTGAGCTAAAGATGTGGCACATGCAACTGTCAGAAGGAAATATGCTTTCTTTGTGGGTCAGTTGAGCTATTGCATGCAGGACTTTAGTTAGAACTCAAGCAGTTGAGTTTGTGGAGTTGGATGTGGAGTTGATGGAGTTGTGTTCAGTTTGACTTGGTTAAACTAGTTGTACTTAGTCTATCTGCAAATAGACTAGTGATGAGTGGTGTGAATTAATTATTAACTCATAAAGCAACTAAAGAATACATCAGTTAACTCAGTTGTGTGTCAGTGCATGTACAGTTCAGTGGAGACAGGTGTTAGAGGTTGAGATTGCTATCAGTTGTGACTATAGTTGTGCATGAGATCTTCCACAATCAATGGGATTGAGTTATGCCAATGAGTATTGCACAGTGTGGGCCAATACAAGGAATTATATCCTGTGCTCATGTGATTTTCAGTGTGGATGATTTTCACAAAGCATTATGCAGTGGAGGCAGACAAAGCAGCGGAGGAGATTTGAACCTGTGACTTGTTCGGATCTGAGCTAGTTTTGTGTGTAATAGGTGGAGATAGTACTGAGTACTTGTGAGGAGTATTGTACTATGTATTTTTACATGTTCTCAATCATTATAATATACAAATAGTGTGGGGTTTTCAGCTGTAAGCTTTCCTTGGGTTACATATTGTGTTAATGTGTGCATGCGATTGATGTTTCATTGTTTCTGATGCTGCTAAATTGATGATCAACGTAGAGGAGGTTATGTATTATGCATGTATTCCACAATAGTGTATAATCGGGATAATCTATATGAATAAGTGTCATATTATTCAAAATTTCTACATGGTATCAAAGCTGTTGATCATCAGATCTATTATTCAGAAAGTGTTTACATTCTATTTCTTCAGGCAAAGTCTGTAATCGGGCCAGGTAGCCTCTGGATTCATCCTTCCTTTGGAAGGTGAGATATCCGGTAAAAGCCCATACAGTCAATCTCTGTACGAAAAATACTTTGTTCTCACGAATCTTAGATCAGAGGCGGTTAAGTTTGGAGCTGGTGGAATTCGAATTTGCAGCAGTGTTTTCTTGGTATCAACGTGGCAATGTCTTTCAATAGATTGCGATTGGAGTATGCTCTTGAGGGCAGCTCGAACTATATTGCATGGAAGGATAGGATGGAGGCAGTGTTGGATGATAATGCGCTGAAGGATTTCATAGAGGCTGAGGTCCCAAAGCCTACTGATACTGCGCAGGTTGATGCATGGCAAAAGAAGACAGCAAAGTGTCGAAGGATTCTGTTGGAGGGCATGAAGGATCACATTGTGTCCAGCCTGCATGGAAAGGTTTCTCCATACTTGCTGTGGAAAGCATTAACAGATCTATTCCAAAGAAAGAGCAATCAGAGGAAGCTGGCGCTCAAGGGTAAACTTAGAAACATCAAATGTGAGAAGGGAGACAATATGCCCAAGCATCTCACGAAGTTCACTCAGTGTCGGGATGAGCCAGGAAGTGCGGGGGTGACTATCGATGATGAGGACTTGGAGAGCTTGGCTCTCCTTGGTCTTCTGAAGAGTTGGCATTCCTATCAGGACTCTGTCAATGGTCGGGAGAAATTGCCAGGATGGGAGAGACTTTGGTCAGATCTTGTGCAGGAGGAGATCAGGCGGAATACCAGGGACGGATCTTCATCAAAGGGAACTGATGAAGAAAATTGTGTTTTGGCTCCCAAAGCAAAGAAGGGGAAGAACAAGAAAGCTTCTCAGTCTGGTGCAAAAGGCAAGAAGTAGGACATGTCCAAGGTGAAGTGTTTTCACTGTCACCAGCATGGACACTATGCCACTAATTGTCCGCAGAAGAAGAAGAACAAGCAAGCTGCTGGATCTGCAGTAGGAGAGGCTCTAGCATCGCAGTTTGAGCTTGATTTTTCATTGATCGCATGCTTGGTTTCAAGTGTGATGGGATCGGTGTGGTTCTTGGACAGTGGTGCGTCTTTTCACATGACAGGAGATTGAGATTTGTTTTCTGATCTGGAGGAGAAATATCTTGGAGTGCACATCGAGATGGGCGATGATGGTAGATACAGTGCGACCGGTATCGGTACCATTTCCTTTGAGAGGGAGTCTGGTAAACCCTTCGTATTGAAGGAAGTGATGCATGTTCTAGGATTGAAGAAGAATCTTATCTCTGTGGCGATGTTAGAAGACGAGGGATATGATGTTGTTTTCAGCGAGGGAAAGGCTTTCCTGCATAGCAAGACAACTGGAGAAACCCGGAAGATAGGGGTTCGAGTGAGGAACCTTTATTAGTGGCATGTATATGGATGCGCAACAATGGCATGCAAGGCAAAAGGATTGGTGAGCCGGGATGATGGTGAGCTGTGGCACAGGAGATTGGGTCACCTTCACCATGGAGCCTTGAAGATACTGCAGCAGATCACTACAGGGCTTCCTAAAGGCACTCTTGTGCAGTCAGATCAGTGCAAGGGGTGTACTTTGGGAAAGTTTGTGAAAGCCACCTTTCACGAGAAGGATAGTCATGCCACGACGATCCTTGAGAGAATTCACACAGATGTGTGTGGACCTTTCTCAGTAGCTTCGACAGTAAAACACAGGTATTATGTGATTTTTGTTGATGATTTCTCTCGTAAGTGCTAGATCTTCTTCATGCAGAAGAAGAGCGAGACATACTCCAAGTTTTGTGAGTTCAAAGCACTAGTCGAGAAGGAGTCAGGGAAGAAGGTGAAGGCTCTTAGGAGTGATAATGGTGGTGAAAACATCTCTGGCGAGTTCAAGGATTTCTGCAGTGCAGAAGGGATTCGAAGAGAGCTCATAGCTCCCCATAATCCACAGCAGAACGGGGTTGCTGAGCGGAAGAACAGAATGATTGTGGGTGTTGCACGGGCGATGTTGCATGATCAGGGCCTACCCCTTCACTTATGGGTGGAATCATGCAATACAACAGTTTATGTGCAGAACCGTTGTCCTCATAGGATACTTGGCATGAGTACACCCGAGGAGGATTATTCTGGTAAGAAGCTTGATCTTTCTTATTTGAGGATTTTTGGTGCTAACGTTTACATGCATGTGACGAAGGATGCCAGGAAGAAGTTGGAGCCGACCGCAGAGGTTGGGATATTTGTGGGGTACACTGATACGCCCCACAACTATCGTGTGTATTTTCCAGACAGTGGTAAGATTGTTGTGCGACGGGATATAAAATTTCAAGAGGAGAAAGCCATGAAGTGTTCGCTTGAGAGGGAGCCACACTTGCATGCAGATGAGGAGCTATTAGTTCCTAAGGATGAGCTTCAGGACGTGGATTAGCCACAGGATGAGGTTCATGGAGTGGAAGAGAACACTCATGCATCACCAACCATCAGAGGGCGAAAGCGCTTGACAGAAGCTAAGCGACTGGCTCAAGATGTAGAGAAAGTTGTAGGACCACCTACAGCCCAACGCAGGAAGAGACAGTCACTTGATCGATACACTGGATACATGGCTCTTATGAGAAAATGTGTTGTGACTGAGCCATCCTCTTTTGAGGAAGCTGTGGAGGATCCCACATGGGTAGACACCATGGTGGAAGAGTATGATTCGATTGTCAGAAACAGTGCATGGGAGATTGTTCCTAGACCGGAAGGGAAATCAGTATTGGGTTCGAGATGGATCTACAAAGTTAAGCAAGCAGCTGACGGGAGTGTGGAGAAGTACAAGGAAAGATTTTTTGCCCGAGGCTTTTCACAGATAGAGGGAGTCGCTTATGAGGAGACCTTTGCACCTGTCGCAAGGTATTATTCCATACGGACGATTCTTTCTCTCTCAGCGCAGATGGGGTGGCACATTGATCAGATGGATGTGAAGACTACGTTCCTCAACGGAGTCATTGAGGAGGAGGTGTACATAGAACAGCCCTAAGGTTTTGAGATCTTCAGCAGTGAGTCTCATGTGTGCAGGCTCAAGAGAGCGTTGTATGGCTTGAAACAAGAACCACGTGCTTGGTACACACGGATAGACAACTATTTCACCGGACTTGGATTCTCCAAGAGTGAGGCAGATCCTAACCTATACCAGATTGTGGTGGAGGGTAAGTTGCTTATCATTGTACTTTATGTAGATGATTTGATTCTAACGGGTGATGAACTATTGATACTTTCATGCAAGGATGATCTTTCCAAGGAGTTTGAGATGAAGGACTTGGGCCTCCTTCATTATTTCCTGGGATTGAAAATCTGGTAGCGCAGTGATGGACTATTTGTTTCTCAGGGTAAGTATGCTCGGGAGATACTGGAGAAGTTCAACATGCATGGCTGCAAGCCTGTTGATACTCCTCTTCCTGGAGGTTGGAGGAAGGAGGATGCCACTTCAGCAGAAGAAGTGGATGCCACTATTTATCGACAGTTGGTGGGGTCGCTTATGTATCTGGTCAATACACGACCCGATATATGCTAGGTTGTTAACCAGCTTTCAAAAGCTATGGTAAAGCCAACCAAGCTCTTCTGGAAGGCAGGCAAGCATGTATTGTGTTATTTGAGAGGCACATCGGGATATGGATTGTCGTACAGACAAGAGGATGAGTTGAAGCTATGTGGCTTCACAGATGCAGATTGGGTAGGGAGCCCAACGGACAGAAAGAGCACATTAGGAGGGGTCTTCAGTATCGGGTCGACAGCAGTTTCTTGGTACAGCAGGAAGCAGAGATCCGTGGCACTCAGTTCAGCAGAGGCCGAGTATATGGCAGCAAGTTTGGCTGCATGTGAGGCTATATGGATATGGAAGATCCTGGTCGGTTTGTTCGGTTCTTACTTGGAGCCTACTGTGATTTACTGTGATAAACAAAGTTGCATTAAACTCTCGGCTAATCTTGTATTTCATGATAGATCTAAGCACATTGACATCAGGTACCATCATATCAGAGATTGTGTGCAGCGGAGAATCATGTTACTTTCATACATTCCAATGGAGGATCAGGATGCTGATATCTTGATGAAGGCGCCCACCAGGAGAAAATTCGAATACCACCGAGGCGGGACAGGGGTTGCTGATAATCCATATCTTGTTGAGAGGGAGTGTTGAGAATTCAACAAGATGATGGAGCTTAGTGGAAAGGAGTCACCTTCACTAAGTGGGCCCGCAGGAAAATTATGGGGCAAAGTCTATTTTTAGACTATGTCTATTTTTAGACATATGGATCATGGTCTATGAGTTGCAGGATACTATTTATGGATGATTGGTCATGTTGGGAAAAATAGATGGACTTCTATTTCTAGTTCACAGCAGAGTGATCAAAGTCTATTTTTAGACTGCCAGGTTAAAAATAGAAAAGTCAAATATTATTGTCTCATAATAATGTTTAGACTATAAACTTTATCTTATCCTCTTGGAGCACTTCAGTTTGAGCTATAGATGTGGCACGTGCATCTGTCAGAAGGAAATACGCTTTCTTTGTGGGTCAGTTGAGCTATTGCATGCAGGACTTCAGTTAGAACTCAAGCAGTTGAGTTTGGTGGAGTTGGATGCGGAGTTGATGGAGTTGTGTTCAGTTTGACTTGGTTAAACTAGTTTTACTTAGTCTAACTGCAAATAGACTAGTGATGAGTTGTGTGAATTAATTATTAACTCATAAAGCAACTAAATAATACATCAGTTAACTCAGTTGCATGTCAGTGCATGTACAGTTCAGTGGAGACAGGTGTTAGAGGTTGAGATTGCTATCAGTTGTGACTATAGTTGTGCATGAGATCTTGCACAATCAATGGGATTGAGTTATGCCAATGAGTATTGCGTAGTGTGGGCCAATACAAGGAATTATAGCCTGTGCTCACGTGATTTTCAGTGTGGATGATTTTCACAAAGCATTGTGCAGTGGAAGCAGGCAAAGCAGCGGAGGAGATTTGAACCTGTGACTTGTTCGGATCTGAGCTAGTTTTGTGTGTAACAGGTGGATATAGTACTGAGTACTTGTGAGGAGTATTGTACTATGTATTGTTACATGTTCTCAATCATTATAATATACAGATAGTGTGGGGTTTTCAGATGTAAGCTTTCCCCGGGTTACATACTGTGTTAATGTGTGCATGCGATTGATGTTTCATTGTTTTTGATGCTGCTAAATTGATGATCAACGTAGAGGAGGTTATGTATTATGCATGTATTCTGAAATAGTGTATAATCAGGATAATCTCTGTGAATAAATGTCATATTATTCAAAATTTCTACAGAATGTGCTCGGAATTTTTATGTCTTGATGCACAGGTGTAGAGTATGGTTTCTGGAATTATTTCAACAAGACTTAAGCTTAGAATGAGGTCATCAATACTCTCGATATTGGATCTCTTTTATGCATAGGTGTATCCTCTTTGAATAGTGCTTTTGGCTCCCTTTGAAAATATGACAATGGAAAACCTTTTAGGGCTTCCAAAAGAGACTCATGCACATGCCTTTCAACTTGAGACTATGATCACTCAAAAATTGTCAAGAATGAAGGCTTGATAGACAAATTAGGATCCTTCCATATGCAGGTAAAATTTATATGTCTTGATCCTATTGTAAAAATACTAGTGCTCGGAGTGAAACTCAATCTTGAATTTTTATGCATAGGTATAGAGAGAGAACCTTGGTCCTCTTGAAATTAGAAAGGATGACTTTCTTCTAGGATTTACAATAAAGGTTTATGCTCATAATACTTCAATAATACTCAAAACATTTAGAGTAATATTTGACGTCTTTCCAAGATGATAGATAATACTTATACCTTATGACATCTTTCCTTAACTACAGTAACATGCAATTTTGAAGACTTCAGTATAGAAAATCTTGTAGATTCACAAGCTAATGCAATTTGCTAAAGCAAGAGACAAGAATCTACTTCTACTCTTTACAACGGAAGCCCATAAACATCGAGCAAACAATAATCAATAGAGGAAGAGAATCAAAGGCACATAACACAATAAATATCTGAGGAAAGCCATAGCTCAAAACCCCACTATTTGTTTTGCATTTATCTGGAAAATCAAGATGAAATTACAATGCTTGTTCTCTTTAGAACAATCCAAACACTCAGCAAATTCAATCTCCAACTCATAAGAAACTCAGGGCCAAATATTAGCCTCTTCACAAGCTCTCCAAGTCTCTATTCCAATGTGTAATTCCTATGAAGGATAGCTAGTATTTAAAGGGAAATAAAGCCTCTAAAAATAGAGAAATCCCTCAAGGATTAGTTCTTGATTGCATGCATTATCAGTGCAACTCAGAAAAATCTAAAACAAATAGTACATTGTCCCAGAACTCTAGTCTCAACTAGGTCTTTCTCAGAATCGATATGCATGAGTTTCTGATGGTGGAATCTTCAGTTAACTAGAGTAACACTAATTAGGTCACTAGTGTCCCAACTAACTATCTACTCGCTATTAGTTCCTAAAACTAATTGGAACTAATTTAACTAGACTTAACTCAATAAACTAAGTTAACTAATTACAACTCATTCATAACTCATCCTTAACTTCTATAAGTTAGGGAGAACATATACATGTCTTCTAAAGGACTTCCAATTCGAATTTCCTAAATTAATTAAGTTAATTAAACTTAATTAATTATTTTCAAATTGCTATGAGAAAAGAATTCTATTTTAATTCACAGTTTAATTCAAGGACAAATTAAACTTGAATTTCTTGTTGCCATTTCTCAACACTCCCTCTCAACAAGAAAGGGATTATCCACTACCCCGATCCTGTCTCTGTGAAACTCGAATTTACATCTTGGCAATGCCTTTGTCAAGATGTCAGCTTCTTGCTCCTTTGTGGGAATGTAATCTAGCAACCTGATCTGCCTCAATACACAATCTTTGATATGATGATACCGGATATCTATATACTTGGACTGATCATGAAAAATTGGATTTTAGAGAGTTTGATACAACTTTGGTTATCACAGTAAATCACTGTCGGATCCATCTGCTGACCAAACAAACCCACTAGGATCTTCCTCATCCAGATAGCCTCACATGTTGCTTGACTTGCAGGCATGTACTCTGCCTCTACCGAAATGAGTGCAACCGATCTCTATTTCTTGTTGTACCAAGAAAATACAGCTGACCCAATACTAAAGATCCCTCCTGATGTGCTCTTCCTATCAAATGGACTCCCCACCCAATCTGCATCGGTGAAGCCTTGAAGCTTCACTCCCTCTGTCCATATGTACCACAACCCAAACTGAGTAGTGCCTCTAAGGTATCTCAATACATGCTTTTCTACCTTCCAATATAGCTTGGTAGGCCTAATCATCTCTTGAATAAGCTGGCTAACTACATAACACATATCTGGTTACGTGTTCACCAAATACATGAGTGAACCCTGTAAATAATAGATTCCACTACTTCTCTTGGAGTAGCATCCTCCTTCCTCCAGTTACTAGCTAGAGGAGTCTCCATGGTTTACTGCTCTCCATGTGGAATCTCCTAAGTATCTCATTGGCATACTTTCCCTGAGATACAAACAACTCCCCATCTCCCTGCCATACCTCCATGCCAAGAAAGTAATGCATGAGCCCCTTGTCCTACATCTCAAACTCTCTTGTAAGGTCCTCCTTGCAAGATTTTATGAGCTTCTCGTCACCTATTAGTATGAGATCATCTACATAAAGTACAATGATCAAAATCTTGCCTTCCACCACCATGTGATATAGGTTTGCATCTGCTTCACTCTTCGTGAAGCCCAACCTAGTGAAGTAGCTATCTATCCTAGTGTACCAAGCATGGGGTGCTTGCTTTAGCCCATACAATGCTCTCTTGAGTCGGAACACATGCGACTCATGGTCCAAGGTTTCAAAACCTTCGAGCTACTCTATGTGCACCTCTTCCTCAATCATGCCATTGAGGAAGGAAATCTTCATATCCATCTGATGGATACTCCAACCCATCTGTGCAAATAGTGAAAAAATAAATCTAATAGATGAGTACCTTACAATAGGAGCAAAGGTCTCATCATAGTCAATCTCCTCTACTTGTGAAAAGCCACAGGCCACAAATCTAGCCTTATTCTTCTCAACACTACCATCTGCAGCTTGCTTTACCTTGTAAAGCCAACAGGAGCTCGCAACTGACTTGTCCTCTGGTCTCGAAACCACATCCCAAACATTGTTTCGAACTATGGAGTCATACTCCTCCACCATCGCATCAAACAAAACTGGTTTTTGAACTGCTTCCTAAAAGGAATATGGCTCTATCACATCACATGCACCCATAAGTGCCACGTATCTAGTGTACCTCTCTGGTGACCTCCTCTATCTGCGTTGAGAAGAGGGTGCTTCCACATTCTCCTGTGCATCGGCCAACAATATTCCAGCCTCTCTAGTGTGCTTTCTTCCCTCTCTGGAAGACTCTACCTGAGTGGATGTCCCCACTCCCAAAACCTCTGCATATGGCTGCTCCACATCAATCTAAGGCTCCTCAACCTTAGGAACTAAAATTTCCTCCTCCGCTTGTATCTCAAGCTCCCTCTTAAGGGATACTCACATGGCCTTCTCTGTTATACAGGAAAATGACCTCCTCATCAACTCAGACGACAAATACATGATGACTAGAGGATTGACCAAGTTCATAGGCCCAATTGTCAAGCTAATGTTGTATAGACACTAGCAACCTACTTTATAAAGCTTCTCAGCAAGCTTAGGGGTGCGTTAGTGCCTAGGGTAACTCTAGTTGCTACCTCTGGAACAACATTAGTGAACATACATCAAGTTCTATGGGTCAAAGGAGCAAATTGACTGAGAAAATATCCCTATGTTCTCTCCTATGTCAGCTCATAAAAGCAGAGAAACATCTGACCTCGACCTGTTTGGGGGAATTACTAATTCCTAATGGAGTATGAAAATAGGAAAGAGCACTAAAGCAATAAACATCACTGCTTTTGCCTAATGGAACTCATGGAGGACTTGGCAACCCTAAACCTAAATGCTACATATGCAAGGCTCGGGCCATTGTGAAATACGTAGAAACATTTGAAAGGATTGCCTATTTGACTGTCAAGCAGAGTCTTAGACTAAGGCATCAAAAGAGGTTAAGAAGGGAGAGAGAGAGAGGAGCTGGAGGGGTAAGGGAAGGCTAATGCAACTGATGGTTGTAATCACTCTTTCTACATTAATATAGAACTGCAGTTGTGTTGTCCACTCTATGATGTTGGTAGTATAAACTTGTTTATATGTTGATCTAATATCTTCTAGCATGAGTGGCTTCGTTATATGCAACTAGATATCTTTTATATGTTCATGCATTTGTCTATTAAGGTTTTATGCTATGATATTATGCTTGTCTTTACTTTGTGCAGGTTTTGATTTGGAGCCGGCTCAGGGGTCCTTCGCCTAGCTACATTGCGCTCTCCAATAACACCACACTAAGACTCGAGGTAGTAATTCCTTCTCGCTTTGATATTCATTTGTTAAACATAGATATGCATCTATCTTTGTGGCAGCTGCAGCTAATCTGATTGTATGTTGAGGATCCCGGGAATATCCTTGAGGGTTTCCTACATCACCAAACACCCGTGCATTAATACCTATAGCTGCATTGGTGACTCCACTGGGGACTACACTTAGTTCCTAGTTTTCCCTAGAAATTTCCTAGATCTCTGTTTCTTCCAGGCCTTCTTGTACTTCTTCATTCCCTTTCTGACCACTTAGGACCAATACAACACCCTTCTTTCAGTGCTCAGCCCTAGATCTGATCCCCACAACCTATTTTTTGAGTGTTTTTCCTCACTAACACAAGTTACCAATGAAAACAGTGCTTTATAAAGCACTGTGCCCTCACAAACAAAGCGTTAGTGCTGAAACTAACTCTCTGTAGCCTCTAGTACAGAGCATTAGTCAGCCATTTCTTGATAAACAGCTTGCCCTGTGAACTCATGGGTTGGGAACTCTGCTTACAGACTGACCAGGGATCTGCAGCTGCACTTGTTTGACTGATTTGTGTCCTGAATTTTTTTTTTTTAAAGAAAATAGATTTACTTCTTAAAGTTTTTGTTTTCATTAAAAGAAAAATACAATTTTTTTTATTTTTTTTTGCTTAGCTGGTTAAATTCTGCATTATTTGGTTTCAATAGTTGTTAATGAGCATTGAAGTTGTGTCAGTTATGCTAGTGTTGTACTGAATAGGATGCATGGAATGAATATTGATATATGAATTGTTAGGTTGTGTTATATTCTTTCCACGTAGTTAACAAGGGGTTTGAAGGGCACCCGTAACCCGAATTTATGGGGTATGGGGCAGCACCCCAAAAATTTTTGGCTTTGGACCCTATGTTAGGTTGGGCGGACCCACCTATGGTATTGTGCATGATTTTCGCACATGTTTTTTGGACACGATGGTTTTCGGTCCATGGTATTGGACGTGATGGTTTTCGGTCCATGGTATTGGACGCGATGGTTTTCGATCCATGGTATTGGATGCTTCGACCTGTATAAATATGTATTGTAACATTGAAAGGAACATAATGAAAAATCAAGTTGGTAGTCCCAGTTTTGGGATCTAGGGGAAAATTTCTGTGTATATGTGTTTTATGTGTTTTTCTCTCACATTATTTATTTTCTGCGTTTTAGAATTCGTATGCAGGTAATTTCTGTACGGGGTTAAAACCTACATTTGGTATTAAAGCAAATTTGGCTTCAAGGGGACGCCTTTGTTGCTGAGGGGTTTCGCTCGGGCCTATGGTAAACCCTGTTCAGTGGGAGATCTGTGAGATCGATTCTAGTGGTGAAAGAAGATGGCGAGCAGTGGAAAGATAGAGATCGAGAAATTTAATGGTCAGAGTTTTGAGGTGTGGAAACTCAAGATGGAGGATCTGTCGGTGGATAAAGATTAGTGGATTGTGGTAGATCCAAGTACTAAACCAACGGGAGTGTCTGATGAAGAATGGAAGAAGTTGGATTGGAAGGCAAAGAGCACAATACTATTGTGTGTCTCAGATTTAGTATTGTTGAATGTATCAAGAGAAGCTACAGTAAAGGCTTTGTGGGACAAGTTAGGGACTTTGTACCAATCTAAGTCTCTGGTGAATAAACTGTTCCTACGGAAATAGTTGTATAAACTGAGGATGAAAGATGGAGACTCAATGATAGAGCATCTAAACGCATTTAATATTGTGGTAAGTTAGTTAGCATCTGTTGATAATAAAATTTCAGATGAAGATAAGTGCATCAGTTTGTTGTGTTCTCTACCAGATTCGTGGGATAGTCTAGTTATTGTAATAAGTAGCAATGCAACTGCCTTGCAGTTTGATGAAATAGTCTCAGCTTTGCTGATGGAGGAGACGAGACGGAAAAATATGGAGAGCCAAAATGGTGATCCCTTGTCTGTACGAGGACGGTCCCAGAACATAAACAAAAATAAGTCATCGAGTGGGAGATCTAAATCTAGAGGGAGATCTAAATCTCCAGGAAAACATGTAAAGGTGGTGTGCTGGAAATGCGGAAAGGAAGGCCACTTCAAAACGGACTGTAAGTATAAATCTCCTGACAAAGGAAAGGGATCTGATGAGGCTCCTTCTGTAGAGGAGAAAACCACCTCAGATGAAGGTGGGGATGTGTACTTGGCTTCTTCAAGTACACATGTAGATCATGAGGCATGGTTGATTGACTCAGGGGCATCCTTTCACTTCACTCCCCATAGAGAATGGTTATGTGAGTATGATAAATATGATGGTGGTGATGTCTTCTTGGGGGATGACAGGAAGGCTAGAATCATTGGTCGTGGAAAAGTAAAGTTGAAGCTGCAAGGTGGAAGGGTTAGAACACTTCCGAGTGTTCTGCATATTCCTGCATTAGCTAGAAATCTAATTTCTGTTAGTGAGCTGGATGATGCAGGTGTAAAAACAATGTTCGAGAAGGATACCTACAAGATGGTTTGAGGAGCACTAGTATTGATGCGGGGAGTTCAAATTGGAACTCTGTACAAGCTGCAAGGTAGCACTATTGTTGATGGGTGCAATAGTTCTATGGTTCCTGAAAGTGGAGCAGAAAATCTAGTGGTCTCTGGAGAAAAGACCATGATGTGGCATCAAAGGCTTGGACATATTGGAGAGAAAGGCCTTTGAATACTTCTTGGTAAAGTTATGGTAGAAGGTATGAGTAATATCTCTCTGGATTTTGATTTCTGTGAAAATTGTGTATACGGGAAGCAGAATCAGCTGAGTTTCCCCTCTAGTGGTAAGAGGGAAAAACATATATTAGAGCTTGTGCACAATGATGTGTTTGGACCTGTGAAGGTTCCATCACTGGGTAAGTCTGTGTACTATGTATCATTTATAGATGACTTCTCAAGGAATACATGGATATATTTCCTTAAGAAGAAATCTGAAGTCTTTGATAGGTTTAAAGAATTTAAGGCTCTAGTGGAAAACCAGACAGAGAAGAAGATAAAGGTGCTGAGGACAGATAATGGTGGAGAGTTTTGCAGTAAGGAATTTGAAGAATTCTGCAAGTGTGGTATAGCACGGTAGAAGACTACTCCATATACACCTCAGCAAAATGGAGTTGCAGAAAGAATTAACAAGACGTTGATGGAAAGGGCAAGAAGCATGCTCAGTGGTGCCGGGTTAGGACAGGAATTTTGGGCAGAGGTGGTGGATACTGCATGTTACTTGGTCAACAGGTCACCTTCATCAGCGTTGGAGGATAAGACTCCACAAGAGGTATGGACTGGTAACAAACCCTCTCTTTCACATCTAAGGGTATTTGGATGTGATGCATATGTACATGTTCCAAAGGAGAAACAGACCAAGTTGGATAGTAAATTTGAAAAGTGCATCTTTATTGGGTATAAGGATGGTTTAAATGGTTATAAGCTTTGGAACCCAGTCACACGAAAGGTTGTGTATAGCCGAGATGTGGTGTTCAGAGAGGTGAAAGATGTTATTAAACATGAAATCCAACCAAAGGAACCCGAGAAGATAGAGTTTGAGCTAAAGGAGGAAGAATCAAACTCTACAGCAGAGGAGGAATCAGAAGATGAAGAGCCACAAACTTTGGCTTTGAGAAGATCAGTTCGAGAAAGAAGGCATCCTGAAAGGCATAGTCCATTTGCTTTCTGTTCAAATTTTGCTTTATCTATTACTGACGATGATTCCAGAACTGTGAAGGAAGCAGTAGATTCAGAGGATGGAAAACTCTGGAAAGAGGCCATGGTTGATGAAATGGCATCTTTGCACAAAAATGAGGCTTGGGATCTGGTGGAGTTGCCAGCTAGAAGGAAACCCATTGGCAGCAAATGGGTGTTCAAAAAGAAGGCAAATGCAAAAGGAAAAGTGGAGAAATACAAAGCTCGGTTGGTAGCAAAAGGTTCTTCCCAGGTGTCGGGAATTGATTTTGGTGATATTTTTTCTCCTGTTGCCAAGGTAACTTTTATTAGATTACTTTTATCTGTTGCTGCTGCTTTTGATTTTGAGGTAGAACAGATGGATGTGAAGACAACATTTCTTCATGGGGATCTGGAAGAGGAAATCTACATGAAGCAACCTGAAGGCTTTGCGGTGAATGGTAAGAAAGAATTGGTATGCAAGTTAAAGAAGTCTCTGTATGGGTTAAAACAGTCACCAAGGATGTGGTATCAGAAATTTGATACATTTATACGAGGACTTGGCTTCACTAGAAGCAAAGAAGATCACTGTGTGTATTTTAAATTAATTGGTGACCATGTTATTTATCTGGTCTTGTATGTGGATGATATGTTGCTGGTTGGAAATGACAAAGAAGTTATCCAGGATTTGAAGACCCAATTGTCCTCCAAATTCGACATGAAAGATATTGGTGCTGCAAACTATATTTTGGGCATGGAAATTAAAAGAGATCGGGCAAAGAGGAAGCTCTGGTTAAACCAGAGGAAGTATGTCGAGACAATACTGTAGAGGTTTAATATGCAGGATAGTAAACCGGTGAAGGCTCCTATTCCTGTAGGTGTGAGGTTATCTGCTGAACAATGTCCCAAGACACAAGAAGAGGAAGAGGACATGTCCAGTGTTCTGTATGCAAGTGCAGTTGGTAGCCTGATGTATGCAATGGTCTGTACTAGACCAGACATTGCACATGCAGTGGGAGTATTGAGTAGGTTTATGTCAAAACCAGGGAAGGAGCACTGGACAACAGTGAAGCAGGTTTTCAGGTATTTGTGTGGCACTAGTGATTATGGTTTGTGCTACCAAGGAAGACCAGGAATGGACAGAGTGTTGGATATTCATGGCTTTGTTGATGCAAACTAGGCTGGAGATCTGGATCAAAGAAGATCTACAAGTGGGTATGTGTTTAACCTATTTGGAGGTGCAGTCAGTTGGATGAGTAAGAAACAATCTATAGTGGCACTGTCAACTACAGAGGCAGAATACATGGCAGCCAATCATGCAAGTAAGGAAGCAGTTTGGTTGCAGAGATTGTGTTCAAGTATGGGGTTAGCATAGGAAGCTATAAGGTTAGACTATGACAGCCAAAGTGCAATTTTCTTAGCAAAGAACCCTGCATATAATTCAAAGACAAAGCACATTGATGTTCAGTATCACTTTGTCAGGGATATGATAGAAGACAAAAAGGTGTTGTTAGTAAAGGTGGACACTTTGAAGAATACTGCAGATGCATTGACAAAATCTGTGAGCTCTGAGAAGTTCTCTTGGTGTAGAGAGACAATGGGCATTTCAGGGCAGGGAAAATGACTAAGCTCTCTTGTGGCCCCCTGTGGAAAGAAAACAACCAGTGGGAGAATGTTGGGTTGTGTTATATTCTTTCCACGTAGTTAACAAGGAGTTTGAAGGGCACCCGTAACCCCACTTTATGGGGTCCGGGGTAGCGCCCCTGAAAATTTTGGTTTTGGACCATATGTTAGGTTAGGCGGACCCACCTATGGTTTTGTGCATGATTTTCACACATGTTTTTTGGACGCAATGGTTTTCGGTCCATGGTATTGGACGCGATGGTTTTCGGTCCATGGTATTGGATGCTTCAACATGTATAAATATGTATTGTAACATTGAAAAGAACATAATGAAAAAGCAAGCTAGTAGTCCTGGTTTTGGGATCCAGGGGAAATCTCTGTGTATATGTGTTTTATGTGTTATACTCTCGCATTATTTATTTTCTGTGTTTTAGAATTTGTATGCAGGTAATTTCTGTACGGGGTTAAAACCTACATGAATGACTCTCCCTTTGTAGAAGTAGCGTATTCATCGAAAGTGGAAATTTACAAGAATTGTTTTTGCATGATTTGAGTAAGAGTCCCATATAATTCATACGTCAACATCCCTACCAAAGACTCTAACGAAGTACATTTAAAATCTACCTAATAAAATCAATCAACAACTATTTTTAGAGTAAACACATTTTAGTTTATGCTAGGATCTTGGGATAGGCAATGTGAGTTAACTTCCCAAGATCATAAACTGAAACTAGTGTCATTAAAAGAGAGAAATCCTTCTACACTCATACTATTCGGGACCAATCCAGTAAAGTGGAGCTATATACGAGACAACATCAGATTGTAAGTGAAGGTAGCCTAACTTTACATCTCCTTTGGGTATTCTTTGTATTGAGGATCCCTTCAAGGATATCGGAGCTGAGTTGGGGACTCAGGTATCTTGCCCACACAACGTACTATTTGCGAATATGTCCCCCCTGGTAGTGTTGTGATCTGAGGTATCCTTAGTGTCCATACTTTTAGGGACTAACACAAGGTGACTGGGGCAGGCTGCCCTTGTACCTAGCATAGATGGACCTACTCTGTCTTTAGTTTTTGGGAGGGTGCTCGTCTTCATGAGAGTACTTGGCCCCTCAATCTGAGGTTCGGGTGAAGCTCTAAAGTAACCGTAATTGTACATTTGGCCATATCTCTCTGTTATTCATTGTGATACTGGGTTTCATCTCCAGTGATTAGTGCTTATCAGACAGGGTCATTTCCCTCTGCTTATTAATTGATTTACTTAGTGTATTTTTTATTTTTATGTGCCAGAGTGTTATCATTGAGACTTTAATAAACATCACTATAAAATTTACTGATAAAAATTATTGCCCACTGTGGCTACATCCAGCCCTCATCGTCAATCTAGAAATTTGTTAGGACTTCCCCCACTCACTATGGAGGATCCACCGAGCTCCAATGAACCAGATTCCCCGTCTTCGGGAAATCAGTCTCCGAGATCTCACATAGAATCAGTTTGGACATCCCATGATTCAAGCTTACTGGAGGATTTCTTTATTGAAGGATTTTTTCCTCCATACAATCCCCCGATCACGAATCCGTTGGGCCCACTCTTGGTTCTCATTGCATCTGTACCTCCTTTGTCTTCAGTTGGAACACTTCCACCCATCCCATCGATGACTAATGGGTCATGGGACTTTTTGGACACTTTTGGTCCCCCACCACTTCCCCAGTCGATAGTCAATACCACACCTTTGATGGTGAACCCTGCCATCCCATTTTTCCCAGGTTCAAACCCTATGGTGACACCCTCCACAAGTGGAACCCAATCTATTTTGGGTTATGCCCCTTTTGTGTCAAACCTTGTACCTTCGACAAGTGCTACATATAGAGCTCCATATAATCCTCAATATAGCACAGTTAGCGCAGGTCCCTTCAACCAACAATACAGTTGGCATCCATTGTATAGTTCTAAACCCCATATTCAGGTATTTGGGGCACTCCCAATATGCATATACCAGTCGGGAGCATAACAGTTCCCCCTCCGTTTTCAGACATGCATGGTCAGTCATTGATTGAAATTAACCCTCTTTATGTTAGCCAAGGACTTATGGTTAGTTATGTGGAGAGTGGGAACCCTCAAAGAGGTCCCAATCAATCCATGGGGGCACCCTACTCACAACCTCAAATGAGTCACGGGGGCACTGCTTATCCTGGGGACACTTCTATCCCCCAGCCTAACAATCCCTATGGAAATCCACAATACAATACCATACCCCAAGGCACCTACTATAAAATACAACCTGTGTATAATATTGGGAATAACACGATGGGAGGATCGCAAGGATCCTCAAGTCATATGTCATCGCCTTGGTCTGAGTCGAGGGCATCAAACAGTCTACCTTTCTTGGCAACACTTGATATGCCCAACTTGTACAAACTTAAAAATGACCCCATCTATCATAACTTACTTTGGCCGCCAATCCCACATAAAATACTGACAGACATCCCTAAGTTCAAAGGGAAACAAGGGGAGGATCTGGGTACACACATCACCACCTATCATCTATGGTGTGTTTCTAACTCCATGGTGGATGATAGTATCCAGTTATGTCTTTTTCCCCACACCCTTACTAGCAACGTAGCCAAGTGGTACATAGAGTTACCACGCACATCAATTAACACCTTTGGCGCTCTAGTGATGGAATTCTTAAAGCACTTCCAGCTACCCATCCGCTATGAAACTGGGACGGAACTCCTCACTTCATTACGTCAGGATACCGCCACCCACATCTCTGATCATATACATGAATGGAGACGTAGGTGGAGGTTAGTCAAAGCTCCCCTCCCAAACTATCTCTTAGCAGATTGGTTCTGCAAGTCTCTACTCCCCCAAATCGCTAAGGATGTTGCCTTAGGTGGTGCGGTCATAGAAGACCAATCCATTCGTCATGCCCAACACTTGGATCTGATATATTTGCAGTCTGGAACTCTATACGACATAATTCCCAATGCCCCTCACAACTCCAATGCTCCCACTACTCAACAACCTGGAGCGCACGCCGATGGGATTATCGGTGCAACCTCCAGGGCTGCTGTAAAACAACTCAGCGGTCACATTGCCCATATGTCAGTGGACCCCTCTACCAAATCGACTACTCTTCCTACCACTGTGATCAACTCTGTGCAATCTACACAAAAACCCGGTGGTAAGAATAAGAAGAATAAGAAAAAGACTGCTCCTTCTGGAGAGCAGTCAACAAGGCAGCAAAACCCAAAGCAAAATGTTGTTGCGCCCACTGATAATGGAAAGGATAAACACGCCAGGTTCCCTTGCAAAATTTGTGCCAAAGACCATTTGACCTATCGTTGTCTGTGTCTTCAGGAATGCTCATATTTCATTGCTAAAAAGGACGCTAACAGGACCCCTGTTGTCTTGAATAATCCTTTCCCCACTCAGCAGCAGCAACACCTTATTGCAAACCAACCCCAACCCCCATAAGGGGGCAATGGTGGTTCACAACATCCTTCAGTTAGTGAAGGACCCTCTACCGTTTACACCTTTGAAACAGTAGACCTACAAACCAGAGCCAAATCTTATGGAGCTCCTATCACTCATGCAGAGGAACCCTCCTCAAGTCAAAACCCACCATCGCCTAACAATCTTCATATCAAAAGTCTAGTTGTTGACCTTGTGATTTGCCCCCCCTAAAGGGGCACTTCGACACACAATGCACAATACATCTGCACGTGCCGCTCAAAACTACAGCATTGTAGAAGACTTGGCGCAAGCGCCGTCAGCTATGTCGGCACTCGAAGTATTACAAACATGTCCAGCACAAAGGAAAGCTCTGCTTTCGACTATTGGTGGCATCAACCCTCAGGATTCCATGCTAGCAATTTTTGACATGGAAAAATGTAAACCTCCCCTTTCTCACCAGCTTGCATTTCAAGTGCAAATATTTTCGAAAGGTAAAGAAATACATAGAACTGTCATTGATGAAGGTGCTTCTACCTGCGTAATGTTGGCTTCATGTTGGCTCGCTTTGGGTTCTCTAACCCTATCCCCACCGTCGAATTCCCTAAAAGCTTTCGATGGCCACACTTTCATCCCAAAAGGTTACCTTGTCAGCTATCCCATCACTTTGAGTGGGAAAACGGTAACGGTGGATATTGAAGTAGTGGATCATAAACTCGACTATAATCTACTTTTGGGCCGCAATTGGACTTATGCCATGATATCCATTATGTCTTCGGTCTTCCACATCATCTTATTTCCCTTGGATGGAAAGATAGTCACAGTGGACCAGCTGTCCTTTTGCACCCCAGATAACTTCCCATTACCTAGCAGCTCTGTACTCTTAGTCGGTGGTGTACCTGACTCTTACATCAGTATCGCTACCGGTCTATTGAAGGGATCTTACCTGATGGGTTGTCTCCCTCTTCTGCCACCCACGGTTCCACAGACGTCAATATGGTTTCATCCATTCCTCACGAACCGACTGATCCTTGGATCATACTAGCCCCTTCAGACATTGACACTCACAGAGAACAAATGTCGTTGTCACCAACTGAATTGGCCTACCAGGCCATTCAATCTGCATCTGAGTCTCTGATCACTTTGGTCACGGCCAATGGTACCACTGTCCCTCCCATAACTACTCCTTCTTTCAATCCCCTCAATCAATTCCTAGCTACGAATGAAGTTATTAGAGAGATCATGAGTTTAGAAGAGCGACCTTGGGAGGACTCCCATCATCGTGTTTCAATATCTGATTCAGACATGATGCCTCTTCAAATCCAGTCTTATGACGCACCTACAATCGTTCCCTTGCCTTATACAACTATCCAAACTTTGGATTTAGAAGGAAACATGGGCAATATTTCAAAGACATTGTTCATCAATATTTTTGTCACAACAGGCATCGTGGAAAACATCCAGGTTCGAACCGATTGCAATCCTGAGGAAATTGCGAGCTTCAACTACCCTTTTAAGGATTTCCTCAATGTTTTACCTTGGTCTTATGAGTAAATGCATGGCATAGACCCTTCTATTTTCAAGCATGAGATCAAGAAGTATCAAGCATTTTTTTATGGTATTTTTCTTGCTTGTTAATCCGAAAAACCTCGAGTCTCCTTCTTTGGGCTCATTAAACTACTACAAAGAAGATATGAGAATGTTCCTTTTTGGGACTTTTTCTGGCTCTTGAATTGAAAAATCCCTGAGTTTTTCATTGTCGGGCTCGTTAAACACTTACGATGACGGTCCGAGCAACTCCTTTTCCCTCTTTTTCTAGCTCGCTAAACTGAAAAAGATCGATTGAGCATTTTTTTGGGACTTTTTTCTCACTCATAAAACTAAGAAAACCTGAAGTTCCTTCTTCAGAATCGTTAAACACTTATGAAGAAGATTCGAGCATTCTTTTTAGGAACTTTTCTCGCTCGTTAAACTGAAAAAACCCCGAGTTTTCGTCATTGGGCTCATTAAACATTTACGACGACGATATGAGCACTTTCTTTTTTGGGACCATTTCTTGCTCTTAAATTGAAAAATCCTCGAGTTTTTCCCTTCTTCGAGCTCATTAAATCTAGGAAGAAGGAATGAACAATTCTTTTACCTCTTTTTCCTCGCTCACTAAATTGAAAAATATACCCTGGGTTTTCTTCAGTTGACTTGTTAAAATTCGATGAAGGTATTGAGTTTGTTGTCACGTGACTCATTAAAATTTCATGAAGAAAATCGAGTTTACTCCATCTCCTTGTACTCATAACAAAATGAGGCCAAAATCTATTGATCATAGGTTTCTCTTTATCTGGACTCAGTAGATTAACTCACAAAAAAGGAACCGTTCCGAGTATACTATTAAAATTTTGTCACACCCAGTTAAAAACTATGACGAAGGGACCACCCTGGAGTCATTCTTTACAATCTTTTCAGACTCTCTAAATATGAAAAGACCACTGAGTTATCTCATCTGGACTCATTAAATTACGCAGATGAAGGATAGAGTCACTATTTTTACGATCCTTTTCGGACTCTTAAAACATGAAAAGATCAATGAGTTTTCATGTTTGGACTCATTAAACTAATCAGATTGGGCATAGAGTCTCTCTTTTTGCGACCCTTTTCAGAATATTAAAACATGAAAAGTTCAATGAGTTTACTTGTCTGGACTCACTAAACTAATTATATGGGGAAAGTGGACAATACAACTGCGTTATGTTCCATATTTTGAAAAAGTTTTTTGGCAGCATTCGTTCCCTTGAACATGGCACTCCCTCAGATAAACCTTCCTTGTGACGGCCTCTCAATATGAATCTTACCATCCTATGATTTTAGCCTATATACCCCAATGTTCTTGCATCTCTGTATCCTAACACTCTTTGGTGTTCATGAGTCTAGTGCTGCATGGTTAAAACCATTGTCATGCCTTCTATTGTTCAAGGGAAAACCTTTTTTCTTCTATTTCCTCCATCAACCCATCAAGCATATCCTACCATCATGCCCTCTATCGCTTTGACCCAATGTTCAAAATATTCCTCAAAAAACAATCATCCTTGTCCCGTTTCGTGTTGACTGATGTAGGACACCTTATTGCCTACCTTTCAACAGGACTCTTCCTATCGAATTTAAAACTTTATCGAGGAAGAAGACCTAGAAAGACTTTAGTGCCTTGGTACTTGCAAACATCAGTGGCAGGCCACCTTGTGTTTGATCAAGGGTTCTCATTATTGGCTCCTGGATAAACGATTCTACGAGTGTTTGACGACAAAAACATTTTTCACACTCGTTAGATTGTATTGTGCATCTTGGAGACCATCACCATTATTAGTGGTCTTCCTCGCATCTTTTAACGGTCTCCATTATTGACTGGTAATCAGACTATTTCGTGCATGTTCGACATCAATGCATATATTCACATGTATCGATCTATGTTGTTCGGTGAAGCGGAAATCAAGAACTTGGGCAGAGGCTTGCATCACTTAGCCTTGTTTCCTCTCCCAAGCTGCAGTTATTGTTTTTTGGAGACAGCTCATCAGAATGATCCTATTATGACACCGATTTCACATTGTGCTTATCGGCGGCTAGCATCATCATATCTCTTTTCTGAGAAAATCACTCTAACATAGCTACTGAGCGTGGGAATGCTTGACTCAAGACATAATTTTAGTTGTTTTATATATATGTGTTGTATCAGGTTTCCCATACCGCCCGAAGCTTCGATCCTCTCTCTCTTTTTTCCAAAGAAAAGGACATTTAAATATAAAGTATTTCAGCCATCGTCACAGCCTCTAATCTCACACTTTAGGGGGCATCTTTTATACAGGAAAATGACCTCCTCATCAACTCAGAGGACAAAGACATGATGACTGAAGGAATAACCAAGTTCACAGGCCCAGTTGTCAAGCTAACATTGTCTAGACATTAGAAACTTGCTTTATAAAGCTTCTCGGCAAGCTTAGGGGTGCGTTAGTGCCTAGGGTAACTCTAGTTGCTACCTCGGGAACATAGTTAGTGAACCTACATCAATTTCTATGGGTCAAAGGAGAGAATTGACTGAGAAAATATCCCTATATTATCTCCTATGTCAGCTCATAAAAGTAGGGAAACATCTGAACTCGACCTATTTTGGGGAATTACTAATTCCTAATGGAGTATGCAAACAGGAAAGAGCACTAAAGCAAGAAACATCGTTGCTTTGCCTAATGGAACTCATGGAGGACTTGGAAACCCTAAACCTAAATGTTATATATGCAAGGCTTGGGCCATTGTGAAAGAGGTCGAAACATTTGAAAGGATTGCCTATTTGACTATCAAGCATAGTCTTAGACTAAGGCATCAGTGTAGAAATTTTGAATAATTTAACACATATTCAATGGAGATTATCCTAATCATGTACTATTGCGGAAAACATACACAATACATAAGCTCCTCTACGTTGATCAAGAATATAGCAGCATCAATAACAATAAAACATCAAGAGCATTCACACATTAACACAGTTTGTATCACGGGGAAAGCATCTCGCTAAAAACCCCACACTATCTGTATATTAATGATTGAGTCATGTAACATTACACAGCATAATACTTCTCACAAGTATCTCCACCTCTGTTACACACAATACAGCTCAGATCTGATCTCCAAATCTCTTCCACTGCTTGCCTGCCTCCACTGCTCAATACCTGCTCAAGAACTGATGAGAATTGCTTCCCAAACTCGATTTTCACCTGCAAAATAGTCACTCACTCTTTGTGGACGTGAGCAAAGGCTAAAATGCGGGCCAAATACGTGAGCAAACTCATTGGCATACTCAATCCCTTGATTGTGCAAGATCTGGTGCACAACTATAGTCACAACTGATAGCAATCTGATTCTCTACCACCTGTCCCTGTTGAACTGAACATGCACTGACATGCAACTGAGTTAACTGATGTATTCTTTAGTTGTATTATGAGTTAATAATTAGTTTAACAACTCATCATTAGTCTATCTGCAGTTAGACTAACTACAACCAGTTTAACTAAGTTAAACTGAACACAACTCCATCAACTGTACCTCCAGTCCACTAAACTCAACTCACTTGAGTTCTAACTGAAGTCATGCATGCAACAACTCAACTGACTCATAAGAAAAACGAATTTCCTTCTGACAGCTGCATGTGCCACTTCCGTAGCTCAAATTGAAGTGCTCCAAGAGAATAAGATTAAGTTTATAGTCCAAATATTATTGTGAGATAATAATATTTGACTTTTCTATTTTTGATAGCCAGTCTAAAAATAGACTTGATCACTCACACTGTGATCACTCACACTTTCATCAAAAATAGAAGTCCATCTATTTTTCCCAACTTGATCAATCATCCATAAACATAGACATGATCCATATGTCTAAAAATAGACATAGTCTAAAAATAGACTTGCGCCAAAAATAGCCTGCGGGCCCACTTAGTGAAGGCGACTCTTTTCACTAAGCTCCATCATCTTGTTGCAATCTCAACACTCCCTCTCGACAAGATATGGATTATCAGCAACCCCTATCTTGCCTCGGTGGTACTCGAATTTTCTCCTGGTGAGAGCCTTCGTCAGAATATCAGCATCCTGATCCTCCGTTGGAATGTACGAAAGTAACATGATCCTCCGCTGCACACAATCTCCGATATGATGGTACCTGATGTGCTTGGACCCGAAAAACCCGACCAGGATCATCCTCATCCACACAGATCTCTGCTTCCTGCTGTACCAAGAAACTACTGTCGATCCGATATTGAAGACCCCTCCTGATGTGCTCTTTTTGTCCGTTGGGCTCCCTGCCCAATCTGCATCCGTGAAGCCACATAGCTTCACCTCATCCTCCTATCTGTACCACAAACCATATCCCGATGTGCCTCTCAAGTAGCTCAATACATGCTTGCCCGCCTTCCAGAAGAGCTTGGTCGTGTATTGACCAAATACATCAGCGACCCCACCAACTGTCGATAAACAGTGGCATCCACTTCTTCTCCCGAAGTGGCATCCTCCTTCCTCCAACCTCCAGGAAGAGGAGTATCAACAGGCTTGCAGCCATGCATGTTGAACTTCTCCAGTATCTCCTGAGCATACTTGCCCTGAGAAACAAATAGTCCACCACTGCGCTGCCATATTTCCAATCCTAGGAAATAGTGAAGGAGGCCCAAGTCCTTCATCTCAAACTCTGTAGCAAGATCCTTCTTGCATGACAGTATCAACAGCTCATCACCCGTTAGAATCAAATCATCAACATACAGTACAATGATAAGCAACTTACCCTCCACCACAATCTGGTATAGGTTCGGATCCGCCTCGCTCTTGGAGAATCCAAGTCTTGTGAAATAGCTGTCTATCTGTGTGTACCAAGCACATGGTGCTTGCTTCAACCCATACAGTGCTCTCTTGAGCCTGCACACATGCGACTCACTGCTGAAGACTTCAAAGCCTTCGGGTTTCTCAATGTACACCTCCTCCTCAATGACTCCGTTGAGGAACGCAGTCTTCACATCCATCTGATGAATGTGCCATCCCATCTGCGCTGAGAGAGCAAGAATCGTCTGTATGGAAGAATACCTTGCGACAGGTGCAAAGGTCTCCTCATAATCGATCCCCTCAATCTGTGAAAAGCCTCGGGCAACAAATCTTGCCTTGTACTTCTCCACACTCCCGTCAGCTGCCTGCTTAACTTTGTAGATCCATCTCGAACCCACCACTGATTTCCCTTCCGGTCTAGGAACAATCTCCCATGCACTGTTTCTGACAATAGAATCATACTCTTCCACCATGGCGTCTACCCATGCGGGATCCTCCACAGCTTCCTCGAAAGAGGATGGCTCAGTCACAACACACTTGCTCATAAGAGCCATGTATCCAGTGTACCGATCAGGTGACTGTCTCTGCCTGCGTTGGGCTGTAGGTGGTCCTACAACTTTCTCTGCATCTTGAGCCAGTCGCTCAGCTTTTGTCAAGCGCTTTTGCCCTCTGATGGTTGGCGCTGCATGAGTGGTCTCTTCCACTCCATGAACCTCGTCCTGTGGCTGATCCACGTCCTGAAGCTCATCCTTAGGAACTAATAGCTCCTCATCTGCATGCAAGTGTAGCTCCCTCTCAAGCGAACACTTCATGGCTTTCTCCTCCTGAAATTTTATATCCCGTCGCACAACAGTTTTACCACTGTCTGGAAAATACACACGATAGTTGTGGGGCGTATCAGTGTACCCCACAAATATCCCAACCTCTGCAGTCGGCTCCAACTTCTTTCTGGCATCCTTCGTCACATGCATGTAAACGTTAGCACCAAAAATCCTTAAATGAGAAAGATCAGGCTTCTTACCAGAATAAGCCTCCTCGGGTGTACTCATGCCAAGTATCCTATGAGGACAACGGTTCTGCACATAAACTGTTGTATTGCATGCTTCCGCCCACAAGTGAAGGGGTAGGCCCTGATCATGCAACATTGCCCGTGCAGCACCCACAATCGTTCTGTTCTTCCGCTCAGCTACCCCGTTCTGTTGTGGGTTATGGGGAGCTATGAGCTCTCTACGAATCCCTTCTGCCTTGCAGAAATCCTTGAACTCGTCCGAGATGTATTCACCACCATTATTGCTCCTAAGAGCCTTCACCTTCTTCCCCGACTCCTTCTCGACCAGTGCTTTGAATTCACAGAACTTTGAATATGTCTCGCTCTTCTTCTGCATGAAGAAGATCCAGCACTTACGAGAGAAATCATCAACAAAAATCACATAATACCTGTGTTTTGCTGTCGAAGCAACTGAGAAAGGTCCACACACGTCTGTGTGAATTCTCTCAAGGATCGTCGTGGCGCGACTATCCTTCTCGTGAAAGGTGGCTTTCACAAACTTCCCCAAAGTACACCCCTTGCACTGATCTGACTGCGCAAGTGTGCCTTTAGGAAGCCCTGTAGTGATCTGCTGCAGTATCTTCAAGGCTCCATGGTGAAGGTGACCCAATCTCCTGTGCCACAACTCGCCATCATCCCGGCTCACCAATCCTTCTGCCTTGCCTGCCATTGTTGCGCATCCATCTACATGTAACTGATAAAGGTTCCTCACTCGAACCCCTATCTTCTGGGTCTCACCAGTTGTCTTGCTGCGCAGGAAGGCCTTTCCCTCGCTGAAAACAACATCATACCCCTTGTCTTCTAACATCGCCACTGAGATGAGATTCTTCTTCAATCCTGGAACATGCATGACTTCCTTCAATACAAAGGGTTTACCAGACTCCCTCTCAAAGGAAATGGTACCGATACCGGTCGCACTGTATCTACCATCATCGCCCATCTCGATGTGCACTCCAAGATCTTTGTCCTCCAGATCAGAGAACAAATCTCTATCTCCCGTCATGTGAAAAGACGCACCACTGTCCAGAAACCACACTGATCCCATCACACTTGAAACCAAGCATGCGATCAATGAAAAATCAAGCTCAAACTGAGAAGTTAAAGCCTCTCCCCCTGCAGATCCAGCAGCTTGCTTGTTCTTCTTCTTCTGCAGACAATTTGTGGCATAGTGTCCATGCTGGTGACAGTGAAAACACTTCACCTTGGACATATCCTGCTTCTTGCCTTTCGCACCAGACTGAGAAGCTTTATTGCTCTTCCCTTTCTTTGCTTTGGCAGCCAAAGCAGAATTCTCTTCATCAGATACCTTTGATGAAGATCCATTCTCACCTTTATTGTTACTGAGTTTATCCTTGAGCGCCAGGTCGCTCTTGCTTTGGAATAACATTTGCAATCCGTTGAAAGACATTTCAACAACACTGCTGCAAATTCGATTTTCCACCAGCTCCAGACTCAACTGCTTCCGATCTAAAATTCGTGAGAACACAATATTTCTCGTACAGAGATTGACTGTATGGGCATTCACCGGATATTTCACCTTCCAAAAGAAGGATGAATCCAGAGGCTACCTGGCCCGATTACAGACTCTGCCTGAAGAAATAGAATGTAAACACTTCCTGAATAGTAGATCTGATGATCAACCCTCGCTTGATATCCTGTAAAAATCTCTTCTACAAATCAAGCAGCTCTGATACCATGTAGAAATTTTGAATAATTTAACACATATTCAATGGAGATTATCCTGATCATGTACTATTGCGGAAAACATACACAATACATAAGCTCCTCTACGTTGATCAAGAATATAGCAGCATCAATAACAATAAAACATCAAGAGCATTCACACATTAACACAGTTTGTATCACGGGGAAAGCATCTCGCTAAAAACCCCACACTATCTGTATATTAATGATTGAGTCATGTAACATTACACAGCATAATACTTCTCACAAGTATCTCCACCTCTGTTACACACAATACAGCTCAGATCTGATCTCCAAATCTCTTCCACTGCTTGCCTGCCTCCACTGCTCAATACCTGCTCAAGAACTGATGAGAATTGCTTCCCAAACTCGATTTTCACCTGCAAAATAGTCACTCACTCTTTGTGGACGTGAGCAAAGGCTAAAATGCGGGCCAAATACGTGAGCAAACTCATTGGCATACTCAATCCCTTGATTGTGCAAGATCTGGTGCACAACTATAGTCACAACTGATAGCAATCTGATTCTCTACCACCTGTCCCTGTTGAACTGAACATGCACTGACATGCAACTGAGTTAACTGATGTATTCTTTAGTTGTATTATGAGTTAATAATTAGTTTAACAACTCATCATTAGTCTATCTGTAGTTAGACTAACTACAACCAGTTTAACTAAGTTAAACTGAACACAACTCCATCAACTGTACCTCCAGTCCACTAAACTCAACTCACTTGAGTTCTAACTGAAGTCATGCATGCAACAACTCAAATGACTCATAAGAAAAACGAATTTCCTTCTGACAGCTGCATGTGCCACTTCCGTAGCTCAAACTGAAGTGCTCCAAGAGAATAAGATTAAGTTTATAGTCCAAATATTATTGTGAGATAATAATATTTGACTTTTCTATTTTTGACAGCCAGTCTAAAAATAGACTTGATCACTCACACTGTGATCACTCACACTTTCATCAAAAATAGAAGTCCATCTATTTTTCCCAACTTGATCAATCATCCATAAACATAGACATGATCCATATGTCTAAAAATAGACATAGTCTAAAAATAGATTTGCGCCAAAAATAGCCTGCGGGCCCACTTAGTGAAGGCGACTCTTTTCACTAAGCTCCATCATCTTGTTGCAATCTCAACAATCAGAAGAGGTTAAGAAGGGAGAGAGAGAGGAGCTAGAGGGGTAAGGGAAGGCTGATGAAACTGATGGTTGTAATCACTCTTTCTACATTAATATAGAACTGCAATTGTGGTGTCCACTCTGTGATGTTGGTAGTATAAACTTGTTTATATGTTGATCTAATATCTTCTAGCATGATTGCCTTAGTTATATGAAACTAGATATCTTTTATATGTTCATGCATTTTTCTATCAAGGTTTTATGTTGTGATATTATGCTTGTCTTTACTTTGTGCAGGTTTTGATCTGGAGTCGGCTCAGGGGTCCTCCGCCTAGTTGCATTGTGCTCTCCAACAACACCACACTAAGACTCGAGGTAATAATTCCTTCTGGCTTTGATATTCGTTTGTTAAACATAGATATGCATGTATCTTTGTGACAGTTGCAGCTAATATGACTATCTGCTGAGGATCCTGGGAAGATCCTTCAGGGTTTCCTACATCACCAAACACCTGTGCATTAATCCCTATAGCATTCTCCTCATCAAACTTGACATCCCTACAAACCACTGTCATCCGACTAGTTTTCATGTACACCCGATAGTTGTGGGAGTATCATTGTACCCCACAAAGATCCCCAACTCTACTATTGGCTGAAGCTTCTTCCGTGCATCTTTATTCACATGGTAATAAACCGATGACCCAAAAATCTTGAAGTGACCAACATCTGGCCTCTTACCGGAATAAGCTTCCTCTGGTATTTTACTCTCAAGTATCCGATGTGGACTACGGTTCTGAACATAAACCATTGTGTTGCATGCCTCAACCCATAAGTGTAGTGTTAGGCCCTAATCATGAAACATCGCCCTTACTACCCCTACTATGCTCTTGTTCTTCTTCTTGGAAACCCCATTTTGTTTAGGGTTATTAGGTGTCGTAAACTCTCGTTTAATCCCTTCCGCTGCACAGAAGTTCTTAAACTCATTGGAGACATATTCTCCACCGTTATCACTCTGTAGAGGTTTAACCTTCTTCCATGACTCTTTCTCGACCGATGCTTTGAATTCACAAAATTTTGTGAATGTCTGATCCTTTCTCTACATGAAAAATATCCAGCATTTACGAGAATAGCCATCTACAAATATAACATAATACCTGTATTTGGCAGTGGATACTGTCGAGAATGGTCCACACACATCTGAATGGACTCTCTCCATAATAGACTCTACTTGACTGTCTCTCTCCAAAGCAAGACTTGGTGTATTTTCCCAAAGTACAACCCTTGCATGTATCAACTTGCTCAAGAGTACCTTTGGGAAGACCAGTAGAGATTTGTTGCAATATATTCAAATCCCCATGATACAAGTGGCCCAATCGCCTATGCCACAACTCGCTGACGTCTCGGCTCAACATATTTTCCTCTTTTGAACTCAAAGCAACACAATCCTCTACCTCTATCTTATAGAGATTATGAACTCAAATCCTATCTTCTTTACTCGACCTGTGGCTATGTGTCGAAGGAACGCCTTTCCTTTCGAAAAGATCACATCATAGCATCTATCCTCAAGCATGGCAATGGATACCAAGTTCTTCGTCAGTCCAATTACATGCATGACATTCTTCAAGGTGAGTGGAGTGCATGCTCCCTCTGAAAAGTAATAGTGCCTACACCAGTAAAACTATACTTACAATCATCACCCATCTCGATATGCATCTTGAGATCTTTCTCCTCCAGTTCACTGAATAACTCTTTGTTACCAGTCATGTGGAAAGAAGCTCCATTGTCTAAGTACCAGACACTTCCCATCATTGTAGACACCATGCATGAAATGAGGGAAAATTCCAATTCGAATTGGGAGGCCAAAGTCTCACCCGTCGCTCCTCCTGAGGACTTCTCCTTGGACTTCTTCTCACATTTCTCCATCTTGATTTTACGAAGTTTATCCTTCAGTGCCAACTTCCTTTGATCACTTTTATTTTGATACAAGTTCGTCAATGTTTTCCACATAGCATGCGGATTTTCCTTGCCATGGAGACTTGAGACAATGTGATCTTGAACTCCCTCATGGATTATCTCCTTTCCTTCACCACACACTTGTTCGATTTGGCCAAGTTCTGTGCATCTATAGCTGTTGGCCTAGGGACTTCTTGATCAATGAATTCCTTCAAGCCATTATCTTCTAGCACAACCTCCATCTTGTCCCTCCTGGCTATAAAATTTGAGCTGCCTTCCAAGGCATACTAAATCCTCAACCCATGGAATGCTATCTGTCGATCCTGAAGTATATATGCAAATTTTACTTTCACCTGTAACCCAAAAACTCAAAACTTTGAAATCTCCTCTAGAGAGCTGATTTTAAATCAATGATATCTCCCTCATCCGAACTCCGATTCGACCAATTGTTTTTTTTTTAATTTGGGTATCTTTTCCCAAGGAATCCAAATCTGTAATTTGTTTATGAAAATTTTCCACAGAAATTCTCTACAAACTCACGGCCCAAAAAACAATCTTGCTCCAATACCATGTAGAAAAACCTTGTAGATTCAAAAGCTAATGCAATTTGCTAAAGCAAGAGACAAGAATATACTTCTACTCTTTACAGTGGAAGCCCATAAACATCGAGAAAACAATAATCAATAGAGGAAGAGAATCAAAGCCACATAACACAACAAATATCCGAGGAAAGCCACAGCTCAAAACCCCACTATTTGTTTTGTATTAATCTAGAAAATCAAGATGAAATTACAATGCTTGTTCTCTCTAGAGCAATCCCAACACTCAACAAATTCAATATCCGACTCATAAGCAAGCTCCAGGCCAAATCTTAGCCTTTTCACAAGCTCTCCAAGTCTCTATTCCAATGTGTAATTCCTATTAAGGATAGCTTGTATTTCAAGGGAAATAAAACCTCTAAAAAAAGTGTAATCCCTCAAGGATCAGTTCCTGATTGCATGCACTATCAGTGTAACTCTGAAAAATCTAAAACAAATAGTACATTATCCCTGCACTCTAGTCTCAACTGGGTCTTTCTCATAATCGACATGCATTAGTTTCTAATGGTGGAATCTTCAGTTAACTAGAGTAGCACTAATTAGGTCACTAGTGTCCCAAATGACTGATTACTCACTATTAGTTCTTGAAACTGATTGGAACTAATTGAACTAGACTTAACTCAATAAATTGAGTTAACTAATTACAACTCATTTATAACTCAACCTTAACTTCTATAACTTAGGGAGAACATATACATGTCTTCTAAAAGACTTCCAATTCGAATTTCCTAAATTAATTATTTTCAAATTGCTATGAGAAAAGAATTCTATTTTACTTCACAGTTTAATTCAAGGACAAATTAAACTTGAATTTCTTGTTGTCATTTCTCAACATTCAGATTTTGTAAAATTACCTCATACCTTTGCTTACTTTGTCAAGATGCTTGGAATTTATTGAGCTCCTCAAATAGCCTTTCAGTCCATCATGATCAAAGTCCTTAAGCTCTTACTTTTCTTAAGTAATTCTGAGGTTATGTCACAAAGAAGAGGGCTAGTAGAATGAGCCCAGAAATTTTCTTTCTTTTTTGATAGGTCGGTCCAGGGAGAGAAGGTCTTCTAGCTATTTGGTTATCAAGAAAATTTCTTATATCCATCCATAACCCCTTAATCCTTTTTGTGTATACTATCAACCTTATCTATGCATTTAGGGATAGTAATTATGGCCAGGTTTTTGTTCTTCTTTCCTTCACAAATTTGGACTAGGGAATTTTCTCTTCTTGAGATGAGATGGTGCCAAGTTGATCTTCTTTTCTGCCCTCACTTCAAAACTTGGCTCTTCTACCATGTTGAAAAATCTAGGGTAGGGAGTTAGGTTAAATATTAAATTGATTTATCTTTAATCTTTGACACTTTTTCGAGATTTAGATCCTTCCATAGCTTTGGTTACAAATCAATGTGATGGGTTGATCATACATTGTTATAGCCTAATATAATCGTCACATATTCATAGGTTGATCTGATCATGGGGGCTTCACTAAATGAACCTATGACATAGCGCGTGCATCCGTGGCATACTAAAAAATACCCTTAATTTGACTACATATTGGAAAATACCTCTAAAAATCACATTATCTAACCCCCTACCAATATGAACCCAATACACCTTCCCAATTTAAAAAACCTCTACTTTCACTAGATATTGTAGGTATCCATTTTTTCGTTAACATTTTTTATACCCCTTTATATTTTTTCATTAACTTTGAGCTCCATTTTTTGTACCTCCTAATATAAAAACCCTTTACCCCCTATTATATGCTCAACATATTATGTCATTTTTTCCTCAATATATATCTCCCAATATGAATGCATGTGGTATGATATTGCTCTGCTAGTGAAGCTCCCGCAAGGCCAATCCATCTTGGCTAGCATAGATAGCTCGGTATATCATCACTTTGGTCCATACATATAGAGAGACAAGTAGGGTTAGGCTATACACCAAGGACATGCTATCCCACCTGGGCTTGATAACCCATGTTCACTACCCTCAAATATAAGGAGGGTGTATAATACCATATATTTGATCAATTCATGGAATAAGTCCATTAACTATGTTAGGAACACCAAGAGCCTATAATCAGATTCTCATGTTAAACTAAGCCTTTACACAATCTGTGCCCCTGATAAGTCAGCCATCAACTACTTTATATCCCTATCCCACTCCACCATACACTGCCACAATCCTACTTTAGGTGTTAGCTACTCCTTCTTCAATGCCTAATCACAACAATTTGTGATTATGATGAAAATTTGAGTACATGTGTGTAATTTCCATGATGGGATGTATGAATTTTCCTCCCCACATTTCTCGTCAATGATTATAACCTTGAATGGGCTAGAACTGGTCTATCTCATCATCTCAAAATGACCCAATAGATGAAAATTTACAATTTCTGTCATCATCACTTCACACTATCTCATACATGACACTTTCTACAAATTATATGAATGAATTTATGGAAGGTCGTCCCCTCTACCTATCCTATGATTTATTGTGACAAAAAGTGAATAAATGACAATTGAAGGACCTTTGTTGACAAGATACCCTACTTATAAATTTCCCTTTATTCACTTGTTGTCACAATCAATCATAGAGTAGGTAGAGGGGATGGCCTGCCATAAATTCATGCATATAATCTGTAGAAGGGGTTATCTATGAGAGTGTGAAGTGATGATGAAAAACATGGTAAATTTTCATTTGTCGGGTCATTTTGAGATGATGATGACAAACCAGTGCTAGCCCATTCAAGGTTATAATCATTGATGGGCAATGTGGGGAGGACAATTCATACATCCCATCATGGACATTACACTCATATGTACTTAAATTGTCATCATAATCACAAAATGTTATTAATTGAAAACCAATATATGTTAGAATTTTGATAGACTAATATAGATTAGAAAATGCAACCAATATATATATTAGTTACAATAAATATAGTCGAAAATATTGTATGTGTGAGTATTGAAGCCTCCCATTTCACTAGCTAGTGCAGATTCAATTATGTTCTTGAGCTTGTTCATATTAAAAAATAATTGGAACAATTGTCTTCAAAACCTTTCTAAAAACATCCTTGGTGATGATAACATCACACACCATTGATTTTCCATGCCCTTCAATCCAGTTCACAGCTGTGGGTTTCTTGTTTACACATAAATTGCTAGAAATACTCATTAACATCCATGTCATGAAACTCATTTTGAAGGAAATCCAAAACATTAGTTACACCCTTGGATACCATAGTCATCCCCATAGCATCCTTAGTAAATAAATTTGGTCAAATAATCTATGTAAATCCTTTGTTTATTTATTATGTGACCTAATAACTAGCTATTAAAAATATCATTTGATAGGATTGAAATAAATTCTATATAATCTATGTCTTTTAAATTTAGATTTAAATTTAAATTTAACAATATAAATATTGTAATACTATATGTTATAAGCCATTTTGATCTATGGGTGGCTATCTATTTATTAGAATCCTTTGTTAATATGTTAAAGAATCAGGGGCAATTAGGTGTAGTGTGATTCTTCTTGACTTGATAACAATTTGTGGAGTCTTTTTACTTTTTCTTGTTAGCTTAATCTTCTTCTTATTATTAATGCATGTGTGTGTACTTCATCAAACTACTACCAAAAACATAAGAACAAGAACACAAGATTTGGCTCTCTTCCAGGGCCAATACCTCTCTTCTCTTGAGAGGAAAACCCTTTAATAATTTTCTCTTATTGAAGATTCTTATTGATCAATGCCAAACCATAGACGCTTGACAAGAATATCCTCCAAGAACAAGTCAAGTCCTTCCTCCTTTCTGCACTTTGTTCCCCAACACTTCCTTCGTCTGGAACTTCATTTCTCGACACTTCATTCTCCTTCCAACTGTTGTTATATCTTGTTGCACTTTCTCTAGAAGAGATACCTTTGATGGGACCCTTTCCTTACGATGATCCCTTCCTTCTCTTCACCAACCAAGGAACTTGTATGACTGTAATGGGAGGGTTGTTATGACAAAAGATACAACCTCCTTCTCTTCGCACGTGTGACTATATTCCTTGTGATATTGACCTCTTCCTTCTTCCCTTGAGAGAGCTCCTTCTTCACTTGAGTGAGAGGCCTTATAGGCCTACTTAGATTTCCCAACCAATGAATTTATGTGACTACGATGATAGTGACGTAATGACTGTAGGAAAAGGCTCTTTCCTTCTCACGTGTGACTACAGCTTTCCCTAGAAACAATCCTATTGAGCTTGGTTGTGTACAATTGTTCTTTGCTACACTTGAAGACCCTTTCTTCGTCCTTTGTTACCCTTTAATTGCCTCCTTAATTCGTTAATTTCAGATATATCAATGCATTCTTTTGAAGGAGTGGACAACCTCTATATATAGAGGTTTTTCCCGCCTTTAGATTGACTTGAAGGCTGACTAGTTGTTTGTCGTCTGAATTGATGTCTTTGCTTTAGATAGCTTATTTGATGGTGCCTTTTCTTTGGAGGAGACTTGAATTTTCTTCAAGGGATATTCTTTGACTCTTATACAAAGATATACATGGTGCAACACGCCCTTAAGGTCTTCAACATTTTCTTTTGACTATTTGGCTCACCTATAGCACTTTAACATGTGCTAGACCTATTTCAATGAGAAAGAAACTTATTGACATTTATTATAAAAATACTATTTCTTTTCTTGAATAAATAAAAATATCAAAAGTACATTTATGAAGACCGAACCTACTTACAGTTCCTTTAACACTCCCTCTTAACTAGGGAGGTATTCATACAATATTACAAGGTGTTTTTCTATGTTTCAATCTTGAAGAATTCACATAAGAGAAACCGGATTGGAAATCCATATATTATAGCATCATCCAACATTATTTCCACAAAGTGGCCTTGGCTGACAACTCTATCTCTCAATAGATCAGAGCACAATGTTGGTGAGACCAATGACTTATAGACACCTTAGTCATTGTCTCTCAAGGTACATACCCACCCGGGCGTCCACTGAGTATGACCTTCTATGACTATTCTTGTCTTGGGTTCCTAGCCCTCAAATAATATCGGTCCTCTTGCCTACTCTTGTCTTGGATGCGATACACATCCTCAAAGAGTATCAGATTTCAGATGATTACCCAATCCCATTCTTTCTTCCCAAGTAAAGACAAAAATGTTGTGTCTATCACTTTCTCTCAATTGAGGAATACATGCCCAAGTATCCTCTGACAAGGTACTTGTCCAAGTTCCTTTGTAATTGGGAACTTGTTATAACTCCCTCTTAGCTAGGGATTTGTCCATTCATCAACAACTTCTTCTTGGTGGGTCCTCCAGCTGCTTGATCTCCTTCCTTCCTTTTATGTCCTGAAGACTTTGTTCGAACTTCTTCTAGTAGAGCACCATCCATCGATCACTTTCCTTCATGGTTTGTCATGTCATTTCTTCCTTCATGAAAAGTCACTTTCTTGTCATATATCAGGTTCTCTTGTCATCTAGTTATTATTTGTCATATATCAGGTTCTCTTGTTATCTAGTTATTCCTTGTCATCTTGTTTATGCTTCGGACTACTCTTCACATGGATGCTTCTTTATACTTGTTTGTTCCCATGCCTTGATCTAGTAGGCCTTCATAACTTCATCCTAATATTGCTTCAACATTAAATGGTACTTTTTTTGGATGGCTTCTTCATCATGACATCTTTGTAGAGTATAATCATTTATCTGCTACTTTCATATCTACAATGCCTTGATAGGTGTCAAGGGTCCTTTGATCCTTTTCTTCCTTTGTCAGAGTTGTCATGCCTTCTTTCGGGAGATGTCTTTAAAGTATCTTTGTCAGATATAGAGATTCTTTGTGATCATAGTGTTCTTCACATGCTTGATCTCCTTCTTCATTTTCTTCTTCATGGATATATTGGTCAACCACCTTCTACTCCTTGTGGGATCACTTCTTCATCTCGGACTAGTCAGCATTTCTTCGTGCTTCTTAGTCAGTGATCTTATACTCCTTATGTGAGTATTTTCCTTTTTTTGAACTTCATTTCATTGTAGTACATGCCTTCGAGCATGTCATTGGTGAAAGAAATTCTTTCATGCTTGATCATGTCATATTACTATTCCCATGACTCAATAATATATATATGATAACATGACTAAACTTTGATGCATACATAACTCATCTTGATTCTCCTTTGATAGTATTAGCTTCATTTGGTTTTCCTTGGAGTTTCCCTTCTTACTTCATCTTAGCTTTCCTGCATATTATCCTTTTATTGAATCCCATCAATGGGATTCCCAATGATACATCTACTTTTGTTTATGAATATTCTTCTGAATATTCCATCATAGGATATTGAAGACCCTTACCCTGCAAATGTTTCTTTCCTTTTGATGATGGAGGTCTTCTAAGATTCTTAATCATGATCAATTTTATTTCATTGTGGATGAGGTTCTATACAAGGTATGCTCCTTCTACATGAATATCTTGAGCTATATCTACCATGCTCCTATATTCTAGAAGATATTTCTAACCATGTGTTTTGTTCTATTTATAAATGTTGCTTCTACATGAGTATTTTGAACTCTATGTACATCATGCTTCTAGGTTCTAGAAGATTTTTCTAGCCATGCAATTTTATTCTATTCCTACATGATCCTATAGTACTAAAAACTTTTAAAGGAGACTTTAAGTAAAGAAGTAGACTTAGTCATAGTAGAGATCCGGAGGATCTTCCTTATTTTGATTCTTGTCTTCTTCTTTAATTTATTGAGTCACATGAGCTTCTTCCATTTTTATTTTGTGGTTGTTGTCCTTCTTCAGTTTAGTAAAATTCCTTTTGTAGTGTCCATATTCTTGGCATCCATAGCATTGGATTTTGGACATATATTTGTTGTTTGTTTTTTGAGGACCAAATTTGTCAAATTTTCCCTTTCTCTTGGCCATGGTAGCAAATGCTTGCTCTTTTGATCCCACATCTTCCTTTGCTTTAAGTCTTGTTTCCTCTATCCTGCATAGGGACCACATTTAACTTAGCTGGGTGGCTTCCTTCTTGGCATAAATGCTTGATGTGAAGGTACCCCAATCCTTAGGTAGAGCATTGAGTACTATAGTTGTCATTTCCATGTCAGACATAGCTTCCCCTAGCTCTTGAAGTTGATCCCTCATCTTAGAGATCTTAATGAAGTAGGGAAATATTCCTTCCTTTGATATCTTCATCTTGTACAATTAATTTCGTAGAGAATAACTCTATTAGTTTATCTCTAGTTGTGATTACCGAGACTAACTCTATTAGTTTATCATATATTTCTTTTGATGTTTCAAGTTTTGAGACATAAGGAATGAGAGATCCCTTGATGGATTCTATTAGAATCCTTTGAGCTCTTGTATCATCCTTATTGAACTTGTCTAAGGCTTGATTTTGTTCCTTAGCAGGAATAGTGGTATTCCCCTTCATGTGTTCTAGAAGTTCATTCTCTTTGAGAAGTAAATCAGTCCTCTTTCTCCAAGCAAGAAAGTTATTAGTACCTGGCAATTTGTTTCTTTCCTTGGAAAAAGACATTGATGTATATTCAGAAGGGGAAATAAACTTAGTTGATAGATTTTGAGATGTATTAAACTTTCTTTCTCCTTGAAGACTTGATGGCTTTCCCTCCTTAGATCTTGATGTTATTCAAGTTGCTTTCTCCAAGTGAACTTGCTTGATGATAAGATTTGCTTGATGATTTGTAGCTTGATGTAGGTCCTTTTTTGATTTTCTCTTCTTGTAGGTGCCTTTATGTAAGGCTCTTATTCTTGCTTTGTAGTCTTCCTTAATGAGAGATGGATGGTAAACCTTCTTTTCCTTTGATGTGATTGAGACTTCTTGGCTTGATGCCTCAAATTTTGTAGATGTACTTTCTTGATGAGTGTTCTTGAGATGCCCTTTCCTTGATTTGTCACCTTTGCTCTGATACCATGTTGAAGAGTCAAGGGAAATAGGGTGTAGTGTGATTCTTCTTGACTTGATAAAAATTTGTGGAGTCGTTTTAATTTTTCCTTGTTATATTAATCTTCTTCTTATTATTAATAATGCATATGTGTGTACATCATCAAACTGCTACCAAAAACATAAGAACAAGAACACAAGATGTTGGCTCTCTGTTAGGGCTAAAACCACTCTTCTCTTGAGAGGAAAAGCATTTAGTAAGTTTCTCTTATTGAAGCTTCTTATTTGTCAATACCAAAACCTAGACCCTTGACAAGAATGTCCTACAAGCACAAGTCAAGTCCTTCCTCCTTTCTGTACTTTTTTCCCCGACACTTCCTTCTTCCGGCGCTTCGTTTCCTGGCACTTCGTCCTCCTTCCAACTGTTGGTAGATGTTGTTTCACTTGCTGTGGAAGAGATACCTTTGATGAGAAACTTTCCTTATGAATATCCATTCCTTCTCTTCACCAACTAACAAACTTGTATGACTGTAATGGGAGGGTTGTTATGACAACACAGACAAACCCCTTCTCTTCGCACGTGTGACTATATTCCTTGTGATATTGTCCTCTTCCTTCTTCACTTGAGAGAGCTCCTTCTTCACTTGAGTGAGAGGCCTTATAGACTTAATTAGATTTCCCAACCAACAAATTTATGTGACTGTGATGATAGTGTTGTAATGACCATAGGAAGAGGCTCTTTCCTTCACACGTGTGACTGCAGCTTGCCCTAGAAACAATCCTATTGAGCTCAGTTGTGTACCCTTCTTCTTTGCTACACTTGGATACCCTTTTTTCGTCCTTCGTTACCCTTTACTTGCCTCCTTACTTCCCTGATTTCAAAGATATCAATGTGTTCTTTTGAGGGAGTGGACAACCTCTATAAATAGAGGTTTGTCCCTCCTTTATACTGACTTGAAGGCCTACTAGTTGTTTGTAGGCCGACTTGATGTCTTTGCTTTAGATAACTTCTTTGATGGTGCCTTTGCTTTGGAGGAGACTTGACTTTGCTTGGAGGGATATTCTTTGACTCTTATACAAACATATACATGGTGCAACATGCCCTTAAGGTCTTCAACATTTTATTTTGACTATTTGACTCACCTATAACACTTTAACATGTGTTAGACTTATTTCAATGAGCAAGAAACTCATTGACATATATTATAAAAATAATATTTATTTTCTTGAATAAATACAAATATTAAAAGTACATTTATGAAGACCGAACCTAGTTACATTTCCTTCAACACTCCCTCTTAAATAGGGAGGTATTCATACAATATTACAAGGTGTTTGGCTATGTTTAAATCTTGAAGAATTCACATAAGAGAAACTAGATTGGCAATCCATCTGTTATAGCATCATAGTAACCAAAATTATTTCCACAGCAAGGCCTTGACTGATAACTCTATCTCTCAATAGATCAAAGGACAATGTTGGAGATACCAATGAATTATATACACCTTAGTCATTGTCTCTCAACGTACATACCCACCTAGGTGTTCACTAAGTATGACCTTCTATTACACAATAATTTGTCACTCTCTTGTCACTCCTCGTTCGTGATCCCGGAGAGCCCTAGTAGTGACTATTGTGTTATACTTTCACCATGAAACCTATACTCTTGCATCCCTTGAATTTTGAAGAAATTAGCTCCCACTCCCTTCAGAACATTTCCATAGAATCCTTCTTAAAAACCAGTTTTTAAGATCAACGCTCTTTCACAATGTCTCACTCGTGCTAATGGTAGAGTTTTACACTATGACCCATGTCGTTGTTAGCCCAAACCCTGCATCGGTCTACTTCTTGATTATTTTTATTAAAGGAAATAGAGTTTCACAGCTAGAAACTTCTAGTGGCGATGTGTTGGATGTTTGTTTGGTTGGATAAGGGCCGAGAACTCCATATAAGGTTCTTTCCCCCTTAAAAGTGGACCTTCCCAAAGAGATAAGACCTTCTTCCCCCTTGAGTCGATCTAATGCTTATCCTCCTATCCCTATATAAACCACTTCCTCTTACCCTTTTTGGGTTACAATACAACACATAGTGAAAGTGGTGGAGAGATAGAACCAGCTGCAAAATTCTGAAATCTTTAGCTTTTGATAGAAGAAGATTAGTCTTAGATGACCAAAGACTAGTATTTGGTAGCTAAAGCATGAGGAGAGAGAGTTAGAGCTTGGAAGTCATTTCATGTCAATCTAGAGGAGGAAAAGAGTGTTGAAAAGGTGTATAGTGGGACTTGGATATCGCAAAGGAGATCTCCAACGTCAAGGCTTCGGTTGTATTTATCTTTGAAGTTTATTTTAAGACAACTAATGGTTTATTTCCTATCGAGTGTAATATTACATTTGATAGCTTAGAACTCCTTGACCTTTTAAGTAGATTGGATTTGATTTTATGCTATCACGTTTGTTGTTGTTTCTTGCATGTTTGTTTCGGGTACTTGAACGAAAGGAAGCTGGAGCAAAGAAGCAAGATCACCATCAAGTGGATTAGCATTATAAGAGGTAGGCCCTCTTATTCGATTCTAATCTAAGGAAATTTAAATTAGATTGTCTTGTTTGTGGCTAGAACCACTCTCTTGGGCTAGAGGGATCGTCTCTGTCCACGAGGATATTCCTACACCACAAATTGGAGACCATACTGGGGAAATACATCTCCTCTTCATCACTCTGTTTTTTCTACTTGTGTGCCTAGTTTGTTTATTTATGGTCTTATGAATCTGTATTGACCTGTTTGAAGGCATACAAACACTAGCCCACCCTCTAATGTGTTAAGTCTGGTCCTGTGTGAAGTTATTTTTTATTTTTTCTTTCAATCCCTCGATCAGTGCTTGTTTTAGCCAAACAGTCGCGTTGATCCCTGATCAGTGCTAGTTTCAGCCAAACAGTAGCGCCGATCAGCGCCAGTTTTAGCCTGACAGTCGCGCCAGACCCCTTTACAGTGCTAATTTCAGCCAAAAAATCATGTCGGTTTCTGAGTTAAGAAAAATCAGAGTTTCTCCCATTCAGTGCTAGTATGTCTTGACCCTCAAACTTTCTTCTTCGAGAAGTGACTAGGATTCTTTGTTTGCTAGGTTTGATTGATTGATTGGCTTGAAGTTTCATTGCTTGATTTTTTGAGCTTTTTGGATCATTTCTATGATCCTAGGGCATCTAGGTCAATTACCATTCATTTGTTTGTTTACTCATTGTGTCAAGTTTCTAATTTGTTGCTTCATTTAATCAATCTTTCAGTCACAACATCTTCATTACTTCATTTTCAATTGAATGAGTGAAAGCGTCTCATTTTCTCTCTTATTTCGAGTGTCTCTTTTCTCTTTCCGAGCATATATTATATTGCTTAGTTTGTCGATTGAAGCATTTATGTGTTTGGTTTGTTCGATTCAAGGAAGAAGTTGTTTTTAGTTTCATTTATCATGCTTTGGATTTGATTGATGCTTGTTTGTTCAGAATTGTGAAAATTTTCATTAAAGTGCTTTATGTGAAAGATTCATTTTGCATTTTATGAAAAGAAGAAAATCATTCTAGTTTACTTAAGCAAAAATATTGCATTAGTAGCATTATTGAGAAGCTAGAACTGCATCATCATAGGCACGAGAAATGCAATAAAAAAAATGTTGTTAAATGAAGATTAAGTGCACTTAAGACATGTATTGGTAAAATATTCCATTATTTGGTTGTTGCGTTGATTGTGTGTTCTCTATCCCTCAATTAATGTAAACTTTCATCGAAGACAAAGATTTCTTTTCTCATATAGTTGCATATAGAAGTTTTCAAATGACAGTGGTAGGGCCTTGAAATTAAAACCTAATTCAATATAAACCATTAAAATTTATTCAATTAACGTAAGGAATCATAGAAACTTAATGCTCACATTTAGTGTTCTAGGCTAGAGACGTGTTTCGATGTCTTTAAACCTAGTCATTGTCGTTCGCAATGATCTTGCATTAGACAGCACTAGCATGGACTTGTGCTCCCCGTACCATTGTGTATATAAAGGGAGACCCCTATAGGTTGCAATCCTTTATCCATAGGAAGCCGAGTATTTTGCCTTGTAAATGTGATACACCAAACACAGCATTCGAGGAGATTGCTTGCTCATACTTTTCGGTTCGCCGGGAGGTATTATATAGTTCATGGTTACCTGGTAATCATTTATGCCTAGAGTACCCTCAGTAGTCATTTTTTATCTTTGCTAACTCTTTAAATTTGAAAATATCATCGAGCACTTGTCCTTTCAATCCCATTAAATCTGAAAGCGACTAGAGTCACCTTTCATCCTTTCCTCGACTCTTAAAACATGAAAAGGAAAAGTTTTGTTTCAGTGTCTTAAAATTAATTGCCTATGAAATATTCCTGGTTAAAGTTATCTTCCTTAGTGATTCTTTAGGGTCGATTCCATGGCAACATTTTCGGAGTTTACCAGTCAAGGATTCCCCTCCGATGGGAGTCATGGTCCTTTTCCTTCTTTTGGAAATGTTGGCACTCCTATATGGAAACGTTGTCCCTTACTGGGTTAACTATTGGTTTACCTATCTCGTTATTTTCAACCTCGGTGATCCCATGTGTCCCAGCTTATGTACAGCCATCTCCTTCACCTGAACAATGCCATGTTGATTCTAAGGTTGATCTCTCACCTTCTTCACCTATTTCTTCACCCTCCTCTTCTACTTCGCTCGATGAAAGTTTGAAATCTAGTAACCAGAAGGATAAGAAGAAGACAAAGAAGAAGAGGTAAGATAAGTGAGAGGCTAATCGCGTAGCTATTGCTCCAAATGCACTTCCCAGTGAAAAACCTTCCGATCCTTTGTGGAAGGTAAAATTCTGTTGCAGGTTATTTAAGGGTGACCATCTCCTTCAAGATTGTTCTGGTATTCCCAAAGTCTTAGAGGTATGGTCTCAAAATATGGATCAACCATCCCATCGACCTCTGGAGATCATGTTGATGCTACACCCTTGGCTAGCAATGGTAAGAATAAAGGAAAAATTAAATTCCCTTGTAGGTTATGTGAAGGAGAGCATCTTCTTCACCTTTGTCCTCTTATGGATAAATCTTCCAAAGTTTTGGAAAACCTTATAGATTCTCAACCCCAACTTCCTCTTGGTTATCAGAGGCTTTCTTCTAAACCTCTCCTAGTTGGTAAAGAGATTGACTTGGATTCATCTCTTTCCCATCTTTCTCTTCCTAAGCATGACTCTCTTGTGTTTATTCCCGTCCAACCATTGGTCGAAAATAGTGTCGACTTGGCTTCGCCTTTAGTGGTTCACTCTATTCTCGAAGAGAGTAGTGTTCATACTACTCATGTTCTTCTCATCTCCTCAGATTCTCATGAATCGAGGCCCTCCCGTCCCAGTTGTTCAGGAGAGTCCTTCTCCTATTCCTGTAAAACATGGGGGCAATCCTATGATACCCTCACCAAGTAGTTTTGTTGTTTCTTATGATTGGAGTTAATTGATTGCATTTCTAGATTATGGTACAAGCCTATAATATGGTAGTACATGGCACTCTATTAGATGAAGGCTCATCTGTTAACATCATGTCTTCTACTACTTGGCAAGCTTTGGGATCCCAACAGCTTGTGCCTGTCACCAAGAATCTATTGCCTTTCAACGGAGGAGCCAATCAACCTTTAGGTATCCTTATGAAGTTCCCTATTGCTTTGGGAGGAAAAGCCATCTATATAGACATGATGGTAGTCCAAGATCCCTTAGACTTCGATATTCTCCTTGGGTGCGACTATGTTTATGTCATGGGAGCTCTTGTTTCTTCACTCTTTCGTGTGGTTTTTTTTCCACATGAAGGGAGAATAGTGACCATTGATCAATTATCATTCGTCAGTCACTAGATGGCTCCAATCCTACCGTCATCCCCTATTGGTTCTCATTTGCAAGCAGTACCCTCCCCACCATAGGTCAATTATGTGGCTACCTGTTCCATCTCCACATCTATTGATGATCATGTAGATGGCATGGTACATTATGTATTGGGGGCATTGGAACCTGATCTGTCATTTGTACCAGTTGACATGTGTTCCTCCCAGAGCGTAGTTCTCCCATCTAGTGAGGACCTCTTGGGGGCCATGTTCTCGTATGGTCCATGATCAGTTGTTACGAGGATAGTTCTTTTTCTGTGTCAACCTTGTTAAAAAATGAAACAACATACGAGGATAGTTCTTTTTCTATGTCAACCTCGTTAAAAAATGAAACATCATACGAGGATATTTCTTTTTCTGTGTCAACCTCGTTAAAAAATGAAACAGCGTGCGAGGATAGTTTGTTCCTGTATCAACCTCGTTAAAAAATGAAACAGATTACGAGGATAGTTATTTTTCTGTGTCAACCTCGTTAAAAAATGAAAAAGATTTCGAGGATAGTTTGTTCCTATATCAACCTCGTTAAAAAATGAAACAGATGTCATGAGGATAGTTCCTGGTCTTGTGTCAACCTCGTTAAAAAATGAAACAAAGTATCGAAGCATGGTTCTTGGACTTGTGTCAAGCTCCTTAAAAAATGAAACAAGGAGTCTTGAGGATAGTTCTTTTACTATTTCAACCTCATTAAAAAATGAAACAACTCCCTTTTCCAAATCGAGTATTTGATTAAGATTTTGTCAAATTCTAGTCGAGTCTTTCCTTGATCTCAAAAGTGAAACTTCATTCCATCCACCTTTTAGCAACCTGACGTCTACTTCGGTGAATGAAATGAAGTTTGGGGGGCATGTGCCTCTGCTCTCATCATGCTAAGGGCATGCCATTTTTTCATCCAATAGTTTTTTGTTTCAATCTTGTATAAACATGAAACTGAATCCTAGCATAGTTTTTCATTTCAAGCTTGTGTAAACATGAAACTGAATTGAACCATAGTTCCCTATGGTTCAGCCTTGTATTAAAATGAACCCATCTCCATTTTAACCCCCATGATTTCCATTTTTATTAGCCTCTCCTGTAAGATAAGCCTTTGTTTTTTCTCCATTCCATTGCCACCATCTCTTTGGTCAATCATTTGCTTTCACTTGGTTGTTTTACACTTTCTTGAGGAACCGCAGCGATGAGTGGTTTTACTAGCCAGCCTCTTGACCTCTTAGTTTTTGAGCAGTTACACCATAACCGGAACCAGTTGCTACCCTTTATAACACTCGTTCCTCTAGGATGAGACACCTTTAAGCTCTTTTCTGACTCGTAAAAAATGAAAAACATTGTCGAGTTTTTTTCCTTTTAGACTCGTTAACGAAAATAAAAGTAGGGAGTCATCTTTGAGCTTTTTATTGACTCTCAAAATATGAAAAGGTTGTCGATCTCTTGTCGTTTAGAACTCGTTAAAGGTTGTGAAACATCGTTTACCCAGTATACATTTTCCCCTTTTTCGGGCTGGGATAAAACTATTTAAAAAAAAGGTATACCTTAGTCAAACATGACTAGGAGGTTCTCTTGAATATTGTTTTCTACCTTTTCCGGTTCGAGAGACAACTTTACGAAAAGGGACCCTTGGATTTTTCTTTTCCGTGTATTTTTAAAACTCTCTAAACATGAAAAGGATTTTGATTTTCACCTTTGTCGGACTCGTTAAAAGATTAAACGACATAGGACTTGTCATTATGACGAGACTAGCCTTATCCTTCCTAGGGCTCGTTAAAATTTACTAGGTAGGATCCATCCGAAGGATGGACTTATATTACAAGAATATGCTATCCCCTTCAAGCTTATGTTTCAAAAATAACTAGGGCACCCGCCCCGGAAATGGTGGGGGGAAATTGGAAGTATTCATCATTTGTATTCTTCACTTGAGGTAGCATGTCGCTTTTGAACATTGACACTCATTTATTGTTCGTGTCGGGTTTTGGACATCCTCACTCTGTCACTTTCCTTCCTAGGTTTGGGTTATCCATTTTTACCTATCATTTTATCTCTGCCACATCACCATCACCTTTGATCCCATGATGTAAAATGCTGCCAAACTACAGAGTCGTGTCATCCACATGTTCAAGAGAAGTCTTCTTGCATGTACATTGTTTGATCATCTGTCACATTCTTGGATTACTCTAATTCATTGTGTTTCCCGTTTCGTGTCGATGATGAAGGATCCATTATGACCTTCCTTCGACAAATCACTTCTTGTTGACTTTAGCTCATTATCCAGGAAGTTTATCTAGAAACTCCTTTCCAATACCTTAGAGCTTGCATGCCTCAATGGCAAGTTCTTCACACTCAACGACAAGTTCTCATCAATGGCCCTCGATCGAGTGATTTCACAGGTGTTCGACTTACGTTCCTTATTCACACTTCGTGAATTGTATTGATATTACCTTGAGATCCATTCACATTATGGGTGGTTTCTCTCGCGCTTGTTAACGGTTCACATCATTATCCGGTAATCAAGTGATTTTATAGCATGTTCGACATCAGCACCACTATTCACATGTTAGAATTTGTACTTTGATCGGGTCATGTTGGAGCGCAAGACCCTAGTCTTAAATAAAAAAAGTCCAGGTTGTGAGGAGTGATGAGTCATTCATGATTATATACATGATTCTTTAGACGGATGGCTGCGACCATGCCGTGGGCATCATTTTGATCCTGCTCAGTGGAATGGTTGTGACCATACCGTGGGTCTTTTCACTTTGATCCTCTCTATGTGGATGGTTGCACCCATGTCGTGGACCTATTTCATATGATCCCTTCAGTTGAATGGTTGTGCCCATACTGATGATCCATGCACATGATCCTTTTCTTGATGGATAGTTGTGCCTATACCATGGATTCATGTATTGTTATATGCCTCTCATTTTTATCAGGAATGACTATCAGATTTCAGATATGTACATGTATGTTTGAGTTGCAAGTCTTCTGATGCTGGTATTCCAATTCCTCACTCCGTCTTAAAGAATTTTAGCCATAGGTCTCAGCTCTGACTTCATGCTTTAGGGGGTATCTGTTACACAGTAATTTGTCACTCTCCTGTCACTCCCCATTCCTGATCCCGGAGAACCCTAGTAGTCACTACTGTGTTATACTTTCACCATGAAACCTATGCTCTTTCATCCCTTGAATTTTGAAGAAAGTAACCCCTACTCCCTTTAGAACATTTCCAAAGAATCCTTCTTAAAACCCAGTTTTTAAGATCAACGCTCTTTCCTAGTGTCTCACCCGGGCCGATGGCAGAGTTTTACACTCTGACCCGCACCAATCGGTGCTACTATTATCCCAATACCCATGCTGGTCTACTTCTGGATTGTTTTTATAAAAGGAGACGGAGTTTCACGTCTAGAAACTTCTCGTGGCGATGTGTTGGATATTCATTTGGTTGGATAAGGGCCGAGAACTCCATGTAAGGTTATTTCCCCCTTAAAAGTGGACCTTCCAAAGGAGATAAGATCTTCTTCCCTCTTTAGTGGATCTCATTCTTATCCTCCTCTACCTATATAAACCACTTCCTCTTACCCTTTTTGGGTTACAATACAACACATAGTGAAAGTGGTGGAGAGATAGAACCAGCTGCAAAATTCTGAAATCTTTAGCTTTTGATAAAAGAATATTAGTCTTAGATGACTAAAGACTAGTCTTTGGCAGCTAAAGCATGAGGAGAGAGAGTTGGAGCTTGGAAATCATTTCATGTCAAGCTAGAGGAGGAAAAGAGTGTTGAAAAGGCATGTAGTGGGACTTGGATACCGCAAAGGAGATCTTCAACATCAAGGCTTCGGTTGTATTTCTCTTTGAAGTTTATTTTAATAAAACTAATGGTTTATTTCCTATATCGAGTGTAATATTACATTTGATAGCTTATAACTCCTTGACCTTTTAACTAGATTAGATTCGATTTTGTGCTATCACATTTGTTATTGTTTCTTGCATGTTTGTTTCAAGTATTTGAACGAAAGGAACGAAAGGAAGCTGGAGAAAAGAAGTAAGATCACCATCAAGTGGATTAGATTTATAAGAGGTAGGCCCTCTTATTCGATTATAATCTAAGGAAATTTACATTAGAGTGTCTTTTTTGTGGCTAGACCCACTATCTTGGGCTAGAGGGATCGTCTCTGTCCGCATAGAGGATATTCCTACACCACACCTTCTACGACTATTCTTGTCTTGGTTTCCCAAACCTCAAACAATATCAATCCTCTTGCCTACTCTTGTCTTAGATTCCCTACACATCCTCAAAGAGTATAAAATGCCAGACGATTACCCAATCCTCCCATTCTTTGTTCCCAAGTGAAGACAAGAATGTTGTGTCTATCACTTCCTCTCAATTGAGGAAGACATGCCCAAGTATCCTCTGACAAGGTACTTGTCCAAGTTCCTTTGTAATTGGGAACTTGTTATAACTCCCTCTTAGCTAGGGATTTGTCCATTCATAAGCAACTTCTTCTTCATGGGTCCTCCAACTAATTGATCTCCTTCCTTCCTTTGATGTCATGAAGTCTTTGTTCGAACTTATTCTAGGTAGGGCACCATCCATCGATCACTTTCCTTCCTGGTTTGTCATGTCATTTCTTCCTTCGTGAAAGATGGCCTTCTTGTCATATATCAGGTTCTCATTTCATCTGGTTATTCCTTTTCATCTTGTCTATGCTTCAGACTACTCTTCACATCGATGCTTCTTTGTACTTGCTTGTTCCCCTGCCTTGTTCTAGTAGCCCTTCATGACTTCATCCTGATATTGCTTCAACATTCAATGGTGCTTTTGTTGGATGGCTTCTTCAACATGACATCTTTGTATAGTAGAATCAGTTATTTGCACCTTTCATATCTCCAAGACCTTCCTAAGTGTCAAGGGTCCTTTGATCCTTTTCTTCCTTTGTCAGAGTTGTCATGCCTTCTTTCGGGAGATGTCTTCAAAGTATCTTTGTCATATATAGATATTCTTTATGATCATGGTGTTCTTCACATGCTTTATCTCTTTCTTCATTTTCTTCTTCATGGATAGATTGGTCAACCACCTTCTACTCCTTGTGGGAGCACTTCTTCATCTTGGACTAGTCAACGTTTCTTCTTGCTTCTTAGTCAGTAATCTTATACTCCTTATGTGAGTATTTTCCTTTTGTTGACCTTCATTTCATTGTAGTACATGCCTTCGAGCTTGTCATTGGTGAAAGATATTGTTTCATACTTGATCATGTCATAGAACTATTCCATTACTCAATAATATACATATGATAACATGACTAAAATTTGATGCATACATACCTCATCTTGATTCTCCTTTGATCATCTTAGATTCATTTGGTTGTCCTTGGAATGGCCCTTCTTACTTCATCTTAGCTTGCCTGCATATTATCCTTTTCTTGAATCCCATGAATGGGATTCCCAATGAGAAATCTACTTTTGTTTATGAATCTTCTTTTGAAGATTCCATCATAGGATCTTGAATACCCTTACCCTAAAAATGTTTCTTTCCTTTTGATGATGGACGTCTTCTAAGATTCTTAATCATGATCAATTTCTTTCAGTGTGGATGAGGTTCTATAATAGGTATGCTCCTTATACATGAATATCTTGAGCTATATCTACCATGCTCCTATATTTTAGAAGATATTTCTAACCATGCTTTTTTTTCTATTTACAGATGCTCCTTCTACATGAGTATTTTGACTCTATGTACATCATGCTTCTAGATTCTAGAAGATGTTTCTAGCCTTGCAATTTTATTCTATTCCTACATGCTTCTATACTACTCAAAACTTTGAAAGAAGACTTTAAGTAAAGAAGTAGACTTAGTCAAAGTAGAGATCCAAAGGATATTCCTTTTTTACTTCTTGTCTTCTTCTTTCATTTCCTGAGTCACCTGAGTTTTTTCCCTTTTTATTTTGGTGTTGTTGTCCTTATTAAGTTTAGGAAAATTCCTTTTGTAGTGTCCATATTCTTGGCATCCATATAATTGGATTTTGGATATATCTTTGTTGTTTGTTCTTCGTGGACCAAATTTGCCAAATTTTCCCTTTCTCTTGGCCATGGTAGAAAATTCTTTCCCCTTTGATCCCAAATCTTCCTTTTATTTGATTCTTGTTTCCTATATCTTGCATAGATACCACATTTCATTTAGTGGGGTGGATTCCTTCTTGGCATATATGCTTGATGTGAAGTTGCCCCAATCCTCAGGTAGAGCATTGAGTACTACAGTGGTCATTTCCCTATCGGACATAACTTCCCCTAGATCTTGAAGTTGATCCTTCATCTCAGAGATATTCATGAAGTAGGGAGCTATTCCTTCCTTCGATATCTTCATCTTGTATAATTCATTTCATAGAGATATAACTTCTCCAACTGTTCTTAACGAGAATATCTCTACTAGTTTATTGTAGATTTCTTTTGATGTTTCAAGTTGGGATACATAAGGAATGAGAAAGTCCTTGATGGATTCTATTAGACTCATTTGATCTCTTGTTTCATCCTTATTGTACTTGTCTAATGCTTGATTTTGTTCCTTAGTAGGAATAGTGATATTCCCTTTGATGTGTTCTAGAAGTTCATTCTCTTTGAGAAGTAAATCAGTGTTATTTTTCCATGCAAGAAAGTTATTGGTACCTACCAAATTTGTTGCTTTACTTGTAAAAAGACATTGATGTATATTCAGAAGGGGACATATACTTGATAGATTTTGAGATGTAGTAGACTTTCTTTCTCCTTGAAGACTTGATGGCTTTCCCTCCTTAGATCTTGATGTTCTTCAAGTTGCTTTCTCCAAGTGAACTTTCTTGATGATGAGATTTTCTTGATGACTTGTAGCTTGATGTAGCTCCTTCTTTTATTTGCTCTTCTTGTAGGTGCCTTTATGTAAGGCTTTTCTTATTGTTTGTTAGTCTTCCTTGATGAGCGATTGATGGTAGACCTTCTTGTCATTTGATGTGATTGAGACTTCTTGGCTTGATGCTTTAACTTTTGTAGATGTCCTTTCTTGATGAGTGTTCTTGAGATTCCCTTTCCTTGATGTGTCACCTCTACTCTGATACCATTTGAAGAATCAAGGGAAATTAGGTGTATTTTGATTCTTCTTGAATTGATAACAATTTGTGGATTATTTTTACTTTTTCTTGTCAGCTTAATCTTCTTCTTCTTATTATTAATGCATGTGTGTGTACTTCATCAAACAGCTACCAAAAACATAAGAACAAGAACACAAGATGTTTGCTTTCTTCTAGGGCCAAAACCTCTATTCTCATGAGAGGAAAACCATTTAGTAAGTTTCTCTTATTGATCAATGTAAAACCCTAGACCCTTGACAAGAATATCCTATAAGCACAGGTCAAGTCCTTCCTCCTTTAGGCACTTTGTTCCCCGACACTTCCTTCTTCCGACACTTCATTTCCCAACACTTTTTCCTCCTTCCAACTGTTGTTAGATATTGTTTCACCTGCTCTAGAAGAGATGTTGAAAATACTGAGGAGGGGGGGGGGGGGGGGGCATCAGTATTCCTTAGAAATTAGCACTTTTAAATATTTAAGTATGGGGGATTACGCAGTGCATTATATTAGATATCATTTTTGGGATTCAACTGCGTTAAGTAAGTCATTCAAACGTATGACCATTTCCATGAGAGGTAGTCGTAACTGACTAATTTCTCATGATTTTTGAATAGTTCACTTAGCACTCATTGCATTGGGTGATGCTCACAGGGGTGAAGAAGTGGGATTGAAACTAGTGAAATGTGGAGAACGAATCACATAGCATCAATCATCACTTCCGGGGCTTGCACCCGGTAACCAGGACTTCCCAGGAGGTCACCCATCCCAGAACTCCTCTGGCTCAAGCGCGCTTAACTGTGGAGTTTTTCCCCACAATCAAGCCCACTTAGCTTGCTACCCCATTTGCAAAACCTTAGCAAGTATTGTGCCTCATGAACCATTCGAGTAGAGATCCCTTGACTCTTTTTGAATTTAAGTATGGGGGATTACGCAGTGCATTATATTAGATATCATTTTTGGGATTCAACTGCGTTAAGTAAGTCATTCAAATGTATGACCATTTCCATGAGAGGTAGTCGTAACTGACTAATTTCTCATGATTTTTGAATAGTTCACTTAGCACTCATTGCATCGGGTGATGCTCACAGGGGTGAAGAAGTGGGATTGAAACTAGTGAAATGTGGAGAACGAATCACATAGCATCAATCATCACTTCCGGGGCTTGCACCCGGTAACCAGGACTTCCCACGAGGTCACCCATCCCAGAACTCCTCTGGCTCAAGCACGCTTAACTGTGGAGTTTTTCCCCACAATCAAGCCCACTTAGCTTGCTACCCCATTTGCAAAACCTTAGCAAGTATTGTGCCTCATGAACCATTCGAGTAGAGATCCCTTGACTCTTTTTGAATTTAAGTATGGGGGATTACGCAGTGCATTATATTAGATATCATTTTTGGGATTCAACTGCGTTAAGTAAGTCATTCAAACGTATGACCATTTCCATGAGAGGTAGTCGTAACTGACTAATTTCTCATGATTTTTGAATAGTTCACTTAGCACTCATTGCATCGAGTGATGCTCACAGGGGTGAAGAAGTGGGATTGAAACTAGTGAAATGTGGAGAACGAATCACATAGCATCAATCATCACTTCCGGGGCTTGCACCCGGTAAGGCGACTTTTAAATATTTTCAGAGCATTATTTAATCTTCAATTATTATTAATGTTTATGTAGTAATAACAGTAAATAAAAGAACACAATAGACACAAGAATTTTAGGTGGAAAACCCCCTCCGTTTCAAAAACCACCGAACGCTTTTCTAATAAATTATTTAATCTTCAACCCCAACTAAAATGAAATCAACAACTTCCTAGAAGTCTAGAAAAGTATTCTTCTCCAGCTCCCACTGGAATGACGCCCCAACACCCTGGTTTCTTCAGTAATCAACTAAATGGATGCCCCAACATCCTAGCAAGCCACAACTCACCCTAGAACCACCATACCACCTTGAAGTGTTCATAGGCTCCAACCTGTAGGCGACTTCATGCATCTGCCTAGCATTTCCTTGCCACCCTATAATGACTTAAATGAGACAAGAATGTGGATTCCCGTACTAGGGACAATGATCCACGATACAATATGATTTACAATGATTTTGACTGAACACCCAATCACACTATGACCTTCAACCCAACCATCACATCATCCCAACAGAGACTCCTATACCTCCCAATAATGCCTTTTTGACTCTAGGCAGATTGACTCTTTTACAATAATGACTTTTCCAATGATGACACTTTTACAAATGACTCTTTTACAACTTTACAATGATGACTCTTGGCCTTGACGCTTCTTCACAATATACGGATGGTTGTCATGTATTCAAAGGATGTCCCATTTCAATGCTTCTTCTGATTTGATACTTCTGCTCTTGAATTCTTGCTTGAAGTTGTACTTGAATCTTCTTCTACCTTCATGCAAAATTTTCTCGGCGAAACCAATCCCAATACAAAACAAAATACCCTTCAACTTACCTTTGCCTGCAAAACACATGTAAGTGCATAATAATGAATAAATACAAATTAAAATTACAATGCGTACCTGATGCATGCTTGTCAATTTTGTTGTTGACTTGTTGCAAAGACTCCCACTCTTGATATAGGCCTAGATTCTATGCAAGACTATATCCAAAACTGACCTAAAGATATATACAATAAAAACTGATGACAGACACTAGACTTGTGATGGACCAAGTTCTAAGTACAACAACAGAGACCATTCTATAAACTATGACAAGACAAGTAACATGAACTTACAACATCATATAGATTTAGTAGACTTGGTGTAGCATCAAATGTGTAGTATCAAGAATAGGACATCCGAAATGTGGTATCAAAACTAACTGTGACATATAGAGACATAGAGATATAACCGAGACCCTGTATATACTTAAGTTGTCCTGAAAAACATATGTCATAGATGATACTCAAAATTCAAATTTAAACACTTAATCATACATACCTTGTTGTAGGAGACTTACCCTTGACTGTTGATGTGTGGTCCTTACTGCAGTGATCCTTGAATGCATGCTTTTTCTTGCCTTCTAGGATTTCGATGTTAAATATATTGTATCTATGTAATTTTGGATCTCCAGTGTCTAAAACTTCGTCATCTAGTAGCCGTCTGAGTCCTCTTTGCAACCCCACAGGTCTGATAAAGATTTGATTCTTCAAGAACGAGTTATGCCCAATCTCCCACAATGACCTGATTATAGCCTGGTTCAGTAGAGCGAACTTGTACAAAGTGCCACATGTCACTATTGTGACCTTCGGCCCTGAAAATGATAATCAACAAACTACACACTGTCCTATTTTTGTGCATATTTACGAAATTTGAATCCAATTCTCAGAGAGAAATTTATGATGATTTTCCCAACGTCACCTATTTGAGATGGAATTCGGGAGCTTGCAAAAACCCTAACTTCCTTAGATCATATATCCGAAAATATAGCGAAACAAGATCTGAAATTCGGTCACGAAGTTCATCACGATTTCAGATCAAATGGTTTTTAATTTAAGCTTCTGAAGCTTGGCAGAAAATAATTTATAGCAAAAATTCCACAATAACCTATTTGAAGCCACAAAATCCCTACAAGAGGAGGATATGAGGGTCATTATTTATATGAATGTCTTGAGTTGAGAGGGTCCTCAACAAGTGAATGTTGGAGGGATTTTAGGAGAAAAAAAGTATTATTAATTATTTACTATTCAATGACCACAACCAATTATGAGTGCCATGCCACAACCCCATATGGTTTTAGCCCACTAAATGGGGTTACTAACTTCAAACACAAATAACTCTCAAACCGTGAAGAACTGGGAGACATACCATATTTCAACGGAAACATATCGGCGAGTAGAATCCATAGAGAAGATCTTTGACACAAAATAATATGATTTTTCAAGTCAAAATTCCCTTGCAAGATCAAGGTATCCTCTGGTGCTTCTTGGGTTGACATCAATGACAACCACTGATCAACAATCTCCCCCTTTGGCATTGATGGCAACACAAGTACACCCCCTACAATCATGACACCTCTTCCTATTGCCTTCTCTCCCCCTTTGTCATCAATGGCAAAGGGTAAGTCCCCTTGACAAACAACCATCCTGCGGACCTGTACACACCTCCACTCTACCTTTCTACTCGAGTAGATAAGCGAAAGAGTATAATAAAAACTTGGGAGAATCCCAAGCTTTTGGCGAAGATACTCAAATGCTTCACGGGGTAATGGTTTGGTAAATATGTCAGCAATTTGTTCCTTTGTGCCAACATATTCAAGCTTGATATTCTTTTTGGCGACCTTCTCTCTAACGAAATGATATTTAATTGGAATGTGCTTCATTTTGGAATGCATCACATGATTCTTGGAGATACTGATGGCATTGGTGTTATCGCAAAAGATTGGAATAGGCTCATAAAACTTGACTTGAAGATATTGCAAAGTTTGCTTCATCTAGAGAACTTGTGTACAACAAGTCGTTGCTGCGATATATTCTGCTTCTGCTGTGGATAACGAGATTGAGGAATGATTTTTACATAACCATGAAACAAGACAACCACCTAGATAGAATATTGCTCCACTCATACTCTTACGATCACCAACACTTCCTACCCAATCTACATCTGTATAAGCTTAGATAACCATATCATTTCCTTTGGGATACCTTAGACCAATTCCGCTATGCCCTTAAGATATTGAAGAATTCTTTTGATGGCAATAATATGAGATTCTTTTGGTGCTGCTTGGAATCTTGCTACTTGTCCAACTACCTACATCACATCAGGCCAGGAGGCTATCACATATAGGAGACTATCAATCATGGATCTATACAACCTTTGGTCCACATCCTTTGATGAATCTTCTAAGCTTAACTTGCAACCTATTATCATGGGGGTAAGGACTACCTTGCAAATCTTCCATATGGAATTTTTTGAGCATTTCCTTGATGTACTTGGCTTGATATATGAATATTCCTTTATCCTGCTGAGAAATCTGAAGCCCCAAAAAGTATGTCAGCTCGCTAAGCATAGACATTTCAAACTCACTTTGCATTTTTGTGGCAAAGTCTTTACTTAATCTGTCATCATTGCTTCCAAAGATTATATCATCCACATATACTTCAATAATCATTACGTTATCTTGATCCACTTTCACATAGAGATTGATGTCAACACCTCCTTTCTTGAATCTTTCTTGATGTAGATACCTATCAATATGATCATACCAAGCCCTAGGAGCTTGCTTGAGACCATACAGTGCCTTCTTTAATCTTCAAACATAGTTTTCTTTGTCAGTGAGCAGAAAACCTTCGGGTTGTTCAATGTAAACTTCTTCCTCCAATTTACCATTTAGAAAAGCTAACTTAGCATCCATTTGGCAGAGCTTTATTTTTCCTAAGAAAGCATAAGCGAGAAACATCCTAATAGCTTCCATTCTGGCAACGAGAGCAAATGTTTCTTCAAAATCGATTCCTTCAACCTATGCATATCCTTTGCAGACTAATCTTGCCTTGTTCCTGGTAACCTATAATCCTTCAACTATTTTTCTCCCCCTGAACCTGTAATGAAACTGCCATCTTTTCCAAACTACCTTCATGTCAATCATAGACTTGTGCCATATACTACTGCATAGAATCCTCCTCTACAAACATTAAGGAGTCAACAAGCCAGATTGTTCAAAATAGTGAGTCACCTAACGGGCCATCTTGACTTGATTCATTACCTAAAGAAATTGCTAATTCCTCATGACCTTTTTCTTTTACAAATCCTGAAATCATAACTGCTAAAACCTTTTTATCTTCTTTGTCTTCCTGTAGCTATTTCCTTAATCAGAATGTGCTTCGTTTTGGAATGCATCACAGGATTCTTGTAGATACTGATGGCGCTGGTGTTATTTCAAAATATGGGAATAGGCTCATCAAGCTTGACTTGAAGATCTTGCAAATTTTGCTTCATCTAGAGAACTTGTGTACAACAAATTGTTGCCGCGATATATTCTACTTCTGTTGTGGATAATGAGATTGAAGACTGCTTTTTACTTAACCATGAAACAAGACAACCACATAGATAGAATGTTGCTCCACTGGTACTCTTACAATCATCAACACTTCCTTCCCAATCTGCATCTGTATAAGCTTAGATAACCAGATCATTTCCTTTGGGATACCATAGACCATATTCCGCTATGCCCTTAAAATATCGAAGAATTCTTTTGATGAAAATAATATGAGATTCTTTTGGAGCTTCTTGGAATCTTGCTACATGTCCAACTGCCTACATCACATCAAGCCCGGAGGCTGTCACATATAGGAGACTACCAATCATGGATCTATACAACCTTTGGTCCACATCCTTTGACGAATCTTCTAAGATTAACTTGCAACCTGTTATCATGGGGGTAAGGATTGGCTTGCAATATTCCATCTAGAATATTTTGATCATTTCCTTGATGTACTTGGTTTGATATATGAATATTCCTTTATCCTGCTGAGAAATCTGAAGCCCCAAAAAGTATGCTATCTCTCCAAGCATAGATATTTCAAACTCACTTTGAATTTTGTGGCAAATTCTTTACTTAATATGTCATCATTGCTTCCAAAGATTATATCATCCACATATACCTCAATAATCATTAGGTTATCTTGATCCACTTTCACATAGATATTGTTGCCATCGCTTCCTTTCTTGAATCCTTGTTGATGTAGATACCTATCATGACGATCATACCAAGCCCTAGGATCTTGCTTGAGACCATATAGTGCCTTCTTTAATCTACAAATGTAGTTTTCTTTGTCAGTGAGCAAAAAACCTTCGGGTTGTTCAATGTAAACTTATTCCTCCAATTTACCATTTAGAAAAGCTAACTTAACATCCATTTGGTAGACCTTGATTTTTCTTGAGCAACCATAAGCGAGAAACTACCTGATAGCTTCCATTCTGGCAACGGAGCAAATGTTTCTTCAAAATCGATTCCTTCAACCTGTGCATATCCTTTGCAGACTAATCTTGCCTTGTTCTTGGTAACCTGTAATCCTTCAACTATTTTTCTCCCCCTGAAACTGTAATGACATTGCCATCTTGTTCAAACTACCTTCCTGTCAATCATAGACTTGTGCCATATACTACTGCATAGACTCCTCCTCTACAAACATTAAGGAGTCAACAAGCCATATTGTTCAAAATAGTGAGTCACCTAACGGGCCATCTTGACTTGAGCCATTATCTAAAGGAACTGCTAATTCCTCATGACCTTTTGCTTTTACAAATCCTGAAAGCATATGCTAAAAACTTGTTATCTGCTTTGTCTTCCTGTACCTGTTTCCTTTTCCAGACCTTCTTATTCCTTCAATCTCTTTCCATGTGCCCATAGTTATGACACTTGAAGCATTCAATGTTGCCCATAGGTGATTCCATCTGATATCTGCAACCGCGAGCGTTATGGCCATAGCTATGGCATTTGAAACATTCAATGTTTGGCCCATCTAGACGTATTCTCTTCTAACAAAATCATCGTGGAAACTGTCTCATGATCCTACAAACTTGTTTCGAAGGTTTTGCAGATAATGATTGTACCTATCAAAAACTTCACAATCCCTAGCCATATGTCCATAGTTAGCACATAAAAAGCAATAACCATTAAATAAATGTGTGTACCTGAATGGTTCATTCGGATGCGATGGTCCTTGATAGTTGTACCTGTCAATAACTTTACAATCCTTGGCCATATGTCCATAGTTAGTGCATGAAAAACAATAACCATTAAATAAACGAACATACCTGGAAGATTTTTCATTCTTCTTTGGAGGCGGTGTTGTAGTTTGTTGTGGTCCTTTGTTCTTGATTGCTTTGGTCTTGTTCTTTGGAGTTGCAACATTCTTCTTTGGCTTTTCACTTTGATCAACTTCCTTCTTAGAATCATCCTGCGAAGATGTGGAGCTTGTACCTTCATCAATTGGAGCTTTACCATCTTTAATTGCCTTCATTTTTTCTTCTTCATTTGTATTATCTTGTAGGTGTTCTTTTGTCATCCCTTGAGTTTGTTGATCTCATCACAGGTTGCATCAAGTTCTTCTTGCTTTTGAGAAAGATATTCTTGAAACCATCTTTTCAAGATCTTCCTTCTTTTTTCTGCCTCCTCAACCTGTAGCTTGAGAAGAGTGGTCTTCTCTACTTCTCTGTTGAGAACCTGTATCTGTTCCTTCTGCTTCTCATTTTCAATCCTGAGCCTGCTTATTTCTACTAAAGATGTTTCTAATTCCTTTTTCTTTTGGTCAACAACAAATATGTATCTTTGATCAGATTCCTTCCTTTCAATTTTTGCTTCCTGCATCTGTTGTGTGATCCTGCTAATCTCTACAAACGTTGTGTCGAGTTCTTGTTGCTTCTATTGGACTTCTCTCTTGAGGTCTCGTGTCATTGTATTCTTGATTTCTTCCAATTGAGTTCTAAGACTACTAATCATCTTCTCAGACTCTTCATTTTATTTGATGAGTTCTTTTGTTGTCTTCAATTCTTCTTCCAAAAGTCTTGTCTTTTCCTTTTGACTTTTGAGTTCCTTTATCACCTTGATCACTTGATTTTGAAACTTTGTTTTACTCATTTCTCCCATTTCTTCATCATAATCAGAAGGATTCAAATTTTCAATAACATCTTGACCTGATTTCTTTTTTGAATGGAGATTATGAAGCTTTTCCCAAAGATCTTTTGTTGTTAAACATTGACCAACTTTTGTTTTCACAGAATTTGGCAAAACATTCAAAATTACATTCATGGCCTTTGAATTGTACCTTTTAGCTTCATCGGTAGATGTGTCTCTAGAAACAATTGATTCCCATACTCCATGTGCCTGCAAATGTACTTCCATCCTAGATTCCCATATCCAGTAATTATCTGCATCAAAATCAGGGGTTGGTACACAATACTCACTTTCTTCATATTTTATTGTACCTGTACCTTCCTTTGAAATCCTTGTAACCTGCTTCTTTGACTTTCCTATCTCTATGCTTTGAAAATTGACTTTCAGTTGTTCAGCTGATACTGAAGGAACCAAGCTCTGATACCAATTGTTGGAAATACTGAGAGGGGGGGTGAATCAATATTCCTTAGCAATTAGCACTTTTAAATCTTTTCAAAGCATTAGTTAATCTTCAATTATTATTAATGTTTATATTGTAGTGACAGTAAATAAAAGAACACAATATACAGAAGAATTTTAGGTGGAAAACCCCTTCCCGATAAAAAACCATTGAACGCTTTTCTAATAAATTCTTTAATCTTCAGCCCCAACTGAAATGAAAGCAACAACTTCCTAGAATTCTAGAAAATAATTCTTCTCCATCTCCCACTGGAAGGACGCCCCAACGCCCTGGTTTCTTCAGTAATCAACTTAATGGATGCCCCAACATCCTAGCAAGCCACAACTTGCCCTAGCACCACCCTATAGGCGACTTCATGCACCTAGCTAACACCTCCCTGCCACCATATAATCACTGAAATGAGACAAGAATGTGGATTCCCGTACCAGGGACAATGATCCACGATAAAATATGATTTACAATGATTTTTAATGAACACCAATCACACTATGACCTGCAACCCAACCATCAAATCATCCCAACATAGACTCCTATACCTCCCAATAATGCCTTTTTGACTCTAGGCAGATTGACTCTTTTACAATAATGACTCTTCCAATGATGACACTTTTACAAATGACTCTTTTACAACTTTAAAATGATGACTTTTGGCCTTGACAATTCTTCACAATATACGAATGGTTGTCATGTCTTCAAAGGATGTCCCATTGCAATTCTTCCTTTGATTTGATACTTCTGCTCTTGAATTCTTGCTTGAAGTTGTACTTGAATCTTCTTCTACCTTCATGCAAAATTTGCCCAGTAAAACCAATCCCAAAACAAAACAAAATACCCTTCAACTTACCTCTTCCTGCAAAACACATGTAAGTGCATAATAATGAATAAATACAAATTAAAATTACAATGCGTACCTAAAGTGTGCTTGTCACTTTTTTTGTTGAATTTTTGCAAAGACCCCCACTCTTGATATAGGCCTGGACTATATGCGAGACTATATCCAAAACTGACCTAAAGATATATACAATAAAAATTGATGACAGACCCTAGCTTGTGATGGACCAAGTTCTAAGTACAACAAAAGAGGCCATTCTATAAACTATGACAAGACAAGTAACATGAACTTACAACATCATATAGATTTAGCAGACTTGGCGTAACATCAAATGTGTAGTATCAAGAATAGGACATCTGAAATGTGGTATCAAAACTAACTGTGACATATAGAGACATAGAGATATAACCAAGACCCTGTATATAATTACGTTGTCCTAGAAAAACATATGTCAAATATGATACTCAAAATTCAAATGTAAACACTTAATCATACATACCTTGCTTTAGGAGACTTACCCTTGACTATTGATGTGTGGTCCTTACTGCAGTGATCCTTGAATGCATGTTTTTTCTTGCCTTCTAGGAGTTCGATATTAAATCTATTGTATATATGTAATTTCGGATCTCTAAGGTCTGAAATTTCGTCATGTGGTAGCCCTCTACGTCCTCTTTGCAACCCCATAGGTCTGATCAAGATTTGATTCTTCAAGAAAGAGTTATGCCCAATCTCCCACAATGACCTGATGATAGACTAGTTCAGTAGAGCGAACTTGTACGAAGTGCCACATGTCACTGTTGTGACCTTAAGCCCTAAAAATTCTACTCAACAAACTACAGTCCGTCCTCTTTCTTTTAATATTTATGAGATGTGAATCCAATGCTCAGAGAGAAAGTTATGATGATTTTCCCAACGTCACCTGTTTGAGACAGAATTCGGGAGCCTGGAAAAACCATAACTTCCGCAGATCATATCTCCTAAAATGTAGCGAAGCAAGATTTGAAATTTGGTCATGAAGTTCATATTGATTTCAGATTACATGGGTTTTAATTTAAGCTTCTGAATCTTCACAAAAAACAAGTTATAGTGAAAATTCCACGATGACCTATTTGAAGCCACAAACTCCATACAAGAGGATATGAGGGTAATTATTTATATGAATGTCTTGAGTTGAGAGGGTCCTCAACAAGTGAACGTTGGAGGGATTTTAGGAGAAAAAAATATTATTAATTATTTACTATTCAATGACCACAACCAATTATGAGTGCCATGCCACAACCCCATAGGGTTTTAGCCCACTAAATGGGGTTACTAACTTCAAACGCAAATAACTCTCAAACCGTGACGAACTAGGAGATGTACCATATATCAACGAAAACATCTTGACGAGTAGAATCCATAGAGAATATCTCTGATGCAACATAAAATGAGTTTTCAAGTCAAAATTCCGTTGCAATATCGGGGTAGCCCCTGGTGCTGCTTGGGTTGACATCAATGACAACCACTGATCAACAAGAGATACCTTTGATGAGACTCTTTCCTTATGATGATCCCTTCCTTATCGTAACCAACCAATGAACTTCTATGATTGTAATGGGATGGTTGTTATGACAGCACAGACAACCTCCTTCTCTTTGCACGTGTGACTGTATTCCTTGTGATATTGACCTCTTCCTTCTTCGCTTGAGTGAGAGGCCTTATAGGCCTACTTATATTACCCAACCAAGGGAGTTTTGTGACTGTGATGATATTTGTTGAAATGATCGAGGAAGAGGCTCTTTCCTTCGCATGTGTAATTGCAGCTTGCCCTAGAAACAGTCCTATTGAGCTTGGTTGTGTAACCTTCTTCTTCGTTGCACTTGAAGACCCTTTCTTCGTCCTTTGTTACCCTTTACTTGCTTCCTTACTTCATCGATTTCAGAGATATCAATGTGTTCTTTTGAGGGAGTCGACAATCTCTATTTATAGTTGTTTGTTCCTCCTTTAGACCGACTTGAAGGCCGACTAGTTGTTTTTTGGCCGACTTGATGTCTTTGCTTCGGATAGGTTCTTTGATGGTGCCTTTGCTTTGGAGGAGACTTGACTCTGCTTGGAGGGATATTATTTGACTCTTATACAAACATATACATAGTGAAACATGCCCTTAAGGTCTTCAACATTTTCTTTTGACTATTTGCCTCACTTATAGCACTTTAACATGTGCTATACTTATTTCAATGAGCAAGAAACTCATTGATATATATTATAAAAATAATATTTCTTTTTTTGAATAAATACAAATATCAAAAGTACATTTATGAAGACCGAACCTAGTTACATTTCCTTCAACACTCCCTCTTAAATAGGGAGTTATTAATGCAATATTACAAGGTGTTTGGTTATGTTTCAATCTTGAAAAATTCACATAAGAGAAACCGGATTGGCAATCCATATGTTATAACATCATAGTAACCAACATTGTTTCCACGGAAAGGCCTTGAATGGAAGCTCTATATCTCAATAGATCAAAGCACAATGTTGGTGAGACCAATGACTTATAGACACCTTAGTCATTGTCTCTCAAGTTACATACCCACCCGGGTTTTCACTGAGTATGACCTTCTAGGACTATTCTTGTCTTGGGTTCCCAACCCTCAAAGAATATCGATCCTCTTTCCTACTCTTGTCTTGGATGCTCTATACATCCTCAAAGAGTATAAAATGCCATATGATTACCCAATCCTCCCATTCTTTCTTCCCAAGTGAAGACAATAATGTTGTGTCTATCACTTCCTCTCAATTGAGGAAGACATGCCCAAGTGTCCTCTGACAAGGTTCTTGTCCAAGTTCCTTTATAATTGGGAACTTGTTATAACTCTCTCTTATATATGGATTTTTCCATTCATCAACAACTTCTTCTTTGTTGGTCCTCCAGTTGCTTGATCTCCTTCCTTCCTTTGACGTCACGAAGTCTTTGTTCGAACTTCTTCTAGGTAGTGCACCATCCCTCAATCACTTTCCTTCCTGGTTTGTCATGTCATTGCTTCCTTCATGGAAAGTGGGCTTCTTGTCATATATCAGTTTCTCTTTTCATCTGGTTATTCCTTGTCATCTTGTCTATGCTTTAGACTACTCTTCACATGGATGCTTCTTTGTACTTTCTTGTTCCCATGCCTTGATCTAGCATCCCCTCATGACTTCATCCTGATATTGTTTCAAAATTAAACGATGTTTTTGTTGGATGGCTTCTTCATCATGACATCTTCGTAGAGTAGAATCATTTATCTACACCTTTCATATCTCCAAGGCTTTCATATTTTTCAAGCGTCCTTTGATCCTTTTCTTCCTTTGTCAAAGTTGTCATGCCTTCTTTCGAGAGACGCCTTCAAAGTATCTTTGTCATATATAGAGATTCTTTGTGATCATTGTATTATTCACATGCTTCATCTCTTTATTCATTTTCTTCTTCATGCATAGATTGGTCAACCACCTTCTACTCCTTGTGGGAGCGCTTCTTCATCTTGGATTAGTCAGCATTTCTTCTTGCTTCTTAGTCAACAATGTTATACTCCTTATGTGAGTATTTTCCTTTTGTTGACCTTCATTTCATTGTAGTACATGCCTTCAATCTTGTCATTGGTGAAAGAGAATCTTTCATACTTGATCATGTCATAGAACTATTCCCATGACTCAATAATATACATATGATAACATGACTAAATTTTGATGCATACATACCTCATCTTGATTCCCCTTTGATCATCTTAGCTTCATTTGGTTGTCCTTGGAGTGGCCCTTCTTGCTTAATCTTAGCTTGCCTGCATATTATCCTTTTCTTGAATCTCGTGAATGGGATTCCCAATGAGACATCTGGTTTTGTTTATGAATCTTCTTTTGAAGATTCCATCATAGGATTTTGAAGACCTTACCCTGCAAATGTTTCTTTCCTTTTGATTATGGAGTTCTTCTAAGATTCTTAATCATGATCAATTTTCTTTCATTGTGGATGAGGTTCTATACTAGGTATGCTCCTTCTACATGAATACCTTGAGCTATATCTACCATGCTCCTATATTCTAGAAGATATTCTAACCATGCATTTTGTTCTATTTATAAATGCTCCTTCTATATGAGTATTTTGAACTCTATGTACATCATGCTTCTAGATTCTAGAAGATGTTTCTAGCCATGAAATTTTATTCTATTCCTACATGATCCTATAATGTTCAAAACTTTGAAAGAAGACTTTAAGTAAAGAAGTAGACTTAGTCATAGTAGAGATCTGAAGGATCTTCCTTCTTTTACTTGTCTTCTTCTTTCATTTCTTGAGTCACATGAGCTTATTCCCCTTTTCTTTTATTGTTTTTGTCCTTCTTCAGTTTAGGAAAATTCCTTTTGTAGTGTCCATATTCTTGGCGTCCATAGCATTGGATTTTGGACATATCTTTGTTGTTTGTTCTTCGTGGACAAAATTTTCCAAATCTTCCCTTTCTCTTGGTCATGGTAGCAAATTCTTGCTCCTTTGATCCCACATCTTCCTTTGCTTTAAGTATTGTTTCCTCTATCTTGCATATAAACCATATTTCACTTAGTGGGGTGGCTTCCTTCTTGGCATATATGCTTGATGTGAAGTTGCCCGAATCCTCGGGTAGAGAATTGAGTACTACAGTTGTCATTTCCTTGTTGGACATAACTTCCCCTAGCTATTGAAGTTGATCCCTCATCTCAAAGATATTCATGAAGTAGGGAGCTATTCCTTCCTTTGATATCTTCATCTTGTACAATTAATTTCATAGAGATATCACTTCTCCAGCTGTGTTACCGAGAATAGCTCTACTAGTTTATCATAGATTTCTTTTGATGTTTCAAGTTCAGAGACATAAGGAATGAGAGAGTCCTTAATGGATTCTATTAGAATCCTTTGAGCTCTTGTCTCATCCTTATTGTATTTGTCTAAGGCTTGAGTTTGTTCCTTAGCAAGAATAACGATATTCCCTTTGATGTGTTCTAGAAGTTCATTCTCTTTGAGAAGTAAACCAGTCCTCTTTTTCCATGCAAGAAAGTTATTGGTACCTACCAATTTGTTGCTTTCCTTGGAACAAGACATTGATGTATATTCAAAAGGGGACATATACTTACTTGATAGATTTTGAGATGTAGTAGACTTGCTTTCTCCTTGAAGATTTGATGACTTTCCCTCCTTAGACCTTGATGTTCTTCAAGTTACTTTCTCCAAGTGAACTTGCTTGATGATGAGATTTTCTTGATGTAGGTCCTTTGATTTTCTCTTCTTTTATTTGCCTTTATGTAAGGCTCTTCTTCTTGCTTTGTAGTCTTCCTTGATGAGTGATGGATGGTATACCTTCTTGTCCTTTGATGTGATTAAGGCTTCTTGGCTTGATGCTTCAACTTTTGTAGATGTCCTTTCTTGATTAGTGTTCTTGAGATGCCCTTTCCTTGACGTGTCACCTTTGCTATGATACCATGTTGAAGAATAAAGGGAAATTACATGTGTGTGATTCTTCTTGACTTGATAACAATTTGTGGAGTCTTTTTAATTTTTCTTGTTAGCTTAATCTTATTCTTCTTATTATCAATTCATGTGTGTGTACTTCATCAAACTACTACCAAAAACATAAGAACAAGAACACAAGATGTTGGCTCTCTGCCAGGGCCAAAACCTCTCTTCTCTTGAGAGGAAAACCCTTTAGTAAGTTTCTCTTATTGAAGCTTCTTATTGATCAATGCCAAAGCCTAGAACCTTGACAAGAATATCCTCCAAGCACAAGTCAATTCCTTCCTCCTTTCTGCACTTTGTTCACCGACACTTCCTTCTTCCGGCACTTCGTTTCCCAGCGCTTTTTCGTCCTTCCAACCGTTGTTAGATCTTGTTGCACTTGCTCTAGAAGAGATACCTTTGATGAGACCCTTTCCTTATGATGATCCCTTCCTTCTCTTCACCAACGAACGAACTTGTACGACTGTAATGGGAGGGTTGTTATGACAATAAAGACAATCTCCTCCTCTTTGCACATGTGATTGTATCCCTTGTGATATTGACATCTTCCTTCTTCGCTTGAGAAAGCTCCTTCTTCACTTGAGTGAGAGGCCTTATAGATCTACTTAGATTTCCCAACCAACGAAGTTATGTGACTATGATGATAGTGTTGTAATCATTGTAGGAAGAGGCTCTTTCCTTCGCATGTGTGACTACAGCTTGCCCTAGAAACATTCCTATTGAGATCGGTTGTGTACCCTTCTTCTTCACTGCACCTGAAGATCCTTTCTTCGTCCTTCGTTACACTCTACACGCCTCCTTACTTCGTTAATTTCAGAGATATCAATGCATTATTTTGAGGGAGTGGATAGCCTCTATATATAGAGGTATGTCCCTCCTTTAGACCGACTTGAAGGTCGACTAACTGTTTGTAGGCCAACTTGATGTCTTTGCTTCACATAACTTCTTTGACAGTGTCTTTATTTTGGAGGAGACTTGACTTTTCTTGGAGGGATATTCTTTGACTCTTATACAAACATATACATGGTGCAACATGCCCTTAAGGTCTTCAACATTTTCTTTTGACTATTTGACTCACCTATAGCATTTGAACATGTGCTAGACCTATTTCAATGAGCAAGAAACTCATTGACATATATTATAAAAATAATATTTATTTTCTTGAATAAATACAAATATCAAAAGTACATTTATGAAAACCGAACCTAGTTACATTTCCTTCAGCATATTAGACACCCATTCCCACCATGCCTCCTAATTTTTCTTTACTAACCATTAGATTCATATATATGGTTGTTCAAAGTTACATTAGTTTTAGTAGCATTGTCGATGATTTTATTAGACTAATATATTTTTAAACTTATAATCTAATGATAATGTTAGTTTTAATATTAATATTGTTAATAGTAAAGATCACCTCATTTTTGTGAACTTTGTTGTTTGTGTGAACGTGTTATGTATAATTATGATTTAGGGATGAGTCACAAGGGATTTATCATTGTTTGTTAATTCAAAAGTTGGCTTTGGGTGAAAATATAAAAAATGATGAGATATTGTTCTCTTTCACTCCAATAGTAATAACATGAAAATTACATTGCTATGTATTGTGAGTAATTTTGATTTATGGATTGTTTATCATAGTAGTTGAATTATTAAATAGAGGTGTTGGTATTTCACCTTTAAAATCAATATAATGGAGCCACGAAGAAAGCAAGAAAACCTCATGTAAAGCTGCCAAACTATATATATATATATATGCACAGACACCCATTGGATATTCAACGGTACATGAAATCTGTGTCGCCTATCTGACTCTTATCTGCCGGGATAACCATCAAATATTTTACGTAATACCGACAAAAGAAATTAACATTCTCGTTGGAAAAAACTGTTATATTGTCAAACATCCAACACTAAACCGTCAGACTTGCTACTCCATACTGATGGAACAACGCGTCTAATATCTAAAACTCTCATCGAACTAATTTGGTATAACTTCAATTATCCGATGCTTAAACGTCAGACGTGCCACTCCATACCGACAGAAGGAAGCGTTGAAGAGATAACACTCTTGTCGCACAATGTTATTCTACCGTCGATTATCCAATGCCACACTGTTGGACGTTCCTGTCAGACTAGACCAACAAATCGTCACATATCCAATGGAAAAGTGTCGCAATTCTTGGCGTCTAGGGCGACGAAATGAACCGTGGGTCCCGTAAGATATTTAATGCATGTGAGCGTATCTATCGAATTTTTTCCATTGGATATCTAACGGATGTAAGCGTCATAAAACCGACTTCAAAGCATTGGATTTTTAATGACAATTTCAACCATTTTTTACGTCAGATAATCGACGTCATTCCCGTCAAATATCCGACGGTTGATAAAGTGTCGACAATTTTACACAATGCTAGCGACGGATTTCTTAGCCCTAATGTGTTGGATAGGCGACGCCAATAAGTCACATATCTGATAAATAATCATCGGATTTTCGGCCCTTTTGTATTAGTGGCAACACAGGGGATTTATGTCTCCTATAAATTGTTGCCTGCAAAGTAACAAAGGGGATTGGTGTCTCCTGTAGGTTGGTGCCTACAGAGCAACATAGAAGATTGGTGTCTCTTGTGCATTGGTTCTTATAAATCGATGTAGTAGTAGGTTTGTGCCTACGATATCTTTCATATAAAGAAGTTTAGTGGTTGTTGTCTCATAAGGGTTTCCTTGTATGTCTTGTGTTACTTTTTTAGTTTATGATATTGATGTTTTATGATGTTCAAATGTTTAAATAAGTAAAAATTGTCATTACACTGATTCACCCCACACTCCCTTTTCATAATATTTGTGAATCCAACAATTTCCCTCTTTCGAATCTTAAATAGGGGCATCTCAAGTAGGCCATATTGTGTGGAAAATAGGCCTACCATTTGATGAAACTAATGGATAGAAAGCATTTCTAAAATCTAATAATTTGATATAATCAAAAGTATCTCCGAAAAATATAGGGATGATTCTTGTGGCTACATCACGGTTATGATGTACTCTACATTATAGCTTATAGCTTACCATATAACTTACCATAGCTTATCATCCACACTTGGATGGGTAAACAAAAGCATAAATAAAGTTTCAAATCTCCAGTGCCAAAATTCATGTAATGGACAAACTAATTAAGAGGAAGTAATGTGTTCCTTGTTGAGTTTTCATACAAAAAGGGATTTGATGCATCACTTGGCATGAACCTATTTGAAGCAATTTATGGGAGAATATGCAATACTCTTTTGAGTTGGAATGATCAAGTCAATGGTGTTTATTAAGCTCAATATGCTAAGAAATATGGAAGAGTAAGTTACTAAATTAGGCAACATTTAAAGGTGGCTCAAGACCATCAAAAGAGCTATGTTAATGCATGTAAAATTCATAAGAATTCCTAATATGGGGGGAATGTTTTCTTGACAAATTAAGATTAAAAAGGGTTCCTTGAAGTTTGAGAGTTGCTCCAAGATTTTACTAAGATATTTAGTGGTTTTGTTTGAGCTCCTTGTGAGGATTAGATTAGTTGCACATAATTTTGCATTACCTTTTAGTGTTAGGGTGCATATTGTTATTTATGTTTCTCTATTAAAAATAGGTGTGATCCTAATTATACTCTCATTTGGTTTTTGATTAAGCATAATCAAAAGGAGGGTTTCAGGTAGAACCCATGTGCATCCTTAACATGGTAAAGGTTAAATGGGGGCATTACAGAATTGAAGAAACAATTTGGAAAACAAAAAAAAACATGTAGAAGTATGAAGAATAAAAACACACCAAGGTTGATGTGATTTCGAAGTGGCGGGAAATGTAATACCTTGTTATGATTACTTTGTAAATAAATATATTATGACAACCAATCTTTTATCATGATTTCTTTGACACGTTGCAATCAATTGGATCTCATTAGTGAAGGACCCATTATTTGAAATACTTTGCATGATGTTGTGATATGCCATAGGGTATGATCTCTTAATAAAAACAAAGGAACAAAGGCACAAGACTGCAAATAAGAAGAGGGGGCATATGTGCCAAGTGGCAAGCCAGCATCCGTATAAATAGCCCATTTGAAAAGGAGTAAAGGGTTCAACTTCCCATTAATTAGCATAGTTGGTTCCACTTCTATCTATAATTGTTTTTTACCCATTAGGGATTTTGAATGATTTTTCATGTTCTACTATAGGTGTTCTTAGAGAACAAACTTAGTATTTTTGGCCATGGCTTTGAAATTTTTTTATAGAATCTACTAATCTATCGAAGGGTAAAGGGAAAAAATAGAAGGAAATTTAGTGATCTAATAGTTAAGATAGATGTTTTATTTACCAGCATAAATCTATGTTAACCGTGGCTCTATTAAGCACCGAGAGGGATCAAATTTCTTGACATGCAAACAACTTTTAAAGTGCAAAATTTGAAGAAAGGTTTGTACCTTGAGAGATTTGATCCCTATCGTGTTTGATAGATCATGGGTTAACATGGATTTATGTTGGTTATTTATACATATGCCATGTGTTAACTATATGCTAAGAATAAAAAGAATTACACATAGTCTTCATCTTAAGCAACACACTAATAGAATGTTTTAACTACAAATTTTCTTTTCATTTGCTTTATACAATATAGACATAGTCTCTCTCTATAAATACATAGATATTTACATGAATGTTTTTCTTTGTTATTAATATTTTTTTAAATGCTACACGTCAATTTATTAAAAAACACCTTCAATGGAAGACATTGCACATCTCATTCATCTTGAACAACACACAAATAAAATGTTTTAACCATTAATTTTTTTTTAAATTTCATTTACTTACATATTCCATCTCTTTTTACATTGAATATTTATTATTATTAATATATATTTTTTAAATGTTACATGTAAACTCATATTAAGCATGGAAGGAATTACTAAATCCTCTCGTACACTAAATAAAAAAACATGTACTAATGGAATAAGAGTGCATATATATATATATATATATATATATATATATTTCACATTTATTTTTTTAATTAAGTTATTTAAATACAACATATCAATTCCATATTAAGTAATGAAGGAATTATACATCTTTCTTTACTAAAAAATAATTACATAGAAAATTAGATTTTTTCTTTTATCTTTTATTTTAATTACTTTATCTATATATAAAGTTGATGTGAAATTAAAATAAAAATTGATATATTTTATTTATGATCAATTTTGAATACTTTTTGTTATTATCATTACAAAAAACTTCCTAAATTAAAATAAATAAATACATAAAATAAAGATGCTAAATAACATTAAATTAAAGTATTCCCTCTTTCATTAACTAAATTTAAGTTATACTAATAATCTACTCCTGTATAAGTGATACTTGATACTAGTAATCCACTATTATATATGAGTGAACTAAAATCTAGATAACAAAAAAAACAAAACAAGATGAGTGAACTGGAATCGAAATCAAAAAAAAATAAGATGAGTGAACTAGAATCTAATTCTTAAAAAAAGATAAATAAATTTTCCATATAAAAAAGTGCAATTCAAGACGCTCAATGCTAGTGACGTACTTCTTTGTATGTTAAGTAAAATAGAAACCTTTAAAAAAATAGCATAAGTAATCTATCATATAAAGTGAAAACTCATTCGTTGAACTATGGAATTAGACCTATTGGGAAAACATGCCCTTCAAAGTCTTTGTGGCTAGATTACTAAGCCATATCTTAGGCATGGTGTGTGAATGTGAATTTTTATTTTTTATTTTTAATGAATTGTTAAGTGAAATAGAAACTTTTAAAAAAATAGCATAAATAATCTATCATATAAAGTGAAAACCCATTCGTAGGCCTATTGGAAAAATATGCATTTCAAAGTCTTTGTGGTTAGATTACATTAACTCAAAAAAAAAAAAATTGTCTCATAATGTAAAACTTGGGTGTAAATCTTTTTTATAGTTTAAAAAATATAAATATTTCAAAAATTTCCAAAAGCCACTCCATCAATTGACATCAAATTGAAACCATATAACCCAACATTCTGAATGAACCAGTAGATATCTTCATCATATGTGTCTCATATAATTCAATTGAGCTCTCATATAATATGTCTCATATAATTCAACTGAGCCCACTCCCAACATAACGGTATAATCATACATATTTAATCATTAAAAAAACTGTAAAGCCCTCAATCGTAAGACTGGTTTGCGGCCATGCAAATAAGTCATATTCATTTTTTTCAGAGAAAAAAGCTTCATAGATTATATTAAGTCAATATAAAAACCATGATAGGATACAGATACAAAAAAGAGCAGCTTGAGAAGCCACGAGTCAAAACCATCACATGACGGAAACATGAAGGAACAGATGTGCATAAATGCACCTAGAACAAGAGACACATAGAAATATCAGAAATACCAGGGCAGATGTAGAGTCCTTTTGTGCATTTGTGTTTGAGAGAAGGTGTTTGAATTCCCAAAATTGATTACGTTTTATTATCGCAAATGTACGATAACAAACTAAATTGATTTTAAGTGACAAAATTGATTTTCAGTGAACTTCTATGGGATACTTTTCCCTCCATTTTTATATGATAAATAAACATAATTATCTTAACAAAACTTTAATTAACTATATCCTAACTATACTTTTCCCTCCATTTTTATATGATAAATAAACATAATTATCTTAACAAAACTTTAATTAACTATATCCTAACTACTTAACAAATTATAAACAGTAATCAAAATATAATTAAGACTATCCACACATCTATTTTAAAATAATTTATAAAATATAAGTTTTTTGAGAATCAGCATAAATAATACTCAACCACCAATTTCATTTCAGTTATAAAAAGTCACTAATATATGATTAGCAAGAAAGTATCATCATTGTAAGTATCAAACTCTCGTAAGATAATCTGGTATAGGTTTTTCAAAATTCAAGCATATATTATCCGAATACTAATCAACAATCAACAGTTGATTTTGACAAAAATACCAAGTAGTCATTGTGTGCCTTATATGTAGTTTACAAAATATAATTGACAACAAAGTTCCCTATTAATGGTCTACACTAAGACCATTTTTTAGATTTCCATTTTCATTGACAATAAATCGTTATAAAACTTTTAATTTCCAATATGAAAGTCACAATTCAAGTGAAAACGTCTTGCAAGGTAGCAACGGTTATAAAGAGCAAAGCTCAAGTGAAAATTTCTTGCAAGATAGTTAATGTGGACAGGAAGGTACAAGGTTTTGTGTGCCATGTGGAAAGTCTCATATATAATTAACAACAAAGTCGTCAAGTAAGGGTAGGCCGAGTGGTTAGGACGGGACGTTAACCTTCTCTCCACTTGAATTTGATTCCTCGATTCCTTAAAATGACATGTTAAGCTTGTTGTGATGAGGTTAGAAGAATAGGTGGCCCCAGGGAGTCATTCCATTCATTGTCAATACGAGACATCACGGTTCATGCTAAGTCATATATTCCTGGTATATTCCGCATACAAGTTGTTGGATATACTATTGGTGTTCTAGTGACAGCTAGAAGGTTTGATTCTAGACCTTGGCTAGATTACTCCGACAAGTTACAGATTCACCATGGTTTTAAAAACTTTAATAAAGTCACCTATTAATATTCTACATTCATAAAAAAAAGTGATAACAGATTTTGGCACACTTCCAATGTCATTGACAAGAGAACAACTCTAAAGGGCACAACTCAAATGAAAACTTATGGCAAGGTTTTATTGACATAAAGCAAGATTACAAAACTGCAATGAGCAGATAGATTAAAATCCATAAACTATAAGAAGAGATTATAGACTACACTATCTTACATAAAATCAAAGAGATGAGATCATAAACTAGCCTCTAGGAATATCATAAATGGAGTCCCAAAGTCTATTGGCCACTCGAGCCTCTATATCTAAAACTCTACATTCATTTAAAATGCTTAAGTCGAGAGTCTCACTTTGCTCAAATCATAGAATCTTAGTATATCAACTTGTAGGGAGTTGAATGTACTCTTGGTGCTATAGTCGCAGCTATTGCATGCACCATCTCAAAGCCACCTACAATTCTAGTAGATTAGACACGGCCATTGGATCTCCCTCAATGAATCTCTCTAGGTCTAATTGTAGGCATGTTGACCACTACGTGTCAACAACCCATAGCGGTACACCCCTTTTTTTCGCAAAAGGGATAGCGTTTGATCAACGTGTCTGTGCCGTTCGACTATCATCATCAGCCTGATCATGTTATATTGTAAACCCTTTCTGCATGTGTAAATTGTAAATAATCTCAGCAGATCCGTGTCGTGTATGTAATTGCCTAGGTAAACCTAATTTTTTTATGACGATTTCCATTCCGGAAGGTTTTTTTGTCTCACCAAACCATGATCAACAGAGTTTTCCTTCAGCCTTACCCCAAAGCTGAAATGGATTTTGTCACCAGAATGTTAGGGGAGTCCTAGTGTGCTAGATTGAGTCTATGTAAAAGTGATTTGGGAATAATCCTAACTATTTGGTTAAGTTATTTTATTACAAATTGTTTAATCTGTTAAATCATATTTATGTCGCAGAAATTGGTAGTCTATGAGGGTCTTGGTCAAATGGGTTTTCCCCCTTGAAATGTAAGAAATGTAAAAAAATCATGATGTAAAATGTCTTGAAGATTAGAAAAATAATTTATCCCTTCATAGGTCCTAGGTCCTAGATAAATTTAACTTTTCCAGAGATAAAATTCGTGGGTCATTTAAAAAATTAAATCTTAACTTATCCAGGGACTAACGTTAGTTGATTATTTTGATCAATTTTATGTCTTAGGTCCCTGGGGTTAAGTCAAAGTCAAAGTTTTGAGAAAGTAAATGCAAAATTTTAATTTTTGAATATATTAAAATGCAATTAATTGAAAAATTCGAAATTTCCTCAATATTTAAAATTTTGACGGATGAGATTAAAAGAAATTTTGATCCTCATCAACGGTCAAGATTACTTTGACAAGGATCACTCGAACTAACCGTTGGGAAATTTATCTTTAAATAAGGGGTCAGTTGTCAGTTGAGATCATTCGATCTTTGAGTCGTGTGCTAAGTGAAAGCTCTCTTGTGATCGTTTTTCATGTGCAATAAAGAAAGACTTTGGGGTTAATTTCTGTTGATGTTACTCTTCGTGGAAATGTTGTAAGATGTTTTATTTTCATGCATAGATTTACTTTCACCCATTGATGAAAGCTTTATGAAGAGTGATTTAAGCATAGGTATCTTGTTTGATCATTGGGGTTTGAATGGTAGTTTAAATTCTGAATATAATGGCAGGTATTTCCATTAGATATGAATTTTATTGTTGTTTTCTCTCCCTATGTTAATGGTTGAATTAAGTTGTGCAGGAAATTCTTGATTTTGAGATCATCGGGCGTTTGGGGAAGTTTTCAGTTGGACCAGCCAACTCCTAAATAGCAATTTCTGAAGAGCCCAGCTAGTTTTAATCCTAGGCTTATCATTAAAACTTCTATAGTAGATGCATGAAGGGTTTTTTTTCCCTGAAGCACCTCACTTTAAATTTAAAATTTAAAATATATGTGTGTGTGTGTGTGTGATAGATCTCGCTGCTTAGAGCCTTTAGCCTGTGAATACTGTAATTATTTAGCTGGTTTTTGGAGTTTTTAGTTTCATCCTTGCATGTATTGTTTCTGGGTTTTTTGTTTTTTGCCATTGCAAGTTGCAGATCTGAAGAGATCTTATTTGAAGCTAGATCTAAGCCCTGGAGGGTAAGATCTGGCCTTAGAATCAGCTTTTGCAAGGGTAATTACTTCAGATCTGGAAAAAAATTTGTGGGGTTTTCATCATGCGAATCTGAAGCAAAGCGAGCTAAAAATTTTATTAAGATTTTTGGAAAATATTTAGAGGTTCTGAGCAAGAAAATTTCGATTTTGTGTTCATCTTCGGAGTCTTTCAGGCAAATTATTTTCGAAATCATTTTGGGATTGTTTTTGCTGCCTGGTTGTGGGGTTCACTGTGCTTTTCGAATTTTTTTTTCTTTTTTAGGCCCCAGCCCTGCTTTCTCTTCGAATCCGAGTTGTTGGCCACCTCTTCAAACCTGCAAAAGGAGAATAGAGACCCCCCATCAAACCATCTCCCTTCTCCATCCTATCCTCACGCAATTTCATCTGCGCATCCCTCCTACGCTGCTACGGCCGGCATCCTCGCGCAGTCCCATCATCTCCACCCTCAGACTTTCACCCTTGTTGTCCACAGTTTAAACGCTTCTCCTCAACGCTGCCATCTCCACCTCTTTCCTCGCTGCCCTAGACCTGTATAAATCCCCATCCCCTAATCCGCGTAGCCTCCAGATCCGTCTATCCTCTCTTCCATCTATCCTCTCTTCGCCCCAGCGATCCAAACTCTACCCATTGATTCACCTTCCCAATGCCGCTCCATTTCCTTTCATCGCTGCTTAACTCCAACACCCCTCGTCCATCCCTTCATGCTCCCATTGTAACTGCGTCCCTCCACTGCCATTTCTCGCTCCCTAACCTGCAAGCAAACTATCAAACGCAGTTCCTTCATTGTCGCCTCTCTGCCTGCGTCAAACCCTCTCCCCTCCACGCAACTTTCTTTCTCTACCCGTCGTTTCTCCCTTAGCTCCATCGAACCCTCTTGCTGTCCACTTGTCCTTCCGTGGCTCCCTCCTGGCTGGTACAATTCACCATTCAAAACCTGTTTGAGACCCTTCCTATCTGTCGTCGATTTCTCCACGTGAGTTGCGAATCTCCTCTGCTGTCGTATTTGTTCTCCAACCTGCACATACACACAACAGCAAACTGATGATCGATTTCATTTTTATTAACTTGTTTGCCTATGGTGTTTAGTTTAGGTTTAGTTGTATTTTATTTTTCTTTTATTTTCAGTTCATTTAATTTAGGGTCTTGATAGATTTAGCATTTCGATTTTCATTTTTAGTTTGTTAAGTTAGGTTTATAATTTTAAGTTTTGTAATTTGCAATTTTGTTTTAATTAAAAATATAAACATTTAAAAAAGTATAAACATTAACAACAACAACAACAAATCGATTTTGGGTTTCTTTTCGGTTTATTTGATTTGTATATAGTTAGGTTAGCTTAGGTCATTTAATGAAAAAGTCTAAAAAAAAAAAAAAAAATCTAAATTTCTAAAATTAAAAATCCTAAACATTAAAAAAAAAAACTTTATAAAAGTCTTAAAAAAACATTAAAAAAAAATTTTAAATCTTAAAAACATTTAAAAAAAAAATCTTTTAAAAATTCTAAAAAAAATTAAATTTGTGATTAGGGATTTACAATTAAGGGGTTTTTCAATTAAACGTTAAAAAAAATTTATGTGGCCTATGGCCCATTAAAATTTCGATTTTTGCCCGTTGATTAATTCCTTGGTGTCTCTAATGTTAAACGCTAAATATTAAATTCTCATAAATCATATTGATTGCTCTAGATCTTGTCATTAACAGTAATCATTTTTAAAATCTGGAATCTTTTGCATATGACAGTGCTGGGCATTTATATGGATTATCGTCACTTTTCGTCATATATTGAAAATCATTCTGGATAGCTTGGTTAATTCAAATATCAAAGGCACTGGTCTAAAATTTTTTCTATCTTGTGGTCGTGTCTTGTTTACCTTGGCATTTAATCTATCAATCCATCAAGTTATCCATCATTAAAATCTCCTAGACTGTTTTTCACAGGCTATCCTCATCTATTCGCCTAAGGACTACCCCCCTTGACTTGCCTAGGAGAGAGGGTAAACAGAGAGATCGGGGATCAGGGTGACCGCCCCAGTCTGAGCGTTGTCGCGGTGCCTACACTCTATGCGACAACATTTTTTGGCGTCGTTGTCGGGGACCGATTTATTGGCCCTGGGCTTTATGACATTCATCATTCATCTTTCATCTTTCTATCATTCATTTGAGCCAACAACGATAACATTTTTTTGGCGCCATTGCCGGGGACATTTTATTCTCAATGTTTCAACGACATTTGCTCATCGTTTTTAATCATCTCATATTTTCCGCCATTCATTAGCCTGTCAAGCGGCACAACATTTCTTGGCATCATTTGATCTTTTCATCACCCTATATTTTGTCATCTCGTTAATCGTTTCATCTGCACCTTTAGCACCTGGACATCTCAGTTTGTTGCTTGTTTGGGTGGCAACTCCATTTATTTTCATTTATTTTATCTCAGACAAGAAGCCCTCCCTTATATCCGGTTGTTTGTTGCCTTTTGGATCCTAGAGTTAGATTCATATTCAAGTGGCAACTCCACTTCTTTCATTTCTACAAGAATTTCTACTCGAAGCTCGCTTCTTGTGGATCTCTTGATTTTCTTGAGCAGAGATCTCTCTCTATCATCCATTTGGTCCCTCGTTATTCATCATGGATTATTTGTTTACACCGTGTCATTTTATTGATGTTTTCCATGATATTCCGAAAGTGGCCATTCATAAATTGCCTTTGTTCTTGGGTGGTGATTCAGTCGCTGTTAGAAAGCATCTATGCAAGTTTTCTCGTATAATGCTCATATATTGTAGTTCTCCCCAGTAAGATCATGAAGATGTCAAAATGCATCTATTTGCCTTTTCTTTAGAGGGTGATGTTTTGAATTGGTTTAATAATTGTCCTGAAGATTCTTTCGCTTCTTTACAAGACATCGTCAATGCTTTTAAAAATAGATATCGTTATCAAGATAGCTCACCTTGTGCCCCTAAAATTATGCAACAGAATGAAAGTGATCTAGTGAAGGACCCGGTTGTCAATGAAAGATTTCAAGACAATTCTCCATATCAGAATGTGCCATCCACCTGTACCATTTCAGATCAAATCCATGATAGTGAAAAAGCAGTGACAAGTTATCAAATCAATGTCGACAATGAAAGGGAAAAGAGAAGCAAATTATAGAAGAACTAATGTGGCTGGTAAAAAATATGGAGCTTAATCAAGAAAAATTTGTAACTGATTACATCAAGGATATGAAAACTTTATACACCCACTTGGAAAAGCGAGATAAGGAGATGGAAACCATGAAAGCTAATCATGACAGCGAAATTAATTCTATGCAAAACAATTTATTAACTATGGATGAAGAAATGACCATCATGACATTCAATTATAATAATCAGTTGGCTATCATGCAAGCAAATCATAAGAAAGAGATAAATCATATGCAAAATTGTTTCATGGGCATGAAAGCAAAGAATGACAAAGCAATAAAAGATATGGAAGCTGGTCAAATATGCCTTCATAATAAGTTATTGACCATGGAGGAAAACCATGCCAGGGAAGTCAATGCTATGAAACTTGAACACTCTAGCCAGATGGATGCCATAGCAATACAGGTACAAAAACTTCAACATCGGTCAGAGGATAAAAGAAACAAGGAGACGTCGACAGATCAGAAGCCTCCTTATTTGCTGCGACAAGCTCCATCTTATTATGAGGAGGTCATTTGTTCCATTGAAAAGTGGTTAAATGAAGGTGACCCGGATAAAATGGAAAACAATAAAGATCAAATGCAAAATGAAGAAAAACATGTCACGCATATCTTACATACTTCATCTGAGAGTTTTGAAGCAGAATGGTCTACGTCATCAGTGATACAGCCTGCAACAAAAAAAAAACGCAAGAGAAAGAGAATGAGAAAGCGATCTGATGCATCAGATGGTCATAAGCAGCTTGATTTTCAGATAGGGAAAAGTCCCACTTTATGCAGGATTGAACATGGCACATCCGAGAAACAGCCGACAGATTTTCTTGAAAGTAAGCAAATGCTCAGTATGCACTATATTGAATGCATCTGATGCCATGGGGCATCTTTGTATTGTATTTCTAACCTTATGCCTTGTTATTTTAGTATGTAGATTTGTGTTTTTCATGTTATTAGACTAGTTAATAAATAAAGAGCTATATCTTTCTTGTGCTTAACGTTCTATGATGATTTTTGGATGGAAGCTACTCATGTTATGTTTTGTGTTGCGTGGATGCAGATTCTGGATTCTCACATTCCTATGGTGCAGCAACGTGTCCACAAGTAGAGCCAGATGTTGACCAATATGTGTCAACGACCCATAGCAGTACACCCCCCTTTTTTGCAAAAGGGATAGCACTTGATCAACGTGTCCATGTCGTTCGACTATCATCATCAGCCTGATCATGTTATATTGTAAACCCTTTCTGCATGTGTAAATTATAAATAATCTCAACAGATTCGTGTCGTGTATGTAATTGCCTAAGTAAACCTAATTTTTTTATGACGATCTACATTACGAAAAGTTTTTTTGTCTCACCGATCCATGATCGACAAAGTTTTCCTTCAGCGTTACCCCAAAGCCGGAATGGATTTTGTCACCAGAATGTTAGGGGAGTCCTAGTGTGCTAGATTGAGTCTATGTAAAAGTGATTTGGGAATAATCCTAACTATTTGGTTAGGTTATTTTATTATAAATTGCTTGATCTACTAAATTATATTTGTCGCAGAAATTGGTAATCTGTGAGGGTTTTGGTCAAATGGGTTTTCCCCCTTGAGATGTAAAAAATGTAAAAAAATCATGATGTAAAATGTCTTGAGGGTTAGAAAAATAATTTATCCCCTCATAGGTCTTAGGTCCTAAGTAAATTTAAATTTTCTAGAGGTAAAATTCGTGGGTCCTTTAAAAAATTAAATCTTAACTAGTCCAGGGACTAAGGTTAGTTGATTATTTTGATCAATTTTATGTCTTAGGTCCCTGGGGTTAGGTCAAAGTCAAAGTCACAGTTTTGAGGAAATAAATGCAAAATTTTAATTTTTGAATATATTAAAATGCATTTAATTGAAAAATTCGAAATTTCCTCAATATTTAAAATTTTGACGGATGAAATTAAAAGAAATTTTGATCCTCATCAATGGTCGAGATCACTTTAACAAGGATCACTCGAACTAGCCGTTGAGAAATTTATCTTTAAATAAGGGGTCAGTTGTCAGTTGAAATCATTCGATTTTTGAGTCGTGTGTTAAAGTGAAAGCTCTCTTGTAATCGTTTTTCATATGCAATAAAGAAAGACTTTGGAGTTAATTTCTGCTGGTGTTACTCTTCGTGGAAATGTTGTCAGATGTTTTATTTTCATGCATAGATTTACTTTCAACCATTGATGATAGCTTTATGAAGAGTGATTTAAGCATAGGTATCTTGTTTGGTCAATGGGATTTGAATGGTAGTTTAAATTCTGAATATAATGGCAGGGATCTCCATTAGATCTGAATTTTATTGTCATTTTCTCTCCCTATGTTAATGGTTGAATTAAGTTGTACAGAAAATTCTTGATTTTGAGATCATTGGGTGTTCGGGGAAGTTTTCAATTGGACCAGCCAACTCCCGAATAACATTTTCTGAAGAGCCCAGCTGGTTTTAATCCCAAGGTTATCATTAGAACTTCTGTTGTGGATGCATAAAGTTTTTTTTTTTTTTTTTTGAAGCACCTCACCTTAAATTTAAAATTTAAAATATGTGTGTGTGTGTGTGTGTGTGTGTGTGTGTGTGTGGCATAATGATAGATCTGGTTGCTTAAAGCCTTTAGCCTATGAATACTGTAATTATTTAGCTAATTTTTGGAGTTTTTAGTTTCATCCTTGCATATATTGTTTTTGGGTTTTTTGTTTTTTGCCATTGCAGGTTGCAGGTCGGAAGAGAAGATCTTGTTTGAAGCCAGATCTAGGCCCTAGAAGGTAAGATCTGGCCTCAGAATCAGCACTTGCAAAGGTATTTATTTCAGATCTGGAAAATTTTTTGTGGGGTTTTCATCAAGCGAATCTGAAGTTGAGCGAGCTAAAAATTTTATTAAAATTTTTGGAAAATATTTAGAGGTTCTGAGCAGGAAAACTTCGATTTTGTGTTCATCTTCGAAGTCTTTCAGGTAGATTATTTTCAAAATCGTTTTAGGATTTTTTTTGCTGCCTAGTTGTGGGGTTCACTGTGCATTTCGATTTATTTTTTTTTAAAGGCCCCAGCCCTGCTTTCTCTTCGAATCCGAGTTGCTGGCCACCTCTTCAAACCTGCAAAAGGAGAATAGAGACCCCCCATCAAACCATCTCCCTGCTCCGTCCTATCCTCACGCAATTTCATCTGCGCATCCCTCCTACGCTGCTGCGGCCGGCATCCTCACACAGTCCCATCATCTCCGCCCTCAGACTTTCACCCTTGTTGTCCATGGTTCAAATGCTTCTCCTCAACGTTGCCATCTCCACCTCTTTCCTCGTTGCCTTGGACCTATATAAACCCCCATCCCCTCATCCGCGTAGCCTCCAGATCCGTCTATCCTCTCCTCGCCCGTAGCCATCCAAACTCTACCCATCGATTCACCTTCCCAATGCTGCTCCATTTCCTTTCATCACTGCTTAACTCCAGCACCCCTCGTCCATCCCTTCGTGCTCCCGCTGTAACTGTGTCCCTCCACTGCCATTTCTCGCTCCCTAACCTACAAGCAAACTATCAAACGTAGCTCCTTCATCGTCGCCTTTCTGCCTGCGTCAAACCCTCTCCCCTCCATGCAGCTTTCTTTCTCTACCTGTCGTTTCTCCCTTAGCTCTATCGAACCCTCTTATTGTCCGCCTGCCCTTCTGTGGCTCCCTCCTCGTTGGTTCAATTCACCATCCCAAACCTGCGTGAGACCCTTCCTATCTGTTGTCGATTTCTCCACGTGCGCTGTCGTATTTGTTCTCCAACCTGCACATACGTACAATAGCAAACTGATGATCGATTTCATTTTTATTAGCTTGTTTGCCTATGGTGTTTAGTTTAGGTTTAGTTGTATTTTATTTTTCTTTTATTTTCTAGTTCATTTAGTTTAGGGTCTTGATAGATTTAGCATTTCAATTTTCATTTTTAGTTTGTTAAGTTAGGTTTATAATTTTAAGTTGTGTAATTTCCAATTTTGTTTTAATTAAAAATATGAACATTTTAAAAAGTAGTAAAAAAAAAATCGATTTTGGGTTTCTTTTCGGTTTATTTGATTTGTATATAGTTAGGTTAGCTTAGGTCATTTAATGAAAAAGTCTTAAAAAAAAAATTAAAAAAATCTAAATTTCTAAAATTAAAAATCCTGAAGATTAAAAAATTAAAAACACTTTATAAAAATCTTTAAAAACATTAAAAAATCTTTAAAAATCTTAAAAACATTTTAAAAAAATCTCTAAAATATTCTAACCATTCTAAAAAAAATTAACTTTGTAATTAAGGATTTACAATTAAGGGGTTTTTCACTTAAACGTTAAAAAAATTTTATGTGGCCTATGGCCCATTAAAATTTCAATTTTTGACTTGTTGATTAATTCCTTTGTGTCTCTGATGTTAAACGCTAAAAATTAAATTCTCATAAATCATATTGATTGTTCTAGATCTTGTCATTAACAGTAATCATTTTTAAAATCTGGAATCTTTTGTATATGATAGTGCTAGGCATTTAGATGGATTATCGTCACTTTTCATCATATATTGAAAATTGTTCTGGATAGCTTGGTTAATTCAAATATCGAAAGCACTGGTCTAAAAAATTTTCTATCTTGTGGTCGTGTCTTGTTTACCTTGGCATTTAATCTATCAATCCATCAAGTTATCCATCATTAAAATCTCCTAGGCTCTGTTTTTCACAGGGTATCCTCATCTATTCGCCTAGGGACTACTCCCCTTGACTTGCCTAGGAGAGAGTCTAAACGGAGAGATCGGGGATCAGGGTGACAGCGCCCGGTCTGAGCATTGTTGCGGTGCCTAGACACTCTGTGCGACAAGAAGGCCTATAGGCCATTCTGCGTTCCACCAATCCTTGAGAGGCTGGTTAACACCACTATATAATCTACAAGGTTGGTCGAGAAAGCAGTTGTGTTCACTGCACTTTAGGGCTTGTACATCTTCTTCAAGAACCAAAATGGCTCTAGGCGAGCTTCAAGTCTCGTTGCCATGGAATGAATGATTATGGCTTCTAATTCCTTTTAAATCCACGAGAATGTCTCCATTCCACCATTAGTAATTGCCGCTGAAGCGAGTTATTAGAATGGAATATTGAAGGTCTGCGGGCTAAGGCACTTTCAGTAATAGCCTAGAAGAGGGACATAAAGATAACTGATTAGAAATACAGGGAAATCAGATTTTGGAAAGTTGAGTGAAGGCCACTCCAAATAGCAGCACAAGTGAGAGGATCGAAGTTTAATAACCTGCATGGGAGAATTATAAAGGTATGTGTTGTTTCCTTGAGACAGTTCCTGGCTAGGGAAATATGCTGAGGCACAAAACTCTGTTTTTATAAATGATTGGATACAGATTGTATGTAATCTTGGAGCTGTGGGATAGTAGGTTTTAGATAGATTAATCAAGAGGCTGCCTATAAACCAAAACAGCTGCTTATGTATCTAACGGAATGGGTTGCAGAATAGGACATATATATTGAAAGATCTTTAATGTCAAAAAATGCTCCAATCTCTCAATGAAGCAGACGCACTGAAATAATATTTCAGCAATCAAACATTTTCATAGACAATAACTACATGAAATACTTGGCATACAAGCTCACTAAGAAAAGGTATGATAGAAACAAATTGAATCCAATCATAAATCTCTTTACTTATTAAGATGTTGCAGTTGATATAAGGAAAAATTGATACTCAACTTTAGCTTTTCAAAGGGTACTTCATATAACACTGGATATTTTATGGATACAAAGATTGATTTATAAGAAATAAATTCACACAGAGCAATAGTACAGACTGCAAATAGCTGAAAGAAGAATCTATTATGATTGATCAATTTCAAAGATATTGACCACGGACTTTTACAAAAATAATACAATCAAGGTTTTTCTCCAAAATTCCGACCTTTCTTCTGAGTTTCTTTCTATTATTTATACAAAGTTGTTACAATAGAAGTTTGTTGCAGATGCAACATTTTAGGATCTACTTTATAAAATAAGAAAGCAGTTTAAACAACTTGAACTAATAATCTGCCAGCTATCTCGATTTAATTGCATTTTGTTGAGGAGATCTTGAAAACTTCATGGAGCAAACTTGGCCAGCCTGTCCCAATTTGCCCTGATTGGATGATGAAATGTCGATAACTTCTTGTAGGCAACGTCTAGCTCAGCATATTTCTGGTAACTGGGAGTGATTGGAAAAAAGAGTTTTTAGTTGAAAGAAGTAAAAATCTTCAATCAACTTATCTACTACAGTTTGTCCTTTCAGAGCTCTTGCGACGTGTGCAAATTTATTAAGTTTGTTCCTTTCCCTAAGCAGCATCTCTCTATAAGATCCAAAGATATTAAATTTTGATTTACATCACAACAAGAGGGAAGACCCAATTCCATCAAAGTATTAACTTTATTGGTAAATGCATCTACATCATTTTTCTTTACCATTCTGCATTTATTGTAGGCTTGTTGAAATAAATTTCTTTTGGTCAAGACTCTGTTAGCCTGCATTACCAGTGAAGTCCTGTCTTGAACTCCTAAAGCATGTCATTGCTCCTAGCTTTTGAAATTTAAAAACTTCACAATCTTATTAGCTTTTTGAAGTTTATTCCCGGTTCATTTTGGGAATGCTAGATAACTTCTTCTATATTATCTAACTCATCCCCTATCACTCTAAAAGAATTCCACATCCTTGAAATTTCAGTAACAATTTTTTGCCCATAGAATTTGCTTGATTCAGTCAAGGCTCCTATGCCTACCAATTGATTCTGCAACTATTGTTTTTCCTGTTGCAGTCTGGATTTTAGATCTTGATCAGTATTTATGGTAGGATTCCTATCAGTTACTTGCTCCTTTAGATTATTAATTTCTTCATTTTTTATTGAAATTATCTTTCTAATATTTTCTATTTCTACATCTTTTAGACTTGAAGCAAACACCGTTTCAACCAATTTCTTAGATGGGTCAACAAGTGTTGATGGTGCTGAAGAAATTGATGGACAAATATGTCCATTTCTTTCTTTTGATCAAATTTCAATCTGTTTCTCATAGTTTTCCACCTTTTTATTCAACTCAATGATTATAGACAATGACTTCTCTTTCATTCTATACTGCCTCCAGCTCAGGTGTTTGCACATGCTCTATATTAGGCATTTTCAATTTCCTTCTCGATACCTAAATATCTGTCTCGTGACTTGATTCGGGCTTGTAACGAGGTTGTATCTTTTGGGACTGCCCCCAACTTAATGAACAATTGCTCCAATTCATCTATCTTCATCTGCTTTGTTCTAGTAGCAATTTTTTCTTGTTTCAACTAATTAGTGACCTTTGACACCATATTCTCTAATTTAGATGCATTCCGTGCAGTATTTGTAAGGGTTATAAAGATTATTTCACCAGTTTGCCTATGTAGGTCCATCTGATCCACCAAATATATTTTCAAATTTCTTCATATCTATTGTGAACTTTGTTGCTCTATAGTCTTTTGCTGTTCTGATTACTGGAGCTTTTGGCTCCGACACAACTATATTTCACTGTCCCTTTTCATAGTCCAAGGAAAATAATAACCTGGTCTAATATGAGCCCGAGCCCCGCCTCCACAGTTCTGAGTATGAATCCTATGTAATTTTAATGTTTTTATTCTGTATTTCCTTAAATTGTGAATATATGTTATCCTGCCTTGATGAAGCTGAAGGTGACATTTGTGAATGATGTTCTTGAATTGTAGATGTTGTTGGTAAAAGCTACCTATTGAAAGCAAGCTTGCTTTATGTCGCTTCCTCTGTTCTTTGTACTGACACTTATGTTTCTCCCTCCCCTTCTATCCTTTGTCTTTTCCCAGACAATTGATCATCTTCCTCTATTTTAGAAATAGTTTGGAGGCTTTGAGTAAAAGTTCTCTTTAGACTCTTTTCCTTTGATTGAGGTGTTTCTAAAACTAGTGGCTGGGATGATGGTTCATCCTCTGAAAGCTGCTCCATACTTTGGGTTTCTTCTATTACCCAAGTGTCCCTATTGGCTAACTTTTCAATATCTTGTTTGGCCACATGAACATAAGGTGCAGAACCTTGTTTAGTCCTTCTATCTGATATAATTCTGTAGGGATCATAAGGCCAAACTTCTCCTTGAGTAAAATTCATCTGTTTGATTAATTCCTCCACCTACTGGAGAGAAGCTCTAGTATTAACCAGGAATGGACCTACTTCATTTTTCAATTTAAACATAACCCGATGCTTCTTGGAAATAAAATTCAGACAAACTGAACTTAAACTCTATCTAATGTATTCTAAAGCAAAAATCCTCATGGTCAGAAAAACTAGGAGATGATAAGGTGGAAGTTCACAACCATTGACTCTGATTTTTGTAAAATTCTCAAATAAATTCTCATCTCCAACCTTAGTATCTGGACTGAGTTGAAGAATCTTCTTTATTTCAAGAAAAGCTATAGAAGGAGACTCCTCAAACATCACAAAATAGACAATGGGCATGAATTTGTTGACATAAGCTATAAATCATGAATTTCAAGGCTGTTTTTTGATAATATGAATCCAATAGATAACATCATTTAGACTTCCTCATCTTGAAGCTTTAAATGCAGACTAGAAAATTTCTCAGCTTGAACATATAGGAATAAATGAACCAAATGGAATCGATACCTGAAATACTTGGTTAGACTATATTGGGACAATTGAAAATTAATGGCATCTGCAAAATATTGGTTGAAGTGAAATCCAATGAAGGATTTCTTTACAAGGGAGATTGATGTTAGGAATCCTAGGATAGTTTCATCAATAGACTGGTCATGATCATACCCTACTAAACAACACACCATAAAGATTACTTGTTTGGACCATTCAGGAAAGATGCTAGGAGGACATGGGGGCACAGTTTCAGGTAAAGGGGCATTCAATGGTAAGTATGATTCAAGTAGAGTAGCATTATCCTTTGGGGTTAATTCAGAGTAATTGAGACTAAGAGTGTCTTCATTGAAGGGTTGGGTTCGACTAGGCATAACCACCCTAAGCATCTCTTGAATAGATTGGGAGCTTATAATGAAAAGAATAATGCCACTTTTAAAAACCAGTGCATGTTTGCTTGGGATATAGTTATTGGCACAACAAGTCACAAATTCAAGAAAAGGGTAAGTCTAAGGAATGGTGATAGGGCCCATTACCACAAAATCTAGCAGGCCTTAGAGAGGGGCACCCTATAACGCTGTCACTAGACCAAGAGACAACAATAAGGTAGTAGCCAATTGTCACCACAACTACTACCCTTTCTCTTTATGGACTTTCACCAATGGGAGGAGTCCCAGTATAAGGTCACTTATAAAGGGTATTCTAAGTATAAAGGTAAAAGATGACCAACATGCTTCTAAGGGAAACACACAGCTTAAGTGCAAGGCTCCAATCAATGAGTGAAGGCAATTTGCTTTCCTTAGAGATGCCAAATTTGTGGAACACAAGACCTAGGGCTTGATTAATAGGTTGAGAGTTGGGATAGCAAAAGGTCAAGGTGTAGAGAAGGGTTTCCCACAATGTATTTCAGCAAGGTTAAGGCACATAAAACCCTCAATAAAACCCCAAGTTGAAGCTAAACCAAAACTAGGGTTTTGCCCTAGGGCAAGGAGAATTATGGATGAAATTGGAATGAATGCCTACCAAAGGAGGATGATTTTATGGAAACCATTTCTCCCTTGATATTTAGACTTTCCAAGAGCCAAAATATCCCTTCCTAGCCAATTCACACTAGGCCCTAGGTGGCCACTTGGCCTTGAGGCAGAATTAAGTAAGAGAGAGAAAAGAGAACATTTTATGGACAGATTTTGATTTGATCGCCAACAAAGGAAGGCCAGTGCTTAGTACTAGGGTTCATGGAGTCTATGGATTCTTAAATTTCGCTAAAACTTGCAAAGGAGTAACGATATTTTGATGCCCTAGCATCAAAACCCTAACTATTACCTTTGTGAGGGATTGAAAGTCACTTGGGAGAGCTAATGTAATATCACCAACGGGATTGCCATTCACATATCACACTGAGTAATGCATGCAATAATATGACCTAGCTTCCAATAAATTGATATTCAATGAAATTAGGGCACAAAATTTAACCTAGATCACCGATTTATTCCATACATTAGACATGAAATAAAAATTTACAATAAAAGAGCACTTACAAGATAATATGCACGAACAATCCAAGTCAACTTCTCCAAAGACAAGACAATAGCTCCCAAGACAAGATTTGCTCCATAGATCACATCTCTCCAATAGGAAAAGAGGCCGAAATTCTCAAGAAGAGAGGTCGAGTTCACAAGTGATGATGATGAAAAGTGATATATCCTCTCCTCTATTTATATGAGGAGGAATAGTTCCTAATTAGCCTAAAATCCCCTAGGAAAACAAGTAAAATCACAATGACGCATTGGATTACAAGCCAACCCATTAGCTTAGACAAAGATCAAATGATTAGCCCACACGTGTGAGTCGTAAGGCCTAAAAAGGTTGACGCCATTCATGCGTAGAGCTCCATGTGGCATGCGTTTAGGCTCCAAGGTGCCATGAGTGATGTAGAAGCCTAAAATCATGATGAGAGGGTTGGCCCTCAAATCTTTATCAAAATCCCTCTGTGGACCCCAAAACCTAGTTTGGGGCACTAAAGGTGGTTTCCTGGGTCTCCAACTACTCAAAATGCCCATCTTTGCTTCAACGTTGAGGGTTTTCCAAGTTCTACTAGCCCTCCCATGTCTCAGAAGGTGAGACCATCCTCATCTAGGCTCTAGATCATCTACCATCTCTCAGAGAGTGCTAAGGCTAGCCTAGGGGTATGCTAGCCTAGGTGCATCATCCTAAAGAATCATCAAATGTAGTACAAAGTGGCATAACGTTTTGGGTGCAGAAGGTGTCCAGGGGTAGGTGTGATATGTTACTACTAGGAGACCCAAGGCTCTCAACACTTCACTTGTCGGTGTCAATATACTTCTCTATGGACTGGGTACCTGTGGGTAAGGTGCCCAAGTTATGGGTTGTGGAACCACCTGAAAATCACAACATAAAGTCTAGTGAAAGCAACCAGTCATCAAGGACAATAATATTTTTTACATCTAAGTGAACCAAGCTTGAATGTAAAGGGTTGTTTAATACTTCAAAGTTCAAATAAGGCTTACCTTCCAAAATCAGGGCCTTGAACTCGCAACGGTGTTTCCTCCCTAGGTAGGATTGGCTAAAGGACAACGCTATTAGGTGTTTCCCACTCCTAAGGGGAAGTAACAAATAACAATTCCTCAGTCCACCCTTCAATTGATCGGTGTTATTGAATAATGATGGTGTGGAGGGGAGAAAACTTCGTGGCCAAATGCCATGTTCAAAGGGACCAACATGATGGGGATCCCAATCCTGAGTGTATAGATGTGAGAAGAGAGCAACCGTGGATGCATGAACTACCAACTCAGCCTTCGTTTTTCCACCCCTCTTGTGCGCCTTTTACCTTTTCTTGATTTTTATTTGTGTTACTACTTGTAGCTCGAAGGGTTAGAGCTTGCTTTATATGATGTGTAGCAATTGTAGCAATTGTATCACCCCTTAATGACGAGGCAACTCATTTCCCATCGGGGTTGGGACATGCAAGGGTTCCTTTTTATGATGTAATGGAGCAACATGTGCTCAAGAACGAGGTGATGCCCATAATGAGTGAGGTAGAGCTCATGCTAGGCTTTTACCCATGTGCTAATGTGTGTGTCCAGACTCCCAACCATATTTTTCATTTTAATATTCCTTTATTTTATTTGGTGGCCATAATTGATTCGTAAATTGTCGCGGATATTCCACCGGACAGTTTGTCACAACAAATCTACTAAAATTATATTTAGAATATGAAATTTTACACTATTACAGTTTTATTAGATTTTTGGATATGTAGATCTATTGTTAATAATGCATGCATGTGAATGAAAATTATGCAGACAATTGAGAACGACAAAATAAAAAGCTCACACACACATATGACACAATATATGCTCTGGGAAACCCTTTCGAGAGAAAACCCAGCTGAAAGGTGAGGCTAATCTGCTCTCTTTCTCTGTCTGGAAATATGGCTACGAGTACAAAGAAGTATGGCTTATGGCCTGTGGACTACTACAGTGCACAAATCCTCTTTGTGTGCTCTACCTCCTATCCCTCTTGGCTATAGCCTATTTTTGTTTAGCTATGGAACAAATGCACTCAAAAGAATGGAATCCATTTTCCTCCTAGTGGACCAGTTATAACATAACCCGATAGCCTACTAGTGGTTAAGTTTGACTACCTCAACTCTTAACCAAAGTTACAATATAGACTCTTCTAGAGTCTTTTACATCATAATCGTGTGGCTAGACCCTTTTCCATGAATAATGGGGGTTGACGCAACATCCTCCCGAATTATGGGTGTGAAAACAGGAAGGTCAACTTTTGAGTGGCATAACTTTCGCATACGGACTCCGATTGGCGTGCTTCTTGCGTTGTTGGAAAGATCTTTGTGTGTAGAATAACATGAAAAGTTGTTGTGCTAAAGCAGTTTCACCTCCAAAAAGCGTCGTTTGATGCCTCAAAATACTCCTAGAAGGTTTTAGACCTTGTTTTGCCAAACTAGGTCCTGCGGGTAAAAGCGGTTTCATGAGTTGATTCCTCCACTTTTTCAACTCTGAATGCATCAAGATGGATGAAAAACAATATAATGATCCAATATGGACCAATAATATGCTCTTTCCTTTTCTTTTAGCTGCATCAACCTTCCAGGGAAAAGTTTCGATCCCTACCCAAGTATGTGGATGTATGGGTGCCAAATCCCAAAGAGCCAATGGTCAGTTGAATTTGAAGAATGGAGGTGGAATATGGGCTTGTAATGTAAGATGGAAAGTGGTAAGTATGGAATATGGATAGATGGAACACACTATCTCAATCATGGTTTCCCAAGTAGTGTCCCTCCTATACCCATTGGGCCATTACGGGAGGTCCCACTAGACTAGGATCAAAGATTAACCCACCACTTAAGGTGAGGGAACAAGATCATGGTCAAAACCCCTCCTTCCAGATAACCCCAAAATCCATATCAAAAGCCCAAATACAAGCAAGCAAAAGCACCCAATTGCAACATGAATAAAGTACCTTTTGATCGAAAGCCCACCTTTGTCCATGTGCTCTTGCCAGATGGGTGAGAAGGTATATGATTGATGTAGGTGACAGAGGTAAAATGGCACGCCATAATCTAGTGGTGGTTGTCAGGGGCTGCATGGTTGGCCGACTGGATGTGAGAAAAATTTCCTCCTATGGGGTCACCCATTTTGGTGGGTAACAGGGCCAAATACGACTCCCAGACCAAAGAGATATCCCATTGGTCTGTGAATCATTGGTATGCCCATTCCCTTAATTCATATAAGTCAAACTTGTAATGAGTATATTGGACATCCCCTTCCCAGTCAGTTAGGGGTAATTCCTCTAGCTTTACTGGTCGGGAACCCTATGCAAGTTGTGGGCTAGGTTTCTTAGTCTTCATTTTAAAGGGGAAAAAGAAAAGATTAAAAGTTACCTAATAGAAATGTTGGCATAGAGTATTGTTAAGCTTTGCAATGTCCACTAGTACGAGGGTACTGACAAATCTTGTTGCTTTCTTGTCCTCGAATAGATACAAGTGAAACTAACTAGCATTTTTTCTATTTTTATGGCTAAACCAACCTCTCATGGACACGTGTCAACTTTCCACTAGATGAAGACCTGTTGAAAAATACATTCCCACTTATTTTTCAAATTTGTGCTAACGTGGGTTACACGTAAGCATGATAGCTGGCTGCCATCTGGATGCTCAGTCAGCTGATGTCAGTTCCACCTGTAGCGCTTGACCCCACCAATCCTATATCACATTCCACTGGCTTAATACCACAAACCATTTCAGGGGGGTCGGTAGAGTTTTGAAAAAAGGGTGGGGGGGTGCGAATAGCTTCATTGTTCACCACGTGTCATCCGTGGTTTTCTGCCATGACATCATTTCAGACCACGGCCCAACCCCCAGTTAAGTTTCAAGCATGCTGGGGGATCCCAAAATGAACACGAACTGTCAATCTCCGATAGCTTATGATCCGCCAATCTAAGCTGCTGGATATTTACCGAAGCTGTAAAACGGGTAGATTATTCAAATTTTGAAATGTATTTGATAAAAAGTCAAATTTCCACCTGTACTAGCTGAAATTTGAAACCGTAGCAAACTGTAAACTTGAAAAATCTCTGTGCTACAACATGATGGAAAAAGGATTAGGCTAATCTAGTGATAATTACTAGCTAATCGTTAGTTCATACTAAATACACCCACCCCTGTTCTTTTTCTCAAGGAAGCCTACATTTTGTCTATAGAATGTATGTTTCACCCAAAATTTAAACAGTGAAGATGCCAGAAATTGATTATCTAATTCATTTATTAGAGAGAAACACTAAAAGGAAACTTTGATGCAATAAGTAAAAGCAAGTATACAATCGAGTGATAAATTTCTTTAAAATATCTAGAGCCTATCACAAGGCCTATTCTGGCAGTCACTAGAGGCATAGAATTTACTGTTGGATTAAGCTCTCAGATAACAACACATAACTGGTTACTGAACTGATCAATAAATGCTCAATAATAAATGACAAAAGAATTTTCATTGGAAGTGATCAACAACTACTAACTGAGAAGTTGAGAAGCTGTTTTTCAAATATCTTAACCAAGGTGAAAGCAACCTGATTTCACATACCAAGAAATCCTTATATTAAACTGATTTGGGGCAATGTGAAGATGAAATGAATGACCTCCTCTATGCAACCAACAAGTACATTTCAACTAAAACCAACTTATTTTGCAAAGAAAACCCCCACTTGAAGATATAAACAATAGATCATTGAGGATTTATTATAACTATGGAAAAACACCTGATTAAGGAAGGACAACAATATGGATGTTTATAAATAATGAAATAAAAAATAAATGACGATCTGTCACAAAGAATTATCCAGTGGATGTTAATACTTCCAGGCATAGAAAATTAGGAGAAAGTGAAACATAAGAGCAATTTAAAGTAGAAACATCTAGAACACCCCACAAATATGCTGTAAAAATAACTTAAGCACAAGCAGAATACCCTAGTATAGGTGAAATTATAGGGATTGTGCAAACCAAAATCAAAGACAACCATAGAAACCGAGGTTTGACAACAATAAGCAAGCAGTGTTGATTTCTGAATATGAATAAGGACAATAAGCCAGCTGTGTAAGCATAGCTAAATGCTTGTTACAAGTATCTCATATCAATAAATATCCTTAGTGTAGGATAATGTGAAAAAATCACCAAGACTGATGACTTGCACCAATTTGATCTGTTGGGTCCTGAATCAAATTTTTAGCAGTTGGCATCCCTGCGACTGGATCCCTTTCAATCCCACATTCATTAACGCCCCTTGCAATCTTGAAAAAACCTCCCTGTCAAGACTCATGAATGAATTCTATTTGTTAAGCCACAGTCCTAGAAATGTCATAAGGAGTTTACAACATAACTGTTGGCACTAACTAATATGGTCAGTTGCTACAACACCTAAGAATGAAGCACATATATATACATATATCCAGCGAATGAGAGAGACAGAACTTTATTTGATCCTTTTGATTGCCTTCAGTTAGAATACCTGTATGTTAATGCTTTTTATTTAGGAAAATCTGAATGCTTTAAAAACTATGACAACCATGAAGAACTTACCTCACCCCAAGCATTATTCCAAGAATTTGCTATCAGCTGCAAAATTCAAAGTTCACATAAGACTATACACAGAAATTTAGCCATCATAGAAATCCTATTAACAATAAACGGCTACAAGTTCCAATTGATATAGAAATGGCTTGCGTACCCAATAATCAATTCCATCATCTGTCGTGCCCCACCCAATCAGCTTGACAGCATGTCCTCCTAAATAACGACCCTGGACATGCTTGTACACACCAGTTTCATAATGGGCAAAGTCCTGAGGACGTTGCCAGTCCACTAGTTTGTAAGTTTTCGAGCATACTACATTTTTTAAAAGATATATGGACAAAACAATACATCCTAGAAAGGTGAGAGAAACATATCAACAATTACTAGCAAAAAAAGGATTGTTAAGCGAAATCATCTGTATAGCACTGCAAAAGTATTCACTTGACACTTAAATATTTTGTTGCGATAGGAAACAAGTAATATGATCGATGCAGCATTATTGAATGTGCTTGAGATAACATGATATGACGTATATTTATTGTCAAACACAGACCACCCAACTATATTACAAAGACAACACCACAGCCATTAAAAACTTGCTGAAATAATGAATATTCATATTAAAGTGCCATAGCATGCGAGGACAACAACCCAAGGATTTGCACTCCAATGTATACTTAAACAAAGAACACATTTAACCATAACATAAAAGCCATGCAACAAGAGACATGCAAAATGTCTGCAAGAAAATAAAGTTTGGCACAAAATAGCAATGTCTATAGCAAAGGTCCTCAGTCAATAGAAACGAGATTTGTGCTCTAAGACTAAATTTACCACCCAAAAATGTATACAACTAATGATAGAAATCCTATGGCTAGAAATCATCTAAAATAGATACTTTAGCTGAAGACTTATTTTACTGAATCCTTCTCCCATCCTCCCTAAATACACCTGGATGTTAAAAGCAAATTGTCATGGACATTCCACTCAAACAGTTCAGCAAAATAGCTCTTATAAATTTCTGCAAAATATCTCTATTATGTAGTGTTTATTTATTATTACGACTTAAGATTTTACTGAAATAAAGTTTAAACTAAGAATGCAATAAAAGGAGCCAAACAATAAACACCATACCATCCACACAATAAACACAAGATATACCCTAGGAACCCAATATGGGAAAACCCAGCTAGAAGGTGAGGACTATGCCTTGTTCTTTCATTCTCATGTATGCAATCCAAAAGCAAAGAAAGATGAACTCACTATGGAGTTTCCATAGACTTTGTCAATGTTATGGGAACCAGACTGGTGATTGAACCAGTCAACCCCAAAAATGTGAACTGGACTGGAACCGGAAAAAACCAGACCAAAAAATCAGTCAACTAAAAAGTACATAAAATATTTAAATTTTCGAAAAGAACAGATATCTATTCATTTGCATCCATATGAATCCAAACCATTTTTACACAAATATGCAAAGTTTCTCATTTATATAGCAAAAATGCATATATCCAAAATAGCACTTAGTGCAATACATCGTTGAACCAAAATACATCAGCAAACAGCCTCTGAAGGGACATTCCACTCAAACAGTTCAGCAAAATAGCTCTTATAAATTTCTGCAAAATATCTCTATTATGTAGTGTTTATTTATTATTACGACTTAAGATTTTACTGAAATAAAGTTTAAACTAAGAATGCAATAAAAGGAGCCAAACAATAAACACCATACCATCCACACAATAAACACAAGATATACCCTAGGAACCCAAAATGGGAAAACCCAGCTAGAAGGTGAGGACTATGCCTTGTTCTTTCATTCTCATGTATGCAACTCAAAAGCAAAGAAAGATGAACTCACTATGGAGTTTCCATAGACTTTGTCAATGTTATGGGAACCAGACTGGTGATTGAACCAGTCAACCCCAAAAATGTGAACTGGACTGGAACCGGAAAAAACCAGACCAAAAAATCAGTCAACTAAAAAGTACATAAAATATTTAAATTTTCGAAAAGAACAGATATCTATTCATTTGCATCCATATGAATCCAAACCATTTTTACACAAATATGCAAAGTTTCTCATTTATATAGCAAAAATGCATATAACCAAAATAGCACTTACTGCAATACATCGTTGAACCAAAATACATCAGCAAACAGCCTCTGAATGGCCTCTAGAGTCCAAAAATAAGCATTTTACTAATGACTAGTAACTACTATTAGGTAGAATCATTAGAATCATCATCCTCCTCATCCTTAGAATGAGTAGACTCTACAATGGGATTGTGGCTTGATTCCCATGGCCTTGAAGATAGTGAAACCTATCGCTGTTGAAATGGGTCCAAGTCAATGTTGTGAAAAGTGCGAGCGGGATTAAATCGGCGCCGGGAATGAAGCGGAAAAAATCGGAAAAAGCGGGAAAAAAGCGGAAAAAAGCGGGAAAAAAGCGTTTGGTACAAAAATATTCATTTTTTTTCATTTTTTTTCAATTTTTTTAATATCTAAACCATCTACAACATAAAATAAATACATTGACACATAAATATGATAAAAAAACTAATATATAAGATGTTTAATATCATTTCTAGCGCTAAAATCACACATCACATTGAATCATGTCCTGAATAGTAAGTCCTGAGTCCCAACTCAGCCTCAAAATATCAACAAAAAATATGATAATGTATCTCATCATGTCATAATGTCATATACAATAAAATGAGGTCTAATCCTATTGATTTCCTTTGCCCCTCTTGCGAGAAAATGCCACAGCTTTCCCTTTCCCTCTAGATGTAGGATGTTGGTGCCTGTGCTGGTGGAGATGGTAGTGGAGTCTGATGTGCTCTAGAAGCTGAAGAACTAGAAGTAGGAGCTATAGGAGGTAGACCACGTCCTCTACTGGTGGCAGGGGTAGCCCGAGCAGGTGGTGTCACCTGGAAACATTACAATCTCCCAATCCTGAAATCCTGAAAAACTGATAAGTCTGCTGGATTTTAAATGAAATCTAAAATTCTACTTTCTCCATATGAAATCCAATGAGGCTGGAACCACTCTCAAACATCCTGAGTCATTTCATGGTAATGTTAAAAATTTAAGTAAAAGGATGAAAATGAAAATTAAGGAGAATGTCACTTTTACTTTTCTCTACATGGAATAAACTTTTCTCTGCATAAAAGTGCGTGAACTTTTCTCTACATGAAGGAAACTTTGTTGCACTATAATTTATCATTTGTGTGATTTGCCATCAAGGACAACACTTGTCTCATAATGCCAACAATCTCCCCCTTTGGACTTGTCATACTGAGAATTGTCATCTGATATCTCTTCCGTAGATTCATCTAGATATATATAAGTGAGTTGATCTTCTATGAGTTGTTTGCCATCAAGTACAACACATGCATCATAATGCCAACATTTTTCATCAATGATTCTCCATAGAGGAAGTTATTTATGTCTTTTATCCCCATCTCTTGTCTTTATTGCCTCTTTGGCTTGATCCATGGCCTCACAAACAAAACCCATGGTAGGTTTATCACCATCCACCATCTGCAACACTCTCACAAGGGGCTAATCGAATAACACTATCCCTTTTGCTTTTTTCCAAAAAAAAAAAAATCAAATATTTTGTCAACTACCTATTTCCCTTCAGCCCTTTTGCTCCACTAAAATGCATTCCATTCATCACAAGTTGGCTTTTTGCTAAACAAGGGCTTGCAACAAAAGACAGTTTGTTGAAAATCATGTAGTGATTGATTGAACAATCTCTCTAACCCAATTGTTTTTCCTCATAAGGTTCAAAACCCATGCGTGGTTCTAGATGTACTTGGTTTTAGATTTTTCTTCTTCCACACACATCTTCGCCCACTTAATTCTACAAATATCCTCAAGCATGAGGCCAAAAATGGGCTACATATGGAGTCCACTGTCCACCAAATGGTGGGTTCTTTTTCCAACAACCTTCTAGTTGCAACATAGCTAGAAGCATTGTCTATAATCACCTATACAACATTTTCTATCTGATAACTTACAAAATTCTGGGAGAGCGATTTGGAGCGGGAGCGAAGGCATGGAACCCGTCTGCAACATGCTACAGGAACTAAGGTTTTTCGCACCTCCAACTCTACACCGGTTTGGTTATGGCAATGTAGCCTATGGGCTTCCAACACTGCGAACAATGTGTCGCAGCTCCAGGGGTTTCCTTGGCTACAGGAATGGACAATGTCCTCAGATGGAGACGGAGCAAATGGCGGATCCAGATCTCAGGGTTCTGTCTCGTGGTCATGGTCACATTCTGCAAGTGATTAAGCTGGAGAAGCGTTGGGGGTTTTCTTGCAGGAGTGAGCTGGTAGCGGGAGGGAAGAAGGCGCAGAAGGTGGAACCTGATCTGCAGCAACAGCAACAGGGAGCGGTGGTAATAGCAAACGCTTCTATTTGGGTCTGCAGAGAACAATTTAGCATACCCTGCTCTCTCTCACGATAGATAACCTGCAATGTCTCTCTTGCTGGAGCTGTCTACAATGCAGCAGTGCCTAGATTCGCCACAAATACCACCGTAGTTCCCTTACTGCAAGCAAATCTGGCCACGTATCGATTAGATCTAGCGTCCTACGTATTATTAGGCACAATTTCAGAAGCAGCTCACAGTATATTAACATTTTTGCCCCTCTAACAAGCGGATCTGCACCTGTATGGGCTGGACCTGGTGATAGGCATACATCTGGACTTTTTTCCCAGAAGGGTTTCAAGATTTGGCGACGAGGAAACTCCACCGCTCTCCTCACAGGTTGAAGACAAGAAGGGGGTAGGGCACCCATATAAATCTAAAAGATTTGGTCATGACGACCCAGCAAGGCTGCATCAAGTAAAGGAAATAGAATCACACTGCCCAGATATATTAGATCTAGCACCCCATTTAGCAGATCTAGCACTGTCAAGGCCAGATTTACCCCCCACAGACCCGGATCTGATACAAATCTTCATTAAAAATTTGCAAGGAAGGACTGTCTGCACGTGAATCTGGAAGGGGAGGACGATAGAGGAACTAAAGTATGAAATCCAAGCTCATACAGGTATTGTGGCAAGTATTCAAAGCTTGCTATATGCAGGGAAAATTATGCAGGATAATTACACTATACAAGACTATGGAATTGTCACAGATTCAACCATCAATCTAAATTTGAGATTGAGAGGAGGATGTTCTGGATCTAGCTCAAAGGGCAAGGCTTCTTTCAAAGATGTTGTCAAAGGGAAGGGAGAAGCCAGCACCACCACCAGAACTACCTGGACCTTACATAGTGGAGCAAAAATCACAGATCCCAGCCTTGTCAGTCTCTCTGCCTGAGGTAAATGAGCTTTGTGCAGATTTCTATACTAAGGCTGTCATATGAAGATTCAATGGTTTCTGGCCCAAATCAGATGCATTACATCAATGGATCTATTCCACATGGACTACAAATTGTGATATCCATCTGTGCTCTAAAGGGTTTTTTATTGTCAAATTCGACACAGTGAAAGACAAGGAATATGCACTCAATGAGGGACCATGGTTCTGGGGCAATGTAGGACTTTTCATGGTCCCTTGGTTCCCAGGATTTGATACCAATACCATGGTGGTATCAAAAATACCTATTTGGGTCAGGTTACACAATCTCCCATTACATTTCTGGCATCCCAAAGTATTAGAAGGAATGGGGAATGCATTAGGCAAATATCTCAAGACAGATGCAGAAAGAGTATCAAAAGGCATTTTCACTTTCGCCAGAATATGTGTCGAGGTTGATCTTAGTCAAGGATTGCCTGACAGCATTAATCTGATCCATAACAATACATAGTGGAATCAGCCACTAGATTATGAAAATACGGCATTTCGATGCCGTGGCTGTCAACAAAGAGGTCACTTTCTCAGCACCTGTCCAGAATCTGGGGTTTCATTTGATTTGTTGCAGACCTGAAGAGAGGAATCAAATTTTTGGGCTTTCAGCCCTTACCTAGCCTAGATGGCTAGGGTTTTGGGTTCATATTGTCACCTCTTGGCTAGCTGTCTAGCAATCTTAGGTTTTCCTTCTGGGCCGCAGCTGCTTTAGGGCCAGATCTAGCCTTACAAGGCCTAGATCCACCATATTAAGCCTTCTAACCTTCAACGCTCAAGTTTTTGAAGGTGGCCGCTAAACCTAAAAAGGCTATTTCACTGCAAATCTGATTTTTTTTTAAGGGTTTATCATTTAAAAATTTGTAAGCAATCTTTTGTGGCCTTTTCATCATATTCTGGGCATAAATCTAATTTAGTTCTCTTGCAGGCTCACTGAAAATTTTGGAGGGCCGAGATCTGGTTTCAAAGGCCATTTTCTGGCAGCCGCAAGCTTGTCTTGCCATTTCTGGGGCAGCTGCAAAAGATTCAAGCATTGGAGACTTGGCCACAGGCCTAAGGGGCCAGGATTACTTTCTCCACTGCAGACCTGTGTGGCCCTTTTCTCGTTGCTTTTGACTAAAGACTAGTTTTGGGAGCTTTTCCAGGTTTAGATCCATCAATCATAGGGGTTTTGTCACTTGTTTGCAGGTCTGAATTTCATTGCTTGAGAAGATTTCATCGCTGGTTAGGGCCTGCAATAAGACTATTTCAGAATTGACATCTTGATTGCTATCCTAAGCAAGCTACAAGCCCTAAGAAGCTATTTTCATTTGCATAATCAGAGTTTTGGTATACAAATTTTGCAAGTGATTTCCACAATCAATGTGTTGTTTCCTCAATCAAATTTCTGATTCTGAATCATTGTTACAGGCTTGTGAGATAATTTTCTTGGGTTAAGGTCTAATTGCAGCCTTTGTTTGAGTAGTTGCTACGAATTTCGGGCAAGATTTCCTTGACTGTAGACCCTACTTGGTCTAATCGCTATAGCTGCAGGCCTAGAAGGCCTTCTTTTTCTTGGCTGCAAAACATTTGAGGGTTTGATCACTGCTGCACATTGGTATAGGGCTAACTTTCTTTTGATTTGCAGGTGTAGCATGCCTTTGAGGAAGGGTTTCATTGTCTGTTTGTGATCTAAGCACCAAAGGTGTTGCATTGGTATATTAGCCTTTGAAGGAAGGCCGCAGGGCTTTGAGCTCCAACCCTCTTCCATTTCTCACTTTTTGCAGACTGCTACATTACTTCATATCTGAAGCACATTTAATAACAGACCCTAATCATAATATTTAAACCTAATAATAAGCATAAAACACTCTTAAAATTCACATAATAGTTGCAAGTGTTTTGGGTGATCATTTCATGTTGTTTGAAGGCTGATATCTTTGTTGCAGAGGTCTGATCTCAAGATACAGTTGACTGATCTAACACAGCAGTGGTATCTTTTGAATGTGTCTAGCATCAGATTTCATATTTTCTTTTGTTCCTTGCATCCTTTGGTGGTTAACCTTGTTAAATGCTTGGCTGGGCTTGACTTGCATAATCTGATCTCACTTTCCAGTAGCTCTTTTGCATTTCATTTCAGTACTAATCCTCTGTGGTTGCAATTAAACAGAGTGCTAGCCCTTTGTATTGTCATGAGCAACCAGATCTAAAGCACACTATTACGGAGCCTAATCACAATTAAAATCATAATAGCAAGTCCAAAATACTCAAGAATTAATCACACATTGATTGCCAAAGGGCTTAAGTGCTTTTTGGATCGTGAGCTTTAGTGGACTGATAAGCTGCAGGGAGCTTATTTTTATTTGTACTGATCTCATTATCTTGCAAAGAGCATTCTACACAAGTGAACAAATTTATGACAGTACTTAATTTTTCTATCTTTCAGAAAATCTTGTAATCTGGAGCAAATTAAACATTTAACTGAAGCAGCCTAGCCATACTTCATAACCTAAATTGCTACCTAGTCTTGTTTCACTTGGATGCAAATTAGTTAATCTAAGTGGTAATCCTTTTTTCAGTTTTTCGTTGCAATCTCAATTGCCATCTAAATCTTGAGTTTTCACTGAATAATATTTCTATGCGCCTATTGTTTAAGGGTCATCTAAAGGCATTTGGGCAATGTTGCAAAATCTAATCTAGTTATCACTTGTTTCATTAAGATATGAAGTTAACTCATTGATAGCTAGTAATTTATGCTGCTGTTGGTTATTGTCATGTTGATTGCAAATTATTGAGCTTCATCGTCTCATTTGGCATTCTATGGGAAATTGGGGGCTTCTAAAATTGGTGTACTTGCAAATATCCTTGGTCATATTACTATCTAGTTTTAATTTCATTGTTTTACAGGACTCTTTGTCATTGGATTTCTCTCGCAGCAAAGACCTGGCATTCTTATCATCTATTGCATTTTGCTCCTCAAGCCAAGAAATTTCTTGCTGTCATCATCTTGCTGTAAGACTAAAGTCAGATCTTTGAAGCAGTTTTGAGCAATCTTAAGTGGATCTTTTGAGAGTGTCATGTCCCTTCTCAAAAACATTAGTCACAAGGTGCAGCTACACATTTTTGGCACAATTTTGACCTAGGAGGAGGACCCCACACTTAGACTTAGGAACTATGCGGCAAATTCGACTTTATTTAGCAGCTAGGGGAATGTGGGGACCACCCACATGGGGAATTCGAACTTGGCCATTCGATGTGCTTGGAGGGAAATCGAATAGGTGGATGGATGGGCCCACATGAGGCTAAGGAGGCCCGAGGTAATAAAAGGAGGATCAGCTCTAATTTTCGAGCATCTTCTACATTTGCAAACAAACATTCACTTGTACACTTTGTTGCTTAGCAAGTCTACTGGTTGTTTGGCCACAAATCTCTCACGCAGGAGATTCAACCTCTACTTCGGGGGACCATCTGTGCCCGCCCTAGGGAGGCTGTTCTACAGGAGTTTCAAGGAGTCAGGGACAGCAACACACTTCAGCCATCAGCGCAGAGAGGGAACTGCATATTCTTGGGTAGCGAAAAAACACGCATGAGGAGTTGGAGGTTAGTAAGGAGGTTCATTGCTTGCTGGGAGATCCGGGAGCTGAGGAGGCAACACAGTGAAGGCATTTTCGCTGGAGTTTGCAGCCAGCTAGAACAACGCATCAGTCAGTCGAATTTCTGGACAGAGGGACTTGCAAAGGCCATCCAACAACAATTCGTGGGGACTTGGGGAGTAGTTGACCTCGACCAAGAGCCATCCGGGGAGCTAGGAGTTGGATAGCACAGGTATGTTTGTAGGGGGATTTGTGGGTTGTTTCCTGCAAGTCGAAATTGGCAATCGAAGCTAGCGAGAGGCTCCAAGGGGGTCGAAAATTGAAAGTCAAAACCAGCTAAATTCCCTTCTGGGTTTTTTCCAAGGAGTCCGGGGTTAAAAGCACACAATTTTCTGGGCAGTTTTTGAGTACCTTCCAGCTAGTCGAAGTTCAGCAAGGCAGCAGTTTACTGGGACAGCACAGTGCAAAGTGGTGCAGCAGCTGGCCAGCCTTCAACTCAGTTATTTTCCCACCTGGGGTTGGTCTTGCTTGTTCATTGGGACAAGCCCAGGTGCACCATTCCATTTTATATTGTATCTAGCCTACAAATTTTTAATAATATGACTCAACAGTTCCTTATTGGCAGCATTTTCATGAATGTTTGATGTGTGTTTTATTTTTATATGTTGTTGCATAGTATATTTGCTTAATATCACTTACATTCCTACTTAGGAACATTACAGTGGTATCAGAGCCTAGTTCTTGGCTCAGCTGTGGGGATTGTTTGCTATGAGAGAAGGGGACCAGCAGAACATCACCTACCATAGGCAGAGGTACAGGAGCAGAGAAAGGGAGTTAGAAATTACTCCAGACACGGAGGACAAAGGGAAAGCAGTGGCCGGAGAGGAGGAAATGACAGAGCCCAAGAGTAGGGAGGAGATGGCTTTCGACAGCCTCTTGAGGGCCTTGAGTGACTTAGCCAAGGGGCAAAAAGACATGTTGGAGGAGATCAAGTCACAAAACAAAGAAAGGACCACGCCTAGAGGGTTTCTTTGTGGAGAAACTTTTGGGGCCTCTTAGCCTTTCAATCACCCCTCACCAGCAGTGCAACGCCGTTCAGTCAGTGTGCCAACTCGGGCTACACTACCTTCTTTCGTGCCAGTGGCACAAATCGAGCTTGCAAGGGAGGAATACCCTCCTCAGATGGGGGATTACTTCAGAGAGTGGCAGAATATGGATGAAGACTTCAAAGAAGCCCTCTTCTTCAGATATTACTGCAAGCTCAAGCAGAGTGAGAAGAACAAGGGGTATGGAGGACAAGGGACCTAGAACTATGAGCTGTAGAGAACCACAGGGAGGATGTATTTCCCTACTTTTGATGGCACTTCCAAGTGCACGGCCAGGGCTTGGGTTGAAAAGATGGACACATACTTTCAACTCAACTGGATGACAGAGCAGGAAGCCATTAAGATGGCCACGTTGCACCTGGAGGGGGAAGCCCATGATTGGTGGTTTCATGGCTTGACCACCTTAGGGCATGCCCAAATAGCTTCTTATGAGGACTTCACCCGGAGGGTGGTGGAGTGATTTGATCAGAGGGATTCGGAGGCTTATTTCAGAGAGTTGACACAACTGCACCAAACAGGTAACCCAAAGCAGTACTTTTCAGATTTTCTGCGTGTTAGTGATGGTCCTATATCTATCTGAGGCAAAGAGGGTATATACCTTCATTGAGGGCTTGTTTGAGCCCCTACATGGACTGGTGAAGTCACGCAGACCCTCCACGCTACAGGAAGCAGTCTTGTGTGCCAGAGATCTACAGGGGGGCATCCCCAAGACTAGAGCACCATTTCCTACACGGACCCCTTTCCCACAAAAGGGGCATGAGACTAGACCCCCACTGCAGAGGACCACACAGGGGAGGGGGCAGTTAGATGAGGAGACACAGAAGGACCTTCAGAGGATGAAGTTGTGCTTCACATGCAGAGAGCCCTGGGCACCTAGCCATAGGTGCACTGCAGGTAGAGCACATTACATTGAGGTATTTTCTAACAATGACCAGGAGGATGAGGTGGAGCAGGATTGTGGTAGGACAGATGGAGAGAGTCTGACAGACAGAGCGCCACCACCACCTCCTCCACAAGGAGGGGCATCTCTTGCCCTAGCAGAAGGAGTCCTTGCTTCTTTATGCGGGATTCCTAAGTTTTTGACACTGAGGATCAGAGGCACTATACAGGGATAAAGGGTGTCAGTGCCGGTGGACAGTGGGGCTACCCACAATTTCATAGATGCACAACTGGTCCAGAGGAGGGGCCTCACCACAGCAGAGTTTGAGGGTTTCTCAGTCCTAGTGCCAAGTGATCGTACCATCCAGTGCACCAGATATGTGCCCTCCTTGACAGTAGTTATGGGGAACTACTCGATGATGGGTGTCAGACACCAACGTGGTGATGGGTGTCCAATGGCCGCATTCCCTTAGGCGAGTCACGATGGATTGGAGGAAACCAGAGATGTAGTTCATTGGGCCAGATGGCAAACTGGTAGCCTTGAGGGGCATGCAGTCTTATCCACCTCAGACAGGTTCGACCCATAGGATGGAGGCAGATCTACGACATGGGGACATTGCATGGGCAGTTGAGTTGAGGATCTCAGAGGTTGGGCGACAGGCGCAGACATACAGGCTTTACTGGACAGGTATGCAGTAGTGTTCGGGGACATTCCACTAGGGCAGCCACCAAATAGAGGATTTGAGCACACCATTGAGCTAGAGTCGAGAGTACAGGCAGTGATCACTACTCCTTACAGGCATCCCAAAACCTATAAGGATGAGATATTGAAGGCCATCCAAGAGCTGCTTGCATTGGGCCATATTAGGCCAAGTTCCAATCCTTTCGCTTCTTCAGTAGTGTTGGTGAAGAAAAAGGATGGAACCCTTTGGATGTGTATTGACTACTGGGCCTTCAACCGGAAGACTCTAAAGAACCGATAACCTATTCCCCGCATTGACAAGCTGATGGATGAGCTTAGAGGAGCCAAGTACTTCTCTAAGATCGATTTGCGTTTAGGGTACCACCAGATCAGGACATCCCGAAGACAGCTTTTCGGTGCCACTATGGGCACTTTGAGTTTCTGTTCATGCCGTTTGGGTTGACCAACACTCCAGCCACATTCCAGTCTTGCATGAACCATGTTTTCCGGGGACAACTGAGGAGGTTCGTGCTAGTGTTCTTCGATGACATCCTGATCTATAGCCGGACGTGGGAGGAGCACCTCCAACACTTGGAGGAGGTATTGCGCATTTTGGAGGAGCAACAATTTTATGCCAAGCTCTCCAAGTGCGAGTTTGGGTTGACAGAGATGCTCTACCTAGGGCATATCATTGGAGCAGATGGGGTGAAAGTTCACGAGGAGAAGATTCGGGCCATCCGGGATTGGCCAGTACCTCGAGACGTGACTACGCTGAGGGGCTTCTTGGGAATTTGCACCTATTACAGGAAGTTTGTCAAAGGGTTCTCGTAGTTGGCAGTACCTTTGACCGACTTGACCAAGAAGGGGGCCTTCGCATGGACTAATGGAGCACAGGTTGGCTTTGATCACCTCAAGGAGGTGATGAGCATTTGCCCTGTATTGGCACTTTCGGACTTTTCCCAGCCATTCACGGTGGAGTGTGATGCATCCGAGGTAGGAGTTGGAGTAGTATTGTCACAGGAGGGGCATCCCATAGCTTTCGAGAGTCGAAAGCTCCTACCGCATGAGCTGTCATATTCCATATATGACAAGGAGATGCTGACCATTATGCATGCATTGGCCAAGTTCCGCCAGTCCTTGGTGGGTAACAGGTTCAGAGTGAAGACTGATCACAACAGTCTTCGACATTTCATGGGGCAGCAGAGCCTCAACGACAGGCAATAGAGATGGGTTAGCAAGGTGCAGGCCTATGATTTCAACATCGAGTATGTGCGGGGGAAGCACAATGTGGTGGCCGATGCTCTATCTCGGAGACCAACTGGGTTATCTCTCATGAGCATCTGCCAGGATTGGAGGGCTCAGTTGTTGGTGGAGTACTCCAAGGACAGGAGGGCATGCGAGGTATTGGAGGGGACACATGCAGATGAGCATTACCGTGTGATGGATGAGGTCATCTATTACAAGGGGCGCATTTACTTAGTGCCCAACTCGCAGTTGAGGGAGAGGATACTCCAGGCAGCTCATGATTCACCATTGTTTGGACACCAGGGGTTCCGGAAGACTTATATGGTTGTTCAAGAGAGATTCACATGGAAGGGCCTCAAGGAGGACGTGCTGCAACACATACGGGAGTGTGAGGCCTGTCAGCGGAACAAGGGGGAGCTGACCCACCCTACAAGACTACTACAGCCACTTCCCATTTCGGAGGGGAAATGGGAAAGTATTTCGATGGATTTCATCACTGGGCTCCCCACAGTACAGAGGAAGGTTTGCATATATGTAGTGGTCGATAGGTTGACCAAATTTGCCCACTTCTTCACCATCCCCACTAGGTACACGGCTGCACAGGTTGTCGAGTTGTTCTTTCAGGAGGTTTTCATGCTGCATGGGCTCCCCAAGAACATAATGAGCGACAAAGACAACAAATTCATGGGTGGATTTTGGCATGAACTCTTTAGGTTGGTTGGGACGGAGCTCACTCCTAGCACCAGTTATCACCCTCAGACCGATGGCCAAACAGAGGGTTAATCAATGGTTGGAGGGGTACCTGAGGAACTATGTGACAGGTCAACAGAGGACGTGGATTCAGTGGTTGCATCTGGGCGAGTACTGCTACAACACTATGCACCACATGTCTATTGGTATGACTCCTTTCCGTGCCCTTTATGGATATGATGCACTGACTTTTGTTGATATTGTTTTTGGAAACAGTGAGGCCCCAAAGGCCAAACACTGGGTCCAAGAGAGCCAAGATATCCTCAAGGCTCTCAAGGATAATTTGGTGACAGCCCAAAATCAACAAAAACTTTATGCAGACCGACACAGGACAGAGAGGCACTTTGAGGAGGGGGACTTAGTATACCTTCAGCTGCAGCCTTACAGGCAGTCTACGTTGAAATAGAAGGGGGGCGAGAAGCTAAATCATGCTTCTATGGGCCCTACCAGGTGACTAGGCGAGTTGGGGAGGTGGCTTATGAGCTAGAGCTGCCTCCAGGGAGTAGAATCCACAATGTGTTTCATGTCTCATGCCTGAAGAAGGTGTTGGGACAACAGGTGACAGCAGCAACTGATCTACCCCCGCTGGATGATGAGGGCCACTTGGTGTTAGAACCAGAGGCCATTTTGGAGAGCAGGGAAAGGAGACTGAGGAGCAGGACCATCAAGGAGTTCTTGGTACACTGGAAGAACTTGTTGGATAAGGATGCCACCTGGGAAGGTGAGCACATATTGGAGCACCCAACTTTGAGGTTGCTTGAGGGCAAGCAACATTTGGGAGGGGAGGACTGTCATGTCCCTTCTCAAAAACATTAGTCACAGGGTGCAGCTACACATTTTTGGCACAATTTTGACTTAGGAGGAGGACCCCACACTTAGACTTAGGAACTATGGGGCAAATTCGACTTTATTTAGTAGCTAGTGGAATGTGGGGGCCACCCACATGTCGAATTCGAACTTGGCCATTCAATGTGCTTGGAGGGAAATCGAATGGGTGCATGGAGGGGCCCACATGAGGCTAAGGAGGCCCAAGGTAATAAAAAGAGGACCAACTCTCATTTTCGAGCATCTTCTACATTTGTAAACAAACACTCACTTGTATGCTTCGCTGCTTAGCAAGTCTAGTGGCTTTTTAGCAATGAATCTCTCACGCGGGAGATTCAACCTCTACTTCGGGGGACCATCCGTGCCCGCCCTAGGGAGGTTGTTCTACAGGAGTTTCAGGGAGTCAGGGACAACAACACACTTCAGCCATCAGCGCAGAGAGGGAACTGCGTATTCCTGGGCAGCCAGAAAACACGCAGGAGGAGTTGGAGGTCAGCAAGGGGATTCATTGCTTGTTGGGAGATCCGGGAGCTGAGGAGGCAGCATAGTGAAGGCATTTTCGCTGGAGTTTGCAGCCAGCTAGACCAGCGCATCAGTCAGTCGAATTTCTGGACAGAGGGACTGCGCAGAGGCCATCCAACAGCAATTCGTGGGGACTTGGGGAGAAGTTGATCTTGGCCAAGAGCCATCCGGGGAGCTAGGAGTTGGATAGCACAGGTAAAACCAACATTTTGGAGGAGTTTGCAGAGGGATTTGCAGGTTGTTTCCTGCAAGTCGAAATTGGCAGTCGAAGTTGGGGAGAGGCTCCAAGGGGGTCGAAAATCTAAAGTCAAAACCAGCTAAATTCCCTTCTGGGTTTTGTCCAAGGAGTCCAGGGTTAAAAGCACACAATTTTCTGGGCAGTTTTTGAGTGCCTTCCAACTAGTTGAAGTTCAGCAGGGCAGCAGTTTACTAGGACAGCGCAGTGTAGAGTGGTGCAACAGCTGGGCAGCCTTTAGCTCAGCTATTTTCCCACCTGGGGTTGGTCTTACTTGTTCATTGGGACAAGCCCAGGTGCACCATTCCATTTCATATTGTATCTAGCCTGCATATTTTTAATAAGATGGCTCAACAGTTCCTTATTGGTGGCGTTCTCATGGATGTTTGATGTGTGTTTTATTTTTATATGATGTTGCATAGTTTATTTGCTTAATATCACTTACATTCCTACTTAGGAACATTACAGAGAGGATATGTGTTTGAAAGGTTATCATCTTGTAAATAAGTTCCTTGAAGAAGAGCTTTTTCTCCATTATTTAGAGGGTGTCTTCTGTTGTAATTCTCATTAATAAAAGACAAACTTTCTCTTAGGGAGCTTGGGACTTAGATCCCTTGGCATCCACCGTCTCCTTATTTCAAAAGGAGAACTAACATACTAACTCATTTCTGCCCACTAACTTGCATTTGCATTCTAGCTTCATTTGCATTGCATAGTTTAATCTTTTTGTTGCATTTCATCATTTTCAAAATCATTGTTAGCAATCTCTGTCTTTTAGTTATTTGTAAATCTCACTTGTTCCTATTCTCTATATCTCATAAGTGAAGAACGCTCTAATAAAAAGCTATAACTAAAGACTTTTGGAATTGTTATTGTTAAAATTGTTTCATTAAGAGATCTTAAGTTTGCTTCATTGAGTTGCTATTGGAAATCTTGTAGCCTTGTGAGCTCAGTTGATATCTCAACAAAGTTTGGTTATAAGTGGTTTACATCTTTGCATTGAAGCATATTGTCATTATCTCATCTCTTTGAAACTATCTAACTTGGTCATCATTTTGCATTTGCATCCTAGTTTAGATTGCATCCTTAAAATTTACCTCCAAGCCTAAGCTTGGTTGAAAGAAAGTTAGGATCATCTTTCTTTTGTAGCTTGCGAAAGATAGATCCTCTTTAGTGTTTAACACGGTGACCATGCAGTCATCAGAGCCACAATCTCTGCAGCCCCAGAGGCATCGGGTGGTTGGAACACAGGGGGAGGTATCATTAATCAAGCCTCTGCTTGCTTCCCGTTGGCTTCTATCCCACAACCTACTCTAGAGACTAGCCTCAAAATAGCTAGGAGGAAGGATTCATCTAGATTAGGCGTCTTAACTAAAATCAACCAAGATTTTGTATTTCACATTATCTTAGATCTTGCATTCATTCCTTGTTGATCATTGGTGATTGGAATTGTGGGCTAAATCTGCAATCTGCAAGTTTATTGTATCTGGAAATATCATCTTTTCTTGCAATTGTCTTTCTTTAAGGTTCATTGCTCATATATCTTGTTATCTTGGTGTTTAAATTTTTGTGCCAACTCTTCTTGTAACATTATTGTTATTGTAACTTTGAGTACTTATTTCTTGCAAGTTTCTAAATTTCCATTGAGGTTTGTAAAGGCACTGATCTGTTACATTTATATTTTGTATCTGCCTTATTGATCCCAATTGCATTTATCTTAATACATATTGCTCATAAACTCTCACACTTGCTTTAATTAACAATCAAGTTACATTAATAATAATTGCCTTGCCCTTAATTTCCTAGACTTGTTGTTCCAAAAAGTTTTCCTTCATTATCATCCTTAGGGATTAGCCCCCTTGACTTAGCTAGGAGAGAGTCTAAACGGAGTGAATAGGGATTTAGAGTGACAGCCCCTATTTTGAGTGTTGCGCTTTTGGTGTACACTTTAGGTGACAAAATAGCTCATGTTTTTTCTTTTCCTTTTGTTGCATCAACCTCTTAGGGAAAAGTTTCCAGTCCCTACTCAAGGATGAGGAAAACAATGAACAATACTGGAATAAATAACAATCAACACGAAGATGGGATGTGGATAGAAGGGAGGGCGGAAGGTTTAAAGTATAGATTCCCATGGGCATGTAACATCAATCTAAGATTCCTATTTGTGCCCCCTCCTAATTAGTGATAGAAAGGCCTCAAGGAAAGTCATATTGGACAAAGGGCAAGTGATAACCACCAAGGTGAAGCATGGGAACAAGAGTACAAGTTACAACCAAAAGTGTTTATCATCAATTCAATCTATGATTCATACTAGAATGCCCTTAAACATTACATGAAAGCACTTGAATACCAAAATGGTTAATTTATCTCATATTTTATGACCCACCTTCATCGAATGAGTAGGATAGATGAAATAAAGCACTGACCAGAGGATGGGTGAAAGGCATATAAGGCTAGATATCTGTGGATCACAATAGGGATGTTGGCCGGCACACTAAAGAAATAGCAGAAATTTTTTTCTCCTATGGTTTTCCCACATCGGTAGGTAATAGTTCCAACAATTGATCTTAGATTTCTCAATCACAAATAATCCAATCAACTTCACCTCCTATTTCCAACATTGCTTCCAGTGCATGCCAATATGTATTGGGTCTTTGGGCTTGAATGCAAGTCTCTGTTGTGGATTTCAACCCAATATGAACCACTCAACTATTTGCACTTCAAGGGTCGGATATTACAATGGGCTTATGTAGAAATTTCGAAATTCACAAATTCAGAAGTTCCACCTCCTATAGGTTTTTTAAATCCTGTGAATTTCCAACCTTAGGACTGATATGAAATATGATAAAATAGTAGCAACAACGGTCAATGTTTCACTTCTGAACAACCCCAATCAACAATGCAATCCAAAAGAAAAGATACCAAATGTGTGCCAACAAGTTTCAGCCCTCTAGGGAAATCTTATTATGCATAAACCAGATTTGAAATGACCTTCTGACAATGGTAATTACATTTCCCTATCTTCTTCAAGATCAATGTTCAAACTTAAAACCTTTTAACATTTCATCATCAACTTATGTCAAATCAGCAAGACATACAAGTGCAAGAAATTACCAAAACATGAAGAAATAGAGAGCTGAACATCAAACCTGCAATAAGACAATTTGGGAGAGCTGAAAACCTATATATATTATAGATAGATAGAGAGGGAGAGAGAGTTTTCATGTATATACCCTAGCCTCATCTCAAGGCTGGTCCAAACCTTTAGTTGTCTGAAACCCTCGATAACGAAAACCAAGAAAATGTTAGCCAACAACAAGGAGCTCAACAAACAAGTCCTAGGCAAGAGATCTCTTTTCCATTACTCAACAACTATAATCTAGGTTTTAATCACAAAACCATAGTTCCAATGTCACCAAGGAATGAAACCCTAGCCCTAGTATTCAAGATGCTCCAAAAAACCATAATGACTCTAAGACAAGAGAGAGGAAGTACAAAGATGTACAATGAGAGAGAGAGAGAGGTGTGCTCTTCACACATTTTTCACACAAGAAGATGAAGTAATAATGAATGATGAAAAGACTCTTCTTTTTCTATGTTTATGAGAGTTAAGAGAGACCAAAAATACATATGTGGGCATAAACCCTTACAAGCAACCTACAAAGCCACAAGTAGGCTCACACATATGAAGCATTGCACTCCAAAAATACACGTCAAGCTCCAAGGTGACATCATACACAAGCAAGCCTTTGATGCTAGGGCATTTATCAAGATGTGTCCAACACTCTTGAAGCCTCCAAGGACTCCAATGCTCTTCCAAAACCTTGTGCTCCACTAGGTCCACCCCCCCCCCTTGCATGAACATTATCGCAAATCAACTATCCCAAGTCAACTCCATGCCTCCATGCAAGCATCCAAGCTACCCCATGCTGTCTAGGGCTTAATGCCCTTCTCCCAAAAGCCAAATGCTCTTCCTCCAATGTAGGGTGTCCTCTCAAGCAACCAACTGATCCACATATGACCAACATGAAGAATGTCCCAAGCTATCTAACAAGGAAGAATGTCATGCTAACATCCAATTGAGTTCAAGCAACCACTGATTAAGCAACCTCTAATGTGCAAATCCATCATGGATCATCTAAGTGCTAATCATACACCATGTACCCCAAATCTCTTGAAGCACCCCTAAACATGGGGTAAACACTTTTGAAGTAACCTTGAAAGCTAATGGCTCACAAGCTTACCCCATCTTGGATGTTCTCAGTCTCAGGCTTCTCTCCATAAATACTCTTGACCTTTTAGGTCATTCCTTGCTCACATTTCCCAGCCAGTTTGCCACCAGTCCTACAACCCTAAGGTTTTTGAGATCTGTGCACTTGCTCCATGTCTTCAACTGCAATTGCAACACAACCCTTTGGGCTTTCCAAAGTTGTACTCGAAATAAAGACAATGCTCGAGATTTTTGATCCAGAGTTAAACCTACTGACCATATAGGTCCGTTTCCTTGTTAGAGTCACTTCTTTTTTGCATGAACACAAAAAGTTTCCTCAAAAGAAGTGTGACCTCCACTTATATTTGCACACGAAGCTCCAACCACTATTTTTTGTCCCATAATTTGAAAAAAGAGTGAGTTGAAAGTAAATGCTCCCCAAAATGTTGGGTCTCCGGTGAACGTTGAAGCATGGCTGAAACCAGCAGCAACCTGACTGAATCTAATCAGAGCCAGCAAAAATACATTAGTGTCTGATTGGTTTTGTTGAGTACAGCTAGGGGAAATATTTAAGGTATTTAATCCCAATTGTCTATTTTTGTACCAAATTCACAAAATTAATTTGCCAATCAGCAAAAACTTTCCTAATGTATCCACCTATTTTTTTCAACTGACAACACCAAATGGCCAAATTTTGCATGAACTAAGACATTTTAAATCCTGCCCAAGTTTACAACTGTCGAATATTTTCCAACAAAATTACTTTTGTCAAATATTTAATCCATATGATTTCGCTAAATAGAGCAGCTTATAAATGCAAACCTACTCAAACTCCAAAGTAGTAGGGCCCTGGAAATAAAAGAGTCTGAACTACGTTAAGAGGTTGGACTCAGTTAACCCATTCAATCCATGTGGCGTAGAAAAGAAAAGACACCTGAAAATGTATAATGTGGCCCTCCAAGTAGGGGACAAACGATGTAAGTTTGGATTCTGGCAAGGTAAAGGATCCAGTGAATAAATTCATTTTGTATGAAGTAAAAGTAGCTAGTTAAATTTGACCTTCAAAATAGGATGACAAGTGGCAAAAGTGACAAAATCTGATCTCTAATAAGGGAAAGGGTTCAATGAACCTAATAATTCAATTAGTTTCACAAAAGGAACATTAGCAACATTGAAAGCATGCCCCACCTGTAAATGTGTTGTCATGCATGATATTGTACAGTAGTACATTTAAATGACCCATTCTATAACAAACAATGGAGAAAAGCTACAAACAATCTTGAACTGCAGAAATAAACAAGGGTCTTGATGGTTTCTACCCACCTCATCAACATAAAATCGGACCTCTACAAGACCATTACTAAAAACATACCAGTAAATGCATTGTCATGCATGATATTGAGCAGTGGTACCATTTAAATGACCAGTTTTCCAAAACAATGGAGAAAAATACAAACAGACATGAGTGGGAGAAAAGAGACAAGGGTCTTGATTGTTGTTGCCCACCTCATAAACAGAAAATGAGACCTCTATCGGACCATTAGTGAAAACCTCAGCCATTATATTGTATGGATCTGATTTGATTCTGTACGCATTTGAACTGTAGTGCTTGGAGTGTGACCAATTTTGATTATCCTTGCAGTGCTTGACACACCGAGGTGTTGGGTATGAAGGCTCGCAACCAGGATGATTACAACCATCGTTGTCAAAGTAGGGATAACACTGCACATTGGAACATTAGCTTAGGACTGTGACTTTAGAAAAGAAATTATTTACTTCTATTAGTTTTTAGGGGTCACATTAACTTTCCTTCTCAATCTCTACCTTTATTTAAGCAACCTACTGTGTCAGAATAATCTCATTATAATTACAGATGTTAAACTAAAAATTAGTAAATAGGTTTATTTGATCACAGTGCTCTAGAAGATGAAAAGCATGAAATAAATTACTTTCCCAGGGAATGGAATAATAACATGATATCTCAGCTATTATATCTATGATTCTATACCTCATCAGTTACAACACCCCTTCGACTGAAATAGCGCCATGCAGATAATGGAAAACCACCATTACACCCTGATCCACATCTAAATCCACAGCATGCCACTAAATCGTTTTCTGAAAGAGTGGCATTCTGCAATAACATCATAACCACAATTCAAGATAAAAATATGTTGAACATGAGGTACAACACAGATGACTAACAGAAAAGAGAAATGATCAAAATCCTACCACTTGAAAGTGAATGCAAAATCGGTCTGACAGTGCTTCCACGGCTGCAAATGCCCAACATGAACCACAGTGCCCCTAGCCATAACATAAAAACTTGAGTGCCCACCACAAAATTGTGTTCATAATTCAAAACCAAGGGAAACTGAAGTAATAGTTTATTACCTGATCTATTCAGTGGCACAGAGGACGTGAGTGGACTTCATAATCCAGACTCCATAGAAATCAACCAACATATGTCAATTACATATTTCAACTTTTAGCACTTTGTATACTGATAAGAACCCTTTTAGTACGTCCATTGACTAATATAAGTTTTATAGCAGAACCTAATTTTACTATGATTGCTTGCTACATATTGAATTTAATTGGCCCATAGAGTATGTTGGGAGTGACTCTCAAAATAACAAGTAGAATCAGTTTTCCCCCCAAGAAATTCAAAACCAAAAGTTTCCAATCAACATGAACTACTGACCTAATATGGTCCTGGTAGAAGTACAATGCGGCCAAGCTTTGCGTGCATCAAATTTACTTGGTAGCTTTAGACCCTTGGGATAAAATCGAATAGGAACAGTTTGTAACAGTTTCTGAGGAGTGGGAAGTACACCAAGGAGATGTGCAAATTCTCCTACCTTTGACACAGCCAGCAATGATTTTGGATGTTAGCAAAAGTGCAAACATATAAGATGCAGAGGCTAAATAAAATCTTTGCTCAGGTTTGGACTGCAATTACCGTGTAATTGGAAAATCGGGTACCCATGGCAGCCTTCCAACCAGCATTTGAATGTTTGTTGATGTGTTCTACAAATGATTTCTGCTTTTTGATTAAAAAACATATTAAACACCCACCAAAATTGGCAATGATAAAATATTCTATAAACAACCACCAAAATAGGCAATGATAAAATATTCTATAGACAACCATCAAATAGACAGATTTCTACTAGTGACTGAAAGTTTAGAACTACCTGAAGAATTGGTCTTTGGCTGTCCAAGGAATGGAAGGACTCGAATCCAGACACCTGCAATAAATTCATTGTATTGTCATTCACATAATACGTCATTTGACATTATGAATTTATTCCTCCCCCACACCCCCCATCAAACAAGAAAACAAGCAATAGTTTCAATATCTAGTACAAGTAAACTGGGTAACTTGATTTTCAAATGAAACTTGGTCTTAAGTCATAAAAAAACAGCAGTCATTCTTTACTTGTAAAAGTCCAGAGCCATCATCTTAAGAGGAAAAGTAAAAAACAATAATCGAGCTTCAAATGCATGAGAATGGCAATTTATGTTTGGTCATTGGCAGTGTGACAGAAGAGAGAACAAAATAAAGCAAGAACATAATCAATCAGAACTTTGTTGCAAAGTAGTTAACAACCATAGATTTCTATGGACAAAAGAAACAGAGTCCAGGCATATTCATGAATATGGAGGAGGTAAGTATCGCAAATTAAAAAGTAGGAATGAGTTGGTTAGAGCCACAACACAGTTTTGGTCAACAATCCCTTTTACAACACAATTTTGGTCAACAATCCCTTTTACCCACAAAGGCCTTAGAACACTTTTGTCAAGAGGTTGATATACAAGTGAACATTAACAAGACCAAAATCATGACTTTCTCTTTAAGAAGAAAAGACAAACCAAGCACTTTTCTTTTCGAAGGTTGTCCTCTGGAGATAGTGAAAGAATATAAATATCTTGGGATTCACTTTCACCATAAACTCAGTTGGGAGACTTGTGGGGCGAAAAGGATTCAGGGAGGATGGAGAGCCTCATAGGCTCATACTTACTCCAAAATAGGTGCAGAAAACCCGAACTTTGGGATTGGAAAACCAAGAAAACCCTTTTTGGTTTGTTGGTTATGCCGGTTGTCCTCTATGGTTGTGAAGTATGGGGAAGTAGCATGTCAACTTGCAGCTGGAGACAGTTAGAAAGAATACAGAAACAACTAATTACTAGCAATCTCAAAGTTAAAGCCACAGTCCCGTACGAAATCCTTTTGGCTGAAGCAGGTACTTTTCCATTGGAGGCAACAACGATAACTAGGTTAATAAGCTATTTAAAGAAGGCTAAAAGCATGGATAACCAGTGTTGGCCCAAGATAGCTATGGAAGAGGGATTAGATCGTAGGAAGAAAACTTGGATGAAGCAAAACAAAAAATGGTTGAGTAAGTGGAATATCAAGCTGCATGAATATCCTAGCACCAACGAAGAAATAAAAAAAATTGTGATGGAAAAATTTAGGACTGCCATGTGGACCAATCACAATGGATGCAAAAAAGCATACTACATCAAAGAGTTCAATCCAACTTGTGACCATGGTGAGAAAACATATTTAGGGGCAGCTATTAAAGGAAAAGCAAGGGTGCTAGTGGTACAGTTGAGGACAAGGTCACATCGCCTTAGATGTGAGACTGGTAGGTGGAATATTCCCAAGGAGGTTTGGGAAGAAAAAACTTGCATTTTCTGCGATATGGGTGTAGTGGAAACAGAATGGCATTTTGTCATGGAGTGTGCAGCCTATGAGGATATCCACATTCAATATGAAAACAATCTAAAGGTTGACAACATGCACCATATATTTGACGAAGATAAGATCAATCAGATTGCTAGCCTTCTAGTCAAAGCTCATAGCAGAAGATCCGACATTGAAAGGAATATGAGGATGAGTTAAGGTTGTTATTCTCTTGGTCCGTTAGGTTGTTCAGCCTCGTGGACATCATTAAAATCATTCATTCATTTATTCACTAAATTTGAGGGAGAAAATCTATCAGATAGTGACAAGTGTGCGTACACAGTAGTGGAATACTTGATAGAGAGAAGTGAGAAAATAAGAGAGATTGTACTTGATCATTATTCAATAAAGAGAATGTTGATTCATAAAGGGAGACAATGTACCATATCACAATTCCCATATAACTACTTCATAATATTAAGACATAGTTTGACCTAATCATAACATCTAATTTTATTAACTTAAACTCACTTATCTTCATTAACCTAAACTACAAAAATCATATCTTCACATCTGATTTTATTAACTAAACTCACTTATCTTCATTAACCTAAACTACAAAAATAATATCTTATAACCATTATAAATAAGTCTAACCCTTCCTTAATGGTCATATGAAAACCAAATGTTTGTCCCAAAAATCAAACTTATCTGGACTATTACCCACCAAAGTGGGTGACCCTATAGGAGAAAACTTTTCTCCTGTTCTTCACATCCATCCAACCAACCATGCAGCCCCTGCCAGCCACCACTAGTTGATGACGTGCCATTTTATATCCGCCACTTGCATCAATCATATACTTTCTCACCCATACGGCAATAAGTTAATAACATATGGATGAAGGTGGGTTTCTGATCAAAAGGTACTTTATTCATTTTGCAATCGGGTGCTTATGCATGTTTGTGTTTGGGCTTTTGATATGGATTATGGGGTGACCTGGAAGGAGGGGTTTGACTGTGATCTTGTTCCCTCACCTTAAATCGGGGGTTAATCATCAATCCTAGTCCAGTGGGACTTCCCCTATGTTGAATGGTGTTGTCATTGATGCCAAAATCGGTTCCTGGACGCTCTTAATATTTGTCTAGATTACATTAATGGAAGCTCCCTTGGTCAAAAAACCCTAGATGCCCCGCACTTGTTGAAGATTTTGAGGATGAAGATCAATGAATTTGCTTCCGTGATCATCACCAGCTAATGCTCCTCATCGTGTTGATTCCAACATTGTATGGCACACATCGAGACTCCTTACAGTTTGCAAGTTATGACCTTTGGAAGGTCAAAGTCCCCCAAACAAGATGATGTGGCAGTTCATCATCGGACATTGGTTCATCTTATCGGGCTAGAAGGATTGGACATTGGTTTATCTCACAAGGCTAGAAGGATTTTTCATAGAAGCCTTAATTAATTATTGTTAAAATCACTATAGAAAAAGTCCCAATAAAATTGCGATAACATTAGGAACTCGTAATTTTTTCAACTCGCCAATGTTATCGGCCGAGATTTTCACGATTTTTAAAAAAATGAAAAACTTCGGATAAAATCGGGAGTTTATCCAAAAACTCGTGAGTAAGGTGTCGAGTCGCATATAATTTAAGAAAAGGGCGATTTTCCCACTCATTTTGCATTCTAACCTTTGCGATTTGTGCCTATAGAGAGAGGATGCGTTTGTCATTGCCCAAGAGGAGGAGATTTACCAGTTTTGTTTCGTGGATTTGGTGGGGCAGAGGAACTCAGTGATTGATTAGTTTATGACACATAGATGGCTCATGATCATGATATACATTTATTATATTTTTTGTTGATATTTTGACTCTTGACACTGAGTCAGGACTCAGGATTCAGAACTTGATTCACTATTGATATGTGATGTAGCACTAGACTTCTTATACAGCTTATATATTAGATTTCTTTTCATATTTATGTGGCAAAGAATTTATATGATGTTGTGTTTTGTGGATACTTTAGATGCTAAATTAAAAAAAAAAAATGAATATTTTTGTACTTTTTAAATTTTGTCGATTTTTTCAAAAACCTCCCGACTTTAAAGACTTTTTCAATTTCCGGACCCTTGCCGATATATTCCCGAGGTCGACTTTTTCCACATTGGAACTTAAAATCATTTTATTTGATTGGAGGGACATTCTCTTATTATAAATCTAAGTTGCAGGAAACGTGGGGGGAGGGGTCGTTTCAGGCAGGAAACGGAAACGAAAACGCATACGGTACGGCCTGGAAACGTGTTTCCGGCCGTACTGCCACGTTTCCCAAAACGGAAACGTGGCAGTACGGCTGGAAACGCGTTTCCAGGCCGTACAAGCCATGTTTCCCAGTTGTAATGTGTTGTTTTTTAATTTTTTTTTAAATTTTTTTTAGCTTTCCGGTAAATTCTAGAAGCCTATTCTAAAGTTATAAAAGAGCAGTTTGTCTCATTCTCTCATCACACTATTCAGCAAGTCGTTTCTCTTGGAGACTGGCAGTTGTTTCAGCTAGGGTGTTTTGAGCAGTGAGCAAAGTAGATTTCAGCAGTAGGAGAAAGAGATTTCAGCAGCAAGAGAGAGATTTCAGCAGGAGATTTCAGTAGCAGCAGATTTGGCTCAGCTACAGCCATATTTCTCCTCTTTTCTGGCATTTCGGGGTAGTTTCAGCCACAGAAAATTAATTTGGGTAAGCCACATTCATTTTTTTAGTTTCTTCTTACTATTTCTTCAATTTTTCTAGGTTTTAGGCAGCCAAAAATATGAAAAACGTTTTTTATTTATAGATTTGTTTTTTAAATTTATTTTTGCAGCAGATTTGGCTCAGCTACAACCATATTTCTCTCGCATTTTAGGGTAGTTTCAGCCACAGAAAATTAATTTGGGTAAGCCACATTCATTTCTTAGTTTTTTCTTACTAAAGGGTTTATACAGCCAAAAATATGAAAAACGTTTTTATTATTTAACTTTTTATTTACAGATTTGTTTGTTTAATTTATTTTTGCAGCAATGGCTTCCAGCCAAAGTGCAGCTGCAAGTTCAAGCCCTAGGGCCAACCCAAGGGCTGAATATTATCCTCTTTGGAGGCATGTGACGAAGCTTCAAAGATGTGGAGGTGGTGGCTCATGGGAATGGCGATGCAATCTTTGCAATAATACGTACAAAGGCTCCTACCCAAGAGTGAAGGCGCATCTATTGCATGGAGGAGGACAGGGGATTTCAGGTTGCACAAAAACATCAGATCCGTTGGCAAGGAGGACATATCAAAGAGAGCAAGATGAGGCGGATGGTACTAAGAGAAGGCATGATGAGCTTACTCAAGCTCAATCTAACATTGAGCCAAGGATTGTAGTTGAAGCAAGAAAGAGGAGAGCTGGTCACACTCAACAACATGAACAACCAGCACCCAAAAATACCAGAGGCCCAAGGGCATCCCCTTCAGTTCAGGATAGCAGAATTGCTAGATTGGTGAATGTGCAAGCAAGAGAAGAAACTGATTCCAGAGTGGCTAGGTGCATTTATGCATGTGGTATCCCATTCAATGTTGTTCGCTCTCCTTACTGGCAAGATATGATAAGGGCAGTTAACAAAGCTCCTCAAGGGTACAAGGGGCCCAACTATGAGACAGTCAGAACCCAGCTTCTCAAAAATGAGAAGGACCTTGTGGAGGACATTTTAGCTCCAATTCGTTCTTCCTGGAGTAGCTCTGGGGTTACCATAGTCTCAGATGGTTGGACAGATATGAGGCGCAGACCATTGATAAATATCAATGCCAGTTCCCCCAAAGGAGCAATGTTTATCAAGGCAGAAGACTGCTCAGGAGAGGTGAAAGATGCACAGAACATTGTTGATGTTATTATAAAAGCTATTGAACAAATAGGGCCTAACAAGGTGGTGCAAGTTATCACGGATAATGCATCGGTTTGCAAAGCTGCAGGTTTAATTATTGAGGGGAGGTATGACCACATCTTTTGGACACCATGCATTGTCCATAATCTGAATCTGATCTTAGAGGAGATCGACAACAAAGTTTCCTGGATAAAGGAACTCACAGGGGAAGCAAGGGAGATTATCAAATTCATCACCAACCACCACCAGTCTCGGGCCATATTTCGAGAGTACTCCAAATTGGAGTTGTTAAAAGTTGTTGAGACAAGATATGCCTCAAACTTCGTGATGTTGCGCCGCCTTGTTGAGGTTAAGCATGCATTAGTTTCTATGGTGGTGAGTCAACTTTGGATTGAGTGGAGACAAGCAGATTCAGAGCGGGGATCTATGGTGCATAGATTGTGCCTTGATGAGGATTGGTGGAGCAAAGTAGATTTCTTGTTAAAGTTCACAACCCCTGCATTTGAGCTTCTCCGGAGTGCTGACACTGACCAACCTTTCTTGGGAGAGGTATATGATGGCATGGATTCCATGGTTGAGAAAACTATTGAAATCATTTCGCAGGAGTCTCCACAACTTTTGTTTGTTGATGATCATTTTGCTGGTTTGATCAAGAAAATCATTGTTGATAGGTGGAACAATTTCAATACACCATTGCACACTTTAGCACATGCTTTGAACCCTGTTGACCTCTACCGGTCAACTACCCATGCAGTACACCCCCTTTTTCTTTGCAAGAAAGGGGCAGCACCTGATCAGCGTGTCCGTGCCATCCAGCAGTCATCAACAGCTTGATCAATCTAATTGTAAACCCAGTCTGCATGTATTAATTGTAAATAATCTTAGCAGATATGAGTCGTGTATGTGAATTGCCTAGGTGGACCTAACTTTCTAGTGGTAATCTACGTCCCGGAAGGTTTTTCATCTCACCGATCCATGGATCGGCAAAGTTTTCCTTCAAACCTGACCCCAAAGCCGGGATGGATTTTGTCATTGGAATTTTAGGAGAATCCTAGTGTGTTGATCTGCTAGATTATAGTTGTGTCGCAGAACTGGGTGATTTGTGCGGGTCTATGTTAAAGGGGTTTTCTCCCTTAAGATGTAAATTGTAAAAGTCATGATGTAATGTGTCCTGAGGGTCGAAAAATGTTTTAAATCCCCTCATGAGTCCTAAGTCCTAGGTCCTAGGTGATGTTTCCGAAGGCTTAGTTCGATGATCCATTTTAAAATGAATTAAAAAATTAAAAAATGAATAAAAATAATAAAATAAATAAAAATTAAAAAATGAAATAAATAAAAAATAATAAAAAAATTAAAAAAATAAAGCAAAAACCCTAACTAATAAAATAATAATATTTTAAGTGAATAAATCGACGGATGAGATCAAGAGATGTCTTGATCCTCATCAACGGTCGAGATCATTTCTACATGGATCACTCGAACTAGCCGTTGGGATCATTTCCTTTAAATAGGGTGCTAGGGGTCATTTTCAGATCATAAGATCTGGGAGTCTGATACTGAAGAAGCTCTCTTGTAAATCTGTTTCTGGTTAATAAAAGAAGACTTTGGGGTCCATATCTTGCTGGTGTTACCTCTTAAAATGCTGTGAGATTGTTTTAGTTTCTGCATATTTTATTTTCAATCATTGATAATAGCTTTTTTAAGAGTATTGTGAGCACAGGTATCTTGTTCACTTGCTAGGGTTTGGGTGCTGTTAGGGTTTCTGAAGTAATGGCAGGTATCTCCATTACTCTCTGAGATCTAGCAGCATTTTTGCCCTCTTTACTGATGGTTGTTTTGAGCTGTGCAGAAAGCATTTTCTGAAGGAATTTTGTGGGCGTTCGGGGAAGTTCTCGGCTGAACCAGCCAACTCCCGCAAGCATTTTTTGCTGAGCCCAGTTGGATTTGATCCTGGGTCTATCATTCAGTTTTATTTTTCTGATCTGCATGAGAGATTTTCTGAAGTTTTTCACAGTGACAATCTGAAATTTCTGTTCTTTAAATATTTTCTGTGCTTATTGATGAATCTGGCTGCTAAGGGGCCAAATTTGTAAATTAATCAGCTGTCTTAGGGTTTCAGAATTTTCTGATCTAGGGTTTCAATTTTAGTTTTGCTTAGGTCAGGTTTATTTAGGGTTTTGATTTTGGTTTTTATTATTTTTGGGTGATTTCAGGTGGCAGAAGCAAACACCAGATATCGATCTGAGGGCCAAGCCACGCAGACCTCCATCATTTAAAGTTGCAAACCATACGATCAAAGCCGTCTGAAAACGCAAGGCATCGAAGCTGTAAAGAGATTATTAGTTGTGTCCTTGCCTCCATTGTCTGAGCCGCAGTCTATCAGCATAAAGGCATACTGCAGATGGCGTGACTGCTAGACGGTAATCATACTTGGGTGTTGAATCCGTGAGCAGTTTTCCGTATGATCCACGCACCTGCAAATAAATGATACGGGCCAGATGATAAAGGAAAGTTCTCTGCGGCTAAGAGATCATTCAAACGTCAGTCAATCACTGCGCATTAATCCACGCAGCCAATCATCACTGTGGGTTATCTGCGTCTCTCAGGAGATCGATCCACAGGCTATCACTGGCTCAGAGGTTATATGTTCACATGTCTGCGTTTTTCATGGTAATAAATCGAACCAGCAGACAAGGGTTTTCAGCTCCAGCATTTATACCAAAGTTCTATCACGCGCCTCAGGGTTTCCACACATAATTCGCTGCCATCTTCCGCCGACCTGCACGCACCCAGAAACATCACAAAAAGAGAAGGGAAACAGTTCGAATTTCATTGACGGGCCAGGTAAAATAAATCGGTTTCAATCGAAACATCTCAAATAGGCATCCGCAGCGTTCAGGTAACTTTCAAAAAACGATTTGCGTATCAGCCCTCAATCTAGCTTTCGAAAAGCCCTGTCACGCGCCTCAGGTAACAACGTAAATCAATTTCGAATTCTGCTGAGAGATATCGGGTGCCAGGTAACCCTCAAATTGATTTCGGGTTTTTATCCTTCTGCCGTCGACTGTAAAAAAATTTCTAAGCTTCGATGCTGGGTTTTCCTTCCTCCGGTGGCCGAGAGATAGTCGTTTTGCGGTTTGCGTCCATGTAGCAGGTAAATCGATTTCTCTTGTGGTCATATAAATGCGTATTGTGTGTTTACGTAGGTTTAGGGTAATATATTAGCGTAGATTTTAAATTCATATAGTTTGTTTTAGATTTTAATTTATGCTTTAGATTTTTGTTATATTTAGATTTTAAATTTTTGAGTTTTCATTTTATTTTAATTTAGATTTGTTTTGATTTTGTTCTTTTAAAATATACATATGAAAAATAAAAAAAAAAAAAATGAAAAAGGATTTATTTATGGAAAATTGTTTAGGCTTAGTTTTATTTTTTTTATATAATTTAGTTTTAGAATAGATTTTAAATTTTAAATTTTTAGATTTTTAATTTTCATTTTTATAATATTGAAAAATAAAAAAATTGAAAAAAGATTTAAAAAATTTAAAAAAAATATTAAAATTTTGTGGAAAATTAGTTTCGCCAGTTTCAGTGGTTTTTCATGTTATATCTTTCATGCTGAGATCTGAATTTTTTCAAGTCAAGATGCGAAATTGATATCTGGTTAATGGTTTATGATTCGTGGTGGTTTAAAGTATTCACTTTTTTGAAAATTCTCAATTGCTGGATATCGTTTTGGTCATTCTAAGAGCATTGTGATTCAGCTGATGATAGATGATTGCTGTTCATGGTCCATATTTTTATATCATTTAACAAGTAATCGTTTTAACCACAATCTCTTAAGGCACTGGTCTGCTAAATTAATCAAATCCATCGAGTGCTTTTTTATATCGTATCTCGTGTCTCCCAACCAACTGGTCGACAGTTGGTCTCATCATCTCACAGGGACTACCCCCCTTAGCCGCGGGAGACAGGCTTAAACGGAGGGATCAGGGATAAGAGTGACAGCCCCCGGTCTGAGGGTTGTCGTGTCAATCCGCGCGACAACAAACCCCAAATTTTATGATGAGGAGCTTATTGCTAAAAGCAATGGGAAGAGGAAGGCACCCCATAAGGATAGAGAGGTGGCTACTGGGGTGAAAAAGGCCCTTATGAGAATGTTTCCTTCTCATCTACATAGGGAGGTAAAGGAGGAATTTGCCAATTTTGCTGCAGCAATAGATGATTATGCAGATATATCAGCTTTGGAGGAGAGAAGCACCATGAATCCAGTTAGGTGGTGGATTTGTCATGGAGCAAATGGTGTACATTTGCAAAACCTTGCCATTCGTATTCTTTCACAAGTGGCAAGCTCTTCATCAGCAGAAAGGAATTGGAGCACTTATGGTTTTATTCATTCTGTGAAGCGCAATAGGTTGAGCTCACAGAAAGCAGAGGATCTTGTTTATGTGCACTCCAACCTTCGCCTTGCATCTCGTAGGGGTCCAGAATACAACAGTGGTCCTTCTAAAGAATGGGATGTGGATGCAGAAAATCCTGATTTGGATCTCTCTCTTGCTGCCCTGAATATTGAGGCCGAATCTGGAAGTGGAATTGGTGCATCATCTTCTTCAGCACTACCATCCACTGTTGAGCATTGTGCTGCTTCTATTTTTGATGAGGATTGTTATGATGAGGATTAGTCTTTTGTGACTTGTCTCTATAGTTCTTGCAGCCTTATAGTCTTTATTGTACTTGCAGCCTCATATACTAATATAAATAAAGGCTGATTTTGGATTTTCCTATATTTTTATTTTCATTATGTGATCATTCATGACTCATGAGTAAATGTGATGTAAATTTAATCTTAATGTTTAAATGTAATAAATTATAATCATATAATGTAAATGTATCATTAATGCTTTATGATTGCACATATATATAATAATATTTTTAATATAGATATATATATATATATATATATATATATTATTATATATATTTGCGTTTCCCCGTTTCCAAAATTTGGGGAGGTCGCGTTTCGTATCGCTTCCCGTTTCGGAAACTTGTTTCCGTTTCCCCGTTTCGTGCAACTTAGTTATAAATCAAAATTTGGTCCCAAAGGATTTTGGCTCCAACATTAAAATTTGAAATTTATCTTTCCCTCCTTAAGTCAACTTTCCTCCTCTGCTTCAAGAAGCTTCTCTCACCATTATAAAAAGGGCTCAACTTCTCCTCAAATGGAGGCATCAATTGGTGTTTTATTCTTTGGATCAGTCACGTCATATCCCAAAAGGAGGTCAAAGGATGAAGCTTGATTGGATTATCTCTTCTTGTTATTCATTGGACTCTGAGGTTTGCCTGAGACTATTCGACCTCCTCATCTGAAGCTTAATATGGGGTAATCGCTAATATTCTTTTTTTTCTTGGGTCTGGTTTTTGTTGTAGAACTGTGCACAATAAACAAAGATAAGGACGTGATCTGGATCTGTGATATGAAGTTTATAAAGGCTAAGACGTAGTTTACATCTGCTCCTTCCTTGATTTAAATCTAAGGCCCATAACTTGGCCCTAACTGGAGGGCACATTCAGCCTTATATTGCACGACATCTATGTCACTGTGGTTGTGGTAGAACATTTTTAATATCTGGGCATGTAAGGTAAAATGTAGCTCCCTTAGTTCTAACCATATCCGAGGTTGAGATCGAGGTCTAATTGCAGACTAATGAAGGGTTTTGAATCTATGCCATATTCCAAGCTAATATTTGCATCCTCATTGAAGTCTTAAGGCAACTATTTAGGGTTCTCTGAAGTATATGAATTTCAACGTCCAGATGGTAGATTTTGAATTGAATTGACCAAAATGGTCCAAGGGACCCAAATATCTAAACAACAAAACATCAATCAAGTTCCTCTCCATAACCGCCCTCTTGGCATGAATCATGATCAAAAAGTTTGTTGTCTTGTGAAGCCTTCCTTCCACAAATAGCTCACCTAGACTGTCCGCTTTCAAGTCACTTTTGAATTGACTACGAATGTCCTTACAGGTGTGAAAATTTCTAACCCGAAATTCTACTGCAGTAACTGATTTATTTCACCTACTTATTTCTCACAATAAGTAACTTACGAAATCCCTTCAGCAAACATTAAAATAAATTCTACTGCAGTTATCACATAATTTCATAGAGAAAATAACAAGCACAAGAACCAACACATCAACACAATTGTTTTTGGACAATTGTCCCCCGCAAAAACCCAATGTGGAAAAACCGGTGCAGCAGATGAGGGTTTTATTAATCTTCAACAACAATCGCTTTTACAAGGAATGATTTTACAGAGAAACTAAGACACCACTGAGAGAAAACACCTGAGACAAGGTTCATCACTTTCTTGGAAACTTTCTGACACCCTGGAGACCCTTCTACCAGCTCCACGTCACTTTTGTGTCACTCTGCGTGGTTTTGCGTCCCTTTGCGCCAACCTGCGCGAGGATTGCGTCTTCCCTCTGCGTTGTCTCTCAATACCTCTGCGTCACCTCCTCCTCAGCCACTAACTGCTGCTAATGCCCTCCTCTTCCTCCACCCTGCAACTCTCCCTCTGAAATCGATTTCCTTCTCTTTGAGAATCGATTTTCCTTGGGATACTAAGTATCCGCTGGTGTATCTCCAAATGATCCTCAAGTCTTCTCTTATACCGTTAATTGGAAATTAGGGCCAAACTCCATGTGGGTCATCTTATTTATGGCAGCTGATATTTTTCTTGGATTCCTCTCATCGAGAGGTGTAAGATTGATCTAAAGATCATCCGATTCCGACATGTATTCATGGAGACATGAATTTATTTGTGTTATGGGACAATTCGTCAAGGTCGACCAGCAACCAAATTACCCCCACTTGTCCTCCATGTTTTAGTATAAATAGAAGAGGTTTGCAAGTCATTTGAGACACACACTCACATCTCTTGTGATCTCTTCCTCTCCACTTGTCTTTGGGTTTTGGTGGGAGGAGAGATCTTAAGATGATATGTTTCCCTAAGAGAAGAAGCCCTAGATGTTGTCATGGGAAAGAAGGATCTATGCAGCCCTAAAGAAGATGCCCTAGCTCCTAACGCTGGCATGGAAATAAAGCCCTAACACTGCTTAATGAAGAAGCCTCCTAACACAGTCATGGAACAAGGGTTCTAACACTGTCATGCCCTAAACGCAGAGAGACCTAAACTCTGTCCTAGAGGAATCATGGCTGCAGCCTAACGTTGTCATGGATGACCCTATGGAGATGACCTTAATATAGTCTCCTAGCCGCAACACTTAAGGAAGTGTCTTAGCCACAATCTGGTCGCTGTCCTGGCCCTAGAAGCAGTCCCCTATTCGTTGTCCTGAGGAGAGGTCTACACGTTGGTCTAAAAGAGACCTAGTTGTAGTTCTGTGTATGCCCTAGTCACAGTCCGGATGCACTCTTTATGCTGCCCTAACCGTAGTCCTCCTAGGAGATATAATCCGTCGTCATTGAGGGTTCTATGCAGCAAGAGAAAGATTCATATATGCTAGAAAGAGGGGGTCTTAAATAGCTCTAGATGCAGTCAAAAGGAAATGTATTCAAGAGTACCCTAGCCGTAGTCATACCATAGCTATATGATGCCTAATCTGACATCTGTTTGGACAGGGATAGTGTCAAAGGAAGGTCTGGAAGTAACTTGAATGACATGGTGAAGAATGCCCTAAGCCACTGTAAGGAGGCCTAAAAGAGGCCCTAATCTCAGACGTGAAGATGCCCTCATCAGCTGGCACATCTAATCATATCTACAACTATCTAATTGATGTTCTAAAGCTTGGATGAGGTACATTTGGGAGCAGATGTCATTAGATTAGAAGTCAGAGTGCTAAGCTGCTAACTATAGCCTAGCTGCTCTGCTAGGCTACAAGCCATAGCAAGCATCTAAGGCTGGTATGCATTTGCAGCAACAACATAAGTGTTACAGCAGCATGGATGTGTTACAGCAGCATGGATGTATAGCAGCAACATGATGTATTGCAACAGCGTGATGAGAATGTATTGCAGCATGATGATGATGATGTATTACAGTATGCATTGAGAGTATGATGGGTACAACATAGTGTTATGAAGGGTACAACTTAGTGCAGCATCCCAGTGATGATGTAGCATAGTAATGATTGGGTTCAGCTCTGTGATGGGAGCAGCACAGTGACGAGAGCAGCTCAGTGATTGGGTGTAGCATAGTGACGGGTGCAGCATGATGATGAGGTGCAGCACAGTGATGGGTGCAGCATGGTGATGGAGTCACCTTGAAGGATCAGTTGAAGCAGTATTCCTTCACTTGAGTTCAGATCAACGACCTCATGTGTTATCTTCATAGAGAAGATCTTTACTCTTATTTTGATAAGTTAAAATGTTGACTTCTGATGTATATGTACTATCTCTCTCTCTCTACTGAACTATTGGAGAACATAAGAAGAATTGATCAAGGGTTTCCCCACATTAGGGTTTGTCCCTGGCTAGCGCCACATCTTGTGTCCTCTTGTCTTGGCTTGTTTTATGCGATTTATGTTTATGTTCTATTTGCATTTTACTATCATGCTAAATGTGATTGCTAATCTGGAATTGATATTGAGCTAATATGGAAAATTGAAGTAAATTTGCTCTAAGCATAGAACATACCTAAAATTAACATATACTTTTCCTGTTGATGAATCAACGGCCGAGATTAAGTCTCTAATCAACAACTAAGATTAAAACAGACTTGATCCTCATGTCTTAGAAGCTTCTCACCCTTATCTTTATTAATACCCATTAATATTTTTATTTTCCTGAGTTTAGACATAGGAACCCATTAAAAATATTAATTATTTTAATAACTCCTCATCTGGGTAGAATTTCTCCAAACGATTTCTGGGTCTTGGAGATCCCATGTATTCTAGCCATTCCACGAGATTTTGGAGCTAGAGCACATCCAATGCTACCCAAAATCAACACTCCCTCTTAGCAAGGAATGTGTTCTAACAATGTTTCCCAATAGAAGCACCACACTGATCCATGGAATCGGTGTTATGCCCCTCATCTACTATGTTGCTGCAACCTGTACTGTTGCCCATGACACTGCAATTATCACTACTACATCTGTACTGCAGCTCCCTCTGAATATGCTGCATCATGCTGCCCATAGCACTGCCATTGCTAACTGTTGCACTACAACTCCCGATACTTACCCATTTCTGCTACTGAAATGGATTCTTCACCATCCCCATCTTCTCCCTTAAATAAACAAACTTTGTTCTTCCTAGAGCCTTGGTGAGGATGTCTGCCGCATGTTCTCCTGTAGGAGTGTACCTCAACTGTACTGCCCCTCGTTGGACACAGTCTCTAACAAAGTGACACCTGATATCAATGTGTTTTGACCGATCATGAAATATTGGATTCTCAGAGAGCTTGAAGCAACTCTGATTATCACACAAAATCTTAGTCGCGACTCGCTTCCATCCTTCTCCTGAAGGAGTGTACCTCAACTGTACTACCCCTTATTGGACACAGTCTCTAACAAAGTGACACCTAATATCAACGTGTTTTGACCGATCATGAAATATTGGATTCTCAGAGAGCTTGAAGCAACTCTGATTATCACACAAAATCTTAGTCGCTTCCATCCTTCTCCTGAATAGGTTCACAAGCAATTTCCTAAGCCATATGGCTTCACACGAAGCTATGCTAACTGCCATATATTCTGCTTCAACTGAGCTCGGAGCCATGGATTTTTGTTTTCTACTACACCAGGAGTTCATTCCTGATCCAATGTTGAAATAGTACCCAGTTGTACTTTTCCGATCCACTGAACTTCCAGCCCAATCTGTGTTAGTGAACCCACTCAGCCTAATGTCATTGCCTTGGGTGTACAATAGTCCATGCTCAACTCTTCCTTGTATATAGCTGAGAACATGTTTGGCTGTTGCCCAGTGCGCCCTCTTGGGTTCCACCATGAACTGACTGAGGGTGTTGACAGTGTAACAAATGTTTGGCCTGGTATTGACCAGATACATTAGGGACCCTATAAGTTGCTTGTACAAGGTGGGATCAACGTCTTTATCTTTTGATGCATCAATCTTCTTCTAGTTGGTGATCATTGGAGTAGCGATAGGTCTACAGTGCTGCATCCTGAATCTCTTCAAGATCTCTGTAGCATATCTCCCTTGTCCAAGGAAGATCTCACCCTTCTACTGCCAAACTTCAAACCCTAGGAAATAATGCATCTGTCCCAAATCCTTCATGTCGAATTCTGTGGCTAGGTTCTTCTAGTAGTGTTTGATGAGCCTAGATGATCCTGTCAGGTAAAGATCATGCACATATAACACTAGGATTAGAGGCTCATTCTCTACCACAAGATAGTAGAGATTAGGATCTGCGTCACTCTTGACAAACCCCATTTTCTGCAAGTAGCCATCAATTCGACCATACCATGCTCTAGGTGCCTGTTTAAGCCCATATAAGGCTTTCTTTAATCTTCATACATGAGATTTCTTCTCATGTGTCTCAAAACCCTCTGGCTATTCAATGTATACTTCTTCTATCACCCCGTTCAAGAACGTCATCTTGACATCCATCTGGTGAATCTCCCACCCCATCTGTGCTGCAAGGGATATCACGGTTCTAATAGAAGTATACTTGGCTACTGGGGCAAAGGTTTCTTCGTAGTCTATCCCTTCCTTCTGAGCATACCCCTTAGCCACAAACCTAGCTTTGTATTTCTCCACACTGCCGTCTGCAGCATATTTGACTTTGTAGATCCATCTCGAACCTACCACTGACCTGTCCTGAGGCCTAGGTACCACTTCCCAGACATCATTGACCATTATAGAATTGTATTCCTCCACCATAGCATCTACCCATACTTGATGCTGAATGGCCTCCTGAAAACTAGAGGGTTCCCCAACCTAAGCTACTAAGGCCTCATATCTGTCTAGTTGTCTTCGCTCCCTTTTATCATTCCTGGGTGCACCAATGAAGTCCTCTGCATCTTGTAGAATCTGTCAGAGTTCCCGGCTCGCTCTTCCACTGGTAGTGGGTACATCTATCGGTTCTTCTTCTTCCTGAGATTCCTCCAGTTCTAAAGCTTTGCCTTTAGGAGAATTGTTGGTACTAGTTTCTGCTAGTCGAAGTGGTTGGACCAACGAATTGTCTTTTGTCTGCTCGTCGGAAGGCATTTCTCGGGATTTCCTGAAAGCTCTATCCTCCATGAACTTTACATCCCACTGAACTACTACCTTCCTACTCCCTGGAAGATAGACTCTATATGCCTTAGCATTCTCGCTATATCCCACAAGATATCCTTTCTCGGTAGTTTGATCTAATTTCTCTCTTTTCTTTAGGTATACGGCAATATGCCAAACTCAGGGGTCTTCCCGGTGAAGGCACTTTCCGGAGTGATCTTGCCCAATGCCCTGTAAGGAGCCCTGTTCTGGACATAAACTGTCGTGCTGCATGCTTTTGCCCACAGGAATTTGGGCATAGCCTGATCATATAGCATCGCCCTAGCTGCTTCCACAATAGTCCTGTTTTTCCTTTCTGCTACATTCTGCTCTAGATTGTAGGGAGTTGTCCACTCTCTTCTGATGCCTTCCCTAGCGCAAAAAGCGGTGAAGTCCTTATCAACGTACTCTCCACCATTGTCTAAGCGCAACACTTTTATCTTATTTCCTGTTAGATTCTCTACTAGAGCCTTGAACTCTTTGAATCGACCAAAAACCTCATCTTTGGTTTTCAGAAGGTAGATCCAAGTCTTCCTGGAATGGTCATCGATGAAGGTGATGAAGTATTTGTTGATTTGGGGTAGCATCGGATGCGCTCTAGCCACGAAACTTGGTGGAGAGGCTAAGGCAAATGAGATCTCCAATACCCAAAAAGGGTTTGGGCAGATTCCAAACAGTTTGGGAAATATTAAAATAATTAATATTTTTAATCTAATCCTTAAGTCTAAACTTAAGGAAAATAAAATATTAATGTGAATTAATATGAAACTGTGTTAGAATGGTCCAAAAGTCATGGATCAAGCCAGATCTAATCTTAGTCGTTGATTAGAGACTTAATCTCAGTCGTTGATTTGTCAACAAGAAAAGTATAAGAGGAGGTTTGAGGGTCACTTGGAGAATACACTGAGCGAGACCAGTCAGTTCAATTTCTGGAGCAGGGTTAGCTAAGAAATTGAACCAGTGGTCTGGTGAGCAGTCAGGAGGCAACAAGTACGGAACAGAGAGACAGGAGATCAGTGCAGAGGCAGAAAAGGCAGACGCAGGGCCAGAGGGAGCCACGCAAAGGCAGCAGAGACTGCACAGAGCCAGTAGGGCCTGCGTCATCCACGCAGAGGCTGCAGGAGTGACGCAGAAGGCCAGAGAGGTTGCGCAGAGTCTCAACAAGTTGACGCAAAGTGTTTCAGGCCACGCAGAGGTTAGCAGGGTTGACACTGGGTTCAGAAGAAGTGCTAGAGAATTTTTCTATCTGTGGGTAAGCCAATTTGGCACCCTGTTGTACTAGAAAATTGTTGAATAATAAAATCCTCCCTTGTTGCACCGGTTTTCCCACATTGGGTTTTCCGGGGACATTAGTCCAAAATATCTGTGTCAATGTGTTTATTCTTGTGCATATGTTTGTTTCTGTATTATGGTGTGATATCTGCAGCAGTATTTATTTTAATGTTTATTGAAGTGATTTCATGAATAACTTATGGTGGAATAAGTAGGAAAAGTAAATCAATTACTGCAGTGATAGAATTTTCACATGGTATCAGAGCAAGTAATCAGAGACAGAAAGGGAAAATCAGTTATGGGTCAAGACCACGATGCAGAGGCAACCACCTCAGGGAACTCACGCAGATTTTCAGAAGATTGCACAAGAGAAAGAGATTTCAATTTCTCTATATTGGCTTCCAGGCTGGAAGAAGAAGTGGCGTGCATGACTAGTGCTGCATCATCAGAAATATGGTATATAGACAGTGGAGCCTCGTGGCATATGATGGGAATCAGGGAGTGTTTCTCAGAATATTGAGAAGAGAAGATGAACTTTCAGATCACCATGGGGAACAAGGCAAAGTGTACTCCAGTAGGGAAGGGTACCATAGTTTTTCAGACAAAATCAGGAGAGCGGTTCTGTGCCATAAATGTGCTGCATGTGCCAGGATTGGGGATGAACTTAATTTCCGTGTCACAACTACAAGGCAAGGGCTATGACGTTTACTTCATCAAGGAAAAGGTATACGTCAAACACCCGAGTTGGAAAAAGAAAGTGCAGATCGGGATCAAAAGTAATCGGTTGTATAGATTACAACTAGAATCACTAATGGCACTAATAGGCAGTGATGGGGACAAGAACTTGAAAGAACTATGGCACAGACGGATGGGTCACTTGCACCATGGAGCTCTGAGAATTCTCAAGAGCACTGTAACAGGAGTTCCGGATCTGAGTACGGAACGAGATGATATATGCAAGGGATGTGCTCTAGGAAAGTATGAAAAGGCAGCATTTCCTAGGAGCAAACACAGGGCCAAGAGTGTACTAAGATTGATACACTCAGATATCTGCGGACCTATGTCCGTCAAAGCTCTCAGTGGTGCCGAGTATTTCCTTACCTTCATTGATGACCACTCGAGGAAAACTTGGATTTATTTTCTGAAAACCAAGGATGAGGTTTTCTATCGATTCAAGGAGTTCAAGGATCTAGTGGAGAATCTGACTGGGAAGAAAATAAAAGTTTTGCGCTCAGATAATGGTGGAGAGTATGTTGATAAGGACTTCACTGATTCTTGCATTAAGGAGGGCATCAGAAGAGAGTGGACAGCTCCCTACAATCCGGAGCAGAATGGGGTAGCAGAAAGAAAGAACAGGACTATTGTAGAAGCAGCTAGGGCCATGCTGTATGATTAGGATATGCCAAAATTCCTGTGAACAGAAGCATGCAACACAGCTGTCTATGCTCAGAACAGGACTCCTCATCGGGCATTGGGCAAGATTACTGCAGAGAAAGTATTCACTGGGAAGACGCCTAAAGTCAATCATTTCAGGATATTTGGGAGTTTAGCATATTGCTGCATACCCAAAGAAAAGCGGAAGAAGCTGGATCAAACTGCGGAAAAGGGATATCTGGTGGGATATAGCAAGAACGCTAAGGCATACAGAATCTATCTTCCAGGGAGCAGGAAGGTAGTAGTACGACGAAATGTAAAGTTCATGGAGGACAGCGTTTAGAAGATCTCGCGAAATGCCATCCGAGGAGCAGTCGAAAGAGGATCCGTTAGTCATGCCTCTTCAACCAACAGAAGCGAAGAATTCTTCCTCGGGTCTGGAAGATTCTCAAGATGAGGAGGAGCGAACAGAAGCACCTGCTAGCAGAGGAAGAACTAGTAGGGAACTTCATCAGATTTTGCGTGATGCAGAGAACTTCATAGGTGAGCCAAGGAATAGTAAGAGGGAGCGAAAACAGCCAGACAGATATCAGGCGTTAGTAGCTCAGGATGGAGATCCTGCAAACTTCAAGAAGGCAGCTCAGCATCAGGTCTGGCTAGATGCGATGGTAGATGGTGTCAAGACCTCAAGACAGATCTACAAGATCAAATATGTTGCGGATGACAGTGTTGAGAAATACAAGGCCAGGTTTGTGGCTAAGGGGTATGCTCAAAAGGAAGGGATTGACTATGAGGAAACCTTCACCCCGGTAGCTAGGTATACATCTATTAGGATCGTGATATCTCTTGCAGCCCAGATGGGATGGGAGATCCATCAGATGGATGTCAAGACGGCATTTCTGAACGAGGTAATAGAAGAAGAGGTATACATTGAACAACCAGAGGGCTTTGAAACTCATGAGAAGAAGTCTCATGTATGCAGACTGAAGAAAGCCTTGTATGGGCTGAAGCAGGCACGGATCCAAATCTCTACTATCTAGTCGTAGAGAACAAGCCAATTATCTTAGTATTATATGTGGATGATCTCTTTCTAACAGGATCATCCAGACTCATTGAGCACTGCAAGAAGAATCTAGCCACAGAGTTCGATATGAAGGATCTAGGACGAATGCACTACTTCTTAGGGTTGGAAGTTTGGCAGCAGAAAGGAGAAATCTTCCTTGGGCAAGGGAGGTATGCTACAGAAATCCTGAAAAGGTTTGGGATGGGAGACTGTAGACCTGTAGCCCAATGATCACCAACTAGAAGAAGATTGATGCATCAGAAGACAAAGATGTCGATCCCACCCTATACCGGCAGCTCATAGGGTCCCTGATGTATCTAGTCAATACCAGGCTAGATATTTGCTATGTTGTCAACACCCTCAGTCAGTTCATGGTGGAATCAAAGAGGTCACACTGGGCAGCAGCCACACATGTTCTCAGGTATTTACGAGGAACAGTTGATCATGGGCTCTTTACACCAAGGGGAAGGATATCAGGTTGAGTGGATTTACTGATGCAGATTGGGCAGAAAGTTCAGTGGATTGGAAAAGTAGCTCTGGGTACTGTTTCAAGTTTAAACATTGGATCAGGAATGACCTTCTGGTGCAGTAGGAAACAGAAGTCCGTGGCTCTGAGCTCATCTGAGGCAGAATATATGGCAGCAAGCACAGCTTCGTGTGAAGCCATATGGCTTAGAAAACTGTTGGTGAACCTATTCAGAAGAAATATGGAGGCAACCAGGATCATGCGCGATAATCAGAGTTGCATCAAACTCTCTAAGAATCCAGTGTTTCATGATAGGTCGAAACATATTGATATCCGTTGTCACTTTGTCAGAGACTATGTCCAATGAGGAGCTATACAGTTGAGCTACACTCCTACAGGAGAACAGGGGGCAGATATCCTCACGAAGGCTCTTGGAAAGTCAAAATTTGACTACTTCGGGGATAAGATGGGGATTGTAAAGAACCCCTTTCAGAAGTAGAAATGAGTGTGTTAGCAGCACGAATGAAGAGGGAGTTGCAGTGTAGATGCAATGTTGGGAGAAATGACCAGCAGCAGCACAGATGCAGAGGGAGTTGTCACACAGATGCAGCAGTGGCAGTAGAAATGGCAGAGCCATGGGCAGCAGTACAGGATACAACAATGCAGAGGATGTTGGGCAGGAAGGCTTAGCATCAGCGCAGGAACCAATGCCGAATGATCAGGGTGATGCTCAGTGAGGAGTATTGCCAGAGCACAGTTCTCGCTAAGAGGGAGTGTTGATTTGGGGTAGCATCAAATGTGCTTTAGCCACGAAACTTGGTGGAGAGGCTAAGGCACATGAGATCTCCAATACCCAAAAAGGGTTTGGGCAGATTCTAAACAGTTTGGGAGATATTAAAATAATTAATATTTTTAATGTAATCCCTAAGTCTAAGCATAGGGAAAATAAAATATTAATGTGAATTAATATGAAACTGTGTTAGAATGGTCCAAAAATCATGGATCAAGCCAGATTTAATATTAGCCGTTAATTAGGGACTTAATCTTGACCGTTGATTTGACAACAAGAAAAGTATAAGAGGAGGCTTGAGGGTCACTTGGAGAACACACTGAGGGAGACCAGTCAGTTCAATTTTTGAAACGGGGTTAGCTGAGAAATTGAACCAGCGGTCTGGTGAGTACTCAGAAGGCAGCAAGAACGGAACAGAGAGATAGGAGATCAGTGCAGAGGCAGAAAAGGCAGACGCAGGGCCAGAGGGAGCCACGCAGAGACTGCACAGAACCAGCAGGGCCTGCTTCATCCACGCAGAGGCTGCAAGAGTGACGCAGAAGGCCAGAGAGGTTGTGCAGAGTCTCAACAGGCTTACGTAGAGGGTTTCAGGCCACGCATAGGTTAGCAGGGTTGACGCTGGGTTCAGAAGAAGTGCTAGAGAATCTGTCTATCTGTGGCTAAGCCAGTTTAGCACCCTATTGTACTAGAAAATTGTTGAATAATAAAATCCTCCCTTGTTGCACCGGTTTTCCCACATTGGGTTTTTCCAGGGACATTAGTCCAAAATATCTGTGTCAATGTGTTGATTCTTGTGCATATGTTTGTTTCTGTATTATGGTGTGATATCTGCAGCAGTATTTATTTTAATGTTTATTGAAGTGATTTCATGAATAACTTATGGTGGAATAAGTAGGAAAAGTAAATCAGTTATTGCAGTGATAGAATTTTCACAGCGTTTGGCACCACTAAGAGCTTTTGTGGACATAGGTCCACAGATGTCTAAGTGTATCAATCCTAGAAGACTTTGAGCCCTGTTGACCACTATGTGTCAACGACCCATAGCAATACACCCCCTTTTTCGCAAAAGGGATAGCGCCTGATCGATGTGTCTATGTCGTTCAGCTATCATCATTGGCCTGACCAAAATGTTATAATGTAAACTCATTCTGCATGTATGTGATGTAAATAATCTCAGCAGATCTGTGTTGTGTATGTAACGACCTAGGTAAACCTACTTTTCTGGTGACAATCTACATTCTGGGAGGTTTTTTGTCTCACCGATCCATTCTCGAATGGTCGGCAGAGTTTTCCATCAGTCTTACCCCAAATCCAGAAGGGATTTTGTCACTGGGATCTTAGACGAGTCCTAGTGTTCTAGATCAAGTCTATGTAACAGTGATTTGGGAATAATCCTAACTATTTGGTTAGGTTATTTTATTACAAATTGCTTGGTCTGCTGGATTATATTTGTGTCGCAAAAATGAGTAGTTTGTGAGAGTCTTTTACAAATGGGTTTTCCATTTTGAGATGTAAAAAATATGAAAATCATGATGTAAAGTGTCTTAAGGGTTGGAAAAATAATTTATACCCTCATAGGTTAATTAATTAAATTTTCTAGCAAAAAAATTAATTAAAATCCTAAGCCATAAATTTAATTAATTCTAGGTCCTAAGTAAATTTAAATTCTCCAAAGGCAAAATTCGTCGGTCCTTAAAAATTAAATTTTAAGAGGTCCACAGACTAAGGTAAATTAATTATTTTGATCAATTTTAAAACTTTGATCCCTGGGATTAAATCAAAGTCAAACTTTTGGGGAAATTAACTCAAAAAAAATAATTTTTGAGTTAATTAAAATACATTTAATTGAAAATTTCGAATTTTTCCAAATATTTAAATATTTCGACGAATGAGATTAAAAGAAATTTTAATCTTCATCGATGATCGAGATTGCTTTGACGAGGATCACTCGAACTAGCCGTTGGAAGATTTATCTTTAAATAGGAAGTCATTCGTCAGTCAATCCATCCGACCTTTGAGTCGTGAGTTAAGCGAAAAGCTCTGGTGTAATATTTTCCTGAATAATAAAGAAAGACTTTGGGGTTAATTTTCGCCGGTGTTACTCTTCATGGAAACACTGTAAGATGTTTCGTTTTCATGCATAAACTTTTTTAGCCATTGATGATAGCTTCTGAAGAATGACTTGAGTATAGGTATCTTGCTCAGTTGTTGGGGTTTGAATAATAATCTAAATTCTGAACGTAATAACAAGTATCTCTATTTGTCTAAGTTTTATTATTGTTTTCTCACTCTATTTTGATGGCTGAATTGAGTTTTGCAAGAAAGTCTTGATTTTTAGATCCTCGAGCGTTAGGGGAAGTTTTCATTGGACCAGCCAACTCTTGATTTGTGTTTTCTGAAGATCCCAGCCAAATTAGCTCCGGGCTTATCATAAGATTTCATGTGATATACGAAGGGTTTTGAGTTAAGCACCTCCTTTAAAATTTAAAAAAAAAAAAGAAAAATTGTGGGAAATTGATAGATCTGGCTGTTAAGAGCCTTAGATTATCAGATATGGGAGCAGAGTTGGACTCATACTCCTCAGATCTGATAGATCTACCATTCTTGTATATAGATCTGTAAATTATTTTTGGTTTTCTAACTTGGGTTTTTCTGGGTTTTAGTTTTTTATCATTGTACATATTGTTTGGGTGTTTCTTGTTGTCATGCAGCTACAGATCTAAGGAGGAAACTTGTGTAGAGTTCAAATCTAGACCCTGGAGGGTAAGATCTGGATCTTTGGGGGTTTATCAACGTTATTGTCTAGGGATATTATTCAATTTTGTTACAGTCCAAGGGTTTTAAAAAAAAAAAAATTTCAAAACTTTCATGAGGGTTTCAAGGCTAAATCTGAAGCATAAAAAAATATATCGACGTGGAATTCGATTTTCTGGGTTTATTTTGGCTTTCTTGAAGCTACCGTTGGCTGCCTGGAAATGCTCCCTGGGTTCTTCTTTTTATTCTTAGTGCAGAAATTTCGAATTTTTTTTAGAAGAAGCCCTCTCTTTTCTTCGCTCTGTTGTCTGCGTTTTCCATCTGCATCAAACCCTGAATTTTGTCGCTGCCATAGCCTGCTACAAACCTGCGGATACCTCTGTCAGTGCCCTCCTGCGTTTCCAAACGCTGCCTGCAAACCTATTGTCACTACCATTGTTGCCCACGTCTATTCCGCTGCTCTTCTGTGTATCCATCTGACCCTCGTCCATTCCGGTTGCTCCAAATCAGCTCCCTCGGCCTCCTCTCGCTGCGTCTCCTCTCCTCCGTCGTCACTGCCCTCACCACCGCAAACCTGCATACACAACAACAACAAAAACATTCGATTTTTATTTTTATGTATGCGTTAGGTTAGGTTAGGTCTTATTTTTATTTAGTTTAGTTAGTTCTTTTTTCATTTTATTTGTATATTCGGTAGGGGTTAGGGTAAATACTTTTCATTTGAGATTCGATTTTGATTTTGATTTTTTTTTTCATATTTTTTTGTTTTTATTTCATTTATTTTTGTTTTTGCTTTGATTTTGATTTTCTTTTATTTCCCTTTTCTTTTTCTTTTTATTTTTGATTTGATTTTTTTTGGTTTCACATTGTTTCAATTTTTCTTTTCCTCTTTTTTTTTATGATTTTTATTTTTATTTTTACTTACATTTAAAAAACATTAAAAAAACCTAAAAAAATTAAAAATCTAAAACATTTAAAAAATCTAAAAAAAATTATATCCTGGTGACTTAGGAATTAAATTAAAAGAGGATTTGCGCTTTCACATTAAAAATTTTAATGTGGCCTATGCCCCATTAAAATTTCGATTTATTAACCCTTTTAATTTATTTTTCATTTAGTCTCTTCATTTTACCACATTAAATTAATTTCCTAAGGAATAATTAAATTGTTCACCTAAAGTTCCTTGGTGTCTTTTCGTGGTAAGTAATTTCTCTTGTGTCAAGTGCGACTAATGTTTTAAAATTTATATTGGCTATAGGAGAAAGTTAATTAAATTCTAGATTTGGGTCATTAATGAAAATCATTTTAAATCTGGAATCTCTTGCATGATAGAGTTTTGGGCGTTTGCATTTAATTGTTCATGATTGTCATTATTCGTCACATTTGTAAATTGCTTTGGATAACTTGTTTTTACTTAATCTATGGTTCATCGAATACGAAGGCACTGGTCTATAATCATTTCTATCCTGCGTTTCTATTCATCTCAGTTAACCAAGATTTGTCCTAAATTCATCCAAGTTTTCCATCTTCAAGTCTCCTAGAGCCTGTATTCCACAGGTTTTTCTCATTCATTCACCTTAGGGATTACCCCCCTTGACTTGTCTAGGAGAGAGTCTAAACGGAGTGAGTAAGGATTAAAGTGACAGCCCTTACTCTGAGCGTTGTCGCGGTGCCTAAACACTTTGTGCGACAACATTTTTTGGCTTCGTTGTTGGGGATAGAGTTTTTCTGTCCTTGGTCCTCGCGACATTTTTCTAATCATCTAATCTTTCATCCTTTCTTATCCCATCAGCACAATATTTCCTGGCGTCATTTGATCTTATTGTTTCATCTGCACTTTTAGCACCTGGACATTTTGGTTCGTTTCTTGTTTGGGTGGCGACTCCACTTATTCATCCATTATTTCTCAGACAAGAATCCCTCCCTTATATCCAATTGTTTTTGCCTTTTGGATCTTAGAGCTAGATTCATATTCAAGTAGCGCCTCCACTTCTTTCATTTCTTACAAGAATTTCTACTAGAAGCTCACTTCTTGTGGATCTCTTCATTTTCTTGAGCAGGGGTCTCTCTCTAGCATCCATTTGGTCCCTCATTATCCCTTTAAGCAAGTCACCATGGATGACTTGTTTGCCCTGTGTCATTTTACTAACTTTTTCCATGATATGCTGGAAGAGGCCATTCATAAATTACCTTTTTTCTCGGGTGGTGATTCAGCTGTTGCTAGAAAGCATCTATCCAGGGTTACTCATATAATAATCAGATATTGTCTTTCTTCCCAATATAAAGTATAAACATGAAGATGTCAAGATGTGTCTATTTGCCTTTTCTTTAGAAGGTGATGCTTTGAATTGGTTTCATAATTTTCCTGAAGATTCTTTCGCTTCTTTAAAAGACATCATCAATGCTTTTAAAGATAGATATGGAGATCAAGGTGGCTCGCCTTGTGCTCCTAATACTATGCAACAGGATGATGCAAGACAAATCCATGATAGTGGAAAAACAGGGACAACTTGTCAAATCAGTGTTGACAATGAAAGGGAAAATGATAAGCATCTTATAGAAGAACTAAAGCAGTTGGTTAAAGACATGCAGTTCAGTCAAACGCAGCTGGTAAAAAATATGGAGCTTAATCAAGAAAAATTGATAGCTGATTACGCCAAGGATATGAGAACTTTGTACACTCAACTGGAAAACGTGATGAGGAGATGGAAATCATGAAAATTAAACACTTCAGTCACGTAGCCACCGTAGTAGAAAAGTGTGCTCAGAATATGAAGGCTATGAGGACCGACATGCAGAGTCATCATGAGAAAGAAATGAGTACTATTCAAGTAAATCATAACACAATGATGGAGGCCATGGAAGCAGGTCATGACAAAGAAAGGACTTCCATGCAAAACTATTTACTTGTCATGAGAGAAAAACATGCTAAGGAAATGGAAACCATGAAAGCTAATCATGACAGAGAAATGAGCTCTATGCAAAATTGCTTGATGACCATAAAAGCAGATAATGACAAAGTAATAAAAGATATGGAAGTTGGTCAGATATGTCTTCAGAATAAGTTATTGACCATGGAGGAAAACCATGCCAAGGAAGTCAATGCTATGAAGGTTGAACACTCTAACTAGATGGATGCCATAACAATACAGGGACATAAATTTCAGCATCAGTCAGAGGATCAAGGAAACGTAAACAGATCATAAGCCTCCTTGTCTGTTGTAGCAAGCTCCATCTTATTATGAAGAGGTCATTTGTTCCATTGAAAAGTGGCTAATTGAAGGTGACTCGAATAAAACAAAAATTGATAAGAATCAAGTTGATGCTCACATGGTTAATCCACCAGTCATAACTGATCAAGTTCATAAAGAAGCGCAGATCACAAAAGTTTTGAACATTCCAAGTTTTTCATATGAGCATTTTTAAAATCAAGAAGGAAGTTGTGCGCCAATCACATCATTATCAACATCACAACCTGCCACAAAGGAAAAACGCAAGAGAAAGAGAATAAGAAAGCGGTTTGATGCATCTGATGGCCGCGAGCAACTTGATTTTCGAATAGGAAAAAGTCCTACCATGTGCAAGATTGGACATGGCACATCTGAGAAACAGCCAACAGATTTGCCTGAAAGCAGGTGAATGCTCAACATGCACTACATTGAACACATCTGATGCCATGAGGCATCCTTTGTATTGTATTCCTAACCCTATACCCTTTTTATTTCAGCATTTTATTTTGTAGGTAGATTTATGTTTTTCATGTTGTTAGACTAATTAGTAAATGAAGAGCTTATATCTTTCCTGTGCTTAATGTTATATGATGGTTTTGGATGGACACTACTTATGTTATATTGTGTGTTGCATGGATACAGATTCTGGATTCTCACATTCCTCTAGTGCAGCAACGAGTCCCCAAGTAGAGCCAGAGGTTGACCACTATGTGTCAACGACCCATAGCAGTACACCCCCTTTTTTCGCAAAAGGGATAGCGCCTGATCGATGTGTCTGTGTCATTCAACTATCATCATCAGCCTGACCAAGATGTTATAATGTAAACCCATTCTGCATGTATGTGATGTAAATAATCTCAACAGATCCATGTCGTGTATGTAATGACCTAGGTAAACCTACTTTTCTGGTGACGATCTACATTCTGGGAGGTTTTTTGTCTCACCGATCCATTCTCGAATGGTCGGCAAAGTTTTCCTTCAGTCTTACCCCAAATCCGAAATGGATTTTGTCACTGGGATCTTAGGCAAATCCTAGTGTTCTAGATCGAGTCTATGTAAAAGTGATTTGGGAATAATCCTAACTATTTGGTTAGGTTATTTTATTACAAATTGCTTGGTCTGCTGGATTATATTTGTGTCGCAAAAATGGGTAGTCTGTGAGAGCTTTTTACAAATGGGTTTTCTCCCTTGAAATGTAAAAAATATGAAAATCATGATGTAAAGTGTCTTGAGGATTGGAAAAATAATCTATCCCCTCATAGGTTAATTAATTAGATTTTCTGGCAAAAAATTAATTAAAATCCTAAGTCAGAAATTTAATTAATTCTAAGTCCTAGGTAAATTTAAATTCTTCAACAGCAAAATTCATCGGTTCTTAAAAATTAAATTTTAAGAGGTCCAGGGACTAAGGTAAATTAATTATTTTGATAAATTTTAAACCTTTGATCCCTGGGGTTAAGTCAAAGTCAAAATTTTTGAGTTAATTAAAACCCATTTAATTGAAAATTTCGAATTTCCCCAAATATTTAAATATTTCAACAGATGAAATTAAAAGAAATTTTAATCTTCATCAACGATCAAGATTGCTTTGATGAGGATCACTCGAACTAGCCGTTGGAGGATTTATCTTTAAATAGGAAGTCATTCGCCAATCAATCCATCCGACCTTTGAGTCGTGTGCTAAGCGAAACGCTCTTGTGTAATCTTTTTCTGAATAATAAAGAAAGACTTTGGGGTTAATTTTCATCGATGTTACTCTTCATGGAAACACTGTAAGATGTGTCGTTTTCATGCGTAAATTTTTTTTAACCATTGATGATAACTTCTGAAGAGTGATTTGAGTACAGGTATCTTGCTCAGTCGTTGGGGTTTGAATAATAATAATCTAAATTCTGAACGTAACAGCGGGTATCTCTATTTCTCTAAGTTTTATTATTGTTTTCTCGCTCTATTTTGATGGTTGAATTGAGTTTTGCAGGAAAGTCTTGATTTTTAGATCTTCGAGCATTAGGGGAAGTTTTCAGTTGGACCAGCCAACCCCTGATCTGTGTTTTCTGACGAGCCCAGCCAAATTACCTCCGGGCTTATCATAAGATTTTGTGTGGTATACGAAGGGTTTCGAGTTAAGCACCTCTAAAATTTAAAAAAAATAATTTTTGTGTGGAAAATTGATAGATCTGGTTGTTGAGAGCCTTAGATTATCAGATCTAGGAGCGGAGTTGGACTCATACTCCTCAAATCTGATAGATCTACCATTCTTGTACATAGATCTGTAAATTATTTTTGGTTTTCTGACTTGGGTTTTTCTAGGTTTTAGTTTTTTATCATTGTACATATCGTTTGGGTGTTTCATGTTGTCATGCAGCTACAGATCTGAGGAGGAAACTTGTGTAGAGTCCAGATATGACCCTAGAGGGTAAGATCTGGATCTCTGGAGGTTTATCAACGTTATTTTCCAAGGATATTATTCAATTTTGTTACAGTCCAAGGGTTTTAAAAAAATTTAGATCTGGAAACTTTCATGAGGGTTTCAAGGCTAAATCTGAAGCATAAAAAAAAATATTGACGTGGAATTTGATTTTCTGGGTTTATTTTGGGTTTCTTAAGGCTATGTTGGCTACCTGGAAATGTTCCCTGGGTTCTTCTTTTTATTTTTACTGCAAAAATTTCGAATTTTTTTTTTTAGAAAAAGCCCTCTCTTTTCTTCCCTCTATTATCTGCGTTTTCCATCTGCGTCAAACCCTCAATTTTGTCGCTACCATAGCCTGTTGCAAACCTGCAGATACCTCTATCAACTCCCTCCTGCGTTTCCAAACACTACCCGGAAACTTGTTGTCCCTACCTTGGCTGCCCGCATCCATTCCTCTGCGTATCCATCTGACCCGCGTCCATTTCTGCTGCTCCAAATCAGCTCCCTCGGCCTCCTCTCGTTGCGTCTCCTCTCCTCCACCGTCACTACCCTCACCGCTACAAACCTGCATACACAACAACAAAAAACATTCGATTTTTATTTTTATGTATGTGTTAGGTTAGGTTAGGTCTTATTTTATTTAGTTTAGTTAGTTTTTTTTTCATTTCATTTGTATATTCGTTAGGGGGTTACAGTAAATACTTTTCATTTGAGATTCGATTTTGATTTTGATTTGTTTTTTTTTATGCTTGATTTTCATATTTTTTTGTTTTGATTTCATTTATTTTTGTTTTTACTTTGATTTTGATTTTCTTTTATTTCCCTTTTCTTTTTCTTTTTCTTTTTATTTTCGATTTGATTTTTTTTGGTTTTACATTGTTTCAGCTTTTTTTTCTTCTTTTTTTATGATATTTATTTTTATTTTTACTTACATTTAAAAAACATTAAAAAAAACCTAAAAAATCTAAAAATCTAAAACATTTAAAAAATCTAAAAAACTTTAAATCCTGTTGACTTAGGAATTAAATTAAAAGAGGATTTGCGCTTTCACATTAAAAATTTAATGTGGCCTATGACCCATTAAAATTTCGATTTATTAACCCTTTTAATTTACTTTTGATTTAGTCTCTTTATTTTACCACATTAAATTAATTTCTTAAGGAATAATTAAATTGTTCACCTAAAGTTCCTTGGTGTCTTTTCATGGTAAGTAATTTCTCTATTGTCAAGTGTGACTAATGTTTTAAAATTTGTATTGGCTATAGGAGAAAGTTAATTAAACTCTAGATCTAGGTCATTAATGAAAATCATTTTAAATCCGGAATCTCTTGCATGATAAAGTTTTGGGCACTTACATTTAATCGTTCATGATTGTCATTATTCGTCACATTTGTAAATTGCTTTGGATAACTTGTTTTTACTTAATCTATGGTTAATCGAATACGAAGGCACTGGTCTATAATCATTTCGATCCTGCATTTCTATTCATCTCAGTTAACCAAGATTTGTCCTAAATTCATCAAATTTTCCATCTTCAAGTCTCCTAGAGCTTGTATTCCACAAGCTTTTCTCATTCATTCATCTTATGGACTACCCCCCTTGACTTGTCTAGGAGAGAGTGTAAACGGAGTGAGTAAGGATTAGAGTGACAGCCCTTACTCTGAGTGTTGTCGCAGTTCCTAGACACTTTGTGCCTAGGTATGCTTAGGGCTGATCATGGTAAGTTCCTTTATGATCCGAGACAGTTTGAGATTTGTAATGTCTGTCAATATTGTGCAAGACACAAGGAGAAGGTCAGAAGCTTATACTATAACCTGGACATGTTCTGAGCAACTAACTTAATTATTGAGTAGGATTTGATACATATTTAAATTTGCCCATCGTCCTGAGACTAAGGTTAATGACTTTTCCCAAGCTTATCATATCACCTTAAGTTCACTTTTGTGACATTTATACCATTGTGGATGAAGCATGTCAGGGATGGTTTTGTTTGTGATGTGTGGGACTATCCATAAAACTAAGGGATAACAGAAGTAACTATAAACTCAGCTTAGCGAAGACTTTACTTCTAATTCTTGATATTGGAATTTGAAGTTTGAGGACGCCACAACTGAACTGTGATGCTAAACATGTCAACTACCAGAATATGCTTATGTCTCTTGTCACTGTTAAACAGATGATGTACTTCTCAGTAATCTATATGTTATTCCTAGATACATTTGTTGGAAAAATAACTAGGTTCGGTCTTCATAATTATCATTGTACTTATATCATTATGTATTTCATGAAAAAGCAAAAAGAAGAAAACGAATATTTATTATTATTATTTTCTAGTCAAAGCATGTTCTTCATGCTTCTAGGGTTTATTGAGTCAAAAGAAATTTGTCATGAGTCAAAGTCCCATTTGGAATTGTTGTAAGAAAGAAAGAAAGAAAGAAATTATTTTAATGTCCACGAGGCTAAAGATAGCCTATGGGACAGATTGCTTCTTCATCTACTTGATGTATTCGACCCTTTTTCTGTGAAGCTTCACAATAAATGCTCCCAGCTTCTCGACAAACCCCTCGCTAAATAGATTATCCCAAGAGCTAGCTGCCAACATATCTGCATAACTTTCCCTGTTGTCTTTTAAGGCCTCACATTCTAAAATGAATTGTTTTTCTGTTTCCACTTTTCCAGAAGAACAAAAAATGCATACCCTTTCCTCCCACACTTCCTTTGGCCTTTTCCAGCGCCCTGTTTCACAACGGAGTTGATGAGAATTAGTCCTTAACCGAGCAATAAAATTTTGGCTCTCCAAGAAATATTGACCTCTATGTATGCTTTTCGCTGATGATTATGAGTGGGATTAAACAGTTCAATATAGTAATTTTTCTTTCTCCCTAGCTTCTTATCCCAAGTACGTTTGTGGAACTTTTCCATAACAAAAGCTTTTATCTCTTTGCTGTTTATGGGACACGCGTTCAAGCAATTACCCCATTTACTAAACCATTTGTTATTTTGTTGCATCCAAGGTTTTTTTCTCTTGCGCAATCTATCATTAAAGACAACTTTAGGCCATCTACCCTCTTCCATTTGCTCAATTTTTTTTAAATACCTTATGACTCGCACCATAGCAATCACTTCAATAGGAGCAGTCCATATTTCACTTAACAAGATATCATAAGGAACTGCACTTTTAGTCTTAAATTTGTTTGTAATCAAACGCTTCTGAATTTTCTCAATTTGTTTCCACTACATGTCGGAGGAACTGCAAGCCCACAGTTCACAACCATAGAGAATCACCAGAATCACTAGAAGCCCAAAAAGAGTTTGAGTGGTCTTCTAGTCCCATAACTCTGCTGCTCTACACCTATTTTGAAAAGCATAAAATTCTTTCCAACCCCCCAAAGTTCTTTTCTTTCTACAACCATTCCAGCTTAGATTTTTGTTGAAGTCAATCCCGAGGTATTTGTAATCCGCAACTTCTTCTAGAATGTTGCCTTCAAAGTAGAACTTATGCTGGTTATGTTTTCTTTTCTTAGAAAAGACCACTACTTTCGTTTTGCTGATATTGACTTGCATCCCCACACTTCTACAAAAATGCTCAAGGGATAGTAAGTGCTCTTGCAAACCAAGAGCCGATTTAACAATCAGAATAAGGTCATCTGCATACAAAAGAAGCCTTATAACAAACTTGCACAAATAGATACCATCACCCCCTTGCGAATTTAACCACTCCTCAAGCTTGTCGATATATAAACCAAAAAGGGTAGGAGACAGTGGGCAACCTTGCTTGACCTCGATATCGCTTCTAAAACTTTCAGACATGCCTGTTGAAATTCTAATTTTGACTTTCACATCTTCATACAGCCTATGCACAGTGGCTCTCAAATGTTTAGGAACCCCAAGTTCCTCCATTCTCTGCCAAAGTTTATCCCTAGGAACCGAGTCAAACGCTTTTCTGAAATCAACAAAGCAACAAAAGACTTCTTCCTTTTTCTCCCAAACTTTTTCAATGATGTGCCTTAAAGTTATGCAATGATCAACTGTGGAATGTTTAGGTCTAAAACCTGCTTGCCCTTTAGCATGCTTATCTCTTTCTTCTGCCCACTTGCTAATTTTGTTTTCTAGCATGCTTCCAAATAGCTTTGCAAACAAAAGGTTTATCATGATGGTCCTATAATTGGAGGGATTATTGACGTCACCGCTTTTGAAAAGAGGTATTGCCAGACTAGTTGACCAATCTGTGGGGAGCCCTTGTTGTATGATGTTGTTGAAGATTTTTGTAATGTGAGGTGCAAGAATCTTTGAGCCCCACTTTAGATATTTTGCTTGGAGTTCAACTAAGTCTTTTGCTTTTCCAACACCCAACTTCTTGATACCCATCTCTATCTCTTGTACCGTGAAGAGTTCAGTTTCAGTGTTGACCAAGGGGGAAGGGTCAACCTTGGGAACTTGCTCATAGAATTGTCTTGCATAGCCAAACCATTTAGACGATGTAATATTATTTCCAATTTGTATCTTTTTCGATTGGAGCTCCTTCCAAAATAATTTGGGATTATTTTTCCCAAGGAAATTCGTTCTTCCCTCCTTGAAACCATGAAATCAACCTTTTTCTTGCTTAATAACTGCTTGTACGATTTGAGCTTTATGTTATCCTTGTTTGACTCTTTCCACATTCTCCTTGCCTTTTTGCATTCCTCGTCAAACCAAGCATTAACCGGAAAGCAATTTGTTTCAGAGTTCTTAATTTTTGTTCTTTTGCACTTTGCAAGTGCGCATTGAATTAAATGTGTTAATTCATGACTATGAAGGTTGTGAATTGTAATTTTCTCCTTCTCAAACAGCCTCTCTAGCGTCATTTTGAAGGTATTACAATTTTTTGGCATCAAAAGAATCTACCCTGTGGGAGATTTTGTTGGACATGCTGAATTTTTAACTCTAATTGTTTTTTTCCAATCCAAGAGAAACATAAACAAATTGGCTTGTGATCTAATTTCAAATCCCACAGCTGATCTCCAACCAAAACTTCTTCCATTTTCTCACACAAACCATGCGAGCAAATTACATAATCTAGCACACTTGCTCCACTGTAGGTATTGCAAGTGAAATTACCGGTGTAATATTCCTAATTAGCTATGGCTAATTGGAATATTCAATTTCGTTCAATTTTTGCCTTCTATAGTTATTTGTAAATAAAAAGTGAGGAAGGGGGACATAACTCACTTTAGAATAAAAAGTCACTTCCTAGGTAGCACAACATTGTGACTTAAAGGGGAGCCAAGGGGGCCAAAGGGGGACACGCAGAAATGGAGCCCATGCAGACACATGGAGAGACTGCGCAGGAGGGAAGGAACACGTGGCAAGAGGGGAACCACGCAGGAAGGGGTGAGCCTTGGGATTGAGAGAGGCGAAGGCTATAAAAGAGAGAGGAGCCCCCTCATTTTGGATCATTCAGTTATGTGCATTTTCAGCTAGTCGTTTCGACTTCTGAGCACGCTGGCTATTTAGCTGGTCTGCAACACTATTTAGTGCATTGAGTGTCTTCGTTCGGAGATCTTACCCTTAGCCCCGGGGGACTTCGAGTGCCTGCTCGGGCAAGGTATTTCAATCGGTATTTCAGCAATAGTTTTATCAGCATTTCAGTAGCAATTTCATCAGCATTTTGGAGGACTGCGCAGCACTTGGAGAGGGACGCAGTTCTTTTTGGTTGTAGTGCTGGATTGGGGTTTGCAGGTGGAGTTATGCTGGGAGATTGAGCAGGGGTCCAGCTCTTATCTCATTGGAGGATTTTTGGCAGGGTTTCAGGCAGTGTTTCAAGAAGAGTTTAGAGGGGTTTTCTTTAGTGGTAGCGCAGGGCATTGAGGAACTACGCAGAACCCCAAGAGGGTGTTTTTCGGGGTCGGCCATTCCAGGAAAGCTTTCTGGGTTTTTCTGGGTTTCTTGAGTATAGCCTGAATCCAGAGTTTCAGCTTTTTTCGAGGAGGGGAGCAGCCCCAAATCATCATTGTTTTCTAGAAGCAGCAGCATCATCCACGCAGAGAGGCCATTCTTGTCATTCTGAGAGTATTTCTTCACTTGCCTTGTGCAAGTCGAGGTGCCATCTGTCTAATCACCTCTTGTACTCATTTTATTGCTCAGTATAATAAAATGGCTTAGCATTTCTCGCTGCATTTCTTGTGTATCTGCTTATATTTCCAATTTACATTATTATATGTTGTTCCACTGTTATTTTATCACTTCTGGGTTATTATATCATTTGCACATATTTGGATGGAGTTTTTGCTGGGGTTTGAGGAATATTCTGGGTTAGGAATATTACAGTGGTACCAGAGCATAGATCTAGCTCAGCCTGTGGAGCTAGCAATCTATGACATTGGGGGAAAAACCCTACATTTGTTACAGGGGTAGGAGGTACAGAGACACTGAGCGTAGGTTGGAGAATACCTACGGAGAGGGACACTGTGTTCCGGTAGTGGATGCAAAACAGGAGGAGCCTGTGGTGGACGCAGGACAGAGGGAGCCTGTGGTGGACGCAAAGCAGGAGGACCCGATGGCAAATGATGACGGGAAGAGATTTGCGGATATGCTCCTCAAATCCGTACAGGACCTGTCGAGGCAGATTGAGGTGATGGGGCAGAGATTCACGACAGTAGAAGCCAGACAGCGTGAGAGCCCACCGGTTTTTCAGGTTGGTGAGGGATCGGGCGCATCCCACCATTTGCTAGAGCAGCATGATACTGCGCAGCAGGTGGCCTCACATGCCCCTACACGCTCTACCATGCCCACTTTCTTAGAAGCCGACACGGGGGCCGTAGCCCACCAGGAGCCAGAGCCTGGACATATGGGCGATTATTTTGCAGAGTACCAGGCCTATGGGCAGGAGTTCAGGGAAGCCCTCTCATTCAGAGATTTTGTTAAGGTCCAGAGGGATAGTAGACCCCACGACCATCACAGAGGGTACCGACATTACCATGACGGTGACACCTACCGTGCAGCGAGTAGATTCCACTTGCCTAGTTTGATGGTTCATCAAACAGTTCGGCAAAGTCTTGGGTGGAGAAGCTGGACATTTATTTCCAGCTTAACCAGATGTCGAAGATTGAGGCCATCAAGGTGGCAACATTGCATTTGGATGGTGAGGCCCAGGATTGGTGGTTTCATGGGATGGTTACACTGGGGCACTCCATAGTGACAACATATGCCGAGTTTACCAGGAGACTGATGGAGCGATTTGATCGGAAGGATCTAGAGCAGCATTTTGTTGAGCTGACGAGGCTCAAACAGACAGGGAGCCCAGAGACCTACATTGCAGATTTCTTGAGGGTCTCTGTGATGGTGCCAGACCTATCCACGGCACGAAGGGTCTATATGTATGTTGAGGGGTTAGCAGAGCCACTTCGGGGTTTAGTCCGATCCACTAAACCAACCACACTCCAGGACACTATCAGCAGGACCCGAGACTTACAAGATGTCTTACCCAGGACCCAGACGCCTTACCCCCAGAGACAGAGTTTTCAGTCTAAGGGGAAGGATGTGAGGATTCCTCCTCCAAAGGGGAATCCAGGACGAGTACAGCTTGATGATGATGCCAGGAGGGAGCTGAAGAAGAAGCGGTTGTGCTTCACATGTCAGGAACCGTGGGCACCGGGACATAGATGTGTTGTTGGCAAAGCACATTTTATTGAGGTCTTCTCCGAAAGCAGTGGAGAAGAGGATGACAAGGATGATGTGGAAGCAGGAGATAACCATGCGATACAGGGACCTTTGCCACCTCCACCGCCAATAGCAGGTGGTGCACCTTTTGCACCTACCGGAGGGGCCCTTGCAGCATTGCGAGGAGTACCCAAATATCTAATGCTACACGTATGGGGGACAATACATGGCCTGCGAGTATCAGTTTTGGTGGATAGTGGGGCGACCTACAACTTCATCGATGCCCAGATGGTTGAGCGGAGAGGTATACAGATAGAGAGCTTCGATGGGTTTTCAGTCTTGGTCCCAGGAGATCAGACCATGACATGTGCTCATTATGTTCCAGAGCTTTCAGTGACGATGGGCACCTACACGTTGATTGACCACTTTTTCGTGGTCGATATTCTGAACACCAACATGATACTGGGTGTTCAGTGGCTTATCACTCTAGGGAAGGTCACGACAAATTGGAAGACCCTAGAGATGGAATGGGATGATGAGAAGACAGGGAGGCATGAGAAGATACGGGGATAGCACACATATCCACCTCAGACTGTTTCGGCTCATCGAATGGAGGCAGTCTTCCGAAAGGGGGACATAGAGTGGGCAGTGGAGCTGCGTGCATCAGAGGCAGGGACTTCAAGGCAGACAGTACATCCAGAGATACAGTCTATCCTTGATCGATATGCCATAGTGTTTGGGGAGATTCCACCAGGACAACCACCGGATCGGGGGTTTGAGCATACCATTGAACTTGAGCAGGGCATACAGGCTGTGATCACCACCCCCTATAGGCACCCCAAGGCCTATCGGGATGAGATTGAGCGAGTTATCCAAGAGTTGTTGGCTCTTGGGCATATCCGACCGAGCACGAGTCCTTTTGCTTCTTCTGTGGTGTTGGTGAAGAAGAAGGATGGTACATTGAGGATGTGCATTGATTACAAGGCCCTAAACAAGAAGACTCTGAAGAACAGGTACCCCATACCCAGGATCGATGAGTTGATGGACGAGTTGGGAGGGGCACGTTTCTTCTCAAAGATCGATTTGAGATCTGGGTACCATCAGATTCGTGTGAGGGAGCAAGACATTCCCAAGACCGCCTTCAGGTGTCACTATGGGCACTTTGAGTTCTTGGTGATGCCTTTTGGGCTAACCAATGCCCCAGCTACATTTCAATCCTGTATGAATCACATCTTCTGTAGTCACTTGAGGAAGTTTGTGTTGGTATTCTTCGATGACATTCTCATTTACAGCAGGACTTGGGAGGAGCACCTCCAGCACATTGAGACAGTATTGTGTATCTTACAGGAGCAGCAGTTCTATGCCAAACTCTCCAAGTGTGAGTTTGGGTTAACGGAGATGTTGTATTTGGGACACATCATAGGGGTGGACGGAGTGAGGGTCCACGAGGAGAAGATCAGGGCCATCTGTAATAACCATTAACTGAAATGCGGTAAGAACCAGAACTAAAATACAGTAAGAACCAAAAACTGAAATGCAGTAACCTTAAGGGATTTTGAACACCTACCTGAACTGCTGCTTGCTCTGGTGTAGTTGATGGCGTTGCGGTTACTCTGATCCAATTACCGGGAAACCAATTCCACCTAGCCAGACTGAGCAGAGCCTGGCTGCTCAATCCAGTAAGCTTCTCGCAGAAGCTCACTGTCCCCCGTGCCCAGAACCTCAGAATGCCTAAAGCTCTTCCCTTGGTCAGTTGTCTTCCTCTGGTTTGCCCTCCCTTCTCTCCTGATTTTCTGCTCCTTCTCTTCTGCGTTCCCTTCTCCCCCTTTGACCGACTCAGATCAGTGGTTTCATAATTGCAGGGTTGGCGGTGGCCGCCCTCCCGCCTACGGCCACCGCTCTTCCTCCTCTCGACACGCCTTCGCATGCATTTCACTCTCAGCTATTTATCCATTTGATCTATGTACTTTGTTTATATTCCAGGTTTGGTTGATGCATTACCTTTTACATAAGGTTTTAAATTTTATTTTTATTATAAACTTTAATTTTATATATTTATAAAGTTTAAATTTATATTTATTATAAAGTTTAATCCATATTTATTTTAAAGTTTAACTCATATTTATTTTAATATGAGTTTATCATATCAATTTTAATATAAAGTACCGAACTTTATATTAGTTAATTAGTTTAGATGGGTCGTTACATACACTCCCCCTTCAGAAAACTTCGTCACAAAATTAGAGTTTTTTTTTTTTTTTTTTTTTTTTTTTAATCTGATTACTTACGATAGTAATTAGTACCCCCTTCTTAGATTTTAAAATTTTTGTTTTAATATCAAGAGACTATAAAATTAGAGTTTTAGGTTTATGATTTTAAATGGATAATTCTTACCCTACCCAGGTTCCCAAGCTATTCTAAAATCATCCTATCCTTCCTAATCTCTTCCGCTCCCATCCTATCCGTCCTCTACTAGAGTATGCCATGGCATTAGTTTTACCGACCTAACCATTCATAAACTCTGAGGTGACAGCGTTGGTTATACCGACCTGATTCCCAGTAGGCATCCGGCAGTCATCATCACACGTCTAGGGGAGTGTGATTCACACAGTCCTCCCATGACTCCAGGGTTCGGAGGATAAACGGTGGGTAACACCTCCATCCGTCCCAGTAAAATTAGGGCTAATACTTTATCATAAAATCACTTTGAGCTTTAATGGTTCTGAGGTTCTGTCATCACGTGGTTATCCCGGTAAATGTTTATTATCTGCAATCATACACTTACCCATACATTTGTAAAATGTGCATTAGCATATTCAAAATAACTCATGTATTATTCACATATGACATTACAGTATAACATATTTTGCCATATTCCATGCATGTCTTTTGACTTTCATCTAGAATGTATTCACTTCCTGACTTCTATTCCATTGTTCATGTTGACATGCATAAATAAAACAGATTTATAATATCTTAATTTCTATCAGAAGTAAAATCATTTACGGTCTTTAACTTTACCTTGACAACTATAATTTAGTAAAATGAACCACATATATCGTTTTGGTATCCATGTACCAGCAGAAATTAAACATATATTATGTCACAAAATTTCACGTATATCTATAATCATTCAAAATGTTTCTGAGTCTCTGATTGCAGTGAAGTAAATATATACTAAACATAGTTTAAAGTTCTTCAAAATTGACATAGATTAGGGTTTCTTTGACATATGTCCTCTGTATTTTCCCAAGTTGCTGATCCAGGACTATACTTGTCCCATTGGACCTTAACTTGGTCCACCAGGCGGTTCCTCAGCTGTGGAACCCTTCGTTCCAGTATACGTAACGGACTCCCTCGTCTGATACCTGCAATTCCTTCCATTGAAGGTTATGGGATAGGTCAGCTATATAATGCCTTAATACAGAAACATGAAATACATTATGAATTCTATGCAGGTGAGGTGGCAGGGCAAGACGATAGGCAACAGGTCCAACTCTTTCTACGACTTTAAACGGTCCAATAAATCGGGGTGACAACTTTGTCCCTTTTCCGAATCAAATAGTACTTTTATTTGGTTTGATGCGGATGAAGACCTGATCCCCTCCTTCATATCTCCTATCAATTCGGTGAGCATCAGCATAACTCTTTTGTCTATCCTGTGCTTCCTTTAATCGTTGTCTAATTTGTCTTACCTGCACTCCCATTTCATGGATTAATTCTGGTCCTATTATCACTCGATCTTCTAACCTGTCCCAACTTAACGGTGTTCTGCAAAGTCTGCCATATAAAGCTTCAAATGGAGGCATCCCAATCGAACTGTGGTAACTGTTGTTGTATGCAAATTCGACTAAGGGTAAGTACTTTTCCCAATGTGATTGCTGATCCATCACATACATTCGCAACATGTCTTCAAGTACTTGATTTACTCTTTCAGTTTGCCCATCAGTCTCAAGATGGTAAGCAGTGCTTAAATTTAGCTTAGTACCTAAGGTTGTTTGCATGCAAGTCCAGAATCTAGAAGTGAATCGCGAATCTCTATCGGATATAATCCTCTTAGGTACTCCATGAAATCTAATAACTTCATTTATGAATACCCGAGCTACGTCAGCAACATCGTAAGTATCTCTTACGGGAATGAAATGGGCGCTTTTTGTTAATTTATCCACTACTACCAAAATGGCATTGTGTCTTTGAGAAGTAAGAGGTAGTCAGGTGATAAAATCCATCGAAATGGTCTCCCATTTAGACATAGGAATGTCGTGGGGTTGTAAGAGGCCCGCTGGGTGACAATGATCTGCCTTTACTTGTTGACATTCCAAACATTTTGCAACAAATTTAGTGATATCACGCTTCATGCCTGCCCAAAAGAAGAGTTTCTTGATATCCGCATACATTTTCCCTACTCCAGGATGAGCACAATATACTGCTCTGTGGGCTTCCCCAAGGATGGTATCTCGAAGATCTTTATCATCAGGAATATACATCCTTCCATGGAATCATAAGATCCCATCATTTTCTAATTCATGTCCCTCAACTTTAGATTCTTTTGCCCTAATACCTTCAAGACTTGCTCTCACCTTTAAATACCAGCTGTCTTTTATAAGATGATCCAGTACTCGTTGTCTTAAGTCTACTTTAATGGGTACGAGAGAAAATATCCGAGGTCTCCTACTTAAAGCATCTGCTACTACATTTTCTTTTCCCTTAATGTATGATATTCCGAAGTCATATTCACTTAGGAATTCACTCCATCGCCTTTGCATGGCATTTAAGTCTCTTTGGGTGAACAAATATTGTAGACTTTGATGGTCGCTTTTAAGTGTAAAACTTCGTCTCACTAGATAGTGTCTCCAAATCTTTAAATCTAGCACTACAGCGGCTAATTCTAAATCGTGAGTAGCATAGAGTTCTTCATGAGGTTTTAACTTTCTGGAAGCATATGCTACCACTCCTCTATCCTGCATCAACACTGCACCCAGCCCATGTTTGGATGCATCAATACATACCGTAAAATCTTTGTCCATGTCTGGGACTCTTAGGATTGGTGCACTGGTGAGTAGTCTTTTGAGTTCAGAGAATGCTTTATAACATTCTTCGGTCCATTCATACTTAACACCTTTATGCTGAAGGGTTGTAATTGGCTTTGCGATTTTGGAGAATCCCTCCACAAATCTCCGGTAATAACCGGCTAAACCCATAAAGCTTCGTATCTCATGTGCATTTTTCGGTATTGGCCATTCCATGATCGCTTTTACCTTTTCAGGATCTACTGAAATCCCTTCACCTGATATGATGTGACCCAAATAATGAATCCTTTCCTGAAAGAATGAACACTTGGATAGTTTTCCATATAACTGACATTCTCTAAGACAGGACAATACTATCCACAAATGATCTTCATGCTCTTTTTTATTCTTGGAATAGATGAGAATATCATCTAAAAAGACTTGCACAAATTGATCAAGATATTCACGGAAAACACTATTCATAAGATTCATGAATACGGCTAGCGCATTTGTTAACCCAAATGGTACCACAGTAAATTCATAATGTCCAAAACGTGTCCGGAATGCAGTCTTACAAATATCATTTTCAGAAATCCTTAGCTGGTGATAGCCTGATCGAAGATCAATTTTTGAAAAGACAGTAGCTCCTTTCATTTGATCGAAAAGATCGTCGATTCGAGGCATAGGGTATTGATTCTTTACTGTAGCTCGATTCAAGTCTCGATAATCTATGCATAATCTTAAAGATCCATCTTTCTTCTTCACAAAAATTACAGGAGGGCCCCAAGGTGATGTACTGGACCGAATATGCCCTATATCCAGTAGTTCCTTCAATTGAATTTGCAATTCCTGAAGTTCTGGAGCTGTCATTCTATAAGGCGTTTTAGAGATCTGTTGGGTACCTGGTTTTAATTCAATAGTGAGATCCAATTCTCTTACTGGGGGTAATCCAGGTAGTTCTTTTGGAAATAGATCCGGGAATTCGGCTAACACCGGATATTGTTCTAAGGATGGCCCTTTTCCTTGGCTTACTTCTTGAATTACATAAGCTTGACAACCTTTCCTTAAACAACGCTTCATCTGCATTGCTGAAATATAGCATAAAGAAACTTTCCACCCAGCCAAACTGAGCAGAGCCTGGCTGCTCAATCCAGTAAGCTTCTCGCAGAAACTCACTGTCCCCCGTGCCCAGAACCTCAGAGTGCCTAAAGCTCTTCCCTTGGTCAGTTGTCTTCCTCTGGTTTGCCCTCCCTTCTCTCCTGATTTTCTGCTTCTTCTTTTCTGCGTTCCCTTCTCCCCCTTTGACCGGCTCAGATCAGCGGTTTTATAATTGCATGCTTGGCGGTGGCTGCCCTCCTGCCTACGGCCACCGCTCTTCCTCCTCCCGACACGCCTTCGCATGCATTTCACTCTCAGATATTTATCCATCTGATCTATGTACTTTGTTTATATTCCAGGTTTGGTTGATGCGTTACCTTTTACATAAGGTTTTAAATTTTATTTTTATTATAAACTTTAATTTTATGAAGTTTAATTTTATATATTTATAAAGTTTAAATTTATATTTATTATAAAGTTTAATCCATATTTATTTTAAAGTTTAACTCATATTTATTTTAATATGAGTTTATCATATCAGTTTTAATATAAAGTACCGAACTTTATATTAGTTAATTAGTTTAGATGGGTCGTTACACCATTAGAGAATGGCGGGAGCCGAGAAATGTGACGGAACTTCGAGGATTCATTGGCATTTGTACTTACTACCAGAAGTTCATCAAAGGTTTCTCGCAGCTTGCTGCAACCCTAACAGATTTGACGAGGAAGGGGGTATTCAGTTGGTCAGATACAGCGCAGCGAGCCTTTGACAGGCTCAAGGAGGTTATGAGCAGCTTCCCAGTGCTTGCGTTGCCAGATTTCACGCAGCCTTTTGTTTTGGAGTGTGATGCGTCAGGAGAGGGGATCAGCGCAGTATTGATGTAGGGAGGTCACCCCATAGCCTTTGAGAGCCGGAAACTCCTTCCGCATGAGAGGTTGTATTCTATATACAACAAGGAGATGCTGGCCATCATGCATGCATTGGCTAAGTACCGGCAGTATCTGGTGGGTAACAGGTTCAGGGTGAGGACTGATCACAACAGCCTCAAGTTCTTTTTGGAGCAGAAGCAGCTACAGGAGAGGCAGCAGAAGTGGATCAGCAAGATCCAAGCATATGACTTTGACATTGAGTATGTCAAGGGTAAGAACAACGTGGTAGCAGATGCCCTTTCACGTAGACCAGCCACGTTGTCTCTTATGAGCTTGGATACAGACTAGAGGGCTCGACTCTTAGTAGAGTACTCCAAGGACAGGTTTGCATGTGAGGTTCTAGATGGGCAGGTGGCAGATGACAAGTACAAGGTGGTCGATGAGATCATCTATTACAGGGGCCGGATCTTCTTGACTGAGGGGTCTCAGCTCAAGAAGAAGATACTCCAGGCATCACATGATTCACCGTTGGCAGGACATCAGGGGTTTACCAAAACCTACAGGGCCATTAGGGAGAGGTTCTCATGGAAGGGCCTCAAGAAGGACGTACTCCAGCACATCCGAGAGTGAGATATTTGCCGAGGAACAAGGGAGAGATGAGCCATCCCACGGGTTTATTGCAGCCTCTTCCCATTCCGAAGGGGAAATGGGAGAGTATTTCGATGGACTTCATCACAGGGTTGCCCATGGTACAGGGCAAGGATTGTATCTTTGTCGTCATTGATCGACTGACGAAGTACGCACACTTTTTTGCCATATCTGCACACTATACAGCAGCACAGGTGGCCGAGCTGTTCTTCAGAGAGATCTTCAGGCTACATGGTCTTTCTAAGACCATCGTCAGTGATATGGATAGCCGTTTCATGGGCGGGTTTTGGCAGGAGCTTTTCCAGTTGGTGGGGACAGAGTTGACACCGAGTACCAGTTATCACCCACAAACGGATGGACAGACAGAGATAGTTAACAAGTGGCTAGAGGGCTACTTGCGTAACTATGTCAGTGGGCAGCAGCGAGCATGGTTGAGGTGGCTGCATCTAGGGGAGTACTGCTACAATACTTCACATCACATGTCCAATGGTATGTCACCATTCTATGCCTTATATGGGTATCATCCTTTATCTTTTGTCGACGTGATGTTTGGTGATAGCAGGGCTCCTAGAGCCAAGATTTAGATCCAAGAGAGTCAAGATATTCTCTGAGCTCTCAAGGATAACATGGCTACAGCACAGAACCAGCAGAAGTTGTATGCCGACAGGGGTCGGGTGGAGAGACAGTTCGAGGTTGGGGACATGGTCTACCTACGATTACAGCGATACTGACAGTCGTCGCTTAAGCAGAAGGGGGCTGAGAAGCTCAAGCCCCGCTTTTATGGGCCATACAGGGTGATACACAGGATTGGACAGGTTGCATATGAGTTGGAGCTGCCCCAAGGCAGCAAGATTCATAACATTTTTCATGTATCATGCCTGAAGAAGGCATTGGGGCAGCAAGTGACCGTGACAGATGAGCTACCACCCATGGATGATGAGGAGCATTTGGTATTGCAGCCGGAGGCTATCATTGATACCAGGGAGAGGCAGCTGCGGAGCAGAACTGTCTGGGAATTCTTGGTGAGGTGGAGGAATTTGTCGGATGAGGATGCCACTTGGGAGAGTGAGAAGATCTTACAGCATCCATCACTTCAGTGGCTTGAGGACAAGCAACATTTTGCCGGGGGAGACTGTAATATTCCTAATTAGCTATGGCTAATTGAAATATTCGATTTTGTTCAATTTTTGCCTTCTATAGTTATTTGTAAATAAAAAGTGAGGAAGGGGGACATAACTCACTTTAGAATAAAAAGTCACTTCCTAGGTAGCACAACATTGTGACTTAAAGGGGAGCCATGGGGGCCAAAGGGGGACGCAGAAATGGAGCCCACGCAGACACATGGAGAGACTGCGCAGGAGGGAAGGAACACATGGCAAGAGGGGAACCACGCAGGAAGGGGTGAGCCTTGGGATTGAGAGAGGCGAAGGCTGTAAAAGAGAGAGGAGCCCCCTCATTTTGGATCATTCAGTTGTGTGCATTTTCAGCTAGTCGTTTCGACTTCTGAGCACGCTGGCTGTTTAGCTGGTCTGCAGCACTGTTTAGTGCATTGAGTGTCTTCGTTCGGAGATCTCACCTTTAGCCCCAGGGGACTTCGAGTGTCTGCTCGGGCAAGGTATTTCCATCGGTATTTCAGCAGTAGTTTTTATTAGCATTTTAGGAGCAGTTTCATCAGCGTTTTGGAGGACTACGCAGCACTTGCAGAGGGACGCAGTTCTTTTTGGTTGTAGTACTGGATTAGGGTTTGCAGGTGGAGTTATGCTGGGAGATTGAGCAGGGGTCCAGCTCTTATCTCATTGGAGGATTTTTGGCAGGGTTTCAGGCAGTGTTTCAGGCAAAGTTTAGAGGGGTTTTCTTCAATGGCAGCACAGGGCATTGAGGAACTATGCAAAACCCCAAGAGTGTTTTTCGGGGGTCGGCCATTCGAGGAAAGCTTTCTGGGTTTTTCTAGGTTTCTTGAGTAGAGCCCGAATCCAGAGTTTCAGCTTTTTTCGAGGAGGGGAGCAGCCCCAAATCATCATTGTTTTCTAGCAGCAGCCGCAGCATCCACGCAGAGAGGCCATTCTTGTCATTCTGAGAGTATTTCTTCACTTGCCTTGTGCAAGTCGAGGTGCCATCTGTCTAATCACCTCTTGTACTCATTTTATTGCTCAGTATAATAAAATGGCTTAGCATTTCTCGCTGCATTTCTTGTGTATCTGCTTATATTTCCGGTTTACATTATTATATGCTATTCCACTGTTATTTTATCACTTCTGGGTTATTATATCATTTGCACATATTTGGTTAGAGTTTTTGCTGGGGTTTGAGGAATATTCTGGGTTAGGAATATTGCAACCGAACTTTGCCCATCTAGTCAAGCCATTACAAATGACTAAATCAAAGGCCCCACATAGACTAAGCAATTGTTCACCAAAGAGATTGCAACCCTTGTCCTCTGAAATTCTTTCCCACTGATGATTACTTTCTTCTGTAAGCCCAATAGGGTCACAATCATCTTTACAACAAAGAATGCTAGCTTGCTCACTTGCAGTCCTAGCATTGAAATCACCCACTATAAGGACTTCACCTAGCTGCGAATATGTTGCAATATCCGCTTTTAAAGCTGCAAATGGATCTTTATGGTCAAGCCCTCTACCTTTGTAGATTTTTTAAACCTATGGTGCAAAATAGCATGCTGCAATTTTGATGTGGTTTCCATTTTCTGGTATTTTAAACCAAATGAATTGCTTATTTGAGTCTTCTTTTTCTAACTGAATAAGACGACCTTCTTTCTCCCTTACTAAAACCATGATACCCCCGTGCCCTTTGCCATTCCCTGTTGCCTTGTTCCACACTGCCATCTTCCAGTATCCTTCAAACAAAGGTGTCCTGCACCCTTCATGCTCATGTGTTTCTAACTTTCTATGAGGCAAATTATGTCTCTATTTTCCGCAATAGGCCCTAACCTAAGTCCTCGTCTCCATGGGTAACCTCTGCAATTCCAACAAGCTAATCTTAAGGAAACCTGGGTATGACTTGATTGCTATTTATTTTGACATGCAAGACTCACATTTGAGTTGTTGTCCCTGTTTTCCCATACCGACCTTGCTTTCTGATTTCCTGTTGAAGAGTTTGTTGCCTCTTCTTTATTACCATCTTGTTGCTTTGTTCTGGAAGGAGGCCCAAATTGTGTTATCACAACTTTGCCTTTTTAAATCCATGCTCTCTTTCCTTCATCTCTTGCTGCCCTAACCTTTAAAATTTCCTCCCTTCTTTCCTCCTGTTGTTTTAGAGTTAAATCTTCTTCTAGGAAAAAACGAGAACCCCTCAAGAGATGTTTCTTACTTAGAATAATATATTTATCACGCAAGCTAGGCATAATGACTTTTACAGGCCTAGCTCTCTCCCCGTTAAACTTACCCACCCTCCATGCTTGACATATTTGTCCTTTCCATAGCAACTTGTCTTTTAAGAAGTCTCTTGCAAGGTCAAGAGTACATTCATTTTTCCCATAGTCTTTCACCCCTTTAATAATTATGTTTGTTGCCCTATTTTGTCTTTCTTTGCCTTCACTATCTTGCATGTTGTCAACCTGAATATTTGTTCCTTCGTCCTTATTAGCAGAATTGCTAATAACTTGAGCCCAAGTTTTGGAAACTTTGGTGGAATCTCCTTTTGTTTCTTCTCTTGCGTTCTCTTCATGGTTGTTTATTTGGGCAATCATTTTCCCTTTATCCTAGGATGATTTCACATTCACCACCTTTGTACTTTCCACTACAGATTTCTTTATGTTTTGCACATCCGCTTGCATGCGTTGCCATTCTGTCTTCCCTATCAGGGAAGCTTCCTGTAGCAATGCCACTTGTTCTTTTAAAATTTTATTGCTTTCTACTAACGCATTGCTCTCAGCCATTATTATATGAATTTTATGATCTCTTTCCTGCCCTTTAGCTTCTAAAACCTCCAACCTTTGTTTTGCATTTAACAATTCTTTCACATAAAGATCAGATGACCAGGTGAGAGGCGTGGATGTGGGACTATATAAGAAAGAATCATCAATGACTTTTCCTTATGAAAAACAAAAATTATTTATTTTTGAGTCAAGGGTCAAAAGTGTCACCACAAGACCAAGTCGGCCCTCCTTGGGAACAAGTGGGCTTGGGCTCCAAAAGCCACCTATTCGACCTCATGGATCTGTATATATAAAGGGCAACTTGACCACTTTAGAGGCTATTCATTTACTTGTCATATACATCGATCTCTGTACCAAAACAAAGAGGAAAATCCAGGGAAGACAAAGGAAAGAGGAGGACAAAGGAGAGAGAAGATGAAGAATATTCTGCCCTAGTTCTATGAATTTTTTTGAGGTATTGCAAGCCCGAAATTTTAGGGGTCAAAATTTCAGGGACCGAAAAAGCAGGAGCCGAAATTTCAAGAGATGACGAGATTTCAAATGTTTGACCAAAGTTGACTTTGATGACTTTGACTTGCAGGAGAAGCTTTAAAGGAGGATTGATTTGGGTCTATGTGGCAGTCTTTGTCTTTGTATTGGGTCTTGGATATCCCACTTTGATCTAATTCTATAAGAGGATTTTCTTGGGTTTTCCGCCTTATGGGGTTTTGCCCTGGCTTGGAGCCTATATCTTTGTGCTCTTGTCTCTTGTGATCTTCATGTTTTTGTGTTTTTGGTAATTGCTTGATGAAAGAAGAAGAACATAAAAATTTAATAAAGAAGCCAACAAATTCACAAGTAATTATCAAGTAAGAGAAATCAGCCCTAATCTACAAGCCTATTGATTTCTCAACATGGTATCAAAGCTAAGGTGAAGGAAGGACATTCTGAAGATAACAAATTGTTGGCACTTTTCTTGAATACACTCTTATGGCATCTACATTGTAGAACACTATTTGAAGTTACATCTCTAGTCAAGTTTGCAAGGATAATTTTAGGAAAGAAAATGGACAATTATCTTTGAGTTTAAGGGCAAATTTTGTTGCACATCCTAAAGCAAGTCCAAGTTTCTTTTGAAATGTTGAATGCAAGTGATGATACTTGTTTCAAAACTGTGATAAATAGGTAAGTTACTTCAAGGGGTAGCAAAGAAGGAAAAGTTCTATAACAGAGGTAAGCGAAGGAACTTTGGGATCTGTTATGTCGAGTTTAGAAGGATCCTGTAACTATTATAGAGCCTCAAAAGAAGCCGAAAATCTCAGTGCATTTAGCAACAGAACCAAGACATAGCTAAGGGGCGTATCTTGTCTTTTATGTTGAAAAGTAGGATGGAGTTTTTGTGGCAAAGATAATATCTATCCAAAGTCTACAATATCCATTCAAAAGATGTCCGATATTTATGTTTGTGATCCAAATTAATATTATCACATCAGTCCAAAACACGCTCATTAGTGAAGGAAGAACTAAAGGAGGATCAAGGTTTACTTACTATATTACAGGAATAGAAAGAAATTGCTAACTGTGGTGACCCTAAAAACAAAGGTACTCTATTCTTGTGCCATATTAAGCTCTTTGTAATACAAGTTCCTGTAAACAAGTTATATTTTTAAGAAGCACCTCCTCCTAACACTTAAGTCATCAATCTACGACCGAAGTGATGTGAAAAATCGGAAACCCGATTCCTATTCCAGCAACTCGAAATAATTCGCCTAATTGTTAAATTAATTTTTACAATTTATTTGTTGTGTGCTACCACTGAATCAATCACACTACAACCTACACAAATAAACTGCAGAAGAAATATACACTGGAATAAATGTTAGTACACACATAAATTTACACACTTATTTTTGGACCAATGTCCCCGGAAAAACCCAACTCGGGAAAACCGATGCAGCAGCTGAGGCTTTTATTATTATGCAACAGTGAAATAATCTGAGTACAACTGGATGTTGAAACTGGCAATCCTACAAAGAAATACTGGCAAGAAAAATCTAGTGAGAAATTTCCTCACCCCACAGGGAAATCCGGGCACTGACCTCAGCGCAAATTGAGTCGTCCAAGATGGCTCTACGCAGTCACTGCATCACCCTAGCGCAGTTGCTCCTGTACTCAGCTCGGAACAGCTTCTCCTCAAGCCGTCTGATCAATTGCTATCTGGGAAAATGTCTCTCCTAGCCTCTGGAACGTGTCCCAGCTTTTGGCACTAAAACTCAGCTTCTCCCCAGCAATTTCGAAATTGCCTCTATAGGCTACTGTGCTGCTCTGCGTCAGCCTCACTATGGCTCCTCTACCTCTCTGCAAATGCACTCACTGAAACTGGAATCCTTCCTCCAGCTTCACTGTCCCTTCCCCTCTCTCACTGCTTCGATTTCTCTGGCTCTCTTTCTGGCAATTGAATGTTGCTACTCAGGAAATCGAACTACTCAAGTTATTTCTCCAAGCCCCATCGACTTTTTCTTATAATCCTCCATTGGGACTCCAACGGCCAAGATTAAATCTTAATTAATGGCTAGGATTAACTTGAAGTCGCTCCGTGCGAATTTCTAGATCATTCATGCCATAACTTAATTAATTCTGCTTAATTAGTCATATTCCCTAAGTTTAGACTTAGTAAATATTTAAAAACTGACTAATAATCTAATAAAGTCATTTCTAGTCGGAATTTCCAGAAACGATTATTGGGTTTTAGGGATCTCATGCATTCTAGCCTCTCCACAAAATTTCAAGGCTAGAACACATCCGATGCTACAAAAACTAACACTCCCTCTTAGCGAGGAATGTGTTCTAAAGTTGTTGCGCCCTGTAGCAACACCCTGTCTCTGCATCATCTCTTGTCACGCTGTTGATGTCTGGCTATTGCTGCCCACCAACTACTGCGCAACTCTGATATGTGTTGCATCTATGTCGCTTCTACTAAACTGTGGCCAACATTGCAACTCCCTCTCCATCTGTTGTTGCTGCAACTGCAACATCTGCAACTGAAAAGCATCATAAACACTGAATCAATTGTAATCAGTATGATGCATCTGTCACCCGAGTCTCTGGTTGTTGCTAGTATCTGCTTTGTCACTGAGGCATCTGCGTTGATGCTGACTCTGCATTGTTGCCAACTCTGCATTGCATTCCCCAACATCTGACTGCAACTAGACTCCACATCTGTCACTCTGGTATCTGACTGCATCCACTGCCACTGATCCATCCTGCTACAGAATACTGTGGGCCCCCATAGCAAGGTACTGATCCATGAGGTGGACCTCCTCAAGAATCTTGCCCATCTATAGCAGTCTAGGGCTACAAAACCAAATCTCCCCATTTCACTCCTGGGGGTATGTCAGCAAACATAGCGAAGTCTTCCTCCAGCCTAGAGGACAGCCTATCAATCTCTTTTGATGTTTCTTGTTGGTCCTGCTTCTCCTCCTTGTCCTTCCTTCTGAGAAGACACTGGGCACTGTAGTGACCGAGCTCACCACACCTGAAGCACTTGACCTTCGACATGTCCTTCTCCTTCTTACGCAAACTAGAAGTCGATCTGTTATCCAAATTTGCATTCTGGCTAACTCGCACGACCTCCTCTAGCAATCTCGTACGGTCATCCCTGCAAGACTGTAAAAACTGTGAGACTCAAAACTGAAGATAATAAGCTCGAAAATCTCCCTTTCTCACTGCTTAGTTGCTGGATCTACTACTCGCACTACCTTCTGGAGTGAGAAGATATGCTCACAACTACTGCCAATCTGCAACTGGAAAAATTAGATCTCTAAAACCCAAGATCCCCTGAGAGAAATTTTCCCTCTACTATGTGCTCTTCTTCCACCCAACGCTAGCTCTTCTCTAGCAAACTGCTGCAAAACTACTGCGTCCAGCTAGAGATCTGCTCTGCGAAAAATATTGGTTGCTCCCTCTACCTATTGATTTGGGGTAGCATCGGATGTGCTCTAGCCACAAAATTTGGTGGAGAGGTTGGGGCACATAAGATCTCCAATATCCAAAAAGTGTTTTGGCAGATTTTAAACAAAGCAGGAGATAATAAAATAATTAATATTTTTAATGGAGTCCCTAAGTCTAAACTTAGGGAAAAATAAAATATTAATGTGTATTAATATAAATCTATGTTAGAATGGTCCAAAAGACATGGATGAAGCCAGATCTAATCTTAGCCGTTGATTAGGGACTTAATCTCAGTCGTTGAGATCTCAACAGAAAAATTATAAGAGAAGGCTTGAGGGGCACTTGGAGAACACACTGAGGGAGACCAGTCACTTCAATTTTTGGAGCAAGGTTTGCTAAGAAATTGAACCAGTGGTCTAGAGAGCAGTCAGGAGGCAGCAAGTACGAAACAGAGAGACGGGAGATCAGCACAGAAGAGGCAAAGCCAAAGCCAGAGGAAGCCACGCAGAGGCAGCAGAGACTGCGTAGAGCCAGAAGGGCCTACGTCATCCACGCAGAGGCTGCAGGATTGACACAGAGGCCCAGAGAGGCTGCGCAGCGCCTCAGTAGGTTGACGCAGAGGGTTTCAAGCTGACACAGAGGGTTTTCGGCTATAACAGAGGTCAGTAGGGCCTACACTGGGTTTAGAAAAGTGCTGCAAGTTTGTCTATCTGTGGCTAAGCCAGTTTAGCACCCTGTTGTACAAGAAAATTGCTGAATAATAAAATCCTCCCTTGCTGCACCGGTTTTCCCACATTAGGTTTTTCTAGGGACATTAGTCAAAAATAACTGTGTCAATGTGTGCATATGTTTGTTTCTGTATTACGGTGTGATATCTGCAGCAGTATTTATTTAAATGTTTGTTGAAGTAATTTCATGAATAACTTATGATGAAATAAGTAGGAAAAGTAAATCAGTTGCTACAGTGATAGAATTTTCACACTACCTCTGGAATCCCTCGATCTGGAGAGATCGAAAAATTTGTCACTCTCTCAGAAAAATCGACTCTCCTCAAGAAATTCAACCTCTTCACCAAGGTGACTGCGCTGCCTTTGGGGTTTCGATCTGCTGCCCCTCAATGAACAGTGAAACTCCCTCTTCCTTCGCTACTGAGCTCTCCAACTGATCATCTGTGCTTTGATACCATGTGAAATTTTATCTATTGCAACTACTGGAAATTATTCTTCTAACTCAAAAATTAATTATGCAGTTTATTTTCTACAATAAATAACGAATAAAATCACAGCGGAAATTTTCACCATAAAAATGTTGTTGAAAAATAAGATACTGGAAACTGAGAAATTCTAACACAATAATTTTGACAGTTATTTTTTGACTAATGTCCCTCGGAAAAACCCAACTCGGGAAAACCAGTGCAGCAGCTGAGGGTTTTATTATCATGCAACAGCGAAATAATCTGAGTACAACTGGATGTCGAAACTGGAAATCCTACAAAGAAATACTGGCAAGAAAAATCTAGTGAGGAAGTTCCTCACTCCACAGGGAAATTCAAGCACTGACCTCGGCTCAAATTGAGTCGTCCAAACTGGCTTTGCACAGTCACTGCGTCACCCTAGCGCAGTTGCTCCTGTACTCAGCTCAGAACAACTTCTTCTCAAGCCGTCTGATCAGTTGTTGTCTAGGAAAATGTCTCTCCTGGCCTCTGGAACCTCTACCCATCTTTTAGCACTGAAACTTAGCTTCTGCCCAGCAATTTTGAAATTGCCTCTAGAGGCTACTACGCTGCTCTGCGTCAGCCTCACTATGGCTCCTCTGCCTCTCTGCAAATGCACTCACCGAAACTGGAATCCTTCCTCCGACTTCACTGTCCATGCCCCTCTCTCACTGCTTCAATTTCTCTGGCTCTCTCTCCAACAACTGAATGCTGCTACTCAGGAAATCGATCTACTCATGAAATCAAACTGCTCAAGTTATTTCTCCAAGCCACATCGACTACTTCTTATAATCCTCTGTTGGAACTCCAACAGCCAAGATTAAATCTTAATTGATGGCTAGGATTAACTTGAAATCGCTCCGTGTGAGTTTCTAGATCATTCACGCCATAACTTAATTAATTCTGATTAATTAGTCATATTCTTTAAGTTTAGACTTCGGAAATATTTAAAAACTAACTAATAATCTAATTAAGTCATTTCTAAGCGTAATTTCCAAAAACGATTTTTGGGTTTTGGAGATCTCATGCATGCTAGCCTCTCCACAAAATTTCAAGGCTAGAACACATCCAATGCTACAAAAACTAACAAGTGAAATATGAATACTCTCAACTTCACTGACAACAATTTTCATGAGCTCATTGTGGTACAAATATTCTGAAGATGAAGTAGAACAAGTGATGAGGCTAAGGAAGACCATCTCGTTCTCCATATAGCAAGAATAGCAGAGTAATTACAAGAATAAGAACATGGATCTAAATCTTTGTCAAACTTTCTGTAGAAGACAATTCTAACCTTTTGTGGTACTAGAACAGTGACATAGATCTCTCAAGACAACGAAGAAAAGGGACTATTGAAGAATGCAAAATAGAGATTATATTTGATCTTTGCTAACCCTCGCTCTAATCGATTAGGAAGCCAAAGTTTGCAAAAATATCCTATATGCAAAGTCTCTAAAAGCATTGTAGACTATATCCAATCTGAAGTCTAGTTGAAGATTCTGTGGTGGCATTCGAAACTTCATTCTCAATGGCAACACTTCTTTAAAACATATGAAGTTTACTAATTTTATAAAAGAAATATGATCCTGAACTTCTGTGGTAACTCATATAGCTTTGAGGCTCGCAACCTTTTGTGGTTCGCTTTATCTATTTGTGGAGCCTTGTATTAAATCACAGTGGCTCGCGTACTTTGTTCTGAAGCCAACAGATTACAGTGGCTTGTATCATGTTCAGTAGCTCGCATTTGTGGCTCACATGGCTCACACTATATTCCTCTACAGCTTGTTTTGTATACATGTTGCCTGCATTGTGGCTCGCACTTCATCATAGTGGCCCACACTTCATCTCACACTATATTTCTGTGATTTCAAGGTATGAACAGTAATCGACATAACTATGACTTGGAGAGATGTATGGCAGAATGTTATATTGACAGTGATGTGTGATAATGCCATCATAACAGTAATGATGACATCAACCATATATTAGTGGCCTAGATCTATATGACAGTGATCTCGACATTGACCTTGATATGGCCTTATCGCTGTGACCCTTGGTATGGCAATGATCTTGATATGGCAGTATCATGACAGTGACCTTGTTCTACAACAGTGACCTAATACTAAAAACTATATGACAAAGATGGATGGATGGTTGATCTACTATTGAACAATAATGGATTACACACATTATAACAGTAATATATATCTATATATATCTATATATATATATATGATGTGACAGTGTATATGACAGTGAAGAGATGACTATGATGTATATAACAGTGCTCTAAATATGTGACAGTGATCTATCTCGGCTTTATCAGCGGATGAAAGAATTGAGAGGGCATGGCAAAGCATGAAGATTAAGGAGGAAGGAAAACTCGATTAGAGAGCAGGAAGTTGAAGAGATCTGATGTTGTTGTACCAGACGTTGATTGGTCCGTTTCAGGAACACATTGATTGATGATTGAAATCTGAAGAGGTTGAAGAAGAACTCTGTTGCAATATGAAAAAAGACCATGCAAGGGAATGTTGACCTCAGAGGGCTCAAGCAGCAAAAATTTGACATGAATTATCCTACACCTTGACTAGAGGCTATTGTGATTTGGAAACTCTGATAATGATGGGAAATGGTTTGGCTTCCTAAAAGGGCATATTGTAGAAGTATGTGAAGAGGCTAGAAAGATAGCAGTTGAAATAACTTGTTTGATGATATTGTACCAACAGTTTGATTCGATTTGGGAGCACATGGATTGACTGGATAGCAATGATGATGGCTAGGAAGAGCATGTGGGAAAATTTTTGTAATGTAAGGAAGAAGGCACGTGCTTATATTTGTGAGGAAGTTTGGCTCCTGGAAGATGATAGATGAGCCATTTATTGACAAAGTTGCATGAAGATTGTCAAGATCCAAGAAGGTCGAAGTTTGATATGATGTGATGTTGTTAGGAGTCGAGAAGCTCTGCAAGCTACTACTAAGATCTCCATGGAAGAATAAGTAGCTGATGAATGAAACAAGCTGAGGCTTGTGGTTATGTCTCCCTAGTTGAAAGGGAGTAAGGGTCTCCTCCCTGGTTGAGAAGGAGTGATGGTGGACACCATATTCCCCATGTGTCATGCACTATGGCCAGGACTAATAGTCCTAAGCCTAATGAAGGCACTGATAGGGAGAATGGAGGATTGGATAAGCATCTGGGACCGATACTCCTTGAGGATTGGGAATCCAAGATAGGAGTAGTCTCGGAAATCGATACTCTTTGAGGATAGGGCAAGGTATCCAAGATAAGAGTAGTCCTGAGGAGGATTGATATTCTTTGAGGATTGGGAATCCAAGATAAGAATAGTCATGTAAGGACATACTTGGTGAACATCCAAATGGGGTATGTGCCTTGAGAGGCGGTGGTGGTGGTGTCCAAATGTATGCCTCCTAGCATTGTGCTCTAATCTAGTGGAGAGTTAGAGCTTGTTAGTCAAGGCCTTGCTATTTTGTAATTGACAATGTTGGTTATGATGATGATGCTTCATGATGCTTATCAATCCGAACTCTTCTTATGAGAATATTTCAATTTGAGTATCCTTGTATCCTGTTGTGTAATTATGAATACCTCCCTAGTTAAGAGGGAGTGTTGGAAAAGTAGCTAGGTTTAGCCTTCATAATTATCATTGTCATTATAGAATTATGTATTTCATGAAAAAAAAAATTAATATTATTATTATTATTTTCTAGTCAAAGCATGTTCTTCATGCTTCTATGGTTTATTGAGTCAAAAGAAATTTGTCATGAGTCAAAGTCCCATTTGGACTTGTTGTATGAAAAAAAAATTATTTATTTTTGAGTCAAGAGTCAAAAGTGTCACCACAAGACAACGTCGGCCCTCCTTGGGAACAAGTTGGCCTGGGCTCCAAAAGCCACCTATTTGACCTCCTGGATGTGTATATATAAAGGGAAACTCGACCATTTTGGATACTATTTATTTACTCATCAATACATCGATCTTTGTACCAATACAAGAAAGAAAAACCAGGGACGACAAAGGAAAGAGGAGGACAAAGGAGAGAAAAGATGAAGAATTTCCTGCCCTAGCTCTACGAATTTTTTATGAGGTATTCCAGGCCTGAAATTTTAGGGGCCGAGATTTCAAGGACCGAAAAAGCAGGAGCCAAAATTTCAGGAGATGACCAGATTTCAAATGTTTGACCAGAGTTGACTTTGATGACTTTGACTTGGTGGAGAAGCTTTGAAGGAGGGTTGACTTGGGTCTGTGTGGCAGTCTTTGTCTTGGTCTTGGGTTTTGGATATCTCACTTTGATCTGATTCTATAAGAAGAGAATTTTCTTGGGTTTTACCCCTTGTGGGGTTTTTCCTTGGCTTGGAACCTATATCTTTGTGTTCTTGTCTCTTGTGATCTTCATGTTTTTGTGGTTTTGGTAATTGCTTGATGAAAGAAGAAGAACATAAAAATTTAATAAAGAAGACAACAAATTCACAAGTAATTATCAAGTAAGAGAAATCAACCCTAATCTACAACCTATTGATTTCTCAACCTGGTACAGGAGCTAAGGTGAAGGAAAGACAGTCTGAAGATCACAAATTGTTGGCACTTTTCTTGAAGGCACTCTTATGGTAGCTACAATGAAGAACACTAGTTGAAGCTACATCTCTAGTGAAGTTTGCAAGGATAATTCTGGGCAAGATAATGGACAATTATCTTTGAGTTTAAGGACAAATTTTGTTGTGCATCCTAAAGCAGGTCCAAGTTTCTTTTGAAATGTTGAATGAGGGCGATGATACTTGTTTCAGAACTATGATAAAGAGGTAAGTTACTTCAAGAGGCAGGGAAGAAGGAAAAGTTTTATAACATAGTTAAGCAAAGGAACTTTGATATCTGTTAGGTCAAGTTTAGAATGATCCTGTAAATATTATAGAGCTTCAAAAGAAGCCGAAAATCTCAATCCATTTAGAATCAGAACCAAGGCACAGCTAAGGGATGTATCATGTCTCTTGTGTTGAAAAGGAGGATGGAGACTTTCTATGGCAGAGATAATATCTATCCGAAGTCTGCAATATTCATTCAAAAGAGGTCTGAAACTTATGATTGTGATCGAAATTAATAATATCGTATCACTCCAAAACAAAGCTCATTAGTGAAGGAAGAAATAAAGGAGGATCAAGGTTTAATTACTATCTTACAAGATTAGAAAGTAGTTGCTAACTGTGGTGACCCTAAAAACAGAGGTACTTAATTCCTGTGGCATATTAAGCTCTTTGTAATACAATTTCTTGTAAACAAATTATATTTTTAAGAGGCACCTCCTCCTAACACTTAATTCATCGGTCTATGACCGAAGTGAAATATGAATACTCTCAACTTCTATGACAACACTTTTCATGAGCTCACTGTGGTACGAATTTTCTGAAGATGAAGTAGAACAAGTGATGAGGCTAAGGAAGACCATCTCGTTCTCCATATACCAAGAATAGCGAAGTATTTACAAGAACAATAACATGGATCTAAATCTGTGTCAAAACTTCTGTAGAAGACAATTTTAACCTTTTGTGGTACTGGAACTGTGACATAGATCTCTCAAGACAATGAAGAAAAGGGACTATTGAAGAATGAAAAATAGAGATTATATTTGATCTCTGCTAACCGAAGACAACGAAGAAAAGGGACTACTGAAGAATGAAAAATAGAGATTATATTTGATCTCTGCTAACCCTCGCTCTAATGGATTAGGAGGTCGAAGTTTGCAAAAATCTTCTATATGCAAAGTCTCTAAAAGCATTGTGGACTATATCCAATTTGAAGTCTAGCTGAAGATTCTATGGTGGCATCCAAAACTTCAGTGAGACTATATTGCAATGGCACCCAACCCTTTTATGACACTATGACTTGCACAGTTCTCTATGGAAACACTTCTTTAAAACACCTGAAGTAACACTTCTTTAAAACCCCTGAAGTTTACTGATTTTATAAAAGAATTATGATCCTGGATTTCTATGGCAACTCGTATAGCTCTGAGGCTCACGGCATTTTGGTTCGCTTTATCTATCTGCGAAGGTTTGTATTAAATCACAGTGGCTTGCATATTTTGCTCTTAAGCCAATATATTACAGTGGCTCGTATCATGTTCGGTAGCTCGCATTTGTGGCTCGCAATATATTCCTCTACCGCTCGTTTTGTATACACAATGCCTGCATTGTGGCTCGCACTTCATCACAGTGGCCCACACTTCATCTCGCACTCTATATTTCTGTGATTTGAAGGTATGAACAGTAATCGACATAACTACGAGTTTGAGAGATGTATGTCAGAATGCTATATTAACAGTGATGTGTGATAGTGCCATCCTAATGGTAATGATGACAGTGACCCTATATCAGTGACCTAGATCTATATGACAGTGATCTCAACATTGACCTTGATATGACCTTATGGCTGTGACCTTTGGTATCGCGGTGATCTTAATATGGCAGTAACATGACAGTGACCTTGTTCCATGACAGTGACCTAATACTAAAAGCTATATGACACAGATGGATGGGTGGTTGATCTACTATTGAACAATAATGGTTGACACACATTATAACATACTATATATATATATATATATGACAGTATATTATGTGATAGTGTATATGACAGTGAAGTGATGATTATGATGTATGTAACAGTGCTCTGAATATGTGACAGTGATCTATTTGAGCTTGATCAACAAATAAAAGAATTGAGAGGACATGGCAAAGCATGAAGATTAAGGAGGAAGGAAAAGTCGGTTAGAGAGCAAGAAGTTGAAGAGATCTAATGTTGTTGTACCAGCAACTGATTGGTTCGTTCCAGTAACACGTTGATTGATGACTGAAATCTGAAGAGCATGAAGCAGAACTCTGTTGCAATATGAAGATAGACCATGCAAAGGAATATTGACCTCAGAGGGAGAAAGCAGCAAGAATTTGACATGAAGAATCCCACACCTTGACTAGAGTTTATTGTGATTTGGCAACTCTGATAATGATGGGAGATGGTTTGGCTTCTTGAAAGGACATATTGCAGAAGTATGTGAAAAGGATAGAAAGATAGCAGTTGAAATAACTTGTTTGATGATATTGTCCCGACAGTTGTTTGATTCGATTTTGGAGCACATAGATTGAGTGGACAACACTGATGATGGCTTGGAAGAGCATGAGGGAAAAATTTTGTAATGTAAGGAAGAAGGCATGTGCTAATAGCTGTGAGGAAGTTTGGCTCCCTGAAGATGATAGATGAACCATTTAATGACAAAGTTAAATGAAGATTGTCAAGATCCAAGAAGGTCGAAATTTGATATGATGTGATGTTGTTAGGAGTCGAGAAGCACTGCAAGCTACTACTAAGATCTCCACGAAAGAATAAGTAATTGATGAATGAGACAAGCTGAGGCTTGTGGTTATGTCTCCCTAGTTGAGAGGGAGTAAGGATCTCCTCCCTGGTTGAGAGGAGTGATGGTGGACATCGTATTCTCCATGTGTCATGCACTATGGCCAGGACTGATAGTCATAAGCCTAGTGAAGGCACTAGTATCGAGAATGGAAGATTGGATAAGCATCTGGTACCAATACTCCTTGAGGACTGGGAATCCAAGATAGGAGTAGTCCCGAGGACCGATACTCTTTGAGGATAGGGCAGGGTATCCAAGATAAGAGTAGTCCTGAGGAGGACCAATATTCTTTGAGGATTGGGAATCCAAGATAAGAATAGTCTTGTAAGGACATACCTGGTGAACATCTGGATGGGGTATGTGCCTTGAGAGGCGGTGGTGGTGGTGTCCAAATGTATGCCTCCCAACATTGTGCTCTAATCTAGTGGAGAGTTAGAGATTGTCAATCAAGGCCTTGCTATTTTGTAATTGAAAATGTTGGCTATGATGATAATCCTTGATGATGCTTATCAATCCAAACTCTTCTTATGAGAATATTTTAATTTGAGTATCCTTGTGTCAATTATGAATACCTCCCTAGTTAAGAGGGAGTGTTGGAAAAGTAACTAGGTTCAGTCTTCATAATTATCATTGTACTTATATCATTATGTATTTTATGAAAAAGCAAAAAGAAGAAAATTAAAATTTTATTATTATTATTTTTTAGTCAAAGCATGTTCTTCATGCTTCTAGAGTTTATTGAGTCAAAAGAAATTTGTAATGAGTCAAAGTCTCATTTGGACTTGTTGTATGAAAAAGAAAAATTATTTATTTTTGAGTCAAGAGTCAAAAGCATCACCACAAGATCAAGTCGGCATGGATTCCAAAAGCCACCTATTCGACCTACTGGATGTATATATAAAGGGAAACTCGACCACTTTGGTGAATATTCATTTACTCATCATATACATCGATATTTGTACCAAGACAAGAAGGAATAACCACGAAAGATAGAAAAAAGGAGGACGAAGGAGAGAGAAGATGAAAACTTTTTGCCCTAGTTCTGTGAATTTTTTCTGAGGTATTGCAGGCACGAAATTTCAAGGGCCGAGGTTTCAGGGAGCGAAAAAGTAGGAGCAAAAATTTCAGGAGATGACCAGATTTCATATGTTTGAATAGAGTTGACTTTGATGACTTTGACTTGGTGGAGAAGCTTTGAAGGAGGTCTAACTTGTGTTTGTGTGGCAATCTTTGTCTTGGTCTTGGGGCTTGGATATCTCACTTTGATCTGATTCAATAAGAAGAGGATTTCCTTGCATTTTCCCCCTTCTAGGGTTTTTCCCTAGCTTGGACCCTATATCTTTGTGTTCTTGTCTCTTTTAATCTTCATGTTTTTGTGTTTTCGGTAATTGCTTGATGAAAGAAGAACATAAAATTTAATAAAGAAGCCAACAAATTCACAAGCAATTATCAAGTAAGAGAAATCAACCCTAATCTACAAGCCTATTGATTTTTCAACAACATTGAGACAGAATTTGAATGAGCTAGAAATTGAGTGCTACTCTCTTGAAAAGGTTTCAGATCAAAATGGTACATGTTGCAATCACAATGACCATATGTTATTGTTCCATTGTAGATGAACAAAGAATTTATTACAGATATATGCTACTAGGGTTTCTATCCAAAGATGCCAGGGTTTCATGTCCTAAGTAGAGTTGATAAATATGCAATTATTGCCATGTATGGCTGCCAGTAAAAGTACATACACTACATATAAGTCTCTATGAAGGCCCACCTATATATATATATATATATATATATATATGCCATAAGCATAAGTATTGTCATACTGATGTTGACCTTGATCTAAAGGTGTTGGTATTCAATTTGTATTACAGATGTCATTGTAAGAATAGACAAAGTCAGCGTTGATTGTGTTACCGCTCAAACTAGCAGGTGACATAAAAGGGACAACTACTAGGTCAAGGGCAACAATGGAGGCTTAGGACACTGTCACCTCAGCTAAGACTCCCCACTCTTTATGGATTTTCACCGATGGGAGGAGACCCAGTATATAGTAAGTCACTTGTGAAGGATGAATCAACCAATGGATTTAAAGTGACCTTAATGATCATTTCCTAGAAGGGGGTTAAGAATGGAGCATACTTTTCTTCAAGCAAGGTACAAAGATTTCTAGGGTAAGGAGGTGAGGATTTGAGGGTTAGGTAAGAGGAATATTCTTTGTAAAGGAGTTTCCCAACCCTAAATCCTTATTGAACCTGACTTCCCGAATGGTTCTTGAAGAATTGGCTTTTCAAAGGTATGGGACTACATGGGACGAAGTGGACCCAACCTGCGTTAAGGAGAGAGAATCCAGCAACCAATGATGTTCTTAACCCAGACAAGGAGGGAGAAAGGATCAAAGCAATAATTCCCACTTAAAGGTGTCAAATTGATCCTATAGGGTGCTAGCCTAGGGAATACCAGGGCAAAGTTTGATCTCAGAGCTAGGGCTTGGGATATCTCACAACTCCATCATCGGAATGGCTTCAAATTTGGAGGAGGCCTTGAGGACACACCAATGCAGTATAGGCTAGGAGATCGAACTTTTTCTATGGCTATTTTGTCAGGATAGTGATGCCCTAGGTGACCCAACTTAGATAGACCTAGAAAATAAGGGGAAAAGGTGGAGAAAAATGTTCTTTGAGTGATCACCTATTGGTAGACCAGTGCCTATTCCCTTGGGGAGAATGGAATCTAGGAGAATGATGAGAAAGGAATTCACATTTCAGTCAAGGAGACCTTAAGGACTACTTCACTTGGCCTTTAGGGCAAGAAAAAGAGACCTCAAATCTTTTATACTTCTCTTAGCAAAAGAGATGGCTTATCAAGATAAATTCACCGATGGAATTATCCCTAGGAGATTTCATTCACATACATGGCCCAAACATTGAGAGATGCTATATAGAAACAATAATTCCAAAATTTTGCAATTATGCAATGCAGCAATTAGCCCTAGTATAGCGAAAATCCCATTCAATGCATATGACAAAAGTAAGACAAGAATAGTATTAAATGTGTGTAATTATATGTAATAGAACATATCCAACCATCAACAATTTGACAATAAAGAAGCTCCAAGATACAATACTCCAATCAAAACATCAAAATTCATCCATGCTCCAATTCATCATCCCAGAAAAAGTGTGAAATTCTCTAAAGATAAGAATGATCCAATCCAACGTGATGATCCAAATGAAGTCATACCTCTCCTATTTATACACTCATTAGGAGTTTGAATTACCTAATTTGAGCCTACATTAGCCCATCAACTAAAATAATATGGCAAATAACTATCTATTGTTGACAAGCCCACCAAACTAGCTCATAAATAAAATAATAAGCCTCCCGAGAGGTCGAATGATCAATAATGCTTGTCGTTGGGCTCTCTAAGAGGCCTGATGAAGTCCATAAATGTCGAATGATGAGTTGGACTTCCAAAAGTAATGTACAAGGGGTTGGCCCCTTGTTCTCCATATAATAAACCTATGGTGCTCCCAATGGCTATGAGGGCACACAAGTGACCTCATGGGTTTCCAAGTAAGTCGAAGATGCCTGTAGACCATCTGTAGGGGCTCAGATGATGGTGTAGGTGATGCCACATCATCCTACAAATATGGGTCAGCTGTCAAGTGCATGGTACATTTGTGGGGTTGGCTGGGCAAAGATGAACCAAGTGCATATTTCTCGTCCAATAGGTGAATCTCGAGCAATCTCTGAACTTCTTTGGGGATCCATGGACTGTTGTCTACTGATGTGGAGGCCCATGGCTCTCAACACACACCCCACATGTGCCAATGTAGCCCTCTGAGGGTTCGGACCACATATGGGGAGACCAACCCAAGATGGAGACCACCTACAATCCTGCATAAGGTCTAATGTATCCCCTAGCCTTGTAGTACAACAAGTCATCAAGAAAATTGAGTACAAGAGCTTACAAAACATGGACCACAAGTGGGAAATTCATAATGGTCTACCCTTCCATAATGGACTTTGGCATGTGCTAATGTCTCTAAACTCCAAATGGGGTTAATGTAATATTCCTAATGGAAATATACAATGTTAAACAAAGCAAACATAGCAGAAACTCATATAAAAATTTATAACACATTTAGCAATCAGAAATCTCCATGAATTGCGTTGATCTGAGCCATTTTATTAATAAATAAGAGGGTACAATGTGGTGCTGGAAAGAGTGCACCCTAGGTAAACTAGCTAAGCCCAAATGAACAATAAGAAACGCTTCTCAAATATGTTGCTGCTCTCTCCTGGCTCTACACTGAAACTACCCAAAAATATGCTGCTGGTTGCAAAGAATTGTTGTTAGGGCCTCCTCGGATGCTCAGAAAATTCAGAAAAATTAATCTCGGGCTCTCCACCAGTAACTCGCAACAACCCACAAAGGAATTGGCCAAATGTTGACCTTGGAATTTCGCCCCAATTTTCTCCTAGCTCCTCTAGCTGTTGGCTACGTTGGGGCCCCTGTTTGACCCCTCAAAACTGCCCAGAAAATTCTACCAAATTAATCTTGGCCTCTCCTCAATAAACCCAGAAAAACCCAGAAAGCGTTTGTCCTAGTTTTGATGCTCCAAAATTGAAAGCTCCACACGCAGAAGGTGTACCCGGAAGCAAACACTGCGTTTGTTTTGTTGCTCCGCCAAAATACTGGAAAAGCCCCCACAATACTTCCCTAAACTCCACCTCAAGTTTCAGCCCCTAACTCCCTTCACTCCACAACCTCCAAGCATGCCTCCTCCAAGAGTTGCGCAGTCCATGTACTGTTTTTCCCAATCCTATCCACAAACTCGCACTCCCTATAGCTGGTACGAACTGGTATAGGTAGGACTCCCTCCTTGGGCTGGCATTCGAAGTCCACCGAAGCAAGGGCTAAATCTTCGTTCGGAGACACTCATGTGCTAAACAGCACTACAGACTTGGCTTCCACTCAAGCGTGTTATGTCAAATACAATTTCTGAATAGATGAATGAATGACCAAAATGAGTGCCTCTTGCTCTATTTATCAAAGAGCCTCCAAGATGCCCATGTGGGCCCAGCTTGAATTTCCCCCACCAACTTCGCTCCAACGAGAACGTACTCCACATGTGGATTGTAATTCTCCATGGGATGGCTCCCACGCTCCACTAGAGCCTCAATATTTCCCTTCCTAATGTTTGGGCCCCCACTTAATCCCAAAATTCATGTGGGACCTCTAAAACCACATCTCCTAAGTGAAAACATGAAATAAGACAAAATTGGGCAAGATTGATATTTCCCTTAGCAATATTGCTAAGCGGGAATATCACAATCCTCCTCGCCAAAACGTTGCTTGTCCTCAAATAGCTGCCGAACAAGCACTCTCTCCATGCTGACCCAATTACCACTGCGAGCAATACCAGGGTCCCAATTATGCCACTAAGCCACTCCCGATCCATGTGCTGACCTGTCATAAAGGAGTCCCAATGGCAGATTTGGGTGACCTCCCCCCATGGGAACCCACTCTCCCCAATCCATAACCCAACTGCTCAACCCTGTAGCTCCCGGGTCCCAAACTAATCTCAAAGTGAGTCCATCAAGTGGATGTTTCCCCAGCTTGGTCATAACTGCGACCCACTCGTGCTCCTGCAAAGTCATCCACTCTGGTAAACCTCTGCTACACACCCAATAAGGGAAAACTCCATTGTGCACAGGTATATCCTACTAGGGCACCTCGCCAAGGTTACCATCTACTGATGCACGCCCAGACTCCTATCGAAATAATAGCGAGAATGGCCTTCCTCGCCCCGTAGTGATCATCCTGATGGTCTTTGACCTGTCATCCGAAGGAGGATGCAATCCTGTCTCTGTCATCCCCATGATCCTCCCAAAACAAGGTAGTCCTCTAACCCAATGGATCCCTGGATCCCACAACCAGATTGGAGGCCCATCGCTCCCAATTCCTGGTGCCTGCCATTGAGTAGTGCCAATGACCACCAAAACCCATACGTGCCAATCATCCTGCCATACTAGCGCAATGCCCCAAGTCATCAACGAATCTCCAAGGGGCAAACTACTCTCCGTGCAACTGAAACCCAATGGAAGACCTGTACGATCTTCCCTTGTAGAAACTAGCACATCCCTAAATGTGGTTGAACTGCCAAGCCTTGAGAGGCTGAGATCCCGTGTTGATCGCAAAAGGAAACTGCCATGCTGACACTGCAGCTCTCTAGTCATAATTGGCGGTGCAACATGCTCATACTACCCACTATGTGCGGACTGTATCCTCCTCTCTTGAGGCCTAGTGGCGAAAAATCTATGAGAGCCAAGCTCATCCTGTTTGGGCATCTCCATGATGCCGATATCTATGCCTCTATTGCCAATCTTGGCCTTGAGCAACAATAGGATAAGTCTGCCTTGCCATGGAGTGGAGGTCTCAGTGATCCCCCATGTGTCAAACCTAGGGTGAACTGGATCACCCTCTGCCATGACTCTGCTCATCACCAATGGGAGTGATCCACCCGCCAACCGAATCCCTGGATCCCCCAACCATACTGGGATCTCATAACTCCCACTCCTCGCGGAATGTCGTTGCGTAGCGTTGCTACCTGCTAGAACCCATTTGGCCCTCATCTTTGATCCCTGTATGTATCCCATGGGTGGACCCCAGGTATCAGGAGTCTATCCCATGCAAGCCAACTTGCCTTGCTCCTGCCAAACCACGCAGTGTAGTCTGCTATCCCAACTCCTAATGATACATCTAGATACTGCTCAGAGTATGGGTGCCCTCCTGTAGACGAAGTCTACCATCCACCATCCCTCAAGCTCCTGTGACACCTCAGACTGTCTCGCCCGAAGTGCATCATGTAGTTCCCTCGCAATCGACTCCCCCTGTGTGAGCCCAGGAGTGGAACCTATGCTACCTTGGCAATAAACCAAGTCGTCCCTAAGCCTGCATCCATCAGCCCGTGCCTCCACCAAACGTCTCAATTGGAGAGTCATGGGTGGGGAGGTCCCCAAGGGTAGGATCAAGAATCTGCTAGGGTACTGAAGAATAATCCTATGGTTGCCCCTCTCTCTGTCTCGAATCTAATGATAAACCAGGCGAAGACCTGTCTTTGCACACCACACGATATCCCCAGCTACCACTATACCACCTTGTACCATCCCGTGCCCTATCTGTGTCAAGGCACCAGTCACTCCCCACATGTACTCAATGTGATGTAAGACACTCCTACTCCACAATACAATCCAACACACTACAATACACCACCATGCACCTCCATGTCCACTGGTAGTCCACTGCTCAACGCTAGATGCTCCCACACATCCCTGGATGTGATGGCCTAGAGTTGTGTCTTTACGTGTTAGGCCACACCTGATCGATATCATCACCTCCACCATCGCATCACTATACCCGTCGATGAATGGATCTTCTCTCCAAATCCCCCCTGAGGGATCCGAGAAGTGAATCTCCCTATGTGTCAGCAATGATGCCACCACTGCTCTGCTCCTCTGCGTCCTCTGTGTGAAAATTTATGAATCTAACACATCAGAAACCCCTACTGCAATATCTGGTTTGCTATCTCCTACTTGTTCTTTGCATTAACAAGTTATTTAAATGCATAAATATCGAAGTAAACACAAATGCAGCCTTCACAAATATACACATCAACAACTGAAATAAATTGAGACAACACAAGAGGCACCATTATTTTTGGACAATCATCCCTGAAAAAACCCAATGTAGGAAAACCGGTGCAGCAGATATGAGGGTTTTATTATTAAGCAGATTCTTGAATACAACTAGGGTGTCAGAATTGGCTCACCCAATAGAGAATGTCCTTGGCAGTAGTACCTCTATCCGGAGACAGATATTTTGGCAAATTAGCAACCGGATGATCAACCCCACAGTGACTCTGACGGTTCCTTATGTTGGACAATGAAAGGTGCTCCAAGCACTGCTCAGGAACTGCATCACCCTCTCCCGATTGATCTACTTTCAATCTGCCCCACAGAATCTTCCCAGCGCTGCCTCTGAAGCCCTCTATGTCCTCTGCGTCAACCTCTACGGCTTCTGTGTCAGCCTCTATGGCCCTCTACGTCCTCTGCGCTGCCTCCTTCAGCCTCTACGTCAGCCCTTCTTGGGCCTACGTTGTCTCCCCCGGCACTTCACTGCCTCTCAGCTATGTACTCTTTAGCCTTGGATGAAAATCCCTAGCTGAACTGCCCCTCGCTGCAACTGATCACTAACTCAATTTCCTCAGCAAACCTCGCCCCAAAAAATCGAATTCTTGATCTCTCTTGGTGTGTCTCCAACTGACCCTCAAGCCTCTTATAATTTCCTGTTAACGATTCAACGGTCGAGATTAAGTCCCTAATCAACGGCTAAGATTAGAACTGGCTTGATCCTCGTCACTTAGAACTTTCTCACCCATTTTATATTAATACACATTAATATTTTTATTTTCCTAAGTTTAGACTTAAGAACCCAAAAAATATTAATTATTTAATATCACTTCATCCAGGTGGAATTTCTCCAAACGATTTCTGGCCTTGGAGAACTCATGTGCCTTAGCCTCTCCAAATTTCATGGCTAGAGCACATCCGATGCTACCCAAAATCAACACTTTGTGCCCCACACAAAAGTGAAGAGTCCGCAGCTCCATACAAGGCACCATCTGGTGGTCTGCCAATGCCACCTCCTCTGACAAACTCCTGCCAGAGTATGCTGATCACCCAGTGATCCCGTGTACAGACGTCATACCAAGACAACCAAAGGAGTCTGCCCATAAGCTGGTTGGCCACTAGTGTTGACCGAGACTCCCCTAGCGAATGTGCACACTCAACTGCTAGGTCAACTGTACCATCCAAGTTGTAGTCAGCGGACATACCTGGGAAATGATAAGTAGTCCCACCCAAATCCCAATGCCAGTTTGGGCTTCCGGTATCACCAATGCCTGGAAGTTCCTGCTGAGCTACACCTGGGTCCACCACCATCTCCATAACCCAATCCACAGGGTACCAACTCAGAATCTCTCGCCATCCAACCCTAAGAGAGGGATCGAACGCATGAACTCCCGCACATAGAACAACCCCGATATGCGGATGTTGCACCTTGTGCAACTCTATCGTCTCATCCCGCCATCCATGTCAACACACGAGATCTAACTAGGTAGCTTTGTCTCCCTCTCTCCAATGGGAAAAGGTGACCCAATAGTGTTGCTAACCTGGTCATCCCCTCTGGTATGTCTAGACAACTCCGCCTCTCTCAATCCAATGTGTAGGGGTGGGCTAATAACATTGTAGATCCTGTCAGTGCGCTTCTAAAGCCGACCGTGTTGGAATCCCAACGTGTGGTCTCTATGTTGCCTTTCATCAATGGTTAGCCCAAAGGATGGTTGCACATCCTCCTCCATCATGGGCTTGACATGAGCCTCCAACTGCTCCTCTATAGACAACCCAACATGCAAGACATGCTCATCAGTCAGTTGTAGATGGCTGTTGTTCTGAAGCTCTGTCATAGACCAGGATGCCTCATCAATGGATGTGTGCTCAACTGCCTCCTCCAATCTGTCTATTGGGGCTACCAAAGGAAACTCTAATAGGGATGACTCGTGTGTCACACTAGGTGTATCCTCATGCTCCTCCTGCATGCCATTAGCCTCATGCTCAACCGGCTAGAATGTATCTAGGTGAACTCCCTCCTCCAACGGTATGTTCTCTCTCATCTTGTCACTACCTCCGCCTCCCATCTTCGTCTCTGCAGTATTGCTACTAGTGTTTCGTTCAATATCATGCCCCTCTTATTTCCTTCATCTGCGGGTCGACAACTATGGTTTCTTCTTACTTCCATTGCTGACAACCACTCTTTGAGAAGCCTCGCCAATGTCTCGATGCTCCTAGTAACATTTTCAAATTCCTCCTGCTAAGACATTTTTGGGCATAAGCTCAATCTGGAGAATAGTATGGGACTAGTGTTTTAGCCTCTGGAATTCTAGTCCACAATAGCACTTGAGCATTTGTGTGATTTAGACCCACAGCTAGCCAAAATCATGCTCCGATACCACTGTAATATTTCTAATGGAAATATACAATGTTAAACAAAGCAAACATAACAGAAACTCATACAAAAATTTACAACACATTTAGCAATCAAAAATCTCTATGAACTGCGCTAATCTAAGCCATTTTATTAATATATAAGAGGGTACAATGTGGTGTTGGAAAGAGTGCACCTGGGCTTGCTCAAAGAAAGCTAGCTAAGCCCAAATGAACAATAAGAAATCCCTCTCAAATCTATTGTTGCTCTCTCCTGGCTCTGCACTAAAACTACCTAAAAATATGTTGTTGGCTGCAAAGAAATGCTGCTAAGGCCTCCTCGGATGCTCATAAAATTTCAGGAAATTAACCCTGGCCTCTCCACCAATAACCCACAAAAACCCACAAAGGAATTGGCCAAATGTTGACCTTGGAATTTCGGCCCAATTTTTCCCTAGCTCCTCTAGTTATTGGCTGAGTTGGGGCCCCTATTTGACCCCTCAAAACTACCCAGAAAACTCTGCCAAATTAATCTTGGCCTCTCCTCAATAAACCCAGAAAACCCAAAAAGGGTTTGTCCTAGTTTTGACGCTCCAAAATTGATCCTCAAATGCTTGGCCCTCCTCCACAAGAAAAAGATGTAACCTGAAGCAAATGTTGGGTTTGTTGCTCTGCCAAAATGCTGGAAAATCCCCCACAACACTTCCCCGAACTCCACCTCAAGTTTCAGCCCTTAACTCCCTTCACTCCACATCCTCCAAGCGTGCCTCCTCCAAGAGTTGCGCAGTCCTTGTACTATTGTTGCCAATCCTCTCCACAAACTCGCACTCCCTGCCGCTGGTGTGGACCTGGTATAGGTAGGACTCCCTCCTTGGGCTAGCACTCGAAGTCCACTGAAGCAAGGGTTGAGATCTCCGCTCGGAGACACTCATGTGCTAAACAGCACTGTAGACTTGATTTCTGCTCAAGCGTGCAATGTCAAAGACACATTTTCTGAATAGATGAATGAATGACCAAAATGAGTGCCTCTTGCTCTATTTATCAAAGAGCCTCCAAGATGCCCCTGTGGGCCTAGCTCGACTTTCCCCCACCAACGTCGCTCCAATGAGAGCATACTCCACACGTGGGTCGTAATTCTCCATGGGGTAGGCCCTATGCTCCACTAGAGCCGCAAAATTTCCCTTCATTTCTAATGTTTGGGCCCCCACTTAATTCCAAAATTCATGTGGGACCTCTAAACCCACATCTCCTAAGTGCAAACATGAAATAAGACAAAATTGGGCAAGATTGATATTTCCCTAGGAAATATTCCTAAGCGGGAATATCACAGTTAACCAAGTATCCCATTAGGTGGTTTCTACTTTTAAAGGGGATAATATGTCCAAGGTACATCCTTTAAAAGGTGGTGCCATGTAATAAAGAGGTGAAAGGAGTAGGGAATGAGAAGGGGCAGCCCTAGGCCACATGTTGGGTTACAAGGGTAGCTAGTAGAAGGGAAGCCCACACTTGGGTATATAATGTATAGGAGGGAGCAATCGTGGTATATGAGGTGCCTCGACCTTGATTTTTCCACCTTTCTTCATATGTCTTTTGCCTTTGTATGACTTTTCTTCAATTAACTGCTCGGGGCTCAAGGGGTTAGAGCATGATGTGTGAGATATAGCAGTAAATACCCTTTCTTCAATTAGCTGCTCGGGGCTCAAGAGGTAAGAGCATGATGTGTGAGATATAACAGTGGATACCCCCCTTTAAGGTAGGGCAGTTCATTGCCCACCAGGGATTGGGACAATCATGGGTTCCTATATGATGAAAAAGGCTCATAGAACTTGTAGGAACCAGGGTAATGGACATGATGATTAGGTAGAGCTCATGTATTGGCTTTTGCCCACGTGCTGAATGTGTTTGTCTTGGCCATATTTTGTATTTTGTGGCACATTTTCCTATTGAATGTGGCCAAATATGCTTTTACTTTTCTTTTTAGCTACATCAACCTCCGGAGCATCATTTCAGGCCTGGCCCAAGGTGTGGGCAGGGGAAGGGGAGAGCTAGCCTTATGTGGACCCAGTGGAGGAATGTGGACCTAGGTGGGAGAAATGATGAATGAGGTTATAATGAGTGGAAAGGGGGCAATATATGTGGATGAGGGAGTGGGACCACACAACCAAAATCAAGGTTTCCCATGAAATACCATCCCTAAAGCCAAATGGTCAGTAAAAGAGATCCCATGGGACTAGAATCCAAGGTTAATATCCAAAAGGGGTCTAGGGGATGAGAGCACAGACCTAGCCCATTCTTTCCGTTGAATCCCCCCATTAATCCATGCCCAGAAGTTTCCATGATAAGAAAACTACAATACTCAATTACCAAATGACAAGGCATACTTTAGGTTTGGGAGGCCCACCTTCAAGCATACGATCATGATAGATGGGTGAGGGCCCACATGGTTGTCTCAGGTGGCAGAGAAATGGCACAACGAACTAGTTGGTGGCTGCAAGGGGCCACTAGCTGCTGGCTGAGGACATCCACAAAATGGTGGGTAACATCTAACTCCAACCGGGACATGATCTCTCGAAAAATTGGACAAAGCTACTCGAACGGGAGGTCACGAGAACTCCAGCAATCTCTTGGTTACCGCAGACCTGTTACCTGCACATATCAACGATTGAACCCATGAGGCAACATGTTTTTCATGGTGTCTTATGATCACCCATGCTTAGTGTTAGGTCGTAAAATCAACAGAAAAAATAAAATATGCAAATTTTAATTTAAATGCATCTAATCTACCATGAGAAATATCATATGAGGTTAGTTCTAATGCAAAATCAACATGTGATGCATCCTACTCTAACATGCATAACATACAATGTCAAGTGCTAGGTATAATCATAGACCCAATGCAACCAACATGTCAATTGATCAATACAAGAATGCATGCTTCCATGATTATTTTTGCAACGGACTTGACAATACAAATGGGAACAATGATATGAGGGGTTGTGAGGGAGGGAGGTGGGAAAAGAAGAGACCCACATGCCATAGAAAGGAAGCCTGGAAGAAGGAAAAGACACCAGTCGAGAGGATTGGATTTGATCATCCAACCAGGAGATGGAAATGTCAATGACCAAGTATATGAATCTTTGATGAAGAACTATTTCGGGCCTGTTACCGCTCAAACTAGCAAGGGACCTAAAGGGGATCCTTAAAGGGCAAATATTAGGCCAAGGGCAACAAATGGAGACTTAGCCCACTATCACCTCAGCTAAGGCTCCCTACTATTTACGGACTTTCACCGATGGGAGGAGACCTGATATATTATGGAGTCACTAATGAAGGATAAATCAATGAGTGGATGTGGAGTGACCCAAATGATTCCCTTTCCAGAAGAGGTTGAAGGATAGAGCTTGCTTGCTTTCTAAGCAAGGTACAATGTCTTCTAGGAGAGGAATGAGAGGATTTGAGGGTTAGGTTTAGGTGATGTGATTCATGAAAGAGTTCCCAATCCCTAAAATCCTTATTGAAATTGGTATCCTGGATGGTTCTTGAAGAATTGCCTTTTCAAAGGAACGGGACCACACAGGACCAAGTGGACCCAGTCTAGGGTAGGAGGAGAGTTTAGCAACCAATGATGTTCTTACCCTAAACAAGGTGGGGAAAGGATCAAAGATAGAATATTCACTTAAAGGTGTTAAATTGATCCTATGAGGCACTAGCCTTGGGGACGCGGGGGAAAACTTCGATCTCGAAGCTAGGGCTTGGTTTTTCTCACAACTCCACTGTCGGAATGGCCTCAAATTTGGAGGAGGTTTGGAGGAGACACCAACATAGAAGAGGCTAGGAGATCGAACTTTTTGGAGGGATAGTTTGTCGAGAAAATGATACCCTAAGTGACCCAACTTGGCTAGACCTAGGAAAAGGTGAAAGAAGTTGATTTAAGGTGACCACCTTTTGGTAGATCAATGCCTTAGCCTTGGGAGAAATGATTCTATGATAAATATGAGCAGGGACCTTTGGTTCCTAGTCAAGGAAGCCTCAAGACTACTCAGTGAGCCTTCTAGGTCAAAGAGAAGCAATCTTGCAGCTTTTATACTTCGATGTGTAAAAGATGATGGCTGATCAAGATAAATTCGTTGATAGAATTACCCTTAGGAGATTTCATTCACATTACATGCCCCATACATTGAGAGATGCTATATAGAAACAAAATTCCACAATTTAAGCAGTAAATGCATGCAACGATTACCCTAAAAATAGCAAAAATCCCAATCCAATATATATGACAAAGTAAAACAAGAATAGCATTAAAATCATGTACTTACCTGTAATAGAACATATCCAACCATCCACATTTTGACAATAGAGAAGATCCAAGATAAGACAAACTAAATCCACACATCAAAATTCATCCATAAACCTCCAATTCATCCTCTACGAAAAAGTGCGAAATTCTCAAGAGAGAGAAGAGATCCCTTCCAAAGAGATGATGAGCAAATGAACTCATCTCACTTGTATTTATACACTAATGAGGAGTTCGTATTAGACTCCTTGGCCTACATAAGCCCCCAAAATAAAATAATGTGTTAATAATCTAACTTTTGGTGACAAGCCCCTACAAGTCCTGGGTCAGCTGCCAAGTGCATGGTACATCTGTGGGCTGGTTGGGCAAAGGTGAGCCAAGTGCATCTTCCTCGTCCAATAGGTGAATCTCGAACAATCTTTGAACAACTCTGGGGATCCATGGAGTGTTGTCTACTGTTGTGGAGGCCCATGGCTCTCAACGCACACCCTACATGTGCCAATGTAGCCCTCTGGAGGGTTAGGACCCCGTATAGGGAGACCAAACCCAAAATGGAGACCACCTGCAATCCTGCATAATATCCAATGTGTCCCCTAACCTTCCAGTGCAACAAGTCATCAAGGAAATTGAGTAAAAGAGCTTATAAACCATGGACCACAGGCATAGTTTTAAAATTCGGCCGATTTGAAACGGAAACGGCCGAGTTGATCCGTTTCATTGCCCAGAAATGTGACTCGGTGGAGGAAACGGTTCAGTAGGCCGAGTCATGGCTAACTCGGCCAACTCGGCCGTTTCCGTATTGACTCGGCCGAGTCATAACCAGTGGCCTGTAACCCCATCAAAACAGCAATTTGACATTTTTTAATGAAATTTTGAAGTGTTTGCTGATTGCTTTGGACTCCAATGTGTTTTATGAATTAGTTAAATGTTATTTGAGGTCCATTTCCCCCTCCCAAACCCTATTTAACACACTCAAATGCTCTCTACTATTGATATGCTATTCAAATTTCATGGTAATGTTAAATTCTTAAAGTAAAAGTGACATTCTCCTTAATCTTCATTTTCATCCTTTTACTTAAATTTTTAACATTACCATGAAATGACTCAGGATGTTTGAGAGTGGTTTCGGCCTCATTGGATTTCACATGGAGAAAGTAGAATTTTAGATTTCATTCAAAATCCAGCAGACTTATCAGTTTTTCAGGATTTCAGGATTGGAGGATTGCAATGTTTCCATTGAATTTTGTCATGTATTAGGGTATGGAACTCGTATTTAATCAAGAGCACCAATCCCTCTATGTACCTTGATGTTAGTGACATTGGTTGTCAAACTCCTCTGGGATTCGCTCCCAAACCAGGAGCTTCTGAAAATATCGCTCCCGCTCCCGTTTTTGCTTTCGCTCCCCACTTTCGCTCCTGCTCCCAACTTCCAAGTAACACTGAGCCAGATGATGTTGGAAACTCTAGCAGTAGCCAGTAGTACTGGTCACAGACTTTTGTTGTAGAGGCCATTTATAGCCTCCTTGGTTATGTGTTTTGTTTTGATCTCTATATCATCATCGTGTATGTATTGAACAATGCATTGGGTGCCATTTTGATATAATGGATATATTCATGAGCCTATTTTGATCATATGTTGTCTTCTATCTATATTCTAATGCTGTGTTTGGAAACATGAATGAAAATCTTTAAAATTATGTGTTTTTATAAAAAATAAATATTTAATGTATTATTTACAACGACCGAGTCATTGAAATCGAGTCGGCCGAGTCGATACCGAGTCGGAGTCGGAGTCGGAGTCAACCCTCGGCCGAGTCGGAGTCGGAGTCGGAGTTTTAAAACATTGACCACAGGTGGGGACTTCATAATGGTCCGCCCTTCCATAATGGGCTTTGGCATGTGCTAATCTCTCCAAACTCCAAATGGGGTTAACCAAGTATCCCATTAGGTGGTTTCTACTTTTAAAGGGGATAATATGTCCAAGGTACATTCTTTAAAAGGTAGTGGCATGTGATAAAGAGGTAAATGGAGTAGGGAATGAGAACGGGCAACCCTAGGCCACATGCTGGGGTACAAGGGTAGCTAATAGAAGGGAAGCCCACACTTGGGTATATAATGTATAGGAGGGAGAAATCATGGTACATGAGGTGCCCCGACCTTGATTTTTACACCCTTCTTCATAACCTTTTGCCTTTTTATGATTTTTCTTCAATTAATTGTTTGAGGCTCAAGGGGTAAGAGCATGATGTGTGAGATATAGCAGTGGATACCCCGCTTTAAGTTAGGGCAGTTCATTGCCCACCAGGGATTGGGACAATCATGGGTTCCTATATGATGAAGGAGGCTCATAGAACCTGTAGGAACCAGGGTGATGGCCATGATGATAGGGTAGAGCTCATGTATTGGCTTTTACCCGCGTGCTAAATGTGTTTGTCCCGGCCATCTTTTGCATTTTGTGGTACATTTTCCTGTTGAATGTGCCCAATTATGCTTTTACTTTTCTTTTTAGCTACATCAACCTTCGGGGCATCATTTTGGGCCTGACCCAACGTGTGGGCAGGGGAAGGGGAGAGTTAGCCCTTTGTGGACCCAGTGGAGGAATGTGGACCCAGGTGGGAGAAATGATGAATGGGGTTATAATGAGTGGAAAGGGGGCAATATATGTGGGTGAGAGAGCGGGACCATGCAACCAAAATCAAGGTTTCCCATGAAATACCATCCCTAAAGCCAAATGGTAAGTAAAAGAGATCCCGCGGGACTAGAATCCAAGGTTAATATCCAAAAGGGGTCTAGGGCACGAGAGGACAGACCTAGCCCATTCTTTCCGTTGAATCCCTCCATTAATCTTTAGGTTTGGGAGGCCCACCTTCAAACATACGATCATGACAGATGGGTGATGGCCCACATGGTTGTCTCAGGTGGCGAAGAAATGGCACAATGAGCTAGTTGGTGGTTGCAAGGGGTCGCTGGCTACTGGCTAAGGACCATCTTGAAAAAAAAAATCTCCAAGGGGTATCAACCACAAAATGGTGGGTAACAGACTGTATGAGCAAAATTGTGCACTTATGTTAGTCGCCTGTAGTTGAGATGATGAATGTCGGGGTTTACAATACTAAGTTGCATAACTACAACAATGACATTGCTAAAGGTTCAGAAGTTTTATGCAGCATGATTAGTAGCTAGGGTTTGGCACCTTCATGATTGTTGATGTATGAGCAGAATGTGTATGAACTATGAATAGATGCATTCAGGTTCAGACAAATATCGCCTTGCAAGGTTCACATGTTGACAAAGTCTGGATGTTTAAGATAGAGAAGGATTTGGTATGTTGCAGTATAAGTTTATTGATTTGTTGTTGTTAGAGCAGAGAAATAAAGTGTGGTCATTTAGAATTTGGTTGTTAATGCCTTGGACCAAAGTTTGTAGCCATTGTTGATGTAAAGAAATACTGCTAAGGTTTGTTGATGATGTATTGTTGAACTATAGTTATATGACTAATGATCGATGACAGGTCGATATAATTTGAGCAAAGGTCAAGGTTTGATATCTTGTGCAGAACTGATTATTACCTTGTGACAATGACAAAGATTGTAGTTGCAAGTTATGTTTGCAAATTGTATGATTCTAGGATTGATAGTATATTGATGTAGAGATCTTGAGCAGGAGCAAATTTGATTGTTGAAACAGAATTTGTATTTGTAAAGACTTTTGTGTTGTTGACGAGCAGATGTGGATCCAGTGTAAAATTGTGCAACGTGGTCCACCAGCTGATCAGGGAGGCAAGGTGGTGCAAGGCAGGAGAGTGGAGTCTCCTTCAGGTCGGACCTTGTGAACACTTCAGGGCAACAGGGTGGTGCTAGGGTAGGTTGGAGCCTGCACAGGACGTTAGAGCGTCCTTCTCGTTGCAGCTAGTAAACAGGTTGTTGGAGCATCCTTCAAGTTGGAGCTTGTAAACTAGGGCATTGGAGCGTCCTTCTATTTAGAGTTGGTAAACCAGGGTGTTGGAGCTATTGAATTTCCACGACCTTGGGTCTAGGTTAGAGTCTTAAAATCATTGATGCTACCAAACCAAGAATCTCAACCATAAACTACTTTGCACAGCGAAAATATAAAGCAATAAATCACATATGCACAAATATACACACTTTTTAACAAAATTGTACAATATTGTACAATCCCAATCTTCGTTATATTAAACCAAATCTGAATAATACAACAGCCTATGGTATACAAGATACAATGACAAACTTCGTTGCAGCTTCTAAGTCGTATCTCGTCCTGTCGATCCTTCGCACCTGTACTGCTCACTAGTAGTGCCTTAGTCCATCAAGGCCACTACACATCGAGATTCCAGGAGAGCTGCCACCTAACATTGTTGCATGTCACTTCTACTGCATGTACACAGGCTCATAGATCTGCTCTCTGGGTAGGCCTAATTCCCAAGCTCCAATCTGCCTTCTAGTAGCCTCTTTCGTCCATCAAAGAGCTACTCATAAGGCTACAAACTTCTCCCAATCTCGCACCAACAACGTCCTTCTTGTATGTTGATCTAGGGCTACTTTGGGTAGCCAACACACTGCCCTCCAATCAGATCAATGGCACCCAATCCAATCACTGCAAAATCTTCTCCAATTAAGATACCCGATCACCCAATCTCGTCTCCAAATTGGTTCCCACAGGCTGCAAGTCAATCTGATCCAAATCCAATCACCAAACTGTGACCCAACATCCCTCCATAAAACATTGTCGTCATTTGTTTGCACTACTGTTTGTTGCACTCCTGGTTAGGGCACTTATTGCAGCCCTAGTTTCACCCCACAGTCAACAAACTATCCCTTTAAGGGTTGCGGTTCACCTTGGAGAGCCTCCTCTACACCCACGCTACCTCCTTAAGGTACTATCCACCCTTGACATCCCTCACGTAGCCTCTAGTTGTGTGTTACGGCCGGCGGCCTAGCACAACAACTTGCTGTAGCAACAGACTTCCGAAAATGGTACCGAAACAAGTCTAGAACAACAGCGTACTGTCCCTTTAGTCCTCAGCCTAGTTGCCTGCCCTCTTGGCCCTTGAAACAGCTCCTCGGATCCTGTCTCAGCGCTAAGACAGTCACCCAAACCAGATCCACACTTGCCTCAACCACTTGGCCTCCTGTAATAGACTTTGAACCCTAGCTTTCACGCTGTCCAAGACCCTTCTTGCTGCAGCGAGACTAGAGCCTTTCTTCTCTCCACCGAGTTCTTGTCTTGGAGGATATGTTGCTCTCTTGAATGCCTAAAATTAATCATCTCACCCTTTATTTATACCAAACAAAGGGGCACCAACGAATAGATGAAGAGACACATCTATTGGACTACTTTACTTCAAGCCTACATGACTTGAAAACCAATAATTACTTGTTAACTTCAAAAATTCATTTCTCCACTTCTGTAACTCAAAATTCGACTATTCTCGAAGCGTTGGATTCTACTTTTTGCCCTCTATCGTCTCATGCCATCACATGTCGAAATGTGCCTCCGAAATTGCCCAAAACACGATTGGGTGCAAAACCCCAGACTTGGGTTCCAAGCCCACAATTGACCCTTGTGGCGATTTGCCCTCCAAACCCTAAACCCAAAGGGCTTGGAGTACCTCCCAAGCTACACAAATCAATAGGAGCATCCTTCAAGTTGGATCCTCCATCAATTGGAGCTGAAAATATTGGAAGTTGGAGCTTCCTAATTTATGTAAATTTATTGAAGACAAATATTAAGAAGCGTTTGATGGTTTTTCTCTCGGAAGGATTTCCACCTAAAAATCTTTGGTGTCTATTGTCTTTATGTTTGTGCATTGTTGCATGGTGTTTCTTACTGATGTGATGAATATTTATGTTTATATGATGATAATGATAACTAATGCTCTATGAAGTTAAAAATTAACTAATTGAAAGAAATATTGATTCACCCCCCTCTTAGTATTTCCAACAACTGGTATCAGAGCGACAGGTCTCGAGTTCGAAACTCGCCCAGTTCTCAATAGGGGGGATATTGTTGGCCATTGGGTTCAGCACTCGTGTGTTTCACGACATGTACTAACTGCCTCTCGTGGATCCTAACTCTAGCCAATGTAGCAGAGACTAATGCTTATGGGTTTTGGTCTAACAACAATCGTGATTCAAACAATTGGCATCAAAGTAGGTTCCTTCAGTTACAACCTCACAGCTGGAAGGCAGATCTCTGGTGAATCAAGATGGGAAAGTCAAAGAAGCAAGTCACCAACTGTTCAAAGAAATCAAAGGAAGTCCCTGATATTGAAATAATTTCAAAACCTATTACAACTGATGAAGAAAAACAAGTTGGTCCAATTCCTTTGTTCACTAAATCAAGTTTTGTATTTTGGAAAGGTAAAATGGAAGCTTATTTGGGAGTTATTGGAGATAATATATGGGATTATGTTGTCTCTAGAAATACCTCTATTGATGAATCAAGAAAATACAATTCAAAAGCCATGAGTATCATTTTGAGTGTCATGCTAGATTCTGTGAAATCCAATGTAGGTCAATGAGCCAAACATCTTTGGGAGAAACTTCAAAATCTATATGCAAGATCACAAGACAGGTTTCAAAATGTCTTTGCCAGCAGAAAGTATGTGTCGTTTGCTCCATTATTCAGGCCCAACATTGAATGTTACAAGTGCCATAACTATGGGCATATAGCTCGCGATTGCAGGTACAAGATGGAATCCTACATGAAAGACAACCCTAACACCAAGTACAGGAAAGTCTAGAGAAGAAAACAAAAGAAAGAAGATCAAGTTGATGGAAAAATCTCTGCAGTCATGCTTTCAAGTTTTGTAAAATCAAATGGTCATGATGAATATAAAATGGAAGATGTCAAGGTTCAAGATGATTTGGTCGAAGAGTTGGTTCATACGTTATTCTGAAGAATCTAGCTTGTTGACTCCCTATGAATGTTGAAGACGGGGAGTCTTTGTAGCAGTAGTTGCACGTTTGAATATCTATCCTTTGATAGGTTGACAGAAGGCAAATGTGAAGAAGTCGTCAGAGCAATGATCTACATGGTGGGAAGATTAGTCAGCTTTGTCATGAATAGAATTTCCGATGGACTCATGCGGACTCATGTAGAATTAGCTTTGTCAACCCATGTGAAGCATAACATGTCAGGGGGAGAGAAGCAGTTACACGAAGACAAGCATTTTGCAGGAAGTTAGAGGAAGGCATTTCGTTAGGAGGAGTAACCCTTTGCCATTGATGTCAAACGGGGAGAGAAATCATATCAAATACATAGAGTCAAGGGGCGCAATGATAGTAGGGGGAGTATGAATTTCCATCAATGACAAAGGGGGAGATTGTTGAATGGTGTTGTCATTTATGCCAACATCAGTTCTTGAACGATCTTAATATTTGTCAGGATTACATTAATGGAAGCTCCCTTGGTCAAGAACCCTAGATGCTACGCACTTGTTGATGATTTTGAGGATGAAGATTAGTGAATTTGCTATCGTGATCATCACCAGTTGATGCTCCTCGTCGTGCTGATTCAAACGGTATATGGCACGCCTTGAGACTCCTTATGGTCTGCATGTTATGACCTTCGGAAGGTCAAGTCCCCAAACAAGATGATGTGGCAGTTCATCATTGGACATTGGTTTATCTCATAGGGCTAGAAGGATTTTTCATAGAAGCCTTAATTAATTATTGTTAAAATCATTTTGTTTGATTGGAGGGACATTCTCTTATTATAAATCAAAATTTGGTCCCAAAGGATTTGAGCTCCAACATTAAAATTTCAAATTCAAATTTCAAATTTATCTTTTCCTCCTTAAGTCAGCTTCCTTCCTTTGTTTCAAGAAGCTTCTCTCACCATTATAAAAGGGGATTGACTTCTCCTCAATTGGAGGCATCAATTGGTGTTTTATTCTCTGGAGCAATCACGTCGTATCCCAAAAGGAGGTCAAAGGATGAAGCTTGATTGGATTATCTTCTTGGTTATTCATTGGACTTTGAGGTTTGCCTGAGACTATTCGGCCTCCTCATCTGAGGCTTAACATGGGGTAATCACTGATATTCTTGTTTTTTCTTGGGTATGGTTTTTGTTGTAGAACTGTGCACAATAAACAAAGATAAGGATGTGATCTAGAGTTGTGATCTGAAGCTTGTAAAGGCCAAGACATAGTTTACATCTACTGCTTCCTTGATTTAAATCCAAGGCCCATAACTTGGCCCTAACCAGAGGGCACATTCAGCCTTATATTGCACAACATGTACGTCACTGTGGCTGTGTTAGAACAATGTTACTATCTGGGCATGTAAGGTGAAATGCAGCTCTCTTAAGAATATTTCTAACCCTATCCAAGGCTGAGATCTAATTGTAGACTGATGAACGGTTTTGAATCTATGCCATATTCCGAGCTAATATTTGCATCCTCATTGAAGTCTTAAGGCAACCATTTGGGGTTCTCTGGGGTATGTAAATTTCGGCTTCCAGATGGCAGATTTTGAATGAGATGTTATGAAAATCTTGCTCTGAAGCATATTCGTGGGTCTTCTAGGCAGTCCTTTTCTTGGCACGATGAAATAGTTTGTGAAGCAACATAAACGAAGGGCACGGAATTTTCGTTTTTTGCTGTACAGGACGAGAGCTATCGTTAATCATGGACGCTGTGTGTAGCATCGAACCAATGTGTGCATCCTTTTATCAATATTCCAAAATTCAAAAGCTAAATTACAGTGTGTGGACATCTGAGGTATGCTTAGGGTTGATCATGGTAAGTTCCTTTATGATCCGAGACAATTTGTGATCTGTAATGTCCGTCAATGTTGTGCAAGACATAAGCAGAAGGTCGGAAGCTTATACTATACCTGGACATGTTCTGAGCAACAGACTTAATTCTTATGTAGGATTCGATACATATTTAAATTTGCTCATCGTCTTGAGACTAAGGTTATTAAATTTGTCGATGCTTATCATATCACCTTAAGTTCACTTCTGCGCCATTTATACCATTGTCGATGAAGCATGTCAGGGATTGTTTTGTTTGTGATGCGTGGGACTGTCCATAAAACTAAGGGATAACAGAAGTAACTATAAGCTCTACTTAGCAAAGACTTTACTCCTAATTCTTGATATTGGAATTTGAAGTTTGAGGACACCACAACTGAATTGTGATGCTAAACATGTCAACTGCCAGAATATGCTTCCGTATCTTGTTACTGTTCAACAGATGATGTACTGCTCAGTAATCTGTATGTTGTTCCTAGATATATTGAGACAGAATTTGAATGAGCTGGAAACTGAGTGCTACTCTCTTGAAAAGGTTTCAGATCAGATTGATACATGATGCAACCACAGTGACCAGATGTTGTTGTTCCACTGTAGATGAATAAAGAATTTATTACAGATGTATGCGACTAGGGTCTCTATCTGAAGATGCCAAGGTTTCATGCCCTAAGTAGAGTTGATAAATATGCATTTTTTGCCATGTATGGCTGCCAGTAAAAGTACATACATTGTTGATAAGACCTTATGAAGGCCTACTAATATATCGTTGCTATATGTGTGTGTGTGTGTCTGTGTTGAGTTTTGGTAGCATCGGATGTGCTCTAGCCATGAAATTTGGCAGAGAGGCTAAGGCACATGAGATCTCCAAGACCCAGAAATCATTTGGATAAATTCCATCTGGATGAAAATATATTAAAATAATTAATATTTTTAATGGGTTCCTAAGTCTAAACTTAGGAAAATAAAAATATTAATGTGTATTAATATAATATGGGTGAGAGAGTTCTAAGTGACGAGGATTAAGCCAGTTCTAATCTTAGCCGTTGATTAGGGACTTAATCTCGGCCATTGAATCGCCAACAAGAAAAGTATAAGAGGAGGCTTGAGGGTCAGTTGGAGACACACCAAGAGAGATCAAGAATTCGATTTTCTGGGACGAGGTTTGCTGAGGAAACCGAGTTAGTGAGTTGCAGTGAGGGGCAGTTCAGCAAGGGATTTCCATCCAAGGCTGAAGAATACATAGCAGAGAGGCAGTGAAGTGCCGGGAGAGACAACGCAGGCCCTAGAAGGGCTGACGCAGAGGCCGTAGGAGCTGACGCAAAGGACGCAGAGGGTCGTAGAGGATGACGCAGAAGTCGTAGAGGTTGATGCATAAGTCGTGGAGGGCTTCAGAGGCAATGCTGGGAGATTCTGTGGGGCAAACTAGGAGCAAATCAGCAAATTCTGAGCCGGGATAGGGTGACGCAGCTCTTGGAGGAGTGACGTAGTTCCTGAGCAATGCTTGGAGCACCTTTCGCTATCCAACATAGGGAACAGCCGGAGTCGCTGTGGGGTTTGATCATCCAGCTGCTGATTTGCCGGAATATCCGTCTCCGGATAGAGGTACTACTGCCGAGGAAATTCTCTGTTGGGTGAGCCATTTCTGGCACCCTAGTTGTATTCATGAAATTTTCTTAGTAATACAAACCCTCTATATGCTACACTGGTTTTCCCGTATTGGGTTTTTCCGGGGACAATTGTCCAAAAATAACAGTGTCCCTTATGTTATTGTTTATGTTTACTTCAGTGCATGATCTGTATATCTATGAAGGCTGCAATAGTGTTTACTTCGATGTTTATGCAATTAAATAACTTGTTAATGTAAAGAACAAGGAGGAGATTGTAAACCAGTAATTGCAATAGGTGCTTCTGATGTGTTAGATTCAGGAATTTTCACGTGGCATCAAAGAGATTGCAGATCAAAGGTGACTGAAGACACCAGCCGAGAAAATCTGAGAAATTGCAGTAGAGAAGCAGTTGTCCCAAGAGACACTGTTGTTCCAGCGCTGAAGAGGCGAGAGGAGGAGTGACGCAGTGCAGAGAGTGTGACGTAGAGGCTCACACAGTGCCTGTGTCAACATGCTGAACCGGGAGAGGGAGACGCAGTAGCTACGTCAGCCATCAGGTCCAGCGCAGAGGCAGAGGAGGGTAGATTAGGCTCACGCAGAGCCACGTCATCTTTCTGGGCCTGGAAGGATTGATGCAGTTGATCGGGAGGAGAAGATTGAGCCCACGCAGAGATTGCGCAGAGCCTGAAGGGTTCAGATTCTTCGAGTTGCCAGGGCTAGGGGAGTTGCAGATTTTGATTTGTGGACCTAGTGGGATGCTATGTCTGTCAGTGCAAAACAGTGTCTAAGGAGACTGAACCAAGGTAGAGGGAAGCACTACCTCGACAGATTTCTAGCCAAGAAATATAGATCTGGGTTACAGCAGCAAAGGAGGATTGGAGAGGAGTGATTCGACAGTTAGACGGAGTATTTCCCAGAGGGAAATCAGGACTCAGAGGGAGTCTAGAGAAGAGGAGCAGAGATGGCAGTGAATGGATTGAGGGATTAGGATAGATTGGACGGGGCTTCCAATTTTGTCATCTGGAAGGCCAAGATCCTGGCAATCCTAGATAAACATCGCATCAAGGACTATGCCTTGAAAACAGTAGTTGTCCCAGTTGACCCTAATGCAAATGAGAAGTATGAGGAGGCCGAAGCAAAAGCGAAATGCATGATCCTAGACGGGGTCAAGGATCATGTCATACCACATATTGTTGAGAAGAACACAGCAAGGGAGATGTGGCAGATGCTGACCACCTTATACCAGGGCTCTTCTGTGCAGTGGAAGATGTTATTGGAGAATCAGCTAAGGTCATATCAGATGCAGAAAGGAGAGGAGATAGATCCATTCCTTCTCAGGTTGCAAGGAATTCGTGACCAGCTTACTTCCGTGGGGTCTACACCGGATCCAGAGTTCATGGTCAGGACTGCCCTGAATGCAGTCTCCGAGGAGTGGGAGACGTTTGTCCAAAGCATTTTGGGCAGAGCGACTCTCCCCAGTTGGGATGAGATGTGGGTAGCTCTTCGACAGAAAAAGCTCAGGAGATTGACCAAAGCGGGAAGTAGCGGTAAGGGAATTCGAATCAAGGAGGAGAGGAAGGATGCAGCTCTTGCATCAGGGGGACAATAGGGAGTACAGAAGAGGAAGAAGAAAGACATCTCCAAGGTCAAGTGCTTCAACTGTGGGGCGCTGGGACATTATGTCTCTCAGGGCCCCAGGAAGAAAGGCAAGGGAGAAGCTTCTGACTCAAAGGATGCTCCAGCAGAGGCTGAGAAGGATGTCGAGACTGATGAAGATTGTGCCATGAGTGCTCATGCGCCTCTAGAAAAGAGGTAGGGAGATTTGGAGTTGTAGTCGAGAGGACTAAGAAGAGGGGCAGGATCCTTGAGGTACCCAAACTCTTGGATCACATCCGGCTACAGGAACCCTTAAAGGCGCATGATGACAGGTGTCAGGTAGAGCAAGGTGTGATTGAGCGACAAGGCAATGCTAGAGTGCAGAAGTTTGTAGCAGTGCAGTGGAGGTTGTAGCAGTGCGAGAGGCACAGAAGAGGTTGCAGTAGCGCAGTGGCAGCAGAGGGAGCACAGGATAGCAACAGAGGTGGCTTCAGCATCACGAGGCTTCCAGACTGACCAGGATGTCAGTGTTTGGGTGAAGTCAGTTACTTACTTCTCGGTAACTGAGTTGCAGTGCAGCAGTTAGCAGTGGCAGTGCTATGGGCAGCATGATGCAGCATGTTGAGAGGGAGTTGTAGTACAGATGTAGCAGTGGCAGTGGCAGTGTCATGGGAAGCAGTACAGGAAGCAGCAGTGCAGTGGATGTGTTGGAATTTCTAAGTCCAACTGTTAGAAACCCTTCATGTACTTTACTGATTTATTCCTACCTACTTGTTCTGTTAATTAACAAGTTATTTACCATGTAAATACTGGAAATAAATACAAGTACATGCTCAACACATTACAGATCATCAACTGGAGGAAACAGAAACAAGCACATAAGTGACACCATTGTTTTTTGGACTAATATCCCCGGAAAAACCCAATGCGGGAAAATTGGTGCAACTATCTGAGGGTTTATTTATTAAGCAGTTTCAGAATACAATCCAGGTGCCAAATCCGGCTCACCCAACAGAGAAAAATCTCGGCAGTAGTACCTCTCTACTCGGAAGCAGATTTTCCGGCTAAAACCCCGGATAAACACTCCGGCAGCTCCACAGTTCCAATCTGCCCCACGAAACCCCAGCATCAGCCTCTAGGGACTGCGTTAGCTCTCTCTAGCCCAGCATTAGCCCAGCGTCACTCTGGCTTGGCCTGCGTCAGCCTCTGGAGGCACTACGTCAGTCCTCTGGCCCTCTGCGTCACCCACGCTGGCCCTCTGAGGCACTGCGTAGCTCCTGGCTGCCTCTGCGTGAGCCCTGGCTGGCTCTGCGTGAACCCCTGGCTGGTTTTGCATCTCTTACTCTCGGCTACTGCGTTGATCCTCCTGGTGCTATCTCTGCCTCTCTGCTTCTGTATTCACTGCCCCTCAGTTGCAACTCTGATCACCCTCTCAACTTTCTCAACAAACCTAGCCCCAGAAAGTCGAAATCTTGATCTCTTGGTGTGCTTTCCAAGTGACCCTCAAACCTCCTCTTATACTTTTCTCATTGACAAATCAACGGCCAAGATTAAGTCCCTAATCAATGGCTAAGATTAGATCTGGCTTGATCCATGACTTTTGGACCAATCTAACACAGTTTTATATTAATTCAAATTAATATTTTATTTTCCCTAAGTTTAGACTTAAGGACTCCATTAAAAATATTAATTATTTTAATATCTCTCAAACTGGTTAAATTCTGCCCAAACCATTTCTGGGTATTGGAGATCTCATGTGTTTTAGCATCTCCACCCATTTTCGTGGCTAAAGCACATCTGATGCTACTCCAAATCGACAAGATATGAGGCAGCAGGCCTAGCATCAACACAAAGGACCGATGCGGAGGATCAGTGTGATGCTTCTATGGTGAAGCATTGCTAGAGCACATTCCTCGCTAAGAGGGAGTGTTGATTTTTGGTAGCATCAGATGTGCTCTAGCCATGAAATTTGGTGGAGAGGCTAAGGAATATGAGATCTCCAAGACCCTGAAATCGTTTGGAGAAATTCCACCCGGATGAAAAGATATTAAAATAATTAATATTTCTAATGGGTTCCTAAGTCTAAACTTAGGAAAATAAAAATATTAATGTGTATTAATATAATATGGGTGAGAAAGTTCTAAGTGACAAGGATCAAGCCAGTTCTAATCTTAGCCGTTGATTAAGGACTTAATCTCAGTCGTTGAATCGTCAATGGGAAAAGTATAAGAGGAGGCTTGAGGGTCAGTTGGAGACACGCCAAGAGAGATCAAGAATTCGATTTTCTAGGGCAAGGTTTGCTGAGGAAATCGAGTTAGTGATCAGTTGCAGTGAGGGGTAGTTCAACAAGGTATTTCCATCTGAGGCTGAAGAATACATCGCAGAGAGGTAGTGAAGTGCTGGGAGAGACAGTGCAGGCCCTAAAAGCGCTGACGCAAAGGCCGTAGGAGCTGATGCAGAGGACGCACAGGGTCGTAGAGGCTGACGCAGAAGTCGTAGAGGCCGACGTAGAAGTCGTAGAGGTTGATGCACAAGTCGTGGAGGGCTTCAGACTCCAGAGACAGAGTTGGGAGATTCTGTGGGGCAGACTGGGAGCATATCAGCAGATTCTGAGCCGGGGTAGGGTGACGCAACTCCTAGAGGAGTGACGCAGTTCCTAAGCAGTGCTTGGAGCAACTTTCGTTGTCCAGCATAGGGAACAGGCGGAGTTGCTGTGGGGTTTGATCATCCGGCTATTGATTTGCCGGAACATTTGTCTCCGAATAGAGGTACTACTACCAAGGAAATTCTCAGTTGGATGAGCCATTTATGGCACCCTTGTTGTATTCGCGAAATCTGCTTAATAATATAAACCCTCTATATGTTGCACCAGTTTTTCCGAATTGGGTTTTTCCAGGGACGATTGTCCAAAAATAACGGTGTCCCTTGTGTTATGGTTTCTGTTTACTTCAGTGCATGATTTGTATATTTGTCAAGGCTGCAATAGTGTTTACTTCGATGTTTATGCAATTAGATAACTTGTTAATGTAAAGAACAAGTAGGAGATTGTAAACCAGTTATTACAGTGGGGGTTTCTGATGTGTTAGATTCAGGAATTTTCACTATATATATATATATATATATATATCTGCCATAAGCATAAGTATTGTCATCCTGATGTTGACCTTGATCTAAAGGAGTTGGTATTCAATTTGTATTATAGATGTCATTGCAAGAATAGACCAAGCCAGTGTTGACTGTATGAGCAGAATTGTGCACTTATGTCAGTCACCTATAGCTGAGATGATGTATTCCAGGGTTTACAATACTAAGTTGTGTAACTACAACAGTGACAATGCTAAAGGTTCAGAAGTTTTATGCAGCAAGATTAGCAACTAGGGTTTGGCACCTTCATGATTGTTGAAGTATTCTAGGGTTTGGACAGGTATCGCCTTGCAAGGTTCACATGTTGAGAAAGTCTGGTTGTTGAAGACAGAGAAGGGTTTGGTATGTTGCAGTAGAAGCTTATTGATTTATTGTTGTTAATTAAGCAGAGAAATAAAGTGTGGTCATTTAGAATTTGGTTGTTAATGCCTTGGACCAGAGTTTACAGCCATAGTTGATGTAAAGAAACATTGCTATGGTTTGTTGATGATGTATTTTTGAACCAGAGTTATATCACAGTGTTGATAATATCGGCGTTATTCAAAAATATCATGATATTTTCGGCAAAACGATATACCGCTGAGAAAATATCGCGATATTTTCTGTTTTGAAAATATCGGCAAAATATCGCCATATTTTGAAAATATTGACTATGTTTAAAAATTTGAAAAAAAATGAATTTTTATGCTTTCCAATATTTGCCGATATTTTGACGATATTTTCGCCGATATTGCCAATAAGATGTTATCTGGACCCTCGCCAATATTTTGTCGATATTATCAACACTGATATGACTAATAATTGATGACAGCTTCATGTAATTTGAGCGAAGGTGAAGGTTTGATATCTTGAGCAGAACTGATTATTACCTTGTGACAATGACAGTGATTGTAGTTGCAGGGTATGTTTGCAGATTGTATGATTACTAGACTAACAGTATATTGATGTAGAGATCCTGAGCAGAATTAGAGCACAAGCAGATTTGATTGTTGAAGCAGAACTTGAATTTGCAGAGAGTTTTGTGTTGTTGACGAGCAGAGGTGGATCCGGTCTAAAAATTATGAAACATGGTCCATCGGCTGATCAGGGAAGCAGGGTGGTGCAAGGCAGGAGACTGAAGTCTCCTTCAGGTCGGAGCCTGCACAGGGCATTGGAGCGTCCTTCCAATTGCAACTAGTAAACAGGGTGTTGGTGCATCCTTCAGGTCGGAGCCTGTAAACTAGGGCGTTGGAGTGTCCTTCCAGTTGGAGTTGGTAAACCAGGGGATTGGAGCGTCCTTCAAGTTGGAGCCTATAAATCAAGGGGTTGGAGCCTCCTTCAGTTGGAGATGAAAATATTCAAAGTTGGAGCTTCCTAATTGACGTAATTTTATTGAAGAAAAATATTAAGAAGCGTTCAGTTGTTTTTTCTCCCAGAAGGGTTTCCACCTAAAAAAATTTGGTGTCTATTGTCTTGATGTTTGTGCATTGTTGAATGGTGTTGGTTACTAATGTGATGAATATTTATGTTTATCTAATGATAAAGATAACTAATGCTCTGTGAAGTTAAAAATCAACTAATTGAAAGAAATATTGATTCAACCCCCTCTCAGTATTTCCAACACCTTAATGGCCCAATGGGTATAGGAGGGGCACTACTCAAGCAACCTCGAATGAGATAGCATGCTACATCTATCCCTATTCCATACTTACAACTTTCCATCTTACATTACAAGTCCATATTCGACCTTCATTCTTCAGGTTCAACTGACCGTTGGTTCTCTAGGATTTGCTACTCATACATCCACATACCTGGGTAGGGACCAAAACTTTTCCCTGGGAGGTTGATGCAGCTAAAACAAAAGGGAAAGGGCATATCATGGCCACAAAATAAAATAAAAGAGTATCAAAATGCAAAAGATGGATGGGACATACACATTAACAGAGGATTATAAGAGGAGGTCAATGTGGTGATGGAGTGGAGAGGACACTAGAGCAGTTCGATTTCTAAGCAAATTGATTTCCAGAGTAGCAGCAGTCAATTGCCAGAGAGAGAGCTAGAGATCGAAGTAGTGAGAGAGGGGTAGAGACAGTGAGGCTGGATGATGTTGATTTGTGTAGCTTGGGAGGTACTCCAAGCCCTAGGGTTCAAGGTTTGGAGGGCAATGCACCACAAGGGTCACTTGTGGGCTTGGAACCCAAGTATGGGGTTTTGCACCAAATCATGTTTTGGCATTTCCGGGAGCACATTGCAACATGTGATGGCATGAGATGATAGAGAGCGGAAAGGAGAACCCAACGCTTAGAGAATCCTCGGATTCCGAGTTGTAGAAGTGGAGATATGAATTTTTGAAGTTATATCATGGGTTTGCACTTATATGTCAAGGTCGGCCTAAGGTGTTTTAGGCATGTGACAAGCTAGCAGCCCTTGTGTGACGTCTTAGGAAGGAGCCCCTCATTTATGTATAAATAGAGGGTGATGTAGAGCCATTAAAGCATCCATCTTGTGCAACGCAATCTCTAGAAGAGGACTCGTTGGAGAAGGGATGTCTCTATGCCCTAGCCACAACATAAGGAGGCAGGAACAGCGAGAAAGAGGAGGACTGATTTGGGTTTATTACAGGGTCTGAGTTGTTGTAATGGAGGTCGAGTATCTTGTGTGCTAGGCCGAGCCCTTAAGGGCTAAATGTTGCTTGTTTGGGCACTGTTTTGAGGGACCAAAGGCTACAGAACTGCAGTGTGCTAGGCCGTAGGCCATAGCACCACAACAAGGCTTGCATAGGGGCAGATTAAGGGTTGGTATTGACCCTAGGCAGCAGCGTAGCAAAGGAGATGTCTCTTAAGGGTGTGTTGTAGCTTTTTAGAGGGTTGTTAAAGGACTGGAGCAGTTTAGGGCTGCAACAGTGTGCCCTAGTGCCCTAACCAGAAGGCACAAACAGCAGTGTACAAACATATTTGGAGCGTTGTTTGGAGGTACATTGGGTCAAAGGATTTGACTGGATTTGGATCAGAATTGGAGCAGTCTGTTGGTGCCATGTGGAGGACCTTCCGTGGTGGTGAAGAGTCCATCCTAGGAGTAGAACCTACAATGTAGTATTGGGTGCCATTGATCTGGTGGAGGGCAGTGTGTTGGCTACCCAAAGTAGCCCTAGACGAGCTATCTTGAAGTGACGAAGAGGAGTTGAAGATTGGGTGAAGTTTGGTGCCGAAGTGCAGCACCTTAATGGACAAAGGTGACTGCTAGCTTGGCAGTTTGGAGCTCAAGAATGAGGCCTACCGAGAGAGCAAATTGGATGAGCCCGTGTACATGCTACAGAAGTGACTTGCAGTAGTGTTAGGTGGCAGCCCTCCTGGAATCTCGATGTGTTGTCCTTTGAAGGACTAAGGGGTAGCTAGCGAGCAGCACGGGAGCAAAGGACCGACAGAACAAGATACGACATCGAAGTTGCAGCGAAGTTTGTCATTGTATCTTGTATACCATAGACTGTTGTATTATTCAGTTTTGGTTTAATATAACAAAGATTGGGATTGTACATTATTGGACAATTTGTTAAAAGCTGTGTATATTTGTGCATGTGTGATTTACTGCTTTATATTTCCGCTGTGCAAAGTAGTTTATGGTTGAGATTCTTGGTTTGGTAGCGTCAGTGATATTAAGACTCTAACCTAGACCTAAGATCATGGAAATTCAACATGGTATCAGAGCGTGTCTGAGCTACTTTGGAAGTCAGTGAATCAGAGTTGTGCACAGCAAAGTACAGCTTAAGAGGGAATTGGTCACATTGTAAGTGACAATGTCGAAGTTGCAGGCACGTCTCCCGTATGAGGACAGGTTGGAGGGGTTGTCCAACTATAGTCCTTGGAAGGAAAGGATCAAGTTGGTCTTGTAGGTCAACAGGATCTGGGAGTTCACCGATAAAGGGATCAAGAAACCAACCAACCCTAAGGAGCTGGAAATATATGAAGATTTGGATACGAGGGCGAGATTGATCATCCTAGATAGTGTGAAGGATGCCCTAATACCTCATTTGTTCGGGAAGAACAATGCACATGAGATGTGGATAGCTCTTCAGAATTTGTTCCAGAATAAGAATGAGAACTGAGTATTGGTATTGAAGGATAAATTGAAGTCCACCAAGATGATAAAGGGTGAAAGCGTGACCTCATATCTAACGAGATTGTCTCAGGTCAAAGATGAGATTTCTGCCATCGGTGTGACTATCTCAGGTGGAGATATGGTAAGGATTTCCTTGAAAGGGTTCACCGAGGAATGGAAGCCCTTCATCAAAGGAATCGTTGTCAGATAGAAGTTGCCAGACTGGGATAGGCTATGGGATGACTTCGTCCAAGAAGAGTTGCGAAACGAGGATCTTCATCCAAAGAAGAAGTATTTCGATGATGTCGTGGCACTTGCAACGCGAATGAAGTTCGAGAGGGAGCTTGCAAGTTCAAGGGGAGACTTTGCAGCGCAAGAAGAGTGCGTGCTCAATGGGGAGTAAGGGTGCTCATACCACTGCCAAGAAGAAATCATGGAGAGATCGGAAAGCGATACAGGAGAAGAAGGAGAAGCAGGATGCTTCCAATGACAGCGACACTTCCGAGAAGGGCATAGTTCATCGTATAAGGATTGTTGCGATTGTGAGCGCCAGTAGTTGGGCAAGTGTTTCGAGCAGTGACGATGATGACGAGATACTTCCTAGTCTTGGAAATACCTTCCTTGCTAAGAAGGAGTGTTGATTTGTGTAGCTTGGGAGGTACTCCAAGCCCTAGGGTTTAGGGTTTGGAGGGCAAAGCACCACAAGGGTCACTTGTGGGCTTGGAACCCAAGTATGGGGTTTTGCACCAAATCATGTTTTGGGCATTTCCGGGAGCACATTTCTACATATGATGGCATGAGACGATAGAGGTGAAGTGTTGAGAGCCTTGGGTCTTCGAGCAATAACAACACAACACACCTACCCCTGGGTACCTCCTGCACCTAGGATATTCTGCCACTTTGCACTATATTTGGCGATTCTTTAGGACGATGCACTTGGACCAACATGCCCCCAGGTTGGCCTTACTCTAAGAGGTGGCAGCCGATCTAGAGCACATATGAGGATTGTCTCACCTTCAGAGACTTGGGAGGGCTAGTAGCACCTAGATAGCCCTCAACATTGGAGCAAAGATGGAAGGGGAAGGAACCTCCACACATGAAGCCACATAGAGCACCGAGGCAATTACCCAACCCAACGAGCGGCAATGGTGGCATGAATGTGCAACAAGATGCTAGACAACAACGGAGAAGCAAGTTGGCGGACTAGCAACCCATCTATGCAAGAGAGGTCAATGATAGCATGGAGTGATGGCAGAGGAAGCCTTGGCACCAGCAGACCACAAGCCATGATACCTCGAAATCACAAGCCACACAACCGCCATAAAGAAGCAGTTGGGAGAAACCCTACAGCGCGAAGCAAAGTAGAAGAGCAGCATGAACCAAAGGGCAAGGCAGCTAGGGTTACAGCCACCCAGGAGTTGCACCCTTTTTCTCAGCAGAGGAGCCACTTCCCTCTTGGAAAACAAATTAGACCCCATTTGCCCACCATTCCAGACAAGGCACTGGTAGTTGTCTTCTTCAGCCACAAACCCGCTTCTTTAAACCACTTTTTCAAGGGGCAGCAGTCTCAGTGTGCCCTTCCTTGCTATAACTTATAGGATCTGCTCCCCCATCTCAGACTGCGTCCTTTTTTCAATTGCAAATCAAAAACATGTGCACCCTTATTCCTCACATAAATTTGCAACTTCAAATGCAGAAAATTATTTCTACCGAGTCAATTTTCAAAACCAACTTTCATCCTTTATTGTAAGTTCAATGAATGTGTTGGGTTTATTTTTGAACGGCAATATTTCGTTTTAGTGAATGAACTAATTACAACACATAGAATATTGTCTCAGTAGGAATTTTTATTTCTAGAAAAATTTCCTTGCTTGTCATTTTATACACTAGCATCAATGTAATACTTGAATTCTGGCAACCTCAGTTCCAGATCTAAAGATTTCATACAATTCTAGGGTGAAATCAGGGGTACACCAGATTGCACACTAAATATTTTATGAAAAGTTCCAATGAAATTATTATATCTACACAGCAATATTGATTTTAATGGTTGAAAATCCATAGTGGATAGCTAGATATATTTTTTGAGTGTCCAGAAGCAAATGTTAACTAACACAAGGCTTGTGCTCTTAACCTAGGCTCATGATCTTGCAAATATGGTTCTTATTAGTCTGCTCTCAAACTGTTCGATGAAATGTTTGAATGGATTCTCCCATAACTATGTTATAAATTTTAGGGTTATGCTTTTGTCTTTTTTTTTTACTAACAGATTTCGAGGGCTTGAAAAGAGAAGAAGGGGCTTATCAGTTGTCAGCTTGTACAATCTTGGAAGACTAAGCACCTTGTTTATTATCTTTCTAGCAATGAAATTACAACATTTCAGCATGAAAGAAAGATCTATAAGCTTGCCATCCAACTGTTAGACTGAATGCATGCTTGACCCTTTTTAATTTCTGCTTGGTGAAATTTTCTTCCTTTTTTTGAAGCTAAAACAGAGACAGCACACACTTCCAGCCTTTAAACTTACGGACCTATTGCCAGTTTGTGTTTATATGACCAAGGAAGAAATTGCATTTTTATGCAGATTTAGAACAGGGAATTATGATATGCTATAATTTTGATTATCTCTCTGGTCTGAGTGCACTTAAGAGTGGTGGAACTAAATTGTAAAAGATAATCTGTTTGCTAGTAGACAAATCATCTTGGGACTGCTGTTTACATTCCAGAGCCTAAAAAGGAAAAAACTCATAAGTATAGCATTTCAAAGTTCAAACACCCTGATTTATCCTTCCTTATAGTTTGAGTGGTTGATGCTCGTAGAATCTATAGTTCTGTGCATTGTAGATGCATGATTGATATGTGTTCTTAGAAGTAATTCAGCTTGTCCTGCCATTCATGTACATAGACTTGGGAGTAGTTTCATTACAGCATTGCTTTTAGGAATAGATGATTTAGGTAGGAACTAAGAGAGGTCAGCTGGGTGAATGTGCTAACTTATGTATATCATATATCATACGACCTTTATCAGCTTATAAAGATAAAGCATTCTTGGGGTATATTCAATGTGCACACATAACGATATCATTCACCTTTTACATTGGATACCCTAGATTGTAAAGCAGAAATATTTTCCGTAAGAAGCATCCCTTAAGGTAGCTGACAATTGCCTGAAAAGAGTAGGAGAAGCGGGATCCTAGGTGAAAGTGGCTCTCTTTTCCTAGTTGCCCTTCGTTTGTCACAAAAACTGACCTTGCTCACCTGAACATGACAAACCAAGTGGTAACATTTTGGCACCATTGTTGAGTAAGGTCAACTTCCCGGAAAATCAGAAAATCAGAAGAGTAAGCTTCCATAAGTTTGATGAATGTCATTTGATTCTGATCTTGAGACATTCATCTAGCAACTCCTCAAAATGGAACTTCATGCCACAGATATAATACTTGAAGTTCCACTTAGAAACTGGTTTTGGGATTCAACAAACCAGAAAAGGTGCATGAGTTACCCCTTTCCTCAGCCTGCTTTTTCCACCACTTTGGTGCACCTTTTTACTTTAATGATTTATCTTCTTTGGTGCATAACTCAGGAGCCCAAGCTTGCTTTGTGCTTTTCCAATACGCTTTAAAGATGTAGCAGTTTCTTGCTCATCGAGGTTGGTACATTGAAGAGTTCCTTTATTTTAGATGAAGCATTAAATGCTTGAGGAACTAGGTGATGGATAATGGGGGGTAGAGCTCATGCTAGCCTTTTGCCCACGTGCTAAATAAGTCCCAGCCATCTATGTATTTTATGTTTTCTTTCTATTCTGGCTTTGTATGCTTTTATCATTTTTTCAGTTGCATCAACCTCTAGGTCCAAGTTTTTGGGTTCTGACTCAAGGACGTGAATATAGGGTGCCAAAACCAAGGACCAATAACTATCAATCCAAAGAATGGAGATGAATAATTGGGAGAGATGGAAAGTAGTAAGTATGGATTACCCTGGACATGCTATATTAATTAGTGTTCCCTAGTAGTGCCCTTCCTAAATCATAAGGGCCTCAGAGGAGGTCCCACTCGACTAGAGTCAGACTAACCTCCCAGGTGAAGTGTGGGAACAAGGATACAATCATGAGCAATCAATCATCCAGTTTGCTCTGTATTCATATTATACCCCCATCACATTAAATAAAAGCACATGATTGCTAAAAAGGTTAGAGTACTCGTTGATAGATGACCCGCCTTCCTTCAAGAAGAGTGCTAGATGGGTGAGAGCACTGACTGGAGCAATAGCTAGAGAACTCTAGCATAATGCTATCTAAAGACCATCATAAGGCTGCTGGCTGGTTGGCAGTCAAATGAGGAGAAAAAATTTCTATGGATTACCCACTTTTGGTGGGTAACAAGGCCAAATTTTCAGACTTACTATTTACTATGCTTAATAGTACTTTTATATAGCCGTTAAGTCTTAATGGCAACTACTCTAGGCTATGGCAATTTTGATTTTAGACTCCAGGGCACTTGACTTGCAAAGGATCCTTATACAGGATACTCGTATGGACATATCTTCTTTATCTTAATAGATAAAAGGAACCATTTTATTCAAAAGAAAAGGAAAGTGGTGTTATGCCCAGCAGAATATATTCCAACTTACCCTGCACCCCTCACCAATGTTTTTGTTTGCACCTTATGCCTGTCTGTTATCTATGGACACATGCCTTGGGTGAGATAATAATAGAAAATTCCACAAGCCACCATCCAACAGGGCATTCGATTCTGTCATGGCACTGGCTTGTTGATAATGCACTTAATACAATGGCTTCAAAAGGATGCCTCCACGATATGAAAGTGCCAATACATTTCAGATTTTTACGGTTTTACGCCAAAACCGCCCACTTTTGACCGAGTTCTATGCCTTGTGCTTGGAAGCATCTTCCATACCATATTTGTCGATGACATGGCAGAGAATAAATCCACACATGTCACGACAATCCAAAAAGATTACAAGTATTGTCAGCTATGCCCATTCTTTATATAGTTTCCCCTTTGTAGGGAACTACAACTGTACATATCTGAAGAAAGAAACTTTTGGCAAAGGTTAAATGTTAAGTAGAGTTTTACGACAAACCAGAGATCTCGCCCCTTTCAAGTTTCACTGCAAATTAACACTATTCTTACTGGATTGGAAGAAACTTAGCCCGAAATGACCCTCTGGACATTTCAATTTCTCGTCTACAATGCTACGTTCACTTTCAGCAATGCAAACACAAAAACCAATGACAACGTGCACCAATGAAATCAGCCACGGTCAAAGGAATATTCCAAAACTCTCTGATTTCCAATTATCCAGACATTGCCGTGAATAATAAAACGTAGTCAACGAAATTCATATAAGCTAATTCTAGTAGGAAATGTTTGCCACGTTTATTAAAGATGAATTTATCAGGGAGCAATGATCCAGAATACCGTTTACAAACTTATTTCAATTTAGTACCCAGTCTTACAAAATTCCCCATATTACATGCTGAAGCATCCCCTGTAACATCTATAGGGCTAATTTAACATACTGAAAAACTGCCCCCACCCATATAATATTGTCCTTAAAACCCAATTTAACAAAATGAATATGCCTCAAATTTGAAGCGGACTCTAAATATGGAAGTCCTTCAGAAGTCAATGAACAGATTAAAACAATCCATACACCAAGGAAAATCTATAGACAATGAGCATAAATCAAGATTGCCATTAGCACAGAACTATCGGATATAGACCGGCACATTCCAAAGTGCAAAAATATATATGAATGTCGTCCATCTCTTTGGGTGACAATAAATACCGCTGAAACAGAATCAAGGATTCCGTATATCAATTAAGGTTTAACTATGATGTTGCAAGGCCAAGATTGAAAAAAAAAATACCTTAATACAGGCAAGCAAAACAGCCGTGAAAACTGTAAGGATTGTAGTCCCCATGGCTGTCTGTCCTTTCTTTCTGCTACAATTGTCTTCTGTTTCATGGAATTAGAATTGCAATAATATTCGTACCAGATGGGTCACACCTAACAGTCATGTCTGACCTGATACCACAAAACAAACAGTGTGATGAACAAGTGGTCAACTGATGACTTCGCAATCGGAGGGAATAATGGTCACCATGATGACTTCGGTCAATCTCTTTTCTAAACACAGGTTACATGGTAGATAGCTCATTAATTTAATCAAACAAAAAAATAACATACAAAGATTTTATTAAAAAATTAAAACAATTAATAAAATATTATATTGTTGAATGGCATCATTAAAAAATATTATTAATTGATATCATTTATATTAAAATACAAGTGTAGTCTAATTTATTGATGAAATAATTTTTTTCATGGGAATTCATCAAAATCCGGCAATATAATTTCAAGATTTTTTGTTTTTTAAAATACATTTTTGAATGCATAAATGGATTCAGCACCCTGAAAAACCCCTAGGGCATTCGAATCATGCAGATTAAACAATTTAAACTCAATTTTTTTAAAATCTCTATTGGATTTTAATTAAAATTAACCAAAAAAATAGTGAAAGAGATCATTTAGTCTATAAATTAAACTATGCCTAAAATACATATAGTGAGGGGTTTGTCCAGAAATTGGGAGCTTCCACAGAAAAGGGCTGAATACATCAAGCAAATGAAAAAGCAATCTGTGCCATAAGCTATCTTTAGCCTTAAAATAATTTCTTTCTTTCTTTCTTTCTTTCTTTTATATCTATATGTGTGTGTTTTATTTTTATTAATATATATAAGTGTTTATAATTAAATTTATTAAAATATGTTTTTAATATAATAACAAGTGACCTTAAATTGAAAATTTTGTGAAAAAATTATAATTAGTAAAAATAAAAAATAAAAAGGGAATAAAACTAAAAACAAAAAACTAGTGACTAATAGAAATGGGAGTTATTAAACAACCCATAATAAGACTTCAACAAGTCACCTTACAAAAAATAAATTTCAATAATAATAATAAATAATAAAAATTGAATTCATAATGTTAAACTATGGATAAGAGTCATACATTTTTGATCAAAAACGAACTAATACCCAGTCAAAGGCAAAGATGAATACGTTATACCATGTCCGTCGCAGGTATAATAAGGAGGAAAAATATTTTTTTAAAGTCTACGTGGCTAAAGATAATTTATGGGAGGCTAATCATAGTCTATGGGACAAACTATTTCTAGGCTTCATCTTATTTCTACATAAGCTCTTTTCCTATGCAAAGTGACAATAAGCACTCCCAATTTTTGAAAAGTCTCCTCTGCCGAATAAATTATCTCATAAGCTAGTTGTTAGGATATTTATATAATTGTCTTTAATGTATAAGGAGTTTTTTCGGAAGAAGTCACATTGAAGATTTGGGTCGACGCATTTAGAACCAACAAGTGTGGTTCATCTTCAGGACACGATGAAGAAATAGATCTAGGAAGAGGTTTAAATGGGAAGACAGGTCAACCTAACAGCTAGAAGAAAACAGCTATGTTTGACTATGGGAGGGAGAAGGGACAGATTGATATATATATATATAATTTTTAATTTTATTACTTAACTAGCTAACGGCTATATTCAATTCATATTTTTTTACTTTATCAATATATATAAAACTAACTAAAGATTAAAACTAATAATAACGATTATATATATATATATATATATATATATAGATGTAGATATATATATATATATATAATAATATAAAGGATTCTTAATAAACACCTACTCATATTAATAAATAATATTAATGTTAAACTGTATATATATAATAACAATATATATATAAATCACCATGTATAAAAATTAATATTAATATAAATTAATATTAGGTTAATAATATTCAATTCATTTTTTACTTTATCAATATATATATAAATAATTGTCTTTATTGAATGCCTTACACTCTAAATGAAATGCTTTTTTTGTTTCTACTTCTTAGGAAATGCAAAAAATACACTCTTTCACAACGGAGTTGGTGAGAGTTAATTCTTAATTGAACAATAAGAATTTTGGCTCTACAGGAGATATTTACCTTTATGTATTGATCCAGATTTATGAAGGAGTGAAATAAAATACAGATATAAACAGAAATACATAGATACAACGAAAACAGAACTTCAATTCATTAATAACAAAGTACTGAAAATTGTTTACATGCAGAATGGAAATAAACTAGCTCAGAGGATGATAGTTTATCTCTGATGGCTACATGTCTTCTAAACTATGTTACAATGAGGCTTGTAGGCCTATTTATTATTAAGAAACAATGAAAAACCCTAAAAATCCAAAACCCTAATCCTGGGAGATGAAGCGCCAAAAGTCTGTGGGCCCCGTTGGGGTAAATTGGTACATCAACTTCCAAGGGTTGTAACTTTGGCATATGATCTTCGTTTGACGCATACGATACCTCGTTAGAAAGATCTATCTGAGGACTACAACTTTGATTACAAGCCCTTATTGTAAGCAATAAGGTTGCTCGTTTTCCAAAAAAAATGTCGTTTAGGGCCTCAAAACAGCTTTGGAAGCTCAGGACCCGAAAAACTGCCAAAAATAGTAAATTGTGCTACAATTAAAGAAACTGAAAGAAACAATGGTGGGGGTCCAAGTGGAATAGGCGGGTGGCCACCAATATCCACCTGGATCAGTCCTTCCCCTTAGGAAGCAATGGTCCCCATTACGTTGAGTGCCTCCATGAGATGGGGAAACTTCTATTAAACTTAGTCCCTAGTGAGCCACTTGCCCTAGTGCAAGAGTTGGTCATCTTTGACAACTCGATACAATTGGATCTTTTGTTTGTGATTGCTCTTGATCTGTGTGTCCATGATCCGATCAGTTGTAGTTTTTTCAATGCAGTCCAGGTTGAGCTATGTTGGTGTCAACTGCTCAGCGATGTGATGTGTTCAACAATGGTGGAAAGTATGGTCGAAGGCGGTCCACATTAAATACCGAGTGCAAGCCAAGGAATGGTGGGACATTGAGCTCGAAAGTGTTGTCTCCCACAACCATGGTGATGGTGTAAGTCCCATATCAGAGCGATCAAAGTTTATGATAAGCTCCAGTGAGGCGCTTTTTTTGTAGATGTAAGCAAATTTTGTCACCCACATGAAACTTAAGGGGCACTCGATGTTGATCATGTCATTATTTGCATTTGGCATTGGTTTTCTCCAAGATATCGTGAACCTACTGGCGGATGTGTTGAATGCGCTCAATAAATCTGGTGGCTTTATCAACTTCAGAGTCAACATGGGCATATTCTTCTTGTATAGTTGCAAAAGGAAGTGCAAAAGGGGACATAATGGTTGAAATCCCAAGCCCACTTCAAAGGGGTTGTGGACAATCGAGCTATGGAGAGCATTGTTGTAGTTGTGTTGTACATAGGGAAGACTCTCATCCCATGTTCGCAGATGTTCATAGTTGTACATGCGTAGTATGTGCACAATCATCATGTTGATGACCTTTGGCTGACCATCAATTTGGGGTGGAATGCAGTGGACTTGGTGAGCTTGGTGTCTAACAAAGACCAAAGGGTCGACCAAAACACGCTTAGGAACCTGTTATCCCAATATAATATAATGGTCTATGGTATCCCAAAATGTACCCATACTCGTTCAAGAAGAGTCTAGCAGTGGCCTCCGTTGTGATACTCTTCTTGCAGGTAGCCAATATGGCCATCTTAGAAAATTTGTCAACGCCCACAAATACACAGTCATTATCATGCTTAAGAAGGAAGGCCAAACATATAGTCCATGAAGATGAATTCCCAGGGCCGGTTAGGAGTAGGCAGAGGAGTATACAAGCCTTTCTTCTTAATAGTTGGCTTGGTAATGGCACGGGCAATGCAAGATCTGATGCATTTTCCAACATATTGTCGGAGATTTGGGCAATAAAAATACTTCTATAGTATGGCCATAGTTTTCTCCACACCAAAGTGTCTTGCGATCTGACTATAGTGTGCTTCCCAAATCAGCTTGGCACACTTGCTTGAAGGAACATGAAAGTGGACTAGGTAGCATAATAACGCATCTTAGAGGTGGAATTATGGAACTTGCTTGCCATCCACTAGCATCTAGTATGTGGTGGCGAACTATGGATCATTTTTATATAGTTACGACCATCTAGAGGTCTCGTGGCCACAAGAGTTGAGAACAATGGTCAGTGTTGCAACCGGTGGCCGATTGAGGCAATCTGAAACATGATTGGTGCTGCCCTTCTTGTATTTGATATTCAAATGGAATTGTTGCAGATATGTGGACCACTTCTGATGGCGATCATTCTACAACTTCCCTTGGGTCTATATAAATAGCAAGGGTTGGTGATCTATGTGGATGGCCATCTCCTTCCCCATAATGTAATGTTTCCATCGTCGGAAAGCCTACACATTGGAGTACATTTCCTTATCGTAGGTGGGGTATTTCTAAATGGTGTCAGAAAGTGTCTCACTTTGATACACCACCAGATGCCCTTGTTGGGTGAGAAATGCACCAATAGAATAGTCAGTGGCGTCTATCTCAATTTTCAATGGTTGTTGTGGGTCTAACAATGTGAGTATTGGTGTAGAGCAGAGGCGGTACTTCAGTTCAACAAACATCTTTTTTTGGGACTCGAACTAGAAAAACTTTGCTTTCGCTCCGCCCTTGGAACCTTGACTCAAAGGCTAAGTGATATGAGAGAATCCCAACAAGAACCTTCAATAAAAATTGGCAAGGCCCAAAAAATTGTGAAGCTCTATTAGAGTGGTCATGGCTGGCCAATCCCAAATGACTTGGATCTTAGCCAGATCCACATGTACACTTTTCTCATCAATGATGTAACCTAGATATTGGACCTGACTCATTCCAAATGTGCATTTCTCTAAGTTGGTACACATTTTGTGTTGTCATGGGGTTTGAAGGACATGTCAAATGTGTTGCAAGTGCTCTTCCCAACTCTTGTTGAAGATGAGGATGTCGTCCAGATAAACAACCACAAACGAGTTGGTGAAGGGTCACAAGTTGTTTGTAGAAATATGGTGATATTAATTTCAACTGCTCAAGAAATTTAATCTAAATCAAGAGACACAATTCTACTTTACTGATCTGCGGAGATTAATTCACAATTTAGAACAACATTCTCAAACATGCATCAATCACATACACAAGTACATAGATTTATCTAGGGGAAACCAACTCGTAAAAATCACTTAAGCCTACTTTCATTAATTACATGAATAGAGAATGTATTACAATTGCTTACTCGCTATGAGCTCAACCTACAAGTTAATAACCTTTATCTTTCTCAATGAGAAGCTCTGACCCAGACTTAGTCAATTTCTACCTCCACCTGAGCGCCCATTTCCTTACGCAAATCCTAAGGAAATTGGCCCCTGTTTTTTAGGAATTTCCTCCAAACTGATTATGCAATTCCCAATGATTGATCATTGATTGCATGCAACACCTGTACAGTCAAGACTAATCTACAACTGATGTTACATTTCCTTGGAATCTCCACCACAACTAGGGAATTTGAATTCTCTACATGCACTAGCTATTTTTGGTTGATTGATCAGTTAACCAGATGATCATTGAGTTAGAATGTTGTCCCACTGCACCACTGACCTCCAAATAGTTCTATCAACAATTAGAAGTAGTTTCACTGAATACAACTAGAAATAACTTAACTGGATTGCTACAAATTAGCAATCACACATGCATAACTAAACTCCAAGCCCTCTAAATTGAATTTACTAATCTAATTGAGTGATAAGAGCGATGTCACCTCAGTTAACTACCTCCAAGTTGTTTTCTAATTTGGAAATTTGAATTTTCTCAATTTGACCAAGGCAAATTTAAATTGAGACTTTCTTGCTACACTTGTCAACACTCCCTCTTAGCAAGAAAGGGATTTTCAACCACCCTTATCCTGCACCTGTGGAATTCGAACTTCCCTCTTGACAAAGCCTTTCTCAAGATGTTAGCATCTTGTTCCTCTGTTAGAATGCATTGTAGCAATGTTATCCTCCTCTACACATAGTCCTGTAAATGATGATATCATATATCTATATGCTTGGATCGATCATGAAATACCATATTCTTAGAGTGATTAATGCAACTATGATTATAGCAATAGATCACAGTTGGATCCATCTCCTGACCAAATAGTCCCACGAGTATCTTTCTCATCTAGATCACCTCACATGTTGCTTGACTTGCAGCCATTTATTCAGATTTTGTCGATCTTAGCGCCACACACCTCTGCTTCCTGATGTACTACGAAATTGTTGCGGACCCAACACTGAAAATTCCACCTCGTGTACTCTTTCGGTTGGATGGACTCCCTGCCCAATCTGCATCTATGAAGGAACACAAATTCACTCCCTCTGTCCGTACGTACCATAATCCATACTGGGTTGTGCCTATGAGGTACTGTAAGATAAGCTTTATTGCGTTCCAATACAATTTGGTCGACCTAACCATAGTTTGGCTCAATTGGTTGTCTGCATAACACATATTTGGTCATGTGTTCACAAGATACATCAATGAACCCACTAGCTGTTGGTAAATGGTAACATCAACCTCTTCACCTGAAGTGGCATTCTCCTTCCTCCAGTTGGTCGCTAAAGGTGTCTCCATGGGCTTACAACTCTCCATGTGAAATCTCTATAGTATCTCGGTGGCATACTTTCCTTGAGACACAAACAATTACCCATCACCTTGCCATACTTCCAACCTGAGGAAGTAGTGCATGAGACCCGTGTCTTTCATCTCAAATTCCCTTGCAAGATGATCAGTTGCTCATCACCGGTCAATATTAAATCATCAACATATAAAACAATTATAATCAATTTACTTTCTACCAAAATATGAGAGAGGCTCGCATCCACTTCACTTTTGGTGAAGCCCAATCCAATGAGATAGCTATCGATTCAAGTGTATCAAGATTGGGGTGCCTGTTTCAGACCATACAATGCTTGCATGAGTCTGCACACATGAGACTCCCGATCAAATGTCTCAAAACCTTGTGGTTGCTCTTTGTACACTTTCTCCTCAATAACACCATTGAGAAATATTGTTTCTACATCCATTTGGTGGATTTTCCACCCCATTTGCGCAACCAGTGTAAGAATTGATGTAATGGATGAATACCTTGCTACAGGAGCAAAGATTTCCTCATAGTCAATTCCCTCAGCTTGAGAGAATCCTTTGGCCACAGATCTGGTCTTATACTTCTCTATGCTTCCATCTATTGCATGCTTAACCTTGAATATCCATTTCGAACCCACAATTGATTTATATATCGGTCTTGGGACCACTTCCAAAACATTTTTCTTCATGATGGATTCATATTCTTCCACCATTGCATCAACCCAAACTGGTTGCTCAACTAATTCCTCAAAAGAGGATGGCTCAGCCTTTGCAATCTCAGTCATTAAAGCCATGTATCCAATGTACCTCTCAGGTGACCTTCTATTTTTGCGCAAATTTGAAGGAGCTCCCACATTCTCCCTTGCATCTTGCACCAATCTATCAGCTTCCCTGGTTCTATCTCTACCTTCTCTAGATGGTTCTGCTTGAGTGGATGTCTCTACTCTGCCTCCTCTCTACTCCTCCATTTGTGGTTGCTCCGTAACTTCATGAGGCTCCTCCTTTGGAGTTGAAAGCACCTCTTCTAGTAGGAGTTGAAGATCCCTCTCAAGTGAGCATCTCATTGCTTTCTCCTCATCCAAATTTACACCCCTTCGCACAACTATCATTCTGAGGGAAGGTGAGTACACCTAGTAATTGTGTGTAGTTTTGGTGTAACCCACAAAAACTCCCAACTCTAATGTCGACTCAAGTTTCTTCCTCGAAGCTTTGGAGACATGGCAGTAAACAGAGGCTCCAAAAATTCTGAAATGAGACACATTCGACTTTTTCTCTGAGAAAGCCTCCTCCAGTGTAATCATACCAAGAATCCGATGAGGACTCTGGTTTTGCAAGTAGATTGTTGTGTTACATGCCTCTGCCCACAAATGTAGTGGCAGGCCTCATTCATGTAGCATAACTCTTGCAGCTCCCACAATGCTCTGGCTCTTTCTCTCATCTACCCCATTTTGTTGTGGGTTGTGGGGAGTTGTCAGTTCTCTTTGAATTCCTTCTTTGGCACAAAAATCCTTGAAGTCATTTGAAACATACTCACCTCCATTGTAACTCCTAAAAGCCTCCACCTTCTTGTCGGTCTCTTTCTCGAATAGTGCCTTGAATTCTACAAATTTTGAGAATGCCTCATCCTTCTTCCGCGTGAACAATATATAACAATTTCTTGAGAAATCATCAATAAAAATAACATAGTACTTATGTCTGGCGGAGGAGGTTGTCGAGAAGGGTCCACAAACATCAGAGTGGACTCTCTGCAAGACTGCATGTGCTTTGCTATCTCGATCATGGAATTTGGATTTCACATACTTCCCCAATGTACAACCCTTGCAAACATCTTGTTGCTCAAGTGATCCTTACGGCAGGCCAGTGGTTATTTGCTACATAATTTTTAAGGCGTCATGATGCAAATGGCTCAATCTCCTGTGTTAGAGCTCAACGACATCACGACTTTGCACTTTCTCTTCCTTACTCCTAGAACAAAAAGCCGAGGTGGTAGAGTTGCCCATTTTGGAGTCTATGTATGTATTCAATTTTAATCATTCCCATCCTAAGTTCAAGCCCCCTATCCTCTTTGTTTATCATCGTCGCTCTATAACAATAACGAATGCTATCATCTATGTTCCAGATGTTGAACAAGATAACATGATTACAAAGAGAGAGAATTTGTATGGCAAGTATGACAAAGTTCAAATCATTGACAACGACCTCTTGGGTTCATTCAGTTTCCAGCACTAAAGAGGGAGGTCTACACATAGCCGGTTACCAAAGCCACCGAGAGCCAATCCCTGACATTTGTAGAAGATTTCAGGGGAATTCAGAGGTCGACATTGCTAAATTTGAGGAACCTTCCTGTATTTGGGACAACAGGAGCATCAATGCAATGCATGGAGTTCCTTGTTAGCAGAATACATAACGACTCATTATGGATAGATAATAAATAACCCATTCATGTGGTGGATATTCAGAGACTCACAAGCCTATATGTTGTTGGCGTCGTCATCTCAACTGCGTTTCAAACTGCTTCCAAGCAGGGGAAGAAAACATGTGACGATAGTTATTATAACTGGTATGACATAAGGTGAGGAAGCAAGGGTGCTTTGATCGAGCCAATCGATAAGCCCAACATCAAATTCGCTTGCTACATAATCGTTGGGAAGCTGATGTGACATTTTTCGAGAGGCGAATGCAAAATGGACACCATTTCAGTTGTGGAAGCTTGTGTACAAGGCACACAGTAGAATTGGTACATTTTCCTGCTACAAGAACTCTTTGACATCTGCTAGGATGTGTATAAGTGTTTCACTCATTTTATTTATGGATACCTTGTTATTACATTGGCCATGTGGACGTGACACCCACAAAAGGGTCGAGAAATGGCAGTGATTATTCAAGAACAACCCTTGGATCTAAAGTTTTTGCCATGTCAGACATCTGGAGATCCTAACAGTAAGGAAATCAATGAAGCCTCCTCTGTCAGCTAGTATAAAAAGATGTTGGAAGTCACCACAGCCATTCCATGAATCCCGACATCACTCCTTGACAACTACTCAAAGGATATATGGTTCGTTATCAACCATGGCAACACTTGGTTACAACTGAGGTGTGTTAATCTTGGTCATTAAATGACTCGAAGCGCAGATGTAGACCTTGCATGAGAATATGGTGAACCTTGGCATCTCAGTAAGTCCTTTCCTTACTTTATATAAATTCCATAGTTCAATATCGCCTCATTCTTTGGCTAATATCCCTTTAGTTGCTTTTCTTCCTGTAGTGGGACCCCATTCCCAATATGAACCAACAATTCCAAAGCCTCGACCTCGAGCAGGGCCCAAAAAGAAGTCCAAGATCCCTTCAACCCAAGTTTTTGACCTCACTAATGAAGAGCCACATTCCCATTCCTGCGTGCCCATCACCAAAGAAACTCCATTGTCCACATCCATTGCATCACCACAGTCGCGAAATCCATCCCCGTTCACAACCTCCACATCTGCCACCATTTCAGATATTCTGCCATCTAGAACCATGCCTAGTACAGAAACGGAGATGGAGGTCGACCCTATTACCCATTCAGTCACTGGACACACGAATGGGATGCTCACAACCCACATTGCAGGCACGGAGACCATTCAAATGTCCATGTTATCTTTGTTATTTGATTCAGGTCCACTCGCAATCATAGGAAAGTTTACTGGCCCTCCCTTTATGAGTTCCACTACATTATCTGCATTGCCCATCCACACTAACCCCATCCCCTCACCAATACTGGAACCCCAACCCGTTCACATTGATCCACAGATAGTTGAACCCTCCCAATGATAGACATCTCCCCAAGGGCATTCTGAAAAATCAGTTGCGAGTGGACAACTATTGCAAATCCAATTCCTAGGACCATCCACAATGTCCCAAGAGGATCTCCAGGGTTGGTCCTCAACTTAATTGTTTAATTTCATTCAACAGGTCGCACGCCAAGCAGAGGCATTACACACTGTTTTGGCTACCAAGCATGAACAACAACAGCAATATATCCTTGCCTTAGCAGTCGAATGAGACAAAATTCTCTAAGAGAAACAAGACCCCGAGGGTCAACTTGATCAGATCATCAGGAAATTACATGATATCTGGCCTTCGGTCACTGATATAATTAAAGAAGCCCCAAAATATTTCTTGACCTGCACTATTTTGGAATGTTGCAACCATGTTAAAGCCACCTGCATTCAACTAGTATTGACTAATCAGGAGCTCAAAGGAACTATTGCAACCACTCAGAGGGCACTACTGAATCCAACCACCCAATATGCTTGCGAAATTGAGTAGAAGATCGCAGAAGAAACAAGCCTCAAAGGCTATATCATCAAGGCCACATAGGAATCTCAAGGCCTTTTGGCACAAGTTCATGACTAGTCTGTATTTCTGGTGAAGAGGAATCTACGGGTTTACCCTTTGCGTAGCCGTGCTAATAACTTGTTCAACCAAGCCATGGGTATCTGGGAAAAGAACCAACAGAGGGAAATTCTGGAACAAGTGGAAGTCCTTAAGACTCAAATACAACAAATTGAAGATGAATCGGCCAAGACTAAGAAGATACCACGAGACCTTAAACTGTCAGTGCAAGCTCACTTAGAGACATTGCATCAAATCAACGAGGAAATGAATATGTAGTGGAACACTCTCATGATGACATGCCCTGCGAATCCTACGATCGAGATCACAACTTAGTTCCACGAGCAAGCAGGAGTTCTTACAAACCAATGGCAAACAACACTCGATGCATTCACGCAGTTCAAAAATGTAGCCATGGAATCTGTTCCAAAGTTGGGTCCTTCGTTCGAGGGAAACAACCAAATCAAAGCATCATAGGAAGGAACAACACAACGTCATGAAGCACTAGCAACAAACGCAACACTACTAGCATCAACAAAGGATTGACTCGGGGACGAGTGAAGGAACTGTGGTCGGTGCCTGTTGGGTCCTTTGTTTGAAAATTGAGTTTTGACCAATTGACCACATTTTTCCTGGAAATGACCGTTGGGAATTTGCGAAGGAGACAGATGGAGCAGAGCAAGGAACCTGACAAAGACTGATAGTTGCATAAGGATGGCCAGAGGAATTTGGACTCGAGCAAGAAACAATCGAGCAATAGAGACAACCAAGCAGAGAAGAGAGCTAACAGTGGAGGCAACATGAAATAAATGAGCAGTAGAGGCAGCCAAAAGGGAAAGAGGCAAAGCATCCAAGAGAAGAGTGGCAATTCAAGCCAACGGGAGACTTGAGAAGGGTTAGGCGAAATCTGAAGGGGGGATTAGATGTTGGGATACAGGAATGTTGTTATGGAGCCATTTGAGCCTACTCTATACCTGCTGGCCTTGATTATATATTGTTCTATTATGTTGATGGATGATCCATCTTGGGATTTGACCTCGATGTAATGTTATATTGTTGTGGTGTTAATGGAAGATATGGTTATAGGGACATTTGAGCAATATGTGTGTGGTTCTTTATAGTTTTCTAAAAAAAATTAATATGCTTGCATCTGTCTGATATTTTTCCTTTGTATATGCTGATTGGATCCAAACTGTTATATTTATGAGTTATTGTCATTGTTAGTTCCCTGAGATTTATCCTAACGCCTGATTCCAATCCCTCAACTAACTAAGGTCACGTCACACCTCGGGTGAAACACCTTATTCGTCCAGGATAAGGTGAAAATGTCAGCATGGTGCTAAACTACAACAGAGCTTTTCTTGACCCTTGTGCCTAAACCATGGATCTCAACCCATCTATTATTTTTCCACCAACAGATACCCTCGCAACTTGTATGACAACAATGGAGGTAATGGCACTCAGTATTGCAGAAAGAATACTACAGCTCCCAAGGGTCTCAACTTTAATTATCAACCCAGGGTTCATACAAACTTAAAGAGGGGTCAACACTATGTGTGCAACATGTAATTATATTTTTCCTTTTCCAACTTCAATGAAAGCACTGAGATGAGATCTAGTCATTCAGAGACCATACTAAATGTCCTATTCTACTGGAAAAATTCATAATTGCAGGAAATGAAAGGCAATAAGAAAATCTATCTTATCTGCATGAAAAAGGAAATAGACCATATTAAATATGAGAAAGTAAAATAATATATACTCTATTGTATGGAGAAAGCAAACTCACAACTAAAATAAAGCATATAAACATCAAACCCTAATTTTACAGGAAAATGAAAAATTCTACAACAATTAGATCAAAGGATCTATTCATTCTCTTGGCTTCTAAATTTCATCTTAAAGGTTCCAACTACATTGTGACACATCAAAGAAGATTAACCATGAGTTGGATGCAAGTTTAGATGAGTTTTAGATGCAAAACACAAACAGCTACAAGAGTCCCTGTAATGCTACATGAGAGTGTTTAGTGAGTAGGAAGTGCACTAAGGATGCAATTTGAAGGGAAAATGAGCTAAGGGGAGGCTAAGAAATGATCAAGCATGCATGTTCATGTACTCATGTTAATGGAAAAAGGATTTATTCAACAGATAGGTGACAATAGAGTCTCTTGTAGCTCTACAAGACAAGGACTATACAGTTATAATACACATCAATTAAAAATCAATAACTAAGGTGAACTTAATGCATTAAAAAAAGATGCTAGATAAGTGAGATAAACACTTGCTAAAACTACCATCTAGTTCTCAAAGTATCATGTAAAAAAATACTAGAAACAAGCTAACTAATTAACCTTGCATAAAACAATACTCAGGAATGAAAATTACATAAATGAATAAGTGCATGGAAGATAATAATACATAAGGGGTCTTGAGCACTTGGGGTGGGCCCTAACCCTAGGAAGCTCAGATCCCTGAAGGAACAATAGTCTAAGAACCAAATATGTCTTTCATTAGTAATAAAAATTACTTGTACATGAGAAGTTGTAGAACTGAAAAATTCCTAGGCTCCTGCTTCCTCTAACTTGACTACTGCTAGCTTCTTCTTTGACTCCTAATGGGATATTTGAGTTCTCTATTTATACAAGATGATCGAGGGGAAACCTCCTTGAAAGGAAGACTTGTTTCCCTCCAAAACTGCTAAAAAGAAGGATCAAGCTCCTTGAGTGACCTCGCAACTACAGGGAGTAGTAATTGGTGCTCCAAACCAACTGAGTTTGATCTTATTGCAGTAGGGGATAGGTCCCATAACTTTCTCTAACTAGATATCCTCATTATTTGTGCCAAATATCCTTAATATCTTGCATTATAACCACAATAGGCACGTAAAGCATGATTAATGTTTTTAACCTTCCTAAGAACTTATTTAAGCTAAGAAAGCATTATTAAGTGAAAAAAGAAAGGTTTAATACAACATTTATGTGCCTACGAAAGGTTATATGGGCCTTATGTTTTACCTAATTGGGAGGCCCATCATACCCCCTACTAAAAATATTGCTCATCCTTTGAGCAACCTATTCTTCCTCCTTTCTCTACTCTTCCTCATTTATTTCCCTGATGACCTGTTTGAAATCTCATGTTGTGCTAGAGGTGGTTGTCCCTGTTGGACAAAATATTGCATTTGTCTTAATGTCATGCTACTCTCTTTAATAATCATATTTACTTTGATGTTCCTATGATCCTAGTAGCAAAGGAGGATTAAATCTTAGTCCAATGCATTGGGTCTCAAGTTTCTAAATGATTTTTTATATAAATGGTTTTGCCCAGTGTAGTCTGAAATCTGTTAGGGAAATGATATTCCCTAATCTTCATGTTGTAGGGTAGTGTCTACCATCCCACTAGTAGGCCTGTGAACTTTCTTCTCCAAATAGTTTGAAGGTATCCTCAAAGTGGAGGATGGCCTCTACCTACCTTGGTTAGTAAACCTTCACCACTTCAAGATCCTCTATAAGGATTGCATGGATAAAGGTGAGGACTGATGGGTTAGTATGCTCCAGTATGATCCAAAGTGGTTCTTTGAGCTTTATGTCCAAGGATATTTTTACTTCTTCTACCCCAAATTCTTCATGCCTTAGCCATGATGATAGGGCCATTAATTATGTATCTCCCAAATATGAATTTGGGTCCCATATGGTCACATTATGCAACACAAGGATGTGAATGTAAAACTCAACAACCTTGGCCTTGTCTTTTATGTTGCACTGATGGAAAAAGTCAATGAATTCTTTAAAATCATGCAGGGGGAGAGATCCTCTTTGTGCAAACATTTTAATTTGAAATTGACACCATTGCTCCTTGAGAAATAAGGAGTAGGTTTTGGATGGTTGTTTGCAAATTCACTGTTTCCAAAGAAAGATGTGCCATGATACCCAAGTTTGTCTCTCGGGTTTAAATTTGAGTTTCTTTCTTCTACAACAATTTTTTTGTTTGCTACAATTGGGCCTTTAGTTAATTGTTTCTCTTTCCAAGTAGTCTCTTCTATTGGCTTCATCAAATCAAGGTAGTGCTATCTCTTCTCTCAAAATTTTCATTTCTTCCTCCATCATTCCAACATCAACAACTCCCTTGGATTGTGAAATTTGTTTCTATCCATGCATCTTAGCCTCTTCTTATTCAACTTCAAGGAATAAACATGGTGCTAAATGTATAGAAATTATTTTATCTATCTCAATCCGATAATAGAAGGAAGTGGATTCTATTGGAGTTGGTTGATTTTCCATTCTATCAATTTATTGTAGCTCTGAAGGTCACTATTGTAGCTCTATTGTTTGTCCCTGCAGCCCTGCAGGATGAGCACTTGGTCCCTCTGGTTGTAAATGCAACTTATTTTCCTTAGTAGGTGTGGGTGTAATTATTATTTGCACCTCTATTGTCATTGTTTTTTTCCCTTCTATGTTCTAAATTCATTCTTTCCTAGGAATAGGGGTTTCTTCAATGGTTATAGGAGTGGATGTTGATAAGTGCATCAAGAAAGTCTCAATTTGACTTTGCCTTGGTCAAATTGAGAAATTTCGAATTTCCACATCAGCAGACAACTTGGAGGTAGTTAAGTTGTGTGACATGGCTTGTGTCACTCAGTTTACTTAGTAAAGTTGAGTTAGAGGGCTTGGAATTCAATTAAGCATGTGTGATTGCTAATTTGTAGCAGTCAAGGTCAGTTATTTCCAGTTTTATTTAGTTAAACTAGTTCTAACTATTAATAGAACTAGTGTAAGGTGGGTTGTGCAGTGGAACAACAGTCTAACTCAGTGATCATTCAATTAATTGATCAATTAGCCTAAAATAGCTAGTGCATACATAGAATTTGAGTTCCCCGACTATGGTGGAGATTCCAAGGCAGAGTAACATCAGTCGTAGACTATTCTTGAATGTACATGTGTTGCATGCAAGCAAATGATCAACCTTGGAAATTGCACAATCAGTTGGAGGAAAATTCCTAAATAATAGGGACCTATTTCCTCAGGATTTGCTCAAGGAAATAGGGGCTCAAGCCGAGGGAGAATTTGACTAAGTCTGGGTCAGATCTTCTCATTGAGAAGAGAGATAGGTTATTCACTTGCATGTTATGCTAAAAGCGAGCAAGCAGTTGTAGTACATTCTCTATTATCTGATTAATGCAAGTAGGCTTAAGGAGTTTCTAGTCGTTGCTTTCCCCTAGAAAAAATATTGTGCATGCTTGGTTTCCTTTATTGCATGTGTGTGATTTTTGTTATAAATTATGAATTAAATTCCACAGATTAGTAAAGTAGGATTGTGTCTCTTGATTTTAGATCAAAATTCTTGAGTAGTTGTAATTCTATCACCATATTTCTACATGGAATCAAAGTTGGATTCACATTAGAACAGGAATTTCGAAGTTGTTCCTCAGGAGGTTTGAATTTGTAGGTTCAGTATAGCAGAATTTCTTAAGAGGAAGATGAACTTCAACAGGTTGAGATTAGCGTATGCCTTGGAAGGTAGCTCGAATTTCATTGCATAGAAGGATCACATGGAGGCAGTGCTTGATGACAACAGATTGTTAGAATATGTCAAGAGAAACATTGCAAAACACGGATCAATTGATGCACAAAACCCTATCCCAATGGAAGAAAGATGTAGCCAAGGCGAGGAGAATAATCTTAGAGGGAGTGTGAAACCATATTATCTCTAATCTCCATGGAAAATAAACTCCTTTCGTAATGTGGAAGGAACTGATAGAGTTGTTTGAGAATAGAAGTGATCATAGAAAATTGACCTTCAAATGCAAACTTTGAAAAACTAAAATGGAGAAGAATGATACTATCCCGTAGTATCTCACAAAACTTACACAAGTTCAGTATGAACTTGGAGGGGTTGGTGTGACTATTGCAAAATAGGACTTAGTGAGCCTAGCTCTTATAGGCCTTCCAAAATCCCGACATAGCTACCCAGACTATATAAATGGAAGGGAAAATTTACCAAACTGGGAGAGGTTGTGGTCCGACTTGGCACAAGAAGAGTTCAGGAGAAATAACCAAGATGGAACTTCGTCTAAAGTAGAGGATGAAGAAAATTGTGCATTGGTTGGAAATGGAAAGAAGGGAAAAGGGAAGAAATCTCAAACCAAACTAGAATCCAAACAAGGGGGCAAGAAGAAAGACTTGTCCAAAAATTAAGTGCTTCCATTGTCATGAATTCAGGAACTATGCCACAAAGTGTCAACATATAAAGGAAAACAAGACCTTTGGAGGAGCAGTAGGTGAAGCCTTGGCTTCATAGTTTGAGCTTGAATTTACCCTTATCGCATGCATGTCTAGCACAATGATGGGGAGCGTGTGGTACTTGGACTCAGGTGCATCGTTCCACATGACAAGGTGTAGAGAGTTTTTCAGTGACCTCGAGGAGAAAAATTTGCAGATGCACCTTGAGCTAGGGGACGATGAAAGGGACAATGAGACCGGGGTTGGATCAATCACCTTTCAGAGGGTAGCAGGATCCCCTCTTAGACTCAAGGATGTCATGTTTGTTCCATGCCTAAAAAAATCTCATCTTTGTTGCAATTTTGGAAGATTGTGGTTATGATGTGCTCTTCAGCAAAGGGAAAGCATTTCTGAGACACATAGCCATGAGATAGGTGAAGAAAATGGAGGTTCATGTGAAGAACCTATATAAGCTAGATGTGGAAGACTGTGTTGCATTAAGCACTAAGGTAGAGAAACAATAGGCCCACAATGTCGGTGAACTTTGGCATAGAATAATTATCCATTTGTATCATGGTGCCTTGAATATTATGCAGCAAATGATCACTAGCCTCCCTAAAGGATCACTTGAGAAACAAGATGTATGAAAAGGATGTACCTTGGGGAAGTACACAAAATACACATTCCATGATAGAGACAACAAAGCACATGCAGTATTGGAAAGGATCCACTCTGATGTCTATTGACATTTCTCGACAGCCTCCAATGCCAGACACAAATATTTTATCATTTTTATTGATGAATTCCCACAAAAGTGCTAGATCTTCTTCATGCGAAAGAAATATGAGACATTCTCCATGTTCGTAGAATTCAAGGCACTGGTTGAGAAAGAAACTGACAAGAAGGTGAAGGCTCTCAAGAGTGATAATGGAGGTGAGTACGTGTCAAATTAATTCAAAAATTTATGTGCAAAAGAAAGCATTCGATGAGAGTTGAAAACACCCCACAACCCACAACAAAATGGGGTGGCTGAGAGAAAGAAACGTAGCATTGTGGGAACTGCAATGGCTATGTTGCCTGACCAAGGCCTACCATTTCATTTATGGGTAGAGACATACAACACAACAATCTATTTGTAGAACCAGAGTCCTCATCGGATTCTTGGTATGATTACACCAGAGAAGGCTTTCTCAGGAAGAAAGACGAATGTGTCTCACTTCGTAATTTTGAAGCCATTGTTTACTGCCATGTCTCCCAGGATTCGGGGAAGAAGCTTGATCTGACATTAGAGTTGGGATTTTTTGCAGGTTACACTGAAACTCCACACAGTTACTGTGTGTACTTACCTTCCCTGGGAATGACAGTTGTGCGAAGAGATGTAAAGTTTGATGAGTAGAAAGCAATGCAATGCTCTCTTGAGAGAGAGCTTCAAATCCCACTAGAAGAGGACATTTTAGCTCAAAAGGAGGAGCCTCAGGAAGTTGTGGTGCAACCACAAATGGAGGACCAGAGAGGAGGCAAAGTGGAGACATCCACACAAGCAGAACCATCTAGAAAAGGGAGAAAAAGAACTAGGGAAGTTGATAGATTGGTGCAGGATGTGAGGGAGAATGTGAGAGCTCCTTCAAATTTGCGCAGGAAAAGGAGGTCACCTAAGAGGTACACTGGATACATGGCTCTTATGACTGAGCCCGTAGATACTGAGCCATCCTATTATGAGGAAGCAGTAGAACAACTAGTTTAGGTTGATGCAATGGTGGAAGAATACAAATCCATCATGAAGAAAAAATGTTTGGGAAGTGGTCCCAAGACCGACATATAAATTAGTAGTGGGTTCGAGATGGATCTTCAAGGTTAAGCATGTAGCATACATAAGCATAGAAAAGTATAAGGCCAGATTTGTGGCCAAGGGGTACTCTCAAGTTAAGGGAATTGACTATGAGGATACCTTTGCTCCTATAGAAAGGTACTCATCCATTAGATCAATTCTTGCTCTGGCTATGAAAATGGGGTGGAATATCCACTAGATGGATGTAAAAACAATATTTCTCAATGGGGTTATTGAGGAGGAGGTGTACATCGAGAAACCAGAAGGTTTTGAGATATTTTATGGATAGTCTCATGTGTGCAGACTCAAACGAGCATTGTACGGTCTCAATCAAGCACACCGTGCTTGGTACACTAGGATCGATAACTATCTCACTAGTTTGGGCTTCACCAAAAGTGAAGTAGATGCGAACCTCTATCATATGTTGGTAGAAGGCAAATTTCTTATTATTGTCTTATGTGTTAATAATTTGATTTTAACCAGTAATGAGCACTTGATCAGATCCTGCAAGGAGGACCTTGCAAGGGAATTTGAAATGAAGGACATGGGTCTCGTGCACTACATCCTCAGGTTGGAAGTATGGCAAGGCGACAGGGAACTGTTTGTGTCTCAAGGAAAGTATGAAAATGAGATATTGCAGAGATTACACATGGAGAGTTGCAAACCCATGGAGACACCTCTAACGACCAACTAGAGGAATGAGGATGCTACTTCAGGTGAGGAAGTGGATGCTACCATTTATTGGTAGCTAGTGGGTTCATTAATGTATCTTGTGAACACACGACTAGATATGTGATATGCAGTCAACCAGCTGAGCCAAGCTATGGTTAGGCCAACCAAATTGTTTTGGAAGGAAACTAAGCATGTGTTATGGTACCTTAGAGGCATTACCCAGTTTGAAATATCGTATAAAGAGACAAAGGGAGTGAAGCTGTGTGGCTTCACAGATGCAGATTGGGCTGGGAGTCCATCAGATTGAAAGATTACATCAGTTGGAATTTTCAGTGTTGGGTTCGTCGTGATTTTCTGGTACAACAGGAAGCAAAGACCTATGGCGCTCAGCTTGGCAGAAGCATAATACATAGTTTAAATTCAAGCAACATATGAGGTGATTTGGATGAGAAATATACTTGTGGGACTATTTGGTTAGATGATGGTTCCAATGGTGATCTATTATGATAATTAGAGTTGCATAAATCTCTCTGAGCATCGGGTGTTTCACGATCAATCCAAGGATATAGATATCTGGTATCATCATTTACGGGACTGTGTGCAGATATGGATAATGTTGCTACAATACATTCAGACAAAGGAACAAGATGTTGACATCTTGACAAAGGCTTTGTCAATAGGGAAGTTTGGGTTCCACAGGTGCATGATAGGGGTGGTTGATAATCCCTTTCTTGTTGTGAGGGAGTGTTCAGAAGTGCAACAAGAAAGTCTCAATTTTACTCTGCCTTAGTCAAACTGAGAAATTCGAATTTTCACATCAGCAAACAATTTGGAGGTAGTTAACTTTTGTGACATGGCTTGCGTCACTCAATTTACTCAGTAAATTCGAGTTAGAGGGTTTGGAATTCAGTGAAGCATGTGTGATTGCTAATTTGTAGAAATCAAGGTCAATTGTTTCTAGTTGTATTCAATTAAGCAAGCGTAATGGTCTAAGCTTGCATGACTGTGAGACTCACTGGTCGAACAGAGATGAAAGTCGGCCATAGTGATCCGGGTGCCGCCATTGACTCACTCATTCATATGGGTGAGGCCCGGTAGGGTGAGCCTGCCGAACTCTTGACTATAAGGCCGCCATTGAAATCTGTTCAAACCTCCGCCTCCTCTCCTTAGATTGAGAGCCTGCTTGCGCATCCTGAAAATGCTATAATAGGAGGGTGAGGCAACGAACGCTCTTTGTCGGCAGCCAATAGCGTGTTAATGAAAATCCTCATGCTTCGCGAGAGCCATAATGGCCGTGGTAAGCTCCGCCGGAACTACCAGATCACGAACTCGAGGCACTCATCCTCGTAGATCGATCGCCCTTTCATGTACGATTAGCTCTAACTATTGATAGAACTAGTGGAAGGTCAGTTGTGCAGTGGGACAAAATTCTAACTTAGTGATCATCTAGTTAACTAATAAATCAACCTAAAATAACTGGTGCATGTAGATAATTCGAGTTCCCCAGCTATGATGGAGATTCCAAGGCAATGTAACATCAGTTGTAGACTATTATTGAGTGTACATGTGTTGCATGCAACCAAATGATCAAACTTGGGAATTGTGCAATCAATTGGAGGGAAAATTCCTAAATAATAGGGGCATAATTCCTCAACATTTGTGTAATGAAATAGGGGCTCAAGCTAAGGGAGAATTTGACTAAGTCTAGGTTAGAGCTTCTCATTGAGCAGAGAGATAGGTTATTCACTTATAGGTTGTGCTCAGAGCGAGAGATAAATTGTAGTACATTGTCTATTCATCTGATTAATGCAAGCAAGCTTAAAGGGTTTTTAGCAGTTGCTTTCCCCTAGAAAAAATAATGTGCATGTGTGGTTTCTCTTATTGCATGTGTGAGATTTTTGTTCTAAATTGTGAATTAAATTTTGTAGATCAATAGAGTAAGATCGTGTCTCTTGAATTTAGATCAAACCTACTGGGCATTTGAAATTCTATCGCCATATTTCCACAGTGGGAGATGGAGGCCTAGGTTTGCCACTAAACCTCATTCTAGTACTCTTTCTTCTCTTGAAGTAAGTAGGTGGTTTGTTGGCCTTAGGTTTTGTTGGAGTGCCTAGGGCTCCTAATGTAGCAACAATCTCCTTTTCTTTCTCCTCTAAATGTTCCTCCCTTCCTTCTTGTGCTATAAGGCTTTCTGTTGCCTCTTTCTTCCTTTTCTTAGCTAGCCTCCTTTGTGGTTTCTTACTTTCTACTTGAGATTTTTCCAATCCCTCTTGAGGTGCTACTACTTCTTCCTGATATCTTATCATTGGGGCTACTAATTCAACCTGGTGCTATGCTGACTCTATTTCTACCTCTAGCTCTACTAACTTAGCTTGGGCCTTTAAGAAGGTCAGTTTATCCATGTCACCAAAATATGTCTAGGGAATAGGGCTCTGAAGGCGTTCCAAGGAATCCATTAATATTAACTTGATGAGGTTGTGACGGGCCAAGTAATTATGTTCCCCTCATTTACTTATGTGCTCATCTCTTTCATGGATTGAAGGAGAAAATGTGGTATACTAAGCCTCTCATGGATAGGTAAGTCAACTTTGAATCTAAGTTGATATACGAGCCTAAACTAATAAGCATATGCAATGCTTGATATTCCTTCACAAGAAATGTATTTAAGGATATAATCTAAAACCTCATCCCATGGATGTGGTAGGTTGTCCCTCTTGATCCCCTTCCTATATTCTTATGGTTGCTCATCAGGGAGGAAGAAGCCTCTTTTGGCAATGATTACTTCATGTCTCTCCTCCTTACTCCATTTAATCCTGTTGGGAAGGATGGTGACTCTGCTAATTAGGTCTTCATCAAGATATATGATCAAAACATTTATTTCAGTGATTATTTCATGGCCTTCAGGATGTTGTAGGTTTATAACAAATTCTAAGGCAATCTCATCATCATACCCTGTCAATTTTTCAAAGAACCCTAGCCAAGACAATTTTATAGGATATCCCTGACTTCAATATTGTGATGAATTTGGGTTGTTTATGTGGGTTCTCATCTATTTAAACCCCCTCCCATTGTATGGTACTACTCTTCACAAATTTGGACAAGATTTTTTTTGCAATGGAGTACTGGGTTTTTGTTGCTATAAGAATTAGGGTTTTCCTATGACAGCAGGGGATCCTATAGATTAGAAAAATGTACAATATTCAATTATAAAAGGAGATAACTTTTCAACTTATTATTCCATGAAATTCATCATCTTAAATGATTTTTCCAATTCAAACTCTTGAAAACAACAAACTACCTGATCGCTTCTCTGTTTAACTCTTACTATCTAACACACAAAAAAAAATTGTTGATGAATTGGGGGGAATTGACCACTGAACCTTATGAAAAATGAGAGTAGGTGAATTAGAATTGTGTTTTCCTTATGGATTCCCTTGTTTCTTGACTCATTCAAGACCTCTGTGAACGTTCTGGGCAAGAATTCGATATCTTGTAGCAGTCTTCTTGTATCTAGTCGCAGTTTTTGTAGTATCTTACAGAAGATAATTCATAATCTCAATAGCAATATCTTGCTCATATAGTGTTGGAAACCCTCGTGGATAATTCTTAAACAATTTTTGCATGCAAAACATGAAGTAACAAGCTTGGAGTATGCCCGAGTTAAGTGGAGTGGTTGTCAGTGATTGATAAGGAGAGGATCAATGTGCAATGGGTGAGTTTCCCCCCACCTAGTCCATGTCATCCCTCATACTCCATGTCCTTTGCCATCAATAAGCGACAAAAACTTACTTTTAAAATCATTGCAATCTTTTTCCTTACTCTCCTTTACACGTGTGGGTGAATTGGAGAAAAAGTGAAGTCCTCTACCAGATTTGGCCGAGACCCTTGCTAGATTAATTTTGCTATAAAACCCTCTTCTCATTGCACTTTATAATGTTTTATCATGCTTGTGATAAGTTCAAAGGGTGAGATTACAAGATTCATGTCTAGTTCATTACCTATTGATGCTTTTGGAGGTGGTTTTCATGCTTCTATGTGTGATTTTGATGCTTTTGCAGGTAATCTGGTGTTGTTGTTGCTAAACATAATATCTTGTAGTAGTCTACAGGAGATCTTGTAGCTTCCCAGGGTGATTTTATTGAGTTGGTAGTTGTGTCTATGCTCCAAAATTTGCTCCCATAATTGTGGAAATTTGTGGCATGCAATTATATTCTTCAATGGTGTTGGAGACTTGGCCCTGTAGGGATTCTGAAGGATGCTACAAGACTATGTAGTCTCTTGTAGCAGTCATAGAAAGTCTCCATGCTCATTATTTTATTCTTCTGAATCATCAAGGAGATTTGAAATTCAAGCGAGAGTTGATGATGGTGATGAAAGTGATTTGGGGTGTGGTTGTGATAAAAAAGGAAAGTATTTTGTATTATTGTGGATAGAAAACGACGAACATTGGAGGAAAAACTAAGGGGTGGGGAATGATGATGGAATAGATAAGTGTCAGGATACCTTTTGTGCTTTTCCTTCACTTGTGTGTAGAGGAAATCCCTGGTCTATATCTTTTTAGAAAAATCTAAGTTACCTTGTAGCATTACATGATTTTCCTATAGCAACTTAGGGAAATGGACATAAATGCATGAAAAGGAATTATAAATGTTGAGATGGTGTTGTGGATTATGGGTGATGATGGAATATGGTGTAGGGATGTTTCTTAGCCCTTTAAGAGTGCACGAGATGAGGTGTTGGGCCAAATGTGTAGGTTGGTATGTCCAATCAATCTTATTGTTTTTTTCCTTGTGATACTTGCACACAATCAAGGTAAGATAAAACATTTTTCATCATTTTCCTTTTTTTTCTCTTTTTGTTCTTTTTCTTTAAGGCCCACTAGTTTCCTCATGGAGGTTTTTAGCTCATAGCTCTACCTTAGGGGAGGTTTTCACCTAGGGATATTTGTTATTTTTTTCTTTTTCTCAGACTCACAAGCTTCCTCACAAATGTTTTCAGCTGATGAATTTGTCTCAAGTGCCTCAAAGGAGGTTTTCACTTGAAGTTTTTCTTTTTTTTTTTTGCTGGTCAGATGTTGAATGGATTGGGAGCTTTGATGCCCTGAATAAAGTTCAACTCCTTTCTTATTGAATCAATAAATTTGTCCCTAGATAGGTGGTTCTTATATAATTTAATCAATAACCATTTACCAAAAGTGGAATCTTCTCTTCATCTATGGTTATGATCCACACTGAACCATTATCATAACATTTTTTAACTAGATAGGGTTCGAACCATCTGTTCATGAGCTTTCCTTTAAAAATTTTAAACCTAGCCATATTAAAAGTTGAGCCATTTTATAATGGTCATTTCCTATACTTACGATAAAGTTTCATCACTTTAATGACAAAAGGAAGTCTCACTAAACGTTGTTTCAAGTATAGTCGTACTATCAACATTTTATAATAGTCGTAATTTCGATGCTATTTTTGGACACGTATCATCAAGGATAGAAGGTGTTTCTTGACACACGCACTCATTGGAGTTCCAATGACAATAATCATCATTCCATTTCACTACAATACTATTGGAAGGATAGTTTCCTGGTGTTATAAGGCTCGCGAAAGCTGGCGTTGAACCACCAACAATGGCATATATCCTTTGATAAAATTTACAGACTTGCCAAACTTTCTATTCAATGGTTGGATGTTTCTGGTTGTCATAAGTCAAATAAATTGGGTGTGAATCGATTAATGACATCAAACATCCTTCGATGAAATTTCCATACCCTCCATGCTTTCTGTTCGATGGTCAGACATTTCCAGTCATCGTAAGACCAACGAAAGTGGTTGTTGGATCACTGATGACATAAGATATCCTTCAACGAAGTTTCCATTCCCACCACACTTTATATTCATTGTAATTTCATCGAGCATGTCGTTGGAAGATTGACAAAAATGAGGGAATCCTAAATAATAAAAGACTAACAACATTAATTAATTCATAATCAAAACTCCTACCACTATCCCATGTTAAATTTTTAAACATGGCGGGCAAATTCTACATTAAAATAATAACCCTAAAACCATAGGTAACTTTTAAGCTTGAAACATGTGAAAACAATGATCTCTGAATACTCAAATGGGAAAACGCAAACTAAAAATAAGACACATATTTCAACTCCCAATCACATTTATCTTCTATTGAGTATGGAAATAAGAAAATACATTATAATAGCTCAAAACCAAAAATCTCACTAACCAACACAGTGGTGTGCCCTTTATGTTCTTTATAGAATAGGAAGTATAGGGAAAATACAATGTATTTGAACATGTGCAAGAAACACTTAGTTTCATTGTGTTAATCACTAACCCTATTCTGATCACATAATGCACCCTCCTACATGGATACAACTACTAATAATAGGCACCCCCTTGGAGATGACTAAGTCAAAGCATGTATTAGCTCAACCTTGAACTGTGTTATGACATTTTAGTTTGAATTTGAAAAAAAAATCTGTAAACACTGACAATTTGAGTGTTAGCAAAAATAATTTGTAATAAATAGGAGAATGTTGATAATGAGATTATCAGTGCTTATTAGCTTCAGAAAAATGATTAGCAAGAATATGTTGATAACGAGAGTGTCAACTTTATTAGGTATTCGCTGATAACTAGACTATTAGCGCTTTTGTGAGTTCATTAAATTTAAAAATCCGCTGACAACAGGAGTAGCAATGCATTTCTGTAAAAAATGGTCAGTTAAAATTCTACTTTTTCCTATGTAGAACAATAATTGTGGGCACGCTCTCCAATAAATTAGAATGATTTTTTCAAAACCGAAAGAGGTTTTTGTCTGCAACGAACCCATTTAACAAAACCTCTCTCAATTTTCTAACATCTATCACAGTTTTGGATTTTCGAAGGGATCATTGGACCCTATTTTTTGGATTTCGTGAGTAAAAAGCTCATGGATGGTTGTTGACTTGGATGCCACCTCACCAAATTCGACTTTCTGATCCTTATGTCCAGCCATGACTCTAGAAAAAAACATGATCTTTAGATGCAAATAGGTTTGGAAAGTTTCATATGCATGTACCTAAGAGATTTATACTTCTATTTTGGATTGCTGTAATTATTTTTTGAGCTACAAACATGTTTCAATTATTGTAATGCTTATATAAGCAAATACCGTAGAAGGAAAAAGGGTTGGTGTTTATTTGAAGATCAAGCATCCTTGTGTATTTTGAGTAGGTTATTAATGAAAAATAGTCTTTATGAGCATTTACATAAATTCTTGTGTTGTATTTCCCTGTTTGTTTTTGCTTTGTTTTATGTTTCCTCATGTCTGATAAAAAATAGTATGAGAATGGGATTCATGTTTTATGCTCCTTTTTCTTTATTTCTCAGGCATTAATAATTATTATTCATTTAACCCTCACACTAAATTCCTTCATATTCCTCTAAATCATTGAAGTGTCAAAGGAACTATTGCTACCTTGCTTTTGTGTTTTTCTCATAAAAGTTGTGTTTATATCAAACCTGATTGGGTTAGACTCCATACCCAATGGTGGAGCTTTCACATAGCCCAACCAAATTTTTGTCATTTTTCGATAAATCTGGCCATAGAACTTAATTGAAAACCTTATACTACAGTGACCTTGAGTAGTTGAGTTTTTTTTAGGGAGAGATCCCTCTCCAGGTTTAAGGGCCAATTTTCAACCTCAAAGAGGTTCAAGGTTACCTTAGAGGTTTTCCCGCAACCGGGTTTCCTCTAAGAGATAAAAAACTGGATATATACCACTTCATACGACCCAGTGAATCACTCTCCTCTTGGGATATAACTTCTCATGCAATGCACCCTAGGTAGCCTAGGGATCTGCTCCCTATCTAAGAATAGATCATGTATGCAATCTAACAATTCAACTAATATAAAAATTGAATTGAAGACTAACAAAAGAAAAATTAGAATTGGTAAATATGAAGTAGCATGTAAACAAGAATTAACTAAAGTTGGAAAACCTAGAAATATACTAAGATTGGTGCATCTATTCCTTCAACATGCATGCACCCTCTTCTCTCCTACATAACTACACCTACTCCATAGTGCACACTAGTGTTGTGCCATCTCATTACAAGGACTGCTACATAGACCTTGAGATGACCACTGCTAAAGCATGCCATTGTTGAAAGGATTTGCATCATTGTTATGCCATGCTAAGGAGAATATTATCTGAGCAACAAGTAAGAACTCTAGAAGCCTAGAGTGTGCATTGCTTGGAGTTTTTTGTCAACACAGGAAACACATGGAGGAGGAGAAATGGAAATTCGAAGCTTCTCTTGGAGAGCCTACAACCTTGTGATGAGAAGCACTTGAGATGTGGAGCCTTAGCTTAGAGAGTACAAAACTTGAAATATGGAGTCCAACCACATTGCAACACATGTACAACTTGGAGAGATCTACTTATGTGGACCTACTCTAGTGACCTAGATAAGGTTTCTAGTGGACTTAGGTCTAGTTTCAATTGTCGACCTCCCTCACCTATCTTTTATAATGGGAGGAGAGTATCTTTGTATGCATAAATTAGACATTAGATCATTTGTAACTTCTTGATGTACTTGTCTTTTATTCCTCATGCTTGTATGACACAAGAAATAAAAGCAATAGGTGACGATGTTTTGCATTCAAGGAGGGGGACATAGAACTAGATATGAATCAATAGAAGGGAATTATCAACAAAAAACATGTAGTCATGTTTCATATTGAGAAGTGAAATTCATTGCTATAGATTAAGAAAGCGTGCTAAAATCAATGAAGATGCTTGGAAGAGATGGTGGGACCTTTTCAAGATGGTGATACCAAATTGACCATACCATGCTTGATGGAAAAGGTTACGCCATAAGAAATTGATAGAGGTGGTGAGACAACTTTGGAGCATTGTAGATAGAAACAAGTTGAGCCAATTATTGTGAAACTTTGATAAACAAGAAATTTAATATCATAGAGTTAAGAAATTTATTTCAATAATTGGCATAATAGTTACAAATGACATCACAGTGACATGCAATATGCAAATCCCTCTCAAGAAGCTCAAGATACATGGAAATTTTTTACAAGACATCCTATGAAACCAAGGTTCTCAATTTGAAAAACCAATTGTATAGTCTAAGGATGCTAGAAAGTGACCCAATCACTAATCAACTCATTGTACACAAAAATACAAGAGACCAAGTTCTTGTTGTGGGTGCAAACCAATAGAAAAAGAATCTCAACTCTATAACCTTTAAAATTATGCCTTTATCTTCTCAAGTATTTATGGGCGTAAAACATCTCAACTTATCAAGTGGAGTTATGTCTTTAACATTTGAAAAGCTAAGAGGATTGGTGTAGTATGAGGAGCAAATGAGTTGACTCAATGATGAAAGCAGTTTCAAACATTAGAAAAGAGGTAGGAGAAGCAAATATAAAGCAATTTTAAGCATCAATATTAAACAATAGGCCATTTCAACTTAGGACAACAATGTGTGCTATTATTGTGGAAAACTCAATCACTATGAGGAGGATTGTAAGAAACAAAAAAGTATGCATTTTCTCATTCAAAACCTAAAGGAATTCAAGAAATTATGTAGAAAAGGAGTTTGAAAACAACTCTGATAGTTAATAAGAAAATAGATTATATGTTTTTTATTACTTCATTAGTGGCTAAAATACATCTAGGTGGCCTAGTATAAATTCTAGGGCCAAAAAAAACACGATATGCAAAAGGGTGTGGTTTTCCTTATCAGATGATAATGAAATCCAAGGAAAGAAATATGATTTTGGACATAATTAGGTACACGTAGTCAAAGGCCGAGAAACAACCCTAATAAGGATGTCTAATGTAGGTAGGAAAGGTGTACATGATGTGTTACAAATGCCAGACTTAAAGAACCTACTATTAGTGAGTCAAAATGCAAAGCATCGTTTAAAGAATGGATTTAATGAAGAGAATCTCTTATAAAAAGGACAAGAAACCACTACAACATGGAAGAAAAAGGTGTTAAAGAAGGTTGTCTCTATAGATTTATTGTTAAAGAAATAAGACAATGAACATTATCCCTTAAGACTAGCTCCAGAACTCAAATATAGCACCAAAGGTATGGAATATAAGGGCTCAATCAAGCTCTTAAAGCTTGACATGAAATATCTGACCCTTATAGAGCCAATGACATTGGAAGACACTCACCATATCCAAAATTATTTGTCAAAATCAGAAGTATGTGTGATAGTAAGCATAACCATATATGTTGATCTTAGCTCTCAGGAGTGGCTCAACTAAGAACAAAAAACCCTTGAAAGAATTCCTAATTATCATGTGTGAAATTACACAAGAGGATTGCAAACATTCTCTCAACACATAGAAAACACAAGATGTTCCTAACTATGCTATATAGTTGTTTTTATTAGCATGTAACACATGAAATATCCACTATAAAGGAGAGAGCATAGACTATAAGAATGGAGACAATGGAAACTTTGTGCACCAAAATCCTATAAGGGTTGTGTAGCCAAATTTCATCACAATGAGCTCGAAAGTTGTCAGCTACGCAAATTATCATGAGCATAATCTACCCAGAAGAGCTATTGGTCTTACATTACTCATATTTATAGATAAAAATTTCGATACAAAGGTTTTGGCAACTTTGAAAGGGGATTCCATAATGCATGATGGTTCAAATCCTTTGTCAAAAAATTCAACTTCTTACCAATGTTGAATCTAGGGATGAGTCACAATTCCAAAGCTTGATGAAGATTATAGGATGTCAAAATTTAAAATTTGTTGGTCATGTTGCTACACATTCCTACTTGATGAAGACAAGAGTGTTATTATGGGATCAATCATGGTCATGTCAGATGCTTGAAATCAAGTTCTCTTATCAGTAATTTTTTTACTCATTGGCATTGTTTCATGGTTTGGTCTGATGGTCAATTTTGAGATTGTCTTTGACTCAACCAAATATTGCATTATTATATCCTAATCATCCAACCCCCTTAGAGAAAAAAGGCCCACTGTGGCTTATATAGTCATAAAAGCTACCTCTTGACGTAGTTGAGGGTAAACTATTAGTTGATCAAGATATTGCCCATCCTTAATATTTTCAAAGATGGAATTGTCATTTTGTTAAATATTCTTGATCTATCGAATGGTGTCAACTATACTTGGGGTTAAATGTTCTAAATCCAAAGCCATCAACTAGGAGATAATCCCAAGTTCAAATTAAGGTGGACATTTGATGTGTTCATAATGAACAACAAAACCGTACCCAAATAAGGTGATAAGTTAAGGATAAAAGCATCCTCACATGTTGCTTGAATAATAGTATATGGTCCCTAGTGTAGAGTTTTAAGTTTTCGATGTCATCCTTTGAAACACTCTTTCTAAAATTAAAGAAAAACTCTAGCTCGAATCTTGAATTAATGCATGATGTAGTCTACATCATGCGGGTCCTTAACATATTGCTAATGTCAAGAAAATATGCTAAACTCAATCATTACACCTATGTGAACATTGCATAAATTGACACATAGAAAAATAAAGAATTATCAGAGGATTATGTTGAGTTATAATTACAAGGAAAATTAAAAAATAAATGAGAGAAAAAATGGTAAGGAATCTCTAAAAACCATACATACATACCAAAAATAATCCAACTCCTTGTATATCTCTGACATTTCTAAAAACAGAAGATAAACTCAAAATAGTAAATTACCTGTGCCTTTACCAAAAAAACAAGACCCATAATAGAAGCCATTGATGATGTTTCCTCAGGTGGCCTCTCTGGAGGAAGTTTAGGTTCCATAGGTGGAAGTACATATGGACATCTCCTCCAATAGTTGTTATACTGATTTAACGAACACTTAAAGAATATAAAAATAACAAAATACATTAAAAAACATTTTTATGACTAAGTAATAATTAAAAAGACTTGGTGCATGAATACTTGAATGAGATCCTCTTGGTTTTGAGAATAATTTATTGGAATAGTCTAATCTTTGAGGAAACCTCCCTTGATTTGACGGAGCCACAAAGAAGTCAACATTGACTTTGTTGCTGCTCTATTGGATCGAGGGAGGTTTGCTCCAAGATTATACAAATCCTAATTTATTCTCTATTGAATAGCACCAACTACGTGGGTGGAAGCACTTATGTCCCCTTCCCTCCACCCCACATCGCTCTTAATTCCCTAGTACCCAATCTATCTACTATAAAATAATAGAAAGCAACATATTAAGATTGATGCACAAACACTAGCAAAACAAAAATTTCATAAAGAAACATATGTGGTTTTGTACATAAAAGAAACATATAATAATCGTTCATTAACATACAACATTCATTCATTCATTAATCATAGACACACAATACTTCATCTCAATAAATTTTGTCATCAAAAAAATATTTTCATAATAGGGTACATGATGTTTTTAATTATATAACTAGTACAATAATTTCTTTTTCATTTTCTTTATTTTTGAAATGTATTAAGAAATGACATCATCAATTCCTTCTTCACCTTCAATTGTTATGGCCTTTGCAAATCTTGTTGCTGACTCGTGCATGTACTCACGACATTGAGGCTATTGCAAGAGGGGAAATCATCAACTTCAAGAATAAATAATTGTTAAATTGATATTTTTTGTTATTATCATTACAAGTATTTCATTAATAAAAATAGAATTAGAGTGTTCATTATATATGGCGAGTTATTAAATATCATGGAAGTAGTTCATTAATAATAAAAAATACCTTTGCAATGTAATTATTTATCTGGTGCACTAGTCAACATCATTGGAATGGCTACCCTATGCTCCTCTTCTGGTAGAGGATCCCCATGTACGACATGCTCTTCCATTAAAATCACAAAATTTATAAGTACACAATCGTAAATGAATAAGTACAAAAATTAGAAGTACAAAATTTATAAGTATATGATTAATATACAACCATATTAGCGTTGTGGGCCTCATCTATAATAAAATCATGGGGCTGTACCCCACTATCATGGGGTTGCAGGGGAGCACCATGTTGTGGCTGCACTCCACTATCAACAGACTATTGTCTAGTACTGATGGGTTCATTTATATTGTTTCTCCCCTACTTAAAACAAAGAAACACATTAAATTTATGGATGATATCAAACATGATTTTATTTTATAAGTAATGAAAGGTTAATGTGGATTTATTTTTATTTACCATTTCCTTCAAATTGGATCTTGGCATTTGTCCAATGCTTATTCTGTTATCAACAACAACTTGAAAGTTGAACTTGAAACCAAACCAGTGGTCTTCCTACAAGGCTTGGTTTCCAAACTCATCACCTTGCATTACATATGAATATTGATTTTTTTTATTAGCTAGCGTAATTAGTAGAAAGTTGGAAGGCAATATAACAAATAACATTGTTAAGATATTTGGGTACTTACAATTCATGCCTGTAACTTTGAATAGTCACCGACTAGTTTTTGTTGCCCATGTTTCTTATACCTTTCCTTGGTGTCTTTTGAAGTGTCAAGGAGCCTTTAAAAAGTTTCAAGTATGTTATATACTGCAATTTTATTTAAAACTAAAGAAACTTAAAAGTATTGAATTCAAAATGTAATTTACCTTGCTGCACCAAGTGGTGTTTTTCCTTCTTTTCTCATTTTTTTTGTCCTTTTTGTCCTCAATGAGGGCCTTCCATTTCCTCTCAAGAATCATGAGTGGATGCTCATACCTAGGGTTCTTTTACAAGTGAACCCTATACATTTACCATGCATATTATAAATATGTGCAAGCCGTGGAGGTGATCTTGCTTTTATTGAAGGAATCTACTCCAAATAGACCTTCAAGGTAGTCCATAAGTTCTTTTTTAAGGTTGTGTTGAAGGTGCTGGACCTACCAAAATTCAGGGGATCTCCTCGATATGAAGTCCCAATTAGACCTCACACCATTTGGTGTAGGAGTCCCATCTGATATAAAGGCACAATTGCTAAATACTTAAAGGTTTTCTTTGGCTCTAGCTGCCAACACAGGAGAGTGATGCAACAATATCTTCGAAAAGCAAGATAAGTGTGTCTGGTGAGTGTGCAGCACAACTGTGTCTAGGTTCTCTTACTGCAAAAGGGGGGAGAAAAAGTGAGCCTTTAAGCGAGAGGTAATAGTACCATCCAGTAAGAGGCACACATGACCAGAAGGACCTGTCTTGCATCTAGCAGAATAGTCCACAATAGACGTGACAGTCGTAACAACCAACAAACAAGGGAAGATCTGTCTAACATCAAGTGGAATAGTCCATAGTGGATGTGACGGTCATTATAACCGATAAGCAAAGAAAAGTATGTCTAGTGTCCTGCAGAATAGTCCACAAGGATGAGATAGTAGTAACAACCATTATAGCACATTCTCAACAAGAAAAGCACTAAAATAATCGAAATATTTCAACTATCTTAGTACATGTGAAAGCAAACATGAAATACAAATGTTCACAGAATAGTCTTACAAACATTCACAAGTCATGCATGAATAACGTGCTAGCCTTAAAAAGGCTTCTTTTATTAAGAAAAAGTTCCAAGACACATATTTACATTGTACATCACTAGCCCCAGTAGTGGGACATGGGAGCCACTCCTTGCTCCTCGAAGTAGAAAATCTCTCTAATGCCTTATGGGAGGAGCCAAGGTGAAAAGTCCTTTGCTCATACAATGAGGGGGTATATATAACTAAGGGGTGATGCTTATCCCTTTGTGACTCTTTGACTACCCTCATGACTGTTCAACTTCCTATGACTTTTCAACTTACATGACTCTTCATATTTATGTGTGTCCATTTGAATTCCACTTTACAATACATTTGATTTACAAGATACATGGCCCACAATAGTGATGTGGAATATGACAACTCATGACACGACTTGACATGAAACTGCTGACATGGACTAGCTTGATGATGTGACAATGTCAAGCCATTATTGTTGTTGAGTGATAGATGTGTTCTTAGATATGCCTTTTCTTCCCCCCCACACAGTTTGATGATGCAGGGTCTTCAATGATCTTCGGTCTTGGAAGGTGGTTGCACACTTGTGTTACTTTTCCTTGCTCTTGGTAGGTCCACTCATCCATTCAGCTACAAGTGAGTCTTTAGGCATGCTTTCCTCCTTCTCCTTCTTCATCATCTCACCATGACTTGATAATGTACCTATTCTTCCAATTCACTCATGACGGGACGACATCAATCCGAAAACTCCCTATCCTAAGATGATGCATTATTATCCATGATCTAAGCCTGAGACAAGTGACAGACTGGGAGAGACGGCCCAGTAACTCCACATTGCGCAGTTCCAGGTGATAAGGAGAAAGCTTGATCAATGAGACTTCGTATACCGCAGCTCAGGCTTGACTAAGGAAAAAATTGCGCAGTGGACACTAGGAGTCAGGATTGCATAGTTCAAGCTAGCAGTGGGTGATGCGAGATGAGGTCCTGAGGGGTCAGTTCTACACAATTTTCAGAGGCAAGGGGGACTAGGTAGCAGAGAGACTAGGAGGACAAATTTGCGTAGTTCTTGGGGTCAGTGAGCTCTGGCTAAGGGAGGGTACTACAGGACACATCTACGTAGTTCTAGAGGCCAAGGGAGGCTGGTCTCTTTGCACATTTCAGGGTTCTAGCAGGAAAGGAGAAAATCTTGAGGATTGAAAGTGCGAAGTGTGTAGTTTAAGTCAGACTAGGGGGAACAATTGCGCAATTTTAGAGGTCAAGGAAGGTTGCTGGGCTTTGGAATTGCGCGATACAACTTCCCTGGAGGAAATAGACTACACACTGCACAGTTCTAGGTAGCAAGGTCACATCATTGATATTAGGATATTCCGACACATAGGAAATAGTTAAGTACAACTTGGTCTAGTATAGAGTTAGGTAAAGTGTGTTTCTTTACCTTGTACATTTTGTAACTTACAATCCGATGGTCACGATATGTAGTGATCCGACGGTTCATTCTCTCCTTGGTATTACCGACACTTGATCCGTGGCTTGACACTCGATTGGTTCATGATTTCTATTTAAAGCGCATGGAGGGTCATTTGTAGGGTAATCCATCTATGAGAGAAGCTTATGTAAATTTTCATTCTTTTATTAATAAATTGCCTGAAGTGGGCACGTTGGCTCAGGCCGTGGACTGTTTCCCTCTTTGGGGTTTTAACCACGTCAAAAATACTGGTGTATTGATCTGCGATCTGGTTGTGAGCGGTGTCCTTTGGTGTTTTGTATGAGGAACTTACCCTGTAAATTCCTACATGGTATCAGAGCTATTTGAGGGCCGCGTCCGTTGGTGATCCAAATCTGAAGCCGGTAGAACTGCATCCGACTGCCGTTTCCTAGATCTACTGTTTTTGACTGCTTTCGGGCCGAGAGGACTGCTCTGTTGTGTTTGGAGCATCTGTTCCAGTGAGGAACCCCTTTTGTTTCACACAAAAAGGTTTCCGGTAGCCCTAGCTGCGTCATTTTTAAGATCTGGAGGTATACAATGTTTATTTGCAGTTTATAGTTATTTTCTCTCTGTTTATTTCGGTTTCGGTTTATTTAGCCTTTTTTATTACCGGATCTATACCTTTCATTTCTGCGTATGCTCTTTGCCCTGCAACTCTGTGCGATCTGGGCAAATCAGAAACAGAAAGGAAGGATTTTTCTCATGCGTATGCTCTTTTCCCTGCGCCTTAGTATGATCTCGGAAAATCAGAAACATTGAGGAAAATATTTAGTTTCCGGCTAAAGCTAACTTTGAGCTGCAAGGTTCATTTTTGAAAATATTTAGTTTTTCGGTTAAAGCTAACTTTGAGCCGTAAGGTTCGTTTTCTTTGCATGTCCGTGTTGGGTTTTGTGTTTTTTGTTTTGTAGGGAAAAAGAGCTTTCTCAAAGCAAGCACGCAACCCAAAGCATCACCCCCCCCCTCTCTCTCTCTCTCTCTCTCAAATTTTTTGTATAGCTCAATTGGTTCAAAGCTATTTTAAGAGAGTAGAGGTCTTGGGTTCAAATCTCCATTTTTTGGGGGCGGATTTTTCATTTCCGCACATTCCCGCACTTCGTCGGCGACTTCATCAATTTTTTTTCAAAAAGCCATAACTTCTTCATCCGGAAGCCGTTTTCAGAACCGTTTTTTTTGAAACATCCTAATTTTTCGATATCTATCCATTGGAACACTTAGTTTCAGCATCTTTAACTTCAGTTTTCGTTGAAATGGAAATTCAATACCAAGTTACCCTTGACAGCACCAACTACTTCCAATGGTTGTCCTACATTGAGGATTTACTTAGAAGTAAAGGTCTCTACAGAATAGCCTCAGGCCAAGAAAAGAAACTGAAGGATGAAGATAAGGCTGCTAAATGGGAAAATAGGCAAGATCAAGCACATGGATTGATAGGGATGTCTATTTCTCCAGATCTTAGATTCCATATTGCAGAACTTGATACTCCTGATGAAGCAATGAAACAAATTAATAAAGTTTTCGGGATTAAAAATGAACTTAGAGCCCATCAACTTGAAAATGAGTTGCTTACATTAGACCCTAATAATTTTTCTTGCATTGAAGATTTCTTGTCCAAGTTCAAGACCCTTAGATATCTCTTGGAAGGTGTTAAGGTTAAGAAAGAAGATAGTAACCTTATCTATTCCATTCTTACTAAGTTGGGACCAACCTACTCTGTGTTTGTTTCCACCTTCCATTCTACAAGAGAAGCCTTCATTTCTCAAGGAACAGACTACAAGTCCCCTTCCTTTGACTCTTTTTGTGATTCTTTAATAAGAGAACAAGAAAAACTCTTACACCTTGGTCTTCTTAATCTTGGAAACTCTTCCAAGAAAGAATTAGCCGCCCAGCAGCAACCAAATTCAAAGAATCCTAAGAAGTCATATCCTAAAAAGAATGGTCCTAAACCAAACAAGGGTCCTAAGCAATCTCAGCCTTAAAATGAAAAATCATTTCAACAAAATGATAAGACAAATAAAAACAAATGGAAGAAGACTAATAGACATTGCAACTTTTGTAATCGAGATGGCCACTTAGAATCCAAATGCTTTAAAAAGATGGAAGCCTTGGAAGCAGCGATGAAGAAACATAACATCCATTTGGAGCATTCTTCAACTTCAACTTCATCTTCAGGAATGACACTTTCTGCATGTGGTTGTCAATCATCTCGGTCTGGTTATGCATTAAATGTATCTTCTTCTTCTCATTCTCATGAGTGGCTCATTGATTCTGGAGCTTCTTATCACATGGCCAAAAACAAAGCCACGTTTTCTTCTTTAAATGATTGTAACACCAAAAATATATATGTTGGTGATGATAGATCTCTTAATGTTGTAGGGACTGGAACTGTTCATCTAGACAATGGTCAATTTAATGATGTATTATGTGTTCCAACCTTATCCTGCAACCTTCTATCTGTATATCAGATAACTCATTTAGGTGAAGGTAAAATTGTTGAATTTTCACCTCATGATGTTGTAATCAAGGACCTAAGAGATCCTAAACAGATTTTAGCTACTGGCATTGCTGATGATTCTACAAGGTTGTATAAGTTTCACAACTTTGGGTCATCAAATCTTCCCTCAGTATTTGTTGCTCATAACGATGAAGTGAGCAAACTTTGGCATGAGCGATTTGGTCACTTAAACTATCGCTCCCTTCAGCATCTATGTAAAGAAAATATGGTGACGTCTTCCTATGGTATCTTGCAGAGATGGTGTTTGTTCCGGATGTGTACTCAGAAAACATCATCGGGATAGTTTTGAAAAACGTGCCTCATGGCACGCCTCAGCCCCTTTACAGCTTGTGCATAGTGATTTATGTGGTCCACTTCTAGTTGTTTCCTTCTTTGGCTGCAAGTATTTCTTAACTTTCATTGATGATTTCTCCAGACGCACTTGGGTATACTTCTTAAAACTCAAGAGTGAAGTATTTAACACATTTTTGGCCTTCAAGGCCTTTGTTGAAAAACAATCTGGACATCAAATTCTTAAGCTAAGATCTGATAATGGCGGAGAATATGTTAAAAACACATTCATCAACTTTTGCACTGAGAATGGAATTCAAATGCAACATATTGTTCCATATACTCCACAACAAAATGGTGTAGCTGAAAGGAATAATCACACCTTAAAGGAAATGGCTAATTGTATGCTACAATCTAAAGGACTTGGTCTTAGTTTTTGGGCAGAAGCAATTAACTGTGCAAATTACATAATAAATCACACTCCTACTAAGGCTCTAAAGAATATCACTCCAGAAGAAGCATGGAGCTCAATCAAACCAGATGTAAGTCACTTTCGTGTTTTTGGAAGTGAAGCATGGGCCCATATTCCAGATGAAAAGCATAAAGCTTTAGAACCTAAGAGTGAAAAATGTACTTTTGTTGGATATTCTGAAGATGTCAAAGGCTATAGACTTATTCCATTTAAGTCCAAAAATGTTATCATTAGAAGAGATGTAAAATTTGATGAAAATATATTGGCCTGTGAGCCTAGTCCGGCGGATGTGCCACCTCTCCCTATCTCTTCTACTTTTGAAAACATTTCTTCTTCAGATGATGAAAGTGAGGATGACAATCCTCCCCCACCATCTTAAGATCCTCCTTCAGCTCCTCAGCTTCCAAAATGGGTTCGTGCTACTCGAGATGCAGCAGGTGATCTTGCCGGTGATCCTACAGATCAGCGACGCACACGTTCTCAGTTTGACAGAGCCTCTTCTTTACTGGCTCAAGCTCTAGTAAATTATGATCCTGACACCTTTGCAGAAGCTTCAGGCCATCCAGATTGGGAAGCAGCTATGAATGAAGAATATCATTCACTATTGGCAAATGATACATGGGATCTTGTTCCTCTACCAAAGGGACGAAAACTTGTTAGATGCAAATGGGTTTACAGAACCAAGTATGGACCAGATGGGAAAGTTGATAAACATAAAGCTCGTCTTGTTGCTAAAGGTTTTTCACAGGTTGAAAGCATTGACTACACTGAAACCTTCTCCCCTATTGCCAAAATGAACTCTATCCGCCTTGTTCTTTCCCTTGTTGCCTCGTTCAAATGGGAAGTCCATCAGATGGATGTTAAATCTACCTTCTTGCATGGGGACTTGCATGAAGAAATCTACATGGAACAACCCATTGGCTTCATCAAAACTGACTCTAGCCTTGTATGTCGGCTTAAGAAATCCCTTTATGGTCTTAAGCAAGCTCCTCGAGCTTGGTATGCCAAAATGGATAGCTTTCTTTTAGAATCTGGCTTTTCTAGGTGTCATTCTGACAATACTGTCTACACCAAGAAAGTGGGCAAGTCTCTTATCATTCTTGTTCTTTATGTTGATGATCTTATCCTAACTGGTAGTGATCCCAACATTATAAACCATGTGAAGTCTAGCCTTAAAAGGAAGTTTGAAATGACAGACTTAGGACAGTTACATTATTTTCTCGGTCTTCAAGTCTTGCAATCCAAGGAAGGTATTTCCCTTTCTCAGTCCAAGTATGCCTGTGATATTCTATGCCACTTTCACATGGAAGACTGTAAGCCAGCCCCTTCTCCCTTTCAGTCTGGAGTCAAACTTTCAGTGACTTGTACTTCTCCTGAAGTTGATGCTACCTTATACCGTCAACTTGTAGGAAAACTTTTGTATCTAACCCATACTTGTCCTGACCTTTCCTTTGTTGTTGGCCTTGTTGCTCGGTTTATGCAAAACCCACGTGAAAGTCATTGGAAAGCAGCTAAAAGAATACTTCATTATGTTCGAGGTACAGTTCAGTTTGGGATTCATTACAGTGCCGAAGCATCTCCTCTATTGGTTGGTTTCACTGATTCCGATTGGGCTAGTGACCCTGATGATCGGAAGTCTACTGCAGGTTATGTGTTCACTCTTGGTTCAGGACCTATTACATGGGCTTGCAAGAAACAAGGTGCCATTTCTCTTTCTTCAGCAGAAGAAGAATATCGTGGTGCCGTAGAAGCTAGTAAGGAAGCCTTGTGGCTTCGTCAGATCCTGTCAGAGTTTGGCTTTCAGCAGCAGCATCCGACTACACTTTGGTGTGATAATCAAAGTGCCATTCAGCTATGCAAAGATCCAGTCCAACATCAGCGCAGCAAACACATTGAACTGCACATGCACTTCATCAGAAAGCTCATTCATGACCATGTTCTTGAAGTGCAATATTGTTCAATAGATGATCAAGTTGCAGACATCTTTACAAAGGCTCTCACAGAGGCGAAGTTCACTAAACTTCGATTTATGGTTGGAGTTCAGGAAGTTGTCACTAAGGGGGGATAGGCTCTAGTGCCTCCTTCCTTCTCCTATTGTGTCATATTTGTAAATCCTTCAATCCTATCCCAAGTTGTTCTTAAGGGGGGATGTTAGGATATTCCGACACATAGGAAATAGTTAAGTACAACTTGGTCTAATATAGAGTTAGGTAAAGTGTGTTTCTTTACCTTGTACATTTTGTAACTTACAATCCAACGATCACGATATGTAGTGATCCGACGGTTCATTCTCTTCTCGGTATTACCGACACTTGATCCGTGGCTTGACACCCGATTGGTCCATGATTTCTATTTAAAGCGCATGGAGGGTCATTTGTAAGGTAATCCGTCTATGAGAGAAGCTTATGTAAATTTTCATTCTTTTAGTAATAAATTGCCTGAAGTGGCCGCGTTGGCTCAGGCCGTGGACTGTTTCCCTCTTTGGGGTTTTAACCACGTCAAAAATATTGGTGTATTGATCTGCGATCTGGTTGTGAGCGGTGTCCTTTGGTGTTCTGTTTGAGGAACTTACCCTGTAAATTCCTACAATTGAGGGCTAATACTGTGTAGTACAGAGTTTAGTCGGGGCCCAGTAAACCTGAGTTGCCCGCTCGGGAAGATTTACAGAAAAATGGCTAAGTGTGGGAGGAAGATAGACTTGTGATGAACTTGAATTCGTGATCACACACTTAGCATACTTCAACAACATGACAACATAGACCATCAGAGCAAGAAACAAATCATTCCCTCTATGTGACTGGCTGATGACAAGAAGCGACAAGTACTACACTTGAGATAGACTTGAGGATGACTGTGATGACACTTGTGTGACAGTGCTCAAGACTTTGTGTATGAGTGTGACAAATGTTTACATGGCTAGGAAAACTCGTATACACAAATACTAACCTTAAAAACCACCAGAAAAGGTATGCAAGCATGGAAAAATAGTCAAACATGCCAAAATATGACCACTGATCCAACAAGCGAAAGGGTTCAAAGAACTTTAGTAAAGCTCATGAAATGAGCTTAAGTGTTTGCAACAATCAAGGAAAATACCAAGGAAGGCTCCGAAATTTGAGTGAAAGCCAAAATTTGGGAGGGTGTTGCAGCTGCTACAACACTTGGCGACGCACTGGTTGAATTTCAGCTTCTTTGTCTTGGTTATTTTCTTTTGTGCGGGGCCTTGGTCATTTAGGGAGTATTGATTCATTCTGTAGATTACTTTGGATTCCCATTTACCCCATGGGAAAACATGATCCCATCCTATACCTTCTCAGTTTAACACAACATAAAATTTAGCATAATCATAATGGTTCAAGTTGGGAAGGGTAGTTGAGCTTGTGAGCTTAAGATTTCCAGAGTATAGTTTTTCATCTCTGGTGTTGCTCCACTGCCAGCAGGACTGGATAGTTCCCCAACAAAGTCAAGAAGGAACACAAACATTTCTCTGCTTCCAGCGAGCCTGGATAGTACCTCGACGGATTTTCTTGCTTCAAATATCTACACAGGAAGCCTTTCTCTTCTTTCGCCTTTATTTATTTATTTAAAGAGAAATGTGCATTGACACTTATTTATTTTGGGGCGGAAGAGGGATCCTAACTTATTGAGAGCAGGAAAGGTTGTTACTTTAGAGATGCATATGGAGAGCTCTAATTTAGGTTTTCTTGTTTAGATTTTTCCCCTTCTCCATTTCTAGTGGTTGGATAAGCTTAAACACACCAAAGCAAAAAACTGAGAATAGGCATGAAGTTTCTAGACTAGACATAGGTTCATGGTTGGACCAAAACTCTCCTTATAGATGAATCATATTTTTTGTCAAAACTTCATTGGCCAAAAGATACAACCAACAAAAGGAATACAGACATAAGGCTAGCCAAGTGCTACAGTTTCACAAGACTCTTTGAACTTCAGCGACACACACACTTAGAAGCAACAACACAATCAGGCACAACACTTATTCATAGGACAAAAACAATAAAAAATTAAAGCAAAACATAATAACAAACAACAAAATACTATGTACATAGTGTAGGGTACAACCCCAGATCTTCATTGAAAATATTGCTTTAAATCTTGGCCATTGACAGGGAGAGAGTTAATCCTCCCGTCAAGTGATTGAAGACGATATGTGTGTTGGCCAAGCTTTTCATGGACTGTGTAAGGACCAATCCATAGGGACTGAAACTTAGTGTGTTTGTCCTTGTCCTCGTGGGATTTATCCCATTTCAAGACTAAGTCACCCACACTAAAGCTATTATTTCCTACAAAATTTCTATCAAACCATCTCTTGATACTACTCTGGTGAAGTAAAAATTTTGATTTTGCTTTCAGCCTTTCTTCCTATAGCTTGTGCAAAGTGTCCATCCTATGTTGAACTAAAAGACATGGCTTGGCTTAGGATTATTGGGACAACTGGAAAGCGAGCAAGTAGATGTTCGACATGAGAATGAATTCTTTTCCATACACCAGGAAGTAAGGGGAGGTGTCCAAAGAAGGCTTAGGCTTGACTCGGTCAGCCCATAAGGCATTCACTAAAGCGGAGTGCCAGTTTCATTGTTCAGAGAATATGGTCTTTTTGATGATACAAATGAGGTTCTTGTTTGTGGATTCAACAATACCATTTCCCTACAGATAATAATTAATAGAATGTTTCAAAATAATACCATTTCCCATGCAAAATCATAAAGCTTTAACGAGGAAAAGTATGTTGCATTGTAAAAAAAAGTGACGTAGTAAATATGAACCTAGAGATGATATTTTGCTGCAGAAAGCTGATGACTTCTGATCATTCACTTGTTTTAGCGGAACTGGCTCAGTCCACCACATGAAATAGTCTGTAGCGGTTAAGATATAGCAATGTTGCTTTTATGAGTGAGGGAAAATTTCCCCAATGATACCTAAACCCCACTGATGAAAAGGTTCTTCCACTGCAATGGGCCACAACGGGGCTGCTGACTTTTGATTTCTGTCGGCACACCTTTGACAAACCCGACACTTGCAGGCATAGGCATGAGCATATTTGAACAATATAGGCTAGTAGAAGTTGACCCACATAATCTTATGCACTATAGTGTTTCCTGTGAAGTTTCCCCTGGTTGGTCTGTCGTGGAGATCACGTAACATCTTTTGTGAATCATGTGCCTCTAGACACCTAAACAATATCCCATTGTGGTGCTTCCTTAACAAAACCCCATGCACCAACTGATATAATAGTACTTTGAGTTGGAGTGCCCTCTTCTACCACATAGAGAAGTGAGAGGGCACAATTCCATGCTCAAGGTATTGGTGCACATTTGCATACCAAGAGTTTATGTCTGAGGTGGAGGAGGCTTGCTCAACGTTGTACATCTCGATCTCTTGCTCCTGTCCTGCGAGTTCTTCTTCTTCCTATTTTGCATTGATCGCTTTTGCTACTAATTTGTAAAGACCATGACCCTTGATGGTGTGAACTGGCTTGATGTCAAGATTGTATTCCTATAATCCGATCATCCAGTTCACCCTTCTTTCACCTAGCTCTTGCTATACAAGGAGTGATTTGACTGTTGGGTGTGGAACAAAGATAGGATAATGTTTTTTCAACAGATAGGGTTTGATGTGTTTTACTGCCTTGTACACTGCATAAGATTGTTTGTACATGACAAGGTAATTGAGCTCTAGTCCTTATAGGATTGCAATCATGAAGGAGATAGGCCATTCATTGTTCAACTCATCCTTCTGAGTGAGCACGACAACAAGAGAGGTGTCAGAAGCAAAAGTGTAGAGAAAGAAGTCTTTACTGAAGTCTGGGTTGTACAATGTAGGTTCTTCTACTATAGCTTGCTTGATATGGGCAAATGCGTCCTTTTTCCTCTTATCCCATGTATAGAATGCATCTGTCATGATCATGTCCTGTATTGGTTTAGAAATTTGAGCATAGTCAGAGATGAACTTTCAGAGGAAGTTGATCTTCCCCAAGAAAGATTGCATGACTTTCTTGTTCACTAGGTGGGGAATCTGCATAGTGGTACTGACCCTTTATGGGTCCACCTTGATCCCAATTTGAGTAATGATGTGTCCCAAGAGATTACCTTTGGACACTGCAAAGATGCTCTTCTTGGGATTCAAGGATATCCCATATTTACAACATCGCTCAAAAATCTTCTTCAGATGGTGCAAGTGGTTTTTACTGTTGTTTGGAAAATACTGTCACATCATCAAGGAAGACCACTACACTCTGTCCAATAATCCCACGAAAGGGGATGTCCATTGCATGTTGGAATGTTGCACCAACATTGACTAGCCGAAACGAAATTCGTCGGAATGCGAACGTGCCCCACTTTGTTCGGAAGGTAGTTTTTAATATGTCAGGCTCTGCTCAAGAACTTGGTTGAAACCGAAAAATACATCGAGCAAAGAAAACATTTCGGCCCGAGATAATGTTTGCAGTATTTCCTCCATGAACAACATTGGGTAATTGTCCTTGTCCAAGGCACGATTGAGATTGCGAAAATCTACGCACCGAGGATCTACTCGAACTTATTTCTCACAGGGACTAAGTTTGATACCCACATTGAATGTCGCACCTTGTAAATGATTCGAGCATCCAATAGTTTTCTCAATTCCTTCTGTATGAGGGGCTCAAGTGTTGGGTGAACTTTCCTTAATTTATGTTGAAATGGCTTGGCCCCTTTCGTGATTGGTATCAAATGATGGATTATTTGCGTGTCATATGTCTTGATATCATCATACGTCCATGCCAAGACATCAAGATATGGCTTGAATCAATGGATGAAGGATTTCCGCTCTTATGATGTGCAACAAGTACCAAGATTAACATACTTCAAATCTTTCTCAGTTCCTAAGTTGATTTGCTCATATGACAACCTAGAACTGTGGGTTTTTCCATTCATAGGTCCTTAGAAGCGGTTATGCAAATCATACAACTTTTCCAGTGATACCACACCATTAGGGATGAGGTTGCATTTACTTGTGCTAGCTGCATCCTGTAATGTTTTCTTGTGCTCGTCCTCGTTAATCATTGCATCTTTGAATACATTAGTGTTGGCCATAAAGTACAATATCTGTTGGTCTTCATAAAAAACATGTAAGTTAGTTATGTTATCTGGGATGGATGGTCTATACAAAATTTCAATAGAAAATCTGTTCCTTAAAGGTAAAATCCTAGCAGCTGTGTTTGCCAGAGCATCCACAACTACCATACGCATTATTGGAACTGAAATAATATTGAAATCTTGAAAATGAGAGATGAGTCTCTATACCTCTTGTTGATAACTCTTAAGATGAGGTGACACACAATGTATAATGTTACGTATCTAACACACCATGATTTCAGAGTCACCTACCACTTTCAGAACGACAACATTGAGGTCAATGGCCTTCTGCAAGCCCAAGACGAGTGTTTCGGACTCTGTATTGTTGTTCGTGCACTCGAATTCCAAGCGACTAGAGATCAAGTGTTTTCTTAGTAGCAGGTCTATTAAAACACAACTAACTCTAAAGTCCTCCTGTGTTTTGGATCCGTCAAAGTACAATGTCCACATATCATGTGTACATGGACTTCTCACTACGCTAGTACCACTACTGCTACTACTACCAGTACTAATAGTACAAAGTTCATTATCACCAGTTGGACATGGAAGGAGATCCAACTGTGTGTCTGGTGGAACTAGGGATGGCTCTACAAGATAGAACCCCAACTGTGTTTCCAGAAAATAATTGCCAAAAATAAGTTTTAAGAAATCCATTGGCTCATTACGCCCATTCAAGGGAGTCACTGTGTGCTTCATGTATCTCTCTGACTCTACCCAGATCTGATTGTTCCTGCCTCTGTACGGAAGCCATACGTGGGACCAATCTTTGGCAAAGTACCCTTGCAGCTTGCTTGAACAATCTCTGCTCAGTAACACTCCATATGTTTCCAAGCTGTCCATAATTACAATGTTGATACATTAGTGAACTCGTCCGTTAGCTAATAACTGGATGATGACATCCCTGAGTTCACTAATTGCTCGGACATGACTTTTGTCCAGCTAAATGATCTGGGCATATTTCTTGTCCCATTTAGCATTGATCTTCTCTACCACAAATAGTGGCATGACATTTACCGATGCACTAGAATTAACCAAGCAATTATTTACATTGAAGTTGAAGATTTCAAACATTAAGAAGAATGGTGGGCAGAGTGTGCTTGCCTCCAAGTGGAGTGCATTAAGTACAGATGCGAGAGTGTCAGGAGACTTACTAGATCCCTTGTCCGAAGAGGTAGCATTACTGGTAGAATTTTTTTCCAAGTTCCCATAGAAGGATGTCTCGCTCGCTCATTATCTTCGTAAGTCCAAACAGGGAGATTTTTTCACAAACCTTCTTCATATCTTGTACAATGTTGTAATCTACCACATGAAGGTTGGCCAAGGTGTCCGGGGATGGAACTGGGTTTGTGGTTTCTAGAGGGATGGTTCTTTCTATGCTACTGTCAGAAACACTTTTCGTTGGAATTGTTTTCCTGGTCTTTCTCTGCATGTTCTGCACTGAGTGAGACGAAGGATTTAGTTTTCTTAACAAATCTTCTTTGAATTTCTATTTTGGCACCTCAATCATAGTGGTCGGCCCTTGAATTATCAATTTGTATCGGTTACTCTGCTTTTGGTCCGGACCATCACTCGAAGGTTCGTTATCAACAATACTTTTCTGGGTTGTGAGAACATAATGATACATGTTTACTACATGCCCAGTGCTTGGAGCTTCATCAGTTTCAACATCTTCTTCCTTCTCTTCATCGGGATCAGCCTATTCCTCAACCATGATTAAGTAAACAAACTGTGCAACTATTCTTCTCATGAGCTGGTTCCACTATGGGCACATATTTTCCGAATGATGCTCATTATGAAACATGCATTACGAATCCATGCCAATTTTTTCAATGTTCAACACCACATTGGAACTCTGCGTAGATTTTTCCGACTGGTTGCTGCTACTACCGGAAGCTGCATTCCTTCTAACCATGAACTTGGGGGGCTTGCTGCTTACGGTAGTATCGGTTGTCCTTTGTTTAGTTTTAACTATTTCGGTGGTTAGGGACTTGACAAGACGAGTAATGCTTTCAAGATCATTCAATTCCTTTTCCTTAGCCTTGTTCACAGAGGTGTGATACCTCTTACCTGTGTCCTTGGAGTCCTTTATGGGTTCATCATCTGTTATGAATCCAATAGCATGTAGGTCCTTCTCAACGAAAATAGCCTCTTCGTAGTTTTCTGTTAATGTTGGTCTCATTGTTCGCTTTACAAACTACACAATACTTGTCAGCAAGGCATAAGTGTAGTAGTCTGTGGTGATGGAGTCATGAGGTTTTGTGTCATCTGAAAACTTGGTCAAGATGCAATTGAACCTTTGATTGAAATCTTTAACCTTTTCTTTCCGTTCCATCTTAAGACTACCTAACTCATTCAATAACATGGTAGGGGTCTTATCTTCAACAAATTTCTCAAGAAAGATTCTTTTGAATGCCCTCTAATTTTGGATGGAGTTTGGAGGAAGGTTTTGGTATCATACAACTACTCTACCATCCAAGGTACATGGGAAATTCTGCATGCAACATCATCGTAACATACCTCAAGTGTTTGCAGAGGTAGGTAGAAGTTATCCAAGTGATCTTCAGCCTTCACTTTCTTGTCAAGGTCGTATTTCGTCAAGAGCTTCTCTACATGCATCGACATCTTGTGAAGGACACCCAAAAGTGTCAATGGGCCCTGAGTCATCCAATTAATATTCTGGTCTGCCATGTATTCTTCTTCGTTATCCTCCTCTTCCTCTTCTGAATCTGATGGTTCCTCCTCTTCTTCTTCTTCTTCTTATTTTTATTCCTCTTTGCCCGTCCCATCGGAATTTGAACCTAGGAGTAAGGGGTTGCCTCCTTCTCTTCTTTGAAAGAGTGGATTTTCTTCTTCCCTTTCCACAACATTTTCTAGTTCTTCAAGGTTGGTGAGAAATGCTTCTTCAACAGACGAGACCACTACTCTTGTGGGGGTGGTCTTGTTCTTATTTTGAGAATATGGAATAGTGATTACTCACGAAATCAATCCAAAAACTTTTGCAAACTGACATGTGATGGGGTGGACGGCTCGAAGTTGATGATACAAGATTTCATGTTAAGGCCTGGGCGGTGAAGAGTTACCAACTTCAGAATTACGAGTAGGGGAGATGGAATGAACGTTGTTGCCTTGACCAAAAGATGGATTAGTGGGGTTGGTGGGACAATCAGCCTTAAAATACTGGCGGCCCTCCTTCTAGTGCCAGAATTGTTGACGTTGCTGGACCCAACAACATTCAGGGGATCTCCTCGATATGAAGTCTCAATTAGACCTCACGTATTTTATTGTAGGAGTCCCATCCAGTATAAAGGCCCAGTTGCCAAATACTTAAATATTTTCCTTGGCTCTGGCTGGTAGCACAAGAGAGTGATGCAATGGTATCTTCGAAAAGCAAGATGAGTGTGCTTGGTAAGTGTGCAGCGCAACTGTGTCTAGGTTCTCTTACTACAAAAGGGGGGAGAAAAAGTGTGCCTATAAGTGATAGGTAATAGTACCACCTAGGAAGAGCCACACATGACTAGAAGGAATTTTCTAAAATCCAATGGAATAGTCCACAACGAATGCGACAGTTGTTACAACCAACAAACAAGGGAAGATCCATCTAACTTCCAGTGGAATAGTTCACAATGGATGTGACGGTCGTTATAACCGATAAGCAAAGAAAGGTCTGTCTCGTATCCCGCAAAATAGTCCATAAGGATGAGACAACAATAAAAACCATTACAACACATTCTCAACAAGATTAGCACTAAAATAATCGAAATAGTTCAACTATCTTAGTACATGTGAAAGCAAACATGAAATACAAACGTTCACAGGATAGTCTTACAAACATTCATAAGTCATGCATGAAAAACGTGTTGGCCTTAAAAGGCTTATGTTATTAATAAAAAGTTCCAAGACACAAATTTACATTGTACATCACTAGCCCCAGTAGTGGGACATGGGAGCCACTCCTTGCTCCTCAAAGAACTAGTTGATTTGTCTAATGCCTTACGGGAGGAGACAAGGTGAAAATTCCTTTGCTCATACTATGAGGGGGTATATATAACCAAGGGGTGATGCTTATCCCCTTTGACTACCCTCATGACCGTTCAACTTCCTATGACTTTTCAAATTACATGACTCTTCATATTCATATGTGTCCATTGGACTTCCACTTTCAATACATTTGATTTACAATATACATGGCCCACAATAGTGATGTGGCAAATGACAACTCATGACACGACTTGACATGACACTGCTGACATGGATTGGCTTAATTATGTGGCAATGTCAAGTTGCTATTGTGGCTGAGTGATAAATGTGTTCTTGGATATGATTTTTCTTCTCCTCTGCATAGCTTGATGATGCAAGATCTTCAATGATCTTCGGCCTTAGAAGGTGGTTGCACACTTGTGTTCCTTTTGCTTGCTCTTGGTAGGTCCACTCGTTCATTTAGCTACAAGTGAGTCTTTAGGCATGCTTCCCTCCTTCTCCTCCTTCTTCATCATCTCACCATGACTTGATAGTGTACCTGTTCCTGCAATTCACTCATGATGGGATGACATCAATCTGAAAACTCCCTATCCTAAGATGATGCATTATTATCCATGAACTAAGCCTAGGATAGGTGATAGGCTAGGAGAGAGGGCCTAGTAACTGCACATTGCATAGTTCTAGGTGATAGGGAGAGATCTTGATCACTGAGACTGCGCAGAGTGCATCTCAGGTTTGATTGAGGAACTTTTTAGAACAGTCCCCGCTGGGGAAAGAAATTGCATAGTGGCCACTGCAAGTCAAGATTGCGCAGTTCAAGCCAGTAGTGGGTGATGTGGGATGAGGTCCTGAGGGGTCATTTCTACGTAATTTTCAGAGGCAAGGGGGGTTGGGCAGTAGAGAGACTTGGAGGACAAATTTGTTTAGTTCTTGGGGTCAGTGAGCTCTGATTGAGGGAGGGAACCAGAGGAAACATCTGCACAGTTCTGGAGGCAAAGGGAGGCTGGGATCTCTATGTATTGTGGGGTTCCAGCAGGTAAGGAGAAAAGCTCATGGAATAAAAGTGCGAAGTGCGTAGTTCAAGTCAGACTGAGGGGAACAACTGGGAAATTCTGGAGGTCAAGGAAGGTTGTTGGGCTATAGAATTGCGTAATACAACTTCCCTGGAGGAAAGTGACTGCGCACTGTACAATTTTAGGAAGCAAGGTCACATCATTAATGGTTGAGACTGCGGAACGCACAGTTTAGTCGGTGCTCGGTAAAGCTGAGTTGCCCAGTCAGGAAGATTTTCGGAAAAATGGCTAAGTACGGGAAGAAGACAGACTTGTGATGAACATGAATTTGTGATCACACACTTAGAATACTTCGATCACATGACAACATAGACCATCGGAGCAACAAAAAAATCATTCCCTCTGTAACAACCCTAGTGAAAAGGTCATGTAATAAAAGTTAATAAAGGAAAAATAGGACCACGTGTAAGGGACACGTATTCCAAGCTAAATGTTGGGCAAAGATATTCTAATGGGCATCACTGGATGTGTGTTTTGGATAAGGAAATTGGCAAAGGCAAAGGCAAAGGAATTAAAAGGCAGAAAGGCATTTTTGACACATTTATTTATGAAAATAAAGGAAATTAGGAGAAAATTAAGGTGAAAGGTCATAGGTTTCGTGTGAGGAGGAAATTGAAGGAAAATAATGGAAAATGAAGAAATTAGAGGCCTCATTAATAAAAAGGCTTCTGAGGATCAGTTGGCAAGATCTTGGTTAGTTCAATTTTGGAGCTCTCTCATTATTTTCTCTCTCTCTCTCTCACTCTGTTGGTCACTTAGAGTTTTCTTGGAGCACTCTAGTTGGAACAAAGGAAATGGAAAGCAAGGAAATGAAAGGAAAAGTAAGCAAGGATCAAGGAAAGGAAAGCAGGATCAAGCAGCTTCAGCAGGAATACTTGCAGGTAACCTTTTGCATGTGTGATTTCCTATCTGATTTGGACATGCATGGCTTTGCATGTTGGTGTATGGTTCTTTTGTTGTCGGTGGTATGGTTTTTCTAGGTTATGACAATGGATTTTAGCCTATCCTAGCCTTTTTCTGCATGCCATGGTATTTTGGGATGTTTATTTCGGTTTTTGAGCTTTGGTTTGTCGAATGGATTTCGGAATCCAGGGCGGAGGTGGCCTCAAGGTTCGTTCCCCAAAGGCCTAGGAATCCCTTTACTGATTTTGTTGGGATACATGGTAAAGCCTGAGGGAGAAGTCTCGATTTAGGGCATAATGATCCAGGTTCGGATTATGGTAAAGCCTGAGAGACTAATCTTGGTTTAGGGCCTAGTAATCCGAGATTGGATTGCGTAAATCTTGAGAGACAAGGAGACATAAAATTCCTCAAGGATAGTGATGGATTCCAGATGGAATTCCAATTTCTATTCAGTTGAGATCAGAGCACCAATTTTGGTGTGATCACGGTTTGACGAGGGTGGAGGTGGTTTAACCTCTGGATTCCCTTTGGTGTTCTTGGATTGGTTTTTCTATGAGATCCACCATTCATGCTTGGAATATGGCACAGGGGTGACAGGATGAAAGAGAGATTTGGTTCAGCCATGTCTATGGTCGGGTGGTACGTGGAAGTCCCGAACCTGGTCAGATTTTCCTATGATTAATAAAAGCTAAGTTCTCTTACTTTTGCATTGATTTATATGTGAGTTTAATGGATGTCATATCTATGATATTTATATGTTTTATGCTAGTTATAAACATGGTTGAATGATTGGTTTATGTCATGGTTATTTCATATATTTACTTGTAACTGTTAAATGGATGGATGCAAGACCTAATTAATGATGTAGTAGTTCAATGGAGGAGGTGATCCTTCTAGTTATGTTTCATAAGTTGTTTCAGTAGTTTATGCTCTGTTTTGTATCCTAGACCTATAGGTTGCATTGATTCCAAGTGTTTGACAGAATGTCAGTCCCAGTTGGGGATGCTAAGGCATAGTCCTGAGAGTGATTTTTGATTGATCAACATTGTTATAATGTTTTTAATGAATTCTGGAAGTTACAACAAGTTTTGGGCAGAGGCCAGGATTCTAGGCTAGAAAAGTGGCTTAAATCTCGAGGTAGTTGGCATTAAAATATCAATTTTGGTCCATAGTCGTTGGTAGGCAGGCCTGTGAGAGAGACTTTGGGTTTCTAGTTGCTCCCTTTCCAATAGCATGAGAGAGAATATGGCCTAAGAGCTGCAAAATAGCAGTGGGACCCAGGGACAGGTTGTCTGAGTGGCTGACTTGTCTCCTGAGTGTTCTATTGATGATGTTGGATGATTGTATGTTATATTCCATTGATTCCACTTCCTTAAGGTGACATAGGAGGTCAAATCATATTGTAGTAGAATCTCTCCTCATGTTTACCCCGTTTGGCATTGTTACTTTGGGTAGACCTGGGAGAGGGTGTTACAGAGTGGTATTAGAGGATGGTTGAACTCTCAGATTGGATGGGTTGAATGTGTTAGTCATGCATGAATGTCAGTTGCATGTGTGTCTCTTACACTTGCTTTTCATGTGCTTGTTGCATTTTCTTGATGATTTATCATAATTGTGATATGGTTATCACGAAGAATTTGATATTGATGTCATGAAATATATTTGTCATGAGTATGTGACTGGTTGCATATGGTTATATGTCGCTTACATGTTGATTTTATGGTGCCTACTTACATCCTTGTATGTTAGGTTAAATTATTGAATATTTTCTTTACATGTTTTAGTCTTGTAGGTTGATTAAAATATTTGATTGCTTATGTTTGACTAAATGCATTTATGCGTAGGTGTAGTTGATTTGGCATTGCTTATGCATACTGTTGGTTGCATATGGCAATGTGTACAATGGAGTAGTGGTTATCGTCATACATGAGGTCATGTTTTGTGAAGTTAATATGGTAATGCATTGATGACTGGACTCTAGCTAGAATGATGTGTATGTGGTTTCATACTCATGTGTTATATATCTATTTGTAGTTGTTATGCATGTATGGTCTTGGTTATAATATGCATGGATAGTAGGTCAAACATGCCTTGTGAATTCATTGTGTGCAATTAGGTCATCATGATGATATTGGTATGTTATGATGCTAATGTGTTGGTTGAGATAGAGCAGGAGATGCAGATCATCATAATGAGGTTACAGCATCAGACTTTGGGGTAAGAGCAGATCGTTATACATGTATTGTATGTTTGGCATGCAGGTATGTAAGTCAATGAATGTTATATGCATTAGGTTTATATACATTAGGGTTATGTACATGTCTTTTGATGTTATGGTTACATTCATGATAATTGTTAGTTGATTAGTGTAGTTATATGCACATGTGTCAGATAGTCAAGAATGATAGTAACCTGTAGGTGTATGCATTGCTATTGTTGTTTTATATTAGATAACATGATGATTATATTATATGTTGTTAGATCTAAGACTTTTGTGATCCATAATTTAGAGAATAGTCTTTCGGATTAATCACATCGCAAGGATTGGGTCGACGTTTCGAACCAGCTAATGTGGTTCATCCTCAAGACAACTTGTCTTGAGGATGAACCACATTAGTTGGTTCGAAACGTCAACCCAATCCTTGCGATGTGATTAATCCGAAAGACTATTATCTATGTTATATGTTGTTGATGAGTATGTTATAGGTTAACTTTTTGTTGTTATATGACAGTTAGCTTGACAATTAGGTTATATTTTTTTGATGAGAATGATAGTTAGCTTGATGATTAGGGTTATAACATTTATACATTGATGTTATATGTTGCATGCTAAATTGGATTGGCCTATGCAGATGGTTATGATTATGATATTCAGGTATGAGCTGACATATTTGTGATATGGTGTTGTACTAATCTAGATTGAATTTGCATATGTGTGAATAGTAATTATGTATGAGTTATGATGTAAACATGTTAGCTAGTGACTATTATGGATATCATGATTTTATTTATGCTTGAGTTGATATGTTGTGAAGTTATATCATGCTAACTAGATTGATTGTGCAGACAATATAGCTTCCCCTGAGATGCAATAAGGTACAAGTTTGCTTATGTTGTATATTTGGTGCTTGATTGTTTGATTATGTTGTCTAGTTAATTTATTTAACATGGTATGTTGCAAGTTGGTTGAATGTTTGATGAATTGCATAATATGAGTATGTGTTCAAATGATCTTGTTTTAAGATGATTGTGCTAATACATATGAGTTGAGATAGTTGATCTGTACTTGAGTGTGATAGGTGATAGTTGTAGCATTATGTATGATGACTGATGACTATGAGTTGACTATGGATTATGACATGATTGTTAGTCTTGGTAAAGGTTGATTTTGAATTGATAGATATGATTGTCTTGATATGTGGAACATGTGGTTGACATGTGTGAGCAGTTGCAGGAAACATGCTTGGTATTAGCGTGACAAGGTAATAGTCAATGTGTTTATATAACTAATAGTTGGGTGATGCGATAACGCGGAGTAAGCCTCAATTGCAACAAGGAAAAAGGTAAAAGAAAGGAATTGGGCAAGAATTTATATGGCTAGGTTTGGAAACCCTAATTCCAAACAAATGAGTGCTTTGCATACAGGGAGTTTTCTTAACCTTGATTTTGTTGACATTATGTGGATATGTGCTAGATTCATGAACTTGTACGTGACTGGTATATTAGCTAGTCTCTAGTTACATGTGGATTTGTCAAGATAATTGGAGTCCTTTAAGAGATGGTATGGATGTGTTCAGTTGAAAGGCAACAAGCTTGAAACGTCAAGATAAGGTAACTGATGTATTGTTATGTTTATTTATGCATTGACATTATGTGTTTATGGCAGTATAATGCAGGGAGTTGCATGGCAAGAGAGATTGCCATGAATCTTGAAGAAGGCTCAGGTTGAGCTTTCCTTTGGAAGCACTGTGAACCATGGGGATTGAGTGATGGTGTCTGTTGTTAGTCTTGTGCTTTTGGTCTTTTGTGATTGGCACTTGATTTACAATTTTGTGTGTGTCTGGTGTATAGCTATGAAAATTTGTTTTTGGTTTCATAGCGTTGTTGGTTTGCCATGGTTTTCTTCTTATTTATTTCTTAGTATTTCCTTTTATTGTTTTGAGTCTTGGGAATTGATTGGGAAAGGATGAATTTAATGGAGCTCTGGGAGAGATGTGTGGTACCCAACAGGTAAGGCAAAACTCAAATGAAGCTCTATGCATAAGTAAGCGCAGCGAAAGGTAAGACTATGACAGTCAGTTGGACTGGTTGGTCCATAGTGGTAAACGGAAGTGGCAGTATAGACATGTGAAAGGTAACTAGAAAAGGCGAAGTAAATGGATTTGAGTTTTCGGATGCCTTGGCTATGTTGGGAACGATTTTTCTCAATGTTGTACATGCTGTACACGGATAAAGGAAGTTCTCTTAACCTAGACCTTATGTTATCTGGTAATTATGTCATGATCATGATTATGCTGATGTTTATATATGCATGCATGTATGTATGTATGTCGTTGTCTGACATGATGATGATTGTTCTATGCTAATTATTATATATGTATGTATGTGTGTATGTTGTCACTGTCTGACAAGGTTGTCAGGGATCATTTTTGTGGAGGAATGATTCTTATGTAGGTGAATGGCATGAAGGGATTCCCGGTTCATGAGGAATCATGTGGGAAGAATAGCCTGAAAAATATACAAGGTCAATATCACGTGGTTATGAATTGATATTGTACACTTGTATTATGCTTATGTTATGTTATGACAAGTAATGTGGAAGGATACATCAATGAAATGAAAGCAGTGTGGTCTGCGACATGTTGGGACAAGCATTGATAGACACTGGGAGCAAGGTTTCTTGGTAGAGACAGTGCGCTTTTGGATGTGAGGTACTATTGTTGTGCATATGCTGTATATGTTGTTAATGTTGCATCTATTATGTTGTGCGCATGCAGTGTTGTGTATACATAGCGTGTGCACATGCTGTTTATGCAATGTTATGTACAAGATGGTACTTATAGTGTTGTATGAATATTGCATATGTAGTGTTGGGTATAGATGGTGCTATATACATGATGGATATGCGGTGTTGTGTGCATATGGTGCTATGCATGTGCTGGATATGTAGTGTTTTGTATAGATGATTCTATGTACATGTTGGATATGCAATGCTATGTACATATGGTTTCCTATGCATGTTGTACATATTGTGCTATGTACATATGGTGTTTTGTGCATGATTGTACAAGTGGTGCTGTGAGCATGCGGTGTCGTGTACATGTGGTGTTGTGTGAATGTGGTGCTATGTACATGTTGTGCATGTGATTTTATGTAAATGTTGTTTCGTGTACATGTCGTGCGTGTGGTACTGTGTACGTGGTATTATGTACATGTCGTACATGATGTGTTGCGAGCATGCGACATTATGTGTATGTGCACATGGTTTAGGAGAAGGCACTAGGTGTTTGTTCAATGTCGCAAATAATCCAAAGTGCATACAGAATAAAGAAAAAGGTAGAAGTTAAGGGTTGATTAAAGGATACGTATCATAATTTTATTTCAGTTTGATTATGCAAATGATTTATGATTCTCGTCTATGATAATTACATGTGATCTATGATTTTGGTTATGATGGTTACATGTGATTTATGATTTGTTGGTTATGTTGTGAGCTAACATGGTGTGATATTTTTATACATGTTGATTTGGTCAAATATGCTAGTTTGACTTGTTGTGATAGGAAGCGAACATGATTGCAAGTGTACCTTATTGACAAACTACCAATGAGGTATGATTTGAGGTTATTTCAATTTATTTGAATATAATAGAAATTATGTGCTTGGAACAAGAATGCATGAACATGTTCGGTTGGGTGGTTGAAATCGACTACAACTATTGGCAGCAACAACAAAAAAAATTGGAACATGTAGTGGTATGTTGGTAAAGCACTTCAGGAGCTGAGCCATTGTGGGACATTGGTACCCAATAATTTCCATTAACTTCCATGAGCATGCTATGATTGGTATGATGGTTTTCAGGTAGGTATATGCCTTGGTTGTTGATCTTCCGATGTAAGGAAGCCTTTCCAAGGGATGGATTGCCCGAGACAAGGGATTCCAGGGAACTTGGAAGGTGAGTGACTGAATGGAAGTGGGTGACCGGATTTCCTGGGGGACTATGTAGTAGAGAAGGGAAGGTCACGAATACATTGGTTTTTGTCATTAGCATTGCCGGATGGAATTAGATGCACATTGGGAGTGTGCCCTAGAAAAATGAGCCGGTAACTGTTCACTGAGAGGACAAGTGGCACAGGATTGTAGCACTAGACATTGGATGCAACTTTGATTGTGGCAGTGGATTTTGGATTTCTTGGGAAGGAGGTGAATCTTGGTATTACTTTTAGGGTAAAGGTGTGATCCTATGGATTCCCTTGTTAATTGATACGTGCATTGTATCCTTTATTTGTTGGTTTAGAAAATGTGCATATGTGTATATGTGATTGTATTGTAATGAGCTATGTTATAAAGCTCTATTATGCGGTATGGTTGTTATTTGGTCATGTTGTCATGATGTTTTGCTTTTGAGAAGGTTATTCATTGTAAATACTGCAATGAGCTAAGTTATAAATATCCATGGGCAGTATGTTTGATTTTTAGTGGTTTTTTTGAGGTCTTTGTGCGGTTTAACACCGATGATGGTGTTCCCCAAGGGGGAGGGTTCTGTAATAACCCTGGTGAAAAATTCATGTAATCAAAGTTAAAAAAAAGGAAAAATAAGACCATGGGTAAGGGACACATATTCCAAGCTGAATGTTGGGAAAAGATATCCTAGTGGGCATCATTGTATGTGTGTTTTGGTTGATTGTTAGTTTGCGTTGTAGTGTTCGAAACCGCATGCCAAGTTATTCATAAATCAAATTTTGTTTTGTTTTACATAGTGTTGTGGAGCAAATGTCAAGTCGATTCGTGGTAGAAGGTAGTTGAACACGTATCCACGTGATATTTAATTACAAATGTCCTTGCATATATTACTATTTATTATTGTTAGATTTAAGCTAATTGTCATGATCACTGCCATAATGTAATGAGACTTCAGATTTCTTCGGTACACCATGGAAATTTTGACACATCTCTAATAGAATCCAGATGCTAGGGTTTTTTATGGCACAGAGCGCGCTTTCCATGTTTTCGTATTCGACAATAATGACATTAACTCAATACTAAGACGTTTCGGTATTATTTTAGAGAATGAACAAATGGACACATAATCGACAACGGTAAATGCTACTAGCTGTAAACTGACATCAATATAGTAGTGGGTGCAAGTCGAAGTATGAAGTTGTTTCGTAATATAGATTATTAATAACATGTAGGCTACTTGTCATTATCATTATTTGGTTCGTATAACCATGATATTAAATTGAGAGAAAAATGTGATGTACATAGAGTAAATGGTTTTTGAATTTCGATTTTTTTTTTTTTTTTAATTATTTCCACTACTTTTCGTGAATGTTGGCTTTGTTGTTTTCTAATTGCTAATTATTGAAACTGTTTCATCGAACAGATTTCATGTGAAAAATGGTAACAGATAACATAAATAGAAAAAACACAAAATTACAAACTAACTTTATAGTTTCGAGTTTCACTTCAGTGAAATTGTGGCCTATTTAGACTGAATTATTTCCACTACTTCTTGTAAATGATGGCTTTTCTATTTTGAATTACTATTTATTAAGTGTTATGTGAAACAAATTTCACTTAGATAATAGTAAGAGGTGGTGATTGTTTAGCCTATCGATAAATCTATGCTCAAAGGGCAATGAAAACGTTACTAATTGACAAAATATTTTAAAAAGTACAAAGCGAAAATGGATACCAGGGGAAATAAATATGTTATTTGCACTGATATGATTAACTCACTTGCACCTATCGATTAGAGCTCTGAGTGGTTTTGTATTAGCGATATGTGAATCTTTCCATGGAAGAGAAGAAAAACAATAAGATTTGGTGTAGTGGATTAGCGAATGTTCTATGCGTCCTAGAAGTGTTCTATTTCAGAGAAGTCGTTTATTTGTGTACATAAAATTTTGATTTAAAGACGAGAAAAATTATGCTACTAGCCAAGAAGACTCTTATTCATTTGACTATGGAGGCATTCAGGGGTATATTAAAATTGTCGAACGCGGGTATCTGCTTAAAACTGTCAGAACCAAATAGTTTTTTAGAGTCACATGTAGGTAACAAGAACATTATTCAAGAGTTCATTTCACCAACTTCTGAGCTTCCTTCTAATCTTTTTGTTCCAGATATTACTTTGTTTAGAGAATCATTTAAATACTTCTGTTGGATCTGTTCCTGTCTAATGGGCCAAGAAACTATGGCCAGTGTCCCAAGGTCCTTTCTCTATTGTCTCTCTTATTCATATAAAAAAAATATTCGACTAGGATGATCTTATTTAAAATTAGCTTTTCAATTAGTGAATTTGTTCAAAAGTGAAATATTATTAATGATGGCGTATCTGATAATAGTCCCTGTCTCAAGTCACATCTTTCATGACTTACTACATAACCCTGAATTCAATTTTAACGAAGAGTCTATGCAATTATGCTATCCCATATTGTGGAAGCAGGAAGCTAGTTTTGTCTAATCCAATATATTTTTGTCAAGCAAGTTATTTGCATGATAATTGGACAAGAACCCCATCGAATATTTGGCGAAGCACAATTTTTCTTGTGAGGAAATGAATACATGAAGAAAGAGAACATGATACGATGATTTGAGTTTATGGGTTTCGAGGTAAGCCATTGTTGCTTCCAATAATTATTTTAGAGAGGTATTTTGTTGCTGAAGACAACAAACAATACTACAATTGGCTGCTAATATTTGAACAGACAAAGAAAAAAAAATTATTTCCTTGCAATTTACTGTTGGACAAGTAACTCTCAATAATGCAAGCCACTTTGTAGAACTTGTGAATTCTTTGCGTTGTTATAATTTAAAAGAAGCTGAAGCTCGACAACACTTTGATCTAGAAGGCCTATTTATTGCACATCTAGGTACTGTTCAATACGAGAGCTTGTTCATAAGAGTTGGATACAAAAGCGAAGAGAGTCACAATGCTCCAGGCAATAATTAAGAACTAGCAATCAGTAGTGGAAAAACTACTGAAGAAGCAAGCATCAACATCCAAACAAAGTACAAGAAAAAGGTGGAAATCCTCCCCAACAATCTTCATCATGCACATATGGAACTGGTCGGACTTCATTTTTGAGTCAAAGAAGCAAAAAAACTGAAAGTGAAAAACTAATTCACGATCAGCTATTGGCTAGCGAGGATGAAAAGGAGCCTCGCCGAACATTTGTTCCAAACAAAACACACATCATTGAATCAACCAAAATCGAAAGTCCTCTAAAAATCGGAAGCATTGATCAAACCATGAACATGGAAATTGATAGTGGAATGCTACCTGAATGGGTTAGTATTTGTTTAGCGAAAAACCAGAAAAAAATGGAGCAAATTGCCAAAAAAGCTTTTTGTTTTGATGATCGCAATGTTAGTTTTCAAGATGAAAACTATAACAAGGAAATTAAAACATTGAAAATTGAAAAAGTAAAGGTGCATGATAAAAAAGTTATTGATAAAGTAGAAATGAATGTGATATCTCAGAAATTGCAGCCAGCGGTCTCATATGATTCCATTAGGTTACTGGTAACGCAGTTGCAGTGTTTATTAAGCAACATGAACTAAAGAATGTGACACTGAAAGAAAGAATACAAGATCTAGAAAATGATTTCAATTTAGGTCCTTTGTTGATGACTCCACTCATAGAACATACATTGTCATTTTCAATTGCCAGTGATAGCACATCCCATCGATCTAATAAATCTCTAAAATTCATTAATGAAATCAAATTTCATATTATCACTAATATATGCCAAAGATTATAAATCATTGAACATGCATGGAAAGCAATTTCCGATCCTCTCTGTTTAGCACATAAAATCAATTCATTTGTTGAGTTTGTTAAAAGTAATGTTAACAAAGAAAAGCATTTTGTTAACAATGACTTGCTTGCTTTTAGTCAAAGGCTTGAATTGTTGTGTGATATGGACAAAAAAAATGGATAACTCCCAAATTCTAATCGAATGAAGCAAATCAAAGCTGGATGGTATAAAAGAATCAAAACACTAGAAACATTATTTCTGAATGTAAATCATAAAGAATATAAGAAGTGATGTGTTTTTAGAGGCGGTGCAAATTGCTCAAGACCTAAACGTTCCACGTATCGTACACAATTATGAATTGATCACAAAATATATGCTAAGAGATGATTTGGAAAAGCTAAAAGAGTCAATGGAAAGACAATTTGATGATATAACTGATTTTACTACAGAAGAAATTAACAAATAGCTACTTAGCTATGTTAGTATTAATGATTAGAAGTTTGTATTAGTTGCTAAATTACAACCAGAGGCCATGGAGATCTAAAAGAAGATATTCAATCAACATGTTAAGCTAGATATTATAATCGGTCCAATGAAATATTACATTAAAGTTATGTTGAATACATTTGTTCAAGAGATCGTGAATCAGGAAGACAATTAAGAGTGAAACAATTAACATATATGCTTTCACATACTGTAAGTTTCCTTAAATATTCGAACATTCATTTTTTATTTACTAGTATTCAGTTATTGGGATTTTTTAATTGTATTAATGTCACCTAGTCTAGCTGTTAAGTGTAATTCCTTGTTTTTTTTGCAGTTGCCTTTCTTGCATAATATGGTTCATGGGAGCCCAACTCCAGTCTCTATTGAGATGAATGCATGTACTTTCCCAAAATGCAAGAGAAGATAGTTAAAGAGAAGACACCATAATAACATAATGAATGAGATAATGAGCTAAGCCGTTGAGCATTTTCATTGCGGATATAAGCAATTTCTGCTTCGAATCAGAGTTCAAAATGTTTTGCATAAGAACTTTCATGCATTTAAATTTTGTGGCACTATTCATAATTGTCAATATAACATAAGTTTTTTAGCATATGATTTTAAATTTTATATTATATCTAATGTTATGTTATTGATCAAAGTTATACTGAATAGTCGAGAACAACTTTAGATTTCATATGTATGTTTGGTGTATTGTATTTATTTTAATCATAGTTATGTTGATTGAAATGTGTAACTCAATACAATTGTTCTTACTATGATTGTATTGCTTACTATTAGAGACTTATGCTTTGGGTTGTTGTATTATGTCATGTACACAATTTCCAATAATACATGATAGAAATGTAGTTAAGTGTTTTTTAATTTTAGTACTTTTGTTCACTATAAATTATTGAATAATGTTGATTATTTTATTATTTTAAATTTGTGCGAATTGTGGTAGTCCACGAAAGGTTTTTACTACACTTTTCCCATGTAACCTTCCTATTGTGCATAATTGAAGTTTTTTTCTCTTTATTTTGATATGAAATTGATATATTGATTTTATGCGATTTTGATTTTTACTGAGCTCAGACAGGACAATGACAAAATTATCAAATTTGTAGTTCCACAACGAATTAGGCGTAATAGACAAATTTCCATAGTGAAAGAACTTTATGAATTGGAGGAAAGACTAATATCATTAAGAATACCATTTTTGCAAATATGGGAACTTGGAAAACATTCTATAAAACCACAGTTGGCATTGAACGATGGACTAATCAATGTACCTATTGACACATCTCAAATTCAAATTGCACTTCCTCGTGACATAAATGAATCTAGTACAGTGGTTGTGGTGATTAAAAGACATTTACAATTTAAAAGCATATTTGTTGTTGGGCGAATACATGTTCATAAAGTAATGAAGTAATGAGATGAATGTGTAAAACTCTACTTTATAGACTAGAGAATGTTAGAATAATCGAGTCCAAAATTTTAATGTAGAATAGTGATTTCATTATTAGCCTTAATTAACCTTTTATTATTTAGTAATCTGTGTTGCAGAAAGTTGTTATGTGTGGACGGATAATGAATACGAAAGTGTAAAAAAAAATGAACGAAGATTCTACCGCACATATTGCTTTCTGCACATCACTTTACTCTACCATAACAGAAAGTGCTTGCAGAACAATGTTTATCCATGCAATTGCTTAATAAACAACAAAAACAATATTTTATAACACTGATCGATTTGCTAAAAAGAAATAATCATTATACAATGTCGATTTTCTGAACAAATGTTTACGTTAATTGGAAATGCTTGTGCGAATAAATTTCACTATGTGAAAGAGTAGTTGCAAAATGCTGTGAATATGTGCCAAATAAAGGATGCATGAAGGACCGGGTATATGTGAGAGAACATGTATTGGAATATTGTGCGAAATGCTTCTTCGTACTCCCTTATCTCTACACACAACGGTTCTCCACACATAATACTTTATCATTACTGTGTAATGTGGAGATAGATTCAAAGTTTTTTATTGTAGCATAACAATTTCATTATTAGCATTAATTAATGTTTTACTATTTGATAATATGTTCTCCAGAAAGTTGTTATGTACAAATAGATAACATATATGAAACTGTATAAAACAATGAATGAAGATTCTGTCTCACATATTAGTTTCTACAAATCACTTTACCTTGCCATAATAGGAACTGGTTGTGGAACAATGTTTATGTGTGAATTTGTTGAATAAACATCGGGAAGAGTAATTTAATATCGATCGATTTACTAAAAAGTGATATTCATTATACAATATTGATTTTTTGAATAAATGCTTATATTAACTGAAAACGGAAATAGACAAATTTGCATAATTAAGTTACGAAAATATTTTGAAATTAGGGAAATATTTTTTTGTTTTGTGAAAAGATTAGAAAAATCAGATTTTTTACCGAAAACAAATCAGCAGCTAAATCAATGACGATTTAATTTGACATAGAGTATAGCCAATGAATTAAATAGAGCAATATATACAAATGTCATGAACTACAAATAGCTATTCTAAACTGATTTGTTGCATACAGTCTCCAAACCACACCTATAAAGACAACACATTAGCATAACATAACAAAAAAAAGACTAATAACTATATAAATCACTACACCTCCTTCATAACATTGGCGACATTGGCTTCATTAACTTGCAACTCAATATGAGGAGTGGAGTTCTAGTGAATGGCGGAGTTGACACTACTCTGCTCATGTTGCATTGAAATCCAATGTTGCGCCCTGATATCCTCATCTGTTTCATTATGCTCCTCCCCAACATTGACGTCCACAATGAGCCAAATTATCAACATGAAAACTCAACATTTCACTTGAAATTGCAGGCACTCCAACTTTAGCTCCAATATTTACATTTTCTAATTTAACTCCCCAACATTGACATCCACTTCTTGAGCCAAATTATCCACACGAAAACTCAACATTTCACTTGTCAATTGTGGTCGCTTCAACTTCAGCTCTAATATTGCCATTTTCTGATTTAAAAGCTCAAAATAAGCCCATGATTGACATAGAATCATTTCAGAATGCCTTAAGACCAAAGAAATGAGAAATTCCACAACACCGACCATTTTAATTAAAGAGATGTTGAGCTCTTCCTCTACAATTCCAGAATCACACTCCATAAACTTCAACCTATGACAAAGTTGCTGATAAAATTGGTGAATTATGACTCTAAACCTTGACTCTATGCTTGCAAACTCACTCCAACAATCTATATATACCATCGATATAACTTTCCTTGATTTTAAGGCTTTGTCTTCGCCATTAATGTTGGCCTTGATTTTAATTTTCCAATAAAAATTCACATTGCATCAAAAATAAAAAAACATTATTATATATGCTATTATTTCAATGCATTAAAATGTCAAATCTAAGAGCATGTTTTTCAAAGCATCAAAATAGTAATATTAACGTATATTTTCAAAATTAACACAAAAGCATATGCGTGGGACTGTGGAGGAAACTTTCCAACCTTCATTCTATGGAGGAAAATTTCTATTTTCATTATGCAGACCTCTACACTCCACACATTCTATTAATAATAAAAAATGAAGCCTGCTTAATTAGACATATAGACGCATTGCTTGAATCAATTAATTAATCATTGTGCTCGTTCTCCCACACAGAGATAACTGTGTATAATAAAAGCTTGTAATAATATAAAGATGTTAAAATTCAAGTTCTTATGCGTAAACTGAGGTTGAATATATTTTTATTTTCATTCATGTTGGACACCTAATCCTCAATGGGTTAGTGTGGAAGCCGAATGGACAAATGGAGTCCAAGATACCTTGGGATGTGAAACCCAATGGTCACATGTTGTACTATAAATGTATATCTCTTGTTAATAAAAATTGTACTCTCCTGATTACCTTTCATATTGTTCTTGCTGTCCATGTGTGTTTAACATGGTATCAGAGCAGGCGTATTCCTGCCCTGCATAATTATTTTGAGCCATTTGTTTTATGGCCCTTATGTGTATGTGCATATCATTTCATGAATATTTTCTCAGCTAACCTGTCATTTCTCCAGCGCCATTTTTGGCATCTCTCTGCCATTCTGAATCTTCTCAGTCGTAATAATCTGCTCTCTGATTGCCTGAAGGTCTGTCCATGAACGTTTGCTGCTCTGCATATTCTATTAAACCGTCGCCTGACATGGTACCTATGCCTAGCATTAAACCGTAGCCTGCATTCTGCTAAACTTTGGTAGCCTGTTCATCTGGATGCGCTGACACCTGCGTCTGACATAACTGCTTTTCATGCTGCCTGAAATACGTTTGCTGCTTTGAGTATTTGTACAAATGAATGCGTTTTTCAAATAAACGCTGCTCATTGGTATACTGTTTGATGAATGCTTGTGCTGAGGCCTGACGGTGCCACTGCAGAGATTCACCACCATCGATGAAGGTCAAGCTCGTGTTGAAGGCGTTATGTTCGAGGTTTGAATGTGTTATGGTTCAATATTGAATTGGAAGTCCTATTCAATCAAATGATCCTTTGGAGGCTGTAGCATGAAATTTGGTGTTACCTGCCCATGCTGCTCTTGTAGAGAGCTTGAAATGAAACCCCGACGGCCTGATCATTTGAAGAATAGATTTTTGGGGGCGATCTCTGGAAGGTATTAGGTGCTGCAGATTTCATTCGAAACTCTGACAAATTCTTACGTATCTCAACCTGTGATGCAACACTCGGCTTGTGGTCTGAAAATACCGCGTGATCACCAAATTCGTGGATTGTCCGGGGAGTTTCTTTGCAAAATGAGGCCACTTGTTCCCATACTGTTCGTGCAATTGAACCAGCAGGCACTCCTCTTCTAGGCTCCATCCTTCTCGCTTAATGTCAAGCTCAAAAATTCAAACAAAACAGATGCCCATTTGAACAGCGCACCATATTTTCTAATTTGCAAATGTTTTTCCTATGAAGCTTTCTTTGTAGGGTCTATCTTTCTGTGCGGTCTCTATGTGTGGTTTGCATCTTCGTACGTATTCCATAATTTTGTGCTTACTGAAGATGAAACATCGTTCTATGTTCGCTGAAAGTTAAAAACTATAAAGGATTCAAGGAAAAGAGGCGTCGTAAAGTGGGTTTCACTCTTGCGGCATCATCACAAAAGAAAAAAGAGTTACAGCCGAATTCGAGTTTGAATTCTCTGATTAGCATTTTTATTCTGTCAGAATCTAACATCTTTGATATAACCTAAAGCCAATGATAAAGTGGCTTTTAAGGAATTAATGTGAATATAGCACCAATTAGGGCGGAATTAATGTGACTATAGTAGAAATTGCGTGCTTATCGGCTGAGATCTCGGAGAAAGAATTTTGAAAATGCTAGACAGTCAATCATCATTTCTATATTATTTTTTAATTGAAACTATGGATAGATAATGTGAGGATAGCAAAAATTGAATGTTCATCACCTGAAAAGTCGGAGAAAAAAAAAATTCAGAACCCCAGGATGCTCCGTCATTGCCAGGGGTATCAAGGACAGCATGTGTCAAGAGAGAAAGGCGAGTTCTGAAGGTGAAATAGAGGCCACGTTCCCTTTGTATAGTAGGGACGAGTTGGCCGGCCCTACTTTCTCTCTTCTGAAGGGTTGATTTTATCAAGAGCCTTACTATCGAGATTTCTTGGAGTGTCTATAGCTGGGTACAAAGGCATGAGTTTCATTACAAAGGGAGAGTCTGAATTCTTTATTTACTGGCTGCGGGGATTTCCTTTTTGGAGTTCGAAAGTGGTGCTGAGAAAGCCGTGTTCTTTTGTTGAACTAAGCCACTACCTTTATTATGTTTGCTGGGTGCTCTTTGTGGAAGATTAGACCACTATTTGCACAGAACAGAGCCACTCTTCTTCTCTGCTGGCTATGTGTGCCTTTCGAGTAGCAGAAACATGAGTTCTTAGAGGGGTGCAATCATTTGATTGATGCATAAAGTGGAAGAATGGAACATCTATTCTCTGAAAGTTGCACTGATGATATATAAGTGCATATACAGCAAGGGCTGGGCATTTCAACGTGACCAAATCAGGAGCTAATTTGGTTGGGCACTGGATCTGAATGACTTCCATTTTGGTAACCCTCTGATTTCCTTATTTTCTTATCTAGACCTGGTCTCTTCATCTTCTATGAGAAAATTACAAATAAATGACATACATATTGATGCAAAATGGGTCGTTGATAAGTTTTTTTGTGTCTCATAGAGATCTTGTATTGGACTTGCTCACTTTGTTTATGCTGGAATTAAAAATCTCTACCTTGCAAAGCCGATGTTATCTTTGTTTGCTGAAACATTACAAAAATCCAAGCCTCTATTCATCGTTATTACTGGTGGAGTCAACATTATGTAGAAAAGGCATCTGTTGATAAAGGCAAATGAATCGGTTATGTCTACCATCTGAGTTTTCAATTTTCAATAGAGACTCTGGTTGTAATTAGATACAACAATGGATCGGTATTTGATCGTAAAGTTCTTGATCTCACAGAGGACGATCTAATAGAGAAATTTACAACTGATATTTCTACTGTTTGAAGGATCCAAGCAAGTTTGCAGTTGCTGCTACCCCAGTGTGGCATTGTATTTAAAACTCATTATAGTTTTTTGTCTACATATATATGTATTGATTTCTTGATTCGACTGCTGCATAAAAGTTTGGTGGGCTGTATAAAGGCAATGATTGTTTTATAAAGTAGTCTTTTTTGGAGAAAAGCTTAGTCGGCTGTATTATCAGAACATAGTGCTGGTCTGGCACGCACACTGATCATTTGCTGCACATTTATAAAGGATATTGTTGTGTACTGTGAGTGGGTATTACTTTTCTGCATTGAGTAATAATTGTGATCAGTTTTTTAAGGTGTAAATCTGACATTGAAGAAAAAAATGGCCAGAACCAATGAAGTATTAGAGTTCATGAAAACTCTTATACAATCTACTGTTGATGACACATTACAAATCAACAAAGGATCTCTCTCAGAAATTTAGACATGCTTATATAATGCACAGGAAAAGATCAATTTTTTGCAGCTTGAATCACAGCTACAACAAGAAGAGCTACATCAAAATAGACATCATTCTGAACCTGTTTCTATTCAAAACGTTGAGACTTCAACCCATTAACAACAAGTCAATAATGTTACTATTCATTCAAATAAAGCAGCAGTTGTACATGCAGATGCAGAAACTCAGTCTGCACTTCCCAAGTCCATCATCAGACCTTGGGAACAGCTTGTCCACAACAAGCACAGAACCGGTCTTGGATATGACAAGGACTTGTCCTTTCATATTCCAGACTATGCCAAGCCCATTCAGTTTTAGAGTGCTAGATTCATTCATGACAGTTCACCTTCTCCTCATGACAGTTCACCTCCAGCTTTTCCAGATTCTACCCCTCTTCCACAGTAGCAACAACAACAACAACAGATTGTGAAATGACAACACTATGACGGAGTTGGCCATTTGAAAGATCACTATTTTGATCTTCATCCATGTAAGCACTGTCATAAAACCAGTCATTCTTCACACAGATGCTTCAGAAACAAACGTCCTGCAAGAACAAAGATTCATCTTGGATGGATCGCTTCTTGGCAATGGGCATCAACAGCCAAGAAGATATTCCAAACACATGTCAGAACTTGTTCCGGACTATTGAACAGTCTTGCAGTTGAGTTTTCTCCATCCTCTCACCTTGTATCTGACAGGGGGGGAAATGATGGTCATCTACAAGCTTCAAAGTCACATCAAGCGAGCCTGAGCCACAACCTGCCACACCAGTTTCAGAGTTGTAGCTAGAGACAAAGATGCCCCTGAACATGCCTTCAGTTGGCAATCTGGGACACTTCCTCTAGCAGAAGACTTCAGCTTCTTGCCAGTTTTGGAAGAATTACAGGAACAAAATTGAGAACACTTCCTCTAGCAGAAAACTCCAGCTTCTTGCCAGTTTTGGAAGAGTTCCAGGAATTGCATTAAGCATTCCAGAGTTGTTGGTCATCCTTAAACCATCACAGGTTGAGACTTCCATTTTCAGGTTGAAGTTCTCCCTTTTATACGGGGTGAGACCTCCCTTTCATGGTTGAAGGATTCCCTCTTCAAAACAATAGGAGCACTTCCTCTAGCAGAAGACTTCAGCTTCTTGCCAGTTTTGGAAGAGTTCCGGGAACTGCACTAAGCCTTCCAGTGTTGGTGGTCATCCTTAAACCACCGCCCTTTATACCAACATTTCATAGAGCACATTCAGCCTAGTGCTGCCATGCATTTTTTGCACATTTTGTATTACAACTCTCTTCTTGGACTCATACATAACCCTTCGGATTAAGGGGGGAATGTTGGACACCTAATCCTCAATGGGTTAGTGTGGAAGCCGAATGGACAAAAGGAGTCCAAGAGACCTTGGGATGTGAAACCCAACGGTCACACGTTGTACTATAAATGTATATCATTTGTCAATAAAAATTGTACTCTCCTGATTATCTTTCATATTGTTCTTGCTATCCATGTGTGTTTAACAATTCAAAAATGACATTTTCCTTTTACATATATACAAATTTTCGTAACATACAAATTGATTAAGGTAGGGAAACTTTGATTTTCTTTTTGTACTATAAATATTTTAGTTTAGCTTTTGTACTCTGCACAATGAGATTGTTCATTGTCTAAAGAATGTGCATAGGACGGAATATGTGCACAAAACCGAAAGTGCAAAGGGAAATTATGAAATTTGTCCGCACAAAGTTTTCCACATAATGAAAGCTCTCTGCGCAAAGCTCTTGCACAGTGAAACATCTCTGCACAAAGCTTCTCGCACAAGCTTTAGCGATAGTGTTGAATGAAAATAAAAATATATTAAACCTTAGTTTATGCATAAGGACTTGAATTTTAATGTCTTTAAATTATTATAGTATTTTATTGCACATAATTGTCTATGTGTGAGAGAAGGAGCACAATGATTAATTAATTGATTACATCAATGCGGGGTGCATGTCTAACTATGCAGGCTTCATTTTTTATTATTAGTAAAATGTGCAAAGTGTGGAGGTCTACACAATGAAAAATGAAAAGTTTCCTCTGTAGAATGAAAGATAGAAAGTTTCCTCTACACAATGGACTTCCTCCGCAGTCCGCACATATGCATTTGTGTTAATTTTGAAAATATATGTTAATATTACTATGTTAATGCTTAAAAAAACATGCTTTTAGTTATAATATTTTAATTCTTTCCAATAATTCCTATGTAATAATCCCCAAATGGGGGTGGGAAAACAAGTGGTCAACTGGCCTCAAGGTTCTCCCCACGAGGCATGCGACAGGTAGCTTATGAATATGAACAGTGTAATGAGATTGGATGACATTCGTCCAAACAATCCAAAAGCATTCATGGTTGATATAATGAGGTGTAGGCTTAAAGACAAGGGTGATGAGTCTCGGGCGAAGAGTGTGGGTTGCAGAGTGGCGAGTTCGCGCGTCGATTGCCATGCGTTCTCCCCAGTGATATGGGGTAGTCGGCGAAAATAAGTGGTAACCAGTCTTGTTTCAGTGGGTTTCAAGGTGTGATCTGAAAATGAGATCTTAGACAATTATTAAGGTATTACAGACTCATGTGCATGGATTTGCCTATGTTACTTTGTGCAATGGATCGATAAGATTGCGAAATACATAAACAATGAAGCAGATAAAGAAGCATAATAGACAACACACATAAACACAACAATTTTAATATGGAGTACACCCAACACTCCTAGTCTACATCTCCTGGTCCAACCTTCAGTGGTGACCTCTCTATATGTCTTTGAAAACAGATTTTTACAAAAGTGAGCTAAATTTGAGTCTCACACAACAGATACAAAACAACAAGGATTTACTTGGATCCCCCAAGTCTTTCTGAGTACACAGACTCTCCTCACTGACTCTCTGTCTCAACACAGCTTGCTCTGTTTTCTGTCAGTCTGTGGCTTTAAAGGCAATCGTCATTGTCTATTCGTTTCTCCTTCTTGGGCTCTTTGGCTTCCTGACCTCTGTCCGCTCAGATCCCCCTCTAAGCGTTAGCAATCATTGCTAAATGCTTTCAGGCATGGTGGCCACCTGTTCTATAACGGAATGGGTCATCGGGCCTTTGAAATCCCCGGAAATAGCGTTCTCTGTGTTCACAAAGAAATACACTAAAAACTGTGAAAAATCACCAAAATTATATTTATCGGATTTGAAATGTTATACCTTATAACTCCTATTGGGTCCGCCTTTTTTATCGCATCGCATCTCCACCGTTGATCTGGGAGATTTGGATCCAACGGTTGTGGTTCATTTCGGGTGGCTCTTTCGTACAGGGGTTAACCACCCGATAAGGGTGGTTTTCACTGTTCTTAGCCTAGACACGTGGCATCCCGTGTATGGGATTGAGCAGAGCCTGACCCAAACCACTTACCACCTTTGGACCGCCCGAAATCCCGCTTGTATTGTGATTTCCCTTTTATATTTAAAAATACATTAAAATATGAAATTCCGCTCATATCAGACTTGAAATGTTATAATATCGCATCTATAAGTTCCATCGGGTCTGTAATATTGCATCGGGTGCATTTCCTTTGTAATCCATTCATTTGGTGGAAATGCGAAATACAAAGGAAATTGCCACTTTACGAATTTCAAAATATATAGAATATCGTCTATAACTCCATCGGGTCTGGCTGTCACAAGCCATATGTATATCGGCCCCGCTCCATTTGCAATGTGCCAATGCGATATTGCGATGCGATTGATCGCAATCGCATATTGCACATACCCCGGGCCATTGTAAGTGCTCCTTTCTATTTGCCGATAACGATAATGCGATGCAACTTGGGCCATTGATCTGCACGCTTGATTGATGGTCCTCGTTGACTCCGCTGATCGCTATGGCAAGTTTCATATGGTGTGCTCTGATATCCTCCGCCTGCCACCGCCGATTGCGATTTACCGATTGGATCTGGACCGTTGATTGGCTAGATCCGACAACTTCGAAACAAAGTTGTCTTAAGCCTCCGATAAGCCTGTTTCCACTGGTTTCTTCATGTTTTTGCCTCTTGATAGTGTAATCCGAATTTTTGAAAAGTTCTTCTCATGCGATAGTTTCGAGTGTTTGAAGACTTAGAGGGTTTTCTAGGATCCATTTGGATCACGCCTTCCCACTGAAAAATATTTTGGACCACCAAAAGTTGGTTTTTAAGCATCAATCAAGTGAGGATATAGCTTCCTCACTTGTCGAATCTCTATCCATCTTGCACTACTTGGTTTTGAACCTTTGAGTCCGATTCTGAGGTACTCAACATCCCCTCCATGAGTAGTTCTCACCTTCCTGTCCAGAATTGTATCTTCCTGCAACTCATTGAGACATTTAGGCAACAAATCATCAATAGAAGGCAACTGACTTTGCTCTTCGAGATATTCAATCAATGAAGGTTCAAACAATCTCAAGTTCTCTACATTAACTACTGAATAGATGTGCATTTAAGCTGGCAAATCAAGGCGAAAAGTGTTCTCACCAATTTTCTCAAGTATCTTGAAAGGCCCATACCTTATTGGATTCAGCTTCTTTCCCTCACCTTGCATTCTGTCTTTGCTGATGTACAGCCAGACTTGATCACCAACTTGGAAGCTATGTTCAATTCAATGCTTATCATGCCTTGCCTTGTACTTGGCCTGGCTCTGTTCCAGCTATTCTTGCACTGCTTGGTGAATTTCTTGGATCTGTTCAATGAACTTGGTTTCTTTGTCCACATCACTGTGTCCATCAACTTCTATGTCTTTACTAAAGACAAAATCCAAGGGAGACTTTGGTGTAAAACAAAAACAAGTCTCAAAAGGAGATCTTTGTGTAGAAAAAAGTTTAGCACGGTTGTAAGCATGTTGCACATAACACAAATGTTCATCCCAAAGCTTGGGATATTTTCTGCAATAACCCCTGAGCAACTAGATCACTGTCCTATTGATCACCTCTGTTTGGCCATCTGTTTGTGGATGAAAGGTTGTGCTCTTCTTCAGTCTGGTGTCCATCAACTCCCATAGACTTGACCAAAACTTCCCAACAAATCGGGAATCTCGATCAGATATAATAGAAGTGGGTAACCCAAAATGAACCCATACATGTTGAAAGAACAACTTTGCTATTTGTTCAGCTGTAATCTGCTTGTTACAAGGTATTAAAATACACATTTTGTTGAACCTGTCCACAATAACATATAAATAGTCATGACCTTTTCTAGATTTTGGAAATCCCCCAACAAAGCCCATGGAAACACTTTCCCAAGGACGAGAAGGAACTGGAAGTGGAGTGTACAAGCCTAATTTTCTATCGTTGGGCTTGTTTTTAGCACACATGGTACACCCTTTAATATATCTAGAAATCATTTCATGCATTCTTGGCCAATAGCAGAATCTTTGCAGCTGTGCAATTGTTTTACTTACACCAAAATGACCTGATATTAGAGAAGTATGTGCTTCTTAGATTATGTTAACTCTTTCAGTTTGAGGAATGCATAACTTTCCCAAATGGTACAAGAGTTGGTCCTTAACATGATAATCCAATTCTTCTACTTGTTTGCCATGACTGAAAGTTGCATATGCATTTTTAAAATCTACATCTTGAGCATATTGTTCAATGTAGCTTTCATGCAATACTGAGTTATGTTTAAGTATAGTAGATGCATTTATGATTGGTCTGGATAACATATCTGCAACCTTATTGTGTATGCCTTTCTTATATCTGATGACAAGATGAAACTATTGTAGAAAACCCATCCACCTATAGTGTCTTGATTGCTGCAATTTAGTTTGTGAGTGCAAATATTGAAGTGGTTGATGATCAATATGTATAATTGTTTCTTTGCCCATCAGGTAATGTTTCCACTTTTTCACACTCTGTACTAATGCATACAATTATTTATCATATGTGGGATAATCAACTACTACAGAATTAAATGTCTCATAATGATAACATATGGGTTTACCATGTTGCGTCAACACTGCTCCCATGGCATAGTGACTGGCATCTGTTTCAATCTCGAATGGTCTTTGAAGATCTAGCAATGCTATTACTGGTGCTGTACTAATTTTTTCTTTCAAGATGTCGAAGGCTTTCTGCTGTTTTCCTCCCCACTGAAACACATTATTCAATCTTGTTAAAGCATGTAAGGGAGCTGCAATCAAGAAAAGTTAGCAATAAACTTTCTGCAATATTGTGCTGCTCCTAGGAAGCTCCTAACCTCTGTAGCAGATTTGGGTTTAGGCTAGTTCACAATGACTTCAACCTTAGAGGGATCTATCTTCAATTCACCACCCCCTACAATATAACCCAAATAATTTAAAGATGTTTTTCCAAATTCACATTTTGATAACTTAACATAGAGATTTTCTCTTTTCAAAACATCTAGATTTTGCTTTACATGCTTCAAATGTTCTTCCCATGTTTTACTGAAAACAAGAATGTCATCTAAATATACAATTACAAAATCATCAATAAAAGGCCTGAGTACATTATTCATAACTCTCATGAAAGTGGCAGGAGAATTAGTTAAGCCAAAAGGCATAAAGCCATTCATACAACCCTTGCTTTGTTTTGAAAGAAGTCTTCCATGCATCTTGTTCTACTACTTTGACCTGATGATAGCCACTACGCAAGTCCAACTTGGAAAAGTAAACTGCTTCTTTCAGCTGATCCAATAGATCATCAGTGCGAGGAAGGGGATAACGATTCTTGATCGTTATTTTATTCAGCGCTTTGTAATCAATGCACATCCTCCACGAACCATCTTTCTTTCTCACCAACATGATTGGAGATCCGCATGGTGATGTGCTTGGTCTTATGAACCCTTTTTCGAGCAGCTCCTGTACCTACTTCTTGATATCTGAATTCTCTAAAGCGGATAACCTGTACATTCTGATGTTAGGCAATGGAGCATCTTGCTGCAAATGAATATCATGTACAATTTCCCTTTTGGGTGGCAAACGTTTAGGTTCTTGAAATAGGATATCATATTCTGAAACAAATTTTTCTAAATCATCGTTCTGTTTAGCATCACAACCTTCAAATATATTGGTTTTATCAGGGTTCTTTTCCTTTACAACCATCAACAAAAATTGCTTGCATGAATTTACAATTCTTTTCATCTACCCTGAGTTTATGAGCTCTTATAATATATTCTATTCCATCTTTGGTGAGTTGATACTTATTTTCAGCTCTATATAAAATGGCTTTTACAAGTAAGGACTTCCTAAGACAATTCCACATATATCCAAGGGAACAATATCTAACTCAACCTCATCTACAAATGCTGACCCAAAAGAAAACCTAAGTCTACATTGTCTAGTCACTTGTAGCTTTGCTTTATCACATACCCAACCTAATGGATATGGCTTCTTGTGAGGTGTGGTTAGTAATCCCAACTTCTTTACAATTTCTTTAGAAATCAAGTTTACTTGTGAACCACTATCAAATAAAGTATCAATCTTTTGATGCTTGGAAATAACTCTAATATGAAAAATCTCATGTCTTCTCCTCTCATTTTCTTGATTATCAATAGATTGTGCAGAATTACTAGTAGATGCTTCATAATTTTTACCTTTTATACCTATGGTTGTGACTGTTGTTTCATCACCTGAGCCTGACCCCAAATATTTCTGAATAGCAGCAGAAGTCTTCTTCTTCTAGCCATCGAACTTCTTGACCAACGATGTTCATCATCGTGTCCATCCTTCTTGCAGTGAGTGCATGAAGGTTTGCCTTTCTGTATAGCGTTTGCCTTCCTCTCTTTCCATTTATGCTTCTTCTTTTCCTTGTTCTTACTTGCAGTGGGTTTTGATGATCCCCCAACCTCCGGGTTCACATTCTTGCCTCTAGCCTCTAGATGTGTAGCCTAAACTGATACCTCATCTATGTTAGTGGGTTAAACATGAGAATGGTGTGCCTCAAATAGCTATGTAGACCACCTATATACTTCAACAAAGTTTCAGGTGAGTCTAGAGAAATTCCTAGAATTAAAGCTCTTTTTCTAAATTCCTGGGTATAGCTTTGTACACTTTGCCCCTTTAATTGGTGAAGAGCTTGCCAAATCATCATGGCTTGCTACATATAAGCTAGTGGATAGAATTGTTTTTTAATGGCAGAAACAAATTCACTCCAGGTAGAAAGAATTTTACCATGCTTCTTCAAATCAGCTTGTGTCCTGCCTTCCCACCACACTAGGGCAGTTCCTCCAAGGCGAAGGCTAGCCAGTTGAATCTTTCTCCTTTTTGAATCGATGTTCTGCACCCTGCAATATACATCAATCTGTCTAATCCAGTTATCTAGCTTTTCTACATTTAATTCTCCATCATATATTGGCAAATCAAATTTTACATCTAGTTTAATCACATAAGTCTTCTTCTTTTTATTTTTAGGGCTAGAAGGAGGTGTTGATGGAGGAGGTTCTTCCCCTTTCCCTTTGCCTTCTGAATGGGAAACTAGAAGAGGTTCCTCTACTCCTTTGCCTGTTTGAGATGCTGAAGGGCTTTCTGCTCAGCCTTTCTTAAATTCTCGATACATTTCTTCTACCATGGCTCTCATGGTCATGAAACTGTCCATGAACTGAGAGTCTGATTCCAAGGGAATTTCTTCTATCATTTTCCTCCTGGGATAGACTCTTCCAATTTTTGGGTTGGCCTCAACAAGTTCTCCTTCTCCTAGTTTGAGCCTTGACATAGTTCGCATTCAACAATCTAGCACAAGCTTGTCTAACCTTAGCAAACTTAAAGATCTGATACCACTTGATCTGAAAATGAGATCTTAGACAATTATTAAGGTATTCCAGACTCATGTGCATGGATTTTCCTATGTTACTTTGTGCAATGGATTGATAAGATTGTGAAATACATAGATAATGAAGCAGATAAAGAAACATAATAGACAACACACATAAACACAACAAGTTTAATATGGAGTTCACCCAACACTCCTGGGCTACGTCTCCTGGTCCAGCCTTTAGTGGTGACCTCTCTATTATGTCTTTGAAAACAGAGTTTTACAGAAGTGAGCTCAATTTGAGTCTCACACAACAGATACAAAACAACAAGGCTTTACTTGGATCCCCCAAGTCTTTCTGAGTACACAGACTCTCCTCACCGACTCTCTGTCTCAACACTGCTTGCTTTGTTTTCTATCAGTCTGTGGCTTTAAAGCCAATCAACGTTGTCTGTTCATTTCTCCTTCTCAGGCTCTCTGGCTTCCCGGCCTCTGTCCGCTCAGATACCCCTCTGAGCATTAGCAATCATTGCTAAATGCTTTCAGGGATGGTGGCCACCTGTTCTGTAACAGAATGGGTCATCGGGCCTTTGAAATCCCCGGAAATAGTGTTCTCTGTGTTCACAGAGAAATACACTAAAAACTGTGAAAAATCACCAAACTTCCGTTTATTGGATTTGAAATGTTATCAATTTCGCCTTATAACTCCTATTGGGTCCGCCTTTTTAATCACATCGCATCTCCACCGTTGATTTGTGAGATCTGGATCCAATGGTTGTGGTTCATTTCGGGCGGCTCTTTCGTACGGGGGTTAATTGCCCGATAAGGGTGGTTTTCTCTCTCCTTAGCCTGGACACGTGGCATCCCGTGTATGGGATCGAGCGAAGCCCAACCCAAACCACTTACTGCCTTTGGCCCACCCGAAATCCCGCTTGTATCGTGATTTCCCTTTTATATTTAAAAATGCATTAAAATATGAAATCCCGCTCATATCAGACTTGAAATGTTATAATATCGCATCTATAAGTTCCATCGGGTTCGTAATATCGCATCGAGTGCATTTCCTTTGTAATCCATTCATTTGGCGGAAATGCGAAATACAAAGGAAATTGCCACTTTCCGGATTTCAAAATATATAGAATATCGTCTATAACTCCATCGGGTCCGGCTGTCGCAAGCCATATGTATATCAGCCCCGCTCCATTGTAATGTGCCGACGCGATATTGTGATGCGATTGATCGCAATCACATATCGCACATACCCCGGGCCATTGTAAGCGCTCCTTTGTATTTGCCGATAGCGATACTGCGATGCAACTTGGGCCGTCAATCTGTGCGCTTGATTGACGGTCCTTGTTGACTCCGCTGATCGCTATTGCAAGTTCCATATGGTGTGCTTTGATATCCTCCGCCTGCCACCACCATTGCAATTTTCTGATCGGATCTGGACCGTTGATCGGACAGATTCGACGACTCCGATACAAAGTTGTCTTAAGCCTTCAATAAGCCTGTTTCCACTGGTTTCTTCATATTTTTGCCTCCCGATAGTGTAATCTGACTTTTTGAAAAGTTATTCTCATGCGATAGTTTCGAGTGTTTGAAGACTTAGAGGGTTTTCTAGGATCCATTTGGATCAAGGTGGGTTCCCAAACCTTCATTTGGGACCCTGGGGAAAAACTGTGCAGAACTTTAGGGTATTGTTACATACTTGGCTCTGATTGCGGGAGTGATAGTTATAGACGGTGGCTTGGTGTCCCTTTTGGTCGAGCCCCCTACGAATTATAGGTATATCTGTTTCCTTTCCTATGGTCTTTCTATGTAATTCTGGTCCTAGGCATGTTTGGTTTTTGGCCATTGTTGTATCTCCTTATGGGAAAGCAGAATTGGGTTTGCGAAATAATTTGACTGTGGGATTCTATTGATGCAGTAAATTTTGGGGACCTTTAGTGTTTATGGTGGGGAGGATTCATAGTTAAACTCTCAGGTGGTAAATGCCCTGCATCTTGGGAGTCTCTTCATTTTCTGTCCCTCATTAACTTGTGAATCTGAGTTTGTTGTTGTATAAACTCTCTTCGCCCCCACCTTCCTCTGACTTCCTCCTCAGGGTTGTAGTCAATTTAATTTGGTCTTGGTTACGCTCTGCTGTGTTGGGTGTATCAACCTGGGGAATAAGGTGGTCGAGATTATTGAAGTCGAGCCTCTCCTCCTCAGGTGGCGAAATTAGCTCTTGGTTTTGCATTAGTCAAACCAACCCTAATCAGTGTGAGTCCTGTCTTGCCTTTGGGTGTGGTTCCCTATGTTTTTGGTGGTTACTTGGGTCTCTAGGCCATGTTTCTGTGGGAAACTTTCCTGGGCTATTAGGTTTCCTCCTATGCACTTGTTCAAAATTTTTCTTGTGCTGCTAGCCATGCCTCGTCAGAGAGGCCAACCTTGCCACAGAGGAGGGAATCAAGACCTTGTAGTGCGCAAGGCCAACATTCCTAGCTCATTCGTGGTAGATTCAACAAGCGAGGAGTGTGAGGGGGAGGTGGCCCATGTCTGTGGCTGCGCCCCAGGTTTCGTGGATGCACTAGATATGTTAGAATCGATTGTTGAGCAGCTATGAGGAGTCTGGGCCTGTTAAAAAATTATATATTACAGAGAAAGGGAACACATAAAATATTGCGGAAATAAAAATACAGAAACACACAAGACAGGAGAGACACAAATATACATGGTTCACCCAATTTGGGCTACGTCCACGAAGAAACAACCAATCCATCCTTTTATATTATCCATCAAAATGAAGAGATACAACCTACATCAGATCCATTGTAATTTCCTCTTCGCTCCCACACAACCTCCTCTCTCCCTCTCTGAATAACCATACACAACTGCAATACAATTCCCTCATATAAACTGAGGGCTTCCTTCTAGGGAAAAAAACCCTAAATTAAGATAACTTCCACTATCAGATCATTCACCTAATGTACAACCTAGAATGACTATGAAATTACAATATTTTACAAGGAAAATTTTCATTTATTCTTAGCTTTGAGGGCACTGCCCTCTAACCCCCGGCCGGGGTGGGGGGGTTCTTTAAAAGTAGTCATCACCCCCCCCCCCCCCCCATGGTGGCTATCATATGGGTGGAATTGCCACCCGTTTCGGAACTAGGGTCCAACACGACTGAGACCTATGAATCAAGAAGATAATCAGGATCCACACCCAACAATCTCCCACTTGGAGAATGATTATAGCAACTCCACCACTGCTTCATTTACTGGAAAATGCCTCCAATTTGGACCTTCCTGTCTCTCATCTTCATCATCATACTTGAAGACCAATTGAAGTTGAGAAGGATCTTAGTTTTTTTATGGTTAGAACTCTTTTTAAAATGTTTGCAGGATTCTGGCTAGTGTGTAATTTTTCTAGCTTCAATTGTCCATATTCCAACACTTATCGTATAAAATGGTACTTGAGATGTATATTTTTAGTCTTGGAATGAAATACTGAGTTATTTGAAAGATGAATGCTACTCTGGTTGTCACTATATAACCTGGCCATCTCCTACTTCTTGCCCAACTCATTCATAAACCTTTGTAACCAAATCATTTCTTTACTAGCCTCTGTAGTAGTAACATATTATGCTTCTGTTGTTGAAAGTGCAACAATGTTTTGCAATTTTGAAACCGAACTAACAGTTTCTCCACCTATAGTGAACACATAACCTATGGTGCTCCTCTTGTTATCTGTTCATCTGCCATATCTGCATCATCATATCCTTGTAGAGCAATGTTTGAACCATCAAAGCATAATGCTTGATTTTTGGTACCTCTCAAGTATTTGAGAATCCACTTCATTGCCATCCAATGCTCTTTTCCCAGATTTTTCATATACCTGCTTACAACTCCCACTACATGTGAAATATCAGGCCTTGTGTAGACCATTGCATACATTAAGTTTCCAATTTCTTATGCATATAAAACTTTAAACATATAATCCATCTCTTCCTGGGTCTTGAGACACATCTCCTTAGTTTGAAATGGCTAGCAAAAGGTGTACTAACTGGTTTTTCATTCTGCATATTAAATCTTTCCAACACATTTTCTATGTACTCACTCTGAGATAATGCTAATTTGCGATTTTTCCCGTCTCTAGTTATTCTCATACCAAGGATTTGTTTTGCAGCACCCAAATCTTTCATTGCAAATGGATTTTCCAATTTTCCTTTGAGCACATTTATTTCTTGCATGTTAGACCTTGCAACAAGAATGTCATCTACATACAATAGCAATATAATATAGCTTCCATCATTTTGTTTCTTAAGATAAACACAGTGATCAAAATGGCATCTATTATAATCTGGTTTAGACATAAACTTGTCAAATTTTAGATACCATTGCCTTAGAGCATGTTTTAGGCCATATACACTCTTCTTTAACTTGCACACTAATTTATCCTTCCCTTTGACCTCATACCCTTGTGGCTGCTCCATATATATTTCTTCCTCCAAATCCCCATGGAGAAAGGTTATCTTTACATCTAACTGCTCAAGATCTAAATATTATGCTACCACTAGACTTAAAATAGTTTTGATTGAAGTCATTTTAACAACAGGAGAACCAATTTCATCAAATTTTATACCTTTCTTTTGTGCAAACCCCTTCACCAAAAGTCTATCCTTATACAAATGTTTTCCTCCATCTTCTTCCTTCAACCTGTAAACCCATTTATTTTGCAATTTTATTTTACCTGCAGGCAACTTGACTAAGTCCCAAGTTTGGTTATGCATTAAAGAGTCCATCTCTTATTCCATGGATTTCTCCCAATTCTTCCTCGTTTATATCTTCATTGCTGCTTCATATATTTTCGATTCCCCAGAATCATTCAACAATACATAATATAATGAAGGAGAGTATCGTTCAGGGGGTCTACTTATCCTGATAAATCTTCTAACACCACTTTCAGGTGTTTGAAGCGCCTGTTGTTGTTGTTATTGTTGTGGCTCCTGATCATTATGATTTCCAGGCACTTAAATTTTTCTGTGATCTCCTCAAGCACTACATATTCTTTGTTTTCCTTTTCCTATTTCTTTTCCTGCATTTGATCCTTGTACAAGACTTTTTCATTGAATATGACGTCTCTACTCCTAATGTTTTTGTGATTTTCGTAATCATATAAGTGATAACCAAAATCATTAACACCATATCTAATAAAGGTACATTTCTTTGATTTTTCCTCAAGCTTTGTTTTATTTTCTTTTTAATGTGGACAAAGGCTTCACAACCGAAAGTCTTTAAAAATGGGCAGTTTACCTTTTTACCTGTCCATGCCTCCTCTGGAATACCACCATCCAAAGAACTTGGGGGTCCTCTCTTTATTAGATAAACAATAATATCTACAACATCTGCCCAAATTTTTAAGGGCAATCATGCATGCAATCTGATGCGCATTGTGCACTCCATGATTATCTTGTTCATCCTTTCTGACACACCATTTTCGTGTGGCATTCCTGGAACTACCTTCTCTCTACAAATTCCATGTTCTAAATAGTAGTTATCAAACTCTTTTTTGCAGTATTCACCTCCATTATATGATTTGAGACACTTCAACTTCTTTCTTGTCTCATTCTCAACCAAATCTTTCCATTTCTTGAAAGTATCAAATACATCATATTTATTCTGAATACAATAAATCCAAGTTTTTCTAATTGCATCATCAATAAAAGTAACATAATAGTGATAGCCATCAAAAGCTGATACATGATCTAGTCCCCATACATCTATATGCACAAGCTCTATTCTTTCTCTCTTCTTTTCCTTTCCAACTCTGATAAATCTGACTCCCTTCTGTTTTATGTAAACACAATTCTCACATAAATCCAAATCGCATGCTTCAAACCCGACAACAAATTTCTTGAGTGAAGAATATGCATCCCTTTCTCACTCATGTGCCTAATCCTATGATGCCACAATGTTGTATCTTCTCCTGTGGAGGTTAAAGCATTAACAAAATTAGAAACACCATTCCATAAATACAATGTACCAATATTTTCTCCTTTTTCTATTATCAGGGCTCCTTTAGTGACCTTTCGGGTTTTGTCTGTGAATGTAGTTACACAACCTTCACCACCTAACTGCCTTGTTGAAATTATATTTTTCTTCAGATCTGGAACATGCCTTACCTCCTTCACTATCTATTGGTTTCCATTTTGTTGTTTTATAAAAAGCTTCCCATTAAAATTATTTTACAAGGTTTATCATCACCCAAATGAACATGTCCAAAATCTTCTTGAACATAGTCATGAAAATGTTTCCTATTAGGTGTAGTATGGAATGAAGCCCCTGAATCAACCACCCAGACATCAATAATATTTTCTAATGAAAGAATAAAAGCATCTTACAACACATCACCTGTCACATTTACTTCATGATCATTTTCTTGTTGTCTATCTCCTTCTTTTCCTTTCCAAGATTTGCAGTTTTCTTCAGGTGTCCTTTTTTCCCACATTTCGACCACACTATCCCTGATATGGATTTGGATTTGCCTTTTCTTGACTTACTATGATTTCCTAGGCTCTTTCCTCTTTCCATTTTTCTTCCCCTAGTCTCTGCTGTAAAAGCATTACCTAATGTCTCAACTGATCTTTTCCGTCACATTTCCTCGCTAAGGATGGCACCAAAAACATCATCAAAGTTTAAAGTAATAGATCCAGAAACATAGTTACTAATAGCCATAACTAAGCCATTCTGACTTTTTGGAAATGAACACAGAAATAACAAATCCCTAACTCCATCATCAAAATTTAACCCTACAGAACTTCATTGACTCTTAACCGTGTTAAAGTAATTTAAATGATCATCAACAAATCTGCCTTATGACATCTTCATATTAAATATACGCTTCATAAGAAATACCTTATTTGAGGATGAGGGTTTTTCATATAGTTTGGCCAATGCCGCCATTAAACCTTATGTTGTCGTTTCCTTTGAAATGTTGAATACCACCGATATTTCCAAACATAATCGTATTGTTCCTAGTGTTTTTCTGTCAAGAATCCCCCATTCTGTGTCTGCCATACTCGTCTACTTCTTTGATTTTCCACTCAATGGTAGGTAAAAATATTCCTGATACAAATAATATTCCATTTGCATCTTCCATAGATGGTAGTTTTAGCCATTAAATTTATTGACCCTAAACCTACCATTTTCCGCCATTATTCCCGCTTGACCCGTGAACCTTTCTCTCTTGCGAGTTTATCAACCAAATAGACCTTAGGCTCTAATACTAGTTGTTATAAAATTATATATTATAGAGCAATGGAACAAATAAAATATTGTGGAAACACAAATACAGAAAGACATAAAACAAGAGAGACCCAAATATACATGGTTCACCCAATTGGGCTACATCCATGGAGAACTGACAAGTCCTTTTATATTATCCATCAAAATGAAGAGATACAACCTACAACATATCTGTTATAATTTCCTCACCACTCTCACACAACCTCCTCTCTCTCTCTTAGAATAATCATACACAACCGCAATACAATTCCCCCATATAAATTGAGGGTTTCCTTCTAGGGAAAAAAACCTTAAATTAACATAACTTCTACCATCAGATCATTTGCCTAATGAACGACCCCGATCGACTACGAAATTACAATATTTTACAAGGCAATTTTTCTTCTATTTTATCTACGAGGGCATTGCCCTCGAACCCCCTTCAGGGGGGGGATCTTTAAAAGTAGTTGTTGCGCCCCCCTGGACCCCTTTGGAAACTATCATATGGGTGGTGTTGTCACCCTATTTAGGAACTAGGGCCCAACGCAGCTGAGAACTTTGAATCAAGAATATAATCAAGCTTCACACCCAACAAGGCCAACTTAGACATCCTCATGAAACATCGATATGAAGATAAAAACAAGTTGGTTGTGTACATGAACAATGTCCAATTCAGCCAAAGTGAAATTCTAGAACAGTTGGAGAACACCCATCAGATCTAACGTCACACCAATGACTGTTTACGTGGCTTGGAGGCTTGAGTAGAGAATATTGACTTCCACATGCATGAGAGATTGGGCCTATTTGTAGCACCTCCTGTGCTTCCTCCTCAACCACCTCCGTGATATGATGATTATACATTCTTTTTCTAATTTTTCTTCTAAGGCTAATCAACGTACTGGAAATAATGGTTTTATGGACATATCTTTTGCATTATACGGTTCTCCTCACCAAAAAATCTGGTTGGAGTGAAGCTAGGGGATCCGTTGAGACACATTTTGTACTATGTTTTTCCATGATAATATAAAAGAGAACCTTTGATCCATTTTTTTTTTTTTTTTTTTTCCATACGTAATAATGCTTTTCAATTTTCATGTATGAATTATGCCGAAGGTTAGCTCAACAAATTTGTTGGTGCAGAGCTACAAACAATGAAGGCTAGAAATTTTCCTCTACACAATGGGCTTCCTCCGCAATCCCACACATATGAATTTGTGTTAATTTTTAAAATATACGTTAATATTACTATTTTAATGTTTTTTTACAAAAATTAACGTAATTAAACAAACTAGCAATGTAACATTCGTAACTCTGATTTTTCCATGTAGCCCTGATTTTGCTTGCTTTCTAAAGATGTTAAATCAATATTAAGGTCTCATATAATCTTTAAGCATTCTATAGAATGTAACTTCTTTAGCAATAATCAGTAGCTTTTAAGTCAATTTTAGCATGTAATTTGAACTAACGATAATCAAATCACATAGCATCACCTATGACATTTTCATATATGATAATAATAGTTTGGAAGAAGTTCCTTTTTATACTGCGTACAATCATCCATTGGCTATAACCAAATCAAATTTAACTTTAACTTTATGAACAAATCAAATTTAAACTTAATGAGAAAATCAAATTTACTTAATCGTAAATTGTCTTTTTTCTTTTTATTATTAATAACAATTGGTTCATGGACGAAATGCGTTGGTTGTTCACTATTTTGCATATATTTTTGTAATAATAATAATTATTATCATTATTATTCAATGCCTTGTTATTATTAGGGACTATAACATTTGCTTTGTAGTCAAAACTAGTTGATTATGGATTTAATTTTACTACAATTTTTCCTATCTGCACGTCGAAATCCATTGACTATCTAATACATATGTTGAACAAGTATGAAGTAGCATGACAATTGTAACCACTATTTTCCGTTGTGTTGCCCATAGGAGCATTGGCAAGGTGTTCAGCTTGCAACCTTTTTAGCATACACATTACGAATGCATGTTACATCACTATTTGGTTGAGCTAGTTACAAATGGATTCCTTATCTGGGATGTACAATTTTGTTCTAGTAGTTACATATTGTGATGAACTATCAGTGCAAGCTCATTTCGAACAAAGGTGCAAAACATGTAGCATTTTTATCAGGTAAATAATGCATTGTTTCTTCTAGATGCGAATACTTAAAATGTTTATACAATATAGGGTACAATTTTGTAGCAATGAGACAGGAAGTTCAATAACTAAATAATGTGATAGTACTACGTGAATTTACACAAGATACCTTACTGTCATATATCTCTTACTTCTTAATTATTTGCAAACTATGAAATTAGAGTCTCTTATTTTTTTTGTTTCTATGTATTTGATCTAATTCATAACGTCGGAGCAACGAAGATGGACACACACAAAACATATATCGTTAAAGAGAATGATAACTTTGTTAAGAGGTGTGCTTATGTTCTATTTATTTTCATTTTATTATCTTTACATAATACAACCCAATGTCTCTTTTTAGCTATATTTTTTACGTACTATAACTAAAAACAAGGGTTTTTTCAATCTTTGAGGAAACATATAACACTTAGAGAATCAAATCCAGAATAACAATTACAAGGAAAAAAGTACTTTCAACACTTCTATAAAACACTTTTATATGTTGAAACTAAAATATATTTATAATCTTAGCTATATCCATAGAAATGAGATTAATCTGGTAACTATGAACTTGATATTGGAATAGTACTTAATGAGTATCAATGAGAATGTCATTTTAGGCAATGATTTCAAGGTATTATTTGTGAACATACAAAGGATATTGGATTCAAATGATGTCACAATAGAGACAAATGAGGGTGTTGACATAGCAATGAGAAGTATCAAAGAAACAAATATCACAATAGACAAAACAAAATGAACATAGAAGAGCAAAGAAACAAAATCAAATAGGTAGTTCTGTGCAGATTTGTGAACTGTATATCAGTTTGCCTTTTTGTTTGTTTGTTTTTTTATTTGAATTAATTTAAATTCTATATTATGACTAGGGAAAAACAGATCAAGTCTATGCCATTGTTGATCGAAGATATCGATAACAATATAACAGGAAACATTTTTCATGGAGTTGTCTTGGTTACATATTAAGCTTTTTTGGAAAAAGCAAATAAAAACAAAACAATACTCTGTGCAAATTTAACAGATAAGAAAGGCGAGATGACAATAAAATTGTTGTGCCAACATAGTTTATCAAAGACATGAGGAAAAAATTATTGCAAATGCTGGTGTTTCTATTAGATATTTAGAAATAATCTAAAGCATAAATATGATGGTGGTGATTGTGAAAAAACTATTTGTGTAAATAGCTTTAGCACTGTGGAAAACATTTTACCTGTTTTTACAAAGTATCAATTCTTTCCAAATATGACGATTGCAAATATATCCTGTAACGAAGATCAATTTCCAATTGGCACAATCAGTGTTATTGCAATTTCAGTAACACACACAAAAATGCAATATGTATTGGAAATCAAAGACGATAATGAAGAAAATGATAGGGAAATAGTGAGCTTTGATTCATTTGTATATTTCATTGTTACAAAGTTATTTTCCATATGTTATACAATTTTCATGTTTTGTTTTACAATTTTTGCATATGTAACAGGTTCAAGTGCGCGATAAACTTGTTCCAACATGTCTTTCAATACAAAGGCAATTGCAAGAAAACATTTTTCCATTGATCTTGTTAAAAAATATCATTAAAAAAAAGAAATAGTTTTCCGAACTTCACAATCGACCTTCATATGACTATTGAAAACAGGAAAGAAAGTAAAAAATCTAAGAAAATTTCTTTCTTCGACGAGCGGAATATGCACGATAAAATTTATCATAATATATATATATATATAGACAAAGAAAGAAGGATAAAAATACATTTGATTCCATGTTGCTAAGCCTCTATTTTCTATATCAATTTTATAGTACTTCCAAAGACACTTGACAACGACTAGTGCATATATGAATCCATTTGAGATTGTATGTGCGTAATGCAATAATCCAATTAAAAATGCTTGAACATTAATAAAAATATGCTTTTATTGTATTGTTTGAAAGAAGGACTCTCACTTTGTTTATTTTCATTGGTTAACATACATCATGCATGCAAATGAAATGACTGAAATGCAATGTGTTCTGAGAGGTTTGGAAATGGAAAAAGTATTACCTCAACTCCAAAAAGTTACCTATGAGAAATATTGTATGGAAAAATCACTTGTTATTGATATGTGGCCTGCTTTTGAGACACATGGCACATTTATAATACACCATCAAAACATGATTACACATATACAATGATTGGTTTCTTTGTTTATTTTGTCGAACAATCCAGTAATGGTATAGTTTTCATTGCTTGCATTGTCAAGCAATCTTAACAATACCTTATACTTTTTGGTTGAATAATTTGACTATTGTTGAGAAGATCTTTTGCTTTATTAGACACTTGGTATCTGATTTCACATTATCAAGAAAAGTACTATCGAATGTTGGCGAGGAGTAGAAAACTATGTGCATTTGCATCGTTTTGCATATCTGTATGTCCAATATTAACATCGTTGTCTATTTTCTAGTTTAAGAATTTGAGCATTGCTCAACATTTTTTAACAAAGAAATGAGATTTCATTACATTGTACATGAATGTACTTCAATGAACTACTTTGTTGAGGTCCAATGTTTTGTACTATGCTATTTATGAAGATTATTTACTATATTTTAATTGTTATGTATGGTTGATTCATTATGCTATGTTGAGTCTGCTTTCTTTCAACCTCATTTCATACATTTATTTTATTGATTTATCAAATATGAAAATTTATAATTGGTCAAACAATATTACAATTTGGTAATGCGAGATAATCGATGAATCCTTTTTTAGGTAGATTTTTGTTAGTTAATGGAGTCTACACTGACGATTTTATTTGTTTTTACATTTTCAGACAATCAAGTAATGATACAATTCTCATTACTTGTGTTGTATCTGTTTCTCGAAGGCAGTTCTTGGCTGTGAAACTACGCCAATAAACCAACTCGACCCAACTTTAGGTTCAAGCTAGCCCTCAAATTAGAGGGGGCTATCTCAAGTGTTACGAGGCTTTTTTTAGCACTGTTCATTGTCATTGGATAGCAGCCTATGAAGCACAATGGCCAAATATATTATTTGTTGTAAGTGGTTACTGATGAATGTCCATTCTCCGCTAAGAAATAAAGCCCTCTCTCGCTGAAACTTGATCAAAGTGCCAACATCCAATTCTGACATAATAACATAGCTTAAAGAGTTTAGTAGAGTAATAACAAAGAATATATGATAATTAAACATTCATAATGAATACTTAATCAACCCGATATAGTATATGTGTGTAGAATAATTCTACAGCCAAACAAATATACATTCAAGAGATGACAAAAGGCAACAATTAAATGATGTAGAGGAGTTGCTTTAAATTGACTGTTCAATTAGATAGTCTCCATAATGCTGATAATTTTGTAGTGGGATGTTAGGGAGGCTGATATTCATACCTAGCATTGCCCTAGATCCTATGTTACCTTAAACATATGCATAAACAAATTATGAAATGATAGGGAAATATATACATGTGAAACAATTTTTGTCATGATACTAGAGCCGAAATACTTCAATCAAAATTCTCCAATAGAAGTCTTTACAAAAATGGCAGGTTTTTGGCATCAAAATCCAACCCTTGCCTATTACAAATCAAAGAATATATCAAATCGATTACATAATTCTAGGAACATAACTCTAAAAATAAATCGAAATAAACTAAATCTGAAATAATCGCGAGATGTCTCAAATGGTTGAGCTTCTTGATCAATTCTTCCTTCAATTGCTCGATCTTCCTCTTGCTGGTTTCATGAATGGACATGATCAATTTGATCCCTGTAAATATGGAATTGACTATTATAAAATATCTTTAATAGGAGATGAGGAATTTGATTGGTAATTTTTTTCCACATGTTCCTTTATCAAATATCACCACTAGCTGTGTGACTTTTCGAAAATGATGGATTGATAATTTAAGATTAATATTTCATTTAGACTTTGTCTAGTTTTTTGGAAACAAAACCAAACAATAACAATAAAAATAAAGCCAAATATTGAAAATCTCTACAAAATATTTCAAATTGTTGGAGTTGCTTTAACTAGTCCAATTGTTTTCTAATCCTTGGGCTTATTTTTTTGGTTGGAATCTGGAGTGTGATTTTAAAAATTATCTTCAATGATGATCCTCTGCTGCAAATGTGGATTTGGTGATTTGATACTCTAATAATGCTCAAATTATTCTAGGTGTTTGGCCTTCTGATTGCCATATGATTTTGACTGCTGGAAATTTGCTAGGTTGCTGCTCTTTTGCCTAAAAATCTGGAGATGTTGGCATTATTTATTGAAGTTTTGTCATTTTTCTTTAGAACAGGAAAACTTTGCCAACTCTTCCATTTATCCTCTAGCTAACTCAATAGCTCAAACGACAAACCATAGAAAAATTAGATGGATTTTTAAAACCTTACAAATAGGCATTAATGCATTGCAAACAAAATCCTGACAACAAGAGTTTTTTCTTCTTCAAAATGTCATAAGTATCTTCAGAAATATTAATTCAATAATCTAACATCAAATTGATATTGCCTACAAGGAAATTCTTGTTGTGCATTCTAGCTCTAACTCCATGTCCAATTATAGACATAAAACCTTGTGCCTTAGGAAGTTTTTTTGCCTCTGAGTTTCTTCTCTTAAACATTTGGCATACTCAACCACAACCTTGGCAAAGGATGCTCATTGTTTTCCTTTAATGCAAAAATAATTTTATAGAAGTCATGCAGGACCATGTTTTTCATAAGCTTAGTGTTAATAACAATAGTTTTTCCAATGGTGAGTGTCCTTGTCTTATAAAATATAATGAAATCCACTTTATGTGCACTTTCAAGTGCCTTCCCCCTTTGATGAGAACACCTTATGTGGAACCTACTCCAATACCCAACATGACTGCAGTGGATGTTTCTAGGCCCAAAGCATAGGGTAAATCTATAACCATATGCAGAGACTTTTTCACATGGTAAAATCTTGATGATATCATTACATTTGATTAGATGATTACTGATTGTACGTTCAAATACTACATTCCCATGGCTGTCAAGAGTTAATAGAGTAGCAGTATCTGATTCCAAATATGTTAACTTAGCAATAACTCCTGAAGTTTTCCCTTTCTCTAAAACTTCCAAATATTTTCCCTTAAAATTGTGATCAGTTGCAATTCTCAACGTTATGTACATTGAATAGAAATAAGTTACATTTGTTCTTAAGGAAATTAAGACATCCATGTTTATATATCAGTCTTTCGGATTGGTCACATCGTTGAGATTGGGTCGACGTTTTGAACCACCAATGTGGTTCATCTTCAGGACAAGGTGAGAAGTCAGTAGATCTGAGGGAATAAATAGCAAGGATGCATCACTACTCAGAGTTAGCCGTTAGGTAATTTGTTAAATTGCCTAAATTATTAAACAATTTAACAAATTACCTAACGGCTAATTTCCAACGGTTAACTATGAGTAGTGATGCATCCTTGCTATTTATTCCCTCAAATCTACTGATTTCTCACCTTGTCCTGAAGATGAACCACATTAGCTGGTTCAAAATGTCGACCCGATCTCAATGATGTGATTAATCCGAAAGACTGATATATACATTATGGATCACAAAAGTCTTAGATCTAACATCCATGTTTGTTGAGCTACTATACAATACTTTATATGCACTAGTATAAAAGAATCATCCAATGATAAATTGTAGAGGAGTTTATAAAAACCACCTTAGAAGTTCTCCAAGCATTAACATATTCACCAATTTTAATTATAAACCTCTTTTAATTCCAGGAGTATACATAAAAACCAGGTCTAGGAGAAAAACTGGTATAGTGAAAGCCAAAATCCATATGAAAAACTTATAATACTGCTTAATCTCTTCACTTCTATCCGGTCCTCATGGTTCTTTATGCTGAAATAAAGTTGCCTTACAACGTCCATGATATGTCTCACCAAATGATTTCTCCTTGTGCTGAACACGACTCGTCAAATTGATTTCATTGAAGAACTTGTTGAACCCTTGTCCAATATTTGGAAATAATCTCTTCTCTTTATTAGCAACTTCATTATAAATTGAAAAAACTTGATCTTCAAGCCAATTTATACATAGGTTTCCTAGTTCTATCATCAAGAAAACTAACACCGAATTGACTAGCCAAAAAAGGAGCATACAAGATTATTACAAGTTGAAAATATGTTTGCCAATGATATATAACCATGGTACATTCTATATAACCCTGATTAATTCTTAGTTATGACAAGCACCAGGTGAAATTTTATCTCCATTTTGTTTTTTACCTTATCTATAGAGATATACCCATCATTGTTTATATCGAAGGCATAAAAATTCTTCTCAACCTTGCATTGTTCACATATATTTTCTCTGAAAATGGTGAAGATATGAAGATCCCTGATAATGAACAATCCATTATAATGTTGACTGGCTAAACCCATGAGTGGATTTGTGGAGGGGTTTCACTATGGTAAGCAATTTTTTACTGGGGGGTTCCGCAATTCTCCACAAGTCTCCACGTCAAAAAAAGTTGTTTCGATGAAACCAATTATTGCACAACCCTCCCCCTTTCATTAAACTTTGTATAGCCTGGGGGGTGCGCAATTAAATTTCATCCATTGATTGATGAAAGCCAACACCATCCGTTGAAAAATGCAAGGATTTTAAACCAAGAAATAAATCTATCCTTGCATCATATTCAACACAAACAATAGTTGTTGTTGTATCTGGATCATATTCAATATCATCTTCATTCCGGGGAGATGTAAAAGAACCCACAAAACCTTCCCTGTTGGGTGTGGACCTGATTATCTTTTGTATTCAAAGGTATCACCGCATTGGACCCCAGTTCGTAAAATATTTGCTGCAGGGGGGTCCCGGGGGGGGGGGGTGCTACGACCTTTGGGAGCCCCCCCCTAGTGGGGGGATTGGGGGCAGCGCCCTCGAAGCTAAGAATAGATGTAAAATTTCCTTGTAAAATGTTGTAATTTCGTAGTCAATCTGGCCTGCTCATTAGGCGGACATTTGATGGTAGAAGTTATGTTTAATTTAGGGTTTTTTGCCCTAGAAGGCAACCCATCGCTATATATGAGGGAATTGTATTGCATCTATGTATATCTGTATTTTGAGTGAGGAAGAGAGAGGAGATTGAGAGTGAAGAGGGAGTTACAACGGATCTGTTGTAGGTTGTATCTCTTCAGTTTGCTAGATAATATAAAAATAAGGACTGGCTATTTCTCCGTGGACGTAGCCCAAATTGAGTGAACCACATATATCTCTGTCTCTCTTGTTTTATGTGTTTTTTGTGTTTATATTTCTACAATATTTTATGTGTTCCATTGCTCTGCAATATATAATTTTCTAAAAACTGGTATTAGAGCCGAAGGTCTATTTCGCTGATAAACTTGCAGGAGAGAAGGGTTCTTGGTTCGAGTGGGAGCAATGGTGGAATATGGTAGGTTTAGGGTTGAAAAATTCAATGCCCAAAACTACCAGCTGTGGAAGATGCAGATGGAAGATTATCTGTATCAGAGAGATCTGTACCAACCATTGAGCGGAAAGACAAAGAAGCTGACGAGTATGAAAGACACAGAATGGGATATTCTCGATAGAAAGGTACTTGGAACAATATGGTTGTGCCTAGCGGCGTCGGTAGCGTTTAATATTTCAAAGGAAACGACAACAGAGGGTTTAATGTCGACATTGGCCAAACTATATGAAAAACCCTCAGCCTCAAATAAGGTATTTCTTATGAAGCGTTTATTTAATATGAAGATGTCAGAAGGTGGATTTGTTGCTGATCATTTAAATGAATTTAATACAGTTACCAGTCAGTTAAGTTCTGTAGGGGTAACTTTTGATGATGAAGTTAGGGCTCTTTTATTTCTATGCTCATTGCCAGAAAGTTGGAATGGTTTAGTTATGGCCATTAGTAACTCTGTCTCTGGATCTAGTACTTTAAAGTTTGATGATGTTGTTGGTGCAATCCTTAGTGAGGAAATGCGATGAAAAAGCTCTAGTGAGACATCAGGTAATGCTTTGACTGCAGAGACTAGGGGAAGAAAAATGGAAAGAGGAAAGAGCCCTGGATATCACAGTAAGTCAAGAAAAGGCAGATCCAAGTCCAGATCAGGGATAGTGTGCTGGAAATGCAGGAAGAAAGGACACTTGAAGAAAGATTGCAAGTCTCGAAAGGGAAAAGAAGGAGATGCACAGCAAGAAACTAATCATGAAGCAAATGTAACAGGTGATGTGTTGCAAGATGCTTTGATTCTTTCATTAGAAAATATTATTGATGCCTGGGTGGTAGATTCAGGGGCCTCATTCCATGCCACACCTGATAGGAAACATTTTTATGATTATGTTCAAGGAGATTTTGGACAGGTTCGATTGGGTGATGATAAACCCTGTAAAATCATTGGAATGGGTACAGTTTTCATAAAACAACAAAATGGAAATCAGTGGCTATTGAAGGAGGTAAGGCATGTTCCAGATCTGAAGAAAAATATGATTTCAATAGGGCAGTTGGGAGGTGAAGGTTGCGTAACTACTTTCACAGATAAAACTTGGAAGGTCACTAAAGGATCCCTGGTAATAGCGAAAGGAGGAAAGGTTGGTACATTGTATTTATGCAATGGTATTTCTAATTCTGTTAATGCTTTAACCTCTACAGGAGAAGATACGACATTGTGGCATCATAGGCTCGGGCACATGAGTGAGAAGGGGATGCAGATTCTTCACTCAAGAAATTTGTTGCCAGGTTTGAAGCATGTTGATTTAAAATTCTGTGAGAATTGTGTTTATGGAAAACAGAAGAGAGTAAGATTCCTTAGAGTTGGGAAAGAAAAGAAGAGCGAAAAATTAGAGCTTGTGCATACAGATGTATGGGGACCTACTCAGGTATCATCTCTTGGTGGCTCTCGTTATTATGTTAATTTTATTGATGATGCAACCAGAAAAACCTGGATTTATTGTATTTAAAATAAATGTTATGTATTTGATATTTTCAAGAAATGGAAAGGTTTGGTTGAAAATGAGACAGGAAAAAGGTTGAAGTGCCTCAGATCAGACAATAGAGGTGAATATTGCAGCAAAGATTTTGATAGGTACCATTCAGAGAATGGAATTCATAGAGAAAAGACAGTTCTAGGAACACCACAAGAAAATGGTGTGTCAGAAAGGATGCATAGGACAATCATGGAGCATGCAAGGTGCATGAGATTGCATGTAGGATTGCCTTTACAATTTTGGGCAGATGATGTAGATACTGCTATTTATATAATAAACAGAGGGCCTTCAAGTTCCTTGGATGGTGGTATTCCAGAGGAGGCATGGATAGGTAAAAAGGTAAACTACTCTTTTTTAAATACTTTTGGTTGTGAAGCCTTTGTCCACATTAATAAAGAAAATAGAACAAAGCTTGAGGCAAAATCAAATAAATGTACCTTTATTGGATATGGTGTTACTGCTTTTGGTTATCGCTTTTATGATTATGAAAAACACAAAATCATTAGGAGCAGAGATGTCATATTCAATGAAAAGGTTTTGTATAAGGATCAGTTGTAGGAAAAGAAACAGGAAAAAGAAAACAGAGAATACACAATGCTTGACGAGATCACAGAAAAAGTGATGGTGCCTGAAAATCATAATGATCAACAATCAGAACAACAACCACAACAACAACAATCAATTCAAACACCTGAAAGTGGTGTTGGAAGATCTACCAGGATAAGTAGACCCCCTGAATGATACTATCCTTCATTATATTATGTATTGTTGACTGATTTTGGTGAACCAGAATGTTATGAAGAAGCGGTACAAGTATAAACTAGGAAGAAGTGGGAGAAAGCCATGAAAGAAGAGATGGACTCCTTAACACATAACCAGACTTGGGACTTAGTCAGGTTGCCTGCAGGTAAAACAACATTGCAGAATAAATGGGTTTACAAGTTGAAGGAAGAAGATGGAGGTAGAAAAATGTATAAAGCTAGACTTGTGGTGAAAGGGTTTGCACAGAAAAAGGGTATAGACTTTGATGAGATATTTTCTCCTATTGTTAAAATGACTTCAATCAGAACTATTTTAAGTCTAGTAGCAGCTGAAGATTTGCATCTTGAGCAGTTAGATGTAAAGATAACCTTTCTCCATGGGGATTTGGAGGAAGAGATATATATGCAGCAGCCACAAGGATATGAGGTAAAAGGGAAGGAGAAACTAGTGTGTAGGTTGAAGAAGAGCTTGTATGGCTTAAAACAGGCTCCAAGGCAGTGGTATCTAAAATTTGACAGGTTTATGTCTGAACAAGGTTATACTAGATGTCACTTTGATCATTGTGTTTATCTCAAAAGGAAAAATGATGGCGGCAATATTATATTGTTATTGTATGTAGATGATATGCTTGTTGTAGGTTCTAACATACTGGAAATAAATGTGCTCAAAAGAAAATTGGCAAACTCATTTGCAATGAAGGATTTGGGTGTTGTAAAACAAATCCTTGGTGTGAGAATAACTAGAGATAGGAAGAATCACAAATTAAAATTGTCTCAAAGTGAGTACATAGAAAAGGTGTTGAAAAGGTTTAATATGCAGAATGCAAAACTAGCTAGTATACCTTTGGCTAGCCATTTCAAATTAAATATGGAGGAGTGTCCCAAGACTCAGGAATAAATGGCTCATATGTTAAAGTTCCATATGCATCAGTAGTTGGAAGCTTAATGTATGAAATGGTCTGCACAAGGCCTGATATTGCACATGTAATGGGAGTTGTAAGTAGGTACATGAACAATCCAGGAAAAGAACATTGGATGGTGGTGAAGTGGATTCTCAGGTATTTGAGAGGTACCACAAATCAAGCATTATGCTTTGGTGGTTCAAACATTTCTCTACAGGGATATGTTGATGCAGATATGGCGGGTGATAGAGATAACAGGAGGAGAACAACAGGGTATGTGTTTATTGTAGGTGGAACAACTGTCAGTTGGGTCTCAAAACTGCAAAGTGTTGTTGCACTCTCAACAATAGAAGTAGAGTATGTTGCTGCTACAGAGGCTAGTAAAGAAATGATTTCGTTACAAAGGTTTCTGAATGAATTAGGTAAGAATAAGGAGCTGAGAAAGTTATACAGTGACAGCCAGAGTGCCATACATCTTGTAAATAACTTTTCATTTCATTCCAAGACTAAACATATACAGCTCAAGTACCACTTCATATGGTCAGCATTGGAAAATGGACAATTGAAGCTGGAAAAGATACACACTAGTCGGAATCTTGCAGATATGTTAACAAAAGTTGTAACCAGGGAGAAACTGAGAATATGCTTAGTTTCAATTGGTCTTCAAGTATGATGAAGAAGATGAGAAACATCCAAGTCCAAAGTGGAGTCATTGTCCAGTAAATGAAGCAGCGGTGGAGTTGCTATAATCAGTCTCCAAGTGGGAGATTATTGGGTGTGGAGCCTGATTATATTTTGTATTCAAAGGTATTGATGCATTGGACCCCAGTTTGTAATGGGGCGGCAATGCTGCCCGTAAAATATTCGTTGCAGGGGGGGTCCAGGGGGGGCGACTGCGACCTTTGGGAGCCCCCCCTGGCGAGGGGATCAGGGGCAGCGCCCCTGAAGCTAAGAATAGATGTAAAATTGCCTTGTAAAATGTTGTAATTTCGTAGTCAATCTGGGCTGTTCATTAGGCGGAGATTTGACAGTAGAAGTTATGTTTGATTTAGGGTTTTTTCCCTAGAAGGCAACCCCTCACTATATATGAGGGAATTGTATTGCGTCTATGTGTATCGGTATTCTGAGTGAGGAAGAGAGAGGAGATTGAGAGAGAAGTGGGAGTTACAACGGATCTGTTGTAGGTTGTATCTCTTCAGTTTGCTCGATAATATAAAAAGAAGGACTGGCTGTTTCTCCATGGACGTAGCCCAAACTGGGTGAACCACATATATCTGTGTCTCTCTTGTTTTATGTGTTTTCTGTGTTTATATTTCTGCAATATTTTATGTGTTCCATTGCTCTATAATATATAATTTTCTAACATTCCCATCCTTCACCAACTGTTTTGGATATTTATCTCCTTCTTTGACACCCATAATAGCACAGGCAACTATAATACCTCTCTAGAAATTCATATGCGGGGACCTTTGACACCTGGGTGCTACCTCAACTTGATTTTTAATCCTTGAAATTCCATTGGGCAATGAGAAGATCCCGTCGTGATTTGAGGAACACTATTCTTTTCGTGTCAACCTGCATACTTCCTATTTGGAACTCTTAGGCTTGAATACTTCAATAGTTTGTTTCAACACCTAGGCATATTCTTGGAGTTTTTTTTATGTTGGAACATGGTTATTGGCATGGAATTTCTCCATATGCAACAAAGAAATATGTATAACCCATTTTATATGATCGACTAGCCACAAAAAATTTCGACATGTGTACCATGCTCCCTGTGGGCTCCTCTCCTTAATGTGTTGAACGCTTGGTAATGACGATGCTTGGTGAAATTTTATTTTTTTTCCATTCAATATATCACACATCGATGAATGGATGAATTCAATGTTATTTATATACAACAACACTTTAATACTTTCCTGATGCGCAATGCAAATACATGCCCTTCCATTAGCTTGGCTTGTTGTTGTTGGATTGACTTAGATTTGTGACTTTGGTCATATAATGAAATGTGATGACATATAATCTTAGAGATTAGGACCTCGAAAACCAAATATTTAAAAATTAACCCAATAACTAATATGGTAACCCTTTTGCCCAAAAACTTTATTAGCAAATTTCAAAGAAATTTCAAAAAATGTGTAGCTTTCTTTGGGATAAGAAATAGCTACAACATCGGCTCCAACTAGGGACTAGATAGCTACAACATCGGCTCCAACTAGGGACTGCTTTCCCCTATGGGATGCAGAGAACCTATAGACCTGTGCCTTGTTTTTAGGTTACAGGAGTCATACCATAAAAAAATTTGACCAAAAGTTGCATCTTGTAAACTGAAATTTGTAACCTGTAACCTGCAAATCTAAAAAAATATTGCCTACACTAATCTAGGGACTAACTCACACTGGAATTTGAGAACTGAATTTTTTTGAAGTGAAACAATTGACACTATAAGTGGAAATAAGCACAACAATGCCTGATTCATTGTGCTATTGAAGTCAAGTTGTCAAAAAATTCTACATACTACCTGTAACCTGTGGCTTGAATCTATTGGGCATGGAGTTCTTCCATAAAAAAATAACCATCTTCACTTTGAAACCCACAACTTGTAATTTGTGGCTTGAGACAGGTTCTTCTCAAATTGAAACAATCTATGCTGCAAATGTGAACTCAAACTGTTGTAAACCAATATCTGCCTCAAACTGAAATATGCACACTGAAATCTGAAAATTACTACACACTCTAATCTAAAAATAAATGATTCAATCCTACACAACCTCTATCTAACTGAGTGGAAAATATGTACAGTTAGGTGTAATCAAATTTCCAGTGTAACCACATGGGAAGTGGATTAACTAGAAGATCACATTGCATGCAGCTAAAAACTTGAAAAATATTTACAATAAGAAAGATAAACTCCATAGGAAACTGATACTTACAGGTGAACTTGGAAAGTTGCATCCTTTGTAGATTTCTGAGATTTTTTATCACAGCCATGATGAAGAAAAACATGATGTTGAATGCAACCATCAATGAACCTTGAACTATCACATTAGTGGATGTAACTGAAATCTCAAACCAATGGAATCAGTAACCCAATGGAAACACCATATAGACAAAGTGGAGTCGCCAGGTGAAGGAATTGCAACCAATATCAAATGCCTACTCCTTGTTCACCATCAAGAAATAGATCCAATCTTGATCGTTCTTCGGGGAAAGATATCTTTTTTACTTCGCTCCCCAGCAATGGCACCAAATGTTGTATATGTTTCTCGAAGGAAGTTCTTGGCTGCGAAACTATGTCGAGAAACCAACTCAACCAAACTTTAGGTTCAAGCTGACCCTCAAACCAGAGGGATTTTCCTCAAGTGCTATGAGGTTTTTTTCAACATTGTTCATTGTCACTGGACAACAGCCTATGAAGCAGAACGAATAGATCTATTATTTGTTGTAAGTGGTCGTTGACGAATGTCCAATCTCTTCTTGGAAATAAAGTCCTCTCTTGTTGAAACTTAATCAAAGTGCCAACGTCCAATTCCGACAAAAGAACATAACTTAAAGAGTTTGGTAGAGGAATAACAGAGAATATAAGATAATTAAACATTCATAATGAATACTTAATTGTTGGAGTTGCTTGCATTAGTCCAATTGTTTTCTAATCCTTGGGCTTATTTTTATGGTTGGAATATGGAGTGTGATTTTAAAAATTATCTTCAATGATGATCATCATCTGTAAATGTGTATTTGGCTATTTGATACCCTAATCATGCTCAACTTATTCCAGGTGTTTGACCTTTCGATTGCCATATGCTTTTGACTGCTGAAAATTTGCTATGTTGTTGCTCTTTTGCCTAAAAATATGGAGATGTTGATGTTATTTCCTGAAGTTTTGTCAATTTTCCTTTATAATAGGCAAACTCTACCAACTTTTCCATCTATCATCTAGCAAAATCAATAGTTCCAACGAAAAACCATAGAAAAATTAGATGGACTTTTAAAACCTTACAGATATGCATTAATGCACTGTAGGAAAAATCCTGGCAGCAAGAGTTTTTCCTTCTTCAAAATGTCATAAGTATCTTCAGAAATATTAATTCAAGAATCTAACATCAACTTGATATTGCCCTGATCCAGGTGGATATTGGTGGCCACCTGCCAAGTCCACCTGGACCCCCACCATTGTCTTTCTCAGCATTTTCAGTTTCCTTAATTGTAGCACAACTTACTATTTTTAGCAGTTTTTCGGACCCTGAACTTCCGGAGCCGTTTTGAGGCCCTAAACGACGTTTTTTGGGGAATCCAGGGGCAACATGGGTCCATGGAATGGACTGATGTTGCCCGTTCCAACAATAATAGTGCTCGGATAGATCTTTCTAATGAGCTATTGTACGCGTCAAACGGAGATCATATGCCAAAGTTACGACCCCGGGAAGTTGATGTACCAATTTACCCCCAAACGGGGCCCACAGTTTGGCGTTTCATCTCCTAGGGTTAGGTTTTGGAATGTTAAGGATTTTCCATTGTTTCTCAACAATAAATAGGCCTTCGAGCCTCATTGTAACACAGTTCAGAGGCATGTAGCCATCACATCTCTTCTCAGAGATAAGCTACCATCGCCCTAGCTGGTTTATTTCCATTTCTGGTTGTAAGCATATTTCAGTATTTTTCCATTAATGAAATGAAGTATTATTTCCGCTGCATCTTTGTGTATATGGTTATCTCTGTAATTTGTTGCGTTCCTGTTTAAATCCGGATCATGCCCACAAGGACATTCTTGTTGTGCATTCTAGCTCTAACTCCATGGCCAATTATAGACATAAAATCCTGGGCCTTAGGAAGTCTGCTTGCCTCTGAACTTCTTCCTCTCAAAATTTTGGCATACTCAACCATAACCTTGGCCAAAGGATGCTCACTATTTGCCTCTGCTGCAACAACAATTTTATAGAAGTCATGCATGGCCATGTTTTTCATACGCTCAGTGTTAATAACAATTTGTTTTCTAGTGGTGAGTGTCCCTGTCTCATCAAATATAATGCAATCCACTTTATGTGCACTTTCAAGTGCCTTCCCCCTTTGATGAGAACACCTTGTGTGGAACGTACTCTAATATCCACCATGACTGTAGTGGATGCTTCCAGGCCCAAAGCATAGGGGAAATCTATAATCATCTGCAGAGACTTTCTCACCTGGTCAAATCTTGATGATATCATTACATTGGATTAGATGACTGTTGATTGCACATTCAAATACTATATTCCCATGGATGTCAAGAGTTAATAAAGTAGAAGTATATGGTGCCAAATATATTAACTTAGCAATAGCTCCTGAAGTTTTCCATTTGGAGCCAAATATTTTCCCTTGAAACTGTGATCAGTTGCAACCCTCAACACTGTGTACACTGAATAGAAATAAGTTACATTTTTTCTTAAGGAAATTAAGACATCCATGTTTGTTGAGCTACTATGAAATACGTTATATGCAGCAGTATAAAAGCGTCATCAATGATAAATTGTAGAGGAGTTGATCAATTTCACCTTAGAAGTTCTCCAAGCATTAACATATTCACCAATTTTAGTTCTAAAATTGTTTTAATTCCTGGAGTATACATAAAAACTAGGGCTAGGAGAAAAATAAGTATAGTGGAAGCCAAACTCTATATGAAAAAATTATAGTACTGCTTAATCTCTTCACTTCTAACCAGTCCTCCTCATTCTCCATGTTGAAATAAAGTTGCCTTACAACGTCCATGATATGTTTCCCCAGTCGATTTCTCCTTGTGTTGAACACGACTCATCAAATTGATTTAATTGAAGAAGTCATCGATCCCTTGTCTAGTATTTGGAAATAATCTCTTCACTTTATTAGTAGTTACATTATAAATTGAAAAACATGATCTCCAAGCCAATTTATACAGAGGTTTCCCAGTTATATCATCAAGAAAACTAACACTGAATTGACTAACCAAAAAAGGAGCATATAAGATTATTGCAAGTTGAAAATATGTTTATCAACAATATATAGCCATGGCATATTTTATATAACCTTGATTGCTTCCTAGTTATGACAAGCACTAGGTGAAATTAATCTCCATTTTGTTTTTGACCTTATCTACAAAAATATACCCATCACTGTTTATATCGAAGGCATACAAAATTCTTCTTAGCCTTGCAATTGTTCACATATATTTTCTCTAAAAATGGTGAAGATCTGATGATCCCTAGTAATGAAACAATCCATTATAATGTTGACTGGCTAAAACAACAAGTGGATTTGCAGAGGGGGTTCACTCTGGTAAGCAACTTTTCGCTAGGGGGGTTCGCAATTCTCCACAAGTCTCCATGTAAGAAAAATTTGTTTATATGGAACCAGTTATCACGCAACCCCCACCTTTTCGTTAAACTTCATATAGCCTGGGGGGCACACAATTAAATTTCATCCATTGATTGATGAACACCAACACCATCCGTTGAAAAGTGCAAGGGTTTTAAACCAAGCAATAAAACTATCCTTGCATCATCTTCAACAAAAACAAAAAAAATTTGTTGTAACTGGATCATATTCAATATCATCTTCATCCTAGAGAGATGTAAAATAACCCACAAAACCTTCCCAGTATTCACCTACCGTTTTGGATATTTATCTCCTTCTTTGAATCCAATAATAGCATAGGCAACTACAATACCTCTCCAGAAATTCAGATGCAGGGACCTTTGACACCTAGGTGCTACCTTGACTTGGTTTTTAATCCTTGAAATTCCATTTGGCAATGAGAAGCTCTCGTGGCGATTTTATGAACACTACTGTTTTTGTGTCAATTTGCATGCTTGCTATTTGGAATTCTCAAGCTTGAATACTTCAATAACTTGTTTCAACACCTAGGAATACACTTGGAGTTTTTTTTTTATGTTGGCACATGGTTATTGGCATGGACTTTCTCCATACACAACAAAGAAATATGTACAACCCATTTTATATGATCGACCAACCACAAAACATTTTGACATGTGTACCATGCTCCCCGTGGGCTCCTCTCCTTAATGAGTTGAACACTTGGTAATGGCGATGCTTGGTGAACTTTTGTTTTATTGTTATGCAAGATATCCCACATCTATGAATGGAGGAGTTCAATGTTCTTTATACACACCAACACTTTTATACTTTCCCGATGTGTAGTGCAAATACATGCCCTTCATTAGCTTGGCGCTTCTTGTTGTTGGCTTGCCTTAGATTTGTGACTTTGGTGATATAATGAAGTGCTATGACATATAATCTTGGAGATTAGGACCTTGAAAACCATTTTTTTTAAAATAATAAATTCATATCTAAATAAACTATTTTATAAAAAATAAAAAATAATATTTTCCATAAATTTAAATTTATTTTAAAAACTAAAATAAATATTAAATTTTTTTATAAAATAATATTTTCCATAAATTTAAATTTATTTAAAAAACCAAAATAAATATTAAAAAAATTAACCTAGCAATTGATATAGGAACCCTTCTACCCATAAAATGTATTAGCAAATTTCGAAAAAATTGTAGCTTTCTTTGGGATAAGAAATAACTACAACAACTTGCATCGTCAAGCAATGTTAACCTTACCTTATACTTTATGATAGAATAATTTGACTATTGTTGAACAAATCTTTCGATTTGTTGGATGCTTGCAATGTGTTTTTGTGTTATGATTAGTTGATCTACTATTCTCCTTATTTCATTATGGAACAATGTACCATTGACTACTGGCAAAGGGCAGAGCGCCATGCATATTTCCATACTTTCGCATATCCGTACTAATAATCTTAGTATCGTCTCCTACTTTCTAGTTCAATAAATTGAGCATTGCTGCAGAGTTTTTAACAAGAGAGTGGGATCTGATTACATTGTACAAGAACGTATTTGAATGAATTTATTTTTCAAGTTCTATTTTTTTGTGCTATTCTATTTAGTGTTTTGTATTATGTTATTTACTAAGTTTTAATTGTTTACAACTTTGTTATGTAGCATAATCGATGAATCATTTTTCAGTGACACTATTACTAGTTAATGGAGTTGTCCCGCTGGCACTTCCTGTAGTTAAAAATGATTCTGTCCTATGTATCATGACATAAATAGAAATATGCGGAGGTGCACAGTTGTGTGGAAGTTTTTATGAAATGCGGGTGCCTCCAGATTTCATATTTTGCATAACTACTCCACTCAATTTAGGAAATATGGATCCTTAATACTTGTTTGACATCTCTATAAAGCAAAAGTTGTGTTTAATAATATTTGACAATAGTTGTCGTGCTTTTCAGTTTAACTCTAATGCATTCTGCATAATGCTCACACATATTTGTACTATGTTATTTACTAATATCATTTACATTGTTTTTCATTGTGCTCTATCATGTATGCTTCTTTCCAATCTGATTTCTTACAATGTTTTATTGATTTATCAAATTTTCAACACTTTCTATTAAAAAAACTATTTCATGCAATATTCAAACAAATATCTAAATGAATCATTATCATACAAAGTTGAGACAAACTTGTAAATCGAATAAACAACACTACAACATAACTTATAAAATATTTTTCATATGTACATATGGTTGTATTTCATACTATTACAATGTTTTGTTTCTATTTTCTTTACTGTGCCCAGACTATTACAATATATAACATTCAACATATACATAATTTCAAAATTGGTTGAGCAAATAGAAAAAATTGGTAATGATTTCTATACTAATCAACCATTGTTCCTTGAGATTAATGATTCTACTAATTTTGCAAGAGCACTTCTAACAATGTTCTTATGGTGTCTAGTTCATGTTCGAACCACCTAAGCCTTTGTTGAAGTTCCAATATCTTATCCATTAGCATTAAAATATCTTGACTAAGCATTAAGATATCGTAGTTGAGCATAAGAATATCTTGGCTCTTTGCATGTATCTCTTCCTCCGTGCTTCTCCCATTGCTTGTTTGAGCCATTTGTTTCACTCTTAGTAATAAATTAAAAAATTAGACAAATTATAAAGTAAACCCTGAAAACACTTATCAGTTTTAGAACAAACAAAACAAATCAGTTACCTATAAATTTTAGTATTGACTTTAGTACTTGATGGGCCCCAGAATTGGATATTTTATAAGGCCCATTTGGTCTTTCCTATACACCTAAAACATTTATTTAACCCCTTTACTTGCACATTATAGAGTTAATTCATAGTATTAATGGGTCCCTATGAATTCGATTTCCCCTTGCTTATTATGTGCCTAATATTATTAATTTTTACAAAATATTGAGAGAATATTGAGTGAACCCTAAAATATCTACAAAATGAGAGAATCGAGGGAATTTTTCCTTGCCAATAAATGAATGGAATATTATGAAGTTATTGAGAAAATTTTGGAGCTCCATTAATTGAGAAAATGTAGGGATGTGTTCCCGACCAAAAGAGGATCTTGTGGTTGGCTGGCTTATAAAGGATCTATCCTCCTTGGCATTCGAAATCAATCAGGGAACTAAATCCACAATTTAGGGAATTGGAGGAAAATATCCCCCCTCTTCAAGGAGGTTCCCATCAAGTATTTTTGTATAAATAAAGGGGCCTAGTATCCCATTGAAGGAGTTTGAATTAGCAGAGAATAGATTTTGAGGAGTAGCAGGTTTTTTTACCTAGTATTTTGTTATGTACTATTTTGACAATGGATGAAATCCATCTTATTTTCAATCTGATCCATCTTTAAAGGGTTGATTCCTCTTGGGTTAGGGCCCAACCTAGAGGCTCTAGTCCCTATCCTTTGTGTATTTTATGTATGTATCTTCTTTCTCGTATCTAGCTAAAAATATTTCCTTTCCTTTCTAGTAAAATTTGTTTATGAGAAAGTTGCTTCTGCAGGTCTATTAATAACCTCTCTTATGGGAAGTGTGGTTGTAGATATTATGTTAGAAAGCCAAAAATATAGTTAATTTCCCATTGTAATAGTTATATCTTAAATTAGTTTCCTTTTTCATCTCTATTTTCTGCAATTAAATCATTTGTTTGGCAGTGGTTTCAAGCATCAAAAGAACAATCTATCTTGTGCGCAGGACATGGTATGGGTTTGAGGGGCTGAGCATCATCATTTTCACTTGTCATTCTATCACCAATGCTTTCCTTCCTTCCCCAACAAACTCTACGAGCAGACTATTTACAAATATCACTTTCCAGATTTGTTGAAGGTCATCGTGTGCATCTTTCCTTGTGCAAGATGGGCTCTTAAGGAGCACTAGTCTTGGAAAAGGACTCATACACCCTTCCCCCACCTTATACCATAATTTATTTCCTTTATAACACCTTATGATACCACATATTTCTCTTGGATATGATCCTATAGCAAGACAAGACAATCTTGTAGAACTCTGTCTCGATCTTATAACACTATGAAAGAAGCCTCCAAATGCATTTTGATTTGCCCCAAAACACTCCTGACCATGCCTAGGCACTCCATAATGATAGCACTCCATAATGATAATACGACCATAAAACTGAATAAAATGGATTAATAAACCCAGTAGGAACTTTTCTTTGGTTAATAAAGTAGATTAACAATCATTCCCAACACCCTGTAGCGAAACAGTAGCAATTTTATGCTATTTTTTAGCACGTGTTAACAAGAGTAATTTTGAATGATTCCACTTGGATTGAGTCCTAAAAAAATTCTACTTAATAAAAAATTCACCCCAAAGCATTTATAATTGATTAGGTTAAGCGTTTGATAGGTTAACTAGCTCATCGATTCTGGAATTTCTGGTTTTTAGAGAAGTAATTTTCTGCTATTTTTTAGAAAATGTTAACAAGGGTATTTTTGAGTGAATCCAATTGGATTGGAGTCCTGGGAAATCCTAATTACAATTTTTTTTACCCCATCTAATTTTAATTTGATTTTATTGGGCATTTGGCAAGTTAACTCAAGAGACAAACATCTTGTAGTAATCATGTAGCAATTTTGTAGTAGTTCATTTTCGAGATCTTCCTTGCCTAGATCTGCTCCAAATTCATGGTAGAAGTATATTTATACCTTATGAATGTTCTAATACCACTTTGGTTGAGTTGAGGCTTGGTTAGGTCTCCATTTAGCTCTTACATTTGTTGCTTCTTGAATGTTGATTTCTACAATTAGTCTAGATTTACTTTCCAACAAAAGTAGAATATATTTGCTCATCATTATTTACCTTTTGCAACTTAGGATTGGAGATTACCTAAATATTTGTTCATTTGAAGTTGTTTCATTTCCTTCTTTCACTTGCATAAAATGGAGTCAGACTAGGAAGAGGAAGGTTCCTGTTGCACATACAGTGCCGACCCCTCTTAAGTTTGCATGAACCCTGGGTTGATAATTTAAGTCGATAGCCTTAGGAGTTGCAACATTATTGTTGCAATACTGGGGCACATCACTTTTTTTCACTGTTGCTTAGGGGTTGTCAAAGAAAGCACTCTCTTTTTCTTGGAATGATTCTTTCTTTCTTTTTTGCATTCATATTCTCTACAAAAAAAAATAAAAAAAATCTATTAGGAATATTTCATTGCATTAGCATTATCATTCAAAAAATATATAAAAAACAAACATAATTATCCAACACCAAAAACTCCCCCATTTGAATCACGTGGTGCAGTAGGAACCACATCACCATCCACTTTTGGAGGTAGAAGAAGAAGAGTTGGCAGAGAAGGTAGAAGAAATGGATGTAGATGATGACAATGAAGAAGGCCCTCTTGGATTTCCCATTCAATATACTAATATCAACATTCTAGTTACTAAGAATTTGAAATATTTTGTAGATCTTGTGGTTACTTATTAAACACTCAAAAATTGAAATCGTTTTCGGAAACACTAAAGGATAGAGTTCTTAAATGGTTCATTGGTTTAGGGACTAACTCAATATGATCATGGAATGATATGCAAAGGATATTTCTAGAAAAATATAAGGATCATGATCTTAAAGAGGAAATATTTATAATGGCTCAAAAAGAAGATGAGCGCCTTAAGGATCTAATTGAGAGATTTATGTATAATGTTAAGAGGGAAAATTTACATCATTTAGGATTTGACACAATAAAAACCCTCTTACTTAGAACAATCAGGGATGAGTGGATTGATCCCCTTGATCTCATGAGTAGAGGTGATGCTACGAACTATGATTTAAAAAATTTGTGAAATACTCAAGTGCATATCAAGAGAAGGGGAAAGAGTAAGTAAATCATCACTGAGATCGGTAAGTCAAGTTTAACTTGAAAATTTTCTTAATAACTTTAAACCAAAAATTCTTAGCAATCTAAGTGAACAAGTAGAAATGTTAAGAATGAAAAATGAGCAAAAAGAGGGTGTTGCTATTTGTGTTATCCATGTAGAATCACATGCTACTAAATATTTCCCATCATTACCAAGGTTGAAAGAAGTTTACCAGGATGACAATGGAGCAAGTCAATCACAAAAGAAACTCTTTTATGCCGTTCCAAGAAGATCATGATAACCTAGTCAACTGGTTATTATGCAACATCCTAATTCACAAAATTAATTTCACACACAAGAATCTAAAAGTAATTGGAGTACACCCTTTACTTGGAAACCTTGGCCATCTCAACCCTAAAACCAATCGTGGCAACAAGGTTTGCAAGGACCTTATGGGAGAAATCCACAATCTCCTCAACCTTTTCGTCAATATCCTCCATACCCAAATCCATGCTATCCATAGCATATACCTCCACCACAACCATAGCCTTAACCACATCCATCTCAAAGATCCACTTCCACTCAACTACCTATACAACCATTTCTGAACCCAAAAAATAAAGTAACTCATCCCACTTACCATGCTGAGGTACAACACTTACAAACAAATCCTCTTGATTTAAATGGTATTCATCTTAGTCTTAAGGAAGAGTATTGAAAAAAAGGGATTCTATTGATGTCATTGAAGAAGAAGATCTAGAAGAATCATGTACTACATTTGATGGAGAGCAGCCTTTGGAGCCTGAGATTGAAGAATATATTATATGCTTATCATCAGATCCTTTATGTGTTCAAGATAATAATCAACAAAAAGGAGAAGATCTGAATGTCATGCCAGAATAAAACATACAGGATCATCTAGACGAGCAAGAGAACCAAGGGAATCACAACTATATTGAGCTTTGGTTCCAGAAAATCAATAAGATAGAGCATCACTCTCTTCTTCAACAGTGCATGATATCATCAAAGTCAAAGCAAATGGTCTCTCATATTCAGGTACATGTCAAAGCATATATTTTGAGCGTATAAATGAGTTTATCTGTCATCTTGTTATGTACATGGCTCCATTGGAAGAATTCCTATACTTGAAAGATATTTTCTTTTTTCAAGTAGAGTGCATTAGAGGAATAAAAAAAAAGGAAAAAGAGAAAAAATAAAATCTCATGTGAAATCCTCCTTTGAGGCGCCTAATATTGGCTCACTGATTGAAAACCTCCATGAGGTGTTTAGTGGGATGGAAATAAGAGAAAAAAAGAAAAGAAATAAGATCCTAAGTGAAAACCTCTTTTGAGGCGCCTAGGCAGACCTACTGGTTGAAAACCTCATTAAGGCAGCTGACAGGCCTAGAAAAAAGAAAAAAATATTATTTCCCCAGGTATCCTTCTTTGATGAATGCAGGTTCTCTCCAACCTTTGCAAGTAACAAGAACAAGTTACCACCATAAGGAACAACCGATAAAAAATCTAGTCAAGGGAATTCAAACTTAAGCTTTCACCTCCTTTGCCCAGATGCTCCAACAGGACTTGTTATCACCCCAAGAAACTCTCCTAGGTTGTATCTCAGAGATGCTTGGGAACATTACAAACTCAACAAAAATGTTGGAAATAGGTGGATGAATGGAAGGAATGATGCATATTCAAGCTAGATAACCACTTCTACTATGCTTAACCCCAGAAATGGGTGAATACCCCCAGACTACAAGGCTTTAGACCACCAATTACTCACAGTTTGAGGATTAAGTGAACATGGAGAAAATTGACCACACCGGTAGATGCACAAGACCATGTGATGGTCGGCTGCAACTAGTAAAGAGGTCTGGAAATCTATTTCCTAATGCATAGACAGGATGACAACTCTCTGGCACTAAGTAAACAAAAACTTGCATAGCACATTCAATGATACATACTAGATTCTAACACAAAGGTGGGATGATAGCCCCTCTAATGCTAAACATCAGGAGCACATGAACAAATGCATAACAGGCATAACCTGGAATAGAATAGAAGTGGAAAGTGAGCAATTAATTGCAAAAGAAACCTGTATTAGCTGAAAATGAAGACTAGATGCTGCAGGTATCACAGTAGTTACAGTCTCCAGAAGTTGAACCTTACATCAAAACTACAACCATCAACCCTCATTACATCTTGTTTCTCGGTATATATAGAGTTTCATTACAAAAATATCCTGTTGTTCTATGCGTGGAGGGGTCATAATGGACCACCAACCACCTTAACTCTCTGATGGAGTCTTTGCTACAATCTACTGGCTTCAATGAACAAAATGACCTTTTTTGTTGTTCAGCGGTCCTTCTCTGGGTAGGTGGAGTGTTGACTGAAAGAAGCTCCATAACTGATAAATTCTTTAACTGCTCCAGGTTGTCCTTTTCTTCTCAGCCATTCTTCCTTGTTAAGTGCAGTTGTTGTAGAATAATTGCACAGGGTACTGGGTAGCTGATCGCTTCATCCTTTGGGGGTATAGAATGGTTATGGACACGAAGACTGCATGGCGAACAAATGAGCGGGATTGGGAGTAGATGATAGCCGTTGGATCGAGTTAATGGGCGGAAGAGATTGATTAGCAGTGGCTATCGGGAGACGTGAGAGCGGGATAGACGAGGGCCGTTGGATCTCATGTGGGCAGATCCAACGGTGATCGGGGGTCGAAAGTACGCGGGGGTTAATGAGCGGGGATGAGTGGGACGGCGGTAAGTGGTTTCCCCGCACCGCTTATGGAGCTGCGGTAGTATTCATACACGGGTGCGTGATGCGAATAATCGACCGACACGTGGCAGATGGGATCGGCTGCAAACCACTTTCCCCGCTGGTTAACGAGTGTGCAGGTTATGGGAGCGGGAAGCGTGAATGCTGTTAGATCGTGCGGTAGGAATGATCGGATGGCACGGACTAAATACACACGTTTATGACTGATGTGACAGGGAAACAACGGGTTATGGTGCGTGGTCACGTGAATATAGTCGCATGGGTTTAGACTTTAGCGCTGAGGGGATAGACGGAACAGGGGCTTACACAGGGTTTTGGAGGCAAAACAGAGGAAAACAGGGGTAGTGGGAGTTATAAGAGTGTAGGAAAAATTAAGGAGGTGGAGGAGACGGAATGCTGCGGGCTCCTTTCCAAGCATAACACATGGCCAAACCTATTCTGCTCTTTAGAAAAACTTCGTCTTATAGCAGAGCTAACACTGGCTCCTTCTAGGGATGAGATCCTCCTTGTGAGGTCTCAAGAACCTGCAGATCAATGCCTTTCCGATGAGAACAAATTAGCAAAATTCCTAGTGTTCCATTGGGCATAGAGTTTGACTGAACCTACACTAAGGTTGATAAAACAACATACTCACAATTTTAAGGCGAAAAGACCTTAAATCACATAAATTTTCAGAAAATTCCCATTAACTGGGCCATCAAAAACTACTTCTCCTCCCATACTTTTCAGTATGAAGGTGTTGTTCCCTTGAATCTGAGAAATGATAAAAGGCCCTGTCTAGAAAGCATCAAACTTCCCATGGTTTCCTTTCTTTTCCTTCAATGCATCCCACTTCAGAACCAGATCTCCAACCTGAAAATTATCTGATTTTGTCCCTTTGTCAAAAGCCTCTTTGATCTTTTTCTGATGTGCTGTAGCCTTTTCAACCAGCTATTCTCTAATCTGATGTACCTCTATCAAATCAGTGATCCTATTTGCCATGTATTCTCCCTCGTTATGCTCTTCTTAAAGGAATTTTTCCACAGGGAGAGTTAACTGAATTGGGAATACAACTTCAGTACCATATACCAGCCTGAATGGAGAATTCCCTGTGGATTTCTTAATGATCACCCTGTCAGCCCATAGTGCATACTTGAGCTTAGAATCCCAATTCTTTTTATTGTCCTCTAGTAGCTTCCTAATTATCCTTATCAGGCTTTTATTAGAGGATTCTGCTAGACCATTACCTTGAGGACAATATGAGGTGGAATGAACTAGTTTAACACCAATTGAATCACACATTTCCACCAATCCTTTTGCTCTGAAGGTTGCTGCATTATTTGCGACTAATTTATGTGGACAACCAAATATGGTAAAGATATTCTCAATTAAAAACTTCATGACCACATTATGATCAGCCTTCCTGGTAGGGATTGCTTCAATCCACTTAGTAAAATAATCATTGGCTACTAATATCCATCTGTGTTGGCCACTGGAATGTGGATTGATTTCTCCAATGAAATCCAAGCCCCACTGTTGAAAAGTTCCTTTTGCATGTATTGGTTTCAAGGGCAGGGACTTCAACTGCTGCTTTCCTTCAAATCTTTGGCACCTGTCACAAGATTTAACAAATGAAAACACATCAGAAAATAAGGTGGGCCAATAGTACCCAGCTCTGAGAATTTTGTGGGCAGTGGTTTTCCAATAATGGTGCCCTCCACACATGCTGGAATGAAACTGCTGCATAACTTCTATTGACTGTTCTTTGTCTAGACACCTCAAAAGCACTCCAGATGGATCCCTCCAATAGAGCATATTTTTATTAATGCAGTATTTAGCTGCCCTAAGCTTTATCGTTCTGGTTTGACTTGTACTTAAACCTGGAGAGATTTATAGCTTCAGTAAGAATTTAACTATTGCAGAATACCAATCACAAGAAGCTAGATTTTCGGCCATTGACGACTTTCTCTCTAGTTCAACTGCTTCCTCTTCTTCATCTGTTTGACCAATTTCTGCAATTGTGCACAGAAAATCCATATCCAATGATCTGCAATTTTCTTCATCCAATAACTTGGCAAGACCTTGACCTCTGACAAGTTTGGTGGGCTTCAGTTCTATATTAAATTCAATTAGCTTTGCAATCCATTTAGCCCTTCTTCCATCAGCATCAGGCTGTGTCAAGACATCTTTTATTGCAGCAGAGGGTACATATGCAATTATCTTGGAATGCAGAATATAAAGTCTGAAAGCTTTCAAGGATTTGATAAGATCATATGCTTGTTTTTCAATAATGTCATACCTCAGTTCAACATCCCTTAATGTTTTGCTGAAAAATGCCACCGGATGCTCTGAACCTTCTTCATCTGCTTGCAATAACACTGCTGCAAGGGTGTCATTAGAGGCAAAAGAAAATATATGGAACTCCTTGCTGTAATCCGAACTTATTAAAATGGGAGCCTCCATAATAGACCTCTTAATGGACTTGAAGGATTTTCTTGCTGAATCAGTCCACTTAACCTCTGACTCCTTCTTCAACATGGAGGTAATATGCTTCGTAAGTTCCACAAAATTTGGTAAAAACCTCCTCACAAAATTAATTTTTCCTAGAAAGGACTGAATATCCTTCTTTGACCTCGGGACATACAAAGTATGTATTGCTCTTACTCTTTCTGGGTCAATTCAGACACCTGCAGCAAAAACAATATGTCCCAACAACTTGCCTTCTTCTAAAGCAAATTGTGACTTTTTAGGATTGACTGAAATCCCAAACCTCCTGCACTTCAGGAACACCTTTTTCAAATGCTGCAAATGGTTTTGATGGTTGCTGGAGTATACTGTTATGTCATCAAGGTAGATAAGGACAAATTTATCATTCTCTCCCACAAATGCTATATCCATAGCTCTTTGAAAGGTGGCTCCAACATTCATCAATCCAAAAGGCATTTTGGCATACATAAAAGTGCCCCAAGGAGTGGTGAATGCAGTCTTCTCTTGGTCATCTGGATGCACAACAATATGATTAAACCCTGAAAATCCATCCAAGAAAGACATCACTTTGGCTCCTGAGACTTTCTGCAGCAAATGCTCCATCTTGGGTAAGGGATAATTGTCTTTCTTAGAGCATTTGTTTAAGTTTCTGAAATCAACACACAATCTGATTTCTCCACTTTTCTTCCTCACTACCACCAAATTGGCTACCCATTTAGAATATCTGAGAGGGACTATGATTTTGGCAGCCAACAACTATTTAATTTCTTTTTGAATCAGAGGAAGAAGCATTGGATTTATTGGTCTCAGCTTTTGCTTGAAAGGTATGGTGTCTTTCTCCAGAGGGATTTTATGCTGAATAATCTTTTTATCATAGGTTTTCAGGTCATTATATTCATAGGCAAACACATCAGCAAATTGCTTCATTAAATTGTAGTATTCAGAACATCGATCAACAAACAGATGAGTGGACATATTTATATATCTAGGCTGACCTGGACTCCCTATATCATGCTTACAGAATGCAGATTGATCTTATTTTTGGGCAACCTTGTAAGGCACATCATTATGGTCAAATAGTCTTTCAAGAGGAATTAAACCCTTAGGAATATGATTACTGGGAAGCTGGACAATGCTATTTTTGTCAATTTTATTCCTAAGCTGGGATTGGGGGCTTTCTTCCAATGCTTCATTTTCTTGGTCAATTTGCATTTCAAAAAATTCATCAATGACTTGAAGGAACCTATTTATTTCATCATCATCATCAAAAACTTTCCAACGCTGGACATTATCAGGCAAGGATGGTCTATACTTCATTTGGACTTCATATACTAGTCTAGGGGGCATGGGAGGAATAAACATGCTAGCAGACATAGCAAGGGAATCAGCAAGCTGATTTTCGGCTCTAGGGATATATGAAATACATAAATAATCAAAGGAATCTTTGTGTCTCCATACCTCATCTCTGTATGCTTTTAGCCTTGGGTGCTTTGCTTGAAATGTTTTGTTTACTTGCTGAATGATCAAATCATCATCTCCAAACACCTTTATTCTTCTGATTCCTCTAACTTTAGCTGCATTAAGGCCCAATAGCAAAGCCTCATACTCTGCTATATTGTTTGTGACTTGAAAATCCATCTTGAAAGACAGCTGTGTGCTTTCTTGCTCTGGAGATACCAGCACCACCCCTGCTCCCATAGTCTCCTTGGAACATGCTCCATCAAAGAACATCTCCCAAACCTGACTTCCTTGCTCTTTCTCGGCCTGAACAATTGGTTTCTTGAGCTACATTGAGGCCTTCTGAGATTCTTCAATTTGGAGGATACATGCTCCAAAATCAGTGTCCACAACATATATGGGATGATTAGTAGGATTATTCTCATTACTAATGATGTATGCCAACTATGCTTCCTTGTACAATCTCCTGCTTTCTCCTCCAAAAACTGGGACAGTGGCATAAGATAGATCATTCTGTAATGTCCCACCTAGTCTCTTAATCCATCCTTGATCCAGGTGGATATTGGTGGCCACCTGCCAAGTCCACCTGGACCCCCACCATTGTCTTTCTCAGCATTTTCAGTTTCCTTAATTGTAGCACAACTTACTATTTTTAGCAGTTTTTCGGGTCCTGAACTTCTGGAGCCGTTTTGAGGCCCTAAACGACGTTTTTTGGGAAATCTGGGGGCAACATGGGTCCATGGACCATGTTGCCCTTCCCAAAGTGGTAGTGCTCGGATAGATCTTTCTAACGAGCTATTGTACGCGTCAAACGGAGATCGTATGCCAAAGTTACGACCCTGGGAAGTTGATGTACCAATTTACCCAAACGGGGCCCACAGTTTGGCGTTTCATCTCCTAGGGTTAGGTTTTGGAATGTTAAGGGTTTTCCATTGTTTCTCAACAATAAATAGGCCTTCGAGCCTCATTGTAACACAGTTCAGAGGCATGTAGCCATCACATCTCTTCTCAGAGATAAGCTACCATCGCCCTAGCTAGTTTATTTCCATTTCTGTTTGTAAGCATATTTCAGTATTTTCCATTAATGAAATGAAGTATTATTTCCGCTGCATCTTTATGTATATGGTTATCTCTGTAATTTGTTGCGTTCCTGTTTAAATCCGGATCAGTGGTATCAGAGCGGTCTGCTTTTTTCTCTGTTTTTCTTTGCATGTCCCCAACAAGGTCGGGATATAAGGAGTTAGGGCTTGAACTGGTTGAACCTTTGCAAGACCAGCCTCGCAAATCCCGACGGCCTCCCATGGCGGACGAGAAGAAAGACGAGGGGGCAGGAGATCCCATCAAAATCTTGCTCGAAGAAGCGCTCGAGCGACAACGGAACGCGATGATGGACAGCTTTGCGCAGATCCTTCAGCGGCTACCCAAAAGCGGCGCATCGGCTTCCAGCAGCTCCTATGGAAACGCCACACCCTTTAAGGTACAAGTTAATTTTGAAATCCCCATATTCGAGGGTCAGATAGACGCCGATGCGGTAGATAAATGGTTAAATCTGCTAGAGGGTTATTTTTCTGTTCATGAATTTTCGAGTCGGGAAAAGATTGTTTTTGCTCTTCTCAAAGCAGCCCCCCACGTCAAGGACTGGTGGGAAACCTACTGCGAGCAGAAGGATGAAAGTACTGGCTCACTATTTTCAGCCGCACCCACCTGGGATTCGTTCCGGGATGCCATCAAGGAGCAGTACTACCCTGTCAGAAGCTATGAGGATGAATACATAAAGTGGACCACGCTGCGGCAGGGAAGGGACCAAGACGTGCCGGAGTTCACCAATCTTTTCCATACCCTTCGCACAAAGTTGGGTATCAAGGATTCGGAGCAACATTTGATACTCAAATATCGTGGCTGCCTGCACAAGTACATCCAGGAAGAAATACAGTTCCTAAACATCCCCTCGCTCGGCCCAGCATACCGGTATGCCGTCAAGGTCGAGCAGAAGTTTAAACAAAAGAAGCGAGACTTTGGATCTGCGAATCCAAAGCAGGGGAAAGGTGCCCCTAAACCACAGAACAAAGGACAAAGCCAAGGCGGGACAACCCAAGACAACCAGCCAAAGCTGCAAGCAAAGAGCAACGCCGCGAAGCCGAGAAAGGACACTGGAAAATGGTGCGAGTTCCATAAGAGCTCCACTCACAACACAAGTGAGTGTCGGGCCAAGCAGTCACTGGTGGCTGAGCTAAAGGTTTCAGAATCAGATGCATGTTCCGACTCTGAGTCAGAACCCGATAAGGGGTATGAAAAAGGGAAGAAGATCATTGATGCGGATCCCAACGCCACTGTTGCTACCGCAAAGATCTAGAAAAATGAACCCGAAGATCCAGAGGAGGAGGAGCGTCTCTTCCACTCCCAGATGTGGGTAAAGGGCTCCCCGATACAGTTCATTGTTGATAGCGGGAGTCAAAAGAACCTCATTTCGGCAGAGGTCGTGAAGCGGTTGGGCTTATCGACCACAGCACATCCACAACCATACACCATTGGGTGGCTTCACCAAGGGCGAGATCTTCGCGTGAGCCAGCAGTGTCGCCTTCCATACAACATCAAGCCCTTCACGGATGAGGTATTGTGTGACATTGCTCCCCTTGAAGTTTGTGATGTATTACTAGGACAACCATACTTGTGGAAGCGACATGCTGTGTATGAATCAAGGCCCCGTGCTGTTATTATTACATTGGGAAATAAGTTGTTCAGGATACCAGAGGTAGCACCACCTGCCGCCATCTCTTTGATTACTGCAAAACAATGCAGTAAGATCATTTCCAAAACCAGGAAATTTGTTTTCCTGATGATACGCCCTCAAGGGAAGAAGAAGACAGTGGCCGCGGCCTCCAAACGGGGTCCCTCTGCACGGCAGCTACAGATGGACAAGATTGTGGAGGAGTACGAAGACATCTTCACCTCCCCGGCAGGGGTTCCTCTGCACTGTCAAGTCAAGCACTCCATCGATCTGACCCCAGGTGCGCCGCTACCCAATGGACCAATTTATCGGCGCTCCATTCTGGAGAACAATGAAATCAAGAGGCAGATTCAGGAGCTCCTGCAGAAAGGTCACATCCGTCCGAGTTCTTCGCCCTGTGGGAGCCCGATAGTGTTGGTACAGAAGAAGGATGGGACGTGGAGACTCTGTATTGACTATCGGGCGCTGAACAAGATCACTGTTCGTAATAGGTACCCGATCCCGCGGATTGATGACCTCCTAGACCAACTAAAGGGGGCGAAATATTTCAGCAAGATCGATCTGAAGTCAGGATATCACCAGGTACCAATTGAACCCTCAGATGTGTGGAAGACTGCCTTCAAATCGAAGGAGGGCCTCTTCGAATGGTTGGTCATGCCTTTCGGATTGACGAATGCTCCTGCAACCTTTATGAGGCTAATGAATGACATCTTGCGGCCATTCACCAACTCCTTCGTAGTAGTATACTTGGATGACATTCTGATCTTCAGCCAGAGTTGGGAAGAGCACCTCCACCACATCCGATAGGTTCTCCAAACACTACGGCAACACAAGCTATGCGCCAATTTGGAGAAATGCACTTTTGGCATGACCGAGGTTCAGTATCTGGGATACATCATTGATGAACAGGGGGTGCATGTCGATCCAGCCAAGGTCCAAGTCATTCGGGATTGGCCCTCTCCAACCACTCTAATAGAGCTCCGCAGCTTTCTAGGTCTTGCCAACTTCTACCGCAGGTTTGTGTTGGGATTTTCTCATATTTCTTGGCCCTTGAGTCAAGTCACCAAGGGCGGGGCGAAAGCAAAATTCTTTTGGTCTGAATCTCAACAGAAGGCATTCAGGGAGTTGAAGGATCGCCTCTGCACAGCACCAGTGCTCGCGTTACCAGATTTACAACAACCATTTGAGGTCGAGACAGATGCCTCTGACTATGCTATTGGGGCAGTCCTTACTCAACATGGACATCCAGTGGCATATCACAGTGAAACACTTTCAGACACAGTCCGGAAGTACCCCACTTATGATAAAGAGATGTATTCCATTGTACAGGCCTGCCGACAATGGAAGCATTACATTTTGGGGAAGGAAACGGTCATCCACACAGACCACCGACCTCTGCAGTTCATACAGACCCAAGGGAAATTGCAGAATGATCGCCATCAGAAGTGGTCTACATACCTGCAACAGTTTCACTTGAATATCAAGTATAAAAAGGGCAGCACCAATAATGTTGCAGATTGCCTCAGTTGACCACCGATCATGGCGCTAACCACCGTGCTCAACTCTTGCGGGCACGAGACTTCTGATTGGCCACTTCTCTACAAAAGCGACCCAGAATTCGGCCACACATACCAGACACTCTTGGAGGGTCGGCAGGTTGCAGATTTTCACCTCCAGGATGCCCTATTATGCCACCTCGGTCACCTCTGTGTTCCTTCAAGCGAGCGTGCCAAGATGATTTGGGAAGCACACTACAGTCGGGCTGCTGGGCATTTCGGGGTCGAGAAAACAGTGGCAGTACTGCAAAACTATTTCTATTGGCCGAATCTTCGACAGGATGTTGGGAAGTACATCCGATCATGTACTGCCTGTGCCATTGCCAAACCGACCATTAAGAAGCAAGGCCTCTATACCCCGTTGCCTACCCCTAGTCGACCTTGGGAATCCATCTCCATGGATTACATGTCAGGCCTTCCTTCCACTAAGCATGGAAATGACTGTGTTTTTGTGGTCGTCGACAGGTTCTCAAAGATGGCCATTATGATGGCCTGCAAGAAGAATATCACAGCAGAAGCCACTGCTAAACTCTTCTTTGAACGAGTGTGGGTGCACTTTGGGATCCCACAGTCTATCATCTCAGATCGGGACAGTCGGTTTCTCAGCACCTTTTGGTCCAGTCTCTGGTCAATGCTGGACACCAAACTCACGAAGTCCACAGCCTTCCATCCTCAAACTGATGGCCAGACAGAGGTTGTCAATAGGATGATTGTGCACATTTTGCGCATGTATAACTCAAAGCATCCATGCACATGGGACGAGAGCCTCCCCTACGTTCAGCACAGCTACAACCGAGCTCTTCACAGCTCCACTGGCCATAGCCCTTTTCAGGTGGGTTTGGGATTCCAGCCACTATGCCCCATTGATGTGGCCATGCCACTTGCAGCTACTCACATGAATTCAGCTCATGTCCAGTCCGAAACAGATAAGGCCACCAGCTTCATTGAGCGCATCCAACATATTCGCCAGCAGGTCCATGACATTCTTGAGAAATCAAATGCCAAGTACAAGCAGCGACATGATCAACATCGGGTGCCACACAAGTTTCAGGTGGGCGACAAAGTCTGGTTGCATTTGCAAAAGGAACGCCTTACTGGAGCCTATCGAAAATTGAGACCACTCCGATATGGTCCTTACACCATTACTAAGGCTATGGGAGACAATGCATTTGAGCTCAGCATTCCCCCATTCCTTGGCCTGCACCCAGTATTTAATGTGGACCGCCTTCGGCCATACTTTCCACCATTGCTAGACACATCCGACATTGCAGAACAGCTCAAACCCACAGAATTAAATCCAGATTGCATGGAACAAGCTGCAACTGATCGGATCATGGACACACAGATCAAGAACACTCGCCAACAGAATATCCAACTGTATCGAGTTGTCAAAGCGGGCCAACTCCTTCAGCAGGGCAAGTGGCTCACCAGGGAACAAGTTCAGCAGAAGTTTCCTCATCTCATGGAGGAGCTCAACGCAATGGGGACCATTGCTTCCTAAGGGGGGAGGAATGATCCAGGTGGATATTGGTGGCCACCTGCCAAGTCCACCTGGACCCCCACCATTGTCTTTCTCAGCATTTTCAGTTTCCTTAATTGTAGCACAACTTACTATTTTTAGCAGTTTTTCGGGTCCTGAACTTCTGGAGCCGTTTTGAGGCCCTAAACGACGTTTTTTGGGAAATCTGGGGGCAACATGGGTCCATGGACCATGTTGCAACATGGGTCCATGGACCATGTTTCTCTTACCAAAGTGGTAGTGCTCGGATAGATCTTTCTAACGAGCTATTGTACGCGTCAAACGGAGATCGTATGCCAAAGTTACGACCCTGGGAAGTTGATGTACCAATTTACCCAAACGGGGCCCACAGTTTGGCGTTTCATCTCCTAGGGTTAGGTTTTGGAATGTTAAGGGTTTTCCATTGTTTCTCAACAATAAATAGGCCTTCGAGCCTCATTGTAACACAGTTCAGAGGCATGTAGCCATCACATCTCTTCTCAGAGATAAGCTACCATCGCCCTAGCTAGTTTATTTCCATTTCTGTTTGTAAGCATATTTCAGTATTTTCCATTAATGAAATGAAGTATTATTTCCGCTGCATCTTTATGTATATGGTTATCTCTGTAATTTGTTGCGTTCCTGTTTAAATCCGGATCAATCCTCTGGACAACAACATGCCAAACTTGGGAGGGACATCTGCTACCACAATATCCATCATCATACTCTTCATGGGAAGCTGAGTTAAGGTAATGGCCAGGTCTTTGATTAGTCCTAGGCATTTCACTTTCCTTGAATCAAAAGAGAATAAATCATGATATGGTCCAGTGATGTCAAGGCCTAACTCTTCCATGACAGCTTTAGGCATCAAATTATGGCTGGCCCCTGTATCTAGTAGGCAGTTGTGGAGGATTTTGTCATGAATGGTCAAGGAGACATAAAATGATGGAGAATTATTATCAGCAGGTTCAATCACGGGGCTAATCACAATAGCAGGCCTATCATCTTGCAAATTGACAGAGTCAGTGGAGGTTTTTGTGGTTTCTAGCTCAAGAGCTTCAACGATAGGCTTTCTAAACACTTCACTCTTTACCAACTAACTTCTGGACTTCTGACTCAAAGCTGAAAGAGGAAGGTAACTTGTCAGAGCCTCTTACCTCTTGAACTGGTGCTTTGAGGATTACTGGATCAGCTGCTGGTCTTCTCTGTCTGATATTCTGTGACTCTGTTTGGACAACAGCTCTTTGGGCAGGATTCTCCTTGACATTTTTTGTATTCGACCTCAGATTGTATCTTTGCTATTCCCCAGTCTGCAGAACAACCTCTCTGTCCCATTCTTGACTTATTTGGTCCTGCAGCAGTGATTCTTCATATGCAGCCAATGTAAAAAAGGCAACACTACCTTTATTTTCCATGCAGTGAATTTCATCCTCGTCTTCAAATTGTTCCTCCTCCATGACTACATTTTGGAAAGGAGCTTTAACCTTTTGTTATTCATTTGTTTCTTTACCCCTCTGAATAATTTGCAACTGTTCATTTGCTCTTATGAATGGATTTGGATTTCTTGGAGCAAATGTGTTCTGCTGCCTTGTCTTTCCAGAATTCTACTCAACCATCAGCTTAGATATTTCAGCAGCCAATGACTCTATAATCTTAGTCATTTTATCTAGTTTGGGATCTGAAGATGAAGTAGAGGAATAAGAAGCCTCACCTCTCTGCCTCCTTATATCAGCATGTGTTTTGAGCTTTTCTGCAACCATAATATTAGATTCCACTTCTAGTGCTGCATCCTGCATGTCAACTAGAGTGGCACATCTTCTTTCTCTCAATAACAGGCAGAAATCAAGTCAAAAGCATTGGCATAAGTGAGTTTGGCAGAGGTGGGGGTAGGCTTTACCTCTGTTGGTATCTTACTATACATACGATTGAATCTTTTATTAAAATCAGGGAATGATTCCCCATTTTACCTCTTCAGGTTACCAAACTCTGTATGGTAGTAGAGCAAGTCCTTTTTATCCCCCCAGTGCTTCAAAAATGCTTCATCTAAGCCTTCAATATCAGCAATAGATCTAGGGGGCAATTCTATGAACCATTTTCCAGCCTCTCCATCAAGGCTCTGTACAAAAACTCTCATCCACACATCATTTTCACTTATATCTAAGTTATCAGCATAACTATAAAAAGCTTCAAGGTGTTCTTCAGCTGTTACTCCCTCTGTGCCAGTGAAATTGGGCATATATTTTTGATACTCTCCAGCAGGCATGGCGTTCAAAGGAACGGGCAAGACCAGAGGTCCATACCTGGCAGCTACAATTCTTTCTATCTTCGTAGGTGCTTGATGGCCTGCCATGACTGGGGTATGTGGAAAGGCACTGGTAGATTGAGTAGTATGAAAGAATGAAATGGATGACAGAGACAAAGGGATGTTATGGACTGTATGGGAAGCTTTCTTTGGATTGAGACTCAAAGGGGAACTAACTGAACAAGGGGCTGTATTAATCTCTGAAGGAATTTACTTACTAAGAGTGCTGGGCTCTAAATCTTCAATCTGTATATCTTCAGCTATAACTTTATCTTTCAGAGATGCATGAAATTTCTTAGGCTTACCTGATCCTGATACCCCTTTCTGTGATGTTTTCCTTAGTTTAACAATCTTCTCAGGGTCAGGCACTGGTTCAGCTGGTGATTTCTGAGGATTTCTTCGAGTATGTATCACAAACTAAGCCAGAACTTCAATGTGGAGTCACCAAAGATTGGTCTTCCTTCAACGGAGTCGCCAAATAGATGATTACAACCAGAAATGTGCCGAGACCTTGTCTATCATCAAAATATGGAACTGTGTCGTTCTCCCAGGGAAGCTGAGCTTCAATCTCCTCTCCCCAACATCGACGCCATTTAATGTTATCACCCCAAGAAACTCTCCTAAGTTGTATCTCAGAGATGCTTGGGAACATTACAAACTCAACAAAAATGTTGGAAATAGGTGTATGAATGGAAGGAATGATGCATATTCAAGCCAGATAACCACTTCTACTATGCTTAACCCCAGACATGGGTGAACACCCCCAGACTACAAGGCTTTAGACCACCAATTACTCACAGTTTGAGGATTAAGTGAACATGGAGAAAACTGACCACACCAATAGATGCACAAGACCATGTGATGGCCGGTTGCAACCAGTAAAGACGTCTAAAAATATATTTCCTAATGCACAGACAGGATGACAACCCTTTGGCACTAAGTAAACAGAAACTTGCATAACACATTCAATGATACATACTAGATTCTAACACAAAGGTGGGATGACAGCCCCTCTAATGCTAAACATCAAGAGCACATGAACAAATGCATAACAGGCACAACCTGGAACATAATAGAAGTGGAAAGTGAGCAATTAACAGCAAAAGAAGCTTGTATTAGCTGAAAACGAAGACCAGACACTGCAGGTATCACAGTAGTGACAGTCTCCAGAAGTTGAACCTTACATCAAAACTACAACCATCAACCCTCATTACATCTTGTTTCTTGGTATATATAGAGTTTCATTACAAAAATATCCTGTTGTTCTATGCGTGGAGGGGTCATAATGGACCACCAACCACCTTAAATCTTTGATGGAGTCTCCGCTACAATCTGCTGGCTTTAATGAACAAAATGACCTTTTCTGCTATTCAACGGTCCTTCTCTGGGTAGGTGGAGTGTTGACTGAAAGAAGCTCCATAACTGATAAATGCTTTAACTGCTCGAGGCTGTCATTTTCTTCTCGGCCATTCTTCCTTGTTAATTGTAGTTGTTGTAGAATAATTGCAGAGGGTACTAGGTTGCTGATCGCTTCATCCTTCGGGGGTACAAAATGGTTATGGACGCGAAGACTGCATGGCAAATAAATGAGCGGGATCGGGAGTAAACGATATCCGTTGGATCGAGTTAATGGGCGACAGAGATTGATTAGCAGTGGCTATCAAGAGACGTGAGAGTGGGATAGACGAGGGCTGTTGGATCTCATATGGGTAGATCCAATGGTGATCAGGGGTCGAAAGTATGTGGGGGTTAATGAGCGGGGACGGGCGGGACAACGGTAAGTGGTTTCCCCGCATCGCTTATGGAGATGAGGTGATATTTGTACGCAGGCGTGCGATGCGAATAATCGGCCAACACGTGGCAGATGGGATCGGTGGCAAACCTCTTTCCTTGCTGGTTAACGAGCGTGCAGGTTACGGAAGCGGGAAGCACGAATGCCGTTGGATCGTGCGGCAGGAACGATTGGACGACGCAGACTAAATGCACACATTTATGACTGATGTGACAAGGAAATGGCGAGTTATGGTGTGCGGTCAAGTGAATATAGTCGTATGGGTTTAGACTTTAGCGCTGAGGGGATATACGGAATAGGGGCTTACACAGGGTTTTGGAGGCAAAACAGAGGAAAACAGGGGTAGCAGGAGTTATAAGAGTGTAGGAAAAATGAAGGAGGTGGAGGAGACGGAATGCTGCGGGCTCCTTTCCAAGCATAACACACGACCAAACCTGTTCTACTCTTTAGAAAAACTTCGTCTTATAGCAGAGCTAACAGGACCAAGGCCATGTCAATCCATAATGCTCATCCATTTCCATCATTCCCAAGCCTTTTCCATTCATTTTCCTTGTTATCTTGAAGTGCTACAAGAAAGTTTTGTGTTGCTAGAGGATTGAAAAAACACAGGGAAAAATATATTTTTACCATATCTCAAAAATCATGCATCCATAGATGGGGATGTTTTATGGGGAGATGCATAAGGATGATGGAAACATGCTCAAAACAATTCAGGTGATTCCAGTTCATACTTTTTGAGATATTGGTTGTCATCACCTACAACCAATTACCATTTTTCTCAAGATTCTTGCATCCATTGGCCAAGATTTTTTTAAGGGGATTTGCATAAGGATGATGGCAACATGCTCAAAATATTTCAGGTGAATCCAATCTATCTTTTGAGAGATATGGGTTAAGCAAGTCTGCTACAAGATTGTCCCATAACTATTACAAGATTGATTTGGATTTGTTATAAGATTGTGATTAGAATAGAGAGAGGGGTTAGATATTATGTTTTCCTTGGGGGAATGAAAATATAAGTATACCACACCTCCATCATCCATTCTCCACACCATTTAGTCACTTCTCGATCTAAAAAAATTTCATTGTCCATGAAAAGAACCCATTTTCACCCCTTCTTCCACAATTTTCACCACCACCAGAGTTTCTAGTCCCTATCCATGAGCTCACCATGAATTATCAGAGCTTTATATTTCATTAAGATCTTTGTGATCTTGGATGGGTCTCTGTGACTGCTACAGGAAATAATCCAATCCTATAGCATCCTACACAAACCCTACAAAATCACAGTAAGGGAAACCAACATGAAGGTATTGGAGGGTCACTACTTTGGTCTGGAGTAGCTACAAGACCCTCTATCAGCTACTACATGATTCTTGATCACCCAACAAGAAACAACATCTGATCCAAAGAGCAGCTGCATAAAAAAATGGCCTTGGCATCATTATCTTGACCATAAGCAGAACCCAAAAATGAAGAAGCATATCTCCATCTAGTCATAAGAGAAGCAGATCATGTAGTCATAAATGAAAGAAGCAGACCTCCAATAACACCTACAAACATTCTTCAGCTCCAAAGTACCACCAAGTAGCTCCATAGGTAAGAAATTTATGCAAATAAAACCCTTTGTATTCAATGAAGTATTATGTAATTGCTCTTGTGTGTGTCGAAGTATTGGGAGTCACTATAGGCAGCTAAGAAACACCAAATTATTGGCCACCTAGAATCAAGGAGGAGAATCAATGTGCTACATGAGTGACCGAAATGCTACAGGAAGGAGAAAAGTTTCTGAGTTAAGGAAGTGTCAAGCCTATACCATGGGAAGGGGTTTTAACCGAAGGGAACCTACAGATCCCTCATGGATCCATCAACACCCTGAGGTGCTCACCATTTCCAAAATTTACTACTAGATGAGACTTTTTGAAAAGTTGATGAAGAGTTTGTGAAAACAATAAGAGAATTGGAGATCCATTTCAATGAAAATGACATAAGCAAGATCACTACCTTACCCACAAAAGTGCATTAAGACAAAATATCAAGAAATTGGCAATGAGTGCCAAGAAAGCCTTATTTTTTAGTCAAATATTGTGCTCCCTGATTTTGTACAATATGCTATAGGATTCTATATAGGGTGATATAGGAAGAATACAAAGTGTTGTAGGAGGTTGAATCTACCCAAAACTTCAAAGAACAGAGGAAATAATTAGAATAGAGGTGATGTTGTGGTGAGCAGAAAGAAATGGACGTGCATATAGTGGAGAAGTAAGAAGAATAGGGAGTAGACCAGTATACATAGCAAGAAATGAGAAAACCAATGACACCAAAAAAATAGAGGCATATGGAGGACAAGTAGAAGGATTGAGTTGCTCAAGGGTGAGCAACAATTTTAGTTGGGGGAGATGATGGGCCCTAGCATTGGATATTTTATAAGGCCCATTTGGTCTTTCCTAGACACCTAAAACATTTCTTTAACCCTTTTACTTTCACATTATAAAGTTAATTCATAATATTAATGGGTCCCTAGGAATTCGATTTCCCCTTGCTTATTATGTGCCTAATATTATTAATTTTTGCAAAAAATTGAGGGAATATTGAGTGAACTCTAAAACATATGCAGAATGATAGAATCTAGGGAATTGTTCCCGACCAATAAATGAATGGAATATTATGAAGTTATTAAGCAAATTTTGGAGCTCCATTGGTTGAGAAAATGTAGGGATGCTTTCCTGACCAAAAGAGGATCTTGTGCTTGGCTAGCTTACAAAGGATCTATCCTCCTTGGTGTTCGAAATCAATCATGGAATGAGATCCATATTTTTAGGGAATTGGAGGGAAACAATCCACCTCTTCAAGGAGGATGCCTCTCAAGTTTTTTTGTATAGATAAAGGGGCCTTATATCCCAATGAAGGAGTTCGAATTAGTGGAGAATAGATTTTGAGGAGTAGCAGGCTTCTTTGCCTAGTATTTTGTTATGTACTATTTTGACAGTGAATGAAAGCCATCTTATTTTCAGTCTGATCCATATTTAGAGGGTTGATTCCTCTTGGGTTAGGGCCCAACCCATATTATCTAGTCTCTCTCCTTTGTGTATTTTATTCATGCATATTCTTTCTTATATCTAGCTAGCAGTATTTCCTTTCCTTTCTAGCATAATTTGTTTATGAGAAAGTTTTTTGTGCAAGTCTGTTAATCATCTCTCTTTTGGGAAGTGTGGTTGTATATATTGTGTTGGAAACCCAAAAATATAGTTAAATTTATGTTGTAATAGTTAGATCTTGAATTAGTTTCCTTTTTCATCTCTGTTTTCCGCAATTAATTCATTTGTTTGGCAGTCTTTTCAAACATCAAAAGAATAATCTATCTTATGTATAGGTCAGGGCATGGGTTTGCAAGGTTGAGCATAGTTATTTATACTTTTCATTCTATCACCAATGCTTTCCTTCCTTCCCCAACTACCTCTTCTAGCAAACTATTTATAGAGATCACTTTCTAGATTTGTTGAAGGCCACTGTGTGCATATTTCCATGTGCAAGATGGGCTCTTGAGGAGAACTAGGATTGGAAAGGGCTTCATACACCCTTCCCCTACCTTATCCCACTATTTGTTTCCTTCAGTACACAATTTAATACCACAAATTTCTCTATGATATGATCCTGTAGCAAAACAAGACAATCTTGTAGCACTTTGTCCCAATCATGTAGCACTATGAAAGAAGCCTCCAAATGCATTTTGATTTTCCCCACAACAATCCTGACTACCCCTAGGAACTCCATAACAATGATAAGACCATGAAAATGAATAAAATGGATTCATAAACTTGGTAGAAACTTTCTTTGGTTAATAAAGTAGATAGACAATCATTCCCAACAACCCTGTAGCGAAACAATAACAATTTTCTGCTATTTTTAGCTCATGTTAACAAGGATATTTTTGAGTGATTCCACTTGGATTTAGTCCTAATAACATTCCACTTAATATAAATTTTTACCCTAAATGAGTTTCACTTGATCCGGTTAAGCATTTGATAGGTTAACTAGCTCATCGATTATGGAATTCTAGTTTTTATAGTAGTAATTTTCTGCTTTTTTTAGAGCATAACAAAGATATTTTTGAGTGATTCCACTTGGATTGGAGTCCTAGGACATGTTACTTAATAAAAAAATTTACCCCATCTAATTTGCATTTGATTTGCTTGGGAATTTTGAAAGTTAACTTGAGAGACAAAAATCTTGTGGCAATCTTGTAGCAGTTCGTTTTCGAGATCTTCCTTGCCTAGATCTGCTCCAAATTCATGGTAGATGTAGATTTATAGACTAGGAATGCTCTGAGACCACTTTGGTTGAGCTGAGGCTTGGTTAGGTTTCCATTTAGGTCTTACATTGCTTGCTTCTTGAATGTTGATTTCTGCAATAAGTCTAGATTTACTTTCCAACAAAAGTATAATAGATTTGCTCATTATTATTTACCTTTTGCAATTTAGGATTGGCAGCTTACCTAGATATTTTCTCATTTGAATTTGTTTCATTGCCTTATTTCACTTGCATCAAAGGGAGTCATACTAGGAAGAGGAAGGTGCCTGTTGCACATACAGTGTCGACCCCTCTTAAGTTTGTACGAACCCCGGGTTGATAATTTAAGTCGATAGCCTTAGGAGTTGCAACATTCTTGTTGCAATACTAGGGCTCATCAGTACTAACGGGTCTAGAACAATATGAACTTAGAAAATTTGTTTTCACAATCAATGAGTGTACATATAATGCATTAAAGGCGATAAGTAATCTAAATCATGAATTGACATCTAAGTTCTGAAATGACATTTAACTACTATCAATTTTAATGGTACCATTAATCAATGATCGTCATCAATTTTGCTACTAATCATTTGCATGATCTTTAATAAGAAAATACTGTTGTCAAATCCATTACTTTAAATTGTAATTGTTTTACTTACGTTCCAACTCGAAATAGTCCAATTCATACTATTAACATTTCATGATTGATTTGTTTCGAACACTTTAGAAATTGATTTCGAGATACTATTTTATTAATATGCTTAATCACATTCTATTTTTATTAACTAAATCTCTTTTGCCAATAAATACAAGTATTTTCGACATTTATTGAGTCAACCAATGCGTATTCACGACATTTATAAGTCTTTTCAGCGTTAGTGATTTCACATTTGTCCCTTGAACTTGTATTATCCAAATATTAAATGAACTCTATTCACTGAATTAAGTCAATTAAGTAACAATATATGACTTGGTATGGTTTCTATTGTTTTACTTTGAGCTAAAAATTATTATTCTAAAACTATTATAAGCTTCTTTCGTGAAATGAAATCTTCCATTGTAAGGTCTGCACAATGAAATATTTGCACAACTAAGCTTCGTGAAAGTTTAATATTCTATATACATTAGACATTAGCCATTGTGAAATTGAACATTGCATCTATAATTAACATTGGAACCGACATGTGTTTATTGAAGTGTAAAAAGGTGGCATATTTGGCACTGTTTATGTTTCTCCTTCCGTTCATGCATTTCAACATTGCTTTCAATCAACGAAAAAAATCAAATAAGATGGAAAAGCAAAATCTCAAACCATCGACAATGTTGGAAGAATTTCCAACCCAAACGAAGTATTAGTTTATGACTAACGAAAAAAAGAAAGGATTACAGTATTGATAACAACTTAACAAAAATGTACCATTAATCTCGAAACAACATTAGAAAACTAACACTAAATAGTAACCCTCATAATCTGAATTGCACCTTCATATAGACACAACATAATAGAAATCGGTCTCAAACTGTTTAATCCAGAAATAGCCTCAGCAATAGATTCAATTTTCCATGAAAGAGATGGAGGTAGGGACTAAATTGTAGTTCCTCCACAAATCCTTTGTCTATGACTAATCTATCTTACTAAACATATGTACATACAAATTACCCATCATGAACACGAGTAGAAACAACACCAACACCAACACTAGCACCAACAACATCTCCAGTTGGAACTCATCCTTTCTTCTCCAATCCAGGAGGACTCTATCCATTGCTAAGCTTTGCTCTTTTAAAAGCATTGTGTATGCTTATAAATATCGAAAAGAGTAGTTTATAATATCGATAGATACAATTTTATTGATATGTTTGTAATAAAAAATAATTACACAATGCATAAGAGTAAATGTCGTTTATCATTTGAGCGATAACATGATTGCATATCGAATTGTTGAATATAAATTAATAGCACTGGTTAGCATTAATTAATACTTTAATGCTAGCAACAAATTCCAAGTTTTTGCATCTTCATAAACATTGGCATCTCAACACAATTTTTGCATATAACACATTTGTCCTTTATCACATGCTCTAGTAATAAATGCTTCCAACAGTTCGTACATTACCTATTATCATCAAAATGATTACATAATAGAATATGTCATAAACACTGATGCTAAACTGCACTAAACATAAGTACAATATGCAACATTAAATTTGATAAATGAGATTTGGTATTGTATGCTGGATTTGAAGATTTGTGTGTTGGATTTGAGCTTTTCCACACTCACTCTTGGCACTCAAACAAAGCTCTGCATTCCTACACATGTTTCGATAAAAAAAACCTACAGTGCAAAGTCTTTTCTGCCAAAGAAATTGGTCATACATAAGTGCACCAAAATCACTACTCTTTGCACTTCCGCGTTCAATCTCCAAGGGGGCTTTGCTGAGATCTATGTCGAGAGTTTTATCTGCACCCCACACAACCTTTAATCAATTAATTAGAGATATCCAAAATACGAAGATATGAATTATTTAGTATTAAAATATTACCAATAATATATAATAGCAAGTTTGTGGATGAACTGTGCGAAGATACAATGCATATGGAAGTGAAAAACATCATAGAACACTTGGTTTTGTTATTAACAAATGCTTCTGCCCAGAGCTTTCATTATGAAAAAAGCTTTGTGTGAAAATCCTTCATTGTAGGGATAAAAATAATCAATTAACAAGCGGTAGAGATATCGATTATTATACGCAAGTGCAGAACATCGCGACACACTTGTATTTGTTATTAACAAATGCTTGTGCAAAGAGCTTTGTAGATTTTGTATTGTATGTTGGCTTTGAAGTGCAGAAGTTGATTGTGCGGTATTGGGTGTTAGCTTTGATCTTTTCCGCACTCACTCTCAGCACTCAAACAAAAATTTGTACTCGTGGACATGTTCCGAGAAAAAACCTACAATGAAAATCACTATTGTCTGCACTTCTATGCTTTGGCTCCAAGAGGCTTCGTTGACATTTGTGCTGAGAGTTTTATCCGCACTCTGCACAACCTTTAATCAATTAGTATCTACCTTGCAGTCAAAGTGCATTGTCTTTGCATTATTTTGTTATGTTTTTGGAATTTTAACCAAAGTATTGGGAAAATATTACCAATAATATATAATAGCAAACATGCAGAAGAATTGTGGGGAGATACAATGCATACTGAAGTGTGGAACATCATGGAACACTTGTTTTTTGTTATTAATAAAAGCTTCTAAAGAGAGCTTTCATTCCTTAAAGAGCTTTGTGCGAAAAGCCTTCACTATAGAGATGGAAAAAATCAATTAACTAGAGGTAGAGATAATAGTATTTAGAACATAAACATATCAATTATTATACGGAAGTGAAAAACATGATGGTACACTTGTATTTGTTATTAACAAATGCTTATTTGGAGAGATGTCAATGTTGAAGCGTTCATGAAGGAAGCTTTGCGGAGGAAATGTGTCAAGAAGCGTTTGCAGAGCTGGATGGTCTGCAAAGGAAGCTGTACGGAGAAATCACGTGCAGAGACGGAAATACAGGTGAAATGCGGACCCCGATAATTAGCAGTAGAGGCAAGAACTATGTTGCATTGCAACTATTCCCCTTGTTTTATTAACTCTATCATGCATTGGGTGCACTTATGTAAATTAAACTATGATTATTTCAAAGGTGGTGTAGATTTAAAATTCTAGGTTATAAATTGTCAGAGTGGATTATTTAGAAATAAGTTATAATATAGTTTTAGTTTCTCTCATGCCTATGTATGCTCTTTCCACATGCACATGTGAATATGGGGATTTGAACCTTGAACCTCCTCGCATATAACACTTCATTTTCATGGCTATCACCAGTTGAATTTCCCCAATGCTATAACATAGTCCTAACTGCATTATTAATGAAATGGCACCATCTTACTAGTGAAAAAATCATTCTTCCACCTAATATTGGAACTGGACCCCTAAACTCAATCTAGTTTTTTATAAAACTATAATTATATGGTCTCAACCAACTCCCAACCGAGCTTTATTAAAGCTATTATTTTTGGTTGTATGAACCATAAATTTGATTAGTTTTACTCTTCCACAAGTAAAAACTTATAATTCCTCGACTTATAAGGATAACACGAAAGGCATAAGAAAAAAATAATGGAAAAAAATATTATGAATAACATGAAGTGCTCCACTGAAACCTTGTGGCTTAAGTGCTCAGGCATTTCATTTTCCATATCATCATACCTTCTTCTTCGAGAGCTTGATGCATCTTCATTCCATAAGATTTTATATCTAGGAGTTCATGGTGCAGCTATATCACGTCCATCATTACAATCCTGGGTTATTTCCAATTGTTCTTATGTTAGTGACGACACACTCAAAGAAATTGCAATTGCTTATATAGATCTCCCTTTTCTTTATCCATCCTGCTAACCAAACATTTCACTCCAGGCTGTGAGAATACCAAGGATTGTTGATCTGCGGCTCCATAATTGTGAGGGAATCAATGCTACGTTAATGGCTACTTTATCCCAATCTTTTTTTTCCTTGTGGCACTTCAACTTGATTTATGTTGGTTGTTAAATCTGTCACACTGATCTTACAAAGATTCATGACATAAGTTTAGTCAATCAATGGAGGATTATAGAATTAAACTTGTTTAGTCCAGCATTGGTATTTGTAAATGTCAAAAGTTTTTTCAATTATAAATAGAGTTTGTTATATAAATTTGATTCGGTGATGGAGTTGTGTCAAAATTTACATATAGTTGAAGTTGTTAAAAGACTTGAGTATTTTTCATATATAGTATGAGTTTGCATGAACAAGTTAGTCGTAATTGAGTCAAGTCAAGTTAGAAATAACATGATTCCATATGTACTCCCGATTGAGCTTTATATACTCCTGATTGGGTCATTGTTATTGCGTTTGAAATGTGTAAGTCTAGTACTGCAAATCGGTGAATGCGTATGGGAGACATTTAATGAATACACATTTGTTTTGTGTGTTTAATTTGTGTTTCATCCTCTCTGCCTTTCCATCAAATTTGATATCAGAGCCAAGGAAAAACCATAATATTCAGGACTCTGCAACCGCAGTCTGTAGAGCCACGTCGAGGAAAATATTCACACTTTGTTAATTTTCGGTTGAAGGAGCCGTAGCTGGCCACTGCCCTTCAGAGCCACCATATCTGTTGTGCGAAAGAACAGCAACCGTCACTATTGTGAGAAGCCGTAAGCCATCACCTCCAATTCAATCAATTGGTTTCCATCAAGTGGAAGCTTGTGGCTGATTCTGTTAAGGGAGTCTGTTTTGAAACAAAAAAACGCAAAAAATAAGCGTAGCTGCAGCTAACGCTAACCACAGCGTTTGCCATTTCGTGTCATCAAAGAAACCAAAAATATATACGCGCACAAGTTTAAAGGTTTGAAACAAATATACTCAAAAGGGAAACAATTTAGTTTTGGAGAAGGATTTAACGCCAAGGTTAAATTTTCATAAATGCATATTTATCATATCGTTGTTCGTTAAAATTCAAAGTATATATTTGTGAGGTGGAAAGATTTTGTTTTCCCCATATATATTCATTGGGTGACATAAGTTTTTAAAGATGTGACATAAGTTTTTAAAGATTTATTTATGGTAGTATTAAAAAAAGAAAAAGAAAGTGCTTTTGAAATATATTTGTGGGAGATTTTTAAAGTGTTGTATTATTATTATTATTATTAAATGAGAATTAAAAAAGGGGGTTTTATTGGAAATTTAGTTAAGGGTATTTAAAAGTTTTGTTCGTCTACAATTTTTTTGTGTGTTTTGTTAAGCATGATAATGTTTTGGGTCCGCAAAAATCTTTTTATGTACATGAATCAAGTGAAGATTATGTTTTATGGGGCGATATGGAGAGAAGCTTTATGTAATAAGGAAAGAAGCCATAAGACAGAAGACAGACAACAGTCATGGGTTGCAAAGCGAGACTAAAACAGATCAAAAGAAGAAATCGAAAAGAAGAGGCAGAGATCATTGCCATGTTTAGAAAGGTTGAGGCCACAACCGAGGAACCAAGAAGTCTAGTAGAAGACGGAAGAGAAATTCAGGTTGATTGGTGTAGTGTGGATGTGCTACCACCTCTTATGTTTACTGGTAAAAGTTTTGATTTTTGGGTTGTCAAAATGCAAACTTTTCTTCAAGGTAAATAGTTAATTGAGTACTGGTCTAATAACCTATATGATGAAGTATGTGATGCTTTAGTATTGGATTTTATAAAACATGCATTGGATGAGATGTTTTTGTGCAAGGTAGAAAAATCTACATCTTCCTAGGAAGCATGGAAGATCCTGGAAGTAGAATTTGGTACAAAGGAAATTGACATGCAGTGGCAAGTTGTATCACAGTTGAAGAATCAATAGAGAAGTCATCAGCAGAACTGAGAGTAGATGAGCAAGACTCTGGAAGGAAAAAAAATCTTGGAGAATCCTACTCAAAAGTGGATGATGGTCATGAAGAAGACACAACAAAGGTTGTAGAGAGAGAAGTTGAAGCCTCTATGTATGAAGCAGAGCAAGAGCATATAATTGCTCAAGGACTCCACTGTAACATGGATGGTGAAGATGACGGTGAATCCCGCTGTGATGAGACATATGGATGATGACTACAAAGTGAGATGTGAATTGGTGAATCCAGCCACAACTATGAATTTGGTGAAGTTGAAATTGTTAATGAGAACTTGCATGCTCGAATATCCGAACATAGGGTGGATGAACATTATGTTCATGATATGTGTGGTTTCTTTTTTGAAACAAGGATTGATCGTGGCAATATGATAAGTGCCATGTTTGATGAAGAATTGAAGGTTAAAGTTGCCATTGTAGCAGCAAGTTATGAAGCACAAGTTAGAACTTCTCATGAAGCAGTGCATAATCTACCAACAACTGATGATCAAGAAGAGGATAAAGTGTTTCAAGGGTTTTTTTTATGAGAATATCCACTAACTGCATAATAGTGGAAGATAGTAACAATACAATTGAAGAGGCAGAGAAGGAAGAGGAAGAGAAGTAAGCTCTCAATGCAGAGCATAATGAAGATGTTTTTAACATTGTTTTTGAATATGCAGGTGTTCAAAATAACATGGGAGTTGAAGTTGAAAACAAAGTTATTAATAAGTTTGATGTAGATTTGAAGCTCATTGAAGAATGGATTGAGAAGCCAATTGAACAAATTGATGATAGTCTTAAAGCAACAACTGAAATAAAATAATTAAATGGAATGGTGAATGAGAAAAAGGAGAGTGATTATGATTTTACATGTAAATCTAATGATGATCTTGAGTGTGCAGATTACAGGAAAAAAGTAGCAGTACCTGATGATGAAAGTGAAGAGAAAGACATGGAAATTTGTGGAGAAGAAGAAGAAAATGTTGAAGAAATATTTCAATTTTGGAGTTTTGAAGAAATTAAATTTTACTATGAGCTAATGTTATGGCAATAGTCGAGTGATCAAGTGTATGATAATGATAAATTGAATTTTGGTTATAAGCTTGATGATAGTGTGCATAAATGGTAGCAGTCCATGAGTGAAAGAATCTTTGAAGAGGAAGTTGTAGAAGACATACTCGATTGTTATTAAAAAAAAATACAAGAGAAGTCAAAGAAAAATTGAAGTAGTAGCAAGTGAAGAAATATGGAGCTTACAACAATAAAGTGCAACAAACAATGAAGCAGTTTTAAGAGTATAGGATTTGGAAAATAAAATAAAATAAAATAAATCTTTTGATTGATTGTAAGCCTAGCTGAGACTTATACCAACATGCATGTTTAAGTGATGATTGGGTCAAATTGTATTGTAAACCTAGTAGGCATAGTTGAGTTATGTTGAGTCATATGGTCATAATTAAGGGGGAGTGTTGGAAATAGTAATTAATCCCGCATGTAGTGCAGTATCTATTAAGAGTGTGAGTTAGTTCGATTTTAGCCTATATTTGGAAAATTCAAATTTAGTGTGAGTTTTCATGAACAAGTTAGCCCAATTTGAGTCAAGTCAAGTTAGAAATATTATGATTCCATATTTAGTCAGTTTGGGCTTTATAAACCCCTGGTTGGGTCATTGTTATTGTGTTTGAGATGTATGAGGCTAGAAGAGCCTAGAGCTACATCTCAGTGAATGTGTATGTGAGAAGTTTAATGAATAAAAGTTTGTTTCATGTGTTTAATTTGTGTTTCCTCCTCTCTACCTTTCCATAAAATGATCAACTCGTACTGAAGGAGATAAGAGATGTGTGCAGTTTGAAGTAGCATAGTTGTATTGAGGCATAAATATTGCCATTGAAATTCTATGCCACAATGTTTGGCCCATTGCATCAAAATCTATGGTTAAATGTTTTGTTTACAGTGTTCTATGTAAAAATTATGTGTAGATTTGAAACTGCTCATGAATTTTTAATCTAAATCACAAGACAAAAACCTACTCTACTGCTTTGCGGATATTAATTCACAATTTAAAAGAAAAATATCATACATGCGATAAGAAATCACACACATGCAAATAATATTTTTCCCGGGGAAAGCAAACTACTAAAAATCCTAATGCCTGCTTGCATTAATTTGATGAATAGATATGTATTACAATTTATTTGCTCAACTAAAATCAACCTGTAAGTGCATAACCTATCTCTCTTCTCACTGGGAAGCTCTGACCCAGACTTAGTCAATTTCTGCGTCTGCTTGAGCCCCAGACTTAGTTCTAACTAGTTCTATTAATAGTTAGAACTAGTTTAATTGATTACAACCGAAATTAACTCAACCTAGGATCCTAAAATTTAGTAATCACTATATACAATTGAACATCATGCCCTTAACTCGAATTAACTGAATGACAAGATCCATGTCACCTCAATAAACTCCTCCAAGTTGTCTGCTGATGTGGAATTTCAAATTTTCTCAATTTAATCAAGGCAAAATCAAATTGAGAATTTCTTGCTGCATTTTTCAACACTCCCTCTCAGAAGAAAGGGATTATAAACCACCCTTGTCCTGCACCTGTGGAATTTACTGCATGCAACACCTCTCACTGTTGTTTCTGCAACTGCGAAATCTGCAATTGAGAAGCATAAAAAAAAAACTGAATCAACTGTGTCTACAACTATCTACTAGGAAAATTGTGTTGCTGCTATCTCTGCTACTGATCTTGTTCTGTTGTCAACACTCCTCTGCACTCCTCAGTATCTGACTAACACTGATCCTCCTGCTACTGAATATTGTGGGCCCTCGTAGCAAGGTAATGGTCCATGAGGAGAATGCCTCAATGAACCCTGCCCACTTGGCTCAAATTATCCCCCTATTGGAGGTATCTACTTTAGTGGAGATGTCCACACTTCCTTTTTCCTATCCATTTGTAACTACTCCACAAATCCTTGAGGCCCCTTCTGAGGATGCATGTTGAGAGGTCATAATGCTCCCTCTCGACCACCATATATCTAGTCTTTGCCTTGCTCCTCAAGGTTGTGCATGCATCTTCTACCTCAAGTGCATACATGTTCTTAAATCGAACCCCGATTTGCTTCACCTATCCCGTGGCTATGCATATCAAGAGTGCTTTCCCTTTGTTGAAGATCACATTATAACCGTGGTCTTCCAAAACTGCTACTGAGATGATATTTTTCATTAGGCCTGGAATGAACATGACATTCTTGAGTCGAAGAGGGGATCCTGACTCCCTCTGAAAGGTGATTGTACCAATCCTAGTTGCGTTGTACCTTCTATCATCCCCAAACTTAGTATGCATCTAGAGATATTTCTCCTCTAGATCGTTGAAAAACTCTCTACACCCAGTCATGTGGAATGAGGCACCAGAGTCCAAGTACCACACGATCTCCATAACGATGTTCGCCATGCATGCGATAAGGGTGAAATCTAGCTCAAACTATGAAGCCAAAGCGTCACTTGCTACTGCTACTACAGACTCCTTCTTGCTATACATTTTGTGTGGACACTGTAGCATAGTGCTTGAATTCATGATAATTGAAGCATTTAATTTTGGACAAGTCTTTCTTCTCACCCTCTTAGCTGGATTCAACCTCACCTTGGGACTTCTTTCCCTTGGCCTTCATTCCTTTGCTGACAAGAGAAAAGTCCTCTTCCTCTTCTTTGGATGAGTTTCCATCTCTGGTATTCCACCTTATTTTCTCCTATACCAAATCAAACCATAAGCATTCCCAATTTGGTAGTTTCTCCCTACCGTTCACCGAATCTTGGAAGTTATGCTAGCCCTTGGGAAGGCTTAGAAGGGCTAGGCTTACCAAGTCATCTTCTGCAATAGTAACACCAACTCCACCAAGTTCATCACGACATTGTGTGAAGTCACTCACATACTGTGGAATAGTGTCAATCTTTTGCACCTTGATATTTTGAAGTTTATCCTTGAGTTCCAGCTTCCTGTGGTCACTACAATTCTCGAACAATTTTGTCAGTACTTTCCACATTGTGAATGTAGTTTCTTTTCCTTGGAGGGTTGAGACAATGTGATCCTGTACTCCCTTCCAAGATCATTCTTCTTGCCTTGGCTACATATTTCTTCCATTGAGCATGGTTTTGGGCATCAAATGCTTATGATTTTGCAACATCTGTCTTGATGTATTCTAGTAATCCATTGTCATCCAATACTGCTTCCATGCGATCCTTCCATGCAAAAAAATTAGAGGTGCCTTCCAAGGAATACTCAAGCCTTAGTCCATTGAAGGCCATCATCTCAGCTCTCAAGAGATCTTGCTGCATTGAACTCCAAATTTGAACCTCCTGAGAAATAACTTCGAAATTTCTGCTCTATTGTGAATCTTGCTCTGATACCATGCAAAAATTATGTGTAGATTTGTAACTACTGATAAATTTTTAATCTAAATCACAAGACACAAACCTACTCTACTGCTCTGCAGACCTTAATTCATAATTTAGAATAAAAATCTCACACATGCAATAAGAAATCACACACATGCAAATAATATTTTTCCTTCGGAAAGAAAACTACTAAAAACCCCAATGCCTAGTTGCATTAATTTGATAAATATAGATTTATTACAATTTCTTTGCTCAACTAAGCTCAACCTGCAAGTGCATAACCTATCTCTCTACTCATTGAGAAGCTTTGACCCAAACTTAGTCAATTTCTGCCTCTACTTGAGCCCCTATTTTCTTACGCAATTCTTAAAGAAATAGGCCCCTATTAATTAGGAATTTCCTCCAAAATGCTTGCGCAATTCCTCAGAGTTGATCAATTAACTAGATGATATCTGAGTTAGACTGATCTCCCACTACTTAACTGACCACCAACTCGTTCTATTTACAGTTAGAACTAGTTTAACTGATTACAACTGAAATCAACTCAACCTAGGCTCCTAAAATTTAGGAATCACTACATACAATAGAACTTCATGCCTCTAACTCGAATTAACTAAGCTAACTGAGTGAGAAGAGCCATGCCACCTCATTTAACTCCTCCAAGTTTTCTGTTGATGTGGAATTTCGAATTTTCTCAATTTAATCAAGGCAAAATCAAATTGAGAATTTCTTGTTGCATTTTTCAGCATTTTGTAGTACAAGATGGTGTGAACTGAAAGGTCATAATCGTGTGCTTAGCATCAATGCGACTAGGGAAAATGGTAGTGGTAGTGTGAAGGGATGCATTTATATTGTCATAAAATGGATGTGAATTCACTGGTAACCATGAGGATTGCAAGTATATGGTTTGCATATTAATTTGACATTTTTTATCATTTACCATAGTGTTGTTTTGGAAGTGACTGGGTTGTGATTTTAATGGTTGTGTGGATTTTGTACGAAAAGTGGAGAAGTCTCATTTCATATATGTGTGTGTGTGTGTGTGTGTTGTGGGGGGGGGGGGGGGGGGGGTGGTGGTTATAAAAGGTTCCAATAGGAAGAATTCAATCATAGAGTTTTCCAGAGGAAGAGTGTGTAGGAAGTTGCAATATGCAGAGAGTGGTGTGCCAAAGCATGAAGATAGGTGGCATAAGTTACATGATAGCAAAGCATGAGGAAAGCATGAGAATAGATGGCATAAGCGTCATGATAGAAACAATAAAAATAAAATAAAAAGAAACAAAAATATGGAGTTTGAAATTTTTGTATGTAAATGGGCATACTACTATAAGACCTGATAAGGCATGCTACCCGAGTAAATCACTGGTAAAGTCTTGATGTAGACCTAGGTGATATATGGGAGTGAGTGGTAATATGAGGAAGCATGTTGAGCTAGGACAACATGTGAGATTCTCAAATACCCTAACGTTGACGGGGGTAGGGCCTGGATGTGAGCAATGTTGGGCCAGTTTGGCTAGATTTGGTCAAGGAAAACCCAAAGTCAAGTTTAAATGGGGGTTTGTTAGATAAATTTGACCCGTTGGTGGAGTTGAGAGATAGTGTCAATAGTTTGTTGTTTTGGGAACCTAGTATTGGTGACTCATGGTATTACATGTAGTTGAAGCCGTTAAAAGGCTTTGGTATTTTCCATTGTATTGAGCCAGATTTTAGCAGTGAAGTTGGCCAACTTGGTTGTGTTTTAGCCAAGGATAATAAATTATAATAGATCTATTGTTGGATGTTTTTTCCCTAGTTGGGATTTTCCAAGGGTAAATCATGGTGTACATGGTTTGAATTTCTTGTTGCTATGTGCTTGATTATTATATTTATTTATTTCCTAATGTTCTAAATCCTAATAGAGTTGACATTACATCAACTACACTTCAGAAATTGGCCTTGCACAAGTAACAGAGTTTGACAACTATAACATTACAATGCCTTAGTTTTTCTAAAGTTGATTTTTCAACATAGTGTGAGTCATTAACTAAATAAATTTATGAGGTTTTTAGTGTGGGTGGTGGTTGTCTGCTGCTCAATACCAATACCATTATTCTTGATAGTTGTGAGAGCCTCTCAAATGTGAACTTAAATAGCATATCATTGCACATTATCTCCCTGTCTTCTTGTCATGGAGTGACTAACCTTTAACTAGCAAGTCCAAGGCTACAAAAGGATTGTCTAGATCGCTGTGATCACTTGGAGAGAACCTCATTTTCCTGGTTGGGATTTGCTCACTTAACCTAGCAGGTTAATATGTTTCCATGTGATTTAACTTGAGATTGTAGCTCCTCAAATGACATTATTGGAACTAAAAGGAATATTGATGTGCTTCTCATGAGTTGTGCATATTTGGTGTCATTAGACATGGTGTAAGCAGTTGTCCAACAACGAGCTATTCACATACCCAATAACATGATCATCATAATGGGAATATAAAGGGTTACACTACCACATTTTCTATGAGTAGGTTCACTGTCGATGTTATTATATGCACTATAGAGATATGAATAAATGTGCTCAATCGATAACGATAGGAACCAACATGGTCAAATGATGCAAATGAATGATGTAAATTGCAGAATATTCAATGATTAATATAGTTTTACAACTTTACATTCAAAATATCGAATAGAGGAGAAAGGTCCTCCATCATAAGTGGAAGTATCAAATGATTAGCTATTTGGAAAATAGAGAAAGGTATGTTCGATATTTACGAACATAATATAAAAATAGGATAATGATCTAAAAGTTGGAAAGCTTGTGAGAATTTATTGAAGATGCATTGACACATAAAGGTTGGTATGACAGTGAATTAGTTACACTGATGGAATATTACAAAGTGAATCTACAAAGTGATGACACCTAGAAGGTTATTAAAAAATAACAAGTTAATATTTTATAAGTTAATAATAGACATCAAGTCAATTCAAGATGGTTTAAACCTTAAGTTTTGTCTAAGAAAATTCGTTCACTAGAGATGAAACTAAATATCAATAAAACAAGAATTGCTGGCAGTCGGAGTCCCTGTCGGTTTGATAGGAGAATCATGGAATTTGATATGAGATATACCTATTGTATTTGGTATAAAATAGATGACTTGATTCATACAATTATTAATATAGTGCATGCTGGAGGGGCCCTGAATGGTGAAATCAATGCCAGATATCAACCTCCAAACTACCATCCATCCTTGCCTACCTTCTTGATTGGATTGGGTGGGATTTTCGTAAGTAATCTTATTACTTTTTTTGGCATGCAGGATGAATCCGTTCCCGGCTCGACCGAAGGGAGTAATGCCACCCGACAGGTAGGTGGACGCACATGGGATGCACAGTACCAAGAGATGGAGACCTGAACTTGTCACCATATTCACCCTCTCATCTCACCTCTCACAACACATCACCTTAGAACCAGACCCCCCACACAAGCACGAGCAGGCACCGAACCCAGCTAGGCACTATACCAACCACCCCACAAAAACAGAACACACAAGTCAGATAACCAACCACGCCACCAAGAAAGAGAGGGAAGAGGACCCCACGAACAAGTAAGAGAGCTGGAGCCCCCACCTGATGCACCCGAGATTGATCAATGATATTTTCCTTCTGCCTGAATAATATTAATATTCAACCGTTAATTCTGAATTACTTTGCACTCCACGTGGTTGTGGCTGTCATGAAAGGCTCCAAGTAATTCCAAATGTTCATGTACAAACAACAAAAAGGATGCCTTTATTTCAATGGAGCCACCTTTGTCATGGGCTCTCTGTCTTGGATGTAATGGTAGATTGAGGATTAGATATTGATATCCTCATGAATCAATCCTCAGAGTTCATGGGGTCGACGAAAGCTAGTCTATTCTCCCTTCCATCTTCTCATGGAAAAATAGTACCAAAAAAAAGCCTCTTCTCCTCGTTCTGCAACCAAGACATAAATGCTCTCGACTGTTAGAGACTCGGCCTCTGCTGTTTTGCAGCAAAGACATAAATTCTCTCAGCTGTTGGAGACTTGGGCTCTGTTGTAGAACGTAGATGTTGGAGACTCAGCCTCTGCTGTAGAACATAGTTGTGCAAATAAAACTCCAGATGAGATTTATTCTTTCTGTTGCTCACATAATTTGGGTTCTGGAAATCGATTTTCATCTGCAAGACCTGGGTATGATAACTTGAGGTATGAAATTGAAGAAAAAGACATGATTATATGAATGAAATTGAAACGGTTTGGGTAAAATAATGGATAGCTTGGACATTGCCCACGATCATAGATGACGTTAAAATATTTACAATAGCATTAAAGCTCACATTCTTGTTTATGTTATATAATATTTAATAAGATTAAATTTGGATGCTCTCGTTTATAGCGGAAATGTGTTTTCCTGAACATTTGAAAGAAATTTAAAACAAAATTGGATATATATCTCCTTTTCTAAGCTTTAGGCCAGTACGATGTGCATCTCTCCTACTTCTGCAAGATCTTCATTCCGGATGTTGTTAACACCCTATTCCTTTTCATTCAGTGGGAAATCCACACTAATTACGTCTCTTATTAAGTGGGCAATCTCTTCAGACCGATTTTAAGGATATCAGACCCCGACAGGAACCACCACTGCCTCATTTTGCTTTCAATTTGCTTGTTCATCTGGGATAATGGAAACAAAACTTTCAAAGTGATAGCTATGGTAGATTTACATAACTACCTACCAACCAAAGCACACTAATGCACAAACAAATTCAGAAATGTAAACAAAAATATTTAGAAATTTAGGGAGAAAATGTATAGTTGATATAATTTAGGGAGAAAAAATGTATAATTAGTATTAAATAATAAAGAATAAACTTTGTTGGGCATGGAATCCCCCCCACAGTAGGTTTTTGGGCTCAAAGCCCAAGTTTTGGTCAAAGATGGTGTAGAACTCTGCGAATTGCGGGCGCAGAGTGCGAAGTGTACAATTGAGTCATAGGGTTGTCCGCCCTAAGCTTTATATTGTAAATTAGTGTAAAGTCCACAGCTGAGTGTGTGAACCCCTGCAACTGAGTGCGCAGGGAAAAGTCGAGTCTGTAATCGGGACATAAAGCTAATAAAGAGAAGTTGATTCCTAATTCTGTGCAATTGTTGTGCTTATCTTCTTTATGTTTATGTTCATTTATGTATCGCGTGCATTGATATAAATGTTGAATATGCTGTAATAACCATAAATCTTACACACATAAGCTAAGTAATCAGTTAATAAGCAAGGAAATTGGGTATTATATGGGTCGCACCCCGAGCAGGGCTGTGCGGAAGCCGCACCACAGGTCGCGAAGGGATCGCAAGTGCGCACAACGATAGGTCAGACCGTGGACCTCCAGAAGCCCATCAGACATCAAAAGGGTGCGGAAACCTGGTTCTAGCACCCTCCCATACTACATCAGGTGAGACCTCAGTTCGCACTCCCCAAACTATTGTCGAAAGGGCCAGTAGTACCGGGATTTTCTTAGCGAAATCATCTCCGAACCTGGGTGATGCCCCACTAAGACAACAAATGGTTTTGTTGCCAGGAACGGGATCTGCATAAAGGATGTCTAATGTCGTGCCACTGGAACCCTATAAAGAAAGAAATTGAAGAGTGGTTGGATAAGAAGATTCACGAGTTCGCGGCGCAAGAAAATAGAAATCCGTGAGTATCTAAGGAGCAGTGGTTGGATCGCTACTTGTACACTAAAATCCACGAATTTTTCTTTGCATCTTTTCCCTCTGAACTATATGAGTGGATCACAAAGCTAGTAGACATCCAGGGAAGGTGTAGGCTCGATAAACCAATAGTGTGGACTCCGGAACTAGTGCACAGACTAGAAGCCTCGGAAGAGAAGATAGCGCGAGCTACGGACCACTGGCTCAACCGAATAATAGGAGGATTTATCACTGAGTTCGCGGTAGACACGATCGTCAGCTACAGCGGGGCAGAGCGATGTTTTCTTTAGGGACCGTGAGGTAAGTATGTTAAATCTTTGAACACTTGGATTAAGATGCTATTGTGTGAAAAGCGGGTTATGTGAATAAATTCATGTTTGGGACTACGCGGAGCAGACGAATCTACAGAAGCGGAAGTAGTGAAGAGTTAGAAAATAGTCCCTTAATTTCACCCTCGTGGGAGAGCGAGGACGAACTCGCGAAGGTTTCTCCGAGAAGTGCGGTTAGTTTGATAAGACAACGAATTCCGCGTTTACCACCTCCATCCACACCACCACCGGCTTCACCCCCCTCACCTCCATCTCCACCCACTCCACCCCCGCCACCTCCACAGTTTAGTATGGCAAGCACGATCAAACTACAAGTATTCAGAGGAGTAGGGAATGAAGATCGTACCAATTCTAGTTCGTAGTAAGAGCAGTATGGGAAGCACAGGGCGTCGTGGATGATAATATAAAAAAGGCTATGCTGGTAAGCGCGCTGTAGGATCACACATTAATGTGGTATATCAAGCATTCTAATGACCACCCAAACGCAGGAATTACAGAGATCCAGAATGCGTTCAACAGGGAATTTAGCAGGCCAAAATTAGAGACGCAGTCAATCATCGGGTTTAAAGAGATCGCGATGCTCCCGGGCGAGACCTCCTGGGATCTGGACCAAAGGCTGAAGAGTACGATCCGCGAAGCCAATATGACGTTAATGGATGTGCAGCATTGCACATGGTTTGTGGCCTCGCTTACGCCACACTTAAGGATGGCATTGTCACAGCAAAAACTTTCTACCTAGGCTGAAGTGTTGGAGATGGAAATGAGGTTGCATGAGACCCCTATATAAGACCCTGGATTGGGAGTCCAACAGATCCATGTGCAACTACATAATCTGTGTCTGGAAATGCAAAGTTTGAAACAGGATAGGGCACCTTGGCTATAGGCGCACGAGGAAGTATGGTGCATAAAATGCAAAGGCCAGGGCCACGACAAAGATCATTGTCCGGTATTCGCGAACTACTTGGCAGGAGGAGGGCCAATGCCATTAAGACCAAAGGCACAGGCGGGGCCGAGCGTGGTGTCTACATTATGGTGCGTGATCTTCCAGATAGGAGGAAAACATACCACAAATAATTGTCACCTGTTGCAGAAGTATACGCAGACGTCCCAATAGTTGTTTTGTAATTTCTGCAGGTCGGTAGGCCATGACGAATGCACCTGCCGAAGCTATGAACTAATGATGGATCGGACTCCTGCCTACAGGGTGTAGGTTGAAATGTGAGCCCTCAACCCAAATGCAGGGATGGCGCGTGCTGGGTTTCAGGGGTGCGGTCGGGGTCGAGGTGGAATGGGACCAGGAAGGGGTCGCGGTCAGATAATTTGCTACAATTGCGGAGGGCCAGGGCATTATGCCCACGATTGTACGAACCCGACTAGGATATCATGTTGGTACTGTAGTCAGTTTTATCATGAGGCAGAAGATTTCCCTTTGCTAATAGCAAAGATGTGTGAAAAGGGGGTACTCCAGCCCCCTCCGACCCTGAATTTACAAATGATGAGGTCCGAACCGTGCGAAGAAGAACCAAATATAAATATGATGCTCAGGAGCGGTGTGACAACGAGAGATGATAAGGGGAAGCAGCCAGAAGAAAGCGCGTGGGTTCGCAAGGCTCCTACAAAGGAACCCGAGTTTGATTTAGAATGCGTGAAGGAGACATTCATGGAAGCTCAGAAGAGCTTCATGAAGGCCTCCACTTCAGATAGCAAGGGTCAACTAGAACCACAGATGGATCCTTCCATGCTCACTACCTTTTTGGAGACATGCATGAAACTGTTGTGTGACAGCAAGGCAGTCAAGGGGCTATAGGAACTGATCACTAGGTGCGCGGGGTCAGGAGACTTGCGCATGATCCAGAAACTGGGAAAGCATGCATTGAACACAGGAAGGGAGATGAGGTTGACTGCGCAAATAGGCGAATACAAAATGGATTAGGTAATCCTAGATCTGGGCTCGGACGTGAATGTACTACCAAAGCAAACGTGGGAACGCATGGGTAGACCCACGTTACAATGGTCCCCTATTCAGTTACGAATGACAAACCAACAGAAGATTTTGCCCATGGGTAGATTGCAAGGGGTAACAATAGATATTGAGGGCGCGAGCACACAGGCGGTGTTAGTGTCAGTCTTTCCAGCCTTCCTCCAGTGATCAAATGTGCTCTTACAAAGTGATTTTGAAGTGTCAAGGTCAAATTTTGTCATTTCAGTGAGTCTTCAAGCCAAAATTTGGTCACTAGGCATTAGGTCTAGGGTTTGCCCAAATGTCAGTCCATGTCATCATTCAGCTGAGCCTATCATCATTCAGAGGGTTGTCATTATCATGTCAGTGTCTAATGAGTCATTTTACATCTTGTTCATGCTTCAGTTGTGCCTTGGCAAGCTCATTCCCCTCTCCTAGGGTTTTGAAGGCAATTTCTCTTGGATGGTCAAATCACCGGCAAAACTTGTTTCCTGATGTTCATACACCTTCCCCTATCCTTAAAGTACCTTATCAAACACTTCCCATCCCTTAGATCCGCCAAATTCCTCATTTTTGCACAAACCCTAGTTTCTAGCTACAACCTGGCAATTTTCTAGGTTTGACCTGTGTTTTGCCCTTTTCGACCCCTTCCCCTCACTCAATCTCTGAGATTCCACTTTCCCCTGCTTCCTAACATCCCTCCCCACTCCCAAAAATTTGCCCAAGAATTTAGAAGCCCTCTATCCCCTTCATTTCGCTCCATTTCGACAAAATCCCTTGTTTCACACATCGGGACAAGTCGCACTCAAATGATGTTTCAGAGAAATGAAAGATGAATTTTGGAAAACTGAGAGAGGTTTTTGTCCATAAAATGCCAAAGAAGAAAAACCTCTTTCACTTTTTACACAGGTGTCATGGTTTGAGAGAAATGTCAAAAATACCGGCGAGAACGAAGGTGCTCCAAGGACGGTTGGCCAAAGCACAAAAACGAAGGAAAACGCCCGATCCACTCCAAACTTTGGCCAAAGCCTCTTTGAATGAGCATGGTACTTGATTGGGGACTCCCAGCCCAAATTTCAAGAAATTTGGAGAAAATTTTGTCATTTGTGAATTTTTTGTGCAATTTACAGGTTTTGGCCATTGGAATGGTCTCACCCCGGGTGAGACCATTTTGGAGGACTGCTCAGAATTTTGAAAACTTGGCATTTTTGGAAAGGGCATGCAAAGACAAAAATTACCAATACTTGGGAGAAGCCTGATTTTGAGATTTGAGCCTCCAAAAGCTCAAAATACATAAAAAAAAATGACTTTCTGCCCACTTTTTGAGTTGCAGAAAGTGACCTTGGGAGAAATAGTTTTTGAGGGGGCAAAACAACTCCAAATTCAGAAATTCCACTTGGGATGGAAAGCAGACAGACCAAGCTTTCCAATGAGCCATCTTGCACCTGATTTGGATCAGTGAAACCCACTCAAAAGTAGCTGCAAAGGGGCGCGACCATTTGAACAGGGGGCGCGACCATTCGAGCCAGCTTTACCAGAATTGACCTTTTTTGTCAAAAAACACTGTTTTGACTATGGTTGACCATTTTTACTTGTAGATGATGGATAAATGTAATATTTTCATGGCACTTTGATAGATTTTATCTCTCTTTACCCTTCTAGAAGCTTCCTTGATGTAAAAAGTGAATAATTAATGCATGGATGAGTTAGCTAAGTAATAGAGGCAAGTTGTTGGACTGCCTATTATCTAGTGCTTAATTTAGAATTAGTTCAAACTGCCCCTAGGAAGCTGAGCTCGACCTCTAGAGGTGGGGAAAGGAGTTAGATGGTCTAGATGGTCTATATTATGCTCTCTCCTTCTCATTTTCATGGTTGGACTCTTGTGGAAGAAAGCTTTCATTGTATATTGTACATCTATCTCTGCAATTTAAGGAAAAGGAAGGCCAGGGTTTTGCAGACATCATTGTGGATTCTTGTGGATTGTTGTGTTGATGGTGTGTTCTCTACATGTTCTTGTAAGTTTGTTTATGTATTCCACATCTCTCTTTTGCTTCTAATTGGACAGATGAAGTGATAAAGTTTGAATTCATGCTTTGACATGCTCAGCTTTTTAGTTTGTTCAATATTTATGTTTTCTACTGTCTAGAGAGGATTCAAATTGGTTGTTTGCCCTCTTTAGCTCCTCCTCTATCATTCCTGATCATCCACCTCAGATTAAGGCATCAACACTCACTCCTAACTTGCCCCTAAGATCCCCCTGCAAAAACTGTGCTCATTTCCCGCACCCTGAAATGCACTTCCACCAATTGCCACCAAAAACCCCAAAAATCATTAAATCAACCCCCCTATCAATTTACTAGCCTAAAATCTTTATTCATAATTGGTCAGCCTAATCATATTGAAAGATCTATCAAATCTGACCCGAGAGAGCCTTCTCATACCTCGTAGGGCTAGCTACGAGGTGAAATGGTTTGATGTAGCCTTGAGAGTTTGTCTATCTCAGCCTAGGTGAATTCCAAGCGCTAACAGGCGGATTTTGAAGTGATAGAGATTGTCTATGACAACAATCCCTATCCCGCACTACTAGGAATAGACCGGGCTACCAATATGAACGGAGTCATAAATCTAAAGAAGTGCAAAATGACCTTTGAGAAAAAGTCACTACGTGTAGTAGTACCACTAGACCCAGCCGAAGGAATGCGATACACTGAACCAGTGCGCGACGACGATAGTGATGATGATCTTGACTGTATCTATAAGATCACTGCTCAAGGAGAGGATTGGGTGAATCCGATTGTGGATGGGAGGATTTCGTGGGAGCGCGAAAGCTCCTGCACTTCGGATTCAGACGAAGAGATAGAATGATGGAAGAATCGAGTGCAAAAAGTAACAACGCTGAACTGCAACATGATGATCAGATCATTGCGTTGCATGAAAACAGAGGCAAGGGAGCTGCTGACATATGATGGATTGTCAACGATGGATGAATTTATGAGAAAATTTGAAAGTGCAGTACCAGAGCAGCAGTGGTTCGATGCACTGAAGTGGGCATTGCGCGCAACACCTGCACGATGGTGGGGTACGCATCAAGGAACTTTTGAAGACTAGCACGGATGTAGAAGGGTGATGCACCTACGTTTTGGAAAAACCCAACTTTGAACGAAATCCAATCAGCTAGGGCGGAACAACTTGCCCACCCACCTTTCCCGATGGGTATAGGCATATGCTGTACAGTCTGCACAAGCGCACAACCTGGAGAATTGGAACAAACCACAATAGCAAGAAGGGTGTTGCGCGTTACCAATTCTCCACGATGAGGCATTCGATAGGATGCGTGGAGTAGTGAACAAGGTTTACCAGATGAAGCGAACTGATTGGGACCTGCGCGAGCCAACGGTTCGATGGGCCTATAGGACCATGTGCAAAAACCTGAGCGCAGAAATGATTGGTGCAAAGCAGAGTGGAACCCAAAATTTCTGAAGGGAATACCAAAATGAATCCTCACGTAATAGCTCCCGCGATTATGACAGCACGTGAAGACCAGGATGAAGGAATCACACAGCTACATGAGGATGACCATATAAGGATTCGGAAAGCCATTCAATGAGGGAACCTTAGACTTCACAAACTCGAAGAAGATCGGGTACGGTTAAGGAAGAAAAGAATGTTGATGGACGCTGAGATCAAAAGACTGGAAAATAGGGTCACGCAAGCATGTCTTGTTGATAGACCAAGAATGACAAGGCAAGATCTGGATGGTCATACCACTGCATTAGAAGAGTGTCCTCGATAATTTATGATTCTGTTACCATGGCTGAGACCGAACCTTACCAAACGCAGTAACAAGGGAAGCGCACCATATAAGATAAAGCACGCGGAGCCAGGTGTCGCGAGGGCAATTGAGGAAGGTCCACAGACTATATTAGAAGGCGAATTGAAGGCTCGCACAAGTGGTGTGACCACCTGACTAGCTATAGGAAGTACAGTCTCAACGCTCTAGACAATTGAAAGAGAACACGAGACTCTAAATGAGTCTGTTTGGGAACTGCGTGGTGAAGGAGGTGCGCGTAGAACCAGCATGGTACAAGGTTTGCGCCGCGCATGGGGGGCTACGCTGCCATGCAGGTAGGCTGGGAAGTAACCGTTGACGACTCTGTTCATGATGAGATGTCCAATTTAAGGCAAAAGGGAGCAGGTGGCGGGCAATTAAGACACGAATTAAGAGCTAGATTTGGGACAATCTACGCTAAGGATGCATTAATGACTTAGAAATGGGGGGAGCGGTCAAATTCAAATTCAAAAGATGCTATAAAAGTCCCAAGGCTAGCCACGAGACAACACTTGTTCGTTTGAGATTTGAGCTATTACGAAGAGCAGAGAGTGTTGAGTGCCAAGCGGTATTTAAGCCCCCAAGTTCGCGAGCAACCACAGACAGTTTAGACAAGATGACAACTACCAAGAGAGGTGTGGGTTTTGTAAAGAGTACCACCGAGGAAGCTGCGCAGAGCCCTATAGTGCAGGTGGGGGATGCGCTGAAAATTCCGAAATCACCCTGGATGCCGAGGCCCAAGAAGGATACATAAGCAGTGGGACCTGTCTGCATGTCCCCGCGAAATCCGCAGTTTGGTAAACGTTCCATGGAAGAAAAGGGCAAGGCTATCAACCTGGAGACAGATGATGAGGAGGAGGACCTTTAGGATTTCGTAGAGGAGATAGAGGCGGATGAAGAAATGGAAGAAGACATCTAGCCGGTGCGTGCTGCAGTGAAACTGCCCGAGTAAGTTCCTCTGTGGAAAGGGAAAGCTAAAGTACCCAAGGATTTGGATGCCGCTAAAAGCATGCTTCAAACCCCGCTCCTCCCAGATGGAATTCTGTTTGAGGGTTCGGTTCTGGGCCGCGTGCCCACAATGAAATTTGAAGACTGGGACCTCGCAGACAGCAAAAAGTTCCCCCATTTACAGATGGAGAACCTCATGAAAAAGAGCAAGGAGGGGTCAGTTACAGTGCTAGAGCTGCAAAAATGGCTGCGCGGTGTGGAGAAGGCTGGGCTACTCCACCTCCTATGGATTCCGCATTTTCACCACGCACCGATCACGATTTTCATCATCAGACAACTGCTTTGCCTGGTGCACGATGGGTACTTATGGCTGGAGGATCCTATTCCCATCACGACGGAGCTTATTCACAGGATTTCCGGGCTTCCATGTAAGGGAAGGGACCCCGTGAAGATAGCTGGCAAAAGCGGAGATTTGGCGCTTGCAGAAGCCATGAAGAAGAAGTATAAATTGGAAAATAAGAAGAGAGGCTACGTAGTCAGTAGCATTTAAGATAAAGGGGTGCACGCAACCACCCAAATTCTAGCTGGAAAGGTGATGAGAAAATGCCGCGGAGACGAGGTACTCGCACAGGTAGTTGCGCTAGCAGAAGAATGCACGGAGGGGGTCCAATTCAACTAGGCCGCCTTCCTCTGTGAAGAATTGCTCACCAACTAAAAGGAAGTTCAGGAGCAAGGCAAGACCTTCCACTACTCGTGGTTGCTCTTGTCTATCTTACTGGTGACAAGGGAACTGGCTGAGGACAGTCAGTTCCCTCCTCTTGAATAGGACTTGCTAGAGGCCGCAAAATATCCGTTGCTTTGGGATATGAAGGACGCCATGTGGATCCACGAGACTAAGATATTTTGGGTGCTCATGGAGGCGAGCATCCAAATGTGGATTAACAAAAGGCCGCGCCTATCCCCCACAGTGTACAACGGTCTGTGAAGCTTTGCAGACTTCAAGGTGGATATGCATAATGTGTATATCAAGGCGTGTAAGGATCCGGTGTAGAACTGGACCAAGCTTCCTTTCATCACAATTGACGATGCCATCTTCTCCATGCTCGACTCATGGCCTCCTAAGTGGCACGCCTCGGATTTGGCAGAAAAGGATAAAACAGTAGCACAAAAGCAGAACGCTGCAACCAAGTTGCATGTCACAAAGTTGGCCCAGCAGAGGTGCAATGAACAAGTGGCCATGGAGGTAAGGGCCTCCCGCGAAGCAGAAAAGGCAGCCGCAGAACAAGCAAAGGTCGCCGAACAAGCAACAACAGCATAAGCAACAAGGGCCACCATGACACAAGAGGAAGGAGGCCAGGATGTGTCTACAGGACAGGGACCAGATACAACAGAAGGCGTGGACCTGAGCACAACGTCTACTCAACTAAAATGACCGCACGTCACGGAGTGGTCTGCTCCGCAAAAGAAGACCAAAGCTTCCAAATTGGACATCGAGCCCATTACATTGATAGAGGGTGACCTCTATGACATCGGTGATGTAGAAATTTTGAGTAATATGACACATATTCACAGAGATTATCTTGATTATACACTTATAAGCAGAACATGCATAATACATAACCTCCTCTACGTTGATCATCAATTTACAGAAGCAGAAACATTCACAGGTGCACATAGAAGCATCAATCAAACTCATTAACACAGTATGTATCCCGGGGAAAGCATCTCGCTAAAAACCCCAACTATCTGTATATTATATTGATTGAATCATGTAACATTACAAAGTACAATGCTTATCACAAGCAATCCATTACCAGCTCCACCTATTACACACAATACAACTCAGATCTGATCTCCAAATCTATTCCACTGCTTGCCTGCCTCTCCAGCTCAATACCTGCTCAAGAACTGATGAGAATGGTTTACCAAACTCGTATTTCACCTGCAAAGAATCACTCACACTGTGTTGGACGTGAGAACATGCTACAATTCTTGGTATTGGCCAATTCATTGGCATACTCAATCCCTCTAATTGTGAAAATCATCATGCACAACTATAGTCACAACTGATAGCAATCTGATCCTCTAACACCTGTCCCTGCTGAACTGAACATGCACTGACATGCAACTAAGTTAACTGATGTATTCTATAGTTGCATTATGAGTTAATAACTTGTGAATTAATTAATAACCTATTCACCCAACTCATCTCTAGTCTATTGATCAGTTAGACTAACAAAGTTAAGCTGAACACAACTCCATCAACTGCACCTCCAGTCCACTAAACTCAACTCACTTGAGTTCTAACTGAAGTCCTGCATGCAAATATTAGTCATCCCATAGGTAACCATGTATTTCCTTCTGGGATCTGCATGTACCACATCCGTAGCTCATCCTGAAGTGCTCCAAGAGAATAAGATCAAGTTTATAGTCCAAATATTATTATGAGACAATAATATTTGACTTTTCTATTTTTGACAGCCAGTCTAAAAATAGACTTTGATCACTCATACTGTGATCACTCCTGCTGTGATCATCCCTGCTGTGGTCACTCCTGCTGTGATCATCCCTACCGGGATCCAAAAATAGAACTTGCGCCATAATTTGCCTGCGGGCCCACTTAGTGAAGGCGACTCCTTTCCACTAAGCTCCATCATCTTGTTGCATTCTCAACAAGCATTTCTTATTGCACACTTTTCAACACTCCCTCTAAACAAGAAAGGCTTCCTCTCAAACCCGATCCTGTAACTCTGGAATGTTCTCCATGCAGCACATCTGGCCGGTCCACTTGCTCTGTCATCAAAGTCTCTGACTGCTATTGCCTCTGTCGACTGAAAAACTCTGCATCTCTGTGCTCTTCAGTATCTGACTGCTCTAGCCTCTGTCACTTTGATCTCTGACTGCATCTGTGTTGCTGCTGGTTCTATCTCCTAGCATTGCATCCGCACTGCACCTCCCAACTGACCTCCCTGTTGGGCTAGAAACACCCTCTGATGCTGAAGCTCTACCTGCTGCTGACAAGTGCTCCCTCTCTAACATCTGCGCTACTGCAACATCTCCATGCATCTCGCACCATTGCACACCTCTCTGTGCCACCTAGCACTGTGCAAAACACTTGTGCCTCTCGCATTGCTGCAACCTGCTAGCTATGCGCTGTCTTGGGATTCCCTGCACTGTCGCTCTCTCTGCCGCTCCATCCGCATCTGTCTCTACCCAATCAGTCAGTTCCTGCTACTACACATCGGGGCTCCTGTAGCAAGGTCTCATCCAAGAGATTGGGTACCTCAAGGATCCTGCCCCTCCTCCTTGGGATGATCAATCCAAATCACCCCACCTCCTACCTAGAGGTATGGCTGCATGCGATCCCTCAGCCCACCTGGCTCGAAGTTCCCCCCTACTGGAGGTCTCTGGATGAGTAGATGTCTCTAGTTGATCTCTTCTCAGCTTCCCCTGTTGTGGCTCCTCCACAACCTCCTGAAGCTGCTACACCAATCATGGCTCCTCCACAATCGTTTGAGACTTCTTTTGGCTCTGCATGTTGAGAGGTAATGTATGCTCCCTCTCAACCACCATGTCTCCATCATGACAACGAAACCATCTCGCCTTCGACTTGTCAACCTTCTTCCCATCATTGGAAGAACAAGATTCAAAAAGAGAAACCTTCTCCTTCCCCTTCTTCACCTTACTCGCTAAAGGCACAATTCTTGTTACAGGGAAAAGTGTCTACACAGAACTACTTATCCCACTAAGGTGTGGCAGCTACCTTAGAAACAAACAAAGTAAAGCTACTTTCGTTTTTCCTTTATGAAATATAGATGAGAGAAGAACAAAGAAGACCAACCTCTGTCTTGCACTAATCTCCTAGTGCGATTCCTCTCTCTCTTGGTAGTCTTTCGCTACTTGCTCCCTTGTACGCCCAACTTCACAGAGTACCTATAAGATCACAATAGCATAGCACTATACAAGAACATGGATCTATAATCATAAACAATCTAGGATCAGATGTAAATTGACCATACAAATGCATAAAACATAAATGACACAAGAGTATGGAGGAAAACTTGAATAGCTTTTATTGATAAACAAGAAAGAGCCAAGGGAGTTACAACCAGTTGTTCTGACCTAGCATCATCCTCTCAGCAAGGAAGCCCCTCTTCACCTCATACAAAGCTTAGATCACCCAACAATCTGATGTTGTCTCAAGAAACCAACAACAATTCCTTACAATATGCAAAATTCCAGCCTCTGGATCTCTGGGATGAGGGATCCATATATAGATATCTGTAAGGGAGATGAGTCAGCTTGTGATTTGATTAGTGTCTTCCCTTTGATAGTTCTTGCTTCCACTTGGAGATTGATGGTCTCTTACTCATCCTTGGTCGAATTCAGAGAGGCAAGTGTCACAGGAGAAGTTTTTGGAAGTTTCCATGCCTCTCCACCTCGCGGAATAACACTGCCATTTGTCACTTCTCGCCCATCGCACCCATAGAAGGGATTTTTGAAATGCAACACACCCACACAGTGTATTTAGGTGAGATGCAACGCACTTTGCCTATGGAGCAGCTGAAATGATCCTGTTTTGACCAGTTCTGAGCAGTTTTTCATGGAGAACTTCTGGGAGAAGCTGTAATCAGTTGACCTTGTTCCTTTAGGGGTTAGAACAACACTTTTAGGGACTTAGGAGCCCTTGGTTTATGGACATTTCATGCTTGGGGTTGTAGTGCCCAAAAATTTATATAACAATTGCCCCCTAAAGCATGAGGTCGTTAATCTTTTGATGTCGGGTGAAATTCTTTATTATGAGGATCCGAAGTTCTTTCAAGCTGGGAGGAGACCTGTAATAAGATACAATACAATACATTATCTTCATAATATTTTCATGATCTAGCTGAGGCAGGCATTCCCATGCTCAGCTTTATAAATTCCTTTTCATGTACATAGGACAGACAATCGTCTGAGTGTAGACTGATGATTCTGGTAGTCATCATCCCTTTGATTGGATGATTATCTGTGCAGCAATGATGTACATTTGATGTCTTTATTTCCCTGAATATATATCGCAGCCCGGATGGATGAAACTAGATCCGGGGTCTTCAATCTCGTTCGATCTTCACTCGAAGTACAAGTCTATCCATGTGAGAGATGTTCTAGAGTCGAACATGGAAAGACATCGCCTGATTACCAGCCAATGATGTAAGCTGTTAACAGGCATGAGAGGAATCACCGATAATGATAATGACCCTCAAGGTACTGCAGTACAATTCACGTGGTGTGAATAAAGGAATTGGCATCGAACACCACGCAAAATCTTTCGGTCGAAGGTCATTGATGTAAACCTGTCGCCGGAAGTGAGAAACTTGCCATTGAGGCATGCAAGCTTCAAAGTACTGAATGGGGTGTTCCTAGATCGACTTCTTGGAGAATGAGCTGATGTCGAAAAGAAGCGATCTGTCACAGGAGGGCCTTAATGAATCCCACATCAATGACACGGAACAGAGCAAATTATTTTAATGGAGGTGAAAACAATCTGATGACATAAGGTTCAGGGTGGCGGTCATGAAAGAATGGAGTGTAAATGTATTGCAGCGGGTGAGACACAGGTGAATTCTCTTGAACATATCGGCGACACTAACGTGATGGACTGGTAGCATTAACCCCAAATGTGGACGGTGTGATGGGACCATGGCGATGTGACTGGTGAATGAAACAACCCAACCCGACTTGGATGCGAAGTGAAAGTGTCATGTTCAAGAGCGACTTGCTACCAACAAAGTTTCTTCAAGTTTTCTTCCCAAATTTTCCCCAGTCATTGCTGACCAGTACCTCTTTATTTTTGTCAAGCTTGAGGAGGATAACATATGCTTGTTCTATAATTTGCCCTTCGGGCAAACCCATCGCTATGTTTTAACGAGCCTAGCGATAGTGAAACTCGTTCTTGTCTGCTATGGACAAGTTTGTCGCTATTAAGTTTTAACGAGTTTAACGACAAAGATAACTCGGTCCTTTTCAATTTTAGAGAGTCTGAAAAGGAACGTAAAGGAAACTCCAAAATTCCTTTTTCGTCATCTAATCCCTTAAGTCCGAAAAAGTATAAAACAATACAGAAGGGATGAATTTTTGATTCTTTTAACGAGCCGAACAAAACAAGCGCTCGATCTTTTTGTGTAATAATCCCTCAGGTCCAAAAAGATTAAAATCTAAAGGAGGGATATCACTTCCGGTCCCTTTAACGAGCTGGAGAGGCCAATGGCTCGGCAATCTTTTCATATTTTACGAGTTAGTTGAAAAGAGCTTAAAGGAGACTCGTCTTTTGAGGAACAAGTGATAAAATTGGGTAGCAGCTGATTCCAGGTAAGGTTTGGAATTTTCCAATCACGACAGTGTTACAAGGAGGGCTAGTGAGATCACTCTTTGTAGCTGTTCCTCAAAAGGGGTAAACAATCAAATGGAGGTGAATGATTAGCCAATACAGAGTGGAGGTGATGATGAGAACACGACCAAGGCTTTTAAAGGCTGAAGTACTACATTCACGATGGTTATTTACCAGGAAATAGTTCAATTTTTAATGAGCTTAAACGCGGGGGGAAACATTTGCTCATGGCTTATGTTTATTTTTTAACGAGCTTGAACTATGCGCTAAAACTGCTTGATGCAACGGTCATTTCTTGACTTTACCATAAATAGCTTTGTTCTTTCAAAGATTGTACTGCATTTTCAATTGCTTCATCAAACTAGTTAGAAATGAATAATACATGTTTGAAAAATGAGTTAGAACACTAATATTTTACTCGAGTTACATAAAAAGTAATGTAAAAGTGCTTTTACCTCTCATTTTACCATTTCATTTGAACTTTGGTTTGTTGGAGCTTTGGAGGTGCTTTCCCCCCTTGATTTTCATCAGCTGATTTTGGGAGATTCTGTGGACGATTCTCGGCGCCGTCTGGACCAGGTAGGAGCTAAACTTGAGCTCTTTCATTTCATGCTTTCCATTTTGCATTCTGAGCTTGATTCCTGGTTTTTCTGAGCCTCTGGGGTTTGAAAAACTCGCCCTGGCTTCAGCGCACCCTTTGTGTATCGAAAGGTGCGTTGGATGTTGGCCTGTCTACTGGCCATCTGACATGCAACGCACCCAGAGCACTACTGTAGGTGCGATGGGTGCAAGGAAGGAATTTTATGCATAGTTTTTGATGGAAATTTTGCCTGTTTCTTACCAAAATCAGGATCTAACTCTTATCTTGTTTGTTTTCAGAGATTTTTGGAGCAAGATGACTATTACATGGTGAGAACGTGAGCATGAAGAAGAGGAAATGCTTGCTTTACATGATCCGGTTACAGTAAACGCACTGCGGAACTGTGGCTTGCTGAAGTTTTTCCGCATTTCTAGCATGAGACAACAAATCAACTTGCTGCAGTATTTGCTCGATGCTTGGGATCCTACCAACCAGGTGTTCCAGATTAGGGGCAAATCCATCCCCTTGACTGTAGTGGACATCTATTTCTTGACTGGCTTGTCGAGACGGGGTGCCCCCATCTCTTTATCAGGTTCGGCCTGAGGAGGTGAATCTGTGAGAGATTATGTTCGCCGGTATTGCAGAGAGGGATCTCAGCCGAGTAAGGACGGCAAGATCATCATCCGTGATTTCACTGATAGGTCCCTTAGGACTATTCTGTTCACTTTTGGTAGGATGGCTGGTGGTGCGACTCTTCATGTAGCCAACCGATCTTATATGCAGTATGCCTTGGAATGTCTCCAACCGAAGGTGTTCAACTGGTGCGACGCAGTACTTCTTGTGATGAAAGAACAGTTGACCAAGGTGAAGAGTGGGAGGTTGAAGAACTTTGGTTATGGTTCTATCTTGACCGCCTTTGCCTTGGAAAAGATACCACTGATGCAGCCACAGTATATTGCACTCGATTTACCTTCACCGACTGAACCACGTATGCAGAGATGGGTCGACCATATGTCTAGGCATGCTGGTCAGTCTCAGATTTCCTTTTCTGATACCTTCTTCGGGTGGTTTGATCGTCAGGAGATGGTTTATTCCGAGTATCCATATGCTGGTATGGACTTCCGGGGTGATCCAGATTTAGTACTGCCGGCTGGCGAACAGTGGGGCGCCATTGGTAAATTCTTTGACCATATCCCTGTTTATCATTTTTCTTTTATAATGTCCTTGTGCTTTATTCTGTCAAGACTTAATCAAACTCATGTGTTCATGCAGATGTTGGTCCCGTTCGGCCAGTAGTATGCCTGAGAGTGCCAGCTGCCGCCCCAGCAGGAGAGGCTGTTGGAAGGGCTATCCTTCGCGACCTCGATGTGGCCGAGACTCTCACAGCATTACAGGAACAGGTTGAGGGCCTCACTCTTGGTATTCCAGATGTGAGGATTGACGAGCTGCCCTTGAGGTTGCAGCGGCATACTACTGGTGTGCCAAGACGATGGACTCGGCTCTTACGCATGATCGCACAGGCTGTGACTTGCTATCACGAGCATCATTAGACTAGGGTGCCCCCTAGCGTTTTGAGTTTTTGGTCATTTGACCAATTTTGTATTGGTTACAGAATATTATGTGTAAACCATAAACAGTTATATATATATTTTTGATTTTCGAAGCTTTATTTTGGTTAAGTTACATGATCCAAATGCAAATATTGATGGTATGCTTCTTTTTATAAATGTTGAAAATGTCTATCTAACACATAATTTGCCAATGAGTCAGTTAATGTGTTTAAGGTTCTGGAAATATGCTGATATTGAATAAAATCAAATTGTCTTTCCAAAATCTTAACCCTTAGGAACATGCGATAAATAGCTAGATTTCGGACAGAGTAGATACCAGTGAGTTGTAGTATGACAAGTTGTGAGTCTAGCCTGACAATCAGTTGGCGTATACCATGTGTGATGGAATCATAGAGAAGTTCTATCAACACGCTATATTCAACGATGTTATTCGTTGATCGACCAATACATACCCCTCTGAAACTTACTAACTCGCCGCTTGGATAAAAAATGGCCCAAGCCGCGGAAGATAGGTTTCGTGAACTACGACTCGCTCCGTCGGCATATCCAACACATGACTCCAATAGGTTTGACATCTGCGATAAATGTAAAAAGTGGATTACTTGACCAAAACAGACACTTTAGCGAAAACAAAAACATAACAAAAGCATACAAGTTACTATACTGAATCACGCATAATAACGCTTGAGGTACAACCCGTTACGAGGTTGTGCCACTGTAATCCCGTCATAATCCATTAACTCGTAGGCTCCTTTTGCTAAAACTCACTTAACAATATAGGGGCCCATCCATAAAGACTTGAATTTACCTGCCCCCAATTTATCGGATTCTTGGTCATAAAGCAAGACCAAGTCACCTTCTGAGAAGACACGGGGTTTGACATTCTTGTCGAACTGCGCTTTGACTCGTTTCTTATGGGCTTCGTTAGCCAAAGCGGCATCACGACAGGTTTCATCCAATTGGATTAGTTCCAAGAAACGAGCCTCCTCTTCTGAAGTTCCGGGGAGAAGGTCAATTGCGAGTTTGAGGGACGAGATTTCACACTGGATTGGTAAGACTGCTTCCAGGCCATATACCAGTTGGAAAGGTGTAAACCCGGTTGCATTCCTTACCGATGTTCGGTAAGCCCACAAGGCTGAGTACAGGATTAGGTGCCAACTTCTTTTGTGAACTCCAATCATCCTTTGCAGCATGCGCTTCAGGACCTTGTTGATTGCTTCAACTTGTCCATTGGCTTGCGGGTAATATGGAGTAGAGCTGTCGTGAGACAACCCTAGTTTGGCAGCTAATTCGACCATCATGTGATTGCGAAAATGTGATCCATGATCTGTGACTATAGCTTGTGGGACGCCGAATCTGGCGACTACATGATTGAAAAAGAAGAGGGCAGCTGTTTCACCAGTATTATCTAATGTAGGCATCGCCTCGGCCCATTTGGTAAAATAGTCAACTGCGACTATGATATACCCATGCCCCCGGTCGAGGTGGGGTTACATGTCATGAAATCGATGCCCCATTTGGCGAATGGCTCGACAACAACTATTGGCTGCAGAGGTGCGGGTGGTCTTCTGGTTTTGCTATCGAAAATTTGACAAGCATGGCAACTTCTGACTGCGGTTATGCAATCTTTGAACATTGTTGGCCATAAGTATCCTGCTCGTAAAATTTTTTGCGCTGTAGCATAACCGGATTGATGCCCCCCACACGTGCCCGAATGGCAATCATTCAGGACTTTTTCGGCCTCCTCATGGGTGAGGCACCTTCTCAGAACCGTATCGATACCACGACGGTAAAGTGTATCACCGACGATCATGTAGTCTTTTGCTTGGTATCGAATACGTTTTTGTTCGGAGTGAGAGGTATTTGGCCTATATTTTTGGGTTTGGAGATAAATGATTATATCCCCATACCACAGATTGCTTGAAGATATCAGAAACAAATTTTCGTCCATGATCGTTTCTTGGTATGTTTCATCGTTGGACGATGATGGGAGATCGCATAATAATTCTGCGAAAACCAGAGCTTTCTTTGACTTGGATTTTAGAAATTCCAGATCAAACTCTTGTAGAATTGCTATCCATTTTGAATATTTTCCCCCGAGCAACTGTCGCGACAATATATAAGTCATGGGGTTGCAATCTGACAGAATGGTAGTTTTTCGAAAGAGGACATAGTGTCGAAATCTCTGTATCACTTGAACAGCTGCGAGCGCTAGCTTTTCAACATAAGAATATTTGCTTTCTGTATCATTTAAGTTCTTACTCAAATAATATATAGGATGTTCAATTCCGTTGTCTTCTTGAACTAAAACCATTGCAATGGTTGTATCCGCTGCAGCCAGATACAGGTTAAAGTCTTTTTGATAATCAGGAGCGTACATTAATGATGCTTTCATTAGGGATTTTTTTAAAGCATCAAAGGAAGCTTGTGCAACCTGATCCCAGACAAAGGGTACTTCCTTTTTCAAAAGACGCATATAACCTTTGGCAAGTTCGGCATAATTTGGAATGAACCTCCTCAGAAAATTTGCTTTCCCTTGGAGTTTTTGAATCTGAAGCAAATTTGAAGGTGGAGGCAAATTTATGATTGCCTGAACCTTACATGGGTCGAGACGAATCCCGTCTTTCGAGACTACAAAGCCAAGTAAACAACCAGAACTGACACAAAATACACATTTGTGTGGATTGAGTCGTATCTTGTAGTGTTGGCAACGTAGAAATATTGCTCTTAAATGCTGCGTATGATCAGTCCGCTTTCGCGAATGAGCCGGCAGGTCATCGAGGTATGGTTGAACGATGTTTTTGATGTCATGGAAGGCATAATTCATTGCCCTCTGAAAAGTTGCCCCTGCGTTCTTTAAACCAAAGGGTAATTTTCGATATGCGAATGTGCCCCACGAACAAATAAATGCAGTCTTTGACTGGTCCTGTGGGCGGATATTTATTTGATTATACCCAGAGAATCCATCCATGAATGAAAAGACTTCGCATCCAGTGCATTCATCAATTATCTGGTCGATGAAGGGTGTAGGGTAGTTGTCTTTTGGACAAGCTTGATTTACATCCCTATAATCGACGCACACTCTAGTTGTTCCTTGTTTTTTCATAACAGGGACAATATTCGATACCCAATCGGTTAGAGGAACCGGGTAAATGAAACCAGCATGGAGAAGTTTTTCAACTTCTGCCTTAATGGCAGCGGCTTTCTTGGGGTGCACCTGTCGTAGCTGTTGTCGTACTGGTTTGACATCTGGATACATCTTGATTTCGTGTTCAACGATACTTGAGTCAATGCCTGGCATTTCACTATATGACCAAGCAAAGACATCTCTGAATTCGCGAAAAAGAGCGTTATATATTTCCAGTTCTGAAGGAGAACAACATTTTCCAACATAAATATTCTCTACAACATCTGTTTTGGTCGAGATATTTATGGCGATAGTCTCTTCAATGTTGGACAAGTTTCGCTCGGAATCCACCGTGTTTACAATATTTGATAGGAAAACAAAAACTGAAGGATGATAAAGGTCATCAGGAGTATTTTCTTCACAATCCGCAAGAAGGGAACGATGGTGGTAATCATCCCATGGTGCCCCTTCAATTACCATTGATTGAACAATTCCTTCGTCGGTGACATGCACTCGCGACCAAGGATCTGAAGGGGTACCATATTCCTTAGACCTATCTATCCAAACGCTTGATGAGCGTTGATTTGGGTTTGCCTCCCATGCTAGGAACATTGATTGCTACAATATTTCTGTTGGGCTTGGAGGCAAAACCTGCGCATGATCCATGTCGATATCATTTTCTGAGATCTTTTTAGAAGATATCATATTGCAGGTTCCTACCGATGCTACTTCTGCCAAATTGACTGGAGGTGGAAGGGCAAAAGTTCCCATTAATATAGGATCTTTTAGTAGGCCTACTCCAATATTTTGAAGCGAATGGGGGCTTCCATGGATCATTGGAATGCTTCCCGTAACTTGAGAACCATTGGGGAGGAAGTTTTGTTGATCGACGATTGTAATCCCTCCTTGAAAGGGAAATGCAATCTTCCTAAACTAGGTCGACATAATAGTAGCCATAGCATATATCCGTGGTCTTCCCAGTAGGATGTTGTAATTGAGATTTCCGTCGATTACTTCAACACCTATTTCTACTGTTTTCCCTCCTAGTTCAACCTTCAAGTTACTTAGAATACCATATGGGGTATATGTTTGTCCGTCAAATGCTTTTAATGTCGTCGAAGATCGCGACAAGGTTGGAGATCCTAAAGTTTTCCAGCAACTCATCGACATAATACATGTAGATGCCCCCTCATCAATAATTGTTCGATGAACAGTTTTGTTGAGGGCTTTCACTTGAACGAGGAAAGCTAGTTGAGCTGGTAATTGAGGATCGCATCCTTTATGATCGAAGGATACAAGATTGGAATCCTTTGGGTCTATCCCACCAATGGCTGATAATAAAGCTTGCTTTTGGGATGGGCAATTTTGTAGTACCTCAAGAGTTGACATAGCGGATGGCGATTGGGCCAAATCTTCCACTATATTATAATGTTGTGCCGCTCTAGCGTGGGGATTAAACGTCGACTTGTGTACTACTCCCTTTGGCGGTTTTATTGTCAACTCAGGAATGATGGGTGGCGCAACTTCTGTCGAAGTTGTTGTCGAACTACTAGGTTGATATTTATCCTTGTTGTCCGACAGCTGTGGATTCCCATAATCTTTGTTTCTTGTCGATATCAAAGCATCATTTTGCTATTTGGAAACCGACAACATTAGCACTTGAGACGGGGAAGCATTTCCACTGTCAACTAGATTTGTCCCTGGATTTGGAAACGGATTAGTCAATACTGCCGAGGTTTTTGAATTCTTGAAGAATTTTTAAAGCTCAGCTCTGTGAGGAAAATCTGCGGTCCAATGATCCTCATCGCATATAAAGCATGGATTTTTTGGTTTCCTATTTCCAGGAGGGTTTGCAGAAGATTTTTCAGGTGATGATTCTTCCTGTTTCTTCTTCTTCCCTTTGCCTTTCTTCTTGCCCCCTGGTTGCTTGGTTTCTTTGCCCTTATCTGTCGATACGACATTTACTTCCGAGGCAAGAAGTTCCTCTTTTGCATTTTGACTAGAAATCTTACGGGCCTTTTTAGATGTAGCCTTTGTCGATTTTGTGTCTGTTGCGCCAATCACGCCATCGCTGGCATGAGAGTCATTGTTTGATTTAGGAGGAGGAGGAACTGAGAATTCCGGTCTAGGAGCATCAGGTATTTTATCGTAGAGCGTGCCGGACTGAGTGTAAATCAAGTCCAAATATTGCACACGAGCGATAACCTGCTCTTCGGTGACGACCCCCCCTTTTGCCACATCTTCCGTGATGGAAGGCAGTAATGACTTAATAAACCATTAAGCTAAAAGATGATCGGGAACATACGTTTTCACCATTCTACGACGACGTCGCCACTCATGTATATGATCAAATATGTTAGTGGCCGTCGTTTGTTTGAAGTTGGTAAGAAGTTCCGTTCCAGTTTCGTACCTTATTGGTAACTGAAAATGGGTTAAAAAGGTTGTGGCTAGGGTACTGAAGTTGTCAAATGAAGCTCTAGGTAATTCGATATACCATTTTGCTGCCGGACCAGTTAATGTCCTCTGAAAAAGGCGAAGCCTAATCGAATCATCGTTTCGGGTGTTTGATGAACACCACAGATGAAAGGTGATCACATGATTCGACGAATCTTCACCCGGATTTCCATTAAATTTAGGAATATCTTATGGAAGTTTATGCGGAATCGCTGGCCACCAAGGGGCGTAAGCGATTGGATCGTTTGTTAACCGATTTAAATCAGGTAACTCTAAAGTCGCCACGAAGGGTAACTATTGATTCAGGTTAGGTGAAGCATACCCGAGATAAGATGGGATTGCCTGAGCAGTTGGTCTTTGCATACCAACATAATGCATTTGATGCTGGTAACTTTGGTAAGGTTGGTGGGCATGACCATTGTAAAATGGTTGATTTTGACCGTTTTGAATATACGGTTGCCCACTATTCGCAAAGATTTGTTTCTCAGAACCTTGGTATACTTGTTGGAACTGCGGTTGTTGGTATTGCACAAGCCATGGTTGTGAAGCCATGTGCTGTTGCCCAATACTAACTGTTTGACCAAGATGAGGGGTAATTGTACCCGTTTGAACCTGTGTCATTCCACCAATCGGCGATTGTGGTTGAGTTGCAGGGTCAAGGGGTTGTTGCATTACAACCTGAGAAACCTGAGGTTGGCATACAACAGGCAGCGCTTGAACTTGCGACACCATCACAATAGCTGGCGTAGTTGGTATACTTGACATAGGTAAGCATTGTTGCATCGAATATACAACTCTTGGTTGTTGAGGTAGTATCGGTACCCAACCACTTGACGTAATTCCAGCATAACCTGAATTTTGTTGTGAGCTCCCGTATGGCTGTCCTCCTGGAGGGGATAATGAAAGGGTATACTTCCCCCCATACGGTGGTAAACCGGTACTTAAGGGAATGGTTTGCCCTTGAGGGCCGGACTGCCCAAATTGACCTCCAAATGGATCAATTTGTTGAGACTCAACATAAGAGTTTCCGGATATTATTCCGGATGAACAAACTGGAATAGACCATACCGTCGAAATGGCCCCTGAGTGGGCTCCTTCTAGCGATTGAGAGCTAGTTGGGACAGATGGTATATCGGCGAACATTGTTGGAGTGATAGCAGGAAGTTCTGCTGTTGCTGTGTCAGACGACACAGTCCTAGATGTTGACGGTTGTTCAGACATTTCTAGTCTATCCAAAAGATTACCTAGCGATTCTACAGGAGCTTCCGCTGGTGGTAGACTAATTTCTGATGAAGAAGGATACAGAGTGATCCCGACTCCAAAATGCGATGGAGTACTAGATGGAGGATCTTCCACAATCTCTTCTATATCAATCAGACCGGGTGGAAGGGGTAGACCGTCAGGTCCGTAGAATATTTCTAGTGCCGAAGAAGGTATGGAATCTGCAGCGACAGATGTTTGGGGAGCAACACTCTCCGAACCGGTTGTAGATGAAACTGGTTCAGTGATACAAGTGTTCACCCTCAGACTAGGATCAGTACTACCATCCTTCTGTGGCTGCTGAACTTCTTCTGTAAAGGCAGGGATACCAGAAATGTTTGGAGTAACCGGAGTCTCTGATGTTGTTGGAACACTTGTTCTAACTTTACCAGGAGATTTGGAACCGGTTAAACGAGTTCGTTTTGTCCGTACTTGTTTCGATTCGGAGACAAAGACGGTTGACTCGTAAGCCTCTGCGAACGACGGGGTTTCAATTGACTTTCTTCCACGATTGCGGATTACTCGATCAACTAAAAATCAAGGGGAAGTATGTTCCCGAATCAGATGAATTTTAGACGCTTTGACACAACTTGTTTTTTCAATTTTTAAGAGTCGAGAAAAAACAAAAGATGACTCTAGTCGCCTTCGATTTTTAATGAGCCTGAAGTGACAAGTGCTCAGATGGACCTTTTCCGTTAAGGAGTCTGAAAAGGAACGAAAGGGGCTGCTCTGGAAATCTAGGTAGAGGGATTACCAAACCAATCGCAAAACTGCAGAATAATTTTTACGGTACGACAGTCAATCTTCCCGAATGCTGTGTTCAGTGCATTGCGATCGATAGGGCGGCAGACACGGCTTCCTATGGATAAAGGATTAAGCCTATTGTGGTCTCCAAAAATATACTCGACGGTACGTGGGAGCACAAGTCCGTACTGGCACTTATCGTCTCAAAGTGGAGGAATCACCCAACCATCAGGGAGAACAACAGTTACCAGGTTTTACGACGCCGGAATACGTCTCTAGCCTAGACTTCTAAATGTTGTGCGTTAGGTTCCAAAGCGTTGTTAGATTCATTAAATTTGTTTTATAGTTGATCTTGTTTAAGAAATTTGCCTTTCAGGTTCACCACAAGTTGTAGATGTATAATTCCTAAAATGCAATCTAAGATGATAAACAGTCTTTTATCTTCTTTGTGCAATGAAAATCCTAGCTACTAAGCAAAGAGAGATAGTATTCTTTCACAAAGAGCAAAGAGCACACACTAAATGCACAGTCCTAAATCAAACCAATCAAACAGTCTAAATGAAAATGCACATGCATGTATTTGTTTTCGGCTTTCTTAGTATGTGAATGGTAAAAAGAAAGCTAATGCACAAATCTGAATTACTTTTCAAGCGACAATTACTAACAAGTTTCTTTTCGAAATCAGAAATGGAGACAATCACAACACTTTACGATTTGGAAATGAATACTTGCTTTCGACACTAGAAAAATTACAAATTCAGACCAAATACAATAGTAACAGGATAATCGACTATCTTCAGCAACCAAACTCTTTGCTATGACTGAAAACGACACTTGCGACACTTTCAAATCAAAGGACGACAGTACGATTACGTTACTTTTTGCAAAGGAGAACTGAAAATGACTCAACAAATACACAAAAACATTTACAGTTCTTTTGTACAATAGAGGCGGAATAACAGCAAGGAAAAGGGGTTTCAAACAGAGATATACTGATTACAGGCAGCAAAATTCATGAATAGAACTGGAAAGAATGAATCACAGAAACCAAAACTGAACAATGCCTAGTCTGATCAGTGCACCTGTAACACAGGGAATTTGAAATGCAGCACACCTACTACACTCGGGAAGTGCGCTGAGTTTCAGATTCACAGAACAGTACCTGCGCTGGACCAGAGACGAGACTTTGCTTGGGTTCCGGGTCACAGTTTTCAGTTCAGTTCATGGGTTTTGGCCGAGCAAATGGTAATCAGTAATGCAACAATCAGGGGTAGATCTAAGGAGGTTCTGAGAGCTACCACAAGGGGCAATCAGAGAGTTTGTGAATCAGTTGTTTAAGTTATAAACAAATCCCGGAGATTGACTGAAGCGACATTTATCTACTTTGCATTTGCATAGCAAATGCAGTTCGAAATCTACCTGGCTCGACTTTAGGCTCCGTCTGTAAGTTTATAAAATAGACAACAAGGAAGATAAACAAACAAACTAATTCGTCCCCAGTGGAGTCGCCATTTTGTTACAGGGAAAAGTGTCTACACAGAATTGCTTATCCCACTAAGGTGTGGTAGCTACCTTAGAAACAAACAAGGTAAAGCTACTTTCGTTTTTCCTTTATGAAATATAGATGAGAGAAGAACAAAGAAGACCAACCTCTGTCTTGCGCTAATCTCCTAGTGCGATTCCTCTCTCTCTTGATAGTCTTTCGCTACTTGCTCCCTTGTACGCCCAGCTTCATAGAGTACATGTAAGATCAAAATAGCATAGCACTATACAAGAACATGGATCTATAATCATAAACAATCTAGGATCAGATGTAAATTGACCATACAAATGCATAAAACATAAATGACACAAGAGTATGGAGGAAAACTTGAATAGCTTTTATTGATAAACAAGAAAGAGCCAAGGGAGTTACAACCAGTTGTTTTGACCCAGCATCATCCTCTCAGCAAGGAATCCCCTCTTCACCTCATACAAAGCTTAGATCACCCAACAATCTGATGTTGTCTCAAGAAACCAACAACAATTCCTTACAATATGCAAAATTCCAGCCTCTGGATCTCTGGGATGAGGGATCCATATATAGATATCTGTAAGGGAGATGAGTCAGCTTGTGATTTGATTAGTGTCTTCCCTCTGATAGTTCTTGCTTCCACTTGGAGATTGATGGTCTCTTACTCATCCTTGGTCGAATTCAGAGAGGCAAGTGTCATAGGAGAAATTTCTGGAAGTTTCCATGCCTCTCCACCTCGCGGAATGACACTGCCATTTGTCACTTCTCGCCCATCGCACCCCATATAAGGGCTTTTTGAAATGCAACACACCTACACAGTGTATTTAGGTGAGATGCAACGCACTTTGCCTATGGAGCAGCTGAAATGATCCTATTTTGACCAGTTCTGAGCAGTTTTTCATGGAGAACTTCTGGGAGAAGCTGTAATCAGTTGACCTTGTTCCTTTAGGGGTTAGAACAACACTTTTAGGGACTTAGGAGCCCTTGGTTTATGGACATTTCATGCTTGGGGTTGTAGTGCCCAAAAATGTCTATAACAGTTCTCCTCATCATGCATAGATGAAGAACCGTCTCTGGTGCTCCGTCTAATCTCCTCCTGCACAAGATCCGACCAAAGTCTCTCCCATCCTGGCAGTTTCTCGCTTCCATTCACCGAGTCCTGGTAGCTATGCCAACTCTTAGGAAGGTCAAGGAGTCCTAGACTCACCATCCTCATCCGACAGTCACCCCCACACTTCCCAGCTCATCCTGGCATTGGGTGAACTTCATGAGATATTGGGGCATACTGTCTCCATTCTCACACTTAATGTTTCTGAATTTTATCTCTTGTTTTGGAATTAAATTTGAATTCCACCAGCACAAAACTCAACTGCTTCCGATCTAGAATTCGTGAGAACAAATTATTTCTTGTACAGAGATCGACTGTATGGGCATTCACCGGATATCTCACCTTCCAAAAGAAGGATGAATCCAGAGGCTACCTGGCCCGATTACAGACTCTGTTTGAAGAAATAAAATGTAAACACTTCTTGAATAATAGATCTGATGATCAATACAGCACTGATATCATGTAGAACTTCTTCTACAAATCAGCTCACTCTGATACCATGTAGAAATTTTGAATAATATGACACATATTCACAGAGATTATCCTGATTATACACTTATAAGTGGAACATGCATAATACATAACCTCCTCTATGTTGATCATCAATTTACAGAAGCAGAAACATTCACAGGCGCACATAGAAGCATCAATCAAACTCATTAACACAGTATGTATCTCGGGGAAAGCATCTCGCTAAAAACCCCAACTATCTGTATATTATATTGATTGAATCATGTAACATTACAAAATACAATGCTTATCACAAGCAATCCAGTACCAACTCCACCTGTTACACACAATACAACTCAGATCTGATCTCCAAATCTATTCCACTGCTTGCCTGCCTCTCCAGCTCAATACTTGCTCAAGAACTGATGAGAATGGTTTACCAAACTCGTATTTCACCTGCAAAGAATCACTCACACTGTGTTGGACGTAAGCACAGGCTACAATTCTTCGTATTGGCCAATTCATTGGCATACTCAATCCCTCTGATTGTGAAAATCATCATGCACAGCTATAGTCACAACTGATAGCAATATGATCCTCTAACACCTGTCCCTGCTGAACTGAACATGCATTGACATGCAACTAAGTTAACTGATGTATTCTATAGTTTCATTATGAGTTAATAACTTTTGAATTAATTAATAACTAATTCACCCAACTCATCTCTAGTCTATTGATCAGTTAGACTAAATACAACTAGTTTAACAAAGTTAAACTGAACACAACTCCATCAACTGCACCTCCAGTCCACTAAACTCAACTAACTTGAGTTCTAACTGAAGTCCTGCATGCAAATATTAGTCATCCCATAGGTAACCACGTATTTCCTTCTGGGATCTGCATGTACCACATCCGTAGCTCATCCTGAAGTGCTCCAAGAGAATAAGATCAAGTTTATAGTCCAAATATTATTATGAGACAATAATATTTGACTTTTCTATTTTTGACAGCCAGTGTAAAAATAGATTTTGATCACTCATATTGTGATCACTCCTGCTGTGGTCATCCCTGCTGTGGTCACTCCTACTGTGATAGTGCCTTGTTTTGGAAAAATCATGAAGGAATATTGCTGAATTGTCTAACTATGAATGAAACTGACAGTGTCATGAAAGAATTCCATGCAGGGGACTGTGGAGGGCACTTATATTGGAAGTCCACTGCTGATAAAATACTAAGGGCTGGTTTATATTGACCCTCTTTGTTTGCTGATGTAATAAAGTTTGCTGTTTCATGCCACAAATGCCAAATCTTTGAAGGCAGAAGAAAGCTTCTCCCCTTGCCCCTTAAGCCTATTTCAACTGAGAAGCCTTTTCAACAATGGGGTCTTGACTTCATTGGAGAAATCCATCCATCCTCTTCTGGCCAACATAAGTGGATTCTAACAGCCACAGATTACTTTACCAAGTGGATTGAAGCCATCCCATGTAGGCAAATCAATGACTCCACCATTATCCAATTCCTTGAAACCAACATTTTGTCCAGATTTGGCTGTCCTGAGAAGATCATTACAGATAACGCTGTTGCCTTCAAATCCAAGAAAATGATCAGTTTTTGCCACAAATTCCACATTACCTTAGGCCACTCCACAACCTATTACCCTCAAGGGAATGGCTTGGCCGAATCATCCAACAAAAGTCTGATTAACATCATTAAGAAAGTCTTGGAGGAGAACAAGAAGAACTGGCACAAAAAGCTTGTAAATGCCCTATGGGCAGACAGATTGTCAACCAAGAGGTCCATAGGGATGAGCCCATATGAGTTAGTCTATGGCATGGAGGCCAAGTTCCCCTCTTCTTTGGGAATCCCTGTTATCAAATTGCTGCAAGAAATGCAGGCAGAGCCAAATGATATCCAAAGAAGAATAAACCAAACCATCTATTTGCAGAAAACAAGAGAGCAAGTGTACGACAGAGCTCAGATTTTACAAGAGAAGCTCAAGAAAATGTTTGACAAAAGAACCAAGGCCGAAGACTTCTACATAGGCAACAAATTCTTAAGATGGGATTCAAGAAGAGAGGACAAAGGAAAGCATGGCAAGTTTGATTTCCTGTGGAAAGCCCCCTTTATTATTTCTGTTGTTCAAGGTAAAAACACATATTTTCTGAAGAATTTGGATAGCATCGCAGCTGAAGAAGGCCCTGTCAATGGCCGAATGCTAAAGCACTATCATGATCCCATTTGGTGAAGGCAGCACAGTTCTGTATACTATCTGTACATTAATATTAGTATTTTCAGCACTTTTTCTTTTAACAGGCCAAAAAGAGGGAACAATGCAGCAAATTTTGAAGGAAAGATCAAAGAAAGTTCTATTTCAGATCTCAGTTTTTGAAATAATTACAAAGAAGTTCTCAAGCGGATTTCAATATGATTACAAGCACCCACAGGGCAAGAAGCGGAGCTGGAATTTTTCTCCAATTCAGCTCAAAAGAATACTGCATATCAGCTTATGAGGATTCAGTCAAAGGCATTGACAAGAAGGAAATCTTCAGTTCACAGCAACAAGTGAAGATCAAGGCATTCTGACATGCTTTTCTTGGCTTTTCATCCTGAAAAACCATCCCCAAGTGGAGCCACTATTAGCCTCCTATTGCAATAGGTTTCATATTTCATGATTGATTGTTTTACATGCCAAATATGTCATCTTTTCATGCTGCAAGATTCCATATTTCCAAGAAGTTCCATTTTGAAGAATCATACCATTTTTGAAGAGTATTATAGATAAGGGAAAGCCAAACAAATTAATCTTGGCTTCCCTAGGTTTAAATTACTTGTTTTAGAAAATAGAGAATGAATATCTGTCCAAACAGCTTAAACTTGGCAGATCAGTAGCTAGGTAGAGAAATGAAGGAGCCCAACTGCTTAATTTGGGCCCTTGGAAGATATAAGGGTACATTTAGATAGGAGGGCAGTCAAAAGAAAAGAAGATAATCAGGGTCTGCAAGTCTAAATGCACCCAAACCAAAAAGAAGAAAAAATGTTAGGTAAGTAGGCTGGGTAAGTAGTTTTTTGAGGTTGCAGAATGAATAAGTGTGATCAATTTTGTATTTCAAAGTGTTATTTTACTTCAGATCACAAGTGCAAGGCAATTTTCCCTTGAAGCAACTCAAGCGAGGCATGTCTAACTCCCCCTTCTTCTTATTCCCCAAATCACTCACTAACATCCCCTTGAGGACCTGGGGATCTGCCCAACCAGTCCTGTTACCACTTCATTTTTTGTAAAATACTAAGTCAAGATTTGACTTTCTTCAATGAAAAAAAGCCACATTTCTTGTGTAAAAATCATTTCTCCACAGTCCATTCACTTCCTATTATTTAAAATTTCAGTTCACAAACTTAGCCTCTCCCCTACACTTCACCTCACAAATTCATATTAACTTCTAAACATTATTATGTAGATCCCTATCTATTTTCCCTTATCCTTACTAAAAAGCACTAAATAGCTCCCTTATGTACATATCCCCTTCCTCTGGTTGAAAGATAACCTTGACTATGCTTGGGAATCGCTAAGTTTGCCTGAAACTTAGCCAGAACCCTCAGCCTGCCTCTCAAACCATCTTCTAAAAAAGCATTAGGACTCATTCCTATGCACAAAATTCCCCTCCAAAAGTATAAAATCCATCTTTGGCCGTGTTTTACCTTTCCCAAGGCATAAACCCCTTTTTTTGGCCATAAACCCTTCTCAAGTGCCTTTGAGCTCCTTCGAAGCGTGCAATTCCTTTTTAGGTTATCGAACCCCTTCCGAGGCCTCAAAAACCCGTATTTCCCAAAGTTTTGACCCCCCGCACATAAATATTAATTTAATATTCGGGCGGGCCCCTGCATATAAACCTGCCGCCAGCTCCGCACTCCGTCAGCCCTCCGATCCACCCACCCAGATCCAACGGCTCTTGGCGATTTCGGATCTGCCCTGATGATCGACGATTATCCTCCGATAGCCTGGCGGTTTTGCCGTCGTACAGAAGACAGGTGTCCGCCTTTTATTGCGTCGGAGCCCCTCTGACAATTACCGCTCTCGTACAGAAGGCGGTCCGATGAAACCACAAACCACCTTCTGTCTCTCCGCCCCTGACGTCATCGCCACGACAACACTACGTCACCCCCGCATCAACCCGCCATTGCGTCCTGTGCCACATCGTCACCCTGCTGTACTGCCACGTCACCTTGCTGACGTCACCCTGCCACGTCACCGCCGTACCGGGACCCACTACTGACGTCATGCTGACGTCATCACCGAAAAAGGCGCGAAGGGCGAAATCGCAGCGAAGGATGCCTAGAATGAAAAACTGAGGCAGTTTTTGATGCACGATTAGCGCTAATCACGCATCGCTAAGAAAAAATGGTCAAAATGGAAGGCTGCCTATTGCTCGGCTACCAGCAGGCCCGAAAATTCACAATTTGACAGGATTTCTTCATGAAGGTTCAGAAAGGGGCGATTTGACAATTTCAAGAGTATCAGAGGAAAGACGAAGCCCAGATTAAATTAAAAGAGTATCAGTGAAGCGGCAAAGAGTATCAGATCGGTAATACCAAAGCAGGTGAACATTAAAGGCCCCCAAAGCAAAGTCAAAGAAAACGGTGAAGCCATCTAAGGCTCTCAGATCACAGTTAATGCACATCAAAACCACTCGAGAGCAGGGGATCAAAGCCCAATGCACAGTTATGGCTAAATGAACAGCACAGAGCCAAAAGGACACCATATTAACTCATTTTGATACCGCTGCCTCTAGCGCAGCTCAAAGATATTTTCCTGCATTAAATTCAGAACAAAATTAGGTTAAAAGAAATCATTTCCCTCAGACCTATTTTAGGTCTGCTGTAATAGATATTTTTAGGTATTTTCCCTATATAAACCACCCTAATTCATTGTTTAAAGGGTTGGTTGATTGATATTCCTCATGCTGGACTTGCGCTGTATTTTTGAGAAGCTTTGTAATCAAAGACTGCTGGAATGTTTTGGATGAAGAACTGACTGTTGTGTTATTAATGGTTACAGAGTGGCTGTGGAATTCCTGTGCTACTACATGGCTCAATAAGTTTTTCTACCTCTGTTTACAGTTTTATTATGTTTATGCACAATTGTGTTACCATCTAAATAGCAAGAAAAAAGAATAGCTTAAAGTTTTGCTTGACTGCACCTTATGCTCAGTTCTTGTTATTTCTATATGTTTTCCTCAGAAATGGTTATGAATATGCATACTTAAATGATCATGTTTACCCTGTTTCTTTCATATATGATTGTTTTTTAGGAATTCTTTACTTCTCCTAGACAAACTTTCATCCACCTTCCCTCTATGTTAGCTAATGAAAGATTCTTAGTCGCCTTTCATTTCTGACTTTCATTCCATCTTTATTCCAGCCTGATATTGTTCTATGTGTAGCTATCCTGCTCTATATTCCTCTTGTGACCAACAAAACGCAACCGCAAGCCTTAATCCATGACTCCATGCCCAATGGTTTGAACTTCTCACACTATGCATCCCAACTCTGCTTGAAAACATCTCCTTTCCACCAAAATCAGAACAAAACCCTTGTACACCATAACTCGCCTAAAATCAACCCAAAACAAAGTTAAATCATAAAGAGAGAGCCCTCTCTGACTGCAGGTAGGCTAGGACCTGTAGCCCAAAGATTGGTTTGTGGTTACCTCGGCCGTATCCCTTAAGGAGCCAAGGGACAACCTGAGTGATAACATCATTGGCGACTCCACTGGAGAACTTATTCAGAAAATTCCAAAAAAAAAGTTAGAAGCTGGCTCCCAAGAAGAAAACACATACTAGGACAAATCCTGACCCAAATCCACCAGTTGTTTTTGAAAATCCCAATTTAATCTCTAGAAACCTTAGCAAACAAAAACAGGAAGAGGTAGCTGATTCTAGTCCTGAAACAGTTCAGCCAAGCTATTTTCCAACCCCTGTTAAAGTTTTGTTTCGTTCAAACCCTACTTCCCCATGTTCATCATCCTCCTTTCCAAGCACCTTTTCCACACCTCCATTCACTGCGCATACTACCACTACCACCACTGTTATTACAGCTCTTCCAGCTGTTCCAGTCGTTCCACTTATACCTGTAAATATGGCTAATAGATATGCACCTTTACAGTTACCTGCAAATCCAGGGGCTATGCCTCAGGACTATCAAACTAAAATCACATACTTTGATGCTACTGGTTCTGGCACAGCCCTGCAGCATACCAAGAAAATGCAGGACTTTTTTGAGAGTTATGAAATAGATGATGATAGTGTAAGAATGAAGATTTTTGTCCAAAGTTTAACAAGAGATGTAAGGCCTTGGTTTAGAGCACTTATTGCAAATTCCATAGCTGACCCAGAGGCCCTTTACCAAGCATTTCTTAACAGATGGGAAAAGAAGAAGGATCCTCTGCACATATTATCTGAGTATGACACTATCAAAAGAGGCCCTCAAGAAGCCGTCTTAGACTATTGTGCCAGATTTAACAATGTTTATAACACTATTCCACAAAACCTTAGACCTCCACCTGATCTTGCTTTATACAAATTCCCTGATGGATTTGATTCAGACATGGCTTATCAGTTAAGAGAAAGAGCCCCTCAAATCTTAGCAGACATGCAGAATGTAGCTGTTAGTGTGGAGGCAAATCTGATTGCCAAGCGAAATAGAGCAAGAGCTGAGAGAAGAACCACTTTCAAAGATGAACCTTCAGCCTTGGAGCAAAAATTGGACACAATCATCAAAGTTATGGACACCTTTGAAAACATAATGGGAACTATGGAAAGAAAAACCACATGGGAAGGACAACAAAACAATCTTATCAGAAATCCAAACTTTAAAAAAAATCAGAACCCAAACGTTGGAAGGGCAAGTCCTGACCATGATATAAGACCTCCTTTTCATGAAAACTATGCTGAAGCATCTACATCTAATGAGCAGATAGAGGACACTCACATAAACTTGATGGGTTTAAAAAGTGAACAACAAGTATTTCTAACCCAAGAAGACCAAGATAACCATGATATAAATCAATTTCAGACCAAGTCTGGAGAGTCATTTGACTTCAAACAAGGCTATGATTCGGCTGTCTACGAAGTCCATAAACAATACAAATTGAGAACAAGAACCATTGATGTGTCTGATCCCATCAAGCCAAAGGATGCCAAGCTAGCTAAGAAAGCAAAGGACAAGACTGCTATCACAGAACCTGCTGACAAAATAGACCCAAAATTAAAAGAAGTGACCATAGAGGATGTATCTGACATGCAGTCCTCTAATAACCAGCCTTTTGTCTCCTTTCCCTCAAAAGACAATGTAAATAGCACCCCTCAAAGCCTTCCCAAAACAGAACAATCTCAAGAAATCACTGATAACCAAGAGAAGATCACTGAAGATACAATGGAAAAGGGAAAATCTGCCAGTCAAAATACTAAAACACAGTCAGAAAAACCTTTTGATTTAGAAGCAGAAACTGGTAAACTAAAGATATCTATTCCTCTCTCTGAGCTTGCCAAACATGATGTGTACAGACAACAAATCAAAAGATCACTACAAATACCAAAGAACAGGGATGATGTTAATGTCTTAGATAATCAACCTGAATTACTTTTTGGTCTTGAGGTCAATGGTAAATTAGGACATGGAGCTGTTCCACCCTTTTATGTCAGTTTGCACATTCATGATAAAGTGTTACATAATGCTATGTTTGATTCAGGTGCTTCACACAATTTAATGCCCAAAGCTGTAATGGAGAAGCTAAATCTTGATGTCACTAGACCCTACAAAGACTTATTCTCATTCGATTCTAGTCAGGTCGAGTGTTTAGGCTTAATGAAAGACCTTTGTGTGTCTTTAGTCCAATTTCCCAATAAAACGATCCTAATGGACGTGGTGGTTGCTAACATTCCACCAAAGTATGGCATGCTCTTATCAAGACCTTGGGGAGCAAAACTCCAAGGATCTCTCCAACTAGACCTCTCCTATGCCACTATTTTAGTCTTTGGGCAACCAAAGAGACTGTATAGAGAAACACTGATGAAGTATGTGGTAAGTAGTGAGGAAAAACCCCAAAACTTTCCCATTTAATCAATCCATTCTGATATGGATTCCTTTATATTGTTCAATGACGATAGCTGCCCTCCCACTGAGGAGAAGCCTTTGCCTTTAGAACAAGAAACATGCATCAATCAAGAATCGGTTGCCCATACCCATGAAACTGTTAAAACAATTAGTTCAACTAGCATACAAGAAGAACCACATGAAGCACAAAACCAGGGTCCACCCAATCCTAAAATGACTGAAACTCTTAATACTAACCACAAGCAAGAAATCACATGGTATTTAGAGTTTGATGGTTCTGTTAATAAGCTAGGAGCAGGGGCAGGAATATGGATTCACAATACACATAATAGCCATGCACAGGGTCATGCTTACAGACTAAACTTCAAATGCACCAACAACATGGCAGAGTATGAAGCTCTCTTTTTAGGCCTTAAAATGCTCAAAGCTCTAGGAGCTGCAAAAGTGTCCATTCTAGGTGACTCCAATTTGATCATTCAACAGATGAAAGGTAACTTTGTTACTAATGATAATAGGCTAAGATCTTATAGGTCTGCTGCCACAGAAATACTCAATTCCTTCAGCGAATCCAAGCTTGCTAAAATTTCTAGAAACCATAACATGCATGTTCATAGTCTAGCTACTTTTGCTAGCACTTGCAGGCTGCCCTTTGAGCCCAATTACCACTTTACTGCTGAGATAAAGCACATGCCTGCTGTCCCTAACAATATCAAAGATTGGCAAGTGTTTGAGGATGATGCTCAAATCAACAATTTTCTTACCTTACAGCAAGAATTCTCAAGCTTAAACATTGATGAAGATGCCATCAATAACCCACAACAGCAAATGAGCCAAAATGAGCAAACTACAACAGCTGAAGCAGCAAATCAAATGCTGCACCCAACCATTTTTGGGAGAAAAACATGCAAGAGCTAAAGCAAATGCATTCAGAAGAAATAGCTGAATCAGAGGCCGAAGTGATTGATTTAAAAGACAATTTTCTATCTGCTGGCTTCACTCCATTAGAAGACATATTTGATTCAAACGATGTCCCCAAAAAGCCAAAGATGCAGCCCTTAAGCGCTGCTGTGGAAGATTGTAATATTGGGACAGCAGAGAAGCCCAAAATGATTAAAATATCCAAGTCTTTGCCTCCCGATCAAAAACCAAAATATGTTGATTTATTTAAAGAGTTTCAAGATGTATTTTCCTGGAGTTATGAGGACCTTAAGTCCTATGACACCTCTGTTATTCAACATACCATTCCCTTAAAGCCAAATCAAAAGCCCTTCAAACAGAAACTAAGGAGAATCAATCCTGTGCTCCTCCCTTTGATTGAGAAAGAAGTGAAAAGAATGTTTGAGGCTGGTATCATAGCACCCATTAGATTTTCAGAATGGGTATCCAATCTTGTTCCCACAAGGAAGAAAACATGGGAGATTAGACTATGTGTGGACTTAAGAAATCTGAACCAAGTCTCCCTTAAAGATCACTACCCTCTGCCAAAAATGGACCACATTCTACAAAGAGTAGTGGGGTCCTCAAGAATTTCTTTGCTAGACGACTTTTCAAGTTTTAATCAAATACTTGTTCACCCGGATGACCAAGACAAGACAGCCTTTACAACACCGTGGGGAACATTTAAGTATGTGAAGATGCCTTTCGGACTAAAGAATGTAGGCGCTACCTTTCAAAGGGCCATGGAAATTGCATTTGCCAAAGAAATCCATGATTTCCTAGTGGTTTACCTTGATGACCTTACTCCTTTCTCAAAATCTGATCAAGAGCACCTAAAACATTTGAGACAAGTGTTCCTAACCTGTAGGAAATATGACATTTCCTTGAACCCCAAGAAATCTCTCTTCGGCCTAGAAGAAGGCAAATTGCTAGGCCATATCATTTCAAAAGATGGGATTAGAATTGACCCTGAAAGAATTCAAGCCATCTTGCAAATCCCTTATCTGAGAAACATCAAAGAATTGCAAGCATTCCTAAGAAAGATCAATTTCCTAAGGAGATTTATCCCAAACTTGGCCAAGCTGATACGAATGCTAAATAAAATGTTAAGGAAGGATTCCAAGGTAAAATGGACTTTAGAGGCCAAGCAAGCCTTTGAGGGCATAGAATCTGCCTTAACCCAAGCCCCAGTCCCCACAAGTCCTCAATTTAATAAAGATTTCATCATTTTTTCATTTGCATCTGAACACACTATTGCTGTTGTCCTTTTGCATAAAGATGATCAGGGAAATGAAAAGCCAATTGCATTTTTTAGCCGAGCCCTTAGAGATGCACCCTTGAAGTACCAAATCATGGAGAAGCAAGCATATGCCCTTGTAAAAGCAATCAAAGATTTCAGAATTTACATTTTATATTCACATGTGATTGCTTATGTACCAAATGTTGTTGTAAAAGACATATTAACTCAAGAGGGCATAAAAGGCAAAAGAGGCAAATGGATTGCCAATATCCTTGAGTATGACATTGAGATAAAACCCACCAAGCTGATAAAGGGACAAGGTTTAGCCAAACTAATGTCTGAAACCAATTTTCAAGCCTTGGACATTAATCAACTAGACAATGAACAGGAGCTGGCGACTCCACAGATTAGTCAAGCTTTTTTGCAATCCCCATGGTATGCTGATATATGTTTTATATTGTTAAACCTGTGTGCTCCTCCAGGGTTGTCCAGAACCAAAAAGAGATTTTTAAAGATGAAAGCATCAAAGTTTTGTGTCTTAGATAGTGCCCCATTTTGGAAAAATCATGAAGGAATATTGCTGAATTGTCTAACTATGAATGAAACTGACAGTGTCATGAAAGAATTCCATGCAGGGGACTGTGGAGGGCACTTATATTGGAAGTCCACTGCTGATAAAATACTAAGGGCTGGTTTCTATTGGCCCTCTTTGTTTGCTGATGTAAGAAAGTTTGTTGTTTCTGTTGGAAATAATACTGAGAGGGGGGGTGAATCAGTATTATCAGAAAAAACTTTTTCATTTTATGCTCAGAAACATATACGCTACTTCAGTTAAGTGAAACAGCGTGTACACGCAACTTTGTCTAAAGCAACCAACGTATAACAATAAAACTTATGATTCAGTAGCTTATCTTCAGTAAATGCATCAGGACATTATTAACCATGATAGTAAAATAGGTGCAGTATAACAGAACAGATCATCACACAGAAAACACACACATGAACACCATGATATAAGGTGGAAACCCAATGTGGGTGAAAACCACCTGCTGCAAGTCGTCTCTATCTTTCTTTAATATGAAACTTCAGTTTACAATCTTTTGTACTGGTGCAGCCTTATACCAGTACGCAGGCTACAACCTGCTGAAGGCTTCAACCTTCTCTCGTTCTCCAAACTTTCTTGGAAGGGAGCTCCAACCCCCTTTGCTCTTGTACTAGCTAAGATACTAGTACGTAGGTGCTGGCCTACAATCTTCTTTCCTTCAGGTACCACCTTTCATGCATTTTCAGACTGGATATTCCTGAAGCACAACATTACAATCTGAAGACCACAATTCATTCAACTTTCATAGCAGATTACAAAACAACCAACAATCACTGAACCACTGAAACCCTGTCAAACCCAGTCACCAAAACACAGAGCAGACTACAGAACTCTGCAATAACAGTCAGACCCAGCTGCAACCCAAAAATCAAGCTCCAAAAGATATACGCTACTTCAATGAAGGCAACCCGCGTATACACGCGGTTTTACCGAAGACAACCTGCGTACAGATCTAAAAATAATTTTTCATAACTTGCAGCTGTACTAGACATCAGTTATACCCAGAACATAACATTGCGTTAGTATGCAGATCTAGAAATACGCATAATCAACCATATAAAGATAGTTCATTTCAAACCATTTGATCCCGATCTCTCCTTAGATCTTGTTCTCCATCAACGGATGAGATCTCTCCTTAGCTTAGATCAAGCAATACATCATCAACCAATAACCTCCATACTGGATCTAATACTTCATCAGATATTCAAGACTTTTCAGATACACTTGCCTAATGATTTCCTTCTCCTTATATAGCCTTAGGCCTTGTTCAATACCAAGGGCCAAAACCATAGAAATCCAATACCATCAACTTCAAAACTAGGGATCAACACGTCCGTCGAGACACCAAGGTCCAAAACCATAGGCACAACTTCCAAGGAATAACCGCCATGGACCAAAGATAAGTTTTCCACATACACGTGCTTTTACTGAAGCCAACCAGCGTGTACACGCGACTTGGTATATAGCGATCCTGCGTATACGCGACTTGGTATATAGTGAACCTGCTTGTATACGCGACTTGGTATATAGTGAACCAACGTGTATATATTTTTCTTCATACTTGTAGGCTGATCATCAATTCCTTGCTGCTATCCTTCTGCACTATGATTTGTTATCAGTGTGATTTGCCATCAAGGACAATACTTGTCTCATAATGCCAACAATCTCCCCCTTTGGACTTGATGGCAACAACACCAAATCAAATCACTCTCCCCCTTTGTCATCAAGGGCAAAGGGCTGTGCTCCCCCTGAGTACATGCTGATATCTTTGCTTGGCTGTGCTGAAACATGTTCCCCCTGACTGTAGGCAAGATCTGCAAAAGATGTTCTTCAAAAGAACCAAGACTTATACACCATAAGGGACCTTATCACCAAAAGACTCAATCCATACTCCCAACCAAGAGGGTATACATCAGAAACAACCAATTATATTACATCATTCATCCCAGGCATAGTGGGGAAACCAACATAGGCCGTTACATGACCTTGACACCATAAAAGAGATATCACAAAAAAATACATGACATAGAGACAACAGATCTAGACCAAGACTTATGAAGGTCACAAGCAGCATCTGATAAACATCTTTTTAGATCAGCAACCAAGATTTCCTTCTGAGCTCCTTCTCCTGAAACCAACAACAGTTGTGTACTAGAACCAAAAGCATCTAAATGCCAACAATGCTTTATGAGACTTTAAGCTGCTCCCCCTGAACCTGTGCCTGCTGCATTCTGGCATACCCATCTCAGACCTTCTCCAACCAGAGTCTACCGTTGCTGTTCAGAACTCCATATACGCGACTTCTCCTGCATAAAACAGCGTATGCACGCGGATATGCTTTCTGCAACACGCGTACACCATACACGCGACTTTCCCAGCATAGATCGGCGTGTATACGCGGATATCCCTTACGTAACTTGTGTATACCAACTTTTCTGTAGAACAGACAAGCTTCAACAGCAGGATGAAGCATCAACTACTCCCAGCTTTTGTCTGAGATATTCAAAAGTTTCCCTGGGCAGTGGTTTTGTGAGAATGTCAGCAACTTGTTCCTTAGAAGGAACATACTCCAACTTGACCTTCTGCTCAAGCACTTGTTCCCGAAGAAAATGGTACTTGATTGGTATGTGCTTGGTCTTTGAGTGCATGACTGGATTCTTTGAAATGCTGATTGCACTTGTATTATCACATAAGATAGAGACTGGTGAAGTGCAGGTGATTTGAAAATCCTGCAAGGTCTGCATCATCCAAAGAAGTTGTGTTCAACAAGATGCCACAGCCACATATTCTGCTTCAGCTGTAGATAGGGCAATCGAGCTCTGTTTCTTGCTGAACCAAGATACTAATCTGGAGCCCATAAAGAATGCACCACCACTTGTGCTCTTCCTGTCATCCATGCTTCCGGCCCAATCTGCATCTGTATAAGCATGAAGTGTGAGATCTGTATCTCTAGGATACCATAAGCCATAATTTTGTGTCCCTTGAAGATACTTGAAAATTCTCTTCACTGCCTGAAGATGAGTCTCCTTTGGATTTGCTTGAAATCTTCCAACTATTTCGACTGCATGCATGATGTCTGGTCGGGTACCTGTCAAATAAAGCAAACTCCCAATCATGGATCTATAAGTTGGTTGATGAACTGCTGCTGATTCATCATTTGCACTGAGGCTGCATCCTGTAACCATGGGTGTACATACTGGCTTTGACTCTTCCATGCCATACTTCTTCAAGATCTGCTTGAGGTACTTGGTTTGAGACAAGAAGATGCCTCCTTCATTTTGTTGGATTTTCAATCCAAGGAAGTATGTCAATTCTCCAAGTAGTGACATTTCGAATTCTTTCTGCATAACCAAGGCAAAGTTTTGACTCATAGTCTCTTCATTGCTGCCAAAGATAATATCATCTACATAAACAACAAGTATTAGCAATTTGTTATTTTCAACTTTTATATAGAGATTGCTATCTGCTGATCCTTTTGAAAAGCCTTGTTGGTGAAGATATTTGTCCAACCGATAGTACCAAGCCCTTGGAGCTTGTTTGAGACCATAGAGAGCCTTTTTCAATCTGCATACAAGGTTTGGATCATTCCCAAGAATGAAACCATCTGGCTGTTCAATATATACTTCTTCTTCTAAGTCTCCATTCAGAAAGGCTGATTTCACGTCCATTTGAAATACCTTGAAGTTTTGAAAGCTTGAGAGAGCAAGGAACATTCGGATGGCCTCAAGTCTTGCTACAGGAGCAAAGGTCTCTTCAAAATCTATCCCTTCTTGCTGCGCATACCCTTTACAAACAATTCTGGCCTTGTTTCTAATTACTTCTCCATTTTCATTCAATTTATTCTTGAAGACCCATTTTGTCCCTATGACATTCTTATCTTTTGGTCTAGGAACCAGTTCCCAAGTGTTGTTCTTTTCGATCTGCTCAAGTTCTTCATCCATTGCTTTGACCCAACATTCATCTTTGCATGCCTCTTTCACATTTTGTGGTTCAGTGGAAGAGAGTAATGCCAAATAGCTTGAAGCTTCTGCAATTATTCTTCTTGTTTGTACTCCTGCTTCTTTCTGCCCCACAATTTGAGATTATGGATGATTCTTTTGAACATATCTGGATGGAGTCTTCTCTTCTATTCTTGTCTGCTCCTCTGGTTCTTCTTGAGGTTCTTCTTCTTCATCATTCTGTCTTTGAGGGTAGCCTTCATCTTCTTCAATGTCTTCATGATGAACTTGCCTAGGAATGTATCCCTTCTCATCAACCACTACATCAATGCTGTCAACAATTCTGCCAAGTCTTTTATTGTAGCATTTGTATGCTTTGCTATGTGGAGAATAACCAAGAAGAATACCTTCATCTGCTCTTGGTTCAAGTTTTCCAAGTTGCTCATCAGTATTCTTAATATAACATTTGCTCCCAAAGATTTTGAAGTGCTTCACCGAAGGAGTCTCACCACTCCAGAGCTCATGAGGTGTTTGAGTGCTGTTTACTCGGACATTTGTTTTGTTAAGAATAATAACCGCAGCATGTGCAGCTTCACCCCAGAAAGTTGCGGGAGTACCTGATTCATCAAGCATAGCACGAGCCATTTGTTGGATTGTTCTGTTCATTCTTTCCACAACCCCATTTTGCTGAGGAGTTCTAGCTGTAGAGAATTCTCTTCTTATCCCATGTTCTTCACAGAAATCGAAAAATTCGTTTGAGGTAAACTCCCCACCTCTGTCAGATCTGAGGCACTTAATTTTGTGTCCTGATTCATTTTCAACCAAGGCTTTGAAGGATTTGAATTTCTCAAATGCTTCATCTTTGTGCTTCATAAGCCCTAACCAGACAAACCTTGAAAAATCGTCAATGAATAATATCAAATATTCTTCTCCTCGAGGTGTCCTTTTCCTAAATGGACCACATACATCTGTATGGACTAGCTCAAGAGGCATGCTAGCTGATCCTTCCTTCTCTGGAAAGTTAGTTCTGGTTTGCTTTCCAAACTGACAAGATTTGCATATGGTGTTGTCTGGAATTTTGATATCTAGAAGACCACGAACTGCCTGATATTTGCATGCTTTCCTTATTTGTGAAAAGCTTAGATGCCCCAACCTCCGATGCCATAGCCAATTTTCATCATCCTTGCTCAAGTAGCATTGTTGTCTTTCCTCAAAGATATATAGATTATTTGGAGTCCTTCTTCCTTTGAGCACTGTTTTACCTGTATCAAGATCGCGAACACAACATCCATTTGATCTAAATATTACCTCTGTTCCTTGATCGCACATCTGACTGACACTCAGAAGATTATGCTTCAATCCATCAACATATAAAACATTTCCTGCTTTGACCTTCTCTTTCAACGGAGCAACACCTTTTCCTTTTATGGCTGCAGAGATATCGTTTCCAAAAGAAACTTTCTTCCCCTTTTCTAATGCGGTATATGACTCAAGCTTTTCTTTGTCCCCTGTCATATGCTTCGAACATCCACTGTCAATGTACCATAGACTTTCTTGACCTTCTGCATAAAAGGCTATCCCACATCTTTCTGGTTGCGGTTCCTTTATTCTCCATGTTCTGACATTTAAGGTTTGTTCCTTCTGAGTTGTCTTCCAAAACCTACTCCTGCATTCAGAATCTTCATGACCAAAGTTATTACAAATAGAGCATTCAACTTCATTTTCAAGAACCGAAAAGTTGTTATAAGTCCTTTTCATGGTTCCAGTCATTCTCCCTTGCTTTTGAGCTTCTCTAGTCATGATTGTCTTGTAGGCAACACATTGAGCTGCTTTGTGACCGAAGTTATGGCAAGAAAAGCATTGGCCATTAAAGAAACTTCTGCGATAATCAGATCTATCATCCAACCGATTGTAGCTTCTATTCACATTCATTCTTGGAGCAAGTTGGGAAGATTTTACCTGTGGCTGATTGTAGCTTCTATTTGTTCTTAAGGCAGTTTGTCCCCGAATTTCTTGATGGTCTTTATTTGTTCTTGAGGTAAACTGTCCCTGATTCACCTGATGAATTTTATTTGGCCTTTGCTCGCTTCTCCTTGCTGCATCAAGATAACTTTTAGAGGTAGAGGCTTGAGATGTTTCTCCATTATATCCCAGACCTGTCTTGATCAGAGGAGATCGCTGCACATTGATAATCTCATCCAAGGTTTCAGATCCTTTGACAAATTTGAGATTAATCGCTTTTGTTTTCTCAATCTCCTTTCTAAGACAAACAATCTCACATTCCAATTTTTCAAGATGTTTTTCCTTTTCAGTCAGTTGACATTGTAGAGAATCAATAATAGCACTTTTCTCTTCTAAGCAAACTTTGAGATTATTCATTTCTTCATAAAAGCCATCTACATCTATAGCATCCATGTAGTCTTCATCTTCAAAAGCCATTAAAAGTTTATATCTATTACCTTGTTCATCTTCGTCACTATTTGAAAGACCATCACTATCCTCATGAGTGTAATAGCTTTTCTTCTTTTCATTCTGTTTCTTGTTCCATTTAACAGGTTCCTTTCCCTTGTCATTCTTATCTTTGTGAGGACATTTGGCAGCATAATGACCTACTCTTCCACAAGCAAAACATTTAAAAGGTAACTTACCTCTGAACCTTCCAGAACCCTTTTGAAGATTTCTGACAAAATTTGATTCTTCTTCTTCATCTTCTGGCACGTGACTTGCTTCATAATAAACTTCTTTGCCTGAAGCTTTGAAGGCAGCTTCTCTTCTGTCTGATGGACCTCCCTTTCTCATTTCATAAGCGGTTAGAATTCCGTGAAGCTGAGACATAGTAAGAATTTGCAAATTTTCCTTTTCTTCTATGGCAGACACTTTAGATTCAAATTTGGGGGACAAAGATCTTAGAACCTTTTCAACCACAATAGCCTCTTTTATTTCTTCACCCAAGTTTTTCATGCAATTAACAATCTCATCTACCCTAAGGAAATAGTTAGCCACACTTTCATCATTATACATTCTGAGAGTCTCATACTTAATCCTGAGAGTTTGAAGTTTAGCACGCTTTACCTGTTCGTCTCCTTCATAGCTCGTGACAATTTTGTCCCATATTTCTTTTGCAGATTTATAGTGCATTACCTTCATGAATTCCGATTGAGATATACATCCCAATAGAGTATTGACTGCTTTCGCATTTGTTTCATATTTCTTTTTCTCGTCTGCATCTGTAGGAGTAGCTGAAGGAAAAGTGTAGCCTGTATCTACGATGTCCCAAACTTCTGTACCAAGAGATTGAAGATAGGCAGTAACTCTTACTTTCCAATAATTGAAGTTTGTCCCATCAAAAACCGGTGGCCTGATTGATGCCTCTCTCTCATAGTTGCTCATGATGACCGATCTACCTTCAAGTGATCAATCTTCTATGAAGGACCTGCTCTGATACCGATTGTTGGAAATAATACTGAGAGGGGGGGTGAATCAGTATTATCAGAAAAAACTTTTTCATTTTATGCTCAGAAACATATACGCTACTTCAGTTAAGTGAAACAGCGTGTACACGCAACTTTGTCTAAAGCAACCAACGTATAACAATAAAACTTATGATTCAATAGCTTATCTTCAGTAAATGCATCAGGACATTATTAACCATGATAGTAAAATAGGTGCAGTATAACAGAACAGATCATCACACAGAAAACACACACATGAACACCATGATATAAGGTGGAAACCCAATGTGGGTGAAAACCACCTGCTGCAAGTCATCTCTATCTTTCTTTAATATGAAACTTCAGTTTACAATCTTTTGTACTGGTGCAGCCTTATACCAGTACGCAGGCTACAACCTGCTGAAGGCTTCAACCTTCTCTCGTTCTCCAAACTTTCTTGGAAGGGAGCTCCAACCCCCTTTGCTCTTGTACTAGCTAAGATACTAGTACGTAGGTGCTTGCCTACAATCTTCTTTCCTTCAGGTACCACCTTTCATGCATTTTCAGACTGGATATTCCTGAAGCACAACATTACAATCTGAAGACCACAATTCATTCAACTTTCATAGCAGATTACAAAACAACCAACAATCACTGAACCACTGAAACCCTGTCAAACCCAGTCACCAGAACACAGAGCGGACTACAGAACTCTGCAATAACAGTCAGACCCAGCTGCAACCCAAAAATCAAGCTCCAAAAGATATACGCTACTTCAATGAAGGCAACCTGCGTATACACGTGGTTTTACCGAAGACAACCTGCGTACAGATCTAAAAATAATTTTTCATAACTTGCAGTTGCACTAGACATCAGTTATACCCAGAACATAACATTGCGTCAGTATGCAGATCTAGAAATACGCATAATCAACCATATAAAGATAGTTCATTTCAAACCATTTGATCCCGATCTCTCCTTAGATCTTGTTCTCCATCAACCGATGAGATCTCTCCTTAGCTCAGATCAAGCAATACATCATCAACCAATAACCTCCATACTGGATCTAATACTTCATCAGATATTCAAGACTTTTCAGATACACTTGCCTAATGATTTCCTTCTCCTTATATAGCCTTAGGCCTTGTTCAATACCAAGGGCCAAAACCATAGAAATCCAATACCATCAACTTCAAAACTAGGGATCAACACGTCCGTCGAGACACCAAGGTCCAAAACCATAAGCACAACTTCCAAGGAATAACCGTCGTGGACCAAAGATAAGTTTTCCACATACACGCGCTTTTACTGAAGCCAACCAGCGTGTACACGTCACTTGGTATATAGCGATCCTGCGTATACGCGACTTGGTATATAGTGAACCTGCTTGTATACGCGACTTGGTATATAGTGAACTTGCTTGTATACGCGACTTGGTATATAGTGAACTAGCGTGTATATATTTTTCTTCATACTTGTAGACTGATCATCAATTCCTTGCTGCTATCCTTCTGCACTATGATTTGTTATCAGTGTGATTTGCCATCAAGGACAATACTTGTCTCATAATGCCAACAGTTTCATGCCACAAATGCCAAATCTTTGAAGGCAGAAGAAAGCTTCTCCCCTTGCCCCTTAAGCCTATTTCAACCAAGAAGCCTTTTCAACAATGGGGTCTTGACTTCATTGGAGAAATCCATCCATCCTCTTCTGGCCAGCATAAGTGGATTCTAACAGCCACAGATTACTTTACCAAGTGGATTGAAGCCATCCCATGTAGGCAAACCAATGACTCCACCATTATCCAATTCCTTGAAACCAACATTCTGTCCAGATTTGGCTGTCCTGAGAAGATCATTACAGATAACACTGCTGTCCGTAGATTTTATATCTTGGTTCAATTTTCCAGAAAATTTTCAGGTCGAAGTTTATGCTTGCAAATATTTTCCAATATTATCCCTGGTGTTTGAATGTTTCTAAGAAGTTTCTTTCCAAACCTTCTGCTATTTTTCTAAAACAACATTTGTAACATTGTAAATGTTTTCTTAGGTTGGAGGCTTTTGGGGGGTCTTTAGTATGTTGCTTTGTGTAAGGTGTGGCAATGTTCAAGTGCAAAAAAATTCATCTACAAAAGGTTAAATATTTGGATTTTTTTTAGTTGTTGGAATGTCCATATGCAAGGGATTCTTGGTATGATTGTCTACCATATTCATTAAAAATTCTTTCCCTATAGCGGTGGTTGCATCAAGAGGCACTCTCCAACCCAATATATAAGAGATCTTGTAATGTCCTGTTCTACCTTGTAAACATTTTTACTGGGTCAAATTACATAAAAAACAAAAAACAAAAAATTAATAACATAAAAACATTTTTACTCGGTCAAAATAAAATAAAAATAACAAAAAAATAACATTAAAATAAAAAATAACTTCATGGTTTTCATCCATGGTATTCATGTGGAATATAACATATTTAAAGGGGGAAATTTAACGAACCCAGATCCATATTAACTATGGATCTTCCAAACTCCGAGAGGGATCATATCTCTTGAGTCTAGCATTCATATCTTTCCATGTTTATGCATTTATCAAAAACTGTGATTGGTGGAAACAACATCTAGGTTTTAGAATAACTTGTGAGGTATATATTTAATAACTAGTGCAAATCTTGCAAGAGTGCATTCCAACATCCATGTTGCAAATGCATTCAAACTCTTAATGAAGTTAGCATATTGTTTCAACTCATTTCGTCTAACATATTGAAGATTATATTCTTTTTGTTTTTATATTTTCTTTTACTTCTCATACTTATAGGCTTGTAGCCACTACTTCTACATGTAGGATTATTATATCTCTCATGGATAGCACAACCCATATTATTTTCTAAAACATCCTTATTATATTACCATGACCAAGAAAACCTTGGAATCAACAGATACAGAGTTTGATATGACTTACAATTCATATTTGGTGCCATTTTGACTTACAACTAATATTTGGTACAATTAAATCCTTAGTCACATGGTTTGGGTTCATGTTTAGGTTTTGCTACAATTAGGTTAAACATAAATTATAATTTTTGGATGAGGTTGAGATGAGGGTCATGATTAGGTTTGTATATATACATTGTGTGTGTGTGTATCCACATTCTAAGGAAACCGTATGAGCATTTCCTCTTATTTTGAGGATGGCACTGGGGTAAATCGAATAGTTGTAGTTTTTGGTAGTGGAACGGGGACATCGAGTGACGCCTGATAATATTCATAGAGGAATATAACTTGGGGATTTGACCATATGACCTACTACTTATAATTCACAACACTAAACCACATGAGATAACCCGTTATGCAAAACTTGAAACAACTAATTATTTACTTCTCCACATTCCAAATAAAGATCTCAGACATCAAAAAATTGCAGGATGAGGTCATAATAGGCCCTCCTTAAATAGGAGACATAAATCCAATAACAAAAACATAATTCTTGAGTTGAAGTGGTCCGCAAAAGTGTGTAGCTCCCCTCTCCTCCCCCCACTTTCCATAGTTTAAGGCATGATACAAAAAAAATTAAATGAGGAATGTCTTCATGGAGTTCGAGAGATTAACCTTAGAGTACATGGGATCCCCCTTCTAGTAGCTCCCTTTGACCCCATATAGATAGGCTCCTCTTTCCTTCATGACATTCTATATTTGAAGGACATCACTCTTGATTGGGCATGGATGGGCCTTGATTCCACTTTGTTGCTCTATTTTTGGTCATTGGAGGATCAATTTAGAGCTCTCTGAGCCAAGAGAAGGCCAACCTCACTCCCATCCTCACAAAAGATCTTCCTCAATGCGGGCCTCACCAAATATCAAAAGGTGGAACTCAATCTATCTACAAACCATGTCATAGTTGCATGGAAGGAAGGGGAGTGGGCAGTAATATGATATCTCAAAGCCATCATTTGCGATTAATCTCCTCTAGTATTATCTCCCTTGGACCAAATGATTGTCTCTTTTAGCTAGGGGACATTTTAGGGGGAGTTGGCCCACCATATCTAGTGAATGTTGAAATTGTAATGGTGCATTTTGGACTTCACTGGGTACACTTTATGATGAAATCGAGTCTGGTGACCTCCTTTTGTTCACAGAGATACATGCGAGCCTCGTGTTGACACCACCCAGGATCCATGGGTATCATTTGGTGTGGTCTTGTCAACAAGAGACAAGATCCTCCAGGATACTCTCTCCCTTGGACCAAATGAGGGTATCTTTTAGTTAGGGGAAAGGTTATTGGGAATTGGACCACCATATCAATTGGTTGATGGAATTGTAATGATGCATTTTGGCCTTCACCGGGTATGCCTTATAATGTGATCGGGTCTCGTGACCTCCTTTTCCTCACAGAAACATATGCGATTCCCATGTGCACACCACCCAATATCCATGTGTATCATTAAGTGTGGTCTTGTCAACATGAGACAAGATTTGATAACATCAGAGGATCTAGGGGTGTTTCTTGTTTTATATGGGATTCTATTTGGAAAAGGGTCTCTTTTTTTCAGTGGATTAGTATGACATATTTTAGTGGGTCTGGTTTCATTGACACAACTCCCTTCTACGTGAAAACTACATTCCAGTTAGCTAATTTCCCCTAACCTTATCACAATTTACATTTCACCTGGAATCCAAGGGTGACCCTTTCCTTGAAATTTATAAATATATATTCCACTACACTCTTGGTGATGTTATTCTCCTAGGTGACTTCATTTCTCATTCCATAAACCTACAGGTTGGCCTACATGACAAAGAAAAAGGCACAGTTTGTCTTGAAGAGTTGGAACTAGAATTTGTGGGCTTGCATAAGAGTTCACAAGACAATGGTGATCCCGTCACAAGTTATGGGAGACATATCTTATAGCTAGGTGAATCATAGGGCTTAATGATATTGAATGGGCTTCCTGGCTTCTCGAGTTCTGAGTAATTTACTTGTTACCCCCATAGTGGGGAGGGGGTGGGGAGGAAACGTTGTTAACTATGTCTTAGCCAACCAAGATCTTCTCCCACTTATGCAAAAATTCTTAGTCTCTCTCTTCCTACACCCTCTTCCACCCCAACAACATTCCCTGTACTACCTTCCTTTCTTATAGAGACCACACTGCCTCCTACAACACTTGCCTCATGAAGCTACTCCCCCACAATTTCCACTTCAAGTCATTGAGTACAACTGCAATCGAATATGAGATGCTTTCTTGTAACCCTCATGAATGAAACCATTGATTCCTACCCCCACTCCACTCTTCAACACAACCATAAACCTCCCATTTGGATCCTATCCCATTAACCACTAGTTCGACAATGAATGTAAATGCCTTCACAAGAAACTTTGCCTCACCTTCATGCATGATCCATTTTCCTCCCTTCCCCTCTACAAATCCTATTGTCAACTCCTTCGCTATAAAACAAATGAACCTCTCTCCTAAAGGAGATAAGAACTTTTTGAGGCCCATTGTCACTCCCTAAAAGGCTTCATGTGTACTCTTCTTCCTAGGAACCATACCATCCCTCTTGACCTTGATCACTAGTCCCTATTATCCTACACAACCTTCCTTTACGACATATTTGGATAACCTATTATCCACATCCTAAGTTGCACGATACGGGGAAATGGGTACGGGTATGAAACGTCTGCCCCCCAAATTTTGGAAACGGGGAAACACAATATATATATATATATATATATATATATATATATATATATATATATATATATATATATATAGGACATTTAAGAAATATGTGCAATCATAAAGCATACATGATACATTATAATTTATTACATTATGATTAAATTGTCTAATGTCAATGCATAAACTATAAGTCTCTAAATATACATCACATTTACTCATGAATGATCACATAATGAAAATAGCAATATCCAAAATCAGCCACAAGAAATTTATAATTTCTTGTCTCGTGCTTGATTGGGAGTCTCCTCCTGCATAGTCGAACGAACTTAGTGCTCTTGATTAAATACAAGTTCCATACCCTAGTACCCTAGGTGCTCTTGATTATTTGGAGGCTCCCCTGCATAAAGGGCTTGGTTCTCTTGGTTAAATACAACTTCCATACCCTAGTACATGACAAAATCCAATGGAAACATTGCAATCCCTCCAATCTTAAAATCTTGAAAAAACAATAAGTCTGCTGGATTTTGAGTGAGATCTAAAATTCTGCTTTATCCATATGAAATACAATGAGGGTGAAACCACTCTCAAACATCTTGATTCATTTGATGGTAATGTTAAAAATTTAAGTAAAAGGATGAAAATGAAAGATAAAGGAGAATGTCACTTTTACTTCAAGAATTTAACATTACCATGAATTGCATATCAACACTAGGTCCATAGGCTTGAACATTAGGCTTCCCTACTAAAAAAAAAGTGTTTCCAATCTTCAATAGCTCCCTATATCACTCCTGAATTAACAGGGAGAAAAAAAAAAAAAACAAAAAAACTGAAAAAGTCACTTTATCGCTGAAATGTGGTTGTACGACCTGGAAACACGTTTTAGGTCATACTGGGTCACGTTTCCCCCACGTGAAACGTGGTAATATGACTGAAAACATGTTTCTAGGCCGTACCAAACGCGTTTCCGTATCATTTCTTCCCAGAAACTGGCTCAGGCCAAGCATTTCTTGCAACATAATCCCCATCCCTTCCCATGGCCTCTCCCCCAATCCCCCCTCTTCATATCACCTTTTCTCTGAGAGGTACATCAAGGGAGAAATCAGAGATATGAGTAGCAATAGAGCGACATATGAGGAAGGGATTCGAGCCAAATTCCTTAAACATGGAATTTAGTCTCTTGAGTCCTATATCATAGATTTATTTAACCTTGTGGTGTGTTCAGGATTTCCCCCCTATTGGACGAGACACATTATTCATCCAATCCAAAAAACTAGGAGTGTTTATGATCGAAACAACTATCGAATTATCAAGTTGGGTCATCATTTTGCAAGATTTATGCCATAGTATTACACCAAGGACTCTCTAAGGAATTGGAGAGTCATCTTCTTAAAGCTCGAGAACAAGCGATTTTTTTACCCAAACTACTAGATGAATAGATCACATTTTAACTCTTTGAAGCTTTACATTTTTTTTGTAGAATTTTGGAAAAAACTTGGCACAATTTTGAGGGAGACATTGTTCCAAAGGCTTTGTGACATTGACATATTCAAAACGCTCTTGACAGCCATTATGAGTTTGTATGAGTTAGTTTTGGGATTTCTTAGGATGGAAAATGACTTCTCCAATTTCATTCAAAGGATGATTGGGGTAAAATAAGGATGACCTCTTTTGTTGATCCTCTTCGAGATCTATATTGATGTGTTGGAGTCTTTCCTACATGAAGATATCTTGGTCCTAGGAGGGGGATGGTTGTCTTCTACACCATGTGTTGATTTCGTTTCTCCCTTTTACCGATGAATTGATCTTGTTGGCTTCCACCCCTTGTTATTGCAAAGATAGAATGATGCATTATCTAGCATTGTGACCTTTGTAGTTGATGGTCAACTCGGGTAAGGTTGAGGTTTTGGTCTTTAATGCATTGAAGAGATCTCTTATAGACTTACATTTCTATTATCGAGGTGTTGAGATTGAGATCACCACAACTTACACCTACCTAGGGGCATAGTTCATGGGGCCTTTTTAAATTTATTTGTGATTTGTGATAGGCCCTCTAACCTTAGTTTAGTAAAGGATATGTTTCGTGGCCCTCATTGATAGACAATGTTCCAAAGTCAATTTCAAGACATATTGTCCAAATTTCACCTCATGCAAGCGATTATTAGACCCACATTTCTTTATGGTTTTGAAGTTTGGGGGCTGATCTTGTTGCATATATATTGGGACATCTTTGAGAGAGTACAAAATATGTTTCTCAGATGCATCATCTGCTGTAAGCGAACAATTCCACAACCCTTTATTTAGTCAGAGTTTGGAATCCACTCATTTCTCCTCAAGGTCATTTTTTGTTTAGTTTCTATCCTTCATAGATTTAGATCTTTTAGACACTGTCTATGGGATACATAGGTACCCCTATCTTTCTTTTTCCTCCTTAGAGGATCTTGCCCTGATTTCCCCCCCATCATGGTTGGTTCTCAGAGACATCTCCACTTCTTCTATAGTTGATTGTCTCTCTAGAACACCTTCCCCCATTCAGATCCTCCCCTTATGTGTCGATCCATGTCTTGCCGACTTGACAGGTATTACATCAAACCATCAGAGAGGATATTTACAGATTGTATATTCAAGTCACTTGGACCTCACCTTTGATGAACTTGGACTTGAAGATGTCCTACCTAGATAAATTTTTGGAGTTGTAGAATGGCATCATAGTCTCCCCCCCTTACACACGCAAACATTGGATTAATTCACTCAGGATCTGTTGTGCTCTACAACAACCCCCCATTTCATACAAATTTTATTCTCAAAACTATAATATGAAATGGGTCCCTTTTTATTTAAATTGGTATCAACTTATCATTATTCAAAAAGGTCCGAAACAAAATAAAAACATTATAAAACCTTTTTGATAAACCAATTAATCGGTCTTATAATATAAAAATGAGTAATCTTTTATCATTGCGATAAAGCGATCGCAAGATCGCATATCACAATGACAAGGGAGGCATGACTTAAAAGACCCATTGATTTTCCCCGACGCGACAATGCACAAAAGGCTATCGGATATCGGCAATGGCAAGCTGTCATAACAAAAGTCCCTTTTCGCTCCGATGCGATGCGATATCGCTATCGGCGATCGGGGATGTACCATGCATGCATTTCAAAGCCCTCATTCAAAACTCCCAATGCGAATTGGCGATATCGCTATCGGCAATCGGGGATTCCGAAAGGAACCAATATAACAACTCAAGCATTCCCCCGATCGCCGATTGCGATAAAGCTAGGCGCGGATTTCAAAAAAGGATTGATAAAGCCAGGATATTACGGTTAATTAGTATTAAAGGCCTTATCTTCCCGATAGCAATTCACTTACGCTCAATTGCCAAAACATCAAAGACACGCTTAAATGGATCACTCGGCCAATAAACGATATGATGAACATTTAAAGGATTGACATGTTTAAACGACCATTTAATGAGACAGTAAGTCTAAAATCTCTTCACAGATTGTATCTGCAGCCACCTTAAGTTAATCCTCCATTATGCATTGATTAATATATCTCGTTCATATTTGGTTTGCGCCACCAATTCTCCGCATTACGTTCATTTTCTCTTCTGTGCAGAACTCTTCCGAAGCAGCAAATTCAAGCCAAATGGGGAAGAAATCGAAGAAAACTGGAACAGCTTCCGCTTCAACAGTTACAGGACAACACATTGTCGATCCTGGACAAAGCAAAAAGGGACTGATATCGGACACCACATGTTTAGGACTCGGTAAAACTACTTGGCTGAATATCTACAATCTGATTGAGGCCGAGGAGCCTGAGGTAACAACAGTGCAAGCCACAGCAGACCCGACCCGGAAGTCTGATGCTACCCTTAAGGATTTAGCTGACTCTTACCTTCATCGGATAGCAGCCCGAGAACAAATTCTCCCATATACAGATGTGGTGAGATGGGCAATTGAAGAAATCCCAATCACCAACAGAACATTCAGCACCATGGATGGGAGAGTCTTCGGCTCGTTTCAACCTGATGATTTGAGGCAAATGTATCATTTACCTGCACCGGAGAAGAAGTACAACAAAGCATTTTTGGAGAAGTTCAGAAATGAAAATGACATTGAATCAGAACCTATAAGGGATTGGAGGCAAAACCCAACGAAACACAAGCACGAGTCTTCGGGTAAGTACTCTGTCGATTCTTTGTGTTCCCCTTATTGTTATGCCAGAGTAATGATGTGTAGGTTGTGGGGGTTGCATGATTCCACAAACTTCACTATAGAAATGGTTCCTTTGATGGAGGCAGCATGTAATAGTGAAATAATGGATTGGGGAACTATACTGTCTGATAAGCTAGCAACCGCAGTTCTTGATTTCAGAAACAAGTCCCGCGTTACTGAAAGGTTTATTCCCCCATTCTACTATAGTGCCTATATCTTGGACACCCTGTGTTTTAATTCTGAATTTCCTATGCTTGGATGGAGATGGACTCCACAAGACCCCATGACCATTCATATATACCATCAGAAGTTATGGAAAGCTCACTATAAGCACCATCTATATCAAATTTGCAACGGTTTTATGTTACCCAATCACTATTCCATTTTTGATAAACCTGCTCCTAAGATTTCCTACCAAGAGGGGATTGACTTTACATCCGTAGGAAGATGGTTCGAAGAAGAAAAATTCACCTACGTAAGAGTTTTCGACAGCCAAGCCAACCCCCATGTCCTCCCTTTGTACATACCCGATAAACTGTTAGCCCGGGAGGTAGCCTATCAGATTACATCCGAAGGAGTTACACAGACTCTAAGGAAAAAAAAAAAGCAGGTTTGGCCTGCTTTTCCTCTAATATGCGGTGTCTACCTCTGCATGACTTTAAACATGCAGAGAAAAAAGCAGATAAGATTAAGGCACTAAATCTAGCCACTCTCCCTAATAGGCGATTTGATCCAAACAAAGTCGCCTACAATGCACTTGAACAGGCAAAATTAACCAAATTTGATCATAAAGAAGATATGTTTGATGACCTATTTTCCTCAGCCGAGTCAATATTCCAAGTTAAATCGCTGGCCAGAATGAAATATCAGGATGACGGGTTAGTTGAATTTAACAGACTTAGAGAACAGAGGTTGCAAACTCTGCCTCTAGATCTGTTAGCAATGACCCCAATGACAGAATCAAGCAAACCTGAGCAGCGACTCACTAAGGAACCTCCTGCTACATCAAAAGAGTAGGAGGAAGTGCATGCAAAAGAGCAAGAAGAAGTGCAGAGAAAAGAGCAAGAGGAAACCCAGGGAAAAGAGCAGGAACAGAGCAGCACAGAGGTGAATGTAGATGCCCAGATTGACCCGAAATTGCTCCAGGAATGGCAGCAATTTGACTCAATCATAAGCAATCTTGAAAGCTTGAAGGAAGTCGAAACATCAAAAGCGGCTGACACACATGAGACAATATCTAAACAGGTTCCAAGTGGAACCAGCAGCCTACCCAGTTCTACAGGAATAGAGATAATTCCTAAGGATCCCTCCGATCAGATTGTTTTGCAAGTAGAAGAAATTCCTCCGTTGGATGTCTTTTACAGCCCAAAGCACAAGGCTGTAGTAAAACAACAGCGGAAAAGGAGAAGGACTGATCAACCTTCCCTATTCCCTGAACAAACAGTGACGGGCAACGTGGTTTGGAAGGAGGAGTTTGATCCTTCTGATGACCTAACAAAACTGTCCCAATATGCTGGAGCCTATTCGGCAGCCACCATAGACAAGGCATCAGAATTTAGTAATCTATTAAAAGGAAAAGACCAGGAAATCACTTTGCTACAAGCACAACTATCGAAGGCACAACAGAAGGCAGAATAAGCAGAACGACAATTGTTTACACAACAACAAATAAATAATCAATTGAATAAACAATTGCAGGAAGAGAAACAGAGAATTGATTCGAGTGCAGTTCAAAAGCAGAAAGAGCTGTCGGAAGCATTGGCAAAACTAAAAGCAATGAACGAACAGATGGTGAAGGCGAAAGATGAGCAAATTTCTCAACTATCAGCCCAAATAGAGAAGACCAAGAATCTTCCACAGCCAGCTGAATTCAGAGCAGAGGCATTACAGATAAAAAAGGCATTGGTGACACAAATAAGGCTGTTATGTCAACAAATCGCCCAAGCAGAACCCCTATGTGACACAACAACATCAATAAGTGATAAATCGACTGATGCTAGAATAGACTTGGAGCAGGCCGATGAGACCTTGACTAATTTTCTTGAGTGGCAAGACACTGATGAGGGACAGGCAGCTAATTTGCCAAAAATCCTAGAATCACATAAAGAGATATTATTTATGGAATGACAGTCCCAGTTAATGAAAGCAGAGAGAGCAGTTTCCAGATGCAAGTTAACCACAAGTAATTTGGTTGAATTGATTAATGATACTCTCTACTTATCTAACATGATCTCTCAATGTACCCCAGGTAAATTACTATCAGCAAAAACATTGGAGCAGTCATGTTATCAAGAGCTGGAGAAAAATAGGAGATTAATCACAGGGATTAACAGTTTGACATGGGACACCTATTGGTTGTTCTTAGTCAAACCTTACAGCCAGAGGGCCGCCCTCAAGTGCCTCACAGATGCAATCGGGTGTATCATTCCCGATATACAAGATGCCACCTATGTTGCCCAACTCAATTCTCATCTCAATCGACCACCAGAAGTGGAACCAATGCTTGTAATATGCCAGCTCAGGTCTAAAGGCAAACAGCCTAAGTGATGAATCATGCTGCCGACTGCCAGATTGCCGTGAGGAAGATATTACAAATCAAGTTGTACCAATTAAGTAGGATTTTAATTTCATAGTTAGTTAGTTTTAATCAAGTATTTATAGACCCTTTCATGTATTTAGAAAGGGTCGTAAGTTTTTGTATATGACTTAAACCTGAAGTTGCACTACTGTACTTCAGGCATATTCTTTTATAAAGACTGGGCCAATTATTCCAATTTTGATAACGAAGCTTTTATGTGAATGTGCACTACTGCCTTTGTTTAAAAGTGTTTCTGCGTCGGAAGAAGGAATCCAAATAGCAATTGATATTGGGAGTGATTTGCAGCTCATATGGTACTACTATCTATGTCTGAGTTCATTCCTTTTATGTGAATTGTTGTTTGATCGCTATTGCTATTATCAGATATATGCATGTGTTTTAATAACATTCTTTATACTTTCCACTACTGGATGTTTACAACATGCTTTCCTTTTAATCATACATGTATCGGTAACATAAAAGGATAGGTGTAACAATGTGTTAATCACTTTGTTCAACTATTTGAACAAAGTAATCATTAAGTAAAGGAATGTCTATGTTTATTGCTTAGAGTCATCTATATGCCTATCAATGAACAGAGATCATCAAACGTTGCACTTCAAAAATAGAAGCCTCCCGGGATAGAATAGTCATTTATATTTTCGCTGATAGATTAAGTCATCCATTCATTATCATTTATTAGAAATCAATCAGTCATCCATCCCCTTTTATTCATTATTGGGAAACTGGTCCCATTATATCCAGTCGGAGCCACCATTCCAAACGGAAAAGGAGCTGTATTAAGGTCCGGACCGGGTGGTTATCCCCCAATGTTGATACAACGATTTTCGGGGCATCAACAGGATCTTATTGGGATATTTTTGAGTTGGTTCTCATAGGCTTTGTATAGAGGCAGAACACCATATACCAAGGCACTATAGCGAAATGTGCCACCTATAGGAGTCAAAGACAACAACACCTAATTTTTAGGTGAACCATATACTATGAGATCATATGACGTTATTATTGTTATATTGGGATTTGGGAGTCTCTCTCTCTCTACCTTTTTTATGTACTAGGACCTACGATGCTTAACCCTCCTAATTAGGGAGATTTTAAACCATAGATATTAGTTCCTGCATACCATGCCTCACCTTAGGATGACCAGGACGATTCATACTTTCATATGTATCTATCAAATCAAAACCACAAGTGACAGGTGGAATTTTAGGGTGCACTATAAAATAAAAGGGTGAGATCTCATGTCTCTTCTCAACATCCCCCTTTGGGGTATCGACAGATACCATCAAGACCAATTTGAAAATTCAAACCATATATCAATTCACAAACGCTTAAAGCACCAAAGAGACAAGTTCTCGATAGTTTTAGATTAGAGTTCCTTTGACCTATTCGATTAACTCCTAGTTGCATAGGAGTGACCATAGATGTATTCATAACTTCTTTCTTTCAACCTCAGAGGCTAGGATTCTCCTACATCCCCCCAGGATCATACGGTCGTAACCACCATTGGTACAAGGAAGCTTCGACAATGAGTCAATGCCCAATTCACCTCCCTTGCCTTCAACCATCAAACTCAAGAGCCCTTGACATATTTAGCTCCATTGTTACATATACCTACCCCACTCATTCTTTCTTAGTATACTATTGATTGTTTTGTATCATGCCATGGTCTTTTATATGCATGTTGTGGCGACACTACAATTTCTTTCTTTCTTTCTTTATGTTATTTTCACATTTTCTATTAGTTTCACTCCCACAATGGATTCATACTTATTGTACATTTCTTCAGTGCCATTGACCTAATTTTGTGGTCATTTTTTGGACATTAATAAATTTGTCCTATCTTATCCCCCCTCTCTCTCATATATATATATATATATATATATATATACAAACTTTAAAATGAGATGTAACATAAAATAGTAAGAAGTCGACATCCATGAACATAAAAATGTTATAATGGACATGACATCTATAAGGATAAATTATGAGATTAAGTTGTGATAGGAGGAAATGAGATTGAATTGTGGACTTAGTCAATGGCCATGAAGTTTGAACATCCTCACAATTTTTTAGGTTTGTCAAATTTTGAACCACAAGGTTGAAGTTCGACAAACCCTGTGCAATAGATTATTATTAAATCTATGGAAGTGAATGCATGATGGATTTCTTATGGCAACATGTTTGTGAACATAGCAGCTATATTTTTTCTTTGAACTTCATCACTAATGTTACCACTTGGCATAAATTAATGCATATTTTGCTTGGCTCTTTGAAACCACCCTCATGTGGCTTACTTAATCTTATATATGTAGTTAAGATTGTAATTCCTTTTCAATATATAGAGATATAATTGCACCAAGAGAAACATGGCTCTCGTACTATTTATGATGGAACATTTGGTGCAATGCTAATAAAATAAATGGAAATTTATTTGAACTCTGATGTCTGTTGTCAAAAAAATAATAAAAGGAAAGAGTTGTTCTCTTATTAAATACCATCACTTATAAAAATAATTAAATAAATGAAAACTAGCATATATCCATCTTAACCCTGGATCTTTTAAGCAACAAGAGGTTTGCTCCTGTTTTGTTTATCCATATTAGTGCTTGATAGATCAAGGGTTAAGATGGATGTATGATTTTAAGTTGTATTATTGATCACATTATTCAACAGTCCAACTAGTTTTCCATATGAGTTTGTCTAATTGATGTATACTCATTTTATGTATATGTTTACTTTGTTTATGTGTTAGTAATGCCATGAAGACTTTATGATTTAATTTAGCAATTCAAGAAGGTCAACTGCAGATAGTAACAGAAATACCTCTGATTTTACATCTCTGCTTTGAACAATTACTTTGTTTTCTAATGAAATTGTTATGTGTGTTTGTAACATCCATTGCAACCATATATTTTAGGAGTACCATAATGATGTGTTTTTGAATGTTAGCTTTGTTGTGCTAATTTCAACTTCAGATTTCTAAACAAATGATTTTCAATTGCTTCATGTGCATAGGTTTCCTTATGGTGTTTGTGAATGTAAACAGGTAAATTTTATCAAATTTTATGTGAAATTCAGGAGAAAAATAGCATAAAAGTAAAGTGCTGAACAATAGCAATCAAATGTACAACAAACCATCAAAATGAACACTTAACGCAGTGTTTTTATGAAGGAGTTCACCCCTCCTGGGCTACATCTCCTTGGTCCAGCGTCCATGTCTTGGGCCTCTGTATTAGCTCAATAATGGAAAAAGTGTTGTTTAAAATGCTATACTGCTCCTGAAACCTACTTCAATGTGCTCAAAACCTCTAAATCAGCTAGAAACACCTTTTTTTTATCCCAATTTGGTTGATTTTTTCCCAAGTTATGGTCAAAATAGTTTCTACTAGTAAAACTCCTCTGAAACTAGATGAACTCCAGTTAGTCCCGCTAATTTTAGAGTTATCGTCGATTTTGGAGGGACTGCTAAACATGCTGCCAAACTAAACTCTAGTTTAATTAAATGTTAACTGTAGATTAATTATCATTAATCCGAATTAGCGCATAATCCACGCATTTTGCAAAACTGTTAACCTGGCGGTTAAGAAATATTGGACACATGTCGGCATTGAATGTCATGGTTATGGTTTTATGTTGCGGTTTATGGTTAACCGTTAACTTTAGCCGTTACCACTGGATGGAGTGTTCACATGGGAGGGGGTTGGCCTGCAGGCTAGCTCCTTCCTAACCCCCAACTGCAAACAAGTTAAACTTTAAATAACACTGGTGACCATAACAGTTAAGATCCAATGCCGTGGTATAACGGTATGTGGTGGAGTTTGTTGGGGCGAGGCTGCGGGTTCGACCCTACCGACCTACAAATTATTTTGCCACAATGCGTGCTGATAGCCAGCCTTTGGGGAGTGACACGTGGTGGCCTCCAGGCTTGCCACTTGTCCTCTCCTCATTAGTCCACCATAAACAAATAAAAATGCTCCAAACCATCAACCTGCAAACCAACCAAAGGATGCCACTTGTCAAACTATGATAGGTCGTTTAGCACCATTGAATCTGTCTAGACACCTACCACATCAGCAGTACGGGTTGCTGACTATGCAATGAGTGTACATTTTTTTTCAAAATTCCATTGTTTGGCAAAGCGGACATAACCCCATATCTTCCTCATATGAACTCGGTTTTCAATGAAACGAGTTGCATTAAGATCATTTCGCCGAGACGGATGCGGTCATTCAGGTTTCAAGCAATTCTAATAACTTTCATTTTTGAACTAAATACTGAGCACCTGATCATTCCTCCCCACTAGAAGCCTTTTGGAGCCCAAAAGATACTATCAAATTTTTAGCCCGTGAGGGTACAACTCCCTCACCTTCTCAATCTGAAACTGTTTGGCTTTAGAAGGCTTTTATTCCTTGAGTCGCACTCTAAGGTATTCAACATTCCCTCTCTTCAAAGTTCTGGTTCTTCTGTTAAGTATGAGATCTTGCTATAGCTCATCAAGATATTCTGGCGAGAAATCATCGATTGATGGAACCTGAACATGCTCTCCTTGATCACCAATCAAAGGAGGCTCAAACAATCTCAAATTCTCAACATTAAAAACATAGTATATTTGCACATAAGGAGGCAAATCTAGCTTAAACGCATTGTTACCAATCTTTTCCAGAATTTTAAAAGGACCATAACAGATTGGATTAAGCTTTTTACCTTCCCATTGAACTCTCTCTTTGCTAATATATAATCAAAATTCATCTCCAACTTGAAATTTATGATTGACACGATGTTTGTCATGCCTTGCCTTGTAGCTTCTCTGACTTCTTTCAAGTTGTTCTTGTGCTGTGTGATGTATCAACTGAATTTGGTCTATGAACTTCCTTGCCTTATCGATGTCACTATGACCATCGATGGCGACATATTTCTCAAAGATGAAGTCCAATGGCGATCTTGGAAAGTACCCAAAACATGCCTCAAATGGCGATGTATTTGTGGAATAATGCTTTGCCCTGTTGTATGCATGTTGTATGTAATGCAACTGTTCATCCCACAACTTGGAATGTTTGCTACAATATCCTCTAAGAAGATGAATGACTGTCTTGTTGACCACCTCAGTTTGTCCATCTATTTGCGGATGAAAGGTTGTACTCTTCTTCAACTTAGTGTCCATCATCTCCCACAAATTTGACAAAAAATTCCAAACAAATCAAGAATCTCGATCACTTACGATGGAAGTACGAAGACCAAAATGAACCCAAATATTTTGAAAGATAAGATGAGATGGTTGTTCAGTTGTAATTTTCTTTTTACATGGTGTTAGAATAAATATTTTTTTGAACCTGTCTACAACTACATACAAGTAATCATGACCTTTCCTTGACAATAGAAGACCTCCTACAAAATCCATTGAGATAGTCTCTCATGGATGTGAAGGTACCGGAAGTGGAGTGTACAATCTTAGTTTCCTATTGCTAGGCTTACTTGTTGCACACAAAGAACATCCTATAATGAAACGAGATACATTATCAAACATGCATGGCCAATAACAATACCTTTGGAGATTCGCTACTGTCTTGCCTACACCAAAGTGTCCAACAATCAATGAAGTGTGCGCCTCCCTTATGATATTGTTTCTTTCTCCCTGTGGAATACATAACTTGCCCAAGTGATACAACAAACTGTTATGTACATGGTAATCTAACTCTTCAATTTGGTTTCCTTGCCTCAAGCTTGCATACACATCTTGAAAGTCATTATCATATGCATATTGCTCAATGTAACTTTCATGCAAAACATAATTATGCTTGAGTATAATAGATGAATTTACAATAGGCCTAGAAAGCATATCAACTACCTTATTATAGATTCCATTTTTGTATTTGATAACCAAATGAAACTGTTGTAGAAAACCCATCCATTTGAAGTGTCGTGATTGCTGCAACTTTGACTGTGACTATAAGTACTACAATGGTTGATGGTCGATATGGATAATGGTCTCCTTCCCCATCAAGTAGTGTTTCCATTTTTTGACACTTTGTACCAATGCGTAAAGTTCTTTGTCATAAGTGGGATAGTTAGTCACGGCTCCATTAAAATGATCAGAATGAAATGAAATGGGCTTACCATGTTGCATAAGAACTGCACCCATGGCGTAATCACTAACATCCATTTGAATCTCAAATGGTTTCTAGGATCTAGAAGAGCCTATACTAGTGTTGAACTAATCTTTTGCTTTAAAGCATCAAATGATTTTTGTTGTACATCTCCCTAATGGAAGACTTTCTTGACACTAGTCAATGCATGTAATGGAGCTGCAATGGACGAAATATTAGCAATAAATTTCCTCCATTATTGTGTTGCCCCAAGAAAACTTCTTACCTTTGTAATTGTATTAGGCTTGGGCCAATTCAGAATGACCTCAACCTTAGAGGGGTCTATCTTCATCTCACCTCCTCCAACAATGTGTCCCAAATACACTAAAGAAGTCTTGCCAAATTCACACTTCGAAATCTTTAAAAACCACTGTTCTTTTCTCAAGACATGAAGTACCTTTCACATGCATGACAAGTTCATCTCTGGATTTGCTGAATATGAGAATATCATCTAAGTAAACATGACAAAGTCATCTAGAAATGGTCTTAATACATCATTAATAACTCTCATGAAAGTAGTTGGAGCATTTGTAAGATTGAAAGGCATAACAAGCCACTCAAACAATCCTTGTTTAGTTTTAAATGCGGTTTTCCAAATGTCCTCTTCAGTTATTCTAACTTCATGATAACCACTTCGTAAGTCTAACTTAGTGAGATACTTTGCATGCCTCAACTGATCAATAAAATCATCAATTATTGGGAGTGGATAATGTTTCTTTATCATTATTTTGTTCAGTGCACGGAAATCCACACACATGTGCCATGTCCCGTCCTCCTTTGGCACCAAGACAATGGGAGAACCACATGGCAAAGTAGATGGGCGTATGATACATTTTTTCAGCAATTCTTGAATTTTCTTCTTGATTTCCATTCTCTCCATAATCAACATGTGATACATGCCAATGTTTGGAAGTGGAACATCCTGCTGTAGCTGTATCTCATGTTGAATTCCCCTCTTGGGAGGTAACCCATTTGGTTCGTGAAACATCTCGCCATGCTTTCTTACCACATCAAATAAATCAGATTTTAATTTGTCATCACAACCTTCAAAAGATTCATAATCAATATCATTATTTTTCTTGATCATGAGAAGCACAAATTTTTTACTTGCATTTACTAGTCTCTTCATCTGCCCTGCATTAACCAAAGAAATGTTCAACTTTTTGCAATGGGATCTCACAATATACTCCACTCCATCCTTGAGCAATAGGTGTTTTTTCTCATGGTGATAAAATACTTCTTTCCCACATTACAAATAAGGACTTCCCAAAATGATTCCTGAGATATCAAGTGGAACTACATGTAACTCAACTTCATCAATGAACTTTTCAGTAATGGCAAACTTGAATAAGCATTTCCTTGTAACATGTAAATTTGCATTATTGACTATCCAACCCAATGGGTATGGCTTATGATGAGGTACAATCTCAAGGTTAAGATTTTTGACCAAGTCTTATGAAATTAAGTTCGATTTTGACCCGCTTTTAAATAATGCATCAAACTTTGTATGATTTGAAATTACCCTTAAATGGAACAATTCTATTCTTGATTCTTCATTTGGAGTGTTGTTGTGACTATGTGAGGAACTAGTACTTGCAATAGCTTCTTTTCCTTTTGTGACCATGGCTGAAATCTTGGTCTCATCACCAGAATCTGATCCAAGATCATGTTGTGTGGTAGCAGTCATCTTTTGTTTCCCTTATTGTTTGGTTTCTTAGGCCTTAGTTCGGGATGTGATTTCCAACAATGGGTTTCATCATGCCCATATTTGGAACAATGTTGGCATATAGTTTTCTCCCCTTCTTTCTTCACACTTGCATTCTTCTTTCCCTTCCATTTTCCTCCCTTCTCTTTCTCCTTACCCTTGAATGGCTTCTTCTTACTACCCTCTTCTTGAATGTTCTTTCCTCTTGCTTCAAGGTGCGTGGCTTGCACACATACCTCATCCAAATTTCTTGGGTTGAACATAAGGATAGTATGTTTTAAATAGGAATGTAAACCCCCAATATATTTCAACAATGTATCTTGGGAATTCAGGTTTACTCCTAACAACAAAGCCCCCTTTCTAAAATCTTGGGTATAGTATTGAACTGTTTAGCCCTTGAGTTGCCTAAAATTTTTCCAACTCATAATGGCTTTTTACATATAGGCTAAAGGATAAAATTGTCTTTTAATTGCGAAAAAAAAAAAAAAAAAAATTCAACCCAAGAAATGGATATCTTACCATGAATTCACATTTCCTCTTGAGTCTTTGCTTCCCACCAAACTAATGTTGCTCCTTCTAGCCTCAATGAAGCCAACTGTATCTTTATGTCATCTTCTTGAAGGTTCCGAATTCTGCAATAGACCTCCAATTGTCTAACTTTTCTGCATTCACCTCACCATTGTACATGGGAAGTTCAAACTTAATGTCCAATTTGAGTAAGGGTGTTTTTTCCTTTGGGGTTTTTGAATGAGTATGAATAGTTTTTGTGGTGAAAGTGGAACATGATGATGTTTGAGATGTTTAGGATGATGAAGATGATGAGGAAGATTAAGATGGTGGTGATGGAGGAGGATTTCCTCCATTACCCTTTGAATCCTTCTTTTCATATTTTTTTATCTCCTGAGCTTCCCTCTCCATGTGGGGGCGTAGAACTCTCTCTAGCCATTCTAGTATTCCTCTCTTCATAGAGGACTCTAACCATGTCAGTTAAGTAATAGAAATATTTCTTGAATGCTTCCTCTTTTGAAAGACCTCCAGTCTCTCTTGCTCCAGACATCATGACTTTGGATTCAAGCTCAGCTTCTGATACTACTTGTACCTCCTCAATCTCAATTGAAGGTAAAACTTGAGGTGTTTCAAGTGCTACTGGGTTTGGAACTTTGGGTGGAGATTATGGCCTTGTGGCTCTCCTTCTTCTGGGAATTACCTCAGGAGTTGCAACCAATAGTTTCCCTTCTCCTCTCTGCTACTTTAACCTTGTAAGCATCACAAATGTGCAACCATTAAAACCCTACTTGCACAAAACTCAAGCAATCAAGCAAATAACCTTTTGCTCTGATACCAACTTGATTTGTTGTTGAATTTTAGTTTTGATGTGCTAATTTCAACTTCAGATTTATAAATAAATTCTTGTCAATTGCTTCATGTGCATAGGTTTCCTTATGGTGTTTGTGAATCTAAACAGGTAAATTTTATCAAGTTTTATGTGAAATTCATGAGAAAAATATCATAAAAGTAAAGTGTTGAACAATAGAAATCAAATGTACAACAAACCATCAAAATGAACACTTAACACATTATTTTGATGAAGGAGTTCACCCCTCCTGGGCTACATCTCCTTGGTCTAGCTTCCATGGCTTGGGCCTCTGTATTAGCTCAATAATGGAAAAAGTGTTGTTTAAAATTCTCTAATGTTCTTGAAACCTAATTCAATGTGCTCAGAACATCCAAATCAGCTAGGAACACCTTTTCTTGATCCCAATTTGGTTGAATTTTGCCCAAGTTATGGTCAAAACAGTTTCTCTTAGTAAAACTCCTCTAAAATTGGAGGAACTCTAGTTAGTCCTGCTAATTTTGGAGTTACCGTCGATTTTGGAGGGACCGCTAAACATGCCGCCGAACTAAAATCCGTTTTAATTAAATGTTAACTACATATTAATTATCGTTAATTCGGATTAGCGCATAATCTGCACTTTTTGCAAAACTATTAACTAGGCAGTTAAGAAATAACGGATACATGTCAGCATTGAATGTCATGGTTATGGTTTTATGTTGCAGTTTATGGTTAATTGTTAACTTTCGCTGTTACCATCAAATGGAGTGTTGACATGGGAGGGGGCTGGCCTATGAGCTAGCTCCCTCCTAACCCCCAACTGCAAACACGTTAAACTTTAAATAACACCGGTGACCATAACAGTTAAGATCCAATGTGGTGGTATAATGATATGTCGTGGAGTTTGTTGGGGCAAGGTCGCGGGTTCGACCCCACCAACCTACCCATTATTTTTCCACACTACACACTGATAGCCAACCTTTGGGGGGGGATAGATGGTGGCCTCCGGGATTGCCACTTGTCCCCTCCTCATTGGTCCACCTTAAACCAATAAAAACGCTCCAAATCATCAACCTGCAAACCAACCACAGGATGCCACTTGTCGAACTCTGATAGGCCGTTTAACACCATTGACTCTACCCAGTCACCTGCCACGTCAGCAGTATGAACTGCTGATTGTGCAGTGAGTGTCCATTTTTTTTTCAAAATTCCATTCTTTGGCAAAGCAGACATAACGCGATATCTTCCTCATACGGACTCGGTTTTCAGTGAAACGAGTTGCGTTGGGATCATTTCGCCAAGATGGACACGGTTGTTTAGTTTTCAAGTGATTATGAGAACTTTGATTTTTGAGTTAAATACTGAGCACCTGATCATTCCTCCCCACTAGAAGCCTTTTGGAGCCCAAAACATACTATCAATTGTTCAGCAGGTGAGGGTACAACTTCATCACCTTCTCAATATGCAACCATTTGGCTTTAGAAGGATTTTGTCCCTTGAGTCCCACTCTAAGGTATTCAACATTCTCTCTCTTTGAAGTTATGGTTCTTCTGTCAAGTATGAGATCTTGTTGTAGCTCATCAAGATATTCTGGGGAGAAAGCATCTATTGATGGCAGCTGAACATGCTCTCCTTGATCATCAATCAAAGGAGGCCCAAACAATCTTAAATTCTCAACATTAACAACAGAGTATATTTGCATATAAGGAGGCAAATCTAGCTTAAATGCATTGTTACCAATCTTTTCTAGAATTTTAAAAGGACCATAATGGATTGGCTTAAGCTTTATACCTTCCCATTGAACTCTCTCTTTGCTAATATATAACCAAAATTCGTCTCCAACTTGAAATTTATGATCGACATGGTGTTTTTCATGCCTTGCCTTGTAGCTGCTCTGACTTCTTTCAAGTTGTTCTTGTATTGTGTGATGTATCAACTGAATTTTCTCTATGAACTTCCTTGCCTTATCGGTGTCGCTATGACCATCGATGGCGACATCTTTCTCCAAGATGAAGTCCAATGGCGATCTTGGCAAGTAGTCAACCAGTACTTATCTCACGGATGAAGAAGCTTCCGAGCAAGGTAGGCATGTTATTTGTTTTGTTGGAATTATGATACAAGTGTTGTCCTTGATGGAAACTCACATATATGATGACAGTTCACAGTGCAACAGGTTAACAAAAAAGGATTACATATTAGACTCTAGAGATTGAAGAAAGAGAATAGTTTATGATGTATACGTAGGTTCACCTTGTCAAAGTAGCGTATACACATGGGTTCACAGAACAAAAGGAGCGTATGCACACACTTTCACAGAAGGAAAAGCACTTATAGGATGGAAAATCAAGGATAATGAATACCAGGGGTTCCTACCATGGTATTTGACCCATGGTAATGAGCGCGGCAAGGAATTTTGATACCATCAAAGAATACCAACAACATTACTATGGTTTTGGTCCGAGATATTGACAAAGGATATAAGTATATAAGGAGGAGAAGATCAAAGGGCTAAGTGTGCAAGTAATGAATATCTTATGAAGAGGTAGATCAAAAGCAAATATGCATGTTATGGGTTTCTGGTTCTTTGCTTGATCTGAACTAATTATGCACATAAGTGGTGGATGGTGAATGGGATCTAATGATGGATCCGGTTCATAAGACCTTAAATGAATTATCATTGTATGATATGATAATGGATGGGCTAGATTTGAATGATAACGCATGTTTTATTCTGTAAATGTTATGATCTGGGTATGACTGAAGTCTGGAATAGCTGTGAAGTTTTTAAGTTAGTATTTGCAGATATATACGCTAGTTTGCCTCGATGAAGGTGCGTATACACGCTGGTTCGGCACTTCAAAGTAGCGTTTACATTATGAAATATGATGTTTGAAGTTGCAGTTGTTTCTGGTTGTTGATGTAGAGTTTTAGGTTCTACTTTGTGCTCTGGTGACAATGATCTGTTGTTCAGATTGATTGATTGTGATTTGCTTCAATGTTGATGGGTTTTTAGTGATTGGTTGTATTGCAGTGGTGATTGATTTTGAGCTTCGATGTTGCTATGGGTCCAGTATGAAAATTGGATGAAACGTGGGCTTCATATCGTGTTGTTGTGTACTAGGAGTATCCAGTCTGAGAATTTATGAAACGTGGTCCCTGGAAGAAGAAAGAAGGTCATAGCCTTTTGTAGGCCGTCGCCTACATATTGGTAAACATATTGGCCAGTACAAGAGCCAGGGGGTTGGAGCTCCCTTCCAGTAGCAGCTGGAGAACGAGTGAATTTTGGAGCCTTCTATAGGCTGACGCTTATGTACTAGTAAACATATCAGCTAGTACAAGAGCTATGGGGTTGTAGCTCCCTTCCAGTAGAAACTAGAGAACGAGAGAAGGTTGTATCCTTCTGTAGGTGGGCGCTTGCATACTGTTATGAGTCTACACCAGTACAAGATTGTAAATAGGTTTTTCTTATATTAAAAGAAGACATAGATGACAACAACAGGTGGTTTCTCTCCAGCATTGGGTTTCCACCTTAAATCTTGGTGTTTGTTTGTTGCTTATGTGTGATTTCTTATTCTGTTATTACTGCACATGGTTACTGTTTAAATGGTTAATTAAGTATTGATGCACTGATTAAAGATCAACATATGATGAATTAACTGAATCATAAGTTCATTGGATATACGCTGGTTTCCTTAAGAACAGTTGTGTGCACATGCGAGTTCCCTCCATTGAAGTAGCATATATAAATCTGATTATTGAAAGAAAAGTTTATTGAGATGATAATACTGATTCACCCCCCTCTCAGTATTATTTCCAACAATTGGTATCAGAGCAGGTCCTTCAGAAGAAGCTTGATCGCTTGAAGGAAGATCTCTCAAGATGAGCACTCACGAAGGAATGGGATCTATCAGACCACCAATCTTCAATGAAGATAACTTAGTATATTGGAAGACAAGAACTAGAGCCTATCTTCAGTCACTTGGAGCTGATGTTTGGGAAATTGTGGAAAGAGGATACCAATATCTAGCAACAGTCCTCACGAATCCAGCAGAAGAGAAATCATATGAAATGAATGCCAAAGCTGTCAATGCTTTATTTGGAAGTCTATCAGAATTAGAATTCGTCAAAGTTATGTAGTTCAACACAGCCAAGGAAATATGGGACAGAATCATTTAGAGCTACGAAGGAGACTCCCAGGTAAAACGTGCTAAACTCCAAACTCTCAAAATCCAGTATGAAACTCTCAAGATACCTAGTGATGAAAGTATTTCTAGTTATTTCTTACGAGTAGATGGGATTGTAAATCATATGATAAATTTGGGTGAAGAAATAAAGGAGGCTACTATAGTTGAGAAAATATTGAGATCTCTATCTTCTATATTTGAGTCAAAAGTATCTGCCATTGAAGAAAAGCAATATCTACAATCTGTTACTATTGTCCAACTTCATGGAATTTTAAATGCCTTTGAAATGAGGAAAGGAGGTCCATCAGAAATCAGAGAAGTTGTTTTCAAAGCTTCTGCAAAAGGAAAAGAAAAGGGATATCTCAAAGAATCAGGATATATATAAGAAGAAGAGGAGGTAATCTTTGTGAAGAAACTTCAGCGGGGTTCTAGAAGATTCAGAGTTAAGCTTCCCTTCAGATGTTTTGCTTGTGGAAGAGTTGGTCATTACGCTGCTAAATGCCCTAATGACAAAGGAAAGATTTATGTAAAAGGTAATAGAAGAAGTTATTATACTCATGAAGATAGTGATGGCCTATTTAATAGTGATGAAGATGATCAAGATATTAAACTACTCATGGCATATGAAAATGATACCTTAGAAAAGGAAGATTTCCTTAAAGAAATTACTCAACTCAAAATTTGTTTGGCTGAAAAGGATACATTCATAGACACAATGACACATGAACTCACTGAAAAGGACAAGCACAATGAAATATTCGAGTGTGAAGTAGTAAGTCTAAGAAAATAACTTGAGAAGACAAAAACTCGGAATCTTAGATTTGCTAAAGGATCAGAAACGTTAGATGAAATCATCAAAGTTCAACGTTCTCCTCTTATAAAGACTAATCTTGGTTTTCATGAAACTATTGAAGGTGAATCTAGCTCACAAGATGAGGCAAGGAGCTCTAGTGCAAAATCTGAAATTTTCAATAAGGAGATAAGAGGTCAACCCCATCAACAACCAAGGAAAGAAAGACTTCAAAGAAAAACATTTACTCCTAACTATGAAAGTGATAATCGGTTATTTCCTCTGATAAATAATGTTGAATGTTTTATATGTCATAATTTTGGACATGTTGCAGCCACATGCAGAAGTAGAATGGTTCAAGCTGGTAACCATCACATAGAAAGATCATCAGTTTCCAGGTACTTTAAGGGATATTGCTTTTCTTGCAATATGTTTGGTCACAAAGCTATTGATTGCGATAGAAGGAATATGAAACATATAAGATGCTATGCTTGTAACAAGTTTGGTCATATAGCAAAGGAATATAGGAGAAAATTTCGGCCACCATACCAAATGGAGCAAACATCATCACAATCCAAGGTATTGAAGAAGAAGGAATCGCTGTTAGAAAGATGTGGCATAGCTCAGTATACAGACATAACAGACCCAGGGGAGTTGAAAGTTTGAAACTTCAGTATTCCAATTCTCATACGCAGTTATTATGAAGACAAGTCACGTATATACGCGAGTTAGAAGCTACACAGTCGCATATATGTTGTTTTGATGAAGAAGCAGTGGGACAGACTCAGGAAAAGGGGTATGATATGGTTCAGTCAATTATCAATTATCTTTTATGTTCTGATTGATGATGATTACAGTCTGCTGATGATATGTGGCAGTGTTTTTGGCCCTCATAATGATGAATAACTGGTTGACGATGATGCCTTGATGATTCTTACTAACAAATGCAATGATCAGTTCTGAGAGTGAACGATTGGCACAGGTTCAGGGGGAGCATATGCTTCTAATAATGCATTGTTGGCATTATATTAGAAGACATTGGTACATGATGATACTTATATTGCTTGATCCACATAGTTGTTTTGATTCAGATGACTCTTTTGATGATGGACATATAGAGGCTGTTGATCTTGATGCTGATAACAAATGATTATGGTGCAGATCATATATGGTGTATGATAGTTGTTGATGACTATCATGGTCTTGTTTAGATTGTTAGTCCTTGTTATAAATGTCATGTATATCATTTGATGTAAAGGTCATGTAAAGACCTATGATGTAACCCCATAGTTGGGCTAAAGGCATGTCCAAAATGTATGGATATCATATGTAGTCAAGATTAGAAGATAAAATATGAAGAACTAAGGAAATACATTTTATAAATATCAATCTAATTAGATAATTTCTAATTCACTGAGGCAATATATGTAAGATGAAGTGGCTTCTAACTTAGGAGATCCATTTGTGTCCCTCTTTTACAATATTACTTGATGAATAGAAATAAAAAAACATTAATTGAAAACATCTTAATATGCACAAATAAATAATGAAAGAGGCTCCTAACTTAGGAGATCCTTGATATTCTTCATCACAATGCTATTGTTAGAAAACTAGAATTGCATAAAACTACTTGAAAACAAGAAAGTTGAACTCTAGTTTTTATTCATTAATCCAATAGAAGGAGGGTTCAACTTGAACACTGGATTGTCCCTTCATATGAAGATGATAAATAAACCAAGATTCATTAGCAAATATAAATCATCATACACCAAATCAAGTAAGAAAATCTGAAGCAAAACAAGTAAACAAATCTGAAGCAACTAGTTTATGAAAATAAAGCTAGTTTAACAATGAAGTGTACTTTGCTTAGAGTGGGTGCCATCCACCCTTGCTTTGCACAATTGAAGAGTTTATAAACTAATTCAACTTCAGCCAATCATCCACACCATTGAACAACAAAATGAAAGTAGAACAGGTTCTTAGAATTAACTTCAAATATTCAAATGCCTCAACATAAAATTATACAATTTCTACATGGCATAAGCCTTCCAAGTTTTGGTTTAAATAGAAGATCATGAAACAAACTGATCTAAAGTATCTCTAACAACTATATCTATCCATATCAACCTATCCAAGTCAAATTCATCCAACTTATTACTAAAAATATGGAAAATCCCATGAAATCATAAAATTGCCCTATTTCCTAGGGATTTTCTGAATGACTAGTCCTGTTTGACCAACTTTGACTGGGCCTGATTTAGATTGGTTTGACCGAACCAATTGGAGTTGGTTCAGTTCTAGTTCCCAAGATTTCCATAAATGTATCCAGCTCGTGCCCAGGTGTCTTGCAAATATGACATCCATATAGCTATTATGGGAATTCCTGATTCTGTCCAAAAATTGCACTTGAAATTCCATTTTCATAAGAACTTCTAAAAAATGAAAAATTAAATTTAAATACTTGAATATGCATAAAATACATCAAAATCAGGTGGATGTGATGGTAAATGGATGGAAAACATAAAAACGAAGTATGTTTTTTTAAGCAAAACTGGACCAAAAATGAGGGCCAACACCCACTATGCATGGGAAGGATAATGTAATAATTGCAATTTTTTTCATGTATGAACATTTGGTATATCCCCACTTGGTTGGGTGATTGATGTATGTATGATTCATTGGTGATAGGAAGGTTATACTCACTTAGTTGACTGATAGAGTCATGTACTTCATTTCACATCCATAAGAGATTTTGGTAAAATCTCAAGGGGAGCATGATCAAAGAATTCAACATGTACAGAGCATCCCTATTGGGGAGAATATCTTGGTCCACCCTTTTCCCTTGATGTCAAAGGGGTAGAGTATTTTGGTATTGTGGTTGCCATCAAGTCCAAAGGGGGAGATTGTTGGCATTATGATACAACTGTTGTCCTTGATGGCAACTCACATATATGATGATAGTTCACAGTGCAACAGGTTAACAACAAAGGATTACAGATCAGACTCCAAAGATTGAAGAAAGAGAATAGTTTAAGATGTATATGCAGGTTCACCTTGTCAAAGTAGCATATACACGTGGGTTCACAGAACAAAATGAGCGTATACATATGCACACACATTCACAGAAAGAAAAGCGCGTATGGGATGGAAAATCAAGGATAATGAATACCAGGGGTTCCTACCATGGTATTGACCCATGGTAATGAGTGCGGAAAAGAATCTTGATATCATCAAAGAATACCAACAACATAACTATGGTTTTTGTTTGAGGTATTGACAAAGGATCTAAGTATATAAGGAGGAGAAGATCAAAGGGCTTGAAATGAATTATCATTGTATGATTTAATAATGGATGGGCTATATCTGAATGATAACACATGTTTTATTCTGTAAATGTTATGATCTGGGTACGACTGAAGTCTGGAATATCTGTGAAGTTTTTAAGTTAGTATTTGCAGATATATACATTGGTTCGCCTTGGTGAAGGTGCGTATACACATTGGTTCGGTACTTCGAAGTAGCGTATACATTATGAAATATGATGTTTGAAGTTGTAATTGTTTCTGGTTGTTGATACAGAGTTTTGGGTTCTACTATGTGCTCTGGTGACAGTGATCTAATTGTTCAGATTGATTGATTGTGATCTGCTTCAGTGTTGATGGGTTTTCAGTGATTGGTTGTATTGCAGCGGCGATTGATATTGAGCTTCAATGTTGCTAATGGGTTCAGTATGAAAATTGGATGAAACGTGGCCTTCATATCGTGTTGTTATGTACCAAGAGTATCCGGTCTGAAAATTTATGAAATGTGGCCTTCATATCGTGTTGTTATGTACCAAGAGTATCCGGTCTGAAAATTTATGAAACGTGGTCCCTGGAAGAAGAGAGAAGGTTGTAGCCTTCTGTAGGCCAACGACTATGTACTGGTAAAAATATCGGCCAATACAAGAGCTCAGGGGTTGGAGCTCCCTTCCAGTAGCAGCTGGAGAACGAGTGAATGTTGGAGCCTTCTGTAGGTCGACGCCTACGTACTAGTAAACATATCGGCTAGTACAATAGCTAGGGGGTTGTAGCTCCCTTCCAGTAGAAGCTGTAGAATGAGAGAAGATTGTAGCCTTCTATAGGTGGGTTCCTACGTACTGGTATGAGTCTGTGCTATTACAAGATTGTAAATAGGTTTTTCTTATATTAAAAGAAGTCAGAGACAACAGTAGCATGTGGTTTTTCTCCCACATTGGGTTTCCACCTTAAATCTTAGCATTCATGTGTGTTGCTTATGTGTGATTGCTTATTCTGTTATTACTGCACATGGTTATTGTTTAAATGGTTAATTAAGTACTGATGCACTGATTAAAGATCAACATATGATTAATTAATTGAATCACAAGTTCACTGGATATACGTTGGTTTCCTTAAGAACAGTTGCGTGCACACACGAGTTCCCTTCATTGAAGTAGCGTATATAAATCTGATTTTGAAAAGAAAAAGTTATTGAGTTGATAATACTGATTCACCCCCCCGTCTCAATATTATTTCCAACATGTTTTAGCTGTGGTTTTATGGAAAAATGAATTGTATAATACCCAGTTCAAGTTTAGCTTTGGTGTTGGATATTCCTTTTATTGATTCAGTGCTAACATGGATATGCTGATAGAGTTCAAAATGCTAGGCATTCAAGTCTGTAAAGTATGGCAAGGACTTTGAAGTTTCAATTCAATATGATCCTTTAGATATACTACCACCAAGGGTTTCCTCTGGTAAAATTGCAACTTACCATGTTTCAAGCTTAATTGATAACTACACAAAGTAAGATAATATCCCTGATATAATGATTTGTTAAGGAGAGTTTATGCATTAACATTATCCTTGTGTTTCTACAAAAGAACTGACATTTTCTTTCATGTTTTCCATAGCATGCCTTATTCTTTTGTACAATGTAATAAATCAAGAAATCATTTGGCACAAATCAAGATTATTACTAATACTTCATAAAATATTTTTAGGTATGCAACACGAAACCTCTCTGCACCGATAAAGACAAACTTACACTTTTCCCTGAGCAAAATTGGTGTGGTGTCATTTGATCATGCTGAGGCTGTAATAGAAATTTCAGAATGGATTGATGTTCAAATGAAGAATTTAACAACTAAAAATTCAACCTCAACTTTGTTAAATGCATCATCTGAATCATGCACAATTCCAACTAGCTCTAGTGAAAAGAAAGAAGGCAACTTAAGTGGTGATGGATTTGAGAATAATGCTACTACTCCTGAAAATGTAACTCAATATTCAAAGCCCATAAATGAAAAAAAGTTGAGGAAAAATAACTTTTAGAGTTCCTCTCAAGGTTGATTATTGGGCAATGCAGTTTTTAGGTTAGTTTCTTCCCTTTGAATATAACTTAGCCAATTGTTCTGACATTATTTATCCAAGCCCTATGATGGTTGTTTTAAATGTGTATTGAACATTTAATAGCTCTTGATTAGTTTGAGTTTCTGAATGCAGGTAATGGATATTACCGATGGTCCTGGAAGATCCCTCTTTAAAGAATCACTTTCAGAAGCTGGAGTTAGGCTTTCTGATCTGAACTAGAAAGATGAAGAGAGGAAAATGACAATTGAACTTAAAGATAGACTCAAGGATGAAATCTATTCTACTAAAGGTAAGGTCATTATCATGGGATACTTCTTTACCTGTTTTCAAATATCGCACTGTAAATTAACACATTTGGTTGACTATTAGTTCTGGTAGATACTTCTTGTTGATAAGAATTATGTGCCTTGTAGTTTGATTAGGTGTAAGAACGTGTTGTGATGATTAATGGCTCTAATTTTATCATAGATTTTGACATCAACCTTTTCAAATGGAAAATTTGAGTTTTTCTATCTCTTGAGTACTTTATGCCATGTATCTTTGCCTCCTCATGGATGCTCACATTTATGTTTTAAGAGTGTGTGCTATCATATTTACAATTCAATTTTGATCCCAACTATAAGATGTAAGAGCTCTTTGTAAGCTTATGTTCCCACCTTAGCTTCTCCGCCTTTTGTATGTGGCATAACTAGACTTGAAATACAACTTTGTTTAACTAATAGAAAAGTACAATTAGCTATAATAAATTTTATCTTGGCACAAAATTAGTAACTAATGAAAATTATAAATGACTATTAAAAATTATAATAACCCACACAAAATTCAAAATACCAATAATGAACATTGAAGCAAGTTATGTTTGGATATCACAACAACATGGATAATTTTAGGGGCTAATATTTGTAGATGGGCTAATTTTCCATGTTTTTTCTTAAAAAAGATTTGCCCAAATTTTATAATATAAAATTATTTTACCTTAAAAATCACCAAAATTATATAGAGAATATATATAAAAACATTATAAATTTGAATAATTTTACAAATATATCAATAAACATTTTCTAGTTTGCATATTAGGGACTAGTGAGATTCACTAATGTTTTTAAACTTCAAGATAGCTTTCCATCCTTAAAATTTTCCTTGCACAACAGTTGCAACTTCTCAAACTTATTTGCCCCATAACAATAGTAGTGCTTGACGTTGCTATGTTTTAGGGTCCTCCCATGTAGCATCCTCTAATGGTAAAATCTTCCATTGAATGAGGTATTATGGTAGTACCTTAGTCTTCAGCGTCTTCTCTAGAGTTTCCAAATGCACTCTAGAATTAGAATGACTTGGAAATCATCTAGAGGAGGCAAGATGATTTCCCTACCGCTTTCTAAAGAACTAGACATGAAAATTGTTGTGCACTCACGATATTTCTGTTAGTTCAAGAGTATATGCAAGCTTTCTTACTCTTGTTAGAACCTTGTAAGGTCTATGATATCTAGTCCCAAGTTTTCCCACATCTTTGCCTTCGATAATTGATTATGAAGTTGAGTCTCAAGACACCCCAATTGGCTGCTTCAAATTTCCACTAACTATGGTCCTGGACCAGTTGGGACTTCATCCCACCTTGGGCCAGTTTGAGATTATCCTTTTGTTGCTTCAATATTTGCTGGGTTTCCATTAGAAAATATTTGGCAACCAATGTTTAAGTTTTTTCAATGGTCAAATCAATAAACAAAGGAGGATCATAACAACAAAATGCTTTAAATGTTGACATTCAAATGCATGGGGTGTATGCTATATTGTACAAATTATTTTCCAAGAGCAACTAATTTTTTCAAGGAAGGGTGTTGTTCTGTAGTACAATTTCTAAGTACTTTTCTTGACATTTATTAACAATCTCCATTTGTCCATCAGTTTGAAGGTGAAAACTAGTGCTTGGGATCAAGATGGTGCCATCCATTTAAAAAAATCGCTTCATATAATTGTCGATGAACTTTGGGCCTTGGTCATTAATGATGTTCTTTGGAATCCCATGCACTGCATTGTTGCATAAATAGCTAAGTACAATTTGAGGCCTTGACAGTGGTATCCATGGGAATAAGATGAGCATAGCTAGCCAATCGATAAAACACAGTGAAGATAGAGTGGTCTGTGGAGCGATAAAAAGGTGTCTTTTGAACTCCTAATTACCTTCACATTAATTATCAACCCAGGGACGACTTTTTATTTCAAGAGTGTACTCAGTCTGAGGCGGCTATTTACTCGAGTAATGCTTAGTAGTACAGCGTTCAGAAAATACAAGAGTAAACGGATGTTAAACTATGACTAAATTTCTCTAAAAGAATAAAATTACACAAGGCAGCTTATCAGTCAAGGGTGCGGAAGCGATAACCCATCCCTCTAGAAACTGATGGAAAGGAAATTAGAGCATGGACCATAGGTCTGGGAGCTAGGCAGCGAATGCTGAGGCTCACTACAGCCTTAGACCTTCTCTCACACCAAAGCAGCAAATGCAAGTAAATGGAACGGCAGAAAGTAAAATGGAACAGCAAACAGGAAATGGAACAGCAAGTCTAAAATGGAACAACAGTAAATGGAACAGCAATCAAATAAACTAAGTCTCGCGAGTCAGAACTAAACTTGCTCTATTGAACCAAACTCACATTCTGCAACAAAATAGCAATCTTCTTTCTTAAGGCAAATTGGATGGAATGTACTTTATGGAACAACACTCACTGATGAATTAGCAAGAATCAACCATACATACACACGACACGCTAATATGGTAATCTGACGATTAAGGTGAATACGACTATGTTTCCAAATAGAATAATATCACTTTTCGGATTCTAATAATCAGGATTTCAAATGAATCCAATAACAGTAATATTCAGTACAAATGCCCAGTAACAGAAATAGCTGGTTTACACTAATAACATGCAATCAACTCTGAAAAGATTCAATCATGCAATGCAGAGTCACTACATGGATTTCCTGAAAGAACCATTAATGAATTAATCGTAACAGAGCATGGAATAGCACATGAAAAGCATATCAGATTACTGAGCAATAAAGATAAGCAAACCACGCATAAAACAAAAGAATATACTATACAGTAGCGGCAACAGCGTACTCCACCAGAGGCTGGGCCCTTAGCCGCCAGCGGATGCTGCTGGGTTACTTCAGATGAACAGAATGAACAGCAACTCCCAAATCATGTATTAATCAGCAAATTGTGGAATCATTACAACAGCAAATGCTTGAGAATTACAGCATGCAACAATCCCTATCCTATCATGGATAATCCACCATCATTCTTCATCATTTTTCTATCATTCTTCCATCATTCGAATTCCCCATCTCTGATCTCTGTTCTGATTTAAATAAAGAGAGATCAGAGAGCAGTTACAATAAAGATAAGTACAACATGATCTCTATTACAAAATTGGTTTGCTTCTAACCAATTGATCAACAAGAACAAGGCGAATTTGGCTTTGCAGCTAAGATTTGGAGGACGGCCGCAACAATAAATCTCAGAAAATCGTGCTCAAAGAACCCTGCGTTTCTCCCAGTACAAGCCGAATTTGGGCAAACCGTTCTTTAATAAAGTTAATTGGGCCCGTTCTGGACAAAACCCATGTTCCGGATTTTCCAGATTCTGCTCCATTTGCTCAGAATCTCAACCGCAAAACCGTCACTTCTTATTCCAGCGAATTTCTGAGTTGGCACTTTTAATTATCAAATCTTCAATCTGGAAATTATCTTGGAGGCTAAAAATGGTGAATAATGTTACAACTGATTTATTAAAACTATCATTGATAAAATCATGCATAATCATCAATTTATTAGAAATAAAAGAGAATAAATAATATTCATCCATGAGAGCATAAATCATTTATAAAATGGATTTAAATGATAAATTATAATAGATGATATAATAGAGAAGAGTAAAAATGGATGAAATAAGTGTTACAAAGTGGTCGTATTCATGGCCCAACATACCCCCACACTCAATATGTTGCATGTCCTCATGCAACGAAAACTGAATATATTGCATGTCTTCATGCAACCCAAAGACAAAAACCCATGTGTTAACCAAGCGATAAAAAATATGTTCATCTCAGCGCATGAAATGGATAGAACAAATGAATTCTTCCTTAATTAATGAATATTCACTTTTAGTAATCTTGATGAAGGCATAACAATTTTTACATTGACATTCAATTATATGTATATATGAAGTTGCAACAAAATATGATATAAGTAACAGCAAACTTCATTAACCATTTTCTCAAAAACTACAAACCAGCTTTTGTTGAAATTTGACAAGTAAATTTATAATATATGAATGCCTTTATGATCCAAAAATCAGATCGTTTTGATGCACGGATCATGAGATATAAACAAAATGGTTGTAGGTGAGAGTGCATGATTTCCGAAATTTTATGAACCAATTTATCTTGAAATTATCTAGGTATGTGTATTTTAATAGTATGTCTGTGTTTCCTAGAGATCACAAGAACTGAGTTCATAGTTTTAAAAATATTATGGAAATCAATTTCTACACTGAAATTGTATGCCTTAAATGAGAAAGAAAATAGAAAACATCCATCATGTGTAGCAATTCCTCCCCCTCTTTGAAAAATTAGCATGCCCTCATGCGATGCGAGAAAACAAATAGAGGTGGTTGCTACCAGCTGTTGAATCCTAGGCTTGGTGTAAAACAACATGGAAGAAGGGATGTGTTGAGAAGGAATAAGAATAGTAATGGATGATAAAGAATATGAATGACGTGGTTATAAGAAAGAAATGAATGAAAGCAACACTCCCCCAAACTGAAAGATGATATGTCGCTGAAAAATGGGAAGTGGTACAAATGTGGAGTGAAGGATGATAAATAATGCTCAAAATGGATTTTTATGAAATTCTCCTAAATTTGTAATAAATCAGAAAATTATGCTATTTTACATCGAGTTTTACCTCCAAAAAGAAAAATGTGAAATGACATATATGGATTGGCAGTTGTTGAAGCTGAGTTGGTGCGGAAAGTGATGCAAAAGGTGGAATCCAGGTAAGCACATCATGTCTGAAGAATTGTTCACGTTCGCGAGCCTCTTCTGTTAAGTGCAATAGTGTGGTCATGCTACGAATAGAATTTTGCCCATACTTGTTGTTCTCCTGTAAACAAAGCACTATTTTGCATACAATGTTCTTGAATCCATAGTGTTAGCTTTGAATAGATGCATGCAAAAATGTCAATCAGAAAAACTTTGTATACATGCAATATTAATATTTGGTCAAATCAACAAGTTATGGCAGAGTGCAGTAATCATATCGCATGAAATCCCATAATGCATACATTACCCCCCTTCCAATTGGAAAATGAAGTCCATGACCATAAAGCGTATGAGAGGGGTTATGTTGATGGCAAGGCACAGGAATGAACAATATATCAGTAAATGAAGCAGAGTACACATATCAATGATAGGACAACGAGAGTTATGATTATAATGAGAGCAGAGTGTGTAAAGATAGTTATGAATGAGAGATAGGACGCTTTGGATTGATGATAGTTTATGCAAAACGAAAAAGGACAACAATATGCCAAAAAGATGCTTGACTGACAGCATTTTAGCTGAAAATGATGCGATTGATCTAAAAACAATTTCTCATGCATAAAGGTTCAAAACAGGGAAAAAATTAAGGGAATAACTTCTCTGATAAAAAAAGAAAATAAGAAAAGGGTATTATAATAATAATCGACGATAAGATATAACTTCAATACCATAAGCAGAGCCGCTGCTGTCAGCATGCGTCCATAGCCTCGGCAGGGTTGCTTTTTAACCCATATGAGCCAGAATCCTCAATTTATAACTAGAGAGTTTCAGTGTTGTTCTACAGAAGAGATCAATGTGCTGGCATGGTAACCAGATAACCACACTGCCAATCACTAGGATGTAGCAAAAGTGATCAGGCTGGCTCGTGATGAGACCTCCTGTTCCATGGATAGTTTGGCTATTCAATGGATCATAACCCTGGTGTGGTGGCCATAATGGGAATGTCACTTTGTTACAGCCTTACGAACATGGTAGGCTGGCTCGTAATGAGACCTCCTATCCTCCATCTGCGAAGAAAATTTTGTTATTATTACACATTTTTATGATAAAAAGAGGGAGGCTCAGTATTCCTTAAGAGCAGGGATGGCAGAAGAAGTTGAAGATGTCAATAGAAAAAAAAAAAATATACCCATAATCTCATTTATTACAGACAGAGAAGATTATAACCAGGGATGATGGAACCAGCATGGTATTAAGATGATCAATCAATATCATGTTCAACAGAAAATAATGCAGTAAAGTAGTATATAAATAATTGTGTCCCTTTTGAAAAAAATCTATCATCAAGGAGTTGTCCTGTTAAAGATCATAACGTGAATGATATTAACTCGCTTCAAAAGAATCCATAATTCTTGTCCTCATAAAAATAGTGTACTTCATGCCATAAAAGGGAATCAGTAAAATGTGGTTGGGATGAATTAGGAATAATCTCACAAGAGGAAGAAAATGGTTGCTCTCAAAAATATTCCCAAAGTGTCTCTTTTGAATGAACAGCAAAAACACTCAAAAAGTGGTGTTCCTTGTAGGGAACAACAAAGGAAATGCACAAAAAAAAAAACAAAAATACACACAAAAAAGTGTGAAAATGCAAATGCCGTTCCTTTGGAAAAAGGAACAGCAAAAACTAAAAGTGTCGTTCCTTTAGAAAAGGAATAGCAAAAACGCAAGTGTCGTTCCTTTGAAAAAGGAACAACAAAAATGAAAAGTGTCATTCCTTTGGAAAAGGAACAGCAAAAATGAAAAGTGTCGAAGTGTTGTCCCTTTCGAAAAGGAATAGCAAAACGTGAAAGTACAGAAGTGTTGTTCCATTCGAAAAGGAACAGCAAAACGTGAAAGTGCAGAAGTGTTGTTCCATTTCGAAAAGGAACAGCAAAACGTGAAAGTGCAGAAGTGTTGTTCCATTCGAAAAGGAACAACAAAACGTGAAAGTGCAGAAGTGCTGTTCCATTTCGAAAAGGAACAACAAAACGTGAAAGTGCAGAAGTGCTGTTCCATTTCGAAAAGGAACAACAAAACGTGAAAGTGCAGAAGTGTTGTTCCATTCGAAAAGGAACAGCAAAACGTGAAAGTGCAGAAGTGTTGTTCCATTTCGAAAAGGAACAGCAAAACGTGAAAGTGCAGAAGTGTTGTTCCATTTCGAAAAGGAACAGCAAAACGTGAAAGTGCAGAAGTGTTGTTCCATTTCGAAAAGGAACAGCAAAACGTGAAAGTGCAGAAGTGTTGTTCCATTTCGAAAAGGAACAGCAAAACGTGAAAGTGCAGAAGTGCTGTTCCATTTCAAAAAGGAATAGCAAAACATGAAAGTGCAGAAGTGCTGTTCCATTTCGAAAAGGAACAACAAAACGTGAAAAAAAAAAGAACAACAAAATGGACAATCATAAAATGCAAACATGCAAAAAAAACAGATTACATGTTCACGGCATTGATGCTGAGGATGAGTTATACTTTGAGTGAAGCAACACCTGAAATACAAAATATAAGAAAAATTAGAAAAGAAACAACAAAAAACCAGTATGTAAATAAATAGATTAAGTTACAACAGCTATGATGTGATGTCAAAAAAATGATTTATTTGAAAAATGTTTTTGGCAGCAAAGACATGACATGAATTTTCAAATCGAAATCAATTCTTCATTTCTTCTATTATGAATCCGTTGGGTAATGAGTTGGATGAAATTCCTTTGTTTTATTAAAATTTGTTTCAAAAATCACTCGTCCATAAATTGACGTTATTTTTCTCCCAGGACCTGCAAAAAACGAGTGTCTACCTGCAATAAAACATTAAATCATGGAGAAAGAGAGGTGCACGGCTCCCCTAATCCAAGAATTATGCAAAAAAACTAACAGGTAGTTACTCTGTAGAACAAATCCATGGAGAAAATAACAAAGTAAAATTTATTTGTCACCTGCGGGAGAGCAGTGGCCAATCATGCTAACCTGCAGTGTTTTAATCACAACTTCTTTGTTTTTCGTCGAAATTGAGTGATTCCAAAGCAAAATGAGAGCTAATTCAAAGGGTTATCTCCAGTAGAAACAGGTTTTAAAGATTCAATGCTATGATATGTCAATTTTAGTTAGAACAACCTGCATAACAGAGTCATTTTTGATTACCCAGCTTAGACCAACAGTTGATATTTCAAGCATAATTTTTTCGTTTGGTGTTGGATTCAAATGATTCAAATTGGAAATGAAATTATATTCATTTATTTATTTCCAATAGAAACAGGTTTTGAAGAGAAGAAGAATTGATAGGTCAACTACTGTAAGGAACAACCGGAAAGACATAGTTTTAAGGGTGCTGATTTACGATAGACAGTCAGTATTTTAATCATAACTTCCCCATACGATATCGAAAATGAGTGATTCCAATTGCATTGTAAACTAGATTCATAGGGGAATCTACCATAGAAACAGGTTTTAAAAATTCAAACATTTAGGCCTCCGAAAACTGACTGTCCCAACTCTGTTCCTGAGCTGCCCACTAGACACCCTGTCAATGTTTTGTTTCTAACTTTTTCGTTTCAAATCCAAATTGAGTGGTTCAAATTGGGTTAGAAAGTAGACATCAAGGGCTACCTAGGGTAGAAACATGTTTTAAAAATATTCACTTTTGGTCCCTCAAAACATGACTGTCCCAACTGTTTTTCCAGAAAGTTCATCAAGCCCGCAAGCCAAAAAAATGATATTCAAGCATTTGTTCAAATTGGCGATAAAAATGAAAATGAGTGTTTGTAGAACTTATTATTTCTATTATGATTCATCTACATACACAAATAGATTGAAATATTTATCACCGATGTTGATTTCGATAGCGTGTTGCAACAAAAGAAACAACTAGTTTTACAAAAATAAAAAAATGTGTTTGTTTTATTTATTTATTTATTTTATTTTCTCCACTATCCTACTCTTCTTTGAGAATTGAATATGTTTATGTATAAGAGTATTTCCAGTGGAACCATGTTAGAAATAAGGCCTCATATATGCACATACCCAAATTCGAAAAATGCATGTTGATAAAAATTAGGGTATGAGAAGCCAACTTCCCTTGAAAAGATGGTTTCAAAAATTTTTGAAGTATGGAGTGATGATGCAAACACGTGATGAAGTGAAACCAATCTTCAATATATCTGTTACTTTCTTGATTTCCCATCATACCATGAAGTTCTTGAGCTTTTAAAATGGTTTGTTGGTGCAACCTACAAGAAACCTCATTTTCTTCCATAGCTTCTACAATTTTTGAATTTAAAACATTCTGAATCTCATTGTAAATTTTCTTTGATAGAGCATGTGAGATAGAATGGGTGGGAAGGGTGGGTAAATTTGGCAGTTCAACACTGTAAGCATGTTGTACTGGTTTATTGCGGTGAAGGTGTGGAATTAGTTGAGCAGGAAATTCAAAAAATGTTGGGCAGTTTCTTACCATAACAGAAGATGTTCTTCATGTGTTCCTTCGAAGCTCCTCCTTCCAATGTTCCTGTCAATTAGTTAGTGAAATGGGTGGTGCTTACATCACCACTTGAGTGAAATTATGTGATTTATTTTTCAAAATTTCTATTTTTTTCCTAGTCATTCACACAAAAATTCAAACATCTATTTCTATACAAGAAAGCAACAGCAAATCTGTTAGGAAAGCGGACAGTGGAGCAGGGCTTTTACATGCTCCGTACGCAGGTTCTTACCTTCCGTTTTTAAGATCCAACTCTTCCCTAACAGGCACTCATCAGATTCACACTACTCTTTAGAAATGGCTACACTCTCCCCGGCAACGGCGCCAAAATGTGGAGCGATAAAAAGGTGTCTTTTGAACTCCTAATTACCTTCACATTAATTATCAACCCAGGGACGACTTTTTATTTCAAGAGTGTACTCAGTCTGAGGCGGCTATTTACTCAAGAGTAATGCTTAGTAGTACAGCGTTCAGAAAATACAAGAGTAAACGGATGCTAAACTATGACTAAATTGCTCTAAAAGAATAAAATCACACAAGGCAGCTTATCAGTCAAGGGTGCGGAAGCGATAACCCATCCCTCTAGAAACTGATGGAAAGGAAATTAGAGCATGGACCATAGGTCTGGGAGCTAGGCAGCGACTGCTGAGGCTCACTACAGCCTTAGACCTTCTCTCACACCAAAGCAGCAAATGCAAGTAAATGGAACGGCAGAAAGTAAAATGGAACAGCAAACAGGAAATGGAACAGCAAGTCTAAAATGGAACAACAGTAAATGGAACAGCAATCAAATAAACTAAGTCTCGCGAGTCAGAACTAAACTTGCTCTATTGAACCAAACTCACATTCTGCAATAAAATAGCAATCTTCTTTCTTAAGGCAAATTGGATGGAATGTACTTTATGGAACAACACTCACTGATGAATTAGCAAGAATCAACCATACATACACACGACACGCTAATATGGTAATCTGACGATTAAGGTGAATACGACTATGTTTCCAAATAGAATAATATCACTTTTCGGATTCCAATAATCAGGATTTCAAATGAATCCAATAACAGTAATATTCAGTACAAATGCTCTGTAACAGAAATAGCTGGTTTAGACTAATAACATGCAATCAACTCTGAAAAGATTCAATCATGCAATGCAGAGTCACTACATGGATTTCCTGAAAGAACCATTAATGAATTAATCGTAGCAGAGCATGGAATAGCACATGAAAAGCATATCAGATTACCGAGCAATAAAGATAAGCAAACCACGCATAAAACAAAAGAATATACTATACAGTAGCGGCAACAGCGTACTCCGCCAGAGGCTGGGCCCTTAGTCGCCAGCGGATGCTGCTGGGTTACTTCAGATGAACAGAATGGACAACAACTCCCAAATCATGTATTAATCAGCAAATTGTGGAATCATTACAACAGAAAATGCTTGAGAATTACAGCATGCAACAATCCCTATCCTGTCATGGATAATCCACCATCATTCTTCATCATTTTTCTATCATTCTTCCATCATTCGAATTCCCCATCTCTGATCTCTGTTCTGATTTAAATAAAGAGAGATCAGAGAGTAGTTACAATAAAGATAAGTACAACATGATCTCTATTACAAAATTGGTTTGCTTCTAACCAATTGATCAACAAGAACAAGGCGAATTTGGCTTTGCAGCTAAGATTTGGAGGACGGCCGCAACAATAAATCTCAGAAAATCGTGCTCAAAGAACCCTGCGTTTCTCCCAGTACAAGCCGAATTTGGGCAAACTATTCTTTGCTAAAGTTAATTGGGCCCGTTCTGGACAAAACCCATGTTCCGGATTTTCCAGATTCTGTTCCATTTGCTCAGAATCTCAACCGCAAAATTGTCACTTCTTATTCCAGCGAATTTCTGAGTTGGCACTTTTAATTATCAAATCTTCAATCTGGAAATTATCTTGGAGGCTAAAAATGGTGAATAATGTTACAACTGATTTATTAAAACTATCATTGATAAAATCATGCATAATCATCAATTTATTAGAAATAAAGGAGAATAAATAATATTCATCCATGAGAGCATAAATCATTTATAAAATGGATTTAAATGATAAATTATAATAGATGATATAATAGAGAAGAGTAAAAATGGATGAAATAAGTGTTACAAAGTGGTCGTATTCATGGCCCAACATGGTCTTGTCCCCCCAACAAGAAAACCTGTAGTGAAGCTCATGCTAATTGGATTCCAATTTTTGGTTGGAAATGCGCAAATGTTATAACCTATAATAGACATGGGTTCTTCACAACTTTTATATCAAGAAACAAATTTTTCAAAGTTCTATCTTTAGGATGTAAGAATAGCATATTGGTGGGATTTTGTGCATATGCATCTCCTTCATGAGCTAAATTTCAAAGTTTTGGACATATGTATTCTTGTATATAATACAAATGAGTCTATAATGTTTGTGTGCAATTTGGGCATTCTTTTCTTCTATATTTGCATATTTGTCAGTTGACTTATTTTACTTGTATGTGAGATTATTTTATTGTTGGATATTCTTCCAAATTTTTTCATTGTTGTGTTTGGCCTCATTTCTTTAAAATTCATGTCAAAATCAACCCAAGGCTTGCACTTGATGTCATATGTTGTAGTTTTTTTGGAGCACAAGTGTACCAAAAAACACCCCCTTAGTAGTGGATTGTTACCTGCAAAGGATCACAGTCAAATTTGGTGTTGTTAGTGGACAAACTTAAATAAACACAACATTGTAAATAATCGATACAATGCATACAGAAACATAAACTTAAACAAAGAGGTGCATTAACATAACAATGTTCAAATGGAGAGAACACATCAATAATATATGGTCAATCTACCTTTATTGATCGCTGGTGGTAGAGGTTGAATACAATCAGAATACTAGAACACTTGAAGAGAATTCCTTGAGCTAGGGAGCTAAAAAATCCTCAGCAAGGATGTTTCTTTTCCTCAATCTCTTTGCAAGTTTCTCCTCTCTCTCAAAGAAGTGTGAAGACTCTCCAAAGGGTGGATTTCTATTCACTCACTAAGATATTTGGTTTATTAGAAGCAACTTGTCCAACAAGCTAGCTCTTCACTTCCTTGGTTCAACAATGAAATGGTGGTTTGCTTACAAGCAATTTGGTCAGCATAACAATCTCTCTTTTTTTGGCTCTCCCATGGCCAGTTTATATAGATTTTTTTGAATCCCTCTTCCCTCTCTTGGTACATGTATGATAAAGACACATGAGTAAGACAAGAAGATTCCATTGAGGGCTACACTTCTCTAAGGCATCTCGAATTCGGTTGTACTAGGCCAACCTCTTATCAAGAAATCGGCTCCAAGTGTGTAGAGTGTTCCCAGACTGCTAAGTCATCGTTTCTGCAACCACACGACTTTTTTAATGATATGTCACGCGTGCGTTTATCGAAGAAATATACGTGCGACTTTAATTGATTTCCTTTATAAACTTTGGACCTTAGGAGAACCTTTTATTTTTTGAATCTTTATAATGTATTCGGTTGGAAACATGTCCAACTGTGCATTCTTCTGGACATTTTTAATGTCTTCTGGATTGTACTAGTAGGTGTACGATTTTCCAATGTTAAAAGTTGCCCCCTAATGTATGAGGTTAGGAGCATACATATCACCGAAATACGTCATGTTTTCATTTTATTTGGAGAGTCTGATTATCTTTTTGAGAGAGAGGATAACTTGTTTCAGAGATGAGTAGAGAAAAATCCTTGACTGAGTATGAATGATACCCATGCTATGGTGGAGAAACTTCAATAATGGTGTGTTTTATACGAGGCTGGCATGTCCCATGCTCGTTATGATGGCTAATCAGAACTAATTACAATTGGACAACAACTGATTTGTGTCCAAACAACTTTTTGGTTGTTGACTTGCTGATAGTTGACGATGAACAATGATGATGCCCTTAGGGGCTCTTTCTGGTCAAATAGGCGAAATATTCTTTTCCTATGAATATCTTGGTGAAGCGCTTTGTTGATGGGTGCTATGGTATGCACATATATTTGGCAGTAGGTACCTCCCCAACCTCATAATATAAGCACTGCTGAATGAGGTGCTTAGTGAAGCAGGGGCCTTCGACTATGTGAACGGGCTACAATAGTAACTAAGTACGACACCACCTTGACATGAATGTTTTGAGTTGATGTCGAATGTCAAGGGAACCGATGACATCACTGGGAATAATGGTTCCGAATGTGCCACCCGAGGATATCCCTATTGAGGGAGGGAGCATCCAAGGTACTACCTGTTTCCTGTAATACATTTGTTGAATTCGACAAGAAATGGGTGTCATCCTCCCCACGTGGTGAGTCGGGAAATATACATGAACAGATTGTAATAACTTGGGTCAGATAGTCATGATAGGGAGGGCTATCAATATTGGAGGACACAGATAGCTCTTCTAAGGTCAAAGCTCAATATGCAAATGGTAGCGATCAAAACATGCTTTCTGATGGTCTTAGAGTCAACAGGTTTTTCCAGGATGAGTGTAAGTGATTTTTTATGGACGTGAAATATGGGGGTGATTTGCTGATGAGATATGACCAAAGGTGATCAGATTTTGCAGGAGGGTGAGGGCCATGCATTGTAAAAATAAAATGTGGATGGTAGTTTTTTTTTGAAAAATCTTTGTACACTTGCCAAAATAATAGGGTTTGGTTTGGATGTACAACCACAGAGACGATTGCCCCATGATGACAGTAACCTATGTGAAGGTGTAATGTATCTACTGAGGGTGGGGGGCCCATTAGTTGGTCTCCATGTCGGGTGGGTGGGTGAGGTGGTACACATGGGCTATGTGATGCAGATGAACGATAGGCCGAATGTAGGATGTGGAGGTGCATCCTTTAATATTTGTGCGGGGGCCCGGGAGAACGGGGTGAATGTGTAAATGAATGTATCATAGTGAGGCTAAAATTTTAGATATGTATATGAGATGGTTACTAGGCCAGAGTGAGTGGTCATGGCTCCTTTGTGTGAAGAAGGATCAACAATGATGAAGGGAGCCATGGGGGGGGTTTTTTATTGACCGACGTGAATTCTTATCATGTACAAGTGTGAGATGGTGATAAACATGGTCAAGATGTTGGACCTTATGGCGCATTTTGGAGAAATGATGTCAGGATATGCAAATATTTTTAGGGGGAAGCCTATCATGCTGAGTGGAGAATGATACCTGCTCTTTTTCGCTTGTCAAGGTGCTTGTTGAAGCTAATCATGTGTGATATTCCTGCACTAGATACAACCAAAATACGAAGGGAAAGCATCATTCAAGACACATATATGTAATGAATTTTATGGACTTAGAGAGCTGGAGAAGTACCTGACATGTGCAGTAGGTTTAAAAAATGACTTTTGGTGTTTATGGGAACGGAGGGTTCCATGATGAAGATGTTGTGGGACTGATCCTCGCATCTCTTTCGGTTTTGTCAATGGAGATCCCAGGCTTCTGCAATGTTCCCCCAGAGATGGAAAATAGGGTGATAGATAGGGCTGTGGGGCCCAAATATCAATCATTTTCATTGTTGAGCTGTGGAGGTCAGAGAGCTTTCTTGGAGCGTTTCTTGCCATTGCGGTCAACTTGTGTACCCGATATTCGCGTCGTCAGAGACAGGTAGGAGCTTGAGCTGATACCTTTGTGATTTTCTTTTTGGTAGATTAGGTAGGTCATATAGGGGTCCCCCGTATGGTTTTTTAGGGTTAAATTTGAGGATCGCGTGAGCGACTCTGGTTGATCCACACTGTCTTTGTGCATAACTAGATTTATGCATGAAGACCCCACATGTAAAGAAAACTCAGATGCGCATTGTGTGCATCTGAGTTATGGGTTTGCATGACGAGCCTTGTAGGGGGTTCATTGTAACTTTCAAAAGAGATTGTGTGCGTTGTTCTGAAGAACAGGCGCGTGCATCATGCACATACTTAGGAAACATGCGCACAGTGGGGGAAAAATGGGTTTTTTGCCCCCATTCTAGTTTTTTGAGGACCTGATTGGTTCTCCTTTTTTGCTTGTGGCATCCTTGGTGGTAGGATTATATGGAGAGAGCAAGACTAGAATCTTCTCCAGAATTTTGTGACGCAGGATGCTGGTGTGAGGCGGCAGTTAGTGCAGTGGGTGTTATTGAATTTCCTTCAGATCCCATTGATGACATCATAGGACAGGTTCTTGCTATATCTGGTCAGTTGTTGGGATGCGGATCTCCAGCTGATGGTTATCCATCATACAAACCTATCGATCCTAGCAGAGATTGACATATATGTTGTTACTGGTTTGATGCCGTGAGGGGAGGTGCTTCCTTATCCCCTTCTAGGAGGTGATGCTAGCATGAGGCTTTGGGATGTGCAACACTGCGGTCAAGACTCTATCTCAGATGGCTGCGTGAAGATCGCAGCAGTGGAGGATCTAGTCGAGTGAGTAGCGTTAGATATGATTGTTAGACATGTGGGGTCGGATCCCCCAATCGGTGCTCGGGGTTGCATATGTCAGTTTTGCAGCGACTTCAGGCGGGGGCATTTTTATTGGGCCTGACTTGTGTGACAGGGGATAATGTCACAGCTTACCCAAGTTCAACGATTTTCATTGAAGAGTTTTTGTTATGGGAGTGTGATTTGCAACATACTCTATGAGAGGGTGGTTATGCTTTGCCCTGTTCTTGCAGTACCGACGGGGCCTCCTCGGGAGCCTCGCATGTGTCGTTGGGGACTGGCGATGCCTCAAGAGGGCGAAGGAGAGGTGGGTCAGTATTGGATCGACGTGGTACAACATTGGTTCGAGTCAAACCCCCAGTTGATATTGGACTACCCATACCATGGGGTTGACTTCCGGGGAGATCCAAAGATGGGGCTCCCTCCAGGTGTTGCTTGGGGGTGATCAGGTATATGATTGTTAATTCTGCATTTGTATACATATGTGTTTTTTCATGTATTTATGATTTACGATGATATTGACACTATGATTTGTTTACTTGCAGATGTGGGGCCACAAGGACGTCCACTAGCCTTCTTGGTTGGCCATGATCCGAGACACATGGGAGTTGCGGGGGACACACTTGTTCCATAGAGACCCTGGGTACCGAAGCCACCAGTTTCTCCTCAAGAAGGACCGGGACAGAGGTGTCATCTGGAGATTGGTGGGCCCTCTAGAGAGGGGGTTGTGGTTACAGATAGACTAGTCGCATGAGCTGAGGAGGCTGAGGCACGACGAGATGTTGCAGAGGTGGAGTTACAGTAGTACCATGACTCATGGAGACAAGTGGAGACCTTGATTGGAAGTGTGCCCCTTGATGGATGGGATCACCTTCCAAAGCTTGTGGTTAAGACAACAATGTCCCAAGAGTGGGAGAATCAGATGACTTTTTTCTGTATTGCTATGGCGTCAGCTACAACTGGTCCCATCTTGGCTCCTGATGCATAGATGGCGCCACCAGGGCCTTAGGGAGGCTAGTTATGTACCTTTGTTTTGGGTTGAGATGATGTATGCACCATGGAAAGCACCCATTTATGAGGATGCTCCCCTGTATTTTTTGATGACTTATCCTTCCTAGTCTTGGGCCAATGATTTTTGTACCTATATATATTTTTGATGTATATACGAGGCAGTTTCTAGTGGCTCTCATGATGTCATATGTGCATCCATACTTCTTGGTGTAATTATGCATTTGTGTTTCTAGATGTATCTTGTGTTGATGCTCTTATATATCTTGATGGTTGTATATGTGTGATGCATGCCAGTCTAGGATTTGATTAGCGATGCGATCTACTATATGATTTTGATCTCTGGGTATATGAGTAAATGTGATTTGATAAAAATGTCTAGATAACCTTTGTGCATGCAGATACTTGTGAAAAAGGTATGGATCGCGGACTTGGAATGTCCTATTTAATTGAGATACTACGAGCTGGGAATCAAGCAATACATGCAGGTGACAGATACCTAGGTGGTGGGAATCGACCAGGAGGCCTATGATGGCATCATATTCTGCTTGATTGTTGGTGGCTGACCTGATACATAGCCCATTGAAGAGACAAGGTGCTTGGTAAGGAGAGTATGTGGCCCATGTTGCGGCAACGATATTTTGTGACCATGGAGATGCGTCGTCAACGAACCCGTGGTGATAAGCTGGCGGAAGATCCATCTGTTTACATGAGATGAGAGAGAAATTTTAAGAATACATCTTTGATGAGGTGATCATCATAAACAATAAGTCATTGTACATACATGTTTACTCTAACATTTTATGGGTGAAAGTTTTTGAGGTAGATACCATTGACAGGGTTTTTAAGGAAAATTTCGTCGGGCTCTGATAGTATCTATGCTCCCTTGTGGAGGAAATTTTTGATGATGTATGGGCCCTTCCAAAGGGTTTCAAACTTTCTAGGGCCTATTGCTTCTTGGGCAACATCGTAGCAGAGGACTAATTCTCCCTCAGTGAATGCCCAAGGAGTGATATTGTGGTCGAATGAGGCTTTGACCCTTTTCTTGTGGGCTTCGTTGTGTTGAAGGGATTCTCGCCGTTGTTTGTCGACGTGGTCTAGTTGGACTAATATTTGTTTTAGTGGTTTGGTTTCTTCTAGAATATCGATGGCTGAGTGTAGCGTGGGTATTTCACACTCAATAGGAAGTATGGATTCTATACCATATACAAGTTGGAAGGGTGTGAATCTTGTGCATGCTTTTACGACAGTGCGGTATGCCCATAGGGTTGAGAACACCATGTCATGCTAGTTATTTTTGTGAGTGTTTACCATATGCTATAACATGGTTTTGAGGACTTCGTTAACAACTTCTACTTTCCCGTTGGATTGGGGGTAGTATGGAGATGAAAACTCATGGGAGAAACCAAGGAGTTGGGATAGCTCTTGAAAGATTTCGTTTTCGAAATGTTTACCTTGGTCTGAAACTAAATCTTTGAGAACATTGAACCGCGTTATGATGTGGTTAAACAAAAACTGTGAAGCGGTCTTAGCAGTGTTATTATATGTAGGCATTGCTTCTGCCCATTTGGTAAAATAGCTTATGGCTACTACAATGTACTTGTGGTTTCTAGACGATGGGGTGTTACAAGTCATAAAGTCGATACCTCATTTGCAAAATGGGTAGGCCACTATAACTAGATGTAAGGGGGCGGGTGGCGCACATGCCTTATGAGCGTATTTTTGGAATCTCTCGCATCTTTTGACTACTTGTATACAATCTTGGAAGAGGGTAGGCCAGAAATAACTAGAGTGGAGGATCTTTTGGGCAGTGACCATCCCAGATAGATGGTCGCTGCATGCCCAACTATGACAGTCATTTAAGGTTTTCTCAACTTTTTTGTGATCGAGACATCCACGTAGGATGGTGTCGATGCCTTGTCGATAGAGGACATCTCCTAATAGGAGGTAACGAGGGGCTTGTTGGCGTATGCATCTTCTACAAGCGTAAGCTGAGATCTGAACTTTTGAGTTCATAAAAAGAGAAGGATATCGCCATACCAGGGGTCATCTTTGCACACCAAAAATAGATGTTCGTTAGGAAGGGAATCATTAACGGGAGATCCCTGATTAACTGTTGGGAGATATGTGATGAATTCAGCTAATATGAGTGTTTTTTTCTCTTGGGGGTGGTAAGTTGAAGGTCAAATTCTTGTAGAATCACCACCCATTGGGCATATTTGTGGTTCATCATGCGATGAGTAAGAAGGTATTGTATGGGGTTGATGGCTGCTAACACCATAGTGGTCCTACGGATGATGTAATGCTGAAGTTTTTGTACAACGTGTACGAGTGCTAGGGTTTTTTTTCTTCAGGCCCATAATTTAATGCGGGTCTAGATAGAATCTTGCTTACGTAATAAATTATGTGCTCCTTGTTGTCTGTTCCATCTTGGACTAATACCCTAGCTATGGCTCATTCTGAAGCTGATAAGTATAGCGTATAATCTTTGTTGTGGTCAGGGGGGCTAATCAATGGTGCTTGTGATAAGGTATATTTCAAGGCATCCAATGATTTTTGAGCTTGATCATCCCAATGGAAAGGGATGTCTTGATGAAGGAGACGTAGGAAACCTTGCACGCACATGGCGTAATCTAGTACAAAACAACGTAAGAAGTTTGCTTTATCTTGTGAGCTTTGTAACTGCTTTAATGTTTTTGGCGGAGGTACCTCTTTGATGGCCTGGACTTTTAGAAGGTCTACTCTGATCCATTGTTGGGAAACATTGAATCCTATAAGTCTCCCAGCGTTGACGCAAAATACACATTTGAGAGGGTTCAATCATAGGTTATATTGGTGACATCTTTGGAGCACCATGTGGAGGTCTTCTAAATGGTTGGCGCAGTTCTTGGAATGTACCATGAGATGATCCAGGTATGCGAGAATGAGGTGAGTTAGATCGTGGAAGATGTAGTTTATGTCCTGTTGGAAAGTGGCACCGATGTTTTTAAGACCAAAGGGCATGACTTGGTATGCGAATGTCCCCAAGGGGTAGTGAATGTTGTTTTTTACTGATCTGTATGATGGAGCTGAATTTAGTTGTACCCCTCAAACCCATCCATAAATGATAAGGCCTCCTGATGGGGACAAGCACTGATTACTTGATCGATGAATGATGTTGGGTAATTATCTTTAGGGCATGCCTTGTTTAGGTCCCTAAATTAGTACAAACATGAATGGTGCCCTATTTTTCATGATGGGTACAGGGTTGGAAACCCAAGATGTGTAAGCAGTTGGGTAGATAAATCCAGCTTTGTGAAGCTTATCAATTTATTACTTAATTGTTGTTGCCTTTGAATGATGCAATTGGCGTTGTTTTTGGTGGACAGGGTGGGCGTCTAACCATGTGTCAATATGATGTTCCATTATTGTGGTACTAAGGCCTGGAATATATGAGTAGTCCCATACAAAAATATCTCTATATTCTTGGAATAGGGATGTGTATGCAGTTATTTCTTCGGGGGAGAATGTTGTCCCCAAGGATATTTCCTTTGTTTTTCCAGGGTATTTTGCAATATTCACTTTTATGGTGGGTTAGATATTGGACATGTTCCCTTCCTCAAATGCATTGGTGATGGGATGTGGTTTTTGAACCAATCCACTTTTCTTGGGGGGAGAAAGTATTTTGTTTCAATGGTGTAAATGTCATGGGTTTTATTGCCTCTAGGGAAAAATGTTTCTTTGGGTAAAAAAAACAAACGATGATGCATGTCATCCCAAGGACACTCAGGTTCCATCATGGCCTCGAGTATATCTTCATCCGAGTAGAAAATATTATCCAAGGTTGACTAGGACTGGGCCGAGTCTTGAGATGTAGACTTGGTTGTGCTAGTAGATGCACACGAATATGACTCATCGGTTGAAGCTATACAACCTAGAGAGTTTGACAAGGTGCAAATTGGATGGTTTTGCATCGTCGGAGTTGGTACCACCGTTGGGGTGGACTTTGTGGTCTTGACACTAAAAAATGATGAGCAGACTGCATGGATCATGGTTCCTACAAACGAGGAAATAAATCGTATATGATGTTGTGTGTCGTCAGCATTGGGTGGTGGCAGAATCTCAGTTATAGGTGGTTACTACCTTTCTAGAGGAAGATGTTTCTCTCTCGTTGGAGTACGGGGGGCAAGAGAAACTTCTTCCATGGGATGCTGGTGTTGAATCCTAAGCTGCCGAAATGTGTGTAACATAGGGTAGGCTTCATTGGTATGAGTAGCAGCGGTACATATTCCACATACTGGTCTCATGGTACCAGGTGTTGATTCCTAGTTACCATATGGAAGATCTGGTTTGTTTTGGTGGTGTTGAAGGGGGCTCATATAATAAGGGTTAGGCCCTACTGCTGGGAATCGTTTTTCCTCGAACATGCACATAATGGAACTTGATACTTCATTCCTAGGGGCCGATGAATGTCCTGATGGTTGGGTCTCTACTCTGGGCAAATCTAAATTCTCTGCGATAAATCACCGCATGAATCCTAACATTGGACGAAATCGAGAAAGATGGGGAGAGTGTCGCACATGATGCTTGCTAGCGCAATTTGGCAAGTTTATGCCTGTATCTTATCTTGTTGGTTGGGTGATGTGAGGAATTGGATACAATAAGTTAAATGCTTGTAACTCAGGGAATTGGTTGATTAAATGTTCTGATGCATCGCATAGAACCCACTCTCAAAGTAACTAAGCCTTGCGGAGATAACCTTTGATGGGTCTTGGGGAAATGTCCCGAAAGAAATGGCGCACCTTCCAGCAACCGAGGAATCAACCAAGGTTATGGTAATGAGGGTCCAGTGCTACCTGCACCGTCACCTATAGGGAATGATTCCCTAGATTTGGTCACTAAGTACCTTTGTCCCACATGAGAATTCGATTCTTTAGCTTCTTGGTAATCGGTTACCAGTACCGAGCACTATATGGGTCAAGTATCCCCAAAGAGTACCATACGCACTGGGCCTAAGCCGAACCCCCTGTGAATTGGGTCTCTGCCATGCTCAGGTTTTATTTTTCGTGGGATTTTTGAAAGAATTTCAAGCTCCCTAGAAAGTCAACAACTATGTATCAATGGTGAAGCATGACCATGGAAGCTTATGGGATGCCTACCCCAATGGTCCTAACCTGAACTATAATTTTTTTGATGGCCCTTGTTGGGAAACTTAATTTGTTTCTAAAGAGGCTTACTTCACTTATGGGGTGACTTGGTAAGCCAAAATAGAATAAGTAACAAAAGATCCAAAAATGGATGGTCTTTGAGTACAAAGTGTATGGAGGCTTAGTGTGTGATGCAAGTGAACATACAAGTGTGATAAGATTTGGATATGTGATGATCCTTTTCAATATCCTTTTAATTACACTAGGTGTTGGTTGTTCCTTGCATGGAAAAAGAAAATTGCTTGTGGATTATGGGCCACATACTTTTTACTATTAAACTATGTGGAGTTTAATGAGGGAGATGGAGATTAAAACATTTTCAAGAAGGTTTTCATATGAAACCCCAAGTTCATCTAGGAGACGAAAGGGAAGCAGGGATTACTCACTTTCTTTACTAACATTTGCTTCTAGTCCCAAAAAAATTACTTTGGTTAGTAATAAAATTCGTGGATAATGGCCACTTACTTGTTTTACTAATTAAGCTAATATGATTTGCAAAAAAATAAGTGAAATAGTTTGGAAACATATGTGGATAATGGCCACTTAATTTTCTCCCTAATTAAGCTATGTGGGTATTTGTTTGCAAATAAAATAAAAAATAGAAAATATAAAAAATATAATTGCTCGATGAATTAGGGTTCATTCAAGCAACCAGGGGTACTGAACAAAAAAAACAAAAAAACAAAAAAAGAATGCAGAGGTGAAGGCAATTCACTAGAGGCTGCCAATCACCTGAGAAAACTAAAAAATACAAGGATTTTTTGATGTTTTTATGTTTGTCACGCTTGTTCTGTAGAAACAGACGTGCGCTTCACGGTTTTCGAAGATATAGAAGCACACTTCGTGTCTGTCAGAGAAGAAAACACGTGGGTGAGAAAATTATGAAAATTCTTCACTTCCATAGGCTCAAAACAAGTACAGGGGGACTATAAAAACTCCAAGGAGGTGAGGAGTGCCTTGAAGGATGTTTTTGCAAAGAGGAGGTCCTGCAAACAATACCTATATTAATGAAAAGAGATCAGTGTGGTCGCCATTCATGTTGTAGTGTTTTTGGAGCACAAGTGTACCAAAAAACACCCCCTTAAGCGTGGATTTTTACCTGCAAAGGATCACAGTCAAAATTGGTGTTGTCAGTGGACAACCTTAAATAAACACAACATTGTAAATAATGGATACAATGCATACAAAAACATAAACTTAAACAAAGAGGTGCGTGAACATAACAATGCTCAAATGGAAAAAAAACACATCAATAATACGGAAAAATATCCCTTTATTGATTGTTGGTGGTAGAGGTTGAATACAATCAAAATACTAGAACACTTGAAGAGAATTCCTTGAGCTAGGGAGCTAAAAAATCCTCAGCAAGGATGTTTCTTTTCCTCAATCTCTTTGCAAGTTTCTCCTCTCTCTCAAAGAAGTGTGAAGACTCTCCAAAGGGTGGATTTCTCTTCACTCACTAAGATGTTGGGTTGCTTAGAAGCAATTTGGCCAACATGCTAGTGCTCTTCACTTCCTTGGTTCAACAATGAAATGGTGGTTTTATTACAAGCAATTTGGCCAACATAACAATGTCTCTTCTTTTGGCTCTCCCATGGCTTGTTTATATAGAGTTTTTTGAATCCCTCTTCCCTCTCTTGGTACATGTATGATAAAGACACATGAGTAGGACCAGAGGATTCCATTGAGGGCTACAATTCTCCAAGGTGACTCAAATTCAACTGTATTAGGTCGACCTTGTATCAAAAAATCAGCTCCAAGTGTATAGAGTGGTCCCGAACTCCTGAGTCACCTTTTCTACGATCGCGCAGCTTTTTTGATGATATGTTACACACATGCGTTTATCGAAGAAATATACGTGCGACCTTAATTGATTTCCTTTATAAACTTTGGACCTTAGGAGAAGCTTTGATTTTTTGAATCTTTATAATGTATTTGGCTAGAAAAATGTCCACCTATGCATTCTGCTTGACATTTTTAATGTCTTCTGGATTGTACTAGAATGTGTACGATATTCTAGTGTTGACATCATCCCTTCAAAACTAATTCCAATGCTAGGTATAAGGGTCAACCATTTTTCCAAAATTTCTTGGAACTTATATACCACCTCACCCCATTAAAATTGATCCCACATGGTTGGAGTAAACCATTCTCTGGCTTAGGTACAAGATCTGGGAGTATCTCTTCTACCAAAATTGACATTACACTTGCACCCAAATTCATCCCCTATAAATGCATGCCAGTTCCAGGTCTAAGGAATATCTATTCTACCAAAAATGCATGGCACTTGTACAAGGCCTCATCCCTTTCAAGCAGATGGAGTAAGCAATCCTTTGTCTTTGATGTGAGGTCTAAAGCATGTATCTTTTTGAAATTAGCACGTGGGACTTGCATCTAGCCTCATCCTTTTTGTAACTCATACAATATGGATGACATGCTTTACTGACAGTCCTAGAAGAGCCCTCTTTAAAGAATCACTTTCAAAAGCTAGAGTTAGGCTTTTTGATCTGAATCGAAAAGATGCAGAGAGGAAAAGGACAACTGAAATTAAAAATAGCCTTAAGGAATAAATCTATTCTACTAAAGATAAGTTCATTATCATGGGATACTTCTTTACATGTTTTCAAATATCACACTGTAAATTAACACATTTGGTTGACTATCAGTTCTGGTAGATACTTCCCGTTGATAAGAATTTTGTGTCTTGCAGTTTGATTAGGTGTAAGAATGTGTTGTGATAATTAATGGCTCTAATTTTATCATAGATTTTGACATCAACCTTTTCAAATAGAAAATTTGAGTTTTTATAGCTCTTGAGTGCTTTATGCCATGTATATTTGCCTACTCATGGATGCTCACATTTATGTTTTAAGAGTTTGTGCTATCATCTTTACAATTCAATTTTGATCCCAACTGTAATATGTAAGAGCTCTTTGTAAGCTTATGTTCCCACCTTAGCTTCTCTGCCTTTTGTGTGTGGCATAACTAGGCTTGAAAAGTACAATTGGTCATAATAAATTTTATCTTGGAATAAAATTGGTACTAACGAAAATTATAAATGACTATTAAAAATTATAATAACCCACACAAACTTCAAAATACAAATAATGAACACCGAAGCAGGTTATGTTTGGATATCGCAGCAGTTGCAACTTCTCAAACTTATTTTCCGCATAACAATAGTAGTGCTTGACATTGCTATGTTTTAGGTCCCACCCATATAGCATCCTCTAATGGTAAAATATTCCATTGAATGAGGTATTCTGGTAGTACCTTAGTCTTCAACTTCTTCTCTAGAGTTTCCAAATTCACTCTAGAATTAAAATAACTTAGAAATCATCTAGAGGAGGCAAGACGATTTCCCTACCGCTTTCTTAAAGCACTAGACATGAAAATTGTTGTGCACCCACGATATTTCTATTATTTCAAGAGTATATGTAAACTTTCTTACTCTTATTAGAACCTTGTAAGGTCCATGGTATCTAGTCCCAAGTTTTCCCACCTCTTTGCCTTTGATAATTGATTATGAACTTGAGTCTTAAGAGACCCCAATCGGTTCCTTCAAATTTCCAATAATTATGGTGTTGGACCAGTTGGGACTTCATCCCACCTTGGGCCAATTTGAGATTATCCTTTTGTTGCTTCAATATTTGCTGGGTTTCCATTAGAAAATATCTTACAACCAATGTTTGAGTGTTTCAAAATGGTCAAATCAATCAACAAAGTAGGGTCATAATAATAAAATTCTTTAAATGTTGACATTCAAATGCATGGGGTGTATGCTATATAGTACAAATTAATTTCCAAGAGCAACTAATTTTTTCAAGGAAGGGTATTGTTCTATAGCACAATTTCTAAGTACTTTTCGTGACATTTATTAACAATCTCCATTTTTCCATCAGTTTGAGGGTAACAAATAGTGATTGAGATCAAGATGGTTCCATCCATTTAAAATAATTCCTTCATATAGTTTCTTATGAACTTTGGACCTTGGTCATTAATGATGTTTTTTGGAATCATGTGCAATGCAATGTTGCATAAATAGCTAAGTAAAAGTTGAGGCTTTGACAATGATATCCATGGGAATAAAATTGGCATAGCTAGCTAATCAATAAACCACAGTGAAGATAGAGTGGCCCTATCCCCCCAACAGGAAAACCTGTAGTGAAGCTCATGCTAATTGGATTCCAATTTCTAGTTGGAAATGCGCAAATGTTATAACCTATAATAGGCATGGGTTCTTCGCAACTTGCTTATCAAGCAACAATTTTTTCAAAGTTCTATTTTTAGGCTGTAAGAATAACATATTGGCAGGATTTTGTTCATAAGCATCTCGTTCATGTGTTGAACATATGTATTCTTGTATATAATACAAATGAGTCTATAATGTTTGTGTGCAATATGGGCATTCTTTTCTTCTACATTTGCATATTTTTCAGTTGACTTATTTTACTTGTATGTGAGATTATTTTATTGCTGGATATTCTGCCAATTTTTTTCATTGTTGTTTCTAGCCTCATATCTTTAAAATTTATGTCAAAATCAACCCAAGGCTATCACTTTATGGCATCCCTTCAAAACTGATTCCAATGCTAGGTTTAAGGGCCATCCATTTTACGAAAATTGCTTGGAACTTATACACCACCTCATCTCACTAACATTGATGCCACATGGTTGGAGTAAACCATCCTATGGCTTAGGTACAAGGTCTGGGAGTATACCTTCTACCAAAATCGACACTGCACTTGCACCCAAACTCATCCCCTAGAAACTCATGCCAGTTCCAAGTCCGAGGAATATCTATTCTACCAAAAATGCGTGGCACTTGCACAAGACCTCATCCCTTTCAAGCTCATGTATTGCAGATGGAGTACACAATCCTTTGTCTTAGATGTGAGGTCTAAACCATGTCTTTTTTCCCAATTAACACGTGGGACTTGCATATGGCATCATCCTTTTTTGTAACTCATACAATATGGATGACATGCTTTACTAACGGTCTTGGAAGAGCCCTCTTTAAAGAATCACTTTCAGAAGCTCGAGTTAGGATTTCTAATCTGAATCGGAAAGATGCAGAGAGGAAAAAGACAACTGAACTTAAAAATACCCTCAAGGAATAAATCTATTCTACTAAAGATAAGGTATTTATCATGGGATACTTCTTTACATGTTTTCAAATATCGCACTGTAAATTAACACATTTTGTTGACTATTATTTCTGGTAGATACTTCCTGTTGATAAGAATTTTGTGCCCTGTAGTTTGATCAGGTGTAAGAACTTGTTGTGATGATTAATAACTCTAATTTTATCATATATTTTGACATCAACCTTTTCAAATGGAAAATTTGAGTTTTTTCTAGCTCTTGAGTGCTTTATGCCATGTATCTTTGCCTCCTCATGGATGCTCACATTTATGTTTTAAGAGTGTGTGCTATCATCTTTATAATTCAATTTTGATCCCAAGTGTAAGATGTAAGAGCTATTTGTAAGCTTATGTTCCCACCTTAGCTTCTCTGCCTTTTGTGTGTGTCATATCTAGGCTTGACATACAACTTTGTTTAACTAATAGAAAAGTACAATTGCTCGTAATAAATTTTATCTTGGCATAAAATTGGTAACTAACAAAAATTATAAATGACTATTAAAAGTTATAATAACCCACAGAAACTTCAAAATACCAATAATGAACATTGAAGCAGGTTATGTTTGGATATCACAACAGTTGCAACTTCTCAAACTTATTTGCCCCATAACAATAGTAGTGCTTAATGTTGCTATGTTTTAGGGTCCACCCATGTAGCATCCTCTAATGGTAAAATCTTCCATTGAATGAGGTATTCTGGTAGTACCTTAGTCTTCAACTTCTTCTCTAGAGTTGCCAAAGAAACTCTAAAATCAAAATAACTTGGCAATCATCTAGAGGAGGCACTATGATTTCCCTATAACTTTCTTAAAGTACTAGACATGAAAATTGTTGTGCACTCATGATATTTCTGTTAGTTCAAGAGTATATGCAAACTTTCTTACTCTTTTTAGAACCTTGTAAGGTCCATGATATATAGTCCCAAGTTATGCCACATCTTTGCCTTCGATAATTGATTATGAAGTTGACTCTCAAGAGACCCCAATCGACTGCTTTGAATTTCCACTAACTATGGTGCTAGACCAGTTGGGACTTCATCACACCTTGGGCTAGTTTGAGATTATCCTTTTGTTGCTTCAATATTTGGTGGGTTTCCATTAGAAAATTTCTGACAACCAATGTTTAAGTGTTTTCAATGGTCAAATCAATCAACAAAGGAGGGTCATAACAATAAAATGCTTTAAATGTTGACATTCAAATGCATGGGGTGTATGCTATATTGTATAAGTTATTTTCCAAGAGCAACTAATTTTTTCAAGGAAGGGTGTTATTCTATAGCACAATATCTAAGTACTTTTCATGAAATTTATTAACAATCTCCATTTGTCCATCAGTTTGAGGATCACAACTAATGCTTGAGATCAAGATGGTGCCATCCATTTAAAAGAATTCCTTCCTATAGTTGCTGATGAACTTTGGGCCTTGGTCATTAATGATGTTCTTTGGAATCCCATGCAATGCAATGTTGCATAAATAGCTAAGTAAAATTTGAGGCTTTGATAGTGATATCCATGGGAATAAAATGGGCATAGCTAGTCAATCGATAAACTGTATTGAAGATAGAGTGGCCATATCCCCCCAATAGAAAAACTTGTAGTGAAGCTCATGCTAATTGGATTCCAATTTCTGGTTGATATTGCGCAAATGTTATAACCTATAATAGACATGGGTTCTTCACAATTTTCATATCAAGCAACAAATTTTTCAAAGTTCTGTCTTTAGGTTGTAAGAATAGCATATTGGCAGGATTTTGTGCATAGGCATCTCCTTCATGTGTTGAATTTCAAAGTTTTGGACATATGTATTCTTGTATATAATACAAATGAGTCTATAATGTTTGTGTGAAATTTGGGCATTCTTTTCTTCTACATTTTCATATTTGTCAGATGAATTATTTTACTTGTATGTGAGATTCTTTTATTGCTGGATATTTTGCCAATTTTTTTTCATTACTTTGTCTGGACTCATTTTTTAAAATTCATGTCAAAATCATTATAAAGGCTTGCACTTGATGTCATCCCTTCAAAACTAATTATAGTACTAGGTCTAAGGGCCATCCATTTTGCCAAAATTTCTTGGAACTTATACACCACCTCATCCCATTAAAATTGATGCCACATGGTTGGAGTAAACCACCATATGGCTTATGTACAAGGTATGGGAGTATCTCTTCTACCAAAATTGACATTACACTTGCACCCAAACTCATCCCCTAGAAACTCATGCCAGTTCCAGGTCTGACGAATATCTATTCTACCAAAATTGCATGGCACTTGCACAGGACCTCATCCCTTTCAAGCTCATGCCTTGCAGATGGAGTAAGCAATCATTTGTCTTAGATGTGAGGTCTAAATCATGTCTCTTTTTCCAATTAGCACATGGGACTTGCATTTGGCCTCATCCTTTTTTTGTAACTCATACAATATGGATGAAGCAGACAATAGTGAGAATGAAATCGCCTAATGGATGACTTAACACTCCATCAACTTCACCAATGAACCAAAGAATTTTTCTTGCATCTGGTGTCATCCTTCTTTGAAATTCATAGCATAAAAACAAGAGAAATGCTTTGGTTTATTAGTGAGATTGATGGAGTGTTAAGCCATATTGGCCTCATCCTTATTTGAAACTCATAGCATATGGTGAGGCAAACAACAACAAGAATGGAATCACCCTAATGGATGGCTTAATACTCCCATCAATTTCATTTATGAACCAATGCCCCATTTGCAGGATTATTTTCCTTTTATTTTGGATAGGAAACAAAATTTAAATATAAAAAACAAGGAAAATTTGGTGCAGTTCTTTTCCATATATCGGTGAATGAAAATTCCTTCAAAGTTCCTTCTCTTTTTTAGATTGTTTGCAATTACACTGATCTGATGAGACCAGGGGTATTGTAATGATCACCGTAAGAAATTCAAAGCAAATGACTTTGTTTTTAAGGGCACTTCTATCAATTTACTAAGAAGTTTAAACTTTATACCCTCTATGGGAAAACTCTGGACTTGTATTTTGGAAACTTTTATCAATTTTTTTTTTTACTGAAAAGTTCATATTTATCATATATAGTATGAACCAATTTTCTCCCACACATATTTGTTTACGTTATTGCTTCTATTTTTGGGAAAGTACTTCAAGAAACTTGTCTTGTAACGCTGCACCATAAAGAGTAGGCTTTCTTTAGCTTAGATTCCATGTCTAACTATTGTGCCGAATTCCTCGGGGCTTGTACCTAATGACCTGTTAGCATTCCTACTATTTCAGTAGAAATATTAAATTTTATCAAACTATGGTTGTATCACTTATGAGTTACTCCCTTATTCATTTAGGGCCTTATTGTAGGGAAAACCCAACAACTCCCATTTTTTACTTATTTATTTCAACTAATGGGGACCCTTTCCATTCATTTTTGGCTAAATCACCTTTTTATTATTTTATTTTGGTTAAGTGACCTACAATTTTTCCATTTTTCCAATTTTGTCGGATTTCTATTGTGATCGTTTCAGTGAGTTTTACTTTTCACTAGCTTTCCATCGGTACTTGTTTCGTCTCATTTGGTTATACGATTTGCAAATGGTGTTCATCCGAAGTTCCATAATTTTTACCACATGGATTAAAAATTGTACAAAATGTATATTATTTTAGTTTTTCTAATTACTTTAGTAATTCATTGTAAATATTAATCCCGAGTAAATTTTTACTAATTTCTTCATTTTTCACTAACAGTCCTACAAAATGACCCAGCCAAATTGTATAATAGTTAAATTAATGCGTTTTTGGGATCTCGGTAATTTATTCCAGTTTCTAATTTAAAAAAAATTATTAAACACAAAATCTTAAAATAACAAAGTGGTTGTAGTTCATTTTGTAAAAAAATTAATTCCACGTGGACCCCACTTCACCACACCTCTTCCCTTCCAAAATAAAACTTCCGATTTTAAAAGCTCGAATTTTGAAACCCCGATTTAAAATCTCTGATTTTGAAACCCCGATTTAAAATCTCCAATTTTGAAATCCCAATTTAAAATCTCCAATTTTTAAAAACTCCGATATTCCGATATCAGAATATCGAGATATCGGCAATTTTATATTATGCTCTCATTTTATAACTTGCGATATTTCAAAAACCTCTGAACTTCGATTTTAAGTTTATACGATTAACTATATAAGTTTTATTCCAAAATTTTTATTCTCCTTACATTTTATATTGCGCTCTCATTTTAAAACTTACGACATTTCAAAAACCTCTTGATTTCAGTTTTAAGTTTTATTCCAATGTTTTTATTCTCCTTATGACTCCTACTTCGTCCTCCCTGCATCACGATACCCTCACCTTTATCTCCTTATCTCTCCACCTCATCCTCCACTCCACCTCAGTAACTCCTTCCTCCATTTAACTTCCATTTAACTCCCATACATATGGGTTGACTTTTATAAGATGATTTATATATAAAGTGATTTATATGTAAGTTACCTCCATTTAATTCCCATACATACGTATATGGGTTGACTTTTATAAGGTGATTTATATGTAAGTTAATTTGTATGTAAATTAATTAATGTAATAAATATATTATATTAATATTATAAAATATTATATATTTATTATACTTATAATATAATATTATATATATATATATTAAATTTGGTTTATAATTAATTAATTTGAGTTTATAATTACAATTATATTAATACAAATTAAAGAATAATTGTAATTGTAATTTAGGATTAGATTTTAATTAAAAAATTCCTATTTTTGGTTTATGTAACAAATTTTCTAGAATTTTGGCAGTTTTGACTTGAATTTGGAAGCTCATACGCTGAGTTTTACTTGGCCAAATGAAGCCCAAAATGGCTAGTTGGATAGATAAAATCATGGAGAATATTTCTGAAGTGGTTTAGTAATCATATTTGATCATTTAATATGTCTAAAGTAAAACAGAAGATAAAGCTCCGATTTTTTAAACAAAATTAATTTTCTGAGTTTAATTTTTTGCGTTTTCATTTGCTCATAGCCTCTAGTGAGTGCAGATCCATTCATATATGTTTTCCTTGATCAATTATATCCTTATAGGGATCAATGAAAAACTCATATTTCATTTTATTTATTTATTAATTAAGTTTTGATTGGAGATATTTTATATTCTAGATTTTGTATTTTGATTTTAATTGAATTCTGATTGGTTTTTACAGGAAAACAGTTTAAAAGATGGGGAAAAGAAAATTTCAATCAATGGGGATTTCTCCAGCAATAGAAGAATAGGAATTTGGATCAATGAAAATTGTTGAAGCAAAATTATTCTTTACCAACTCCCCTATTTTGAATTCATTTTGTAAATTATAAATAGTGGTTTGTAGAATGAGAAAATAACTGCTCTCTTTTGCAATTTTGTAATGCTTAAAGAACTATTTTAATAGGGATTTCAGGCTGCAGCTAGAGAGAGGATCAATCTCAGATCTGGGGATTCTTGAGATTTTTCTTTTGCATTCTGAATTATGTATGTAGAGCAGAGTTTGCACTATTGCGGCTCTTGTCTTAACAATAGAGTTCAAGCGTTGTAAATGATTGTGGAAGATCAGAGCCAAAGAAACGGTTTCAATAAATTGGTATTTAAAATACTATTGTTTTAATACTGGTTTCATTCTATAATAGCATAAATGTGTCATTTTTATTCATATTTTTGCGCTATTGTCGATGTGGGTAATTTGCCTCAATAATATTTTGTTATTTATCTCTGCTCTTATGTGTTGAACTACAATTTCTGAGTAACTATTTACTCTGCAATTAGTCTTTTAATTTTGATTTAACAAATAATAATATTTTGTGAACTATTTCCTTATATTATTGTTTAATCATTCAAGTTATTGATTTAATAATCATCATCATTTTGTGAACTACTTCCTAAATGATGTCGATTAAATATTTTTGTTAATAAATCTCTAAAGATAATGTGTTTTGGTATTCATAATATCAATAAATTGAACTACTTCGCTAGCTTGATATTCAATTTATGTCAGACATATTTAAATCCCAAATCATTTAAATACTTTTCTCTCGGCTGGGTTAGATCTATATCTTCCAAATCGAGATAGGATTAGGATATTTTTCCTTTTAGCTTGCATTATAAGATTAATTCACATTTAGATTTAATTCTACATTCTTAAAAGTCCTCTTATAAAATAGGCAAAATTTAATTGTGGCTTGGCTAAGCCCTAAATCAGCTTAAGGATCACTTTCTTGCCTAGTCAGCAAGAGGGCTGATCTGATGTCTCTTCTCTATTGGTAGGTGAAAGTCATATTTTAAGCTAGTGGAGATAGAGAGAAGGTAACTGGACCTAGTTTAACCAATCAGAACCACCATTTCAACAGAAAATGAGTTGCTCTAAGTTCCCGACTGAGTGGTCTCCCTTATGATGTTGTAGGCAAAGATTTTCGAGCCTTCAACATTTTTGGTGCTAGAAGGAGGGCCATAGTAAATTGTTCTCTTTGAAAATTTTTAAATTTTATTTTATTACTATAGCCCCATGTAAACTTCCTTGGAGTTGCTTTATTGGACCTCATCAAAAATCCATTCCAGTAAAGGCAATGAAGCTCCTGTCTCAGGTAAAATACAATAGTAAGACATCCGCTTTAATCATCTCTTTCAATTTATCTTAATAATTTCAATATTGACGAAGATATTATTTGCAGGATCTTTACTCTCACTTTGACAAGAAAAATCAAAGGTCGATGCCTGTCACTTCCAGTTGTCTCTGTACGTATTTGGGAAGAATTTTCAAAAATTTTCCTTCACGCATTTAAGGAATATAACTATGAAAAGGTGTTTGATCAGTTAGAAGAATTGCGTAGGATGGAAGGTGAGACTTTGGATATGTTTTATGTTAGATTTAAATTAATTTTAATACAATTTCGATCCAAATATTTGCCTCTTCAATTCCAATTAATTAGATGGTTCATATATTTAGTGTCTTTGTCCTATGTTAACTATCATGAACCAGAAAGTATATTCTTCATTGATAGTGATACTCTTGCTCAAAATGACAATTTCGATTCTTCACAAATTGAAATTACAAATGATAATGCCAGATATGCTCCAAATTTACATAATGTTGATAAAGTATAATTGCAATGAAATGAACAATCTATTAGCATAAATTAGAAACAATTAAATCAGCCAGAGAATGTCGACAACACACACTCTACTGCTGAAATTAATTCACAATTTGTTGATAATAGATTTCAAATGATGGAGCATCTCAGCAACAATTTGAAAATTGATCAAATACATGAAGAATAAGAATTATCTATTTTGGAAAATAAGAAATCATCCATGCATAGAGAAACCTTCAGGTATATATCTTCAACTTCCTATTTTTCTCTCTACCCCAATATTTTTAACAATATTAATTCAATTCATGATCAATCAATAGTCCCTTTAAATTCAAATTTAATTTTAAACAGAGGAACTGATATTAATAATGAATTATTAAAAATTGGTAGAGAAAATTCAATCGGTAATTTAATTAATAAACCTGAAGATTCTCTTAACTTGATAGTCAATCACTTGCCTGGTTCTGATTTATTTAATTCAAAGGAAAAGAACACTTATGAAGTTACTTATGATGATGACTTGGAAAATGAAAGCACTCAACCTCTTTTCTCTTTGGAAATGATTTTGTTTGATTCCTTAGGTGAATCTATTTTTGAAGATAAAGAGAATTTTAATCAAGACTGTATTCCGGTCCATTATAATTTTCAAACATTCAATCATCATATTAATTTTGGTATTCAAGTAACTATTCTGATTTTTAATTCCCACGATGATGAAATGCCCTTTTTCGATCATAAGATTGAAATCTTCACATTCCCACAAAGAAAACAAACAATGAGTTTAATTTTATAATTTCTATTGATGCTTGTGGGAAAGAAATCTTCGCAAATGAATCCCAACTATGTTTTACCATTATTTTTAACATTATTTTAAACTTGAATTTTCTTTGTTTTTAGTTCCCTAAATTTTAATTTGTTTTTCTTTTGAATCTCATTTTTGAATTTATGAGCACATTGTATTGGTATTTTGAGCATTCAAACTATAGATACTCCTCAAGTGCATTAATAAGAATATATGAGAATCAATTCTAGAGTTTCAAGAAGGACATCAACTACTTTTGAAATTCTTTGTGTTCATGCTTGACCAATTTATTTTTGATTTTCAAATAAGTTCATCACAAATTACAACACTTGAAAGTACACCATTTCATTCTGACCAGCAATGGAATACTTCTAGAAACCTTTTAAATATTCATCCATTCTTTATTGATCCATTTGAAAAATATCTGGAAGTTCCAGTGCTCAAAAATATTTCTGACTTTGCTAGTATTCAACAGGCATCAATGGTTAAAAATGTAGCATTCAAGCTTGACATTATGTTTCCTCTTCCTTCGTACTTCTTCTGACCATTCACCAAAATTCATGTTATTTTTAATGATCCTGTAAACATTTGGTTGGAAGAATTTCAAGGTAAGAATTTAATAAATAAATTTATTTTGCTTAATTTGTTAATTGTGTATAGTAGGCCATTTTTTATTATTATATAATTTAGTCTTAGTTTTACTCTTGTTAAATGACCTGTATATACATACATGAATATAAATGAGAAGATGGTTACATTGGAAGTATGACTATACTTAGTCATGTTTTCTTCCATTTAGTGAGCAATAGGAATATGTTAATTTAGATTAGATTCCTTTTCTGTTTTTATCCATTTCATTATTTCAGATTTTTAAATAAGCAAGTAATGAATCTGAGTTTTTCTTGGCATCCCCTTTCTTTTTTGGCAAAGTGGCTTATAATATATTATAGTTCTTATATAGTCGGATAATACACACTTGTGAAAGAACTTGATTGTCTTCTTTTTTCAAAACTTCATCACATTGATCATATATGAAGAAATTCCAAAGATTTGCTACAACTTGGAAAATTTTATGATTCAGAAGTATTTCTAAAAAGGCTCATATTCACCACTCTTATCCTCCGATGCAAATTTGAGGTGGATGCAATATGAAAGTTCATTACTTAGAATTTTAGATTAAATAAGTAGATGATGTTGAACACATACGAATTTTGAGAAATACATAGGAGAACTTGAAGATTCATGAGGTAAATTTACAGTCAATATTCTTCTAGGTATACATTTTACAAGTTCATCTTCATCTATTGTTAGTTTTCTCTTTTTCATAGTTTAATTCTTATTTATGTTTTGTTTCTTTTGCAAGTCTTCATTGAATTTATTTTGGAGACTTGAGATAAGAAAGCATCCTACCATTTCTAAATCTGCAACATGTTCAGGGAAATAATTTTTGTTTTGCCAGAATTTGAGGATTCTTTAATTTGTCTTCTAGTCATTAAAACCCCGATAGGTCTTTAATACAGTGTGAGAAGATTCATATCGGAGCATTATCATATAGTAAATCTCTTCATTCTAAAGTTTCGATAAAATTATTCTCCGATCTAATATTTCTGATAATTAATATAACTATTAAAGGGGATTTTTGTTAAAAAGAAAAGTTGAGCTAAGCACTTCTTTACGAATATAATAATAAAAGGTCTAACCCCACACAATTTCCACGTAGCATTATCAGAGCTCCCAAATATCAGAACATTTCATATGAGAATCAATCAAAATACTCTGATATCTCGATCCTCTGATCCTCCGATATCTCTTTACACCCATCATCCAATATATGACATCTTCGATCTTCTGATATCCTTATATCGCCGATCTCTGATATCCCGATCCACCAATCTCCGATATCCCTTCCCGCTCATCCTCTAATAGATGACTTCACTGACACTACGATGTCCATACATCTCTGATACCCCGATCATCGATCTCCGATATTCCCAATCCTCTGATCTCTGATAAACTTCCCGTTATCCTTATCGGAACTTTCATATCGGGACCTCCGATCAACTGTTACTCTTTCACACCCCCGATATCAAATCTATGATACAGGACCTTCTATATCCCTTCTCGCTCATATTTTTAGTCGTTACATAATAAAATCCCATCGGAAAGTACGAATATCACATGTTTCAAAGATACAACCATAGGATTTAACAGATATTATTCTTCCGATACACTCGTGCGTGCAGATCCACGTGAATTCATTTTTGTTACATTTAGCAATATGAATCATAAATCATATTCTTCCTCTCATCGGTGTAGTCGAAATGAAATGCTTACACTCTTTATTTCTCATATTTGCTACAAATAGAGGAAAATTCACACAAAACACTTGTAGCAAATGATCTTATCCATCATTTTATCTATGCCTATTCCAAATATTACAATGGACAAGATGAGATGAATCATTGCATCACACTCACTAATTGTTTTCCCTTTAATCATATTTCTTTCTTCCGAAGGGACTCAGAGCCTCTAAATTGGTGAATTTTGGAATCCCGATCCTTTACTTTTCATTTTTCCGAGATCTTTCCTCAGAATTTCAGGTTTGTTGTCTTATTAGACTCTTGGGTTTGTATTATATCAAAAGCATTTAAAACAAATTCTGAGATTTACCTATTCGATATCCACATTTATTTTTCCTTCACTATCATGTCCATTATACTTAGTAAAGGAAATGGCCCCTATTTCATTGTCTTCACTCGAATTTTGTGGTCTCAAAGTTTTGTAAGTTTATTTTGGCTTCAAATTGCTTTCAAGATCCTTGACACCCAATTTATTCTCATATTTATTAAATCTCGAACTTATTTTTTATAAGCTTATCTTTCAAGTAAATATAAGTGCTCTTATAATCATTTTTTTACAAAACTTCAAATTATCTCATTATCGGAATGAAAGTCATCGCAACTATTTAAAAAAAAAAACCCTTATGAAACTTTTACCTTCGATACATGAATGTTTGATGTACTAGAAAGACAAAGTTCCCACATTATACATTTTAAAAGCATTCGTTATCGGGCATGATCATTATCGTAAGTTTTATTTGTGATAGTTACAAAAAACTTTTATTCCAAGATCTTGCTTCCCTTTAATATTATAAATATCGGGACTTCTTATATCGAAGGAGAAATTTAATTAAACTTCCGAAAATAAATGCCGTCAGAAATATTATGAAGAAAAGTCTTTATTTATCGAAGTTATTCTCATTTTTTTTGGAAAACTTGAGCTCTTACTTTTCACTTTGATTCTCTCAGAAACTCATAACTTCATAATATCGGGTAAAGAATCTTTGTAAGTCTCTCATTAATTCATTTTGATCTTTCACTATGTTCACATGAAGTCTTGTTTGATTATCTTTGTATATATATGCTACTTTCATGTTATCATGGTGGTCAAAAGCTTGGATGTATTTCAATCATAATTTCATCAAATCCAAGTATTTATTCATCACGATGACTTTGTGACTTTAGGGATATACATTCTTCATAGTATGTGCACTTGGACCTCTTTTACTCTTCTCGGTAATCTGTTTTGCTAATCAGAACTTCATCACCTATGGTTCGCTTACGTTTTTGCCTTTGACTCATTATTAGATTCACATTTTTTCATCTTTTAATAGGCATCTTCATTTTCTTTTCAAGGCATTCTTGAGCAATCACTATTCTAATGCAACAATAAAAAAGAATTTGGAACGAGTAAAGGTAATGGAACACGATTAAGTCATTTCGATTTGTCTTATATTTGAGTTTTGATATATCACTCTATATTTAGCATACACAATTTCAATACCTCTCCATCTACACATATATATTACATTTTTGGATTTGGTCTTGATTCTGGACAATTATGAAAACCCTGGAGTTGATATAGAACTTGTAAAATTATGAGAACAATCCTCGTTGCAATTTATAAAGAAAGATATCTTCATTTTCATTTCTAATGGATTTGGTTTATTTCTGATTCCTTGAACATGAAGCATTGTTTTCTTCTAGTTTACTGCTCGCTTTAGTTTAGATTTAATAAATGATGATTTTGGGTCAATAATATTTCTGTCAAATCAACTTCTTCATACTTTTTTTTGTTAAGCTTGGTAGATCCTTTTTTTTCATTATAAAATAAGTAAGCAAGTTACAAACATATAGATCCTGGTTAGGTGGTCTCAACTTGCCCATCGGGAAACCAAGTTTGTTGACCACCTAACTGCATTATAAGCCATCCAGTAGCAAAAAATACTTAGTCTATCTATCCAAGCTATATAAACTTGATTGTCATGTCCACAACCATATTCTAGTTGTATATATATATATATATATGACTGCAAATTGTAAATTAAAAGTTATCTGCATGAAAACTAATAAAAAAAGACTAAGAGTCAACGTTCTATTCCTCCTGCTCGGTAGATGTCGATGTAGCCAGGGTCAAACCTTTCGCGTTGGAGATTGGCAGCTCAGTCGGCATGAACATGCATGGAAAATGTTTCTCTATACGATCCAGGTGGCCATCCTGTTTCTGCAATTGAAATTGCATTTTTTGAAAGTCATGTTTGTAATTTGGGAAGTCTTGGACAACAATCGTCTAGATTTGTTCCATGGCCTTGCCCAGGAGGCATTTCACGAGCCAATACAGATATATGGATTGTTTGCATTGCGTCTCTAGGCCTTTGGTGTGTCCTAGCTTCGGAGTCAGGATCTTCCAATCCTTCGTGTCAACTGCCTCCACACTCCCTTAGTGATTTATATCTTCCTCCCATTTTGCTATGAGCCATTTGATTTCCCTTTTGGTGCCATCCGCATAAGCAACCGTCGCTTCCTGGATCAAGTTGGCCACGGGCTTTCTGCCATGACGTTTTCCCGCAATGCTCGGCTCAACCTCGGCCTCGCTCCCCCGTGATCTCTTCCCTTGGCCCTTGGCATTCACTGCTCAACCCATTGCCTCAATACCCCTGTACCTTCCCACTAACTTTAGACGTTGTCTAGAGACTAACCTCTGTGCTTTTCTCGACCAAAGAAAGTTACCTATCAGCTAACCTATTACGGGAATAAGAAACCATAATTTCCAAAATGTTAATTTTTGTATTACCGTCATCCCAAGGTTTTACCAATGCAACAAATCCTCCACCCATGATTTATGCGCATAACCCCCGAGCACAAATAACCTCCACCCAAGACTCACAAGATGTCCCTGCATAAACCCTGCCTTATGCACATTATGATCGTGGTCTTGGAAGCGAGGTGCATGGCCACCTACCAAGCTTGTAGCCTAGAGGCCAAGCCTACAGGAACCATGCCCCTCATCTCCTTTGCCCCTCGTTGACTGCCTTTGCCTCTATTCTCCCTGGCTTAGCCTCCGCTTAGCTTGACTCTGATCCTCCTAGAGACCCAACATCTAAACCCCAACCCCCACGAGGCACCCCTCCCATAGCTTGCTAACCCCCCCTTCCCTGGAGCTTCTCGAAGCTGACCTGGCCAACGTTCCAAGCATGCCAATTCCCCAATTTTAGAAGATCCCATCCTGCGACAGTCTCCCCCCGACTAACGCTCCTTAGGGGCTTAGCGTCAAATCATTTTGAAGAACCAAAGTGGTCTTAACGCGAAGGCAATTGCCATTTCCCTACCCTTGATCCCCGGGTTTGCCAGGCGGACAATAAATATAATTCGCTAGGGCAAACTCCCTCCCGATCCAACCCTATAATCCCCATGCGAGATAACAGAATGTCGAACCAGAGAGACACCTATGCAGACCCCATGGACTTGGTATTATTCCTGTAGACCTTCTCCTCTAGGCTATTCCACTGCCCAAGTTTCTCTCCCCCACAAACCCCATGCCCCCATGCAAGCCCCAGTTACCAAACCAGATGTAGGGAAGCATAATGGATTGTAGGCAGAGCTAGTGAACATACTTGATAATCCGTGTTTGGATACACCATATCTCCTTACCTTCCTGACGTCATTGCTCCAATTTCATCATCGTCACCTCTGTTCTTACACCCTCCAAACTATTATCCCTCTCCGCGGTCAGTAAACTTAACCACATGCAATTTCCACCTTCCCTCCTCCTCCTTGCCTTAAGCCTACCAACAGCCACCATGCCCTGCGCTTCAAGCGTGTGGGAGGTGGTGGCACTATCACTTGTTGTCCTTTTCATTATGAGAGCCTTAATGACTCTGTCTGCCATCTCACACCCCGATTAGGGGTAACTTCTTCATACTTTCAATTCTAATTAAAAGAAGAAGTTTTTTTTTATTGGAGAAGATGATATCTCTCAGGTAAGATCAAAATAAATTCTCTAATGATAATATTCATATGCCCACTTTCATTTATTTTCATTACTTTATGTTTTAATTTAGTTTTTAGTTTTTGCTGATACAAAACTCTGTTTTGTAGGTCTTCATGATCCTTTTTTACATCCATGATGACTCAGATTTGGAGCTCATTCTCTTTTGTTTGGTTTGCTTTCAATTTTTTGGGAGAAGTAATAATGATCCTCATTGAAATTACTAAATTGGGGAGTTTCTGAACCTTTACTCTGCTTCTTAAACATTTCTTTTATCGGAAAATGGTTAAGATGCTTTCATGCAGATACTACTTTGAAACGAGAAAATTTTCAACAGGCAGAGACTTCTCATTGACTTATTTTCTCTCATCACTGCTATTCACCCTTCAATTTCAGAAGCCTAATCACGTATAACTCTGCAGGATAAAATTTACTCGATTCCCAACAAAAGATAAAACGTTCACATGATTATCTTATTTTATTTCTTTTGTTGAGACATTTGTGTAAGCAGACTTGTTGGGGTTTATCTTTTAAATTTGAGATTTTTCTTTTTTAGCTTTTACTTTTGTCATTTTTTCATTTTTAGAGTTTGTTGATTTCTTTTTCTACTTCAATTTGGAGTTATTTTCCTTTTGCTTTCGATTATGGTTTGATTTTGATGACTCCACTAAGAATTATATGGAAGGTCATTTTCTCACTCAACAATGGTTGGCATACATGGGAAATCTTTACTCTATCTATTTAAGTGAATTTCATTTATTATTAAAGGTATATCTTTATGGAACCATAAGGCCCTCTTTCTTTAAATATTTTTCATGGAGGAACACACGTCCTTTCTAAGTGATAGGGTTTATCTTTTCAAGGAAAGAACTGATCTGAGTTCAACTTAATGAATCCCTCCCACCCCTCCACTTTATAAAAACCTCTGATGGATAGTTGCGGGGAAATAATTTGTAGTCAACATTATGAAAGTATTATACCCATTAACATAAGTCTCTACTACCATCCCACATTTTTTACTTAGATACATCATAAACTAAAAGCTCAAAAATGCGCTTATCAAAAGGGTGATCAAAAGAGGAAGCATGGGAAATACAAGTAAACCCGTTGGGGCTATGGACGCTTGATAGCAGCGGCGCTAGGCTTGTATGGCATAAAAGACAACTTCATCGAGGTACTGTTAGAGCTTGTTGGCAGTGACGCGATGTCAGAGACCATTTATAACAATGGATATATGCTTTATCAAAAAAACTTTTATCTGTACCTTCTTCTATTTCTCATACAAGGTAATATGAAAATAATTTTTTTCCCAAATTTGGATTCATGTTTTTTACTCAAGTCTGCTTTTGAATGCTTATCTTTTCAAACTCATGTTGCTTAATCTATTTATGTGAGGCCCATGCAAATGTTTTATTGTTTGATGATTTAATGGAATCCATTATTTTTAACCTTTGGGTAAATTAAAGTTCATTATCTTTAACTAGAGATAACTGGTTCTTCCCAGTGTGTTGCCAATTGTTGTAGGGAAAACTCAACACCCCCCATTTTTTACTTATTTATTTCAAATAATGGGGACCCTTTCCATTGATTTTTGGCTAAATCACATTTTTATTATTTTCTTTTGGTTAAGTGTCCTACAAATTTTTCTATTCTTTTCAATTTCCTCAGATTTCTATTGTGATCACTTCATTGAGTTCGACTTTTCGCTAGCTTTCCATCGGTACTTGTTTCGTCTCATTTGGTTACATGGTTTGCAAATGGTGCTCATTCGAAGTTCGATAATTTTTACCACCTCGTTAAAAATTGTACAAAATGTATATTATTTTAATTTTTGTAATTAATTTAGTAATTCATTGTAAATATTAATCCCTAGTAATTTTTTACTAATTTCTTCATTTTTCACTAACAGTGCTACAAAATGACCCACCCAAATTGTAGAACAGTTAAATTAATGCGTTTTTGGGATCTCAACAACTTATTCCAGTGTCTAATTTTAAAAGAAATTACCAAACTTGAAATCTTAATATAGAAAAGTGGTTGTAGCTCATTTTGTAAAATTTTTAATTCCATGTGGAGCCCACTTCACCACACCTCCTCCCTTCTGAAATAAAACTTCCGATTTTGAAACCCTGATTTAAAATCCTCGATTTTGAAACCCTGATTTAAAAACTTTGATATTTCGATATCGACATATCCACATATTGACAAATTTATATTGTGCACTCATTTCGGCGTATCGGCAATTTTTATTGTACGCTCATTTTAAAACTTGCGACATTTAAAAAACCTCCGAACTCTGATTTTAAGTTTATACGATTGACTATTTAAGTTTTATTTCAAATTTTTTATTCTCCTTATGAATCCTTCGCTGTCCTCCCTGTGTCTCAGTTACATCACCCTAATCTCTACCACCTTATCCCTCCACCTCACTAACTCCCTCGTGCATTTAACTCTCATACATATGTATATGAGTTGACTTTTATAAAGTGATTTATAAATGAGGTGATTTATATGTAAATTAATTAATGTAATAAATATATTATAAAATATTATATATCTATTATAATTATAATTATAATTCTTATATAATATAATTATAATATTAATATAATATAATTTTTATTTTTATTAGTTGTTAATTTATTTTAATTAAAAACAATAATTAAATTTTGTTTATAATTAATTTGTAATTAAGTCATTTAATTTTATAATTACAATTCATTAATACTTTTTTTTCCACTGGAAAAATCTGTAAATTTCATTAATATGAAAATTTACATATGTAGATGCATTGAAGCATATGCCATAGTCATTCTGTTGTATCTGATCTTTTTCAAATATTATCAGTTTGTGTTGTTGTATAGATTTACCACGCAGGGTATTCTGTATAGTGCTGTTTACAGTGTGCCTTTTCGGCATCTATCTAGCTGAAAATAAAAACAAAAATTTACAAAAATTGTCAATATATATACTGCTGTCATGGACGTACCCATTCCTTTAAACTGTTAGATGACCCGTGGTTAGATATTCCGGGTCTATGTAAGGGCGGTGGTAAAAATTTTGTTCCTGCTGGTCTTGGATCTCGGTGATCTCCCAGATGCCTTTGTCCATCATCGCTGCCTCCTTGGATAATTTATCAGCGCCTTTGTTATGTTCCCTGTAGATGTGTGAAATAGTGATATTATTAAATGCTGATTTGAGTTCGAGAACTTCATTCAATATAATGCTGAGTGTGTGTATGTGACATGTGGATGTGCCATTGATCCAATTTATGATGATATGAGAATCCCCGAAAATGTTGATACTAGTGCAGTGGTGACTCAGTGCAAAATGAAGTAAGTGGCGCAGTGTGATGAGTTCTGCGAAGTTGTTGGTTCTGACACCCAGACCAACCTTTATTTTGTATAGATGATGCTCAGATAAATGGATAATGATGCCGCCCCCACAGCTCTGCATGTTTGCGGCTCCGTCGAAGTAGGCCCAAGGTATGCCTTGATCGATGTGAGGGGGAGGGGTAGGATGTCGAGATTTTGGAGGGGGCGGGTCTGGTAGCTCTCTCAAGGCAGTGATGATACCAGCCTCAATCAGTGGCCAGTGAATCGGCATGTCCTCAAATATTAACCGATTTCTAGATTTCCATATGGACCAGTTTACGATTATGGGCAGATTGATATTCTTTGAACCTTTATTTCTCTTATCCCATTCTGTCCATGCGTTAATGAGGTCTGTTCCATTCCATTCACCAGAGTAATTCGTGAAATTCTTAATGTTTTTCCAAAGGTTCAGAGTCGAACGGCATCTCAGGAATATATGTTCTGTTGACTCTGAGGCTTCTTTGCATAGAACGCACCAGGTGGGACCATACTGTGCCCTTTTCATGAGCTGTTCTCCGGTGGGTATTTTATTTCGCAAGATACACCAGGTGAAGAGCTTTGATCGAGGTGATGCGGAATGTTTCCAAATATTCTGCCACCAGCTAGCTAGGACTTCGGGCTTCTTATGAGAGATTAGCTGGAGGTAGCCTGCCTTGGGGGTGTATAGACCGCATTCAGCCAGGTTCCATACGAGTTTGTCCTGCCCCTCTATAATTCGAATATGTGATTCAATCAGAGCCTCTCTGTATTCTCTCCAAGCTGGGTGCCATCTTCTAGGGAGGTTTAGCTGGTGCGCGGATTTCCATGCCTGGTGGAATATATCAGAGTGATCATGATCTGCGATCTGCGAGATTACTTTGATATCTTGTGCTGAGAGATATTCCACCAGATCTCAAGGGAGTATATGCCTCCCTCCACTACCGGTCCAAGGATCGAGCCCAATCCTTGCTCTATTCCCGGCTTTGATACGCCATACCAATTAGTCTCTGATTAGTGGCAGAGAGTGTAATAGGGCCTTCCAGATAGATGATATGCCTATTTTGTTCCATACTGGGAGTCTAACCCAATCGATGATGCTAAGGGGCCAAATGTATTTGTGGTAGGTAAGTCTAGTCCATAAGCTTTAAGTCGTCAGTAGAGCCCAGCCCATTTTTCCTGCCAGGGCTTTGGCAAAGATAGGGAGCTCCTTTAACCCCCAGCCTCCCCATTTCTTTGGTAAAGCTATCTTATTCCAGCCAATCCAGGCAAAGATACGCTTGTCTTGGTTGTCTGCCCATAAATATCTATTGCATAATTGCTGTAGTTTTGCCAGAATGTTCCGAGGGATCTAGGCCAGTGCCATCCAGAATACCGGCGTTGCTTCAAGTACTGATTTGATCAGGGTTAACCTCCCAGTCCTGGATAGATATCTATGGCTCCAGCAGGATAGTCTTTTTTCCACTTTTGCTACCAGCCAAACCCAGTCTGCGATCTTTTGGCATGTCGGCTTTAACCAATATCCAAGATATTTTAGCCCCCTGTCCAATGGCTGAGGAGTGTATGGGAATGCCTGCCTTGCCATATGGTTTTCGTTTGCTGAAGTACCAACCAGAGTGATAGTAGATTTCAACCGATTTACTTCCATACCCGTTGCATGCGAGAAGAGACCTAGAATGCGAATGAAGGTAGATGTGTCCTGTATGCTGCCATCCAATAAGATTAGGACATCATCTACAAACAGTAGGTGAGTGAGGTAGCATTCATCAGTGATTTTGAGGCCTCTGATAGTCCCTTCCCTTTTTGCTGAGATGATAAGCCGGCTTAGGGCTTCCATGACCAATAGGAAGAGGAGAGGCGAAAGAGGACAGCCCTGTCGCAGCCCTCTTTCGGAGTGAAAGAAGTGTGAGGCAGATCCATTGATCAAGATACTGAAGGTGGGAGATGTAATGCAGGCCATGATCCAATTAATGAGGGCGTGGGGGAAACCGATATGAATAAGAATCATTTTGATAAAAAGCCAACTAACTCGGTCAAATGCCTTGGAAAGGTCTATCTTCAGCAGAATACACTTAAGGTGTTTGGTCCAAATGGAATGAATCGCTTCTTGGGCGGAGCCAATAGCTTCATGGATCTGCCTATCTTCCAGGAAAGCAAATTGTTGAGGGGCGATATGTCTAGACAGGATGGGCTTGATCCTATTGGCAATGATCTTAGAGATAATTTTATAGAGTACATTGCACAGGGATATGGGGCGGAAGTCGTCAAAGGAGGATGGGGAGTCGGATTTAGGAATGAGGGCGATGAAGGTGGAGTTAATGGCATTATAGAGACTGCCCGAAGTTCTGCTTTCCTCTACCACCTTAAGGATATCTCCTCCCATGAGGTCAAAAAAGGCGATGTAGAACTCTATTGTCCAGCCATCTGGCCCAGGGCTCTTTTCCCTTTGAAACCATTTGAGTGTACTTTCCAGTTCTTCCATAGTGACGGGTGCTGATAGTCCTTCAGAATCCTCTTCATCTACAAATCTAGGGAAGTGAGAGGCCACATTGATGATTTCAGCCAGATTTGTGCCTGCAGGGCTCTTGTATAATCCTCTGAAGTGTGCAGTACCGAGTTGAGAAAGTTTGTTAAAGGAATCCGCCAGTCCACCTTCAGGAAGGGGGAGGTTCCAAATGGTGTTCGCCACTTTCCTTCCTTTGGCGAAATTGTGGAAGAATCTTGTGTTTTCATCTCCGGCTTTAAGCCAAGTTGCCCTACTGCGCAGTCTGAGAGATTCCTCCCTACTCTTGAGTATATTATTCTTCTAGTTTTCCAGTTCCACCAGACGAGCCTTGTCTTCTTGCGAAATGAAACCCAGATTTCGCTCATCCAGAAGAGCTTTCAATTCTTCTTCCATTGTAGTGAGTTGCACGTCTTCTCTTGTCTTCTTATCTTTAGCCCAGTTGATCACAATATGTTTAAGTTCAGTAAGATTTTTAATGAATCCCTTAGCCATCGAAGATTCTCTGTCAATGGGATGTCCCCTCCAGAAATATGTGACCAATTTTGAGAAGCTCTGGTCCTGAAGCCACGTGTGATTAAACTTAAATGGACCTTTTGGCTTCTGATGAGGGCCTAGGATATCCATTATAATGGGGGAGTGGTCAGATATACCCCCATTACCCACCCATTGTTTATAGAAATGTAACTGTTGTATCAGAGGGCCTTTCAGTAGGAAACGATCTAGCCTGCGAGCCAGAGCAGCGGTCCCTACCCTTCTATTTCTCCACGTGGGGAGGGGCTTCTGCATAGGGATGTCAATGAAATCGTGCTGCTCCAATAAGCTCCTCATGAAATCAGTGATGGAATCTACTTGGGCCATTGAACCCCATGACTCCCTGAACCCCAGAGAAAAATTCAAGTCTCCTCCCAAAATGATGCGGTCAAGTGTCAATAGGTTACAGTTGAGTAGATGTCTCCAAAAATTTTCCCGCTGTTGACAGGGTACATATATATTGACGATGCAAAGGGTGAGGCCAAGGTCTATTGAGAATATGTCCACTCCCATAAATCCATGGCCTCCCCAAGAGGAGTCCAATCTAATAGATTTGGGATTATACCCAATCGCCAACCCCCCCGATCTGCCAATAGCATCAGTAGCTAGGAAATTCCATCTTGCGGACAGAGAGGTGAGGGAGTGAGTAGTGGACTCTGCAGGGCCGAGGGTTTCTTGTAGAAGAATGATATCAGGTGATTCGACCTCAAAAAGTCGTTTGAGGGCTAGTTTCTTTGGGGAACTAGCCAGGCCCCGACAGTTAAAGGAGAGGAACTTCATGGGCGACCAATCTTTGGGGGTTTTGAAGCTCTAAGGACCCCATCGATGGTGGATTGGCGCCCAACAGCCACTTTCGCACCTGCATGCCTGATGGCTTTATTGAGATTTGATTTACGACCCCGGGTAGATAGGAAACCAGGACCAAGAGGGACTAAACCCAACCCGAATTGTGTATCAGAGACCTCCAAATGTGAAGACCGAGGGCGAAGGGGGTATGGATGGGAGGGAGTCGATCTGGAAGATGAAAGCGAGGAGGGCGAAGATGAGAGGGACAATGAGGGCGGAGCAGTAGATGGGATCAGAGGGGGCGGAGGGATAGAGCACTGTGCCATGGTACATGCAAATGAATTCACATATACAGATGAGAGATCTAAAGAGTTAGAGGGAGGGATAAGTGAGGTACCCGAAGCTTGCGCTGCCGCTGCTGCTGCCCGAGCCCTAGTCAATGGAGGCAAGGGCGGGGCTTTCTTGAGCATGTCTGCTTTCTCTGGGGCGCCTTGAGGTACCGCGCCGCTTTGTGGAGGACGGGGGATGGTTGGGGAGACACCTCTGGATGCCGCGGGCGAGATTATTGGAGATCCTTCCTGACTTTTGTTCAATGGACATTCCTTGAATAGGTGACCCACTTGGTGACATCGATTGTAGCGAAATGGAACGCCTTCATAATCCAGAATCTGTGTTCTGCTAAATTTTCCCCATTTTAGTGTGATTTTTTCTTCCAAGCCATCCCGAGTGTCCAGGTGCACCAGAATTCTAGCTAGGGTTCTTTTCTTTGTATCCTTATACGTACGATCATGGTCCAAATACGTACCCAGTGCGTTCCCAATTCTGATAAATGCTTCCTTAGTCCAATATTGTAAAGGCAGCCCCAGCAGCCACTTTTGCACCTGCATGCCTGATGGCTTTATTGAGATTTGATTTACGACCCCGGGTAGATAGGAAACCAGGACCAAGAGGGACTAAACCCAACCCGAATTGTGTATCAGAGACCTCCAAATGTGAAGACCGAGGGCGAAGGGAGTATGGATGGGAGGGAGTCGATCTGGAAGATGAAAGCGAGGAGGGCGAAGATGAGAGGGACAATGAGGGCGGAGCAGTAGATGGGATCAGAGGGGGCGGAGGGATAGAGCACTGTGCCATGGTACATGCAAATGAATTCACATATACAGATGAGAGATCTAAAGAGTTAGAGGGAGGGATAAGTGAGGTACCCGAAGCTTGCGCTGCCGCTGCTGCTGCTCGAGCCCTAGTCAATGGAGGCGAGGGCGGGGCTTTCTTGAGCATGTCTGCTTTCTCTGGGGCGCCTTGAGGTACCGCGCCGCTTTGTGGAGGACGGGGGATGGTTGGGGAGACACCTCTGGATGCCGCGGGCGAGATTATTGGAGATCCTTCCTGACTTTTGTTCAATGGACATTCCTTGAATAGGTGACCCACTTGGTGACATCGATTGTAGCGAAATGGAACGCCTTCATAATCCAGAATCTGTGTTCTGCTAAATTTTCCCCATTTTAGTGTGATTTTTTCTTCCAAGCCATCCCGAGTGTCCAGGTGCACCAGAATTCTAGCTAGGGTTCTTTTCTTTGTATCCTTATACGTACGATCATGGTCCAAATACGTACCCAGTGCGTTCCCAATTCTGATAAATGCTTCCTTAGTCCAATATTGTAAAGGCAGCCCCAGCAACCACTTTCGCACCTGCATGCCTGATGGCTTTATTGAGATTTGATTTACGACCCCGGGTAGATAGGAAACCAGGACCAAGAGGGACTAAACCCAACCCGAATTGTGTATCAGAGACCTCCAAATGTGAAGACTGAGGGCGAAGGGAGTATGGATGGGAGGGAGTCGATCTGGAAGATGAAAGCGAGGAGGGCGAAGATGAGAGGGACAATGAGGGCGGAGCAGTAGATGGGATCAGAGGGGGCAGAGGGATAGAGCACTGTGCCATGGTACATGCAAATGAATTCACATATACAGATGAGAGATCTAAAGAGTTAGAGGGAGGGATAAGTGAGGTACCCGAAGCTTGCGCTGCCGCTGCTGCTGCCCGAGCCCTAGTCAATGGAGGCGAGGGCGGGGCTTTCTTGAGCATGTCTGCTTTCTCTGGGGCGCCTTGAGGTACCGCGCCGCTTTGTGGAGGACGGGGGATGGTTGGGGAGACACCTCTGGATGCCGCGGGCGAGATTATTGGAGATCCTTCCTGACTTTTGTTCAATGGACATTCCTTGAATAGGTGACCCACTTGGTGACATCGATTGTAGCGAAATGGAACGCCTTCATAATCCAGAATCTGTGTTCTGCTAAATTTTCCCCATTTTAGTGTGATTTTTTCTTCCAAGCCATCCCGAGTGTCCAGGTGCACCAAAATTCTAGCTAGGGTTCTTTTCTTTGTATCCTTATACGTACGATCATGGTCCAAATACGTACCCAGTGCGTTCCCAATTCTGATAAATGCTTCCTTAGTCCAATATTGTAAAGGCAGCCCCAGCAGTCGCACCCACAGTGGGCCTACTCCAATCTGTTCGCGCTCAGGATCGAATAGGGGGCTCCATCGTTTCAATAGCACATGTGCCATTTCTATGTGCCAGTACTGTGTCCGTGAAGGCCTCGTTCGCAAAGTGGAGTGAGAACCATCCCCTTGGAAGTTCTTGTACCTCTGGCAATTCTGAGAAAAGAGCACCCCATATTTCTTTAACCCATAGCGTCAATCTTTCCGCCGAGAAGGTACGCCCCCGCACATGTCCAACCAGGACCGTCCGAGCCAGTGCCATAGTATCCTCAAAATCGGTGGGGTCACCGAAGGCTATGGTGATGTCTTTTGCCGTCGCTCTGATGCACTTCGATTTCCGCTTCTTCGTGCGAGGCGCCGTCGGGTGATCTACAAGAGGATTTGAAACCCTAACCGGGGAGGAGGGTTTTGAAGGCTGTACATTGAGGGCCGGGGTGCTGAAACAACCGGAGGGCCTAATCCCAGCTTCTTGTTGGGGTTTTTCTGCTGTCTCCCGAGTCTCTGCTTGAGCTAATGATGGATCGAATCGTGGCGATGGGAGCGGGTCGAATGCCAAGGAGTCTGGTGTGAGAGAGGAAAGTAGAAGGGCACTCCCAGGCGAGAGAGGCGGGGCTTCCAGATCATACGATGTGGAGAGTGGATCAGGCAGGGAGACCACAGGTAAGGTGTCCTGTGTGGAGGTCACTTCAACAGCTGGTGTATAGAGACCCGGGGACGCCTCATTAGGGTTTCCGAATATTTTATGCCCCTCTAGTGGATCCTCGGAGTAGTCCACGAGGTCCGTGAAACCGATGTCTTCCATCCCGGTCAAACCGCCGATAACCGTCTTCGGGAGCTGAACAAACCCAAACCCCGTAGTCCGCTTCTGTGCTGGCCGATCAGTTGAGGCAGCCTATGATCCTGCGGTTCCTGCAGCTAGGTTATCCTAGACCTTCGCGGACGCGGTGCGCGATCCCCATCCTTCCAGTTCCCCCCGTCGACACAATTTCACCCCCTACAATTCATTAATACTAATTAAAGATTAATTGTAATTTAATTTAGGATTAGATTTTAATTAAAAAAATTATTTTTGGCTTAGGTGACAAATTTTCTTGAATTATGGCAGTTTTGACTCCTCAACTTTGGAAGCTCATAAGTTGAGTTTTACTTGGCCAAATGAGGCCCAAGACGGTTCGTTGGATAGATAAAATCATGGAGAATATTTCTGAAGTGGTTTCATAATCATATTTGATCATTTAATAGGTCTAAAATTAAGCATAATATCAAGCTCCGAATTTTTAAACAAAATTAATTTTCTAAGTTTAATTTTCTGCGTTTTCATTTGCTCATAGCCTCTACCGAGTGCAGAACCATTCGTCTATGTTCTCCTTGACCAATTGGATCCTTACAGGGGGGATCAACGAAAATCTCAAATTTCCTTTTATTTATTTATTTAAGGTTTAATTGAAGATATTTTATTTTCTAGATTTAGTATTTTTATTTTAATTTGTATTTTACTTGAATTCTGATTGGTTTTGATAGGAAAACAATTGAAGAGATGAGGAAAAGAAAATTTCAATCAATGGGGATTGCTCCAACAATAGAAGAATAGGAATTTGGAATAATGAAAATTGTTGGAGCAAAATTACTCTTCACCAACTCTCTTATTTTGAATTCATTTTGTAAATTATAAATAATGGTTTGTAAAATGAGCAAAGGGTTGCTCTCTTTTGCAATATTGTAATGCTTAAAGCGCTATTTTAATAGGGGTTTCAGGTTGTCAGTAGAGAGAGGATCAATCTCAGATCTAGGGATTATTGATATTTTTCTTTTGCATTCAGAATTATGTATGGAGAGCAAAGTTTGCACTATTGCAGTTCTTGTATTAAAAACAGAGTTCAAGCACTTTAAAGGATTGTTGGAGATTAGAGCCAGAGAAATGGTTTCAATAAATTGGTATTTAAATACTATTGTTTTAATACTGGTTTCATTTTATAATAGCATAAGTGTGTCATTTTTATTCATATTTGTGCACTATGGTCGATGTGAGTAATTTGCCTCAATAATCTGTTGTTATTTATCTCTGCTCTTATGTGCTGAACTACAAGTTCTAAGTAACTATTTACCCATAAATCAGTCTTTTAATTTTGATTTAACAAACAATAATATTTTGTGAACTATTTCCATATACTATTGTTTAATCATTCAAGTTATTAATTTAATAATCTTCATCATTTTGTGAACTACTTCCTAAATGTTGTTGATTAATTATTTCTGTTAATAAATCTATGAACAAAATGTGTTTTGGTATTCATAATATCAGTTAATTGAACTACTTCGTTACCTTGATATTCATTTTATGCCAGACATATTTAAATCTCAAATCATTTAAATACTTTGCTCTCGGTTGGGTTAGATCTATATCTTCCTAATCGAGATAGGCTTAGGATCTCTTTCTTTTTAGCTTGCATTATAGGATTAATTCATATTTAAATTTAATTCTACATTATTAGAAGTCCTCTTATCAAATAGGCAAATTTTAGTTGTGGCTTGGCTGAGCCCCAGATCAACTTAAGGATCAATTTCTAGCCTGATCAGCAAGAGGGTTGATTTGATGTCTCTTTTCTATTGGTATGTGAAAGTTGGAGTTTAAGCTAGTAAATATAGAGAGAAGTTAACTGGACCTAGTTTAACTAGTCAGAACCACCATTTAAATGGAAAAGGAGCTACTCTAAGTTCCCGACCGGGTGTTCTCCCTTATAATTTTGTAGACAAAGATTTCGAGTCTACAATAGGCCTCATTTTTTTCATTTTGATTGCAGATTCCAAAAGAATTTTGTCTGCAAAGCAGAAATTTGAATTTCTTTTACTGATATATGTTATCATGTGCAGGTGACAAATTCATCGGTTTTCAAAAGGATGTTTGAAGTTGATGAATGCAAGGGCACACATACTAGTCTAATCTCCATTCTAGAAATGAGCCATGATGATTTGCAATGATTGTTGGAGTTTTTATACAGTGCAAGCATATGAGAGGAGAAGATTAAACAACATGGTAACGTGTTCTTCATAACAACTCACAAATATGACATTCCTTTCTTAAGTAAAATTTGTGAGGCTCACATTTTAAAAAATTTTCAACCCCTCAATTTTTTTGGATGTTCTTGAGCATTAGAGCTTACTATGTCAATAGCGCTGATTTAAATCTCGGTGGGGAAAATAAAAACCATTCCACCCAATTGACATGAGGGGTAACTATTCTATCAATATCACCTGGGAATTCAACCCTTTAATACTTGTACCATTTGGGTCAAGCAGTGCTATGTGATAAGGGTATCTCAGTAAACAACCCATTACTCGGTACACTTATGTGATATTCATACTTAGTGCCTTTATATTGCTTAATGCTCTTGTGTTTTGATTCTTTGTGGTAATTTAGAGTGCTTTGGATTTCAAATTCCAGCCATTCATTACATTTTCTTCCAACCTGTAGTGCAAAAGTTTTAAGATTTTTACACTTATTAAAATGGTTTTGGTATTTAATCCTTTTTACTTGTTATTTTTTAATTGATAAGTTTTTTTGAACTTAGTGCAGCTACTATACTACAAGGCTATGTATTGGAAAGTTGGCACAATAATTTTCTCTAATTGTTGATTTAGGCAACACTGTTACATATGTCTCCTGTTCAACCTTTACACGATGTGGAAATCACCAAGCAAGTATATAACGGGTCCACATTAAGAGAGTTTAAAAGTCAGGCTGATGTCTACATGTTAAAACTCATTGTTTGATGAAAATTCTCACTGGATTCCGTAAATAATAAACAAATTGAATTCTTCTTGGCTAATCCTATCAACCATTGTTGCTTGCAAATATAATGGTCTTAATTTAATGTCTTGTGATAGATGACAACTTCTTGTTGTACATGGAGTCAGTAGAGAACTAGTGTCCTTATTTGTTGATTCCCGAAGTGTAGAAAGAAGCTTGTTACTTCAGAAACAAAACAATATAGATCACTATCTAAGACATAGTAGATTTCCATGGACTTTCACTTGTTCAGTGCAATGTTAGATTGCTATGTCATAAATAAGGTATTTCTGCTCTCAACATATGTTCAAATTTATCCTTGATGACTCAATTAGCTGACTCTTTTCTGAGCTACAAACTACGAGGAGGAGGTAAATTTTATGATTGGGTTATAAGAATAAGCAAGAAGCAAGATTTTATTATCATAATGATATTTTAGCATCAATGGGATATTGACTGCTTTCAGTCTTCGAGTTCATTCCATCAATAATTTTTTGTTTGGAAGTTTATGCCCATTCCTTAGCACTGAATTTTGTCCAGTTTCTCTAAACTCTTTGATATCTTTAGCCATCCCAAAAATTGGGAGCAAGGTGTAACTAGGAAGTATTAAATCCCAATTATCCAAATTTGATGAAAGGAAATGTTGAAGATTAGTGTTGGAAGAAGAATCAAAGAGTACAAATTAAATTCCAGACGACCTTTTCATGCACATTACAGCCAAGCACTTCAAGTTTGTCAAGTAGGTTACATACTATGTTGTGTTAATATTTTGTTTTAAATGGAGGGTGACATGCACATTATTCTAATGCACTGTTATGCAGCATATACTTATTATTTTTGTATTGTAGCCAATTGTATGAACTGGATTATGACAAAGAATTTGATGGAGACTCATTTAATATTTTAATCCATTACGAGGGAATATGTACCATTTCACTATGTTGTTTTTAATATATATATCCAAGGAAAATTAGTTGTGCACTTTTCCTTATTTTGAGGATGGTATTGAGGGTAAATTGGATTTTGCAAAAGCTCAAGGCTTTGTCAACAATCTCATGATGATCAAGTTATTCAACAAATAGTTCACGAAGAGCATCATATCACACATGAAATTTGAACCTGGATGAAGAAGATAATAATTTTTCTTCACAACGCCTCAAATTAAACCCACTTAACATGTTTTCATTATGTTATTCACTACTATTATAATTACTTCTTTTACCATTTTATTGCCAAATTCTTTTACATTCACATTCTTTTGCTTCATTTCTTGATGTCGCATGATACTTTATTGGTCAAAACCAAAAGTATGCATAACATCACACGTCCCATAATCAACTTTTAGCATCTCCTTTTAAGGTTTTTGCTGATCCAAATGTTCTCTTTATGGATGAAATGATTTTTCTTATTTTACAAACGACGTGTGCATAACATTTGTGCTAATAATGTAGGAACCAATTTTGGTTTCTATGCAGTTTTATATTTACATATAATGATTCATAGTGTGTAAATTTGTAGAGGTTGCAAATACTCATCTCTCTTGTGAGTGTGAATGAGTGTGAATGCTTTCTAATTCCATGCATTGTGCAGAGTGTATGCTTCCTTGCTTCCATGTGTTCATTGTTTTCAACATTTCAATTGTGATCGCACATCATTATTTAAGAGATTTTTGTGAGTGCAATTATGATGTTGTGTTTGGATTACATTACTCACCCTCTTTTGGTTCTCCTTAGGATCCAAGATTTCAACCAGATTTGTTGAGCACCTACCAACCTGTCAAGTGTGGTTTAGATTGTGGTCTTTGTGACATAGACAAAAATCAATGTAAATATGAGAGACAATATGTGGATATGAGAAGCAATAATGGTGTAATTGGAGAGGATATGGTGCCTTTTGGTGTTGATAGTGCACTTCAGCCACAACGTGCAGTGTTTGGGTGTGAAAATTCAGAAACTGGTGACCTCTATCATCAACATGCAGATGGAATTATGGGGCTTGGCCATGGTCAGCTTAGCATCATGGATCAACTTGTTTGACATGGTGTGATAGCCGATTCATTCTCTTTATGTTATGGTGGGATGGATGTAGGTGGAGGTGCCATGGTTTTGGGTGCAATTCCTCCTCCTCTAGACATGGTGTTCTCCACATCAAATCCAAATTACAGGTATGGAGTGTTTTTCTTTTGTTGTGGAAAATTATATTACAACTTTAATTCATCTCAATTAAATATTATGTATATGATACATCTGACACATATTCTATTAGTGTGGGGATGGAAACAATCCATACTACAATATACATATAAAAGGATAGTAATCAGTAGCAATACCTGCCCCTAGATCCTAAAGTATTCGACAATAGATATGGTATTGTCTTGGATAGTGGAACTACATATGCTTACGTACCAGAAGTAGCATTTGTAGTCTTCAAAGATATTGTAAAGTCGATTTATCTTTCAATGCTTCTATAAACTAGTCAAAGCCCAAGTTCCAATGAAATTATGAATGATGTTATAGGATAATTCTAATCATTGAACATTGTTATATTAACAATTTATTCCTAAAAAAAGTTTTTTTTCCTTTTTTTTTTTCTTTTTAAAAACTACTAGTATTTTAAAACATAAGTTGAATGCCCTTAGGCAAGACCCATTAGCAATATTCTTAAGATATGGTCAAAATTAATTTTTCTTTGTTCGATTTAAATGTAATTGAGAACATTTCAAGCTTTTTAAATATTAAATTGATGAAAAACTTATGCCCATCAACAGACCAAATTTCCTTTAGCTTAATTGAAAATGATATCAATTTAATTGATCGATATCCTATTATGATTAACCTTGAAGATATTTTTTTAATCTTATTTTAGTCCAGAAGTAATATTGTAACTCTAAGCCATATCAAATTTATCATACCAAATTTGATCCCTCAACCAAAAATTCAACTTAATTTGTTTAATTTGACCCTGCCTGAATAACAATGAATGTTCTTTCTTTGGTGGGAAGCTAGCAGTCCATGGTTCGACTGGGGTCCATGGTTGTCTAATGGAAGTTTAACATGAGATCAATCCCCCACCACACCCAACCCCCCTCCTAAAAAAAATAAACCCAAATAAAAATAAAGAAAGAAAGAAAGAAAACATATAAGCAATAAACGTTCCCCAAATCTATATCATGCTCTCTATTGGAAGGAGAAATTTTAATTGTTCATCCTTGTGAGACATTTTATTCTTTCATGAATGACTTATGGAAAATAGGGTTCCCTTGTTTTTTGGCAGAAAATAAGAGATTTTATATTAAACTTACAAAATCATTAAATTAAGTTGGCAAGCTGATAGCCTTCTACATTGGTAAGCATCCTCATCGGTCAATATTCCAATCAAAATTTCCTTTATAGGCCGGGGAGTAGATGCAGGCTTTCCAAATTTACAATATTGGGGTTTAAAGTCCCCATGGTCATCTACTACCTCAGCAATGAGACAGTAAAAATGACTTAGCCCCAATACTTTCCCTTGATTATGGACTTTCATAATTTATTGCCCCCCCAAGTAATATTAGACAATTATACAAAATATGGACTTATATATGGCTGCCTTGAGATTATTGACTGTAAAAATTAGGACATTATTAAGTTTCAACATGGGGAATATGTCTCTTTGGGAAAGGTATTAATGATTCTTACCAAAATATTTCAACTTTGTAAGTTGTCCAATTTTTTTTCAGTTGCCACATCCAAAGACATTTCTTTTGTGCAGGTGGAAGCAACTCTGGTAGTGCGTCATTATTTGGACAATATCATGTTACATGTAGATCCATTCTGCAGTGATTGCGTGGCTCTTATTGTTCCATCCCTTCAAGCCCTTGAAAGTTGGGCTCAGAAAGAAGGAATTGTTTACAAGGATTTTGTTAACTTATGTTAGAAGAGTGAAGCAATTAAAGAAGTTTAGAGTTCAATTTTACAAGTTTGTTATGGTGTCCACCACTTCTACTTCATTATATATTTGTAGTAATATTACCTCTAGTTTTTTCTATAGTACTTATAACATGTTTCAATTCATATTTGTTATGGCACATGAAACATGCTCTCTAGTATAATAATGCAAGAGTTGTTTTTCATTGAAAGGATATAGAGCTTAACCAAGCTACAATATGCTTTGGTAAAGGCAGAGGAACATCTTAAAAAGATGCCTAAGAATACAACATATACATATTTTGAACACAAGTAATATATATCTTTTTCTTTTGTAGATATGTTATTTTTTCTACCCAAGATATCACAACAAGAAAAATATTGATATTGTAGGAATTGTTTGAGGACCTCATTAAGGTCATTTTTTATGATGACCTACTTGATTGATACCTTCTCATGACAGGAAGGCTTTAAATATGAACTAATATGTTCCTGAAATAAATCAGATTCAAAGTTTATAAATATAAAAGATAAAAATAAAAGTCAATGTCTTCGTTTGATTGTTACTTGACTCTGGTGTGGGCAGGTTACAAGAAATGGGATTGGAAAAAGGATGGGGAGACAATGCAGAGAATGTCTTGGATATGATTCATTTTTTATTGGAGATCCTTTGGGCACCTGAGCCATCGACTTTGGAAATGTTTCTAGTAGGGATTCCTATGGTTTTTAATGTTGTGATTATTTCACCTCATGGTTATTTTGGGCAAGCAAATGTTTTAGGAATGCTAGACAAGACACTAGCGGATAGGTAAACATAATTTTTATAATTGCAATGTCCATTTCATGATATCCTCTCTTTATTATTTGATTGTATTTTGAACGTTTCCTGTGTTTTTTTTGTGTCTTTTAAATATAAAATTGAAAATACTTGGTATCATGTCCATTTAAACAACATCCAAAGCTTGAAGATGAGATTAGTATTACACAATATTAATTGAAATCCTTTTAGTTGTTTTATGTTAAAATATTTTCATGACTATTAGAAAAGTTTACTTTCATGTTGTTATTTGAACAAACGTTTTTTATATACTTGTGTTGTGAATAAAACAACAAGGATTAGACATCACTCCTCATATTATTTGTTTTCACAAGCTATCTACAGCTCAAACTTTTTAACATGTAACTTAGTTGGCATGATTGTGCCTAAGCTTTCTTTGAAGGTTGAATACTAAGTTACTAAGGTGTTATTTTCTACGGTGACATTTTATTTGCTTTGTTTATACAGGTTATCTAGCCACATAGTGGCCACTATTGCTCAATTGAAGAAAACTTGTTCGATTTTTTTTGTTTTTATGGGGAAAAATGACATTGACATTGCTATTGTTGGGGTATATGTTGTATAAATCTTTTATAGTCTACTTTAGGTTATATTCTAGTATTCATCATTTTTCATGTCTTATACTCTGAATTGTATCTTCTTTCATTTTCAGGAGAGGAACTCAGTATTGATGGTAAGATGCAGAAATTGAAGAAAGATGAGAACAATAACACTGGAGTGGAAAATGAAAAAAGAGAGAGATAAGAGAATCGATATAGTGATACCCTTAGAGCTAATATCCCACATAAGACACACACATAGAGACTAATGGTCAAGTCTTCAGAGTTGGTGAATTCACTTGCAATGCCTTGGCAACACAATGATAATGTTTTGAAGTGATGAAACAATATTTCATATGTAAATTCTAGTCCAACCAATATTAAGTTGGAAACTCATATTGTAATACTTGAAATTTTATATAATATAATTTATGTGGTTGAAATTATTTATAGTTGCACTTGATATTATTTAGTATTGTAATTAACATATGTAACATTGTATGAATTTTTATTTTATTTTTTATTTTAGTCACAAAATCATACTAATAAATTTATGTTTATTAATAATGAAGACATAAAATCAATATGAAATTACTAAATTGGTAGTCTAGGTTGATTAATGATGAACAAAAATAAAAATAACACACGACTATATTAGTCGTTTATAATGATTATTAATCAAAGTAAATGAAATCAATATAAACTACTAAATTAGTCGTTATATAATGAATATAAAACTACCAAAAAAATATAAATGACTACTACAAATGATAAATTTTTAATTACAAATGACGACTAAATTTTGCATATATATGACTATTAGTAGTTAATTTACAATATCTTATAACATGATTGAAATTTAGTCATATTTCTTTGGTTATTAATTGGTTTCAAACGATCACTAAAATTTGCATATATATATAACTACTAGTATCTAATTTACAGTATCTTATAACATAACCAACATTTTGGTCATATTTCTTTGGTCATTAATTAGTTTTCTCAGGTGATCATCTAGTAATATATTTTGTTGTATATTTGGTCATTAATTGTGGCAATTAATGACTAAATATACTACTAGATGATAAAATTGAGACAACTAATTAATGACTAAGCTAAAAATGACTAAAAGTTGGTTGTGTTATAAGATACTGTAAATTAGCTACTATTGGTCACTGACTAAAAAATGGTCATTTATATGCAAATTTTAGTTGTTTTTTTAGTAACTAATTAGCCATTTTTTACTAGTGAGACAAAAAGAGAATATATTTTTCTCACAAGTTCAACAAGAAGGATTTCAGAAGAGTTGGTCCACCGAGAAGACATTTCTCATCCCAATATCAACTTTTGTCCTTGGCTATTGCTTTTCATGTAATAAATTTAGTCATAAAGCAATGATTGATAGATATTATGTAAGAAAAGATTATATGAAAGATAGATAAAGATAACCATTAAAGAATTCAAAGAATGGTTATGTGAAAAGAAAACCTAGGAGTTTTGATTAGAGTGTTTCTAGAAATTATAATTCATTTGCTCCCAAATTGGATCATGTTGAATGTTATAAGTGAAATAACTATGGGCATAAGACATGTGACTATAGAAGCAACACAATAAGGGTTCCTCAACAAAACAAGAAAGAATAATACACAAAGGTATGGGAAAGGAAGAGAGATAATTAGGAAAAATGTGGATTTGCATTATATGCTAAAAACAAAGAGAACTAATGATATGTATATGGTGGATAATAAAGGCACATGATATGATATTAGAGTAATTTTGTTACTCTAAAAGAAGAAAAATGGGGCAATGTTATTCTTGGAAATAATGCATCAAGAAGGATATCTGGAAAGGACATATTCAATCTTGATGATGGAAGGATTAAAAATCAAGATATCTTGTATGTTGAAGGTTTAAAACACGATATTCTAAGTGTTAGTCAAGTGTGTGATCAAGGATATGATTTCACATTTCGTTATGAAGGATGTGAGATAACAAAAGAAGGATCAAGAATATTAGTGGCAAAAGTAACTAGAATCTCAAGCAAGCATATATATATATATATATATATATATATATATATATATATATATATATATATATCCTAGATGAAGTTAAAGGAGAAAAATGTTGTATGGGGCAATTGGAGGAAAGATGGTTATGACATAGAAGGATGGGCCATATTAGATTTAATAATATAGTAAATATAATCAAATCACAAGTACTGAGAGAAATGTCAACAATATCAAAACCAAATGATTCTATTTCCAAGCCATGTAAACATGGGAAGCAAACCAGAGTTAGCTTCAATACAAAATAGCACTCATCAACAAAGCCATTGGAACTTGTTCATATAGACCTCTACGAGATAGAAAGAACACAAATATTAAGAGGTGAGAGATATTTTATGCTTCTAATTGATGATTATACAAGAATGACATGGGTTACTTTCCTTAAAGAGAAATATGAAGCATTTGAGAAGTTTAGAACCTTCAAAGCTATGGATGAAAATGAAATTGATATAAATATCCAGTTCTTGAGATTAGATAAAGGAGGTAAGTTTAGTTTTAATGAATTCAATGAATTTTATGAAAAACATGGGATTAGAAGAAATTTTTCAGTGGGATTAGAAGACATTTTTTAATAGAGAGGATGTTGGTTTTTGTAGCATCAGATGTTTTCTATCCACAAAATTTTGTGGAGAGGCAAGAATACATGATATCTCCAAAACCCAAAAATCGTTTCTGGAAATTCCACTTAGAAGTGTCTCAATAAGATTATTAACCATTTTTTAAATATTTCCTATGTCTAAACTTAGGGAATATGGTTAATTAATCAATATTAATTGAGATAAGGTGAGAAAGATATAGAAACTCACATAGATTGATCCTGAGATGATCCTAGCCATCGATTATGTTTTAATCTTGGTTGTTGGTGCTCCAACAAAGGATTATAAGAGGAAATCGGTGTGGTGGTGGAGAATACACTTGAGTAGTTTGATTTCCAAAGTAGCAACAATTAGTTGCAAGAGAGAGCCAAGATCGAAGTAATGAGTGAGGGGTAGGGATAGTGATCTAGAGGAAGTTTTCTAGATCTAGAGAGGCAACAACAAGAGGGCCAAGTTATCCTAGTGAGGCAACGCAGAGCTCTGTGCAGTAGCTTCAGATAGGGCAGTTCGATTTGCTAGAGAGAAAATCGTTCTCAGATCTAGAGGTTGGGCAGAGGTTCTAGAGGGCCAGAGAGATGAATTTATTAGCAGCAAAAGGAAGAGCAAGTTCATCAGAGACCAATCAAATCCTAGACGTCATAGTGACTGATAGTCCAACAGAGAGGGTGATGCAGAAGCTTCAAAAAGCCGAGTTTTTGTAGGCAAGTTGTGTCGGGATTGCTTGTGGAGGAAGGATAAATTCCATTAAATAATTTTGCCCAGATTTTCTTGCTATGGATTGCCAGTTTTAGGCATCCAGATTGCACTCATATTTTCGCTGTTGCATAATAATAAAAACCCTCACTAGTACACCAGTTTTCCCAAGTTTGGTTTTTCTGGGGACATTTGACCAAAAATAATTGTCTCATATTTATGTGTGTGTGCTAGCATTTCTCAGCTTCCAGCGCATTATTTTTCCGCAGTTTTATTTGTGAAGGTTGTAATGTGTTTATTTCGATATTTTTCATAGCGGATAAATTCTTAAATTAATTAACAATTAGGTGAAATAATACCAGTTTTTGCAATAGGATTCCATATTGGAATATTCACATGGTATCAGAGTGTAGCTGATTAGCCAAAGAGCTCAGAAGTGAAAGAAGAAAATTTCGTTATTCAGTAAAAGCAATAGGATGAAATTCCCAGGGGCAATGCAGTCCTTTTCTAGGCAGGGCGAGTTGCTTGAGGAAGTTCGATTTTTCATAGCAAAGAGGCACACAAATTCAACTTTCCAGATTGAGTGATTCGAGTAGGTAGAGGGAGCAACTCAGATTTTTTGTTGGGTATATTTATGTCTGGATGCAGATGGTTTTGTAGTAGTTTTCTAGAGCAAAACCAAAGTTGGGTGGAAGAGAAAAGCACTCACAAGCAGAGGGAAAATTTCTCCTTGGGGGATATCGAGCCTTTGAGATCTAAAATTTTCCAATTGCAGATTGGTAGTTGCTGTAAGCATATTTTCTCACTCTCGAAGGGAGTGTGAGTAGCAAATTCAGTAGCTAAGTAGAGGGAAACAGGGAGATTTTCAAGGTTTATTTATCTAGTTTTGAGTTTCTAGATTTTGTAGCTCTGCAAGGATGGCCATACGAGATTGCCAGAGGAGGTCGTACGAGTTAGCCACAATGAAAATCTGGGTAGCAAATCGACTTCCATTCGCTAGAGACAGGTGCCAAAGGAAGTGTGAGTTATCTAATGCAAGTTGCAAAGAAAGGAAGGGTCCCAACTAGGGACTAGGCTCGATAGGAGGTAGTGGGGCGCCAAATCCAGGTGGAGGAGGAGTATGAGACTCCAGTGTGCCAGATGGGCAGGGTCCAGCGCAGTGGCAACAAGGAGATCAGTTCGATCAGTTCCAGATTGTTACAACAGGATCATCAGCTCGCTTAAAGGGGCCCACAATATTTAGTAGCAAGATGCATCAGTGACAGTTGATGTAATCAATACCATAATGACAGTAGCAGACTAGTAGCAATTAGATGTCGGGGAGCGCAGTGCAGAGTTGGAAGTAGTGCAATTGGCATAGTGTAGAGTCAGTAGCAATGCAGATTCTTCAGAGACAATGCAGATGCTAGTAGAAGTTAGAGACTTGGGAGACAAATGCATCATACTGATCACAGTTGATTCAGTATTTTGGATGCTTTTCAGTTGTAGATGTTGCAGTTGCAGCAACAACATATGAGAGGGAGTTGCAGTGAAAATGCAGTGTTGGCAATAGTAAGCAACATCACCAGTAGCACAGATGCAATGTATATCAATTTACGCAATGGTTGGTGGGTAGTATGGCCAGATGTGAACAATGTGACATGAGATGATGCAGGGACAGGGTGTTGTGGTAGGGAGTGCAACACTATAACACATTCCTCGCTAAGAGGGAGTGATATTTTTTGTAGCATCAGATGTCTTCTAGCCACAAAATTTGGTGCAAAGGCTAGAATACATGAGATCTACAAAACCCAGAAATCATTTCTGGACATTCTGCCTAGAAGTGTCTAAATTAGATTATTAACCATTTTTAAAATATTTCCTAAGTCTAAACTTGGGGAATATGGTTAATTAATCAATATTAATTTAAATAAGGCGAGAATGATCTAGAAACTCACACGAATCGATCCATAGATGATCCTAGCCATTTATTATGTTTTAATCTTGGTCGTTGGTGCTCCAACAATGGATTATAAGAGGAGGTTGATGTGGTGATGGAGAAGACACTTGAGTAGTTCGATTTCTTGGCAGATCAATTTCCAGAGTAGTAGCAGTCAGTTGCCGAAGAGATACAAAGATCAAGGCAGTGAGTGAGGGGCAGGGACAATGATCTGGAGGAACTTTTCCATATCTGGAGAGGTAGCAACAAGAGGGTTGAGTTATCCTAGTGAGGAAGCACAAAGCTCTGTGCACTAGCTTCAGAGAGGGAAATTCGATTTGCTGGAGAGAAAATCGTTCTCAGATCCAGAGGATGGGAAAAAGTTCCAGAGGGTCAGAGAGATGAATTTCTCAACAGCAGAAGGAAAAATGACTTCAATCAGAGACCAGTCAAAGGCTAGACATCATAGTGACTGTGTAGTCCAGTGCAGAGGGTGGTGCAGAAACTTCAGGAGACTGAGTTTTTGTAGAAAAGTTGTGCCAGGATTACTTGTGGAGGAAGGGTAAATTCCCTTCAATAATTTTTCCCAAATTTGCTTGTTGTGGATTTCCAGTTTCAGGCATCCAAATTGTACTCATATTTTCACTGCTGCATAATAATAAAAACCCTCACTACTGCATCGATTTTCCCAATTTGTTTTCAGGGAAAATTTTCCAAAGATAATTGTCTCATATTTTATGTGTGTGTGCTAGCATTTCTCAGTTTCCAGCGCATCATTTTTCCGAAGTTTTATTTGTGAAGGTTGCAGTGTGTTTATTTCGATATTTGTCGTAACAGATAAATTGTTAAATTAATTAACAATTAGGAAAAATAATACGAGTTGCTGCAATAGAATTCCATATTGGAATTTCACAAAGGACTCCATAGAAAAATGGTGATGTTGAAAGAAAGAGCATAATTGTGTACGAGATGGTCAGAGCAATACTCAATGAAGTAAATCTCCTAGACACCTTTTGGGGAGAAGTAGTTAATGCAACAATTTACATCTTGAATAGAGCTCAAATCAAAGAACAATAGTAAGACTCCTTATGAATTTTAGAAAGGTGGACCAACTACACTCAAATACTTCAAAGTATTTGGAAGAAAACACTACATCAACATAAATGAATATAATTTAGGGAAGTTTGATTATAGAATAGATGAAAGAACCTTACTCAAATATTAATCTAGAAGCAAGGGCTACAAATGTGACAATGAAGGACTATGTAAGGTAGTAAAAAGAATTTATGTAAGAGTAGATGAAGCAATACCTCGAAAAGAAAAGTGACAAGCAAATGAAGCTCCAAAGGAGAGGCAACGAGAGCATGAAAAATAAGAAGAAGAAGAACAAGAGGAAGAAAAAAAGAATAAGAGGAAGAGGAGCAGGAGTAAGAGTGCCAACATCCAAAGAATCCATCTAGATATGTTCAAAAGAATCTTATAGAAAATCATTTTTTTGGTAATAAATATCCATGGGTTCAGACCAAAAGGAGGTTGATAAGCACTCCAAAGCATGCAAACTTTGCTTTTCTATCCAAATTTCAAACCCAAGAATTTTTCACAAGTGAGTGAAGATGAGCATTAGGTAATGTTATGGAAGAATATTTGAATTATGTTGAGAATAATGAGACATGGGAACTTGTGACTAGACCAAAAGATATGAACGTGATTGGCACCAAATGGGTCTTTAGGAACAAGTTGAAAGAGGATGGAAAAGTAGTAAGATATAAAGCTATATTGGTTTGTAAAGGATATGAAAAGTTGAAGGTGCTAACTTTGAAGAAACTTTTTCTCCAGTTGCCAGACTAGAAACAATAAGAATGTTCTTGGAATTTGCAAGTCTTAGAAATTTCAAAGTGTATAAAATGGATGTCAAGTAATATTTTCTCAATGGAGACTTAGAAGAAGAGGTATATGTTGAACAACCAAAAGGATTTCAGCTATCATAAAATGAATATTATGTATGAAAAATGAAAAAAAACACTTTATGGAATAAACTAAGCTCAAAAGTCTTGGTATTCAATACTTGAAAAATATTACAATAGCAAGGATACAAGAGAGGACTAGTAGATACTAAAAATTACATTAAAATAGATAATGAAAATATATTAATCATTATTTTCTATGTGGATGATATCATTTTTGGAAGTGATGTTGACAAAACGAGCCAAAGGTTTGCAATAGAAATGCAGAAAGTGTTAGAAATGTCCATGTTGGGATAATTGGTATTCTTCTTACGATTGCAGATTGCTCAATCTAGTAAATGCATAATCATCTCCCAAACTAAATATGTTATGGATATGTTGAATAAATTTGGAATGGAAAATTATGCACTTGTTAGCACTCCCATGGTCACAAGATGCAAATTAAGCAAAGATGATGAATCTCCATATGTAAATAAAACTTTGTACAAGTCAATGATTGGTAGTTTATTATATTTGATAGCATCAAGACCAGATATCATGCAATTTGCAGGATTGGTTGCAAGATTTCAATCTACACCAAAGGAGACAAATGTGTAAGCAATGAAGAGAATTTTCAAATATTTGAAGGAGATTATGGACTTTGGCTTGTGGTACTCAAGAAACAAATACTTCACCTTAACGTCACATACAAATGAGGCTTAGGAATGAAGTGTTGATGACAAGAAAATCACTAGGGGAGGAGCATTCTTTTTGGGGAATTGTTTGGTATTATGGCTGAGTAGGAAATAAACCTCAATCTCTCTATCCATAGTTGAAGATGAGTATATTGGAGTAGAAGAATGTTGCACTTAGGTTCTTTGGAGGTAGAAAACTTTGAAGAATATCCGGATAGACTATGATCAACCAATATCAATTATTTGTGATAATACAAGTGAAATCAATATTTCCAAGAATCATGTTATGCACTCAAAGATAAAACAAATTTCTATCAAATACCATTTCCTAAGAGAACATGTAGTTTATTAGAATGGCAAGTTGGAATAAATTGCTACTAAAGAATATATTGCAGATATCTTTACCAAACCTCTTCCTAGAGAGACTTATGAATATCTAAGATAAAAGCTTGGAGTGATACCTCTCTCACCTCATCTGTAAAAAGAAGCATTAGTTGAAGGGAAGCATCCCTTTTCCATTGATGTCAAAGGGGGGTAAGTTGTATATATAGGAGAAGTTGCAGATAGGGGGAGTTCAATAGTACTCTTCCAAATTTGTTTGAAGGTTTCCATTAATGACAAAGGGGGAGATTGTTGCAATGTTTTCATTGATTTCAGAGTTTGGGGGAGACCCCAATGTGGATAATATGTTAGGGGGAGACCTAGTCAAGACAAGGGGATCACATGCTAAGTCATCCCAACAAAATATTTTCCCCAAAATATGTATAAATAATATGATTGGTGAGTGCATTAGAGAATGGAAACAATAAGAAACAATGTGATATAAGATGCATGGAGCAAAGTAGTGTGGAGTAGTCAGGATCGAGGAGAAGAGATCTATGGTGAGGAACAAAGGGTCTAGGAGCTCGAAGCAAGTCTATAGCACCAAACAAGGTCCAAGGCATGAAGTGAGTAGATTAGTAGAAAATATCGGAGAGACCTCAAATTTTCTATAATGTGAAAGCTTCACAAAATCTGAAAATTGCAGGCAAATATCATTAGTTAACAAGGGGTTATAGACATAAATTATTTCATTCAACTAATAATTCATATACCATACCATCAATATATTGAGAGTTTTGTTAAAACATAGTGTTGCAGTTTTCCAATATCCTGGAATCTAGTAAGACCCAGAGTGAAAACCCCTAATCATGGAGGAGCTTGTTTATAGTAGCTAAGGCTTAAGCCATCGACATATTACTATATATGAGTTTTCATTAAAGCACATTTTCAAGCATTTATCCAATATTTTGAGCTTAGGTAAGCTCTTGGTCACAACCCTTGGTTATATGGTGCTTAGGTGTAGCCCCAGAGGGCTTAATGCCCTCAATTGGTATATTTTCCTTTATGGTTAAGGTAGAGTTTCAAAAATATTTTAGTATTCTGATATCCATGAGAACTTGGTTACAACCTTTGGTTATGTGGTGCTTAATTTGTAATACCTGAAGCTCAAGTCCTTTGTAACCACCTATTGGGAAATATTATCAAAGCACATGCTCACATTTATTTGGTATTTTGATATCTTGATGCCCAGGCTTGTCAATTAATAGAAGGATTGCTAACACATGAAGAAATATATTTCATCATCTGTTTGCAAAAGTACTTCGTTTTGCAATTTTTTCAATGTTAGTTGTTTTTGGGCATTTCCCTGATATAATGTTGAAATTTGAGGTTCTGCCACAAGGAGCCTGGTAACATTGTTTGGCAAATATTTTAGCTCTATGTTTCATCCATCACACCAAACCTTTCCATAATTTAAAGTTTATGAAGCAAGCCTTCCATCCATCTTTTGATATCTAAATACTTTCGGGTCATTAAGACAGAGGAAGTTCAATAAAATATTACATAAATATTTCCCATCTAAGAGGACCAAGAGAAGTTTATTTTGTGGCCAATTCTATTGTAGACACATCTGGGCATTTCTCTTGATATCTTGTTGTATGGAAAAAATTTAGCGTTCTAACAATTATCACATCATATAGGGTAAAAGCATGGAGTTGGGTTACACTTTTTGGCAAGGGAGGGCGCATTTAGGTGAAAAAAAGAGTGTTTGATCGAGCATTTTAAGCGCTTGATCGAGCATTTTAAGCACTCGATCGAGCCATTTTTAAGTGCTCGATTGAGACCTTTGAGCGCTAAAACAATTGCTCGATCGAGGGTTTAAAACTAAGTTGGGTTACACTTTTTGGCAAGGGAGGGCGCATTTGAGTAAAAAAAGAGCTTGATCTAGCCATCTTAAGCGCTTGATCGAGCCATTTTTAAGCGCTCGATCAAGCCCTTTGAGCGCTAAAATAATTGCTCGATTTAGGGCTCGATTGAGCTATAACGATTAATCGAGATTTAGTGCTCAATCGAGCTCTTGGTTTCTATTAAAACTCGCAGTCACGGTCTGTGCGTGCCATTTCTACACAAACCATGGACAAACAAGAGCTCAACCGAGGTATTGGAGCTCGATTGAGCGATTGAACGATGGAGAAACCCAACCAACCTCACCAACAACCCTGCCAATGTCCTAAGGGCTCAAGTGAATGTATGTTTACTATATTTTTTGTCTTTTATAATTTATTTTTTCTTCTAAAATTAAATAAATTAATTTGAAAAAAAAAACAAAACAAAACAAAACTTACCATATAAAAACCTTGAAGACCACCAAAAAATCCTTCAAAACAACAAAAAACAACTTAGAAAACCACAAAACCAACCTAGAAAACCAAAAAAAAACCTAAAAAAAAAAAAACAATTTAGAAAACCACAAAAAACAACCTAGAAAACGCTTCGAAACCACCAAAAGAACTATAAGTTAGGTTTAAATTTTTTTCCTTACTTCCAATGGTAGTATGTTTATTATGCATATTTTTTGATTTTGAATGTGAAAAAATGTTATTTTCTAATTATTTTAAGTTTTAAAGTTTTTCGTTAGGAATTTTGTGAAATAAATTTTTTAATTTCTTTATTTATTTAAAATGCATTGTACATTTCTAACAAATTTGACAAAAAATATACCAAAAAAACTCCAAAACATAAAACAACCAAACTATAACCAATACATAAATAAATTAGGAGCTTGAGATTGATGTGATGAATATGGTTGCTCATAGTGAACCTCTATATATCAAATAAGAAATTTATTTTATTTTATTATTTTAAATTTAAATTAATTTATATTTTTAATAATAAATACAATACAAATAGTTTTAAAAAATCAATTACTTAAAAATAGAATATTAATCTTTAAATTTAAAAATTCAAAAAAGATTATTATTTAATTAAATTAGTATATATATATATATATATATATATATATATATATATATATATATATATATATAGTCTATTTATAACATCATATAACTGCATAACAAAACATAACTTAGTTATATATAATATTTAACTATATGTAATTATAACAATAACATAACATAGTTCCCTAACCATTTAACATAACATATCTGACTATATATATATTATAAGTATAACATATCATGTTACAACTTAACCATAACTATATAACTATATAATTATAAATACAACTATATATATATATATATATATATATATATATATATATATATATATAGTTATAAGATCACATAACTATATATTATAGTTCTATATATATTGTTTATAACATAACATAATTCTATAACTATTTAACATAACATAAAGTTATTCAACACAAAATATATATATATATATATATATATATATATAACATAACATTATAACTATAATATAACACAATGTAACATGTACAACATAACTATAGCATAATATAACTATAATTATAACATTTAACTATATATATATATATATATATATATATATATATATATATATAAGTTCAAGTTTCAACAATGTATTATTGATGGATACTTTTTTTTTTGTAAGCATGGCAGACTACATCTTCATCATGTCCAACTTCTCACTCCGATCAGGGGGATAGCATAAGATTTGAACCCAAGACTTCCGGTTCAGTGAGACTTTATTTCCACGGCCATTGCCAATTGAGCTACCCCAAGCGGACATATTTGATAGATACATTAAATCCATCATGAAATTTAATGCATTTAAAATGAATAAAATTATTTTGTCTCTTTTTAAATTTGTACCATATTGTTTCATTATGTGGTGTGTTGTACAAGAAACAGTGTTTTCATGTGCTTGCACCTAGTACATGTCATGTGTCAAAGTCAAACATTATAAGAAATTAAAGTCAGTTATGACTAACTCTCATGAAATGGTCATACATGCATGACTTACTTAACGCAGTTCAATCCCAAAATGATATCTAAATTAAAGTCTATTGGAGTATTTGGTTGGCATGAAATTTTATTAGTTTTGCAAATAGGTTTATTTCAAATTTTTACATATATATTTACATATTTATGCCCTATGAATAAAATGCATTATTTAGAAATGAGAAAAAATGTGGAAGTAGATTTGATCACTTTTTTTGATTGTGTTTACATGGAACTCAATACTTTGATTGATAAATTATCAAAAAATGGACTCTAAAGTTTAGGACTTCAGGCTTGATTATTCTACTTGAGTTCAAAAATGGTCTTCTTGCCAACATTTTTTCCAAGTCAACATTTTTTTCTTGGATTAGTTTATATGTATTATATGTAATACGCAGAGACATCTCCTATACGCGCCCCAACCCTAGGTCGTCATAGCGCGAGGGGATTTGCTATACATGGTCGGCCTTGTGATAGATCACGTAGCCCATCTAGATTGCACACTCCACTCATAGATCATGCCTCTAACACCATTCAAACTCTCAGAGGCAGTGTTTTTGTCTTTGTTGTTGATCATGCTACCTCCAGTGGACCTTTTTCACATGTTTCAGGTACACCTCCTACATTTTAAAATCCTCTTTAAACTTTATGTGTTTATGTCTTGAGATTTTCTTTAATTTTTAAATCATATTCAATTGATGTGTTTGAATTTATTGTATATGTTATTATGCTTCTAGTTTGTTAAATATATATGTTAAATTATGTTTATGATTTGTAGACCCTCGGCAGGAGAAGCTAAGGATCACAGTGCAACATCGATCCCTCTGTGGGACGATGCTATAGGTCATATCACATTGGAGGATGTTACAACCCAACATACGTGGATCACACGAGAGGTGTGTAACACCCCTACCAATTCACCTACTAGTTGTAGTTTGTCTTTGATGTTGGAAATAATCAATAGGTTGTTGAGACATACTGGAGGTCAGGCCCACATAGTCGCCTCCTACAATCCATATATAGGAATAGGAGGCATGAGGTTAGAGGCCCACATACTTGGGAGGTAGTGAAAGAGGCCACCAAGAAAATTGATGTTCATGGGGAGTCGTTTGACATCCCTCCAGATCGACTCGATAGACATAAAGGCTTTATTCCACTCAAATATTTTAAGAATGTTGATGCATCTCCTTTTGTGTATGACCAATCCATTACAGCTTGGGGCCAGTTTCCCCACCATGCCTAGGTTGCCCTTTATTTTTCCAAGCATATATATGAAAATTCTGTTCTGCATATGAGGCCATATTACATTAATACCGAATCTCTTTATTATGGACTTGGCATGGGATGTACCTATGATTGTGACATGGCTCATAAGGACCCTGGGCATGTACCTCCACCTCCGAGATTGTTGCTGCTACCATCTCGGAGTGTGGTATTGCCAATAGAACTAGAGGAGCCATCACAACTCGGTGCTGAGATCAAGGATACCATTACAGATAGCATGCATATGTCATTAGTCAGTGCACATGTTGCATTACATGGAGAGATTAGTAGACCGCCACCATTTCCTCATGACCCGCCAGTTCCTTTATATGATGATTCATTTCTCACGAGTTTACCCGTTGACCAACTTTTGTCATATGCGTATATCTATCGTGATGCCATCCATGACACTTGGAGGGTACACGACTCACGTGACATAGACCAAGTACATATATATACAAAACTTTTGACTCTTATTGTCAAATTATGCATAATTATTTATATTAATTTCTAGTTCATATTAGATTGCATTTATATTAATAAGTTCATGATAACATGTAGACACAACCCAACTACATGGATGAGCTTATGAGGTCATCCGAGGGGGCAATTGATTAGCCAGGCCATCCTCCACTAGAGTATGTTTCCATGGATTCTCCTCCACCTCCACCTCCACCTCATAACACTCATGTGGAGGAGAGTCACTATGTACAACCACATGGACCAGTAGTTGAGGTAAACATTTTTATTCCTAAGATTTCAACATTTTATTTTTTTAAGTTACGCATATGCTAATTAATTCGTAGAATAATTATAATTTGTCCTTGCCATTGTGTACACAGGCCCATATGTAGAGTGTTGTCGATGTTGCAATTATGTGGACACATGAGTGAGATGTTGGGTATAGAGGCATTGACGATGTGGGTCCATTGATGCAGGCCCCAATCATTGAGCCATGGGCAGGGGAGCACCAAACCCAAATTCATCATACCCCCATCCTATTTGACTTGCATTTGGACTCGAGTGAGGTTAGTAGATTCATATATGTAATTAAAAATGTGGTTCAAAATCATTTATTTTCATATTGTTTATTTTGTACAAATAATGATCTAATTAGTTTGAATTTGAATGTGTTATATTACAGTACCAGCTTATGGACACTTACTTTATGCGATGGAAATCACATAGGAGTTCTAGTGGTACTTAGAGTGGATAGTTTGTATATTTTCAAGCTCATTTCATAGGGCACATTCACATGTGATACAAACTTTGTATATTTTCATACATGGACAGTTTATGGATGTACATGAACATTATTTCAATTTATGGATGCTTATTATTTTAGTTTATGGATGTTCATGTAATATTTGTAATTTGTATATATTTTCATATGGATAGTTTATTGATACATTCATTATTTCAGTTTATGGATTTGTATTAATCTTGTTTATGGATGTTCATTAATTTTTGAAGTTTATGGATCTGTTAAAATTATTTCACTAGTTTAATTTTTTTTCTATATACTATAACTTTTATTAAAAAATATAACAATTTTGATTTCTAGTTTCATAGACTAAGAAAATAAGTACAATCTTAAGTTATGATGCAAGTCACTTTGATACTTAAAATGAACTAAAATATATGATGGTTGAATTAAAAAACACAAATAGGATTGAAATAAGTTTTAAATTCAATTTTAAAAGATGTCTCGTAAACAAAAAATAAGTTTTATTCAATTTTATTTATTTTGAGGTCATCTACAAGAGCTTAGTCATAATATGATATAAGTATAATTTTAATATGATGCAAGTCACTTTCATACTTAAAACAAACTAAAATATCATGTATCAATTTAATATTGAGCATGGGAAGAATTACAATCATGTTTCATATTGGCTTGTAGAATGTGTCTTTTAGTGCAATCAACATGTATGCTATTATAATTCATTTTTAAAAATAAATTATTTGAATTCTAAAGTCATCCATATTATAATAAAAAATCTATATATGAATTTTTTTGTGACCCACCCATATACCATTGCATGGTCAACTTTTTTAAGTATTTCAATAAATTTCTTATCTCAAGGTTCAATTAAAAAACACAAATAGGATTGAAATAAGTTTTATTCAATTTTAAAAGATGTCATGTAAACAACAAATAAGTTTTATTTAGTATTATTTCTTTTGAGATTATCTACAAGAGATTAGTCATAACATGATATAAGTCAATCGTATTAGAATTTAATATAGGTCAAAAACCAAAATATGATAACATTTCTATAATTTTATATAATGTTATCAACTTTCCCAAATTTACTTAGCTATTGAAGTATTTCAATCAATTTCTTATGATTGAAATAAATTTTATTCAATTTTAAAATACTTGAAAATGTGATTGAATAAGTTCTATTCAATCTTAAAAGATGTGGAGATGTAGAAGTTACAAATAATTTTTATTCGATTTTATTTCGTTTGAGGTTATCTACAAGAGCTTAGTCATAATGCGCGTCGTCAATAATTTTTTGTGCTTACATTGAAATCAATGCATAATGTTAATTTAATTACCTTGAAATTAATGTACACCATACATCTAGTTATATCAAATCAGAAATCAACACATTCACTGAAATCAATGCATCTAATGCAAGCAAACAAATAGTACGAGAAATCAATATCCACACTGAAATCAGTGCGTCTAATGCAAACAATCAAATAGGATTATAAATCAATGTCTATACTGAAATCAATTCATCTAATGCAAGCAATCAAATAGGATTAGAATTCAACATCTATGCTGAAACCAATGCATCTAGTGCTAGCAATCAAATAGGATTAGGAATCAACATCTACACTGAAATCAATGCATCTAATGCAAGCAATCAAACAAGATTAGAAATTAACATCTAAGTTAATGAAATCAATGCATCTAATGCAAACAATCAAATAGAATTAGAAATAAACATCTACATAGAAATCAATTCATTTAATGCAATAAATAAAATAGGATTAGAAAACAACATCTATATTGAAATCAATGCATCTAGTGCAAACAATTTTCTTCCCTTTCTCTCCCCCTCCCATCTATATCTATATCTTCCTCCATCTCTCCTTCTTTGTCTCTCTATCTCACCCCCCAAACACACATTCTCTCTCTCTTCATATCTATCTGTATCTCCCTCCCTCCCTCTCTCTATATCTCTCTTCTTCCAACTCTCCCCCTTCCGTCTATATCTCTATATCTCCCTATGTCTCTCCCTCTTCATCTCTCTCTATATCGCCCTGAAAATATACACATTGTTTCTCCATATCTATCTATATCTCCCTCCCTCCCTCTCTCTCTCTTCTCCTTCTTTCCCTCTCTCTCTTCCCCTTCTCTCCCTTTGTCTCCCCTTTTATCCCTATTCCCTCCTACTATCCTCTCTCCCTCTCTCTCCATATCCCTTATCAATCCCTCTCTCTCTCTCTCCCCACCTTTCTCTCTCTATGTATTTATTCTTACCTACCTCTCTCCCCCCTCCAACTCCATCTCTCTCTCTCTCCCTCCCTCTCAAGTCATCTCTCTCTTCCTTTACCTCTCTCCCTTCTCTCCCACATCCCTCTGTCTCTCCTCCTCACCACTCTCTCTCTATCTCTCCCCCTCTCTCTCTTCGCCCTCCATCTTTGTCACTATCTCCCCCCTATCTCATTTCTCTCTCCCCCTTCTCTCCATCTCTCTTTCTTTGTCTTTATATCTCACCCCCAAACATACACACTCTCTCTCCATCTCTCCCTTGTCACTCCCCCCCTCTCTCTCTCCACCTTTCTCTCTCTATATGTCTTTCTTCTTCAATCCCTATCTTTGCCTCCAACTCCATCTCTTTCCCCCTCTCTCTTTCTCCTCCACTCTCTCAGCCTTTCCCTCTCTCCATCTGTGTGTCCCCCCTCTCTCTCTTACCCTTCTCCCTCTCTCTATCCTCTCATTCTCTCTTTCTTCACTCCTCCTCTTCTCTCTCCCTCTTTTTATCTCCATCTCTCCCTTGTCACTCCCTCTATGTCCCCACCTCTATCGCTCTAGGTCTTTGTTCTTCCCTACCATATATATTTGGAGCTAATAATATAACAAATTTTATATTATATTAAAGGTAATATTATATTAATCCAAAATTAATAATTTTAATATTAAAATATATTAATATTAAAATATATTAATATTAAATCTTTAATATTAATATCAAATTTCATAATTTAATATTAATAGCAATAATAGCCCCAAGGGATAACTCAATTGGTCAAGTTCCTATTACTAAGTATCTTGTCAATCGGGAGGTCATGGGGTCAAATCTCTTTGACGCCCTTGGGGTTAGGCCTTGTTAGTTTGGTTGATGGGTAGATCCCTTTGGGTTGATCTACCTGGATTTTCCCGTGGATGTAGCATCCCAGTGTTCGTGAACAACATTATATGCGTGTGTGTGTGTGTAGCATCCACCCAGTGTCCGCGAACCACATTATATATATATCTATATATATATATATATATATATATATATATATATATATATATAGTAATAATAATTTTTAAATATTAATATTAGATTTAATAAGGTTTCTACATGACATGATAACAAAAATTGGAATTTTAATGATGTATTTAAACTTTAATTTTAATTTGGAATTTGAATATGGTAAAAACTTTTGTGGAAGGTAAATCTATGATCCATTTGAGTTGAAGGTAAATGATAAGGTATATTTTGAGCATGGAAAAACATAATTACACCTTGCCCCCATATTGGGTTGTAGAATGCGCCTCTCAGTGCAATAACATAAAAAAATAAAAATAAAAAATAAAAAAATAAAAAATAAATAAATAAATAAATAAATAAATAAATAAATAAAGAAATTAATTAATTAATTAATTATTAAAAAAATAAAAATAAAAAAAATAAAAAAATAAAAATTGGTAAAAACTTTTGTGGAAGGTAAATTTATGATCCATTTGAGTTCAAGGTAAATGATAAGGTATATTTTGAGCATGGAAAAACATAAGTACACCTTGCCCCCATATTGGGTTGTAGAATGCACCTCTTAGTGCAATAACATTTAAAAAAAAAAAAATTAATGTTCTTCATAACCTAGATCTAGTTGAATTCTCATTTTTAGTAACATAATGTCATATCAACTTGGTTAAATTATTAATGGATTAAATTTTAGATCTTTATTGAATCTAAAATCTAAATTATGGGATTATGGGATTGACATAAGCATTTGAAATTTTGTTTAAAGAGGATCGATAAAGCTTAATAGCTTGATCGAGCCCTTGATTAACCATGTAAATGGCTCGATCAAGGATTTAGGAAACCCTCAATCTAGATATTTGAATTAAAAATTCACACGCTCGATCGAGCATTTTAAACCCTAAATCGAGCTTATGAGGTCCTAAAAACCACAATTTTAGCACCCCTTCTGCAAATTTTTGTGCAACACCATTTTGTACCCTAGCGAACTTAGGGAAAAATTTGTCCTTAGGTGGTGAAGTTGATCATGTTGGATTCATGAAGCAGTCCTCTATCCAATGGCATATAAGTTTGAAATTTTTGAATTCATATGATATATTTCATCTAATTGCTTTTAAACATAATGCTAGAAACTTTTTTAGACGATTTTAAAGAGGCTGAATAAAAAATCAATAACATAAAATATACACAATGAAAAAATTTCAAAAAATACCACTATATTCGTTTATGAGTCCTCTTCTAAAGGGTACTCTTAATTTTTCAATTTATTTAAATAGTTGAAAAAACCTTATGTGAACACGTGTCTACAAGATGCAATTGAAATATTACTTCACCAACGTCGAAAAATAATAATAAAAATATAATTTTGCATAAAAAAATAAATTTGTAATATGAAAAACTTATTTCTCTTCGTGTAGATCATGCTCATATATATATATTTTAAAAATCACACATTTTAGACTAAGTTATGCTATGTGAACACACACATACCTCTTAAAATGTGTGAAAATTTGCAAGAAAAAGTATTGCATTAATGGAAAATTGAGAGATTATATGACACTAAAATTTATTCCAAAAAATATCATTATGACAACAACATAATTCTCTACATATTGTCTTTTTACTCCGAATCAAAATTCACAATGCTTATATGAATTGTGAGGGCTTAAATTCGATAAAAGAGGAAAATTTTGAAATTTCATCACCACATTTGGCCCAAAAGTGTAACCCATCTTTATGCATTCAGCCATAGTGTTTTGAGGAACTAATAAATAACTAGACACATTATGAGGGGATATGTTTTGGTGTTGTAAGAACCAAGTTTGAAAAGTGGGTTGAAGGATGCTCTAATCATGGAGGTGTTATGTTGGTAAAGTGTAATTCTTTAATGTCTAGGTTGAAGGAAACACCAAGTGCAAATCAACAGTGTGAGAATTGACAGTTCATAGTTCAAAGTATAGAGATAAAGAACATAGTAGAATTTAGAGAAGCGAATTGGAACATTACAGAACATATTACAAGTTGAAATATGTAACTAGGTCCGGTCTTCATCATGACATATGCAATCATGATTTTATTTATTTGATGTAATGAGAAAAAATAAATTTACTATTATTATTCTTGAGGCACGGGTTTCATGCTTATGGGGGATTTATTTTTAGGTTAAGCACCCATTGAGTGCTTCTAGGGTTTGTCATTGAGTATACAAGTCAATTAAGTCATTGTCATGTATGAAAGACCCTTTTGGACATGTTACATATTGTAAGAAAAAATTATTTGAGTAAAAAATAGAGTCAAAGACACTACAATACCTTGTCAAACAAGTAGCAACAAGTCGACCTACATGAAGGGCTAAGTCGGCCTAAAGATAACAATTCATACCCCTGAAAAGCCTATATATAAGAAGGAATTCAAACTCATTTGGAGATACACTCAAGCAAGTTCTATCTCCTCAAGATAGAAGCTAGAAAAAGACGAAAAAGAAGAATATGAGCAAGATCAAAATTTTTGGGCCTCTCTCTCTCTCTCTCTCTCTCTCTCTCTCTCTTGTGTTAGGGTTTCTACAGTTACCGGGCAAGTCAAAGTGTTAGGAAGAAACTACTAGTTGAAGCTCCAGAAGAAACTGTTGGGTCAAAGTTCTAGGAGAAACTGTTGGGTCGAAGTTCCAGAAGAAACTGTTGGGTCGAAGTTTCAGAAGAAACTATTGGGTTGAGATTGCAGGAGAATCTGTTGGGAGGTTGAAGTTGTAGGACAATTTGTTGGGGATCGAAATTCATGTAGAAGTTGCTGAGGGCAAAGTTGCTGGAAAGAACACTCATCAAAGAAAGGTTTGACCTGGTCTTGGAGGGGTCTTGGTCAAGGGTCATATGTCTTGGAATTCATCAATTGAAGGTCTATAAGAAGAGAATAATTCTTGTGGATTTTCCTCTCAGTTGGAGAGGTTTTGGCCCTCATTGATTGCCTTTATCTTGTGTCCTCTTGTATTGAGGTTATTTATGGTTTGGTATTGTTTGATGAAAATAACATTGAATATAATTAATAAAAGGAAGAAGTTAATCAAGTTAGGTAAAAATGCATCACAAGCAATTATCTAAGTAAGAGAAATCGCCTAACGTAATTGCACCTAGATTTCTAAATATGGTATCAGAGCTAAGGTGATAATAGAAGGAAAGGCAGCTTGAATAAGGATCACCAAAAGGAGTATCAAGAAAGTTCAAGACATCAAAGAGGACATCGAATCATCAAGGAGGGATACCTAAGGGCCAAAAAAATTAATGAGCATCAAAGAAGACCTCAAAACCCTAGCTCATTCAAAGAAAGGGTTTCTCAATTAAAGCATTCTTGGGAAACTTACAATATTCAAAAGAAATAAGACCTTAAAGACCCGACATTCACTCAATCACAGAAAGACCCTACATTTGAAGTACCTTGGGAAGGCCATCTCACTCTACACTATCATCTGAGGAAGCATGAAGAGGCACTGCCATCATTATCACGAATCAAGGTGATCTCCCTCTCTTTGAGCCAAGGATCAATTTTGAAGGAAGTCATCTTCTATTACCTACATCTTCATCAAAATCAAGAAGGAATTAATTTGAAGATATTGTCATCAAGGAGTATCTTCACTAGTAAGTATATATATGTGTGTGTGTGTGTGTGTTAAAATGACTTCATTTTTCAAGGAGAGCAACAAATTGGTTGGGTCATCAAACTTTCTTGCATGGAAGAAGAGGACAAATTTGATCCTCATAGAAAATGAAGTCATTGGACATGTTAAGGGTTCAATCACTAAACCTCCAAAAGAAGAAGTTCAATCCCTAGACAAGTATATGAAAGGGGAAATAAGGGCTCAAAGGATCATTATAGAATCCATTAAGGATCCCCTCATACCTTATGTTGCAAAGTTGGAAACATCAAAAGAAATCTTCGAGAAATTAATAGAATTATTCTCCGTAAACACCGCTGGAGAAGTCATATATTTAAGAACCGAGCTATACAATATGAAGACACCAAAGGAAGAAGGAATAGCTTCATACTTCATGAGGGTATCATAAATACGAGACCAACTACAAGAATTGGGAGAAATAATGTCTGATAAAGAGATGACCACCGTTGTGCTCAATACACTACCTGATGAATGGGGAAACTCTGTATCAAGTATCTATGGAAAGAAGGAAGCAACCCCATTCAGTGAACTTCGATCATTATGTAAGAATGAATAAACTAGGTTAAAAGAAAAGAGCGATGTGGGACCAGGTGAACAAGTTAAAGCATTTGTTGTCATGGCTAAGAGAAAAGGAAAGTTTGGTTCTCAGAAAAATAAAAAGAAGGATATGTCGAAGATTCAATGTTATGGTTGTAAATAATATGGGCATTTCAAGAGAGATTATCTGAAATTCAAGAAGGAAAACAAGAGGAAAGAAATAAATGAAGCTCATATCAGCGAAGAAGTGGAAGAACATGATGAGAAGAAATCCGAAGGGATAGATCTTCACTATTAGGGTTTCTCCAATGCATAGCAAGGAGAAGTAGGAGGTGAAAAGACCTCCACCATGGCAGTCAAGATGAGAAGCATTATAACTAGATTCATCTTAGTAGAATATGGCATCATACTAGAAGCATATCGTTGAAGCAAGAGTTGCTGATATCATTAGAGAAGCTTGAAATAATATTTGAAGTAGAAGTCTACATGGATGTAGCAGTCATCATATAAATGAAGTACATCTTGGTAACCTCATTGAAAGCATAAGTAGTATATATGGTTGAAGGAAATTCATCTAGCATGATAGAATGAATTCATCATACATCATCATCATGGAAGGAGAATTTTTCGAATGAGGATAATCAAGATCTTCCAATGGAATCTTCATTAGAAGGTTCACCTCTACTTGGAAGAAGAAAGTGTCTCAAGGATCATTCCACCTGTGCAGGATACAATGTTTAGAAGGATGATGGTATGGTGACAAAGGAGAACAACATTTCAAGATGGTTGAATTACCTTTAATCAAGAAAAGAAAGCTACTGTAGAAATTCTAGATGACTAAAGGAGAAAAGAGGTATGTATATATTTGACAGAATAAGTCATGTCATCATATTGTTGCATGGATAAATTCTCTACCTCATGAGCATGGTCAAATAAAAAGGGATCGCTACCATAAAAAGGATGCATGATTCACATATTGGCAAGATGAAATCAACATAATATGTCCTCATATCGAATATGAGGTAGTTGAAAAAGATGTAAGGAACTACGAGTTCCTAGGAAGCAATATGTGAAGAAAGAAAAAAGAGATCGTGAAAGATGCAACTATGGTCACGTAAGAAAAGGGAAGTCAACATGCAATGACTAGAAGAATTGATCATGACATCTCCATAGAGAACAACCATGACAAGGATTGTAAAGAAAAGAGACCCTTGACATATGAAGTCTTGGAGATGTGTTTATGAATGTGTAGAATGTTGATGTTGCGAGCAAGCAAGATGTCATGATGAAAGGCCATCACAAAAGAAAGTGACTGTGATTTGATGATCATTTTTTAACAACATTTGGATGGGTTATACAAGGCTATCGAAAGAGGATTGTAGATGTCACCTACAACGACCACTCATGTGGTTGGATGGAAGATCCTAAAAGAAACATGACCTGAAAGAGGTAGAAATATAAAGAAAAGTCAGATGTGGATTAGAAGATCACCTTTCGATGAAGGGAAGGATGACATCACTGATATGCTTCGTGAAGGAAAGTGATGGATGGTTGATGCCCTACGACTAGTGAAGACTCCATAATGAAAAAAATAAACTTCATGACATTGAAAGAAGGAACCCCACAAGCAGCCAAGAGTACCAAGATCTCCACCTAGAGCCAAAAGTTGTTGAAAGCAAGTCCCTAGTTAAGAGGGAGCTTAAATAAGTCCCTAGATAAGAGGGATCTTGGGTACATTCCTTTTATAGGAATGGGTATATCTTCCATAATTGAGAGGGAGAGTGAGACACATCATTCTTGTCTTCATATTGTGAAGAAATAATGGAGGATTGGGTAAGCATTTGACAATCGATACTCTTTGAGGATGTGGTAGGGCATCCAAGATAAGAGTAGTCGAAGAGGACCGATATTCTTTGAGGACTAGGAATCCAAGTTAAGAATAGTCCTAGAAGGACATACTCTGTGAACACCCGGGAGGGGTATGTTCCTTGAGAGACAATGATGATGGTGTTTGTTAGTCATTGTTCTTGCCAACATTATGCTCTGATATTGTGGAGAGATAGATTTGTTAGTCAAGGCCTTTCTATGTGATAATGTTGGTTGGTATGATACAAAAAGACGAGTTACCAATTCGATTCTTCTTATTAGAATTCTTCAAATTGAGAATGTCCAAATACCTTGTATGAATTATGAATACCTCCCTAGTTAAGAGGACGTGTTGAAATATGTAACTAGGTTTGGTATTCATAATGACATATGTAATCACGATTTTGTGTATTTGATGTAATTAGAAAAAATAAATTTATTATTGTTATTCTTGAGGAATGGGTTTCATGCTCAAGGGAAATTTATTTTTAGGTCAATCACCCATTGAGTGCTTCTAGGGCTTGTCATTGAGTCTACAAGTCAAATGAGTCATTGTCATGTATGAAAGACCCTTTTGGGCATGTTACATATTGTGACGAAAATTTATTTGAGACAAAAATAGAGTCAAAGACCCTCCAAGACCTTGTCAAACAAGTAGCAACAAGTTGACCTACATGAAGGGACAAGTCATCCTAAAGATAGTAATTCGTACCCCTGGAAAGCCTATATATAAGAAGGAATTCGACCTCATTTGGAGATACACTCAAGCAAGTTCGATCTCCTCAAGATAGAAGCTGGGAAAAAACGAAAAAAAGAAGAAGAAGAGCAAGATCAAAGTTTTTGGGCCTCTCTCTCTCTCTTGTGTTAGGGTTTCTACAGTTACTAGGCAAGTCAAAGCACTAGGAAGAAACTATTGGGTCGAAGTTCCACATGAAACTATTGGGTCAAAGTTCTAGAAGAAACTGTTGGCTCGAAGTTCCAGAAGAAACTGTTGGGTTGAGGTTGTAGAAGTATTTGTTGGGAGGTCAAAGTTGTAGAATAATTTGTTGGGGATCGAAATTGTAGAAATTGGTGAGGATGAAATTGTTGGAGGAACACTCATCAAGGAAGGGTTTGAATTGGTCTTGGAGGGATCTTGGTTAAGGTTCATAGGTCTTGGAATTCGCCAATTTAAGGTCTATAAGAAGAGAAGAATTCTTGTGGGTTTTCCTCTCAGTTGGAGAGATTTTGGCCCTGGATGATCGCCTATATCTTGTGTTATATTGTATTATTATTCTTTATGGTTTGGTAGTTGTTTGATGAAAAGAACATTAAATATAATTAAGAAAAGGAAGAAGTTAATCAAGTTAAGTAAAAATATATCACAAGCAGTTATCAAAGTAAGAGATATCACCTAACCTAGTTGCACCTTTATTTCTCAACATTACATAGATGATAACATAGGGGATTGATGTCTCCATTAGGTTGGTGGCTATAAACACTAGCGGCAAAGGGGATTGGCGTCTCTAGTAGGTCGGTGCCTATAAATTCTTGAAGTTGGGGGGATTGTTGTCTCTAGTAGGCCGGTGCCTATACATTTGTGAAGTTGAGGGGATTGGTGCTTCTTATAGGTTGGTGTGTACAAATTTTCATAACAATGGGTTGGTGCCTATAAAGAACTATTATATAAAGATGTTTTGTGGTTTTTCTCCCAGTGTTGATGTTTTGTTTCATGAATTGCTTAAGATATTATCTTCTTATGGGAATTGAATGTTTAAATAAGCAAAGATTGTCTTATATTGACCCCCCACCGTTATTTTCTTAGTATAAGTGAGAAATCAACATTATTTTTCCCCTCAAAAACAATATTTCAATAACTAGCTTGCTTTTTCTTAGCGGTGAACATATTTTTTCTTCAAATCAATGTTTGAATGGAGTTGTTATACCATCCAGCCTATATATTCAAGAAGACATGTATATTCCCATAGAATATCAAGAAATTCCAAGGAATGGTCTTAAAGGAGACCTTATTTACATGAGAAATGATGCACTACTCATGACTATTTTCCACACATGAGTCAAAAGGTGCAAGGAAAATATGGCATGGCCAAGTAGGCAAGACAAGTAAAGTAGAAATTCTATTAAGCAAGACAAATAAAGTAGAAATTCTATTTGAAAAGAGATTTAGCACTTCATGGAAAAAATGGCTTCTAAGTGAAGTATCAAAGATGTGAAAACTAATGAAAACACATTTGAGGGCTTGAAAAGAGCATTCTATTGGTGCTGAAAATTCGCCAATCAAAGTTTGGATGAGCCCAAAGTGTCTAAGAGAAAATTTTTGGATTTTCCATAAAAGGGATTCCCCTCCAATTCCAAGTCATTTTTGCACTTGGTGGAGCAGAGGTTGGAGGAGGAGAGGAGGCTCTAAATTATCTTAGTGAACATGTTGCAAACAAACCAATTTGTGGAATTTGGATTTGCAACTTTTAGGTAGTTTTCCTTTCCTTATGTGTCAAGTTCTGTGGATTGGTTTAAACATGGCTAAAGGGGCCAAAGAAAAGAGCCTTAATTCTTCTTCGAAAAATGTTTCCTAATGACAAATCAAGGCAAGAAATGATGAGGCAATCAACTACTAGAGAGGTCTAGAGTCAACTTTCCCTCATCACATAAAATATAGGGACTAGATGGTAAGTATGCCATAATACAGAGTAGAATATCTCAATATATGGTATTGATCATCAACTATATGAAATGTGTAGATAACTCACTATAGAGGCTAGTAGGAAGACTACCTTGTGGTTAAGAGGATGAAATAGCTTACTTAAACCATTGGGGCCTAGGCCAAGCATGAATGATTAATTAGGAAAGTGGTCAAAGGGGCCATCATGACCCAAGCATGACATACTACCCCCTAGTAGATGATGATGGGGGGTGTGGGGCAAGGGCTAATTAGATATGCAAAGGTTGGAATGATGTTTCCTAATATTTATGTATATAACATGCTAAGGGCATGTACTATTTGGTGGTCATACACATATGCATAAGGGATGTAATTTTTTGAAAGGAAATAATGTGGTCGTCACCAATTTATTGTAATGAATACAAAATAGATATTGAAGCAATAATGTAGTGGGAGAAAGGCAATGGTGAATTTCCAATCTATGTTGGTACTACATATGTGAGTCGAAGGAACTGAACTTTTAGGTTCACAAAGAAGTGTCACCATCCCAAGGAGTAGCTTGGGATGTAGTGAACTAATTCTTATCTAAATGAGAATGTGATTCAACAACACAACAATTGGAGGCACTAGATTACTAATAAAATAAGTAGGAATGATCAAGTGGATCATTCTAAGGTGATATAGAGTGGTATGGGACTCTAGAAGTTCTTCATGATAGGGAGGAATAATGATACTAGAGTTGACATTGCTAGACAAAACATATGGTGAAGTGAATCTTGAATCGTTGCCCTATGTGAATGAGAAACATGGTTCACATTTGTGACATCTACATAAGTAGATACTAGATTGAAGTTCCAATGACATCGAGAATGAAGAGACATGGGACATAGAAGGCATGCTTCGATGTTTGCAATCAAATGCAAAAGTGGAGTATGAAGATATTGATCCTATGGTTGATGAAATGTAAAGGATGTGTATGGTTTCTTAACCATTTCCATATCATGGAGACCAATATCAAGGATAGATTGAGTAGGTCCCTACCCTAATCTAAGAGTGCACACAGGTTTGCAATTAGAGCAGTAGAGATTCCACTATGAACAACTTGTAACTATCACACAACAAGTGTATCATGGAAGTGTGGAAATTTGGGGCAACAATGAGAGTAATGATTGTAAGTATTGCAGAAAGTGCAAGGATAATTTATGTGTAAATATTTTTTACACTTGGACAAGTCAAGAAGTGTGGAATGCACCACTAGAATGGAAGGGCCTAGTTCTATTTCATCTAATTTAATAATTCCTTGAGCTCAAGAAGAGAAGTACAATTGTTGTCAGCATGGTCATGAAGATCACATAAAGCACAAGGAACTTGCAGCTTAGGTGTAGTGGTTTGGGTGGCCATAATATGATCTTTCTTGTTAGTTCCCAGACTCTTCTTATCCTTACCCCCCTTTGCAACTGCTTTCCCAACATGAGTGGACTTAGGCTAGGGTTGCACATGAACTAAAGAAGTTGATGGGACTATAGGAATAGCTTGAACAAGTGTCAAGGCCAAAAAAGCTTGTAGTTGAGAGGGAAATATAGGAATTGGAGGATCCAAGTACTAAACTGGAATCCTCAAGTGATATTTAGTAATTTCAACATGGCTATACTGGTTTACTAACCACCATTGGTAGTGTGAATAGGAAAGGTATCTAGCCAAATGGGTAATGACCAGTGGGGCTCCCCCAGTCACATATGTTGAAGTTGTGAATTAAGATTGTTTAACAACTAGTTATGAGAAGGAGGACTTGCGCCTCTAAGACACCATGCACACTTGAGAGGATCTTAGTGAGTTGAATACTGGCAATGGGCCATAATAAGTCCCAAGAAATGTGGAGTCTTTGTAGACCCTTGAGATGATTTATGATAATGAAGGGATAGCCTAGTTCCTAATCATAAAGGAAATGGCATACTCAAGATTCACCTGAGTCATAGGATCATAGTACAAGAGTTGATTTATTGTGAAAATATTCCTCTAATAAGGGAAGCTCATAGTGTATACCACTTTTATGGCATACATGAAGCTACGACCTAAGAGGGAATTATAGTCTAGAGTGGCATTAATAACATCCACTTCTAGCAAGACTTGTTTGTTGGAAACCTCAATGGGACAATATTGGTATAACCCTTCAAGCTATGAGGGGAAACCTTCATATGCTCTTAATGTGATTGTAGATGGTATAAAGTCAGGTGATCCAAGATTTTCCCAAACTTGGGTTAACATAAAAAATGTAGATGCACCTTTGTTGACAGTGCAATGTTGGATAATGGCAATCTTGATTAACATTAGTATTTGGAAAGTTGCAGATGGGGGGACGCATGTAGTGTTTTCTTTATTAACATCAAATATGATCATCTGACCATTAGAGGCATCCATAGTTCCCAAAGAAAATGGTAGATTCTTTGATTGTGGAGGACATGTATGGAGTACCTCCAAACCTGACATGGTAGCAAAAGACTATGCCAAGTCATCTACAATGCTGTAATTATGAGAAACCAAATTATGGGGATTTGGTGCATTTTGACATAATGGACCCTTGGAAATTCTAGTTGGTGTCTCAACCAATGGTTAATGAATATGTAGGGTTCCACTAGGTGACAAAGGGGACTCTTTGGATGGAGTCAGTTGAGTCTTAGGTGGAGGAACAAATTGACATGACCAAGTGGAAAGGTTAAGGTTGGCATAATCCAACATTATCATTTGGTATATTGTATTCCCATGTTGATTGGACACTGGAGCAAGAGGAATAGTTTGGCCGTCATTGGTGGCCATGTACCATTGAGTAGGAAATGGATTCCCAAGCATAACCAATTGCAAAGAAGGGGGTCAAGTCAATGTTGAACGTGGTTGGTCCATTACTTCCCATGCGTGACACATTTATGCGAGTGAAACAAACACTTATTGGTATAATGACCATATATACCAAAATAGGAACAAGGCTTATTTATTCAAATAGCCTTGTTCTACTTAGACATATAAAAATCATATATATTATATAAATAATATATACATGTTCTATATTTTTATAAAAAAACAACTATAAGTATTTAAATTATATATATATATATATATATAATTTTTAATTTTTTCCATAATTAATAATAATTTAAAATAAAATTATAACTTAATTTTTTTTTAAATTTTAAATATTAATTATATATTTTTAATATATATAAATATTTAATATTAATTTAATTTATATCACTACACAAGTATTTAAAATTTTAAATATAAGTTCGTCTTTACAAATCACTGCATTTTAATATAAGTTTTCCAATGCCAATCCTATTGCAATCTATGATTTATCTCATATTTGGTTGGACAAGATATTTAAAAAAAATCCAATGGATTCAGTTAATCTCTTATATGGCAATAAAAATATAATTTAAAATATATCTTTACAAAAATAATCTAAACATATTTATTGTAAGTTGTTTTTTCACTGCAATAATAAACACAAATTTCTGCATTCTATCAAATGTACAATTATATACTGCAACAATAAACATATTTTTCCCTGACCTCCATCAACAGTACTCTTGTAAAATAAAAGATGATATTGTATACTGCAATAATAAACATATTTTTTCCTGTCCTCCATTAACATTAACAGTACTCTTGTAAAATAAAAAAATGTTGTAAATCACTGATTGCCTTAAAATGATGTTATAAATCACTGGTGAGTTGTATGGGCGGTGAAGATATAAATGCTATTAAACGCCGATATCGAAGTTCATGTCACCTTACGTTATGAACCATCAACGTTCAGAAAGTACAATAAAGATTTCCTTCTGGTTGTTATTCTCAGTCACCAAACTTTTAAAAGCAAAAATAGTACATTCTGAGTTTTACTCTCCTACGCATCGAAGGAGATTGCTGCAATCTACAGTGTGCTCCATGAGGTTCTTGTACACATATTTGCAGGGTTTCATACATGGTTTAATTATATAGGAGCCGTTTTCAACAGTATTGATTATTTTATGTGGAATTCTAAGCTGCATGAGTCTTGCTCAATTAATTTTAAACTAGTACAATTTCTGTGAAATTCAATCCTTGGGATATTGTTAATGTTTTTGTCCACTGATGTGTTATACAATGTCATTAATGATCTTAAACATAAATAAATTGCTTTGCAGGTAATTGACAGAGGTGGATTTATTGCTATTGCTGCTAGTTTAGGATGCTTTATGTTTAGTTCACTTTGAATTTTAATTTTGCATGTCATTCATGGTTGCTGTTACCAACGGATTTTTTCTCCAGCAATTAAAACTGGAACAGTTCATTAACATGGCAAACAGAAACACGCATACCCTAACCCCTGCATGGATTCATGTGAAGCAATTCACTGTTTTTTTTTTTCTCTGTAATAAATTGCTGGAGTTATATAGAAAATTGGAATTCGGAGAATTGATGTACAGAAGGACAGGTATCGGTGGTGTGATATGACATAATTTACTCTCTCTTTTTCTTTGTCATAGCCAATCTAGTATAACTTGACAAGCTGTAATAAAAAGCAAAGCCAAACCCTCAATAAAACCCTGACTGCAATTTATGGGGGGCAGATAAGGGCAAGTTGCAACTCTCACACACGCAAAGAATTACAGCCTAGGCTAGAAATCGATTTAATGGGTTAACTGAAAGCAGTTGGCATTTTATTGGGCACTGATAACAGACCCTAGGTAGCCCACGCCACGAAGAAATAAGCATTAAAGGGCAGCTTAAATGCTGTATAAATGGAATTGAAAAGTGTTGAAGGTAGGCATTGATTGAGGGCCTTTATGGAGGGTGCGTAAATGCAGGGAAGCAGAGGAGTAAAGAAAAGAGGGGCTTAGCAGTCAGTGCTTACCTACGATATCTCTTAGGATCCTGCCACGTTCATTCCTCTTACATGCTCTCAATGGCTTCAACACCCTTCAATTAAGACCCTAACCAATGCAAATACCATACATTTGTACCCTAAGCGACTCTGCATTTTGTTTCCACCACTTGGAACCTATGCAACATAATGAATTAACCGTATATTCAAATTAATCTGCAGGGAAACTTCCAAGGCTTTAAATCTCCACTCCCAAATTTATGAGAGACTGTGCAGTGTTCGATGAGATTTAGTCCAGATGTCTCCTCCTAGAGTTAATATATAACTCAACATCCACCATTGTTTCTGTATATAATTAGACTCGCTGAGAATTCCCATGAATCTTTTTCTTAGAATTGCCTGCGATCGTTTTTTTGAAACCCTAGATCCTCTGAAACCCTAGATCCCTTGAAACCCTGTAGGTTTTCTGAATTCAGTAAAAGGTAGGATCTTAAAAATGTTTGAGGAGGTGTCCAGGAAGAGAAAATGGTGTTGGAATTCAGGCAATTCTAAACATGGTGATGAGATTGGTGTCGGTGGACAGAAACTGAAACCCTCGGGTATTGGAATTGAGCTTCACGTTGAGTCTCCCCTGCCTCCAGAATGGCAGCAATGTTTAGACCTTCAGGTTTGTTTTCATCTTTTAGTTTTTCCCTGAATACAAATTGTGATTCCATGTCATTGATGGTGTTTTTTTAGTTTTGCCTTGAATACAAATTGTGACTCTATGTCATTGATGGGTATTTGTTTTGGTTGTTGTTGTTGAATTAATCAATGATTGCAGACAGGGCAAATATATTATTACAATTCAGCCACACAAACTAAGACTTGGCATGATCCAAGAGAAAAGACTGCAGTTGCTGGCTCTCAGTCCATGCAGTTGGACCTGCAAATGAATCTTCCAGAAAACGGTCAGACATGGAAGCAGCAGCAGAAGGAAGAAGTTGCAGGAAGAAGGAACTTGTCTGATCTCTTTGATGAAAATAGTGGAGAGATGATTGCAGTAGCCTGTGCACAGTGCCACATGTTTGTCATGTTTTATAAGGCTTTTCCTTCCTGCCCCAACTGCAAGTACGTGCATCCAATCGACCTCAACTTGGCATTCAGAAAGAAGAATATTATGCCACCCAGACAGACGCTCAGTTTGCTTGATTATGATCATGACAGTGTACAGGACACAAAGTAACTGTGAATGTAATGAGTTTTGGAGCTCTGAAGATTTGAATTTTATGTTGTTTTATGACCAAAAAAAATGTATAGAGAATTTTAAATTTTGTGTAGCAGGCTTAAGCTGGGAAGACTAGGGCAACTGGTGCAATCAGCTATGAATAGTTTATGTTTGCAGTCATCTATTGTACAATATGGTTTTCTTCACAAAAATATTGTGCGACTTCTTGTTCAGCAGTTGTGTCATTCTCTTATCAATCAACTGAATTCCATAAGAAATTTACTTACTGAATGTCTTATCTAATACTATTTCACCAGCTTTCTTAAACATGATTAATGGTGCTGCATTTTTTAATAGAATTTATTTGCTGAAACTCTTATCTAAAACTATTTCACCAGATTTCTTAAACATGATTAATGATTCTACATTTCTTAATATAATTTACTTGCTGAGACTCTTATCTAATACTATTTCAGCAGCTTTCTTAAACATGACTAATGGTGCCACATTTCTTAATAGAATTTACTTATGGAAACTCTTATCTGATACTATTTCACCAGCTTTCTTAAACATGACTAATGGTGTTACATTTCTTAATGAAATTTCCTTACTGAAGTTCTTATCTAATGCAATTTCACCAGCTTTCTTCAACATGACTAATGGTGCTGCATTTCTTAATAAAATTTCCTTACTGAAATTCTTATCTAATGCTATTTCACCAGCTATGGTGCTGCATTTCTTAATAGAATTTACTTACTGAAACTCTTATGTAATACTATTTCATCAGCTTTCATAAACATGACTAATGGTGCTGAACTCTCGGTACAGGAGTTGCAGCAATAGTTACTGGCATGGGTTGACAACCTGCAAACTAAAACCTAATCATCAAATAATGAATTAGTTAATACCATCAAATATGACTCAAGCGAGATCGATTTGAAATGCTCAAATAGTAGTGTGCTTGTTTATGCTTTCATGGAAGAATGTGGTGAGCTCAAACAGCTTATTTCAGACCTTTTTTTTGTGCTTGGGTGTCCATTAAATAACAATAGAATTTTCACTCAGAAATGTTTTGTTCTGAATATTATGCTCCAGTTGTTGCAGAATAACTCCTACAAATTTCACGACATTCTCCTTTTTATCTGTTTCATAATGACTGCGAATTCTGTAGTCAACCCCAGCTATTCAATGGAAGCTTCACAGAAACTATTTGTCGAGCGTTAGACTCCATGATCAGAAACGTAAAGATAACAACTTATTTTAATTTACAGTCGATTTACTGCGATGTATTAAGATCCATTCAATCACGAAAATTCCATTTAGTTGTGACCAGCTGAAAAAAATCATTTAGTTATCACCAGCTTAAACTGTAATATTGAGAAGAACTCAACGATTACCACGTATATTTATTGATCGCTATCAATGAAACATGAAGTCTCGGTAAGGATGGCCTGGAATTCTGGTGATTGCAGAATGGTGTATTCAATTATTAAGTATGAGTGAAGTGTATTCATTTCGTATGGAGTAACGTAAAGATTTAATTTATTAAATCCATGGAATTTGCATAAAATGTCAGAGCAGTCATGTATCCTGCATTTATTTATATTTATAATTTATGATTATGTAAAAAATGAAATATTATTATTTATTTATTGGTTCTAAATATAATAGAAAGTGGGAAAAAGTACATGATGAATTTAATCTTATGGATTTGTTAGACATGTAATCTTGTCATTAAGATTGGGTTGTCATTAAGATTTGGGTTAGTTAAGATTTGGGTTAGTTTGTGTTATGGAGGTTAGTTATTAGAATTTAAAAAAATTTAGAAATTGAATATAAATGTATTATTATTGTATTTATATGTACTTTTTTAATGAATAATGAAGATATAGAATTGAGATTTCAATACTAGTGTATTGCTGTATTGTTTATTATTTATTTGTTTTTGAATTCTATAATATTATAAGTGCTCTCTTTATATTTGTTCTTTAATGATTTGTTCAACAATGGTGCCAGGATAATGTGTTCTATTGAAATAATATGAGTCACTAGTTTTGTGGTCTTTTTGAGCGCTTTTCTTTCCTTAGACCTTGGTCTTGAAACTTTGTGGTGAAGATTCTGGTAAAGAACGACAAGTAGGGAGGTTTAACGGAGAGCAACGACAAGTAGGGAGGTTTAACGGAGAGCATATGTATCGTTGAGGTAGAGACGTGTGATTTGCCTATTGCATTGACACATAGTGTTATGGCTAACAAATCACTCTTGCAAACAAGATCTCCTTAGACTCATACAATATCTAGTAACAAACAGAGAAATGATTGCTACCTTTCCTTAATTCATAACTAAAGAATGAAGTGTGATGTATGTAAGAGCCTCTCACCTTTTCTACGAAATGATTGTGGAAGTCCTTATGATGTTTTCAAAGTCTTTCCTTGCTGCTTCAAAGGAAGATCTGCATGAGCACAAAGTAGATGAAGGTAAAACACACCATGAATAGAAATCACAATATAACACAAATTACAAAATTAAATCATTATTCAATTATAAACTATGCAAAGGATCAAGCAGTTTTGCAAAGAGCATTGGAACAAATGCTAGTAGGAAAGAACAATGCTTGTATTAAATATTGAACAAAACGAAGCATTACAACCTTGACCTTGATGATGTATGCCTCTTCCCAATGGTCTCCAATCCTCTCCTTAGATGACAAGCTTTCCAACCTTATTCCAATAACATAAGTTTACATTCAGAAGTCCCCCTTAGCCCTCTGGTCTATGTTGAATTTATAAGCCAAGAGGAGGAGGATTGAGATCCTCTTCTCAAGGGATGAGATCTTCAAAATGAGGGATTAGGGTTCCAGAAAGGGATGAAGTTGTCTATGTTGAATTTATAAGCCAAGAGGAGGAGGATTGAGATCCTCTTCTCAAGGGATGAGATCTTCAAAATGAGGGATTAGGGTTCCAGAAAGGGAGGAAGTTTTCTCCACTAACAGAGGGATGAGGCCCAAGTATGTAGAAGTTCGAAGCTTTCAGTTGGGAAATATTCCTTCAACAAAGCTTCTAGAAATCACTTTTTAATTTTACTTACGTTAAGTTATTTGCACAGTTCATAGTGGAAGACAGAGCACAATTTTTCACTTACCACAATGGTAAAATCTATGTCTACGTAGAATCTGGCTAGGGAACCACGCAAGCGCTAAAAAGTGGGTTTTTGGACCATGTAATCCAAAATTCTTGTTGTCTTTGGGATTGTTTTACTTCTAACATTGCAAGGGAATGCTTGGAACACTGAATTAGATAACGAAAGCTCTGGATTGGTGGTCATTTGCCTAATGGTGACAAAATTGTGTGTAACAGATTAACCCCTAAAGTGCAAAGTCATAAAAGATGCTTGAGCACTGAAGCGCTTTATCATGTCAAAGTTCGGATTAGAGACCATGGTTGGAGCCCTGAAACAAACAATGAAGGGTTAAAATACAATATTTTCATATAATCATCACTGAGGTAGGCATTCCCATACTCAGAGAAAAAATATCTCAAAGAATCAATATGGAAATATACAAAGATCCATGTCAATAGTAGACACAATATGGACGCAACGATCAAATATGGATCCATATTTTCAATCATGAATATTTAAAACTCCACGCAACCTAGATGAATGAAACTAGATGCAGACTCTTGGTCTTCATCTCCATCGATCCATAGTATGCATCTATCCATGTGAGTGAAATGTTTCGAAGTCTAACATGGTAGAAACCACCTCATTACCAGTCAATGATGTGAACCGTTAACATGTGTGAGAGAAACCACTAATAATGACAATGGTTCTCAAGGCACCCCAGTACAATCTATGAAGTGTGATTAAATGTTTTGAAGTCGAACACTTCAGAATCATTTGATCGAAGGTCAATGATGAGAACATATCGTCGAAAGCGAGAAACCTGCCATTAAGACATGCAGGCTCCAAGGTACTAAATGAGGTTTTTAAATCAACTTTCTAGATAATGCGCTGAAGTCGATAGGAAGTGATATGTCGCAAGAGGGCATATGACATCAAAATCATGTTAAGTTTTGAAGAACAAATTTAGAGTGATTTAGGACTCACTCAGGGATCGCTGACGCGATTGAAGGCTATGAATTGCAAGGTAATTTTAATGGATTTGAGACTTCTGCGATCTGCATTATGTGTGGTTGTATCTTCCGGATCCATCGCATTTTATTGTTTTTATGCATTGACGTTTCGAACCATCATCTGTGGTTCATCATCAGGATTGAACTTCTCTTGAACATATCAACGACATGACATTTTGACTTAGCTGCATTTGACTAAAAAATAATGCCCAAAACCAACTAAAGACTTTCAATGGGGTATGATCAATTAAGATGCAAATGGATTTCCCAACCCAGACACAAAGATGATGAAGTGTCATGTTTGAGAGCGACATACTACCTTTTACAATATAAAAACAAATGTTTCTTTCCAATTTCCCCCACCATCACTGGCAAGTATCTCTTTATTTTTGTGCAAGCTTGAGGGGGATAACATATGCTTGTTCTGTAAGCTCATCCTTTAGATGAGTCATTCAGAGTATTTTTAACAAACCCTTGGAAGGAGTGGTTCGGTCTCGTCATAATTAATGAGTCCAACGAAGGGGTAACTCGATGTCGTTTTCATATTTAAAGAGTTTGAAAAAGACACGAAAAGAAAACTCATACAGTGCTTTCATCATAAATTTTTAACGGCCCTGGAGAAAGTAAAGCTCAGTGTTTTTCATTTTTAGGGAGCCAGGAGAAAAACATAAGTAAACTTTGAAATATCATTTTTTTGTAAATTTAGTCTCTCAAGCCCGAAAGAGGGTAAAATGATGCAGGGGATAACTCTTTTGACCATGATAGTCAAAGTATGCCTTTTTCGTAAATAGTCCACATGATCCGTAAAATGGGTAAACTTATATCAAGTAGATTTTTTATTTCTTTTGTAATGAGTTTGAAACAAACAAGCATACTCAACAATTTTTTCATGTTTAGAAAGTCATAAAAGAGCTTAAAGGTAACTCTAGTATTTTTCTTTTTCGTAATTTTAAGAGCCAAAAAAGTGTAAACATTTACTCATCGCGAAAATGATCTATTTTCGTAATTAAACTTGTGCACTACACATTCAAACTCAAACAATCAACATAATTGCTAAAAAAATAGTAAAAACATTAAAAATTTGATTTTTTAAAAGATAAAAGCAAAAAATATTATTTTAATAGGCCTAATTTGCTTATAAAATTTCAAAAAGTAAAAATTTCTTTTACCATTTGTGTTTTTACTATTGAGAGCTTTTGAAAGTGCATTTTCACTCGAAACATTAGAAGGGGATTGTGATCAAACCATTGGACCATTTCACGAACTATTTTCTCCAGGTAAGAGATCATTCCATCTTTTTCATTTTCGTAGCTTTTATTTTTCATTTCACTGGCGATTTAGTATTTTTTAGGGGTCTTTATCAATTATAATTTAGCCCTTGGTGTGCGTGGTTCCTCCTCATCAGGACTGCGCAACCTGACTATTTTTGCATTGCTGGAAAATGTGATTTGCGGAGTTTTCCTGAAGGGAACTGTGGAAATCTGCTTTGTCTCTAACAGGGGGCCACACAAGGCGCCGAGGTTTTTGGAAAAATAATAAAAAACGCTCGAAATGTTTTGCAAAACATTTCACATTCTTTTCTAATGAATCTCCATTGTTGTTTTTAGGCTTTTGAAGTGCAAAAATGGAATGGAGAGAGAGAGAACATGAAGCTGAAGATGTAGAGGCTTTGAATGACCCAACAACATTACAAGCTTTGAGAAATTATGGTTTGTACAATTTTTTTATGATTCTAGGAATGAAAGCTCAGCTGGATTTGTTGACATGGTTGGTGAGATCTTGGAATGTCGAAGAACAATTCTTTCAGATTGGAGACCAAAGGCTCACCATAGATGCAGATGACATTTATTTTTTGACTGGGCTTCCATGCCACGGGATCGATATTTCATTGTTTGGACACAAACCTAGTGGTGAAACAACATAATCTTATCTAGCGACACATTGTTTTCCGAGGTCCCAACTAAAAAATGGAAGGATTGCTAGTAAAATCAATGAGAGACTTCCATTGACAACCATCGCATTCACTGTTGCGCAATTGTGTGCAAGTGTTGGGGTCCATTTGGTTACTAAAGCCCAAATGCAGATTTCTCTGGAGTGTTTACAACCTACTATTTTTAATTGGTGTGAAGGAGTTGTTTCCAACCTCAAAGGGAAACTCACTAGAGTAAAAATAGACAAACTAAATAACTTTGGATATGGTACTATATTTATTTCATTTTATATAGAGAGGGTTCCTCTTCTTTGTCCACAAGTATCTATGGAGATGGGAGGACCTCGAGATCCTCGCATGTTACAGTGGGTTTCATTGATGGCTCGCCAAGAAGGTGGTGATGGTCCAATAGTGAGATATATTCTTGCTTTTTTCAGATGGTTGGAACGTCATATTATCATGATTGAGGATTACCCGTATGCAGACATGGATTACACTCGTGATCCAGATATCCCACTTCTTGCAGACATGCAGTGGGGTGACATAGGTAAAAATTCACATTTTGGTTGTTTTGTGTTTTTTAAAATTTGTTTTGTTTTGTTTTTGACATCCAAAACTAATCATCTAAAAGAATAATGCAGATGTGGGCCTAGTCAGACTAGCAATGATGCGCAACTTTGATAAATGTGGCGAGCAGCCAACAACTCCCGTGGTACATGACCTTGAGGCAACAAAAGCTTTATTTGAGCGTGAGCATAATCTAGAGAGGTTGACTCTAGATATCCTAGATGTCGGGATTGATGATTTATGACGCAGGCCAAGCCTGCAATAACCAGGATCTTTAATATAACCCATATCAAATCATGTTGTTCAGTTTTTGCCCAAATTAAAAACACCAGTTCCTGGCATTTTCAAAACTTTTCATCACAACCATTTTATAAGCATCAAATTGTCAAACAACTCATTATTCAAATGTTTCCACAATCCATATTCCATACTTCATTAGTTCCTCAATTCCATTCTACCACCACAAATTCACATGACTTTGGATACAATCATAAGTCAATGAAAGAAATATACACTTGTTCCTTTTTAACAATCTTAACATTGTTTACTCAATCAAACCAATAGCAATTATAATACCATTCATCCTTTTCCCAAAGCACATCAACCCACACAAATCACTGGATCAACTCTAGGAGCACTTTATACAAATCCATGATGTGCCTCATTCCATTAGGTTTGATATTGGTTCACTAAATCAACACATTCACAATCCAACTCACTTCAATGTTTTTCATTTAATTACATGCTTAATTCTCATAGGTTTGACCATTGACTTAAAACATATTTGATTTAAATCTCAACATCCAATTGACTTATGAAGATTTCATATGTGTTAGTACATGTGGAAATCTCAATCTAAAACTTTCTCTTAAACTCAGAACACTGTGCATCAACCTTTCCAGCGTAATTCTGTTTATTAAACTGCCCAATTGACATCCCAAAACATTCAACCACAGGTTTCCTTACCTCACGGTTTTACAGTGCCCTAGCTTTACGTTCAATAACTCTGCCAGGCTCGTTCTTTCTCTGCAATTCCAATTGATAATTTGATGTCTCCATTTAATGTACACACCATCAACGATGGTCTGCAAGTCATTGGTTCTGCATTAATTCATGTTGTAGCACTCAGTCTTCCAATCGATTGATCCATCTTGCAATTTAGAAACATTCAAACACAGCCCTTTAAATTCACAACGCTGGCTTTGACATTGCCACATTTCAGGTTTTATAATAAATCGTTATTGATTTACAAAGAGCCAACGTCCAATAATTCTTTCCATAGTTCTGTCCAGAACACGCTTTCAGCAATCTATGACACCTGTGGCTTCAACACACTAACGAAGAGCAATTACTGCCATCGATTTCATTCAACAGAACTGGTTCAACAATTTCATGAATTCCACAATCGAAATTCATTAATTTGTGTCCTTGAAATCTTCATATCAGTGCTATGCGTTTTCAACCAACAACGTTTTTAATTACAACACAAACGCATCATTAACCGCAGTTCAATACATTCAACGTGTTCATTTAGAAAATAACACTGCCATACCTGAACACCAATTCTGAAATCGAATTCTTCTACTCCACTGGGTCTGCGTTATAGATTTCCCATCCACTGAATTTAAAACCCTCGTATTCAGCATTCATTCTTTCAGTTAGAATTCAACGCACAATTTCAACACTTTTTATTAATGCATTCACACATATTCATGCCCAGCTTGCGCCTTATATAAAGTCGATTCTTCAACTGGATATGCCGAAGCCACTCATTTGACACGCAATTCAAACTATGTCAATGCCATTTGAAACATAACAATTTTCAATTGAATTCCAACAGGGTTTTAAAACATAGTTCTGCGCCCTCCTACATTCAACTCCCAATTTCCACTGAACCACATATTAACCAATCTGAATTTAAAATCGACTTCCAACAGAAATTTTCACTTAGAATGGCGCCCTATTAATTTGCAAACAGAGATTTTAACGCCACTTTACCCTTAATGATTTGTATGGTAGATTTTACACATAAATGTGATTTCAAGCCCATTGATCGTCGTTAACTCAACAATACCATGAACTTCAGGAAACAAATATGCAATTTCTCAATCAACAAATGTATATAAACTGAAACAAAACAATAACTTACAACTTTTGCTGGCGAGATATTTCAATTTTGTGGCCCTTACAATTTTCTGAAGGCTTACAGCCTTGGTTGTTCCAAATCAGCTCTCTATCTCACAATCTCAATGTCTTGTTCTCTCAAAACCCCTTCCTATTTATACAATTTTAAAAAATGGTCTAATTAAATGCTCAATCCCCTTAATATCTCAACAAATCCCTAAATCTCTCAACATCCCTAAAAGATAGATTCTCATCCCTAAAACTTAGAAACTAATTCCAACTTAGGCTCCCTCATTAATTCTAAATAATCTAGAAACTAATTTCTCTCACATTTACAATTTCTCACAAATAATTAATTAATCACTCAAAATAATATTAATATTTACATGAAATTTTAATATTTCTTCAAAACATGAAACCCCCTAGCTTAGGTAAAATACAAGGTGTTTTTCGGAGATGATGCTCCTGCATCAGACTCCCCATGTAAGAAAATTCATGACCACCTGGTCATAAGTCTGGATATTTCCTCCTGGATCCCAAATTTTATTTTGTAATCTTTCTTTGCTTGTCAATTGCTTTACTGCTGTTGTTATCTGTTGTTGTTCTCCAGGTTTCCATATTTTGTGCTGTAGTGCTCCACTTGCTCTGCCTTCCAAGTCTGCTATAGTCTTTCCCTTTTTGTCTTTCCTTTTCTTTCTTATTGCCGTCTTTCTCTGGGATTATTTCGTCATTCGTTTTCTGATACTTTCAATTTCTCGGTCCAATAAATCTCCCGGCTGCTGATTTTTAGCTATCTGCTGAGCTAAGACGGCTTGCTCAGTTTGTACTGTCACTCGCTGACTTCTTGTTTCTATGCTTGTTTCTGTTCTGACTGCCACCCGATCATCCATACCCTCTTGTCTTCTGGAACAGAAAACTTCTTCTTCCTTCATTTGACTACTCAACTGAGTCAAATGTTCTGCAACAATACCTGCACTCACAAAACACTTGTTAGAACAAAAATCAGAAGGCATCAGTGCCTTCTCCTCCTTTGCCAGCACTTCAGTATGCTGTTCTGAATTCTCCTCCATTATCAGCATATCAGTATGCTGATTCTCTTTGCCCAAAGAATCCTCTGAAGAATTCTAAAGACTGTCAACCAGTCTTTCTCTCACACCATCTGTCTCTAAGATGTCTTTCTGCTCTCGTTCACTGTACTGAACTCTTTCATCTACTGTAACCTTTCTATCATACTCTGAATTTATCAACAAGTATTCCAACAATGCAATTTCTTTGTAGCATTGCTGAAGCATATCATCATCACCTGCATTCATACATAAACTTTCAGTTTGCATAAAATGTTCAACAATATCAGCTGTTACTTCCCTTATCTGCGCTTCAGACTGCTTCTCTTCTTCAGCATCCACAAGAGTTTTCTCTTGTACTGTAAAAACAAAAGCATCACTGCTTTCTTTTTCAGAGTACTTATCATTTTCTGCTTCCTCTGTCTTCACTCCTTTATGAGATTTTGCTATCTCAGCATCGATCTGAACAGCCTTCAGATTCAAATTTTCTTGAACAAACTCTAAAGCTTGCCCATCTCCCTGTACTGTACCTGCAAACACACACAATTCATCAGTTTTAAAACCACAATACTTTTCAGTGTTGACTGCTTCCTCAAGCACTCCCCTCTGAACAAATCTGCATGTGGAATCTTCAAATTTCAACTCTGGCTCAAGAACTCTAAGTTCCTTTTTCAACAAGGCAATCACAATTTGCCTCAACCTCCTCTGCAATTGTTGCCAAACCACTCTCTTTCCCTTCAGTGGAAAGAGCCATTTCCTATTCTGATCTTCCTGCTCTTGCAGCAATTCCTCTAGTACCTGCAATTGTACCTTTATTACTGCAATCTCTCTTTCTCTGACTTCATCAGTCATCTCATCTCTGTGGCATTCTTCTGAACCTCTTCTTTGATCCTCCATGATCATCTTCTCCATGAGTTTCTCACTCACCATGAGTTGTACTAGCCTCTACGACACAAATCTCTTCTGCTGCCACTTACCTCACCAAGCTCTCCTCACTCAGTGTTTTGGTAAGTACTTGGTTCACTGCCTCTGGAACCTTTCGAGCACTATCTCTGCTCTCTTCAGGCTAACTCTTCAACTCCCCTTCTTCTTCAGGACACTACAATTGTCCTCCTTATTCAGCCTTTAGTTGAATGCCAGGTTCACTGCCATCATCTTCTCTGCAACCATAAACTTCATTTACAAATTTCAAATCAGAGAAATCATCTCACCTCTTAAGATCTTGCATGATCTTTTCCTCCCTGCAATCCTGTTCACTTGTGTAGTTTGCATATCAGATTTAGAAATCTGATCTTCCTTTCAGTCATTCAACAAAATACATTTCAATTCAACAAAACCTTCTTGTCATTATTCAGAAAATAAATATTTCAACAAAGCATTCCAGCTCTGATACCAAAAATTGACGCAGGCCAAGCCTGCAATAACCAGGATCTTTAATATAACCCATATCAAATCATGTTGTTTAGTTTTTGCCCAAATCAAAAACACCAATTCCTGGCATTTTCAAAACTTTTCATCACAACCATTTTATAAGCATCAAATTGTCAAACAACTCATTATTCAAATGTTTCCACAATCCATATTCCATACTTCATTAGTTCCTCAATTCCATTCTACCACCACAAATTCACATGACTTTGGATACAATCATAAGTCAATGAAAGAAATATACACTTGTTCCTTTTTAACAATCTTAACATTGTTTACTCAATCAAACCAATAGCAATTATAATACCATTCATCCTTTTCTCAAAGCACATCAACCCACACAAATCACTGGATTAACTCTAGGAGCGCTTTATACAAATCCATGATGTGCCTCATTCCATTAGTTTTGATATTGGTTCACTAAATCAACACATTCACAATCCAGCTCACTTCAATGTTTTTCATTTAATTACGTGCTTAATTCTCATAGGTTTGACCATTGACTTAAAACATATTTGATTTAAATCTCAACATCCAACTGACTTATGAAGATTTCATATGTGTTAGTACATGTGGAAATCTCAATCTAAAACTTTCTCTTAAACTCAGAACACTGTGCATCAACCTTTCCAGCGTAATTCTGTTTATTAAACTGCCCAATTGACATCCCAAAACATTCAACCACAGGTTTCCTTACCTCACGGTTTTACAGTGCCCTAGCTTTACGTTCAATAACTCTGCCAGGCTCGTTCTTTCTCTGCAATTCCAATTGATAATTTGCTGTCTCCATTTAATGTACACACCATCAACGAAGGTCTGCAAGTCATTGGTTCTGCATTAATTCATGTTGCAGCGCTTGGTCTTCCAATCGATCGATCCATCCTGCAATTTAGAAACATTCAAACGCAGCCCTTTAAATTCACAACGCTGGCTTTGACATTGCCACGTTTCAGGTTTTATAATAAATCGTTATTGATTTACAAAGAGCCAACGTCCAATAATTCTTTCCATAGTTCTGTCCAGAACACGCTTTCAGCAATCTATGACACCTGTGGCTTCAACACACTAACGAAGAGCAATTACTGCCATCGATTTCATTCAACAGAACTGGTTCAACAATTTAATGAATTCCACAATCGAAATTCATTAATTTGTGTCCTTCAAATCTTCATATCAGTGCTATGCATTTTCAACCAACAGTGTTTTTAATTACAACACAAACGCATCATTAACCGCAGTTCAATACATTCAACGTGTTCATTTAGAAAATAATACTGCCATACCTGAACACCAATTCTGAAATCAAATTCTTCTACTCCACTGGGTCTGCGTTATAGATTTCCCATCCACTGAATTTAAAACCTCGTATTCAGCATTCATTCTTTCAGTTAGAATTCAACGCACAATTTCAACACTTTTTATTAACGCATTCACACATATTCATGCCCAGCTTGCGCCTTCTATAAAGTCAATTCTTCAACTGGATATGCCGAAGCCACTCATTTGACACGCAATTCAAACTATGTCAATGCCATTTGAAACATAACATTTTTCAATTGAATTCCAACAGGGTTTTAAAACATAGTTCTGCGCCCTCCTACATTCAACTCCCAATTTCCACTGAACCACATATTAACCAATCTGAATTTAAAATCGACTTCCAACAGAAATTTTCACTTAGAATGGTGCCCTATTAATTTGCAAACAGAGATTTTAACGCCACTTTACCCTTAATGATTTGTATGGTAGATTTGACACATAAATGTGATTTCAAGCCCATCGATCGTCGTTAACTCAACAATACCATGAACTTCAGGAAACAAATATGCAATTTCTCAATCAACAAATGTATATAAACTGAAACAAAAAAATAACTTACAACTTTTGCTGGCCAGATATTTCAATTCTGTGGCCCTTACAATTTTTTGAAGGCTTACAGCCTTGGTTGTTCCAAATCAGCTCTCTATCTCACTATCTCAATGTCTTGTTCTCTCAAAACCCCTTCCTATTTATACAATTTTAAAAAATGGTCTAATTAAATGCTCAATCCCCTTAATATCTCAACAAATCCCTAAATCTCTCAACATCCCTAAAAGATAGATTCTCATCCCTAAAACTTAGAAGCTAATTCCAACTTAGGCTCCCTCATTAATTCTAAATAATCTAGAAACTAATTTCTCTCACATTTACAATTTCTCACAAATAATTAATTAATCACTCAAAATAATATTAATATTTACATGAAATTTTAATATTTCTTCAAAACATAAAACCCCTTAGCTTAGGTAAAATTCAATGTGTTTTTCGGAGATGATGCTCCTGCATCAGACTCCCCATGTAAGAAAATTCATGACCACCTGGTCATAAGTCTGGATATTTCCTCCTGGATCCCAAATTTTATTTTGTAATCTTTCTTTGCTTGTCAATTGCTTTACTGTTGTTGTTATCTGCTGTTGTTCTCCAGGTTTCCATATTTTGTGTTGTAGTGCTCCACTTGCTCTACCTTCCAAGTCTGCTATAGTCTTTCTCTTGTTGTCTTTCCTTTTCTTTCTTATTGCCGTCTTTCTCTGGGATTCTTTCGTCATCAGTTTTCTGATACTTTCAATCTCTCGGTCCAATAAATCTCCCGGCTGCTGATTTTTAGCTGTCTGCTAAGCTAAGACGGTTTGCTCAGTTTGTACTGTCACTTGCTGACTTCTTGTTTCTATGCTTGTTTCTGTTCTCACTGCCACCCGATCATCCATACTCTCTTGTCTTTTGGAACAGAAAACTTCTTCTTCCTTCATTTGACTACTCAACTGAGTCAAATGTTCTGCAACAATACCTGCACTCACAAAACATTTGTTAGAACAAAAATCAGAAGGCATCAGTGCCTTCTCCTCCTTTGCCAACACTTCAGTATGTTGTTCTGAATTCTCCTCCATTATCAGCATATCAGTATGCTGATTCTCTTTGCCCAAAGAATCCTCTAAAGAATTCTCAAGACTGTCAACTAGTGTTTCTTTCACACCATCTGTCTCTAAGATGTCTTTCTGCTCTCATTCACTGTACTGAACTCTTTCGTCTGCTGTAACCTTTCTATCATACTCTGAATTTATCAACAAGTATTCCAACAATGCAATTTCTTTGTAGCATTGTTGAAGCATATCATCATCACCTGCATTCATACATAAAATTTCAGTTTGCATAAAATGTTCAACAGTATCAGCTGTTACTTCCCTTATCTGCGCTTCAGACTGCTTCTCTTCTTCAGCATCCACAAGAGTTTTCTCTTGTACTGTAACAGCAAAAGCATCATTGCTTTCTTTTTCAGAGTACTTATCATTTTTTGCTTCCTTTGTCTTCACTCCTTTCTGAGATTTTGCTATCTCAGCATCGATCTGAACAGCGTTCAGATTCAACTTTTTTTGAACAAACTCTAAAGCTTGCCCATCTCCCTGTACTGTACCTGCAAACACACACAATTCATCAGTTTTAAAACCACAAGACTTTTTAGTCTTGATTGCTTCCTCTAGCACTCCCCTTTGAACAAATCTACATGTGGAATCTTCAAATTCCAACTCTGGCTCAAGAACTCTAAGTTCCTTTTTCAACAAGGCAATCACAATTTGCCTCAACCTCCTCTGCAATTGTTGCCAAACCACTCTCTTTCCCTTCAGTGGAAAGAGCCATTTCCTATTTTGATCTTCCTGCTCTTGCATCCATTCCTCTAGTACCTGCAATTGTACCTTTATTACTGCAATCTCTCTTTCTCTGACTTCATCAGTCATCTCATCTCTGTGGCATTATTCTGAACCTTTTCTTTGATCCTCCATGATCATCTTCTCCATGAGTTTCTCACTCACCATGAGTTGTACTAGCCTCTACGACACAAATCTCTTCTGCTGCCACTTACCTCACCAAGCTCTCCTCACTCAGTGTTTTGGTAAGTACTTGGTTCACTGCCTCTGGAACCTTTCGAGCACTCTCTCTGCTCTCTTCAGGCTATCTCTTCAACTCCCCTTCTTCTTCAGGACACTGCAATTGTCCTCCTTATTCAGACTTTAGCTGAATGCCAGGTTCACTGCCATCATCTTCTCTGCAACCATAAACTTCATTTACAAATTTCAAATCAGAAAAATCATCTCACCTCTTAAGATCTTGCATGATCTTTGTTAGGATATTCCGACACATAGGATATAGTTAAGTTCAACTTGGTCTAGTATAGAGTTAGGTTAGAGTTAGGTAAAGTGTGTTTCTTTACCGTTGTACATTTTGTAACTTACAATCCGACGGTCACGATATGTAGTGATCCGACGGTTCACTCTCACCTCGGTATTACCGACACTTGATCCGTGGCTTGACACCCGATTGGTCCATGAGTTCTATTTAAAGCGCATGGAGAGTCATTGTTCGGGTAATCCGTGCATGAGAGAAGCTTATGTAAATTTTTATTCTTTGATTAATAAATTGCCTGTAGTACCCATGTTGGGACAGGCCGTGGACTGTTTCCCTCCTTGCACTCTGAGGGTTTTAACCACGTCAAAAATACTGGTGTATTGATTTGAGATCTGGTTGTGAGCGGTGTCCTTTTGGTATTCTTTCTGTGGAACTTACCCTGTAAATTCTTACATGGTATCAGAGCTATTTGAGGGCCGCGTCCGTTGGTGATCCAAATCTGAAGCCAGTAGAACTGCATGCGGCTGTCGTTTCCTAGATCTACTGTTTCTGACTGCTTTCGGGCCGAGAGGACTGCTCTGTTGCGTTCGGAGCATCTGTTCCAGTGAGGAACCCCTTTCGTTTCACGCGAAAAGGTTTCCGGTAGCCCTAGCTGCGTCATTTTTCAGATTGGGAGGTATACAGTGTTTTTTTTGCAGTTTACTGTTATTTTCTCTTTGCTTATTTCGGTTTCGGTTTATTTAGCCTTTTTTTTAACCGGATCTATACCTTTCATTTCTGCGTATGCTCTTTGCCCTGCGACTCTGTGCGATCTGGGCAAATCAGAAACAGAAAGGAAGGATTTTTCTCATGCGTATGCTCTTTTCCCTGCACCTTAGTGTGATCTCGGAAAATCAGAAACATTGAGAAAAATATTTAGTTTTTCGGCTAAAGCTAACTTTGAAATTTTTTTTATAAAAATTTCTAGTTTTTTGGCTAAAGCTAACTTCGAGCCGCAAGGTTCATTTTTCTTTGCATATTCATGTTGGGTTTTGTGTTTTGTGTTTTGTAGGGAAAAAGAGGTTTCTCAAGGCAAGCACGCAAACCAAGGCCCCCCCCCTCTCTCTCTCTCTCTCTCTCTCTCTCTCAAATTTTTTGTATAGATCAATTGGTTCAAAGCTATTTTAAGAGAGTAGAGGTCTTGGGTTCAAGTCTCCATTTTGTGGGGGCGGATTTTTTTTCATTCCCGCACATTCGCGCACTTTGCCGGCAACTTCAACAATTATTTTTCAAAAAGCCATAACTTCTTCATCCGGAAGCCTTTTTCAGAGCCGTTTTTTTTAAAACCGCCTATTTTTTCGAGATCTATCCATTGGAACACCTACTTTCAGCATCTTCAGCTTCAGTTTTTTTTTTAAAATGGAAAGCCCATGCCAAGTCATTCTTGACAGCACTAACTACTTCCAATGGGTAGCCTACATCAAAGATTTACTTAGAATAGCCAAGACCAAAGAAGAAGAAGACAAGGCGGCAAAATGGGAAAATAGACAAGATCAAGCACGTGGTTTGATAGGGATGTCTATTTCTCCTGATCTTAGATTCCACATTGCAGAACTTGAGACTCCTCATGAAGCATTAGAAAAACTTGCTAAAGTTTTTGGGATTAAAAATGAAATTAGAGCCCATCAACTTGAAAATGAGCTGCTTACTTTGGATCCTAATAATTTTTCTTTCATTGAAGATTTCTTGTCCAAATTCAAGAACCTTAGATATCTCCTGGAAGGTGTTAAAGTTAAGAAAGAGGATGGTAACCTTATTTATTCAATCCTTACTAAGTTGGGACCAGCCTACTCTGTATTTGTTTCCACTTTCCATTCTACAAGAGAAGCTTTCATTTGTCAAGGACAAGACTACAAGGCCCCTTCCTTTGACTCCTTTTGTGATTCCTTAATAAGAGAACAAGAAAAACTCTCACACCTTGGTCTTCTTACTCTTGGAAACTCTTCCACGAAAGCGTTAGCCGCCCAGCAGCAACCAAATTCAAAGAATCCTAAGAAGTCATATCCTCAAAAGAATGGTCCTAAACCATCTCAGCCTCAAAATGAAAGATCATTTCAGCAAAATGATAAGACCAATAAAAACAAATGGAAGAAGACTGATCGACATTGTAACTTTTGTAATCGAGATGGCCACTTAGAATCTAAATGCTTTAAGAAGATGGAAGCCTTGGAAGCCGCAATGAAGAAACATAACATCCATGTGGAGCCTACCTCAACTTCAACTTCCGGAATGGCACTTTCTGCATGTCATTATCAATCATCTCAGTCTGGTTATGCATTAAATGTATCTTTTTCTTCTTCTCATTCTCATGAGTGGCTCATTGATTCTGGAGCCTCTTGTCACATGGCCAAAAACCAAGCCATGTTTTCTTCTTTAAATGATTGTAACACCAAAAATATATATATTGGTGATGATAGATCTCTTAATGTTGTAGGGACTGGAACTGTTCATCTAGACAATGGTCAGTTTAATGATGTATTATGTGTTCCAACCTTATCCTGCAACCTTCTATCTGTCTATCAGATAACTCATTCAGGTGAAGGTAAAATTGTTGAATTTTCACCTCATGATGTTGTAATCAAGGATCTAAAAAATCCTAAACAGATTCTAGCTACTGGTCTTGCTGATGATTCCAAAAGGTTGTATAAGTTTCACAACTTTGGGTCATCCAATCTTCCCTCAGTATTTGTTGCTCATAATGATGAAGTGAGCAAACTTTGGCATGAGCGATTTGGTCACTTAAACTATCGCTCCCTTCAGCATCTATGTAAAGAAAATATGGTGACAGGTCTTCCTATGGTATCTTGCAGAGATGGTGTTTGTTCCGGATGTGTACTCGGAAAACATCATCGGGACAGTTTTGACAAACGTGCCTCTTGGCACGCCTCAGCCCCTTTACAGCTTGTGCACAGTGATTTATGTGGTCCTCTTCCTGTTGCTTCATTCTCTGGCTGCAAGTACTTCTTAACTTTCATTGATGATTTCTCCAGACGCACTTGGGTATACTTCTTAAAACTCAAGAGCGAAGTATTTACCACTTTTTTGGCCTTCAAAGCATTTGTTGAAAAACAATCTGGACATCAAATTCTTAAGCTAAGAACTGATAATGGTGGAGAATATGTTAAAAACACATTCATCAACTTTTGCACCGAAAATGGAATTCAAATGCAACATACTGTTCCATACACTCCACAACAAAATGGTGTAGCTGAAAGGAAAAATCGCACCTTAAAGGAAATGGCTAATTGTATGCTGCAATCTAAAGGACTCAGTCTTAGTTTTTGGGCCGAAGCAATTAATTGTGCAAATTATATAATCAATCGCACTCCTACTAAAGTTCTAGAGAATATCACTCCAGAAGAAGCTTGGAGTTCCATTAAACCAGATGTAAGTCATTTTCGTGTGTTTGGAAGTGAAGCATGGGCCCATATTCCAGATGAAAAGCATAAAGCTTTAGAACCTAAGAGTGAGAAATGTACCTTTGTTGGATATTCTGAAGATGTAAAAGGTTATATACTTATTCCATTTAAGTCCAAAAATGTTATCATTAGAAGAGATGTAAAATTTGATGAAAATAAATCGGCCTGCGAGCCTAGTCCGACGGATGTGCCACCTATTCCTCTCTCTTCTACTTTTGAAAACATTTCTTCTTCAGATGATGAAAGCGAGGATGATAATCCTCTCCCACCTTCTCAGGATCCTCAACTTCCAAGATGGGTCCGTGCTACTCGGGATGCAGCTAGTGATCTTGCCGGTAATCCTACAGATCAGCAACGTACACGTTCTCAGTTTGAAAGAGCCTCTTCTTTACTGGCTCAAGCTCCAGTAAATCATGATCCTGACACTTTTGCAGAAGCTTCAGGCCATCCACATTGGGAAGCAGCTATGAATGAAGAATATCATTCATTAATGACAAATGATACATGGGATCTTGTTCCTCTACCAAAGGGACGCAAACTTGTTAGATGTAAATGGGTTTACAGAACCAAGTATGGACCAGATGGGAAAGTTGATAAACATAAAGCTCGTCTCGTTGCTAAGGGCTTTTCACAGGTCGAAGGCATTGACTACACTGAAACCTTCTCCCCTGTTGCCAAAATGAACTCTATCCACCTTGTTCTTTCCCTTGCTGCCTCTTTAAAATGGGAAGTCCATCAAATGGATGTTAAATCTGCCTTCTTGCATGGGGACTTGCAGGAAGAAATCTATATGGAACAACCCATTGGCTTCATACAAACAGACTCCAGCCTTGTTTGTCGACTTAAGAAATCCCTTTATGGCCTCAAGCAAGCTCCTCGGGCTTGGTATGCCAAAATGGATAGCTTTCTTTTAGAATCTGGCTTTTCTAGGTGTCATTCTGACAATACTGTCTACACCAAGAAAGTGGGCAACTCTCTTATCATCCTTGTTCTTTATGTTGATGATCTTATTCTTACTGGTAGTGATCCCAACCTTATAAACCATGTGAAGTCCAGCCTTAAAAAGAAATTTGAAATGACAGACTTAGGACAACTTACACTATTTTCTCGGTCTTCAAGTCTTGCAATCCCAAGAGGGTATTTTCCTTTCCCAGTCCAAGTATGCTTGTGATATTCTTCGTCATTTTCACATGGAAGACTGTAAGCTAGCCCCTTCTCCCTTTCAGTCTGGAGTCAAACTTTCAGTCTCTTGTACTTCTCCTGAAGTTGATGCTACCTTATACCGTCAACTTGTCGGAAAACTCTTGTATTTAACCCATACTCGTCCTGATCTTTCCTTTGTTGTTGGCCTTGTTGCTCGTTTTATGCAAAACCCCCGTGAAATTCATTGGAAAGCAGCTAAAAGAATACTTCGTTATGTTCGAGGTACAATACAGTTTGGGATTCATTACAGTGCCAAAGCAGCTCCTCTGTTAGTTGGTTTCACTGATTCTGATTGGGCTGGTGACCCTGATGATCGGAAGTCTACTGCCGGCTATGTCTTCACTCTTGGTTCAGGACCTATTACATGGGCTTGTAAGAAACAGGCTGCCATTTCTCTTTCGTCAATAGAAGCAGAGTATCGTGGTGCCGTGGAAGCTAGTAAGGAAGCCTTGTGGCTTCGTCAGCTCCTATCAGAGTTTGGCTTTGAGCAGCAGCATCCAACCACACTTTGGTGTGATAATCAAAGTGCCATTCAGCTATGCAAAGATCCAGTCCAGCATCAGCGCAGCAAACACATTGAACTACACATGCACTTCATCAGAAAGCTCATTCATGACCATGTTCTTGAAGTGCAATATTGTCCAACAGATGATCAGGTTGCAGACATCTTCACAAAGGCTCTCACAGAGGCGAAGTTCACTAAACTTCGATATATGCTTGGAGTTCAGGAAGTTGTCACTAAGGGGGGATAGGCTCTAGTGCCTCCTTCCTTCTCCTATTGTGTCATATTTGTAAATCCTTCAATCCTATCCCAAGTTGTTCTTAAGGGGGGATGTTAGGATATTCCGACACATAGGATATAGTTAAGTTCAACTTGGTCTAGTATAGAGTTAGGTTAGAGTTAGGTAAAGTGTGTTTCTTTACCGTTGTACATTTTGTAACTTACAATCTGACGGTCACGATATGTAGTGATCCGACGGTTCACTCTCACCTCGGTATTAGCGACACTTGATCCGTGGCTTGACACCCGATTGGTCCATGAGTTCTATTTAAAGCGCATGGAGAGTCATTGTTCGGGTAATCCGTGCATGAGAGAAGCTTATGTAAATTTTTATTCTTTGATTAATAAATTGCCTATAGTACCCATGTTGGGACAGGCCGTGGACTGTTTCCCTCCTTGCACTCTGAGGGTTTTAACCACGTCAAAAATACTGGTGTACTGATTTGAGATCTGGTTGTGAGCGGTGTCCTTTTGGTATTCTTTCTGTGGAACTTACCCTGTAAATTCTTACAATCTTTTCCTCCCTGCAATCCTGTTCACTTGTGTAGTTTGCATATCAGATTTAGAAATCTGATCTTCCTTTCAGTTATTCAACAAAATACATTTCAATTCAACAAAACCTTCTTGTCATTATTCAGAAAATAAATATTTCAACAGAGCATTCCAACTCTGATACCAAAAATTGACGCAGGCCAAGCCTGCAATAACCAGGATCTTTAATATAACCCATATCAAATCATGTTGTTCAGTTTTTGCCCAAATCAAAAACACCAATTCCTGGCATTTTCAAAACTTTTCATCACAACCATTTTATAAGCATCAAATTGTCAAACAACTCATTATTCAAATGTTTCCACAATCCATATTCCATACTTCATTAGTTCCTCAATTCCATTCTACCACCACAAATTCACATGACTTTGGATACAATCATAAGTCAATGAAAGAAATATACACTTGTTCCTTTTTAACAATCTTAACATTGTTTACTCAATCAAACCAATAGCAATTATAATACCATTCATCCTTTTCTCAAAGCACATCAACCCACACAAATCACTGGATTAACTCTAGGAGCGCTTTTTACAAATCCATGATGTGCCCTCATTCCATTAGGTTTGATATTGGTTCATTAAATCAACACATTCACAATCCAGCTCACTTCAATGTTTTTCATTTAATTACGTGCTTAATTCTCATAGGTTTGACCATTGACTTAAAACATATTTGATTTAAATCTCAACATCCAACTGACTTATGAAGATTTCATATGTGTTAGTACATGTGGAAATCTCAATCTAAAACTTTCTCTTAAACTCAAAACACTGTGCATCAACCTTTCCAGCGTAATTCTGTTTATTAAACTGCCCAATTGACATCCCAAAACATTCAACCACAGGTTTCCTTACCTCACGGTTTTACAGTGCCCTAGCTTTACGTTCAATAACTTTGCCAGGCTCGTTCTTTCTCTGCAATTCCAATTGATAATTTGCTGTCTCCATTTAATGTACACACCATCAACGAAGGTCTGCAAGTCATTGGTTCTGCATTAATTCATGTTGCAGCGCTCGGTCTTCCAATCGATCGATCCATCCTGCAATTTAGAAACATTCAAACGCAGCGCTTTAAATTCACAACGCTGGCTTTGACATTGCCACATTTCAGGTTTTATAATAAATCGTTATTGATTTACAAAGAGCCAACGTCCAATAATTCTTTCCATAGTTCTGTCCAGAACACGCTTTTAGCAATCTATGACACCTGTGGCTTCAACACACTAACGAAGAGCAATTACTGCCATCGATTTCATTCAACAGAACTGGTTCAACAATTTAATGAATTCCACAATCGAAATTCATTAATTTGTGTCCTTGAAATCTTCATATCAGTGCTATGCATTTTCAACCAACAACGTTTTTAATTACAACACAAACGCATCATTAACCGCAGTTCAATACATTCAACGTGTTCATTTAGAAAATAATACTGCCATACCTGAACACCAATTCTGAAATCGAATTCTTCTACTCCACTGGGTCTGCGTTATAGATTTCCCATCCACTGAATTTAAAACCCTCGTATTCAGCATTCATTCTTTCAGTTAGAATTCAACGCACAATTTCAACACTTTTTATTAACGCATTCACACATATTCATGCCCAGCTTGCGCCTTCTATAAAGTCGATTCTTCAACTGGATATGCCGAAGCCACTCATTTGACACCCAATTCAAACTATGTCAATGCCATTTGAAAGATAACAATTTTCAATTGAATTCCAATAGGGTTTTAAAACATAGTTCTGCGCCCTCCTACATTCAACTCCCAATTTCCACTGAACCACATATTAACCAATCTGAATTTAAAATCGACTTCCAACAGAAATTTTCACTTAGAATGGCGCCCTATTAATTTTCAAATAGAGATTTTAACGCCACTTTACCCTTAATGATTTGTATGGTAGATTTTACACATAAATGTGATTTCAAGCCCATCAATCGTCGTTAACTCAACAATACCATGAACTTCAGGAAACAAATATGCAATTTCTCAATCAACAAATGTATATAAACTGAAACAAAACAATAACTTACAACTTTTGCTGGCCAGATATTTCAATTCTGTGGCCCTTACAATTTTCTGAATGCTTACAGCCTTGGTTGTTCCAAATCAGCTCTCTATCTCACTATCTCAATGTCTTGTTCTCTCAAAACCCCTTCCTATTTATACAATTTTAAAAAATGGTCTAATTAAATGCTCAATCCCCTTAATATCTCAACAAATCCCTAAATCTCTCAACATCCCTAAAAGATAGATTCTCATCCCTAAAACTTAGAAATTAATTCCAACTTAGGCTCCCTCATTAATTCTAAATAATCTAGAAACTAATTTCTCTCACATTTACAATTTCTCACAAATAATTAATTAATCACTCAAAATAATATTAATATTTACATGAAATTTTAATATTTCTTCAAACATGAAACCCCCTAGCTTAGGTAAAATACAAGGTGTTTTTCGGAGATGATGCTCCTGCATCAATTTACCTCTCCATTACCAGAGGCATATCAAGGGAGTACTTGGGCCGATGAGTCATCTGTTACAATGAGTGGCTCACGCTATAATATTTTACCATGATCATCATTCTTAGCTACTAGTCATAAGGCTAGATTTTGTTTTCTGATAAATCAACATGTTCGGATAATAAAGGCCACGGGGCCTCTATATCTTGGATGAAATTTTGTAAACCCAAATTTTTACAAACATTTTGACTAATGAAAACTACTTCTGTTTTCTCAGCTTATTTTTACAATGTGTGAATGACTATTGTTTTATTTTTACAAATGTTGCAAATGTCGATTTAATACATAACTTTCCAATGCCCCTGTTAATGTATTTAGATGTCTTGGAATATGTCACTATTCAATGTACCCAAATTCTCTTTCCAAGAGATGAATCTGCAAAAACATCCTTAACATTGAAGAAATTCTTACTAAATAAACACGATTTAAATGTAATACTATGATTTGATAATTCATTCTAACGATTAAACGATGAAATCCGTTCGTTGTTCTACCAAGGCATATTCAATGCATGCTTACTAACTCATCGGTGGGCAAATAAATGACCCAGGTTGCGGAAGACAAATTCCCAGTACTATGACTAGCGCCATGAGCGTAGCCAATGTAAGTTTGAGGGAACATCGACATCTGTAAACCAAGTGTACCACAAGATAAGCAAGAGAAGTAGAAAGGAGTTTACAAAAATAAGTAAAACTGTTGCACATGTAAAATATCAATTTACAATGTACCCATGCAGAGACACATGCCGCCCGAGCTTCATTTGATCTGCCTAAGTAGAGTACATATCACTAATAGGCAGATGAAATGAAGGTTCATTTACGAGATCAGATGAAAGACTCGACTTAATTAGAGGGGAATTTGTTTCATTTTTTAACGAGCTTGACACATAACTATGCTCATGAATCTGTTTCATATTTATGCGAGCTTGAAATGAAAATAGCTGTGCTCGGAATTTGTTTCATTTTTAAGCAAGGTTGCCACAGTAAGGAACCATCCTTGGGGACTTGTTTCATTTTTTAAAATGAGGTTGACACAATAAAAGAATTATCCTCGTAATAATCTTGATCATGGCTTCCAACTGGAAGAAACACATGTTAAGGGACACGCCTTGATCATGGCTTCCAAGAGGTATTCATTAGGTGAAAGAGTAGTTCTTTGGAAAGAACACATGTGAAGGGAATTAATAGGGGTAAGGAAATTAGGTTGAAATTCCCCCAAAGGATTTACGGATCTAAGTTAAAAGAGGTCCAACAAGCAGTGAGAGGCTCACATAATTCGGTAATTTATTGCATGGGACAAGCTGCCACATAATTAACCTATGGTGGGGAAGATACCACTTGCACATAAAATACATTTAGGGGTGTCGGATAGCTGGTAGCCGAATCAAGACCAATGAAGGAAAGTTGGTCAATAGTCACAATGTTTCCATTATGAGGGAAAGACATCATTTGAAAGAGTGTGGACATGACAATGTTCATGGCACAGACATAGTTTTGCTCAATGAGCAAGTTGAAATCCAAGGGGCCTTGAACTACCATAAGTTCAATATAGAGAGTTTTAGCTTCCAAGGTAATATGCAACTTAGGAAGGATCCCTAAATGTTCACTAATGGTTATGTTAAAATCTAACAGATTCTGTTTAACAGGCACATATTGAGGGGAACCCAAAGCTTTCAAAGCGGTTGAGGATAAAATACTAACAGAAACACCTTCATCTACATTTGTGCGATGCACATTCTTACCACGAGCCATCACAATGATTTGGAAAGGAGTGGAAGAAGGAAGACGAGGTTTTGTCAGTCTACTCCAATCAAAATAAATAACCTCAATACTTGGAGGGGGTTATGTAGGAATAGGTAAAATGCCCCCCATGTGTAGATGAATCTAAAGTACCAAGAAGAACCTGAGCAGTATAAATGTCACTCTCTAGAAAGAGAGGGATGGACTGGATGTGAAATTGAGTCGACCACTCGATCAACTAATAGTTCATCAACCTTAGTGATATGTGTTTCACTCTCCAATGGAAGAGTGGGATTGACTGTACTTGGAATTAGATCAATCACCCTGTCAACTGATGGTAGGTTGGGAGAAAGCATACGGTAACCAGTTGGAAGTTGCTGTTGATAAACAGTAAGGTTTTCCAATAATTTTGAGGCTTCATCCATGTGAGGGAAAATATGAGTTTGATGAATCCCTTTGCACAACCTACAAGGATACCTAACTGTTACCCTTCTCACTGGAACCTGAAAATCACTAGTTTATGGATCAACAATAAGTTGATGAGAATTTTTAGACCACACCTCTAATACCTTTGGAATATCAGGACAATCAATAAGAAGGTGGTCACCCTTACAAATCTTGCAAGGGAATTTGGGCTTGTGATGTATTTTGGACAGTTCCTCAAAATTTTCCATACTCAAAAGAATAGTTGGTTGGTTGACTTCTTTCTTACCTTGCTTGCTCTTCTTCTTCTTCCCTTTCTTCTTCTTCGTAGTCACCTGGTTACTACCATCAAGGCTTTTACTAAGTGAAGAAGAAGAAATGGAGGGAGACATTTTGGGTGAAGAAGGTAAAGGGTCAACAAACGGTTGGTCTTGTTGAGATGGAGAACTTGATTGAGGTGAAAAACTTGGTTGAGGAGGAACAATTTGGGTATTTGGGATTAAACAAGTTGAAAACAACTACACTAGTAAACCTATCATGAATCCAAGAAGTGACAACGTATCCATATGAGGACCAACATTTCCAAAGCAAGGAAAATGACTAGGCTTCAAATTAAAAGGGGTTCCTTGATTGGTAAATTCTGGAATTGTTTCCATTGGATTCAACTTAAGAATTTAAACAATATTAACAATCCAAATTGACAATCCACACCTAAGGTCCGCATAAAGTAAAACAAGCAAATAACATGCGCTAATAAATATAAGGAGTCAAACCATGCAAACAACATTTTCATAGCGAAATCACTGGTTGGTGATGAAACCCAATGTCACAGAGATCAATGTGAAAAGTGGATAGATATAGAGTAGGTGGAATCAGTTATGCTAACAACCTGCGTAATGGGCATAATCTAGTGTAAGTAACTTCACTTATGCCATCTCGAGTGAAGAATACCCTCCAAAAAGGTCCAATTGAGTCTAGTCAACGTCTACTCCAGGTACAACAGGGACTCCCCCCCCACAGTCACCTTGGGTAAAGTCCTAAGATAGTGGTCTCTAAGATTACCACAGTAAAAAATTTAACCTAGGGGGAGAGTCGCAGATCATACGTACACTCAAGGGTAGAGTAACAAAGCTCAATTCCTTTAAAGGTTCCTCAATATCGCCAATCTGAGGTTTATCCTTCAAGTGACTTCCAAGCACCTTTCAACACAGTTTGTAATGCGTGAAAATCGCGCTACTGTAACCAATTAAGAGGGGTTGATCACTTCATTATGTTCAATATGATATCGTGCTTAAATCCCTTGTAAGAGGAGCTTCCTATAGTCAATATTTAATAAATGGATTTACTCGGTACCGCAAGATTCTATTTTTTTTTGCAGCTTTGGAAAGTCAACTCACTTCTCTATTTCAAAGCCCCACTATCTGATCTAATGTAGGTGTAATGAGCCCTAGAAATATAAAAATTCTAATTTATCTTATTAGTGTTGTTTTTAAGTTGTTGGTTACTCAATAGGTAGATGGATGTGAAACCGGTGGTGTTATAACCTGACTCAAAGTTAAATGCAATTGAGCATGATAATATAATCTTTTCACTTTGACGAATTGTAACTAAAGTAAGGAAAAAGGTTTCATTTACTTTTCAACAATGCAAGAATCAATGAATCATTTTCAAAATGTAAATCAAAGAGAATGCATAATATACGATTCCTGGCCCCCCCTGACCATGAGGGGGATTTTTTTGTTTGAAAAATGCAATCTAATTTCCTGAAAATCCAAGCTAGAAAATGCAAAATTTTAATCTCAACAACTTCTCGTATGCCCAAAATCAAACAATTAATTCCTCCTTTAACATACACAAGCAATAATTTCAACTTGATGTAATGAATTACGAATCAATATAAGCATAATATTGTGTTGTCCTATAGAAAAGAATAACCACTATTCGCTTCGACAAAAAGAACAATCTCCAACTCACAAGTGCTTGCCTTGAAAAAACCTAACTTTTTACTAATACTAATGATCCTTTGCAATCACGAAAACAAAGTAATTAATATGATATTTTGTCAGAAGAAGGACGGACTCAAGCCACCTCAGCAACGACTGATCTTTCTTTTGATTAATCAGCAATTCACTAGATCAATCCGTGAACCCTAGTTTACAAAGATACATAATTTCTCAAGAAATCAACTCAAAACATCAAATCAAGATAGAGAAGACTTTTCTAGAATGTAAATAGATCCAAGAAAGTACAACAATAAAACAATTATAGACCCAACAAATGAAAACCATATTTTTTCAAAAATTTATGAAACTTGCGCAGGTAACTAGATCAATTCAGTGCACAACCACACTGTTGCTAAAGGAAAAGTGTGCAAATATGCACTCTGTTTCTAAAGAAAAAGTGTGAAAGCCGAGAAAACTTAAGAAAAAATTAAAAAAATGCTAGAAATCCATAACTTTAAGCTTTCAGTGGCCAAAATACAGTCATATCATGCTACATAAAGCAATCAAAGGTCACAGGAGCAGATAATGAAGAACAAATCGTTCCCCAATATGGCCGCCAATTTGTTATGGTAGGCAAATCATTCTTGCGGACAAGAGTGATCTCCCTAGACTCAGAAGATATCTAGTAACAAACAGACAAACAACTGCTACCTTTCCTTAATTCATAAATGAAGAATGAAGTGTGATGTATGCAAGAGCCTCTTACATTTTCTATGAAATGATTTCGGAAGTGCTTTCAAAATCCTTTTCTTTCTTCTTCAAAGGAAGATTTTTATGAACAAAAGCAAACAAGGCATAAAATCAAAAAGTAGATGAAGGTAAAATCATCATGAATAGAAATCAAAATATATCACAAATCACAAAATTAAACCATTATTCAATTATAAACTATGAAAAGGATCAAGGAGATTTGCAAACAACATTGAAATAGATGCAAGTAGAAAGAACAATGCTTGTATTAAATATTGAACAAAAAGAAGCATTACAACCTTTTCCTTGATGATGTATGCATATTCCCAATGGTCTCCAATCCTCTCCTTAGATGACAACCTTTTTAACCTTATTCCAACAACATAATTTTACATTCAGAAGTCCCCCTTAGGCCTATGGTCTATGTTGAATTTATAGGCCAAGAGGAGGAGGTTTGAGATCCTCTTCTCAAGGGATGAGATCCTTAGAAGGAGGGATTAGGTTTCCACAAAGGGAGGAAGTTAGCTCCATGAATAGAGGGATGAGGCCCAAGTATGTAGAAGCTCGAAACTTTTAGTTGGGAAGTATTCCTTCAACAAAGCTTTTATAAATCAATTTTTATTTTTACTTACGTTAAGTTATTTCGCAATTCATAGTAGAAGACAGAGCGCAAATTTGTGTTGGCCATAATGGTAAAATATGCATCTGCGCAGAATCTCACTAGGGAACCACGCAAGTGCTAAAAAGTGGGTTTTTGGACCATGTAATCCGAAATTCTTGTTCTCTTTGGGATTGTTTTGCCTCTAACATTGCAGGGGAATGCTTGGAACACTTCATCGGATAGCGGAAGATCCGGATTGGTGGTAATTTGCCTAATGGTGACAAAATGGCGTGTAACACATAGATAAGAGATATTTTCCACTGTTCGTCCGTCCATATTTGTGTAGCAGCAAGTGTTTGTAGTGAAAATGTAGTTGAACATAGAAAAGTTGCTGGAGCAAAAAGGTGGAGCGATAGAGTATCTAGAAAGATCATTTATGCTTGATGGGAGGGCTTCTTGTTAGCTAATGTCATAACCACCACTAGAAAGAAAACTTTGTGGCGAGATGGGGTCTTTGAAGAAGTGCGCATTTTAACAAAGTTGGGTTGTGTAAATGGAAACTGCATGACATGTGTTTGTTCACTCATTTATGATTAAGGTATGTCTCCATTTATTCATGATAATTTCATTCGTAATGTGGGAGACATCTAGAGTTACTAAAATTATACAAGTCATTATAAACTCTGAATTGGAAGAGACTGAAATAACCTAATTTGTTTTCCATCGTAAGAAGAAAGAGAAGGGTTTGGGGTTTCTCTGGGGTGCTTGATAATTTTTCCAAAGTCGTTCATATTCTTCACGCACTATAACACTCAATGCTATCTCCTGTGAATGATCAAGAAAATGTATCATTTCCTAATTTCAATGATCGTTTCCCTATGTGCTCCACTCAGGCCATATATAAAAAAAAAATCCAAGAAGTGGTTAACTTTGATTCAAGTTTCCAACATTGAATCGTTCTTGAATTTATATCCCCCGAGTTATAATCACTGTGGCAAGATTTTTCATGCTCCCGCTGAATTGTCAGGTTCTGAATTGATCAACGTGAAGAAGTCTCAAGGTTTCCCTACTCACGCAAAGGAGAACGCATGACTACCATTAAAGTAAGTGAAGTCCATGAGACCCGCCTTCTTCGCCAAATTGGAGCCACGTTGCATGGGAACCACCTTGAGACTGGGATTTGCTACACGAGTTGCTGCCTCTACCAGTCGTTGATTGAAATGTTTTTTGAGGTATAAACTTGATATTTGTTGACCTATAGATTCATGATTTTTGTTTCCGTAGTGTAATTGACTCACCAGTTAGCTGACTACAACATCCACCTCATCTGAATTGTGGACGCGACCTCTGTTAATGAGTAGTTTTTTTTAATATTTTAACCATGCGAAAATTGTTGAAGAAAGGAAGAAACATTGTAGAGAGGTCATAGGATTGATTTGTCAACGAGTTGCACACATGTTGAAGCGTAAAGTTTCTTTTATTCTCTGTGAAGATTATTCACTTAAGTATTCATAGAAGTATTTGAGAGGTTCTTTATTTTGAAGGTTCGTCATTTTATTTGTCATATTTGACTACACATTTTTGATTGAAAGTTCTCTCATATTGTATTGTAAGTGGGTGAATTTTCGGTGGTAACTAACACCCTTAATTTTCTGAGCTTGATTTGTTATAAAATGGTTCGAATTAGCAATGTATTAGTTAGAGTTACTGAACACTCTAATAGCATATATTGTTCATGACACAGTCCAAATCAGCAAGGACACGCTCTTTGACATCCGAACATGTTTGAAAAATGCTAAAAGAAAAATTGAGTTTTTGGAGCTTGAGTCAAAATTACAACGAGATGAACTTCAACAAAAGCATTATGATTCTAAACTGGTTTTTGTTCAGAAGAAATCCATGTTTGAGCCATATCCCCATCAATAGTAAAAGATTAATTATAATAATGAGGTCATTTCAGGAGAACGTTTGCATGAAGATGTGAAGTTTCAACTTATAGTTCCCAAGACATCCATTAGACCTTGGTAAGAAATTGTGCACAACAAAAATATAATTTGTGTTGGATATGATAAAGACGTGTATTTTCATGTTCTTGACTTTTCAAAGCCCATACAATTTTGTAGTAGTGGTGTTCTTCAGGATGATTTTGTTGTTGTTCTACAATCACAACAAATTGTTAAATTCCAACATTGTGACAAAGTTGGACATGAGAAAGATCAATGTTATGATCTTCATCCTTGTGAACATTGTGGAAAAAATAATCATCATTCAAACAAATGTTTCAAGCATAAGACTACTGCAAGAGAGAAAATTAATTTTGGATGGATTACTTCTTGGGATTGGTCTAAAACTGTAAAGAAAATTTACAAGTCATACCACAGGTTATGTTCAAGAGTATTGACCAACCTTGTAGTGAAGAGTACTTCATCTTATCACCTTGTATCTGAAAAGGGGGGAATTGATGGAATTGATGGTCTGCTACAAGTTCAAATATTTATCAAGCGAGCTTGAGTCAAAGATAATCAAAGTTTACTGCTATAGCCTAGAGTCTGAGTTTGCAATCAGATTCAAGTTGTATTCAGATCAGAGATGAATTTGTGTTCTATGAGATTTTATACTCTATGGGCATGATTGCATGTTTTTGGCATGTTGAGTTTTGGTTGGTGTGTTCTATCCTTAAAACACCACCTGCATAGTTACTTCGATATCTGCTACATCAGTTTATGGGGAAGGAGCACTTCCACTAGCGAAAGATGCCAGATTAAGAATTGTTCCAAGATCTGCTTTCATAGTTCCAAATTTGGTTTGTTCAGGAACTACTATGACAGTTCCAGAGTTGGTGGTCATGTTTGAACCATCATTGGGTGAGACCTCGAGTTCTCCCATCTTTCGATTTGTGGTCATCCTTGAAAACCATTTCTGAGAGACATACAACTCTTGGTTGTGATGTATTTTTTTGCTTTTTCAGCTCTCATTCTTGGACTTTGATACATCCCTTCAAATTAAGGGGGGAATGTTAGACACCTAATCCTCGTGATTAAGATTTGGGTTAGTGTGTGTTATGGAGATTAGTTATTAGAGTCCAAGAAAACCTAGAAACCGAATCCAACTATATCATTATTGTATTTATATGTACGATGTACAACATTCTTTATGAATAATGAAGATATAGAATTCAGATTCCAACAGTGGCAAATTGTTGATTTTTTATTTTTATTTTTATTTTTAATTTTTAATTTTTTATGAATTCTATAATATTATAAGTGCTCTGATTATATATGTTCATTTATGATTTGTTCAATAGAATTTAATTATTGACTTTAACTTATTATAAAAATTATCATACATTTAGATATATAATTTATTATTTAAATTTAGTGAGAAAGTATTATAAAAAATTATTCAAGTATTATAAAAAGGCTAGAGGAATATTTTTTTAGTTGGAATTAGGCAATACAATTTTTAGTGATATTGTGATTTCTTATTGTTTAAAATGCACTTTTGAATGTATAAATGAATTCAACATGTTAAACTCTTGAGGCAATCATCTTTGCATATTAAACAACGTCAACTAATAATTTTTAAAAACCTCTACTAGATTTTGGATCAAATTGATCACATGAAGTGTTTCGAAAAGGACCATTTGATCTATTAGTTACACTACACATTATAAAAATTATCCAATACTTAATTTATTAAATCCATAATTTTTTCTAAAAAAAAAGGTAATTGAAACCATGTAATAACATGTATTTATATTTATAATTCATGAATTAGTATCATTAATATTATTTAATTATTTTTATTTTGAATATATATATATATATTCTAAGTATAATAAAAAAATATTATCTATAAGTAAAAAGACAAACATTATTTATTTAATTATAAGTGATAATGAAATTTTTTGAATATATATATATATATATATATTTTCTAAGTATAATAAAAAAATATTATCTATAAGTAAAAAGACAAAACATTATTTATTTAATTATAAGCGATAATGAAGAATTATAAATTATTTTAAAAAACTTTAAAGAGGAAAAAGCTCCCTAGATCTGGGTGTATCCTCAGTCACAGTGCTTTCTAAGAGATCACATGATAGCCTTTATGCCAGCATTCAATCCCGAGGCTAGGTGGTGGTCATGCACCATGAAGCTCATTCAATTGGGTTCAAACATAGTTAAATGATGGTGTTCAGAACATTCCTTCCCTATTTGGCAGAAGATCTACCTCACAAATGCAATCATGCTCCTGTTTTGACTTATTCGTCTGCACCTTCATTCCCTCGATTCTATCTTGCAGGTGACAACTTTAGAAGAAGGGGCAACATACTCTCATTTAGAACTACCAGGCTCCATTAATTGCACCAGGAAAGAATGAATGGTTTGTGAACGTGGCATAGTTAGACATGGTGGTAGAGGGTGAGGGTGATCACTCCTCCCTCCTTGGCATGAACAATAGGAGGAGGTTTTCGACTAGGACATTCCGCCCCACATTCCGCGTTTGGTTGCAACAATGGAGGCGAAGGAGCATAGACGTTTGGGTGACCGAAACTGGGTAGTGAGAAACATGTTAGCGCACCACCTTTGGAACATGTAAGAAGCCAAGGAAGGAGAAAAATGCAGAATGGTGGGGGTTAGCGTCACTCTCAACAACACCTATCTCTCCTACAAAATGTTTCAAGATCAATTGACATTGAGTATCCCTACAACTCTAGTATCCACCAAATCTAGTGAAATTTATATTGATGGACTCTTCTCACCAGAAAACCATTCCTCCTAACCGTAACCCTCCAGTGGTGCAGGATAAGGGTCTAGAGGATTGTGTTGGTTCTCCATCTAGCAGGAGATTTGAGCCAAAAGTCGAAAGTCAGTCAAAGAATCCCACCATCACTGCCCAAAGAACCAAAGGAGAATCCTCTCAGCTCGGTGCAAGCTATTATGGTGTTGTGATTGAATGACAATGTCCTCCATGGCTACCATAAGGATATGATGATCCATTTGCCTATATAGACATGTTGGAGCAGGAAAAAAAGGCCAAAGCCAAGAAACGATAGCCTCAAGAAGTTTCAGCGCCAAGAAACCAACATGTCCAAGCCCCTTATTAGGTTATATATGTCTCTGTCTTCTTTTAGTTTGCATAGCTATTTCAGTTTCGTTGGCCAATCTAGAAAGCACCACCTTTGTATTGTCTATGTTCGAAACTGTCTTAAACTATCATATGCATTTTCCAAGGGATCATCTGGTTTCCTTTATATGGGCAGATGGTCCCTCACAAGTTAATTTCATATGAGAATAAACACTTTGCAAAAAAATCCACATATCAACACAAACGTCTATAACTCACCTCACCTTGTAGTCTATGCAAATCATTTTTGGTAATATTAAATTCTTTGCTTGCTTAAAAAAGAAAGAAAGTGGAAACAAACTATATGAAATAATTCAATCCTATGGATTTGGTTATTAACTTCAATTTAATAGGAAAATATTATAAAAATTATCAAGTATTTATATGAATAAATTATTAATTTAAATTTAATGGGAATGTATTGTAAAAATGATCTAAATTTTATTAAAAATATTGAGTATTTTTTATGAATAAAAGTAATAATTTAAAACATTGAGAAAATTGTGAAAATAAATAATAAATTCAACTGAAGAAGTATTGTAAAAATTATTCATGTATGATAAAATTTTTCAAATATTTATATGAATAAAAAATAATAATAAGTTAAAACATTGAGAAAAGATTGAAAATAAATAATGAATTCCATTGAGAAAGTATTACTTTAAGAATTAATTATGAAGTATTAGAAAAATTATTAACTACGAAGAAGGATAATAAAAGTAATGGAAAAGACCCTGGGGGATGGGGGCGTGCATGCGACGATACACCTGGCACTTGACCGACCATCTAGGCCTACCTCTCGCCCACACGCCCATTAAATCCGTGGAGATGACAAGACCCGACCATTAATCCACATGTGCATCACTCCTCCTCAAGCACTCTGAAGATATAAGTGAACCCAGGTGCATGTCTTGGCTCGATTCAACATTTTGGGCAATGAGTTTGGGTGGTTAGGATTTGGATAGAGGTCAGGTCTCTGTTTATGGTGCCTCACTGGGGCTTTGGCCTTGGGTGAGGAAGGCAAACGACACTTGCAACAACTTGAATTGGTTTGATATCAGTCCCCTGGTCTGCCCTTGGGAACCCGATACGCAGACAGACGTGGTTCGGTCCTACTCCCTCGCTCTTGTGGAAATAAGGACTTTTCATCTCTCTGCTAGCTCTTGGATCCTCTCCCGCTCGAGCAGACTACTATAGGTTTTTACAGGTGTGTGGGTTTTTATGTGGTTTTTGGTAATTTATGTTCGAAGGTTGGGTCTCGCCTTTGGCCCGAAGGAATTCACGTTTTCATGAACAACTTTTGGGGGTGGGGGTCCTGTTTACGCGCAACAATCTAGTGGTGTCTTAAAGGTTCTCTATTCCAACACCCGAGTTGGGTAATATGGAGCCTCTCTCGCCATCTTGGTAGCAACATTGGGATTGTGGTTCATCCTTGCTTAGGACTATGGGTCTACGGGTTGGGTGTTTTCTTTTTTATTTGTAGTTATTTGACAATTTGATATGCAAGCTCCCCTAATGCTAGCTGCCACAATCTAGGCATATAAAAATACCTCGCCAGCAGGGCTACCTTGGCCACGGATGGGGGTAGCAGGCCCAGTCAGGTCGCCATGTACTAGGACATCACTCGTCCTCCGCTACCTCTTCCAGTTAGGAAATAGAGGAAGTTGAGGTGCTTTCCCCTGTTAAATCGTCGGGCCGCATAATAGCTCCCGCCTCAATGGAATTGATCACTGAGCAACTGCGACACATTCAAATTGACATCGACATTCTCCGGTACCATAGGTATGAAGACCGCAATGAAATTGTTGCCTATCTCACTGACATTCAATACAACTAGAACACCCCCTTGGAGCAGCTGGACAACCTTCGACACAGTCTATGTCCCACAAACGAACATCTCCGCATCTTAAAGGCATGCATGGAGCATATTGACTTCCACATTCATGATCGTGTGGGTTACTTTGCAGCTCCCCCTATAATGTCCCCCCATCTCCCTCCTTGATTCGTTGCCATTCGTTTTGATTTGTTTTTGTGTCTCACATAGTATGCTAAGGCCTCAAATCCATCCAGAAGTAAAATATATAAATTGTCTATCTTGGTATTCTCCGACCCCCAATATAAAAAATTATGGTCAAAATGAGGGAGCGGGGGATGTTGAGAGAATTTTTGTACGTTATGCTATTTTGAATATCTAATGGGAAGCTATTTTGAGTGACAAAAAAAAATTAATGGGAAAGAAGAAAAAATACTTGTTTAAATATTGAGAAATAGTTACCCTGATGTGGGTGGATGATCGATGTGAAGGGAAACTTAGGTAGTGGGCAGGGGTGACTGCAACTTCACTAGATCCCACAATTATTAAGGAGGGGGGAAGTTGCATGCCCCCCTCCATCCACCATACGTGTGGAGTTATAATCCTTAAAATGCCTCGGCCTTTAAGCCATCTCTAGATCGTTCCTCCATGCTACATGAAGTCTGGATTTTAAGAAGGTTACAAGGGCACTGTACAGGGAACCCTACAAGCATGTTCCTCAATCTTGTAGATAATACTTGTGTGAGGGAATTGCAATATTCAACTGGTTTTTCTAACTAATAGATGAAATTTAGGAGCCCCTGAGAAATTAAGCTTCCAACTAGTCACATTCTTCCTACTTTGAAAGCCTTGGGTCTAGCTTGATTTGAGAAGGCAGTTAGCATTCAAATGGGTTTTGGTCTGAGGAATATGCTACATGATTTCATATCACTAAGGCTAGACTATGGTATTTTATAGTTGACCCTGGCTGAAGTGGCTTCACGGCTCGTCACCCATCTCTTCCCCAAGTTACATTCCAAGGTAATTATCCATGTTTGTTTACTCCTTCTCAGTAATTTTGCAATGTTCAATTGTGAGGCATTTTTAGGTTCTATGATTTGCTCTTGTAGTAATTATTTGGTGTTCCTATTTGGCATGTTCATTGAAATTCATTCCATTTTGGATTTAGCCAAGTTATTTGTTAGTGCATCATCTGTGTTTTCCTCCTAATATCATCCTTCTTGTAGTGTGGGATTTGTTTTGTTGTCTAGGTGTAGCTTTGTTTCTCCCCCCATAGGTGTATGGGAGGTAGTATCTATTCTTGGGCTTGGTGGAAAGAAAGGGAGGGCCATTTCTAAAGGGGGTTGACCATTTTTGATAGGCTCAATGAAGCCTTTATGGTTGGAGTCACAAAGATGATGCCTTGGGTGACCCTCTAGGACTTGAATTGTTTAGATTGTAGCTTGGGCCATAATGTTGAGACAATGAGGTAGCTTCCAGCGTGATGTAGGAGAGAAAAACTAGTCCAACCAATATCGCACTAAGACTCAGACTCAGGAGGTGGTCGTTGCCTCCTATGTGCACCAAAGTTGATATTCGTCGATTGAAATGAACTTCCCACAAAGAAAGACAACCTTTCTCAAATTTTGAACTCATTGGTGAATTTTCACATTGGCTTCCTGATTTGGGACATACCAGAGGGAGGAGAACTCAATACATTCACTCAGTCACCTTACACTAGCAGCTGAAGACATTATTGGGGAAAATTCTCAAGGCAAAACATAACGAAAGAAATGAAATCATTTCATTTCTCAATGTCTTGCAAAGAAACCAATGGAGGATGCAAGATAGCATGGCCCATTTGGAAACTCACCTATATGACATGGAGAAGCACATACAATGTGAATTCAAGCTATTGATACTCCTTGGTTCCAGACTGGATAACCATACTCTGATAAATTCTTCCAATTCCTAGATGGATATTGGTTGTGTGCTTATTTCGATGGTTTTTTGGCTTCTCAAACATATTTTGTTTTGGTTATCATAATCCTTTTTGTCTACTGTAAAAATTTTGGTTAATCATGTACTAGCCAACAAATATAGTAAGAGTGAGGTTGGTAGAATTTTGAAAATCTATAGACAACAATATAACTTTTTGACTTAATGAAAAACTTCTGATTTACAAATAAAATATATTGAGAAATTGTTACAAGAAAGAATGATGAGTTATGCATTGAAAAATTATTTGATGCAGATACAATGGAAAAATTGAGCCTAGAATTTTTAGTCATAGTGCCTAAGGTTGGTAGTTTTGATGACCTCTCTCGGTTGCATATGCCAATCAAATTCTCTCCAACACATTCTAAGAGGTGGGTAGTCACCCATTAGATGCACCCATCACCCATCATGCTAGGTACATCCAACTTAACATCCAATAATTAAGGGGATTTTCATTGTTTCCAAACTCATTATCATTGTCAGCGTTGTCTATAGTGACTTGTTTGTAAAGTGTGTTTCTCCCACCACTCATCATGCCAGGTACATCCAACTTAGCATCCAATAGTTAAGGGGTTTTTCATTGTTTCCAAACTCATTATCATTGTATCCCTTATTTGTAAGACATGTTGTTAGCAATTAGTTACATATTTTTAGCATTTGACTTCTGTCCAAAAGTTCTTTAATGGGGATTTTCATGATTTCCCAACTCATTATCATTGTGTGCTTATTTGTGCAATCAATGGCATCTTTTTATCATTTGAGTTATGTCCAAGAGTTCTATAATGTTTCTTTATTTTGAATGGCTCTTTTGTGGCGTTATATATATGCTAGTCGATTTTCATAATAAAATAAGCCACCTTTATTCTTAGGTTTTTACTCTATTTTCTTGTAATTATTCATGTTTTTTGGTGAATTGCTCTTCAAGCTAGTGTGCTTCATCTCTTTGTTGGTGGAAAATTTTAAAAATTACATCATTTGTTATTAGGCCTTTAGTTTAAGGTTTCACTTTCATTAATCAATGCCTCTTTCAATAATACTAGCTTGAGCGATAGAGAAATAGACCTAGTTCTTTGGAGTGTGCCATTTGACCAAAATCTATATTGGCACTTGCTCTCAATGTTCTCCTTTCTTTAATTTTGAATTAAAGTGGAAGCTTGGTTTTGGCAAGTTGATCTCATTAGATTTGGTTAGTATCCCAAACCTCCCACCTAAATCTCATTAGACATGTTTTTAGGTCAAATTTTAATAGTTTTTGTGACATTTTAAAGTATCTAGTACTTGATTTATCCTTTGCATTTTCATTGGATTATTCTATTCCATTATTGGAATTCCTTAACATTGCATCCACATACCTCTAACATTGTAAGGTTTGTAAGATCACTCACATAACCCTTAGAATATTTCTAACTAGGGCATTAGGTCCCCTTAGAATCTAATGATTTGTAGTATTAGCTTTTCAACCTTCACTTATGACTCCTCATTAAGAACCCTTAATTGATGAGTCTAGAACTCGTGATGCTCTGATAGGAGGTCCGTTGTGACATAACTCAATGCTCCATCTTTAAGCTAGATACTAAGATTATTCTACCAAAATATGGAGGTTATATGAATGTAGAGTCCTTGGATCCCTTGATCCATAGCCTCTTATAACATACCTCCATTTCATAAAAATAAAACATTTTACTTTAACATTACTAAAATTGAGCATATTTCTACAACACTGTCCTTTTTTCTTCTTGCCACAACCTTACTAAGTATTGCTTATTGTTCTCATTTTGTTGCAAGGAATCTATTTTGGATTTTGAAAATTGATTTATTCCAATTCTGTCTACATATGGATATAATTTTTTTGATGCACCATATTACTATCCATTGTATTTTTTTTATTACATAGGATATTAACTCCATTTAATTTAATATGATTATGATTCAACTCATTCTAAACTCCTTATATAGCGCTACTTGTGGCACATTCTTTTTTTCCCTTTAATTCATTTCAAAAGGTCAAACTACCCTCTAAGGAAATAGTTCTTTGTAATATTATTAATCACTGGATTCACCTTTGTTTTCTGGTTACCTATTTCAAGGCTTCCATAATTCAAGGTAAGATATAATAAAAGTTTCGTTTAAAACATTAATTTAATTTTAATAAAACAATGGTTATCCACATATATACTAATCTCTTTTCCCTCATGCTACATCTTATACCTCAACAAGGACCACAATTAACATATTTATCAAAGTTATAGATTCGTGCCTCACAGATATACCACTAGGCACATTTCCCATATTACAAGGTTAACTCTCCTTTCCATTTTAAACCCCATTCATATGGATTTTATCATACATATGGGATATAAATTATATTAAGGGCTTGGCCCCGACGATACACTTGGCGATATGGTTGGATGTCGCGACATCCACTCCACATGATTTCACATGGCTTTAGGACAGTCACACTTTCAATGAATCAGATTTAGACTCTAGATATAATGGTGGGGATTCATTAAGGTTACTAAAAACAACTAACCCTAATATACATACTCATTTCACTCTTTCCATTTGGTTCGTGAAACCAGGGTGTTGCTCTGCAATTGCTGAAAGGTTCCTTGGCTTTTTCGTATCCATATGGTTTCACTTACACCTAGATATTCATGGTTATGAACATGAATTTTCATCCTTCGCTCTCAAAGAAGAGGTAATTACTTCACACTTCATTACTATAGTTATATAAATGTATTTTATTTAGTTTTCTTGCATCTTTCGTTACATTTACTAATTCATATTACTTATTCTTTTGTTCTTGTTCATAGGTATTCCATATAATTTCCTATCTAAGTTATTTTTTAAGCTTTGTCTCAACTTGATTTACGGGGTTTCACTGCTAAATCTATCAACATGAGGTAATTCCTTCCTTATGCTAGAATTTTCTTGTACACAATAGTAATCTACCGTAGTAGTCTGATATTATCTTAACCCTTGATTTTGGTTACAGAGAAGGAGCGACTACAACTAGGGTTCATCCCTTGCTTGCGCTACGACTAGGGAAACTTATAGGGTAATTTTCTTTTCCCTTTCTATTTATTATGGCAAAATCCTCTATTTATAATCTTGTCCATATGTTGTTTTTCGATTGGAGTTTCTTTGCTATCTGGGATAGAGACAAAGTACCTCAAATATCATCCACTTAGTCACTTTATTATGGAAATACATGAGTGACAAAGGACAATTATTTAAGATTTTCATTTGAAGTGGTAATAACTTTTTCCATTGTAACCATAAAGGTTACCATCTCGTTTTTACAGTCATTACTCTACACGACCATGGCACCGAGATCATTTTTGTAAAGATTCATCTTAGTTTTTTTTTCATTGAGTTTTTTTCTTTTCTTTTAATATTTTATTCCTACCTAATACTAACTGACATGTCCCTTGGAAATTGTAGCTTTGGAGAGGATGCGCCAACATTTGCTTTTCAGGTATGCTTGCTGGTACAAGTCTTCATTTTTATTTTGCTTTTCATAAATACCCTTTTTCGAATTCTTTCTTTGTGATTCAAGATACTAATTCTCTATGTCCTTTTCAATGGTTACAGGTATGATTTATGGAAGAAAATGACACTCGTTAAATTTGTTCCAAGGGTTTCTTCTTTAACTCAGAATTTGACTTTAGTTTTTTTGGCCTACAAGTCGGGATTTTTAGATTTACCCACCCTATGTCTGAGGCTACTATAGCATACAACTATAAATTGGATGTGTGAATCATAACCAAATTTATGGTTTTTATCTTTTGATTTCTTCAAACCCTACAAAGTTTCGAATTGTATATCTTGTCCTTGGGGCCTTAAACACTAGACATTTATCTTTCTTCAGGCTCTTTTCCTATTCTTATATACACATATGGTTTTATTTTATTTTTTTAAATCATATTCTCCTTTTGACCAAGTACAGAATCTATACTTGTAATAGATCTAGAATGTATAGTTACCATGGCGAATTTCAATTTCTCTTGTTACCATGTAAAGGTTACACACATATATATTTATCACACAAGTTATATACACACATATTGCACTTTGGTTGAATTATGTGCTACAATCATTTTCCATAGTTTCTTATTTTACTGTAATCGAAGTCCGAGTTTCCTTTTTTCTCATTTGAATTAACGCTATTACTATTTCAATATAGTGTTCGTATAATATCTGGTTGATTATATTACTCCTCCTCGTTGTATTATACTTTGTGTTCAATCTCTGAATTTCTATACAATTGTTTGTAATAAGGTTGACTTATTACCTCTTTTGTAAAGTAGTAAAGGACTTGGTCTTGAACTCTTCCATGATTTTATTATTTTTATATAACTGGGATACTTAATGAAATTTACCAAGGAATGCTAAAATTCCTACGCACTTTATTAGGCTATTAGAACCATTCGACCAAGTTGCTGGTATTATATAGTTTCCAAAGGATTATTTAGTGTTATACACGTCCTGTAAAAGAACTTAGAAAGTTGCTATCATTTTAACATGCTAAGTATAAGCATACAGTTCCTCTAATAATCAATTTGTTTCACTAGACTCACAAACAGAAGGAATAGGTTATGTACACTAGTACAAAATGGCTAATTTGTTACTAAAAACAACTAAAATTTGCATATAAACAACTATTTTTCAGTCAGTGACCAATAATGGCTAATTTACAATATCTTATAATGCGACCAACTTTTAGTCATTTTAGCTTAGTCATTAATTGGTTGTCTCAATATTATCGTCTAGTAGTATATTTAGTCATAAATTTGGCAATTAATTTAGAAATGAATTGTCACAATTATAGACCAAATAAATAACAAAATATACTATTATATGATCGCCCGAGAAAACCAATTAGTGACCAAAAAAATATGACCAAAATGTTGGTCACGTTATAAGATATTGTAAATTAGCTACTAATAGTAATATATATGCAAATTTTAGCCATTGTTTGAAACCAATTAATGACTAAAGAAATATGACTAAATTTTGGTCGTGTTATAAGATACTGTAAATTAGCTACTAATAGTCGTTTATATGCAAAATCCAGTCGTCATTTGTAATCACAAATTGATCATTTATAGTAGTCATTTATCTTTCTTTGGTAGTTTCCTATTCATTATATAAACGACCGATTTAATAGTTTATACTCATTTTATTTACTTTCATTAATAATCATTATAAACGACTAATTTAGTCATTGTATATGCATTTTATTTGTGTTCATCATTAATCAATACAAACTACTAATTTAGTAGTTTTAGATTGATTTTATGTGTTTATTATTAATCAACATAGATTAATTAGTATGGAAAAAAAATGTCATACAATGTGCATGTTCATCTAATACGAAAAAAAATTACATATATTAATTACAATACTAAATAATATCAATTACAACTGTAAATAATTTCAACCACATGAATTATATTATATGAAATGTCAAGTATTACAATATGAGTTTCCAACTTAATATTAGTTAGGTTACAATTTACACATGAAATATTGTTTCATCACTTCAAAACATTATCGTTGTGTTGCCAAGGCATTGCAGGCGAATTCACCAACTCTAAATGCTTGACCATCAATATGCATGTATTATGCATGATATTAACTTTAAGGTTATCACTAGATCAATTATCTTTTCTCTCTCTTTTTATTTGTCGATCCAACGTTATTGTTTCTCCTCTCTCTTCAATTCCTGCTTCTTACCATCAATATTGAGTCCCTCTTTTGAAAATGAAAGAAGATACAATGCAAAGTATAAGACACGAAAGATAGTGAACATTGGAATATAAACTAAAGTAGACTATAAATGATTTATATGACATATACTTCAACATCAACAATGTTAATGCCATTCTTCCCTAGAAAAGAAAGAAGCTCAAACAAGTTTCTTCAGTTGGGAAATAGTTGCCACCATGTGGCTAGATGAACTGTATAAACAAAGAAAATAAAATGTCACCATAGAAAAGAACACCTTAGAAACTTAGTATTCAACCTTTAAAAAAGATTAGACAAAATCATGCCAACTAAATTACATTCTAAAAATCTTAGGCTATAGATAACTTGTGAAAAAAAATGGAAATAAAAAATAATATATAATAAATAATGTATGACAACTAGTTGGAAAATTGCATCATAGAAGAAAACAATTATACTATGGTTAGATGACCTGTGTAAACAAAGGAAATAAAATGTCACCATAGAAAAGAACACCTTAGGAACTTAGTATTCAACCTTCAAGAAAATCTTAGGCACAATCATGCCAACTAAATTACATGCTAAAAATCTCAAGCTATATATACCTTGTGAAAACACAAGGAAATAAAAAGACAACATATAATAAATAATATATGACAACTAAGTTGACAAATTGCATCATAGAAGAAACAAATTCTCATATGGTTACCCTACATGTGGGTGGGTAACTGTTATGAAACCAGCTCAAGAAAAGATAGAAAAGATAGATCAATGCCTTAGAATTCAGCCTCTTCAAGGGGGCAACCTCCTTTACAATACATAAATGAACATTTTTTGGATGATTCAAATGACAAAACCTCCTTTCTATATATATGAGTCTAAGGAGTCACAATATAATCCAGCCGACCTAACAATAATAATATAAAGCCACAAAAATAACAATAGAGGGATTCTATGGGGCACAGAAATAACAATATGGGGGGAATAGGGGCACAACAATATAAATAAGGGGTATAACTATAATAGTAATGGGGTAATCACTAGTATTATAGGGACCCAACATGACCCTGTCCTTCAAAAAAGTGTTGTCCTCAACGCTTGAGTAATTCTGGATACTTCTGCATAAAATTCTCATCCTCCCATGTGGAATCTTCAGCGGATAAGTTCTTCCACTTGATAAGATACTCTGAAATTGATCGATTTCATAGCTGTCGAGTTCTTGTTTCTGTGACTGCTTCCGGTTCCAATATAATTTTTCCTTCCTTGTCAAGTTCTGGCAATATTGTTTGAATTGGGAGCTTGTCGCCTATAACCTTCTTTAAACATGAAACATGGAAAACTGGGTGCAATCGAGAAGCTGCACGAAGCTCCAATTTGTATGCCATAGTACCAATCTTTTGCAACACCTTGTACGGACCATAATACTTTGGTGATAGTTTATTATCCTTCTTAGCTTGCTTTAGGGACATTTGCTTATATGGTTGTAGCCGTAGGAATACCCAATCACCTACATCAAAACTTCTTTCACTGCGATGTTGATCTGCCTGTTGTTTCATTCTATTTTGTGCCAACACGAGGTTATCCTTTAAGAGTTGGAGGACCTGTTGTTGATGTTCGATGTGCTGTTCCACTGCTTGAACCTTAGAATTTTCTCTTAAATATGATGTGATGGATGGTGGTTGATACCCATAAAGTGCCATAAATGGGGTCATTTTTGTTGCTGTATGGAAGGAAGTGTTATACCACCATTCAGCCAGAGGCAACCATTTGACCCATTGTGTCTATTTATCAGATACAAAGAAACGAAGATATCCTTCCAAACATTTGTTTACTATCTCAGTTTGCCCATCAGATCGAGGATGATAAGATGAGCTATGAGCTAACTGAGTACCAAGACAAGAAAATAATTCTGTCCAAAAATTTCCAGTGAAAATGGGATCTCTGTCACTTACAATAATCTTTGGGTTTCCATGTAGCTTTTGAACTGTTTCCATAAATGCAGTAGAAACCGTATTGGCTTTAAATGGGTGTGATAATGCACAAAAGTGTGCATACTTGGTAAGTCTGTCAACTACCACCATGATGACACTCTTTCCCTCAGACTTGGGTAAACCTGTGATAAAATCCATTGAAACCTCCTCCCAACGTTGGCTTGGAATGGATAAAGGTTGTAATAGACCCGGTGTCTTAATTGTTTCAACTTTATTTTGTTGGCAAACCAAACATTCCGCCATAAACTTTTGAATATCTAATTTAAGGCCATCCCAAAAAAATTCCTTCTTAACCCTATGGTAAGTTTTTAAAAATCCTGAGTGCCCTCCTAAGGGAGAAGTGTGCAATTCCATAAGAATCTTTTGTTTTAGCTGGGAATTCTTACAGAGGTATAAGCGATCTTTGTACCATAACGAATCATTTTGCCAGCTAAATGTATCAGAAGTACTGGAATCTTGTTGTAGCTTTCGAATAAGTGCCCACACTTCTTCGTCATTCTTCCATTCCTCCCTTGCTTCGTTTATCCAATGGATAATAGAAATGGCACACAAAAATGCTTCCACATCCTCATCCTTTCTTGAGAGTGCATCTGCCACCACATTTTGCTTCCCTTTTTTGTAGACGATTTCAAAGTCATAACCCAACATCTTTGTGACCCACTTTTGTTGCTCTTCAGAGGATAATATTTGTTCTAAAAAGTATTTAAGGCTATCATGATCCGTTTTTACCTTGAAGTGTCTTCCCATTAGGTAGGGTCGCCATTTCTTAAGTGCATGGAGTATTGCCAACATTTCCTTCTCATAAATAGCTTTTCTTAAAAACTTTCCCTTGATTGGACGACTTTCAAAAGCAATGGGTCTTTCATCTTGCATTAGAACAGCACCAATTCCATTTCCTGAAGCATCACATTCCACAATAAAGGTTTTTGTGAAGTCTGGTGTAGCTAAGACCGGTGCTTGGCACATTACCTCTTTAAGATGTTCAAAGGCCTTTGTTGCTTCCGGAGTCCATGAAAATGAATCTTTCTTCAATAATGTTGTTAGAGGTGCTGCTATTCTCCCATAATTCTTAAAAAACTTGCGATAATACCCTGTCAACCCAAGAAATCCTCGCAGATGCTTTATGGATGTGGGGATTTTCCATTCCTTAATGGCTTTAATTTTGCTAGGGTCTACCTTAACTCCTTCATGAGATACAATATGACCCAAATATTCCACCTCCTGGACTCCAAAGAAACATTTGGATCTTTTTGCATATAATTGTTTCTCCTCCAATAGTTGTAGCACCTTGTCAACATGTTCAACATGATCCTTCCAATACTTGCTGTAGATTAGTATATCATCAAAAAATACTAACACAAATTTTCTAAGGAATGGTTTGAAAATTGAATTCATCAAACCTTGAAATGTTGAAGGTGCATTGGTAAGGCCAAAAGGCATGACCAAAAATTCATAATGACCCTCATGAGTTCTAAATGCCGTTTTCGGAATGTCTTCAATCTTCATTCTGATTTGATGATATCCCGAACGAAGATCCAACTTGGTGAAGTAAATTGATCCATGCAATTCATCCAGTAATTCATCAATGACAGGAATGAGGAACTTATCTTTAATAGTGAGCTTGTTGAGCTCCCTATAATCCAGACACATGCGCCATGATCCATCCTTCTTGTGTACCAATACTACTGGAGCTGAGAAAGAACTTTGACTTGGTTGAATTATACCAGCCTCTAGCATTTTTGCAACCATACGTTCAATTTCACTTTTTTGGACATAGGGATATCTGTACGGCCTGATGTTTGGAGGAACACTTCCTGGAATCAGATGAATAGCATGATCATGATCACGCATAGGTGGGAGACCTTTGGGAGTCTCAAATACCTTGGAATGATTGTCTAGGACTTTTTGGAGATCTGGAGAAATAGACGATTCCAATGTGGAAACATCTAGCGAACATAATTGTGCAATTACACCTCTTTGCTCCTTTTTTAGAAGCTTAGTCATGCCATTAGAGCTGATTATCTTTCCTGGTTTCCCTGCAATACCCCTTAATTCAACTTCCTTTCCTTCTGTAGAAAATTTGATGAAAAGTTCTTGAAAATTAAAAGCTATTGTACCCAAGGATTGTAGCCATTGGACTCCTAGTACAACATCGGCACCTCCCATTGGAATGGAAAGCATTGGGCTAGTCAATACATATTCTCCCATGGATAGCTTGATATTATGGCACTTTACAGAGCAATTTATTGTTCCTCCATTTGCAATCATCACTTGACACTCTGGTGCTGGATATAGGAAGCAATTCAATTCTTTTGCTACCCTACAATGAATAAAATTGTGGGTGCTTCCTGAATCAATCAACACTATTACCTTTTTCTTCTTGATTTGTCCTTCTATCTTGATGGTTTGAGGAGTGGTAATTCCCGCCAATGCATTACAAGATATGGTTGGATTTATTTGTTCTTCATCTAGGCTTTGTTCCTGGAATATATCCTCTTCTTTTGACCTTTCTTGCTCCTTTTCTTCTTCCTCTTCACAAACTATGTAGAATAATTTCTTCTCAGCACACTTATGACCTTTTGTGTATTTGCTATCACAATTGTAACAAAGCCCTTTTGCTCTTTTTTCTTCCAATTGTTGTGGTGTCAACCTTGTAGGTTGTGGAAGACTAGGGGCAACAACACTTCCGTCTTTATAGTTGTGAGTGGTATGCTTCCTAGTTGCCATAATTTTGCTTTCCATTTTTCTTGCTAACCTGAATGCCTTCTCTAATGAATCAGGTTCCCAAAGGCGAACATCATGTTGGATATTATCCTTTAAAGACCCTATGAACACATCAATCCTATGCTCCTCTGGAATATCTTTTACCCTTATGTTCAATTTTTGGAACTCCTCAATGTGCTCCATTATTGAACCCTTTTGTTTGAGACTTATCAATTGGCTAAAAAAAGTGTTGCTTTTTGTATCCTCATAATGTGCTATCAATTCTTCCGTAAAAATTGCCCAAGTGATAAATTGTTTACGAGAACAAAGCCATTGATACCATACAAACTGATTTGGTTCCAAATATACAGTTGCCATACGTACCTTTTGTGCGTTTTGCACATTATTGAGATCGAAGAATTGCTCCATCTGTAATATCCATGTGGCGGGATCCTTGCCATCAAACTTCCTCATATCAATTTTTGGAATATGGTGATTCTTCGATCCAACATTAGCATCTATGGAATCATGATTAACATTTCTTTTGTTCTCATCATGAGTTTCCTTTACTACCTTTTCACCATTAGTAAGTATTTCTTGTAGAAAATTTGTCAAATCTGTCTTCAAATCTGCCATGCCTGTCTTCAAATTTGTGTTCAAATCTATCTTCAAATTGTCCATCTTAGCTTCCATGCCATTCATCTTAGCTTCCACGCCATTTATCTTAGCTTCCACGCCATTTATCTTAGCATCTGTTAACTTTTGTGAGCGTGACATTTGTTGCACTTGTTCTTGTAATTTTGATATATCATGTAGCATTTCTTCCTCTTCTTCATGAGTCATGCTAGAGCTTTCAGGTTCCTTACTAGGTGTTTGCATTTTCTTTCCTCGGAGCATCAGTTACCGATAATAATGCTCTACTATGCCCTTTGAATTCCTTCAAAATAAATTTTCAAACCAAGCTTATGCAAAAACTTAAAAAAATCTACACACCTTTTTTCACTTTGTAGGAGCTCGATATTGCCTCTGATGTATCTCTGTACTTTCCAATCATCTAGTTCTAAATTTGTGACCTGTAGTAGCTCTCTGTGTCCTCTTTCCAATTCCACCAGTCTGATCCAAATTGGATTCTCCAAGAAAGAGTTATGCACAATCTCCCAAGATGACCTGATTATAGACCTTTCCCGAAGAGCGAAGTTGTATGAAGTGCCACGTATACAATTTTCGATATTTGGTTCTTAAAAAGATATACAAGAAGCTATAGTCCGTCCTTTTTCTGTAGCTTCTTACGAAATTTCAATCTGATTCCCAGAGACAAAGTTATGACACTTTTCCCCAGGTCACCTGTTTTGAATGTAATTCACGAGTCTGCAAAAAGACCAACTTCCTCAGATCATATCTCCAAAAATATCGTGCAAAAAGCTTTGAAATTCGGACCCAAGGTTCAGCGCGATTTCTTCTCAAATGGGTTTTTTTTGTGGCTTCTGAAATGTCGCAGAAAAAAAGTTATAGCGAAAATGCCACGATGACCTGTTTGGAGCAGCGAAACCCTAGAATCCAAAGCTCTGATACCAAATGTTATGAAACCAGCTCAAGAAAAGATAGAAAAGATAGATCAACGCCTTAGAATTCAGCCTCTTCGAGGGGGCAACCTCCTTTACATTACATAAATGAACAATTCTTGGATGATTCAAATGAAAAAACCTCCTTTCTATATATAGGAGTCTAAGGAGTCACAATATAATCCAGCCGACCTAACAATAATAATATAAAGCCACAAAAATAACAATAGAGGGATTCTATGGGGCACATAAATAACAATATGGGGGTAATAGGGGCACAACACTATAAATAAGGGGTATAACTATAATAGTAATGGGGTAATCACTAGTATTATAGGGACCCAACAGTAACACACCCAAATTTCTCCTATTTCATGAGATATGTAACTTGGAACTCTCTATCATAGTTCCCACTTCTTGGTCAAACTTGTCCTTCAGAAACTTCCGTGATCATAACTTTCCTTTCGCAAGGCTTTTGGCAAATCATTCCTAAAATCTTACAAGTTTGATCATTTGAGATCATTCTAAGGAATTTTTGACATTCACAAACAAAATGGAGCTCCATGGGAAGGTAATAAAGTTTGCTTCTACCTATTTGTAAACATGGAAAGTTCATATATTCAATATTATGATTATATGCTACATAATTCACAGGAATACCATGGTCGTTCCATGTTTCCTTACCCAAATATTTTGAATATTTATCATAACCTTTCTCTGATAAGCCCCTAACCACACAATATTATCTCTAGAATAAGAATAGGACTCTGTCACTAGAAGGAAAACTCCTTTGTATGTGACCATCATAGAAATTCTTAGCTTCTTATTTTACTATACCATATGATATAATCATTACTTTTCCTTGCTTAGTAAATGATACTATAGTATATTACTCTTATCTCTCTTTCTCTTAGTAAAACAAAGAAAGTGAACAAGGATCATGTAATTATTTTCCAGTAAACCTCTATATCTATGCATAAGCGTATTGAACTTATTAGATATATAAGAGAAGTAATAGATGTAAGTAAGCATAACTTTATCTCTTATATAATTTTCCTCTTGTATATTTACTCTAGCTCATCACTATAATGAAATATAATTCATTTTGAGATAGAACATAAAATAAACAAAGTAAAGCATATATATATATATATATATATATCTATATATATATATATATATATATATATATATATATATATATATATATATATATATATATATATATATATATATATATATATATAACTAACATAATTTATTTACTTGAAAAATACTTAATCCATGCATAAAAACTTATCTCATATACAACTGACTCTAAAATTTAACATTCAATTTAACGTTCTCACTATAAAAACACTAATTATCACATAATTAACATGTATAGTATAAACAAAATTATGTTTGACCGTAATTAGTTGCTTGGGGAATATTCAAGAATGGAGCACATTCCGCTCAACCATGAACTGTCTCCAACAATCCCCCTCGAGCTCAGACCTTCTTGCTTTCAAGAATCAACAACCTTATTGGGTTCTAGAGTGGGTTTCTTTTAGATTATTCCCAACATATTTTTCCTTCACAATGTCATGCTTTATGGGTCTGCATCCCTTAGTTACCTATGATTTTCTTTTTATTTAAAGCAAGTATTTCTCTCTCGTTATGATTTATTCTATTTTTCACCCAACTTAGAATTTCTCTCTAGCTAAGTAATTAACATAATATTTCTCTCCCATTATGTTAACATATTTAACAACTTTCTCCTAGGGATTTTTAGGAGACTTTGGGAAGGTCCACCATGTGGACTTTAACCACTAACAACTTTTTATAAATTGGAAAGAAGTCTCTAATACTCAAGTGATCTTTCCTGAATATTTTCAAACAACTCATTTATTAATTTAATAAAACATAATTACATCATCACATAGTTTCAATCTTGGCTTCCATAGCCATTAAGTCCAACAATAATTTAAAAGTCTAAAAATAGCCATGTTTGAAAAAGAAAAACATAGGGGTGTTACACCTCATAGCCCAATACTAAAGTTGCCCCTAATCTCACATCGACTTGCATCTTCTCTTGGATAATGACCACTTGGAAGGAATCGATCAATATTGGTACCAATCTCAACACACATAATCAATGGTGTGAATTGAGCTTAATGATGAGGCCACCTCCAAATCTTCTTAAAAAGAGTACTAACATTGGGGAAGCATTATGTGATGCCCTCCATCAATATTTTGACCATCTAGGATAGCTCACTAGTTAGTCGTCCAGAGAGTATCAACACCATCAACACTATCAAGCCTCTATGCAAACAATGCAACCATATCTCAAGGTGTTCACTTGAACTTCACATTTAGCTCTAGGTTCTAGATCAAAATAAGGCATTTTTAGTTATAGTGTCTAAGGTTGGTAGTTTTGATGACCTCCCCGGGTTGCATATGCCATTCAAATTATCTCCAACACATTCTAAGAGGTGGGTAGTCACCCATTATATGCACCCATCACCCATCATCCCAGGTACATCCAACATAGCATCCAATAGTTAAGGGGATTTTCATTGTTTCCCAGTGCATTGTTATTGTGTGCCTTGTTTGTAAAGAATGTTTCACCCATCACCCATCATGCAAAGTACATCCAACTTAACATCCAATATTAGTGAAGGGGATTTTCATTGTTTCCCAGCTCATTATATTTGTGTACCTTGTTTGTTGTGGCTTTTTTCTAAAGCATGTTGTTAGAAATTCTGAAAATTTAATTACTGTTTGTGTACCTTGTTTGTTGTGGCTTTTTTCTAAAGCATGTTGTTAGAAATTCTGAAAATTTAATTACTGTTGCAATTAACTGGTTATTATTCACCTATCAATTTAGATGATTTTTCTTATACAATTAATTGTGGAAAATACTGAATAAAACACTACTTCAACTTCACAAGAATAAATGAATCACAGGAATTGAGAAAATTATTGCACACACACAAATAATGAACACCAATATTTTTGGATAAATGTCCCTGGAAAAACCCCAATGTGGGGAAAACCAATTCTATAAATGAGTAATTTTATTAATTCTTCAGCAAAATTTGTGATGGAGAAATTACAATCATTTGTCGTAAATTAGCAAACCTCCAAAAAATTAATCTTGTCACTTATGCAAGTCGATCTACCCTCCTGGAAGCAATTAAACCTCCTCTGATCAATTCAACCTCCCTTTGGCTCATAAACTGGTCACTCACGCGGCCTTGGTTCATGCCTTACTATGGAAAACTCACACTTCTATGTAATATCATCTTGACTTCCGGCTACCCGACTTTCTTCAACTCCAACTACGAATAAATTATTACTTCTATGTATTTTCATGCCAAACATCATTTTATTTTACTCTTTTTCTTTTTCTTTTTTAAATAAGTCGCAAATTGCAATGGCTTATATTTCAATTAAATGTACCTCGACCTCCGATCATCTGACCTCGCCTCCATTTTCAAACAAAATTAGTTCAAACGTCTGCTCACTTTTATGAAAAATTAATACATATCATGCAAATACATTTTTTCCGGTCTCAGGGGTCTTCTTCACGCCCTTTTTACACTTCTTCTCTGAAACTTCTTTCTTTTTACAAAGAAATAACTTCAATTTCATTTTGGTGCTCATAATACGAGTAAACATGCAATCTACTAATGAATTCAGTCACTGAATTCCTTTCTCGTTTAACAAATATTTTTTGTTTTTAATTGTTTTTTCAGGACATAAGATTGGAAACAAAGTTAAATCTACCACATGAAAGCAACCTATTCGACATATTAAGGAACGCCTAAAGCGATTACAAAATTTGCAATCAGAATATTTTTTCGATTCAGAAGAAAATGAAGAATCTATTGTTCAATGTTTATTGTTATAAAAAATTCACAATAAATTAAATACCAAAACATACAGGTCCGCGTTCTCTTACTCAGTACGACACTGACCACCCCAATCCAACGTGATGAAATGAAAACAAGAGCAACAGACACCGCCCTAAGCCGATGCGACCTACAGACCCCAAAATTGAGAAAAATTGTAGCAAAACATACCTGGAACGAGGCCAAAAAAACCATAGACATCCCATTTTCAATACCATCATGCTCAAATCAATTCAATACCCTACTACAACCATGTTTCAGGCAACAAGAATCACCGCACACCCTTAATATTTTACATTGCATTTTCCATTATCTCAATTGCCACGTTACGATTTTCGAGACACATTGACCAACCTCCACTACCACGTTGCCACACCTCTTTACACTTCCTCTCATCGCAACCATTGATTAAGTTATTAGACCAAGAATATTCAGAGAACAATCAATCATGGCCCTTGATAAAAAAAAATGAAATTCTGCAAGTCCCCATGCACCCAAAGTTGAAATACATACGCTTATCGACGAATTAATTTATTGAATTCATGGATTGTGTAGGAGATGTTTATTTATCTTGTATTTTATATTATAATATGTATTTATATTTTATACAGTGGACAAATTTATCATAATTTAGCTGTTAAATCAATGGTGGAGACAACGTTCACTGGTTACTATCTGTTTATGTAGTCAATAATGGGCACACTTCCACTCATGTAATATGCATCTGGGTCTTGGGTTGTTAACCTATTTCCTTAAGTCCTAGAAATCCAAACTCTTAGCCAAATAGAAATAATTTTAGAACATACTCCAGAAAACAAAATTAATAATAATAATTATTTATTTTTATCTTAAATATATGTAATAATTGATTATATATATATATATATATAATAATTTTATTATATATTAGTATTATAATTTATTAATTGGAATTATCCTATATCATTGTGTGCATGTTGTTACCAATTAATTGCATCTTTCTAGTGTTTTGAGTTATGTTCAATAGTTTTTTAAATGTTTATTTATTTTGAATGGTTTTGTTGTAGTGTTATATAAATGCTAGTTGATTAAAGTAAGTCAACTTTTTTTAGGCTTTTATCTTATTTTTTATAATTATTATTATTAGTGTTTTGGGGTAAATTTCTCTTTACGCTGGTGTGCTTCACTTGTTTGTTAGTGTTTGTTGGTGGAAAGTTAAAAAAATACATCATTTGGTATCATAGTATCAATTTAAAGTTTCTCTTTCATTATTCCATGCCTCATTTAACAATAGTATCCTATAGTGGCAAAAAACTAGATCTAGTTCTTTAGAGTGTGCCTTTAGACCTAAATCTACATTAGCACTTTCCCTCAACGTTCACCTTGCTTCAAATTTGAAATAAAGTGGGAGGCTCATATTTTATAGATGCTTTATCAGATTTGGTTAGTAGCCCAAACTGCCATCTAAATCTCATTAGACATTGTTTTAGGTCAATTCATATTTTTTTGGTTCCATTTCTAAGTATTTAGTAATAAATTTATCCTTCACGTTTTGATTAGACTATTCTCTTCCATTATTATGATTCATCGACATAGCAATCACATACCTATAACATGCTAAGGTTTGTAGGAACACTTTAATAACCCTTACCATCTTGCTAGCTAGGGCATTAGGTCTCCTCAACATCTAATGATTTGCAGTCTTAGCCTTTCAAGCTTCACTTATAACCACTCATTAAGAACCATTAGTTGATGAGACAAACTAATAACAAGTACCCTTGTATCTAGAAATCATGTTGTTATGATAGGAGGTCCTCCCTAACATAACTCAACCCTCCATCTTCAATCTAGATACTTTATTATTCTATCCAAATATGGAGGTTATATGAACATATAGGCCTTGTATCCTTTGATCCATAGCCTCATAGCTGAGTATTAGAGTTTCCCCTAATCCCAAATTGGCTTGACATTTTCTCTTGGACAATGACCACTTGGAAGGAATCACTCAAGATTGGTGGTAATCTCAACACACATAAGCAATGATTTTTATTAAGCTTAATGATGTGGCCACCTCGAAATCTGCTTAAAAGAGTATTAACAATGGGGAAGCATTATGTGATGCCCTCCATCAATATTCTTACCCATTAGGTTTTTTCAATATTTTGTGGTCTAGATTATACCAACACCATCAAGCCCGTGGGAAAACAATGCACAAATATATTGAGGTGTTCACTTGATTTCACATTTAGCTCTAGATTCTAGATCTAGAAGAGGCATTGCCAATAAATTTAATTCCAGTTTATTAGTTGTTAAGTTTGATGTTGTCTTGTTTGAATGTAGTTCAATTGCTATATTGTTTGAGGTTTCTTTGTTTGAATGCAATTCCATTTTAAATTTTGAGGTAGGCTTGTTTGAACATAGTTCTCTTAACCAAGCCTTCCAACATGCTCATATTTTTAATGAAAACTTCAATGACACCCTAATTTCCATCCCTCTCGAAATTCCAACTCTCCTATTAGAACACACCCTTGCATCACTCTCAATAGTTCTAGAAATTATACTCATCCCATGTGAAATCTTTAATTTTCTAGCACCTCTACTCCTAGTTTCAACCAGTGGTGTTAGTGCCATTAAACACACTCCCACTATATAATGTATTATTATGATCTCAAACATCAATCAACATCTTGCACACTATTTATCAACCAATTGTACTCTATATTTGAAAACCCAACCACAGACCCATCTCCTCTAGTGGCCCTTGAAATCACCACTTTACCTAAACCTAACACTGTTGACCCCTTTTTCCCTTGCTAATCCATGAAAACACCATTCACTCTCATAACTTCCACTTTGTTCATATTTTATAGGTTAAAGATCATATGGCCACTATGATACTTGAAAATGCCAACCAAAATAACTTCATCTCCTATGAATTTTTACAATGGAATTAATGTCCCACAAACCCTCTTCCCTCCTTATATCACCTTAGGTGGGTACAACAACATGGACCTTGTTTTCACATTAGCCAACATTATGCAATGGATTTTTATTTCCCCTTTCAAAGAGATCATTAATTATGACGTCACCCCTTTAGATTTCTCTAACCTCATCTTCAAACATCTCCACTAAAAACAACACAAGGTTCTCTAAGATACTCATTGAAATACCTACACTATTTTTAAAGACACTTGTGTATATGAACTCAATGTAGTCCTCCTCATCTTGGTGTATTTCAACAACTCATCCTTCCTAAATGTATTTCTACATTTTTGTCCTAACTGGACCCCCACACCTCCAGGTTCACTATAGCATATTTCTCTTCATCCTCATCACACATTTTCCTCCAAACCCCTCACTATTATCCCCTAGTGCCTCTCCATATGCTTTAAACCCCTACATCTTGTTTCCACCTTATATACTATATAATACCACTCTAAATCACTACCATATTCACAAGCCCTTATTTACAATTTCCTGTAACACGTTCACTCCCTTACCCCACTAATCTCACCTAGAATCAAACAAATCAATACAACACCTCTATAGCATGATCAAACAACACATATGAATTCTCAAAATTCACACTCACTTTAGGTAGAAAATTCATTTTCTCGCAGTGATTGATCTCATTATCTCCCTATCTTTGGATGGGACAATCAACATAGAGCTTCTACGATGAATGCTTTGCGGCGCAAGCAATTTTTTTTGTTTAAGGAAAAAAAAAAAAGTTCCATGTCTAGTAACAACTTCATATTCTCTCTACCATGTATTCCCTCTCTAATAGGAAAAAATTATAGGGACACTTCTAGGAGGGTAACTCAATCCCTTATTCTCCACTTGGTTCACTCTTTAGCTACTTGTTTTGAAGCTCAATTATTTTGTCACAGACTCATCCAACCACATGAATAAATTAGGGTGACCATCTCCACCTCAACACTCTTCTTGCCACTGCACGGTCTAAAGCAATAACATTCTATGCAAGTAGAGAAAACTTGTTACAGATCACTCATGCTTATAACATGTATCTCTTAAATTGTATATGAAATTTTGCACATGTATTTAATTTACACTAGAACATTAAGAGCCTTTTCATTCAAAGAAAATTTTAGGGACTAAATTTCATTGGTTAAATGTTTAACCCTTCCTACTCTTAGTAATACTACCTTATGAAATTTTCTTTTAAAAAATGGGCCAAAGTTGGGAATTTCTCAAGGATGTTAGCTAAAGTCCCGATACTACCACTTGGACTTAGAACTTACATGTTGATACTTCACCTTTTGTGTAGGGAAAAACACACTGAACAAGAAAATGTCACTACATCAGGAAAATTATAGTTATGGTCATCATGTTGATTACTCAACACACCCTTTAGTTTTTTTTTTAAATTGTGGGGTACCATTATCTTCTATCACATTTTTAACGCTTGATTTCTCCAACAAGCACATTCTTTTCTTTTAGTAATTTGTTTGGATTAACTTATGCTTTCTTCTCTTTTGAACATTAAAATATTAGAAAACCCATAAAATTTCATTCCTCACTTTAGCAAAAATAAAAACCCTAAAAATTGAATAAAGCAACAAAAGCCCAATATTTTTTTCAAAGTGTTGATGAAAGCATGAATGTTTACAAAGTCATTTGGGTATTGAACAAAAAAACCAAACATTTTAACCATCACCAATGAAGCAATCAATGTTGGAGAAAATTTAAATTAGTATAAATATTGAAAGCCTAATAAATTCCATTGGTTGCCAATGAAATCATAGATGTCTAGGAAATCAATTTAGTGTTAAGAGATAAACTTAAAGCACTCGCATAGTTTCCGTTGGAACTGTCTACACTGACAAAATAAATTTGATGTAAAATCAATAAATCTCAAGAATTTCGTTGATTGACGATGAAGCCATCAATGTTTAGAAACATGTTTTGGATGTTGTAGCAATGAACCAAAACATATTTCATCGATTGACGATGATGCCATTGGGATCAATGAAATCCTTTGAGTATCAAAATTACAATGCAACCCTTTTGTTGACACCGATGGAACTTGTACCAAAGTACTGATAGGACATCCTAGTTGTCCATTTCATCAAACAATATTCAATATAGCCCATTGATCCTACCACATGGATCTTGCCTATTTCATATCCATATATAACCCATTGATCCTACCACATGGATATTGCCTATGTAACTAATAAAATAAAACATTTTTTTTGTGGATTTTTGACACATCATCATCCACACCACCACATAACATTATCATTTGTATGGCCAAGGTTTTTAACTTGAAGCATTCTTTTGAACACCTATGATAAAAAATCGGTAAAATGTTCAAAGTTTTCATACTCAAACCTCACAAAATCTACCGAACCCCAATTAACTAGGTAAATTGTGTTAATCCTTTCATAGGAAGATTCCTTAAAGTGTGCTTGCATGCATACATGAAAACAACTATATCTCTCCCAAACGTCAGTTGACATACTAAAGTTTTCCAAAGCAATATTTTCAAAAGCGTCAAAGGAAGGACTTTATTTACCTCGTGTTACATTAAATTAACCATTAATGGTGGAATAAATGTGCATGTATGCGTTTAAGTTGCAAAGTTTCATAAATCTAGTCATTGTAATAAGGATTTGATAATAGTTTTGGTCTTAAATATCTCCCTTACATCTTAAATTTGCACTGAAATGACAAATTCACTCAAATTGTTTGACATTCAAGGGGCAAGAGTGATTTCTCCCTACATATAGAGGTATTTTGTGACATATTATCAACCATAACAAACAAATTTCTTGGTTTCTCATCCTTTATTTGGCAAGTTAATTACATTCAAAATCTAGTGATTCTAGGTAAAATTCCTCGAAGGAAAACCCTCGTTCACAAATCTCCAATAAAAATAAAAAGAAAAGGAAACACATAAGTAAGGACATCTAGCGTAGTGTTATTCTAAGAACAAGAGTTCCAGACAAAAAAATGGCCCGAATTACTGATTTCCCTCCCCTTAAGGAAGATATCTACATAGGTGCCTCTATATGGAAACACCGAGCCCAACGCTTGTACAATAATGCAATTACCAAGGTGGAGCGAATCCTTAACTAATGTCAAGGATCAACAATACCATGAGTAAATGCTTCTAAAGGGCCTCTTGACCACCAAGTAGTAAATGATCATTTATTTATTAATTTTTATTTTTATTTTTATTTATTTATTTATTTTATTTATTTTTTATTTTTATTTTTATTTATTTTTATTTTTATTTTTATTTTTTTCTTTCAGTTCATTATGTATTAGAGACTACACTATGCTACAATAAAATCATTAATCACTAATGTTTCCCCACATCAAGGTGGTAGAATAGATTATTAAACATGCCAATTGTGAAATAGCCTCCTAGCAATAGTACTGATCCAGTTGCTTATGATCGTGGTCCAGCTCCTTATGATCGAGAGCCAGACTATGATGTTCGAGATAAAGCTTATGATTTTGATCCAGTTGAACCAGTTGAAGCGTCTGAGCCAGATTCAGATACATAAGCAGATACAAGGGTGACAGAACAAGTTGTTGATCCAGCTTATCCACCACCTCGTTTAGCAACCGTTGATCCAGCACCAGGCTATGGTATTTCATCCTTCCTTTCACTATCCAACTTTGTCATTTCATTCCTTTCACCATGCCAGGTTTGGAATTTCTTAAGAGTCTGATGCTAGTATAGAGTCTTATGTTCGTGGTCGTGATCGTGATAGAGAGCCAGATGTTCGGTATATAGATCGAGATTCTGACGTTGGTGATCCAGAGCTAGAGCCAACCAAAGCCAGCTAACCACCACGTTTGGGTAACGGACCAGCACATTTGGGGAACAAACCACTATCTATGGGGAACGAACCATCACATATGGGAGCCGCCCACCACTATGAAGGAATCCACCCCTATAGGTTCTTGGGAAGACTTGACTACCATGAACCAAGCTTGGCAGGTGAGATTGGCAGGTTAGAGGGAATTGTGTGGTTTTAAATGAAAAGGTAGAATGCATTGGGAACTTCCTTCCTCAAGAGATCACTAGGTATTATAAATTACATGATGTCGAGGAGTTCTTGAATAAAGAGTTTGTGGTTGCCTTCTAATAGAGATATGATACTAGACATATTATGATTAACTAGTAGAAGGAGGACAAAATATTATTCAATAAGTCTAGGGGTTGATACCTTACAACAAACTAAAGGGATCCTTACATGCATCTCATGGTTCTCTTTTGTAGATTGTATGGAGAAAATGAATACACCCACTTCTCAAAAGCATGGATGCCACTAGTCTAAATGATATCAAATCAAGGAAAGAGGTTCAATTGTGGATCTATAATCTCCAAACAAGTCAAAATTAGGATTGAAAATGCTTAAAACAATGAACTAGGTATATTATTTGATTTCTACAAATAATATACTTCTTAAAATGCTTCTTACTGTGATGTGATATGTATAAATAATTCTTTCATTGGATTGTTGCTCAGCTGGAAGGTCCCATCCCCGCTATCCATGTTCTCTTCAACATCTTGTGGGGAAAAAATATAAGAGGTCATATTCTTTAATTTATGATTTCTCTTTAATACCTTTATATAATCGTATTTTTGGATAAGAATGCCCTAAGTTGTCAAAAAAGGCAAAGAAAATTCTTGGATATATTGAAAAATATCATACATATCTTAGAGTATATGGAGCAACTAGCCCACCCCACCTCCTCTTCTGGCTCGCTCATTGGTTTGGTGTTTTTTGTCGGAGCTTGGTTGGAGTAGTGGGCCCTTTTCTATACATTTGGGTTCACCATTATGGTTTCAACCCTTTAAATGTTTGGATGCCTTTTGGGATTTTGTATGTAGGCCTTTGCACCTGTTTATGTTTGTACTGGGGGGTTTCGATGCCGTTGTATGGGTTTTTTCCCTATGTGGACCTTTGGGGTTTCTTTGCTGGGGATTGGACCATGTATCTTTGTGACCAATTTTTATTGGTCACGTGACTATTTTCCAAATGCACTATAACATATACAAAATGTAATTTTGTTTTAGTAATAAAATTGTGTATTTAAAAAAAAAAATATATATATATATTATAATCTGATAATAATAATAATAATAATAATTGATAATTTAATGAATTTTTAAAAAATAAATCCAATTAATTTGTGATTAATAAATTTATCATAATTTAAATAAAATAATAATAATTACTAATAAATTAAGAGAAATTTAACTAATATCTATATCTTTAATAAATTAAATATATAATCATCTACAATTACACAAAAAAAAATTATTACACAATAATTACTTTGATTACTTTAAAATATGTTATACTTTTAACCTAATAATAGTTAAAAATTCTATAAATATTTTACAACTACATAAATACATATAATATAAAATAGTTTATCAACCATGATATTAAATTTATTGGGCCTAGAGGCCTCTAGAACCCAATATAGGAGTGACGTGTAAGTGTAATGTAAGAAAGTTTGTAAACATTTTGACATGTCGGCTTAATATATTGAATTTATATCAAAATGTCCAATTTACAATACATAAATGATTTATTGTAGTGTCCTTAAAAAGTTAAGAGTAATACAAATAATAAAATTCAATTTGTTACATTGTAATTTTGTTTTTATTAATAAAATTATGAATACTTTTTTAGATAAAAGAATATATATATATATATATATATAGCAACGATAAGTTAAGATCCATTTTACTTATAACATACAATAATGATTGAACCATATTTGAATTTATTTAATAAGCACATCAAAACTTAATACTTAAAATATAACAATATGTTTTCTATAGATTTTATTAACTTGTAAATAGGTTTTGTTAAAATACCATGGGCCAATACCATCTCTCATTTCATAATCAAAATATTTTATTTGAATTTAACTTTATAAAATTTCGTTATTAAATCTTAAAGAAAAAAAATATAATTACTTCTGAGATATATCTACATCTCTATCACATTAAAATATATCATATATAAATAGTAGCTATAAATTAAGATCCATTTTACCAAATGAATTAAAATAATAATTTTGTAATCATATTTAAATTTCATTAATAAGTACATAAAAAATTAATACTTAAAATATAACAAGATTTTTAACCATGGATATTCAACCCCACTTTACCATGAATATTGTTAACCATACCATACCATGGGCCAATATGATGGCTCATCAATACCACATGCCCAAGAATTATCTCTTATTTCACAATCAAAATAATAGTTGCAATATAACAAGATTTTTAACCATGGATACTCACCCCACTTTACCATGTATATTATTAACCATACCATACCATGGGCCAATACCACATGCCAGAAAACCACCTCTCATTTTACAATCAAAATATATTGTAAATACGTATATTTTTTTAATTTAATTTTATTACATTTTTGGGCAAGAGACACTCTCCATCCGAGTATGGAAGAGATGCTGTAATGCCCTGTTATATTATGTTATCTAAATATTTTGACCCAATCAAATTACATAAAAATAAAAATTAAAGATATTAATTAAAACATTTTGACTTAGTTAAACTACATAAAAATAAAAAATAAAATTATTAATTAAAATATTTTCACTTGTTAAATTACATAAAATAAAAATTAAATGAAAAAAAAAACAAAACTAATCATTAAATCAGCCTAGATCCATCTTAACTCTGGATCTATCAACCTCCGAGAGGGATCAAATCTCTCACTTAGAAAAGAGGTTTGCACCTGGAGATATTTGATCCCTCTCTGGGCTTGATAGATCCAGAGTTAAGATGGATCTAGGCTAGTTATTATAACAATTCCCAACTTCAAATTTAAATAGAATTTTTGGTTAAGAAACCATCATGATACATCTCCCACCATAGCTCTTTATATACCTATATATTTTCTAAAAAATTTAAAAACATACTTTTTATGACCCAAATACATTTTGGAATATTGTATTTTTAAAATATTGAATTTCAGATATAATAGAGGGAAAATCAAAATGTAAGTGCATCCCTTTCTATTCTCCACGCGTTCTCTCCACTAAAAAATTTAAAAACATACTTTTTATGACCCAAATACATTTTGGAATATTGTATTTTTAAAATATTGAATTTCAGATATAATAGAGAGAAAATCAAAACGTAAGTGCATCCCTTCATATTCTCCACGCGTTTTCTCCATTAGTGAATGCTTTTTTTTAGAAAACATAACTAACTTAAGTTCTATTTTGAAGACAATATTTTGGAAGAAGTTGCAGATTACAAATACCTCGAAATTGACTTCAACAAAAATCTAAGTTGGGATGGCTGTAGAAAGAAAAGAACTTTGGGGGGTTGGAAAACATTTTATGCTTTTTAAATAGGTGTAGAGAGGTAGAGTTATGGGACTAGAAAACCACTCAAACTCTTTTTTTGCTTTTAGTGATTCCAGTGATTCTCTATGGTTGTGAACAAATTGAGAAAATTCAGAAGCTTTTAATTACAAACAAATTCAAAATTAAAAGTGCAGTTCCTTATGCTATATTGTTGAGTAAAACAAGGGTGTTTCCTATTGAAGAAATTTCTATGGTGTGAGTCATAAGGTATTTAAAAAAATTGAGCAAATGGAAGAGGGGCAGATGACCTAAGGTTGTCTTTAATGATAGATTGTGCAAAAAAAAGAAGATTTGGATGCATAAAAATAACAAATGGTTTAATAAATGGGGTATTTGCTTGAACACGTGTCCCATAAATACTAAAGAGATAAAAGCTTTTGTTATGGATAAGTTCCACAAGCGTACTTGGGATAAGGAGCTAGGGAGAAAGAAAAAATACTATATAGAAGTGTTTAATCCCACTCATAACCATCAACAAAAAGCGTACATAAAGGCCAATATTTCTTAGAGAGCCAAAATTCTTATTGCTTATTTAAGGACTAATTCTCATAAACTCTGTTGTGAAATAGGGCGCTGAAAAAGGCCAAAAGAAGCGTGGGAGGAAAGAGTATGTATTTTTTGTTCTTCCAGAAAAGTGGAAACAAAATAACACTTCATTTTAGAATGTGAGGCCTTCAAAGACAACCGGGAAAGTTATGCAGATATTCTGGAAGCTAGCTCTTGGGATAATCTATTTAGCGAAGGGTTTGTCGAGAAGCTGTGAGTATTTATTGTGAGACTTCATAGGAAAAGGATCGAATACAACAACCAAATGAAGAAGCAATATGTGCCATAGGCTATCTTTAGCCTTTGGACATTAAAATAATTTTCTTTATTTCTTTCTATTAAACGAAAAGAACGACACTTGGAATATGCATGTCACCATAATTAATCCATAATGCTAACATTTCTACCACATTCCAGAAAAATCACCGTAAGATAATTAGTCCATAACGCTAACATTTCTACCGAATTCCAAGAAAATCACCGTAAGTTGTGCAACTCAGTAACCAATTATATATTTAAGGAATAATTTTAGATCATTTGAATTTTTTAATTTTTTTTTATAAAATAATTTAAAATATATTCATATAAATTTAAAATATTAATTCTACATTTAAAAATGTGAATATATATTTTTTCCATTATATTTAGGTATCTTTTTTATATTAGGTTGTGTCTCTTCTTATAGTTGTAAATTGTCTCTTAGCACAATAAATTTAAAATATTGAGTCGACATTTAAAAATGTTGACATATTTTCTTACATTACATCTACATATCTCTCCTATATTGGGTTGTAAAGTGCCTCTCATTGCAATAATCCTCCTTGAGAGGGAATTGATGTGCACTAGTATGGGGTTCCATAGTGCATTCACGCTAGAAAATAGAAAAACATTTTCCCTGATTAGCTAGTAGCTTGAACTTAGAGTAGGAAACCCAAAAATAGAGCGAGAGTCTAAAATGTTGAATTTTGTAACTATGATTAGACTTCATAATATGTATTTTTATCATTGATATATTTATATGTAAAGCATGTTCTTCGTGCTCAAAAGAAAATTTTGTATATTTTTCAAATTTTTTTTAGAAAAAAGGCATGTTCTTCATGACCTTTGCAAAAGAATATTTTTGAATTTTGAAATTGTGTTTCTCTCCACAAAAAGCCAAGTCGTCTCCTCTAAATGCTCAAGTCGGCTTAGCCCCTATGGCACCCATTCAACCTCATGATGGCTAAATAAATGAGACATTCATCCTCCCTCTTGCGGTACTTCATATCATCCAAAACACACAATATATCTCTACAATCTACAAAGGAATACAAGGAGTCAAGGAGGCAAAAAAAAAAAGGTTTATGAAGTTCTCTTTCTACCCTCACTCACACAAGTACAAGAGGCTGAGATCAATGTGAGTTTCTATGGTATCTTTCTAAAGTAGAGTCTAAAACTTTATGTGGTTCATCTGTGGCCAAGACTGATTTTCTGTGGCTAAGGTAGAGGCCAAATTTTGGCCCATTGGAGCATACCTATTTTAGATCTTGTCTGAGTTATTCAAGGATACTTTGAGGATAATTTTGTGAGGGATCACTTGGTTTCATGGTGAGAGGTTGAGCTTGTCATCCATGTTGGTCAGTTGTCTATCATCTTGACTTTGACATCTCTCTTGTTGAATTGATTCTCCAAGGAAAGGATTGTTGGGTTTTTCCACCATGTGGGTTTTCCCTGGGTAAAATGTTGTTTATTATGTGGTTGTCTCTGTATGATCCTTATGGAGTTTTTGTTTCACTGTTGAGCTCCTCTGTGTAATTTCTTTATGATTGAAAAGATTACAAGAAAATAATTAATCTAATGGTTATCATAAGAAGTAATTATCAATTTAGAGGATGCCTTAGATTTTTAATACAAAATAGGGTTGACTAGATATAAGTGGAGCCAAAAAATAAGTTAGAACCAAAGTGAACACTTACTCATGAAACTCCAACTCATAAATAGAAAGAAAGCTCCAAAAATAGGACTGAACATGAAATAATATAGTTGGTAGGTGAGTGGATAAGGTCTTGAATAAGGTGGTGTAAGACCCTTGAGCTTGTGCGCCCATGAGTGACACGAACTAGATGAGACGAGTTGTGAGGCGAGAGCCCCATCAAACATTTTGTAGCAATATTTGCGACATTTTGGGAGTTGTAGCAAGAGGAGACGAGAACACGTAATTTTGGCACTTGTGAGTGAAACACGCCTTCCTGAGATGAAATAGGTAGCATGGGAGGAACCTAGCTTAGCCCAAGGCATGCCCCTACATTAGTGCCCAAGTTGGCATGATCGCACTGAAGTGGCCCCATGATGCCCAAGTTGGAACAAGGTTCTTGCTCGAACGAGGCACCCGACATGGAACGAGCATGCCCAATTCACCTAGGAAGAATGAACACCCCTAGGAGGAATGACATGCCAAAACGGAATGAGTGTGCCCAAGAAGAATAAGTGTGCCTTGTACAAGTTAGATTGAGACCGGATGGAGCGGATCAAGTTGACCCGAACTCAAAATTTGGTGTTTCTTGTGTGATGGGATAGAATGATGCATCGACCCGAACAAATGACATGACTGCCCAATTGGCATGATGGTGCCATATTTATAAATGATGCAACAAGTGGAGGAGAACAAATGTTGGCATGGAAAAAGAAAGACATGAAGTGCAGGAACAAATAGGAATGAAGTATAATGGATGAAGGAGTAGTTTGCACAAGTCTTGAAGGCAGCGACCAAGATGAGGGATCGCTCTGTCTTGCGATAGATGGGAGACAAACCCATTCTAGTTGAAGTTGTGAGCCAAGGTTGAATGAACCGAGCCAAAGACCATCTGCATTGACCAAACCATGAGAATGGGGACTTGGAACAGAGGAAGGTGTTTTGGTTTGGTATTTTCTATGGACTTGGTTAGATGAACCAAGGGTTGGGTTTTGTTGGTATGCAAAATTGTGATAGGCCATGGCCCAATCCTTTGTAAAGATTCAAGAATTTTTGTATAAAAGGAATTTTTACACATGTTATCACTTATATTATATGATGTGATGTGTCATATTGCGACATTTATGTCATGACATTGATGCAACATTTATGATGAATGTTGAATGTGGATGTTATTTGGGAATTATACTTGTGTTTGAAGAATGAATGTTAATTTTTCTAACATAATAAATCTCACACGTGAATAAGAAGTATAAGTGATAGAAAAGTAGTCCAGAAGTAGTATTTGTAAGTTGGTCACAACCATTATGATAAACCTTACCAGTGTCACACGTCCATAGGAATCGATGCACCTTAACTCGAGTGTTTTCTCCGGGAGGTGTGATAGTTGGTATTATAGCTAATTTCACCACCTTTCCTCGAATTTGGTATCAAAGATGAAGCAGGTTGGAAACAATTTGGTGCTCTTCACCAACTGAGAGTTGGCATTAGAGAAAATTTAAGAGCTGAACTTTGTGTGAAGATGAAAGTGTAGCTCTTCATTCACCAAGAGTTGGTATTGAAGTTGAGTGTTGGAAGTTTGGTACATTGTATTTGATGTGATAGGTGATTTGAGGATAGATTGAATCAATGGAGATCGAGAGGAATGGTATGCAAGATGAGAGTAGTGGTGCTCAAGAGTCAATATTGTTTGATTTGATTCATCAGGTGCTTGAGAAGGTTGAGACAAATGGAAGAAGAATGGATTGGTTGGAGATGTAGGTTGGTGAACTTATATCATTGGTCCATGAGTAGTCGGAGATGATTATTGTGTTGAAGAAATAAATCGGATAGGGTTCTCCTAGTACTTCAGTGAAATTGAAGGAAAAGGAACCAAATATTTACTATGGTACTAAATACACGAAAGTGATAAGAAATTTCTGTTGGGATGTGGAGTAGTATCTTGGACAACTAGATGCATGCTAGAGGAGGACAAGGTGAGAGTTGCTAAAACATATTTTATAGGGAATGCAAAGTTGTGGAGGAGAGCTAGGGTAGAAGAGATTGTTGTTGGTCACATCCAGGATGCAATCACTACATGGCATATATAAATGAAGCATTGGACATGGAGTTTGGACTAAGAGATCAGACTTGGAATGCAAGGAATAAGCTGAGGCGTTTGAGGCATACTAGTAGCATATAGAGCTACATATGTGAGTATTAGAGACTGATGTTGGAGATCAAGGATATGTTTGATGGAGACAGGTTGTTCAACTTCATGGAAAGATTGTATCCATGGGCACATATATAAGTAAGAAGGTAAAATGCTTAGACACTTATAGAAGCTATCATTGCATTGCAATAGATAAGCTATTGGATTTACATGAAATTGGGAAGATCAAAGGGAAAGATTAGGGTGGTCATAAAGGCATAAGAATGCAAACAAAGGAAAAGTGAAGTCTTTATTGAGCAATTATTGTCATTGATGTCAAGGGGAGATTTTCGAGCAGTTGTTGTCATTGATGTCAAGTGTCAATTTAAGGGGATATTTGTAAGTTCATTATCGTTGTTAATATGTTGTCACTAATGTGTTAATGTGTGTTGATTCCTAGTTTAAGGTCATGGATGAAGGTGATATATTTGAAGGAATTTCTTCTTTAGTCCCTTAGCTCCAATGAGGAAACTAAGTGTTTGGTTAAGTAGCCCTCTCAGAGCCTTTCCAATGGTATATGTAATTTTACCTAACTCCCAAGGAATGAAGAGAAAAATAAGGTCAAAATTTTGCAATTCAAGCAGGGTTCCAACTGATTGTGGTTCTAGGTGGGAAGATACAACAAATATCAAACCCTCCCATTAAACTTTGGAAAAGTAGGGTGGCCGTGAAGTACTTTCCTTGCCATCTAATCTGATAGAACAATAATACTCACATGGCATTCTCATGAGATATAAGGGAGAGTTAGTCACATATGCAACAAATCCTAGGCCCCCCCACTCCCCCACCATCGTTAACTTTCAGGTAGGTTGGGGGGGGTGGGGTGGTGGGGGCGCGCTTGCGATGAGTTTCAGTTGTTGATCAAACTTAGAACACTTGACATCTCTTTTGAAGGTTCATGTTGGTTAATGTAGAGTAGAAGGTAGTAGGGAGACAAGCCCTCGATCACATCTTGTGGTCGCAGGTTGCCTGGGCTATACTCAAAAGGGATTATAAGACCACCTAATTAATTTAGTTTTCACATAACACTGACAAGCATCAAGAAACAAGAAATAAGCATTGACATGATTCTCAAGGTGCCATGTGGTATGATAGGTGGTAGTCCAGTCAACAATGACATGGAAGGTGACTCAACAAGATGACATGACAAACAACACATGGACATACAAAAAGGTGACATGTGTCACTTGTATTTGGTTTGTTTTGGTGGCCAAGTGGGTTGGTTTTGGGTGACACATGAGACCACCTAGAGTGTGGCATGATGAAAACAACATAATATCAACAAGACATGGTAGAGGAAGCATGAAATAGCTCATATGATGATGTGGCAACACGTGAGGGTGATATGTGGTAGGAATAAATGACACGTTTGGTCATCCAAGTGAATATTTGGTAGGTGACATGTGGTAGGAAACTTGGTGAGACATGTGGTAGAAGGACAACTAGAAAGTCTTGATTGACTGTAATATTTGATGTAGCAAACACAATGGTAGGTGTTTTTGTCATGGTGGGTCCCATATTCAGATATCGGGGGACTAGGCACTTGAAGTGCAATTTCTTTGTAAAAATCTAAAGTCGATATCTTATGTGAGTGGCAGGTGTGAAATCACAGTGATGAGTGGTAAAATTTCCACATAACAGTTAAATATTGGTCGACGTGGATGACAGTTGACAAGTGACATGACCCTTAGCCTCTCGGTCCATTGAGTCCTTTAAGAATTAGGTTGACCAAGCAAGAGTATTTGGCCAGTGGATGAGATTCAAGAACTAGTTATGAGCTATTAGTTAATGGACTCGAGAAGCAATTAATTGCTTGTTTTTTATAGTCTCACCTATTGGCATATCAATCATTGGTATTTGGAGTAACAAAAGTATGAACAAAGGCTAATGAGTGGAAAAATGGTGGGCCGATCGAGAAAACAATTCTAGACATTAGGTATTAAGTGAGAAGCACCTGAGAGCTTATGTCTCGGGACTTTGGTCTAGAAACAATGATACATCACGTTTAGCGAGGAAACCCATAAACCAGTGCAACTAGCTCACAAAAATATAGAAAAGATAGATCAACAACTTCAAAATCAGCCTCTTCGAGTGGCAACCTGCTTTACATTACACAATTGAACAATTCTTGGATGATTCAAATGACAAAACCTCCTTTCTATATATACGAGTCTAAGGAGTCACAATATAATCATAGTCGACATAACAATAATAATGTAAGGGCACAACAATAAAAATAGTGGGCTTCTATGGGGCACATTAATAACAATAGGGACAACATGGGCACAACAATAATAATAAGGGCTACAATGACAATAATAATGGGGGAATACACTAGTATTATAGGGACCTAACATGCCCCTCTCCTTAAAAAAATTGTTTTTCTCAACGCTTGAGTGGTTCTGAATGATTCTGTATAAAATTCTCAGCCTCTCATGTGGAATCTTCAGCGGGTAAGTTCTTCCACTTGATGAGATAATTCGAAATTGATCGATTTCGTAGCTGTCGAGTTCTTGTTTTTGTGCTTGGGATGACTTTCAGTTGTTGATAAAACTTAGAAAACTTGACATCTCTTTTGAAGGTTCATGTTGGTTAATGTAGAGTAGAAGGTAGTAGGGAGACAATCCCTCGATCACATCCTGTGGTCGCACTGTGCCTGGGCTATACTCAAAAGGGATTATAAGACCACCTAATTAATTTAGTTTTCATAGAACACTGACAAGCATCAAGAAACAAGCAATAAGCATTGACATGATTCTCAAGGTGCCATGTGGTATGATAGGTGGTAGTCCAGTCAAAACTGACATGGAAGGTGACTCAACAAGATGACATGACAAACAACACATGGACATACAAAAAGGTGACATGTGTCACTTGTATTTGGTTTGTTTTTGTGGCCAAGTGGGTTGGTTTCGGGTGACACATGAGACCACCTAGAGTGTGGCATGATAAAAACAACATAATATCAACAAGACATGGTAGAGGAAGCATGAAATAGCTCATATGATGATGTGTCAACACGTGAGGGTGATATGTGGCAGGAACAAATGACACGTTTGGTCATCCAAGTGAATATTTGGTAGGTGACATGTGGTAGGAGACTTGGTGAGACATGTGGGTAGAAGGACAACTAGAAAGTCTTGATTGACTGTATTATTTGATGTAGTAAACACAATGGTAGGTGTTTTCGTCATGGTGGGTCCCATATTCAGATAGCGGGGGACTAGGCACCTGAAGTGCAATTTCCTTTGTAAAAATCTAAAGTCGATATCCTATGTGAGTGGCAGGTGTGAAATCACAATGATGAGTGGTAAAAGTTCCACATAAAAGTTAAATATTGGTCGACGTGGATGACAGCTGACAAGTGACATGACCCTTAGCCTCTCGGTCCATTGAGTCCTTTAAGAATTAGGTTGACCAAGCAAGAGTATTTGGCCAGTGGATGAGATTCAAGAACTAGTTATGAGCTATTAGTGAATGGACTCGAGAAGCAATTAATTGCTTGTTTTTTATAGTCTCAACTATTGGCATATCAACCATTGGTATTTGGAGTAACAAAAGTATGAACAAAGGCTAATGAGTGGAAAAATGGTGGGCCGATCGAGAAAATAATTCTAGACATTAGGTATTAAGTGAGAAGCACCTGAGAGCTTATGTCTCGGGACTTTGGTCTCGAAACAATGATACATCACGTTTAGCGAGGAAACCCATAAACCAATGCAACTAGCTCACAAAAATATAGAAAAGATAGATCAACGACTTCAAAATCAGCCTCTTCGAGGGGCAACCTGATTTACATTACACAAATGAACAATTCTTGGATGATTCAAATGAAAAAATCTCCTTTCTATATATAAGAGTCTAAGGAGTCACAATATAATCAGAGTCAACATAACAATAATAATGTAAGGGCACAACAATAAAAATAGTGGGCTTCTATGGGGCACATTAATAACAATAGGGACAACATGGGCACAACAATAACAATAAGGGCTATAATGACAATAATAATGGGGGAATACACTAGTATTATATGGACCTAACATGACCCTCTCCTTCAAAAAATTGTTGTTCTCAACACTTGAGTGGTTCTGAATGCTTCTGTATAAAATTCTCATCCTCTCATGTGGAATCTTCAGCGGGTAAGTTCTTCCACTTGATGAGATAATATGAAACTGATCGATTTCGTAGTTTTCGAGTTCTTGTTTCTGTGCTTCTTTAGGTTTCCATATGATTTTCCTTCCTCGTCAAGTTCTGACAATATTGTTTAAACTAGGAGCTTGTCACCTATAACCTTCTTTAAGCATGAAACATGGAAAACTGGGTGCACTCGAAAAGATGCATGAAGCTCCAATTTGTATTCCACAGTACCAATATTTTGCAACACCTTGTACGAACCATAATACTTTGGTGATAATTTATTATCCTTCTTAGCTTGCTTGAGGGAAATTTGTTTACATGGTTGTAGTCGTAGAAATACCTAGTGACCTACATCAAAAATTCTTTCGCTGCGATGTTGATTTTCCTGTTGTTTCATTCTATTATGCGCCAAAGTGAGGTTATCCTTTAAGAGTTGAAGAACTTGTTGTTGATGTTCGATGTGATCTTCCATTGCTTGAACCTTAGAATTTTATCTTAAAGATGATGTGATGGATGATGGATGATATGCATAAAGTGCCATAAATGGGGTCATTTTTGCTACAGTATGGAAGGAAGTGTTATACCACCATTTAGCAAGAGGCAACTACTTGACCCATTGTGCATGTTTATCAGTTACAAAACAATGAAGATATCCTTCCAAACATTTATTGACCATATCAGTTTGCCCATCAGATTGAGGATGATAAGATGAGCTATGAGCTAACTGAGTACCCAAACAAGAAAATAATTATGTCCAAAAATTTCTAGTGAAAATGGGATCTTTGTTGCTTACAATAATCTTTGGGTTTCCATGTATTTTTTGTATTGTTTCCATAAATGCAGTAGCAACTATACTGGATTTAAATAGATGAGATAATACACAAAACTATGCATACTTGGTAAGTCTATAAACTACCACCATGATGACACTCTTTCCTTCAGACTTGGGTAGACTTGTGATAAAATCCATTGAAGCCTCCTCCCAACATTGAATTGGAATGGATAAATGTTGTGATAGACTTGGGGTCTTAACTATTTCAACTTTATTTTGTTGCCAAACTAAACGTTCCGCCACAAACTTTTGAATATCAGATTTAAGGCCATCCCAAAAAAATTCCTTCTTAACCCCGTGGTAAGTTTTTAAAAATCTTTAGTGCCCTCCTAATTGACAAGTGTGAAATTCAAGAAGAATATTTTGTTTGAGTTGGGAATTATTATAGAGGTATAAGCGATCTTTGTACCATAACGAATCATTTTTCCAGCTAAATGTATCAGATGTACTGGGATCTTGTTGCAACTTTTAAATTAGTGTCCACAATTCTTCGTCATTCTTCCATTCATCCCTTGCTTCATTTATCCAATCTGGTTGGATAGAAGAAATGGCACAAAACAATGCTTCCACATCCTCATCCTTTCTTGAGAGTGCATCTGCAACAACATTTTGCTTCCCTTTTTTGTAGATTATTTCAAAGTCATCTTTGTGACCCATTTTTGTTGCTCTTCTGAAGATAATATTTGTTCTAAAAAGTATTTAAGATGATCATGATCTATTTTTACCTTGAAGTGTCTTCCCATTAGGTAAGGATGCCATTTCTTAAGTGCATCTAGTATTGCCAACATTTCCTTCTCATAAATAGCTTTGTGTAAATAATTTCCTTTGATTGGATGACTTTCAAAAGAAATTGGTCTTCCTTATTACATTAAAACATCACCAATTCCATTTCCTAAGGCATCACATTCCACAATAAAGGTTTTCGTGAAGTTTGGCGTAGCTAATATCGGTGATTGTCACATTTCCTCTTTAATATGTTCAAAGGCCATCGTTTCTTCTGGAGTCCAAGAAAATGCATCATTCTTTAGTAATGTTGTTAGAGGTTCTATTAATCTCCCATAATTCTTAACAAACTTGCGATAAAACCCTATCAACCTGAGAAATCCTCGCAGATGATTTATGGATGTGGGAATTTTCCATTCCTTAATGGCTTTAATTTTTCTGGGGTCTACCTTAACACCTTCATGAGATACAATATGACCCAAATATTCCACCTCATATACTCCCGTTATGAAACCAGCTTACAAAAAGATAGAAAAGATAGACCAACAACTTAAAAAGCAGCCTCTTCAAGGGGGAAACCTCCTTTACATTACACAAATGAACAATTATTGGATGATACAAATGACAAGACCTCCTTTCTATATATAGGAGTCTAAGGGGTCATAATATAATTGGAGCTGACATAACAATAATAATGCAAGGGCACAACAATAACAATAGTGGGCTTCTATGGGGCACAATAATAACAATATGGGAACTACATGGGCACATAATATAATAAGGGGGTTGCACTAATAACAATAAGGGGTTACACTAGTAGTATAGGGAACTAACATGCCCCTCCTTCAAAAACTATTGTCCTCAACGCTTGAGTAGTTCTGGATTCTTCTGTATAAAATTATCATCCTCCCATGTGGAATCTTCAGTGGGTAAGTTCTTCCACTTGATGAGATACTCTAAAATTGATCGATTTCGTAGCTATCGGGTTCTTGTTTCCGTTACTGTTTCAGGTTCCAATATGATTTTCCTTCCTCGGAAAGTTCTGAAAATATTGTTTGAACTTGGAGCTTGTCACCTATAACCTTCTTTAAGCATGAAACATGGAAAAATGGGGGCACTCGGGAAGATGCAGGAAGCTCCAATTTGTATGCCATAGTACCAATCTTTTGCATCACCTTGTAAGGACCACAATACTTTGGTGATAATTTATTATCCTTCTTAGCTTGCTTGAGGGACATTTGTTTGTATGGTTGTATTTGTAAAAATACCCAATCACCTACATCAAAACTTCTTTCACTGCGATGTTGATTTTCCTGTTGTTTCATTCGATTCTGCACCAAAGTGGGGTTATCCTTTAAAAGTTGGAGAACTTGTTGTTGATGCTCGATGTGATCTTTCACTACTTGAACCTTTTTCTTCTTGATATGTCCTTCTATCTTGAGAGTTTGGGGAGTGGTAATTCTTTCCAATGCATTACAATATATGGTTGGATTCACTTCTTGATGCTCGATGTGATCTTTCACTTCTTGAAAATTTTTCTTCTTGGTATGTCCTTCTATCTTGAGAGTTTGAGGAGTGGTAATTCTTGCCAATGCTTTACAAGATATGCTCGGATTCATTTCTTCTTTCTCTAGGGTTGGTTCCTAGTGTATATCCTCTTCTTTTGCCGCTTCTTTATTCTTTTCTTCCTCCTCTTCACAATCTATGCAAAATAATTTCTTCTCAGCACACTTATGACCTTTAGTGTATTTGCTATCACAACTGTAACAAAGCCCTTTTTCTATTTTTTCTTCCAATTGTTGTGGTGTGAACATTGTAGGTTGTGGAAGGCTAGGAGAAAAAACACTTCCATATTTATAGTTTTGAGTGGTAGGATTCCTTGTTTCCATAATTCCACTTTCAAATTTTCTTGCCAACCTGAATGCCTTCTCCAATGAATCAGGTTCCCAAAGACGAACCTCATGTTGAATGTTATCCTTTAAAGTCCCTATGAAGACATCAATCCTTTGCTTCTCTGAAATATCGTTTACCCTTATATTCAATTTTTGGAAGTCCTCAATGTGATATGCCATTGAATGCTTTTGTTTGAGATTTAGAAATTGGCTAAATAAGTTGTTGCTCTTTGTATCCTCATAATGTGCTATCATTCCCTCCATGAAAATTGACCAGGTGAGAAGTGGTTTACAAGAAAAAATCCCTCTATACCATACAAATTGATTTGGTTCTAAGTATAAAGATGCAATATGTACCTTTTGTAATAGTTTTACATCATGTAGATCAAAATATTGCTCCATCTGTAGTATCCAATTTACCAGATCCTTGCCATCAAACTTCCTCATATCACTTTTTCTTGATTTTAGGAGTTTGATCTTGAATCTATTGTATCTCTAAAATTTCAGATCTGCAAGGTCTGAAATTGTGACATGCAGTAGTCCTCTGCGTCATATTTCCAATGCCATCAGTCAGATAGAAATTGGATTCTCCAAGAAAGAGTTATGCCCAATCTCTCAAGATGACCTGATTATATAATTTTTCAGTAGAGAGAACTTGTACGAAGTTCCACGTGTTACTATTTTGACATTCAGTACTGAAACTGATACACAAAAAACTACAGGCTGTCCTCTTTCTATAACTTCTTACGGAATTTCAATCTGATGCTTCGAATGAAAGATATGACTATTTTCCCCAGGTCACCTGTTTGAGATATAATTCGGTATCCTGCAAAACCCTATCTTCCTTGGATCATATAGCCGAAAATATAGAGATACAAGATCTGAAATTCATACCCAAGGTTAGGAGAGATTTTGGCTCAAATGGGTTTTATTTTTAGCTTCTGACACGTCGCAGAAAAAAAATTATGGCGAAAATTCCACGATGACCTGTTTGGAGCAATGCAACCCTAGAATCCAAGCTCTGATACCAAATGTTATGAAACCAGCTCACAAAAAGATATAAAAGATAGATCAACGACTTAAAAATTAGCCTATTTGAGGGGTAAACCTCCTTTACATTACACAAATGAACAATTCTTGGATGATACAAATGACAAGGCCTGCTTTCTATATATAGGAGTCTAAGGGGTCATAATATAATCAGAGTCGACATAACAATAATAATGTAAGGGCACAACAATAACAATAGTGGGCTTCTATGGGGCACAATAATAACAATATGGGGGCTACATGGGCACAACAATATAATAAGGGGGTTGCACTAATAACAATAAGGGGTTACACTAGTAGTATAGGAACCTAACAACTCCAAAGAAACATTTGGAGGTTTTTGCATATAATTGTTTCTCTTCCAATAGTTTGAGCACCCTATCAACATGTTGAACATGATCCTTACAAGATTTGTAGATTAGTATAACATAAAAAAATACTAACACAAATTTTCTAAGGAAGGGTTTGAAAATGGAATTCATCAAACCGCAAAATGTACAAGGTGCATTGGTAAGGCCAAAATGCATGAACAAGAATTCATAATGACCCTCATGAGTTCTAAATGCTGTTTTCGGAATGTCTTCAGTCTTCATTCTTATTTGATGATATCTTGACTGAAGATCCAACTTGGTGAAGTAAATTTTTCCATGTAATTCATCAATGACTGGAATGGGAAATTTATCTTTAATAGTGAGCTTGTTTAGCTCCCTATAATCTATACACATTCGCCATGATCCATCCTTCTTGTGCACCAATACTACTGGAGCAGAGAAAGAACTTTGACTAGGTTGAATTATACCAACCTCTAACATTTTTGCAACCATACGTTCAATTTCACTCTTTTGGGCATAGGGATATCTGTAAGGCTTGATATTTGGAGGAACACTTCCTGGAATCAAATGAATAGCATGGTCATGATCACAAATAGGTGGGAGGTCTTTGGGAGTCTCAAATACCTTGGAATTATTGTCCAAGACTTTTTGGAGATATGGAGAAATAGATGATTTCGATGTGGGAACCTCTAGTGAACATAATTGTGCAGTTATGCCCCGTTGTTCTTTCTTTAGAAGATTTGTCATGCCATTAGAGCTAATTATCTTTCATGGTTTCCTTGCGATACCCCTTAATTCAACTTCCTTTCCTTCCCAAAAAAAATTCAAGAAAAGTTCTTGAAAATTAAAAGTTATTGTACCCAAAGGTTGTAGCCATTGGGATCCTAGTACAACATCAACACCAACCATTGGAATGGAAAGCATTGGAATATTCAATACATATTATCCCATGGATAACTTGATATTATGGCACTTTACAGAGCAGTTTATGGTTCCTCCTTTTGCAACCATCACTTGAAACTCTGGTGCTAGATATAGGAAGAAATTCAATTCCTTGGCTATCTTATAATGAATAAAATTATGGGTTCTATCTTGAGAGTTTTTCTTCTTGATATGTCCTTCTATCTTGAGAGATTGAGGAGTGGTAATTCCTGCCAATGCATTACAAGATATGGTCGGATTCATTTCTTATTTCTCTAGGGTTGGTTCCTAGTGTATATCCTCTTCTTTTGACATTTCTTGTTCCTTTTCTTCCTCCTCTTCACAATCTATGTAAAATAATTTCTTCTTGGCACACTTATGACCTTTAGTGTATTTTCTATCACAACTATAACAGAGCTCTTTTTCTCTTTTTTCTTCCAAATTTTGTGGTGTTAACCTTGTAGGTTGTGGAAGGCTAAGGGTAACAAAACTTCCATATTTATAGTTGTGAGTGGTAGGCTTCCTTGTTTCCATAATTTTTCTTTCAATTTTTCTTGCCAACCCGAATGCCTTTTCCGATGAATCAGGTTCCCAAAGGTGAACCTCATGTTGGATGTTATCCTTTAAGGTCCTTATGAACGCATCAATCCTATGCTCCTCTAGAATATCATTTACCCTTATATTCAATTTTTGGAAGTCCTCATTGTGCTTCACCATTGAACCCTTTTGTTTGAGATTTATCAATTTACTAAAGAAGGTGTTGCTCTTTGTATCCTCATAATGTGCCATCATTTCCTCTGTAAAAATTGACCAAATGATTTTTTTTTACGAGAGCAAAGCCATTGATACCATACAAACTGATTTGGTTCCAAATATAAAGTTTCAATGCGTAACTTTTGTGTGTTTTGCACATTATGTTGATCGAATAATTCTCCATCTGTAGTATCCATGTTACGGGATCCTTGCCATCAAACTTCCTCATATCGATCTTTGGAACATGGTGTCTTCGAACCAATGTTAGAGTCTATGAAATCATCATTATTTTTTTTTTTTTTTTCATCATGAGTTTCATCTAATACCTTTTCGCCATTAGGAATCATTTCTTGTAGAAACATTGTCAAACCTTCCTTGAAACCTTCCATGTCTGCTTTTAAACCATTCTTAAAATATTCCATATTATCTTTCATGTCAACAATATTAGGTTTCATGTCATCCATATTAGCTTTCATGCCATTCTTCAATCCTTCCATGTCTTATTTTAAGCTATTCTTCAAACCATCCATCTTAGCTTCCATTTCATTTTTGGCTACTCTTTGTGAGAGTGAAAATTGTTGCACTTGGTCTCGTAATTTTGATATATCATGTTGCATTTCTTCTTCTTGTTCATGCGTCATAGTAGAACTTTCAGGTTTCTTACTAGGTGTTTCCATTTTATTTCTTTGGGGCATCAATTAATGAGTATCATGCTTCACTATGCCCTTTGAATCACTTCAAATTGTATTTTTCAAACAAAACTTATGCGAATTTTAAAAATATACACACCTTTTGTTTCTTTGTAAGAGATCTATATTGAATCTGTTGTATCTCTGTAATGGAAGATCTCCAAGGTCTGAAATTGTTTCTTGTGGTAGCCCTCCGAGTCCTCTTTCCAACCCCACAAGTCTAATCGAGATTAGATTCTTGAAGAAAGCGTTATTCCCAATCTCCCACAATAACCTGATTATAGACTGGTTCAGTAGATCTAACTTGTAGGAAGTGCCACGTGTCATGGTTTCAACCTATGGACCTGAAAATGATACTACTATCCATCCTCATTCTGTCACTTTTTACGAAATTCGAATCTGATGCTTAGAGAGAAGGTTATGATGATTTTCCCAAGGTCACATGTTTGAGATGGAATTCAGGAGCCTACAAAAACCCTATCTTCCTTGGATCATATCTCGAAAAATATAGCGAGACAATATTTGAAATTTGGACACGATGTTCATCAAAATTTCGTCTCAAATTATTTTTTTGTCAACTTTGGAAGCTTCATAGAAAAAAAGTTATAGCAAAAATTCCAGGAGGGCCTATTTGAAGCAGTGAAATCCTAGAATACAAAGCTTCGATACCAAATGTTATGCAACCAACTCACAAAAAGATAGAAAAGATAGATCAATGACTTCAAAATCAGCCTCTTCGAGGGGGAAACCTCCTTTACATAACACAAATGAACAATTCTTAGATGATTCAAATGACAAAACCTCCTTTCTATATATAGGAGTCTAAGGGGTCACAATATAATCAGAGCCGTCATAACATTAATAATGTAAGGGCACAAAAATAACAATAGTGGGCTTCTATGGGGTACAATAATAACAATATGGGGACAACAATAACAATAAGGGCTACAATGACAATAATAATGGGGGAATACACTAGTATTATAGGGACCTAACATAGCAAGAAAACCCAATGGACCAATGCCCAATGTGTCTTAGTCGATGGTCATAGTGAATGATCATGAGGAATGATGCTAAACAAAAAGTGATAAAGTGACTTTGCACCATATTTAAAAATAAATGCACACATGAAGGTAAGAAGGTGTGAATGTGGATGGACGGAGTGGAGTTGTTGAGAGTGTGTAGACATGTAAAACTGAGTGACTCAGTCAACCATTGATACTAGGGATAAAACCATGGATTTATGCCCATGGTAATTGAATGACCAAACATATAAAAGATGAAGAGAACAACACAAGAAGATTGCTTGCTTTTATAATAAATTAATATATGGGGAATTAAGAGTGCTAGGAATGTAGGAATTAAATTGTGAGACATATGGATAACAAAATTGAAACTATTGTGTGATGTGCGACCAGAGAACCAGTGTGTGTGAATAACATGATTATATTAATGTGGAACTATGTATATGAAAAAATAATTCACTGAGTAGAAGTGAAAGGATGAGGAGAATAATTGTAGAGAAGAAATCATATTTGAATTGTTGTTTTGAGCACGTTTGTATTGCAAACAAATATATAGCTAATTGAGAGTTAAAGTAGTGAGAGAAGCGTAAATAATTATTAAAAATAAAGGAAACAAAGTCTATGGATATGAGTTTGAAAATGAATGAAAGAGGAATATGTTAGAAAAAATAGGTTGGTGCATACATATTAGGGAGTGGTTACTTCCTTTAGGTTGGTGATTGTAAATATTAGGGGGTTGAAGCCTCTAGCAAGTGGGTGGTTTCAAATTAGGGGATGGGTGTCTCCTTCTAGTAGGTTCCATTAAATTTGATGTAACAATAGGATGGAGCTTGCATTTGATTTAAGAGCAAAAAATAGATTTTTGGTTTTATCCCTTTATAGGTTTCTAGGTAAATATCTATGTCTCATATGTATATGTTGTTTTATTTATGATGCTATGGTGTGATTGATTAGTGACAACGTAAATAATATTAAATATTGTTAAAATTTACATAATACTAATCCACTCCCCTCTTAGTATTATCTTTCTTTCTAAGAATATTTGAAGGAAGATGGACCATATCAGAGTAGTTTGGGGAAAGAGAAGAAGTCTCTTTCATGTTGGTTATGTGGATAATATCATATGGTGAAGATTGTCCATGGAAGCAAAAGCTATCTACATTGTGGTAGATAGAGAAGCCATCAGTAGGAGTAATGTAGGTTTTGGGTGCAACTTCATCAGAAGAGGCTAATCCAAAGCGTGGTCGAAGCAATAATAGATTTAAAATTTACATAATACTAATCCACTCCCCTCTTAGTATTATCTTTCTTTCTAAGAATATTTGAAGGAAGATGGACCATATCAGAGTAGTTTGGGGAAAGAGAAGAAGTCTCTTTCATGTTGGTTATGTGGATAATATCATATGGTGAAGATTGTCCATGGAAGCAAAAGCTATCTAAATTGTGGTAGATAGAGAAGCCATCAGTAGGAGTAATGTAGGTTTTGGGTGCAACTTCATCAGAAGAGGCTAATCCAAAGCGTGGTCGAAGAAATAATAGATTTAAAATTTACATAATACTAATCCACTCCCCTCTTAGTATTATCTTTCTTTCTAAGAATATTTGAAGGAAGATGGACCATATCAGAGTAGTTGGGGAAAGAGAAGAAGTCTCTTTCATGTTGGTTATGTGGATAATATCATATGGTGAAGATTGTCCATGGAAGCAAAAGCTATCTACATTGTGGTAGATAGAGAAGTCATCAGTAGGAGTAATGTAGGTTTTGGGTGCAACTTCATCAGAAGAGGCTAATCCAAAGCGTGGTCGAAGCAATAATAGATTGAACTACCCATTGGTAGGAGTGATGCAGGTTTTGGGTGTAGCTTCATCAAAAGAGGATAATCCAAAGCGCGTTCAAAGAAAGAATCGATTGAACTATGTGAGTATATCAGTAAGTGGGAGGTAGGATATTTCTTTGATAGACAGTGGTGCTTCTCATAACTTCTTGAAGGAGAATGTAGGGAGGAAATTGGGTATGCATAGTATTCTAGTCATTAATTTCTTCAAGTCAATGAATTTTGAAGATATGAGAGTCATCAGGATGATTAGAGAAGTTCCAGTGAATTTCAAACATTAGAATGGGAAGATTTAATTCTCCATTATTTCGTTGGATAATTATGATGTTGTATTGGGACAAGAGTTTCTCATTGGAGAGTAAGGTTTTCTGTACCAAATTTGGAGCGATTTTTCATTGATTTAGGAGAAGAGTTTGTGATTGTTCTGACCATGCAGACCATTTTAGATGGTGATGCAAGGATGAAAATCGTTGGTGTGAAGGAGAGGCAACATGTTGATGAGATTGTGAGGAGGTTAGATCATGTGGCTTCTACTCTTCTATGACAGACAAAGTTGATGACTAATTTGGAAGAAACCGTTTCGTATCTTGCTAGGAGACTTGAAATGGTTGATGCTGAGACTTTAATGTTCGAGTATGTTGACTTTATTTAAATATATGATGATGAGGGTGAGTTGATTGATGATGATGGAGCCAAAAGGATATCATGTGCAATCTGAGATGAGGTTCAGAAAGATGAGCCTTGGTATAGTGGAGTAGGAGGTTGGAATGAGGATTAAGAGTTGGAGAGATTGTTTGGATGAAGTGAGGGTAGGATGGGTTCCTATTCCCCTTTGTTGAGATACATTGAAGAAAATTATGGAGTGTTCATTCTAGGAGAAGGAGGACCATTTCCAGTATCAATTAGAGCATTTTGGAGAGAGTAGGTTACATATTTAGGTGGTAGAGTTGAAGTGTGGAGAGGTAGTCCCCAAGGTAAGCCCACTTCATCTTATTTTTGAGTATATTGGATATGGGTTCTTTATCAGTTTCTTAGTTTGATAAGTTTGATGAGTGTGGAGTTCCTAGCATGGGTACTTCTTGATGATTAGATTTGAGATTTGAGATGATGTGTATGTGTGGAGAAGTTCAGATGACATAGAGAGATGTGATGGTTTTTGTGTTGGCATTATGACACAGGCTTGGCGCTATGGCATAGGTGTGGCACAGGTGTTGTCCTTGATGGCAACTCACTCTGGTAACAGATCTCAGTTCAGGCTCTCAGAATGAAGGAAAAATATATATACGTAGGTTCATCGTGATCAAGCCGCGTATACACGCGGGTTAGACGTTCCAAAGTCGCATATGCGTATACACGCACTTTCACGCAAGGAAAAGCGTGTACATGTGGGAGAACTTATGTTTGGTCCGTGGTATTTAGTCCTTGGTATTTGAACCTATGGTTTTGGACCATAGTATCTCGTCAGATGTGTTGATTCCAAGTATTGGGTCCATGGTATTGGTTTGTTATGGTTTTGGACCATGGTATTGTGAAAGGCCTAAGATTATAAAAGAGGAAGGAGATCATTAGGCAAGGATCATTTGATGAATTGAATATTTGAAGACGTGCAAGTGATTGGTTTGTTGGCTGGATCTAAATCAAGGAGGAACTTGGGCATTACAAGATAGATATGTTCTATTGATGGGTCGAGATCTCAAGGCTTGAATAGTAACATCTTTGTGTGATTTGATCTGTTATAATGGGCGCATAATTAGATCTATAAATCTGAAAATCTGAGTATAACTGAAGTCTGTTTAAGCGAATTGTCTTTTATAGATATATACGCAGGTTCCACTCTGCAAGAACTCGTATACACGCAGGTTCAGCAAGAGAAGAAAGCGTATACGCTGGTTGACCTTGATTTAGCTGCGTATGTATGCAGGTTTATACATAGTGAAGTAGCGTACATCTCTTGAAATATGTTTTAGCTGCTTCTGTGGATTACTACAGTATTCTGGGTTCAGCATTGGTGTCTGGTTACTAGTATTGTTTTCTGGTTATAGCATTCTGAGAAGTTATTGGTTGATTCAGTAGTTGTTTGTGGAAAGGAGATTGGTTGATGCACATATACTTGATGTTTGTTTGATATTCATGGATCCAGTCTGAAAATTGATGAAACGTGGTCCCTGGAAGAAAAGAGAAGGTTGTAGCCTGTTGTGTCCTACAACAACCCCCCATTTCATATCATCTGTATTTACAAATAATCAACGTATGAAATGGGTCCCTTTTAGAAATTAATTGGTATTAATGAATTTGTTCGAAAAAGCCATGATAATCAAATAAGTATGTAAAACGAAGCCTTTTTCGAATAACAATGTTACCAAAATAAAACAATCTTTTGTTATTGCGATAAAGCGATCGCAAGATCGCATATCGCAATGACAAGAGAGACGCACTTAAACGGCACTTTGGCCTTTGCCGATGCGATATCGTTATCGGCAATCGGCGGTATTCATGGCATACACAAAAAAGAGCACATATCTCACACCTCGATGCGACGCTATATCGGCGATCGGCTATCGGCACTGCCTCTTATGAGAAAACGCGTTAAGTTATAAACCCCGACCCGATGCGATATCGCTATCGGCCGTCGGAGGTATCCCATGCATTTTTATAAGGCGCCCAACTCTCCCCCCATGCGATGCGACATTGTTCATCGGTAATCGGCATTTTCAAAAAGTGATTGTTTTAAGCTTTAAAGTTATATTTAAATCCGGTTGATAAGGTGCAGATTTCAAAATGCCGTTAAATGCAGGGATAAGGTAATGCATGCGTATTTAATAACCTTGCCCCTTCGATTAACGAATACTTGCGTCTAAGGCATATCATATCTGTTGCACGCGTTGGGTGGTCATTCAACTGAATAACAGCGTAAAGGTCATTTAATGGGTAGCAAGCCTTAAAATCACCATTAATGCATATCCAATCTCTTACCAGTGATTGGATCCGCAGCCATTTTTTGAAGATTAATAGCGCCACGCTTCAAGTGATATATACCTTTCCAATTATGCTTTGTCTTCATTATTCCTCGTGTTACGATTTCTCTCGCACTTGTGTAGAGTTCGTTTGTTGAAGAAAGCCTGAACATGATGGGGAAGAAAAATAAGAGGAGTTCTGGTTCTACTACAACATCTGTTGCAGGTCAAGCTGCTCCAATTTCAAAGAAAGGCTTAATCTCGGACACTACGTGCGCTGGTCTTCATAGGACCACATGGCAAGGCACATATAATCTGTTGGAGGCCGAGCAACCAAAAGTGACAGTGAGAACGGCTAGTGTAGATGTATTAAGGAAGTCTGATGCAACGCTCAAAGACTTGGCCGACTCCTTTTTACACAGAATAGCGGCCAGAGAGCAGGTTCTCCCTTACATAGACGTGGTGCGCTGGGCAATCGAAGAAATCCCCATCACTGATAGAACTTTCCATACAAGGGACGAAAGGATTTTCGGGTCATTCAAGCCTGATGACCTGAGGCGAATGTATCATCTGCCTGAATCGGAGCTAGTCTACAACAGAACCTTCGTGGAGAAATTCGCAAAAGAAAATGAATCACCATCCAAACCCCTCCGAGATTGGAGGCAGAACCCAGCCAAGCACAAGCATGAAAGTTCGGGTAAGTACTCCAATGTTTCTTTGGCTTCTCCCTATTGCTATGCGGGGATTATGATGTGTAGATTGTGGGGATTACAGGACTCTGTTAATATCAATATTGACATGGTTCCCCTAATGGAAGCGGCTATCAATTCTATAATCATGGACTGGGCCACTATTATTTCTGATAAATTGGTCGTAGCTGTTCGTGAATTCAGAAACAAAACTATAGTCTCCGAAAGGAAAATCCCTCCATTCTATTATTCTGCTTACATTATGGATACCCTGTGTCTTAATTCTGAGTTTCCTGTCCTCGGTTGGAGATGGACCACCCAGGATCCAACACCCATTCATTTATACCATCAGAAATTGTGGAAGTCCTCTTACAAGGACCACTTGTACCAAATTTGTAATGGTTTCATGGCCCCCATTTACTATTCTATTTTTGACAGACCCATTTCCAGAATTTCTTATGAAGCCTCTTTTGACTTACCTGCCGTAGCGAGTTGGTTTGGGGAAGAGTATTTCTCCTATATCAGAGTTTTTGGGAGTAAGGCTAGGCCACATGTCCTCCCTTTGTATATCCCAGACAAGCTGTTAGCCCGGGAAATCTGCTACCAGATTATGGCTGACAGTGTCACACAAACTCTCAAAGAAGAGAAGAAGAAAGGTTGGCCCTCTTTTCCTTTAAGAATTGGGGTTTTTACTCTGCTTAATTACAAGCATGCAGAAAAAGAAGCAGCAAAAATCCAAGCTTTATCCCTGGCCACTCTCCCAAGCAGACTCTATGATCCAAAGAAAACTGTCTACATTGCCCTAGAACAAGCAAAATTAACAAAAGTTGATCATCAAGAGGATATATTTGATGACTTGTTCGTAGGTGCCGAGACAATAAGCCAAGTCAAACAGCTTGCCATAATGAAATACAACGATGAGGCGTTGACTGAGTTTAATAAACTTAGGGAGCAGAGGTTGCAAACTCTGCCCCTAGAGTTATTATCCACAACCCCAGCGGCTTCCTCAAGCGAGCCTGGTCGGCAACAGATACATTCACCTCCTGTTACAACTAAAGAACAGGATAAACAACAGGAGGAAAGACAGAAAAAGCTGCAGGCTGAGAAGCAGAAAAAAGAGCAAGCAGAGAGGCAGAAAAAGGAGCAGATAGAAAGGCAGCAAAAGGCACAGAGGGAAGAAGAGCAGAGGAAGAAGAAGGAAGAAGAGAGATTAAAGAAAGAACTAGCAGATAGGCAGAAAAAGGAATTGGAGGAGCAGCAGCGGAAAACGCAAGAGGAGCAGCAGGGAAAATCACTTGAAGAACAACAGAAGTTAGAACAAGAGAAAGAACGGAGCAAAGCCCATAAGCAATCTTCCATTGATCTTGAATTGATTAAACAATGGAATCAATTCGATTCCATTATCAGTGGTAAGGAAGGCTCCAAAGACACAGGCTCCTCTAAAACAAGCGATGCGCCCGATATCACTTCTTCTCAGGTTCTAGGAGGAACCAGTGGCCCACCCATTTCACAGGATGTTGAGATCATCAATAAAGACCCTTCCGATCAAATTGTTCTCCAGGTGGAAGAAATTCCTCCCCTGGATATTTTCTACAGCCCAAAGCATCGAGCCGTTATTAAGCGCTCTAAGAAAAGACGAAGGCTTGATCAACCTTCTATCTTGCCTGAGCAAACAGTCACGGGCAATATGGTCTGGAAGGAGGATTTAGATCCCTCCGATGATCTAACTAAACTATCTCAATTCGCAGGAGCTTATTCTGCAGCAACCATCGACAAAGCATCGGAGGTAAGTCTTCTGTTGAAGACTAAAGATCATGAAATATATGCATTGCAGGCAGAGATGATTGAAGCGAAAAATAAAGCAGCACAGGTGGAAGAGCAGTTGCTGGCTCAACAGCAGGAAAACAATTTGTTAACCCAGCAACTGCAAATTGAAAGACAGAGGACAAACCAAAGTGAAGCACAGAAGGCAAAAGAATTGTCAGAAGCATTGTCATAGTTGAAAGCATCAAATGAGCTGATGATGCAATCGAAAGATGAGCGAATAGCTCAACTATCAGCACAGATCGAAGGCATCAAGAGCACACAGAACGTAAAAAATTTCAGAGCAGAGGCAACTCAAATAAATAGCGCATTACTGTCTCAGATCAGACTTCTATGTCAACAACTTGCTAAGGCGGAGTCATTATGCGAAATATCGACAACAGTGTGTAAGCAAATAGACAGGGCCAGAAATGAGCTAGATCAGGCCGAAGATGCCATATCCGAATATGTTGAGTGGCAAGACACTCCAGAAGGGAAAGCGGCGAATTTGTCCCAAATCCATGAAACGTATAAGGACATACTCTTCACTGAATGGAATACTCAGGTAATGAAGGCAGAAAGGGCGGCTTCCAGGTGTAAAATAATTACCAACAACATGACCGACTTAGTCAATGATACACTTTATCTGGCAAATATGATCTCTAAGTGCACTCCTGGAAGTATAACACCAGCAGATATGCTCGAACAAGCAAGTTATCCTGGCTTAGAGGAACAGAGGAAGTTAATTACTGGAGTAAATACTTTAACCTCTGACGCATATTGGCTCTTTCTAGTCAAGCCACATACTCAAAGATCCGCTCTCAAGTATTTAACGGATGCCCTCGGATGCCTCATCCCCGACATTCAAGATGCTACTTATGATGCTCAGCTGACTTCGCGTCTCAACACTCCACCAGAAGTAGAGCCAATGCTGGCGATATGTGAGCTAAGGAGTAAAGGAAAAGAACCCACCGAATGAAGCATTGCCGCCAACTGCCAGATCGCCAGGAAAATGGAAAAAACATTTATTGATGCCAATTTAATAGCTTTTCAGTTGTTTAGATCTTTAGATTAGTATAGTATTTATAGACCCTTTCATTGTTTTGGAGAGGGTCGTAAAATTTTGTAATAAGACTTAAAGGCTGAAGTTTGCACTATTGTGCTTCAGTCTATATTCTTTTTGTGAAACTCGACCAATGGTTTTGAATTTTGATTAGAAGGCTGTTCTATACAATTGCGCACGACTGTCTGTTGTTTGGAATGCTTTCCGATTGGAAGGAAGGACTGCGACATAGTGATTGATGTACTGGATTGATCGATCAGCTTACATGGTACTATTATCTGTATCTGTGTTCTTTCTGATTATATGAATTGCTGTGTTATTATCTTTGCTATTGTTGAATGCATGTATGCGATATAACAACGAATCGTCATTTCGCTTCACTATTGAATGTTTGTGTTGATTTGTTATCTCTTTCACTCATGCATGTATCAATGATATGAATGATTAAGCGTAGTAATTCGCTCTAATCGCTCTGCATAACTAATTATGCAGAGCAATGTTTAAATGGTTCAAACGTCTATGCTTAAAGTGTTAGAGTCATTTATATGCCTGCCTTAAAGCACAGATCATCAAACGCTACGCTTTGCCTAGTAATAAGTCCCGGGATCCGATTATAGTTATTACATTTTGTTTATAGTTTAGCTGTCCGCTCATTACCATCTTATCTCATAAGTCATTCATCCATCCCATTCACTTATACTTCTTGGGAAACTGGTCCCATTATCCCCAGTCGGAACCACTATTCCAAACGGAAAAGGAGCTGCATTAAGGTCCGGACCGGGTGGTATCCCCTTTGTTGTGGCAGCGATTTTCGAGGCCTCAACAAAATTGGCGCTAGAAGGAGGGCCTGACTGTGAATGGCAAGCCGACCCAAATCGGCAAGTCATTCTAAGAGTAATTCTCCCTCCAAATCTCCTCGTTCTTCTCAATTACATACTGGTTCGCCAGCCTATAACCAAGAAGAAGAGGAATCTATCACCACTGCTCAATCCCATCATATCCTAGAACAACTAAGTCTTGAATCTCCTGAAGTTCAGTCTCTAATCCATAAACTTCAGAGCTTCTCGATCTCACCACAGAAATCTGAGATATCAGAAAGCAGTGCGACTTCGCAGTTCAACCTCACTCATCCTCTTACCAGACTTCAGAGCGAAAAACTTGGTATTGAACCTACTGAGTTTCCTTTACCCAAAAGGAAAAAGCCAAAGAAAAACACTGAAGGATCTGACAGTGGGGATTTTTCTTCCATATCATCCATTTCATCTCCTCATCTGCAAAGTCAACCACCCACCCCTCCATTACAAGTTGTTGTTCATCAGGGAACAGGAGCCTCAATATCCCAACCTATTCACTCTTCAATACCTCACCAAACATCTGGAACCCCGACAGTAGTGAGAACCACTGTCGCTAGCATAATGGCAGATCCATGGACTAGACCGGGTGCTGTCAACATGCCTGGACCATTACATGATCTACCAGATGCTCCCGAAAAATGGCTGCCTAAATTTAATCCAGATAATGGAACCCAAGCCGAAGAACACATCAACAACTTCATGTTAGCAGTTAATCTAAAAGGAGTGACAGAGCAAGATGTCGTAGTAAGACTGTTCCCTTATACTTTACAAGGATCAGCAGGATCCTGGTATTTTTCCTTACCCTCTGGTTCGATTACCAGTTGGGTTACATGCCAAGAGCAGTTTCTCACCAAGTATGGAGACGACCGGTCCCTAGCAACTTTAATAAATGACCTCTCCAATTTGAGAATAGAGCACAGGGAACCAATAAAAGAATTTAATGCCAGATTTAATAAACTACTGAATAAGATCCCTACCGCTTCTAAACCAAGTGAGCAAATCCGAAGCGAATGGTACATCACTGCCCTACCCGCCAACATAGCTATCTTTGTGGACAGGGCTGGCAAACCTACCTTAGCTGAAAATATGAAAGAAGCACTTGCAGTTGAAAAGCGCATCAATGCTCTTGAAAAGAAAGCTGCTCTAGAAGATAGAAAAGCTAAAAAAGTCTCGTTTAAAGAAGATTCCAAGAGGAAAACCCCCAAGGACCCATATGACATGGAAGGTTTACAGAAGGTCCTTAAAACATTGTCTAATGAAATGGTTGAGATTAAAAAGCAAGTGGCCGAAACTTCAAGCAAAAGACCATTTAGGACTTTTAAGAAATCCGAATCAAAGCCACCTAATGTTATATCTAACGCCGATTCAGACCAAGAAGAAGAGGAAGAGGAAACACCTCCACAGACCGATGATGATGAAGAAGTGGCTGAATGTCACGGAATGTGGGATTTTATACTCCCAAACTCTGATACTGAGAATGAAGAAGAAGCCTTCCCAGTTACTACTAGAAGTAAAATTGCTTCTGAACTCCCCCAGGCAACTTCAAAGAAGAGGAGCACAGGCGCTACTACAGCAAAAGAAAAAGTTCCCCTAAAGAAGTCACCTGTGGTAGTTCCTTCAAATCAGCCTTCAACTTCTAGTTCTCCTTCAACATCCAAGACTCTAGTAGTATCTGATTCCATGGAATATAACATTGTTGATGATATGAAGAAAACCAAGGCAAATATAACCATGTTTGAACTCAGTAAACTGAAGCATCAGCAAAAGCTACTTCTTAAAGAGTTAAATGCTGTTCCCTCTATTCCCCTTCCCAGTGCAAGAGCTGCTAACGATTCAGGCCAGCCTCCTGCAGGCATGGTTGAAATTACCGATTCAGTCTTGATCGGAGATAAATCAAATTCTCACACTCCACCCTTCCTGCTTACTTATGAGATTTATAATAGAAACCTACACAACTGTTTAATAGATTCAGGGGCCTCATCTAATATAATGCCAGCTTCAGTTTGTTCTAAGCTGAACATTGAACCCCAGAAATCTGCAATTCATATTGTACAGTTGGATAGAACTAAAGTGCAGGTGGTGGGAGAAATTAATTCTGTAACCATCAGGTTGTCAGCCGACCCCAGAATTGTCCAGAGAATTGACATCTTAATCGCTGACATACCCGAATTTTATGGTTTAATATTGAGCAGAGATTGGTCCGAAAAATTGCATGGGTATATCTCTACAGATTGGTCACACATGTGGCTTCCCTACAAGGGAAAGCCAAATCAGATAAGGATCGATCGTGAGAAACATATGACCCACACAGTTACTGAATTCGAGCAAGAAAACCAGCCTGTCGCATTCAATAATAACATTTTGGGGAATTATTCAGCAGAATCATTCTTTGGCAACTTTGTTGCCCAACCATCTCCTTTTTCAGTCAATCATTTTACATCTCAAATAGAAAATTTTTCACAAACTGATAGGTCCAGATGTTTTAATGATGCTGAGGAAAATGTAGATACTTTTGTTAATATTCCTTTATTTTGGTCTCTGTATTTTGATGGCTCTAAGTCCCCTGAAGGTTCAGGAGCTGGATGTATATTGGTTAGTCCGCAAGGAGAAAAGACAATGTTGTCTTGTAGGTTAGAGTTTGAGTGCACTAATAATACAGCCGAATATGAGGCTTTAATCCAAGGATTATATAAAGCAATCGGCTTGAAGGTACAACATCTAAAGGTATTCAGCGATTCGGAGATCATTGTCAAACAGGTTAGAAATGCAATTCATTGCCTTTCGACTCACCTTAAACATTACCAATCGCTCGTTCAGGAGCTTACCTCACACTTTCTTGCATTCAACATTTCTTCTATACCTCGATCTCAAAATGCAGCCGCAGATTTGCTAGCCAATGTAGCTTCAAAGCTTCTACCTTCTGAAGACTACAGCCTTGATAGATTTTCCGTAGAATTACTTTTCAGACCTTCAATTCCCGACAATGTCACTAATTGGAGAGTATTTAATCATGACGATGATATTTTGCAGTTTTTAACTTCTGAGAATTCTTATGATAAGCAAGTTATTGAGGAAGATGATCATGATTCCCAGATGAAAGGAGTGCCCAAAGAAAATTCGATCCCCAAACCAGTGGTAAAATTAGAAGATCTTTACGATATCAAAGACAGGTTTAAACCTGTAATCAACACAAAGCTTCAAAGTTCTACCCTTAGGTTTGAATTGATAAATCTAGGAACCAACGAATCTCCTCAAAACATCAATTTAGGAACAGGACTATCTCAGAATGAAAAGGGAGCATTTATTAAATTGTTGAGAAAGAACAAACAGGTTTTTGCTTGGAAATATGATGAATTAAAGACATACGATACATCTATTATCCAGCATACCATTCCTATGCTTCCTGATAAAAAACCAATTCAGCAAAAATTAAGAAAAATACACCCAAATTTGGAGAGCCAGATTAAGTCGGAGCTTAATAAGCTTTTAAAAGCCAAAATTATTTTTCCAGTCCGACATTCAAACTGGGTCTCTAACATGGTGCCAGTCAGGAAGAAAAATGGCGACATTCGAATTTGTATTGATTTCAGGAATTTAAACAAAGCGAGCTTAAAAGACAACTTCCCATTGCCCACTATGGAGCAAATTCTCCAATCGGTGGCAGGTTCTGAATTGATGTCTTTTCTAGATGGTTTTTCAGGGTACAATCAAGTTCTGGTACATCCCGATGACCAGCTCAAAACTACATTCAGGACAAAATGGGGAACCTATGCATATCAGAAAATGCCTTTTGGTCTTATAAACGCCGGAGCGACATTTCAGAGAGCTATGGACATGGCCTTCAGAGGGTTAATTAATCGATCAGTAGTCGTCTACCTAGACGATATTACTGTGTATTCTAAGAAAAGAGATAATCATTTGCACGACTTAAATCAGATCTTTCAGAGATGCAAAAGATATGGTATTTCTCTAAACCCAAAAAAGTCCTTCTTTGCTCTAGATCAAGGAAAACTCTTAGGTTTTATAGTATCCAAAAATGGTATTTATATTGATCCTGATCGGATTAATGAAATTTCTGAAATCCCTTTCCCACATAACAAGAAATCAATGCAGTCATTTTTAGGTCAGATTAATTTTGTCAAACGATTTGTTCCAGATTTTTCACAGATTGTATTACCTCTTCAGACAATGATCAAGAAGAATTTAGTCTTCAAATGGGGATCAGAAGAAAAGCAAGCTTTTGATGTTATCAAACAGTCAATAATCAATGCCCCAGCTTTGAATACCCCGAATTTTTCTAATCATTTTACACTATATACTATTGCATCCAACACTTCATATGCTGCAGTACTTACACAACTGAATGATAACAACCTAGAAGCACCCATATCATTTTTTAGTTCAAATCTTCAAGGTGCCGAATTAAATTATTCAGATGTGGAGAAACAAGCCTTTGCTGTGTTCAAAGCAGTCAAACATTATAGACCCTTCCTTTTGAAAACCCATACGAAAGTTATAGTTCCTTTCCCAGCGGTAAGACAACTATTAATTCAGAAAGAATTGGGTGAAAAAAGAGCCAATTGGGTTACAGCGCTTCAAGAGTATGACTTAGAAATAAAGCCAGCAAAGATTGTTAGGGGCCAAGGTTTTTGCAGGATATTGGCAGGAGCATCAAACATTCACGAATCAAGCGATGAAGATCAGATTAAATCCATCAATCAGATAAGTGTCACTGATTCTGAATCTCAATATGCTGATTTGATATTTTATTTGAAGAACGGTTACGCTCCTCCAAATTTATCTTACAAAAATAAAAGGGCCATTAGGTTGAAAGCTAAGAATTTCACTCTCATTGATGATGTGTTGTTTAAACAAAATTATGATTCAATCCTGCTAAGATATCTTAAGAAACTTGAAGCACTAAAGGTTCTGCAGGAGCTACATGATGGACCAGCTGGAGGACATTTTGGAGCCGACACAACAGCTCATAAGATTATTCATGCTGGATATTATTGGCCTACTCTATTTAGAGATTGCCATGAGCACGTAAGAAAATGCCTTAATTGCCAAACATCTGGTGGAAGACAACGAAAACCCGCTTTCCCTCTGCAACCTGTCAACATTGAACAGCCATTCGAACAATGGGGATTAGATATCATCGGGGAAATTACTCCACCATCTTCCAAACAACATAGGTATATCCTTACCGCTACTGATTATTTTACTAAATGGGTAGAGGCTATTCCTTTGAAGGCAGCAAATGCAGAGGCAATCATCGAGTTCATCGACCAATTCATCATTACCAGGTTCGGTGTTCCAAACGCTCTTGTTTTCGATAATGCTTCTTATTTCTCAGGAAACGCTATATATGATTTTGCTATTAAAAGGGGGTTTAAACTGAAATATTCTTCCAATTACTATCCCCAGGGAAACGGTTTAGCCGAATCTACTAATAAAAACCTCATCAAAATCATTAAGCGAACTGTTGAACAGAATCATAGAAACTGGCATAAATCTTTGGTCTTTGCATTATGGGCTGATAGAATAACACAAAAGGCTTCAATAGGGACCTCTCCTTTCAATCTGGTATATGGAAAAGAAGCCGTGTTGCCTACAAATATTGTTCTTCCATCTTTAGCCCTAGTGCAGTTTATTCAAGAGACTCCGTCTTCTTCTATCCAACTTAGACATGACCAAATTCTCAAATTAGAAGAAGAAAGGGAAAAGGCCAGAATCACTCATGCCAAGCATCAACAAATCATCAAAGCATCTTTTGACTCAGCATCATCCTCTTCCAAACAACTTCAAGTTGGTGACTTAGTTCTCAAATGGGACAAGGCCCATGAGGATAAAGGCAAGCATACCAAATTTCAGAAAATGTGGCTTGGACCATTTCAGATCTGTGAAAAGATAGGCCATTCAACTTTTATATTGCAAAGCTTATCAGGGTTGAGAGATTCTCTCCCCGTCAATGGCCTGATCCTGAAGAAATTCTTTAACTGAGAAGGTAACCCCTTCTCCTTTTTTTAGATTTGCGTAGTTTGTAGGATTAGTAGGAAATAAAACTGTAGAGTACCTACATTGACCTTTTGTTGTGTTTAAGAAAGCTGTCTCACAGAAATAATATAAATACTTGTTTCTAGATAATAGAATCCTCACTCAAAAGAAATAGTTTCTAGGAAATTAGATATCCTTATGTTCTGAAATTTTAATCTAAATTTTGAAGACTCCTCTCAGGAGGTAAAAGTTCTGAATCATTTTCTGTTTCCAAAATAGTCTCCAAAGGTTATCTGTTAAAAGAAATAGAGGCTAAACCATTTTTCAGTATCTTCAACTCTTCACTTGTCATCCATCGGCTCTTAAGGAGAAAATTGTTCACCCCATTCACTAAAGGATGTGATTATTCAGAGTGTAATTCTAAAATATAAAAGATTAAAGATAAGAGGTCTTATCATAAGCCTGCTTACCATGTTCATAGGGAAATAGCTTAACTGACATTACCAATACTGCCTACCAAAACAGGGTAATGGCTTGAAATTTCAAGACAAGGGGTCTCATCACGAGCCAGCTTGATCAGTTAACTTATTACCAGTGAATGGCATTGTCATAAGCTGGCTACCAAACCAGGACAGTGGCTTTTTATCTTATTTATTACAAAGAAAAACAGATGAAGAAGTGAAATATGAAAACATTTTATGGATTCGTTCTGTTAATCACACTCTTATGTGAATGGAAAAGTAGACAATATTATGGTTAAAAGGTATCCCTGTCGAGACTATAAATGTCTGCTGGCAACAGAGGCTCTACCTATGACAAAGGAGTTAATTATAAAAGCTGATATGGGAAAGTTTTCTATTTTTATCATTATGAACCAATAAAGACTTATGTTAGAAACTTTTTATGTATTTGGTTTCTTTAAACTAAATGGGACGAAGTTAACAAAATAGAATTCACTTTTGTCAGAACACATGAATATCTAGTTATATTAGAAATTTCTCCTTCTGATTGAGTTTCTATTTATAAAAGACTTGAATGTTTATGTTAATTTCAGAGATAACTGGTTCTACCAACGAATCGCCAATTGTTGTGTCCTACAACAACCCCCCATTTCATATCATCTGTATTTACAAATAATCAACGTATGAAATGGGTCCCTTTTAGAAATTAATTGGTATTAATGAATTTGTTCGAAAAAGCCATGATAATCAAATAAGTATGTAAAACGAAGCCTTTTTCGAATAACAATGTTACCAAAATAAAACAATCTTTTGTTATTGCGATAAAGCGATCGCAAGATCGCATATCGCAATGACAAGAGAGACGCACTTAAACGGCACTTTGGCCTTTGCCGATGCGATATCGTTATCGGCAATCGGCGGTATTCATGGCATACACAAAAAAGAGCACATATCTCACACCCCGATGCGACGCTATATCGGCGATCGGCTATCGGCACTGCCTCTTATGAGAAAACGCGTTAAGTTATAAACCCCGACCCGATGCGATATCGCTATCGGCCGTTGGAGGTATCCCATGCATTTTTATAAGGCGCCCAACTCTCCCCCCATGCGATGCGACATTGTTCATCGGTAATCGGCATTTTCAAAAAGTGATTGTTTTAAGCTTTAAAGTTATATTTAAATCCGGTTGATAAGGCGCAGATTTCAAAATGCCGTTAAATGCAGGGATAAGGTAATGCATGCGTATTTAATAACCTTGCCCCTTCGATTAACGAATACTTGCGTCTAAGGCATATCATATTTGTTGCACGCGTTGGGTGGTCATTCAACTGAATAACAGCGTAAAGGTCATTTAATGGGTAGCAAGCCTTAAAATCACCATTAATGCATATCCAATCTCTTACCAGTGATTGGATCCGCAGCCATTTTTTGAAGATTAATAGCGCCACGCTTCAAGTGATATATACCTTTCCAATTATGCTTTGTCTTCATTATTCCTCGTGTTACGATTTCTCTCGCACTTGTGTAGAGTTCGTTTGTTGAAGAAAGCCTGAACATGATGGGGAAGAAAAATAAGAGGAGTTCTGGTTCTACTACAACATCTGTTGCAGGTCAAGCTGCTCCAATTTCAAAGAAAGGCTTAATCTCAGACACTACGTGCGCTGGTCTTCATAGGACCACATGGCAAGGCACATATAATCTGTTGGAGGCCGAGCAACCAAAAGTGACAGTGAGAACGGCTAGTGTAGATGTATTAAGGAAGTCTGATGCAACGCTCAAAGACTTGGCCGACTCCTTTTTACACAGAATAGCGGCCAGAGAGCAGGTTCTCCCTTACACAGACGTGGTGCGCTGGGCAATCGAAGAAATCCCCATCACTGATAGAACTTTCCATACAAGGGACGGAAGGATTTTCGGGTCAGTCAAGCCTGATGACCTGAGGCGAATGTATCATCTGCCTGAACCGGAGCTAGTCTACAACAGAACCTTCGTGGAGAAATTCGCAAAAGAAAATGAATCACCATCCGAACCCCTCCGAGATTGGAGGCAGAACCCAGCCAAGCACAAGCATGAAAGTTCGGGTAAGTACTCCAATGTTTCTTTGGCTTCTCCCTATTGCTATGCGGGGATTATGATGTGTAGATTGTGGGGATTACAGGACTCTGTTAATATCAATATTGACATGGTTCCCCTAATGGAAGCGGCTATCAATTCTATAATCATGGACTGGGCCACTATTCTTTCTGATAAATTGGTCGTAGCTGTTCGTGAATTCAGAAACAAAACTATAGTCTCCGAAAGGAAAATCCCTCCATTCTATTATTCTGCTTACATTATGGATACCCTGTGTCTTAATTCTGAGTTTCCTGTCCTCGGTTGGAGATGGACCACCCAGGATCCAACACCCATTCATTTATACCATCAGAAATTGTGGAAGTCCTCTTACAAGGAACACTTGTACCAAATTTGTAATGGTTTCATGGCGCCCATTTACTATTCTATTTTTGACAGACCCATTTCCAGAATTTCTTATGAAGCCTCCTTTGACTTACCTGCCGTAGCGAGTTGGTTTGGGGAAGAGTATTTCTCCTATATCAGAGTTTTTGGGAGTAAGGCTAGGCCACATGTCCTCCCTTTGTATATCCCAGACAAGCTGTTAGCCCGGGAAATCTGCTACCAGATTATGGCCGACAGTGTCACACAAACTCTCAAAGAAGAGAAGAAGAAAGGTTGGCCCTCTTTTCCTTTAAGAATTGGGGTTTTTACTCTGCTTAATTACAAGCATGCAGAAAAAGAAGCAGCAAAAATCCAAGCTTTATCCCTGGCCACTCTCCCAAGCAGACTCTATGATCCAAAGAAAACTGCCTACATTGCCCTAGAACAAGCAAAATTAACAAAAGTTGATCATCAAGAGGATATATTTGATGACTTGTTCGTAGGTGCCGAGACAATAAGCCAAGTCAAACAGCTTGCCATAATGAAATACAACGATGAGGCGTTGACTGAGTTTAATAAACTTAGGGAGCAGAGGTTGCAAACTCTGCCCCTAGAGTTATTATCCACAACCCCAGCGGCTTCCTCAAGCGAGCCTGGTCGGCAACAGATACATTCACCTCCTGTTACAACTAAAGAACAGGATAAACAACAGGAGGAAAGACAGAAAAAGCTGCAGGCTGAGAAGCAGAAAAAAGAGCAAGCAGAGAGGCAGAAAAAGGAGCAGATAGAAAGGCAGCAAAAGGCACAGAGGGAAGAAGAGCAGAGGAAGAAGAAGGAAGAAGAGAGATTAAAGAAAGAACTAGCAGATAGGCAGAAAAAGGAATTGGAGGAGCAGCAGCGAAAATCACTTGAAGAACAGCAGAAGTTAGAACAAGAGAAAGAACGGAGCAAAGCCCATAAGCAATCTTCCATTGATCCTGAATTGATTAAACAATGGAATCAATTCGATTCCATTATCAGTGGTAAGGAAGGCTCCAAAGACACAGGCTCCTCTAAAACAAGCGATGCGCCCGATATCACTTCTTCTCAGGTTCTAGGAGGAACCAGCAGCCCACCCATTTCACAGGATGTTGAGATCATCAATAAGGACCCTTCCGATCAAATTGTTCTCCAGGTGGAAGAAATTCCTCCCTTGGATATTTTCTACAGCCCAAAGCATAGAGCCGTTATTAAGCGCTCTAAGAAAAGACGAAGGCTTGATCAACCTTCTATCTTGCCTGAGCAAACAGTCACGGGCAATATGGTCTGGAAGGAGGATTTAGATCCCTCCGATGATCTAACTAAACTATCTCAATTCGCAGGAGCTTATTCTGCAGCAACCATCGACAAAGCATCGGAGGTAAGTCTTCTGTTGAAGACTAAAGATCATGAAATATATGCATTGCAGGCAGAGATGATTGAAGCGAAAAATAAAGCAGCACAGGTGGAAGAGCAGTTGCTGGCTCAACAGCAGGAAAACAATTTGTTAACCCAGCAACTGCAAATTGAAAGACAGAGGACAAACCAAAGTGAAGCACAGAAGGCAAAAGAATTGTCAGAAGCATTGTCACAGTTGAAAGCATCAAATGAGCTGATGATGCAATCGAAAGATGAGCGAATAGCTCAACTATCAGCACAGCTCGAAGGCATCAAGAGCACACAGAACATAAAAAATTTCAGAGCAGAGGCAACTCAAATAAATAGCGCATTACTGTCTCAGATCAGACTTCTATGTCAACAACTTGCTAAGGCGGAGTCATTATGCGAAATATCGACAACAGTGTGTAAGCAAATAGACAGGGCCAGAAATGAGCTAGATCAGGCCGAAGATGCCATATCCGAATATGTTGAGTGGCAAGACACTCCAGAAGGGAAAGCGGCGAATTTGTCCCGAATCCATGAAACGTATAAGGACATACTCTTCACTGAATGGAATACTCAGGTAATGAAGGCAGAAAGGGCGGCTTCCAGGTGTAAAATAATTACCAACAACATGACCGACTTAGTCAATGATACACTTTATCTGGCAAATATGATCTCTAAGTGCACTCCTGGAAGTATAACACCAGCAGATATGCTCGAACAAGCAAGTTATCCTGGCTTAGAGGAACAGAGGAAGTTAATTACTGGAGTAAATACTTTAACCTCTGACGCATATTGGCTCTTTCTAGTCAAGCCACATACTCAAAGATCCGCTCTCAAGTGTTTAACGGATGCCCTCGGATGCCTCATCCCCGACATTCAAGATGCTACTTATGATGCTCAGCTGACTTCGCGTCTCAACACTCCACCAGAAGTAGAGCCAATGCTGGCGATATGTGAGCTAAGGAGTAAAGGAAAAGAACCCACCGAATGAAGCATTGCCGCCAACTGCCAGATCGCCAGGAAAATGGAAAAAACATTTATTGATGCCAATTTAATAGCTTTTCAGTTGTTTAGATCTTTAGATTAGTATAGTATTTATAGACCCTTTCATTGTTTTGGAGAGGGTCGTAAAATTTTGTAATAAGACTTAAAGGCTGAAGTTTGCACTATTGTGCTTCAGTCTATATTCTTTTTGTGAAACTCGACCAATGGTTCTGAATTTTGATTAGAAGGCTGTTCTATACAATTGCGCACAACTGTCTGTTGTTTGGAATGCTTTCTGATTGGAAGGAAGGACTGCGACATAGTGATTGATGTACTGGATTGATCGATCAGCTTACATGGTACTATTATCTGTATCTGTGTTCTTTCTGATTATATGAATTGCTGTGTTATTATCTTTGCTATTGTTGAATGCATGTATGCGATATAACAGCGAATCGTCATTTCGCTTCACTATTGAATGTTTGTGTTGATTTGTTATCTCTTTCACTCATGCATGTATCAATGATATGAATGATTAAGCGTAGTAATTCGCTCTAATCGCTCTGCATAACTAATTATGCAGAGCAATGTTTAAATGGTTCAAACGTCTATGCTTAAAGTGTTAGAGTCATTTATATGCCTGCCTTAAAGCACAGATCATCAAACGCTACGCTTTGCCTAGTAATAAGTCCCAGGATCCGATTATAGTTATTACATTTTGTTTATAGTTTAGCTGTCCGCTCATTACCATCTTATCTCATAAGTCATTCATCCATCCCATTCACTTATACTTCTTGGGAAACTGGTCCCATTATCCCCAGTCGGAACCACTATTCCAAACGGAAAAGGAGCTGCATTAAGGTCCGGACCGGGTGGTATCCCCTTTGTTGTGGCAGCGATTTTCGAGGCCTCAACATAGCCTTCTGTAGGTCAGCACCTATGTACTAGTATCTCAGCTAATACAAGAGCTAAGGGTTGTAGCTCCCTTCCAGAAGAAGCTGGAGAACGAGAGAGGGTTGTATCTCTCTGCAGGTAGTAGCCTGCGTACTGGTATAAGTCTGCACCAGTACAAAATCATTGTAAAAAGAAGTTTCTAATTAAAAGAAGATAGAGACGAATTGCAGCAGGTGGTTTTCACCCACGTTGGGTTTCCACCTTATATCTTGTGTTCTTGTGTGTGATTGTCTTCTGCTCTGTTTTTACTGTTCCTGGTTACTGTATATATAACTCTGATACACAGATTAATGATCCACATCTGTAGAACACATTAAATTATAAGTCTGCATGGTATACGCTGGTTTTCTTATCTAAAGTTGCGTATATACGCGGTTTTCTCGAACTAAAGTAGCGTATATGATCTGGGTGTGAAATAAAGATATTTGACTTAATATTACTGATTCACCCCCCCTCTCAGTATTATTTCCAACAATTGGTATCAGAGCAGGTCCTTCAGAAGAAGCTTGATCGCTTGAAGGAAGATCTATCATCATGAGCAACTACGAGAGAGAAGCCTCGATCAGGCCACCAATTTTTGATGGGACCAACTTCGTCTATTGGAAGGTAAGAATTACAGCCTATCTTCAATGTCTTGGTACAGAAGTCTGGGATATCATAGATACAGGGTACACATTTCCATTAGCTACTCCTACAGATCCGGCTTGGAAGAAGCAGTATGAAACAAATGCAAAGGCTGTCAATACTCTATTAGGGAGTCTATCTCAAACAGAATTCGTCAAGGTTATGCAGCTCAAAGCCGCAAAAGAAATATGGGACAAGATCGTTTTGAGCTATAAAGGAGATGAACAGGTAAAACGAGCAAAACTTCAAACCCTCAGAATTCAGTATGAAAATCTCAGAATGCACAATGATGAAAGTGTGGCTAACTATTTCCTTCGTATAGATGAGATTGTTAATTGTATGAAAAACTTGGGTGAAGAAATAAAAGAGGTTGTTTTGGTTGAAAAGGTTCTAAGATCTTTGTCTTCTAAGTTTGAATCAAAATTTTCTGCCATAGAAGAAAAGCAGAATATACAGAGCCTTACCATGTCACAACTGCACGAAATTCTAATTGCTTACAAAATGAGAAAAGTAGGACCATCAGACAAGAGAGAAGCTGCATTCAAGGCTTCAGGCAAAGGAGATTACTATGAGTCGGGACATATGTCAGAAGAAGAGGAAGAATCAAATTTTTTCAAGAACCTCCAACAGGGAACTGGAAGATTTAGAGGTAAGCTGCCTTTCAAATGCTTTGCTTGTGGAAGAGTCGGTCATTATGCTGCAAAATGTCCTCATAAAGATAAACTAGACAAAGGTAAGGAACCTGTCAGATGGAACAGAAAGCAGAATAAGAAGAGGTATTACATGCATGAAGATAGTGATGGACTGTCGAACAATGATGAAGATGAACGAGGTAATGATGATAGACTTTTAATGGCTTTTGAAGATGATGATTTCTTGGATGCTGAAAATGAAGAAGGTCTATATGAAGAAATTTCTAGACTTAAAGTTTGTTTAGAGGAAAAGAATATGATTATAGATACTCTAACTTTCCAAATTGCCGAAAAAGATAAATACAATGAAAAGTTAGAATGTGAAATTGTGGGACTTAGAAAAGAAATTGAGAAAACAAAAGCCCTTAATCTCAGATTTGCTAAAGGATCTGAAAATTTAGATGAGATTATCAAAGTGCAGCGCTCTCCACTAATCAAGATAGGTCTGGGATATAATGAAGAAGCGTCTCAAGCACAGGAGCCATCCACCTCCAAAAGTTATCTTGATGTATCAAGGAGGAGTGAAAAAATTGACAATCGACAGCAAAGGCACAATGGAGATCACCAGGTAAATCAGGGACAATTTACCTCAAGAATGAACAGAGACTACCAGGTAAATCGGGGGCAATCTACCTTAAGGATGAACAGAAGCTACAACCAGCCACAAGTAAAACATTCTCAATTTGCCTCAAGAATGGATGTCAATAGAAACTACAATCATTCGGTTGGTAGATTTGATAATCGCAGGAGTTTCTTCAATGGCCAATGTTTCTCTTGTCATAACTTTGGTCACAAAGCAGCTCAATGTGTTGCCAATAAGACAATCATGACTAGAGAAACTCAAAAACAAAGAAGTATGACTGGGATCATGAAAAGGACCTACAATAACTTTTCTGCTCTTGAAAATGAAATAGAATGTTCTATTTGTAACAACTTCGGGCATGAAGATTCTGAATGCAAGAGCAGGTTTCGGCAGACAACTCAGAAGGAACAAGTCTCAAGTGTGAAAGCATGGAGAATGAAAGAACCACAATCGGAAAGATGTGGGATAGCCTTATATGCAGAAGGATAGGAAAATCAATGATATATCGACAGTGGATGTTCGAAACATATGACAGGTGATAAAGAAAAACTTCAATCATATAGTGCCTTAGAGAAGGCAAAGAAGGTCTCATTTGGAAATAACACCCCTGCGTTCATAAAATGTAAAGGTTCTGTTGAGTTGAAAGAAAAGGTCAAAGCTGGAAATGTTATGTATGTTGATGGCTTAAAGCATAATCTATTGAGTGTCAGTCAGATGTGCGATCAAGGAACTAAGGTAATATTTCGATCAGATGGATGTAGTGTTTGTGATCTTGATACAGGAAAAACAGTGATCAAAGGCACAAGAACTCCAAATAATTTACACATATTCAAAGAAGGACAACATCAATGCTATCTAAGCAAGAATGATGAACACTGGCTATGGCACAGAATATTGGGGCATCTTAGCTTCTCTCAGATAAGGAAAGCATGCAAATATCAGGCGGTTCGTGATCTTCCTGACATCAGAATTCCAGACAATACAATATGCAAATCATGTCAGTTTGGTAAGAAAACCAGAACTAATTTCCCTGAGAAGGAAGGATCAGCTAGCAGGCCACTTGAACTTGTCCATACTGATATATGTGGTCCAACTAGGAAGAAGTCACCTCGAGGTGAAGAGTACTTCATATTGTTTATTGACAACTTTTCAAGGATGTGTTGGTTAGGGCTCATGAAGTATAAAGATGAAGCTTTCGAAAAGTTCAAATCATTCAAAGCCTTGGTTGAAAACGAATCAGATCGACGAATCACATGTCTCAGATTTGATCGAGGAGGAGAATTTACCTCAGATGAATTTTTCAATTTTTGTGAAGAACATGGCATAAGAAGGGAATTTTCTGCTGCAAGGACACCTCAACAAAATGGAGTAGTGGAAAGGATGAACAGAATGATTCAACAAATGGCTCGTGCTATGCTCGATGAATCTGGAACTCCCACAACCTTCTGGGGTGAAGCCGTGTTTGCTGCAGTAACTATTCTTAACAAGACAAAAATCCGGGTAAATGGCACTCAGACTCCTCATGAACTTTGGTATGGTAAGACTCCCACGGTGAAATACTTCAAAATTTTTGGAAGCAAGTGCTACATTAAAAGAACTGATGAAAATCTTGGCAAGTTTGAACCTAGAGCAGATGAAGGCATACTCCTTGGTTACTCTCCCCATAGCAAAGCATATAAGTGTTACAATAAAAGACTTGGAAAAATTATTGAAAGTATTGATGTAGTGATTGATGAAGAAGGAAATCCCTCTAGGCAGGAAAGATCTGAAGCTTTCGAAGATGATGAGGACTATCCCTCAACGTCAAATCAGATTCATGATGAAGAAACCCATGAGGCACTAGAAGAACAAATAAGAATAGAAGAAAAGACTCCATCCAGATACGTTCAGAAGAATCATCCAGAATCTCAAATTTTGGGGCAGAAAGAGGCATGTGTACAAACAAGGAGAACCATTTCAGAAGCTTCAAGCTATCTAGCATTGCTTTCCTCCACCGAACCACAAAATGTACGAGAAGCATGCAAAGATGAATGCTGGGTCAAGGCAATGGATGAAGAACTTGAGCAGATTGAAAGGAATAACACTTGGGAGTTGGTTCCTAGACCAAAAGATAAAAATGTCATAGGGACAAAGTGGATTTTCAAAAATAAGCTGAATGAAAATGGAGACGTGGTTAGAAACAAGGCAAGACTTGTTTGTAAAGGATATACGCAACAAGAAGGCATAGACTTTGAAGAAACCTTTGCACCAGTGGCTAGACTTGAGGCTATAAGAATGTTCCTTGCTCTCTCTAGCTTTCAAAAGTTCAAAGTATTTCAGATGGACGTAAAATCTGCCTTTTTGAGTGGAGACTTGAATGAAGAAGTATACATTGAACAATCAGATGGGTTCATCCTTGGAAATGATCCAAATCTTGTATGTAGACTCAAAAAGGCTCTCTATGGTCTTAAACAAGCTCCAAGGGCTTGGTATTTTCGATTGGATGAGTACCTTCATCAACAAGGTTTTGCAAAAGGATCAACAAACAACAATCTATATATAAAGGTTGACAATGAAAAGTTGCTAATACTTGTTGTGTATGTTGATGATATCATCTTTGGCAGCAATGAAGAAGACATGAGTCAAAATTTTGCCTTGGTAATGCAAAAGGAGTTTGAAATGTCCATGCTTGGTGAGCTCACATATTTTCTTGGTTTACAAGTCCAACAAAACAAAGACAACATTTTTCAATCACAAACCAAGTATCTCAAGCAGATCTTGAAGAAATATGGGATGGAGGATTCGAAACCAGTATGTACTCCTATGATTACAGGATGCAGTCTCAGCACAAATGATGAATCAGCAGTTGTACATCAACCTACCTATAGATCCATGGTTGGTAGTCTACTCTATCTAATAGGTACCCAACCAGACATTATGCATGCAGTAGGGATAGTTGGAAGGTTTCAGGCAAATCCAAAGGAAACTCATCTTCAGCCAGTCAAGAGAATTTTCAAATACCTTCAAGGGACTCAAACTATGGTTTATGTTATCCTAGAGATACAGATATCACACTTCATGCATATACAGATGCAGATTGGGCAGGTAGCGTGGATGACAGGAAAAGCACTAGTGGTGGTGCATTCTTCATGGGTCCTAGATTAGTATCATGGTTCAGCAAGAAACAAAGTTCCATTGCCTTATCTACAGTTGAAACAAAGTATGTAGCTGTTGCATCTTGCTGCACACAACTCCTTTGGATGATGCAAACATTGCAAGATCTTCAAATCACTTGTACTCCACCTATTTCCATTTTTTGTGATAATACAAGTGCAATCAACATTTCAAAGAATCCTGTCATGCATTCAAAGACCAAGCACATACCTATCAAATACCATTTTCTTCGGGAACAAGTGCTTGAAAAAAAGGTCAAGTTGGAGTATGTTCCCTCTAAGGAACAAGTTGCTGATATTCTCACCAATACCAGCAATACCAGTAGCTAGAATCTGTTTAGGATCTCTCAGATCCTTGATTACAACATCATGAGGTGAAAATTCAACAATTTTACCTTCACCTGAATGAGTTATCTGATATACAGATAGAAGGTTGCAGGATAAGGTCGGAACACATAATACGTCATTAAACTGACCATTGTCTAGATGAACAGTTCCAGTCCCTACAACATTAAGAGATCTATCATCACCAACATATATATTTTTGGTGTTACAATCATTTAAAGAAGAAAACATGGCTTGGTTTTTGGCCATGTGATAAGAGGCTCCAGAATCAATGAGCCACTCATGAGAATGAGAAGAAGAAGATACATTTAATGCATAACCAGACTGAGATGATTGACAGCGACATGCAGAAAGTGCCATTCCTGAAGATGAAGTTGAAGTATGCTCCACATGGATGTTATGTTTCTTCATTGCGGCTTCCAAGGCTTCCATCTTCTTAAAGCATTTAGATTCTAAGTGGCCATCTCGATTACAAAAGTTACAATGTCTATCAGTCTTCTTCCATTTGTTTTTATTGGTCCTATCATTTTGCTAAAATGATCTTTCATTTTGAGGCTGAGTTTGCTTAGGACCCTTGTTTGGTTTAGGACCATTCGTTTTAGGAAATGACTTCTTAGGATTCTTTGAATTTGGTTGTTGCTGGGTGGCTAACGCTTTCTTGGAAGAGTTTCCAAGATTAAGAAGACCAAGGTGTAAGAGTTTTTCTTGTTCTCTTATTAAAGAATCACAAAAAGAGTCAAAGGAAGGGGCCTTGTAGTCTTTTCCCTGACAAATGAAAGCTTCCCTTGTAGAATGGAAGGTGGAAACAAATACAGAGTAGGCTGGTCCCAACTTAGTAAGGATGGAATAAATAAGGTTACTATCTTCTTTCTTAACCTTAACACCTTCCAAGAGATATCTAAGGGTCTTGAATTTGGACAAGAAATCTTTAATGCAAGAAAAATTATTAGGATCCAATGTAAGCAACTCATTTTCAAGTTGATGGGCTCTAATTTCATTTTTAATCCCAAAAACTTTAGTGAGTTGTTCCAATGCTTCATGAGGAGTCTCAAGTTCTGCAATATGGAATCTAAGATCAGGAGAAATAGACATCCCTATCAAACCACGTGCTTGATCTTGTCTATTTTCCCATTTTGCAGCCTTGTCTTCATCTTTTGGTTTCTTCTCTTGGTCTGTGGCTATTCTGTAGAGACCTTTACTTCTAAGTAAATCTTCGATGTAGGATATCCATTGGAAGTAGTTAGTGCTGTCAAGAATGACTTGGCATGGACTTTCCATTTTAAAAAAACTGAAGCTGAAGATGCTGAAAGTAAGTGTTCCAATGGATAGATGTCGAAAAATTAGGCGGTTTTAAAAAAAACGGCTCTGAAAAAGGCTTCCGGATGAAGAAGTTATGGCTTTTTGAAAACAAAATTGTTGAAGTTGCCGGAAAAGTGCGCGAATGTGCGGAAATGAAAAAATCCGCCCCCACAAAATGGAGACTTGAACCCAAGACCTCTACTCTCTTAAAATAGCTTTGAACCAATTGATCTATACAAAAAATTTGAGAGAGAGAGAGAGAGAGGGGGGGGGGCTTGGTTTGCGTGCTTGCCTTGAGAAAGCTCTTTTTCCCTACAAAACACAAAACACAAAACCCAACACGGACATGCAAAGAAAATGAACCTTATGGGTCGAAGTTAGCTTTAGCCAAAAAACTAGATATTTTAAAAAATGAACCTTGCGGCTCAAAGTTAGCTTTAGCCGAAAAACTAAATATTTTTCTCAATGTTTCTGATTTTCCGAGATCACACTAAGGTGCAGGGAAAAGAGCATACGCATGAGAAAAATCCTTCCTTTCTGTTTTTTATTTGCCCAGATCGCACAGAGTCGTAGGGAAAAGAGCATACGCAGAAATGAAAGGTATAGATCCAGTTAAAAAAAAAACTAAATAAACCGAAACCGAAATAAGCAGAGAGAAAACAACAGTAAACTGCAAATAAAGACTGTATACCTCCAGATCTTAAAAATGACGCAGATAGGGCTACCGGAAACCTTTTCGCGTGAAACGAAAGGGGTTCCTCACTAGAACAGATGCTCCGAACACAACAGAGCAGTCCTCTCGGCCCGAAAGCAGTCAGAAACAATAGATCTAGGAAACGGCAGCCGCATGCAGTTCTACCGGCTTCAGATTTGGATCACCAACGGACGCGGCCCTCAAATAGCTTTGATACCATGTAGGAATTTACAGGGTAAGTTCCTCAGAAATAACACCAAAAGGACACCGCTCACAACCAGATCACAGATCAATACACCAGTATTTTTGACGTGGTTAAAACCCTCAAAGAGGGAAACAGTCCACGGCCTGTGCCAACGTGGCTACTACAGGCAATTTATTAATCAAAGAATGAAAATTTACATAAGCTTCTCTCATGCACGGATTACCCGAACAATGACCCTCCATGCGCTTTAAATAGAACTCATGGACCAATCGGGTGTCAAGCCACGGATCAAGTGTCGGTAATACCGAGGAGAGAGTGAACCGTCGGATCACTACATATCTTGACCGTCAGATTGTAAGTTACAAAATGTACAACGGTAAAGAAACACACTTTACCTAACTCTACAATAGACCAAGTTGAACTTAACTATATCCTATGTGTCGGAATATCCTAACACAAACCACTGCCCAGGGAGACATTTGAATACCTTAGACAGAAGCTGGGGGTAGTTGATGCATCATCTTGTTGTTGAAACCTGTCTGTTTCAGAGAAATGTGGTTGTACGCGAGTTGCATGAGGAAGATCCACGTACATACGCCGATTTATGTAGATACAGTCGCGTCTATGGTGGTTTGAAGGAAAATCAGTGGGGACAGACTCTGATTAAAGAGAGTCTGATATGGGTCTGGTGAGAGACCATCTGGCATAGGTTCAGGGGAGCAGATAATCTTCTAATAATGCATTGTTGGAATTACATTAGAAGCTCTTGGTTCGAGTACACAAGCTATTTTGGGTTCAGGTGGATCAACTGCAAAAGGAGAACATGGTTGCTGATCCGAATAGTGCTGTTGATACTAGTTATTGGTGACTTCCATAGTCTTGCTCTAAAATTTTCATCTCTATGTCATGTATGTATTTTATTGTCAAGGTCATGTAACGGCCTATTTTGGTTTCCCCACTATGCCTGGGATGAATGATGTAATGTACTTGGTTGTCATATGTAAACTTCTGATGTATCCCCACTTGTTTGGGTGGATGATCCCCACTTGGTTGGGTGATGGATGTTTGTATAGAGTCTTTTGGTGATAGGAAGGTCTTCTATGATGTATAAGTCATGGTTCTTGAAGAACATCGTTTTGCAGATCTTGCCTACAGTCAGGGGGAGCATGGTTAGCACAACAGAGCAGAGATTCCAACATGTACTCAGGGGGAGCATAACCCTTTGCCCTTGATGACAAAGGGGGAGAATGACTTTGAGGTTGCCATCAAGTCCAAAGGGGGAGATTGTTGGCATTATGACACAGGTTTGGCGCTATGGCACAGGTGTTGTCCTTGATGGAAACTCACTCTGGTAACATATCTCAGTTCAGGCTCTCAGAATGAAGGAAAATATATATATATGCAGGTTCATCGTGATCAAGCCGCGTATACACGCGGGTTAGACATTCCAAAGTCGCGTATGCGTATACACACACTTTTACACAAGGAAAAGCGCGTACATGTGGGAGAGCTTATGTTTGGTCCGTGGTATTTGAACCTATGGTTTTGGACCATAGTATCTCATCAGATGTGTTGATTCCAAGTATTGGGTCCATGTTATTGGTTTGTTATGGTTTTGGACCGTGGTATTGTGAAAGGACTAAGATTATAAAAGAGGAAGGAGATCATTAGGCAAGGATCATCTGATGAATTGAATATCTGAAGACGTGGAAGTGATTGGTTTGTGTGGCTAGATCTGAATCAAGGAGGAACCTGAGCATTACAAGATATATAAGTTCTATTGATGGGTCGAGATCTCAAGGCTTGAATAGTAACATCTTTGTGTGATTTGATCTGTTATAATGGGCGCATAATTAGATCTATAAATCTGAAAATCTGAGTATAACTGAAGTCTGTTTAAGTGAATTGTCTTTTATAGATCTATACGCAGGTTTCGCTCTGCAAGAACACGTATACACACAGGTTCAGCAAGAGAAGAAAGCGTATATGCTGGTTCACCTTGATTCGGCTGCATATGTACACAAGTTTATACATAGTGAAGTAGCGTACATCTCTTGAAATATGTTTTAGCTGCTTCTGTGGATTACTGCAATATTCTGGGTTCAAAATTGGTGTCTGGTTACTAGTATTGTTTTCTGGTTACAACATTCTGAGAAGTTATTGGTTGATTCAGTAGTTGTTTGTGGAAAGGAGATTGGTTGATGCACATATACTTGATGTGTGTTTGATATTCATGGATCCAGTCTGAAAATTGATGAAACGTGGTCCCTGGAAGAAAAGAGAAGGTTATAGCCTTCTGTAGGTCAGCACCTACGTACTAGTATCTCAGCTAGTACAAGAGCTAAGGGGGTTGTATCTCCCTTCAAGAAGAAGCTGGAGAACGAGAGAGGGTTGTAGCTCTTTGCAGGTAGCAGCCTACATACTGGTATAAGTCTGCACCAGTACAAAATCATTGTAAAAAGAAGTTTCTAATTAAAAGAAGATAGAGACGAATTGCAACAGTGGTTTTCACCCACGTTGGGTTTCCATATTATATCTTGTGTTCTTGTGTGTGATTGTCTTCTGATCTGTTTTTATTGTTCCTGGTTACTGTATATATGACTCTGATACACAAATTAATGATAAACATCTATAGAACACATTAAATTATAAGTCTGCATGGTATACGTTGGTTTTCTTATTTGAAGTTGCGTATATACACGTTTTCTCGAACTGAAGTAGTGTATATGATCTGGGTGTGAAATAAAAATATTTGACTTAATAATACTCATTCACCCCCCCTCTCAGTATTATTTCCAACATTTTGCATGATGTTTGATTGGTGTGAGTTCTTGTGGAGTTGGCTCTATGATCAAATTAGCTACCTGATTATCCAATGACACGAGGGGATCCAACACATGACATTATTACAAGAGCTTTCACAGAGTCATAGGGTTGAGTTGTGTTAGGATATGGGCATTCTTCATACTGATTAATGAAATTGGGAGGTTGTTTGATGGCATGATGTGTCAGTTTGATGAGTAGTCTTCTTGAGGATGTGGTGCCTTTGTTGATGGATGGTTTTCCAATGGAGGTTCATTATCGAGGAAGACAACATTTTTTTAGTGGGGGAGAATGTTAGGCCCTTAAGATTGAGCACCCACTAGTGATACGAGCTAAATTAGATAAGTGATGAGGTTAGAGCTCCCTCACACATTTTGTGATGATATTTACAACATTTTGGGAGTTGTGGCATTAGGAGATGAAGAGTGCCCAAAATATGGCAACCATGAGTGAAGCACTTGAGGCAAGAGAGGTGGCTCAAGAGACACTTGAGTTGGCCCAAGCTGCACCCCTACATTGGCACCTAAGTTGGCATGACTACGTTGACGTGGCCCCATGACACCTGAGTTGGAACAAGGTTCTCGGCATGGAACGAGTATGCCCAACGTGCCTAGGGAAAGTGACATGCCCAAACAGAATGAGCATGCCCTATACAAGTTTGCCTGAGACTGGTTGAAGCAAAAAAGACGACCCAACCTCAAAATTTATGGTTTCTTGCATGATGGGATGGAAATATGCATTGAACTGAACGAACCACACAACTTCCCGATGGACATGATGGTGCCATATTTATAAATGATGGAATAAGTGGAGGAGAAAAAAAATTAGCATGGATGAAGAAGGACAAGAAGTGTAGGAATGAAAATGAGTGAAGGTTGAAGGATGAAGGAGAATTCCACATGAATCTTGAATAGAGCAAATGAGGTGAGGGATCACTTTTCCCTGCAATGGAGGGGAATCAAACCCATTCCAGTTGAAGTTGTGGTTTGAGGTGGAACAAACTGAGCCAAATATCGTATAGAATGACAAAACTATGTGAGTGGAGACTTGGAATGAAATAAGGTTTTTTGGGTTGGTTTTGTATGTGGGACTTGCTTGGATGAACCAAGGGTTTTGTTGGTATGTAAAATTGTCATTAGGAAGTGGGCAAATCCTTTGTAAAGATTCAAGACTTGTTGTATAAAAGGAAGTTTTGCACATGTTTTGTCACTTGTCTTATATGATGCAAAGTGTCATATTACGATTTTTATGTTGTGAAATTATTGTAACATTAATGATGAACGTTGAATGTGGATTTTATTTGGGAATTATACTTGGGTTTGAATATTGAATGTTAATTCCACTTAACATAGTAAATCTCTCGCATGAATAAGATGTATATATTGTAGAGGCACATATTGGAAGTAGTAGTTGCAAGTTGGTCACAACCAATGTGATAAAGCTTACTAGTGTATGCTTTGGGTGGTGTGATAGGTGGCCTCCCAAATTAAGAGAGGAAATGCACATTAGTGTTTAGAGACTTTATGGGTAAGGTAATACACAATAATGAAGAGGAGATCACCATGTCATTGCCTAGTCACTACCTCATGTCATCCTATGTGGCACCCCCACTAACAATAGAAAAATGCTAAAAATAAAAGATGATCTCAAATGGTAGAGAATGTATAGTAGATGAAGAAAAGTGGTCATATGAGGAATTAATTATATATGGATTAGGACCACTTTTATAAAATAATAGTGGAAATAATAAAATAAGATTAGATTCTCAACAAGTTTTGGAGGGAAAAAAGAAAAACCTATTTTTCAACACGTATTTACAACTTATCTCCCTACTTTTTTACTCAAATTTTGAGTGGGAACAATCGTTAGATGCAGAATTAATTTTTCATCCAAGGAGTACCTATGTTGCATACTTTCGATGGACCCTACTACATGAAAATTGCGAAATACTTAAAAAACCGTGATTGCGATCACAGATTTCATGTATTTCACATTTTTCATGTAGGTCTATCGAAAATATGCAACATGGGTACTCATTGGATGCAAAATTAAATTTCGTATCCAGCTAGTGCTCCCGCTCAAAATTTAAGTAAAATTGTAGGGAGATAAGTTGAAAATAAAAGTCGAAAAAAGAATTTATTTTATTTTATTTTATCTTTTTATATTTCTACCTTTTACTTTAAAAATGGTGAATCATCCCCTATGGTTGGCATCATCATATTGAATCATATTGGTTCGTATAAAGTTCATTTTTATTGTACATTTTTGTTCTAAGGCCCATTTTTTACCTCAAAATTTAATCCATTAGCCTAATGGAATTGTGTGAGGAAGTGGGAAAACATTATATGAAGAATTCAAACCTATGGATTTAATTATTGATTATAATTTAATGCAAAATTACTATAAAGTTATCAAAATATTTATGAATACATTATTAATTTAAATTTAATAGGATAACATTATAAAAAAGAGTAGTCTAACTAGGTGGATATTTGAAAATATATATATTTTTAGCATGTTTTTAAAAAAATCTGGTTGAAATTTTTCGAAGTCCATGTTATGCCTATCAAACTATAGAATTTTAGGTGCTTTGGGGGTACCTATCAAATTATAGAATTTTAGTGGCTTTGGGGGTTTTTGAGGGTGTTGAATCTATTTATACCTTCAAAATCTAGAGTGGAACACTTCTATATCATCATTTTGCATAATAAAAAACATTCGATTCTAGTGAAAAAGTTACTGTAAAGTTATCCAAGTATTATAAAAATGTGTAGTCTAATTATTAGACTAAATGAATTTTACACAATTTGGAAATACGATTTTTAGTAAGATTCTATTTTCTTATTGTTTAAAACACACTTTTGTATGCATAAATGAATTCAACATCCAAAAAACCTCCCCAAGCACTCAATCTTTGTAGATTAAACAACTTAAACTTGTGATTTGTCAAAATTTCAACCCAATTTTGGACAAAATTGACTAGAAAAGATGTTCGACAAATGATCATTTTATTTATTCATTATACTACGGTTTATGCAAATTATTCAATACTTAATTTATTAAATCCATGGAATTTGCAGAATATGCCATAGAAATCATGTATTGTGCATTATAACATGTATTTATATTTATAATTTATGAATTATTGAAATAACAATATCATATATATATATATATATATATATATATATATATATAGCAATTGTGATCAAAGTAATGTCAATCCTGAGAAAACTGAGAGATCCAAGGTTCAAATCCCCTTGGTTGTGACTCATTTTATGGAGAGGAGGGAAGGTCGTAGACCCGTAGAGGTTTACTAGTCGCCACTTGTTAGGCAAAGCTCTCAGGTTCCTTAGGGGGTCCAATTCCATTCTAGGCCTGTGTGTCCTCTGTTGCTTGGTTTGGAGGGCCCTCCCTCATTTCTTCTTCTTCTTCTGAAAGGTGCGGATCAAAGTTTTTCCATCCTTTTGATTTGTATGTCTATCCCTTTTTATTTTTTGGGATCTTTTTTTCTTGTGAACTTGTGTTTTGCTAATGTCCTATTTGGTAGCATGTTCAACATTTGAATGTCGTATTCTCATAATATAATACTTGATTCCAATGATGTTTTTATGTTTTAGTTGAAAGTGATCAGGCATACCTTTGCTAAGGTTTATTTCTACGTGAATTCTGGCGAAAGGAAATATACCATTCTCTATTATTTCATAATCCATCTTTTTAATTTTTCCCAAGGCATTTCTAATTTCCTCTAGAACCTTGTAGTGTGTTATGTGGACTTATCCCTCTTGTGGACAAGAGTGATCTCCCTAGAATTCAGAGAAACCTAGTAACAAACAACCAAGAACTACTACCTTTCTCTAGACTACGATTGACTGAAACCAATAGTATGATAGAAGGCACTTACTATTTAAATGGAAATACCTGATGAAGTCATGTTAGAGCTTTCAACCATCCAATTCTCTTCGATGCTTTAGAGATCTTCCTATTGCTTCCCATAGCTTCTCCAAGATGTCCCGAAGGAGATCTGCATAGATAGAAACATACACGAGATCAAAGCATCCAACATATAGCATAAGAGATAAATTGACTAATTAACCTAGTCATACACCAAAATGGATCAATATGCAATCAAAGGCTATGTAGGTGATTAAGTAATCCTACAAAATATAACATAGAAGCATAATTGAGAAATAATAGTTGCCTTTATATTCATAAAAATGGAGAATAGACTTACAACCTTTAAGCCTTGATGTCGCAAGTCTCCTCCCACAATATACAACACTCTCCTTGAATGGATAGCCTTTCAACCTTATTCCAATAGCATAAGCCTACTTCCAATAGTCCTCCCCCAATTATCAAACCTATAGTAGCTTTATAGGCCAAGAATGGGAAGTCTTGGATCCATTCTCCAAGGGATGAGATCCACTAATAGTGGGATAGGGGTCCCAAAAAGGAACGAAGTTACTCCATGATGGGAGGGATTAGGACTAAATGGGCACACATTCGAAGCTTTTTGGTTGGGATAGATATAACCAACAATTCTTCTAGACTTTACTTTTTATTTTTACATTTGTTAAGTCATGTGCGCAGGTCACAATGTAAGACAGAGTGCACTTATGCACAGTTTCTAATGGACTCTAAGCGTATGCGCAAATATTAACTAGGGAACTGCGGCGAAAGCCAAAATCATGGTTTTGAACCATGGGATCCAGTAATTCACCTTCTTTGGGATAGTTTTTGATTCTAACTTTTCAGGGGAATACCTTGGGACACATTTATGGATAGTGAAAGATCCAAACCGATGGTCATTTGCTCAATGTGAAAAAATGACGTGTAATAAATTCCCCCCTAAAGTGCAGAGTCAAAAGAGATGTATGATGAACGAAGCACTTTCTCATGCCAAGGTTTGGGTTAGATATTGTAGTCGGAGAACATAATTAATAAATCAAATGTTACAAAGCAACATATAATATCATCGCTTAGGTAGGAATTCCCATACTCAGAGTATAAATGTCTCAAAGAATAGTACGAAAATACATCTGAAGATCCATGTCAACATAATACATAGTATGGACGAAACCATCAATGGATCTATGTTTACAATCATGAATATTTGATAACTCCACTCAGTCGGGATGGATGAAAATATATCTAGGGTGTTGATCTCCATATCTCGATCTGTAGTACAAATCTAACCATGCAAGTAGATGTCTCGAAGATGAACATGGTAGAAACCACTTGATTACTGGTCAAAGATGTGAACTATTAACAAGCGCAAGAGAAACCACCAATAATGGCAATGGCTCTAAAGGTACATCCAATACAATCTAGGAAGTGTGAATCGATGTGCAGATGTTGAACACTCATAGAATCATCTGATCGAAGGTAAATGATGAGAACCTATCACCAAATGTGAGAAACATGCCATTAAGGCATGCAGGAGTTAAGGTACTGAAGGTTTCTAGATCAACTTCCTAGATAGTGACCTGAAGTTGATAGGAAGCGATCTATCACTAGAGGGCCTATGACACAAAACTCATGTCAAGCTTTGAAGAACAACAGTTTAGAGTGATTTGGGACTAACTCAGGGATGGTCGATGCGACTGAAAGCTATAACTGGCAAAGGAATTTGACTGAGGTTGAAATTCTCTTGAACATATAAGAGACACAAGATGATGACTTGGTAGCATTTGACTCAGAAATAAAACCCAAACCAACTGAAGACTTTCAATAAGGTATGGTCAACTAAGAGGAAAATGGATTTCCCAACCCAGACAAAAAAGTAACGGAGTGTCATGTTCAAGAGCGACATATTGTTTTTTATAAAAAAAAAAGGTTCTTTATCACTTTTCCCCCACCATTACTGGAGAGTACCTCTTTTTTTTTTTACAATATTGAGGAGGATAACATATTCTTGTCTTGTAAGCTCATCCTTCGGACGAGTCCTTCGAAGTATTTTTAACGAACCCTAAGAAGGAGTGGTTTGGTCTTGTCATGCTTGTTGGCATTATGATTATGGTATGGCTCTATGTTACAGGTGTTGTACTTGATGGCAACTTACTCAAGTGGAAATACTCTATTCAGGCTCTCAAAATGTTGGAAATTAGGAGGTACGCAGGTGAATGGTTCAAAAAGTGCGGACCCGCAGGTACGCCGGTCAGGAAGTGCGTTCATATCCACAGGTTACCCGTTCATGAGGTGCGGACCCCTGTTCACTCACTTCAAGGCAGAGAAGCGCGCTCACGTGGGGTTTCTTATGTTTGGCCCGTGGTATTTAGCCCGCCGTTCTCGATTCTATGGTTTTGGCCCGTGGTATAGGATCTAATTTAGCTCCGGTTTGGATCCCTTGTATTGGTTATTGATGGTTTTGTCCCATGGTGTGAATAAGGGCTTGACTATAAATAGGGAAGGAGATCACTTGGCTAATGTATCTTTGAAAGTTGAATATCTTAAGATCTGAATTTTGGGTGATCAGTTTTAAAAGCTAGATCTAAATCAAGGTAAAATTTGAAGGCGAATCTTTGCCAAGTCGTGATCTGTCGGGTGCATGATCAGATCTGTGGATCTGACTGTCTGTAGTACATTGGAGGACTGTTAATTTGGCCCTAATCAGAGGTTCGCAGGCGATCTAAAGCGAGAGTGCGGGGGTACGCAGTACAGAAGAAGGCGCAGTGCAGCTAAAGGCGCAGTGCGGGGTACGCAGTACAGAGGAAGTCACAGTGCGGGTATACGCAGCGCAGCTAAAGGCACAGTGCGGGGTACGCAGTACAAAAGAAGACGAAGTGCGGGTATACGCAGAACAGCTGAAGGTGAAGTGCGGGTATCCGCAGGTTTATATTGGTGAAGTTGTGGACCTGTTTTGAAATATTTGTTGGCTGCCTGTTTTTCTATTTGCTGTTGTATTCTGGGTTTAGGATATTGGTGTTGGTTTTTCTGTTTACAGCATTCTGAGAAGTTCGGGTGGCTCATTGGTTTGATTGTATAAGGAGATTGGTTGATTCACATGTACTTGATGTTTATTTGATGTTCTTGGATCCAGTCTGAAAATTAATGAAAAGTGGTCCTTGAATGAAAAGAAGTAGGGGGTTGTAGCTCCCTTCTAGGAGAAACTGGAAAACTAGAGAGAGTTGTAGCTCTCTGCAGGTTGTAGCCTGCGTACTGGTAAAGGACTGCACTAGTACAAAATCATTGTAAAAGAAGTTTCTAATTGAAAGAAGATAGAGACATATTGCAGCAGGTGGTTTTCACCCACATTGGGTTTCCACCTTATATCTGGTGTTCTATGGTGTGACTATCTGTTTTCATGTTCTTGTTCATTATTATGCATAAGTTAATCATCAATATCTGAAGAATATGTTGAAGTATAAATTTGGATGGTATATTGAAAAGTTTTAATAATACTGATTCACCCCCCCTCTCAGTATTATTTCCAACAATCGGTATCAGAGCAGGTCCTTTAGAGAAGCTTGATCGCTTGAAGGAAGATCATTCATCATGAGCAACTACGAGAGGGAAGCATCAATCATGCCACCAATTTTTGATGGGACAAACTTCAATTATTGGAAGGTAAGAGTTACTGCTTATCTTCAATCTCTTGGTACAGAAGTTTGGGATATCATAGATACAGGCTACACTTTTCCTTCAGCTACTCCTACAGATCCGGCCGAGAAGAAGAAATATGAAACAAATGCTAAAGCAGTCAATACTATGCTGGGATGCTTATCTCAAACAGAATTCGTGAAAGTTATGCAATATAAATCCGCAAAAGAAATATGGGACAAGATTGTCTTGAGCTACGAAGGAGATGAACAGGTAAAGCGTGCTAAACTTCAAACCCTCAGGATTCAGTATGAGAATCTCAGAATGTATAATGATGAAAGTGTGGCTAACTATTTCCTTCGGGTAGACGAGATTGTTAATTGCATGAAAAACTTGGGTGAAGAAATAAAAGAGGCTATTGTGGTTGAAAAAGTTCTAAGATCATTGTCCCCCAAGTTTGAATCTAAAGTGTCTGCAATAGAAGAAAAAGAAAATCTACGAACTCTTACTATGTCTCAGCTACACGGAATTCTAACTGCCTATGAAATGAGAAAAGGAGGTCCATCAGACATGAGAGAAGCTGCCTTTAAGGCTTCAGGCAAAGGAGACTACTATGAAGCAAGTCATGTGCCAGAAGAAGAAGAAGAACAAATTTTGTCAGAAATCTTCAATGGGGTACTGGAAGGTTTAGAGGTAAGTTACCTTTTAAATGTTTTGCTTGTGGAAGAGTAGGTCATTATGCTGCCAAATGTCCTCATAAGGATAAGATTGATAAAGGAAAGGAACTTGCTAGATGGAACAAGAAACAGAATACAAATAAGAAAAGCTACTACACTCATGAAGACAGTGATGGTCTATCAAATAGGGATGAAGATGAACGAAGTAATGAATATAAAATTTTAATGGCATTTGAAGATGATGATTACATGGATGCTATAGATGTGGATAGCTTTTATGAAGAGATTTCTAGACTCAAGACATGTATAGAAGAAAAGAATGTGATAATTGATACCCTACAATTTCAAATTGATGAAAAAGAAAAACTTCTTGAAAAGTTAGAATGTGAAATTGTTGGCCTTAGAAAAGAAATTGAGAAAACAAAGGCTATTAATCTTAAGTTTGTCAAAGGATCTGAAACTCTGGATGAGATCATCAATGTACAGCGTTCTCCACTAAACAAGACAGGTCTGGGATATAATGGAGAAAAATCTCAAGCATCCACCTCAAAGAATTATCTTGAACCAGCAAGAAGGAATGATCAAAAGCACAATGGAGATCACCAGGTAAAGCAGGGACGAATTAAATCAAGAACAAACAAAGACTATCAGGTAAACCAGGGGAAATTCATCTTAAGGGTGAACAAAAGCTACAACCAGCCACAGGTAAAATCTTCTCAGTTTGCTTCAAAAATGGATGACAATAGAAATTACAATCATTTGGCCGGTAGACTTGATAATCTCAAAAGTTTCTTCAATGGACAATGTTTCTCTTGCCATAACTTTGGTCACAAAGCAGCTCAATGTGTTGCTTATAAAACAATCATGACTAGAGAAGCTCAAAAACAAAGAAGTATGACCGGGTTTACAAAAAGGACCTATAACAACTTTTCGGCTCTTGAAAATGAAGTTGAATGTTCTATTTGCAATAACTTTGGTCATGAAGATTCTGAATGCAGGAGTAGGTTTCAGCAGACAAAGGAACAAGCCTCAAGCACCAGAACATGGAAAATAAAGGAATCACAAACAGAAAGATGTGGGATAGCATTTTATGCAGAGGGACAAGAAAATCTATGGTACATCGACAGTGGATGTTCGAAGCATATGACAGGTGATAAAGAAAAACTTGTATCATATTCTGCTTTAGAAAAGGGTAAGAAAGTTTCTTTTGGAAATGATACTCCTGCAGCTATAAAAGGAAAAGGCACTGCTCAGTTAAAAGAAAAGGTCAAAGCTGGAAATGTTTTGTATGTTGATGGACTGAAGCATAATCTTCTGAGTGTCAGCCAGATGTGTGATCAAGGAACTGAGGTAATATTTAGATCAAATGGATGTCGTGTTCATGATCTTAATACAGGTGAAACAGTGATCAAAGGTAGAAGAACTCCAAATAATCTATACATATTTGAAGAAGGACAACAACAATGCTCTTTGAGCAGGGATGATGAACACTGGTTATGGCACCGGAGGTTGGGGCATCTAAGCTTTTCACAAATAAGGAAAGCATGCAAATATTAGGCAGTTCGTGGTCTTCCAGATATCAAAATTCCAGACAACACCATATGCAAATCATGTCAGTTTGGAAAGCAAACCAGAACTAACTTTCCGGAGAAGGAAGGATCAGCCAGCATGCCTCTTGAGCTATTCCATACAGATGTATGTGGTCCATTTAGGAAAAGGACACCTCGAGGAGAAGAATAATTGATATTATTCATTGATGATTTCTCCAGGTTTGTTTGGTTAGGACTTATGAAGCACAAAGACGAAGCATTCGAAAAATTCAAATCCTTCAAAGCCTTGGTTGAAAATGAATCAGGTCACAAAATTAAGTGCCTCAGGTCCGATAGAGGTGGGGAGTTTACCTCAAATGAATTCTTCGATTTCTGTGAAGAACATGGGATAAGAAGAGAATTCTCTACAGCTAGAACTCCTCAGCAAAATGGAGTGGTGGAAAGGATGAACAGAACAGTCCAACAAATGGCTTGTGCTATGCTTGATGAGTCTGGAACTCCCGCAACTTTCTGGGGTGAAGCTGCATATGCTGCGGTTGTTATTCTCAACAAAACAAATGTCCGAGTGAACAACACTCAAACTCCTCATGAGCTCTGGTATGGTGAGACTCCTTCGGTAAAGCACTTCAAAATCTTTGGGAGCAAATGCTATATTAAGAATACTGATGAGCAACTTGGCAAACTTGAACCTAGAGAAGATGAAGGCATCCTTCTTGGTTATTCTCCACACAGCAAAGCATATAAGTGCTACAATAAAAGACTTGGAAGAATTATTGACAGCATTGATGTAGTGGTTGATGAAAAGGGATACATTCCTAGGCAAGTAAATCATGAAAATATCGAAGAAGATGAAGACTACCCTCAAAGACAGAATGATGAAGAAGAAGAACCTCAAGAAGCACCAGAGGAAGAGATAAGGATAGAAGAGAAGATTCCATCCAGGTATGTTCAAAAGAATCATCTAGAATCTCAGATTTTGGGGGAGAAAGAAGCAGGTGTACGAACAAGAAGAACAATTGCAGAAGCTTCAAGTTATCTGGCATTACTCTCTTCCACTGAACCACAAAATGTGAAAGAAGCATGCAAAGATGAATGTTGGGTCAAAGCAATGGATGAAGAACTTGAGCAGATCGAAAAGAACAACACTTGGGAGTTGGTTCCTAGACCAAAGGATAAGAATGTTATAGGGACAAAATGGGTCTTCAAAAATAAGTTGAATGAAAATGGGGAAGTAATTAGAAACAAGGCCAAACTTGTTTGTAAAGGGTATGTGCAGCAAGAAGGAATAGATTTTGAAGAAACTTTTGCTCCTGTTGCAAGACTTGAGGCCATCAGAATGTTCCTTGCTCTCTCAAGCTTTCAAAAGTTCAAAGTATTTCAAATGGATGTGAAATTAGCTTTTCTGAATGGAGACTTAGAAGAAGAAGTATACATTGAGCAGCCAGATGGTTTCATTCTTGGAAATGATCCAAATCTTGTATGCAGACTGAAGAAGGCTCTCTATGGTCTTAAACAAGCTCCAAGGGCTTGGTACTATCGGTTGGACAAATATCTTCATCAACAAGGTTTTTCAAAAGGATCAACAGATAGCAATCTTTATATAAAAATTGAAAATGACAAATTGCTAATACTTATTGTGTATGTAGATGACATTATCTTTGGCAGCAATGAAGAATCTATGAGTCAAAGATTTTCCTCAGTGATGCAGAAAGAATTCGAAATGTCCTTGCTTGGAGAATTGACATATTTTCTTGGTTTGCAAATCCAACAAAAGGAAGGAGGAATATTCTTGTCTCAAACCAAGTATCTCAAGCAGATTTTGAAGAAATATGGCATGGAAGATGCAAAACCAGTATGTACACCCATGGTCACAGGATGTAGCCTCAGTGCAAATGATGAATCAGCAACAGTGCATCAACCAACCTACAGGTCTATGATTGGAAGTCTACTTTATTTGACAGGTACCCGACCAGACATCATGCATGCAGTGGGAATAGTTGGAAGATTTCAGGCAAATCCAAAGGAAACTCATCTTCAGGCAGTGAAGAGAATTTTCAAATATCTTCAAGGGACTCAAAATTATGGCTTATGGTATCCTAGAGATACAGATCTCACACTTCATGCTTATACAGATGCAGATTGGGCCGGAAGCGTGGATGACAGGAAGAGCACAAGTGGTGGTGCATTCTTTATGGGTTCCAGATTAGTATCTTGGTTCAGCAAGAAACAGAGTTCGATTGCCTTGTCTACAGCTGAAGCGGAATATGTTGCTGCTGCATCTTGCTGCACTCAACTCCTTTGGATGATGCAGACCTTGCAAGATTTTCAAATCACTTGTATACCACCCATCTCCATCTTATGTGATAATACAAGTGCAATCAGCATTTCAAAGAACCCAGTCATGCATTCAAAGACCAAGCACATACCGATCAAGTATCATTTTCTCTAGGAACAAGTACTTGAACAAAAGGTCAAGTTGGAGTATGTTCCTTCTAAGGAACAAGTTGCTGATATACTCACCAAACCATTGCCCAGGGAGACCTTTGAATACCTCAGGCAAAAGCTGGGGGTTGTTGATGCATCATCTTGTTGATTGAATCTCTTCTGATTGTACACAAGGTTCATCTGGGGTATATGCGTACATATGCTGGGTTGCGGATTGGTTGAAGATCGAATTGCATAGGTTTAGGGGGAGCATATAATGCATTGTTGGCATTATGAAGGAAGTACATAAGGAGATCATGGATGCTGGTCTGAATATTGCTGCAATATGTCTCTATCTCTTTCATGGTCATTTATGGTGTTTGGTGGATTATGGTGCTTCTTTGCAGATCTGGTTTATAGTCAGGGGGAGTATGTTCTTAGGGGGAGCATAACCCTTTGCCCTTGATGTCAAAGGGGGAGAATGACGTTGAGGATCTTGAGGTTGCCATCAAGTCCAAAGGGGGAGATTGTTGGCATTATGATTCTGGTATGGCTCTATGTTACAGGTGTTGTACTTGATGGCAACTCACTCAAGTGGCAATGCTCTGTTCAGGCTCTCAAAATGTTGGAAATTAAGAGGTACGCAGGTGAATGGTTCAAAAAGTGCGGACCCGCAGGTACGCCGGCCAGGAAGTGCGTTCATATCCGCAGGTTACCCGTTCATGAGGTGCGGACCCCCAGTTCACTCACTTCAAGGCAGAGAAGCGCGCTCACGTGGGGTTTCTTATGTTTGGCCCGTGGTATTTAGCCCGCCGTTCTCGATTCTATGGTTTTGGCCCGTGGTATAGGATCTAATTTAGCCCCGGTTTGGATCCCTTGTATTGGTTATTGATGGTTTTGTCCCATGGTGTGAATAAGGGCTTGACTATAAATAGGGAAGGAGATCACTTGGCTAATGTATCTTTGAAAGTTGAATATCTTAAGATCTGAATTTTGGGTGATCAGTTTTAAAAGCTAGATCTAAATCAAGGTAAAATTTGAAGGCGAATCTTTGCCAAGTCATGATCTCTCGGGCGCATGATCAGATCTGTGGATCTGACTGTCTGTAGTACATTGGAGGACTGTTAATTTGGCCCTAATTAGAGGTTCGCAGGCGATCTAAAGCGAGAGTGCGGGGGTACGCAGTACAGAAGAAGGCGCAGTGCGGGGTACGCAGTACAGAGGAAGTCACAGTGTGGGTATACGCAGCGCAGCTAAAGGCACAGTGCAGGGTACGCAGTACAAAAGAAGACGAAGTGCGGGTATACGCAGAACAGCTGAAGGTGAAGTGCGGGTATCCGTAGGTTTATATTGTTGAAGTTGCGGACCTGTTTTGAAATATTTGTTGGTTGCCTGTTTTTCTATTTGCTGCTGTATTCTGGGTTTAGGATACTGGTGTTGGTTTTTCTGTTTACAGCATTCTGAGAAGTTCGGGTGGCTCATTGGTTTGATTGTATAAGGAGATTGGTTGATTCACATGTACTTGATGTTTATTTGATGTTCTTGGATCCAGTCTGAAAATTAATGAAAAGTGGTCCTTGAATGAAAAGAAGTAGGGGGTTGTAGCTCCCTTCCAGGAGAAACTGGAAAACTAGAGAGAGTTGTAGCTCTCCGCAGGTTGTAGCCTGCGTACTGGTAAAGGACTACACCAGTACAAAATCATTGTAAAAGAAGTTTCTAATTGAAAGAAGATAGAGACATATTGCAGCAGGTGGTTTTCACCCACATTGGGTTTCCACCTTATATCTGGTGTTCTATGGTGTGACTATCTGTTTTCATGTTCTTGTTCATTATTATGCATAAGTTAATCATCAATATCTGAAGAATAAGTTGAAGTATAAATTTGGATGGTATATTGAAAAGTTTTAATAATACTGATTCACCCCCCCTCTCAGTATTATTTCCAACAATGCTTAATGAGCCCTGCACTGTTTAGGTTTTACGAGTCTAGTGAAGGGGTAATTCGATGTTGTTTTCATGTTTAAAGAGATTGAAAAGATACAAAAAGAAATTTCATTCAACTCTTTCAACATAAAACTTTAACGAACCTGGAGAATGTAAAACTCGGTGTTTTTCAGTTTTAGGGAGTCAAGAGAAAAAACATAAGTAAACTCCACTATGTCCTTTTTCATAAATTGAGTCCCTCAAGCTTGAAAAGGGGTAAAATAATGCAGGAGAGAACTCTATTGACCATGATTAGTCAACTTATACCTTTTTCGTAAATATTCCGGTTCAGTCTGTAAAAGGGGTAAACTTATACTAAATAGGCGGTTTTTCATTTACTTTTACAAGTTTGAACAGTCAAGTACTCGATGATCTTTTCATGTTTAAGGAGTTTGAAAAGGGTGTAAAGGGAACTCTAGGGTTTCGCTTTTTTGTGAGCTTCAACGAGTTAGAAAAAGTGATAAAAATATACTGAATATGAAAATGATTTGTTTTCCGTAAATAACCTGTGATGTGCACATTTAAACTCAAAATAATTATCTCTGCTAAAAAATAAAGCGAAAAACATAATAAATTTGGATTTAAAAATTTTAATATGCAAAAAATCATATTTAAATAGGCCGACAAAACTTATAAAAACCCAAAAAGTAATTTTGTTTTACCATTTGTGTTTTTAACCTTTTGCGAGTGATAGAGGTCATTTTTACCAGAAACTTCAAAGGCTGATTCTGGGCAAACCATTGGGTGAAATCACAAGCCATATTTTACAGATAGATTATCTCTTCGAGATCGTCGTTTTCATGTTTTTTATTTAGCATTTCATTTATATTTGGAATTTTTAGGGATATTTTTCAAAATGAAATTCACCTTCAATGTGCGCAGGTCGCTCTTATTAGGCCTATGCACATTACCGATTTTTTCACAGTAAAAAACACAATGTGCGCAATTTCTAAGGAGATAACCACACACATGCGCACTATTTAGCATGGTTGGCTGCGCACATCGCTGAGGGAACAAAAATAAAATGAAAAATGCCCAAATTTCTTGCTATTTTTTTCATGATTGTTTCTAATGATATTTTCTACTTGTTTGCAGTGTTTTGAGCTACAAATATGGAGTGGAGAGAGCGTGAGCATGAAGAACAAGCCATAGCCACCCTAAACCATCCAAAAACCATGCAGTCATTGACAAACTATGACATGTAGAATTTTTTTACTATCCTGGGCATGAAGGACCAACTACACTTGTTAGAATAGATGATGGGCAAGTGGAACATTCAAGAAGAATGTCTCATAGTTAGAGACCATAGACTTGTTGTTGATGCTGATGACATTTACTTCTTGACTGGAATTCCATGCCGTGGGGTGGAAATCAATCTACATGGGCATAGGCGAGGTTGCAAGACCAATTCTGTCTATCTGATACAACATTATACTCACGAATCTGCTCTCAAAGATTGGATAATTTACATTAAAACCATCTCATAGCTTCCTTTGAAAGCTATTAGGTTCACTGTTGCACGACTGTTACAGATCTATTTGGGCATCACTCCCTCAAAATCAGATCAGTACAAATAGGGCTCATCAAATGCTAATTCAATTGCTACATTCCCTAGACAAGTCATCATATTGAGTTTTTTCATCCATAAAAGTTTCCTAGTTTGAAACCCTGCTAAAATGCCTGCTTGGGACACCAACGCACCCTCGGTCAGGGGCAACTGCTCTGCATAGCAGGTATGCCCATTCAGACCTATGTTGCATAGCACTTAGGCCCACTTAAGCCTGCGCTGGGCGAGGATGAGTGAAATTGGAATAGGCTTCTAGGAATATTCCTTGATTCTAGAGCATTCTAGAAGGAACCCAGCTCCTATCCTATCAAGATGATCTTGACTTAGGATAGCCTTGGATCATCTAATCCTCTATCCCCTCATCCCTTTCTCCATGGAAACTAACTATCCAATTATGGAAAACCATTCAATACCCTATTTATGACAAAACAACTTGTATTTCCCTATAAATTGACCACTCATCATAGTGATGTGGGGGCTAGAGCTTGGATATTATAGAGAAAAACTGTTGGTTTAGAGACTTGAAATCATTGTCAAGAAATGTTATGCTACGGGATTGATGTTGTTGTTGGTGTGACGAGCATTTGGACTAAGTTGGTTGAGTGACACGAGATCGAACCACATTGGGTGTAACTTCTCCTTCTATCAATCAATAAAGTTGTTTGTTCCTTTTCGAATACTTTTGTCTATATCTATGATGAATGTATGTTCAAATGTTGTCGATTCCATTTGTTTACAATAAATAGATCATATGATTTGATTGTTGTTTTCTTTTTTTTATGTTGGCAGGTACGAATTGAGTGAATTCAGTTTGAGCGGGAGCAATGGGAGCAACTCAAAGGAGATCAAAGGAAGCAAAGGATCACAAGTAGGTTCCTTTATCTTATCTGTTTATTGTAGGAAAAGGTTAAACATATTTACTTCGGTTGTTCTAAGTGTAACTACCCACTTAGGGAAGATATACTTATCCGTAGGTATAAATTCCGTATAACAAATTGGTGACTCCATTGGGGAATGACGATTGTTCCTGGTAGTTACCCTTATCATATTACATCCTAGTAGACTTTACTTGACTTCATTGATCTCTTTTCAGTCATTTTGAAGCTTTTTTGGTAAAAAATTTGCACTAGAATGCCTACTCTAGGAATGTTATGTTACCAGAGCACCCTTGGTCAGGGACAGTGCTCTGCAGAGCACCCTTGGCTTAGAGACAATTCTCTGCAACACTCAGGGCTGCGCTGGTCCCTATCAAGCCAAAAACCCCATCTTTTGCTTGATTTTTTTCCAAAGTTGCTTCTGATGTTGTTTGCTAAATATCAATGTTTTTCTTTGTCTCTGAAATCAGTTTGCATTTCCTCTCCTAGCCCTACTTTGACCTTGATTGTTTAGTGTTTCTTAAGAGATTTATTTATCATTATCAATTCATTGTCAAAGTTAGCTTACATTGATTAGTCTTTACTTTTCTGAAAAAGAATTGTCGTAAAGTCTTCATTTCTTTGAAAAAGAAACTGTCGTAAAGTCTTCATTTCTTGTGAAAAGCATTGATTGATCATTTGTGCATTTAGTTTCTTTATGTTCATCTGAACACTAAAGGAATGAAATGAAAAACATGCATAATTCATTTAGAAGTTTGTGTGTGCTTGTAGGAATGTTATAGGGAAAGATGCATTAGATGTGCTCTATGCTCTTTGTTTAAAGATTCTGATTGCTTTATCCCTTTTAGTTATGGTTTTCACTATTTAAATCAAATGAAAAGAATGTTTCTCATCTTAGTTGCATTCTAGGAGTTTCAGAAACATCACGCGGTGAACCTGAGAGGTAAACTTTTAAACAATATCAACTAAAATTTATCTCAATTAACCTAATGGAGCATTGTAACTTAACGTATAACATTTAGAGGTCTAGGCTAGAGACGTGTTCCGGCGTCATTAAACATAGTAGCTGTCGCTAATGGTCTGTGATACATTCCGAGTGTGATACCTCATTCCACGTACATAAGTATATCGTAGCTCATCCACGTACTTTCAAGTATATAGGGCGGTGTTATAGTACGAAAAGTATAAGGGAATGCTCTCACTGTGAGGTTTCACATTAGACAACGCTAACACGGATTGGGCCTCCACGTACTTTCAGGTATATTTGGGAGGACTACATTAGGTTGCTATCCATCCATAGGTAACTGAGTTGGTTGCTTTGTATATTGTAATACATCGAAAACAACATTCGGGGAGATTTCCTGCACGTATGTTAAGTCCTTGGTTTACTGAGGCAGTATATTGCAGTTCACAGTTAATTGGTAATCCTTTTGCCTAGACTATCCCTCTTTTGTTTTTTTATTTTATTTTGAATAAAATAAAGTTAGCTGATCGTGGATAACATCCTCATCGTCACTCCTTAGTTGATCTTAGGTTGAGACATATGGAAACAACTCTGGATTCCATCGATCAAGGAATTCCTTTTGATGGGAATCCTAGTCCTTTTCCTCCTTTCGAAAATATTAGTGCTCCTTATATGGCTACATTGTCCCTTCCGGGACTTACCATCGGCTTTCTAGTATGGTTGTTCTCAACCTCCTTGGCCCCGCAACTGAATATTCCTACAACTGGACAAAATCAACCTCCAGTTGATCCTAAAGTTGACCCTTTACCTTCTTCGTCGGTTGTTTCTTCCTCCCCTTCTTCCTCTTCGCCTGGTGAAAGTATTGACACTAGTAACCAGGTGGATAAGAAGAAGAAGAAATGGAAGAAGAAGAAGAAGAAGAACATTCAGCAGGGGGGCAACCAAGAAACCATTTCTTCGAATGCAAATTCTGATGAGAAATTGTTCGATAAGCCTCACAAACTTCGATATCCTTGCAAACTTTGTACAGGAGACCATCTTCTTTGAAATTGTTATGGTATTCATTATATCTTAGAAGAATGGTATTCTCGTTCAAAACATCCTGTGTCATCAACTTCTGGAGATCATGCTAGTGACACACCATCAACTAGTGGTAGTAAAGTTCATGGAAAGAAGGGTAAAGTTAAGTTTCCCTGTAGGTTATGCGAAGGGAATCACCCCATTAACCTTTGTCCCTATCTGGATGAAGCCCAAAAAGTATTGGATAACTGTCCTGCTTCTCCGCAACAACTTCCATCTGGTTACAGGAGACTCTCCCTTAATCCTTCACTAGTCGATGAAGTGACTGACCCAAATCAATCGTCGGTCAAACCCACTCTCACTGAATGTGAATCCCATGAGTCTATACCTGACCAATCACAGGTTGAGGAAACAGTTGAACCAATTTCACCTTCAGGTAATCGTACCTTTCCCATAGGGAGTGAGTATGATACCACTCATGTTCTTTTCGTTTATTCATATTCCAATGAGCTTGGATGCAACCCTCCTGTTCCATCAAGACAGGAGGAAAATCCTCCCGTTTTTGTAACTCAAGGGGGTAATTTTCCTGTTCTTACAATACCCCCTCCAAGTAGTCTGGTCACTTCCTTTGATTGGAATCGATTGGTAGGATGTCGTCTTCCTTCTTATGTGCCTTTCCAGATCATAGTATAGGTTTATAATATGATTGTATCTGGCACTATTATAGATGAAGGTGCATCTGTGAGTATCCTTTCCTCCACTACTTGGCAGGCGCTCAGTTCACCGCCACTTGTGCCTGTTACCCAAAATATTTTGGATTTTAACAGAGGAACCAGTCAACCATTAGGGATCCTTCCTCAGTTGCCTATTACTTTGGGAGGAAAAATTGTTTATCTCAATGTGATGGTAGTCCCAGGCCCTTTAGATTACAATTTACTTCTTGGGCGTGACTATGTTTATGACATGGGAGCTATTGTTTCAACACTCTTTCGAGTGATGTGTTTCCCACATGAAGGCAAAATTTTCACCGTTGACCAACTTTCATTTCCTAGTCCAAATATGGTTTCCAGTCAACTATCTTCCCTAAATGGTCCTTTTGTCCCAATGGTATCTTCCCCGCCACGAGTCAATTATGTGGCAACCCGTTCCATGCCTACATCAACTGACGATCAATTCCATGATGTTGTGCATTATGTACTGGGGGCATTGGAACCAGATATCTCTAATGGATTCCTTGCTACGTATCCCTTCCAGGTCATTATTCTCCCATCTGATGAGAACCTCTTGGAAGTCATGACCTCTTATGGGCCGTGATCAAGGAATCATGAGCATAGTTCCTTGTCTTGTGTCAAGCTCGTTAAAAAATGAAACAAGGAATATGAGGATAGTTCTTTTACTGTGTCAACCTCATTAAAAAATGAAATAGGTCCCTGAGCATAGTTCATTGTATTGTGTCAAGCTCGTTAAAAAACGAAACAAGGAATATGAGGATAGCTCTTTTACTGTGTCAACCTCATTAAAAAATGAAACAGGTCCCAGAGCATAGTTCCTTATCTTGTGGCAAGCTTGTTAAAAAAACGAAACAAGGAATATGAGCAGAGTTCCTTGTCTTGAGGTTGTCTTGAGTCAAGCTCATTAAAAATGAAACAAGGTCCCCTAGAGCAAAGTTCCAATTCGAGTCTTTGATTAGATCTCATGAAATACCGGTCGAGTCTTTCACTTGATATCGTAAATGAACCTTCATTCCATCCACCTGATAGCCACGAGTAGTCTACTTAGGTGAATATAATGCAGCTTGGGGGGGATGCACCTAGAATCGAATCATCATGTTGGGGGCATGTGAACCAAACTCAAGCATAGTTTTTTCATGGTTCAAGCTTGTGCAAAAATGAACCCAGCTTGTGTAAAAATGAAACTGAATCCAAGCATAGTTTTTCATTTCAAGCTTGTGTAAACATGAAACTGACTCCAAGCATAATTCCCTATGGTTCAAGCTTGTTTAAAAATGAACCCATATCCAATTTACATCTCGTGATTGCTGTTTTTATCTGCTAATTTCTGCTAGATGAGCCTTGGTTGTTTCATTCCATCACCACCATCTCTTTGGCCGATCATATGCTTTCACTTGGTTGTTTTACCCTTTTTGAGGAACAGTTGCAATGAGTGGTCTTTTTAGCCAGCCTCTTCACATAAATCAACATGTTTTGAGAAGTTCCAACATCATCAGAACTAGTTGCTATCCTAGAAACCACTCGTTCCTCTAAGTGGAGTCCTCTTTAAGCTCTTTTTAGACTCTTGAAACATGAAAAGATTGCTGAGCGCTTGTCCTTTTCAGCTCGTAAACAGATTGGAAATGAAATCTACTCAGTATAAGTTTAACCCTTTTCCAGACTAAGATAGATTACTTACAAAAAATGAATACGTTGATTGAACATGGTCAATAGGTTCTCTCTTGTATTATTTTACGATTTTTCAGACTTGAGAGACAAATTTACGTAAAAAGAACTTGTGGAGTTTTCTTTTTGTCCCTTTTCAAACTCTCTAAACATGAAAAGGACCGACTTCTCATTGTCATTAAACTCTTTAAAACATCAAATAGCGACAAACTTGTCCATCATGACAAGACCGATTTTCACCTTCGCTAGACTCGTTAAAACATCACATAGCGATGGATTCACCCGAAGAGTAGAATTATACATCAAGCATATGTTATCCTCCTCAAGCTTGTTAAAAATAATAAAGAGGTACTGGTCAGCAGTGACTGGGGAAAATGGGAAAAGGGATAAATCACTTTATGGTAGCAAGTCACTCTTGAACATGACAATTTCACTTCATCTCTATGACTATTTGGGTTGGGTTATCTACTTGATGGTTATCATGCCTATGGTCTATCACCCATACATCACTTTAGTTTTGGGTCAATGCTGCCAATTCATTCAGTGTCACTGACATGTTCAAGAGAAGTCACTCAGTAAACTTCATCCTTTGCAATATGCATAAACCTTCATTTTCATGACCGCCATTCCTGAACATTGTGTCATCAGTCACATTCTGTCTTCAAAATCATTACACTCATTTTGTGTCGTTGATGGGGGATACATCAAGGCCCTTCTGCGACGAGTCGCTTCTTGTCGACATCAGCACATTATCAAGGAAGTTGACTTAGAAACACCCTTCCATTACCTTGAGACTTGCATACATCAATGGCAAGTTTCCCGCTTCCGGCGACAGGTTGACATCACAGGTCTTCGACCGAAAGACTTTGTATGGTGTTCGACATCAAAACATCTATTCACACCATGCAAAATATACTTTAGTACCCTGAGAATTATTATCATTGTTGGTGATTTCTCTCGCATCCGTTAACAACTTACATCAATCATTAGCTGGTAATCAGACGGTGTCTTCCCATGTTCGACTTCAGATCACATTTTCACATGATTAGACTCATACTTGAGCGAATGATTGGAAGAGATAAAAGACCTTGGATCTAGTTTCATCCATCTAGGCTGCGATTTCAGGAGAGGACTAAATTATCTGTATGATGGCTTTACACAGATGATCATCTTATCATGTGTCTATATCTGTAGACGACTATCTGAATTATGTACATGTAATGAAAAGTTTATATTCTGAGCATGGGTATACCTTCCCTCAGCATTTCATGAAAAATTCAAAAATATCATGATATTATGTATTGTAATTGATGCAGGTCACTGTCTGCTTTAGATCCTCCTCATCACATCATAAAGCATATCACTCAACATTATCATTTATGACTTCATGCTTTAGGGGGCAGCTGTTACAGATCTATTAGGGCATCACTCCCTTATAAATAGATCAGTACAAATAGGGCTCATCAAACCCTAATTCAGTTGCTACATGCCCTAGACAAGTCATCATATTGAGTGTTTTCATCCATAAAAGTTTCCTAGTTTGAAACCCTGTTGAAATGCCACTTTGGGACACCAACACACCCTTGGTCAAGGGAAACTTCTCTGCATAGCAGGTAGGCCCATTCAAACTTGTGTTGCATAGTACTTAGGCCCACTTAAGCCTGCGCTGGGTGAGGATGAGCGAAATTGGCATAGGATTATGGGAATATTCCTTGATTCTAGAGCATTCTAGAAGGAACCCAACTCCTATCCTATCAAGATGAGCTCGACTTAGGATAGCCTTGGATCATCTAATCCTCTATCCTCTCATCCCTTTCTCCATGGAAACTAAATATCCAATTATGGAAAACCATTCAATACCCTATTGATGACAAAACCACTTGCATTTCCCTATAAATTGACGATTCATCATAGTGATATGGGGGCTAGAGCTTGGATATTATAGAGAAATATTGTTGGTTTAGAGACTTGAAATCATTGTCAAGTAATGTTATGCTGATGGATTAATGTTTCTATTGGTGTGATGAGGGTTTGGACTAAGCTGGATGAGTGAAACGAGATTGAAACACATTGGGTGTAACTTCTCCTTCTATCAATCAATAAAGTTGTTTGTTCCTTTTCGAATACTTTTGTCTATATCTATGATGAATGTATGTTAAAATGTTGTCAATTCTATTTGTTTACAATAAATAGATCATATGCTTTGATTGTTGTCGTCTTCTGTTTATGTTGGTAGGTATCAATTGAGCGAATTCAGTTTGAGCGGGAGCGACGGGAGCAACTCAAAGGAGATCAAAGGAAGCGAAGGATCACAAGTAGGTTCCTGTAACTTATCTGTTTATTGTAGGAAAAGGTTAAACATCTTTACTTCAGTTGTTCTAAGTGTAACTACCCACTTAGGGAAGATATACTTATCTGTAGGTATAAATTCCATATAACATATGTGGTAGTGTAGCTCTGCATTTGCTCAAAGGCTCAGATGAATACTGCTATAGAGTGTTTGCAACCTACTATATTTAATTGGAGTGAGGATATAGTTGCTAATCTAAAAGGGAAACTAACTAGAGTCAAAACAGAAAGACTCAAAAACTTTGGGTATTATTCTTTTTTTATTTCATTTTCTTTAGAGCGAATCCCTCTTCTCGTTCCATAGATAGATATAGAGAGAGGAGGACCTTGGGACCCTCACATGCTAAAATTGGTTACACTAATGGCACACCACAAAGGTGGTGAAGGACCAACGCTCATATATACTCCTGACTTCATTGAGTGGTTGGAAAATCAAATCATCATTATTGAATATTTTACATACACAGGGATATATTACACAGGAGATCGGACATGCCACTTCCACTTGGGATGCAGTGGGGAAATATAGGTAAAACTTCACACTTTGGTCGATTTTTTTGTTTGTTTGTTATTTTTTATCATCCAAAACTAATTATTTGAAATGTTCACATAGATGTGGCCCCAGTGAGACCTGTAGGGTTAAGAAGATATGGTAGATGCAGAGATCAATCAGTAGTTCCCGCAGAGCCAAACCTAGATGCAGAAGAGGCACTCACAGAGATAGAACACAACCTCAAGAGGTTGACCATATATGTACCAGATGTCAAGATAGATGAATTGCCTCTCCACTACCAGAGGCGCACTGTGGGGGTTCCCGATCCTATTAGTCACTTGCTACAATGAGTAGCTCGCATTGTTGTATGCTACCATGATCATCATCATGCGTAGTCACTAGTCTTAGGGCTAGATTTTTTATTTTTGATGATGTATCGACATGTTTGGAAAATAAAGGCCATGGGGCCTCATGTCCTTGGATGAAAATTTTTGTAAAAAATGACACTTTTTACAGATATTTAACTAATGAAATTTACTACTTCTATTTCAGTTTATCTTGTACAATATATGGATGAATATTGCATGGATTTCTTTACAAACGTTTTACAAATACCAATTTAACACATAATTAGCCAATGCATTAGTTAATGTGTTTAAATTTCTCAGAACATGTTGATACTTGATATAATCAAACTCTCTTTTCAAGAGGCGAACCTGAAAAAATATTCTTAAAATCGAAGCACTTCTAACTGAATAGACACCATTGAAATGTAATAATACAAGTTGCAAATCTAACCTAACGATCAATCGACGAATTCGAAATAAAGAGGCATCAGATAATATCTTAATCACTTTGCTATAATATGCAATGTTATTCATTGTTAGACCAAGGCATATCCCATGAATAGAAACTAACTCATCTGTGGGCGAATAAATGACCCAGGTTGTGGAAGATAAATTCCAAGTACTATGACTAGCATCATCAACAAAGGCAATGTAAGTTTGAGGGAGCGTCGACATCTGCAAATCAAGTGTAACACAAGATAAGCATGAGAAGTAGCAAAAAAAATCGTAAAAAGTTACTAAAACTCACCACATATAAAATATGTTACAACAATATACAAATTCTTCATTGAAGGATCTAAGCATAATATTTCTTTAGGTAAAGGCCATTTCTGGGCTTTCCCAAAGGAATTTCGTCATAATCAACTAGTTAATAGGCCCCTTTTGCTAATGCACATTTTACAACATACACACCATGCCACATGGGATCGAAGTTACAAGTGCCTAACTTATCATGCTCTTGATCATAGACCAAGACTAAATCTCCTCTTGCATATGAACGAGGTTTCACATTTTGACCATACTGTGCCTTAACTTGTTTCTTTTGAGCTTCGCTAGCTAATGCAACATCATGACGAGTCTCACTGAGTCGTGCTAAGTACATGAAAAAATATTCCTCGGAAGTGGTTGATAATAATTAAATTTCCAGTTTTAAAGACGATATTTCACATTCAATAGGTAAAATTGTTTCAATGTTGTAAACAAGCTGGAAAGTAGTAAAACTAGTCGAAGTTTTTGTTATGGAACAGTAATCCCATAAGGCTGGATAAAGCATTAGATTCCAATCTCGTTTATGAATGTCAATAATCCTTTTAATCGTGGTGGTTAAAACCTTGTTAATGACTTCTACTTATCCATTTGCCTACATGTAATATGGAGTAGAACTGTCAGGACGCATGCCTAACTTTGTAGTAAGATCGATCATCATAATGTTTCGAAAATGGCTTCCGTGGTTCGTAATGATGGCTTGTGGAACTCCAAACCTAGAAATCACATGATTGAATTGAAAATGGATGTTGTTTCATCGTCATCCTTATATGTGGGCATCGCCTCTGCCCATTTCATGAAATAATCTACCACAAGGATAATGTAGCCATGCCCCTCGACCGAGTGAGGGTTACATGTAAGGAAATCGATACCCCATTTAGAAAAAATGACTGACAACAATGATTGGGTGAAGAGGAGCTAGGTGTGCACACATTTTACGATTGTATATCTGACAATTATGGCATTTTAGGACAACAATGATATAATCTTTAAACATATAAGGCCAGAAATACCTTGCGCGTAGGATCTTCTGAGCAGTGGCAAACCCTGACATATTACTGCCACAAGCTCAAGAATGGAAATCATTTAATTATTTTCATCTTCCTCGTGTGTTAAACATTGCCTGAAGATAGAATAAGCACCACGATGATAAAGCATATCACCAACAATATTGTATTACTAGGATTGGTACCAGATACGGCCACGATCAGTTCGACTGAGTTCTATCTGAAATGTTTGGGTCTGAAGATAAATGATTATATCTCCATACCATGGATCTAAAGTACTGATAATAAAGAGAGATTTGTCTGGAAGAGAATCCTCTGCAATGCTTTCCTTCTCAGTACAGGGAAAGTCACACAATAATTCAACAAATACATACGATTTCTTATATTTGGATTTTGTGAATTCCAAATTGAATTCCTATAGGATAACTATCCATTTGGAATACTTCCCCCCCAACAATTTTCTCGTAAGAATATAAACCACAGGGTTGCAATCAGAAATAATAGTAGTTTTGTGCAATAGAACGTAGTGACGGAATCACTAGACAATTTAAATAGCTGCCAAGGCTAATTTATCCACATGTGCATATTTTTCTTTAGTTTTGGTCAGATTTCTGCTTAAGTAACATATCACATGCTCCTTGTTCGATTCATCTTCATGAACTAAAATATTTCCAATAGTGGCATCAGACGCAACTAAGTATAAAAAGTAGTCTCGATGATAATCAGGAAAATGCAACAACAGTGTATGGGTCAACGCATATTTAAGTGCATCAAAGGCCTTTTGAGCCACTTCATCCCAGGTAAATGAGATTCCCTTTTTAAAAAGTCGAGTAAAACCTTTGGTTAACTCGACATAGTTATGGATAATTCGACGAAAAAAAATTGCCTTCCCTTAAAAACTTTGGAGTTGGCGAAGATTGGAAGGAGGAGGTAAGTTCAGAATAGCCCCAACCTTGAGTGGATTGAAATTAATGCCTTCATTTGAAACAACAAATCCCATCAATTGACCAGATTGCACATAAAAAACACACTTGTGTGGATTTAAGCGGATATTTTAGTGATGACTTCTGATGAAGATAGCTCTCAAATGCTTTGGATGGTCTTCCCTTCTCAACGAATGAGCTGGAAAGTAATCTAAAAAAGGTTGCACAACATGCTTGATATCGTGAAATGCGTAAGACATAGCTCGTTGGAAAGTTGCACCAGCATTCTTCAAACCAAATGTGAGTTTTCAATAGGCAAAAGTCCCCCATGGAAAGATGAACACAATTTTATGTTGATCAACTCGGAGTATTTTGATTTGGTTGTAGCCAGAAAATCGATCCATAAATGAAAACAGTTCATTTCTGACACAATCCTCAATGATTTGATTGATAAAGGGAGTAGGGTAATTTTGCTTTGGATAAGATTTATTGATATCCTTGTAATCGACGCATACTCCAATGGTTCCCTATTTCTTGTTAATAGGTACAATATTGGACACCCAATCAATTAAGGGAACTAAGTAGATGAAATCTTCTTTGAGCAGTTTCTTGACCTCAACTTTAATCACAACAAGCTTTCGTGGATGCACAGGACGTAATTGTTGTCTGATAGGTTTTGCATCCAGGTAAGTCTTGATATTTTGCACAATAATGCTTGGATCAATTCTTGGCATTTCCTCATAGGACCAGGCGAAAATGTCTCAGAATTATTGAAACAGGGCTTTATACATTTGAATCTCTTCAACTGAGCATGAAGCACCTACGTGAATATTTTTTTTAATTCCTGTTTTGACTGAGATATCAATGGAAATCGTTTTAGATATATTACCCAAATTCCTTTCAGATTCAACTTAAAGAACTGAAATGAGCCATTACGAAATATCTACAATCTCAGGTGAAAACATACTTGAAAAATCACTCTTGATTTTATTAGGTTCGGGTAGAAAAGATGAATGATGATGATAATCGTTCCATGGAATCTCATCTGAAGTGATGACCTCCATAATACTTTCGTCAGTTGGAAACGTACATTCGAAAGGATTAGGAAGTGAAACTGATTCTAACCAAGGTAAAGGAGAATAATCATAATTGATCGTATCCACTCGATCAATTTTAGAAGATGATGGGTTGGAAAATGATTGAATTTCCTGATAAGCCAATTCAAGAGGGATCAATGACATCTCATTGCCATAGGAGGTCAGTTCATATTTTGAAGGCACTATCCATGGATCAGATGATTCCATAGTGCTTGATGTAATCATATTTACCTCAGAAAAATTGGAAGGAAGGTTAGGTGGAGGGAGCGCAAAGGTTCCCATCAATGATGAGTCTTTGAGAAAACCAACACCAACATCCTCATAAAGAGTATTCGTTTTATCAACAAATGGTATGCTACCCATAGAGTTAGGGTATGAAGTGTAGTAGGACAACTGATTTACTTTAATAATTTTCCCTTTGTGAGGAAATTGTATCATTCAAAAAAGTGATGAAACCACTGTTGACATAGCGTAAGTCTAACTTCGACCAAGCAAAAGGTTGTAATCAAGCCGCGAATAAACAACTTCAACTTCGATCACAACCATTTTACCCTCTAGCTCTATGGGTAGATTGTATAGGATTCCATAAGGATGAAAACCTCTTCCATCAAAGGCTTTCAGAGTGGTAGGTGACTAATTGATGGTTGGAGAACCTAAATATTTCCAACAAGAAATCGACATAATACACGTAGAATATCCTTCGTCAACAACTGTACGAAACACTTATATGGTTTTAACAAAAACTGGAATCTGGAACACCAGTTAATGAGGGATTATCGGGATATGGCTCTCAAGATTGAAGATAATTAGATTAGAATCCTGCAGATCAATAGCTCCTATGGCTGAGCATAAAAATTTCTTTGTGCCATGCATGTTTGGAGCACCTCAAGAGTTGACATTGCAGAAGTAGACATAGCCAAATCTTCAACAATGTTGTAATTCTATGCATCTCTAGCATGTGGATTGAAAGTTGATTTCTGATGCACACCTTTGGGAAGTGGTTGAATCATGACGTCAGGATTTGGTTTCTCGATCTGTAATGGTTCAGAAAGAGGAGGAGGAATTGAACTAGGAGGTTGACTAGATGAGCTAGTCTCATTCCCATTGATCATAGGACCCTTAGATCCATAATCTTTTGATCTCGTAGATACCATAACTTTCTGCGAAGAAATAATCATGATATCTTGTGATGCGGAAGAGGAAGATGTATTATGAGAAACCATTTTGTTGTCTTAAGAAGGAAATGGACCCTTCAAAACATCGGGAGTTGGAGAACCTTTAATGAATTTGGAAGCTTCGGCCTGATGTGGGCATTACCTTGTGTAATGATCCTCATTGAAAATAAGGTAAGGATAAAGAAGTTTTTGTTTCTCATTAGCAAGTTTAGTTTTAGTGGGTCTCTCTTTCGAAGAAGAATTTTGTTTTGATTTGCCTTTCCCTTTCTTTTTACCTCCGAACGATCGACTCTTGCCAGTAGATGATTCTATGACATTAACTTTGAAAATAACTTCCTGAGAAAGGGTTTCAATGGGTGAATGCTATATGACCAAAGTCTGAGTACTTTTAGAAATCTCCTTTTTCCCCTTAGACTGTTGGCTAATAGAGCCTATTATACTATCAACAACATTAGATCCTGTTTGATCATTTTTGGGCATGGTAAATTCAAGATTTTCTCGTACAAGGTGCCAGATTAAGTATAGACTAAGTCTAAATATTGGGCATGAGAAATTACCTGCTCTTTAGTCACGACACCTCCCTTGGAAAAATCCTCGGTAATAAAAGGAAGTAATGCCTTTGTAAACCATTCAACTAAAATATGATCTAGAATAGAAACTTTGGCTAACCGACGTCTACGTCTCCATTCATGGATATGATCGAAAATGTGAGTTGATTTTGATTGCTTTAAGTTCGGTACCAGTATTATAACGAATAAGTAACTGGAAATTGGTTAAAAATGTTGTTATCAAGGAGTTAAAGTTATGGAAATAAATGTGAGGTAGCTCTATGTACCATTTGGTTGTCGAATTGGTTAAAGTTCATTGGAAAAGGCAAAGTCAGATAGAATCATCAATTAAATAATTCGATGCACACCAAAGATCATATGTCATCATATGATTGGATGGGTTTTCTGCCGATTTACCTTCAAATTTGGGTATGTCACTCGGTAAATTGGTGGGAATTGTTGGCCAAAAAGGATAATAATAAATATGATAGTTCGTTAGTCGGGATAAATCAGGTAAATCTAGGGTTGCAATGAACGGTAACTGCTGATTAGGATCTTGCTGCAGAGTTTGATAAACTTGCGGGTTAAGTTCAACCCTTGGAGGAGGATACCCAGGATATCCTGGAATAACCTATGCAGTTGGAATTAGGATTCCACCAAGGTAAGCAGGGTGAACCATAGTAGGTTGAGGTTGAATAGGGACTTGGTAAGTATGATCGGGGTATGGTTGACTCTAGAAAGGTTGAGCTTGACTCATTTTACCTAAGTAATATTTCCCCTATACTAGTTGAGCTTGTAAATGTTGACCTTGAACAATTTGGCTTTGAATAGGTTGACATTGGATAAATTGAACTTGAAAAGGTTGGTTTTGGAAAGTTTTACCTTGGAAAAGTGGACTTTGATATTTTTTTCCTTGAAAAGGTGGAACCTGATAAGCTTGACCTTGAAAAGGTACTTGCATTGTTCTTGTACCAGATTGCCCAATAGGAATATGTGGTGTAGATTGGACAGTAGGACCAGTTTGATAAGAATAAACCTGAGGGATTTTTTGTGTAGTTTGAGGAACAAGAATTCAAGGGGTAACTGGAACGTTCGTTTGCGATACTCTTGGGATATGTTTCTGAGGTGAACTTGGGACTAGCTACGAAACATGTGTTTGAACAGGTGTTTGAGGTGCACTTTGAACATGCTATTGTATAGGTTGATAAAATGGCACTTATGGAGCAACTGGACCAAACTATTGAGCAAAAGTAGGGTTCCAAAAAGAGTTAATCCCAGGATAAGGAGTATCGATCAAAAGTTGAGCTACAACAGGTTGACCAAGATTAGGCTAAGGTATCTAACCATAATTTCCAGTAAAAGGTTGACCTCCAACCATAGGGTAATATCTAACAACAGATTATCTTCTAGGTGGAGGATAAGATGGTTGCCCCTCAGGCGGGTAATAAACACTAGTTGGGGTTACTTGAGGGTTACTTAAATTACTGGAGACCATATGGATATACTGGTCTGATACCATAGATGTTTTAGGCATGGATGTAGATAAACTAGATGACAAAGTAGAAGGCTGAGGAGAAGGATTATCTCCTGAAAAAGTCCCAGTAAGTGACTAGTATCCAGGAGGAATTGATGGACCACCATACAACAGTGATTTTGGGGAGATGGTAAACATGGATGAATCAGTAGGTTGGATCCCAAGAGGAATTGATGACATGGTTCTTCTCGATGAATAAAAAGGAATGCGGTGAGCTAGAAAAATAGGACCTAAAAAGTTCAAAGGGGTAGAATACCAAGGGTATGGTTGGAAAGGAACTCTTGGAAAAACTCTATGATCAAAAGGTTCACCAGTGGTAACTAGAGTATGAGGTGAATCATCCTCATTGTCAGTAATGTCCTCAATGCTAATTAATCTAGGAGGTAATTCAATCGTAATTATCAACCTCTTTCGAGGTGAAGGTGGAGCAGGAGTAGGAGCTAAAAAATTTGAAGGTGATTCAGGTTGAGAAATATCAGACTGGCATTCTTCTATGTCTGGTTCGATTAGTTCATTGTCTGAAACTTCACCAGTATCAGATTCAGTTTGAACTACTTCAATAATTTATGAACTAAGTCTAATTCTACTTCTTACATTGGATTCACTTCGGTTTCTACTATGTTAGAATGTAAAACTGTAGATGTTTCTAGTTGTTTTGAGGTTCCATATCCTATTGATTTTGACCTTTCAGTTTTTATCTTTTCCAATTGACTAGTGTATATTTAGGGGGTTGAGCTTGCATTCTACGTGACTACCTTGGTGACTCAACTAGGATGCAATTTTTATCACAAAATCAAAAATATTCACAATCCAATCCTAAAGCCTCTAAAAAGTAAAAACAAACAATTAACACATGCTAAAGAATCTAAGGATTCAAACCATGCAAACAAGATTTTCACAACAAACTCACTAGTTAGTGATGAAATCCGACATTGTGAGATCAAAGTGAAAAGTGGCTATTGATAGAGTGGGTGGAACCAATTACGATGACAACCTGCTTAATGTACATGATATGGTGCAAGTAAACTTCATTTATGTCATCTCAAATCAAGAATACCCTCCAGAAATTTCCAAGTGAGTCTAGTCAACGTTTGTTATAGGTACAACAAAGACTTTCCCTCCACCGTCACCTCGGGTAAAAGCCCTAAGAATATGGTCACTAATGTTACCACATAAAATAATTTAACCTGGGGGGACAATCGTAGATTGGACGTACACACAATGGCATAGTAAAAAAGCTTAATCCCCTTGAAAGTTCCTCAACATGGTTAAACTGATGTTTACTTCCAAGTGACTCCCAAGTACCTTTAGACACCATTTTTAGTACGTGTAAATCGCTCTACCGTAGCTAATAAAGTGGGGTCGATCCCTTCAATGGGTCTGATATGATCTCGTGCTTGACTACTTTGTAACGGGAGCTTCCCAGAGAAAAAATGCAGTAAATGGATTTTCCTCCCTATCACAAGATTCTATTGTTTGTTTGCAACTTTGGAAAGTTAACTCACTTTCCTATTCCAAAGCCCTACAACCTGATCTACTGTAGGTGGAAAAGAGCCCTAAGAATAAAAACTTCTAGATTGATTTTATTAGCATTGATTTTACGAGTTGTTGTTTACTCAAAGGTAATGGACGTGAAACTTGATGGAATTATGACTTGACGCGAATCCTAATGCAATAGAAAATGAAAATGATATTTTTTTTTTTTGTTTCAATTAGTTACTATTTGAAGTAAGGAAAAAGTCTTTCAATTTTTAACGGAAATGTAAAAAACTCTAAATCCGACTATAACCCTTTTCCTACAATGAAAATATCCAATTTTAAATTACCCAAATATTAAAAATAACTTCAATATTTTCACTTTTCCCAATAACACAAAAAATCAAGAAATTTCTCTTTAAACATACAATCACTCATAAATTTGCAAAAATGCAAAAAGAAACCAATAATCACTAAAATGAATTTTCCTCTAATTGAATGCTATGAATTTACTTGCAACAAAGAGTACAATTCATAAACACTTCAACAACGGAAGGAAAAATGACTTTTCTTTTCGAAACTAACATAACAATTATTTTTCACAAACAATACCCAATCTTCTAAAACATTGCTTTTCACACACAAAACTATCTTTCTCAAAAGAGCAAAATAAGCTCAAACCCTGATTAGACTAAAAGAAGAAAGGCAGTCAACAAGGAAAGACCAACTGATCTCTCTTTTGGTAGATCAACCATTCACCAGATGATACTTTACCCTAATTTGCAAAAACAAGATAAACACAATCATATCTTCTCAAAGCACTTAGCTAGACTGACAAACATTCAAAGAAGCTACAAACATGTGTAACTTAACAAGAAAAACCAAAAAGTTTGGGTTTGATGAGGATATAACTGATATTTAAAAAAATCCTAGTATGTTCACAGGTCTTAGAGAAAACTAGTGCGAACAAGCTTTGTTGCTGAAAGAAAAGTGCGTAGAAGTGCACATTGAACCCTAAGTGCACACAGTGGGAAACTTGGAAAAAATAAAAAAACAAGTAAAATCAAATCCAAAATCAAAATTTAAATATTTCTAGACACTCAAGGAAGGGTTGTACATAAGGTTCAAAATTTCAAACAAGGACAACAATGGAGAGTGAGATGATTCCCTAGTGGAGTCGCCGATTTGCTATGTGGACTTATCCCTTTTGCAAATAAGAGTGATCTCCCTAGACTTTAGCAAGACCTAGTAACAAACAACTAGGAACTACTACCTTTCTCTAGACTATGATTGAATGAAACCAATAGTATGATAGAAGACACTTACCGTTTAAATTGAAATGCTTTATGAAGTCATGTTCAGAGATTTCAACCATCTGCTTCTCCTCAATGCTTTAGAGATCTTCCCATTGCTTCCCACAAATTCTCCAACATGTCCTTAAGGAGATTTGCATAGACATAAACATACACGAGATCAAAGCATCCAACATATAGCATAAGAGATAAATGGACTAATTAACCTAATCATACACCAAAATGGATCAATATGCAATCAAAGTCTATGTAGGTGATTAAGGAATCCTGCAAATTATAGCAATAGAAGCATAATTGAGAAATAGCAGTTGCCTTTATATTCATAAAAATGGAGAATGGATGTACAACCTTGAAGAATTGATGTCGCAAGTCTTCTCCCAAAATCTCCAACCCTCTCCTTGAATGAATAGCCTTCCAACCTTATTCCAACATCATAAGCCTACTTCCAACAGTCCTCCCCCAATCCTGAGATCTGTAGTAGCTTGATAGGCCAAGAATGGGAAGTTTTGGATCCATTCTCCAAGGGATGAGATCCACTAATAGTGGGATAGGGGTTCTACAAAGGAAGGGATTTACTCCATGATGGGAGGGATCAGGGCTGAATAGGCACCCAATCAAAGCTTGTTGGCTGGGATAGATATAACCAAAAATGCTTCTAGACTATACTTTTTATTTTTACATTTGTTAAGTCATGTGCATAGGTCACAGTGTAAGACAAAGCGCACTTATACTCAATTTCTAATGGACTTCTATGCGTGCATAGAGATTGTCTACGGAACTACGCAGGAAGCCAAAATCAGGGTTTTGAACCATGGGATCCAGTAATTTCATCTTCTTTGGGATATTTTTTGTTCTAACTCTGTAGGGGAATGCCTTGGGATACATTTATGGATAGTGAAAGATCCAAACTGATGGTCATTTACTCAATGTGACAAAATGACGTGTAACATAGTGCAAAAAAGGGAGGGGGGGATTTATTAGCTCCACCCAAACTGTCATTGTTTCTAGATTCGACTCCTTCTTTCTTTTGATCAGCTCAAAACTAAGAGATCGAGACAGATCTCCTTGCAAAATCAAAACACCCTTGTGCACAGCCCCAAACTCCTCCACGAACTAAAACCCCATCAAGGCTATGTGCGTGTAAAGGACCAGATCTAAAGTAAAAAGGAGTTCAAATAGCAGCCTTGAAGTCCTATCCTGCCATGACCTCTCTATATTTTCTAAGACTTTGCTAACAAAGAAAAAATTGAGTCACTTGTTTAATCTTTGGGCCTTGACTCCATTATCATAACAATCCCAGTTGTAGGAGTCTTCAACAGAGCCACACCTTTGCTTGCCCTCATGAGCCAAAGGTGCATAGCAACAGGAAGCAACCCATTTCCAACAAGTAGATCCAAAAACAACCCATGACCACTACCATGGAGAAAATAGATTTCTTCTTCGCCACTCCTTAGCACTCCTTCGGTGTTTGTAAGAAACTTGTGTTTAGCGACGACGCTTTGTGAGGTTCCATGAATGAAAAAAAATGTTAGCACTATGTGAGGACTCCATTATACTCTAACCACTCAATCTAATCATAATATTAGATTGTATTACCTTAGAAAGTAAAGAGAAACATTTATTGTTGAAAAATGCAGCAAGAAATTCTAAATTTGATTTTACCTTGATTAAATTGAGAAAATTTGAATTTCCACATCAACAGACAACTTGGATGCCGTTAACTAAGGTGACATGGCTATCTCACTTAGTTTGCTTAGTAAATTTGAGTTATAGGAGTTAGATTTCAGTTAAGCATGTGTGATTTCTAATTTTTACCAATCAAGGTTAGTTATTTCAAGTTTTTTTTAGTTAAACTAGTTCTAACTATTGGAGGAACTAGTGGAATGTTAGTTGCGCAGTGGGAATTTAGTCAAACTTAGTGATCATCTAGTTAACTGATCAGTCAACCCAAAATAGCTAGTGCATGTAGAGAGATTGAGTTCGCCAGTTGTGGTGGAGATTCCAAGGCAATGTAACATTAGTTGTAGACTAGTCTTGAGTGTACGAGTGTTGCATGCAGTAAGATGATCAACCTTGGGAATTGCGCAATCAATTTGAGGAATTTACTAAATAATAGGGGCCTAATTTCTCAAGGAATTGTGCAAGGAAATAGGAGCTCAAGCAGAGGAAAAAATTGACTAAGTATGGGTTAAAGCTTCTCAGTGAGAAGATAGATAGGCTATTCATTTGCAGGTTGTTCTCAGTTGAGAAAAACAATTGTAATCCATCTCTATTCATCAAATTAATGCAAGCAGGAAAAGGGGTTTTTAGCATATTTCTTTATTCTGGAAAAATAATGTGTGCATGTGTGTTATTTGTTAGCCTCCTGTTGCAACAGGTTTCATATTTCATGATTGACATTTTACATGCCAAATATGTCATCTTTCTTGCAGCAAGGTTCCATATTTCCAGAGAAGAAAACCAGAGAAGGAGTAATAAAGTATGCCAATACAAATGTTACTGTTGTTTCCAATTTTGGTGAATTGTTTCGGTTTTGAAGAAGTTCTTGAAGGAAGGTCCAGACAGTCTAATCCTGGTCTCCCTAGGTTTCAATTTCCTATTTTAGAATATAGAGAATGACATATGTCCAAACCATTTAATCTTGGCAGATTTGTAGATAGGTAGAGAATCAAGGGGGCCCAACTGTTTAATCTGGGTCCTGGCAGAAATAAGTGCAGATCTAGATAGGAAAATTCAAAAGAAAAAACTGTGAATCTGGGTCTGCAAGTCCAAGTGCACCCAAAATAAAAAGAAGAAAAAATGTTAGGACAGTAGGCTGGGTAGGTAGCTTTGGTGTGGCAGAATCATAACTAGTGATCAATTTTGTATTCCACAATGTCTTATCTTTTCTGATCACAGTTATCAGGTAGTTTTTTGCAGTTACATGAAGGTACTCAGGCTGAAGATTCATTAACATCCCCCTCTCTTCATTCCCCCCAAGTCACTTACTAACATCCCCCAAGAGGTCAAGATCTGCTTGAGCCTCTCAGTCACATCGTTTCCATGACATGTGCCTTGGTGAGGATCTCCTTCACTCAAGGACTGCTCACTCATCATCTGTGAGCCTTCTTTTCCCCAAATGGCATAAGGTCTCACACCGTAGCGCCCTCTCTTCATCTCCATATTAACTTTTAACTTTATTATATAGCTCCCTAACAATTTTCCCTTTCCCCTACTAAAAATCATGTATATAACACTCCCCTATGTAAATATCCCATCCCTGGCATCATAGCCACAATTCTACTAAGTCCGGGAAATCTCAGTCCATCTGGGACTGTTTTTAGCCCACCCGAGTCATTGAGGAACTGGTTTGACATCTGGTCAGCCAATAACCTCTCCTTTAACTCCAAAAACCCCAAAAAACTCATGATTTCACCTTTCCCCCGTGAAAAATTTCACCCCACCGCTGTAAAAACCTACATTCTGCCCCTAACCCAAAGTTCCTGCGCATAAGTATTAACCCGCGCCTTTATCTAACCCCGCCAACTAGTTTTCCTAAGTCTATAACCCCCCCTCGCACATTAAACTCGAAATATTCATGCGAATATTCCCGCCCGTTAACCCCCTGTCCCGTCGCGTTCGCCGCCAGCCGTCCGATCCACAGCCCCGCAGATCAACGGCTGGCGGGCATCCTTATCCCCGACGCGCCCGGCCTTTAACGTCCGGGAGTTCAGCGGTTTTGCCGCCGTACTCCCGCCACGCGTCAAGCGTCGGGCTGTGGTGGAGCCCCTTCCTCTGAAACCGCCATCCCCCATAAGCGGTGCGCCACATACCGCTTACCGCCCGGTGACGTCACCAACCCATGTCACCCCTGCACAGTCAACAGCCCACGTCACCCCCCCTGTACAGTCATCCAATGAGTCACCCGCCTGCGTGGCCTCCTGCCACGTCACTGCCACGTGTCCCGCCACCGTACCTGCCACGTCATCGTTCGTATGTGATGACGTCATGCTGACGTCATCCCGCCACGTCGCCATGCTGATGTCACCCGCTGTACAATGTTGACGTCATGCTGACGTCATCAGCCCTTTTTTGGACGCAGAGGCGCAAAAATCGCACTTCGGAGCCCCGGAATCGAATTCTGAGGCAGTTTTTGATCATCGCAGGATTTTTTGGGTTAGAATGGAGAATCTTCAGGGAATCTTTAAAGAATCTTCACCCCATGCGGCCCCAGGAAGCCCGAAAAGGAGCAGAAATGATCCGTTTTCTTCACAGAGCATACCGAAAGGATCAGAAAGCAATTTCAAAGGTGCAGAGGCCGAACAACGACCATTAATTCGTGATTAGACCCTCAGTACATCAGATCAACGGCCAAGATTTTGTCAAAGAATATCAGAGAAGAAGGAGACGCCAAAGAGTATCAGCCGAAGATATTTTAGTGGCTCGAAGCAGCTAAGAATTAATGAGCCCATCAGGAAGTCAAATCAGGCAGCTAAAAGCCCATTCCTGCACTCAAATCACAGCTAAAACTTAAATGCAGGCAGACATCGAGGAACAGGAACCCATACATATTTATTTCAGAAGACATTACAGCAAGCCACCAAGGACCATATCATTCACTTATTTCTGATATGGCGACCCTCAGCGCCGCTCAAGAGATTTTTTGCATTTAATTCCAGATAGAGTTAGGTCAATAAATGATGTTTTATGACCTGATTAGGTCAAGTTGTAATAAAAACAGTAGATAAAAAGTTTTGCCCTATATATACCACCCTCTGTATAGTTTTAAGGGTTGGTCAATTGAAAATTTCATTAGAGACTCACATTGTACACCTGAGTTTTTCCATAATCAAAGATTGTTGAAAGCTCGGAGAAAGAACTGTCTGCTGTTGATGAATGTTTTGAGAAGCTAAAGATGGAATTCCTGCGCTGCGGCCTGAAGCAATAAGTGCCTCTTATCTCTGTTTATGTGTTTGCCATTATCTAAATAGCAGGAAGAAAGAATAGCCTAGAATAAGTTTAAACACTCTCTATGCTCAATTTCCTGCTATTTCTCTGTGTTTTTCGTCTAAAATGAATTGGTTATGAGTATGAATTCCTCCTGGCTCGTATTTACCCCAATTCACCTATGCTGGCCAATTACCTAGGGATTCTTAACTGCCCCTAGGTAGCGCCCTGTTACTTTCTCTGTTAAGTCGATTGAGAGATTCTTAACTGCCTCTCATTGCTTGGCATCTCTTCCATCCATAAAACCTGAAAGTTTCTTCGACCTCAGCTATCCTGCTCCATCTTCCCTCTCTGTGTTTAAAGAAATATAACATCTTTTCTCATCCTTGACTCCACGCCCAATGGTTCGAGATACTTAGACTATGCATTGCCTCTCTACCTGAAAAATCAATTTTCCCACCAAAACAAAAAAAAGAACCCCCTAAACCCAAGACCTAGCCTAAAATCCTTTCAAACAAAGTTAGATCCAAAAGAGAGAGCCCTCTCTGATTGCAGGTTGGCTAGAACCTGCAGTCCAAAGTTGGTTTGTGGTTACCTCGGCCGTATCCCTTTCTTAACCTTCGGGGACAACCTGAGTGATAACATTATTTATCATTGCATGTTTGTGATTGATGTTCTAAATTGTGAATTGAATTATGCAGAACAATAGAGTAGGTTTGTGTCTTGTGATTTTGATTAAAATTTCATGAGTAGTTGCAAATCTACATCATAATTTCTACATGGTTTCAGAGCAGGATTCAAATTAGAGTAATAATTTCAAAGTTGTTTCTTAGGATAAACAAATTTGCAGCTCAGTGCAGCAGGATCTCTACAGAGTTGGGAAGACAATCTCCAATGGGATAAGGCTAGAGTATGCCTTGGAAGGCAACTCTAATTTCATTGCATGGAAAGATCACATGGAGGTAATATTGGATGACAATGGATTGCTAGAATACATCAAGACAAATGTTACAAAACCATGGGCATATGATGCCCATAACCTTGTTCAGTGGAAGAAAGATGTATCCAAGGCGAGGAGAATAATCTTGAAGGGAGTACGGGATCACATTGTCTCAAATCTCCACAGGAAACAAAATCCATTTGCAATGTGGAAAGCATTGACATAATTATTTGAGAATAGTAGTGACCACAAGAAGTTGGCACTCAAGGATAAATTTCGAAATATCAAGATGCAAAAGAATGACACTATTCCGCAGTATATGAGTACTAAGTTCACACAAGTTCATGATGAACTTGGTGGGGTTGGTTTTAATGTTGCAGAAGATGACTTGGTAAGCATAGCCCTTCTAGGCCTTCCCAATAGCTGGCATAGATACCAAGATTCAGTGAACGAGAGGGAGAAACTACTGAATTGGGAACGCTTATGGTCCAATTTGGTACAGGAGGAAATAAGGCGAAATACTAGAGATGGGACTTCATCCAAGGGAGAGGATGAAGAAAATTTTGCATTGGTTGGAAAGAAAAAAGAAGGGAAAAGGGAAGAAATATCAATCCAAAATATAATCCATCCAAGGGTGCAAGAAGAAAAAAATGTCTAAAATTAAAAGCTTCCATTGTCATGAATTCAGGCACTGCCACGAGGTGTCCACACAAAAAGGCAAGCAAGAAGACCTCAGGGGGAGTAGCAGGTGAAGTTTTGGATTCATAGTTTGACCTTGACTTTACCCTTATCGCATGCATGGAAAACAGAGTGATGGGGAGTGTGTGGTACTTGGAATCAGGTGCATCGTTCCACATGACAGGGTGTAGAGAATTTTTTAGTGACCTGGAGGAGAAAGATCTCCAGATGCACATCAAGCTAGGGGACGAAGGAAGGTATAATACGGCTGGGATTGGTACATTCACCTTTCAAAGGGAGTCGAGCTCCCCTCTCAGGCTGAAGGATGTCATGTTCGTTTAGGGCGTAAAGAAAAATCTCATCTTTGTTGCAGTTTCGGAAGACGATGGTTATGATGTGATCTTTAGCAAAGGAAAAGAATTCCTGAGACACATAGCCACATGATAGGTTAAGCAGATTAGGGTTCCGGTGAAGAACCTGTATAATCTAGGTGTGGAAGACTGTTCGTTAAGCACTAAGGCGGAGAAGGTGAAGGGTCACGATTTCAATGAACTTATGCATAGAAGACTTGGTCATTTGAATCATGGTGCCCATAATATTATGCAACAAATAAACACTAGCCTCCCTAAAGGAGAAATTGAGAAGCAAGATGTATGCGAAGGATGTATCTTGGGGAAGTACACAAACTCCACATTCCATGATCGGTACATCAAAGCACATGAAATCTTAGAAAGGATCAACTCTAATGTCTTTGGACCTTTCTCGACAACCTCCACTACTAGACACAAATATTTTGTCATTTTTATTGATGAATTCTCAAGGAAGTGTTGGATCTTCTTCATGTGGAAGAAAGATGAGACATTCTCCAAGTTCGTAAAATTCAATGCATTGGTTGAGAAATAAATCAACAAGAAGGTGAAGGCTCTCAGGAGTGATAATGGAGGTGAGTATGTGTCGAATGAATTCAAACATTCCTGTGTGAAAGAAGGAATTAAACGAGAGTTGACAATACCCCACAATCCACAAAAAAATGGGGTGGCTAGCAGAAAGAACCATAGCATTGTGGGAGTTGCGAGGGATATGTTTCATGAGCAAGGCTTGCCACTAAATTTGTGAGTAGAGGCATGCAAAACAACAGTCTATTTGTAGAACCAGAGTCCTCATCAAATTCTCAACATGATTACACCGAAGGAAAATTTCTCTGGGAGAAAGTTGGATGTGTCGCACTTCAGGATTTTTGGAGCCTCTATTTACTGCCATGTCTCCAAAGAATCAAGGAAGAAGCTTGAGCTACCAATAGAATTGGGTGTATTTGTGGGTTACACAGAAACTCCTCACAACTACCGTGTGTACTTGCCATCCCTCAGAAAGATAGTTTTGCGAAGGGATGTAAAGTTTGATGAGGAGAAAGTGAAGTGGTGCTCTCTTGAGAGGGAGCTTCAAATCTCACCAAAAGAGGAGCTTTTAGCTCTAAAGAAGGAGCCTTAAGAAGTTGCAGAGAAACCTCAAATTGAGGATCAGAGAGTGGAGACATCCACTCAAGCATAACCATCCAGTGAAGGTAGAAAAAGGACGAGGGAAGTTGATAGAATTATGCAGGATGTGGGGGATAATGTGGGAGATCCTTCCTATTTACACAGCTAGGGAAGGTCACCTGATTGGTACACTAAGTACATGGCTCTAATGACTAAGATTGTAGAGACTGAGCCATCCTCTTCGAGGAAGAAGTAAAGAAACCTTCATGGGTTGATGCACTGGTGGAGGAATACAAATCCATTGTAAAGAAAAGTGTTTGGGAAGTGTTCCCAAGAGTAACAGATAAATAAGCTGTGGATTCAAGAAGGATATTCAAGGTTAAGGATGCAAGAAATGGAAGCGCAGAGAACTATAAGGCCAAATTTGTGGCCAAGGGGTACTCTCAAGTTGAGGGAATTTACTATGAGGAGACATTTGCTCCTATATGAAGGTACTCATCCATTATATCAACTCTTGCACTGGATGGATAGATGGGGTGGAAGATCCACTAGATGGATGTAAGAACAACATTTCTCAAAGAGGTTATTGAGGAGGAGGTGTACATCGAGCAACCAAAAGGTTTTGAGACATCTGATTGGGATTCTAATGTGTGCTGACTCAAGAATTCATTATACAGTCTCAAACAAGCACCTCATTCTTGGTACACCAGGATTGATAACTATCTCACTAGTTTGGGATTCACTAAAAGTGAAGTAGATGCAAACCTTTATCATATCTCAGTAGAGGGTACATTTCTTATTATTGTCTTATATGTTGATGATTTGATTTTAACCAGTGATGAGAAATTGATCAGATCTTGCAAGGCGAACCTTGCAAAGAGAATTTGAAATGAAGGACATGGGTCTCATGCACTACTTCCTTGGGTTGGAAGTATGGAAAGGAGATGGGGAACTGTTTGTCTCTCAAGGAAAGTATGCAAATGAGATACTGCACAGATTCCGCATGGAGAGTTGAAAACCCATGGATACATCTCTACTAACCAACTAAAGGAAGGAGGATGCCACTTCCGGTGAGGAAGTGGATGCTATTATTTATCGGCAGCTAGTGGGTTCACTGATGTACCTTGTGAACACATGATCATATCTGTGCTATGCAGTCAACCAACTGAGCCAAGCTATGGTTAGGCCGACCAATTTTTTTTGTTTGAAGGAAACTGAGCATGCTTTATGGTACCTCATAGGAACTACCCAATTTGGACTATGGTATAAACAGATAAAGGGAGTGAAGTTCTATGTCTACATAGATGCAGATTGGGTGGGGAGTCCATCAGACCAAAATAGTACATCAGGTGGAATTTTTAGTGTTGGGTCTGCAACTATTTCCTGGTACAACAGGAAGCAAAGATCTATTGTGCTCAACTTGTCAGAAGAAAAATAAATGGTTGTAAGTCAAGCAACATGTGAAGCAATCTGGATGAGAATGATACTTGTGGGACCGTTTCGTCAGATGATGAATCCAACCGTGATCTATTGTGATAATCAGAGTTTCATCAAGCTCTCTGAGAATCATGTATTTCACAATCAATCCAAACATATATATATCCGATATCACTATTTATGTGACTATGTGCGGAGGTGGATAATGTTGTGACAATACATTCTGACAAAGGAACAAGATGTTGACATTTTGACAGAGGCCTTGTCAAGAGAGAAGTTCAAGTTCCACAGGTGCACGATAGGGGTGGTTGAAATTCACTTTCTTGTTGAGAGGGAGTGTTGAAAAATGCAGCAAGAAATTACCAATTCGATTTTGCCTTGATTAAATTGAGAAAATTCAAATTTCCACATCAGCAGACAACTTGGATGCAATTAACTGAGGTGACATGGCCTTTGTCACTCATTTAGCTTAGTAAATTTGAGTTAGAAGATTTAGAGTTCAATTAAGCTTACATGATTGCTAATTTGCGGAAATCAAGGTCAATTATTTCAAATTGTTTTTAGTTAAACTAGTTCTAACTGTTGGAGAAACTAGTGGAAGGTCAGTTGTTGAATGGGACTTCAGTAAAACTCAGTGATCATCTAGTTAACTGATCAATCAACCAAAAATAGATAGTGCATGCAGAGAATTCGAGTTCCCCAGCTGTGGTGGAGATTCCAAGGTAGTGTAACATCAGTTGTAGACTAGTCTTGAGTGTACAAGTGTTGCATGCAATCAGATGATCAACCTTGGGAATTGCACAATCAATTTGAGGAATTTCCTAAATAATAAGGGTCTAATTTATCAAGGAATTGCGCAAGGAAATAGGGGCTCAATCAAAGGTAGAGATTGACTAGGTTTGGGTTAGTCATTGAGTAGACAAATAGGTTATTCACTTCCAAGTTGTGCTAAGTTGAGCAAAACAATTGTAATACATCGATATTAATCAGATTAATGCAAGCAGACAAAGGGGTTTTTAGCAGATTGCTTTGCGTTGGAAAAATAATGTGTGCATGTGTGTTATTTCTCATAGTATTTTTGTGATTGATGTGCTAAATTGTGAATTGAATTCCGCAAAATAGTAGAGTAAGTTTGTGTCTTATGATTTTGATTAAAATTTCATGAGCAATGGCAAATCTACATCATAATTTATACATTTATTAAATTTAATTTAATAGAAAAGTATTATAACAATTATCAACTATTTATATGAATAAATTATTAATTTAAATTTGATAAAAATGCCTTGTAAAAAAATATCCAAATATCATAAAAATTATTGAGTATTTTTATGAAAAAAATAATAAATTATGAAAAAATAATAAGTTAAAACATTGAAAAAATAGTTGAATAAATATTCCATTAATTATTAATTATGAAGTATTATAAAAATGATTTAAGTATTATAAAAAATATCAAATATTTGTATGAATAAAAAGCAATAATAAAACAAGAAAGATAAAGTATTATATGAATACTTTATATTTATATGAATATCAAGTATTTATAAAGTATTGTTATTAATTACTAAGAAAGATAATATAAGTAATAGAAAAGAAGAAAAAGTACTTATTAGTCCCTGCCCTTTCGGGCTGCGGGGACTATATTAATTGATTGATGCTTGCTATTACACCTTGCACAAAAATCAATGATTTTTTTATTTTGTTTTAAGTGCAAGTTTAATTGATATTTATTTTTATTTTTATTTTTAATTAAAATTTAAATTCGCCCTATTTGATTCATAATCAAAGTTTCGATTTCCCATTTTATTTGGTCTCTTCCCAGCGAACATTAATATTGATATTATGATAAAAACTCACATTGTTATTATGATAAAAAGCATGTATTTACATGCATCATGTGAAGTAATACTAGCTTTACTTTGATAACATTGGATGTTGATTATAAACTTTTCACATTCTTGATTTGTTATAAAAAATTTACATCCATCAACTAATAACTAATATTTTTTTTTCGCATTTGTTAGAACATGACTATTAAATATAAAATTAGGCAGTGTACTCTGGTTTTGGGTTTTGCGTTTTGAAACCATCATTTAACACTCGCCTCAGTTAATTCTGTACTCAAGGACTTGATTTTTATCTATATTTTGAAAAAAAATATGTAATTCTTTCTCATGATGAAATATGAAGGGACTAGCTGAGAGATTGGCTCTTCATAACATTTTATATATATATATATATATATATATATTTTTTTTTTTCTTCCTAAAATTCATTGCATTTTTTTGTAAGATTCGTGGTAATTGATTGTGTTTATTTATTTACCATGGTTTTGAGGTCAAGTGACATAATGGCATTATTGTTGACATTGTAATTGACCAAGTATGCCCATTAATTATTGCTTACTTTTATTTGTTCGAGTATGAAGTACACTATTTGATCGAAACTGGAATTTTTTCATTGCATAAGAAATATTTTATATTACTAGCATATTAATCGAGCATATGAGCGGAAGCAATAAGTATATTCTGTTGGGCCCTGCGTTTTTGTAGACTTAAAAATAGTGATACATTGAACCACTATTTATATATATAATTACATTCAAGTTATATAGATAATTAGAAGGGAGAAGAAACATGTTGAATGCCATGACCCGTGAAACTAAGCAATTTACTTGCGAACAACATGTTTGAGTGCAGATATCAATATTTAAATCATCAATCAAACTAACGCGATGGTTGTTGTACAAATCATCTCTCCATTTGGCTCTCGGAGTCTAAGCTTAATAAAACTTAATAAAACTTGAATACCATTTGGGGAGACTAGTGGAAAAAAATGGTAATATTGATGTACAAAGGCGTTTCCAACCTCGTAGCCCGAGTGAAAAGGTCACTACATAAAAGAAATACAGAGAAACTTGAAACCTGTCCATCCCCACCAAAATAAAAATTAAAACAATCACAAAGCCATAATAATAAAACCAAACTAAGAAATCCACATAAAAAGCAATCAATGCAATTTGCAAAGAAACAATTACAAGCCGAATAGATCACCATCCATGGAGACTAACAACTCAGTGAAAATATGCCTTAGCACCCTAATTCTGAGCTAAAGACATAAAAAAAACATTTTGAAAACCAAGCAACATGAAAAACAACATTTCTAATCAGTAAAAAACAACATTTCTAATCAGTATTGTTTAGGAAAAATAAAAATAAAAATAAAATTGAATGGATTAGATATGAGCATAAAGGACAAGTTTATAAAATCCCAAGAGGCAGATAACTTAGAATGCAATAAAGCATTAGATGTTTAGGAAAAATTACGATTGGTAGATTTTTTTGTGACCAGCCAAATCCATGCAATTGTCCAAAATAACAATGATAAAGTAATAAATTGCATCAAATGATTTCGAGTTGAATACATCTTCTATAAGCATACTTGCAAAGGTGGCTTTGTTTTCGTTTGTGTTTTAGCGGAGATGCTCTTACCACTTCCGATGTTCACTTATATCATTTTACTTTTCTAGTCACTAGTGGACATGGACATCTAAATGTTAATTCAAATTGTTTTCTTGAAATAGCTGATGACTTGGTCTTCATCTGACTGAAAATTTGTTTATTGCAATGAACTTTTGTTTTCTATTATAATTTCATCATTATGAAAATAGTTGTTATAATTTATTCAGATATACATTATCATACTAACTTTATCAATCATGCAAATTTTGGTATAAGGTCCATTAAGCAAGAATTAACTTATAGATGATCACACAAAGGTGTCCAATCATGCAAATTTTGGTATAAGGTCCATTAAGCAAGAATTAACTTATAGATGATCACACAAAGGTGTCCAATCATGCAAATTATACCACCTAGGTCAGCAAGGAGGAACTGACAAATTGCAATTTTAAAAAGTAAAATTGTCAATGAGATCCATCGACATACTTTTGATCATTGGGCCTAACAAGTGCTTGATTTCCTTTCCCGTGAATGTGGTATCATTTGGTATCGTGGACAATCTTCATCGACTAAACCAAACCTTGAATCCACGCCTTTTTTTTTATTTTCTGGCAGTTCATCTTGTGGGGAAATGTGAGTTTCTCTTGAATGTACCCTTTTCTATTCAAATCCATAGGACGCCAAGTGTCACGATCAATTGGAAGTTCTATTCTATCTGAACTATTCATTTGCAGATAATATCCACATTCTTTACAAACACTTTGATTCTCTCTCAAGAATCTGAGATATAGCAAGTTCTCGCAATTATCGCATTGAGCCCATAACTTCTTAATTTTAGCGTAATCAATACTTTTATTCTTTTTTTTCTCCGTCTCATTGGCATCCTTACCATCCCTTTTGACCGAATTTTTTAGTAATGCAGTTATTTTACGCTTATCTTCGAACCACTCCTTTATAGACATAGAGTTTTCCTTCCATATAAAGGTGAAAATTGTTACTTTTCGTATCTTATTTTGTATGAAGAGAAGTCGTATAAGTATAAATACAATGATGAAAATTATTAATCAATAGTGTAATGAATCATTGAGAAATCATTTCCATTCATTATTGATTAGGAATTTGAAGTATCGATCCGGGATTATGATAGAATACGTTATTCTATTATAAAGAAAGATTCTCTTCTATACCGCGATGGAAAGGAATTTTCATTTAAAATACAACATCTTTTGGGCTAGAAGGGATTTGAACCCTTGACTTCACGGTCCGGAACCATGAGCTCTGATCCACTGAGCTACCAACCCTATCGAATGATCTATAAGATCATTGTAAAGGATGAATAGGATTCGTTATCGAATGCTTGACCCAATTTTTTTTTCATAAATAACTCTGTTTGAGATATTTAACCTTGGAAATATCTATATATCAATATCTACATAGATATTGATATATAGATATTAATATATGGAAATTCCATATATTGATATTTGAAATCCCATATCTCCGCGCACGATTTGGACTAATATTTGGGGTAGTAGTAAAAGATTGGGCCGAGTCCGATTCCACTGATTCAATGTTGTTTCTAAAATTGAGAAATTAGGGAAGGACCCATTTGAAATGGATGGTAAGAATGGACAAGAAGACAAACTTGGCTGACTTAACTGAAAATTTATCTATCTATATAGATAGTTCATAAGAGTTTGGGAACCAAAGGATAAAAAAGTTGGCTATTCCCTCAACTTCAATAGGATGGAATTGAATACAATTTTTTATGAATCGTCGATCCAAATGGCTCTGGATAGAACCTATAACAGGGTCTCGAAAAAGAAGTAATTTCTTTTGGGCTTGTATCCTCTTTCTGGGTTCACTAGGATTTTTCCTAGTCGAGATCTCGAGTTATTTTGGTGAGAACCTGATACCCTTATTGTCATCTCAGCAAATACTCTTTGTTCCACAAGGAATTGTAATGTGTTTTTATGGTATTACAGGTCTGTTCATTAGCTCTTATCTGTGGTGCACAATTTTGTTCAATGTGGGTAGTGGCTATAATAAGTTCGATAACAAAAAGGAATTGTATGTCTTTTTCGTTGGGGATTTCCCAGAATAAATTGTTGTATTTTCCCACGATTTCTTATGAAGGATATTCAGATGATAAAAATGGAAATTCAAGAAGGTATTTCCCCTCGTCGTGTTCTTTATATGGAAATAAAGGGCCGACAAGACATTCCTTTAACTCGTACTGGTGATAATGTGAACCTAAGGGAGATCGAACAGAAAGCCGCTGAATCAGCTCGTTTCTTGCATGTATCCATTGAAGGGTTTTGAAATCGGGGGTGTCTTTATCCTCGACATACATTCAAATTTAAAAACATTTGAATATATGTCGAGGATAAAGGAACATGAATAAATATCCAATCAGGAAATTTCAATAAATATTCCATTTTCATACAATGAAATATTTATTGAAATTTCATTGTATGAAAATGGAACGATCTAGGATCTTTACGAAAAATATACTATTTTTATGAAATAGTATAGAAAGAGGTAATATAGAAAAAGCAATAAGTTAAAATAGAATTGGTACCATTAGATGAATATGATGTATCAGAAACAACAATTACTAGATAGAGTGGTCCGGTTTCCCTAAAACTAAAACGCTTTTTTCCTCTCATCACGATCCAATTATGACTTTTTGTCGTTCTCTCATTTTTCACGAGCGTTTGTCATATTTGGAGATAACTGGGGAAATATTCGTAAAGGATCTAGTGATCAGGATTCAAAGGATCTTGGTAATGAATAAGACTTATGTTACTTCAAGTTATTCTTCTAAAAAAGAAGAAGTTGAAAAAAATGAATAGATAATTGGTCCAGATATAAATGATTTGGAATGATCTCCTTATGCTCCGTCTCACCCATTTTGAACAAACCTTTTACTTTTTTCCCGAGGATATTTTTTTGATCGGGATCAAACAATTACGCAATAGATCAATCTATGGATCCCATATCGGATTCTATCACTCGTACTTTGTCTAGATTTTGGACAGAACTGAAAAGTGAATCAGGTTCGTTAGCGATTCACGAATTGGAAGTGTCCGAATATAAAGCATCAGCTTCCCTATGATATCTCGCATGTTTAGTAGTACTGCCTTGGGTAATTCCTATTTCATTACGGAAAGGTTTGGAGCCTTGGGTTACAAATTGGTGGAATACGGTTAAATCTCAGGAAATTTTTGATTATCTCCAGGAACAAAATGCTCTGGGAAGATTTGAGAAAATAGAAGAACTATTCTTGTTAGAAAGAATGGTGGAAGATTCTTTGGGAACACATTCACAATCTCTTCGTATAGAGATTCACAAAGAAACGATCCAATTGGTCGAAATGTACAATGAAGATTGTATCCAGATAATATCAAATTTATTAACAAATCTAATAGGTTTTGCTTTTATAAGTGCTTATATCATTCTGGGTAAGAATAAACTCGCTATTATCAATTCTTGGATCCAAGAATTCTTCTATAGTCTGAGCGATACAATGAAAGATTTTCTAATTCTTTTAGCAACCGATCTATGTATTGGGTTTCATTCACCCCATGGTTGGGAACTGATGATCGATTCGATCTCCGAAAGTTATGGATTTTCCCATAATGAACGAATCATATCTGGTCTTGTTTCAACTTTTCCAGTCATCTTAGATACGATTCTTAAATATTGGATCTTCCGTCATTTCAATCGTATATCTCCTTCACTTGTAGTAATATATCATTCGATGAATGAATAAAGAATAGGTAGGTTGTTTTCTTTGACCGAAACAATTGAAACAGAATAATAAAGTGTTTTCCGTGTTCAGGAATTAGCTATTCCTCCCGTTCATTCTTCTCCTGGTGTGAGACTTCAGTTTTCTTATTTTTAGGTTTGGTTGAATCAACATAGTAGTAGAATTTTTGACAGGTAACTATGATAGCTACCTACTCTCACCCCAAAAATGATTTGGAACCAATAATTGAACCATGCAAAATAGAAATACTTAAGAATGGGCGAAAAAGATGACTCGGTTAATTTCCGTCCTGGTCATGATACATATCATAACTCGGACATCCATTTCGAATGCATATCCCATTTTTGCACAGAAGGTTTATGAAAATCCCCGAGAAGCCACTGGATGTATTGTATGTGCCAATTGTCACTTGGCAAAAAAACCTGTGGATATTGAGGTTCCACAGTCCGTGCTTCCCAATACCGTAATTGAAGCAGTTGTTAAGATCCCCTATGATATGCAGATGAAACAAGTTCTTGCTAATGGTAAGAAAGGGGCTTTAAATGTAGGAGTTGTTCTAATTTTACCGGAGGGCTTTGAATTATCCCCTCCGGATCGTATTTCCCTTGAGATTAGACAAAAGACGGGTAATCTTTATTTTTAGAACTATCGTCCCAATAAAAAAAAAATATTGTAATAGGTCCTGTTCCCGGTCAAAAATATAGTGAACTTGTGTTCCCCATCCTTTCACTAGATCCTTCTACTGATAAAGAAGCTCACTTCCTGAAATATCCCATATATGTGGGTGGTAATAGAGGAAGAGGACAAATTTATCCCGATGGGAGTAAGAGCAACAATATGGTCTATAGTACTTCAGCAACAGGAAGAGTGAGAAACATTTTACGTAAAGAAAGGGTGGATATGAGATAACTATTGATAATACATCAGACGGTGGGCAAGTGGTTGACATTGTACCTCCAGGACCGAAGCTTCTTATTTCAGAAGGCGAATTGATCAAGGTCGATCAGCCATTAATGAATAACCCTAATTTGGGTGGATTTGGTCAAGGAGATGCAGAGATAGTACTTCAAGATCCATTACGTGTCAAAAGGTCTTTTATTATTCTTCGCATCTGTCATTCTGGCATAGATATTTTTGGTCCTTAAGAAGAAACAATTTTAGAAATTTCAATTGGCCGAGATGAATCTTTAGGTCCATAGATTTTTGAACATGAAGTTTACTTATTGATTCAAAAATGAATACCCCTTCGGAGCCTTTTATCCTTCTTCTCCCTTATATATTCTTGATAAAATGTTCATTTAGATCTAAATTGGAATAAAATTGAAATAGGAAGTGACTCCATAAGCACTGGAACAGATCAACTTGTTGAACGATCCCCGATATGCTATGTCGTGTACTATATACATGCCATTCCCTCCTTTCCTTGTCCAAACGATCCGGAAAATAGAGATAGATCGTAGGGAGGAGAGATGAGGAGAATAACTAAGCAAGATCCCAACCAATCTACAAAATTGTGTTAGTTGAAAACTAAAATCTAATAGGGAAAAACAACAATTATCGCCCATGAGTGAATAGACAAAGGATCGATACCAAAGAAGAAAGATTCTTCTTTCACATTCAAAAGAATGGAGGGAAGATGGGAGCGGGATATTTCTCCAGGAGAAATACAAAATACTTCATATTTATCACATATTTGATAATAAGCTATACAACTTGTGCGAGAGTTGAGAGTTAGTCATTGTTCTTGCTTTGATCCCCTATCAGAGGTCACCGACCCACATAAGAACAAACGTTAGCTCGTTTTTTATTCTTGAAAGAAATGACTGTAGATAGATAAATTGGTTTTTTCCGGGGCGGACGTAACCAAGTGGACCAAGGCAGTGGATTGTGAATCCACCATGCGTGGGTTCAATTCCCGTCGTTCGCCTCATAAAAGAAGATAAAAAACGGACTGGATTTGAATCCGATTTGTTGTCATTTTCATATTTCGGTGAAAATATTTCTATCTATGTAATAGAAATGGACACCCGAGCCCTCTTTCTTCGTGGGAAACATGAGCCCTTTATCAGACTTGAACCGATGACTTACGCCTTACCATGGCGTTACTCTATTGCTGAGTTAAAAGGGCCCCCTCATCATATATGAATGAGTGAGTCTACTATGGTAGATGGACAACAAATTGGATATGGATGATCCATCTATCTTTATAGATATCAAGTTGAGAACATATATTATAGTAGCTCGTAGGGTAAGGATCGCTATACTGGAAACTCCGGGCTGAGCTGATACGAAGCGGATGGAGACAAGTTATGCCTGAGAGCATTTGCTGAAATATGTTCGTATTGCTAGAAGAGCCAAAGGCTCAATGGGTCAGGTCCTATTGCAATTACTTGAAATGTGTTTGGATAATATTCTTTTTCGATTAGGTATGACTCCCACCATTCCCGGAGCTAGACAATTAGTGAATCATGGACATATCCGGGTCAATGACCATATGGTAGATATACCAAGTTACCCTTGCAAACCTCAAGATGTGATTACTATAAGAGATCAACAAAGATTGAGAGCTAAGAATATGGAGCCATTCCAGTTTATGGCTCTTTTTCTTCCTAGAAGAGGAAGATCTTTCTAAAATGAATTAGAAAGAATCCAATTAGAAGATTAGAGGAGTTGAGCAAAAAAAATTCCTTGATAAAGAGAAAGTACAACCTAGAATTTCTAAAACTAGAATGGATAGAATCCTTTCTTCTCTCTCGGAAATAGAAGAGAGATAATTAAGGAATTCTAGAATTTGGATTCAAATGTGGAAGGAAAGAAGTGATGGAATATCCGTCAATGGGATTGTGGCGTGTATAGTTTAGTGATATAGGTGGGTTTTATTCGTTACATTATCAACTTAAATAGTTAAAGGATATTTGGATGGATCTATGATCCATCCAAAGCTCTATCTATCTATAACTAAAGGGCCTAATACAATCATCAGAGTCAGAACAGTGAGCTGTGCAATAGCTTCTAGATCCATTTGGTTTTCTTTCACCCTCCATCGACTAAATGTATGAATAAAATGTTGTCTGGATCAATCACTTTTCTTCTATTTTGTCTTATTCGAACTCCTACCCATTGGTGTAGTTTCGATCAGGAGCCTATGACCTTGAGCAACTGATATCTTTACAATAATACATAAAATAGATAGAGAACCCTTCAATATCTAGATAATAAAATTTGATACTGGAGAGAAATAAATGGACTAATCCATGTAACGCATTTAATCAAACTGATTGGGGAGGGAATGAAGATATGGTAATAGAGGTTCAATTTTTGATAGCTTTTTTTCTTGCTTTTACAGCAGGTATTCTAGCACTCAAATTAGGTCAAGCACTATATGACTGATTTTTTCTACTTTTCTTGGCCTGGCCATCGGCCAAGAAAAGCAGAAAAAATCAGTCATACAGAACTATTTTTAATGAAATGAACAATACGATTGACTGGATTGTTCTTTATCCAAATGAATAATGGCAATATTCATTATATTGCTGATACAATCTGTACATACTATGGTATACACCTTTACTCCACCATTCATTTTGTTACACATGAACTCTTCCATCTTGGAGAGATGGCTGAGCGGACCAAAGCGGCGGATTGCTAATCCGTAGTATGGATCATCCATACCAAGGGTTCGAATCCCTCTCTCTCCGTTCATCCACTATTGATCCTGAAAACGAATAACCCCGAATCTTTCTACGAAACAGAAAAGGCCCATTAACCTAGATACTTCCTATTTTGACCTTTTTTTTCATTGCATAGCACAAAATGATAAAGTTATCATTTTGACTGAGCATTTGAACTCAGTATTTTATTTTTTCCCGCAGTAAAGTGTTACTGTTTATGGAACAGTAATAGCTCCACCCTTTAGTAGAAAAATGATATTTTTTCATAAAAAATTATATCTGACTTAGTCCATAAATTGCAAAGGTATCGTTCATGAATGAATGGAAGGATTAGAATATCTCATTTCTTTCCTCTTTTTTTATCAATATAAATGGGACCAATCCCTACATTGTGTATTGGTATATACAAACGATAAAATATCTTTGCCTCTCCCTGCTATTATGTATGAACAAGATTGTTTCAAACATGTTCCTTCATTAGCAATGTCCAAGTGAATGGATGTTCACTTTCGAGATGATCCAGGTCTAGCTCGATAACATGATCTCTTCCAATCCAATGTGAGAAAGTTACATAGTGTCTACTTTTTCCGATAAAGGGGTGTTTTCATGGGTTTGCCTTGGTATCGCGTTCATACCGTCGTATTGAATGATCCTGGACGGTTAATTTCTGTACATATAATGCATACAGCTCTAGTTGCTGGTTGGGCTGGTTCAATGACTCTGTACGAATTAGTAGTTTTTGATCCATCCGATCCTGTTCTTGATCCAATGTGGAGACAAGGTATGTTCGTTATACCTTTTATGACTCGTTTGGGAATAAAGGATTCATGGAGTGGATGGAACATCACCAGAGAAACTATAATTAATCCCGGTATTTGGAGTTATGAAGGTGTGGCTGGGGCACATATCATGTTTTCTGGCCTGTGCTTTTTGGCAGCTATCTGGCATTGGGTATATTAGGATCTGGACATATTCTGTGATGAATGTATGGGAAAACATTGTTTAGATTTGCCAAAAGTATTTGGAATTCATTTATTCCTCTCAGGAGTAGCTTGTTTCGGATTTGGAGCATTTCATGTAACGGGTTTGTATGGTCCTGGGATATGGGTGTCTGATCCTTATGGACTAACTGGAAAAATACAACCAGTGGATCCAGCATGGGGAGCTGAAGGTTTTGATCCTTTTGTTCCAGGAGGAATAGTTTCTCATCATATAGTAGCAGGTATTTTGGGTATATTAGCATGTCTATTCCATCTCAGTGTTCGTCCTCCCCAACGTTTATACGTAGGATTACGCATGGGGAATATTGAAACGGTCCTATCCAGCAATATTGCTGATGTGTTTTTTACAACTTTCATTGTTGCTGGGACCATGTGGTATGGCTCCGCAACAACTCTGGTCGAATTATTCGGTCCCACTCGTTACTAGTGGGATCAGGGATACTTCCAACAAGAAATAGATCGATGGGTTCGTGCCAGTCTAGCCGAAAATTTAAGCCTATCAGAAGCTTGGTCCAAAATTCCCAAGAAACTCACTTTTTATGATTACATTGGTAATAATCCAGCTAAGGGGGGGTTATTCAGAGCAGGTGCAATGGACAATGGAGATGGAATAACTATTGGTTGGTTAGGACACCCTATCTTCAAAGATAAGGAGGGAAATGAGCTTTTTGTACGTCATATGCCTACCTTTTTTGAAACATTTCCAGTAGTTCTGGTGGACAAAGAAGGAATTATGAAAGCCGATGTTCCTTTTAGGAGGGCAGAATCAAAGTATAGTGTTGAACAAGTAGGTGTAACTGTTGAGTTCTATGGTGGTGGACTTGACAAGGTCAGTTTTGGTGATCCTACTATAGTTAAAAAATACGCTAAACGTGCTCAATTAGGTGAAAGTTTTGAATTAGATCGTGCTACTCTAAAATCTGATGGTGTTTTTCGTAGTAGTCCAAGGGGTTGGTTTACTTTTGGACATGCTACATTTGCTCTCCTTTTCTTTTCTGGACACAATTGGCATGGTGCTAGGACCTTATTCAGAGATGTTTTTGCTGGTATCGACTTGGATCTGGATGCTCGAGTATAATTTGGAGCATTCTAAAAACTGGGAGATCCAACTACTAAAAGAAAAGTGGTATGATATTGCTCCTATCTCTTCTCTAATAAATATTAGTACGAAAGCTATCTCCATAATTGTAAATTACGATCAAATCGAATCTATGGAAGCATTGGTTTATACATTCCTGTTGATATTGACCCTAGGGATAATCTTTTTCGCTATTTTCTTCCGAGAACCACCCAAACTTCGGACTAAAGGGGGAAAATAATTTTTCTTCTCCAAATCGTCATTCTTTCTCTCCCATCAAAGAAAGAATGACCTTCCCTATAGGGAAGGTCATTCTTTCAATTAGTCCTCGTGATCCTCAAAAGGATCCCTAAGTTGTTTAGAGGGTTGCCCAAAGGCAGTGTATAGGGCATAACCAGTAAAGATTACAAGTAAACAAGATATGGAGATGGTGACTAAGGTTGCAGTTTCCATTATAAGGTGATCCCAATATCATGGTATGTTTACCATATAATAACAAAGTTAACAGATCTCAACCAATACAATAGTTTCTATGGCTACACAGACCATTGATGATACTTCCAAAACCACGCCAAAAGAAACCCTTGTAGGAACGACCTTAAAACCGCTTAATTTAGAATATGGTAAAGTAGCTCCTGGATGGGGAACTACTCCTCTTATGGGTTTTGCAATGGCTCTATTTGCAGTATTCCTATCAATTATCTTGGAGATTTATAATTCTTCCATTTTATTGGATGGGATTTCGGTTAGTTGGGGCTGAGGAACTCCAAAATTCACCTGGTGAGCTCTTGAAGAAAAAAAAAAAGAACTGAGGGATTCAAACCCAGACCAAATAGTGGCTTTGAGTTTTCAGCTTATCTTGTTCCAATAGTTTGATCGTGTAATTGCTTTTCTCTAAGGATTTTTGGAATATGGGTGTTTGACTTGTTGAAATCGATCCATATTTATAGTACAGAAGACCGATCTGTTATCTTCATCAAGATGGTCCTACATCGTTGGATATTTCATTTCTAGAATATTGAATCTCTAGAGCATGAGGTCTATCATAGATATGTTCCGGAAGATCTGAACTATGGTTTGTACCTATCATTTCCTCGTCACCAGACTTCCAATAAAGAAATTGAAAGAGGTATTTCCTATAATAAATCGAAGGATCTATCCCCTCTCATAATTATGTTGATTATGACCAAAGAATGATATAGTATCTGATTTCTCTTAGTTAGCATATTTCATCGAATGAGCGAAAATGAAAAGGTTATTACCTAGAGAACCTTTTGGGGATTTGATAAAATCATCGGGGTCTAATTGAAATCTGAGGTTTGGATTGATTCATCTATTGAGATCTCGACAAGATAATTCCTATAAATCGTCTATATTAGTTCTTTTCTAGGGAACTGATATCACACGAATAGGGTAAAAGATTTTTCAAAGGGCCTATAGTGATTTATCATAGGGATGAGCCGACTTGAAATTTTGGCACTTTTTGAAATTTTGGCACTATAGAGTCTTCTAATAGAAATGTTGGATTGTTTCGAATGATCTTCATTTCTCCAGCCGGTCAGGCAACGAACCCTCAAGTATCTCTTTTCCCAAATTTATTTATTCGTGTCCAAAAGCATTTGCGTGTTCTTGTTCAAGCCGTATGAAGGGAAATTCTCATGTACGGTTTTAAGAGGGGGAATTTCAGTTTACCTATCTCAATAAAGTATACGATCGGTTCGAAGAGCATCTCGAGATTCAGGCGATTGCGGATGATATCACCAGTAAATATGTTCCTCCTCATGTCAATATATTTTATTGTCTAGGGGGAATCACACTTACTTGTTTTTTAGTACAAGTAGCTACTGGTTTTGCTATGACTTTTTACTATCATCCGATCATTACAGAAGCTTTTGCCTCTGTTCAATACCTAATGACCGAAGTTAACTTTGGTTGGTTAATCCGATCAATTCATCGATGGTCGGCAAGTATGATGGTTCTAATGATGATCCTGCACGTATTCCGTGTTTATCTCATAGGTGGATTCAAAAAACCCCGTGAATTAACTTGGGTCACAGGTGTAATTTTGGCTGTGTTGACCGTATCTTTCGGTGTAACTGGTTATTCTTTGCCCTGGGATCAAATTGGTTATTGGGCAGTGAAAATTGTGACTGGTGTGCCTAAGGCTATTCCTGTAATAGGATCTCCTCTGGTAGAATTATTACGCGGAAGTGTTAGTGTGGGTCAATATACCTTGACTCGTTTTTATAGTTTAAAAACTTTCATATTACCCCTTCTTATTGTTGTATTTATGCCAATGCACTTTCTAATGACCCATAACCAGGGTATTCCAGGTCCTTTATAGAGAGGAAAGATAGATTGAAAATAACTATTCATAACTTATTGTTCCGAATAACGACAGTAATATATCATCGCGAGGAATATTTCTTATTAAAAAATGGAAATATCCATAGAAAATATGGTCCTCGGATTTCTCCTTTCGATTTTGGAGTATTATTCATCCAATACAAACAAATAATTGGAGTAGATTCTCAGACGAAGAAGATGGATTATGGGAGTGTGTGACTTGAACTATTGATTAGGCCATGCAGATACTTTCTTCGATCTACCACATAAATATTTATGATAAAATGTGTCTCTGTCCCAATTTCCTTATCAGAAATAGGAAGTTTAGCACCTGGGTGGAAAGGCATTGGTCAGTTTGTTTTGTTCCAAGAGAATTCTTTCTATGATCGAATCCGAATCAGGAAGGGCTCCGTGAGATCCGGACAATGGGACAATATTTTCATATATTCAATAATTGGACTATATGACTTTACTTCTCCTTTTCATAGTGTGAAAATGCATCCATTTCGATGGGAAAACTATTGGAGTGAAAGAAGGGATCTAAGGAAGGAGAGAGGCCAGATCAATAACAAGTCAATACCTTGTATGCTAAAAAACTTTTGAGGTCTATTCGTGGTGATAAACACAAATTACATGGACTAAGATGGTTCAAAAGGCATATCAATCATGATCGAATTTGTGAGCTTACTTGGGTCATGAGCATTTAACTGGAATAATAAAATGACCAATGATGGATGATCATAGACATTATTAGTTCCTATTTTTCCAATTCGTCTTCCATCACGAGAAAAATAAGTGATATATACTTCCTCCAGTTATTGTTCGAGCCGGATGATAAAAATTGGCATGTCCGGTTCTTTCGGGGGATAGATCCATAAAGATCTACTTATCCCAATAACAAAGAAACTTGACCTAAATGATCCTGTATTAAGGGATAAATTAGCTAAAGGTATGGGACATAATTATTATGGAGAGCCCACTTGGCCCAATGATCTTTCATATATTTTTCCAGTAGTAATTTTAGGTACTATTGCATGTACAATAGGTTTAACGGTTCTAGAACCATGAATGATTGGTGAACCAACAAATCCATTTGCAACTCCTTTGGATATATTGCCCGAATGGTATTTTTTCCCTGTATTCCAAATACTTCGTAAAATACCTAACAAATTATTAGGTGTCCTTTTAATGGGCTCAGTACCCGCGGGATCATTGACGGTGCCTTTTCTAGAGAATGTGAATCAATTTCAGAATCCATTTCGTCGTCCAGTAGCTACAACGGTATCCTTGATTGGTAATGCAGTAGCCCTTTGGTTAGGTATTGGGGCAGCGTTGCCTATTGATGAATCTTTAACTTTAGGTCTTTTCCAATTTGATGATGTCTCGGATTAGAACAAATTATCATAACTCGTTTGTGACCCTCCAATTTGCTCATATTACATTTTGTTTCCTGAGACAAAGAGTCTGTTTCATCTGTGATTCTCGATCCCTATCAGATGTTCAAAAGGTGATTCAATCGTTTGAAGATTTGTTGCTAAGTCTATGTATTATACGTCCTTTGGTTAAACCATAAGCACTTAATTCGACCTTGACCCTATCTCCTGGTAGTATTCGTACGGAATTACGTCGAATCCTACGCGAAATATGAGTCAGAATCTGACATCCATTATCTGTCAGAACTCGAAACATACCATTGGGGAGTGATTCAGTAACCAAACCTTTCGCATGGATCAGATTTTGTTTCTTCATCGAATCTCCTCCTCTTTTGATTCAACAGCTTGACTAACGTGCTTGGATGAAGATGAATGGTGTCTCGGCTTGCTCCGACTTTTCATACTATGGGGATATCTTACAGAATAAATATTTTTGGACAACATTTGGATTAATTACCATACATAACATAAAATTTCTCATCCAATTTTTTTCTGTCGAGCTTCTCGATCTGTCAAAATTCCTTGGGAAGTAGAAAGAATTACGATCCCCATTCCACCTAGAACTTTTGGAATTTCTCGATAATTAGAATAAATTCTCAAACCAGGTTTGCTGGTACGCTTTGACGTGGTCATATATGTCCTTTTCTTCCTTCTCCGATATTTTCAAGTCGATATCAAAAAATATTTTTGGCCTTCCTGATGTTCCCTAACATCTTCTATAAAACCTTCTCGTAAAAGGATCCTTCCAATGTTCTTGGTAATATTAGTAGCTGTTACTCGAACCGTTCCTTTTTATACCATGTCAACGTTTCTTATAGAAGTAATTAGATTGGTAATAGTATCATTACCCATGACGAACGAATTCTTAGGAATTCCTGGTCTCGATATAAAAGGCATGTTCGATCTTCTTTGAGGAATATGCCTGAGGTGCAATGAATTTAATTGATCCATGTACCATTTGATGAACCTTAAGTCAAAGATTCTTACAAGATCTATCAGTACTTATAATACTTCGGGAGCCAATGAAAATATTTTCATGAAATTCAATTGTCTCAATTCCTGAGCAACCGGACCAAAAACTCGAGTTCCTTTTGGATTTCCTTCCTGATCAATGACAACGACTGCATTGTCATCAGATCATATCATCATTCCATTGTCACGTTCAAATTCTTTACAGGTGCATATAACTACGGCTCTAACTACTTCCGATTTTTCCAGGGGCATGTTAGGTACTACTTCTTTAATTATAGCAATGATAACATCACCTATATGAGTGCATTTACGCTTACTTGCTCCTAGAACTCGAATACACATTATTTTTCGGGCTCCACTATTATCCACTATATTCAAATAAGTTTGAGACTGAATCATTTTTCCTCCAAAATATTTTTTACCTCGGCAGATAACATGAAAAAAAAGGAAGAGTTCTTACGAACTAGTATATCTCCATGAGGATGTATGCAACACCAAGGTTAATTATTGTCTTTCCAACCTGACTAGTAGTCTATTTCGTGATCGATGATATGCTTGGTCAGGCAATAAGGAAGTGCTGCAACTTTTAACTTGTCCTTATACGCTCTCCTTGGCCACACATAAGTTGAGTTCATAGTCCATTAAAAAACAAATAAAAAAAACATAGGAGGTTCAAATGTGACTATAACAATAGACTAAGACATGATGAAAACAAGTGCATGAAGAAGAAACTTATCTAACTCACATGTTTTATAAAAATGAAATGAAAGTTCTTGAGTCAGCAACAAGGTTACATATAAAATTGTTATAGAAGATCTGCACATTTTAGTTTGTCGAATTCCAAGATAATTATTTTCCCCAAAATTCTCTCAAACTTTTTCTGCAATTTAAAATAAATAAAAGAGATGCATGTATTTCCAAGGAGTGACCAAAGGATCCTTATTACATGAAAATGTTACTTCCTAAAGTGTCGATCATTATTCTCTTTGATGAAATAATATAAATGAGGCAACCTACATAACAACATATATTTATGCCTTTTCTCTTTTACATATTAATCATTCTTGGAGGCAAGATTTCCTCAACCCCATCCTGAGAGGATGAAACAAAATAAGAGACTATAATTATGATATATCATCAAAATCCTTTTGAAATATATAAACTCTAGCTTTGACATGAATTTCCAGATGATTTTTGAACATGGGTAGCTTACCATGTCAAATTATAAAACATGGAGAAAAGTGGAGCTTCTAATGTTTTCATGAGTTTTTGAATATACTCTAGTTTAATGCCAACTAACATGAGAGAAAGATTTGACACTAATATCTAAATAGAGCAAGCCGTTTCTAAATATACTCTAGTTTAATTCCAATTAACATGAGAGAAAGAGTTTACACTAATATCCCAATAGAGCGATCCATGTATAACTTGAGATTAATTGATGTCGTCTTTATCCGTGATAAGACTTTAAATGAGCATTGCAATAGAAATTATTCCATGTTATATTGTATAATATACCGCTTGTTGTGATCTAATCTATGCTGAGATTTGAAGACAAGTTATGGTCATTGAGAAATATTTTTTGCTGTATTTATGCTTCCCTATTTATTTGGTTTTAGACCAACCATAGGTCATCATTTTAGTGGTGGGAAGCATTCAAGACTTTTTTGAATATTACATGATCAATATTTTGTCATTTTTAAAATTAAATTTAAATCTAACTTATTTTCAATTTTCACTTGAAGTGCCTGACCAAATATTTTCATTAATGGGGATCTATCTCATTGAACAAGTTGATTACGGGAAACCTACATTTCTATAACCATCTATGTACAATGAAAATACCAAATATGATCCTTCCATGATCTTTGTATACTTATAAGGTTCTAATAGTATCAATTTCATGTTTGAAATTTCCAAAGGAGGTGAAATCCCATGATAGATCGTGTAACTCACATTTCACACAAAACTAAAACAAACAACACAAAAAATTCAAAAAATATCTTTGTCTTCAATAGTTAATGACCTTCTTGACATAGTGCACACATTTCTTCATCTCTACACACATACTTAGCCATCTCACTTGCAATATCTACCGCCCTTGGCATCATGTCCTGTTGAAGAATCTAGGGCAATTAGATGTAGTGTGATTCTTCTTGACTTGATAACAATTTGTAGAGTCTTTTTACTTTTTATTTTTAACTTAATCTTCTTCTTCTTCTTATTAATGCATTTGTGTGTACTTCATCAAACTGCTACCAAAAACAAAAGAACAAGAACACAAGATGTTGGCTCTCCGCCAAGGCAAAAACCTCTCTTCTCTGAGGAAAACCCTTTAGTAAGTTTCTCTTATTGAAACTTCTTATTAATCAATTCCAAACCCTAGACCCTTGACTAGGATGTCCTCTAAGCACAATTCAAGTCTTTCCTCTTTTCTGCACTATGTTCCCCGACACATGGAATTTCTCCTTCCGACACTTTGATCCCCAACACATCATCCTTTTTCTTCATTGCTTCGTCTAGAGATAGACATCGTTTATGTTAGCTTCTTGATGAGATATTATTCTTCCTTCCTTTGAGATGTTCTTCACTTAAGGAGACACCCTTCTCTTGATCCAACAAACTCTTCTTGAAGTCTAGGTTTATGACTGTACAACTTCCCTAGTTTTCCCACGTGTGATATGCACCCTAGAGAATTAGGGTTCCTTTCCTTCGCTATAGAGATATGCTTCTTTGCTTTACTTGGGAGGCCTTGTAGGCCTATTTTAAAGCCCAAACAACACTAGTTCATGGATTGTTTGTCCCCACTATCATACCCGTAGGCTTGACCACCTTTTCTTCGCACATGTGACTGTTTCTAGTCCTAGAAACAATCCTCTTCACATTGATTTTTCTCCTCCTTCCTTCTCTGCACTAGGAGACCTCTTCTTCATCCTTCGTTCCCCTTTCTCTTGCCTCTTGTCTTTGCAAATTTCAGAGCTTCTTTATTGAAGTTCTAACGGAGTGGACAACCTCTATATATAGAGGATTGTCCCTCCTTTTAGGTCGACTAGAAGGCCGACTTGAAGACTGTTTGGAGGCTGACTTGTTATGCTTACTTCAGATGACTTATTTAGTGGTGTCATATGCTTGGAGGAGACTCTTTGATGATGCCTTTGCTTTGGAGGAGACTTGACTTTGTTTGGATGAATATTAGTTGGACTTCTATACAAACATATACATGGTGCAACATGCCCTTAAGGTCTTCAACATTTTATTTTGACTATTTGACTCACCTATAACACTTTAAGTTGTGATATACCTATTTCAATGAGCAAGAAACTCATTTACACATATTATAAAAATAATATTTCTTCTCTTAAATAAATACAAATATCAAAAGTACATTTATGAAAACCGAACCTAGTTACATTTCCTTCAACACTCCCTCTTAACTATGGAGGTATTCATATAACATTACAAGGTGTTTGGCTTTGTTTCAATCTTGAAAAATTCACATAAGAGAAACCAGATTGGAAATCCATATGTTATAGCATCATAATAACCAACATTGTTTCCAAAACAAGGCCTTGAATGACAACTCTATCTCTCAATATATCAGAGCACAATGTTGGTGAGACCAATGACTTATAGACACCTTCTTCATTGTATCTCAAGGTACATACCCACTTGGGTGTTCACTGAGTATGACCTTCTAGGACTATTCTTGTCTTGGGTTCCCAACCCTCAAAGAATATCGTTCCTCTTGCCTACTCTTGTCTTGGATGACCTACACATCCTCAAGGAGTATCGAATGCCAGATGATTACCTAATCCTCCCATTCTTTATTCCCAAGTGAAGACAAGAATGTCGTGTCTATCACTTCCTCTCAATTGAGGAAGACATGCCCAAGTATCCTATGACAAGGTACTTGTCCAAGTTCCTTTGTAATTGGGAACTTGTTATAACTCCCTCTTAGCTAGGGACTTGTCCATTCATTAACAACTTCTTCTTCGTGGGTCCTTTAGCTGCTTGATCTTCTTCTTTCCTTTGATGTCATGAAGTCTTGGTTCGAACTTCCTTTTAGTAGGCCACCATCCATCGATCACTTTCTTTCCTGGTTTGTCATGTCATTGCTTCCTCTGTGGAAAGTGGTCTTCTTGTCATATATCACGATCTCTTGTCATCTTGGCTACTCCTCTATCATATTGTTCACGCTTCAGAATACTCTTTTCATGGATGCTTCGTTTGCTTGTTCCCATGCTTCGGTCGAGTAGCCCTTCATGACTTCATCCTGTTATTGCTTCAACATTAAGTTTGGCTAAATGGATTTCTTCATCATGACATCTTTGTATAGTAGAATCAATTATCTGCACCTTTTGTATCTCCAAGGCCTTCATAGGTGTCAAGGGTCTTTCCTTCCTTTGTCAGAGCTGTCCTGCCTTCTTTCGGGAGATATCTTCAAAATATCTTGTGAGATAATGATTCTTGGTGATCATGGTGTTCTTCACATGTTTGATCTCTTTCTTCATTTGCTTCTTCTTCGATAGATTAGTCAACCACTTTCTTCTCCTTGTGAGAGCACTTTCTTATTTCTTGCTTCTAGAGCTAGTCAACATTTCTTCTTTACTTGCTTCTTAGTCAGCAATCTTATACTCCTTATGTGAGTATTTTATTTTGTTGACCTTCATTGCATTGTAGTACATGCCTTCGAGCATGTCATTGGTGAAAGAGATTCTTTCCTACTTGATCATGTCATAGAACTATTCCCATGACTCAATAATATGCATATGATAACATGAATAAACTTTGATGCATACATACCTCATCTTGATTCTCCTTTGATCATCTTAGCTTCATTTGGTTGTCCTTGGTGTGGCCCTTATTGCTTCATCTTAGCTTGCCTGCATATCATCTTTTTCTTGAATCCCATGAATGGGATTCCCAACGAGACATCCGCTTTGGTTTATGAACCTTCTTTTGAAGATTCCATCATGGGATCTTAAATACCCTTGCCTTGCAAATGTTTCTTTATTTTTTATGATGGAGGTCTTCTAAGATGCTTAATCATGATCAATTCTCTTTCATTGTGGATGAGGTCTTATTCTAGGTAAGATCCTTCTATATGAATATCTTCAACTACGTTCATCATGCTCCTATATTCTAGAAGAAATTTCTAACCATGCATTTTTTTCTCATTTATAAATGTTCTTTCTACATGAGTATCTAGAACTCTATGTACTTCATGCCTCTAGATTCTAGAATATGTTTCTAGCCATGAAATTTTATTTTATTCCTACATGCTCCTATCCTACTCAAAACTTTGAAAGAAGACTTTAAGTAAAGAGTTTGACTTAGTCATAGTAGAGATATGGTGTATCTTCCTTCTTTTGCTTCTTTTCTTCTCCTTTCACCTCTTGAGTCATGTGAGCTTCTTCCCTCTTTCTTTTGTTGTTGTTTTCATTCTTAAGATTAGGATAATTCCTTTTGTAGTGTTCATATTCTTGGCATCCATAGCATTGGATTTCAGACATATATTTGTTGTTTGTTCTTAGTGGACCAAATTTGCCAAATTTTCCCTTTCTCTTGGCCATGGTAGCAAATGCTTGCTCTTTTGATCCCACATCTTCCTTAGCTTTGAGTATGGGTTCCTCTGTCTTACATAGATACCACATTTCACTTAGCGTGGTAGCTTCCTTCTTGGAATATATGCTTGATGTGAAGTTACCCTAGTCCTCAGGTAGAGCATTAAGTACTACGATTGTCATTTCTTTGTTGGACATGACTTCCCCTAGCTCTTGAAGTTGATCCCTCATCTCAGATATTTTCATGAAGTAGGGATCTATTCCTTCCTTTGTTATCTTCATCTTGTATAATTCATTCCTTAGAGATATCACTTCTCCGACTGTGGATACCAAAAAAGATTTACTAGCTTATCATAATTTTCTTTCGATGTCTCAAATTTGGAGACATAAGGAATGAGAGAGTCCTTGATAGATTCTATTAGAATCCTTTGAGCTCTTGTCTCATCCTTATTATACTTAGCTAAGGATTGAATTTGTTCTTAGAAGGGATAGCGATATTCCCTTTGACATGTTCTAGGAGTTCATTCTGCTTGAGAAGTAAATCATTCCTCTTCTTCCATGCAAGAAAGTTATTGGTACCTACCAATTTGTTTCTTTCCTTGCAAAAAGACATTGATGTATATTCAGAGGGGGACATATACTTTCTTGATATATTTTGAGATGTAGTATACTTTCTTTTTCCTTGAAGACTTGATGGCTTTCCTTCCTTAGATCTTGATGTTCTTTAAGTTTCTTTATCTTAAGTGGGCTTGCTTCAAGTAGACTTAATTGATGGCTTGGCTTGAGGTGTAGGCCCCTTCTTGGTCTACTCTTCTTTGTAGGTGCCTTTGCACAAAAAGACTTCTCCTTTTAATTTTTAGTCTCCTTGTAATCCCTTCTTGTCCTTGACTAGATTTGGCTTGATGCTTCAACCTTGTAGATGCTTTTCCTTGATGAGTATTCTTGAGTTTCCCTTTCCTTGATGTGTTACCTTAGCTCTGATACCATGTTGAAGAATCTAGGGCAATTAGATGTAGTGTTATTCTTCTTGACTTGATAAAAATTTGTGGACTCTTTTTACTTTTTCTTGTTAGCTTAATCTTCTTCTTCTTCTTATTAATGCATGTGTGTGTACTTCATCAAACTGCTACAAAAGACATAAGAAAAAGAACACAAGATGTTGGCTCTCTACCACGACCAAAACTTCTCTTCTCTTGAGAGGAAAACTCTTTAGTAAGTTTCTCTTATTGAAGATTATTATTGATCAATGACAAACCCTAGACCCTTGACTAGGATGTCCTCCAAGCACAAGTCAAGTCTTCCTCTTTTCTGCACTATGTTCCTCGACACATGGGCTTTCTCCTTCCGACACTTTGCTCCCTAGAACTTCATCATTTTTCTTCATTGCTTTGTCTAGAGATAGACCTTGGCTATGTTAGCTTCTTGATGAGATATTATTCTTCCTTCATTCGAGATGTTCTTCACTTAAGGAGACACCCTTATCTTGGTCCAAAAAAACTCATCGGGAAGTCTAGGTGTATGAATGTACAACTGCCCTAGCTTTCCCACGTGTGATACGTACCCTAGAGAATTATGGTTCCTTTCCTTCTCTAGATAGAATGCTTCTTTGCCTTACTTGGGAGGCCTTGTAGGCCTAGCTTCAAGCCTAAACAACACTAGTTCATGGATTGTTTGTCCCTGCTGTCATACCCGTAGACTTGACCACTTTTCCTTTGCACGTGTGACTGTTTCTAGCCATAGAAACAATCCTCTTCACTTCAGTTTTTCTCCTTCTTCCTTCGCTGCACTAGGAGACCTCTTCTTCGCCCTTCGTTCCCCTTTCTCTTGCATCTTGTCTTCGCAGATTTCAGAGCTACTTGGTTGACGTTGTAATGGAGTGGACAACCTCTATATATAGAGGATTGCCCCTCCTTTTAGGCCGACTAGAAGGACAACTTGAAGACTATTTGCAGGCCGACTTGTTATACTTACTTCGGATGGCTTCTTTGGTGGTTTCATATGCTTGGAGGAGACTCTTTGATGGTGCCTTTTCTTTGGAGGAGACTTGAATTTGCTTGGAGGAGTATTCTTTGACTTCTATATAAACATATACATGGTGCAACATGCCCTTAAGGTCTTCAACATTTTATTTTGACTATTTGACTCACCTATAGTACTTTCACTTGTGCTAGACCTATTTCAATGAGCAAGAAACTCATTAACATATATTATAAAAATAATATTTCTTTTCTTGAATAAATACAAATATCAAAAGTACATTTATGAAGACCGAACCTAGTTACATTTCTTTCAACATGTCCTTTGGCAAGGACTTCTTGCTCTACAACTCATCTTGTTTAAATATTGAGAAATTGTTAGAAGAAGAAATAATGAGTTACCTGTTGAAAAGGTATTTGATGTAGATATAATGGACAAATTAACCCTATCATTTTTAGCCATAGTGTCTAAGGTTGGTAGTTTCAATGACCTCCCGAGGTTGCATATACTCATCAAATTATCTCCAAGACATTATAAGAGTTGGCTAGTCACCCATTAGATGCATCCATCACTCATCACGCCAGGTACATCTAACTTGGTATCCAATAATTAAGGGGATTTTCATTGTTTCCCAGTTCATTATCGTTGTGTGCCTTGTTTCTAAAACATGTTGCACCCATCACCCATCATACTAGGTACATCCAACTTAGAATCCAATAATTAAGTGGCTTTTCATTGTTTCCCAATTCATTATTATTGTGTGCCTTGTTTGTAAAACATGTTGCATCCACACCCATCGCCTGCCCATTGCGCATCATTCTAGGTACAACCAACTTAGCATCCAATAGTTAAGGAGATTTTCATTGTTTCCCAGCTCATTATCATTGTGTGCCTTGTTTGTAAAGCATGTTTTTATCAATTACTTTAATCTTTTTAGCATTTGAGGTATGTCCAAGAGTTCTTTAATGGGGCTTTTCACTGTTTCCTAGCTCATTATCATTATGTTATTTGTTTGTGCAATCAATGGCATATTTTTAACATTTGAGTTATGTCCAAGAGTTCTTTAATATTTCTTTATTTTGAATGGATTTATTGTGGTGTTATATAAACTCTAGTTGATTTTCGTAATAAAGTAAGCCATTTTTCTTTTTATATTTTTATTCTATTTTCTTGTAATTATTCATGTTTTTGGTTTTATTTCTCTTCAAGCTAGTGTGCTTCATCTCATTGTTGGTGTTTGTTCGTGGAAAGGTTAACAAATTACATCATTTTGTATTAGACCATTAGTTTAGGGAATGATTTCATTAATCAATGCCTCTTTCAACAACATTAGTTTACAGTGGTAGATAACTAGATTTAGTAAGATTGCATTCAAATTCCTCTAACATGCTAAGAATTTAAGATCATTCACATAACCCTTAACATCTTTCTAGACAAAGAATTAGGTCTCCTTAGTATTCAATGATTTGTAATCTTAGCCTTTCAAGCTTTAGTTATAAACTCTCATTAAGAAGCCTTAGTTGATGAGACAAACTCATCTCAAGTAACCTTGCATCTAGAGCTCATGATGCTATGAAAATAGGTCCTCTTTGACATAACTTAACCCTCCATCTTCAAGCTAGATACTAAGATTATTCTACCTAAATATGGAGGTTAGATAAACGTAGACGTCGTGGATCCTCGATACCTGACCTCATAAGCCAATACTAGAGTTTCCCTAATCTCACATTGTCTTGCATTTCTTGGACAATAACCACTTAGAAGGAATTGTTCAAGATTGATGGAAATATCAACACACATAAGTAATGGTGTGTAATGAGCTTAATGATGAGGTCAAATCAAAATCTACTTAAAAATAGTATTAACATTAAGGAAGCATTATGTAATTCCCTCCATCAATACTTTTATAGTTTAGGATACTTCACTAGTTAGTGGTCTAGATGGTATCAACACCATTAAGCCCCTGTGAAAACAATGCAACAATAAATCAAGGTGTTCACTTGAACTTCACATTTAGCTCTAGATTCTAGATCCAAATGAGGCATTGCTATTAAATTTAATTCCAATTTATTAGTTGTTGTTAAGTTTGATGTTTACTTGTTTGAATACAATTTTGTTGTTAGGTTTGAGGCTGCTTTGTTTGAATGTAGTTGTGTTGTTAAGTTTGGGGTATCCTTGTTTGAATGCAATTCTCTTAACCAAGCCTTCCAAGATGCTCCAATTTTGAATGCAAAATTAAACGACACCATAATTTCCAACCCTCTAGAAACTCCAACTCTCCTACTGGAGCACACCTTTGCACCTCTCCCAATAGTTCCAGAGATTGTACTCTTTCCTTGCGAAACCTTAAATTTACAAGCACCTCTACTTTATTATTCACTAATGGTGTTAATTCCATTAAACAAACTCCCAATTTGCAATGGATTATCATGCTCTCAAATTTCAATCAACATCTTGCACACTATTTATCAACTAATTCTACTATAAATATGAAGACCCTCCTACAAATCCCTCTCCTTCACTAGTCCTTGAAATTATCACTTTACCCAAACCTAACCCTATTGAACCCTTTATCCCTTTCCCAACTCACTAGTGTAGATCCATCTTAACCATAGATCTAGCAAACACTGAGAGGGATCAAATCTCTTGAGGTGAAAATTTCCTTTAGAGTGCAAAACATGAAAAAGTTTTGGGCCTCTAAAGATTTGATCCCTCTTGCCACTTGATAGATATGTGGTTAATATGGTTCACACAAACCATGTGTATTTTTTCATTGTTTAAATTGCATTTTTAAACTTATAAATGGATTCAATGCATTGAAAATCCCCTTGGGCACTTGGGACGACACAACTTAAACTTAAGCCAAAATACCAAAATATAGATTAGTGAGAATAGTTATGTTTTAACCATAATTTTTTTTTTTCTTTTTCAATTATTTTATATGATATATACATAGTTTTTTTTAACCATATATATACATAGTTGACATTGAAATATTTTACTTAACATTAACATTGAAATATTTTTTTATGGATCATAATGTTCATATTAAAATGTTTTATTTTTATTTTTAATGATATATTTGAAATACATATGAATATGAGTTAACCTTACATATTGAAATATTTCATTTATGACCCATATTGATTTTTTTAATCATTATTAATATTTTTAAAATGCCATATATAAATTTTATATTAAGAATTGAATTAATTATACATCTCCCTCTTATTATTCTTGTGAGGGATTTTTTTTTTTTTTTCAATTACATTGTCTCCTTGTGTATTGAAATATTGTATTATAGCCAACACACACTTTCTCTTTATATACACACATATAAAGTTAATATTGGAATAAATTAGTTAATATGGATATTGATATAATTTATTTAAGCCTTATAGTTAAAAATATAATAATTATATATCTTCATTATATTTAAAAATGAAAATATAAGTTTTTTTAATTTTTAATTATTTTATTTTTTTAAAACTTATATAGAATTATGTAATTTCACATTGACATTAAAATATTTTACTTATAGTCTATTTAAATTTTGTATTGGAATTTCTTAAAAATTTAAGAATTACATATCATGAAAATATTTTTATTTTTAATTATTTTATTTATTTTTAAATTTGATATAAAATTATGTTATTTTGTATTGAGATTGAAATATTTTTTCATTTTTATTTATTATTATCTTTTAAAATTTAATGTAAAATTATATTATTTTGCATTGATGTTGAAATATTTTATTTATGGTTGAGAATAAAAGTAAACTATTTTTATACATTATGTTGTAATATCCACAAAGAATAGAGGGATGACATTATTGATGCCTTATAATGCATTTAATTAAAACTAATCAAATATATTTGTTCATTTTTTTATTTTTACTTTTGTGATAATCAACATTATTTTAATTTAGAAAATATTTTATGTTTAATTTAAAAGAAACATATGTTAACTCGAAATTTAACAATATATCGAAATTGAAAATAAAAAGAATAATACATCTCCCTCATATTAAATTGTAAAATAAACCTAAAAACGATAACAACCTCATTTTGTATTATAAGTTTCATTCCTAAATAACTCTTGAAATCTATTTACTTAAAACTAACACAAATCAACCCTTTGTCCCTTTGCTACACCATAAGAACTCCATACCATCTTCTGACTTCCACTTTACTCATATTTTCCACTGTATGATACTTGACAATAACAATCAAAGGAACTTCATCTCCTCTGACTTTTTGCAATGGCCGTAATGTCCCATAATGTAAAGAAACGAATTATTTTAATCCATACAATCTCCGTTATGTCTACCTCGACTGTTTGTATTAAATGTTGAAACCTCGTCTGTTTGTATTGTCCAGACCAAAATTCCATTTTGATGAAACAATCATTTAGTTATCACAGCTTCAAATATAGTATTGAGAAAAAGACTCGGTATGGGGTAAACTTAGTATTTAATTTATTAAATCCATGGAATCAATATAAATGTTTATCTGTCATGCATTATATTTATATTTATAAAGTGCATCTATATTTAAAATATAGTATTGAGAAGAAGACTTGGTATGGAGTAAAGTTAATATGTACTTTATTAAATCCATGGAATGAGTAGAAATGTTTATCGGTCATGCATTATATTTATAATTATAACGTGCTTTTATGTTTATAATTTATAAAATATTTAATTTTTTTTATTAATATTATTTTTATTTGAAATATATATAAAATAATTAATTTTTTAAATTATTTAAAAAATAAAATTATTAATATTATTTATTTATATTTATTTTGAATATATATAATAATTAATTTCAATTATATATATAAATATAGATATAGATTTAGTTTTTAATTATATATAATATTTGTATTGGAAATTTATCTAAAAGTCTCACTCTTAGAATATCGAGAAAATTGAACATATGACTTTTCAATTATAAAGATGCTTTAACACATGTTTATAATAATTTATTATATATATTATATATATTATTATTAATTAATTAATTAGTTATTATTATTTAATTATATTGTAAATTTGATCTTAATATAATAAAAAATATATTTATAAATGAAAAAATAACACCAATATTTATTTAATTATTACTAGTAATACAAAAAATTTCTTTATTTAAAAACTTGAATACAAAATAATAATTATATGAAAAATCAAAAATATTTTTAATAATTAAACTGAAAAACAAATTATATGAAATAATCCAAACCTTTTCATTTAATTATTAACTTAAATTTAATATAAATGTATTATAAAAATGATCTAATATTGAAAATAAAATAATGGATTATGTTGAGCAAGTATTATTTTAATTATTAATTGAGAAGTATTACAAAAAGTATCAATTATTAAGAAAGATAATAAGAGTAATGAGAAATAAGAAAAACAATAGAAATCATTATATTAAAGAATAATGAGTCGGGTCTAATCATAAAGGTAGTTTATAGTTTATGGCCAGCAAGTGGGTTTGGAGATGAGCAAAAGTAATTTGATGGAGCAATATTTCAATTTTTGATAGAGCTATTCAAGGGTTTAAATATCCCTAGATCAAGCAATATAACAAACCCTAGATCAAGTTCCTTTTGTACCTCGAGGTTATTTAGGGGCTTGATCTAGTCCCAATGGTTTCACATTTCATACCAAGTCAAATTATTAAGCTCTTTTTTTCTATATGAGTGCAGTATGGGCGGGTCATTTTTGTGTAGAATAAAACTCTCCACTGAGATATTTAGGAGCTCGACCGAGGAGCCATTGGCTTGACCCAACCTCTCAACAGTTCAACTTAGGAGTCAAAAGCTCAAATGAAAATCATCACAAAAACCACCACATAAAAACATAATTGAAAACTACCAAGAAAATCACAAAAAATTGCTATCATGCGAAAAACTGTCAAAATTGATAAAATTTATCTTAATCATATGATTTGTTATTACATTTTTATAACAAAAACAAATATTTTAACATGTTTAAGAGTTTTTGAGTTTTTTTTTTTTCCATCTTTAAAAAAATAATTTATTTGAAAATATATGAGAGAGCTTCTAGAATGAATGATTTGAAAATGTGCGAAAAGGTTTGAAAATATATGAGAGAGCTTCTAGAATGAATGATTTGAAAATGTGCGAAAAGGCTTCGTAAATAGTGCGTACAAAATTATCAATAACTTTTTTATTATTTCAAAGTAATAAAAGTTTTTTAATTTTAAAATTTATTGAAAATATTCACTCTTCTTTAAAACATGAAACCAAAATATAAAATATATTATAAATTGCATTTTGTATTTGCAATAAATATTTATATTTATAAAATGTTTATAAATATGATTGGCAAATTATTATATTTAGCTTATTTTTATGAGAAGAAACAATATATGAATTTTAATAATAAAAGAATCATATATTTTAGTTATTAAAATTTTAATAATAATAAATAATTAGAAAATGTAATAATTTATTTTTGGTAAGTTTTGTATTGGTGATGATACATGATGGTCATGTTTAAGAATAATATTTGATCTAAGAGTGTTTTAACAAATAATCCGATCACCATAAACAAAAATATAATATTTTAATTAAATATAAATTAATAATTATTTAAAAGAAATTATTATATTTTTAAAATATATTTGTTATTTAATTAAATTTTATTAACAATATTTTATTGTACAATATATTTTAAGGAAATAAAAAATTAAAATTTTAATAATTCATACTTTTAAATATTTTTGAAATTTTCTATTATGATGATGATGATGATGATGGTTAACGTCCGCTGAGACCAAATAATGATGATCTATCGGACCTAAAAAGACAAATTATTTATTTTGATTTAAGATTTTATTCCTATGCTCAAAAAGCTTGGAGAGAAGCCTCCCGAGTTCACTATAATTTTGGCATTGTAAAAGGCTAGGAAGGTGAGTATTGTAACAAAGGTTGTGAAATTGAGATCTAATGTGGTTGTATGCAGGGCACTCTAAGAGGAAGTGGTTTTCATCCTCGATGCTCCTATTCTCACAAATATGGCAGATCCTTTCCATCCATGGCGTTTTAGGAACTGCCCAACGGCCAGTTTCACTATGGAGCTCATGAGAATTCGTTCTAATCTTTGCTATATTAATTTTCTTCTTTGAGCTAGTTAGAATAGAGAGATATTTTTGATCTTCAAGGGTGGGGTTGATGACCTTCTTATAATAACTTAATTTTCTTTTAGACGCTAAATCTTTCTCACACCACAATTTTTCTTTGAACTTAGAAGTAACAATATCTTTAATGTTATTTATGTTTTGCAAAGCATCATTCTCATTGATCTCCCAATAGTTTAGCTAGGCCCTTGTGTCCTTATGCCATCCTCGGTTAAGCCTTAGGTGGTTTTGGCTGGAATTTAAAGCTAGCTTAGGAAGTCTATGATTGTCTATGTTATTGAGCTTGTGCTTGTACAACAGAAACCTGCGCATAGCTAGGCTCTCAATAGGAGAAAGACCTGCTTCTATAAGGAGAATAGGATAGGGTGTATTACTTTTGATTTTCAGGTTATAAGTTATAAAACGCTTCTGGATTTGCTCAATCTTCCTCCATGATTCTCTGGAGATGCTGCAGCCCCAAACTTCACAGCCATATAAGATAACAGGAGTGACTAAAGTTTCAAAGAGGAACTTCTTTTTATCCCACATTACGAGGTTTGCTGTTTTACAATTATTTTCAAGACCAAAATAAGCTTTCCATCCCCCATTGATCCTTTTCTCAATGCTATGGTTCCAGTTGAGCTTGTGATGGATATCAATTCCTAGGTACTTGTAAGAATACACTTCCTCCAAGTTATTATTGTCATACATAAAATTAGCGCAAGTGTCCTTCTTGGATTTGATAATCATAACTTTTGTTTTGTCTGTGTTAACAGTCATACCCATGGTAGAGCAGAAATCCTTAAGAAGCTTGAGTTGCTTATCAAGATCAGAAGGGCACCTTGCCAAAAGAACAATATCGTCAGCATAGAGAAGAAGGATAATAACTATCCCAGCTAAGATTGTGCCACCACATCCTGCTTCTTCTAAATAACCTTCGAGCTTATCGATGTAAATGCCAAATAGAGTAGGGGAGAGGGGGCAACCTTGTTTAACTCCGATGTTACACTTAATATCTTTTGACCACCCCTCATTGTTCTTTAGCTTGGCAATTACATTCTCGTATAGCCTTATAGCAACAGCTCTTAACTCAAGAGGAACGTTTAGCTCTTCTAACCTATTCCAAAGGTTGTATCTAGGAACCGTATCGAAAGCCTTTCTAAAGTCTACAAAGCAGCAAAATAAATTAGATTTATCATTACGACATTCCTCCGCAATGATCCTTAGCATAACAAGGTGGTCCGTTGTTGAGTGATGCCTTCTGAAACCTGCTTGGCCTTTAGCCCGCTTACCTTCACTTTCAAGCCATATGCTTAACTTTTTTTCCAGAATACTACCATATAATTTGGCTAAGAGAGGGCTGATCATAATTGTCCGATAATTAGAGGGGTTATTTGTATCTCCACTTTTAAAAATAGGGATAATGAGGCTCTTAGTCCAAGGTTTAGGGAACCCTTGCTTAACAGCTTGATTGAAAAGCTTGTGGATGTGGGGGATGAGGACAGGGCCTCCAATTTTTAAGATTTCTGCCTGGTAACCTTCAATGTCCTTAGCTTTCCCATTCGCGAGGCGATTAACCCCAAACTTGATGTCTTCTAAAGAGAAGACTTCTTTCGTTGTGAGCAGGGTTTCCAAATTATCCATGACATTAGGAGATTCATAAAGCTTTTTAAGATAAGAATTCCAATCGTGAAGAGCAATTTTATTATTATCCTTAGTCTTCCTAGTTAGAATCTGCCTCCAAAATTTCTTAGGAGCTACCTTAGAGAGGTGTAAGAGATTCTCCTGTCTTTGACGAATGTACTGCCTCTTTTTCCTTTTAATTAGGGCTTTGTATATTCTTATCTTGTCCATTTTAAGAGAATCATCAACAGCTTCCTTAATTGCTCTCCTCGCATTTTTATATATAAGAGTAAATTTTATTTTTATGTATTTTTAATATTTAAAATAATTTAAATTTGTGAAAATTTGAAAAAAAATTAAGATTGAATTTTATTTTATTAAAAAAATGAACTCATTAAAATATTCAAATATTGGTGTATTAACTTAAATTTATTAAAATAGTAGAACATAACTATATGAGAATGGAAACATGATGGAAAATGCATTTTGAAAGTGGAGTTATGTAAGCTAAAGTTATATTTTTTTGAAAATAATTTAGTAAAAAATCGAATGATAGTTTTGTAGATACTTACTTTTGAAATTTTTTGATTACTAATATAATCATGATCATGGGTTGTTAATGTTATCTGCTAACTAACTTCAAAATTAATGATTTTTATTTTTTATTTTTTAATTTTATTTTATATTTGGTTGTGAATTTGAATCTAAATGACCTGTATGAAGGGTTTTTTATTATTAAATATTATATAAGCTCCTTCCAACTAGTCATATATTATATTATTTAAATTAGAAAAAAATAGATTTCTTTTATAGGATTTGATTTTTCATTGAATTTTGTTTGGCTCTAAAATAAATAAATTGTTGATTTTATAACAAGTATTTTTAATAGAAAAAATATTATATCTTTAAAATATTGGATATAATTTATCCATATATTCCATTGATACTTTAACTAAGTTATCAACATTCATATATTTAATTTTCTTTTGTTAAAATATATATATATATATATATATATATATATATATATATATATATAATATTTTTATTATTACAAATTTTATATTATTTATTATTTAAATAGATTTTTTCCTTGATTCCCAAGATGATTGATTTGAAATATTTCAGAATCAAGATGATTGATTTGAAATAATGTGAAATAGTTATTTTCCAAAGATTGAATTATGATATTTCACTACATGTATTTAACATTTCTTTTAAATTTATTTTAGATACAAACTAGGAAAATATTGTATATATTTAATTTTAATTTTTTTATTAAATATATATATTTTTTTATCTGTTTGTTTGTTTGTTTGTTTGTTTGTTGTTGTTGTTTTTTTTTTAAATTTTTAAATTTGAGTGTAAATGGTGTATACGAAAATAATTTTAATTTAAAATTAATTTTATCTCTAGATTTTTTTTATATTATTTAAATAAAATTGATACGAATTGATTAAAATGAAAACATTGTAAATATAATTTAAATTGATAATTTCATTTCTTTTATAATAAAAGTATTTAGATAAATTACAAATAATATGATGATCTAATCCAACAAATAATAATAAATTACTAAAATTAGAATAAATAATTATTATGATAACTATTATAATTATAAGTTTTTTTAAGAAATAGAAATTGTTCATATATATATGTAACATACATGAATTTTCCACTACATTGACAAGTAAAAATATATTAATAATAGAGAATATGAGAAAGTGGAGACTTCAAGCATTATGAGATTCAACACATATACTTTAATAAATCATTAATGATATTTTTTGTATTATTTTTCAAAGGAATAAAAAATTATCATAATTTCATTTCTTATGCAATGTCAAGTTTCAACAATGCATTGATATATAAATTAAATCCACTATCAAAAGTGCATTTAAAGTGAATAAAAACATTTAGACTCTTTTCTAATGTACCAAGTTGTTTCATTATGTAGTGTGTTGTATGAGAAACATTGTCTTCATGTGTTTGCATCTAGTATGTCATTGTGAAAGTCAAATTGTAAGAACCTATCTGATGAAGTATTGAGTTGGAATGGAATTTAATTCATTTTGCAAATAAGTTTCTTTCAAATTTTTAGGTATATTTACATATTTATGCTCTATGAATACAATGCATTGTTTAGAAATGGGAAGAAGTGTGAAGTTAGATTCGACCACTTCTATCATTGTGTTTACATGGAACTCAATACTTTGGTTGATAAATTATCAAAAAAGGGACTCAAAAGTTTAAGAAGGCTACATCATTCTACTTGAGTTTAGAAATGGTTTTCTTGTCAATATTCTTTAGTCATCATTTTTTTCTTGGATTAGTTTATATGTATTAGTTTTCTTTCAATTCTAAAGGCTATGATAGAAACTTATACGACTTAGATGACTCTTGCATACTTAAAATGAAACTCTATTTCTTCTATTGCTCTATACTTTGATTGCCTTCTATTCATTAACTCTATAACTCTTACGATCCCCTTCCAACTAAATTTATGCATAGCCTTCTCCCATATGACCCCCATCCATAGGCCTTCAGAGTGTGGGGGGTCAATTACACATTGTCGAGCTCATGAAAAATCACATAGCCTTTGCAGAGTTCACATTCCATTAGTAGATCGTGGCTTTGACACTAGTAGGAGTGTCAGAGATAGTGTTTTTGTCTCTATTGATGATGTTACAGAGAGTGAAACATCTTCATGTGTCACATGTACACCTTATGTATTTTTAAATCTTCTTTAAACTTTATGTGTTTGTCTTGAAATAATCTTTAATTTTTAAATCGTCTTAAATTGATGTGTTTGAATTTGCTTAGTTTGTTATATATGTTAAATTATGTTTATGATTTGTAGAGCCTAAGAAGGGCGAAGTTGATGGTGACAATAGAGTGTCGATCCCTTCGTGGGATGAGGCCATGGCCATTATCACGCTCAAGGATGTTATGGCTGAGCATGCATGGATTACACAAGAGCTGGGTACACTCCATGCTTACTCGCCTATTAGACCTAGCTTGAATTTGATGCCATAGAGTATCAATCGGTTGATTTATGCTTAATAGAAGATGGGCCCACACAACAACTTCCAACATGCCATACATAGGACTAGGAGGTAGGAGGTTAGAGACATGGATACTTGGGAGGCAGTGAAAGCCACCACCAAGGACATTGATGTGTGTGGGGATTTGTTTGACATCCCCTCGGCCACTGTGCTAGACATCATGGTACGATTCCACTAAGATATTGTAAGATTGTTGATGCAACCCCTTTTGTTTATGATCAATTCATTGGAGATTGAGGCAAGTTCCCCCACCATGACAAGGTACCCCTTTACTTTTCTCGACATGTATATGTAGAGTTCGTACTACATATGAGGCTAGATGACACCAACACTAGAACAAAGTTTTATGGGCTCGATAGGGGATGTAGCTATGACCGTCCTAGGGCTAGTAAGGCCCCTGTACATGTACCATCACCTCCGAGATTAGTGCTACTACTTAGGTGCATGTACCACCATCTTTAAGATTGATGGCACTCTGTTTAGAGCAAAAATTCTATTGATATTTATTGATTTTTTTATTTTTTTATTTTTAACCAAAATATAAATTCACTATACTTAATTCATAATCAAAGTTTCTATTTCTGATCTTATTTTACCTCTTCGAGGTGCAAATTAACCTTTGCTATTATGATAAAGAACAAGTATTTAATTATATTCTTGTCCTGTGAAGTAATGTTAGCATTACTTAGCTAACATTTGATGTTAGTTATAAACTTTTAGCATTCTTGATTTGTTATAAAAAAAAATTACACGGACGAACAAATCGCTATAGACTGAACTTCCACGTGGCTATTTGCATGTTGCTTTTCTACATAATTCACATCTTATTCACCAGTTACTACATTACGGCTTGTTCAATGTTTCTTTCATGCATTATTCATTGTTGTATTGCCTTGGAAAAATCGAAACAGAAAGTTCAAGATAGAGAAGAGGAGTTGTGTTTCAGGCAATTCAATAGATACAACGAGGATCCATGTTTCAAGAAATTCATTTCAGAATCGATTTATAATAATATATAAAAACCACATAGAATTCAAAATTCATTATTCATTTATAAACAGATGAAAATACCTGAAAAATAAAAGAGCTACAGCCTTGCGTACCATATTACATCGAGGAACAAGATCTTGAAAAAGCTTCATACACCTGCTGATATATTCTCCTCGCATTTGTCATTCAGAGTACTTGTAACTGCTTTGCGTACCATATTACATCGAGGAACAAGATCTTGAAAAAGCTTCATACACCTGCTGATATATTCTCCTCGCATTTGTCATTCAGAGTACTTATAACTGCTTTAATTTTTAGGTTTTTAGCTTTTATGCATAAGCTAATAACTAGTATTTTTTTTGCTTTTGTTGGTAAAAAGAATGAGGGCTTACTTATAGCTACTTTAATTTTCAGGTTTCTATCTCTTATGCATCCACTAATAACTAATGTCTTTTTTTTGCTTTTGTTATAACATGGCTATTAAATAGTAAAATTAGGCAGTGTACTCTAGGTTTTGAGTTTTAATACCATCATTTAACACTAGCCCAATTAATTCTGTGCTCAAGGACTTTTATCTATATTTTGAAAAAATTATGGAATTCTTCTTAATGTGTGAAATATGAAGGGATTAGGTGATAGATGGGTTCTTTATAACATTTAAAATATTATGTTTTTTTTTTAGAAATTTTTGGGATTTTCTCTAAAATTCATTGCATTTTCTGCAAGATTCGTGGTAATTGATTGTGTTTGTTTATTTACCATGGTTTTGAGGTCAAGTGACATAATGGCATTATTGTTGACATTGTAATTGACCAAGTATGCCCATTAATTATTGCCTATTTTCATTTGTTCTATATGAAGTAAATTATTTGATCGAAACTGGAATTTTTTCATAGCATAAGAAATATTTTATATTTCTAGCATATTAATCTAGCCTATGAGTGGAAGCGAGAAGTATAGCTTGCTTAGAGAGTTTTATTGGAATAATTCTTGCTCTTTCCCATGAAACCTTTTATTGTACTAATTCTCTTTCTTTCCCACGAGACCTTGCTCCTGCTAAATGATGATTCCTTGTGTGAATTGATGGATTTTGATCACAGGACTTGGAAAAGGTTGGAAACCTAGTATATTCTCCTCGGCCCTGCACTTTTGTAGACTTAAAAACTGAGTGAGTGAATAAATAAATAAATTAATGTTATATTATACATAATTAGAAGGAGAAAAACATGTTGAATGCCAAGCTGTGAAACTAACCAATTGACCTACCACCAATATTTAAATCGATAATCAACCTACCACCATGGTTGTTGTACAACTCATCTCTCCATTTGGCTGTGAGCGTCCAAGCTTGCTCTAATCTTAATAAAACCTAAATACCATTTGGGGAGACTAGTGGAGTGAGCGTCCAAGCTTGCTCTAATCTTAATAAAACCTAAATACCATTTGGGGAGACTAGTGGAAAAAAATGGTAATATTGATGCACAAAGTGGTTTCCAACCTCCGCTCAGCTCATAGTCAAAAGGTCACTACATAAACAATACACCAACCCCACTCCAGTGCTCAATATACAAATATTAAGATACACAATACATACCATCAGGGCAGGAGGGATAGTGACAGGGACAGGGACAATTGCTGCAGGGTTCACTTGTTGGGTCTACGACGACATTTCAAATCAAGTGATATTGATATAAGTTTTGTGAGTTGGATTAAAAAATCTAACTCAAATTCAATGACTGAGGAAACTTTCAATAAAAAATACATAGTAAAATTGAAACTTATCCATCACCACCAAAATAAAAAATAAAATAAAAAATAAAACTTAATAATAAAACCAAACCAAGTAATCCACATGAAAAACCTATCCATCCCCACTAAAATAAAAAATAAAACAATAAAAAAGATCTAATAATAAAACCAAACCAAGGAATTCACATGAAAAGCAATCAATGTAAGTCATAAAAAACAATTAATGTTGGGAATAATGCTTAATCTTTTTATGTAATTGTCGACAAATTAGTCAACAGATTTTGTGTTCTCTCTTCAAAATTAGAGCTGCAAATTATTAGGGTGGTCAGTGCTCGATTGGTGGGTGGTTGTGTCAGTAGATGATTTATTTCAGATTAGATAGTTGATTGATAATCACATTAGTAATAATTGTATTATATAAGAATGTAGTTAATGGTTTGATTTAATATGAGATTTACACGAGGTTTGAGCTCAAGCAGTGAGTGTGTTTTATTTTTTCATTGGTATTTTTATATGTTTTTGTTCTTCACAATTATCTTGGTATATTAACTAGCTTAAAGAAGCCATATCATATTCTACAAGTGGTATCAGAGGTAAAATTGTTTTGGGTTAAAGTTTTATTGTTGGAATTTAGCCAAAGTTAATCATGTCGAATTCTAACCAGATGCTCATTCTAGAATTTGATGGGAACAGTTATGATTATTGGTGCATTAAGATGCTAACCTTTTTTATTGGAAAATATTTGTGGGAGATTGTTGAATGAGGTTATGAGGAGCCGACTGATTGGAATGCCCTTACAACCAATGAAAGAACAATGAGAAAGGAATAAAGGAAGGAGAATGCTCAGGCTTTGTTTCACATTCAAATAGCTCTTGGTAAAAACTTATTTCCAAGAATATCAGGAGCAACAACTTCCAAAGATGCTTGGAAGAATCTACAAGAAGCTTACCAAGGTAGTGATCAAGTTAAGGTGGTCAAGCTTTAGACATTGAAGCGAGAGTTCGAGAATTTGAAGATGCAAGAAGTTGAAAGTATAAGTGACTATTGTGTGAGAGTCAAAGATGTGGTCAATAAAATGGTTACACTTGGAGAAACTATAAGTAATGAAGTTTTAATTAAAAGGGTATTGAGATCTTTAACACCTAGATGGAATCATGTTTCCATAATCATAGAAGAAAGCAAGGATTTGAAAAAACTATAGTTTGATCAATTGGTTAGATCCTTGATGTCTCATGAAGAAAGATTGAAGGACACTTTTGAAGGTGTAGAGAAAGATTTTTCCTCTAAATTACAAATTACAAAGAATGAAGATGCAAGCAGCAATAGCGCCAAAAGCAATCAAGGTCAATGTAAATGGAAAATCCAAAATTATTCAAGAGGTAGAGGTAGATTTGATAAGAGAAGTGTTCAATGTTACTATTGCAATAGGTATGACCACTTTGAAAGAGAATGCAGATTGAAAGAAGGTAAAAATGCTAACTATGCTCAAGAAAGTAGTAAGTATCCTCTAGATCACTTATTTTTATCTTATGCCAAAGGTGAAAATACTAGTAAACATGTTTAGTACCTAGATTCAGGATGCTCTAACCATATGACATGGAATGAGAAGTTGTTTTCAACAAAGGATGGAAGTTTCAAATCCAATATCCAACTCGGTGATGATAAACCATTGGAGGTTTTTGCCAAAGGAGCTATGGAGGTCCAAACAAAAGAAGGTCTAAAGGGTATTCATGACATTTATTATACTCCACAATTGAAGCATAATTTGTTGAGCGTTGGGCAACAATGTGAGAAAAAATATAAATTAGTCTTTGAAAATAAGACATGTACTATCTATGATAAGAATAAGGGAAATAGGGTGATCACTATTGTGCCTATGACAAGAAATAGGATGTTTCCCTCGAGGTTTGATGAACATGACAATAACCTTGCAAATATGGCTTATGAGGATTCAAGTTGGTTATGGAATCTCAGGTATAGGCATTTAAATTTTTATAGTTTGAAGTCTCTAACCTCACATGCATTAGTTTCTGGTTTTCCTAAGGTAGAGGAGCATAAGGAGGTTTGAGAAGGATGTGCTAAAGGAAAGCATGCAAGGGAAAAGTTTCCAAAGGGCACTGCATGGAGGGCTCATCACACACTTCAGCTTTCTCATTAAGACATATGTGGTCCTATGAAGACTGAGAGTTTGGATAAGTCATCATATTTCATCACTTTTATTGATGATTACTCACGAAATTGTTGGGTATATTTTTTGAAGGCCAAAAGTGAAGCCCTGGATACATTCAAGAAGTTTAAAGCCCTCGTAGAAAATGAGAAAGGGTGAAAGATCAAATGTTTGTGGACTGACCGTGGAGGAGAATTCTGCTCAAAATATTTCCAGAGTTATTGTGATATGAATGACATCAAGTGGCATCATACTACTATATACACACCCCAATAGAATGACATAACTGAAAGGAAGACTCGTACTGCGGTTGAAATGGCATGGTGCATGTTACAAACTAAGGAATTGAGCAATTCTTATTGGGGAGATGGAGTTGCTACAACAGTGTACATCCTCAACTGTAGCCCCACCAGTGCACTCGAAAAGATGACTCCTTATGAAGTTTGGTATGGAAAAAGGCCTAATGTTAATCATTTCAAAGTTTTTGGTTGTTTGGCTTATGTGCATGTACCTTATTAGAATAGAAAAAAGTTAGATGCAAAGAGCGAGCCATTAGGGGAATTTTGATGTCTAAAATGGGCCTCCTAAGAAAAATGCACAACCAAAATAAATTTTATAAGAACCAATAAGATTCAAGATGATGATGTCAACCATGTGGGATGATTCGCCATTTTTGGAGTAAAAAAGGAAAAACATTAAAAAATAATCAAATAATAAAACTACTTTTTCAACTCGTATTTTCAACTTATCTCCCTAATGATTTACTCAAATTTCGAGTGGGAGTACTTGTTGGATGCAAAATTTAATTCCTCATCTAAGGAGTACCCATGTTGCATACTTTTGATGGACCTTGCTACACGAAAAAATGAGAAATACATGAAAAAACGTGATTGCAATCATGTTTTTCATGTATTTCTCATTTTTCATGTAGTAGGGTTCCATCGAAAGTATGCGACATGGGTACTGCTTGGATGAAGAATCAAATTATTCATCCAACGAGTGTTGCCTCTTGAAATTTAAGTAAACCCATAGGGAGATAAGTTGAAAATATGAGTTGAAAAAATAGTTTTTTTCTTTTTTCCCTCTAAAATTTGATGATGTAATCTAATCTCATTTTATTATTTCTAGTATTATTTTATAATTTCCTTAGGGGGCCCATTTTAGACCTCAAAATTCCCCTAATGTATGTATTTTTATTGGGTATAGTGAGACAATCAAGGTTTATATATTGTGTAATCCTGTCACTAACAAGCCTGTTGTCTCAAGAGATGTAATTTTTTTATGAAGAGGGAGTCTATGGTCATAAAAAAAGCCATGTTGAGAAGACAAAATATGTTTTGAATGATGATATAATTGTTGATATTGATCATGAGCAGCCAACTAATGTTTCTATAACTAATGAGTTAACTCCACCAAGCAACCCTTCATCAATTTCTTCAATATCAAGTTCAAGTCCAACTTCTTATCCAACTTATACAAGGAAGATAAGAAGATTGAGTGATATCTATCAGAGGAGTGCAAATCAAGCACATGAAGAAAACCCAATAGGTGAGATAGTGAATTTTTCTTTATTAGACAAGGTTGATTTTGAACCATCATGTTTTGAAGATGCATGTACTACTGAGGTTTGGGTGCAAGCCATGTAAGAATAGATGGATTCCATTCACAGGGATGACACTTGGGAGTTGACATAGCTTCCACATGATAATAAAATGATTGGCACCAAATGGGTCTACAATACTAAATTTAATAGTGATGGGAGTGTTGAAAGACACAAGGCAAGATTAGTTGTTAAAGGATTGACACAGAAGTATGGAATTGATTATGAAGAGACATTTGCACTGGTAGAAAGACAGGAGACCATTAGAATGGTGATTTTGTTAGCAGCTGAGAAAAAGTGGAGCATACATCATATGGATGTGAAAATTTCCTTCTTGAATGGGTACATAGAAGAGGAAGTATATGTGGAGCATCCATAAGGGTTTCAAATGGAATAAACAGATGTTAGGATATTCTGACACATAGGTAATAGTTAAGTATAACTTGGTCTAGTGTAGAGTCAGGTAAAGTGTGTTTCTTTACTATGTACTTTTATAACTTACAATCCGATAGTCATGATATGTTCTAGACATGAAGTGATCGACGGTTCATTCTCTCCTCGGTATTACCGACACTTGATCCATGGCTTAACACCCGATTGGTCCATGATATCTATTTAAAGAGCATGGAGGGTCATTTGTAAGGTGATCGTTCATGAGAGAAGCTTATGTAAATTTTATTTCTTTTACATTAATAAATTTCCTGAAGTGGCTGTGTTGGCTCAGGCCATGGAATGTTTCTCTCTTTGAGGGTTTTATAGGGTAAGTTCCTTAGATAGAACACCCAAGGACACTTCTCACAAACATATCATAGATCAATACACTAGTATTCTTGACATAGATTTTGAAGGGAGTGATAGTTTAAGTGACCAAATCTCTCATGCCAAAGTTTGTTCACTTCATCATTATGAGAAACAAATACCGAGGGAAGAGTTGATGACCCAAAGTTGTTAAACTTATACAACCTTGTAGAATCATCAACAATTCCAGTAGCTAAAATATGTCTAGGATCTCTTAGGGCCTTAAATGCAACATTGCGAGGTGAAAATTCAACGGTTTTACCTTCACCTGAATGATTTATTTGATATATAGATAGATGGTTGCAGGATAAGGTTGGAACACATAATACATCATTAAATTGATCATTGTCTAGATGAATAGTTCCATTCCCTACAACTCTAAGAGATCTGTCATCACCAACATATATATTTTTGGTGTTATAATCATTTAAAGAAGAAAACATGGCTTTTTTTTGGCCATGTGATAAGAAGCTCTAGAATCAATGAGCCACTCATGAGAATGAGAAGAAGAAGATACATTTAGAGCATAACCAGACCAAGATGCTTGACAACCACATGCAGGAAGTGTTATTCTTGAATATGAAGTTGAAGTTGAAGAGTATAGTGGTGCCGTAGAAGCTAGCAAGGAAGCCCTGTGGCTTCGTCAGTTCCTGTTAGAGTTTGGATTCCAGCAACAACATCTGACTACACTTTGGTGTGATAATGAAAGTTCCATTCAACTATGCAAAGATCCAGTCCAACATCAGCACAACAAACACATTGAACTACACATGCACTTCATCAAAAAGCTCATTCATGACCATGTTCTTGAAGTGCAATATTCTTCAACCAATGATCAAGTTGTAGACATCTTTACAAAGGATCTCACAGAGGCAAAGTTTACTAAACTTTGATTTATTGTTGGAGTTCAAGAAGTTGTCACTAAGGGGGAATAGACTCTAATGCCTCCTTCCTTCCCCTATTGTGTCACATTTGTACATCCTTCAATCCTATCCCAAATCATTATTAAGGGGGGATGTTAGGATATTCTGACACATAGGAAATAGTTAAGTATAACTTGGTCTAATGTAGAGTTAGGTAAAGTGTGTTTCTTTACTATGTACTTTTGTAACTTACAATCCGACGGTCATGATATGTTCTAGACATGAAGTGATCCGATGTTTCATTCTCTCCTCGGTATTACAACACTTGATCTGTGGCTTAGCACCTGATTGGTCCATGATCTCTATTTAAAGAGGATGGAGGGTCATTTGTAAGGTGACCATTCATGAGAGAAGCTTAAGTAAATTTTCTTTCTTTTACATTAATAAGTTGCCTGAAGTGGCTGCGTTGGCTCAGGCCATGGATTGTTTCCCTCTTTGAGGGTTTTAACCACGTCAAGAATATTAGTGTACTGATCTATGATATGTTTGTGAGAAGTGTCCTTTGGTGCTCTATCTAAGGAGCTTACCTTGTAAATTCCTACATGAGGGGCATTCCAAGAATACTGTCTACACCATGAAAGTGGGTAAGTCTCTTATCATTCTTGTTCTTTATGTTGATGATCTTATCGTTACTGGTAGTGGTCCAAACCTTATAAACCACATGAAGTCCAACCTTAAAAAGCAGTTTGAAATGATAGACTTAGGACACTGAAAAATCATCCATGTAAACTTCAACACAATCATGAACTAAATCAACGAAAATAACTAATACAGCTCTCTGAAATGTAGCTGGAGCATTGCAAAGTCCAAATGGAAAAACATTATAAGCATAAGTGCCCCAAGGACAGGTGAATGCGGTTTTGTCCTGGTCTTCTAAGGCTATCCTGATCTGGTTGTAGCCACTGAAACCATCAAGAAAAGAAAATGATGATTTCCCAGCTAGGGTGTCTAACACTTGGTCAATAAATGGTAGTGGGAAATAATCTTTGAGCGTTGCTTTGTTCAGTTGTCTGTAATCAACACAAATGCGCCACTTACCATTTTTCTTGGGCACTATAACCAATGGGGATACCCACTCACTGTCAGAAATAGGATATATAAAATTAACTCTCAACAGTTTTTGCAATTCTTCTCTGACTGTTGGGTCCCTATAATACTAGTAATTACCCCATTACTATTGTAGTTATACCCCTTATTTATATTGTTGTGCCCCTATTACCCCCATATTGTTATTTTTGTGCCCCATAGAATCCCTCTATTGTTATTTTTGTGGCTTTATATTATTATTGTTAGGTCGGCTCGATTATATTGTGACTCCTTAGACTCCTATATATAGAAAAGAGGTTTTGTCATTTGTATAATCCAAGAATTGTTCATTTATGTAATGTAAAGGAGGTTGCCCCCTCGAAGAGGCTGAATTCTAAGGTGTTGATCTCTCTTTTCTATCTTTTCTTGAGCTGGTTTCATAACATTTGCTATCAGAGCTTTGGATTCTAGGGTTTCGCTGCTCCAAACAGGTCATCGTGGCATTTTCGCTATAAATTTTTTTCTGTGATGTTTCAGAAGTCGCAAAAAAAACCCATTTGAGAAGAAATCACGCTAAACCTTGGGTCCAAATTTCAGATCTTGTCGCACGATATTTTCGGAGATATGATCTGAGGAAGTTGGTCTTTTTGCAGACTCCTGAATTACACTCAAAACAGGTGACCTGGGAAAAATCGTCATAACCTTCTTTCTGAGCATCGGATTGAAATTTCGTAAGAAGGTACAGAAAGAGGACGGACTGTAGTTTTCTTTTATATATTTTTCAGATTCAAAGGTTGAAACAGTGACACGTGGCACTTCATACAAGTTCGCTCTACTGAACTAGTCTATAATCAGGTCACTGCGGGAGATTGTGCATAACTCTTTCTTGGAGAATCCAATTTGGATCAGACTAGTGGAATTGGAAAGAGGACATAGAAGGCTACTACAGGTCACAATTTCAGAACTGGATGATTCGAAATTACAGAGATACATCAGATTCAATATCAAGCTTCTACAAAGTAAAAAAAAAGGTGTGTAGTTTTTTTTTTAATTTTTGCATAAGCTTGGTTTGAAGGAATTCAAAGGGCATAGTAAAGCATTATTATCGGTAACTGATGCCCCGAGGAAAGAAAATGCAAACACCTAGTAAGGAACCTGAAAGCTCTAGCATGACTCATGAAGAAGAGGAAGAAATGCTACATGATATATCAAAATTACAAGAACAAGTGCAACAAATGTCACGCTCACAAAAGCTAACAGATGCTAAGATAAATGGCGTGGAATCTAAGATAAAGGTCATGGAAGCTCAGGTGAATGGCATGGACGCTAAAATTGATGGCATGGATGATAAGATGGAAGAATTGAAGATAAATATGAATAAGTTGCTACAAGAAATGGTCACTAAGGGTGAAAGAGTACTAAAGGAAACTCATGATGAGAACAAAAGAAATGTTAATCATGATTCCATAGACTCTAATGTTGGATCGAAGACTCACCATGTTCCAAAAATCGATATGAGGAAGTTTGATGGCAAGGATCCCGCCACATGGATATTACAGATGGAGCAATTCTTCGATCTCAATAATGTGCAAAACACACAAAAGGTACGTATGGCAACTTTATATTTGGAACCAAATCAGTTTGTATGGTATCAATGGCTTTGTTCTCGTAAACAATTTATCACTTGGGCAATTTTTACGGAAGAATTGATAGCACATTATGAGGATACAAAAAGCAACACTTTTTTTAGCCAATTGATAAGTCTCAAACAAAAGGGTTCAATAATGGAGCACATTGAGGAGTTCCAAAAATTGAACATAAGGGTAAAAGATATTCCAGAGGAGCATAGGATTGATGTGTTCATAGGGTCTTTAAAGGATAATATCCAACATGATGTGCGCCTTTGGGAACCTGATTCATTAGAGAAGGCATTCAGGTTAGCAAGAAAAATGGAAAGCAAAATTATGGCAACTAGGAAGCATACCATTCACAACTATAAAGACGGAAGTGTTGTTGCCCATAGTCTTCCACAACCTACAAGGTTGACACCACAACAATTGGAAGAAAAAAGAGCAAAAGGGCTTTGTTACAATTGTGATAGCAAATACACAAAGGTCATAAGTGTGCTGAGAAGAAATTATTCTACATAGATTGTGAAGAGGAAGAAGAAAAGGAGCAAGAAAGGTCAAAAGAAGAGGATATATTCCAGGAACAAAGCCTAGATGAAGAACAAATAAATCCGACCATATCTTGTAATGCATTGGCGGGAATTACCACTCCTCAAACCATCAAGATAGAAGGACAAATCAAGAAGAAAAAGGTAATAGTGTTGATTGATTCAGGAAGCACCCACAATTTTATTCATTGTAGGGTAGCAAAAGAATTGAATTGCTTCCTATATCCAGCACCAGAGTGTCAAGTGATGATTGCAAATGGAGGAACAATAAATTGTTCTGGAAAGTGCCATAATATCAAGCTATCCATGGGAGAATATGTATTGACTAGCCCAATGCTTTCCATTCCAATGGGAGGTGCTGATGTTGTACTAGGAGTCCAATGGCTACAATCCTTGGGTACAATAGCTTTTAATTTTCAAGAACTTTTCATGAAATTTTCTGTGGAAGGAAAGAAGTTGAATTAAGGGGTATTGCAGGGAAACCAGGAAAGATAATCAGCTCTAATGGCATGACAAAGCTTCTAAAAAAGGAGCAAAGAGGTGTAATTGCACAATTATGTTCGCTAGATGTTTCCACATTGGAATCATCTATTTCTCCAGATCTCCAAAAAGTCTTGGACAATCATTCCAAGGTATTTGAGACTCCCAAAGGTCTCCCACCTATGCGTGATCATGATCATGCTATTCATCTGATTCCAGGAAGTGTTCCTCCAAACATCAGGCCGTACAGATATCCATATGTCCAAAAAAGTGAAATTGAACGTATGGTTGCAGAAATGCTAGAGGCTGGTATAATTCAACCGAGTCAAAGTTCTTTCTCAGCTCCAGTAGTATTGGTGCACAAGAAGGATGGATCATGGCGCATGTGTCCAGATTATAGGGAGCTCAACAAGCTCACTATTAAAGATAAGTTCCCCATTCCTGTCATTGATGAATTACTGGATGAATTGCATGGATCAATTTACTTCACCAAGTTGGATCTTCGTTCGGGATATCATCAAATCAGAATGAAGATTGAAGACATTCCGAAAACGGCATTTAGAACTCATGAGGGTCATTATGAATTTTTGGTCATGCCTTTTGGCCTTACCAATGCACCTTCAACATTTCAAGGTTTGATGAATTCAATTTTCAAACCATTCCTTAGAAAATTTGTGTTAGTATTTTTTGATGATATACTAATCTACAGCAAGTCTTGGAAGGATCATGTTGAACATGTTGACAAGGTGCTACAACTATTGGAGGAGAAACAATTATATGCAAAAAGATCCAAATGTTTCTTTGGAGTCCAGGAGGTGGAATATTTGGGTCATATTGTATCTCATGAAGGAGTTAAGGTAGACCCTAGCAAAATTAAAGCCATTAAGGAATGGAAAATCCCCACATCCATAAAGCATCTGCGAGGATTTCTTGGGTTGACAGGGTATTATCGCAAGTTTGTTAAGAATTATGGGAGAATAGCAGCACCTCTAACAACATTATTGAAGAAAGATTCATTTTCATGGACTCCGGAAGCAACAAAGGCCTTTGAACATCTTAAAGAGGCAATGTGCCAAGCACCGGTCTTAGCTACACCGGACTTCACAAAAACCTTTATTGTGGAATGTGATGCTTCAGGAAATGGAATTGGTGCTGTTCTAATGCAAGATGAAAGACCCATTGCTTTTGAAAGTCGTCCAATCAAGGGAAAGTTTTTAAGCAAAGCTATTTATGAGAAGGAAATGTTGGCAATACTCCATGCACTTAAGAAATGGCGACCCTACCTAATGGGAAGACACTTCAAGGTAAAAACGGATCATGATAGCCTTAAATACTTTTTAGAACAAAGATTATCCTCTGAAGAGCAACAAAAGTGGGTCACAAAGATGTTGGGTTATGACTTTGAAATCATCTACAAAAAAGGGAAGCAAAATGTGGTGGCAGATGCACTCTCAAGAAAGGATGAGGATGTGGAAGCATTGTTGTGTGCCATTTCTATTATCCAACCAGATTGGATAAACGAAGCAAGGAGGAATGGAAGAATGACGAAGAAGTGTGGGCACTTATTCGAAAGCTACAACAAGATTCCAGTACTTCTGATACATTTAGCTGGAAAAATGATTCGTTATGGTACAAAGATCGCTTATACCTCTGTAAGAATTCCCAGCTAAAACAAAAGATTCTTATGGAATTGCACACTTCTCCCTTAGGAGGGCACTCAGGATTTTTAAAAACTTACCACAGGGTTAAGAAGGAATTTTTTTGGGATGGCCTTAAATCAGATATTCAAAAGTTTGTGGCGGAATGTTTGGTTTGCCAACAAAATAAAGTTGAAACAATTAAGACACCGGGTCTATTACAACCTTTATCCATTCCAAGCCAACGTTGGGAGGAGGTTTCAATGGATTTTATCACAGGTTTACCCAAGTCTGAGGGAAAGAGTGTCATCATGGTGGTAGTTGACAGACTTACCAAGTATGCACACTTTTGTGCATTATCACATCCATTTAAAGCCAGTACAATTTCTACTGCATTTATGGAAACAGTTCAAAAGCTACATGGAAACCCAAAGATTATTGTAAGTGACAGAGATCCCATTTTCACTGGAAATTTTTGGACAGAATTATTTTCTTGTCTTGGTACTCAGTTAGCTCATAGCTCATCTTATCATCCTCAATCTGATGGGAAAACTGAGATAGTAAACAAATGTTTGGAAGGATATCTTCGTTGCTTTGTATCTGATAAACAGACACAATGGGTCAAATGGTTGCCTCTGGCTGAATGGTGGTATAACACTTCCTTCCATACAGCAACAAAAATGACCCCATTTATGGCACTTTATGGGTACCAACCACCATCCATCACATCATATTTAAGAGAAAATTCTAAGGTTCAGGCAGTGGAACATCACATCGAACATCAACAACAAGTCCTCCAACTCTTAAAGGATAACCTTGTGTTGGCACAAAATAGAATGAAACAACAGGCAGATCAACATCGCAGTGAAAGAAGTTTTGATGTAGGTGATTGGGTATTCCTACGGCTACAACCATATAAGCAAATGTCCCTAAAGCAAGCTAAGAAGGATAATAAATTATCACCAAAGTATTATGGTCCGTACAAGGTGTTGGAAAAGATTGGTACTATGCATACAAATTGGAGCTTCCTGCAGCTTCTCGATTGCACCCAGTTTTCCATGTTTCATGTTTAAAGAAGGTTATAGGCGACAAGCTCCCAGTTCAAACAATATTGCCAGAACTTGACGAGGAAGGAAAAATTATATTGGAACCGGAAGCAGTCACAGAAACAAGAACTCGACAGCTACGAAATCGATCAATTTCAGAGTATCTTATCAAGTGGAAGAACTTATCCGCTGAAGATTCCACATGGGAGGATGAGAATTTTATGCAGAAGTATCCAGAACTGCTCAAGCGTTGAGGACAACACTTTTTTGAAGGAGAGGGGCATGTTGGGTCCCTATAATACTAGTGATTACCCCATTACTATTGTAGTTATACCCCTTATTTATATTGTTGTGCCCCTATTACCCCCATATTGTTATTTCTGTGCCCCATAGAATCCATCTATTGTTATTTTTGTGGCTTTATATTATTATTGTTAGGTCGGCTCGATTATATTGTGAATCCTTAGACTCCTATATATAGAAAGGAGGTTTTGTCATTTGTATCATCCAAGAATTGTTCATTTATGTAATGTAAAGGAGGTTGCCCCCTCGAAGAGGCTGAATTCTAAGGCATTGATCTCTCTTTTCTATCTTTTCTTGAGCTGGTTTCATAACACTGACAATATCCTGGAGCATGGGGTTCATTCTTCTCTGCGGTTGCCTCACTGGTTTGATAGTACCATCTGTATAAATATGGTGAGTGCATGTGTTAGGGTGAATCCCATGCATATCGGTGTAGTCCCAAGCAAATGCTTTCTGGTATTTTCTCAATAGTCGAATCAATTTCTCTTGCTGAGATGAGTCTAGGTGATTGCCTATGTTCAGAGTTTTCCCTGGACTAATCTCTATGATCTGACTCTGTGTGTTGGTGATGGATTGAACTGGAAAAATATCGTGAAATGTAGTTTCCAAAGATTGAATGGTGCATGTTTCCTGAAAATTTTGGGCTAAATGTACATCTGCAGCATGATATTGGTCATTTCTCAAAATTTCGGAAATATCAGGTTGAGAAAGGAATAATTCTACCAAATAATTATTGTTTTGTTCTTGGAAATCATAGATTTGGTCAATGCTAAAAACAGATTGTACTTCTTCTTTATCATTGAATTTATCATCAAGCCACAAATTGTGTGTTAGTGCTGGTGATTGTGCGGATGGATAAAGAGTGAGTTGTTTTCTTTCGGTCCCTCTTGAAATGATCATGTTGCCCGATCGACATCCTATGAATGCATCAGCAGTCGCTAACCATGGTCTACCAAGGATGATAGGGTGCCCTCCTAAATTGGATTTGGGTTGAAGAACTAAGAAATCCACTAGATACTCCCAAGAGTCCAGTGAGACAATTATGTCCTCTAAAATCCCTTTAGGAATCACTTTAGACCTATCAGCTAGTTCTAGAACAATCGTTGTATGTTGCAAATTTATGAGCTGGAGTGTTCTCATGGTTTCAAGAGTCATGACATTTATTGCGGCCCCAAGATCTATCAAAGTGTTTGGAATTTGTATGTTGTTAATGATGGTGGTCACTTTGGGAATGCCAGGATCAACATACTTTTCCATGGAGATGGTATTGGTCATAAGGCCAGCTAAATGGCCTATAACATGAATGGTTTGAGGATCAATCCTTTTCCTAGTAGGCTTCTTGAGGCACATGTCTTTGATGGCTTTAGTATATATAGGAATGTCTTTTAAAGCTTGCAGCACCAGAATTTTTATGTAGACATTCTTGAGTTCATCTAAGACATCAAACTGTGGTATAGACGGTGGAGGTTTTATTTGGACCAATCGGTCTGGAAAAGGTGGATGCAATGGTTGCATCTGCTTATCTTTGGTATCGTCGTTTGGTTTTCTTTGATTTGTCATTTCATTTTCATTTTCTGTGTTTTCTTCTTGCTTATCTGTTATTGGAGAATCTTTGTGGAGTACCCTACCAGACCTCAAGTTGATATTTTGCAAGGGTAGTGTGGGATATGAAATTCCCTCTTCTACATTGTAGGCTGGCCTCTCTCCTATGTTATTTGGATTTGGGACAGTTTGAGCAGGAATTTGAGTAGGTCTGGGAGGTTTTGAGCTAGCTGGAAATTGAAATTGTGGTGGATTTATTGGTGGAGGAGCAGGCAGTGCTTGTTGAGTAGGTTGAGGCTGATAAACAACTTGCTGAGGATACTGCTGATATGGTTGAGAATGTGATGAATACGGCTGATGGTATTGTTGATATGATTGTGAATATGGTGGGTATGATTGAGGATATGTATGATAGGATTGAGAGTACTGTTGAGATGGTCTCCATTGTTGTTGTGGGTGGTTTTGGTGCTGCCATGGCATGGGTACATTCCATGAATTCTGTGCATACATTTGATCATTCACAGGAAATTGCAAATTTTGATTTGGAAACATACCTTGAGGTGCTGGCCTTGGCTACCATGGTCTCTTTGTGCCCATGTAATACATGTTTTCCATCTCTGCATTAGCTGCCATATTACAGTTCTACAAAACCTTAACTTTAGGACAATTAAACATATCATGATGTTCAGTACAGAAAGCACAAACTTGGATGTTTTCTAGTGGGCAGTCTTTTAATGCATGTTTCTTCCGGCATTTTGGGCAGAAGATAGCCATTATCTGATCTTCATCTTCTTGTTTCTTCTTAGCTTTTAGAGTGTCAATTTGGTTCCCTAGGGTGCTTAACAGATCTGTTTTAAACTCTTCTAACAGATTCCCTATTTCAGCCCTTGTGACACTTGCTGAGGCAGATTTTGTGACTTTGGATGACAGGGTTCTTTTTCCCATTTTAGCTTTTCTCCTTGAATACTTTTCGCATAACTCAGCGATTTCTTCAAAGGGTAAGGTAGAAATGTCACCTTTGCCCATCAAGTTAAGATCATCCATGTATTCCTCTCGGATGCATTTCAAGAATATTGTGCGGATCAGATCAAGAGGCATAGTTCGGTGTTTGGATTTTTGTAAGTTGTAGACAAACCGTTCTAAGTATTCCTCTAAGGTTTCATCTTCTTGCTGGCTCATTCTAAAGATATCATCTTTAGAATCTTTGGATCTACAATAGGGTTGATATTTCCTTAGAAATATTCTTCTCATGCCATCCCAATCAACTATCGCATGCTCACCAAACCTCATGAACCATCTTAAGGCTGATGCCTTTAATGTCGCTGGGAAGAGTCTAAGCCTATGGGCATCATCTGTATAGCCATATGTTCGACATACAATGTCAAACTCGAACAAGAATGAGTCTGGATCTTCCGAAGCCATACCATAGAAGTTTGGTAGCACGGATGGAGGTATGTTTTTCATTTTGATCTCATCATCTTCTTGTGGTTCATGTATAGGAAACTTAAAAGTTGACTCTTCTTCGTCTCTCTGTCCTTGATTTGGTACTGATCCAGCTCCTTCCTCAGCCATTCTAATAGGTTTCTCTGTGTCAGTGTCACTTGTTTTAAAGAGGAAATTAAAGAAAGATTGTTCGGTCACTGTGCTACTTTCTCCTTGTGTGGAAGATCTAGGAAAGTGCTTCTTCTGCGATTTATGTGTTAATAAAGTTTGCCTTTCGATGAGAGTAAGTCTTTGTCCTGACTTTTGTTTTTCCTCTAATACTTGGATGGTGACTTCCTCAGCTGGTGTTGTATTCCCTAAAGAGTTTGCTCCTGATGATGATGGGTTAGTTTTTGGATGGTGGGGGGTTTTTATGAATCTACCTTGATTGTCTCTAAATCTAGGCATAAATGAACATGATGTCTAACTGTGTTTTTGCTCATTTTTGTTTATTGATTTTTTTTTTCTTTTTAAATCCTTTGAGTACACCTCCCCGGCAACGGCGCCAAAATGTAGTTTCCTATCTAGGGTGCTAGACTAGGCTATATTTATTATCGACCAGGATGCGTAGACTTAGAGGCATGCGTCTAGAGTATATAGACATAAAGGATTATTAGCTAAGTGGTTATGATGGTAGGTTACAGGACTTCCTTACGGAAGATTGAGGTATGTTACCTATCACCCAAACACTTAGGTCACTCAGTTAATCTACCTAATTAAAACACTATCATTCAATTCATTTACCAAATTAAAACACTGTGTATCACTTTAAACCAAGATTTCAATCTCCTTACGGAGACACTATGCATAAAAACCCTGTTTAGCAAATACTCAGCATTCACTAATATTCATGAAAGATAACAACATACTGAAATCATAAGCATACTTTAAAATGATAACAGAGTTCATGACATTGCTTTAAAAGACAACAAAGGATCGAATTCCTTACAGGATACGATTCATGATCTCAGTGATGAACTGTTCAAGCACTATCATAAACATTACCCATACGCATTCTATTGAAATAAAAAACCAATTCTAATTGATGTGCATATCATTTAATACCCTAAGTTGCGAATAAAAAGAAATGACAATATACCAGTTTAACGCAGGGCCCGTCCGCGTTTCAGAGGTATACTAGACTGTGATCAACCGATAATAGAATCAACGCAACAAGGAAAATCGTGACTGCAATCGTGTTCTTGGTATTAAGTTCAAAACTCTGTTCTCAAAACGATACAATGATAACCAATACTAACTACACAGAACTGTGTTTACATATGTTTTTACAACCCTTACATTTTGAAAACGAATGTACATTCATGATGCGGCTGTTGCCGCTTTTATCATGTCATGACTTTTAAAACGTTTCTATTCTGAACTGATTTCAAAAAGGAACAAAACTAAATCAGTTTAGAATGCTATGATGTTGCTGCCTTTGTCGCCAACATGCTATACTTTGACCATCGTTGACCGCGCATGTAGGAGGGTCGGTTCTGCTGTAGGATAGGTATTCGTCCATGCTTGGACATTCTACTTTTCATCCCTACCCTTCGCTCTAGCCTAGCTGTCATGCCACATGTCAAACAATAAACCAATTACAGGATGTTGTAACTTCCTGTAGTCATTTTACCAAAAATTCCTAATTATTTAACATAAAACTCCTAAATCAATTTGAATGCATTTTAATAACTATAGTACTATTAACTAATCAATTTCAAGGGATCTAAGAGATGTATGATGGAAAGAGGTAGGCAAATGATATGTTTTAGGAGAAAAAAGGAGGTCATGGGATGGTACCAACATCTCTCCCCGACTTAATGAATTAGCATGTCCTCATGCTAACCCCGAAGTGCTTCCCTTGAACTCTGTCCCTGCCTGTACCTCTGCTGCCTTTAGCAATGTATCCACATTCTTTTTCACCTGGGCATCTTTCTGACCATGGTGCTCCTGCTTTAATCTTTTGTATTTTTCTTTGAGGGTCTTTTTCTGGTTGTACCACTTAGTGGCCCATTTACAAATATCCGTTTGCTCAGCCTCAAGTTCATTGATTCGCTCCCTTAACTTTTCATTCTTCTGTTGAGTCTCTTTACTCTGCGTTCGGAGCATTTCATTTTCTTTCTTGATAACTTTTTCTAGCATATTAGCCTCCATGAGTTCTTCCTTTAATTTCTCAATTTGTTTCTCCAGTTTCTTCTGTTTCTTAATTGGAGGTGGTGAACCTTTTTCTTGCCTATTATTGCTTTCAACCTCTATATCAGCTCCTTGTCCTGGTTGTGAGTGGGAACTACTCTCAATATCCATCGGTATAGGTGCATTGGATTCAAGCTGGTCTTCTTGTAACTGGGCTTTTGATGCTCTCCTTGTTCTTCTTGAATAGGTGGTGAAAATTTTATCTTGCTCTGCCTTCTGAGCTTCCTCTTTTCTCATTTTCCTAGTCCTTATGCTGCTCACAGGTGGAGGTACCTTGCTTGCTTTGGATACTGGGATCTCTTCATCGATATCCTTCATGAATCCTGAGTTCTCCTGTAGTTCTTCTTTGTCTTCTTCTTCTTTAATTTGGTTAGCAGCGAAGAACTCCTTCCACGTTTTCCCTCTTCTCTGCAATTCATGCTCAATAAGAATTTTAATTAACCCAAAGTGATATAAGCTGTTGTCTTCATTTCCCTTCTGCTTTTGGATGGTCTTCGACATCTTGGTTAGGCTTTGCAATAGGAAATATGGTAGACTGATAACACACTGCCTTTTCAAGTGTAGTAGCAGTGTAATATGGTATAGATAAACAATACTGTAACGGCCTTCACAAGTTACGAATTTTTGGAGGATATAGACCATCTCGTCCTAGGGATGCATCAACCAACTCCTTGGGACGCCTTTCTTCCAATTAACTGATGAGACTCTGGATCTAGACATAAATTGAGTCCATGAATTCTCTTTAAATTGCTTTGTCTTGAAGTACTTCTCCCCTTCTGGGCTGATCCCTATTGACTGGGCTATGGTGTCTTCCAAAACCCTGAATGAGAAATTACCTATCAGGGCTTTCTCTCCATTGAATGTGAAAGCGAATTGTTTGGTAACCTCTTCATTACTTCCATGAAATTTCTCTAAAAAGGGCAGCCACTGTATCTCTTTGAGAATTGAAATGCAATCTTCGTGATACTGAGAACTGTCGAACATGCTCGGCTCGACCCTATTGGTCATTTTGGCAGAGGGTCGTGCTCTAACTCTTCTCTGTTTATGTTTTGCAATTCCAACAAAGAAGTTTCAATTTGTTACCTGGTGGTGTCGCTCCCTTAATATCCAGTATGATGCTCGGTTGACTGTCTTGTGATTATGGTGGAAGTCGAACCCGAATGGCTATATTTCCCTCTTGTGGCGCTCACTGCTTTCAATCCTTACTGTGGAGGTCACGGGAGTTAAATGCCAACGTGAAATAACTGAGAATGATGGTGAAATAACCAACTACACTTACTTCATAGCGTATTCATCTTTTGGAACAGAGGAATGGCTGTACCGCTTGTATAGATGCCATCATAGGAGCACTGGAAGCGTATATGCAATACTGGGGTATGATTTCAGGGAGTCCTCTGAATGATTTGGCTACGTCGGGTGGTGGAATCATAATTCGGCCGTGTGGGATACAATGAATAAGCCCGCTTAACTTTTGTTTCTTTCTTTTCTTTTTAAAAAACAATTCACCACGTGTCTTGCTTCTATTGGTACTCGGCCAAATGGAAGATGTTGGTATGGCTGTAGGATGCGATTGGCATAACAAGGTTGATATGAAAAGGGGTAACGAATTTAGAGGTATGAAATAGGTTGGAGTATGAAAGATGATAAGAATTAACAGTAAGATAAGGGATGATGGAAAATGTAGTGTCCTTGAAATCGATCATAACAGTCACAGTCATTAAATTCAACATTAAAAATTAATCTAAGAAATTAAATGTTAAGAATAAGGAACACATTACACTTTTGTTGGTTGTTGTTGCATTGGCACGCTGAGTAGGACTAGTCTCTTTTGACTATTCTTTGTTGTTCATAACAGGTCCCCTGGGATAGATTCGAATGCAACAGGTCCCTTTGAGATCTTGAAGATGTTCATGCATCTCCTTTGAAATTCGGAGAAAGAATTATATGTATACAGGTTCCTTGATCTTGGGTATTTGATGGAATCTTGGTGCCCAGCAACCTGTGGGTCCTTGTAGAAACTTGATGAAGCTTTGTTGAAGTAATCCTGAAGTAACAGTCTCTTAACAGGTCCCTTTTATGTGTCTTAAACAGGTCCCATTACTGCTGGTGTTGGTAACATGGTCTTCTGGACAGAACAGGCCCCCCTGCATAATGTTTATAACCAGGTCCCTCTGAGATAAAACAATGACAAAACAACTTCTTTATTGAAATCTGGAATGCTGAAACAAACTGCTTTGGAAATTTACAGTGAGGAGATGAGATAAGAAATCTTTAAGAATTTACAATGGAGAGATAAAAGAACAAAATGCTGATGCTTCTCTCCCCCACTAAAGTTTTGACTTGTCCTCAAGTCATTATTCAGTTGATAAATGAAACAGTGAACAAAAGAAAAGGAATTCTTACCCGCCAACGAATTGGTTTTCAAGTAAGAATTCGGGGTTAGAGTGTGCCAGAGTCTGGTTTTCACATCTAACCCAGTGTTATATATATATATATCTATATATCTATATATATATATATATATATATATATATATATATATATATATATAATTTAATTTTATATTTTTTTTAGATTTTGTTTTGTGTTTTTTTTTTTTTTTTTTAAATTTCTTTTTGAATTTCTAAATTGAAAGGAAATGAACTAAGGTAGGGATACTGCAGCTGAAGGCTGCAGTATCTCAACCTCTCTTTGTTGAGATACTGTTTGGAGAAAATCTTGCTTGCTGATGGGCTTAGTGTATAGTTTCAGGCGATGACCATTGATAGTAAAGGAATGACCTTCTCCATCAATAGTTTTGAGCTTGACTGAACCATTGTTGTAAGCCTGAATAATTTGGTATGGGCCCATCCAATGGGTGGTAAACTTGGCTTTATGATCTCTGAATTTAGAGTCAAAAAGTAAAGCCCAGTCACCTTCCTTGAACTGCTTCTTCTTGATATGTGCATCATGCCACTGCTTCCTTTGTTTTTGCATGAGGATTGTGGTTTCCTCTACTTGCTGCCTCATTTCATCTAGCTGGTTCAACTGCTGAATTCTTTCTTGTTGTGCTTGGTCCAAGTCAATTTGTAAATCTGCACCCAGTTTAAAAGTATGTATTTGAAACTCAATAGGAAGCATTACCTCTTTGCCAAAAACCAACTGATATGGTGTAAATCCTGTAGTATCCTTCCATGTAATTCTGTAAGCCCAGAGTGCATCTTTGAGCTTCTCTTCCCAATTCTTCCTGTTCATTGCCACAGTTTTAGTAATGATCCCTTCCAAAGTTTTGTTTGTGGATTCCACCTGCCCATTGGCCTGTGGATGGTAAGGTGTACTTTTTCTGTGCTTGATTTGGTATTTGTCTGTGATGTCCTTCACTAACTTTGAGGTGAATTGAGTACCTTGATCAGTCACTATCTCCCTTGGTACTCCATACCTTACAAAAATCTCTTCAAAAAAGAAATTTACCACTGTGTGTTCGGTGGCTCTAACCAGTGCTTTTGCTTCAGCCCACTTTGTGACGTAATCAGTACATACTAAGATGTACTTCTTACCATTGTAGGTTGGGTTAATGGGTCCTATAAAGTCTAGAGCCCATTTTTCAAATGGCTCTAGGTGAACTTGGGGCTGAAGGGGCATCTCGTCTGTAGCTGTTGGCCTGCCCATTCTTTGGCAGCTGTCACAACTCTTCACATACTTCTTGGCATCCTTGAAAATGGATGGCCAGTAGTATTCAAGAGTAAGAACTTTGAATGTTGTCCGCTTAGATGCAAAATGCCCACCACACGGTTCATCATGGCAAGATTTTAAAATATCAATTATCTCATCATTTCTTACACATCTTCTAATAATCATATCATAACCAGTGTAAAATAAATCACCATTGAGCCATGAATATCTAGCACTTTGTTTGACTAGTCTCTTCTTTTCCTTTGCAGTAAAGTGTGGAGGTGTCCTTCCTGTAGACAAATAATTGGCCAAATCAACATACCAAGGATTTACTATGGAAATTGCAAATAAATTTTCATCTGGAAAAGAATCTTCAACCGGAACAACCTCACCTGGATTTTGTAGTCTAGAAAGAAAATCTGCCACCTGATTCTCTTTACCTGGTCTATCTAACACTGTGATGTTAAATTCCTGTAACAATAATAACCATCTGGTAACTCTACCACTAGTTATTGGTTTATTCATTAAATGTCTAATTGCAGAATGATCAGTATGTACAAAGACTTCATAACCAGTTATATAATGTCGGAATTTATTCACAGCATATATGATGGCAAGTGTTTCCTTTTCTGTGACTGTGTAGTTTGACTCTGTAGGTGTTAGATTTTTGCTAATGAAATAAATGGAATAATTACAAGATTCCTCTTTTTGGCCTAATGAGGCACCCACTGCAGTGTCAGATGCATCTGTAAAGATATGAAATGGTAGGCTCCAATTAGGCCCTCTTAAGACTGGTGCGGTTGATAATTTCTTTTTGAGTACTGTTATCACCCTAAAATCTTTGTCTCTAAGCTTTGGTAAGTTGCCTTGTTTCTAATCATAGTCTTATAAGTTTTGAGTCATCTCATCACAATTAGTGTAATTCTCATTTACAAACCCTTCTTTTAGTCATGGTGTTAAAGGGTCTCTAGGTCATTTCATGCTTTAAGAGTTAGGTCATAAGGTTAGAAGTCTTTCAAGGTCATATCTCTTTTCCATCAAAGTTTGACAGCCTCATTCCATGTCCTAGAAGCCTCACCATGAGTTTGGAAGTCATATCTCACATTACTTTGGAGAAATTTTCAAACTAGCTTCGAAATCACTGAACTAGGAGTTTTCGTAGCGCGCTACGAAACCCCTGTAGCAGCCTGTTTTAGCAGAAAAACTCTGTTTTCTGCTTTTACTAGTCAATTTACAAAAGCTTTCCTGAGCAACTGAGAACTTAATTTTGCAAAATGAAAGAGGATTTTCTTCCTAACATGCTGAACTAAAAAAATCTCTTTCCGTTTCTTCAAATTCGTTCTGAGGTGGGAGGAATTTATGGTTAAACTTGCGCTACGAAACTGCTGAAAGTCAAGCTTTGTCTACTGGTTTTAGCAGTCTTTTTCAAGATTAGTTTTTGGTTACAGGAAGACGTATTTTAGAATTTGGAGGGAGGTTTCTCTTCATAAAATATCCAGCTACAATAACCTATCTCACTTTATTCATAAGTGTTTTCAGTTGGGAGATACTAAGCTTTCATTGAAACCCTACTTTCAGAAAACGGATTTTTCCTGTTTGCCACGTGTTTTTCAAGGACAGTTTCTGGACAGCTGGAGAAATTTTTTAAAAGACCAGGAGAGGTTTTTGTTCTGGACAACATGGGCTACAAAATCCTCCTTTAGTTTCGTAAAATGTGTCATGGATGAAGAGATAAAGGCTCTGTCCCACGTGCCATTTTCAGGGATCCTAAACTTAAAAACAGGGAAACATGTTCCCTAATTTCTAGGGTTTGTCTTCAGCAGTCAGATGACCACGTGGGAGGCTTCATCAAATTCGACTTATTGAGGTTGCAAGTTGTCAAATAATGCTTTAAATTCTTAGATAAGGTTGTTGTAATCATGATAAGGAGTTACACTCCTAGTTGTATTAGGTCACTAGCACTCCTAGTTAACAACTAGTTCTAATTAATGGTTTGTTTTATGGTTAGAATAGGTGTCACTGATGGCAAATTCGAATTCTCTTGATGAGGGATGATGGAATCCTAATTGCAAATGCTTTATATAGAGCAAGAGGTTGAATTAGCAAAGGGTTGGAACATTTTATGGAAAAGCTTGTATTTGGCCTATGTAAGACTCATTTTCAGTAATACGTGCTTGACTTTACTTCTCAGGATTCATGAAGGGTTTTTTATGTTCAGAATATGTGATGTTGTCCTTTTCTTAATTCTTACAATGGTATGGATGTATAATCACTCAGAATTCACTGAATGTGCTCTGACTTCCTGTATACATTTATAAACTGTGTGGTCCCATATGAGTTTATGTTCTGAATGTTTAAACGCTGAATGCCCTGACTTCCATGTAGGGTTGAGTTCATTGTTATATTGAGGTGTTGTTGACTCCATAAGCCCAATGGATAGTTTTGTTTAATGTGTTTCCACCATTCATATTTTTCACAGTTGTTCTATAAGAGTTAGCCATCTTATCTTTAATCAAAATCATTAATCCATCAAGAGAGAGCCCTCTCAGGCTGAGGAGGCTAAGCCTCAGCCTAAAGTAGGTTTGAAATAGTTACTTGAAGTCTTCCTGGTCTGCAGCCTCCCAGGGCCTGATTTTGAGATAACATTTTGGTGCGTCTGCTGGGAGTCCGAAGATTATTCATTCCCGAAATCATGAAGCTGAACTTCTGAAGGTAGCAGGAGCTCAGAAGGTTTTTGAGGCTGCAAAACTACCTTGGCGACTCCACACATCGAATAAGAAATTGGAAGGTGACTCCACTGCTAGAAGATCAGTAGCTTGATGAAGTTTCAAGATGAATTCCACTGCAAGAATGAATGCCAGGTATGCTCCTATGAATCGGTCTCATATCCCTGGTTTTCCAAATCCTATGCCAAAGGTTGATTGGTTAGAGCATCTTCCGATATTCAAAGATGAAAAGAAAGACAATGTTGCTCTTCATTTGGTTAGGTTTCATATGCATGTACGCAGTCTTAAGGTTCACTTTCCTGAGGATTGTCTCATGAAGATGTTTATGACCACTTTAGAAGGAAAAGCATGGTCTTGGTATAAAAGTTTGGAAAATGGTTCATTATATTCTCTTGCTGATTTCCATGATGTGTTCTATGACATGTATAAAGAATGTCATCCTTCCTTATTGTTGCTCAAAGATTGCTGTAGACATTCTTTAAGTCTTATTCAATACTTGGAGGATTGTTATGATGATGATGAATTTATGGATGAAGAAATTTTAGAGGCTCTTTATAACAATGCATTTCAGCACCAAGAAGAAAGTATAACATCTCATGAAATGCAGCATGAAGATCAGCAGGGGTTTACTTATGAAAATCATATTACATCCTCTGAGATTGATGTAGAGATGCAGCAGACTTCTCAGTCTTCGAATCATAATGAAGATGAAAATGATTACACATAGCAAGAAGAAATACTGGAGGAAATTTTCTATGACCCTCAGGCGGAGGAAAAGGTTGTTCATTTTTTGTGATTCCTTGCAGCAGCTTGCATCAAAGAATGATCTTTATAATGAAGAAAATTACATTGTTTGTGGGCATCATTTGAAAGGCAGTTGGATAGCATATCAAATAAATTTGGTGTGGCTGAGGATCAGTTGTTTGAAGATATAGAATGTTATGAGAATCATCAAACTAACCATGTGTTTTTTGACCCATAGCTGACTACATGGAAAAGATTTACTGTTCAGGCTTCCAATTATATGTTCATCTTGAAGAACAGTTTACACCTCATGCTTCCTTGGTTATTTCAATATCTGGTTTATTTATGCTTCAAGCACAGTAAGGAGATCCAAGTTTCAGATCAGATTGATGATTGGCTTCATTGGAAGTTTCATGTTCCTTTAGCTACAATTGGAGAATGCAGCTGATAGGGTAGGTAGGAATGTGCAAATAAGCTCAGGGTAGGTTGACTGAGCATCTGTTTCAGTAGGTGCAGTTTGAATTCTTCATTCAGAAATCATTAAAGCCTTGGGAGAAAATTGGGCAGAGTTTCAGAGTTTTATTCTAGAGGATGGATAGCGGCACTGGAGCTGCAAGTTCTTAGTATACCACAAGGGCACACTATCCCTAGTGGAGCCACTGTTATCACCCTAAAATATTTGTCTCTAAGCTTTGGTAAGTTGCCTTGTTTCTAATCATAGTCTTATAAGTTTTGAGTCATCTCATCACAATTAGTGTCATTCTCATTTACAAACCCTTCTTTTAGTCATGGTGTTAAAGGGTCTCTAGGTCATTTCATGCTTTAAGAGTTAGGTCATAAGGTTAGAAGTCTTTCAAGGTCATATCTCTTTTCCATCAAAGTTTGACAGCCTCATTCCATGTCCTAGAAGCCTCACCATGAGTTTGGAAGTCATATCTCACATTACTTTGGAGAAATTTTCAAACTAGCTTCGAAATCACTGAACTAGGAGTTTTCGTAGCGCGCTACGAAACCCCTGTAGCAGCCTGTTTTAGCAGAAAAACTCTGTTTTCTGCTTTTACTAGTCAATTTCCAAAAGCTTTCCTGAGCAGCTGAGAACTTAATTTTGCAAACTGAAAGAGGCTTTTCTTCCTAACATGTGGAACTACAAAAACCTCTTTCAGTTTCTTCAAATTCGTTCTGAGGTGGGAGGAATTTATGGTTAAACTTGCGCTACGAAACTGCTGAAAGTCAAGCTTTGTCTACTGGTTTTAGCAGTCTTTTTCAAGATCCGTTTTTGGTTACAGGAAGATGTATTTTGGAATTCTGAGGGAGGTTTCTCTTAATAAAATGTCTAGCTATAATAACCTATCTCACTTTATTCATAAGTGTTTTCAGTTGGGATATACTAAGCTTTCATTGAAACCCTACTTTCAGAAAACAGATTTTTCCTGTTTGCCACGTGTTTTTCAAGGACAGTTTCTGGACAGCTGGATAAATGTTTTAAAAAATCAGGAGAGGTTTTTGTTTTGGACAACATGGGCTACAAAAACCTCCTTCAGTTCCGTAAAATGTGTCATGGATGAAGAGATAAAGGCTCTGTCCCACGTGCCATTTTCAGGGATCCTAAACCTAAAAACAGGGAAACATGTTCCCTAATTTCTAGGGTTTGTCTTCAGCAGTCAGATGACCACGTGGGAGGCTTCATCAAATTCGACTTCTTGAGGCTGAAAGTTGTCAAATAATGCTTTAAATTCTTATATAAGGTTGTTGTAATCAAGATAAGGAGTTACACTCCTAGTTGTATTAGGTCACTAGCACTCCTAGTTAACAGCTAGTTCTAATTAATGGTTTGTTTTATGGTTAGAATAGGTGTCACTGATGGCAAATTAGAATTCTCTTGATGAGGGATGATGGAATCCTAATTGTAAATGCTTTATATAGAGCAAGAGGTTGAATTAGCAAAGGGTTGGAACATTTTATGGAAAAGCTTGTATTTGGCCTATGTAAGACTCATTTTCAGTAATACATGCTTGACTTTACTTCTCAGGATTCATGAAGGGTTTTTTATGTTCAGAATATGTGATGTTGTCCTTTTCTTAATTCTTACAGTGGTATGGATGTATAATCACTCAAAATTCACTGAATGTGCTCTGACTTCCTGTATACATTTATAAACTGTGTGGTCCCATATGAGTTTATGTTCTGAATGTTTAAACGTTGAATGCCCTGACTTCCATGTAGGGTTGAGTTCATTGTTATATTGAGGTGTTGTTGACTCCATAAGCCCAATGGATAGTTTTGTTTAATGTGTTTCCACCATTCATATTTTTCACAGTTGTTCTATAAGAGTTAGCCATCTTATCTTTAATCAAAATCATTAATCCATCAAGAGAGAGCCATCTCAGGTTGAGGAGGCTAAGCCTCAGCCTAAAGTAGGTTTGAAATAGTTACTTGAAGTCTTCCTGGTCTGCAGCCTTCCAGGGCCTGATTTTGAGATAACAAGTACTTTGAATGCTTGTTGGCAGTTCTCATTCCAGTTGAAAAGTACATCTTTTGTTAGAAGTTTAAACAAAGGTAAAGCTATTTTACTAAAATGTTCAATAAACCTTCTGTAATAGCTTGCATACCCAAGGAAACTTCTTACCTCTCTTTGATTCTTTGGAATTGGCAAATCAACAATGATCTGGATCTTTGTTGGGTCAACTTTGATGCCGTGAAAAGAAATGTAGTGGCCTAATACTATCCCTTCGTTTAACATCATAAAGCACTTTTCATTGCTGAGGGACAGATTAGCTTCAATACATCTTTTAAAAAGTCTTTCAAGGTTCTCTAATGCATGTTCAAATGAATTGCCGTACACTGAAAAATCATCCATGTAAACTTCAACACAATCATGAACTAAATCAGCGAAAATAACTAATACAGCTCTCTCAAATGTAGCTGGAGCATTGCAAAGTCAAATGGCAAAACATTATAAGCATAAGTGCCCAGGACAGGTGATGTGGTTTTGTCCTGGTCTTCTGAGGCTATCCTGATCTGGTTTGTAGTCACTGAACCATCAAGAAAAGAAATGATGATTCCCAGTAGGGTGCTAACACTTGGTCATTATAAATGGTAGTGGGAATAATCTTTGAGCGTTGCTTGTCAGTTGTCTGTAATCAAACAGAAATGCACCACTTACCATTTTTCTTGGGGCACTATAACCAATGGGGGGATACCCACTGACTGCCAGAAAATAGGATATATAATATTAACTCTCAACAGTTTTTGCAATTTTCTCTGACTGTTGGGTCCCTATAATACTAGTGATTACCCCATTACTATTGTAGTTATACCCCTTATTTATATTGTTGTGCCCCTATTACCCCATATTGTTATTTTGTGCCCCATAGAATCCCTCTATTGTTATTTTTGTGGCTTTATATTATTATTGTTAGGTCGGCTGGATTATATTGTGACTCCTTAGACTCCTATATATAGAAAGGAGGTTTTGTCATTTGTATCATCCAAGAATTGTTCATTTATGTAATGTAAAGGAGGTTGCCCCTCGAAGAGGCTGAATTCTAAGGCGTTGATCTCTCTTTTCTATCTTTTCTTGAGCTGGTTTCATAACATTTGGTATCAGAGCTTTGGATTCTAGGGTTTCGCTGCTCCAAACAGGTCATCGTGGCATTTTCGCTATAACTTTTTTTCTGTGACGTTTCAGAAGTCGCAAAAAAAACCCATTTGAGAAGAAATCGCGCTGAACCTTGGGTCCGAATTTCAGAGCTTTTTGCGCGATATTTGCGGAGATATGATCTGAGGAAGTTGGTCTTTTTGCAGACTCCTGAATTACATTCAAAACAGGTGACCTGGGGAAAATCGTCATAACTTTCTCTCTGAGGATCGGATTGAAATTTCGTAAGAAGGTACAGAAAGAGGACGGACTGTAGTTTCTTTTATATATTTTTTAGAGTCAAAGGTTGAAACAGTGACACGTGGCACTTCATACAAGTTCGCTCTACTGAACTAGTCTATAATCAGTCACTGTGGGAGATTTGCATAACTCTTTCTTGGAGAATCCAATTTGGATCAGACTTGTGGCATTGGAAAGAGGACACAGAAGGCTACTACAGGTCACAATTTCAGAACTGGATGATGCGAAATTACAGAGATACATCAGATTCAATATCAGGCTTCTACAAAGTAAAAAAAAGGTGTGTAGTTTTTTTTTAATTTTTGCATAAGCTTGGTTTGAAGGAATTCAAAGGGCATAGTAAAGCATTATTATCGGTAACTGATGCCCCGAGGAAAGAAAATGCAAACACCTAGTAAGGAACCTGAAAGCTCTAGCATGACTCATGAAGAAGAGGAAGAAATGCTACATGATATATCAAAATTACAAGAACAAGTGCAACAAATGTCACGCTCACAAAAGCTAACAGATGCTAAGATAAATGGCGTGGAATCTAAGATAAAGGGCATGGAAGCTAAGGTGAATGGCATGGAAGCTAAAATTGATGGCATGGATGATAAGATGGAAGAATTGAAGATAAATATGAATAAGTTGCTACAAGAAATGGTCACTAATGGTGAAAGGTAGTAAAGGAAACTCATGATGAGAACAAAAGAAATGTTAATCATGATTCCATAGACTCTAATGTTGGATCGAAGACTCACCATGTTCCAAAAATCGATATGAGGAAGTTTGATGGCAAGGATCCCGCCACATGGATATTACAGATGGAGCAATTCTTCGATCTCAATAATGTGCAAAACACACAAAAGGTACGTATGGCAACTTTATATTTGGAACCAAATCAGTTTGTATGGTATCAATGGCTTTGTTCTCGTAAACAATTTATCACTTGGGCAATTTTTACGGAAGAATTGATAGCACATTATGAGGATACAAAAAGCAACACTTTTTTTAGCCAATTGATAAGTCTCAAACAAAAGGGTTCAATAATGGAGCACATTGAGGAGTTCCAAAAATTGAACATAAGGGTAAAAGATATTCCAGAGGAGCATAGGATTGATGTGTTCATAGGGTCTTTAAAGGATAATATCCAACATGATGTGCGCCTTTGGGAACCTGATTCATTAGAGAAGGCATTCAGGTTAGCAAGAAAAATGGAAAGCAAAATTATGGCAACTAGGAAGCATACCATTCACAACTATAAAGACGGAAGTGTTGTTGCCCATAGTCTTCCACAACCTACAAGGTTGACACCACAACAATTGGAAGAAAAAAGAGCAAAAGGGCTTTGTTACAATTGTGATAGCAAATACACAAAGGTCATAAGTGTGCTGAGAAGAAATTATTCTACATAGATTGTGAAGAGGAAGAAGAAAAGGAGCAAGAAAGGTCAAAAGAAGAGGATATATTCCAGGAACAAAGCCTAGATGAAGAACAAATAAATCCGACCATATCTTGTAATGCATTGGCGGGAATTACCACTCCTCAAACCATCAAGATAGAAGGACAAATCAAGAAGAAAAAGGTAATAGTGTTGATTGATTCAGGAAGCACCCACAATTTTATTCATTGTAGGGTAGCAAAAGAATTGAATTGCTTCCTATATCCAGCACCAGAGTGTCAAGTGATGATTGCAAATGGAGGAACAATAAATTGTTCTGGAAAGTGCCATAATATCAAGCTATCCATGGGAGAATATGTATTGACTAGCCCAATGCTTTCCATTCCAATGGGAGGTGCTGATGTTGTACTAGGAGTCCAATGGCTACAATCCTTGGGTACAATAGCTTTTAATTTTCAAGAACTTTTCATGAAATTTTCTGTGGAAGGAAAGGAAGTTGAATTAAGGGGTATTGCAGGGAAACCAGGAAAGATAATCAGCTCTAATGGCATGACAAAGCTTCTAAAAAAGGAGCAAAGAGGTGTAATTGCACAATTATGTTCGCTAGATGTTTCCACATTGGAATCATCTATTTCTCCAGATCTCCAAAAAGTCCTGGACAATCATTCCAAGGTATTTGAGACTCCCAAAGGTCTCCCACCTATGCGTGATCATGATCATGCTATTCATCTGATTCCAGGAAGTGTTCCTCCAAACATCAGGCCGTACAGATATCCATATGTCCAAAAAAGTGAAATTGAACGTATGGTTGCAGAAATGCTAGAGGCTGGTATAATTCAACCGAGTCAAAGTTCTTTCTCAGCTCCAGTAGTATTGGTGCACAAGAAGGATGGATCATGGCGCATGTGTCCAGATTATAGGGAGCTCAACAAGCTCACTATTAAAGATAAGTTCCCCATTCCTGTCATTGATGAATTACTGGATGAATTGCATGGATCAATTTACTTCACCAAGTTGGATCTTCGTTCGGGATATCATCAAATCAGAATGAAGATTGAAGACATTCCGAAAACGGCATTTAGAACTCATGAGGGTCATTATGAATTTTTGGTCATGCCTTTTGGCCTTACCAATGCACCTTCAACATTTCAAGGTTTGATGAATTCAATTTTCAAACCATTCCTTAGAAAATTTGTGTTAGTATTTTTTGATGATATACTAATCTAACAAGTCTTGGAAGGATCATGTTGAACATGTTGACAAGGTGCTACAACTATTGGAGGAGAAACAATTATATGCAAAAAGATCCAAATGTTTCTTTGGAGTCCAGGAGGTGGAATATTTGGGTCATATTGTATCTCATGAAGGAGTTAAGGTAGACCCTAGCAAAATTAAAGCCATTAAGGAATGGAAAATCCCCACATCCATAAAGCATCTGCGAGGATTTCTTGGGTTGACAGGGTATTATCGCAAGTTTGTTAAGAATTATGGGAGAATAGCAGCACCTCTAACAACATTATTGAAGAAAGATTCATTTTCATGGACTCCGGAAGCAACAAAGGCCTTTGAACATCTTAAAGAGGCAATGTGCCAAGCACCGGTCTTAGCTACACCGGACTTCACAAAAACCTTTATTGTGGAATGTGATGCTTCAGGAAATGGAATTGGTGCTGTTCTAATGCAAGATGAAAGACCCATTGCTTTTGAAAGTCGTCCAATCAAGGGAAAGTTTTTAAGCAAAGCTATTTATGAGAAGGAAATGTTGGCAATACTCCATGCACTTAAGAAATGGCGACCCTACCTAATGGGAAGACACTTCAAGGTAAAAACGGATCATGATAGCCTTAAATACTTTTTAGAACAAAGATTATCCTCTGAAGAGCAACAAAAGTGGGTCACAAAGATGTTGGGTTATGACTTTGAAATCATCTACAAAAAAGGGAAGCAAAATGTGGTGGCAGATGCACTCTCAAGAAAGGATGAGGATGTGGAAGCATTGTTGTGTGCCATTTCTATTATCCAACCAGATTGGATAAACGAAGCAAGGGAGGAATGGAAGAATGACGAAGAAGTGTGGGCACTTATTCGAAAGCTACAACAAGATTCCAGTACTTCTGATACATTTAGCTGGAAAAATGATTCGTTATGGTACAAAGATCGCTTATACCTCTGTAAGAATTCCCAGCTAAAACAAAAGATTCTTATGGAATTGCACACTTCTCCCTTAGGAGGGCACTCAGGATTTTTAAAAACTTACCACAGGGTTAAGAAGGAATTTTTTTGGGATGGCCTTAAATCAGATATTCAAAAGTTTGTGGCGGAATGTTTGGTTTGCCAACAAAATAAAGTTGAAACAATTAAGACACCAGGTCTATTACAACCTTTATCCATTCCAAGCCAACGTTGGGAGGAGGTTTCAATGGATTTTATCACAGGTTTACCCAAGTCTGAGGGAAAGAGTGTCATCATGGTGGTAGTTGACAGACTTACCAAGTATGCACACTTTTGTGCATTATCACATCCATTTAAAGCCAGTACAGTTTCTACTGCATTTATGGAAACAGTTCAAAAGCTACATGGAAACCCAAAGATTATTGTAAGTGACAGAGATCCCATTTTCACTGGAAATTTTTGGACAGAATTATTTTCTTGTCTTGGTACTCAGTTAGCTCATAGCTCATCTTATCATCCTCAATCTGATGGGCAAACTGAGATAGTAAACAAATGTTTGGAAGGATATCTTCGTTGCTTTGTATCTGATAAACAGACACAATGGGTCAAATGGTTGCCTCTGGCTGAATGGTGGTATAACACTTCCTTCCATACAGCAACAAAAATGACCCCATTTATGGCACTTTATGGGTATCAACCACCATCCATCACATCATATTTAAGAGAAAATTCTAAGGTTCAGGCAGTGGAACATCACATCGAACATCAACAACAAGTCCTCCAACTCTTAAAGGATAACCTCGTGTTGGCACAAAATAGAATGAAACAACAGGCAGATCAACATCGCAGTGAAAGAAGTTTTGATGTAGGTGATTGGGTATTCCTACGGCTACAACCATATAAGCAAATGTCCCTAAAGCAAGCTAAGAAGGATAATAAATTATCACCAAAGTATTATGGTCCGTACAAGGTGTTGCAAAAGATTGGTACTATGGCATACAAATTGGAGCTTCCTGCAGCTTCTCGATTGCACCCAGTTTTCCATGTTTCATGTTTAAAGAAGGTTATAGGCGACAAGCTCCCAGTTCAAACAATATTGCCAGAACTTGACGAGGAAGGAAAAATTATATTGGAACCGGAAGCAGTCACAGAAACAAGAACTCGACAGCTACGAAATCGATCAATTTCAGAGTATCTTATCAAGTGGAAGAACTTATCCGCTGAAGATTCCACATGGGAGGATGAGAATTTTATGCAGAAGTATCCAGAACTGCTCAAGCGTTGAGGACAACACTTTTTTGAAGGAGAGGGGCATGTTGGGTCCCTATAATACTAGTGATTACCCCATTACTATTGTAGTTATAACCCTTATTTATATTGTTGTGCCCCTATTACCCCCATATTGTTATTTCTGTGCCCCATAGAATCCCTATTGTTATTTTTGTGGCTTTATATTATTATTGTTAGGTCGGCTCGATTATATTGTGACTCCTTAGACTCCTATATATAGAAAGGAGGTTTTTTCATTTGTATCATCCAAGAATTGTACATTTATGTAATGTAAAGGAGGTTGCCCCCTCGAAGAGGCTGAATTCTAAGGCGTTGATCTCTCTTTTCTATCTTTTCTTGAGCTGGTTTCATAACACTGACAATATCCTGGAGCATGGGGTTCATTCTTCTCTGCGGTTGCCTCACTGGTTTGATAGTACTATCTGTATAAATATGGTGAGTGCATGTTTCAGGGTGAATCCCATGCATATCGGTGTAGTCCCAAGCAAATGCTTTCTGGTATTTTCTCAATAGTCGAATCAATTTCTCTTGCTGAGATGAGTCTAGGTGATTGCCTATGTTCAGAGTTTTCCCTGGACTAATCTCTATGATCTAACTCTGTGTGTTGGTGATGGATTGAACTGGAAAAATATCGTGAAATGTGGTTTGCAAAGATTGAATGGTGCATGTTTCCTGAAAATTTTGGGCTAAATGTACATCTGCAGCATGATATTGGTCATTTCTCAAAATTTCGGAAATATCAGGTTGAGAAAGGAATAATTCTACCAAATTATTGTTGTTTTGTTCTTGGAAATCATGGATTTGGTCAATGCTAAAAACAGATTGTACTTCTTCTTTATCATTGAATTTATCATCAAGCCACAAATTGTGTGTTACTGCTTGTGATTGTGCCGATGGATAAAGAGTGAGTTGTTTTCTTTCGGTCCCTCTTGAAATGATCATGTTGCTCGATTGAAATCCTATGAGTGCATCAGCAGTCACTAACCATGGTCTACCAAGGATGATAGGGTGCCCTCCTAAATTGGATTTGGTTTGAAGAACTAAGAAATCCATTGGATACTCCCAAGAGTCCAGTGAGACAATTATGTCCTCCAAAATCCCTTCAGGAATCACTTTAGACCTGTCAGCTAGTTCTAGAACAATCGTTGTATGTTGCAAATTTATGAGCTGGAGTGTTCTCATGGTTTTAAGAGTCATGACATTTATTGCGGCCCCAAGATCTATCAAAGTGTTTGGAATTTGTATGTTGTTAATGATGGTGGTCACTTTGGGAGTGCCAGGATCAACATACTTTTCCATGGAGATGGTATTGGTCATAAGGCCAGCTAAATGTCCTATAACATGAATGGTTTGAGGATCAATCCTTTTCCTAGTAGGCTTCTTGAGGCACATGTCTTTGATGGCTTTAGTATATATAGGAATGTCTTTTATAGCTTGCAGCAGCGGAATTTTTATGTAGACATTCTTGAGTTCATCTAAGACATCAAACTGTGGTATAGACAATGGAGGTTTTATTTGGACCAATCGGTCTGGAAAAGGTGGATGCAATGGTTGCATCTGCTTATCTTTGGTATCGTCGTTTGGTTTTCTTTGATTTGTCATTTCATTTTCATTTTCTGTGTTTTCTTCTTGCTTATCTGTTATTGGAGAATCTTTGTGGAGTACCCTACCAGACCTCAAGTTGATATTTTGCAAGGGTAGTGTGGGATATGAAATTCCCTCTTCTACATTGTAGGCTGGCCTCTCTCCTATGTTATTTGGATTTGGGACAGTTTGAGCAGGAATTTGAGTAGGTCTGGGAGGTTTTGAGCTAGCTGGAAATTGAAATTGTGGTGGATTTATTGGTGGAGGAGCAGGCAGTGCTTGTTGAGTAGGTTGAGGCTGATAAACAACTTGCTGAGGATACTGCTGATATGGTTGAGAATGTGATGAATACGGCTGATGGTATTGTTGATATGATTGTGAATATGGTGGGTATGATTGAGGATATGTATGATAGGATTGAGAGTACTGTTGAGATGGTCTCCATTGTTGTTGTGGGTGGTTTTGGTGCTGCCATGGCATGGGTACATTCCATGAATTCTGTGCATACATTTGATCATTCACAGGAAATTGCAAATTTTGATTTGGAAACATACCTTGAGGTGCTGGCCTTGGCTGCCATGGTCTCTTTGTGCCCATGTAATACACGTTTTCCATCTCTGCATTAGCTGCCATATTACAGTTCTACAAAACCTTAACTTTAGGACAATTAAACATATCATGATGTTCAGTACAGAAAGCACAAACTTGGATGTTTTCTAGTGGGCAGTCTTTTAATGCATGTTTCTTCCGGCATTTTGGGCAGAAGATAGCCATTATCTGATCTTCATCTTCTTGTTTCTTCTTAGCTTTTAGAGTGTCAATTTGGTTCCCTAGGGTGCTTAACAGATCTGTTTTAAACTCTTCTAACAGATTCCCTATTTCAGCCCTTGTGACACTTGCTGAGGCAGATTTTGTGACTTTAGATGACAGGGTTCTTTTTCAGATTTTAGCTTTGCTCCTTGAATACTTTTCGCATAACTCAACGATTTCTTCAAAGGGTAAGGCAAAAATGTCACCTTTGCCCATCAAGTTAAGATCATCCATGTATTCGTCTCGGATGCATTTCAAGAATATTGTGCGGATCAGATCAAGAGGCATAGTTCGGTGTTTGGATTTTTGTAAGTTGTAGACAAACCGTTCTAAGTATTCCTCTAAGGTTTCATCCTCTTGCTGGCTCATTCTAAAGATATCATCTTTAGAATCTTTGGATCTACAATAGGGTTGATATTTCCTTAGAAATATTCTTCTCATGCCATCCCAATCAACTATCGCATGCTCACCAAGCCTCATGAACCATCTTAAGGCTGATGCCTTTAATGTCGCTGGGAAGAGTCTAAGCCTATGGGCATCATCTGTATAACCATATGTTCGACATACAATGTCAAACTCGAACAAGAATGAGTCTGGATCTTCCGAAGCCATACCATAGAAGTTTGGTAGCACGGATGGAGGTATGTTTTTCATTTTGATCTCATCATCTTCTTGTGGTTCATGTATAGGAAACTTAAAAGTTGACTCTTCTTCGTCTCTCTGTCCTTGATTTGGTATTTATCTAGCTCCTTCCTCAGCCATTCTAATAGGTTTCTCTGTGTCAGTGTCACTTGTTTTAAAGAGGAGATTAAAGAAAGATTGTTCGGTCACTGTGCTACTTTCTCCTTGTGTGGAAGATCTAGGAAAGTGCTTCTTCTGTGATTTATGTGTTAATAAAGTTTGCCTTTCGATGAGTGTAAGTCTTTGTCCTGACTTTTGTTTTTCCTCTAGTACTTGGATGGTGACTTCCTCAGCTGGTGTTGTATTCCCTAAAGAGTCTGCTCGTGATGATGATGGGTTAGTTTTTGGATGGTGGGGGGTTTTTATGAATCTACCTTGATTGTCTCTAAATCTAGGCATAAATGAACATGATTTCTAACTGTGTTTTTGCTCGTTTTTGTTTATTGATTTTTTTTTTCTTTTTAAATCCTTTAAGTACGCCTCCCCGACAATGGCGCCAAAATGTAGTGTCCTATCTAGGGTGCTAGACTAGGCTATATTTATTATCGACCAGGATGCGTAGACTTAGAGGCATGCATCTAGAGTATATAGACATAAAGGATTATTAGCTAAGTGGTTATGATGGTAGGTTACAGGACTTCCTTACGGAAGATTGAGGTATGTTACCTATCACCCAAACACTTAGGTCACTCAGTTAATCTACCTAATTAAAACATTGTCATTCAATTCATTTACCAAATTAAAACACTGTGTATCACTTTAAACCAAGATTTCAATCTCCTTACAGAGACACTATGCATAAAACCCCTGTTTAGCAAATACTTAGCATTCACTAATATTCATGAAAGATAACAACATACTGAAATCATAAGCATACTTTAAAATGATAACAGAGTTCATGACATTGCTTTAAAAGACAACAAAGGATCGAATCCCTTACAGGATACGATTCACGATCTCAGTGATGAACTGTTCAAGCACTATCATAAACATTACCCATACACATTCTATTGAAATAAAAAACCAATTCTAATTGCTGTGCATATCATTTAATACCCTAAGTTGCGAATAAAAAGAAATGACAGTATACCAGTTTAACGCAGGGCCCGTCCGCGTTTCAGAGGTATACTGGACTGTGATCAACTGATTATAGAATCAACGCAACAAGGAAAATCGTGACTGCAATCGTGTTCTTGGTATTAAGTTCAAAACTCTGTTCTCAAAACGATACAATGATAACCAATACTAACTACACGGAACTGTGTTTACATATGTTTTTACAACCCTTACATTTCAAAAACGAATGTACATTCATGATGCGGCTGTTGCCGATTTTATCATGTCATGACTTTTAAAACGTTTCTATTCTGAACTGATTTCAAAAAGGAACAAAACTAAATCAGTTTAGAATGCTATGCTGTTGCTGCCTTTGTCGCCAACATGCTATACTTTGACCATCGTTGACCACGCATGTAGGAGGGTCGGTTCTGCTGTAGGATAGGTATTCGTCCATGCTTGGACATTCTACTTTTCATCCCTACCCTTCGCTCTAGCCTAGCTGTCATGCCACATGTCAAACAATAAACCAATTACACGATGTTGTAACTTCCTGTAGTCATTTTACCAAAAATTCCTAATTCTTTAACATAAAACTCCTAAATCAATTTGAATGCATTTTAATAACTATAGTACTATTAACTAATCAATTTCAAGGGATCTAAGAGATGTATGATGGAAAGAGGTAGGCAAATGATATGTTTTAGGAGGAAAAAGGAGGTCATGGGATGGTACCAACAACATCTAAATGTTAATTAAATTTGTTTTCTTGTAATAGTTGATGACTTGGTCTTCATTTGACTGAAAATTTGATTATTGCAATGAACTTTTGTTTTCTATTATAATTCCATCATTATGAAAATAGTTGTTCTAATTTATTCAGATATATATGATCATACTAACTTCATAAATCATGAAAAGTTCAATATAAGGTCCACTAAGCAAGTATTAACTTATAGATGATCACACAAAGGTCTCCAATCTTGCAAATTTTAGCACCTAGGTCACCAAGCGAGAACTAACAGATTGCCATTTTAAAAATTTAAATTGTCAATGAGAGCCATCGTCATACTTTTGATCATTGGGCCTAACACGTGCTTGATGTCCTTGCCAATGAATGTTGTAGCATTTGGTATCTGCATGGACAATCTTCATCGACTAAACTTGATCTTGAATCCACACCTTTTTTATTTTTCTGGCAGTTCTTCTTGTGGGGAAACATGATTTTCTCTTACATATTCCCTTTGCTATTCAAATATCTCCATGAGGATGTATGCAACACCAAGGTTAATGATTTCCTTTCCAACCCAGCTACTATTCTATTTCGTAATCGATGATATGCTTGGTAAGGAAATAAGGAAGTGTTGTAACTTTTACTTGTCCTTATCTGCTCCCCTTGGACACATATAAGTTGTGGTCCATTAAAAAAAAACAAAACATAAGAGGATCAAATGTAACTATTGCAGTAGACTTAGACATGATGAAAACAAGTGCATGAAGAAGCAACTTGATCATCTAACTCACATGCTTTATAAAAATGAAATGAAAGTTCATGAGTCAGCCACAAGGTTCCATATAAAATTGTTGCAGAAGGTTTGCACATTTTAGTTTGCCGAATTCCAAGATAATTGTTTTCCCCAAAATGCTTTGTAACTTTTTCTGCAATTTAAAATAAATAAAAGAGATATATGTATTTCCAAGGAGTGACCAAAGGATCCTTATTACATGACAATGTTACTTCCTAAAGTGTTGATCATCATTCCCTTTGATGAAATAATATAAATGATCCCTTTGATGAAATATATAAACGAGGTAGATTACATTACAACATACATTTATGTTTTTTTCTCTTTTACATATTAATCATTCTTGGAGGCAAGATTTCCTCAACCCCATCCCGAGAGGATGAAACAAAATAAGAGACTATAATTTTGATATAGAGTCGACATCTTTTGAAATATATAAACTCTAGCTTTGACAAGAATTTCCAGATGATTTTTGAACATGGGTAGCTTACCATGTCAAATTATAAAATATGGAGAAAAGTGCAGCTTCTAATGTCTTCATGATTTTTTTAATATACTCTAGTTTAATGCCAACTAACATGAGAGAAAGAGTTGACACTAGTATCGAAATAGAGCGAGTTGTTTCCAAATATACTCTAGTTTAAGGCCAATTGACATGAGAGAAAGAGTTTACACTAATCTCCCAATAGAGTGAGCCATATGTAACTTGAGATTAAGTGATGTCATCTTTATCTGTGATAAGGCTTTAAACTAGCATTTCAATAGAAATTCTTCCATGTTCTATTGTATAATATATCGCTTGTTATGATCTAATCTATGCTGAGATTTGAAGACAAGTTATGGTCATTGTTGTATTTATGCTTCTCTATTTTTTTGGTTTTAGACCAAACCACAGGTCATCTTTTTGGTGGTGGGAAGTGTTCAAGGCTTTGTTGAATATTACATGATCAATTCAGATTTTAAAATAAATTTAAATCTAACTTATTTAAAATTTTCACTTGAAGTTCCTAACCAAATGTTTTTATTAATGGGGATCTATCTCATTATACAAGTTGATTACGGGAAACCTAGATTTCTATAGCCATCTATGTATAGTGAAAATACCAAATATGATCCTTCCATGATCTTTGTATACTTATAGGATTCTAATAGTATCAATTTCAAGTTTGAAATTTCCATGAAAAGACATGGATCTAGGTGAAATCCCATGATAGACTGTGTAACTCGCATTTCACACAAAACTAAAACAAACATCACAACAAATTCAAAAAATATCCTTGACTTCAATAGTTAATGACCTTCTTGACATAGTGCATGCATTTCTTAATCTCTACACACATACTTAGCCATATCACTTGCAATCTCTACTACTCTTGGCATCATGTCCTTGGGTAGGGACTTATTTCTCTTCAACTCATCTTGTTTAAATATCGAGAAATTGCTACAAGAAGGAATCATGGGTTACCTATTGAAAAGGTATTTGATGTAGACATAATGGACAACTTAACCCTAGCATTTTTAGTAATAGTGTCTAAGGTTGGTAGTTTCAATGACTTCTCGAGGTTGCATATACCCATAAAATTATCTCCAACAAATTCTAAGAGTTGGCTAGTCACCCATTAGATGCTCCCATCACTCATCATCCCAATTACATCCAACTTGGCCTCCAATAATTAATGGGATTTTCATTGTTTCCCAATTCATTATCATTGTGTGCCTTGTTTGTAAAACATGTTTCACCCATCAATCGTCATACTAGGTACATCCAACTTATCATCCAATAATTAAGGGTTTTTCATTGTTTCCTAGCTCATCATTATTGTGTGCCTTGTTTCAAAAACATGTTGCACCCACACCCATCGCTTGCCCATTTCCCATCATGCCAGGTACATCCAACTTAGAATCTATTGTAGCGGCTACAACCACCCTCCAAAATTTTTCCTTAGCCCATTTTGGAGCCTCCCTACCAACCTTTCACAACAACTTGTCTTGCTTCATCAAGTACACAAGCTTCAACATTTTCTTGCACAAAGGCAACCTATTGATCACAACTTAATGCATTCCCCTCATAAGCTGTCCACCCAGACTTAGTCCAGCTGCAGGCTGAGCAACTTCCGAAATAAATTTGCGCATTTCTGGAGGGAAACCAGCCTTCCCTCTAGAAATTGCACAATCTTGTCTGGCAGCTTGTTGGGCTCCAGAATTGCGCAATTCTACCAACCAACACTTGTAGCAGGAATTGCACAAATTTCCCCAGTAGGGCTTCTCAGCCTAGAATTTGTACAAATTTGGGTAGCAGTCAACTGCTCTACCCAGAAATTGCGCAAACCTCCTTGGAAGTTAGCCCAACTCCCAACCAAAAATGTGCATTTTTCTCAAGCAGTCGAGTAGTCCCTTGCATGTGCAACTAATTTAACTGGTACTCTCCAGGATCGAGCAAAACTAACTTGCATGCATGGGCTGCTTCTCCCAAGGCAGCATGCAAAGGCATCCCTTGTTTCAAGGATCTATGTTTAGCAGTTGGAGGTTACATGCAAGGATCATTTCAGAAACCTCCCACCAAGTGTTGCTTTCCCTAGATTTGTGGCATGCATGTCAGAACTTCGATGTTATCAAATCTCATCAACTAGATGCTGCAGAGCTCATTCCTCACATCAACCTTGTAGCTTTGACATCCCACATCACATCTAGGAGTAGTCATCACATTCAGCTCAACTGTTTTGGGGTAAGCCCACTTTCCATGCCTTGTGTTGAATTTCTATCGCTTTTTGTGCTTTCGATTGTGTGAGTATTGTTTTCTTGATTTATTTGAGTGCTTGTTGTTGTTTTCATGTATACTAGCTTGTCCTAGCACTGCTTCAGTTTTCATTGCTATCTCACTGTTGTCACATGAATGAAACTGTTTTTCACGAACGTCGTCGATTCGACGATTCGCTTCACCCACATGCATGTTGATCTATTTACTGAATCTTTCATTCATGTTTGCATGCACTGTAAATCACTTCTACTTTCACTAAGTTTCACCATGCATCTATTGCCATATTTTCTTTTAGTTGCCTGTCGGCAAGTCGAACCAACCTTGGTTCGGACTTTGCCTTCACTGAGGCAACATTGCACAATCTAGGGAAGGAAGGATCTGTCTTCTTCACCATAAATGCACATTTCTTCCCAGGCACTATCATCTAGGACTGTTTTGCACATTTACGAGGGACAGTGACTACTGGCCGAGAAAATTACGCAATGCAATCACTGAGCCTGCAGCCATTGCCAGCTGAGATTGCGCATTGCGTAATTCTAGCAGTCAGCAGCTAGAATGGATTGTGCATTGCACAGTTCTAGCAATCAGCCACTCGCCCAGTAGCCCAGACTATGCCTTTCGTAGTCTATCTCCTGACCTCCCATCTGAAATTGCGCAACCTTCATGATCAGTCACATAGGTATGTTGAAAGTTAGTTCTCAAGTTCATTTTAGTTTTTGATTGATAGATTTCTTGCCATAAGTGTTGCCATGTCTCCAGGTATTGCAGGTGTTCATTTTCCTCTCAGAAGTACAGGTACACTAGTTTCTAAGAGGGCAGAGTCAAAGACATGGTTCAGAGCACACCTGGAGATGTAGTCGATCAAATGTTTATGAGCTTGCCTACTTATGAATATGTCAAGTTGTTCATAGACAAGAACATAAAGACATCACCACGAGCAACATCATGGACAAAAACTGAAGGCAACATACTGAATGCAACAAACGCAGCAAACACAGTGAATGCAACCAATGCAGCGAATGCAATGAACACAATGAATGCGGCAAATGCAACGAATGCAACGAACATAATGAATGAAAGAGGAAGGTTGTTAACAACACAAAGGTGGAACAAAGTTTCAAGATCAAGTAGATCCACTGATGATGAAAGCAACTTTGGAGACTTAGGCTATGAGGTGACAACGTGACATGAAGATTGCACAAAGATAGAGAATGGAACAAAGAAGGAGTTTCATGTGCTGAAGCAGTAACTCAAGGAAGAACATGAAGTTGCACAGACATATGAATGAGTTGTAGTATGAATAGGAACAACAGTGGGCGCAACATGCAATCATAGATGAAACTGTGCCTGTACAAGTTAAAGATCCATCCCAATAGCTGGCACGGAGTAGACATGGTGAGTAGTGCGTTTGATCACATGTAACGCATTCATGTCATTGTGCGCACACATGTGATCCAACCCATTCAACACACTCACCAAGGCGAAGACAAGAAGCAAGTCCAACTGGAGCTGAACATGTACTTTGGCAAGTTGATGTGCATGACCACCAGCACACACTTGAAGATCAACACGAACACTATGCATCAATGTGTTTTCGGTTCAGACACACCCAAGAAGACCATGCGCATGATAGCAGACAAGTTAGATGAATGAGCATCAATGCACCGGGTGCAATGAAGGTGAGGGTTTGCTTCAACAATATGTCACCATGGGGTGCATGCACACCATCATGGATGACCAAGCTTGGCATCGGTTCACCACCTTCGCCATCAAAAGCATGTCAAATAGTTGGTCTCATTACAACAGACCGAGTGTCAGTGATGTCTTGCATGGCTTTCTCAAGTCGTGTTGTCTCACATGAGTACATGTGCATTGTAATGTAACATCATGTCAAGCGTAAGTCAAGTGTCAATAGTTGGATGTAACAGTCATAGAGTAGGTGAAGAGTCATGAGGGTAGTTTAACTGTCACAAAGGGGAATGCCAAGGGTCACCCCACCCTTTGCTATAAATAGTCCCTCATAACTCATTGCAGAGGCTTTTGGTTAGCCAAGCTTCTAATAAGACAATCTTGGAAAGAGCTTGGACAATATTGTAACGTGCCTTGGCTTCTCCATTGCACGAAGCTAATTCATCTCTTTGGAGGAGCAGGTGGATGTGGCTGTAATGTTCCACTGTTGGGGCTAGAAAGTTTACATGGATGTATTGTATGATTGGACCTTACACTTCTTTATATAATAAGAGCCAACACATTTTCATGCATATGTTGTTGTTGTAGTTGGACTGTTATGGTTGTTGTAGCAATGTATGCTTTTTAACTTACATAGTTGTGTATGAAAACTTTTGTATGCAATTATATGAATCTTGTTGCAGATGTGATGTTGGTTTAACCATCACTTTGGATTGCCAGTCTGACCTGCTTTTGATCTTGTGATGCATCTTCACTCATGTGTTCCCTTCTGAGCTGAGTACACTTACAAGTTGCCAAGGGGTGCACTCATCTCAACCCACCTGTGTTAGGAACCTCTCATGCAACTTCCTTGACTCACTGCAGTGATCACACCCTTGCTACCAATAGAGTTATCTTACTTGCCTTTGTGCAACATCGCGGTCAGGGCATTGCTTTACGACCCACTGCTAGGACTCCTACACCAAACGGTTTGAGGTCTAATTGGGACTTCTTACTGGGGAGATCCCATTGACATGTTGGCGGATCCAACACCGTCAACATTTTTGGCGTTAGAAAGAGGGCCAGATGACAAGCTGCGCCCTCTCATCTAGTTTGAACCTTTGCATACCTTTCATGGATTCTTTCACTCTTCTCCCTCCCTGATTTTTTTCGAATCGTGAAGATGTCTCCGTCACGGGGGAGTTTTTCGATCTCTTGTCCATTTACACATATGATGGTGAAGGTGAAGTGACCTAGTGTAAGTACTTACATGACTTTATTTCCATGCTTCATGAGGAAGATGGGTGTTCTGATGAAAAGGCCAACTTGTTGCTTGCACGCACACTATGCGAATCTCCATGTCGTTGGATGCTTAGCCTACTGGTTGACAACATGCACTCACTTGAGCATTTTTGTGATCTCATTGAAGACACTTTCTATCATTTTGATAAAGAATATCTTGACCAAAAAATGTTACAACAACGGAAGGCTGTGCATGAATCGGTTATTGATTTTCGGCAGCGCTTTTGTGACTTGCAGTTTCAAGCTCTGATGAGCTAGATGAAATTTGCCTATCTTTGGGACCAGTTCGAGTACTGCCTTAGAAAATATGCCCGTCCCAAGAAGAATCTTGAGATCAAGCCCCACTCAACATTCTTTATTGATGGAGCTACGCAATCCCATTTGGATGTCGTAACTGTCTCAATTGACTGCCTGCCTTCCTCTCATTCAACAACTCCACCACTACTGAGTGATGTTGAGGATCATGTTCACACACTTGTTAATTTTTCACATTATCCCAACATCACTTCACTCAATTTTCGCGCAGATTTGGTTGTGAGTCCTTCAAGTTCTCATATGCATTCTTTTCTACGACCTTCGTCTTCGCACTCAGGTGTTTCTCCAGATGATGATGTCTTGTGTTCATCCATTTTCGATTCTTCACTTTTTGTGAATGAGGAATAACCCATTGACAAAGTTGGTGTTGCACAACCAACATGCACTGTCATTCATGAAGAGTATGAGTGGGAGCTTGAGCATCAACAATTGGTGAAGGATGACTCCCTTCCATCCAAACCCCCTCCGTTCTTTCCTAACATCTTTGGTGAACATGCCATCCATGATTTTTCATGCGTGTCTTCATCCATGGATGCACCCATTGTTGATCATTCGCAGGACTCACCGGATGTTGGCCCATCATTAAACAATGGAGAGGATAAGTTATTCATTGAAAATTTACGTGATCTTTCATTTGTCTTTTTTAGAAACATAGAGGATGAGTTTGTTCGCTTTTCATATACCCCTCTGTTTGATTCATTTGATCATGAGGATGCCGTTGAAATCATTTATTTTTCTGATTGTGGCGGTCATGATCCATTTGTTTCTGTATTTGATCATGATCATGACTCCATCACAGTTGATCTTTCGAAGTGATATGGATTTAAACAGGAATGCAACAAATTATAGAGATAACCATATACACAAAGATGCAATGGAAATAATACTTCATTTCATTAATGGAAAATACTGAAATATGCTTACAACCAGAAATGGAAATAAACCAGTTAGGGTGATGATAACTTATCTCTGAGAAGAGATGTGTGGCTACTTGCCTATGAACTGTTCTGAACTATGTTACAATGAGGCTCAAAGGCCTATTTATTGTTGAGAAACAATGGAAAACCCTTCACATTCCAAAACCTAACCCTAGAAGATGAAACGCCAAATTGTGGGCCCCGTTTTTTGGTAAGTTGGTACATCAACTTCTTGGGGTCGTGAATTGGTCGTATTATCTCCGTTTGATGCACATGATAGCCTGTTGGAAAGATATCTCCGAGGACTACGATGAAAACGACAATTTTTGACAACAAAATCGCTGGTGATTTATTTCCCAAAAAATGTCGTTTAGGGCCTCAAAACGGCTCCGGAAGTTTAGGACCCAATTTTTTTTTTAAAATAGTAAACTGCGCTATAATTAAGGAAACTGAAAAACTGAAAGGGACAGTTGTGGGGGTCCAGATGGGATAGGTGGGTGGCCACCAACATCCACCTGGATCACGAAGCCACCGGTTTAGGATGATCTATGTGATGATGAAGTTGAAACACCCAAGACTGTCGAGGCACTTCAGCCCGAGCTAATGGTTATGTGAGGCCCTCGTTATCTTGGGGTTAGTCTCACTTCCAATCATGAAACTGTTCAATCACACAAGGCTCCTCATCACTCATCTGTATGCATTGAAGCCCCATCTCACACTCAGATTATACTTCCTCCACTCGAACGGCATGATCCCATCGCTCATGCATTGGGGGAATCTTACATTGAAAGCACTCATTCACGATGCAAGTTATCTTTGTTTCTTTCATTTGCTTCCATGTCTCAGTCAAGAGTGTGCTTATGCTCCAAAGTTGCATGCAATGTCAAGTAGCACCATGATAAGTCCACGGACTGCTCGTTATGTACTTGCACCCACTTATGTCCTGTGGGCACTGTCAAACATGAAGTGTGGTTGTCTTCATTTTTATATCTTTCTTGCGTATAGGTTCACACAACTGGGTTGCTCGTGGACCAAGCCTTCACCAACATGGGTCAACCAATGTGCCAGTGGTTGCATTGGAAATATCACTTCACATGATCAAGCCCATGCACCGTTAGTGTAGGAGTAGGAGTAGTGTTTGCTTTCAATTGTTTGCTTGCATGTTTGTTTGCTTACTTGCTTTGTTTGTTTGTTTTATTACTTGCTTGCTTTGCTTTTGATTTTGCTTCTGCTTTTGCTTTGCTTTGTTGTTTGTTTGTTCGCATGTTTCGTTCGTAGGTTAGTTTTGCATGAAACCATGTTTGACTCTTGAAAAGAGCTGGGTGGAGTACAAGAGGGATTGTACAACTATCACTACTTGGTTATATGTCATCTTGCCTTTGTATGAAGAACTTGTTACTTTTAATCCATGATACATCGAAGGAAAATACATACTGTTCGAAGTGAACCTTGGTGAAAACACAATGCTTGCATGCTAATTATTGTCACCTTCTCTAGTTGGTTGTTTTTGGGTTAACCCTTGTCAGTTCAGTCAAGTAGATTAAGGTGAGGGGGAAAACCTTAATAGGCACGTTAGAGATACAATAAACTACTTCTCTACTGGAACAACCTCTTCTGCTCTCAATAAGTTGGGATCCCTCTTCCACCTCTAAAATGAATAAGTGCTATGCATAGATGAAAGAATGAAAAAATGAAAAGTCAAAAAATTCAAAATGAAAAATGAATAAGGAAAAAGAAGAGAAAGGCTTCCTGGATAGGGAGGTGATGCAAGTAACTTTGCCAGGGTACTAACTAGGCTCACTGGCAGTGGAGCCATGCCTGTGTTCCTATGTGACTTTTTGGGGTACTGTCCAGGCCTGCTGGCAGCAGAGCAATACCAAAGATGAAACTAAGACTCTGCCGACTATACTTCTTGTGCATCAATATACCCCTCAACCCCAATCGAAACAACTGTGTTTCCTTGGCTTGGAATGTGTGTCAATTGACAAATATTTTGGCAGATGCTGCATCTTATAATCAAGCTAGTGTGAAACCAAGGTGAGTTGAGAATTAAATAACACTTCCAGAGGTGTTAGACTTATTTTTCATGAAAAAGGTCCATTTAGAGAGCTGGAGTTCTACTAGTGTGTCGCCAAGTGTTGTAGTGGCTACAACCACCCTCCAAAAATTGCCTTAGCTCGTTTTGGAGCCTCCCTACCAACCTTTCACAACACCTTGTGTTGCTTCGTCAAGTATACAAGATTTAGTATCTTCTTGCACAAAGGAAGCCTGTTGATCACAACTTGATGCATTCCCCTCACAGGCTATAAACCCAGACTTAGTATAGTTGTAGGCTAAGAAACTTCCCCAAGAAAATTGCCAATTTATGGAGGGAAACTAGCCTTCCCTCCGTAAATTGCGCAATCTTGTCTAGCAGCGTAGTGGGATCCAGAATTGTACAATTCTTCCAGCCAACACTCCCAACAAGAATTGTGCAAATTTCCCCAGCAGGGATGCTCAGCACAGAATTTGTGCAAATCTGGGAAAAAGTCAGCTGCTCTGCCTAGAAATTGTGTAACCTCCTGGGCAATCAACCCAACTCCCATCCAGAAATGAACATTTTTCTCAAGCGGTCAAGTAGTCTCTTGCATGTGCAGCTGAGTTGACCGGTTCCCTCCGGAACCGAGAAAAAATGACTTGCATGCATGGGCTTCTTCTCCCAAGGTAGCATGCAAAGGCATCCCTTATTTCAAGGATCTATGTTTAGTAGTTGGAAGTTACATGCAAGGATCATTTCAGAAGCCTCCCACCAAGTGTCGCTTTCCCTAGATTTGTGGCATGCACGTTAGAGCTTTGATGTTATCAAAGCTCATCAGCCGGACGTTGCAGAGCTCATTCCTCACATCAACCTTGCAGCTCTGATATCCCACATCACATCTAGGAGCAGTCGGCACATTCAGCTCAACCGTTTTGGGGTAAGCCTACTTTCCATGCATTGTGTTGCATTTATATCGCTTTTTGTGCTTTCGCTTGTGTGAGTACTGTTTGCTTGATTTCTTTGAATTCTTGCTGTCATTTTCATGTATACTAGCTTGTCCTAGAACTGTTTCAGTTTTCATTGCTATCTCACTGTTGTCGCATGCATGAAACTATTTTTCACGAACGTTCGCCGATTTGGTGACTCGCTTCACCGACATGCATGTTGATTTGTTTACTGAATCTTTCATTCATGTTTTCATGCACTGTGAATCACTTCTACTTTAACTAAGTGTTGACATCCACCCACTATCATATTTTCTTTCAGTTTCCTGTCAGCGAGTCAGACCAACCTTGGTCCGGACTCTGCCTTCACTGAGACAACATTGCGTAATTTGGGGAAGGAAGGCTCTATCTTCCTCTCCATAAATGCACATTTATGCCCACGCACTATCCTCCAGGAATGTTTTTCACATTTCTGAGGTACAGTGACTGCTGGCCCAGAAAATTGCGTAATGCAGTCACTGAGCCTGCAGCCATTGCCAGCTGAGATTGCGCATTGTGAAATTCTAGCATCTAGCAACTAGACTGGACTATGCATTGCACAGTTCCAGTAGTCAGCCAGTCTCCCAGCAGCCCAGACTGTGCCTTTCGTAGTCTTGTCAGTCTGTCTCCTGACCTCCCGTCCAAAATTACACAACCTTCATGATTAGTCACACAGGTATGTTGAAAGTCAGTTCTCAAGTTCATTTTGGTTTTCGACTGACAGATTGCTTGCCATGAGTGTTTCCTTATCTCCAGGTATTTTAGGTTTTCATCTTCCTCTCAGTAGTGTAGGTACACTGTTTTCTAAGAGGGCAGAGTCAAAGACACCATTTAGAGCACACCTCAAGATGCATTCGATCAAATGTCTATGATATTGCCTACTCATGAAGATATCAAGTTGTTCGTAGGCAAGAACATCAAGATATCACTGCGAGAAACATCATGAGCAACACTTGAAGGCAACATATGGAACACAATGAATGCAATGAATGTAGCGAATGCAATGAATACAACAAACACAACAAATGCAAGAGGGAGGTTGTTGACAACACAGAGGCAGAGAAAAGTTGAAAGATCAAGTAGATCCACTGATGATGAAAGAAACTTTGGAGACTCAGGGTATGAGGTGACGACGCAACATGAATATCGTACGAAGATAGAGAATGGAACAAAGAAGGAGTTGCATGTGCTGAAGTAGAAACTCAAGGAAGAACACGAAGCTTCACAGGCAGACAAATGAGTTGCAACAGGAACATGAACAACAGTGGGCGCAACATGCACTCACGGATGAAACTGCGCCTGTACAAGTTAAATATCCATCCCAGTAGCTAGCACAGAGCAAACATGGTGAGAAATGTTGTTGATCACATGCAAGGGATTCATGTCATTGTGCGCACGCATGCGATCCAACCCATTCAGCACACCCACCAAGGCAAAGACAAGAAGCAAGTCCTCCTGAAGCTAAACATGTACTTCGACAAGTTGATGCGCATGACCACCAGCACACACTTGAAGATCAATACAAACATTATACATTAGTGTGTTACGGGTTCAACCATACCAAATAAGACCATGCGCATGCTAACAGATGAGTTGGATGAAGGAGCCAAATCAATGCATCAGTTGCAACAGAGGTGAGAGTTTGCTTCAGAAAGATGTCACCATGGGGTGCATGCACACAATCATGGACGACCAAGCTTGGCATCGACTCACCACCTTCGCATCACAAGCATGTCAAAGAATTGGTCTCATTACAACGGACATGGCTTCCTCAAGTCGTGTTGTCTCACAGGAGTACATGTTCATTGTAATGTAACGTCATGTCAAGTGTAAGTCAAGTGTCAATAGTTAGATGTAACAGTCATAGAGTAGGTGAAGAGTCATGAGGGTAGTTGAACTGTCATAAAGAGGAATGTCAAGGGTCACACCACCCTTTGCTATAAATAGTCCCTCATAACTCATTGTCAAGGATTTTGGTCAACCAAGCTTCTGATAAGACTATCTTGGAAAGAGCTTGGACAATATTGTAACATGCCTTGGCTTCTCCACTGCACAGATCTAGTTCATCTCTTTGGAGGAGCAGGTGGATGTGGCTGTAACGTTCCATTGTTGGGGCTAGCAGGTTTACATGGATGTATTGTATGATTGGAACTTACACTTCTTTATATAATAAGAGCCAACACGTTTTCATGCATATGTTGTTATTGTAGTTGGACTGTTCTGGTTGCTATAGCAATGTATGTTGTTTAACTTACGTAGTTGTGTATGAGCACCTTTATATGCAATTATATGAATCTTCTTGCAGATGCGCTGTTGGTTAAACCATCACTTTGGATTGCCAGATTGACCTGCTTTCCATCTTGTGATGCATCTTCGCTCGTGTGTTCCCTTCCAAGCTCAGTACACTTACAAGTTGCCAAGGGGTGCACTCATCTCAACCCACCTATGTTAGGAACCTCTCATGCACCTTCCTTGACTCACTGCAACGGTCACACCCTTGCTACCAATAGATTTATCTTACTTGCCTCTGTGCAACATTGCGGTCAAGGCATTGCCTTACGACCCACTGTTGGGACTCCTATACCAAATGGTCTGAGGTCTAATTGGGACTTCTTATCAGGGAGATCCCCTTGATTGTTGGTGGGTCCAAAACCGTCAACATAATCCAATATTTAAGGATATTTTCATTGTTTCCTAGCTCATTATCATTGTGTGCCTTTTTTGCTAAGCATGTTGTTAGTAAGTAGTTTCATCTTTTTAGCATTTGAGGTATGTCCAAGAGTTCTTTAATGGGGCTTGTCATTATTTCCCAACTCATTATCATTATGTCTCGTGTTTATGCAATCAATGGCATATTTATAACATTTGAGTTATGTCCAAGAGTTCTTTAATGTTTCTTTATTTTGAATTGTTTTGTTGTGGTGTTATATAAATTCTATTTGATTTTCATAATAAAGTAGGACATTTTATTTTTAGTTTTTTATTCTATTTTCTTGTAATTCTTCATGTTTTTGGGTGTATTGCTCTTCAAGCTAGTGTGATTCATCTCATTGTTGGTGTTTGTTGGTGGAAAGGTTAAAAAATTACATCATTTTGTATTAGGCCACTAGTTTATGGAATGATTTCATTAATTAATGCCTCTTTCAACAACATTAGCTTACAATGGTAGAGAACTAGTTTTAGTAAGATTGCATTCACATTCCTCTAACATGCTAAGAATCGTAAGATCACTCACATAACCCTTAATCATCTTTCTAGCCAAAGCATTAGGTGTCCTCAATATTCAATGATTTTTAATCTTAACATTTCAATCTTCACTTATGAACTCTTGTTAAGAAACATTAGTTGATGAGATAAACTCATCTCAAGTAACCTTGCATCTAGAGTTCAAGATGCTATGACAAGAGGTCCTCTTTGACATAACTCAACCCTCCATATTCAAGCTAGATACTAATATTATTCTACCTAAATATGGAGGTTAGATAAATGTAGAGGCCTTGGATCCTTGATCCATGACCCCATAAGCCAATACTAGAGTTTCCCTAATCTCACATTGGCTTGCATTTCTTGGACAATAACCACTTGGAAGGAATCACTCAAGATTGGTGGAAATATCAACACACATAAGCAATGGTGTGTATTGAGTTTAATTATGAGTTCAACTCAAAATCTACTTAAAAATAGTATTAACATTAGGGAAGCATTATGTGATTTCCTCCATCAATATTTTTATAGTTTAGGATACCTCACTAGTTAGTGGTCCAGATGGTATTAACACCATTAAGCCCCTGTGAAAACAATGCAACAATAATTAAGGTGTTCACTTGGACTTCACATTTAGCACTAGATTCTAGATCCAAATGAGGCATTGCTATTAAATTTAATTCCAATTTATTAGTTGTTGTTAAGTTTGATGTTGACTTGTTTGAACATAGTTTTGTTGTTAAGTTTGAGGCTTCTTAATTTGAATGTAGTTGTGTTGTTAAGTTTGAGGTATCCTTGTTTGAATGCAATTCTCTTAAACAAGCCTTCCAAGATGCTCCAATTTTGAATGCAAAATTTAGTGACACCATAATTTCCAACCCTTTAGAAACTCCAACTCTCCTATTGGAGCACACCTTTGCACCTCTCCCAATAGTTGTAGATATTGTACTCTTTCCTTGTGAAACCTTAAATTTGCTAGCACCTCTATTCTATTCTTGACTAATGGTGTTAATGCCATTAAACAAACTCCCACTTTGCAATGGATTATCATGCTCTCAAATTTCAATCAAAATCTTACACACTATATATCAACTAATTGTACTATAAATTTGAAGACCCTCCTACAAATCTCTCTCCTTCACTAGCCCTTGAAATCATATCTTTGCCAAAACCTAACACTATTGAATCCTTTGTCCCTTTCCCACCCCACTAGTATAGATCTATGTTAACCATAGATCTAGCAAGCATTGAGAGGGATCAAATCTCTTGAGGTGAAAATTTCCTTTAGAGTGCAAAACATGAAAAATGTTTTGCACCTCTAAAGATTTTATCCCTCTTGCCATTTGATAGATATGTGGTTAATATGGTTCACAGAAACCATGTGTATTTTTTCATTGTTTAAATTATATTTTTAAAAGTATAAATGGATTCAATGCATTGAAAATCCCCTTAGGAACTTGGGACGACACAACTTAAACTTAAGCCAAAATGTAGAATAGTGAGAATATTTATCTTTTAACCAAAAGAATTTATTTTTTTCAATTATTTTATATAATATATACATAGTTTTTTTTCAAATATGTAAACATATTTGGCATTGAAATATTTTTTATGGATCATATTGTTCATATTAAAATGTTTTCTTTTTGTTATCGCTATATTTGAAATACATATCAATATGACTTAACCTTACATATCGAAATATTTTATTTATGACCCATATTAATTTTTTTAATCATTGTTATTGTTTTTAAAATGTCATATATTAATTTTATATTAAGAATGGAATGAATGACACATCTCCCTCTTATTATTCTTTTGAGGGATTAATCAAAATTTTTACTTCCAATTACATTTTCTCCTTGTGTATTGAAATATTGTTTACGGCCAACACACACATATACTTTCTCTTTATATACACACATATAAAATTAATATTGGAATAATTTAATAAATTAGTTAACATGGATATTGAAATAGTTTATTTAAGTGGTATAGTTAAAAGTATATCTTTATTATATTTAAAAATGAAAATATAAGTTTTTTTTTTAATTTTTTTTTTTTAAACTTATACAAAGTTATCTAATTTCACATTAATATAAAAATATTTTATTTATAGTTTATTTAAATCTTATATATATATATATATATATATATATATATATATATATAATTTTAATTATTTTATTTTTAAAATCTAATGTAAAATTATACTATTTTGCATTGGTATTGAAATATTTTATTTATAGTTGAGAGTAAGAGTAAAATATTTTTATACATTATGTTGTAATATCCACAAAGGATAAAAGGATGACATTATTGATGCTTTATAATGCATATATTTATTTTTTTAATTTTTTTATAATCAACATTATTTTAATTTAGAGAAAATTTTATTTTTAATTTAAAAGAGACAAGTGTTAACAGATTTAACAACACATCAAGATTAAACATGGAAAGAATAACACATCTCCCTAAACTGTAAAATGGACATTATGAAACAATAACAACATCATTCCCTTTCATAACTCTCACTCCTCTAATAACCCTCGAAATCTCTTTGCCTTTACCTAAAACTAAAGCTATTTGACCCTTTGCCCCTTTGCTACACCATGACAACTCCATTCCCTCTTCTAACTTCCACTTTACTCATATTTTCCATTCTCTCTTCTAACTTCCACTTTACTCATACTTTGCAGGTTTAAGATCAAATAGCCTACATGATACTTGACCATAGCTATCAAAGAAACTTCATTTCTTTTGACTTTTGCAATGGAAGTGTCTATCTAAGAGAGGAATAAAAAATTTCAAAATCTCTTGCACTATCAGTGTTTGATTCAAGTTTTTGATGATAATGAATCCAGCACTTTCTATACTACGATGTATTAAAATCCATACAATCTCCATATATTGAAACTCGTTATTTTTACCTCGACTGTTTGTATTAAATATTGAGAGTTGTCAACACCAAAATTCCAGTTTGGCCTCACCGGCCTAAACAATCATTAAGTTATCACAGCTTAAAATATGGTATTGAGAAAAAGACTCGGTATGGGGTAAAGTTAATATTTAATTTATTAAATCCATGGAATCAGTATAAATGTTTATCTGTTATGCATTATATTTATATTTATAAAATGCATTTATATTTAAAATATAGTATTGAGAAAAGGACTTGGTAGGGAGTAAAGTTAATATTTACTTTAATAATCCATGGAATGATAGAAATGTTTATCGGTCATGCATTATATTTATAATTATAACGTGTATTTATATTTATATTTATAATTACTATTAATATTATTATTTATTTTTATTTTGAATATATATAAAATAATTAATTTCTATGATATATATTTATGAGATGTATTTATATTCATAATTTATAAATTATTTAAAAAATAAAATTATTAATATTATTTATTTATGTTTATTTTGAATATATATAATAACTAATTTCAATTATGTATATAAGTATAGATATAGATTTAGTTTGTAATTATATATAATATTTGTGTTAGCAAATTTATCTCAATAGATTACTTTTTGGTCAGTTCAATTACAAAGCTTGACTCTTAGCATCATAATATTTTTAACAAGAAGCTTATAATAATAATTATAATAATAATAATAATAATAATAATAATAATAATAATTATTATTTAATTTGAATAATTATAATTATAATAATAATTATTATTATTTAATTTGAATATATATTGTAACCTTCATTTTAATATAATGAAAAAATAACACAATATTTATTTAATTATTACTAAAAAAACTTTATTTAAAAACTCAAATATAAAATAATAATTATATGAAAAATCATTTTTTTTTAACAATTAAGCCGGAAACAAATTATAGGAAATAATTCAAAATTTTCATTTAATTATTAACTTAATGTGAATATATTTTAAAAATTATCCAATATTAAAAATAAAATAATGGATTATATTGAGTATTAATTTAATTATTAATTGAGAAGTATTACAAGAAATATCAATCATCAGGAAAGATAATAAAAATAATGAGAAATAAGAAAAACACTTGTTCAAATATTGAGAAATCATTATATTAAAGAATAATGAGTTTGGGTCTAGTCATAAAGTAGTTTATAGTTTATGGCGAGCACGTGGGTTTGGAGATGAGCAAAAGTAGTTTGAACGAACAATATTTCAATTTTTAATAAAGTTATTAAGGGTTTAAATATTGCTAGATCGAGCAATACAACAAATGGTAGATCGAGCTCTTTTGTAACTTGAGGTTACCTGGGGCTTGATCTAGGGGTTTGAACTAGGGGGACCGAGTCATAAACTCCATGGAGTAATGGTTTCAAATTTCTTGCCAGTCAAATTCGACGTGGAATTCATAAACAAATGCTCATTCGAGTTTGATGGAGCATAAAATATATTATAAACTGCATTTTGTATTTGTATTAAATATTTATATTTATAAAATGTTATAAATATGTTTTGCAAATTATTACATGTAGTATTTTTTGAGTAGAAATAATATACAAATTTTAATAATAAAATAATTATATGTTTTAGTTATTAAAATTTTAATAATAATAAATAATTATAAAATATAATTTTTTTTGAGTAAGTTTTGTATTGGTGATGATACATCATGGTCATATTTAAGAATAACATTTATCTAAGAGTGCTTTAACAAATAACTTGATTACCATAAACAAAAAAATATAATAATTTAATTAGATATAAATTAATAATTATTTAAAAGAAATTATTATATTTTTAAAATATGTATGTTATTTAATTAAATTTTATTAACCATATTTTTATTATATAATATATTTTAAGGAAATAAAAAATTAAAATTTTAATGAATTCATACTTCTAAATAATTTTGAAAATTTCATATATATATAATTAAAGTAAATTTTGTTTTTATGTATTTTTAATATTTAAAATAATTTAAATTATTGAAAATTTGAAAAAAGATTAAGGTTGAATTTTATTTTATTGAAAAAAATGAACTCATTAAAATCTTCAAATATTAGTGTATTAACTTAAACTTATTAATAGTAGAATATAACTATATTAGAATGGAAACATGATGGAAAGTGCATTTTGGAAGTGGAGTTATGTAAACTAAAGTTATATTTTTTTGAAAATAGTTTAGTAAAAAATTCAATAATAGTTTGATAGATATTTAATTCTAAAATTTTTTGATTACTCATACAATCATGGGTTATAGGTTGTTAATGTTATTAACTAACTATCACCAAAATTATGAATTTTTCTTTATACTTGGTTGTGGATTTGAATGTAAATGACTTGTATGAAGAGTTTATTATTATTAAATATTATATATAGTCCTTTCAACTAGTTATATATTATATTAAAAATTCTTCTTTCTCCCTTCTAGTATTTCTTTTCTCCTTTTTCCTCTTTCTTTTTCCCTCCCTCCCCTCCCCTCTAGTTATATATTATATTATTTAAATTAGAAAAAATAGATTTTTTTTTTAATTAAATTTGATTTTTCATTGAATTTTGTTGGTCAAAAATAAATTATTAATTTTATAACCAATATCATTTATAAAAAAAACATAGGTTACATTTATATATTTAATTTTAAATTTTTTTATTAAATATATTTATATTAATTTTTATATAATTTTAATTATTATCTATATCTATATCTATATCTATATCTATATCTATATATATATATATATATATATATATATATATATATATATATATATATATATATATTTATTAATTATTACCAAATTTATATTATTTCAATGGATTTTTTTCCTTAATTCTCATTGTTGATTGATTTGAAATAGTTGGTATTTCTCAAAGATTGAATTATGATACTTCAATGCATGTATTGAACATTTCATTTAACTTTACTTTAAATACAAACCATGAAAACATTGTATATGTATTTAACTTTTAATTTTTTTATTAAACATATATTTATTATTTGTTTCTTTTTATAAATTTGAGTGTAAATGTGGTATATGAAAATATTTTAATGTAGATTTCATTTTATCTTTAATTTTTTTATATTATTTAAATTAATTTTATCTTTGAGTTTTTTTATATTATTTAAATCAAATGGATACATGTATAATAATTGATTTAAAGGAAAACATTGTAAATAGAGTTTGTTTCATATTTTAAATATTTTATAAGGAAAAATATTTTAAGTTATTTGTTAATTTGAATGTAAATATTATATTTAATTTAAATTAATAATTTTATTTTATTTTATATTAAAATTGTTTAGATAAATTACAAATAATATGATGATCTAATCCAATCAATAATAATAAATTATTAAAATTAGAATAATTATAACTATAAATTTCTTTAAGAAATAGAAAATGGTTATATATATATAACAAATGTTACATAGATATTATTAGCATGAGTTTCCCATTACATTGATTAGTGAAAATATATTAATAATATAGAATATGAGATAGTGGAGACTTCAAGCATTATGAAATTCAACATATATATTTTAATAAATCATTAATCATATGTTTTGTATTATTTTTCAAAGAAATAAAAAATTATCATAATTTCATTTCTTATGCAATGTCAAGTTTCAACAATTCATTGATATATAAATTAAATTATATTATATTAAGTTTCTTGGATTAATTCATATGTATTAGTTTTCTTTCAATTCTAAAGGTCTATGATGGAAACTTATACGGCTTAGACGACTCTTCCATACTTAAAATAAAACTCTATTGCTTCTATTACTCTATACTTTGATTGCCTTCTATTCATTAACTCTATAACTCTTAAAATCAATCCACTTCCAAGTAAATTTATGCATAGCCTTCTCCCATACGACCCCCATCCATAGGCCTTCAGAGTGTAGGCAGGTCAATTACACATGGTCAAGCTCATGAAAGATCACATAGCCTTGCTAGAGTTCGCATTCCATTAGTAGATACTGACTTTGACACTAGTAGGATTGTTAGAGATAGTGCTTTTGTCTCTATTGATGATGTTACAGAGAGTGGACCATCTTCACCTATCACAGGAACACCTTCTATATTTTTAAATCTTCTTTAAACTTTATGTGTTTATGTCTTGAAATTATCTTTAATTTTTGAATCGTCTTAAATCGATGTGTTTGAATTTGCTTAGTTTTTTATATATGTTAAATTATGTTTATGATTTGTAGAGCCTAAGCAAAGCGAAGTTGACGGTGACAACGCAGTGTCGATCCCTTCAGGGGATGACGCCATGGCCATTATCATTAGCATGCATGGATTGCAAAAGAGCTGGGTACAATCTATGCTTACTAGCCTATTAAACCTAGCTTGAATTTGATGCCATAGAGTATCAATCGGTTGATCTAGACCTACTAGATGCTGGGCCTGCACAACAACTTCCAACATGCCATACATAGGACTAGGAGGTAGAAGGCTACAGACATGGATACTTGGGAGGCAGTGAAAGCCACCACCAAGGACATTGATGTGCGTGGGGAGTTGTTTGACATCCCCTCGGCCACTGTGCTAGACATCATGATATGATTCCACTAAGATATTGTAAGATTGTTGATGCAACCCCTTTTATTTATGATCAATTCATTGGAGATTGAGGCAAGTTCACCCACCATGACAAGGCACCCCTTTACTTTTCCCAACATGTATATGTAAAATTCGTGCTACATATGAGGCAATATTACACCAACACTAAAACAAAATTTTATGGACCCGATAGGGGACTTAGCTATGACTGTCCTAGGGCTCATGTGCATGTGCCACCACCTCTGAAATGGATGCCACTAATGTCTCAGAGTGAAAGTTCTATATATATTTGTTGACTTTTTTATTTTCAACCAAAAAAATAAATTCACTATATTTAATTCATAATCAAAATTTCAGTTTCTGATCTTATTTGGCCATTGATATTGGTATTATGATAGAGGCACACATTGATATTATGATAAAAAGCATGTATTTAATTATATTCTTGTCATGTGAACTACCATTAGCATTACCTCGCTAACCTTTGAGGTTAGTTATAAACATTTCACATTCTTGATTGTCTATAAACTAGCATTTGCACCTAATGTTGCAAAGGAAACACCGTAAGGCATAGAGTGTGGAAGAATATTGAAATGTGAATGGGCATTTTTGAAAGCAAGGGTCGATGATAATGAGTTCCAATTGAGGAAGCCATGCCTAAAACCCTATTCGGGGGTTAAGTGGCTATAAAATGGAATAAAAATAGTCATAAATAGCTGTTGAAGTTGTTTAGACACCTTTGTATCTGGATAAAGATTGCCTTCTTGAAGGTGAAGGTAAACAAATGAATCCAATTGAACAACAAGTAGGTATCCATATCGATTTGGATAGGGTTATTTAAGAAATCATTATTTAAATGAAAAATTTAATTAATATCAAGATATATTTAGAACATGTATCATATTCATTAAAATAAAGTGATTTTGTTAAAAAAATATGTTAAAACCCATTCATAATGAATTGGTTGTAAAGACATAAACTATCAACATGGTATTTGATCTTGAAACATCCTTTTTCAAGTTTCAGTTGGAAAATACAAGTAGTAAATTGTAATGGAAGAGGTTAGAGAAGAAATATAATATTCTGGAGAACATTGTGGTTGTCATTCCATATTTGAAGTTGCATCAAAATTTGTTGGAGGCATGGAAGACCTGAAGAAGCAATAATGAACCTGCAAAATGTATATTTTGTTAGGATTTGTAATATGTAAATTAAGTGTGGAAATTTATTTGTAATATTTTGCATGTGAGTTGTGTTAAAATGAAATTGGAATGAATGGAAATGAAGTTACCTTTGCCATGGGGATTTAAATATTGTTAGTCGAAGATGCATGGTGAATGATGGCATACTGAACACCATTGGAGATTTATGCGTAATTGGAGATGCATATTTCTTGATTGCCATTCTTCTCGTATTTTTCGCATTTTGTCATGTTGATGAATGTGGTTTATGCGTTGCAGGGAAGATTTTATTTGTAGTAATAATTGTATAGTTGGACGGAGGCGATATAATGGTACTGTTGGATTTGGTACCAGAAGAAATATGTTTTGTATATGTTGCAGTGTAAGTATTGATGCCTCAATTTCATCCCAATAGTTATATAGTTGTGCTATTTTTGAGTCCATATGTCCTGTTGCAAAAGAAAGAAAATGTTAGAATCGAATGTATAGATAATATAAAGAAATTGTAATATTTGCAAACATGATTAATAATGATTAAATTTGATTGTTGTTGAAAGATATGAAAGGTATGTTATGAAATAGAATGAGCTTAATAAATAGAAGAAACCTTTTGGTGATGTTAAAGTATGGATTGGAGCAGATTATCTAGAGGTGGCATTGAACGGAGAATTTCTTCTGCGTGTTTTCTGCGAGCAATGTTTTTGTTGTCCTTCATTTTATTGTAACAATCGAAACTAAATGTAGGGAAAATCCGGAGATCTTGTAGAGAAGGTACTCTTGAAATTGCTGTGAATGTGAGACCTTGATGTTCAGTTTTCCCAATGTCAATTGTTGCTTTTGGAAGTGTCATACCTTGAGATTTATGTATGGTTAAAGCCCAAGCCATCTTTAGTGGAATTTGTGTACGTCCATTTCTTTTTATTACTGGAATAGGCAAGTGAGTGGGATTTCTTTCATCCCAAGGAGGCCCGATGTATTTGGGAAAAGCTACGACAACAAATCTTGGAATTTGTGGTGGTGCAGTTGATTCTTTGTAAAAGATGGTTATAATTTCTCTGAGGGAACCATTAACAAGTCTGGTTGAAACCCAAAGTTGGAAGTTAACATAATTTTTTCGCCATTGCAAAGTAACAAAATTCGCTCAAGTTGCTCTTCTTCTGACGAAATGTTGGAATATGTGTTGTCATCTTCAGCACTGGATCTTGCGAATGGCTTGTTTAGAGATTTTATCATTTGTTTATTATGGACTATTGTTTGAGCATTTGTTGGAAATAGATGCATGGAATCATGGAAGGAATGTATTTCATCTTCTAATAAAAAGGAATCTGTGCGCGACATGAGTATGTTGTAGTCATTGATTGTTGGATTTGCATCTCTAATGTTATGGAGGATGTTCCTAAAAGTAACCTGGGCGATGTTGTCGCCTTTTTGATGAAATATTGTGTCTAATGTGATCACTGTGTTGAAGGTGTTCCACTGTGCACTTCCGTGGCTCGTCCATGCATATAGAGGTATGCCTTTGAGGGGCGGCAACTGACCGAGATCACCAACCAATATAATGGAACAACCACTGAAAGGAGTGTTTATTTGCTGTGGAAATGGCTCTCGAAACGTTCGTCAATATGGCTGGGAAGATTTGGCCCAATGAAGCTCATTTCATCAATTAGTATGTATCTTATATGCCTGAGTTCTTCTTGGAATTTTGCAAGAGCATTGCCTTCTAAGGGCGTAAGATCCTTTATAGGAAGGTGGAGAGAAAAATGGATTGTCGATGCTTGTATGTTGAAGGCAGCAACCCCTGTAGGGGCGAGGAGCATGATTGGTGAAGGTTCTGGGCTTGCAAGGGTTATGAGCATATCTTTGATGCAATTGATAAGGAGGGATTTTCCTGTACTAGCAGTGCCTTGTATTATCATTTTGAGAGTGGTTAAACAATACTTGTTAGCAAAATGATTAGAAATAATATTTAGAGCTTTTCTTTGCATTGGAGATAATGTAGTAAGAGTTGCCAGGATACATTGATGTGTTTGAAGAATGCGTTGGATGGAGCGACTATTCTCAATGAATTGTATGGCATTATTTTGTAGATCTAATGGGATACTGGTATGATTCCAGTTATGGTTATCATCAAAGCCACGAAGGCCAAGCATGTCAAGGTCATTTATGAGGAGCTCATTTGTAGGGTATAATTGGGAAAGTAATTCCCATTCATTTATTTCCATGGTGTCTGGAGGATTGGTTTCATGAATAGTTGAGTTATCATTTGCGACAGATTCAATATCAGATAGTGTGTGGTGTTGATGCCAAGGTTTGTAGAATGGATGAAATGTTTGCCAATTTGTGATGAATTCTGCAGCAGAATCTCCTATATCTTGTACGATATGGCGAAAGGGTTTGTATAGCATAAGTTCAACTCTGCAAAAGTCAGCATAGCAAGGTTCGGTTGTGGATGGTATGGAGGAGTAACATGGTATGACCTGAATAATTGCTTTTGTAGGTCTTTGTTTCCATTTGTTTGTTTTGCGATGAGGATCATATGACTAGGATCTTGCTACTTCTATAAGTGATGTGGATTCTAGGGTAGAAGGGCGTTGGATATATGTATCTATGATGTGTGGGGATGTAGTGGAGGTGGTGTTTGTTTGTGGAAGGCGCATAAGAATTTTTTGCCTTACGTTCAAAGTAAAGAATGGTCGACTACACAGTATTAATGGTAATTTTTGCAGCATATGGCAGGTTTCTTGTGCTCCAATGTCACGATCAACAAGGGTTTCTACAAGAAATTTTCAAAATGCAGATGTTGCTAGGTCAGCAATGGGTGAAGTGAGGACAATTCTATGTAGCATGTGGTGGAAGCTTTCATATTTTTTTTTTGCTTTGGATGCATATTTGGCGATATATTTTTGTACAGTGTGTATGGAGAGTACTGGTTGGTAGTCAACATTTTCACGCCAAATAGATAGGATGGTAGGGTTATGGGTATTGAGTCGATCGTTGTTGCGAGCAGGGGTGTATGTTTTTTGGCCATTGGAGTCAATGAATAAGGATGATTTTGGATGTAATTCCCATGGTGCTTTATAACGACATTGGAATGAGGATCCATTCTTTCTTAGGCATGTGCTTTCGGTGCATTTTGTGTGACGTTCAATGCAATTGATGAGTTGTTCATAATCATTGAAAGGATTGGTTCTGAAGATTTGCGGTGTGGACAATAGACAAGGGTCTTCAGGATTTGTCTGAATGATTGGTTGGTTTGAAATCAATGGGGTACGAGGGTTCCAAGTGGAAATATATTTGTCAAAGAATTGTCTAGTAATATCAACTATTTCTGTGTCTTCCCAGTTGAGGCTTTCCATATCAGGTGCATTTTCTATCCAAAGGAAACCATGGATGTGTGCAGATCCCCTATGTTGCCATTCATACCTGTCAAGTATGCATTTCTGTAAGATAATTTTGTAGTAGGTGAGGTATGATGTTTAGAGTGTTACGAAAAAAATGCGGTAGAATGCGTACCTGTACCAGTAGTCTTTTGTCTGCAAGTGTTTCTCTAAGATAACCTCACGAAATGCTGTGAATCTATGGTGCATATATAGTGATGTTAAATGTGGGTTAGAGATAATGTTATCATTTCTCCATTTTTGTTGTTTTGCAATATCAGAAGGTTGACATCCGGGCATGATTGCATGAAGATCAGGCCATTTTGTATTAGCTGCACTTAATGTGAAGAAGAACGTCGGGCAACCGAGTTGAGATATCATGTCCGTCAGTTCATTTTTAGCTTTGTGCCAAAAAGATCTTGTTCCACGCAAAGAGCAACCGAATTGCATGACTTGCTCTGCCAATTGCTCATCTGGAAATTGTTTTAATCAGATGTTTAGATCTTGAATAGATGTTGGAAAGTTATCTACGATGTTATTTTTCACAAAAATCGAGGCTGTTTCTTGACTGCAATATTGCATCATGAGATTATATATGTAATAACGAAAGCGTGGGTGCTTTCCAAATCTGTTATCATAGTAACGTATGAGATGAAGTGCATATTCATGTAACTGCACTACTTTCATTCTTGGTTGATTTGGAATTGCAGCTCTTGTGGGGAAAAGGGTGGGGAAATCGATAGAGAGTAGACCTTCTGTGTTGTATTCATTGATTGGGGATAAGCCAATTTTTGGCCATTCAATTGTAGTATCATAATGGTGGTTGTAAGCATGTAAATAATGGCGGATTTCTTGGATTTTTGTATTTGTATTAGGCATGATGGGTACGAATGATGATGTTTGGTGTAGGGATGGGTTTGTGGAATCTTCAGTGGGCTCATGTGGTGGTTCAAGTGAAAGGTGGATAGTTGTTTCTGTAGTATTTGAATGGCGAAGGGAGGAGGAGACATCGGTGGGGATTTCTAGTAAGGATGCTAGTGCGTTGTTATCAATATGAGCATTCTTATAGTATGGGTCATTTGCCAATTTGTATTATAATGCAACGAAAACGCGATGTCTATAAACAATGCAATCATAAGCCTTATGGTCACTATTATGACAAGTGACAATTAGAATGTCCAAGTCTTCAACACATTGTGGTAACATGTTTTCGATTTTTGTAATGTCTTGAGGAAAACAAATTGTGTGGCCACTGTATTTAGATTGGCCACCACGTGCATGTGTTACTTGCAGTATAGGGTTAACCCTAGCAATGAGCATTTCTTCTATTTGTGAAAGAGATGTAAGGACAGCTGGTTGAGGACCAGGGTCCATGTTGTTTGATAATGATAAGCGATGACCCTTTGTTTTGGAGATGCATCTGGAGCAGCAATACATTTGGTTGGAATTGCGGATATGTATTCCAAGATGTGATTCAAGAAAAATGGAACATGGGCATTTAGGTGCAAGTTTATCAATCTTTGCACAGAAATCTCGATGTGCTTCATTAGTATAAACACTGTTGAAAGCATGTGCGAAGGATGGGTTAGGGCAATGAGGTATGGATGTATTTGTTTGAGAGGTTTGCTGAAAAGATAGAGAGTTTGATAATTGCAAAGGAGGATTTTTTTCAGGGTGGGTTGTTTCAGACGAGGAATGTTGGTTTTCCTTCTGTTTTTTGTGTTTTTGACATTCTCTGATGCCTTTTTTGCCTGATAAAGCTCGCGTCGACGTGCATTTATTTGTTCTTTATTTGTTGCATAGTATCTTCTGGCACGTTCATCATTACAAGAAGAAGACATTCGAAAAAGTTATGGTACCTATAAGCAAGAGAGGGGAAAATAGGAATGTTATTTGGAGAGAACAACCATGTTATTGTATAAAAGCGAAAGAGGAGAAAGAAATTTAAGTTTTGCATAGTTTTATGTGAATTTTTTATTTGAATAATGTGTTTGAAAGAACATTTTAATAATTTTCCTTTATACATGTAGATAAATTTACCTCATTTTTTAAAAGAAAAAAGATGATAAGAATGTGAATTTGTGTACTTAGATAATGTTAGATACAATGGAGGATGAATATTTATTTCAATACTATATAAAAGAATTTCGTGAGAAGGCATGAAACAATATATGGTGTAAAATTGTATTTATAAAATGTGATAATAGGAATTGTCAAAAAGCGAGGAGTAGATTTTGCGATATCTATCTATGATATCGAGATGTTTTGAATTTCTCGAATAATTTTATTGCATTCTATTGCGAAATGCAAGATTTCTTCTTTTATGATAACACATTTCAACCGTGGTATTCCTTTAAATTTTTTTGTCTTCACTGGTAGTGTGAAGATATGATCTGTCCATAGAGCTTTGGAGACAATTTCCTTGATTAGATCTGGATCTGAGGATAATAAATAGAAGTCTTAGGCATTATTCCCAAGAATTGTAGATCCCGCATCTTCGAAAGTAATAGTTGAAGCTAATTCACCACTGTGATCTAGTATGTCGATTTTCAGTAAGTATATGTAATCATAGTCACTTACTTCGGCATTGCATTTTGGGCAAAACCACATCCCTGTATTTTGTGGAATAAGTTTTTTCATGCATTTTTTCCCATCAACGATGGATGGGCAAGAAATGTAGAAGAAACTGTCCATCCCAATTTTTGTTATTGTTCCCTTTAATTTGAAGAATGTTGGTTTCTCTAAGGAATCCATACTGTAAATATCATCAATTGTTATTTTTTTTTATTGATGGCCAGAAGGAGATCTTGTTGTCAAAGATGTAGAAGCTGTAGTCGAACCTTCTTTTTTAAACCATGACTTTAGTGTGTGGGCCTCTTCAATGTCAGGATCTACAAGAATAATGGATCTCGTTGTAGTGCCGACATTTTTTTCATTAAATTCTCAAACACGGGCAGACTTGATTGCAATGATGGGGTTATTTCCTGCAGCACATAGAGAGGAGTTTATTGTGATACGGTATCAAAATTATCTCCCCAAAAGATTTCATCTATGTTATACCCAGACATGTCTTGAAGTTGTAGTGTTTGTTTAGTAACTTCAGAGCCGTCTTTTCTATGTATAGTGCACACACTGGAAATGTTTGTGACAATACCAAGAATATCAACAATGGAGTTGACATTTGTTTTTCTGATATCGTTGATTGATTTTATATTGAATTGCATCGTTGGATTATGATTTTTTTCGCTGGCAACATGTTCTATGGTAGATGTTACATTCAACAAAATTTCCCAGTCATTGTTCAAGTGGTTGTATTGCTTATTAGCCATTTTCACATTCCCTTTAGAGACAATGTAGACATTTCCATGTTGGATTTTGTCAAAAAAATAATCTGTGACATTGTTGAAACAAGTAATATGTATTTCTCCACCCTCTGTATCGAACAAGTCAAAACCAAACACTTTACTGGGTCCATATTGATTTTGAAATTGTCGAAGAGCTATTTTCCTTTGGATGTATCCTTTTATGCACCAATTTGAGTGGTAACAGTTTAGTGATTTGATGGGAATTTGAACTGGCAGAACGGATGGGGTTGGAGTAGTTGGAAGAGTGCAGTGTCTTTTTGATAAAGGATTTGGGTTCGATGAGGAAGGAGTGTTTTCTTCAGATATGATTGAGATACTCATAGTTTTTGGATTGCCAATTAAGGGTGCAAATGAAGTAGAAATCTCTAAGTCTATTAGCTTTATAGACCTACACGAAAAATGAGAGTCATAGGAATAATTGTTAGAGGTGGAAGTGTTATCAATAAAAATGTTAAATTTGAAATAAGAAATTTATAACAAACTTACATTGATGGACCAATAGATGAAGTAGTCCAACTTTTAACATTTATAACAAAACCCTTTTGTAGCAAGCCTGTTGCTACGAGGTCATTGATATCTTTTGGAAGAATAATGTGTTTCTTATGTGTTCTGTCAGAGATTGCAGTACGATATCGTGGAGTTGAATTTTGCATTGATTATATAGGTTCAAGTTCAACAATTTGTAGGTATGGTTGAATATGAGTTGATCCAGATAGCATTGAGAAAATTGCATTCTCAGTAAGTTTTGTTGTCATTTTCTGAAAGTAGAGATGACAAATTAAGTATTGTACAAAACAAAACACAAAAATGTTGTTTTCTTTGCGTAAGATGTTTAACATTCATTGCATTCCTATAACAGTACATGAAAATATATGAAATAAAGGGCAAGAAGCATGTTCAATTTGTTTCTAAATGAGTGGTTATCTAAGCTTCTAAACATAATAGTGAAGATATTTATTACAACAACTTCTATATCATCATTATTTTTCAAACATAGTTAAAACTGTAAATTAACAATTTCAGAAACCTACGCATGTTAGAAACAATCAGACAGGCGTAAAATACTTAATACTATAAACTGTAAATTTCATAAACCTACCAACATTTAATGCATACCAACATTTCCTTTTTAGTAGAAGTATGATTCGTGCCAAATGCATGTTGTTTCAAATTTCTATACTCTACAATTTAATTATTAAGTTATCCAAGACAATTTGCCAATTATTATGTAGCAGACAAAGATATTGCTTGGACGAAATATCATTCAATATTTTAACAGGAAAAATGTGTACAAATATTTATAGGCACACTCCTTATACCTCAAGTTTTTTGGTTTCAGCTTCAGCTTTTGAAGTCTACAGATTTATCCAAGTGTCAATTCTTTCTTCTTCTCGTTGATATCTGAAATTTACAGACAAAGAATAATTATGAAGAATAAGTGGAGAGTGACAGTTTAGGAATAATATAATCATATTATATTGTGAAGTATTATAGTCCCAAATGATCCCGATCAGCGTAGAGACAGACCACCTATTCTAACCTCAAGGTTGCGATCTCAAGGCCAGCTGAAATTCAAATTGCAGATAAAAAATAATGCAAGTGATAAAAGGTTCCAATTCCAGGATAACAATTTATAGGTTGACAAAAATAGATTAAGACAGGGTTACATCTCTTGTCAAGTATCTGAAACAAGAGATCATAACAAAACACCCACCTCATTCATAACCAATCATTGAACATATAAAGGATGTATGACAAGCATCCCTGCAAGATATCCATATAAAGGCCTAATACCACCTATGCTCGCTCTGGATACTGTTGTAATCATTCTTGTGACAAAACATCACTAATCCTATGCAAATTGTCCTGTTTTGTTGCTTGAGTAATGTCATTCAAATAAGGAAGAACCATTTTTGAGACAAAACACCACTAACTCTATGAAAAATGTCATGATTTTCTACCAAAGTAGTGTCATTCAAATAAGGAAGAACCATTCTTGAGACAAAACATCACTAACCCTGTGAAAAGTGTCATGCTTTGCTACCTGAGTAGTCACTCATTCAAATAAGGAAGAATAATTCTTGAGACCAAACATCACTAACCCTCTACAAAGTGTCCTGTTTTGCTGCCTTATTGTCATTCAAATTAGGTTGCACTGGGGTTATCCCTGTCTACTGAGGGGAAATAGAACTAATGAGGAAGATCAGAGCATAGAATTGAATAATTATGTAGAGCATTGATTCCAGTTGGCTGTGAATCGAGCCCAATTCATCCTCTGTACAACCACATCCCTAATGAGTTGAAAAGACAGAATCATCTCCATATAAACAACTACAAGAGAAAAATGATCATATAAAATATAATATATAACTTTTAAAAAAATGGTCTTATAGATACTCCTTAGCTGAGCTGTCATTCTATACTTGGTGTATCTATGCTAACAAAGTCACCAAGGGCTTACACCTAGTCTAATACACACCCACTTGGAGGGTTTTGAACCCAAGTCTCCACCTTAATAGAAGCCCAGTATATGGTATCACAGACAACATAGATTTATTTTGATTCTAGCATATGAGGAAGGGGTTTAAGATATGTGCTCTTTTTTAAATGGTAACCTCATAATTTATGTAAGAGGATTACATTTTAGAAAAGAATATGACTGTAATAACATTTTTATTGTTTTCTTAAAAATCGATTTTTGGATTAAAAAATAAATCATGTTTGTGTACGCTACAAGCTTCTTAAACTATAAATACGATAAAAAAAACTTCCAAAATTACATAGACATTAGACAACGTTGCAATCATTCTTGTGACAAAACATCACTAATCCTATGAAAATTGTCATGTTTTGCTGCCTGAGTAATGTCATTCAAATAAGGAAGAAAAAGAGGCAGGGATGTGAATCAGACTGTGCTCAATTCCCCAAAAAAGGTTTCTTGTGTTAATGTAACCAATTTATTATGATAAATTGTGATGTCTGAGCTTAGGCAACATGTCTCGGAGGAAATGGATAAGGTAAGGTGTAAATCTTACAACAAACCTATTTTGAAGTCACAGTTGAGGGAATCCCACAAGATTGAATCCCTTTATTTACAAAAACCTATATTTAAGTCACATAATTATTAATATAATATGTTATTTTGTTTGTTAACCTGTCCTAGTTATGCCAAATCCTTTGTAAGCTGCAACTCTGTAACCATTAGGCCCACTCAAGCTGTACAACCACACCCCTAAAGAGTTGAAAAGACAAAATCATCTCCGTATAAACAACTACAAGAGAAATAAAGAAAAGCAATAATATAAAATTTCAAAAAAACACCCAAAAAAAAATTGATAAACATCGATCACTAATATAAAATGACACAAAAAAACTTAATAAACACATATCACTAATATAATTTTTTTAAAAATAGTCTTATAGATACTCCCTAACTGAGGTGTCATTCTATACTTGGTGTATCTATGCTAACAAAGTCACCAAGGGCTTGCACCTGGTCTCATACACACCCACTTGGAGGGTTTTGAACCCAAGTCTCCACCTTAATAGAAGCCCAGTATATGGTATCACAGACATCATAGATTTATTTTGATTCCAGCATCTGAGGAAGAAGTTTAAGATATGTGCTCTTTTTTAAATGGTAACCTCATAATTTATGTAAGAGGATTACATTTTAGAAAAGACTATGAGTGTAACAACATTTTTATTGTTTTGTTAAAAATACAGTTTTGGATAAAAAATAAATCATGTTTGTGTACGCTGCAAGCTTCTTAAACTATAAATACGATAATTACATAGACATTAGACAACATTGGAATCATTCTTGTGACAAAACATCACTAATCCTGTGCAAATTGCCCTATTTTGTTGCCTGAGTAGTGTCATTCAAATAAGGAAGAAAAAGAGGTAGGGATGTGAATTGGACTGTGCTCAATTCCCCAAAAAAGGTTTCTTGTGTTAATGTAACCAATTTATCATGATAAATTGTGATGTTTGAGCTTAGGCAACATGTCTCGGAGGAAATGAATAAGGTAAGGTGTAAATCTTACAGCAAACCTATTTTGAAGTCACAGTTGAGGGAATCCCACAAGATTGAATCCCTTTATTTACAGAAACCTATATTTAAGTCATAGAATTATTAATATAAGATGTTATTTTGTTTGTTAACCTGTCCTAGTTATGCCAAATCCTTTGTAAGCTGCAACTCTGTAACCATTAGGCCCACTCAAGTTGTACAACCACACCCCTAAAGAGTTGAAAAAACAGAATCATCTCCATATAAACAACTACAAGAGAAATAAAGAAAAGCAATAATATAAAATTTCAAAAAAACACCCAAAAGAAATTGATAAACACTGACCACTAATATAAAATGACACAAAAAAACTTAATAAACACATATCACTAATATAACTTTTTAAAAAATAGTCTTATAGATACTCCTTAGCTGAGTTGTCATTCTATACTTGGTGTATCTATGCTAATAAAGTCACCAAGGGCTTGCACTTGGTCTCATACACACCCACTTGGAGGGTTTTGAACCCAAGTCTCCACCTTAATAGAAGCCTAGTATATGGTATCACAAACATCATAGATTTATTTTGATTCTAGCATCTAAGGAAGAAGTTTAAGATATGTGCTCTTTTTTAAATGGTAACCTCATAATTTATGTAAGAAGATTACATTTTAGAAAAGACTATGAGTGTAACAACATTTTTATAAACCATCAATAGAACGCTGAGGTGAAAAAACCCTCCAAACAATGACAAGAATGCGCTCTGAAGCGATTCGACAGTGAAAGACAAATAACCTAGCCGCCATTACACGGACCTGCCATAGCTGCTGCAGGTTCTCCACTGACGGCCGCTCATGGTACCAGCTGCAGGAGGGGAGAGCTCCGCCTCCCCTCCACAGGACATGCCCCTATCTGACAGCAAGCGAAAGCCTGTGACTCTGCCCTTCGCAGACACAGATCTGGAAACGGAAGAAACCCAGCAAAGGACGCAGAAAGAAAAGCTGCACTCAGCCCAGAATGAAGAGGATACAGAAAACAATGATAAGCATACCAATGCGGAACCATCTAAGACAAAAGCGACCTCAGCCACCTGTATACCAAAAGCGGCAGAATCGATCAAGGTGGATCTGCCAAGCCACCGCATCAATAGCGAAATACAATACATGCAGGACTACGCCCTCATCGGAAAGTTTCTGGGATTCTGGCCCACAGAGAAAGCCTTACAAGGCTGGATAGCCTCAAAATGGAAGCCAAAAGGACAAGTGACGTTGCAGCTTGGCCCAAAGGGCTTCTTCACAGCTATCTTCAACTGTCTCGAAGACAAAACAAGGGTATTTGAAGGCGGCCCGTACTTCTTTAACTCCTCCGGTTTGTATCTAACGGAATGGAAGCCAAGATTCAACCCGGACAAAGAAGACTTTAGCTGGGCCCCTGTTTGGATAAGAATGTATTCACTTCCTGTGGAATACTGGAAGGAAGAAACGCTGGCTGACATCGGCAACAAGTTGGGGACCTTTATCAAAGTTGCAACCGAAACAAAAACTCGCAAATACACCTCCTATGCCAGGATCTGCGTCAAGATGCACCTAACCAAGACCCTTGCAGACACGGTAAGTCTCTTTCACGATGACTATGAATGGAAGCAGTCTTTAGATTATGAGCACATCCCTTTTCACTGCAGAAAATGTCATGAGCACGGCCATCTCTTCCGTGACTGCCCCTTAAATGTTCAGCCACTGGCTCCTTCCAATGAAGCATCTAAGGACCAAGATGGTTTTACCAAAGTCCCCACCCGCCGCCGGCATGCCAAGAAAAACCAAGCTATTCCAGACCTAGGCCCCAAGGTGAACCCCCAGAACCGTTTCTCTGTCCTAGCCTCACAAGATTCTCCAAAGCATCCCCTCTCTGAAACCCCTGATCAACCGATCCCCACCGAGCCCCCCTCCAACCGCTCCATCACCTTAAGATCCTCGGACCCAGCCTCCTCCAAATCCGCAGATATATCCTCAATGGAGAAAATCAAATCTGTCTCAGATCTCGAACCCCCATTCCCTTCCAAGGGGAAAATCATAATGAATGAAAATCAAATAGCATCGGATATGGATCTTGATGCAGCACTAGCCTTGAGTCTTCACGATAATGCAGAGGAAATGGAACAAAACATTCCAATCATTATGGAGGAAGACAGGGTAGATGTAAATCTGGAAGAGTTTGACATCTCTAAGCTTGACATCTCCAAACTGGAGACTGCATGCAAACAAAAAGAGTATGACTCAATCCCCCCCTGGCAAATAGATAAACTTGAAGGAGTTTTGTCGAGAGTACATCACCATAAAAGTCTGGGCATTCAAGGAGGCAGTCACTGGGATGGAAAAAAGATCCTTAAAGAAACAAAGAAACGAGGCAGGAAAACAGACCTTCAGAGAACAATAACAGTTGGGTAAATACTTATGGATTCGGGGCTATTCCCCAAGCTGACAAAGTTCTATAAACCCAAAACTCAATCTCCATGAAGCTCATATCCTGGAATGTAAGAGGACTCAACAGTCCCTCTAAACACAGAATGATAAAAAACTTGATCATGCAAGAAAAACCAGCAGTTGTCTTTCTCCAAGAAACAAAAGGCAGTAGCACAATGATAGACAAGCTCAGCAACAAAATATGGGCAGGTAGTAGGTCCATATCAGTAGACGCTTCAGGGGCGTCAGGCGGTTTGGCCATTTTATGGAACCCGCAGATTGTTACGTTGGACAATTTCCATGCCACTCTCCATCTCATTCAAGCCACCTTCCATCTTATAGGTACCAACATTCATGGGCACCTCACCAATGTATATTTCCCACAGTCGATTCAGCAAAAATTGGACCTCCTGGATACGATCTCCCTCCTTAACGCAAATAGACTCTTCCCCTTGTGGATTGGAGGGGGCGATTTCAATATCATAAAATCAATGGAGGAAAAACAAGGGGGCAGAGTCCGGCTCGACAGCGACAGCAATGGCTTCAAGCAATTCATACAGAACAATCAGCTCATGGACATCCCTACCTCCAATGGTATTTTTACCTGGTCCAATAAGCGCAAAGGAGCTCACCAAATTGCCTCAAGGCTGGATCGATTTTTAATTTCAGACAATGCGATCCACCTCGGAGGAGACTTCAGCACCTCAATCATTCCTCAAAGCGGCTCAGATCACTGGCCAATTCTGCTTCATTGGTCAAGACCAGGTCATGGCTGCAATCGACCCTTTCGATTTGAAGCCTTCTGGCTCACAAACAGTAAATTAAAGGATGTAGTTACTCAAGCCTGGACATCATATTCACCACCAGCGGGAGCCAAGATGTATCAGTTTCAAGAAAAGTTAAAACATCTGAAACAAGTTCTAAAAAGATGGAATTGCACTCACTTTGGCAACATACAGGAGAGCAGACAAAAGCTGGAGCAGCAAATGAAGGAACTTCAACAAAAATTCATTCTGGAAGGACGCACAGAAGAACAAATTCAACAGGAGCAGAGCCTTTGGAGTCAGATAGAAGAGCGCCAAAAACAAGAGGAAATTTTATGGAAGCAAAAATCTCGAATAAGCTGGCTGAAAGAAGGAGAGAAAAACACAAATTTCTTCCACAAAACTACCATACAAAGGCGCATGCACAACAAAATCACCTTTGTCAATAATCAACAGGGCGACAGAATAGAGGTTCATGAAGAAATGGAAAAAGAATTTACAGGCTACTTCAAGGACATTCTAAAGGAACCTGAAGTCAATCGGGATGAGGCAATCCGAGCCATCACGCAGCACATCCCCAAAATAATCAATGAGGACCACAACAATCAACTACTCCAACCTGTTACACAGAAGGAAGTAGAAGAAGCCATGGCCCAACTCAAAGATGGCAAAGCTCCAGGGCCAGATGGATTTACGGCCAACTTCTTTCATGAATTTTGGGAGCTCATTAAAGTTGAAGTATGGAATCTAGTGGAAGAATCCCGCAGCATGCACTGGGTCCTCCCTGCCCTCAACTCAACATTCATAGCCTTGGTACCCAAAGAAGCAGCCTCCAGCAAGCCTGAGAAATACAGACCAATAGCATTATGCAATGTGATATACAAACTCATTTCCAAGGTTATTGCAAACCGACTCAAACCGCTACTTCCAATGCTCATCTCTCCAGAGCAAACGGGGTATGTCGAGGGACGGCAGATCATGGATGGAATAATTCTCTCAAATGAAGTCATACATTCTCTAAAGCTTCTCAAAAAACCAGGTATGCTTCTCAAGCTAGACCTTTCCAAAGCCTTCGACAAACTTAGCTGGAATTATATTCATAAAATGCTCTTAGCTTTTGGTTTTAATGCAACCTGGACCAGATGGATCATGAACCTCATAACTTCTCCAAGTTTTTCTGTCTTACTGAACGGATCTCCCTCACCTCCCTTCAAATCCTCACGTGGCATTAGGCAAGGGGATCCTCTTTCGCCATTTCTCTTCGTTTTAATGGCTGAAGGATTAAGTAGGCTCCTCAAATCAGCAGTCTCCTCCCAAGCTCTCAAAGGATTAACCCTCCACGGTCGCCCCCCCCAGACTCATCAACAATTCGTTGATGATACTCTGCTCTTCGGGCATCCCTCTGCTAAAGAAGCCTCCGTCTTCAAATCTCTTCTATCTATCTTTGCTGAAGCTTCCGGCACATCCATTAACTCTGCAAAATCCCAACTCTTTTTTTTCAATACTCCCCCCTCCACGCAAAGGAACATAGCCAAAATTTTGGGATTCACAATCTCCCACTTGCCTTCTAAATATCTAGGAGCCCTCCTCTCCGATTCAGCAATCAAGCAAGCGTCTTGGAGGTCACTTCTGGACAAATTTGAATCAAAGCTTTCCTCCTGGACTTTCAGGGCTCTAAATTTAGCTGGCAGGCTCGTCCTCATTAAATCAGTACTACAAGCAATGCCACTCTATCTTTTCTCCATCTTGGCAGCTCCAAAAGGGGTACTGAAGGCTATCCGCACTCTGCAACGCAACTTCCTCTGGGGTTCCACTGCCCTAAATAGGAAATGGGCTCTTGTCAAATGGACAGAGGTTTGCAAGACCAAATCAGAGGGAGGGTTAGGACTACGGGATCCGCTTCAAAGCAATAACACAATGGGAGCTAGAATATGGTGGAACTGGGTCTCCAAGCCAAACACCCCATGGGCTCAATTATGGCAAGCAAAATATGCCAGGGGCAGCTGCTGGAGCGACCTCATCAGAATTAATCCCACAGCGCAAGGTTCACTCATCTGGAACAATGCAAAAACGCAAAGCCGCTTCATTCAAGAACACAGCTTTTGGGAAATACACTCAGGGACTGCCGCCAGATTTTGGGAGGACTCTTGGCAACAGCTCCCTAAACTCGCAAATTTGTTCCATAAACCTCTCTGGCAGGCTCATATGAAGCAAGCAGGTATCACCCAGGTATACCAGTTCTGGCAGCCTTCTCCAAATCACGATTTTCAGACATGGAAACCAGCGCAACAATGGCAAATAGATTGGCAGGGAGAAACACATACAGAAATAGACCAGGAACTCAAAGAAAGGAGAATCCGCTATTCCAATCAGCAGGATAAACTACGATGGGGATATACAACCAGGGGCACCTTCACCACTAAAGAAGCTCACCATCTGCGATATTCCAATCTCCAAGAGGAGAAAGATCAAATTTGGGAGAAAGTCTGGCACACAGGGCTATGGCCCAAGATTTCCACCTTCATATGGCTATTAAGCAAAAGGCGCATTCTCACCTGGGACAACCTAATAAAAAGAGGATTCATTGGGCCCTCCAGATGCCCAAACTGCAACACTAATAATGAAACTATCAGTCATCTAATGGAAGACTGCCCCCTAGCGAAACAAATATGGAAGAAAGTAGAAAATTGTAATATGAGAGCATACCCCAGACAGGCGGACGTCACGGAAAATATAAGAAACTGGGCCAAAAATCCATTCAAAAGCCAGATTCTAAACTCTCTGTGGAACATCATTCCCGGCTTCCTGTACTGGACTCTATGGAAAGAGCGCAACCACCGAATTTTCAACAACTCTTACCGATCCATGGATGATCTCTGGCTCATCCTCAAACAAAATATACAGGAAACCTTGGCCATCAGAATCTGGAATGACACTGATATGCCCGAGACCCCGCAAGAATGCAGAATTCTGAAGGAATGGGATCTTGATCTCAAGCCCCTAGTCAAGGCAAAAACCTCCACTTGCTTCAAATCCGCCTCTCCTTCCTCCTGGTCCCCTCCTGCCTTCAACTCCTACAAGATGAACTTCGATGGAGCTGCCAAAGGCAACCCCGGCCCTGCAGGCTTCGGCGGGGTCATTAGAAATCACTCAGGAGATGCAATACTCTTGTATTTTGGCACATTAGGCAAAAACACCAACAACGCCGCAGAGCTGGAAGGACTATGGAAAGGAATCTGTTTAGCTGAACAGTATAACCTCTCCCCCCTTGAAGTTGAAGGGGACTCGCTCATACTAATAGAGGCAGCCAAAAGAATACAAGCTGGAGCCAGAGCTGTCAAGATTGCAAAAAGTTGGAGGCTGCTAAGTCGTCTGGAATCCCTGGAGGAAAAGCTCCTCCTTCCCCACAACATAACCTTCCAGCATGTCAGAAGATCAGCAAACCAGGTGGCAGATCGGTTGGCAAATCAAGGTGTGACTCAGTCGATACCTTATTTCGCGGGTGCACTGGATATGGTTGAAGATGATCAACTTAAGAAAGATTGCATCTCTCTGGTGCAAAAAGATCTCCCTCTCCCGGATGCGGGTGTTAATGGTGTTAATGACGCGTGAGGGGCATGTGGCTCGTCACATGGGCAGCTGTCAGCCCGGACGAGCCACGCCACACCAGTACGCTTGCCCCTTAAATTCGCCGGAAGGTGAAGCAATGGGCTCGAATGGTAAGGTTTTCGCGGAGGGTGACGTCGTTGGAATGTTCAGTCCAGTGCAGGCGCCATTCAATGCGCTGCAGCATTCGAGGATTATGGAGGCTATTAAGTTTGAATCCCAAACCACTCTTCCGCATTCCTTCAAGCAATTTGAGTGGGTGTTGGCAGAGGCAGAACATTCGCTGGCCCGGTGTAAGGTTTCTCAGGGGAATTCTGTTTTGGAAGGCAATTGCTGGATGTCCAGAGAAAGGCTCAGGATGAGCAGCCGCAGAGGAGGTTCAAGGGGTCGTTCAGCCTCTCAGAGGCCTGACATTTCGCCCTCCTCTGTAGTGGAGATCACCTCAGAGCAAAATAGGCCTGTGAGCGGCAATGTAAGAGGCAGCAGGGGAATTCAGGAGTGTGGGCACACGGAACACCCGGCCATTCGATACCGAATCCCCTGCGCATTTGCAAACAACACCCTCATCGTTTCGGTCACCGTGGAGCACTGCAGCAATATACGGGGTCGTCTGGAAAATGTGACTGTGCCGAGGGTTGATATGGAAACTCCCACTGTCGACTTTAGGCGACCAATTTAGAAGGATGAGGCCGGCCCTAGTGAACCTGTTCAGTGAAGCCCGCGCCAGGAAGAGGAAGATTCGAAGAAGCTCAAGGGTCCAGCAATGGACGAGCCTCATACCACGGATGAAGATTAACTTTGCAGACGCTCTGTCTTCGCGGCAAGGAATGAATCTCTCTGACTATTTCATTTTGCTCACTTTGTATGTTTGTTATGGGGTTTATGTTTATCGTGTCGGTCCAAATCACCACAGTGTTAGTCTACGTGTCAGTCTACATGTTCACCGTGTCGAATTATGTATCCACCGTGTCGAATTATGTATTCACCGTGTTGAATTATATATCCACCGTGTTGCATTATGTATCCACTGTGTCGGATATGTTAGAAGGAAGGTAAACTGGTCTCTCTGCTAATTCTGCTATGACTGCAAATACATGGGGAAAATCTCTCTGAAGGAACAGGGCCTCGGCCCAGATGTAATTTTTGCTGTAATTTTGGCATTTTTGTAATATAATTAGCTCAGTTTTAACGAGAAAAAAAAAAAAAAACAACATTTTTATTGTTTTGTTAAAAATAGAGTTTTGGATAAAAAAATAAATCATGTTTGTGTACATTACAAGCTTCTTAAACTATAAATACGATAAAAAAAACTTCCAAAATTACATAGACATTAGACAACGTTGGAATCATTCTTGTGACAAAACATCACTAATCCTATGCAAAGTGTCTTGTTTTGTTGCCTGAGTAGTGTCATTCAAATAAGGAAGAAAAAGAGGCAGGGATGTGAATCAAACTGTGCTCAATTCCCAAAAAAAGGTTTCTTGTGTTAATTTAACCAATTTATTATGATAAATTGTGATGTCTGAGCTTAGGCAACATGTATCGGAGGAAATGGATAAGGTAAGGTGTAAATCTTATAGCAAACCTATTTTGAAGTCACCGTTGAGGGAATCCCACAAGATTGAATCCCTTTATTTAGATAAACCTATATTTAAGTCACAGAATTATTAATATAAGATTTTATTTTGTTTGTTAACCTGTCCTAGTTATGCCAAATCCTTTGTAAGCTGCAACTCTGTAACCATTAGGCCCACTCAAGCTATACAACCACACCCCTAAAGAGTTGAAAAGATAGAATCATTGCCATATAAACAACTACAAGAGAAATAAAGAAAAGAAATAATATAAAATTTCAAAAAAACACCCAAAAGGAATTGATAAACACCCATCACTAATATAAAGTGACACAAAAAAAACTTAATAAACACATATCACTAATATAAAATACCATGCCATGTATAAGTAATTTCAAGATTCCATCCTTACCATCCTCTTTCTAGATACGAGGTTTTGATTGGTGAATAACTAAGGCCTTCCCCTATGGCATTAAGGCTAGGCGTTAAACTATACCCATCCCAGGATTGTAGGCAAAATAGGATTTCAACATTTATTTGTATGTTGATGATTCTTTTATACTAATTTTAGTAGCCATAACAGTAGCAGTGTTCCTATATTTTGTTCTCTCACTGTGGGTTTCAACTCCCCTTATTTTATTTCAACCAACTTTGGTTGCTTTAACATGTAAAATAAAAACATACTAGGGTATGAAGGCCATAAATCCTGCTTATGAGAGGCAAGAATCAGTGACTATGGCTAACCAGCTAATTCATTTTGTTCACAATGGTTATGTTAATTGTTTCTTGGTAAGCATGTATTTTGATGATTGTATCCATCAAGGAGTGGATATGCTATACACCAAATTGAAAAATGCGTAACAATTCACAGAAAAAAATGGAATTAATTTGATAAATTTCCAAGTTACCTATTGTCAGGGCCATCTAGTCATGGCAATAAGATATGCAAGGAGGATATACCAGTCATTTAAATGTTAAAATACCCAAATTTTTAAATCAATGGAAGGTAATACCTCAAACTCTGCCAAGTACCTCCATTGAAGAGAGCTTGACATGTAATTTCAAATGTTGAAACTCCACTCCGGACAGCTAAAAGCAGTCCCAAACGATCCCGATCAGCATAGAGACAGACCACCTATTCTAACCTCAAGGTTGTGATCTCAAGGCCAGCTGAAATTCAAATAGCATTGATTCTAGTTGGCTGTGAATCTAGCCCAACTCATCCTCTTACAAATTCCCATGATAGGAGTGGTTAAAAACATTAACCTTCCATCGTACAATGCAGATGTTTAAGCGCTGAAAATGACAAAAATGCTAGGGAAGGTCCTCTTACAAATGCCCATGATAGGCTTAACATAAAAGATAAATGAAGGTCGCCTGAAATGGTAGAAATTATTATCATCAAATGGTGAAACTCCACTCCGGACAGTGAAAAACAGTCACCAAGGGCTTGCAGACTACTTCCTCAATTTATCCTCTACACTCTGACTTATTTGTATTGCAGCCTAGCATGTGAAGGGTGTGCTAGTTAGCAGAGTAGGGCAAAGTCTAAAAAAGCGATAGATGAGCAAATCCTAAACTCCAAAATGACAGGAACCATGGCTTGTCCTGTCAAAACAGAGCAATGAAATAAATGGAAAAAAGGTTGGTTGTCTAACTGAGCCTCCATGAAGATTGAAGATTCAGATAAAGAAATGTATGTATAACAAGGTTACTTGTGAGATCACAAGAAGAAAAATAGGCAGGGATGTGAATCAGATTGTGTTCCATTCCCCAAAAAAGGTTTCTTGTGTTAATGTAACCAATTTATTATGATAAATTGTGATGTCTGAGCTTAGGCAACATGTCTCAGAGGAAATGGATAAGGTAAGGTGTAAATCTTGGAGCAAACCTATTTTGAAGTCACAGTTGAGGGAATCCCACAAGATTGAATCCCTTTATTTACAGAAACCTATATTTAAGTCACAAAATTATTAATATAAGATATTTTCTTTGTTAACCTGTCCTAGTTATGCCAAATCCTTTGTAAGATACAACTTTGTAACCATTAGGCCTACTCAAGCTGTACAACCACACCCCTAAAGAGTTGAAAAGACAGAATCAACTCCATATAAGCAACTACAAGAGAAAAATGATCATATAAAAACTAATATATAACTTTTTATAAAATGGTCTTATAGATACTCCTTAGCTGAGCTGTCATTCTATGAGGGGTGTATCTACGAATGAGTCTTGAATGCCATCGAGTTTGAATTTAAGGTCAAGACTTGGGAGTGCCATTACTTCAGGGGGGCGGGACAAAGACCGAATGAACAACTTTCAGAGAAGGGATTGGAAATAATGGAGCATGGGAAAGAGACCATAGCCACCATAAGGAAATGGAATTAATTTGATAAATATCCAAGTTACCTATTGTCAGGGCCATCTGGTCATGGCAATAAGATATGCACGAAGGATATACCAAACATTTAAATGTTAAAATAACCAAATTTTTAAATCAGTGGAAGTTAATACCTCAAACTCTGCCAAGTACCTCCATTGAAGAGAGCTTGACATGTAATTTCAAATGGTGAAAATCCACTCCGGATAGCTAAAAACAGTCCCAAACGATCTCGATCAGCATAGAGACAGACCATCTATTCTAACCTCAAGGTTGTGATCTCAAGGCTAGCTGAAATTCAAATAGCATTGATTCCAGTTGGCTGTGAATCCAACCCATTCATCCTCTTACAAATGCCCATGATAGGAGTGGTTAAAACATTAACCTTCCATCGTATAATACAGATGTTTAAGTACTAAAAATGACAAAAATTCCAGGGAAGGTCCTATTACAAATTCCCATGATAGGGATAACATAAAACATAAATGAAGGTCGCCTGAAATGGCAGAAATTATTATCATCAAATGGTGAAACTCCACTCCGGACAGCTAAAAACAGTCACCAAGGGCTTGCAGACTACTTCCTCAATTTACTGCTACAAAGTGTCATGTTTTGCTGCCTTATTGTCATTCAAATTAGGTTGCACTGGGGCTATCCCTATCTACTAAGGGGAAATAGAACTAATGAGGAAGATTGGAGCATATAATTGAATAATTATGTAGAGCATTGATTCCAATTGGCTGTGAATCTAGCCCAATTCATCCTCTGTACAACCACACCCTTAAAGAGTTCAAAAGACAGAATCATCTCCATATAAACAACTACAAGAGAAAAATGATCATATAAAATACATAAATTTTTAAAAAATGGTCTTATAGATACTCCTTAGCTGAGTTGTCATTCTATACTTGGTGTATCTATGCTTACAAAGTCACCAAGGGCTTGCACCTGGTCTCATACACACCCACTTGGAGGGTTTTGAACCCAAGTCTCCACCTTAATAGAAGCCCAGTATATGGTATCACAGACATCATAGATTTATTTTGATTCCAGCATCTGAGGAAGAAGTTTAAGATATGTGCTCTTTTTTAAATGGTAACCTCATAATTTATGTAAGAGGATTACATTTTAGAAAAGACTATGACTATAACAACATTTTTATTGTTTTGTTAAAAATAGAGTTTTGGATAAAAAAATAAATCATGTTTGTGTATGCTACAAGCTTGTTAAACTATAAATATGATAAAAAAAAAATTCCAAAATTACATAGACATTAGACAATGTTGGAATCATTCTTGTGACAAAACATCACTAATACTGTGCAAATTTTCCTGTTTTGTTGCCTGAGTAATATCATTCAAATAAGGAAGAAAAAGAGGCGGGGATGTGAATCAGACTGTGCTCAATTCCCCAAAAGAGGTTTCTTGTGTTAATGTAACCAATTTATTATGATAAATTGTGATGTTTGAGCTTAGGCAATATGTCTCGGAGGAAATGGATAAGGTAAGGTGTAAATCTTGTAGCAAACCTATTTTGAAGTCACAGTTGAGGGAATCCCATAAGATTGAATCCATTTATTTACAGAAACCTATATTTTTAAGTCACAGAATTATTAATATAAGATGTTATTTTGTTTGTTAACCTATCCTAGTTATGCCAAATCCTTTGTAAGCTGCAACTCTGTAACCATTAGGCCCACTCAAGTTGTACAACCACACTCCTAAAGAGTTGAAAAGACAGAATCATCTCCATATAAACAACTACAAGAGAAATAAAGAAAAACAATAATATAAAATTTCAAAAAAACACCCAAAAAAAATTGATAAACACTGATCACTAATATAAAATGACACAAAAAATACTTAATAAACACATGTCACTAATATAAATACCATGCCATGTATAAGTAATTTCAAGATTCCATCCTTACTATCCTCTTTCCAAATACGAGGTTTTGATTGGTGAATAACTGAAGCCTTCCCCTATGGCATTAAGGCTAGGCGTTAAACTATACCCATCCTAGGATTGTAGGCAAAATAGGATTTCAACATTTATTTTTATGTTGATGATTCTTTTATGCTAATTTTAGTAGCCATAACAGTAGCAGTGTTCCTGTATTTTGTTCTCTCACTGTGGGTTTCAATTCCCCTTATTTTATTTCAACCAACTTTGGTTGCTTTAACGTGTAAAATAAAAACATAGTAGGGTATGAAGGCCATAAATCCTGCTGATGAGAGGCAAGAATCAGTGACTATGGCTAACCAGCTAATTCATTTTGTTCACAATGGTTATGTTAATTGTTTCTTGGTAAGCATGTATTTTGATGATTGTATGCATCAAGGAGTGGATATGTTGTACACCAAATTGCAAAATGTGTAACAATTCACAGAAAAAATGGAATTAATTTGATAAATGTCCAAGTTACCTGTTGTCAGGGCCATCTGGTCATGGCAATAAGATATTCAAGGAGGATGTACCAATAATTTAAATGTTAAAATACCCAAAATTTTAAATCAGTGGAAGGTAATACCTCAAACTCTTCCAAGTACCTCCATTGAAGAGAGCTTGACATGTAATTTCAAATGGTGAAACTCCACTCCGGACAGCTAAAAACAGTTCCAAACAATCCCGATCAGCATAGAGAGAGACCACCTATTCTAACCTCAAGGTTGCGATGTCAAGACCAGCTGAAATTCAAATAGCATTGATTCTTGTTGGCTATGAATCCAGCCCAATTCATCCTCTTACAAATGCCCATGATAGGAGTGGTTAAAAACATTAACCTTCCATCGTACAATGCAGATGTTTAAGTACTGAAAATGACAAAAATGCCAGGGAAGGTCCTCTTACAAATTCCCATGATAGGCTTAAAACATAAAACTTAAATGAAGGTCGCCTGAAATGGAAGAAATTATTATCATCAAATGGTGAAACTCCACTCTAGATAGCTAAAAACAGTCACCAAGGGCTTGCAGACTACTTCCTCAATTTATCCTCTGCACTCTGACTTATTTGTAATGCAACCTAGCATGTGAAGGGTGTGCTAGTTAGCAGAGTAGGGTAAAGTCTAAAAAAGTGATAAATGAGCAAATCCTAAACTCCAAAATGACAGGAACCATGGCTTGTCCTGTCAAAACAGAGCAATGAAATAAATGGAAAAAAAGGTTGGTTGTCTAACGGAGCCTCCATGAATATTGAAGATTCAGATAAAGAAATGTATGTATAACAAGGTTACTTGTGAGATTACAACAAGAAAAAGAGGCAGGGATGTGAATCAGATTGTGCTCAATTCCCCAAAAAAGGTTTCTTGTGTTAATGTAACCAATTTATTATGATAAATTGTGATGTATGAGCTTAGACAACATGTCTCGAAGGAAATGGATAAGGTAAGGTGTAAATATTACAACAAACCTATTTTGAAGTCACAGTTGAGGGAATCCCACAAGATTGAATCCCTTTATTTACAGAAACCTATATTTAAGTCACAGAATTATTAATATAAGATGTTATTTTGTTTGCTAACCTATCCTAGTGATGCCAAATCCTTTGTTAGCTGCAACTCTGTAACCATTATGCCCACTCAAGCTGTACAACCACACCCCTAAAGAGTTGAAAACACAGAATCATCTCCATATAAACAACTACAAGAGAAAATTGATCATATAAAAATTAATATAATTTTTTTTATAAAATGGTCTTATAGATACTCCTTAGCTGAGCTATCATTCTATGAGGGGTGTATCTACGAATGAGTCTTGAATTCCATCGAGTTTGAATTGAAGGTCAAGACCTGGAAGCACCATTACTTCAGGGGGGCAGGACAAAGACTGAATGGACAACTTTTAGAGAACGGATTGGAAATAATGGAGCATGGGAAAGAGACTATAGGCACCATAAGGAAGTATAAATGTCTACAGTCCTTGGACATAATAAGCCCCATCATTTATGAATGAGCCTATAACAGAACATGTATTTAGCATATGGAGAAATGCACAAGCCAGTTGATATAATTATGCCATTTCATGTAACGAGTTGTCATTGTGCATATCAATAACCACGAGCTTTGAAGATTCAGATAAAGAAATGTATCTCATAAAAGCCTCATGGAAAGAATGTTAATGATTGAGAACACATCAAGCTTGGTGTCATTTATAACAAACAAGATTACAGACACTTGAAATAAAACAAAAATGAAGGTTGGTATAACAAGGTTACTTGTGAGATTAATTTCAAATGGTGAAACTCCACTCCGGACAACTAAAAACAGTCACCAAGGGCTTGCAGACTACTTCCTCAATTTATCCTCTGCACTCTGACTTATATATGAGATGAGAAAGGAAAACAGTATCCTAGAATATATATAAAACCTAATAACTACCACCATAACCATTTGTGATGCAGAGGGCGCCATATTCAGATATAGGGCAAAACGACCAACTAATTATTTGTCATTGCAACCATCCTGGCCCTCCTCCTCCTGCAGAAAAAATGGCCTACGCGGCCCTCGTGCAGCCAAAAAGAAGGCCCCTCGTCCTCTGCGGCCTTCATCATCCTCTTGCAATACTCTATCCAAACCCTCCTCTGTAGGTCCCCAGCCCTCCTCTGCAGCAACTCCGCTTGTGCCCTCCTCTGCACTCCCACCCTCCTCTGCATCAAACGCGGCTATCCGCGAGTAGGACAGAGGTTGGGTTGATTAGGGTAAACCATTGGGTGGGCAATAGAACCGATTTTTTTTAAAAATAATTATTAACTAATATGTTAAGGTTTTTAAAGGTTTTTTAATGTTTTATAAGATTTTTTATTAATTTAGACGGCTGATTATTCTTGAATCGTCTAACAATAGATCTGATGGCTAAGATTAGGACAACAAGGCATTTGGGGGAGTTCATTTCAGAGGGAAATGCCTTACGGTGTAAAAATTTACAGGAACAAACAAATCACTATAGATTGAACTTCCACGTGGCTATTTGCATGTTGCTTTCCTACCCCAAATAATTCACATCTTATTCACCAATTACTACATTTTGGCTTATTCAATGTTGCTTTCATGCATTATTCATTCCTGCTTTAAGCTATCATTGTTGTATTGCCTTAGAAAAATAGAAATAGAAAGTTCAAGATAGAGACAAGGAGGAGTTGTTTGTTGTTTCAGGCAATTCAATAGATACAACGAGGAGCCATGTTTCAAGCAATTCAATTCATTAGTAGGTATTCAGAATCCATTTATAATCATAAATAAAAACTACATAGAATTCAAAATTCATTATTCATTTATAAATAGATGAAAAGACTTGAAAAATAAAAGAGCTACAGCCTTGCGTACCATATTACATCGACGAACAAGATGTTGCAAAAGCTTCATACACCTGTTGATATATTCCTTATTGATATTTTCTCTTCACATTTGTCATTCAGAGGACTTACTCATAACTGCTTTAATTTTTATGTTTTTAGCTTTCATGCATAACCTAATAACTAATATTTTTTTTTCTTTTGCTTGTAAGAAGAATGAAGGCTTAATTATAGCTACTTTAATTTTCAGGTTTTTATCTTTTATGCATCAACTAATAACTAATATTTTTTTTTTCTTTTGCTATAACATGGCTATTAAATAGTAAAATTAGCTAGTGTACTCTAGGTTTTGAGATTTGAAACAATCATTTAACACTCCCCTCAGTTAATTCGGTGCTCAAGGACTTGACTTTTATATATATTTTGAAAAAATTATGAAATTCTTCCTGATGATGAAATACGAAGGGACTAGCTAATAGATTGGTTCTTCCTAACATTTAAAATATTATGTTTTTAAAGAATTTTTTGGGATTTTCCCTAAAAATAATTTCATTTTCTGTAAGATTCGTGGTAATTGATTGTGATTGTTTATTTACCATGGTTTTGAGGTCAAGTGACATTGTAATTGACCAAGTATGTCCATTAATTATTGCCTACTTTCATTTGTTTGAGTATGAAGTAAACTATTTGATTGAAATTGGAATTTTTTCGTTGCATAAGAAATATTTTATATTACTAGCATACTAATCGAGCCAATGAGAGGAAGTGATAAGTATAGCTTGCTTAGAGAGTTTTATTGGAATAATTTTGGTTCTTTCCCATTAAACCTTTTATTGTACTAATTCTCTCTCTTTCCCACGAGACCTTGCTCCTACCATTCTTTTTGAACAGAAACGATGGTTCCTAGCGTGAATTGATGGATTCTGATCACACGACTTGGAAAAGGATAGAAACTGAGTATATTCTACTGGGCCCTATGCTTTCGTAGACTTAAAAACAATGATACATTGAGCCTATATATATATATATATAAAGCTATACATTCATGTTATATATATAATTAGAAGGGAGAAGAAACATATTGAATGCCAACCTGTGAAACTAACCAATTGACCTACCAAAAATATTTAAATCATCAATCAACCTACCATCTACCACCATGGTTGTTGTACAACTCATATCTCCATTTGGCTCTGGGCGTCCAAGCTTGCTTGAATCTTAATAAAACCTGAATACCATTTGGGGAGACTAGTGGAAAAAAATTGTAATATTGATGCACAAAGTTGTTTCCAACCTCGCAGCCCACAGTTAATAGGTCACTACATAAACAATACACTAATCCCACTCCAATGCTCAATATACAAATATTAAGACACACAATACATACTGTTAGGGCAGAGGAGGGACAGGGACAATTGCTGTAGGGTTCACTTGTTGGGTCTACGATGACATTTCAAATCACGTGATATTGATATAAATTTTGTGAGTCAGATAAATCTTTTTGACTCAATCTAACTCAAATTCAATGACCCGGGAAACTTTCAATGAAGAATACATATCAAACTTGAAACCTATCCATTCCCCACCAAAATAAAAAATAAAACAATAAAAAATATCTAATAATAAAACAAAACCAAGGAATCCCTATGAAAAGCAATTAATGCAGGTCACAAAAAACAATTACGGTTGGGGATAATGCTTAATCTTGTTATGTAATTGCTAAAAAATTAGTCAGAAAATTTTGTGTTCTCTCTGCAAAATTAGGGTGACAAATTATTAGGTGGTTACTGCTCAAAATTAGCTTTGCTTTAGATTACTGTTAGTATGCTTAAAGAAGCCATTTCATATTCTACAAGTGGTATCAGAGCAGGTAAAATTGTTTTGGGTTAAATTTTTATTGTTGGAATTTAGCTAAAGTTAATCACGTCGAATTCTAACCATATGCCCATCCTAGAATTTGATGGGAATGATTATGATTATTGGTGCATTAAGATGCTGACTTTTTTGATTGGAAAATATTTGTGGGAGATTGCCGAATTAGGTTATGAGGAGTCAACTAATTGGAATGCCCTTCCATGCAATGAAATAACAATGAGAAAGGAAGCAAGGTAGAAGAAAGCTCAAGCTTTGTTTCACATTCAAATAGCTTTTGGTAAGAGCTTATTTCCAAGAATATCAAGAGCAACAACTGCCTAAGATGCTTGGAAGATTCTACAAGAATCTTACCAAGGTAGTGATCAAGTTAAGGTGGTCAAGCTTTAGACATTGAAGTGAGAGTTTGAGAATTTGAAGATGCAAGAAGCTGAAAGTATAAGTGACTATTGTGTGAAAGTCAAAGATGTGGTCAATAAAATGGCTACACTTGGAGAAACTATAAGTAATGAATTTTTAATTAAAAAGGTATTGAGATCTTTAACACCTAGACGGAATCATGTTTCCATAATCATAGAAGAAAGAAAGGATTTGAAAAAACTACAATGTGATCAATTGGTTGGATCCTTGATGTCTCATGAAGAAAGATTGAAGGACACTTTTGAAGGTGTAGAGAAAGCTTTTTCCTCTAAATTACAAATTACAAAGAATGAAGATGCAAGCAACAATAGCAACAAAAGAAATCAAGGCCAAGGTAAATGGACAAGGCAAAATTATTCAAGAGGTAGAGGAAGAGGTGGCTCAAGAGGAAGAGGTAGTTTCAGAGGAAGAGGTAGAAGTAGATTTGATAAGAGAAATGGTCAATGTTACTATTGTAGCAGGATGGCCACTTTGAAAAAGAATGCAAATTGAAAGAAGGAAAAAATTCTAACTATGCTTAAGAAAGTAGTAAGTATCCTCTAAGTCATTTATTTTTATCTTATGCGAAAGGTGCAAATACTAGTAAAGATGTTTGGTACCTAGATTCTAGATGCTCTGACCATATGACAGGGAATGAGAAGTTGTTTACAAGAAAGGATGGAAGTTTCAAATCCAATATCCAACTTGGTGATGATAAACCATTGGAGGTTGTTGCCAAAGGAGCTATGGAGGTCCAAACAAAATAAGGTATAAAGAGTATTCATGACATTTATTATACTCCACAATTGAAGCATAATTTGTTGAGCGTTGGGCAACTATGTGAGAAAAATTATAAAGCAGTCTTTGAAAATAAGACATGTACTATCTATGATAAGAATAAGGGAAATAGGGTGATCACTATTTCAGCCTATGTCAATAAATAGGATGTTTCCCTTGAGGTTTGATGAACATAACAACAACCTTGCAAATATGGCTTATGAGGATTCAAGTTGGTTATGGCATCTCAAGTGTGGGCATTTAAATTTTCACAGTTTGAAGTTTCAAACCTCACATGCATTAGTTTCTGGTTTGCCTAAGGTAGAGGAGCATAAGGAGGTTTGTGAAGGATGTGCTAAAGGAAAGAATGCAAGGGAAAAGTTTCCAAAGGGAATTGCATGGAGGGCTCATCACCAACTTTAGCTTGTTTATGTAGACATATGTGGTCCTATGTAGACTAATATTTTGGGTAAGTCATCATATTTCATCACTTTTATTGATGATTAATCACAAAATTGTTGGGTATATTTTTTCAAGGCCAAAAGTGAAGCCCTAGATACATTCAAGAAGTTCAAAGTCCTCGTAGAAAATGAGAAAGGGTGTGAGATCAAATGTTTGCGAATTGATCGAGGAGTAGAATTCTGCTCAAAATATTTCCAAATTTATTGTGATATGAATGGCATCAAGAGGCATCATACTACCACATACACACCCCAACAAAATGACATAGCTGAAAGGAAGAATCATTCCCGTGGTTGAAATGGCATGGTGCATGTTACAAACTAAGGGATTGAGCAATTCTTATTGGGGAGATGTAGTTTCTACAACAATATACATCCTCAACTCTAGCCCCACCAGTGCACTAAAAAAGATGACTCCTTATGAAGCTTGGTGTGGAAAAAGTCCTATTGTTAATCATTTCAAAGTTTTCGGTTCTTTGGCTTATGTGCATGTACCTGATCAGAATAGGAAAAATTTAGATGCAAAGAGCGATTTTTTTTATTGGGTATAGTGAGGCAAGCATGGCTTATAGATTGTATAATCCTCTCACTAACAAGCTTATTGTATCAAGAGATGTAATTTTTAATGAAGGGGGAGTTTATCTTCATAAAAAATGCCATGTTGAGAGGACAAAATCTGTTTTGAATGATGGTATAATTGTTGATTTTGATAATGACCAACCAACTAATGTTTATGTAACTAATGGGTTAACTCGACCAAGCAACCCTTCATCAGTTTCTTTAGTATCAAGTTCAAGTCCAACTTCTTATCCAAGTTCTATAAGGAAGGTAAGAAGATTGAGTGATATCTATCAGAGGTGTGCAAATCAAGCACATGAAGAAAACCCAATAAGTGAGATAGTGAATTTTTCTTTATTAGCCAAGGCTAATTTTGAACCATCGTGTTTTGAAGATGCATGTAAGAATGAGGTTTGGGTGCAATCCATGCAAGAAGAGATGGATTCCATTCACTAGAATGACACTTGGGAGTTGACAGAGCTTCCACATGATAAGAAAAACATTGGCACCAAATGGGTCCACAAGACTAAATTTAAAATTGATGGGAGTGTTGAAAGAAACAAGGCAAGATTAGTTGCTAAAGGATTCACATAGAAGTATGGAATTGATTATGAAGAGACATTTGCACTAGTAGCAAGACATGAAACCATTAGAATGTTGATTTCGTTAGCAGCTGAGAAAAAGTGGATAATGCATCATATGGATGTGAAAAGTGCCTTCTTGAATGGGTACTTAGAAGAGGAAGTATATGTGGAGAAACCACAAGGTTTTGAAATGGAAGGAAAAGAGAATAATGTCTACAAGTTGAAGAATGTTTTATATGGTCTCATGAAAGCACCAAGAGCGTGGTATGCTAGGATTGATGGATACTTTCAGAAAGATGGCTTCGAGAGAGGTAAGAGTGATCCTACCCTTACAAGAAGGTATTGATATTCTAATCATAAGTTTGTATGTTGATGATCTATTGTATATGGGTAGTAGTTCTAAGATGAATTATAAATTCAAAGTTGCTATGATGAATGAATTTGAGATGAAAGATCTAGGCCTCTTGAAATACTTTTTAGGAATGGATGTTTATCAAAGTAAGGATGAAATTTTCATTTGTGAGACAAAGTATGCACAGGATATGCTAAAGAAATTTGATATGCTTGATTGTAATCCATCCCCTACTCCAAGTTCTCATGGATTTTTGTTATGTAGAGATTATGGTGCTGATTTAGTTGATGCTGAGACAACTTACAAAAGTATTGTGGGGAGATTGATATTTCTAACCCACACAAGACCTAATATTACAGATTCAGTTTCACTTGTTTCAAGGTATATGAAAAGTCCATCTGAAATACATATGAAGGAAGCCAAGAGGATTTTAAGGTATGTGAAAGACTCTAAATTTTGTTATTCATTACTACTCTTATGAAAAGTTCAATCTTGTTGGATTTAGTGATTCGGATTAGGAGGTAGTGTTGATGACTGTAAATCCACATCTGGAAATTGTTTCTCTTTTGGTTATAGTTTTGATTACCTGAAGCTCAAAAAAACAAAGCATTGTTTCCCTCTCATCCATAGAAGCAAAGTGTGTTTCAATTACCTCAGTATGTACACAAGCTCTTTGGCTCAGAAAAAAATTGGAAGAAATTGGAGAAAACCAAATTCACCCTACAGTGATTTATTGTGATAATGTAAGTGCCATCAAGTTAGCAAAGAATCTAGTTCATAATAGTATGACAAAGCATTTTGACATGAAATATCACTTCATTCGAGATTTGGTGCATAAGAAGGATATTGAATTGAAGCACATAAATACTCAGGATCAACTAGCAGATATCTTCACCAAAGCAGTTGCAAAAGCTCAGTTTTTGGCACTATGAGATAAGATAGTAAACCCTCATTAAGCATTAAGGGGGAGTGTTGGGGATAATGCTTAATCTTGTTATGTAATTGCTCACAAATTAGTCAGTAGATTTTGTGTTCTCTCTGCAAAATTAGGGCGGCAAATTATTAGGGTGGGCAGTGCTCAAAATTAGCTTTTAGAAGATTGATAGTGTCAGTATATATTTTTTTAGATTAGACAGTGATTGATAATTATATGAGTAATACATTTATTATATAAGAATGTAGTTAATGGTTTGATTTAATATGATATTACAGGAGGTTTGAGCTCAAGCAGTGAGTGTGTTTTATTTGGTCATTAGTTTTTTTATATGTTTTTTTTTCTTCATAATTATCTTGGTTTATCAGTTGGCTTAAAGAAGCCATTTCATATTCTACAACTACAAACCAAATATATCACCATCCATGGAAACTAACAACTCAGTGAAAACATGCCTTGGCAGCCTAAGTCTAAGCTAAAGACATAAAAAACAACATTTTGGAAACCCAACAACATAAGAAACAACATTTCTAATTTGTTAAGAAAAAAAAAAAGTAAAAAGAAAAAAAAGGTTGAATGGATCACATCTGAGCATAAAGGGTAAGTTTATAAAAGCCCGAGATAACTTAGAACACAATAAAGAATTATATGTTTAGGAAAAATTACTATTTGTAGTTTGTTTTGTGACCACCCAAATCCATGCAATTGTCCAAAATAATAATGATAAGTAATAAATTGCATCAAATAATTTCTAGTGGAATACATCTTCTATGAGCATACTTTTGGAGGTGGCTTTGAACAATCTTTATCCTTTCCTTCTAACTTCTCTTCCAAAAAACATATTCTATCCAACAATTCTCCATTCCTTTATCGCAGTCGCTCGAGTTCGGCCAAAACCTCAAGCACATTCACATCATGGCCATTGATACCATTTGCATTTGATTCCTTTGTGAAGTAATGTTATATGGTCTAGCACATAGAGGTGCTAATGTTGTTTCCGCCCTACTTTTCAAGCATATCTAAAGGATTAAGGGTACTCCCTCGACCCATGTTACCACATTCGTTATAAGGTTCAACAAATTAAGGCTACTACTAATACTGCCATAAAATGTTATTAGACGGGGAAACAAAATTTCTTTAGAGGAAATACAACATTCTTTGATCTTTTGTTTTGGGTTTTGTTGTGCCTCATTGTCCCTCTCGCATATCTTATGCTCTCTTTTTGCTTTTTTCTCAGAGATAGATTTAGCACTTTAATGGACACTATTATTTTTTTTTGTTTTTTTATTTTTATTTTTATACAGTGGTCAAGATGCTTGTAACACTATTGTTCACTCAGATCACTTCACTCTTTTTTTTTCCTTCATTTGTGGTTTTAGTGGAGATGCTCTTACCACTTCTTATGTTCACTTATATCATTTTAATTTTCTAGTCACTAGTGGACATGGGCATCTAAATGTTAATTCAATTTTTTTTTCTTGAAATAGTCGATGACTTGGTCTTCATCTACTGAAAATTTTATTATTGCAATGAACTTTTGTTTTCTATTATAATTCCATCATTATGAAAATAGTTGTTATAACTTATTCTGATATATATGATCATACTAACTTTATCAATCATGCAAATTTCAGTATAAGGTCCACTAAGCAAGAATTAACTTATAGATGATCACAGAAAGGTCTCAAATCATGCAAATTTTACCACCTAGGTCACCAAGGAGGAACTAACAGATTGCAGTTTTACAAAGTTAAATTGTCAATGAGAGCCATCGACATAATTTTTATCATTGGGCCTAACACGTACTTGATGTCCTTGCACATGAATGTGGTATATTTGCTATCGTGGACAATCTTCATCGACTGAACCGAATCTTGAATCTGGAAACATGATTTTCTCTTACATGTGCCTTTTCCTATTCAAATATCTCCATGCGGATGTATGCAACACCGAAGTTAATGATTTCCTTGCCAAATCGGTTAGTAGTCTATTTCGTAATCAATGATCTGCTTGGTCCGGAAATAAGGAAGTGTTGTAACTTTTACATAACAACATATATTTATGGATTTTCTCTTTTACATATTAATCATTCTCGGAGGCAAGATTTCCTCAACTCCATACTGAGAGGATGAAACAAAATAAGAGACTATATAAACTCTAGCTTTGACATGAATTTTCAGATGATTTTTAAACATGGGTAGCTTACCATGTCAAATTATAAAACACGGAGAAAAGTGCAGCTTCTAATATCTTCATGAGTTTTTGAATATGCTCTAGTTTAATGCCAACTAACATGAGAGAAAGAGTTGACACTAGTATCGAAATAGAGCGAGACTTTTCCGAATATACTCTAGTTTAATGGCAATTGACATGAGAGAAAGAGTTGACACTAATCTCCCAATAGAGCGAGCCATATATAACTTGAGATTAAGTGATATCGTCTTAATCTGTGATAAGGCTTTAAACTAACATTACAATAGAAATTCTTCCATGTTCTATTGTATAATATATCGCTTGTTGTGATCTAATATATGCTGAGATTTGAAGACAAGTTATGGTCATTGTTGTATTTATGCTTCTCTATTTATTTTGTTTTAGACCAAACCACAGGTCATGTTTTTAGTGGTGGCCATGATTCAAGACTTTGTTGAATATTACATGATCAATATTTTATCAGATTTTAAATTAAATTTAAATTTAACCTATTTTCAATTTTCAGGTGAATTTACTAACCAAATGTTTTCATTAACAGGGATCTATCTCATTGTACAAGTTGATTACAGGAAACCTTCATTTCTATAGCCATCTATGTATAGTGAAAATACCAAATATAATCCTTTCGTGATGTTTTATACTTATAGGATTCTAATAGTATCAATTTCATGTTTGGAATTTCCAAAGCCATGGATCTACCTGAAATCCCATGATAGATTGTGTAACTCATATTTCACACAAAAATAAAATAAATAACACAACAAATTCAAAAAAGATCTTTGGCTTCAATAGTTAACGACCTTCTTGACATGGTGAATACATTTCTTCATCTCTACACACATACTTAGCCATATCACTTGCAATCTCTCCTACTATTGGCATCATGTCCTTGGGTAGGGACTTGTTGCTCTTAAACTCGTCTTGTTTAAATATTGAGAAATTGGCACAAGAAGGAATAATGAGTTACCTGTTGAAAAGGTATTTGATGTAGATATAATGGACAACTTAACCCTAGCATTTTTAGCAATAGTGTATAAGGTTGGTAGTTTCAATGACCTCCCAAGGTTGCATATACCCATAAAATTATCTCCAACACATTCTAAGAGTTGACTAGTCACCCATTAGATGCACCCATCACTCATCACGCCAGTTACATCCAACTTAACCTCTAAGAATTAAGGGGATTTTCGTTGTTTCCCAGTTCATTATGATTGTGTGCCTTGTTTGTAAAACATGTTTCACCCATCACCCATCGTACTAGGTACATCCAACTTATCATCCAATAATTAAGGGGATTTTCATTGTTTCCCAACTCATTATTATTTTGTGCCTTATTTGTAAAACATGTTGCACCCACACCCATCGCGTGCCCATTTCCCATCATGCCAGGTACATCCAACTTAGCATCCAATAATTAAGGATATTTTCATTGTTTCCCAGCTCATTATCATCGTGTGCCTTGTTTGTAAAGCATGTTGTTAGCAATTAGTTTAATCTTTTTAGCATTTGATGTATGTCCAAGAGTTCTTTAATGGTGCTTTTCACTATTTCCAAACTCATTATCATTATGTACCTTGTTTGTGCAATCAATGACATATTTATAACATTTGATTTATGTCCAAGAGTTCTTTAATGTTTCTTTATTTTGAATGGTTTTGTTGTGGTGTTATATAAATTCTAGTTGATTTTCATAATAAAGTAGGACATTTTTATTTTTAGATTTTTATTCTATATTCTTGTAATTCTTCATGTTTTTGGATGTATTGCTCTTCAAGCTATTGTGCTTCATCTCATTGTTGGTGTTTGTTGGTGGAAAGGTTAAAAAACTACATCATTTTGTATTAGGCCATTAGTTTAGGGAATGATTTCATTAATCAATGCCTCTTTCAACAACATTAGCTTACAATGGCAGAGAAATAGTTTTAGTGAGATTGCATTCACATTCCTCTTGTAAGATCACTCACATAATCCTTAGCATCTTTCTAGCCAAAGAATTAGGTATCCTTCGTATTCAATGATTTGTAATCTTAGCCTTTCAAGATTCACTTATGAACTCTCGTTAAGAAACCTTAGTTGATGAGATAAGCTCATCTCAAGTAACCTTGCATCTAGAGCTTATGATGCTATGACAAGAGGTCCTCTTTGACATGACTCAACCTGGCCTCCATCTTCAAGCTAGATACTAATATTATTCTACCTAAATATTTAGGTTAGATAAATGTAGAGGCCTTGGATCCTTGATCCATGGCCCCATAAGCCAATACTAGAGTTTCTCTAATCTCATATTGGTTTTCATTTCTTGGAAAATAACCACTTGGAAGGAATCACTCAAGATTGGTGGAGATATCAACACACATAAGAAATGGTGTGTATTGAGCTTAATGATGAGGTAAACTCAAAATCTACTTAAAAAGAGTATTAAAATTAGGGAAGCAATATGTGATGCCCTCCATCAATATTTTTATAGTTTAGGATACCTCACTATTCAGTGGTCCAGATGGTATCAACACCATTAAGCCTCCATGAAAACAGTGCAACAATAAATCAAGGTGTTCACTTGAACTTCACATTTAGCTCTAGATTTTAGATCCAAATGAGTCATTGCTATTAAATTTAATTCTAATTTATTAGTTGTTGTTAAGTTTGATGTTGACTTGTTTGAACACAGTTTTTTTGTTAAGTTTGAGGCTGATTTATTTGAATGTAGTTGTGTTGTTAAGTTTGAGGTATCCTTGTTTAAATGAAATTCTCTTAACCAAGCCTTCCAAGATGGTTCAATTTTGAATGCAAAATTAAATAACACCATAATTTCCAACCCTCTAGAAACTCCAACTCTCCTATTAGAGCACACCTTTGCACCTCTCCCAATAGTTCTAGATATTGTACTCTTTCCTTGTGAAACCTTAAATTTGCTAGCACCTCTATTCTATTCTTGACTAATGGTGTTAATTCCATTAAACAAACTCCCACTTTGCAATGGATTATCATGCTCTCAAATTTCAACTAAATCTTGCACACTATTTATCAACTAATTGTACTATAAATATGAAGACCCTCCTACAAATCCCTCTCCTTCACTAGACCTTGAAATCATCTCTTTGCCCAAAACTAACACTATTGAACCCATTGTCCATTTCCCGCCCTACCAGTATAGATCTATCTTAACCATAGATCTAACAAGCACCAAGAGGGATTAAATCTCTTGAGGTGAAAATTTCTTTTAGAGTGCAAAACATGAGAAATGTTTTGCACCTCTAAAGATTTGATCCCTCTTGCCATTGGATAGATATGTGGTTCACACAAACCATGTGTATTTTTTCGTTGTTTAAATTGCATTTTTAAAAGTATAAATGGATTCAATGCATTGAAAATTCCCTTAGGCACTTGGGACGACACAACCTAAACTTAAGACAAAATGTATAGTAGTGAGAATATCTATGTTTTAACCATACAATTTTCTTTTTTTCAATTATTTTATATAATATATACATAGTTTTTTTTAACCATATGTATACATAGTTGACATTTAAATATTTTACTTAAAAGTAGCATTGAAATATTTTTTTATGGATCATAGTGTTCATATTAAAATGTTTTTTTCTTGTTATGGATATATTTGAAATACATATCAATGTGACTTAACCTTACATATTGAAATAATTTATTTCTGACCCATATCGATTTTTTAATCATTATTAATATTCTTAAAATGCCATATATTAATTTTATATTAAGAATTGAATGAATGACACATCTCCCTCTTATTATTCTTATGAGGGATTAATTAAAATTTTTACTTTCAATTACATTTTCACACACATACACTTTCTCTTTATATAGACACATGTAAAGTTAATATTAGAATAATTTAATAAATTAGTTAACATGGATATTGAAATAGTTTATTTAAGCTTTATAATTAAAAGTATAATAATTATATATCTTTATTATATTTAAAAATGAAAATATAAGTTTTTGTTTTTATTTTTATTTTTAATTATTTTATTTCTTTTTAACATACATATATATATATATATATTATTTTTTAAAATTTAATGTAAATTATATTATTTGGCAATGATATTGAAATATTTTATCTATAGTTGAGAGTAAGAGTAAAATATTTGTATACATTATGTTGTAATATCCAAAAAATATAAAAAGATGATATTATTGATGCCTTATAATGCATTTAATTAAAACTAACCAATTATATTTATTTTTTTATAATTTTTTTTATAATCAACATTATTTTAATTTAGAGAATTATTTTTAATTTAAAAGAGACAAATGTTAACTCAAGATTTAACAACACTTGAAGATTAAACATGGAAAGAATAACACATCTCCCTAAACTGTAAAATGGAACTCGTGAAACAATAACAAAATCATTCCCTTTCATAACTTTCACTCCTCTAATAACCCTTCAAATCTCTTTACCTTTACCTAAAACTAACACTATTTGACCCTTTGCCCCTTTGCTATAACATGACAACTCCATTTCCTCTTCAGACTTCCACTTTACTCATATTTTTCATTCCCTCTTCTAACTTCCACTTTATTCATACTTTCTAGGTTTAAGATCAAATAGCCTGCATGATATTTGACTATAGCAATCAAAGGAACTTCATTTCCTCTGACTTTTTGCAATGGAAGTGTCTACCCAGGGAGACTAATTGCAAAAGTGACCGGAATAGTGACTGGAATTTGGTTAATTTTTTTTCAAAAACTCTTGCACTAGCAGTGTTTGAATCATGTTTTTATGGTGGACATGGATCTAGCACTCTCAAAAACTTCTAAAACACCCAAAATCTTGAAATTTGACAATTGTAATATATATTTACAAAAATATCTACCTAATTTTAAAAAAGTCTCCATAATTTTTAAGACGAAAAATACAGTACAATTAGACTACGGTTTTTGGAATTGCCCACAACCACAATTAGACTCCATGATCAGGAACGTAAAGAAACGACTTATTTTAATTCACGGCATTGATTTACTACGATGTATTAAAATCCATACAATCTCCACATCGAAGGTATTAAATACTGAAACTCGTTATTTCCACCTCGACTGTTTGCATTAAATATTGAGAGTTGTCAACACCAAAATTCCATTTTGGTGTCACTGGCTTAAACAATCATTTAGTTATCACAGCTTCAAATATAGTATTAAGAAAAAGACTCGTTATGGGGGTAAAGTTAATATTTAATTTATTAAATCCATGGAATCAGTATAAATGTTTATCTGTCATGAATTATATTTATATTTATAAAGTGCATTTATATTTAAAATATAGTACTGAGAAGAAGACTTTGGTATGGAGTAAAGTTAATATTTACTTTATTAAATCCATGGAATGAGTAGAAATGTTAATCGGTCATGCATTATATTTATAATTATAACGTGCATTTATATTTATAATTATAAAATATTAATTTTATTTATTTATTTAATATATATAAAATAATTAATTTTTATGATATATATTTATAAGGTGTATTTATATTCATAATTTATAAATTATTTAAAAAATAAAATTATTAATATTATTTATTTATGTTTTTTTAAATATATATAATAATTATTTCAATTATATATAGATTTAGTTTGTAACTATATATAATATTTATATTGGGAAATTTATTTGAGTGGATTACTTCTGGGTAGTAATTATTTTCAATTATATATAGATTTAGTTTGTAATTATATATAATATTTATATTGAGAAATTTATTTAAATGGATCACTTCTTGGCAGTGTAATTATAAAACTTGACTCTTAGTTGAGTGTCCAGAGAATTAACATATGACCTCTCAATAATAAAGATGCTTTAACAATAGGCTTATAATAATTTTATTATATTATTATTATTATTATTTAATTTGAATATATATTGTAAACTTGATTTTAATATAATGAAAAAAATATTTATAAATGAAAAATAACGGAATATTTAATTATTACTAGTAATATATTTTTTTTTTTTAACTCCAATACAAAATAATAATTATATGAAAAAACAAAAATATTTTTAATAATTAAGCGCGAAACAAATTATATGAAATAATCCAAACCTTTTCATTTAAAATTATCCAATATTGAAAAGAAAATAATAGATTATGTTAGGTAAGTATTACTTTAATTATTAATTGAGAAATATTAATCATTGAGCAATGAGAAATATTAATCATTGAGCAATATAATAAAAGTAATGAGAAATAAGAAAAACACTAGTTTAAATATTGAGAAATCATTATATTAACGAATAATGAGTTGGGTCTAACCATAAAGGTAGTTTATAGTTTATGGCAAGTAGCAATATTTCAATTCTTGATAGAGATATTCAAGGGTTTAAATATTGCTGGATCAAGAAATACAACAAACGCTCTCCTTTGTAACCAGTAGTTAGTTATGAGATTGATTGAGTCACTAGCTCGATGAAGCAATGGTTTCAAATTTCCTGCCAAGTCAAATTGAGAGTGGAATTCAAATTTCCTACCAAGTCTAATTGGGAGTGGAATTCGTAAACAAATGCCTATTCGGGTTTGTAACTTGATCGAGCCTATAGCTCGATCGAGCTATATACTCCATCAAACCTTCTTTTTTCTATAACACCCCGAGAGCGGTTTGGTCGGATCATTTTTGTATAGACCACAGACTAAACCCTTCCCAAGTGTGCGGGTTATTTTTGTGTAGACCACAGAATAACCCCTCGATCGAGATATTTAGGAGCTCGACCGAGGAGCCAAGGCTTAACCCAACCGTTCAACAACCCAACCGAAAAAGAAAAAGCTTAATCCTATTGCAAGATGTTTAGAAGTAGAAGTAGGTTTTCTATTATTATATGGTTATTTTAATTTTTATTTCTGGCAAATAAATGAATTAATTAATTTGAAATGAAAACTATCACAAAAACCACCACATAAAATTACTATTGAAAGCCATCAAAAAATTTACAGAAAACCGTTATCATGTGAAAAATGTCAAAATTTAATAAAATTTATCTTAATTATATGATTTGTTATTACATTTTTTATAACAAAAAAAATATTTCAACCTGTTTTAAAAGTTTTGGAGATTTATTTTTTTTTGGTTTTTTTTTTCTCCAAATGATTTATATAAAAATATGTGACAGAATTTCTAGAATGGATTATTTGAAATATGAAAATATGTGAGAGAATTTCTAGAATGGATTATTTGAAAATGTGTCCAAGGCTTCATAAATAGTGTGTAATAAATTATCAAAAATTTTAATATCATTTCAATTTTTTTTAGTTTTAAAATTTATTGAAAATACTCACTCTTCTCTAAAACATGAAACCAAAATTTAAAATATATTATAAATTGTATTTTGTATTTGCAATAAATTTTTGTACTTATAAATATGTTATAAATATGAGTTGCAAATTATTATATTTAGCACATTTTTTTAGTAGAAATAATATATGAATTTTAATAATAAAATAATCATATGTTTTAGTTATTAAAATTTTAATAATAATAAATAATTAGAAAATAATATTTTTTTTGTAAGTTTTGTATTGGTGATGATATATCATGGTTATGTTCAAAAATAACATTTGAATAGGGTGGGGAATTGAACCAATAATTTAATATCTAAGAGTACCTTAACAAATAACTTGATGAAATTTTTTATTTTTTATTTTTTATTTTTTTATTTTCTATTTTTTATTTTTTATTCTTATTTTTATTTTTTTTTATTATTTTTATTTATTTTATTCATTTATTTATTTATTTTATTGTTATTTTTTTTTTATAATTTATAATTTATAATTTTTATTCATTTAGTTATTTTTATTCACATTTAACTCTTATTCACATTTAGTTATTTATTTTTATTTATTTATTATTTTAATTATTATTATTTTATTTCATTTTTATTTTTATTTTTAATTTTTAATTTTTATTTATTTGTTTATTTATTTTATTTTTATTATTTTTATTTTGTGTTTTTTGTATTCAATTTGTTATTATTTTATTTTTATTCATTTAGTTATTTTTATTCACATTTAACTCTTAATTTATTCATAGAAGCGGTCTGTTGTAACTAATTTCTTTTTAAAAATAATTGACCTTTAATTTTTAAATATTTATTAATAAACTATTATTTTGATCCCGGTCCATTAGTCAATATTAACAGTTGGTCAAACTAGCCGTTGGAGGCTCTGCTAAGCTGGATCTGTTTCTTCAACTTATCCTGACGATGAAGCACACTTGTTGGTTCGAAACGCCTCACAAATGGTATTCCATGTGATTTTCGCCGAAAAATTTCTCTCTAACTTGATATGGATCACAGAAGCCTGAACTCTATTAAAAAATATAATATTTTAATCAGATATAAATTAATTATTATTTAAAAGAAATTATTATATTTTTAAAATATGCTTGTTATTTAATTAAATTTTATTAACAATATTTAATTACATAATATATTTTAAGGAAATAAAAAATTAAAATTTTAATCCATTCATACTTTTAAATGTTTTTGAAAATTTCCCCCTCATATATATACATAATTTAAAACAATTTTGTTTTCATGTATTTTTAATATTTAAAATAATTTAAATTATTGAAATTTTGAAAAAAAACTCAGTATTCGGTATTAACTTAAACTTATTAAAAGAGTAAAACATAACTATATTAGAATAGAAACATGATGGACAATTTCATTTTGAAGGTGGAGTTATGTAAACTAAAGTTATATTCTTTTGAAAATAGTTTAATAAAAAATCCAATGATAGTTTAATTTAATTTTCGGATTACTCATACATGATAACTTCTTTTGAAAATAGTTTAATAAAAAATCCAATGATAGTTTAATTTAATTTTCGGATTACTCATACAATCATGGGTTGTTAATGTTATTCACTAAATAACATCAAAATTGATGAGATTTCTCTTTATAATTGGTTGTGGATTTGAATCTAAGTGACCTGTATGAAGGGTTTTTTAGTATTAAATATTATATAAGGTCATTCAGATTAGTCATATATTATATTAATTTGGGAAAAAATGGAATTCTTTTGTAGAGTTTGATGTTTCATTAAGTTTTTTTTTGTGTATTTAAATTATTGATTTTATAACAAATATTCTTGATAAAAAAATAAAAAAAACTATTTTTAGAATATTAAATATAATTTGTCCATACGTTCAATTGATACTTTGACTAAATTATCAATTTAATTTATATATATATAATTTATTATTTAAATAATTTTTTTCCTTAATTCTCATGTTGATTGATTTGAAATAGTTGGTGTTCACCAAAATATTGATCATTTCATTCAACCTTACTTTAAATACCAACCATGAAAATATTGTCTATATTTCACTGTGTAATCTTTTATTAAATATATATTTATTATGTGTCTTTTTTATAAATTTGAGTGTAAATAGTGTATATGAAAATGATTTTAATGTAAAATTAATTTTATTTCTACGTTTTTTAATATTATTTAAGTAATATTATTTAAGTAAGATTGGTTCAAATGAAAACAGTGTAAATAGAATTTGTTTCATCTTTTAAATATTTTATAAAAAAGTTAGATTATTTGTTAATTTGAATATAAATATTATATTTTATTTAAATTAATATTTTTTTTTTTTCAAAGTATTTAGATAAATTATAAATGAGCTAATCTAATTAATAATAAATAAATTATTAAAATAAGAATAAATAATTATTAATATAATTATTATAATTATAAATTTATTTAAAAATAAGAATAAATAATTATTAATATAATTATTATAATTATAAATTTATTTAAAAAATAGAAATTAGTAATAAATAAATTATTAAAATTAGAATAATTTATATATATATATATATATATATATTACTAGCATGAGTTTCTCATTATATTGGCCAGTGAAAATATACTAATAATAGAGAATATGAGATGGTGGAGACTTCAAGCATTATGAGATTCAACATGTATACTTTAATAAATCATTAATGATATTTTGTGTATTATTTTTCAAAAAAATAAAAAATTATCATAATTTCATTTCTTATACCATGTCCAGTTTCAACAATGCATTGATACATACATTAAACCCATGATGAAAAGCCCATTTAAAGTGAATAAAAGCATTTTGACTATTTTTTAATGTACCAAGTTGTTTCATTATGTAGTGTGTTGTACCAGAAACATTGTCTTCATATGTGGTCAGTGTCAAAGTCAAACGTTATAAGAAATTGTCTTATGAAGTATACAATTGGAATGACATTTTATTAGTTTTGCAAATACGTTTATTTGAATTTTTTTATAGATATTTACATATTTATGCTCTATGAATAAAATGCATTGTTTAGAAATGGGAAAAAGTGTCAAGTTAGATTTGATCACTTCTATCATTTGTGTTTACATGGAACTCAATACTTTGGTGATAACTTATCAAAAAAGGGACTCAAAAGTTTAGGAAGACTAGATTATTCTACTTGAGTTTAGAATGATTTTCTTGTCAATATTCTTTAGTCAACATTTTTTTCTTGGATTGGTTTATATGTATTAGTTTTGTTTCAATTCTAAAGGTCTATGATGGAAACTTATACGACTTAGAAGACTCTTGTATACTTAAAATAGAACTCTATTGCTTCTATTACTCTATACTTTGATTTCCTCCTATTCATTAACTCTATAACTCTTAGAATCAATCCCGTTGCAACTAAATTTATGCATAGCCTTCTCCCATACAACCCCCATCCATAGGCATTTAGAGTGTGGGGGGATCAATTACACATGGTTGAGCTGATGAAAGATCACATAGCCTTGCCATAATTCCAATTCTATTAGTAGATCCTGGCTCTGACACTAGTAGGAGTGTTAGAGATAGTGTTTTTGTCTCTATTGATGATGTTAGAGAGAGTGGACCGTCTTCACCTGTCACATGTACACCTTCTGCATTTTTAAATATTCTTTAAACTTTATGTGTTTATGTCTTGAAATTATTTTTAATTTTTAAATCATCTTCTATTGATGTGTTTGAAATGTATGTGTTATTTTTTTTAGTTTATTATATATGTTAAATTGTGTTTATGATTTGTAGAGGCTAAGCAGGGTAAAATTGAGGGTGACAATGCAGTGTCAATCCCTTCGTGGGATGACACCATGGCCATTATCACACACGAGGATGTTAGGGCTGAACATGCATGGATTACACAAGAGTTGGGTACACTCCATGATTACTTTCCTGTTAGACCTAGCTTGAATCTGATGCCGTAGAGTATCAATCAGTCTATCTAGACCTACTAGACGATGGGTCCGCACAACAACTTCCAACATGACATACATATGACAAGGAGGTAGGAGGTTAGAGACATGAATACTTGGGAGGAAGTGAAAACCACCACTAAGGACATTGATGTGCGTGGAGTTGTTTAGCATACCCTTGGCCACTGTGCTAGACATCATGGTACGATTCCACTCAAATATTATAAGAATTTTGATGCAACCCATTTTGTTTATGATCAATTCATTTGAGCTTGATGTAAGTTCCCCCACCATGACGAGGTACCCCTTTACTTTTCTCGATATGTATATGTAGAGTTCGTACTGCATATGAGGCCAGATTACACCAACACTAGGAAAAAGTTTTATGGGCCCGATAGAGGATGTAGCTATGATTGTCCTGGGGCTCATAGGGCCCCTATGCATGTACCACCACCTCCAAGATTGGTGCCACTATCATCTCGAATCACGATATTGTCGATGAAGCTAGAGGAGACATCACAACACAACACTGAGATGAGGGATACCATTGTAGACCACATTGGCAAGTGTGCATGTTTGTTTGCATAGAGAGATGAGAAAACTACCACTATTTCCTCGTGATATGGTAGTTCCATTATTGATTATTCAGTGCTCGAGATTCTATGCTTTGAACATGTTTTTCCATATGAACATTTGTGTCGTGATGCCATTTGCGAGACTTGGAGGGTGTACAACCTATGTGACACATGCCAGGTACATATATACAACAATTTTGACTCTTATAATCAAATTATACATTATTTATATTAATAAGTTCGTATTAAATTTCATTTATATTAATAAGTTCATTATAACATGTTGACACAGGGATATATGGATGAGCTTCTGAGGTCATCTGAGGGGGGAGTTGATCATCCAAAGAATCCTCTGTCAATGCATGTTTCCATGGAGTCTCCAAAACCTCCACCTCCACCTCATCAGAATACTCATATGGATGAGAGTCACTATGTAGAGCCACCTAGACTAGTAGTTGAGGTAAACTTGTATTCCTAATATTTCAACATTTTTTTTGAGTTACATGTATGCTAATTAATTCGTAGACTAATTATAATTTGACTTTTCCATTGTGTACACAGGCCCAAATTTAAAGTGATTTCCAAACTGTAACGATGTGGTTGTATGAGTCAGATGTTGGGTACAGATGCGTTGTCGATAGAAGACCATTGACACAGGTCCCAATTATTGAGCCACAAACATAGGAGCACCAAAAACAGATTGATCATACCCCCATCACTCCTGCCTCTCATTTGGACTCAAGTGAGGTTAGTATATTCATATGTAACTAAATGTAGTTCAAAGTCATTGATTTTTATATTATTTATTTTGTAAATAATAATAATTAATTTGAATTTGAATGTGTCATATTGCAACATTCAAATATTGATGCCATGTTTTACGAGCAGGCACATAGGGGTAGTGGTACTTAGGCCACATAGTTTGTATATTTTCATGCCTATTTCATAGGGCACATTTACATGTGATCCAAACTTTGTATATTTTCATATGGACAATTTATGGATACATGAACATTATTTTAGCTTATGGATTCTTATTATTTTAGTTTATGAATGTTAATGTAATGTAATTTGTATATATTTTCATATGTACAATTTATTGATACATTCATTAGTTCAACTTGTGGATGTTTATTAATTGTTGTTTATGGATGGTCATTAAATTTTAATTTATGGATGCTAATTATTTTGCTAGTTTAAAAAAAGTTTTGTAGTATATTTTTTATTAAAAAATATAAAAATTTAAAATCAATTAATTAAAAGACAACTATTTATATTTTAAAATATAATTTTACTTAATATTTAATGAATTTTATCATCCATTTTGTGAATATTTTTCAATTATATGCTAGACAAAAATTATCTCTCCATGGTATTGAAAAATAGAAGATTATAACAAATCCATATGTAATCAACTAAAAACTCCATGGTATAAAATTTAAGCATTATGTAGGACTCTCTATCAAGCCATGAATATGAAATTTACGAGATTCAATAAGTAAAAACATTATATAGTGACCATCAAACCAGAAATATGAAATCTACAAAATTCAAGAATTTAGAATTTACAAAATATTCATTTTTATTTCTAGTTTCATGGACTAAGAGAATAAATACTATCATCCTATGATACAAGTCATTTTGGTACAGGAAATTAACTAAAAATGCTTCATGTTGGTTTCTAGAAAGTGCTTATGAATATATATAATAATTAATTTCATATATATATATATTATAATTTTATTTTTTCTAAGTGGCTACATCTACGAAATATTAGTATTAAACAAATTCACACAAATGGATCACTTCTTATCCCATCAAAGTCTGGACATTCAGAATATAGAGAGAATTATATGAAAAATATATAATTTTGTTAATAATTAAGTGGGAAAAAAATTATATTAAGAATTCAAATCTATACATTTAATTATTAACTTAAATTTAAGGCGAATGTATTATAAAAATTATCCAATATTGAAAAATACAATAATGGATTATGTTGAATAAGTATTACTTTAATTATTAATTGAGAAGTATTATAAGAAGTATTAATCATTGAGAAAGATAATAAAAGTGATGATAAAAAAGAAAAACACTTGTTTAAATATTGAGAAATCATTATATTAAATAACAATGAGTTAGGTCTAACCACAAAGGTGGTTTACATATTTTGGCAAACACGTGGGTTTAGGGATGAGAAAAAGTAGCTCGATCGACAATATTTCAGCCCTTGATCTAGTTATTCAAGGGTTTAAATGTTGTTCGATTGAGCTCTTTTGTAACCTGCAATTACCGAGGGGCTTGATTGAGCCACGAGCTCGATCGAAAAATGGTTTCAAATTCCCTCAACGTGGAATTTGTAAGCAAATGCTTGATCAATCATGTAGCTCGATCGATCAAGCTATATGCTCGATCAAACCCTCTTTTTTCTGTAAAAACCCTAAGCGCGATCAAGGAACGTAATTTTTGCGCAGACCGTGGACTTTGCGCAGACCGTGGACTAAAACCCTCAACTGAGATATTTAGGAGCTCGTGTGAGGAGCCAAATCTCGACCCAGCGACTCAACTACTTGAACGAGGAGCCGAAAGCTCGACCGAATTGCAAGATGAATGGAAGCAGAAGTAGGTTTTCTACTATGAAAGGATTATTTTAATTTTTTATTTCTTGCAAATAAATGAATTAATTAATTTGAAATGAAAAATATCACAAAAACCACCACAATTAAAAACCACCCAGAAAACTACAGAAAACAACTATCATATGGCATAACGCTAAAATTAATAAAATTTATCTTAATTATATGAATTGTTATTATATTTGTTTATAACAAAAATAAATATTTTGACATGTTTTAAGATTTTTTGAGTTTTTTTATCCTTAAAAGAATGATTTGATTTATTTGAAAATATGTAAGAGAACTTCTACAATGAATTATAATGGTAAATAATTAGATTTTTTGTTTTTTAGTTTTGGTATTGGTGATGTTATATCATGGTTATGTCCGAGAATAATACCCAAATAAAGTGGGGAACTGAGTTATTAACTTAATATCTAGGAGTTCTTTAACAAGGCACCTAATCACCATCTATCCAAGGCCCATGAACAAAAAATATAATATTTTAATTAAATAGGAATTAATAATTATTTTTAAAATATTATTATATTTTTAAAATGTGTTTGTTATTTAATTAAATTCAGTTCACTATATTTAATCATATCATATGTCTTAAGGAAATAAAAAATTAAAATTTTAATCAATTCATACTTTTAAATGTTTTTCAAAATTCCCACACACACACACATATATATAATTTCCTTCTGGAAATTTTGTTTTTATATATATATCCAGTTTGAATTTTAGTTTATGGAAAAAAAATGAATTTATTAAAATATTCAAATGTTCATATATTAATTTAGTCTTATTAAAATGGAAACATGATGGAAAATGCATTTTAAAGGTAGAATTATGCTTATAGATACTTTAGTAATATTCTTTTGAAAATAATTTAGTAAAAAATTCAATGATAATTTTGTAGATACTTAATTTTGAAACTTTTCCATTACTTATACCATCGTAGTTTGTTAATGTTATTCACTAACTAGATTCAAAATTAATGAAATTTCACTTTACACTTGGTTTTGGATTTGAATCTAAATGACTCGTATGAAAGGCTTTTTTAATATAAATATTGTATAAAGTCCTTCCAACTAATCATATATTATATTATTTAAATTGAAAAAACAATGAAATTCTTTTGCAAAGTTTGATGTTTCATTAAATGTTGTTGGTGTGTTTAAAATAAATGGTTAATTTTATAACTAGTATTCTTCATTTAAAAAAACTATTTTTAGAATGTTGGATATAATTCATCCATATGTTCAATTAATACTTTGACTTTGGCTATATACATTCACATATTTAATTTTCAAATCTTTTATCAAACATATTTATATTATTTTTTATATAATCTGTAATTATCAAATATATTTATATTATTTTTATATAATGTTAATTACAAATATTATATAAAATATATTATATATAAAAATATTATATAATATTTTTATTATTAAACCTTTTATATTATTTATTATTTAAATATAAAATTTCCCCAATTCTCATGTTGATTGATTTTAAATAGGTGGTATTTTCCAAAGGTGGGATTATAATACTTCAATACATGTATTGAACATTTTATTTTACTTTACTTTAAATACAAATCATAAAAACATTATACATATTTAACTTTTTAATATTTTATTAAACATCTCTTTATTGTTTGTTTCTTTTAATAAATTTGAGTGGAAACGCTGTATATGGAATTGATTTTAATATAAAATATGTTAACACCATGTTTTTTTATATTATATAAATAAGATTGATATATGTAAAAGAGTTTATTTAAAGAAAATGTTGTAAATAAAAATTGCTTATTTTTTAAATATTTTTAAAAAATATTTTATATAGTTTTTAGAAGGAAAAATTATTTTAGATTATTTGTTAATTTGAAAGTGAATATTATATTTTATTTAAATTGATAATTTTTTTTTTTAAATATATTTAGATAAATTACAAATAATAAAATAAATTAATTTCATCAATAATAAAATTAAAATTAGAACAAATAATTATTATAGTATTATTTTAATTATATGTTTCTTTAAGAAAGTATATATATATATATATATATATATATATATATATATATATATATATATATATATATATAGATAGATAGATAGATAGATAATTTTTTCACTATATTGGCTAGTGAAAATATACTAATAATAAAGAATATGAGTGTTAGGGCTCGAAACTCTCCTAGGTTGTAGCTCGGAGATGCCTGGTAACATATAATCTTCAATATGGTTCTAGGAACTTATTGGGATGGGTGATGGTTTGGTTCAAGCCAGATAACCACTTCTACTTTGTTTTCACTCCAGACATGCATGAACACCCCAGACTATAAGGCTTTAGACCACCAATGCTCAACAATTTGGGAATTACGTGAATAGACGAAGAATACTGACCACACTAGTAGATGCATACAAAATGTATGATGGCCAGCTGCAACTAGTAAAGAAACTTGCAAATCTAATCTATCAATGCGGAGATAAGATGACAGTTATCTTGCATAGATACAGAAGAAACCTGAGTGACCTACTCACTGATACATTCAATTGTCTAATCCAGAGATAAGGTGACAGTTATCTAGCATTAGATGTAAAAGAAATCATGAATACAACACTTCAGGCACAAGCTTAGAATAGAGGAGAAACAGGAATTGAGCAAATAACAACAAAAGAAGCTTGCATTGCTGAAAATGAAGATGAGATGCTGCAAGTTACAGAATATCCATAGTCTCCAGAAGTTGAACCGAAACACAATTGCCAACCTTGATTACATCTTTCTTCCAGTTATTTATAATCTATCATTACAATGGCCCTTAGCCGTTTAGGGATGGAGGGGTCTTAATTGACCACCAACTACCATTAACTGTCTGATAGCGTCTTTGAACATAGTTGCTTTCTCCACTACGAAAACCTGATCAGTTCTGGTACCGTGCTGTCCTCCAGATGGTTGGATTGATCATGGCAGTGGAGTTCCATGACTGTTTAATTCGGTTGTTGAGTCGTGTTGTGTCCTTTTCTCCTCTGGCCATGCTCTTCTTTTAATTCAGTTTCATGGTCAGACTGTCACCAGACTAACAGAGTCGGCCATCTCCTTCTTCGCATAACAGACAGGATATGGGGTATGGAGTGCATGGGAAAATGAATGGTCGTGAGTGATCATGAATGGTGGCCATCAGATCAAGGGAGATGTGTGGTGGAGATCATTTTTTTGGAGGCTAGCGGTCATGGTGGGAGCAGGATATGTCCAGACCGTTAGATCTTCAGGTGAGTAGATCAGATGGTTATCGGGTGGCAGAGATGTGCGAGCGATAACACGCGAGGTGGTTTAGTTTAAGTGGAAACAACTTTTATCGGGTGGGCATCGGGCGGTAAGTGGTAAGTGTTAGAACTCACCCGGTGCCATTCAGTGGATGACACATAGCGGTGGATGAAAGAGAAAAACCGCCCTCATCGAGCGGGTACTTTTCATGCTTATTATCCGCGTGATATGGGCGATAGCCATTAGATCTGGTGGAGGTGATCTAATGGTGGAGAAGTGGTGAAGGTATGGGATGTCTTCGGGGAATGTGCTATAAGCATGTAATACATATGGGTAAGGTTTTATGGGTACTTTTGGCTTTCGAACTTGGGGCTAAGGCCAAAGGGGTGTTTTGTTGGGATTAGGAGGTTAATAAAGGAAATGGGATGGGTAGAGTGTGAGCAAGGTAAAAGAAGAAGGGGAATGATGGCCCATGTGGGACCCCCTTAAGAACAGCAAAGCAGACCCAACCTTTCCTTCATCCTTCAAAAAAATTAGCACTGCATCTCAGGGCTAACACTGGCTCCTTCTGGGGATGAAATCATCCTTGTGAGGTTTCAAGAACCGTAGACCATTGCCTTTTACATAAGAAACAAGATTAGAAATATTACCTAGTATTCCATTAGGCATGGGGTCTATCTAAGCCTACACTAAAACTTTGAAAAATAACATATTTATAATACTGAGGCCTGAAAGCCTTAAACAAAATATACTTTCAAAAACCACCCATTGACTGGGCCATCAAAAACAGTTTCTCCTTCCAAACTTTGCAGCATGAAAGTATTGTTTCCCTAGACTTGAGAGATGACAAATGGTCCTGTCGATAAAGCATCAAATTTACCATGATTGCCTTTATTTTCCTTCAGTACACGCCATTTGAGGACCCAGACACCAACCTGAAGATTGTCCATCTTTTCCTTTCTGTCAAAAGCTTCCTTGATTTTCCTTTGATGTATTGCAGACCTCTTATTCAGTTGATCTCTGATCTAATGAACTTCAACCAAGTCACGCATCCTCCTTGCCATGTCACTTTCCTCATTTTTCTCTTCTTGCAAGAATTTGGCCACAGGGAGGATCAATTGGATTGGGAAAACAACTTCAGTGCCATATACCAACTTGAATGGAGAATTCCCTATGGAGTTCTTAGTGGTGACCCTGTCAGCCCACAATGCAAACTTTAGTTTGGAATCCTAGCTCCACTTGTTGTCTTCCAACAGTTTTTTGATTATCCTTACTAGGCTTTTATTGGATGATTCTGCTATGCCATTACCCTGAGGATAATATGAGGTGGAATGCACTAATTTAATGCCCATTGACTCACACATGTCCACCAATTATTTCACCCTGAAAGCTGCTGCATTGTCTGTAACCAATTTGTTTAAGCAGCCAAACCTGGTGAGAATGTTTTTCGTCAAGAATTTCATGACAACCTGGTGATCAGCTTTCTTGGTAAAATAATCAGTGGCTGCTAAAATCCATTTATACTAGCCACTGGAATGTGGATTAATCTCCCCTATGAAATCCAAACCCCATTGCTAGAAAGGGCCACTGGTATGTATTGGCTTCAGGGGCAAAGATTTCAGCTGTTGCCTTCCTGCAAACCTCTGGCACTTGTCATAAGATTTCACAAATGAAAACACATTAGAGAATAGAGTGGGCCAATAATACCCAGCTCTCAGGATCTTGTGGGCTATGGTTTTCCAATAATGATGTCCTCCATAGATGCTAGAACGGAACTAGTGCATGACTTCCACAGATTGCTCTTTGTATAGACATCTTAAGAGGATTCTGGATGGGTACCTCCAATAAAGCAGGTTCTTACTGATGCAAAACTTGGCTGCTTTGAGCTTAATGGTCTTGGCTTGGCTTGAACTAAGCCCTGGAGGGACTTCTAGCTTCAAAAGGAAATGAATTATACTAGAATACCAATCACAAGAAGCCAAATTCTCAGCTAATGATTGGTTCTACCTTCGTTCTTCTGTTGCCTCTTCTGCTCGTTCAACTTTTGAACCTGCACCTATGCAATTTATGTCCAACAGACTGCAATTTTCCTCAGCCATAAGCTTAGCCAAGCCCTGGCCTTTGATAAGCTTGGTGGGATTTACCTCTATGCTGAACTCTATGAGTTTTGCAATCCATTTGGCCCTTCTTCCATCAACATCTGGCTACATTAAGATATCCTTTACTGAAGCTGAAGGTACATAGGAAACTACCTTGGAGTGCAGAATGTAAATTCAGAATGCCTTTAAAGACTTTATGAGAGCATAGGCTTGCTTTTCAATGAGGTCATACCTTAATTCAACATCTCTCAAAGTCTTGCTGAAGAAGGCCACTGGGTGTTCTATACCTTCATTATTTTTCTGCAACAAGACTACTGCAAGTGTATCATAAGAAGCAAAAGAGAAAATATAAAAATCCTTGGTGTAGTCTGGGCTGACTAAGGTGGGAGCTTCCATGATAGCTTTTTTGATGGCTTCAAAAGATCTTGTTGCTGCATCTGTCCATTTAATCTCTGATCCATTTTTCAGCATGGAGGTGATATGTTTCACTAGTTCTGCAAAATTGGGAATAAACCTCCTCACAAAGTTGATCTTGCCCAAAAAGGATTGAATATCCTTTTTTGACCTTGGGACAGACAATGTCTGTATTTCTTTAACTCTTTCTGGGTCGATCCTGACACCTGCAGTAGAAACGATATGTCCTAAAAGCTTGCCTTCCTCTAGAGCAAACTGTGACTTCTTAGGATTTACTGAAATCCCAAACTTTCTGCACTTCAAAAACACTTTCTTCAAATGCTGCACATGGTCTTGATGGCTGCTAGAGTAAACTGTTATATCATCCAGGTAAACTAGGACAAACTTGTCCTTCAGTCCTACAAAAGCTATATCCATGGACCTCTGAAAGGTGGCCCTAGCATTCATTAGTCCAAAGGGCATCTTGGAGTACATAAAAGTGCCCCAAGGAGTGGTGAAGGCAGTCTTCTCTTGATCTTTTGGGTGTACAACAACCTGATTATAACCTGAGAAACCATCTAAGAAAGACATGACTTTAGCCCTTGAAACTTTTTGTAGCAAGTGTTCCATATTGGGCAAGGGGTAGTTATCTTTCTTAGAGCATTTGTTCAGGTTCTTGAAGTCAACACACAAACTAATTTCCCCACTTTTCTTCCTCACGACTACCAGGTTGGCTAACCACTTCAAATACCTCAGGGGAACTATGATCTTGGCAGCCAACAATTTCTTAATTTCCTTTTCAATCAAAGGGAGTAGCAGAGTTTTTATGGGTCTCAACTTCTGCTTGAAAGGGATGGTGTCTTTCTCCAGTGGGTTCTTATGCTCACTGATGTTTTTGTCATAAGTCTTAAGGTCACTGTATTCCTAGGCAAAGACATCAGCAAATTGCTTCATTAGGGTGCAGTGTTCAGAACTTTGGGCAGTAGACAAGTGGGTGGACAAATTTATATACTTTGGATGATCTGGGCTCCCTATGCTATGCCTATGGATTGCAGACTTATTTTCTTTTTGGGTAGTCTTATAGGGTACATCATTATGGTCAAACAACTTCTCTAGAGGCACCAACCCTTTAGGTATATGGTTACTAGGTAATTGTACAATGCTGTCCTGACCAATTTTGTTTCTTAGCTGAGACTGGTGACATTCCTCCATGGCTTCATTCTCTTGATCAATTTGTATTTCATAGAATTCATCAATGACTTGCAGAAACCTATTGACTTCATCATCATCCTCAAAAACTTTCCAGTATTTGACATTATCAGGTAGAGATGGTCTATATTTTACCTGAACTTCATAAGCCAATTTAGGGGGCATGGGAGGAATGAACATGCTAGCAGACACAATAAGGGAATCATCAAGCTAATTTTTGACTCTGGGAATATATGAGATACAAAAGCTACTAAAAGAATCTTTGAGCCTCCATACCTCATCTCTGTATGCTTTCAGCCTTGGGTGCTTTGCTTGGAACATTTTGTTCACTTGTTGAATGATGAGATCGGCATCTCCAAACACCTTTATGTCTCTGATTTCCATTTCTTTAGCAGAATTTAAGCCCAATATCAAAGCCTAAAACTTTTCTATATTGTTGGTGACTTGAAAAGTTAGATTGAAAGATAGATGTATGCATTCCTGTGTTGGGGATACCAGCACTACACCTGCTCCTGCAGCTTCCCTAGAGCAAGCTCCATCAAAGAACATATCCCAAATCTGTGGCCCTTCTTTCTCCATGACCTGGCATGCTGGTTTCTTGAGCTGCACTGAGGCCAGCTAGGATTCTTCAATTTGGAGAATACATGCTCCAAAATCAGTGTCCACAACATAAATGGGATGATTAGTGGGATTCTTTTCATCACTGATGATATAATCTAGCTGGGCTTCCCTGTATAACCTTCTGCTTTCTCCCCCAAAAACTGGGACAGTGGCATAGGACAAGTCATTTTTCAATGTCCCACCCAACCTCTTAATCCATCCTTTGGAAAGTAGCATGCCAAACTTGGGGGGGACATCTGCTACTACAATATCCATCATCATGCTCTTCATGGGCAGCTGAGATAAGGTGATGGCCAAGTCTTTGATCAACCTTAGAAATTTCACTTTTCTGGAATCGAAAGAGAACAAGTCATGATAAGGTCTGGTGATATCAAGGTCTAACTCATCCATGACAGCCTTGGGCATTAGATTATGACTAGCGCCTGTGTCCAGTAGGCAATTGTGAAGGATTTTTTCATGAATGGTCAAGGAGACATAAAATGATGGGGAATTGTCATCAACAGGTTTATTCATGGTACTAAGAACAACAGGAGGTTTATCATCTTGCAAATTCACATAGTCGTTTGACGCTTGTGTGACTTTGAGCTCAAGGTTATCAAGGATGGGTTTCCTAAAGGCCTCATTCTTTACTAGTTCTATCAGAGGTACAGATATTTTCAACTTCTGGACTTTTGACTCAAAACTAAAAGGGGAAGGGGACTTGTCAAGACTTCTTACCTCTTAAGATGGTGCTTTGAGGATGATGGGATCAGCTGCTGGTCGCTTCTGCTTGCTAATCTGCTGCTCTGTGGGGACAACAGCTCTTTGGATAGGGCTTTCTTTGACATTAGTCATCCTTGACCTCAAGCTATATCTCTGCTGATATTCAGTTTGCAAAACAGCTTCTCTGTCACACTCTTGGCTGGTCTGGTCCTTGAGTAATGACTCCTCATAGGCAGCTAATGCCAAAAAGGAAGCACTGCCTTTGTCTTCCATGCAGTGGATCTCATCCTCTTCTTCAAACTGCTCTTCTTCCATGACTACATTCTGGAAAGGGGTCTTCACCTTCTGTTCATTACTGGCCTCTTTGACTCTTTGCATGATCTGTAATTGTTCATTTGCTCGCCTATATGGATTCAGATTTCTAGGAGCAAATGTATTAGGAACCCTTCCTTTCCATGAATGTTGCTCAACCTTCAGCTTGGAGATTTCAGAGGCTAATGACTCTATCATCTTGGTCATTTTATCTATCTTGGGGTCTGAAGATGAAGCAGATTCACCCCTCTACCTCCTTCAGCTAACATGTCCCTTGAGTTTCTCTGCAGCCATGATGTTGGACTCTACTTCCAAGGCTGCATCTTGCATTTTAGCCAAAGAAGCACATCTTCTCTCCCTCAATAGTAGACAGAAATCAGAATCGAAGGCATTGGCATAGGTAAGCTTAGCAGAGGTAGGTGTGGGTTTCACTTCAACTGGTATCTTGCTATACATGTGGTTGAACCTTTTATTGAAATTGGACAATGACTCCCTATTTTCCCTTTTTAGGTTGCCAAAATCAATATGATAATAGAGCAGATCTTTCTTATCCACCCAATGCTTTAGGAACACATCATCTAAGGCCTCAATGTCTGTTATAGACCTAGGGGTTAATTATCTGAACCATTTTCTAGCCTCTCCATCTAGGCTTTGGACGAATACTCTCATCCATACATCATCTTCACTAATATCTAGGTTATCAGCATAGCTATAGAATGACTCAAGATGTTCTTCTGCTATGACTCCTTCAGTCCCAGTGAACTTAGGCATGTACTTCTGATATTCTCCTACAGGCATGGCATTCAAAGGAGTAGGTAATACTAAGGGCCCATACCTAGCAGCTATGATTCTTTCCATTTTGGTGGGTGCTTGTGGGCCTGCCATGGTTGTGGTGGATGGAAGAGTGCTAACAAGCTGAATGATAGAGAGCTGAGGAGTGACTGACAGGACTAAAGGAATATGAGGGATAGGAGGTGAGGTTTCCTTCAGGCTCAAAGAAAAAGGAGAACCTAAAGAATAAGGAGCTTTATGAACCCCTGAAAAGTTTCCTTCACTGCTAGTGTTAGAGGCTATACTCTCAACATGTATTTGTTATATTACTAGCTTTTCTTGAAGAGATGCATAAGCTTGTTCAGGTTTACCTGATCTTGATGCTCCCTTTTGTGATGTATTTCTTTCCTTGATAATCTTCTCAGGGTCAGGTACTGGGTCAGCTGGTGATTTCTGAGGATTTCTCCGAGTGTGACTCACAAACTAAGCTAGAACTGTGATGTGGAGTCTCCAAGAGTTTCGGCCTCCAGTAGAGTTTCCAGATAGATGATTACAACCAAAATTGTGTTTAGACTTTTTCTACCATCAAAGTTGGATATGTTTCATTCTCCCAGGGAAGTTGAGCTTCAATCTCCTCTCCCTGGCAATGGCGCCAATTATGTTATGGCTCCAGGAAACTCTCCTAGGTTGTAGCTTGGAGATGCCTTGTAACATATAATCTTCAATATGTTTCTAGGAACTTATTGGGATGGGTGATGGTTTGGTTCAAGCCAGATAACCACTTCTACTCTGTTTTCACTCCAGACATGCATGAACACCCTCAGACTATAAGGCTTTAGTCCACCAATGCTCAACAATTTGGGAATTAGGTGAATAGACGAAGAATACTAACCACACCAGTAGATGCATACAAAATGTATGATGGCCAGCTGCAACTAGTAAAGAAACTTGCAAATATAATCTATCAATGTAGAGATAAGATGACAATTATCTTGCATTAGATACAGAAGAAACCTGAGTGACCTACTCACCGATACATTCAATTGTCTAATCTAGAGATAAGGTGACAATTATCTAGCATTAGATGTAGAAGAAATCATGAATACAACACTTCAGGCACAAGCTTAGAACAGAGGAGAAACGGGCATTGAACAATTAACAGCAAAAGAAGCTTGCATTGCTGAAAATGAAGATGAGACGTTGCAAGTTACAAAATATCCACAGTCTCCAGAAGTTGAACCAAAAATCAATTGCCAACCTTGATTACATCTTTCTTCCGACTATTTATAATCTATCATTACAATGGCCCTTGGCCGTTTAGGGATGTAGGGGTCTTAATTGACCATCAACTACCATTAACTATCTCATAACGTCTTTGAACGTAGTTGCTTTCTCCACTATGAAAACCTGATCAGTTCTGGTACCATGCTGTCCTCCAGATGGTTGGATTGATCATGGCAGTGGAGTTTCATGACTGTTTAATTCGGTTGTTGAGTCATGCTGTGTCCTTTTCTCCTTCGGCCATGCTCTTATTTTAATTCAATTTCATGGTTAGACTGTCGCCAGACTAACAGAGTTGGCCATCTCCTTCTTCACGTAACAGACAGGACGTGGGGTATGGAGTGCATGGGTAGATGAACGGTCGGGAGTGATCGTGAATGGTGGCTGTCAGATCAAGTGAGATGTGTGGTGGAGATCATTTTTTTGGAGGCTAGAGGTCGTGGTGGGAGCGAGATATGTCTGGACCATTAGATATTCAAGTGAGTAGATTGGATGGTTATCGGGTGGTGGAGATGTGCAAGCGATAACACGCAGGGTGGTTTAGTTTAAGTGGAAACAACTTTTATCGGGCAGTTTTATAGACATTTTTGGGCACTACAACCTCAAGCATGAAATTTCCATAAACCAAGTGCTCCTAAGTCCCTAAAAGTGTTGTTCTAACCCCTAAAGGAACAAGGTCAACTGATTACAACTTCTCTCAGAAGTTCTCCATGAAAAACTGCTAAGAATTGGTCAAAACAGGATCATTTCGGCTGCTCCATAGGCAAAGTGCGTTGCATCTCACCTAAATACACTGTGTGGGTGCGTTGCATTTCAAAAAGCCCTTCTATGGGGTGCGATGGGCGAGAAGTGACAAATGGCAGTGTCATTCCGTGAGGTGGAGAGGCATGGAATCTTCCAGAAACTTCTCCTGTGACACTTGCCTCTCTGAATTTGACCAAGGATGAGTAAGAGATCATCAATCTCCAAGTGGAAGCAAGAACTATCATAGGGAAGACACTAATCAAATCACAAGCTGACTCATCTCCCTTACAGATATCTATATATGGATCCCTCATCCCAGAGATCCGGAGGCTGGAATTTTGCATATTGTAAGGAATTGTTGTTGGTTTCTTGAGACAACATCAGATTGTTGGGTGATCTAAGCTTTGTATGAGGTGAAGAGGGGCTTCCTTGTAGAGAGGATGATGCTGGGTCAGAACAACTAGTTGTAACTCCCTTGGCTCTTTCTTGTTTATCAATAAAAGCTATTCAAGTTTTCCTCCATACTCTTGTGCCATTTATGTTTTATGCATTTGTATGGTCAATTTACATTTGATCCTAGATTTTTTTGTGATTATAGATCCATGTTCTTGTATAGTGCTATGCTACTGTGATCTTACAGGTACTCTGTGAAGTTGGGCGTACAAGGGAGCAAGTGGCAAAAGAATATCAAGAGAGAGAGGAATCGAACTAGGAGATTAGCGCAGGACAGAGGTTGGTCTTCTCTGTTCTTCTCTCATCTATATTTCATAAAGGAAAAATGAAAGTAGCCTTACTTTGTTTGTTTCTAAGGTAGCTATCACACCTTAGTGGGATAAGCAGTTCTGTGTAGACACTTTTCCTTGTAACAAAATGGCAACTCCACTGGGGACGAATTAGTTTGTTTGTCTATCTTCCTTGTTGTCTATTTTATAAACTTACAGACGGAGCCTGAAGTCGAGCCAGGTAGCTTTCGAACTGCATTTTCTATGCAAATGTAAAGTAGATAAATGCCGCTTCAGTCAATCTCCGAGATTTGTTTATAAATTAAACGACTGATTTACAAACTCTCTGATTGCCCCTTGTGGTAGCTCTTAGAACCTCCTTAGATCTACCCCTAATTGTTGCATTACTGATTACCATTTGCTCAGCCAAAACCCATGAACTGAACTGCAAACTGTGACCCGGAACCCAAGCAAAGTCTCTTCTCTGGCCCAACACAGGTACTGTTCTGTGAATCTGAAATTCAGCGCACTTCTCGAGTGTAGTAGGTGCGTTGCATTTCAAATTCCCTGTGTTACAGGTGCGCTGATCAGACTAGGCATTGTTCAGTTTTGGTTTCTGTGATTCATTCTTTCCAGTTCTATTCATGAATTTTGCTGCATGTAATCAATATATCTCTGTTTGAAACCCCTTTTCCTTGCTGTTATTCCACCTCCTTTGTGCAAAAGAACTGTAAATGTTTTTGTGTATTTGTTGAGTCATTTTCAGTTCTCCTTTGCAAAAAGTAGCGTAATCGTACTGTCGTCCTTTGATTTGAAAGTGTTGCAAGTGTCGTTTTCAGTCATAGGAAAGAGTTTGGTTGCTGTAGATAGTCGATTATCCTGTTACTATTGTATTTGGTCTGAATTTGTAATTTTTCTAGTGTTGAAAGCAAGTATTCATTTCCAAATCGTAAAGTGTTGTGATTGTCTCCATTTTTGATTTCGAAAAGAAACTTGTTAGTAATTGTCACTTGAAAAGTAATTCAGATTTGTGCATTAGCTTTCTTTTTACCATTCACATACTAAGAAAGCCGAAAACAAATACATGCATGTGCATTTGCATTTAGACTGTTTGATTGGTTTTATTTAGGACAGTGCATTTAGAGTGTGCTCTTTGCTCTTTGTGAAAGAATATTGTCTCTCTTTCCTTAGTAGCTAGGATTTTCATTGCACAAAGAAGATCAAAGACTGTTTATCATCTTAGATTGCATTTTAGGAATTATACATCTACATCTCACGGTGAACCTAAAAGGAAAATTTCTTAAACAAGATCAACTATAAAATAAATTCAATGAATCTAACAATGCTTTGGAACCTAACACACAACATTTAGAAGTCTAGGCTAGAGACGTATTCCGACATCGTAAAGCCTGGTAACTGTTGTTCTCACTGATGGTTGGGTGATTCCTCGACTTTGAGACGATAAGTGCCAGTACGGACTTGTGCTCCCACGTACCGTCGAGTATATTTTGGGAGACCACAATAGGCTTAATCCTTTATCCATAGGAAGTCGTGTCTACTACCCTATCGATCGCAATGCATTGAACACAGCATTCGGGAAGATTGACTGCTATACCGTAAAAAGTATTCTGCAGTTTTGTGATTGGTTTGGTAATCCCTCTACCTAGATTTCCAGAGCAGTCCTTTTCGTTCCTTTTCAGACTCCTTAATGGAAAAGGTCCATCTGAGAACTTGTCACTTCAGGCTCATTAAAAATCGAAGGTGACTAGAGTCATCTTTTGTTTTTTCTCGACTCTTAAAAATTGAAAAAACAAGTTGTGTCAAAGCGTCTAAAATTTATTTTAAATGGAATAATCATCACCCTTTCCTACGTTGATCTTAGGTTGAGAAAATGGAACCCATCAACCAAGGAATTCCCCTTGGAGGAAATCCTAGTCCCTTCTCCTCTTGGGGAGATGTTGGTGCACCCCATATGGCCACATTTTCGCTTCCAGGATTGACAATCAGCTTGCCCGTATGGCTCTTCTCAACCTCTGTCGTTCAGAACACCGCAATTCTTGAACAATCGAGTCAGCAACTAGACAAATCCAGAGTTACCCATCAACCTTCTACTTCCTCCAATTCTTCCTCTCCTCCTTCTTCTTCGCTTGATGGGGTTGGTAAAGCCAAAAATCAAGTACCTGAGAAGAAGAAGGAAAAGAAGATGAAAGAGAAGAAGAAGAAGGAGCCAAAAGTGAAAGGGGGCAACCAAGCATCGTCTAGCGAAAATCCACACACTGCACCGACCAGGCCTAAATCACCATGTGTCATTTGCAAAGGAGACCACTATCATAGAGAATGTCCCTGCATCCCTCAGATCTTAAGGGACTGGTCTCCTCGTTTGCACAACCCGGTGTCGTCAACCTCTGATGATCATGTTGAAAGCACACCGTCGACTAGTGAAAGTGAAGCCCCAGGACAAAAAGGAAAATATAGATTTCCTTGTAAACTGTGCGAAGGCGATCATGCCATCCACCGTTGTCCCTTCTTAGACGAGGCTAAAAGAGTTTTGGATGATCATCCGGTTTCACCGTTACGACTTCCTCCTGGATATAAAAAACTCCTGCCGAGTCCGTCACTAGTTGAAAATCTGGCTGACCCGCCCAAGTGGTCAGCTGAAGCATCTATCATTGAAGACAAACCATTTGAACCCATACCAGATGAAAGTCAAAAAGTCGAGGCAGCAGTTGACCCAGTCTTGCCTTCAGAGGTTCCATCTTCAGATGATACAGTCACAGAAGAGAATAAGGATGACACCGTCCAAATTCTTTTCGTAAGCACAGATTCCGATGAACATGGGGGCAATTTATCCGTTCCTTTACCGCAGGAAGGAAGTTCATCAGAGTCGTACCCGGCCGTCTATTTGGTCCCACCTCCAAGCAACCTAGTTGTCTCCTTCGATTGGAATCAACTAGGCAGACCCCGTTTACCGGCTAGTGTACCATTCCGAATTATTGCTCAAATATATAGAATGGTTATGGCTGGTACCATCATTGATGAAGGGGCTTCTGTGAGTATCCTTTCCTCGACTGCTTGGAAAGTTCTTGGTTCGCCATCGCTTTTTGCTGAGATGAGAAATCTAACAGGCTTTGACAAAGGAACCAGTCGACTGTTAGGGATCCTTCCCAATGTGCCCATAACATTGGGAGGGAAAATCGTTCGCATGAACGTAATGGTAGTTCAAGGATCCCTGAATTATAATCTACTCGTTGGACGAGACTATATTTATTTCATGGGAGCCATTGTCTCATCACTCTTTAGAGTAATGTGTTTTGCGCACGAAGGAAGAGTGGTCAAGCTCATAGACCAGCTTTCATTTCCCGGATCACGCATAGCAAATAGTCATATACCATCCCTGAATGGTCTTTTCACGCAAGGAATGTCATATCAATCCCTGGTCCGTCCACTTGATGAGCGCGAGTGATTTGGGGGACATGACTGAATCCCAGGGGGCATGCACCCTGGTCTGCTTCGGCAGGAAAACTTCGGGTATAGGGTAGGTTTCCGCGAGAGATATATGACTGGTCTGTACTCCCGTCCGTGAGTGGAAGTGGGAGTTATTCCGGAATAAGATTCTCTCGTCAAAGTTATGTGAGTGGATTGTCTCACCTTTGTCTATTTCGGTAGACATCGCCGAAGAAGTGTTTTGTTTGCGTTGTGAATAGAACAATCTTTGGTAACCTAAAAGAGGTAGACCTTTCCTGATAAAACAAATGTTTTGTCGGTGATTTGAAGGGTGACCTTGAAACTCTGTTTTATACCTGGGGGCATGCAAACCTTTTGGCGTACAAGAGAAGGGTGATCATTTATCTGTTTTTTGGATTGGTCGTTTCCTAACTTGCATAAAGAAAGGATGTGGGGCAAAACTCTAAAAATTGCCATTTTTTAAATGGGACATTCTTATTATACGACTGGATTAATCGAGCAGTTTTAGCGCATAGTTCAAGCTCGTTAAAAAATAAACATAAGCCATGAGCAAATGTTTCCCCCCGCATTTAAGCTCATTAAAAAATGAACTATTTTCTGGTAAATAACCATCGTGAATGTAGTACTTCAGCCTTTAAAGCCTTGGTCATGTTCTCATCATCACCTCCACTCTGTAGTGGCCGATCATTCACCTCCATTTGATTGTTTACCCTTTTTGAGGAACAGCTGTGAAGAGTGATCCCACTAGCCATCCTTGTAACACTGCCGTGATTGGAGAATTCCAAACCTTACCTGGAATCAGCTGCTACCCAATGTTATCACTCGTTCCTCACAAGACGAGTCTCCTTTAAGCTCTTTTCAATTGACTCGTAAAATATGAAAAGATTGCCAAGCCATTGGCCTCTCCAGCTCGTTAAAGGGACCGGAAGTGTTATCCCTCCTTTAGATTTTAATCTTTTTGGACCTGAGGGATTATTACACAAAAAGATCGAGTGCTTGTTTTGTTCGGCTCGTTAAAAGTATCAAAAATTCATCCCTTCTGTATTGTTTTATACTTTTTTGGACTTAAGGGATTAGATGACGAAAAAGGAATTTTGGAGTTTCCTTTACGTTCCTTTTCAGACTCTCTAAAATTGAAAAGGACCAAGTTATCTTTGTTATTAAACTCGTTAAAACTTAATAGCGACAAACTTGTCCATAGCAGACAAGAACGAGTTTCACTATCACTAGGCTCGTTAAAACATAGCGATGGGTTTGCCCGAAGGGAAAATTATAGAACAAGCATATGTTATCCTCCTCAAGCTTGACAAAAATAAAGAGGTATTGGTCAGCAATGACTAGGGAAAATTGGGACGAAAACTTGAAGAAACTTTGTTGGTAGCAAGTCGCTCTTGAACATGAAACTTTCACTTCGCATCCAAGTCGAGTTGGGTTGTTTCATTCACCGGTCGCATCGCCATGGTCCCATCACACCATCCACATTTGGGGTTAATGCTACCAATCCATCATGTCAGTGTCACCGATATGTTCAAGAGAAGTCATTCAGAGAATCCGCCTGTGTCTCACCCGCTACAATACGTTTACACTCCATTCTTTCATGACCGCCACCCTGAACCTTATGTCATCAGATTGTTTTCACCTCCATTAAAATCATTTGCTTCGTTCCATGTCATTGATGTGGGATTCATTAAGGCCCTCCTGTGACGGATCGCTTCTTGTCGACATCAGCTCATTATCCAAGAAGTCGATCTAGCAACACCCCGTTCAGTACTTTGAAGCTTGCATGCCTCAATGGCAAGTTTCTCACTTCCGGCGACAGGTTTACATCAATGGCCTTCGACTGAAAGATTTTGCGTGGTGTTCGACGCCAAGTCCTTTATTCACACCACGTGAATTGTACTGCAGTACCTTGAGGGTCATTATCATTATCGGTGATTCCTCTCGCGCCTGTTAACAGCTTACATCATTGGCTGGTAATCAGGTGATGTCTTTCCATGTTCAACTCCAAAACATCTCTCACATGGATAGACTTGTACTTCGAGTGAAGATCGAACGAGATTGAAGACCCCAGATCTAGTTTCATCCATCCGGGCTGCAATATATATTCAGGGAAATAAAGACATCAAATGTACATCATTACTGTACAGATAATCATCCAATCAAAGGGATGATGGCTCTACCAGAATCATCAGTCTACACTCAGACGATTGTCTGTCCTATGTACATGAAAATGAATTTATAAAGCTGAGCATGGGAATGCCAGCCTCAGCTAGATCATGAAAATATTATGAAGATAATGTATTGTATTGTATCTTATTACAGGTCTCCTCCCAGCTTGAAAGAACTTTGGATCCTCATAATAAAGCATTTCACCCGACATCAAAAGATTAACGACCTCATGCTTTAGGGGGCAACTGTTATAGACATTTTTGGGAACTACAACCCCAAGCATGAAATGTCCATAAACCAAGGGCTCCTAAGTCCCTAAAAGTGTTGTTCTAACCCCTAAAGGAACAAGGTCAACTGATTACAACTTCTCCCAGAAGTTCTCCATGAAAAACTGCTCAGAACTGGTCAAAACAGGATCATTTCAGCTGCTCCATAGGCAAAGTGCATTGCATCTCACCTAAATACACTGTGTGGGTGCGTTGCATTTCAAAACACCCTTTTATTGGGTGCGATGGGTGAGAAGTGACAAATGGCAGTGTCATTCCGCGAGGTGGAGAGGCATGGAATCTTCCAGAAACTTCTCCTGTGACACTTGCCTCTCTGAATTCGACCAAGGATGAGTAAGAGATCATCAATCTCCAAGTGGAAGCAAGAACTATCAGAGGGAAGAAACTAATCAAATCACAAGCTGACTCATCTCCCTTACAAATATCTATATATGGATCCCTCATCCCAGAGATCTAGAGGCTGGAATTTTGCATATTGTAAGGAATTGTTGTTGGTTTCTTGAGACAACATCAGATTGTTGGGTGATCTAAGCTTTGTATGAGGTGAAGAGAGGCTTCCTTGCTGAGAGGATGATGCTGGGTCAGAACAACTGGTTGTAACTCCCTTGGCTCTTTCTTGTTTATCAATAAAAGCTATTCAAGTTTTCCTCCATACTCTTGTGTCATTTATGTTTTATGCATTTGTATGGTCAATTTACATCTGATCCTAGATTGTTTATGATCATAGATCCATGTTCTTGTATAGTGCTATGCTACTGTGATCTTACAGGTACTCTGTGAAGCTGGGCGTACAAGGGAGCAAGTGGCAAAAGACTATCAAGAGAGAGAGGAATCGAACTAGGAGATTAGCACAAGACAGAGGTTGGTCTTCTTTGTTCTTCTCTCATCTATATTTCATAAAGGAAAAATGAAAGTAGCTTTACTTTGTTTGTTTCTAAGGTAGCTATCACACCTTAGTGGGATAAGCAGTTCTGTGTAGACACTTTTCCCTGTAACAGGCGGGCATCGGGCGGTAAGAGGTAAGTGTCAGAACTCGCGTGATGCCATTCAGTGGATGACACGTAGCAGCGGAGAAAAGAGAAAAACCGCCCTCATCGGGTGGGTACTTTTCGTGCTTGTTGTCTACGCAAGATGGGCGAGAACCGTTAGATCTAGCGGAGGTGATCTAACGATGAAGAAGCGGTGAAGGTACGAGATGTCTTCGGGGAATGTGCTATAAGCGCGTAAGATATATGGGTACTTTTGGCTTTCACGCTTGGGGCTAAGGCCAAAGGGGTGTTTTGTCGGGATTAGGAGGTTAATAAAGGAAATGGGATGGGTAGAGTGTGAGCAGGGTAAAAGAAGAAGGGGAATGATAGCCCATGTGGGACCCCCTTAAGAACAGTGAAGCAGACCCAACCTTTCCTTCATCCTTAAAAAAAATCAGCACTGCATCTCAGGGCTAACAATGAGATGGTGGAGGCTTCATGCATTATGAGATTCAACATATATACTTTAATAATTCATTAATGATATTTTTTGTATTATTTTTCAAAGAAAGTAAAATTATGATAATTTCATTTTTTTTTTTATGCAATGTCAAGTTTCAACAATGTATTGATACATATATTAAATCCATGATCAAAAGTGCATTTAAAGTGAATACAAGCATTTTGACTCTTTCCTAATGTACCAAGTTGTTTCATTATGCAGAGCTTTGTACCAGAAACATTGTCTTCATGTTCTTGTGCCTAGTATTTCATGTGTCAAAGTCAAATATTATTAGAACTTGTCTTATGGAGTATTTGGTTGGAATGAAATAAGGTAATCTAATCCAATCAATAATAATAATTAAAATTATAACAAACAATTATTATAACAATTTTTATGATAATTATTATAGTTATAAGTTTCTTTATATATATATATATATATATATATATATATATATATATATATATATTACTAGTATGGTTTCCTTGTTATATTGGCTAGTGACCATATACTAATAATAGAGAATATGAGATGGTGGAGGCTTCATGCATTATGAGATTCAACATATATACTTTAATAAATCATTAATGATATTTTTTGTATTATTTTTCAAAGAAATAAAAAAGTTAAGGTAATTTCATTTCTTATGCAATGTCAAATTTCAACAATGCATTGATACATACATTAAATCCATTATCAAAAGTGCATTTAAAGTGAATAAAATCATTTTGACTCTTTTCTAATGTACCAAGTTGTTTCATTATGTAGTGTGTTGTACCAAAAACATTGTCTTCATGTACTTGCACCTAGTATGTCATGTGTCAAAGTCAAATATTATAAGAACTTTTCTTATGGAATATTTGGTTGGCATGAAATTTTATTAGGTTTGCAAAAGAGTTTATTTTAATTTTTTACATATATTTACATATTTATGCTTTATGATAAAATACATTCTTTAGAAATGGGAAAATGTGTCAAGTTAGATTTGATCACTTCTATTGCTTTTCTTTACATGGAACTCAATACTTTGGTTGACAAATTATCAAAAATGGAACTGTAAAGTTTAGGAAGGCTAGATTATTCTACTTGAGTTTAGAAATGGTTTTCTTGTCAATATTATTTATTCAACATTTTTTTATTGGATTAGTTTATATGTATTAGTTTTGTTTCAATTATAAAGTTATATGATGGAATCCTATACGACTTAGATGACTCTTGCATACTTAAAATAAAACTCTATTATTTCTATTACAGTATACTTTGATTACCTTCTATTCATTAAATATATAACTCTTACAATCAATCCCCTTCCAACTAAATTTATGCATAGCCTTTTCCCATACGACCCCCATCCACAGGCCTTTAGAGTGTGGGGGGATCAATTACACATGGTTAAGCTCGTGAAAGATCACATAGCCTTGTTAGAGTTCACATTCCACTAGTAAATCATGGCTTTGACATTAATAAGAGTGTTAGAGATAATGTCTTTGTCTCTATTGATGATGTTACAGAGAGTGGACCATCTTCACTTGTCACAAGTACACCTCTTACATTTTAAAATCCTCTTTAAACTTTATGTGTTTATGTCTTCAAATTGCCTTTAATTTTTAAATCATATTCAATTGATGTATTTGAATTTAATATATATGTTATTGTGTTTAGTTTGTTATATATGTTAAATTATGTTTATGATTTGTAGATCTTGAGCAACGTGAAGATAAGGGTGACAATGCAATATTTATCCCTTCATGGGATGGAACCATGGCCATTATCATGCTCGAGGATGTTAGGGCCCATAATGCATGGATTACGCGAGAGATGGGTACACTGCATGCTCAGTTTCCTACTATACATAGTTTTATTTTGATGCTAGAGAGCATCAATTGGGTGATCCAAACCTACCAAATGACAGACCCACATAACGAGTGGGGAGTTGTTTGACATATGTTTGGGCCATTGTGCTAGACATCATGGTCCAATTCTAGTAAGATAGTTAAGAATTTTGATGTGACCCCTTTTGTTTGTGATTGATTCATTAGAGTTTGGGACCACTTCCCCCTCCATGACCATGCCACTCTTTACTTTTCTTGACATTTATATACATAGTTCGTGCTGCATATGAGGATAAATTACACCAACATCATATCAGAGTTTTATGGTATTGACAGGAGATGTAGCTATGATCATCCTAGGGCTTGTTGGGACGCTGCACATGTACCACTACCATCTCGTAGCATGGTACTGTCAACGGAGCTAGAGGAGCCATCATAGCTTGGCGTCGAGATTTGGATACCATTGTGGACCACATTGGCCAGTGTGTAGGTTTGATTACATGGAGAGATGAGAAAACCACCATCGTTGCCTCATGGCCCACCAATTCCATTAGTTGATGATTCAATGCTTGAGCTTCTATGCCTTGACTAGGTTTGTCCATATTTCCATGGAGTCTCCAACATCTCCACCTCTAGCTCCATCTGATCACACTCACATGGATGAGAGTCTCTATGTAGAGCCACCTGGACCAACAGTTTAGGTAAAATTTTATATTCCTAATATTTCAACATTTTCTTTTTTAGGTTACATGCATGCTAATTAATTTGTAGGCTAATTATAATTTATATTTGCCATTGTGTACATATACCCAAATGCAGAGTGATTTCAAGGCCATAACGATGTGACTGTATGAATGGGATGTTGGGTACAAAGGTGTTGCCAATGTGGGCCCATCGATGTAATCCCTAGTCATTGATCCACAAACATAGGGGCACAAAACTCAGATTGATCAGACCCCCATCCCACTTATCTTTCATTTGTACTTGAGTGAAGTTAGTAGATTCATGTGTAACTAAACGTAGTTCAAAATAATTGATATATATATTGTTTATTTTCTAAATAATGATAATTAATTTGAATTTCAATGTGTCATATTGCAGTACCAGGATTTGGACGCCATGTTTCACCAACAATCACATAGGGTAGTGGTACTTAGACCACATAGTTTGTATATTTTCACACTCATTTCATAGGGCACATTTATATGTGATCGAGACTTTGTATATTTTCATATGGACAATATATGGATACATGAACATTATTTCAGTTTATGGATGCTTACTATTTCACTTTATGGATGTTCATGTAATGTAATTTGTATATATTTTCATATGGAAAGTTTATCGATACATTCATATTTCAATTTGTGGATGTTTATTAATTATTGTTTATGGATGTTCATTAAATTTCAGTTTATGGAAATTTATGGATGTTAATTATTTCGCCAGTTTAAAAAAAATTATACAATATATTTTTATTAAAAAAAGATAAAAAATTTAAAATTAATTAATTAAAAGGATACTATGTATATTTTAAAATGGAATTTTACTTTGTATTTAATGACTTTTATCATCCATTTTGTGAACAATTTTCAAGTATATGCTAGACTAAAATTATCTCTCAATGGTATTGAAAAATAAAAGATTATAATGAATCCATATGTAATCAACTAAAAACTCCATGGTATAAGATTTAAGCATTATGTAGGACTCTCCGTTAAGCCATGAATATGGAATTTACAATATTCAATAAGTAAAAGCATTATGTAGTCACCATTAAGCCACGAATTTGGAATCTACAAAACTCAAGAATTAAAAATTTACAAAATATTCATTTTGATTTCTAGTTTCATTGACTAAGAGAATAAGTACAATCATACTATGATACAAGTCACTTTGATACTTAAAATGAACTAAAATATGCTTCATATTGGCTTGTAGAAAGTGTCTTTTAGTGAAATCAATGTATGCTATTACAATGATTTTAATAAATTATTTGAATTCTAAAGTCATCCACATTATAATAAAAAATCTATAAATGGAAATTTCTACATCCCACCCATATACCATTGTGGTCAACTCTTTTAACTTCACTTTAATAAGTTACTTGAAATTTTGAATGATTCTACACATTTGAAATGCTACTAGTTATAATAAATTTAATGGTTAGAATTATGCAGTTTCCATAATTGTGTTTATTCTACCATCATGAATTACATAAAGGGATTAAATTAACATCTCTAATACTATTGAATTTTTTAAACAAAGTTCAATGGTTTTCTAAATAAGTTCAAAATCTATTTGATGCTTTTATGATCTCTCTATTTTTTTTTTTAATTAGAAATTATATACATATTAATTTATATGTCATGTTATGACTAACTTCTAACATTTCAACCTATCATATCAAGATGCAAATCCAAAGGTTTACTATTAGCCTAATTATAAAATCAGTAATATAAACCAGAAAATGTAAAGACCTATTTGCATTGGATATCTCTAATGTTAGTACTTTGTCGAATGAAAAAAATTCCCATCAATTAGATATCTATAAGCTAGAAGTAAATCAAAGATAATCAAATCACAATTTGATGTCAAACACATGTTCAATAGAAAAACAATAAACTCTATTTTCCAATTTTATTTTTGTAAAGAATTCATTCCTTACCAAGTATATAAATACAATTTATAGAGGTATTTAGAGCTTCCTTATGTTGGAGTGATTTTATAATTTGGTGAATAATGGATCTTTGGATTTTTAACTTTTAAAGTCACTTGAACACCTTCTTTTCATATTATTATTTTATTTATTAAAATGATGGTTGGAAATGAAAAATAATGAAGAAAAAATAAAAATAAAAACAATAGTTGAAATAAATTTGAAAAAGTGTTAAAGTTGAAGTAATAGTATTGTTGAGATTTTTTTATTTTTTTTAATAAATTATAATTTCAATTAGTTGAAATAAATTTGAAAAAGTGTTAAAGTTGAAGTAATACTATTGTTGAGATTTTTTTATTTTTTTTAAGAAATTATAATTTCAATTAGAAAAAACCAATGCATAACTGAATTGATAATGATAAAGTAGTTAAACAAATTAATATTGTTTACATTTCTATAAACAAATATAAACCTAAGCCATATGTATTTAAATTTAATATGCCAAAAAACAATTAATAATATGTTTCTATAAATTTATATAATTTTGTGAACTTTCCTAAATTTACTTGGCTATCTAAGTATTTCAATCAATTCCTTATCTTAAGGTTCAATTAAAAAACACAAACATGATTGAATGGAGTAGTTGTTGATTACTCTATTGTGGAAATAATTTATGTTTTAAAAGATGTCCTGTAGACAACAAATAATTTTTATTCTATAAGAGGTTAGGTTAGTCTCAAGTGGTCTCTCTCTCTCTCTCTCTCACACACACACACACACACACACACACACACACACACACACACACACAATCTATTTATTGCACTTTTTATAATCCAATATAAAGCATGTGTGTAACTCTTTCCGTGATTAATATCAAATTTACACATGTTTAAAATTTCTATTTTATGTAAACCACTATTATATATCAACTTTATTGTTCTACTAAAATGGATTTTCTAATCCCCATTATGATGTGTATCTATAATTTCTTCCATGCTCAACATGAATATGATACATGACATTTAAAAAAAATAATATAACAAATTCTAATTCAATGTACATGTCAATCAAATTATGTGCGTGTGTGTGTGTGAGAGAGAGAGAGAGAGAGAGAGAGAGAGAGAGAGAGAGACCACTTGAAAAACAATGCAAATTTGAAAAACTTTAGAAACTTAAGCACCTCAAGGAACCTAAAACTTATAACATATACACCATTATAAATCCATCCTATTTGTAAATATACTTTCATTTGCTACAAATATACATGAATGATGCACCAAGAGGGTATGGGTGCATGGTGTCCTTTCATGGGGTATTTGCAAATATACATGCATATGGCTTCATTCTATGCTTCATTTCCACTTTCATTTTGATTTTATTCCTAGTAGTTAATATTATAGGGAAACATTTCCCTATGAATTTTATTCACATTCAAAATTAGACTATTACAAAAGTATTCAATTTTCACATTTCTAAATTACAAAATTTATATGTTGATCTCTTAAACTAGATTAAATTACACTTGGCTATTATAGACTTGGTTTCAGGGCTTGCCATTTATATCCTCTACTCATCTAGCCAATGGGTGATAGGAATTCAAGTATCCATAATACGTTTATGGTCAGATTTTGTCATCTTCCATCTCCTTGATTCAACTTCCTTGGCTTTGATTTCTGTGAGACTAGTTTGAGCTATTATTACTAGATGAATGTATTAGCAAGATATATATTCAAGCATAAAATCTATATAAATAATGTAACCTCCCTGTTTTTTAACCTTTTCAAAAAAATGACCCATCACAACCATGTCATCAATTTGGTAAGTGAATTGTCCATTTTCATATGGTTGCACCAACCTGCTTTTTACTTATGTGCATCTCATCAAATAGTAGGCCACGTTCTCTTCGTTTCTTGAGGGGGAAGTGACAACAAACACATTGCCTATAACCAAAATAAAAAATAGCATGTATGAGTTATACGTTCAAGATTTCAATTTATAGATTTGAAACAATTAATGATGGATGACACATACCTTCCCTTACAACATCAGAGACCCGATCTTGATCAAGTAAAATGACAACCTCTTCAACATGCATCTCTTGCCACATCAGAATTGGATGAGGTCCCTTTGGATTAAGAGGGACATATTTCCATCCTTTCACGTACCCATGTTTTTCACATTGATCAAGTCTACATCCATTTGCACTAATGCAAAACTCACAAAAACATGTGGGTTTTCTGGTCTTGACAACAAATATTTCCCCCATGCATTAACTTTTCACTGACTATAATTCTCTTGTCCATTTTATAGTATTACAATACCAATGAATGGATTTATTCACATAGCAAAGTTGAACATTCTAGAAGAACCTATGCACAGTCCTAATAAATCTGTGACCTTCATATCCTAAATGGGATATGCACCAATTGACCATCTCTACTGATGATTTGAGTCAATTTGTGTAATGAATCATTTGATACCTCCTAAGTTCTCATTTCACACAAGAACCTGCACCATCATGCTCACCCTTTCCATGTCATGTTTCAAAAAATCTCCAAGCGTCTGAATTGTTGTCTCCTTGTTTAGCCGAATCAACTAATAAAAACTACATGTTGACTTGAACTGACCTGCACAACCATCTAATAATATCCAATACTTTCTGAATGATATGTGATGAGCCCTAGTATTGCGCCAAGGATGTTGCAACTCCCAAGGGCTTCTCAACTTAAATTATCAACCCGAGGTTCATACAAACTTATAGGTGATAGTGCTATATGCACAGAATGTTAGGTTCTACTCATGTCACCCTCATTCATGAAATATGATTAAGGTGTTCAAAGACCACTCCTCCAACTAATTAAAATGAAAAATTCTTATGAAAGCATAAATCAACATGATTTTATTTACAAAGGTGAAAATCCCATTCATTAAATGTAAATTCCAATTGATATTGCATGAAAGAAAAAGAGTCTAATCTATATGTAGAAGTAAACTATGCTACTCTACTTTCACACTTAACCTATATGCATGCATATTTTGTCTACTCATACTTGCTTGAAAATGAGAAATCCAATCTTTAGATACTCATGAAGAAAAATACTAATTCTAACTTTGTTTTGCTATCTGATGGTTGCAATGAGGAAAGAATGAGGTTGGAGTGGCCATAGATTCTTGCCTAATCATAAAATCATAGTGTATGGACCATTACTCAATTTGATTATGCCATATTCAAAGTATGGAGCAAAATTGGTTGGAGAAAATAATGCTACAGGTTTGCTACAGGAGGAGGGCCCGAGAGATTTTTGAGGACATAAATGATGACTTGAAGGAAGAGGAAGGTGAATGAATATAGAAGGAGGTGAATGAAGGGCATGGGAGCCCCTTATTCAAGTATAGTATCCCTCGAAGGTCTATCTTACACCAAAGTTGATGCCCACAACATCCTTCATTTCCTTAACAGAGTGAATTCAAAGGCTGAGTTTGGAAGCAAGGTGAGGTGCCTAGAGGGAAGATGGAGAGGTCTAGGTGGATGTAGAAAGTCGTGCCCTCCTGTGTAGATCACCATATTTCTCGTAGCTAGCTAGCTACATGCATCCAATGATCATTATTGCAGTAAAGTAAATAATCATGGAAAAGATGAGTTGAATTTTGTTGAATTCTACTTTAACCTAAAACAAAAAGCTATCAAACCAATGATACTAAATCCTAAGTTGCAGAGATTAAAAATGTAGAAAAATTGAAATCTAGTACATAACACTTTCCAAGAAATCATAAACAAATAATTTTGAGTTGGTATTGTGTATCTTTTCAATCACTCCTCCCATAAAAGAGGTGATAGGAAACCCTGCAATAACAAGTTTTTATGATATAATATATATTGAAACAAAGAATAAATTACAATTCTTTGAAACAACAACAAGAAATAAATAAAAAAGAAGGGCTAAAGCCTATCGGTTGGACCCAAACCCAAGAGTTTCAACCCTCCAAAACTATTATTATGCAGACCAATGGTAAATTTCTCATTAACAGAAAATGATAGTCACATACATCATATGAAAAGTAAGAGTAACAATGTCAAGCACTAGGTTCTTAGTAGCTACCCTTAGCTGTAACAAAAAAATTGAATCCTAATGAGCATCTTGGCTATTTTATTTATACAGAAAGGTAGCAGATGGCATCTCCCTTGAAAAGACGAGTGACTTCCTCCAAGATATTGAGATTTGTGGATCTAGTCCTCCTTTATATTCACATGTACTTAGAGTCCCTCAGCTACTAGTGAATTTGAGCTATGAGTGAGGATCTTGTGATCTCAAGCCGAGTTAGAGAGTTAATGAGGTGTACAAGCCCCCTATATTCTCTCTTGGTTGTCTCCATCAAGCCCCTGCATAGTAAATGCCTCCAAAAATGCATCTTTTCCTACAAAATAATCACATTAGGCCATAAAATATGACAAACACCATTTATTCTTCTTACTAATCATATTATGGCTAAAAATGTGAATTAATGTGAGTAACGGAGAGTTTCAAGGGTTGGAGGATAACACAATGAACTTCAAAATATACCTATTGATGGGACCCATCATCACCCCCTTGCTAAAGGTGTTTCCCATCCTCTGAGCAACTCATCCACGAATATGAAGCTCATTCATGGCCCTGGTGGTCTCTTTGACATCCCAAGGCACCTCAGATGGTGTGCCCTCCTGTGGATAAAAACCTACATTTGCCTCTATGTTTTTCCATTACTTTTGTTCCTTTGCCTGGTTTCTTCCTTCTTGCAGGCTGAATAGTAAAGAAGGATTGATTTTGAGGCCTATCCATATGATATTCATCCTTTGCATGATTCTTTTGTATAGTTGGGTTCTCTATAAGGAATTCCTTAGTATTTATGGGGAGTGATATTCTCTTATTTGTAAACTGTGAGGCAGGGCCTACCATCTTCTTTGGAAATCCTACAAAATCTTTATCTCCACCATCCTAAACGTGTCATCAAAATGTAGGATGGATTGCTCTTAGGTTGCTATGCACCTAGGTGCCAATTCAGGATCGGAGGAGATGAGACTATGGTTTTTGATGGCAACCATAGGGCTGATTAGTTCTCCTATAATATATAAGGGCTCCTTCTCTTATTTTGTCATCATCCTTTTCACTTCTTCAACCTTTTCCTCCTCATGGTCCAACTAGGAGGCTAATGCGATTAATTTCATGTCTCCCAATATTGAGTTGGGGTCACAAAAATTCATATCTGTGAGGATCAGATTGTGCATGTAAAACTCAACCAATTTTTCTCTATCCTCAATACTTTCTACTTTTCAAAATTCAATGAATTTCCTGTAGTCTTGGAAAGGAGGGAGCTGTATTGTGCCAATGTCTTAATTTATAACTATATCCACTACTCCTTGAGGAAAATAACATAGGATTTGGATGGATGCCATAGCTAAGCTAGCCATAGTAGCAAGTTGTGTCTCTTTTTCTTGCAACTTATCTCTTAGCCTTATGTTTCTACCTATAGCTTCTCTCTCATGATTGACTCCCTTAATACCAGATCATTCAATTTTTTCCCCATCTCATTAACTTTCTCTTCCATGAGGCTGACATATTCTACACTTTTGGATTTTTCACTTTGCATCCATCTATGTGTTTTTCCTCTTTCCTTCTCTAACTCAAAGAAGAGTGGGATGGAGAATTTCTCAGATATAATCCTACCTCCCTCAACAAATTTATATTAAGATTCCAAATTGGGTTGTGAATCGGGATCTTGGAGAACTTGGAGGCTTTTTTTCATATTCTTTTTCAGTGGATTCCCCTTCCTGTAGCACCTCTTGCTGCACCTGCTACTCCTATAGCAACCCCTGTTTCTCCTTTAGCTGCTCTGTTGTGTCTTGAGCCTCTTAAAGGTGACTTCCCTAGTCACGGTCCTTCCCATAGGTAGCACAAGTTGCTTTGTTTTGGCCTTAGGAGAGGTGACTTACTCAAATTTTCCCTCACTAGGTCCCACTTATTCCTTTTTTCTTATTGAATCCTCAATAGTGATAGGGATTTTTGAAGGAGGCTAAGGCTTCCCTTTCCTTATCCTAGTGCTCTTCCTTGTTTTGAAGTATAAGGGTCCTTGCCTTGGCTGCCTTCTTTTGGGCTTGACAGGTGTGCCCAATGTGGCCAATGTTACAACCACTTCTTGCTTTGTGTTCCTTGGAGAGAGACTTGTTTGTTGTCCTTGTTTTCCTGTCTCTTGAGGTTTAGAGGTCTCCTTAGGGTTCTCTTTGTAGAAAATCCTGTAGATTCACAAGTTAATGCAATTTACTAAAGCAAGAGACAAGAATATACTTCTACTCTTTACAACGGAAGCCCATAAACATAGAGCAAACAATAATCAATAGAGGAAGAGAATCAAAGGAACATAACACAATAAATATCCGGGGAAAGCCACAGCTCAAAACCCAACTATGTGTTTTGTATTAATCCGAAAAATCAAGATAAAATTACAATGCTTGTTCTCTCTAGAACAATCCCAACACTCATCAAATTCAGTCTCCAACTCATAAGAAATCTTGAGGCCAAAAATTAGCCTCTTCACAAGATCTCCAAGTCTATATTCCAATGTGTAATTCCTATGAAGGATAGCATGTATTTAAACGGAAATAAAGCCTCTAAAAATAGTGCAATCCGTCAAGGATCAATTCCTGAATGCATGCATTGTTAGTGCAACTCATAAAAATCTAAAATAAATAGTACATTGTCCCTGCACTCTAGTATCAACTGGGTCTTTCTAAGAATCGACATGCATGAGTTCTGATAAGTAAATATTCAGTTAACTAGAGTAGCATTGGTGGAGTTCATTAGTGTCACCACTGACTGTTAACTCACTATTAGTTCTCTCAATTATTTTGAGAGCTAATCTAATTGAATTGACTCATGAAACTGAGTCTTCTACTTTAACACTGACAATTAACTCACACTGGACTCCTACAAAGTAGGGAGAACATATACATGACTTCCAAAATACTTCCAACTCAAATTTCCTAAGTTAAGTAAGTTTAATAAACTTAATTTAACTATTTTAAGTTTCTATGACAATAGAATTCGAATTTAATTCACAGTTTAATTCAAGGACAAATTAAACTCGAATTTCTTGTTGCCATTTCTCAACGCTCCCTCTCAACAAGAAAGGGATTATCAACTACCTTGATCTTGTCTCTATGAAACTCAAATTTACATCTTGATAATGCCTTTGTCAAGATGTCGGCATCTTACTCCTCTGTGGGAATGTAATCTAACAACATGATCTACCTCAATACACAATCTATGAGATGATGATACCGGATATCAATATGATTGGACTGATCATGAAAGAATGGATTTTTAGAGATTTTGATACAACTTTGATTATCACAAGAAATCACTATCAGATCCATTTGCTGACCAAACAAACCAACCAGGATCTTCCTCATCCAGATAGCCTCACATGCTTCCTGACTTGCAACCATGTACTCTGCCTCTTTCGAACTGAGTGCAACCGATCTCTATTTCTTGTTGTACCAAGAAACTACTACTGACCTAATACTAAAGATCCCTCCTGATTTGCTCTTCCTGTCAGATGGACTCCCTGCCCAATCTGTATCAATGAAGCCTTGAAGCTTCACTCCCTCTGTCCGTCTGTACCATAACCCAAACTGAGTAGTGCCTTTGAGGTATCTCAATACATGCTTTGCCTCCTTCCAATACAACTTGGTAGGCCTAACCATCACTTGACTAAGTTGGTTAACTGCATAGCACATATCCAATCGTGTGTTCACCAAGTGCATGAGTGAACCCACAAGCTGCCTATAAATAATAGCTTCCACTACTTTACCATGTACCCTAACACAAACTAAGTAGGGCCTCTGAGGTATCTCAATACATGCTTTTCCAACTTCCAATATAGCTTGGTAGGCCTAACCATCACATGACTAATTTGGTTAACTACATAGCACATATTCAATCATCTGTTCACCAAGTACATAAGTGAACCCACAAGCTTCCTGTAAACAATAGCTTCCACTGCTTCCCCTAAAGTAGAATCCTCCTTTCTCCAATTACCAGCTAGAGGAGTCTCCATGGGTTTACTGCTCTCCATGCAGAATCTCCTGAGTGTCCCGTTGGCATACTTTCCCTGAGATACAAACAACTGCCCATATCCTTGCCATACCTCCATGCCAAGAAAGTAATGCATGAACCCCATGTCCTTCATCTCAAACTCTCTTGCAAGGTCCTCCTTGCAAGATTTGATGAGATTCTCATCACCTGTCAATATGAGATCATCTACATAAAGTACAATGATTAACAACTTACCTTCCACCACTATGTGGTACAAATTTTCATTTTCTTCACTCTTCGTGAAGCCCAACCTAGTGAAGCAGCTATCTATCTTGGTGTACCAAGCACAGGGTGCTTTCTTCAACCCATACAACGCTCTCTTGAGTCGACACACATGCGACTCATGGTCCAATGTTTCAAAACCTTTGGGCTGCTCTATGTACACCTCTTCCTCAATCATTCCATTGAGGAAGGAAGTCTTCACATCCATCTGGTGGATCTTCCAACCCATCTGTGCTGATAGTGCCAAAATAGATCTGATTGATGAGTACCTTGCAACATGAGCAATGGTCTCATCATCGTCAATCCCCTTTACCTGTGAAAAGCCACAGGCCACAAATATGGTTGTATGCTTCTCCAATCTACCTTTTTCAGCTTGCTTTACCTTGTAAAGCCAATGGGAGCTCACAACTGACTTGTCCTCCAGTCTTGAGACCACATCCCAAACATTGTTTTGAACCATGGAGTCATACTCCTCCACCATCGCATCAACCCAAACCAGATGCTACACTGCTTCTTGAAAGGAAGATGGCTTTGTCACAACACATGCACCCATAATTACCATGTATCCAGTGTACCTCTCTAGTGACCTCCTTTGTTTGTGCTAAGAAGAGGGTGCTCCCACATTCTCTCATGCATCATCCAACAATCTGTCACCCTCTCTACTGCACTTTCTTCCCTCTCTGGAAAACTCTGCCTGAGTGGATGTCTCCACTCTATGAAACTATACATGTGGATGCTCCACATCAATATGATGCCCCTCAACCTTAGGAGCTAAAATCTCCTCATCCACATGTAGCTCAATCTCCCTCTCAAAGGGATACTTGCATGGCCTTCTCCTCATCAAACTTGATATCCCTGCAAATCATTGTCATTTGACTGGTCGACATGTACACCTGATATTTGTGGCATGTACCAGTGTACCCCACAAAGATCCCCAACTTTGTTGTTGGCTCAAGCTTCTTCCGTGCATCTTTGGTCACATGGAAATAAACCGATGACCCAAAAATCTTGAAGTGACCAACATTTGGCCTCTTACCAGAATAAGCTTCCTCTGATGTCTTCATCTCAAGTATCCGATGTGGGCTATGGTTCTGAACATAAACTGCTGTGCTGCATGCCTCAGCCCACAAGTGTAGTGGTAGGCCCTGATCATGCAACATCGCCCTTTCTGCCCCTACTATGCTTTTGTTCTTCCTCTCAGCAACCCCATTCTGTTGAGGGTTATGGGGTGCCGTCAACTCTCATTTAATCCCTTTCGATGCATAGAAGTTCTTAAAATCATTGGATACATACTCACCACCATTATCACTTTGTAGAGCTTTAACCTTCTTACCAGACTCTTTCTCTACCAATGCTTTGAACTCACAAAACTTTGTGAAAGTTTGATCCTTTTTCTACATAAAAAATACTCGGCATTTATGAGAATAGCCATCAACAAATATAACACAATACCTATGTTTGGCCATGGATGATGTCGAGAACGACCCACACAAATCTGAATGGACTCTCTCCATAATAGACTCTGCTCGACTATCTTTGTCTCCAAAGGAAGACTTGGTGTATTTTCCCAAAGTACAACCCTTGCATGTATCAACTTGCTCAAGAGTACCTTTGGGGAAATCGGTAGAGATTTGTCACAATATCTTCAAAGCCACATGGTGTAAGTGGCCCAATCACTTGTGCCACAACTCGTTGATGTCTTGGCTCAACATCTTTTTTGCTTTTGAACTCAAAGTAGCACAATCCTCTACCTCTATCTTATAGAGATTCTAAACTCGAATCCCTATCTTCTTTACTTGACCTGTGGCTATGTGTCGAAGGAATGCCTTTCCTTTTGAAAAGATCACATCATAACCTCTATCCTCAAGCATGGCAATGGATACCAAGTTCTTCATAAGTCTTGGTACATGCATAACATTCTTCAAGGTGAGTGGATCCCCATGCTCCATCTGAAAATTAATAGTTACCACACTAGTAACTCTATACTTACCGTCATCATCCATATCAATATGCATCTTGAGATATTTCTCTTCCAGTTCACTGAATAACTCTTTGTCACCAATCATGCGGAATGAAGATCCACTATCTAAGTACTAGACACTTCCAATCATTGAAGACACCATTCATGCAATGAGGGAAAAGTCTAATTTGAATTGGGAGGCAAAAACCTCACCCACCACTCCTCCTGGGGACTTCTACTTAGACTTCTTCAATGGGAAATTTGTAGCAAAGTGTCCCATCTTGTGACAATGAAAGAATTTAACTTTCATCATGTCCTTCTTCTGACCTCCATGATAAGAATATTATTTGGAATTGGAAATTTTACATTTCCCCTTCCTCGCCTTAATCCCTAAGGCAAAATTCTCTCCATCATCAGTCTTTGATGAAGAACCATCCCTGGTGTTCCTTCTGATCTCATCTTGCATCAAATATAACCATATTCGTTCCCTATCTGGTAGCTTCTCCTGATCATTGACACAATCTTGATAATTATGCCAACTCTTTGGGAGTCCAAGAAGAGAAAGGCTCACCATATCCTCCTTGGAAACCATGATTCCAACACTTTCATCCCAACATTGAGTGAACTTAGTCAAGTACTTTGGAATCATCTCACCTTTCTCCATCTTGATTTTACAAATTTTATCCTTTAGTGCCAACTTCCTTTGATCACTGCTATTATGATACAATTCCGTCAATGTTTTCCACATAGCATGAGAGGTTTCCTTTCCATGGAGACTAGAGAAAATATGATATCTAACTTCCTCAAGGATTATCCGCCTTGCCTTCACCACACACTTCTTCCACTCGGCCAAGTTTTGTCCATCAGTAGCTGCTAGCTTAGGAATTTCTTGTTCAACAAATTCCTTCAAGCAATTGTCCTCTAGCACAGACTCCATCCCGTCCCTCGAGGCTACGAAATTCAAGCTACCTTCCAAGGCATACTCAAGCCTCAACCCATGGAACACCATCTACTGATCTTGAAGTATGTATTTCAAATTCGTCTTTCACCTGTAACTCAGAAACTCAAAACTTCGAAATCTCCTATAAAGAGCTAATTTTAAATCAACAATATCTCCCTCATACGAACTCCAATTCGCCCGCTTTTTTTTTTGAATTTGAGTATATTTTCCCAAGGAATCCATATTTTCAATTTTTTTATGAAAATTGTGCACAAAATTTTCTAGATCTGCTCTGCAAAATCTAGGCTCAAAAAACAATCTTGCTCTAATACCATGTAGAAAATCCTATAGATTCACAAGATAATGCAATTTGCTAAAGCAAGAGACAAGAATCTACTTCTACTCTTTACAACGGAATCCCATAAACATCAAGGAAACAATAATCAATAGAGCAAGGATAATTTTAGGGGCGAATGTTCGCCCTTTGGCGAAATTAAGGGGTTTTAAATTTTTAGTGGGCGAATATTTTGTATCATAGTACATTTTTACAAATCACCTCAAATAGGCCACCTTATTTTAAGGGAGAGGGTAAAAAAGGTAAATTTAGCCCTTGAAATTAGGACTTACAACCTTCCATTCGCCCATTTTCAAGAATAGGTTTTATTTAAGTGAATCCATTCGCCCATTTCCAAGAATGGTTTTATTTAAGTGAATCCTATGGGCCAAATACCATATTTATAAAAGAGGTATGGTAAATTAATAAAAATATAAATAAATGAGAGGTATGGTAAATAAACAAAACATTTTTTATATTTACTCCATAAGTCACCTTATATACATGTAACGGTGTAAACAAATAAAAATATAAGTAAAGTGGAGGTATGGTAAATAAATAAAATGTCTTTTTATACTTACTCAAAAGGTATGGTAAATAAATAAAAATATAAATAAACTAGACGTATCGTAAATAAATAAAACCTCTTTTTATATTTAGTCCATAACCCTCGTTCTATTTATGAAGGCTCAAGAAAGAGGTTTTATTTAAGTGAATCCTATGGGCCAAATACCATATTTGTAAAAGAGGTATGGTAAATTAATAAAAATATAAATAAACGAGAGGTATGGTAAACAAATAAAATATTTTTTTATATTTACTCCATAAGTCACCTTATATTTAGGAACACTAAAAAAATGGGTTATATTTAGGCCAAAATACTATGGGACAAATGCCATGGACTAGATTGTTATTAATACCATGCAAAAAACCATTATTAACCCTAATATTAGAATTAATAAAAATAAAAATGGCACATGGTATTGACCCATGGTATTCACCTGGAATGTAGCCTATTTAAATGGGGGACTTAAACCAACATGTAGCCTATGCTAAGATTCACTAGGACTTTACAAAGTTTTATTATTTAGTGAAAGACTTGCTAAGATCTTACAAGATTTTATAATTGAGTAAAATATTCGCCATGCCTGGTGAGAGATTCGCCAAAAAATTATATATACATATTATATTATTGATAAAATCGCCTTCCATTTTTCCTATATACCATGGAGATTCGCCCATTTATTATATTTATAAATTTAGGGGGGGTTCTTAAAATTTTCCCTGCAATAGAGGAAGAAAATCAAAGGCACACAACACAGTAAATATTCAGGGTGTCACACGGAATGATTCGATCTTGCGGACAAGATAGACCTTCCTATAATTTGACGATATCTAGTGACAAGCAAGCCAATCAAAAACTATCTTTCTCTAAATATGCAATATATAAGCAAAGGCAAACAAGTGTTTTAGGCCTACCTTGGGTCCAATGCAATTTTGTGGAAGCCTCGCTCTTTTGATCCAAATGAGCTCCCTTGTAGCGAATCTGCGAACACAAACAAGCAAACAAATTAAATAGCACCTGAAAAGCCAATATCATAAAGCATACTTATCATGATGACTAAGGAATTCATGAAACAAATGACATAAGACAATTTGTTGAGAAAAATGAATCTGATTGTATTAATACAAATCAAAGAAGAACTTTACAACCTATGCCTTGATGTTGTACAAGCTCCTCCCAGGGTCCAACAAGAAGTCTCCTCTACTTTGACAAGTTTCACTCTCTTCCCAATGAAGCCAAAAGGTATGTGATCTCTCCTCTCAAGCTTAACTAGGAAGTCTCAATTCCACCAGCATTTACCCTCAAAAATGTTCATCTTCTAACCTCCCCAGCAACTAGCCCAATGCCTTAATTTATAGTGAAATGGAGGGAAGTTACTAGGTCCTCCTTCAAAGGGATAAAGCCCTCCTTCAAAGGGATAGCTCCTCTCATCAAGGGATTAGCTCCTTCTCTTTTGGGATGCATGAACCATCTAAGAGCGAACAATCCACGTCAAAATTCCTTCTAGAATCATCTAGAATTAACCCAAAGTGGGTTTTTTAGAATAAACTTGCGCCTTTTTGACTTTCACAGGGGTCCGCACCCACTCCTTTAGGGACAGAGCAGGCAGGTCCACAGGTAATGTGAACAGGGGGTGCAGGACCGCAGGAAATAGTGAGAGAAAGTGCGGAGCCAGAGCTTTGTTGATTTTTAATGTCTTTCTCTCATTTTCAAAGCTTGACTTGAAGAGCTGAGGTCTGAGACTTGCTTAGGAGGACAGTACAAGTGATGATAGACCCATACTGACAATATTTTTGTGTAACACAGGGAATGCCACAACTCAAAACCCCACTATCTATTTTGTATTATTCTGGAAAATCAAGATGAAATTACAATGCTTGTTCTCTCTAAAACAATCCCAACACTCAACAAATTCAATCTCAAACTCATAAGCAAGCTCAAGGCCAAATCTCAGCCTCTTCACAAACTCTCCAAGTCTCTATTCCAATTTGTAATTCCTATGAAGGATAGCTTGTATTTAAAGGGAAATAAAGCCTCTAAAAATAGCGCAATCCCTCAAGGATCAGTTCCTAAATGCATGCACTGTCAGTGAAACTCAGAAAAATCTAAAACAAATATCACATTCTCCCTACACTCTAGTCTCAACTGGGTCTTTCTCATAATCGACATGCATGAGTTTCTGATGAGTAAACAGTTAACTAGAGTAGCATTGGTGGAGTTCATTAGTGTCACCACTGACTGTTAACTCACTATTATTTCTCTCAATAAGTTTGAGAACTAATTCAACTGAATTGACACAGTAAACTGAGTCTTATATTTTACAACTCACAATTAACTCACACTGGACTCCTACAAACTAGGGATAACATATACATGACTTCCAAAAGACTTCCAACTTGAATTTCCTAAGTTAAGTAAGTTTAATAAAATTAATTTAACTATTTTAAGTTGCTATGCGAATAGAATTCGAATTTAATTCACAGTTTAATTCAAGGACAAATTAAACTAAAATTTCTTGTTTCCATTTCTCAACACTCTTTTTTTGTTCCTTGTTTATCTCCTTCTCCTTCCTTAGTTTCTACTGCCTACTCTTCTTCGTTTTTTTCTTCCCTACCTTTACTACTAGAGGATGGTGTTTCTTCATGTGTGATGGCTTGGGTTTCAATGAAAATTTCCCTCTCCATGTCTACAAAAGCAGTCCATAGCACAATATTCCTTAGGTGACTTAGATCATCCATAAAAATCAGCTTCATGAGGCCATGGTGGGCAATGCGTTCATGCTTCCCTTCCCTCACATTCTGGCTCATTTTAATGATAGATTATAGGAGGAAATGGGGAACATTGAGTCTCTGTGGGATAGGTAATTCTTCTTTGAATATTAGCTCATGAATAAACATGAAACGATAGGCATATAAAATGCTCAACCTCCCCTCACAAGCTATTTATTTTAGGATATGATAGGCCACTTCATCGCAAGGTTAAGGTAAGCTCTCTCTTCTCACTCCATTTTTTTCTTCTACAGGCTTTTATCTCTGAATGAAGAAGTTCTTCCTGGTTGTAACACTCACTGCCTTATCCTCCTTGCTCCATTGGATTCCTAAGGGTAAGGTAGTCACTCTGCTTATGAGTTCAACATTTAAAGAGATGGAAAGTCCCCTAACAATAATAGTGGCACTATCTTCTCCTTGAGGGTTTAGTGCCATGGAAAATTCCTGAGTTATATCATCATCGTACCTTTTCAACTTTTCAAACAAGTCAATCCATTGATTTCTTAGAAAAATATCTACCACAGGAGGATGTTGATGAATTATTTGTGTGTCTATGGGTTCTCACCTACTGAAACCTCCCCCCATTTCTCCTACTTCGTCTTCTCGAGGTTACTTATGTGTATTTCAAATTTTGGCCTTAGGGCAGTATCATTTGTAGAGACAATGGCAAGTTTTCATTTTTATCAGAGGGGGAGAAGGATGCTAATAATTTTTTTTTATCAAAAACAAATTTCCTTTGATCTTATCTCTCCCTTACATCTAACAATTTCCCAATGGGGAATACTACACAATTGTTTGCTACAGGGCACTTAATTCAAGTAGAATTTTCCATGCAGGGGTATGGAAAAAAGAGGGTGAAAGCCACTTACTCCTTTCAAGATAAATCTATCATGTGCATGAGGTTTTAAGGAAAACCTTGGGTAGTTTTGGCTCCCTTTCTCCCTTCAATTATTTCCTATAGCTTCCTTTCGGTGCTCCTATAACAGTTCAAAGCTTCCTGTAGCTCCTCCTATAACACATGTAAAGATTGTTTGAAGGTGGAATGGCCTACTATAATGTTTTACCTTTGGAAAAAATCATAAATTTGACTGACTTGAACACCTGAGCATTGTCAATGACAATTTTCTTTGGGTAGTCAAACCTGGCAAGGATGTTTTCCTCCATAAACTTGATGACTACTACATCAGTTGCATTTCTAGCTGGGGTAGCTTCCACCCACTTAGTGAAGTAATCAGTGGTTGTGAGTATCCACTTGTGTTGGCCACTAGAAGGTGGATGTATTTCTCCAATGAATTCTAACCCCCATTTCCTGAAGGGTTCTTCTACAAAAACAGGGATTAAAGGAAGGGGGGCCAACCTTTATTTTTCTACAAACATTTGACATTTCTCACAAGCCCGAACATAGGCATGCACCTCACCAAACAACTTAGGCCAATAAAAGCCTGCCTTGAGAATTTTATGGGTTGTAGCTCTCCAACTATAATGTCCTCCACAAACACAATTATGGAACTCATTAATCACTTTATGGATCTCTCCTTCAACCAGACATCAGAGAAAAATCCCGATTGGGCCATTCCAATACAGTTGGCCATTTGAGATTACAAATTTATGGACTTGTAGCCTCAAAGCTCTATATTTAACTTTATCAAAGTTGACTAGACTCCTCAGAAAAAGTAAATAATGAACAATATGTTTATACCAGTGGGACACAATGTATTTCATCTGGATTTTCTGAGTTAAGGTCTCAATTCTTTGTCGTTCCTCTTCTTTTCCACTTCCTGCAACCTTTTATGTCAGTAAATTTCAGCCCAAAGCTTGGCAATTTGCATTAGACAAAATTTTAGCCAGCCCTTGGCCCTTTGATCGACTTGGTGGGCTTTATTTTCTTGGCCATGGAATCCCCCCAAGGCATGTTTTGGGACTAAAAGACCAAGTTTTGACCAAATTTTGTTGTAAAGCTCCGCAAATTGTGGGCGCGTGGTGTGAAAGTATGATAGAGTCACAAGGTTCTCCACCCTAGTTTTGTAATGTAATGTCAGCTGGATAGACGTACCCATGGTCCGCGGACCATGGGATTGTATAAATAGAGCAAGGCTCTAAGTAGAGAGGACAATAGTAGAGAGAAGGAGGAGTCTAAGTAACTAAGTGAAGTGTGTCTTGGGTTGTAGAGTAGGAGAAGGCTCTGCAGCTGAGTGCGCAGAGGCCTAGTAGTCTGAAGCTGAGTGTGTGGACTCTTGCAGCTGAGTGTGCAGGGTGGAGTCGAGTCTGTAACCGAGGAAGGAATTAATAAAGAGAAGTTATATCATAATTCTGTGTATATGTTCTTGGGTTAATGCATGTTTGATATAATTTGCAAATATATGGTTGTTTTACTATGCGCTCCTGTATGAATGGTTTATATGGTTAAGTATACTTAAAACACTCAAGTAGGCAAAGTTAAGTAACTAACGTTGGAATACCATTAAGGTCTAGGGTAATAACGTAGAGCGCGATGTTCAGCCCCTCGGTAGGGCTACGCGAAGGCAGTATATCAGGCTACGAGGTAAGGGAAAGTGCGCCTAGCGACTTGCGTGTAGGGTTAAACCACAGACCACTTGAACTCATCAGACATCTCTAGGGTGCAGAAACTTGGTTCTAGCACCCTCCCATACTACTTCGGATGAGACCTCAGTCTGCGCTCCACAGAGTATTTCCAAAAGGGTCAGTAGCACTGGGATTTGTTTGGCTAAATCAACTTTGAACTTGGATCAGGCCCCACTAAGCCAATAAATGGTTCCATTGCTGGGACCGAGATCTGCATAAGAGATGTCTGCTGTCGTATCATTGGAATCTGACAAAGAAAGGAATTGAAGAGTGGTTGGATAGAAAGATACACGAGTTTGTGGCACAGGAAAACAGGAATCTGCGATTATCGGAGGAAGAGTGGTTAGATTGCTACTTATATACGAAAATCCACGAAATTTTCTTTGCATCCTTCCCCTCTAAGTTGTACGAGTGGATTGCGAAGCTAGGAGACAGTCAAGGAAGGTGTAGGCTCGACAAACCTATTGTGTGGACTCTAGAGTTGGTGCGCAGACTGGAAGCATCAAAAGATAAGATTGCGTGCACTGTGGACAATTGGCTCGATCAAATTATAGGATGGTTTATCACCGAGTTTGCGGTAGATACTTCAGTCAGCTATAGTGATGCAGAACGACGCTTCCTCAAAGGACTACGAGGTAAGTATGTTAAATCTTTGAACACTTGGATCAAAATGCTACTTTGTGAAAAGTAGGTTATGCGAATAAATTGATGTTTGGGTCTATGCGAAGTGGGAGGATCTACAGAAATGAAGGTAGCGCAGAACTAGAGTCTAGCCCCTTGATTTCACCTCTGCGAGAAAGCAAGGAAAATATCACAAAGATTTCACCAAGAAGTGCAATTAGTTTGATAAGGCAGGGAATTCCACACATACCACTTCCACCTACAACACCACCAGTCTCACCATCTTCACCCCCGTCTTCGCCCACACCACCTCCGCCACCACCACAGTTCAATATGGTGAGAGCGATAAAATTGCCTGTGTTCAAAGGAGTAGGGTATGAAGATCCGAACCAGTTTTGGTTCATGGTAAAGGCTATATGGGAAGCGCAGGGAGTCACAGATGAAAATATAAAGAAAGTAACATAGGTCAGTGCTTTGCAGGATCGTGCACTGACGTGGTACATTAAGCATTCCCATGAAAATAAAAATGTAGGATCACGGATATCCAAGCTGTGCTAAACAGGGAATTTAGTAGGCCAAAATCAGAGACACAGTCGATTATTGGATTTAAGTAAAATGCGATGCTTCCAGGCGAGACCCCCTGGGAGCTGGATCAGAGACTGAAGGGTATGACTTGGGAAGTCAACATGACCTTGACGAATGGGCAACATCGCACATGGTTTGTAGCTTTGCTAATGCTGCATCTAAGGAATTCATTGTCACAGCAGAAGCTATCCACTCAGGCCAAGGCCTTGGAGATTTCAATGAGACTGCACGAGACCCCGATACAAGATCCTAACCTGAGAGCCCAACAAATCTATGCGCAGTTGAAAAATTGCGTCTTGAGATGTAGAGTTTGAAACAAGACAGGACAACTCGCCCAAAAGTGCGTGAGGAGGTATGGTGTGTAAAGTGCAAAGGCCAGGGACATGACAAGGACCATTGTCCAGTCTTCGCGAACTACCTGGTGGGGGGAGGACTAATGCCATTGAGACTAGAGGCATAAGTAGGACCGAGCACGGCACCTACATTATGGTGTGTGATTTGTTAGATAGGAGGGAAGCATGCTACAGATAACTCCCATCTATTACAGAAGTATACGCAGACTTCCCAACAGTTGTTTTGTAATTTCTGTAGGTTAGTAGGCCACGATGAGTGCACCTGTAGAAGTTATGAACTGATGATGGATCAGACTCCTACCTATAGAGTTCAAACCGAAACACGAGTTCTCGATCAAAATGCGGGGATGGCGCGCACTGGATTTCAGGGGCATGGACGAGGTCGAGGTGGAATAGGACCAGGAAGAGGTCGTGGCCAGTTGATTTTTTACAATTGCAGAGGGCCAGGGCATTACACCCGTGATTGTACACATTTGATGAGAGCATCATGCTTATATTGTACCCACTTTGATCATGAGATGGAGGACTGCCCCATGCTGATAGCGAGGTTGCACGATAAAGGAACACTCCAACCTCCCCCGACTCAGAACCTGCAAATGATGAGGTCTGAGCCGCGCGAAGAAGACCCGAATGTAAATATCGTGCTCCGAAGCGGTATTACAACAAGAGATGACAAAGGCAAGCAGCCCAAAGAGAGTGCCTGGGTTCGCAAGGCTCCAACAAAGGAACCAGAATTTGATTTGGAGCGCACTAAGGAGACATTCATGGAAGCTAAGAAGAGCTTCGTGGAGGCCTCCACTTCAGGTAGTAAAGACAAACTGGAACTAGAAATGGACCCATTAATGCTCACTACCTTTCTGGAGACATGCATGAAGATGTTGCGTGATAGCAAGGCTGTGAAGGGGCTGAAAGAACTCATAACTAGATGTGCTAGGATCGTGCAGGAGAACCGCGTGTAGTCAGGAAACTCAGGAAGCTCAGGAAGCACACAACATGAATAGGAAGAGAGATGAATTGACCACGAAAATCGAGGAATATGAAATGGATCAAGTGATTTTTTATCTAGGATCGGACACAAATGTCCTGTCAAAGTAGACCTGGGAGCACATGGGCAGGCCCATGTTGCAATGGTCTCCGATTCAACTATGAATGGAAAACCAACAAAAGATCCTACCTATGGGAAGATTGATGGGAATAATGGTAGATATCGAAGGTGCTAGTGCGCTTGCAGATTTTGAAGTGATAGAGATTGTTGATGACAAAAATCCCTATCTCCGCTACTAGGAATAGATTGAGCCATTGAAATGAATGGAGTGATAAATCTAATGAAGCGCAAGATGATTTTTGAGAAAAAGTCACTGCGCGTAGTGGTACCTTTAGACCCTACGGAAGGATCGCGCTACACAGAGCTGGTGCAGGATTACGATAACAATGATGATCTAGACTGTATTTACAAGATAACTGTGCGGGAGCAGGACTGGGTGAATCCAACAACGGATGACAAGATTTCATGGGAGTGCGAAAGGTCCTGCACCTTATATTTGGATGAAGAGATAAAACGATGGCAAAGCCGGTTACCCGAGGTAACCACGCTCAATTGCAACATGATGACAAGGTTGCTGCACTGTGTGGCAACAGAGGTAAGAGATCTTCCTGTGTATGATGGATTGACCGAGGTGGATGATTTCCTAAACCAATTTGAAAGAGAAGTACTGGAACAACAACATTTCGATGCTCTGAAATGGGCACTGTGCGCTACACCTACACGTTGGTGGGGTACGGACCAACAAAATTTTGAGAACTGGCATGAATGTAGAAGGATGATTCTCATGCGGTTTGGAAAGCCTTAGATGCAGATGAAAGCCGGGTATGATGGACGAAACAACCTACACGCCCACCTTTCCAGATGGGTACAGGCGTATGGTGCGCAACTTGCATGAATGCACACCGTCCTTGCAATAGGAAACATGACCAATAAGCAGGAGCGGGAAAGATGATGGCACGAACGACAACCAGGAAGTATGATAAGACCAAGCGTGTTGAAGATTATCTACGTGGAAGCCTTTGACAAGTATGTGCAGCATTGAATACGGTCCACCATGTGAAGAGGACTGACTAGGACCTGTGTGTGCCAACAGTTCTATGGTCTTGTAGGACCATGTGCAAAACCCTAACTGCGCGGGCACTTCTAGAGCTGGAGTATGAAACAGATGATGTAATCCCTATGGAGCATACAAAGCCTAGTCCATGCAGAGTATTAACCATAGATACGATGGTTCACGAAGCCTGGAAAGGAGGGATCACACAGTCACAAGAGACAGAACGCATGGGACTTGAGGAAGAAATCCAACAGGGAAACCTTAGACTCCAAGAACTTGAAGAAGATAGGGTATGGTTAATAAAGAAAAGCACGCTGGTGGATGAAAAAATCAAGAAGCTGGAGGACAAGATAAAGAAATATTTTCTTAGCAAAAAGACTAGAATGGTAAGACAGGAGGCGCGTGATCATGATAACATAGTTATGGCCTATTTCCACGAGTTGATCAGTCTGATGCCTTGGCTTGGACCGCATATTGCTAAGAATAGTGACCAGGGTAGCATGTTGCAAATGGTGAAGTGTGCGATGCCGAACGTAACACTACAAGGAGGGGATTCTCTAGGAACCATGATGGAGGATAGGATGGAACTCTACACGGGTGGTGCGACCACCTGACTAGCCAAGGGAAGGAGAGTCTTAGCACTCCAGGTAGTTGGAAAGGAGCGCGGGACTATAAAATATCTTGCTGGGAGCTGCACGATATTGGAGATGTGCGCAGAAGCAAAGAGTCACAAGGTCTGTGACCGTGCACAAGGTGCTGTGCTGCTGCGTGGATTGGCTAGGAAGTGACTGTTGAAGTCACTATTCATGATGGGATGCTCGACTTGATGCCAAATGGAGTGGGAGGTAGGCATTTAAGACGCAATTTATGGACAACATTTGGGAAGATCTACCGCCAAGAAAGAATTTATGAACCGGAATTGGGGGGAACGGTCGAAGTCGAATTCAAAAAGCGCTATAAAACATAAAGGGCTGCCCAGCAAACAACACTTGGTCATTTGCAAATTGAGCGATTGAGCAGAGCCCTGATTGTTGTGAGCCGAGCGTTGATTGAGCCCTTGAATTCGCAAGTGATAGATTTCTGCACAGCTACAATGACCGCAACTAAGGATGGTATGGGGATAGAAGAGGTGACCATCGACGAGGCCGCGAAGGCCCTAACTGTGGAGGATGTTCTAGAAGGTGCCAGGATTGTGGTGGAGATCCCGAAATCACCACACACACCAAGACCCAAGAAGGATAAACAAGATATGGCTCATGTACCCGTGTCCCCGTGGAACCCGCTGCGTAGCAAACTGTTGATGGAGGAGAGAGGGAAAGTTGTCACTATAGATATAGATGAAGAAGAAGAGGATCTGTAGGCCCTTATCATCACAGAGGAAGAAGATGAAGGCATGGAGGTGGATACTCAACCTACACCCTTTGTGACAAAACTACCCACCTATGTCCCCCCACGAAAAGGGAAGGCCAGAGTGCCCAAGGACCTAGACGAGACGAAGAGTTTGCTCCAGACCCTGCGCCTCCCAGATGGCATTATGTTTGAGGGCATGCACTTGGGCCGCATGCCGACCATGAAATTTGAAGATTGGGACCTCGCTGACCACGAGAAGTTCCCTCACCTTGAGACCGAAAACCTCATGAAGCAGAACACCGCGGGGGTGGTGATAACGTTAGAGTCGCGGAAGTGGTTGCATGGTGTGGAAAAGCCCGGGTTGCTGAACCTACTATGGGTGCCGCATTTCCACCGTAACCCAAAAACCATTTTCGTCATTAGGCAACTGCTCTACCTGGTGCATGATGGGTATTTATGGCTGGAGGATCCCATCCCCATCACATTAGACCTAATTCATCATGTTTCCTGGCTTCCATACAAAGGAAAGGACCCTGCGACCATATCAGAAGGAAAGGGCAGTGATTTGGCCATCGCAGAGGCCATGAAGAAGAAGTACAAGTTGGAAAAGAAGAAGAGGGGATACGCCATCTCCAGCATCAAGGAAAAAGCAGTATGCGTAGTGACCCAAATCCTTGCAGGCAAAGTTATGCGCAAGTGCCATGCCGATGAGGTACCTGCGTTGGTGGTCGCACTGGCCGAGCAGTGTGCAGAGGGGGTCCAGTTTAATTGGTCCGAATTCCTCTGCACATAATTCTTAGAGAATTGTCGCGAAGACTAGGAGAAGGGTAAAACCTTCCACTATTTATGGCTGTTGCTATCCATAGTGCTTGTAGCAGGGGAATTGTCAGAGGACAGTCAATTCCCCATAATTGATAGAGAATTATCGGAGGCCGCGAAGTACGCTTTGCTCTGGGCCATGAAGGATGCTACAAGGATATGCAACAACAAGATCTTTTGGGTGCTCATGGAGATGAACATCTGAATGTGGATCAATCATAAACTGCACTTGTCACCCATGGTTTACAACAGTCTGCAGGGTTTTGCAGAATTCAAGGCAGACATGCACAATGTATATATCGGGGTGTGTAAGGATCCGATAAAGCAGTGGACAAAGATACCCTTTATAGCCACTGATGACGCCATTTTCATTGTCTTGGAGGCATGGCCTCTAGAATGGCGCGCCCCAGACATTGTAGAACTCAAGAGGTCGACAACGTAGAAGAAGAAAGATGATGCCAAGCTGCGCATCGCATAATTCGCCGAGAAAAGGTGGAAGGAAACAACAGTAGCCGAGGTGCGGGCAGTGCAGGAAGTAGCATAGAAGGAAGCCTAGCAAGAAAAGGCCGTAGCAGTAGCAGCAGCACAGGAACCATCTGTGAAGACGACCGAGGGCCAAACACCACCTTCACAAGGGCAGACAGTAGAGGAAGCAGAAATAGAAGAAGGAGGCACGAAACCACGAACTACGTCCACATAATTGAAGCGCCAACACCTAACAGAGTGAGCAGGATCGAGGAAGATGTTCAAGGCCTCGAAATTTTCCATTGACCCAATCACCCTAATTGAGGTTGAATTGCATAACATTAGTGAGACAGTACGCAATGTCACAAATGAGGCTCTCCAAGATTTCATGCAAGAGAACTATATTGTGTTGGGGGCCCTCAAAGCGTAGTTGCAGGAATTACAGGAGAACCTCGCTCAGGTTGGTGCCCTTTCAACTAACCTCACAGTTGGATCCACGGCAGCAGAGCAGATGTTGCGCGCACAGACGATGAACACAATAGTGTTGTTAGAAGGGGCTCTAGTGACATCAAATGAGACCGACAGGTTTTCAATTAGCACAATGAAAGGTCTCGGTGTTAATCTAGCTACCATTTCACGTGAGACACTATATCTATTGTATGATGGGATAATGGCAGAGCTGTGTGCTAGGGAGAGTCGCGCGCTCCAAGTCCTCATCGAATAGAAGATAAATATGGAACAACTTAGCTTATAGCGCGATGAATTGGTGTCGCAAATTCAACAGTTGGTGTAGGTGATAGGCGACACTTGGTGAAGCATCCCAGAGCTGGCCATCCTAGCAGATCTACTAGTGGAGGTGCGAATCCACAGGTTAGCAGCAGGAGTCTGCGAGGCCAGGGAAGAAATGACAAAGGTTCAGCTGGAGCTGAATCTTTAGATCGCTAAGCTACGGTTACAGGCACAACCATCCACTCCCTCGAAAGTTAGAGAGTAGCACGCCAACGCTATCACAACGGGATTGGTGGAAATCGGAGGTGCAGTGCGAGACTGCGCTCGCATGTTGGAAGAATCACTTGAGGTCCTCACAACTCTACAGGAGGAACCCAACATCCAATGCTTAGAGACAGAGGTGCAAGAACTCCAACATCAGTATGACAATGTTTGAGGAACCGCGTAGACAGTGGTCCTCACCCAACAGCTTGCGAGGATGCAGCAAGCTAAAGCACTAAAGGAGCAAGTGGATGCAACATGACATAAGGAGGCAGTTCTAAAAGTGTGCGTCCAGCATTGGATCGACGAGGCCTTCACTATCATGGTAGACATTGAAGGCAAGCTCGTGAACATAGAGGGGATGCACACATTGATGTAGAGAAGTACCTTAGACACAGAGGTCTCCAAATAGTGTATGCAACAGATCCAGCAAGTAGCAGTGCAATGCACTGCTAACCTCCGCGTAGTTCAAGAACAGTGGGAGGGAATCCGCACCAAGATCGCCGCACTGACAGAGTGACTTGAGGGTGAGTCATGATGTTTGTGTTGGGGGCCTGTTGGGCATGGAATCTGCCCAAGGTATGTTTTGGGTCTCAAAGCCCAAGTTTTGACTAAATTTTGTTGTAAAGCTCCGCGAATTGCGGGCACGGGGCGTGAAATTATGATAGAGTCACAGGGTTTTTCGCCCTAGTTTGTAATGTAATGTCGGCTAGATATACATACCCATGGTCCGTTAACCATGGGATTGTATAAATAGAGTGAGGCTCTAAGTAGAGAGGACAATAGTAGAGATAAGGAAAGGTCTAAGTAACTAAGTGAAGTGTGTCTTGGGTCGTAGAGTAGGAGAAGGCTCTATAGCTGCATGTTTGATATAATTTGCAAATATACTGTTTATTTACTATGTGATCCTGTATGAATGGTTTATACGGTTAAGTATACTTAAAACACTCAAGTAGGAAAAGTTAAGTAACTAACATTGGAATACCATTTAGGTCTTGGGTAATAAAGCAGAGCGCGAAGTTCAGCCCCTCGACAGGGGTGCGCGAAGGTAGTATATCAGGCTGCGAGGTAAGGGAAAGTGTGCTTAGTGACTTGCATGTAGGGTCAAATAACGAACCACTTGAACTCATCAGACATCTCCAGTGTCCAGAAACCTGGTTCTAGCACCCTCCCATACTACTTCGGGTTAGACCTTAGTGCGCGCTCCGCGGACTCTTGCTGAAAGGGCTAGTAGTACTAGGATTTGTTTGGCTAAATCAACTTTGAACCTGGGTCAGGCCCCACTAAGCCAACAATATCCATGTCATATTCTTGTATTTTAGTAATCCACTTGCCTCTTTTTCCTTCATTATCCCCTTGCACAGGGATATCTTTTACTGCGGGTGGTGGAACATAGGTTGTTATGCTTGATTGTAGGACATAGATATTGAAAGCTTGTAGGGATTTGACTAAGGCATAGGCCTACTTCTCCAAAATATTATATTTTACCTCCGCATCTCGTTACACTTGGCTGAAGAATGTGATTGGTTTCCCATGTCCTTCATCATTTTTTTGCAACAAGACAACAACCACCATGTGGGGAGAGGCAAATGAAAAGATAAAAAATAGTTTTTGGTAATTTGGGCTGACTAGTACTGGGGCTTCTGCAAAAGCCTTTTCCATTCTGGAGAATGATCCCTAAGCTTCTACTCTCTACTTTACCTCCCTATCCTTCCTCGGCATCTCTGTGATTTCTTTGACTATTTCAACATAATTAGGTATGAACCTTCTTAAAAAGTTGATTTTTCCTAAGAATACTTGGATTTATTTCTTATTTCTTGGTAATGGAATGTTAATGATGGCCTCTAGCCTTCTGGGATCAATCTTTACTTCCTCCTTTGGCACAATGTGTCCCAATAGTTTTCCTTCACTCAGAGAAAACTGATATTTCTCGGGGTTTAAAGTCAGACCATACCTTCTGCATTTTTCAAAAGTGAGTTGCAAGTGTTTCATGTTCTTTTCATCTGTTTTTAGAAAACAATGATGTCATCCAAATAAATAACTACACACTTGTCTTTTTCTCCAACAAATGTTATATCCATAGCCCTCTGAAAAGTGGCTCCTGTGTTTATGAGGTCGAAGGGCATTCTGTCATACATAAACGTTCCCTAGGGTATAGTGAAATAGGTTTTCTTCTAATCATTTGGATGCACAACGAGTTGGTTTTATCTATAGAAGACATCCATCATGGACATTTGAGCATATCCTACCACCTTCTGTAAAATGTAGTCCATCTTAGGGAAAGGGTAATTATCTTTTAGTGAGGCCTTGTTTAGATTCCTGAAGTCCACACATAACCTTATTTCTCCATTCTTCTTCCTCACAGGGACTAAATTTTCTATCCAATCTGAATACCTCAAAGAAATAATAATGTTTCCCTGTAGCAACCTCCTCGCCTCTTTCTCAATTGATGGAAGTAACAAAGGGTCAATTTTCCTGATCTTTTGCTTATATGGCTTCACCTGACTCTTCAAAGGAATTTTTTGTTGGATAATAGTAGTGTCAAATTTTTTCAAGTCATCATATGACTAAGAAAACACATCTGTATATTGCTTGAAAATATCCATATACCTTTGCTTTTATTCTTTAGGAACTCCTTTTTCCAACTTTATCACCCTGGGGTCTTGTTCTGTACCAATGTTGTAGTCTTCTGCTTGTTCTTCAAGTGCTTGTTCAATTGGTTTGGAGGCCACATCATTTGGGTTAAAAAACCTTTCCAATGGGACCAATCCTCGGGGTATGGTGCTACCCTTTAATTGTAAAATCTTGTGTCTAGCAATAGTCTCTCCCAAACTAACTTGTTGTTCATTTATTGCTTCCTCATCCTCCTGGCCAATCACTGATTTTGAAAAATCTCCAATAACCTCCATGCAGCATTTGATTTGTTCCTCATTTTCAAACAACTTCCAATACTTAACATTGTCTGGTATTGAAGGTATGTATATGACTTCAACTTCGTATCTGATCAAGGGGTTTTAAGGAGGCTTGAAGTTACTAGAAAATATAGCCAAGGATTCAACCATACGATTTCTATCTCTAGGAAAATATTTTTTATCAAAGGCTAAGAAAAAATTATCAATCAGATCCCATACCTCATTTTGATAATTCTTTAATCTTGGATATTTATCTTGGCATTGATTTTTGATTTGCTTCACCACCAACTTTGAATCTCCAAACACTGCCAAGCACCCAATATTGAGACTTCTAACATCTTTTAGCCCTAACAACAAAGCTTCATATTCAACAACATTATTAGTGGCTTCAAAATCTAGATTGAAAGAAAGAGGAATCGTGTTTCCTTTCAAAGACACCAACAACACACCTGCTCCATTTCCTTCCCTAGAATAAGCACCATCAAAGTATAACTTCCATACTTTATTACACTCTATTGATTGTTTATTTAGCTGAACAGAACATTCCACATGTGTTTCATCCATGATTTGATCATCTTCCTCTAACAATAAACAAGAGAAATCCTTCTCTTTACCATACACAAGAGCATTATTTGAAAAATCAACCCTTGTAATTGTCTTTACAAATCTCGATTCTCTATGTGGTTGACGTTCCTCTCCATAGAACATAGGAATGGTGGAATATGTCAAATCCGGTTTGATAGATCCAAAAAATTTCAATCCCCACAACCTAGACAAAAACATGCCAAACCTTGCAGGGATGTCAATAACCACAATATCTATTACAACACTTTTCACAGGAATCTGAGCCAAATTGACCACTAGGTCTTTAATCATCCCCATGCATTTTACTCTCTTAAATTTAAAGGAGCACATTTCTTTATATGGTTTTCTTATTTGCAGCCTCAACTACTCCATGACAAACAAGGGCACTAGATTATGAGAAGCTCCTAATTCAAGCATACAATTATGTAATATAAGCTCATGAATTACCAAGGTAACATAGAAAGGGCCAGTGGAAGAGTCTTTCTCCTCAACATGAGGTCCAAATAAAACAATGGGTCTTTCTTATTAGGTTCAGTTTATCCCACATAGGAGCTATGGTAGGTGGACACATGAACTAAGATACTTGAGCTTAATAATTAGGTTTTTTTATCAATTTAGTTAAGGGAACATATATTTTGACCTTCTCCAACTCTTTTTGAATATTAAAGGTAGAGGGGTTCCTATCAGTTATTTCAACTTCAGTAGGTTCCTTCTCCTTACTACAGACTGACTTGGTTTGGGGAGATAATTTCTCTACTTTGTGGGCTTCAGGCTTATGAGGAACAAGATCTGAGGACTCCTTCTTGCTTGGTGGGACTGGGTCAAGAGGTTTCTTTCCTTTCTATATTGACTTGGGGGAATTTGAGTGGGGAGGTTCTTCATTTTGATCTTGCATTCTAGACCTTTTCCTAGAGGATTTGAGGTCATATTTTCTGTGTAAATGAGCCTGCATGAAGTCAGAAAATTATCTACAACAGTTGTCGATTTCACCATCATCCAGTGGGGCATCCAGGCTGTTATCACTTAGAACTAAAAATTTTATGCATATAGTTGTTTGTCCTAGTCCAATTACAAAGGTCTGTGTCAAGTTGATTTCATTTTATATGTCTTACTTAGGATTTGGAGTTTTAAAGTTTTTGATTTAAACTATACTCGAATCCTATTGGTTCTCCTCCACCCATCATTGTTCCATAGCCATGTATTGTCACATCCAAGTCACCGTGTCTTTTAGTGATTTCACAGCGTAATCCCATTTGCCAGTTTCGCAGCGCAATTATGGTTAAGCGATTTCGTAGCGCGTCATGATTAGGCCGTTTCGCAGCGCATCATTAGAATTTAAAACTAACAGCGCTACGAAATCATGGATTCGTGCATTTCGCAGCGAATCTTTCCCGAAATGTCAAGTCCATTAGGTGAGTCACCAGTTGTGTCCACTCATGTCAGTTTATGTACCCCTCGTTTCACGTTTGAACGCTCATTTGCCACTACCCCACCAATAGATCTGTTAATATGCACAGAAATATCATTCCCAAGAGATTTTACCGTACACAGACCTTAATGATGGTCGTAAGTGCTGCATGAGCGACAAATATGCCTGTGATTATGTACTGAAGTGTTTCAATGAAAGAATTTGAATTTCAAGCGAGGCTGATTTCAAGCGAGCCTGATTACAAGCGAGGCTGAATTAAAAAGAGCTGAATCACCATTTCAACCGGAGCTGTTAGACTTTGTGTGTGAAGATCTCGAAGGAAAAAATGGAGAGAAAAGAGCACAGATCCGGTAAATGCCAGAGGACTGAACCTGAGGGCCTGGACATAGCTTTGAGGGATGAAGGCGTGAAAAAAGCGTTCAAAGATGCTGGGTGCTGGAACTTTTGCAAAAAGCTACAAGGAGGACATGCGCAGGTAACTAAAGAATTTGCGCTAAACTTCACTGGTTTAAATTCAAAGATAGCTATGCTAGAAGTCCAAGTTTCTCCAGAAGCCATAGCTGTTGTGACAGAGATCCCAAGAGGACGGGAAGAATGGTTTAAAAATTTTAAGTTTGATATGAACCCTTGTAAAGAGTTTTTAAAGGAGGCATATGTAAACGAAGACTTAACAAAAGCAGTGCCCATAAATTATGTCAAGGAACATTACGCTCTTCTTCTTACCTGCATACAGAAATATTTGACCTGTGAAGGAAGGTACAATAAGGTTTACTCTTATCATTTCAAACTGCTTTTGCATTTCACTGGGAAAGTCTCCATAGACATTCCTTTTTATTTGTTTCGCAGTTTGAGTAAGATGTGTGACAAGGTGCAGTTAAGGAAAGAGGACTGTGAAACCTCCTTGTTTCATCATGGTTTGATCAAGTTGCTAGTTTTGGATGGCCTTCAAAAGATAGGCAGAGACTGGAATTCGTTTATTTTCATGGCTGGATTCCAAAACAAGACTAGCCTTACTCCACAGCCAGCCAGAGAACTCACAATAGCTGAGCTTCAAAAAGAAGCAAGAGTTAAAAAACAAAACAAGTCACAGCTAAGAAAACCAGTGAAGCCACTAATCATTCAAGAACAACCTCAGCAATCAACAAAGGAAAAATCTCAGGATAAGAAGACTGTACCTGAAACAAGCAGATCTAAAGCAGTCTCAAGGGTAAGGACAAGAAGCAAAATAAATAAGGAAAAAGGTAAAGCCATAGCTGTTGAAGAGAGCCCAGTGTCTAAGGCAAGCTTGAGTGATTTATTACAGGCCATTGAATTCGAGCAATCTGAACCAGTCCATATTGATTTAACACAGTCACCACAAGAAGGTACCAAGAAGTCTAAGGCCTCAAAAAGGCTTAAATTCGATGAGCCAGGTTAAGAATTCATTTTAAAACCCAGAAGACCTATTACAAGGAAGCAAGTAAAAGAAGCGCTGTCAAAAACAGAGGAAACCGGGAAAGTTAGGCAAAGTGATACAAGCAGAACAGTCATCACATCTCAAGGAGATAATATAGCAGTCATAAAGAGCCAGTTAGAAGCAAGCAGTTAGAAAACATGCAGATGTGTATACAAATTATCGTAAAGCTCTGTGGAAAGGGACTGAAACCTTTCAAAACCAGTTGAATTCAGTAGTTGATGGCCATGCACAATTTCACACATGGACAGTACCAGCCATCAAAGAGGCCCAGTTCATTAGAAAAATAAATATGCAATTAAGAGCTGAGAATAAAGCTCTGAAGAAGAAGATTGAAGACCTGAAGGTACAGCTGGGCCAGTTACCTGCTAAATGAATTTTCTCTTCAAGAGAGGTTTTGTTCCAAATTTTGTCAAATTTGCTTAGTCTTATTGTTTTGAAGAAATGTAAATCCCTGTTATACATATGAAAAGTCGAAGGGAGTTTTTGGCAATCAGATATTTGGGTGATAAAAATTCAGGGTCAAAGGCAAGCTGTTTCAAATAATTCAGCAGTTTCGTAGCGCGCTACGAAACTGCTGTAGGTGATGATTTTAACACAGACAGGCAGTTTGGTATTATGGGCGGGAATTTTGAAAAGGAGACACCTAAAGGATATGTAAGACATCAGATGGAGCTACCATAGCCATTCAGATCAAGACAGGTGTACGTTTAGAAAGGTGGAATATTTTAACCCAAGTTCAAATTTCTGTTGTAAAGCCCCTTTATCACCGTTCAAAGGGTATTTAATGATTTTCATACAAGGAACTTTTTCCTGCACACCTGCTCATCGATGCAACCTACTACACATCAAAAACGTGGCAGTGCTCCATATTTTGGGTCATTAAAGGCTAGAAGACATGCTGCTGTACATTCGAGCAATTTGAGGAAAACTGGAACCGAGAAGCAAGGGACATCTCCTAACACTACTGAGCAGTTAAAGATTCAGCGTTCAAGGTCGATATGGAGTATTAAACATCCAGCTCAGCCAAACTGAAAAAGAGACCAGGTGTCAAAGAACAAGGAGAAGTCATTATGCATAGAAAATAGAGTTAGAGTCATAGTTAATTTAGAACTCTTTAAAACTCCAGTCAGCACTTTATTGTATTTAATAATTAGTTGCATAGCTGATAGGTGTCATTAGAGGTAGTTATCGAATTCCCCTCATGCTGGAGGAGGAAGCTCGAATTAGTTAGAATAAGGATTCTATATATAGCTGAAACAGAAATGTAATGGGGGTTGGATATTTTATAAAACAGAGTACTGTTTTGGCTTATGTAAAGACAGAGTTCAGTAATATAAGTTGGCTGCTTTTCTTCTCAGGATTCATAAAGGATTTCCATGTTTAGAATGGTGATTTATTTCTTTCTTAATGTCTTTTACAGTTGTATAAATGCATAATCACTCAGAATTCACTGATTGTGCTCTGATTTCCTGTATGCATTTATAAACTGTGGTTTTATATGAGTTGTGTTCTGAGCACCTAAATGCTAAATGCCCTGACTTCTATGCAAAGGCAATATCATTGTTTACTGAAGTATGATTGACTCCATAGGCCCAATGGAAATTAGTTTAATGTTTGTCCAGCCTTCATATTTGTTAATGTTATTCCACAAGAGTTAGCCATCTTATTAATAGTCAAAAATCAATAACCCTTTGAGAGAGCCCTCTCAGGCTAAGGAGGCTAAGCCTTAGTCAAAAGATTGGTTTGAAATAGTTACTTGAAGTCTTCCTGGTTTGCAGCCTTCCAGGGCTTGATTTTGAGATAACACAGGCGATCACCTTCTTCCTCGTGAGCTTCTATCTCATGTTCCTCATTAGAAAGAGAAGATAATTGGTTTTCTTGAACCTCTATAGTTTCTTCAACATGTTCCTCTAGATCATCTTCCAAATGCAAAGGTGGTTGAATGTGATTTTGTTATTCCTTTCTCTCCCTTTGCAAGAGTTTCAAGTGTGGTCTTCTATATTGAGGGTTGAAATTATAGTTTGGAGATGGTTGACTCTGTTGAGGAGAGTTTTTGTTTTCCAAGTCTAGTTCTACAAGATTGTTAGACAAATTTCTTATCATCTTATTCATCTTCTAAAGCTTTTGTTATTGGGTTTCCTTCACATGGATCCAAGAGCTAGCTTCCTATTTTCTCCTTCTCTTATCACCATACTCAATTTTCCCTTTCCATTTCCTGGTGGAGGTAAAATTTGCTTCAACCTCTAGAGCATCTATTTGAATCTAGTCCAAGGTACGAGATTTTCTTTCTCTAAGAGTGAATCCAAATTCAGGTTCAAAATCCCCAACAAAAACTACTTTAGCAACAACCTATGGAGCTTTGATTTCAGCTGGAAGACTGTTGTATAATTTGTTAAATTTTTTTATGAATTCTGAAACATCTTCATTATGTTTTTTCTTTATCTCATTAAATTCAGTGAGGATGTAACCATGGTCCCTTTTCTCTCCCCATTTCTACATGAAATAATTATCCATCTCCTCCCAGGTAATGATTGAATCATTTGGGAGGGATTTGAACCATTTCATTTCCTCCCCATCTAGGGTTTGGACATAAATTCTTAGCACCACATCCAAGTGTTCTACATTCATATTTTCTGCAATTGCACAGAAGATTTCTATATGTCTCTGAGTGAAGATATCATCTTCTCTAGTGAATCTTGGCAACCAATTAAGATAGTCTTGTGACATACTATTTAGGGGTTGTGGAAAGTCTAGTGGAGCATATTTATTTAAGGGAAAACTAGGGACAACCATGTTTTGAAAAGTAGGTGGTAGGAGGTTTATAATAGGGACTTGCTGAGGAGTTGGCTAAATTACAAGTAACTCGAGCTAAGTTGGGAAACTATTAATGCTCTGTGTTGGAATGTTTATGAGAATATATTTAACTTTCTCAGGTTCTAGGAAAGTATGAAATGTGAATGGAGGAGAGCTGACAAAAGCTTCTTAGATTTTGAATCTTGAGGAAGATGGGCCAAATAGTGCATAACGTTCCTCAGGATATTCCATGACTTTGGAGGAAGAATTAGAGTAGTTTATCACAACCTTTTGAGAGATAGAGGATGATACTTCTAGAAAAGAGGTCACATGAGCTAGAGTGACAAGAGTTATTTATTTCCATACTCTCCTGGATATTATCTTTTGAGGGTCAAAGATAGGGGAGTTCTCTGCTATGAAGTATTAGAGAGAGTGTGTGGTCTTTTGAAATATAGGATGCTTAAAATGAGATTGAAATAGTGGAGTCGCCAAGGTGAGGGATCTACAACCCACACCCCTTTCTACTCACCTTACTAAAGGGTGTATAAATTTCATACCCAAGGAAAATTTTCTGATTCATCCCTGACAGTGGTGCCAAAAGATGTTGTAGCTCCTAGAGACAACCCCTGGGTTGAAGAGAGACCAATTCCTAGGACATCTTGATGAGTTATTTAAGGATCTGTTGAGATTTTATATTACACTTAGTATTTAACATATTTTAGATGAAATTGATTCAGAAGCTTCCTTAAGAGGAGAAATACAAAGTTGGATACCAAATATTACTCACAGAAGCATTAATATCTGACTCTAGTGGCCAACATCACATGAACATGAAATTTTATCAGTCATTTGTAGTATATCAGATAGAAGAATCGAGGAGGAAAGAAAACCAATGCACAAGGCTTAAACTAAGAATACAATGCATTATACCATTTCAACATGGAGTGGATGGGAGAAACATTTAAATGAAGTGCTAAGATACATGGAGCGTATTTTTAGGATAATAATTCATATCAGTTATAAGCATATTTGATCAACATTAGACATAGATGAATCCATAAATCCATGAAAACATATCCAACAGATGCTATTACATGTAATCTAAGAAGAAGAGTGAGAACATATGGAACAAACACAAGAAGGAATACATACTACACATTCATATGAGCCAAAATCGCCAAAAAAAATCATTAATCTTCCACAGAGCATACATTTCATTGACAATTTGCAGAGCTTCTCTCTTGGAAAACCAAAATTTTGAACCCTTGGTTTTGTATCATAAATTGTTTTTATAGGGCCTTAGAGGGAGAACCCATTACAAAATATTCTTTCTTGATTTGGCAGTGAATCATCATAACAAAATATCAGCGTGCTCTAGTGGCACAGTTGTACTAGCCAGATCCTAACTAACTAGTATTGAGTCTTTGAAAACATAATATTTACATGAAACAAAAAATATCAAAGTGTAATGATTTGACACAATCAACAACATATTTACCTATGATAGGCAGGTTCAGGAGGCAACATCGTTGGGTTGATGATCTAGAGCATAGGAGGATTGATGAACTATTCACATCATTGCCACAATGTTGGAGCTTCCATAGGAGCATGAAAGAATCACTTATATGAAATATTGAGATTTGTGAGCCCTGTATAGTTCAACCTAGGGCAGAATAATGTCTTCACCAATCCTAACAGCTAAAATTCCTTTTTGAGATAATTAACCACTATTTTACCTTTAAGGGTGGTAGTATTCTCATGGGAGGAATCCACCTTGCTCTTGGCCTCAACTAACATATGACTATATTGTTCCCATGTGACTAGCATTCCCATAAGATCCCAACAGCTAGGAAACCCTATTTCGAGTCTCTCATCAAACTCAAAGTTTAAGGTTGCCACATCCTTCAACATTATGTCTATGGATTCTTCAACTTTTGCTTTGGCCTCTTCCTTCTGAACAACTTTGGAGATCTCCATGATAGCAGAAACCCTATCCACCACATCTATGCCCCTCAATGCACTAATTTTCCTTTCATTTACAAACTGAATGAACTTCTTACCAATATGGGAGTTCTTTTTACCATCTTCCTTGGAATCTAGGATGAAGAACTCATAGTTCTTGATCACAATCTTATGTTCATCCATCAGACTTATGTATTCCCAGTTGTTTTCATCTCTGTTATAATTTCATCCCAACCAATTGCTTAGCTTGCATGAGAGACATATTTCCTTTCAGAATGCCTTTGAGCTCAACAATCTCCTCATTGGCTACTTGTAGGTTCTTGGTTATTAGATCTGCATTAGTCCTGGTTTTCTCAAGCTGATTTTATTTTTGTGACAGGGTTCATTGGGATCTGTCTAAATCCTTCTGCACCTTTGTTATAGACATTTTTGTGCCCTGCAACCACAAGCATGAAATTTCCATAAACCAAGGGCTCCTAAGTCCCTAAAAGTGTTGTTCTAATTCCTAAAGGAACAAGGTCAACAGATTACAGCTTCTCCCAGAAGTTCTCCATGAGAAAATGCTCATAATTGGTCAAAACATGATCATTTCAGCTGCTCCACTGGCTAGGTGCATTGCATTGCACCTAAATACACTGTGAGGGTGCGTTGCATTTCAAAAGTCCCTTCTATGGGGTACGATGGGCGAGAAATGACAAATGGCAGTGTCATTCCGCGAGGTGGAGAGGCAATGGAAGCTTCCAGAATCTTCTCCTGTGACACTTGCCTCACTGAATTCGACCAAGGATGAGTAAGAGGCCTTCAGTCTCCAAGTGGAAGCAAGAACTATCAGAGAGAAGACACTAATCAAATCACAAGCTGACTCATCCCCCTTACAGATATCTATATATGGATCCCTCATCCCAAAGATCCAGAGGCTGGTTTTTTGAGACAAACATCAGATTGTTGGGTGATCTATGCTTTGTTTGAGGTAAAGAGGGGCTTCTTTGCTGGGAGGTTGATGCTGGGTCGGAACAACTGGTTGTAACTCCTCCTGGATCTTTTCTTGTTTATCAATAAAAACTATTTGAGTTTTCCTCCATGCTTTTGTATCATTGATGCTTGTTATATTTGTATGGTCAATTTATATTTGATCCTAGATTGTTTATGAATATAGATCCATGTCTTTGTATAGTGCTATGCTTCTGTGATCTTACAGGTACTTTGTGAAGCTGGGTGTGCAAGGGAGCAGGTAGCTGAGGACTATCAAAGAAGAGAGGGATCGAATCGAGGGATTAGCACAAGACAGATGTTGGTCTTTCTGTTCCTCTCTATCTATAATTCATAAAGGAAAGACAAACGTAGTTTTTCTTTGTTTGTTTCTAAGGCAGCTGTCACACCTTAGTGGGATAGAGCAGTTCTATATAAACACTTTTCCCTGTAACAAAATGGTGACTCCGCTGGGGAGCTAATTAGTTTGTTTGTTTATCATTCCTTGTTTGTTTGTTTCATAAACTTATAAGTAGCATTCGAACTACATTTGCCATAACAAATACAAAGTAGACAACTGCTGCTTCAATCCATTCACTGGATCTGTTTATGATTTAAACAACTGATTCACAAACTATCTGATTGCCCTTGTGATAGCTCTTAGATCCTCCTTAGATCTACCCCTGATTGTTGAATTACTGATTGCTTTTTACTCGGCCAAAAACCAGGAACTGAACTGCAAACTGTGACCCGGAACTCGAACAGAGTCTCGTTTCTAGCCCAGCGCAGGTACTGTTAAGAGATTCTGAATTTCAGCGCACTTCCCGAGTGGACAACCTGTGCTGCATTTCAATTTCTCTGTGTTACAGGTGCGCTGATCAGACTAGCTCTGTTCAGTTGTGGTTTCTGTGGTTCATTCTTTCCAGTTCTATTCCTGAATTTTGCTGCCTATGATCAGTATATGTCTGTTTGAAACCCCTTTTCCTTGCTGTTATTCCACCTCCTTTGTACAAAAGAACTGTAGATGTTTTTGTGTGTTTGTTGAGTCATTTACAGTTCTCCTTTGCAAAAGTAGCATAATCGTACTATCGTCCTTTGATTTGAATCTGTCGCAAGTGTCGATTTCAATCGTAGGAAAGAGTTTGATTGTTGTTGATGGTTGATTATCCTGTTACTATTGCTTTTGGTCTGAATTTATAATTTTCTAGTGTCAAAAACAAGTATTCATTTCAAAATCGTAAGGTGTCGTAATCATCTCTATTTTTTGATTTCGAAAAGAAGCTTGTTTATATTTGTCGCTTGAAAAGAAATTCAGATTTGTGCGTCAACTTTCTTTTTAGCATCCATATACTAAGAAAGTCGAAAACAAATACATGCACATGCATTTGCATATAGACAGTCTGTTTGGCTTGATTTAGGAAAGTGCATTTACAGTGTGCTCTTTGCTCTTTGTGAAAAGATTCTGTCTTTCTTTTCCCTAGTAGCTAGGATTTTCATTGCATAAAAGAGATAAAAAGTTTGTTTATCATCTTTAGATTGCATTTTAGGAATTACATCTACATCTCGTGGTGAACCTGAAAGGCAAACTTCATAAACAAGATCAACTTAAAATAAACTCAATGAATCTAACAACGCTTTGGAACTTATCGCACAATATTTAGAGGTCTAGGCTAGAGACGTATTTCGGCGCCGTAAAACCTGGTAATTGTTGTTCTCACTGATGGTTGGGTGATTCCTCCGCTTTGAGACGATAAGTGCCAGTACGAACTTGTGCTCCCACGTACCGTCAAGTATATTTTGGGAGATCCCTATAGGCTTAAATCCTTTATCCATAGGAATCCGTGTCTGCCGCCCTATCGATCGCAATGCACTGAACACAACATTCGGGAAGATTGACTGCCGTACCGTAAAAAGTATTCTGCAGTTTTGCGATTGGTTTGGTACTCCCTCTACCTAGACTTCCAGAGCAGTCCCTTTCGTTCCTTTTCAGACTCCTTAACGGAAAAGGTCAATCTGAGCACTTGTCACTTCAGGCTCATTAAAAATCGAAGGAGACTAGAGTCATCTTTTGTTTTTTCTCGACTCTTAAAAACTGAAAAAACAAGTTGTGTCAAAGCGTCTAAAATTCATTTAATTCGGAAACATACTTCCCCTTTATTTTAGTTGATCGAGTAATCCGCAATCGTGGAAGAAAGTCAATTGAAACCCCGTTGTTCGCGGAGGCTTACGAGTCAACCGTCTTTGTCTCCGGAATCGAAGCCAGTACGGACAAAGCGAACTCGTTTAACCTGTTCCAAATCTCCTATTAAAGTTAGAACAAGTGTTCCAATGACATCAGAGACTCCAGTTACTCCAAACATTTCTGGAATCCCTGCCTCTACAGAAGAAGTTCAGCAGCCACAGAAGGATAGTGATACTGATCCTAGTCTAAGAGTAAACACTTGTGTTACCGAACCAGTTCCATCTACAACCGGTTCGGAAAGTCTTGCTCTTCAAACATCTGTTGCTGCCGATTTCGCACCTTCTTCGGCACCATAAATATTCTACGAACCTGAAGGTCTTCCCCTTCCACCTGGCCTAATTGCCATAGAAGAAATTGTAGAAGATCCTCCAACAAATACTCCAACACAATTTGGAGTCAGGATCACTCTATATCCTTCTTCATCAGAAGTTAGTCTACCACCAGCGGAAGCTCCTGTAGAATTGCTAGGTAATATTTTGGATAGACTACAAATGTCTGAAAAACCGTCAACATCTAGGACTGTGTCGTCTGACACAGCGACGGTAGAACTCCCTGCTATCACTCCGAGAATGTTCGCCGATATACCATCTATCCCGACTAGCTCTCAACCGCTAGAAGGAGCCCACTCAGGGGCTACTTTGACAGTATGGTCTGTTCCTGTTTGTTCATCCAGAATAATATCCGGAAACTCTTATGTTGAGTCTCAACAGATTGATCCACTTGGAGGTCAATTTGGGCAGTCCGGCCCCCATGGGCAGACAATTCCCTTGAGTTCTGGATTACCACCGTATGGGGGGCAATATACCCTTTCATTATCCCCTCCGAGGGGATATCCGTACTGGAGTTCACAACAACATTCAGGTTATACTGGAATTACCTCAAGCGGTTGGGTACCAATACTACCTCAACAACCAAGAGTTGTATATTCGATGCAACAATGCTTACCTATGTCAAACATACCGACTATGCCAGCTATTGTGACAGTGTCGCAAGTTCAAGCGCTGCCTGTTGTATGCCAACCTCAGGTTTCTCAGGTTGTAATGCAATAGCCCCTTGACCCTGCGACTCAACCACAATTGCCGACTGGTGGAATGACACAGGTTCAGACGGGTACAATTACCCCTCATCTTGGTCAAACTGTTAGTATCGGTCAACAGCACATGGCTTCACAACCATGGCTAGTACAATACCAACAACTGCAATTCCAACAAGTATACCAAGGTTCTGAGCAACAAATCTTTGCTAATTGTGGGCAGCCGTACATTCAAAACGGTCAAAATCAACCATTTTACAATGGTCATGCCCACCAACCTTACCAAAGTTACCAGCATCAAATGCATTATGCCGGTATGCAAAGACCAACTGCTCAGGCAATCCCATCTTATCCTGGGTATGCTTCTCCTAACCTGAATCAACAGTTACCCTTTGTGGCAACTTTAGAGTTACCTGATTTAAATCGGTTAACAAACGATCCAATCGCTTACGCCCCTTGGTGGCCAGCGATTCCGCATAAACTTCCATCAGATATTCCTAAATTTAATGGAAATCCGAGTGAGGATCCATCGAATCACGTGATGACCTTTCATCTATGGTGTTCATCAAACACCTTAAATGATGATTCGATAAGACTTCGCCTCTTTCAGAGGACGTTAACGGGTCTGGCGAAAAAATGGTACATCGAATTTCCTAGAGCTTCGTTCGACAACTTCAGTACCTTAGCCACAACCTTTTCAACCCATTTTCAGTTACCAATAAGGTACGAAACGGGAATAGAACTTCTTACCAACTTCAAACAGACAACGACCACTCACATATCTGATCATATACATGAGTGGCGACGTCGTCGTAGAATGGTAAAAACGTACGTCCCCGATCAGCTCTTAGCTGAATGGTTTATCAAGTCATTACTGCCTTCCATCACGGAAGATGTGGCAAAGGGGGGAGTCGTAACAGAAGAGCAAGTTATCGCTCGTGCGCAATATCTGGACTTGATTTACACTCAGTCCGGCATGCTCTACGATAAGATACCCGATGCCCCTAGACCAGAATTCTCAATTCCTCCTCCTCCTAAATTGAACACTGACTCTCATGCCGGCGATGGCGTGATTGGCACAACAGACATGAAATCGACAAAGGCTACATCCAAAAAGGCCTGTAAGATTTCAAGTCAAAATGCAAAAGATGAACTTCTTGCTTCGGAAGTAAATGCCATATCGACAGATAAAGGCAAAGAAACTAAACAACCAGGGAGCAAGAAGAAAGGCAAAGGGAAGAAGAAGAAACAAGAGGAATCATCACCTGAAAAATCTTCTTCAAACCCTCCAGGAGATAGGAAACTAAAAAATCCATGCCTTATATGCGATGAGGATCATTGGACCGCAAGTTGTCCACACAGAGCTGAGGTTAAAAAATTCTTCAAGAATTCGAAAACCTCCGCAGTGTTAACTGATCCATTTCCAAATCCAGGAACAAATCTGGTTGAAAGTGATAATGCTTCCCCGTCTCAAGTGCTAATGTTATCGGTTTCAAACAGCAAAATAATGCTTTGATATCGACTAGGAACAAAGATTATGGGAATCCAAAGCTGTCGAACAAAAAGGATAAAGATCAACCTAGTAGTTCGACAACAACTTCGACAGAAGTTGCACCACCTACCATTCCGGAATTGACAATAAAATCGCCAAAGGGAGTAGTACACAAGTCGACGTTTAATCCCCTCGCTAGAGCGGCACAGCATTATAATATAGTGGAATATTTGGCCCAATCGCCATCCGCTATGTCGACTCTTGAAGTACTACAGAATTTCCCATCCCAAAGGCAGGCTTTATTATCGGCTATTGGTGGGATAGACCTAAAGGATTCCAATCTTGTATCCTACGATCATAAAGGATACGATCCTCAATTACCAGCTCAACTAGCTTTCCTTGTTCAAGTGAAAGCCCTCAACAAAATTGTTCACCGAACAATTATTGATGAGGGGGCATCTACATGCATTATGTCGACGAGTTGCTTGAAAACTTTAGAATCTCCAACCTTGTCGCGATCTTCGACGACATTAAAAGCATTCGACGGAAGGACATATACCCCATATGGTATTCTAAGTAACTTGAAAGTTGAACTAGGAGGAAAAACAGTAGAAATAGATGTTGAAGTAATCGATGGAAATCTTGATTACAACATCCTACTAGGAAGGCCATGGATTTATGCTATGGCGGCTGTTGTGTCGACCTATTTTAGGAAGATTGCATTTCCTTTTCAAGGAGGGATTACAATCGTCGATCAACAAAACTTCCTCCCCAATGATTCTCAAGTTATAGGAAGCATTCCCATGATCCATGTAAGCCCTCATTCGCTTCAAAATATCAGAGTAGGCCTATTAAAAGATCCTATACTAATGGGAACTTTCACCCTTCCACCTCCAGTCAACTTGGCGGAACTAGCGTCGATAGGAACCTGCAACATGATATCTTCTACAAAGATCTCAGAAAATGATATCGTCATGGATCATGAAATGGTTTTGCCCCCAAGCCCAATAGAAATATTGTAGCAATCAATGTTCCTAGCATGGGAGGCAAACCCAAATCAACGCTCATCAAGCGTTTGGATAGATAGGCCTAGAGAATATGGTACCCCTTCAGATCCTTGGTCGCAAGTGCATATCACCGACGAAGGAATTGCCTAATCAATGGTAATTGAAGGGGCACCATGGAATGATTCCCACCATCATTCCCTTCTCCTAGATTGTGGAGAAGATACTCAAGATGACCTTTATCATCCTTCAGTCTTTGATTTCCTATCAAATACTGTAAACACGGTGGATTCCGAGTGAAACTTGTCCAACATTGAAGACACTATAGCCATAAATATCTCGACCAAAACAGATGTTGTAGAGAATATTTATGTTGGCAAATGTTGTTCTCCTTCAGAACTGGAAATATATAACGTTTTTTTTCGCGAATTCAGAGATGTCTTTGCTTGGTCATATAGTGAAATGCTCGGCATTGACTCGAGTATCGTTGAACACGAAATTAAGATGTATCCAGATGTCAAACCAGTACGACAATGGCTAAGGCAGGTGCACCCCAAGAAAGCCGCTGCCATTAAGGCAGAAGTTGAAAAACTTCTCCACGCTGGTTTCATCTACCCGGTTCCTCTAACCAATTGGGTATCCAATATTGTCCCTGTTATGAAAAAAAAAGGAACAATTAGAGTGTGCGTCGATTATAGGGATGTAAATCAATCTTGTCCAAAAGACAACTACCCTACACCCTTCATTGACCAGATAATTGATGAATGCGTCGGATGCGAAATCTTTTCATTCATGGATGGATTCTCCGGGTATAATCAAATAAATATCTGCCCACAGGACCAGTCAAAGACTGCATTTATTTGTCCGTGGGGCGCATTCGCATATCGAAAATTACCCTTTGGTTTAAAGAACACAGGGGCAACGTTTCAGAGGACAATGAATTATGCCTTCCATGACATCAAAAACATCGTTCAACCATACCCCGACGACCTTCCAGCTCATTCGCGAAAGCGGACTGATCATCCGCAGCATTTAAGAGCGATATTTCTACGTTGCCGACACTACAAGATATGACTCAATCCACACAAATGTGTATTTTGCATCAGTTCTGGTCGTTTACTTGGCTTTGTAGTCTCCAAGGACGGGATTCGTCTCGACCCATGTAAGGTCCAGGCAATCATAAATTTGCCTCCACCTTCGAATTTGCTTCAGATTCAGAAACTCCAAGGGAAAGCAAACTTTCTGAGGAGGTTCATTCCAAATTATGCTGAACTTGCTAAAGGTTATAGATGTCTTTTGAAAAAGGAAGTACCCTTTGTCTGGGATCAGGTTGCGCAAGCTTCCTTTGATGCTTTAAAAGAATCCCTAATGAAAGCATCATTAATGTATGCTCCTGATTATCAAAAAGATCTTAACCTGTATCTGGTAGCAACGGATACAACCATCGCAATGGTTTTAGTTCAAGAGGTCGATGGAATTTAACATCCTATATATTATTTAAGTAAAAACTTAAATGATACAGAAAGCAAATATTCTTACGTTGAGAAGCTAGCACTCGCAACTGTTCAAGCGATACAGAGATTTCGACACTATGTCCTCTTTCGGAAAACTACCATTCTGTCAGATTGCAACCCCATGACTTATATATTGTCGCAACAGTTGCTGGGGGGCATGTATTCAAAATGGATAGCAATCCTACAAGAGTTTGATATGGAATTTGTAAAATCCAAATCGAAGAAAGCTCTAGTTTTCGCAGAATTATTATGCGATCTCCCATCGTCGTCCAACGATGAAACGTTCGAAGAAACAATCGTGGACGAAAATTTGTTTCTAATATCAACAAGCAATGAGTGGTATGGAGATATAATCATTTATCTCCAAACCCAAAAATATAGGCCAGACACCTCCCGCTCCGAACAAAAACGTATTCAATAACAAGAAAAAGACTACATGATCGTCAGTGATACACTTTACCGTCGTGGTATCGATACAGTTCTGAGAAGGTGCCTCACCCATGAGGAGGCTGAAAAAGTCCTGAATGATTGTCATTTAGGCGCGTGTGGGGGGCATCAATCTGGATATGCTACAGTACAAAAAATCTTACGAGCAGGATACTTCTGGCCAACAATGTTCAAAGATTGCATAACTGCAGTCAGAAGTTGCCATGCTTGTCAAATTTTCGATAGAAAAACCAGAAGACCACCCCCACCTCTGCAGCCAATAGTTGCTGTTGGGCCATTTGCCAAATGGGGCATCGATTTCATGACATGTAACCCCACCTTGACCAGGGGGCATGGCTATATCATAGTCGCAGTTGACTATTTTACCAAATGGGCCGAGGCGATGCCTACATTAGATAATACTGGTGAAACAGCTGCCCTCTTCTTTTTCAATCATGTAGTCGCCAGATTCGGCGTACCACAGGCTATAGTCACAGATCATGGATCGCATTTTTGCAATCACATGATGATCGAATTAGCTGCCAAACTAGGGTTGTCTCACGACAACTCTACTCCATATTATCCACAAGCCAACGGACAAGTTGAAGCAATCAACAAGGTCCTGAAACACATGCTGCAAAGGATGATTGGAGTTCACAAAAGAAGATGGCACCTAATCTTGTACTCAGCTTTGTGGGCTTACCGAACATCAGTAAGGAATGCAACTGGGTTCACACCTTTCCAATTGGTGTATGGCCTGGAAGCAGTCTTACCAATACAGTCTGAAATCTCGTCTCTCAAACTCGCAATTGATCTCCTCCCCGGAACTTCAAAAGAAGAAGCTCGTTTCTTGGAATTAATCCAATTGGATGAAACCCGTCGTGATGCCGCTTTGGCTAACGAAGCCCATAAGAAACGAGTCAAGGCGCAGTTCGACAAAAATGTCAAACCCCGTGTCTTCTCAGAAGGTGACTTGGTCTTGCTTTACGACCAAGAATCCGATAAATTGGGAGCAGGTAAATTTAAATCTTTATGGATGGGCCCCTATATTGTTAAATGAGTGTTAGCAAAAGGAGCCTACGAGTTAATGGATTATGACGGAATTCCACTGGCGCAACCTCGTAATGGGTTGTACCTCAAGCATTACTATGCGTAATGGTAACCTATATGCTTTTGTTATGTTTTTGTTTTTGCTAAAGTGTTTATTTTGGTCAAGTAATCCAATTTTTACATTTGTTGTAGATGTCAAACCTATTGGAGTCATGTGTTGGATATGCCAACGGAGCGAGTCGTAGTTCGCGGAACCTATCTTCCGCAGCCTGGGCTATTTTTGATCCAAGCGGCGAGTTAGTAAGTTTCAGAGGGGTATGTATTGGTCGATCAAAAAATAACATCGATGAATATAGCACATTTATAGAACTTCTCTCTGACGCCATCACACATGGTATACGCCGACTAATTGTCAGGCTAGACTCACAACTCGTAATACTACAACTCACTGGTATCTACTCTGTCCGAAATCCAGCTATTTATCGCATGTTCCTAAGGGTTAAGATTTTGGAAAGACAATTTTATTTTATTCAATATCAACATATTTCCAGAAACTTAAACACATTAACTGAATCATTAGCAAATTATGTGTTAGATAGACATTTGCAACATTTATAAAAAGAAACATACCATCAATGTTTGCATTTGGATCATAACCAAAATAAAACTCCGAAAATAAAAAATATATATAACTGTTTATGGTTTACATATAATGTTCTGTAACCAAGACAAAATCGGTCAAATGACCAAAAAACTCAAAATGCTAGGGGGCACCCTAGTCTAGTTATGCTCGTGATAGCAAGTCACAGCCTGTGCGATCATGCGTAAGAGACGAGTCCATCGTCTGGGCACACCAGTAGTATGCCGCTGTAGCCTCAAAGGTAGCTCGTCAGTCCTCACATCTGGAATACCAAGAGTGAGGCCCTCAACCTGCTCCTGTAATGCTGTGAGAGTCTCGGCCACGTCGAGGTCACGAAGGATAGCCCTTCCGACGGCCTCTCCTGCTGGGGCAGCAGCTGGTACTCTCAGGCGAACTGCTGGACGAACAGGACCGACATCTGCATGTACACATGAGTTTGATTAAAGTATTGATAGGATAAATCACAAGGACATTATAAACAAAAAACGATAAACATGAATATGGTCAAAGATTTTACCAATGGTGCCCCACTGTTCACCATCCGGCAGTACCAAATCTGGATCTCCCCGGAAGTCCATGCCAGCGTATGGATACTCGGAATAAACCATCTCCTGACGATCAAACCACCTGAAAGAAGGTATCAGAAAATGAAATTTGAGATTGGCCAGCATGCCTAGACATATGGTCAACCCATCTCTGCATACGTGGTTCAATAGGAGAAGGTAAATCGAGTGCAATGTACTGGGGCTGCATCAATGGTATCTTCTCCAAGGCAAAGGTGGTCAAAATAGAACCATACCCAAAGTTCTTCAACCTCCCGCTCTTTATCTTGGTCAACTGTTCTTTCATCACAAGAAGTACTACGTCGCACCAATTGAACACCTTCGGTTGGAGGCATTCCAAGGCATACTGCATATAAGATTGGTTGGCTACATGAAGAGCCGCACCACTGGCCATCCTACCAAAAGTAAACAGAATAGTCCTAAGGGACCTGTCAGTGACATCACGGATGATGATCTTGCCATCTTTACTCGGATGAGATCCTTCTCTACAGTACCAGCGAACATAATCTCTCACCGAGTCACCTCCTCGGGCCGAACCTGATAAAGAGATGGGGGCACCTCGCCTCAACAAGCCAGTCAAGAAATAGATGTCTACTACAGTCAAGGGGATAGATTTGCCCCTGATTTGGAAAACCTGGTTGGTAGGATCCCAAGCATCGAGCAAATACTGCAGTAAGTTAATCTGTTGTCTCATGCTAGAAATGTGGAAAAACTTCAGCAAGCCACAGTTCCGCAGTGCGTTTACTGTAACTGGATCATGAAGGGCAAGCATGTCCTCTTCTTCATGCTCACGTTCTCGCCATGTAATGGTCATCTTACTCCAAAGATCTCTGAAAAACAAACAAGAGAAGAGTTAGATCCTGATTTTGGTAAGAAACAGGCAAAATTTCCATTAAAAATTGTGCACAAAATTCCTTCTCTGCACCCATCGCACCTGCAGCAGTACTCTGGGTGCGTTGCATGTCAGATGGCCTTTATACTGGCCCACATTCAATGCACCTTTCGATACACAGAGGGTGAGCTGAAGGCAGAACGCGTTTTTCAAACCCCGGGGGCTTAGAAAAACTAGGAATCAAGCTTAGAATGCAAAATGGAAACCATGAAATGAAATAGCTCAGGTTTAGCTCCTACCTGGTCCAGACGGCGCCGAGAATCGTCCACAAAATCTCCCGAAATCATCTGATGAAAATCAAGCGGGAAAAGCACCTCCAAAGCTCCAACAAACCAAAGTTCAAATGAAATGGTAAAATGAGAGGTAAAAACACTTTTTCATTACTTTTTACGTAGTTCAAAGTAAAATATTAGTGTCCTAACTCGTTTTCAAGCATATATTGTTCATTTTTGACTAGTTTGTTGAAGCAGTTGAAAATACAGTACAATCTTTGAAAGAACTAAGCTATTTATGGTAAAATAAAAAAAGGACCATTCAATCGAGCAGTTTTAGCTCATAGTTCAAGCTCGTTAAAAAATACATAAGACATGAGCAAATGTTTCCACCCGCGTTTAAGCTCGTTAAAAAATGAACTATTCCCCGGTAAATAACCATCGTGAATGTAGTACTTCAGCCATTAAAGCCTTGGTCGTGTTTGCACCGTCACCTCCACTTTTTCATTGGCCGATCATTCACCTCCATTTGATTGTTTACCCATTTTGAGGAACAGCTGCGAAGAGTGATCTCACTAGCCATCTTTGTGACACTGCCGTGATTGGAAAATTCCAAACCGTACCTGGAATCGGCTGCTACCCATGTTATCACTCGTTCCTCAAAAGACGAGTCTCCTTTAAGCTCTTTTCAACTGACTCGTAAAATATGAAAATATTGCCGAGTCATTGGCCTTTCCAGCTCGTTAAAGGGACAGGAAGTGCTATCCCTCCTCTAGATTTTAATCTTTTTGGACCTGAGGGATTATTACACAAAAAGATCGAGCGCTTGTTTTGTTCGGCTCGTTAAAAGTATCGAAAATTCATCCCTTCTGTATTGTTTTATACTTTTTCAGACTTAAGGGATTAGATGACGAAAAAGGAATTTTGGAGTTACCTTTACATTCCTTTTCAGACTCTCTAAAATTGAAAAGAACTGAGTTATCTTTGTCGTTAAACTCGTTAAAAAGATTAATAGCGACAAACTTGTCTATAGACGAGAACGAGTTTCACTATCGCTAGGCTCGTTAAAACATAGCGATGGGTTTGCCCGAAGGGAAAATTATAGAACAAGCATACGTTATCCTCCTCAAGCTTGACAAAAATAAAGAGGTATTGGTCAGCAATGACTAGGGAAAATTGGGAAGAAAACTCAAAGAAACTTTATTGGTAGCAAGTCACTCTTGAACATGACACTTCCAATCCGTGTCCGAGTCGAGTTGGGTTGTTTCATTCACTGGTCACATCACCATGGTCACGACATACCATCCACATTTGGGGTTAATGCTACCGATCCATCACATCAGTGTCGCCGATATGTTCAAGAAAAGTCATTCAGAGAATTCACCTGTGTCTCACCCACTACCATACATTATACTCCATTCTTTCATGACCGCCACCCTGAACCTTATATCACCAGATCGTTTTCACCTCCATTAAAATCATTTGCTCCATTCCATGTCATTGATGTGGGATTCATTAAGGCCCTCATGTGACGGATCACTTCTTGTCAACATCAGCTCATTATCCAAGAAGTTGATCTAGGAACACCCCATTCAGTACTTTGAAGCTTGCATGCCTCAATGGAAAGTTTCTCACTTCCGGCAACAGGTTTACATCAACGGCCTTCGACCAAAAGATTTTGCGTGGTGTTTGATGCCAAGTCCTTTATTCACACCACATGAATTGTACTGCAGTACCTTGAGGGTCAATATCATTATCGGTGATCCCTCTCGCGCTTGTTAACAGTTTACATCATTGACTAGTAATCAAGCAATGTCTTTCCATGTTCGACTTCAGAACATTTCTCACATGGATCGACTTGTACTCCGAGTGAAGATTGGACGAGATTGAAGACCCCGGATCTAGTTTCATCCATCCGGGCTGCGATATATATTTAGGGAAATAAAGGCATTGAATGTACATCATTGCTGCACAGATAATCATCCACTCAAAAGGATGATGGCTCTATCAGAATCATCAGTCTACACTCAGACGGTTGTCTGTCCTATGTACATGAAAATGAATTTATAAAGCTGAGCATGGGGATGCCCGCCTCAGATAGATCATGAAAAATAGTATGAAGATAATGTATTGTATTGTATCTTATTACAGGTCTCCTCCCAGCATTGAAAGAACTTCGGATCCTCATAATAAAGCATTTCACCCGACACCAAAAGGTTAACGGCCTCATACTTTAGGGGGCAACTGATATAGACATTTTTGTGCCCTGCAACCACAAGCATGAAATGTCCATAAACCAAGGGCTCCTAAGTCCCTAAAAGTGTTTTTCTAACTCCTAAAGGAACAAGGTCAATAGATTACAGCTTCTCCCAGAAGTTCTCCATGAGAAAATGCTCAGAATTGGTCAAAACAGGATCATTTCAGCTGCTCCACTGGCTAGGTGCATTGCATTGCACCTAAATACACTGTGAGGGTGCGTTTCATTTCAAAAGTCCCTTCTGTGGGGTGTGATGGGCGAGAAATGACAAATGGCAGTGTCATTCCGCGAGGTGGAGAGGCAATGGAAGCTTCAAGAATCTTCTCCTGTGACACTTGCCTCATTGAATTCGACCAAGGATGAGTAAGAGGCCTTCAGTCTCCAAGTGGAAGCAAGAACTATCAGAGAGAAGACACTAATCAAATCACAAGCTGAATCATCCCCCTTACAGATATCTATATATGGATCCCTCATCCCAGAGATCCAGAGGCTGGAATTTTGCATATTGTAAGGAATTTTTGTTGGTTTTTTGAGACAAACATCAGATTGTTGGGTGATCTATGCTTTGTTTGAGGTGAAGAGGGGCTTCTTTGCTGGGAGGTTGATGTTGGGTCGGAACAACTGGTTGTAACTCCTCCTGGATCTTTTCTTGTTTATCAATAAAAACTATTTGAGTTTTCCTCCATGCTTTTGTATCATTGATGCTTGTTACATTTGTATGGTCAATTTATATATGATCCTAGATTGTTTATGAATATAGATCCATGTCTTTGTATAGTGCTATGCTTCTGTGATCTTACAGGTACTTTGTGAAGTTGGGCGTGCAAGGGAGCAGGTAGCTGAGGACTATCAAAGAAGAGAGGGATCAAATCGAGGGATTAGCGCAAGACAGTGGTTGATAAAGGAAAGACAAGAGTAGTTTTTTCTCTGTTTGTTTCTAAGGCAGCTGTCACACCTTAGTGGGATAGAGCAGTTCTATATAGACACTTTTCCCTTGTTGATAAACAAGAAAATATCCAGGAGGAGTTACAACCAGTTGTTCCGACCCAGCATCAACCTCCCAGCAAAGAAGCCCCCGTTCACCTCAAACAAAGCATAGATCACCCAACAATCTGATGTTTGTCTCAAAAAACCAACAACAATTCCTTACAATATGCAAAATTCCAGCGTCCAACCTCTGGATCTCTAGGATGAGAGATCTATATATAGATATTTGCAGAGGTGTGAGTCAGCTCTGGGTTTTTGATTAGTGTCTTCTCTCTGATAGTTCTTGATGCCACTTGGAGATCTCACTGATCTCTTACTCATCCTTGGGCGATTCTAAGAGGAAAGTGTCCCAGGAGAAGTTTCTGGAAGATTCCATGATCATCCACCTCGCAAACTGTCTCCGCCACTTGTCTTTTCTCGTCCATCGCACCCCACAGAAGGGCTTTTTTAAATGAAACACACTTCCCATGTGTACAAGGTGCAGTGCATCGCACTCTGGCCATGGAGCAAGTGAAATGATCCTGTTTTGACCAATTCTGAGCATTTTCTCATGGAGAACTTCTGGGAGAAGCTGTAATATGTTGACCTTGTTCCTTTAGGAGTTAGAGCAACACTTTTAGGGACTTAGGAGCCCTTGGTTTATGGACATTTCATTCTTGTGGTTGCAGGGCACAAAAATGTCTATAAAAACCTTCTTAAGCTCTCCTTTCGAGACCTAGAACTCGGTGAGGGTCTTTGTGAACTGTTTTGTGGAATTCTAAGGGTTCTTAGGCACAAACACAACACATATGTGAGTATCTATTCTCAACTGAATTTTTTCCGCCTGCTGCTTAAGAGCCACCACCTCATTATTTTTGTTTATTAGTTCTTTTGCTAGGATCTCTTTCTCCTCCTCCACCTATGCAAGTTCCTTGGAATGCACATGCTTACTGGTTGGAATATTTATTTTTCGTATCAACTCCTGAACCTCTTCTTGTGAGCTTTGAACAAGGGTCTGAAATGCGACCTTGTACTTTGGATTCATCCCTAGTTTCACAATCAACTCCTTGAAGTTTTCATTATGCATGTGCAGAGTTTTGGAGATAGATCTTTCTTGTCTTAATCTTTTTGTGGAATTCTACAACAACTTCTCCACTTTACTTATGGTCATTGCATTTATTTTAATCTCACTGTAAATCATTTCTCCCACTTGCATGTGGAATTTGATCTTATCAAGCAGAGGGACACTTACCAAGTCTAAGGATACATCCAGGGCCTTGAACTAGGAGCCTGATGGTAGTGATTGTGCTAGTGGGTGATGCAATGAGAATTTAATTTGATTTCTATCTTAGTCCATAACAGCCAAAACTATGGTTTGGTATGTCACTGAATGGAAAGCCATTTTCTACTGCATGTCCTCCCTTATTTTCTTGTTCCTTTCTTCAATGGCCTTTCTAATAGGATAGCTAGGTTCAATTGTGGTTGCACTTCTTGTTGAACTCAGAATGGCTACCTCTGAGGGTGATGAGGAAATAGCTTGTAGTGGGTCTTCTAGTGTCATTAGGAAGCGTGATTGGTCTGGTTTTGTCTCTACCAACCTAGTCTCAATTTCTTCTTCTTCTATCTCTTGAGTCTTGGGATTTTTACTAGTTTGTAAATATTCCATATCTGCATCCCATGTCTCGTCAACGATCCTTTTTTGCACCTTTTCCTTTGTTTTTGGAGTCTTGACCTCCATCTCTGTGTTAATAGGCCATGAATCAAGGTTATGTTTCCATTCAAGCTCAGGAATATATTCATGCTCATAAGTTGAAGCTTTTATTCTTGCTTTATTCTTTGCAATGACCCCATGAGGATCATAATGCCAAACATCTCCCATGTCAAAATTCATTTGCTTTAGTAACTCCTTAGCTACCAAGAAGGCCTATCTGGAGTTAAAAATAAAAGGCTCTATAGGTTTTCCCAACTTGGACATATTTCCCTTCTTGGCAGGGACAAAGTGGACTTTGTCAACATTAAGACTCTGTCTAGTGAACTCGAGGGCGAATATCCTTATAGGCATGAATACTGACAAGTGGTATGGAGGAAGCTCACACCCATAAATCTGAATAACTTTGTAATCCTGAAAGAAGTACTAGTCTCCCACCCTAGTGTCTTTGCTCAATTGAAGGATTGTTTTTTGCTAAGGGAGAATTCTTTGAGGGGACACATTATGAATAATTTTATAGGAAATGGCCATGTAGGAGGAAATGAAATATGAATAGCCATCGCTCTATGGTTTCCTCCTAACAACATCGTCCTAGTCAAAAACATACTTCCTCTATTTATCTAGTGCCACTAGACTGAGGCCCATTCATTCAAACTCCTCCACATGGGTGTAAATAAACATATAGAACAACATATAATAATACCTAAAGTATGAAGTGGTAGAAAAATGGCATAATCGAAACTTTATGGACTAGACCAAGTAAGTGGGTATGTCAAATAGATGACCTGGATGCATCATCTCCCTGAGAAACACTAGGTATGCTTTGTTGCCCATATTGGAATTGTCATCTCCAAAAAGGTGAGCAATCACAAACAAGATAGATTGTACAAACTCAAAAAATATAGATATTGGGAAACTATCAGCAATGGGAAGGGACTATTAGCTAGGGGCTAATACCATTTGTAGAAAATATTGTTGTTCAACTATTGCAAGGGTAGTATAGTTATAAACTAGGTTGGTGTTCTAGCGGTTGCAACACCCTCCAAAATTTTGGCCTGCATCCAAATTTCGGAGCCTCCCTTGGTTTTTCCAATTGATGGTCACAAACACTTAGGCTCATCCCATGAGCTCTTGTCGAAGTTTTCACACCCTTTTTGCTTGATCGATCACCGGTCGTATTTTGGCATGTTGATCGCTATGTCATGCTTGCGAGTTTGTTATGGCCATTTTGAAGGTTTGTCTTTGTGTGTATGAGTTGTTTTCACTCTATTAACATCGGTCAAACTCACACAAAAAGTTGTAAACATTGTCATGCAAGTGTCGTCACGGTCATTCGAAGACATATTTCAACTGTTGCACTTGTCGCTCTTAACCTTTGAGTCAGTCTCACTGAGCACATGTTGTCTTGTTGGTTTGAGGTGTCTTGTCATCAAGTCATGTTAAATGTGTGATCACATTGTCATGTATACACAAGTACACTTGATTTCACACTTAGTCAATTTTCTTGAAAATCTATCGACTAGACAACCCTCCGTCAGTCAGACCTGATCTCAGTGACCTTGCATTTACTGCACATAGCTTGAGGCTATCCTCTAGGAATCTTTCACTATAAATCTCTCGAAATGAGCCAACTAACTAACTCCTTAACTACATAGAAGTTGTCCCAGAACTTGATCCAATTTGCGCTTCCCACAAGATCTCCCATTAGGCCTCCCACTGTTCAACCAGAGAAATGACCTAAGCTATGAAACAAGGCTGTAGTCATCTCCAAAATTGTGCAGAGTTGTCCTCCACCTACTCTTCTTCCCCACTTCAATCATCCCAGAAATTGCGCAAAGCTATCCTTCACTAGCCCTTCTTCCCCACTCTGCTACCAGCCCAGAAATTACGCAGAGCTATCCTTCACTAGCCCTTCTTCCACGCTCTGCAATCAGCCCAGAAACTGCGCATAAATATTAGGGAGGCTTCCCTGTTGACCTGCTGTTCTCACTAAGAAAAATGCACAGATCTGGCTACCACCATCCCTTCTTCCCTTCCCTCCAATCACCCCAGAAATTGCACATAACTTCCCAGGCCTGGACTGTCTCCCAGGATTGCGCAATTTTGACCAGCAACTCCTACAGCCCGATCTTGTCCTCTAGAAAACTGCACATATTTTTATGCCAATGCCTCCTACTACCTGAACTATCTTCCCGAGAGAATTGCATAGATCCCAGCTAGATGACCTACCCAGTGCTCCACTTGAAAATTATGCAGATTGGCCCAGCAAATCCCTAACTCTGCGCCTAGCCTTCCTCTCGAAAACTGCGCAATTTTGTCTCCCAACTGGGTTTTTCACTGCAGTTGTCATTGTTGTCCCAGATTGTGTAAATCTGCCTCCCAGTGAAATCTGTGCAGTTTTTACCGACATTACTCCCGATCCTTGCATCCTGGCTTGAGATTTTCTTTGCGCAGTTTCAGTGCCTTGTCGCTCTCCTGGTCACTTGCAATGAAACGGAAAAATTGCATCATGTTAGACTGAGAGATTTATGGATTTGACGTCATCTCGTCATGAGTGATTTTAGATTAGCTATATTGATGAAACATGGCATGATGAAGAACGGGATGGAAAAGAGGCGCATGTTAGAATACTTTCTTTTTGTCGAACGAACACATGAAGCACATCGAGCAAGCGAGTGAAAGGGACACATTCACATGCACCATCAAGCAAAGACCAAGACCATTGAAGACACTACACAATTTTCCATGTGAAGGTGAAGACATGTTACACTGAGAGCACATCATCATTCCGCGGTACAACAAATCCACACAGACACCACAGTCAACCAGTACATGTCAGAAGTGTCATGTCGAGTTGTGTCATGAGTTGTCTCGGCCACATCACTACTATGCACCATACTTTTTGTAATCAATGTAACGTAAAGTGGAAGTCCAAGAGACCCACATATGAATTTGAGGAGTCATCTAAAGTCGAAAAGTCATAGGAAGTCAACTAGTCATGAGGGAAGTCGAAGATTCACAAAGGTTAGTTACCCCCCTTGGTTATATATACCCCCTCATTGTATGAGCAAAGGAAATTTCACCTAGGCTCCTCCCACATAGCCTTGAGAGTTTGTAGTTTGTTCTTTGAGGAGTGAGGAGTGGCTCCAATGTCCCACTACTAGGACTAGTGATGTATGGTGTACATATGTGTCTTGCATCTTTTGCTTAATTTAGAAGCCTGTCTCATGTCAAAACATTTTCATGCATGTTTTGTATCTTTTTGTAAGACTATTCTTTAAATGTTTGTAATGCATGTTTGCTTAACCTGTACTAAGATATTTGAACTACTTCGGTTATTTTAGTACTCATATTGTTGAATATGTGTTGTATTATTTATCACTCATGTCTCGTCCGTGTGGACTACTCCACCGGACTTTAGACATACCATCTTTGTGTTTTCTTGGTTTTAACGTCGCCATTGTGTGGAATATTCCATTGGACGGTGTACGTGTTTTCCCTTGAACTTTGGTTTTCACGACTGCTGCATCCACTGTGGACTATTCCTCTGGATGCTGGATAGACCCTTGTTGTTGTTCGCATGTGTTTCTTCTTGGGTTGGGGCTATTCCATCTCATCAAGAGGCTCACTTTACTTCCCTTTTGATAATAAGAGAACTTGGACACAGAGTTACATTACGCACTCACCAGGCACACTCACCTTTCTTTCTTGAAGTTACAAACATAACACTCTCATGTGTTGAATAGCAAGAGATAAGGAAAATCTCTAAAATAATGGCAACCGGGCCATTGTACCGGATGGGACTCCTACACCAAACAGTATGAGGTCTAGTTGGGACTTCATACCAGGGAGATCCCCTGAATGTTGGCGGGTCTAGCACTATCAACATTTTCGACACTGTAGGGAGGGCCACTAGTTGTTTATGGTTGAATGTCCTCTCAACCCCACGTATCCATCATCTTGTTAAGGTAGTAACACAAAATCCCTCTCTCCCATACACAACTCTAAAGTTGGTTACTCCTCGCCTCCCAGACTCGAATAAGAAATTTAATATCATCACCTTCACTCAATCCGTCCCATCACCCGTTAGTTTTCCAAAGCTGTTGGACTAATTCTAAAAGTACACAACCTTCCCTCTTCACAAAGGAAGCAAAAGACTACACCCATTGGAGTGGTAGTCTCGTTTGTTGAAGAAGTAAACCTCGCCACTCTTGAAGAGCTCGAAGAAGATTTTGATAATGAAAAGGAACTTCCTATTTCCTTACAGGGAGAAGAAGTTAACAATACAATCTTGGGATCAGGATTCGGTGGAGGTAGCATAGGGGAAGGAAGTGGAGGAGGCGGAGGCAGAGATGAACCAATAGATTCAGAGGTTGAACCACCTGATTCAGAAGAAGGGGAGGAGTACGAAGAAGAAGACAACATGGCTGATCAAAATTTGGAATGGATGACATGGGGCCCATTGACACTCCACGGTGCCATGCACAAGATGCTAAGGCATGCAGAGAAGCTGTTAATGGAATATGACCTTGACAGAGCAGTGAAGGCAAAAGACCATCTAGACACATTCTACCTACATCTGGAGACACTCGAGGTACGTTATGATGATGTTGCATGTAGACTGTTTCCATGTACCTTGGATTATAGAGCAGTTGTATGGTACCACAACCTTCCTGTCAACTCCATTCAAAATTGGGGAATGTTCAAGAGAATTTGCATTGAGAAATTTGCTGATGACAAAATCCCCACCATGTTGTTGAAAGAATTGGGTAGTCTTAATATGGAGTTGAAAGAGAAAGTAAAAGACTTTAACCAGAGGTTTAACCATATCCTGAACAAGTTCACTACATACACTAAACCTAATGACTCCATCACAGTCGACTACTACATGTCTACACTTCCAACCATCATTTTGTAGTTCATCAAGCGAGCTACGAAAGAAACACTATCCAAAAATTGTCAAGAAGAAATTGATGTGGAGAAAGACCTACGTGCGATTGGAGTCATTGTAGATGATGAACCAGTGAAGGACTCCAAAGATGTGGGTAGGAGGTCCCATGTTGCTGTGAGTAAGGCAATGGAAAAATAAACAAGTGAAATTAAGACCCTTACTCATTTGCTTAATTCCTTGACAACTGAAGTCGCAAAACTCAAGCAACAGACAAGCGAGACAGTAGTAAGCAGTAAACATTACGGTTTTGTGTGCAAGAAGAATGTGACATCAGGTAGTAGTAGTAATCACCCGACTAAATCTTCTTAGATCTCAAATGTTGTTCCAAATGGACCTGATTGGTAAGGATAACTTCTGTGATTTCCACCAAATGCAACACTCAGAGAAGATCTGTGAAAATTGGAACCGAGTTATGGGCTCTGAGGCTTCTGTTAGCACCTAAATCTACCTTAGGCTGAAGGAAGGCAAAAATTAGGGTAACCACAAACCACGCTCAGTCTGGTAGCTAGCCCTACCAGAGCAGGAGAGGGCTCTCTCCGAGTCACGCTCAGTGAATAGATGATAGAAAACGGTCTTAGATGACTTACAATGCAATGTTTACCTTAGGCTAGTAAGTGAATAGGGATTTTGGAAACAATTTTATGAATGACCGAGCTTCTGGGATGTTATGGGACCGGCGCTCAACAAAGAACAAAGAATTTAATACAAAGGCACATATTATTCCGTGAGGCAAGGTAGGCGGAAAATGTAACAATTTAGTTTGAGGTACCACGACATGAATAGATTGCTGAAGAAAGTGAAAAGGGCATAGTGACATGAATCCTTTTCAATAGAAGAATAACACTGAACATGAAATTTTCCCATAGGCAGAGCAATAAAATTGAATTCTACCTAATCTCACTCAGAAAATTTCACTGGAAATGAACTTGAATTGAATTATGAAACATAACGAAATACATATGAAAACATAAGAGACACATTTTCTACACTCACAACCACAAGAATCTCATGAAACAGAGCCACTGCCTTTCATTAATTCTCTGTCAAAAATACACAGTGAAGAAACAAAGTTTCTTTCCCACAGTCTCCCAGAAGTTACAAGCCAACCAACCCTTTGCAAATAACTTGCATACAATATATAGAATGTGTGGAGAAGAGATGGAACGCCCAGGGGTTGGGAAGTTACTCAAATCATTTTGAAATGAAGATGGAGAGCCAACCATCAGCTACAGGTGCAGCGCTCTCAAGCATGACATTTGGCTGGGGTGACCCTTTTCATTATTTTGCCACTTGGATAGATGCCAATCTGGAGAGAAAACTCTTTAAATTTCTCCTTTGGTGCCAAAAAACCAAAGTGTAGATGACCGGGCCCACTTGGAGAAGTCGCGACCCGAAATTTCGCGAAACGGGAGCAAATTGGCAGTTTTTTCCTCTGTTTGTTGCGCCAAATTCTCTGTTCGTCGTACCACTTTGGAGCCCGTTTTGGGGAACTTTCAGGTGTCCAAAATGTGCCGAAGTGGGCTTGTTGGAAAGCCTGTCCTATATACTTTCTAACCCCACTAGCATTTTCCAATTTGGTGCTCATTTTCCCCTCCAAATATTCATTCTCCCAAGACTGCTTTCTGTGGGTCAAAAAAGTGGCAGAGAGGCCATTTTTGGGTGTTTTTTGACCTTTAGGAGACCCAGATCTTGTCAAAATTTCTTGCCCGGACACCAGTAGTATTATTTTACGATGCTAAATCCAAATATGCAAGCCATTCCTTGATTAGAGTCCTAGATTTTTAGCATCGCGCTAGTGGCGCGGCGCACAGGGAGGAATTTCCTATTTTGTGTCCAAAAAATTTGCCTGTGACCAAAATTTTCCCAAATTTTTTGAAATTTGGGTTGGAGGTTCCCTATGAAGTGCTATGCTGTGCCAAGGAAGCCTCAGCCAAGATTCAAAGCTGATCTTTCTCCTTTGCCTCCTTTGCCTCCTTTGCCTCTTTTGTCGCTTTGCTCAGTTTTGCCTTTAGGCTCCTGATTCTTGCTTTGGAACTCATGTTTTAGGCCTGGTAGTGGTGAGTCATGTGCCTCAGCATGTCTTTCTCCCTTTTTGCTTTATCCAACCATTGCTCCAAGTGAACGTTCACTTTCTCTAGCACATACTCCCGGTCCTCGTCTCTTTGCTCTATAGGTCTGCCTTGTGCTGCCAGGATGTGTCGCCAGTTTTCCTTGATCATTTGCAACTCTATCTCAGCTAGCCGATCCTCAAGTTGCTTGTTCCTCTGCTCCAGATACTGCACGTTCCACTTGGCCCTTTCAAAGTCCAGGGATAAGCTCTCAATCAATGATTGCTGCTCCTGAATGATCTCTCCCAGCTCAGCATTCATAGGTTCTGCATCTGTCTCATCATCCTGGAGGAGAACAAACTCAGTCTCTTGCTCCCCTGATGGCCCTTCCTCCTGTATTGGCTCCTTGCCCTTACCCTGCTCCTGTGGCACTGATGTCGGAAGCGAGGCCCCTTCCACCCCAGATGGAGATAACACTCGCTTTTCTGCTGCAAACAACGGTCTACTGCCCTTCTGGTATGTGATGTATACTGGCATGGCGGCAGTCTCATGGTGCTCAAACTGATGTGAAGGATCTCCCATCTCATGCTCAAACTGATGTGAAGGACCGCCCACCTCATGTTTTGTCTCTGATATCACTGGTGGAGCACTGAAGAAATCACGGGAGATGAAGTCCTCCCAAGAAATACCTTGTAATCCCAACTGATGGTCCACCAAAATCCGGATGAGAGCAAAATGATAGACACTGTTTAGCTGCTGTCATGGGGTATTGCGCTGCATGAAGTTTTTCATCTTCTCAATGTTGTTGCAGATGAAAAATGGGAGGCTCATCATTCGCACCCTGGTGAAGTGCATGAGCAAGCAGATGTGATAGGCATAAAGGTGAGAAAGCCTCCCCTCGCAACTGAAATACTTCATGATCAATCTCATGAGTGGGGCATACTCATCCCTCAAAAATCTAAATGGAAAAACTCTAGTGAGCTAGCTCAAGCAGCTATTCTTGATCTAAGGCTCATAGTGATGCCTCTCCACCTTCTTCTTCTTATGCCACTATTCTCCAATGTTCGGTATTCATGTTGCCGCTGATATGGTTTCCGGTGTCAATGTGAAAGTGACCCCAGCCAGGATAGATTGACCTCCCTGTAGATGAAGTGCAAAAAGGCAGGCCAACTCATGATGGACTTTGACATTTGCCACCCTTTGACAAAATTTATAACATGCCAAGTGCTGGAAACAAGACATAGCAAGTGGGCATGCCTGTAGCTCAGTGAGGGTGTTTGGCTCATCTCTAAGATATCTGCCGCTCCGGTGATGTCTCCTATGGGCCCTCTCTCCTGAAGATGTGTCGCTGTGGGTCCCCTCCTCATACTCTGATGAATTTTCTGATGCCATTACTGCTATTTGTACCCTGAGTTTTATGCTGCCCTCTGAATCCAATGAAACTGATAGATGCTCTGAAAATCTGTCACCAAGGGGACAATAAAACAGGGGAGTGTTAGGAGGGGAATGATGAAAAGGGGAATGGGGTTTAAAGGAGAAATTTATCAGGGATTTGGGAGCGTTTGGGGTATGGTTTTGATGGGGTAGGGTTTGGGATATTTTGAGCTATAGGAATAAAGGGAACAAATGGATATGATTAGAGTGGAGCTAGGGTGATTATTAGGGGGAAACTTCTACAGGGGGATTGGCTAGAGGTAGGGTAGGAGCATATTTTAGCAATAAAGTCACTGTAGCAAAACCCTAGCTTTCTTGACCTTCTTTATATCATCTTTTTTTTTTATTTTTAAAAATTTTTGCATTTGATTTCATGGTCATCATAAAAACATTCTCGTTCAAGTTTTAATGCAAATGGTAAAGGTAGTTGGGCTACCTCTCCAACCTTGAGGGTCATTCACAAAAATTTTGGGTGATTTAGAGCATTTTTGGGCTTATAAGTCTGTGCACCACGCGCTTTTCCCAGTGCGTCGCGGGCCAGGTATGCGCCACGCGAGTGGCGATTTTGCACTGTGGCCGAGCTCCCAGTGCGCCGCGCGCCCTGAGTGCGCTGCGCCACCTCGTGTGTGCGCCACGCACTGTAAAAGTCACCCAGCTTGCTTGAAAAATAGGGGAGAGGGTTTTGGTGGCAGTTTTAGGGTGGTTTCCTTAGGAAACATGACGGAATGGAGGCAGGAATGATGAGGAATGAGGGGACAAGGGGAGGGGAGTAGAACCTTGGTGCTTAACATCACATTTTGCGACCCCATTTCTCGTTTTTCTTGATGCTTTTTTCATGGTCGATCTTGTGCTTTTGGGGTACCATTTAAATATCTAATGACACCAAGTCATTGAAAAATTTGAGAGAAGAGAGGTGTCAACAGGGCCTACCTCTTTATTTGCTATCCTTCACCGAGATTTAGGATGATTTGCACTTGTTTTTATGCCCTGGCTGTGTGCGTCGCACGCCAAGCCCAGTGCGCCGCGCACTGGGTGTGCGTCGCGCACTGGGTGTGTGTTGCACCCTTGAGAAAATTGAATGGCGGGCAAGCTGCGTGTGCACCGCGCCCTCTGTGTGCGCCGCACTCCCTGGTGTATGCACCACGCCTTCCAACACCACCTCTCACTCACTCAAACTCTTCACTATTTCGCTCTCTCACCTTTGGAATTTCTCTCCAAGCTTGCAAGAGCACAAATGGTTTTGCTTTGGGCCACAACATGTATATATAGGCTTGGGAGAGATGGGTTTGATTTTTTCTTCTTTGAAAACCCACTTTCTAATGTTTATGTTTTGCACTTTTTTCATTGACTTTAAAACACCCTGATTTTCATTTTTCTTTGAAATTTTGGCTCTCATGATGAAATTTTCGGCATTTCTTTGCGGGGACTGTGTGACTAGGCATTTGGCCATGAAAACCATGACTGCATCTGAAAAAGTCAACTGGCGATTTTTTTGGAAAATTTTGTCATAGTTGACCTTGTTTGACTTTTCTTCAAAACAGAGTTTTGAAGAAGAGTCGATGTCCCTTCAGGTGATGATGAAGCTTTCGGACCCATAGCTGTATAAGGTCTCCCTCTGGCCTGCTTGGCTTGTTTTGGACATGTTTTTCAAAGACCACATTGATGATTTCCTAGACCCAACAATAAAAATGACTTTGTCCTGTAATATGACCATACCTTGACCATCATGAGTTTCAGTGATTATGGACCAAGACCTGAACCAGCAGGGACCAGACATGAGGGAAAATGACTAGCATGACTTTATCCATCAGATCATGGCATGTCCATAGCGAAATGCAGCTGAGTGAATGGAGCGGGACACATAAATTTGAAATGCACAAAGAGTTTTGATCTCTGATGGCGGGCTGACCAAACCGACTCTAACATTGGCTCCAATGGGGGATGGTAGCTCCTTGGAGGTGCCAAGAAAAACAGATATCTGGAGGAGCTAGACAGTGCCTTTTGTCCATTGGGCTATGGAGTCATCATTTTAATAAATAGCACAGGACTCTGACTTATTTATACAACTGGAAGAACCAAGAAATTGACTCAAACTTGACCTTGAAATAACTCAAAAACTGACTTTACAGACTGAAACCAAACTGAAATAAAAATGGTATTTACAATGACATTGGAAGCAGCATTGATAGATCAACCGTGATACCGCTTGAGCAGCTGACCATTGATCGGCCCTCCAGGACAGTCTTCCCCGTTCATTTCCTTCAGAAGAAAGGCATTCTGCCCCCTATATGCAGCAATCTTGAAAGGACCTTTCCACTAGGGTTTTGGTGGCAGTTTTAGGGCGGTTTCCTTAGGAAACATGACGGAATGGAGGCAGGAATGATGAGGAATGAGGGGACAAGGGGAGGGGAGTAGAACCTTGGTGCTTAACATCACATTTTGCGACCCCATTTCTCGTTTTTCTTGATGCTTTTTTCATGGTCGATCTTGTGCTTTTGGGGTACCATTTAAATATCTAATGACACCAAGTCATTGAAAAATTTGAGAGAAGAGAGGTGTCAACAGGGCCTACCTCTTTATTTGCTATCCTTCACCGAGATTTAGGATGATTTGCACTTGTTTTTATGCCCTGGCTGTGTGCGTCGCACGCCAAGCCCAGTGCGCCGCACACTGGGTGTGCGTCGCGCACTGGGTGTGTGTTGCACCCTTGAGAAAATTGAATGGCGGGCAAGCTACGTGTGCGCCGCGCCCTCTGTGTGAACCGCACTCCCTGGTGTATGCACCACGCCTTCCAACACCACCTCTCACTCACTCAAATTCTTCACTATTTCGCTCTCTCACCCTTGGAATTTCTCTCCAAGCTTGCAAGGGCACAAATGGTTTTGCTTTGGGCCACAACATGTATATATAGGCTTGGGAGAGATGGATTTGATTTTTTCTTCTTTGAAAACCCACTTTCTAATGTTTATGTTTTGTACTTTTTTCATTGACTTTAAAACACCCTGATTTTCATTTTTCTTTGAAATTTTGGCTCTCATGATGAAATTTCCTGCATTTTTTTGCGGGGACTGTGTGACTAGGCATTTGGCCATGAAAACCATGACTGCATCTGAAAAATTCAACTGGCGATTTTTTTGGAAAATTTTGTCATAGTTGACCTTGTTTGACTTTTCTTCAAAACAGAGTTTTGAAGAAGAGTCGATGTCCCTTCAGGTGATGATGAAGCTTTCGGACCCATAGCTGTATAAGGTCTCCCTCTGGCCTGCTTGGCTTGTTTTGGACATGTTTTTCAAAGACCACATTGATGATTTCCTAGACCCAACAATAAAAATGACTTTGTCCTGTAATATGACCATACCTTGACCATCATGAGTTTCAGTGATTATGGACCAAGACCTGAACCAGCAGGGACCAGACATGAGGGAAAATGACTAGCATGACTTTATCCATCAGCTCATGGCATGTCCATAGCGAAATGCAGCTGAGTGAATGGAGCGGGACACATAAATTTGAAATGCACAAAGAGTTTTGATCTCTGATGGCGGGCTGACCAAACCGACTCTAACATTGGCTCCAATGGGGGATGGTAGCTCCTTGGAGGTGCCAAGAAAAACAGATATCTGGAGGAGCTAGACAGTGCCTTTTGTCCATTGGGCTATGGAGTCATCATTTTAATAAATAGCACAGGACTCTGACTTATTTATACAACTGGAAGAACCAAGAAATTGACTCAAACTTGACCTTGAAATAACTCAAAAACTGACTTTACAGACTGAAACCAAACTGAAATAAAAATGGTATTTACAATGACAGTGGAAGCAGCGTTGATAGATCAACCGTGATACCGCTTGAGCAGCCGACCATTGATCGGCCCTCCAGGACAGTCTTCCCCGTTCATTTCCTTCAGAAGAAAGGCATTCTGTCCCCTATATGCAGCAATCTTGAAAGGACCTTTCCACTAATTTCAAACTTTCATTCCTTGCATCCCACTTCAACACCACATCATCCAACTGAAATTTATCCGCTTTTGCTTTTCTGTCATAGATTTTCTTTATCTTCTCCTGCAACTTGGATGTGCTTTTGAAAACTTCTTCTCTTGTTTGCTGCAAGTGGATCATTTGATTAAGCCTTCTCTGCATGGGATCTTCCTCACTGTCGGCCTCCTGAAGAAGTTTGACCACAGGGGAAGCAAGAGAAGTGGGAAATACTGTGTCCACTCCATAAACCAGCTCAAATGCTGACATACCAATAGACTTTTTCTCACTGATCCGATCTGCCCAAAGCGCGTGGACCAACCTCTTGTTCTAACTCTTCTTATTTATTTCCAGCAGCTTCTTGATGATGTTGACCAAAGATTTATTCGAAGATTCCACCAATCCATTGCCTTGCGGATGATAGGCAGTTGAATGACCCAAAATTATAGGATATTTTTGACAAAATTCTACCATCCTTTTCGATTTGAAAGCTGCTGCATTATCAGTGATTAATTTGTTTGGACAACCAAAGCGAGACAAGATGTTATTTTTGAGAAATGAAATGATTACCGTGTCCATCGCTTGTCTAGTAGGGGTTGCCTCAATCCATTTTGTGAAATAGTCTATCGCTGTAAGGATCCACCTATGCTGTCCGGAAGAGGCGGGATGAATTTCCCCAATGAAATCCAACCCCCACTGCTGGAAGGGAGCACTCACTTCAATAGGCTTAAGTAGCAAAGGCTGTAATTTCTGCTTCCCTTCGGAAATCTAACATTTATGACAACTCTTGACCATCTTATGCACATCAGCAAACAAAGTAGGCCAGTAGTACCCTGCTCTCAAAATTTTGTTCGTTGTTGATTTCCAAAAAAGATGTCCACAACACTCTCCTCCGTGAAAATCCTCCATGACTTTCTTTGCCTCCTCTTCCACCAGAAAATTTAACAAAATGCCACCGGGATCTTTCCAATACAGTGCAGAATTCAAGATACAAAACTTGGCAGCCTTCAATTTGAGTGCTCTCGCTTTGTTTTTATCCATGTCGGGCGGTGGTGATAGATTTTTTAGCACATATATTATATCAGAATACCATGGGGACAAAACAAACATTTCGGATACCTGAATTGACGTTCCTTCCTCATTCTCATCGGACATGGCAGCGATCAGATTTATGTCCAATGCATGCAAATTTGATTCAGCCATTAGCTTCGCCAACCCCTGTCCTTTGACCAGCTTTGTAGGCTTTATCTCCACATCGTATTCTAGCAAGGCTGTGATCCATTTTCCTCTTCTCCCTTCCGGATCAGTCTGCACTAAAACGTCTTTCACAGTAGTATTAGGAACATAGGCTAGAATGTGAGAATGTAGGATATACACCTGGAAATCCTTCAATGCCTTCACCAATGTGAGGGCTTGCTTCTCAATGATGTTGTACTTCAAAGCTGCATCCCTTATAGCCCTGTTGAAGAATGCAATGGGTCTTTCATGATCATCCCTCTTCTGCAATAATACCACTGCCATAGTGTGTTCAGAAGCAAATGAAAACAATATGAAATCTTGAGTGTAGTCCAGGCTAACTAGAACTGGAGTTGAAGAAAGGGCCAATTTGACCAAGTTGAAAGATTTTACCGCCTCATCCGTCCATTTCACCTGGCTGTCCTTCTTAAGCATGTTGGTCATTTCTTTCAAGTGTTCTGCAAGATTAGGCACAAAGCGACGCAGAAAATTCACCTTACCATTGAATGACTGTATCTCCTTTTTGTTCCTCGGCAGATTGATTTGCTGAATCGCTTGCACACGTGTTGGGTCTATACGAATGCCATCTTTTGAAATGATGTGCCCAAGTAATTTTCCTTCCTCCATGGCAAACAAGCTCTTCTTTGGATTCAGCGATAAACCATATTTCCTGCATTTTTGAAAGACAATTTTTAGGTGATGCATGTGTTCTTCATCAGATTTTGAAAACACCGTCAAATCATCCAAGTACAACACCAAAAACACATCCTTCTCATTTGCAAATGCCAAGTCCATTGCTCGCTGAAATGTGGCACCTGCATTCTACAAACCGAAGGGCATTTTGGCATAGTGAAAGGTTCCCCATGGAGTGGTGAATGCTATCTTATCTCTATCATCTTGATGGATGGAAATTTGGTTGTATCTGGAATAACCATCAAGCGGTGACATACGAGATGCCCCCACTACTCGCTGAAGTATATGGTCCATCTTGGGCAGCGGATAGTTGTCCTTTAATGAGACCTTATTTAGATTTCTGAAATCGATGCATAGGTGGATCTCACTGGTCTTCTTGCGTATAGGTACTAAGTTAGATATCCAATCTGAAAATCTGATAGGCACAATGATACTTGACTTGTACAACCTATTTACCTCCTTTTCGATAGATGGCAGCAACTTTGGATTTATCCTTCTCAGCTTTTGTCTAAATGGTTTTTGGTTGGGCTTGATGGGTATTGTGTGCTGAATGATATTCGTATCATAGGTCTGTAAATCAGAATAATCCCAAGCAAATACATTTGCAAAAGAAGCCATCAAACTGATATATTTGTCCTTGATTTTTGGCAGTAATGCTTTGGATAATTTTACCAACTTTGGATTTGCAGCTGTACCTATGTTGACCTCTTCTACACCCTTCTCTGTCGGCTACAATGTTGGCTTGCAGGCTACATCATCCTGATCAAAAAGTTCATGTAGGGGTATCAAGCCTTTAGGAATGATGTTATTCTTCAGCTGTAATACGTCCATTTGATTGATCTGCATTTCATCTGTACCATTCCCTTTGTCCCCATCATTTTCCACATCGATTAAGGTTTCTTTGAACTTGCCTTTGTTGAGCAGAAAATCCTTAATCTCTTCATCATCTTGGAACACTTGCCAATGTCGTTGATTGTCTGGAATGGTTGGACGATTGTTGACATGGATTTCAAATTTATTGCTGGAGTTCATGGGAATCTTCAAGCTGCTTGCTGCCTTGGTAAGAGCATCAACAATACTATTTTGTATTTGTGGCACACATGTCAAGGTGTATTCGGAAAATAGCTCCAAGATGTCCAAAACTGCATTACGATAGGCCTGCATCCTAGGATGTTTTGCTTGATACTCACCTCTGACCTGTACCAACTCAGAGTCACCATATACTGAAATCCTCTTTGCATTCAGCTTTCTAAGAATTTTCAGGCCAGCAATCAGAGCTTCATATTCAGCTTCATTATTTGAACATTCAAAGGCCAACTTATAAGAGCAAACTCTCACGCTGCTAGGCACTTTGTTTGGGGCGGAGAAAGGACTGCGTACCCAAATACCAATACCAGCGCCATCATTCCCTACTGCTCCATCAAAATCCATGGTCCACAAGCCTTCTTCCTCCTCTTGTAAATGCTGGAAATCTGTTTGTCGTGCCTTGTCTGCTTGCTGTCCATCATTTTCAGCTGATTGCCCAATCCTTTGCTACTTTTCTTGTCCTTCTTTCTTCAAGATTTCTCTAAAATTTTCTGTTATCTTCGGAATGTCATCTGCTTCTACTATCTGACTATCTATTTCATTTAACCTATCTGAAAACAAAACAAAAGACTTTAAATCTATATGTACATAGTTAATAGGATGATTTATCGGTTTCTCCTTGCTTGTGATCATATATTTCATCTTTTGTTCCCGGTATATCTTCCTCATTTGTCCAAACACCGGGATTGTTGCATAGGAGAAATCCAGCTGTAGTGTCCCTTTCAATTTCGCTACCCAAGACCTTGAAAGAAGCATGCCAAACCTTGGAGGAATATCTGCTACCACTACATCCATCAGAACATTTTTCATAGGAAGCTGATCCAAACTCACAACCAAGTCTTTGATGAGTCCTATACATCTTACTCTGCTAGAATCGAATGAATATAGATCATGATATTGCCGGGTGATGTCCAGACCAAGCTTATCCATGATAGCCTTGGGCATGAGATTGTGAGAAGCTCCGGAATCGAACATGGCGTTGTGTAACACAAAATCATGCAATCGTAAACTGATATAGAAGGGTGGCACATCGCTATCGGGAGACTCACCATTCGTTGCTGGCCCAAAAATCATTTCAGGCTGATCATCTTCTACATTTACCATGTCGGACATTGGGTCCAAATTCAACATTTTAGAAATCTGTCCTCTATAACTGCTGTTCTTCATGATTTCAGTCAAAGGGATGGATACCTTTAGCTTAGAAATCTCATTCTCTAGGCTAAAAGTGGGAGTTCTTTCTACCTCTTTGACTGGGATCTCTTTCCTTTCCTTCTCTTTTGATGTGGCTGCTTGCTGTGATTGTTCTACTGATTTTGATTTGCTGCTCTCCGGAACAACCGCCTCCTTTCCCTTTCTTTGTGTAGCTGATGGATCATTCTTTGTTGTTTCACCCTCCTTCCATTTCTGAATTGGTTTGGTTGGTACATCTCTGTTTCTAAGGGAATATCGCTGTTGTTTTGTGGACAAAAAATTCATATACCCTCTTTGATATTCTTCTGATTCTTCCTCCAACACGGTGTCGCTAGCTAGAATAAAATCAGTGTCTTGGTGTGTAGCTGAATTTACTGCACATTCTTCCTCCTCAGTGATGTAAGTAGGTAGCTCATCTGGAGTAAAGAGATGGTTTTCCTCACCTATTACATTCCCATCCTCATCGGACTCTAGTCCATGCACAAAATTCTGCTGCAAAGGTGTTTGTACCGGCTGTTGTGCTGTCTGCTCTTGAGTTCGCTGATCTCTTTGTCTTATCCTATATTGTGGTTGTTGTTGGCCACGAAAGTTAGGATTCCTAACTTGTGGCTCTGGCTTGTCAAGTTTTACCCTTTCAAGCATCTGTTCAACCTTTTTGAGCAGCTGATCCATTGAAGAAGACTCTTCTTTCACCGTGGTTTTCTTCTTTGCTTTCGCTCTTGCTCTTTTGGACAACAGATTTGCCTCAACGCTGACCACAATTTTCTGCATGTCTTCCATTGTAGTCGGTTCTCTCTCTCTCAATTGGTATGCCATGTCAGCATCAAAACCATCCGGAAACTTCATCATTGCTAGTCCCACAGGTGGCTTTAGATGGTCTGGGATTTCATTGTAGACTGCATTAAATCTAACACAATAATCTTGGACCGACTCACCGGCGTTCTGCTTGATTTGTTCATACTCGGCCAGAATTTGAAGAGGATTCTTTTTCACTTCCCACCGGTTCAAGAACTGTCTTTTTAGTTCCACCAAGGTAGTGATACTTGCAGTCGTCACCTTTGAACCATTTCCTCACATCACCTGCAAATGTTTGTACAAAGAGCCTCATTGCCACGTTCTCCGCATCGATCTCATGAAGTTCATAGAAGTCTGCCATTTTGTCCACATGTTGCTGAGCTGTAATACTATTAGGAGTGCCATCAAAAAACAGGATTTACTTTGATAATCATTTGGCATGTCATCTAGGACTTGGGGCAGAACAAGGGGTGCGAAATGGGCAGCCATCATTCTCGGTGGATTTGGCCTTGGGGGTGTTGGAGGAGTGTGCACCGTTTGCAAGGGGCTTGCACTTGGAGTTTGGGGCTGTGCTGCAATGTAATTATCAATTAGTCTATTGGCCCTTTCTGTTTCAAGGTCTACAAGAAATTGCAGATTGGGGACGGTATAATCAACATCCCTTTCGAGTTTAGATTCAAACTGTGATATCTCAAATCGTTCGTCAAACTCAAGCTCTTCAAGATACTCAAAAATGTCGGGACATGAATGAGATTTGAACACAGGAGTTATGGTACTTTCTTGACGAAGGAGTCTCAGGATCAAATTGGGATTTTCGTAAATGTGAGGAGGGTCCGAGTCTGGATTCTCTTTGGTATATCGTCTCGAAGCCAGCGTGCTATTGAGAGAAATTACGGGACACAACCAACTTACTCAGCCTTTCTAATCCTAAGCTCATCATCCGGAAGCCTAGAATTATTATGAAACAAGGGGATTTGATTTTCAACTTGTTCCCCAGTGGAGTCGCCACTATGTTAGCACCTAAATCTGCCTTAGGCTGAAGGAAGGCAAAAATTAGGGTAACCACAAACCACGCTCAGTCTGGTAGCTAGCCCTACCAGAGCAGGAGAGGGCTCTCTCCGAGTCACGCTTAGTGAATAGATGATCGAAAATGGTCTAAGATGACTTACAATGCAATGTTTACCTTAGGCTAGTAAGTGAATAGGGTTCTGGAAACAATTTTATGAATGACCGAGCTTCTGGGATGTTATGGGACCGGTGCTCAGAAAGAACAGAGAATTTAATACAAAGGCATAGATTATTCCGTGAGGCAAGGTAGGTGGGAAATGTAACAATTTAGTTTGAGGTACCACGGCATGAATAGATTGCTGAAGAAAGTGAAAAGGGCATAGTGACATGAATCCTTTTCAACAGAAGAATAACACTGAACATGAAATTTTCCCACAGGCAGAGCAATAAAATTGAATTCTACCTAATCTCACTCAGAAAATTTCACTGGAAATGAACATGAATTGAATTATGAAACATAATGAAATACATATGAAAACATAAGAGACACATTTTATACACTCACAACCAAAAGAATCTCATGAAACAGAGCCACTGCCTTTCATTAATTCTCTGTCAAAAATACACAGTGAAGAAACAAAGTTTCTTTCCCACAGTCTCCTAGAAGTTACAAGCCAACCAACCCTTTGCAAATAACTTGCATACAATATATAGAATGTGTGGAGAAGAGATGGAATTCCCAGGGGTTGGGAAGTTACTCAAATCATTTCGAAATGGAGATGGAGAGCCAACTATCAGCTACAGGTGCAGCGCTCTCAAGCATGACATTTGGCTAGGGTGACCCTTTGAATTCTTTTGCCACTTGGATAGATGCCCATATGGAGAGAAAACTCTTTAAATGCCGCCTTTGGTGCCAAAAAACCGAAGTGTAGATGACCAGGACCACTTGGAGAAGTCGTGACCCGAAATTTCACGAAACGGGAGCAAATTGGCAGTTTTTTCCTTTGTGCGCCGCGCCAAATTCTCTGTGCATCGCGCCACTTTGGAGCCTGTTTTGGGGCACTTGCAAGTGTCCAAAATGTTCCCAAGTGGGCTTGTTGGAAAGAATGTCCTGTCTACTTTCTAACCCCACTAAAATTTTCCAATTTGGTGCTCATTTTCCCCTCGAAATATTCATTCTCCCAAGACTGCTTTCTGTGTGTCAAAAAAGTGGTAGAGAGGCCATTTTTGGGTGTTTTTTGACCTTTAGGAGACCCAGATCTTGTCAAAATTTCTTGCCCGGACACCAGTAGTAGTATTTTTTGATGCTGAATCCAAATATGCAAGCCGTTCCTCGATTAGAGTCCTATATTTTTAGCGTCGCGCCACACAGGGAGGAATTTCCTATTTTGTGTCCAAAAAATTTGCCTATGACCAAAATTTGCCCAAATTTTTTGAAATTTGGGCTGGAGGTTCCCTATGAAGTGCTATGATGTGCCAAGGAAGCCTCAGCCAAGATTCGAAGCTGATCTTTCTCCTTTTCCTCCTTTTCCTCTTTTGTCGCTTTGCTCAGTTTTTCCTTTAGGCTCCTGATTCTTGCTTTGGAACTCATGTTTCGGGCCTGGTAGTGGTGAGCCATGTGCCTCAGCATGTCTTTCTCCCTATTTGCTTTATCCAACTGCTTCTTCAAGTGAACATTCACTTTCTCTAGCACATACTCTCGATCCTCGTCTCTTTGCTCTGTAGGTCTGCCTTGTGCTGCCAGGATGTGTCGCCGGTTTTCCTTGATCATTTGCAACTCTATCTCAGCTAGCCGATCCTCAAGTTGCTTGTTCCTCTGCTCTAGATACTGCATGTTCCAATTGGCCCTTTCCAAGTCAAGGGATAAGCTCTCAATCACTGATTGCTGCTCCTGAATGATCTCTCCCAGCTCAGCATTCGTAGGTTCTGCATCTGTCTCATCATCCTGGAGGAGAACAAACTCGGTCTCTTGCTTCCCTGATGGCCCTTCCTCCTGTACTGGCTCCTTGCCCTTACCCTACTCCTGTGGCACTGATGTCGGAAGCGAGGCCCCTTCCATCCTGGGTGGAGATAACACTCACTTTACTGTTGCAAACAACGGTCTACTGCCCTTCTGGTATGTGATGTATACTGGCATGGTGGCAGTCTCATGGTGCTCAAACTGATGTGAAGGACCTCCCGTCTCATGCTCAAACTGATGTGAAGGACCTCCCACCTCATGTTCTCTCTCTGATATCACTGGTGGAGCACTGAAGAAATCATGGGAGATGAAGTCCTCCCAAGAAATACCTTGTAATCCCAACTGATGGTCCACCAAAATCCGGATGAGAGCAAAATGATAGACACTGTTTAGCTGCTGTCATGGGGTATTGCTGCATGCAGTTTTTCATCTTCTCAATGTTGTTGCAGATGAAAAATGGGAGGCTCATCATTCGCACCCTGGTGAAGTGCATGAGCAAGCAGATGTGATAGGCATAAAGGAGAGAAAACCTCCCCTTGCAACTGAAATACTTCATGATCAATCTCATGAGTGGGGCATACTCATCCCTCAAAAATCTGAATGGAAAAACTCTGGTGAGTTGGCTCAAGCAGCTTTTCTTGATGTAAGGCTCATAGTGATGCCTCTCCACCTTCTTCTTCTTATGCCACTATTCTCCAATGTTCGGTATTCCTGTTGCCACTGATATGGTTTCCGGTGTCAATGTGAAAGTGACCCCAGCCAGGACAGACTGACCTCCCTGTAGATGAAGTACAAAAATGCGGGCCAACTCATGATGGACTTTGACGTTCGCCACCCTTTGACAAAATTCATAACATGCCAAGTGCTGGAAACAAGACATAGCAAGTGGGCATGCCTGCAGCTCAGTGAGGGTGTTTGGCTCATCTCTAAGATGTCTGCCGCTCCGGTGATGTCTCCTATGGGCCCTCTCTCCTGAAGATGTGTCGCTGTGGGTCCCCTCCTCATACTTTGATGAATTTTCTAATGCCATTATTGCTATTTGTACCCTGAGTTTTATGCTTCCCTCTGAATCCAATGAAACTGATAGATGCTCTGAAAATCTGTCAGCAAGGGGACAATAAAACAGGGGACTGTTAGGAGGGGAATTATGAAAAGGGGAATGGGGTTTAAAGGAGAAATTTATCAAGGATTTGGGAGTGTTTGGGGTATGGTTTTGATGGGGTAGGGTTTGGGATATTTTGAGCTATAGGAATAAAGGGAACAAATGGATATGATTAGAGTGGAGCTAGGGTGATTATTAGGGGGAAACTGCTACAGGGGGATTGACTGATAGAGGTAGGGTAGGAGCATATTTTAGCAATAAAGTCACTGTAGAAAAACCCTAGCTTTCTTGACCTTTTTTTATATCATCTTTGTTTTACTTTTAAAAAATTTTGCATTTGATTTCATGGTCATTATAATAACATTCCCCTTCAAGTTTTAATGCCAATGGTGAAGGTAGTTGGGCTACCTCTCCAACCTTGAGGGTCATTCACAAAAATTTTGGTCAATTTAGTGCATTTTTGGGCTTATAAGTGTGTGCACCGCGTGCTTTTCCCAGTGCGCTGCGCGCCGGGTATGCGCCACGCTAGTGGCAATTTTTCACTGTGGCCGGGCTCCCAGTGCGCCACGCCACCTTGTGTGTGTGCCGCGCACTGTAAAAGTCGCCCAACTTGCTTGAAAAACAGGGGAGAGGGTTTTAGTGGCGGTTTTAGGGTGGTTTCCTTAGGAAACGTGACGGAATGGAGGCAGGAATGATGAGGAGTGAGGGGACAAGGGGAGGGGAGCAGAACCTTGGTGCTTAACATCACATTTTGCGACCCCATTTCTCATTTTTCTTGATTCTTTTTTCATGGTCGATCTTGTGCTTTTGGGGTACCATTTAAATATCTAATGCACACCAAGTCATTGAAAAATTTGAGAGAAGAGAGGTGTCAACAGGGCCTACCTCTTTATTTTCTATCCTTCACTGAGATTTGGGATGATTTGCACTTGTTTTTATGCCCTGGCTGTGTGCGTCGCGCACCAAGCCCAGTGCGCCGCGCGTTGGGTGTGCATCACGCCCTTGAGAAAGTTGAATGGTGGGCAGGCTGCATGTGCGCCGCGCCCTCTGTGTGTGCCGCGCTCCCTGGTGTATGTGCCGCGCCTTCCAACACCGCCTCTCACTCTCTCACCTTTGGAATTTCTCTCCAAGCTTGCAAGAGCAAAAATGGTTTTGCTTTGGGCCAAAACATGTATATATAGGCTTGGGAGAGATGGGTTTGATTTTTTCTTCTTTGAGAACCCACTTTCTAATGTTTATGTTTTGCACTTTTTCCATTGACTTTAAAACACCCTGATTTTCATTTTTCTTTGAAATTTTTGCTCTCATGATGAAATTTCTGGCATTTCTTTGCGGGGACTGTGTGACTGGGCATTTGGCCATGAAAACCATGACTGCATCTGAAAAAGTCAACTGGCGATTTTTTTGGAAAATTTTGTCATAGTTGACCTTGTTGAACTTTTCTTCAAAACGGAGTTTTGAAGAAGAGTCGATGTCTCTTCAGGTGATGATGAAGCTTTTAGACCCATAGCTATATAAGTTCTCCCTCTGGCCTGCTTGGCTTGTTCTAGACATGTTTTTCAAAGACCACATTGATGATTTCCTAGACCCAACAATAAAAATGACTTTGTCCTGTAATATGACCAGACCTTGACCATCATGAGTTTCAGTGATTATGGACCAAGACCTGAACCAACAGGGACCAGACATGAGGGAAAATGACTAGCATGACTTTCTCCGTCAGATCATGGCATGTCCCTAGCGAAATGCAGCTGAGTGAATGGAGCGGGACACCTAAATTTGAAATGCACAAAGAGTTTTGATCTCTGACGGAGGGCTGACCAGACCGACTCTAACAACTTCAAAGATGAATGATCATTTTAATTCTAGTGAGTAGGTTCAATTGGAAGAATAAGATGATGAAGAGAATTTTGCATTTGATGAAGCTCCGAGTTTTGGGCACATGGTTAACATGTATCAATGTCTAAATGTTGCCTAGAAGAAAACAACCACCGAGAAGGAGCTCCCAAAACAGAACGATTGATACAACTTGAGAAGTCAAGGGAATCCTATAGTGATTGAGGTACTGAAAAAGAAATTCAAGAAGATGTTTAGAATATTTGATCCACTGGTACCCTCAACATAGAAAACAAAAATCAATTCTAGGAAGATAGCTCCAATGAAAGCTACGCCCATGAGTATTTCACTTCAAAACACTCCACTGGACGATACAAACACAAGTCTTTCCCTAGACACCTCAGTGAGTCTCTCCGTTTTTTACTACAATATTGTTGAAGACATGAAGAAGACCCATGTGAACATCTCTTTGTACGAACTCACCAAAATCACGGGTCAGTGGGATATTCTATTGTGCGCACTGAGGAAAACCTCCAAAGACAATGTTGCCTCTTCTAGTAAGGGACCAAGTAAGTCTCTCAGGTCACTCACATCTGTACTCAATTTGCTTCACAGAGAAGAAGAGAACTCACTCTGCCCACCATTTTTGTTATCATTTGAAATATTCAACTTCAATGTCCACAACTGTTTGGTTGACTTTGGCGCATCATTCAATGTCATGCCACTCTCCATTGCTAAACAGATCAATGCACAATTGAGCAGTACAATCGTGTATATCATCCAACTTGATCGAACATGTGTACCAGCCATTGGTGAACTCTAAGATGTGATCATCTAGTTATCATTCAACAGGTGAATTCACCAGTGCATCAACATTGTGATAGGGGACATCCTTGAAGAATATGTTGGGTATACGACCAAAGTCCCACATTGACTAGAGGTGGGGAGGATCATGGGTATATAAGGATGAAAAAATATCTCCATTGGTATGAGGCCTTTTGGGGTAAGTCCAAAAGCAAACCCATGAGGGCTTAGGCCGAAAGTGGACAATATCATACCATTGTGGAGATATGTGGTGTCCAGAGTCCTTACAAGTGGTATCAGAGCCATGCCCCGAAGTTAGCCAAGTGGATGAATCCTCAGAATACCGAACGAAGGTGGTGGGCCCGGTAATATCACGATGGGATCCATGGATGAGCTCGGTTAGACAGGCGGTGTGCTCCGGATTCTTCATGGACGTATCCTGGTCCCAACACGGTGAAGAGGAGTTGACCTGGGATAGAGAAAGCTCTCAAGGCAGGTGGTGTTCCATGTAAGGCGTGTGCTTCCAACACATTGGAGTGAAGTATCCTAGTTGGTAGAGAGTGGACGGATGGATAATCGTTTGAGGGGAGGCTCGAAGGTCCTTTGTTCGAGGGGAGGATTGTTGGGTATACGACCAAAGTCCCACATTGACTAGAGGTGGGGAGGATCATGGGTATATAAGGATGGAAAAATATCTCCATTGGTATGAGGCCTTTTGGGGTAAGTCCAAAAGAAAATCCATGAGGGCTTGGGCCCAAAGTGGACAATATCATACCATTGTGGAGATATGTGGTGTCCAGAGTCCTTACAAGTCTAGAAATTTGCAAGGATATTTTGTTACAGACTGGTCACACTTATGGCTTCTGTATCAGGGTAGAAATAACTAGATTGGAGTGTTGTCCGAGAGGTATATGAAACAAAATGTTAGTCCCTTGGACGGTCATAATGAACCATTGGATTTCGCCAAAAAAAATCCGGCAATTACTTTTTGGAAATGCAACCAGGGTGCTATCTTGCACAGACAAACCCCACCCCACCAGATACACAATTGGGTCTCCTTGCTTGCCCAATTGGTGAAAATGAAATTTGTACAATACTTTGTAACAGTAGTAGCAGTAGTGTTAGCAGTACTAGCGCGACAAGTAGTCCTTGTACCGATAACTTGTGGACCTTGTATTTTGATGGATCCAAAACACAAGATGGCTCTGGAGCTGAATGTGTTTTGATCAACCCATGGAAAATAAAGCATTTAGTCTCAAGCTGCTTTGAGTTCGAGTGCATAAAAAACATTGTTGAATATGAAGCACTCATCTTGAGTTTGCACAAAACCCTCAACCTTAATGTTGTTATGCTAAAAGTGGTAGGTGATTAAGAGATTGTGGTATGACAGGTACGTAACACCATACACTATGTCCCACCTCATCTTAAAGGTTACCAACAAGAGGTATGGTAGCTTATTTCTAATTTCCAAGATTTTAATATCACATATGTACCAATAATGTGCAATGCAGCTGCAGATGCTCTGGAAAATGCAGCTGCAAGGATGACACCGCTTAGGGATAGATTTACTGTTGAAATTTTGTATAAGCCATCTATTCGTGACACCATAACTAATTTGTGTGTCTTTTATGATGATGAACATATATGAATTTTATGGCCAATGTTGACGTTTGGAAAGATGCAGCCATAAATGAAGACATGCACGAGCAATCTCTGCAAGACAAACCTGATGATAGCAAAGGAAACCCCATCCCCAAGGGTGTGGTTTCACTTGAGAAACTCTATGACTTGCAGAACTGCTTCAAAGGGGCTAGGAACACCAAGACCTACAGTTCCACACTGATGCATGAACAGTTCAACTTGGGAACAGAAAGAGATACAAAGTTTGTAAATCTTGGTACATGTTGCACACAAGAGGAGCAATAAGCCTTTGTCTACATGTTCAGATAGTATTGTGAAGTATTCGCGTGGACATACAATGATTTGATAACATATTGTTATAGACATTTTTGTGCCTTACAGCATAGAGCATGAAATGTCAATAATCTGAGGGATCCAAAGTCCCTAAACATGTTGTTCCTACCCCTAGAGGAACAAGGTCAGCAAACCACAGCACTTCAGATCAGTTCTCCACTGAAAAACACTCAAAAACAGGTCAATTTTGGATCAAAGTAGCTGCTCCACTAAGCATCTGCGCTGAATGTCAAAAGCTCTATGGTGTATCTGCGCTGCATAGCAAGTGCAACAAAGGCTACCTGCGCTGGGCGTACTTTGACATGTGGAGGAATCTTTTCTCAATGTGCCAGTGCCCAGGAAGCTTCCAAAAAGACACTTGGATCAGAAGATTCGCCTAATGATGAGTTAAGAGCTTCTAAAACTCCAAGTGGAAGGTAGAAACTCCGAGTGGACTCAAGGACTGAAGAACAACTGGAGTTGAAGAGGACGACAAGTCACACATCAAGCTGACTTATCTTCACTCCAAAACTCTATATAAGGATCTCATCCCATGGGATTTGGAGGCCGGAATTTAGTGCAAAGAATTTCTGTTGGTTTACAGTTGTGAGTATTGGGTGATTGCTTGAGGGAGGTGAAGAGGAGATTTCTTTCCGTCGGGAAGGTGATGCTGGATTGGACCTCTCACGGTTGTATCACCGCCTGAACCTTACTTCCTTATATTAATAAATCATTTGAGGTTCTTCTATTCGCATGTGTTTCAATGGTGTATTGTCTTACTTGCGTATTTGATTTATGCTAATCCTTGAATCAATTATGAATGCATGCTTCTTGTAGTTTCCTTTCCTTGTCTTGTTCGCAGGATCTCGTGTAGCTGGGCCCGTGAGAAGACTTGGAGCTGGGAGCAAGCGGCAAATAGAGGAGATTGGATCGACCATTTGCGCAAGACATCGGTAAGTGGATCTCTTCCTTTCATCTCTTGCATGTCATAAAGAAGTAACTTTAGATAGCTTTGCTTCAGCTGTTGCTAAGGAACTATCACCCTTAGAGTAGGATAGGGTCATTCCGTGTTGGATACTTTTCCCCACAACAGACTGGCGACTCCACTGGGGATCGTGTCTTGTTGGTAGCTTGTGTTTCTTGCTATTCATTTCCTAAACGAAGGGAGTACCGAATCGAACTGCATTCGAATCCTTCGAATGCAAAGTAGAGGGCAGCTACTCTAGCTCAGTGCTGGGCATGTTTATGATTTGAAGAGCTGATCCACAAGGACTCTTTTTAGCTCTTTGTGATAGTGTTCATCTTCCTTAATCATCCTCTAGTGTATACTTGGCTGATAGCCTCTGATTTGGCCAAAAACCATTGATTTTTGAGCAAACTGTGACCCGGAATCTGAGAGAGACGAGAGTTGTCTCTTCAGTGCAGCTGCAGCAAAGGCTACCTGCGCTGCAATGCAGGTCCCGAAGGGGCTACCTGCGTTGCATGTCAGATTGACAGTGCAGCACCTGCGCTGATCCAGTTTTGCCTTGTGCAACTGGGGTTCCCTCCTGTCTGTTGCCCAGTTTTCAATATTGTTTTTGCAGCCTGTTGTCAACCTGTATACCCAGCTGAAACTACCTTTCTTTGCCTTCATTCCGCCTCAGTTGTATGAAGAAACCGTGATTGTTCTTATTGTATTTCTTGCTTTCATTCACAGTTTCCCATAGCGAAAGTGAACTAGTCTTGCTGTGACCTCTTGGATCTAGACCTGTGAAAGTGTCGTTGTGATTCTAAGAGCTAGTTTATTGCTGTTCATAGCTGCTTGAGCATTTGCTTTCGTTATATGGTTCGAATTTCAGTATTTCTTGTGTTGAAACGAGTGAATCTTAAGGTGTTCTTTTGATTATTGGACAAAAACTTGTTTGCTTTCGCTTGAAATTGAATTCGAAATTATACAACAGCTTTCTTTTTGTAATACATCAACATTAAGGAAGAAGAAAAGAAATACTTGCATTGTGCATGTGCATTTTGACAGTTTGCATGTCGATTTAGGAAAGTGCATCAGTGTGTGCTCTATGATCTGTTTGAAAAGATGATGTCTTTCTTTTCCTTCAGTAGTTAAGATTTTCATAAGTTGAAAGAATTGAAAAAGCTTGCTTATCATTCTTAGACTGCATTCAGGAGTTGTATCATACATCACATGGTGATCCATAAAGGCAAACTGCTAAGCAAGATCAACCTAAAACGAACTGAATTTATCTAACAACGCTTTGAAACATAACGAAACACAATAGAGGTCTAGGTAGAGACGTGAACCGGCGTCGTTAAACATAGTGACTGTCGATCTCTACGAAGGTGGGTGATTCCTCCTAAGGGACGATAGCACTAGTACGGACTTGTGCCCCCGCGTACCGTCGCGTATATTGGGGGACCCCTATAGGAACAAAGCCTTTATCCATAGGAAGCCGTGTCGGCCGCCCTACTGATCGCGATGCAGTGAACACAGCATTCACGAAGATCGACCACTCGTACCGTAAAACGTATTCTGTGGTTTCGCAAAAGGTTTGGCACACCCTCTGCCTAGAACTCCAGAGTAGTTTCTTTTGGCCTTTTTCAAACTCTATAACTGAAAAAGTCCATCCGAGCATTTGTCACTTCGGGCTCGTTAATACATCGAAGGAGACTAGAGTCATCTTTAGCTTTTTCTCGACTCTTAAAACATGAAAAAGCAAGTTGTGTCTTAAAAAGCGTCTAAAATGAATTCAATTCGAAAACACATTTTACCCTGTGCATTGTTGGTTGATCAAGTAATCCGCAATCGTGGAAGAAAATCAATCGATGAACCGTCATTCGCGGAGGCGTACGAGTCAACCGTCTTTGTCCCCGGAATCGAAAACAACCCGGGCGAAGCGATCTCGTTCAACTGGTTCCAAATCTCCTGTCAAAGTTAGAACAAGTGTTCCTACGACATCTGAGGTTCCGGTTACTCCAAACATTTCTGGAAACCCTGCCCCTATTGAAGAAGTTCAACAGCCCCAGAGAGACAGTAACACTGATCCTAGTCTGAGAGCAAATACTTGTGTTACTGAATCGGTTCCATCAGTGATCGGTTCAGAGAGTCTTGCTCCTCAAACGACTGTTGCTGTCGAAACAACCCCTTCTTCGGCACCAGAAATATTCTACGGACCTGACGGTCTTCCTCTTCCACCCGGTTTGATCGCAATAGAAGAAATTGTAGAAGATCCGCAAGCAACTACTCCAACATATTTTGGAGCATGGATCACTCTACTTCCTACTGCATCAGAAGCTAGCCTATCACCCAGAGAAGTTCCTGAAGAATCACTAGGCAATCTACTGGATAGACTCAAAATGTCTGAACAACCGTCAACATCTAGGACTGTGCCAAATGACACAGCGACAGCAGAACTCCCTGCAGTCATTCCGACAATGTTCGCCGGCATACCATCTGTCCCTAATTCTCAACAGCTGGAGGGGGTCCCTTCGGGGGCCATGACGACAGTATGGTCTGTTCCTGTTTGTTCTCCCGGGATAATACCCGGTAACTCCTATGTTGGAACTCAACAAATTGATCCTTTCGGAAATCAGTTTGGGCAATCCGGTCCTCGAGGTGCAATGAATCCTCTCGGTTCCGGACCACCACCGTATGGGGGGCAATATGCTTTTTCATTACCCCCTCCGGGAGGTTACCCATACGGGAGTTCACAACCATATTCAGGTTATACTGGAATAACTACAAGTGGTTGGATACCTATGCTACCCCAGCAACCAAGAGTTGTGTATTCTATGCAACAACAAATGCCTGTGACGAACATCCCGACGACACCAGCGATTGTAACCGTGTCGCAAGTTCAAACGGTGCCTGTTGTATGTCAACCTCAGTTTCCTCAAGCTGTAATGCAACAGCCCCTTGACCCTGCGACTCAACCACAATCGCCGGCTGGCGGGGCGGCACAAGCACAAACGGGTACCATTACCCCTCATCTTGGTCCAGTGGTTAGTATAGCACAACAACCCATGGCATCACAACCATGGTTGGTGCAGTATCAACAACCACAATTCCAGCAAGTGTACCAAGGTACCGAGCAGCAGATTTTTGCGAACAGTGGACAACCGTACATACAAAACGGTCTAAACCAACCACTTTACAGTGGGGTAGTCCACCAACCGTATCAATCGTACCAGCATCAAATACATTATGCCGGTATGCAAAGACCAATTGCTCAAGCGATCCCATCGTATCCTGGGTACGCTTCACCTAACCTGAGTCAACAGCTGCCATTCGTGGCAACTCTAGAGTTACCCAATTTACATCGGTTGACGAACGATCCGATTGCTTATGCCCCTTGGTGGCCAGCGATTCCTCACAAACTTCCCTCGGACATTCCTAAATTCAATGGAAATCCAGGTGAAGACCCGTCGAATCACGTCATGACTTTTCATCTGTGGTGTTCATCGAACACTCTGAACGATGATTCGATAAGACTTCGCCTCTTCCAGAGGACATTGACAGGTCCGATGGCTAAATGGTATATAGAATTGCGAAGAGCCTCTTTCGACAATTTCAACTCCTTAGCCACGACTTTCTTAACCCATTTTCAACTACCAATCAGGTATGAAACAGGAACCGAGATACTAACCAACTTCAAGCAGACGACAGCTACTCACATATCAGATCATATACATGAGTGGCGTCGCCGTCGTAGGATGGTGAAAACATACGTTCCTGATCAGCTATTAGTTGAATGGTTTATAAAGTCATTACTTCCGGCTATAACGGAAGATGTGGCCAAGGGGGGAGTCGTAACAGAGGAGCAAGTCATCGCTCGTGCTCAATATTTAGACTTAGTATATACTCAGTCTGGCACGCTCTACGACAAAATACTTGACGCCCCTAGACCTGAATTTTCAATTCCTCCCCCTCCTAAATCGAATATTGACTCTCATGCCGGAGATGGCGTGATTGGCACTGCAAGCGCGAAGTCGAAAAAGGCGTCACCTCAGAAAGCCCGTAAGACTTCAGATCGAAATGCCCATGAAGAGATTCTTGCTTCGGAAGTAAATGCCATATCAGCAGATAAAGGCAAAGAAACCAATCAACCAGGAAGCAAGAAGAAGCAAAACAAAGGGAAGAAGAAGCAACAGGATGATCCGTCACCTGAAAAAACTTCTTCGAACTCTCCTGAGAAAGGGAAAAAGAAATGGCCCTGTATGATATGTGACGAAGATCACAAGACAACAGATTGTCCATACAAAGCTGAGCTCAAGAGATTCTTTAAAAGTCCAAAGAACCCAGCTGTGTTGACTGATCCATTTCCCAATCCAGGTCAAAATATGGTTGATAGTGGAAATGCTTCCCCGTCGCAAGTGCTAATGTTGTCGATCTCTAAGCATCAAAATGATGCTTTGATTTCGACAAGGAACAAAGATTACGGGAATCCGCAACTGTCAAACGAAAAAGGTAAAGATCAACCTAGTAGTTCGACAACAACTTCGACAGAAGTTGTCCCACCCATAATGCCAGAATTAATGATAAAACCACCTAAGGGGGTAGTACACAAGTCGAATTTTAATCCTCGTGCCAGAGCGGCGCAGCATTATAACATAGTAGAAGATTTGGCTCAATCGCCATCTGCTATGTCGACTCTAGAAGTACTACAAAATTGTCCATCCCAAAGGCAGGCATTGTTATCGGCAATAGGGGGGGTTGATCCTAAGGATTCCAATCTTGTGTCCTTTGATCACAAAGGGTATGAACCTCAGTTACCAGCTCAACTAGCTTTCCTTATTCAAGTGAAAGCCCTCAACAAAACTGTTCATCGAACAATTATTGATGAGGGGGCATCGACATGTATTATGTCGATGAGTTGCTGGAAAACATTAGGGTCGCCAACCTTGTCAAGATCGTCGACAACACTAAAAGCATTCGACGGTAGGACATATACCCCTTACGATATTCTAAGTAACTTAAAGGTTGAACTAGGTGGAAAAACAGTAGAAATTGATGTTGAAGTCATAGATGGGAATCTGGATTACAACATCCTACTGGGAAGACCATGGATTTATGCCATGGCAGCTGTTGTGTCGACTTATTTTAGGAAGATCGCTTTCCCGTTTGAAGGAGGGATTATGGTCGTCGACCAACAGAACTTCCTCCTTAATGGTTCACAAGTTACGGGAAGCATTCCCATGATCCATGAAAGCGACCATTCAATTCAAGATATAGGAGTAGGCCTCTTGAAAGACCCCACGATGATGGGGACTTTCTCGCTACCAAATCATATGTACATAGGAAATGTACCATTGGTGGCTACCTGCAACATGATATCTTCCACGAAGGTCGCAAAAGACAAAGTCGTCATGGATCGGGCAATGGTCTTGCACCCGAGCCCAATCGAAATATTGTAGCAATCAATGTTTCAGGCATGGGAGGCGAGCCCAAATCAATGCTCATCAAGCGTTTCGGTAGACAGGTCAGGAGAATGTGGTACCCCTTTGGATCCTTGGTCACGAGTGCATGCAAGTGACGAAGGAATCCTACAGTCAATGTTGATTGAGGGGGCACCATGGGATGATAACCACCATCGTTCCCTTCCTCAGGAAGATACTCAAGGCGACCTATATCACCCTTCAGTATTTGAATTCCTAACAAATACTGTAAATACGGTGGACTCCGAGAGAAACCTATCCAATATAGAAGAAACTATAGCCATAAATATCTCGACCAAAACAGACGTTGTAGAGAATATTTATGTCGGCAAAGGTTGTTCCCCTTCAGAACAAGAAATATATAAAGCTCTTTTCCGCGAATTTAGAGATGTCTTTGCTTGGTCGTATGATGAAATGCCAGGCATTGACTCGAGTATCGTTGAACATGAAATTAAGATGTATCCTGATGTCAAACCAGTAAGACAACGGCTTCGGCAGGTGCACCCCAAGAAAGCCGCTGCTATTAAGGCAGAAGTTGAAAAACTCCTCCATGCTGGTTTCGTCTACCCGGTTCCTCTAACCGACTGGGTATCGAATATTGTCCCTGTTATGAAAAAACAAGGAACAATACGAGTGTGCATCGATTATAGGGATGTAAATCAAGCTTGTCCAAAGGACAACTACCCTACACCCTTCATCGACCAGATAATTGATGAATGCGCCGGATGTGAAATCTTTTCGTTTATGGACGGATTTTCTGGGTATAATCAAATTAATATCCACCCACAGGACCAGTCAAAGACTGCATTTATTTGTCCGTGGGGCACATTCGCTTATCAAAAATTACCCTTTGGTTTAAAGAACGCAGGGGCGACGTTTCAGAGAGCAATGAATTATGCTTTCCATGACATCAAGAACATCGTTCAACCTTATCTCGACGATCTTCCGGCCCATTCGCAAAAGCGGACTGATCATCCGCAACATTTAAGAGCGATATTTCTACGTTGCCGACACTACAAGATAAGACTCAATCCGCACAAATGTGTGTTTTGCGTCGGTTCTGGTCGTTTACTTGGCTTTATAGTCTCCAAGGATGGGATTCGTCTCGACCCTTGCAAGGTGCAGGCAATCATTAATTTGCCTCCACCTTCAAACTTGCTTCAGATTCAGAAACTCCAAGGGAAAGCAAACTTTCTGAGGAGGTTCATTCCGAATTACGCAGAACTTGCTAAAGGTTATACCCGTCTCTTGAAAAAGGATGTACCTTTCGTCTGGGACCAGGTCACGCAAGCTTCCTTTGATGCTCTGAAAGAAGCGCTAGTAAAAGCATCATTAATGTACGCCCCAGACTATCAAAGAGACTTTAACCTGTATCTGGCTGCAGCAGATATGACCATTGCAATGGTTTTAGTTCAAGAAGTCGACGGAAGTGAACACCCTATATATTATTTAAGTAAAAACTTAAATGATACAGAAAGTAAATATTCTCATGTTGAAAAGCTAGCACTAGCTGCGGTTCAAGCGATACAAAGGTTTCGGCATTATGTCCTCTTCAGGAAGACCACCGTATTGTCAGATTGCAACCCCATGACTTATATACTATCGCGACAGTTGCTTGGGGGCAAATATTCAAAGTGGATAGCTATCCTTCAAGAGTTTGATCTGGAATTTGTGAAATCCAAATCAAAGAAAGCTTTAGTTTTCGCAGAATTATTATGCGATCTCCCATCATCGTCCAACGATGAAACGTCCAAAGAATCGATCATGGACGAAAGTTTGTTTCTGATATCAGCAAGTGATGAGTGGTATGGAGATATAATAGTTTATCTCCAAACCCAAAAATTTCGGCCAGACACCTCTCACTTAGAACAAAAACGCATTCGATACCAAGCAAAAGACTACATAATCGTCGGTGATATGCTTTACCGTCGTGGTGTCGATACGGTCCTGAGAAGGTGCCTAACCCATGAGGAGGCCGAAAAAGCCCTGAATGAATGTCATTCAGGCACCTGTGGAGGGCATCAATCTGGATATGCTACAGCACAAAGAATCTTATGAGCAGGATACTTCTGGCCAACCATGTTCAAAGATTGCATAACCGCAGTTAGAAGTTGCCATGCATGTCAGATTTTTGATAGCAAAACCAGAAGACCCCCCGCTCCTTTACAGCCAATAATAGCTGTGGGGCCTTTCGCCAAGTGGGGCATCGATTTCATGCAATGTAACCCCACCTCGACCGGGGGGCATGGGTATATTATAGTCGCAGTTGACTATTTTACCAAATGGGCCGAGGCGATGCCTACATTGGATAACACTGGTGAAACAACAACCCTATTCTTTTTTAATCATGTAGTCGCCAGATTCGGCGTACCACAGGCCATAGTAACAGATCATGGATCGCATTTTCGCAATCACATGATGGTTGAATTAACTGCCAAACTAGGATTGTCTCACGACAGTTCTACTCCGTACTATCCGCAAGCTAACGGACAAGTTGAAGCAATCAACAAGGTCCTGAAGCGCATGCTGCAAAGGATGGTTGGGGTTCACAAAAGAAGATGGCATTTGATCCTGTACTCGGCTTTGTGGGCCTACCGAACATCGGTAAGGAATGCCACTGGGTTCACACCGTTTCAACTGGTATATGGCCTAGAAGCAATCCTACCGATCCAGTGTGAAATTTCGTCCCTTAAATTCGCAATTGATCTCCTCCCCGGAACCTCAGAAGAAGAAGCTCGTTTCTTGGAGTTAATCCAGTTGGATGAAACCCGTCGTAATGCCGCCTTGGCCAACGAAGCCCATAAGAAACGAGTCAAAGCGCAGTTCGACAAAAATGTCAAACCCCGTGTCTTCTCGGAAGGTGATTTGGTCTTGCTTTATGACCAAGAATCTGATAAATTGGGAGCTGGGAAATTCAAGTCCCTATGGATGGGCCCTTATATTGTTAAAAGTGTGTTAGCAAAAGGTGCCTACGAGTTGGTAGATTATGACGAAATTCCACTGGCGCAACCCCGCAACGGGTTGTACCTTAAGTGTTACTATGCCTAATAGTAACCTGTATGCTTTTGTTACATTTTTGTTTTCGCTAAAGCGTTTGTTCCGGTTTAAGTAATCCGCTTTTTAAACTTATTGCAGATGTCAAATCCATTGGAACCGTGGGTTGGATATGCTGACGGAGCGAGTCGTAGTTCGAGGAACCTATCCTCTGCAGCATGGGCCATTTTTGACCCAAGCGGCGAATTAGTGAGTTTCAGGGGGGTATGTATTGGCCAATCAACGAATAACATCGCTGAGTATAGCGCGTTGATAGAGCTCCTCTCTGATGCCATCACCCATGGCATACGCTGGCTAGTCGTCAGGTTAGACTCACAGCTCGTGGTACTGCAACTCAATGGTACCTACTCTGTCCGAAATCCAGCTATTTATCGCAAGTTCCTAAGAGTTAAAATCTTGGAAAGACAGTTTGATTTTATCCAATATCAACAAATTTCCAGAAACTTAAACACATTAACCGACTCATTAGCAAACTATGTGTTAGATAGACATTTGCAAAATTGATAAAAAGAGAAGCATCATCGATGTTTCATACATGGATCACAGAAAAACTGGAATAAACCCCGAAAATCAAAAATATATATAACTGTTTACGGTTTACATATAATGTTCTGTAACCAAGACAAAATCGGTCATACGACCCCAAAACTCAAAATGGCTGGGGGGCACCCTAGCCTAGTGATGCTCATGATAACATGCCACGGCCTGTGCGATCATGCGCAGAAGACGAGACCATCGTCTAGGAACACCAGCAGTATGTCGCTGCAATCGCAGAGGCAACTCGTCAATCCGTACATCCGGAATCCCAAGGGTAAGACCCTCGACCTATTCCTGCACAGCTGCAAGAGTCTCGGCCAAGTCAAGGTCACAGAGAATAGCTCTCCCTGGAGCCTCCCCTGCTGGGGCAGCGGCCGGAGCTCTCGGACGAACTGCTGGATGGACGGGACCAACATCTGCATGCACACATGAGTTTGATTAGAGTCTTGATAGAGTAAAGCACAAGGACATTATAAATAAAAAAAACAGTAAACAGTGATAAGGTCAAAATATTTACCAAGATCACCCCACTGCTCGCCATCCGGTAGTACCAAATCCGGATCACCTCGGAAATCCATGCCAATATATGGATACTCGGAAAAAGCCATATCCTGCCGCTCGAACCACCTAAAGAAGGCATCAGTAAAAGTAATCTGAGATTGACCTGCATGTCTAGCCATGTGGTCGACCCACCTCTGCATGCGTGGCTCAGTAGGAGATGGCAAGTCGAGAACAATGTACTGAGGTTGCATCAGGGGTATCTTCTCCAAAGCGAAGGCAGTCAAAACTGAACCGAAGCCAAAATTCTTCAGTTTCCCGTCCTTTACTTTGGTCAACTGGTTTTTCATCTGAACCAGTACTGCATCACACCAGTTAAAAACTTTCGGCTGAAGACACTCCAGGGCGTGCTGCACATAAGACCTGTTGGCAACATGAGGGGATGCGCTGCTGGCCATCCTACAAATCGTGTACAGAATAGACCTGAGAGACCTGTCAGTGATATCACAGATAGAAACCTTGCCGTCTCTGCTCGGCTGGGATCCCTCCCTACAATACTGATGGATATAATCTTTCACGGAATCTCTCCCTCGGGCCGAACCAGACAAGGAAATGGGGGCACCCCGCCTTGACAACCCAGTCAAGAAGTAAATGTCCACTATGGTCAAAGGGATGGACTTGCCCCTAATCTGGAACACTTGGTTAACAGGATCCCAAGCATCAAGCAGGTACTGCAGTAAACGTATCTGTGCCCTCATGCTAGATATGCGAAAGAATTTTAGCAAGCCACATTTCCGCAACGCGCTCATGGTAACAGGATCATGGAGGGCAATCATGTCCTCCTCTTCATGCTCTCGTTCTCGCCACGTAAGAGTCATTCTGCTCCAATAAACTCTGCAAAACAAACAAGAGGAGGAGTAAGATCCCTGACTCGGTAAAGAAAATGGCGAAATTCTCATGAAAAAGTATGCAACCAAAGAGTTTTCTGTGCCCAATGCAGGTGGGGAAGGGTCTCACCTGCGTTGGGAGACAAACTGCCTTTGAAAATGAAAACCCCCAATGCAGGTTTCGATATGGGGCACCTGCGCTGTTGGCAGAGCGCCCTAGAGAAACCCCAGGGGCTCATGGGGGTAGGAAAACAAGCATAAAACTGAGAAATACGACCATGAAAAGATAGAGCTAGGGTTTAGCTCCTACCTGGTGGAAACGGCGCTGAAAATCGTCCACAGAATCTCCCGAAATCAGCTGGTGAAAAATCGAAAGGAAGAGGCACCTCCAAAGCTCCAACAAACCAAATGCACATGAAATGGTGAAATGAAAGGTAAAAACATCTTTTAATTGCTTTTACGTAGTTCAAAGTGAAATATTAGTATTTTTACTTCATGTTATCCGTCTCTAACAAGTTTGTTGCAGCAATTGATGAAACAGTACTATCTCTGGAAAAGAAAAACTAGTCATGGTAAAATATGAATTTGACCTTATCAAACTAGCAGTTTTGGCATAGTTCATGCTCGTTAAAAAATAAACGCAAAACCGAGCAGTTTTAACGTGGACTTCATGCTCGTTAAAAAATAAACATAAGCATGTGAGCAAGCTTCCCCCAGAGTTCAAGCTCATTAAGAAAAATGAACCGGTAAATAACCATTTGAGACCGTAAATTCATCAGCCATAAAAGCCTTGGTCGTGTTTGTGCACCGTCAGCTCCACTTTTCATTTGGACGATCATTCACATCCACTTGATTGTTTACCTATTTTGAGGAACAACTGCGAAGAGTGATTTCACTTAGCCATCCTTGTAATACTGCCGTGATTGGAAAATTCCAACCTGTACCTGGAATCTGCTGCTATCCTTGTTTATCACTCGTTCCTCAAAAGACGAGTCTTCTTTGAGCTCTTTTCACGGACTCGTAAAATATGAAAAGTTTGCCGAGTTTTGGCCTTCCAGCTCGTTAAAAGGACCGGAAGAGCTATCCCTCCTCTAGATTTTAATCTTTTTGGACCTGAGGGATTATTGCACAAAAAGATCGTGCGCTTTTCTAGTTTGGCTCGATAAAGATATCGAACATTCATCCCTTCTGTATTGTTTTATACTTTTTCGGGCTTAAGGGATTAGATGACGAAAAAGGACCCCTGGAGTCCACTTTATGTACGCTTTTCAGACTCTCTAAAAATGAAAAGGACCGAGTCGTCTTTGTCGCTAGGCTCGTTAAAAATATTGAATAGCGACAAACTTGTCTTTAGACGAGAACGAGTTTCCCTATCGCTAGGCTCGTTAAAACATAGCGATGGGCTTGCCCGAAGGGCAGGTTATAGAACAAGCATATGTTATCCTCCTCAAGCTTGACAAAAATAAAGAGGTACTGGTCAGAAATGACTGGGGAAAAATTGGGAGAACCTCAAAGCTTAATGGTAGCAAGTCGCTCTTGAACATGACACTTTTGCCTCCGTAAATATCGGGTTGGGTTATCATCATTCACCGGTCCCTTCACCATGGTCTCGCCATACCATCCATACATGGGGTAATGCTACCGATCCATCACATCAGTGTCGTTATATGTTCAAGAGATGTCATTCAGAAAGTGTCAACCGGGTCCCATCCACTACCATACATCATCTTTCATCCTTCCATGACCGCCACCCTGAATCATATTTCACAGATCGTTTTCACCATCATCACTAGCTCCGTTCCGTGTCACTGATGTGGGATTCATTAAGGCCCTCCTTTGACGGATCACTTCTTGTCGACATCAGCTCATTATCCAAGAAGTTGATCTAGGAACACCCCCTCAGTACTTTGAAGCTTGCATGCCTCAATGGCAAGTTTCTCACTTCCGGCGATAGGTATACATTAATGACCTTCGACCAGAAGACTTTGCGTGGTGTTCGACGTCAGATCCTATATTCACGCCACGTGAATTGTGCTGCAGTACCTTGAGGGTCATCATCATTATCGGTGATTCCTCTCGCGCTTGTTAACAGTTTACATTATTGACTGGTAATCAAGCGATGTCTTTCCATGTTCGACTTCAAGAAATTCTCACATGGATCGACTTGTACTAGAGTGAAGATCGGACAAGTTTGAAGACCCCGGATCTAGTTTCATCCATCCGGGCTGCGATATATATTCAGGAGATAAAAACATAGACATGTGCAGCAGATGATCATCCTACTAAAAGGATGATAATTAAAAGCAGAGAATTATCAGTCTATTATCAGACGATCGTCTGTTTATGTACAACAAATGTATTTATAAAGCTGAGCATGGGAAATGCCCGCATCAGCTAGATCATGAAAAGAAAGTATGAAAAGATAATGTATTGTATTGTATTTTGTTACAGGTCACCTCCCGACGATTGAATGAACTTCGGATCCTCCTAATAAAGCATTTCACCCGATAAACGACCTCATACTTTAGGGGGCAACTGTTATAGACATTTTTGTGCCTTACAGCATAGAGCATGAAATGTCAATAATCTGAGGGATCCAAAGTCCCTAAACATGTTGTTCCTACCCCTAGAGGAACAAGGTCAGCAAACCACAGCACTTCAGATCAGTTCTCCACTGAAAAACACTCAAAAACAGGTCAATTTTGGATCAAAGCAGCTGCTCCACTAAGCATCTGCGCTGAATGTCAAAAGCTCTATGGTGTACCTGCGCTGCATAGCAAGTGCAACAAAGGCTACCTGCGCTGGGCGTACTTTGACATGTGGAGGAATCTTTTCTCAATGTGCCAGTGCCCAGGAAGCTTCCAAAAAGACACTTGGATCAGAAGATTCGCCTAATGATGAGTTAAGAGCTTCTAAAACTCCAAGTGGAAGGTAGAAACTTCGAGTGGACTCAAGGACTGAAGAACAACTGGAGTTGAAGAGGACGACAAGTCACACATCAAGCTGACTTATCTTCACTCCAAAACTCTATATAAGGATCTCATCCCATGGGATCTGGAGGCCGGAATTTAGTGCAAAGAATTACTGTTGGTTTACAGTTGTGAGTATTGGGTGATTGCTTGAGGGAGGTGAAGAGGAGATTTCTTTCCGTCGGGAAGGTGATGCTGGATTGGACCTCTCATGGTTGTATCACCGCCTGAACCTTACTTCCTTATATTAATAAAGCATTTGAGGTTCTTCTATTCGAATGTGTTTCAATGGTGTATTGTCTTACTTGCGTATTTGATTTATGCTAATCCTTGAATCAATTATGAATGCATGCTTCTTGTAGTTTCCTTTCCTTGTCTTGTTCGCAGGATCTCGTGTAGCTGGGCCCGTGAGAAGACTTGGAGCTGGGAGCAAGCGGCAAATAGAGGAGATTGGATCGACCATTTGCGCAAGACATCGGTAAGTGGATCTCTTCCTTTCATCTCTTGCATGTCATAAAGAAGTAACTTTAGATAGCTTTGCTTCAGCTGTTGCTAAGGAACTATCACCCTTAGAGTGGGATAGGGTCATTCCGTGTTGGATACTTTTCCCCACAACACATATGACACACAAATAATCCAACACGTCATTCCAATCAAAGAAGAGGTCAAGCCGTTTTAGCAAAAACTCAAAAAATTCCATCTGTCACTTGACCCCCTCATACAAAAAGTATTGACTAAGTTGTTGGATGCTCGGATCATATACAAGGTTCATCATTCTACTTGGGTTTCAAATTTAGTTCCTGTAAGGAAGAAGTCCGAGGAGATCCGCCTATGCATAGATTTCTGAAATCTGAATAGGGCCTCGGACAAAGACAACTACCCTATGCCATCTATAGAGTACATCTTGCAGATAGTATCTGGAGATGAATTGTTCTCTCTCCTTGATGGATTTTCTAGATATAACCAGGTTCTGGTAGCAGAACCTGATAGACTTAAGACTACATTCCATACCAAGTGGGGTACTTTCACTTACAAAAGAATGCCATTTGGGCTTGTAAACGTAGGTGCAACCTTTCAGCATGCTACAAACATCACATTCTATGGGATCATCGGACAAAGCGTGGTGGTCTACCTGGATGATGTGACAATCTTTTCCAGAAAGTGTTCAAACCACCTTCGCCATCTGAAGAAAATCTTTGAGCAATGTCAAAAGTATGGGATATCCTTGAATCTGAAGAAGAGCATATTTGAAGTGTTTGATGGGAACCTCATTAGGCATATGATTGCCAAGAGTGGGATCAAGGATGATCCGGATCGAGTTCGGCCTATCATGTAGATTCCTCACCTAGTCAACAAGAAATATATGCAAACCTTCTTGGGGAAGATCAACTTCCTTCGGAAGTTCATCTCAAATTATGCGTAGATTGTGAAACCTATCCAAGATATGATCAAGAAGGCTGCAGTTTACAACCGGGGAAAGAAGGAAAAGGTGTGTTCACTTGTATCAAGCAAGCAATAGTAGATGCACCTGCGTTGTACAACCTAGATTTCAGAAAATATTCTTGCTATATACATTTGCTTCCAATAACTCACTCATTGCAGTGCTCACACAGAAGGATGAGCTGAAAAATGAACATCCCATCTCCTTGATGAGTGTGAGCATGCATGGACCCGAGCTTAACTATCCTGCCATGGATAAACAAGCACATTTTGTATACAAGGCGGTGAAACATTTCACAACCTACCTACTGAAAAATCATTCCACAGTCTTTGTGCCACACCCAATAGTCAGAGTGTTGTTTGTTCAACAAGAGTTAGGTGAAAGACACGTGAACTGGATGACAGGACTACAAGAATATGATATTGATATTAACCCAGTTCACACTATCAAGGGTCATGATCTCTACAGAATTGCAGCAGAAGCAGTACACGTGAAAGAGGAAGAAGAAGAGCGCACTAGTGGGGAGCAAGAAATCGATACGTACAATATAGAGTGAGCACCACCCACTTCGCATGGAAACTCTTGGTATGAAGAAGTGTGCTAGTACCTTGAGCATGACACCATGCCCTCTCACTTTTCCATGAGATAGAAGAGGGCACTTCGCCTCAAAGCCTTATCGTACTAGTTGGAGCACAAAGTGCTTTACAAAATGCACAGCAACAAAATTTTTCTTAGGTGCCTGGAGGGACAAGATTCAGAGAGAGTGTTACACGAAATGCATGACAAACCAACCAGAGGTCACTTCACGGGTAACACAACTGTGCATAAAGTAATGAGAGCCAATTTCTACTTGCCCACATTGTTTAAGGATGCACACGCTTATGCTCGCAAGTGCCTAGTTTGTCAGTGATGTGTTGACATAACTCGAAGTTCAACAACCCCGCTACAGCCTGTTGCAATGGATGAACCATTCCAATAGAGGCTCTTATACATCATTGGGGAAATCTTCCCGCATTCATCAAAACAACACCGCTACATTATGACTACTACAAATTACTTCATGCGGTGGATGGAAGCGATTCCGCTCAAACAAGTGAACGATCAGGAAGTCATCAACTTCCTTTAGTAAAACATCATCTCAAGGTTTGGCATTCTGGTATCACTTGTTTTTTATAATGAAATTACTTTTCTTTGTTGAAACTGTATGATTTTTCATTGCAATATGGAATTGTGCTTAAACGTTTAGCTAACTACTACCCACAGGGAAATGGTCTTGTCGAATCAACAAACAAGAATCTTATTTGCATCATAAAAAACACCATTTACTCTAAGCAGTGAAACTGGCATTCTACCCTAGTGAATGCACTTTGGGTTGACCAAGTTACACCCAATCCCTCTCTAAACACATCTCAATACTTCCTTGTATACGATAAAAAAGCCATCTTGCCACCCAATATCTACTTGCCTCCTCTCCAGTTATCCCAAGAATCCCGAGGCAAGTTGTGTTTATTGATTCAGCATAGGATGGACACATTACACAAGTTACAGGAAGAACGAATGAAAGAATTTTTTTTTTTTTTTCACTCCACTAGAAACGTATCAAGAGATGGTTCGATCATAAGTTTGCAGGGAACGCTAGCTTTGTTGTGAGTGACTTAGTCTTGAAATGGGATAAACCCCATGAAGACAAAGGCAAACACACGAAGTTCCAGTCTCTATGGATTGGTCCATACACGGTTCATGAAAAACTTGGCCAACACATGTATCGCTTGCAATCACTTGACGGGAGGATTGATAACCTTCCCATCAATTTCTAAGATTTAAAATGTTATTTTCAGCGATCTAGGGTTGTGTCCTACCTATGTACATAGCATGCTTACTGTTGCTTTGTTTCTTTGCCGTTTTTGTTTTTCTATTTTACTTTACTAATTTTGATTTTTTTTTCTTCACTTTGTTTTGGTTTTCTTGATATTTTTTTTTGTAAATAACTGTTATCCTATACTATGTTTTGGCTTTTGAATAAGTATGTGGCTAAGTTTAAAGAGTCTTGTGACACTACAACACTTGGTCAGTCCTGTGTTCATCTTATCTGTGCCTGATTGTAACTTTTTCCTGATGAAGTCTGGATGGAGAACACAAACCGTTTGTAAGAGAAGCTCTAATCAAACCATGAACCTATGTCAAAACTGGGAAACCCCATGCGTATACTCAGTGTTCTGCTCTGTGTGTTCAAGCTTAATCCAACTAGTAGAAACAAAGAAGGGGAAAAATCTAAATGAGAAAACCTAAATCAAAGGTCTTACATGATTCTATGAAGGAACAACCTCTTCTACTCTCAATAAGTCAGGATCCCTCTTCCGCCCCAAAAATAAATAAGTGCCTATGCACAATCCTCTTTCATAAATGCAAAGGTGAAATAAGAGAAAGGATTCCTACACAGAGAGGTGAAGTAGGTAATTCCATTAGGGTACTAAACAAGCTCACTATAAGTGGAGAAACTCTTATGTTCCTGTGTGACTCGGTCGGGGTACTGTCCACGCCTGCTAGCAACGGAGCAACACCATAGATCAAAACTTACAGTCTACAAATATTAAGCTCGTTAATCAAGTTACCCTTCCTAATTTTCAAACATTGTGATCTAGTTGAAAAATTTTATGTGTTTGACTGAGTTGGTACAAGGTGAACCATGGAGGTCCATGGAGTAAGTGGAGAAGACAAAGTAACCCACACAATGAATCAATACTTCTTGAAAGGCCAAGGCCCTGTGCTACAAATGAACTAAAACAAAGAAGCTAGTATTCAACCAGTGTGTTGCCAATTGTTGTAGTGGATGCAACACCCTCCAAAATTTTGGCCTGCATCCAAATTTTGGAGCCTTCCTTGGTTTTTCCCCTTGATGGTCACAAACACTCGGGCTCATCCAATGAGTTCTTGTTGAAGTTTTCACACCCTTTTTTCTTAATCGATCACTAATAATCTTTTGGCATGTTGATCGCTATGTCATGCTTCCAAGTTTGTTCTAGAAATTTTGAAGGTTTTTCCTTGTGTGTATGAGTTATCTTCACTTTGCTGACATTGGTCGCACTCACACACAAAGTTGCAAACACTGTCACACAAGTGTTGTCAAGGTCGTTTGAAGATATATTTCAACTATCCCTCTTGTCATTGTTAACCTTTGAGTCAATCTCACTGAGGACATGTTGTCTTGTTGGTTTGAGGAGTCTTGTCATTGAGTCATGATAAGTGTGTGATCACATTGTCATGTATGCACATGTACACTTGGTTTCACACTTAGTCAATTTTCCTGAAAATTTATTGACCAAACAACCCTCCATCAAGTGAACCTTATCTTAGTGATGTTGCATTCACTGCCCAGAACTATACAAAGCTTGAGGTTGTCCTCTGGGAAGCCTCCACTGCACAATTAGGGAAATGAGCCAGCTGAATGACTCCCATAACTGCACAGTTGTCCTAGAACCTGATCCAGTCTGCGCTTCCCGCAATATCTACCATCAGGCCTCTCGCTGGTCAACTGAAGAAATGACTTGAGTTGTGAACTAGGGATGTACTGATCTCTGAAATTGTACAAAGTTGTTCTCCACGCCCAGAAATTTCATAGAGCTATCCTTCACAAACCCTTCTTCCTCACTCTGCAACCAACCCAGAAATTGAACAGAGATGTCCTTCACCAACCCTTCTTCCCCGCTTTGCAATTAGCCCAGAAACTACGCAGAACTATCAAGGAGGATTCCCTGCTGACCTTTTCTGCTCACTCAGAACAATGCGTAGATCTGGCTACCACCAACCCTTCTTCCCCACTCTGTAATCAACTCAAAAATTAAGCAGAACTATCACAACCCAGACTATCTCCCAGGATTACACAATTTTGACTAGCAGCTCCTGCAACCTGATCTTTCCCTCTGCAAAACTATGTAGATTTTTCTGCAAGTGCCTCCTTCTAACTAAACTGTCTTCCGCGAAGAAATTATGTAGATCCCAACTAGATGACCTGCCTAGTGTTACCCTTGAAAATTTCACAGATTGGCCCAGCATCTCCCCGACACCCCGCATGGGCATCCTTCCAGAAATTGCGCAATTCTGCCTCCCAGCTGGGTTTTTCCCTGCAGTTGTCACTGCTATCCTAGATTACGCAAATCAACCTCCCAATGACATCTACATAGTTTTTCCTGACTGTGCTCTAGAGCCTCACACCTCGACCTCAGATGTGCTCTGCGCAGTTTCAGTGCCTTGTCCCTCTCCCAGTCACCTGCACTGAAATGGAAAACAATGCATCATGTTAGACTAGGAGATTTGTGGATTTGATGTCATCTAATCATAAATGATTGCAGGAATAGGTACATCAATGAAACATGGCAGGACGATGAATGAAATGGAAAAGAGGCACATGCTAGTAGACTTGCTCGTAGTGAAATGAACACATGAAGCACATTGAGAAAGCAAGTGAAAGGGACACATTCACATGCACCATCAAGAAAAGACCAAGACCATCGAAGACCCTATGCACTTTGCCATGCAGAGGTGAAGACATGTTACACCAAGAGCACATCATCACTCAACAACACAACAACTCGACACAGACACCATAGTCAACCAGTACATGTTAGCAGTGTCATGTCGAGTTGTGTTATGAGTTGTCTTGGCCACATCACTACTATGGGCCATACTTCTTGCAATCAATGTAATGTAAAGTGGAAGTTCAACATACCCACATATGAAGTTGAAGAGCCATGTAAAGTTGAAAAGTCATAGGAAGTCAAACAATCATGAGGGAAGTTGAAGAGTCACAAGGGTCAGTTATCCTCCCTTGGCTATATATACTCCCTCATTGTATGAGAAAAGGAATTTTCACCTTGGCTCTTCCCGCATAGCCTTGAGAGTCTGTAGTCTGTTCTTTGAGGAGCGAGGAGTGGCTCCAATGTCTCACTACTGGGACTAGTGATGTATGATGTACACGTGTCTTGGATCTTTTTCTTAATTTAGAAGGTTGTCTCAGGCCAACACGTTTTCAAACATGTTTTGTATCTATTTGTAAGACTATTCGATAAACATTTGTAATGCATGTTTTCTTAATCTGTACAAAGATAGTTGAACTACTTTGGTTATTTTACTACTCATATTGTTGAAGATGTGTTGTATTGTTTATCGTTGTTGAACCATCCATGTGGACTACTCCACTAGAAATAGGACAAACCATCTTTGTGTTTTCTTGGTTTTAACAACTATCACCCCTGTGTGGACTATTCCACTGGATGGTGTACATGTCTTTCCTTGAAATTTGGTTTTCATGATTGCTGCATCTGTTGTGGACTATTCCGCTAGATGTTGGATAGACCTATGTTGTTGTTCACATGTGTTTCTTCCTGGGTTGGGACTATTCCCTCTCGTTAAGAGGCTCACTTTGCTTCCCCCATTTTGACAATAAGAGAACCCAGACACACTCACCTCACTTTCTTGAAGTTACAAGCATAACACTCTCATGTGCTGAACAACAAGAGCTAAGGCAAATCTCTAAGATAATGGAAACTGGGTCATCGTACCAGATGATACTCCTACACCAAACGGTGTGAGGTCTAGGTGGGACTTCATACCGGGGAGATCCTCAAAATGTTGGCAGGTCCAACACCATCTATAAGTGGTTTCTTATCATCTAGGGTTCAGGGGAGCTTGGGTAAACTAGAGCTTTTTGGATTAGCTTTGGGGTCACCTCTAGGATTTTGGATCTAGTAAGGGAAACAAAACAATTCTTCTCTTCTATATAAAATTCAGTTAACCAAGACACGAATTCAGGGAAGTGATGCATAAAAGGGGCAATCTGATAATACATCCATGAGTCAACGACATAGAACCAGTCTTCTCCTTGGCTGTGGTGGCCATATAAGTCGAACCTAAGTTTTGACCGGTGGAAAGAAAAAAACGAGTTTGCATTTGAGCCTCAGTGTCCATGAGAGGTTTAACATTAGATGAGAGTTTGGATTACTGAGATTTATGGGCCTTGGGCACACTTTCTTCTTGTTTTTATCGAGTATTCAAATAATTTGTAGGTGGAGGGGACCAACCAGTTACCTTCTAGTCCCGGTGACAAATAAAAACGAAGTTGGAGGGAATTCCCAGAGTAGCTGAGTGATCGAATGTCATTACAAAGAAAACAAATGGTAGGAGGAGTTTCCACTGAGAAAGAGACGCAAAGATTTCAAAATTTGGAGGGGGAAGGGTTTTATAGGCAGAGAGGAGGAAATGGTTGTCTGACCTGGGATGACGTCAACAGGGAACACATGACAGAAAGGGATTAGACATAAACAACTGATAGGTGGACAGGAGCGAGGGCGAAGAAGTTACCATTTACCTTTAAAGTTCATTGCTCACTTGAAACTGCCATTGGCAGACTTATAATGTGGTGGGTGGTCCCCACCATCCTCTGACGGGTAAAATAACAGGAGGCTAGATCCAGCGGCTAACCCTAAGAATTAATCTAGACCATTGGATCAGTGATCCCACCCTTTTGACTTTTCAACTCTGGGGGGTAGCACTAGTCTATAGCCCACGTAAGTTACCCCTCCCTGAAGTGCTTCTAGGGGCTACTTAGGTAGAGATGGATGAAGATTTCCCCTAAACATCCTTGACCTTTAAATGAAAAGGTGTGAGCTAATTTCCTATTTTATCCCATTGCACTTGCCTAAAGGAGGGTTCCATGGGTGTGGGCTTTAACATTAAAGATTTTTTCGTGGCGCTAGCGCTTTATAGTTTCTCCCATCACTTATTCAATTAATTATTAAGAAGTAAGTCTTAAATTCAACCTTTTAGCCCTCTTATAAAAGCGATGAAGTGCAACAACAATCTTTATCATTAATTTGTTGCAACATAAGTTTATAATAAAAAATATTTCTTCAAGACTCCACTTCATGAAAATATCATTAATGTTTTCATCATCTATGCTATCTTCAAAATTCATTTTTGCAGCTTCTATGCAAACATTTTCAAGAAATGGTGTTGCAAGCCATGCTTCAAGGAAATTTAACTCTTCTTCATAATCATTTTGTGTTCCTGCACATTAGAAATCAATGTCAGAATTAAATATATTTGGAGAACCACATTGGTTTTGTTCCTTATTCAATGCAATGTGAGCTTTCTCCTATTTCAATTACTTCTTTGCCTCTGCCTTTGTCTCTATCTCTATCTCTTCCACTTATTTACTAACCTGTGTTGTTGCAGACATGTTGTCCTCCACTCGGTTTTCATACTCAAGTGGGCTTCTCTCACAAAATAACATCATGTCAATATCGTGTTTCTATTTCATCATCTGCAACCATTCATCATTAGTCAACAAGTCTTCATCAAAGTTTACATCAACAATATTAATTTATGAATTCACCATAGCATTGACTACTACAATGGAAGCTTTAGTATTATCAACAAGCTATGTTCTTGGATTCACCAAATTCTTATCAACAAGCTCTCTTATTGGATTCGCCAAATTGTCATCCACTTGTGGTTGTGCATAGTGGGATTTAGGAGCATCTATGTGCTCTTTCTCTGCTTCTTCTACACATTTTCTAGAGTCATCCACTTGTGGCTGAGCATAGTGGGTTTCATAAAACTCTTCATCTTCAACTAGATTACTCCCCCTTACACCAAAATTCCTCTCAAGTGTATCCCAAGCCTCCTTGGTTGTCATTGCATGAAATTAGGGGTATAATGTTTTCATCTACATATTCTTTTATGAATTTTAATGCGAAGGCGTTCTTTCTTCTCTTCACTTCCAATTCTTTCAAAAAATATTCATCAGACAATTTCTACCATGCTCAAAATAAATTCATCCATTTGCATGTTATAGATTCATAACATTAAGGTTGAATAGAAGACCTTAGGTTAGGGACATCTCACTCTTATTTGGGATGCTTCCCAAGTTGTGTTGGAGATTGTACCATACTATGTAATTTGAAGACTACTCTAGGGAACCATTCTTCTATGTGTCCATAGAACTACTAGTGTATATTGTGACATAGATCCACGATGTATTTTTTGGTGGCTATGAACTTTTGGTTTGTCATATGGATCCAGTATGAATTTCTCATAGCCATGTCCAAGCATTTCATGCCATTCCCAAATGTATATTTTTAGTAGCCATGTTTAGATACTAATTATGCCAAGTATGGGTATTCCTACCTTAGGGATGATCTTATATTGATTGATACTTGGTTGTTAGTGTTTCTCCCATATGGTCCCTTGGACTCTATTCCTTCCTCAAATTTTTATGTATGTTTCTGTAATTAATTTCAACCATAAATTTCTCTTATGACCTCCTACATTATGGGGCATCAGTTATGACCATATTTTCTACTCCACTATAATGAGAGAGACCCTTGTTCAAGTTACCCCATTTTTTGGCTAGAATGCATCCCCTTTCACCCTTTTCTACTTGTATGGGTATTACAAGGAAGCTATTAGATGTTATAGAGATAGAATTACATAATTGAGTAATTTTTCATAATCATTTTGTCATAATTTCATAAGTATAAAATAATAATTATTTCATAATTGAGAATAATGTTCTTAGTGAGTTGAAAAAGTGCATAATTGAGCATGAAACTTGTGCATTACTTCTAATTTCTTGGTTCACATGCCATCAATTTTATCAGTTATTTTCATCCAGCCAATTCACACACCATCAAGCGTAACTTCCCATGGTGCTAAATGTCAAAATACATCCCCTTGGATTTAGGAAAGGCCTATTTAGTGAGACCCTATCAAGGGTGAGAGGGAGAATCAGAAAGAGATAACTCAATTATGTTGGTGGAATATCACCAAAATTGTCTTCTCTTGCATGGGAGATGAGCCCAGCATATGTATAAGTCAAGGGAAGAGGAGATTTTGCATGTCAATTAAGGTATAACATTTTTATGTATTGTTTTTATATATGAATAGCAAAGTGAATTCTCTCCCTATTTCATGTTCATAAATTTTGTAATATCATCTATTTGCTATTTTATCTTTTTTCGTACACTAAATTTCCTTTTTCAGAGGCAAGTATTTTTTTTTTTTGGTAGTGCATGTGTGTAGTGGATTAGATCAATGTGCTTAGATTAGGATATCCAAATTGGAGTGTGGTTTCTAGCTAATCAAAGAGGTCTGAAAGCTACACTAACTTGCATGGATGCTAAGGTATGTTCTAGTCATACTCCTCCATTAGTTGAATGGTTTTTCATTACACTAAAGTTAGGGAACTTTCTTGTAAGATCCTTCACACACAGTTTTGGCAGATCTTAAGGCAAGATTTGTGGAGCAACAACTTCTTATCCTTTGTGTAATTTTTGGGAAAACATGGAGAAATTCATTTAAGGGAATGGTTGATGTCTCAATGAGAATGGCCATGATATCCTACAACTTTGGAATCCATGGGAAAGGAAAACATGTGAAAATGATTTTTCTAAAGTAATATTGAGTAAAAAGAAAAATGAAAAGGGGTTGTAACTTTATTTTACCTCGTTCTTAACACTTGTAAATTCACCCTCAAGCCAAATTTTTCCACTACATGAGAACGGTGATGTCCAAGAAACAAAACTCAGGAAGATGTTACAGTGAGAAAAATTTAAAAAGATATTTTCTACCCATTTATGGGGCTAGCTGGCTTATAAGAAAAAAATCTATTTTATACCATTGTTATGTTAAAATTTGTAATTTGGATTATGTACATGGTTGAGTATAATTATTGGTTTCTATAAATTGGTTTGTATGGACTAAGGATTTGGGATTGTACTTGACCAATAGGGGGTACTCATGCTTGGATTATGTCTATATTATTTTACTCTTTCTTGGGCCCAATTAGGGGATGTAACTACTAAATGTTGTTGTCTTAACCAAGGGCTAAGGAGTCTAGTAAGATATTTTTAGAGTAAGATGCCACTATGAGGTGTTGCTATTATCACTAAGGATTGAAGGTGGTCGTAATATATTTCTTGAGGAGGATTCCACTATCTATTATGATTGTTATCACTAATTTCCAAACATGGTAGTAAGACCCTTGCATACCATAATCCTATGAGATTTGGGAGTTATGCAAATCCAGGTGCCTCTCCACCACACTAAGGTTAGTTAGCTGGAAATATTATTTGGGAACAATGATTTAATTATAAAGGACACCATTATTGAGTGTGTTTTTTTATCACCAAGGATGAAAGTGATAGTATGATCCCTGTAATCCATAATCTATGCATATGGGAATGAATTATTTGTAGAGAGAAGTGTTATGTTCATTGAACTTCGTAAATTCTCTAATTTTGAGATTTTATCAAGGGGAAACACTTATGAAGTTGGTTTCAATGGTTGACTGGGATCATCGATTCCATGGTGGTTACAACCTAGGCCTCCACCTCTACAATGGTGTGCCTCTAATATACATTAGAAACCCACCATATTAGTTTGGGTCGAAGTAGTTCAAACTCACGGAACTTTAGATACACATAACATCTAAATATGGAAAGACATAAAAATACCCTTTTTCCAAAGTTCTAGATATCACAGTCCTAGTCTCCACACCACCTTGAACACATGGGTGCACGGGTGCCACATTAGCTACTACATCAACTTCTTGGCATTTTTGTGCCATGCCAACATGCCACACTATCATGACATGTCAATATTCCACATCATCAATATTCATCCGCATTTCCATGTTAGCAATGACATGTCAATAGGTATATCACCTTGATCTATGTATATACCACATCAATAATGAAATGTCAATGGAAATATTAGCAGTGATACATAAACAATGACAATCATCTCCCCCCTGACTCACAACACTAGGATTCTTCCACATGGAATACATGTAACCTCCATGTGGACCATCCAACTAGAATCTAGATTTGAGATTTCCCATTCATCCACGTTATAAGAAAATTTGGATCTTAAACCTACACACTTAGCGAAACTATCAAATTCTTCTGAATACTTAGATATTCAAAATATCCTATCCTTCTATAATTTTCACTTAACAAATCATTTGGATGCCTAGATATCCAAATATCAAGATATATAGAGAATATTATCCCTTTCAAACTTTGGAACTTAAGCTTGATTCCCACTAGCCCTTAGTCACAACCCCCTATCTACCCCATGTGACCAAGTGTTGGGGCTTAGAACTTCAATCTCAAAATTTCCAAAATTCAAGATTTTGAAAGGAATTTTTGAGCTTTCTTTTGATGACTAAAATTTGATTTCAAATGAGAAGAAACTTTCCCAAAATACATTTGAATATACATAAGTATTTGCTAGCATATAAAGGCTTCCAAATCAATTTCCAAACTAAGAAAATTCTCAAATAAAATTGAATGAGGCCACTATTCACATTCTTCCCCACTTGTGTAAAAATCCTCACTCTCTTCAAACTAGATAAAAATAGTCTAACCTCCTATAGAAAACAAAATTAAAGCCAACATCTTGACCTACTTCCATAGGAGGCATAGTCCTTATAAAGCATAAACACAAAAGGACCTTCTAACTTTATTATCCCAATGTAGGTATACTTTAAATTGTGGAGCCATGTTGTTATCTTGTAACACCCTCTTCCCACATTTACCCAAGATCACCGGTCTACCAAGGTGAACATATGATGAAGAGTTAATATGACATGACCCGACCTCCTAGATACAATTAAGAAATTGGGGCTGGCAACTAGAAACTTATTGACCTTCCTCAAGAGCTACAGGAGCCTCAGGAGCTAAACAACCACTCTAGGTGCCCTAACCCTATGCTAGACTGCTTTTTCACTGACCTAGGTTTCCATTCTTATGAAAAACACTACGTCCATGCAACTATAGGCCTCTAGTCATAGACATAACACTGCATCCATGCGACTTCACTCCCAATTTCCCAGTTCTGAACCTATAACCGCGAAATCTGTGCCACCTTTTTAGGGCTAGTCTCCATATCACTTCCCAAAACTTGATGAGACTTTCCAGAATGATAAATAACATTAATACAAAGCCATTAATACAAAACATGGTCAAGGACTTGACCTAACTAGACCTAACCATGACAAACATTTCATCCAACATATGGAAAACATGTAATCTGCAGGTCATGAATGCATATTTGATCATAGGAGTACGGAACTTATCTGAGAATCACCAAGAAGCTCTAATGCCCTATCATAATAGCTGAAATAAAATTTGTTATTCCATGCATTCATCAACCAATAAATATCTTATCAAAACATGTAAAAAACCATAGATACAATACATCAAATAACCAACATATAACTAGAATAAAACCATGTAAAAGAAGCCATAATATAACCATCATAATCAATACCTATTCTCATAGATCACAATAGGGAAATACCTCATATTAATGCATGAAAATATCAACCAAGTCAAGGACTTCCATGCACCACCCGATCATAGATTGAGCTGAACCAAATATTTCTTTCAACCAATCACCCTCATGCCATATTCCAAGCATGAATGTGGGATCTCATGGAATAACCAAAAAAAAACCAAACTAGGGTTTCCAGAGGAAAAACCACCTCAACCCTCAACCAATGATTCCACCTCACGGTTGAACATCACTAACCATCACAATATTGGTCTCTACCCAAGCTGTCTAGGGCTCCAGAGTGTTTGTTCCAACCTAGCTCCAAGACTAGTAACTCAACCCACAACTGCCGTAGGGCTCCAAAGCATTTTTCCAACCAAGGCTCCAAGTCTAGTAACTCAACCAACCAAGGGATCTAGAGTGTTTTTCTAACAAAGGCTTCCAGGACTAGTAACTCAACCCAAGATGTTCCAAGGCTTTCAGATAGTTTATCCAACCAAGGTTCTAGGAACTAGTATTTCAACCCATAGAAATAAGGAACATGAGTACCAATCAAAATATAAATAAGTGAAAAACCCACATCACCATGGCTATCTAGGAAATGAAAATGCAAGGCTAAATGCACTTTCAATCTAGGCAATCCTCCATGCCAATGAAAGATCATAACAAAATAGCCACATGCATATGCCTCATAAGGAAATCATAATGCAACTCAATACTTGAAAATCAATCCAACTATAACTGTTGATCCACTTATTCCCTTATGCTTTCTTGCTTTCCTTTTCCTTCTTTCTCCAATGCAATTGAATATTAGAGTGCTCCAAGCATGATCCAAGAATTCTCTAGTGTGCAAGGGTATGAGAGAAAGAATAGAAGATAACTCCCTAGCTAAACTGACAAAAGTATCAATTGACCAAATCCTGTGAGCTAATCTTTGGAAGCCTTTTGATCATTGAGGCCTCTATTTTATTCACTTTCCTTCATTTTCCCTTTAATTTCCCTCTCATGAAAACTTGTGACCTTTCACCTTCCTTTTCTCCTATTTTCCATTATTTTCATAAATAAAATGCCAATTAATTCCTATTTTCCTTTTCCAATTCCTTTTCCAATTTCCTTAGCCATAAATAAATCGAAGTGACACCCACTATGATGTTTTTCCTACCATTTAGCTTGGAATACATGTCCCATAACCTTTGTCTTATATTTTTTTTACATGGAAATTCAACCAAGGGCAGCTACAAAACCCTTCCCCTTTGGGGAAGACCATCCTCAGTGTTCAATGACACTTATAAACCAGCAGACTTCTAAAAACAAAACATATTTCCCATGGAGATTTATAACATAGCTTGTTGCATTCTTTACAATGGAATCCAGCTAAAACATGACAATCATACCATTTATTGGAGCTTTATCACACAACTCATACAATATTTACGATAACAACCACATATACTTATGCACATTTTCTTTGACCAAAAAATAATTGTACTATCTATGTAGCTTTATAACCCAACTCATTACAATATTTACAATAAAATACATATATACATATGTTCATTTTATATAATCAACAAATAAAAGGATACGGTGCCCACATCATTCAATAAGGGAATCTAGAGGCTCACACCTCCACCTTCAAAAGTAGTACCAACATTCACCTCCTTCCTAGGAAGTCCATAATCCACTGCCAAAGTTAAACCTGCATCCAAGGTTCAGCGCTACAATCCCACACCACTTTTCCTCTCAGTGAATAGTTATTGGCTCATTCTTCCAAGGTACACTCCCAATGTGCTTATGATTCCATCTAGAAATGCTAATGACAAAAATCAATTTATTCCCCAGCCTTCCCTTCTCTGATAAACAGTCCCTCAGAAAATACGGTCACCCCCTTCTATGCAGTCACACACCTTCCAAGTTCTGTGGGCATCCCCTTCTCTGCTACATAGACCCTCAGGAGACTCATACTTTGGCAAGGTTTCCTCGCATTAGAAGGTCCAAAAACCAAGGAATATGCCAACATCAAAACCATCATACCAGTCATATCATGCTCATGTAAATCAATGGACACTGTTGGGTACCAGTATACCAAAATGGCCCTTATCTTGAAGTGCTTTACGAAAATACTGTTGCATGCTCCAATTGTTGGGAATGTGTTATATTCTTTCCAAGAGTAAGCACACGTGTGGGGGGTGAAATTACGCCTTGTTCATTGCACCGAGCATAGCAGGGTGGTCACAGGGGGGTGGTAGTCCCCCTATACAGGGTCTAGGGTAGTTCCCTGAGAAATGTTTTTTGGACCCTATAGTAGATGGGAAAACCTACCTATGGTTTTGTGGATGGGTTTTGCACATGGTTTTGGGCATGATGGTTTTATGCCCATGGTATTTTGTAAATCTAGTCAAGGGAACTACAATTATGTTCCAATCCAAGGTTAATGGAATGGTGTTTATGAATGCTTCGATATGTATATATATGTATCATAACATTGAAAGGAACATAATAAAAATTCAATCTGGTAGTCCCAGTTTTGGGATCTAGGGGACAATATCTGTGTATATATGTTTTATGTTCTTTCCATTGTTTATTTTCTATTTTTAGAATTTGTATGCAGGTGATTTCTGTACAAGGTTAAAACCTCCATTTGGTATTGGAGTTGTTTCAGATTCAAGGGGACGCCTTTGCTATTGAGGAGTTTTTCTCGGGCCTATGGTAGACATTTTTCAATGGAAGATCTCTAGGATCAATTCTTGCGGTGAAAGAACATGGCAAGCAGTGGAAAGATAGAGATCGAGAAATTTAATGGTCAGAGTTTTGAGTTGTGGAAACTCAAGATGGAGGATCTGCTGGTGGATAAAGATCAGTGGATCATGGTAGATCTGGGTACTAAACCAATGATAATGTTGGATGAACACTAGGCAAAGTTGCATTGGAAAGCAACGAGCATAATACGGTTGTGTATCTCAAATTCAATATTGTTGAATGTATCAGTGGAATCTACAAGGAAGGATTTGTGGGACAAGTTAGGGACTTTGTACCAATCTAAGTCTCTAGTGAAAAAATGGTTCCTATGAAAAAAGTTGTATAACCTAAGGATGAAGGATGGAGACTCGGTGACAGAGCATCTGAATGCCTTTAATACTATGGTAAGGAATTTGTTATCTGTTGAGATTAAAATTTTGAGATGAAGATATGTGCATCAGTTTGTTGTGTTCTCTACCAGATTCATGGGATAGTTTGGTTGTTGCAATAGGTAGCAATACAACTACCTTGAAGTTTGATGAAATAGTCTCATCCTTGCTATTAGAGGAGATGAGATGGAAAAATATGGAGGGACAGAATGGATATGCCTTGTCTATATGAGGATGGTCCCATAATAGAAACAAAAATAAGTCCTCGAGTGGTAGGTCTAAATCTAGAGGGGGATCTAAATCTCCAGGAAAACCTATAAAGGTGTGCTGGAAATGTGGAAAGGAAGGGAACTTCAAAAAGGAATGTAGATCTAAAGCTCCTAAGAAAGGAAACAGATCTAATGATGCTCCTTCTACAGAGGTGAAAACCACCTCAGATGAAGGTGGGGATGTGTACTTGGATTCCTCTTCAAGTACACATGTAGATCATGAGGCATGGTTGATTGACTTAGGTGCATCCTTTCACTTCACTCCCCATAAGGAGTGGTTCTACAAGTATGAAAAGTATGATGGTGGCGATGTCTTCTTAGGGGATGAAAGGAAGACTAGAATCTTTAGACACGGATAGGTCAAGCTGAATTTGTAAGGTGGAAGGATTAGAACACTTTCGGGTGTTCTGCATATTCTTGCATTAACCAAAATTTTTATTTATGTAAGCAAGATGGATGATGCAGGTGTAAAAACAGTGTTTGAGAAAGATACCTACAAGATTTTTAAGGGAGAATTGGTATTGATGTGGGGAGTTTAGATTGCAACTATGTAAAAGCTTCTAGGTAGCATTGTTATTGATGGGTGCAACAATTTTGTGGTTCCTGAAAGTGGAGCAGAAAATCTAGTGGTCTATCGAGAAAAGACCATGCTATGGCATCAAAGGCTTGGACACATTGGAGAGAAGGGCCTTCGAATAATTCATGGTAATGGTATGGGATAAGGTATGTTTAATTTCTCTCTGGATTTTGATTTCTGTGAACATTGTTTATATAGGAAGAAGAATCAGGTGAGTTTACCCTCTAGTGCTAAGAGGGTGAAAGAGATACTAGAGCTTGTGAAAAATGATGTGTTTGGAATTGTGTCAGTTCCATCACTGGGTAAGTCTGTGTACTATGTATCATTTATAGATGAATTCTCAAAGAATACATGGATATATTTCCCTAGGAAGAAATTTGAAGTATTTGACAGGTTTAAATAATTTAAGGCTCTTTTGGAAAACCAGTTAGAGAAGAATATAAAGGTGTGGATGACAAATAATGGTGGAGAGTTCTACAAGAAGGAATTTGAAGAGTTATGTAAGAAGTGTGGTATAGCATGGAAAAGGACTACTCCATACACACCTTAGCAAAATGGAGTTGCAAAAAGAATGAACAAGATGTTCATGGAAAAGGCAAGAAGCATGCTCAGTGGTGCTAGGTTAGGATAGGAATTCTAGGCAAAGGTGGTGGAGACTGCATGTTACCTAGTTAATAGATCACCTTCATCAACATTGGAGGATAAGACTCCACATGAGGTATGGATTGGTAAGAATCCATCTCTTTCACATCTGAGGGTATTTGGTTATGATGCATATTTACACGTTCCAAAGGAGAAAAGAACCAAGTTGGATAGTAAATCTTAAAGGTGAATCTTTATTGGTTATAAGGATGGTTTAAAAGGTTATACGATTTGGAACGCAAAAACAAGGGTGGTTGTGTACACTCGAGACATGGTATTTGTAGAGGTGAAAGATGTTATTAAACATGAAGTCCTACCAAATGAACCTGAGCAGATATAGTTTGAGCTAAAGGAGGAAGAATAACACTCTACAACAGAACATGAATCAGAAGATGAAGTGCCACAAACTCTAGCCGTGAGAAGATCAGTTCAAGAAAGAAGGTAGCCAAAAAGGTATAATCCATCTACTTTCTATTCAATTTTTTATTTATCTATTACTAATGATGATCTGTGAGCTGTCTAGGAGGCAGTAGATTTAGAGGATAGAAAACTTTGGAAAGAGGCCATGGTTGATGAAATGGCATCTTTGGACAAAAATGAGGCTTGGGATCTAGTGGAGTTGTTGGCTGGAAGGAAACCCATTGGAAGCAAATGGCTTTTTAAGAACAATATGAATTCAGAAAGAAAATTGGAGAAATACAAAGCTTAGTTGGTAGCAAAAGGTTATTCCGAGGTGTTGGGAATTGATTTTTGTGATATTTTTTCTCTTGTTACCAAGGTATATTATATTAGATTACTTTTATCTATTGTTGTTTCTTTTGATTTTGAGGTAGAATAGATGGATGTGTGTTGGGCATGGAATCCCCCCAAGGCATGTTTTGGGGCTTAAAGCCCAAGTTTTGATCAAGTCCTTTGTAAAAGCTCTGTGAATTGTGGGCACGGAGCGTGAAGTCATAATAGAGTCATAGGGTTGTCCGCCCTTGTTTTTGTAAGGTAATGTTAGCTTGATAGACCTACCCATGGTCCGTGGACCATGGGATTGTATAAATAGTGCGAGGCTCTAAGTGTAGAAGATAGCACCTAGCTAATAACTAAGAAAAGACGCATGAGGAGTCTAAGAGATTGAGTCGAAGTGTAAAGTGTGTCGTTGGGTCGTAGAGTAGGAGAAGGCTCTGTAGCTGAGTGTGCGGACCCCTGCAGCTGAGTGCGTAGGGCAGGTCGAGTCTGTAATCGTTGGAAGAATTGATAAAGAGAATTTTACCTTATTTCTATGTATCTTTTCCTGTTTAATGTATTATTGGGTATAAATTTCAAGTGTACTATTTATTTGCTGCATGAACTTATATGTGTGTATAAATAAATATAACACAAGCTTTCTATTTATGCAAAGATAACTAACTGGTGAAGAAAGATAGGTAAGATATTAGGTGTGACTTCAGGAAATAGTGCAAAGTGTTGCTCCAGTAGTGCGGAAGCCCCACAACCCCTGGTTAGGGCTGCGCGAAGGCAAGTATATCAGGGTGCAAAGACTAGGAAAGTGCGCGAAGCAACCTGTGCGCAAGGACGAGCAGTTGGACCGAATCAAACCATCAGACATCTCAAGGGTGTAGAAACCTAGTTCCAGCACCCCCCCATACTACTTCGGGTGAGACCTCAGTCCGCGCTCCATGGACTGTTGCTGAAAGGGCCAGTAGTACAGGGATTTGTTTGGCTAATTAACTCTGAACCTGGGTCAAGCCCCAAGAAGCTAACAAATGGTTCCGTTGCCAGGACCGGAATCTGCATAGAGATGTCTGATGTCGTATCATTGGAATCTAACAAATAAAGGAATTGAATATTGATTGGGCAGAAAGATTTAGTAATTCGCGGCGTACGAAAATAGGAATCCATGACTATCAAAGGAAGAGTGGTTAGACTTCTACTTATATACAGAGATCCACGAAATTTTCTTTGCATCTTTCCCCACTGAGCTATACGTGTGAATCACGAAGCTAGCAAATAGCCAAGGAAGGTGTAAGCTCAACAAACCTATTGTGTGGTCTCCAGAATTAGTGTGCAGATTGGAAGCATCGGAGGATAAGATCACGCACATTGTTGATCATTGGCTCGATCAAATTATAGGAGGATTCATCACCAAGTTCGTAGTAGATACTTCAGTCAGCTATAGTGAGACAGAATGATGCTTCTTTGAAGTTGCCTGGGCAGGTTCAGAAGTACTTTTACTTCTTGTAGTAACCGGAAAGGCTTCTTCTTCATTCTCGGCATCAGAGTTTGGGAGTATAAAATCCCACATTCCGTGGCATTCAGCTACTTCTTCTTCATCATCGGTTTGTGAGGTTGTTTCCTCTTCCTCTTCTTCTTGCTCTGAATCTGCGTTAGATATAACATTGGGCGGCTTTGTTTCAGTTTTCTTAAAAGTCCTAAATGGTCTTTTGTTTGAGGTTTTGGCCACCTGCTTCTTTATTTCGACCATTTCGTTAGACAACGTTTTAAGGACCTTTTGTAAACCTTCCATGTCGTACGGGTCCTTTGGGGTTTTCTTCTTGGAATCCTATTTAAATGAGACTTTTTTAGCTTTTCTATCTTCCAAAGCAGCTTTCTTTTCTAGAGCATTGATGCGCTTTTCAACAGCAAGTGCTTCTCTCATGTTTTCAGCTAAGGTAGGTTTCCCAGCCCTGTCTACAAAAATAGCTGTGTTGGCAGGTAGGGCAGTAATATACCATTCGCTTCGGATTTGTTCACTTGGTTTAGAAGCTGTAGGGATTTTATTCAGGAGTTTATTAAATCTGGCATTAAACTCCTTTATTGGTTCCCTATGCTCTATTCTCAGATTGGAGAGGTCGTTTATTAAAGTAGCTAAGGACCTATCATCTCCATATTTGGTAAGAAACTGCTCTTGGCATGTGTTCCAACTGGTAATTGAACCAGAGGGTAAGGAAAAATACCAGGATCCTGCTGATCCTTGTAAGGTGTAGGGGAAGAGTCTTACGACGACATCTTGTTCTGTCACTCCTTTTAAGTTAACTGCTAACATAAAATTATTGATATGTTCTTCAGCCTGGGTCCCGTCATCTGGGTTAAATTTAGGCAGCCATTTTTCGGGATCATCTGGTAGATCATGCAATGGTGCAGGCATGTTGACTGCACCTGGCCTAGTCCATGGGTCTGCCATTGTGATAGCGACAATGGTTGACACTACTGTTGGGATTCCAGATGTATGGGAAGGGATCAAAGATGAGGAGTGAACAGGCTGGGATATTGAGGCTTCTAATCCCTGATGAACGACAATTTGTAATGGGGGAGTGGATGGTTGACCTCGCAGAGGGGAAAATGCAATGGAGGACGTGGATGAGAGCTCTTCACTATCAGATCCTTCAGTAATTTTCTTCGCCTTTTTCCTTTTGGGTAAAGGGAACTCAGTGGGTTCAATACCGAGTTTTTCGCTCTGAAGTCTGGTGAGAGGATGAGTAAGATTGAACTGCGAAGTCACACTGCTTTCTGATACCTCAGATTTCTGTGGTGAAATCGAGAAGCTCTGAAGTTTATGGATTAGAGACTGGAATTCAGGTGATTCAAGACATAATTGTTCTGTGGTATGATGGGTTTGAGCAGTGGTAGTTGATTCCCCTTCTCCTTGTTTGGATACCGGCGAACCAGTGTGCAAATGAGAAGGTCGAGGGGATTCGGAGGGAGAATTTCTCTTTGAATGGCTTATAGGTTTGGAATTATGTGTCATTCACAGTTGATGCCCTCCTTCTAGCGCCAATTATGTTGATGCCTCGAAAATCGCTGCAACAACATAGGGAAAACCACCCGGTCCGGACCTTAGTACAGCTCCTTTTCCGTTTGGAATAGTGGCTCCGATTGGGGATAATGGGACCAGTTTCCCAAAAAATGGATAAAATGGGATGGATGAGCGACTTATAGATTATGCTAGTGATAAGAAAATAACTACAACTATCGGCAGGAATATAATAACTATAATCTACCCCGGGGTTTTATCGATCTCTAAAGTGTAGCGTTTGATGATCTGAGCTTTTAGACAGGCATATAGATGGCTCTGTCTTCAAACATAGATATTAAATTGTTCAAGATTGCTGTGCATAAATAGTTACACAAAGCGATAACAGCGAAATTACCACACATAATCATTTATATCATTGTTACATACATGATTAAAAGAAATGCAAATCACAAAACATCCAATAGTGGGTTGAGATAGAGATTTGATGTTATAGCGCATGCATGTATTCAATAATAGCAAGAATATATAGCATAAAAATTCATATAAAAAGAATGACTTCAGACGTAGATAAAAGTACCATATGAGCTGCAACACATTCCCAAATATCAATCGCTATTAGCAGTTCTTCCTTCAACACAGAAATCGTCCTCAACAAAGGCAATAGTGCGCAATTGCAAAAAAAAAATTAATGTCGAATTCAGAACAACTGGTCCAATTTCATAAAAGAATAGTGACTGAAGCACAGTAGTGCAAACTTCAGCCTATTAAGTCTGTTACAAAATTTTACGACCCTTTCCAAAACAATGAAAGGGTCTATAAATACTAATCTAATTTAAATATCTACTTAAACAGAAATCCTACTAAGCTGGTATCAATAACTCTTGATCCTGTTTTGGCTGGCGATCTGGCAAGCGGGAGGGTGACTCATTAAGTCGGCTGCTTTCCTTTGAATCTGAGTTGATTAATTGCAAGCATTGGCTCAACTTCCGGAGGTTTGTTGAGGCACGAACTGAGCTGTGCAGTGTAGGTGGCATCTTGGATATCGGGAATTATACACCCGATTGCGTCTGTAAGGCACTTTAGGGCAGATCTCTGTGTATGTGGCTTGATTAAAAAGAGCCAATATGCATCTAAGGATAAGCTTTTAACTCCATCGATTAATCTTCCTTTTTCTTCTAATTCAGGGTAGCATGTTTGCTCTAATGCATTTGGAGTTGTTATCTTTCCCAGTGTACATTGAGAAATCATATTGGCCAGGTAAAGAGTGTTATTGACTAGATCCACTAGATTGCTGGCGGTTGTTTTACATCTTGAAGCCGCCCTTTCTGCTTTCATCACTTGAGTGTGCCATTCTGTGAAAAGTATATCTTTCTGTGTTTCATTAATCCTGGGAAATTTTGCTGCTTTTCCCAAATCAGTATCTTGCCAGTCAAGATGTGCAGTAATGGCCTCGTCCGCTTGATCTAGTTCAATCCTGGCCTTTTCTACCTGTTGATTTATCGCTGTAGTTAGCTCACATAGGGACTCAGCTTGATCGATCTGTTGACATAAGAGTCTGACCTGAGCTATCAACGCATTGTTTATCAATAATGCCTCTGTTTTAAACTCTTTTACCTGCGATGCACCCTTCATCTTTTCCAGCTGCGATGACATTTGAGCAATCTGCTCATCTTTGGTCTTTATCATTTGCTCATTCGCCACTCTCAAATTTTCCAACGCCTCCGACAATTCTTTTTGTTTCTGGATCGCACCCTGATCGATCCTTTTCCTTTCCACTTGCAATTGCTGAGTCAACTGATTGTTCTCTTGCTGTTGCGCCAGCAACTGTTCTTCGGCTTGTGCTGCTTTTTGCCTTGTTTCAACCAATTCTGCCTGTAACGCAAAGATTTCTTGGCCCTTATTCTTCAATAGAAGGCTCACCTCCGATGCTTTGTCAATTGTTGCCGCCGAATAAGCGCCTGCATATTGTGATAGCTTTGTTAAGTCATCAGAGGGATCCAATTACTCCTTCCATACTACATTACCCGTGACCGTTTGTTCGGGGAAGATAGAAGGTTGATCAATCCTTCGTCTCTTCCTTGACCGCTTTACAACTGCCTTGTGTCTTGGGCTGTAGAAAACATCCAATGGCGGAATATCTTCTATCTGTAGAATAATCTGGTCAGAAGGGTCTTTTGGAATAACTTCAACTTCTTTAGAACTTGGTGGGCCGCTGGTTCCACTTAGAACCTGAGGAGAGGTAACATCCTGCGTATCGTTTGTCTTAGAATTATCCCCATCTTTTGAACATTCCAATCCACTGATGATGGAGTGAAATTGCTGCCATTCTTGTAATAAATTGGGGTCTATAGTAGTGTCTACATTGGTGGTTTGCTTCTGCTGCTCTTTCTCCTGCTCTTTCCTCTGCTGCTCCTCTTTTTCTCTCCTCTGTTTTTCTTCTTGTTCCTTCTTTTGTTGTTCTTCTTGCTCCCTTTTCTGCCTATCTGCCAGTTCTTTCTTTTGCTGTTCTTCTTGCTCCCTTTTCTGCCTATCTGCCAGTTCTTTTCTCTGCTGCTCCTCCTGTTGCTTCTTCTGCTGCTCCTCCTGTTCTTGAATAGGTCGGCTTGATGATGTTGCTGGGGATGTTGCCAGTAAATGCAGAGGTAGAGTTTGCAACCTCTGTTCTCTGAGTTTATTGAACTCAGTTAATCCCTCATCATTATATCGCATCCTAGCGAGTTCTTTAACATGACCTATTGTTTCGGAGGCAATGAACAGGTCATCAAACATATCTTTCTGATGCTCAAACCTCATTAATTTGGCCTGTTCTAATGCATTGTAAGCAGTCTTTTTTGGGTCGTATGGTCTGTTTGGAATCGTGGCCAGCGTTAAAGACTGAAGCTTTGTGGCTTCCTTTTCTGCATGTTTAAGATCATGTAGAGTATAAACACCACATCTGAAGGGAAAAGATGGCCATCCTTTCTTCTTTTCTATTTTGAGAGTCTGTGTAGTACTCTCAGCCATGATCTGATATGCAATCTCCCTTGCTAGCAGCTTATCTGGAACATAAAGAAGAAGAACATGTGGGTCGGCTTTGCTGCCGAAAACTCTGATATAGGTGAAATTTTCTTCTCCAAACCAACTTGCTACTGCTGGTAAATCAAAGGAAGCTTGATAGGAAATTTTTGAAATGGGTTTATCAAAAATGGAATAGTAAATGGGCACCATGAAACCATTACAGATTTGATACAGGTGGTCTTTATAAGAAGACTTCCACAATTTTTGATGATATATATGAATGGGTGAAGGGTCCTGTGCAGTCCACCTCCACCCGAGAACAGGAAATTCGGAATTGAAACAAAGAGTGTCTAAGATATATGCACTATAGTAGAACGGGGGCATTTTCCTTTCTGAAACAACAGACTGAGACCTAAAATCATGAACAGCTACTGCTAATTTATCCGAAAGAATAGTAGCCCAATCCATAATCCAACTGTTTACTGCTGCCTCCATTAAAGGGACCATTTCAATGGTAAAATTGGCAGAATCATGCAATCCCCACAGCCTACACATCATAATCCCCGCATAACAATAAGGAGAAGCCAAAGAATCGACCGAGTACTTACCGGAGGATTCATGCTTGTGCTTGTTGGGGTTTTGCCTCCAATCCTTGATAGGTTCAGATTCGATCTCATTCTCGCTTGCGAACTTCTCCAAGAAGTCTTTGTTATATATTTTCTCTGGTTCAGGCAAATGATACATTTGCCTTAGGTCATCTGGCTTGAATGATCCGAAAATCCTCCCATCTCTTATATTAAAAGTCCTGTCCAATATGGGGATTTCTTCAATCGCCCATCGCACAACGTCTGTATAAGTAAGAATTTGATCTCTGGCCGCTATCCTGTGAAGGAAAGAGTCGGCCAAATCTTTGAGAGTTGCATCAGACTTCTTGAGTAAGTCCACACTAGCTTCTGTCACTATCCTTTCTGGCTGCTCAGCTTCAATTAGGTTATAAGTGCCTTGCCAAGTCACTCTGGTGAGTCCCGTGCATGTGGTATCGGATATTAGTCCCTTCTTCTTGTTTGCGGCCGCTTGTCCCACAGTTGGTGTTGCGGAAGCACCTGCAGTCTTCTTGGACTTCTTTCCCATCTTCTCAGGCCTAGCTTCCGTGAATGAATTCTGCACAAAGAGGCAATTGGGCGTAATACACAGAGATAGCGATGAAAAACTCTTAAGTGATACAGCACATATGAATAGATGCGTAACTGAAGGATTTAGCTTTTAAAATGGGCGCGTATACAATCCGTGAAAAGATTTTAGGACATGATCTTATTAATTAGCCGTTTTCAATCCGTCATTTCTTAAATGCCCATTATATCGTTTTTCGGGTGAACGATTCACTTGAGCATGCAATGGACGTTTTGGCGGTTGAGCATAGATGAAGGATTGCGTGAGAGATCAAGCTTTTATTACAATTGAATTGTGCCATCCCATCACTTAACGGCTCTTTGTTGAAAACCGCGCTTTATCGGATCGCAATCGGGGATATAATTAGTGCGCTTTAATGGTGCGTATTGGATATCACCGATCGCCGAATGCGATATCGCATCGGCGAAAAACTTTGAGTGCAATAAGACTTGGGTGAGATTGCCGCGATACCCGATTCCCGATTGCGCATCGCATCGGGACAAGTCTTTGGGAACATCACAACTGTTGTAGCGTGTCGCCGATCGCCGAATTCGCCGAATGTGTATCGCGTCGGGACTATTGGCATGGGGCATTATAACATGTACATGGAATATCGCCGATCGCCGAATGCGCCGAATGCGCATCGGCAGAAAACTTTGGGGTGCTTAATTATAATTCATGTGTCATTGCGATATGCGATCTTGCGATCGCTTTATCGCAATGACAAATCATTACATGATTTCTTTTAAGGGTTTGCCCAGAAAGTTTTATAAAGTGCATTTATTCATTTTTTTGGACTTGTTTGGATTATAATAGCATTGATACCAAATCAAATTTTAAAGGGACCCATTTCATACGTTAATGTTTATAAGTAAAAATGATATGAAATGGGGGGTTGTTGTAGAGCACAACAATTGGCGATTCGCTGGAAGAACCAGTTATCTCTTTCAAAAATAGAAACACTTAAGATTTTTAAAAAAATAGAGTTTCAATCAATGGGGAAATTTCTAATATAACTAGATTTCAATATATTCTGAGAAAAATGAAACTATTTTGTTGACTCCCTCTTTTCTATGAAAATAAAAACATTCTAAGCTTTGAAATAGGTCTTTATTGGTTTGTAATGATAAAATAGAATACCTTTCCAAATCAGCTTTTTATAGTAAACTCATCTGTCATAGGTAGAGCCTCTGCTGCCAGCAAACATCTATAGTTTCGACAGGGATACCTTTTAACCATGTGATTGTCCATTGTCCCATCCAATTAAGAGTGTGATTAACAGAATGAATTCAAAATATTTTTTACATATTTTGTATTTCATTTCCTTTTTTCTTCTTTGTCATTAATAAGATAAAAATCCATTGTCCTGGTTTGGTGGCCAGCTGTTTGACAATGCCACTCACTGATAGTAGTTTAACTGAACAAGCTGGCTCATGATGAGACCCCTTGTCTTGAAATTTCAAGCCATTACCCTGTTTTGGTTTGCAGTATTGGTAATGTTAGGTAAACTGTTTCTCTATGAACGTGGTAAGCAGGCTTGTAATAAGACCTCTTATCTTAAATATCTTATATTTTAGAATTACACTCTGAAAAATCATAAACTTTAGTGAATGGGATGAACAATCTTCTTCTTAAGAGTAATGGATGACAGAGTAAGAGTTGAAGATGTTGAGATTGGATTGATTCCTATCTTAGTATGGATAACCTTTAGAGACCAATTTGAAAAACAGAAAATGGTTTACAATATTTCTATGATTTGAGAGGAGTTGACAAAAAATTTGAATTGTGATTTCAGAATACAAAGACATCTAATTTCCTAGAAATTATCCTTTTTGGTTAAAAATTCTATCTTTTTAAAAGCAAATGTTCATATTCATTCTATGGGACAACTTTTTAAATACAGCAAAAGGTCAATGGGAGACATCTCACAACCTTATTTCCTAAAATCCTACAAACTATTAAAATCCTACTGAAATGAAAGGAGAAGGGGTTACCTCCTCAGTGAAAGAATTTCTTCAAGACAAGGCCATTAAGAGGGAGAGAATCTCTTGAACCTGCTAAATCTTGCAATATAAAGGTTGAATGGCCTATCTTCTCACAGATCTGAAATGGTCCAAGCCACAACTTCTGGAACTTGGAGTGTTTACCCTTGTCCTCATGGGCTTTGTCCCATTTCAGAACTAAATCACCGACTTGGAACTGTTTTGAACCGGATGAGGTTGAATCAAAAGCTGCTTTGATGGCTTGCTGATGTTTGGCATGAGTAACCTTGGCTTTTTCTCTTTCCTCTTCTAATTTTAGGATCTGGTCATGTCTAAACTGAATAGAAGAGGAAGGAGTTTCCTCAATGAACTGCACTAGGGCTAAAGAAGGAAGAATAAGATTTGTGGGTAAGATTGCTTCTTTTCCATAGACAAGATTAAATGGAGAAGTTCCAATAGAAGCTTTATGTGTTATCCTATCAGCCCATAATGCGAACACTAAGGATTTGTGCCAATTCCTCTGATTTTGTTCGATAGTTCGCTTAATGATTTTAATCAGATTCTTATTAGTAGATTCTGCTAAACCATTTCCTTGGGGATAATAATTAGCAGAATATTTTAACTTAAATCCTCTTTTAATAGCGAAATCAAACATAGTATTGCCTGAAAAGTAAGATGCATTATCAAAAACAAGAGCATTTGGGACACCAAACCTGGTAATGATGAATTGATCTATGAATTCAATGATTGCTTCAGAGTTTGCTGTCTTTAAAGGGATTGCCTCAACCCACTTTGTGAAGTAATCGGTAGCAGTAAGGATATACTTATGCTGTTTGGAAGATTCTGGAGTAATCTCCCCAATAATATCCAATCCCCATTGCTCAAATGGCTGTTCAATGTTGATTGGTTGCAAGGGGAAAGCTAATTTACGTTGTCTTCCGCTAGCAGTTTGACAATTTAGACATTTCCTTACGTACTCGTGAGCATCTTTAAACAAAGTAGGCCAATAGTAACTAGCACGAATAATCTTGTGAGCTGTTGTGTCAGCTCCGAAATGTCCTCCTGCTGGTCCGTCATGTAGCTCCTGCAAAACCTTTTGGGCTTCAGGTTTTTCAGGGCATCTTAACAAGATAGAATCGTAATTTTGTCTAAAAAGCACGTCATCAATGATTGTAAAATTCTTCGCTTTTAATCTAATGGCCCTTTTGTTTTTGTAAGACAAATTCGGAGGCGCATAACCATTCTTTAGATAAAAGATTAAATCGGCATATTGAGATCCAGAATCAATAACACTTATCTGATTAATTTCTTGAGTTTGATCTGCATCGCTTGATTCTGGAATGTTGGATGCTCCAGCCAATATCCTGCAAAAACCTTGGCCCCTAACAATCTTTGCTGGCTTAATTTCTAGGTCATATTCTTGAAGCGCTGTGACCCAATTTGCCCTTTTTTCACCCAGCTCTTTCTGGATTAATAGTTGCCTAACTGCCGGGAAAGGAACTATTATTTTTGTATGGGTTTTTAAAAGAAAGGGTCGATAATGTTTGACCACTTTAAATATAGCAAAGGCTTGTTTTTCTACATCGGAATAATTTAATTCGGCACCCTAAAGATTTGAATTGAAGAATGATATGGGTGCTTCTAAATTGTGAGCATTTGGCTGCGTGAGAACTGCAACATAAGATACATCGGACGCAATGGTATACAATGTAAAATGATTAGAAAAATTTGGAGTATTCAAGGCCGGGGCATTGATTATTGATTGCTTGATAACATCAAAAGCTTGCTTTTCTTCTGATCCCCACTTGAAGACTGAATTCTTCTTGATCATTGTTTGAAGTGGTAATACAATTTGAGAAAAATCTGGAACAAATCGTTTAACAAAATTAATCTGGCCCAAAAATGACTGCATCGACTTTTTATTGTGTGGGAAAGGGATTTCAGAAATTTCCTTGATCCGATCAGGATCAATATAAATGCCATCTTTGGATACTATAAAGCCTAAGAGTTTTCCTTGATGAAGAGCAAAGAAAGACTTCTTTGGGTTCAGAGAAATACCATATCTTTTGCATCGCTGAATGATTTGATTTAAGTCATGCAAATGATTATATCTCTTCTTAGAATATATAGTAATATCGTCTAGATAGACGACTACTGATCGATTAATCAACCCTTTAAAGGCTATATCCATGGCTCTCTGGAATGTTGCTCCTGCATTTATGAGTCCAAAAGGCATTTTCTGATATGCATATGTTCCCCATTTCGTTCTGAATGTGGTTTTAAGTTGGTCATCAGGATGAATCAGAACTTGGTTATATCCTGAGAATCCATCAAGAAAGGACATCAATTCAGAGCCTGCTACTGATTGGAGGATTTGCTCCATAGTCGGTAATGGGAAGTTATCTTTCAAGCTCGCTTTGTTCAGGTTCCTGAAATCAATACAGATTCGAATGTCACCATTTTTCTTTCTGACTGGCACCATATTAGAGACCCAGTTTGAATGTTGGACCGGAAAAATAATCTTGGCTTTCAAGAGCTTGTTAAGCTCTGACTTTATCTGGCTCTCCAAATTTGGATGTATTTTTCTTAACTTTTGCTGAATCGGTTTCTGATCAGGAAGCATGGGAATGGTATGCTGGATAATAGATGTATCATACGTCTTTAAATCATCATACTTCCAAGCAAAGACCTGTTTATTTTTTCTTAACAATTTAATAAATGCTTCCTTTTCTTCCTGGGAAAGTCCTAATCCTAAGTTGATGTTTTGAGGAGCATCGTCAGTGCCTATATTTATCAATTCAAACCTAAGGGTAGAACTTTGAAGCTTTGCATTAATTACAGGTTTAAACCTGTCTTTGATATCATAAAGGTCTTCAAGCTTCACCACTGGTTTAGGAATCGAATTTTCTTGAGGCGTTTCTTTCATCTGTAGATCATGATCATCTTCCTCGATAACTTGATTGTCATAGGATTTTTCAGAAGTTAGAAACTGCAAGATATCTTCGTCATGGTTAAATACTCTCCAATTAGTGACATTGTTAGGAATTGAAGGCCTAAAAAGTAATTCTACAGAAAATCTATCAAGGCTGTAGTCTTCAGAAGGTAGAAGCTTAGAAGCTACATTGGCTAGTAGGTCGGCTGCTGAGTTTTGTGACCTAGGAATGGAAGAAATGTTAAATGCCGAAAAGTGTGAGGTAAGATCCTATACTAGCGATTGATAATGCTTGAGGTGACTTGAAAGACAATGAATTGCATTTCTCACCTGTTTGACAATGATTTCCGAATCGCCGAATACTTTTAGATATTGCACTTCAAGGCCGATTGCTTTATATAATCCCTGGACTAAAGCTTCATATTCGGCTGTGTTATTAGTGCACTCAAATTCTAACCTACAAGACAGCATTGTCTTTTCTCCTTGTGGACTAACCAAAATGCAACCTGCTCCTGAGCCTTCGCTGGACTTAGAGCCATCAAAATATAAAGACCAAAATAAAGGAGTATTAACAAAAATATTTACATTTTCCTCAGCATCATTAAAACATCTGGACTTATCAGTTTGTGAAAAATTTTCAATCTGAGATGTAAAATGATTGACTGAAAAAGGAGATGGTTGGGCAACAAAGTTGCCAAAGAATGACTCTGACGAATAGTTCCCCAAAATGTTGTTGTTGAATGCCACAGGTTGGTTTTCTTGCTCAAATTCAGTAACTGTGTGGGTCATATGCTTCTCTCGATCGATCCTTATTTGATTTGGCTTTCCCTTGTAGGGAAGCCACATATGTGACCAATCTGTGGAAATGTACCCGTGCAGTTTTTCGGACCAATCTCTGCTCAAAATTAAACCATAAAACTCAGGTATATCAGCAATTAGGATATCTATCCTCTGTACAATCCTGGGATCGGCAGACAACCTGATGGTTACAGAATTAATTTCTCCCACAACCTGTACTTTGGTCCTGTCCAACTGTACAATATGAATAGCAGACTTCTGGGGTTCAATATTCAGTTTAGAGCAAACTGAAGCTGGCATTATATTAGATGATGCCCCTGAATCAATTAAACAGTTGTGCAGGTTTCTGTTATAAATCTCATAGGTCAGCAGGAAGGGTGGAGTGTGAGAATTAGATCTATCTCCAATTAGAACTGAATCGGTAGCTTCAACCATACCTGGAGGAGGCTGGCCTGAATCGTTGGCAGCTCTTGCATTGGGAAGGGGAGTAGAGGGAACAACATTTAATTATTTAAGAAGTAATTTTTGTTGATGCTTTAATTTACTAAGCTCAAACATGGTTATATTTGCCTTAGTTTTCTTCATGTCATCAACAATGTTATATTCCATTGAATCAGATACCACTAATGTCTTGGATGTTGAAGGAGAATTAGAAGTTGAAGGCTGGTTTTGGGGAACTACTACAGGCGACTTCTTTGGGGGAACTTTTTCCTTTGTTGTGGCAGCACCTGCGCTCCTCTTCTTTGAAGTTGCCTGGGCAGGTTCAGAAGTACTTTTACTTCTTGTAGTAACCGGAAAGGCTTCTTCTTCATTCTCGGTATCAGAGTTTGGGAGTATAAAATCCCACATTCCGTGGCATTCAGCTACTTCTTCTTCATCATCGGTTTGTGAGGTTGTTTCCTCTTCCTCTTCTTCTTGCTCTGAATCTGCGTTAGATATAACATTGGGCGGCTTTGTTTCAGTTTTCTTAAAATTCCTAAATGGTCTTTTGTTTGAGGTTTCGGCCACCTGCTTCTTTATTTCGACCATTTCGTTAGACAACGTTTTAAGGACCTTTTGTAAACCTTCCATGTCGTACGGGTCCTTTGGGGTTTTCTTCTTGGAATCCTATTTAAATGAGACTTTTTTAGCTTTTCTATCTTCCAAAGCAGCTTTCTTTTCTAGAGCATTGATGCGCTTTTCAACAGCAAGTGCTTCTCTCATGTTTTCAACTAAGGTAGGTTTCCCAGCCCTGTCTACAAAAATAGCTATGTTGGCAGGTAGGGCAGTAATATACCATTCGCTTCGGATTTGTTCACTTGGTTTAGAAGCTGTAGGGATTTTATTCAGGAGTTTATTAAATCTGGCATTAAACTCCTTTATTGGTTCCCTATGCTCTATTCTCAAATTGGAGTGGTCGTTTATTAAAGTAGCTAAGGACCTATCATCTCCATATTTGGTAAGAAACTGCTCTTGGCATGTGTTCCAACTGGTAATTGAACCAGAGGGTAAGGAAAAATACCAGGATCCTGCTGATCCTTGTAAGGTGTAGGGGAAGAGTCTTACGACGACATCTTGTTCTGTCACTCCTTTTATGTTAACTGCTAACATAAAATTATTGATATGTTCTTCAGCCTGGGTCCCGTCATCTGGGTTAAATTTAGGCAGCCATTTTTCGGGATCATCTGGTAGATCATGCAATGGTGCAGGCATGTTGACTGCACCTGGCCTAGTCCATGGGTCTGCCATTGTGATAGCGACAGTGGTTGACACTACTGTTGGGATTCCAGATGTATGGGAAGGGATCAAAGATGAGGAGTGAACAGGCTAGGATATTGAGGCTTCTAATCCCTGATGAACGACAATTTGTAATGGGGGAGTGGATGGTTGACCTCGCAGAGGGGAAAATGCAATGGAGGACGTGGATGAGAGCTCTTCACTATCAGATCCTTTAGTAATTTTCTTCGCCTCTTTCCTTTTGGGTAAAGGGAACTCAGTGGGTTCAATACTGAGTTTTTCGCTCTGAAGTCTGGTGAGAGGATGAGTAAGATTGAACTGCGAAGTCGCACTGCTTTCTGATACCTCAGATTTCTGTGGTGAAATCGAGAAGCTCTGAAGTTTATGGATTAGAGACTGGACTTCAGGTGATTCAAGACATAATTGTTCTGTGGTATGATGGGTTTGAGCAGTGGTAGTTGATTCCCCTTCTCCTTGTTTGGATACCGGCGAACCAGTGTGCAAATGAGAAGGTCGAGGGGATTCAGAGGGAGAATTTCTCTTTGAATGGCTTATAGGTTTGGACTTATGTGCCATTCACAGTTGATGCCCTCCTTCTAGCGCCAATTATGTTGATGCCTCGAAAATCACTGCAACAACATAGGGGAAACCACCCGGTCCGGACCTTAGTACAGCTCCTTTTCCGTTTGGAATAGTGGCTCCAACTGGGGATAATGGGACCAGTTTCCCAAAAAATGGATAAAATGGGATGGATGAGCGACTTATAGATTATGCTAGTGATAAGCAAATAACTACAACTATCGGCAGGAATATAATAACTATAATCTACCCCGGGGTTTTATCGATCTCTAAAGTGTAGCGTTTGATGATCTGAGCTTTTAGACAGGCATATAGATGGCTCTGTCTTCAAACATAGATATTAAATTGTTCAAGATTGCTGTGCATAAATAGTTACACAAAGCCATAACAACGAAATTACCACACTTAATCATTTATATCATTGTTACATACATGATTAAAAGAAATGCAAATCACAAAACATCCAATAGTGGGCTGAGATAGAGATTTGCTGTTATAGCGCATGCATGTATTCAATAATAGCAAGAATATATAGCATAACAATTCATATAAAAAGAATGACTTCAGACGTAGATAAAAGTACCATATGAGCTGCAGCACATTCCCAAATATCAATCGCTATTAGCAGTTCTTCCTTCAACACAGAAATCGTCCTCAACAAAGGCAATAGTGCGCAATTGCAAAAAAAAATAAATTTAATGTCGAATTCAGAACAACTGGTCCAATTTCATAAAAGAATAGCGACTGAAGCACAGTAGTGCAAACTTCAGCCTATTAAGTCTGTTACAAAATTTTACGACCCTTTCCAAAACAATGAAAGGGTCTATAAATACTAATCTAATTTAAATATCTACTTAAACAAAAATCCTACTAAGCTGGTATCAATAACTCTTGATCCTGTTTTGGCTGGCGATCTGGCAAGTGGGAGGGTGACTCATTAAGTCGGCTGCTTTCCTTTGAATCTGAGTTGATTAATTGCAAGCATTGGCTCAACTTCCGGAGGTTTGTTGAGGCATGAAATGAGCTGTGCAGCGTAGGTGGCATCTTGGATATCGGGAATTATACACCCGATTGCGTCTGTAAGGCACTTTAGGGCAGATCTCTGTGTATGTGGCTTGATTAAAAAGACCCAATATGCATCTAAGGATAAGCTTTTAACTCCAGCGATTAATCTTCCTTTTTCTTCTAATTCAGGGTAGCATGTTTGCTCTAATGCATTTGGAGTTGTTATCTTTCCCGGTGTACATTGAGAAATCATATTGGCCAGGTAAAGAGTGTTATTGACTAGATCCACTAGATTGCTGGCGGTTGTTTTACATCTTGAAGCCGCCCTTTCTGCTTTCATCACTTGAGTGTGCCATTCTGTGAAAAGTATATCTTTCTGTGTTTCATTAATCCTGGGCAATTTTGCTGCTTTTCCCAAATCAGTATCTTGCCAGTCAAGATGTGCAGTAATGGCCTCGTCCGCTTGATCTAGTTCAGTCCTGGCCTTTTCTACCTGTTGATTTATCGCTGTAGTTAGCTCACATAGGGACTCAGCTTGATCGATCTGTTGACATAAGAGTCTGACCTGAGCTATCAACGCATTGTTTATCAATAATGCCTCTGTTTTAAACTCTTTTACCTGTGATGCACCCTTCATCTTTTCCAGCTGCGATGACATTTGAGCAATCTGCTCATCTTTGGTCTTTATCATTTGCTCATTCGCCACTCTCAAATTTTCCAATGCCTCCGACAATTCTTTTTGTTTCTGGATCGCACCCTGATCGATCCTTTGCCTTTCCGCTTGCAATTGCTGAGTCAACTGATTGTTCTCTTGCTGTTGCGCCAGCAACTGTTCTTCGGCTTGTGCTGCTTTTTGCCTTGTTTCAACCAATTCTGCCTGTAACGCAAAGATTTATTGGTCCTTATTCTTCAATAGAAGGCTCACCTCCGATGCTTTGTCAATTGTTGCCGCCGAATAAGCGCCTTCATACTGTGATAGCTTTGTTAAGTCATCGGAGGGATCCAATTCCTCCTTCCATACTACATTACCCGTGACCGTTTGTTCGGGGAAGATAGAAGGTTGATCAATCCTTCGTCTCTTCCTTGACCGCTTTACAACTGCCCTGTGTCTTGGGCTGTAGAAAACATCCAATGGCGGAATATCTTCTATCTGTAGAATAATCTGGTCAGAGGGGTCTTTTGGAATAACTTCAGCTTCTTTAGAACTTGGTGGGCCGCTGGTTCCACTTAGAACCTGAGGAGAGGTAACATCCTGCGTATCGTTTGTCTTAGAATTATCCCCATCTTTTGAACATTCCAATCCACTGATGATGGAGTGAAATTGCTGCCATTCTTGTAATAAATTGGGGTCTATAGTAGTGTCTACATTGGTGGTTTGCTTCTGCTGCTCTTTCTCCTGCTCTTTCCTCTGCTGCTCCTCTTTTTCTCTCCTCTGTTTTTCTTCCTGTTCCTTCTTTTGCTGTTCTTCTTGCTCCCTTTTCTGCCTATCTGCCAGTTCTTTCTTTTGCTGTTCTTCTTGCTCCCTTTTCTGCCTATCTGCCAGTTCTTTTCTCTGCTGCTCCTCCTGTTCTTGAACAGGTCGGCTTGATGATGTTGCTGGGGATGTTGCCAGTAAATGCAGAGGCAGAGTTTGCAACCTCTGTTCTCTGAGTTTATTGAACTCAGTTAATCCCTCATCATTATATCGCATCCTAGCGAGTTCTTTAACATGACCTATTGTTTCGGAGGCAACGAACAGGTCATCAAACATATCTTTCTGATGCTCAAACCTCGTTAATTTGGCCTGTTCTAATGCATTGTAAGCAATCTTTTTTGGGTCGTATGGTCTGTTTGGAATCGTGTCCAGCGTTAAAGACTGAAGCTTCGTGGCTTCCTTTTCTGCATGTTTAAGATCATGCAGAGTATAAACGCCACATCTGAAGGGAAAAGATGGCCATCCTTTCTTCTTTTCTATTTTGAGAGTCTGTGTAGTACTCTCAGCCATGATCTGATATGCAATCCCCCTTGCTAGCAGCTTATCTGGAACATAAAGAGGAAGAACATGTGGGTCGGCTTTGCTGCCGAAAACTCTGATATAGGTGAAATTTTCTTCTCCAAACCAACTTGCTACTGCTGGTAAATCAAAGGAAGCTTGATAGGAAATTTTTGAAATGGGTTTATCAAAAATGGAATAGTAAATGGGCACCATGAAACCATTACAGATTTGATACAGGTGGTCTTTATAAGAAGACTTCCACAATTTTTGATGATATATATGAATGGGTGAAGGATCCTGTGCAGTCCATCTCCACCCGAGAACAGGAAATTCGGAATTGAAACAAAGAGTGTCTAAGATATATGCACTATAGTAGAACGGGGGCATTTTCCTTTCTGAAACAACAGACTGAGACCTAAAATCACGAACAGCTACTGCTAATTTATCCGAAAGAATAGTAGCCCAATCCATAATCCAACTGTTTACTGCTGCCTCCATTAAAGGAACCATTTCAATGGTAAAATTGGCAGAATCATGCAATCCCCACAGCCTACACATCATAATCCCCACATAACAATAAGGAGAAGCCAAAGAATCGACCGAGTACTTACCGGAGGATTCATGCTTGTGCTTGTTGGGGTTTTGCCTCCAATCCTTGATAGGTTCAGATTCGATCTCATTCTCGCTTGCGAACTTCTCCAAGAAGTCTTTGTTATATATTTTCTCTGGTTCAGGCAAATGATACATTTTCCTTAGGTCATCTGGCTTGAATGATCCGAAAATCCTCCCATCTCTTGTATTAAAAGTCCTGTCCAATATGGGGATTTCTTCAATCGCCCATCACACAACGTCTGTATAAGGAAGAATTTGATCTCTGGCCGCTATCCTGTGAAGGAAAGAGTCGGCCAAATCTTTGAGAGTTGCATCAGACTTCTTGAGTAAGTCCACACTAGCTTCTGTCACTATCCTTTCTGGCTGCTCAGCTTCAATTAGGTTATAAGTGCCCTGCCAAGTCACTCTGGTGAGTCCCGTGCATGTGGTATCAGATATTAGTCCCTTCTTCTTGTTTGTGGCCGCTTGTCCCGCAGTTGGTGTTGCGGAAGCACCTACAGTCTTCTTGGACTTCTTTCCCATCTTCTCAGGCCTAGCTTCCGTGAATGAATTCTGCACAAAGAGGCAATTGGGCGTAATACACAGAGATAGCGATGAAAAACTCTTAAGTGATACAGCACATATGAATAGATGCGTAACTGAAGGATTTAGCTTTTAAAATGGGCGTATACAATCCGTGAAAAGATTTTAGGACATGATCTTATTAATTAGCCATTTTCAATCCGTCATTTCTTAAATGCCCATTATATCGTTTTTCGGGTGAACGATTCACTTGAGCATGCAATGGACGTTTTGGCGGTTGAGCATAGATGAAGGATTGCGTGAGAGATCAAGCTTTTATTACAATTGAATTGTGCCATCCCATCACTTAACGGCTCTTCGTTGAAAACCGCGCTTTATCGGATCGCAATCGGAGATATAATTAGTGCGCTTTAATGGTGCGTATTGGATATCACCGATCACCGAATGCGATATCGCATCGACGAAAAACTTTGAGTGCAATAAGACTTGGGTGAGATTGCCGCGATACCCGATTCCCGATTGCGCATCGCATCGGGACAAGTCTTTGGGAACATCACAACTGTTGTAGCGTGTCGCCGATCGCCGAATTCGCCAAATGTGTATCGCGTCGGGACTATTGGCATGGGGCATTATAACATGTACATGGAATATCGCCGATCGCCGAATGCGCATCGGCGGAAAATTTTGGGGTGCTTAATTATAATTCATGTGTCATTGCGATATGCGATCTTGCGATCGCTTTATCGCAATGACAAATCATTACATGATTTATTTTAAGGGTTTGCCCAAAAAGTTTTATAAAGTGCATTTATTCATTTTTTTGGACTTGTTTGGATTATAATAGTATTGATACCAAATCAAATTTTAAAGGAACCCATTTCATACGTTAATGTTTATAAGTAAAAATGATATGAAATGGGGGGTTGTTGTAGAGCACAACAGGACTACGCGAGGAGAACCATGCATAGCCCAAAAGCTTAGAAAGCACACGACGCAAATGGGAAGGGAGATGAGATTGACCATGCAGATTGGAGAATATGAGATGGACCAAGTGATTTTGGATCTAGGATCAGATGCGAATGTCCTGCCAAAGTAGACATGGGAGTGCATGGGAAGGCCTACGCTGCAATGGTCTCCTATCCAATTGCGAATGGCGAACCAGAAAAAGATCCTACCTATGGGGAGATTGTAGGGAATCACAATAGATATCGAAGGAGGAAGCACGCTAGAAGATTTTGAAGTGAAAGAGATTATTGATGACAACAATCCCTACCCTGCGCTATTAGGAATAGATTGGGCCACTTACATGAATGGGGTGATAAATTTGAAGAAGAGCAAGATGATTTTTGAGAAAAAGTCTTTGCGCATGGTTGTACCTTTGGACCCTGCAGAAAGATCGTGTTACACAGAGTGCGTGCATGACTACGACAGTGATGATGACTTGAACTACATCTACAAGATAACCGCGTGAGAGCAAGATTGGGTGAATCCGACCATAGATGGATGAATCTCATGGGAGCGCGAAAACTCCTATACATCGGATTCAGACGAGGAAATAGAACGATGGAAGAACCAGTTACATGAGGTAACCACACTGAACTGTAACATGATGACGAGATTGTTACGCTATGTATCAATGGAGGTAAGGGAGATAGCTATGTATGATGGGTTAAGTGAAGTGGATGACTTCCTGAGCAAATTTGAAAGAGAAGTGCTGGAACAACAACGTTTTGAATCTTTGAAATGGGTACTGTGTGCTACACTCATGAGGTGGTGTGGTATGCACCAAAGAAGCTTTGAAGATTGGCATGAATGCAGGAGGATGATGTCCATGCGGTTTGGGAAGCCTCAGATGCGATTAAAAGACAATATTGCTGGACGAAACGGTCTGCACGCCCACTTGTCCAGATGGATGCAGGCATATGGTGGAAAACCTGCACGGATGCACACAGTCTTCACGTTAGGAGACACGGTCAGTAAGCAGGTGCAGGCAAGGCAATGGCGCAAACAACCCCTCCGGTTGGAACCATGAAGTATGGAAAGACCAAGTGCACAGAAGGTTATCCACGTAGAAGCCTTTAATAAAGTGTGCAAAGCGCTAAACAAGGTCCACAATGCGAAGTAGACTGATTGGGACCTACGCATACCAACGGTTCTATGGGCTTATAGGACCGTGTGCAAGAACCTGATGACATAGGCACCTCTGAGGCTGGCATATGAAGTGAATGCTGTAATCCCCATAGCACATGAAACTCCTAGTTCACGCATGGCAACACCAGTAGATACGATGGTTCAAGGAACCTTGGAAGAAGAAATCCAACAGGAAAATTTTAGGGTCTAAGAACTTGGGAAAGAAAGGTTGTGATTGAGGGCAAAAAGCGCTCTGGTAGAAGCGGAAGTCAAGAAGCTGGAGGACGAGATAAAGGAATATTTTCTCGATAAGAAGACTAGGATGATAAAATAGGGTGCACACGATCATGGTGACAAGTTTGAGGACTATCACCATGAATTGATCAGTTTGATGCCTTGGCTTGGACCGCACATTACTAAGTGAATCAACTAGGGTGGCACACTGCAGATGATAAAGTGCGTGACGCCGCCAGTAATAATAAAAGGTGGGTATTTTCCAGGAAAAGTGATGGATGACCTGATGAAACACTATACAGGTGGCGTGACCACCTAACTAGCCGAGGGAAGTATAGTCTTAGCGCTCCAGGCAGTTGAAAGGAGGCGTGGGACTATAAACTATTCTACCCAGGAGCTATGCAATGTTGGAGATGCTTGCAGAAGGAAAGAGTCACAAGGTCCGCGACTGTGTAAGGGGGGTTGCACTGCCACATGGTTTGGCCAGAAAATGACCATTGGAGTCACTATTCACAATGTGATGCCCGACTTAAGACCAAATGGAGTGGGCGACATGCATTTAAGACGCGATTTATGGGAAAGATTTTGGAAAATATGCCGCCAAGGGAGCATTAATGAACTAGATTTGGGGGGAACAGTCAAATTCAAATTCAAAAGGCGCTATAAATTACAAAGGACTGCCTAGCAAACAACACTTGGTCATTTGCGAATTGAGTAGTTGTATACCCCGCGTAGCCTGAGCAGAGCCCTATTTAACCTGTGCAGAATGTTAATTGAACCCCTGAGTATGTGAGTGATAGACTTCTGGTCGGACATGATGGCAACATCTAAGGAAGTTATGGAAATTATAGAGATGACTGCCGAAGAGGCCACGGAGGTCCTGACTGTAGGGGATGCCCCTGAAGGCGTCGAGATTGTGGCAGAAATCCCTAAATCACCACGCACGCCAAGACTAAAGAAAGACAAACATGTGATGGTTCTCATCCGTGTGTCCCCACAAAACCCACTGTGCACCAGGCTGACGACGGAGGAGAAGGGGAAAGATGTTAACATAGAAACCAACGAGGAGGAGGAAGAATTGGAGGATCTTATCATCGAAGAAGATGAGGATGAAAGTGTGGAGGAGGAAATTGAGCTTGCACACCCTCCAACAAAGCTGCTCGCCTATATCCTCCCACGAAAGGGGAAGGCTAAAGTGCCCAAGGATCTTAACTAGAGCAAGAGGTCTCTCTAGACCCCGCTCCTCCCAGACAACATCAATTTTGAGGGCACGCGGCTGGGATGGGTGCCTAACTTAAAATTTGAAGATTGGGACCTTGCTAACCACAAGAAGTTCCCTCACCTAGAGACCACGTAGCTCATGAAGCGTAAGCAGAACACCGCGGTGGGGGTTACAGAATTAGAGCCGCGAAAGTGGTTGCATGGAGTGGAAAAGGTAGGGCTACTTAACCTGCTCTGGGTACCGCATTTTCACTGCGCCCCAATAACAACTTTCATCATCAGGAAGCTACTTTACCCAGTGCATGGTGGGTGTTTATGGCTAGAGAATCCCATCCCCATCATGGACCACTTGATTCACCGCATTACCCGGCTTCCATGTAAAGGAGAGGACCCTACAACTATCTTAGAGGGGAAAAGCAGTGACCTGGCCATCGCGGAGGCCATGAAGAAGAAGTATAAACTGGAAAATAAGAAGAGGGGCTACGCCATATCCAGCATCAATGAAAAAGAAGTAAGAGTGGTGACCCAAATACTAGCAGGTAAGGTTATTTGCAAGTGCTACTCGGATGAGGTACCCACACCGGTGGTAGCACTTGCTGAGCAGTGCGCAGAGGGGGTCTAGTTTAATTGGTCCGAGTTCCTCTGCAAGGAATTCTTGGAGAATTGCCATGAGGCTTAGGAACAAGGTAAAATGTTCCACTATGCATGGCTTCTGCTATCCATAGTTCTCATGGCAGGGGAATTGCCGGAGGACAGTTAGTTCCCCACAATTGACAGGGATCTACCAGAGGCCACGAAGTACGCTTCGCTCTGGGCCATAAAGGATGCAAATCAGATCCAGGACAGTAAGATATTTTGGGTGTTCATGGAGATGAACCTCAAAATGGGGATCAACTACAACCGCGGTTATCACCCACTATCTATAATAGCCTACAAAGTTTTGCAAAGTTTAAAGTGGACCTCCACAGCATATACATCAAAGCGTGCTAGGACTTGGCCAAGCAATGGACAGAGCTACCCTTTGTAGCCACGAACGACGTAATCTTTGATGTAGTGGAGACATGGCTGTTGGAGTGGCGCGCTCCACACATCGTGACAATGGAGAAGTCTGCGGTGTAGAGGAAGAAAGAGGAGGCCAAAATATGCATGGCGTAGTTAGCAGAGAAGAGAAGGAAAGAGGCAGTGGCAGCAGAAGGACAGGAGGTGCGAGACGCTACACACAGTAGCTGAATAGAAAAATTCCTTCGTAGCAGCAATAGTGCAGGAGGTAGCTGCAAAGGCACGCGAGAGGCAAAAGTCGCCTTTGCATGGCTAGGAAGCAGAGGAAGAGGAGGGAGGCACAGTCCCATAAACCGCGTCAACACAGCGGAAGCGCCAACACTTAACTGAGCAGACGAGGCCACACAGTAAGGTCAAGGCATCGAAGTTGTCTATTGACCTGATCACCCTTATCAAGGGTGATCTGCATGACATCGGCGAGATAGTGCACGATGTCACCTCCGAGGCCCTCCAGAATTTTGTGCAGGAGAACCAGATTGTGTTGGGGGCCCTTAGAGCATAGCTACAGGAGTTGCAGGTGCGCACTCCTAAGGCCGGTACCCTTTTGACCAGCCTCGCATTAGGGACAACTGCAGCAGAGCAGATGCTGCGTGCTCAGGTGAAAAATACCATAGTGCTACTGGAAGGGGCACTGGTGACAACAAATGAGGCCGACAGGCCTACGATTAGTGCATTGAAGGGTATCGGAATCAACATGGTTGCACTCCTGTGGGAGACATTATATGTTCTGCAGGATGGGATTACTACAGAACTGCGGGCTAGGGAGAGTCGCGCGCTACAAGTACTAAGCGAGCAGAAGATCAACATGGAACAGTTGAGCTTGCAGTGTGATGAAGTGGTGTCATAGAATCGGTAGCTGGTACAGATATTGGATGAATCTTGTCAAAGCATTCTTGAGCTGGCCATCCCATTAGACACACCAGCAGAGGCATGCATCCACAGGCTAGCAGCAGGGGTGCATGAGGCGCGAGAGGAAATGACAAAGGTTCAGCTAGAGCTGAACCTTTATATCACAAAGTTGCAATTGAAGGCGTAGCCATCCACCCCTCCGGAAGTAAGAGAATAGCGTGCCAACGCTATTACAGTGGGATTGGATGAGATCCGCAATGCAGTAAGGGATTGCACCAGAATGTTGGAGGAGTCATTTGAGGTCATCACGAATCTGGAGGAGAACCCCAACATCCAATGCTTAGAGACAGAGGCGTGTGAACTCCAGCAGTAGTATGATAGCGTCAAAGGAACTATGCAGACAGTGGTCCTCACTCATAGGCTCGTGCAGATGTAACAGGCCAAGTGCTGAAAGAACAGGTGCATACGGCACGACACAAAGAAGTACTCTTGAAGGCGCACGTTTAGCCTTGGATCGATGATGCCTTCACCATCACAGCGGCAATTGAAGGTAATCTTGCACAAATGCAGGGGACACATGGACAGATGTAGGGAAGCAATTCCGACATCGCGGTCTCGGAACAACCCGTACAGGAAATCCAGCAGGCAGTCGCTCAGTGAGCTGCTGACCTTGCAGCAGTTCAGATAGAGTTGGAGGGACTCCATGTGAAGATCTCCGTGTCGATAGAGTGACTCAAAGGCGAGTCACGATGTTTGTGTTGGGGGCCTATTGGGCATGGAATCTCCCCAAGGCATGTTTTGGGGCTTAAAACCCAAGTTTTGACCAAGTCCTTTGTAAAAGCTTCGTGAATTGTGGGCACAGAGCATGAAGTCATAATAGAGTCACAGGGTTGTCCGCCTTTGTTTTTGTAATGTAATGTCGGCTTGATAGACCTACCCATGGTCTGTGGACCATGGGATTGTATAAATAGAGCGAGGGTCTAAGTGTAAAAGATAACACCTAGCTAATAGCTAAGAATAGAGGCATGAGGATTATAAGAGATTGAGTCGAAGTGTAAAGTGTGTCGTTGGGTTGTAGAGTAGGAGAAGGCTCTGCAACTAAGTGTGCGGACTGTTGCAGTTGAGTGTGTAGGGCAGGTCGATTTTGTAACCGTTGGAAGAATTAATAAAGAGAAGTTTACCTAATTTCTGTGTATCTTTTCCTATTTAATGTATTATTGGGTATAAATTGCAACTGTATTGTTTATTTGCTGCGCAAACTTATAAGTGTGTATAAATAAATATAACACAAGGTTTCTATTTACACGAAGATAACTAACTAGTGAAGGAAGATAGGTAATATCTCAGGTGTGACTTCGGGAAATAGTGTAGAGCGTTGCACTAGCATCGCGGAAGCCCCATAGCCCCTGGTTAGGGCTGCACAAAGGCAAGTATATTAGGGCTCGAAGGCCAAGAAAGTGCACAAAGCAACCTATGCGCAGGGATGAGAAGTTGGACTAAATCAAAACCTCAGACATCTCAAGGGTGCAGAAACCTAGTTCCAACACCCCCCCATACTACTTCGAGTGAGACCTCAGTCCATGCTCCGCGGACTGTTGCCAAAAGATCCACTAGTATAGGGATTTGTTTGGCTAATTAACTTCGAACCTGGGTCAGGCCCCAACAAACCAACAATGTGAAGACAACATTTCTTCATGGGGATTCAGAAGAAGATATCTACATGAAGCAACCTGAAGGCTTTGGTTGAAGGGTAAGAAAGAACTGGTATGTAGGTTAAAAAAGTATTTGTATTAGTTAAAACAATCATTAAGGATGTGGTATCATAAATTTGATACATATATATGGGGACTTGGCTTCACCAAAAGCAAAGCAGATCACTGTGTGTATTTTAAATTAATTGGTGACTGTGTTATTTATTTGGTCTTATATGTGGATGATATGTTGTTGATTAGAAATAACAAAGAAATTATCTAGGATTTGAAGAGGCAAGTGTCCTCCAAATTCAACATGAAGGATCTTGGTGCTACAAAATATATTTTAGGCATGGAAATTAAACGAGATTAGGAAAAGAGGAAGTTATGGTTAAACAAGAGGAAGTATTTGAAGGCAATATTTCATAGGTTTAATTTGCAGGATAGTAAACCGGTGAAGGTTCTTATTCCTATAGGTGTAAATTTAACTACTAAATAATGTCCCAAGACACAAGAAGAGGAAGGGGACATGTCCCGTGTTCCATATGTAAGTGCAGTCGGTAGCCTGATGTATACAATGGTCTGTACTAGCCCAGACATTACACATTTAGTGGGAGTAATGAGCAGGTTTATGTCAAAACTAGGGAAGGAGCATTGGACAGCGGTGAAGCAGGTTTTTAGGTATTTGCATGGCACTAGTGATTATGGTCTATGCTACTAAGCAAGACCAGGATTGGATAGAGTTTGGACATCCATGGCTTTGTTGATGCAGACTAGGCTGAAGATCTGGATTAGAGAATATCTAGAAGTGGGTGTGTATTTAACCTATTTGAAGGTGCAGTCAGTTGGATGAGAAAGATACGGTCTATAGTGGCACTTTCAACAGTTACAGAGGTAGAATACATGGCAACCACTCATGTAAGAAAGGAAGTCGTTTGGTTGTAGATATTGTGTTCAAGTATGGGGTTAGTAAAAAGAGCTATAAGGATAGACTGTGACAACCAAAGTGTGATTTTCTCGGCAAGCAACCCTTCTTATCATTCAAAGACAAAGCACATTGAAGTTCAGTATCACTTTGTAAGGGATATGGTTGAGGACAAAAAGGTTTTTTTGGTAAAGGTGGACACTTTGAAGAATGTTGTAGATGAATTGGCAAAGTTTGTGAGCAATAAGAAGTTTTCTTGGTGTAGAGAAGCAATGGGTGTTGCAGGGCTAGACCAATGGATAATCTCTCCTATGACCCCCAATGTGGAAAATAAAACAACAAGTGGGAGAATGTTGGGTGTGTGTTATATTCTTTCTAGGACTAGTCACATGTGTCGGGGGGGGGGGGCAACAACCACCCCTATTTGTTGCACTAGGCACACCATAGGGGTCACAGGGGGGGCACAACCCCCCTATCGAGGGGTTTCAATGGGGCGGTATCCCCCCTATATGGTGTCTGGGGAAACACTGAGATATTTTTTTTTGGACCCTATATTAGGTGGGTGGACCTACTAATGGTTTTGCACATGGATTTTGCACATGTTTGGGCATGATGGTTTTCTGCCCATGGTGTCGAGAGATAAAAATGTGTCTTTTTAACTCCTAATTATCTTCACATTAATTGTCAACCCAGGAACGACTTTTTATTTCAAGAGTGTACTCAGTCTGAGGCGGTTATTTACTCAAGAGTAATGTTTTGCAGTATAGTGCTTAAAATCTAAAAGTAAATGAATGCTTGAAAAAGAAATCTAACAACAACATAAACTCAAATGCTCTGAAATCCAACTATTCACTCAGCAAACGTCAATCAAGGATACAGTAGCAATAAATCATTCCTCTAGAGATTGATACAATTGAAATCAAACTAGAACAAGACAATCAATCTGGGAACGAGGAAGCAATAACTAACATTCTCTACAGTTGACAGTCCTGCTTTAAAGCAATTAAAAGAAAATAGAAATTGAACTAAACCTGTTATTGAAAGTAAATTATGAAAACTCTTTAAAAGAAAACTCTTTGCAATGAATCAACAAAAATGAACAACAAAGCTTCATCTAACAGAAATGATTTATTAATGGAAATGAATAGCAATGCTCAAATACTAGAATTAAACAACAATCTTAAATGGAACCGAACAACAAAACTAAGTAACTAGAAATACGCAGCAACTATAAATGTAATTGAATCAGCAACCTTAATACAATAGCATGAACATTAATCGCAGTTATTGAAGAAACAACAATCACAGTTATAATTGAATAGTAACTTAATTGAACAACGATTGCAATTATAAATGAGCAACAATTAAATGAACCACAGTCTTAATTAGATACCGCAGTATTAGATCAGAATTAACAACAGGACATTTCAAGTTGTAATTAATAATTTTGTCACTAACGCAATCCAATTATGATTTCAATATAATAGAGCAATTCTGCGAAATGTTCATAAACAAAAGATTACTGAACAAAACAATTCATGGAAATGAAAAGGAAATCAAACCATCACACGACAAAAATCGGAAAGATAAAATATAGCAGCAGCGTACTCCACTAGAGGCTGGGCCCTTAGCCGCCGGCGGATGCTGCTAGGCTACTTCAGATGAGAAGAATGAACAACAACTCTCAAATCATATATTAATCATCAAACTGTGAAATCATTACAACAGCTGGAGCTTTAAGAATTACAACATGCAACAATCCCTTTTTCCTCCTATCCTATCATGAATCATGAATCCTTAATTTTAAATTTCTAATTCTCAAATCATAATTCTGAATCCATCATTCCCAATTCTACATTCTCTCAGCCATCCTCAATTCTGAATCTTTAATCCTCCATCCCCCTCTCTGATCTCTGTTTTCATTTAAATAGAGAGAGAGCAGAGAGCAGTTACAATAGAGATAATTACAACATGATTTCTATTACAAAATTGGATTGTTTCCAACCAACTGATAAACAAGAAAATATATTTCCATTCATCTTTCAACAAGAGCAAGGTGAATTTGGCTTTGCAGCTGAGATTTGGAAAACAGCCACATAGTAAATCTGAGAAAACCATGCTCAAAGAACCCTATGTTTCTCTCAATATAAGTCGAATTTGGGCAAACTATTTTTTACTAAAGTTAATTTGGTCTGTTCTGGACAAAACCCATGTTCTGGATTTTCCAGATTCTTCTTCATTTTCCCAAAACCTCAACTACAAAACTGTTCTTTCTTATTCCAGCGAATTTCTAAGTTGGAATATTTAATGATCAAATCTTCAATCTAGAAATTGTATTGGAGGCTAAAAATGGTGAATAATGTTACAACCAATTTATTAAAACTATCATTGATAAAATCATGCATAATCATCAATTTATTAGAAATAAAGGAGAATAAATAATATTCATTCATAAGAGCATAAATCATTATAAATTGGATTTATATAATAAATTATAATAAATGACATGATAAAGAAGAGTAAAAATGGATAAAATAAGTGTTTAAAAAGTGGTCGTATTCATGGCCCAACATACCCCCACACCGAATATATTGCATGTCCTCATGCAACCCAAAGACAAAACCCAGGTGTTAACCAAGCAATAAAAAATTTGTTCACTTCAACTCATAGAACAAATGAATTCTTCCTCAATTAATAAATATTCAATTTTAGCAATCTTGATGAAGGCATAACATTGAAGTTGCAGCAAAATATGATACAAGTGACAGCGACCTTCATTAACCATTTTCCCAAAAACTACAAACCAACTTTTGTTGAAATGTTGGAAGTAGATTTGTAATATATGAATGCCTCTATGATCCAAAAATCAGATCGTTTTGATGCACGGATCATGAGATATAAACAAAATGGCTGTAGGTGATAGTGCATGATTTCCGAAATATTACTAATTAATATAACTTGAAATTGTCTGGTTTTGTATATTTTAATGATACCTCTGTGTTTTCCAGAAATCACAAAAATTGAGTTCATAGTTTTAAAAATATTATGGAAATCAATTTCTGCACTGAAATTGTATGCCTTAAATGAGAAAGAAAATAGAAAACATCCATCATGCGTAGCAATTCCTCCCCCTCTCTGAAGAATTAGTATGCCCTCATGCGATGCTAGAAAACAAATTGAGGTGGTTGCTACCATCTGTTGAATTCTATGCTTGGTGTAAAACAACGTGGAATAAGGGAGGTGTTGAGAATGAATAAGTATAGCGATGGATGATAAAGAATATGAATGACATGGTTATAAGAAAGAAATGAATGAAAGCGACACTCCCCCAAACTGAAAGATGATATGCCACTGAAAAATGTGAAATGAAGGATGATAAATGATGCTCAAAATGGATTTTCATGAAATTCTCCTAAATTCATAATAACTCAGAAAATTATGCTATTTTACCTCAAGTTTTACCTCCAAAAAGAAAAATGTGGAATGCCATACATGGACTGGAAGTTGTTGAAGCTGATGTAGGCAGAGTTGGTGCTGAAAGTAATGCAAAAGGTGGAATCCAGGCAAGCACATCATGTCTAAACAATTGTTCACGTTCGCGAGTCTCTTCGGTTAGTGGAAATAGTGTGGTCATGCTGCGAATAGAGTTTTGCCCATACTTGTTGTTTTCCTGTAAACAAATCACTATTTGCATACAATGTTCTTGAATCCACAATGTTAGTTTTGAATAGCAACAGATAAGATGCATGCAAAAATCTCAATGAGAAAAACTTTTGTATACATGCAATACTAATATTTTGTCAAATCAATAAGTGATGGCAGAGTGCAGTAATCATATTGCATGCAATTCCATAATGCATACATTCCCCCCTCCAATTGGAAAAGGGATTCCATGATCATAAAACCTATAAAAGGTGTTATGTTGATGGCAAGGCAAGGGAATGAACAATACAGCAGTAAATGAAGCAGAGTACACATATCAATGATAGGATGGCGAAAGTTATGGTTATAATGAGAGCAGAGTGTGTAAAGATAGTTATGAATAAGAGGTAGGACACTTTGGATTGATGATAAGTTATGAAAAAATAAAAAGGACAACAATATGCCAAAAATATGTTTTACTGACGGCATTCTAGTTGAAAATGATGTGATTGATCAGAAAATAATTTTTCATGCGTAAAGGTTCAAAATAGGGAAAAAAATTAAAGAAATAACTTTTCTGATAAAAAGAAAGAATAAGAAAAAGGGTATTATAGTAATAATTGACGATAAGATATAATTCAATACCATAAGCAAAACCTCTGCTGCCAGCAGGCGTCCATAACCTCGGCAGGGTTGTTTTTTAACCCATATGATCCAGGATCCTCAATTTATAAATGGAGAGTTACATTGTTGTTCTACAGAAGAGATCAGTGTGCTGGCGTGGTAACCAGATAACCACATTGCCATTCACTGGGATGTAGCAAAAGTGATCAGGCCGGCTCGTGATGAGACCTCCTATTCCAAGGATAATTTGGCTATCTAATGGATCATAACCCTGGTGTGGTGGCCATAATGGGAATGTCACTTTGTTACAGACATATGAACATGGTAGGCTCGCTCGTGATGAGACCCCCTATCCTCCATCTGCGAAATTTTTTTTGTTGCTATTACACATTTTTATGATAAAAAGAGGGAGGCTCAGTACTCCTTAAGAGTAGGGATGGTGGAAGAAGTTGAATATGTCAATAGAAAAAAAATATGTATATACCCATGATCTCATTTATTATAGACAGAGAAGATTATAACTAGGAAGGGTAGAATCAACATGGTATTAAGATGATCAATCAATATCATGTATAGCAGAAAACAATGCAGTAAAGCAGTATATAAATAATTGTGTCCCTTTTGAAAAGAATCTATCATCAAGGAGTTGTCCTGTTAAAGATCATAACGTGAATGATATTAACTTGCTTCAATAGAATCCATAATTCTTGTCCTCATAAAAGTAGTGTACTTCATGCTATGAAAGGGAATCAGTAAAATGTGGTTGAGATGAACTAGGAATAATCTCACAAGAGGAAGGAAGGGTTGCTATCGAAAATATTCCCAAAGTGTTGTTTTTTTTTTAAGGAACAACAAAAGCACTCGAAAAGTGTTGTTCCTTATAGGGAACAACAAAGGAAATTCACACCAAAAAACAAAAATACACACGAAAAAGTGTTGTTCCCTATAGGAAACAACAAAAAAATGCATGTGAAAAAGTGTTGTTCTTTAAGAGGAACAAAAAAATGTGAAAATGTCGTTCCTTTAAAAAGGAACAACAAAAATGTGAAAGTGCAGAAGTGTTGTTCCATTTCGAAAAGGAACAACAAAACGTGAAAGTGCAGAAGTGCTATTCTATTCGAAAAGGAACAGCAAAACATGAAAGTGCAGAAGTGTTGTTCTATTCGAAAAGGAATAGCAAAACGTGAAAGTGCAGAAGTGTTGTTCCATTCGAAAAGGAATAGCAAAACGTGAAAGTGCAGAAGCGCTGTTCCATTCGAAAAGGAACAGCAAAACGTGAAAGTGCAGAAGTGTTATTCCATTCGAAAAGGAACAGAAAAACGTGAAAGTGCAGACGTGTTGTTCCATTCGAAAAGGAACAGCAAAACGTGAAAGTGCAGAAGTGTTGTTTCATTCGAAAAGGAATGACAAAACGTGAAAAAGGAACAACAAAATGAACCATGGGAAATGAGCAACAAAATGAACCATGGAAAAGGAACAGCTGACACAAAAGGTATTGTTCTTTTGAAAAAGGAACAGAAAAACAAAAATGTTGTCCCTTTGGAAAAGGAACAGTAGAAACAACAAAAGTGCACACAAATGTTGTCCTTTCAAAAAAGGAACAACAAAATGCACGAGCATAAAATGCAAGCACGCAAAGAATGAATTAACTGTTCACTATATTGATGCTGAGGATGGATTATAGTTTGAATGAAGCAACACCTGAAACACAAAATATAAGAGAGATCAGAAAAGAAACAACATTTTATTTAAAAACAATATGTAAATAAATTAAGTTACAACAGCTATGATATTATGTAAAAAAAATGATCTCTTTGAAAAATGTTTTGGCAACAGTGACAAGACATGAATCTTCAAATGGAAATCAATTCTTCATTTCTTCTATTATGAATCCATTGGGTAATGAGTTGGATGAAATTCCTTTGTTTCATAAGATCTCTTTCAAAAATCACTCGTCCATAAATTGACCTTCTTTATTTTCCCAAGACCTGCAAAAAACGAGTGTCTACCTGCAATAAAACATTAAATCATGGAGAAAGAGAGGTGATCAGGCTCTCCTAATCCAAGAATTATAGAAAAAAACAACAAGTAGTTACTCTGTATAACAAATCCACTAAGAAAATAACAAAGTAAAATTTATTTGTCACCTGCGTGAGAACAGTGGCCAATCATGCTAACCTGCAGTGGTTTAATCACAACTTCTTTGTTTTTCGTCCAAATTGAGTGATTCCAAAGCCATATGAGAGCTAATTCATGTATCTCCAATAGAAACAGGTTTTAAAGATTCAATGATATGATATGTCAATTTTAGTTAGAACAACCTGCATAACAAAGTCATTTTCGATTACCCAGCTTAGACCAACAGTTGATATGTCAAGCATAAATTTTTCGTTTGATGTCGGATTCAAATGATTAAAATTTGAAATGAAATTAGATTAATTTATTTATCTCCAATAGAAACAGTTTTTGAACACAAGAAGAATTGATAGGTCAAATACTGTAAGGAACAACTGGAAAGACAGAGTTTTAAGAGCACTGATTTACGATAGACAGTCAGTATTTTGATCATAACTTCCCCATACGATGTCGAAAATGAGTGATTCCAATTTTCTTGTAAACTATATTCATAGGGGAATCTACCATAAAATCAGGCTTTTAAAATTCATTCATTTAGGCCTCCAAAAACTGACTGTCCCAACTCTATTCTTGAGCTGCCCACTAGACACCCTGTCAATGTTTTGATTCTATCTTTTTCGTTTCAAATCCAAATTGAGTGATTCAAATTGTTTTGGAAAGTATACATCAAGGGATACTTAGGATAGAAACAAATTTTAAAAATATTCCCTTTTGGTCCCTCAAAACATGATTGTCCCAACTATTTTTCTAGAAATTTCATCAAGCCCACAAGCCAAAAAAAATATGATATTCAAGCATTTTTTCAAATTGGTGATAAAAGTGAATATGAGTGTTTGTAGAAATATTATTTCAATTATAATTCATCTACATACACAAATGAATTAAAAAGAAATTATCACCGATGTTGATTTCGATAGCGTGTTGCAAAAATAAAAACAACAACTAGTTTTACAAAAATAAAAAAAATGTGTTTGTTTTATTTCTTTATTTATTTTATTTTCTCCACTATCCTACTCTTCTTTGACAATCGAATATGTTTATGTATAAGAGTATTTCCAGTGGAACCATTTTAGAAATAAGGCCTCATGTATGCACATACCCAAATTTGAAAAATGCATGTTGATAAAAATTAGGGTATGAGAAGCCAACTTCTCTTGAAAAGATGTTGTCAAAAATTGTTGAAGTATGGAGTGATGCTGCAAACAAATGATGGAGTGAAACCAATCTTCAATATATCTTTTACTTTCTTGATTTACCATAGCCATCATATCATGAATTTCTTGAGCTTTTAAAATGGTTTTTTGATGCATACTAAAAGAAACCTCATTTTTTTCCCATAACTTCTACAATTTTTGAATTTGAAACATTCTGAATCTCACTGTAAGTTTTCTCTAATGGTGCATGTGAGATAGAATGGGTGGGAAGGGTGTGTAAATTTTTCAGTTCAACATCGTAAGCATGTTGTACTGGTTTATTGTGGTGAGGGTGTGGAATTAGTTGAGCAGGAAAATGTGTAAAGAATGGAGCATTGTGATGATGTGGTTGGTTGGGTTGAGTGGATGAATTTGATATGCAAGCAGGATGTTGTGGAAGAGCTGGTGAAAAATATGGAGAATATGTTTGTACTACAAGATGAGGGAGAGTAGTCATGTAATCATAAGGTGAACCATGCCCAACTTGTAGACAAGATTGGTGGTCATATTGAAATTGACATGGCTGCCCTAACGCATTAGTATTCCATAATGGATTATGCAAGTAATAAAATGGAGAGGAAGTGTTTTGAACCATACCTGTAGGCCATGATTTCTATGCTTTTGACCTTTTTGTAGCTTCCTTATCTCTTTGATATGCTACTTCCATCCTAGGTAAGGAAGAACAACTATATATGGGATGCTCCTTCCGGTCATGAGGGAAAAACACTTCATCAAATTCTTGGTTTATATGAACCTAAAAAACATCCAATTTTGTATTTAGAGAGCTAATAAAATCAACTTTAAAATTTTCAAATAAAGCATTGATTTCATCTCTTATGTCTCCTGTTCTTGTAGCAGATTTGGAAAAGAAAGAACAAACATCTCTAGAATTCTTACCAACCTTGGAGATTCCTCTTGAATACCTTATGCACAACTCACAAACATCATTATATGATAACTAAAAAACATCACCTTTTCCCATCAGATTTAAGAGTTCTAAAAATTCATCTTTGATTCCTTTAAGAAGAAGTGTCTTTAAGATTTCTTTTCCAAATGCTTATGCTTTGATATTTGAAGGTTGTATTGAAATCGATCTACATAGTCCTCCAAGCTTTCATCTTCCCCTTGTATCATATTGAAAATATCTTCATTGGCCTTGCAATAGTCTTGGTACTTCTTCAAGAATATGTTCTTCATGTCCTCCCATGTTTAGATGCAGTTCTCACCTAGGCTCATGAACCATCGGAGAGCTTCTCCTTTTAGAGTAAGAGGAAACACTTTCAATCTTTGATCATTAGTACAATAATCATATCCTCTACAAAATATTTCGACCTCAAATAAGAATGTATCTGGATTTTCATTTGCTAAACCATGAAAATTTGGTAGAGAAGATGAGGGAATTATGTGCATTTGTGTCACTCCTCCTAGATCTTTGATAGGAAATTCAAAAGTAGAAATGTGAGTCATTTCTTGCCATAATAAAAGATGTTTTTCATGTGTTTCTTCGAGGATCCTTCTTCAAATGTTCCTGTCAATTAGTTAGTGAAATGGGTGGTGCTTACATCACCACTTGAGTGAAATTATGAGATTTGTTTTTTTTTTTTTTTTTTTTTTTTTTTTTTTTTTTTTTTTAATTTCTATATTTTTTTTTTAGTCATTCACACAAAAATTCAAACATTTACCCTAATTTTGTTAACAGTTCTGCTGGAAAGCGGGCGGGGAAGCAGGGCTTCTACATGCTCCATACGCAGGTTCTTACCTTCCGTTTTTAATACTCAGTTCTTTCCTAACAGGCACTCATCAGATGCACACTACTCTTTAAAAATGGCTACACTCTCCCCGACAATGGCGCCAAAATGTCGAGCGATAAAAAGGTGTCTTTTTAACTCCTAATTATCTTCACATTAATTGTCAACCCAGGAACGACTTTTTATTTCAAGAGTGTACTCAGTCTGAGGTGGCTATTTACTCAAGAGTAATGTTTTGCAGTATAGTGCTTAAAATTCAAAACATAAATGAATACTTGAAAAAGAAATCTAACAACAACATAAACTCAAATGCTCTGAAATCCAACTATTCACTCAGCAAACATCAATCGAGGATACAATAGCAATAACTCATTCCTCTATAGATTGATACAATTGAAATCAAACTAGAACAAGACAATCAATCTGGGAACGAGGAAGCAATAACTAACGTTCTCTACAGTTGAGAGTCCTGCTTTAAAGCAATTAAAAGAAAATAGAAATTGAACTAAAGCTGCTATTGAAAGTAAATTATGAAAACTCTTTAAAAGAAAACTCTTTGCAATGAATCAACAAAAATGAATAGCAAAGCTTCATCTAACAGAAATGATTTATTAATGGAAATGAATAGCAATGCTAAAATACTAGAATTAAACAACAATCTTAAATAGAACCGAACATCAAAACTAAGTAATTAGAAATATGCAACAACTATAAATGTAATTGAATCAACAACCTTAATCCAACAACATGAACATTAATCGTAGTTATTGAACCAACAACAATCATAGTTATAATTGAATAGTAACTTAATTGAACAACCATTGCAATTATAAATGAGCAGCAATTAAATGAACCATAGTCTTAATTAGATAACGCAGTATTTGATCAGAATTAAGAGCAAGACATTTCAAGTTGTAATTAATAATTTTGTCACTAACGCAATCCAATTATGATTTCAATATAACAAAGAAATTCTGCGAAATGTTCATAAACAAAAGATTACTGAACAAAACAATTTAAGGAAATGAAAAGGAAATCAAACCATCACACGATAGAAATCGGAAAGATAAAATACAGCAGCAGTGTACTCCACCAGAGGCTGGGCCCTTAGCCGCCAGCGGATGCTGCTGGGATACTTCAGAGGAGAAGAATGAACAACAACTCTCAAATCATATATTAATCATCAAACTGTGAAATCATTACAACAGTTGGAGCTTTAAGAATTACAACATGCAACAATCCCTTTTTCCTCCTATCCTATCATGAATCATGAATCCTTAATTTTGAATTTCTAATCTCAAATCATAATTCTGAATTCATCATTCCCAATTCTACATTCTCTCAGCCATCCTCAATTCTGAATCTCTAATCCTCCATCCCCCTCTCTGATCTCTGTTTTCATTTAAATAGAGAGAGAGCAGAGAGCAGTTACAATAGAGATAATTACAACATGATTTCTATTACAAAATTGGATTGTTTCCAACCAATTCATAAACAAGAAAATATATTTCCATTCATTTTTCAATAAGAGCAAGGAAAATTTGGCTTTGCAGCCGAGATTTGGAAAACGACCACATAGTAAATCTAAGAAAATCGTGCTCAAAGAACCCTACGTTTATCTCAATACAAGCTGAATTTGGGCAATCCATTCTTCAATAAAGTTAATTTGGTCCGTTTTGAACAAAACCCATGTTCTGGATTTTCCAGATTCTTCTTCATTTGCCGAAAATCTCAACCACAAAACGGTCACTTCTTATTCCAGCGAATTTCTAAGTTGGAATATTTAATGATCAAATCTTCAATCTGGAAGTTGTATTGGAGGCTAAAAATGGTGAATAATGTTACAACCAATTTATTAAAACTATCATTGATAAAATCATGCATAATCATCAATTTATTAGAAATAAAGGAGAATAAATAATATTCATTCATAAGAGCATAAATCATTATAAATTGGATTTATATAATAAATTATAATAAATGACATGATAAAGAAGAGTAAAAATGGATAAAATAAGTGTTTAAAAAGTGGTCGTATTCACGGCCCAACATATGGTATCTTGTTGATCTGGTCAAGGGAATTACGATTATGTTCTAATCTAGGGTTAATGGATTAATGTTTATGAATGCTTCGCCATGTATATATATGTATTGTAACATTGAAAGGAACATAATGAAAAATCAATATGGTAGTCCCGATTTTGGGATCCAAGGGAAACTCTCTATGTATATCTGCTTTATGTTTTATCTTCTCGTCATTGTTTATTTTTTGTTTTTTAGAATTTATATGCAGGTAACTTCTGTACAGGGTTAAAACCTACACCAATTCCTTTTACTATTGCTGCTAACATTCTTGTAATCAATTCCCACCACCCAACAGGGCATTTTCATGCTTTCCTATACCAAGCACATAATTTCGACCAGATTCAAAATAAATTGAAATAAATTTGAATCATACCTCATTGGTAGCTCATCAATAAGGTACATGTGAAATTTTGTTTACTTCCTGTCACAACAAGTCAAACTAGCTCTTGACTAAATCATCATATATAAACATATCACATCCGGTTAGCTCAAAACACAAACATCATGTATCATAATCATAGATCACATGTAACCATCATAAATAAGAGTCATAGATCACATGTAACAATCATAAATCATAGTCATAGATCATATGCATAATAAAACTGAAACAAAATACTAATTCTTATACTTCAATCGATCCTTTTCTTCCACCTTTATCCTGTCCTTTTCTTACACACACCAGATCAACTGCCACATCCAAAAAGCACCCAATACTTCTCTTCTCTTCAACCACGTACACATACATCCAGTGTACATTGCACGCATTCACCAACACATAGTGTGCGACACAACACATACTCCAACACCTGACATACGACACAACACATACACCTACACACAGTGTACAACACAACACATACACCCACTCCCGGTGTACAACACAATTCATATACGTACACAAAGTAAAACACAACGAATACACATGTAACGATGCCATGAATACGTAATGCACATACATAATACCACATGTACACAACACAACATGTACTACATTCACACAATGCCAAATGTACATAGTACCATGTGTACACAACACCATGTACAGAACATGTACACAACACCACATGTACACAACACAACCTACACAACGTGTACACATCACCACCTGCACAACATGTGCACAAAATCACATGTACATAACACCACATGAATGACATGTACATAACACCACCTACACACAACACCCCATGTACAACATGTACACAACACCACATGCACACAATGCAACATGTAAAATCATGCACACAAAACCGCATGTACATAGCACCATATGTACACAACACTGCATATAAAACATGCGCACAACACCATATGTACACAACACCACATATACAACATGCCCACGATACCATATGCACACAACACCACATATCCAATATGTACATAGCACCACATATACAACATGTACATAATTCCATATGCTCATAGCACTACATATACAACACGTACACAACACCATATGCACATAGCAACGCATATACAACATGTACACAACACCATATGTACATAGCGCCACTATACAACATGTTTACAACACCATATGTACATAATACCACATATACAACATGTACAACATATATACAACAATAGTACTTCACGTCCAGAGACCACATTGACTCTACCAGGTAACCTTGCTTCTAGTGTCTTTCCATTGTCCATGCTTGTTCCAACATGGCGCAAATCACACTTCTTTCCTTCTGCTCATGTATTCCTCAACATTACTTATCCATAACATAAACATAGAAATAATATAGCGATTCATCAGGGAAAAGACCCTGGGTTCAGGCATGGAAGGCCAACAATGGTCCGTTGTAGTCTAGGACAGTGCTGGCATTTTCACCTCACCACGAAGGGCAAAGAGTCTCACCAGAAGCGTGCCACGACCAAAAGGGGAGAAGGACTCAGCATGGAATTGAGGGGGTCTAAGTTAGACGCAGGCATTCATACACATATGCATTCATAAAACATAGACTAGAGATAATGATTTCTTAAACTCATACACAGGGACTCATCATATATACCACAGAACTAACAACATACTAGTATCGATCTATCAAGCACCAACCTCATGTAACAAGGAGACTAATTAAAATTTTGATAAGCCATAGTACAAGATGTGCAATAAACTTATGAGTCTTAACAATCATCAACTCAAATTGCATTAAAGTGACAGAAAAAAATACATTATAACTTGGCTTCTTGTCATCAACAATACAGAGAATACCTGGCTTAGTAGCTCGGGTCAGATATGCTCCACAACTCAGTTCCTTAGTTTCTAGCCCTTCCTGCTTTCGTTCTTGTGTCTATGTATCTCCTCAGTGGCCCAATCCTTCAGTGTTCGACAGGTCCATCCTTAGCAACAACCTTAATGCTCAATGAAACTCAACAACAATAGTAGCAACACCACTAACAACCAACCTCTTCCTTTCTATTCTTCCTATTTTTATATCCTTCTCGGCTGCCTAGACTGCCAGTTCTTGATCAGCTGTTTGCTTCCTTGGTTTCCTCTGTGCTTTCCCACCTCCTTGGCTGCCTTTGCCTTCCACTATCACCTTGTCATCACCTCCCTGCAACTACTCGTTATGCCACCCAACCGTTGCTGCCATTTTTCCTTTCTCGCCCTATGGTTGGTCAAAACTAGTCAAAACTCTTCAAAAGTAACGAAGGCTCCAACAATATTAGTTCATATCCACATGATACTAACCTCGTAGATATGTTACGGCTAATCTTCCCACTCTGTTCCTCATAAACCATGAACCTCTTCATGGCATTCATCTGCATAAGAAATCATTTCTCCACAAGCATGATCCTTGTCGAGCCTGTCAGGTAACAACATACATACATACATAGATACATATACATACACCAACATAAAATAATCATGATCCAAAACATACATACATACATACATACATACATACATACATACACACATATATACACATTGACATAATCATGATCACAACATAATTACCAGATATCATAAGGTCTAGGTTAAGATAACTCCCTTTGTCCGTGCACAATATGCACAACATTGAGAACAACAATTCCCAACTTAGCCAAGGCATCTGATGCTTCAAATCCGTTCACTTTACCTTTCATGTTACCTTTCTCATGTTTGTCATACCACCATCCATTTATCCCATTTGGACCCAACCAATATGATTGGCTATCATACTCTTTCTTTTAGCTACCCTTATACATGCATCGAGCTTCATTCAAGTCTTACATTACCTATTAGGTTTCAGGTAACTCCCCATGATCTCCATTCACTTTCCTCCTTCCCTAACCAACACCCAAGACCCTCAAAACATAAAAGGCAATAACAAGAAACACACAAGAAGAAAACCATGAGAAACCAATAGCAATACAACACCACAAACAAAGTGGCATGGCCATGCTCTAATACATATAACATCAAGATCTCAGCTGCAATTACCATAATCAGAACACATATGACCATAATGCACATAAAAATAAGTTACTATAATTCATGATTATCCAACACATGTGCATATAACCACACTAAACAACTAACATTTGTCATGCATGTAACCACAACAACAATAGAATGATAGGCATGCATATAATAACCATTAATAATCATACATGCATTGCAAACATATAATATATGTATGAAAATCTTCTCTTACCTCGAGGTCTAGTGTTGAAACCTCGCTTTGGTGATCTGCATCTCCCGCTCTATCTCAACCGACACATTAGCAACTGACACAATCACATAGACAACTAACATGCATGCATGATAAACACATTATGCCCATCTAGTCTAAGTGTTGAACCTGGGAGCTTTGATACCATTGTTTAACCACCCCTCCCACATTTATGCAAGTTCACTGGTATACGAAGGTAAACATGTGAGAAATATTTACTATGATATGACTTGACCTCCTATATACAATTAAGAAAGTGGGGCCGACAACTAGAAATTTACTAACCTTCCTTAACAGCTATAGGATCCCCAGAAGATAAATAACCACTCTAGGTGCTAACCCTAAGCTAGGCTTCTTTTTCACTAACCTAGGATTCTAGTCGTAGGAATAACACTACATCCATGTAATGGTAGGCCTCCAGTCGTAGGCATAACACTACATCCATGCCATTATAGTCCCAATTTCCTAGTTTTGAGGCAGCAACCGCAGAATTTGTGCCACCTTTTCAGGGCTAGTCTCCAAATAAATGCCCAGAACTTGATGAGACTTTCCAAAATGGTAAATACCATTAAGAAAAATCTGTTAATAAAAAACATGATCAAGGACTTGACCTAACCAAGCCTAACCATGACATACATTTCATCAAACATATGGAAAACATGTAATTTACAAGTCATGAAAGAAAATTTGAGCATAGGAGTCTAAAACTTATATGAGAATCACCAAGAAGGTCTAATGCCCTCTCATAATAGTTGCAATAACATTTTTTAGTCCATGCATTCATCAACCAATCAATAGCTTATCAAAACATGTAAATAACCATAGAAATAATACATCATATAACCAACATATAACCAACTTATAACCAGAATAGAACCATGGCAAGGAATCCATAAGATAACCATCATAATCAATACATATGCTCATTGATAAAAATAGGGAAATACCTCATATTAACACATGAAAACACCAACCAAGTCAAGGACTTCTACGTACCACATGACCATATATTGGGCTGAACCAAATCTTTCTTCCACACAATCAACCCGCACCATATTCCAAGCATGAATGTTATATCTCATGGAATAACCAAAACAAAACCAAACTAGGGCTTCCAGAAGCCAAACCAACGCAACCCTCACCGAGTGATTCCACCTCAAGATTGGACATCACTAACCATCACTAGTCTAGTCTCTACCCAAGATGTCTAGGGCTCTAGAGCGTTTGTTCCAACTCACCTCCAAGACTAGTAACTCAAACCATAGCTGTCGCAGGGGCTCTAGAATGTTTTTCCAACCAAGGCTCCAGGAATTGTAGCTCAACCCACCAAGGGCTCCAGAGCATTTTCCAACCAAGGCTTCGAGGACTAGTAACTCAACCCAAGTCGTTCCAGGGCTTCCAGAGCATTTTTCCAACCAAGGCTCCGAGAACTAGTAACTCAACCCACAACCATAAGGAACATGCGTATCAATAAGAAAACAAACAAGTGGAAAACCTAGAACACCATGGCTATCTAGGAAATGGAAAGGCAAGGCAAAAATCACTTTCAATCCTGAAAATTCTCCATGCGAATGACAGACCATAACCAAATAACCACATGCATATGTCATGCATGCCAAAACTAGAAAGGGAATGATACATGCAACTCGATACTTGAAAATCAATCTAGTTGTAGCTGTTGATCCACCTGTTCCCTTGCGTTTTCTTGCTTTACTTTTTCTTCTTCTCCAATCCAAGTGAATACTAGAGTGCTCCAATCATGTTCCAAGAATGCTCTAGTGAGCAAGAGTATGAGAGAGTGAGAGAATAGAAGGGAGCTCCAAAGCTAAACTGAAAAAATTTCTCAACTAACCAAAATCCTGTGAACTGGTCCTTAGAAGCATTTTTATCATTGAGACCTCTATTTTCTTCATTTTTCCCTCAATTTCCTTATACAAACTTGTGACCTTTCACCTTCCTTTTCTCCTATTTTCCATTATTTTCATAAATAAAATGCCAATTAATGCCTCTTTTCATTTTCCATTGCCTTTGTCAATTTCCTTAGCCATAAATAAACCGAAGTGACACCCACAAGGATTTTTTGCCTACCATTTAGTTTGGAATATGTGTCCCATGACCTTGGTTATATTTTTTTTAAATGGAAATTAAACCAAGGGTTATTACATATCCCATACGAGGATACAACAGAATTTCTCAATCCCACAACTGGACTAGTAATGTCATTCACATTAACTTAAAACACCATATAGTCCCACTCCAAGCCCTTTAATATACTTTCTATCAGTTTACTAGTTCATTAGTGAACTCATTAATACTATACATTAGATTTTTTATGAAGACTCTCTCCTTTGAGTATCCAATTTCAAATCATGGCTATTACTCATACATCTAGGTTTGCATCATCAATAATACCCTTTAATCATGCACAATATATTTGAGGCTTTTCTTGCCTATCTAGAGAAGAAAAAGCTCCTATGGTTGTGACCCATGAAGAGTCTTTCACAACCAAATAGTCATCTTATTTTTCCAAGGGGTTGAAGGGATTTTACCCCCTGTCTTATTATCCATAACATCTTAGTTGAAAAATACTATTACAATGATAACCATGATTATAAATGTATTAGTACCATGCTCATAATGATGAAAAACACAACATGAAAGCGCATTAAGAATCAACAAGAAGACATTTGAATACTACACAACTAAAATAACCAATTTTATCAATTCATGTCATTATCATGTATCAAATAAACAAATATATCCACTTAGCAAATAGACACATAAACATACACATTTCATCAATCATCGTGTATTTTTCATTGAACATAATTTACATTAAATATTTTATTTTCACAAGGGTACTTATCTGATCAATATTAATTTCTATTTGAAATTGATGAATGGTGAACCACTTTACACCCAACCACAGGCTTAGTGATATGTTATATCCTTTGCAGCTGGCCACCCCCAAGCTAGACCATGAATCCATGAGGGAAGGCCACTCTCCTTCATCAAATTCAAATTCAACAATTCTCTTAAAATCCCTCTAAAACAAAAGTTTTCCCCAAATGAAAGGTGGTTCTTATTTTTTTTTATACAATGAAAACTTAAAGAGAGATTTTATCTCTCATGTTACTAGTGATACAAGGATGAAGCTCATTCTCCTTCATCCACACACGAATCAGTATATTGTCTTGCAACCAGATGAGCCAAGGCTTATTATCATTCATAGTGTTTTCAAAATGGCTTGCAAAACAAAAGGGGATTCCGTCTCTAATCGAGTAGTTCCTCAATATTTATCTTTTCCGTGTTATTTTTATGCTTAAATCAAATAAATTCGTCAATAATAATTAGCCCTCTAGCTCAAGTTAAACACTTTAACACTAACTTCTCTCACCAAATCAAGTGCATCATAGTTACACACAATTTTTGGTGTATAAGAACCCTCATGTGTCTATGATTTATTTCCATGGGATTCCCTAGTTTATTCACACATATTTCTTTGAATTGTTTCCGTTGGCGGGTTTCTCTTCTTTTCATTTTGGGTTAGATTTTTCCATTTCATGGTCAAACTAAGTTGCTTTAGTTAGCCCCCCAAAAGTATCTATATGGACTATGCCCATCTCTTGGATGGGACAATTGGCTATAGTTCCAACTACTTCCATAATTACAAAATTTATAGCTCAACTACCAATACCTCCCCAAATGATTTCTTTCTTAGGGAAATTGACAATCTTGGATATTTTAAATATTTGTCTCATCCAATAATTTATTATGAGGGATATTTCCATGGTTATCATATCCCCCTTGTTATCTTTGTTACTCTCATGGCTTCTCATGGTTTGTATCAAGGCTCCACCTCTTCATCAATTCCTATTAAAAATATAATTACAATTGTTCTAGTTTTTTTAACCCTTTTACATTTGCATGCCCACCCATGAATTATTAACATAATTGATTACAATATCAATGGGGGATTAAAGTTTGGGGTGTTACAATCTAGGCTTTCTAAAAAATAATGATTTGTTTAGATGTACTGCTACATATGCTATAGGATAATAAAGACTATTGTAGTTACTAGGTGGATTGTTAACACAACATCTTAAAATTCTTGTTGTGGCTAAAGAACACTTCCTCTTAGGGAATTACAACAAAAAATTTAGAATTCAATTAAACATGAAATTAAGAGATTGTGCTTATAAAAACCATGAAGGTAATAAATGGCATACTTTTATCTAATATAAAATCATTGAATATGTACTTTAATATTTATATGCTCCTCATGTCTTGTTTTACTAGCCCCTTATTTATAGTGGCACCAATACATAAATAAATACAAATTATTGACCAAAATAGTTTTAATATTCTAACAACTAAATAGAAAGAGGATAACTAAAATAATTTGAAGACTAGTTAGTTATACAATTTTTTCATTGTTCATCTTACATCTAACAAATTCTAAGTATATCCAAGATTTATCTCGATACCCCATTTATCGTCATAATGCTATGTGTTTATATCCTCGGTCATAGTCACAAATAGCTAAGTCCATTTTTCAGAGCCACTAGTATGGGTTTTGTGGAATCAACAAAGTTCCATAGTAACACCTCTAGGTTTTGCAATGACTTAGAAGAGTTTTAGCTTATAAGATTTCAACTTATATGATTACCCAGTTCCACAATAGTTTCAACTTTCATTTTTGTAATCTTATGAAGTTTCCCTCTGAAGTGTGGTTTTTTTTTTAGAAGGTGTGATTGTTCTAATTATTTTCTCAATTTCAATTATTTACATTCTTTTCATTGGATTTCACAGGAGTGTGATTTTCTATATCAGACTATTTCCATAGGAGCATCACTAGAAAACCAACTTATATGCCCTGTTTCTTACACAAATAGTGTACAATACCTCACAAATCTATTAAACCTTGGGTCGACACAATAATTTATGCACTATGTTCTCATATTTTGTATTATAAGGTTGATTGAGGATCTTGACACCGACTCATTACTTGAGCCTTTTTTACCCTTGAGAACCAATGTTAAATGTAAAACTGCTACTATAGAACCCCTCAAGTTGTTGTAGAATCCTACTATTAGGTGTAGACCATTCTATAAACTTGTGACTACATAAAATTACAATGTGTTGCAAAACACTATAGTGAGTTGTATATGCTCTCACTAACTATAAAATTTCATGGAATGCCTAGGTTATCGTGGTGGTTGATGGAGAGGTGTTGTAGAACATTAAAGATTACTACATAACCTTAATAAGTTATTGTGTTAATCTTGTGTGATGCTACAAAATGAAACAAATAGTTGATACAAAAGATAATTCTACTCCTAAGGAATATCAAATACCTTTATATTTTAGCACCAATTGTTGAGATTCCTAACATTATGTTTTTTGAAATCATTAAAGAGATACAAATTTAAAATAAACTTGTATAATCAACTTATTTACAAACCAATTTAAATTTTAAATATTTTGTTAATATTTTTAAACTATCAATTACCCTTTATATTTATGTCTCTATGTATTAATATGCCCCTATATGTGTTAGGGGCTAGAGATCATATAAGAAGATAACATAGTTTAAGAATAAGGTAGGTTTTCAAAGTTGGATCAACAACCTTATTTTAAAATAAAAAGGTAGACTTACGTTATTCCATTTTCATATATATATATTAGAATATATATTTAATTAAGAGCTATACTCCAAAGGGTCTCAATATTAACTATGCTTTGTCGAGGCACGTCCTCAGTTAAACAAAGTAGTAGGCAGGTTAACGCCCTCTAGACAGAACCAAACAATGCTGTTGTAGGATCCATTATATGTAGTTAGTTATAATTTTCATTTGGAATATAGTTCGATACTAGTTGTCTTAATTAATTTCGAAAACAATTCAAAAAAGTGTCATTAATATCAAAATTGTTTGTTACACTTTTTCAATAACCTTCGCCATTGAAGTTATTTTGACCTTTGATAGTTCATGCATTAATAGGTTCCATGTAGTACAACACTAGATACTACTTTCTTTCTTACATTACCCACCAGACAAGAAGATTCTTTCTTTCTCAATGGCCTCAGGTTCGGTTGGGGACCCTTAGTTGTCATTCCTACCTTTGTTGGAGGTTCTAAATAACCCTATTAATTGTTTTAGAACACCATGATAGATACAATAAAAACCACATTTATATGTACATGTACCGGTATAGGTACATGGTGTTTACATGTAGTTATAAGGGTGACTTTCTTAAAAAACTCTCACTACCTCGTTCACTCACATAATGAACCATTTTCATATGTTTTTTTGTGATGGTATCACCATTAAAGCAATATTTTTAAACAATGGATGTTCATATCTTAAACCTTTTTGTTACTTTTAATGTTAGAAAATGATCATTGTTAAAAGTCGAAATGATAGTTATAGTGTCTTGGAGGAAGAACTTTCCATAATTGTGTTGAGAAGTGCAGTATGAGGGCAATAGGTAATTTCTTCGGTGCTCATACAAATTAATTTTAGTTTAAACAAGGGAGGCTGCATCGCAGCTAGTCCCTGCACATAGTTCGCATAGTTTTTTATCTAGCCCATTTAGCTTCCGAGAATTGCTATTTTTCTGTGTATCCTAAGATCGTTCAATTATATGTGTGCCGGACTGGCTTTGAACTTGAGGCATACGGTTTCTTCTGTTTTTCTGTGTATCCTAAGATCGTTCAATTATATGTGTGCCGGACTGGCTTTGAACTTGAGGCATACGGTTTCTTCTAGTTGAATCATATTGTAAAGATCTCGGAGCAACTCCTTCAGTAGTATTGGGCTTCCTGAATTGCAACTATTTTGTTGTCAACTGTCTAGTGAAATGGGTTCCAGTTGCATGGTTTTAACATTTTGATTGTTTTGAATTTATGTGCACGGGAAGGCATTTCCATTTTTAAACGTCAACTGTCTAGTGAAATGGGTTCCAGTTGCATGGTTTTAACATTTTGATTGTTTTGAATTTATGTGCACGGGAAGGCATTTCCATTTTTAATTTCCTCAGTTTAGAGTAATATTGCACGAAGGAATTGACTCAGTTCAGAGGATTATTACAGACTTAAAGATTAACTTTAATATATTATAATAGACATAAAAGATTTATTGAAAAGTGACTTACCATGTATCGTAACAACTCCTTCAGTAGTATTGGGCTTCTTGAGTTTCTGATAAATATTGCAACTATTTTGCTGTCAATTGTGTAGATCAATGGCGTCCAATTGCATTGTTTTAACATTTTGTTTTTTGTTTGAAGTTATGTGCACTGGATGGCCTTTCCATTTTAGTTTCCTTGCTATTGTTATTGCACGAATGAATGCACCCAGTTTAGAGTAATATTGCAAGACGGAATGGCCTCAGTTTAGAGAATTACTGCACGAAAGAATGGCCTCTGCTGAATGGCCTAAGTTTAGAGTATTATCGCACGAAGGAATGGCACCAGTTTAGACGATTATTGTGCAGACTTAAAGATTAACTTTCCCATATTATAATAGACTTAAAGATTTATTGAAAAGTGACTTACCATCTATTGTAATAGACTTAAATATTTATTGAAAAGTGACTTACCATGTATTGTAACAGACTTAAAGATTAATTAAAAGTCACTAGACATGCACGGTAAGAGATATAATTCTAAAGATTTGAGGATTAAAAGAAATGTTTAAGAAATGTAGCTGGCCGACAACCAACCCTAATTTATTTCACCGTGCGATAAAATAGATAACACATTTCATCCCCTTGGGTGATGAATCGTCGAAATCTGATGGACAACAACCCTTTACAATAGACAGAATTCGAAAAGAAAAAATTCAAACCGTCGTGTAGAACCTGTTCTGGAGATAATCCACGGACCCAAACAATTAGACGAGTTCGTAAAATACGAAGTGTAAAACAAGTGTAGTCACAAGGCATAACTATCCACAAAGAAAAACCCGAATACGGAGATGGTCATACTTCGACCTTCATATGACTCGTTCGAAATGTCCTAATGGAACAAAAGGACCGTGGCCATCATTCCGAAGACCCTCCCTGCATGTGTTACACCTGTTTTGCATAATCTTGGATAGTTCGACTAATGGAACAAAAAGACCGTGGCCACCATTCTGAAGACCCGCCAGCGTGCATGCATAGATCTCTTCGGGCCTTTCTGAATTCTTTTGTCGGACCTTTCATCTTTGAAGTTGGACCTTGAAAGTCGATGCATCAAATCAGCGAAACCTTCGTGATTTCTTCAACCTTAAGAGCGAGATAGCTAAGTGACAGAGAAGCGAACAGCAGCATAGATGGGGCCAGGAGAGAAACAGACGAAGGTAGATCTGGCAGGCATTCTTTAAATGCATATTAATTAACTATTAACTTTGGATTTCTTGCGGCCTTTTTTATTATTTAAAATATGCACTTGTAACTTTAGTTGATACTTACGATAAAAGGCCTGCTTATGAATTATTGGTCTTGCATAGTTATTGTAGCGCATACACAATGTATATAAATTGCATTTCATAGGTTCCTAATTGTTATACTTTGATATAAATACTGATGCCAAAATATTGAGAACATCAACGACGAGAATGAAATAGAATTTATTACAATAAAGAAAACACATGATTAGAGAACGGCAAAACATATACATAAACACTAAAAACATACCTTTATAAGAGTATATAAAAGACATAATATACATAATGATAAGAATAAAAATAAACAGTAAAGGAATTAGCTCATAAATGTCGCCCCATTTTGAATAGGTTCGAAAATAAAGAAGACAACAAATAACGTGTGCAGGCATGATGTGCTTTACACATGGATGGAAAACAAGCACACAGACACGTAAAGAAGAGGAGCGGCGACAAAATGACACATATCCCCTCGCTCCTCCACACGTTCAATTGCTCTGCGATAATGGATGGAGCGAGACACAGAAAACTGCTCAACCTGAGGTGATTTACTCTGACCGCCTTTGTATTATTTAAATACAAGAGAGAATCACGTTTGAACTCTGCCTTTTTCTACATTGGCTAAAGTTTCAATTGACAGAGACGTTTCTGAGATAACCAGAGAAACAGGTTTCAACTCTAACACGTTCAATTGCTCTGCAATAATGGATGGAGCGCGACACAAAAAACTGTTGCTCTGCGAAAACAGGTTTGAACTCTGCCTTTTTCTACATTGCCTAAAGTTTCAGTTGACAAATTGTAACATAATGCTAATATGAGAGATGTTTCTGAGATAACCAGAGAAATCCACAATCCAGATTTCATGAAATTGCAATAACCAGGTTGCACTGATTCTTTTCATGACAGTTAGAGACTCAAGAGAAGATCAATCAAAGATTGAGTGTTGATATAATGCGAGTATTTGGCAATAATGGATAATAAATCAGCAGCAACAACAGATGTGAAACTCGAATGAAATCCATATTGTAAACTTGTGGAGGAACTACGAACATCAATTTCAAAACTTCAATCTCTATAGGTATTGAAAATGCATCGTTCTTTAAATTGCAAGCAGTTTCTAAAAGGATTTTCAAAGATTCAATATTCAAGAGTATTGAGGATCGATTAGCCCTCAAATCTCAGAGTACAGAGTATCATGAAGAATTGCATTATGATGTTTTAGAAAAATTTTCATGTGGTTTTGGACAGCTTTATAATTTGTGAACACGGATGAGATTAAACATGCAAACAGATTCACCTTCAAGCCCAGTTTTCCCATACATTTTCTATTGCAACGGTTCCTGTTTGTTTGTTTTTTTTTGTTGAATTGACAGCTGCACATGATATTAATGAATGGTGATTTGTGCAGAGGCCATTCTTGCCAAATTGAATAAGGAGAAGAACAATACAGAGATCAATGCATGCCAAGGAAACAAAAAAGCCAACTCAATGAACAAGTAAAACCTGAGCTCTGTCTTTCATGTGATTTTTTAAATGCGTTGGATTTCATAAATCAAATAAACTTGAAATCTCCTGTAATTCAGAGCTTAAATTGCAAGCAGTTTCTAAAAGGATTTTCAAAAATTCAATATTCAAAAGTATTGAGGATGGATTAGGCCTCAAATCTCAGAGTACAGAGTATCATGAAGAATTGCATTATGACGTTTTAGAAATTTTTTCATGTGGTTTTCGACAGCTTTATATTAATGAATGGTGATTTGTGCAGAGGCCATTCTTGCCAAATTGAATAAGGAGAAGAACAATACAGAGATCAATGCATGCGAAGGAAACAAAAAAGCCAACTGAATGAACAAGTAAAACCTGAGCTCTGTCTTTCATGTGATTTTTTAAATGCGATGGATTTCATAAATCAAATGAACTTGAAATCTCCTGTAATTCAGAGCTTATGGAGGGAATGCTAAAAATACATGGGAAGTTGCTAACCTTGATTAACGAAATTGAAAACAGCAGACAGCAGATAGCGGAAGTCGAAAACAGTAGACAGCAGATAGCGGAAACTCAGCACGATGGGCTCCCAAGCTCCCAAACTCCCCTGCCAGCCCAAAACCAGCCAGCAATCAGCAATAAACAATAATGGGGAACATATCGCTTCACCGCTAGACATAGCCGGAGAGACGAAGGCATCCCCCAGTGGACCGCTGGATCATGCCTCTCAGATGAAGCTGATATATAACGAGTCGGTGCAGAGCGTAACGAGCCGACAGAGGCAGAGCAGGTTCATGACACCTGCCGGCATCCACGGACACCTGCAGCTTAACACCAAAGCTTAGGAAACCTTAGCATACCCCTGCAGATAATACGAATTAATGGAATTAATGTTAACATTAAAACCAGACCGTTGACGGTTAGGGAGAATGCACTGGGCATAAAGGTAATTTAAGCTATGATCGGGCCTCTTCCGCCTCGGGAAGAGGCCAAATAAGATGGCGAAGCGTCAGGTGCAAATGGAACTTAGGTTATGTAGGCACATCGGCGCAAAGGGGATTTGCAAACCTTATGTTAAACAGCTAATAACACAGCAGAACTAATGCTAACTCCACCCTGATCGATTACTATAGTCCCTGCCGAATCCCAGATGGCAGGGACTAATAAAAACGAAAATAATTATATTAATAAAAATAAAAAATCAATTAATATAACGATTACAACTCATTGTTAGATTAATTGGGTTTGTTGTGCTCAAGTTTGTTAAACTTCTTCGCACTCACTTATTTTTTCAGGTCTTTTTTGTTTGTATATAAATTTGAAATGACTTTTATGTAAAAATATTTAGTAATATAACAAAAAAGATAGTAGAATTCTAAAACGTTTTACTTTTTCCTTACAAACTAATTGCTAAGATAATTCCAAGTTTTATGCAAATACATTACTTACTTTAAAATTAGGATTTATCGTTTCTCAAATAAAAACAAAGCAGATTTATCGTTTCTCAAATAAAAACAAAGCAATCATTTTCCTATGATAACGTATATAAAGACCAAATCTAGTCTGGACTAATCCCAGACATTGAAGTATTTAAAATTCCACTTTTCCTCCCAATACATTGCTCTACATTGCAAGTCCTGAACATTATTCTAGACTAATCCCGAACATTGAATTATTTAAAATTCCATTGTTCTTCCCCATACATTTCTATTATAATATTGATGTGAGTTCACCATTTTAAATAATTGTCTTATTTAAAATAACTACGCAGATTTTTAAGTTTCAAATAATTTGAAAGTACTTGATTAACCAATTAACATGGCAATTTATATGTTTGAGTTTGTTATATTTATTTCAAATAGTATGAATGTGGATTTTAAGATTTGATTAAGATACTAACATGGAAATTTACATATTATTATCATTATTCAATGGTAAGTGTATAATATATGTAGTTATTTTCAATTGAGATGCATAATGAGATCCACCAAATAAGATTTGAATGAAAAGAACACGTAATATTCATGAAAAAGTCCACTTTTTAGGGGGTTTTGTATCATAAAAGATATCTCATTTCTTCAATGTTGATTGACACGAAATTTGTAAGAAATGGCATCACGAACATATCAAGAAAAGATTTGTCTCTAGGATGTTGAATCCTTTGAAATCATTTTTTGGTTTTACATGTTTAAAAAGAGATTGAAGTATGGTAGATAGAACCAAACAATGCACCATCAAATTAAACCATGTGATAGGCATAAGAATATGTGTGATGGAAAAGGAAAATAAACATGGAGAAGGATGAAACTATGTGAGTAAATTTTCCATAACAAAACATATAAACATAAATTCCCTACTTTGGCGAAAATTAACATTTTAAAGATTTTATTAAATTCTTTATCTACATCCATCAATTTAAGTTATTTGTTTAAAATTATATATATATATATATATATATATATATATATATATATATATATATATATATATATATAGATAGATAGATAGATAGATATATATATACACACACACGCACACACACACACTAATTCCCCTTTATTTTATAGATAGAGACACATTCAGAAAACTTATTTGTACCTCACCAATTCATCTGTCTAGGTTTTAACCTTGTACAAAATTTACCTGCAAATGAATTTTTAAAATAGAAAATAAACAATGGTCAGAACTTAAAACACAAAACAAATATATACAGATATTTTCCCCTGAATCCCAAAACCGGGACTATCAGATTGATTTTTCATTATATTCCTGTCAATGTTACAATACATACATATATACATATATATATATATATATATATATATATATATATATATATATATATACATGCGGAAACATTCATAAACCCCAATCCATTAACCTTGGATTAGAGCATAACCATAGTTCCCTTGACCAGATCTACAAAAGACCATGGGAAAAAAGCCATGATGCCGAAAACCATGTGAAAAACCCATGCACAAAACCATAGGTAGGTTTGCCCACCTATTATAGGGTAAAAAAAAATATAACACACACCCAATAATCTCATTCAATAGAGTATCCATAACTTAGATATTCACACCAAATTGTGAGTCTTTTATGATTGAACAACAAGATTAATTTGTTTTATTTATATAAAGAAACTCTAATAAGAATATGAAAATATATGTGTTCAAAAATATATAGATATTTAGATTTTGTAAATATTTTAAAGATTAAATTTTAATACATGGTCATTGTTATTAATTAAACATGGTTAATAATGCTTAAAATTCTAAATTATAAATCTAGATTTGGATGACCCAACGGCCTCATGGTCTCATCCCAATTCTCATAGAGATCAACTGCCACATGGCTCACCTTCCACACCAGCTGACACTCCCATCATTCACTCCCCCTCCTATGCACCAGTTGCCATCATACAGGACTCCTCTGCTCGTGCACCCCAACATTAAAATTACCTTTCCCATGTTCATTCCTTTCTCTAGGATGCACACTCCTATCATTATCCTCAGTGCTTTTCTCAGCTTCGTTTCTGCAATTATGTTCTGTGACCTTCTGACCATGAATCATGACAGAGGGAGAGGTTGGTGCCTTGGAACAGGAAGAGGGTGGGGGCACCACCTCACCACCTTCAACGATGCCACCATTGTTGCAATGATTGACAATGAACTTCCCACATCCATTTGCGTGGAGGTATTGGTTATGGAGGAAGTTGAAATACACAGGGGTTGCACAACGTTGTGGGCATTAAGGAACCTCCTTGTGTGTCAGCTGAAGGAGCTTGCCCAAGAGTGAATGAGCTTTTTTTGGCTAGATAGCAAATCTCTCCGCTCACCAAAGTCACTATGTCTACTCTCGCAGGTGGATTGCGAGAGACCTTCATGTGGAATTCTGGCCCAAAATTCCTTCCTCCTCCTTCTGTTACAGATCCATTTGGGCATATCACTCCCATCATCCAGATCAATGTCTTAGGGCTCATCAAACCCTAATTTCAGTTGCTACATGCCCTAAACAAGTCAACCTTTTGAATGCCTCCTTCCTAGATAGTTTCATGACTTGAAGACATCCTAAAATGATCTCTAAAGGGACTAGCACAGGTAGGCCCATGTAATGGTGCACTGCAAAGTAGTTAAGTCCATGCCAAGGTGCTCTGCAGAGCACTTAGGCCCTGTTTGACTTGTGCTGGGCAAGATTGAGTGAAATTCACATAGGTTTTGGGGAATATTCTTATCTCTTGGAGTCTTCTAAAAGATTCCCTCACTTATCAACTCCTATGAGATCGAAAATGGATGAGGAATGAGTTAAGATGCATCCTATCCTCTCATCCCTTCCTCCATGGAACTAATTCTAAGTATGGAAGGCCATTCAATCCCATTTATGACATAACCTCCTCCATATTCCTATAAATTGAGCACTCATCTAAGTGATCAAGGGCTAGACTATGTTGAATTGTAAGGAGATAATGTTGCTATGAGAATTGACTTCGAGACAAGTATTGCTATGGTACAAGTTTGTCATGCTTTTGATGTGATGTAGATGGGATCAAAGTTGGAGGAGTGACTTCGAATTAGACTTGATGGTTGTAATTCCTTCTTCTATTTAATAAAGTATTTGAACCTTTTTCCATATGCTTATCTTGTTATATGATTCTTATATGTTTGAATGTATCTGATTCCATTTACTTGTAATCAATAGATAATTTGCTTTGATTCTTTGTCTTCTGTTGATGTTTACAGGTACTTCTCAAGCGTGTTAAGTATGGGATGGAGCAACGGGACCAATACAAAGGAGACAATAGGAAATCAAAACTACAAGTAGGTCTTCTCATTCTCTTTGTCTTATCTATTTATTATAAGAAAAGGCTAAAGTGCTTTAAGCTGTTGTTCTAGATATGGCTACTTATCTAGGGAATTAGTATTTATCCATAGATACTAAATTCTCCAAAACAAATTGGCGACTTTGCTGGGGAACAAGTTATTCCTAGTAGATTATCCACCTCCTAGGATACTCTTGCAGACCCTACCTGTTTTCATTGATTGTATTTCAAATCTTGCATTGAATTTGGGTCAAAAACTGTGTCAATTTGCCTCTTGAAATGGCTCATTGTCACCAGTGCAAGCTTGTGAGGGACACAGTGTGCTGCAGAGCACCCTTGGCTTAGGGACAATGCTCTGAAGTGCACTGTCTCCCATTCAAGGCTGCGTTGATCCTCCTAGGGTCAGTTTCCCACCTTTGGATTGAGTTTTTGCCAACTTTCCTCTGTTTGATTGCTTGCTGATTGGTCAATGAATGTCATGTCTTAGAAAACAAGTTTTTATCTCCTTCGCTAGCCCTACTTTGACTTGGTTGATTAATGTTTAAGATAAATTCTTCGGTGTAAATCACAAGATAAATCGTTTGCCAACGCGTTTCGAACCAACTAGTGTGGTTCATCATCAAGACAAGTTGAAAATGTTTTCTTTGTCATTATGGATCCATAGTCAAAGTTAGATTATAGTTGATTGATCTTTGTTTGAAAGAAAGTGTCATAAAAGTTTTCTTGTCCTTCGAAACAGAACTGTCGTAAAGTCTTCGTTCTTGTTAAATATTGATTGATTGTATGTGCATTAGTTTCCTTTTGTTTATATTCAAATTAAGGAAATTGAAAAGAAATACATGCATTTTGCATTGAAAAAGTTTGTGTGTGCTCATAGGAATAGTTTAGGGAAATTGCATTAGATTGTGCTCTTTTATCTTTGATTGAAAGAAATATGATTGCTCTATCCCTATTAGCTAATATTTTCATTGTTAAATTGAATGGAAAGAATGCTTATCATATTAGTTGCATTCCTAGGAATTTCATTATACATCACGTGGTGAACTTGAAAGGCAAATTCCTAAGCAATATCAACTCAAATATAACCTCAATTTACCTAATGGAGCATTGTCACCTAACGAAAAACATTTAGTGGTTCTAGGCTAGAGATGTGTTCTGACGTCGTTAAACAAAGTAGCTGTCGCTAACTTGTCTGCAATATATCCCGAGTGTGATACCTCATTCCACGTACGTGAGTATATTGTAGCTCGTCCACGTACATTCGGATATATAGGGTGGTGTTACAGTACGTAAAGTATATGGGAATGCTATCATTGTGCGGTTTTGCATTAGACAATGCTTATAAGGATTGGGCCTCCACATACTTTCAGGTATATATGGGAGGACAAGACTAGGTTGCTATCCATCCTTAGGTTACCGAGTCGGCCGCCCTGTACATTGTTATACACTGAACAAAACATTCGGGGAGATTTCCTGCCTGTACTTCTCAGTTCACCAGGAGGTATTCTGCAGTTCACAATTGCTTAGTAAACCTTTTGCCTAGATTATCTCTCTTTTGTTTTTTTATGTTACTTTAATTAAAATAAAATTAATTGACTACGGATAACATCCTCCACGCTTGCTCCTTAGTTGGTCTTAGGTTGAGACATATGGCAACAAATCCGGGGTCCACTGATCAAGGAATTCCTTTTGATAGGAATCCTAGTCCTTTTCCTCCTTTTGGAAATATTGGTTCTCCATATATGGCTACATTGTCCCTTCCGAGATTTACCATTGGCTTGCTAGTATGGTTGTTCCTCGGTTCAAAATGTCATTATTTCTCCGCAATTGAGCACTCCTCCAATTGGACAAAATCAACCTCTAGTTGATCCTAAAGTTGATCCTTTGCCTTCTTCCTCAGTTGTTTCTTCCTCCCCTTCTTCCTCTTCGCTTGGTGAAAGTATTGGCACTAGCAACTAGGTGGCTAATAAGAAGAAGAAAGAGAGAAGAAGAAGAAGAAGAAGAAGAAGAAGAAGAAGAAGAAGAAGAAGAAGAAGAAGAAGCAAATTCAGTAGAGCGGCAACCAAGCAACCATTGCTTTGAATGAAACATATGATGACAAACCATCCATCAAGCCTCACAAAGTTCGATATCCATGCAAAATTTGTGCGGGAGACCATATTCTTTGAAATTGTTCTGGTATTCCTCAGATCTTAGAAGAATGGTCTTCTCGTTCACATCATCCTGTGCCATCAACTTCTGGAGATCATGCTGGTGACACACCATCAACTAGTGGTAGTAAAGTTCATGGAAAGAAGGGTAAAGTTAAGTTTCCCTGTAGGTTATGTGAAGGCAATCACCCCATTCACCTTTGTCCCTATCTGGATGAAGCCAAAAAGTGTTGGATAACTGTCCTGCTTCACTGCAACAACTTCCATCTGGTTACAGGATACTATCCCTTAATCCTTCACTAGTTGATGAGGTGGCTGACCCAAATCAACTGTTGGTCAAACCCACTCTCTCTGAATGTGAATCCCATGAGTCTATACCTAAATGATCACCGGTCGAGGAAACAGTTGACCCGATTTCAACTTCAGTTAATTGTACTTTTCCCGAAGAGAGTGAATATGATACCACTCAGGTTCTTTTCATTTCTTCAGGTTCTAATGAGCTTGGGGGTAGTCCTCCTGTTCCATCAAGACAGGAGGAAAATCCTCCCACTCTCGTAACTCAAGGGGTTAATTCTCCCATTTCTACGGTACCCCCTCCAAGTAGTCTAGTCACTTCCTTCGACTGGAATCGACTGAAAGGATGTCATCTTCCTTCTTATGTGCCTTTCCAGATCATAGTACAGGTTTATAATATGATTGTATCTGGTACTATTATAGATGAAGGTGCATCAATGAGTATCCTTTGCTCTACTGCTTGGCAAGCACTCAGTTCGCTGCCACTTGTGCCAGTTACACAGAATCTGTTGGATTTTAACAGAGGAACCAATCAACCATTAGGTATCCTCCCTCAGTTACCTATTACTTTGGGAGGAAAATTGTTTATCTTAATGTGATGGTAGTCCCATGCCCTTTAGATTACAATTTACTTCTTGTGCGCGACTATGTTTATGACATGGGAGCTATTGTTTCAACACTCTTTCGAGTGATGTGTTTCCTGCATGAAGGCAGAATTGTCACCGTTGACCAGCTTTCATTTCCCGCTCCAAATCTGGCTTCCAAACAACCATCTTCCCTAAGTTTTCATTTTGTCCCAATGGTATCTTCCCTGCCACAGGTTAATTATGTGGCAACCCGTTCCATGCCTACATCAACTGACGATCAATTCCATGATGTTGTACAATATGTACTAGGGGAATTGGAACCAGATTTCTCTAATGATCCTTTCCATAGAATTGTTCTCCCATCTGATGAGAACCTCTTAGAAGTCATGACCTCTTATGGGTCGTGAACAGGATCATGAGCATAGTTCCTCATCTTGTGTCAAGCTCGTTAAAAAATGAAACAAGGAATATGAGCATAGTTCCTTGTCTTGTGTCAAGCTTGTTAAAAATGAAACAAGGAATATGAGCATAGTTCCTTGTCTTGTGTCAAGCTCGTTAAAAAATGAAACAAGGAATCTGAGCAGAGTTCCTTATCTTGTGACAAGCTCATTACAAAATGAAACAAGGTCCCCTGGAGCAAAGTTCCAATTCGAGTCTTTGAGTAGATCTCGTAAAATCCCAGTTGAGTCTTTCACTTGATCTCGTAAATGAACCTTCATTCCATCCACCTGATAGCCATGAGTAGTCTACTTGGGTGAATGAAATGAAGCTTGGGGGGCATGCACCTAGTCTTGAGTCATCATGTTGGGGTCATGTAAACCAATCTCAAGCACAGTTCTTTGCTTTAAGCTTGTGTAAAAATGAAACTGAATCAAGCATATTTTTTCGTTTCAAGCTTGTGTAAAAATGAAATTGAATCCAAGCATAGTTCCCTATGGTTCAAGCTTATCTAAAAATGAACCCATTTCCATTTTAACCCTCGTGATTGCCATTCTATCAGCCTCTTCTGCCAGATGAGCCTTGGTTTTTCTCCTTCCATCGTCACTATCTTCTTGGCTGATCATACGCTTTCACTTGGTTGTTTTACCCTTTTTGAGGAACAGTTGCAATGAGTGGTCTTATTAGCCAACCTCTTCACATAAATCAACATGTTTTGAGAAGTTCCAACATCATCGGAACTAGTTTCTATCCTAGACACCACTCGTTCCTCAAAGCAGAGTCCTATTTAAGCTCTTTTCAGACTCTCTAAATATGAAAAGATTGCTGAGTGCTTGTCCTTTTCAGCTCGTTAACGGATTGGAAATGACATCTACTCAGTATAAGTTTAACCCTTTTTCGGGCTGAGATAGATTATTTATGAAAAAGGAATACGTTGACCGAACATGGTCAATAGGTTCTCTCTTGTATTGTTTTATGCTTTTTCAGACTTGAGAGACAAATCTACGAAAAAGAACTTGTGGAGTTTTCTTTTTGTCCCTTTTCAAACTCTCTAAACATGAAAATGACTGAGTTATCTTTGTCGTTAAACTCGTTAAAACATCAAATAGCGACAAACTTGTCCATCTAGACAAGACCGAGTTTCACCTTCGCTAGACTCGTTAAAACATTATGTAGCGATGGATTCACCCAAAGGGTGGAATTATACAACAAGCATATGTTATCCTCCTCAAGCTTGATAAAAAATAAAGAGGTACTCATCAGAAATGTTTGGGGAAAAGGGAAAAAGGGGTAAAACACTTTATGGTAGTAGGTCGCTCTTGAACATGACACTTTCACTACATCATTGTGACTACTTGGGTTGGGTTATCAGCTTGATGGTTATCATACCGTTGGTCTATCATACCATCCTTCACTTTGTTTTGGGTCAATGTTACCAATTCATTTCAGTGTCACTGACATGTTCAAGAGAATTCATCTAGTCAAAATTCATCTATTGCAATACCATAAACCTTCATTTTCATGACCGCCATTCCTGAACCTTGTGTCATCAGTCAAATTCCATCTCCAAAATCATTACACTCATTTCATGTCATTGATGTGGGATACATCAAGGCCCTCTTGCAATGAGTTGCTTCTTGTTGACATCAGTACATTATCCAAGAAGTTGACTTAGAAACACCCTTTCAGTACCTTGAGGCTTGTATACATCAATGGAAAATTTCTCGCTTCCGGCGACAGGTTGACATCACCAGCCTTAGACCGAAAGACTTTGTATGGTGTTTGACATCAAAACATCCATTCAAACCATGCAGAATGTATTGCAGTACCTTGAGGATAATTATCATCATCGGTGATTTCTCTCACGTCTGTTAACAACTCACATCATTGGTTGGTAATCAGACCTGTTATAGATCCATTTGGCAATATGAATCCCATCATCCAGATCAGTGTTTTAGGGTTCAACAAACCCTAATTTTAGTTCCTACATGCCCTAAACAAGTCAACCTTTTGAATGCCTCCTTCCTAGATAGTTTCATGACTTGAAGACATCCTGAAATGATCTCTAAAGGGACCAGCGTAGGTAGGCCCATGTAAGGGTGCACTGCAAAGTAGTTAAGTCCATGCCAGGGTGCTCTGCAGAGCACTTAGGCCCTCTTTGATCTACGTTGGGTGAGATTGAGTGAAATTCACATAGGGTTTGGGGAATATTCTTATCTCTTGGAGTCTTCTAAAAGTTTCCCTCACTTATCAACTCCTATGAGATCGAAAATGGATGAGGAATGAGTTAAGATGCATCCTATCCTCTCATCCCTTCCTCCATGTAACTAATTCCAAGTATGGAAGGCCATTCAATCCCATTTATGACATAACCTCCTCCATATTCCTATAAATTGAGCACTCATCTAAGTGATCAAGGGCTAGACTATGTTGAATTGTAAGGAGATAATGTTGTTATGAGAATTGACTTCGAGACAAGTATTGCTATGGTACAATTTTGTCATGCTTTTGATGTGATGTGGATGGGATCAAAGTTGGAGGAGTGACTTCGAATCAGACTTGATGGTTGTAATTCCTTCTTCTATTCAATAAAGTATTTGAACCTTTTTCCATATGCTTATCTTGTTATATGATTCTTATATGTGTGAATGTATCTGATTCCATTTACTTGTAATCAATAGATCTTTTTCTTTGATTGGTTCTTTGTCTTCTGTTGATGTTTACAGGTACTTCTCAAGCGTGTTAAGTACGAGAAGGAGCGACGGGACCGATACAAAGGAGACAAGAGGAAATCAGAACTACAAGTAGGTCTTCTCATTCTCTTTGTTTTATCTATTACTTATAGGAAAAGGCTAAAGTGATTTAAACTATTGTTCTAGATATGGCTACTTATCTAGGGAATTAGTATTTATCCGTAGATACCAAATTCTCCAAAATAGCTTCCCCTTCCCATTCTCCATCAGTTGGCTCCTCCTCCCCACCCTTTCCTTGAACCTCCATGGCCATCCCCCTCCCTCCCAAGCTCCCATCCCCATGGTGGTTGATGTGCCTAATCTCCTCCTCACCCTAGCCCTTATAGTTGTTAGATTCTGGAGGAGCATCAAGTGGACACTGGAAACATGTAGGCTCATGGAATTTCCCAAGTGCAATGTGGTTATATCATGGCCACCATGCAATTTCAATGTGGCATAATTTAGCTCTTGACATCATGGTGATTCTCAAGTCGGGTTTTCAACTACAATATGGCCTCTCTATAGGTCACTTCAGTTCTATCTTTTATAAGGCAAACAACTCAACGCCCCAAATCTATTTGGCTCATTGTAGCATAATTTTTGTCATTTCATCTAGTAAGTATGTATTTTCTATTCTCAAAAACATGTTTTTGGTCAACAATTGCAAATTTCAAAACTGCAAGGCTTTGATTTCTCCTTCTTGGGACAGAGTCCCCCCACTCCTCATCTTTGGTTTCCTCCATTAGAGGCACATAATGCACTCTTAACTTTATTTTTTTTAACTTTCGCTTATTAATATAATGTGAATACATTTTCTTACAAGAAAAAGACATTCTAAATTGTAATTTAGTAATCAATTATAGTTAATTGTAATATATTAAAATTTTACTTTTCTAATATGTTATATAGTATTAACTTTAATATATTATATAATTTTATATATTAGGATATATATTAATATCATAAAAGTAATATCTATATATATTATATATTAATCTATTATGATAAAGAGTTATGATATAATATTATTTAATGCATGAATATTAAGTTTCAAAATTATAGATATTAATATTATATTATATAATAAAGAGAGAGAAAGAGTGAATAAAGTAAAGAGATGGAGTTGAAGGGAGAGATAAAGGGAGAGAAGAAGAAATAAATTGAGAGATAAATTTGTAAAGAGAGTGAGTGATAACGGAGAGATGGAGAGAGAGTGAGGGAGAGAGGAGATCAAGAGGGGAGGAAGAGAGAGGGAGAGAAGCAGAGAGGGAGAGAGAGAGAGGAAGAGAGGGGGAGAGAAATAGATAGATATTTAGAGAGAGAATTCATGTTTGGGGGGTGAGATAGAGAGACAAATGAGAGATGGAGGGAGATGGAGATATAGTTGGAGAGGGGAGAGAGGGAAGATGAGAGAGACATAAATAGGGAGGGAGAGATAGATAGATATGGAGAGTGTGTGTGTGTGTGTTTGGGGGAATGAGATCAAGTGAAAAATAAGGAGAGATGGAGGTAAATATATGTATATACGATGGGGGAGAGAGGGAAGAAGAGAGAAACAAAGAGAGGGATGGAGACAAAATCTTCATCTTATGAATATTTTTGGTTTTTACTGAAATAGATGCATTAATTTCAATATGGATGTTGATTCCTAATCACATTTGATTTATCGCACATGATGCATTGATTTTATTGTAGTTGTTGATTTCTAATCCTATTTGATTGATTGCACTAGATGCATTGCCTCGGTGTAGATGTTGATTTATAATCCTATTTGATTGATTTCAATAGATGCATTCATTTCTAATCCTATTTGATTACTTACACTAGAGGGAGAGAGACAAACTCTTTCATTTTATGAATATTTTGGATTTTCACTTAAATAAATGAATTGATTTCAGTGTAGATGTTTATTACTAATCATGTTTGATTGATTGCATAGGATTCATTGAGTTCAATGTAGTTGTTGATTCCTAATCCTATTTAATTGAATGCACATGATGCATTGATTTTAGTGCAGTTGCTGATCTCTAATCCTACTTTATTACTTACACTAGATGCTTTGATTTCAGTGGAGATGTTGATTTCTAATCCTATTTGATTTCTTGAACTAGATCATTGATCTCAGTATAGATGTTGATTTATAATCATATTTGATTGCTTACACTAGATGCATTGATTTCAATGTAGATGTTGGTTTTCTAATTTGATGTAACTAGATGTATGGTGTAAATTAATTTCAAAGTAATTAGATTAATAATGTGCGTTGATTTCATTGGAGGAACAAAATAATTATTGACGACATGCATTGATTTTTGTGTTACAATAATTCAACCATAAATAAAATACTTGAATTTTAATCTTAAATAAAATGTTCACTTACCTGAAATATATGATTCTTGAAACTGTAAATTATTTGTAATTCACTACATTCTAATTATTCTCATTTTCCATCACTCAATAATGTTAGTCACTTTGCATTCAAACTAGGTAATAGAAAACAACTACCATTGAAAATTACTCAGAATTTAACACTCCATAAGTCAAAATGATCGATTTTGGAGAAAGCTACTATTAATATTGTAGAGAAAGAGAGATAAGGTATGCTATTTACTACAATACCTCGAGCTAAATATTTGAATGGTCTACAATTTTAACCACCTCATCAATATGAAAAGATGGAAAAATTAATAGGTGTGACAATAAGAATAGTAGAAGAAAATAGTTTGATATTGATCACAATGAAGACTCTTTGTAATTGACTACATTCTTATTATTAAGATTTTTAACCTAATTAAAATTATTAGAATAATTAGATGTTCAAAAAAATTTGTGTGAATGCACATCATTGAAACCAACCTAGATCCACATTAACCCAAGATCTATCAAGTGTCAAGAGGGATCAAATCTCTTGAGGTGCAAACCTTTCATCAATTTCTGCACCAAAGAAAGTGGTTTTCACCTTGAGAGATTTGATCTCTCTCGGCGCTTGATAGATATGGGGTTAAGATGGATTTAGGCTAGTGATATTCTCATTGCAAACTTTTTTGGAAGAAAGAATTTTAGAAAGAGGATGTAGTAAGGATAAGCTACATTTTTTCATTGCATTTGAAAAAGAATGGCTTAAAACCCTTCTTGACTTCACCAATAAACAAAAACCCTTGTTGATCAATCAATTGTTAAGGGACAACATCCAAAAGGTTAGAATGGGGTCAACAAAAATGGACAAGTAGAAACCAAACTATGATCAATGTGTAATTCTCCCTACATGATCCTATTATCTTACATTGTGTTGTTAACCTACTTGTTGACTCATTCCTTTTTGTGACTGATTCTTATAAATATTTTTACTATAGGTATGAGGTATGTGTATGCTAGCTACATACCCATACTTCCCATGAATACATGAGTATCCTATGATTAGTATTAAGATTGGTTAATAGAAAATATTGATTAGTAATTAATTAATTACCATTAATCCCGATTAATGATTAATTAATGCTTTTTATGATTAATTCAATATTAAATTAATTAAGACTCCCACGAATATTCTCTGACTTGATGGACTCGTAGAAGTAAATTTTATCATTTTATTATTAATATTATTTTATTAATTTATCATTATGCATCCTAACATGGTTGTCTCCTTGAATTAAGTCTTGGATAGGATAATAGGGGAGTGACTCAAGGAGAGGGATGGACGTTGGTGAAATAATGGGAAGACTGTTGAGTAATGGAGGCGTGGTGGCATTAAATCATGGGGGAAAGGCATAAGCACAAGAAAGATTTTGAGAAGAAGGGAATTATTTTTTCTTAGAGAACTTGAGAAAGGAGAGAGGAGATTTATTTTTGGATAGAGAGGGAGGGATTGTTTTTTATGTTGGGCACCAAAGGTATTGACATGAGGTTCTCAAACAGACTATGACTACAGTTTGTACATGGGCTTGGAGGGCTAGGGAACCTGTTGAGGTTCCATAGCCTAAGAAGTCATATAGAATTTCCTAGTTGACAGTGTGGCATATTTAGTTTGGGGGTCCAAGCAAGAGCACTAGAATTGAGCTACTATAACCAGGTATTATTCTTATTATTATGATTTAAATTTTGTAAAATTACCATGAATTGAAATTACTTTTACATGCTTTGATATGTAGTAATAAATTATATACTAAGTTGTGAAAGTGCTTTTTATTTTTTATGTTGTGGAATTTATTCAGATCCATAATGAAAATTAGAGGACCCTAGAGTGGGTCCTTAGACGTGATATAAGAGTCCGATTTGAAATAAGGACCTATTGAGGGCCCTAAAATCGGGTCAACAACAAGGGGGATACCCACCCGGTCCGGAACCTGGTTGGCGGCTCCTTGCCCGTTTGGTGTAACGGGTCCGACTGGGGATAATGGGACCAGCTTCCCAATCTAAAGGATGTGTGTGTGTGTGTGTGTAGATTTTGATGATGCTAATCTAGAGGTAATTTTAAGCTAATTTAATTCTAAACTCTAAACTGACTCTATGCTACTGTAATCTAACAAAAACAACACATATAATCTATACTAACCCGGGGTAGAATTCTTCCATTATGCAATCTAAACAGATTTCATACAATAACTGGTAATAAAGATCATTCAACTATCATAAGAATATAAATCAATTAAGATAAACCATTCTGCATAAGAAGTTAGGCAAAACAGTTGTGAACAACATATCACATAATAAGTTATTCATATGTCAAGCACAAACAAATGACTCCACCGTACAAAAGTGCCAAATGGTAACCCACGCGTTCATACATTAACATATAAACAACTCAATTGTATATCACTCTAAGAATATAAGCAGAAATTAATCAAGAGATAAAAGTACCATTTATGACTGATTTCACTCACAAACTTCGAGCAATAACGATTTATCTCTACTTAATTCTAACATCTACTAAGAGTACAGAAGTGCAACATCAATAGCAGACATTAAATAAATCTCGATCCATCCATTCATCAAAAACCCCCTCCGAGGGTGCAAAAGTGCATGTTCTGAGGACAAGTTTTTTGACAAATTTCCGGACCCTTCTCCAAATGCCATGAGAAGGTTTAAATGCTACTAACTAATCTTAATTACACAAATTTAGGAAACGGCTTCAAATGACTGACCTTTTACTAAAACAAATTTATTTCTAAAAATTGAATCTAATTTCTAACCGTTTCTGTATCTGCTCCTTAGTACTATAAGCAATGCAAGGTTCGCCTGGAAAGAGTCGGCTGGTTGTCTTTTTATTTTTCTCAAGCGATAAAAGTAGAAATAACAAAAGCTGGCACCTCTTTCTGACAAACTAGAAGATATTTTCGAAAATCTTCCTCTGGCTGGGTGTATTTGCTGTGTGTATACTTAGTATAACCCAGATTTCTTTCAAACTGATTGTGCTGTTGCTATTTCGGTTTCCGATCGTGTGAATGACTCAATGAGTTAGGGATTTTGTTGCCTGAACAATCTTCCGGATTGAAAATTGCTTTCGTTCTTTGTTCCAGGCTTTTCTAGAGTGTCCTCCCTCTTTAGCGTTTTTCTTTTTGCTTTACCCAGTCTGAGCTTCAGGATCTTTTGCAAACATGCTGCTTTTGTGCGCCTTTGACTCTGAGTCTTGGATAGTCTATTTTCATCAGTGTCTGTTGAGTGATACTCTGGAATCCGCGGCCTTGCTGCATGCGGCATCCATTTGCGAAGGCATCTCCTCTCTGTTCTTCTAGTATTGGCGCTTTCCCCTTTTCCTTAGATGTTTCCTGCATATAGATTTATATTAGTTGCTGCCTTACAGTTTACGCAAAGGAAAAGAGAAATGATGAAAAGATTGACATGAAAGCTTTAAGTTCTAATGAATGCATAATCATGACACTCATAATGACTTGACTCTTCGAAAAATGCAACACGATCATCCTTGGATACTCAGGCGTGCAATCATTAATTTCCCTTAAGGTGCGCGCTCAATTTTGGGTTTACAGATCATGCCGAGGAAACTTTGCGATGAGTGGTTTCTGCGATTCGCATCGCAGCATCAAGGATTGCGATGTCGAGAGGTGTCATCACAGTAATTAATAGTCTCATTCATCGCAGATCGCAAATCGCAAGATCGCAGTTTGTAAGATCGCAGATCGCAAATCGCAAGATCGCATTTTTCATTTGACCACAGTGCGCTGCTTATGCGACATTGCGATATGCGACGTCGCATATCGGCCATCGGCGATTCTTTAGGTTTTCTTTAAGGGCGCTTTCAAAATATACGATGCGATGAATGTTGCATCGCTTCTTTGCAGCTTATTTATGCGCATAGGAAAATGCTTCACTCTCTCTTTGCGATGCGATATAGCTTTTAGGGAGTTAAATACAAAAATTTTGATAAAAATATTTTTGGGATTTTTTGTTAAGGGTCCCCCTTTGCTTGATGTTATTGCTAATACCAAACAAAGAGGGGGGTTGTTGGTGACCACAACAATGGCGATTCACTGTGAAGAACCAGTTATCTCTGCTTTTCTATTGACATTTCCACTTCCGAAATAGAAAAATTTTCATATGTCTAAATTTTGTTATGGACAGATAGAGTAGATTACCCCTTATCCTGTCAATGATACTTTGTGTCAACCTTTCTTTTATTCCAATTGTCTGGTTCCTTAGGCTTAGTTCTTGCATTCATACCAGGCATTACTCGGTCCTTTTTAAAGATAAAATAAGGTCTTCTCTGCGTACTGGCTTTAAAATATGCTCATTTGTCGTAGGTAGAGCCTCTGCTGCCCGCAAGCGTCCATAGCCTCGACAGGGTTACCATGTTATCCAGCAATGATCCTTTTTCCTGCTTGAGGTTATTTACAACATTTCAGAGAAAAATCCTTTTCGACACTTTTTCCTTTTTTATTCTCTAAAGAACAATGTCTTGGTTTGGTGGCCAAATTATGACACAGTCATTCACTTGATTTACACTTTTGTTGAACAAGCTGGCTCGTGATGAGACCCTTGTCTTTTGATTGCAACAATCTTGAGTCGTTGCCCTGTTTTGATAGATAGTATTGGCAAAGTCAGCAAGTTATATTATCTGTGATCATGATAAGCCAGCTCGTGATGAGACCTCTTATTCTTTGAGATATAGTGTTTTCTCGGATTGTTTCTCTGAATGCTGCGGTTTCCTTTAGCAGGGAGGAAGTCATTGTTTTTCCTTAAGAAAGCTATGGACGACAATAATAGAGTTTGAAAACAACAACTTTACAGAGAATATTTATTTTATTATTGATGATACCTTTCATTGTGCTGACATAAAACAATTTTTTACCAAAGGTTTCTTTCATCAAAGTTTTTTGAGAGGTTGAAACTAATATCATATTCAGGGTAAAGTTAACTCTATCTATCAATAATAAAAATCAGATTTTTCGAAAAGTTTTGCTATTTGTACAAGTGAAATCAAAATCTGATAGAGAGTTGGTGTGCTCTTTCATGAATCCTTTTTGATGATCATTTACAACCGGTTTTATTTTATAAGAAAGAAAAAACAAAATAGTAAAAAAAAAAAAAAACAAACTAAAACTATCCTACAAAAATAGAAGAATGATCTTCTATGGAAAATACATTTTAAGAATCTGTCCATTCACAGGCAAAGAATCTCTTCTACCTGCCAAATCCTGCAACACAAATGTCGATGGGCCTATGACTTCTACAATCTAAAAAGGACCAAGCCACAGCTTCTGAAATTTCGTATGTTTGCCCTTTTCTTCATGAGCCTTATCCCATTTCAAAACTAAATCTCCCATCTGAAAACTTTTTCTGGTCATTATGCTTGAGTCAAAAGAGGATTTTATTAGCGCTTGGTGGTGAGCATGGGTTTTCTTAGCTTGTTCTCGTCGTTCTTCTAGTTTGATTATCTCCATTTGTCTCAATTGTAAGGAGGAAGTAGATACTTCATCGATGTGTTGTACTAAAGACAAAGAGGGAATGACTAAGTGAGTTGGAAGAACCACTTCTTTCCCATAAACTAAATTAAAGGGAGAAGTGCCAATTGAAGCTTTCTTCGAAATTCTATCTGCCCATAAAGCATTTACCAGTGCTTTGTGCCAATTCTTTTGGTTTTGGTCGATTGTTCTTTTAATAATCCTGATTAGGTTTTTGTTTGTTGATTCAGCCAACCCATTACCTTGCGGATAGTAGTTGTCGAAATACTTCAGTTTGAACCCTCTTTTAAGTGCAAACTCAGTAATTGTATTTCAAGAAAAGTATGATGCATTATCAAATATTAAGGCTGTTGGAAATCCAAACCTAGTGATGATAAATTGATCTATGAATTCAATAATGTTTTCAGAATTAACTGTCTTGAGAGGAACTGCTTCTACCCATTTAGTAAAATAATCTGTTGCCGTGAGGATATACCTATGCTGCTTAGAAGAGTGAGGAACGATCTCACCTATTATGTCCAAGCCCCATTGGCTGAATGGTTGCTCGATGTTAACCGGCTGTAGTGGCATGGACGATTTCTTTTGTTTCCCTGTAGCAGTCTGGCAGATTTGACATTTCCTTACGTAATTGTATGAGTCTTTGAACAGCGTGGGCCAATAATATCCTGCACGTAAGATCTTATGTGCAGTAGCTTCTCCAGCATAGTGTCCACCTGCTGGTCCATCGTGGAGTTCCTACAAAACCTTTTCGGCTTCAGTTTTCTCAAGACACCTAAGAAGTACAGAATCGTAATTCCTTTTAAACAGAACATCATTTATGAGTTGGTATTGTTTAGCTTTCAATCTCAGAGCTCTTTTCTTGGTGTGATCCAGGTGTGATGGAGCATACCCGTTCTTAAGATAATAAATGGTGTCCGCATATAATGATTCTGCGTCGTTTAGGCTTACCTCATACGTATGTACCTCTTCAGATGAGTTCTCAGGAATTTGCGATGCTCCAGCTAACATCTTGCAGAAGCCTTGACCTCTTACGATGTTTTCTGGCTTGATATCAAGATCGTATTCTTGTAAAGCGGTAATCCAATTTGCTCTCTTTTCGCCCACATCCTTCTGTACCAACAGGTTTCTTACCGCTGGAAACGGTACTACGACTTTGGTATGGGCTTTAAGTAAGAAAGGTCTAAAATATTTGATCGCTTTGAAAACAGCATATGCCTGTTTCTCCATGTCTGAATAATTGAGCTCAGCACCTTGTAAGTTCGAGCTAAAGAATGCGATTGGAGCTTCCGCCTTCTCTTGATTTGCTTGAGTTAAAATCGCGGCATAAGATTTCTCTGAGGCAAAAGTGTATAAGATAAAAGATTCTGAAAAATTTGGGGTAGCTAAAGATGGAGCGTTGATGATAGCTTGTTTGATCAAGTTGAATGCTTCGTGCTCATCTTGACCCCATTTAAAATTTGAATTCTTTTTTATCATATTTTGTGAAGGAGAAATAATACGTGAAAAATCCGGGACAAACCTTTTCACAAAATTGATTTGTCCAAGGAAAGGTTGCATGGCCTTTTTGTTATGGGGCATGGATATTTCAGAAATTTCTTTGATTCTGTCAGGTTCAATGTGAATACCATATTTCGACACTATGAATCCTAGCAATTTCCCTTCACTTAATGCGAAAAAATATTTCTTTGGGTTAAGTGAAATCCCATACCTTAAACATCTTTGAAAGATTTGTTTCAAATCTTTGAGATGGTTGCTTCGTTTCTTGGAGTACACTATTATATCATCCAGGTAAATCACTACCGATTTATTGACTAAACCTTTAAACGCGATGTCCATGGCTCTTTGAAAGGTAGCGCCGGCATTGATCAGACAAAATGGCATCTTCCGATATGCGTATGTGCCCCATTTGGTTCGGAATGTGGTTTTCAACTGATCATCAGGATGTACCAGCACTTGATTGTATCCTGAAAATCCATCCAGGGAAGACATTAATTCTGAGCCCACTACTGCCTATAGTATTTGCTCCATAGGTGGGAGGGGAAAATTGTCTTTCTGACAGGCTCTGTTGAGGTTCCGAAAATCAATACAGATCCTGATATCTCCGTTTTTCTTTCTAACGGGCACCATATTGGATACCCATTTGGAATTCTGACGGGGAAAATTATTCTAGCTCTCAACAACTTATTTAGCTCAGTCTTTATCTGATTTTCTAAGTTGGGGTGGATTTTTCTGAGCTTCTGTTGGACAGGTTTTTCATTGTCAATCATAGGGATAGTGTGTTGAATGATAGAAGTGTTGTATGTCTTCAGCTCATCGTAATTCCATGGAAAAACGTTTTTGTATTGTCTCAGAAGACGGATATATGTTGATTTTTCTTTAGGGGCTAGGCCGTGGCCAGATTAACGTTTTGCGGCTTCTGATCGGTTCCTAGGTTCACTAATTCATAATTCAGAGTTGAACTATAGATTTTAGAATTAGCAGACCCTTTAAACCGACTTTTCAAATCATATAAATCTTCTAACTTAACCACCGATTTAGGTATAGCATTATCAGTGCTATTTTGTTGAATTTGGTGATCATGATGGTCTTTGTCAATTATTTGATTTGAGTAGGATCCTTCAGAAGTGAGGAAATTTACAATGTCAGGATCGTCGTTGAATACTCTCCAGTTGGTGATGTTGTCAGGGATGGATGGTCTAAAGATTAACTCTATTGAGAACCTATCGGGACTAAAATCTTCGGAGGGAATAAGTCTAGAGGCTACGTTAGCTAACAGGTCTGCACTCGCATTTTGGAGTCTTGGGATTGACGAAATATTGAATGCTATGAAATGTGAAGTCAGATATTGTACTAAAGATTGATAGTGCTTTAAATGACTTGACAGGCAATGTATGGTGTTATGTACCTGTTTGACGACAATTTTGTTGGAAAGAATACTGAGAGGGGGGGTGAATCAGTATTATCAGATCAATAAAACATTTTCAATACTCAGAAACATATACGCTACTTCAGTTAAGTGAACCAGCGTGTACACGCTACTGTGTCTAAAAAGCACCCGCGTATAACCAGAAATCTTATGATTCAGTTAGTTTATCTTCAGTAAATGCATCAGGACATTATTAACCATATTAAAAGTAAACAGGTGCAGTATAACAGAACAGATCATCACACAAAAGCCACACACATGAACACCATGATATAAGGTGGAAACCCAATGTGGGTGAAAACCACCTGCTGCAAGTCGTCTCTATCTTTTTTTAATAAGAAACTTCAGTTTACAATCTTTTGTACTGGTGCAGCCTTATACCAGTACGCAGGCTACAACCTGCAGAAGGCTACAACCTTCTCTCGTTTTCCAAACTCTCCTGGAAGGGAGCTCCAACCCCCTTTGCTCTTGTACTAGCTAGGATACTAGTACGTAGGTGCTGGCCTACAATCTTCTTTCCTTGAGGTACCACTTTTCATCAATTTTCAGACTGGATACTCCTGAAGCACAACATTACAATCTGAAGACCACGATTCATTCACTTTTCATAACAAATTATTGAAGCACAAAACAACCAATACTAGCATCATCAATCTTTGAATCACTGAACCACTGAAACCCTGCCAACACCCAGTCACCAGTACACAGAGCAGACTACAGAACTTCTGCAATAACAGTCAGACCCAACTGCAACCCAAAAATTAAGCTTCAAAAGATATACGCTACTTCAATGAAACCAACCCGCGTATACACGCGCTTTTACCAAAGACAACCTGCGTACAGATCTAAAAATAATTTCTCATAACTTGCAGTTGTACCAGACATCAATCATACTCAGAACATAACATTGTGTTAGTATGCAGATCTAAAAATATGCGTAATCAACCATATAACGATAGTTCATTTCAACCATTTGATCCCGATCTATCCTTAGATCTAGTCTTCCATCAACCGGTGTGATTTCTCCTTAGCTTAGATCAAGCAACCCAGAACCTGCATACTAGATCTCTTTCATTATCAGATATTCAAGACTTTTTCAGTACTCTGTCCTAATGATCTTCTTCTCCTTATATAGCCTTAGGCCCTTCACAATACCACGGTCCAAAACCATAGTAACACAATACCATCAACTTCAAAACTAGGGATCAACATGTCTGTCGAGATACCTTGGTCAAAAACATAGGCTCAAGTACCGAGGACTAACTACCACGGACCAAAGGGAAGCTTCTCGACATGTACGCTCTTTTCTGTTCATGAAACTGCGTGTATACGCGACTTCGTATATAGCGAGCCTGCGTATCCGCGACTTAGTATATAGTGTACCGGCATGTATACGCAACTTGGGCTTAATGAACCTGCGTATATGAAATTTCTCTTCATTCTTGTAGTCTGGACTGAGATCTGTCATCAAAGAGAGTTTCCATCAAGGACAACACCTGTACCGTAGCGCCACACCTGTGCCAAAATGCCAACAATCTCCCCCTTTGGACTTGATGGTAACCCCAAGATCCTTAGAATCATTCTCCCCCTTTGTCATCAAGGGCAAAGGGCTGTGCTCCCCCTGAGAACATGCTGATATATCTGCTCTGATGTGCTGAACATGCTTCCCCTGACTGTAGGCAAGATCTGCAAAAGATGTTCTTCAAAAAGAACCAAGACTTATACATCATAAAGGACCTTCCTATCACCAAAAGACTCAATACATACATCCATATTCCCAACCAAGAGGGATACATCAAAAATTTACATATAACAACCAATTACATTACATCATTCATCCCAGGCATAGTGGGGAAACCAAAATAGGCCGTTACATGACCTTGACACCATAGAAGAGATATCACAAAAGAGATACATGACATAGAGACGAAAAAATCTAGACCAAGACTTATGAAAGTCACCAGCAGCATCTGATAATCATCTTTTAGATCAAAAACCAAGATTTCCTTCTCCTGAAACCACCAACAGTTGTGAACTGGAACCAAAAGCATCTAAATGCCAACAATGCTTTAAGCTGCTCCCCCTGAAACTGTGCCTGCTGCTCCCCCTAAAACTGTGCCTGAAGGACTCTGGCATACCCATCTCAGACCTTCTCCACCCAGAATCTGCCCTTGCTGTTCAGAACTCCATATACGCGACTTCACCTGCATAAATCAGCGTATGTACGTGGATATCCCTTACACAACTCGCGTATACCAACTTTTCTTTAGAACAGACAAGCTTCAACAGCAGGATGAAGCATCAACTACTCCCAGCTTTTGTCTGAGATATTCAAAAGTCTCCCTGGGCAGTGGTTTTGTGAGAATATCAGCAACTTGTTCTTTAGAAGAAACATACTCCAACTTGACCTTTTGTTCAAGCACTTGTTCCCGGAGGAAGTGATACTTGATTGGTATGTGCTTGGTCTTTGAATGCATGACAGGATTCTTTGAAATGCTGATTGCACTTGTATTATCACAGAAGATAGAGACAGGTGGAGTGCAAGTGATTTGAAAATCCTGCAAGGTCTGCATCATCCAAAGAAGTTGTGTGCAACAAGATGCCGCAGCCACATATTCTGCTTCAGCTGTAGATAAAGCAATCGAACTCTATTTCTTGCTGAACCAAGATACTAATCTGGAACCCATGAAGAAAGCACCACCACTTGTGCTTTTCCTGTCATCCACACTTCCTTCCCAATCTGCATCTGTGTACGCATGAAGAGTGAGATCTGTATCTCTAGGATACCATAAGCCATAGTTTTGAGTCCCTTGAAGATACTTGAAGATTCTTTTGACTGCCTGAAGATGAGTTTCCTTTGGGTTGGCTTGAAATCTTCCAACAATTCCTACTGCATGCATAATATCTGGTCGGGTACCTGTCAAATAAAGCAAACTCCCAATCATGGATCTATAAGTTGGTTGGTGAACTGCTGCTGATTCATCATTTGCACTAAGGCTGCATCCTGTAACCATGGGGGTACACACTGGCTTTGAATCTTCCATGCCATACTTCTTCAAGATCTGCTTGAGGTACTTGGTTTGAGACAAGAAAATACCTCCATTTTGTTGGATTTGCAATCCAAGAAAGTATGTCAATTCTCCAAGTAATGACATTTCAAATTCTTTCTGCATAACCAAGGCAAAGTTTTGACTCATAGCCTCTTCATTGCTGCCAAAGATAATATCATCTACATACACAACAAGTATTAGCAATTTGTTATTTTCAACTTTCATATAGAGATTGCTATCTGCCGATCCTTTTGAAAAACCTTGTTGGTGAAGATATTTGTCCAAACGATAGTACCAAGCCCTTGGAGCTTGTTTGAGACCATAGAGAGCCTTTTTCAATCTGCATACAAGGTTTGGATCATTCCCAAGGATGAAACCATCTGGCTGCTCAATATATACTTCTTCTTCTAAGTCTCCATTCAGAAAGGCTGATTTCACATCCATTTGAAATACCTTGAAGTTTTGAAAGCTTGAGAGAGCAAGGAACATTCAGATGGCCTCAAGTCTTGCAACAGGAGCAAAGGTCTCTTCAAAATCTATTCCTTCTTGCTACGCATACCCTTTACAAACAAGTCTGGCCTTGTTTCTAATTACTTCTCCATTTTCATTCAATTTATTTTTGAAGACCCATTTTGTCCCTATGACATTCTTATCTTTTGGTCTAGGAACCAATTCCCAAGTGTTGTTCTTTTCGATCTGCTCAAGTTCTTCATCCATTGCTTTGACCCAACATTCATCTTTGCATGCCTCTTTCACATTTTGTGGTTCAGTGGAAGAGAGTAATGCCAAATAGCTTGAAGCTTCTGCAATTGTTCTTCTTGTTTGTACTCCTGCTTCTTTCTGCCCCACAATCTTAGATTCTGGATGATTCTTCTGAACATATCTGGATGGAGTCTTCTCTTCTATTCTTGTCTGCTCCTCTGGTTCTTCTTGAGGTTCTTCTTCTTCTTGAGGTTCTTCTTCATCATTCCGTCTTTAAGGATAGCCTTCATCTTCTTCGATGTCTTCATGATGAACTTGCCTAGGAATGTATCCCTTCTCATCAACCACAACATCAATGCTGTCGACAATTCTTCCAAGTCTTTTATTGTAGCACTTGTATGCTTTGCTATGTGGAGAATAACCAAGAAGAATGCCTTCATCTGCTCTTGGTTCAAGTTTTCCAAGTTGCTCATCAATATTCTTAATATAACATTTGCTCCCAAAGATTTTGAAGTGCTTCACCGAAGGAGTCTTACCACACCAGAGCTCATGAGGAGTTTGAGTGCTATTTACTCGGACATTTGTTTTGTTGAGAATAATAACCGCAGCATGCGCAACTTCACCCTAGAAAGTTGTGGGAGTACCTGATTCATCAAGCATAGCAAGAGCCATTTGTTGGACTGTTCTGTTCATTCTTTCCACAACTCCATTTTGCTAAGGAGTTCTAGCTGTAGAGAATTCTCTTCTTATCCCATGTTCTTCACAGAAATCGAAAAATTCATTCGAGGTCAACTCCCCACCTCTGTCAGATTTGAGGCACTTAATTTTGTGTCCTGATTCATTTTCAGCCAAGGCTTTGAAGGATTTGAATTTTTCGAATGCTTCATCTTTGTGCTTCATAAGTCCTAACCAGACAAACCTGGAGAAATCATCAATGAATAATATCAAATATTCTTCTCCTCGAGGTGTTCTTTTTCTGAATGGACCACAAATATCTGTATGAACTAGCTCAAGAGGCATGCTAGCTGATCCTTCCTTCTCAGGAAAATTAGTTCTGTTTTGCTTTCCAAACTGACATGATTTGCATATGGTGTTGTCTGGAATTTTGATATCTGGAAGATCACGAACTGCCTGATATTTGCATGCTTTCCTTATTTGTGGAAAGCTTAGATGCCCCAACCTCCGATGCCATAGCCAGTGTTCATCATTCTTGCTCAAACAACATTGTTGTTGTTTTTCATCAAATATGTATAGATTATTTGGAGTCCTTCTTCCTTTGATCACTGTTTCACCTGTATCAAGATCATGAACACAACATCCATTTGATCTAAATATTACCTCTGTTCCTTGATCGCACATCTGATTGACACTCAGAAGATTATGCTTCAATCCATCAACATACAAAACATTTCCAGCTTTGACCTTCTCTTTCAACGGAGCAACGCCTTTTCCTTTTATGGCTGCAGAGATATCGTTTCCAAAAGAAACTTTCTTTCCCTTTTCTAATGCGGTATATGATTCAAGTTTTTCTTTGTCCCCTGTTATATGCTTCGAACATCCGCTGTCAAAGTACCATAGACTTTCTTGACCTTCTGCGTAAAAGGCTATCCCACATCTTTCTGGTTGCGGTTCCTTTATTCTCCATGTTCTGACATTTGAGGTTTGTTCTTTCTGAGTTGTCTTCCAGAACCTGCTCCTGCATTCAGAGTCTTCATGACCAAAGTTATTACAAATAGAGCATTCAACTTCATTTTCAAGAACCGAAAAGTTGTTATAAGTCCTTTTCATGGTTCCAGTCATACTTCTTTGCTTTTGATCTTCTCTAGTCATGATTGTCTTGTAGGCAACACATTGAGCTGCTTTGTGACCGAAGTTATGGCAAGAAAAACATTGGCCATTAAAGAAATTTCTCCGATAATCAGATCTATCATCCAACCGATTGTAGCTTCTTTTGACATCCATTCTTGGGGCAAATTGGGAAGATTTTACCTGTGGCTGATTGTAGCTTCTGTTTGTCCTTAAGGCAGCTTGTCCCCGAATTTCTTGATAGTCTTTATTTGTTCTTGAGGTAAACTGTCCCTAATTCACCTGATGACTTTTATTTGGTCTTTGCTCGCTCCTCCTTGCTGCATCAAGATAACTTTTAGAGGTAGAAGCTTGAGATGTTTCTCCATTATATCCTAGACCTGTCTTGATCAGAGGAGAACGCTGCACATTGATAATCTCATCCAAGGTTTTAGATCCTTTAACAAATTTAAGATTAATCGCTTTTTTTTTCTCAATCTCCTTTCTAAGACAAACAATCTCACATTCCAATTTTTCAAGATGTTTTTCCTTTTCTGCCAGTTGACATTGTAGAGAATCAATAATAGCACTTTTCTCTTCTAAGCAAACTTTGAGATTATTCATTTCTTCACAAAAGCCTTCTACATCTATAGCATCCATGTAGTCATCATCTTCAAAAGCCATTAAAAGTTTATATCTATAACCCTGTTCATCTTCGTCACTATTTGAAAGACCATCACTATCTTCATGAGTGTAATAGCTTTTCTTCTTTTCATTCTGTTTCTTGTTCCATTTAACAGGTTCCTTTCCCTTGTCATTCTTATCTTTGTGAGGACATTTGGCAGCATAATGACCTACTCTTCCACAAGCAAAGCATTTAAAAGGTAACTTACCTCTGAACCTTCCAGAACCCCTTTGAAGATTTCTGACAAAATTTGATTCTTCTTCTTCATCTTCTGGAACGTGACTTGCTTCATAATAATCTTCTTTGCCTGAAGCCTTGAAAGCAGCTTCTCTTCTATCTGATGGACCTCCTTTTCTCATTTCATAAGCAGTTAGAATTCCGTGAAGCTGAGACATAGTAAGAATTCGTAGATTTTCTTTTTCTTCTATTGCAGACACTTTAGATTCAAATTTGGGGGACAATGATCTTAGAACCTTTTCAACCACAATAGCCTCTTTTATTTCTTCACCCAAGTTTTTCATGCAATTAACAATCTCATCTACCCTAAGGAAATAGTTAGCCACACTTTCATCATTATACATTCTGAGAGTCTCATACTTAATCCTGAGAGTTTGAAGTTTAGCACGCTTTACCTGTTCGTCTCCTTCATAGCTCGTGACAATTTTGTCCCATATTTCTTTTGCGGATTTATAGTGCATTACCTTCATGAATTCCGATTGGGATATACATCCTAATAGAGTACTGACTGCTTTCGCATTTGTTTCATACTTCTTATTCTCGGCTGGATCTGTAGGAGTAGCTGAAGGAAAATTGTAGCCTGTCTCTACGATGCCCCATACTTCTGTACCAAGAGATTGAAGATAGGCAGTAACTCTTACCTTCCAATAATTGAAGTTTGTCCCATCAAAAACCGGTGTCCTGATTGATGCTTCTCTCTCGTAGTTGCTCATGATGAACGATCTACCTTCAAGTGATCAAGCTTCTCTGAAGGACCTGCTCTGATACCAATTGTTGGAAATAATATTGAGAGGGGGGGGGGGGGGGGTGAATCAGTATTATCAAATCAATAAAACGTTTTCAATACTCAGAAACATATATGCTACTTCAGTTAAGTGAACCAGCGTGTACACGCTACTGTGTCTAAAGCAACCCGCGTATAACCAGAAATCTTATGATTCAGTTAGTTTATCTTCAGTAAATGCATCAGGACATTATTAACCATATTAAAAGTAAACAGGTGCAGTATAACAGAACAGATCATCACACAAAAGCCACACACATGAACACCATGATATAAGGTGGAAACCCAATGTGGGTGAAAACCACCTGCTGCAAGTCGTCTCTATCTTTTTTTAATAAGAAACTTCAGTTTACAATCTTTTGTACTGGTGCAGCCTTATACCAGTACGCAGGCTACAACCTGCAGAAGACTACAACCTTCTCTCGTTTTCCAAACTCTCCTGGAAGGGAGCTCCAACCCCCTTTGCTCTTGTACTAGCTAGGATACTAGTATGTAGGTGCTGGCCTACAATCTTCTTTCCTTCAGGTACCACTTTTCATCAATTTTCAGACTGGATACTCCTGAAGCACAACATTACAATCTGAAGACCACGATTCATTCACTTTTCATAACAAATTATTGAAGCACAAAACAACCAATACTAGCATCATCAATCTTTGAATCACTGAACCACTGAAACCCTGTCAACACCCAGTCACTAGAACACAGAGCAGACTACAGAACTTCTGCAATAACAGTCAGACCCAACTACAACCCAAAAATTAAGCTTCAAAAGATATACGCTAGTTCAATGAAACCAACCCGCATATACACGTGCTTTTACCAAAGACAACCTGCGTACAGATCTAAAAATAATTTCTCATAACTTGCAGCTGTACCAGACATCAATCATACTCAGAACATAACATTGCTTTAGTATGCAGATCTAAAAATATGCGTAATCAACTATATACCGATAGTTCATTTCAACCATTTGATCCCGATCTATCCTTAGATCTAGTCTTCCATCAACCGGTGTGATTTCTCCTTAGCTTAGATCAAGCAACCCTGAACCTGCATACTAGATCTCTTTCATTATCAGATATTCAAGACTTTTTCAGTACTCTGTCCTAATGATCTTCTTCTCCTTATATAGCCTTAGGCCCTTCACAATACCACGGTCCAAAACCATAGTAACACAATACCATCAACTTCAAAACTAGGGATCAACACGTCTGTCGAGATACCTTGGTCAAAAACATAGGCTCAAGTACCGAGGACTAACTACCACGGACCAAAGGGAAGCTTCTCGACATGTACGCTCTTTTCTGTTCATGAAACTGTGTGTATACGCGACTTCGTATATAGCGAGCCTGCATATCCGCGACTTAGTATATAGCGTACCGGCGTGTATACGCAACTTGGGCTTAATGAACCTGCGTATATGAAATTTCTCTTCATTCTTGTAGTTTGGACTGAGATCTGTCATCAAAGAGAGTTGCCACCAAGGACAACACCTGTACCGTAGCGCCACACCTGTGCCAAAATGCCAACAAATTTCAGAATCTCCAAAGACTTGAAGATACTTAACATCCAACCCGATTGCTTTGTATAGGCCTTGCACCAAGGCTTCGTACTCCGCTGTGTTGTTTGTGCAATCAAACTCAAGTCTGCATGTGAGCATGATCTTGTTTCCGTCTGGGCTAATCAGAATGCATCCTACTCCTGCTCCCTCGTTAGATTTAGAGCCATCAAAATATAATTTCCAAAATAAAGATGTATTTACAGAGTTATCTAAAAAATTAAAACACTTTGAATCATCAGTTTGGGAAAAATTTTCAACTTGGGACAAAACTGAATTTTCTAGGTAAGGTGAGGTGTGAGCATTGAAATTTCCGAGGAAAGAATCTACCGAGTAATTTCCTATGATACTGCTGTTGTATGCTATTGCTTCGTTCTCTCCTTCCAATTCAGTCACTATGTACTTTTGGTGCAACTCTCGTTCAACCTTTATTTGATTCGGTTTACCGTTGTAGGGTAACCACATGTGCGACCAGTCGGTTGAGAAATATCCATGGAGTTTTTCAGACCAATCCCTGCTAAGAATTAAACCATAGAATTCAGGGATATCAGCTACTAGAATGTCGATAACCTGGCATACTTTCGGGTTAGACGACAATCTTATGGTCACCTGGTTAAGTTCACCAATCACTTCGACTTGAGATCGATCAAGTTGAACTATGCTCACTGCGGATTTTTGTGGCTGAACATTCAATTTGGCACATATTGATCTAGGTAAAATATTCGTTGAAGCACCCGAATCAACCAAGCAATTGTGCACGTTTTTATTGTAAATTTCATAAGTGAGAAGAAAAGGAGGAGTATGGGATCTTGATCTTCCTCCAATCAAGGCAATGTCATTTGGATCAATCTTATTGATCATGTTGGTTGGAGGTCTTCCCATGTTGTGGGAAGCTACAACTGTAGGTAAAGATGTAGTAGGCACGGCATGTAATTCTTTCATCATTATTTTTCTGTTGATGTTTCAATTTTCTCAATTCGTAAAGAGTGATATTAGCCCTAGTCTTTTTCATGCAATCGATAATGTTATACTCCATTTCATCCGACACTATCAATGTTCTTGATGGAGGTGCTTGATCTGATTGGACTGGGCTAAATTGGGTCACTCTAGCAGCTGTTTTCTTTGTTGCGACCTTATCTTTTGTTGCAGGGCTTGCGCCCTTCTGTTTAGGGGTAGTTTGGGGAGGATCAAGTTGATTTTTGCTTTGTGTGCTAACCGGAAATGCTTCTTGATCTTCTTCTTGTGGGAGGATGAAATCCCACATTCCTTGTAGTTCCACAACTTCTTCATCATCGGTCTGCCCTTCAGTGGCATTCTCTTCTTCTTCTTCTTCTTCAGATTCGACGTTTGAGACAGCATTGGGTGGTTTCACCTCCATGGGAGGATTTCTTTTAAAAGATCTGTAGGGATTTTTTGAAGAAGTTTCTGCTACTTGTTTTCTTATGTCAATCATCTCATTGGACATGGCCTTTAATACTTTTTGTAATCCTTCCATATCGAAAGGATCTTTCGTTTGCTTCTTCTTGGTGTCTTCTTTGCAAGAGATTTTCTTAGATTTGCGTTCTTCTATTGCAGATCTCTTTTCTGGGGCAACTACGCGCTTTTCTACTGCTAACGCCTCAGTCAAGTTTTCAACTAAGGTCATCTTGTTTGCCCTATCTACGAAGATAGGCAAGTTTGATGGTAAGGCCGTGATGTACCATTCACATCTTACTTCCTCGCTGGGTTGAGAAGCAGCGGGAATTTTGTTGAGGATCTTATTGAACCATAAATTGAAATCTTTAATGGGTTCTCTAGCCTCAGCTTTAAGATTAGATAGGTCATTGATCAATGTCGCTGTTGATCTGTCATCGCCAAACTTGGTGAGGAATTGACTTTGAAAAATGTCCCAACTTGTGATGGACCCAGAAGGTAACGAAAAGTACCATGACCCGGCTGTTCCTTGCATTGTATAAGGAAAAAGCCGGACGACAGCATCCTCGCTGGTAACTCCGTTGAGATTAACAGAAAGCATGAAATTATTGATATGCTCTTCAGCTAGAATGCCTGTTTCTGGATTGAATTTAGGTAGCCATTTCTCAGGATGGGCCGATATTGGGCTCAGGGTGGAGGCATTAAAACCGCCCCAGGATTGTTCCATGGAGACTGGGCCATCGTTGAGCCGCTAGTTAATGAAAGTGCAGAAGACGGTCCCTGATGCTGAGAAGATGAAGATATTATGATCTTTGATGATTGAAGAGGAAGGGTTGTGGAAGATGGATGAGTGATTTGGGATGAGGATGTGGGTGGTTGACTTCGCGGTGAGGGGGTTGAAATGGACGAAGTAGATGAAAGAGTCTCACGGTCAGACTCTGGTGGTGTTTTCCTTGCTCTTTTCCTAGTAGGGAGAGGGAGTTCACTTGGTTGAATACCAAATTTTTCACTCTTCAATCTGGTCAGGGGATGAGCAGGATTGTACTGCGAAGTCACGCTGCTGTGAGATTTATCAGACCTCTGAGAAAAAATAGAGAATCCCTGGAGTTTACGAATCAAAGTTTGAATTTCAGGGGGTTCAATGATAAGTTGGTCTGATATATTAGGGTAGGTAGCAGCGGTGGATACTCGAGCGACTTCTAACTCCAGGTTTAACCGTATTGGAGAAGTCGGGGGAGTTGATGAGGGTGATTTACTCTCATAATGGTATTTAGATTTTGACTTAGTTGCCATTCGGAGGTTCAGGCCCTCCTTCTAGCGCCAAATATGTTGAGGGCCCTAAAATCGGGTCAACAACAAGGGGGATACCCACCCGGTCCGGAACCTGGTTGGCGGCTCCTTGCCCGTTTGGTGTAGCGGGTCCGACTAGGGATAATGGGACCAGCTTCCCAATCTAAAGGATGTGTGTGTGTGTGTGTGTAGATTTTGATGATGCTAATCTAGAGGTAATTTTAAGCTAATTTAATTCTAAACTCTAAACTGACTCTATGCTACTGTAATCTAACAAAAACAGCACATCTAATCTATACTAACCCGGGGTAGAATTCTTCCATAATGCGATCTAAAAAGATTTCATACAATAACTAGTAATAAAGATCATTCAACTATCATAAGAATATAAATCAATTAAGATAAACCATTCTGCATAAGAAGTTAGGCAAAACAGTTGTGAACAACATATCACATAATAAGTTATTCATATGTCAAGCACAAACAAATGACTCCACCGTACAAAAGTGCCAAATGGTAACCCACACATTCATACATTAACATATAAACAACTCAGCTGTATATCACTCTAAGAATATAAGCAGAAATTAATCAAGAGATAAAAGTACCATTTATGACTGATTTCACTCACAAACTTCGAGCAATAACGATTTATCTCTACTTACTTCTAACATATACTAAGAGTATAGAAGTGCAACATTAGTAGCAGACATTAAAATGCAAACATAAATAAATCTCGATCCATCCATTCATCAAAAACCCCCTCCGAGGGTGCAAAAGTGCATGTTCTGAGGACAAGTTTTTTGACAAATTTCTGGACCCTTCTCCAAATGCCATGAGAAGGGTTAAATACTACTAACTAATCTTAATTACACAAATTTAGGAAACGGCTTCAAATGACCGCCCTTTTACTAAAACAAATTTATTTCTAAAAATTGAATCTAATTTCTAACCGTTTCTGTATCTGCTCCTTAATGCTGTAAGCAATGCAAGGTTCACCTGGAAAGAGTTGGCTGGTTGTCTTTTTCTTTTGCTCAAGCGATAAAAGTAGAAATAACAAAAGCTGGCACCTCTTTCTGACAAACTAGAAGATATTTTCGAAAATCTTCCTCTGGCTGGGTGTATTTGCTGTGTGTATACTTAGTATAACCCAGATTTCTTTCAAACTGATTGCGCTGTTGCTATTTCGGTTTCCGGCCGTGTGAATGACTCAATGAGTTAGGGATTTTGTTGCCTGAACAATCTTCCGGATTGAAAATTGCTTCCATTCTTTGTTCCAGGCTTTTCTGGAGCGTCCTCCCTCTTTAGCGTTTTTCTTTTTGCTTTACCCAGTCTGAGCTTCAGGATCTTTTGCAAACATGCTGCTTTTGTGTGCCTTTGACTCTGAGTCTTGGATAGTCTATTTTCATCAGTGTCTGTTGAGTGATACTCTGGAATCCGTGGCCCTGCTGCATGCGGCATCCATTTGCGAAGGCATCTCCTCTCTGTTCTTCTAGTATTGGCGCTTTCCCCTTTTCCTTAGATGTTTCCTGCATATAGATTTATATTAGTTGCTGCCTTACAGTTTACGCAAAGGAAAATAGAAATGATGAAAATATTGACATGAAAGCTTTAAGTTCTAATGAATGCATAATCATGACACTCATAATGACTTGACTCTTTGAAAAACACAACACGATCATCCTTGGATACTCAGGCGTGCAATCATTAATTTCCCTTAAGGTGCGCGCTCAATTTTGGGTTTACAGATCATGCCGAGGAAACTTTGCGATGAGTGGTTTCTGCGATTCGCATTGTAGCATCGAGGATTGCGATGTCAAGAGGTGTCATCGCAGTAATTAATAGTCTCATTCATCGCAGATCGCAAATCGCAAGATCGCAGTTTGTAAGATCGCAAATCGCAAGATCGCATTTTTCATTTGATCACAGTGCGCTGCTTATGCGACGTTGCGATATGCGACGTCGCATATCGGCCATCGGTGATTCTTTAGGCTTTCTTTAAGGGAGATTTCACAATATGCGATGCGATGAATGTCGCATCGCTTCTTTGAAGCTTATTTATGCACATAGGAAAACGCTTCACTCTCTCTTTGCGATGCGATATAGATTTTAGGGAGTTAAATACAAAAATTTTGATAAAAAAAATTTTGGGATTTTTTGTTAAGGGTCCCCTTTTGCTTGATGTTATTGCTAATACGAAACAAAGAGGGGGGTTGTTGGTGACCACAACAAGACCCTAAACCCATCAAAGCATCCCTTAATTATTTCTTGCAAAACAAAAAAGGCAGATTTTTTAGTAATCATATGCATTTCTTTCTCAGTAATATTTGGGCACCCAATCTATCAAACCAAAACTACAAAATTGTGCAAATGAAATTTATAAGCAAGTGGAATCCATCATGTTAATCTTTTTGCTCATAATTAAGTAAACCCTAAATTGTAGCACGAACCATAGAATAAATTTTTTCATAGTATTTTTGTAAATAAAATTATGAGCAATTACAAATATTTATTTATAGTAAATAACCCTCACATGAATCTAATTCAAATGTGTAAAACAAGTAGTTTGAATTAGAATGGTAGGAAATTTGATTAGATAGAAACTCAACAATTATATACCAATATAGACCCATCTTAAGCACAAATCTATCATGAGTCGAGAGGGATAAAATTTCTTGAGGTGTAAACTTCTTTTAGAGTGCAAAATACAATGTGTAATTTTCATTGTTTAAATTGCATTTTTGAATGCAATATAGAGTACATAACTTAAAATTGTAGGTCCAAAAAGTCTTTGTTGGATTTCGACAGAAAAAACATATACATAAAAAGGGACCAAACTATAAAAAATTGAGACCGCTTCAAACGTTTTAACCATAAGAACTTATTTTTTCACTAGCTTTATATCACACATACATAATTTTTTTAAAACAATATATAATATATATAGTCGATATTAAAATATTTCACATAACATGTACATCAAGATATTTTATCAACACAAAAAAAAAATGTTATAAATATATTTTTAAGTATATGGGTCTATGCATGGCGCCGGGTTACACTTTTTGGCAAAGGGAGGGCGTGTTTATGTGAAAAAAGGAGTTCGATCAAGCCACTTTAAGTGATCAATTGAGCCTTTTTAAGCACTTTATCGAGCCTTTTTTAAGCACTCAGTTGATTTTATTGAGCGCTTAGAGTTAGCTCGATCGATCATTTAAAACAACCCTCGATCGAGATCTTGTTTAACTTGTGTTACAAGAGCTCAATCAAACTTTAGGGTTCTGCTTATTCCTATTAAAAACCTGTTCGTGGTCTACATCAACCATTTTTCGTGCAGACCGCGAGGAGACAAGAGCTCAACTGGGAGATGTAACGATCAAGCGAGGGATTTAATGCTCAACCAAGGGATTCAAAGTTTGACCAAGATGGACGGGCTCGATCCAGTTGCCCAAGGACCTCGCCAATACCCAAAGGCTCAAGGCAAGATAGGTTTTCTATCTTTTTTGTCTCTTTTATTTAATATGTTTTTGCAAAATAAAATAAATTAATTTGAAATAAAAACCCACCATACAAAAACCATAAATATAACTACGAAAACCACCATGAAAACCACAAAAAACCACTAAGAAAACCCTTGAAAACCAACAAAAAAATTCTAGAAAATCACGAAAAACAACCTAGAAAACCACAAAAAGCTATCAAGAAAATCCTTGAAAACTACAAAAAAAACTATAATTTAGGTTTTAAATTTTTTTCATTTCATTGTATAAGTTTTTCAATAATTGCAATGGTAGCATGTTTATTATGATTTTTTTTTTTTTTTTTTTTTTTTGTTGATTTTGAATGGTAAAAGAAATATTTTCATTTTTTATTTTTATTTTTTGTTATTTAAATGCATTTTAAATTTCAAATAAATTCGATAAAAAATATTCTCAAAAAGACTCCAAAACATAAAACAACCAAACTATAACCAATAAATAAATAAATTAGGAGTTTAAGATTGACATGATGAATATGGTTGCTCATGGTGAACCTCTATTTATCAAATAAGAAATTTTATTTCAGTTTTTTTAAGTTTAAATTAATTTGTATTTTAAATAATTTTTTAATAATAAATATAGTAATTTATTTAACAAAAATTAATTGTACTTAAATAAAATATTAACTAAATTAAAAGTCCAAAACGAATTTTTATTATTATTATATATATATAACTCTAGATTAACTACCAGCCTAGATCCATCTTAACCTCGGATCTATGAAGCACTGAGAGGGATCAAATCTCTCGAGGTGCAAACCTCGTTTTTTACCATACAACTTGAGGAAAGGTTTGCACCTCGAGAGATTTGATCCCTCTCGACACTTGATAGATCCGATGTTAAGATGGATCTAGGCTGGTTTCAACTGTGTATGGTCATACAAAATTTTTTGAACATCTAGGTATTTTGATCATTTTAAATATACTAAATATGTCTAAGATTAATTTAGTCAATTTAATTTTAGATTTGTTTAGCTACCTCAGTTTGTTGAGTTGAGAGAGACTGTTAGTAACTTGAATGATGAAAAATGATGAAATAAAAATTTTGCGTGCAAAGTGACAATGTAACAATGTTGAATGATAGCAAATTTGAATAATAAGAATATAGTCAATTACAAACAATCTTCATTGTGATCAATCTGAAACTATTTTCTTCTAATCTTCTTATTGGCATACCTATTTATTGTTTTCTCATATTGATCATATGAAAAGGGCAATTGAAATCGTAGACCATTCAAATATTGTATTTATGGTTGAATTATTATAACATAGAAGTCAATGCACATCTTGAATATTTTTTATGTGCTTACATTGAGAGAGAGTGCATATTTTTTGTGAGTGAGAAGGAGAGACAAGGGGAGATAGAGATATAAATGGAGTGGGGGAGAGAGGGAAGAAGAGAGAGGCAAAGATAGGGAGGGAGGAGGAGATATAGATATGGAGAGAGAAGTGTTAGAGAGAGATATAAGGGGGAGAGAGAGAGGGAGGTGAAATGTGAGGGAGAGAGAGGGATAGATAAATATGGAGAGAGAGTTTGTATGTTTGGGTGGTGAGATATAAATATAAAGAAGGAGAGAAAATGGGAGATAGAGATATAGATGGAGGGGGCAGAGATGTGCTTACATTGAAATCAATGCACACTATTAATCCAATTACTTTGAAATTAATGTACATCATACATCGAGTTGCATCAAATCAAAAATCAACATCTACACTGAAATCAATGCATCTAGTACAAACAGTCAAATAGGATTAGAAATCAACATCTACACTGGAATCAATGCATCTAGTGTAAGAAATCAAATAATATTAGATTCAATATCTACACCGAAACCAATGCATCCAGTGAAAGCAATAAAATAGGAGTAGAAATCAACTTCTACACTGAAATCAATGCATCTATCTCCCATTATCTCTCTATCTCAGCCCCCAAACATACACACTCTCTCTCCCTCCCTCTTCATATCCCTCTCCCTACCTCTTAATATCCCTCCATCCCTCCCTCTCTCTCTCTCTCTCTCGGATTGAAGCAATGAAGGGATAAAGGCCTGGCAGGAGGACAAGGCGATATTGTGATATTGCAATGGAAGGCGGACCCGATAGGGACTATGAGTGTGATTTCATAGATTTTGAAATCTGTATTTTGCGCTCAATAGTGTATTTCTGATATATCTCTATGTATTGGAATTTCGTTCCATTTTCGGGTTTTCGCCTGAAGGAAGGCCCCGATTCCTTTGTAACTATCCCTGATCATTGTGCCACACTGCAAGTGGGCATTTCGTAACAATGATACATGGTAGCAGGAATGCATTATATGCAGAGAGCCACAGAGACAAATGGCCAAATGCAGAGCCACAGAGCCAGAGCACCAGAGGGCCAAATGCAGAGCCACAGAGCCAGTGAGCCAGGGGGCTAGTCGAAGAGTTGAAAAGCCACAAGGGAACGATTCCTCATGATGAGAGACAGAGGAATGGATGGGGGATCCGCAAAGTTGGAGGATTGCACAAAAACACAGAGAGCACGATTGACAAAGCACACGCGGAGAGGCCGAGAGATAACACAACACAGCATAATTATACTCAGGAGAAGAGCAGAGAAGCTCGAGAGGTTCAGAGATGATTGAATGCTGAGTGTAAGCCCAGAGGAGGTAGTCTGCAGAGTCGGGGTGACTCATATGCTTGCAATCGCTTAGAGGTCAAGCGAAACCAAAAGCTCATAAGAGCCAAGAGCCAGAGTGAGAGCCAGAGCTAGATCCGAAGAGCCAGAGCCGAGAGAACAATAAAGAGATCAAATGATTAAGCTGTTGCTGGTGTTCAGAGTGTGGTGAAGATAGAAGAAGGAATTCTAGAGATAGTGAGAGAATTCTGAGGGAGTTGGTGCAAGCTAGAGCAAGATAGCTCAGAGCGCTGAATAAAGGAGTCTAGTCCAGAGAAGCCTAGATTTGTCTGTAGCTAAAGGATAGCCAGCAGGATAATATGGTATTCTAAACCCATAGGTTCATTTGTAAACCCATGGAGTTGAGCATGGAGCTTGTAAAAATGAATTTAAGCCATAATCCCAAAGAGCCTAATCGAGTTGATTAGAGCTCCAGGAGACATAGCCCAAGATATCAGGGTGAACTCCATATTATATTGTTGTTATGCGTGATTTCTTATTGTTGCATTGTATTTGCTACTTTTCTTACTACCACATGTATTAAATATCAGCATAAGCAACAGAACTTAAAGCACTTAATAGTTAAAGGCAAACTAAAAGCATACACCTATTTTCAAGCACTTTTTAATTCTGCAATTGGTTAATCATAAGGTCTTGGAAATATTTAAGCTTGGGAAGTCGAAGAGGTTCTTGTAAGCTTGACAAGAAGCCTTTAGTGCCCAATTTTCAGATCACTCCCTCCCTCTCTCCCTCCCTCCTTCCCTCCCTCTCTCTCTCTCTCTCTCTCTCTCTCTCTCTCTCTCTTTTTCCCTCTCTCCCCCTCCATCTATTTCTCTATCTCCATTTGTCTCTCCTTCTCACCCCCAAAACATACATACAGTCTCTCCATATCTATCTATATCTCTCTCCCTCCCTCTTACTCTCCTTCTCTCTCTTCCCCTTCTCTCTCTCTTTTCCCCTTCTCTCTCTCTCTCTCTCTCTCTCTCTCTCTCTCTCTCTCTCTTCCCACTTGCTCTCCTCTCTCCCTCATCGTCTCTCCATCTCTTCTAATATAATTACTTTGAAATTAATGTACATCTTACATCTAGTTGCATCAAATTAGAAATCATCATCTACATTGAAATCAATGCATCTAGTGCAAACAATCAAATAGGATTAGAAATAAACATCTACATTGAAATCAATACATCTAGTGCAAGAAATCAAATAGGATTAGAAATCAATATGTACACTGAAACTAATGCATCTAGTGGAAGCAATCAAATAGGAGTAGAAATCAGCATCTACACTGAAATAAATGAATCTAGTTTAAGGTATTAAATAGGATTAGAAATCGACATCTACACTGAAATCAATGAATCCAGTGAAAGTGATCAAATGGGATTAGAAATCAATATATACGTTGAAACCAATGCATCCAGTTCAAGCAATCAAATAGGAGTAGAAATCAACATCTACATTGAAATCAATGCATCTAGTTTAAGGTATTAAATGCGATTAGAACTTGACATCTACACTGAAATAAATGCATCTATCTCCCATTATCTTTATCTCCCATTGTCTCTCTATCTCAACCTCAAAACATACTCACTCTCTCTCTCTCTCTTCCACTTTCCTCTCCATATATATCTTTCTTCCTCCCTCCCTCTCTTTGCCTCTATCTTCTGCCCTCTCTCCCACTTCCATCTATATCTCTATCTCATTTGTCTCCCCTTCTCACCCCAAAAAAATACACACTCTCTCTCCATCTCTATCTATCTCTCTCTCCCTCCCTCATCCTCTCCCTCTCTCTTCCCCTTCTCTCTCTCTCTCTCTCTCTCTCTCTCTCTCTCTCTCTCTCCCCATATCTATCTCTCTTCCTCCCTCCCTCTCTTTTCCTCTGTCTTCTTCCCTCTCTCCCCCCTCCATCTATATCTATATCTCCCTTTGTCTCTCCTTCTCACCCCCAAAACATACACTCTCTCTCTCTCCATATCTATTTATCTCTCTATCCCTCCCTCTTCATCTCCCACTCTTTATCTCTCTCTTCCTATTGTCTCCATCCCTCTCTCTCTCTCTCCTTCTCTCTCTCTCTCTCTCTCTCTTCCCTCTTTATCTCCTCTCTCCCTCATCGTCTCTCTATATCTAATATAATTACTTTGAAATTAATGTACATCATACATATAGTTTCATTAATTCAGAAATTAACATCTACACTAAATCAATGCATCTAGTGCAAACAATCAATATCTACATGGAAGCCAATGAATTCAGTGCAAGCAATCAAATAGGAGTAGAAATCAACATCTACACTAAAATCAATGCATCTAGTGCAAGTGATCAAATAGGATTAGAAATCAATATATACACTGAAACCAATGCATCCAGTGAAAGAAATCAGATAGGAGTAGAAATCAACATCTACCAATAGGAGTAGAAATCGACATCTACACTGAAATCAATGCATCTAGTTTAAGGTATTAAATAGGATTAGAAATCAACATCTACACCGAAATAAATGCATCTATCTCCCATTGTCTTTATCTCCAATTTTCTCTCTATCTCAGCCCCCGAACATACGTACTCTATCTTTCCGTATCTCTCTCTCTCTCTCTCTTTCACCTTTCTCTCCATATCTATCTCTCTCTTCCTCCCTCTCTTTGCCTCTCTCTATTTCCCTCTCTCGCCCCCCATCTTTATCTCTATCTCCTTTGTCTCTCCTTCTCACCCCCAAAAAATACACACTCTCTCTCCATATCCATATATCTCTCTCCCTCCCTCTTCCTCTCTCTCTCTCCCCCACCTTGTCACTCCCTCTCCACCTTTCTCTCTCAATGGCTTTCTTCCCCTTCCATCTCCATATCTCTCTCCCCCTCTCTCTCCTCTCTCTCTTCCTTTCTCTCTCTCCATTTCCCTCCAACCTCCCTTTGTCTCCCCCCCCTATCACCCACACACTCTCTCCTCCACCCTCCAACTTTGTCATTGTCTCTCTCCCTCTCTCCTTCTCGCTCTCCCCCTCTCTCCCCCCTCCAAATATATGTCTCCCTGTCTCTCTCTTCACCTTATTTCCATGTCTCTATCCTCTCCTTTTATCTCTCTTCATTCGTCTCCTCTCTCCCTCATTCCATCTTCATCTCTCCCTTGTCACTCCCTCTCTCTCTCAGTGTCTTTGTTCTTCCCTCCTTCTCTTTCCCCATCCAAATCCATCTCTCTCCCTCACTCTCTCCTCCTCTCCCCCCCCCTCTTTCTCTTCCTTCCTCTCTCTCCCTGTCTCTCCCACCTCTATGTCTCTCTTCCCCCACTTTATTCCCCCACCATCTTAGTCTCTCTCTTAAATATGAAGCCATTGTATTGTATTTAAGAAAGTATCTAAAAAAAAAACATAATTGGTTATAAAATATTAAACCTATATTTTGGATCAATCATGTCAAAGAAGATACAATAATGAAAAACTTGAAAGAATCATGCACTATCTTTCCTCTATCATTGTTAGTCACTTTGTTTTCTCTCTTCCCTTGGATCCTTGGCTAAGATGCATCTATTCTAGTTCTTTATAATATTATTTATATTATATAAATTTCACATATGTATATATAAAAGTATTCTCATTCTTAATTTATTAAAAATAAATTAAAATAAAGTATTTGTAAAATATTTTGATTTTGAAATAAGTTATGGATTTTGGGCATGTGGTATTGATAAGCCATGGTATTGTGAATAATCAAAAGACTAGATCCATAACATAATAATAAAAAGCTTAGATGACCCATGGTATTGATAAATCATTGTATTAGTCCACAGTACTATGATTTTCCTCCCTCCTCTCACTCTCTCCCTCTCTGTCTCTATCTTTCTCTTCTGGGTATTGGCCCATGGTATTGTAAAAAAACCTATTTAGAAGTTAATAATATCCATAGTAAATATTTATGATTAAAAATATTATTATATTGTAAATATTATTCTTTTATCTACTTATTAATTAAATTTAAAGATGGTTATGGAATCATTATTTTAATTTATATGGTAAAATGGATGTTAATTTATAAGTACTATTCATATATTATATATTTTAATGTGATATGTATATTAAATTTTCTTTTGTCTAAAAAAAATATTAGTAATTTTATTAATAAAAACAAAATTACAATATAAAAAAAATTAATTTAAAAAATATCTAACGTATAACGTCTAACATAAACATCATCTAACACCCACACATCTACCCTATATTGGGTTGTAGAATGCGTCTAACTATATATATATATATATATATATATATATATATATATATATATATATATATATATATATATATATATATATATATATATATATATATATATATATATATATATATATATATATATATATATATATATCTATATCTATATCTATATCAGTTAAGTTTCAACAATGCATCATTGATAGATACATTAAATCGATGATGAAAGGTGCATTTAAAGTGAATAAAAGAGTTTTGAATATTTTCTAATTTGTACCATATTGTTTCATTATATAGTATGTTGTAACAAAAATATTGTCTTCATGTGTCAAAGTCAAATATTATAAGAACTTGTCTTATGGAGTATTTGGTTGGCATGAAATTTTATTAGTTTTGCAAATAGGTTTATTTATTTTTTTACATATATTTACATATTTATGCTCTACGAATAAAATGCATTATTTAGGAATGGGAAAAAAATGTGAAGTTAGATTTGATCACCTATTTCGATTGTATTTACATGTAACTCAATACTTTCTTTGATAAATTAACAAAAAAGAGACTCTAAAGTTTTGGGCTTCATGCTAGATTATTGTACTTGAGTTTAGAAATAGTTTTCTTGTTAACATTCTTTCTAAGTCAATATTTTTTTCTTGGATTAGTTTATATAAAATGGAGAGGCATCTCCTATACACCCTCCAACCGTAGGCCATCGAAGTGTGGGGGGGTGTGCTATACATAGTCGAGCTCGAGATATATAACATAGCCCAACCAGAGTGTGTGTTCCACTCATAGATCCTCACTTTGATACCAATTAGAGTGTCAAAGGCAGTGTTTATGTCTCTGTGGATGATCCTATTATATATAGTGGACCTTCTTCACCAGTTTTAGGTAAACCTCATGCATTTTTAAATCCTCTTTAAACTTTATCTGGTTATGTCATGAAATTGCCTTTAATTTTAAATAATTTTCAATTGATGTGTTTGAATTTAATGTATATATTATCATGATTCTAGTTTGTTATATACGTGTTAAATTATGTTTATGATTTGTAGATCCTCAACAAGGAAAATCTAAGGATCACAACATAGCATCGATCCCTCTATGGGACAATGCTATAGTCAGTATCACACTAGAGGATGTTAGGGCCCAACACACATGGATCACATGATAACTGGGTAAAATTTTAGCTGGTTCGCCTAATAGGCATAATTTGTATTTGATGCTAGAGAGCATCAATGGTTTGATTGAGATATACCAGAGGGCGGGCCAATAGATCCACCTCCTACATTCCATACAAGGATTAGGATACAGGAGGTTAGATGCCCACATAATTGGGAGGTGGTGAAATATGCCACCAAGGATATTGATGTTCGTGGGGAGTTGTTTGACATTCCTCTAGAGCACTGTGCTAGACATCGAGGTCTAATTCCACTCATATATTTTAAGAATGTTGATGCGATGTCCCCTTTTGTTTATGTTCGATTCAATGGAGCTTGGGGCTAGTTCCCCCACCATGACTAGGTATCCCTTTACTTTGTAAAGAATATATATGTAGAGTTCGTGCTACATATGAGGCCAGATTACACCAGCATTGGATTTGAGTTTTATGGACCTATCTTGGGACGTACCTATGATCTTGACAAGGCTTGTAGGGACCCTGGGCATGTACCACCACCTCCAAGACTGTCGCCACTACTGTCTCAAAGCGTGGTATTGTTGATAGAGCTAGAGGATTCATGACAACTTGGTGATGAGACCAGGCATACCATTGCCGATAGCATGTGGAAAACATTGGCCAATGCACATGTTTCACTTCTTGGAGAGATGAGCAGGCCACCATTGTTACCTCATGATCTGCCAGTTCCATTATATGGTGATTCATATCTCGTGAGTCTACCCATTGACCAACTTTTGACATATGCATGTATGTGTCATTATGCCATCCGTGACACTTAGAGGGTACATGGCCTGTGACACAGATGAGGTACATATATACTAAATTTTTAACTCTTATTGTAAAATTATGCATTAATCATATTAATGTAGTTCATATTAGATTGCATTTATATTAATAAGTTCATGATAACATGTACACACAACCCAACTACATTGATGAGATTATGAGGTTATTCGAGGGGGTAGTTAATTAACCAGAGCAACCTCCAACGGTTCATGTTTCCATGGATTCTCCTCCACCTCCACCTCATAACTCTCTTGTGGAGGAGAGTCACTATGTGCAACCACATGGACCAACCATTGAGGTAAAAAAAATTATTCCTAAGATTTCAACAATTTTTTTTAAGTTACATGCATGCTAATTAATTCGAAAACTAATTAAATTTGTATTTGCCATTATGTAAATAAGTCCATATGAAAATTTTTGTCGATGTTGTAGTTATGTGGATGCATGAGTGGGATGTTGGGTATAGAGGCATTAACGATGTAGGTCCATTGACGCAGACCCTAATCTTTGAGCCACAAGCAGGGGAGCACCAAACCCAGATTGATCGGACCCGATCCTACCCAGCTTTCATTTGGGATTGAGTGAAGTTAGTAGACTCATATATGTAATTAAATGTGGTTCAAAATAATCTATTTCTAGATTGTTTATTTTGTACAAATAGGGATCTAATTAATTTGAATTTAAATGTGTTAAATTCAATACCATATTAAGGACTATTAATTTGCGCAACAGAACTCACATAGGAGTTCTGGTGGTAGTTAGAGTGGATAGTTTGTATATTTTTATGCCCATTTCATAGGGAAAATTCACATGTGATACAAACTTCATATATTTTCATAGGTGGACAGTTTATGGATGTACATGAACATTATTTCAGTTTATGGATGCTTATTATTTCAGTTTATGGATGTTCGTCTAATGTAATTTGTATATATTTTCATATGGAAAATTTATTGATACATTCATTATTTTTAGTTTGTGGATTTTATTAATATTTTTTATGGATGTTCACTAAATTTGAGTTTAAGCATTTGTTAGTTATTTCACTAGTTTAATTTTTTTTTTTATATAGTATAAGTTTTATTAAAAGATATAACAATTTTGATTTCCAGTTTCATAGACTAAGAAAATAAGTATAATCTTACTATGATGCAAGTCACTTCGATACTTAAAATGAACTAAAATATATAACGGTTGAATTAAAAACACAAATTATAGGATTGAAACAAGTTTTAAATTCAATTTTAAAAGATGTGTAAACAAGAAATAAGTTTTATTCATTTTTTCTTTTGAGATCATCCACAATAGCTTAGTCATAACATGATATTTAAGTCATATGTTGGGAACGAGTCCCTTAGGGTCAATTTTTGGGTTTAAATCCCAAGTTTTGGGGCTAAAGGCCCAAGTTTTGTATAAAGAATGTAAAGTCTCTGCATTTTGTGGTCATAGAGCACGAAGATGTAAACAGTCAAAAAGGGTTTTCGCCCTTATTTTAGGTAGCTTGTGTCGGCTTGATGAGATTCACCCCTAGTCCACAGACCATGGGAATGTATAAAAAGGGAGTCTTAGAAGAGTCTAAGGAATTTTAGTTCTTAGGAAGTTTTTGGGTAATTGATCGATATAATGGGTCTGTGAGAGCTAAGAGCCAAGAGTCTTAGTGTAGGAAGAGGCTTTACAGCTGAGTGCGTAGAGGCCTAGGATAGAAGTTTGCAGCTGAGTGCGCAGACCCCTACATTTGTGTGCACAGGAAAGTTAGAGTATGTACTGGAGATCTGATTCACAGGGAAAATTTTAAAGATGTTTTTTTTTAAAGTTTAGAAACCTTGTTGAATATCACAAGTCCATAATATGCAATCTCTAAAATGTTTGGTGATATTTTTATAAAAATATTCAAACTTATAATAATTTAACATAGCCTATATATAGAATTTTGGCGATTTTTAAAGAAAAAAAAATTTATACTATAAAATTTGGGCAAATTATTTTTTAGAAAAAATGGAAATTAGCGAATCCTTTTTTTGGAAAAAGCATGGAAAATTTGCCCACTTGCGAATATTAGCCCCTAAAATTTTCCTTGGATCTAAACCATCAATAAAGAAGAATTATTCTAGAAATATTTGTGTATGAGCTAATTTACTTCCGTTATGAATGTATGCAGTTACGTTATGTTGAATACTGGGTTTATGATTTAATGTTGTATTGGTGTGCGAATCTATGTGTTTTACATTGTTATATGAACGCAAGTAAGAATATCTATTTACACGAAGATAATCATAATGCATGTTTAAGTTAACAAATACTTAAGCTAATATGGGTAGACAGAAGTAAGAGTAATTACAAAGGCGCGTAAGCATTTGAATTGCTTATTTAGGGTCCGTGAAGGATGAGCATAGACCTTCACGAAGGTTGTGAAGTTGAATAAGAGAAGTGCCTTGATAAGCACTAAAAGGCTTATTGGTCTACGGAAAGGAAGGATTAGGGTATAAAATGGCATCACAACTATCTCAGGGTGTGGAAGCTTGGTTCCTGCATCCCCCCATACTGCTTCAGGTGAGACTTCAACCCACGCTCTATGGATTGATACCGAAAGGGCTAGTAGTGTAGGGATGTTCTTGGCTAATTAACGTTGAACCTGGGTTAAGGCCCATTGAGCCAATGTCATATATGTATTTTTTTTAATATACTGAAAAACAATTAATGAAATATGTTTCTATAATTTTGTATATAGTTTTATGAACTTTCATAAATTTAGTTGACTATCTCAAGATTTAATTAAAAAACATAAATGAAATTGAAATAAGTTTTATTCAATTTTATTTCTCTTGAGGTCATCTACAAGATCTTAGTCATAACATGATATAAGTACAATCTTACTATGATGCAAGTCAGTTTGATATTTAACCTGAATTAAATGTATCATATATCAATTTAATATTGAGCATGGAAAGAATTACAAATATGTTAAATTCATATTGTCTTGTAGAAAGTGATTTTTAATGCAATCAACATGTGAGTTATTAGAATTATTTTAAAAATAAATTATTTGAATTATGAAGTCATCCATATTATAATTTAAAAAAATTATATATGGACAATTTTGCAACCCACCTGTTGCATGGCCAACTCTTTTAAGTAATTCAATCAATTCCTTATCTCAAGGTTCAATTAAAAAAACATAAATAGTTTTGAAATAAGTTTTATTCAATTTTGAAAGATGTCTTGTAAACAACAAATAATCCTTATTCATTTTCTTTTTTGAGTTATTCTATAAGAGCTTAGTCATAGCATGATATAAGTACAATCTTACTATGATGCAAGTCACTTTGATACTTAAAATGAATTAAAATATATCATGTATCATTTTAATATTGAACATGGAACGAATTACAAATATGTTTCATATTCACTTGTAGAAAGTGTCTTTTAATACAATCATCATGTATGTTATTACAATGATTTTAAAAATAATTTATTTGAATTTTAAAGTCATCCATATTATAATAAAAAACCTATAAATAGAATTTTTTACAACCCACTCATATACCATTATATGATCAACTCTTTCAAGTATTTCAATCAATTCCTTATCTCAAGGTTCAATTAAAAATCACAAATAGGATAGAAATGAGTTTTATTCAATTTTAAAAGATGTCTTGTAAACAACAAATAAGTTTTATTCAATATTATTTCTTTTGAGATTACCTACAAGAGCTTAGTCATAACAGTATATAAGTCAATCATATTGGAATTTAATATAGGTTATATATATATATATATATATATATATATATATATATATATATATATATATATATATATATATATATATATATATATATATATATATAATACATTTATAGTTATATATAACATAATTATATATAACTATAAATGTACATATATATATATATATATATATATATATATATATATATATATATATATATATATATATATAGTTTTAGATTACAATTTTATGATTAAAATTAGTTAGTTATAACTATAACATAACTACATATAATTACAGTTAACATAATGTATACCGCAACATAACTAGCATATACATATAAAACTTTATTTTTACAATGGTTAGATCAAGATTTATAGCTCAATCGACATAAATGGCTCAATCGAGGGTTTCTTAAACTCTCAATTGAGCTATTTGAATTTATAATCCAAGTGCTTGATCTAGCTATTGAGGTCCTAAAAATAACAATTTTTGTTTTAGTACCCATTATGTTGATTTCTTTACAACACCATTTTGTACCTTGGAAGACCTAGGGCATAATTTGTTCTTAAGTGGTGGAGTTGATCATGTTGGATTCATGAAGGAATCCTCTATCGAATAGAATATGAGTTTGAAATTTTTGAATTCATGCGATATCTTTTATTTAATTTCCTTTAAACATAATGTTTGAATTTTTTTTGGACAACTTCAAAGGGGTTGAATAAAAAATAAATAACATAAAATATACACAACGAAAAATTTCAACAAATATCACTAACTTCGTTTATAAGTCTTCTTCAAAATGGTACTCTTGGTTTTTCAACTTATTTAAATAATTAAAAAAGTATTATGTGAACACATATTTCTGCAAAATGCAATTCAAATATTACTTCGAAAAATACTAAAAAAATATAATTTTGCATATATATATCTATATATATATTAAAAATTACACATTTTAGGCTAATTTTTACTACGTGAACAAACACATACCTCTTAAGATGTGTGAAAAGTTGCAAGGACAAGCATTTCATTTAAAGAAAAGTTGATAGATTATATGACACTAATTTTTTTTGCGAAAAATATCATTAGGAGGACAACATAATTCTCTACAATTTGTCTTTTTACTCTAAATCAAAATTCACAATTCTTATATATATATATATATATATATATATATATTAAAAATTACACATTTTAGACTAAGTTATGCTACATGAACACACACATACCTCTTAAGATGTGTGAAAAGTTGCAAGGACAAGCATTTCATTTAATGAAAAATTGACAGATTATACAACACTAAATATTTTTGCAAAAAATATCACTAGGAGGACAATATAATTCTATACAATTTGTCTTTTCACTCTGAATCAAAATTCACAATGCTTATATGAATTTTGAGTGCTTCATTTAGATAAAAGAGAAATTTTAAAATTCCATCGCCACATTAGGCCCAAAAGTGTAACCATCTTCCTACATTCACCCATATGTCAATATTAATTCATATTTAAAATATTTTATTGATAATCCATATTGAATAATTTATTATTTACAACTAACTGAACTTGCATAGGATATTCATTTTTGTTTTTTATATGATAGCTGATATTACTTTTTTATTTAGAGAATATTTTATTTTAATTTTAAGAAAAGTGTGTGTTAACTCCACATTTACAGACATAATTACACATTGCACTCATACTGGGTTGTAGAATGAACCTCTCTCAATGTGTCTCTAGGCTCAATGAGCCTCTCAGTGCAATTAGAGACCCCTGATGTGGGATTCCTATCGGCAAGTCTAGTAATTCACAATAACCTTCGAAGTATACATTCTTGAGTGTGGAAATTTGTCCCAAAGTATCTTTTGGTATGAATGGATGCATGTAGCATTGTAGTGTGAGAAATTGAAGAGGAAATAATTGAGAGAACAAATTTGGAAGTTCATTCAAAATAATGTGTCTAGAGAGATAAAAATGTATTATCTTTTGAAGGTCACCCAAATCATTAGCGACTATTTGTAGAAATTTTATATTTCTTAACACTATCTTTTCCATGCTCGTTCTTATCAATTCTACAAAAGAGAAGTTTATCTTCCTCTCTTTCATTATACACATAAATCATGAAACATTGATGTTAAAAAAATTAACACTCTTGCAAATATAGATTGTCTGCATAGTTATGTTCTACACACCCAAAGAAACTCACCATCCCAAAGTTATATCCCCAAATCTCAGGCATCAACTTATATCCTCAAGTGGCCATGGAAACATGTCCCATGTTCAAATGCTTGGAGGATTTTCCAGAATTTAGGAAGAAGGAAAGTTATTCAAGTGCAAACATTACCAACAACATTTTAGATAGAAGTCCTGTAATGGAGGGTAATTCAGGCTCGCTATATCATGGTGCACAATCCATTAAAGACAATCACTCATATTTTCTAATTGTTCATGTAAACATGTTATTCTAATTGAATTATCAATCCATGGAATCAACTTAGTTGTCGGTTGATCATAAATCCACGACTAGGGGAGGGAGGGGGAGTCGAGTTCTGAGTCACTTAGGAAAGTAACAAAGGTGTGGCATATGATAAAAAAAAAAGATAGAAGTTGACCACAGAACAAAATGAAAACAATGAAACCAAAATAACTAGACTCAATTGAATTAGGCCCAATCATGAGATTGAGCTTTATTAAACTTGACATAACAAGCAAGCTAGATGTTGAACCCACTGAACCTATTTCTAATACAATGGATTTATTCCTTATATGATATTATATTAGATAAGTAAGCATGCCTATTTTATTTAGCAGTTGTAGGTGTTTGGATTAGTTAGTTTAGTGAATATGATAGGGTTTCTCTTCATAGCGCCCACTATTAAGAGGTATCTAAGAAAGTATTTTCACCGGGAAAAAGGAAAGTGAGCATAGATTGATACATATTGAAAATCATTACTATGCACAAAACCCTTAAACAAACCCTTTCTAGAGGAAATCAACATCTATTTCATGCAGGTACCAAACTAATGTTCTAATCCATCCATTGAAACCACATTATCACATTTCACAAAATCATTCACCAACTCCCCCAATGGTCTTCGAATTTCTGGTGATATAAAATGATGATCCAACTTGCCTCACACATGAACCATAGTTGTAGAGGAAAATGAGAATGGAGGTTGAGAACATAGTAGAAGTGTCCCCAGAGAGTAGGTGTTAGTAGGTTTGGGGTTGGTGCTATGAAGGTGAGGCGACACATGGGTTTCATGCAGGCCCTGCCCAACATGAGGTTCAGGTTCCCACCCTTTTTCTCATCTATCTATCTATCTATCTATCTATAATTTTTCATTATAATTCCTTTATCTATATTTTGTTTTAATTTTTAATTCCATCTAATAATTTAATTAATTTATTAATTTATTAAATAAATAGATTATATATAATTATGATATGAAATTAACATTCATTTATATATATAATGGTTAAATTAGAATGTTGATTAAAGAAATTAACATATAAATTGAATTAACATTATAAAATTTTATAATAATTTAGAATAATAATAAAATTAACATCAAGGTTGAGATTAACATAAAGGTTAATATTCTAATTGATTAATTAAGGTTACAAGAGGGGAGAATTTAATGCTAAGAAGGTGAGTATGCTAGTTGACTAATAGGGCATCATATTGCTTGCTTAGCTAGTGACAGGAGCATATTTAGTAGATCCATGAGGATATGCTCAGTATTAGTAATGCTTGTTTACAAGAATAGTTAAAGTAAAATCTGAACCCTATCATTTTGTATATGTGCCGAAGTCAAGTAAGAGCTAATATTATCATAGGATGCACTAATGAGCCTTGTGTGTCATTTAGATACTTGACCAGATCATAATGGTGAGGATGTGAGGGAAATGAGGCTAAGCAAGATCATCACAAGGACCACCTCCTCCAGAACCCCCATTTCCATCATTAGATCTAACTCTCATCTTGTGCTCTATAGAGGAAATTGATGAGACTATAATAGGGTGAAAAATAGTTCAGGTGGATGTAGAGCACCCTCCATTAGGGGTAGGAAACCCTAAAGGGTCGATGGAATATAATAAAGGACCTACAACTGAGGAAATTACCAGGGAACTCCAGAACACTAAGATCCCATAATTTGTTAGAAGTCATGCCATCGAACAAGCAAAATATTGGTTGAAAGGAATGACAAGATGTTTTTCTCTAAGGGAGTATACTTTCAATTCGAAGGCCAAGATAGTGATATTACAACTTAGAGATAGTGCCTTGAATTGGTGGGGAAACAATTGCACCTCACTCCTAACACTGTCACTTGAGGAAAGGTTTAGGAAGAAGTACTTGCCAACATATTACGAAGAACAACAACTGAGAGATTTCCGTGATTTAGTGCAAGTAAACCACACAATATAAAAATATGAGATCAAATTCATGGAATTGGTTAAGTATGTCGCCAACATGCACATTGATCAACATGAGGAAGATATCTTCATTTATGGATTGAAGCTTAGGATTAGGGAAATTGTTTAGATGTGGAAACCATCCTCAATTGTGAACGCTGCTTAAAATGTTCACTATGTAGAAGAGCACTTAGACTTGGAAGAGGGAGACAAATTTGTTTTTCAAAAAATGCTAAGGTTGTGAGGAAGGCCCCTTATACCTTCTCCATGGGGGTGGGGGGGGGGGGGGGGGGCAGGATGGGGGTGGTGTTATAGACATATTTTGGCATTGCAACCCCAAACTCATATGTCCATAAACTAAGGGCTCCTTAAGTCCCTAAAAGTGTTGTTTCACACCCTAAAGGATCATGGTCAACTGATTACATCATTTCCCAGAAGTTCCACTTGAAAAACTACTCAAAATTGGCCAAAACTGGACCATACAGACTACTCCATGGGCAAGGTGTGATGCATACTGACTACCTAACTGGCCAGGTGTGATGCATACTTAAATGGCCTTCTATGGGGTGTGACGAGTGAGAATAGACAAATGGCAGAGACAGTTTGCAAGGTGGATGATCATGGAATCTTCCAGAAACTTCTCCTGTGACACTTGCCTCTCTGAATTCGCCCAGGGATGAGTAAGAGATCATGAAATCTCCAAGTGGAACCAAGAACTATCAATGGAATGACACTAATCAAAAACCTAGAGCTAACTCACACCCTTGCAAGACATCTATAAATGTATCCCTCATCTGAGAGATTTGGAGGCTGGAATTTTGTATTTTGTAAGGAAGTGTTGTTGGTTTTTTGGTGAGAAGAGACATTGCATTGTTGGGTGATTTTCTTGTTCATGAGGTGAAGAGGGCTTCTACAACTAGGAGGATGATGCTGGATCAGACAGCTGGGTTGTAATCCTTTCTTACATTACTATTAATAAATTTCTTTGAGTTTTCCTCCATATGATCTCGTATTTATGAATCTTATTGTTTATGAATGCAATTGTATGGTCAATGTGTTTCTGATTCCACATTGTTTATGATGTTTTAGATAGAGATGCTTTGATAGTTTGCTGTTACTTTGACTCTATGGGTACTCTTTGAAGTGGGACAAGTAGGAGAGTAGTGGCAAATTCTATCAAGGAAAGGAGAAATCAAGCTAGGATCAAAGCAGAAGATCCAGGTTGATCCTCTTTTCTTCTCTTCCATCTATTACACTTAAAGGAACTCTTGAAAAGATTTCATTGTTTATTTCTAAGATAGCTACCCATATTAGTGGGACTACCAGTTTGAATCGACACTAGTTTTCCCTGAAACAGGTGGGGATTTTGGGGCCACTTCCTTATGGAAACAAGGTTGTACCAAGAAAAATGGCAACATGGATTTCAATGGTTTCTAGTGCAACTTTGTTGATGATTCTAGGGACTTGTGCAGGTTGAGGACATATACGTGGAGTTATGAGTAGAGGCGGGGATCCCAGGGGAAGGAGCTCATTCTAAGGGCCCCCATAATAGACTATTAAGATTGTTCCATGCATAACTTATTGGGGTTGTAAGAGACCTCACTACTAGTATGAATTCCCTGAGTTATAACCTAGTAACACTTGTAGAGAAAGAAAGGTACATATGGGAGGAAAAGAAAGCCACCATTAGATTTATGCAGTGGTTGATAACCACCAAGGTGAACATCAATCTGTCATGATATAAATATAGGTATGATGAATAATTTAAGAGTTAAAATTATGTTTATTTTTGGTGCTACAGATAGTTTGATTTCACCATTTTCATTAGACATTTGTGGGTTGGTATCCTATGAGCACGATAACTTTATATAGGTTGAAGTGGCCTTTAAGGTAAAATAAGGAGTAAGACCTAGTGTTGACCAATGTCGAGTAAACCTTGGGGTGTATACAACTAAGTTGAAGGAATATGTCACTATGTTGGGGACATACTATATAATCATTGGAATGGACTAGTTAGATGCTCATCGAGCTTTGGTAGATTTTTAAAAAAAGAAAGTGATCTATTTAGATGATGAAGGTAGGTCAATTGACATTTCTGGTATCAAGAGAGGAGTGTCCCTGCTATTCATCTCAATGATAAAGTTAAAATTATATCTCTGGTAAGGCTTTAAATTATGTGTTTGAGGTCATAAGTGACAAGAAGAGACCCCCTATATCATCGCCCAGTTCTATCAAGATTCAAGGATGTTTTCCCCAAAGGGTTGCCAGGATTACCCCCTAAGAGGGATATCTAGTTCATAATAGACCTAAAACTTACCGTGAATCCAATATCCAAGACACCCTATAGGATGGAAACTCTTTAAATTTGTGAGTTGTAGGTGAAGTTAAAAGAGTAGTCAGATTTGGGATTTATTTGACATAGTATTTCACCATGGGCTGCACTGGTGATTTTCGTCAAGAAGACATATGGTTGATTTTGCATATATTACAATGACTTGAATAGAGACACAATAAAGAATAGGTACATTATACCTATAATAAATGATATGTTCAATCAAATGAAGGGAATAGTGGTTTTTTGAAAGATTTATTTGTGATCTAGATACCACTTGTTAACGATTCAGGTGACATCCTAAAGTTTTCCTTTCGAACTTAGTTTGGACACCATGATTTCATATTATTTCCATTTTTTTTTACCAATGCACCAATAGTGTTCATGAGCCTCATGAATGATGTGTTCCAAAAGTATCTATACCAAATTGTGCAAGTCTTTCTAGACAATATTCTCATGTATTCCGAGAATGAAAAGGAGAATTAAGAGGACATAAGGGTTGTGTTGACATGCTTAAGGAAAAATAAGTTGTATGGAAAATAGTCAAAATGCTCTTTATTTGAGAAGTAAATTCATTACCTTAGGCATATCATTTTGGGAGAAGGGGTTTCAACTAATCTAGAAAGGGTGAAGGCCATAATGGATTGGCTGGTGCTAAAAATTTTCATGAGGTGCATAGCTTCATGGGGATAGTAAGTTATTATTGGGAATTCATGGAATGGTTTTCAAATATCGTGAAACAAATCACCACATTATAGCACAAGGGAGTTAGGTACAAATGGACAGGAAAATGTGACACAACATTCATTGAACTAAATAGATTACTAACCAATGCACTGATCCTTTGGGTGCCTGACATGGAGAAGGACTTCATAGTTTTCACAAATGTTTCAAAGTAAGGATTAGGATATGTTTTGATGCAAGAAGGATCAAGATTAATAGCTTATGCATCCAACAATTTGAATAAAAATTAAGAGTTCTACACTACCCATGAATTAGAATTAACAATGGTGATGCTAGCTTTTAAACTATAGAGACACTACCTCATTGGGAGAATATTTGAGTTGAAGAATGATCATGAGAGCCTAAAGTATCTCTTCACTCAAAGGGATATAAATGCTAGATAGAGGTCGTAAAGTAAATTCATGAGTGAGTAAAATTTTTGGATTTGATACATTAAGGGAAAATAGAATGTTGTAGTCATTGTGCTAAGTAGAAGACCCAAAATGTTTTCCCTTGTACCCTAATGGGTCAATTTTAGGGAGCATATGTCAGAGAAAATATGTGAAGATAATTGATATCTAAAGGTTATGTTAGTGCTCTAGAGTGGGAAGATGATAAAACCAAGGTTTTAGGGCTCTACCCTTGAATCAGTTGGACTGTTGAGATTTCAAGGAAGAATGTACATCCCTAGGGAAGGTAGTATACGAGGAACCATCCTTGAGGAGTAACATAGGACACTCTATTGTGCACATCGTAGTGCGAAACATGTGTATGTATACGTGAAGGAACTTTTCTTTTGGGCAGGAATGAAGCATGGCATGGTTTAGTTTGTTGCGAAGTGTCTTGAATTTCAACAAGTGAAGGCTAATCATCACCACCCAACAGGACTACTAAAAGCATAGGACATCCCTATGACTAAATGGGAGGTTGTTTTCATGGATTTTGTTGTGGGTTTACCACTCATTTCACAAAGGAACAACACCATCTTGTTTTTAGTTGATAAGTTGACCAAAAGTTCCCATTTAATCCCAATGAGAGACACTTATGATGTTACAAATGTGGCATGAGTGTTTATAAGAAAATTTATCTAGCTACATGGGTTACCCACAAAGATCGTTTTTGATAGAGACTCCTGCTTAGATATAGTTTTTGGATAACTTTGTACTTAATTTTGGGGACTCAATTGAACTTTAGAACTGCATATAATTCATAAACATATGGGAATACTGAAAGATTAAATCAAGTTATGAAAGACATGCTTAGAATCTATGTTATGGATAACCAAACTCAATGGTAAAGGTTCCTACCATTGGTAGAGTTCACCTACAATAATAATTATGATAGTTCAATTGGGATGCCTCCTTATCAAGCTCTATATGGGAGGCCATGCAGGACACCACTGAGTTGGGAAAAGTTGGAGGACATAGTAATAGTAGAGCAAGAATTAGTTCAAGAAATGGAGGAATAACTAAGGCAACTTTGACAAAGGTTAAAAGTAGCACATGATAGATTGAAGAGTTATGTTGATGCAAATAGAAGTGATCGAAGTTATGACGTGTAAGTTAAGTTCTTATTCATATCCAACCCAACAAGGCCACCATTAGGTTTGGGAAAGGGACAAGGTTGTCACATCAATTTATAGGACCTTTAAGGATAAATGAAAAAATTGGAACAATTTCCTATCCTCTTCTATTGCAACCCCACTTGCATAAAACTCATGATATTTTGCATGTATATGGTCTATGAAATTATGTTTTTGATCAATCTCAGAAAGTAAATTAGAGGGAATTGCGGGTCTCAAACATGGGAACCATTATGGTTGAACCATTACACGTATTGGAATATAGGCTTCGACAAAATTGGCATCACTTGGTGGACCAGGTTAAGGTCCAGTGGGACAAGTAAATCCTAGGGTATGCTACCTAGGAGGAGAATAGACTATACATCGTGAGTACCCCTCACTTTTTGACCACTTGTGATGCCCATTTTGACCTAGATAACTACCTATGTTGAGGCCCTATTTGTATTTTTATGATGTTTTACTTATGAACACTATATAATATTGATGCATTTTAGTTGGAAAAATGAACTTACTTATATGAAACACTTGATGGTTTTTTTTTTACATTTATTATAGTATATGATGTATGACTTATCAAATGTATGATTTACTTCCAACATGATGATGTTAGTTGAAAAAAAATAAAAAAGTTTGGTCATGTGGATACTAGACCTAATAACATGATGATTATGATCACACACACACACACCTATACTATTATTATGTATATGCTTGGATGAGAACTAACACGTATATTGAAAGAGACTATGTCATAGGAAAATATCCATGCTAGTGACTAGATGATTTTGATACATCCAATTAGGAATGATATGATGTACATTGTTCTATTATATTTTGTATCTACTTGGTATGCATTATTATGACATGGGGTAAGGTTCATATTTTAGGTGACATGACTGCTTGACTGAATTATTCAATGTAAAGCATCTAAACCAACATCATATTGTGACTTATGTTAGGGTGTTGACCCTAGTCCTTGAAAAGAGCTGGGAGAATTTCCTTCTATGTAACCTCCAAGCTTGGAATTATCCGAGGCAGATGATGGACACACTCCCCCAGACATGTGATGATGATTTCCCGTTGCATGTTGGGGAAGTTAGGTCAATATAGTTGACACTTTTTCCATATTTTTTCTATCAATGTTTATATTAGTATAGTCAATGTCATACTATATTGCAGCAAAAGATAAATAGGAATGGAGAATAAGTAGGTTAGGGAAGATAAGAGGCTATATATTAGTTAAGGACTCTAGATGGGAAGTGATATTCTTATTTTATTTACTTCAATTTTGGTTACTACACCTTTCTCCCTATTTTGTTATGCCTTATTATCACATTGCGTCATGACGGCTTATATCCTCTAAATTCTAACATCTGGATTTCAATTTTTTCTAAAGGAGGGGTGTAGGTAATGCCCCCTACCTCATCCTATTATATTACATTGTGTTATTAATGTACATGTTGATTGATTCACTTTTGTGACTGATTCTTATAAGTATTATTAGTATACATACAAGGTATTTGTATGCTGGCTACATACCCACACCTTATACGAATACATTAGTATCCTATAATTTGTATTAAGGATGTTTAATGGTTAATTAATTGATTAACCATTAATATTGATTGATGATTGATTAACAATTTTTTAGATTAATTCAATATTAAATTAATCAGGATTCCCATGAATCCATTTGACTTGATTGACCCATAAAAGAAGATATTATTATTTTAATACTAATAATATTTTATTATTCTATTAATTTATCCTTATGCACCCTGACATTGTTGTCTCCTTGAAATAAATGTTGGATAGGAGGATAAGGGGAGTGGCTTAAGGAGAGGGATGGAGGTTGGTGACATAATAGATGGTTGGGGGCAATAAATCAAGGGGGAGCCATAAGTATAAGAAAAATTTTGGGGAGAGGGGGATTATTCGTTCACAAAGAACTTGGGGAAGGAAAAATGAGATATATTTTTGGATAGAGAGGGATGGATTTATTTTGGTGTTAGGCACTAGGGGTATCGACAAGCAGATCTCAAACACATTAAAATTGTGGTTTGGACTTCGGCCCAAAGGGCTAGGGAACTTATGGAGGTTCCCCGGGCTAGGCAGTTGGATAGACTTTCTTAGTTTGTAAGGTGGCATATTTAGTCAAGCAGTGCCAAAATGCGCACTGCATTTGATCCACTATAAATAGGCATTATTCTTCTTGTTAAGGTTAAAATTTTGTAAAATGATAATGCATTAAGATTACTTTTACATGCTTTGATATGATATAAGAAATTATGTATTGAGTTGTAAATGTGTTTTTTTAATGTTGTGAAATTTATTTGGAACTTTAGTCAAAATTGAATGACCCTAGAATGGGTCCTCACACAATGTATCCTCTTTTTTGATGGACTATCAAAAGGGAACCTAGGGGTGAAAGGAGTGGGGCATGAGGGATCATCATTGACCTCAAGGATCCAAAGAAATATCATTTTTTTATGGAATTGGAAAAGATACAGTTAATGAAGCTAAGAGCCTACAATATTACAAAGCCTAAGGATTCTAAGTTAGCTAACAAGGAGGGGAATATTATTGATTGGTGGCTCATATCTCATTATAAATTTTCTATACATGGAGAGTTTGACAAACCTTCTTGCGAAACCTCTTTTAAACATCACTATGTATATTTTTTCATGTGAAATTGTGTGAAAGTATAAAATATGTCTGAGTCGGAGGAGTGGACATGGATTCAAAGACCGAGGAGGAGGAGTTGCTTGTGTTGAGTGTAAACCCAAGCCATTGCATTTGTTTTACCACCTATCTCCCTAATGAATTAAATGGTTTGTCGATGCTAGAATTGAAGTTGGGTGTGGGATGCAAGAGTGAAGGACAAACCATATTTCCCTTGTTCTCATGGTACATGTTGAGGAAGTCAACACGCAATAGAAGGGATGTAAAGAAAACAGGGGTAGAGTGGTATCAACGGCGGGTGATTTTGTCATAAAAAAAATGATCCATGCTTAAAGAGGAGTGACTGGGCAAGGAGAGACCCCATGATTGTTTTTAGTTTTCATCCATAATATGAGTGAAGGGAAGTTGGGGTGGTCATGAGAGAAATAGAGTGGTGAAAAGAGGAGCACACACAAGAGAGAGAGAATTGAGGAGCAACTACATTGTAGAAAATCCTGGTGGTGTGATTAGGGACTCATTCCTTGCATTCTTGTGTGACCCAGTGCATCTATTGGTGTTCGATTTGGATGAGAGGGCTCATGGGAGATATTGATTCATTCAGTGTTTGCATGGGGCTAAGAAGACACCCTTAGAGTGATATCAAGATCTTGGACTAAGAGAAACTTCCTTGAGCCTTGTTTGTATCCATGATATTGATTTTTGAGAGATAGAGTGAGTCATTGTGGTGTGAATTCCTAGGAGAAATCAATAAACCACCTGAATAGTGAACTCCTCGTCTTGATTATCTGTCTGAATTATTGGTGTGAGTACCCTTGAGCCCTTAACTCCTTTATCTCTAAATCTGACTTAGCGATGGTTAACCATAGTAAATATTGTGGTGTAGCTGGCCTATGGTTGGGTGGAGAGTTGATGGCCCTCCTTCAGTTTCCAACCATTTCAAGTCATTTAGATAAGTATGATTGGTTATGTATGTTAGACTACAAACTATGATATGCCTTATTATGCTCATGAATAATGATCAATATTGTGTCATTCAGGTAAGAGTGCTTGATTCACTACCTAATCAAGGTTGACCAACTAACTAGTCTATATATGGTGATTATTATTTGTTGAGTTATGTGGATGCAACCTTCTTAGTCATTTTCAAGTTGTCCGATAGGTCCTTGATTGGTGATCGAGGATCACTCGAGACTAATTGTGATATCATGACTTTCAATTATCCTTATATCCTTATAAGTTCAAAAGCTCACTGTAGTGACCAGGATTGTGGGTGATCTCTTTAATAGTTCAATTTAGGTGATATGTATATGGAATAGCTATAGATTAAAAAGGTTGTTGGGATCAAACTTATGTATGATAATAAATTGTTTTCATTATTATGCATGGTTTCTTAATATTCTTTAACTAACTTATTATGCAATGCTAATGGAGGAATGTGATATTCTTGTTGTCTACGATGAAATGTTGTATGTGAGTGTCTTCATAGTTACGAGGAGCTCAGAGGCCTTTAAGTTTGTTAATATGATCCTGAAATATAGAGCTATATTCATAGTCACTTATGAATTCTTTATGTTCTTAGTTAAATTGCTACATGGTGTGAAATTCCATTATTTTGCATGCTACTGATCTTGTAACATTCTCTTCCACCACCTAGAATAAACAAACTCAATGGAATGTGTTACTTTCATTTAAACTGACCTACATGGTCTCATTATGGAAACAGGGTTATAAAATTTCTTTTTCTCCACATCTTGCCAAATTAACTTTGGAATACACCACCATAGTCAAAAATTTGAGTGCTTCTTGACACAACCTAAATGGTCGACCAATCAAGATTATACAACATGATGGGACCAGTCAATATCATCCCCAACCTATTGACTTATCCCAATGTTGTCACTATTACAACACCCTCCAAGTTTTGGCCGACATTCAAATTTTGGAGCCTCCCTTTGATCATGTGAATTGTTGTTTCTAGTTGTTAGAGTGATTCTACACTTGTTTTCTAAGTTTTCAAGTCCCTTTCTAAATGAATCCCAAGTGTCCTCTTTTGTTAAGGGAAGTGTCTTTGTGAAATATAGTTTTGGCACACATTTAAGAGGAAACTCTGATGCATTATCTTGTATTAATGAATCATATATATGATAGGCACATGCATTGGACTCATTCCTAGGGTATTGCACATTTTCTCTTTGCAGTTGACACTTGTGTCGTAAGGCATATCTTAAGTGTCGCACTTGGAGGTAAGTGTCGTCTTGTTGTCATTTCAGTGAATTCATGTTGATTTTGGGTGTTCAGTACTTATTGTCATGGTGTTAATTGTTTATGAGTGTGTTTCCATGTTCAAGTCTTGTTACTCTCTCATACTTACCTTATTACCACATTGATCCCACACTTAGTTATTTTTAGAGTTCTCACTGTCCTCGCAACTTGCTCGATCATGGACCAACCTTTATGCCTCCTGGAACTACACACTACATAGTCCTAATCCATATGTAGAAGTCTCTGCCTCCTATAACAACACACTATGCATTCCTAGAGGACAGTCTCCCTCAACTACGCATTGTGCAATCTTAGTGCTCAATCAATCCATTCTAATGATTTCACTTTCCTAATGTGTAGTCTTGATCAACCTTGTCTTATACTGCACATTGTGAAATCAAAATGGAAAGTGGAGCCTTTCCTAGACCCCTACAATTTTCATTTACACAGTTCTTGGAGCCTCTACCTTAGTCACTACACACTGCATAGTCATAGTCACTAGTCATGTCTCCCTACCTCCCAACTTGCCCACTGCGTAGTCCCAGACTTGCCTCTCCCTCAATTACTACACACTGTGTAGTCACAGTGCCTACTCCTTCACTCCATGCCTCCTACTCTTTTCCACTATGCTTAAGAAGGTATCTCTTCTCAATGTTGCACATTATCCCACTACAGTCAGCATGTTGCATGAGAAACAAGGTAGACTAGGTGATTTCAGGATTGATATTGTCTTTTCATGAGCGAACTCCATTTGCAGGTGTTATTTTCCTAACATGGAAGGATGATTCTCAAGAAATATATCAAGGATATGTTGCAAGAAGACAATCGTGGAGGCAAGGCACAAAGAGACAAAGGGACATTGAACTATGACAAATGGATGGAGACCAAGAAGACATGGAAGACTCTATATCATAACCAACCCTTTCAAGGATGAAGATGAAGTACAAGAAGGTCTATCATGAATATATGAGGACAAAAACAAAGAGAAGGTCTTGGCATATGATACACTACAATGAAGTCATCTATCACCATTACCAAGTCATGGCTTTTCAAAATGTCACCACTAAAGTCACATGTTGTCCATGTATTTTTCCACAATACATGGAAGACTCTATATCATAACCAACCCTTTCAAGGATGCATATGAAGTACAAGTAGATCTATCATGAATATATTAAGACAACAACAAATAGAAGAGTTTAGCATATGATACACTACAATGAAGTCATATGTCACCATTATCAAGTCATGGCTTCTCAAAATGTGACCACTAAAGTCACATGTTGTCCATGTATTTTTCCACAATTTATGGAATGTAATATTATATTAGATTTTAAACTTCTGTGGAAGTTTTTTGTAGTGTCATGATCCGGATTATCCACAGTTTCTAGTTCATTCTACCAACGTTTCAAACCCCAAAGGGGGTCCATCATCATCATCACTCATATTCTATCTGATTTGTCCTAATGATGGACCCCCGTTGGGGTTTGAAACGTTGGCAGAATGAACTAGAAACTGTGGATAATCCGGATCATGACAATGTAATATTATATTTTGGAAACAAATGAGAAAATGTAAAATGTGTGGAAGCCCAAGGGTCCCACATGGAATGTGAAAAGTCACTAGAAATTTGTAAAGTCATGTAGAAGGTCAAAGGTCACATAAGAATACAAAAAGTCACATGGGAGCTAAAGAGTCATGAGGGAAGGTCAAGAGTCACAAGGGAGGTGGAGAGTCAATTCATTTGTTATAAATACTCCCTCATAGCTCAATCAAAGGAATTTTCACCTTGGCTTCTCAAGGTAGGCATAGGAGAGAAGATTAGTCTTTTGAGGAGCAAGTGGTGGCTTAATTTTCCACTATTGGAACTAGTGTTGTATCATTGTAATGATGTATCTTGGGATTTCACCCAATGATTTGAAGCTCTTGCCACACTTTCATGCATATGTTGCGAATGATTATAACCCTATTCTTTCATTTTTTTGGTGCAAGTAGATGTTAACACGTACAAATGAAAATGAACTATTTCATTGTCTTTAGTATGGTTTTTTGAGTTGTGTTTCTTTTGCTTTCACGATCATTGTTTCTTTGCGAACTACTTCACAAGTTAATTAACAATACTATTAGATATACACATGTGCCTTTATTAGGATAGTACTTTTACTTTTCTCTTAAAGACTCAACTTCTCTTCCCTTTCATGAAAGAACCATTATACCCTTTGAAATTGAATACTTCACAAGGCTAACTTACTTATTCATCTCAAAAGCATATGTGTTTTTTTTTGTCATTTATTGCAGCCAAGGAAAATCATTAAGAATATGGTAGTCAAGCCTATTTCTTAGATAGGGATCCTACACAAAATAGTGTGAGGCATAATTGGGACTTCATATCAGGGAGACCCTATGTATGTTGGCAGTTTCTAGCACCATCAACATTCTGGCACTAGAAGGAGGGAAGTGTTTTTATGACTTATAATTCATCAAATTTAGATAAATAACTTTTTTCAAGGTAGAAATTGTCTGAGATTAACTCCAACTTATATATTTAAGAGAGTCATCTCACCAAGGTTCAAACCGTTCTTATGAGGTCACTTAAGAGCAACTACAGACGATTCATCCTATTATTTGTCAATTTTCTAGAGCTCTTGGAGTACTTCTTATCACATCCATTCTTCCTCATAAGAAATCAAGGAAAGAGACAACATGTTCCGGTGTTTTAGTTTCTTCAGTGGAATAATTGGTTACAACAACCCTTGAAGATGTAGCTGACTCTTTTAATGAATCTCTTATTCAAGGGGATCTTCCACCAACTATTGGGAAAAATATAGAGGGAGACGGGGAGGAATTCCACTTTTGAAATGAAGAACAACCAAGAGATAACAAACAAATGAATAATAATGAAAATATGAAAAGTGAAGGAGAAGACTCTTAAGAATTAGAGAGTGAATAGGAGGAGGAGAGTGAAGAAATGGTTGATGACCAATCAAATTGGATGGACCAAGGGCCTCTTTTGCGTGTGGGAAATATTCATCACTTACTAAAACACCTAGAAAAGTTTCTTGCAAAGTATGATCCAGACAAGAAAGTGAAGGTTGAAGATCACATTGATGACTTCTACTTACATATGAGAATGTTAGAGGTACATTATGATGATGTTGCTTGTATATTATTTCAATATACTCTTGAAGGTAGAGCATCAATTTGGTATCATATCCTTCACCAAATTCAATCCATAATTGGAGGCCATATTTTTATTTTCACGATGTTTTACGTATTTTTATCGAATTCCCCACTGATGTGCAACCTCATGATTCAAACACTAAGGATTATTATATCGCTTCCTTTCCCACTAGCATTTTCGTTTTTGTGAAATGTGTTTCAAAAGAAACTTTGGCTCTTAACTTTGCGGAAGAAATTGCTATTGAAAAGGACTTAAGGTCTATTGGGGTCATTGTTGATCAGGAAGATTCAAACGACTCCAAAGGCACTGGTAAAAGGTCCCAAGCCTCTTCCGCTAAGGCTAAAGAGAAATATCATTTTTATATGGATAACTTGACCAAGCCCTTGAAGTTTTTAACGAATGAAGTATATGAACTCAAAAGGAAGTCAATTGAGGCTTCTACTAATACTAAGTCTTTTGGTCATTTATTAAGAAGAACATCAATCAACCAGCCAAGTTTGCACAAAGCTCTAATGTTGTATTTAACATTGAGAACCTGGGCATCGATAACTATTGTACTTTTCATCAAGAAGTGAATTTAGATAAAACATTCCTGTAATGGAAACATAACACGAATGTTTTGGTTTCTAATGTCATAAAAAGTTTTATAGAATAAGATAATTAAGGGAATACTCAAGAAATTGATGAACCATCCTCTATAGAGAAAAACATAAGTGTTGGTGATTCAATTTTCACATTTTATCTTATTTTGAATAATGATTGATAAATTTCTAGTGAGCCCCCGTGAGTGAGGCTCCTCCTCAACAACTATCTAAGAAATATAATTTGAGGAGCAAAGGACATGTGCCTAAGCAAGATGTGAGGAAGAAATTGTTCAGAAAAATATTACTTCCTAGTAATTAGAACACTTAGACCATGTCTGAAAATGCTTAGTCTTAGAAGAATATTTCCAGAAAAAGAAAAAAAAAAACATGTTTATGACTCTTGAGGTATCAAACAAAGTCTCACCACGTACCACTTCAACAAACCTTTCCCAAGATGAAGATATTGATTATAATTTTCTCGAAGATACAAAGAAATCTCGTACAAATATTTCCATCTACGTGCTAGAAAACTTGGCAGGCCGACATGAGTTAATTATCCAAGCATTTGCATCCCAAACTTCATCGGCTAAGATAGTTTCTGCTTCCCTAGCCTCATTAGATAAGTCTTCCACTATTTTCGAATTATTATTTAATGTTGCTAATGTAAATTCTAGATCTACTTGCCCCCCTTTCTTTTAATGCTTGAAATCTTAAATTATAATGTCGATAATTGCCTTGCTAATTCTGGTGCATCTATGAATGTCATGCCCTTATTTGTTTCAAATAAAATCAATGTGAAATGGGAAATTATTGATGCCAGAATTATATAATTATATAGATATCTAGTGCAAGAAATTGGTGAATTAAACCATGTTATAATTCAATTATCTTCTGATCATAGAGTTCATCAATGTATTGATATTTTTGTCATGGACATTTCAGAAGCTTATGGATTAATTTTAAGTAGATATTGATATATAAAGTTGCAAGGAACTTCACTACTGATTGGTCACATTTGTGACTTCATTATAAGGGAAAGAATAATCATATTCAATTTGAGAGTGAACCTTTTATGAAGCATATTGTCATGACACTTGAAGCTCATAATGTGCTCATCAACGATGCGCAAGTTATCTTCATAAGCTTTTTCTTAGAATTTGATCATGGATGTTACCTTACGCAACCATCCCTTATACCACTAGATACATAGATGGAGCTCCTTCCTTGCAACCCAATTGGTGCTAATGACTTTTGTAATATAGATGTAAATAGTGCTAGTGTAGAAACTAACCCAGTTTTTGCTAATGTTTAGACTTTGTATTTTGATGGTTTGAAAACATAGGAGGGATTTGGAGTTGGTTGTATTTTGATTTACCCTTAGAAGAACAAGTATCTAATTTCATGCTAATTGGAGTTTGAGTGCATGAATAACATTGCAAAATATGAAGCACTTATACATGGACTAAAGAAAGCCATAGACCTCAAAGTGGAGACGTTAAAGGTAATATGTGACTCAGTTATTATTACACATCAAGTACAAAATACTATTCATTATGTCTCACCTAATATTAAAAAATATGAACAATAGGTATGGTGTCTTATTTCTTTCTTCCAAGTATTTAATATTTATTTTGTTCCTATGATTCACAATGCAACTGTTGACACATTAGCTAATTTTGTTGCTAGGTTATCACCACTCTGAGATGGCCTTTCTATTGAGATTATTTATAAGCCATCCATACCTGACAATGTCACTAATTTACATGTTTTTAATGATGGCCAACATATACTGGATTTCATGGCTAACACTAACATGTTTAAAGATGCAGCAATAGATGAAGATGAGCATGAAAGGGATTTCCAAGAATCAGTTCAGACGCATAAAGGGAACCTTGTGCCTAAGGGTGTGGTATCTCTAGAGAAGCTTTATGACATGCAGAACTGCTTTAAGGGACCAATTAATGCCAAGACCCAAAGTTCCACATTGTTACATGAACAAGTTAAATTGGGCACCGAGGAAGATACAAAGTATGTGAAACTTGGTACATGTTGTTCTACCCAAGAGCGGAAAACCTTTGTTCACCTTTTCGAATAGTACCGAGATGTGTTCGCATGGACATATGATGATTTGAAAACCTATGATATGTGAATTATCTAGCACTTGATACCTATTAAGGAAGGGTAAAGACATTTCAACAAAATTTAATAAAAGTTCATCCTATAATTGAAACCTTGATTCATAAACAACTAAGGAAACTATTGGATGCTCAGATTATATTTAAAGTTCACCATTCTACCTGGGTTTCTAATTAGGTTGTTGTCAGAATGAAGTCTGGAGAGATATTCTTATGTGTTGATTTCTACAATCTGAATTAGGCTTTAGATAAGGATAACTATCCCATTCCATCTATGGAGTAGATACCCCAAATGGTATCTGGGTCAAAGATGTTCTTGCTTTTGGATATATTTTCTAGTTACAACCAAGTTCACATAGAAGAATGTGACATACTAAAAATAACATTCAAGTCTAATGGGGTACATTCACATTTCGGTGGATGTCATTTGGACTCATAGACGCTAGTGTTACCTTTCAGTGGCCATGGACATCACATTTTGTGGAATGGTTGGATAGAGTGTGGTCGTGTTCTTGGATGGTGTTATAGTGTTAAAAAAAAAAAGATTTGATCATTTTTATCATTTAAGGAAAATCTTTGAGTGGTGTTGAAATATGTTATTTCTTTAAATCTAGAGAAGATCATATTTAGAGTGTCTGAGGGGAACCTTTTGGGAGAAATTATAGCTAAGAGTGAAATCAATGTAGATCCAAAGTGGTTCTAAACTATTTCTCATATTCATTTTCCCGTGAATAAAAGAGCCATGCAATCCTGCTTAGGGAAAATGAACTTTCTTCATAAGTTTATCTCATATTATGCACATATTGTTAATCCTTTCCAAGAGGTGATCAAGAAGGATGCAGTTTACAAATGGGACCAGAGGAGAGAAAGATTCCTTTTCCCATATTAAACAAGTGATTGTTGATTCCCCAACATTATATAGTCTATATTTTAACAAATATTTCTTGTTGTATACTTTTTCTTTTGATACATCTATTGCAACCATTCTTTCTTAGAAGGACAACCAAGGAAATGAGTGGACCATATCATTTATGAGTGATGGCCTATAGGGATTGCAATTGAATTATCCCACCATAAATAATTAATCCTGTGAAGTTTACAAGGAAATTAAGAACTTTAGGCCTTACCTCTTGAAAAACCATGTTATCATCTTTGTACCTCACCCGATGGTTACATCGCTCTTTGTGAAAAGAAATTTGGGTGAGAGGAGGAAAAAATAGATGACAAGTCTTCAAGAATATGATCTAGAATTCAAGCCAGTTCATACAATAAAATTCCGTGGTCTCTACTACCTTGCAACAGAAGTAGTCAATTCATAAGAAGAGGACTCTTTTGGATGGGAACAAGAAATTCAAATGTACAACATTGAGCAAGCTACCACTACAAACACAACCACTTCTTGGTACATTGATATACTAAAATATCTAGAGAAAGGCACCATTCCCTTACACTTATCTGTGAGACAGAAGAGGGAAATTCGCCTCAAATCTTTATCATATCAGCTTGTTGATGGTGTCATTTTTTTAAAGCACCATAATGGTGGCATACTCAGATGCTTAGAAACATAGGATTTAGAAAGCGTATTGAAATACCTTCATGATGGGCGAGTTAGTGGAAAATATGCAGGTGATACTAAAACTCACAAAGTCATGCAGGCTAGCTATTATTTTCCCACACTATTTAAGGATGCAATGTATGCATATGCCCGTAATTGTCCTGTATGTCATAGATATGCTGGTCGCAATAAGAATTTAGCTGCCCCATTGTAGCCCATTGTTGTTGAAGATCCTTTTCAACAATGAGGATTGGATGTTATTGGTGATATTTTTTCCCATTCATCAAAGAAACACCGATATATATATCAACTACTAAAGATTATTTTACTCAGTGGGTTAAATAAGTTATGTCGAAATAAGTTAACAAGTAGGAAGTCATTCACTTCATCAAGCAAAATATTATTACCAAATTTGGCATCCCTACATCACTTGTTTTTTACAATGCAACGTACTTTTCATCACTAAATCTTTACTATTTTGTATTATAAAATGGTATTGTTTTAAACCACTCATCTAATTATTACCCTCAGGGAAACAGTTTAGTTTTCTACCAATACGAATCTAATTCATATTATAACAAAAACGGTTTACTCTAAGAAAGGGAATTGCCATAACGCATTTGTGAATGATTTATGGTTTGACCGCGTTACACCTAAACCCTCTCTGAAGACCTCCCCTTACTTCATCATGTATGGAAAAGAAGTTATCCTTTCTCCAAAATTACACCTCTCAACTTTACATCTTTCTCTAGAATCCTGAGGTAAATCATGTCCAATTGTTTAGAGCAGGACAGATACTCTTCGAAAAATAGAGGAAGAAAGGTGTAAAATAAAAGAAAAGGTTTTCATGCACCAGAGTCGTATCAAGAGCTAATTTTACAAGATATTTATGGCGAACAAAGAGTTCGGTCTGGGAGACCTACTATTGAAATGGGATAAGGCTCATTAAGAGAAAGATAAACATACCAAAATTTTAATCCCTATGGATTAGACCCTATACTATTCATGAAAAGCATAGTCATCATAATTATCTTCTTTAATCATTAGATGGGAAGATTGACTCCCTTCCCATTAATGGCCAATATCTCATACGTTATTTTTAGTAGTAGCCTTGGCTTATGTTTCTACCTATGTACATACTTCATTTCCTTATTTATTTTCGTTCTTGTTTTGTTAATGTCACATCCTATCCTTTCTTTTCTTTTTTTGTTTTTTTGCTCAGTGTATGTAAATAAGACCTTGTGTGAAAGTGTTTTGTTTGGTTCTCACAAATGTGGCGAAAATTTTAAACAGATTTGTGACACTCAACAATACTTGGTTAACTTTTGATCCCTCTTCTTTGTTTGGGTCAAAATCCTTAAGGTCAATGCTGTTTGAATGGAAAATACAATTCATTCAAATAAAAAGCGTTAAGAAGAACCATGATGCTTGTATCTATTTTAGGATATTCAATCCTTGACTCACTATTGTAACTGAATGGTGTTTTTCTTGTTGATCCAATCAAGTAGAGAAGGGAAAGAAGAAAAATAAAAGTGAGTGTATCACTTTCAAAGGTATAAAAAGGTCTCTACAAAAGGAATAACCTCTCTTGATCTTAATAAGTCAAGGTCCCTTTTCCACCCTAGTGATATAAGCATCGATAAAATGCCAATGAACATATTGAAAATAAAATAAGGGGTGAAAGAAGAGGAAGGATCCTTGCACAAAGAGGTGAAGCAATCAACTTCGCCAAGGTACTGAATAGACTCCCTGGTAGTGAAGCAATGCTTGTGTTTCCTGAAGTGACTCCACCAGGGTACTAAATAGGCCTTCTAGCAATGGAGAAATGCTAAATATGGAACTAAAACTCTTATCATATTAAACTCACGAATATATATTATCCTTCTCCCAAATTGAAACAATTGAGATATGGTAATATTTGTAAATGTGCTTGAGAAAGGGAATATGAGAGACTACATATATAATCGAGATAAGTGGGGAAGCCTAGGTAATCGAAATGTTGAATAAATACTTCTTGAAATACTATACTCTGTGCATAAAGCTAGACCTAAATAGAGAAGTTGTGGTTTTTCCAATGAATCACCAAGTGTTTTCTTTTCTACAACATCCTCAAAATTTTGGCCTATGTACAAATTTTGGAACCTCTCTTTCATCATGTGAACTGCCATTTCTAGTTCTTAGAGTGATTCTAAACTTGTTTTCTAATATTTCAAGTCTCTTTCTAAAGGAATCCTAAGTGTCGTCTTTTGTTAAGGGAAGTGTCATTCTTTGTGAAAGGAAGTTTTGGAACACATTTAAGAGGTAACTCCAACACATTCTCTTGTATTAATGAATCCTATATATCATGGGGACATGCATTGGACTCATTCCTAAGGTATTGTACATTTTATCTTTTCAGTTGACACTTGCGTCATAAGGCATATCTTAAGTGTCGCAGTTGGAGGTAAGTGTCTTCTTGGTGTTGTTCAGTGAATGCTTGTTGATTTTCGGTGTTGAGTATCTTATTATCATAGGGTTGGTCCTTTATGAGTGTTTGATCATGTTCAAGTCTTGCTATGCTCTCATACTTACATTCTTACCACAATGATCTCATACTTTGTCATTTTCATAGTTCTCATCATCCTCATAACTTGCCTGATTATGGACGAACCTTTCTGCCTCCTGGAACTGTGCACTACACAATCCTAAGCCACAATGAATAAGCATATTCATTCTAGAACCGCACATTGTGTAGTCCTAGAGGATGGTCTCCCTCAACTATGCAATGCATAATCTTAGTGCTTAGTCACTCAGTAATGAAGTTTCACTTACCCAATGTGCAATATTAATTAGCCCTTTCTTGTCATGCACATTGTGCAATCATAATGGATAATGGAGCCTTTCTTAGACCCTTACAGTTCTCAACCGCACAGTCCTTACATCTTCTCCCTCATCCAGTATGAATTTCATAATCATAGTGCTCAGTTATGCCTCCTTACCTCCTAAACATTCAAACTGCATAGTCCTTGACTTGCCTCTCCTTCAATTACTATGCATTGAATAGTTACAGTGCGTAGTCTGTCTCTCCGTGCCTCATGATCCTACACAATACACTTAAGAAGGTATGTATTCAATGTTGTACACTGTCCCACCAAAGTCAACATGTTTCATGAGAAACAAGGTACACATGTTTATTTCGAAATTGATTTTTTCTTGTCATGAGTGAACTTTGTTTGTAGGTGTTATTGTACTAACATGTTGGGATGATTCTTAAGAAATAAATCAAGGAGATGTTGAAGGAAGACACTCGTGGAGGCGAGACACAAAGAGAAAAAAGAGACAAAGGGACATTGAACTATGAAAGATGGATGAAGACCAAGAATCGATGTAAGATGATATATCATACCCAGCCCTTTGGAGGATGAAGATGAAGTACACATAGATCTATCATGAAGATGTGAATACAACAACAAAGATAATATTTTAGCATTTGTCATGCGGAAAGAGTCGTTAGTGCGGACACAACCGACCTCCCTAGAAGCCTAAGACTTTCTAGTGACAAACAAGACAAATAAGAGCAATCCTTCTCTAAATATGCTTTTAAAATATGAGAAATCAAGTGTTTAGATCCTACCTGTAACCCAACGCTGTTGTAGTAGTCCAGCTTTTTAGAAAATTATATATTACGGAGCAATGGAACACATAAAATATTGCAGAAATATAAACATAGAAAACGCACAAAACAAGAGAGACACAGATATACGTGATTCACCCAGTTTGGGCTACGTCCACCCCGAACAGCCAGTCCTTCCTTTCTATTATCCAGCAAAATGAAGAGATACAACCTACAGCAAAACCGCTGTAATATCCTCTGTTTTCTCTCACAGTCTCACCTCTATGTTTCTCGCTCACCGAATACACATCTATATCACAGCCTCAAATACAATGCCCTCATATAAAGGGAGGGGTTTCCTTCTAGGGCAAAAAACCCTAAACTAAACATAAGTTCTACCGTCAGATCATCCACCTAATGAACGGCCCAGATTGACTAGAAATTACTATACTTTTACAAGGCAATTTTACAGCTGTTTTTAGCTTCGGGGGCGCTGCCCCCGAAACCCCCCGCTAGGGGGGGGGCTCCCAAAAGTCGCTGCCGCCCCCCACTGGACCCCCCACGGCAGCGATTATTTTACGGGCGGCAACTGGGGTCCAATATGCCGGTACTATAGAAGATAATCAGGCTCCACACCCAACACAGCTTCGTTGATCCGGATGAGCTCCTCCTTCCCTTCGAAACCTGCATTCACTAACAATCAAACGATTAAATAGCACCTGAATATCACATAAAATAAAACATATTTAACATATATACCAAGGAGTATATGAAACAACTCATAAATAACAAATTGTTGAGAAGAATGGACTAATTTGTATTAAAAGGTAACAAAAGGAACCATTACAACCTGAGCCTTGGTGTTGTGCAAGTCCCTCCCAGGTCCACAAGAGTTCTCCTTTACTCTGATCAGCTCACCCACTTCCAAATAGAACAAGCAAAGATGGTAATCTCTCCTCACAAGCTTCTACAAGGAAGTCCTAATTCCAGCAGCATCTACCCTTAGGAATGTTCAGCTTTCAACCTCCCCTCCCTTTGGCCCAATTCCTGTATTTATAGTGCTCTAGAGGAAGTTATTTAGGTCCACCATCAATGGGATAAGCGCCTCTTTGGATGGGATAGCTCCCCTCTTGATGGGATAAGTTCCTCTTTGGTAGGGATACATGAACCATCTGGAGGCGCTTCATACACGTCAAACAAGCTTCTAGAAGACTCTAGAAATGACTACAAGTAACTTTTTTTAAGATGAAACTCGTGCCTTTTGACCTTTACAGGGGTACGCACCCACCCCTTTACATACAGAGCGTACAAATACGCAGGTATTGTGAACTTGGGTTGCGTACACGTAGGTAAGGCTAAGAGAAACTGCGTACCAGAGATAATTGACTTTAAATGACTTTTCTCTCTTTCTTGAAGTTTGACATGAATAGCAGAGGCATGAGACTTGCCAAGGAGGATAGTATGACAGTGGATGGAGCCATACTAACTGCAAATAGTCATGGTGACATTTTTTAGTGTAAAAGATTGCCCCCTAAAGTGCGAAGCCTGTAGTAGATTAGGGTTTTATATGATCTAGGAAGGGTGAAGTACTTTATCATTTCAAGGATTATCTTGTGGAGAGCCCAGTCAGAACCTGCAAGTATTCAACACAAAATACATATATAAGATCATATCATCGCTGAGGTAGGCATTCCCATACTCAGATTGAAAACTTTAACTAACAAACTATCTACTTCTCTGATACAGGAATGATTTTGCAGTACATCATAATCATAGACTTTGTAGACACAGTATGGGCGCAGCCATCTGTTTATGATTAGTCTACTGTATAATGAATACAAAACTCCTCGCAGCCTGGATGGTGGAAAATAGATCCAGGGTCTTCATTTCTACTTCTCGAACAGGTACGATTCTATCCATGCGAATAAATGAGTTGATGTCGAACATGGTAGAAACCACTTGATTACTAGTCAATGATGTAAACTGTTAACAAGTGTGAGAGAGACCACCAGTGATGTCAATGGTTCTCAAAGTACCCAGTACAATCCATGATCTATGATTGATCAGCTCACCCACTTCCAAATAGAACAAGCAAAGATGGTAATCTCTCCTCACAAGCTTCTACAAGGAAGTCCTAATTCCAGCAGCATCTACCCTTAGGAATGTTCAGCTTTCAACCTCCCCTCCCTTTGGCCCAATGCCTGTATTTATAGTGCTCTAGAGGAAGTTATTTAGGTCCACCATCAATGGGATAAGCCCCTCTTTGGATGGGATAGCTCCCCTCTTGATGGGATAAGTTCCTCTTTGGTAGGGATACATGAACCATCTGGAGGCGCTTCATACACGTCAAACAAGCTTCTAGAATGCTCTAGAAATGACTACAAGTAACTTTTTTTAAGATGAAACTCGCGCCTTTTGACCTTTACAGGGGTACGCACCCACCCCTTTACATATAGAGCGTACAAATACGCAGGTATTGTGAACTTGGGTTGCGTACACGTAGGTAAGGCTAAGAGAAACTGCGTACCAGAGATAATTGACTTTAAATGACTTTTCTCTCTTTCTTGAAGTTTGACATGAATAGCAGAGGCATGAGACTTGCCAAGGAGGATAGTATGACAGTGGATGGAGCCATACTAACTACAAATAGTCATGGTGACATTTTTTAGTGTAACAGATTGCCCCCTAAAGTGTGAAACCTGTAGTAGATTAGGGTTTTATATGATCTAGGAAGGGTGAAGTACTTTATCATTTCAAGGATTATCTTGTGGAGAGCCCAGTCAGAACCTGCAAGTATTCAACACAAAATACATATATAAGATCATATCATCGCTGAGGTAGGCATTCCCATACTCAGATTGAAAACTTTAACTAACAAACTATCTACTACTCTGATACAGGAATGATTTTGCAGTACATCATAATCATAGACTTTGTAGACACAGTATGGGCGCAGCCATCTGTTTATGATTAGTCTACTGTATAATGAATACAAAACTCCTCGCAGCCTGGATGGTGGAAACTAGATCCAGGGTCTTCATTTCTACTTCTCAAACAGGTACGATTCTATCCATGCGAATAAATGAGTTGATGTCGAACATGGTAGAAACCACTTGATTACCAGTCAATGATGTAAACTGTTAACAAGTGTGAGAGAGACCACCAGTGATGTCAATGGTTCTCAAAGTACCCAGTACAATCCATGATCTATGATTGATCATCTCACCCACTTCCAAATAAAACAAGCAAAGATGGTAATCTCTCCTCACAAGCTTCTACAAGGAAGTCCTAATTCCAGCAGCATCTACCCTTAGGAATGTTCAGCTTTCAACCTCCCCTCCCTTTGGCCCAATGCCTGTATTTATAGTGCTCTAGAGGAAGTTATTCAGGTCCACCATCAATGGGATAAGCCCCTCTTTGGATGGGATAGCTCCCCTCTTGATGGGATAAGTTCCTCTTTGGTAGGGATACATGAACCATCTGGAGGCACTTCATACACGTCAAACAAGCTTCTAGAATGCTCTAGAAATGACTACAAGTAACTTTTTTTTAGATGAAACTCGCGCCTTTTGACCTTTACAGGGGTACGCACCCACCCCTTTACATACAGAGCGTACAAATACGCAGGTATTGTGAACTTGGGTTGCGTACACGTAGGTAAGGCTAAGAGAAACTGCGTACCAAAGATAATTGACTTTAAATGACTTTTCTCTCTTTCTTGAAGTTTGACATGAATAGCAGAGGCATGAGGCTTGCCAAGGAGGATAGTATGACAGTGGATGGAGCCATACTAACTGCAAATAGTCATGGTGACATTTTTTAGTGTAACAAATTGCCCCCTAAAGTGCGAAGCCTGTAGTAGATTAGGGTTTTATATGATCTAGGAAGGGTGAAGTACTTTATCATTTCAAGGATTATCTTGTGGAGAGCCCAGTTAGAACCTGCAAGTATTCAACACAAAATACATATATAAGATCATATCATCACTGAGGTAGGCATTCCCATTCTCAAATTGAAAACTTTAACTAACAAACTATCTACTGCTCTGATACAGGAATGATTTTGCAGTACATCATAATCATAGACTTTGTAGACACAGTATGGGCGCAACCATCTGTTTATATTAGTCTACTGTATAATGAATACAAAACTCCTCGCAGCCTGGATGGTGGAAACTAGATCCAGGGTCTTCATTTCTACTTCTCGAACAGGTACGATTCTATCCATGCGAATAAATGAGTTGATGTCGAACATGGTAGAAACCACTTGATTACCAGTCAATGATGTAAACTGTTAACAAGTGTGAGAGAGACCACCAGTGATGTCAATGGTTCTCAAAGTACCCAGTACAATCCATGAGATGTGAATGAATGTGTTGATGTCGAACATGTCACAGAATCCTTCGATCGAAAGTCAATGATGTAAACCGTCGTCAAAGGCGAGAAACCTGCCATTGATGCATGCAGATTTCAAGGTACTAACGATTTCTAGGTCATCTTTCTAGATAATGTGCTGATGTCGATAGAAAGCGACCCGTTGCAGGCAAGCCCACAACACGAAATCATAGATCAAGTTGAAGAAATGTAGCTGTAAGGACTGACTCAAGGATGGTCGAGATGGATGACAGGTATTTTGCAGATGAATGGTTTATTTGCAGTGACCTCTTGAACACATAACGACACGACAGATGGCTTGGTGACAATTGACCCAAAGTTAATACCCGGCTGAAGACTTTCAATGTGGTTTGATCAACTATGAGGCAAAGGATTTCCCAACCCAGGTAAATGCAAAGTGTCGTGTTCAAGAGTGGTAATAAGGCTTCTTCTGAGACAAAGGATAACAAATGGGCTCATTTTTCTCTCTTTTCCCCCACCATTTCTGGCAAGTACCTCTTTATTTTTTTACAAGCTTGAGGAGGATAACATATGCTTGATTATAAGCTCATCCTTCAGATGAGTCCAACTTAGTTTTGATTCAAACCCTAAGAAGGAGTGGTCCGTTCCTATTTGTAATCGAACAGGTCCTTTACTGTGAAATTTTAACGAGTCCAGTATAGGAGAAACTCGGCGTTTTTCATTTTTAGAGAGTCTGAAAAAACTAAATAAGACTCCAGGTTGAACTTTTTCGTAAAGTTGTGTCTCCCAAGCCCGAAAAAGTATAAAATAATACTTGAGAGAACCGCTTGATCTTGCGACCAAGGAGTACTTTCATCATTAGTGTCTTTGACCTGAAAAGTAAAAAGCGATCAAGGACACGTCGTTTTATTTCCAGTATCGAATTCGAAACGACAAAAATCCGGCAATCTTTTCCTGCTTTTACGGTCATAAAAGGGCTATAAGGGGACCGTCTTTTAATTCCGTTTTAACGAGTGTAAAAGAAACGCTCAGAAATCTTTTCATATTTTAGCAGTCTGAAAAGGGCTTAAAAGAGAACTCCAATGTTTCACTTTTTCGTAAGTTTTAGCGAGTTCGAAAAAGGGATAAAAATGTACTCATGGTCTTCATTTTTTCGTAAGTTTTAATGAGTTCGAAAAAATGATAAAAATGTACTCATGCTCTTCATTTTTTCGTAAGTTTTAATGAGTTCAAAAAAATGATAAAAATGTACTCATATGGCCGACTTTCAATTTAATTTACGAGCAGGAAAAGACGGAAAGAACTCTGCATTTTCATTTGTTTTACGAGAATGAAAGACAGCAAAATAATCTCGGGATTTTCATGAGTTTAACGAGTCTTGAAAATAACTGAAATTGACTCGAGATAGGTTTCATTTTTACAAAAGCTTGAAACAGATAAAAACTATGCTTCAAAGTAGTTTCATTTTTACGCAAGCTTGAAACAGAGAGAAAACTATGCTTGATGCCCCCTAAGCATAATTGCTAGAGTGCATGCCCCCCAGCTTCATTTCATTCAATCGGTTGGATGAAATGAAGGTTGAGTTACGAGATCATTTGTAAGACTCGACCTAAAATTGTAAGAAAATTATGCAAAAAACTGAAATAACTAACCTAAATATACAACGTAACATTTACGAGATCTAGACAAACTCTCGACTCAAGTAGAGGAGGATTTGTTTCATTTTTTAACGAGCTTGACACAGGAAAAGGACTATGCTCGGATTCGGTTTCATGTTTACGCAAGCTTGAAACGAAAAACTATTCTTGTTATAAGTTCACATGCCCCCAGCATAATGACGCAAAATGAGGTACATGCCCCCCAAGCTTCATTGCATTCAATGAGGTGGATGGAATGAAGCTTTACTTTCAAGATCATGGAAAGACTTGTGGGAGTTGTTTCATTTTTTAGTGAGGTTGACACAGGAAAAGAACTATCCTCAAAACCCTTGTTTCATTTTTAAACGAGCTTGACACAAGATAAGGAACTATGCTCATAACTACTCTCTACAATCTACCTAACAAAAAACTTTACTCTAAAAACCTTGATTCATTTTTTAACGAGCTTGACACAAGACAAGGAACTATGCTCTAAAAATCCTTGTTTCATTTTTTAATGAGCTTGACACAGGACAAGGAACTATGCTCATGACTACTCTCTACAATCTACCTACTTAACCTACCCTTGTTTCATTTTTTAAAGAGCTTGACACAAGACAAGGAACTATGCTCAAAAAGTTCGCATGCCCCCCAAGCTTCATTGCATTCAACCAGATGGATGGAATGAAGGTTTACTTTCAATATTTAACTTGAAAAGGGAGTTGTTTCATTTTTAAGGAGGTTGACACAAGAAAAGAACTATCCTCATACCTGATTCATTTTTAACGAGGTTGACTCTGTAACAGGAACTATCCTCATACTAGCCTGTTTCATTTTTTAACGAGGTTGATACGGGGAAAAACTATCTTCGTAACAGCCTGTTTCATTTTTTAACGAGGTTGATACAGGAAAAAAAAAAAAAAAAAACTATCCTCGCACACACTAATTCATTTTTTAACGAGGTTGACACAGTAAAAGGAACTTTCCTCACACACACTGATTCATTTTTTAACGAGGTTGACACAGTAAAAGGAACTTTCCTCACTACATCCAGTTTCATTTTTTAACGAGGTTGAGAGAGGAACAAACTATCCTCGTAACATTGATCATGGCTTCCAACTGGAAGAAAGACATGTCAATGGACACACCTTGATCATGGCTTCCAAAAGGTCTTCATCAGAAGGAAGAATACTTCTCTGGAAGTAACACATGCCAAGGGACTCAAAAGGGATAAGAACATCGTGTTCAAGTAATCCCATAGAGTTTTCCATGTCAATTACTGGATCTAAATCAAAGGAAGATGAGAAAATAGTGAGAGGCTCACTTACATCGGTAACTAAAAAAATGGGACCAGTTGCCACATAATTAACCCGTGGCAGGGTAGATACCACTTTAGAATCAGGAACATTTAGGGGTGTCATATTATTGGTAGTTGAGACAGGACTAGGGAACAAAAGCTGGTCCACAGTCACAATACTGCCATTGTGAGGGAAAGACATCACGCGAAAGAGTGTCGATACGAAAGCTTTCATTGCATAAACATAGTCTCGCCCAAGGAGTAAATTGAAATCCAAGGGACCTCGAACTACCATAAGATCAATACAAACAATTTTACCTTCCAAGGTAATAGAAAACTTAGGAAGGATCCCTAAAGGTTCACTAATGGTTCTGTTAAAAGCTTTCAGATTCTGCGTAATAGGCGCAAGCTGAGGGGAACCCAAAGCTTTCCAAAAAGTTGAGGATAAAATACTAACAGAAGCACCTTCATCTACTTGAGTACGATGTATGTCCCTACCACCAGCCTTGACAATGATTTGGAAAGGGATGGAGGAAGGAAGACGAGGTTCTGTTAGTCTATTCCAATCAAAGGAAAAGACCTCAGTACTTGGAGGGGGTTCTGTAGAAACAAGTGAAATGCCCCCCGGCATAGAAGAATCTGATGTAACAAGAAGAACCTGAGCGGTATGAGGTTCACTCTCGAAAGGGAAAGTGGGATCGACCGAATGTGAAATTGAATCGACCACTTGATTAACTAATGGATCATCAACCTGAGTGACATGAGTTTCACTCTTCAATGGAAGAGTGTGATCGACTGTACTTGAATTTAGATCAATCACGCCGTCAGTTGACGGTAGGTTGGGAGAAAGTTTACGGTAACCAGTTGGAAATTCTTGCTGTGGAACAGTAAGGTTTTCCAACAATGTTGAGGCTTCATCCATGTGAGGGCAAATGTGAGTTTGATGACTCCCTTTGCATAACTTACAAGGAAACCTAACTTTGTCCTTTTTCCCAGGAACCTGACTATCACTGGTTGATGGATCAATGGAAAGTTGATGAGATTTTTCTGACCATACTTCCAGGACCTTTGGAATACCAGGAAAATTGACAAGGAAGTGGTCACCCTTACAAAGTCTGCAAGGGTATTTGGGTTTACGATGCATGTTGGAGGTTTCCTCAACACCACTAACATTTACAGCCATGGTTGGTTGGTTGACTTCTTTCTTATCTTGCTTCTTCTTCTTCTGCTTCTTCTTCCCTTTCTTCTTCTTCTTAGCCTCCTGGTTACTAGCATCAAGGCTTTTACTAGGCGAAGAGGAAGAAATGGAGGAAGAAAAATTAGGCGAAGAAGGTAAAGGGTCAACAGAAGGTTGGTTATGTTGAGATGGTGAACTCTGTGAAGCATTCGGTTGAGGTGGAACAATTGGAGTACTTTGGGCCAACGAAGTTGAAAATAACCATATCGGTAAACCTATTGTAAATCCAGGTAATGACAAAGTAGCCATATAAGGAGGACCAACATTTCAAAAGTAAGGAAAAGTACTAGGATTCTCAGTAGGAGGGGTTCCTAGGTTGGTAAATTCTGGAACATTTTCCATTATATTCAACTTCAGTGAATTTTATTAACAATTTATAACTAAAATTAACAATTCACAATTCACACCTAACAATTAAAATTCACAATTCACACCTATGGTCTCCAAAAGTAAAAACAAACAAATTAACAAGTGCTATCAAATCTAGGAGTCAAACCACACACAAACAGTAACCTTCCGGACCGAAAACACTAGTTGGTGATGAAATCCAACATCGTAGAATTCAGTACAGAAGTGGCGGGTGGAACAGTTACCCCGGCAACCTGCTTAATGAATAGACTGGACCAAGTTCTTCCACTTTAACCGTCTCGAGTGAAGTGAACCCCCCAGAAAATCCAAGTGAGTCTAGCCGATGTCTGCTCCATGTACAGTGGGATCTTCCCTCCACCGTCACCTTGGGTAGAACCCTAAAGATAATGGTCACTAAGGTCACCAACAACAACAAATACACCTGGGGGAACAGTCTACGACCCGATAGCACGCAAGGGCAGAGTAACAAGCTCAATCCCCTTGTCGGCTCCTTGACAATAATCCAAGGTTTACCGAAAAGTGACCCCAGGCTCCTCGATAATAATCCGAGGTTTACCGTTTGTAGTACGTGCGTATCTGGTGTCTTTCCCAATGAACGAGGATTGATCCCCTCACTGGTTCGGACACGGTCTCGTGCTTCTCCTTTAAGAGGAGCTTTCCCAGAGCATAAATGTAACTATTGGATTTATCCTACCACAAGATGAGCTACTTGTTTGGTTTTTCTGTCTTGGAGAGTTAATTACTCTCCTACTCCAAGACACTAGCCTGATCTATATTGGTGTTTCAGAGCCCTAGAAATGTAAAAATTACTAGATGAATTTTAATTAAGCGCTGCGTTATTTAGGTTGTTATTACTCAAAGGGGTAAATGGATATGAAACCAATGGTGTTATGACCCGACTCAACTGAATGCAATGATAATGCAATCCTTTCAATCCAATGAATCCTAATTAAAGTAAGGAGAGAGTTTCCATTCACTTCTGACAATGCAAAAAATTGATCACTAAGAGAAAATATAACAAATTCTCTAATGCACTAATTTTATCAAGAAAAACTAATGCAAATCAATTCCAAACCATTTTTTTATTTTTATTTTTGTGTAAATTCAAATCAAAGAAAGCTGATCTAAATCTACAATTGATTTTTCAAAATGTAAACTATGCAATGGTAATCTAAGCACAATTCACTTGAAAAGTATGCAAATGTAATCTATGCACATTTTTCATTCATATTCTGAAAATGAGAATTCTAATTATGCAAATGTGATCTATGCAAGAGAATTCTCAAACACAAGACGATTCTAATGTAATCTAAGAACCAATCAAGTGCAAGTCGAGAAAATTGGGTGAGAGTTCCAAAGATCAAAAAATAAAAACACTCAAAGGCGATTAACACTCATACACAATTTAGCCCCCCCGGCGAATGAGGGGGAATTTTTTTTGCAAAAACCAAAGCAAAAAGATGCAAAATTGTGAAAAGACTGAGACAAACCTCCAAGTAATGACCAAAGGAAAACAAATTAAGCATTTCTCAAAAAGAGACTCAAAACACCCAATTGATGAAAGCTTAAAGCAGGAATGCCAATGAAACAAGCTTAGGTGAAGATTTATGGCAGGTAACCAGTGGATCTGGGCAGCAAAAACAAATTAAAAACAAAATCTAAAAGGCAAAAAAGAAGAAAAATGAAATTTTCTTAGTTTTGACAGGGGTACGCAGGCGACCTGTTTGCACAGGTGCGGGTACGCTCTGTGCACAAAGTGACAGTGCGTACAGGTACGCACTGTGCTCCACTCAGAGGCTGCGTACTTCTAGTAAAACAAAGAAAAACTAAAATCTAATTTAACCCTAAGCTAGCCCACCCAAACACACAGTCAGACAGCCAAAAACCAGAAAACAAATAACTTTTCTCAGATCAAAAGTTCATACAAAGGAAAAAACATTCACATTAATGGATTCCCCAGCGGAGTCGCCATTTTGTCATGTGGAAAGAGTCGTTAGTGCGGACACAACCGACCTCCCTATAAGCCTAAGACTTTCTAGTGACAAACAAGACAAATAAGAGCAATCCTTCTCTAAATATGCTTTTACAATATGAGAAATCAAGTGTTTAGGTCCTACCTGTAACCCAACGCTGTTGTAGTAGTCCAGCTTCGTTGATCCAGATGAGCTCCTCCTTCCCTTTGAAACCTGCATTTACTAACAATCAAACAATTAAATAGCACCTGAATATCACATAAAATAAAACATATTTAACATATAGACCAAGGAGTATATGAAACAACTCATAAATAACAAATTGTTGAGAAGAATGGACTAATTTGTATTAAAAGGTAACAAAAGGAACCATTACAACCTGAGCCTTGGTGTTGTGCAAGTCCCTCCCAGGGTCCACAAGAGTTCTCCTTTACTCTGATCAGCTCACCCACTTCCAAATAGAACAAGCAAAGATGGTAATCTCTCCTCACAAGCTTCTACAAGGAAGTCCTAATTCCAGCAGCATCTACCCTTAGGAATGTTCAGCTTTCAACCTCCCCTCCCTTTGGCCCAATGCCTGCATTTATAGTGCTCTATAGGAAGTTATTCAGGTCCACCATCAATGGGATAAGCCCCTCTTTGGATGGGATAGCTCCCCTCTTGATGGGATAAGTTCCTCTTTGGTAGGGATACATGAACCATCTGGAGGCGCTTCATACACGTCAAACAAGCTTCTAGAAGACTCTAGAAATGACTACAAGTAACTTTTTTTAAGATGAAACTCGCGCCTTTTGACCTTTACAGGGGTACGCACCCACCCCTTTACATACAGAGTGTACAAATACACAGGTATTGTGAACTTGGGTTGCGTACACGCAGGTAAGGCTAAGAGAAACTGCGTACCATAGATAATTGACTTTAAATAACTTTCCTCTCTTTCTTGAAGTTTGACATGAATAGCAGAGGCATGAGACTTGCCAAGGAGGATAGTATGACAATGGATGGAGCCATACTAACTGCAAATAGTCATGGTGACATTTTTAAGTGTAACAGCATTGAATACACTAAAATGAAGTCATATGTCACCATTGCCAAGTCATGGCTTCTCAAAGTGTCACCACTAAAGTCACTTGTTGTCAAAGTATTTTTCCTCAATTTTTGGAATGCAATTTATATTTTCAAAAAAAAAAAAAATGTAAAATGTGTGGAAGCCTAAAGGTCGCACATGGAATGTGAAAAGTTACTAGAAAATTGTAAAGTCATGTAGAATCTCAAAATTCACATGGGAGCTCAAGAGTCATGAGGGAAGGTCAAGGGTCACAAAGGAGGTGGAGAGTCACATTATTTGTTATAAATACTCCTTGATAGCTCAAACCAAGGACTTTTCACCTTGGCTTCTCAAGCTAGGCTTAGGAGAGAAGATTAATCTTTTGAGGAGCAAGTGGTGGCTTAACGTTCCATTATTGGAATTAATGTTCTATCATATTAATGGTTTATCTTGGGACTTTCACTCAATTGTTTGAAGCTCTTGGAGTTGACACATTTCATGTATATTTCATGAATGATTGTAAGACTATTATTTCATTTTGTAGTATATGTATATGTTAACACATACTAATGAAAATGAATTATTTTGTTTCCTTTACTATGCTTGTTTGAATTTTGTTTCATTTTATTTCACAATCATTGTTTCATTGTGAACTATTTATCAAGATAATTAATGATTCTTTTAGATATATGCATGTGTCTTTATTAAGATAGTACTATTACTTCTCTTAAAGACAAACTTTCTCTCTTTTGTGAAAGAACCGTGATACACTTTGCAATTGAATACTTAACAACGCTAACTTACTTGTTAATCTTGAAACTATATGTGCTTCTCTTGTTTCATTTATTGCATCCAAGGATAATCATTAAGGATATGGAAGTAGGGCCTATTTCCTGGATGGGGCTCCTACCCCAAATGATGTGAGGTCTAATTGGGACTTCATATTAGGGAGACCCCCTATATATTGGTGGTTTCTATCACTATAAATGCTTAACTAGTTGACTTACCACAAACAATCGACATAGCATGACTAGATGGATCAATCGAAAACGACCTAACCAATTGACTTACCATGATTAGACAAGACCAGTTAACCTAACTTGACTAGATAAGATCATTTGAAATTACTCAACCAATCGACTTATCTCGACTAAGCAAGACCAGTCAAATCGACCTAACTAGTTGACTTATCTCCATTATAAATGATTAGTTGAAATGACCCAACCATTCAACTTACCTCGACTAAACAAGACCCTAATATAGGCTGACGAAAACTTAATGCTACCAGCCAGTCAAATTTTTCTTCTAAGCCGATAATAATGAATATATGCATAGTTCCTCAAGGACCAATTGATGGGAAAAATGACCTACATTGACATCAGGGAGACCACCTAGTCAAGGCCCCAAGTTAGACCATTTTTTGTTGAAGATGGTGGTTCTGACTAGTTATGGGCCCAACTACCCCAACTTATAAGACTAACCTAAAGGGTATCCTAATGTAATCTATATGTGTTAATCTACCATAATATTACCATGTTATGTTACGGGAATGCTAATCCTATAAGATACTATGTTAATGCTACACTAATATTAATGTTATATATCCTATAATACATCTATGTCTATATTATATCTTATGTTAGTACCTATGTATCACTATTCTTATAATATTATGAAAATTTATAATACTAATATATTACAATACTAAAGTATTATTACAATATAATACTATTATTATTCTACCTTATTATCTAAATTAATTTTATATTAATAAAATTGAATATTAATCCTAGGTAAATGTTCCTTATTCTAAATATATATATTATATATCTAATAGAAACTAACATATATATATATAATCGAATCTAATATAATATTTTAGTAAAAAAATAATATAGTAATTCTACAATATTATAATACTAATATAAATATAAATGTATTACTAAACTATTATCTCATACCAATACCAAATATATTATTACTAAATTAATTCTATGTGAATAAAATTAAATATTAATTTTAACTAAATCTTCCTTATTCTTCCTTAGGCAGACGAAAACTTAATGCTACCAGCCAGTTGAAATCTTCGTCTAAGTAGACAATAATGAATATATCAAAGTTCCTCAAGGAATTGTGGATGGGCAAAAATAACCTCCATCAACATCAGGGAGACCACCTGGTCAAGGCCCCAAGCTAGACCCTTTTCCGTTGAAGATGGTGGTTATGACTAGTTATGGGCACAAGTACCCAAACTTCTAAGATTAACCTCAAGGTTATCCTAACCTAATCCTCATATCAATGAATTTAGGCTTATGTGATCCATATCAAGATTTTGAGACATGTTTTTGGCGATAATCACATCAAAGTTCATTTTATTAACATAATCCTAATATGTTAATCTACAAAAATATATTTATGTTATGTTAAGGTAATACTAATCCTACTTGATACTAGTCTAATGCTACACTAATATTAATGTTATATATCCTATATTACATCTATGTCTATATGATATTTTATGTTAGTACCTATGTATGACTATTCTTATAGAATTATGAAAATTTATAATACTGATATATTACAATACTAAAATATTATTACAATATAATACAATACTATTATTATTCTACACTATTATCTAAATTAATTCTATGATAATAAAATTGAATATTAATCCTAAGTAAATATTCCTTATTCTAAATATATATATAATCTCATATAATATAATATTTTAGTGGAAAAAATACTAGTATAGTAATTCTACAATACTAATATAAATGTATTATTAAACTATTCTATAATACTAATACCAAATATATTATTATCTAAATTAATCTTATGTTAATAAAATTAAATATTAATCCTAGGTAAATGTTCCTTATTCTATATATATATATATATATATATATATATATATATATATATATATATATATATATATATCTGAGATATACCAAATCTAATATAATATATTAGTGGAAAATATACTAATATAATAATTATACAATAGTATAATACTAATATAAATGTATTATTAAGCTATATTATGGTAATATTATTATAACTAATATTAATACTAAATAGATATACATATATTTATTTAGTATTAATATGGCAGCTCAATAGGTATGAGGGAAGGTCAAGAGACACAAGGGAGGTGGAGAGTCACATTATTTGTTATAAATACTCCCTCATAACTCAAGAAAATGACTTTTCACCTTGGCATCTTAAGCTAGGCATAGGGGAGAGGATTAGTCTTTTGATGAACAAGTGTTGGCTTAATGTTCCACTATTGGAACTAGTGGTGTATCATTGTAATGGTGTATCTTGGGACTTTCACTCCATGGTTTGAATCTCTTGGAACTAGCACACTTTCATGCATATGCCGTGAATGATTATAAGACTATTTTTTTGTTGTTTGTAGTGTATGTAGATGTTAACACATACTAATGAAAATGGATTGGCTTTATTATGCTTGTTTGAATTGTGTGCCATTTTCTTTCATGATCATTGTTTCTTTGTGAACTATTTCTCAAGATAATTAATGATTCTTTTAGATATATGTGTCTGTCGTTATTAGTATAGTACTATTACTTGTATTAAAGACAAACTTTCTCTCTTTTGTGAAATAACCACTATATGCTTTGCAATTGAATGCTTCATAAGGCTAACTTACTTGTTAATCTTGAAAGTACACCAAACAATATATGGTCTAATTGGGACTTCATATCCGGGAGACCCCCTATATGTTGGTACTTTCGATCACCATCAACATTGAACTAGTTGACTTACCACAAATAATTGACATAGCATGACTAGATAATATCAATCGAAAATGACCTAACCAGTTGACCTACCACAATTATACAAGACTAGTCAAAATGACCTAAACATATAAGATCATTTGAAATAACCCAAGCGGTCGACTTACCTCAACTAAATAAGATCAGTTGAATCGACCTAACTAATTGAATTATCTCCATTAGAAATTATTAGTTGAAATGACCTAACCATTCAACTTACCTCAACTAGACAAGACGCTAATATAGGTCGAAGAAAACTTAGTGCTACCATCCAATTGAAATATTTGTCTAAGAAGACAATAATGAACATATCCAAAGTTCCTCAAAGACCTGTTGATGGGAAAGAATAACCTCTGTCAACATCAAGGAGACCACTTGGTCAAGACCCCAAGTTAGACCCTTTTCCATTGAAGATGGTGGTTTCCACTAGTTATGGGCTGAGCTACCTCGACTTCTAGGGCTAGTCTAAAGGTTATCCTAACCTAATTCTAATATGTTAATCTACCATAATCATACTATGCTATGTTAAGATAATGCTAATCCTATAAGATACTATGTTAATGTTACACTAATATTAATGTTATATATCCTATATTACATCTATATCTATATGATATCTTATGTTAGTATTTTCACTATTCTTAAAATATTATGGAAATTTATAATACTAGTATATTACAATACTAAAATATTATTACAATATAATACAATACCATTATTATTCTACTTTATTATCTAAATTAATTGTATGTTAATGAAATTCTATATTAATCCTAGGTAAATGTTCCTTATTCTAAATATATATATTATATATCCAATAAAATCTCTCTTTATATATATAATACCAAATCTAGTATAATATTTTAGTGGGAAAATATACTAATATAGTAATTCGACAATACTATAATACTAATATAAATGTATTATTAAACTATTATCTAATACTAATACCAAATATATGATTACCTAAATTAATTCTACGTTAATGAAATTAAATATTATTCCTAGGTAAATGTTCCTTATTCTAAACTCTATATATATATATATATATATATATATATATATATATATAACAATTAATATATGATATGCCAAATCTAATCTAATATATTAGTGGAAAAAATATAGTAATTCTACAATACTATAATGCTAATATAAATGTATTATTAAACTATACTATGGTAATATTATTATAGCTTAAATTAATACTAAATAGATATACATATATTTATTTAGTATTATTATTGGATCTCAAAAGTTATAAGGGAAGGTCAAGAGTCACAAGGGAGGTGGAGGGTCACCTTATTTGTTATAAATATTCGCTCATAGCTCAAGAAAAGGACTTTTCACCTTGGCTTCTCAAGCTAGACATAGGAGAGAATATTAGTCTTTTGAGGAGCAAGTAGTGGCTTAGCATTCCATTATTAGAACTAGTGCTATAACATTGTAATGGTGTATCTTGGGACTTTCATTCAATGGTTTGAAGCTCTTGGAGCTAGCACACTTTCATGCATATGCCATGAATGATTGTAAGGCTATTCTTTCATTATTAGTAGTGTATGTATATGTTAACACGTACTAATGAAAATGAATTACTTTATTCGTTTTAGTATGCTTGTTTGAATTGTGTGTCATTTGCTTTCACGATCGTTGTATCTTTGTGAACTATTTCTCAAGATAATTAATGTTTCTTTTAGAAATACATGTGTGTCTTTATTAGGATGGTATTATTACTTCTATTAAAGACAAACTTTCTCTCTTTGTGAAAAAACCATTATACACTTTGCAATTGAATACTTAACAAGGCTAACTTACTTGTTAATCTTGAAAGTATGTGTGTTTCTCTTGTGTTGTTTATTTCATCCAAGGAAAATCATTAATAATATGGAAGCTGGGCCTATTTCCTAGATGGGGCTCCTACATCAAATGGTGTGAGGTCTGACTGGGACTTCATATCGGAGAGACCCCCTATATGTTGGCAGTTTCTAACACCATCAACACCCAACTAGTTGACTCACCAAAAATAATCGACATAGAATGACTAGATAGGATCAATAAAAAAGGACCTAACCAATTGACTTACTATGATTAGACAAGACTATTCGAAATGACCCAACTTGTTGACCTAACTTAACTATATAAGATCATTTCAAATGACCCAACGAATTGACTTACCTAAACTAAACAAGACCAATCGCATATGTTGGGTGTGGAGCGTGATTATCTTCTTGATTATTTAGAGGTTTTTTGTTTCAACCATGTTCCTAATGGGGCATCAACGTTGCCTATTTAATCGCCATTAGGGGGGTGATGATGAATTTTATGAGTCCCCCCTAGCAGGGGTTCGAGGACAGTTCCCCCAATGATAAAAATAGATGAAAAATTTCTTATAAAATATATCAATTTCATAGCCAATCTAGGTCATTCACTAGGCGAATGATCTGACGATATAAGATATGTTAATTTAGAGTTTTTTTTTCCCTAGAAGGCAACTTTGGGTTTATATGAGGGAATTGTATTGCGGTTGTGTATTATTATTATGAGAAAGGGAGAGAGAGAGGAGGTTGTGTGAGAGAGAAGAGGAAATTACAATGGATCTCGTGTAGGTTGTATCTCTTCTTTTTGTTACATAATATAATAGGAAGGATTGGTTTTTTCTTCGTGGACGTAGCCCAAATTGGGTGAGCCACATATATCTGAGTCTCTCTTATTCCAATCGTTTATGTGTTTGTGTTTCCATAATATTTTATGTATTTAATTACTCTGTTAATTAATTTCTAACAACTGGTATCAAAGGTGAAGGTTTATTTGGCAGATAAACCCACAGGAGAGAAGGGTTCCTCGTTCGAGTGGGAGAAATGGCAGAAGATGGTAGGATTAGGGTCGAGAAATTTAACGGTCAAAACTACCCATTATGGAAGATGCAAATGGAAGATTATCTATATCAAAAATATTTTTACCTACTGTTGAGCGAAAAGGCAAAGAAGCTAATGAGTATGATAGACGCAAAATGGGAGATTCTCAATAGAAAGGCACTATAAATGATACAGTTGTGTCTCACAGCATCGGTGGCTTTCAACATTTCGAAGGAAATGACAATAGAAGGTTTAATGACAACATTGGCCAAACTATATGAAATTGCCTCATTGTCAAATAAGGTATTTCTCATGAAGCGTCTATTTATTATGAAGATGTCAGAAGGTGGATCTGTTGTTGATCATTTAAATGAATTTAACACAATTACCAATCAATTAAGTTCTGTAGCAGTAAATTTTGATGATGAAGTTAGGTCTCTATTATTAATGTGCTCATTTCCAAAAAGTTGGAATGGATTAGTTATGGCTATCGGTAATTCTATCCCTAGATCTAGTACTTTAAATTTCAATGATGTTGTTGGTGTCATCCTTAGCGAGGAAATGCGACGAAAAATATTTGGTGAGACATCAGGTAATGATTTGACTGCAAAGACTAGGGGAAGATAAATGGAAAGAGGAAGGAGCATAGGAAATTGTAGTAAGTCAAGAAAAGGTAGATCCAAATTCAGATTAGGGATATTATGCTAGAAAGGTGGGAATAAAGGACACATGAAGGAAGACTACAAATCTCAGAAGGGAAAAGAAGGAGATGGGCATCAAGAGAATAATCATGAAGCAAATGTGACAGGTGATGTGTTGCAAGATGATTTGATTCTTTCATTAGAAAATATTATTTATTCCTGGGCGATAGATTCAAGGGCCTCATTCCAAGCCACACCTAATAGGAAACATTTACATGACTATGTTTAGGTAGATTTTGGACAGGTTCATTTGGGTGATAACAAACCCTATAAAATAATTGGAACGGGTAAGGTTTTTATAAAGAAAAAAATGGAAACAAATGGCTATTGAAGGAGGTAAGGCATGTTGAAGATCTGAAGAAAAATCTAATTTCAACAAGGTAGTTAGGTGGTGAAGGCTGTGTAACTACATTCACAGACAAAAATTGGAAGATCACTAAAGGATCCCTAGTAATAGCAGAGAAAATGTTATTACAATGTATTTATGTAACGGTGTTTTTTATTCTATTAATGCTTTGACCTCCACATGAGAAAATATGACATTTTGGCAACATAGGCTTGGGAACATGAGTGAGAAAGGGATGCATATTCTTCACTGAAGAAATTTGTTGCCAGGTTTGAAGCACGATGATTTAGATTTCTATGAAAATGTGTTCATGGAAAACAAAAGAAATTTAGATTTATCAGAGTTGGGAAGGAAAAAAAAGAGCGAGAAATTAGAGCTTGTGCATACAAATGTATGGGGACCTACTCAGATATCATCTCTTGATGGTTCTTGCTCTTATGTTAATTTTATTGATGATGTAACTATGAAAAATTGGATTTATTGTATTCGAAATAAATTTGATGTATTTTATACTTTCAAGGAATGGAAAGATTTGGTTGAGAATGAAAAAAGAAATAAGTTGAAGCGTATTAGATCGGGCAATGGAGGTTAATACTGCAACAAAGAGTTTGATAAATACTGTTTAGAGCATGAGATTTGTAGAGAGAAGACAGTTCTAGGAACACCACAGGGAAATGGTGCGTCAAAAAGGATGAACAGGACAATCATGGAGCTTGCAAGGTGCATGAGATTGCATGCAGGATTGCCCTTACAATTTAGGACAGATTCTGTAGATATTGTTTTTTTATATAATAAACAGAGGGCCTTCAAGTTCCTTGGATGGTTTTATTCTAGAGGAGGAATAGAAAGGTAAAAAGGTAAACTACTCATTTTTAAAGACTTTTAAATGTGAATCTTTGTTCACATTAATAAATAAAATAGAACAAAGTTTGAGGAAAAATCAAAGAAATGTACCTTTATTGGATATGGTATTAATGATTTTTGTTATCGCTTATATTATTATGAAAACCAAAAAATCATTAGGAGAAGAGATGTCATATTCAATGAAAATGCCTTGTATAAGGATCAAATGCAAGGAAAGAAACAAGACAAGGAAAAAAATACACAGTGCTTGATGAGATCACATAAAAAGTAAATGCCTGAAAATCATAATGATCAACATCCACAACTACAACAACAACGTGCACCTCAAACACCTGAAAGTGGTGTTAGAAGATATATCAAGATAAGTAGATAGCCGAAACAATACTCTCCTTCATTATATTATGTATTGTTGACTGATTCTGGTGAACCAGAAAGATACGAAGAAGAAATTTAGGTAGAAACCAAAAAGAAGTGGGATAAATCCATGGAAGAAGAGATGGATTCCTTGATGTAGAACTAGACATGGGACTTAGTCAAGTTGCCTACTAGTAAAACAACATTGTAGAATAAATGGGTTTATAGGTTGAAGGAAGAAGGAAGAAGATGGAGGTAAACAGAGGTATAAGGCTAGACTTGTAGTGAAGGGATTTGCACAAAAGAAAGTTATAGACTTTGATGAAATTTTTCTCCTATCATTAAATAAATTCAATCAGAACTATTTTAAGTCTAGTGGTAGCTAAAGATTTGCACCTTGAGCAATTAAATGTAAATAAAAATCTTCTACACTAATATGATACTATGTTAATGCTACACTAATATTAATGTTATATATCCTATAATACATCTATGTCTATATGATATCTTATGTTAGTACCTATGTATCACTATTCTTATAATATTATGAAAATTTATAATAATAATATATTACAATACTAAAATATTATTGCAATATAATACAATACTATTATTATTTTATTTTATTATCTAAATTAAGTTTATGTTAATAAAATTAAATATTACCCTAGGTAAATGATCGTTATTCTAAATATATATATTATATATCTAATACTATATATATATATATATATATATATATATAATACCAAATCTAATATAATATTTTAATGGAAAAATATACTAATATAGTAATTTTACGATACTAAAATACAAATATAAATGTATTATTAAACTATTATCTAATATTAATACCAAATATACTATTATTTAAATTAATTCTATGTTAATAAAATTAAACATTAATCCTAATTAAATGTTCCTTCTTTTAAAATATATATCTTATATATCTAATAAAAAAATTATATATATATATATATATATATATATATATATACCAAATTTGATATAATATATTAGTGGAAAAATATATTAATATACTAATTCTACAATACTCTAATAATAATAATATAAATGTATTATTAAACTATACTATGGTAATATTACTATAATTAATATTAATGTTAAATAGATATACATATATTTATTTAGTATTAATATGGGAGCTCAAGGGTCATGAGGGAAGGTCAAGAGTCACAAGGGAGGTAGAGAGCCATGTTATTTGTTTTAAATATTCCCTTAGAGCTCAAGCAAAGGACTTTTCACCTTGGCTTCTCAAGCTAGGCATGGGAGAGACGATTAGTCTTTTGAGGAGCAAGTGATGACTTAATGTTCCACTATTGGAACTAGTGGTGTATCATTTTAATGTTGTATCTTGGGACTTTCACTCAATGGTTTGAAGCTCTTGGAGTTGGAACACTTTCATGCATATGTAGTGAATGATTGTAAGACTATTCTTTCATTGTTTGTAGTGTATGTAGACATTAGCACATACTAATGAAAATGAATTATTTTGTTTGCTTTAGTATGCTTGTTTGAATTACGTGTCACTTACTTTTATGATTTTTATTTCTTTGTGAACTATTTATCAAAATAATTAGTGATTCTTTTATATATTTATGTGTGTCTTTATTAGGATAGTATTATTATTTTTCTTAAATACAAACTTTCTCTCTTTTTTGGAAGAACCATTATACACTTTACAATTGAATACTTCAAAAGGCTATCTTACTTGTTAATGTCGAAAGTATATGTGATTCTCTTGTGTCGTTTATTGCATCCAAGGAAATCATTAATAATATGGCAGCTAGGCCTATTTCCTGGATGGGGCTCCTACACCAAATGATGTGAGGTCTAATTGGGACTTTATATCAGGGAGACCCCCTTTATGTTTGCAGTTTCCAACACTATCAACACACAACTAGTTGACTTACCACAAACAATCGACATAGCTTGACTAGATAGGATCAATAAAAAATGATCTAACAAATTGACTTACCACAATTAGACAAGACCAGTCAAAATGACCCAACCATTTGACCTAACTTGACGAGATAAGATCATTTGAAATGACGAAACCAGTCAACTTACCTCAACTAAACAAGACCAGTTGAATCGACCTAATCAATTGACTTATCTCCATTAGAAATGGTTAGTTAAAAGGACCTAACCATTCAACTTATTTCAACTAGACAAGACCCTAATATAGGTCGATGAAAACTTAATGCTACTAGCTAGTCAAAATCTTTGTTTAAGTTGACAATAATGAATATATCAAAAGTTCCTCAAGGACCTGTTGATGGGCAAAAATGACCTTCATCAACATAATGGAGACCACTTGGTCAAGGCCCCAAGTTAGACCCTTTTCCATTGAATATGGTAGTTCTAACTAGTTATGGGCCCAACTACCCCAACTTATGAGGCTAGCCTAAAGGTTATCCTAATCAAATCATAACATGTTAATCTACCATAATCTCGTAATGTTAATCCTATAGGATACTATGTCTATATTACTCTAATATTAATGTTATATATCCTATATTACATCTATGTCTATATGATATCTTATGTTAGTACCTATGTATTACTATTCTTACAATATTATGAAAATTTATAATACTAATATATTACAATACTAAAATATTACTACAATATAATACAATAGTATTATTATTCTACCTTATATCTAAATTAATTCTTTGTTAATAAAATTGAATATTAATCCTAGTTAAATGGTCATTATTCTATATATATATATATATATATCTATATATATATATATATATATATATATATAATATCTAATAGAAGCTAACTTTTTTTTTATATATATATATATATATATAATATAATATTTTAGTGGAAAAATATACTAATATAGTAATTTTACAATACTATAATACCAATATAAATATATTATTAGACTATTATCTAATACTAATATCAAACATATTATCATCTAAATTAATTCTATGTTAATAAAATTAACTATTAATCCTAGATAAATGTAGCTTATTATAATATATATATATATATATATGGAAAATATACTAATATAATAATTCTAGAATACTATAATACTAATATAAATGTATTATTAAACTATACTAGAGTAATATTACTATAAGTAATATATATATATATATATATATATATATATATATATCTATATATCTATATATATATATATATATATATATATCTCGGAGCTCAAAAGTCATGAGGGAAGGTCAAGAGTGACAAGGGAGGTGGAGAGTCACCTTATTTGTTATATATACTTCCTCATAGCTCAATCAAAGGACGTTTCACCTTGGCTTTTCAAGCTAGGCATAGGAGAGAAGATTAGGTTTTCGAGGAGAAAGTGGTGGCTTAACATTCCACTATTAGGTCTAGTGTTATATCATTGTAATGGTGTATCTTGGTACTTTCACTCAATGGTTTGAAGCTCTTGGAGATGGCACACTTCCATGCATATGTCGTGAATGATTGTAAAGCTATTCTTTCATTGTTTGTAGTGTATGTAGATATTAACACATACTAATGAAAATGAATTGTTTTGTTGGCTTTAGTGTTCCTGTTTGAATTGTGTGCCATTTGCTTTCATGACTGTTGTTTCTTTGTGAATTATTTCTCAAGATATTAATTAATGATTCTTTTAGATATATGCATGTCTTTATTAAGATAATACTATTATTTCTCTTAAAGACAAACTCTCTCTCTTTTGTGAAAGAACCCTTATATAATTTGCAATTGAATACTTCATAAGGCTAACTTACTTGTTAATCTCAAAAATATGTGTTTCTCTTGTGTTGTTTATTGCAGCCAAGGAAAATCATTAAGAATATGGCAGTTGGGCCTATTTCCTGGATGGAGATCCTACAAAAAATGGTATGAGGCCTAATTAGGACTTCATATCTAGGAGACCCCTTGTATGTTGGCGGTTTGCAACACCATCAACACCCAACTAGTTGACTTACCACAAACAATCGGCATAGCATGACTAGATAGGATCAATAAAAAATGACCTAACAAAATGACTTACCACGATTAGACAAGACCAGTCAAAATGACCCACCATCTGACCTAACTTGACAAGATAATATCATTTGAAATTACCCAACCAGTCAATTTATCTCAACTAAAAAAGACGAGTTGAATTGACCTAACCAGTTGACTTACCTCCATTAGATTTTATTAGTATAAATGACCTAACCATTCAACATACCTCGACTAGACAAGACCCTAATATACGTTGATGAAAACTCAATGCTACTAGCTAGTCAAAATATTTGTCTAAGCCAACAATAATGAATATATCCAAAGTTCCTCATACATGTTGATGGAAAAAAATAACCTCCATCAACATCAGGGAGACCACCTGGTCAAGGCCCTGTTGACATGGCGAATTTTTGCTATACCAACAAGGGGAACTAACCCAATCATAGACCCCAATCAGACCTGCTTTCATTTGGAATGCCTAGTTCCAATGAGTTTTAAGGGACCCTGTAAACTGTTAAATGCGTTGGAAGATTGCTTCTAGGAAGAAGACTGGTGGGCCCCAGTATTGTAGCAATAATGCTACAACTCCTGGGGCTTCCTATCTCTAATTTTATCAACCCGGTAGTTCGTAACAAACTTGGAAGCGACGGTGCTATATGCACAAGTACTAGCTCTTGCCGCAGCTGTCACTTGGTCAGCTGGCACAAGTCCGCTAGGGGCTCGAGCCAACTTCTATGAGCTCTTAGAAGAAGCTTTTTAACTGATGGATGAAAGCTAACCCAAAGGAAGCTAATATACTTGCGGAAAGAAACTGAAAGCCAAAAAGAAATACAAACCCTAGCAAACCCTAGCAAACCCTAATTCTACCAACTAGTCCTACTGATGCAAAAATGAGAATGCAAACTACGAGAAGAGATGCCATTACTTCTAGGAAGGTAAAATGCATGTGTCTAAGTTATCACTATCTGAAGAAAACATCTTTTTGTATTTTTGCTTAAGTTGTTGAAATTATCATGCATGTGCTTCTAAATAGTTTTCCACTGTGCAGGGATGGATCAAGGGATGAAATGCTTTGGGAAAGGTTGGGATGGTACAGAGAGGGTCTAAGGGATCCCTAACATTCTTTCTGAGAGTTTCACAAAGTCTGGATGCCATGCAACCGTGTTTATGAACTTCTACAGGAAGTCTGCAGGGGTTTCTACAGGATGTTCTACAATTCTTCTACAGGATGTTTCAAAATGGGATGTTTGAGGATGGATGGTTGATGGAAGATGCATGGATGGTTATGGAGGTAGGATGGGGGTCTGAAGTGACCCAGGAACTGATGGATGGAGTGGTGAGATGATGTGGAAGGCTGACTTGCATCAACGAAGGTGTAGGCAATGGAAAAGCAAGAAGGTAGGGTTACATGGCAAAAGAGCAGATGGGAGATGAGGAAACAGACTTGGTGATGGAGGAGCTGATCTGGACGAGGCTCAGATGAACGAGGAGGTGATGAAGGTGATAGAGATGCCCTACACAATGCTCATTCAAATGAATCAATGAATCCTTGCAAACAAACCAATTCATAGCTAACTTAATCCAACTGTCAATGAAATGAATAAACAGCAGCTTTGTTTGGAAAGAGAACCATGTACATCACGTGAGTAAGAACATTCAAAAAGATCTAAATGCATGACAAACTCCTACCAATCGATTCTAACCATAAAAAGCTACTTTAACCATCAAAACCAACCAAAATAACAAAGCAAGATCTAAAGAGCAGATTTCATTTTAAGAACGCAGCAAACACATAAAGATAAACAAGGGAGGTACTGGGCGCTTGAGATGGGCCCAACCCCAAGAGCTACAGCCTCCCAAGAGAGATTTAGAGCTGGTGCAAAGCTGGATTCATCTTTATTAAACAAGAATGAAGAGTTACATCAAAACTGTCCACAAGGAGAGCTTGAGAATGAGCTGAAAGCAAAGCTAATCTATTGCATAAAAATCGAACTACAAACTAGCTAACTAATGGCTAAAACAAAATGACTAACTGGCTAACCAAATTGACTACCCCCTAGCTAACCAAAATGAGGTCCTAAGCCTTCTTATTTATACAAATTGAGGACTCAACAGTCCTCCTAAAATTTAGGGACTTGGCTGCCCAAGACTTGTAGTTAACAGCAGTCCTACTTGACTTGCTTGCCTTCCCTTGTGCTCATTGATTTGGTGGCCTTTGAACTCCGAGCTGATGGTGGAGAATTCGAGGTAAGGGCCCATAAATGAGGGGGACACCTTCCTACAAATCCTTTAACTTCTTCTCCCACGAATTTGGCTGCCAAGTGCTCATTAAGACCTTCAATTTTGTCTCAAAGTGGACCAAAAAGGCTACACAAAGCACCCATTAGACTTGTTGGCATAATGACTAACCAAATTCACTCTATTAACATAAAAATAATCAAAAACATGCAATAAACTAATGATAATGGTGGATTAAGTCAAATTAGGAGGTTGAATGAGCCCAAATAATTGTACATTTTTGGGGCTCATCATCACCCCCCTACTGAAAGTGTTGCTCATCCTCTGAGCAACTGATCTATCTCCTCATCTTTGATGGCCCTGGTGGCCTCCCTATCATGCCAAGCTTCTTAAGTGATGTCCTCTTCTCGGTCATGAAACCATGCCTTTCTCTCTGCTTCTTCCCACTGCCTGTTCTCCTTTTCCTAGAGAATTCTCAGCTTCCTGTAGAACTGTCTCAACATCCTGTAGAGAGGCCTTTGTGTCCAACATTTTCATTCTTTCTCTCTAAATGGATGTCTTCAGGCTTCCCTGTTCATAGCTGATGGATATCTTCGAAGGAGGCTCCTCCTTTTGGTTAGCTTTTGTGTCCTTAATGACAATTTGCTCCTTTGACAGTGGTTTGGGATTGCCCACTTTTATCTGTGTGCTCCTTTTTCACTTTAAAGTACATGAAGGTTTGCCTCTTTCCCTTCCTTTTTGGTCTTGGAGGTGTGCTAATGGTGGCAAGCATGGCTGCTGCCTCCTTGGCCAAAATCTCATGCGATTTTCCCTTTTTGTTCCTCTGTTTCTAGACTTCCTGTAGAAAGTCCTGTGCTGACTGTTTTTTGTCTTCCTGTAGAAACAGTCAGCACCACTATATCCTATAGAAATAGTCTGCTAACTTCCTCTGATTTGGCTTTCTTGGCTGGGGGTGCCTTCTCCTTGAACTGTGTTGTGGCTGTCTTGGGTGTGTCCCTACTTGTTTTTTTCTGACCAGTTTTCTGTATCCTTACTTGGCTCTAGCTACTACACTTCAATTTCAATTGGCAGAACACTGATTCAGACGTGCGCTCTAATTTTATGATACAAAGATTGATCCCAAATCAGGACCTTTCTGTTTCCTTGAGAACAACGTGTGTGGATTTGCACTTAATTTTAGCAATCATAAAGTATAAAGCGAGCTATTGTATCTAACCCAGCTTCCTTGTAGTAAGCTGCAAGTTGATCCTGGATGTCATGCCAGGATCCATCAAGAAAAGCTAAATCCATCAAAAATGCAGCCTGGTCAAGAGCCACCTGAGCAGGTGCCTTCCCCTTTTGAATATCCTCACGCCTTCCCTCATCTGTAACTCTTTCTCTCATGTATTCAATTTGTTCGTCTCCCCAGCCTGCAATTTTAGCAACTTCCTCATATCTGCAGCCTATTGTCCACCACGGTAATTTTAATGCTACTTTGGCAGCATCCTTAGCTTCAAGCTTACGACCAATTTTCAGAAAAAAACTCTGCATTAAACACAAATGGCCGACCAAATCCAGGAAAGTGCTTCCTATTCACGTAAAGCTCTCCTGTCACCAATGCAGAAACCTGGTCGCCTCTTTCCAAATGACCCAATGCAATACGCTCAAATACATCTGGAAACAATGCAACCTTCTTTGTCAAATAAACATCAAGATTTCCAATTTTAGATTCAGCTACATCCCCTTGTTTATACAATTTCTTGCCAGCATCTCCTGAAGCAGCATAGAGGCTATTTGCTGCGTCCTCATAGCCATTCCAATCTTCTTCTACCAGAATCCTATGAATATATTGATCCACATGCAAGACTTCAAGAGCTTCATTTTCAATTTGAAATCAGTGGCTTACAGTCTTAGCTAAACGTGACACACCATACTTCTGAACTCGTACAACGGGCATCTCCATGCTTTCTGGACTGGTTGGCCATCTTAGAAGAGTTGTGAAAGCACCTGATTGGTCTTCTGACAGTGGTATTGCAAGAGGAATTATACCCCGTCTAGCATAAGGAGGGACAAGTTTTTCACCCTTGGCCATATGATAATTGTCCATCTTTCTTCAAGCTCCAAACTTGATGAAGAACCTTAGGCTTCTCTGCTCTGGAAGTCTCTGCTGCACTTTCCTGTAGAAGACCCCACCCGTTTCCTGTAGAGTGTGATTCTGCCTTGGAGTGAGCCCGATGCACGAGTGAAATTCGAGAGCAGGTAGGAAACTCAGTGGAGGACGATAGGTCAAGCCGATTGTGGACGCAGAGGATGTATACTTCAGTTTAACATGATGCAAGTGCAAGTTAGCAACAATCTATGAGTTTCAGCTGAGCGTTGATTAATTGTTGCGTGATTTGTGGCGAAGGAGTGCAGTGGCCAAGCGTACGTGGCCACATGCAGACGGCAGTGCTGTGAAGCTGCATGTCCTCTTCCCGTTAATCAACTGCACTGGAGTTAAACTCTCTATCACTGTTTTTTTTCTTTTAATTTTTTTTTAATTTTTACGTGAGTCCACTGTCCACGTGCACTGCGTGACTGCCGGCTGAGTTCTAAAGAAGACAATCAGCTTAACCTTGATAATTCGTGGCTTAATCCCACCATTCCATCAATTCATGCAGTTTTCAAATTAAATTTATGCAATAGAAGAATGAGTTTGTCACATACCTCGAAGTTGAATGGCTGCCGTGAGCTGCTGTGGCCTGTCATTGCTGCATGCATTGGTTTTTCTGATTGCATGTGGCTTGGCTGCTAATATTTGATTGCTTTTCCTTGTGCAGGTGTCCTCTGGCCGGATCTGAGCTGCATGCCATTGTTTCCACGTTCAGATCTGCACCTTCAAGCTGCTGCTGCTGCATGGTCACAAAACCAGAACTTGTTTTCGCCATTTCTCCCAAACGGTAAAGCGGATTGATCTGAAACTTGCTGAGAATGTTTCTATCATCATGATGCATCTCCCATAGCAAAATCGTGATCAATAGATGCACGGATTTCGAGAAAAATGGAAAATGGCTGAAGATTTCAGAGCTTGATTTCTCGGAAACCGTGCTTCAAAATCAGCTGAAACTGCTGGGGTAAGCTACTATCACCCATGTGCATCTCCCCATGAAATAGGTTTTAAAATGGATGCACGGATATGGAGAAAACGCAAAAATGGCTGATGGTGATGGAGGCTGATTTCTTGGAAACCGTGCACCAGAATTGGCTGAAACTGCTCAGGCATGTTGTCATCAACCTTGTACAATTCCCCATAAAACGGTTTGTCAAATGGATGCATGGTTTTCAAGTTATGGCAAAAACAAATTTTGCTCTATGGATTTTTGCTTCAAGGCACTTTGCATGTGTTTGCATGGTATGACAAAATGAATTTTGGCTGTGGTGCAGGTATGGAGATGATGGAGGAGGAGTTGGAAGATTGCATGAGGGCTTCTGAACCCTTGAGGAAGCTACAATGTTCGCCAAACCACTTTTTTGAATCCATGTCTAGTTTCCCACAATTTCTACAGGAAGTTCCTGTAGAAGCACAATGAGAAGCACAAGGAGGTGGAAAAAATGATGGAGAAAGGCAAGGGATGGACACACAAGTGCTTGTAGGCCTAATCAACAGATTACCACCATCAGATTCACTTTTGAAATTGGATTTGGCTCATCCAAAGGTTCTACAGGATGTTTCCTGTAGAAATACAGAGCTTCCTGTAGAAGGCACAAGAAAAATTACTTTGACCTTGATTTGAGTGCTCCTCCTGTCATGAAACGTCCTTCTTGCAACCTGCAATGTCATTGCTGCAACATGAAATTATTCAATGGAGATTAGCTTTATTTTTCTTTTTCTTTTTCTCTTTTTTTTTTTTTTTTTTTTGAAAAACAACTAGGGCGCCTCATGGAGGTTTTCACCCTAATTGCCTGCCTTGGGCACCTCCAAGGGAGGTTTTCACCCAAAGATCTTATTCTCTTTTCTCTTTTTTCCCAACCCATTGACCGCCTCATGGAGGTTTTCAATCAATGAGTCAATCTAAGGCGCCTCCGAGGAGGTTTTCACCTTAGATTTCTATTTTCCTTTTTTTCATTTTTTTTTTTTTTTTTTTTTCTCTTTTTTTTTTTTTTTTTTTTCTACCCTACCCTACTTGAAAAAAAAATCATTTTCAAGTATAAGAATACTTCCAATGGAGCCATGTGCACATCGAGATTAGAGAAAAAATGATGTGAAGGCTCGCAATGCATGCTTTGATAGGTATCCAGATCTCAGAGACCAAACGATTTGACTTTGAAGGGATCAAACATAGCTGAGGAAGAGAGTACCGCTGCAACTTAGTGACGATCTGAAACCATATCTCAATATAGCTCTGATATCCTTGGTCCGTTTGCTGATCTGGATCATTCTTCATGTCACCTTCTATCATGACTTTCTCATCTTCCTCTTTTTGCTGATCTTTCTCTTGAATACATGGAGGATTTGATGGTGACCATGAAGGAACTCTCTCGATCTCTGATTCTGATCTCTTCTCTTCATCAAGTGCATCCCATGGTTCTTTGATCTCCTCTTTGGAATCTTCTTTTTCCTTTGGTCCTTCAAGGTTGTCAATATAATCTCTGTTTTTTAACACTCTTCCTGAGCTTTGGTGAACATCATTGAGCTCAACAGGAGTCATTTGCACATGTTGTGCCTTAGCTTTGCAATTGGGTTGAGCTACTCCATGGTATGGCTTTGGAAATGGTACAGTTAGTTGAGTGGAGGTGTGAAATTGAGATGGAGATGGATGGCATTGTGGTTGGGTAGGCATTTGGGGTTGCCTTGGTGGAGGAGGAGGCGATGGGTGTGGATGAGCAGGTGGTGGAGGAAACGAAGTGGGATGAGAGTTGTACTGGGGCCTCCACTCCTGATAAGGTGCATTCCACTGAGGCTATGGCTGAGCATAAGAGTGAAACGAATGAGCAACTGGTTGGGCATAATATGGATCTGGGAAGGAACAAGGAGGAGGTGTGAACCAAGAAGGATGAGCAGGTGGTCCCCAAGAAGGCATGAAAGTGGCTTGATAGGGGTCATAATAGGTCTCGGATGTCCCTTGCATTTCCCACTGATGAGATCTAGGTCTATGCGGCCAACTTTGGTTCATGTAATAGAGTGATTCAGTGGCTCCTTTGGCTCTCTGATATGCAGCTTTGAATCTGGGTAAGGAAGGGCACTGATCTGTAGGATGGTATTCTTCACAGAAAAAACACACTTCTATGGAGTACAATGGACATTCGTTCCTAGGATGCTTTCTAGTGCACCTAGGACAAAAAATGACCCAAGCCCTCTTGGCAAGGAAAATTTTAAGGATGGAAAATTTTCTTGAAGTTTAAAAACATTGGCGAATCTCACTAATCCCTAATATGCAAACTATAAAATGTTTATTGATATATTTGTAAAATTATTCAAATTTATAATGATTTTATATATAGCCTCTATACAATGTTGGCGATTTTTAAGGTAAAATAATTTATATTCTAAAATTTGGGCGAATCGTCTTTTATAAAATTGGAAATTGGCGAATATTTTTTGTGGAAAAGTCATGGAAAATTAGCCCACTGGGCGAACATTAGCCCCTAAAATTTTCCATGCCTCTTGGCTTCCTCTTGCTTCTGTTGGATCCGCAAGGTATCCGGTTGCATGGCAAGAAACTGCCTCATATCACTCTTGAAATCTTTGATCTGATTTTCAAATTCATCTTTGGACAAGATGTTGCTCCCAATATTTCTGCTTGTAGCCATTTGCTCCAGAGGAATGTTTTCTTCTTCTTCTCCCCTAGAGGTTCTTCAGATATGTCTTGATGTCCACCCAGGGGTTCTTCAATCACAGCCATCGAAGAAGAGAGAATCTTGGCTGTGTGAAGCAGTGGAGGTGTTGTGCAATCATTTTTCTAACCTATCTCTACTCCTACAAGGCATGAAATGAAATCTTTTTGGTTGATTTTTGCTTTTTTTTTACTTCTACTTGCAAAACTGAAATAGATTGAACTGCAACTAACTATCTTGCTAAAATGAAAATGCGGAATTGAAATGAAAGCAGGAAAGGACTAATCTATTTTGCTCAAATGAAATTGCAGGAATGAAATGCTAATCTACGCTTGCAGAATTGAAATGCTAATCTACGCTTGCAGAAATGAAATTGCGGAATTGAAATGCTAATCTATGAAAGCAGGAAATGCTAATCTATGAAAGCAGGAAATGCTAATCTATGAAAGCAGGAAATCCTAATCTATGAAAGCAGGAAATGTCTATGCTACTTTTGCAGAATGGAAATGAAATAAACTACTTAGCAGAAGGCAAGAGTAAGAAAATAGAAGAAAAGCAACAATTACTAATACTCTGACGCTTCCCCGGCAACGGCGCCAAAAAGATGGTGGGCCCCAGTATTGTAGCAATAATGCTACAACTCCTGGGGCTTCCTATCTCTAATTTTATCAACCCGGTAGTTCGTAACAAACTTGGAATCGACGGTGCTATATGCACAAGTACTAGCTCTTGCCGCAGCTGTCACTTCGTCAGCTGGCACAAGTCCGCTAGGGGCTCGAGCCAACTTCTATGAGCTCTTAGAAGAAGCTTTTTAACTGATGGATGAAAGCTAACCCAAAGGAAGCTAATCTACTTGCGGAAAGAAACTGAAAGCCAAAAAGAAATACAAACCGTAGCAAACCCTAATTCTACCAAGTAGTCCTACTGATGCAAAAATGAGAATGCAAACTACGAGAAGAGATGCCATTACTTCTAGGAAGGTAAAATGCATGTGTCTAAGTTATCACTATCTGAAGAAAACATCTTTTTATATTTTTGCTTAAGTTGTTGAAATTATCATGCATGTGCTTCTAACTAGTTTTCCACTGTGCAGGGATGGATCAAGGGATGAAATGCTTTGGGAAAGGTTGGGATGGTACAGAGAGGGTCTAAGGGATCCCTAACATTCTTTCTGAGAGTTTCACAAAGTCTGGATGCCATGCAACCGTGTTTATGAACTTCTACAGGAAGTCTGCAGGGGTTTCTACAGGATGTTCTGCAATTCTTCTACAGGATGTTTCAAAATGGGATGTTTGAGGATGGATGGTTGATGGAAGATGCATGGATGGTTATGGAGGTAGGATGGGGGTCTGAAGTGACCCAGGAACTGATGGATGGAGTGGTGAGATGATGTGGAAGGCTGACTTGCATCAACGAAGGTGTAGGCAATGGAAAAGCAAGAAGGTAGGGTTACATGGCAAAAGAGCAGATGGGAGATGAGGAAACAGACTTGGTGATGGAGGAGCTGATCTGGACGAGGCTCAGATGAACGAGGAGGTGATGAAGGTGATAGAGATGCCCTGCACAATGCTCATTCAAACGAATCAATGAATCCTTGCAAACAAACCAAGTCCTAGCTAACTTAATCCAACTGTCAATGAAATGAATAAATAGTAGCTTTGTTTGGAAAGAGAACCATGTACATCACGTGAGTAAGAACATTCAAAAAGATCTAAATGCATGACAAACTCCTACCAATCGATTCTAACCATAAAAAGCTACTTTAACCATCAAAACCAACCAAAATAACAAAGCAAGATCTAAAGAGCAGATTTCATTTTAAGAACGCAGCAAACACATAAAGATAAACAAGGGAGGTACTGGGAGCTTGAGATGGGCCAACCCCAAGAGCTACAGCTTCCCAAGAGAGATTTAGAGCTGGTGCAAAGCTGGATTCATCTTTATTAAATAAGAATGAAGAGTTACATCAAAACTGTCCACAAGGAGAGCTTGAGAATGAGCTGAAAGCAAAGCTAATCTATTGCATAAAAATCGAACTACAAACTAGCTAACTAATGGATAAAACAAAATGACTAACTGGCTAACCAAATTGACTACCCCCTAGCTAACCAAAATGAGGCCCTAAGCCTTCTTATTTATACAAATTGAGGACCCAACAGTCCTCCTAAAATTTAGGGACTTGGCTGCCCAAGACTTGTAGTTAACAGCAGTCCTACTTGACTTGCTTGGCTGCCCTTGTGCTCATTGATTTGGTGGCCTTTGAACTCCGAGCTGATGGTGGAGAATTCGAGGTAAGGGCCCATAAATGAGGGGGACACCTTCCTACAAATCCTCTAACTTGTTCTCCCACGAATTTGGTTGCCAAGTGCTCATTAAGACCTTCAATTTTGTCTCCAAGTGGACCAAAAAGGCTACACAAAGCACCCATTAGACTTGTTGGCATAATGACTAACCAAATTCACTCTATTAACATAAAAATAATCAAAAACATGCAATAAACTAATGAGAATGGTGGATTAAGTCAAATTAGGAGGTTGAATGAGCCCAAATAATTGTACATTTTTGGGGCTCATCAAAGACTTCAATTAAATCAACAAAATAGAATAGCTAACCTCTATGTATTTAATCCTATCTACACTTCTTCTAACTACTCTAGTCTATGTGCTAACTATCCTAATCTATCATGCAGGAGCATGACAAAAGAGAGGTTACACATCATATATGAATTCCAAGTCTGAATGAATCAATTACTGGTTCACATAAGAACAAGGCTACATCAATTCTTAATTGCAATCCAATCATTCATACAGGAATACACATTCCCTTGTATGGAAGTAAAGCTTGAAACTGATGTCTAACATAGTTTCAAATCAGGGAATGCTTATGAATTAACTATGATGTAGAATTACATTAAAAAAACCAAGGCTAATTATAAATTGTATCATTATCAATATGCACAAAAACAAAACACATTTGTATTTATGCGAGCAACAACACCCTGTCTCAAAACATAGAAAAGCAAAGGATCTTAAATCTAAAACAAAAGGCTCCTCATTGAACCAAACAATCTCTTTTATTCATAATAAATCAAAGCTTTTTTCCAAACAAAAATCCCTCATCTTCTATCCGGAGGTAATACTTATGCACATGGAAATGACTCTCAGTCTTCCCCTCATCCTTTTGCCTTCCCCTTGTTCTCTTGAATATACAGATCAGAACACATAGATGCAGAACAATCGGTGTCATTGCTGACATGTAGAGGGCATTTCCTATCACTCTAGCGCTTCATTTCCTAAGGGATGAATAGATGTTGATTGAAAGAGAATGACTGCGTGTCATCTCTTCACACCTGTATATAGCGGATGTTACCCTTATTATTTCCTAAAGGAAATTGAAAGCACTGCACTTATCATCCCACATCTGGCATGAATAAATGTGTGTTTGGAAGTAATAACATCTTGATGGATCAGCGCTGTCATGAGTGCTTCTGCTGAACACAGAGAGTGCCTTCATTATGCACTATGGCAGTCCGTATTCCCTTTTGCAGAGTGTGTTTTTGCAATATTGACACCGGTGGTGCAGAGGTGTCATCTTGATATAACTTCCATTTATCTGTCATTGGGTCTACTCGAATTTGCCTGCAGAAATAATTCATATCAGCTATGATTATGAGAAATATGGCAAACATTCTTACAAAACATGAATCTTTCCTTCATTAAACGTTTATTACATCAGAAGGAATAAATGTGAAAGAATTGGCCCCTTTTTTTTAACTCATGCATTGATTAAGTCCCACAAGCGAAAACTCAGTTTACATTGAAAATCATCATAAAACACAGAACTGAATCGAAAATCTGGACTTGAAATACTATAGGTGGGAATCTATACCTTATCGGGTCCGCCATATGGGATTTTCCATTAAAAACCATGACTATATCATTTTATCAAATACACAAGAAACACGGCGAAACCCGTGTCTGGGCCGTACAACCAAACTTCAAATTTTATATACCCGAGCCTATAATTGTCGACGGGTCCGGTCATCACCCCTGAGCTTCACCGATTGTGATAAGCGATCGGGGAAGGCAGACCCAAAATATATATATATATATATATATATATATATATATATATATATATATATATATATATATATATATATATATATATATATATATACTGCACTTAATAGCCCTGGCGGGTCCGCAATGTATGATTTTCTTTGAAAAGCCCCGACCTTAACACTTTTCGTAAAACACAAGATTATACAGGAAAACCCACTTGAAATAATATATGCCCGAATTCATGATCATCGGCGGGTTTGGTATATCATAGTGCAACATATATATAACCCCTAGGTTCTGCCGATTGTGATAAGTGATTGGGGGGCGAACCCGATAATATATGTATCGTAGTTGATAGCCATATTGGGTCCGCTATATCGCATCGGCCTTATGGCTTGGCTCTGACTCCCACCGATTGTGATATGCGATGGGGCTTCGGACCCGATATATATAAAATACGGTTAATAATGTCGTCAGGTCTGGAAGACAGTGGAGCGCGTTATATAAAAGCCCCAGACCCCATCGATAGTGATATGCGATGGGGCTCCGGACCCAAAATATATGCATTTTGGTTAATAAAACCGTCGGGTCCAGAAGCCAGGTATGTGTTGTGTTTTAATGTTGATTGCGGTTAAGTGAAAAAACGGTAAGTTGGGCATTTTTCGAGTATTTCTATTACAAAGAGTTATAACGGGAATGAAGATGCGATAAGGGGTTTTGAGTGCTGAAAAGGTTTGGATGGAGGGAATGAATGGAGGGCTAGGCTTGTTGATGAATGGACCATGCGGCAGGGATTTATTGGGTGGGGGCTTGACCATTAAGAATTGAAAATTTGGCTTGGAAATGAGTTAAAGTCTCTGGGACTAAGCAGATCATTCAAAGAGGTAGAAGACCAACTTTTAGGGGACCCATTCAAAATTGCTACCGAGGCAAGTTTTGATAGGGTGGTGGTTGTGGCCACAACAAATGGCGAACCGTTGAGTGAACCAGTTATCGTTGTTTCCAAATAAACCTTAGATCAATAGAACATCAGGGTGTTAAGATAAACTTGAAATGAAAACTGTATAGATGTACAAGCATGGGTTCCACTTCAACATTAATTGCTTCAGGTGGGATAGAGACAAATAACTTCTACTTACTGATAGGGTTGTGACAGGAATTTTCCAATGGCAGTGTTATGGGGTTTATTGACCTTCCTTTACCTGTTTCCCACTTTCAAAAATCCTTTTGGGGCCATCACTGGTCTGTCAATACCTATTTAGATGTGTACTTCAACTCTTTATTTTTCATCAAACTTGATGTAGATATGTTTATCTGCACTTTATATAAGAATTTCAGTGCTATATTTTCATATGATTGAATGGGGCGCAGTCATGGATCTTGCCATATTTTTAAACCGCTTAAGAAAGGTTGGGTTTGCTGTGTCAACCGGTACTCTGATCCCAGCAACAGTCCCTACTCTAACCGGCTTCCCAAATAACCTGTCCTTCCATATTGGTACAAGGACTTGACATTTCATTTTCTTTTAAATAAGTCCTTCCAGTTTCAGGCACAAAGACTAGAGCACAATTGGATTTTCCATAGGGTACATGACAGTGAGCTTAGCCCATGAAAGGAGGTTTAGTTGTAGATAATAGGTATTGGACAATTTAGTGTGGTGGATGGGGCCAATGGAGAATGTCTGTAAACCTTACATGCAAGTATAGGCTAGGTCTGAGTGGGATTTGTTAAAATGCAGCGTTCCTCCATGCTAGTCCAACTGCAGTTACACATTTTTTGCTTTATAAAGATGCCCCTACATGCTCCAGATATCCAAGTTATCAACATATCTCACCTAGTTCCCAACAGATGCCAATGAATGGCTTTGGTTTGAGTTCCACCGCTGATTTTCCAGTTCTCATGGGCTCATTGAAACTTGGTCTAGTTTGTAAGGTAATGATAGATTTAGGATCAGCAGACTCATCAACAGGTTAATGAGGGAGGCAAAAGCTGAAGGTGGCAAATGAGGGTGATCTGAAAAAGGTAAAACAAGACTAGAGGACTGAAATCAGTTGGCTGAAAAGGACTGTAATTCAAAACAGAAGGAAAATGAACTTTGCAGAAAAACAAGAAAGGAAAAGATGGAAATGTAACTAAACTAACAACAAAAATGAAATGAATCCTACCCTACTCAGGAGGTAACCACCATGTGGTGGCTACTGGAAGTATCTTTTGAGATGCTAGCCATTAACAGGGAGTTTTTTAGTTTCTCCCTGTAAAGTTTTCAATCTGTAAGTTCCCTGACCAATTTTTTCCACAACTTGGAATGGGCCTAGCCATAAGTGTTGGAATTTCATGTGTTTACCTTTTGGCTCACTCAACTTGTCCCATTTCAGGACTAGCTCTCCTACTTGGAAGTCTTTATCTCCTGCCAGATGATGATAAAACCATCTTTTTACATTCATTTGGTGATTCTTGAATTTATTTCTGGCTTTATCTCTCAATTCCTCCAACCTCATCAGTTGGTTGATCCTCTCTTGAAGTAAGGTAGAGGGGGTTCCTCTTGAAGCTTGGGAGAGCTGTAAAGAGGGAAGGGTAACATTGGGAGGCAGGATGGCTTCCTATCCATAGACGAGGAATAATGGGGAGTTTCCTAAGGCCACTTTTGGGGTGACCCTATCGGCCCAAAGGGAATTTGTTAGAGCGTTGTGCTAGTTCCTCTAGTTGTCTATGATAGACTTATGGATTATGCGTATGAGGTTCTTGTTTGAGGACTTTGAAACTCCATTTCCCTGGGGGTAATAGTTTTATGCATACCTTATGTGAACTGATTTATCAATAGAAAATTCAGTTAGTTTCAGTGATGAAAAGTAAGAAACATTATCAAATATGAGAGTGTCAGGGATGCCATACCTGTTGATAATGAATTTCTTAATGAATGATATTACCTCATCTTCGTTTACCTTCCAAAGCGGGATGGCTTCAGTCCATTTGGTGAAGTAGTCAGTCGTTATGAGTATATACTTATTCTGTTGTGAAGAGTTTGGCGTGATCAACCTTATGACATCTAGGCCCCATTGCTGGAATGGGCAACAAATCATAATGGGCCTGAGGGGAACAACTGGCTTTCTTTCTCATCCTGCGACAGTTTCACACACCTTACATTTTCGAGCGTAGGCATGCAAGTCTCTGAACACTGTGGGCCAATAATATCCAGCTCTTAATATTTTGTGAGCAGTGGTCTCTCCTCCATAGTGACCACTTGCTAGGTCGTCATGCATTTCCTTCAGGACATGGTTGGCATCATCCTTTTCCAAACACCTCAGTCAGATTCCATCATAATTTTTTCTATATAATGTGTTATTGGCAAAATGATACTGATTAGATTTCAACCTGAGCGCTCTCCTTTGTGATGCATCCATGTGTTCAGGACATGATCCCCGTATTAGATAGAAGCGTATGTCGTAATACCACGACTCAGGATCTAAAATGGCTTCCAACGTTTCGCGCTCACACATCAGCACTTCATTAATCCATAGGGGCTCCTCCCTGAATTCCATTTGTGCATATTGCATGTTCTGTGCTTCTAGTTTTTCGGATGCCCCTTCTTTATCAGCCAAGGCTTTTGCTGCTAGCCTGCACAGTCCCTGCCCTCGAACTATCTTTGCTGGCTTAATCTCGAGGTCGAACTCTTGAAGTGCGGTTATCCAATTTCCTCTCCGTTCACCCATTTATTTCTGCACGAAGAGGGCTCTCACAGCATGATGGGGAACGATTACTTTAGTCCTGGCCTCTAATAAATAAGGGTGGAAGTGTTTTACAACTTTGAAAACCACAAAGCCTCGTTTCTCCACATCTGGGTAGTTCAGTTCCGTCCCTTGAAGATTAGAGATCATATAAGAAATAGGGACTTCGTTGCCTTCATCATTTTTTGGAGTGAGTATTGCAGCATATGAAACATCAGAAGAAAAAGTGTACAAGAAGAATTCCTTGACGAAATTGGGGCTGACCAATGCAGGAGCTTCCACGATGGCTTCCTTGATTCGTTGAAATGATTTCTTGGCTTCATCGCTCCACTTATACACAATGTCTTTCTTCATCATCCACTGCATGGGGCACACTATTTCTATGAAACATGAGATAAATTTCCTAACGAAATTGATCTTCTCGAAGAAAGATTGCATTGTCCTTTTGTTGGCAGGGGGTTGTATTGTCATGATGGTCTCTATTCTTTCAGGATCAATAATAATCCCTTCTTTAGAGAGGATATGACCCAGTAGTTTCCCTTCTATGACTGTCAAGATGCTCTTCATGGGATTCAATGATATTCTGTATCTTTGACATCTTTCGAAAATTTGAACAGGTGATAAATATGATCCCTTTTGCGATATGAATACACGGTAATGTCATCCATGTATACTACTACTGATCTATTAATCAATACTCGGAAATCTATATCCATAGCTCTCTGGAATGTTGCACCCACATTAATAAGTCCAAAAGGCATTTTACGATATGCGTAAGTGCCCCATTTAGTGTTAAAGGTTGTCTTAAGCTTATCCCCATTAGATAGAAACACTTGGTTATATCTTGAAAACCCATCTAATAGGGACAACATTTCAGACCCATAAATGCACTGAAGAATGTGCTCCATAGAAGGGATAGGATAGTTATCCTTTTGTGATGCTTTGTTCAGGTTTTTGAAATCAATACACAACCTGATGTATCCATTTTTCTTTCTCACTAGCACGATATTAGCTACCCAGCGTGTGTGTCTGACAAGAAATATGATTTTAGCATCCAGCATTTTGTTTAATTCTTTCTTCACCAACGGTTCTAGGCTTGGATGCATCTTACAAAGCTTTTGTTGGTAGGTCCTAGCCTCCTTTTCCAAAGGAATTACATGCTACATAATGCTGGTATCAAAGGTTTTTAGGTCTGAATATGTCCATGAAAAGATTTCCTTGTATTCTTTAAGTAGCTTGACAAATGCAGCCTTTTATTGTGGAGAAAACCCCAAGCCCAGATTGATGTTTTTTGGGTCTCCGTTGGTTCCCAGGTTGACCGATTCATACTTCAGGGATGAGCTATGGATTTTGCAGTTAGTTGGCTTTGTGAACTTATCATGCAAGTCATACAAGTGCTCCATCTTAACAACTGACTTGGGAATCACATTGGGTTGATCCTTTTCCTCATATTCCCTCTTTCTCATAAGCTTGTCATGCTCTTTCTCACCAATGACTGCATTCTTGAATGTCTTCTCGCAGTGCAAGAACTCAAGGATTTGCTCGTCATCTTCGAACACCTACCAATTTGAGATGTTATCACGCACTGATGGTTTGAAAATCAATTCAATGTAACATTTATTCTTCTTCAATCTAAAATCAGGCAAAAGTTTAGCAGCCATACTATCCATCATATCAACATCTTGGTTTTGCCCTCGAGGTATGTATGTGATATTAAAAGAATCAAAACTATCAATTAAGCTCTATACCTCATGCTGGTACCTTACTAGGTGTGGTGAATTGCAGTGTATCCGTTTCCTTACCTGATCCACGATTATCTGTGAGTCACCAAAAACTTTAATATTTTTCACCTTCATATCAATGGCTTTCTTCAGGCCCTGTAGCAAGCCCTCATATTTTGTTGTATTGTTGGTGCATGCAAACTCCAACCGGCTGGCCATCAAATGTTGGTTCCCTTGCGGGTCAATGAGAATGCTCCCAACACCTGCACCTTCAAGGCAGTTAGAGCCATCAAAATAGAGTGTCCAAAATATATAATTTATTGTTACATCAATTGAACTGCTATCTACGAAATTAGTCCTATCATCTACTATAATACAGGATAGTTCATCAGTTGGAAGCTTCCAACTATGTGTATGTGAAAGTTTTTTCAACTATTTCTGCATGGAATTCTCCAAAACAGGTTTCTATAGCATAAACATTGAAACTATAGTTCCCAAGGATAGAGTTGGTAAACATTACAGGTTCATTGGGACCATTTAGTTCTGTTACCACATACTTCATGTATCTTTCTCAATCAACTCTCAGCATATCACCTTTTCCCTTCTGAGGTAGCAAGAGATGGGACCAATCAGTTGAGAAATATCCATTGAGTTTTGCTAACGAATCCCTACTCAGCAGCATTCCATAAGCCTCGGGTATATCAACTACCACTATATCAATGAATTGTGTGTATTGTGGTTTAGCAGCCATCCGAATCAACACATATTTCAATTCCCTAATCAATTTCACATTTGTCCTCTCTAATTGCATAATTCGAGTCCTAGTTTTCGTGGGTATCGCATGAAATCTTTTGGTAACGGCATAAGGCATCACAGTGGATGAGGCATTGGAATCTACCAAGAAATTGTGTACGTTCATGTTGAGGATTTCAATTGTGATAAGGAAAGGTGGAGTCATGGATTTTGATTTTCTCCCTATCATGGCTGCACTAACATCTTGGGTGTTTCGATTCATTTTGGACAGAGTGGCTTCCATAGCTGATGGCATTTGGGCTGTAATGGAGGTATTGATAGGTCTGGACACTGACTTCTTGGTTTGGTTGCTTGGGATGGTGGGAGTTTTACAACAGCCAAATCACAAGCATACATTATCCCACCATTAAACCCACTCTCCATTTGTTTTATGTTTTCATATTGCCTTTATAGGTCTACATGGATAAATAGAAACCTGATAGATTTTTTCAAAATCCATCCACAACTTTTAAAGCAGTGTTGGGTGCAGTATAAGGCTTATAAATGTACCAACATTTAATTTGTCAATCCAGAAAGTTCGTGAACTTCGAGATGCAACACGAGAGAGTCCCTGGTAACTTGCAAAACAAATTCTAGTCCAACTTGCACAATAAATGAAAGAAAACATCAATCCAGGCAATCAAAAGAATGTGGAAAATAAAAGGAAATCCTGTACTATTTAACGATGCACAAGGAAATTCTATGTACGAACAAATAGAAGGGAAATCAGAAATGGAAACCAAGCATGTCAACGCAATATCAAAAAGATTGTAAATGCTGGAATAAATTCAAGAGCAATTCAAAAACCATTTTGCCTGCACTAATTCTATTGCATCTACCTCTGTGTAAAATTAACCTAAAAGCATTGGCAATATTTACTGTGTAAAACTTATGAAAGAAATGGATTCAATATAGATTCTCTCGCCTTCCTTTTCCCTAGAAATAAATCTGGTAAACTTGTCCAGAACTATAATGGAAAATAACATTATCGTTTTTAAGCATAAGGCAGTTTCATTTTCATAAATGTCTGCTCTACAAGAATCATGACAGAAATATATATCAATCTTTACTTCTAAGTAATATATGGTTTCTTGTAAGCATATTAAAACCATGAACACCCAAGTCAATCTCAAGTTCTAAATGGATCTAAATCAATTCAATGGTTTCAAGTTGCACATTACAGCTCCTAAAGGCAGAGTGTTAATGCATAAGCCGATCCTGTGAAATGTTCTGAAGGGATGCAATCCTTATTTGATATAAAGAAAGATTTCAGGTGCAAGAATGATTTCTAATGCAGAAACCAAATCAATCTTGCAGTCGAAAGGAAACATTACAACAAATTAAATAACATTGGTTTGGAGGAAAGAGACTGAAAGTAATTAAATCCTACCATAAGAATTTCAGACATCAAATAATAATTCAAATACAATTTAATCTAAAATATGTAGAGTGGTGCCGAGCTAGTCTGGCGGCCAACCTAGCTAGCTCAAACCCTCAATTAGTGACCCTCTTCATACAGAATTTAAAACCATTAGATGCAATAAATAAATAAATAGAGCATGGCTATCGATGCTTAAATTAATTCTTGAAAACATAGTCTTTACATCATGAGGCAACACTTAACTCTAGCAAATAAGAGGAGCGATCCACAGGTTATAACTGTGTGATGCTACATTGGGACTGACTCCTCCCTTCCACACATTCCTTTTGTGCTTCTGTGTGTACCTGTCTCTATGCGTGTATATCTATCGACTGATCTCTTCCATCCCTTGCTCCAGGAAGTCTCTTGAACTTATATAGGCATCGATTTACAAATTGGGGCTTTTAATAGCCAATCGAAATACAAGAGGGGAATATTGTGAATCTTAACAATTTTCTAGGAATAAAATTAGGTTTGTAACTAAATGTCAAAATAGGAATCAATTTTGGTAAATAGTTCCTCTTTCCTTAGAATGATGATGTTTCTAGAAAGTGCACTTTGACTAATCAATTTCCTCCACTCAGTAGTAGTCAAAGGGATGCTAGAATCTAGCATTGTTGTAATGACATCTACGAAAGGCACTATTGCTTTCATTTTTCTCGCCTACCCTGCAAATCAAGCTATGGAAGCTAACTATAGACAAAACCGGTTCAACCTTCTCTAGAACTGATTTCCTGTGGTGACATGGTCGTAATTAACAATCTTGATCAAGGGAAATGCTCCTCAATGTTAATGCAAGATGGAAACTTCGAATTAGTGTACTGTGACTTGAAATCTTAACACGAGAGAATAGTAAAGCCACTAAAGCATTTCTTGAAAATGTTCTCTTCAGGTTGTGTTCCCTTGGTGAATCTAGTGAATGGGACCCTGGTCGAGCAGTCATAGAAGATTCCACAATGACTACCGTAAAAGTCCGATGTGCTCTAACCTTTGTTTCAAGATCTAGATTCACCATAGCTTGCGATAGCTGATGAAACAAAGCCTCTGGAAAAGCCTTATTATGATATCTACAATAGTGGAAGTAGAAAGATTCTCTAATGTGACAACCATCATGTCCATAATTGGACTAGCATCACGAATCAGTTTTTCCAATTGCACTAAGTATTCTTCAATTGCAACCTGAAAAGACTTGTTCCAGTTGTTTATATCATCACTCAAATTTGAAGCCTCCAAAGAACGATGATGCTCTTGCGCAAATGCCTTGCCATATCACTTATTGCACCAACTATTGCCACAAAAGTTGGTGATTTTGACTGTTGTGCTAGGATAGCAGTAATTTTCAATGCTAATATCATAGTCATAAATAGATGGAGGTGTATGCAATGAACCATACTTACATCTCATTGTGATTTCATCAATGATACTAAATAAAGTAAATTCAATAGTCTGACCATTGGAAAGGCTTTTAATTCTTCAACATGTTATCGATTCCCTGTGATTCAAACTATCAGCCAAGTAATGTCGTCCATATTTGAGTAGTTTATGCACTCCTTGACTCCAGTGCAGGAACGTGGGTGTAGTCCAGGAACTCTTGAGAGTGTCGGAAGCCATAAAAACATGCCTGCACTGAACATTCCTACACTTGAACATGCCTACACTATTGTAGGAATCCATTGCATGGTACAGGCAGGTAAATGGAGGTCCATAGCCTGTATAAAAGCATGATGAAATCAATTTTAAACTTGCAACAGACAAACCTTTATTAATAATATTTTAATCCTATTAAAACAAGTGAAGCAATGAATACTTGCAACAATAATCATTTAACCAACAACAACATGAGTAAAAATAAGACAAAATAGAGGCCCAACATCTCCCCATGCTGACCATATTCCATGTCCTCATGTAAGGAAATATGGTACTGCCACTGCTTTGTAAAAACAAAATTAGAAACATTTGTAGGCATTCAAAATGATGTTCCTGCAATAAATTTTCTGCAGTAGATAAAGCTTGCTCTAAAAATAGAGAGTGTGTTGGATTCTTTATTTTATTAGACTGATTTTAAGAGAATCTGAAACAAAGGCTGCCATGGAACAACTAAATTACAAGGATGATGTTATTACTTGAATAAAATAGCCATATTTAAAAATTTCTAAAAATATCTCAGAGGCATCCCTAATCATAAGTTACACTTTAAAATCCTCATTGTAAATATGAGTGACATGATTTAAAAGCCATGGTGTTAAAAGTATACATAGTAATACCTTCCCACAATGACCATTTTACCATTATCCATGTATAGTTGAAGCTCCTCTTGTCTGGGGACAATGAATTACCTACACTAAGGGTCCCACGTCCATAAAAATCATTCCAAAAAGATAGAACTCCAAGGTATAATGACAGAAGGATTTTAAAGCCATTCTTAAAGGGATTGCTAATGAGTTCAGAGAAAGAAAAAACAACCAAGTAAATTATAATGTAGAATTAAATTTAATACCACAGGCATGGCCCTGCTACTAGCAAGCATCTATAGCCTCAACAAGGATACCTTTTAACCTCATGAAATGCTTGTGTCCCACCTATTAGATATAGAATCAGAGTTATTTAAGAGCATTTACTTTTTTATCTTTCTAGAAGTTAATTGAAGGCCAATGTCTGGGCTTGGTAACTAGGTAATGACAGTGCCATTCACAGGAACTAACAAGAATGAACAAGCCAACTCGTGATGAGACCTCTTATCATCCATATTCTTCAACTGAAAGCCATTACCCTGGCTTGGTGACCAATTTGGTAATGCCATTCTCCTTAGGACCCATGATCATTGTAGGTCGGCTCATAATGAGACCTCCTGTCCCTTAACTAATTTGTTTATGTTTAAAACAAAAACTATGATTATGATTAACCTCAGATAGGTTACTTAATAGGTGGGGAAGCAAATATACTCCTTAAGAGTGCAAGATGGTGTTAAAAGTTTTTAATTACTATTATTTACTAGTTGGTTGTGCTACCCTAAAGACTTATTTTAGAAACATCTGAGATAATGACTAAAACGATTCCTTGAGTTGGTCATGGTAGGGTTCTTTATGAAAGTTTATTAGAGTTTTGTAGGCATGGTCCACCATAGGATGTTTTTCACCAGTCCCTTCGAAGAGGAACTTGAAATGATTTTCTGGATGATAGTTTGTTAGAATAGGAAAAGTATTACATGTAACTTAAAACAACACCCTTCACTGACATATTAATCCATAATCAAAGTCATTTTAAAATATGAGGCAGTAGGTATAAAGTTCTTCTGACAAGTCTTACCATGAGAGTGCATAATAAAAATTTCAAAAGCTGTGCTTTTAGGGAATGACAAATTCAAGAGTGTTGTTATACATCTTTATTCATTATTCTCATATTACCCTAACTTATTTTTAAAGAAGGAAATATCACCTTTAAGTGTAGGCATACTTCCAATGAAGCCATGTGCATAACAAAATGATGATTATACTCACACTTAGTTTATAGAATAGACTTGAAGACATACCAAAGCATGAGAAATTAATTGCTTCAATTGACATGGTACCAAGAGTTTCCAAATGATGAGGAAATAAGGTGGTTTGATGACTGCTCGAAACCAGGATTCAATAGAATCCACATATGTATGTTTCTCCAATAGATGCAAGTCTTCCATAGTTTGATAGTCACTCTCCTGGAGGCACAAATAATATGGGGAAAGAAAAAAGATAAATCCCTCAATTTCAGGCTCAAATATTTGATTTTCAAATTAACAAGAATGGTTGAGAGAGATTCTAGGGTTTTGAGCTTTAACAACATTTTGAGAACAAGTTCCAATGAAAGATTGCTCCTCTAGTGGTCTTTGAATTATATCTTCCTTGGGTAAATGTTTTGTAGTAATGGGGGAAGTTTCCAAATTCATTCTCTTTCCCAACATGAAAGATGTGACATTTTGTTCAATAGTGGGAAGAATACGTGTTTCAAACTATTGTGCAACCTGATGGTTTGGATTGGGGTTTATGTTATGGTTTGGGCTAGGGTTTTGGTTAAGGCTTGGACTAAGATTTGGATTTGGATTGGGATTAATCTTTGAACTAGGGTTGGATCTAGGTTTTGGATTAAGATTAGGGCTAGGTCTAGGGTATCGATTAGGGTATGGACTAGGGTATGGATTAGGGCTAGGGTATGGATTAAGACTAGGATAAGGGTATGGACTAGGGTTAGGGTATGAATAAGGGTATGGACTAGGGTTAAGGCAAGGATTAGGTTAAGGTTGCACATGCAGCTGGGACCATGGAGGAGGATGACTTGATGGTGCATTGGAAAGAAATTGTGGTTGTTGTTGATGCTCAAGTGATTGAATTTGCATGGGAGATTGCCCTAGAGAGAAGGATCCAAATGATTCTTAAGGCCATGGAGATATCTGGCTTGAGGATGAGGGCCAAGGAGAGGGCCATTGCGACCATGAAGTAGGATATTCAATTGGAGGAGGATTAAAAGTTTTCCATGAAACTACAAGATTATAAACATGTTGAGCAACCTACTCAGGATAATAAACATTATTCCAAGTATCGAATGGTGATGGGTCTTGGGTTATACCTATAGTTGATTTTATTCCTTACTTGGTTTCTCGAGTACCTTTAGTAATCTTGGTAATGCTGGGCAATGTTCCGTTAGATGATCCTCTTCACAAATTTTACAAACTTTCAAGCTACTGAGTGGACACTTTCCAAGGAAGTGTCTCTTTATGCAATCGGCGCAAAAGATAAGTAGTGGTTTTTCATCCTTCTCCTGCTCTTCCTACAAATCATCCAATTTTGAAATCAAATATTTAGTAATATCATTCTTATGTTCAATCAAAATATTAAAATTTTCACTTGTTAATTCTTCATTGGATGAATTGTATGTCTCTATAACAGCATAAAAATTCGCAGCATAAAAATTCCTCTTTAATTCGTTAATTCCTATTTTTAACAAGCCAACTTGTACATTTGCAATTCAGTTCTTACAATAACAGAGAAAATGAGAAACCTTAAAGAAACAGTGCAAGAAAGAAATAAATTCAAAGAACATAAAATTGAAAGAGAAACTAGGTGAAGGAAAAAAACAAATGCATCGGGTCACCAAGGTCAATCCTTAAGTGCCTCCCGGGCAACAACGCGAAAATGTTGGGTGAATTATAGGGCTTATAAATGTACCAACATTTAATTTTTAAATCTGGAAATTTCATGAACATCGAGACGCAACACTGGAAATGCCAGAGAGAGTCCCTGGTAACCTACAAAACAAATTCTAGTCCAACTTGCACAATAAATGAAATCCTGCATTTAAAAGGGAACTTGAGAAAACATCAATCTAGGCAATCAAAATCATGTGGGAAATAAAAGTAGATCCTGTACTATTTAACAATGTGAAAGGAAACTCTATGTACGAGCAAATAGAAGGGAAATCAGAACTGGAAACCAAGCATGTTGGCACAATATCAAAAAGACTGTAAATGCTAGAATAAATTCAAGAGCAATTCAAAAACCATTCTTCCTACACTAATTCTACTTCATTTACCTCTGTGTAAAATTAACCTGAAAGCATTGGCAATAATTATTGTGTAAAACTTATGAAAGAGATGGATTCAATATAGATTCTCTCGCCTTCCTTACCCTAGAAATAAATCTAGTAAACTTGTCCAAAACTACAATGGAAAATAAACATTATCATTTTTAAACATGAGGCAGTTTCATTTTCATAAATGTCGTCTCTACAAGAATCATGAATGAAATATATATGTGATCTTTTCTTCTGAGTAATATATGGTTTCTTGTAAGCATAGACTGAATGAGTGCGTTAATATCTTGAAACTGTGAACACTCAAGTCGATCTCAAGTTCTAAATGGATCTAAATCAATTCAATGGTTTCAAGTTTCACATTACAGCTCCTAAAGGCAGAGTGCCAATGCATAAGTTGATCCTATGAATTTAGATGTTCTGAAGGGATGAAATCCTTATTTGATATAAAGAAAGATTTCAGGTGCAAGAACAATTTCCAATGCAGAAACCAAATCAATCTTGCAATCGAAAGGAAAACATTACAGCAAATTAAATAACATCAGTTTGGAGGAGGAAAGAGACTAAAAGTAATTAAATCCTATGATAATAATTTCACACAACAAATAATAATTCAAATACAATTTAATCTAAAAGATGTAGAGTGGTGTCGAGCTGGTCTGGTGGCCAACCCAACCAGCTCACACCCTCTATTAGTGACCTGGTTCACACAGAATTTAAAACCATTAGATGCAATAAATAAATAAACAGAGCATGGCTATTGATGCTTAAATTAATTCTTGAAAACATAGTCTTTACATCATGAGGCAACACTTAACTCCAGCAAATAAGAGGAGTGATCCACAGGTTATAACTATGTGATGCTACATTGGGACTGACTCCTCCCTTCCACACATTCGTTCTCTACTTCTGCATGTCCCTGTCTCTATGCGTGTATATCTATCAACTGACCTTTTCCATACCCTGCTCCAGGAAGTATCTTGAACTTATATAGGCATCGATTTACAAATTGGGGCTTTTAACAGCCAATTGAAATACAAGAGGGGCAGATTGTGAATCTTAAAAATTTTCCAGGAATAAAATTAGGTTTGTAACTAAATGTCGAAATAGGAATCGATTATGGTAAGTGATTCCTCTTTCCCTGGAATGATGATGTTGCTAGAAATTGCAATTCAACTAATGAATTTCCTCCACTCAGTAGTAGTCAATGGGATGCTAGAATCTAGCATTGTTGTAACGACATCTACGAAAGGCACTACTGCTTTCATTTTTCTCACCTACCCTGCAAATCAAGCTATGGAAGCTAACTGTAGACAAAACTGGTTCAACCTTCTCTAGAACTAATTTCTTGCAGTGACATGGTCGTAATTAACAATCTTGATCAAGGGCAATGCTCCTCAATGTCAGTGCAAGCTGGAAACTTTGAATTAGTGTATTGTGACTTGAACTCTTGACACGAGAGAATAGTAAATCCACTAAAGAATTTCTTGAAAATGTTCTCTTCAGGCCGTGTGCCCTTGGTGAATCTAGTGAATGGGACCCTAGTCAAGCAGTCATAGAAGATGCCACAAGGACTACCGTAAAAGTGCGATGTGCTCTAACCCTTGTTTCAAGATCTGGATGCACCATAGCTTGCAATAGCTGATGAAACAAAGCCTATGGAAAAACCTTATTATGAAGCTACAATAGTGGTAGTAGAAATATTCTCTAATGTGATAACCATTATGTCTAGAATTGGACCAGCATCACCAATCCGTTTTTCCAATTGCACCAAGCATTCTTCAATTGCAACTTGAAAAGACTTGTTGCAGTTGTTTATATCATCACTCAGATTTGAAGCCTCCGAAGAATGATGATTCTCTTGTGCAAATTCCTTGCCATATCACTTATTGCACCAACTATTGCCACAAAAGGTGGTGATTTTGACTGTTGTGCCAGGATAGCGGTAATTTCCAATGCTCATATCATAGTCATAAATGGATGGAGGTGTATGCAATGAACCATACTTATATCTCATTGTGATTTCACCGATGATACTAAATAAAATAAATTCAATAGTCTGACCACTGGAAAGGCTTTTAATTCTTCAACATGTTATTGCTTCCCTGTGATTCAAACTGTTAGCCAAGTAATGTCATCCATATTTGAGTATTCTACGCACTCCTTGACTCTAGTGCAGGAACGTGAGTGTAGTCCAAGAACTCTTTAGAGTGCAGGCAGCCATAAAAACATGCCTGCACTGAACATGCCTACACTTGAACATGCCTGCACTATTGCAGGAATCTGTTGCATGGTATAGGCAGGTAAATGTAGGTCCATAGCCTATATAAAAGCATGATCAAATCAATTTTAAACCTGCAAAAAACAAACCTTTATTAATAATGTTTTAATCTTGTTAAAACAAGTGAAGCAACGAATACTTGCAACAATAATCATTTAACCAACAACATCATGAGTAAAAATAAGACAAAACAGAGACCCAACAAGCAGTTACATAAGAAACCTTTTACATAAACAAAAATGTTTCTTTTATATGTTTTTTCCAAAAACTTAGATTAGGAGAAAAAAACTAAGCCAAAGGAACCAATCTTAGGTATTATCCCAAAAATATAGGGAAATAGTTGTCAACTTCTAACAATCTCCACCTTGACAACAATTTACCTGATATATCATGCCCAAAATATTCATCACCTTCTTTGCAAGCCAAGAGAATCTAGGCACCAGTTTAGCTTCTTTGACAAGACTAGTTTTGTGAACATGTCTACAAAATTTTGCTTTGTATTGAATTTTTCCATAGCCACAACTGCACAATGATATTTAACAAGTATATGTTTTGTCTTACTATGATAATTTGGATTCCTCGCCCAAATGAATAGCATTTTGACTATCACAAAATACTTTTACCTTGTCCTGCACCCTTTGAAACTCACCTAGCAAACCTTTTAACCAAATTTCCTCTTTGCAAGTATGCGAGACAACTATGTATTATGCCTCAGTAGTGGATAAGCAAACTATGTTCTGAAGCTTTGACATCCAACTAACAGCTCCACCTGCAAGAGTAAAAACATATCTAGAATTGGATCTCATCTTGTCTAAATCACCTACAAAATTTGAATCAACATAACCATAGACTAAATCACTACTACCATTATAGGTGATATAATAATTACTTGTGCCCTTAAGATACCGAAGCACCCATTTCACTGCTGTCGAATGCTCTTTACCTGGATTTTCCATGTATCTGCTAATAACACCAATTTCATGTGAAATATCTGGCCTTGTACTAACCATCACATGCCTTAAGCATCCTACTGAATTAAAATATGGTACATGAGACATATAATCATTTTCTTCATCATTACTAGGACACAAACCTAAAGAAATATTGAAATGGGAAGCTAAAGGGATTTGACAAGGTTTCACATTATTCATACCAAATATCAGAAGTATTTTCTCCACATACTTCTGTTGTGATAACCACAGCTTACCATTTTTCATGTCTCTGTGTATCTCCATGCCCAAGGTTTGTTTTGCTTCTCCAAGATCCTTCATTTCAAAATTCCTAGCCAGCTGACCCTTTAACCTATTGATCTCAACCATGCTTTTTCTTGCTACAAGCATATCACCAAAATATAAGACCAAAACAATGAATATACCATTCTCCAATTTTTGAAAGTAAACACAATGATCATACTCACTTCTAGTAAAATTGTAGCTCATCATGAAGGAATCAAACTTCTTGTACCATTGTCTGGGAGACTGCTTTAGGCCATGCAATGACTTCTTGAGTTTGCAAAAAAACCTCTTGTTGCAATTTTGAACCAACCCTTCTAGTTGTTCCATATATATATATATCCTCATCCAAATCTCCATGTAATAATGTCATTTTAACATCTAGTTGCTCTAACTCAAGATCAATTAATGAAACTAATTCTAACAAAACTCTAATTGAAACAAACTTAAAAACGGGTGAAAAAATCTCATGGAAATCAATAGCTTCCTTTTGAGAATATCCTTTTGCAACCAGTATTGCTCTGTACTTATGAACAATATCATTGCTCCTTTCTTCAATTTGTAAAACCACTTGCAACCGACAAGTTTCTTGTCCTTAAGAAGTTCCACCAGATCCCATGTTTTATTTCTTTGTAAGGCATCCACTTCCTCTTTCGTCGCTACTTTCTATTTATCGCTATCAGATACTTCCATTTCTTCCTGAGAACAACTAGTTTCTCCACCATTAGCAATTAAAGAAACATATGTAGCAAAATCTTCATACATTTTAGGAAATTATTTGATCTATGTAGACCTTCGTAGAATTTGTTGGAATATTTCCTCAGTTTCCTAAAAGATTTTTGTATCCTCGTCTGCTTCTGTACAAGTTTCTTTATGAACATCTTCATGATCCTCCTCCCTTGAAGATGATTGAGTTTCCAATTGAACTTGTTGAATATCTGGTACTTTTTCCTGTTTCATTTCACCATCTACATCTGATTTCACAAGTGACAATTCATTAAATATGACATCTTTGTTAATGATTATTTTGTGGGTAGTAGGATCCCACAATATATATCCCTTAACTACAGCACCATATCCAATAAATATTAGTCATTTTGATTTCTGATCTAACTTAGAACATTTATTCTTTGGAATAAGAGCATAGGCATCACATCAAAAAACTTTAAGATTTGAATAATCACAATATTGACCTGTCCATACCTCTTCTAGAATCTTACAGTTAATTACAGTTGATGGTGGTCGATTTACCAGATAACATGCTGTAAGAGCTTCTTTTGCCCACAATTCCTACTGCAACTTTGCATTACTAAGCATACTCCTTGCTCTCTCTATAAGAGTCCTATTCATGCGCTCAATAACACTATTTTGATGAGGAGTATAAATTGTGGTTTTATGTTTTTTTGTCAGTTCTCAAACATTTAATTGACCTTCTAGTGCTCTTTTCAAACAAATCTCTATATTGCTTAAAATCTTCAAATACATCCAATTTTATTTTCAATAAATATATCCACGCCTTTCTAGAGTAATCATCTATAAATGTTACAAAATATGAAGATCCTCTGAAATAGACTTTAGGAGATGGTCCCAAAAGATCTGAATGGATGTAATCAAGGATACCTTTACTAACATGTTTTCCTGTTTTAAATTTCTGTCTAGATTTCTTTCCATAAATACATTTCTCATAGAAATTATATTTCAAAGAGTTCAAGCTTGGAAGTAACTTACGATCATCCAATACCTTCAGCCCTTTCTCACTCATATACCCAAATGTTGATGACATAAACGAGTAGATTCACTTGAACCTTCATATGCTATTGTTGCATGATCTATTTCTTTCCTTCCTTCAAGCTTATAAAGGTTCCCAAAACTTTTAGCTTTCATGACTACCAAGATGCCTTTCATCACTTTCATAAATCCACCTTGTACTTATACATTTATAACCAGTAGAATCTAACACTCCCAAAGATATTAAGTTCTTTCTAATCTTAGACACATGCCTCACATTTGTTAATTTTCTAACAATACCATCATACATTTTAATCTAGATACTACCAATCCCAACAGTTCTGCAAGTAACATCATTACCCATGAAAACCACACTATCATCGATAGATTGGTATGAAGAGAACCAATTCCTATGAAGACAAAAATGATGGGAAGCACCAGAATATAGCAACCGTTTATGATGATGTTGAGAAACAATATAAGTGGACAATATCTCATCAAAAATACTTGCACTTATTTTAGTTGAATTAGCTTCCTTTGTAGAGACCTTTTTAGCAGCTTGTTCCTTTATTTTTTAGCAATCCTTCTTAAGATGTCATGATTTGTTACAGTACCAACACTTTAACTTACTCTTCTTGCCTCTTGACTTCAAACTTGATGTGTCTCTTGAATTCTGATCTTTTTCTTTTGATTGACCTCTTGCCACCATTTCTTTTGATGTTGAGGTTTTAAGGCTAGATTTCCGCCGAGTTTCCTCAGACAATAAATCTCCCACAATAGCATCAAATTCAATGGTATTGATAGAACTAAGATTGATAGAGGTTAAAAAATGATCTCAAGACCTAGGTAGAGAACAAAATAGTGTAATTTCTTTATCTTCCCCTTCGAGATTTACATCTATATTAGACAACTAACATAAACGAGTATTGAAAGAATTGAAATGATCAGAGATATTTGTACCTTCCTTCATCTACAAAATATATAAATTTCGTGTCAAGTAGATTATGTTTGTTTAAGACTTCATCATATAAAGGCTTTCTAACTTGGTCCATAAGCCTGCAATTGTTTTCTCTCCAACAATGTTAAACAACACATCATCTTCCAAGCACAGATGAATAGCACTGAGGGATCTTGCATCCATTTCCTCCTAATCATCATTATCCATGCCCACAGGTTTCTTTGCCTTGCACAACAATGCCTTTGCCATTTGTGTTGCACGAGCGTATCCTGCATCTTAACCTTCCATAGATCAAAGCTATTACTGCCATTGAACTATTCAATTTCAAACTTCACACTTTGCATCTTCTCCATTAACACAAGGTTTTCTTGAAATCTTTGATACCACTTGTTGAGTTGAGAAATGAAAGCATCAGGGAGAATTTTAAGAACCCCCTAAATTTTTAAATATAATAAATGGGCGAATCTCCATGGTATACAGGAAAAATGGAAGGCGATTTTATCAATAATATAATATGTATATATAATTTTTTGGCGAATCTCTCACCAGGCATGGCGAATATTTTACTCAATTATAAAATCTTGTAAGATCTTGGCGAGTCTTTCACTAAATAATAAAACTTTGTAAAGTCCTAGTGAATCTTAGCATAGGCTACATGCTGGTTTAATTCCCCCATTTAAATAGGCTACATTCCAGGTGAATACCATGGGTTAATGCCATGTGCCATTTTGGTGAATACCATGGGTCAATACCATGTGCCATTTTTATTTTTATTAATTCTAATATTAGGCTTAATAATGGTTTTTCGCATGGTATTAATAACAATCTAGTCCATGGTATTTGTCCCATAGTATTTTGGCCATAGGTTTCACCTAAATATAACCCATTTTTTGAGTGTTCGTAAATATAAGGTGACTTATGGAGTAAATATAAAAAAATATTTTATTTGTTTACCATACCTCTCGTTTATTTATATTTTTATTAATTTACCATACCTCTTTTACAAATATGGTATTTGGCCCATAGGATTCACTTAAATAAAACCTCTTTCTTGAGCCTTCATAAATAGAACGAGGGTTATGCACTAAATATAAAAAGAGGTTTTAATTATTTACGATACGTCTAGTTTATTTATATTTTTATTTATTTACCATACCTTTTGAGTAAGTATAAAAAGATGTTTTATTTATTTACCATACCTCCACTTTACTTATATTTTTATTTGTTTACACCCTTACATGTATATAACGTGACTTATGGAGTAAATATAAAAAATGTTTTATTTATTTACCATACCTCTCATTTATTTATATTTTTATTAATTTACCATACCTGTTTTATAAATATGGTATTTGGCCCATAGGATTCACTTAAATAAAACCTATTCTTGAAAATGGGCGAATGGAAGGTTGTAAGTCCTAATTTCAAGGGCTAAATTTACCTTTTTTACCCTCTCCCTTAAAATAAGGTGGGCTATTTGAGGTGATTTGTAAAAATGTACTATGATACAAAATATTCGCCCACTAAAAATTTAAAACCCCTTAATTTCCCCAAAGGGCGAACATTCGCCCCTAAAATTATCCTTGGAAAGCATACCCTGTAAATAAATTGAAATTGCAAAAAATAATGGCAAATAAACAAGATAATAGAATAATCAAACACAAAGATTAACAAAGTGTTTTATGTGGTAAGACCCTCCTTGTGAGGGAAACATCTGGGGGAAATGATAATAAATATTCTTATTATTAAAGGGAGATTTAGAACAACCAAATCATAGGCATACATTATTATTTTCATAATAATAATGCAAACCCTTCATTTTTTGGAAAACTCCCTTCCTTCTACTAGCATTTTGGTGGTTAATGATTCTTTTGGTTTTTAGTGATTGGCTTTGGAAATCTTTACAAGAATCCTTTGTCTCACAACACTCTCCTTCGATGAGTGATTCTCATCTCTCTTTTCAGCCATTAGATAAAACAAATTGTTCCAAAAATGGAAGGGGATTGGGAAGGGATTTGCATGCACACAATCCTTGTGTCAACATGCCAAATTTATTTCTTTGTATTAAGTTTTACTTAAATCAACCTTTTTCTTAATTTAATTCTTTCTTACTTTTGTTAACTTTACTTATTCTTACTATTTTTATAGTTCATTTTAATATATATATCTATTCACAACTTTATTTTATGATTTGTTGTTTTCTTTATTTTCTATTGTTATCGTTTCTTTGTTATTTATTATTATTTTTGGCATTATGACTAATGTGTTTTCCTTGATGGAAACCTACTTGTCAAATATGTCCATGATGTCAACTTGCCTATAACATGATGGTTGTGGAACTAATGCATATACAAGGAATATTGTTACAAGATGATACAGAGAATATGGAAAGAGAAATGGCAGTTCTGTGACAGATGCATGAAAATTGTGAAGTTTGAGAAAGTAAATGAGGTTCCTATGAAGAAGAGTCGTGTACATACACAGGTCTTGTGAGTAGAAGTCATGTACATAATCTGAGCCATGGAAATATGGATACCAGGGGTCATTACCATGGTAATTTCCCATAGTAATTGAAGCGGCAACATCTATTTGATCCCATCAACAAATACCATCAACATTACCAAATGATTTACCTAAGGTATTGACAAAGGAAAAAACTATATAAGGAGAAGGAGATCAAGGAGCTAGATGTGCAATGAAATGCATTATTTTATATGTGATCTGATCTGAAACAGGTGTGCACTAGGGAGCAAGGAGAAGGCTCAGATCTGAGAGATATGAAAGTGCATTAGGTACTAAATATTATAATTGACTTATTTGAATTGTTTAAAATGTAGTAAGAAAATATCAGTTTGACATTGCCTTGGTCAAACTAGAGAAAATTTGAATTTCTATTTTAGCATAAATCTTGGAGGTAGTTAACTGAAGTTACATGGCACTAGTCACTTAGTTAACTTAGTTAATTTGAGTTGGGGAAGCTTGATTTAAGTTTAGTATGGTTGATTTCTAATTTGTAGCAATTTATTTCAGTTAATTTGAGTTATTGTTCGTAAAACTAGTTCTAGCTGTTAGAAGAACTAGTGGAGGTCAAGTTGTGGAAGTAGAACTTCAACCAAACTCAGTAATCAACCAGTTAATTAATCAATCAGCCCAACATAATTGTTGCATGTAGAGAATTTGAGTTACCAAGTTGAGATGGATATTTCAAGGCAATGTAATATCAGTTGTAGCATATTCCCATGTGTATAGGAGGTGCATGTAGTTAGAGGAAGGACCTAGAGGAATTGTGCAATTCAATAATGGGAAATTCCTAAATAATAGGGGCTAATTTCTTGGAGGAACAATGCAAGGAAATAGGAGCTTTGAGGGCTTAAAAATTGGCTAAATTTTGGCCAGAGCCAATAATTCAAGAAGAGGGATAGACTATACACTTTCAGGGTGTGCTCGAGCTTCAGCAAGCATATGTATTTCATATCTATTCTCTGATTAATGCAATACAAATAGGAAGGGGTTTTAAGCAATTGCTTTCCCCTAGATAAATATTTGTGCATGTGTGATGTTTCCTTTTGCATGTCTATGATTTGTGTTCTAGTGTTATAGACATATTTGGGCACTACAACTCCAATCACATATGTCAATAAACCAAGGGCTCTAAAACCCCTAAAAGTGTTGTTTCATACCCTAAAGGATAAAGGTAAACTGATTACATCGTTTCCCAGAAGTTCTCCCTTAAAAACTACTCAGAACTAGTCAAAACTGGACCATACAGACTGCTCCATGCTGAGGGTGTGATGCATCTCACCTGCTACACATAAAGGGTGTGATGCATACTAAAAATCCCTTCTGTAGGGTGCAATGAGTGAGAGCAGACAAATGGTAGAGGCAGTTTGCTAGGTGGAAACTCAGAGAATCTTCTAGAAACTGCTCATATGACACTTGCCTCTCTGAATTCGCCCAGGGATGAGTAAGAGATCATGAAATCTCCAAGTGGAACCAAGAACTATCAGTGAAATGACACTAATCAAAATCCCAGAAGCTGACTCACTCCCCTGCAAATATCTATATATGGATCCCTCATCCTAGAGATCTAGAGGCTGGAATTTTGTAATTTGTAAGGAAGTGTTGTTGGTTTCTCTTTGAGACATTGTATTGTTGGGTGATCTTGCTTTTCATGAGGTGAAGAGGGCTTTCATGCTGGGAGGATGATGCTGGATTAGATAGCTGGATTGTAATCCTCTCTTCTACTACTTCTATCAATAAAGCTATTTTAGTTTTCCTCCATATACTTGTATATTTCTAAATCTTGTATTTGTGTATGCATTTGTATGGTTAATGTACATCTGATTCTACATTATTTATGGTTATAGATCTCTATGCTTTGATGGTATTTTTCTGCTTTGACTCTACAAGTGTTCTTTGAAGCGGGACAAGTGAGAAAGGAGCAGTGAAGCTTTATCAAAGGAGAGAGGAAACAAGCAAGGAGCCAAGCGAAAGACTGAGGTTAGTACTCTCTGCTTCTCTCTCATCTATCTCTCATAAAGGAAAACAAAAGTTACTTTGAATTGCTTGTTTCTAAGATAGCTACCTATCTTACTAGGACTAGCAGCTCTGAATGGACACTAGTTTTCCTAGAAACAAAATGGCGACTTCGATGGGGAGTGAATAGTTTGTTTGTCTGTTATTGTAATTTGCTTTATAAACTACAGACGGAGCCTGAAGTTAAGCCAGCTAGCCTTCGAACTACTTTTTCTATGCAACTGCAAAGTAGATCAACGCTGCTTCAGTCAATCTCTAGGTTGCTTTATGAACTGAACATCTGACTTGCAAACATCCTAAGTGCCCTGGTGGTAGCTCAATAACCTCATTAGATCAGCCCTTATACTTTGTGTTTATTGTCTATCATAAGCTCAGCCTAAATCCCTGAACTTAGCTGCAAACTATGGGTGAAAACCAAGCTCAGTCTCGTCCCTGGACCATCACACTATCTCTCATTGGTAGTCTAGATGCATCGCACCTCCCATGTGCTATAGGTGAGATGCATCCCTGTTTTCCTTAAGGATAGGTGCGATGATTGAATGAGACTGTTTCTGCCTCCAGATTTTGGTTTTTTCTTCATTGTTTTCAGCTCTATTTAGTAGTTTTGCTGTCTATGATCAGTATATCACTGTTGAAACCTTCTTTCTTCACATTATTCAACCTCCATTGATAGGGAATTGTGAATGTTTTTAATGTATTTTTCATCATTTACAGTCCTCCTTTGCAAACAGTAGCTTAATCGAACTGTTGTCTTTTGATTCGAAAGTGTCACAACTGTCGTTTTCGGTCAAGAAAAAGAGTGTCGTAAAGTCTTCCTCTTTTAGATAGTTGATTACACTTTTGCCATTATATTTGATTTGAATTATCAATTCTTTGAAGTGTCGAAAACAGTTTTCCATTTGAAAGAGGAAGTTTCGTCTTAGTCTTCCTTTCGTTTTTTGAAAAGAAATTGTTAAAGTGTCGCTTCGAGGAAAAGTAGTTTAGATTTGTACTTAGTTTTCTTTTTGTCATTCTCACATTAAGGGAACTAAAAAAAAAAATACATGAATGTGCATTTGCATTTAGAATGAATGCCGAAATTGATTTAGGAAAAGTGAATTTAGTGTGTGCTCTCTGCTTTATGTTGAAAGAATCATATTTTTCTTTCCTTAGTCGCTAGGATTTTCATTGCTAAAAGAAAATAAATGACTGTTTATCATTTTAGATTGCATATTTAGGAGTTGTACATCTACATCACGTGGTGAACCTTGAAATGAAAACTTCTTAAGAAATATCAACTATAAAATAAACCTCAATGAACATAAAAACGCTTTGGAACCTAACGCACAACATCTAGAAGTCTAGGCTAGAGACGCATTATGGTGTCTTAAAGCCTAGTAACTATCGTTTTCATCATAGGTTGGGTGATTCCTCCTCTTTGATACAAGTTCCAGTATGGACTTGTTCTCCCACGTACCGTTGAGTATATATTGGGAGACCACAATAGGCTGATATCCTTTATCCTTAGGAAGCCATGTTTGTCGCCCTATCAATCGCAATGCACTGAACACAGCATTCGGGAAGATTGACTACCGTATGTAAAGTCCTCGGTAATTTCTCTATAATTTACCACCAAGGTGTATATTACAGTTTTGTGATTGGTTTGGTAATCCCTCTGTCTAGATTTCCAAAGTAGTCACTTTCGTTCATTTTCAGACTCCCTAAAAGAAAAGGTCCATCTAAGCACTTTTCACTTCCGGCTCATTAAAAATCGAAGGCGACTAGAGTCATCTTTAGCTTTTTCTCGACTCTTAAAAATTGAAAAAGCAAGTTGTGTCAAAGCATCATAAAATTCATTTAATTCAGAATAACATTTTCCCCTTTTTATTTTGAGTTGATCGAGTAATCCGTAATCGTGGAAGAAAGTCAATCAAAACCCCATCATTCGCAGAGACTAATGAGTCAACCGTCTTTGACTCTAGAAATGAAACCATTCCGGGCCAAGCAATCTCGTTTAACTGGGTCGAAGTCTCTTGGTTTATTTGAAACTTATGTTTCAACATCCTCAAAGACTCCAGTTACTCCAATTATTTATAGTACCCCTGCCTCTACAAAAGAAGTTCCGTAGTTAAAAGAGGACATTAGAACTGATCCTAGTGTAATGACAAACACTTCTATTCTTGAACCAGCTCCATCTAAGGCTGATTCGGAAGGTGTCACCCCTCCAACATCTGTCTCTACAGAGTCTATACCTTCTTCGGCACCAGAAATATTTTACGGACTTGATGGTCTACCTCTTCCACCCGGACTGATTGCTATAGAAGAAATTGTGGAGGACCTTCCATCCAGTACCCCATGGCATTTTGGAACTGGGATACACCTATGTTCTTCTACCATAGAAGTTAGTTCTTTTGATCACCCTTCATCGCAAGTTCCTATTGAATAACTAGGAAATCTTTTGGATAGACTCAATATGTCTGAACAACCATCGACATCTAGGACTATGTCCTCTGATATAGCAGCAGCAGAACTTCCTGCCGCTACTCTGATAATGTTCATTGGCATACCATTTGTCCCAACTAGTTCTCAACCACTAGATGGAGTCCACCTAGGGACTGTTTCAACAACATGGTCTATTCCTATTTGTTCATCCTTAATCTCATCTGGAGTTTCTTATGTTGAGACTCAGCAAATTGATCCTTCACATCAGTATCAATTTGGGCAGTCCAATCTCCAAAGACCAATTTACCCTTTGAACACTGGATTTCCACCATATGGGGGGTAGTATGCCTTTTCATTGTTCCCTCTAAGGGAGCAACCATATGAGAGTTTACAACAAAGTTCGGGTCAAGCTGGAATTACATCCAGTGGTTGGGTGCCAATACTACCTCAGCAACCAAGAGTTGCATATTGAATACAAAAAAATCAACCTATGTCAAACATTCCCACTACACTGGCTATTGTGACGGTGTCACAAGTCAACCTCAAGTCTCTCAGGTCATAATACAACAGCTTCTTGTCCCCGCGACTCAATCACAACCACCAATTAGTGGCTCCTTAACTGAAGCGACTCAAGCTCAAATGTGTACTATCACCCCTAATCTTGGTCAAACATCCAGTATTGGACAACAAAAAATGGTCTCACAGCCATGGCTGGTGCAATATCAACAACCGCAATTCCAGCAAGCTTACCGAGGACCTGAGAAACAAAGCTTTGCAGGTAATGGGCAGCCGTATATTCAAAACAGTTACCAACAATCATATTATAATGGTTATGCCCATAAACCTTATCAAAGTTATCAGCATCAAATACATTATGTTGGTATGCAAAGACCCACTGCTCAGGCGATCCCGTCTTATCCTGGGTATGCTTCGCCAAACCTGAATCAACAATTGCCTTTCGTAGCAACTTTAGAATTACCAAATCTGAATCAGCTAACAAATGATCCAATTGCTTACACCCCTTGGTGGCTAGCGATTCCTCATAAACTTCCGTCAGATATTCCTAAATTCAATGGAAATATGGGTGAAGATCCATCGAATCATGTGATGACATTTCATCTGTGGTGTTCATCCAACACCCTCAATGATGATTCGATTAGGCTTCACCTTTTTCAGTGAATGCTAATTGTTCCGACAGCAAAATGGTACATCGAATTGCCTAGAGCTTCATTTGATAACTTTAGCGCCCTTGCCAACACCTTTTTAACCCAATTTCAGTTACCCATAAGGTACGAAACAGGAATGGAACTCCTTACCAATTTTAAACAGGCAATAGCCACTCACATATCTGATCATATTCATGAGTGGCGACATCATCGTCGAATGGTAAAGACATATGTTCCTGATCAGCTTCTAGTTGAATGGTTTATTAAGTCATTGTTACCTTCTATTACAGAAGATGTGGCCAAGGGAGGAGTCGTCACTGAAGAGCAAGTCATTTCTCGTGCACAATATCTAGACTTGATCTATACTTAGTCTAGCATGCTCTATGACAAAATTCCTGATGCTCCTAGACCAGAATTTTCCGTTCCTCCTCCTCCTAAATCGAACAGGGACTCTCATGCTGGCGACGGTGTGATTGGCACCTCAAGTACGCAAACCGCAAAGGCCCCATCTGGTAAAGCCCTTGCAGTTTCCAGTAAAAAGGCAAATGACAAACTTCCTGCCTCGGAGGTTAATGTCATGTCGACTGACAAAGGCAAAGAACCGAAGCAACTAGGGGGCAAGAAGAAAGGGAAAAACAAAAAGAAGAAACAGGAAGATTCGACTCCTGAAAAATCTTCTGGAAACCCTTCTAGGAAAAGAAACCTAATTGGCCATGTCTCATATGTGATGAGGACCATTGGACGAAAGATTGTCCACATAAAGCTGAGATTAAGAAGTTCTTTAAGAGTTCAAATACCTCAGTGGTGTTGACTAATCTATTTCCAAACCCAAAAACAAATCTGGTTGCTAGTGACAATGCTTCCCCATCCCAAGTGCTTATGTTTTCCATTTCGAAACAGAAAAATGATGCTTTGAAATCGACAATGAATAAAGATTATGGGAATCCACAGATTTTGAACAACAAGGCTACAGATCAACCTAGTAGTTTGACAACAACTTCAACAACAACTTCGACAGAAGTTGTGCCACCCATCATTCTTGAGCTAACAATAAAGCCGCCAAAGGGAGTAGTACACAAATTGACATTTAATCCTCGTGCTCGAGTAGCACAAAATTGTAATATAGTAGAGGATCTGGCCCAATCGCCATCTGCTATGTCGACGCTTGAAGTACTGCAAAATTTCCCCTCCCAAAAGAAGGCTCTATTATCAGTAATAGGTGGGATTGACCCAGCGGATTCCAATCTTGTGGCCTTTAATCACAAAGGATATGAACCTCAGTTACCAACTCAAATCGCTTTCCTCATACAAGTGAAAGCCCTCAACAAAACTATTCATCGAACAATTATTGATGAGGGGGCATCTATCTGCATTATGCTGATGAGTTGCTAGAAAACTTTAGGCTCACCACCCTTGTCAAGATCATCAACAACAATAAAAGCATTCGATGGATGAACATACACCCCGTACGGGATTTTAAGTAACTTTCAAGTTGAACTCGAGGGTAAAACAATATAAATTGGTGTCAAAGTTATCGATGGAAACCTCGATTACAATATCCTACTCGGAAGGCCCTGAATTTATGCTATGGCTGCTGTTGTGTCAACATACTTTAGAAAGATTGCATTTCCCTTTCAAGGAGGAATTACAATCATTTATCAACAAACCGTCCTCCCCAACAGTTCACAAGTTACAAGAAGCATTCCAATGATCCATGGAAGCTCTCATTCACTTCAAAATGTTGGAGTAGGCCTCTTAAAAGACCCTGCCTTAATGGGTAATTTTTCCCTACCGCCTCTGAGTAATCTGGCGGAAGTGGCCACGGTGGAGACCTGCAATATGATATCTTCCATATCTACACAGATTGAGAAGATTTCTGAACTTTTTGTTAGCATGGATAATCAACAGTGTTGCCTCCAAGCCCAGTAGAAATTTTGTAGCAATCAAATTTCTTGGCCTGGGCGGAAAACCCAAATCAATGCTCATCGAGTGTTTGGATAGATAGGTCTAAGGAATATGGCACTCTTCAGATCCTTGGTCGCATGTAAATTCTACAGACAAAGGAATTATTCAGTTGATGATGATAGGAGAGGCACCATGGGAAGATTACCACCATCATTCCCATCTTCCAGATTACAACAAAGATTATTCTAGCGACCTTAATCATCCTTCAGTTTTTGATTTTCTATCAAATACTGTAAAAACGGTGGATTCCGAGCGAAATCTGTCCATATTGAAGAAACTATTGCCATAAATATCTCAACCAAACCTAATGTTGTAGAGAATATTCATGTCAGCAAATCTTGTTCTTCTGCAGAACTGGAAATATATTGCTCTCTCTTTCACGAATTCGGAGATGTCTTTGCATGGTCATATGAAGAAATGCCAGGCATAGACTCAAGTATAGTTGAACACGAAATCAAGATGTATCCAGATGTCAAACTGGTACGACAACGGCTTTGGCAGGTACACCCGAAGAAAGCCATTGCCATCAAGGCAGAAGTTGAAAAACTTTTACATGTTGGTTTCATTTACATGGTTCCTCTAATTTATTGGGTATCGAATTTGTTCTTGTCATGAAAAAGCAAGGAACGATTAGAGTGTGTGTCGATTACAAGGATGTAAATCAAGATTTTACAAAGGACAACTACCCTACACCCTTCATCAACCAGATAATTGATGAATGCGCCGGATGCGAAATCTTTTCATTCATGGATGGATTTTCCGGGTATAATCAAATAAATATCCGCCCACTGGACTAGTCGAAAACTGCATTTATATGTCCGTGGGGCACATTCGCGTACCACAAACTACCTTTTGGTTTAAAGAATGCAGGGGAAACTTTTCAAAGGGCTATGAACTTGTTGGGTCCCTATAATACTAGTGATTACCCCATTACTATTGTAGTTATACCCCTTATTAATATTTTTGTGCCCCTATTGCCCCCATATTGTTATTACTGTGCCCCATAGAAGCCCTTTATTGTTATTTTTGTGGCTTTATATTATTATTGTTAGGTCGGCTGGGTTATATTGTGACTCTTTAGACTCCTATATATAGAAAGGAGGTTTTGTCATTTGAATCATCCAAGAATTGTTCATTTATGTAATGTAAAGGAGGTTGCCCCCTCAAAGAGGCTGCTTTCTAAGGCATTTATCTATCTTTTCTATCTTTTCTTGAGCTGGTTTCATAACATTTGGTATCAGAGCTTTGGATTATAGGGTTTCGCTGCTACAAACAGGTCATCGTGGCATTTTCACTATAATTTTTCTTCTGCGACGTCTCAGAAGCTAAAAAAAAACCCATTTGAGAAGACATCGTGCTAAATCTCAGGTCCGAATTTCAGAGCTTTTCTCTCTATATTTGCAGAGATATGATCTGAGGAAGTTGTTCTTTTTGCAGACTCCTGAATTACATTCCAAACAGGTGACCTGGGGAAAATTGTCATAACTTTCTCTCTGAGCATTGGATTGAAATTTCATAAGAAGGTACAGAAATAGGAGAGACTGTAGTTTTATTGTATATATTTTTTAGAGCCAAAGGACGAAACAGTGACTCTTGGCACGTCGTACAAGTTCGCTCTACTGAACTAGTCTATAATCAGGTCACTGTGGGAGATTTCACATAACTCTTCCTTGGAGAATCCAAATTGGATCAGATTGGTGGCATTAGAAAGAGGACACAGAGGGCTACCACAAGTTGCAATTTCAGAATTGGATGATTTGAAAATAAAGAGATACATCAGAGGCAATATCGAGCTCCTACAATGTGAAAAAAAGGTGTGTAGATTCTTTTAAATTTTTTGCTTAAGAGTGGTTTGAAAATTTATTTTGAAGGAATTCAAAGGGCTAGTAGAGCATTATTATCGATAAATGATGCCCCGAGGAAAGAAAATGCAAACACCTAGTAAGGAACCTGAAAGCTCTAGCATGACTCATGGAGAAGAAGAAGAAATCCTATATGATATATCAAAATTACAAGAACAAGTGCAACAAGTGTCACTTGCACAAAAAGCAACAGAATCTAAGATGGATGGTTTAAGGAAAGATGTAGAAGCTAAGATGGATGGTTTAAAGAAAGCTGTAGAAGCTAAGATGGATTGTTTAAAGAAAGGCGTAGAAGCTAAGATGGATGGCATGGAAGCTAAGGTGAATGGCATGGACGCTAAAATTGATGGCATGGATGATAAGATGGAAGAATTGAAGATAAATATGAATAATTTGCTACAAGAAATGGTCACTAATGGTGAAAGGGTACTAAAGGAAACTCATGATGAGAAAAAAGGAAATGTTAATCATGATTCCATAGACTCTAATGTTGGATCGAAGACTCACCATATTCCAAAAATCGATATGAGGAAGTTTGATGGCAAGGATACCGCCACATGGATATTATAGATGGAGCAATTCTTCGATCTTAATAATGTGCAAAACACTCAAAAGGTACATATGGCAACTTTATATTTGGAACGAAATCAGTTTGTATGGTATCAATGGCTTTGCTCTCGTAAACAATTTATCACTTGGGCAATTTTTACGGAAGAATTGATAGCACATTATGAGGATACAAAAAGCAACACTTTTTTTAGCCAATTGATAAGTCTCAAACAAAAGGGTTCAATAATGGAGCACATTGAGGAGTTCCAAAAATTGAACATAAGGGTAAAAGATATTCCAGAGGAGCATAGGATTGATGTGTTCATAGGGTCTTTAAAGGATAATATCCAACATGATGTTCGCCTTTGGGAACCTGATTCATTAGAGAAGGCATTCAGGTTAGCAAGAAAAATGGAAAGCAAAATTATGGCAACCAGGAAGCATACCACTCACAACTATAAAGATGGAAGTGTTGTTGCCTCTAGTCTTCCACAACCTATAAGGTTGACACCACAACAATTGGAAGAAAAAAGAGCAAAAGGGCTTTGTTACAGTTGTGATAGCAAATACACTAAAGGTCATAAGTGTGCTGAGAAGAAATTATTCTACATAGATTGTGAAGAGGCAGAAGAAAAGGAGCAAGAAAGGTCAAAAGAAGAGGATATACTCTAGGAACAAAGCCTAGATGAAGAACAAATAAATCCGACCATATCTTGTAATGCATTGGCAGGAATTACCACTCCTCAAACCATCAAGATAGAAGGACAAATCAAGAAGAAAAAGGTAATAGTGTTGATTGATTCAGGAAGCACCCACAATTTTATTCATTGTAAGGTAGCAAAAGAATTGAATTTCTTCCTATATCCAGCACCAGAGTGTCAAGTGATGATTGCAAATGGAGGAACAATAAATTTCTCTAGAAAGTTCCATAATATCAAGCTATCCATGGGAGAATATGTATTGACTAGCCCAATGCTTTGCATTCCAATCGGAGGTGTTGATGTTGTACTAGGAGTCCAATGGCTACAATAGCTTTTAATTTTCAAGAACTTTTCATCAAATTTTCTACAGAAGGAAAGGAAGTTGAATTAAGAGGTATTGCAGGGAAACTCGGAAAGATAATCATCTCTAATGGTATGACAAAGCTTCTAAAAAAGGAGCAAAGGGGTATAATTGCACAATTATGTTCGCTAGATGTTTCCACATCGGAATCATCTATTTCTCCAGATCTCCAAAAAGTCTTGGATAATCATTCCAAGGTATTTGAGACTCCCAAAGGTCTCCCACCTATGCGTGATCATGATCATGCTATTCTTCTGATTCCAGGAAGTGTTCCTCCAAACATCAGGCTGTACATATATCCCTATGTCCAAAAGAGTGAAATTGAATGTATGGTTGCAGAAATGCTAGAGGCTGGTATAATTCAACCAAGTCAAATTTCTTTCTCTGCTCAAGTAGTATTGGTGCACAAGAAGGATGGATCATGGCGCATGTGTCTGCATTATAGGGAGCTCAACAAGCTCACTATTAAAGATAAGTTCCCCATTCCTATCATTGATGAATTACTAGATGAATTGCATGGATCAATTTACTTCACCAAGTTGGATCTTCGTTCAGAATATCATCAAATCAGAATGAAGACTGAAGACATTCTGAAAACAGCATTTAGAACTCATGAGGGTCATTATGAATTTTTGGTCATGCCTTTTGGCCTTACCAATGCACCTTCAACATTTCAAGGTTTGATGAATTCAATTTTTAAACCATTCCTTAGAAAATTTGTGTTAGTACTTTTTGATGATATACTAATCTATAGCAAGACTTGGAAGGATCATGTTGAACATGTTGACAGGGTGCTACAACTATTGGAGGAGAAACAATTATATGCAAAAAGATCTAAATGTTTCTTTGGAGTCCAGGAGGTGGAATATCTGGGTCATATTGTATCTCATGAAGGAGTTAAGGTAGACCCTAGCAAAATTAAAGCCATTAAGGAATGGAAAATCCCCACATCCATAAAGCATCGGCAAGGATTTCTCGGGTTGACCGGGTATTATCACAAGTTTGTTAAGAATTATGGGAGAATAGCAGCACCTCTAACAACATTATTGAAGAAAGATGCATTTTCATGGACTCCGGAAGCAACAGAGGCCTTTGAACATCTTAAAGAGGCAATGTGCAAAGCATCGGTCTTAGCTACATCGGACTTCACAAAAACCTTTATTGTGGAATGTGATGCTTCAGGAAATGGAATTGGTGCTGTTCTAATGTAAGATGAAAGACCCATTGCTTTTGAAAGTCGTCCAATCAAGGGAAAGTTTTTAAGCAAAGCTATTTATGAGAAGGAAATGTTGGAAATACTCCATGCACTAAAGAAATGGTGAACCTACCTAATGGGAAGACACTTCAAGGTAAAAACGGATCATGATAGCCTTAAATACTTTTTAGAACAAAGATTATCTTCTGAAGATCAACAAAAGTGGGTCACAAAGATGTTGGGTTATGACTTTGAAATCATCTACAAAAAAGGCAAGCAAAATGTGGTGGTAGATGCACTCTCAAGAAAGGATGAGGATGTGGAAGCATTGTTGTGCGCCATTTCTATTATCCAACCAGATTGGATAACCGAAGCAAGGGAGGAATGGAAGAATGACGAAGAAGTGTGGGCACTTATTCGAAAGTTACAACAAGATTCCAGTACATCTGATACATTTAGCTGGAAAAATGATTCGTTATGGTACAAAGATTGCTTATACCTCTATAAGAATTCCCAGCTAAAACAAAAGATTCTTATGGAATTGCACACTTCTCCCTTAGGAGGGCACTCAGGGATTTTAAAAACTTACCACAGGGTTAAGAAGGAATTTTTTTGGGATGGCCTTAAATCAGGTATTCAAAAGTTTGTGGTGGAATGTTTGGTTTGCAAACAAAATAAAGTTGAAACAATTAAGACATCGGGTCTATTACAACCTTTATCCATTCCAAGCCAACGTTGGGAGGAGGTTTCAATGGATTTTATCACAGGTTTACACAAGTCTGAGGGAAAGAGTGTCATCATGGTGGTAGTTGACAGACTTACCAAGTATGCACACTTTTGTGCATTATCACATCCAGTACAGTTTCTACTGCATTTATGGAAACAATTCAAAAGCTACATGGAAACCCAAAGATTATTGTAAGTGACAGAGATCCCATTTTCACTGGAAATTTTTGGACAGAATTATTTTCTTGTCTTGGTACTTAGTTAACTCATATCTCATCTTATCATCCTCAATCTGATGGGCAAACTGAGATCGTAAACAAATGTTTGGAAGGATATCTTTGTTGCTTTGTATCTGGATAAACAGACACAATGGGTCAAATGGTTGCCTCTGGCTGAATGGTGGTATAACACTTCCTTCCATACAGCAACAAAAATGACCCCATTTATGGCACTTTATGGGTATCAACCACCATCCATCACATCATATTTAAGAGAAAATTCTAAGGTTCAGGCAGTGGAACATCACATCGAACATCAACAACAAGTCCTCCAACTCTTAAAGGATAACCTCTTGTTGGCACATAATAGAATGAAACAACAGGTAGATCAACATCGCAGTGAAAGAAGTTTTGATGTAGGTGGTTGGGTATTCCTACAGCTACAACCATATAAGCAAATGTCCCTCAAGCAAGCTAATAAGGATAATAAATTATCACCAAAGTATTATGGTCCGTACAAGGTGTTGCAAAATATTGGTACTATGGCATACAAATTGGAGCTTCTTGCAGCTTCTCGATTGCACCTAGTTTTCCATGTTTCATGTTTAAAGAAGGTTATAGGTGACAAGCTCCCAGTTCAAACAATATTGCCAGAACTTGACGAGGAAGGAAAAATTATATTGGAACCGGAAGTAGTCACAGAAACAAGAACTTGAAAACTACGAAATCGATCAATTTCAGAGTATATTATCAAGTGGAAGAACTTATCCGTTGAAGATTCCACATGGGAGGATGAGAATTTTATGCAGAAGTATCTAGAACTACTCAAGCGTTGAGGACAACACTTTTTTGAAGGAGAGGGGCATGTTGGGTCCCTATAATACTAGTGATTACCCCATTACTATTGTAGTTATACCCCTTATTAATATTGTTGTGCCCCTATTGCCCCCATATTGTTATTACTGTGCCCCATAGAATCACTCTATTGTTATTTTTGTGGCTTTATATTATTATTGTTAGGTCGGCTAGGTTATATTGTGACTCCTTAGACTCCTATATATAGAAAGCAGGTTTTGTCATTTGAATCATCCAAGAATTGTTCATTTATGTAATGTAAAGGAGGTTGCCCCCTCTAAGAGGCTGAATTCTAAGGCATTGATCTATCTTTTCTATCTTTTCTTGAGCTGGTTTCATAACAGAACTACAATTTCCATGACATCAAGAACATCGTTCAACCATATCTCGATGATCTATCGGCTCATTCGTGAAAGCAGACTAACCATCCATAGCATTTGAGAGCTATATTTCTATGTTGCCGACACTACAAGATATGACTCAATCTGCACAAGTGTGTGTTTTGTGTCGGTTTTGGTCGTTTACTTGGTTTCATGGTTTCTAAGGACGGGATTCGACTCGACCCATGTAAGGTTCAAGCAATCATTGACATGCCTCCACCTTCAAATTTTCTTTAGATTTAGAAACTCCAAGGGAATGCAAACTTTTTGAGGAGGTTCATTCCAAATTATGCTGAACTTGCTAAAGGTTATACACGTCTTTTGAAAAAAGAAGTGCCCTTTAAGTAGGATCAGGTTGCACAAGCTTCCTTTGATGCTCTAAAGGAATCCCTAATAAAAGCACCATTAATGTACACTCCTGACTATCAAAAAGACTTTAACCTGTATCTAGCTACAACAGATACGACCATCGCAATGGTTTTAGTTCAAGAAGACAATGGAATCAAACATCCTGTCTATTATTTAAGTCAAAACTTAAATAATACAGAAAGAAAGTACTCCTATGTTGAAAAGCTAGCTCTTGCAGCTGTTCAAGCAGTACAGAGATTTCAACACTTTATCCTCTTTCGTAAAACTACCATTTTGTCAAATTGCAACCCTATGAATTACATTTTGTCATGTTAGTTACTTGGGGGAAAATATTCAAAATGGATAGCCATTTTGCAAGAGTTTAATCTAGAATTTGTAAAATCCAAATCAAAGAAATCTCTAGTATTCGCGGAGTTACTATGCGACTTACCATCGTCGTCCAATGATTCAACATACAAAGCATAAATCGTGGATGAATCTTTGTTTCTAATGTCGTCAAGCGATTTGTGGTATGGAGATATATTGATCTATCTCTAAACCCAAAAATTTAGGCCTAATACCTCTCACTCCGAACAACGATGTACTCGATACCAAGCAAAATACTACATGATCGTTGGTGATACACTTTACCGTTGTGGTATCGATATAGTTCTGCGAAGGTGCCTCACCAATGAGGAGGCCGAAAAATTCCTAAATGATTTCCATTTAGGTGTGTGTGGTGACCATCAATCTGGTTATGATACGGTGCAAAAGATCTTACGAGCAGGTTACTTCTGGCCTACTATGTTCAAATATTGCGTAATCACAGTCAAAAGTTGCCATGCTTGTCAAATCTTCGACCATAAAACTGGACTACCACTCGCACCTCTGCATCTGGTAGTTGTTGCTGGGCCATTCACCAAATGGGGTATAAATTTCATGACATGTAACCCCACCTTGGCCAGGGGGCATGGGTATATCATAGTCTTAGTTGACTATGTTACAAAATGGGCTGAGGAGATGCCCACATTAAACAACAATGGTGAAATGGCTACTCTTTTCTTTTTCAATCATGTAGTCTCTAGATTTGGTATTGCACTTCCGCAATCACATGATGGTTGAATTGGCTACCAAATTAGGACTGTCCCACAACAGTTCTACTCTGTATTATTCGCAAGCTAACGGACAAGTTGAGGCCATCAACAAAGTCCTGAAGTGCATGCTGCAAAGGATGATTAGAGTACACAAACAAAGTTGGGACCTAATCCTGTACTCAACCTTGTGGGCATATAGGACATCAGTGAGAAATGCAACTAGATTTACACCCTTTCAGCTGGTGTATGGCCTGGAAGCGGGCTTACCGATTCAGTGTGAAATTTCATCTCTCAAGCTTGCAGTCGACCTTCTCCCCGGAACTTCAGAGGAAGAGTCTCATTTCTTGGAACTAATCCAACTGGATGAAACCCATTGTGATGCCGCCTTGGCTAACGAAGCTCATAAGAAACAAGTCAAGGCGCAATTTGACAAAAATGTCAAACCCTGTGTCTTCTCAAAAGGTGATCTCGTCTTACTTTACGATCAGGAATCTGATAAATTGGGAGCAGGTAAGTTCCAATCATTGTGGATGGGTCCCTACAATGTTAAGCGAGTATTAGCAAAAGGAGCCTACAAGCTAGTGGATTACGATGGGATTCCACTATCGCAACCCCGAAACGGGTTGTACCTTAAGCATTACTATGCTTGACTAAGTATAGTAATCTCTTTATATGATTTTGTTACGTTTTTGTTTTTTTCAAGAGTGACCGTTTTGGTTAGGTAATCCACTTTTGCATTTGTTGCAGGTGTTGAACCTATTGGAATCATTTGTTGGATATGTCGACGGAGCTAGTCGTAGTACGTGGAACCTATCTTCTATAGCCTCGGCCATTTTTTATCCAAGCAATGAGTTAGTGAGTTTCAGAGGGGTATGTATTGATCAGTCAACGAACAACATTTCTGAATACAGTGCATTGATAGAGCTTCTCTCTGATGCCATCACACATGGCATATGTCGACTTGTTGTCAGGTTAGACTCACAACTCGTCATCCTATAGCTTACTGGCATCTATTCCATTCGAAATCCAGCTATCTATCATATGTTCCTAAGGGTCAAGATTTTGGAAAGGCAGTTTGATTCTATTCAATATCAATACATTTCCAAAAACTTAAACACATTAACTGATTCATTAGCAAATTATGTGTTAGATAGACATTTGCAGCATTTATAAAAGAAAAAGCATGTCAATCAACATTTGCATCAGGATCATATAACTTAACCAAAATAAAGCTCTGAAAATCAAAAATATATATAATTGTTTATAGTATTTTACAAAATGTTCTGTGTCCAGGACAAGATTGGTCATACGACCCAAACACTAAAAAATGCAGGGAAGCACCCTAGACTAATGTTGCTGGTGATAACAAGTCACTGCTTGTGCGATCATATGTAAGAGCCTAGTCCATCGACTCGACATGCCAGTGGTATGGTGTTGTAATCTTAGAGGTAACTCGTCGGTCCTCACATCCTGAATACCAAGGGTGAGACCCTCGATCTGATCCTGCAATACTGCAAGGGTCTCTACTATGTCTAGATCATGAAGGACAGCCCTCCCTACAGCCTCTCCTACTGGAACGGTAGTTGCTACCCTCGGGCACACTACTGGTCGCACTGGTCCAATATCTGCACAAATATATGGGTTTGATTAGTCTTGATAACATTTAAAATACACAAGAACATTATAAAAGTAATAAGTAGAGATATGGTCAGATATTTTTACCTATAACACCCCACTGCTCGCCAGCCGGCAGCACCAAATCTGGGTCACCCCGGAAATCCATCCCAACATATGGGTACTCGGCAAAGACCATCTCCTGATGGTCGAACCACTCAAAGAAGGCATCAGAGAATGAAATCTGCGACTGACCAGCGTGTTTGGCCATGAGATCGACCCATCTCTGCATCCGTGGTTCCCTCGAAGCTGGCAGTCCGAGTGAAATGTACTGTGGTTGCATCAGTGGTATCCTCTCCAAAGCGAAAGCAGTCAAAATGGAACCATAACCAAAGTTCTTGGATCCTCCGTTCTTCACCTTGGAAAGTTTTTCTTTTATAATCGAAGTATTGCATCACACTAGTTGAATACCTTTGGTTCAAGGCATTCTAGAGCATACTGCATATAGGACCTATTGGTCAAATGAAGAGCCGCACTACCAGCCAATCTAGCGAAGGTGAATAAGATAGTCCTCAAGGACTGATCAATGACATCTTGAATACTGATCTTGTCGTCCTTGCTCGACTGAGATCCATCTCTACAGAACCAATGAATATAATCCCTCATGGATTCACCCCCACGGGTGGATCTTGATAGTGAGAGAGGGGCACCATGCCTCAATAAACCGGTCAAGAAGTAGATATCCTCAACTGTCAAAGGGATGGATTTACCTCGAATCTGGAACACTTGGTTGGTAGGATCCCATGCATCGAGAAAATATTGCAACAAATTGATTTGTTGCCTCATGCTGGATATGCGGAAGAATTTGAGCAAGCCACAGTTCCGCAATGCAGTCACCGTACCTGGATCATGTAAGGCAATCATATCCTCTTCTTCATGCTCATGTTCACGCCATGTAATGACCATATTGATCTGATGAATCTCTGAAAAACAAACAAGAGAAGAATTAGGATCCTGATTTGGGCAAAAACAAGCAAAATTTCCATGAAAAAACAGTGCATAAACTTTCCTCCTTGCGCCCATCACACCCTAGCTGTGTACTGGGTGGGATGCATACTGACTGGCCAATGGCCAGCTCAGTATGCATCGCACCTTTCGATGTATACTAGGTGCGATGGGGAGAGAACGAATTGTTCAAACCCCCGATGTTGTTGGGAAAAGTATCCAATTCGGAATGCCCCTATCCCACTCTAAAGTGTGATAGTGCCTTAGCAACAAACAAGGTAAACTAATTGAGTATTCTTCTTTATGAAATGTAAATGAGGAAGAAGGATGTAACTAACCTGTGTCTTCCACTAGTTTGTCGATCCAAATCGCTCCTCTCTTCAGTAGCTCCCAGCTTCTTGCTCCTTCACCGGCCCAGCTTCACCGAATTCCTGCAAGATCACAAGAGAGAGAAACTACACAAAGATACAGATATACATTCATAAAAAGCTCAAGATCAGATTAAGCTAAACATGTAAGCATAAAAAAACATCATTGGTACACAGCATGTAGGAGAAACTCAAATAGTTTATTGATAGAATAAGAAAGTCCAAGAGGAGATACAACCAAGTGAGTTCTGATCCAGCATCTACCTCCCAGCAAAGGAATCCCTTCCTCTCCTCCAACAAAGCATAAATCACCCAATGTACTAATCTCAATCTCAAACCAACAGCAATTCTCTGCAAAGTACAAAATTCCAGCCTCCTGAACCTTTGGGTGAGAGATCCATATATAGATGTAAGCAGAGAGGATGAGTCAGCTTATGTTTTGACTTGTGGCTTCTCTCTGTCAGTTCTTGCTTCCACTTGGAGGTTGAGAGCCTCTTACTCATCACTAGTCGAATTCATTGAGGCAAGTGTCATTGGAGAAGATTCTGGGAGCTTCCAGGGTCTTTCCACCTCGTTGAATGAGTTTGCCATTTGTCATTTTCCACTCAGCGCACCCTGGTAGTGGTTCTACCTGCGTTGCAGTGCACCTAGCCAGTGCAGCCTCTGCATTTCAACGCAGGCAGCTAGTGGAGCCTCTGAATTGATCCTGAATTGACTATTTCTGAGTGGTTTTTGGTGGAGAATTTCTGGCAGAAGCTGTCATTGGTTGACCTTGTTCCTTTAGGAGCTGTAACAACATCTTTAGGGACTTTGGATCCCTTGAATTATGGACATTTCATGCTTATAGCTGTAAGGCACAAAAATGTCTATAACAGTTGCCCCCTAATGTATGAGGCCATTTATCGGGTGAAATGCTTTATTAGGACGATCCGAAGTTCATTCAATGCTGGGAGGAGACCTGTAATAAGATACAATGCAATACATTATTTTTCATACTGTCTTCATGATCTAGCTGAGGCGGGCATTCCCATGCTCAACTTTATAAATTCATTTTTATGTACATAGGACAGACAATTGTCTGATGATAGATTGATGATCCTGCTGAAATCATCATCCTTTGGTAGGATGATTGTCTGTGCTGCAATGCTGTACATTTCATTGTCTTTATTTTTCCTGAATATATATCGCAGCCCGGATGGATGAAACTAGATCTGGGGTCTTCAATCTCATCTGATCTTCACTCTAAGTACAAGTCGATCCATGTGAGAAATGTTATGAAGTCGAACATGGAAAGACATCGCTTGATTACCATTCAATGATGTAAACTGTTAACAAGCGCGAGAGGAATCATCGATAATGATAATGACCCTCAAGGTACTGTAGTACAATTCACGTGGTGTGAATAAAGGACTTGGCGTCGAACACCACGCAAAATCTTTCGGTCGAAGGTCATTGATGTATACCTGTCGCCGGAAGTGAGAAACTTGCCATTGAGGCATGCAAGCTTCAAAGTACTGAAAGGGGTGTTCCTAGATCAACTTCTTGGATAATGAGCTGATGTCGACAAGAAGCGATCCGTCAAAGGAGGGCCTTAATGTATCCCACATCAATGACACGGAACGGAGCAAGTGATTTTGATGGAGGTGAAAACGATCTGATGATATATGGTTCAGGGTGACGGTCATGAAAGAATGAAGGATAATGTATGGTAGTGGATGGGACACGGTTGACTTCTCTGGATGACTTCTCTTGAACATATCAGCGACACTTATGTGATGGATTGGTAGCATTTACCCCAAAGATGGATGGTATGGCGAGACCATGGTGATGTGACCGGTGAATGAAACAACCCAACCCGACTCTGGCACGGAGTGGAAGTGTCATGTTCAAGAGCGACTTGCTACCAATAAAGTTCTTTGAGTTTCTTACCAATTTTTCCCCAGTCATTGCTGACCAGTACCTCTTTATTTTTGTCAAGCTTGAGGAGGATAACATATGCTTGTTCTATAATTTTCCCTTTGGGCAAACCCATCGCTATGTTTTAACGAGCCTAGCGATAGTGAAACTCGTTCTCGTCTAAAGACAAGTTTGTCGCTATTTAATGTTTTTAACGAGTCTAACGACAAAGATAACTCGGTCCTTTTCATTTTTAGAGAGTCTGAAAAGGTACGTAAAGTCAACTCCGAAAGTCCTTTTTCGTCATCTAATCCCTTAAGTCCGAAAAAGTATAAAACAATACAGAAGGGATGAATTTTCGATAGTTTTAACGAGCCGAACAAAACAAGCACTCGATCTTTTTGTGCAATAATCCCTCAGGTCCAAAAAGATTAAAATCTAGAGGAGGGATAGCACTTCCGGTCGCTTTAACGAGCTGGAAGGCCAAAACTCGGCAATCTTTTCATATTTTACGAGTCAGATGAAAAGAGCTTAAAGAAGACTCGTCTTTTGAGGAACGAGTGATAAAACGGGTTAGCAGTTGATTCCAGGTAAGGGTTGGAATTTTCCAATCACGGCAGTGTCACAAGGATGGCTAGTGAAATCACTCTTCGCAGCTGTTCCTCAAAATGGGTAAACAATCAATATGGAGGTGAATGATCGGCCAATGGAAAAGTGGAGGTGATGGTGCAAACACGACCAAGGCTTTAGTGGCTGATAATGTTACATTCACGGTGGTTATTTACCGGAGGGTAGTTCATTTTTTAACGAGCTTAAACGCGGAAAAACACTGCTCAGTCTTATGTTTATTTTTTAACTAGCATGAACTATGTGCTAAAACTGCTCGATTAATCCAGTCAAATGATAAGAATGTCTCATGTAAGATTCCATTTTTTATGGAGCTTGCGCCTTACAAAGCTATGCCCTGCATCCTTTCTTTATGCAAGTTAGGAAACGACTAACCCAAAAAACAGATAAATAATCGCTCTTTGCTTGCACTCCAAAAGGTTTGCATGCCCCCAGGTATAAAACAGAGTTTCAAGGTTACCTCTACTTCACTTCCGCCAAAACAATTGTTTTACCGAGAGAGGCCCACCTCTTTCAGGTTACCCAAAGATTGTTCTGTTAATCTTTCAAACAAAACACTTCTTCGGCGATGTCTACCGAGATAAACAAAGGTGAGCGACGAGGTCCGCCAACTCACATAACTTTGACAAAAGAATCTTATTCTAGAATAACCCCTATCTCAATCACGGACGGGGTACAGACTAGTCATATTCTCCCGTGGAAACCTACCTTATACCCAAAGTTTTCCTGCCGAAGTAGACTAGGACGCATGCCCCCTGGGTTCCAGTCATATCCCTCCGAATTACTCGTGCTCATCGGGAGGACGGACCGTGGGTTGAGACATTTCTTGTGTGAAGAGACCATTTAGGGACGGTATATGACCATTTGCGATGCGTGATCCGGGAAATGAAAGCTGGTCCACCAGCTTGACCACACTTCCTTCGTGCGGAAAACACATTACTCTAAAGAGTGAGGAGATGATGGCTCCCATGCAATATATATAGTCTCGTCCAAGGAGTAGGTTATAATCCAAGGGTCCTTGAACGACCATCACGTTCATTTGAACGGTCTTCCCTTTCAATGTGATAGGCACATTGGGGAGGATCCCTAAAGGTCGACTGGTTCCTTTATCAAAGCCTGTCAGATTTATCATTTCAGGCAAAAGCGCTGGCGAACCAAGCGCTTTCCAAGCAATAGAGGAAAGGATACTCACAGATGCCCCCTCATCAATGATGGTGCTAGCCATAACCATTCTGTATATTTGGACGATAATTCTGAATGGTATGCTTCCTGGCAAACGGGGTCTGCCTAGTTGGTTCCAGTCGAAGGAGACAACTAGGTTGCTTGGTGGTGGGACCGAGTAGACGGCCGGGTATCGCTTTGACGAACTTCCTTCCTGCGATAAAGGAATGGGGGAATTGCCCCCGTGCTCGTTGGAGTCTGTGTTGATGAAGAGAATTTGGATGGTGTCATCTTTATCCTCTTCAGTGACTGTGTCATTCGAACATAAATCCTCTGAAGGCAAGACCAGGTCAACTTCCGCCTCGACCTTTTGACTTTCATCGGGTATGGATTCAGCTGGTTCATCTTCAATGACCGGTGCTTCAGCTGACCACTTGAGCGGGCCAGCTGGATTTTCAACTAACGAAGGACTCGGCATGAGTTTTTTATATCCAGGAGGAAGTCGTAACGGTGAAACCGGACGATCATCCAAAACTCTTTTCGCTTCGTCTAAGAAGGGACAACGGTGGATGGCATGATTGCCTTCGCACAGTCTACAGGGGGATCTAGCTCTCCCTTTTTGTCCAAGGACTTCACTTTCGCTAGTTGACGGTATGCATTCAACATGGCTATCAGAGGTTGATGCCACCGGATTGTGCAAACGGGGAGACCAGTCCCTTAGTATCCGAGGGATGCAGGGACAATCTCTGTGGAAGTGGTCTCCCTTGCATATGACACATGGCGATTTAGGCCTAGTCAGTGCTGCGTGTGGATTTTTGTTAGACGACACTTGTTTGCCCCCAGTCACTTTTGGCTCCTTCTTCTTCTTCTCTTTCTTCTTCTCTTTCTTCTTCTTTTCCTTCTTCTCCTTAGGAACTTGGTTTTTTGTTTTACCAATTCCGTCAAGCGAAGAGGAAGGAGGAAAGGAAGAATTAGAGGAAGTAGAAGGCTGGTGGGCAACTCTGGACTGGTCTAACTGTTGATTCGACTGTTCAGGAATAGTGGTGTTCTGAACGACATTGGTTGAGAAGAGCCAGATCGGCAAGCCAATTGTCAATCCTGGAAGTGACAATGTGGCCATATGGGGCGCACCAACATCTCCCCAAGAGGAGAAGGGACTAGGATTTCCACCAAGGGGAATTCCTTGGTTGTTGGGTTCCATTTTCTCAACCTAAAGATCAACGCAGGAAAAAGGGGTGATTTTTCCGTTTAAAATAAATTTTAATGACGCTTTAGACACAACTTGCTTTTTCAATTTTAAAGAGTCGAGAAAAAGCTAAAGATGACTCTAGTCTCCTTCGATGTTTTAACGAGCCCGAAGTGACAAATGCTCGGATGGACTTTTTCCGTTATAGAGTCTGAAAAAGGCCAAAAGGAACTGCTCTGGAGTTCTAGGTAGAGGGTGTGCCAAACTTTTCGCAAAACCACAGAATACTTTTTAAGGTACGGGCGGTCAATCTTCCCGAATGCTGTGTTCAGTGCATTGCGATCAGTAGGGCGGCCGACACGGCTTCCTAAGGATAAAGGGTTTATTCCTATAGGGGTCTCCCAATATATACTCGATAGTACGTGGGAGCACAATCCGTACTGGCGCTATCGTCTCTCAGGAGGAATCACCCAACCATCAGCGAGATCGACAGTCACTAGGTTTTACGACGCCAGAACACGTCTCTAGCCTAGACCTCTATGTTGTGCGTTAAGTTACAAAGCGTTGTTAAGTTCATTCAATTTATTTTAGGTTGATCTTTATTAGAAGTTTGCCTTTTTGGATCACCACGAGATGTATGATACAATTCCTAAATGCAGTCTAAAGATGATAAGCAAGCTTTTATATCTTTTCAACAATGAAAATCCTAGCTACAAGGGGAAAAGAAAGACACCATCTTTTCTCAAAGAGCATAGAGCACACTGTGAATGCACTTTTCCCTAAATCAAACCATACAAACTATCAATATGCAAATGCACAAATGCGTGTATTTGTTTTCGCTTTCTTAATATTGATGCCTAAAAAGAAAGCTATTGTACAAATTTGAATTCGATTTCAAGTGAAAACATAAACAAGTTCCTTTTTCGAAATCAAAAAGACGATTACGAAACTTTATGATTTACTTGTTTTGACACTAGAAATGCATAAATTCAAACCAAACGACAAAAGTAAAAGCTTAATCAACTGTGAACAGCAAAAAAACTCACTCCTAAGATCAAAATGACACTTACGACAGGTCTAGATCTAAGGGCGACAGTATGACTAGTTTACTTTTGTAATGGGAAACTGCAAATGATGTAACAAATACACAAAGAAAAAATACAGTTTCTTTGTACAACTGAGGCGGAATTGAGGCAAAGAAAAGGGGTTTCAGATAGGTACACTGACTGATAACAGGCTGCAAGAAACAGAGATAAAACTGAGCAAAAGGAAGCAGGGAACCACAGCTGCACAAGGCAAAGGCTGATCAGCGCACCCTCAGCACAGAGAAACTGAACTTCAATGCAGGTATCCTTCACGGGACCTGCGTTGAAATGCAGAACCTCTTCACAGAGTCTGCGCTGAAGCAGAAACGAGAATTGTCTCTGGGTTCTGGGTCACAGTTTGCAGTTTAATCTACAGTTTTTGGCTGGATAAAAGCTATCAATTAGGTACAATTAGGAGGATGATTTAAAGGAGGACTAAGATCTATCACAAAGGGCTGTTAGAGCACTTGTGGATCAGCTATTCAGATCATAAAAACAGGCCCAGTGAGTGGACTAGAGTGGCAGATCTCTACTTTTCATTTGAAAATGGCAAATGCATTTCGATTCGGCACTCATGAGTTTATGAGAAGAACAACAATAGAAACACAAATAAACTAACAAGATACTCTCCCCAGCGGAGTCGCCAATTTGTTGTTGGGAAAAGTATCCAATTCGGAATGCCCCTATCCCACTCTAAGGTGTGATAGTGCCTTAGCAACAAACAAGGTAAACTAATTGAGTATTCTTCTTTATGAAATGTAAATGAGGAAGAAGGATGTAACTAACCTGTGTCTTCCGCTAGTTTGTCGACCCAAATCACTCCTCTCTTCAGTAGCTCCCAGCTTCTTGCTCCTTCACCGGCCTAGCTTCACCGAATTCCTGCAAGATCACAAGAGAGAGAAACTACACAAAGATACAGATATACATTCATAAAAAGCTCAAGATCAGATTAAGCTAAACATGTAAGCATAACAAAACATCATTGGTACACAACATGTAGGAGAAACTCAAATAGTTTATTGATAGAATAAGAAAGTCCAAGAGGAGATACAACCAAGTGAGTTCCGATCCAGCATCTACCTCCCAGCAAAGGAATCCCTTCCTCTCCTCCAACAAAGCATAAATCACCCAATGTACTAATCTCAATCTCAAACCAACAGCAATTCTCTGCAAAGTACAAAATTCCAGCCTCCTGAACCTCTGGGTGAGAGATCCATATATAGATGTAAGCAGAGAGGATGAGTCAGCTTATGTTTTGACTTGTGGCTTCTCTCTGTCAGTTCTTGCTTCCACTTGGAGGTTGAGAGCCTCTTACTCATCACTAGTCGAATTCATTGAGGCAAGTGTCATTGGAGAAGATTCTGGGAGCTTCCAGGGTCTTTCCACCTCGTTGAATGATTTTGCCATTTGTCATTTTCCGCTCAGCGCACCCTGGTAGTGCTTCTACCTGCGTTGCAGTGCACCTAGCCAGTGCAGCCTCTGCATTTCAACGCAGGCAGCTAGTGGAGCCTCTGAATTGATCCTGAATTGACTGTTTCTGAGTGGTTTTTGGTGGAGAACTTCTGGGAGAAGCTATCATTGGTTGACCTTGTTCCTTTAGGAGCTGTAACAACATCTTTAGGGACTTCGGATCCCTTGAATTATGGACATTTCATGCTTATAGCTGTAAGGCACAAAAATGTCTATAATACCTGAGGCCCAGAAAAATAGGAAAAGATGCTCAAAATCAGAAAAGGAAAGAATGCAATTGAAGAGCTTAGGGTTAGCTCCTACCTGGTTTAGATGGTGCCAAAAATAGTACATCGAATCTCGTAGAATTAGCCGATGAAAATCGAGGGGGAAAACACCTCTAGAGCTCCAACAATCCCAAATTTGAATGAAATGGTAAAAATGAGAGGTAAAAACTACTTTTATGTTACTATTCACATAATTCAAGTAAGATGTTGGTGTTTAACTAATTTTTCAAGCATGTATTTCCATTTCTAATCAATTTGATGGAGCAATTGAATAGGCAGTACGACCATCAAGAGGACATAGTGTTAATGGTGAATTGAACATCTCTGACTATTATCACGAGGAATGTTTCTGTAAATTTCAAGCTCGTTAAAAAATAAATGCAGCAATGAGCATATGTTCCCCCAGAGTTCAAGCTCATTAAAAAATGAACCCACCTTCGGTAAATAACCTTTGCGATCGAATTGCTATCAACTTTTGAGCCTTGGTCGTGTTCTTACCATCACCTGCACCTTTTTAGCCGATCATACGCCTCCACTTGATTGTTTACCCTTTTGAGGAACAACTACGACGTGTGATTCTATTAGCCACCTTCTTTACACTGCCGTGATTGAAAAGTTCCAAACATACCTGGAACTAGTTGCTATCCGAAAACATCACTCGTTCCTCAAAAACGGGTCTCCTTTAAGCTCTTTTTAGACTCGTAAAATATGAAAAGATTGCCGAGCAATTGGCCTCTCCAGCTCATTAAAGTGATTGGAAGTGCCATCCCTCCTGTATATTTTAATCTTTTTGGACCTGAGGGATCATTACACAAAAAGATCGTGCGCTTGTCTTTTTCGGGTCGGTAAAGTTGTCAGGCCAGGCAGTAACTCCAGAAAACAAAAACTGATTAGTGTTATTCATTCAATCAGGTAGGTCTGTTATATACATGAGGGAGAGACTGTTCAGTTCATCTCCCGATGACTGTTCACATTTCTCAATTATTTATTTACAATAATTCCCCAATCACAAGTATTAGGTGTCAACATTCCCCCGCTTAATCTGAAGGGATGTTGGTGAGTCCAAGCATCGTTCTGAACCTTTCAAGCTTTTCTCTTCCAAGCGCTTTGGTGAAGATGTCTGTAATTTGTTCATTTGTGGAACAATGACAGAGATGGATTGTTTTGGCCTCAACATGATGTCGAATTAGATGATATTTAGTATTGATGTGCTTCGTTCGATCATGGAACTTTGGGTTCTTGGCCAACTTTATTGCAGAGGTATTGTCAATCATGAGTGGGGTTGATTGTACTTGTTTTACCTGTAAATCTTCAAGAATTTTCCTGAGCCACACAATTTCTTTTGTTGCTTCAGCTGCTGCCATGTATTCTGCTTCTGTTGTGGAATCTGCTGGAACTGATTGTTTGCATGATCTCCAGGAGACAACTCCTGATCCAAGACTTGTAGCATATCCTGAAGTAGATACCCCAGTTTCTTTGTCTCCATCGAAGTCTGAATCAGAGTATCCAATCAAGCTGAAGTCATCCACCTGTGTATACTTGATTCCAAGGTCTTGAGTTCCCTTCAAGTACCTTAGAACCCTTTTTGCAGCAGACCAATGTCCCTCACAAGGCTTATGCATAAACCTGGAGAGGATTCCCACAGCGAATGAAATGTCTGGTCTGGTAGTAGTGAGGTAGATGAGACTTCCTACAAGCTGTCTATACTTTATTGCATCCTCAAATTCCTTTCCTTCAATACATGTGAGCTTTAAGTTTTGTTCCATTGGAGTAGTAAGAGGATTGCACTCTGTCATGCCAAATCTGTTTAACAAATCTCCAATGTATTTCTTTTGAGAAAGAAATATGGACTTTAGATGTTGGGTTACTTCAATGCGAAGATAGTAATGAACATAGCCCAAATCAGTCATTTCAAAACTTTTCCCCAATTCCTTCTTTATGGATGCAATGTAGCTTTCATTGTTCCCTGTCATTAAAAGATCATCTACATATACCACAAGATATACAACTGTTTTTCCAACTTTCTTGACAAATAAAGTTGCATCATCAAGATCAAAATGATTGAAGTGAGTTTCAGAAGATGCTTAGTTAGTTTTTCATACCAGGCTCACGGTGCTTGTTTGAGGCCATACAAGGACTTCACAAGTTTGCATACTTTATGTTCATGTCCTTTCACAGCAAATCCTTCAGGTTGGGACATAAAAACATTCTCTTTTAGATCTCCATTCAAGAAGGTAGTTTTTACATCCATTTGATGGACTTTCCAACCGTTCTGAGCTGCTAGTGCAAAGAGTGTCCGGATGGTGGCCCATTTTGCTGTCGGGGAAAAATTTTCCTCATAATCGACCCCTTCCTTCTGTGAAAAACCTTTTGCCACAAGCCTAGCTTTGTGCTTGTCAAGTGAGCCATCATCTTTGTACTTGTTCTTGTATACCCACTTGCAGCCAATTTGTTTGGTTCCAAATGGAGGGTCAACCAGCTTCCAAGTGCCGTTATTTATGAGGGCATCATACTCCTTTTGCATCACTTCTTTCCATTCATCATGACAAGCAACTGCTTTGAAGGAAGTTGGTTCAAAATCTGTAGACAAGTTCAATTCACAATCATAAGAAACATCCATATCAACAGGTGAATTAGAGTCATCTACATCACCTCCATTTTTTCGGTTTGAATTTCTGGTTCCTGTTTTTCCAATTTCATCACGATGAACACTTTCAAGTGTCTTTGTCAGCCACTTTGGGGGACCTTTCTGAGATGGTCCAGGCTGCTCTGTTGATTGAGTTGGGACTGAATCAAGATTGAGTCTCCCAATTCTATCAATTACATCACTTAAACCATCAGCCGTTGTTGGAGTTTCATTCGAGGGAGAGTGTTCTTCAGAAGAAGATTCCACATGTTGATCTAGAATAGGAATCCCCCCTTCAAGATGTGGAATCTGATTATCAAATTCTTGAAATGATTTCGTTTTTTCGAATCTATCCAAGCGATCAAGTTGCTGCTCAACAACATTGTCAAATTTGGATGATTCAAGAAAAAATACATCTCTAGATACAACAAACTTTTTATTTACTTCATCATAGAGGTGGTATGCTTTGGAGGTGTTTGAATACCCCAGGAAGATACACTTATGACTTCTAGCACCAAGTTTGTTTCTATGTACCTTTGGTATCAAAGCATAACAGGTGGAACCAAAGATCCTGAGATGTTTTACCGAAGGAACATGTCCATACCACAATTCATAAGGAGTATTGTTTCTTATAGCATTAGATGGACATCTATTCTTTATATATGCAGCACATAGAACAACATCAGCCCAAAACATTATCTTTACATTTTTGAAGAAAAGCCTGGATCGTACCATATTCAAGATTGTTCTATTCATTCTTTCAGCTACACCATTCTGTTGGGGATTATAAGGCACAGTTGTTTGATGTTTGATCCCATGTTGGCGAAGATAGTTTTCAAATTCATTTGATGTATATTCTTTTCCATTATCAGTGTGAATAGACCCAATATGAGATTGTGCATCATTTTCAATCCATTTATGGAAATTCTTGAATGTTTGAAAAGCATCAGATTTGTTCTTCAATAAATAAACCCAACACATTCTGATGTAATCATCAATAAATGTCATGATATATTTATTTCCATTTGCAAAAGGAACAGGCATTGGACCACATAAATCTGAATGAATGAGTTCAAGCTTCCTATGTGCTCTTGAATGTGAATCATGAAAAGACTGTTTGCTATGCTTTCCTAGAATGCAAGCATCACATTACTTATGTTTCTTAGGAATTGTAGGCAAACCAGCAACACCATTTTTCTTCAATAAGCGGAGACTGTCATAGTTTAAATGTCCAAATCTAGCATGCCATAATAAACTTGATGGAAGTGTACCTTCTTCATGATGAGAAATATATGAGAAATGTTGTGCATGAGCAGAGGTTCCTTGCAGTTTGAGAAGCCTTTCTTCTTCTATTCCCCTCATGAAAAATGAGTGGTCAAATTCTTTTCTTACCTCAAGCTTGCCATCAAACATATGAATGGAGTGACCTTGCTGGCGGATGTGGACCAAGGACAGCAAGTTTCTCTTGAGCTGTGGGAGATATAGAACATGATCCAAAAGAAAGTCTGGAAGACCAGGCAGTTTAAGCCTGATTATGCCAAGCCCTGATGGCTTGATTTTTAACTGATCTGCAAAGTATACTGCTCCATCAACATTGTCAGTGAAATCTTCAAAAAAATATTTTCTATGAGTCATGTGATAGGTTGCTCCTGAATCAAGCAACCAATCATTTTTCGAAGAAGCAAGTGAAGCATTAAACAAATCTTCATTTACTCCAATGTTACATTGTGCCTCAATATAGTAAGAAGATTCAGGTGCCTTACCTTTGTCTGTATCATTAGTTTTACCTTTCTGTTGGTTTCTTTTCTACTCAATTTTGTCCCATGGTAGCTTGCATGTAGAGGCATTTGTGATACATTTCTTTTGCAGTGAATGCAGTGTAGATCTGCCTTTTCTCCTTGAGAATGTCTGCCCCCCTGCCTCTGAAATATCTTCCTCTTGTAGAATCTTTAGCAGGATGCTTTTCTTTATGAGCAAGGCACACAGTCTCTTCAGAAGATTCAGGGGCTGTCTTCTTTCCAAAGGCTTTCTCTCTTTCAGCAAACTTTTTCACAAGAGATTCAAAGGTTATATCTTTGAGATTTCCATTTGCTTGCAAAGACTCAAGATAATTGGAGTAAGTAGGATAGAGTGCCCTGAGAAAAGAAATAAGAGGGATATCCAGCTCAACCTTAGTGGATTTCATATCATGTATTATAGACTTTACTTCAGATGTAAGAGCAAGAGGATCATTATTTTTCAGTTCAAGAGTGAAGAGCTTAATCATGAGCTGAACAACTTCAAGTGCAGAATGTGAGTCATAGAGTTCTTTCAGCTTTTGTAAGGCTTCAAAGGCAGTTGAATATGACTAAATATGGTGACTCACCTCTTCATTTACAGATGCTGCGATTAATGCATAAGCTTTGTTGTTCTTGTTTGCGCAAATGACGAGCTCTTTGTCTGAGGTAGGTTGTACTGGGTCATTTTCTCCTTCTCCGACACACACTCCTTTCCACAGCTCATTGATGATGAGGGTGTGTTTTATCATCCGGGACCATTCAGGATAGTTATCCTTTCCAGTGAGAACTATTCCTACCATAGAGATGATTGAATGCACTCTGTAAAAAAAAATACTTCTGCTGATAGAAAAAATACTTCTGCTGATATATAGTGAAATTGTACTCAAAAAAAATTCCGTGGGAAACAATTTTGGTTGTTTAATTCATATCACATTCAATAATCAATCATTCACCACAAGCTCTACAAAGTTGGAGCATCAACGACATCAACCGTGAGCTCTATAAAGTTGGAGCAGCAACGACATCACAATTTCAAAGTTCACTGAAAGGAAAACATCATAAATCCCTTTGATTCTCTAGACCTTGAAGCCAGTAATAAAAAATATGGCAGCGTTAAAGTGTTGGACAGTGTTTAAAAAATATGGGACAACGTTAAAGACATTTTAAAGATACACTAAAAATGCGTTGTCCAATCGATACCATATATATGATTTAAATGTGATGTCCATTCAATATGATTTAAATATACCAATCGATACCCACAGATACCAACGGTTACCCTTCCGCATTCAAATGTTACCATTCAAATGTCGATACCAGGAGCTATCTCCCACGCAGAGATACCAGGAGCTAGAAAACTTTCTCACTATTGCGATCCACCACAGAGGTTCGATACAGGTGGCTTTATTCCAAATTTCGCCCACTATTAATGGCCATTGGGAGTGCAATCACTCATAATGCCTTCCGGTTCATAGTGCTGCCAATTCATGTCTGTAACCGAAAGGGTTTGCAGGCCGCTCAAGCCAAACACCCTCTGCTCTTGTTATTTGTGAACAGGTATTCACACTATGTGAACAAACCTTAAAAACGTCTATGTTGACAAACACAGAAGCTTCATCGATGGTGGCGTATCTCTGCAGTGGCACCCTGGCATGAAATGCTCGTTTCGTAGCTTGGAGGATGTGAATGAAATGAATGAAATTACAGAAGAGAATGGCCAGCGTATTTAACATACACCACTCAGCATTCAACGCAGATTCATTCAACATACGCCATTTAGCATTCAACGCAGATTCAAGGAAACGTCAATTGCTAAGGAATCAAAGTAATGCAAAGATCATTGAACGCAGAATACCATGTCAGGCATCAGCGCTAAAACAGGAAATGACAGTGCTATATAAAAAAAATTTAACGTACAACGCTTCTGTCTGGACAGTATGGACAGATGTGTAGCACTGGTAGAGGCAGGTTATTTCAGGACAGTGGAGAATATGGTAGAGGCAGAGCAGTGCTGGAAGGTAACTTAGGACAGGACAGAGGAGTTACAGGAGCATAATAGCTAAAACAAGGAGATGGCTCTGATACCATGCCAGGCCAGGCAGTAACTCCACAAAACAAAAACTGATTAGTGTTATTCATTCAATCACATAGGTCTATTATATACATGAGGGAGAGACTGTTTAGTTCATCTCCCAATGACTGTTCATATTTCTCAATTATTTATTTACAATAATTCCCCAATCACAAGGATTAGGTGTCAACAAAAGTGATCAAAAAAGTCATCCCTTTCGTATTATTTTATACTTTTTCAGACTTAAGGGATTATACTAAGAAAAAGGAATACTGGAGTTTCCTTTCCGTCTCTTTTTGGACTCTCTAAAAATGAAAAGGACCAAGTTATCTTTGTCATTAAACTTGTTAAAACAATAGCGACAAACTTGTCCATATAGACAAGAGCTAGTTTCACTGTCGCTAGGCTCGCTAAAACATAGTGACAGGTTTGCCAGAAGGGAAAATTATAGAAAAAGCATATGTTATCCTCCTCAAGCTTGACAAAAATAAAGAGGTACTGGTCAGAAATGACTAGGGAAAAAGGGAAGAAAACTTGAAGAACTTCATTGGTAGCAGGTCGCTCTTGAACATGACACTTTCACTCCATCACCATGATTGAGTCGAGTTGGGTTATTCTGTTCACCGGTCATATCACCATTGGTCCTCCGTACCATCCATTTTGGGGTTAACGCTACCAATCCATTCCAGTGTCGTCGATATGTTCAAGAGAAGTCGCTTAGAGAATTCACCAACCCAGCTAACACCTCATCCACTGCAATACCTTCACGCTCCATTTTTCATGACCGCCACCCTGAACCTTGTATCATCAGATCGTTTTCACCTCCACAAAATCATTTGCTCTGTTTTGTGTTTTAGATGTGGGATTCATTAAGGCCCTCCTACGATGGGTCACTTCTTGTCAACATCAGCTCATTATCCAAGAAGTTGACTTAGGAACAACCCTTTCAGTACTTTGAAGCTTGCATGCCTCAATGGCAAGTTTCTCACTTCCGGCGACAGGTTTACATCAATGGCCTTTAACCGAAAGATTTTACGTGGTGTTTGACATCGACTCATCTATTCACAGCATGTGAATTGTACTGCAGTACCTTGAGGGTCATTATCATTATTGGTGATTCCTCTCGCGCCTGTTAACAACTTACATCATTGGCTGGTAATCAGGCGATGTCTTTCCATGTTCGACACCAGAACATCTTTTCACATGGATCGACTTGTACATCGGGTGAAGATTGAACGAGTTTGAAGACCCCGGATCTAGTTTCATCCATTTGGGTTGTGATACATTCAAGAAAATAAAAACATCAAATGTACTCCATGGCTGCACAGATAATCATCCAAGCTAAGGGATGATGGCTCTACCAAAATCAACAGTCTGCCACACAAATGATTGTTTGACCTATGTACATGAAAATGAATTTATAAAGCTGAGCATGGGAATGCCCGCCTCAGCTAGATCATGAAAATAATATGAAGATAATGTAGTGTATTGTATTCTATACAGGTCACCTTCCAGTTCAAAAAAACCTCGGATCCTCATGATAAAGCATTTCACTTGACATCAGAAGATTTATGACCTCGTGCTTTAGGGGGCAACTGTTATAGACATATTTGGGCACTACAACCCCAATCACATATGTCAATAAACCAAGGGCTCTCAAACCCCTAAAAGTCTTGTTTCATACCCTAAAGGATCAAGGTCAACTGATTACATCATTTCCCAGAAGTTCTCCCTGAAAAACTGCTCAGAACTAGTCAAAACTGGACCATACAGATTGCTTCATGTTGAGGGTGTGATGCATCTCACCTACTACACACAAAGGGTGTGATTCATACTGAAAAGCTCTTCTGTAGGGTGCGATGAGCAAGAGTAGACAAATGGAAGAGGTAGTTTGCTAGGTGGAAACTCATAGAATCTTCTAGAAACTTCTCATATGACACTCACCTCTCTGAATTCGCCCAGGGATGAGTAAGATATCATGAAATGTCCAAGTGGAACCAAGAACTATCAGTGAAATGACACTAATCAAAATCCTAGAAGCTGACTCACTCCCCTGCAAATATCTATATATGGATCCCTCATCCTAGAGATCTAGAGGTTGGAATTTTGTAATCTGTAAGGAAGTGTTGTTGGTTTCTCTTTGAGACATTGTATTGTTGGGTGATATTTCTTTTCATGAGGTGAAGAGGGCTTTCATGCTGGGAGGATGATGCTGGATCAGCCAACTAGTTTGTAATCCTCTCTTCTACTACTTCTATCAATAAAGCTATTTGAGTTTTCCTCCATATACTTGTATATTTTTAAATCTTGTATTTGTGTATGCATTTGTATGGTTAATGTAATTCTGATTCTACCTTGTTTATGGTTATAGATCTCTATGCTTTGATGGTATTTTGTTGTTTTGATTCTATAGGTGTTCTTTGAAGCGGGACAAGTGAGAAAGGAGTGGCGAAGCTCTATCAAAGGAGAGAGGAAAAAAGCAAGGAGCCAAGCGAAAGACTGAGGTTGGTATTCTCTGCTTCTCTCTCATTATCTCTCATAAAGGAAAACACAAGTTACTTTGAATTGTTTGTTTCTAAAATAACTACCCGTCTTAGTGGGACTAGCAACTCTGAGTGGACACTAGTTTTCTTGGAAACATCTAGATGGTGAATTAACTTCCGTAGATCAATATATTTTTTTCAAGTCTTGTGATTTGGTAAATTTCGTAAGCAATTTTGAATCTACACATTAATTTCTACATGCTATCAGAGCAGGATTCACTGTAGAGTAGAAAATTTGAATTTTTTATTACAAGAGGATCAGATTTTCCTGATCAATTCTTCAAAGATAAAAGGATGGATTTTTATGGACTAAGGCTCAAGTATGCCCTTGAGGGAAGCTCAAATTATGTTTCTTGGAAGGACCACATGGAAGTAGTGCTAGATTATAATGGACTGAAGGAATTCATTGATAATGATATCCTTAAAACAACAACATCTGATGTTTAGGATCTAGCAGAATGGAAGAAGTGTGTAGCCAAGGCGAGGAGAATCATATTGGAGGGAGTATGAGACCATATTGTCTAAAATATGCATGGGAAAGAGACTTTGTATGCAACGTGGAAATCATTGACATATCTGTTCTAGAATAGTAGTGACCATAGGAAGCTGTGTTGGCATTATGAGATAAGTGTTGTCCTTGATGGCAAACCTCACTGATGACAAATCATAGTACAGAAGGTCAGCAGCGAGGAATTGATGATCAGACTATAAGAAGAAGAGAAAGTTCATACACGCAGGTTCGTTAAGCCCAAGTCGCGTGTACACGCAGGTTGGCTTTAGTAAAAGCGCGTGTATGTGGAAAAGTACCTTTGGTCCATGGCGGTTATTCCTTGGAAGTTGTGCCTATGGTTTTGGACCTTGGCGTCTCGGCGGACGTGTTGATCCCTAGTTTTGAAGTTGATGGTATTGGATTTCTATGGTTTTGGCTCTTGGTATTGAACAAGGCCTAAGGCTATATAAAGGGAAGGAAATCATTAGGCAAGGTGATCTGAAATGTCTTGAATATCTGATGAAGCATTAGATCCAGTATGCAGGTTATGGGTTGATGATGCATTGCTTGATCTGAGCTAAGGAGAGATCTCATCGATTGATGGAGAGCAAGATCTAAGGAGAGATCGGGATCAAATGGTTTGAAATGAACTATCTTTATGATGCTTATTCTAGATCTACATACTGACGCATGTATTGTTCTATAAGTATTATGAGTATGATTGATGTCTGGTACAACTACAAGTTATGAGAAATTATTTTTAGATCTGTACGCGGGTTGTCTTTGGCGAAAGCGCGTATACACGCGGGTTTGATTCATTGAAGTAGCGTATACATTGTAAAGCTTGATATTTGAAGTTGCAGATGGATCTGATGGTTATTACAGAGTTCTGTGTCTGCTCTGTGTTCTGGTGACGGTGTTGTTAACAGGGTTTCAGTGATTCAGAGTTTGATGATTGTTTTGAGCTTCAATGATAGTTATGGGTCCAGTATGAAAATTGGATGAAATGTGGCCTTTTAGATTATGTGTTGTGCTTCAGTGTATCTAGTCTGAAAATTGATGAAACGTGGTACCTGGAGGAGAGAAGATTGTAGGCAAGCACCTACGTACTAGTATCTAAGCTAGTACAAAAGCTAAGGGAGATCTTTGGAGCATTGTAGCAGGTAGCAGCCTGTGTACTAGTAAATGGATCGGCTAGTACAAAAGCAAAGGGGGTTGTAGCTCCCGTACTGGTATAAGACTGCACCAGTACAAATATTGTAAAAGGATTTTCTTATTAAGAAGAAGATTGAGATGACTTGCAGCAGGTGGTTTTCACCCACATTGGGTTTCCACCTTATATCTTTGTGTTCATGTGTGTGGCTTTTGTGTGATGATCTGTTCTGTTATATTGCACCTGTTTACTGTTAATATGGTTAATAATGTTCTGATGCATTTACTGAAGATAAGCTAACTGAATCATAAGATTTATGGATATACGCTAGTTGCTTTAGACACAGAAGCGTGTACACGCGGGTTCACTTAACTGAAGTAGCGTATATGTTTTTGAGCATTGAAAAAGTTTTAATGATCTGATAATACTGATTCACCCCTCCCCCTCTCAGTATTATTTCCAACAATTGGTATTAGAGCAGGTCCTTTGGTAGAAGCTTGATCGCTTGAAGGAGATCCGTGGAACAATGGGAAAGAAGCTTAAGAAGAAAGCTCATAAGAAGAAGAAGACATCTCAGAAGATCTATGACAGTGGGAGAGTCGATTGGGGATTAGGTATAAGAAGTTCTTCAGATTCAGAATCAGATTCAGAATTAGATTCAAAATCATTATCAGGTATGAATGTGTTATCCTCTGATGTTCCTGCTATATTTCCCTGTAAAAGTGATGGAAGTGATAGTGACACTACTGAACATGCTTTTATGGGTGAGCAAGAAAAGTATCAATTAGAGGCAGTATTTAGAAGGCTTACAGACAAAGTTAAAGATCAACAAGATCTATTGAACAAAAGGGAATGTGCTTTCAAAGAAGAAGTTACCAAACTAAAGGCCCAACTAGAAGAAGGAAACAAGGTGAGAAAGCTTCTCAAGGACAAGGAAGACCAATGTCAAAAATTGCAGCATGAAGTGACATCATTAAGAAAAGAAGTCAACGAAAGAAGCACAACCATCAAGAAACTCAAAGATAGATCCAGCTACTATGAAAATCTTGAAGCTACAATCCTCGCACTAAAAGGAGATCTTGAAGAATCAAAGAAGCAGAATACAGATCTACTCCAAGCTATTGCAATACAAGAAAACGAAGCCACCAGCTTAAAATCTCAACTAGAATGTGCCTTCCAAGTTCGTCAAATGCAGCAGGATCTGAATGAAGAACAAGAAAAGGAGATTCTCAAACTAAGGGAACAAATGGAAGAAGGAAGGAAAGATGAAGAAGATTTGAAAAAGCAATCTCTTGAAAAGGAAGAACAGCTTCAGGTTGAGGTAAATATCTTGAAAGGTAAACTAGAAGAAAAGGATAAGCTTTTACGATTTCAAGATAGTTCTAAAGTCTTGGATGATATTCTTAGTAGTCAAAGGTCTCCTGCTATCAAGACCGGTCTTGGTTTTCATGAATCTGTTGAAGGTGAATCTAGCTCACAAGGTGAGGCAAGGAACTCTAAAGAGAAAACTAAAATGATCAAAAGGGAGATGAAAGGTCAACCCCATCAACAATCAAGGAAAGAGACTCCTCAAAGAAAATCGTTTACTCCTCCTATGAATAATGTTGAATGTTATGTATGTCATAATCTTGGACATGTTGTAGCTAGATGTGGAAGAAGAAGGGTTCAAGACCATCATGTAGAAAGATCATCACATTCAAGGTACTTTAATGGATATTGTTTTGCTTGCAATATGTTTGGTCACAAAGCTGCTGATTGCTACAGGAGGAACATGAAACATGTTAGATGTTATGCATGTAACAAGCTTGGACATATAGCAAAGGAATGCAGGAACAAAGGATGGACATCACACAAAAAGAAGAAAACCTCATCACACTTGAAGATATGGAGGAAGAAGGAAGTACAGTCAGCACAATGTACTGAGACACAGCACAACACAGACATATCAGACTCAGAGGGAGCTGAAAGTGTAAAACTTCAGTGTCCTGAATCTCATACGCAAGTTTCTTAAAGGGAAGTCGCGTATATACGCGAGTTAGACACTGAAAAGTCGCGTATATATCAGTTTGAGGAAAAGCAGTGGGGACAGGCTCAGAAAAGGGATCTGACATGATTCAGTCCATTATTTGCTCTATTGGTTAATTGTTACAGTCTGTTGAGGATGTGTAAAAATGTTTTGATACTTGTAAGATGTCTAGAAGTGTTTTGATCCTAACTTGATGATGATGATGTCTTGATGCTTATTGCTGATATATGCATGATCAGATCTAACAGATGGCACAGGTTGAGGAGGAGCATATGCCTTTAGCAATTCAATGTTGGCATTATGGTTAATAATCCTTGGTGATGATTCTTATATGGCTAAATGATATATCTTGCTATTGTGAGTTGTCTATGATAAACTCTCATATGATTCTTGGAGTTACATAGAAGATGTTCAGATCAGATTTATGGTTGATTCTTTGATGATGCATATATGGTGCTTACATGGTGATCTTCATAAGAACAAGGAGAAGTACAAAGCTTGAATACACATCTTCCTCACTTGATGATGAGTCACTTATATACTGCTGTTGTCATATGCATAAATATCATACAGTTATGATGCAGGCACTCATGCGGATAAGGATTGTTGCTGATGATGATATCAAGAATCTTTGTCAAAAGAATTTGAGCTCAAGATACATAGTGCTGATACATGGATGACTACTCAAAGTTGCTTTATTGAAGACATGGTGATGAGTTCTTATCTATATGATGATAGGTTGATCCTTACATATGTTAATTGATGCAGATGTTCCCAAGTAATGATACTTGGATCATGTAGAGCTTGATGAAATGGCTATGGTGGTTTCACACATGATACAATGTGAATGACTCTGAATTCTGTTCAAAGGGATGAATTGATGCAGACATACCTTGTTATAGGTTGATGACCTATTCTCTACAGGACATTTACAGGTTGCTGATATGGAAATTTGTGTACGCGTGTTGTTTAAAGGATATACGCGTGCATACGCCGTTTTACAAGGGGATAGTCCCGTATATGGTGTACGTGTGTTGCGTAAGGGATATCTGCGTATATATGCTTGTTTATGTGTATACAGACGCGTATATGGAGATTTGAAGGAAATCAGCAGGGACAGATGTTGGTTGTAGAAAGTCTGATATAGGTCTGACAGAGATCATCTGGCACAGGTTCAGGGGGAGCAAATAATCTTCCAATGATGCATTGTTGGCATTATCTTAAAGCTTTTGGTTCTAGTTCACATTTGGTGTTGATTTCAGGAGGAACAAAGGCGAAAGGAGAACAGAAGGATCTCTTGGTTGCTGATCTGAATGGTGATTATCAGATGCTGCTGGTGACTTTCATAAGTCTTGGTCTAGTTATTTCGTCTCTATGTCATATATCTCTTTTGTGGTATCTCTTTCATGGTGTCAAGGTCATGTAACGACCTATTTTGGTTTCCCCACTATGCCTGGGATGATTGATGCAATGTGATTGGTTGCCATATGTAAACTTTTGATGTATCCCCACTTGGTTGGGTGGATGAGTCAATTTTTGTATATCCTCACTTAGTTGAGAGATGGATGTATGTATGAGTCTTTGGTGATAGGAAGGTCTTTTATGATGTATAGAGTCATGTTCTTCTTGAAGAACATCTTTTGCAGATCTTGCCTACAGTCAGGAAGAGCATGTACAACACACTTCAGCGGTACAGAGATTCAGCATGTACTCAGGGGGAGCATGGACAGATTGGTACACCTTGGCATATACAAAGGGGGAGACTATTCAGAGATTTCAGCAGGTACTCAGGGGGAGTATGGACAGTGGAATGATTTAGCAAAGGAAGAGAATATCTTGGTCCACCCTTTGCCCTTGATGTCAAAGGGGGAGAGTGATTTGGTGTTGTTGCCATCAAGTCCAAAGGGGGAGATTGTTGGCATTATGATGCATGTGTTGTACTTGATGGCAACCCTCTCATAGAAGAATATCTCACTTATGTATAACTGGGTGAATCTTCAGAAGAGATATCAGATGTGACCGATGGAGGACAGCTCAAAGGAATCAGATGATGAATCTTCAGAAGAGATATCAGATGTGACTGATGGAGGAGATTGTTGGCAAGTTAGCTTTGCCATCAAGTCCAAAGGGGGAGATTGTTGGCATTATGAGATAAGTGTTGTCCTTGATGGCAAACCTCACTGATGACAAATCATAGTACAGAAGGTCAGCATCAAGGAATTGATGATCAGACTATAAGAAGAAGAGAAAGTTAATACACGCAGGTTCGTTAAGCCCAAGTCGCGTGTACACGCAGGTTGGCTTCAGTAAAAGCGCGTGTATGTGGAAAAGTACCTTTGGTCCATGGCGGTTATTCCTTGGAAGTTGTGCCTATGGTTTTGGACCTTGGCGTCTCGGCGGACGTGTTGATCCCTAGTTTTGAAGTTGATGGTATTGGATTTCTATGGTTTTGGCTCTTGGTATTGAACAAGGCCTAAGGCTATATAAAGGGAAGGAAATCATTAGGCAAGGTGATCTGAAATGTCTTGAATATCTGATGAAGCATTAGATCCAGTATGCAGGTTATGGGTTGATGATGCATTGCTTGATCTGAGCTAAGGAGAGATCTCATCGGTTGATGGAGAGCAAGATCTAAGGAGAGATCGGGATCAAATGGTTTGAAATGAACTATCTTTATGATGCTTATTCTAGATCTACATACTGACGCATGTATTGTTCTATAAGTATTATGAGTATGATTGATGTCTGGTACAGCTGCAAGTTATGAGAAATTATTTTTAGATCTGTACGCGGGTTGTCTTTGGCGAAAGCGCGTATACACGCGGGTTTGATTCATCGAAGTAGCGTATACATTGTAAAGCTTGATATTTGAAGTTGCAGATGGATCTGATGGTTATTACAGAGTTCTGTGTCTGCTCTGTGTTCTGGTGACGGTGTTGTTAACAAGGTTTCAGTGATTCAGAGTTTGATGATTGTTTTGAGCTTCAATGATAGTTATGGGTCCAGTATGAAAATTGGATGAAATGTGGCCTTTCAGATTATGTGTTGTGCTTCAGTGTATCCAGTCTGAAAATTGATGAAACGTGGTACCTGGAGGAGAGAAGATTGTAGGCAAGCACCTACGTACTAGTATCTAAGCTAGTACAAAAGCTAAGGGAGATCTTTGGAGCATTGTAGCAGGTAGCAGCCTGTGTACTAGTAAATGGATCGGCTAGTACAAAAGCAAAGGGGGTTGTAGCTCCCGTACTGGTATAAGACTGCACCAGTACAAATATTGTAAAAGGATTTTCTTATTAAGAAGAAGATTGAGATGACTTGCAGCAGGTGGTTTTCACCCACATTGGGTTTCCACCTTATATCTTTGTGTTCATGTGTGTGGCTTTTGTGTGATGATCTGTTCTGTTATACTGCACCTGTTTACTGTTAATATGGTTAATAATGTTCTGATGCATTTACTGAAGATAAGCTAACTGAATCATAAGATTTATGGATATACGCTAGTTGCTTTAGACACAGAAGCGTGTACACGCGGGTTCACTTAACTGAAGTAGCGTATATGTTTTTGAGCATTGAAAAAGTTTTAATGATCTGATAATACTGATTCACCCCCCCCCCCTCTCAGTATTATTTCCAACAAGCTGGTTCTCAAGGAAAAACTTTGAAACATCAAGATGTAGAAGAACGATACCATTCCATAGTACCTACGCAGGTTCACACAATGTCATGATGAACTTGGTCAAGTTGGTGTTACTATACCATAGGATGATTTGGTAAGCCTAACCCTTATAGGACTTCCCAATAGTTGGCACAACTACCAAGATTTGGTGAATGTGAGGGAGAAACTACCAAATTGGGAATGCCTATGGTCTAATTTGGTACAGGAGGAAATAAGGAGTAATACCAGAGACAAGACCTCATCCAAGGGAGAGGATGAAGAGAATTGTGCCTTGGATGGAAATGCAAAGAAGGGGAATGGGAAGAAATCCCAATCCAATGCAGAATCTAGTCAAGGGGGCAAGAATAAATACTAGTACATAACCAAGTGCTTTCATTGTCATTAATTCAACAACTATGCAATGGAGTGTCCACATAACAAGATAAGAAAGAGGAGCCTCGAGATGTTGTGGAGTAGCCACAATTTGAGGAGTAGAGAGTGGAGACAATCACTTAATCAAAACCATCCTAGGAAGGAAGGAAGAGAACCAAGGAAGATGATAGACTTATGTAGGATGCAAGGGAGAATGTGGGTGCTCCAAATCAATGCAGATAGAGAAGGTCACCAAATCGGTACACTATCTACATGGCTCTAATGGCTAAGATAATAGAGATCGAACCATCCTCTTTCAAGGAATCAGTAGAGAAACCAGTATGGGTTCATGTAATGGTGGAGGAGTACAAATCCATTGTAAAAAATAGTGTTTGGGAAGTGGTCCCAAGACTAGTAGACAAATCAGTCATGGTTTCGAGATGGATCTTCAAGGTGAAGCATGCAACAAACTGAAGCATAGAAAACTACAAGGAAAAATTTATGGCCAAGGGGTACTCTTAGGTTGAGGGGATTGATTATGAGGAGACCTTTGCTACTATAGAAAGGTACTCATGCATCAAATCAATCCTTTATTTGGTTGCATAGATGGGGTGGAAGATCCACCAGATGGATGTGAAAATAACATTCCTCAATGGAGTTATTGAGGAGGAGGTGTATATCGAGAAACCAGGAGGCTTTGCGACTTTTGATCAAGAGTCTCATGTGTGAAGACTCAAGTGAGCATGGTATGGTCTCAAGCAAGCACCCCATGCTTGGCACACTAGGATCAATAGCTATCTCACCTATTTTGGCTTCACCAAAATTGAAGCGGATGCAAACATTTATCATATTTTAGTAGAAGGTGAATTGTTGATTATTGTTTTATATGTTGATGACTTGATCTTCACTGGTGATGAGCAACTGATCAGATCTTGCAAGGAGGACCTTGCAAGAGAGTTTAAGATGAAGGACATGGATCACATGATCCACTTCCTTGGATTGGAAGTATGGCAAGGTGATTGGGAACTGTTTGTCTCTCAAGGAAAGTATGTTAATGAGATACTTCAGAAGTTTTGGATGGATAGGTGCAAACCCATGGAGATGCCTCTAGTGACCAACTGGAGTAAGGAGGATTCCACTTCAAGTGAGGAAGTAGATGTTATTGTGTACTGCAAGTTGGTGCGTCCAATCATGTATCTTGTGAAATACAACCAGATATGTGATTTTCAGTCAACTACATGAGGCAAGTTATTGTAAGGCCAACCAAACTATTTTGAAGGGAAACTAAGCATGTTCTACAGTACCTCATAGGCACTACCCAGTTTGTACTATGGTACAGATGCATAAAGGGAGTGGGGTTGTGTGGCTTCACAAATGCAGATTGGGCGGGAAGTCCATCAGATCAGAAGAGTACATCAGGTGGAATTTTCAGTGTTGGGTCCGCAACGATTTCTTGGTACAACAGGAAGAAAAGATTTGTGTCACTCAACTCAACAAAATAAAAATACATGGCTACAAGTCAAGTAGCATGTGAGGCGATATGGATAAGAAAGATACATGTTGGCTTGTATGATTAGATGATGGATCCAACTGTGATTTACTGTGATAATTAGAGTTGCATCAAACTCCCTAAAAACCATATTTTTCATGATCAATCTAAGAATATTGATATTTGATATCACCATTTACGGGATTGTGTGCAGAGGCAGATAATATTGTTGCAGTACATTTCAGCAGAGGAACAAGATGTTGATATTTTGAAAAAGGCCTTGTCAAGAGGGAAGTTTGAGTTCCATAGGTGCAGGATAGGCGTAGTTGATAATCCATTTCTCACTGAGAGGGAGTGTTGAAAATGTAGAAAAAAATATCAATTTGACTTTGACTTGGTCAAACCAAAGAAAATTCAAATATCTATTTCAGCAGAAATCTTGGAGGTAGTTAACTGAGGTGTCATCGAACTTGTCACTCAGTTAACTCAGTTAATTCAAGTTGGAGAAGCTTGAGTTTAGTTCATTATGATTGATTGCTAATTTGTAGCAATCTATTTTAGTTATTTTGAGTTATTGTCAGTTAAAATAGTTATAACTTTCAGAAGAACTAGTGGAGGTCAAGTTGTGGAAGTGGAACTTCAACCACACTCAATGATCAACCAGTTAACTGATCAATCAACCCAAAATAATTGTTGCATGAAGAGAATTTGAGTTACCAAATTGATATGGATAGTCCAAGGCAATTTACTATCAATTGTAACATATTTCCATGTGTACAGGTGGTGCATGCAATCAAAGGAAGGTCCTAGAGGAATTACGCAATTCAATAGTGGGAAATTCCTAAATAATAGGGACTAATTTCTTGTAGAAACAATGCAAGGAAATAGGAGCTTGGATGGATAGAAAATTGGCTAAGTGTTGGCTAGAGTCAATCAATCAGGCAGAGGGATAGACTGTACACATGCAGGGTGTGCTCAGGCTTGAGCAAGCATATGTATTTCATTTTTATTCTCTAATTAATGCAATAAAAATAGGAAGGGGTTTTGAGCAATTTCTTTCCCCTAGATAAATATTTGTGCATATGTGATGATTCCTTTTGTGTGTCTATGATTTTTGTTCTAGATGGTAAATTAACTTTCACAAATCAGTAGAGTAGCTTCAAGTCTTGTGATTTAGTAGATTTCATGAGAAGTTTTGAATCTACACATTAATTTCTACATGAATATATAATGATGCAAGAATACTTTGAATGCACTTGAAGTAATATGTGTCTTAATAGTAAGGTATGTGGAATATGTGTGGTGTTTGCATCAAATGTTTGATACTGTGATTTAATATCTACACTCATGTTTGCTTAAGTAAGGCTATGTACATATTCAGACCTTGTTCAATATTGCCGCATATGCATTTTGCGATAATTTACTCAGTATGTTGAAATCTATATGTGGATTTTGTGCATGGTAGTTGCATATACATGCAAATCTATTTTATGGAAATTGTGTATATGTACTAGGGTTTTTCAATTGCTTCCTGATGATGATAGTTGATGATATTTGTTCTATTTTTTGTTTCTTTTAGTCATGTATTGATATGCATGGTTTGTATCTAGCAGCGTTGACTGGTTTGATTTGATTTTGTATTGGAATATTGGTTAGTGATGATGCTACAAGATGTTGATATGTGATTAAATTGCCATTGTGACTCAGTATGACAGTAACTCATAGAATGATGGAGTGATTCAATTTTAGCACTCAGTGATTTGAGATATGTATGTAGGTTTCATTTAAAGGAAGTGCGTATATACGTAGTTATGCATCAGAACAATCACGTATATATTCCAAAGTTAATATGTGGTCAGATTTTACAATGTTTCTTGATGATGACAAGTTAATAATGTTCTATTTTTAGTTGTCCATAAATGGTGTCTATTTATATCTGGCAGTGTTGATTGGATTGGTTTTGCATTTATTTGATCTGGTTGGAATGGTTGGTTGAGGTTCAGTTTAGTGATTAGTTTGCTTCAGTATTTAGTGGTTTGATGCTTCAGTGATTCAGATTTTGCGATTCAATATTTCATCTTGGCATATTGGCTTAGGCTTATTGTTGATGTGGGTGCATTGTGAAAATATTATGAAAGGTGGCCTACATGTTGTTTGACAGCTGGATTCAGTCTGAAATATTATGAAATGAGGCCCACAAGAAGATGAGGGTTGTAGGCTTCAGTGGGGGTAAGAGCTCCCTTCTGGTAGACACTGGTAAACGAGATTTGGGGGTTGTAGCTCCCTTTCAGTGGGTGCTAGAGAATGAGTGGAGGTTGTAGCCTCTTGCAGGTGGGTCTGTGCATGCTAGTCAGAGTTTGCAATAGTACTAAATGTAAGGAATATTTTCTTTATATAATAAGAAAGAAGGCAAAGACAACAACAATGGTGGTTTTCTCCCACATTGGGTTTCCACCTAAAAACTTGGTGTTCTATGAGTGTTGCTTATGTGTTGTGACTAATCTATTATTTACTGCATATTATATTACTAATGAATGTAATGGTCAAGTTAACTTACTGATGAATGTTATGACAAATTAAGTAAACTGGATATATTTTATTTACATTCACTAAAGTCATGTACATGCATGGGTTGCAAAAAGAACAGTAGCATACATAATTCTGAATATGAAATTGAATTTTAAAGTAAAATAAAAATGTTGATTCACCCCCTTCTTAGTGTTTTTACTAACTATTGGTATAAGAGCAGGTATGTCAGAAGAATCTTGATCGCCTAAAGGGAGATATATCAATATGAGCATCCAAGTGGGAGTATCTTCTATCAAGCCACGTTTGTTTAATGGAACTAACTTTGTATTTTGGAAAATCATAATGAGAGAGTATTTGTGGGCACTAGGAGCTGATGTATGGGTAATTTTTGAAGGTGGATATCAATACCCAGCCTCCATTCCCACAGATGATGCAGGGAATAAATGGTATGAGATCAATGCAAAGGTCTTAAATGTTATCTTGGGAAGTTTGGTTGAATCTGCGTTTGTGAAAGTCATGTAGTTGAACACTGCAAAGGAAATATGGAATAATATTTTCCAAAGCTATAAAAGTGGGACTAAGGTAAAAAGTTCTAAACTTCAAACATATAGAATTCAGTATGAGACTCTTAGAATGCATCATGATGAAAGCATTGCAAGCTTTTTCCTTAGAGTAGACAAGATTGTTAAGTCAATGAAAAATCTTGGTGATGAAATAAAGGATACTATTTTTGTTAAAAATATTTTGAGATCACTAACCCCAAAGTTCGATTCCAAAGTCTTTTTCATTGAATAAATCCAAGATTTGAAGAATCTCACTATTGAACAAATCGATGGGATCTTGACAACTTTTGAGATGAGAAAAGGGGGTACATCAGGTATTAGAGAAGTAGCATTCAGATCCACAAACAAAGGGAAATAAAAATAAGAGCCTAAGGAAGAAAGTTACATTTGAGATGAAGAAGAAGCAAATTTCATGTAGAAGCTTCAAGTAGGAACTGGAAGGTTCAGAGGTAAGCTTCATTTCAAATGTTTTTCCTATGGAAGAGTAGGTCACTATGCCACTAAGTTTCCTTATAAATAAAATCATGAAAAGGGAAACAATGTTTCAAAGAATAATGTTAAAAGAGTTTTTTCTAAAAAGAAAAGTTTTATACTCATGAAGATAGTGAATATTCTTCCAATAATGAGGATGATGAATGAGATCAAGGTTGTCAATTACTTATGGCATTTGAAGAAAAATGTATAGATAAGTTTGATGATGAATTTATGGATGCTATAGAAGAAATTGATAGACTCACGGACATAAACAAGAATCAACAAAAGGAAATCAGTATGTATAAAGAGAACAACATCGTTGAATAAATAATCCAGCTAAAGATCTATCTATAACATATTAAATTAATAGAAGAAACTTTGAAGAAACAAGTCCAAGAAAACTAGAAGCATTGTGAAACTTTAGAAACTGAAATTTTTGGGTCTAAGAGAGGAACTTAAGAAAACAAAATCTCTAAATATTAGATTTTCTAAAGGATCAGAAACTTTAGAACAAATTATTAAATTTTAGCATTCTCCACTAATCAAGAAAGGTCTTATATGCAATTCAAATAAAAATGGTGAAACATCAGAACTATGAAAATTTTTGAAACATGTACAAAAAGCTAAGTCAATCTAGTAAAAGGAAGAAATTATCAAAACTATAAGACTCAACAAAAGAATGAAGGGTCAAACTATTATAAGGGAAAATAACCTTTCAATGAACAAAGGGAAATCTACCAAAAAATGAAATATAATCCTACATACTCTTACTTCAATGGTTAATACTTTACTTGTCACAACTTTGGTCACAAAGAAATTCATTGTGTTTCTTATAAAATGATTATGACTGGAGAAGAAAGAAAACAACATGATGGAAACAAGACAAATAAGTCTTCTTATAATGCTTTCTCCCCTCTTCAAAATGAATTTAAATGTTCTATTTTCAATAAATTTGGTCATGAAGAAATTAAATGCAGAAGTAGGATGAATTCATCTTATCAACATGAGCAAAAGATAGAACCTCCCAAGGTATGGAAAAAGAAAAATTATTCCTCTGAAAATTGTGGTCTAGCATTGTATGTAGGAGATCAAGAGAATCTATGGTACATTGACAGTGGTTGTTCAAAGCATATGATAGGTGACAGAGATAAGTTTGTTTCTTTTAATGAAATTAAGAAAGAAAAGAATGTGACTTTTGGCAATAACTCGCTACTATTAAAGGAAAAGGATATGTGTTTTTAAAAGAAAAGGTCAAGGCTGAGAATGTATTATTTGTTAATGGGCTAAAACATAACTTGTTAAGTGTTAGCCAAATGTGCGATCAAGGGAATGAAGTTATTTTTAGATCAAAGAATTGTGTGGAAAGAAATTTGAATATAGGTAATACCATAATAAAAGGAACCAGAACTACAGGAAATGTTTATACCCTAAAAGGCGACAAAGAGCATTGTTTTTTTTAGAAAATCTAAAGAAATCTTGCTTTGGCACAAAATATTAGGACACCTAAGCTTTTCTCAAATATATAAATCAAGCAATACGGGAGTAGTTCATGACTTGCCTAACATTTATCCACCTGAAAATAATATTTGCAAATCATGTCAATTTGGTAAGCAATCTAGAGTTCATCTTAAAGCTAAAGAATACACTTTAGGTAAACACCTTGAACTTGTTCACACCAATTTATGTGGACCTATGAGAAAGAAGTATCCTCATGGTGAAAAATACTTCATGCAATTGATTGTTGACTTTACTAGAATGTGTTGGGTTTATTCACTAAAGTATAAAGATGAGGCATTTGAAAAGTTTAAAATTTTCAAAGCTATGGTAGAAAATGAATTGGAACTAAAAATCAAATGTATTAGATTTAACAGAGGAGGAGAGTTTATATCAGATGATTGTTTTTACTTTTGTGAAGAGCACGACATCAAAAGAAAGTTTTCCATAAATAAAACTCCACAAAAAAATGGAGTGGCAGAAAGAATGAACAGAACAATTCAACAGATGATGTGTGTCATGCTTGATGAGTCAAGAACACCTCACACCTTTTGGGGAGAAGTAGTACATACAACTGTGGATATACTTAACAAAGCCCATATTCGAGTAAACAATAATAAAAATCCATATGAGCTCTCGTATGGTAAGCCTGCAACTGTCAAACACTTTAGAATCTTTGGAAGCAAATGTTTCATAACGAAAAATGATGATAATCTAAGAAAGTTTGAATCCAGAGATGATGAAGGAATCCTTCTTGGATACTCTTCCATAAGAAAAGGATATAAATGTTATAATAAAAGGCTCCAAAATATTTTTAAAAGCATAGATGTTATGATTGATTAAGCATCCATAGGTACCAAAAAGGAATCACAAGTAGATGACGAACCTCTCCCTACTAAAATCCAAGAAGTTGTAGGAGAAGAATAAATTGAAGCATCAAAATAAGGAAATGAAAACACAGGTATGGAAGAAAAGACCCCATCAAGGCATGTTCAACAAATCATCTTGAATCTCAAGTTCTACGTGATAAGGAAGTGAGAATAAAAATTAGAAGAACTTGTGTTGGATCATCTAGTCACTTATCCTTATTATCCACATTTGAACCTCAAAATATGAATCAAGCAAGCAAAGATGAATGTTGGGTTAAGGAAATGCATGAAGAACTTGACGAAATAGAAAAGAAACATACATGGGAACTCGTACCAAGGCATGATAATAAAAATGTGATTTGGACAAAGTGGTTGTTTAAGAACAACGTAAATGAATATGGAGAAGTAATTTGAAACAAAGCAAGACTTGTATACAAAGGCTATGCTCAACTAGAATTGATATACTTTGAAGAAAAAATTGCACATGTAGCTAGACTTGAAGCCATAAGAATGTTTCTTGCATTTTCCATATTTTGTAACTTTAAAGTATATCAAATGGATGTTAAATCTACATTTTAAATGGGGACCTAGAAGAAGAAATTTATATTGAACAACCTGAAGGATTTATACTTGGAAATGATAAAAAACTTGTTTGCAAACTTAAGAAGGCATTATATGGGTTAAAGCAGGCTCCTTGTGAATGGTATTATCGTCTTGATAGGTATCTTTAGCAACAAGGATTCAAGAAAGGATATGCAGATAGCAATTTATATATCAAATATGACAAAGACAAACTTTTGGTAGTAGTGGTTTATGTTGATGACATCATATTTGGAGAAATATTGATTCTATGAGTCAAGGATTTGCTTCAACTATGCAGCAGGAATTTGAATTTTTTTTACTTGGTGAGCTAATATACTTTATTGGTATTCAAGTTCATCAAACTAAAGATGGTATCTTTATTTTTCAAACCAGGTATCTCAAGCAGATTATGAAGAAGTACGAAATGGAAAACTGTAAACCTATGTGCACACCAATGGTGACAGGATGAAATCTTAGTCAAAATGACGACTCTCCTATAGTTAATCAACATGAATACAAATCTATGATTGGTAACTTTCTTTATTGTACCGATACAAGACCAAACATTATGCATGTGGTTGGCATAGTTAGTCGATTCCAAACAAATCCCAAGGAAACTCATCTCAAAGAAGTCAAGAGGATATTCAAGTATCTATAAGGAACTTAATATTTGTGTCTATGGTATCCCAAAAACACATATTTTTCACTTAATGCTTACACAAATGCAGACTGGGCAGGTAATGTTGATGACCACAAAAGTACTAGTGGAGGAGCATTCTATTTGGGACCTCACTTAGTTTCTTGGTTCGGTAAGAAATAAATTTCTATTGCTTTATTGACTGCCAAAGAAGAATATGTTGTTGTTTCCTCTTACTGTAATCAACTTATACGGATGATCCAAACATTGCAGGACATTCAAGTCACTTATACTCAACCTATACCTATTCTATGTGACAACACTAGTTCCATAAGTATCTCTTAAATATTATTATTATTATTATTATTATTATTATTATTATTATTTTTTAATTTTGTGGAAAAACCTGTGAACAGTTTTGAAACCAACGTTTTAGACTAGCTTAGTGAGTCCATCATCAGGGAAATGAGATTTGTATTTGAGAAGAGAGAGCATGAAATTGCGGAGCATATTAATAGTTATTTGAAAAAAATATTTCTGATGTCTTCATTTGTAGTCGGCTAATATGAGATTTGAAATACTTCTAGCTCTGGAGATTCTCATCTTCTCAAAATTTAAAGCATTGTTCATTATGTCCCTTCCATGGTGGGACTTAATGGTGTTAAAGAGGGAGTCCATACAGGTTGCTAGAATTTTTAATTTTGTGGAAAAACCTGTGAACAGTTTTGAAACCAACGTTTCAAACTAGCTTAGTGAGTCCATCATTAGGGCAATGAGATTTGTATTTGAGAAGAGAGAGCTTGAAATTACGGAGCATATTAATAGTTATTTGAAAAAAATATTTATGATGTCTTCATTTGTAGTCGGCTAATATGAGATTTGAAATACTTCTAGCTCTGGAGATTCTCATCTTCTCAAAATTTAAAGCATTGTTCATTATGTCCCTTCCATGGTGGGACTTAATGGTGTTAAAGAGGGAGTCCATACAGGTTGCTAGAAAAACTAAGCACATCCCAATAAAATACCATTTTCTTAGAGATAATATTCTTGAGAAAAAGGTAAAGTTGGAATATATTCCTTAAAAAGGGAAAATTGCAGATCTATTTACCAAGAATCTTCCATGTGATTCTTTGAATATCTCAGGTAGAAATTAGAAATGATTCCTGCATCTTCACTATGCTAATTGTTCTAATAGGTGTATCATGTTTAGGTGGAGTTGGGAACGTAAAAGTTAGCATTTCACTTTATACATGTCTACCTTATGAAAGACATTCATGTGTATACATGGTTTTTGATCTAGACAATCACATATACTTCTCAGTAATGAAAAAGAAGTGGCATAGATTTAGGGGAGCTTCTTATATGCTTCCATCAATTCATGATTAGCATTTTGGTTCTAACATTGATTTGTTGCAGTCTTTTGGTGATGATATTATGTTTCTTAGGGTATTGGCTCATGATGAATATTGAAAGATATTTAATATGTCGTTTGATTGATGATAAAGATGTGATGTGATCAGATGATGAAGAGTTGGCATGGGTTTAGGGGGAGCATCTTCCATTCTTCTAATGGTTCATTGTTGGCATTATAGTTTCTTGAATTTCCCTTGTTATATTATGATGACTATGATTGCTAGTGATCTTTCTATATGGTTATTGTTGCTGACATTATGCAAATTATGTTGCTACTGTCAGATTCCTATATAGTGATTAGTATTTGCTGCTGAGATTCTTGTTTATGGTTATAAAGACCCATGTTGTAATCAGTGTAAACTTCAGTCATGTATGGGCTATTGGGATCAAGTTATGCTATGTATGTAATCCCATTGTTTTGGGACATTGATGTAACATATGTAATCATGGGCACATAAAGTCAATATTAATTTCATGGTTCATATCAACAGATCACACTACAAGGGCAGCACTTCTTTCAGCCTAATTCCACCCTTTTCCCTTGATGAAAAATGGGGAGAGAAGCCTTGGTGTTTGCATATGTGTTTGCAGGTTTTGCAGGTGGCTTCCAAACACCAAAGTGGTTTCCATCAAGTCCAAAGCAGGGAATTGTTTGCATTATGGCTAATGTGTTGTCCTTGATCCCAACCTACTTTACAAAAATGTCCTTGATGTCAACTTGCCTATAACATGATGGTTATGGAACTAAAGTAGGTATCAATATTATTGGTACAAGATGTTATAGAGAATATGGAAATAGAAATGGAAGTTTAGTGACATATGCATGAAAATATTACATTTGAGAAAGTATATGTGGTTCCTATGAAGAAGAGTTGTATACATACACAAGTCCCATGAGAAAAAGTCACGTACATAATATGAACCATGGAATTATGGATACCAAGGGTCATTACCATTGTAATTTCCCATAGAATTGAAGTGGAAATGTATATTTGATCCCATCAACTTTACTAAAGGATTTACCTAAGGTATTTGCAAAGGAAAAACCTATATAAGGAGAACGAGATCAAGGAGTTTGATGTGAAATCAAATGGGTTATTTTATATGTGATATAATGTGAAATAGGTGTGAACTAGGGATCAAGGAGAAGGCTCAAATCTGAGAAATGTGAAAGTGCATTAAGTACTAAATATTATACTTGATTGATTTGAATATCTAATGATGCAAGAACTGTTTGAATGCACTTGAAGTAATATGTGCTTTGGCAGTAAGGTATGTGGAATATGTGTGGTGTTTGCAGTCGAGGTTTGATTCTGTGATTTAAGATCTACATGTGTGTTTTATTAATTAAGGCCACATGCATATGCATATCTTGTTCAATACTGTCACGTATACATTTTGTGATAATTTATTTAGTATGTTGAAATATATACACAATTTTGTGCATGGAAGTTGTGTATACATGTAGATATGTTTTATGGAAGCTGTGTATATGTACTAGGGTTTTTCAATTTCTACCTAATGTTGACAATTGATGATATATGTTTTATTTGATGTTGTCTGCAAGTGATGTCTTGATATGTATGGTTTGTATCTAACAGTTTTGATTAGGTTGATTCGATTGTGGATTGGAATATTGGTTAGTGATGATGCTACATGACGTTGATCTGTGATTAAGTTTTCACTGTGACTCAGTGTGACAGTTACTCAGAGAATGATGCAGTGATTCAGTTTTAGCATTTAGTGATTTGAGATATGCATGCAGGTTGCATTTATAGGAAGCATGTATATATGTGTTTATACATCAAAACAAATGTGTATATATTCTAAAGTTAATATCTAGTTAGAGTTTGCGATGTTTCTTGATGATGACAACTTATGTTCTATTTGATGTTGTCTGTCAATCATGTCTATCGGTATCTGGCAGTGTTGACTGGATTGGTTGTGTATTGATTTGATTTGCTTGCAATGGTTGGATAAGGTTTAGTTTAGTGATTATTTTGCTTCAGTATTTAGTGGTTTGATGCTTTAGTGATTCAGTTGGTTTACAGTGCTTCAGTGATTCATATTTTCGATTTAGTATTTTAACTTGGAATATTAGTTTGGTCTTACTATTAATCTGGGTACAATGTGAAAATATGATGAAAGGTGACCTACAAGTTATTTGATGATTGTTTGATAAGTGGATCCACTCTAAAATATTATTAAACGAGGTCCACAAGTATCTGGGGGTTGCAACCTTTAGTGAGGGGGTAGGAGCTCCATTCCAGTAGAATTTGGTAAATGAGCTCTGGGGGTTATAACTCCCTTCCAGTGGGTGTTGGAGAATGAGTGGAGGTTGTAGCCTCCTGCAGGTGGGTGTCTGCATGCTGGTAAGAGTCTACACTAGTACTAAATGTAATTAATATTTTCTTTATATAATAAGAAAGAAAACACAGACACCGACAATGGTGGTTTTCTCCTACATTGGGTTTCCACCTAAAATCCTGGTGTTCTATGTGTGTTCCTTATATGTTTTGACTTATATGCTCTTTACTGCATACGAGATGACTAATGAATGCAATGGTTAATTTAAGTTACTTATGAATGTTATGACAAATTAAGTAAACTGGATTTATGTTATTTACATTCACTAAAGTCACGTACATACATGGATTGCATAAAGAATAGTACCGTACAAAATTCTGAATATGAAATTGAAAGTTTAAAGTGAATTAAATATCAATTAACCCCCATGCGCTAATTATTTTTCCTAACAATTATTATCTTTTCTTTATCATTTATCGTTTTATTAATTTATATATTAATATTATTTCATTTATTATCCTAATGATGAACCACACTTGTTGGTTCGAAACGTGTTGGCCAAAAAATTCTCTTATGTGATTCCTATCGAAAGACTTTGCTTATTATTCTTATTATTATTTATTGATTTATTATCCCGGGGCAACACATACTCACCCTCTTTAAGGAACTTCATCCTAAAGTTAAGTTTAATCATTTAACTTTTTATTATTTTATTATTTTATTTATTTATTACTTCACATTTTCTCTACACCCTCTGTTGAGCTAATATACTAGCAGGCATCGAAAGTTAAACAACATCGGGGAATTCCAACTAATCTCAAGTCCTTTTTCCCAACTATCGGAATTGGACATAAAGCCTCATCAATATATATCATAGCCCTAAGGCTCATCCCAAGGATCAGACCTCATCTACCCCAAGGAAAGCATCTGACCCAAGGCATCTCAAAAGTCTATCCCATCTCCCTCCAAAACTCACTAAGGTGCATAGCCCCAGGCATCAAAGTCCCACACACACACTTTTGGACTTTGAAATCCCAATCCAATATCAGACACTAGGCCTCCTTAAGATGGTCCCATAGCCCCTCAAGATCTATCCATCAAGATCTATACAAGGCAAACAAATACTGACATATGTGGTCTTCATTGAGTTTGCCCCTAGCCCATATGGTGTTTCATATTTTCCCTCATAAGTATGGGCTTAAACAAGATCATCAAATAAACTAGCCCTCTTGGACCATTTTTGGATTTCCTATCAATCACCACATCTCAACATGCATCCCATGCATTAGTTCTAATCATAACATCATAGGAAATAATCCATATGCCAAACCTTGCATACCATATCTAGAATGAGTATAAAACATCATTGTCAAAATAAAATAAAAAAATGAGCCCCAAATATGCATGACATAATTAACCTCTAATCATAAATATACCCATTTACCGCATACCATCACATCATGAAACATCATCACAACATTATACTTCAACATTTCCATGTTGACATAACAAATAACTTAAACGAGAACCTCATACATAACATCATAAATATGAGAATCATCTCAGTATATATCAAATATAGAGAAATAATACGCTATAACCATCATGATTTATCATAAAAAAATAATTTCATTTTCTTGTATAAACAATGGATACCAACTATGAAATAATATTATTCAACATCAATATAGGATCTATGTTATCCCATCAATACTATTAGTGTCATTTTTTCGTCAAGATACCAACATCATGTTAAATTATTTCATCATGACTATTCCCTAAATCCAAAATATTCCATCATGTTCTAAGATAGGATATTGCTTCTTGTTGGTTTCTTATATTGGTTTGTGATGTCTCTACTCACTTACAAAGTCTTTCTATAACTCTTTTCTATTTATCTCCTCCTTCCAAGTTGGGTATGGTTACAAGGCTATCATTCATTGTCGTCATTATAAATTGTATAAGTTCTTCCTTTTGCCATCCTCCATACATAATACTACTGGCATTGGAGATCAAACTTAGAAACTTGTCTTCCTTCATTAAAATTGTTGTATCTTTATACTTAATATTCCATCATCTTATTCTAATAATATATTATTCTACTTCCAACTTAGTTGCATACTATCTTAAATTATGTTTTCTTCCATATTAGACTTCATTTGATGTGGGCCTTCAATGAATTATACTACTATTCTCTCAATTTGATCACTTATAATTTCTTCACATATTGCATTAATAGCTAATGTCTTCTTTACTTTCTTAGAGTACCTCTTTGATACCACACCCACATTACTTTAAGTAGAAAGCCAACATTAATGAAAATACCTATTAGTTCTCAATATATATTTCTTTGTTTAGAAATGTAACTAATTTGAGTTGTCATTAAAATTATTACAAAGATCCATATCCTAATCTATGGAGAAAGCTATTCAATCTGATATAATTCTTACAAAAACCTTAATAAACACTGTTAAATTTTTTATTAACCCTTCTCTTATTAAAAAGAAAAAATAAAAATAAAAGGAGTATATAAAATATAGGTAAATATAGCATTATAATTAAGGAATTAGTAATTAGAAAAGTGAACTTAACCATTTTGTAAAAAGTAAATGTTGCATACACTTTATAAAAACCTGTATATATATACTATATTTGAGAGTAGCCTTTTCTTGGTAGAAGTGTTGAAAAAAAAAATCAAACACAATTTCAATTTTCATATTTTATTATAATTTTTTTTATCCACTCTCTTTCGTTATCCATGCTAAGAAGATGCATGGATCGAAGCATGTCATATGTTGAGGAAGCCATAGCAAGATTCATAATCCTAAAGGTTGTCCTTATTTGTTCCCAGAGGGTGGGAGATAGTGCCTATATTGTGTTGGATTCTCTTCTATCCACGTATTCAACATCGAAAGAACAATGTATCTTTTGAATGATATTTCTTGTGGTATCATGCAGGAATTTGTATGTATTTAAGGATATCTTAAAAATATCTCCTATACCATGTGTGTAGAAACTACTTCATGATGTTTTTCGAGTGGCCATCAATTAGTTAGTGAAAAGTTCCTGCTATCTAGATAAACCAACACAATCCTCTCCAAACAAGAAGAGGTTATTGACCAATAGTAAAAGGCAATTTCAATCTTGTAACTTCCTTGGCAAGAGTAGATACTTTATATTTAACCTTTATTTTAGTTACAAATTGCAAAAGACAATCCTTTAATATACTTCATGCAATTTAAGTTGACCTTCATATCAGGTTTATTGTTGTCCAAGTTTTTGCCACTATCAGATTGTAACTTTGAAGATATTAAAGGCACTGGAAATGAGATGGAACAACTATAATCATGCAACACTTCTTTATGCTAGTTAGGCTTATTTACCAATAAAATGATATCATAAACTTTACCATTTTCAGAGAGAGAATGTGCCACCATGCAAACCATGATTTTATTTTTTTAAATAATCCTAATGAATTTCCCCAACTTAATAAAAATAATACTTTCCTATTATTTTATTTTATTCTATTGTACCAACAAGTCTAATTTGCTTCTATTGCTTGATCACCACCTAGTCTTGGCCCTAGAAATATGATATAATAACAAGTCTTACAAAAATATTTTTGGTTGGACAAGAGAGTCATGCAGGAACCTCTCGAGCAAGTAAAGGATTAATCAGATATCTAGAGGAGACAGTGGTATAACTTTAAATCTATTTGGGACTAATAAGATTTTGTTAATTGTAATAGACATCAAATATGTGCATTGTCACTTACATATGAAACTACCACGAATACTCATGCCTCAATATAGAGATGAGAGTCTTCTTTATGACTCATAAAATGGGCTTTGAATTCCGTGTATATATCTAACAAGGTGCAGATATTAGAGTATCGTGTAAAACTTAGAGTGATAACCTCACATTAGTAAAAAATTACAATTAAAGGTCTTGAATATTGGAATTTGTGTTTCTCACATAATAAATAAATAAATAAAACTTAATTTTAGTTGAGTGAAAATTTCAGGTTAATTGTATGACGTGCTTTTATTTTAAGTCCAAAAATTATATGCTATGTTTTCGTTTAAGTCCATCTATCGGTTACATAACTCAAGTATTCATTAAAACTGCTACATATTTGCTAGGGAAGGGCATAGGTGTGGGAATGAGCTTGCATCTTCCGAATATATCATTAGTATATCTATAGTAGAGCATTGCATACATATTTGTTTTTCTTGTTTTGTTTTGTTTTCTCCATTGGCAACCATTAGAAGATGACCCCGAGGAAATTTTTGACAAAAACACGCTTCAAATGGGTTGAACATAAAGTTGCTATTGCTTCCTAGGAAAGAGTATTAGGCTTATATATTCCAACCAGTTTTTCAGAAAAATGAGGGTGAAAATTCTCATGGCTCAAATCTGGATTTCATAAAGAGAACATATCCTCTTTAACGCAGGATGGGGTGATAGAGATTGATTTTGGTATGTTCAAGAGATCCACTATTTTTTCTCTAAACCCCCTCAACATATGCCGCAACATGGCACAATAAAAATCCTACACTTGTCCCTTCATCAGAAGCAGAAAACCCACAACTTCCTTTTCCATTCCCTTGACCATATTTAAGCTTGATTAGTCTTTTTTTGTCAATTTGATTCTCAGAGTGGAATAATCCCTATACCCATTCCAAGCATAACAAAGAAAACAATCATCATACCCATTTCAAGCATAACATATCCACCCCCCCAACAAAAACCTTGTTGCTCTCTTTGAAATTTAAATGTCTAAGAAATTAGTCATGCTTTGTGTAGAACTTCAAAGGCATTATCAACACATGCTTAGGGATATGACGAATAGTGTTCTCTGAAATTTAAATAGTCTAAACACTCAATTGCATGAATTCTCTAAGTAAAAGAGTAAAGTTGAAAGCACTTTTAACTAAGTAATGATTTAAATTTTATTAACGATGTATTAAATTGGATTAGATTATGTATAAAAATCCTAGAAGAGATATCTCTTATAAAAAAAGAATCTAAGAGACATTATTAAGTGGCTGAAATAATTATGAAGCAATCTCTATTAAATTCCTCGGGAGTATTCTCCCATGGAAGTAATATATGGAAAATTGAGAAATAATTGAAAGTTTTCTACATTAAAATTCCCATTGGCCTTAAGGGTTGATCCTTTCTCTGATTCCATATGTAATGATCCATAATTGAAATATATAAACTAAATAAATAATAAAATGATATTAATAAGGTGCACAAAACATTCAATTGATTTAGCATAGAATTTTAAAAAACAATTAGCCGCAAATACTTACATGTAGACTAAAGATATGTCTTACTGTCAATAATGGAGTTGTGGCACTGCTTGAATCACATTGAATGCAACAAATTTTTGGAGATGAATCTCCACCCAACTATAGGTGCATCTACACATATTATTTCTACAGCTCGCCACCATCGAGCCCTCAATCAACTCCTATTGCCAAGGAATCCTTTTTCTAACAACATTCTCCTTCAGAAAGAATGAATGCTTCTCTTCTCCCTTTTCAGACATTATATAGAAAAAAATGTTCCAAAAATGGAAGGGGATTGAAAAGGGATCCACATGCACACAATACTTGTGCCAACATGCCAACTTTTATTTCTTTGTCTTAAGTTTTACTTAACTCAACCTTTTTCTTAATTTAATTCTTGCTTATTTTATTCTTTTTTACTTTTGTTAAATCTAATTATTTTTTTAAAGTAAGCAATGGGATTTGTATTCAATTTTCAAAGAAAAATTACATTCATTGCAAGTTTGTCTTTTAGACTAGAAACCAAACTAGTTGTAGTAGAGCCATTTTTCCATCAGACCTTTATTCATTACATTACTAACATTCTTCTCGTTTAACCAAAATTTACAAAATGACACATGGAACTGAACTTCCTCATGAATTCTATAGGGCTTAAGTGGAGGAGGCCTAAGCATGTGTGTAGGCTTGGACCTTATACTACCTACTTGACTAATACGACTAAATACAATAGAAATTGCATAAAAATAGTAGATTAAAAGCCAAAAGAAACTTAGAAATAACATTTAGAAAACCAAGCTCCTACAATAGGGGTGTAGCAAAGAAGAGGAGGTGAGCCAGTGGAGATGGGAAGTGGAGATGTCATACATCATCCACAAGAGCGCAAGGACAGAGATCTCTTCAGGATGTGGACGACGAGGACAATGGGAAGGGCAAGTGGAAGGACAAGGTAGGGAGGGAGCAAGCCCTAAGAGGAGGCAGGTGGAGCCAAGAAGGAAAGACAGTGAGGAATGTAGGGGAGCCAACGGGAGAGCGGGAAAGGTATGGACTCTAAAAGAGTTGAAATCGGGATCATCTGGAACATCACCTGGGTCGAGAGTGTGGATGAAAGAGGGAAAAAAGCAAGAATCAAAACTCTGGCCTTGAAGAAGGCGTACAGAGAGAAGGGAGGAAGTCGAGGAGAGAAGAGCGAACCTATAAAGGGAGTTGGTCTGAGGAATTCTGCTTTGGCCAAGTGGCTCCTGAGGCTCGGAGGAGATGTCATAGGTAACTGGAATAGAGAGGAATCCACCATGGAGACCCTAGGAGATGAGATAAGAGATAGCGTGATCCCTGAGAAACCTACTTGTAATTTCTTGAGAAAATTGAGAGGAAAACCAGAGTTTCAATTAGAGAAAAGAATGTAGAGAAGAGAGAGAAGGGAATGAAATTACCTTGTGCAATATAGAACATGGAAATAGTCCTTCCTTTAAGTTCTCTCGGTAGTCTTTCTATGGTTAAAATTCCTCGTGGTGTCCGGAACAGGGACACAGTCCCCCATAGTGGCTTCCCCAAGAGGTTGTCTATGGAAAACCTTCTGGGTGAAGGCCGACAGAGTGAGACTAACCTTGGAAAATAAGAATTGACAGTCAACAAAGAGAAAAACCAAGAGATGGTAGGGGGAAGGTTGAGGGGAATAATAATAAAACTCAGGCCATCTGATCTTGAACGAGATACCAATCATGGCTCAATTAAATGTAAAATCGATTGGGTGTTATACCAACAGAATATTGATACTCTTCATGGTAATGTTATAGGTTTAATCATAACCTGCATCCAATAGAGTGTGAAGGCAAGAAAGAACACCAAGGAAAGTGAACGGAGAGAAGGAAACAACAACCGTGACAATGAAAAAATGGGAAGATATGGAAAAGAAGTGACTAAGAAAGGCAATAGCAGTACATGTAAACAGATAGCTGGGGTGGGAAGCTCCAGCAGAGAACAATGCAAGAGAGGGAGAAAGACAGGACGAAAGCATATGAAGACGCTCATTGATGCATACATGGCAGGAAACCCACCTGAGGTCAGAGCCCAAATAGTAGGTTGGGATCGAGAATTAAATGAGAGTATTACCAACCAAGACATTTCCATGGAAGAATGGGAAGACATGGTTCAAGACCAAGGCAACACCCGCAGCCGACACACCCTCCTCAGACAAACGATGCAGCAATAATGGGTCATGAAGAATGTAGTGCCCCAAGCCATGACTCTCAACAAGGAACAGGCATAAAACAAAGGTCTAGAGGCATAGGAGGACACTAAAGAGAAAGATCCCATCAAAGCAGAGCTACTCAGGGAAATAGCAACAATTTAGATACAAACATATCGAAACAATCTGGCACTAGGAAGGATTGAACAAACTCTACGGGATATGAAGAGAAGCAAGATGTCGGATTCCAGTGCTAAAGCCCCCACCCCCGTGATTTCCTAAGACGAGGAGTAAAACAACGATCTTGATAAATTTTGTTTCTGTTTCATGACGATTAGATTTTATTTTTCGAAGTTGGTTTGTAGTATAGATAAAATAGGCAATGCAATTAGGTTGATAGAGAAAGACTTATACAAATTTTTGACATGTTGTAACATTGACAGGTGGCCAACTTGGATTCCTATGGGCAGGTTGAGGCCAACTAGAACAAATGGAAAAACTTGATTTTGGCTAGTTAATATAAATAGCGAAAGTACTACCAAGTTTACAAAAAAAATACATTTAGAAACCAAGCTAGGGTTCAAGATCATTGCAAGAAGGTATTCCTACTAGTTCAACCTGCTTTGGATTGATTTCCTGGTGAGACACTTCCCATTTAGTGCTTTGGAGATAGACTCACCTTACCTTCGCAAGTTGGTCCTCTCCATTGCTCTAAATTATGTCCTAGTGGTGGACATAACACAGAAAGATGTCAATTTTTTTTCCAGAGCGTTAATGCGGTCCTTCTATTGATGTTCAATGTTGACCGACGTTTATAGATGGGTTTCCAAATGGTCCATCCTCTTCTGGAGAATGTCCATATGGTTCCTATGAGAGCCTTGGGAACCCAACCTTGGTCCAGTCTCCACAATAACCTTCCCCATGAGCATTTTTATGTTCAATTCCATGTCTATAGTCTTGTGCTAGAGGGTTTCATGGGTCCTGGTGACCCCTGTATCAATTACCCAATCCACCTCTTCAGCCACTCGACCCTCCAATTTATTAGCTTTCTATTCATCGATGTCCTACTACATTGCCTCCAGAATGTCCTTTGCTTCCTCTGGAATTAAAGAAACATAAAATTTCATTATGTCCCGAGACGCAATCTCCACCCTCATTCTCTTACGAGGGGTTTCCTTTTGTGGGCCTTCTCAAGGCCTGCCTCGATGGTGGGTCTGCCTACTAGGGTCCGTACTATCGTAACCATAAATCCTACAAATTAGAAATAGAGTTATTCAAACTCTTGGAAACAACAATTTTCCTAGACTGTGGAATTTCAACTACTCTGCAACCTTTCTGATTTGGCCATTATTGCTTGTTCAGGGTGTGAATACAGGGGTCACTAGGACCCACTTATGCTATTCATTTACCTCTGGTATCCCTTCATCATTTCTGGATTTGGAAGAGCCATAAAATGCAACTCCCAACAATTCAAATGGTATATAGTAAGGCTTCTAGCCCAACCCATGTGAGAAGGAGGGATTGTACCAGGGTTTGTACCGCCTCCTACCACTGCCTTTCCTTCTATGATCATCCACGTACCCCTCTCTTGGGTATTCCAGTGCCACCTAGTTGCATTGACCTTTTAACAGATTGGTTACATGTTGGCTTGGGTTCTCGATTTCCATTCATCATTAATCACATCTTGGGATTTTTCCCTCTCTCGAGCCTATCACCTCTACTGTATACTCAACCTGATGTTAACCACTCTCAAGCTTGTCCAGTTCATCCAGGTGAGCACAATCATATTTTAATTGTCCTTATTAGACCTCTTCCCAGTCACATTCACCCATCTTAGAGGTCCCACTAGCTCTGTTATTAGTCAACCTATCTGCCACCTTGTTCATCGATCAATGTACTTTGTTGAACTTGACAAATCACATGATCTCCAAGTGTCCCTAAATTGATTGGATGATATGTTATGAAACTAGCTCACAAAAATATAGAAAAGATAGATCAACGACTTAAAAATCAACCTCTTAGAGGGGGCAACCTCCTTTACATTATACAAATGAACAATTCTTGGATGATACAAATGACAAGACCTCCTTTCTATATATAGGAATCTAAGGGGTCATAATATAATCAGAGCCAACATAAAAATAATAATGTAAGGGCACAACAATAACAATAGTGGGCTTCTATGGGTCACAATAATAACAATATGGGGACTACATGGGCACAAAAATATAATAAGGGGGTTGCACTAATAACAATAAGGGGTTACACTAGTAGTATAGGGACCTAACATGCCTGTCTCCTTCAAAAAGTTTTGTCCTCGACGCTTGAGTAGTTTTGGATGCTTCTGTATAAAATTTTCTTCTTCCCATGTGGAACCTTCAACGGGTAAGTTCTTCCACTTGATGAGATACTCTGAAATTGATCGATTTTGTAGTTGTCGGGTTGTTGTTTCCGTGATTGCTTTAGGTTCCAATATGGTTTTTCCTTCCTCGTCAAGTTTCGACAATATTGTTTGAACTGGGAGCTTGTCACATATAACCTTCTTTGAGAATGAAACATGGAAAACTGGGGGCACTCTGGAAGATAAAGGAAGCTCCAATTTGTATTCCATAGTACCAATCTTTTGCAGCACCTTGTAGGGACCATAGTACTTTGGTGATAATTTATTATCCTTCTTAGCTTGCTTGAGGGACATTTGTTTGTATGGTTGTATTCATAAAAATACCCAGTCGCCTATATCAAAACTCTTTTTGCTGTGATGTTGATTTGCCTGTTGTTTCATTCAATTCTGTGCGAAAGTGAGGTTATCCTTTTTCTTCTTGATATGTCCTAACTTGAGAGTTTAAGGAGTGGTAATTCCTGCCAATGCATTACAAGATATGGTCGGATTCATTTCTTCTTTATTTGGGGTTGGTTCCCGGTGTATATCCTCTTCTTTTGACGTTTCTTGATCCTTTTCTTCCTCCTCTTCACAATCAATGTAAAATAATTTCTTCTCAGCACACTTATGACCTTTAGTGTATTTTCTATCACAACTGTAACAAAGGACATTTTCTCCTTTTTCTTCAAATTTTTGTGGTGTCAACCTTGTAGGTTGTGGAAGGCTAGGAGCAACAACACTTCCATATTTATAATTGTGAGTGGTAGGATTTCTTGTTGCCATAATTTTGCTTTCAATGTTCCTTTCCAACCTGAATGTCTGCTCCAATGAATCAGGTTCCCAAAGACGAACCTCATGTTGAATGTTATCCTTTAAAGTCCCTATGAAGACATCAATCCTCTTCTTCTCTGGAATATCATTTACCCTTATATTCAATTTTTGGAAGTCCTCAATGTGCTCTGCCATTGAACCTTTTTTTTAGATTTGTCAATTGGCTAAAGAAGGTGTTGCTCTTTTTATCCTCATAATGTGCTATCATTTCCTCCGTGAAAATTGACCAAGTGACAAGTGGTTTACCAGAACAAATCCATTTATACCATAAAAATTTGATTGAGTTCTAAATATAAAGATGTAATACGTACCTTTTGTAACAGTTGCACATCATGTAGATCAAAATATTTCTCCATCTGTAGTATCCATGTTACGGGATCCTTGCCATAAAACTTCCTCATATCAATCTTTGGAATATGGTGTGTTTTTAGTCCAATGTTAGATTCTATAAAATCATCATTAACATTTATTTATTTTCTCATCATGAGTTTCCTCTACTACCTTTTCATCATTAGGAAGCCTTTCTTGTAGTAGCTTTGTCCCACCTTCCTTCAAACCTTCCATGTCGTTCTTCAAATATTCCATGCCTTTCTTCAAATCTGCTTCCATGTCACATAGGAAACTATTTATCTTAGCTTCAATCACATTCTTCAAATCATCCATCCAATTTTTCTTACTAGGTGTTTCTATTTTCTTGATTTGAGTCACTACTTTTCTTTCTTTTAAGAGATCGATATTTAAACGGCTGTAACTATGTAATTTCAGATCTTCAAGTTCTGAAGTTTTGTCTTGTGGTATCCCTTTGAGTACTCTTTATAACCCCACCAGTCTGATCAATATTGGATTCTTCAATAAAGAGTTATGCCAAATCTCCTATGATGCCCTGATTATAGACTAGTTCAGTAAAGCGAAATTGTATGACCTACCACGTGTCACTGTTTCGACCTTCGGACCTGAAAAAAATACACAGAAAAATAAATTCCATCCTCTTTCTTTAATTTCTTACAAAATTTCAATCTAATGTAAAGAGATAAAGTTATGACAATTTTCCCAAGGTCACATGTTTGGAATGTAATTCGGAAGTTTGCTAAAATCCTAAATGTATTGGACCATATCTCCGAAAATATAGTGAAACACGATCTGAAATTCGGGATCAAGCTTCACCACGATTTTGGCTCAAATGGGTTTTAATTTTAGAGTATGAACCTTAGTACAAAAAACATTATAGTGAAAATTCCACGATGACCTACTTGAGATGGAGTTCCAGAGCTTGCAAAAACCCTAACTTCCTTAGATCATATCTCCGAAAATATAGCAAGATAAGATCTGAAATTCGGACCTAAGGTTTAGAACGATTTCGGTTCAAATGGATTTTTGTTTTAGTTTCTAAAACTTCATAGAGAAAATGGTATAGCGAAAATTCCACGATGACCTATTTGGAGTAGTGAAAGCCTAGAATCGAATGCTCTAATACGAAATGTTATGAAACCAACTCACAAAAGGATAGATCAACGACTTAAAAATCATCCTCTTCGAGGGGGCAACCTCCTTTAAATTACACAAATGAAAAATTCTTGGATGATACAAATGAAAATACCTCCTTTCTATATATAGGAGTATAAAGGGTCAAAATATAATCAGAGCTGACATAACAATAATAATGTAAGGGAACAATAATAACAATAGTGGGCTTCTATGGGGCACAATAATAACAATATGGGGACTACATGGACACAAAAATATAATAAGGGGGTTTCACAAATAACAATAAGGGGACCTAACATGATATGTTCTAAATGTAAGTATTTCGTGACCTTTCCTATGTTAGTGCCACAATGAAGTTGTTTCGCCACCCTGATCGCCATGGTCGAGTTCCCTTCATTGGTGATGTTGTGGATGTTTTTTTGAACCAGTAATTCCAACCCTTGTTCTAGCACATGAGATTATGCAACATTGTTTGCAACAAAGCCTAGATGATTGAAGTAAATATGAAGAATCCTTACTTCACTATCTCTTATTATCCCCCCCCACCCCAACTCAGCTACGGTTTCCTTTAGAGTCTCCATAAAATTCAATTTCAGGAATCCCTCAGCTACTAGCAACCATTTCGATGTGGCTCCTTGGAATTAGGGTTCCTTCCTTCTATTACAGTAAGATTGGGTCCCTTTTAATCTTAGGATTTTCATAATTTTGTTCTATTTTTTTCGTAGGGTTATCTTCTAAAATTTTCAGCGAGCTATTAAGGATTAATTCTTGTATTTTTTGTGGGATTTGCACCATCAGGGCCAAGGATGGGGAGAATTTATCTTGAAATATCTGTCGATTTCTCTCCTTCTAGACCATCCATATCACAAATCCCATACTTAAAAACTGGGCAAGGTTTACCAACACATTTTCATAATTTCTCCTCGCCATATTCTTAATGTTTCCTGAATGTTGTCTTGTTATCAATTAGATTGGGAAAACACTCAAGGGACCTAGTCTCATAAGGTAACATTCTACTTTCATTTGTTGAGAAGGCGGTTGATGGATTCCTCTTGATTCTCACATAGGTTGCATCACGAGGGGCCAATGAAACCTCTAAGGCATAGGTTTCTCCACATTTATATCTTTTTGTGCATTACCAACCAAGTGAACAACTTGATTTTCGGGTATTGTGGAGTAAACCAAAGTTTGTTCCACACTGGGTCTACTAATTCTTGTTGGTGCCCTGTTAGGTATAAGTAGAGCTCCTTTATGGTAAATTTTCCTACTTCTTATTGCCCCCATATTAGTTGGTCTTCTTCCTTTGAAAAAAGAATTTGTCTTCGCCCAAGCTCATTATCCAGGTCTTGTCCAATCTAGCCCAGTGGATCTTGCTCATGGCAACTTAAAGATGACTTTTTTTCCATTTCTAGTTATCCCCTCCTGGGTCTAAGTACTAGTGGAGTTCCCATTTTCTAACTCTCTATAATTCCTCCTCGAGGGCTATTATTGTTGGCATAGCTAGGGTAGGTTCCTATTTCCATGCATCCTCTCAAAATAGGGTTGTTTGACCAGTTCTAATTTCCCAAAAACAATGTTTCCATATTACTCCTCGATTCTTCCAAGCCAGATTCCCAGTGGTTGATCTTGCCTTCTGGTCATTAAATCTTATTAAGGTTTGGGGGTTCCATTATGGAGCATACTTTTCTTTCTAGAAGGACACCCAAGGGTGCTTCACATCTTTAATCCATCACCACCACAATTTTTCTCCACAAGCCTCATTCACTGTCTGAGGATCCTGGAGGCTTAGTCCACCTCTGAATTTTGATTTGCAGATTTTGTCCCATTCGACTAAGGCATGTTTTTTCTATTCCTCGGTTCCCCACCAGAGGAAATTCCTCTAAATTTCCCTGATTTTCTTGAGGACTCCTTTAGGGGTTGGTCTTTTGTTACCTTTACTTATTCCTACTATATATATAACTTTGGTTTATTATCTTTTATTTTATTTATTTGTTATTATTATAGTTTATTCATTATTATTTACTATTATATATATATATATATATATATATATATATATATATATATTATTTCATTTATATTATTATTATTACAATGCATTACATAAAAGGAAGAGTTATTTTCTTAAATGATTTCCCAACAACCCCAATTTTAACACCACGTGAACTCTCAAATTAGTGAAACAACAACCACCAGGATTAGATCAATGCACAAAGATTCTTGACTCAACTTTGGAGAAGGATCATAAGCACAATGGAAGGCTTATCAGCTGGATTAGCTACTATAGGAATCAAGAGCCCATTCGCTAGGTGGTTGATCATCCTACTAAGTAAGAAAATAAGTGGTTTATCATCCCCAAGGCAAGAACTTGGTGGTTTATCAAATCCTTTCAGTAAACACCTATGTGTCTTGGCTTGATAGTTTTTTATCAACACAATAAGTTCCCAGTAGTTTATCGTCTTCGAGGCAAGCCACAGATCAAGTGTTTTATTAGCGAGCAATCCCTTATAGGTTTATACGCTTAAAAAGCACCTAAGTATCACAACTTCATTGAACTCTCTCTAGTAAAACAACACACATAATATGTCCATGTCTGAGTAAAATAACACACAAGCACATTCCAGACCTCATAAAAAACATAGGGAATTCATCCCATGATCATAGAACATAGATTCTGGGAGATTTTGAGCCTTCCAGGCAGACCACAACAACTTCCAAACTCCACTATGCATCCCCTGATGCGCGATCCCATAGAATGAAAACTCTCTCTCACTCTAATTTTCATGATGGTGAATAACAACTGATGCCTTGATATCCTCTCCCTGTCGATATTTTGTTCCCCAAATTTTATCTTGTGTTTTGACCTTGTCAACATGATTCATGAGAGGAAGTCTATTTACTTTTCCTCCACCAAGGAGGCCCATCTCCTCCACTCAATGACTGTGCAACAATGTCATTAAACCAATAGGGATTTAGGTGATGCAATAAATGCAAGGCCTTGGTTTACAACAAACATCCTCCTATTGTAGACCTTTGAATCCATGTCCCATCTCAACCAGCCAATATGTTACAATTTCACATAATCTACATGATTTAGAATTCATAATGATATTTTACAAGAAGGTTAGCTACAGGGGCTATCACAATCTCCACCCTCATAGAGGAACACCATCCTGATTGTTTTATATTTGAACACATAATTTATGAGAGATTTATATGCATAGGTATTTACATTCATTTACATTTACAACTCCTAGCCAACAAACAAAAATGAGTATGATACCCTCATTTACTTAACCATCTCATGGGTGGTTTCATCTAGTCCAAAGTGCCTCCATTACACCTTTACCTATCCAATGACTCGATTCCATATTGCGATCTACCTCTTGTTGATGAATGTTAAAGATTCACTCACACAACCCTTGAATCTCTAACAAGATAGACCAAGAGGGTGGGTACTATACCCAATTTAAAGCATATAATACAACTTTCAAGTAAAGAAAAATAAAATAAACAATTAAACTAACAATATTTACAATGTGTTAAACAAAAGGAAGACGGATATGTTGTTAAACAGAACAATAATTGAAACAATTGGCCTATGAAGCAAACTCACAAACATAAAAGAAATTTTAGATATTATTGCTACTTCTTTTTAAAATCATACCCCATAAAGAGAAAGGTTGCAGTGAATAATATAAAGGTGGTAAGTAATAAAAAGGAGAAAAACATAAGTGTAATGATAAAGATATGAGTTGGTAGGAAAAATTCAAGATTCTTCATTAATATCATAAAAGAATAGTGTTCACGTATGATGATCACAAACTGAGAAGAACAAAGTCTACGTCAGGAACTTCTTGACAAATGGCCTCGTTTACAAGACTGTGTGGTCAAATTCTAGTAGACTTAAAAAACAAAATGAAACAAACCTTGTTGCAACTAGTTCAAAAGGCATGCTTAAAGACTAGTATGCTACTGTGAAATAGAGTCAACGTTAGTATTGACAAAAGATGCAACATATATAAATAATCAATAATTGAAATTATGGTACATATGAAAATAAGAGATATTATAAAGCTCCATCAATGCTACTATAATTTAAAAGAAGCCATGTAGATCAATGTTTGTGAGTCACAAATATCTAAATACAGTGAAATAATAACGCAACTGAAGAAAGAAAATGAAATTGTACCAACTTGTATTGCAACTACCACCATTTTTTCTTCCCTTTAGCATGAATATATATCCTTTAACTCATAACACAATTTTCATAACTATTTTTTTTTTTAAAGAACAAGTCATTAAATTTGATTTGAGGATTAATTAAAATTTTTTTAGGAAAGACAACTGAGGGTGGGATCAAATAGGAATGGCTTGAAAAGGGGAGGACCCACATCCAAAATGCATTGACCACATAATAACAATATTTCGAATGCATGATCATCAACCATATAGAATATGCATGCATCACATAAACATATCAGCATTGGAATCAAGTTTCCATACACATTTGAAATATAGTGTGGACAATATCATAATCATGTCCAAAATTTTGAAAAATATCCCTCCTTTCTAATTCAACTATAAATATAAAACATCATTAAAAAATATGATAAATATTTGCATCATCATCATATCTTTGTTCAAAATTACGAAAATGTAAAATATGAGCTATCGATGTTCTAGTCAAAAACTTGAAGTTTTAAATACACATCATCATAAGAAAGCCATAAAAAACACACAACAATAGAGCTTTTTGACAATATTTCAGGAAAATAATCACCACCACAACATTAGAATTTACATGCAAAGGGAGAAGAATTATTAATAGATGCTACTAAAAATCCTTCCAGGGAGAAGTATAGTCCCTATTCTTTGAATTACAGTTGATCTTCAATATTCTTTGGAGAAGAGGTTGTGGGATCTGGCATGGATCCTCGAGTGACATTATGTTCAAGTTATTTTGCAAAAGAAACATTGAGAGAAGAAGTAGATGGAGGACAAGGTGTAGTAAATATGACAGTTGAAAGTGTAGTAGAATGTTCAAGAGTATGACTAGTAGCAGAAGGAGACGAGGTAGATTTTGAATGTGTATGAAGAGAAAGTCTTCTGGAAGGTGGAGAATCATCATGGGTAGTTGAATGAGAAATAGAAACACGATGTGGAATTTTAGAAATATTACCCCAAGCGTTATCATCACATTCAGGTAAATTTTGAATGGTGTTCCAACCATCATTCTCATTCTTTGGTGCATTAGCATGTAGGGGTCCTAGTATCCCTTGTATATTAGGATAAGGTTGGAGAGAGGGAGTAAAATTGTTTTAATTAATAGGGGGGATGCATGATACATTGGGAGACCATAGGTTGAGATGACTAGGGTTGGAAAGTTGGTGAAACTCATCTAAATTGACATTAAATGGATAGAGAAATATTTTGTTTTTGTTTCTGCCAGAATCCCATTGGCCTGGTGATCTGTTCCTCCTTCCTCTAACTCTACCCTGGCCTCATGAACTTGAAGTCATTTATGAAAAATACTCAAATTAATGCTCAAAATATTAAACAGGAAAGCCATCAACTACTCATATCTCTAACAATTGTTACAAATCAACGATGCCAATCAAGAATCAGTCACTTTTCACATGCTTGAGGGATGAATGAATAAGAGTGAATTTATGAATGGAAAATCCAAGCACATAGGGGGGAAAGTTCAAACCTAATAAAATTCATAATGAAATTTTCATTTCTAGAGGAGGGCACATATCTATAACTCTGTATAAAAATAATTTATATAATAGGTACCTTTCATAAAAACTTTCATTTGTTATCCTCTTTCATTTTTTTGAAGAACAACTATATTAGGGTTTGAACCAGGGTTTATCAACTATATTTTTTTTCTATTTGAATTCAGGGGTGAAATAATAGTGACATTGATAGAGATACTCTGCGAGAAGCAAAACATTTTATTGCATGTGGGTCTATGCTTCATAAATGCAGGAAAATGCAAAATGGTTTTTGAAGAATACATGCAATACAATATTACTTCACCTATATCAGTAAATAGGGTTTTTATTTTTGAAAATTTTCACATGTATTTGACGGCAATGAAATCCTTTTGAGTAGGAGAAGCTCCATTCAAAATTCAGGAGAAAACCCTTCACACATAAAAGAAGAGTCCTTTTGTGGAGAAGAGACGATACAAATAGAGCTCAAAATTTTTGCATAAGATATGATAGATAGTCTTACATTGGCATGCCATTGCCATACATTTTCTTTAAAAACATTTAGAGAAAAATTTGATATTTATGGTTAAAAATTTTGGTAAGGCAATAATTTTGTTCAAGAGGGTGTTGACTTCTCAAGGTTTAAAACAATTTTGCAAGGGAGGTTTTGAAACCCTTTTAATACTTCAAAAGATTTCATAGTGGATGGATTTCGAACCGTTTCCTTTTGTCAAATTTCATAACAATTCAAAAGAACAAGGGCAGGAGGCACCCTTTCTTAAACTTATACAATGCATTGAATGCGATAAGAATATAGAGAGGTAATAATTTGTAGGTTCATTAAGCAACTGGTGGAGGGGAAAAGGGCCAACAAACATGTCGAAGTAAACCAATAATCAAAAGGACATAGTGAAGTGCACAATTAACCATAGGGCTTACCTAGATAACTCCAAGAACAAATGAATGGTAGCCTGCTCACAAACTCAAACTTCAACTAACATTCCAATTGCAGTAACTATGGTAGTTTCCAGTTGTAAAATTTCCAAGTAAAATTGAATTTCCCATACTAAGGTGTAAAACCAAAATTACCTTCAAACCTAAGCTGTGGATTGAAATTACACAGAGGATCCATCAATGGTAGGGTTTCTAGTGATGCATTAAAGTCGTTGGATGAGTTTTCATTTCTCAAGGCCATGCAATAAAGGCTAGTAGTGCATGCTTGCAAAATATCAACCAAAACCATAACATGAATCCAGCTTGGCCTATATGCACAATAGACTGCCAAAGGAAACTATGTAATGGGTGTACACATCATCAAGTGAAATAATCACTAACAATACATGTAACACAACCCTAATGCATCTCAACAAAAATGTCCTACATTCATGTTGGAATATTTCCCAAATTATATATCATAATAGGCATTTAAAGCATGAATCATCACATTGAGTCCTTAACATAGCCGATACATATGGCATAACAAAACTTTGTAATATATACTATGCATATAATATCAAGGTTGAAGTGCAAACAAGAAGGTTGTGACTATATATTACTCAATCCTTTTCCATATGATAAATATGAAATTCAATCATTAAATTAAATCAAATGACACACCTTTGAACATCATAATATAAAGTTTCTATAATGCATATGTATCAAACCCATTTTACTATGGTGGACCATGTAAATTAAACGTTGCAACCTTTCTCCAAGACATAGTTGTGATGCAATATACAACAACATGATTGGTGACCCATTCTTTCATAAGTAATTAATCTTTTTGTTGCCTTTTTGTTGCATCCATTTATACTTTCATATAACAAAATTGATATGTATGTTTTGATTTCAAGTACAACAAGCATAGCCAAACATCACATCATCCTATAACAACATCGAAATTATCCAAGCACAAAAATACATATCATATCAAATATGTGCATTCAATTTTTTCACATGGTGGACGCAATGTAAACATCTTAGTGTTCCTCCCTTTTAATTCATGACAGTGAAAATAGGTTTATAAGGAAAATGAAAATAAACCACCAGTGGCCAATTGAGTTGTGACCAAGCATGATAGATGAAAAATATCTTGTAGCATTTTACAAATAATCAAAAATTTCGAAAACAGGTATCAACATTTAGCTACTCCATAGGGAAATATACATAGCTATATTGAATTTTAGAATCTATGGTTTCACATATAAAGGGAAAAAAAGAATTTTGTAACCCCAATCCCATTTGTTAGGTCCCTATACTACTAGTGTAACCCCTTATGGTTATTAGTGAAACCCCCTTCTTATATTGTTGTGCCCATGTAGTCCACATATTGTAATTATTGTGCCCCATAGAAGCCCACTATTGTTATTGTTGTGCCCTTACATTATTATTGTTGTGTCAGCTCTGATTATATTATGACCCCTTAGACTCCTATATATAGAAAGGAGGTCTTGTCATTTGTATCATCCAAGAATTGTTCATTTGTGTAATGTAAAGGAGGTTTCCCCCTCAAAGAGTCTGATTTCTAAGTCGTTGATTTATATTTTCTATCTTTTTGTGAGCTGATTTCATAACATTTGGTATCAAAGATTTGGATTCTAGGATTTCGCTGCTCCAAATAGGCCATCGTTTAATATTTACTACAATTTTTTTTCTCCAATGTTACAGAATATTAAAAAAAAAACCATTTGAGCTGAAAACTATCTGAACCTCGGGTGCAAATTTAAGATTTTTTTTGGCTATATTTGCAAAGATATGATCCAATGAAATTAGGTTTTTTGCAGGATCCCGAATTATATCTCAAACAAGTGACCTGGTGAAAATCGTCATAACTGTCGTTATGAGCATTAGATTAAAATTTCATCAGAAGTTACAGAAAGAGGATGGCTTGTAGTTTTATTTGTATCAATTTTAGGTCGGAAGGTTGAAACAGTGACACGTGGCACTTCGTACACATTCACTCTAATGAAAAAATATATAATCATGTCATCTTGGGAGATTGGGCATAACTCTTACTTGGAGAATCCAATTTCAATAAGACTAGTGGAATTGGAAAGAGGATGTAGAGGGCTACTGCATGTCACAATTTTAGACCTTGGAGATTTGAAATTTCAGAGATACAACAGATTCAAGATCGAGCTCCTAAAATCAAGAAAAAGCGATATGAGGAAGTTTGATGGAAAGGATCCGTTAAATTGGATACTACAGATGGAGCAATATTTTGATCTACATGATGTACAATTGTTACAAAAGGTACATATTGCATCTTTATATTTATAACCAAATCAATTTGTATGGTATAGAGGGCTTTTTTCTCGTAAACCACTTGTCACCTGGTCAATTTTCATGGAGGAAATGATAACAAACTATGAGATACAAAGAGAAACACCTTCTTTAGCCAATTGATAAATCTCAAACAAAAGGGTTCAATGGCAGAGAACATTTAGGAATTCCAAAAATTGAATATAAGAGTAAATGATATTCCAGAGAAGCAAAGGATTGATTTCTTCATAGGGACTTTAAAGGATAACATTCAACACGAGGTTCATCTTTGGGAACCTGATTCATTGGAGAAGGCATTTAGGTTGGCAAGAAAAATTGAAAGCGGAGTTATGGAAACAAGGAATCCTACCACTCACAACTATAAATATGGAAGTGTTTTTGCTCTTAGCCTTCCACAACCTACAAGGTTTACACCACAACAATTGGAAGAAAAAAGAGAAAAAGGGCTTTGTTACAGTTGTGATAGCAAATACACTAAAGGTCATAAGTGTGCCGAGAAGAAATTATTTTACATAGATTGTGAAGAGGAGGAAGAAAAGGATCAAGAAACATCAAAATAAGATGATATACACCAATAACCAACCTTAGAGAAATAAGAAATGAATTCGACCATATCTTGTAAAGCATCGGCAAGAATTACCACTCGTCAAACTCTCAAGATAGAAGGACATATGAAGAAGAAAAAGGTTCAAGAAGTGAAAGATCACATTGCACATCAAGAAATGAATCTGACCATATCTTGTAATTCATTGGCAAGAATTACCACTCCTCAAACTCTTAATATAGAAGGACATACCAAGAAGAAAAAGGTTCAAGAAGTGAAAGATCACATTGATCATCAACAACAAATTGTCCAACTTTTAAAGGATAACCCCACTTTGGTGCAGAATCAAATGAAACAATAGGCAGATTAACATTGCAGTGAAAGAAGTTTTGATGTAAGTGATTGGGTATTTTTATGAATACAACCATACAAGCAATTGTCCCTCAAGCAAGCTAAGAAGGATGATATATTATCACCAAAGTACTATGGTCCTTACAAGGTGCTCCAAAATATTGGTACTATGGCATACAAATTGGAGCTTCCTGCATCTTCCCGAGTGCCCCCAGTTTTCCATGTTTCATGCTTAAAGAAGGTTATGAGTGACAAGCTCTCAGTTCAAAAAATATTGTCGGAACTTGACAAGGGAGGAAAAATCATATTGGAACCTGAAGCAGTCATGGAAACAAGAACTCGATAGCTATGAAATCGATCAATTTCATAGTATCTCATCAAGTGGAAGAACTTACCCACTAAAGATTCCACATGGGAGGATGAGAATTTTATACAGAAGCATCTAGAACTACTTAAGCGTTGAGGACAACACTTTTTGAAGGAGGGGGACATGTTAGGTCCCTATACTACTAGTGTAACCCTTTATTGTTATTGGTTCAACCCCCTTATGCTATTGTTGTGCCCATGTATTCCCCATATTGTTATTATTGTGCCCTATAGAAGCCCACTATTATTATTGTTGTGCCCATACATTATTATTGTTATGTCAACTCTGATTATATTATGACCCCTTAGACTCCTATATATAGAAAGGAGGTCTTGTCATTTGTATCATCCAAGAATTTTTCATTTGTGTAATGTAAAGGAGGTTTCCCCCTCAAAGAGACTTATTTCTAAGTCGTTGATATATATTTTCTATCTTTTTGTGAGTTGGTTTCATAACACCATTCCCCTTACAGGAAAGTCTTAAGAAAAGTGCACTCACCTAATAATTTGTCAGTTGCCGGAGAAAGTCCTTAATGCAACTTTTTCCTCGAGCAAGGGAGGTGGATACCTTCAATCTTGCTGGAGTAAAATAAATTACTGCATATGTACTCATTTCTTAAAATAATACTACCATGTTATACTCTAGCAATAGTACCTTTGTTTTCACCTTTTGAGCAAGTTGCAACAAGATAAAATAAATAAATTAATTAATAAATTGTTATTTCTACATAGAAGTTTCTTAAAATGCATATTTGATCTTATTTTATAAATTAATAAATAATCAACATACAAAAACTGGAATAAAATAATAATAAAAAACGAAAGGAAAAACAAAACAAAAAACAAAAAACAAAAGGTAATCGAAGATAGACAAATTTATAATTGGACTATTCATGCAGTAGGATCATAGTAGCTCTTAAGATAAGATTCACCATTGGTAGGATAATATAGCATCTTTTTATCATTATCTTTCAGCAGATAAGAATTGATTCTAGCCTTACCAGGAATTTCATACAGGCCTATCCAAAGTCTTTAAAACTTTGTTTGCTTTCCTTTCTTAGCATGGATTGAATCCCATATAAGAAAATTTTGTCCTACTTTTTTTGGAAGTTTGGTTGGTAAGGCTACATCATGGTCATGTCCAAAGTAGAACACTTGATTAGGGTAGGTAATTGAACTAGTGGCTTAACATATTCATGTCTTAACAATGTACCCGATCACTGTTTATCCAAGAACCCATGGACAACTTTTTTCCTTCTTCAAAAGTAGCATATTTAGCCTTTTTATCAGGATACAAGTGAAAGCATGGAGCTGAGTTACACTTTTTGGCGAAGCAAGGGTGCATTTTGGTGAAAAAAGATACTCGATTGAGCTGTTGAGATGCTAAAAAATAACTCGATCGAGCGTTTAAATAAACCCTTGATCGATCTCTAGTGTAGCCCCAGGTTAGGAGCTCTATCGAGCTTTAAGGCTTGATCGAACTTAAAGCTCGATCGAGCTTGAAGGCTTGATCGAACTTAAAGCTCGATCGAGCCCTAAAGCTCAATCAAGCGTAAAAGCTGGAAATTTTAAATTTTATATAAATATCAATAATGATATGCAAAATTTAAAATTGTAAGTATTTGATAGTTTAAAAAAAAATATTACTAATTACATTTGAATAGGTAGTTAACAATGGTGTGGGTTAATTTCTCATTACATTTCTAGCATTTTGATGTATAGATTTGAAAAATGATTCTATCCCACTTGCAATTGAAATGATAATATTCTTATATTTATAATTTAGTAACTTAAAAATAAGTTTTTACTATGATTTAAATTTTCAATGTTATAATTTAAATAATTAATCTATTATAAATAAAATTTAAATAATAAATTGATGAAATATAAGAAAATTTATCAATTTGATTTTAATAAATATTATAATTTTTTATATGAATAAGTGTAACTCAAAAATATGAATTTGAGTTAATAAACATGATTCCCTCAGTCATAATCATATCTATTAAAATCACACACACACACACACACACACACACATACACAGATATATATATATATATATATATATATATATATATATATATATATAGTTGTGTGGATGCAAAGGTTTATGCGGTTATAAATATCTCTCAACCTGTAAAATGTGATTGCACTCAATTATGTCCTTAGTTTGCACAAGTGCGAAGTATATATAGAATTTTTTACTCTTGACTTAGGCTTGCAATATATATTTTTAAAATAATAAAAACATAAGAAAACCATAAATTTTAAAACATTATTTGACTAATTTGAATTTGAGTAATCTAAATTTAAATGTGTGTATAAAATTATTTTTAAAATAATAATATTATAAAATTTACTTTACTTTAGTTTGTTATTTTAATTTATTTATTTATTATCATTTGACTTATTTTTATTGAATTTTTCTACATAAAAAATTATAAAATGATTAAGTATAAAAATATGTTATATTTAAAATCAAAACAATAAACAAATTATCATTTTCAAGAATTTCAAAATTGAAAAAACAAAGTTAAAATCTTTTATAGAAAGTTATCTATATATTATTATAATTATTTTCTTGATCAAATAAAATAAAATAAAATTTGGATTTATAATTAAGGAAAACTAGAGTTTTGAATAATTTAAATATTTATAAAAATTGTTTTTGTGGAATAAATCGATTTTATAATTAGCTTAAAGACAAGTATTGTAAGACTTTTTTTTGTAAGATAATTATGATAGCTCGATCGAGGTTTTGTTTAACCATGTTAAGGGATTGATAGAGAGTTTATTAAATCCTAGATTGAATGTTTTAAGTGCTCGATCGAGCTGTTGATGGCCTAAAAAACAGAGTTTTACCTCCTCTTCTGCATAGTTTTCTGCAACACCATTTTGTACCCTAGCGGACTCTAAGCAAAATTTGTCCTTAAGTGGCAGAGTTGATCATGTTGGATTCGGTAAGGAACGCTCTATCCAATGGCATATGAGTTTGAAATTTTAGAATTCATATGATTTTTTTATGTAATTTCTTTGAAACATAATGCTTGAAACTCTTTTGAACAATTTCAAAGGGGCTGAAAAAAAAAATGAATAACATAAAATATACACAACTAAAAAATTAAAAAAAAATACACTATCTTCATTTACTATTCCTCTTCAGAAGGGTAATCTTGGTTTTTCAATTTGTTGAAAAAGAACTTACGTGAACACATGTGTCTCCGAAATTCCATTGAAATATTACTTCGCCAACTTCGAAAAATAAAAATAAAAAATATTTTCTTTCATAAAAATAATAAATTTTAAATATGAAAAACTCAGTTCTCTCCATGTATATCATGCTCAGATATATATATATATATATATATTAAATTACACATTTTAGACTAAATTATGCTACATGAACATATGCATACCTCTTAAGCTTTGCGAAAATTTGCAAGGACATGTATTGCATTAATGGAAAATTGAGAGATTATACGGCATTTTTTTTTTTTTTGTAAAAAAATATCTTTAGGACAAGAACATAATTCTCCACGTATTGTCCTTTTACCCTGAATCAAAATTCACAATGCTTATATAGATTTTGTGGGTTGCAATTAGATAAAAGAGGAAAACTTGAAATTTCATCGCCACATTTGGCCCAAAAATGTAGCCCATATTCATGCTTTCACCCATACCTTTTAATGCCTTCTTTCCTTTTCTAAACTTGATGGAGAGATTTAGTTCTTTGTTCATCAAGAGCCAAAAGTGCATGATAATGATTGATTAAATTATACTAATTGAACTCTTCAGTTTGAAAGGGAAGGCAGAAGGAAGCTAATTTTAGTTCAACTGACATGAAAACATCCTTCCCATAGACAAGATGGAAGGGTGTTACACCAGTATTTTCTTTGGTGGTAGTAAAATTAGCCCATAAGGCTCTAGAAAACAAGAGGTACCATTCTCCGGGGTTGTCAGAAATGATCTTTTTTAAAAAATAAAAAGATTTTTGTTGGTTGATTCAACCAACCCATTTCCTTAGGGATAGTAAGAATATGAAAAGGTGTGCTTGATAGCAAACTTGCTACAAAAAGGTGCAAATTTAGCAAAAATAAAAGCAGATCCTTTATCAGACATGGTGTGCACATGTGTGCTAAATGTAGGCATTAAAATATTTAAAAAAATGGATAACTTGATCATCAGTGGCTTATTTGAGGGGAACTTCCTCATACCATTTGGTGAAATAGTATGTTGTAGTCAAAATATAAACATGACTAGATGAAGAAGGAGGATTAATTGGTCATATGAAATCAAGCCCCCATTTGACAAAGCGGCAAGTAGCAATGATAGGCTCTAAAGGAATTGATGAATATTGCAAGTTTTTGGCTGTGTGTTTAAATTTGTTGCACGAATTAACTAATTTAAAGGTGTAACTTAAAACATGTGGCCAGTAATATCCAATTCTTAAAATATTTTAGGTTGTGGCTCTTGTAGTGAAATGACCACCAATATGATCTGGTTGTTCAAATTAGCCATGCAAATAATTTCATAATATGATTTGCATATTTATCATCCACACATCTAAGAAGTACTCCTTCAAGATATTTCCTAAAGAGAATATTTCCTACAAACACATATTTCGATGCATCTATCTGAAGATTCCTTCTCTAGATTTTGCCTAAGTTTTAAGGGAATCTTTGGTGAGTTAAATAAAAAATGCTATCATGATACCAAGTGTGATGAAAATTTTCAGATTGTTTGATTTGAACGAAAAGAAAAATAGGGAAATATTGATTCTGAAATTCAAGATCCTTAGTATGCTCTAAAAATTTTGTAAGGTGTAATGCTAAATCTCAACCTTTAATAGTGTTGGTAGTTTTTCTAGGAAAGTCATGTTCATGAATTTTAGTCAGCCAATGAGATAATTTACCATATAGAAAATTTTGGGAAAGAAAAAATTTCACAACTATCAAGGGAGTTCTTACCTCAACATGTTTCCCAAGTATTAGATGCTTAAATGTTTCAACAACTTTAACAAGAGAGTAATAATGTTTCTCGATTAATGAATATTTCATAGCATCATCAGATAAACTATGACTAGCAAATTTTATGGATTGTTCCAGTCCTTAACTGTTCTTTTACATTAATATTGTAGACACTTATTCTTGTGTAGCATTAGTGTATATGATAAATCCATTAGAAAAATATGGAGTAGCCAAAAGAGGAGATGTGGAAATCACATCTTTGATATGTTGTAAAACATGTCAGGCAGAAAGCTTCCAATTTAAATATTGATCATTTTTTAATAAATTGTGGATTGGCTTGACAATTTTGCAAAATTTGGAATGAAATGCCTTAAGAAATTGACTTTTCCCATGAATGATTGAATGTGTTTTTTTGATATAGTATGAGAGAGAGCTTGGATAAAAGATACTTGTTCAAGATAAATATTAATTTCTAAATCAGAGACAATGTATCCAAGTAGCTTGCCTATTATGACACCAAAACTTGACTTGGTAGGGTTTAGTTATATTCCATATTTTCTGCAACAAGTAAAAATTCTTGCAAGATTCTCAAAACGATCTACCTGATACTTAGAATACACCAACAAATTTTCCAAGTACACTTGGATAATTACTCCTATCAGATCATCAAAATATATGTTCATGGCTCGTTGAAACATAGCTCCAATGTTTATTAGGTCGAAGGGCATGTGATTAAAGGAAAATGTTCCCCATTTGGTGGTGAAGATTGTTTTATGTCTTTCATTTTTCCTCTCACAGATGTTATTATATCCAGAGAAGCCATCTAAGAGTGGCATTATAGTAGAACTTGTTGGCATTATGCTACAGGTGTTGTCCTTGATGGCAACTCACTCAGATGAAAGATCATAGTACAACAGGTTAATAGCAAAGAATTACAAATTAGACTACACAGAATGAAGAAAGAGAGGTATATGCAAGTTCACCTTGAACAAGTTGCGTATACGTGCAGGTTCACTAACCACAAGTAGTGTATACGTACTCACGCACTTTCACAAAATGAAAAGCGCGTATACCTTGGAAAACTAAGTTTTGGTCCGAAGTATTTGGTCCATGGTATTTTGATCCATGGTATTGGTCCAAGGTATCTGGTCCGAGGTATTGACCCTAGGTATTTGGTCCAAAGTATTGGTCCTAAATGGTTTTGGTCCATGGTATTGAGAAAAGCCTAAAACTATAAAAGGAGTAGAAGATCATTAGGCCAAGTGTGCAAGTATCGAATATCTGATGAAGTGTGAGATCTAGTATGTAGGTTATTGGATTATGGTGTTGTGCTTGATCTGAACCAAGGATGAACCTTAGCTATTGATGAAGGATAAGATCTAATGATGGATTGGGATCTTAAGGCTTGAAATGAATTATCATTATGTGTTTTGATCATGTATAGTCTAGATCTGAATACTGACACATGTGTTATTCTATAAATATTATGATCCGGGTATAACTAAAGTCCGGAATAGTTGCAGAATTATGAATTAATATTTGCAGATGTATATGCTGGTTGCCTTTAAGAAAAGTGCGTATACACACAGGTTCAACACATGGAAGTAGCATATACCTTATAAAGTATGTTTCAGTTGTTTCTGTTTGCTATTGTAGAGTTCTGGATTCTGGTTTGGTTTCTAGTTACTGTATTCTGGTGACAGTATTCTGAATGATCAGATTGATTGTGATTTAACGATGGGCTATCAAAGTGATTGATTGATTTGGTTGTGGTTGATTCAGAAAGTGATGATTGAGTCTCAGTGATTGGTTTATGCAGATGTATTTGATGATTAAATTGCAGTTATGATGTTGTTGATGGATCCAGTCTAAAAATTTATGAAACGTGGTCCTTGGAGGAAGAAAGAAGGTTGTAGCCTCCTGTAGGTCGCCACCTACGTACTAGTAAACTATCGGCTAGTATAAGAGTTAGGGGGTTGTAGCTCCCTTCCAGTAGAATCTAGAGAATGAGATAAGGTTGTAACCTTCTGCAGGTAGAAGCCCACGTACTAGTATAAGTCTGCACCAGTACAAGATTATAAACAGATTTTCTTATTATTAAAAGAAGACAGAGACGACAACAGCAGGCGGTTTTCAGCCACATTGGGTTTCCACCTTATATCTTGGTGTTCATGTGTGTTGCTTATGTGTGATGCTTTATTCTGTTGTTACTGCACTGTCTAATAAATCTCTAATATACTAGTTAAAGTTCAATGCATGATAAATTGGGTAAATCAAAAGTTCTCTACATATACGTTGGTTGCTTTAAGTACAGTCGCGTATACATGCTAGTTCACTTAGCTAAAGTAGCATATACAAACCTGTTTGGGAAATTAAATTATTGGTCTGATAATACTGATTCACCCCCCTCTCAGAAGAAGCTTAATCGCTTGAAGGGAGATCCATCATCATGAGTAATCAAGAAAGCATGGGATCCATCAAACCGTCAATCTTTGATGGGAGCAACTTTTTTTATTGGAAGATAAGAACCACAACTTATCTACAATCACTTGGAATAGACGTCTGGGAAATCGTGGAAGGAGGATATACTTTTCCATCAACAATTCCTATAGATACGACAGGTAAAAAGAAATATGAAACCAATGCTAGGGTTGTCAATACATTATTGGGAAGTCTACCAAAATCAGAGTTTGTCAAAGTTATGCAGCTCAAACCAGCCAAAGAAATATGGGACAAAATCATTCTAAGCTACAAAGGAGACTCTTAGGTAAAACATGCTAAATCGCAAACTCTCATAATTCAATATGAAACTCTTAAGATGCACAATGATGAAAGTATAGCTAGTTAATTCTTACGTATAGATGAGATTGATAATTGTATGAAGAATCTGGGTGAAGAGATAAAGGAAGTTACCTTAGTTGAGAAATTTTTAAGATCTGTTTCTGCTAAATTTGAATCAAAAGTATCTGCCATAGAAGAAAAACAGGAACTACAGACTATTGCTATGACACAGCGTCACAAAATCTGAACTGCCTTTGAGATGAGAAAAGGAGGCCCATCAGATATGAGAGAAGTCGCATTTAAGGCTTCAACAAAAGGAAAGGAAGAACTCAATGAATCAGGACATATTTCAGAAGAAGAAGATGAAGTAAACATTGTCAAGAAGCTTCAACGAGGTTCTGGAAGATTTAGAGGTAAATTACCCTTCAAATGTTTTTCCTATGGTAGAGGTCATTATGCTGCCAAATGTCCTCATAAATATAAATATGATAAAGGGAAGGAATCTGCAAAATGGAATAGAAAACAAAGTGTAAGTAAAAAGAGTTACTATACTCATGAAGATAGCGATGGTTTATCAAATAGTGATGAAGATGAAAATAGTAATGACTATAGACTTATAATGGCTTATGACGATGATAATTTTTGGGATGCTTTAGAAGAAGATGACCTTCATGAATAAATCTCTAAAGTCAAAATCTATTTAGAAGAAAAGAATATGATTATAGATACCTTGACATACCAACTTGCTGAAAAATAAAAACACAATAAAAAACTAGAATGTGAAATTGTGGGTCTAAGAAAGGATCTTGAGAAAACAAAATCTCTCAATCTTATATTTGCTAAAGGATCAAAAACCTTAAATGAAATTATCAAAGTGCAGCATTCTCCACTGATAAGAAATGTCTTGGATATACTGAAGAAGCATCTCAATCACAGAAGCTGTCAACCTCCACTAAAAGCTATCTTGATGCAGCAAAGAACAGTGAACAGTATGACAATCATCAACAAAGGCATAAAGCAGATCACCAGGTAAATCAGGCTCAATTTGCTTCAAAGATGAACAGAAGCCACAACCAACCTCAGGTAAATCATACTCAATTTGCTTCAAAGATGAATATCAATAGAAATTACAATCACCAGGTCAATAGATTCGATAATTGCAAGAACTTCTTTACTGTTCAATTTTTCTCATGTCATAATTTTGGACACAATGCTACTCAATGTGTTGCTTACAAAACCATCATGACTAGGGAAGCACGAAATCAAAGGAATGTGACAGGGATCAAGAAAAGTTCCTATAATAAATTTTCTCTTCTTGAAAATGAAAAAGAATGCTCAAACTGTAACAACTTTGGCCATGAAGAATCTGAATGCAGGAGAAAATTTTGGCAAACATCCCAAAAGGAGAAAACTCCATTAAATCCCAAGATATGGAGAAGGAGAGAACCTCAAGCAGAAAGATGTGGTATAGCCTTGTATGTATGCAAAAGGAAAAGAAAATCAGTGGTACATCGACAGTGGATGCTCAAACCACATGATAGGTGACAAAGAAAAACTTCACTCATATAATGCCTTAGAAAAGGAAAAGAATGTCTCATTTGGAAATGACACTCCTACTGTCATAAAAGGTAAAGACTCTATTTTCTTGAAAGAAAAGGTTAAAGTTGGGAATGTTATGTATGTAGACAGTCTAAAGCATAACCTATTGAGTGTCAGTGAAATGTGTGATCAAGGAAATGAAGTGGTGTTTTGATCAAATGGATGTGTTGTTTGTGAGCTTGATATAGGAGAAACCATTATCAAAGGTACAAGAACTCCAAACAAATTATACATACTCAAGGGAGGACAAAAACAGTGCTATCTAAGTAAAAATGATGAAAACTGGCTATGGCATAGAAGATTGGGACATCTAAGCTTTTCTCAGATAAGAAAAGCATGCAAATTCCAGGTTGTTCGTGATCTTCCAAATATCAGCATTCCTGAAAATACAATATGCAAACCATGTCAATTCGGTAAGAAAACCAGATTTCATTTCATTGAAAAAGAAGGGTCAGCTAGTAAGCCTCTTGAACTTGTTCATATTCATTTATGTGGACCATCAAGGAAAAAGTCACCTCGTGGAGAAGAATACTTTATTTCGGTCATTGATGATTTTTCCAGAATGTGTTGGATAGGTCTTCTAAAGCATAAAGATGAAGCATTTGAAAAGTTCAAAGCCTTCACAACTTTGGTTGAAAATGAATCAGATCGTAAAATCAAATGCCTCATATCTGATCGAGGAGGGGAATTTACCTCGGATGAATTCTTTGACTTTTGTGAACAACATTGAATAAAAGGGTAGTTCTCCACCGCAAGGACTCCACAACAAAATGGAGTGGTAGAAAGAATGAACAAAACTGTTCAACAAATGGCTCGAGCTATGCTAGATGAATTTGGAACTCCTGCAACCTTCTAGGGTGAAGCTGCATTTGCCACTGTAACTATTCTCAACCAACAAAATGTTTAGGTAAACAACACTCAAACTCCACATGAACTTTGGTATGGTAAGACTCCTACTGTAGAATACTTTAAAGTTTTTGGAAGCAAATGTTATATCAGAAGGACTGATGAAAAACTTGGTAAGTTTGAGCCCAAAGCAGATGAAGGTATTCTTCTTGGTTACTCTTCCCGAAGTAAAGGATATAAATGTTATAATAAAAGACTTGGGAAAATTATTGAAAGTATTGATGTTGTAGTTGATGAATAATGCAAAAATTCAAAACAGATAAAAACCGAAGATTATGACAATGAAGAATATGGGAATTATTTTCCCACATCAAATCGCAATGATTCTGAAGAAGAAACCAATGAAGCACCAAAAGAAGAGATAACGGTAGAAGAAAAGGCTTCATCCAGGTATGTTTAGAAAAATCATTTAGAAACTCAAATTTTAGGGGAAAAGGAGATAGGTGTACAGAGAAGAAGAACTATTACAGAAACCTCAATCTATCTAGCATTACTATCCTCCACCGAACCTCAAAATGTAAATGAAGCATGCAAAGATGAATGTTGGGTCAAGGCCATGTATGAAGAATTTGAGCAAATTAAAAATAATAATACTTGGGAATTAGTTCCTAGACCTCATGATAAAAATATCATAGGAACTAAATGGATATTCAAAAACAAGCTGAATGAAAATGGAGAAGTTATTAGAAACAAGGCCAGACTTGTTTGTAAAGGGTATGCTCAACAAGAAGGTATAGATTTTGAAGAAACTTTTGCACCTGTTGCTAGACTTGAAGCCATAAGGATGTTTATTTCTCTTTCTAGCTTTCAGAAATTCAAAGTATACCAAATTGATGTAAAATCTACTTTCCTTAATGGAGATTTAGAAGAAGAAGTCTATATTGAACACCAGAAGGATTCATTTTTGGAAATGATGCAAAACTTGTACGTAGACTCAAAAAGGCTCTCTATGGTCTAAAATAGTCTCCAAGGGCCTGGTATTACCACCTTGACAAATATCTACACCAATAGGGTTTTTCAAAAGGGTCAGCAGATAGCAATCTATATACAAACATTGACACTGATAAATTGCTAATAATTGTTGTTTATGTTGATGATATCATTTTTGGTAGAAATGAAGAATCCACGAGTCAGAATTTTTCTTTAGTAAGGCAGCAATAATTTGAAATGTCCTTGCTTAGTGAACTTACCTATTTTCTTGGTCTACAAGTTCAATAAAATAAAAATGGTATTTTTCTTTCACAAACCAAATATCTCAAATAGATCTTGAAAAAGTACAGCATGGAAGATTCTAAACTTGTATGTACCCCAATGGTAACAGGATGCAGTCTCAGCTCAAATGATGAATCAGCAACAGTACATCAACCAACTTACAAATCCATGATTGGCAGTCTTCTTTATCTCACAGGTACCCAACCTGACATCATGCATGCAGTAGAAATAGTTTGAATATTCCAAGCAAATCCAAAGGAATCACACCTTCAGGCGGTCAAAAGGATTTTCAAATATCTTCGAGGAACACAAAACTTTAGTTTATGGTATCTTAGAGATACATATCTTACTCTTCATGCATATACAAACGCAGATTGGGCAGGAAGTGTTGATGACAGAAAAAGCACTAGTGGTGGTGCATTCTATATGGGTTCCAGGTTAGTGTTTTGGTTCAACAAGAAACAAAGTTCCATTGCGCTATCTACAGCGAAAGCAAAATATGTGGCTACTGCATCTTGTTGCACACAACTACTTTGGATGATGCAAACATTGCAAGGCATTCAGATCACATGCACTCCACCGATCTCCATTCTATGTGATAATACAAGTGCCATCAGTATTTCAAAGAATCTATTCATGCACTCCAAGACCAGGCACATACCCATCAAATACCATTTTCTACTTGAACAAGTGCTTGAAAAAAAGGTCAAATTGGAATATGTTCCCTCCAAAGAACAAGTTGTTGATATATTCACTAAACCACTGCCCAGAGAAACATTTGAATATCTCAGACAAAATCTGGGAGTAGTTGCTGCATCATCTTGCTGTTAAATCAAACTTTTCAGAGAAAGGTGATTATACGTGTGTTTCCTAAAGTGAAGTCGCGTACACACGCGGGTTTCTGTGGGTCAAGGAGCGTATATGTTTTTCAGGCAAGAAAAATAGTGGGGCAAGCTCTGATATGGGTGCTCTGACTGATATTGATGATATGCTCTATTCATTAATTTTATCTGACTAACAAAGATGCCTTGATCTTTGACCTGTTAACAATGCACATGTAGCACTGGTTCAGGGGGAGCATTAGCCTTCATGTACATTCAACATTGTTGGCATTATGGTTGCTGAGTCCAGCTATGGTTTCAGATATTTATACCATTGGCTTCTCAAGTCATTTAAAATCTAGGGTGTAATATTCCTTCTCATACATTTGAATGGGTCCTCTTGGAAAAATGATGTAATTTATATCCCCACTTTACATGGAATGGATGATGTAATGTTTCTTGTTTTTGTCATGTATAAATAATTGGTATATCCCCACTTTGTTGGGTGGATGAGTCAAATTTGGTATATCCCCACTTGGTTGGGAGATGGATGTATGTATGAGTCATTGATGATAGGAAGGTCATTGGTGATGTAGGTATAGAGCCATGTTATTCCTTTAGTAAATATTTTTGCATACTTTGCTTGTGCTCAGGGGGAGAATGGACTCAATCATGGGATCTCAATCAGTACATTTCAGCATATCAGGAATTTAGCATGTACTCAGGGGGAGCATGACCCTTTGCCCTTAATGTCAAAGGGGGAGAGTTACTTGGTGTTGTTGTTGTTATCAAGTCCAAAGGGGGAGATTGTTGGCATTATGTTATAGGTGTTGTCTTGGATGGAAACTCACTCAGATGAAAGATCATAGTACAATAGGTTAACAACAAAGAATTACAGATTAGACTACACAGAATGAAGAAAGAGAGGTACACGGAGGTTCACCTTGACCAAGATGCATATACATGCAGGTTCATTGACCACAAGTAGCGTATATGTACACATGCACTTTCACAGAAGGAAAAGCGTGTATACCTTGGAAAACTAAGCTTTTGGTCCGAAGTATTTGGTCCATGGTATTTTGATCCATGGTATTGGTCCAAGGTATCTGGTCCGAGGTATTGACCCTAGGTATTTGGTCCAAGGTATTGGTCCTAAGTGGTTTTGGTCCATGGTATTGAGAAAGGCCTAAAACTATAAAAGGAGGAGAATATCATTAGGCCAAGTGTGCAAGTATCGAATATCTGATGAAGTGTGAGATCTAGTATGCAGGTTATTGGCTTATGGTGTTGTGCTTGATCTGAACGAAGGATGAACCTTAGCAGTTGATGAAGGATAAGATATAATGATGGATCAGGATCTTAAGGCTTGAAATGAATTATTATTATGTGGTTTGATCATGTATAGTCTAGATCTGAATACTGACGCATGTGTCATTCTATAAATATTATGATTTTGGTATAACTAAAGTCTGGAATAACTGCAGAATTATGAATTAATATTTGTAGATGTATATGCTGGTTGCCTTTAAGAAAAGCATGTATACACGTAGGTTCGACACATGGAAGTAGTGTATACCTTATAAAGTATGTTTCAGTTGTTTCTGTTTGCTGTTGCAGAGTTCTAGGTTTTGGTTTGGTTTCTAGTTACTGTATTTTGGTGACAGTATTCTGAATGATCAGATTGATTGTGATTTAATGATGGGCTATCAAAGTGATTGATTGATTTGGTTGTGGTTGATTCAGAAATTGATGATTGAGTCTCAGTGATTAGTTGATGCAAATGTATTTGATGATTGAATTGCAGTTATGATGTTGTGGATGGATCTAGTCTGAAAATTTATGAAACGTGGTATTTGGAGGAAGAAAGAAGGCGTAGCCTTCTATAGGTCGCTGCCTATGTACTAGTAAACATAGCGGCTAGTACAAGAGTTAGGGGGTTGTAGCTCCCTTCTAGTAGAAGCTAGAGAATGAGAGAAGGTTGTAACCTTCTGCAGGTAGAAGCCTGCGTACTGGTATAAGTCTGCACCAATACAAGATTGTAAACAAATTTTCTTATTATTAAAAGAAGACAGAGACGACAGCAACAGGTGATTTTCAGCCACATTGGGTTTCCACCTTATATCTTGGTGTTCATGTGTGTTGCTTATGTTTGATGCTTTATTCTGCATTTACTGCACTGTCTAATAAATCTCTGATATACTGGTTAAAGTTCAATGCATGATAAATTGGGTAAATCAAAAGTTCTCTGCATATATGCTGGTTGCTTTACGTACAGTTATGTATACACGCTAGTTCACTTAGCTGAAGTAGCGTATACAAATCTGTTTGGGAAATCAAATTATTGATCTGATAACATTGATTCAGCCCCCCTCTCAGTATTATTTCCAACAGAACCAACCACTTGCTGTAAAATCAATTCCTTGTTTGGGAGAGGGAAATTATCTTTCACGTTAGCCTTATTTAAAGATTGGAAATCAACACATAAATTAATTTACCTTTATTCTTTCTAACTATAACCAATTTTTCCACCCAGTTAGAATATTTAATAGGGTAAATAACATGAGAAACCAATATTTTATCTAGTTCATATATAATGGTTGCCTCTAAAGATAGATTTATGGGTAATTTATTTTTCCTATAAAGTAGACAATCGATTTTGATCGGTATAGAATGAGAAATAATGGAATGATCAAAACCTTTTAGATCACTATATGACCATGCAAAGGTATGAAACAAAAATTGAAAGAGGCACATAAACTTGTCAATTTTTTCTTGCGAGCATGACTCAAAAAAATATAACATTTTGGGATCGTTATCGATTCAAATCTTTACTTGCATTTGTTTTATTAGTTGTCTTACGGAGTGATTTGTTTGATGGAGAAATTTTAGTAGCATCACTAGGCGAGAAAACATCTTCCAAAGGAACCAAACCCTTAGGATATTTATTTTGGTAAATATTGATGATTTGAGATGATTCCTTGATATCATTGGTAAGAAAATTCAAATGATCCTTGTCATCATCAAAGACCTGCTAGGATTCTTCATTGTTGAGAAGGTGTGGTCTATACAATGTTTCTATGATGCATTCAGGCTTATTCATTGAATCAAAATATCTAGGCCTGTAGTGTACATTCCCAGATGGTCAATAATAAAATTCATGCTTTAATTTACATATGTAATGCTAAAAATTTTAAATTCTAGAATTACATCTGAAGCGAGGGTTGTGTAACACCTCATTAGCTTGTTTGAGGAGGTCTATATTCTTTTGATTGAATTAACAATTAACTTCGAATCCCAAAAAATACAAATATTTTGTATTCCATGTAAAAGTGCATTATTTAACCCAAGGATCAGAATCTTGAACTCTACCACATTGTTGGTGCATTAAGAAAAATTCAAATGGTAAGAATAAGATATCAATTTTCCAAAAGAATTTTGCAGAAGAATTCCAGCTCCATTTCCTTCCTCTAATGATGCCCCATGAAATAAAATATTCTATATTAATTTTGAATCGAAGGGAATGTCCATAATACTTTGGTTTTCAGTTTCTTCTTCATTAAAAATTGAATAAATTCCAAGGACATGTTCAATGTATTTGACTGATGGTTGGGAATATTTTAAATAGAAGACACTATTATTTCTTCCCTATATATAATTATGTTCTCATGACCTTTAGGAATTATGAGATGAGAACCATCCGTGGAATCATAGCCACCTGTCAGTGATTTCCAGTCTCTACTGAGAATGATTTAATAATTACCAACATGCATATCAATGAATTGAAAATTACAGGTTGTGTGGCTTTTAGGATGAGAACACATTACTAACGTGATATCCTTAATTTCACCAATTATGGTTTTCTTTTGTTTATTGAAGGCGAACATATTCCTAAGAATTTCATTAGAACACGAAATTCCTAATTCTTCCATAATTGTTTTGGACATGACATTTAGGATAGGACCCCCATCTATGAGAAAGCAATGGACTATCTTATCGAAAATTTTCATTTAAACATAGGAGGGTGGGTTCTTAGGTTGCCTAAAATTTGTTATGACTTCAAATTCTTGATTCTGGAAAGTTTCATTCTCATCTTCCATTTCAGTGATGGATATCGAAGGAGCAGGTGATTTTTCTTGTTTCTGAAGTAAAGTTTTTAGATTTTCAATATGTTCAAGAGTTTGAACTAGATCAACAAGTGTAACATTAACTTTGATTTTGGAGAGACATTATATGACATTGTATTTTCTAGTAGCCTTGGGTAAATTATTAGTATGATTAGAAGGGCTACCATCTTTAATATTTGAATTAGATTTCTTTGAAGCATGATTATGATTAGAAGAATTATTTTGAAATATTTCATTGTAATTCTGAGCATGAATATTTATAATATTTACATCATCATTGATCCAATCTAGAGTGTTTACAACTAGCTTAGAAGGTGGAGGAGTGGAATGTTTTCTAAAAATTATTTCCCTAACTTCCTTCATGATTTCATAGATCTTTTCATCAATATAGACCTCACAAAAATTACACCAAGGATGATTCAGAAGGAGAGTTCCTGGAGTAGAAGAAATAGGAGCAATATGAGATATGGGTGGAAGAGTAGACTGAGAATACGTGGGTAAGACCTTGCATTTGAAATAGATAATGAAACTGTTTATGTCTTGCATTAATTGTACACTTGCATTCATATCAATATTCTTGTTAGATTCATTTAAAGGAATACCATTACTCAGTTGTAATATTGAAATTTTAGGCGAATTTGTAAGGTTGTTCCCAAATCATTAACAAATTTCGCTTCAAGCCAATTCCTATAAAGAGGAGGGATGATGTTGTCGTAATGGATTAGGATTTCTTGAATGTGTGGTCTTATGGTGCCTGGAATATTATTATAAAGCTTTGTGAACATTAGTTTAAAGTCTTGAATAGTTTCTCTAGGTCTAAAGACCATGTTGTTATATTCCCTAAGCCAATCTGCAGGACTTTGTTGTTGTCCAAAAGTGGAATTGAACCAATAAGATAGTTCAACCCAAGTGGAAAACAATTTAAGAGGCAGATAATAAAAGTCAGAAGCAACTCTTCTTTCTAGGTTATTAACAAAATGCCTCATACGAACATCTTCAGCATTATCCCCAATATTTTTGCAAGAATTCAAAAGGCACTTGAATTTTCTTCAGCAGTGCGGGTTCCATCCCCAGAGAATTTAGGCAAGTAATATTTAAATTTAGGAAAGTGAATTGTTGTAGGAGGTAAATTCAAAATATATGGCAAATGGAAAGGGGTTGTATTTAAGTATTCCTCAAATTCAAAAAGCCCATATTTTTTGAATATTATTAGGATCATTGGGGTGTGGAGTAGGTTGATATTTGTTGAAAACACTTCCTAGAGGAGGTGCAACCATTTTAATGGGTGGAATATCAAATATCAGAATCTAATTTAGGAATGAAATGTTAGATTTAGATAGTGGTATTGTAAGAGAGTTCTTAATATTTTCTAAATTCTTTCTTCTACCTCTAATAACTAATAAAGAATCAAATTCAGGAGATCTTCCTCTCAACCTACGTGATTGACGAGGGGTTTCAAATGATTGATATGTTGATTTTGATTGACGTGGGGTTTCAATATTATGATGTGAATATAGAGATTGGAGAAAGGGAGTGTGCATCTATCAATCAAGAGGTTTAATTCTTACAATGCACTATAGCAATTTTTTATTAGCAATTTTACTGTCACACGAGATGGTAGTCCAATACCTCTCCATTTCTTCACAAGTTTTTGTTGTATCAAGGGAAATATTAAATAGATTGGAAAATATTTTGTTTCGATTATTAAAGTTTGGAAAGGTATTAGGTTGACACAAGACGAGTTGATTCATCACTTAAGATTAAATTCAATTGACTTGTTTGAGAAAATACAATCTTTCACATATAGATATCTTAATAACAAAACTAAAAATCCAAGTAATTGACCTTGATTATACTCTTTTTCTATTTTTTCTTTATATGTAGACAATGATGACATAGCTATATCATCCTGATCATTTCTTGGTCTAAAAGATTGGAATTTGGTCATTAAACTTGTCAAACTCTCAGATAGAAACAATCAAACCAACAATAAAAGCAACAAACAAATGCAAAAAAAAGGACAAAAAGTGAAAGAGAATAAAACAGATCAAAATAACCAATTAAATAGGAAGCAAGTACAATTCGCTCCCTAGTATGGTCACCAGGAAGGATGTTGATGAATGTGAAAGATTCAATCACACAACCCTCGAATCTCTAGTTGGATAGACTATGAACGTGGGTACTATGTCTGGTTTAGATACTATAATACAAATTCGGAGTAAAAAAGAAGAAATCAAAAATTAAACTAATAATATTTATAATGTGGTAAATAAAACAAAGAAGGATATGTTGTTAAACATAACAGTAATTGAAACAATTGGCCTATGAAGCCAAACTCACAAATAGAAAATAAATTTTAGATACTATTATTGCTTCCTTTTAAGATCATACCCGGTAAAGAAAAAGGTTTCAGTGTACAATATACACAAAAGAAGCAATTAAAAAGAGAAAAACATAATTGTAATGATATAGATACAAGATGGAAGGAAAAATTAAAGATTCTTCATTGATATCATAAAAAGAACAATGTTTAGATATGGTGATCACAAATTGAGCAGATCAAAAGTATGTGCCAGGAACTCCTTGAAAAAATAGCTCGTTTACAAAACCATTTGGTCAAATTCTAACTGACATAAATAAAAGAATGAAACAAAGATGGATGCAGTTATCTCAATACGCCCATTCAAAGACAAGTATGTTACTGCAAAATAGAGTCAACATCATTATTGAAAAAATATGCAACATATATAAATCATCAGTAACTGAAATTACGGTACCTATGATAGCAAGAAATATTATCAACCTTTGTCAATATTTCTATGTAAAAGAATCCATGTAAATCAATGTCTATGAGTTACAAATATCTAAACACAATGAAATAATAACCCAACAAAAGAAAGAAAATGAAATTGTACCAACTTGTATTGCAACTTCAATCTTTTGTCTTCCCTTCCTTTAACTCATAAACCAATTTTCATAAGTGTTTATTTTATTTTAAAGAACAAGTCTTTAAATTTTAGTTTAAGCTTAATTAAAATTATCTGAGGCAAGAAAGTTGAGGGTAGGCTCCTAAAAAATAGGAATGACTTGAAAAGGGGAGGACCCACATCCAAAATGCATTGACTACATAGTCATAATATTTTGAATGCATGATCATCACCCATGTAGAATATGCATGCATCACATAAACATATCATCCATGGAATCAATTTTTCATACACGTCCGAAATATAATGTGGCTAATATCATAATCATGTACAAAATTCTGAAAATATCCCTCCTTTCCAAGTGAACTATAAATATAAAACATCATTAAAAGAATATGATAAATATTTCCGTCACCAACATATCCCTGTTAAAAAATATGAAAACATAAAATATGAGTTATCGATGTCCCTATCAAAAACTTGAAGTTTTAAATGCACATCATCAAAATACAACCATCAAAAACACATAGCATTAGATATTTCTTCCAAAATTATTGTCAAATATTCACCACCACAACATCAGAATTTATATGCAAAGGGAGAAGCATTATTCTTGGATTCCGCTAAGAATCATTCCATAAAGAAGCAAGGTCCCTTTGCTTCATATCACAGTTGATATTCAATATTCTTTAGAGCATAGGTTGTGGGATCCGCAATGGATCCTAAAGTGACATTATGTTCAATATCTTTTGTAGAGGAAGCATTGACAAAAGAAGTAGAGTGTGGACAAGGTGCAGTTAATGTGAGAACTAAAGGAGTAGGAGAAGTCTCATGAGTATGACTAGCAACAGAAGGAGAAGGGATATATTTTGAATGTAGATGAAGAACAAGTCTTCTAGAAGGTGGAGAAGCATCATGTGTAGCTAAACAAGAATTAGAAAAAAGATGTGGAATTTTAGAAATATTACCCCATGCGTTATCATCACATTTAGGTAAATTTTGAATGGGGTTCCAACCATAATTCTCATTTACTAGTGCATTAGTAGGTAGGGGTCCTGGTATGTATTTTATGTCAAGGTGAGGTTGGAGAGAGGTAGTTGAAATGCTTTGAAAATAGGGGGGATGCATAATACACTAGGAGACTATTAGTTGAGATGACCAGTGGTGGTAAGTTGGTGAAACTCATATGAATCGAGATTAAAATGGATAGAGAAATGTTATTATTATTATTATTATTATTATTTCTTCTAGAATCCCACTGACTTGGTGGTCTATTCCTCCTTCCTCTAGCTCTGCGCTAGCCTTGTGAACTTTAACTCATTTATGAAAAATACTTAAATTAATACTCAAACTATTAAACAAGGAGGCCATCAACTACTCATCTCAATTACAACTGTTACAAATCAATTGTACCAATTGTTAGAGTCCTATAATAGGAAGCAGTGGTATTGGTCTCTCGCTATTCACTTTGGTTAGTTTAGGCTATGAATCACTGGGTGTCATAGTCTAAAAGGCTTTCATGTTCAAAGGGTCATTTATCAAACTAGTAAAAGGTTGGAAAAGCTTTTTTCTTGTCAACTTTCTGTAAAATCATGATGTGGGTGTTTCCATGATGAGGTGCTCAGAAGTAGCTTTCCATTGGTATATTCATTTCTTCAAACTGACTTTTTGAGAAAAAGTTAGAGAAGATTGAAGTTTACTCTTCAAAATCCATAAAAAAATGGAAAATACATAAGTATGGATCCCAAATCACGTATATCGGAGCTTTGGAGAGGTATGTGGTGCAGGTAGGATCAAAATGGAGATTAGTGATCACCGATATCGCTAATCAACGATCGAAGGTTCCAAATCTCGCATCCCAAAGGTTTATGGTTAGTTGGTAGTTAGCGAGGTCCAATCAACAAAGCACATCGCAAGTCGCAGGTCAGAGGACTTGTGATATCACATATCGACAGTTGACAATTCACAAAAGGTCACAGGGTGGTCACATATCAAAAGTGTCGATATGCGATTGTCGATTTGCAAATAAAACATTGAGAATGGGCTTATAGTGTTAAAGTGCTAGGAAGGCCAAAAATAGGCTTACAAAGTAATCACTTGTGCAAACCAAAGAAAATCTAGGCCTTTTCTCTCCCCTCCAAAGGGATGCATGGAAGAAAAATATTGGATCCAATAAAGGCCATGTGGCAGATAGCGATTGGATCTGATCAGAGACACATGGCAAAAGATGATTGGGTCTGATTAGTGATGTGTGGTAGTCAATGATAGGTTCCGATATGCCACATGGAATATGACATCAACAATGATGTGGTCATACAGTGGACATGTGGTAGGTTGATTCAGCATTTTCGAGGGTCAGAAGGGGTAAAAAATGGATGACACATGTCACCACTCACAGGTTGACACATGGCATTGACATGGCGGTGATGTGGCAGTGATGACGTCAACAATCACATATCGGCGATCGGAGGTTGAGGCTTGTTGTGCATCAGAGTGAAACCTCTAATTGAAAACCTCCGAGAGAGGATCTTTGATAAGAGGGTTGAACGTGGGCACATGAAGAGTCATAGGACCAAGGGCCACATGCAAAAGGTGATCGATGATCACAATTGGTGAAATGTAATGTGTGCACTGAATGAAACTGTCGATTGGAATTTCTAGGAGAGGATCTTCGTTGTGGGGGCTAGCCCACAGTTATAAAGAGTTTAGAGAGCCAGGAGCTATCAGAACAAGGCGCAGACCTAGGCACATATATATTCAGTCCCATGTCATGTCTGATGGAACCATTGTAACAAGATATTCTAAATAGTCAACGTTGTTTTCCACCAAGTCTCAAAGTCTTATTATAAAGGGGAATTAACGCAATTTTCAAAGAATCAGCCCCATATCCCAAGCTAAAAGGGCTTAACCCCGAAGGACTAATCATATAGTCACAAATTATAATCTGCTATATTTTTTTGGTCTGGACTGATCAGAAGTCACCCAATAAGTAGAAGGGGGATGAACCAAAGGCATCAGGAGGATTTTTAGTAGGATGTTTGGCATCACAAGAGGCAATGTGGGATTTTTTAGAGGACTATGAGTGGATGAGAATGAAGATGATTTTTCTAAGTTAACTGTGTCTCTGTAATTAACCCGAATCTTGTTGTTTCTATTAGAAATGATCAAGTGCACCTTTTGATCACTTAGTGGATGTAATGCAATATATTTGGCCCTCATCCAAAGTAGTATTTAAAGGCTAAATGTATAATTTAATAGGGGATGATGGAGAATTGTTAAGAGGAGGAGGAGACACCATATAAATTTTAATAAAATCTCAAAGCATACTTTGTTATCATTTTTAGAGATTCTTGTGGTGTGTGGTCTTAAGCCCTTGTTTTCCTTATGTTAATTAATACTCATTTCTGAAGTTGTTGTCTTGAATTCATTCCTATATGCTCAAGTTAATGGTGGATCTTATTCATGATAGATTTTTTTTTTGCTCTATCATGTTTCTTTTGAATATTTAATTATAAGTTGTGTAGTAGAATTCATAGCCTTATGCTTTGTTACAAGTGACTGAATATTTATGTGTTCCATCATTCTTTTCTATACTACAACTGACTATTACCTTAAGATATGTGCCTACCCTTTCTCTGTTGTCTTGATGGCTCATGCATGCCTTGATGTGCTATAATCCTATACTTCAGTGGCCTTCACTTCAAACATTTTCATCAAAGTTTATATTATCTACCTTTGAGCTTAATAACTGGTCTAAAATGCATATCCTATCAGTCTTTTTGATTGATAGTTGATCCAGTGAGAGAGCCCTCTCTAAGGTTAGGGAGACTAGACCTTAACCTGCAAGTGGTTTGTGGTTACCTATGGGATCCCTTTCCTTAGTCTTAAGGGATTTACGAAGTGTTAACATTCTAGCATTGTTTCTGTGGAACAAATGAAATTTAATGTTCTCCAAGAAAGATTCACAAAGTTGTAGATATGATTATTGATGGTGGACAACAATTAGACAAAAAAAGGTTGAATCATTCACCTGGTGACTCTGAAATTCAAAGGATCCAGAAGATCAAATGTTCACAATGTCTTCATTGGTTAAAGCTCATTAATTTTGCAGAATTACTAGTGATTGTTTTCAAAATGGATTTTGCAAGAACTAATACTAGGTATGCTCTTATGGAGAGATATTGTATTCCTGGTTTTCTGAATCCTATGCCTCCTATTAATTGGTCAACCTATCTCCCAATATTTAGAGATGGAAAGGGAGAAGATGTTGCTTTGCAATTTTTCAATTCCACATGCATGCATGTAGACTTGAAGTTCATTTTCATGAGGATTCATTGATGAAAATGTTCTTGGCAACCTTAGAGGATAAAGCCAAGTCATGGTATGAAGGTTTTCTAGCTACAAGTGTATGTTCTCTGATGGATTTATATTCAGCATTTTGTAAAATTTTTAAACAAACTTATCCTTCTATAGTGTGGGTAGAAATATTTTGTGGAAAATTAGATGATTTGTTTTAGCTCATGGGAATTGACATCTATGATTAGGATGTAATGCCTGATAAAATTGAAGAAGCCTTACTTGAGTTATCTTTTCCCGAGGAAGAAACAAAAGAGGTCTGTTTCTTGGTTATTTATGAAGGTTCCCAACAGGTAACAACTTTCACAGTGGCTGATGAAACTGATCAAATGAAGGTCAATGAAGACATTAAGTAGACCGAGCCAGATTAGGAAGAGGAGAGAAGTGAGAAAGAAGAGGTTGTTTTAGAACCTCTTGCACATGAATACCTGGCTGCAGTTACAAAAGATGAAGAGTCTGCTAGAGAAGAGCAGGTTGTCCTGGATCTTATGGATGTGCACATTACTACTGCAAATTAGGTGGTTGACACATTTGAAGACAACCAAGTTGTTGAACAAAGTGCTCAAGTGGAGGTAACTAGTTATTTTTTTGAAGATTCTTTCGTTGGCATTTTAGAGTTTGCGAAAGAAGAGTTTTGTTATCCCAAGGTCAGTATGTTGCAGGATTTATGGGAGCTTGTACTCTTTATCGATGTTGGTGCTCAGGATCAGTTGAGTTTTGTGTTGCCCCTCTTTTCCTTTTTTTCCTGCTAATGGGAAGTGTGAGGAGAACCCAGTCAAGTAGCCATTTGCTTGACTGGTTACATTAGAAGGAGGAGATCACCTAATATGTACATTTCCAGCAGACGTGGACATCTCTCATTGAGATTTGAAGCACGAGGAGAATTACCTAAGACTTCTGTGATGTGTTGTCAAAATTTCTTTATTTCTTTAAAGTTTATTGCTATGTAAGTTAGTCAGTCAGTTTGCAATCATTTGGCTTTTAATGTTGACACCATTGCCCAATGGTTAGGTTACTAGTCTGCTTTTTGTTCTTGGCACCTCATAGGGAGAATACCATACCCATTGGAGTCGATGTTAGAGTCCTATAATAGGAATAAGTGGTATTGGCCTCTCACTATTAATTTTGGTTAGTTTAGACTATGAATCACTGGGTTTCATAGTCTAAAAGGCTTTCATGTTCAAAGGGTCATTTATCAAACTAGTCTAAGGTTTGAAAATATTTTTGCTTGTCAAGTTTCTATAAAATTATGATGCAAGTGTTTCCATGATGAAGTGCTAAGAAGCAGTTTTTTAGTGTTATATTCAATTCTCCAAACTGACTTTTGGAGCAAAAGTTAGAGCAGATTGAAGTTTACTCTTCAAAATCCATAAAACAATTGAAAATACATAAGTATGGGTCTCGGATCTCACATATCGAAGTTTTGGAGAGGTAAGTAGTGAAGGTAGGAGAAAAATGTTGATTATAAACCATCAATATCACTAATCGGTGATCGAAGGTTCCAAATCCCACATCCTGGAGTTTTATGGTCAGTTGACACTCAGCGGGGTCCAATCGACAGAGAACATAACAAGTCGCAGGTCGGAGGACTTGCGATATCGTATATCGACAGTCGCTGATTCGCAAAGGGTGGTAGGGTGGTCACATATCAAAAGTGTCGATGTCTGATTTCTGATTTGCAAATAAAACATCGGGAATGGGCTTATAGTGTTAAAGTGCTAGGAAGGCCGATTTTTATTTTACAAAGAAATCGCTTGCAAACCCAAAGAAAGTTTGGGCCTTTTCTCTCTCCTCCAAAGGGATATGTGGCTCAAGATAATGGTGGATATTATTCATGATATAATTCTTTGTTGATCTGTCATGTTTCTTCTGAATATTTAGTTATAAGTTGTGTAGAAGATCCATAAACTTATGCTTTGTTGCATGTGACTGAATATTTATGTGTTCCCTCATTCTTCGCTATACTACAACTCACTATTGACTTAGGATATGTGCTTACCTTGCCTCTATTGTCTTGATGGCTCATGCATGTCCTGGTGTGCTATAATCCTATACTTCAGTGGCCTTCACTTCCAACATTTTCATCAAATTTTGTATTATCTACCTTTGAGCTTAATAACCAATCTAAAATATATATCCTATCAGTGTTTTGGATTGATAGTTGATCCAGCAAGAGAGACCTCTCCAAGGTTAGGGGAGCAAGACCTTAACCTACAAGTGGTTTGTTGTTACCTCTGGGATCCCTTTCCTTAACCTTAAGGGATTTACGAAGTGTTAACACCAATCAAGAATCAGACACTTTCAAATGTTTGAGGGATGAATAAATAAGAGTGAATTTATGAATGGGAAATCCAAGCACAAAGGGGAAAAAGTTCAAACCCAATAGAATTCATATTGAAATTTTAATTTGTAGAGGAGGGCACATATCTATAACTTTATATAAAAACAATTGATATAACAGAAACCTTTTATAAAAACTTTGTCATTTGTCAACCCTCTTTCCTTTTTTATTTGAAAAACAAATATATTATGGTTTTAACCAAGGTTTATAAATAGATGGATTTTTTGCATATCATAAAATTTGCATTGCAGAGGAGGATAAGAAAAATACAAAGTTTTCCACCTAACGGGGGTCATACACATATAATGTCATGCCCTTCGGATTGCAAGGATTTTTGTTCGAATTCGGGGCTGAAATAATAGTGACATTGATAGAGATATCGTATGTAAAATAATGAGTAGAAGAACATGATATCACATATGGGTTTATGCATCATAAATGTAGGAAAATGCAGAATGGTCTTTGAATAAAACATGTAATACAATATTACTTCCTTAGTATCAATAGATATGGATTTTATTTTTGAAAAATTTCACATGTATTAACAGGAGGGAAACCCTTTTGAGAAAGAGAGACCTTGAAATTCAAGAGAAAACCCTTCAAACATAAAATAATATTGTTTTTTTGTGTAGAAGAGATGATACAAATATAGTCAAATTTTTTGTGTAAGACATGATAGACAACCTTGCATTGGCACGTCATTTCCATAAATTTTCTTTAAACAAGTTTGGAGAGGGTGTCGGCTTCTCATAATTCAAAACGATTTTGTAGGAGAGGGTTTGAAACCCTTTTAATATTTCAAAGGATGCATAGGTGGGGTTTTGAAGCCTTTCCTTTTGTTAAATTTAAGAGCAAATTGAAAGAACAGGGGTAGAAGACACCCTTTATTTTGAATGGATTTCTAGAGAACAGGGGTAGGTGGCACCATTTCTTAAACTTATAAATGCATTGAATGCAACCATGAATACATAAAGGAAACAATTTGTAGGGTCATAGGAATCTTGTGGAGGGGAAAAGGGGAAAAAGCATGGAGAAGTGTCATGCCCCAAAATTGTTGTATATAATGCATCTTTTTACCCATATTATGCCTCGCTTATTTCCTTTTTTTACCATTTTATGAACCTTTATCTTGAACTTATACATTACTTTAATGCAATAATGAAGATTTAAATTTGGTTTGCATTTTATACCTTTTTTATATGCATTTCTTAGTATTGATGTTCATTAAGTGTTGTTAATGAAGTTCATGAACTCCACAGAGATCTTGCACCGGAATGGAAGTATATGGGGACCACTCGATCATCTGAGCTTGCAACAGAGAAAAATGATAGATGAAATATGTTCAAAACTATTTTGGAGCCTTTTTTATAATTAGAGGTGCACTTATCTTTCATTGATGTGTTCTTGCACTAAAGAGCAGCATTCCTACACTAAAGAGTAACCAATTTGGGGATTTGACATCTACGTGCACTTTCAAAAAATACGAGAAAGGATTTTATTATAAATGATGATTTAACACCTCCACATGAGTTAGAATGCACCTAGGTTGCACATGTGGGTTTTTAAAAGAAAATCAACAAATCTTCCCAAAATTCACACAGTTTTCAAACTGCCAATTTTTACCTTGATGTGCATGCAAATGAAAGCGAATCTAAAACATTTGAGCATATGAGTTTTTTCCCAATATAGAAAATTATCTGAAACCCAAGCCATTTCCAAAAAGTCACCATGGTTAAGAAGATACATGAGGTTTGTTGAGGCAGTTTTATAAAGAAAAAGAAATTGTTTTTCCAAAATTCTATGATCTTCCCCAGATTTGCAAAAAATCGAAAATTCCGTATCAGACTTGTATTTCCTTGATTGGATTATGGTTGTACTGGGTTTCCATCAATCGGAAATAGTTTGGATTGAATCTCTCATTTTTTTTAATGGATTGGTTGTCTTAAAGCTAAATTTGTATCATGAAATCTATAAAAACAAAGTTATGGCTTCAAGCCTAGGGGGGAGAGAAGCCATTCTTTGTACTCTCATGCTATTGAGCTGAGTGTTGGGGGTTCTATCCCCTTCCTTTGATCAACAGGAGTTGGACTACTAAAGCTTGTGATGTATTAAAGATTGAGATTCCCATTAATCAATGTCAGTTTCCATTTCCATCTTTGTCTAATCTTGTTACTAGGGCCCAACCAACCCAACTTGTTCTCCCTTGTTTAGTTAAGCACTGTGTTATTTTTTTTATAATATATATATATATATATATATATATATATATATATATATATATATATATATATATATATATATATATATATATATATATATATATATATATATATATATATATATATATCTAGAGAGAGAGAGAGAGAGAGAGAGAGAGAGAGAGAGAGATTGTCCTTGTGTGGAATCTATAAAATGAATTGTTATGTCATATCAATTTTGCATAGTATTTCTGGTTTATCTCTGACAACTTCGCTTTTTGAATCCATAAGGCATGAATAGTTTAGAGTGGTGTTCCTGGATCGGGGAGAAGCTAGCGTGTCTCTTGAATATTTTTCAGTGTTTTTTTATTTGAAGCCTTATGCATAGAAGTCTTTTATCTGAAATCATTTATTTGACTTGGATTCTATAAAACTAAATTGGATATTTCTTTGTGACAAGAATGCTCAAGTTTGTGGATTTTTTTGGAAACCAAGGATAACTTTGAAAGGGATGATTGCTCTTTTTGAAACTCTTGTTTTATTCTCAAATGGTTTCAGCTAAGTAAAGCACGTCTAAAGTGGCTTTCATGCTTTATACTATATATATATATATATATATATATATATATATATATATATATATATATATATATATATATATATATATATATATATATATATATATATATATCAGTGCAGGAAGAGATTGTATGCATTTTCATTTGTTGGAAACACTTGTTGATATAGTCATGACCTGGATGTTTGAATAGTATAAGTGCGATTAGAGGGTGGAGAAAGAGTGCATAATTGATTTACTTAGCTTTCCTAGGTAATTTATGATCTGACTTATTGATTTTCATTGTTTTTCATGAACTTTATCTATATTTTGTATTAACATATCTTTTCCGAAAGACCTGGTTCTGATCTCTTGATTTGGGATACTTTTTTATTGAGTGCAGTGAAGTTATTTTGATAATGGTTGATTGAGGACACTAGGGCCATGACGTTTTTAATGACACGGCGCATGTAAGAAAGTGGTGAGTGCTTTACTGGAACAAAGTAGGGCTAGTGCGGGAATGAGACTGATAAAAAATTGCAAGAATATTTTGACAGACTTGTGTGCTTGATATGAGATAGTGGTTTGAAGCCTATTTTTTAGGATTCTTTTGGTGATTTAATATATTGTAATATCAATTGTATGCATGTAAGAGAGGTAGTTAGCATTCAGATTGACCAAATAAAGTTGTCATTGTATACTGTAGGAATCACATAATAGAATTATTATTCATTTTATTTGGAACTTAGAAGATTGTTAGTGCACAGTATAGAAGTAAGGAGTGATTTCTCTTTCTCTTTTTCCAATGTATAATAACTAGGGTCTTCTTATATATTGTTGATAGATTATGTTGAAGGCTGGAACTTGACTACCTCAACATCAGGGAACACCACCCAGTCGAGAGCTTAAAACAATTTCGTTTCTTTGTAAATTGGTGGGTCCAACTGGGTATAAAGGGACTAGTTTCCTGTTTTAAAGAGATTTAATATAATAACAAAATAAAAAAATGATGAAATGATTGTATAGATAATGATAAAATTACTAAATAAACTTAATCTACTTATATCCCGGGATAGTACATCTTTGTATGTGATTCAAAGAAAGATTTCACAAAGTATATAACAATATAGATCATTCAATACTTTGATGAAAATAAAGCATATATGATAAACCAAATTAATCAAATCGTTAAATAATTTATTTGGTTAAAACTCAATCACATAAAAGATCTCGTTATCTCATACATAATGATAAATCATTCAATTATGCACATCAATAGTGATAATGACTGATTGTTTTCAAATCATTTATATAACGAAATAACGCATAAGAGATTCACTATCTAATTCTGTAATACATAAAGATAACATAAAGATAATAGTGCCCGATGCATTAGCACTCTGCTTATGAAAAAGATATCTTTTAGGCTCAACTTCTCAATTAGATAACTTTGGATCAAACAATAGTGCAAGTTTAAATCTATCTTCTCAAAATTCTGGACCCATTTCTAAATGCATGAAAGGGGTTTAAATAACCTATTAATATTACAAAAATAGTAAACTTAAAATAAAATTCTTCAAAAAATCTTTAACAAACTAAGCTAAGATAAAGGATAGCTAAATTAGTAATCTGTTGTAACAAGAACTCATGATTGTGCTTTAGACTGATTCTTCATATGCTCTCTGAGATTATATATGTTTGTGAGCAGCTTCATCTAGGGGGGATGTACTGGTTGCATGCGCATTTGTCCCGTAAACACTGCATCACTAAGTGCTAGAAGAAATTGTATTGTTGCACTCAAGAGACACCTCAGCACGAGCCACTGACTATGAGGCTTTACTAGAAAATGTTAATAATTTTCAAGGTTTTCTTGTGATAAACTCTGAATCTCTTGAAACAGATTTTTAGATGTTTCCTACCAAGATTGTTTTAAATCTTTGATATTTGACAAGGTATCCTTTGGGAATTCTTGAATTAGATTGGCTTGCAATAAGGTATCTATAATGTATTCGGTGAAATTTGTGGCAAGATTTGTGGCTCTGATAATATCCATTTCTACCCTTTTCATTTTGATATCCCAGTAACTGAAAATGATATCCTTATGTGATTCTTCAATTCGAGGGAGATCAGATGATCTTCCCTGAGCACTCTCTTGCCAATCTATATACTCAAAAAATTTCTTGTCAGCATCCTTGTAAAACGTCCTCAAATCGGACAATTAGTTTACCAAAGAATCATTGGTCTTTGACAAGTCATGAATTAAAGCCAATTTGTGACAGAAGATAGCCTACTGCTTTGTTAGGAGTATGTTCATTTCTGATGCCTCCTTATCTTTGGATTTTCCCTTGGTTGTTTTATCATTTGTTGCAATTCCATTATCTGTGCATCCTTGTCCTTCACTTCAAATTCAAATTGTATCTTTAAATCATTAAAACTTTTCTGCAACTCAGTAAGATTTGCTTGCCATTGTGTCTCAATCACTTGCTTTTCAATTTGGAAAGTTTGTTCTAATTGAACAATCCTTTGATCATTTTCTCTCATTAGCAGTTGTATTTCTATAGCTTTATCAATGGTATCACTAGTGTAAGCTCCTGCAAACTGAGATAATATGTTCAATTCCTCGTCAGGGACTGTTTGAGCTCCTTTCCAAAGAACTTGTAAATGAGTCTCATTTGCAACTAGTACTTGAGATTGCTCTATCTTTATTTTCTTCCTTGACCTTCTCATTACTTCTTTATGATTTGGACTATAAAATACGTCCAAAGGATGGATTTCTTCTATCTTGAGGACTAGCTCGGTAGTAGGGAATGTAGGAATTATTTCCATATCATCGACAATAGTTGATTGATTGACAATCTCAATATTAATGTTATTCTCAGGAGTTTTAGGAATAGTATTCCCTTGGGAAACCTCAACAGTAAATGAGGTCGTCCCTATAGTTTTTGGAACCTATTATGTCTCTCTGCTTACTGTAACCTGCTCTGCTTGTATATCGGCTGAGGTACCTACAACCCGAGTTTCTTTTGTTTTCAAAACATGTTGAACTCTTCCCATACTTCATCCAATTTGTTCTCCTCTTTAACTTTTCTTGTTTTCTCAACAACTTTAGTAGTTGTTTCAAAGACTTGGGAAATAATTAAAGCTTTTGAAGAGGAATTTGATGCATCTAAATCTTCTGAGTTTTGTCGAAATTGTTTTAACAGAGATTCTAGAAAATGAGTTATTCTTCACTGACGATATTGATTAAATCTAATCAATTCGTTGGGACTTAGATTGTCTGCTGCTAATTTTTATACCATATAATACTTTGGAACCATTTCAAACAAATCATCGAACTTGTTATGCTCACTTGAAAACGGTTTGAGCTTAGCCTGTGTTGTAACATCTTTAACTACTCCATGAGGGTCATATGGCCTGTTTAGTATGGTTGGAAAACTAAAGTCTTTTAATTGTTCAATGTCAACTAAGGAATGCTTGAAATTCTTTAATTCATAGGTACCACAGGGGATAGGAAAACATGGCCAGGTGGATGTCTTGGCATCTTTAAGTACTTTAGTTAATCTCTTACCAATTGTTTGATAAGTGACTTCCTTGGCCAAAAAATTTATCTGCTACAAAAAGGGGTAAAACATGACGATGGGAAAGGCTACCAAAAACTTGAATGTAAGTAAATGACACTTCCCCACACTACTTTCCTATAGGCTTTAAGTCTTTATTGGCTTCTGTAGTAAGTCTAGGAGATTTTCTGCCAAAGACTTCATGGTGGATAGGGAGCATGACCTCATGACAGATTTTGTACAAGTGAGCATGGTATTTGGTTTCCCAAAGGATATTGAGATAAACAGATATAGGACTAGGAAATTGGTTTGTCCATTTCCAACCAAGAAATGGAAAATCATAAGAAAAACAAATTGCGTCCATGACATAGGCACTCATAAAGAAAGGAGGAGTCGTTCTTTTAAGAAAATTGTGCTTCTGTCTATAATTACGGATTTGAGTGGTCAAATTGTTGTATAAAATAGTCACCCAATCCATGATATAGCCATCAGTAGAGGCTTCTATCAGTGGGAGCCATTCTTCAGAGAATTTCTGTGTATTTGGATAACCATAGAAGTGACATAACATAACAACAATATGAGAGAAAGGGCCAAAAATAGATGCTAATAAGTACATACCCTTGTCCTCTCACTTGTGTTTATTTGGGTCCCTTCTCCATTCTCTGATTAGCTTCATAGGGTTCAAATTCTCTTGCATGAATTTCTGGATGAATTGAGTATCATATTTCTTCTAAGGTTGAGGCAGATGATACATTTTCCTTAAATCCTTGTCTTTAAAAGACCCAATAACTACCTTCTTTGGAGTTACAAACGTTCTGTCTGTAATGTCGATATGGTCAACAACCCATCTCACCATATCTCTATATGGTAGAATTTTGGGGCGGGCAGCAATTCGATGAAGAAATGAATTGGCCACATCATTCCATGCATTGTTGTTACTTGAAGGAGAATCATCAGTAGTAGCAGCCTGTTTCACAATTATTCTCATATTTTCATCCTCGAATAATTTTTATATTTCCTCTCATGAGACAAAACATGCATCTGGAGTGCACGTAGTATTTGTAAACAATGGAGACATCTTGGACACTGATTCAGGGGGCAAGAATGGTTCTTGTTGTAATATGGACTTCCTCCTCACCTTGATTATTATTGACATGTCTTTTAACTTCTCTTTATTAGAATTTACCTATAAAGAAACAAACCAAGATAAGCAGCAAGAGCTTCGAAAGATGCAAAGAGCCATATCAATTCAATGCGAGTTTTATGCAAAATCCTTTCACATTAACTCGAAATTATTACAAATCATCAAAAAACCTTGAAATTAGAACTATGCAGAGTGGTCATTTAATTTCCAAATGTTTGTTCACATGACAGTGACATTTGTCATTATATCGAAAAATATTTTATCAGTATTTAGTATCGAGTGATATTAACATAACTTAGCGACCTGCAATTTCTAAAAAACATATAGGTGTGGGATCTATATTAGTGAAATACTAGAGTTGAATAGAATGCAATATCGACATACATCAAATGACGAAATGTGATATCGGCTTTTGAAGGATTGCAATATTGGTCTCAGTATTTCACTTATCAACTTTTCAACATTTCAACTTTTTGGCTTTTCGCTGTTTCACTTATCGGATTTTCGGCATTTTGATTTCAGCTTTTTGCAATCGGCTTTTCATTATTTCGTTGTTCTTTGAAACTATCGATACCACATGTAAGTTTTAGTAAAACCTATCCTTTTATGGTATTTTCCTTTATTTGTTATGATTTTGAGATTCGTAAGGCTTGTAATTTTTCTCCTAAAACTACAAAAGGATTCCTAAAAGGTTTTATTCCCTTTTCATAAAACTTCTTGTTTTATTCAAAAAACAAAAGAGTAAATATAAAACTTATCTTATTTTATCTAAACAAGGAAGGATTCTATCCTAAAAATTTTAAAGGGTCCCCATTATTTTTTCTCTTAAGTCTAAATATAATGGGGGTTTGTTGATCAGTACCACAACAATTGGCAACACACTAGATGAAACAGTTAATCTTTGTAAGATGTCAATCTTTATCAAGAAATTCCTTTAGAAAGTTTAAAAATGATTGAAATATGGATCGATATAGATAACTTTGAAATGAAATAATTTGTTCTATTGTAAAGTTTCTCAAGGTTTGTGATAAATGAAAATATTTTTTTTGTAAATTAGTCGCTAATAGGTTGAAAAGATAAAGTAAAAACTATTATAAGATTAGCGTATTGAATAAACTTATTATTCATTGGTAGAGCCAGTGCTGTGAACAGACGTTCATAGCCTCGACAGGGTTACCATTTAACCAAAATACACCAGTATCCCATCAATATTATAATAACATTATTTAGAGGCAATACATTTCCTTTTTTCTTTTTCTTTTTTAAATTATTTATTTTTTTACTTTAAACTCATTATCCTGGTTTGGTAGCTAGAAAATGATAATGTCATTCGCAAGTTGTAATAAAATTGAACAAGCCGAATCGTGATGAGATTTCTTGTCTCAAAGTTTGGTGACTAAGAGCCACTATCTTGGTTTGGTTTCCAATAGTGATAATGTCAATTTTATTAGTTTCCTATGATCATGGTAAGAAGGCTCGTGATGAGACCTCTTAACTTTTAACTTTTTTATATTTTTGAATTACACTCTTAATTTTTTTTAAATAAATGGATGGGGAGGTTTCATTTACTCTTTACGAGTCTTGGATGACCTCTTTAAGTAAAAGATGCTAAAGACTTCATAGTAATTTCTATTTTTATAAAGATAACTTTTCAAAACCAATTCACAACAAATAGATTTTAAAACGAGTTTCAAACCAAAAGATTTCACAACTAAATGATTATCTTATTTCAAAGCTTTAAAATAGATTCAATACTTAGATTCCAATTTAAAGTTTTTCTTTCTAAATTGTTCCTTAAATAAGTTTAACAATTCAAAAATAAAGAGAAACTTCCAATGTGTTTTTCAAAAGCGTAGTACTTTTAGTAACAAAAGGAAATGATATATAAAGATATTTACATATTGTACAAAAGAACTCATGTTCTTTCAAGAAAAATATTTTTTGAGTATAAGTCCATTAACAGGAAGAATTTCCTTCTTCCCTTGTAAATCTTGCAAGATGAAAGTTGATGGACCTATCTTCTCAAAAATTTGAAAGGGACCAAGCCAGAGTTTTTGAAATTTTGTATGTTTTCCTTTGTCCTCATGCACTTTATCCCATTTCAAAACTAAGTCACTGATTCCAAAAATATCTTTAACTGAATTGACATCAAATGAATCTTTGAAAAAAAAATTATGGTGAGCATGGACTAGCTTAGCTTTATTTCTTTCTTCTTCCAACTTAACAATTTGAGACATTCGTAATTGTAAAGCAGAAGAAGGTTGTTCTTCAATAAATTGAACTAGGGCTGATGAGGGCAGAGCTAGATTTGGAGGTAGGATAACTTCTTTCCCGTATACCAAATGAAAAGAAGAAGTACCTATTGAGGTTTTCTCAATTTTTCTATCATCCCATAAAGAAAGTATTAAAGCTTTCTAACAGTTCTTTTGATTTTGATCAATAGTTTGTTTGATGATCCTTATAAAAATTTTATTAGTGGATTCTGCTAAGCCATTTCCCCCAGGGTAATAATATGTAGAATACTTAAGTTTAAATCCTCTCTTTAAATCAAATTCAGTCATTGCATTTCCAGAAAAATAAGAAGCATTGTCAAAAATAAGAGAATGGGGGATACCAAACCTGGGAATAATAAATTGATCAAAGCATTCAATGATGCTTTTAGAATTGGCTAGATTCAGAGGTATTGCCTCTACCCATTTCGTAAAATAATCTGTTGTAGTCAAAATGTACCTATGTTGTTTGGAAGAATGAGGAACGATCTCACCTATTATGTCCAGTCCCCATTGCTCAAAATTTTGTTCGATGTTGACTGGTTGCAAGGGCATGGAAGGTTTCCTTTGTCTTCCTGAAGCAGTTTGACAAATTTTTCATCTTCTTATATATATGTGGGTATGTTTGAATAAAGTTGGCCAGTAATATCCAACATGCAGAATTTTGTGAGCCATAGTATCTCCACTATAATGTCCACCTTCCGGTCCATCATGAAGTTCCTATAAGACCTTTTTTCTTCAATTTTTTCCAAACATCATAATAAAACATAATCATATTTTTTCCTAAATAAAACATCATTGATGAGTTGATATTGATTGGCTTTCAATCTCAAGGCTCTCTTTTTCTCAACATCTAGTTCAAGTGGTGTATAACAATTTTTCAAACAAAAGATTAAGTCATCATATTGACACTAAGTACTAACAAAGAGTACCTATGTGATTTGTTCAATACTACATGTTACTTCATCTATTGATGTATCATTCACTCTTGTGACTAACCTACAAAAACCTTGACCTTTTACAATTTTAACGGGTTTGATTTCTAGAGCATATTCTTGTAGTGTAGTAACCTAGTTAGCTATTTTTTCTCCTAACTCCTTTTGAATAAGCAATTTCCTGGCTGCTGAGAAAGGGATAGTAACTTGAACATGAGTTTTTAGAAGAAAATGTCTAAAATATTTCATAGCTTTGTAAATTTAAAAGGCTTTCTTTTCTACTCCCGGATAATTTAATTTATCTCCTTGAAAATTTGAGCTGAAAAAGCAATAGGAGCTTCGACTTTCTGTTCATTTGGTTGTGTTAGGACCATTGCATATGATAGTTTAGAGGAAAAGGTATATAAAATAAATTAATCAGAAAAATTGGGAGTTTATAGAGAAGGAGCATCAATTACAACTTCTTTGATTGCTTTAAATGCTTCTCTTTCATGATCACTCCATTTAAAAAGTGTATCTTTTTTTATCATTGTTTGTAATGGTAGGACAATTTGAGAAAATTCAAGGACAAATCTCTTAACAAAATTGATTTGGCCAAGAAAAGATTGCATTGCTTTTTTTATATGTGGTAATGGAATTTCTGAAATTATTTTAATTTTTTCTAAATCAATATAAATTCCATGTTTGGATACAATAAAACTGAGTTTACCTTCACTGAGAGAAAAAAATGATTTCTTGGGGTTTAGAGAAATTCTATACCTTCTACATATTTCAAATATTTTCTTTAAATCATGAAAATGATTATTTATCTTCTTTGAATATATGGTAATATCATCAAGATATACCACAATGATTTTCTAATATGCATATGTTCCCTACCTTATTCTGAATGTAGTTTTTAATTGGTCTTCTAGATGAACTAGGATCTAATTGTATCCTGAAACCCATCTAAAAAAGACACTAGTTCAAAACTAGCAACTGATTGCAGAACTTGTTCCATTAATGGGAGGGGAAAATTGTCTTTTTGACATGCCTTATTTAAATTCCTAAAATCAATACAAATGCGAATACCACCATATTTTTTTATAATTGGTACAAGATTGGAAACCCATTTGGAATGTCTTACTGGAAAGATGATTTTGGCTTTTAAAAGTTTATTAACTCACTTTTAATTTGAGTTTCCAAAGTCGGATGTATCTTCCTAAGTTTTTGTTCAATGGCTTTAATATCATGTACCATTGGGATAATGTGTTGAATGATAGAGACATCATAAGTTTTCAAACCATGATAATTCCAAGCAAAGATATACTTATATTTCTTTAGCAAACGAATAAAGCATTTATTTATTCAGATGAGAGACCAAGACCTAAGTTAATATTTTGGGGTTTTGTATCAGATCCTGGGTTAACTAACTCAAATATCAAAGTTGAAATTTGAAGTTTTCAGTTGTTGACCTTTTTAAATCTGTCTTTGAGATCATAAAGATCCTCAAGCTTAGCTACAGGTTTTGGTAGAGCATTTTTTTCATTTGATTTATTCAATTGAGAATCATGTTCATTCTCATCAATTACTTGGTCAAGATAGGATTTTTCGGATGATAAAAAGTATAGGTATATATATATATATATATATATATATATATATATATATATATATATATATATATATATATATATATATATATATATATATATATATATATAGATATATCATCATTGAATACTCGCCAATTGGTAACATTATCGGGAATGGGTGGACGAAAAATCAACTCTATAGAAAATATGGTTGGACTAAAATATTTAGGTGGGATTAATTTAGATGCAACGTTGGCCAAAAGATTAGCACTAGTGTTTTGTATTCTTGGTATTGGACAGTTATTGAATGCTACTAAATGTGAAGTAAGATTTTAAATAAGGATTGATAATGCCTAAGGTGATTTGACACACAATGAATATTGTTTCTGACTTGTTGTATAATGATTTCATAATCACCAAAGTTTTGAAGATATTCAACACCAAGTTTTATCACTTTATACAATCCTTGTACTAATGCTTCATATTCTGCAATCTTATTAGTACATTCAAATTCTAGCCTACATGCTAGCATAGTTTTTTCACTAGTAGGGCTTATTAATATATATCCAACTTTTGCACCTTCACTAGAATTAGAACCATCAAAATAAAGATTCATGTTTATTTACAATAGTATCTACAACATTAATACACCTAGTCAAATATGTTTGTGAATAATTTTCAATTTGAGAAGAAACAGAGTTTGCTAAAAAAGGAGATTCCTGAGCTGTAAAACTTCCAAAGAAAGATTCCAAAGAATAATTTCCAAGGATGTTATTAGTAAAAACTACAAGCTCATTCTCTTCATCCAAATTAGTAACCAAGTGTTTCATATGCTTTTCTCTGTCTACCTGAATCTGATTTGGTTTGTCATTGTAAGGAAGCCAAATATGTGGGAAGGAGTACCAATTACTCTTGATATTTGAGTGTGCCCTACTCTAGCCTAGAAGTTTTCAAAATCTGTGATCGACCTCCTCCTTCAGCTCCTGGGGATTTCATGCCTCGCTTGGTACGTGATGGATCAAACATATCCTCCTCTTGAGGGTGCTTCGATCCCTATCCCATCTGCAGGAACTTCAGCACAACTGGGAGAAAATGCGAAAGACTTCGCTTCACTGCTCTTCTCCTTGGGACCATCTCATCCTAGACCATCCATATCAAAGTTTGTTAAGAATATTGATGAAATTCCTGAAATAAACCTTCCTCCTACTCTTCCTCACCATGCAGCTCTGTCTCTCTCTAAGCGAGGTTTGGTGGGACAATTCACTGGTCTCTACTCCTCTCCCCATTTGGTCCTCAAATGAGTAGAAAGAAAATGGGCCTCATCTATCATGGGGAAAATCTCCATCAGATTCTACAGAAGAGGATACTTTACCTTCCACTAAAGAGGACAAAGACTTAATCATCAGAAACGTGTCATATTTCATGGATTCAAGAGGGCTTTATCTCAATAGATGGACTTTGGACTTCGATGCAGAGCTAGATGTGCCAAATGTAGTGCCATTATGGTGAGGCTCCCTCATCTTCCTCTTCATTTCTAGGGAGATGAATCTATTAAAGAAATAGGGAATGATGTGGGGAAATATATTGACAGAAGTGAGCCAAAGGAAAACATGCATGCCTGTGTGAGAATATGTAGAAGTAGATCTGGGGAAAAGACTTCCAGAAGTAGTCAAGATAAAAGTAGATAACTAGGTTCACATCAAACAACTAGACTATGAATATATACCATTCAAATGTAAGGTATGTCATGAATATGGTCATTTTGCAAATAGATGTACTAATAATCAGGAGACAGAAGAAATAGAAAAATCGGAACCAAAATGTAAGTAGGTCAAGAAGAAAAAGTCAGCAACCAAACCCAAAAAATCTTCTATTTCCAATGTTCCTCCCTTTTCAGCTACCTTCCCCCCTTCCTCATCCCTCCCCCGAAGCAATCAAGATCAAAGTGGATAACTGGGTTCACATCCAACAGCTAGATTATGAACAAATACCATTCAAATGTAAGGTATGTCATGAATATGGTCATTTTGCAAATAGTGTACTAAAAATAAGGAAATAGAAGAAATAGAAAACCAGGAACCAAAATGGGAGAAGGTCAAGAAGAAAAATTCAACAACCAAACCCAAAACCCCTTCTATTTCAAATCTTCCTCCCTCTTCAGCTACCTTCCCCCCTTCCTCGTCCCTGACCCCCCCTCTCGCCCCCATCCTTCCATTCTAGGCATATTTCATCTCAAGACTCCCCCTCTCCCTCAGCGCCCCTCCTTTCATCTTCTATCCCTCCCCCCTTATCGGATCTATTGGTCTCTAATCCCTTTGGCTCTCTTGCAAATCATGATCTCCCCTCCCATCCCCCTTCCTCCACCCCTCTTCTTCTATTCCCCTCTAATCCCTCCCCTTCCTCACATATCCCCTCCCAAATCCCTCACCCCTCCTCCTTCAATCACATAATCAATTGCACCATTTCCAAAAAGCTCCTCTCCTCTCACGACCACCTTAAAAAGGTATGAAGAAAAACTACCAGAGAAATTAGAGATGAAGCAGTGGCAAAAGAAATGGCTCTGGCCACCCAACAACCTATGGACACTTTCCTAAGAAAAATAAGGAGAAAATCTCCCACACTAATAGAGGGAAAGGCCTTTCAACCCTTAACATCAAGTGATAATGATTATAGTCTCCTGGAATTGCAAAGGAATGGGAAGTATGCCAAAAAATAAGGCAATGAAATATATCATAACTTTAGAGAAACCTGATATCTTTATGCTCCAGGAGACAAAGGAAAATGAAAATGAAATGGAAATAATGATAAAAAAACCAAAAATTATCAAGGAACCTCAATCCCAGCGACCAAAGCCTCGGGAGGAATATGCACAGTATGGAAAACTGAAAATTGGGAGCTCATTCAGCAAAAAAAAGAGTTTCATTGGATAAAAACAAAAAAACAAAAAGACAAATATTTCATTATAAATATTTACGCCCCAAACCATTACAGGGAAAAGGAAGTCTGCTAGTCCACCCTAAAAAATCATCTAATTCAGGACCAAAATAGAGGCATAATCATAGGAGGAGATCTCAATTTGGTATTGAGTGCAGAGGAAAAATTTGGGGGAAAATACAATGTTGAACCTTATAGGGAAATTTTAGAATCTATTATTGAAGCATGCAAATTAATGGACATGCCTCCTAGAAATGGAAAGTACACATGGACCAACAAAAGAATTGGGAAAAATAACATCATAGAGAAATTGGATATATTCCTAATACAAGACAAAGTTTCCAATGAGTTCAGTGAGATAAAATCCAAAATCATCCACGATATAGGATCAGATCACAAACCAGTGACTATCACCCTTGGGAAGTTATATAATCTTGGCCCAATTTCTTTCAAATTCAGCTCCACATGGAATGATAGAGAAGAAGTCAAGAAAATCATAACTGAAGTGTGGACAACACTAATTAAAGGGTCACCTAGCTATTTTTGGGAAACTAAACTAAAATCCCCGAGGAGAGATCTAAAACATTGGGCGAGGATCAACAATATAGAAACACAAAAAAGAAAGTTAGAAATAGCAGAAAAAAATAGACAAAATACAAATGAAAAAGGAGCATCAAAAGGAAACACAGGAGAGCATATGGCAAGAAGAACAAGCATATAGGGATATGTATAGACAAAACAAAAAGGAAGAAGAAGAGTGGTAGATAAAATCGTGAAGTCTATGGATCAAAGCAGGAGACAATAACACAAATTTCTTTCATAATACGACCATGATAAGAAGAAACCAAAATCAAATAGACAACATAAAAGATAATGAAGGAAAAGTAGTCAAAGGACAAGAGGAAATAAAGAAGGAGGCTTATAGATACTATAAAAATATATTATCATCCCCAGCATCAAATAATGATTATGAAGAATATCTTCAACATATACACAGGAAAATCAGTGAAGTAGAAAACAATGAACTCACAAGAACAGTTGAAGGAAAGGAAGTAGCAGATGTTGTTTTGAATTTGCAGCCGGATAAGGCTCTTGGCCCAAATGGGTTCCCTATTTCCTTCTATAAAAACAACTGGACCATTATTAAAAAAGATTTGATAAGAATGATAAGAAATGTTTTTGGGAAATTCAAGGTTGGAGGATTCACAAACTCTTCCTTCCTGACTTTTCTTCCAAAAGAGTCAAATGCTAAATCCTTTAGTAGATTCAGGCCTATTTCACTATGTAACCCCTCCTACAAAATCACAACAAAAATCCTGGAAAACAGAATCAAAGTATTGCTTCCAGAAATAATATCAGAAAATCAAGGAGGATTTGTCCCTAAAAGAAAAATTATGGACAACATTCTAATAGTGTAGCAAGATTTGCACTCTAGCCTAATGAAAAAAGAAAAAGGAATGATTGTTAAGATGGACATGGCTAATGCTTTTGATAGGGTCAAACTGGGTTTTCTCATGGCTGTCCTACAAATATTTGGTTTCTCCAAAAAGGCAATAGATATAATAAAAGCTTGTATTGTGGGTCCTTGGATTGCTCCATTGGTCAATGGAAGACCAAGTGAATATTTTTAGAGTTCATGGGGGCTACGACAAGGTTGTACTCTCTCTCCTTTCTTATACATTATAGTGGTGGACTTGCTGAGCAGAAGTCTTGAGAAATGCAGACAAGGGAGGACTTTCACAGGATTCTCAATCTCTCCTAAAGTAAAAAGTATAAACCACTCCCTATTTGCAGATGACACTTTGATTATGGGAGGGGCCTCCTGCATAATAGAAAGAACAATAAAAAAGGTATTAAATAGTTTTATGGAAGCCTCCAGGGTGCTTCTAAATAATCAGAAATGCATAATCTATGGATGGAACACTTCATCTCACACTCTCCAAAAAATATCAGAAATTTTGGAAATTCCATTTCAAGAGAAGTGGAGCCACTTCCAATATCTTTGACTCTCGATCTCAAAAGAAAATTTGAAGACCAACATATGGAATAAGTACATTGAGAAAATGAAACAAAAAGTGTAGAATTGGGGCATGATCTGGCTCAATATGGCAGGAAGGGTGGTATTAATAAAGGCCCTACTCACAACTCTCCCAATCTATCAGTATGTTGCTATACTAGCCCCGACAAGTATACACAAACAAATTGAGCTTGTAATCAGGGGGTTCCTATGGCAAGGAGGTAAAGTGGAGACAAAGAAGCACAACCTTGTGAAATGGGATGAAGTAACTCAACCCTATGAGAAAGGTGGGTTGGCAATAAGACTACCAGGAATAATGAACTTGGCTCTAGGAGAAAAAATAACATGGAGACTAATAACAGGAGAGAGCAGTTGGTGGAAGAAAATCCTAGAAGAAAAATACATGAACCACAATAGAAACCTCTTATTGAGAAAAGGTTATCCAATCAGGCCCTGCTCCCAGGTATGGAATCTAATTAAAAAAAACCATTTTCCTCATTAAAGAAAACTCTTCTAAGATACCTGGTAATGGTAAATCCATAAAAATATTGAAGGATATAATAACATGAAATCAACGCATAGCCTGCTAAGAAAATATTCAGGAACTAATAAGATGGATGAAAACAAAAGGAATCACTATGCTGGATGATAGATATCTTTGGAGAGATGGAGAATGGGGCATTGGAGGATCCTCGTCCTCCCCCATGGCCTTGTCCCTTAGTGGAAGTCCCTAATCTCATATCTTAAGGGGGATGCTCCGCTAAGTATAGATTCAAAATATTCCCTTCATTGGGATCCTGATGGAGGATATTTTTCAGTCAAATCAGGATATGTCACTTTACATCAGCAAGAAAATCGAGACTGGAGATTCTAGAGGGTAGCATAGAAAATTGAAACACTGCCAAAAATCAAAGTACTCATGTGGAAGTTGCTCAAAGGAAAAATATTGACCGCTGATAATCTTAAAAATAAAGGATATGAAGGCCCATCGTGCTATGCTATGTGTCATGGAAGTGAAGAAAATATCCAACATCATTTCATGGAATGCCCCTTTTCCAAGGACTGCTGGAAAGGGCTTGTCAGTCCCTTGGAAGTTAGAATATAGAATTCGCTACCTTATCATGAGATTCTATCAACCTGGGGAAAATGATATCCATATTCCTTCAAAAACAAAGAAACGGTAAAAAGATATTGGCTGAGTTTTCCCTCATTTATGTGTTGGAAAATTTGGATAGCATGAAATCAAAGGATCTTTAAAGACCGCACTCCAAATACCAGAATAGTCCTAGCCAAAACTTGGAGAATGTCATCCAAGTTCATCAAATCTAAAGGAGTTAAAGCAATAGATGTCCAACAATTGTAGCATGATGAAAGAGTCTAGGTTGAATTCGCGATGAGCAAGCAACAAAAAATACACATCATCAAATATCCTAATAATATGCAAAATTGGAAGATAAGAATGAGACAAGAGGAGTTCAAAACATGGACAAAAAATTTAAATAGGCCCTTCTTAATGTTTATGGTGCTTTAAAGTCCAACCCAGGCAAGGTTGGAGTGAGAGGTGTAAAAATACTATTACTTTTGAATGGGGATTAGGATAACTATCTAATAACAGAGCAAAGGCATATGGCCTCCTATTGGTAACGAAAATCCTAAGGAAACACAATATGAAGAATCCGGTCATAATGGGGGACTCTCCAATAATAATCCATTCGATGGTGGAAAGAAGAAGCCCCAAGAATAAGGCCCTAAGACAAATAAAAAAAAGGGTGGAAAAAAACTTGTTGTTTCTAGGTGAAATCACCTTCAAGCATATTCTTAGAGAAAATAATCATACCACTGACATGCAGGTGAATCTAGCTATCAACTATCCTATGGGATAACCTAGAATTGATAATGCAGTTGCTCAGAAACCGATTCCATAGGAACTCCCGCCACAATGTGTAGAGAATAGCAATCAAAGAGGGAACATCAAGTTGGGAAACACTCACTTTGGCTCAAATGAGTAGATATATGAAGATCAGAAAAATAAAATGAAATCCCCAAGAACAGCTGTGACAGTCTGTCTACGTCTTACAAGCATATGGCAACTTCTCAAGCTTCCCGTGAATTGCATATATTATCATCTCTGTGGAGGTAAGCTACGCAACTATATATTCTCCCCCTCAATTCATCTTATCCTACCTATGCCATCTTCGTGCTCCCTCTCCTTCCCCTCAATCTCAGTAGTAACCTTCTCTTTTCAAATAGTCGTAGTTGTGCCCCTTTGGGGACTGACCTTATATTCTTTGATCTCTCCTTGCCTTACTTCTTAATGCAGCTCTAGTGGGTATTTCCATATTCCATTAGCCTCCGCTCTACTCTAGCCTTCGCACATCTCTGGAGGAGTCTACAATATTTTTTCCTTCGTGCAGCTTTGGTGCTCTTGCTACCATGCAACTTCTATTTCCCCAACCTCCATGCAGCTCTTGTAGCACCCAACACCGCGCAGCTCCTGTTGCCTCCCAGTTTCTTCTCATTTTGTGCAGATTTTGCCTTTTCTGCTTTCGGTGCCCAATCTCCCTTCTGGCAGCTGTGGATCTTCGCAGGACTGTCTAGTGACTACTCTCATCTCTTCTCCATGATTCCTATTTTCCCATCTCTGATCTGTTGGACTGATCGCCCTCTCCCTCCAGGAAATATGGAACGAAATCCACTTGCAAATGTACCAAAGTGTGAAAAAAGCGCAATTTATCGAGCTAACAAATTCATGATTGAGAAAGTCAAAGAAGCAGTCAAACACTACAAATATGAAGCAAAATATTAGAATTCCTTCCTAAATAGACAAATATAAGAACAAAGGAAAGAAATGTCTGCATTAAAACAAAAATGCAAGCATTTGGAGGAAACGATCAATTATCTGAAGAGCTTACTTATTACTCAGATCGAAGAAAACTCCAACATTCAAAGCAGTAAGAATTTTCCTCAGTAACCCTCAGTCAACAAAAATTAATTGTAAACGCCTCATTCATTTCAGTATTGTTAAGTGTAGAAATTCCCACTGTAGATCAACAGATTATGCAATATACTAAAGCAAAATACAAGATCTACTTCTACAACAAACTTTGCGGAAGCTTAATCGAATATGAGGAAGATCAAATAGAACACATATAAATGAGAATGAGAAATCAATCACACATGAACATAGAAGAATAACCCGGGGAAAGCCTCAGCCTAAAACCCCAATCTCTGTATTATCATACAATTGGAAATATGTTCAAATTACAAAAAGAAGCAGCTCTCAAGCTATCCTTCTTTCTCTGCAATCAAACAATACAGCTCACAAACTGAATAGACAAGAGATATGCCTTTCCTCAGCCCTCCAAGCCTCCTATTTCCTTGCATAGTTTTTCTTGGGGTCCAATGATGCCACCTATTTGATTGGCCTCATCACACACTCACTAAACTGAAGAAGTAACTGTGCAATCCTCAAGGAATGAATTCCTTCTACACGCAAGAGATATTCACAATGGAATATTCCTGCAACTGATAGTACACTATCCCTCCATCTGCTCTCAACTGGGTCTCTGGCTAAAATGACATGCATGAGTTATTTATGAGAGAATATTCAGTTATCTGAAGTGCAGCAGTTACATGCATGCATGCATTAACTAATTGAACTCACAATTAGTTCAACAAACTATTTGAATTAATCTAACTAGACTTGACTCAATTAACTGAACCAACTAATTACAAATCAATATTGCAACTCATCCTTACCTCTTTAACTGATGGATAAATTCCTCAATCAATGGAGAAACTATTGCATCTTCACATAGACTTCATGTTTGATTTTCTACAACTAATTAACTCAAGATGAATTAATTAATTATTTTACAAACAGCTGCTAAGATCAAATTTGAATTTGAATTCTCTATTTTAGTTCAGGGACTAACTAAAATAGGAAGGTATCTCGAAATGTTATTTATGGCAGTGATAAATTTAGCACTTCTATATTTATCATTTCTTGTTGTTATTTTCAACATTAAGTCTTTCTGCTACTAGCTCTTTATGTTTTGTAGGTGTAAATTGTTGTTGAATTAGTATGTAAGTATTTCTAAGGATAGTGCATTTTGTAATCTCAGAAACAAAAGAGGAGGAGCTTGGAAGAAAAGGATTTTTGGTCCTTTGTTTCTCTTCCAGGATGCCCTCACCCATTTTGGCTTGATGTAATGGGAGCTTGTCTCCCTCCTTTTCTTTTTTGGAATAGAAAACCAGTAACCGATTTTGTTAAATAAAAAATGAAGCTAGATATGTGACCAATCTATGGCAAAATAACCATGTAATTTCTCAAACCAATCCCTGCTTAAGGTAAGACTATAAAATTCAAGAATATCAGCAATAAAGATATCAATAATCTGACAAACCCTTGAATTTGAAGATAAGTAATCTTATTAAAACAGAATTTAATTCTCCTAAGACCTTGTCTTTGGTTCTATTTAATTGCACAATTTGCAGAGCAGATTTTTCAGGTGTTATCTTTAGTTTGAGACAGACTGAATATCGCATTATATTGAAGAAGCACCTGAGTCTATGAGGCAATTGTGAACATTTTTATTGAAAAACTCAAAGGTCAATAAAAAAGGAGGGGTATGAGAATTGGGTTGATCTCCAATTAAAATTGCATTTAAGGAATCACTCTTGTTAGGATTATCATCTAGAGGCTTTACTTTTCCCAACGAGGCTTTTTCTGTTGGCAAAGGAGATGTAAGGAAAACATTTAATTCTTTTAGCAAAAAAATTTGCTGCTGCTTAAGCTTACTTACCTCATACATGGAAATATTAGCTTTTAATTTCTTCATAGCTTCCACAATATTATACTTTGTATCTTTATTAGAAACAATAATATTTTTTTATGTAGAAGGAGAATTGGAAGAGGATGGGATGGATTCAGTAGAATTGGGAGGAGATTTCTTCATTGTCCTTATTGACAGGATTTACTAGTCTTTGTTTTGCACTTGAAGAATATGAATCAATGTATTTTTTTAGTCCTAGTCTCTACAGGTAAGGCTTCTTCTTCTTCCTCATTTTCCGATGTAGTGAGTATGAAATCCTATAATCTGTGTGCTTCGACTAGCTCTTCTTCTTCTCGGAATTCATTGGCAGATAATGTTGTTTCTTCCTCTTCCTCTTCTTGATTAGATTTAGCATTTGATATGACATTAGGAGGTTGAGGATTTGATGTCTAGGATGTCCTAAAAGATCAAAAAGGTTTTTTAGAAGACTCAACTACCGGTTTTTTGATATCTACCATGTCATTTGACATATATTTAAGAACTTTTTGTAATCCTTCAAGATCAAAAGGATCTTTAGGAGTTTTCTTCTTTGGGTCCTCTTTGAAAGCCACTTTCTTATATTTCCTCTCTTCTTGAGAAGTTTTCTTTTCTAAAACAAGAATCTTTTTTTCTACCACTGTTGACTCTTTCATATTATCAACTAAAGTGGCTCTATTAGCCCTGTCTACAAAAATTGCAATATTAGAAGGAAGAGAAGAAATATACCACTCAATTTCAACATCAACACTAGGTTTAGAGGTATATCGAATTTTATTTAATAATTTATTAAACCTAGAATTGAAATCTTTTATTTTCTCATTAGGGTTGGCTTTAAGATTGGATAGATCATTGATTAGAGTAGAAGTTGTGCGATCATCACCAAACTTAATCAAAAAATGTCCTTCAAATATATCCCAACAAGGGATATATGCTGGTGGTAATGAGAAGTACCATGAACTTGCAATTGAAATCTTTGATTTTCTCATTGGGGTTGGCTTTAAGATTGGATAGATCATTGATTAGAGTAGAAGTTGTGTGATCATCACCAAACTTAATCAAAAAATGTTCTTCAAATATATCCCAACAAGTGATAGATGCTAGTGGTAATGAGAAGTACCACGAACCTGCAGATCCTTCAAGTGTATATGGGAATAATCTCACTACATAGTCTTCTTCTACTACTCCATTGAGATTAATGGCAAGCATAAAATTATGGAGGTGTTCTTTAGCAGGAAGTCCATTGTCAGGATTGAACTTTGGTAACCATCTTTCAGGATGCTTAGGTAGAGGATGGATAGGTGCTAGCATTTAAATAGCTCCAAGAATATGCCATGGTCTATATGTTGTTGGGTTTTATTGTCTACCTGCCATTATGGGAATTTGAACAGAAGAAGTTGTAGTAGTAGAAGAGGGTGACTGTGTTGAATAAGTAGCCCCTGCACTAGTACTACTCGAACTAGCAACTTTTGGTTGGGAATGGGTGATAAGGATGAATGGATCGGTTGGATGAGAAGAGGTTAATGGGGTGGAATGAAATAAATCTATTTTTGGTGGAGATGAAGACAAAATATCACTAGTGGATGATTGAAATTCAGAATTTTGGGTTTTTCTTTGGTGGGAAGGTAAGGGAAACTCAAATGGAGTTATCCCAAATTTCTCACTTTGAGAATGAGTCAAAATATGTGAAGTGGGAAAAGATGATGATACGCTACCTTCAAATAACTCAAAATGTTGAGGCTTTTCTTGGGAAATAGAGATTCCTTCTAATTTCTCAATTAAAGTTTGAACTTCAGGTAACTCCTATAAAGGAGGTTGATTGGTTGTCTTAGGGCATGTACTAGGAGATTTGGTTACAACTTCTGGTCTAGGGGTAGGAGATTTCAAGTGAGATCTGGAAGTTGGGGGAGATTTTGAGGGCGAATGACTCTTTAGATGACCTTTTGATTTTGGATTAGACTTTATTGCCATTCATAGTCGGGTAGCCTCCTTCTAGCACCAAAAATGCTGAAGGCTAGAACTTGACTACCTCAACATCAGGGAACACCACCCAATTAGGAGCTTAAAGCAACTCCATTTCTGTTGAAATTGGTGGGTCTGACTGGGTATAAACGGACAAGTTTCCCTTTTAAAAGATATTTAATATAGTAATAGAATATAAAATTGATGAAATGCTTTTATAGCTAATGATAAAATTACTAAATAAACTTATTCTACTTATTTCCCGGTATAGTACATCTTTGTATGTGATTAAAAGAAACATTTCACAAAGTATATAATAATATAGATCATTCAATACTTTGATGAAAAGAAAGCATATATGATAACCAAATTAATTAAATAGTTAACTAATCTAGTTCATTAAAACTCAATCACATAAAAGATCTCGTTATCTCATACATAATCACAAATAATTCAATTCTGCACATCAATAGTGATAATGACTAATTTTTTTCAAATAATTTATATAATGAAATAACACATAAGAGATTCACTATCTAATTCAGTAATACATAACGATAACATAAACATAATAGCACTTGATGCATTAGCACTCTTCTTATGAAAAAGATAGCTTTCAGGCTCAACTTCTCAATTAGATAACTTTGGATCAAACAATAGTGCAAGTTCAAAGCTATCTTCTCAAAATTATGGAACCCTTTCTAAATGCATGAAAGGGGTTTAAATAACCTATTAATATTACAAAAATAGTAAACATAAAATAAAATTCTTCAAAAAGGCTTTAAAAAACTAAGCTAAGATAAAGGACAACTAAATTAGTGATATGTTGTAACAAGAACTCATGATTGTGCTTTAGATTGATTCTTCATATGCTCTCTGAGATTATATATGTCCATGAGCGGCTTCAGCTGGGGGGAATGTACCAGTTGCATGGGAATTAATCCCGTAAACACTGCATCACTAAGTGCTGGAAGAAATTGTACTATTTCATTTGAGAGACACATCAGCAAGAGCCACTGACTATGAGGCTTTACTAGAAAATGCCAATAACTTTCAAGGTTCACTTGTGATAAACTCTGAATGTCTTGAGCCTTCTTTTTAGATATTTCCTGCCAAGATTGTTTTAAAGCTTTGACATATGGAAAAGTGTCCTTTGGGAATTCCTGAATTAGATTGGCTTGCAATAAGGTATCTGTAATGTATTCAATGAAATTTGAGGCAAGATTTCTAGCTCTGATAATAGCCATTTCTGCCCGTTTCGTTTTGATATCCCAGTCACAGAAAATGATATCCTTCTCTGATTCTTCAATTTGAGTAAAATCATATGATTTCCCTGAGCATGGTCTCACAAAATTTATATACTGAGAAATTTTCTCGTCAATATCCTTGTAAAACATCCTCAAATCAAATAGTTGGTTTACTAAAGAATCGTTGGTCTTTGACAAGTCATGAATTAAAGCCAATTTGTAACAGAAGATAGGATGTTACTTTGTTAGGAGCATGTCTAGTTTTAATGCCTCCTTGCGAACTTCATTTATCTCTGGATTTTCCCTCATTTGGTTTATTCTTTGTTGCAATTGTAGTATCTATTCATTCTTGTCCTTCACTTTAGATTCAAATTATATCTTTAAATCATTAAAACTTTTTTTGCAACTTGGTAATATTTGCTTGCCATTTTTGCTCAATCACTTGCTTTTCAATCTGGAAATTTTTCTCTAATTGAACAATCCTTTGATCTTTTTCTTTAATTATCAGTTGTATTTATGCAACTTTATCAATGGTAGCACAAGCATAAGCTCCTGCAAATTGAGATATTAATATATTCAATTCCTTATCAAGGGTTGTTCGAGCTCCTTTCCAAAGAACTTGGAAAGGAGTATCATTTGTAACTAGTGCGTGTGATTGCTCTAACATTCTTTTCTTCCTTGACCTGCTCATTACTGCTTTTATGCTTTGGACTATAAAATATGTCCAAAGGCAGGATTCCTTCTATCCTGAGGACTATCTCGGTAGTAGGGAATGTAGGAATTATTTCCATATCATTAGAAACAATTGATTGATTGACAATCTCATCATTAATGTTATTCTTGGGAGTTTTAGGAATAGTATGCCGTGGGGAAGCCTCAACAGTAAACGAGGTTGTCCCTGTAGTTTATGGAACTTGTTATGTCTCTCTACTGACTATAACCTACTCTTCTTTTATATCAGCCGAGAAACCTGTAACCCAAGTTTCTTATGTTGTCAAAACATAGTTGAAATCCTCCCATACTTCATCCAATTTTTTCTCCTCTTTAATTTCTCTTGTTTGCTCAACAACTTTAGTAGCTGTTTCAGAGACTTGGGAAATAATTGGAGCTTTTGAAGAGGAAGTTGATGCATCTGAAGCTTCTGAGTTCTGTCGAAATTGTTTTAACAGGGATTCTGGCAAATGGGATATTCTTCATTGACGATATTGATTGAATATAATCAATTCATTGGGACTTAGATGGTATGCTGCTAATTTTTCTACCATATAATACTTTGGAACCATTTCAAACAAATCATCAAACTTGTCAGGCTTGCTTGAAAATAGTTTGAGCTTAGCTTGTGTTGTAACATCTTTCGCTACACCATGAGGGTCATATGGCCTATTTAGTATGGTTGGAAAACTAAAGGCTTTTAATTTTTCAATTTCAACTAAGGAATGCTTGAAATTATCTAAGGCATAGGTACCACAAGGGATAGGAAAACATGTCCAAGTGGATTTCTTGGCATCTTTAAGTACTTTAGTTAAGCCCTTACCAGTTTTTTGATAAGCAAATTCCTTGGCCAACAATTTATCTAGGACAAAAAGGGGAAAAAGACGAGGATGGGAAAGGCTACCAAAAACTCGAATGTAAGTAAGACTTTTCCCCAAACCACTTTCCTATAGGCTTTAAGTCTTTATTGGCTTCTACAGTAAGTCTAAGATATTTTCTGCCAAAGAAATCTTGGTGGATAGGGAGCATGACCTCATGACAGATTTTATAGAAGTGAGCATGGTTTGGTTTCCCAAAGGCTATCTAGATAAACAGATATAGGACTAGGAAATTGGTATGTTCATTTCAATCCAAGGGATGGAAAATCATAAGAAAAACAAATCGCATCCATGACATAGGTGCTCATAAAGAAAGGAGGAGTCATTATTTCAAGAACATTGTGCTTCTGTATATAATTTCGAATTTGAGTGGTCAAATTATTGGATAAAATAGTGACCCAATCCATTATATAGCCATCAACAGAGGCTGCTATCAAAGGCACCCATTATTTAGAGAATTTATGTGTATTTGGATAACCATAGAGGCGACATAACATAGCAGCAATATGAGAGAGAGGGCCAAAAATAGAAGCTAATGAATACATACCCCTATCCTCTAAATTTTGGTTGTTTGGGTCTCTTCTCCATTCTCTTATCATCTCCGTAGGGTTCAAATTATCTTGCATGAATTTATGGACGAATTGTGTATCATATTCCTTATGAGGTTGGGGTAGATGATACATTTTCCTTAAATTCTCACCTTTAAAAGACCCAATAACTGTCTTCTACGAAGTTACAAACTTTCTATCCATAATGTCCAGATGGTCAACAACCCATCTCACCATATTTGTATATGGTACGACTTTGGGGTAGGCAACAATTCTGTGAAGAAATGAATTGGCCACATCATTCCATGCGTCATTGTTACTTGGAGGAGAATCATTAGCAGTAGCAGCCTGTTTCACAATTATTCTCAGATTTTCATCCTCAAATATTTTGTATATTGCCTCCCAGGAGGCAGAACCTACATCTGGAGTGCATGTAGTATTTGTAAACAATGGAGACATCTCAGACACTTCTTCAGGGGGCAAGACTGGTTCTTGTTGTATTATGGACTTCCTCCTCGCCTTGATTATTCTTGACATGTACTTTAACTGCTCTTTATTATAATTTACTTGTAAATAGATAGACCAAGATAAGCAACAAGAGCTTCCAAAGATGCAAAGATTCATATCAATTTAATGTGAGTTTTATGGAAAATCCTTTCACATTAACTCGAAATTATTACAAATCATAAAAAAAAATCGAAATTAGAACTACGCAAAGTGATCATTTAATTTTAAATGTTTGTTCACGTGACATTGATGCTTAGCATTATATCGGGAAATCTTTTATCAACGTTTGGTATCAGGTGATATTGACATAACTCAGTGATCTGTGATTTTCGAAAAATATATAGGTGTGGGATCTATATTAGCGAAATACTGGAGTTTAATAAATGCGATATCGACATTCGTCAATTGACAGAATGCGATATCGACTTTTGATGGATTGCAATATTGGTATCGATATTTTTGGTAATGACTTTTCGGCATTTTGGCTTTTCTTTTTTTCGCTTATTGGCTTTTCGACATTTCTCATTTCAGATTTTTGCAATCAGCTTTTCGTTGTTTCATTATTCTTTGAAATTGTCGATACCACATGTAGGTTTTAGTAAGGCCAATACTTTTATTGTATTTTCATTTATTTATTATGATTTAGGGATTCGTAAGACTTGTAATTTTTCTCCTAAAACTACAAAAATATTGCTAAAAGGTTTTATGCCCTTTTCATAAAATTTCTTGTTTTATTAAGAAAATAAAAGAGTAAATATAAAACTTATCCTATTTTATCTAAACAAGGATTCTATCCTAAAATTTTTTAAAGGTCCCCATTATTCTTTCTCCTAAGTCTAAACATAATTGGGGATTGTTGAGTACCACAACAAATTGTTAGATTAGCGTTTATGGAATTATTTCTAAAGATTGTTTTGGAGTGCAGGATTAGAGAATGGATTAATTAAGTGCAAGAACTCAACGTGTGAGAAGTTTTCAATCAAGATAGAGTTTTATTTTGCAGGTTGGTAGAGTCTCTCTCTGACATTACCAGTGTTTCACCTCGAAGTAAATGAAACTAGATTGACAATTAAATGTTGGTCCATCAACATAACTTATACTACACCCAACATTTTTGCGTTGTTGTTGGGGAGGTGCTTAGGGGATTGACCTTGGTAACCTACTGCAGTTTGGTTTACTCTTTACCTAGTTTTTCATTCAAGTCTTTGTTTCTCTCCAACATATTTTGATTTCATTTCTAGGGTGTTGTAAGAACCCCATTATATATATATTTAACCACGTGCTAGCAAGATATACCAACTATCTTGTTAAAGATAAAGAAATGGTATTTTGAGGCATTTTTCAATGAGGAGTTTGAGGCTAATATCAGTCATCTAATGCACCTATTTCACTAATCGGTTGGTAGGAACATTCGAGGAAGAGTCTCGAAGTAGTACATGGAGAAACTCTTCTATTTTGGGATGAAATGGTACACATCATTACCTTTGAATTCCCTATCAAAGATCTACGAGGAGTGGTACAAATGCAAAGTATTCCCCCATCTGCTCTACCAAACTTTCATGGTTTGGAAAACGAAGACCAAGATACATTCTTATTTGAGTTTGAAGTACTTTGTGGAGGATATGGTTATTGTACTAATGATAAAAGGTTTCAAGTGTTTCCTATTACTCTAAAAGCAGCAACTCTCTGATGGTTCATGAGCCTTGATGGGAACTTCATTCAAACATGGGAAGACATGAAGAATGTATTCTTGGAGAAGTACCAAAACTATTGCTAGGCCATTGGAGATATTTTTGGAATGATACAAGTGGAAGATGAATGTTTGGAGGACTATGTGGATTTATTTCGATACAACCTTCAAAAATCAAAACATAAGCATTTGGAAAAAGAGACCTTGAAGAAACTACTACTCGAAGGAATCAAATATGATTTTTTAGAACCTTTAAATATGATAGGAGCAGGTGATGTTTTTCACTTACCATATTATGATGTTTATGAATTATGCATTAGGTATTCAAGGGGAATATCCAAGATTGGTAATAGTTCTTGAGAAATTTCCTCTCAATTTTTGAAATTTGTTATAAAAGTATCTCTAAATTTATAATTAGATGATTTGTAGCAAGAATGGAAGCAGTGCAAGAAGGATCACTCGATAAATTATTTCCCATCATGGTTAGGGTTTCGACAAGTATTTAAGGAATCAAGTAAGGAAATAAATCAACTACTAGGTATAACTCAAAACTCGTCATCATTTAATACTTGGAATAATATTTATTGTCCCCAACAGGTTCCTCAACAGATATATAGCCCTACTGTTTCATGGAAAAATTATATGTCTCCTCTTATTCAATACCCCAAGTTATGGCCAAAGTGGTCCTCTCCCTTGACCGAGATATTCTCATAACCTAAAGGATGGTTCGGAGCCTCTTCTCTAGGGAAATTTCCCATGCAAACTCCATTACCAGAGCCACCATGTTATCCTTCTCTATTGTCTTAGCCATTTGTGTAACCAAACCATAATTCCAACAATCAAGTTGCACATCAATTTAAAACACCTATTTTTCCTACTCACTCCCCTATCGAATGTAATGTCATAACTTTTAGAGAGGGGAGGGGAGTGAATTTAGAAACTTCCCCTATTACCACACAACAATTATCTCAGTGATCCAGGAGGATCTCGTCAGATCAGTTGCATAGCTTCATCGTTAGATCAGTTACACAATTCAGAGTCATCGTCAACAATTCAGTCCGGTGTCAATCAGTTTTGATAGTATTGTTTATGGTTTAGGTTGTTCAAGTGATGTCTATGGTTCTTCATCATGTTCATTTGATGTAGTTTTGTACCTGACTGTCGACATGGTTTTCGTCAGTTCTGCTAGGATTTGGTCGTCGACATAGTTGTCGTCAGTTCCGCTAGGATTTGGTTGTTGACATGTGTTTTTCATCTGCCTCATAGGATATGGTGTCGATGTGGGTTTGTCATCGAGTAGGGTTTGGTTGTCGTCATCATGAGACGAATGTCACAAATGTCACTTTGTGACAATTTGATGTAAATGGTTTCTTTTCGATGTAAGGACAAAAACATAACCTAAAGACCTAAAACCCTAATACACATAAACCTAAGTCCTAAACCCTAACCTAATGTATTACCTTTATACATTAAAATATGTATTAAAACTACATTTCAATACATTAAAAAAAATCCTAAACCTAATCCTATACCTAATGGACCATACTACAACTCTATGTATGAAAACAAACCCTAAGTAATACTCTCAGACTATATAACATATTAAAACATTGAAAAATTCAACCATATCAGTCCCTAACCACCATCCCTAACTGCAACAGGACTGTGGCTCATGTGAGCAGAGTTAGCCAGCCGGGTTAGTAGTAACTGTCACATCAACCTAGACCATGGGCCTTCACCGCGTAGAGAGTTAACCGTGACAGTGGTAATGTGAATAGGCAGTGGTAAGGCGGAGATTAGTCTAACCGCATTGGAACTGTTGTCATAATAGATTGACATGTGAACGGAGGTGGATAACCATCGGAGCACCATCAGCCGAGACCACCAGGGACAAGCGCAAAGGTGGTAGCTTGTGACAGGTCACATGTAATGGCTGCCCTCCTCCACCTGGTCAGCAAGCCACCAGCAGTTAAGATTTAATACAAAGTCTATTTATGGGTTTTGTTACAAATTTGTTTAAAACATTAATTCGAGGACCATGGTGTTATCCTAAGGAGTCAAGACATGAATGGACTGAGGCCCAAGAACCCAAATTAGACCAAATGCATTGGAGGATGTTCGAGTGCACCTAGTGGGTTTTAAAAGGCAGTTTTTTCATTGAAGGAAAGGAAGAGTGGTTTTGGATTTTGTAAGTAGGTTCTGGAGGTCATAGTCGTTTTTGTTTTCAGTGTAACAGAAGCATCTGGAGTCAAAATTGGGAACCATGATAGGCGTTGGAAAGCTAGTTTAGAGAGCTATCCTTTGACAGTGACCAGAATTGCATGCGTTCATATTCAGTTTGGTCAAATATCTGTGTAATAGACCTATTTTATTTCAATCCTAATAAAGTGGTCATCCATCCTTAAAGCAGACCTGGAGACGTAGTCCATCAATGACGCACTCCGTAATCAATTTTGTTGTCTAGTATTACTGTGTCTTTTCAGTTTTCACTTATTTTTTGCATCATACTTATGTTTTATCAATTTTCGTAAAGTCCTTCTCAAGAAGTTCTCTCGATTTCCGCACTTTCAGTTAACAATGAATTCATTAATGGCTAATCAATTCTATGTCAGTTTTAACTTATGATAATTTCAGATCATATAATTTGGTATCAAAGCAGGTTGCATTTGTAGAATTTTCCATTGAATGTTAACTAGGTCAAAGTCGCAACGCGGAGAAGGAATCCTTGAGCAGATTGATCCAGAGATTTGAAAGTGATGAGTCATTCATAATTCAACCATGACAAGATCTGATGCAGGTAAAAACACTGAAACTAAGATGAGTGATGAATAGTTTCAGCAAGCATTCTTGACTATGCAACAAATCTTGGGAGAACTCTATGAAGACAAGAAGGCGAGAGATGCAGCTTCTTCAAAGACATCGAAGAAGGACAAAGGTAAAGGCAAGGCTGATAAACCACCTTCACCTCCATCATCTCCATCATCCTCTTCTTCTTCTTCTTCTTCTAGTACAGAATCTGAAACAGAAAAGAAACCTAAGAAAACATCTCTTTTGAAATTTGATGTGAAATTTGAGTTACCTATTTATGATGGTGAAATGAATCCTGAAAAGCTAGATAACCGGATTAAGCAATCAGAAGTGTATTGTTGTATTTAGAACATTTCTGATGATAAAACAAAAATTCAGCTAGCTACACTTAGAATGGGGCGAACAGCTTTAATCTGGTGGGAAAGTAAAAATCAGATAGATGTAAAGCAGAAAGGAAAATTCATCTCTCCATGGTCTAAGTTTTTAAAAGCTCTTAGGAAACAATTCTATCCTTTAGGATACATGCAGCAAGCTGTTATTGATTGGAAACATCTGAGAAAAGGTAAAGGGCAGAGTTTTTAGGGTTTTACTTAGGAGTTCAAAAGAAAGCATTGGCACTTGGTATTTCATTGGATACACGTGAAACTTTGTTAAAATACACCGACAGTTTACATTCATATTTGCAGCATACATTATTGATGTTTAATCCTGATGATTTTGATGAAGTGTGTGTTCAGGCCATACATATTGAATCAGGTGGTAGACCATTCAAGTTTTCATTGCAGTCATCCAAAGAGTTGAAAAACAAAGATTCCAATGACAGTAAGGGGAAGAGCAATTCGAAGAGAAAGAAATCAGCAATAGCTCAGAAGGAAAGAACTACTTGTTCTCATTGCTAGGGAATCGGTCATGATGAATCTAAGTGTTGTAAACTTTATCCAGAACTTAAGCCCAAAAAGTTCCTTAAGGAGAAGGATGAAAAGAAGGCAATTGCAGCAATCCAGCAAGATCTAGGTTCAGATTTAGCTGATGAGAGGAGGATCACTGCTATGGTTATGACTGGTAAAACGTCTGACACTAGTTCAAGTTCAAATACTAATTCATCTTCATCTAACATAAATCCTTCAAATGAGGATAAAAGAGTTGAATTTTTTAACATAAGGATAACTTCTAAGCACACAAAGATAGATACAATGTTTGACAGTGGATCATAGGCCAATCTGATATCTGAATATTTAGTTAAAAGTTTGGGTTTGGAAACACAAAATCATCCAAGACCTTACCCATTAGGATGGATAAATAAATCAACTTAGATAAAATTCACCAAACAGTGTCGATTAAGATTTTCCATTACAACTAATTACATTAATGAAGTGGAATTAGATGTGGTTCCAGTAGACATATGTGGAGTTGTCTTAGGAAGTCCTTATCTTTGTGATCGTGATGTAGTATTTTACAAGGGAGAGAATAAATATCACCTTAAGAAAGATGGGGTTGAATTTATTTTCAAGGCACATCAAATTAAAAATCACTTGAATTTAGTTAATGCTAATCCAATGAAGCAATTAATAAGTTCAAATAAAAGATATTTAATCATGTGTGTAAAGGAACAACATAAGAATCAACAGGATGTTTATTCAAGTTATGAGTCTCAGCTTAAAGATAGTTTGATCAAAGAAGTAGAAACTTTTCCAGTTCTATTTAAAAAAACCAAACATCTTACTCATAAGCAGGGAATACAACATGAATTAGAGTTTGTGCCTAAAGCTCCTCTTCCTAATGTCATAATGAATCAATTCAATCCAAGTTTGGAAATTAATAGTTACATGGATACAGGTCAGTATTGGGGAAAGTCAGTGTTAAATTTCTCTTATATTGTGTCACCATTTCATGTTTCGAACAGTTTGGAAACATCTTTTCAAGTGGAGAGGAAGCCTATTTGTTTTCATATCAAATCCTTTTCTAAAGCAGTGTAAAAGTATCTAATGGAAACTAATGCATCAGGGGAAAGTGCTAATCAATGGAAACATCATTTAATGAATAAGGGAAAAGTGATGCAAACAAATCAATAGCTAATTCAATACTTTCAAAGACAAACTAAGTTGCAGCATTTTTCACCTTACAGTTTGATGGGTTTATTGCAGCAAGTTCACTTAGTAAGCATGAATCAAGAAAGTATCACAAGTCAAGTAGTTGGTTTGATGTCAAAAATGTCTTTGATTATCTCTGTAAGTCCGCAAAATAAATGATTAATACATGTCAATGGTATTGAATAATATCCTGTAGAGATTGTTTTCAAATATGATTATGAATCACTAACTCATGGTATTTCGTGGAAAGAAATCTATTGCCATGTTCATAACAGGTCGTTTGACCATCGTCGCAAGTTGTACATATTGCAGATGGATGGAACAGGTCACTGACTCAAAATGTGCCAAGGTTAGCATCATCAGGGTCACCACTTGCAGGTGGTTGATCGAATGTATTAGTAATCATCAGGGCAAGGTGGAGAGTGAGGGAGCTCTACCCTCATCGACTATTTTTTTAGTCAAAATTTTGTTGTCCAAAAGCTTTAAAGTGGAGAGGATTGATTCAGGAGGATCTCATCAGATCAGCCTCACAAGTTCATCATCAGATTAGTTACACAGTTGAAAGTCGTCGTCAACAATTCAGTCCGATGTCAGTCAGTTTTGACAGTATTGTTTATGGTTCAGGTTGTTCAGGTGATGTCTATGGTTCTTCATGGTGTTCATTTGATGTGGTTTTGTACTGGTTGTCGACATGGCTGTCGACAGTTCTACCAGGATTTGGTCGTCGACATGGCTGTTGCCAATTTCGCCAAGATTTGGTTGTCGACATGTGTTTGTCGTCTACCTCGCAGGATTTGGTTTCGATGTGGGTTTTTCGTGTTGTCGTCATCATGAGACGAATTTCACAAATGTCACTTTGTGACAATTTGATATAAATGGTTTCTTTTCAATGTAAGGACAAAAAGCATAACCTAAAGACCTAAAACCTTAAATACACATAAACCTAAGTCCTAAACCCTAATCTAATGTATTACCTTTATACATTAAAATATGTATTAAAAATACATTTCAATATATTAAAAAAAAAGCCTAAACCTAATCCTATACCTAATGAACCATATTACAACTCTATGTATGAAAACAAACCCTAGGTAATACTCTCGGACTATATAGCATATTAAAACATTGCAAAATTCAACCATATTAGTCCCTAACTGCCATCCCTAACCGCACCAGGACTACGACTCATGTGAGCGGAGTCAGTCAGCGGGGTTAGCAGTAACCATCACATCGACCTAGATAGCAAGCCTTCACCGTGCAGAGAGTTAACCATGACAGTGGTAAGGTGGAGATCAGTCTAATCATAGTAGAACTGTTGTTGTAATAGATTGACATGTGAACGGAGGTGGATAACCACCGGAGCACCGTCAACCAAGACCTTCAGGGGTAAGCACAGAGGTGGTAGCCTGTGGCTGGTCACATGTAAGCGCTGCCCTCCTCTGCCTGGTTAGCAAGCTACCAACAGTTAAGATTTAATACAAAGCCTATTTATGGGTTTTGTTACAAATTTGTTTAAAACATTAATTCGAGGACCATGGTGTTATCCTAAGGAGTCAAGACATGAATGGACCGAGGCCCAAGAACCCAAATTAGACCAAATGCATTCCTAAACTCATTGGAGGAAGTTTGAGTGCACCTGGTGGGTTTTAAAAGGCAGTTTGTTCATTGAAGGAAAGGAAGAGTGGTTTTGGATTTTGTATGCAAGTTCTGGAGGTCATAGTCGTTTTTGTTTTCAATGTAACAGGAGCATCCGGAGTCAGAATTGGAAACCATGATAGGCATTAGAAATCTGGTTCAGAGAGCTATCCTTTGACAGTGACTAGAAGTGCCTGCGTGCACATTCAGTTTGGTCAAATCTTTGTGTAATTGACCTCTTTTGTTTCAATCATAATAAAGTGGTCACCCATCTTGAAAGCGGACCCAAAGACGTAGTCCATCAAGGACGAACTCCGTAATCAATTTTGTTGTCTGGTATCACTGTGGTTTTTTGTTTTCACTTCTGTTTTGCATCGTACTTATGTTTTATCAACTATCGTAAAGTCCTTCTTCTCAAGTAGTTCTCTTGGTTTTTGCACTTTCAGTTAACAATCAATTCATTAATGGATAATCAATTCTACATTATTTTTAACTTATGATCATTTCAGATCACTCAGGAAGAAAATTTAATACATAAACCATTAGAGGAGAAATCTATGATTGGAATTTTTGTAAATAAATTGTTGAAACTCATCAACAATATCAAGAGAAAAACCCTAGAATTTCCCTTAACCATCCTTGTCAATTTGAAGAGAGAAAACATCAAGTTGTGGAAGAGTTGTACAAGTTGGAGAACCATGAATATGTGAGTCCTATTGAAACTTGGTCCCAAACAATAATTGGCACACCTCACTCTTTATCATTCAATAAATCTTGGTACCATATGAATTAAAGCATTTGGTTTCTTATCCTCTGATATACATTGAAGTTTACATTTTAAACCTGAGTGTGAGTATACTTAGTATTCTGTTACACACATGGCTACACTGGAAGTAATTCTACACTTAGAGGATATATTCCTCTCTCTAAATTAGGGTAGGGTAGTACAAGAACAATAAATAAAAAATTCCATTTGGAATAAAATTGCTATAACAACACGCTTAAAATTGAAATTCCCTAAGGCACAAGTATTGAAATCTCCATTATTATGCACTCTTGTGGTAAGTCTTGTCAAAAGCAATTCATTCTTAATGCCTCATATCTTGTAAAGTGACATTGATCATTGATTGGGTGGTTCTTCTTCATATTGTTTGGTCACCCATGGAGTCACTCAAGGGGATTTTTCATTGCTATTCTTAAATACTTTCCATTTACAAGCCAAAACCCTAACCATGGCCTAGTCATTCTAACAAGTTGTTGTCCAAGAAATCTTTTCAAATTTCACTTTGAAGGTATTGATGAAAAGCCTCCTATGGTGGACCACTCCTATAAAACCCTAATGAGCTCTCATGAGAAACCAAGCATGATTAATTTGACAAATCTTGCAGTCATTATCTGAGATGCCTTCTTTAAAATGATTCTTTGGAGTAGAAGGACCAACCAGTAAATATTAGTGATTAAAAACTTTTCACACCATCTTGTGCTCTTAAGGAGCATATTTTCCTCCACGCCTATTAAGTAACCTATATGAGGTTAATCATAATCAACATTTATTCTAAAAATGATTAATTAAGGCATAGGAGGTCTCATTACAAGCTAACCTACCATGATCATGGGTCCAAACAAGAATGACATTACCACTACTGGTCACGAATCCAAGGTAATGGATTCCAATTCAAAAGCTAGGAGACAAGAGGTCTCATCATGAGCCGACTTCTTCATTCTTGTTAGCTCTCATGAAGGGAATTATCGTTAGCTGGTTACCAAGCCAAGACAACGTCCTTCAATTAACTTCTAAATCAATATAAATTATTTCAATTGACTCTGAATCTACAACTAATAGATGGGACACATGAAATTAATTGGGTTAAAAGGCATCCCTATCGAGGATATAGACTCATGATGGTTGCAGGGCCATGCTTGTGGTATTAAATTTAATTTTACACTATGATTTACTTGGTTGATTTTTTATCTTTCCTGGCCTCATTATCATATTTATCTAAGAATAGCTTTAAGATCCTTTTTGTACTATGATTTGGAGTTCTATATTTTGGAATAATTTGGTTTCTATGGATGTGGGACCCTTAGTGCAGGTGACTCACTTTGCTTGAACAAGAGGAGCTTCAACTATATGCTTAGATAATGGTAAGATGGTCACCTTGGGAAGGTATCATTTTGTCATATTTATTTTTCCCTACTTCCATCCATATTTAACATCGCGACTTTCAAATCATGCCACTTTTATTTGTAATGAGGATATTGAGGTGGATAACTATTGATTAGGGTTGCTCCTGAGATGCTCATGGAAATTTTGATGGCTGGCTATTTCATGATAACACTATTCTTGCCATAACGACATTGCTAGAATTCCTATGGAAGACTTTGAATTAGTTATTCTCTTGAAAATCAGTCTTAATGAATGAAGATTCCAAAAAAAAACCAACATGTATTTCCCTTCTTAGAACAACCATATCTAAGAAAAGGATTTTTTGTCTATACAAAGTTGTAGGAACATTATTGCAAGTGCAAGGTCAGCCATAAATGTTTCAATTTTGGTTTCTTGGAAGGGAGAATCAATATAGCACTTCATTCGCTTGCATCAGGACATGCAATATGATTGACATATGGGGATGTCAGGGCCAAGAATTATTGTATCTAATATAATGCATATTTGTACCCATATGATGCCTCGATTATTCCCTTGTTTTACTAGTAAATGCACCTTTATCTTGCACTTATAAATTCTTTTGATGCAATAGAAAATATTTACATTCGTTTTTCTTTTTATACCTTCATTATATGCATTTTGTAGGATTGATCTTCATTAAATGGTGTTAATGTAGTTTCTGCACTCCATAGAGTTCCTACACCAGAATGGAAGTATATGGGGAACACTTGATCATCTAAGCTTGCCACAAAGGAAAATGATAGATGAAATATGTTAAAAACTATTTTGGAGCCTTTTTTATAGTCAAAGGTGCACTTATATTTCATTGACATGTTCCTACACAAAAGAGCAGCATTCCTACACTAAACAACAACCAATTTGGGGATTCGACACCTCGGTGCACTTTCAAAGAAATTCAAGAAATGTTTTTTTTTTAAATGATGATTTAACACCTTCAAATGAGTTAGAATGCACCCAGGTTGCACATGTGGGTTTCTAGAAGAAAATCAACAATTCTACTCAAAATTCACACAGTTTTCAAATTGCAATTTTGACCTTGATTTGCATGCAGATGGAGATGAATCTAAAACAATTGAACATATGGGTTTTTTCCTAGTATATCAAATTATCTAAAACCAAAACTATTTTCAAAAATTCACTATGGTTAAGAAGATACATGAGGTTCATTGAGCAAGTTTTATAAAAAAAACATTGTTTTTCCATAATTGTATGATCTTGCCCAGATTGCAAAAAGTGGAAAATTTTGTATCAGATCTATATTTCCTTGATTGGATTATGGTTTCACTAGGTATCCAATAATGGGAAATAGTTTGGGTTCAATCTCTCATCTTGTTTTGTAATGGATTGGTTGGCTTAAAGCCAAATTTGTACCATTAAATGCATAAAAACATATTTATAACTTCACGCCTGGGGGAGAGAAGCCATTCTTTGTACTCTCATGTTGTTGATCTGAATGTTGGCAGCTATACCCCCTTCCTTTGAATAACTGGAGTTGGACTACTGAAGCTTGTAATGTATTAAAGACTACGATTTCCATTAATCAGTGTCAGTTTCCATTTCCATCTTTTTTTAATCTTTTTACTAATTTATATTACTCTATAACTTCATTTCTCTTTAATAAGGAAACGAGTTGGTTGGATAGGGCCCATCCAACCCAAAATTTTCTCCGTTGTTTAGTCAAGCATTGTATGATTTACTTTTTGTTGAATATATATATCTATATATATATGGTCCTTGTGTGGAATCTAGAAAATAAAGTGTTATGTCTTATATTAGTTTTTCATAGTATTTACGGGAGAAGCTAGTGTGTATCTTAAATATTTCTTAGTGTTCTTTTTATTTGAAGCCTTATGCATAGAAGTCTTTTATCTGAAATCATTTATTTGACTTGGATTCTATAAAACTGAATTGGATATTTCTTTCTGACAAGAATGCTAAAGTTTGTGGATATTGTAGAAACCAGGGATAACTTTTAAAGGGATGGTTTCTTTGTTCAAAGCTCTTGTTTTATTCTCAAATGATTTGAGCTAAGTAAAGCACATCTAGAGTGGTTTTCATGCTTTATACAAATCATAGAATCGTATTGTGAATTTGTTCTCTGGTTATATATATATATATATATATATATATATATATATATATATATATATATATATATATATATATATATATATATATATATATATATATATATATCAGTGCAGGAATAGATTGTATGCATTTTCATTTGTTGGAAAGACTTGTTGATAGAGCCATGAAATAGATGTTTGAACAATATAAGTGATAGAAAAGGGTGGAGAAACAGAGCATAATGTATTTACTTAATTTTCCTACGCAATTTACGATTTCACCTATTTATTGTCATTGGTTTTCATGGACTTTATCTCTATTTTTTATTATTAGATCTTTTCTGGAAACCTAGTTCTGGTCTCTTGATTTGGGATACTTTTTATTGAGTGGAGTGAGATTCTTTTTATGATGATTAATTGAGGACACTAGGGCCATGATTTTTTTAATGACACGGTGCATGTAAGAGAGTGGTGAGTGCTTTACTGTAATAGATTAGGGTTAGTGCAAGAATCAATATAATAAATGAGTGCAGGATGGAAGCCTATTTTTTGGGATTCTTTTGGTGATTTAATATATTGTAATCTCGGTGGTGGTGTGCTTGTGAGTGAGGTACTTAGCATTTAGATTGATCAAATAAATTTTCCATTATAAGTAGCGTAGGAATCACATAATAGAATTCTTATTTATTTTATTTGGGAGTTAGAAGATTGTTAGTGCATAGTCCAGAAGTAAGGAGTGATTTTGATTTTTTTTTCCAATGGCTAGTAACTAGGGTCTTCTTACATATTGTTGATATATTATCATACTCGTGTTTATGGTATTACTTATAAGGATTTTTTTGGAGCGAATGATTAGAGAATGGATTAATTAAGTGCAATAACTCAAGGTGTGAGCAGTTTTCGGACAAGATAGGGTTTTGTTTGCAAGTTGATAGAGTCTCTCTGGCATTACTAGTCTTGCACCTCGAAGTCCACAGACCTTGGATTGAAAATTAAATGTTGTTCTATCAACATACTTATACTACACCCAACAAGAAGTAAACCAATAATTGAAAGAACGTAGTGAAGTGCACAATTAACCATAGGGCTTACCAAGAAAACATTGAGAACAAATGAATGGTAGCCTTCTCACAAACCCAACCTTCAGCTAATAGTCTAATTGCAGTAAATATGGAAGATTCTAGCTATAAAATTTCCCAAAATGCCTTTTAAAACCAAAAAAACCTTTGAAACTGAGTCCTGGAATGAAATTACATAGAGCATCCATCATTGGTAGGGTTGGTAGTGATGCATTAAATTTGTCGGATAAGTTTGTGTTTCTCAAGGCCATGCAATAAAAGTCAGGAGCATTAGCTTTCAAAATATCAACCAAAATCATAATGTGGATCCAGCTCAATATGTATATATAAAAAACTACCAAAGGAAACCATGTAATGGGTGGACACCTCATCAAGTGAAATACTCACCAACAATACATGTAACACAACCCTAATCCAGCTCAAAAAAAAGGTCCCACATTCATGTTGGGATATTTCTAAAATGATATATCATAATAGATGTTTTAAACTTGAATCATCACATTGATTTGTTAACAGAGCCGATACATATGGCATAAAAAAACTTCGCATTATATATTGTGCATATAATATCAAGGTTGAAGCACAAATAATAATGTTGTGACTCTATATTACCCAATACTTTTTCCATATGATAAATATGAAATTCAATCATTGAATTAAATCAAATGATCCATCTTTGAACCCCGTTATATAAAATTTTCACAACGCATATGTATCAGAACCATTTTTCTATGGTGGACCATGTAAGTTTAGCATTTCAACCTTTCTCCAATATATAGTTGTGATGCAATACAACAACATGATTAGTGACTCATTCTTTCATAAGTAATTAACTTCTTCTTTTTTTTCTCGTCGATTTATCTTTCATATAACAAAATTGATATGTATGTTGTGATTGCACGACAACAAGCATAGCCAAATGTCACATCATACTATAACAAAATCAAAATTATCAAAATAAAAAATTTCATATCATATCAAACATGTGCATTCATTATTTTCACATGGTGGATGAAATATAAACATCTTAGTGGTCCTCCCCTTTCATTAAGATAATGAAAACAGGTTTATAAGGAAAATGAACAGGTTTATAAGGAAAATGAAAATAAAACACTGGTGGCCAATTGAGGTGTGACCAAGAATGATAGAGGCAGAATATTTTGTAGCATATTAAAAAATAAAAATAAAATTGAAATAGGTATCAACATCTCTAACGTAGTATTCAAATTTTCCTTGGATAGAAGTATCTTTCGGATTCAACTTGTATCAAGAACCAATAAAAAAACATGAATAACATCATGTAATTACTTTTTAAGAAAATAAATATGGAAGACATCATATGCTTTCACCATGGGAGGAAATGCCAATCTATAGGCCACTAGCCCCACTCTTTCCAGATTTTGGAATGGCACACAAAACCATGGTGCCAACTTGGTAGAAGAACCAACTATTAATGTGTTTTTCTTTGGTCTAATGCAAAGGTACACATGATTACCCACTTTAAATTCTTTTTTCACTCTATGTTGATATGCATAGTTATTTTTCATGTCCTGAGTTATCTTTAAATGTTACTTCATGGAAATGGTTTCCTGCTCCATCTCCTTCAACATATATGGACCAATGTGCACCTTGTTCACTATATCATTCCAACTAATAGGAGTATTACATTCCCTACCATAAATAGCCGTGAATGGACTCATATTTAGTGATTCTTAGGGCCCATTATTATAAGCAAACTCTTCCAATGGAAGAAACTATTCCCTCTTCCTTGGATGGTGCATGACATCCTGAGTATGTATTCTAGTACTCTCTTCACCCTTTTTGTCTTCCCATTTGTCTATAGATGGTATGTTGTACTGAGCGATAATTTTGTTCCTAGGCCAACAAATAGTTATTTTCAAAATTTAGAAGTAAATCTCGCATCCCTATCTAAGATCATTTTCTTAAGTACTCCATGTAATCTCATAATCCCCTTTATGAATACTTGAGCCACATCACTCGCTATATAAGTGGATTTGATAGCCACAAAGTGAGCTTCCTTGCTCAACTTGTCTACCACAACCATAATTGTGTCATGTTGCTTAGCTATCCTTGGAAAACCTATGATAAAATACATGGAAATCACTTCCCATTTCCATTCTGGAATGGGGATTGGATGTAGAAATCCCACTGGATGTATTATTTCAACCTTTACTTGTTGGCATTCTAAGCATCTAGCAATATATTTAACCACATCCTTCTTTATGCTCAGCCAATAGTTTGACTTCTTCATGTCTATTATTATTTTTTGATAAACAAGATGACTAGAATATGGCCTTCTATCGAATTCATCCAAGATGAGCTTCTTCAAGTCACCCCCACAAGGTACTGTTGTACTTGCTACAACCACCCTCTGAAATTTTTCCCATGTTTTGATTTTGGAGCCTCCATTCTATCCACAGGACCTCACCACTAACTATTGTCAAGTAGTCATGTTATGATCAAGACTTATTGTTTCATGACATGATTGTGATTTCTTGTTTTGATCACAACTGAATCTTTTCAATCAAAAGAAAGCTTCTGCCCACACCTTGTAGCATTGTCAGTATTCCCTCCAAAAACTGAAAAATATTGGAAGGCAGGCCATCCTTGAGGATATGAATTGTGAAATCCAAATAGGCAGGTCAACATTGAGCTTAGGAACTACACAATTATGGGAGATAACCCAGCCTTTAGCTTAGAAATTGTGCAAAGCTTCCCTTGCTCTCAGAAAATGTGCAATTCACTGAGTCAAGCAATTGTAAAGTCCCCTGTGGTTGGGAATTTCAAAATGCTTCTTGGAAGTGCGAATGGCCAGTCTCCTAAAAGAGAAAAAAAATAAAAATAAATCCCTAGAAAATAGGGAGTGATAGATTAGTTTACCGAAGAGTGGGACAAGTTGTTATTTTTTATCTTCTTCCAAGTGCCCCTTTTTCCTTGATTTTGGAATGTGCATAAGAAACCCTAACTAGCCTAGATATATATAATAGACTCCCCTATATCTCATTTGTACATTTGATCGTGCAGCTTTAGCCTTCCCAAGGAGATCAAGGGGCCTTTGGTGTAGTTTGTGGTGCTTTTCTTGGTGAGTTTTGTTTTTTTCGTCTTTTGCTACTTTTTATGTTACTTTTTGTTGTTTCACTTCTATGTATGTTATTTTCTTATTTCTTCTCATAGTTTCTAGCATTTTAAACTATATTAGCTTGTACAAGTGTTGTTTCGATCTGTCATTCTTGTTTTACAAGTGTTGCATCACCTTCTTGTTTTCTACCCATTAGTGGACGTCGTTTTAATGACTCCTTGTGCGTGTCTTTTTTTTCTTTTACATGTTTTCTTTCTACACTTGATTTTCATTGATATATCTTTCCTTAGTCATATCTTCCACTTTCCCATCCTCTTCCTCAGCATATCTGCCCTTCTCTTAGCTAGTAGTTTCCATTTTCAACTGGGCATGGTGCAAGTCCAAGGCTCAAGCCTAGTGCTTGGCCTTTGAGACTACAAAATGCATAGCCCTTGGCTTGCCCAATTGTGCATTGTGTAGTTCCAGGGCTCAAGACTTATCCTTGGCCACTAAGATTGTGCAATGCACATTCTCTCCCTCATTCTACCAATGTTGAGACTGTGCATTACACAGTATCAAGCCTCGAGCCTCTCCCTTGATTATCAATATTGCGCAATGCGTAGTTCATGAAGTCAGTCTCCCACATTCAACTCAGAATTGCGTATATTTCCCTCTCAGTCTTATGGTTGCTTCCTTGATCTTGCTTTGTGAGTCATTTTTCTTGAGCTAATTTATGTCTGTCATGAGTGCATTTTTCGCTACATGTACTTCAGCTTTTGAGCACTTATCTTGATCAATTACTATCACCATGCCTCCCAAGATATCTGTCTCAAAGGACACTATAGAAATAAACATCACGGAGGAAATTGAGAGTGCTTTAATGAACTTTCCAATATTCTCAAACACTCAATTGTTCATAGAGAAAGAGTCATATATTACCTAGCAGAAAGTGAATGAGATATTCTTAGCAAGAAGTTTCAAAGCAGACCTTGAAGTCTGGTAGGTGTTTATCAATGTCCAAAGGTCTGGGTTACACAAGATTGCATGCAAGTACCTAGAATTCCCATGTGCAAACATTATCAGCTAGATATTGTCTCATACAGATGCGAAGAAAATGACTCTTAGTAGTGCCAATGGACAAAGGCTTGGCTCTTTCCTGGCACTAGATTTCCATCTCATGTATCATTTGTCGGAGCCGAAATCGCTCATGGATTCCAACTTCTATGTAGTCACCAGCTACTTTAGTACAAAGGATGTCATCAAAGGCTGGGTGAAATAGCTAGTGAAGTTTCGGCAGACACCCACTAACACCTACAAGACAAAATATCTCAGGAACGATTATTAGTACTTGATAGTCTTATGTTGTCATATCTATGGCCAAAGAAGTACTGAGACCTTTCCAGAAGTTTGGGCATTCTTGCTAAACCAGATTATAAATGAAGGAAAACCATTTAACTGGTTGGACTTGTTGGCTCAACAACTAAATATCCATGTAGCTAATGCCCAAAATTCTCCCAAGGGAAAGTAGGCCAGATTCTACATGTCTTCCTACCCACTAGATGCAATTTGTGCTCGGAATTCCTTTTTTGGCATGAATTGGACCTGGTCACCACAAGAAATTGTCATGCACATCTACTGAGTTGCTTTTAAAGTGAAACTATGAAGGAGTAATGGAAAATTTGATTGATCACTTCCCCATTCCATTGTACAAGTTGATTTTTGAGCAATACCCACCATGCATGTCCCAATAGGCAATTGAAGCAGTGTCAGAATTAGCAGATTAGTTTGCCTCACTGGATGGCACTTTCCTCAGAGTGTTTGGTGGACAAAAGTATCCACATCTTCTACTGAGGTATGCCACTGATAAGTTCTTCATGCAAGAATATTCTAACCATATTTCCATAGGGTTATCAGCAGTTTTTCATAAGAAGAATAAAGCACCTTGGCCTATTCTTCCTTTGCAAATCAGATTGTACAAAATCAAGAATTTGAAAGTTGTAGACATCGAAGGCAAGAAGATAGATAAATTCACATTCGGTCATTTGGACTTCAATATGTATGATCCTAAGAATTTTTGTAAAGAACATTGTACAATGATTCATTTCCAGTGGCCAAGTGGGACATTTTACAGGCCTGCAGAGGAAAAGATGAAGACATGTTACAATTCCTCCAAGTCCCAAGAACCAATCAGCTTTGTAGTAACATCATAGGTTACTTCGCACAAGGAGGTCACTCTAGAGGAAGTACCAGTATAAAGTCACAACCTAGTGCGTAAAAAGGGCAAGAGGAAAGTTGCACATAGTTTAGCAGAAGAGTAGAGATGCAAGATGAAAGCAAATCCAATCATCCTGAAAGTGGACATAACAATGGAAAAGAGGAGAAAATAGAGGATGCAGGAAGAAGAGATGAAGCAGTGAGAAGAACAAGAGTAGATCAGATTAGAGGAAGAAAGGTAGAAACAAGAAGAAGAAGAATGTCGAAGAATAGAAGAAGACTAAGAAACACAAAAATAGGTCGAGGAACAAGAGAATAACCAAATACTAGAGGAGGAGAGAAAATAGTGGTAGGAGAAGGAACTTGCTTAGGAAATTGAAGATCTCATTGTGATTCAAGATATGGAGGTGAAAGTGAAGCCACTAAACTAATATGTTGATCTTATGATGAGCACTCAACAGGTCACCATTCAGTCAACCCCTTCTCTAACACCATAGAAAGCTCCAAGAGAAGAAGAGGAAATTGTTCCTCTTGACGAGGGTCTGATCATGGATACATATAATCTAACTTATGATGAGCTTCAAAATAATATTTTACAAGTGAGAAAGAAACATTTTCTAAACGATCTTGCATCTCCTTCATTCATTATAGAAAGGGTGATTGTGAATGATAAAAGGAGAAATCCATAAGCTGTAGCTACAACCAACTTGGCCTTCATAGGTGCTACCAAGTCAATCACAGAGTATCTCATGGCTGAGAATAGAAATATGGAAAATAATGTTGCAAGAAAACAAATTTAGCAGCTCTAAGTAGAGGTCTAGAAAGCAACTCCCACACAGGTATATCTAGAGGAACTTAAGGTAGCCATACTTGGTGAAGTATCAACATTGGGAGAAACCATGTGGAGCCTTTATGAGGATCTTATCACCATGCATAAAGTAGTTTTCTACTTGCACGGCATGCAACAAAAGTGCAAGGATAATGCTAAAGCTCTCAAAGTTGTTCATACAACCAATGTTGTCATGTATGAGTGGTCAATGCAACACAAAAGGGCACCATCCAACTTGGTGAAGAAAACAAGGCAACAGGAAGAGTTAGGAAAGGAACAGGTTCGAATGATCATCAAGAGTAACAAATGATTCACCTCGTTCATCACCAACATTCAGGCCAAATATGCATGATTATACAATAGCGCGGATTTCTTAGTGAAATCACGCAAGATCCCTTTAATTGCCTCACCCAACGAAGCCAAGTGCAGGATTCAAGTCAAGCAGGAGGTTGAAGAATACTTAGATCGTCTTAGGAAGATTACCACCAAGGAAGATCTAGAGGTGAACAAAAGTAATGTGTATAAGTACAATAGTTTACCTTTTCGGATCAACACTATGTTTCTACTGTTGAGGAAGGAAATTTAGACCGACTCCAAATCATTCTACCTAGATGTAATGGAAGCTAGAATCTACTTCCAGACTGACTTGTCACACAATTTGGGGAATTCATCGCATAGTACAAGGCTTGGCACCACTATATGAACAACTACAAGTTGAAGTGGTTGAGCTAGAGTTTCCCCAAACTCAAGCTTACCTTGCTTTTTCTTATTAGGCTATCTACAGTGACTCTACCCAATTTTGTATCACATGGGTAAGAGTGATATTGTAATATTTTTCTTTTAATTTTAATTGTAATTTAAATTCTAAGTGTTAATTATGGAATGTGAAGAGTCATCTTGTAATGAAGTCCAAATTTCATGGTTGTAGGAAGTCAAACAATCATGAGGGAATTCAAAGAGTCACAAAGGGAGATGAATATTCACCCCTTTTTTAATAAATATACCCTTGTGGGTCATGTAAAGGGATTTTGGCCAGGATTTTGGCTTAGGATCAGAAGCTTGGGAGTTTTTAGCCTTGGCTTCTCCATAACATAAAAGGGGTATCTTTCTTTGGAGGAAAAGGTGTTGGCTTCATGTTCCACTATTGGGACTAGTGGTTCATCAATGGTATATGTATGTTTTGGACTTCCATTTTAATAAAATCTCAGAGCTGACACAATTTCATGCCAACATTGTGAATATAGTTGGACTATTATTGTTATGTTTACAACATATTTTGTTTCATTTACGCTAACCCTTATGAACTATTTCATTGGAATTAGTATTAATATTGTTGAATGCATGTTGTTGTATATTTCCATCATAGTTAACTCGTGAACTATTTACCAGGCTAACTTGTGATGTCATTTATGCTCATGTGTTCCTTTCAAGTTGTGTACTATTACAGGAAGGGGGCTCACTAATTTTCCCCTTGTTGTGTTATATCCTTTCATGCAATGAAGTTGACCCTCCAAAAAATCACACACTTATTTCACCAAAGTCACAAATACATCATTCTATGCATTACGACAGCCAAGGCATAACACTTAAACTCACTACTTCAGAAACCAGGTCGTATTCTGAATGGGGATCCTACCCCAAAAAATGTGAGGTCTAATTGGGAATTCATTTCGAGGAGACCCCTTAAATGTTCTCGGGTCCATAACCTTTAGCATTTTTGGTGCTAGAAGGAGGGTTAGATGACAAGCCGAGCCTGTGAAGTTTGTTTGATATTTCCTTATCTTTAAATGTCTTCTTCCCATATCTTAACCCTGACATGTTTTTCCAAAACTACAAAATGAAAGTGCCCGTGGGGATAATTAATGACTTGTCAAATGTGAAATTTGATGGCGAGGGTGTAACAACCATTCTTGAGCACACCACTCACTTTCTTGATTTTTTCACTCATTATGAGATTCACTATGAGGATACTTCTTACAAGTTGTTTGTTCCCATGTTCGAAGCATGCGCTAAGGAATTGTGTTACACATTTCCAATCTCTTTTATACACTCTTTCGAATTTCTTGCCTAGGAGATCTATTTCACCTTTGAAAGGTATGCTTACAAATATGTTTATAAGAAAATCTTGCATCTCAGAAAAGCACTTGATGAATCTCTTAACAATTTTCACGATCGCTTTATCCATTTCTGTTACTAATTTTTTGAAGTTGATATTGATTGGAATTCCATGAAATAGAAGTTCAAATTTCTTGTTCATATTTTAATGAATCCAAAAGAACATGAATATTTTGAAAGTCTCTCCACATAGAATGGTTATGGAACTCCCAAATCTGCAGTGAAGGGAGTTGCTATTCCAAGTGGCCCTTCATCTTCCCTCATCAAACAACTCTATTTACAGGTTGAGGTTAGAGAACATGAGAGTCCATCCATTAATCTACCACCGTCTTCTACCACCGTCTTCTCCCACCTCACATATTCAAAATTTAAACGCAATTTTGGACTACGGATTTGATTTTTCTGGTGATTTTCTTTCTCCTCTCCCTCCATTCATTGGTTCTTTTGGTCCTCCTCATTACAAATTCTTGTATCCACTGATTTCAATCGGCTCTTCTAGTGTTAATTAGGATCAAACTCAAGTTGGAGTCAGCGTTGACTAGCAAAATTGTGATATCATTTACGATTATTATGTGTGGAATGATATTTCTAAATACTAATTTGCGATGCAAGTTCATGTTTCTCCTTTTTCTCCTCTGCTTCATTATCCATACATCTTAAACGATTTTGTCATACCAATTGAATCTTTTGAAGGAACAATTTTTGACGATGTTAATTATGATCACACTCAGATATCGTGGAATGTCAGTTTTACATCTAAACTTAGAGAGGGAAAAGCTTCTCTTCCTGATCTCCCTAATCCATCATCTAATCATTTTGAAGAAACAGAGGGTGAAATTTCTTGTTTCCAATCTTCCCCTCTCTACGATTCATCAGATCAAGAGGATGCCTTTATTTTCAATGTTGAACTTTTTAATCATGGTTGTCATGATCTATTCATTGATTCATCTAGTCACGACTCTTATTTTCCTTTTATTGATCTTTCTAAACCATCGGTTTTTTATGATCTACCATTTGATGTCTTGGAACTACTGCAAGCTATTGAGGCACTTCAACCCACGCTGATGGTTATGTCAAGTTCTCACAGTATTGAGGCTAGTCCCAATCATGATCAGGATAGTGTTTTATCTTTCAAGGATACTCATCATTCAATCACGCAAATTGAAAATCAATTCTTTCCACAATCTTCGCACCTTCTATCTATTATTCGCAATGTAATCGCTCAATCATTGGAGGAATCATACCTGGAAATCTCATTTGTGAAACATAAGTTTTTCACTTTATTTATGTTTGTTTGAGTTTAGAAGTTCAAAAGGATGCTCTTGCATGTAACCTTTTTGCAATGTGTACAAACACCATAATGCATCCGTAGATTGTTTTTCATGTGCTTTTCTATTTTATTTTTCTACGTGCATTTTCACTCTTCGAATGTTGCAGTATGTATCAATTTATGTTTCTTTTCTACTGTTATTCTTGAATATATTTCTTAATATCGATTCCCTTGCCCATATAAGCTAGCCTATGCATCAGTGGTTTCACTAGAAGTTTCATTTTACATAAGCCTGGCCTATTCTCAGTTAGTTTAGGAGTAGGAGTAGTTTGTTTGTTTTCTTTTTTTTCTTTTTCTTTTTTTATTTACTTTTTTCCCTACTCTTTTCTTTCCTTTTTTTTGTAGGATAGCTTCCACATGAGACCATGTTTGGTTTCTGAAGCAAGCATGGTGAAGTTCAAGAGGAAATTGTGCTACTATCAATGCTTGGTTATATGTTTATTCCCTCTCTTTGCGTGGATCTTGCACCTTTTAGTCAATGATACCCTGATGGAAAATATGTTCTTTTTCATAGAAAACCATAGTGGAATCACAATTCTTAATCTATAACTAGTACCGCCTACTCTAATTGGTTTTAAAATTGTTTGGCTTTGTCTTGTCAACTAAGTTTTGTAGAAAATGAGGGGAGCAAAACTTTAACAAGTGAATTATATTTCAGAGGTGTATAAATATCTTTCTCTAAAGGGACAATATTTTCTACTCTCAATAAGTCAAGATCCCTCTTCCACCACATTAAATCAATAAGTGTCGATTCATAGTTCTATAAACAAAAATACAAAAAATAAAACCAAAAGAAAAGAAAGGATTCCCGTGTAGGGAGGTGAAGCAAGAAACTTCGCTGAGGTATTGTCTAGGCTTTCTCGCAGCGGAGCAATGTTTTTGTTCTTGAAGTGACTCCTTCGGGTACTGTCTAGGATTGTTGGTAGTGGAGCAACACCAGAGATGAAAACCAAGACTTTGACAATCCTTTTTCACTTGTGTATCTATATACTCCCCATCCCTAATCGAAATAACTGAGTTTGACTTATCTTTGTTAGTGTGTCACGAATGAAATGAATGGTAGGGACTATATCCTTAACTTAGCTAAGTAAAGAAGCTATGGTAATCAATGAACTCAATAATACTTCCTAAAGATTTAGACCTGTTGTACCTGAAGTAAGACCCATACAGAGAGTTGCAATTCGACTAGTGTGTCACCAAGTGTTGTAGCTGCTACAACCACCTCCAAAAATTTTCCCATTCTTTGATTTTGGAGCCTCCCTTCTGTCCACAGGAGCTCATCGTTCATTGTTGTCAAGTATTAATGCTATGATAGAGACTTATATTCTCATGTTGTTCTTGTGATTTATTGTTTTCATCCTAACCTGAATCTTTTCAATCACAAGAAAGCTTTTGCCCACTGTTATAGACATATTTGGGCACTGCAAACCCAATCACATATGTCCATAAACCAAGGGCTCTAAAACCCCTAAAAGTGTTTTTTCATACCCTAAAGGATCAAGGTCAGCTGATTACATCATTTCCAAGAAGTTCTCCCTGAAAAACTGATCAGAACTGGTCAAAACTGGACCATACAGACTGCTCCATGTTCAGGGTGCGATGCATCTCACTTGCTACACAGAAAGGGTGTGATGCATACTGAAAATCCCTTCTGTAGGGTGCGATGAGCGAGAGCAGACAAATGGCAAAGGTAGTTTGCCAGGTGTAAACTCAGAGAATCTTCTAGAAACTGCTCATAAGATACTTGCCTCTCTGAATTCGCCCCGAGATGAGTAAGATATCATGAAATATCCAAGTGGAACCAAGAACTATCAGTGAAATGGCACTAATCAAAATCCCAGAAGCTGACTTACCCCCTGCAAATATCTATATATGGATCCCTCATCCTATAGATCCGAAGGATGGAATTTTGTAATTTGTAAGGAAGTGTTGTTGGTTTCTCTTTGAGACATTATATTGTTGGGTGATATTGCTTTTCATGAGGTGAAGAGGGCTTTCACGCTGGGAGGATGATGCTGGATCAGACAGCTAGGTTGTAATCCTCTCTTCTACTACTTCTATCAATAAAGCTATTTGAGTTTGCCTCCATATACTTGTATATTTCTGAATCTTGTATTTGTGTATGCATTTGTATGGTTAATGTACATTTGATTCTACATTGTTTATGGTTATAGATCTCTATGCTTTGATGGTATTTTGCTACTTTGACTCTACAGGTGTTCTTTGAAGCGGGCAAGTGAGAAAGGAGTGGCGAAGCTCTATCAAAGGAGAGAGGAAAAAAACAAGGAGCCAAGCGAAAGACTAAGGTTGGTACTATCTGCTTCTCTCTCATCTATCTCTCATAAAGGAAAACATAAGTTACTTTAAATTGTTTGTTTCTAAGATAGCTACCCGTCTTTGTGGGACTAGCAACTCTGAATGGACACTAGTTTTCCTGGAAACAAAATGGCAACTCCACTGGGAAGTGAATAGTTTGTTTGTTTGTTATTGTTGTTTGCTTTATAAACTACAGACGGAGCCTGAAGTTAAGCCAGCTAGCCTTCGAACTACTATTGCTATGCAACTGCAAAGTAGATCAACACTACTTCAGTCAATCTCCGGGTTGGTTTATGAACTGAACATCTGACTTGCAAACATCCTAAGTACCCTAGTGGTAGCTCAATAACCTCATTAGATCATCCCCTATACTTTGTGTTTACTGTCTACCATAAGCTCAGCCTAAATACCTAAACTTAGCTACAAACTGTGGGTGAAAACCAAGCTCAGTCTCATCCCTGGACCATCGCACTAACTCACATTGGAAATCTGGATGCATTGCACCTCCCGTGTGCTGTAGGTGAGATGCATTCCTGTTTTCCTTAAGGACAGGTGCAATGATTGAATGAAACTATTCCTGCCTCCAGATTTTGGTTTTTTCTTCATTGTTTTTAGCTCTATTCAGTAGTTTTGTTGTCTATGATCAGTATATCACTGTTGAAACCTTCTTCCTTCACATTATTCAGCCACCATTGATAAGGAATTATGAATTTTTTTATTTATTTTTCATCATTCACAGTCCTCCTTTGCAAACAGTAGCTTAAGCGAACTGTCATCTTTTGATTCAAAAGTGTCGCAACTGTCGTTTTCAGTCAAGAAAAAGAGTGTCTTAAATTCTTCCTCTTTTAGATAGTCGATTACACTTTTGCCATTGTATTTGATTTGAATTATCAATTCTTTGAAGTGTCAAAAACAGTTTTTCCATTCGAAAGAGAAAGTGTCGTCTTAGTCTTCCTTTCATTTTTTGAAAAGAAATTGTTAAAGTGTCGCTTTGAAGAAAGTAGTTTAGATTTGTACTTAGTTTTCTTTTTGTCATTCTCACATTAAGGGAACTAAAAAACAAATACATGCATGTGCATTTGCATTTAGACTGCATGCAGAAATTGATTAAGGAAAAGTGCATTTAGTGTGTGCTCTCTGCTCTATGTTGAAAGAATCATATTTTTCTTTCCTTAGTAGCTAAGATTTTCATTGCTAAAAGAAAATAAACGACTGTTTATCATTTTAGATTGCATATTTAGGAGTTGTACATATACATCACGTGGTGAACCTTGAAAGGAAAACTTCTTAAGAAAGATCAACTATAAAATAAACCTCAATGAACATAAAAATGCTTTGGAACCTAATGCACAACATCTAAAAAGTCTAGGCTAGAGGCATATTTCGGCATCGTAAAGCTTGGTAACTATTGCTTTCATCGTAGGTTGGGTGATTCCTCCTCTTTGATACAACAAGTGCCAATACGGAATTGTGCTCCCACGTACCGTCGAGTATATATTGAGCGACCACAATAGGCTGATATCCTTTATCCTTAGGAAGCCATGTCTACTGCCCTATCAATCGCAATGCACTGAACACAGCATTTGGGAAGATTGACTGCCGTACATAAAGTCCTCGGTAATTTCTCTATAATTTGTATATTGTTGGCATTATGATACATATTTTGTACTTGATGGCAACCCACTCATCTAAGATGATAAATTATAGTGCAGCAAAGTTCACGCACTTTTATGCAGAGAAACGTTTATTTCATGTAGAGAAAGGTTCACACACTTTTATGCAGAGAAAAGTTTATTTCATGTAGAGAAAAGTTCACGCACTTTTATGCAGGGAAAAGTTTATTTCATGTAGAGAAAAGTTCATGCACTTTTATGAAGAGAAAAGTTTATTTCATGGAGAGAAAAGTTCACGCACTTTTATGCAGAGAAAAGTTTATTTCATGTAGAAAAAAGGTTTGATCTCAGGCACTTTCATGGTTGGTTCATGGTATTAGTTCGACAGTTTTTGATCCTATGGTTTTGGCCCATGGTATTGCATCCAAAAGTGTTGATCTCACGCACTTTCATGGTTGGTTCATGGTATTAGTTCGACAGCTTTTTATCCTATGGTTTTGGCCCGTGGTATTGCATCCAAAAGTGTTGATCTCACGCACTTTCATGGTTGGTTCATGGTATTAGTCCAACAGTTTTTTTGATCCTATGGTTTTGGACCGTGGTATTATGGAAGGCCTAAGACTACAAAAGAGGAAGGAGATCATTTGGCAAAGCATCATCGAATGAATTGAATATCTAATAAGTGCTAGATCTGAAATATTTGTGATTGGGTTATGGTGCAGATCTGGATCTGAATGAAGGAGGAACCATAGCGCATAAAGAAGGATAAGTTCTTTTGATGGGTCATAATCTTTATGCTTGAATAATAGTATCTTTGCATGATTTTGATCTGTTATATGAGGCGCATGCTTGATCTATAAATCTTACAATCTGGGTTAATTAGTGTCTGAATATTTGAAAGAAGGAATTATCCTTTATAGATCTGCACGTAGGTTTCAGGTTGTTGAAGTAGCGTATATCTTTAAATTATGATCTAGCTGCCTCTGTCTATTGTTGCAGTATTCTGGGTTCAGAATTTGGTGTGTGGTTACTGTTACTATGTTCAGGGTACAGCTGTCAGAGAAGTGTTTACTTGATTCAGTGCTAATTTGGAAAAGGAGATTGTTTGATGCAGATATACTTGATGATTGATTGATGTTCATGGATCCAGTCTGAAAATTTATGAAACGTGGTCCCTGGAAGAAAGAGAAGGTTGTAGCCTTCAATAGGCCAGCACCTACGTACTACTATCTTGGCTAGTACAAGAGCTAAGAGGGTTGTAGCTCTCTACAGGTTGTAGCCTGCGTACTGGTAAAGGACTGCACCAGTAAAAAATCATTGTAAAAGGAGTTTCTTATTAAAAGAAGATAGAGACTATTGCAGCAGGTGGTTTTCACCCACATTGGGTTTCCACCTTATATATGGTGTTCTTTTGTGTGACTATTTGCTTTTCTTGTTCCTGCTCATTATTTTATGATACTGACATACAAAGTAATGAACAATATTTGAATAATTATTCAAAGTATAAATAAGGAAGATATATTGAAAAGAATTTGATAATACTGATTCACCCCCCCTCTCAGTATTATTTCCAACAATTGGTATCAGAGCAGGTCCTTCTGAAGAAGCTTGATCGCTTGAAGGAAGATCTAACATCATGAGAAACTACGAGAGGGAAGCATCAATCAGACCACCGATTTTTGATGGGACAAACTTCGTATATTGGAAGGTAAGAGTTACTGCCTATCTTCAATCTTTGGGTACAGAAGTATGGGACATTATAGAAACAGGGTATACTTTTCCATCAGCTACTCCTACAGATTCAGCTGAGAAGAAGAAATATGAAACAAATGCAAAGGCGGTTAATACTCTTCTAGGATGTCTATCTCAATCTGAATTCATGAAGGTTATGCAATATAAATCCACAAAAGAAATATGGGACAAGATTGTTTTGAGCTACGAAGGAGATGAATAGGTAAAACGTGCAAAACTTCAAACCCTCAGGATTCAGTATGAGAATCTCAGAATGTATAATGATGAAAGTGTGGCTAACTATTTCCTTCGGGTAGATGAGATTGTTAATTATATGAAAAACTTGGGTGAAGAAATAAAAGAGGCTGTTGTGGTTGAAAAAATCCTAAGATCATTGTCCCCCAAGTTTGAATCTAAAGTATCTGCAATAGAAGAAAAGGAAAATCTACGAACTCTTACTATGTCTCAGCTACACGAAATTCTAACTACTTATGAAATGAGAAAAGGAGGTCCATCAGACAGGAGAGAAGTTGCTTTTAAGGCTTCAGGCAAAGGAGACTACTATGAATCAAGTCACGTGCCAGAAGAAGAAGAAGAATCAAATTTTGTCAGAAATCTTCAACGGGGTACTGGAAGGTTCAAAGGTAAGCTACCTTTTAAATGTTTTGCTTGTGGAAGAGTAGGTCATTATGCTGCCAAATGTCCTCATAAGGATAAGATTGACAAAGGAAAGGAACCTACTAGATGGAACAAGAAATAGAATGCAAATAAGAAAAGCTACTACACTCATGAAGACAATGATGGTCTATCAAATAGTGATGAAGATGAACAAGGTAATGACTATAAACTTTTAATGGCATTTGAAGATGATGATTACATGGATGCTATAGATGTGGATAGTTTTTATGATGAGATTTCTAGACTTAAGACATGTATAGAAGAAAAGAATATGATCATTGATACTCTACAATTTCAAATTGATGAAAAAGAAAAATATCTTGAAAAGTTAGAAGGTGAAATTGTTGGCCTTAGAAAAGAAATTGAGAAAACAAAGGCTATTAATATTAAGTTTGTCAAAGGATCTGAAACTCTGGATGAGATCATCAATGTACAACGTTCTCCGCTAAACATGACAGGTCTGGGGTATAATGGAGAAACATCTCAAGCATCCACCTCAAAGAGTTATCTTGATGCAGCAAGAAGGAATAGATTTTGAGGAAACTTTTGCTCCTGTTGCAAGACTTGAGGCCATCCGAATGTTCCTTGCTCTCTCAAGCTTTCAAAAGTTCAAAGTATTTCAAATGGACGTGAAATCAGCCTTTCTGAATGGAGACTTAGAAGAAGAAGTATACATTGAGCAGCCAGATGGTTTCATTCTTGGAAATGATCCAAATCTTGTATGCAGACTGAAAAAGGCTCTCTATGGTCTTAAACAAGCTCCAAGGGCTTGGTACTATCGTTTGGACAAATATCTTCATCAACAAGGTTTTTCAAAAGGATCAGCAGATAGCAATATTTATATAAAAATTGAAAATGACAAATTGCTAATACTTGTTGTGTATGTAGATGACATTATCTTTGGCAGCAATGAAGAATCTATGAGTCAAAGCTTTGCCTTGGTGATGCAGAAAGAATTTGAAATGTCCTTTCTTGGAGAATTGACATATTTTCTTGGCCTGCAAATCCAACAAAAGGAAGGAGGGATCTTCTTGTCTCAAACCAAGTATCTCAAGCAGACTTTGAAGAAATATGGCATGGAAGATGCAAAACCAATATGTACACCCATGGTCATAGGATGTAGCCTCAATGCAAATGATGAATCAGCAGCAGTACATCAACCAACCTACAGATCTATGATTGGAAGTCTACTTTATTTGACAGGTACCCGACCAGACATCATGCATACAGTGGGAATAGTTGGAAGATTTCAGGCAAATCCAAAGGAAACTCATCTTCAGGCAGTAAAGAGAATCTTCAAATATCTTCAAGGGACTCAAAATTATGGCTTATGGTATCCTAGAGATACAGATCTCACACTTCATGCTTATACTTATGCAGATTGGGCCGGAAGCGTGGATGACAGGAAGAGCACAAGTGGTGGTGCATTCTTTATGGGTTCCAGATTAGTATCTTGGTTCAGCAAGAAACAGAGTTCGATTGCCTTGTCTACAGCTGAAGCAGAATATGTTGTTGCTGCATCTTGCTGCACTCAACTCCTTTGGATGATGCAGACCTTGCAGGATTTTCAAATCACTTGTACACCACCCATCTCCATCTTATGTGATAATACAAGTGCAATCAGCATTTCAAAGAACCCAGTCATGCATTCAAAAACCAAGCACATACCAATCAAGTATCACTTTCTCCGGGAACAAGTGCTTGAACAAAAGGTCAAGTTGGAGTATGTTCCTTCTAAGGAACAGGTTGTTGATATACTCACCAAACCATTGTCTAGGGAGACCTTTGAATACCTCAGGCAAAAGCTGGAGGTTGTTGATGCATCATCTTGTTGTTGAATCTCTTCTGATTGTTGGTTGTATGCAAGGTTCATCTGAAGTATATGCGTACATGTGCTGGGTTGCGGATTGGTCAAAGATCGAATGGCACAGGTTCAGGGGGAGCATATCATGCATTGTTGGCATTATGGAGGAAGTACAGAAGGAAATCATGGATGTTGGTCTGAATATTGTTGCAATACGTCTCTATCTCTCTTTCATGGTCATTTATGGTGTTTGATGGATTATGGTTCTTCTTTGCAGATCTGGTTTATAGTCAAGGGGAGCATGTTCTCAGGGGGAGCATAACCCTTTGCCCTTGATGTCAAAGGGGGAGAGTGATTGGTTGTTGTTTCCATCAAATCCAAAGGGGGAGATTGTTGGAATTATGATACATATGTTGTACTTGATGGCAACCCACTCATCTAAGATGATAAATTATAGTGCAGCAAAGTTCACGCACTTTTATGCAGAGAAAAGTTTATTTCATGTAGAGAAAGGTTCACACACTTTTATGCAGAGAAAAGTTTATTTCATGTAGAGAAAAGTTCACGCACTTTTATGCAGGGAAAAGTTTATTTCATGTAGAGAAAAGTTCACGCACTTTTATGAAGAGAAAAGTTTATTTCATGGAGAGAAAAGTTCACGCACTTTTATGCAGAGCAAAGCTTATTTCATGTAGAAAAAAGGTTTGATCTCACGCACTTTCATGGTTGGTTCATGGTATTAGTTTGACAGTTTTTGATCCTATGGTTTTGGCCCGTGGTATTGCATCCAAAAGTGTTGATCTCACGCACTTTCATGGTTGGTTCATGGTATTAGTTCGACAATTTTTGATCCTATGGTTTTGGCCCGTGGTATTGCATCCAAAAGTGTTGATCTCACGCACTTTCATGGTTGGTTCATGGTATTAGTCCAACAGTTTTTTTGATCCTATGGTTTTGGACCGTGGTATTGTGGAAGGCCTAAGACTATAAAAGAGGAAGGAGATCATTTGGCAAAGCATCATCGAATGAATTGAATATCTAATAAGTGCTAGATCTGAAATATTTGTGATTGGGTTATGGTGCAGATCTGGATCTGAATGAAGGAGGAACCATAGCGCATAAAGAAGGATAAGTTCTTTTAATGGGTCATAATCTTTATGCTTAAATAATAGTATCTTTGCATGATTTTGATCTGTTATATGAGGCACATGCTTGATCTATAAATCTGACAATCTGGGTTAATTAGTGTCTGAATATTTGAAAGAAGGAATTATCCTTTATAGATCTGCATGTAGGTTTCAGGTTGTTGAAGTAGCGTATATCTTTAAATTATGATCTAGCTGCCTCTGTCTATTTCTGTAGTATTCTGGGTTCATAATTTGGTGTGTGGTTACTGTTACTGTGTTCTGGGTACAGCTGTCAGAGAAGTATTTACTTGATTCAGTGCTAATTGGGAAAAGGAGATTGTTTGATGCAGATATACTTGATGATTGATTGATGTTCATGGATCCAGTCTGAAAATTTATGAAACGTGGTCCCTGGAAGAAAGAGAAGGTTGTAGCCTTCAGTAGGCCAACACCTACGTACTAGTATCTTGGCTAGTACAAGAGCTAAGAGGGTTGTAGCTCTCTGCAGGTTGTAGCCTGCGTACTGGTAAAGGACTGCACCAGTACAAAATCATTGTAAAAGGAGTTTCTTATTAAAAGAAGATAGAGACATATTGCAGCAGGTGGTTTTCACCCACATTGGGTTTCCACCTTATATCTGGTGTTCTTTTGTGTGACTATTTGCTTTTCTTGTTCCTGCTCATTATTTTATGATACTGACATACAAAGTAATGATCAATATTTGAAGAATTATTCAAAGTATAAATAAGGAAGATATATTGAAAAGAATTTGATAATAATGATTCACCCCCCCTCTCAGTATTATTTCCAACATATATTGTAGTTTTGCGATTGGTTTGGTAATCCCTCTGTCTAGATTTCCAGAGTAGTCACTTTCGTTCCTTTTCAAATTCCTTAAAAGAAAAGGTGCATCTAAGCACTTGTCACTTGAGGCTCATTAAAAATCGAAGGCGACTAGAGTCATCTTTAGCTTTTTCTCAACTCTTTAAAATTGAAAAAGAAAGTTGTGTCAAAGTGTCATAAAATTCATTTAATTCGGAATAACATTTTTCAGTTTTTATTTTGAGTTGATCGAGTAATCCGCAATCGTGAAAGAAATTCAATCAAAACACCGTAATTCATGGAGACTAATGAGTCAACCATCTTTGACTCCGGAAACGAAACCATTCCGGGCCATGCGATCTCGTTTAACTGGGTCGAAGTCTCCTGGTTTATTTGAAACTTGTGTTTCATGATCCATAGAGACTCCAATTATTTCTGATACCCCTGCCTCTACAGAAGAAGTTCCGCAATTACAAGAGGACATTAGAACTAATCCTAGTGTAATGATAAACACTTCTATTCCTGAACCAACTACATCTAGGGTTGATTCAGAAGGTGTCACCCCTCCAACATCTGTCGCTGTATAGTTGTTGTTGGGAAAAGTATCCAATACGGAATGACCCTATCCCACTCTAAGGGTGATAGTACCTCAGCAACAACCGAATTCAAAGCTATTCGAGATTACTTCTTTATGAGATGTAAGAGAGAGGAGAAAAGATCCACTAACCATTATCTTCCGCTAATGATTGATCCAATCTTCCCTCTTTGCTGCTTGCTCCCAGCTCCTTGCTCTTTCACTGGCCCAGCTACACCAAGATCCTGCAAAATAACAAGAGAGGGAAACTACAAGAAGCATACATTCATAATTGATTCAAGGATTAGAATAAATCAAATATACAAGTATCAATACGCCATTGAGACACATGCATATAGAAGAACCTCAAATGCTTTATTAATGGAAGAAGTAAAGTTCTGAGAGTGTTACAACCATAAGAGGCCCAATCCAGCAACACCTCCCAGCAGAAACAAATCTCCTCTTCACCTCCTTCAAAGCAATCACCCAATAGTTCTATACTCAAACCAACAACACTTCCTTACTTTCAAAAGATTCCAGCCTCCCTAGACCTCATTAGAGAGCTCTATATATAGGAGATTTGGAGAAAGGATGAGTCATCTTGAGCTTGGCATGGAGCTGACTAGTGTCCTCTCCCACTTCAGTTATTCTTCAGTTCTTGAGTCCACTTGGAGTTTCTTGCTTCCACTTGGAGATCTAGATCCTCTTACTCATCACAAGGCAAATTCCTTGATCCAAGTGTCATTTTGGAAGCTTCCTGGGCATTTGACACCTTGAGGAATGACTGTGCCACTTGGCCAATCTCGCCCAGCGCAGGTAGCCTTCATTAGAGTTGACATTCAGCGCAGGTACAGAGTGGAGCAGTTGACATTCAGCGTAGATGCTCAGTGGAGCAGTTGACATGATCCAGAATTAGCTTGTTTTTGAGTGTTTTCAGGTGGAGAACTGATATTTAGTGTTGTGGTTTGCTGACCTTGTTCCTCTAGGGTAGGAACAACATGTTTAGGGACTTTGGATCCCTTAGATTATTGACATTTCATGCTTCATGCTGTAAGGCACAAAAATGTCTATAACAGTTGCCCCCTAAAGTATGAGGTCGTTTATCGGGTGAAATGCTTTATCAGGAGGATCCGAAGTTCATTCAATCGCTGAGAGGTGCCCTGTAATAAAATACAATACAATACATTATTTTTCATTCTGCTTTCATGATCTAGCTGAGGCGGGCATTCCCATGCTCAGCTTTATAAATTCATTTTGGTACATATAACAGATGACTGTCTGATGGTAGACTGATAATTCTCTGCTGAAATTATCATCCTTTGAATAGGATGATCATCTGCTGTAATAATGTACATATCAAATGTCTTTATATTTCCTGAATATATATCGCAACCCGGATGGATGAAACTAGATCCGGGGTCTTCAAACTCGTTCGATCTTCACTCTAAGTACAAGTCGATCCATGTGAGAATTGCGCTGAAGTCGAACATGGAAAGACATCGCTTGATTACCGGTCAATAATGTAAACCGTTAACAAGCGCGAGAGGAATCACTGATAATGATAATGACCCTCAAGGTACTGCAGTACAATTCACGTGGTGTGAATAAAGGACTTGGCGTCGAACACCACGCAAAATCTTCTGGTCGAAGGTCATTAATGTATACCTGTCGCCGGAAGTGAGAAACTTGCCATTGAGGCATGCAAGCTTCAAAGTACTGAGGGGGGTGTTCATAGATCAACTTCTTGGATAATGAGCTGAAGTCGACAAGAAGCGATCCGTCAAAGGAGGGCCTTAATGAATCCCACATCAGTGACACGGAACGGAGCTAATGATTTTAGTGGAGGTGAAAATAATCTGTGAGATATGATTCAGGGTGGCGATCATGGGTGGATGAAGGATAATGTATGGCAGTGGATGGGACACGGTTGACTCTTTCTGAACAACATCTCTTGAACATATAACGACACTGATGTGATGGATCGGTAGCATTACCCCAAATATGGATGGTTTGGCAAAGACCATGGTGATGAGACCGGTGAATGAAACAACCCAACCCGATGTGATACGGAGGACAAAGTGTCATGTTCAAGAGCGACTTGCTACCATTAAAGCTTTGAGGTTCTCCCAATTTTTCCCCAGTCATTTTTGACCAGTACCTCTTTATTTTTGTCAAGCTTGAGGAGGATAACATATGCTTGTTCTATAACCTGCCCTTCAGGCAAGCCCATCGCTATGTTTTAACGAGCCTAGCGATAGGGAAACTCGTTCTCGTCTAAAGACAAGTTTGTCGCTATTTAATCATTTTAACGAGTCTAACGACAAGGAAAACTCGGTCCTTTTCATTTTTAGAGAGTCTGAAAAGGTACAAAAAGTTAACTCCAAAATTCCTTTTTCGTCATCTAATCCCTTAAGTCCGAAAAAGTATAAAACAATACAGAAGGGATGAGTTTTCGATAATTTTAACGAGCCGAATAAAACAAGCGCTCGACCTTTTTGTGTAATAATCCCTCAGGTCCAAAAAGATTAAAATCTAGAGGAGGGATAGCTCTTCCGGTCATTTTAACAAGCTGGAAGGCCAAAACTCGGCAAACTTTTCATATTTTACGAGTCAGGAGAAAAGAGCTCAAAGAAGACTCGTCTTTTGAGGAACGAGTGATAAACAGGGATAGCAGCAGATTCCAGGTACAGGTTGGAATTTTCCAATCACGGCAGTGTCACAAGGATGGCTAGGTGAAATCACTCTTCGCAGCTGTTCCTCAAAATAGGTAAACAATCATATGGAGGTGAACGATTGGCCAAATGGAATGGAGGTGGCGGGTGCAAACACGACCAAGGCTTTTTATGGCTAATAAATTTACGATCACAATGGTTATTTACCGGAATAGGTTCATTTTTTAATGAGCTTAAACTCTGGAGGAAACTATTGCTCACGCTTTTCTATTTTTTAACGAGCATAAATTCCACGGTAAAACTGCTCAATACTTATGTTTATTTTTTAACGAGCATGAACTATGTATTAAAACTGCTCGGATCTCGCTTTCTATTTTTTAACGAGCATAAATTCCACGGTAAAACTGCTCGATATACCAGTCATAAGATAAGAATGTCTCCTGCAAGATTCCAATTTTTATAGAGCTTGCACCTCACATAAGCTATGCTCCCTCTCATCCTTTCTTTATGCAAGTTCGGAAACGGCTAATCCCAAAAACAGATAAATAACCGCTCTTGGCTTGCACTCCAAAAGGTTTGCATGCCCCCAGGTATAAAGTACAATTTCAAGGCTGCCCCTACTTATCCGATAAAACATTTGCTTTAAAGGGTGAGGCTTGCCTCTTTCTGGTTACCCAAAGATTGTTTTGTTAACACCATCAAACGAAAACACTTCCTCGGCACTGTCTACCGAAGTAGACAATGGTGAATGACCTTTGTCAAACAAGTAACCTTAACAAAAGAATCCTGTTCCAGAACAACCCCTCTTCCTTCTTTCGGACGGGGTACGGACTAGTCATATTCTTTCGCGGAAATTCTACCTTATACCCAAGGTTTCCTCTGCCCGAAGCAGACCAAGATGCATGCCCCCTGGGTTCCAGTCCCATCTTTCCGAATCACTCGCACTCATCGGGAAGGAGGACTGGGGGTGGAGACATTTCTTGGGTGAATAGACCATTGAGGGTTGGTATGTGACTATTTGTGATGCGTGATCCCGGAAATGAAAGTTGGTCTACGAGCTTGACCATTCTTCCTTCGTGTGGAAAACACATTACTCTAAAGAGTGAGGAGACTATAGCTCCCATGCAATATATATAGTCTCGTCCAAGGAGTAGGTTATAATCCAAGGGTCCTTGAACGACCATCACGTTCATTTGAACGGTCTTCCCTTTCAATGTAACAGGTACATTGGGGAGGATCCCTAATGGTCGACTGGTTTCTTTATCAAAACCTGAGAGATTTCTTATCTCAAGCAAAAGCTCCGGGGAACCCAGTGCTTTCCAAGCAATAGAGGAAAGGATACTCACAGATGCCCCTTCATCAATGATAGTTCCAGCCATTACCATTCTGTAGATTTGGACCATGATTCTGAATGGTATACTGGCTGGTAACCGGGGTCTGCCTAGTTGGTTCCAATCAAAGGACACAACCAGGTTGCTTGGTGGTGGGACCGAATACACGGCCGGATATGACCCTGATGATGTTCCTTCCTGCGATAAAGGAATGGGCGCATTGCCCTGATGCTCATCAGAATCTGTGTTGATGAAAAGAATCTGGATGGTGTCATCCTTATTCTCTTCAGTGAGGGTGTCATTTGAAGATGAAACCTCTGAAGGCGGAACCGGGTCAACTGCCGTTTCGACCTTTAGACTTTCGTCTGGTCTGGATTCAGTAGGTTCATTTTCAATGACTGACGCTTCAGCTGACCACTTGAGTGGGCCAGCTGTATTTTCAACCAACGAAGGACTTGGCACGAGTTTTTTGTATCCAGGAGGAAGTCTCAACGGTGAAACCGGACGATCTTCCAAAACTCTCTTCGCTTTGTCTAAGAAGGGACAACGGTGGATGGCGTGATCGCCTTTACACAGTTTGCAAGGGGATCTTGCTCCCCCTATTTGTCTTGAACCTTCACTTTCGCTGGTTGACGGTAAGCATTCAACATGGCTATCAGAGGTTGATGCTCCCGAATTGTGCAAACGAGGTGACCAGTCCCTTAGTATCCGGGGAATACAGGGACAATCTCTATGGAAGTGGTCTCCTCTACATATGACACATGGCGATTTAGGCCCGGTCTGTGCTGTGTGTGGATTTTTGTCAGATGTCTTTTGCTTGCCCCAGTCGCCTTAGGCTCCTTCTTCTTCTTCTCTCTCTCCTTCTTCTCCTTCTTCTTCATGGGAGCTTGGCTTTTGCCGGCTCTACCTTGCGAAGATGAAGGATCGGAGGAAGAGTTATAGGAAGTAGAAGGTTGGTGGGCAGCTCTAGACTGATCTAACTATTGACTCGACTGTTCAGGAACCATGGTGTTCTGAACTACATTGGTTGAGAATAGCCAAATAGGCAGGCCAATTGTCAGTCCTGGAAGCGACAATGTGGCCATGTGGGGCGCACCAACTTCTCCCCAAGAGGAGAAAGGACTAGGATTTCCATCATGTGGAATTCCTTGGTTGGGGCGTTCCATGTTCTCAACCTAAAGATCAACGCAGGAATAGGAGGTGATTATGTTCCGTTTAAAATAAATTTTATAACGACGCTTTAGACACAACTTGCTTTTTCACTTTTTAAGAGTCGAGAAAAAGCTAAAGATGACTCTAGTCTCCTTCGATGTTTTAACGAGCCCGAAGTGACAAATGCTCGGATGGACTTTTTCAGTTATAGAGTTTGAAAAAGGCCAAAAGAAACTGCTTTGGAGTTCTAGGCAGAGGGTGTGCCAAACTTTTCGCAAAACCACAGAATACGTTTTACGGTACTAGTGGTCGATCTTCGTGAATGCTGTGTTCACTGCATTGCGATCAGTAGGGCGGCCGACACGGTTTCCTATGGATAAAGGCTTTGTTCCTATAGGGGTCTCCCAATATATACGCGACGGTACGTGGGAGCACAAGTCCGTATTGATACTTATCGCTTCACCGTGGAGGAATCACCCAACCACTCAACGCTAAGATATCACGTTTAACGACGCCGGAACACGTCTCTAGCTTAGACCTCTATGTGTTTGCGTTATGTTTCAAAGCGTTGTTATGTAAATTCAATTTATTTTAAGGTTGATCTTGTTTAGCAGTTTGCCTTTATGGATCACCACGAGATGTATAGTAACACTCCTAAATGCAGTCTAAGATGATAAGCAAGCTTTTCAATCTTTCAACTTTGAAAATCTTAACTACTGAGGGAAAAGAAAGACAACATCTTTTCACACAGATCATAGAGCACACACTAATGCACTTTTTCCTAAATCAACATGCAAACTGTCATAATGCACATGCACAATGCAAGTATTTCTTTTCTCTTTCTTAATGTTTGTGCGATACAAAAAGAAAGCTGTTGTATAACTTTGAATTCAATTTCAAGTGAAAGTAAACAAGCTTGTCCAAAATCAAAAGACACCTTAAGATTTACTTGTTTCGACACTAGAAATATACAAATTCAAACCATATGACGAAAGCAAAAGCTCAATCAGCTATGAACAGCAAACAAACTAACTCTTAAGATCAAAACGACACTTTATCACAGGTCTAGATCTAAGAGGCCACAACAAGACTAGTTCACTTTCGTTATGGGAAACTGCAAATGATATAAGAAATACACAAAGAAAAAATACAGTTTCTTTATACAACCGAGGCGGAATAGTGGCAAGGAAAGTTGGTTTCAGATGGGTACATTGACTGGTAACAGGCTGCAAAAACAAGGGTGAAAACAGGGCAAGAAACAGCAGGAAACCCTAGTAGCACAAGGCAAGACTGGTTCAACGCAGGTAGTACACTGTCAGTTTGACATTCAGCGCAGGTAGCCCCTTCGGGAACTGCGCTGAAATGCAGACAGCCTTCACACAGCCTGCACTGAAGAACGAAACTTTCGTTTCTCTTGGTTTCCGGGTCACAGATTGCTCAAAAATTCACAGTTTTTGGCCAAATCAGAAGCTATCAGTCAAGTACACACTAAGGGATGAAAAGGAGGATGAAAAGCTATCACTAAGAGCTATTTAGAGTCCTTGTGGATCAGCTCTTCAAATCATAAACTTGCCCGGAAACTGAGCTAGAGTAGTTGCCCTCTACTTTGCATTTGAAAAATCCAAATGCAGTTCGATTCGGTACTCCCTTTGTTTATGAAATGAATAGCAAAAAACACAAACAACCAACAAGATACGATCCCCAGCGGAGTCGCCAATTTGTTGTTGGGAAAAGTATCCAATACGGAATGACCCTATCCCACTCTAAGGGTGATAGTACCTCAACAACAACCGAATGCAAAGCTATTCGAGATTACTTTTTATGAGATGTAAGAGAGAGGAGAAAAGATCCACTAACTGTTATCTTCCGCTAATGATTGATCCAATCTTCCCTCTTTGCTGCTTGCTCCCAGCTCCTTGCTCTTTCACTGGCCCAGCTACACCAAGATCCTGCAAAATAACAAGAGAGGGAAACTACAAGAAGCATACATTCATAATTGATTCAAGGATTAGAATAAATCAAATATACAAGTATCAATACGCCATTGAGACACATGCATATAGAAGAACCTCAAATGCTTTATTAATGGAAGAAGTAAAGTTCTGAGAGTGTTACAACCATAAGAGGCCCAATCCAGCAACACCTCCCAGCAGAAAGAAATCTCCTCTTCACCTCCTTCAAAGCAATCACCCAATAGTTTTATACTCAAACCAACAGCACTTCCTTACATTCACAAGATTCCAGCCTCCCTAGACCTCATGAGAGAGCTCTATATATAGGAGATTTGGAGAAAGGATGAGTCAGCTTGAGCTTGGCATGGAGCTGACTAGTGTCCTCTCCCACTTCAGTTATTCTTCAGTTCTTGAGTCCACTTGGAGTTTCTTGCTTCCACTTGGAGATCTAGATCCTCTTACTCATCACAAGGCGAATTCCTTGATCCAAGTGTCATTTTGGAAGCTTCCTGGGCATTTGACACCTTGAGGAATGACTGTGCCACTTGGCCAATCTCGCCCAGCGTAGGTAGCCTTCATTAGAGTTGACATTCAGCGCAGGTACAGAGTGGAGCAGTCGACATTCAGCGTAGATGCTCAGTGGAGCAGTTGACATGATCCAGAATTAGCTTGTTTTTGAGTGTTTTCAGGTGGAGAACTGATATTTAGTGCTGTGGTTTGCTGACCTTGTTCCTCTAGGGGTAGGAACAACATGTTTAGGGACTTTGGATCCCTTAGATTATTGACATTTCATGCTTCATGCTGTAAGGCACAAAAATGTCTATAACAATAGTATATACCTTCTTCGACACCAGAAATATTTTACGGACCTAACAGTCTACCTCTTCCACTTGGACTGATTGCTATAGAAGAAATTGTGGAGGATCTTCCATCCAGTACCCCATTGCATTTTGGAACTGGGATCCACCTATATTCTTCTACTATAGATGTTAGTTCTTTTGATCACACTTCATCGCAAGTTCCTGTCGAATCGCTAGGAAATCTTTTGGATAGACTCAATATGTCTGAACAACCATTGACATCTAGGACTGTGTCCTCTAATACAATAGCAATAGAAATTCCTGCCGCTATTCTGACAATGTTCTTTGGTATACCATCTGCACTAAATAGTTCTCAACCACTAAATGGAGTCCACTTAGGCACTGTTTCGACAGCATGGTCTGTGCCTATTTATTCATCCAGAATCTTATCTGGAGTTTCTTATGTTGAGACTCAGCAAATTTATCCTTCACATCAATATCAATTTGGGCAGTCCGGTCTCCAAAGACCAATTTACCATTTGAAAACTAGATTACTACCATATGGGGGGTAGTATACCTTTACATTGTTCCCTCCGGGGGAGCAACCATATGAGAGTTTACAACAAAGTTCGAGTTAAGCTGGAATTACATCCAGTGGTTGGGTGTCAATACTGCCTCAACAACCAAGAGTTGTATACTCATTGCAACAAAATCAACCTGTGTCGAACATCCCCACTACATCGGCTATTGTGACGGTGTCGCAAGTACAAGCGCTGCCTGTTGTATGTCAACCTCAAGTCTCTCAGGTCGTAATACAACAACCTCTTGTCCCCGCCACTCAATCACAACCGTCGATTAGTGGCTCCTTAACTGAAGTGACTCAGGCTCAAATGGGTACTATCACCCCTCATATTGGTCAAACATCTAGTATTGGACAACAACAAATGGTCTCACAACCATGGCTAGTGCAATATCAACAACTGCAATTCCAACAAGCTTACCGAGGACTTGAGCAACAAATCTTTGCAGGTATTGGGCAGTCGTATGTCCAAAAAAGTTACCAACAATCATATTATAATGGTTATGCCCATCAACCTTATCCAAGTTATCAGCATCAAATACATTATGTTGGTATGCAAAGACCCACTGCTCAGGCGATCCCATCTTATCCTGGGTATGCTTCGCCAAACCCGAATCAACAGTTGCCCTTCATAGCAACTTTAGAATTACTAGATCTGAATCGACTAACAAATGATCCAATTGCTTATGCCCCTTGGTGGCCATCGATTCCTCATAAACTTCTGTCAGATGTTCCTAAATTCAATGGAAATCCGGGTGAAGATCCATCGAATCATGTGATGACATTTCATCTGTGGTGTTCATCCAACACCCTCAATGATGATTCGATTAGGCTTCACCTTTTTCAGCGAACGCTAACTGGTCCGGAAACGAAATGGTACATCGAATTGCTTAGAGCTTCATTCGATAACTTCAACGCCCTTTCCACCACCTTTTTAACCCATTTTCAGTTACCCATAAGGTACGAAATAGGAACAGAACTCCTTAATAATTTTAAACAAACAACAACCACTCACATATCTGATCATATTCATGAGTGGTGACGTCGTCGGCGAATGGTAAAGACATATGTTCCTAATCAGCTTCTAGCTGAATGGTTTATTAAGTCATTGTTACCTTCTATTACAGAATATGTGGCCAAGGGAGGAGTCGTCACTGAAGAGCAAGTCATTTCTCGTGCACAATATCTAGACTTGATCTATTCTCATTCTGGCACACTCTATGAAAAAATTCCTGAAGCTCCTAGACCAGAATTTTCCATTCCTCCTCCCCTAAATACAATAGGGACTCTCATGCTGGCAACGGCGTGATTGGCACCTCAAATATGCAAATCACAAAGGCCCCATCTAGTAAAGCCCTTTCACTTTCCAGTAAAAAGGAAAATGACAAACTTCCTGCCTCGGAGGTTAATGTCGTGTCAATCAACAAAGGCAAAGAACCGAATCAACCAGGGAACAAGAAGAAAGGGAAAAACAAAAAGAAGAAACAGGAAGATTCGACTCCTAAAAAATATTCTGAAAACCCTTCTGGGCAAAAGAAACCTAATCGTCCATGTCACATATGCAATGAGGACCATTGGATGAGAGATTTTCTGCATAAAGCTGAGATTAAGAAGTTCTTTAAGAATTCAAATACCTCAGCAGTGTTCACTGATCCGTTTCCAAACCCAAAAACCAATATGGTTGCTAGCGACAATTCTTCCCCATCCCAAGTGCTTATGTTGGCCATTTCGAAACAGAAAAATGATGCTTTGATATCGACAAGGAATAAAAATTATGGGAATCCACATATGTCGAACAACAAGGCTACAGATCAACCTAGTAGTTCGAAAACAACTTCGACAGAAGTTGTGCCACCCATCATTCCTAAGATAACAATAAAGCCGCCAAAGGGAGTAGTACACAAATCGACATTTAATCCTCATTCTCGAGCAGCACAGAATTATAATATAGTAGAGGATCTAGCCCAATCGCCATCTGCTATGTCGACGCTTGAAGTACTGCAAAATTGCCCCTCCCAAAAGCAAGCTCTATTATCAGCAATAGGTGGGATTGACCCAGTGGATTCGAATCTTATGGCCTTTAATCATAAATAATACGAACCTCAGTTACCAGCTCAACTCGCTTTCCTCATACAAGTGAAAGCCCTCAACAAAACTATTCATCGGACAAATTATTGATGAGGGGGCATCTACCTGCATTATGTCGATGAGTTGCTGGAAAAATTTAGGCTCACCACCCTTGTCAAGATCATCAATGACATTAAAAGAATTTGATGGACGAACATACACCCCGTACGAGATTTTAAGTAACTTGCAAGTTGAACTGGGGGGAAAAACAGTAGAAATTGACGTCGAAGTTATCGATGGAAACTTCGATTACAATATCCTACTGGGAAGGCCATGGATTTATGCTATCGCTGCTATTGTGTCAACATACTTCAAAAAGATTGCATTTCCCCTTCAAGGAGGAATTACAATCGTTGATCAAAAAACCTTCCTCACCAACAGTTCACAAGTTACAGGAAGCATTCCAATGATCCATGGAAGCTCTCATTCGCTTCAAAATGTTAGAGTAGGCCTCCTAAAAGACCCTGCCTTAATGGGTACTTTTTCCCTACCACCTCCAAGTAACCTGGTGGAAGTGGCCACGGTAGAAACCTGCAATATGATATCTTCCATATCTACACAGATTCAGAAGATTTCCGAACATTTTGTTAGCATGGATCATCAACAGGTGTTGCCTCCAAGCCCAATAGAAATTTTGTAGCAATCAATTTTCTTGGCCTAGGTGGCAAACCCAAATCAATGCTCATCGAGTGTTTGGATAGATAGGTCTAAGGAATATGGTACCTCTTCAGATCCTTGGTTGCATGTACATTCTACAGATGAAGGAATTATTCAGTCGATGATGATAGGAGAGGTACCATGGGAAGATTACCACCATCGTTTCCATCTTCCGAATTACAACGAAGATTATTCCAGTGACCTTAATCATCCTTCAATTTTTGATTTTCTATCAAATAATGTAAATACGGTGGATTCCGAGCGAAATCTATCCAATATTGAAGAAACTATCGCCATAAATATCTCGACCAAACCTAATGTTGTAGAGAATATTCATGTCGGCAAATCTTGTTCTTCTGCAGAACTGGACATATATTGCGCTCTCTTTCGTGAATTCATAGATGTCTTTGCATGGTCATATGAAGAAATGCCAAGCATAGACTCGAGTATAGTTGAACATGAAATCAAGATGTATCCAGATGTCAAACTGGTACAACAACAGCTTTGAAAGGTACACTCGAAGAAAGCCGCTGCCATCAAGGCAGAAGTTGAAAAACCTTTACATACTGGTTTCATTTACCCGGTTCCTCTAACTGATTGGGTATCAAATATTGTTCCTGTGATGAAAAGCAAGGAACGATTAGAGTGTGTGTCAATTACAGGGATGTAAATCAAGCTTGTCCAAAGGACAACTACCCTACACCCTTCATCGACCAGATAATTGATGAATGCGCCGGATGTGAAATCTTTTCATTCATGGATGGATTTTCCGGGTATAATCAAATAAATATCCGCCCACAGGACCAGTTGAAGACTGCATTTATATGTCCATGGGGCACATTCACGTACCGTAAACTACCTTTCGGTTTAAAGAATGCAGGGGCAACTTTTCAGAGGGCTATGAACTACACCTTCCATGATGTCAAGAACATCGTTCAACCGTATCTCGACGATCTACCAGCTCATTTGCAAAAGCAGACTGACCATGCGCAGCATTTGAGAGCTATATTTCTACATTGCTGACACTACAAGATATGACTCAATCCACACAAGTGTGTATTTTGTGTCGGTTTTGGTCGTTTACTTGGTTTTATGGTTTCTAAGGACGTGATTCGACTCGACCCATGTAAGGTTCAGGCAATCATCGAAATGCCTCCACCTTCAAATTTGCTTCAAATCTAGAAACTCCAAGGGAAAGCAAACTTTCTGAGGAGGTTCATTCCAAATTACGCCAAACTTGCTAAAGGTTATACGTGTCTTTTGAAAAAAGAAGTTCCCTTTATCTAGGATCAGGTCGCGCAATCTTCCTTTGATGCTCTAAAGGAATCCCTAATAAAAGCATCATTAATGTATGCCCCTGACTATCAAAAAGACATTAACTTGTATCTAGCTACAACAGATACGACCATTGGAATGGTTTTAGTTCAAGAAGACAATGGAATCGAAAATCCTGTATATTATTTAAGTCGAAACTTAAATGATACAAAAAGCAAGTACTCCTATGTTGAAAAGCTGGCTCTTGCAGCTGTTCAAGCAGTACAAAGATTTCGACACTATATCCTCTTTAGAAAAACTACCATTTTGTCAGATTGCAACCCTATGATTTACATTCTGTCATGTCAGTTACTTGGGGGCAAATATTCAAAATGGATAGCCATTTTGCAAGAGTTTGATCTGGAATTTGTAAAATCCAAATAAAAAAATTCTCTAGTATGCGCGGAGTTACTATGCGACTTACCATCGTCATCCAACGATTCAACATCCAAAGCATCAATCATGGATGAATATTTGTTTTTGATATCGTCAAGTGATCCGTGGTATGGAGATATATTGATCTATCTCCAAACCCAAACATTTAGGCCAAATACCTCTCGCTCCGAACAACAATGTACTCGATACCAAGCAAAAGACTACATGATCGTCGGTGATACATTTTACTATCGTGGTATCGATATAGTTCTGCGAAGGTGCCTCACCCATGAGGAGGTCGAAAAATTCCTGAACGATTGCAATTCGGGCACATGTGGGGGGCATCAATCTGGTTACGCTACAGCCCAAAAGATCTTAAGAGCAGGATACTTCTAGCCTACTATGTTCAAAGGTTGCATAATCACAGTCAGAAGTTGCCATGCTTGTCAAATCTTCGACCGTAAAACCAAAATACCACCCGCACCTTTGCATCCAGTAATTGTTGTTGGGCCATTCGCCAAATGGGGCATAGATTTCATGACATGTAACCCCACCTCAGTAGGGGGGCATGGGTATATCATAGTCGCAACTAACTATTTTACAAAATGGGCCGAGGCGATGCCTACATTAAACAACAGAGGCGAAACAACTACTCTTTTATTTTTCAATCATGTAGTCTCTAGGTTCAGTGTTCCACAGGTTATAGTCATAGATCATGGATTGCATTTTCACAATCACATGATGGTTGAATTGACTTCCAAATTAGGACTGTCCCATGATAGTTCTACTCCATATTATCTACAGGCTAATGGACAAGTTGAAGCGATCAACAAAGTCCTCAAGCGCATGCTGCACAGAATGATTGGAGCCCACAAAAGGGATTGGCATTTAATCCTATACTCAGCTCTATGGGCATACAGAACCTCAATAAGAAATGAGACTGGGTTTACACCCTTTCAGTTGGTGTATGGCCTGGGAGCTGTCTTACCAATTCGGTGTGAGATTTCATCTTTCAAGCTTGCAGTCGACATTCTCCCCAGAACTTCAGAGGAAGAGGCTCGTTTCTTGGAACTAATCCAACTGGATGAAACCTGTCGTGATGTCGCTTTGGCTATTAAAGCTCATAAGAAATGAGTCAAGGTACAATTTAACAAAAATGTCAAACCATGTGTCTTCTCAAAAGGTGACCTGGTCTTACTTTACGATCAGGAATCTGATAAATTGGGAGTAGGTAAGTTCCAATAATTGTGGATGGGGCCCTACATTGTTAAGTGAGTATTAGCAAAAGGAGCCTACGAGCTAGTAGATTACAATGGGATTCCACTGTCCCAGCCCCGAAACGAGTTGTACCTTAAGCGTTACTATGCTTGACTAAGTGTAGTAATCTCTTTATATGTTTTTGTTACGTTTTTGTTTTCGTCAAGAGTGATCGTTTTGGTTAGGTAATCCACTTTTGCATTTGTTGCAGATGTCAAACATATTGGAATGATTTGTTGGATATGCTGATGGAGCTAGTCGTAGTACGCAAAACCTATCTTCTACAGCCAGGGCCATTTTTTATCCAAGCGGCAAGTTAGTGAGTTTCAAAGGGGTATGTATTGGTCGGTCAACGAACAACATCATTGAATACAGTGTGTTGATAGAGCTTCTCTCTGATGCCATCGCACATGGCATATGCCGACTTGTTGTTAGGCTAGACTCACAACTTGTCATCCTATAGCTTACTGGCATCTATTCTGTTTGGAATCCAGCTATCTATTGTATGTTCCTAAGGGTCAGGATTTTGGAAAGGCAGTTTGATTCTATTCAATATCAACACATTTCCAGAAACTTAAACACATTAACTGATTCATTAGCAAATTATGTGTTAGATAGACATTTGCAGCATTTATAAAAGAAAAATCATGTCAATCAACATTTGCATCAGGATCATATAACTTAACCAAAATAAATCTCCGAAAATCAAAAATATATATAACTATTTATAGTATTTTACAAAATGTTCTATGTCTAGGACAAAATCGGTCATACGACCCAAAAACTCAAAAATGCAGGGAAGCACCCTAGACTAATGGTGCTAGTGATAACAAGTCACCGCCTGTGCGATCATATGTAAGAGCCTAGTCCATTGACTCGGCACGCCAGTGGTATGGCACTGTAATCTTAGAGGTAACTCGTCGGTCCTCACATCCTGAATACCAAGGGTGAGATCCTCGATTTGATCCTGCAATACTCCAAGGGTCTCGGCTACATCCAGATCGCGAAGGACAACCCTCCCTATAGCCTCTCCTACTGGAACAGCAGCTGCTACCCTCGGGCACGCTGTTGGTCGCACTGGTCCAATATCTGCACAAACATATGAGTTTGATTAGTCTTGATAACATTTAAAAAATACAAGAACATTATAAAAGCAAATCTGGGTCACCTCGAAAATCCATCCCAACATATGGGTACTTAGCAAATACCATCTCCTGTCAATCGAAACACTTGAATAAGGCATCAGAGAATGAAATCTGCGACTGACTATCGTGTCTGGCCATGAGATCGACCCATCTCTACATCCGTGGTTCCGTCAATGCTAGCAGTTCGAGTGAAATTTACTGTGGCTGCATCAGTGGTATCCTCTCCAAAGCGAAAGCGGTCAAAATAGAACCATAACCAAAGTTCTTGGATCTTTCGTTCTTCACCTTGGAAAGTTGTTCTTTTATAACCGAAAGTACTGCATCACACCAGTTGAATACCTTTGGTTCAAGGCATTCCAGAGCATACTGCATATAGGACCGGTTCGCCAAATGAAAAGCCGCACTACCAGCCAATCTTGTGAATTTGAATAAGATAGTCCTCAAGGACCAATTAGTGACATCTACAATACTGATCTTGCCATCCCTACTCGGCTGAGATCCATCTCTACAAAACCAGCGAATATAACCCCTCATGGATTCACCCCCACGGGCGGATCCTGATAGTGAGAGAGGGGCACCACGCCTCTAAACCAGTCAAGAAGTAGATATCGTCAACTATCAAAGGGATGGATTTACCTCGAATCTGGAACACTTGGATGGTAGGATCCCATGCATCGAGAAAATATTGCAACAAATTGATTTATTGCCTCATGCTGGATAGGTGGAAGAATTTGAGCAAGCCACAGTTCCACAATGCAGTCACCGTACCCGGATCATGTAAGGCAATCATATCCTCTTCTTCATGCTCGCATTCACGCCATGTAATGACCATCTTGATCTGATGAATCTCTGAAAACCAAACAAGAGAAGAATTAAGATCCTGATTTGGGCAAAAACAGGCAAAATTTCCATGAAAAAATAGTGCATAGACTTTCCTCTTTGCACCCATCGTACCCCAGCTGTGTACTGGGTGTGATGCATACTGACTAGCCAATGGCCAGCTCAGTATGCATCACACTTTTCGATGTATACTAGGTGCGATGGGGAGAGAACGAATTGTTCAAACCCCCGAGGCCAAGAAAAACAGGAAAAGATGCTCATAATTAGAAAAGGAAAGAATGCAATTGAAGAGCTTAGGGTTAGCTCCTACCTTGTCCAAACAGCACCGAAAATAGTCCACTGAATCTCCCAGAATCAGATAATGAAAATCGAGGAGGAAAACACCTCCAGAGCTCCAACAATCCCAAATTCGAATGAAATGGTAACAATGAGAGGCAAAAACTACTTTTATGTTACTATTCACGTAATTCAAGTAAGATGTTAATGTTTAACTCATTTTTCAAGCATGTATTTACATTTCTAATCAATTTGATGGGGCAATTGAACAGGCAGTATGACCGTCAAGAGAACATAGTGTTAATGGTGAATTGAACATCTCTGACTATTATCATGAGCACGTTTCCGCGAAGTTCAAGCTCATTAAAAAACAAACCTAGCAATGAGCATATGTTCCCCCAGAGTTCAAGCTCATTAAAAAATAAACCCACCTTCAGTAAATATCCTTTATGATCACATTGCTATCAGCTTTTGAGCCTTGGTCATGTTCTTACCATCACCCCCGCCTTTTTAGCCGATCATACACCTCCACTTGATTTTTTACCCTTTTGAGGAACAGCTGCGATGAGTGATTCTATTAGCCCCCTTCTTTACACTGTTGTGATTGAAAATTTCCAAACCTTACCTGGAATCATTTGCTATCCAAAAACATCACTCGTTCCTCAAAAACGAGTCTCCTTTAAGCTCTTTTAGACTCGTAAAATATGAAAATATTGCCGAGAAATTGGCCTCTCCAGGTCGTTAAAGTGATTGGAAGTGCCATCCCTCTAGATTTTAATATTTTTGGACTTGAGGGATCATTACACAAAAATATCGAGCGCTTGTCTTTTTCAGCTCGCTAAAGTGATCGGAAAATTCATCCCTTTCATATTATTTTATAGTTTTTTGGACTTAAGGGATTATACTACAAAAAAGGACTACTGGAGTTTCCTTTCCATCTCCTTTCAGACTCTCTAAAACTGAAAAGGACCGAATTATCTTTGTCATTAAACTCATTAAAACAATAGCGACAAATGGACAAGAGCGATTTTCACTGTCACTAGGCTCACTAAAACATAGCGACAGGTTTTCGTGAAGGGAAAATTATAGAACAAGCATATGTTATCCTCCTCAAGCTTGACAAAAATAAAGAGGTACTGGTCAACAATGACTGGGGAAAAAGGGAAGAAAACTTGAATAAATTCATTGGTAGCAGATCTCTCTTGAACATGACACTTTCACTCCATCACCATGATTGAGTCGGGTTGGGTTATTCCATTCACCAATCATATCACCATTGGTCCTCCATACCATCCATTTTGGGGTTAACGCTACCAATCCATTCCAGTGTCGCCAATATGTTCAAGAGAATTCACTCAGAGAATTCACCGACCCAGCTAACATCTCATCCGATGCAGTACCTTTGCGCTCCATTTTTTCATGACCGCCACCCTAAACCTTGTATCATCAAATCGTTTTCACCTCCACAAAATCATTTTCTCTGTTCCGTATCATAGATGTGGGATTCATTAAGGCCCTCCTACAACGGGTCACTTATTGTCGACATCAACTCATTATCCAAGAAGTTGACTTAGGAACAACTCTTTCAGTACTTTGAAGCTTGCATGCCTCAATGGAAAGTTTCTCACTTCTGGCGACAGGTTTACATCAATGGCCTTTGACGGAAAGACTTTGCGTGATGTTCGACATTGACTCATGTATTCACACCACGTGAATTGTACTGCAGTACCTTGAGGGTCATTATCATTATCGGTGATTCCTCTCGTGCCTATTAACAGCTTACATCATTGTCTGGTAATCAGGTGATGTCTTTCCATGTTCGACATCAGAACATCTTTTCACATGGATGGACTTGTACTTCGGGCAAAGATTAAACGAGTTTGAAGACCCTGGATCTAGTTTCATCCATCCAGGATGCGATATATTTAGGAAAATAAATACATCAAATGTACATCATAGCGGCACAGATAATCATCCAAGCTAAAGGATGATGGCTCTACCAAAATCATCAGTCTGCCACATAGACGACTATTTGTCCTATGTACATAAAAATGAATTTATAAAGCTAAGCATGGGAATGCCCGCCTTAGCTAGATCATGAAAATATTATGAACATAATGTATTGTATTGTATCTTATTACAGGTCACCTTCCGATTTGAAAAACCTCAGATCCTCATGATAAATATTTTCACCCAACATCAGAAGATTTACGACCTCATGCTTTAGGGGGAAACTGTTATAGAAATATTTGGGCACTGCAACCCCAATCACATATGTCCATAAACCAAGGGCTCTCAAATCCCTAAAAGTGTTGTTTCATACCCTAAAGGATCAAGATCAGCTAATTACATCATTTCCCAGAAGTTCTCCCTGAAAAACTGCTCAGAACTGGTCAAAAACTGGACCATACAGACTACTCCATGATGAGGGTGCGATGCATCTCACCTACTACACATAAAGGGTGCAATGCATACTAAAAATCCGTTATGTAGGGTGCGATGAGCGAGAGAAAAGAGATGGCAGAGGCAATTTGCTAGGTGGAAACTCAGAGAATCTTCTAGAAACTGCTCATATGACACTTGCCTCTCTGAATTCGCCCAGGGATGAGTAAGAGATCATGTTATCTCCAAGTGGAACCAAGAACTATCAGTGAAATGACACTAATCAAAATCCCAGAAGCTGACTCACCCCCCTGCAATATATGGATCCCTCATCCTAGAGATCCGGAGGCTGGAATTTTGTAATTTGTAAGGAAGTGCTATTGGTTTCTCTTTGAGACATTGCCTTGTTGGGTGATCTTTCTTTTCATGAGTTGGAGAGGGATTTCATGCTAGGAGGATGATGTTGGATCAGACAGCTGGGTTGTAATCCTCTCTTCTACTACTTCTATCAATAAAGCTATTTGAGTTTTCCTCCATATACTTGTATATTTTTGAATCTTGTATTTGTGTATGCATTTGTATGGTTAATGTACATCTGATTCTACATTGTTTATGGTTATAGATCTCTATGCTTTGATGGTATTTTGCTGCTTTGACTCTACAGGTGTTCTTCGAAGCGGGAAAAGTGAGAAAGGAGTGGCGAAGCTCTATCAAAGGAGAGAGGAAACATGCAAGGAGCCAAGAGAAAGACTGAGGTTGGTACTCTCTACTTCTCTCTCATCTATCTCTCATAAAGGAAAACACAAGTTACTTTAAATTGTTTGTTTCTAAGATAGCTACCCATCTTAGTGGGACTAGCAGCTCTGAATGGACACTAGTTTTCCCAGAAACACCCACACCTCGTAGCATTATCGGTTGTCCCTCCAGAAATTGTGCAATCTTATAAGGTAGTCCAACCTTGAGGATCTGAATTATGCAATACAGAAAGTAAATCCAATCTTGAGCTCAAAAACTACAAAATTCTAGGAGGAAACCTAACCTTGAGCTCAAAAATTGTGCAAAGCTTCCCTTGCTCTCAGACACTGCCAAATTCACTGAGTCAAGGAGTTTCCTAGTCCCCTGTAGTTTGGAACTATGCAATACTTCTTGGTAGTATGAATGGCCAATCTCCTCAAAAAGAAAAAAATAGTAAAAGATCAATCCCTATAAAATAGGGAGTGATCAATTAGATTCCCGAAGAGCGGTACAAGTTGTTATGCAACTAGCTCACAAAATAGAAGAAAATATAGGAAAACGACTTCAAAATCATCCTTTTTGAGGGGGAAACCTCCTTTACATTACACAAATGAACGATTCTTGGATGATTCAAATGAAAAAACCTCATTTCTATATATAGGAGTCTAAGGGGTCACAATATAATCAAAGTCGACATAACAATAATAATGTAAGGGCACAACAATAACAATAGTGGGCTTCTATGGGGCACAATAATAACAATATGGGGACAACATGGGCACAACAATAATAATAAGGGGCTACAATGACAATAATAATAAGGGAATACACTAGTATTATAGGGAACTAACATGCCCCTCTCCTTCAAAAAAGTGTTGTCCTTAACACTTGAGTAGTTCTGGATGCTTCTGTATAAAATTATCATCCTCCCATGTGGAATCTTTAGTGGGTAAGTTCTTCCACTTGATGATATACTCTGAAATTGATCAATTTCGCAGCTATTGACTTCTTGTTTCTGTGACTTCTTTAGGCTCCAAGATGGTTTTTCCTTCCTCTTCAAGTTATGGAAATGTTGTTTGAACTGGGAGCTTGTCACCTATAACCTTCTTTAAGCATGAAACATGGAAAACTGGGTGCACTCAAGAAGATGCAGGATGCTCCAATTTGTATGCCATAGTATCAATCTTTTGTAACACCTTGTACAAACCATAATACTTTGGTGATAATTTATTATCCTTCTTAGCTTTCTTGAGGAACATTTGTTTGTATGGTTGTAGTCATAGATATACCCAGTCACCTACATCAAAACTTCGTTCACTACAATGTTGATATGTCTGTTCTTTCATTCTATTATGCGCCAAAGTGAGGTTATCCTTTAAGAGTTGGAGAACTTGTTGTTGAGGCTCAATGTGATCTTCCACTTCTTGTACCTTAGAATTTTCTCTTAAATATGATGTGACAGATGGTGGATGATACCCATAAACTGCCATAAATGGGGTCATTTTTGTTGCAGTATGAAAGGAAGTTTTATACCACCATTCAGCTGGAGGCAACCACTTTACCAATTGTGTATGTTTATCATATACAAAGCAATGAAGATATCCTTCCAAACATTTGTTCACTATCTCAATTTTCCCATCAGATTGGGGATGATAAGATGAGATGTGAGCTAATTGAGTACCCAAACAAGAAAATAATTCTATCCAAAAATTTCTAGTGAAAATGGGTTCTCTGTCGCTTACAATAATCTTTGGGTTTCCATGTAGCTTTTGAATTGTTTCCATAAATGCAGTAGCAACTCTATTGGATTTAAATGGATGAGATAATGCAAAAAAGTGTGCATACTTGGTAAGCCTATAAACTACCATCATGATGACACTCTTTCCTTCAGACTTGGGTAAACCTATGATAAAACACATTGAAACCTCCTCCCATCGTTAACTTGGAATGGATAAAGGTTGTAATAGACCCTGGGTCTTAATTGTCTCAACTGTATTTTGTTGGCAAACCAAACATTCCGCCATAAATTTTTGAATATTAGATTGAAGGCCATCCCAAAAAAAATCCTTCTTAACCTTGTGGTAAGTTTTTAAAAGTCCTGAGTGCCCTCCTAAGGGAGAGGTGTGCAATTCCAGAAGAATATTTTTTTTGAGTTAGGAATTCTTATAGAGGTATAAGCGATCTTTGTACCATAACGAAACATTTTTCCAGCTAAATGTATTAGATGTACTGGGATCTTGCTACAATTTTTGAATTAGTGCCCACACTTCTTTGTCATTCTTACATTAATCCCTTGCTTCGTTTATCCAATCTGGTTGGATAATAGAAATGGCACAAAACAATGCTTCCACACCCTCATCCTTTCTTGAGAGTGCATCTGCAATAACATTTTTCTTCCATTTTTTGTAGATGATTTCAAAGTCATAACCCAACATCTTTGTGACCCATTTTTGCTGCTCTTCTAAAGATGATCTTTTTTATAAAAAGTATTTAATACTATCATGATATGTTTTTACCTTGAAGTTTCTTCCCATTAGGTAAGGTCGTCATTTCTTAAGTGAATGTAGTATTGCCAACATTTCCTTCTCATAAATAGCTTTGTGTAAATAATTTCCTTTGATTGGATGACTTTCGAAAGAAATGGGTCTTCCTTCTTGTATTAAAACAACACCAATTCCATTTCCTGAGGCATCACATTCAATAATAAAGGTTTTTGTGAAGTTTGGTGTAGCTAAGACCGGTGCTTCGCACATTTCCTCTTTAATATGTTTAAAGGTCTTTGTTGCTTCTGGAGTCTAAGAAAATGCATCTTTCTTCAGTAATGTTGTTAGAGGTGTTGTTATTCTCCCATAATTCTTAACAAACTTGAGATAATACCCTATCAACCCAAGAAATCCTTGTAGATGCTTTATGGATGTGGAGATTTTCCATTCCTTAATGGCTTTAATTTTGCTAGGGTCTACCTTAAAACCTTCATGAAACACAATATGGCCCAGGTATTCCACCTCTTGTACTCCAAAGAAGCATTTGGAGACTTTTGCATATAATTGTTTCTCCTCCAATAGGTTGAGCAACCTATCAACATGTTGAACACGATCATTCCAAGACTTACTGTAGATTAGTATATCACCAAAAAATACTAACACAAATTTTCTAAGGAAGGGTTTGAAAATGGAATGCATCAAACCTTGAAATGTAGAAGGTGCACTGGTAAGGCCAAAAGGCATGACCAAAATTCATAATGACCCTCATGAGTTCTAAATGTTGTTTTTTAAATGTCTTCATTCTTCATTATGATTTAATGATATCCTGAATGAACATCCAACTTGGCGAAGTAAATTGCTCCATGTAATTCATCCAACAATTCATCAATGACAGGAATGGGAAATTTATCTTTAATAGTGAGATTTTTGAGCTCACTATAATCCGAACACATGCACCATGATCCATCCTTTCTATGCACGAATACTACTACAATAGAGAAGGAACTGTGACTAAGTTGAATTATCATTTCTGCAACCATACGTTCAATTTCACTCTTTTGGGAATATGGATATATGTAAGCCCTGATGTTTGGAGAAACACTTCCTGGAATCAAATGAATATCATGATCATGATCATGAATAGGTGGGAGGCCTTTGGGAGTCTCAAATAACTTGGAATGATTGTCCAAAACGTTTTTAAGATCTAGAGAAATAGATGATTTCGATGTGGGAACCTCTAGTGAACATAATTGTGCAATTACACCCCATTGTTCTTTCTTTAGAATATTTTTCATGTTGGTAGAGATTATTATATTTCCATGTTTCCCTGCGATATGAAGAAGAATCACAAAGACATATACCCACATGCACATCAAATTAACACACAAATATTAAACTGGCGAATAAGGCAGAGAGCCATCATGTGGTCTCTCATGATCATGTAATTCACATTATTCAAAAAATTTAATAATACATTTAAATACATGAGTAAGTGGTCCTAAGATAGTGCGTCTATCTTAGAATCACTTGGTTGAGACAATTTCTCAACTTACACACTAATTTAGGAGAGCTAGTTGGAGAGAATCTCTCTTCCAAACTAGACTCTTTAGTTTGAGGAATTCTCATGATTTTATTTAGTTAATTTAATAATTGGATTTATTATTGATTTTTAAGAGAGTGAGGCTAACATTCCCCCCCCCCCCCCAATGATAAATAAAAAATGAACAAGGAACCATCTTCCAAGTTCTCAAGTTGATCCTCAAAAAACATTTGCCTGAAAAACTACCAAAGATGGATGTTGAAGAAACTACAATATGAAGAGACCATGAGTCAGCTGCATGACTGATTCATCTCTGAATGTTGCTTGACAACTCCATAATGTGCCAAGCCACAAAAGGATCCAACTATCCTTTGTTTTAAAACAACATCCCATGTCCACTGACACAATTTGATGAACGCCCACTGGCATATTTGCTTATGAGGATCACCCACTGGCTGATGAAGATTCCCATTGGCTGCTTCATTGATGTTGTTGATACTTTCAGTATGACAACCACTTGTCAATTTCATTGAAATCTTCCCCCCTTTTTCAGCTGAAAGGATCCAAAATATACCTGAACTCCCCCCTGTAAGTGGAGGAGTATTTCACTGGTGTACTCCCTCGTTGAACTGCACGAGAGTACCATCTTCATTTGACTGTTGGCTGCAATATGTGTGAGTGAATCTAATTGTAAAACTTGTACAATATTCTGGCTAGGATGACCATTCCCATGGATCAATCCATGAATAATCGATCTTTAATCTAGCAGGTTGGTCTTATTTGCATCATTTCTTTGATGAATGATTATGGTTGCCACAATGGTGATGAGGATGGAGATCAAAACACTGATCTTACAGATGACCAGTTCTTTGACAATGAGAACATGTCAATTTGTCTGCAACTTGAGTTTGTGTGCATTTCTATTTGTCTTCAACTTCAGTTTGTGTGCATTGACGTCGGTCTGCAAGTTGTTGAGAACTTGCTAAGGTGATTTGTTCAAGTAATCCAGCACTGACGAACTGAATGGGCTTTGGATAATCAGGGATATTTAAGTTGTCGTTATCTTTGACATATCCTAAGCCACGTCGATTGCGATTACTTTGAATTTCTTCCCATGCCTTGATGATGGGTTTGGAAGAAAGTTGAACTGGAACAACTTCAACACTTGAAGCTGGTTGGAAGAATGAAGTCGAATGATCAGCTGTCTCTGGATTGGTCAAAGACTTGGAAACAACACGCTTCTCTTGCAACTCATTTATCTACAGTTGCGACTCCAGTTGAAGGAAATCAATCGTTTCATGTGCATGTTGAATATGCACTTGAATGTCGGCAAGATTGGTTTTGCTGATGTGCACCATGTCACCAGCTGATGATAACATTAAATTGTTAATAATTTGGGACAACTGAATTTGTGTCACCATGTTGCCTTGCTTACTTTGAAGTCAGGCTCGCTTGTCATAGAAGTCGTGCTTGAAAATATTGCTTACTTGAGTCGATCACTGAAATGACACGCTCGCTTGTACTGGTTGTTGATTGCTGATGCTTTTAAAAACTTGCTTGAACTGCTGATTGTACACTCGCTTGATGACAATCGATTTTCTTGAATGAAACGTTATGAATGCTTTAATGAACTTTACGCAGGCCCACTTGTTGTGCATTGAACTGTTGTACTTGATTTGGTTACTTGACATGCTCGCTTGATCTTAGGGCCCTTGCTATAAACACATGCTTGTTTTGATGCTTACTTGAAGATTAAAGTCCAAGCTCGTTTGAAGATGATTGATTGCTTAATTATGTGCTTGAACTTGCTTGATTGTTTTATGCGTACTTGAATGAAATACTCACGCTTTCTTGCTTGATTTTTTTGTGAACACGTTCGCTTGCTTGATTGTTATTATGAACACGCTCACTTGCTTGATTGTACTTTCTTGAAATACTTGTTTTCTTGAACTCTTGTGTTATTACTGCAGTTAGTGATGCAGTGAATGGGATAAAAAAATGATGGGTGTCGAACACAGTCGAACATGCACCCAAATGATAAATGTTCAAGTGACAACTGACTTGACTTAATGTGTTCACCTTAACCAGTCAAATTAGGGTGTCGGTTACAACTGAGAATGCACCCATACAATTCAGTTAAAAAATGTTTATCTGCAAGTGATACAAAAAATGTTGATGATGTTGATGTCGTCTTGGCTTGAAATGCTTGATTTTGTAGTGTCCTTAACTTGATGGCATCAATTAGCTGTTGTGAAATGTTGTTGCGGAATATTACTTTTATCAAGTTGATGATGTGACACTTTGTGCTTATGAACTTAATTGATTATGGGAGCTTTGATTTCAAGAGCTTGATCGATGACTTGTATATGTAAACTTTCTTATGTGCATGTAGTTGTTTTGTTTAAGCATAATAAAGAGAGTGTTTTACAAATTCAACTCAAATCATGCAAGCACATTCACGACACCGATTGTACCTATGATCCCCTTATTCAATTTCAGGCGGATCTAGGACACGATCACCACAAAAGATATGTTTTTATTAACCTTCAAGATACATCATCATGACAATGTCTTTAGTGGGGCATCTCAAGCATAGACTGAGAACTCCTTAGCGTCAAATTGTCTTCAAAATGACTCATCCGATTTCTTCAACAAAATATGAAAATAGCCTCCTTAACAATAAGAATGCCAAGCTCACAGCCCCTTGAAGCAACTTGTCTTCAAAAATAAATGTACACTGACTCAATCTGCTAAAAAATAAAGCTTTCTTCAAAATACAACAATGAGCTTCCCTTTTAAAAATCTTCACTTATCACTCCAAAATTACAAAATATGCACCTTATGACTTCACAAAAGCACTTATGACTCCATGACATAAAAAATTACAAATACTCCTTATCTCTCCAAAATAAAAAATTAATGCACCTCTCTTAAAAATTACCTTATTTCTCCAAAACACTCCTTATTACTCCATTAACTTTATTTATGCAAATATTACATAATATATATATATATATATATATATATATATATATATATATATATATATATATATATATATATAATCGACTTTCACTGGAGAAAACTCCTCCTTATCATTAGAAATATTAAAAAAAAAAAATAACCTTTATGTAGTCACTTGAAAAAGTGAACGGATTCTCCTTATAAAAAATCAAAGCATACTTTAAAAAATTAATTTGGAGAAGTTACCGCATCAACAGAAATGTTATTTTCTGCATGAATCAAAAAGAGATTGAATCTGTAATTTTTTTAGCAATGGGATGGCTTGGTCCTCTCGATGTCTAACTCCTATGAGAAGCACAATATCTTACTCTCCTACTCACACAATGTAGATGTGAAGCAATAGTGATGCAAGCTTCTTACTCATGACGAATGGAATATAATAATGGTTGCCTTTTTTTTAAATGCACTGGCAACGCTGCACACTTAGTGTGCCCACACACTCAGCATTCCCACTGGCTAACACTACCTCTAGCTCACACTCCTCCGGCTTGCACTGCTCCCAACTTTTCTTCAGGTGCTTCAATCGTGTCCTGTGCATAAGCTAACAAAAACAAATGTTTACAAAGGTTTTAACAGAGCTCGACAATGGTGGTTTCAACCATCATATGCAGGTATCCATTGTTGTTTTTCAATATTCTGTCGGCTCCATCCTTAAAAGCTCATATGTGCATAGCTACTTCTCATCAAAGTTTGATACTCTACGCAGTGTTCTTGTTCTTCTAGTAGTGTTCTCCAGATTGATTCCCATCACATCGGACAAACTAATATCAAGACGGGAGTTGAACTCCTTATTCTCTACTCCCTCACCACCTCTTCATTGCCACAAGTATCTGGCAAGGAACACTGGATTGCTGGTGTGAAACATCTGGTGCACCAGTTCAGAAGATGGTGGTTATGACATCATGTCTCTTAAGTGATGCACATCGGTATATTCTATGTTGCTTTCACACACATCGTTCTATTCAAGACTGCACCATATTTACATCAATTTCAGAGAATTCACATTCAGCATATGTTGATGCACCTTTGGGCCCTGATGCTTATTGAGAATATGAAGACTTGCTATTTCAGGATTACCAAGAGCTTGTTTTGAAGTCTGACTTTGCCCAAAGATTTGCAGAAAAAAATGATGTTGGAAGCTCTGAAAAAACCAATTTTCTACCAACAGGGCCTAGAACACCACCAGCCAAATCTCTCCACCAGAAGCAATGTCAGGGGCCTCAGAGACACGGATTAAACCCTAGACAACGACCGATATAAATGGATCCTTTAATGTCAGTTTGAATCCTCCTCGTTCTCAACACAGCCACAACTGGTATTGGCAGCAATGATATCACTGTCTTGGAAGACATTAATCCCAAACTCACCACCACAATAGCCAAAGTAGGCGCTTACACCATAAAATTCAGCTATAATTCCTTTTGATATTCCATTTTGATGAATCTGCGACGGATCGAACAGTAGATCATCAGAACTGTGGAGGCAGCATCAGAAACCACTACCTTTGACTTCACATATACCAAGACAAGAACATGGCTCTCAACTTTAAAGGCTACGAAAGCTAACTACGATGATGGTATATGGATCCTCTCTCCCCGTACTACACATTATGGTCACTCCTTAGCGTAGATCCATACTGGTTAATGCTGCCACAATACACAATTATATATGATTCACTCATCAAATCCTCCTATCTCTATTTTTTTCTACATACAAGAGAGGATTCGCTTGCTCTGATACCACATGAAGAAGAATCACAAAGCCATATACCCATATGCACAGCAAATTAACACACAAAAATTAAACTGGCAAAAAAGGCAGAGAGCCATCATGTGGTCTCTCATGCTTATGTAATTCACATTATTCAAAAAATTTAATAATACATTTAAATACATGAGCAAGTGGTCTTAATATAGTGCGTCTATCTTAGACTCACTTGGTTAAGACAATTTCTCAACTTACACACTAATTTAGGAGAGCTAGTTGGAGAGAATCTCTCATCCAAACTAGACTCCTTAGTTTGAGGAATTCTCATGATTTTATTTATTTAATTTAATGATTGGATTTATTATTGATTTTTAAGAGACCGAGGCTAACACGATACCCCTTAATACAACTCCCTTTCCTTATGAAAAAAAAATAAAAATAAATAAATAAATAAATAAAAAATAATATATATATATATATAAACAAAAATTAAAATTAAAATTAAAAATTAAAAATTAAAAAATTAAAAAAAAAAAAATCAGGAAATTTTCTTGAAAATTAAAAGTTATTGTACCCAAAGGTTGTAGCCATTGGACTCCTAGTACAACATTAGCACCACCCATTGGAATGGAAAGCATTGAACTATTCAATACATATTCTCCCATGGATAGCTTGATATTATGGCACTTTCCAGAGAAATTTATGGTTCCTCCATTTTCAACCATCACTTGACACTCTGGTGCGGGATATAGGAAGCAATTCAATTCCTTGGATATCTTACAATGAATAAGTATGGGTACTAACCGAATCAATAAACACTATTACCTTTTTCTTCTTAATATGCCCTTCTATCTTGAGGGTTTGAGGAGTGGTAATTCTTTCCAATGCATTATAAGATATGGTCGGATTCATTTCTTCTTTCTTTGGGGTTGGTTCCTAGTGTATATCCTCTTCTTTTGACATTTCTTGTTCCTTTTCTTCCTCCTCTTCACAATCTATGTAAAATAATTTTTCCTCATCACACTTATGACCTTTAGTGTATTTTCTATCACGACTATAACAAAGCCCTTTTTCTCTTTTTTCTTCCAATTGTTGTGGTATCAACCTTGCACGTAGTGGAAGGCTAGGGGAAGCAACACTTCCATATTTATAGTTGTGAGTAGTAGGCTTCCTTGTTGCCATAATTTTTCTTTCCAAACTAAATGCCTTCTCCAATGAATTAGGTTCCCAAAGGCAAACCTCATGTTGGATGTTATCCTTCAAAGTCCCTATGAACACATCAATCCTATGCTCCTCTGGAATATATTTTACCCTTATATTCAATTTTTGGAAGTCCACAATGTGCTCCACCATTGAACCCTTTTGTTTGAGATTTATCAATTGCCTAAAGAAGGTGTTTCTTTTTGTATCCTCATAATGTGCTATCATTTCCTCGATAAAAATGACCAAGTGACAATTTTTTTACGAGAGCAAAGCCATCAACACCATACAAACTGATTGGGTTCTAAATATAAAGTTTCAATGCATACCTTTTGTGTGTTTTGCACATTATGGAGATCGAAATATTGCTCCATCTATAGTATCCACGTTACAGGATCCTTTCCATCAAATTTCCTCATATCGATCTTTGGAACATGGCGAGTCCTCAATCCAACATTAGATTCTATGAAATCATGATTAACAGTTTTTTTGTTCTCATCATGAGTTTCCTCTACTACCTTTTCTCCATTAGGAAGCATTTCTTGTAGCAACTTGGCCAAACCTCCTTTCAAACCGTCCATGTATTGCTTCAAATATTCGATGTTTCCTTTCAGTTTTTCTTCTAAACCATTCATCTTCGCTTCCACGCCATCCATTATTTCTTTCTTTAAACCATCCATCTTGGCTTCTGTTACTTTTTGTGAGAGTGAAATTTGTTGCACTTGGTCTTGTAATTTTGATAGATCATGTTGCATTTCTTCCTCTTCTTCATGAGTAATGGTAGATATTTCAAGTTGATTCCTAGGTGTTTCCTTTTTATTTCTTTGAGGCATCAATTAATGATAATTATGCTTCACTATTCCCTTTGAATCACTTCAAACTAATTTTTCAAAGCAAACTTATGACAAATTTTAAAAAGACTGCACACCTTTTTTTTTCGCTTTTTAGGAGCTCGATATTGAATCTATTTTATCTTTGTAATTTCATACCTGAAAGGTCTAAAATTTTGTTTTTAGTATCCCTCTGAGTCCTCTTTCCAACCCCACTAGTCTGATCAATATTGGATTCTTCAAGAAAGAGTTATTCCAAATCTCCCACGATGACCTGATTATAGACTGTTCAGTAGCGCAAACTAGTACGACATGCCACATATTATTGTTTCAACATTTGGACCTCAAACCACTACACAGAAAACTACAGTCCATCCTATTTCTATAACATTAACTAAATTTCAATCTGATACTCATAAAGGAAGTTATGACAATTTTAGTAAGATCACTTGTATGGATGTAAATCGGGAGCTTGCAAAAACCCTATCTCCCTTGGACCATATCTCTGAAAATATAGAGAAAAAAGATTTTAAATTTGGACCCAAGGTTCATCATGTTTTCAGATTGAATGGGTTTTAATTTCAGCTTTTGTAACTTCGTAGAAAAAAATGTATGGCGAAAATTCCACGATGACCTATTTGGAGCAGCAAAACCCTAGAATCTAAGCTCTGATACCAAATGTTATGCAACCAGCTCACAAAATAGAAGAAAAGATAGATAAATGACTTCAAAATTAGCCTCTTTGAGGGGGAAACCTATTTTAAATTACCCAAATGAAAACTTCTTGGATGATTCAAATGACAAAACCTCCTTTCTATATATAGGAGTCGAAGGGGTCACAATATAATCAGAGTTGGCATAACAATAATAACGTAAGGGCACAATAATAACAATAGTGGGCTTCTATGGGGCACGATGATAACAATATGGGGACAATAATAAAAATATGGGGACAAGAATAATAATAAGGGGCTACAATGACAATAATAATAAGGGAATACACTAGTTTTATAGGGACCTAACACAAGTTGCTATTTTTTATCTTCTGCCAAGTGTCGCTTTTTCCTTTATTTTAGGCATGTACATTAGAAATAGTAACTAGCATATATCTATATAATAGATTCCCCTAGGTATCATTTTCACATTCGATCATTGAGCTCTATCCTTCCCAAGGAGATCAAGGAACCTTCAATGTAGTTTGCAGTGCTTTTTCGGGTGAGTTTTTCTTTTGTCATATTTTGTCGCTTTTTTTGTTTTGTTTTGTCATTTCACTTTTGTGCATGTTATTTTTCTTGTTTCTTCTCATATTTTCTAGTGTTTTAACTTATATTATATTATAAAATTATTGGTTCGGTATGTCATTCTTGTTTTACAAGCGCTGCATCAACTTCTTGTTTTCTACCCATTAGTGGTCTCCATTTCAGCAACTCCAGGTGCATGTTTGTTTTTTCTTTTGCATGTTTTCTTTTTGCACTTGATTTTCACTGATCTATATTTACTTAGTTAGATATACACTCTAAATTGCACTATCCCTCAAATATACCACTTTCTCATCCTCTTATCGGGTAGGTCTTCCCTTCTCTTGGCGAGCAGTTGCAATGTTCAATTGGGCATTTTACAAGTCCAAGGCTCAAGCCTCATGCTTGGCCTCTAAGATTGCATAATGTGTAGTCCCTGGCTTGCCAAACTGCACATTGCACAGTTCCAAGGCTTAAGCATCAAGCCTCTCCCTTGACTAATGAGACTGTGCAATGCGCATTTCATGAAGCGAGCCTCCCACCTTCAGGTCATGAATTACACAATTTTCCATCTCATTCTTGTGGTTGATGCCTTGATCTTGCTTTGTGATTCATTTTTATTGACCTAATTTATGTCTGCCATGAATGCATTTTTCTCCTACAGGTACTACAGTTGTCGATCACTATGGATCCCAAAAGATCTTTCTCAAAGGACACTATAGAAAGCAGCGTCGAGGAGGTAGTTGAGAGTGCTCCAGTGAACTTTTTAGTGTTGTCAGACACTCAATTGTTCATAGATAATAGTCATACTTTACATGGCAGAAAGTGAATGATACATTCTCAGCAAGAAGTTTCAAAGCATACCTTGAAGACTGGCAGGTGTATATCAATGTCCAAAGGTTAGGGATACACAATATTGCATGAAGGTACCTAGCTTTCCCATGTGCATACATTTTCAGCTGGATACTATCTCATATAGATGTAAATACTATGAATCTTAGTAGTGTTAGTGCATAAAGGCTTGCCTCTTTCCTAGCATTGGATTACCATCTCATGTATCATTTTCTGGAGCTGGAATCACTCATGGATTCCCACTTCTATGCAGTCACTCACTACTTGAATACAAAGGATGTTGTCAAAGGTTGGGTGATAGAGCCATTGAAGTTTCAGCAGACACCCACCAACACCTACAAGAACAAATATCTCAGGATGAATTATCAATACTTGATAGTCTTATGTTATCTATCTATGGCCAAAGGAATACTAAGACCTTTCCATAAGGTTGGGAATTCTCACTGAACCATATTTCCAATGAAAGAAAACCATTTAACTGGTAAGACTTGTTGGCCTGAAAGCTAAAGATCCATTTTGTTAATGCCCATAATCCTCTCGAGGGCAAGCAGGCTAGATTCTACATGTCTTCCTACCTACTAGATGCATTTTGTACCCAAAATTCCTTTCCTAGCACGAATTGGACCCGGTTACCATGAGAAACTATTGTTCACATCTACTGCAAATTTCTTTCGGAGTGCAACTACAAAGGAGTAATGGAAAATTTGACTAATCACTTCCTCATTCCATTTTACAAGTTAATTTTCTAGGAAGACCTGACATGCATATCCCGAGAGGAAATGGATGAAGTGTTAGAATTAGCAAATTGGTTTTCCTCATTGGATGGCACTTTCCTCAGAGTGTTTGGTGGATAGATGACTCCACATCTTCTACTGAGATATGCCACTGATAAGTTGGTCATGCAAGAATTTTCTTACCATCTTTTCACAAGGTTATCATAAGTTTTGCACAGGAATAAGAAATCATGTTGGCACGATCTTCCTTTGAAAATTTGATTGTATGAAATCAAGAATTTGAAAGTTGCAGACACCGAAGGCAAGGATATAGAGAAAATTAGATTCGGTCATTTGGACTTCAATTTGTATGATCCTAGGAATTTTTATGAATAACACTATGCAAGGATTCATTTCTAGTGACCAAGTGTGACATTTTATAGGCTCGAGGAGGAAAATATGAAGAATTGTTACAATTCCTCTAAGTCCCACGAATTAATCAACTTCATAGGAACATCACGAGTTACTTTGTAGAAGGAAGTCACTACATAGGTAGTACCAACAGGAAGGCATAACCTAGTGCATGAAAAGGGAAAGAAGAAAGTTGCACATAGTCAAGTGGAAGAGTAGAGCCACAAGATGAAATAAAATCCAATCATCCTGAAAGCAACCATAGCATCAAAAAAGAGGAGAAAACAAAGGAAGCATGAAGAAGAGATGAAGCGGAGAGAAGAAAAAGAGCATAGGAGATTGGAGGAATAAAGCAAGAAACAAGAAGAAAAAGAAGAATAGATAATAGAAGAAGAAGAAGTAGCATGGAAATAGGTCGAGGAATAAGAACAAAACAAACTACTAGAGGAGGAGAGAAAATAGTTGTAGGAGAAGGAACTTGCTCAATAAATTTAAGATCTCATTATGATTCAAGATGTGAAGGTGGAGGCGGAGCTGCTAAACAAAGATGTTGATCCTATTTCGAGCACATAGGAGGTCACCATTTAGTCTTCCCCTCCTCTGACAGCATAGAAAGCTCCAAGCAAAAAAGAGGAAATTGTTCCTCTTGACGAGGGTCTGGTCATGGATACCTACAAATTGGCTTACGATGACCTTTAGAAGAAGATTGTAAAAGAAAGAAAGAAAAATTCTATGGATGATATTACATCTCCTACATTCATTAGAGAAAGGGTGTTTGTGATGGATACAAGGAGAAATCCAGAAGCTACAGCTACAACCAACTTGGCATTCGCAGGTGCTACCAAGTCAAACAGGTAGTATCTCACGGCTAAGAATAGATAGATGGAAAAGAAATTATAGGTTGCAAGGGAACAAATTGAGAAACTCCAGGCAGAGGTCTAGAAAGCAGCTCTTGCATAGGTATATATGGCGGAACTTAAGGCAACCATACTTGGTGAAGTATTAACATTGGGAGAAACCATGTGGAGCCTTTATGAGGAGCTTGTAACTGTGCATAAAGTAGTTTTCCACTTGCAAGACATGCACCAGAAGTGCGAGGATAATGCTAAATATCTCAAATATATTCATACAATCATCATTGTAGTGCACAAGTGGTCAATGCAACAAAAAGGGGCACTGTCCGACTTGGTGAAGAAAACAAGGAAACTGGAAGAGTTGGAAAAGGCATAGGTTCGAATGATCATCTAGAGTAACAAACATCTCACCTTTTTCATCACCAACATTTAGGTCGCATATGCATGATTATACAATAATGTGGATTTCTTGGTTAAATCACACAAGATCCCTTCAGTTGGCTCACCCACCAAATCCAAGTGCAAGAATTAATTCAAACAGGAGGTTGAAGAATATTTGGACTAGGTCACGCAGATCACCACCAAGGAAGATCTGGAGGTGAACATAAGTAATATGAAGAAGTATAATGGTGGTTTTTTTCCAGATAAACACTATGTTTCTCATGTTGAGGAAGGAAATTCAAACTGGTTCTAAATCCATCTACTCAGATGCAATGGAGGTTAGATTCCACTTCCAGCCTGACCAGTCACATAGTTTGGGGAAGTCATTGCATAGTACAAGGCTTGGAACCACTATATAACCTGTTAGTGTCGGTACCTTCATCCCTCCATCATTGATCAAATTCTCTTGTTGCATTGCATATTAGGTGTCTCATCCGATTATCTGCATTCCATTAGGGTCATGGATCATCTGATGGTAGCGACATATTATACATTTTCCCTCACGTTCTTTACCTGCTGGCTCATTTTTATACATCTAGATCATCTGCAGTCATTTTTTGTCTTTAAATCTGCAAGAGTCATTTTTAGGGTTTTAGGTCTCATTAGGTCTAGGGTTTCATCAATAAGGTCTTGAAAACGCTCAGTAATGGTCAGCAGGTGCATGAGGAGGACAAATAAAGTCTCAGCAACAATAATTTCAATAATCACATGCTCAGTGATTGAAAAATAGAGTTTTTTATGTTTCATGTACAAAATCTCATGTAATTTCATTTTTCCATATGTAATAATTTTAAAAGGCAGCCCTAGTCACCTTGCCAAGCCTCTGCCACTTCAGTTCCTACAAAAGAAACAAAGGTTCAAAGAATTTAGTCCATCAAACGAAAAAAAGTAAAGCAAACTGCCCAAAACAGAGTTTGAAAAAACAAGTGAAAACTGAACATTACCAAAGTGGGTTTTCTTAAGTCAAAAATTAAAACCATTGTTATATAAAGTGTATTCATGTCAAAGAGGTTCATTTGCATGCCAAAGTGAAGGAGAACAAGTGCATTTGTGTTTTCAAGATCCAAGGGAGTGATTTCACATTCATAGGGTGAAAATTGCAGGTGCGACGCACCTAGGTCCTACTCCTATCATTTTCAATCACTCCCTTACTTCATTTTCTCCCTCCATTTTCACTCATATATACCCAATCCCACTACTCCCAAACCCTAATAGGAATCCTCAAACCATATCACTCCCTAAAAACCACTATATCCATCATCAAAGCCCATTTTCACTCTTTTATTACCCTAATACACTCCATTTATCCTATTTTCCCATATCCCACTCCCCTAAAGTAACTAATTCCCTCATAAAACCCTAAATCCCTCACTAAACCCTTCTCTCCCAAAACTATTCCCTTCTTTCCCAAATTTCATTTCCCAAGAGTAAAATCTCTCCATACTCATCACCATTGTCCTCTTTCATCCCTCTTTCATCATCATTTTTCCACCATACCTTCATCTCATCATTTTCCTAAGACAAGCACTATGAGGAAGAGATAGTGAATATGACTATGACAAGCAGCAAAGCAAAGGCAAAGAGAAGATGCACGAGGATAATATAGATGATGAACAGGAAAGAGAATAAGTAGTTGGAAGATCAGCAAACTATCATGGAGTTCCAAAACATAAGAGAAAACTGGCAAGCTGCCAAGAGGAAGAAAGTCAAGTTGACACCACTTGAGCAAGAAATTGAAGTTGATCATGAATCTTGGCTTGAGAGGACAAATTTGCACTTGGAAAAGATGTTGGAGAAGGCCAACAGAGAGAAACGTATGTTGAGGCACATGGCCTACCACTCCTTGGCGAGAAACAAGGTGTGCAAAGCGAGAATTAGGATTTTGAAGGCCAAGTTGAAGAAAGCATTGAGGAAGAAAAAAGAGAAAGATAGACTCCAGGCCTTGGTTGAGGTTTCTTTAGCCCAACACAACACTTGACGAAGGACACTCTCTTTTGCAAATTTTGAATTATTGGCTTAAAAAACAGGTTTTTCTGCCTGGTGCGCCGCGCCATCTAGCGTGTGTTTTTGCTAGGGACCTCCTTTGGAGGAAAACTCAGTATTTTTGGATTTCTCATGGAAAAATATGAATTCCCTCACATGGACAAGAAATTTTGACAAGTTTTCAGCTTCCAAAAGGGTCAAAAACACCTCAAAAATGACCTTTCTGCCCTTTTTTGGCCACACAGGAAGCAGTGTTGGGAGAACTCATTTTTGGAGGGGCAAATGGAGACCAAATTCCAAAATTCCACTTGTTCTGGAAAGTAGACAGATAGACCTTTCCAACAAGCCCACTTGGAGAAAATTGGGTGCACGGGAAGGCCTCCAAAATCAGCTCCAAAGTAGCGCGGAGCACAGGGACAAGAGCGCGGTGCACATGATGAAATTTTCTCATTTTGACCAAAAAACTCTGTTTTTCCACCTTGTTTCTTCCCAGTTTGACTCTTCTCTTTATAAAATTCAAACTCATGATGTAATTTGATGTGACTTGATGGATTTTGATGTAAATATGCTAAATTTTCACTCATAGAGGTAGATTCATCATGAAAAGGTAGTTTGCAACCGAATGAATCAGTTTCCTAGGTTTTAGAGGCAAGTTGTTCCACTACCTACTTTTCAGTTCTTAGTTTAGATCTTGTTGAAACAGCTCCTAAACTCATGAATTCGACCCCTAAAGCCTAGCATGAGTTTTTGGTTGCATATATCTAGAAGTTTTTTAGTCATTGGTAAATGTTGGACTCTTGTGAATGCTTTGAGCATTATTGTACATTCATCTCTGCAGTTTGGCAAAGGAATAGACTAGGGTTTGCAGCATTTTGTGGGATTCTTGTGGAAACTTGATTTAGTATTGTTTTTCCTTCTATAATGAAAGTTTACATGTGTTTATGTATGCCATCATCTCCCTCTATTCATCTTAACTAAATGAATCAAGGATAAAGGTAGAATTCATTGATGTTGCAGTGCTCTACCTAGGGTTTGTTTAGTTATTTATGTTTTCAACTATTTGAAGAGGATCCCTGAGATTTTTATTCCATCTCCAACTCCTCACCAGTATTAAGACTCTTCATCTCACTTATTTCAAAGTATTAAACCATTTTCCTACCTCACCCCACAGGAATCTCTGCAAAACTGTGTCCATTCCCCAGACCCAAATCTACCTTTCACATTTGAGCCAGCAAACCAACATTAAATTCAATCAAACTCCTCTGAGCATATACCTAGCCTATTAGTCTTTATATCAGTCATCTCAAGCTTTATTGACCATATTTTCCTGAGATTGACAAGGAGAGAGCCCTCTCCCAACCTGGTAGGGCTAGCTACTAGGTTAAGTGTGGTTTGATGTTACCCTACATCCTGCCTTTCTCAACCTGAGGTAGATTTAGGCCATAACATAACCAAGGAAATACAAGTTGAAGTGGCTAAGTTGGAGTTTCCCTAAACTCAATCTTGACTTGTTTTGTCTTATTAGGTTATCTAGTTTGTAGAATTTCCTGTAGATTCACAAGCTCATGCAATTTACTAAAGCATAGGACAAGAATCCACTTCTACTTTCAACCAGTAGAAGATAATAGATCTATGAAAACAATATGAAAAATAATAATATAAATCAATGGTACATAACACAAGATGTATCTGGGGAATACCACTGCTCAAAAGCCCTGCTATTTGTATTGCATTAAATCAGAAATCCAAGATGAGAATACAATGCTTGTGCTCACAAGAACAATCCCTGCAAAAGTATAATCAATATCACAGCTCACAAGTAAGATCAATTCAATCTCAAGCCTATTATGCTACCCTCCAAACCCCCATTTCCTTACATAAATTCTATTGATGAATAGACCAAGTTAATAGGAATCCAATGCTTCCAAAACTGCGCAATCTAATCTAAGTTGACTTCTGAATTGCATGTATGATCTATACAACTCAGTAAATCATACAATTGATAATACATTGTCCCTACACTCTAGTCTCAGCTGGGTCTTTCTCAAAATGCACATGCATGGGTTTTTTATGTGGTAATCTTCAGTTAACTAGAGTGACACTTGTGGATGCACTAGTGCACCAAATGACTGATAACTCTCTGTTAGTTCCATAAACAGTTTGGAACTAATTTAACTGAACATAACCTAGTAAACTGGGTTATCTAATTACAACTCACAATTAAACTCATCCTGGACCCCTAAAACTTAGGGAGAACATATACATGACATCAGAAAGACTTCCAACTCAAAATTCCTAAGCTAATTAAGTTAATTAAACTTAATTGACTATTTACAAGTTGCTATGAGAATAGAATTCAATTTTAATTTATAGTTTAAATTCAAGGTCAAATTTAAAATGAAATTTCTTGTTTCCATTTCTTGACACTCTATCTCAACAAGAAATGGATTATCAGCTACCCCGATCCTATCTCTGTGAAACTCAAATTTACATCTTGAAAATGCCTTAGTCAAAATGTCAGCATCTTGCTCCTCTGTGGGAATGTACTCTAACAACATAATTCGCCTCAATACACAATCACTGAGATGATGATATCAGATATCAATATGCTTAGGCCGATCATGAAAAACTGGATTTTCAAAGAGTTTTATACAACTCTAATTATCATAGTAAATCATAGTTGGATCCTTTTGTTGACCAAACAAACCAACCAAGATCTTCCTCATCTAGATGGCCTCACATGCTGCCTAACACGCAGCCATGTACTCTACCTCTACCAGACTGATTGAAATCAATCGATGCTTCCTGTTGTACCAAGAAATTACCGCTGACCCAATACTGAAGATCCCTCCTAATGTGCTCTTCTGGTCAGATGGACTCCCTGCCCAATATGCATCGATGAAGTCTTGAATCTTCACTCCCTTTGTCTGTCTGTTCCATAATCCATACTAAGAAGTGCCCCTGAGTTATCTCAACACATGCTTTGTTGCATTCCAATACAACTTGGTAGGCCTTAACATCGCTTGAATAATTTGGTTAAATGCATAGAACATATTTGGTCGTGTGTTCACCAAGTACATGAGTGAACCCACAACCTTCCTGTAAATAGTAGCTTCCACTACTTCCCCTAAAGTGGCATTGTCCTTCCTCCAATTACTTACTAGAGGAGTCTCCATGGGTTTTCTTCTCTCCATGTAGAATCTCTTGAGTATCTCATTGGCATACTTTCCCTGAGACACAAACAAATCCCCATCTCCCTGCCATATCCATGCCAAGAAAGTAATGCATAAGCCCCATGCCCTTCATCACAAACTCTCTTGCAAGGTCCTCCTTGCAAGAATTGATCAGCTGACCATCACCTGTCAGTATGAGATCATCAAGATAAAGTACAATGATCAATAGTTTACCTTCCACCACTATGTGGTACAGGTTCGCATTCGCTTCACACTTCGTGAAGCCCAGCCCAGTGAAATAGCTATCTATCCTAGTGTACCAAGCATGGGGTGCTTGCTTCATCCCATACATCGCTCTCTTGAGTCGACACACATGCAACTCACAGTCAAAGGTCTCAAAACCTTCAGCCTGCTCTATGTACACCTCTTCCTCAATTATGCCATTAACGAAGGTTGTCTTTACATCCATCTCATGTATCTTCCAACCCATTTTCACTGATAGTGCAATATAGATATGATTGATGAGTACCTTGCAACAGGAACAAAGATCTCATCATAGTCAATCCCCTCTACTTGTGAAAAGCCACGGGCCACAAATCTAGCCTTATGCTTCTCCACACTACCATCTGCAACTTGATTTACCTTGTAAAGCCCACAAGATCTCACCATTGACTTGACCTTTGGTCTCGAGACCACATCCCAAACACTGTTACGAACTATGGAGTCATACTCCTCCACCATGGCATCAACCCAAACTAGTTGCTACACTTCTTCCTTAAAGGAAGATGGCTCTATCACAACACATTCGCCCATAAGAGCCATGTATCTAGTGTAACTCTCAGGTGACCTCCTCTACCTATTCTGAGAAGTGGGTGCTCCCACATTCTCTCGTGCATCATCCAACAACCTGTCACCCTCTCTGGTGCGATTCCTTCCCTCTCTGGAAGAATCTAGCTGAGTGGATGTCTCCACTCCTAGGTCCTCTGCATACGACTGCTCCACATCAATCTGAGGCTCCGCAACCTTAGGAGATAAAAGATCCTCAACTGCATGCATCTCAAGCTCACTCTCAAGGGAAACTCGCATGGCCTTCTCCTCATCGAATCTAACATCCCTGCGAACCACTGTCATCTTGTTGGCCGGAAAGTACACCTGATAGTTGTGAGGTGTATAAGTGTACCCCAAAAATATCCCCAACTCTGATATCAGCTCAAGATTCTTCCATGCATATTTGGTCACATGGAAATATATTGATGACCCAAAAGTCCTGAAGTTACCAACATCTGGCCTCTTACTGGAATAAGCCTCCTCTGGTGTCTTCATCCCAAGTATCTGATGTGAGCTACAGTTCTAAACATAAACTATTGTGTTGCATGCCTCAACCCACAAGTGTAGTGGTAGGCCCTGATCATGCATCATCGCCCTCACTTCCCCTTTTACGCTTATGTTCCTCCTCTCGTCCGCCCCATTCTGCTGAGGGTTATGGGGTGTCGTCAACTCCCGTTTAATCCCTTCCACTGCACATAATTTCTTAAACTCATTTGAGACGTACTCATCACCGTTATCACTCCATAGATGTTTAACCTTCTTGCCTGACTCTTTCTCCACCAATTCTTTAAACTCACAAACATTTGTGAAGGTTTGATTCTTTTTCTGCTTGAAAATTATCCAGCATTTTCAAGAAAAGTCATCAACAAATATAACATAATACATGTGTTTGCCCATGGATGTTGTCAAGAATGGTCCACACACATCTGAATGGACTCGCTCTAGAATAGCCGTTTCTCGACTATCTTTGTGGTGAAAGGAATACATGGTATATTTTACCAAAGTACACCCCTTGCATGTATCAAATTTCTCAAGCGCACCTTTAGGAAGACCAGTAGAGATCTGCTGCAATATCTTCAAAGACCCATGATGCAAGTGGCCCAATAACCTATGCCACAACTCGCAAACATCTCAGCTCTACACCCTTTCCACTTTTGTGCTCAAAGCAGCACACTCCTCTACCTCTAGCTTATAGATATTCTTCATCTGAATCCCCATCTTATTTACTTGACTCATGGCTATGTGTCAAAGGAACTCCTTTCCTTTCAAGAAGATCACATCATAGCCTCTATCCTCAATCATGGCAACAAATACCAATTTCTTCTTCAACCCAAGAACATACATAAAATTCTTCAAGGTGAGTGGAGCCCCATTCTCCCTCTAAAAAGTAACCATGCCCAATCGAGTAGCACTATACTTCCTGTCGTCACCCATCTCGATTTGCATATGGAGATCTTTCTCCTCCATATCATTGAATAACTCTTTGTCTCCAATCATGTGGAATGAAGCTCCACTGTCTAAGTACCATACACTTCCTGTCATTCATGACACCATGCATGCAATGAGGGAATATTCTAATTCTAATTAACAGGCTAAAGCCTCACCCACTACTCCTCTTGAGGACTTCTTCTTGGACTTCTTGAGTGGAAAATTTGTAGCAAAATGGCCCAACTCGTGACAATGAAAGCACTTAACTTTCATCATGTCTTTCTTCTTACCTCCATGATAATAATCCAATTTGGAATGGGAAGCTTTCCCTTTCCCATTCTTCGCCTTAATCTCTAAGGCATAATTCTCTTCATCATCAATATTTGATGAAGAACCATCCATCGTGCTCCTCCTGATCTCCTCCTACATCAAATCCAACCATAGTCATTCCCAATCTGGCAGCTTTTCCTAACCATTGGCAGAGTCTTGATAAATATGCCAACTCTTTGGGAGTCTTAGAAGGGCAAGGCTCAATATCTCATCCTCAGTAGCCATGATTCCAAAACTTCCACGTTCATCACGACACAGAGTGAACTTGGTCAAGTATTTTGGATTAGTCTCGCCTTTCTTCATTTTTATTTTTCAAATTTATCCTTCAGTGCCAATTTCCTTTGGTCACTATTGTTCTAATACAAGTTCGTCAATGCTTTCCACATAGCATATGAAGTTTCCTTTCTATGGAGACTCGAGACAATGTGGTCTCGATCTCCCTCAAGGATTATATGCCTCACCTTTGCCACACACTCCTTCCATTTGACCAAATTATGTGCATTCGATGTTGCTGGATTAGGAATTTCTTGATCAACGAATTCCTTAAATCCATTATCCTTTAGCAAAGCCTTCATTTTGTCCCTCCACGCTATAAAATTTGAGTTTCCTTCCAAGGCATACTCAAGTCACAAACTGTAGAACGCCATCTTCTGATCCTTAAGTATGTATTACAAATGTGAATTTCACTTGTCACCCAAAACTAAAAACTTTGAAATCTCCTCTAGTATATTGTATTCATCTCTGATACCATGTAGAATTTCCTATATATGCACAAGCTCATGCAATTTACTAAGACATAGGACAAGAATCTACTTCTACTTTCAACCAGCAGAAGCCAATCGATTGATGAAAATAACATGAAAAAGAAGAAGATAAATAAATGGCACATAACACAAGATGTATCTAGGGAAAGCCACTACTCAAAACCCATACTATCTATATTGCATTAAATCAGAAATCAAAGATGAGAATACAATGCTTGTTCTCACAAGAACAATCCCTACACAAGTATAATCAATCTCACAACTCACAAGAACAATCCCTGCACAAGTATAATCAATCTCACAACTCGCAAGCAAGTTCAAGCCAACCTTTAGCCTCTTTTGGTTCCCTCCGAGCCCCTATTTCCTTGCGCAATTCCTATGGTTTAATGGCCCATATTAATGGGAATCCAATGCTTCAAAAACTACACAATCCAATCTAGGTTGAATTCCTGATTGTATGCATGATCTATACAACTCAGTAAACCATACAACTGATAGTACATTGTCCCTGCACTCTAGTCTCAACTGGGTCTTTCTTAGAATTGACATGCATGAGTTTCTGATGAGGGAATATTCAGTTAACTAGAGTGACACTTGTGGATGTACTAGTGCACCAACTGACTTTTAGCTCTCTATTAGTTCCACAAACAGTTTGGAACTAATTTAACTTAACATAACTTAGTAAACTGAGTTATCTAATTACAAACCACAATTAAACTCATGCTAGACCCCTAAAACTTTGGGAGAACATATACATGACTTGAGAAAGACTTCCAACTTGAAATTCCTAAGATAATGAAGTTAATTAAGCTTAATTAACTATTTACAAGTTTCTATGAGAATAGAATTCGATTTTAATTCATAGTTTAAATTCAACGACAAATTTAAACTGGAATTTCTTGTTGCCATTTCTCAACATAGTTGACTCTACCCAAGTTTGTCTTACATGGGTATGAGTGATATTGTGATATTTGTTTTGTAATTAATTGTAAGTGAAATTCCAATTGTCAATTGTGGAATGTGAAGAGTCATCTTGTAATGAATTCTAAATGTCATGGTTGTAGGAAGTCAAACAATAATGAGGGAAGTCAAAGAGTCACAAAAAGAGATGAATAATCACCCATTTTGTTATAAATATATCCTCATGGATCATGTAAAGGGATTTTGGCCAAGATTTTGGCTTAGGATCATAAGCTTGGGACTTTTGAGCCTTGGCTTCTCCAAAGCAGAGAGTGATTATCTTTCTTTGAAGGAACAGGTGTTGGCCTCAAGTTCCACTATTGAGAATAGTGGTTTGTCAACGATATATGAATGTTTAGGACTTTCACTTTAATAAAATCTCAGAGCCATCACACTTTCATGAATATGTTGTGAATAGAGTAGGACTATTCTTGTTATGTTTACTATATATGTTATTTCATTTACGCTAACTGTTATGGACTATTTCGTTTGCATTAGTATGAATCTTATTGAATGTTGGTTGTTATATATTTCTATCATGGTTCACCTGTGAACTATTTTGCAGGCTAACTTTTGATGTCTTTTATGATCGTGTTTTCCTTTCAAGTTGCATACTATTACAAGATTCTAGGGGGCTCACTCATTTTTCACTCATTTTGTTAGAACCTTTCATGAAATGCACTTGAACCTCTACAAACTCACACACTTGTTTCACCAAAGTCACAAATACATCATTCTATGCATTACTACAGTCAAGGCATAACACTCGAACTCACTACTTCGATAAGTGGTTCATCTTTTGGATGGGTATCCTACTCCAAACCGTGTGAGGTATAATTGGGAATCCATATAAGGGAGACCACCTGAATGTTGGTGGGTCCAACATCGTCAACAAGTACAAACCATCTTCCTCCAAAATTTAGCAGTCCATCATCTGTGAGAAAAAATCTTGTTCACCACTAATCCGGATTTAAACAGGAATGCAACAAAATACAGAGATAACCATATACACGAAGATGCAGTGGAAATAATACTTCATTTCATTAATGTAAAATACTGAAATATGCTTACAAACAGAAATGGAAATAAACCAGTTAGAGCGATGGTAGCATATCTCTGAGAAGAGATGTGGTGGCTACATGCCTCTGAACTGTGTTACAATGAGGCTCGAAGGCCTATTTATTGTTGAGAAACAATGGAAAACCCTAAACATCCAAAAACCTAACCCTAGAAGATGAAACACCAAACTGTGGGCCCCGTTTGGGTAAATTGGTACATCAACTTCCCGGGGTTGTAACTTTGGCATATGTCTCTGTTTGACACATAGTATCTTGTTAGAAAGATCTATCCGAGAACCATAGGTTTGCGAAGAGAAACATCGGTCCATGGCCCCATGTTGCTCCCATTTTTCCCAAAAATCATTATTTAGGGCCTCAAAACAGCTCCAGAAGTTTAGGACCCGAAAAATTGCTAAAAATAGTAAACTGTGCTACAATTAAGGAAACTGAAAAGCTAAAAGAAACAATGGTGGGGGTCCAAGTGGACTTGGCAGGTGGCCACCAATATCCACCTGGATCATTCCTCCCCCCTTAGGAAGCAATGGTCCCCATTGCGTTGAGTTCCTCCATGAGATGAGGAAACTTGTGCTGAACTTGGTCCTTGGTGAGCCACTTGCCCTGGTGAAGGAGTTGGCCTACTTTGACAACTCGATACAATTGGATATTCTACTGGCGAGGGTGCTTGATCTGTGTGTCCATGATCCGATCAGTTGCAACTTATTCCATGCAATCTGGATTTAACTCTGTGGGTGTGAGCTATTCTGTAATGTCGAATGTGTCTTGTAATGGTGGAAAGTATGGCCGAAGGCAATCCATATTGAACACTAGGTGCAGGCCAAGGAATGGGGGAATGTTGAGCTCAAATACATTGTCTCCCACAACCTTGGTAATGGTTTAAGGACCATATCAGAGTGGTATGAGTTTCCGATAGGCTCCGGTAAGGTGTTCCTTTTGCAAATGCAACCAGACTTTGTCGCCCACCTAAAACTTGTGTGGCCCCCGATGTTGATCACATCACTGCTTGTACTTGGCATTTGATTTCTCTAGAATGTCATGGACCTACTGGCGAATATGTTGGATGTGCTCAATGAAGTTATTTTCCTTATCTATTTCAGACTGGACATGAGCCAAATCTGCGTGAGTAGCTGCAACTGGCATGGCCACATCAAATGGGACATAGTGGCTCGAATCCCAAGCCCACCTAAAAAGGGTTGTGGCCAGTTGAGTTGTGGAGATCTTGGTTGTAGTTGTGTTGAAAATAGGGGAGGCTCTCGTCCCATGTGTGTGGATGCTTTGAGTTGTACATAGGCAGAATGTGTACGATCATCCTGTTGACAACCTTTGTCTGGCCATCAGTTTGAGGATGGAAGGTTGTGGACTTAGTGAGTTTGGTGTCGAGCATCGACCAGAGACTGAACCTAAATGTACTGAGGAACCTGTTGTCCTGATCTGAGATGATAGACTATGGGATCCCAAAGTGTACCCACACTTGTTCAAAGAAGAGTTTAGCAGTGGCTTCTGTTGTGATATTCTTCTTGCAAGCGACCATAATGGCCATCTTCGAGAATCTGTCGATGACCACAAAAAAGCAGTCGTTTCCATGCTTAGTGGAAGGAAGACCTGACATGTAATCCATGGAGATGCATTCCCAAGGTCGACTAGGGGTAGGCAATGAGGTATAGAGGCCTTGCTTATTGATGGACAATTTGGCAATGGCACAGGCAGTGCATGATCTGATGTACTTCTTGACATCATGTCAAAGATTCGGCCAATAGAAATACTTCTGCAGTACTGCCACCATTTTCTTGACCCCGAAATGTCCAGCAGCCCGACTGTAGTGTGCTTCCCAAATCATCTTGGCATGCTCACTTGAAGGAACACAAAAGTGACCCAGGTGGCATAACAAGGCATCCTGGAGGTGAAAATCTGGAACATGCTGACCCTCCAAGAGTGTCTGGTATGTGTGGCCAAATTCTGGGTCGCTTTTGTAGAGAAGTGGAAAATCAGAAGTCTCGTGCCCAAAAGAGTTGAGTATAGTGGTTAACGCCATGATCGGTGGTTGACTGAGGCAATCTGCAACATTATTGGCGCTACCCTTCTTATACTTAATATTAAAATGGAACTGTTGCAGGTATGTGGACCACTTCTGATGGCGATCATTCTGCAATTTCCCTTGGGTCTGTATGAACTGCAGGGGTCTGTGGTCTGTGTTGATGATTGTTTCCTTCCCCAAAATGTAATGCTTCCATTGTCGGTAGGCCTGCATAATGGAATACATCTCTTTCATAAGTGGGATACTTCTGGACTGTGTCTGAAAGTGTCTCATTGTGATATGCCACTGGATGCCCGTGTTGAGTGAGGACTACCCCAATAGCATAGTCAAAGGCATCTATCTCAAACTCAAATGGTTGTTGCAAGTCTGGTAATGCGAGTGCGGGTGTCATGCATAAGCGATCTTTCAACTTTATGAATGCCCTATGTTGAGATTCAGACCAAAAGAATTTTTCTTTCACTCCTCCCTTGGTGACTTGACTCAAAGGCCAAGTGATATGAGAAAATCCCAACACGAACCTACGGTAGAAGTTGGCAAGACCTAGAAAGTTGTAGAGGTCTGTTAGAGTGATTGGAGATGGCAAATCTCGAATGACTTGGATCTTGGATGTGTTAGTGTCAGTATCTTCATCCCTCCATCAGTGATCAAATCCTCTTGTTGCATTGCATGTTAAGTGTCTCATCCGATCATCTGCATTCCATTAGGGTCATGGATCATCTGATGGTAGTCGCATATTATAAATTTTCCATCATGATCTTTACCTACTGGCCCATTTTCATACATTTAGATCATTTGCAGTCATTTTTTGTCCTTAAATCTGCAAAAGTCATTTTTAAGGTTTTAGGTCTCATTAGGTCTAGGTTTTCATCCATAAGGTCTTGTAAAAGCTCCAAATCGTCATCAGGTGCATGAGGAGTTCAAATAAAGTCTCAGCAACAATAATTTCAATAATCACATGCTTAGTGATTGATTTTTCCTCAAAACCCTATTTTGAGGAAAAACAGAGATTTTTATGTTTTATGTACAAGATTTCATTTAATTTCATTTTTTCTATATGTAATAATTTCAAGAGGCAGCCCTGGTCACCTTGCCAAGCCTCTACAACTTTAGTTCCTACAAAAGAATCAAAGTGTCAAAGAATTAAGTCCATCAAAGGCAAAAAGTAAGACAAACTGCCCAAAACAGAGTTTTAAAAAGCAAGTGAAAGTCAAACATTAGCAAAGTGGGTTTTCATACGTGAAAAATCAAACCCATTGGTATATAAAGTTTTTTCATGCCAAGGAAGCTCATTTGTGTCCAAAAGTGAATGAGAGCAAGTGTAAGCTGCGTTTTGGAAGCATAAGAGTGATTTTGCATTCAAAACAGTGAAAATTTGAAGCACGGTGCACCTCGCCTGCGCAGTGCACATAGAGCGCAGTCTACATTGAAATTTATCACTGGCATGATCCACCAAAGAGGCGCGGCACACCTGTGAGTGGGCGCAGCGCACCAGTTCTCAAACCACGAAATTCACTCAAATCTTCCTCCAAACTTCAAAATCATAAATTCCTCATTTCACAAGTAAGTCAACACTTCCATATGGCCAATGCATGAGTTTGCTTTAGTGTTTACGGTGTTTCAATAAGGAAATAATTAAACCCTAGTTCCTTGCACAGTTTGTTGAAAAAACTACTTAGGGTTTACAAAACAATTTTTCTACTGTCTAAAACCTACCCCTACCATTTTCACTCCCTCACTACATTTTATTCACCTCTTTTATCCCTCCATTTTTCACTCACACTTACACATTCCCCTTACCCCAAACCCTAATTGATATCCCTAAACCCTAATATCATTTCCCAAAACCCTTCCATTTCCACTAACTCTACAAATAGCATCCCCAACCCCTCATACACAATCCTTATCATCAACCCCTATCTTTTAGCAGTAAATACCTATTGTCAATCTAAAATCTCTTCATACTCATCTAAGAAAAATCAAGCATTGGAAAACAAGGAGTCAGATTCTTATTATGACAGAAATGAAGAAACATTCAATGACTCTTCCAAAGAAGTTCATGCACCAAGGAGACCTCACAAGAGTGGAAAACATAACCAGGAGGAACCTACTTCACTTATTGAGCTGTTGGCTTGTCCTCTTGCTATGACATGCTTCCAACATCAATCTTGTTATCAATTTTGTGAGATGGTGGAAAGAGTTAAATACCACAATGAGCTTGCCAGACTCTTTGTGCTCCATCTTCACAATGGCTAGGTTAATTTGGTAGGTGTGACATTCACCTTGACACCTGAGACTATAGCTCAAGCAACCGGTATTCCGAATGTAGGTGAGTAGTGGAATAAGGGGCAGCTGGTGGACAGAGATCATTATGAGCCTTATATCAAGGTTGGTTTTCAGAGGCATGTCAGTAGGGTCTTCCCTTTCAGGTACCTACAGGACACATATGCTCCCCTTATGAAACTCATAATCAAATATTTTAGCTTTGAGGGCAGATTTTCTTGCTTATACACCTATCATATCAGACTGTTGATGCATTTCACTAGGGTGAGGATGATGAACCTCCCCTATTTTATTTGCTGAATTATTGAGAAAATGACCACACTGGTGCAAAGGAAGCCTCCTCATCAGCAGTATAACAGCATCTATCACTTTTCACTAATCAAGATTGTGGTTTTGCATCAGCTTAGTTTATTGAATGTTTCGTGGGAGGATTTCATTTCACATGAGGTCTTCAAAGGTCCTCAACTGCTGCTATCAGTTTTTCATGAGGCAGGAGAGCCTTCACATCAGCAAGAGGTGCATGAGACTCAAACCACTAGTGTGCCAGTGTTTGTCACTTACCAAAAGGGCACAAGGAGATTGTTTGTAGCAACAAAACGAGTACTATCTCCACCAGGGGTGGAAGGGGTATCGTTTCCTCCAACAGCAGAGTAGGTACAAGACAAGAGTAAGCAACCATTACCTAATGAGGGGCCTTCAAGAGGTCAAGAGGCAGATTTCATTCTTATTCATTATGATGACACTGATTTGAGCTCAAAGCTCAAGGAGATCATTCGGGAGCAGCAAGATGGCATTCATGACTTGTCTCTCAACCTGGAAAGAGCCAAGTGGATAATCAACTATTTGAAGCAGAGAAACAAATAGTTAGAGGATCAGCAAACCATCATGGAGCTCCAAAACATAAGGGAAAACCGACAAGCTACCAAGAGGAGGAAAGCCAAGTTGACACCACTTGAAAAATAAATTGAAGCTTATTGTGAATCTTGGCTTGAGAGGACAAAATTGCACTTGGAAAAGATGCTAGAGAAGGCTAACAGAGAGAAAAAGATGTTTAGGCACATGGCCTACCACTGCTTGGCGAAAAACAAAGCTTGCAAAGTGAGAATTAGGACTTTGAAGGCCAAGTTGAGGAAAGCATTGAAGAAGAGAAAACAACAAGATAAACTCCAGACCTTGGCTAAGGCTTCCTTAGCCCAGCAAAACACTTGATGAAGGATACTTAGCCCAAATTTCAAGAAATTTTGGATACTTTTTGCAAATTTTGAATTTTTGGACCAAAAAACAGGTTTTTCTGCTTGGTGTGCCGCGCCACCTGATGCGTGCTTTTGGTAGGGACCTCCTTTAGAGAAAAACTCAGCATTTTTGGATTCCTCAGGAAAAAATATGAATTCTCACACATGGCCAATAAATTTTGTCAAGTTTTGAGCTTCCAAAATGGTCAAAAACACTTCAAAAATGCCCTTTCTGCCCCTTTTTGGCCACACAGGAAGCAGTGTTGGGAGAACTCATTTTTGGAGGGGAAAATGGACACCAAATTTAGAAATTCCACTTGTTCTAGAAAGTAGACAAGTAGAAATTTCCAACAAGGCCACTTGGAGCAAATTTTCTGCAAGGGAAGACCTCCAAAAGTAGCTGCAAAGTAGCGCAGTGCACAGGGACAAGAGCACGTCGCACAGGATGAAATTTTCTCATTTTTTCCAAAAAAACTCTGTTTTTCACCTAGTTTTTTCTCAGTTTGACTTTTCTCTCTATAATAGTCAAAATCATGATGTAATTTGATGTCACTTGATGGATTTTGATGTAAATATGCTAAATTTTCACTCATGGAGGTAGATACATCATGAAAAGGTAGTTTGCAACTAAATGAATCAGCTTCCTAGGTTTTAGAGGCAAATTGTTCCACTGCCTACTTTTCAGTTCTTAGTTTAGATCTTGTTGAAACAGCTCCTAAACTCATGAATTTTACCCCTAAATCCTAGCATGAGTTTTTTGTTACCTATATCTAGTAGTTTTTCAGTCATTGGTAAAGGTTGGACTCTTGTGAATGCTTTGAACATTATTGTACATTCATCTCTTCAGTTTGGCAAAGGAATAGACCAGGGTTTGCAGCATTTTGTGGGATTCTTATGGAAACTTGATTTGGTATTGTTTTTCCTTCTATAATGAAAGTTTACATGTGTTTATGTATGCCATCATCTCTTTCTGTTCAGCTTAACTAAATGAAACAAGGATAAAGGTAGAATTCATTGATGTTGCAGTGCTCTACCTAGGGTTTTGTTTAGTTATTTATGTTTTCAACTGTTTGAAGAGGATCCCTGAGACTTTCATGCCCTCTCCAACTCCTCACCAGTCTTAAGACTCTCCATCTCACTTATTTCAAAGTACTAAACCATTTGCCTACCTCGCCCCACAGAAACCTCTGCAAGACTGTGTCCATTCCCCGGACCCAAATCTTCCTTTCACATTTGAGCCAGCAAACCAACATTAAATTTAATCAAATTCCTCTGATCATATACCTAGCCTAAAATTAGTTTTACATCAGTCATCTCAAGCCTTAATGACCATATTCTTCTGATATTGACAAGGAGAGAGCTCTCTCCTGACCTGGTAGGGTTAGCTACCAGGTTAAGCGTGGTTTGATGTTACCCTAGATCTTGCCTTTCTCAGCCTGAGGTAGAGTTAGGCCCTAACATATTGGCGACCGTACTGGGGATCAAAAGTTTATTATCATTGTTTTCTTTGTAGACTGTGGAAGGAGCCTGAAGTTAGCCAGGTAACCTTTGAACTACTCTTGCTCTGCAAGTGCATAGTAGATGAATGCTGCTTCAGTAAATCTCCGATTTAGTTTATGAACTAAACATCTGGTTTCCTCAACAAAATATAATCAAGTTTAGATCTGATTGTTGATGGTGGACAATGATCAGACACCGCAAGGCTAAATCATTCACCTATCACCTCTAAATCAATTTCGAGATCATATCGAAGGACTCCACTTGAGGATGAACCTGACCAGCAGAAACATGAAAGGACAATATGGAAAGATCAGGTATTCAAGTTGGAATTTCATCCAAGACATTTTGTTCTTTGTCATAAATTATTTCTTCTCTTTTCCCGAGAATGTCAAGAAGGATTTGCAAAGTATATTGTATTTGAGAAAAGATCCTCAGCCTGCATTTGATCCTTCCCTTTGAAGATTGTGAATACCAAAGATTGGCATGCCTTTGAGCTTGATCAAGACCCTTTTTCTGAATCTTGTGATGACCGTCTTCAAACTGATGAGCCTCATGAGACCAAGACTGATTCTACACCTTATGTACATACTCCTACACCTTGTAAAATTCCAGATCGATACAAGCCTCTGATTTTATCTCCTATATCCCATGCTTCCCCTAAAAATCATGACCTATATCTACCAAGATTTGATGGTGAGCGCGACAACATCACTGCTGAGAGACATGTATTGAATTTTGAGTCCTTTCTTGACCTTTTTGGAGTTGATAAGGAAGATGTCAGTATTAGGCTTTTTGCTCTTTCTTTGCAAGGCAAAGTCAAGAGTTGGTTCAATACCCTGCCTAACGTGAGCATCTCAGATTTCCAGTAGTTCGTCAAATTTTTCCTTGAAAGGTGGATGATCAGAAAAAACCCTTTCTTGATTATAGAAGAGTATAACCAGCTGTAAAGATTACCAGGGGAGATAGTACAACAATTTTCTGCTAGATTTAGCAAACTTTATTATTCAATGCCGGTTAATATAAGACCTCCTCTTGGATCCACTCTCTTGCACTACCCGAGTGCCTTTGGTCCGGAAATGGAGTTTCAGCTGGGAGAAAGGAATCTTGCAACACTTGAAGAGATGCAGAACAGTGCAGTAGATGTAGAGGCTCATTTTCTAATCCGGAGGGCAAAGGTGAAGGAAGAAGAGATGAAAAACATAGATTCGGAGGAATCGACATCTCTAGAGGTAAAGCTTGACATTTTGGTAAGTGTAGTGGAAGAGATGATGCAAAGGATCATCACAAGGAATGAGTATAATGTTCAAGCCCATGGCTCGCTAATTGAAGAAGAACAAGTTGCTAATCCAAAACATCTTCTTTCTTATCCTAGTTGTCATAGATCTGATAATGATTGTTTTATAGATCATCTTGGAGAAGAGAGATCTGTTGATATGACATGTATGCTTGATGATGTATTTTTACTAATTATTTGCCTCAGTTTGATCAGTATGATGATGATTATGTTCTCCAAACAGAAGCTAATCATGTAGACAAATCAGCAGCTAGTTTTGTGGAAGGAGGAAGTTCATTTTTAGCAGCTCGAATACAGTGATCAACCGATGCATATCAGCTATGACAATGATGAGGAAAGTGCAGCAAATTTTGAAGTAAGTGAAGGATCTTTGCCTTTTTGTTTTGCTTCATTTTAGTTCATCAGAGACAACTTTCATGCAATCAGAAATCAACTGTCGACAAGTCTTGATCTGGACCATCTTGAGGACAATGAAATCCTTGTTCAAGACTTCTCATATCCAGAGTTGCAGCCCCTGAATCCCATTGATTGTCAAGTTGCAGATGAAGACTTGGAAGCTGGCACGTATGATCAAATGATGCAAGATGATTCCGTACCTTTTTGTTTTGAATCATTTCAGTTTTTGAAGGAAAATTTGCATAGTACATTTTCAGTAAAGGATGAGCAGCTTGTAGAAAATCATGTAATCTCATCAGAGACAATAGAAAATTGGTTGCAGCAATCTTTTCAATTTTTTCATGATCCAATAGTTGATGTGTTGGATGATGTCTGTAGTCAAAGTCCTTCTCCTATTTGTGAGCTTGACAAAAGTATTGATACAAACTTGATCCGGCAGTCAGTTTCTTTGTCATTTTCAGCAAGAGTCTCGTTACAAAGCCCATATCAAAGTTTGCATTCATGGTATAAGTAGAAGAAAAGTAATCCATTGGATGAGCTAAGTCCCAGTGTGCGTGAATTTCGAGATCCTTATGCAGTGTTTTTGGAGGTGGATAGAGAATCCATAATATTCAATGGATCTGTTCACAAGTTTTCATGGGAGTTGCCTTTCAGTAGTTCTCTTTTGTTGTTCATAAGCAAGCACTTGCAGAGAATTCAAACAGCAGCTGGAATACTTACTTGGTTTCATTGGTTGTTTCATTTCACTTGATCAAGTGATGAATGGAACTGTTAGAGTAGGTTTTAATGAATAAGCTCTATTTTGAGCATCATTTCCAGTTTTTCGGTTGTGCTTAAGTATTGAGTCAGTTTTTAGTTGAGTGAGAGTTAGTTTGTGTCGTCAAGTTGTCAATTTTCATTCATGCATTTCAGTTTGAGTTTTTGCCTCCATAGCCCAATGGAAGAAGGTATTTTCTGCCTTCCAGATGTCTGTAGTTCTTGGCACCTCCAAGGAGCTACCATCCACATTGGAGCCAATGTTAGTGTTGGTATCTTCATCCCTCCATCAGTGATCAAATCCTCTTGTTGCATTGCATGTTAGGTGTCTCATCTGATCATCTGCATTCCATTAGGATCATGGATCACCTGATGGTAGTGGCATATTATAACTTTTACCTCATGATCTTTACCTGCTGGCCCATTTTCATACATTTAGATCATTTGCAGTCATTTTTTGTCATTAAATCTGCAAAAGCCATTTTTAGGGTTTTAGGTCTCATTAGGTCTAGGGTTTCATCAATAAGGTATTGTAAAATCTCAAAATGGTCAGCAGGCGTATGAGGAGGTCAAATAAAGGCTCAACAACAATAATTTCAATAATCACATGCTCAGTGATTGATTCTTCCTCAAAACCATGTTTTGAGGAAAAAGAGAGTTTTTTATGTTTTATGTACACGATTTCATGTAATTTCATTTTTTCTATATGTAATAATTTCAAGAGGCAACCCTGGTCACCTTGCCAAGCCTCTGCAACTCCAGTTCCTACAAAAGAAACAAAACGTCAAAGCATTTAGTCCATCAAAGTCAAAAAGTAAGACAAACTGCCCAAAACAAAGTTTTAAAAAGCAAGTGAAAGTAAAAAATTAGTAAAGTGGGTTTCATAAGTGAAAAACCAAACCCATTGGTATATAAAGTTTTTTCATGCGAAGGAAGCTCATTTGTGTCCAAAAGTGAATGAGAGCAAGTGCAAGCTGTGTTTTGGAAGCATAGGAGTGATTTTGCATTCAAAACAGTGAAAATTTGAAGCGCGGCGCACCTAGCCTACACGGCGCACACAGAGCGTAGTCTACGTTGAAATTTATAATTGGCATGACGCACCAGAGAGGCACGCAACACCTGTGAGTGGGCGCGGCGCACTAGTTTTCAAACCACGAAATTCACCCAGATCTTACTCCAAATTTTCAAAATCATAAATTCCTCATTTCACAAGTAAGTCAACACTTCCATATGGCCAATGTATGAGTTTGCTTTGGTTTTTATGGTGTTTCAATAGGGAAATAATTAAACCCTAGTTCCTTGCACAGTTTGTTGAAAAAACTGCCTAGGGTTTACAAAACATTGTTTCTGCTGTCTAAAAATTACCCCTACCATTTTCACTCCCTCACTACATTTTATTTACCTCTTTTATCCCCAGATTTTTCACTCACACTTACCCATTCCCCCTACCCCAAATCCTAATTGATATCCCTAAACCCTAATATCATTTCCCAAAACCCTTCCATTTCCACTAACTCTACAAACAGCATCCCCAACCCCTCATACACAGTCCCTTCATAGTCCTTATCATCAATCCCTATATTTTAGTAGCAAATATCTATTGTCAATCTAAAATCTCTTCATACTCATCTAAGAAAACTCAAGCATTGGAAAACATGGAGTCAGATTCTTCTTATGAAAGAAATGAAGAAACAGTTAGTGACTCTTCCAAAGAAGTTCATGCACCAAGGAGACCTCACAAGAGTGGAAAACATAATCGGGAGGAACCTACTTCACTTATTGAGTTGTTGGCTTGTCCTCTTGCTGTGACATACTTCCAACATCAATCTTGTTATCAATTTTGTGAAATGGTGGAAAGAGTCAAATACCACCATGAGCTTGCCAGACTCTTTATGCTCCATCTTCACAATGGCCAGGTCAATTTGGTAGGTGTGACATTCACCTTGACACCATGAGACTATAGCTCAAGCAACCAGTATTCCGAATGTAGGTGAGCAATGTAATAAGAGGAAACAGTTGGACAGAGATCATTATGAGCCTTATATCAAGGCTGGTTTTCAGAGGCATGTCAATAGGGTCTTCCCTTTTAGGTACCTACAGGACACATATGCTCCCCTTATGAAACTCATAATCAAATATTTCAGCTGTGAGGGTAGATTTTCTCGCTTATACACCTATCATATCAGACTGTTGATGCATTTCACTAGGGTGAGGATGATGAACCTCCCCTATTTTATTTGCTGAATTATTGAGAAAATGACCACACTTGTGCAAAGGAAGCCTCCTCATCAACAGTATAACAACATCTATCACTTTGCACTAATCAAGATTGTGGTTTTGCATCAGCTTAGTTTATTGAATGTTTCATGGGAGGATTTCATTTCACATGAGGCCTTCACAGGTCCTCAAGTGCCCCCGTCAATTTTTCATGAGGCAGGAAAGCATTCACATCAACAAGAGGTGCATGAGACTCAAACCACTAGTGTGCCAGTGTTTGTCACTTACCAAAAGGGCACCAGGAGATTCTTTGCAACAACAAAATGAGTACTATCTCCACCCGAGGTGGAAGGGGTCTCATTTCCTCCAATAGCAGAGCAGGTACAGGAAAAGGGTAAGAATCCATTACATGATGAGGGGCCTTCAGCAGGTCAAGAGGAAAATTTCATTCTTATTCAAGATGATGACACTAATTTGAGCTCAAAGCTCAAGGAAATCATTCGGGAGCAGCAAGATGACATTCATGACTTGTCTCTCAACCTGGAAAGAGCCAAGTGGATAATCAACTATCTAAAGAAGAGAAACAAATAGTTATACGATCAGCAAACCATCATGGAGCTCCAAAACATAAGGGCAAACCGACAAGCTACCAAGAGGAGGAAAGCCAAGTTGACACCACTTGAAAAAGAAATTGAAGATGATCGTGAATCTTGGCTTGAGAGGACAAACTTACACTTGGAAAAGATGTTGGAGAAGGCTAACAAAGAGAAAAAGATGTTGAGGCACATGGCCTACCACTATTTGGTGAGAAACAAAGCCTATTAAGCGAGAATTAGGACTTTGAAGGCCAAGTTGAGGAAAGCATTGAGGAAGAGAAAAGAGCAAGATAAACTACAGATCTTGTTTGAGGCTTCCTTAGCCCAAAATAGCATTTGATGAAGGATACTTAGCCCAAATTTCAAGAAATTTGGGATACTTTTGGCAAATTTTGAATTTTTTGACCAAAAAACATGTTTTTCTACCTAGTGTGTCGCACCACCTGATGCGCGCTTTTGCTAGGGACCTCCTTTGGAGGAAAAATTAGCATTTTTGGATTCCTTAGGAAAAAATATGAATTCTCGCACATGGCCAAGAAATTTTGTCAAGTTTTGAGCTTCCAAAAGGGTCAAAAACACCTCAAAAATGCCCTTTCTACCCTTTTTTGGCCACACAGGAAGCAGCATTGGGAGAACTCATTTTGGAGGGGAAAATGGACACCAAATTCAGAAATTACACTTTTTCTATAAAGTTGACAGGTATACCTTTCCAACAAGACCACTTGGAGCAAATTTGGTGCACGAGAAGATCTCCAAAAGCAGCTGCAAAGTAGCACAGCGCACAGGGACAAGAGTGCGGCGCACAGGATGAAATTTTCTCATTTTTGCCAAAAAAACTCTTTTTTTCACCTAGTTTTTTCTCAGTTTGAATTTTCTTTCTCTAATAGTCAAAATCATGATGTAATTTGATGTGAATTGATGGATTTTGATGTAAATATGCTAAATTTTCACTCATGGAGGTAGATACATCATGAAAAGGTAGTTTGCAACTGAATGAATCAGCTTCCTAGGTTTTAGAGGCAAGTTGTTCCACTGCCTACTTTTCAGTTCTTAGTTTAGATTTTGTTGAAACAACTCCTAAAGTCATGAATTCGACCCCTAAAGCCTAGCATGAGTTTTTTGTTGCCTATATCTACTAGTTTTTCAGTCATTGGTAAAGGTTGGACTCTTGTGAATGCTTTGAGCATTATTGTACATTCATCTCTTCAGTTTGGCAAAGGAATAGACCAGGGTTTGCAGCATTTTGTGGGATTCTTGTGGAAACTTGATTTGGTATTGTTTTTCCTTCTGTAATGCAAGTTTACATGTGTTGATGTATGCCATCATCTCTTTCTGATCAGCTTAACTAAATGAAACAAGGATAAAGGTAGAATTCATTGATGTTGCAGTGCTCTACCCAGGGTTTTGTTTAGTTATTTATGTTTTCAATTGTTTGAAGAGGATCCCTGAGACTTTCATGCCCTCTCCAACTCCTCACCAGTCTTAAGACTCTCCATCTCACTTATTTCAAAGTACTAAACCATTTGCCTACCTCGCCCCACAGAAACCTCTGTAAGACTGTGTCCATTCCCCGAACCCAAATCTGCCTTTCATATTTGAGCCAACAAACCAACATTAAATTCAATCAAATTCCTCTGAGCATATACCTAACCTAAAATCATTCTTTACATCAGTCATCTCAAACCTTAATGACCATATTCTTCTGAGATTGACAAGGAGAGAGCCCTCTCCCAACCTGGTAGGGCTAGCTACCAGGTTAAGCGTGGTTTGATGTTACCCTAGATCCTGCCTTTCTCAGCCTAAGGTAGATTTAGGCCCTAACAGGATGGATCCACATGCACCCCATGTTCATCAATAATGTATCCCAGATACTAAACCTGGGTCATGCCAAAAGTGCATTTCTCCAAATTGGCACATAACTTGTGTTATCGCAATGTTTGGAGAACCTGTCGGATGTGGTGGAGGTGCTCTTCCCAACTCTAGCTAAAGATCAGGATGCAATCCAAGTATACCACTACAAATGAGTTGGTGAATGGCCACAACATGTCATCCATTAGCCTCGTGAAGGTTTTAGGAGCATTCGTCAATCCAAAAGGCATCACCAACCATTCGAACAAGCCCTCCTTGGCTTTCAAGGCAGTATTCTACACATCGGAGGGTTCGATTGGTACCTGGTGATATCTTGACTTCATATCGATCTTGCTAAAATATTTTTCCCCCTTTAGTTGGTCCAAGAGGTCATCAATCCGTGGGATTAGGTACCTATTACCAACAGTGATCTTGTTCCTCGATAGTCAATACAGAGTCTCCAAGTCCCATCCTTCTTCTGTCCCAACACGATTGGGCTCCCACAGGGCAATGAACTTGGACGGATGTGACCTTTCTGCAGCAGCTCCTAAATCTACCTCTTGATTTCATCATTATCCAGAAAAAACCGTTAATAGGTTGGTCCATTGAGCAGTGGTGCGGCTGGGGTCAGATCGATGGAGTGCTTGACTTGACAGTGCAGAGAAACCCCTGCGAGGGAGGTGAAGATCTCCTCATAATCCTCCATGACCTTGTCCATCTATAGTTGTCGTGTAGAGGGGCCCTGTCTGGAGGTCATGGCCACCATCTTCTTCTTTCCTTGAGGGCGTACCATCAGGAAAGTAAATTTCCTGGTTTTGGAAACAAGCTTACTGCATTGTTTTGTCGTAATCAAACAGATGGCGGTAGGTGGTGCTACCTCTAGTATCCTGTACAACTTAGTTCCCAAAGTAACAATAACAACACAGGGCCTTGATGCATACACAGCATGTCGCTTCCACAAGTATGGTTGTCCTAGTAATACATCACAAACTTCAAGTGGAGCAATGTCACTCAATACCTCATCCATGAAGGGCTTGATGTTGTATGGAAGGCAACACTGTTGGCTGACGCGAAGATCCCATCCTTGGTGAAGCCACCTAATGGTGTATGGTTGTGGAAGTGTTGTGGTTAGTAAGCCCAGCCGCTTCACGACCTCTGCCGAAATGAGGCTCTTTTGGCTCCCCCTGTCGGCAATGAACTGTAGAGAGGAGATCTCTACCCACATCTAGGAGTGGAAGAGACACTCCTCCTCCTCTGGATCTTCAGGTTCCTCCTTCTGGATCTTCGTGGTGGCAACGGTGGCGTTGGGCTCTGCATCAATAATCTGCTTCCCTTTATCATTCCCCTTGTTAGGTTCTGACTCAGAGTCAGAACTTTCATCCAATTCTGAAACCTTGAGCTCAACCACCAGTGACTGCTTGGTCTGACACTCACTTGTGTTGTGAGTGGAGCTCTTATGGAACTCACACCACTTTCCCGTGTCCTTTTTAGGCTTCGTAGCATTGTTCTTTGCTTGCGGCTTTGGCAGGTTGTATTGGGTCGCCCCACCTTGGCTTTGTCCTTCATTCTGCGGTTTAGGGGAACCTTTCCCTTGCTTCGGATTCGTAGATCCAAAGTATTTCTTCTTCTATTTAAACTTTTGTTCAACCCTAACAGCATATTAGTATGCAGTGCCAAGCGAGGAGATGTTCAGGAATTCTATTTATTCCTGGATGTACTTGTGTAGGCATCCATGGTATTTGAGTACCAAATGCTACTCCAAATCCTTGATACCCAACTTTGTGAGAAGGGTATGGAAAATATTGGTGAACTCCGGCACGTCTTGGTCCCTTCCTTGCCGCAGCATGGTCCACTTTATGTATTGATCCTCACAGCTTCCGACAGGGTAGTACTACTCCTTGATGGCATCCCAGAATGAATTCCAAGTGGGTTCGACTAAAAATAGTGAGCTTGTACTTTCATCCTTATGCTCGCAGTAGGTTTCCCACCAGTCCTTGACATGGGGAGCTGCTTTGAGAAGAGTGAAAATAATATTTTCACGACTGGAAAAATCATGAATAGAAAAATAACCCTCTAGCAGATTTAACCATTTATTGATGGCATCTACATCTATCTAACCCTCGTATATTTGGATTTCAAAATTAACTTGTACCTTAAACAGTGTGGCGTTTCCATAGTAGCTGTTGTAAGCCAATGCGTCGCCCCTGGGTAGCCGCTAAAGGATCTGGGAAAAGTTGTCCATCATCGCGTTCCTTTGTCGCTCGAGGGCTTCTTCGAGCAAGATTTTGATAGGATCTCCTGCCCCCTCGTCTTTCTTTTCATCCGCCATGGGAAGCTGTCGAGATTTGCGAGGCTGGTCTTGCAAAGGTTCGACTAGTTCAAGCCCTAACTCCTTATATCCTGACCTCGTTGGGGACATGCAAAGAAAAACAGAGAAAAAAAAGAAAGAAGACCTCTCTGATACCACTGATCCATATTTAAACAGGAATGGAACAAAATACAGAGATAACCATATACAAGAAGATGTAGCAGAAATAATACTTCACTTCATTAATGTAAAATACTGAAATATGCTTACAAATAGAAATGGAAATAAACCAGCTAGGGTGATGGTAGCTTATCTCTTAGAAGAGATGTGGCAACTGCATGCCTCTGAACTGTGTTACAATGAGGCTCGAAGGCCTATTTATTGTTGAGAAATAATGGAAAACCCTAAACATCCAAAAACCTAACCCTAGAAGATGAAATGCCAAACTATGGGCCCTGTTTGGGTAAATTGGTACATCAACTTCTCGGGGTCGTAACTTTAGCATACGATCTCCATTTGACATGCATAGTATCTCATTAGAAAGATCTATCCGAGAACTACAACTTTGGGAAGAGAAACATTGGTCCATGAACCCATGTTGCTCCCAGTTTTCCCAAAAAACGTCATTTAGGGCATCAAAATGGCTTCGGAAGTTCAGGACCCGAAAAATTGTTAAAAATAGTAAATTGTGCTACAATTAAGGAAACTGGAAAGCTGAAAGAAACAATGGTGGGGGTCCAAGTAGACTTGGCATGTGGCCACCAATATCCACCTAGATCAAATTCCCCTTCTGGTTCTTGTTGTAAGCATTACTTTATGTGTCAATATTTTTCATATTGTTGCTCAACGTCTTCAAGCTTTCCTTTAATATTAAATTCATAAGAATCCAAGGCTCCTACCTAACCCACTTGTAGCCTCCTATTTAGTGCATTGACTATCTTCTTCTCTTTTCCTTATGTATTTATTTCGAAATCAATATTGTCAATCAATGCCAACCATCTTATCTTCCTAACATTCAACTTAAGCTGATCAAACAAGTATTTCATCCCTCCATGATATGTCATTAATACAAATTTTCTTCCAAGGAGATAATGTCTCCACATCTTCAATGTGCGAACTATCACTAGCATTTTTAGATCATGAGTCACATAATTCTTCTCAAACTCATTCAAATTTCTAGACTCATAGCACACAACCTATCGTTCTTGCATGAGGACTCCATGGAGACATTCCTTGCAAGCATTCATGCACCCCATGAAATATTTTCCTGAGTATGTTATCCTAAGCATTGGTGCATGGGTGAGTAATGTTAGGTAAACTTGACTCAGGATAGTGTCAAAGTTGACAAGGTTAAACAATGATGGTTTTTGGGCACATGGTATTGTGCACCCATAGTATTCTGCCCATGGTATTATATGTAATGGAGCTTATAAAAGGCTCGAAGGACTTCATTGTAATGCAAGACCTAGAGGTGAGCGATGAAGGTTCACTTGGTCAGATTGGCCAGGGTTTTGGCCAATGCTAATGAGATATTATTAGGTTGGGTTTTTCCCTAGATTTAGGGTTTTCCTAGATAAACATTTGTGTTTATGTGTTTATGGTTGTTGCTGGTTATTTTCTTATATATATTCCTCTCAGTAATTATTTATGTTATGCAGTAAATTTCTTAACAACTAGTAAATTTCTTTTGCCCATGGTATTCGTGTGCTTAACACTAATGATGTGTTTGTTTACTAACACCTAGTATTAGAGCTAGATATTGGCTTCAAAAGGAGTCTTTGATGCCAGGGGTTTATAGTGCCTGATGAGATCAATGCAGTTTTTTTCAAATCTGGGTCTGGAAAATAATGGTGGAACAATCGTACGCGGAAGAACCTTGAGGGGAATGTACGGAAGATAGCACCATAACGGCTGATTTTGTTCGAAGCTTTTTTCATAGGGAATCGATAAGGGATATTTCTTGTGTGTTCTATGCCGTGTTGAAAGATGGAGTAGGCATGGGCTGCATGCAGGTTAGTAGAAGAGTCAGCAGATCTGCTGTAGGTTGTGTCTCTTCATTTTGTTGGATAATAAAAAGGAAGGACTGGCTGTTCAGGGTGGACGTAGCCCAAACTGGGTGAACCACGTATATCTGTGTTTCTCTTGTTTTATGTGTTTTCTGTGTTTATATTTCTGCAACGTTTTATGTGTTCCATTGCTCCGTAATATATAATTTTCTAACAACTGGTATCAGAGCTGAAGGTCTATTTGGCTGATAAACTCGCAGGAAAGAAGGGTTCCTCATTCGAGTGGGAGCAATGGCGGAAGATGGTAAGTTTAAGGTCGAGAAATTTAATGGACAAAGCTTCTTACTATGGAAGATGCAGATGGAAGATTATCTGTATCAGAAAGATCTGTACCTACCATTGAGCGGAAAAATAAAGAAGCCGACGCCTATAACAGATGAAGAATGGAACCTTCTCGATAGAAAGGCACTCAGAACAATATGGTTGTGCCTCGCTGCATCAGTTGCCTTCAACATTTCGAAGGAAAAAACAACAAAGGGTTTGATTCAGACGTTGTCGAAACTATATGAAAAACCCTCGGCCTCAAACAAGGTATTTCTTATGAAACAATTATATAATATGAAGATTTCGGAAGGTGGATCTGTTGCAGATCATTTAAATGATTTTAATACAATTATAAGTCAGTTAAGTTCTGTAGGGGTAAACTTTGAAGATGAAGTTAGAGCTCTGTTATTCTTGTGCTCATCGCCAGAAAGTTGGAATGGTTTAGTAATGGCCATTAGTAACTCTATCTCTAGATCTAGTACTTTAAAGTTTGATGATGTTCTCGGTGCTATCCTTAGCGAGGAAATGCGACGGAAAAGCTCCAGTGAGACATCGGGTAATTCTTTGAGTGCAGAGTCTAGGGGAAGAAAAATGGAAAGAGGAAAGAGCTCAGGATATCGCAGTAAATCAAGGAAAGGCAGATCCAAGTCCAGATCGGGGATAGTGTGCTGGAAATGCGGAAAGAAAGGACACCTAAAGAAAGACTGTAGATCTCGGAAGGGAAAAGAAGGAGATGCACAGAATGAAAACAATCATGAAGAAAATGTGACAGGTGAGGTGTTACAAGATGCTTTGATTCTTTCTTTCGAAAATATTACTGATTCCTGGGTGGTATATTCAGGGGCCTCATTCCATGCCACACCTGATAAGAAATACTTTCATGACTATGTTCAAGGATATTTTTGACAAGTTCGTTTGGGTGATGGTAAACCCTGTAAAATTGTTGGAATGGGTAAGTTTCTTGTAAAACAACAGAATGGAAACCAATGGCTACTAAAGGAGGTAAGGCATGTTCCAGATCTGAAGAAAAATCTGATTTCAACAGGGCAGTTAGGCGGTGAAGGTTGTGTGACAACTTTAACAGATAAATCTTGGAAGGTCACCAAAGGAGCCCTGGAAATAGCAAAAGGCAAAAAGGTTGGTACATTGTATTTATGCAATGGTATTTCTAACTCTGTTAATGCTTGAACTTCCAAAGGAGCAGATGCAGCATTATGGCATCATAGGCTCGGACACATGAGTGAAAAGGGGATGAAGATTCTTCACTCAAGGAATTTGTTGCCGGGTTTGAAGAATGTTGATTTGGACTTATGTGAAAATTACATTTATGGAAAATAGAAGAGAGTCAAATTTCTCAGAGTTGGGAAAGAAAAGAAGAGCGAAAAGTTAGAGCTTGTGCATATAGATGTATGGGGACTTGCTCAAGTATCATCTCTCGGTGGCTCTTGTTATTATGTTACCTTTATTGATGATGCAACTAGAAAAACTTGGATTTATTGTATTAAGAATAAATCTGATGTATTTGATACTTTCAAGAAATGGAAAGCTTTCGTTGAGATTGAGACAGGAAAGAAATTGAAGTGTCTTAGATCAGACAATGGAGGTGAATATTGCAGCAAAGAGTTTGATAGGTATTGTTCATAGCATGGAATTCACAGAGAGAAGATAGTTTCAAGAATACCACAAGAAAATGGTGTGTCAGAAAGGATGAACAGAACAATCATGGAGCGTGCAAGGTGCATGAGATTGCATGCAGGATTGCCTTTACAGTTTTGGGCAGATGCTGTAGATATTGTTGTTTATCTAATAAACAGAGGGCCTTCAAGTTCCCTGGATGGTGGTGTTCCAGAGCAAGCATGGACAGGTAAAAAGGTAAACTACTCCTTTTTAAAGCCTTTTGGTTGTGAGGCATTTGTCCATATTGATAAAGAAAATAGAACAAAGCTTGAGGCAAAGTCAAAGAAATGTACCTTTATTGGATATGGTGTTAACAATTTTGGTTATCGTTTATATGATTACGAAAATCACAAAATCATTAGGAGCAGAGATGTAATATTCAATGAAAAGGTCTTTTATAAGAATCAGTTGCAGGAAAAGAAGCAAGAAAAAGAAAACAAGGAATATGCAGTTCTTGATGAAATCACTGAAAAAGTAAAGGTGCCTGAAAATAATAATAATCAACAACCACAACAACAGCAACCACCACAACAGCAATGGGCACCCCAAACACCTGAAAGTGGTGTTAGAAGATCTACCAGGATAAGTAGACCCCATGAATGATACTCTCCTTCATTATATTATTTATTGTTAACTGATTCTAGTGAACCCGAACGTTATGAAGAAGCAATGCAGGTTGAAAGCAGGAAGAAGTGGGAGGCATCCATGGAAGAAGGGATGGACTCCTTAATGCATAACTCGACTTGGGACTTAGTCAGGTTGCCTGCAGGAAAAACTACATTGAAGAATAAATGGGTTTACAGGCTGAAGGAAGAAGATGGAGGAAAACAGAGGTACAAAGCTAGACTTGTGGTGAAGGGGTTTGCATGGAAGAAAGGTATTGATTTTGATGAAATATTTTCTCCTGTTGTTAAAATGACTTCAATCAGAACTATTCTAAGTCTAGTAGCAGCTGAATATTTGCATCTTGAGCAGTTAGATGTAAAGATAGCCTTTCTCCATGGGGATTTGGAGGAAGAGATATATATGCAAGAGCCACATGGATATGAAGTAAAAGGGAAGGAGAAACTAGTGTGCAGGTTGAAGAAGAGCTTGTATGGCTTAAAACAGCTCCAAGGCAATGGTATCTAAAATTTGACAAGTTTATGTCTGAATAAGGTTATACTAGATGTCACTCTGATCATTGTGTTTATCTCAAAAAGCAAAATGATGGCAGCTATATTATATTGTTATTATATGTAGATGACATGCTCATTGCAGGGTCTAACATGCAGGAAATAAATGTGCTCAAAATAAAATTGGCAAATTCATTTGCAATGAAGGATTTAGGAGCTGCAAAACAAATCCTTGGTATGAGAATCACTAGAGACAGGAAAAATCACAAATTAACATTGTCTCATAATGAGTACATACAAAAGGTGTTGAAAAGATTTAATATGCACAATGCAAAACTAGCTAGTACACCTTTTGCTATCCATTTCAAACTTAGTAAGGAAATGTGCCCAAAGACCCAAGAAGATATGGATTATATGTCTAAAGTTCCATATGCATCAGCAGTTGGAAGCTTAATGTATGCAATGGTCTACACAAGGCCTGATATTGCACATGCAGTGGGAGTTGTAAGCAGGTACATGAACAATCCAGGAAAGGAACATTGGATGGAAGTGAAATGGATCCTCAGATATTTGAAAGGTACCACAAATCAAGCATTATGCTTTTGTGGTTCAAACATTTCTCTACAGGGATATGTTGATGCAGATATGGCGGGTGACATAGATAACAAGAGGAGCACTATAGGATATGCATTTACTGTTGGTGGAACATCTGCCAGTTGGGTTTCAAAAATCCAAAGTGTTGCTGCGCTTTCAACAATAGAAGTAGAGTATGTTGCTGCTACAGAGGCTAGTAAAGAAATGATTTGGTTACAAAGGTTTATGGGTGAATTGGGTAAGGAGCATGATATGGGCACATTATACAGTGATAGCCAAAGTGCCATTCATCTTGCAAAGAACTCAGCATTTCATTCCAGGACTAAACACATACAACTCAAGTACCATTTCATACGGTCAGTGTTGGAAGATGGAGAGTTGAAGCTGGAAAAGATACACACTAGCCAGAATCCTGCAGATATGCTAACAAAAGTTGTAACTAGGGAGAAACTGAGAATATGCTCAGTTTCAATTGGCCTTCAAGGATGGCGATGAAGACGAGAAACAGCCAGGTCCAAAGAGGAGTCATTGTCCAGCAAATGAAGTAGCGGTGGAGTTGCTACAATCATTCTCCAAGTGGGATATTGTTGTGTGTGGAGCATGATTGTTTAGAGGTCTTTGTTTCAGCCGGATGTATACCCCAGCAAGTTTGTACACCCCTCCACATGGGGGGGTGCGGGGGCGACTTGTCCCCCCCGCGGGGGTCCAGGGGGGCCAATCCCCCCTAGCTGGGGGATCCGGGGGCTAGTGGTACCCCGGTGGGGGCTCAGGGGTAGCGCCCCCGAAGCCAAAAATAGATGTAAAATTGCCTTGTAAAGTATAGTAATTTCTACTCAATCTGGGTCGTTCATTAGGCGGATCAGACAATGGATAGAGTAAACTTGACTCAGGATAGAGTCAAAGTTGACCAGGTTAAACAGTGATGGTTTTGGGGCACATGGTATTGTGCACTCATAGTATTCTTCCCGTGGTATTATATGTAATGGAGCTTATAAAAAGCTGGAAGGACTTCATTGTAATGCAAGACCTGGAGGTGCGCGGTGAAGGCTCACTTGGTCGGATTTGCCAGGGTTTTGCCAATGCTAATGAGATCTTATTAGGTTGGGTTTTTCACCAAATTTGGGGTTTTACCGGATAAACATTTTTGTTTATGTGTTTATGGTTGTTGTTGGTTATTTTTATATTTATTCCTCTTGATAACTATATATGTTATGCAGTAAATTTCTTAACAACTGGTATCAGACCCAGATATTGGCTTCAAAGGGATTCTTTGATGTTAGGGGTTTATAGTCCCTGATGAGATCAATGCAACCTTTTTACAGATCTGGGTCTGGAAAATAATGGTGGAACAATCGTATGTGAAAGAACCTCGAGGAGAATGTGTGGAAGATAGTTCCATAACTACCAGGGATTGCAGTGCATTTGCAATATTTACCGGTTTGGAACATGCTGACAAATCGTTCGAGATTCATGTAGCTATTTAGAGAAGGTCAGCAAAAGAAAAATTTTCATGCGGCTTCAAAAATTGTTCATTTTCTGCTACGTGAGGCCGTTGGAATCTACGAGGTTCTCATTGGGCGCACAGTTGGAGCGGTTTGATAAAAGTTTTTCAGCAAATCAAATTGAGAGAGGATGAATCAGAATTGCAGCAACAATAAACAAAAAAAAAATTAATGAAGTCAAAATTATTACATGTAAATGGGCATACTACTGTAAGACCTGGCAAGGCATGTGTACCCCTTGGTGATCACTGATAAAGTCTGTGTTAGGCCTAGGTGATAGGGGGGATGTCGGGCTAACAATACCCCGGGTAAAAACTCTGAGGGGGGTAAGGGCTAGAGTGAGTGGGATTGTCTCACTTAGCAGGTTTGGCTAGAGTTAGTCAAGGAACCCGAAGTCAAGTTTAAGGGGGGAATTGTTAGGTAAACTTGACTCGGGATAGAGTCAAATTTGACGAGGTTAAACAATGATGGTTTTGGGGCACATGGTATTGTGCACCCATAGTATTCTGCCCATGGTATTATATGTAATGGAGCTTATAAAAGGCTAGAAGGACTTCATTGTAATGTAAGACCTGGAGGTGAGCGGTGAAGGCTCACTTGGTTGGATTGGCCAGGGTTTTGGCCAATGCTAATGAGATCTTATTAGGTTGGGTTTTTCCCGGATAAACATTTGTGTTTATGTGTTTATGGTTGTTGTTGGTTATTTTTATATTTATTCCTCTCGATAACTATATATGTTATGCAATAAATTTCTTAACAAGTAAGTGTTTTAGTTTCCCAAAACTTGCAATGAATTCAACTACCCATAAGAATTTAGCTCCTTTCCTTTGTAATGCAGTGATTATATAACCAACCTTAGAGAATTTCTTAATGAACCTCTTGTAGTAAACTTCCATCCCCATAAATGATATGACTTTGGCTACATTCTAATGAGTTGACCCTTCCATAATTGCCTTAACCATCTTTGGGTCAACAACCACTCCCTCTTTTGAGACTATATGTCCAAAGTACTTAATTTGGGACTAAAAAAAATCACACTTGTTGAGCTTTGCTTAAATATTATGCTTTGTTAACAGTTTTAGCACTACTTCTAGATGATCTTCATTTTCTTTTCTGGTTTTAGAATAGACCAATATAGCATCAACGAAAACTAGTGCAATTTTTTCCAGGTAAGGACTAAGTACATTTCTCACTAAACACATGAAAGTAGTAGAATAATTTGTAAGCCCAAAATGCACAACCACAAATTCATATTGCCCATACCTAGTCCTAATTTTTTTTTTTTTGTGAATATCATCTTCCTTGATGTGTAACTAGTGATACTCTGATCTTAAATCAATTTTCACAAATATTATCACTCCCCTCGGTTGATCAAATAAATCATCAATGTGTAGCAAGGGGTATCTATTCTTTATGGTAGCTTTATTGAGCTACCTGTAATCTATGCACAATATCATTTATGCTAGAGGATTGATGCCATAATCTTCTTCTCCAGAAGGCCATGACTATCATTAGTGCTCAACCTCGTGCCTCCACTTTGCTAGATTCCCATGGTTTTTTGACCCTTTCCCTTAAAGCTGAAGTTTCCCTTTGACTTCCAATCAACCTTGTATTTATACTTATTCTTGGATTGGTCATAGTATTACTTCATATTTCTGATAGCATCCTCTAGATTTCAAGTCTTATCAAACTTTATCTTATCCTTGAATTCTTGTGGAAATCCACTAAGGAACCTTTGTATATTTTCTTTTTCATCCTTGAGGTAGGGCATGTATCTCATTAGTTCCAAAAATTTTGTTACATAATCATTAACTGACAATTTCCCTAACTTATGTTCATAAAATTACTTTACCTAATTATCACAGTGTTTGTCTGACAAGTACTTATCTTTAAAGTACCTATCAAATATTCTCCAAGAAAACTCTTCCTCTTCGATAGACTTGACATTCATTAAATATTCCCATCAAATATCAACCTTTCCTTTTGGATTGAAGATGGCCATCCTTGCCTTCAGTAGAAAAGAGGATGGTACTTTGGGACACCAGGTCTATAGAAAGAAAACTCATACTGATAGCTATCTTCATGCTAACTCTTACCATCATCCTTCCCAAAAATCTGGCATCTTAAACACTCTAGCTGTTAGGGCTTTTAGGATCTTTGATCCTGATCACCTAAAAGAAGAGATTGAACACTTAACCTCTGTCTTCAAAAACATTGGATACAAAGAGTGGAGTATCAAGAAAGCTATAAGAAGAGCTTAGGATAAGGTCCTCTCTAAGTGTCCTCCTGAAGACAAGAAAGAAAATTATGGAAAAGTTTACCTTCCATTCATCCAAGGGATTACAGATAAGATTGCAAAAATTTTAAGGAAGAATAACATAAACACTCAATTTACAACATGTGGAACTATAAGGCAAATGATGAGGTCAGTAAAGGATAACATTGATCATCAACAGCTCAAGGGTGTGTACAAGATTGATTGCTCTTGTGGTAAGATTTATATTGGAGAAACAGGTCGGTCTCAGAAAATAAGACTAAAAGAGCACGCGGCTGATATAAAGAATGAGAGATCCCGTACATCAGCCCTTGCAGAACACTCGTCCAAAACCAAACATCATGTGTGTTTGGAGGACGCTAAGATAATTGAAAGAGAGGATAATTATCATAAAAGAAAAATCAGAGAGGCCATCGAAATTATGAAATTTCCTCAGAACCTCAACAGGGACAATGGGAGTGAAATCAATGAAAATTGGCTTCCCCTAATCAGACAAATAAACCCCTCCAGGACTTTGGAAGCATAGTAGCAAGGGTTTTCATATTAATATTAATAAAATATTAATAAAATTTTTAAACAAAAATAAAAAATTAAATTAAATTTAATTAGATTAATTAAATCAAAATAAATTAATTTAATTTAATTTAATTCAATGTAGTTTTAATTTAATTAAATTAATTTTAATTAATTCTTAATAAAAATAAATAAATAAATAAATAAAAAATAAAATTTCTCAAATAATTAATAATAACCAAAATTAACATTTCATTAATAAATAAAATAAAGATTATAAATTAATTAATTAATTAATTAATTAGACAATTAGGGTTTAAAAGAGGAAGAAGATGAGGATACTTTAGCCTTAGGCCCGAACTTCATGCATAGAGTTCTCGAATATATATAAACAGAGTTCTCGCATATATATAAACAGAGTTCGGTGATATAAGTCTTACAAGTTATATAAACAGTCTCAGTTCTCGCATATAAACAGAAGTTCTCGCTGTCTCGCGGAGGATATATAAACGCAGTCTCGCAGCGGATATATAAACGCAGTCTCGTAGCGGATATATAAACTCAGTCTCGGTGATATATATATGGGTTCTCTCGCATGATATAAACATAGTCTCGATGATATATATATGGGCTCACTCGCATGATATAAACACAGTCTCGCGGAGGATATATAAACGCAGTCTTGCAGCTGATATATAAACACAGTCTCGGGGAGGATATATGGGTTCTCTCACATGATATAAACTCAGTCTCGGTGATATATATATGGGTTCTCTCGCATGATATAAACACAGTCTCGCGGAGGATATATAAACAGTTTCGGTGATATAAGCAGTTCAATGCCCGAACTTCATGCATAGAGTTCTCGCATATATATAAACAGAGTTCGGTGATATAAGTCTTACAAGTTATATAAACAGTCTCAGTTCTCGCATATAAACAGAAGTTCTCGCTGTCTCGATGATATAAGTCTCGTTGTTTCGGTGATATAAGCAATTCAATGCCCGTTAAGCAGTTCGGTGATATAAACAGTTCGGTGATATAAGTCTTACAAGTTATATAAACAGTCTCAGTTCTCGCATATAAACAGAAGTTCTCGCTGTTTCGGTGATATAAGTCTCGTTGTTTCAGTGATATAAGTAGTTCAATGCCCGAACTTCATGCATAGAGTTCTCGCATATAAACAGATCTCGGTGTTCTTGTCCCGGCTCCGGTTATATATATACTCTCACATATAGTCTCGGTGACATATATAAACAGTCTCAGTTCTCGCATATAAACAGAAGTTCTCGCTATTTCGGTGATATAAGTCTCGCTATAGTCTCTTGGTTTTAAAGCTCGCAATACAAAGCTTGGAGATCTTGGCTCGCACATCAGGTTCGGATATCAGGTGCACACATTCCTTATCTTTTTCTTTTTTAATACATATTTGCTCATATAATTTCAAGTATGAATACTTCACCACAGTTACCAAAGATTACCAAGGGCAGACCTAGCACAGTTACTCTACAAGGCCTCTATGAGTATATAGAGTCTTTAGAGAAACACAGAGAAGAAAGAGAAGCCAAGTTACAAAAAGAGTTAGAAGCCGTGCTGGAAAACAAATTTGCATCTCTTGAAAACACTATCCAGAAACAAATAGAAAATAAAATAGAACTACTGGAGAATAAAATGGAGGCAATGGAGACTAGATTGTATGTTATAGAGAAACAAAACCAAGATACTAACCAACCATCCCAGCAAGGAGACGCTGATACCTTAGAGGGTCTTAAAATGAAAGACATGATTAAAGAATTAGAAGAAAAAGTTAATAGCCACCTCACTCTAAATAGTGGGGTAGATAAGTTAGATATTAAACCAATTAAAGACGAAATGAAAAAATTAATAGAATTAGACCACGAACGTAACAAAAGGACCTTAAACCTTATAATCTTCGGTTTAAAAGAGGAAGAAGATGAGGATACTTTAGCCTTAGTCCAGACAGAATTACATAATAGATTACAAATTGAAACAGTGTGTCTCACAGAAGCAACAAGGTTGGGGAAATTAACCAAGAATAAAGGAAGATTAATCCGCATAAAGGTGAGCTCTACTGATCATAAGCACAACATACTTAGTAAAACCTCAAGTCTAAAAGGAACGGGAATATTCATAAATGAAGATCTCATTCCAGAAGATCAAGCAGAATTAAGAAAGGAGGTTCAAAAGGTAAAAGAAGCTAGAAAGGAAGGAAAATGGGCAATAATCAAGAATAGAAAAGCCTTTATTCGAGACAAAAACCAAAAAGATAGTAATCAATAGCAATTAAACATGCTTCGGATCCTTTCTTGGAACTGCCGGGGCTTCCCATGGAACAAAGGCCCCAAGCTAAGTTGGATTTCAAATGATGTTGATATTATTTTGCTTGTTGAAACTTGGGAGCACGAAGAATCTAAGGTCCCTAACATAGATGGCTTTACGTTATGGTCTACATGGAACAAGCGATCCTCCCGTAGAGGCATTGGGGGAATAGCTTGTTACATTAAGAAGAACATCTCCCCCTATGTTAGGCTTTATAAAAACGACCCTTACAACCAATTTAGTTGGATAGAGATCAGAGACATTAATAATAAAAAGTCCTACATAGCAATATGCTATTTCCCCCCCATTAATTCTAACTTCTATAAGAAGAGGAATCTAGATAAAACTAACCCTTACAATAGTTTAGAGAACGATATTTCTAGCCTAAGGAATAATGGTAATATCCTTTTAATAGGTGACTTCAATGCCCGAACTTCAAGCAACCAAGCTATTATTTTAAGCAATCGTTCCAATCCTAATCCTCTTTGGTTAGACGAAGACCCTACCCTGGCTAGTAGGTACAAAAGGAGCTTTGAAGACCTCGGGGAAAATTTGTTTGGGTCAGAGCTTGTCAAGCTCTGTAGTGCTCAGGATCTCATAATTTGCAACGGTCTAAAAAAGTGGCCCAATTCCAGCAAGATGACTTGCATCCATGGACTTGGTAGCAGCGTGGTAGACTACGTTATTTCCGATCTTCCATTATACAACGAAATGATAAACTTTGACATCTTAAACGACCACGAGCCTGACTCCGATCATAGGCCTTTACTTATAACCCTCAATTTTGTCATGCATAGAGTTCCCATAGAAAATAATACTTACAACCAAAAGAACTTAATATTTGATAAAAATAAAAAGGACCTCTTTCTAAATGAATTAAAAACTAATTTGCCTCCTTTATCTAGTATAGCTAACATAGAAGACCTATATCATAATTTTACTACAACCCTCTCATATTCTATTAAAAAGTTCTCAATTGAAGTCTCAAATAATAAAAGAAATAGTAAAACCAATCCTTGGTATGACAAAGATTGTAAAAATGCGAGGAGAGCAATTAAGGAAGCTGTTGATGATTCTCTTAAAATGGACAAGATAAGAATATACAAAGCCCTAATTAAAAGGAAAAAGAGGCAGTACATTCGTCAAAGACAGGAGAATCTCTTACACCTCTCTAAGGTAGCTCCTAAAAAATTTTGGAGGCAAATTCTGACTAGGAAGACTAAGGATAATAATAAAATTGCTCTTCACGAATGGAATTCTTATCTTAAAAAGCTTTATGAATCTCCTAATGTCACGGATAATTTGGAAACCCTGCTCACAACGAAAGAATTTTTCTCTTTAGAAGACATTAAGTTTGGGGTTAATCGCCTCGCAAATGGGAAAGCTAAGGACATTGAAGGTTACCAGGCAGAAATCTTAAAAATTGGAGGCCCTGTCCTCATCCCCCACATCCACAAGCTTTTCAATCAAGCTGTTAAGCAAGGGTTCCCTAAACCTTGGACTGAGAGCCTCATTATCCCTATTTTTAAAAGTGGAGATACAAATAACCCCTCTAATTATCGAACAATTATGATCAGCCCTCTCTTAGCCAAATTATATGGTAGTATTCTGGAAAAAAAATTAAGCATTTGGCTTGAAAGTGAAGGTAAGCGAGCTAAAGGCCAAGCAGGTTTCAGAAGGCATCACTCAACAACAGACCACCTTGTTACGCTAAGGATCATTGCAGAGGAATGTCATAATGATAAATCCAATTTATTCTGCTGCTTTGTAGACTTTAGAAAGGCTTTCGATACGGTTCCTAGATACAACCTTTGGAATAGGTTAGAAGAGCTAAAGGTTCCTCTTGAGCTAAGAGCTGCTGCTATAAGGCTATACGAGAATGTAATTGCCAAGCTAAAGAACAATTAGGGGTGGTCAAAAGATATTAAGTGTAACATCGGAGTTAAACAAGGTTGCCCCCTCTCCCCTACTCTATTTGGCATTTACATCGATAAGCTCGAAGGTTATTTAGAAGAAGCAGGATGTGGTGGCACAATCTTAGCTGGGATAGTCATTATCCTTCTTCTCTATGCTGACGATATTGTTCTTCTGGCAAGGTGCCCTTCTGATCTTGATAAGAAACTCAAGCTTCTCAAGGATTTCTGCTCTACCATGGGTATGACTGTTAACACAGACAAAACAAAAGTTATGATTATCAAATCTAAGAAGGACACTTGCGCTAATTTTGCATATGACAATAATAACTTGGAGGAAGTGTATTCTTACAAGTACCTAGGAATTGAAATCCATCACAAGCTCAACTGGAATCATAGCATTGAGAAAAGGATCAATGGGGGATGGAAAGCTTATTTTGGTCTTGAAAATAATTGTAAAACAACAAACCTCGTAATGTGGGATAAAAAGAAGTTCCTCTTTGAAACTTTAGTCACTCCTGTTATCTTATATGGCTATGAAGTTTGGGGCTGCAGCATCTCCAGAGAATCATGGAGTAAGATTGAGCAAATCCAGAAGCGTTTTATAACTTATAAGCTGAAAATTAAAAGTAATACACCCTATCCTATTCTCCTTATAGAAGCAGGTCTTTCTTCTATTGAGAGCCTGGCTATGCTCAGGTTTCTGATGTATAAGCACAAGCTCAATAACATAGACAATCATAGACTTCCTAAGCTAGCTTTAAATTCCAGCCAAAATCACCTTAGGCTTAACCGAGGATGGCATAAGGACACAAGAGCCTGGTTAAACTATTGGGAGATCAATGAGAATGATGCTTTGCAAAACATAAATAACATTAAAGATATTGTTACTTCTAAGTTCAAAGAAAAATTGTGGTGTGAGAAAGATTTAGCGTCTAAAAGAAAATTAAGTTATTATAAGAAGGTCATCAACCCCACCCTTGAAGATCAAAAGTATCTCTCTATTCTAACTAGCTCAAAAAAGAAAATTAATATAGCAAAGATTAGAATGAATTCTCATGAGCTCCATAGTGAAACTGGCCGCTGGGTAGTTCCTAAAACGCCATGGATGGAAAGGATCTGCCATATTTGTGAGAATAGGAGCATCGAGGATGAAAACCACTTCCTCTTAGAGTGCCCTGCATACAACCACATTAGATCTCAATTTCACAACCTTTGTTACAATACTGACCTTCCTAGCCTTTTACAATGCCAAAATTATAGTGAACTCGGGAGGCTTCTCTCCAAGCTTTTTGAGCATAGGAATAAAATCTTAAATCAAAATAAATAATTTGTCTTTTTAGGTCCGATAGATCATTATTTGGTCTCAGCGGACGTTAACCATCATCATCATCATCAGGTTATTCAATGAAAAATGATAAATAACAATAATAAATTAAATAAAAAAGAATTATGGATAAAATTAATTATAATTAATTAATTAAATAAAAATATAGCAATAGAGAGAATTATAAATTAATTACTTGATTAATTTTAATTAAATTTAATTAGATTAATTAAATCAAAATTAATTAATTTAATTTAATTTGATTATTTAATTATATCAATGAAAAATAAAAATTAACTAAAATAATTAATAATAACCAAAGATTAACATTTAATTAATAAATAAATAAATAAAATAAAGATTAAAAATTAATTAATTAATTAATTGATTGATTAATTATAAAATTGGGGCTAAATAGGATTAACAATGAAAAAATGGAAAATAACAATAAATAAAATAAAATAAAATTATAGAATTAATTAATCAAATAAAATTTAAATTAATCAAATAAAATTTAAATTAATTAAATTAATTAATTAAATAAAAACAATAGAAAGAACTATAAATTAAAAATTAAAAATATTTATGAATTAAGTATATCAATTAAAATATATTTTTAGGTTCTAGGTAAAACAATGGGAATAATTAAAACTAAATAAATAACTAATTAAATTTTTTTATAAAACTATTATAAAAATAAAATAATAATAAATTAAAATAATTTAGAAAAAAAAAATCATATATATAAATGTTGGCTTGTTTATAAGAATTAGAGTTCTAGGTTTATTTATACCCAGGTCGAAAGACTCTTCTCTCAATCAGCTTTCATCCATATTCTATCTAATTGTCCTAATGATGGACCCACTTTGGGGTTTGAAACGTCGACAGAATGAACACGAAATTGTGGATAATTCGGATCATGCCACTGCAAAAAAACTACCACAGAAGCTTAAAATCTAACATTTCTACAATCCTTTTGAGCCTTTCTTATACTTATAGATAGCACATATCTCATGTTGCTATGTCTCTGCAAATCTAATAGGAATTTCAATATGACTACATTCATTTCAGCTTTTTTCTCTCGATATCTAACAATCCTTTCCTTTTCAATCTTGAAATTCCTTAACTCAACCCTTAAGCTTCTCAATGTTTCTAGCCATTCAAGAGAGCCTGCCTCTCCTTGCTTCTTAACTTACTCCTCCTCATGCCCATGTTATGATCTATCAGTATTGTAATACACCATTTTGTTTCCCATATATTGTTTCTTGGTGTCTTCTTATGTGATGCCATACACATACAATTTTTATCAATCATCACCTTATCTTGTTACTTCAAGTTTGTTGGTGTAAGCCATCTAAAATGTCACACCTTTGGTGAGCATATATGTTAGAAAATAATGATCAAATCAAGGTGTACACTTCCATAGAATTTGCAATCTATAGTCAAATGTCATAGTATCATACCACAATTAATCAAATTGATTACTACATCCTGTAATAGATCATCTAGATTTTATCCCCAAAGGCCTAGTGTTAAACCCTTAGCTCTGATACCACTCTGTAATGTTCGCTTCCACCACCTAGATTAAAGTAGCTCAATGGAGGGTGTTACTTTCATTTAAACCAACCTCCATGGGCTCATTATGGAAATGGGGTTATAAAATTTCTTCTTCTACAAAGCTTGCAAAATTAACTATGGAATACACCACCATACTCAACAGGTCAAGTGCTTTTGACACTATCCAATTGGTAGATTAATCAACATGACAAGACCAGTCAAGATAACCACCAAACCATTGAATTATCCCAACTAGCCAAATTAACCACAAATCATCAACATAACATGACTAGATAGGATTGGTCGAAAATGACCCAACTATTCAACTTACCACGACTAGACAATACTAGTCGAAACAACCCAACTAGTTGACCTATCATGACTAGACAAGACTAGTTGAATGACCAAACTAGTTGACTTACCTCGGATAAACAAGACCATTCAAATTGACACAACCAGTTGAGTTATCTTGATTGGAAAATATCAATTGAAATGACCCAACTAGTCAACTTACCTCGACTATGCAAGACCCTAATCTAGGTCAATGGAAGCTTAATGCTACTAGCCAGTTGAAATATTCATCTAGGCTGACAACAATGAATATATCCCAAAGTCCTTAGGTACCTCTTCACTACAAAGGCAAATTTATACATGTAAGCAACAAAAATCCATTACCTCATTGGTCAGTAATCCCTCGAATGAATTGGGTGCCCCAATAATATGAGTTCTCCTATAATGGCCCCAAGCGAACTACTAAGCACTCATCATGGAAATTCGACACCTTTTTAAATATGCACAAGGCACACATCGTTGACTCAACTCAAGCTTCAAACAACCATACAATTTGAGTACCTTTTGGTCAACAATTGACCAAACATCGACTTGGCCATCTCCTCAACTAGATTACCTATTAATGGAATTCACACACTATAATAGTTTAGTATACCACATTTCTTAGTCGCATTGGACCAAGAAAACAAATCTACACTTCATAAATGTTATAGCTTAACATAAATAGTTTAGCATACAAGTAAGAAACTTATCTTATTATCTTAAAATGAATAACAACTAAGTGTGGGACTTCAACTCTCCACCCAATCGTAAGCCAATTGCATTGCAATATTTCTTACAGTCGACCACCCCAAGATGGATTCATAGTTTGAGGAGGTAATTGCTTAAGAGTTTTCTCACCAACATCTAGTCAACCGGGTAAAAGGCACAGTTCATTTCCCAGGTGATTTGTGAACATCGCCAACTATAACACCACAGGAACTCTCAAATTAGTTAAACAAAAACTACAAGGGTTCGACTAATGCATAGATAATATCACCTCAGTTCTGGAGAAGGATAATAAGCACAATGGGAGGTTTATTAGTTGGATTAGCTAATCCAGGAGTTAAGATCCACTATCAAAGTGGTTATCATACTAATGAGTAAGCACACAAGTGGTTTATTGTCCCCAAGGAATTCATTAGGTGGTTTATCAAATCCTTTCAGGAAGCACCTAAGTGTCTCAACCTAACAATAGTTTATCAAACCAACATGTTCCTAGTGGTTTATCAACCCCGAGGCAAGCGATGGCTAAAGTGGTTTATCAATGAGTAAGCCCTTATTAGTTTATCATCTCATCAATCACATGAGTATCACAACTCCATCAAAATATCTCTATAAAAACAACACATGACATATACCGAGATATGAGTAAAGCAACACATAAGTATAATGCAGGCCTTAGAAAAAATACAGGGAATTCATCCAATCAACAGAGAACACAAATTCTAGGAGAATTTGAGCCTTCTAGGAAGACCAAAATAGCTACTAGAATCCACTTTGCATCCCCCAATCCCTGGTCCCACAGAATGAAAACTATCTCTCCCTCCAATTCTTGTGATGATGAAAAACAATTGATTCCCTTTCCTTTCCCCATTAAGATTTTCTTCCCTACCTTTTATTTTGTGTGTTGTTCCTATAAACATGATTCATGAGAGCAAGTCTTCAGACTCATACACAACAGTGTCATTAAACCAACAAGGATTTAGGTGATGGAATAACTGCAAGGCTTAGGTTTATAAGTGATCTCCTCCTCCTCCTACAGACCTTTGAACCCATGTCCCATCTCAACCAATGAATATGTTACAATTCCACATAGTTTACATGAATTACAATTCATAATGATAGTTACAAGACGATTAGCTATAGGGTTTTTCACAGATATCATGGATCTTTGACTATTATATATTGTTTTCTTCCTACCTGGTATTGGGCGCGGGATTCCCCAAGGGAAGTTTTGGGGCTTAAAGCCCATATTTTGACTAAATCCGATGTAAAGACTCTGTGTTTTATGGGCACAAAGCGTGAGTTTGTAAATGAGTCATAGGGTTGTCTACCCTCATTTTTGTAATGTAATTTCAGCTTTAGAGATCTACCCATGGTCTGTGGACCATGGGATTGTATGAATAGAGCAAGGCTCTAAGTTGTAAATCAGTTAGAAGAAGGAATTCATGAATGAAGGATGAAGAATTGAGTCTTATCTTAGTGTAGAGTCGAGTCTTGGGTCATAGAGTAGGAGAAGGCTCTGCAGCTGAGTGCGCAAAGGCCTAGTACTCTGTAGCTGAGTGTGTGGACCCATGCAGCTGAGTGCACAGGGTAGGTTGAGTCTGTAACCGATCAAATAATTAATAAAGAGAAGTTTTATACCATTCCTGTGTATTTATCTACTATTTTCTGCATTGAATGTATTGTGTATAAATTACATTTCTGTTGTTTATATGATGTGCGAACATATATGATTGTGTTGATTAAGTGAATATAAGATAAAGTATCTGTTTACGCGAAGTTAACTAACAGTTATAAGAAGATAAGTAAGATTCATGGTGTAACTTGTGGAAATAGAGTAGATCGCTAACTTAGCAACGCGAAAGCACCTCAACCCCTAGTTAGGGTTGTGCGAAGGCGATTATAATAGATCGTGAAGGTATTGCAGGTCAGGATAGTGCAGGAAGTGACTTGCGCGAAGGTATTCAAAGTTGGAGTAAATCGACCCCTCAGACATCTCCAGGGTGGGGAAACTTGGTTCCAGCATCCCCCAATACTACTTTGGGTGAGACTTCAGTCTGCGCACCATGGGCTAATGCCAAAAGGGTCAGTAGTGTAGGGATTTTTTTGGCTAATTAACTCCAAACCTAGGTCAGGCCCCCTCAAGCCAACAAATGGTTCCGTAGCTGATGAGCCTCATAAATGGGTAATTATATGGGCTCATTTTACCTCCTAATCTAGTCAAATCAACCATTCTCTTATCTCATTGTATGATTTTTTGATTATATTTATGCTTATAGGGTGAGTTGAGTTAGTTATTATGCCATGTGGTCTAACCTGTATTTAATGCAGATTATTGATGGATTTCGAGGTCAAAGTAAAGGATTTAATGGTAAAACTGTAGCAATAACTTGAAGTAGATAAAGGAGAAGACTTATAGGAGGGAATCCCCCTCATTTATTTCCCCTCACTTCGAATTCCCCTTCATTCAGCTCGGAGTACAAGCAGCCGAATCATGCACTAAGAAGGCAGTCGAGCAAGTGGAAGATGATTGATAGTTATCTCGAGTTCTGGAAGACAAGCCTCCCTGATTTTAAGGAATTTGTTGGTAGCTTCAGATGTATAAGTAGAGAAGCCTAGGGCCTCACTAGGGTTGACTTTTTTTTGGCTTATGTAAACTCTGTTCAAATTTCGAGCTTACTATTTTGTGACAGTTTTATGTAATCTTGCTATTTTTTTGATAATGAAGATGGAATCCTTTTTGAGCTAGCACTGAGTTACCTCAAAGGGCTGAAGCTCTTGGGTTAGGGCCCAATATAAGCAACCAATCTTCTCTTTACTTGTATTTGTATGCTTTACTTCAGTTTGTAGATTAATTTGTTGTTAGATGTATTTCTTTTATGGTTAAGAATAGGTTGCTTTTGATGATTTAGTAGTTTTCTTCCATTTGTTCTTTCTGTAGCAGGTTAAGTAGTGATCAGAGAAGATTCAAAAGTCTAGCAACAATGCCTTGGCCTTTCTTCCTCCCTCTAGGACCATGATTTGAGGCAAAGACTCTCTCGCTGCCCCAAAAACACAAATTTTCCTCATTCCTAGGACTTCTAGTGTTTGCAGCTCTCCAATAGATTGATAGTCCAATTTTGCTTTGATTTAGATATTCTTTATCATGTTCACTTCCTAATTTTCACTAGTTCGTTTGCATACTTTCCTTTCCTACAACATTTCTCAACATTTCCTTTCACACATCATAGTTTAGACCATTTTAATGCAAAACTCTGTTTTTCCTAGGATGCACTCATTTCATTGGTTGCTTGATTTTCTTAGTTGACTATCAGTTTCTATGTAGCAGATCTCTTCCATTAGTAGGGAAGCTTACCATCAATCACACCCTACATCTGATCCATGCCCTACAGGTCTTCCAAACCTCACCTCAATTCTGCCCTAGTTTTCTGCATTTTTCATAGAACTTCCTCTCTCCTTAAGAAAACCCAATCATATTTCTCTCTCCTGGTGATTCATGGTAGACCTTAGGTGCCCTAACACCTCATTCCAACCTTCATCCACCTTTTCCACCTGCTTTCACACCCTCAAAACAACGAAAATTTCTCTCGGCCTCCTCCTGTAGTTTCCCTGTTGTCCTCCTGTAGTTTTCATATGTCCTCTTGTAGTTTTTCCTAAAGGCTTTATTTTGAAGTTCGGGTGTGGGAAAATCCTTCAAAAGGCCACCTAAGACCTCCTAGGACCCATCCACACCATCCTACATCCTCCCAAGCTCCAAAACCTCCCTCTAACGCCACCTGTTCGCTGCCACACTCACACACAATAAACTAGATGCATGTTAAAGTCACATAAAAACACATAAAAATCAAAAAATATGTTTTTTGCTTATTTAGATGTTTTTTGCTTCCTTGAGTAGGTAATGGCATTGCTTTCATGGTTTTCATAGTGTTTTTGGCAAAAGTAGAATTAGCTTGTCAATTAGGGTTTACTAGGTTTTGCTTTACATTACAGTCTCTCTCCTTTCTGCAGTTAGAATAGCATCTGTAGAGTAATATTTCTTTCCTTTCATCACACATATAGCTTCTTTTGAAATCTATAGAAGTTGACTTGAGCTCCTATTGATCTCATGCTAGCTAACCGAGTGACAACCTACAGTGAGAACTAGTACTTGTGCATATAGCACCAATGCTTTCCAGTTTGTTACGAACTACCAGGTTGATAAAAGTAAAGTTGGCAGCCCAGGAGTTGCAGCATTCTTGTTGCAATACTAGTGCTCACCGCATTTTGGCACTGTTACCGGGGAAGTTTCAGAGTATTCCGTGATTATTGCTTTCTTTTATTTCCTATTGCAACATTCTTCTAATACTTTATTTCGGAAAAAGTAGATTAGTCATTTCTTTTCTTTCAGTTCTATATTTCCTTGCTTTCCTTTTCAATTCTGCAAATTTCCATTCAGCAAGTTCATTTCAGCTAGTTGAAATTTGTTTGTTCAATCACAATTTCAGTTTCTACAGGTACTTCCAGTGTGGGGAAAAAGAAATAAAAACCAACCAAAAATATTTCCTTTCATGCCTCGTAGGAATAGAGATAACTCAGGAAAATTTTTGCCCAACACCCCTACTGCTTCACACAGCCAACCTTCTCTATTCTTCGGTGGTTGTAATCAAGAATAAACCTTAGGTGAACAACCAAACATATTTGAAGAACCTATATGGGAAGAAGAAGAAGAAACCATTCCTCTAGAGCCAATGGCTGAAAACAGAAATGCTATGGGAAATGGAGAGAGAATAGAGGGTACCGTCTCCATTCGGGAGACCAATGGGGACACAAAAATGAAGAATATAAGCCCTTCATCCCTACCTCACTTCCATTGTCTGACTACAGAAGATCCTGACACCTTCTTGTTCAAGTTTGCTATAATCTGTCGAACTTATGACTATGCAGAAGACGAGCAAAAGTTGAAATTATTCCCTTATACTCTCAAGGATGTAGCACTGCGCTGGTTCATGGGATTACCTGGAAATAGCGTCACAACTTGGGCTCAGACGCAGTAAGCCTTTAACAACAAGTATCGATACTATTTTAGGTCAAAAGATACTAAAGAAGAAATCTTTCAGATGACCATAGGAAGTGATGAGTCCCTAGAAGACTATGAAGAGAGGTTCCAGCTCAGTTACAAAAGGGTCAGGTATACACTTGACCCTGAGTCTATGAAGTTGGTCCTGCTCAGGGGAATTCGAGTAGACACCCTCCATCTACTGGTCGGGGGAGACATCTACCAGCTATCCTATGAGGACATAAAGACTGTTTTTAGAAACCATTCTAGAGCAGCCAGAAAGAAAGGTAGGGGAGTCAACCCATAGCCAATACCTCTTCTTCTAGTTCATCCATTAAAGATGAAATTGGAAACATGCTGGAAGACTCCAAGAGTGAGATGCTGCAGACTCTTGCCATGCAAATGGATACCTTACATATCAAAAGAAAACAAGAGGAAGCAAAGAGGGCTTTGGCCATTTTTTTCCCTAGATGCACAAGGAGGCATCCTAGGAATGAATGCCCATTGAACTCTATAGAGGTTTGTTCAGTCTATGAAGAAGATCATTCTACAGATAAGTGCCCTTCCTTGTCTAGACTTAAAGATGTATACCAAGGGGCCGAAGGAGTCACTTAACAGATCTATTACATAAACCAAGCAAGGCCACATGGACCTAGACCATACTAGCAGGGGATGCAAGGGACACCTCAGGCATACTACAACCCCAACCAAGTCACCTCCATACCTTCTTGGGCCCCCCCTACTCATCCTTCCTGGTCCATGCCTCCTCCTTGGTCCTTCACATCTCAATATCATGCCCAACCAACCACCCATTCATTTCAATCCTATGCTCAGCCGCAACCTCAGTGGAATGCATCTCATTAGGGGTGGAGGCCCCAATAAAACTCTCTTCCCGATCTTCTACCTCCACCACCTACCCAACCACAACCACTACCTCCTGCTCCACCAAGGCAACCCCAAATTCCTGCCCAGCCAAATACAAAATCAAACAACAGACAGGCTCAGCAAGTGTATAGTGGGGAACCATCATGCCCAACTTATGTTGTGGATATTCAAGAAATTAACTTGCGATCTGGGAAAGTTCTCCCAAATAGCTAGCCTCCACCCAAGGAGGTTGAGGAAGATAAAGAGGAAAGCGAACCTAAAGCAAATCCACCCTTTCCTGAGAGACTATCCATGAAAATCCAACCTACCCCAGAAGAGAAAGAACTCATGGGAGAATTGAAACATTTATGTGTGAAGATACCACTTCTCCAAGCCATAAAAAATGTTCCTATCTACAATAGGTTGATCAAAGAGAAGTGCTTTAGGCATCCAGGAAGGCACAAGAGAGATGCCCCAATCGTCAATGTCATAGGACAACTGCCCAACCTGATGTTGGGGCAGATAATCTGTACAAAATATCTAGACCCTGGAAGCCTAGTAGTTGATGTCCACATCAATGGAAAAATGGTCCCACATACCTTGATTGATCATGGAGCTGCCATTAATGTGATGAAAAAGGACACAATGCTCAAACTTAACCTCCAAGGCTCCTTGAGGAAGACCACGACAGTGTTGCAGCTAGCAAACTTCTCCATAGTGACCCCTGAGGGGATTGTGGAAGATGTGATGGTCTCCATTGATTCTTGGGAGTACCCTGTTGATTTCTTATTTCTCTAGCCAAAGGCAAAGCTCACTAGGTATCCTCTTATTCTGGGAAGACCCTGGTTGGCTACAGTCAATGCCTACATCAGCTGCCGAGCTGGGAACATGACCATAAAAAATAAAAGCACATGTCTCTTATAGACATATTTGGGCACTGCAACCCCAATCACATATGTCCATAAACCAAGGGCTCTCAAGCTCCTAAAAGTGTCATTTCATACTCTAAAGGATCAAGGTCAACTAATTACATCATTTCCCAGAAGTTCTCCCTGAAAGACTGCTTAGAACTGGTCAAAACTGGACCATACAGACTGCTCCATGCTGAGGGTGTGATGCATCTCACCTTGTACACATGGGGGGTGCGATGCATACTGAAAAGCCCTTCTGTAGGGTGCGATGAGCGAGAGCAGACAAATGGTAGAAGCAGTTTGCTAGGTGGAAACTCAAAGAATCTTCTGGAAACTGCTCATATGACACTTGCCTCTCTAAATTCGCCTAGGGATGAGTAAGAGATCATGAAATCTCCAAGTGGAACCATGAACTATCAGTGAAATGACACTAATCAAAATCCCAGAAGCTGACTCACTCTCCTACAAACATCTATATATGGATCCCTCATCCTAGAGATCCAGAGGCTAGAATTTTGTAATTTGTAAGGAGGTGTTGTTGGTTTCTCTTTGAAGACATTGTATTGCTGGGTGATCTTGCTTTTTATGAGGTGAAGAGGGCTTTCATGCTGGGAGAATGATGATGGATTAAACAGCTTGGTTGTAATCCTCTCTTCTACTACTTCTATCAATAAAGCTATTTGATTTTTCCTCCATATACTTGTATATCTCTGAATCTTGTATTTGTATATGCATTTGTATGGTTAATGTACATCTGATCCTATATTGTTTATGGTTATAGATCTCTATGCTTTGATGGTATTTTTCTGCTTCAACTCTACATGTGTTCTTTGAAGCGGGACAAGCGAGAAAGGAGTGGTGAAATCTCTATCAAAGGAGAAGGGAAACAAGCAAGGAGACTAGTGAAAGACTGAGGTTGGTATTCTCTGTTTCTCTCTCATCTATCTCCCATAAAAGAAAACACAAGTAACTTTGGTTTGTTTATTTCTAAGATAGCTACCCATCTTAGTGGGACTAGCAACTCTGAATGGACACTAGTTTTCCCGATAACAAAATGGCGACTGCACTAGGGAGTGAATAGTTTGTTTGTTTGGTTACTGTTGTTTGCTTTATAAACTATATACGGAGCCTGAAGTTAAGCCAGCTAGCCTTCGAACTGTTTTTTCTATGCAACTGCAAAGTAGATTAACGTTGCTTTAGTAAATCTTTGGGTTGGTTTATGAACTGAACATCTAACTTGCAAACATCCTAAGTGCCCTGGTGGTAGCTCAAATAACCTCCTTAGATCAGCCCTTATACTTTGTGTTTACTGTTTATCATTAGCTCAGCCTAAATCCTTGAAATTAGTTGCAAATTGGGAGTGAAAACCAACCTCGGTCTCATCCTTGGACCATCGCACTGTCTCTCCTTGGAAATCTGGATGCATCGCACCTCCCATGTGTTGCAGGTGAGATGCATCCTTGTTTCCATATGTTATAGGTGTGATGATTGAGTAACACTATTTCTGCCTCCAAATTTTGGTTTTTTCTTCATTGTCTTCAGCGTTATTCAGTAGTTTTGTTGTCTATGATCAATATATTACTATTGAAACCCTCTTCCTTTACGTTATTCAGCCTCCATTGATAAAGAATTGTGAATGTTTTTTATGTATTTTTCATCATTTACAGTTCTCCTTTGCAAACAGTAGCTTAATCAAACTATCATCTTTTGATTTAGAAGTGTCGCAACTGTCATTTTCAGTCAAGAAAAAGAGTGTCGTAAAGTTTTCTTCTTTTAGATAGTCGATTACACTTTTGCCATTGTATTTGATTTGAATTATTAATATTTCAAGTGTCGAAAGAAATTTTAAATTCGAAATCACAAAGTGTCGTCTTAGTCTTCCTTTCATTTTTTGAAGAAAAAATTGTTAGTACTGTCGCTTTGAAAGAAGATAGTTCAAATATGTACTTAGTTTTCTTTTCTTTATTCTCACATTAAGGAAGCTAAGAAAACAAATACATGCATGTGCATTTTCATTTATATTGCATGCAGAAATTGATTTAGGAAAAGTACATCTAGTGTGTGCTCTCTGCTCTATGTTGAAAGAATTTTATTTCTCTTTCCTTAGTAGCTAGGATTTTCATTTCTAAAAGAAAGTAAATGACTGTTTATCATATTAGATTGCATATTTAGGAATTGTATATCTACATCACGCGGTGAAACTTAAAGGCAAACTTCTTAAGAAAGATCAACTGTAAAATAAACCTCAATGAACATAAAAACGCGTTGGAACCTAACGCACAACATTTAGAAGTCTAGGCTAGAGACATATTTCGATGTCGTAAAGCCTGGTAACTATCATTTTCATTGTAGGTTGGGTGATTCCTCCTCTTTGATACGACAAGTGCCAGTACGGACTTGTGCTCCGATGTACTGTCGAGTATATATTGGGAGACCACAATAGGCTATATCCTTTATCCTTAGGAAGTCGTGTCTGCCGCCCTATTAATCGCAATGCACTGAACACAACATTCGAGAAGATTGACTGTTGTACCTTTAAACATATTCTGCAGTTTTACGATTGGTTTGGTAATCCCTCTATCTAGATTTCTAGAGAAGTCACTTTCGTTCCTTTTCAGACTCCTTAAAAGAAAAGGTCCATCAGAGCACTTGTCACTTTAGGCTCATTAAAAATCGAAGGCAACTAGAGTCATCTTTAGCTTTTTCTCGACTCTTAAAAATTGAAAAAGCAAGTTATGTCAAAGCATCATAAAATTTATTTTAATCAGAATAATGTCACTGTTCCCTCATTGGTATTAGGTTGAGAAAATGGAGTCTACCAATCAAGGACTTCCCCTTGGAGGAAATCCTAGTCCCTTCTCCTCTTGGGGAGATGTTGGTGCTCCACACATGGCTACATTGTCCCTTCCAGGACTCACAATTGGCCTACCAATATGGCTTTTCTCAACCTCTGTCATTCAAAACAACGTAATTCCTCAAAAATAAAATTAGCAACCAGATGATGTTGAAGTCGCTCCCCCACCTTCTACTTCGTTTGTTTCTCCCTCTCCTTCTTCTTCTTCGCTTGGTGAAGCCAGCAACGCTAAAAACCAAGTAACTGAGAAGAAGAAGAAAGGGAAGGAGAAGAAGAAGCCGACAACAAAAGGGGGCAACCATGCATCGTCTGGAACAAATCCACACACTGCACAATCCAAACCTAAATCTCCATGTGTCATTTGCAATGGAGACCACTATCATCAAGATTTTCCCTGCATCCCATGGATCTTGAGGGACTGGCCTCCCCACTTTCACAATCTGGTGTCTTCAACCTTTGACGATCATGTTGAGAGCACACCATCAACTAGTGAAAATGAAATCAATGGACAAAAAGGAAGATCTAAATTTTCTTGTAGATTGTGTGAAGGCGATCATGCCCTCCATCGTTGTCCTTTTCTAGACGAAGATAAAAGAGTCTTGGATAACCGTCCTGCTTCACCGCATCGACTTCCTCCTGGATACAGGAAACTCTTGCCAAGTCGATCGCTAGTTGAAAATCTAACTGACACACCTTTGTTTTCGGTTGAAGCACCTATCATTGAAGATAAACCCTCTGAGTCCACACCGGACCAAAGTCAACAGGTCGAGACAGCAGCCGATCCAGTCTTGTCTTCAGAAGGTCCACCTTCAGATGATACAGTCACCAAAGAGAATGAGAACGACACCATTCAAATTCTTTTTGTTAACACATAATCCAATGAACACGGGAGAAACCTACCCGTTCCTTTACCATAGGAAGGAAGTTTGTCAGAGATTTATCCGGCCGTTTATTCGGTCCCTCCTCTAAGCAATCTAGTCATTTCCTTCAATTGGAATCTACTAGAGAGACCCCGCCTACCATCTAATGTACCATTCCGAATCATAGTACAAGCTTACAGAATGATCATGGTTGGTACTATCATAAATGAAGGGGCTTCTGTCAGTATCCTTTCCTCAACTGCTTGGAAAGTGTGTGGTTCGCCATTGCTTTTGCCTGAGATTTGAAATCTGTCAGGCTTCAACAAAGGAACCAGTCGACCATTAGGGATCCTTCCAAGTTTTCCTATAACTTTGAGAAGGAAAACCGTTCATATAAATGTGACGGTAATCCAAGGACCTCTAGATTACAATCTACTCCTTGGGCGTGACTACATTTATAGCATGGGAGCTATTGTTTCCTCACTCTTTCGAGTGATGTGTTTTCCGCATGAAGGCAGAATGGTCCACCTTGTTGACCAGCTTTCATTCCCTGGTTCAAACACAGCTACTAGTCAAATGTCATCCCTAACTGGTCTTTTTGCACAAGGAATGTCTCATCAACCTCCAGTCCGTCCACCCAATGAGCGTGAGTGATTTGGTGAATGTGACTAAACCCAAGGGGCATGCGCCCTGGTCTGCTTTGGCAGGAAAACCCCAGGTATAAGATGTGTTTCCTCGTAGGATATATGACCAATCTAACACACTTTTCCATTTAGGAAAATGGGATTAGTCTGGAAATATCATTTCCTCATTGAAGGTTATGTGATTGGAACTGATGACATTCACCTTTGTCCATTTCAATAGACAAAGCCAAGGAAGTGTTTTATCTGCTATGTTGATGGAACAATCTTGCTAATGCAAAAACTTCCATATGATAACCTAGAAACTTTACTCTTTTTTAGACCTGGGGGCATGCAAACCTTTTATACGCAAGTGAAAAGTGACCAGTGTAACTCTAACCCCGTAGTTTTTACTAACTTCAACTGCTTAAGTTAGGTGATTGGTCTGATCCACCATTCACCTTTGTCGGGACCAATGGAAATGACAAAGCAAAGGAGACTATTTCCCACCAAGAAACTATCCTACCTAACCTCAGTAGTTCTTTAACCCCTAGGACAGTAGTTGGTCGTTCCTAGCTTGCATACAAAAGGCTCCAGAGCAAAGTTTTGCATGGGGCAAGCTCCCTAAAAAATGAACCTACCAATGAGAGACATCCTTATTATACAACTGGCATGAGCAGGTTTATGTGAATTTCAAGCTCGTTAAAAAATAAACCTAGCAATGAGCATATGTTCCCCCAGAGTTCAAGCTCATTAAAAAATGAACCCACTGTCAGTAAATAATCTTTTTGATCTCATAACTATCAGCATTTAAACCTTGGTCGTGTTCTTACCATCACCTCCACTCTTTTTTAGCTGATCATACACCTCCATTTGATTGTTTACCCCTTTGAGGAACAACTACGACAAGTGATTCTATTAGCCACCTTATTTACACTATCATGATTAAAAATTTCCAAACCTTACCTGGAACTAGTTGCTATCCAAAAACATCATTCGTTCCTCAAAAACGAGTCTCCTTTAAGCTCTTTTTATCTGACTCGTAAAATATGAAAAGATTGTCAAGCAATTGGCCTCTCCAGCTCGTTAAAGTGATTGGAAGTGCCATCCCTCCTCTATATTTTAATCTTTTTGGACCTGAGGGATCATTACACAAAAAGATCGAGCGCTTGTCTTTTTCGGCTCGTTAAAACTATCGAAAAGTCATCCCTTTCGTATTATTTTATACTTTTTCTAACTTAAGGGATTATATTACGAAAAAGGACTACTGGAGTTTCCTTTCTGTCTCTTTTTAAAATCTCTAAAATTTAAAAGGACCGAGTTATCTTTGTTGTTAAACTCGTTAAAACAATAGCGACAAACTTGTCCATGCAGACAAGAACGAGTTTCACTGTCACTAGGCTCATTAAAACATAGCGACAGGTTTTCCCGAAGGGAAAATTATAGAACAAGCATATGTTATCCTCCTCAAGCTTGACAAAAATAAAGAGGTACTGGTCAGCAATGACGAGGGAAAAATGGAAGAAAACTTAAATAACTTCATTGGTAGCAGGTCGCTCTTGAACATGACACTTTCACTCCGTCGCCATGATTGAGTCGGATTGGGCTATTCCGTTCACCGATCATAACACCATTGGTCCTCCATACCATCCATTTTGGGGTTAACGCTACCAATCCATTTCAGTGTCGCCGATATGTTCAAGTGAATTCACTCAGAGAATTCACCAACCCAGCTAACACCTCATCCACTGCAACACCTTCACTCTCCATTTTTCATGACCGCCACCCTGAACCTTGTATCATCAGATCATTTTCACCTCCACAAAATCATTTGCTCCGTTCCGTGTCGTAGATGTGGGATTCATTAAGGCCCTCCTACGACGGGTCACTTCCTGTCGACATCAGCTCATTATCCAATAAGTTGACTTAGGAACAACCCTTTTAGTACTTTGAAGCTTGCATGCCTCAATGGCAAGTTTCTCACTTCCAGAGACAGGTTTACATCAATGGCCTTCGACCGAAAGATTTTGCATGGTGTTCGGCATCAACTCATGTATTCACACCATGTGAATTGTACTGCAATACCTTGAGGTTCATTACCATTATCAGTGATTCCTCTGTGCCTGTTAATAGCTTACATCATTGGCTAGTAATCAGGCGATGTCTTTCCATGTTCGACATCAGAACATATTTTCACACGGATCGACTTGTACTTCGGGTGAAGATTGAACGAGTTTGAAGACCCCGGATCTAGTTTCATCCATCCAGGCTGTGATATATTTAGGAAAATAAAGACATCAAATATACATCATAGCTGCACAGATGATCATCCAAGCTAAGGGATGATGACTCTACCAGAATCATCAGTCTGCCACACAGACGATTGTCTATCCTATGTACATAAAAATGAATTTATAAAGTTGAGCATGGGAATGCCCGCCTTAGCTAGATCATGAAAATATTATGAAGATAATGTATTGTATTATATCTTATTAAGGTCATCTTCCAATTCGAAAAACCTCGAATCCTCATGATAAAGCATTTCACCCGACATCAGAAGATTTATGACCTCATGCTTTAGAGGTCAACTGTTATAGACATATTTGGGCACTGCAACCCCAATCAGATATTTCCATAAACCGAGGGCTCTCAAACCCCTAAAAGTGTTGTTTCATACCCTAAAGGATCAAGGTCAACTAATTACATCATTTCCCAGAAGTTCTCCCTGAAAAACTACTCAGAACTGGTCAAAACTGGACCATACAGACTGCTCCATGCTGAGGGTGCGATGCATCTCACCTTGTACACACGGGGGGTGCGATGCATACTGAAAATCCATTCTATAGGGTGCGATGAGCGAGAGTAGACAAATGGCAGAAGCAGTTTTCTAGGTGGAAACTCAAAGAATCTTCTAGAAATTACTCATATGACACTTACCTCTCTGAATTTGCCCAGGGATGAGTAACAGATCATGAAATCTGTAAGTGGAACCAAGAAATATCAGTGAAATGACACTAATCAAAATCCCAGAAGCTGACTCACTCTCCTACAAACATCTATATATGGATCCCTCATCCTAGAGATCCAGAGGCTGGAATTTTGTAATTTGTAAGGAGGTGTTGTTGGTTTCTCTTTGAAGACATTGTATTGTTGGGTGATCTTGCCTTTTATGAGGTGAAGAGGGCTTTCATTCTAGGAGGATGATGCTGGATCAAATAGATTGGTTGTAATCCTCTCTTCTACTACTTCTATCAATAAAGCTATTTGAGTTTTCCTCCATATACTTGTATATCTCTAAATCTTGTATTTGTATATGCATTTGTATGGTTAATGTACATCTGATCCTATATTGTTTATGGTTATAGATCTCTATGCTTTGATGGTATTTTGCTGCTTCGACTCTACATGTGTTCTTTGAAGCGGGACAAGTGAGAAAGGAGTGGTGAAAGCTCTATCAAAGGAGAAGGGAAACAAGCAAGGAGACTAGCAAAAGACTGAGGTTGGTACTCTCTGCTTCTCTCTCATCTATCTCCCATAAAGGAAAATACAAGTAAGTTTGGTTTGTTTTTTTCTATGATAGCTACCCATCTTAGTGGGACTAGTAGCTCTGAATGGACACTAGTTTTCCCGATAACAATGTCCAAGTAGTTAACCCTATATCCTCCTACCCAACCCTTGCTAGAACATGATCTACCTCTCTGGTTGGAGGAGGAGGATGAGGATGAATTTATTCTACACACTTTGTACATTAGAAATTTCCATGGGGGGAAACCCGCAAGATGAGGATGATATGATTGAAAATTTGATTTAGAATCCACCTCCCAATATATCACCATTAGTGTCACACGGAATTGGTCAAGGGTGCGGACACGACTGACCTTCCTAGAAGTCTAAGACATTCTAATGACAAACAAGACAAAATGGAGTGATCTTTCTCTAAATACACCTTTTACAACATGAAAACTACAAGTGTTTAGGCTTACCTTATTCCAAAACGCTGTTGTTGAAGTCCGTTCTTGACGATCCGGATGAGCTCCTCCTTCAAGTCAATTCCTGCAACCACAAACAATCAAACAATTACCAAGCACTTGCATTTCATATAATAAAACATATATTCAACATGCAGACCAAGGAACACATGAAATAACTCATTAACACAAGCTATTGAGAAAAATAAACCAGTTTGTATTAATAACGAAACAAAGAAACTCTTACAACCTGGCCTTGGTGTTGTGCAAGTTCCTCCCAGGGTCCATCAAGGGTTTTCCTCTACTTTGACAAAGCTCACCCTCTTCCAAGTAGAATCAAGTAAAGACAATCTCTCCTTACAAAGGCTCTAATGGAAGACCTAAATCCTGCAGCATTTACCCAAAGAAAATGTATAGCTCCAACCTCTCCTCCCTCTGGCTCAATGTCTTTATTTATAGTGCTGTAAAGAGGTTATTCAGGTCCACCATCAATGGGATAATCCCCCTCTTTGGGTGGGATAGCTCCCTTATTGATGGGATAAGTTCCTCCTTAATAGGGATACATGAACCAACTGGAGGCGCATCCATTTCATCAAACCGACCTCTAGAAAGTTCTAGAAGTAACCACAAGTAACTTTTTTAAGATGAAACTTGCGCATTTTGCCTTTTACAGAAGGACGCACCTGTCCCTTAACACACAGAGCGTCCAAGGACGCAGCCTTTGTGAACATTGTGAGCGTCCCCGCAAGTAAGGCTTGAGAGAACCTACGTCCCAGAGATAAACACATTTTTTACAAGACTTTCTCTCTTCTTTGAGTTTGAGATGGATAGCAGAGGCATAAGACTTGCCTAAGAGGGTAGCATGACTGTTGATTGAGCCATACTAACTGTAAATAGTCATGGTGACATTTTTTAGTGTAACAGATTGCCCCCTAAAGTGCGAAGCCTGGAATAGATTAGGGTTTTGTAATTCTAGGAAGGGTGAAGCGCTTTATCATTTCAAGGATTGTCTTGTGGATGACCTGGTTGGAACCTGCAATTTTCAACACAAAATACATGTATAAGATTATATCATCACTGAGGTAGGCATTCCCATACTCAGATTCAAAACTTTAACTAATGGACTAACTACTCTGATACAGGAATGATCTTGCAGTACATCATTTTTATAGACTTTTGTAGACACAGTATGGACGCAGCCATCTGTTTATGATTTGTCTACATAGATAATGAATACAAAACTCCTCGCAGCCTGGATGGTAGAAACTAGATCCAGGGTCTTCACTTCTACTTCCCGAATTGGTACGATTCTAGCCATGTGATTAAATGATTTGATGTCGAACATGTTAGAAACCACTTGATTACCAGTCGATGATGTAAACTGTTAACAAGCGTGAGAGAGACCACCAGTAATGTCAATGGTTCTCAAAGTACCAAGCACAACCCGTGAAATGTGAATAGATGTTTTGATGTCGAACACTTCACGGAATCCTTTGATCGAAAGTCAATGATGTAAACTGACGTCAAAGGCGAGAAACCTGCCATTGATGCATGCAGACTTCAAGGTACTGTCGATTCCTAAGTCATCTTTCTAGATAATGTGTCGATGTCGATAGAAAGCGACCCGTTGCAGGCAAGCCCACAACACGAAATCATTGTTCAAGTTGAAGAAATGTTGCTGTAAGGACTGACTCAGGGATGGTCAAATGGATGACAAGTATTTTGCAGATGAAAGTTTTGCTTGCAGACCTCTTGAACACATAACGACACGACAGATGGCTTGGTGACGAATAACTCAAAGTTAATCCCCGGAACCCGGTTAAAGACTTTCAAAGTGGTTTGGTCAACTGTGAGGTAAAAGATTTCCCAACCCAGGTGAATGAAAAGTGTCGTGTTCAAGAGTGGTAATAAAGTTTCTTTTGAGACAAAAGGTAACAAACAAGTTCATTCTTCTCTCTTTTCCCCCACCATTTCTGGCAAGTACCTCTTTATTTTTAACAAGCTTGAGGAGGATAACATATGCTTGATTATAAGCTCATCCTTCGGACGAGTCCAACCTAGTTTAAATTCGAACCCTAGGAAGGAGTGGTTCGTTCCTGTTTGTAATTGAACAGGTCCTTTACTATAAAAGTTTAACGAGTCCAGTATAGGAGAAACTCGGCGTTTTTCATTTTTAGAGAGTCTGAAAAAACAAAAGGAGACTCCACGTTGAACTTTTTCGTATATTTGTGTCCCTCAAGCCCGAAAAAGTATAAAATAATACCTGGGGGAACCGCTTGATCTTGCGACCAAGGAGTACTTTCATAATAGTGTCGTCGACCTGAAAAGTAAAAAGCGATCAAGGACACGTCGTTTTATTTCCTTATCGAGTTTGAAACGACAAAAACCCGGCAATCTTTTCTTGATTTTACGGTCAGAAAAGAGCTAAAAGGGGACCGTCCTTTAATTCTGTTTTAACGAGTGAAAAAGAAACACTCGGCAATCTTTTCATGTTTTAAGAGTCTGAAAAGGGCTTAAAAGAGAACTCCAAGGTTTCACTTTTTCGTAAGTTTTAACGAGTTCGAAAAAGGGATAAAAATGTACTCATGGTTTTCACTTTTTCGTAAGTTTTAACGAGTTCGAAAAAATGATAAAAATGTACTCATATGGCTGACTTTCAATTTAATTTACGAGTAGGAAAAGACGAAAAGATCTCGGCATTTTCATTTGTTTTACGAGAATGAAAGATAGCAAAATAATCTCGGTATTTTCATGAGTTTAACGAGAATGAAAGATAGCAAAATAATCTCGGTATTTTCATGAGTTTAACGAGTCTTGAAAACAACTGAAATTGACTCGAGATAGGTTTCATTTTTACAAAAGCTTGAAACAGAGAAAAACTATGCTTCAAAGTAGTTTCATTTTTACACAAGCTTGAAACAGAGAGAAACTGTGCTTGATGCCCCCTGAGCGTAACTGCTAGAGCGCATGCCCCCCAACTCCATTTCATTCAACCAGTTGGATGAAATGAAGGTTGAGTTACGAGATCATTTGGAAGACTCGACCTAAAACTGTAAGAAAATTATGCAAAAACTGAAATAACTAACCTAAATATACAACTTAACATTTACGAGATCTAGTCAATCTCTCGACTCAAGTAGAGGAGGATTTGTTTCATTTTTTAACGAGCTTGACACAGGAAAAGAACTATGCTCGGATTCAGTTTCATGTTTATGCAAGCTTGAAACGAAAAACTATGCTTGTTATAAGTTCACATGCCCCCAGCATAATGATGCAAATCAAGGTACATGCCCCCCAAGCTTCATTGCATTCAATGAGGTGGATGGAATGAAGCTTTACTTTCAAGATCTTGGAAAGACTTGTGGGAGTTGTTTCATTTTTTAGTGAGCTTGACACAAGACAAGGAACTATGCTCATAACTACTTTCTACAATCTACCTAACAAAAAACTATACTCTAAAAACCTTGATTCATTTTTTAACGAGCTTGACACAAGACAAGGAATTATGCTCTAAAATCCTTGATTCATTTTTTAATGAGCTTGACACAAGACAAGGAACTATGCTCATGACGACTCTCGACAATCTACCTACTTAACCTACCCTTGTTTCATTTTTTAACGAGCTTGACACAAGACAAGGAACTATGCTCAAAAATTTCGCATGCCCCCAGTATAATGATGCAAAACGAGGTACATGCCCCCCAGACTTCATTGCATTCAACCGGCTGGATGAAATGAAGGTTTACTTTCAATATTTAACTTGAAAAGGGAGTTGTTTCATTTTTAAAGAGGTTGACACAAGAAAAGAACTATCCTCATACCTGATTCATTTTTTAACGAGGTTGACTCAGTAACAGGAACTATCCTCAAACCTGATTCATTTTTTAATGAGGTTGACTCAGTAACAGGAACTGTCCTCAAACCTGATTCATTTTTTAATGAGGTTGACTCAGTAACAGGAACTGTCCTCAAACCTGATTCATTTTTTAACGAGGTTGACTCAGTAACAGGAACTGTCCTCAAACCCTACTTTCTACAATCTAGCTGATTCATTTTTTAATGAGGTTGACTCAGTAAAAGAACTGTCCTCATGCTAGCCTATTTCATTTTTTAACGAGGTTGATACAGGAAAAAACTATCCTCGTACTCACTGATTCATTTTTTAACGAGGTTGACACAGTAAAAGGAACTTTCCTCACTGCAGCCTATTTCATTTTTTAACGAGGTTGATACAGGAAAAAACTATCCTCGTACTCCAGTTTCATTTTTTAACGAGGTTGAGACAGGAACAAACTATCCTCGCACCATCCAATTTTATTTTTTAACGAGGTTGAAAAAGGAACAAACTATCCTCGTTCTCCTTGTTTCATTTTTTAACGAGGTTGATACAAGAAAAAACTATCCTCTCACACACTGATTCATTTTTTAACGAGGTTGACACAGTAAAAGGAACTTTCCTCACTACATCTAGTTTCATTTTTTAATGAGGTTGAGACGGGAACAAACTATCCTCATACTAACCTGTTTCATTTTTTAACAAGGTTGATACAAGAAAAAACTATCCTCGTGCCTGATCATAGCTTCCAACTGGAAGAAAGACATGTCAATGGACACACCTTGATCATGGCTTCCAAGAGGTCTTCATCCGAAGGAAGAATACTTCTTGGAAAAGAACACATGTCAAGAGACTCAAAAGGGATAAGAACATCATGTTCAAGTAATCCCATAGAGTTTTCCATGTCAATTACCGGAGCTAAATCAAAGGAAGATGAGCAAACAGTGAGAGGCTCACTTACATCGGTAACTGAAATCATGGGACCGGTTGCCACATAATTAACCCGTGGCAGGGTAGATACCACTTTAGAATCAGGAACATTTAGGGGTGTCATATTATTGGTAGTTGAAAAAAGACTAGGGAACGAAAGCTGGTCTACAGTCACAATACTGCCATTGTGAGGGAAAGACATCACGCGAAAGAGTGTCGATACGACAACTTTCATTGCATAAACATAGTCTCGCCCAAGGAGTAAATTGAAATCCAAGGGACCTCGAACTACCATAAGATCAATACAGACAGTTTTACCTTCCAAGGTAAGAGAAAACTTAGGAAGAATCCCTAAAGGTTCACTAATGGTTCTGTTAAAAGCTTTCAGATTCTGCGTAATAGGCGCAAGCTGAGGGGAACCCAAAGCTTTCCAAACAGCTGAGGATAAAATACTATCAGAAGCACCTTCATCTACCTGAGTACGATGTATGTCCCTACCACCAGCCTTGACAATGATTTGGAAAGGGATGGAGGAAGGAAGACGAGGTTCTGTCAGTCTATTCCAATCAAAGGAAAAGACCTCAGTACTTGGAGGGGGTTCTGTAGAAACAGGTGAAATGCCCCCCGGCATAGAAGAATCCGATGTAACAAGAAGAACATCAGCGGTATGAAATTTACTCTCGAAAAGGAGAGTGTGATCGACCGAATGTGAAATTGAATCGACCACTTGATCAACTAATGGATCATCAACCTGAGTGACATGAGTTTCACTCTCCAATGGGAGAGTGTGATCGACTGTACTTGAATTTAGATCAATCACTCCGTCAGTTGACGGTAGGTTGGGAGAAAGTTTACGGTAACCAGTTGGAAATTCTTGCTGTGGAACAGTAAGGTTTTCCAACAATGTTGAGGCTTCATCCATGTGAGGGCAAATGTGAGTTTGATGACTCCCTTTGCATAACTTACAAGGAAACCTAACTTTACCCTTTTTCCCAGGAACCTGACTATCACTGGTTGATGGATCAATGGAAAGTTGATGATATTTTTCTGACCATACTTCCAAGACCTTTGGAATACCAGGACAATTGACAAGGAAGTGGTCACCCTTACAAAGCCTGCAAGGGTATTTGGGTTTACGGTGCATGTCGGAAGTTTCCTCAACACCACTAACATTTACAGCCATGGTTGGTTGGTTGACTTCTTTCTTAGCTTGCTTCTTCTTCTTCTTCTTCTTCTTCCCTTTCTTCTTCTTCTTAGCCTCCTGGTTACTAGCATCAAGGCTTTTACCAGGCGAAGAGAAAGAAATGGAGGAAGAAAAATTAGGCGAAGAAGGTAAAGGGTCAACAGAAGGTTGGTGATGTTGAGATGGTGAACTCTGTTGAGGTGAAGCATCCGGTTGAGGTGGAACAATTGGAGTATTTTGGGCCAACGAAGTTGAAAATAACCATATCGGTAAACCTATTGTAAATCCAGGTAATGACAAAGTAGCCATATAAGGAGGACCAACATTTCCAAAGTAAGGAAAAGTACTAGGATTCTCATTAGGAGGGGTTCCTAGGTTGATAAATTCCGGAACATTTGCCATTATATTCAACTTCAGTGAATTTTATTAACAATTTAAAACTAAAATTAACAATTCACAATTCACACTTAACAACTAAAATTCACAATTCACACCTATGGTCTCTAAAAGTAAAAACAAACAAATTAACACGCGTTATCAAATCTAGGAGTCAAACCACACACAAACAGTAAGCTCTCCGGACCGAAAACACTAGTTGGTGATGAAGCCCAACCTCGCAGAATTCAGTACAGAAATGGTGGGTGGAACAGTTACCCCGGCAACCTGCTTAATGAATAGACCGGCACAAGTTCCTCCACTTTAACCGTCTCGAAGTGAAGTGAACCCCCCGGAAAATCCAAGTGAGTATAACCGACGTCTGCTCCAGGTACAGTGGGACCTTCCCTCCACCGTCACCTCGGTAGAACCCTAAAGATTATGGTCACTAAGGTCACCAACAGTAACAAATACACCTGGGGGAACAGTCTAAACTCCGACAGCACGCAAGGGCAGAGTAGCAAGCTCAATCCCCTTACCGGCTCCTTGACAACAATCCAAGGTTTACCGATAAGTGACCCCTGGCTCCTCGACAATGGTTAATCCGAGGTTTACCGTTTGTAATACGTACTGTCTGGCGTCGTTCCCAACGAGGGGGGAATGATCCCCTCACTGGTTCGGACACGAGCTCGTGCTTCTCCTTTAAGAGGAGCTTTCCCAGAGTGCAATTGAAACAATTGGATTTATTCTACTCAAGATAAACTATCTGTTTGGTTTTGTAGTCTTGGAGAGTTAAGTACTCACCTACTCCAAGACCCTAGCCTAAGCTATGTTGGTGTTTCAGAGCCCTAGAAATGTAAAAATTACTAGATGAATTTTAATTAAGCGCTGTGTTATTAAGGCTGTTATTACTCAAATGGGTAAATGGAGATGAAACCAATGGTGTTATGACCCGACTCAACTGAATGCAATCGAATATGATAATGCAATCCTTTCAATTCGATGAATCCTAACTAGAGTAAGGAGAGAGTTTCCATTCACTTCCAACAATGCAAAAAATTGATCATTAAGAGAAAATTTAACAAATTCTCTAATGCACTAATTTCATCAAGAAAAACTAATGCAAATCAATTCCAAACCATTTTTTATTTTTATTTTTTGTGTAAATTCAAATCAAAGAAAGCTGATCTAAATCTACAATAGATTTTTCAGAATGTAAACTATGCAATTATAATCTAAGCACAATTCACTCGAAAAGTATGCAAATGTAATCTATGCACATTTTTCATTCATATCCTGAAACTGAGAACTCTAATTATGCAAATGTGATCTATGCAAGAGAATTCTCAAACACAAGATGATTCTAATGTAATCTAAGAACCAATCAAGTGCAAGTCGAGAAAATTGGGTGAGAGTTCCAAAGATCAAAATATAAAAACACTCAAAGGCGATTAACACTCATACACAATTTAGCCCCCCCCGGCGAATGAGGGGGAATTTTTTTTTGCAAAAACAAAAGCAAAAAGATGCAAAATTGTGAAAAGACTGAGAGAAACCTCCAAGTAATGACCAAAGGAAATCAAATTAAGAATTTCTCAAAAAAGAGACTCAAAACACCCAATTGATGAAAGCTAAAAGCAGGAATGCTAATGAAACAAGTTCAGGTGAAAATTTTTGACAGGGTACTAAAGGATCTGGGCAGAAAACACTAAGAAAAAACAAAATCTAAAAGCAATTAAAGCAAAAAATGGAATTTTCCTAAATTTTTACAGGAAGACGCAGGCAACCCGTTAGAATAGGCGCGGGCCCGCTCTGTGCAAACGGCAACAGCGCGTCCAAAGACGCACTGTGCAGTACTCAGAGGGTGCGTCCTTCTGGAAAAGTTAAGAAAAACCAAATCTAACTAAATCTAAAGCTAAGCCACCCAAATACTAATTCTCACAGTCAAAAACCAGAAAATAAAAATGATTTTCTCAGAGCAAAGTTCACACAAAGGAAAAGACTTTCTCATTAATGGATTCCCCAGTGGAGTCGCCAATTTGTCACACGGAATTGGTCAAGGGTGCGGACACGACTGACCTTCCTAGAAGTCTAAGACATTCTAATGACAAACAAGACAAAATGGAGTGATCTTTCTCTAAATACACCTTTTACAACATGAAAACTACAAGTGTTTAGGCTTACCTTATTCCAAAACGCTGTTGTTGAAGTCCGTTCTTGACGATCCGGATGAGCTCCTCCTTCAAGTCAATTCCTGCAACCACAAACAATCAAACAATTACCAAGCACTTGCATTTCATATAATAAAACATATATTCAACATGCAGACCAAGGAACACATGAAATAACTCATTAACACAAGCTATTGAGAAAAATAAACCAGTTTGTATTAATAACGAAACAAAGAAACTCTTACAACCTGGCCTTGGTGTTGTGCAAGTTCCTCCCAGGGTCCATCAAGGGTTTTCCTCTACTTTGACAAAGCTCACCCTCTTCCAAGTAGAATCAAGTAAAGACAATCTCTCCTTACAAAGGCTCTAATGGAAGACCTAAATCCTGCAGCATTTACCCAAAGAAAATGTATAGCTCCAACCTCTCCTCCCTCTGGCTCAATGTCTTTATTTATAGTGCTGTAAAGAGGTTATTCAGGTCCACCATCAATGGGATAATCCCCCTCTTTGGGTGGGATAGCTCCCTTATTGATGGGATAAGTTCCTCCTTAATAGGGATACATGAACCAACTGGAGGCGCATCCATTTCATCAAACCGACCTCTAGAAAGTTCTAGAAGTAACCACAAGTAACTTTTTTTAAGATGAAACTTGCGCATTTTGCCTTTTACAGAAGGACGCACCTGTCCCTTAACACACAGAGCGTCCAAGGACGCAGCCTTTGTGAACATTGTGAGCGTCCCCGCAAGTAAGGCTTGAGAGAACCTGCGTCCCCAGAGATAAACACATTTTTTACAAGACTTTCTCTCTTCTTTGAGTTTGAGATGGATAGCAGAGGCATAAGACTTGCCTAAGAGGGTAGCATGACTGTTGATTGAGCCATACTAACTGTAAATAGTCATGGTGACATTTTTTAGTGTAACAATTAGCAGACATAGTAAGAGAAACCCAAAAAAACCCCTCAACTGATCTCTGTGTGGCTGACCCTACTTCTCTCCATGTTAAAAACATAGAGTTCGACCCAGAAAGGACATTCAAAATCAATCCATCCGTATCTACTTCCCAGGAGGAGCTATGCAACACACTGAGAAAAAATCTAAATGCCTTCGCCTGGAGTTATAAGGAGATGAAGGGAGTGCACCCTTCAGTATGTACCCATCATATATACATCAGGGAAGATTGCAAGCTCGTCAAGCAGCCTCAAAGGAGGATGAACCCAGCACTTAAAGATATTGTTAAGGAAGAACTACATAAATTGCTTGATGCAAGATTCATCTATCCCATCTCTAACAGTGAATGGGTCTCTCCTTTGGTGCTAGTTCCAAAGAAAAATGGTAAGTGGAGAATTTTTATCGACTATTGGGAATTTAACAAAGCCACTAAAAAGGACCATTTTCCTTTACCTTTCATAGATCAAGTGTTAGAAGGTCTGGGAGGGAAAAAAAATTTCTCCTTCCTAGATGGGTTTAGCGGGTACAATCAGATTCAAATCAGCTCAGAAGACCAAGATAAGACCGCTTTGACTTTTCCTTGGGGTACCTTTGCATACCGGGTCCTTCCCTTTGGTTTGTACAATGCTCCAGCCACTTTTCAAAGAGCGGTATTGAGTATATTTTCTGAACTGGTTCATGATGTAGTAGAAATATACATGGATGATTTTACTCCCTATGGATCTGGCTTTCAGGAAGCTTTATCTAACCTAGGAAAAGTTCTAGGTAAGTGTATTGAGATGAACCTATCCCTCAGTCTAGAAAAATGTGAATTTTTTATTACTTAAGGGACTGTGCTAGGTCATGCAATATCTCAACAAGGACTACAAGTGGACCCCAACAAAATTGCCATCATCCAAAGGGTCCCACCTCCTCAAAAGGTGAGAGATGTCAAAATTTTCCTAGGCTTAGCTTGATATTATAGGAGATTCATTAAAGACTTCAGCAAGATAGCCTCTCCTTTGTTTGGCCTCCTAAGCAAAGATTTTGAGTTCATATGGTCAGAAAATTGTCAAGAAGCCCTAGATACCTTGAAGAGCAAGCTAGTGACTGCCCCAATTCTCAGAGGCCCAAACTGGGCCCTACCCTTTCACATTCACACAGGTGCCTTGAACAAAGCAATAGGAGCAGCCTTAAGACAAGTTGATGAAAAGTTACCTTATGCAATATACTTTATAAGCAAAAACTTGTCGAAGGCAAAGTTAAACTATACAGTGGCTGAGAAGGAACTCCTAGATGTCGTGCATTCCTTAAACAAATTCAGACATTATATCACAGGCTATCAACCCTTTGTGCACACTGATCATGCTACAATTAGATATTTAATGAACAAACCAAATGTAAATGCTTGCATTATTAGATGGTTGCTTTTACTGTAACAGTTTGATCTGACCATTATTAATAAGCCTAGTAAAGAAAATGTTGTTGCTGACTTTTTGTCTAAGTGTTAGATGGTCTTGCAGGGAAAAAGTTTTTCTCCTTCCTAGATGGGTTTAGCAGGTACAATCAGATTCAAATCAGCTCAGAAGACAAAAATAAGACCACTTTCACTTTTCCTTGGGGTACCTTTGCATACCGGGTCCTTCCCTTTGGTTTGTGCAACGCTCCAGCCACTTTTCAAAGAGCGGTATTGAGTATATTTTCTGAACTGGTTCATGATGGAGTAGAAATATACATGGATGATTTTACTCCCTATGGATCTGACTTTCAGGAAGCTTTATCTAACCTAGGAAAAGTTCTAGATAAGTGTATTGAGATGAACCTGTTCCTCAGTCCGGAAAAATGTGAATTTTTTATTACTTAAGGGACTGTGCTAGGTCATGCAATATCTCAACAAGGACTACAGGTGGACCCCAACAAAATTTCCATCATCCAAAGGGTCCCACCTCCTCAAAAGGTGAGAGATGTCAGAAGTTTCCTAGGCTTAGCTTGATATTATAGGAGATTCATTAAAGACTTCAGCAAGATAACCTCTCCTTTGTTTGGCCTCCTAGGCAAAGATTTTGAGTTCATATGGTTATAAAACTGTCAAGAAGCCCTAGATACCTTAAAGAGCAAGCTAGTGACTGCCCCAATTCTCAGAGGCCCAGACTGGGCCCTACCCTTTCACATTCACACAGATGCCTCGAACAAAGCAATAAGAGCATCCTTAGGACAAGTTGATGAAAAGTTAGCTTATGCAATATACTTTATAAGCAAAAACTTTTCGAAGGCAAAGTTAAACTATACAGTGACTCAGAAGGAACTCCTAGCTGTCGTGCATTCCTTAAACAAATTCAGACATTATCACAGGCTATCAAACCTTTGTGCACACTAATCATGCTGCAATTAGATATTTAATGAACAAACCAAATGTAAATGCTTGTATTATTAGATGGTTGCTTTTACTACAGCAGTTTGATCTGACCATTATTGATAAGCCTAGTAAAGAAAATGTTGTTGTTGACTTTTTGTCTAAGTGTTAGATGGTCTGGCAGGGAAAAAGTTTTTCTCCTTCCTAGATGGGTTTAGCGGGTACAATCAGATTCAAATCAGCTTGGAAGACCAAGATAAGACCACTTTCACTTTTCCTTGGGGTACCTTTGCATACCGGGTCCTTCTCTTTGGTTTGTGCAATGTTCCAGCCACTTTTCAAAGAGCGGTATTGAGTATATTTTCTGAACTGGTTCATGATGCAATAGAAATATACATGGATGATTTTACTCCCTATGGCTCTGACTTTCAGGAAGCTTTATCTAACCTCTGAAGAGTTCTAGATAAGTGTATTGAGATGAACCTGTCCCTCAGTCTAGAAAAATGTGAATTTTTTATGACTTAAGGGACCATGCTAGGTCATGCAATATCTCAACAAGGACTACAGGTGGACCCCAACAAAATTGCCATCATCCAAAGGGTCCCACCTCCTCAAAAGGTGAGAGATGTTAGAAGTTTCCTAGGCTTAGCTTGATATTATAGGAGATTCATTAAAGACTTCAGCAACATAGCCTCTCCTTTGTTTGGCCTCCTACGCAAAGATGTTGAGTTCATATGGTCAGAAAACTGTCAAGAAGCCCTAGATACCTTGAAGAGCAAGCTAGTGACTGCCCCAATTCTCAGAGGCCCAAACTAGGCCCTACCCTTTCACATTCACACAGATGCCTCGAACAAAGCAATAGGAGCAGCCTTAGGACAAGTTGATGAAAAGTTAGCTTATGCAATATACTTTATAAGAAAAAACTTTTCGAAGGCAAAGTTAAACTATACAGTGACTGAGAAGGAACTCCTAGCTGTCGTGCATTCCTTAAACAAATTCAGACATTATCACAGACTATCAAACCTTTGTGCACACTGATCATGCTGCAATTAGATATTTAATGAAAAAATCAAATGTAAATGCTTGCATTATTAGATGGTTGCTTTTACTGCAGCAATTTGATCTGACCATTATTGATAAGCCTGGTAAATAAAATGTTGTTGCTGACTTTTTGTCTAAGGGTTATATGGTCTGGTAAGCAAAAAGTTTTTCTCCTTCCTAGATGGGTTTAGCAGGTACAATCAGATTCAAATCAGCTCAGAAGACCAAGATAAGACCACTTTCATTTTTCCTTGGGGTACCTTTGCATACCGGGTCCTTCCCTTTGGTTTGTGCAATGCTCCAACCACTTTTCAAAGAGCGGTATTGAGTATATTTTCTGAATTGGTTCATGATGGAGTAGAAATATACACGGATGATTTTACTCCCATGGCTCTGACTTTTAGGAAGCTTTATCTAACCTAGGAAAAGTTCTACATAAGTGTATTGAGATGAGCCTATCCCTCAGTCTGGAAAAATGTGAATTTTTTATGACTTAAGGGACAGTGCTAGGTCATGCAATATCTCAACAAGGACTACAGGTGGACCCCAACAAAATTGCCATCATCCAAAGGGTCCCACCTCCTCAAAAGGTGAGAGATGTCAGAAGTTTCCTAGGCTTAGCTTGATATTATAGGAGATTCATTAAAGACTTCAGCAATATAGCCTCTCCTTTGTTTGGCCTCCTAGGCAAAGATGTTGAGTTCATATGGTCATAAAATTGTCAAGAAGCCCTCGATACCTTGAAGAGCAAGCTAGTGACTTCCCCAATTCTCAGAGGCCCAAACTAGGCCCTACCCTTTCACATTCACATAGATTCCTTGAACAAAGCAATAGGAGTAGCCTTAGGACAAGTTGATGAAAGGTTACCTTATGAAATATACTTTATAAGAAAAAACTTTTCGAAGTCAAAGTTAAACTATACAGTGACTGAGAAGGAACTCCTAGTTGTCGTGCATTCCTTAAACAAATTCAGACATTATCACAGGCTATCAAACCTTTGTGCACACTGATCATGCTGCAATTAGATATTTAATGAACAAACCAAATGTAAATGCTTGCATTATTAGATGGTTTCTTTTACTGCAGCAGTTTGATCTAACCATTATTGATAAGCTTGGTAAAGAAAATGTTGTTGCTGACTTTTTGTCACTAAATGCCAGATGAACACCTATTTGCTATATCAGTACTCTCTCCATGGTTTGCTGATATAGCAAACTACTTGGGTTTAGCACAGTTCCCACCAAACCTATCCTCAAAAGAGAAGAGAAAGATAGTAAGGAAAAGCGCCCCTTTCACTTGGATTGGAGGAAATCTCTTCAAACTTGGCCCAGATCAAATCTTGAGAAGATGTGTCAGGGAGGAGGAAGTCTTTGACATCCTCCTAACCTATCATGACGGGCCTTGTGGAGGTCATTTTGCAGCAAAAAGAACTGCCTTCAAGATATTGCAAGTAGGCTACTACTGGCCCACACGTCATCAGGATGTGAGGAGATACACGAGACAGTGTGATCGGTGTCAAAGGATGGGGAAACCCACTCCAAAGGTTGAAATGCCCATGCAACCTCAAGTGACCTTTGAGCCATTTGAGAAGTGGGGCATGGACTTTGTGGGGCCTATCAACCCCCCTTCAAAGAAGAAGCAGTACATCATTGTGTGCACCGAATACCTGACAAAGTGGGCAAAGACAAAAGCAATCAAAGCAGTGAAAGAGGAAAAATTAGTTGAGTTTTTGAGGGAAAACATATTCTACAAGTTTGAGTATCCAAGAGAGTTGGTCACAGACTAAGGCAGTTAGTTTACTTCCAACCTGATTGAAGACATGCTCACACATTATAAGATCAAGCATAGGACTTCCACCCCTTACCATCCACAAGCCAATGGTCAAGTGGAGGTCACTAATAGAACATTGGAAGGGATCCTAACGAAGGTGGTGAGCAGCAGTAGAAAATACTGGGTAGACTGATTAGTTGAGGCCACTTTCCTACAACACAACATGGAAGACCACCACCGGGTTCACCCCCTATGAATTGGTCTATGGGAAGAAGGCTTTGATGTCAATAGAGTTTGAATTCAATACCCTGAGGATGGTAGCTCAGCTGGACCTAGACCTCAGCCATGCACAGAAGGAGAGATTACCTCCGATTAATGGATTGGATGAATACAGATCACAAGCCCTTCTCCGTACAGAGGTAGTTCAGCTTCAGAGAAAGATATGGCATGGAAAAAATATCAGGGAGAAGCAATTCCAAGAGGGAGATTGGGCACTACTCTATGATTCAAGATACAAGGATTTCAAGGGCAAGCTGAGGACAAGATGGTTGGGATGCTACACTGTGGAGAAATGCAATGACAATGGTTCAGTTCTGATAACAACCATTGATGATGAAGCCATCCCCATTCTTGTCAATGGACATCGATTGAAAGTCTACAAGAAACCCCTCTCCAAGTGAGAGTTTATTGAAGATTTGAATAAAACAGTGATGGTATTGGAGCATATCTTAGCTTCCACCTCACCCACTCACTGAAGAAAAAAGAAAAAATAAGGACTCAAGTGAAAACCTCCATGAGATGCTTGAGTCCCATCATTGGGTTGAAAACCTCTTCTGAGGTGGCCCAGTGATGTCAAAAAGAAAAAAATAAGATCCCTAGTTGAAAACCTCCCTTAGAGGTGCCTAGGGCAAGAAACTAAGGTGAAAACCTCTCTGAGGTGCCCTAGTTGTTTTCAAAAAAAAATGAATTTTTATTGCATTGCGGGTTTGCAAGAGTACTACAAGGAGTAGGAGAAGGTGCCAAGGGGACCTTGACATCCATACCAGCATCCATTTCATATTATCCACACCTTCCTCCATCATTTTTGGCATCTCTTTCACCCCACTATACCTCTTCTTCCAAAACAGTGTTTTCTACAGAAGGCTCTTGTAGGAATTACAAAGAGCCAAAAGTGTCTACAGGAGGCAGTTTGAGGGACAAGGAAAGCTTCATGAGGAACCTATAATCCCTCTTACCATCTCCAAACCTCCTTTCCATCATTTCCAAGCCTGCATCACACTCTAAGCATCATTATTATTTTTTTTCCTTTCCAAGAAAAAACCACAGAAAAATAGTTTTTCAGTTTTGAAAAAAAAACAACAAAAAATAAAAGGATAAAAGGCACCATCAACTTCACCTGAAGCTTACCTACTATCCCTCCGTCCTTATCTACACCTCTTGCATCATTCTCAAGCTCCAAGCATAAGGAAATAGCTGAAGTTTCAAGGGGAGAAGCAGCGACATGAGCTCCTGTAGGAATTCCTGTACCAGTTGATCCAATAGAAGTCCAGCGCCAACAGCAAGAGAGTGCACATCTATGGGTTGAAAAGGCACATGCAGCTCATCTCTAGCAACAGAAGAACTTGAAAAAGCACACAACAACAAATCAGCAGCAGAGACAGCATGCATGAAGGAAAATGAAGGCATGCAGCAGAGAAAGCCACAACACCTCACAGTCGATGGCAGCAAATACACTTGGATCACAGGTAAGTAGCTAAATCACTCCTCTACATACATTTGTGTAATTAGGAATCATATGAACGAAATGAGATGGTTGAAATCGAAAGAGGAAAAGGTGGCCAGTTAACTTGGCCACCTTCATTTAGTTGACTCCACTTAACCGAGATATCACCCACACGTGCGCACAGTCAACTAAAGCAAAAGATGTCGAGGACAGGTAGTGGAGGACGAGTTAAATTTGATGCAATGATGAGTGATGATTACGAGGAAGGGTCATGATGACCAAGCAGGTGGGGACCAACAGTCCTAATTCGAGCAATGTACACCTTGCCAGCTCAGCACTCATAACCGAAAATATCCATAAAAGGTAATGAGCACTCCTCCCCGCGCATTATCACCACCTTTTCTTCATTTCCTCCTCGTAACTCAGCCACACAGTAATCCTCTTGTGCCCCCACAGTCTCGTAACCACCATCCTCCATCGATTTCCTCCATATTTTTGCTCTTGGCATTTTCTACAGGAGCACCTACAAGAAATCTACAAGAGGGACAACGGGCTTCTACAGGAGGGGAAGTGAGTCATTTTGAAGGGAGAAAATGTGATTTTTGGCACAAATTTCAGTCTGAAGAGGTAGGGTTCATGAATGCCCTCTGATTATATATCAAAATTTGAAAGAGTTGGTCTCGAATTGAAGATAAAACGAGTCTTTAAGAGGGTATTAAATACATCAGAAAAAAAAAATATATATATATATATATATATATATATATATATATATATATATATATATATATATATATATATATATATATATATATATATATATATAATATATATATAAATAAAAAAAAAAAAAAATTAATTGTTTGTTTAAAAAAAAAAAACACAGTCTCCTCTGTTTTTCTATTTCACTCAAAATTATTTGTCTCCACCTCCATATTTGGTTTTTCAAAAGAAGTACAGGTAGTATGACAGGGGGGTTTATGAGAAAATGGCCCACTAACTGCACTTGGCTCCATGCACATCCTCAAGTGGTGGAAATATTTACAAGGGCAAACTAGATGAATTTCTTTGAGAAGTTTAGAGGGTTTGATGATGAAATTTCCCAAGAATTTTCTCTCTCTCTGGTCCCTCACACAAGAACTCATGCTACTATAACCATTAGAGGCCTCTCCATTGAAATAAACCCTAAATTCATTAGTAGGGTCACTACCCTTCCTCTTGGGCTGCCTTGGAGTAAAGATGAGAAACCAATTGGCCAGGCTACCAAGAAGAATTTTTTCCAAGCTAATGAAACCCCTATTGAAGACAAGAATGGAATTAGGAGGGTTAGTATACCATATCCCTGGGATGAGGTTAGCTACCAAGTGACCAAATACATTTCTTGTGAGGGGAGACACATCATTTTTTATAGATATCATTTCAGAATCCTCCATGACTTGAGATATGGCATGGATACCCCAACACCTCAAAAGCTCAGTATCCCTTACTTTCTCCTTCAGTCCCTCATTGACTCCAGCACCAAGGTACAACAAGAAAATTCACAGCAGCTGGCTCACCATGGCCTAATCAAAATCCTAGTAGAATAAGCCCTCCATGCACTTACAATTCCTATAGCATGGGAAGTTTTTAGAAATATGACAACTGATGATGACATAAAGACATTAACCTATGATGTCAGTCCTGCTGTTAGTGAAGAGGGAGAACATAAAGGACGAGAATATGAAGCCAGTGGTGGCATAGCAGAGTAAGAGAGGGAGGAGGAAAGAAAAGAAATAGAGGAGGAGAGAGTTGAAGGGATAGAGCAAGAGGGGTAAAAAGAGACAGAAGAGGGAGAAAAGGAGGCAGAGAGGGAAAAGCAAAGAGAAGAGTCCCCTAAAACTTTGGAAAGAGAAGCAGCATCTGTCCTCGCTACCCTTGGCACACCAGTCAAGCAAAAGCAGAAGAGGAAAAGAAAAACCTCCATGTATTTTAGGGCAAGGAAGAGTACCATAATTAAAATAGGCAAATCTCAGCCCTCATCAAGGATCCCCATTACCATTGAAGATTCACCATCTGCCAAGGTGAAAGAATCTCCTTCTAGGACACCCATAACCTATGAAAGGGGGACTACAAGATCTGCTACATGGAAGGGAAAGTCAATTCTACAGGACCCCAAACCAGACCTATAGGAAGCTAAGACAATCCTACAAGAGACACTGTCCAGACTACAGGAGACACAAAAACTTAAGGAAAAGATAGGAGGACAACCAGAGGTGAAAGAGGAAGCACAAGAGCTACAAGAACCTAACCCCCATCCTAATCTTGACTTCTATTAAAATCTACTTGATGGAGGTAAGATAATCCCATAGAAATTTGCAATTCCACTGTTTTTCGAATTGGAAAAAGAGAGAGTGAGAACGCATAGGTGGATGCAAATAGCCAAGTCCAAAGGAGTTGAGGATATTGACCACATGGAAAACAAGCTTAGGGAAATGGGTAGGGAATTGAGTGCTCTCAGAGACAGAGAAGCCATCACAAGAAGCCACCTTGAGAATGAGAATGAAATACTAAGGAGGCAGCTGCAGGAGAATTAGACTCATTTGGCATACCTGCCCAGCTTATCCATGGAATTATTACAATGTATAACACTAGCCAAGTCTTATGGCCTCTATCTGAAGGATCAATGGCTTCAATTCCAAATAAAAACTTTGGCATAAAGAGGCACAATGCCTTTCCAAGACTACAGGCAGTTCATGGATTTGTGTGACCAAAGCACCTCCGAGGACAAAGAAAAGATGGCAGAGTTCTATCTACACAACATGGCCCTCATAGACTTGAATGTGTGGGACCCCAATGCTAAGCTAGGGGATCTGCAATTAATGGCCATGGCATCATGGATGAACCATGAAGATGAGGGCAGCAGAAATGAAAATATTGTTAATAAAATAGCAGAATGAACCATTGATGATAAGAGTTGAGCCATCAGATCTTATGGCTCTCATCAGCACACACAACCTGCTTGCCAGTGACCCTTAGATTTCCCCTAAGTATCTAGCTAATCAGGGACAAGCCATTACACACTTTGAAGATATGCTTAGGCTACTTGGGGATGACTGTGTGCATGCATGCATGAGAAGATGGAACACCCTACCCCAAAGCTTGCAAATCAGAGAATACCATTCCCCCATGAGGCTAAAGGAGGCATTGAAAAGAGTGCCAATGTACAAACACTCCATGCAAATACTGAAGGTCAACAGATTGGCCTCAAACTGAGTCCTCCACTCATATTAGTTATGATGGAAGGAAGAAGAGAAGAAGAAGAGAAGGAGCAGTGGAAGTACATAGACAGAAAGGCAAGATTCTATGGAGAACATGAGTAGACCACATCGGAAGCTTGGAATGTTAGGGAGGCCACCAGGGCCATAAAAGATGAAGAGATTGACTAGGTTTCTCAGAGGATGAGCAACACCTTCAGTAGGGGGGTGATGATCAACCTCATAAATGGGTAATTATATGGGATCATTTTACCTCCTAACCTAGTCAAATCAACCATTCTCTTAGCTTATTGTATGATTTTCTGATTATATTTATGCTTATAGGGTGAGTTGAGTTAGTTATTATGCCATGTGGTCTAACCTGTATTTAATGCATATTATTAATGGATTTTGAGGTCAAGTCAAGGATTTAATGGTCAAACTATAGCAATAACTCAAAGTAGATAGAGGAGAGGACTTATAGGAGGGATCCCCCTCATTTATTGCTCCTCACTTCGAATTCCCCTTCATTCAGCTCAGAGTACAAGCAGCTAAATCATGCACTAAGAAGGCAGCCGAGCAAGTGGAAGATGATTGATAGTTATCTCGAGTTTTGGGATCCAAGCCTCCCTGATTTTAAGGAAGCTATTGGTAGCTTCAGATGTATAAGTAGAGAAGCCTAGGGCCTCACTAGGGTCAGCTTTTTTTTGTCTTATGTAAACTCTTCTCAAATTTCTAGCTTACTATTTTGTGACAGTTTTATGTAATCTTGCTATTTTTTTGATAATAAAGATGGAATCCTTTTTGAGCTAGCACTGAGTTACCTCAGAGGGCTAAAGCTCTTAGGTTAGGGCCCAATCCAAGCATCCAATTTTCTCTTTACTTGTATTTGTATGCTTTACTTCAGTTTGTAGATTAATTTGTTGTTAGATGTATTTCTTTTATGGTTAAGAATAGGTTGCTTTTGATGATTTAGTAGTTTGCTTCCATTTTTTCTTTCTGTAGAAGGTTGAGTAGTGATCAGAGAAGATTCAAAAGGCTAGCAACAGTGCCTTGGCCTTTCTTCCTCCCTCTTGAACCATGATTTGAGGCAAAGACTCTCTTGCTGCCCCAAAAACACAGATTTTCCTCATTCCTAGGACTTCTAGTGTTTGCAGCTCTCCAGTAAATTGGTAGTCTAGTTTTTCCTTGCTTTAGATCTTCTTTATCATGTTCGCTTCCTAATTTTCTCTAGTCCTTTTGCATACTTTCCTTTCCTACAACATTTCTCAGCATTTCCTTTCACACATCATAGTTTAGACCATTTTAATGCAAAACTTTGTTTTTCCTAGGATGCACTCATTTCATTGGTTGCTTGATTTTCTTGGTTGCCTGTTAGTTTCTATGCAGCAGATCTCTTCCAAAAATAGGCCAGCTTACCAGAAATCACAACCTCCATCTAATCCATGCCCTATAGGTCTCCCAAACCTCACCTCAATTCTACCCTAGTTTTCTGCATCTTTCATAGAACTCCTTCCTCTCTCCTTGAGCAAACCCAATGATATTTCTCTCTCCTGGTGATTCATGGCAGACCTTAGGTGCCTCATTCCAACATTCATCCACCTTTTCCACCCACTCTCACACCCTAAAAACAACAAAAATCTCTCTCGGCCTCCTCCTGTAGGCCTCCTGTAGTTTCCCTATTTTCCTGTGTCCTGTAGTTTTTCTTGTAGGCTTTCTTTTGAAGGCCGAGTGTGGAAAGAGCCTCTAGAAGATCACCTAAGACCTCCTAGGACCCATCCACACCATTCTACATCCTCCCAAGCTCCAAAACTACCCTCTAACGCCACTTGTTCGCTGCCACACTCATACACAATAAACTAGATGCATGTTAAATTCACATAAAAATCAAAAAAATATGTTTTTTGCTTATTTACTTCTAGAAATAGCATGGTTAGATGTTCTTTACTTCCTTGAGTAGGTAATGGCATTGCTTTCATGGTTTTCATAGTGTTTTTAGAAAAAGTAGAATTAGCTTGTTAATTAGGGTTTACTAGGTTTTCCTTTACATTCCAGTCTCTCTCCTTTCTGCTGTTAGAATAACATCTATAGAGTAATATTTCTTTCCTTTCATCACACATAGAGCTTCTTCTGAAATCTATAGAAGTTGGCTTCAGCTCCTAGTGATCTTGTGTCGGTTGACCAAGTGACAACCTGCAATGAGCACTAGTACTTGTGCATATAGCATCGACGCTTCCAAGTTTGTTACGAACTACCGGGTTGGTAAAAGTAAAGTTGGTAGCCCAGGAGTTGCAGCATTCTTGCTACAATACTAGCGCTCACCAGTAATTGGTACCAGAATCTGCATAGAGATGTCTCATGTCGTATCATTGGAATCCAACTAAGAAGGAAATTGAAGGTTGGTTGGACAAGAGAATTCACTAGTTCGCGGCGCAGGAGAATAGGAATTCGCGACTTACAAAAGAAGAGTGGTTGCATTGCTACCTATACACAGAGATCCAGAAATATTTTTCACATCTTTCCCTACTGATTTGTACGAGTGGATTGTGAAGCTAGTAGATAGCTGTTGTTGGGAAAGTATCTATTCAGAACGCCCCTATCCCACTCTAAGGTGTGATAGTGCCTTAGCAATAAACAAGGAAAACTAATTGAGTATTCTTCTTTATGAAATGTAAATGAGGAGGAAGGATGTAACTAACCTGTGTCTTCCGCTAGTTTTTTGATCCAATCGCTCCTCTCTTCAATAGATCCCAGCTCCCTTACCGGCCCAGCTTCAACGAATTCCTGCAAGATCACAAGAGAGAGAAACTACACGAAGATATAGATATACATTCATAAAAAGCTCAGGATCAGATTAAGCTAAACATGCAAATATAAAAAACATCATTGATACACAGCATGTAGGAGAAACTCAAATAGTTTATTGATTGAATAAGAAAGTCCAAGAGGAGATACAACCAAGTGAGTTCCGATCCAGCATCTACCTCCCAGCAAAGGAATCCCTTCCTCTCCTCCAACAAAGCATAAATCACCCAATGTACTAATCTCAATCTCAAACCAACAGCAATTCTTTGCAAAGTAAAAAATTCCAGCCTCTGGATCTCTGGGATGAGGGATCCATATATAGATGTAAGCAGAGAGGATGAGTCAGCTTATGTTTTGACTTGTGGCTTCTCTCTGTCAGTTCTTGTTTCCACTTGGAGACTGAGAGCCTCTTACACATCACTTGGTCGAATTCAGTGAGGCAAGTGTCATTGGAGAAGATTCTGGAAGCTTCCATGGTCTTTCCACCTCGTTGAACGACTCTGCCACTTGTCATTTTCCGCTCAACTTACCTGGGTAGTGCATTCAAGTGCATTGCAACGCACCTAGACAGTGTACTGGGGTGCTTTGCAACGCAGGCAACTAGTGGAGCACTTGAATTGATCCTGAATTGACTGTTTCTGAGTGGTTTTTGGTGGAGAACTTCTGGGAGAAGCTGTCATTGGTTGACCTTGTTCCTTTAGGAGCTGTAACAACATCTTTAGGGACTTTGGATCCCTTGGATTATGGACATTTCATGCTTATAGCTGTAAGGCACAAAAATGTCTATAACAGTTGCCCCCTAAAGTATGAGGCCGTTTATCGGGTGAAATGCTTTATTAGGAGGATCTGAAGTTCATTCAATGCTGGGAGGAGATTTGTAATAAGATACAATACAATACATTATTTTTCATACTGTTTTCATGATCTAGCTGAGGCGGGCATTCCCATGCTCAGCTTTATAAATTCATTTTTATGTACATAGGACAGACAATCGTCTGATGGTAGACTGATGATTCTGATGAAATCATCATCCTTTTGGTAGGATGATTATCTGTTCTGCAGTGCTGTACATGTCGATGTCTTTATTTTTCCTGAATATATATCGCAGCCCGGATGGATGAAACTAGATCCGGGGTCTTCAATCTCGTCCGATATTCACTCTAAGTACAAGTCGATCCATGTGAGAAATGTTTTGAAGTCGAACATGGAAAGACATCGCTTGATTACCAGTCAATGATGTAAATTGTTAACAAGCGCGAGAGTAATCACTGATAATGATAATGACCCTCAAGGTACTGCAGTACAATTCACGTGGTGTGAATAAAGGACTTGGCGTCGAACACCACGCAAAATCTTTCGGTCGAAGGTCATTGATGTATACCTGTCGCCGGAAGTGAGAAACTTGCCATTGAGGCATGCAAGCTTCAAAGTACTGAAGGGGGTGTTCCTAGATCAACTTCTTGGATAATGAGCTGATGTCGACAAGAAGCGATCCGTCAAAGGAGGGCCTTGATGTATCCCACATCAGTGACACGGAATGGAGCAAATGATTTTAATGGAGGTGAAAACGATCTGATGATATATGGTTCAGGGTGGCGGTCATGAAAGAATGAAGTATAATGTATGGTAGTGGATGGGACACGGTTGACTTCTCTGGATGACTTCTCTTGAACATATCGGCGACACTTATGTGATGGATTGGTAGCATTTACCCCAAAGGTGGATGGTATGGCGAGACCATGGTGATGTGACCAGTGAATGAAACAACCCAACCCGACTCAGGCACGGAGTGGAAGCGTCATGTTCAAGAGCGACTTGCTACCAATAAAGGTTCTTTGAGTTTCTTCCCAATTTTTCCCCAATCATTGCTGACCAGTACCTCTTTATTTTTGTCAAGCTTGAGGAGGATAACATATGCTTGTTCTATAATTTGCCCTTCGGGCAAACCCATCGCTATGTTTTAACGAGCCTAGCGATAGTGAAACTCGTTCTCGTCTAAAGACAAGTTTGTCGCTATTAATCTTTTTAACGAATCTAACGACAAAGATAACTCGGTCCTTTTCATTTTTAGAGAGTCTGAAAAGGTACGTAAAGTTAACTCCGAAAGTCCTTTTTCGTCATCTAATCCCTTAAGTCTGAAAAAGTATAAAACAATACAGAAGGGATGAATTTTCGATAGTTTTAACGAGCTGAACAAAACAAGCGCTCGATCTTTTTGTGCAATAATCCCTCAGGTCCAAAAAGATTAAAATCTAGAGGAGGGATAGCTCTTCCTGTCGCTTTAACGAGCTGGAAGGCCAAAACTCGGCAATCTTTTCATATTTTACGAGTCAAATGAAAAGAGCTTAAAGAAGACTCGTCTTTTGAGGAACGAGTGATAAAATGGGTAGCAGCTGATTCCAGGTAAGGGTTGGAATTTTCCAAGCACGGCAGTGTCACAAGGATGGCTAGTGAAATCACTCTTCGCAGCTATTCCTCAAAATGGGTAAACAATCATATGGAGGTGAATGATTGGCCAATGGAAAAGTGGAGGTGACAGTGCAAACACGACCAAGGCTTTAATGGCTGATAATGTTACATTCACGGTGGTTATTTACCAAAGGATAGTTCATTTTTTAACGAGCTTAAACGCGGGTTCAAACACTTGCTCGATCTTATGTTTATTTTTTAACGAGCATGAACTATGTGCTAAAACTGCTCGATCACATGGTCTTGTTTTGATTTTTTTTTACCATAAATAGCTTTGCTTTTCGAAGATAGTACTATTCTTTCAATTGCTTCATCAAACTAGTTAGAAATGGAAAACATTTGCTTGAAAATGAGATTAAAACGCTAATATTTTACTTTGAACTACGTAAAAAGCAATTAAAAAGGGTTTTTACCTCTCATTTTACCATTTCATTTGAACTTGGTTTGTTGGAGCTTTGGAGGTGCCTCTTCCCCCTTGATTTTCATCAGCTGATTTTGGGAGATTCTGTGGACGATTCTCGGCGCCGTCTGGACCAGGTAGGAGCTAAACCTGAGCTCTTTCATTTCATGGTTTCTTTTCTGCATTCTGTGCTTCAGTCCCTGCTTTTCTGAGCCCCTGGGGTTTGATGGGAGTGTTCTGCCATCAACGCACCCTAGGCATGTCGAAACCTGCGCTGAAAGTGGGTCACCATGAAGATGACTTGACATTCAACACACCCATAACACCTGTGTAGGTGCGTTGGGCGCAAAAAGGAAAGATGTAGCACAGTTTTTAATGAAATTTTTCCCTGTTTCTCATCAAAATTAGGATCTAATCTCCTCTCTTATTTGTTTTCGTAGAGATATTGGAGAAAAATGACCCTTACATGGCGAGAACGAGAACATGAAGAAGAGGACATGATTTCCCTACATGATCCTGTTACAGTGAACGCGCTGCTGAACTGTGGTTTGCTGAAGTTCTTCTGCATCTCTAGCATGAGATAGCAGATCAACCTATTGCAGTATTTGCTCGATGCTTGAGATCCTATCAACCAAGTTTTCCAGATTAGGGGCAAATCCGTCCCCTTGACTGCAGTAGACATTTACTTCTTGACTGGCTTGTCGCGTTGGGGTGCCCCCATTTCTTTGTCAGGTTCGGCCCGAGGGAGTGACTCTGTGAGAGATTATGTCCGCTAGTATTGCAGGGAAGGATCTCAGCCGAGTAAACACGGCAAGATCATCATCCGAGACGTTGCTGACAGGTCCCTCAGGTCTATCCTGTTCACTTTTGGTAGGATGGCCGGGAGTGCATCTCTTCATGTAGCCAACAGGTCCTATATGCAGCATGCCTTGGAGTGTCTCCAACCGAAAATATTCAACTGGTGTGACACAGTACTTCTTGTGATGAAGAGTCAGTTGACCAAGATAAAGGACGGGAGGTTGAAGAACTTTAGGTTTGGTTCTATTTTGACCGTCTTTTCCTTGGAGAAAATACCACTGATGCAGCCGCAGTACATTGCACTCGACATACCTCCTCCTACCGAACCATGTATGCAGAGATGGGTTGACCATATGTCTAGGCATGTTGGTCAGTCTCAGATTTCGTTTTCCGATACCTTCTTTAGGTGGTTTGATCGGCAGGAGATGGCTTATGCCGAGTATCCATATGCTCGCATGGATTTCCGGGGTGATCCCGATTTAGTACTACCAGATGGCGAGCAGTGGGGCGCTATTGGTAAAATCTTTGACCATATCACTGTTTACTGTTTTTATTTATAATGTCCTTGTGCTTTATTCTATCAAGAATTTTAATCAAACTCATGTGTACATGCAAATGTTGGTCCTGTTCGTCCAGTAGTTCGTCTGAGAGTGTCAGCCACTGC